>OX344761.1:9165383-14165383 GCA_947034895.1 Rhytidiadelphus loreus | reverse complement strand
TGCTCTTACACTGTTTGGTGGGCATGACCTCTACGCTCCAACTTCCACAAAAAGTAAGCCTAGCTACCCTATCCAGCTTCCATACAAGGTGACCCTAGCTCCCCTGTTGTGCCATAATGGCCACAGGGAAAGTCTACAGTGACTCCTACGATGGACTTTTTATTTATTAAAAAAACAGTATCATTCTATAGTCATCATTAGGAGAATTACACTGTGTTTCAATTCGCGGGCTCTCCCTCCATGTTACAGGAGGAAAATCATTTTGGGACAAATTTTTGAGGCCAACCAGAAGATCATTTTGGGACGGAGGGAGTACTATTTGCACCATTTCACATATTTTAGTATATGCAATGAGCATGATTTTGGGGAGACGGAAAAGAGCTATGATGTGGAGAGACCACTTTGGAGAAAATAGCCAAATTTGTTTAGATCAAATTTTTTCACTCAAATAATAATTTTAGGTTGTCGTGTAGACCAATGAAAGTGACAATAGAGTGACTAAAGGCAACATCTTTTTCTTAAAGATGAGTAGCCCTACACATTTAGTGAAGTCATTTAAAGGATGAGTTTAGAACCTTAATCATTTTTGTATTCTTTATTTTAGTGCTTAAATTTCAGACCACTACAATGATCATGCTTGCACCATACTTGAAATCTTTGTAGATTTGGAAGCATACATTGTCCATGCAATGCTCAAGGATAGCATCTTGATCCACTATGGGGAGACTCTTTATTCACACCAATATTCCACACCAATCTTAGGTCAAAGTTATTCTCATCATAATGCTTTATTGGTAGAAATTCAAAATCAACTTCATGTGCAAACATCCCCAAATTCAACAATCTTCACAAAGACAAACTAGACAGTTTGAGTAAGCAAGACTAACTTCAATCTTGTAGTTCAAAAAAGAGTAGAATAAAAAATGTTTTTTTAAATGAAATAACAAGTCTTTCAGTACTCCTCATATCAAACTCCAACACTCTATAGTCCTCTCTTCTCTAATCACATCAACCTCAACATTTTCACAAGCAACTATCCACCACTCGTTGGTTCAAAATCATTCAAAATAGAGAATCTACTACTTCAAATCAAATTTGTAGTCAAAGATCATTGGTCATTCTAAGAAACATCAAATTATGCAAGAGGGATACTATGTTAGGAATCAATGCAATTGCAGTGGAGGTAGAAAGAAGAAGGACAAAATTTGTAGTCCAATTTGCATTTGTTTGTAGTATAACACAATTGGGTTAAGGTAACTCAGTCCATGACAAGCCAAGTTTGGAGCAACCTAATGCAAGCCAAAAAGTTCTTACAAAGTACATTTCACAAAATACATGTAAATTTGAAGAAATTTTGGGCCTACATTAGGCTGCTCCAAACTTGACCTATCATAGGCTAAGTTACCTTAGATGTAAAAGTTTGGTATTCATTTACTCAATCTCTAATCTTGATACATAACATTTTCTTGCATTCCTCCAATATAGATAAGGTTACCACACCTTAACCTTGAAAAGTCTGAGAGGACATTTTGTGTCCTTTGGAAGATTTCAAGAATGCTTCATGGCTAGAAGAATTTTCTATTTCATCCAAATTTTTTGGAAGAAGTTGCTTGAACTCAATTTCAATAAGAGATGTTCAATATTCTCTCCTTGTATTTTTTTGATATTTCAACTTAAGAAAATGGAAAATCCATTGATTACTATGTAATGCAATGTATTTTGACAACTTTTGCTCCTTTCTCTTAATTTGAATATAAGCTATAAAAGAAATAGTTTTTGAATTTAAGTCCAACGAATGAAACAAAGCTTATTACTTCAAATTGTCTTCTGATTTAAATATTTTTTAAATTTCTAGAGTTCAACTTTTCTTTGCAATTTGAACATTAGGTCTCTAACTATAGAGTGTCAATATTAAAATATTTGAATGACACAATCAATTTAATTGCACCACAATGCTCTCCCCTATAATGTAAACCTATGGAAAAAATTTCAAAATTTTTAAGCATATTTTTTATTTTATTTGAAAATCTTTTACTTCCTATTGAAAAATTCATAATAGTTGCAAATTTTCAAAAAAAAAATTGAAATTTTTACAACTTATACAAGATATGTGATCACATCTTTGAAAAATAAATATAAAAAATTCATTCATGTATGGTTGCAAAATAGGAGCATACACTAGTGAAGGACTTTGAAATTTGAAAAAATGGTCATAGGAATAGCCTTGAAAGGACAAGACCTATTGCCAAAGCACATGTGCTATTATGTTAGTCTAGGATCTTGAGCCATAGGAGCCTAGGTTCCTATATTATAGGCACCTTCCATAGTTATAGGATGTTTATATTATAGGTGTCTATATTGTAGGTACCTATGTTGTAAGCACCTTCTATGGTTATAGGATGTTTATATTATAGGTGTTTAATTATATTATAGGTATCTATGTTATAAACACCTTCCATGGTTATAGGATATTTGTATTATAGATGTCTATGTTATAGGCACCTTCTATATTTATAGGATGTTTATATTATAAGTATGTATGTTGATATGTATTTATGTATGTATGTATGCATGTATGTATTAGAGTACCTATGTGCCTAGGCTCAAGGCTCATAGGCTCACATTTTTAGACTCACGAACTAGCATAGTTATCACCAAAGTACTTTGCCAAAAATGATCTAATTTTTGGACCAATAGGTGCATTCTTCATTTCTACAATGATCTGAAAAATCATCCCATCAACCATTATTTGTCTCATTTATCAATGTTACAAAAGACTAGAAGTATCATTTGAATGCTCAACAAACAAACTTTTTTCATATTAAGATAAACTTGAAGAAGCTTCATTTCAATTTGTTAGTTTTGCTTTAAAACAAATGAAATCATTTTGGATGTCAAAGTCAAGGTTTAATTGAAATAAAATCAAAATATAGAAATAACTCTTTGCTTGAAATTTTTCTTAAAATCCTTAAAATGAGAATTAATAATGAAGTTTGAAGTTGACCACTGATAACCACAATAACAATAATTCTAACTAAAGAATGATGTAGAAATTCTCTTTATATTGTAACATTCTATACTATATTGTATTTATATTTTGAAATTTTGAGATGTTTTAAGATGTTTTGTATTTGATATGAATTTTTTTAATGATTTTGAATCATGGTAATTTGAAATTTCTCCAAAACAATCTAAAAATTTTACAACATACATTAGACATAATATTTTATCCCTAAAATATAACACTAACAAGTTTACAAATACCGTCTACTATTTGTAACCCAAATCTTCCTTGATTTTTCAAATGAAGTTCAAATTCTAAAGTAAAACATCAATTTTGTTAAAGTGGAGTATTTGAAGTGCCAAAAAATTTGCAACATGTGTGTACATGAAGGTTTAAAATATAAGACTCGTATGGATTTATGTTTCACAACACACGTTTTCAAAGGTGCCAAAATATTGGAATACCTTCAAACTAACAAAATTGAAGTTTGTATTTTTTCATCTTTTTCTTCTATAGAATGGTGCATAGTAATATTGTCGTCCTTGTATGATTGATTTCTTCTCCTTGTCTTGATGGAAGAAGCTTCATTGTGATGCACTTGAAGGAACAAAGAGAATTTGAGTTTAACCCCTAAAGGACCATTGTCCCTTCGGGGGACAAATGCGTTTTCGGGCAGGTACCTATGGGCTGAAATTTTCTCCTAATTTTTTTGGAGGTAGAAAAGTTGATTAGCTTCACAGGAGTATAATTTTTTTCAAAATCGGTGCCTGGGAACAATAGTTATGACCAAATAAGCTCAAACGAGGGGACGGCGGACAGTTCAGGCAGCCCCCAAAAAATGGACAAAAATTTGAATTTTATTTTTAATATTATTTTTTCTCATAGATTACATTTTTGTCTATCTGGAAAGCTTTGATTCATTTCATTTGGATATGTTATGAGAAAGTTATGGACATTCTTGTTTTTCGGGCAGTTAGAGCATCTTCTGGAAAAAAAATAACTTGTAGGATTCATTTCTGAATGCGATTTTTCAAATTTTTCAATTTTTTTTTTTTTACATGGTCTGATTTACTTGCTAGAACAATCTCACCATTGGGATTAGTGCATTTTAATTCCATCTAAAATATATGAATATTTTAGATTTTCCTTCTATCTCATACCTACTTCTACTTAACAATTTTTTTAAGAATGATAATTAAATTTTTTTTGAATTTTTTTTTACCTAGACTCTCAACTCAATTCTCCACTATAAAGATTTATAGCTCAAAACTCTGTAGTGCAAAAAATTTAAGTTAAAAATGTTCAAAGTCAAAAAATCTAGTCCCGCAATGTGCTAAAAAACTTGTTTTTTCCACTTTAAACGCAGATATCTTGCAATCTAAGCGGTCAAAAATTCTGTAATTTTTTACACACACTGTCATACTAGTTAGGTGTAAGATCTTACGGTTAGATATGAAAAAAAACAATGTTTCAATGTTTTTTACTCCTTGCTATAGGTATGGCAGTTTTGAAATTTTTCTGGCAGAAAAAAGGCCTTGTTCCTTTAGGGGTTAAGCCCAAGCATTTATTCCATACTTTAATCCCAAAGTTGAAGCAATTGGATTTTTTTCTTACATTGATGTTGGTGCTCAAAGTCCGTCTTATGCAAAAAAGTGAAATTGTAAAAGTCAAGTCACTTTATACTTGGAGCTAAGCCAAGAAAATAAAAATTTACTATACATTCTTGTTGGTCAAATCAAACTATCTTGAGTTGGCCATTTAGTGTGTTCAAGAAAAAAAAAATTCTTGGTTTGGGGTTGCAATTTGGAATTCTCGTAGACTAGTGCCATGAGTATTATTTGGAGGGGAAATTTTAGAGCATTGTTCTAATTTTTTACCTTGGAAAAAAATTTAAAAAAATTTCTTACTACAAATGATCAAATTTGGAAATCTAGAAATCATATTTGGAATTAAAAGACCTCAAATTAAAAAAAAAAGTGCTCACCAAATATAAAGTTAACTACATCAAGATATGAGACAAATTTTTACATTTATCCCTAATTAGTGGAGGGTAAAAAGTTGGAGGAGATCGACTTCTCCTTCCTTGAAATTCTTGGTGCACAACTCTAGACAATTGGCATGATCTACAAACAACTTTCATCTTGTATTGCATCAAGCAATGACATATTTGTAGATAAGGTAACTACAACTAATTGTGACTCATTTACAAAAATATCCTCTCTACATCCTTATCAAATGTAAACTTTTTTCATATGATTGAAAGCTTGGGGTTAGTTTAGGAGATATCAATGTTTAGCACTTTGAAAAATTTAAAGTTTGTTCATACTTTGTCCAAAATGTGCATTCCAAAAGAATCTCAAATCTCCTTTTGACTCCCAACAAGGTAAAACAAAAAATTTCAACACTTCAAAACTAAGAAGTACATTCAAATGCTTATTAAGATAATTTTGAGAGTAGTTACCTTAATCAAAGTGAACACTGCAAAAGCCAATTATGTACAAAATGGACACATATTAGATAGACAATAGACATAATAAAAGTAGAATGGAAAAGAGTACTAGGGATTATGAAATGTGTGATGTACATGATGGCAATGTACTAAACTTTGTATGTACTTATGTTGTTTCTCTAATAATTGTAGGAATATATTGAAATAAAATTTTGAGGATGATCAAATACTCTTATGATTGATCACATGTTCACCGTTTCATTTCAATGCCATAGATGGCATTGAGGTGCTTGTAGAATGATGTGAATGCTCTCAAAAAAATTCACTAGATATGTAAATTAAACTTTGGCTTATGAATCATCTCACATGGGCATGCACAATCACCATTGATGACCATTACCAAAGTGCCAAATCAACAAACAAATTCAACACTTTTTTGTTCAATATTGTCCAAGTCAATGCCACCAAATCAACAAAAGAAATCAAAACTTTCTTGTTGGATTTTTGTTGATCTAGTCACTTAATTTATAGTAGTGTGTATCGTCAACCCAATAAGTACAAAGAAGGTTAAGGTAGGGGCAAGAATTTTTTGAGGGAGCGATACCAATTTTGTTTGTCAAAATATTTTATGTTATATATATTTTTTTACAATGATCAATTTTAGGATGAATTTATGGATATTTGATTGAATAACTATGTTATTGTCTACATTTTGCGTGGTTTATTATATCAAAGAATGCAAAAACATTTGTAACTCTGGTGAAGATCACTCTATCTACTCCCCCTAAAGAAATAAAATATTATGGATGGGGTAAGTAGGCACCACCTAATAAGCTTTTATTGAAAATGTTTTTATTGAAATTTTTTCTATAGAGGTTGAGATGAGATTTACTTCTCCATGCTTGGAGAAAGAAGGAAAGACTTGTCACCTATTTTGCATAGTTAATTTGGTATTTTTTGACCTTTCCTCCCTAATTTGTGGATTTTTAGTTCCAAATATGATTCTTAAGTTTTCAAATTTTATCCTTGCATTTCTTCCAAGGTAAATATTTGGACTAGAGTTTCAAATTTTTTGCCCTCCAAAGAATGCTTGTAGAATTAGTACAACATGGTAAGGTCATCAACAACCAAAAATGTCCAATGAATAACTTTCATGAAAATTGTAGGAACAAAGAATACACCTATTCATCCAAGCTACCTATTCATAAATTTTGGATGACTATAGGGATGTAGCCTCCCAAGGTCAAAGTAGTCTATGGAATGTTGGCAACACTAAAATATCCTCACCCTTTTGCAACCCTCTTTTTTATGTGAGTTGCACAAGAAGAGTCTTCATAGCCAACTTAATCATGATCTAATTCTAACAAAGTATCCATCTTCTCAAACCCCAACAATAAGGTAGAACCATCCATTCCCAACCGCGGAGCCATATCCAACATGTAGGATGCAATTATTTCCAACCAAGGCTAAAACAAATTTACAATTCAAGTATGAAATGTGTTTTTTTTCCTGTTTTCAAGGTTAGGACTAATAAGGTCATGACACATGTTCCAAATTGTCATAAAATATGCAAGAAATATTGATGGGGAAAGTAGTCTCTTAATTGATTGGAATTGGCTATGAGTTTGGAACACTTTTTGGCTCCCAAAATTCATAGTAATTTCAATTTTGGGAAAAAAAGAATGAAAAACTCATAGTCCCAAATATTTATTTTCTCTCTCTCTCTGCACGAGAAAAAATTCCATTGCCTCACACTACTCCTCATCTGCCTTAAAATTGCTTTAACCCTTGAACGTCGAGGCGGACGTTTTGTGTCCGATGGATGACAAGGAATCAAACTGTATAGGACAGAAGAGCAACTATTCATCCTCTAAATTTGTTTTGGAAAGGGAAGATCTTCTACAGTAGTTTGACTTCCAATGACTACTTTTGCAATTCTGGACGTCAATGATTCACACGGTAATAGAAAAGGAAGATTTCAAGGGTCCCCCCTTCGACGTTTAAGGGTTAAGTGATCAGCTATGTGGGTGATTCTACCGTAATTTTCAATTGCATTCTCCTCCACTTTCATTTGCTAATGTGATACTGTAGTTTACCCAAATCATATTTATTTCATGGATGCTGGATTTCAAACACATGTCTGCTTTAGGAGAGGATACCTTGGTCTGGGCAACTTCGAGGTAGGGTGTGGATGCTATTAGTCTGCACATGGAAATGCGGACTACAGGTCTGTACGCATGACGCTATATAACATTGCTAACCAGTTCCCTGGCCTTACCTTAGGTGGAGGTATCATTCCTCCCTATACGCCTGGGGGAGATTTAAGTTATAATTGTCAAGCGGTGATTGGCTCTAACACGGTACTGCTACAACAAATTCGTCAGATTGTTGCAATCTGATTGGTGGCAGAGGTACTTTTTTCCTACGGGGCTCCTGATTTGAGGGGGAGCAAAAGGGACCCCCCCAAGTTTGGTTAACAATGTTATGTAAACCTGTTTCATGAAGTGGGACCAATAGGGTAAAAATGCAGGAATGTTTTGTTTTTCACATATGATAAAATTTGAAAATTTTGAATTCATATTTGCAATCATAGACCCCAAATTCGTGTAGAGAGGTATAAAACATACCCTAAATATGGCACAAAAAAAGGGACAAGATTTTATTTTTACCGTGGAGAACCTGTGTTTTCACCTTGTTGGTCTCACTTCGTGGGATGGGTTTAGCGTCCTACAGGTCTATACAAGTGTACCTCGCCTCTATTCTTACCTTGCTTTAAAATCCCGCAGGATGCTAAATTTGTCCCACAAAGTGAGACCAGTCGGGTGAAAACACAAGAATTTTATCCAAAGGGAAGACATAGGAATTTTTTATTTCACACATTGAAAAAATTAGCACATTTTGAATTCATATTTGCAATCATAGACCCTGAAATTAGCTCATGCGGGTGAGGTCAAGAACATACCCTAATCACAGTACAAAATAGGAGGCAAGATTTTACTCTTACCCCAGAGAACTTGCATTTTCATCCTACTGATCCCACTTTGTGAGGTAGATTTAGCGTCCTGCCAAAATACGCCAAAATACCCCGGGGGGGCTGGTGGTTTGTAATTTACCCCCTTGCAATGAAATTCCGTTTCATTTGTAAAATTAAAAATTAAAATTAAAAATTAAAAAATTAAAAATTAAATTACCCCTGGGGAGGTGGGAAGGTCGGAGATTGGACCGAATAATAATAATCTAATAACTTAGTACAGTACAGAGCACAGACAAAACCCAAAGAAGAGACAGCCCATCAGGGGCCGGGTCATCAATCCCCACCCGGCATTTGATCATGGGTGGTAAGTTACATTGTACCACCCGCTGCAGCAACTGGTTGGGGTGAACTGATCCCCTCGCTCATCCCTGAATGAAAACCCTGAAAAAAAAAAACTCACTCATGATAAAATTTGCAATTTTTGAATTCATATTTTCAATCAGAGGCCCCAAATTATCTGGGAGAGATCTAGAGCATACATTTTCTGGGCATAAAATAGGGGATCTTTTTTTTACTTGTACCCCCTGGATTGACTTGGGGGCCAAGCAAGGGGGGGCGGTTCACCCGGACCCTTGCTTGGCCCCTTCAAGTCATTCCACGGGTGCATGTAAAAAAAATACCCTCTATTTTATTTTGAGCTATCTTCAAATAAATCTCCTTGCTAATCTCAGGCCTCTCATTGCAAAAAAAAAATTGGAAAATTGGAAAATATCATCATGCATGGAAAATATAAAATTTCAGTGTTTTCTTGAGGGATCAAGCGAGGGGTCAATTCACCCCAGCCCAACAACATGACTATATTTTTTTTAGTTTTACCAACTATTTTTCTTGACCCTAAACACGAATTGTCTCAATTCTCATTGGTTGCTTCAAAAAACTATTTGCCTCTCATTGGTTGCTCTTGAAGTGATTTTGAATCATCTTATTTTGCATATCAAATGGGGATTTTCAAGTACCAAGTCCAATTATTTTTTCTATTTTTAACTTTGTATAAAAAATTTATAAATTTTTTTTCACTAAGTTTTTGTCAATGTTATCAAATTGACATAGGAATTTTTCCCAATTCCACCAACTAACTTTGAACTAGCCCCTAGGTTTTCCTAAGCACTACTTCACTCTCCCATCTTATATAGCATTTGGATTAGTGCTTGCAAGGACTTCCAAAGCAACTCTTATTTTTTGTATTTCTCATTTTTGCCACGATGGCCACAGTTGGCTTCACTAAAATGATGAACTTGCTTCTTTTAACCCCTAAATGCCCAAGGCCTTTTTTGAATTCCTTGGTGTTTGCTCAAACTAAACAAAATGCCTAGGTTCTTAAAAGTATTGCCAATTTAAAAAAAATTGTAACCATACAAATTCAAACTACTTGAATTATGGATCACATAAAAAAAAGAAAACACAAGAATATTACTTTTGGTTTGAAAGATTACAAGGTTTCAGTAGGAAGGTGTTTAAAGCTGCAAAAGTGATTTGAAGTCTTTCAATCCACTTTTTACACGTCAAATCTAAAATTGAGGTTATGAAAAACATATGAGGCCAAAGGACATAACGTGTATAGCCATAATCAAAATATGACTTCTCAAAACCTACTCTACAATTTTTTTAAATGAATTTTTAATGTGATTTCTCCCTAATATCCAATGTATTTGAGGCTCATCTCCAAGAGCCTCTAATTTTAAAGAATCAAGATTTGCGATGGACACCCTTGCACAAAATCTTCATTAGAAAAACCATGAACAATTTTTTTTAACACAATTTTTTTATGCCTAAAATGAACTTTGAAGGGTAAATAAACTAAAGACGAGAATACTAAAAATAGTATTTTGGTAAGATTTTATTTAACTTCAAAGTTTAATCAACACAAAAATATGGTGCCTTAGTAATTGAGGGGTTTCAATCTTTAAGATGAAATGGTGTGACAATTTTGCTAGCTCTATTTTTGAAAACTAGTTGTGAAATTATAACTATCAAGGTTGCAACAACTAGTGATGTGAATTCATTCTTAGTGGTGAGGAGAATTGGCACCTTCTTTGATAGAAATATCATCATTTGGCAGCCCTATCTTTTGAGTGGATGCTCTTGAGGTGACATGTTCTTCTAAACATACTAAAAACTATCAAAGCAATTTCTATAAAAAAAAAATCAAAACATTTGGAATTTATAAAATAAAAATAAATAAGCCAAGCCATGAATAATTATAATTGAACACACTAAAAAACTACGAAGCAATCTCTCCAAAAATATTGAAATTTGAAATTAAAACAAGAAACAATAAGTAAGCAAAGTCATCAATATTGATGCTTGATGGAGCTTCAATGTGTGAATCCACCTTCTCAATGAAAACATCTCCATTTTTCCAACTAAAACTCTTTCTTCAACACTCCACATTCTCTACAACAAATGCAAAGTCAATGATGATGAAGTACAACAAACTCTTGGAGTAAATAAGCAATAATGGTTAGCAAAATGGAGCTTCATCTCATGATATAGTAGACTTCAATGGGGCACATACTAGTGATTGCCTAATTAAACAAGTAGGAAGACATCTATGAAGTGGTTCCTTCAAGCACAAATCCTAAGCCCTACAATTTTGTTTTGGCAATGGAAAGAGTATTGTGGTAGAATTCAAGTGATTTCACAAAATCAAGTGGAGCACAAGTGAGATGGGAATGTTAAATGAGTGACTTTTGACTCTATAACCCTAACAACCTTTTACTCACTTGGCAAACAAAAAAGTATTATTATTATTTTTTCCATACTTTGTTTTGCCACATGTATTCAAATGGTGCAATCTAACCCATTTTCGCTAGATTAGTTTGGGATGCAACAAAATTTAGATTTTTGAGAGGGTTCTATCATGTTTACAATGCAAGGCAATACTCTGGAATTCAAGGCTTACCAACCAAATTTATCTTCCAACCATCATTGTATGTCATGGTGCTTTCATTTTTAAATCATTTAAAGACAAATTGCAACTAAAGTAATGTGAAATCTATGAACAATATTTGACTATAATATGCAAATGTAATAAGAGAACCAACTTGAATTAGTGAACTTTCAAAACCATATTTTATTCCATATGTCCACAAATCAAACATTGTGCACGAAGCATCTACTTATTGTCTAGATTATTTAGGGCTCACCTCTTGCTCCAAATTAGGTGATCCTACTTTAGGAAATGCCTTACCGTCCCTAAAGAATTGATGGCTATAATAGTCCTTTGACAAGCCCCTCCAATTCTTTCATTGAGATTGAATGCAATGTTCCCTACAATTAGAATATCCTCCAGCACTGCAAAGATCAAGGTGAAGTAATGATAGGTGGATCTTAGATGTGCATTAGCAAAAAAATATAGAAGTAATGATTATTTGGTAAGCATGATCCATATAAAAGAAGAATCCAAATATTAGGGACTTTTAAAGAATTGCTAAGTAGTCAAGATTTAGTGAGTGAAACCAAAAAAAATTCTAGTTTTATGAATCTTTTGCTTGGTTTGGCATACTATAGGTAGTATTTTTTTCAATGGCAATTTATTGCTCAAAAGATATACAATTTTTTGGAAAGAATATTGAGCAATAGATTTGTCTATTTTCAATAGATGAAATCACTCAATTGATACATGATCTAGGGACAATATCAATCTATTATGGATGAACACATAGATTTTGGATGAATGCATGTACTTTCATCTATATATTGTTTATTTCATCCATATTCATGGATATAAAGAGCTTCACAACTATACTAGAGATCACTTTTTTGCATTGCCTAGAGAAAATGAAAAAAAAACATATTCTACAAGGATAAGTTTTTATTAGCTCTCTACCTCTTTCTTGATTGTAGGGTATTTTAGAAGATGATAGAGCATGCTCTTACTATCACCAATTTTCTATAGTCATGCCTCCTTTAGTGTTACCTCCATAAGTATTAAAATCTCATATATGAACATTATGGTGATTGGTGCTCTTGTAAAATATCATTACAAAAAATTTCAGGCCTATAAAAGTCTGCGAGTTTTCCCCGGGTGCAATTAAGAGATTTTTTTCTCATTTTCCCGGATTTAACGTGGCACTACTAGGGCCATGTCAGCACCACGTCAGATTGGCGACAGTTTTTAATATTTTTTTAATATTAAAAAAAAATTAAAAATTAAAAATATTTTATTTTATTTTTCTGTACTTGCACTGTGGGGCTGCCAAAAATAAAAAACTGGCAGGCCTCAAACTTTTCCTAATGACACTATCAAGCATTTAGTATTAAGTGATATTAAATTTTTTATAAGTCATAAAGTTGAAAAAAATTGTGATAAAGTTGGAAAAGGTTGTGGGATTCAAAAATGTTGAGTGCATATAGGACTTTGAAGAAATTTTTGGAACAAAGACCTAATGATGTCATGTGATTCATATAGAATAAATATCCAAATACTTCAAAAGCAAGTACAATCTTGGCATGTAGAAGAATCTTATCAAACTACTATAAAATCATTTTTTTAGTAGATGAATGATGACTCATATTTTTTAAACTTTCATGCCTTTTCTTTTGTAAATTTTACATATTATCGAGATCAATCTTCATAAGTATTAAATGTTACTCCCTCCATACCAAATTAAGTGTCCCATTTATGAAAGTCCTTGAGATTAAGAAATGCACACTAATTTTTTGCATTAGAGGCTTGGGATTAGAGAAATAGGGTTTAGACTTTAGGATTTAGGACTTGTGGTTGCAAATTTAGTTTTTTTTTGTCTTCTTATCATTGAAGCATTGCATGATTGAAATAATGAAAATCAATGGTGGCAACAATTATAAGGTGCCACATGTGGGAAAAGATTGCTCAGAATGTGTGAGGAATTACCTACTCATGTCCTTTATGATGAGAATGAGGATGTGTCATTCTCTCCTTGAATTGCGGAGGGCCCATTCTCTGAAGATTCAGAAGTTTTATTCTTCTCCTCTCAAAGTGAAGAATGGGTGTGAAGAAGTTTTTCCATTCTCTCCATTCACCTCCAAAGGGGTGTTACCCCTTCTTCTTGAACAAAGACTCCTATTGGATACTCTTTTCACTCTATACCTTCTCATTCTTCATAGAAGTTTCATTCTTGGAGAAAGTGTGATACCCCTGTTCAATATTAGGGATAGTCACACCTTCTTCACTCCATTCTTAATTCTCGGAGAATGGAGACATGTAGCTCTCCCATTGGTTGTCCATGGCTTGTGGATCTTCCATTCTCCGAGAATTGAAAAAGGCCATTATTCTCCTCTGGAGGTGAATAATAAACGTGAAGAAAATTTCACAAAAGAAATTTATTCTCACTTTCATTGTGCATTGCTTGCCTTTTGCGCCTTCATTACATGGTCTGCAATACTTTAGCCTTCATCGTGTGTTGCCCATGTTGTTGGCATTTTGCGTATCCATTGCCACTTGAGCATTCCAAGTTTTCAAGTTTTATGCATTCCCAACTTCTCATTTTCTACACTAGTAAAAGGGATGTCATACCTTCTTCATGCAAAACTACTCCCCATTGACTCTTCAGTTTTCTCTCCCCAACTTCTCATTTCTTCAAAGAAGTTTGGTCCTTGGAGAAGGTGTCACTACTCCTAAGGTAAACCAATTTATGACAGCCAAAATGGCTAGTTTACCTTGTTGACATTTAAAAATATATATAATTTTTTTCCATATAAAGACAAATGTGAGAAATGGAGAGAGCAATTGAAATTTTATTTTTTGGACAAAGTATGAATTTGTTATGAATTTTTGAAGTGTGTTGCCCAATCAGACCAAAAGAGTCTGTAGACTACCCCAAATCAACAAAAAAGTTTTTTCATAATGATCATCTTACCACCTAAAGCAATCACAACATTTTCTAATATGGTTACAACAATTCCTAACATGGCTATGACATGAAGGAATAAAAAAAACTTTTTATGACGAGTTTACACTAGAAAGGGTAAGTGTCCTATGACAATCACTAATAACTCCATGACCCCCAAGGCATTAATTATGGCAACAAATCAACCTAATATAGTCCTAATCCCATTTATTAAAAAAAATATGTGATGGATTGATGTAAGACTCTAATGGGTAGTTTTCTAGGTGACTCTATTAGAGCATGGCCACTATTATTGCCCCGCCAAATGGCCATGGGGAAGATGGTCCAACAAGCTCGTTATTTGAATAGAGACCAGCAAGGAGAGCCTCCCCCCCTCGCAGCGTTGGATGGAAACGGACCCATTCAAAAGTGGTCAACACTTCTTGTATTGGTCAATGCTTCCCTACGGTGATGAATGGACGTTTGATTTTGGAACCTAATTAGAAGCTACTTAATACAATAACAAGCTACAATTGAGAGACAAGGTCTATTTTGATTGTGGAGTATTTTAGTTGTGACTCCTTTGGCTCTTCTCTACCAAGTTTTTTATAGAATTTTTGTAGAATTTTTTTGTTTGCATTTTTGTATTTTATATTGAATTCTTTTGCTTGCAAATGCAAATTATTGTGGGAGATTTCTTGAGGTGTGACTAATGTGACTAAAGGAGCATTAGTCACATTAGTCACAACTTAGAAAATAGCCCACAACTCTTGAGTTGTGGGATCAAATTTGATCAAAATTTATATGTATGTTTTATTTTGTATGAGACACCTCCATGCAAATTTGTGGGTGTTTTGGACGCCTTTAGATTTTTTCATGATTTTTTCATTTTTTGACATTCCAACCAAAAAATAAATAAAAACTGGGGTTCACATGTTCAATTTCATATGCTAAAATGCTTGCTTAAGACCTATTTCAACTATTTGGGATGTCTTGGACAAATTTTGAATAGAAGAGATAAGTATGATGGGAGATTTTCTCAATTGTAAATAATGTGACTAATGCCCCAAAGAGGCATTAGTCACATTAGTCACACCTTAGAAAATGACCCACAACTCTTGAGTGGTGGGGTCAAATTTGATCAAAATTTATATATATATATATATATTGTGTGTTGGATGAGGCACCTCCATGAAAATTTGTGGGTGTTTTGGACACCTTTAGATTTTTTCACAACTTTTTGATTTTTTGATATCCCGACCCCAAAATAGATAAGAATTGGGGTTCACATATTCAATTTCATGTGGATGTCATTAGTAATTTTATGGGTTACTAAAACCATATTTTGGAATGTGCAAGGTTACATTTTGACACATATAACTATGAGCATTATATGACTATAACTAGTTATATTTTGACCAATATATATTATGAAATGTAACTTAAGCAAGTGATATTTTGGATAATTGAGAGTCATATTTTTAAAGTTTGTATGTAGTTTGTGATTGGGGTGATTGAGGTCCAAAATAGCTTTAATTACAAACTACAATCACATTTTTCATGCATTTAAAATGAACCTAACACATTGCAATCATACATCAAGATGATTTAACAATTGAATAAAAGACTTCATGTAGTTAAAAATAAATGCACATGATTTTAGAGATTTACAAGAGATAATCATATTAGAGAGGGATAATGCAAGAAAGAATGCAACTCTCTTCATTGACATTTATTAGTCAATAATATAAAAATATATATATCACAAGAATCATTCAAACAATCCAATAGAGTCTATATTTCTTACAATAATGTGAAGATGGCTCTATTGAGTTGTAAGTAGACTCAAACAACTTTGTTTCTACTTTTGATGCTTATATATACAATTAAAGAAATGAAAGGTTAATTTTTAATGAATGAATGACAAAGCTCTACCTTTAAAAGTTTACAATACAAAATATGTAGCACAAGTTTAGAGTAAGAAGAATAAAAATGGTGATGAAGGAAACAAAAAGAAAAAAACGGCAAGTGCTAAGAGATGACAACAAATAAGAGTTAAGATGCAACAAGAATTAACAAGAAGCAACAGCTAAGAGGCAACAAGAAACAACAAAAAACAAGAATTAAGAGGCAACACAAAGAAACAAAAAGCAAAAATTAAAAAACAAGAACTAAGAAGAAGAAAGAATTAAAATGCAAGAAAAAAAAAGAGATTCATAAACTAAAAAGCAACAAGAAGCAAGAACCAAGATGCAACAAAAATCAACAACTAAGAAACAAAAAAAAGAAGTAACAAGTAAGAGCTAAGAGACAACAAAAAGCAACAACTAAGAAGCAAAAAAAAGAAGTAACAAGAGTTAAGAGACAACAAAAGGCAAGGAAGAAAAGCCAAGACTCCAAGAGAAGTGGAGTTAGGGTTTCAAAACCCTAAAAAAGTGACGGCTTAGATTTCAAAACTCTAAAAAGTGATGATTAGGTTTGAAAATCCTAAAAAAGAAGTGGGTAGGATTTTACAAGTTCTAAACAATGATTTCTTCATGTTTTTTTTGGACTACCCATATTTTTCTTGGGCTATCCGAAAATTAGAAAATGTCACTACAAAATATGACTAACAATATGACTTAATTTTCCCCAAATATGTTCCCTACGTTCTCTATGAAATACTTTGGTGTTCACAATGGACATATAATATATGTTTGTGAGGTACAAGGCCCAAAAATGACTAACAATCATATTTTGCATTCATATTCTTCCCAAAGTGTTGGCCTCCAAAAATATGACTGTGACCAGTTGCCAATCATCCTCAATTATATTTTTGCAGTCACAAAACACTACTTTTGTTGTAGTGGAGGTACACCTCAAGCGGGGATGCTAGTATGTGAGCCTAAGAGTATGAGCTTGTGAGCTTGTGAGCCTCCAATTTTTTTTCTTCTATTTAGAAATTATAAATCCATTGAGGACCTATGACCGTAGAATTAGATGAAAGGATGTATAGTCCGACTAAACAACAAATGAATATGCTACTAATGATTTTTTACCAAAACATTGAACCACGGGCCTTATATAAATTTAAAGTATGAAAATGGTCCACCTATTTTATTTTATTTTTTTAACTATGCTTTAAATTTTTTAGAAATATCTTGAATATGAAAAATATAAAATGAACATAGTAGATATATATTATACACCAAATAAATGTATTAACCCTTAATTTTCTAAATGACCATTTTGCTAATTGATGTCCCTTTTTTTTTAACTATCTTTATTTAAATTTTATTTATTTATTAAATAAAAAACATTTTTAATAAATAAAAAACATGATTAATTCAATGGAAGTAGTTTAATTGAATTCTAAGTTAAATTTCATTTTCTAGAATTTCATAAAGTTCAATGGTGGAGTGTGATTTTAGATTCATGTTTTATTGTTCAATTTGGGCCCAGGATGAAGTTCTAGGCATTGAATGAAATTGTTGCCACATCATACACAGGTCAATTCAATTTGAGAAACAAGACAATAGAAATCAAATATCAAATCATGAAAATAAAGTGATTAATGGTTGGAGGTAGTAAGGTGAAAAATTTCAGCATGCAATATATGGATTCTACTATAGGTGAAAGATAAGATTAGTGGAAAATAATTATTTTGAAGTATGCGGAAAAATAAATAAAATGAAGAGAAGAAATTGTCGAATTCAACAAGAATTAATTGAGCAAATTGTTGTAAAATAATAATTTTTTTAATACAAGTCGAAATGTTCACAGATCATGTATAATCAAATAAATTCTCGATGAAAACCTAAAGGAAATTTTACAATGATACTTTATGAGGATGGAGGGTAAAGAAGTGGTTTTATAATGTAATCTATTGTTCCTTATGAACCTTCAAAGGATATGGGATAATTTGAAGATTAAACTCCTACTAATCTTAAAGATTAATATATCCCACATGTGTTGCTTCACCTCCTACCATCCAATTTGTATAAAGATCTTATCTTCCTCAATTTTACAAACATCCAAATAAGTGACTCTTGAGGCTTTGTGATGAACATTTCGGATTTTATTCAATATAATGTTGAATTTCCAAAATATTCAACATGAAAGTGCCAACCTTGTCCTTTACTTATGGTGGTATGTAGAAAAAAAATTGTGGTCTTTAAAACCCCCGCTGTTAACGGCCGGGGTAACAAGGTCCATACAAGAAGCGAAGTTAGATCCTTTGAAAGCGTAGCCGTTAACGGTGGAGGGTAGAAAGGTTCATAAAAAAATAAAGTTGGATCCTCTAAAAGCGCAGCCGTTAACGGTAGGGGTTAGCAAGGTCCATCAAAGAAGCGAAGTTGGATCCTCTAAAAGCGTAGCCGTTAACGGCGGGGGGTAGCAAGGGCCATTGAAAAAGCGAAGTTGGATCCTCTAAAAGCACAGCCGTTAACGGCGGGGGGTAGCAAGGGCCATTGAAAAGGCGAAGTTGGATCCTCTAAAAGCACAGCCATTAACGGCGGGGGGTAGCAAGAGCCATCGAAGAAGCGAAGTTGGATCTTCTAAAAGCACAACTATTAACGGTGGGGGTAGCAAGGTTCATTGAAGAAGCGAAGTTGAATCCTCTAAAAGCGTAGCCGTTAACAACGGAGGATAACAAAGAATACATGAACTATAGTGTTTGACTAAATCCTAACATTTGTTGCCCTGAATTGCAACCCTGAAAATTGCACCCATCAACGACTGGGGATAGCAAGGCATCTTAAAATCTTTGAAATCTAAACATTTCAAGCTAAATTTCAGGATAGTATTGTAGTTTTGAGGTCATAAATGACTCAATATGCATCCGTTTTTTATATGCTATATACCGTTGGAATCATGCTTTCAAAGTGCAAGAAATGATATAAAGTTTCAAAATTTGTCTTTAACAAAAAATTACACATACATTCAAAGTTAATATCAATTGGGGTAATTATTTCCTTACTATCTTGTTTGAACTTTTAGCATGTAGGTGCTATTATTATATTTTTGTTTGGTACAAACCCTAACCAAAAGGTTTATAATATTACACTTTGTAATTTTCCATGAACTTGTACTTGTCCTCATTATGGAAATATAAATGAGGCTTCTATTGGAAAACGTGACATGTACATAAACTACAAACACGTTTATTATATCTTTCATTATTTGTGTAAATTTGATTATAAGATACACATTCATCTACGCTCCTACCTTCAACTTGGATGAAATAAAGCAAGTAATTGTTGTTGTTAGAATCATCAAGACGTGTGAGTATTCAAGTTAGTTTGTAGATAATAGCATGATATGAAGTAGATACGTAGTATCAATATATTATCTTCAAAATCTCTAAATTCAAGTAAAAAAGTATTATTTTCATATTCCAATATGTATTCTTTGTTGCAATGAAAGAATATTTTATTATGTACACAATGCTCTACATCCTACGATATTTTCACTACATTTGTTTTCCTCTTATCTTTAGAATTCACTATAAATTATATATAATTTCACTTGATCAATCCACCCTCAAACAACCTCTTAGAATGTAATACGAGATGTAATATAAATTTCAAAACATGCAATAGCACCAACTTCCCAAGTTTTTAGATATAAAATCCATGGGCATAGGTCCCATGGTAATAGGTCATTTTTTTTCTAGACATAGCAATTTTGGTGAAAAAAAATCAGTCTTTTAACTCTTTAATAAAAAATATTTACAAATTACATCATATTTTACATTTCTAGGCTCTAGGCTCACACAATCCCTGCTCACCGCTCTTAGGCTCATGCTCACACGCTCACATGCTAGCGTTGTTGACACCTCAAGCACACTTCAACACATTTTTAATTTTTTACATTGAATTTAGATTAAAGTAGAAATAATGAAAATGTATTAAGGTAGGTTTAAAGTAGAGCTCACATATCTTTTTGTGTTTAATATTTTTTGAAAGCATTAAAATCAGATTTTTTTTACTTTGATTTTTGCTAAAGAAATTTAAGTTCAAAATGTATAATCGTCAAAAAATTTAGGTTAGGATTATTCAAAGTTTTGTAAACTAATTTTTCATGGTTCCCTCAAACTAGCTGCTCTTCCATCCTTTTAGTCAACATTGGGCTTGCTCAAAACTTCTCTGCCTTCTCAAAGCTAGGGTTTTCATCACAAAATTGGGCACGTCTAGTCTTCAAAATTTTGTTGCCAATGACATGGTGGTGGGTGGTTGAACTCCCGGCCATTGCCAATATTGTCCTGGCCCTATATAGGGGTAGGAGTGGACATGCTCTTAGAGCCAGACTCCATTACCCACTTGGAGGTCTAGGAGTTGGAGGGGGTATGGCTTGGAATATCGTAGCCAAATATGAACGAAGCTTTCTATTGAGGCCTAGACGTATAGGAGTTAGAGCACCTATAGCTTGAAACTTTTCCAATGGATAGCAGAGAACGTGGGCAACTCAGAAAGAGGTGGAAGACTCTAGTTCAACTATTTTGTCTCATTGTTTGAAAATAGGGTGTCTGGTCCACCCTCTAGCCCCTCCAAATCTACATATCTCCATTTCACGGGGTAGAGCCTAGACCTCCAGCCATGAAAACCCATGCCAGTGGAGCCCCCGGACCCTTCCAATCCTAGAGGTCCAGGCGCTAATGGAAACCGGCCCTTAGGGTCAGGGTGAACTATCCCCTCTTTGCCCCGTTTTACCCTTGGAAAAAACATCATGGAATTTTTTATTTGCAATCAGATGATAAAATTTGCAAATTCTGAATTCAGATTTGCAATCAATGGCCCCTAATTAGCTAGGGGAGGTGTCGAGATTAGAAAAATCACAACAAAAATTAGGGGACTTTTTTCACAATAACCCCTGGACGGGGCAATGAGGGGGTCAGTTCACCCTCAAGTCATGGGCTGGTTTACCTTATTGTCTGTAGTCCTACGGGGTCAGGGTGAACTGACCCCTTTGCTCAGCCTTGCGGGCAAACCCTGGAATTATTTATTTTCCGCACATGAATTTCTTTGCAAATTTCTAATTCATATTTGTGATCAGAGACACCAAATCAGTTTAGGGAGGTTATAAATATATCCTAGAACGGCCCAAAATAGGGGGCTTTTTTTTTGCATGCACCCCTGGTAAGGACGAGCGAGGGGGTCAATCCACCCTGATCTCCTACGGAGGGCGGTGCTTCAGCGAAATGATGAATTTTTGAAAGAAGGCGGGGCGGTTAACCAGTTCTGGTGCGCCACCTGGAGACCGGGTCTAGGATCCCCGCCCATCATCCCACCCCGGGAGGCGGCCCACCGGGCGACCCCCTTTCTGTACCTCCTTTCCCTTATATAACCCCCCTCCCTCAGAGCAATGCTGTAACTCGAGGTCTTCTCTTTTTGGTCTGTTTTGCGTCGTCGCCATGGGTGTCCCTGCAAAACCTCTGCCGCGCAGAGGTTTTGACAGGGATTGTATTCTCTCGTACACTCATGTAGTATTTCCCTGTCAGATGGAGTAGTGGAAGCAAGTTTTGGATTGTAGGAGTAGGAGTAGCAGTTGAGAATTTGATGTAGGAAGATCGAGGTGGGAGAAACGTTACCAGATTTGGTCACGGAGTTTGTTTCCTTCGTGATGCTATGGGGAAACTGTCGGTGACCTACGTTAGGAGTACTGCTTGGAGGTGGTCACTTGTTATGCTGTTGGAAGGGTTTATCCAAAGTAGAAAGTATTCATTGGAAGGGTATGAAATAGATTTAAGATGAATTTCAGTTAGTTTATAGTGTTGTCACACTAATGGACGTGAAGATTCAGCTTCTGCAGACAAAGTAGTTTAGTTAGTGGTTGTTTTGGAAACTGCTCGTTCGTCTTATGTTCTCATAAGAGTCCGTTTTGAGGTTGTTTTAGTGGGTGATTCTTTACGTACGGTACCAGGAACTCAGGGTTTCACTGGAAACTTATGAAACTTCGCTCTTGTAGGAAATCAGTTGCACTAAGTTGGGTTCATAGGATTTAAAGCGACCACATAGTTGTCTCCTCTCTGCGCTTACGACTTGCGTATGTAGCTTCCATGCGGCGTAGTGGCATATATAGTCGAACCACCACTACATTATCAGATTCTTCATTCAAGTCGGCCTTGAGATTTGTTTCTTCTTCTAGGCTAGAATAGTTAAGAAAATAAGAAAAATTTTCATCGGCTGAAAGTGTTGGCGTTGGCGTACTTGAAGTACGAACAATTGCGAAACTAAGTTTAGATGACGCATCTCTTGTTAATAAACTTTGTACCGTTAGCTTGGCTAAAAGTTTTGACGTTCGCTTACCTAAAGTACGAAAAAATCAAAGAAAGTCCTTAAACTCTGGTGTGTATTTTAGGACTCCTCGTGCCGGACGCTGTGGACGGTACGAACCTAGATTTAAACCACCCAGGGAGTCCCTTTCCTCAGGGAAATCTCTAATACATTTCCACCTTCCTCTTGGTGGATACGACACTCTTGAAGACGCTAAGATTGTGCATCAAATAGCTGCGTTCTACTATGGAAAGGCTAAACCTCACTTGCATCTTGGAGACGGTCACCAGTTTGCCATCGATTCATCGTGGAATGAGCACCTGGATTTCCGCCGCGGCAAGGAGAAGGCGAAATGGGTGGCAAGCAAGGCGAAGGAGGTCTTCCAAAACTTCACAGAGGCGAAAGCTTCATCGCGCCTGTCGAACGCGACCAAAAATTACTCTAGTGTAATTCCTTCTGGTGAGCAGATTGCAAATGTTCGTGATTCTTCTCATTCTGGATTTTCGGCTCCTGCAATTTACAAGAGCCCAGAGAAGTTTGCATCTTCCTCAAGGGCGACTCTGCCTGTTGAATCCAACCCAGTCGACCAGTGGTCTGTAGAGGATTTCTCGAATGCAGGAGACGGAGCAGTGAATAAGGAATTTCTTGACTACTACTTCCCTGTTAGTTCTCCGTCGCCTGTGACCCAGTATTCCATTGAGCCCACATGTTCATCCCTTGGACAGTCAGAAAATACAGAAGTGCTCGGTGCTTTCGTTATGAACTTCAGTGAAGGACAGCCTTTTGAGAACAACGGTTCCGGGTGGAACGACTGTGTAAGGTCTCTACCGGATTCAGTTTTCATTGCGAACGGCCATCCACAATGTTCTGCAGTCAATGCAACAGCCAACGAACAAAGGACGTCACTGTTTGAGCCAGATGGACCATGTTCTCCAGTGGTAGAGGTTACCACCGTGAAGGAAAACGAGGGGAGCTATGTTGAACCTGCAATTCCTGACAAGATGAGTCTGGACATCACTACTGTGCCAGTCGAAGGCGCACTGCCTGATTCTCAGGGTCCTCAGAGTGTGCAAGATGGAATGGATGTTGGGGCACCGCTCTCAGATCCTAGTTTTGACTTTGAGCTTTCTAAAGAAGACCATCTCTTTAAGCTGTTGAACTTCTACCGCCAGGAGTGTGTAGACCTAAAGAGAGAGAACTCTGAGTTGCGGCGTGAAGTGAAGCGTTTGAAAGGCAAATCTCCGATGAGATTTGATGCTTAACACGTCGCAACCTTGTTACCGGTCCCCATGAAGGAGGAGGTTCTTGTGTGAGTGCTTGATAATCTATCATATTGTATGTAATTATGTCATATTATAATAACATCTTTTTTACTTCAAGAGTAGTGCATGGTATTATCCATTTGGTATGAATTTGGTGTATAGTGAGTGCTCAGCACATAGATTCTTATTGAAGGTTAATTGGACCAACCTTTCTGGTGGCTGCATTTCAAATCGCAATGGTCATCACGCTTGCTCCATGCTTGGAATCTCTCGGGTATAGTTATCCGTGGTCTGAAATAGAGATTTCTGTAGTCGTATTATGTTCTCTTGGGTAGCGTTGGGTGATCACTCTGCACTGCGTTGAATGCACTGCGTCTCCTTTATAATTGAATGGCGTCTTTTTTTCGGTCACTGCGAGAACAGTGAGTCGGAACTTTTCAGGTTGTCTGCCCTTTGTCTGTTGATAGATGATTGCAACACAAAATGTAATAATTTTTTCTTTTCTTGAAGCCAAAACAGTCATCCATTGTGAGCAAATCTTTCAAGTCACTGCTCTTGAATGACCTTAGGAAGTACGAGTATAATCTACCCTGCAACTGCTCGACATTCCTCTGCACGAAGTTGCAGAGAATGGTAATTCCAGAACTTTCGCAGAGTTCGCTCTGTTGTTGCCCATGACGTCGGAAGTATGGGTATGTAAGATTTCATCTGGCCAGGGCAACACTTGTATGCACCGTTGACGATAGTAAATCCTTTAGATATCTCATCTTTTTTTCCTATTTTGACCAACAGCAAGGTGGTGTAAGCACACAACTTGCTTGATGGTCTATGGCGTCAGACTGATCTAGGGAATAGTGGTCGATAACCTCCCACTCTGAAAATGCATAATAGACTCATATGCAGTTACAGAAATTTGATCTCAAGAGATTTAGCTCTCTACCGTTGTATACAATCCCCCGCCAAACACCCTCCTTCATATGTTAAATGCTCAATGTGATGCATATAATGTATCATGTCCCTTCTGTTGATTTTATGATGTGTGGGTCACCTTGAGTTCGTGGCCTTGAGGAGATTCCAATGCACTAAAATTCTTGTCATTTGGATATTTTATGAGGAAGTTAGTTTTTTAGATACCTCTTAAAGGGTGAGTAAAATCATTGACTTGCTTACATTTGAAGAAAATTGCAATTGGAAGTATTGAGACCAGGAGAACTTGAATGTCAAGAGTATTTTGTCACTATGTCTCTTTTTTTCAATTTGTCAGTGTCGAGCATATGACCAATCTGGACACTATTAGCTACTTTGTCTACATTGAAGCTCTTGCCATAAATAACAAAAGAACGACAGTGAAGTCCACGCATGTCATTGGCACATTAGAAAAAGTGGCTACCACACTAGAGAAACGGCAAGAAAGATTGAGGCTCTATTTCTCATTTGCTCAGATTTCAAACAACTAGTGTGGCACATGGAAAAGCACATGTCAATTTAGGGCAGTATCGCTTGAAAGTCTATAAGACTGGAGAAAAGAAATAACTTTGAACTGTGAAGGGAAGATGCCTTTGCATTAACAAAAGCTATATCTAAAGTGAATGCGACGAAGCTTTACGAGGTTGCCACTCCGAAACCAAGCGATTGCCAGAGACAGAGACTCTAATCCCACAGCTCTTGTTATCCATGTCATGTGGAAAAGGACCTGTGGATCTAGTGCTACAGTTTCCTCTGCCATGGTGTTAACCATGACGCCAAATCACGACGACCACCTGCAGATCCAGTGACCTTGCTCATGCTCAGGTCTTGCCAATGGCGAAGTCTCGATACCTGATTGAAGCGTTTGTGATCAACACTTATGACTGATTTCAAAAGAGGAAATTCAGTTCTGTCAACAAAGGTTGCTAAACTAAAGAATTAAATGAGCCTGCAACTCACTACAGAATTTGCAACAGGACCTCCCAATTGGAAAAAACAAGGCGAGTTTTCGGAAATTCTTCATCACTCTGTCAACTGACCACAATCGTGCCACTATTTTGCCAGCCCAAGTCGTCCTCGCAAAACATACGTCTTACTCTCCACATTCGGTGCTAATCTTTCACATCATGTCCCGAATCTTTCACATTCCCCACATCAAATGCTAATATTTTCTGAATTTCACTTCTTAGCAATCATTGACTATCAGGGCTGTACCATAGAACAGGTAAACAACATGCTGATCAGTCAGCGCACCTACTTACTCAAATGTGCAATCAACTTTTTACATTCGCATACCCATTCCATTCTACAAATAGATTACAAGACCACAATTGCTCGAACAATGTGTTCAGAAGCTCCGCAGAGCCACAAAAAAAATGTACAGCAATTCTCATTACCACGTATTCAACACATATCTAAACTAAAAAAAAATTCATTAACGTCTGAAACTATCAATCCCTCATCCCTCAATCACCTTCTTGATCTGCTCCAACGACAGAAACAGAATAATCGCGAACGGGCCTTGACGAGTGACAGTCGGAACGAATCCTTTGTAGAGCGCCCACGGTCCCTCCGCTCTCACCGTCTTCACCGCGCAATCCAACGCACCACGATAAGGCGGAGCTTCACCAGGCGTCACTTTCATGTTCATCACGCGCGTCTTCACCACGTCAATCGGATTCGATGCCACGGACGCCAACACTCCCGCTCCGCAGCTCGCCACCACCTGCGTCGCCAGCCCTTCAGGCACCAAGTGAGACTCTTCGATGGTGTCCTTGATTTGATCGTAAGTCGCCAGCTGCGCCGCCGTCACGAGCATCGCTCGTGTAACAGTCGGAGCGGAGCCCGTCCACAACGACAACACGCCATCTTGCTTCACCATTCGGGACAATGCGTTCCCCACACTCGTATAGTTGCGTCTCTGGTGGAGGGGAAGCCTGCCGTCGGCTTGCATCCGCACCATCGCGAGATCCGCAGGGTTTCCTACCATGGCACCCGTGGCGCCAGATACCAACGCAGCGGTGATTTTCTTGTAGAGCGAAAGGCCTGTGCCTTCATGGGAAGTCTCGTCTCGCCAATGATGCTTCAAGTACTCGTACAGCCCCATCCGAGTGGACGAGTACAGTACTTGCCTTAGAAGCGTAGCGGAGACCCCCGAGTACAAAGCCCTAATCCCTTCCGAGCGCGCGACATCAAGGCCAACCCTAAACGGCCCGGGTCGTGAAACAACAGCCGCATTGGTGGTGGTTCCATTCGGAATCGCATAAGCAACAGCAAAGGAAGCTTCTCCGCCTTGCAACTGCATGCGCACCTTAATCAGATCCAGAGGATGCGTGGAGAATCCGGCGATCATGGACGCCAATCCGCCCTCCACAAACCCCTCCCACTCCAAATTCCCAAAAAACACCATCTCCACCAACCTCACTCACTCACACACTCACACTCACAACCGACCCTTTCTCTTGAATTCTTTCCGACGCTCGTGCAGCAAATGCACACACACGAAAAGAGCAGCACCAAGTCAATTCCTCGGAAACTCCGCCCTCCTTGTAATTCGATTTGAATGGCAACTGCTGCAGGGGTACCGCAAGCAGTGCGACGAAGGAAATCGGTTCTGGGCATGGAAAGGAAAAGCTACCCTCTCACACTAGATGCGAAATTCTTCTCCCCCACACACTGCACGACACCGGAAGCTTAGAAATCTACCCCAACTCAACGCCGCGGAAACACAAGGAATGCCATACTATACTCCAATCCCTGAGACCGGACACACTCTAGATCACGCGGTGTGAAACCAATCTCTCGCGCACGAATGCTGCAACACGGCAGAATCCGAACATTGTAACGCCGAAATCGTGACAGAGGAGGCAGGCTCGTGAACAGTCTCGTCGTGCGCGGGGAAGGGGCTCGTGAGTAGTGCCAAGTGAGTGTCGTGTGGCTTTTAGGTCATGTGATTTTTCTAATGGTTCTTTTTCGGGGGATATGAAAGATTCAAATGGGACTTTGTGATGCTTCCTGCGCTGGCGCCGAATTTCGTGGCGGAGTTTTGAATGGTTGGGTTGAGCCTATGGTGTCCTGACGTGTGTCACAGGTAAGAAAATTGAGGCACGTTGCTGAGGTGGACTCCGACGTGTCCGTCAGGGGTGTGTGCGCTTGACACGTTAGGACCACTTGGTCCGTGCATCTCATAAAGGCCAGGCCAGCCATCAAAAAAATTTACAATATGTGAGTACAAAGTCTGTCATTAGAGTACAGGCGAAAATGAAAGCGATTAGACAAGATAAAAAAACTCTATTCTAAAAACAAGTATTTGGGTAACAAGATTCTGGACTCACAATTGTCATACAATAGCTTTGAGGTACGTTAGCCCTTTGCTTTCCTATGAAGTGTGGTGGAGATGCTCTTACCAAAGGCCATTTCTTCTTAACTTGTTCTATAAGTGTACAACTATTGAATATAAAATTAGGGTTTCTTTTTTGCGATACACAACTACAACCGTGGCCACAGTCTGACTGTCCCTCCAAAATCTGACGTGAAGCAATGACCACGGGAATAGCATTATATCGCAAAAAAAACACTTGCTATGGGATGCAGAAAGTTTGATGTAAACAAGAGACCCCTCAATACACGCTTCTGGTCCCTTTCTTCCCGTCTCAAGCATTTTATAGCTTGTGTGATATCTGCATCGAAGTGACGTTGTTAGTAGAACTACCTCAATCGAACTTTCCTTCCCAATAATCTTTGAACCAGAGTTTTTCTTCAGTTTCTTTTTGTGTCAAATTTTTTTGACTAGCAGTGGTTGGAATGTTCTTTCTAAGTTTGACCCATTTAAGTATGACATATTCAAAAAGAATTTCAGAGCAACAGAGGGAACATTTACTGTACATGTAACTTTGCGAATTCAAACCCACCCCTAAAATATATCCAAGTACGCTTGGTGTGGCTTCAGTTTACTATTTTCGGAACTGATCACTAGCAAGGCAGAATTGATCATGCAGGTTCTATTGTTCGGGGCATGTGAAATATACTGAGATTTCTAGTTTTATGTACTTAAGAATGAGCTACAATCTTCAAGTACCGCTAGAGCTTCTCCATTTCGTGCTCTAAAAGACAATAGTAATGGCAATGTACATTGCCCTCACTTGTGTCGTTCGGATGCAACAAGTTTCACTGCAAATTACCGTGGAGCAACTTGCGCCCCTAGTAAATTCATGCTGATCTACTTACTATTGTTGCATATCTTGCTAGTTGATGATACACACCAAGTTGTCCAAATTCGTATGTAGAAAGTGCTGAGAGTTTCTCAACCGAGTCCTCAACTAGCTCGGTTTCATTTACAAGGTCCAATACAGAGGCAGGTGGAAGAGCTCTTTGACAAACGTTAATCCATTGCTACAAGAGCATACAAGAATGAGGAAATTCTCCGGTTTCTTGGCATACACACCCTAAATACGGTAAATTTCTTTACAAATTGACCTAAAGCAATTCATACTCCAAGCCATTCGCCAACGGCACACAACCAACATGTGACCAACTATTATTAGATTTGAGATTAGATCATGCTACACAATAAATGGTCCACACTCACGGATAATCGAAGGAGAAAAGAATAAGAATCCATCAACATACTTGATTCAGAACAGGAACGTTGAGGGAGCTCTGGCTGTAACGCAGTGAAGTTTCTATTAAAACGCACTTCCAAGATAAAACAGCCTTGGGTTTCCATGGGGTAATCGGTCACGCTTTCACTACACTATCGTATCAGAACTCGTACTCCGGCACCATGACAATACATTCAACAATTTGAATACTAAACAACACAGGTCTCGATCAACAAAATTTTAAAAATAAATACTGAACCACTCAAACAGAGAATTCATAGCATAAACCACTCACATCATTCTTACATCGAACAAGACACAATTTCACAATCCAGTTTCAATCAGAAATCTTGTTCCTTCCAAGATTAAAAATAATCATATGTACACAACATGCGTGGCACGGAGACCACGATTCAAATGTCAAAACTGTGAGCGCAAACAAGAAACAATGTGTTCCTCATTGCACAAAAAATTCGATGTATCACCGAGCTTCTCAACGCTAATTAATTACTCACTCGCGTTCACATAACTCACTAGTAAATGTATCGGCATTGTCTGAAATAGCTACGAATCACTCCATCAGCTTCTTGATCTGCTCCAGCGAAAGAAACATAACAATCGCGAACGGACCTTGCCGGGTCACAGTCGGAATGAACCCCTTGTACAGAGCCAACGGACCCTCCGCTCGCACAGTCTTCACAGCGCAATCCAAAGCGCCGCGATAAGGCGCAACTCCACCAGACGGAACTTTCATGTTCATCACGCGCGTCTTCACCACGTCGATCGGATTCGACGCCACGGAAGCCAGCACGCCCGCACCACAACTCGCCACAACCTGCGTCGCAAGACCTTCGGGAACCAACCGAGTCTCTTTGATCGTATCCTTGATCTGATCGTAAGTCGCCAGCTGCGCCGCCGTCACGAGCATCGCTCGTGTCACAGTCGGAGCGGAACCCGTCCACAACGACAACACGCCGTCTTGCTTCACCATTCGAGACAACGCGTTCCCCACGCTCGTGTAGTTGCGTCGCTCCTGGATGGGAAGACGGCCGTCGGCTTGCATCCGCACCATCGCCAGATCCGCGGGGTTGCCTACCATGGCGCCAGTGGCGCCAGATACCAACGCAGCGGCGACTTTCTTGTGTAGAGGCAGACCCGTGCCGTCATGGGAAGTCTCGTCGCGCCATTGCTGCTTCAAGTACTCGTACAACCCCATTCGAGTGGAGGAGTATAAACATTGTCGTAGTACAGTTGCGGACACGCCGGAGTACAGAGCTTGCACGCCTTCGGAGCGCGCGACGTTGAGTCCAACCCCGAAAGGACCAGGTCGTGGGAGCGCTGCGACCGCGCCATGGCGACCGTCGAGCGCGAACGCGAGCTGGGGTGCAGCCTCGCCTTGCAATTGCATGCGCACCTTGATGAGGTCGAGCGGGTGAGTCGCGAACCCAGCGCCCATGGACGCCAAGCCGCCCTGCACAAACCCCTTCCATTGATCCGCCATAGCTTCCTTTCTTGTCACCTTCTTAATCCGATTCTTGAGCTGGGGAATGTCTGTCTCTTCCTTCAATCAATGTCCAACTCCCACGTGATTCCGACACACCAGTCGTGCAGCAAACGCACACCGGAGACGAGCAGCAAATCGACCTGATGCTCCACTGAAGCCTCCTGCTCGTGAAACCCAACTCCAACTGGTGCAGCGATGTACCCAGTGCAACGATGGTGGTCGTTCCTGACCATGAAAGGCAACACTTGCTGCTCCACTCCCAAGCAAATTGGGTGACACTGGGGATTCCAACACTTGTAAATTAAACCTTGATTGCAATACTAAAGAATCCCGAAGTGTAAGACCTTGGGAGGTGGGTAGAGTGAGTGATGAGAGGAATAGTCGAGGTTGGAGGTTTATATATGAAGCTGCGGTGCGACCCGGGCAAAGCGCAGGAGCTCTGTTGGGAGTGTGGACGCGTCTTGGAAATTTCAGTCCCGTTTCTGCGTTGAAGTGGCCTCCAAACTGCACGGGTGGTCGCCTGCTGGCGGTATGAAGACCAGTTAGTCATGATGACCAGAAGACGAAAGCCTGGCTGGAGTGGAATTTTTTCAGACCCATAAACTATTAACGTTTGCTGGGGGGGCCTTTTGCCCCCACAGAATCAGGAATCCTCCATACTTGCCTCACCAGTGGGTCTTCAGAAACTCTGACAACTCGTTGCCGCTAGCCAATAATCCACCATATATTATAACAAAATTCTCCCCCCATGTATATAGAGAAGAATAATACCTCCACCTTTGGGGAGCCACTCTACTAGTTTAGCAATGTTATGCCTATAGCATTTTAAAATAAACTAAGGTAAAACAACCCATTGTGGTTAGAATTACGAGTTTGTCCTTGTGTCCCTACTAAAAGTTTTCAACTTTTTTTCCGCTTAAAGAGAAGTGTGAAAAATAGTGAGAGCCATGGAAATTTTTCTTTTGACAAAGTATGAATTTGCTATGAATTTTTTGAAGTGTTCACTACATGAGAAATGGTCCAAAAGATTCTGTAGACTACAGTCCAAGAACAAAAAAAATCTGAATCCACCATGCTCATCTTGTTCATCAAAAGCAGTAATAATATTTTCTAACATGGAAGGCCTAAAACGTCAATTCTTACAAAGAATTCACATTGAAAAGTTAGAAGTTCCTAATGAGGTTCCTAATCACTCCATTATTGTCATGTAGGAGTGTAGGACATACATTGTAGCACAAATCTCACATACTGAACCCCCCCATAATGGGGGCATTTCCTAAATGTCCACTATAGGTCATCTAACCACAATGGGATGTTTTACCTAAATATAGATAACACTAAATATCTTTATAAGTCCACATTGTACTAACACATAAATAAGTGTATTGTGTTGCTAAGATACATGAGAGGGATCTAGTATGTACTTTACTAATATCAAAGTGAATATGGCAAGTAATACATGGGTGTTAGGACTACAATTAACTCTTTTGAAAATTCATACCATTTAGTGCACATAGAATTGGATGTAGAAGCTATTTTTTTACAAAAAGGGTCCATCTAAGGTACATAATTATATTAAAAAAATCAATGAAAAAATCTCTACATGGTTTGGATGAGCAGATTTACACTAACTAAAAGTACTTTGTCATGCTGCATCATACACACTAAAATTAGAGATCTCACTAATAACAATTAGGAAAAGAATTAGATATTTACTTTCACAGGGATTGTGTTCTTAGTATTTATACTACTCTACAATTTTTTCACATTTTAATATTTAATCATGATGTTCAAAATTTTAGATTAAAATTTAAAAATTTAAAAATATATATTTTTTATTTTTATTTTTGGGATGTGCATTTTATAGAAAATATTAGGTGGGAAAATTCTTCAAATATTAATAAAGATCATGAAGTAGTTGTGGCAAAATATCATAGATTTTCTTATGCAAGTTTTGGTGCAGAGATGTGTCACTATGCATCCAAAAGAGGCAGTCACACATCTGATTTGTCATTAGTTGCCCCCCCCCCCCTCTCCCCAAAATGAATAGGCCGTTGATTTTTTTAAATGCTTCCCCCTCCAGAATGTCGTTGATTTCTCAAAATTTCTCAAGCCATTGATCTTTGAGATTGAATCTAAGCCATCCATCCAAATACAAATATGGATACAAAATCAAGATACAAATACGGATATGGCACCAAAATACGGATATAGATACTTGATATTGGAATATTGTACAATACGAATACAATATACAATATACAAATACAGGATACGGGATTTTCATTGTCCCATATTGTTTGTCATGTTAACTTCATTCAAAAAATTACAAGTAGGGGAGGGGGGAATGAAAAATTAAGAAATTAATTTTAATTAATTAATTTTTTAAACCCAGGGTGGGTGGGTCTGGAGGGGAGTTTAAAATTAATTAATTAAAAATTTTGACTGCATAGTGATAGAAGTGTCACTATGCACTCAAAAGGGGTTGTAATAGCTACAATACAAAACTTGGGGCAAAACTTGTACAAATCAAGTGCTTCATGCATATGATGGGATATGGTGGGAATTGATACCTCGTAGTTTGCAATGACCCACATGCATATATAGTCTTCTTTATGAAAATGATATTGGTTTCCAACCTAAGAACATCTCCATTATATAGGTAGAACCTCTCTTACTACATATCTTCTTTGTGCATAATTTGCAATAATGGAGTTTGCAGGTGGGGTCAATTTGAAGAACTTTCTTTGAAAAGTAGTGTTGCATGTTGACATTTGGTAGATGGCCATTCAGTACACCTCTCTAACATGCATAAAACTCTCTTAGTGCATAGTCCCAAGATTCCAAGAACATCAAATAAGAGATGTTCTACCTATATTCCATAAGAAAACAAGAAATATATCAGAATTATCCATATTTGATATCATCTGTCATCTTGTTTATCATACAAAATACTTCTTGTTTCACTACTAGAATTTAGAGGGTTTAGTAATGATTGAAGCATCTAAAGCCAATGTTTTAGCAACATTTTGAATGATGCTTCATTAATGTCCATTTTTTCAATAGAAATGAAAATTTTGGAACTCCCTTCAACAACACCCATCATTTTTCATCAAACATGTTCAAAGAAGTTATCAACATATCAAAGTTGGATGTTAATTATTGAATTAAGTTTTGGTATTTCACTGTTCAAACATCACTACAAATGTTGTTATATAGTGTTAAATATAGTAGTGTTTACAAGTAGTCCATTTCATAAAAAATAAAACTTAGTGCGTATTTAATTTAAAGTACCTTAAACCATCATAATCCATGTTTTTGTGATTCTTTTGTGATTTTTTAATGTATATTCTATGTAATTTTCTAATGTACTGGTGATAATGATATTCTTTAGTTCCAATTTTTTATGGAAAAAAGTTAAATTTTTTAGCACCTTTATATGGAGTGGGGTAGAGATGCTCTCACAACAAATCAAAAAATGGAACACTTCATTGTACATTGTTTTATAAAGTCTATAGCTGTTGATGCATTTGTACCTATGCAAGTCAAATTTGATGTACTAAAGTTTACATCTATTTTTGAAGAGCCCCCCAAATTCTTGTGTCCCCCCCTTGCTCACCAAATGTGTTCCATAAATAGCCGATTGACCAATCACCAAGTGAACATTACAAGAGAAAGGGGTGTTTTAAGTGTGTTTTAAAGTATAGTGGCCTAGAGATAAGATATCAAGTAATGACCTTTTTGTAGTTTTTAGAAAGAATTTACTAAAAATTAATGTATTTTCAATCAAATTTTACTAAAAATCTACATAAAGGTCACTACTTAATATCTTATCTCTCGGACTATACTTTAAAACACACTTAAAACACCCATTTTTCTTGTAGTGGAAATATAGCCTAAAGCTCACTAAACTTGGATGAATAATGATTTGAAGGGCCATTGCTTGACAAGGTAGGATTGAGGCTTGGGATAATATTTTGAAGGGCCCAAAGCATTTATCATCCAAGGGAGGACACTAAACGCATCCCATGAAGTGGGCCATTACGGGTGAATGTCGAGTAATTGTAAAAAAAAGTCCCCTATTTTAAGTTGTGTTCATTCTATATTCTTCACCACTCCCAATTAATTTGGGGCCTCTGATTGCAAACATGAATTCGAAATTTGCAGATTTTATCATATGTGAAAAATAAGAAATTCCTACATTTTCCACAAGGTAAAATTCCTACATTTTCACCCTGCATGTCCGACTTCGTGGCAGGGACGGCTCAGCGTCGTGCTCATCTAAGTTTGACACGTGTCAGACCTTTTGAGAGACTCAATACCTGTGCACTAAGCAAGCCTTCAACCCTAACATAAGTGGCGGCTGTTGAACATTGATTGGACAAGTGCAGTTTGACACGTGTCAAACCTTTAAAGAGCCACGGTGTGATGCTGTAAACAAGCCTCCAACTCTAATAAATTGCTTTCAAGTAAGCTTAAGTGGGGGTTTCTTGACCATTGATCAGACAGTACTGTACAATACCCAAAAGGGGCTTCTCAATGACATCTCCTAATGAGTGATCACCTTTGAAGTTTGAACTCAAGACCCCGGCGAGCCACCATCAACACGCGCTTCTGGTCCGTTCCTTCCCATCTCAAGCATTTTGTACCTTCAGTTGTGTCATATCTGCATCAAAGTGACGACCCCAATAGAACTTTTCATGTCTTTGGACCAGAGTTATTCTTCAGTTTCTAAATTGAATGTGTCTAACGTTTTGATTAGCAGTGCTTGGAATTTTCTACCTAAGTTTGACCCATTTCAGTTTGACGGATTTGAAGGAATTTCAGAGCGCCAGAAGGAACGAGAACATGTAACTTTGCGAATTCAAACCCACCCCTAAAATATCTCCAAATACGCTTGATGTGGCTTTACTAGTTTTGGAAATGATCACTAGTTGAACTTGCAAGGCAGAATTGATCATGCAGGTGCGATTGTTCGATCAGGGAGTGTAAACTACACTGAGATTTCAAGTAATATGTATTCAACAATGAGCTACAATACTCAAAGTACTGTTGGAGCTTCTCCATTCCGTGTGCAAAACGACTATAGTAATGACGACAATCCGAAAGTTCATTGGCCAGCACTTGCGCCGGTCTACCAACCCTTGATGCAAGTAGTTTCTCTGCAGATTGTCGTCTACCACCTTGCGCTCCTAGTTCAGCTTGATCTACTACAGTAACGTGGTCAACCACAATTCAAAGTTAAGCATAGCCCACTCAAGCCTTTGTTATACGCATCTCAATCAGAACGTACATTCACAATACCAGTTTCAATCAGAAATCTTGCTCCTTCCAAGATTAAAAATAATCATATGTACACAACATGCGTGGCACGGAGACCACGCTTCAAATGTCAAAACTGTGAGCGCAAACAAGAAACAATGTGTTCCTCATTGCACAAAAAATTCGATGTATCACCGAGCTTCTCAACGCTAATTAATTACTCACTCGCGTTCACATAACTCACTAGTAAATGTATCGGCATTGTCTGAAATAGCTACGAATCACTCCATCAGCTTCTTGATCTGCTCCAGCGAAAGAAACATAACAATCGCGAACGGACCTTGCCGGGTCACAGTCGGAATGAACCCCTTGTACAGAGCCAACGGACCCTCCGCTCGCACAGTCTTCACAGCGCAATCCAAAGCGCCGCGATAAGGCGCAACTCCACCGGACGGAACTTTCATGTTCATCACGCGCGTCTTCACCACGTCGATCGGATTCGACGCCACGGAAGCCAGCACGCCCGCACCACAACTCGCCACAACCTGCGTCGCAAGACCTTCGGGAACCAACCGAGTCTCTTTGATCGTATCCTTGATCTGATCGTAAGTCGCCAGCTGCGCCGCCGTCACGAGCATCGCTCGTGTCACAGTCGGAGCGGAACCCGTCCACAACGACAACACGCCGTTTTGCTTCACCATTCGAGACAACGCGTTCCCCACGCTCGTGTAGTTGCGTCGCTCCTGGATGGGAAGACGGCCGTCGGCTTGCATCCGCACCATCGCCAGATCCGCGGGGTTGCCTACCATGGCGCCAGTGGCACCAGATACCAACGCAGCGGCGACTTTCTTGTATAGAGGCAGACCCGTGCCGTCATGGGAAGTCTCGTCGCGCCATTGCTGCTTCAAGTACTCGTACAACCCCATTCGAGTGGAGGAGTATAAACATTGTCGTAGTACAGTTGCGGACACGCCGGAGTACAGAGCTTGCACGCCTTCGGAGCGCACGACGTTGAGTCCAACCCCGAAAGGACCGGGTCTTGGGAGCGCTGCGACCGCGCCATGGCGACCGTCGAGCGCGAACGCGAGCTGGGGTGCAGCCTCGCCTTGCAATTGCATGCGCACCTTGATGAGGTCGAGCGGGTGAGTCGCGAACCCAGCGCCCATGGACGCCAAGCCGCCCTGCACAAACCCCTTCCACTGATCCGCCATTGCTTGTTAATTATTCCAAGTCTTTGAGCTGGGGAATGTCTGTCTCTTCCTTCAATCGGTATTGAATTCCCACGAGATTCCGACACGCCAGTCGTGCAGCAAACGCACACCGGAGACGAGCAGCAAATCGACCTGATGCTCCACTGAAGCCTCCTGCTCGTGAAACCCAACTCCAACTGGTGCAGCAATGCACCCAGTGCAACGATGGTGGTCGTTCCTGACCATGAAAGGCAACACTTGCCGATCCACTCCCAAGCAAATTGGGTGGCACCAACACTTTGAAACCCTTGCGAAACCTTTGATTGCAATACTAAAGAATCCCGAAATGTGAGACCTTGGGAGGTGGGTAGTGTGAGTGATGAGAGGAATAGTAGAGATTGGAGGTCTATATATGAAGCTGCGGTGCGACCCGGGCAAAGCGCAGGAGCTCTTTTGGGAGTGTGGACGCGTCTTGGAAATTTCAGTCCCGTTGCTGCGATGAAGGTGATCTCCAAACTACATGGGCGGCTTCTCGGGGCGCTACTTGGCGGTATGAGGACCAGTTAGTCATGAAGACCAGAAGACCAGAAGACAGAAGCCTGGCTGGAGTGGAATTTTTTCACAAAGAATACAAACGCGTAGCATTTTAAGGTAGCCGACCTCATTCCGACCATATAAGCAATTTAGTGTAAGCAATTTAGTGTAGTTCCAGTATGAATTTGGTGAGGAGAAAAATCCCTCATGTAGAGAAATAGATTTAAAGAGGGTTCCAGATTTTTTTTATTTTTTTCCCTCAAAAATAAAATAATTATGAATTTCTTTGTAAAGATTCCTTTCAATCCATTTTTGTTATATAGGGTACCGCATTTCCAACCATAGGCTGATTACAAAATCGACCATGCTTCAAAGCAGGTGATAATTGCGGCTTCATATGTACATCTCACGATCATTGTATGAATTCAATGTACACCTCCCGACATTTGTGCTACGTGAGTTGTCACCTAATCATGTGAACTGTCACAAGTGATCGGAAATAAAACAGTCTAACTAGCAAAAATAGGTCTGTGGTCGGAAAAAGGTTGGCTACCTTAAAATCAACTAATGAAGGTAGTATGCTATAGAAGAACCCATCTTCTTCAAATTGCCCGTATTTTGGGGGGTGGAGAATGGAGATGGGGTGATCCTTAAATGGACCATTTTAGCAATTGAATGCATTGAGGAAATAATGTTTTTTTTATTGCAAGAGTCAATTATTGTTTTTAATTTTCACACATCTCTTTACAAGTTGCAAGTGGATGGGTTTGGAAGACCTATGGTCACAAATAGGTGCCTATGCCCCAAATTTTTGAAAATGTATCAGTAATTCAAAAATGCTTGGTAAAATACAAAACCACTTGTCTTAGGTTCCACATCTATTTTTCTTTCTCTAAAAAATGATCTAAAAATAACTCTATCCACAAAGGCTTGTGAAAAAGGTGGACCAAACCTTAAATGGTTGTTTTTTGAGCATACTACCTTAGTCAGGTAAATACTTTATTAGTCTACAATGTACTTACATCTTCTTGAAAAAATAACTTTTAAAATTCATTTTTGAATGAAAATTTAAAAATAATTAAAAAAAAATTGATATACAAGGTTAAGTTTGTTTGCTAGAACAATCTAATTGTTGGGATTATCATGTTGTAGTTTCATCTTAGAGCTATTTTTAAGTTAAACAGATTCAAAGCTAAAAAAATCTAGTCAAGAAATGTGCAAAAGAAATTGTTTTCTTCACTTTAAATGCAAATATCTTGCAATCTATATTGTCAGAACATTTGAAATTTCTTGCACATAAGGTAGTATGCTCTAAAAGCGCCCGCCTTCTTCAAACCGCCCCTATTTTGGGGTGAAGAATGGAGACATGCTGATCCTTAAATGGACCACTCAAGCAATTGAATGCATTGAAAAACAATTATTTTTCTATTGCAAGAGCCAATCATTGCCTTTGATTTCTGCACATCTGTTTACAAATTGCAAGTGAACAGATTTTGGGAGACCTATGGTCACAAATAGGTGCCTATGCCCTAAATCTTTGAAAATTTATAAGTAATTTAAAAATGCTTGGAAAAATATAAAACCACTTGTGTTAGTTTCCACATCCATTTTTCTTTCTCTGAAAAATGTTCTAAAAATAATTCTGTCCACATAAGCCTATGAAAAAGGCGGACCAGCTCTTAAATGGTCGCTTTTAGAGCATACTACCTTATTCTTATAATAGTCTAGTGCAAGATCTAAAGATCCTATGATTAAATATATTAAAAAAAAAATTTGGCTCTTTGCAATAGAAATGGAAATTTTGAGTGTGTTTTTATGAAGAAAAGGTCTTAAGACTTTAGGGGTTAAGACAGGGGTTAAGAACATTGAAAATTCATACCATTCAATGTACATAGAATTTGGTATAGAAGTAGATTTTTTTAAAAGCAAGTCCATCCAAGGTACATTTTGCATTGAAAAAATCATTGAAAAAATCTCTTCATGAGTTAAATGAGGAAAACTTACACTAATAGAGTGCTTTGTCATGGTGCAATGCGCACATTAAATTTAGAGATACTACAAATAGAAATTGGAAAAAAATTGAATATTTTAATATAGATATTTATTTTTCACACAAGATTGTATTTTTCATATTCATAGTACTTTAGGATTTCTTCACATTGTAATATTTAATTTTGATATTCAAAATTTTCAATTGACATTCGACAATTTTTAAAAATATATGTTTTTTTCACTTTTTCTTCTTTCAAATGTGCATTTTATATAAATTATGAGGTGAAAAAAATCTTTGAATTTTAATAAAGATCATAAACTAGTTGTGGTAAAATATAGTAGATTTTCTAAGGCAAGATTTGGTACAAAGAATCCAAAGATGTATCACTTGTTGCAAAAATTGTGAAAATCAATTGCTTCTTGTATATGATGGGGCATGGTGAAAATTAGGCCCCCTTAGTTTGCCATTACCCACATGCATATATGGTCAAATTTATCAAAATGGTATTTGGTTTCCTATCTTAAAACATCTCCATTATATTCCATAAGAAAGTCCATAAAAAACATGAAATAGGCACAAAATTATCTGGATTTGATCATTGGTCAACAAAAATATACCTTCTCTTGCTACTTGAATTTGGAGGATTTAACTAAACGTCTTACCAATGTTTGAAACATTTGTAGCAATGTTATAACAACATTTTGGGAGATGGTTTAGCAAGCACATTGAAGCATCTATAGCTAGTGTTTTAGAAGATACTTTATTAACATATGTTTTTTCAACAAAAATGAAATAGTAGAACTTCCTTTTGAAAAATAGCCATCATTTTTCATCAAACATATTCATATAAGTTATTTACAAGTGGTTGTAAGAAACACATGCCCTTTTTTTTGTTCCCAAAGGTTTTGAATAGGTGATTTCTTGGCTATAACTTTTGTGGTGTATGTCCAATGTATGTGAGATTTGAAATGAAGGTACATGTTATAGTTGTTCACATTAAATAATCATTTGCATCTTTTGAAAATTATTTTATTATTTTTAAAGAGCCTTTGATTGAATGTCTACTTTTACTATTCAATTGGGGAGTAGTCCTATTTTTGACCTGAAAATAAAATTTAGAGCTAAAAATTGGAAAAGTAGTTGTTGAACTTAGATTGCATGTAGTGATGATAAGGTTTTATGCAAATTCTCACATGTGTGGTGTGTACATGGACTCACCATGTGTGTTCTTTGCAATAAAACTAGAATGAAATTTATTTTTCTTTTAGAAGTATTTGGTGCAATTCAAGTGCGTTGAAGTGTAGAAAATGGCCTTTATTAATTTATATATTTTTTAATTATTATAAATCAGAATGTTAATGTATCCATTTTGTGCTAATTTCTAGTCCCCAAACTTTGTAGTAGTCCAAAGCAACTAATAGTAGTGCATTGTATCGCACTAATTTTTTTTTCATATGGGCAATTTTGTTAAAATGGCGCCATTCCGCTATTTTGGCAGTTTTCACAGTTCAGACCGGGCGGTCTGAAATGTACAACTGTCTTAGATGTTTGAAATCTATACCTTTTCTAGATTTCTGAAATCTACTCATGTCCTAGATGTCACTTTAAAAATCCAAACTCTGAAATATGAAATCTATATATGTCTTAGATCTTTGAAATCTATATAAACAAAGATTTCTAAAATCTACACATGTACTAGATGTTACTTTTACAGTTTAGACTGGACAATCTGAAAATGGCACATGGAATACCGCCATTTTAACGAAATTACTCATTCATGTAAAATTCATTGATTGATTTTCATATTTTTATTGATTTTTTTAACCACTTTCACAGCTTAAACTACACTACTTCTGCATAATACTCATAGTTCTCATAGCAATGGCAACCCTATGGTCAAAAACAACGTTTTTGAGACACAATTGTTAAGTGTTTCTTGCGATAGCCTCCATGTACCAAAGTAGAATGCCAATTATTGAATTAAGTTTTTGTATTTCACTGTTCAAACTTTACTGCAAGCGATGTTACACATGGTTAATTTTAGCAATATTCACATATAGTCACTTTTTAAAAAGAATAAAATCTAGTGCATATTTAATATAAGGTACCCTAAACCATCATTATCCATATTTTTTGTCATTTGTTTTGTGATTTTGTTACAATTATTCTTGTGATTTTCCAATGTGCTTATGATAATGATATTCTTTAGTTCTAATTCTTTATGGAAAAAAAGTTAAATTTTATTAGTACCTTTTCATAGAGTTTAGTAGAGATGCTCTTACCACAAACCAAAAAAGTAGGACACTTCATTGTATCTTATTTTATAGAGTCTATAGCTGTTGATGCAAAAAATTAGAGGTAGGAGCATTTGTATCCTATTCACGTCAAATTTGATGCACTTAAAGTTTACATGTCTTTCTTGTAGAGCCTTCAAAATTTTCCACAACATTTAAGAAGTATTTTTTAGTTTTATTAGTTATTTTCCTTCAATTTCTAAATTGAACTGATTTTTAAAGTACAAAATTTGTTTATTTTATCTATTTTATTTTAAATATAAATTTTATAGATATTTTACACCAATTCTTTGCTACTATTTTCAGATTGCAACCTTATTTTTTTCCAATTCTCAATACCTAACTTTTTTCTTAAACAAATGAAACTATAGGCTAACTTTGAACTAAGCTAATCATTGTTTCGTTTTGAACATAGATTCTCCAAACATGACCCATAAATAAGTTAGTCCTTTGACCAATCATGAAGTGAAAAAATAGGCTACCTAAGAACGTGTCATAACTTTGAAGAGGCACTTTATAATGCTCTAAACAAGCCTTTATTTATAAATTGCTTTCAAGGCATGATGCTAACTCCAGCTCACTAAATAGGATCAACAAGATGAAAATACAATTTTTTTTGGATAAAAGTACAATGCTGCCTTCTATTTTGTGTAGTGTTCAAGGTATGATGTAGACCTCTCCTAGCTAATTTGGGGCATTAGATGAAATTCAATTGGTTTGTAGGGTTGTGAGTTTCCATGAGTTTTCAAGCTGTGGAAACTTAGCCACAACAACAAGTTGATCTAGCATAGCGATTTCCACATCACATAATAATAAACAATTATTATTTAAAATGTTTTTAAAATGTTTTTTTATTTTTATTTATTTATTTATTTGTTTAATAAATTTTAATTCAGCTCAGCAGTGGCTGTTTCCCAGCATGGAAAACCAACCTGAAATGACCCTCCATCGTAGCTAGAAAATATTTCATGTCTCTGATTGTAAATATGAATTCAAGATTTGCAAATTTTTTCATATGTAACCAAGAAAACCCCCAAAAAATCCTGCATTTTCCCAAGGGTAGAATGCCTGCGTTTTTCACCCTCAGCTGGTTCCACTTTCGTGGAACGGGTTTCAGTTATCGTCCTGCACTTTGAAGAAGAGGGCCGGGTGGGGGCTGTAGAACACTGATTAGACAGTAAAGTTTGACTCGTATCAGACCTTTTCAATGCTACGGCGTGGATGCTCGAAACAAGCCTCCAACTCTAAGCTTAAATTGCTTCGATGTAGGTGGGGGCTGTTGAACAATCATAAAGGACAGTACAGTACCCAAAAGGGACTTCTCAGTGGCATTCCTGAATGAGACCCAAGAGACCCCGCAGTAAGCTCATCCCATCTCAGACCTTGTGTGACATCTGCATCGAATTAGTGACATTGTTACTAGAACTAACTCAATCGAACATTCCTTCCCAAAGATCTTTGGACCAGAGTTTTCTTCAGTTAGTTTTTATTGTGTCAAGTCTTTTTGACTAGCAGTGTTTTGATATTTTCTTTCTAAGTTTCACCCATTTCAGTTTGACGGATTTAAAAGAAATTAATTTCAGAGCAACAGGGGGAACGTGTACATGGAACTTCGCGAATTCAAACCCACCCCTACAATCTATCAAAGTAGGCTTGATGTGGCTCCACTAGTTTTGGAGCTAGCTGATCATTAGTTGAATTTGCAAGGCTGAATTCAAGATCGACCTTGCAGGTTCGCTTGTCAGTTCGATCGGGGAGTGTCAACTACACTGAGATTTCAAGTAATATGTCTTCAACAATGAACTACAATTGATACTCAAAGTACAGTTAGAGCTTCTCCATTCCGTGTGCTAAAAGACTACAGCAATGGTGACACGCCGAATGTTCATTGCCCAGCACTTGTACGTACCGGTCTACCCACCCTCGATGCAAATAGTTTTTCTGTAGATTGCCGTGCAGGAACTTGCGCTCCTAGTTCATGTTGATCTACAGGCATATCCTCGATCGAGTCCTCAACAATCTAGGCTAGCTCGGTTCCATTTACAAGAGTTCTTACAGAGGCAGGTGGAAGAGCTCTTTGACCAACGTTACGCCATTGCAACAAGAGCAATCGAGAATGAGGAAATTCTCCGTATCCTTGGCCTACACTTGAGTCTTTCTGATGGTCCGCACTACATGGTACACATTTAATTACGTCACCAGCAGGGAAATACTGAGATTTCATGGATCAAACAGCCATGGGTTTCCACACGGTTATCGGTCGCAATCAATCTGCACCATAGAATCAGAACTTGTACTCCAGCACCAAGACAACACAACACTGACATTGAATACCGAACAGAGCGAAACTCGACAATATTTCAAGAGTTCTACCGATCGACTCTACTCAAATACAATTGAAAGTAAAGCATAGCCCACTCACGACATTGTTATACGCATCTCAATCAGGACATACATTCACAATCTCAGATTCAATCAGAAAAGTTGCTCCTTCCAAGATTAAAAAAAATCATATGTTCACAACATGCGTGGCACGGAGACCACGATTCAAATGTCAAAACTGTGAGCGCAAACAAGAAACAATGTGTTCCTCGTTGCACAAAAAATTCGATGTATCACCGAGCTTCTCAACGCTAATTAATTACTCACTCGCGTTCACATAACTCACTAGTAAATGTATCGGCATTGTCTGAAATAGCTACGAATCACTCCATCAGCTTCTTGATCTGCTCCAGCGAAAGAAACATAACAATCGCGAACGGACCTTGCCGGGTCACAGTCGGAATGAACCCCTTGTACAGAGCCAACGGACCCTCCGCTCGCACAGTCTTCACAGCGCAATCCAAAGCGCCGCGATAAGGTGCAACTCCACCGGACGGAACTTTCATGTTCATCACGCGCGTCTTCACCACGTCGATCGGATTCGACGCCACGGAAGCCAGCACGCCCGCACCACAACTCGCCACAACCTGCGTCGCAAGACCTTCGGGAACCAACCGAGTCTCTTTGATCGTATCCTTGATCTGATCGTAAGTCGCCAGCTGCGCCGCCGTCACGAGCATCGCTCGTGTCACAGTCGGAGCGGAACCCGTCCACAACGACAACACGCCGTCTTGCTTCACCATTCGAGACAACGCGTTCCCCACGCTCGTGTAGTTGCGTCGCTCGTGGATGGGAAGACGGCCGTCGGCTTGCATCCGCACCATCGCCAGATCCGCGGGGTTGCCTACCATGGCGCCAGTGGCACCAGATACCAACGCAGCGGCGACTTTCTTGTATAGAGGCAGACCCGTGCCGTCATGGGAAGTCTCGTCGCGCCATTGCTGCTTCAAGTACTCGTACAACCCCATTCGAGTGGAGGAGTATAAACATTGTCGTAGTACAGTTGCGGACACGCCGGAGTACAGAGCTTGCACGCCTTCGGAGCGCACGACGTTGAGTCCAACCCCGAAAGGACCGGGTCTTGGGAGCGCTGCGACCGCGCCATGGCGACCGTCGAGCGCGAACGCGAGCTGGGGTGCAGCCTCGCCTTGCAATTGCATGCGCACCTTGATGAGGTCGAGCGGGTGAGTCGCGAACCCAGCGCCCATGGACGCCAAGCCGCCCTGCACAAACCCCTTCCACTGATCCGCCATTGCTTGTTAATTATTCCAAGTCTTTGAGCTGGGGAATGTCTGTCTCTTCCTTCAATCGGTATTGAATTCCCACGAGATTCCGACACGCCAGTCGTGCAGCAAACGCACACCGGAGACGAGCAGCAAATCGACCTGATGCTCCACTGAAGCCTCCTGCTCGTGAAACCCAACTCCAACTGGTGCAGCAACGCACCCAGTGCAACGATGGTGGTCGTTCCTGACCATGAAAGGCAACACTTGCTGGTCCACTCCCAAGCAAATTGGGTGACACTGGGGATTCCAAAGCTTGTAAACCTTAATTGCAATACTAAAGAATCCCGAAACGTGAGAGCTTGGGGAGGTGGGTAGAGTGAGTGATGAGAGGAATAGTCGAGGTTTGGGGTTTATATATGAAGCTGCGGTGCGACCCGGCCAAAGCGCAGGAGCTCTTTTGTGAGTGTGGACGCGTCTTGGAAATTTCAGTCCCGTTGCTGCGTTGAGGTGACCTCCAAACTACACGGGCTGCTTCTTGGGGCGCAGGCTGGCGGTAAGAAGACCAGAAGGAGGAAAAGCATGGCAGGAAGTGGAATGTTCAAACGGCGTAGCTCGTGCTTTGACTGGCTAGTTGGCGAGTGTTTGGGTTGACTGTGGTCACGGCGGCGTTGCTGCGGTGCGGCGGGTGGGCCTGGAAATCTTTCAGTGTTTTTCCGGAGCAAGCCGCTTACGGAGTCTTTCGAGGTCCTCGGGTATTTCTAGGGTTTGGACAAAAGGGGAAAAAGTATAAAATCAGTGTTTGGGAAACTTTTGAGTTTTACTGGCTAATTTAATACTCATGTTGAACGGGTTTTTAACCCTAAGCGTCCAGACTCATCTCCGAAATTGACAATTTTGGAAAAATCATCATAAAGTACTATTTGGAAGAATATTTTGGAATTGAGATGCAAATAGAAGTTGTAGAGTTTTAGTTTTAGATTCTATCTATGCGATTAGATTCACCATTGCTATTACGAATATTTTTCTATAAATTTTGATAGGGAAAATTCAAAATTCCTTCAAAATTCAATTACAAGCAAAATATTATCATTTTTGAGGTAAATTTTGTTGGAAGGGATTTGAAATGAGGTTCTCTTGCCATGGAATTATCTTGGAATTTTTTCGTTCTTTGAGTCTATGACCTCATTTTTGCAATTCCAAGTTTGAACTAGAGTCAACACAAGTCAACTACTTCACATACTTCCACATTTGTAGTTTTAGAAAAATATGTGTTCTTGTAACACCTAATCCAACCCTTGGATAGGATCACAACTTCATAAAGTATCTCTAAAAATTAGGATGACTTTCATCTAAGCTATAACGAGAAAGAAGTCTAATTTTGAATCTATACATCGTCTAGAAATTGGACGTCGGAGCCCTCTAGGGTTAAGAAATGAGTCTGGTTATTTTTTCTATTTTTTACTCTAAATAGAAATTTTATGGATTTTTTCACCAGATTTTTGTGGATTTTTTCAAATTGTAAATGGATTTTTTCCCAATTCCACCGGTTAACAATACACTAACCGATGGTTTTTCCCAATCATTGTATGAAATAGGATATGAAAGAAAAAAGAAAGGAAAAGGGAAGGGATTTATTATACTATGGGATTGTATGGAAAAGGATGTGAAAGTAGAAGAAAAGGAGAGTTTTTATTTATTTTATTTTTTCCTTTTTCCTTTTGGTTTGTCGTGCATCATGTGTAAAGTCCCATAGGCTCGTGATCTTGTATCCTAGTAGTCAACTCCTTAAGAATTAGGAGATTTTTGAATTTGTGAAGATGCATTATAAAAGACAACTATGGAGAATAAAAGTTGTAAAATATGACCTATAGTCCATATCCATATGGTTAGATCAACTCTTGCATTAACCTATATATTTTCTATCAAATTTGAAACCTCAAATTGAAGATTCCTTTTGCAATTGATTATAGATTGAATATTTGTAATTTTTGCAAAATAACATTATTTAATCCTTAAAGGACTAGGAAATTGTTACAAACCTTTTACAACTCTTAATTCCACTATAAGAAGAAAGGGTGTTTTAAACGAGTTTTAAAGTATAGTACTAGACACAAGATTATAAGTAATCAAACACATATATCACAAAAGATTTTCAGTTACTAGAAACACATGTATTTCTAGTAAATTTTTACTAAAAATCTCTATAAAGGTCATTACTTATCAAGAACCATACTTAGAGAGATTACTTAATACACTCCTTTCTCTTGTAGTATTCAATATACTACAAGAGAAAAGGGTGTTTTAAGTGAGTTTTTGAGTATAGTCCCAGAGATAAGATCATAAGTAATGACCTTTATGGAGATTTTTAGTAAAAATTTACTAGAATTACATGTGTTTCTAGGAATTTTTTACTTAAAATCTCCATAAAGGTCATTACTTATAATCTTATCTCTAGGACTATAGTTAAAAACACACTTAAAACATCCCTTTCTTTTGTAATGTAAGTATGAAAAGTGTTGAAGATAAAACTAAATATTACGCTAATAATAAAAAGATTCATCATGAGTTTGATGATAGGTGATAAAGTATTTTTGAAAGTGACAACTCAACAATCAAGATTGAAGCTTGGTAAGTCAATGAAGTTATTTCCTTGATTTTGTGGTCTATTTGAAATTATCAAATGAAAAGACCAATGGCTTATGAATTAGACTTGCCTAATAATCAAAATATTCTCAATGTTTTTCATGTGATTTTGTAGACAAAATATAATTCTGAAGGCTTTTGGTGAAGTAGAAGGATTACCTTGAGGATGAAGTGTGCTTAACCTTAAAAGGACGCGGGGATGACCTTGAAAATTGTATATTGTGAAATGTGAAAATCATTGGAATGAATAAATCCAAAAGTACTCATTGGAAGTCAAGCTACTATTGATGTTCTTCACTTTCCACAAAAAATTATAAGGATGAATAGTTGCTATTTTGTCCTACATAAGAGAATTCCTTCTCATTCATCGGACAGTAAGTGTTTGCAGCGTCCTTTCTGGATTAAACACTACAAGAGAAAGGGGTGTTTTAAGTATAGTCCTAGAGATAACATTTTAAGTAATGACCTTTTTAGGAGATTTTCAGTAATTAAGAATTTACAAGGCATTTGTGTCTTTCTAGTAAAATTTTTTACTAGAAAGACACAAATGCCTTGTAAATTCTTAATTACTGAAAATCTCCTAAAAAGGTCATTACTTAAAATGTTATCTCTAGGACTATACTTAAAACACCCCTTTCTCTTGTAGTGAAACCATTATCATCACTCTACATACATCTCTGAAATAAAAAACTATGTATGCTGAAAAAACGATTTAAGAACATCTACAAAAGAAAACTTTGACCTCTGATAACATTTGTATACAATATCCAAATGTTGCATTTTTTGATGCATTGGAACCTCCTTTCCTTTGCTAACATGAAAATAAGACCAATCTAGGCATTAGGTAGGAGGTCTATAAATTGCACATTTAAGAGATGAAACTAAATTTTGGAGAGGTGAAACTTCATGAAATATTTTTTAGTAAATTTTCTTTGAAAGACAAGTGGAATTAGAATCTAACCCAAGTTGTTTTATATTTTTTTGAGTTTTGTGGAATTAGTTACAAAGTTTTGAATTTGAAATGGCATAGGCTCTAAAATTGCCCACCTCCTCAAATGTACACACTTTGTACATTGTTGAAGGCTACGAAAAAGCAACATGTACAAAGTGTGTACATTTAAGGAGGTGGGCAGTTTTAGAGCATGTGCGCTTTTAGAACCTCTTACCTTAGTAGCGTACAATGATAGTTTGTGGGAAAACCTACTTTAGGAGTTGAGGGGCTATTTCATCCCATTCACCTCTTGAATACTTGTTTTGACATCCTCACACACTTAGAATTGAATTATTCTTATCAAACCTATTAATTAGTAAGCTATGTCGTGGACATGAAGAACAACTTTTTTTCAGACCGAAGATTAGAAGAATTTTTTGAAAAACATGAATTTGATTTAAAATTAGATTTCTTAATAGACCCAGAACAAAAACAAAATGTGTTACTTTAATTAGAAAGTTCTATTCGACAAGCATTCTCACATGCTCCTACACCCAAATACCTAATTTTTACAATAGAATCTATATTAGATAGTTTGAGGAAGGATGAAACCAACTAGGGTTAAGAGATTACTAATTGAGAGCAATGAAGGAATTGTCTATCTTAGAACCTATCCATCTTTTGATGAATCATCTTCAAGTTCTTTAAAAACTTTGTACAAAGGAGTGATAGTTGTGGAGAGAGAGGTGATACTAATAAAGGAAGACAATTTCCAAGACCTTCACCACCCTTAACCCCAACAAGGAGAAGAATGATGGTCCAACCAAGAATATTGAATATTTTCCCTTATCCTTTATTTTAAGGTTTCATGGGTACAAATCTTAATAGACATCTTGATAGATTTTATGTAGTTGCTAGAGTTAATCAATTACCACAAAATCAATATTTGTCTACCTTTTCTTAGTACCTTGATAGATGGAATGGGACAAGTATATTCAATTACCAATAGCTCTACTTGCATAGGAAGAACTACGTCATCTTTTCCTCATAAGATTTAGACCTTGATCATTTGTACCAAGTCTAATAGAAAGAGTGAGAATATGTAAATGGATGCTTACAAAGGTATAGATTCTTATTGTACCCAAATGAACACTTTGTTAAGAAGATGGAATATCCATAATATGCCTAATGATTTTTTAGTGTCCACCTTTACTTTGATGCTTTATAGTGTTGTTACTTTATTGTCTTTGTTGCCATTCACTTTTAGTGAAATCCAAGCTAGGGCCATAAAACACTTGAGGTCTAAAAACACACCCTAAAGTACTTTGCTTTTATGTTACCTTATAATTAGCTCTTAAATGGACGTGATGTAGTCCTAAAATAGATATATGAGAGACAATGAATGGACTAAGGCTAAAGTAATATTTATTGCAAGAGTAAATGATACTCCTTGGTTTCCCCATATCTCTTTACAAGTTGTGAGTTAATGGATTTTAGAAGTTCTAGTGGCATAAATAGGTGCCTACGACATAAATATTTGAAAATTCATATGTACTTCAATAATGCTTTGAAAAATAAGAAATCATTTATGTTACATTCCACACTTATTTTTCTTAAACTAAAAAATGAGATAATAATCCTCTCATCTACTAAAATCCATGAAAAGGTGAACTAACTTAAATGGTCTATTTTAGAGTAGACTACTTTAAAGTAAAGGTACACTTTGCTTTCTCATTGCACCAACAATGTGTAAATAAGTTTGACAAGCCTATTACCACCTTGATTTGGAATCTGAATATCTTATGGCAAATTTCCAAAGAGGCACATATTTTTCAAAGATGTGTGCTTGTTTCATGGATGAAACCCAAGTAGAATTATAATTTCTTGATTAAAATTGTAATTTCTATGAATTTTTGAAGTGGCATGCCTTGAAATTTTAAAATTGTCTATAGAATGCAATCATAAATGTCCCATAAAGATCCTAAGTAACCGGGCTTCCATGTCTCTATTGGCACTTAATCCTTTAATGGTTGGGCATTTGGTTGCATACAATATAAAAAAATCTACATATAGTATGTGTATTGTAACCTAGAGATTTGCCAAGTGAAGGTTTTGCTAGACAAAAGCAAGAAGGGACTTCATGGTCAACAATGTGTTTTCTTTGGTGACGAGCTCTAATGGCACTACACTATAAGAGAAAGGGGTGTTTTAAGTATATTCCTAGAGATAAGATATTAAGTAATGACCTTCATGTTGACCTTCATGTAGATTTTTAGTAAAAATTTACATAAAGGTCATTACTTGATATCTTATCTCTAGGAATATACTTAAAAACATACTTAAAACACCCCTTTCTCTTGTAGTGCTATTAGTGTGATGGAGTTGTTGATTCTATAAAAGTAAACAATGAAATACTAATTTTTCTTGGCATTTACTATAGCTGGATGTGCTGCGTTGTGTAGGATGCCATTTATAAAAGCCTGAAACAAGCACAAAAATCACTAAAACTTCCATCAACCGTCAAACTAGAACACTAAGATTTCAAATTGACTTGAGTCCTATATCAAATCAAATGTTTTGAGTGCTAACTTGTTGAAATGCTCTAGAAATTTGTTTCTAATGACCAAGCTAGATTCTAAGCAAATGGTTGGTAAGGACATCATTGCCAATATCTTTAATGGTTTCCCCACTATGCAACTGCCATTAAATTGTGGACATTGATGTCAGTTATATAGTCTCTAGATTCATGTACATTAATTTCTCATTGGCAAATACATGAATCTGTCTCAAACTATATGAATCCCTTACTAGGTTCAAATCTGTAGGTCATTTACAAACGTTGAGCTCTGACCCTCGAATAGTCTACTTCTGCAAGATTGTCCATTTTCACCTCAATGACATCAAACTCATTTTGTTGTGTATTGATTGCGCATGCTAAATATGCAAGTCAAAAACCAACTTGGTGGTATTCTAAGTGTTACGTGCTCAGTAGGCAAAAGACGCTTTTATTTGAGCAATCTCAAACAGTGTTGTAAGCTCTAGGAGCTAGTTTTGACCTTCAACAAGATTCAATGTTGGAATCCAATACTCAAAACTTGTAATAATTTCAAGATGTTTGAGCCAATGGCTACTATATTTAAAGTATTTGATTGAAAGAAGGAACACATTTGGAAGTGAAACCACAAGCTCTTGAACGAAGATGTTTGGATGGAAACAAATCCTACACAAGAGAATGAGTGTATCTTTGCTTTTGTCCAATAAAATTGTCAACTAACAAATCTCTAAGTCACAACGACATATTGTATGCAAATTTTTTAGTATTAAGCACTATAGATCATTTTTGGCCTAGTGTAATGTCCAACAAAACTATCACCCAACAAATCTCTAGGCCGCAATGACTCAGAATATGTAGATTTTTTAGTATTGTACACCATAGGCCATTTCTTCATTATAGAGCTTAACTCAACATTTAAAAAGCTAAGTTTGACATCAAAGAATCAAGTTATCCATTTCAGTATTAACACACTAATAGTCACAATGTTGAGGAGATTCCAATATTTCTCTAGATAGATTCGGATGTTTGAATGGACAAAATTAGGCCCAAAGTAAAGGACAAACTTAAGCAATCCATAGAATTGGGCTCATCAACCTTACCTTAGTGTACATTGCAAGACGGGGACGCACTTGGTGACTACTACATTTAACCCTGGAGCGCTCCAACATCCATTTTATGGACGATGAACAAATTCAAATACTTGTTTTTGTCTCATTCCTACTTGGATGAAAGTCATCCTAGTTTTTGGTGATACTTTATCAAGTTGTTGTCCTATCCATCGGTTGGATTTGGTGTTACTAGAATGTATACATTTCTAAAATTACAAATGTGGAAGTATGTCAAGTGGTCAATTTCCATTGACTTCAGTTCAAAAATAAATGTGTAAAAATATGGTCAAAGATGTAAGGTAAACTAGCCTATGACAGGCAGAATGACTGGTTTGCCATGTTCACATTTTTGAAAAAAATTAAATTTTTTTCTATATGAAGATAAACACGAGGAATGCAAAGAGCAACTGAAACTTTATTTTTTGGACAAAAAATGAAATTTTTATGAATTTTTAAAGCCTACTGTGTAGTTGGCTTAAAAGAGTATGTAGACTACCCCAAAGCAGCAGAAAAGTGTTTCCATGATGGTCATCTAACCACCTAATGCACTCAAAACATTTTCAAACATGGCTCCAAGATTTCCTAATATGGACATAACATGAAAGAATTACAAAATAACTTTTTACTACCAATTTACACTGAAAATGGGTAAGTGTCCTAAGACAGTTACCAATAACTTCATGACCATTTCCCAAGGCTTTCATTATGGCCACAAATTAATCAAATGCATTTCTAACCCCATTTATTGGAAAAAGTTTGTCATGGGTTAATTTAAGACTGATATGGGGTAGTTCTCTAGGAGCCTGTCGTAGGAGATTTGCCTATCATAGGCTGGTTTACCTGAAAGGTCACAAAAATTTCAAAAAATCACCATGCGAATAGAAACTTATTTCAAATCCATTCCAACAAGTTTTACTCAAAAAATGATAATATTTTACTAGTCATTGAATTTAGAAGAAATTTTGAAATTTTCTTTTCAAAATTTATACAAAAAGATTGGTGATAGCATTAGTAGATCTAACCGTCAGGACAGAATTTAAAAATCAACCAAATTGTAGTTTATAATGGTTTTTCTCAAATCGTCAATTTTGGAGATGGATCCGGACGTTTAGGGGTTAAACTCCAAAAATTCATGAATAATTTCAATACGCTAAACAGAACATAAAATACCTCAAGTTCATACCACCTCCATTTGTCAATCAAAGGAGAATTTACTGAAAACGATTTCAGGGGGGTGAACCTTCCCAATTGCTTTCAGCTCTTCAATGGCCCCTTTACGGAACTTCCAAACTTAATACCAAAATGTGGAAGACAACGTATACAGAAGGTCACCTAGACCGCTTCGATCACGACTCTTTGGCATATTTAGGACTCGAATTATAACTAACGGTTAATTTCTCTTTGTTGCGTGAAGATAGGAACATTCACAGCCCGTCCCCAGTCAAATAGTGCAAAGATGCTAAATATCACAATTCTAACATAAAAAAACGTCGACTCTCCTCCTGAGTGGTCCAGGCCACGGAATGGCAAACACAAGAAGTCTTTCCACGCTGGACTCTCGAACAATACCCAATGTTAGACCGCAGATGGCCAACGAATTCGACAACCAAATTCTAAGTTTGAGACTTAATAGAGAGTCGCTACTTAATGGACCAAAAAGGGAGCCACGGCTGAAAAAAAACACCCTAAAAATCTCATGTTAACAAGAAAACACCACAAGTCAAGAAAACCCGTGAATCGACAACAGCCATTTAACCGGAATAATGGACTGTTACAAGACAATAAGAAAAAGCAAGGACCACAGAAACATCCAGAGCTTGAAGATCACACACACAACCAGTCCTACTGACATAAAACTCGAACGAGTTCAGCGGAACATCCTCATGTTCCTTAATAATTAACACACCACATCACATGCACAGAAAGCAATGTATTATCAGTCAGCAAAACCTAACAACTGGACATCCGATCACCAAACTGCTCAGTCGTATTCGAAGACCACACTTCTTGATTGGCGGTACCAAATCTGGTCACATGACATCACTAAAACCATGCTCGTGGTTAGATTTCCAATACGATCCAACAAAATCATAGGCACAACAATCCGGCCATCTCTCCTTGTCCTTACTGGGCAGCGGGTTCCCAGCCGGCCGGTGCAACAGGTGCAGCAGACGCAGGAGCACCAGTGTCCCAACCAGTCGGAGCCGCAGGGCCAGCACCCACATCCCAACCAGCAGCAGCAGGAGCAGCGCCCGTCCACTCCGGAGCTGGAACCCCCGCAGGCACGGCAGGAGCAGCGCTGGCATCCACCTCCCATTGACCAGCCTCCGCGGCATCAGGGCCCCATTGGGCGTCCCCTCCCAGAGCAAGGGCCGGGGCTGCGTATTCCACAGTTGCAAAATCAGGGGCCGCTCCTTCCTCTTCGTCGCGGTCCTTGCTTTCTTCCGGCTCACGGTAGAAAAACAGATCCACCTAAACCAAGGAAACAGGAAACACAAACAAATCAGCGGCTACAGTCATCAAAAACACTCTCGAAAACTACCATGTCCACAGATGACACTCTTCCTGCTTGGAGTCCGACATGATGGTGTTCTGACTCAACCACTACACCAGTATTGTGAAGGTAAAGACAGCTTGTCACTAATGTCACGACGGAAAAATGAAACTACACTCATATGAACCCACTCCTGAAAATGGGAGAGAACCACCCTTTACCCTATAAACACTCCACTACACCAGAAAGCGCAATCACTGCAGTCACGGCTAACTCTTCAACAGATCTCTTTACCATTCGCTGGAATATCGAATTAGAATACACATTTGAAAGTGAAAACAAAAAAGGGTCGGCACAAATTCAGCTTAGATTTAGTCCTTCATATACAATTAAAAACTAGAGGTAAATGTCAATACCAACACATAAATTGTAGTGCACATACTCCAAATCATACAAAGCAAGACAAGCGCGCAGTCAAGGGTAGTACCATCACGTCCCATGGCTGGGCGGCGGAGATGGTGCCCCGCATCTGCAACACCATGCGGGCCAGAAGCCAGAAAAGGGCACCGATGCTGTGCTTGCCCTTGTTGTTGGCGGGGATGGCAATGTCCACGTACCGCATCGGAGAGTCCGTGTCGCAGAACGCGATCACGGGAATGTTTCCCAAAGCCGCCTCCATGATAGGCTGTGCAATCAAAAAAGAAAACACGGTCAACGCCAATCCACGCTCGAACCTAAAACAAACAGAGTCCTCGCAATCCTCACGAACAACACAGGCGCTGCCCTCGAATTTACTACACAAAAACACGAGACACTCCAAACACACACACACCATTCCTAAACGAGAAGCTCACCTGGTGGTCAGTGCGGGGGTCCGTCAAGATCAGGAGACGAGGCTCGCAGAACGTGTTCTGCAACTGATTCGTAAAAGTACCAGGAGTGTGTCGGCCGGCGATGGCCTGGCATCCCGTATACTGCGCGAATTTCAACACGGCGCGCTGGCCGTAGGGCCTCGCGGATTGCACGATAATGTCCTGGGGATTCTCAATGGCGGCAATCACTCTCGCAGCCAACTCCAGCTTCTCGTAGGTCTTGCCCACATTGATAATGAAAATGCCTGACAAAACAGAACACCCAAAACCCTACAATGAGCAAAACCCTAGGGTGTTCTCGGACCAACAAAGCGAACACCAAAGCTCCGACATGAGAAGCGGGGAAGGATGCGAGAAGAGGGAAAACAGAGGGAAAAACACAACGCACAGAAGGAAAAACACGAAACCCTAATTAGTGGCGTACCGTCGTTCCGGCGCTTCCAGACATAGCGCTCCATCTGGTAGTCGCAGTTCTTGGTGCCGAGGTGCACATCGGCAGCCAGCATCATCTGCGCATCGCTCTCTTTCATGGTGACGAGCTGGTGCACGTCGGTGGCGGCGAGCAAGAGTTCCTGCGGAGCTGCGAAAGCTAGAGATGCAGCTGCGAAAAAGAGAGTTCCTATCGCCCTGCCCACCAATTCACCATCCCATGACGACGACGGAACCCTAAAGAAACCTCCTTTTGCCTTTTCTTTTTCGTTTGTCTTTCTTCTTTTTCGACAGCTTTATTCTTCTTGTCACGGGGTGAACTGACCCCCTCGCTCGTCCCTGAAGGAAAACCCTGAAATTTTTTATTTGCAACGCATGTTAAAATTTGCAATTTTTGAATTCATATTTGCAATCAGAGGCCACAAATTGTGTAGGAGAGATGTAGAGTATACATTCTCCGGGCATGAAATAGGGGTATTTTTTTTACTTGCACCTTTTGGACTGACTTGGAGGGACGAGCGAGGGGGTCAGTTCACGCCGACCCTAGTGACTAACTCGTACTGAAATGGGGCCGGGCTGGCGCTTAACCGGCGGCCAAGATTTGCCAGAATTCGGATAGAGGGTTGTGATGCAGGCTGCATGTACCCCAAGGGGAAGTGGATATTTTTTATTTTTTCCACTATTTTTATTTTTATAATTTTGAATTCATATTTGCAATCAGAGACCCTAAATTTGTTTGAATTGATCTATAGCATATACTAGAGATGGCTCAAAATAGAAGGCTTTTTTTTACACTCTGCCACAACGCTTGTGTTGTGACAAAGGTTAGCGCTTGCACGGCCCCCATTTCTGTGGGAGCTAGTGACTTAGGTACTGGCTGGACACTGTGGTGACATGAATTTGCCAAAGCTACACTATTTTCAAACTATCCAGGTTGTGATTTCCATGGAAAAAAAAATTCTTTTTGAGGGGTCTTCTAATTAATTTCTAAGTGACACTAATTCTTTCTTCTTTTTTAACAAATAATGTAGCTTAACCCTTGAACACCGGGTCAGTCACCGTGGAAATCATATGTTTTGTCACTGTATGAATTGTTGGCTTAAAAAAATGAAAATGTACTCATTTGAAGAGATACTACTGCAGATGATCTTTTCTTTCTACACAAATTTTGGAAGATGAATACTTGCATTTTAGTCCTACATATAGAGATTCTTTGTCATTCATCGACCAAAAAACATCCTTCATGTCATTTATGAGTTAAAGCTAAACTTCCGTAGAAATTGGGCAAAGAGAACTGACCCTTCTTTCACATTGTCTAATTTTCACCATTGGATATTGTTTTCTATAGATGACTATATTTGGAATATGTGAATTTATACTTGGGATTAGACTTTTAGAATTGTCTTGGGGAGGTCAAGATATACTAATTTATCTATTGCAAAATAGGGGCAGATTTTTACATTTGTGCTTGGTTGAGGCGAATAAGAGTTATTTCACTTTGACCCTAGAATTGGGTTGATACATAATTAATCTTGTCCCAATTTTGATGGAGATACCATAGTCACGTTTAGAGGATGTTTAAAATACATCAATTTGACATTGAAATGTTAAAAACTATACCAAAAGAATGTTTATTTAATTTAGTTTTATTTATTCAAGTCATTTAAGATTATTGCATTAGAAATGCATCAACTAGTAAAGATTTTAAGGGAATTTTAGGTGGAAATTATGCATGAATTGTTCTTCAAACTTGAGCCTTGCCCCACTACTAAGCTACTTATTCTATTTATCATATCATATATATACTATAGTTTAACATTTATACAATTTGAACTTTTTAGGATTGCAAAGTCTTGTATTACATTGGTCCTCTCTTATTGCGCCTAATTCTACATCAAGAAAATCTTATAGTAATATTACAAAATAATATATAACTTCAATACAAATTATAATATTTCTATACTATTAAATAATTGAATTTTGGGTTATTATTATAAATAAAAAGATTTTTGTATTGATAAAGGCTAGGTGTTGTACTATATTTTGAATATTATGAAAATAAAATGTTTGTTCTATTCATGATTACATGTATTGTTTGACCTCGAAAAGGTTGTATATATTGAATCAAAATACTAAATTCTTAATAATTCAATAAATAGCAAGAAATTGACAATGTGCAAATTATGCTTTATACTAGTGATTTCTTTTCAATTATACTGCACATTAACTTATAAATGAACTTAATGAAAGAGATTCCTTTATTGCTTTCAAAATGAAACTTCCTATAACTTTAATTTTTTCAATCAAAATAGAATGGTTCAAGCTTTTTGTATATATATACTCAAGAGAAATCAAATTCATTTTGTTGAATAGAAAAGCAAAATTTCTTAGCTATTCAAATTGCTTGAGTTTGTTCAAAAAACACTAAAACCCATAATTTTTCCTACACTTATTGAAATTATACAAAACAAAGTTTAAAATGAATATATTAATGATTAAGAGCTATCCAAAAAATGAATAAAAAATCCAAAGTCACTAGTCCACATCCAAAAATGAAAAATCCATTTTAATAAATGAAAAGTTGCAATGTTTAAAATACAATTAAAGATTATTTTTTCATCTATAATATTCATTTACAATTATAATATTTTATTATTAATATTTCATTAAAAGTATCTACTAGGAAAACATTCCACTTTGCTTTCATTTTATCAATGGAATCATTTTTCAATCATGTCAAATTTTCAAAAGAATCAAATTTTCTGCAATGAAGATATTTACTTTTGACTGATTTATGCCCAAACTTCTTTAGCATCACTTTATTGCAACAATTGCATTTATTCTTCACTCTCCAAACTCAAGACACATAATCAATTTCAAATTTTCTCTATTCATAATTGATGTATTCATAATTGATGGATGAAAATATAATTTTAAGTATTTATAGGTAATGTTTGCATTCATCCATCATTTAAAATTTGAAACTGTGGTCTTTAAGGAAATAAGAGAATTGACTATTTTCAAGAAGAGATTGCAAAGGTTATCATTTTCTATTAAAGACAATTATAAAATCCTACAATTGGATTCTAAAGAGAAACAAAGATATCAATCAAGACACTAATAGAGACACATGTGTTACAAATATAGGCATGTATCCAAATGTCATCATGCTTTCTAGTTACCATAAAAAATGAATTTGGTCTTAGAAATACATGAGGGTAAAGGACATAACATGCCTAACTCCCATTAATTTATGACTTTTCAAAACCTACTCTACAATTTTTTTAAATAGATTTCTAATGTGATATCTTCTCCAAGATTTAGTGTATTTGAGTCTCATTTCCACGAGCCCACTACACTAAAAAATCAAAGATTTGCATTGGACCTCCTTGCGCAAAATCTTGAATAGAAAAATCATGATCATTGATTTTCAAAATTGGATTTTTGATGCTAAAATTAGACTTCAAAAAGAATTTTTCAAAAATATAAACAACTAAAAATATTAACTTGGTAAGGTTTTATTTAACTTCAAAGTATTGTCCACACTATAATTTGGTACCTCGGGTTAATAAGGCACTTATTGTAAGTTTCAACATCCAAAAATTAAAAAAATGTCTTGAGTGACTTGACTTGATTGGCATTGATTTTCCCATGGCCCTCTCCCCCTTATTTACACATCACCCAAAGATACATGTCCAAAAAAATCACTACAAAGGACACATGTCATAAAAGCCCGTATTCACAAGTCTACATTGAATGAACATTTGTCTTCTTTTTTTCCTCCATTCTTCTCTTGCTTCACTTCTTTACACTTATATTTGTATACCAAGTAAGGTAAACCAGCCAGATTGCCTGGTTTGCCTTGTTGACATATTTGAAATTTTGAATTTTTTTCCCATAAAAAAGGCAAACATGGAAAATTGGTAGAACAATTGAAATTTTATTTTTTTGACAAAGTATGAATTTGTTACAGATTTTTGAAGTGAACCGGCCAAATGGCTCAAAACAGTCTCTAGACTATCCCACAACCATCAAAAACTATACCCATGGTGGTCATCAAACCACCCAATGCAGTTACAATATTTCTTAACATGGACATGACATAAAGGAATAAAAAAAGTTAGTTCATGTAATGAATTACACTAAAAAGGGACGAGTTCCTAAAACAGTCTCTAACATCACCATCATACAAAACATTGATTTCAGCCATCAACCTACCTAATGAAGTTTTGCTTACATTAATTAGGAAAAACCTAGCACAAATTGATGGAAAACTGTAATGGGTCATCTTATAGATGTTTGTATTAGGCACTTGGCCTATCATGGGCTGGTTTACCTTAATTTAAGACGTGTGGTGAGGAGCATATAAGGTGAAGTTTAAGGGACAGGTGGTTGCATGAGATAAGAGATTGACTCCTTTGTGCTTTAGGTCTTACTTAAAATTCATACAATGTGATTATGTTTAGTAATAAGAATAAAAAGAAAAATGAATGTTGAAAAGAAATAATAATGAAGATGCATATAGACAAAAAAGGGTCCACATCTAATTGATTCATCTGCATGAGTTATATATAAAGGGAGTCTTCTTTTGTTGGCCATTTGATCTAATATAAAACTATGACTTCATTCATTATAAATACATACTTGAGCATTGGATTGAAACTCATTATAAGATAAAGCCTTTACACTCCTTAACAACTATTAGAGATTATCAACATTGAATGATTGAGTTTAAGCATCTTTTACCTTGATAAGTGACCTTTGCTACTTAACACTAGATGATCTGAATTTTCATTGAAGAACCTAATTAAAAAGGGTTACTTGGATTGATTGAGCTCATTGATTTTTTTGAGACTCACTACATTTTGGTGTTGTCACTATAAGAAACCCGTGTTTGAGGTGACGTTTTGTAATTTTTTCAAACGAATTTTAGGTGACATCAAAAAAAAAACTTGTGTTTTATTGTTGAAAATCACGTCCAATATAATATGTGTATGTTATATTGGACGTGATTATTGACAAAAAAAAAAGTTGTTCTTTCTGACGTCACCTAAAAATTTGTCTGAAAAATTTACAAAATGTCACCTCAAACACGGGTTTCTTATAGTGTGTTGCCAAAGAAAGGTTTGTCTATAGATAGCTAGGTGATTGTAAGAAGAAAGAATGGTTGATTTTGTTCTACTTTGGCAAAAATTGGAGTCTTGCCATTAAGTACCATGAATACTAGAAACGAAAGTTCTATGGTTGATTTTGGGGTAGTTGATCATCCTATAAATTTGTTGTACTATCAACAAGTGCCTTTTTTTAGTGACTAGACAATACCTTATTGAACCCACAATACTATATCCGAGGCTATGTCCTAGTTTTCTAAAAAATAGGGATATGTTAAGGTTTTAATTTATAAAAAATATACTATAGTGAAGAAAACTAAAAATAGGGCATTTGTGAGGACTTTATTGTGATCAAATTTCACCAAAAGAATGAGGTCAACACCATCTTAATTAATTGTTCAAAAAACACTTGCTAGAGACTTCTATTTGAACAAATATGGAAGTCATAAAATAATGTATTTTTAGATGTCTTACATAAAGAACATGCTTACCTAATGTGAAAACAGATCACATGAATTTCATCTCTAGATCATTAATTTTTAGTACTTAATAGTATTCAAAAACACTAAATTCAAAAGTGTCACAAATTAGAAAAATTGACTTTTAAATATAAAGTGTTTTTTAAAATTCTTGAAAAGATAGGGGATACAATTACAATCAAGACATCCATCTCTAATAAAAATTCAAGTTCATTGAGTTTATGCTTCAAAAGTTATAGCAAAAAAGACCTCTATCACAATCTGTGAGACATAATTAAAGACCAATGTTTTTTTCTAGGGGGGGCACTTAAAGTGTCCATTAGAAACCACATGCAAACAAAACTTTGGACCCTCTATATACTTTTTGAATTTTAAATTAAAAAAATTAAAAAATATAAATAGATTTTTCTACTTTGAAAGTTTATATTTTGAATTATTGATATTTTTGTTTATTAATAATAATTAGATACAAATTTTTTAAGTAAAAAGATACATTGTAGAACTAAAAAATAACTTTCACACCCTTGTATTATATAAGAATTTTTTTTTAAATGAAAAAGAAATCCTAAAATTAATTATCTATTGAAAGCTCATTTTGAGTTGAATATTGATTCAATGGTCATCTAAATGTGTTCTCTATAATTATTTGAGTTGAAAGACATGCCATTTTAGTTAAGATGTAATTTGAAAGGGAATTTCAATTTCAACACATTATTGCTTTAAAGTAGGGGAATCAAAACTTTAACCCTTAAAGAATGTTGAGGCTAAAAAGTGGTTGATGGTTGACTTGATTGTTTACCGTACAAACAAAGAATGCACCTATTGGTTCAATAATCTAAGTATTTTGGTGATTACCATAGTCATGGGGGCCGAGTCTTTTTAGAATTAAACAAACTTATGTATACAACCATTTATTTTAAATACCTTAAAACTTAGAGAGGATTTTATTATTACTTGGAAATTTATGTGGTAATAGATGGTTTTTTAATGTAGCAATGTTTCTTAAGGATTTAAAAGAAGAATTTCAATCAAACCTTAAGAAATTTTAAAATTGATAAGCTTGAATTAGGTTAAATCATAAAAATATAAAATATTAATATTAAAGAAAAAGAAAAGAAAAGAGATATTTCCTTGGGAAGTGAATTTTGAAACAATGAATTAATTTTTTTAACCTAATTTATATGCACTTCATAAGAGTGTGTAAAATAGTGTATTTTGGTCAAATTTTAAAATTAACTAGAAAGATCCTAAAACTTACTTTAATTTATAGAAAATTTTCAAATTTTATTTGATACATTAGTCGAATATTTGAACTATACTTGTGACAACAATTATAAGAGGTGGAGATAAAATTATAGAACTTGAGTTCAAACCATTATGGGAAGTTGTAGTAGAAATAGATAGGCTATAGGTAGAAGAAGATTAATTGAACCTTAATCAATAATGTCAAGAAATTCATAGACTAATAAAGAAAATAAGAACTATATTGTGAAAAATGATTATATATTTACTCATAGTCCAAAAGAAGTTTAATAAAAAATTAGTTCATCTTGGAAAAATATTAATTGTATTCCAAAGTGAACAAAAATTCTCAAGAATTAATACTTCTATTAATCCGAGAAATAGAAAATATAAGGGAAAAATTTAGAAGAAATTTCACTACTAGAAAGTAGTCACCAATATGATAGAAAACCAACAACCATCTATTGTTTTGGCCAACAATGGACATGAATTGCACATTTTAAAAGGTTTTTGTACACTTGTCATTTTTAATTTGATAATTTAGGTACTGGACATTGTGAACTTTAAAAAAAAATCTTTTGGAATCTTTTAGATTCTTCAAAGTTTGAATTTAGATGTTAAATTGTAATCAAATTCAAATGTGATTCAAATAAATGAATTTTATTAATTCTAATTTAATTAAAATTGGAATTCAATTCCAATTGAATTTTCTACAAAATATAACTTAATTAGAGTTCAAACTTATATTTCAATTAAAATTAATTTGTATTTCTATTGTAAAATTGTCTATTCTGCAAATACTTAAGATTATATTATAGGGGTTCTAAGTCCAAGGAATGATCAAATAGTCTAATGTATTGTGACTAAAGTCACATTTAAAATTAGAAACAATTTATAATCTTAAATCTAATGGAAAATATGGCTAGTACTATTCATTCATTTTAGGCAAAGGACTCATTCACTTATCCAATTTCTAGTTTTTGTCCAACACATATGGATGCAAGAAAACAAACATGAAATCTCCATCTTATCCTAATGTAGGAATTTAAACAAGAAATATGCTTAAGCAAGTATAAACATAACATACAGCTTAAAACACAATAGTGGTCAATTCTTGTTGCAGTAACTTAAAGCACGACTCACAATAATCCGTTGAAAGTGTCACTCATATGCTCAATAGACCATTGTTAGTCTTTCCGTATCATCAGTCAAACACACATCTCCATTGTTGCTTATGGCATTATTATACTAATTTGCTTAAAGCCATTTTATTAAAGCATTTCATCTCAATAGTTCACCGCCAAACTACACGTATGCTTACAACTTTCTCAAACGCTAGGTTGTCAATACTAATGCTCATTTATACACTCCATAAGAATATCGATTCAGTCACACAAATGGTAATACAGCTTCAAGCTATCACTAAAAACTCACTTATCCAATCTCTAGACACACAATCACTATTTTCTAAACTTTTCAATCACTGGGATTTTTATATACATACAGTCCACACTTGGACCCAACAATCACTCAATTATATACATTTTTATACATTTGATAACCAACTTTAAGCCACAATACAAATTCCGACTACAACACTTAAAGCTCATTCACAAAATATTCAATATACTCACTTCAAGCATGAAACACACATAAGTTTGCTTAAAGCACATTCAATATGTTCAATGCTTAAAGCACACACAAACTGATACAACCATTTAATGAAAAATTATCATAGACATTTGCTTTAAGCTACAATCTTCACTTATAACAATTGCTTAAAGCCCAAATAATATCATACTTTTCCAAGCTTATACAAACTAACAAGACAATTTAATCAAAGACACATATACACAAGAAAGTGCTTCAAGTACAAAAATAAATAATTCCTCTTATAGAAAATTCCACAAAATAAAGAAATGCCTAATTATTGGGACTTAAAACTCAAATAATTCAAAACAATGAAGTTGTCCAATCATTGGGACTTATATACAATTTCAAAATATATGCTTAAAGCTTAATTACACAGACAAATTGTTCACAAAATTATACAAGAATGTTCTGAGACCTACATACACAAAAGTCAAGAGAGAAAGAGAATGAGGAGAAGTTAGCCACTTTGTATTCCCAACTTAAGCAATTCTCCAAATCCATATTGGTTGAACTGTTAAAAATTCAACAATTGTAGACATTTGGAATCCTATAGTAATTCCCAATTCAATTGACATATAAGCTTCTATCACCATGTAATCCTAAAACCAAGTGCAAAGTAAATCCTATTCACAAAATAAAACAAACTGAAACATTTATTTATAATTTTTCATACTTACAAAAAATATAATACAAGTCTAGGAAGTTTTAGAATTTTTTGGGTTTCTTTATTTTATAGTATGACTTTTCTAAGAGCACTTCTAAAATATTTTCATTTTCATTTTGAATTTGATTAGAATTCAAAATTTTGAATCGAAATAATTCAAAATTCAAAATAGTCTAAATTTTAAACTATAGAATATTTGATTCAAAGTTCCAAACTATTTTGATCCTACTTTCTTCAACATTTGACTTCAAAGTTTACAGTAGAAAAATTCAAGTTTTAAATTTTATGCTATTCAAATTTGAATAGTTCCAAATTCAAATTGATCTATTGAAATTTGAACTACTTAAAATTTAAGTTCTAAGTGCTTCTCTATTCAAATTCCAATTAAGTTTAGGAATTGAACTATTAAAATTTTAAGTTTTGAACTATAAAAGAATTAAATTTGATTTTTGGCCTTTAACCCTTTAGGGCCTAAGGAACCCCAAGCAACCTCTTGAATTCTTCTAGAATCAAATTTGCATATTAAAATTTTATAATTTAATTAAAATTATTATTTTTTCCCAAAAAAAAATTTCATATCTTCTATCTAATATGATTTTTTTAATTATTTTTTGGGAAAAAAATGAAATTTATATGATTTTTTAAAGTTTATGTCTTTGAAAAATCATAGTAAATACAAAAAAGCTCATTTTACCATGAAATTTTTATTGAAAATAGAGTTCATTATATTGAACATTATGGTGAAGTTTTCATGCTTTCTTTATCTATACACAAATAAATTCAATAGAGAAACATGTTCCACAGTGCATTTTAAAACTCTAAAATTTCCAACTTCAAATTGCTATAGACAAATCATCATTGCTCCAAATTTGATGGCCAATGGCTCCTTGGAAGCGGAATACCCGTGCCCTCACATCTCATTCACACCTCAAGAGCAACTAAGGCCAAGAGAGTGTTTCAATTTCCAAAATTCAGTTTAAAAGAACCAAAATTGGCATGCTAGGCCCTAAAAGGTGAAAGTCTACTTAATTAAAAAGATACCAAAGCAACTAGCTGGGGAAGAATAAATAAAATTCAAATCTACAAATTATACATTGAATTGTATCCTTTGTGCAATAGTTGAGCTCTAGACCTCCAACATTGGCGGGGGGGTCCATGTAGCAGCTGCTTGCATGGTATTAACTACGTGGTGTCTCTATTCGCATGGTGGTTGCTTGCATGGTGGAGTTGTCTTTGTGGTAGTGGCCCTTTTGCCAATTTAGTGAGTTACTATATGGCGCCTGTCTATGTGGTGTGCAAGCCTTGATGATGTAGCTCGTGATGAGGCAATATAGATTACATTGACATGACAATTTTAATTTTGTTTTTTACATTTTCTTTGTCCAAATCAACAAAATTGAACAATAAATTTTGGTTTGATTTTGATTTTGATAACATGACCAAAACAACTAAAATGAATAACAAATTTTGGTTCAATTTATATTGTTTTGGTCATGGGATTTTCTGATAGTGTTTTCATGTTGAGAATTAATTAGTGAACATCATTATCTACAAAGTTTTGAATTAAAAGAAATTGATGAATACTTTTGAAGTTGAATCTTTTAACTTGCTGTGCTATTGATTATAATAAATTAACAAAAAAAATTATTTGAGTTGGGCAAAATGTGACTAATTAAGTTGCAAGTTATAAAATTATTAATGGCTTTTGGACCAAATTGTCCAAATATTGAAACTTTAACAATTTAGTCTTCCGATGGTTTAAGGTAGTGCTCAACATCCATAAGTGTCACTGTCTCCATGGGCGTGACCTATGTTGTGACCCATAAATAGTTTGGATTTCCATAATTGATAGGGAACAAAAATTTGTGGGCATGGATGAAAACAATGGCGGAATTAGGTGCCAATACCTTTGATAGTATATTCAGGGAGTGTTGGATTTAGTAAACCAATATTTTCATTAATTAAAATAGGAATGTGATTGAAGCATTGGGTTCAAATACAAATTGATGGATTAACTTTAAGTACTACAATTTAACATGCTACCTTTCATGTTTAAGTGGTTTATGAAGAGAGAAATGGGGTGCTAGGTGGCAATATTGGGTGATTGTGCAATTATTAGTATGACCAATGATTGATGGAACTACAATGTCATACAATAGTCCGAGGAGTGAAGTTGAGCTATATGAAAAATGTATGAAGCATATGTTTTCCTTCGCATATTGCAGAGATTAGCAATGTCAGTACAATGAAGGTATAGAGACAAAGTTAGATATGGAGAGAGATATGTTCTTACCCGACCCGAGATCCTCAACGACTAGCCTCTCCTTACTAATACAAATCCTACTTGTGCCCAAATCATAGAGCTTGAAGAAGCTAGGTTCTACCTGCAATCTAGTGTACTAATGTCACCTTGACGTCTATTCACTTCATTTAGAGTATTTGAGCATGTATTGTAGACCTATCCTTGACTAGCACATGCTAAAAGAATCCCAATTGAAATGACAAGCAAGTTCATTGAAATGGTAAGGCACCTACCAAAAATCACTACAATTAGTGGAAAAGTGAAAGGAATGTTACCACAAGTATTACTAGTGTAAATTTCCTTCTTTATCCTAGACTTGGTGCTATTATTAAGTTGTTGCAAGAAATACTTCACATTTTTTGTTCAAAACTGCGTTTATTGGCTATAGGACTGGCAGTACTATGCAATACTACTAATACTACGTTTTAGAAGCGCCCTGACAAATCTACACCGTTGATTGAAGGCGCCTGCAGATCTATACCGTTGATTTAGTACTTCATTGTACTAGGAAGTACTACGGACTACTACAAAGTACTGTAGAAGCCACTGGAAGCAGAAAATAGCAAAAAAGGGGTTTGTAGAGATTTTCATTTTTAGTAATTCAAAAAGAATTCAAAAAAATTCCATAAAAACATCTATTTTTCTAGAAAAGATTGCGCTCGCATTGTACCAAAAAATTCATGAAGGAAATTTATTCCCTCTTTAGGGTGATTGCAAGAAACACTTGTCCTATTTTTTGTCCCCTTGACCTTAGACAGGTGGTTTTTTGCTCATAACTTTTGCATCGTGTGTCCGTCTTCTATGAAACTTGAAATGAAGGTACATGTGGTAGTTTCAGATGTTGAGTAATTTTTTGGGTTTTTTAAAAATTATTTTACTATTTTTAAACTGCCCCCAATTGGATATCTACCTTGGCCATTTTCGGGGTTTGTAGTACTATTTTTGATCCAAAAATAAGAATTTGAAGCTCAAAATTGGTATACAAGGATTTATACTAAATTTACACAATTTCACTCAAGGATTTCTAAAAATAGAAAATTGTCCACCCTCCACATGTGCTCAAAGAGCACTACCTTTGCGCAAGTATAGAGAACACAATTTTATTTTTCCAATAGTGAAAATTGGTGAAAAGGAGTATCTATAAGTTAGGAAAAATGTCTTTTTTTTTAGAATTTTTAGAATTTTTAGACTATTTTTTAAGAATTAAATTTCAAACTGTCTATTTTCTTCCATTTTTCAACCTTCTTAGAGATAAAAAATTTTAGGTCTGAATTTTTGCACATATCATTTTTTTAATGCCTTACACATTATCCATATTTTATTTTATTTAAAAAAAAATTATTCCAAAATCCACGAACAGGAGTGAAATGGCCGTTTTGAACGAAAATCGACAAGTGTTTCTTGCAACTACCCTTCATAGCTTTCACACAAAGGAAGGTCACTTTGACCCCATGTGTGCAATGGCATGATGCTATTTTCATAAAAACTCATTGTCATCCCTTTTAGTGTTAGTAGACTTCTAGCATGTCCAATTTGTGGCTTCAAATTCTCATTTTTGAGTAAAAAGTAGGACTAAACCCCTCCAAAAATGGCCAAGGTAGACACCCAATCGGGGCAGGTTAAAAATAGTAAACTAACTTTAAGAAAAATTTAAAAATCACTGAAGGTCTATAACTTTAGCATCTACCTTCATGCCAAATTTCATGCCAAATGGACAAACAATATAAAAGTTATGAGCAAAAAGCCAATTTATTAAGGGCAAGGGGACAAGAAATAGGACAAGTGTTTTTTGCAATCACCCTATTACACTTTCATTTGCAACTAAACCTAACTAGAAGTTTTGTAACATCACAATTTGCAATTTTCCATCTTGTACTTCTCTTCATTATGGAAGTATGAATGGGGCCACCATTGGAAAGTTTGCCATGTACATAAATTGCAAACACCTTTATTATATCTTTTGCTATTGTGCAAATTTGATTCTAAGATAAACTTGTTCATCCTCGCTCCTATCCTCAGCTTAGATGAAGTCAACCCCTAAAGGTTAGAGACTAGGTTTTCACCAAAACTGCTCCAAAACTACCCTTGCATTTACAAGCACCAAATTTCAGATGAAAAACAGTTATGGACACATGAAGTCGTAGGGATCTTGTAGTAAAATAGTTTGAAAAGACGTGGAGAAAATTTCAGAATTTTCCACTGTGTAGATTGCAAGATATTAATGTTTAAAGTGACAAAAATCATTTTTTTGGCCCTATAAAAAAAGGGTAGCTGCACTACACAAGGTCACATTTGTATGAAAAATGTCCAAAATGGTGGATACTCTTTGGATTCATTCCCCAAGTCAAGTTTGAAAATGTTTAGATCATTTAGAATTGCACAACATATAGAAAAAAAATAGTAAGTAGAAGTACAAAGTGATTCAAAATACTAAACTATTAAGAATTTAATTATAAAATTGAAAAAATCCAATCCCAACAGTGGTAATGTAGAAATAAACAATCTACATCATATATTTTTTATTTTTTTCAAAAAATATAAAAACTTGAGTTAATTTAAGAACTCCAAAGTTTATTTTTTACTAAAGAATCCATAACTCCCCGCAAAGTAGAACACCTCATATCTTTCATCTCGTAAATCAAAATGGAATGATTCAAATTTTTTCACATATATATAAATCTAAAAATACAATTTCAAATTTTCATATTTTTTAAAAGTGATTTTTAAAGAAGTTTTTGGGCTGCCTAGGGTGGTCATCAAACAATGAAAATTACATATCATGTAATAACTTTTGGACCATATAGTCAAAAGTTATGAAAATTACTGTGCCTTAAAGCTACTCCTTAGGCACACATTGTGTGAACTTTTAAATTAAAAAAAATAAAAAATAATGTTTGTAGTGAGCTACCCAAAATTGCCATGTTGCCAAAAAACGGTGTTTGGTCCTTTACGGGTTAAGCAACCGTTTATTGCCACCAAAATCATGAAGACATGCAATTGATCAAGTTAGTTGATAGATATTAGCATGATATGAAGTAGATACGTAGTACCAATATATTATCTTCAAAATCTCTAAATTCAAGTAGCAAAATATTATTTTCATATTCCAATATGTATTCCTTGCTGCAATGAAAGAATATAACAACACTAAATGTAATCCAACACAAGAATATTCAACACTAAATGTAATCCAACACTAAATACCCTTTTTAGTGTATTCTGAAAAAATGTGGAAAAAATTTCAGAAGTTTCCACCGTATAGATTACAAGATATTAGCATTTGAAGTAACAAAAAAATAAATTTGGCCCTACAAAAAATCGAGCAGCTGTTAGCATTTGAAGTAACAAAAAAATAAATTTGGCCCTGCAAAAAATCGAGCAGCTATACTTTACAAGGTCAAATTTGTATCAAAAAATGTCCAAAATGGTTGTTACTCTTTGGATTCCTTCTTCAAAGCAAATTGGCTACATACTTGAAAATTTTCAAATCATTTGAAATTGTACAACATATAGGAAAAAAATAGTAAGTACAAAAAAGTAGAGAATGATTAAAAATACTAAATTGTTAATAGTTTATTTACAAAATTGAAAAATGCCAATCCCAATGGTTGTAATGTTGTAATAAACAATACACACCTTATTTTTTTTATTTTTTTTCCAAAAATATTTAAAATTGAGTTAAATAAAGCACGTCAAAGTTTATATTAGAATAGAGATTCCATAACTACCCACAAATTAACCCAAACTAAAATTCCTCATAACCTTCATCTCATTAATCAAAATGGAATGATTCAAAGCTTACCACATATATAAAAATCAAGAGAATCAATTTCAAATTTTTATTTTTTTAAAAAGTGATTTTCAAAGATTTTTTTATTTTCTGCCCGGATTGCCCGCTAAACACTGAAAATTACATATCATGTAATAACTTTTGAACCATGTAGACAAAAGTTATGAAAGTTGTTGGGCTTTAAAGCTACTTTTTGAGCATATGTTGTATGGAAATTTCAAAGAGAAATAAATAAAAAATTCATTTGTAGTGAGTTGCTTAAAATTGCTATGTTGTTAAAAAACATTGTTTGGGCCTTTAGGGATTAAATGTAATATAAATTTCAAAACATACAATAGCACCAACTTCCTTGGCTTTTAGATATAAAATCCATGGCCACGGGTCCCATGGTAATAGGTCAGTTTTTTCTAAACATAATAATTTTGTTAAAAAATACAATCTTTTAATTTTTTAATCAAAGGCATTTACAAATTACATTACGTTTTACATTTCTAGACCCTATGCTTACACAATCCCTACTTACCGATCTTAGGCTCATGCTCATATGATAACATCATTTAAATTGGAATAGGGCCAAAGTAGGGTATTTCCTTACTTCCTCACACCTTCTAAAGAGCCTAGACTAGTCAATTTTTTTCAGAAAAGGTAATCTCTAAACAGTCAATTTGAATTCCATTTTTATTTTAAGTAAGTACTAGCTTTCAATGATTTTTTTTGCAAAAGAAATAGGATGAGGGATCTCATAATCTATAAATGACTTTGTAAAGCCAATAGTACAATTTGTTTGTGATTTGGAATCTTTCTCCAAAAGTTAGAGTTTTGGACCAATATATAAGTAGAAAATTATAAAATTTGGATGAAAATCTTAAGTGATAGAATTACCACTAGGTAAAAGAGAGGGATGGGTGCCCATGGAAAATGTATATAAGGGCACCATTTTTTCTCAAGCCACCTCTTGTTTATGGATTATAGTGGATTTTTAGACCACTGAGCCAAAACTTACCAAATGTTTGTTTTATTAGAAATTTGCTTCATTGTTCTTATTTTTGAAGCAAATTTTGAAAGACATTGGAGCCCCTTCAAATCTTTGCATTCTCTTGTATCATGTTGGTGTTGTTTTTGGTACTAACAATTGTATTTGAAGTTCTTATAGTAACTTTGTACTAATACTGGAGACAAGCCCTTCCCCCCCATGTACCTTGGCAATGTTACTTGTGGGGGCCCTCTAGTACTATTTTATGTTATGTTTACACATTAGATGGGATTTAGTCCTTTGGGAAGACCATTTCAGGACAATTCTGTTTGGAAAATAAATAAATTTTAATATTAATATTTTTTAAATAGTAAAATGGTAAAATAAAAAATAAAAAATATTCCACTAACTTGCCCTTGATAAAACTTGTCTATTAGTTTTTTTGTCTCTCTAAATGTGGCAAATTTAGCCATTCAAGTTTAGAGTATTGCATATTAACCTTCTCTTGTTGAATGCGGTGAAGCTTTGACTTTGATCATTAGGGTTTGGAGTAGTATTTTCTTGTCTCCCAAGTGACAACAAAGTTTTGACTTCCAACATGTCAAAACCTTTAATTTTTAATGTGAAAACTCAAGTCATGACAAAGCATTGATCCCCCTAGTTGTCAAGTTTTTAGCTCTTTGCTCAAATTGACAAGTTTGATAGTCTCATCATCATTCCAATCCTACTTAATGGCATAACAATTAGTGGATTGATGTTCAAAATTCTCAAGTATTATCAGTGTAGATACTTAGAATACAGAAGACTGTTTAGTCTTTGCCAAATAGCCACACTAGTAGATGCACAACACTTGAACCTATAACCGCCAATTAGAATCGCTGAGAATTGACCCTATTGATGGAACGAAACTAGTGGGTACAAAGCCAAAAATGGAAGTCACTATTGATAATCAGTTGCTAGTAAGAACTACCTTACTGATAACTCACATGTAGGCTTGAGCCTATGAACTAGGGTCTATGATCAAGGCTTGTAGGTTGGGGCCTATAGGAACTATGATTAATGGACTGGGGTACTTAATTGGGCCATAACTAAACATTGGATTGTGCAATTTGGGGGCCAAAAAACTTTCAAGCTAGAAAAAGGGGGTTGTAGAGCACACTAATGTACATACTAGCAATTGGAAGCTTGTTTTAAAAAGAAACCATTAGATCAAGGAATTCCTTTGAAATCTTTAGAACAAGATTGAGGAATGAAAAGGTGATTTGGTTGTTGGAGGAAGTATGGGAGTAGATAGAATTAATGGAAATCTAAAGGAAGGTGGATCCCTAACCATATCAATAGAGATTGGGATAGATCTTGACTCTTGAGCCAAAGGAAGAAGACAGAGGACTAGAATTATTGAAGTTTGAGTAATAGTGTCTTCTCATGTTAAATCAATAATTCAACCTCAATAGTATTAAGTAAAAAAATTATAAAACAAAAGAAAAAGATGAAATAGGAAAGAAAAAAAGGAAAAATAGAAGAAGGGAGACTTAGAAGATGAAGTAGGAAATAGTTTGGATTTCCCACAACTTGTATCAAAAACTCTAAAATTAAATAATTAACAAATAATCAAGGAGGGACAATATGGAGAATGAAGGGAATACCAAAGGTATCTTTGAGCACCTCTTGAGTGATGCTCATTCCAAAGTAAATGCCTAATTCAACCATTTTTCTTCAAGACTTTTGACTAAGAATCTAAAAATTTAGTCAAAAGCCACAATCTAGATTTAAATCTTTAGAAATAGTTTATATTTCATGTTTAGTTTGAAAGTCTTGTAGAAGATTTACAGCGCATTCCAACAACATATAACATTTAAAAAATAAACTTAAAACAAACAAGAAATTAATGGATGAAGTTTGAGAACAAGAACAAATGAGAACTAGTCAAATTCATCGAAAGAAGATTAAAATGAAAATTGAGAGAATAGTTTCAATCCAAAGCCTAAAAACTCAAGTAGAAATTAATTTTAAACCATAGATTAAAAATAAACAACCAATGAAGTATTAATCATAGAGCATCCGGATTCATTCCAAAAGTGAAAACCAATTTCCGAAGAGCATAAATTTTGGAAAGGTCACCTTCAAAGTTGTTAATGAAGATGCATGATGCCCGGGGAGGACACTCCCCACATTTTAGCAACCCACGTGCGGTGGAAAAAGTAATACAAGTAATACACCTTAAATTTATTTATTTTTTCAAAAAAAAAATTATGGATAGATTTTACTATTTTAGAAGTTTATGTTTTGAATTATTGGTATTTTTTTATGCTAATAGTAATTAGTTATAAATTTTTGAAGAAAAAAGATACACTGTAAAGCTGAAAATAACTTTCACACCTCTATATTATATAAGAAAAATAAATTTGAAAAATGAAAAAAAAATTCTATAGAATAGTTTTCTATTGAAAGTTTATTTTGGTTGAATATTGATGCAATAGTCATCTTCATGTGAGTTCTATAAATATTTTAGTTGGAAAACATGCCATTTTAGTTCATTTTTCAACCCTTTCTAGATAGTATATCTTATGTTATTTGGAATTGAATTTTTTGTCAATAGAAACCTTTAGTCATTGTTAAACAAAGCTCAAAATTTTAGGATGAAATTATATTTTATTCAAGGTGTATTACATGTATTATTTTTTTCACTGCCACACGTGGGTACCCCAAATGTAGTGAGAGTGTCCTCCCCGTGGCATGATGTAAACCATAGGATGTGGAGGTAGACGATGGTAAGTCTTCGATGCATAGTTGAAATTGAGGAAATGGTTGATCGATTTGGAGATTATGAGCTTTGACTATGGATTTAGTTGCGTTGACCTTGTCGGGTAGGCTGTGATTTCAATGAATGGGAAGTCGTAACAAGAGGGACTATGAAAATTTCTTTGTTTGTACTCAGAGGTCCTGATTTGTGAGCACCTTGCAATGCACGGACTTTGTGTCCAAAAGAAAAAGTGATTTATTACGAAATAGACCAGACACTTGCATGCCCAATGCCAATTATTGTATAATTTCTATAGCATGTGGACACTAGTAGTTGGGAACGGCGTCATCCACAAAATTAGTAAAAAACAACACCCACTTTGACAAAGTAAAGCTCATGTCCGTTAGGAACGACATTCCACATCATTCTTTGTAGAGGGCAACAACCACATTCCTCTTCACATTCTTTTCCGAGTAGGCAAACATGTGACCTACAACACTTTTTATCTTCCAAAATCCCCGACTATAGGATTGGACTTGGCCTAGCATTAGCAAGTCATGCACGTTTGTGAATAGAAAGCAAGAAATTTGAAGGTGGAAAATGAACTTTCATACGACAATGCTTGCAAGCTACTTTTTATTATTATAGAATTCAAGAAACTCAAGAAGGCATAGTCTTGGTGATGCCAACACCTCAAGCTATTTACATTGGCAATGCATTGTCAAAAACATAAGTCTTATTGTCCATGGTGTTAGCCAATGAGGGTGACAACTCCGACAAGGTGAGGCAATTTCACATTCAACCCTGACATGCGTAAAAACTCATGTTACACATTGTGTCGAATTGCAAGCTTACTAGCCACAATGGCAATCAAGTTTTCCCACACTATCAGAAACTATTGCACATTTGTGCTTCCACAATGAACCGCAAGACTAGTACATCCATCCCTGAAAGCCAAAGCACGTGGGCCTGCTCTCAACTCCGATGTGCCTGTCTGACACAATGATTAATAATGAGAGCGTTGCATGACGGCCGAATATAGACGAAAGGCTACCGAAGTGCAGTGACTAATTATGTATTGTATTGGAAAAAAAATTGACAACAACAGAGGCAAAAGTACGTAAAAACATTTACTTGCAATTCCAAAAGTTGATGCACAAGTTGTCCACCTCCACAATAACTGCACACCACATTACACTTTTGCCATTCTCCTTCACTACAAAAAAACTGCCAAATATGTGACTGGCACATACGACTGCAATTTAGTCGTATTTCAGTCACGCGACTAGAATACGACTGCAGGCCCTGTAGTCATATTAGTTGAGTCGTATTCCAGTCACGGGTTCTATTATAGAATCACCCAACGAAGTGGGGATGGATGGAACTTTGGATGAAAAGAGGCTCAGTTGAGGGAGATAAAGATAGAAAGCCTTAAGAAAGATGAAGTGAAGCTGCCATGTGGAAAGGGATTACCAATTTGGATTAGGTGGATAGAAGATTGACCCTTCGAAAATCTGACGTGGACATTGCAAACGTAGTCACGGTGAAGTCACGCTGCAGTTGCGTTTGACCACTTTTAAATTTGACGTGGACTTTTTCACTACGTTTGACCCCTTTTAAATCTGACGTGGACATTCTGAATGCAGTCATGCTAGAGTTGCGGGGGACCCTTCTATAATCTGACGTGGACACGCAAATCAGAAGTCATTGTGTAACCATTTTAAAGTGATATGGATTTAGGGTTTGGAATATAGGGTTCGGGAATTACGGCAATGTATGAAAAGCATTATACAGTCCTGTATGAATACATTGTAAATATTGTAACAATACATCATACACCATATATAGTACATCATACATCATACACCATATACAATACACCATATACAATACATCATACACCATATTCAATATATCATATATTGAATATTTGACAAATATGTCACATGGCTTTTAAAGCCACTTAGTGTGTGACTATGATAAGTTGAAATGACAAATCTTTTCTACAAGTGGAGTGATAGGAGGCAAGACAAACCATGTGGGACATATGAAACACAAAACTGTGTTATTAGTTATAATTTAGAACTGTAATACGACTTGCACTTGACTAGGTGCAGTCACGTCAAAGTCATAGTTGGCCCTTAGTGAATTAGAATCATAGAAAGTCGTTGTTACTGTTAGTAATGTTGTTCTATTTTTTTTCCAATGTGGTTCTTAGGAGTAGGCTTAACAATCAAATTGTATGCATGTACAGGGAATTAAGGTTCAACAAATGTGCAAATCCATCCAGTGATGGAGTGATGGAGTGATCACTTTCCGAAGTGCAGTCATGTACTAATCATTGTGTAGTTACGTGACAAACTCGCCGCAGTCATAGTATAGTTACATGACAAACAAAGTCATACTACAGTCATAGTGAAGTCACATCGCCTACAATTGCAACCTGACCATCTTCTCCCCTACCATCTTGAATGTCTTCCCATTTACTACAAAATCAGAGGGTCATGTTCACTTCTTTTCATTCATGTTGTTATGAAACATGGACAAGTTCTGGCCTCAACAACTTTAAACATTTTCCTACACCTTGTACTTTAATGCAAACCCTGAAGCTAACAACAAGTGTGGAAGTGCATTAAACATTGATAACACTATCCCTATTACGCCTTCTTCAAAATGAGTCCGTACAGCATGTGTCCACCACATGACAACCCTCCTGAATTTCCACAATTATTTCATTCTTCAACTAATCTTCAATCTCTAAAATAGGAACAATAAGGCTCGTAGACCTTGCTCTCCTAAAATTAATTCATTTACGGTACATTATTACTATATCTTAGCTGACTTGCATTCATTCGAACATTCCTAAACCCCAGTATTTCAATTTCCTGCCCTATGGCATGCCTCTCTTCTTATTTAGTACTAAAATGTAGCGCTAGTCATAAAGCAGTCATACTGTAGTGACATACCGGAAACTGTCCACACCCTATCTTTCCTATACCATGAGGCCCCATCTTTTTCTTTATCCATATGTAAAAGAGAACGCCAACTTTGTGACTCTTCCTAGCGTTGCAGTCATTTTGCAGTCACTTCTTAGTCGCGTTGCAGTCGCAAAATCCGGAACCGCACAACTAAACAATGACTTTGCCTTCTGCAGTCACGTTCCAATTCACCACGTCACTACATCGTTGTCCCTGTGAACGGAAAGTTGTGGATGAAGTGCACAGTGCGTTTCGTGTTCATCCTGAAGTCATAGTCACGATTGTAGAATGACTGCAGCGCTCTAGATGTCAACTCGTTGGTGCAATTAGGGAGGTGAAGTCGCGTTGCAGTTGCGTAGTTATGTTTTGCAGTCACATATTTGGCAGTTTTCTTGTAGTGCTTCTCATAAAACGAAAAAAAAAAGTATAGACATTGATACGAACTTCGTCTTAATAGTGTCCTCATTGCCGCTCAAGTGTATGTCTAAGACAAAGAAAGATTTATGATTCACTAACAACGACGACAAAATATAATTGTTGTCCTAGCTTCAAGTCAACTTCACCTTCTATGCCAATATTTTTGTGCTTATTGGCAACAACATTGGCTACCTCCGCATTGTGCTTCTACAAGAACATGATTCAATACTTGCATGACCACTTTTGATTTGCATTTTTGAAGTACCATACATGTCTTCAAAACTAGTAAGACAATTGGCCTTTGACTGATACTCATGAACTCATAAAACTACTAGAACATGCACAACAACATAGTCGTTCAGAAACCTTTAAGGCAATTACAAAATTCTGGACTAAAATAAAATTACTCTTCACTGACTTCATGCTTCCAATTAGTGTCAATGTCATGTTTGCCATCAAGCCCAAAGCGCCACAAAATTCGTCTGTATCTACTTGTCCACCAATGACGACCCCTCCTACCTTCAATGAATGCTGCAAAGAGTAGTGACTGCAAATAAAGTAGTCACCTATGTGTAATTACGCCTCGCCACATTGTACGCAATTAAGGATAATCCTCCTCCTAGAGAAGCAAAAGCGACACTTTCCACCTATTGTTCGTGCAAATGAAATTGTGAGCAGTTGGGACCGCCAAGAAAAAGCAAGATATATAGCCACGGTGTACCGTCCACGTCTTGCATCAGGACTCCGCAAGAATTAGTTGAAAATCAAGACACTAAACTGCTTTTTTTCCCAATCACTCACAAATGTTGTCGTATAATATGTACACATTCACGACAAACATATCTTGCAGAAAGAAGAACACGCGATGCCACCATTTCTGATTAAAAAATTGAGAAGACTACAAATCTCTCATCTGATCTGCGACATCGACACTACACATGTACTTCATGTATCCTTTGTGGACTAGAGAGGTCACTACGTTCTCTTCCACCCTACGTATTCGATGTGGCACCATCTGCTAATTGTCACCTTGATATGGTAGCGGAGTGTAGAAAAAAGATGGCAAAAGCATGGTTTTACTGTCCACCCACAACACACATGAAATCTTTCTACTGACATGCATCCTCCACACTATGGTACCTTGAGGCTCTCCTAGGAAGAGTTGTTTCTTTGCCAACATTTGAAGGAGGTCAATATGATTATTTTATAATCATTCATGTTGCATAAGTTCCCAACGCTGCCAAATCCATTATCAACTTTGCATATGTGAAGAAACAGCCTGTGACAACAACATGGCCTCTCCCATGCAAGCCACGGCTCAAGAGCATGACTACCTTGTAGCCAATTTTTGCGCCCCTCGTCTCTCTTCTATGAACAACAACTTGTCGCAATGAACCAATGTAAATGTCAAAGTCATGAATGTATTTTATTTTGCATCTACCAAGCTCTACACCTTTATTCTCCACTTTGTGGGCTTTTTCAGTAGGTACTGATGTATAAGATGGAATATTCCCTTGTAATGGATCATAGATTCGTCTATAGTAACTTATTGGTGCAAGTTCCAATTCCATCTACACCGATCCTACATCTCCGCTATGAGCCAACCTAATTTACCCCAATTTTACAGCATCAATGCTCATGTTGTTATTGCCAATTTCATTGTCATTGCACACATGCAAGCACCTTGTGAGATCCTTGAAGCGACCTCGTGAAATCATTGTAGCAATACTGTGGCAGTATAAAACGAGAAATTCCTTGTTCTTCTATGAACAATGGTTTGGTTGCCTTCTGATTCCCATCATCAAGCAAATTCCAAGAAATGCGAGCAATTCAAGTGGACTTAGCACCCACCACAATGGCCCCCCCATCGGCAAGCGTATTTGTGGATCTACCTTGCTTGCATATCTATTGGTTTCCTCACAGATTTGCGTTAGAGTTTTTTCACTCCAAAAGCGAGCAAAAAATGCCAATTTTGTCAGCATAGAAAACTAGGGCCCAAGAAGGGACTACTAAATTGAATGAGATTATGGATGCAAGTGTTGTGAGCTGTAGTTCACGTTGTTTCTTAAAAGTTCTACGCAAATGTAGCAGCCTAAGCTACGTCAGTACCTGCCATTCGACCTCACGAGCCACGACGTGGAATTCGAACATTGTAAGGACCGTTGAAAGCAAACCTGCCAACTACACCAATTGATTGTGCCGGTGTGCTGCGGGAGGCTCCAAGCTGTTGCACAGCAGGCACTGAGACTATGCACTTCGGAACTGGCAATGCTAGCTAGTGGTTTGTCAGAATTGTAATGCATGCACTAGTAACTTGGCTAGGTGCAATGGCCTAAGGTTTGTATGAAGGCCCGCCAACATTGCCCAACGGGAGAGCTTGCTGTGCTAGCACTCAAAGACTGCAATGGTCGGACAACGGCTCCCTTTTGACGTGGTCGATTTCTTTGCCAGTGTGAGCAACTCCTCTCTTTTGCCCAAAGAAAGCCGATTCTGGAGTAGAGCGTCGAGGACATGGTGACCCTTTTGTGTTGTAGGAGGTGTGTTTGTTGACGTACGGTAATTTGTTTGAGGGAAGTTTGTGGCGATTATGTAGTTGATGCATTTGTTTTTGAAATCCTGTCGACAATGATGGGCACCATGGCTTTGCACTTCGCCCTAGTCAAGTGCTTGCCTTGTACACTCACTTGCGCGGCTTGAGCTAATGCGGCTCATGCCGAGCATGGTATCCATTAGAACTTGCTGGAAAATACTTGTGAAAGTGGGTAATGTTTCATTGCCTTTTGTTTTTGTGTTAGCTTGTGGAAGGGCAATAACAACCTTTCTTGTTGTACAAGGACTAGCTCTAGAGCCCACTACAAGGTCATCGGTGATAGTAGTAGTGAGGGGACTCAAGGCCCTCATCAATAAGTTGAGGTTGCCATCTAATTCCGATGTGCGCATTTGTTGTTTGTCAATGTAGGTTGAATTTTTCATGCACATGATGCCACTACCATCAAAAGACAAGTTATCACTACCATTGGAGGACAAGTTATCACTACCATCGGAGGACAAGTTATTGTTGTCATCCATTGCCAAAGATGAGAGGTGACATGGTAGGTGCTCTTTTTATGATACAAATTCAGTTGGCGTGGTTTGTTTTTTGTCCTTAGTAGCTGCTAGTAGTATGTACTCAACTTGTCCAAATGGTACGTGAACCTTATGTCCATCATCCAAGATGACAACATATTTCAGCTCATTGCAGTTGCCATCAATGTATGAGTTTATGGCCAAGCTGAATATTCAATCTCCTTCAGCACTACATGACAATTGATGGGGAATTTGCGTTAGTATACTAGTAGGTATTCGAACAGGGATGGGGTCTTTGATGGCATGTGCCAACATGTCTTGGGAGTCTGGCATGAGAATGAAACTTTGGTCTTGCCATGAGATTTTTTGGGACGTCAACTTGAACTCACAATCTTTTTTTTTTGTAGCAAAATTAAAGTTGCCGAAGACTTTGTCGTCAGTACTACGAACTTGAACATGAACTGGAGGAGGGGGTTGGACTACGACAGTTCGCCTTTGTCTTTTGTTGTTGTAGAGGTTGTCCATAGATATTGCTTGCTCTTCGATTCTTCTGCATGTGCTAGACGGGAAATCACCCTTTTAGGAAGTCTGACAAAGCTCTTGTTTCACAAAGTGGAGCAACGACAACATGTCACAGTTGTAGCTTGCTTCACCCATCATAGTGTTTTTGTTGTTTATGGGCTGAGGGATTTCTTTCCAAGGTATTCGCTACAGACTCTCTAAAGTCGGCAACTTACAAGACTTGTCGTTTTGATCCATTGGATATGCCCAACTATAGCAAAAAGCAAAGGGCATTGTTCATGGCAGTGGTGAAACTAGTTGGATGTCCTTCAGGCACTCTACGCTTCCAACCTAAAATCTTCGCGGTGTGGAAGCGGAAAAAAAAAAGCGTAGGCCTCAAGGGCTATTGACTCTTTTGATGCTTTTCCAAACTAGTAAACAAAGCAAGAAATCCTTGCCTAGAAGTTTCAAAATACATCGTGTCTACAACTCAAATGCATCAATTTGGGTGGTCCAACCCTGCACAACTAATTGGACAACTTGTGAAGCACTTATAATAGGATGGGAACTAGCCATGACATTTCTTCTTCTAGCGCTCTTTATGTTTGTCAACAAATGTTACAAAGCAATTGTGCACTAAAGATGTAGCAAGGGTTGATTACTTACTGGAATGTCAACAAGAAACTTAGCTTCTGGCTACGATGGCAACAATTAATGCATGTGAGCATGTCCGACGTCACTTGCAGCAGGCAATACATGGCTCCTCGTTCGTAGACTGAGCAGAAAAGTTGATGTATCTTACGTTCTCAGTAGGTCAATACACAATGCTCAACGAAGATTATGAGTATTGGATGTTGTAAAGGATACACTCTTGTGACCACATCCACTGGCAAGCATTGCACAAAGGGATTCTATGACATCTCTGAAATGGCTAGATTGACATTGTTGCCAAAAGACCCCCTTTTCACAATGAACGTTGTGCAAGAGCAGAGAAAAACACTAATGGCACTGAAAATGGCTACAACACTTTGGCTACAATTTGCTATGTTTGTTACATGCTTCAATACTTGAACTTGTAACTACACCTAAAGAAAGCAACCTCAGACCTTGTGAAGATGACAAGAGTGATTCAGACATTGTCATAGCAAAACTGTGACCATGCCATTTTCGTGAAGTGTTGTATTGAATAATGATTAAGGTAGTATGCTCTAAAAGCACTCCCCTTCTTCAAACCGCTCCTATTTTGGGGTGAAAAATGGAAACTAGATGATCCTTAAATGGACCACTGTAACAATTGAATGCATCAAGAAAAAAATATTTTTCTATTGCAAGAGCCAATCACTGCCTTTGATTTCTGCACATCTATTTACAAAGTGCAAGTGAATAGATTTTAGAAGACCTATGGTCACAAATAGTTGCCTATGCCCTGAATCTTTGAAAATTTATAATTAATTCAAAAATACTTGGAAAAATACAAAACCACTTGTGTTAGTTTCCACATCCATTTTTCTTTCTCTGAAAAATGATCTAAAAATAATTCTGTCCACTTCAGCCTATGAAAAAGGCGGACCAGCTCTTAAATGGTCGCTTTTAGAGCATACTACCTTACGTTGCTTGATGAAAAATGCAGATGTCACTGGATCACTTGCCACCAGCACAAACTCCTAGTCATTACTATGGTACTTGTACATTCCCATTTCATAGGGTTTTTTTTTTTCAGCATGAGACGGCTCTATCAATTCTGCAGCTGCAAAGTACTCGTTCTAGCAGTGCACTTCACATCTTCATAGCAAAAGGTAGATTTGTAGGACATCCCGATGTTAATATGCAAGAAGAGTACTGCTTTTCTAAACATTCATATCCAACTGCCAGCTTGGGCTTCAACTACCTAACCGCCAGTTCTGTGGCATTCATTTTGTAATTCTCTGTTGGATGTCACAGAAAAGTGGCCCTGTACGATACGTTGCCTCCATTACTGACGTTGTACGAGAGAATGTGGCATTGTTATTCCTATGAATATGTTGAAGACTGGCTCTCAATTTGCTAATCAAGGAATCCATGGCCCCCACACACTGCCTCATACTGAATTTCAGGATTTCAATTCTGAACGGAAAGGTTCGATGACTTCGGGCACATTAAAACGGAAACGTTCTACTAATATCATTTTTGGAAATTCACTGCAATCACCACAAACCCATGAGAAACGTCTTTGTTCACTGACAAATATCGAGGGATAAAAAGTCGTCATTCTCCACTTTCTATAACTCATGCACTTTGTTCATCGCCCACGTTCTGCGCTACGGCGCGCTAAGAAGTTAAGAAATGATTAGTGGTCAAATTTAATCACCATAACTTTCCCTTCGAAAGTACAAAACTACCGAGCATTATCACTCTGGATAGGTGATTTATGTTATTGAAACAAATAAACTCTAAAAAATTTAGAGCCTTATGAACAAGGAGTCTTTCCACGCTGGACTCTCGAACAATACCCAATGTTAGACCGCAGATGGCCAACGAATTCGACAACCAAATTCTAAGTTTGAGACTTAATAGAGAGTCGCTACTTAATGGACCAAAAAGGGAGCCACGGCTGAAAAAAAACACCCTAAAAATCTCATGTTAACAAGAAAACACCACAAGTCAAGAAAACCCGTGAATCGACAACAGCCATTTAACCGGAATAATGGACTGTTACAAGACAATAAGAAAAAGCAAGGACCACAGAAACATCCAGAGCTTGAAGATCACACACACAACCAGTCCTACTGACATAAAACTCGAACGAGTTCAGCGGAACATCCTCATGTTCCTTAATAATTAACACACCACATCACATGCACAGAAAGCAATGTATTATCAGTCAGCAAAACCTAACAACTGGACATCCGATCACCAAACTGCTCAGTCGTATTCGAAGACCACACTTCTTGATTGGCGGTACCAAATCTGGTCACATGACATCACTAAAACCATGCTCGTGGTTAGATTTCCAATACGATCCAACAAAATCATAGGCACAACAATCCGGCCATCTCTCCTTGTCCTTACTGGGCAGCGGGTTCCCAGCCGGCCGGTGCAACAGGTGCAGCAGACGCAGGAGCACCAGTGTCCCAACCAGTCGGAGCCGCAGGGCCAGCACCCACATCCCAACCAGCAGCAGCAGGAGCAGCGCCCGTCCACTCCGGAGCTGGAACCCCCGCAGGCACGGCAGGAGCAGCGCTGGCATCCACCTCCCATTGACCAGCCTCCGCGGCATCAGGGCCCCATTGGGCGTCCCCTCCCAGAGCAAGGGCCGGGGCTGCGTATTCCACAGTTGCAAAATCAGGGGCCGCTCCTTCCTCTTCGTCGCGGTCCTTGCTTTCTTCCGGCTCACGGTAGAAAAACAGATCCACCTAAACCAAGGAAACAGGAAACACAAACAAATCAGCGGCTACAGTCATCAAAAACACTCTCGAAAACTACCATGTCCACAGATGACACTCTTCCTGCTTGGAGTCCGACATGATGGTGTTCTGACTCAACCACTATACCAGTATTGTGAAGGTAAAGACAGCTTGTCACTAATGTCACGACGGAAAAATGAAACTACACTCATATGAACCCACTCCTGAAAATGGGAGAGAACCACCCTTTACCCTATAAACACTCCACTACACCAGAAAGCGCAATCACTGCAGTCACGGCTAACTCTTCAACAGATCTCTTTACCATTCGCTGGAATATCGAATTAGAATACACATTTGAAAGTGAAAACAAAAAAGGGTCGGCACAAATTCAGCTTAGATTTAGTCCTTCATATACAATTAAAAACTAGAGGTAAATGTCAATACCAACACATAAATTGTAGTGCACATACTCCAAATCATACAAAGCAAGACAAGCGCGCAGTCAAGGGTAGTACCATCACGTCCCATGGCTGGGCGGCGGAGATGGTGCCCCGCATCTGCAACACCATGCGGGCCAGAAGCCAGAAAAGGGCACCGATGCTGTGCTTGCCCTTGTTGTTGGCGGGGATGGCAATGTCCACGTACCGCATCGGAGAGTCCGTGTCGCAGAACGCGATCACGGGAATGTTTCCCAAAGCCGCCTCCATGATAGGCTGTGCAATCAAAAAAGAAAACACGGTCAACGCCAATCCACGCTCGAACCTAAAACAAACAGAGTCCTCGCAATCCTCACGAACAACACAGGCGCTGCCCTCGAATTTACTACACAAAAACACGAGACACTCCAAACACACACACACCATTCCTAAACGAGAAGCTCACCTGGTGGTCAGTGCGGGGGTCCGTCAAGATCAGGAGACGAGGCTCGCAGAACGTGTTCTGCAACTGATTCGTAAAAGTACCAGGAGTGTGTCGGCCGGCGATGGCCTGGCATCCCGTATACTGCGCGAATTTCAACACGGCGCGCTGGCCGTAGGGCCTCGCGGATTGCACGATAATGTCCTGGGGATTCTCAATGGCGGCAATCACTCTCGCAGCCAACTCCAGCTTCTCGTAGGTCTTGCCCACATTGATAATGAAAATGCCTGACAAAACAGAACACCCAAAACCCTACAATGAGCAAAACCCTAGGGTGTTCTCGGACCAACAAAGCGAACACCAAAGCTCCGACATGAGAAGCGGGGAAGGATGCGAGAAGAGGGAAAACAGAGGGAAAAACACAACGCACAGAAGGAAAAACACGAAACCCTAATTAGTGGCGTACCGTCGTTCCGGCGCTTCCAGACATAGCGCTCCATCTGGTAGTCGCAGTTCTTGGTGCCGAGGTGCACATCGGCAGCCAGCATCATCTGCGCATCGCTCTCTTTCATGGTGACGAGCTGGTGCACGTCGGTGGCGGCGAGCAAGAGTTCCTGCGGAGCTGCGAAAGCTAGAGATGCAGCTGCGAAAAAGAGAGTTCCTATCGCCCTGCCCACCAATTCACCATCCCATGACGACGACGGAACCCTAAAGAAACCTCCTTTTGCCTTTTCTTTTTCGTTTGTCTTTCTTCTTTTTCGACAGCTTTATTCTTCTTCTCGCTCGAACTTCAAGTACTGGATGGACACTGTATTGTGGTGACACTAATTTGCCAAAGTCGCACTATTTTAGAATTATTCCAGATTGAAATATTACTGTAATTTCCACGAAAAATAATAATTTCTTTTTGAGGGGTCCATTAATTAAGGTCTAGATGACACTAATTTCCTCCTCTCTTTTTGAACAAATAATATAGCTTAACGCTAAACTTCTATAGAAATTAGGCAAGGAGAATTGATCCCTCTTAGACATTGCCTAATTTTCATCATTGGATACTATTTTCCATGGATGACTAATTTGGAATATTTGAATTTATACTTGGGATTAAAGTCTTAGAACTATCATAGAGAGGTCGAGATATACTAATTTATCTATTGCAAAATAGGGGCAGATTTTGACATTTGTGCTTGTTTGAGGTGAGTAAGAGTTAATTTTCCTTTATCCTAAAAATAAAGTTGATACCTTTTCAATGGTGTGCCAAAGTTGATGGGGATACCATAGTTGTGTTTAGAAGACTTTGAAAATACATCAATTTGACATTGAAATACTAAAAACAATACCCAAAGTATGTTTATTTAAATTAATTATTTATTTGTTTATTTACTAAAGCTATTTAAGATTATTTCATAAGTTTAAGCCTACATGGCTTAGATAGTAGAACTATCTCCATTAGGCTCTTTACTCACTTTGGTCACATGACTAGGGTTACTCTTCTATATCAATGGAAACAAGATTAGAATTGACTAGTAAGATTTTTAGGGAATTTTGGGTGGAACTTGTGCTTGAATTATTCTTCAACTTGACTCCCCCTCCCCATTAAGTTACTTATTCTATAAAGTGTATCATATAATACAATCTAACATTTATACAATTCGGACAATCTAGGAGTGCAAAGTCTTGTATCACATCCTCTCTTAGTGCACAAATTCTATGCCAAGAAATCCTAATAATTATTATATTGAGAAATAATATATAACTTCAATACAAATTACAATATTTTTGTAGTATCAAATAATATTTTTTTGGATTATTATTATAAATAAAAAGATGTTTTTCAATGATAAAGACTAAACATAGTATTACATTTTAAGTATTATGAAAACAATTTTTTTGCTCTATTCATGAATTACGTGCATTGTTGAACTTCAAAAAGGATATATATATATAGATGCAAAACAGTAAAGTGATAGTATTTCAACAAAAAATAATTAAAAATATGAATATCAATTGTAAGAATATTGAAGTATGCAAATTATACTATTTGCTATTGTGTGTTTTTCAATTATAGTGCATAAAAAGTTTGAAACATACTTAAGGAAGAGATTTTGTGATTACTCTCTTGAAAAGTAAAAACTTTTTATAAGTAAAATTTCTTCAATCAAAATAGAATGATTCAAAGCTTTTAATATACATAATTGTACTCAAAAGAAATCAAATCCATTGTATTGAATAAAAAATATAAAAAAATTAGCTACTCAAATTGCTTGAGTTTGTTCCATAAATAGGAAAAAAAAAAAACATATTTTGCTATTCTTCTTGAAATTGCATGAAACAAAGCTTCAAATGAATAATATTACGGTTAGAAGCTACCAAATAAATAACCTTATAAAATGAATAAAATCCCCAATCACGAGTACTTATTCCAAAATGAAAAAACCATTTTAAATAATGAAAGGTTGCTAGGGTTAAAATCATGACAATTGAAGATTTTTTTCAGCTATAACATACATTTATTATTAATGCTCTATTGAAAGCATCTACTAGGAAAAACTTCTACTTTGCTCTCATTTTATCAATGGAATCATGTTTTCAATCATGTTAAAATTTCAAAAGAATAAAATTTTCTGAAATGAATATACTTGCTTTTGATTCCTTTACACCCAAACTTCTTTAGCATCACTTTATTACAACAATTGCATCCATTCTTCAAGTATTCTCCAAACTCAAGACACATAATCAATTCCAAATTATTACTATTCTTAATTGATGGATGAAAAATATAACTTTAAGTATTTATAAGTAATGTTTTCAATCATCTATCATTTAAAATTTGAACATGTGGTCTTTAAGGGAGTAAGAGAATTTTCTATTTTCAAGAAGAGATTGCAAAGACCCTTGTTTTTTTGATGAAGACAAGTACAAAATCCTATTGCTAGAATCTAAAGATAAATAAAGATATCAATCAAGTCACCAATAGAGACACACAATTGTATTAAAAACATAGGCACACATTGAAATCATATCATCCTTGCCAATTACTATAAATATGGATTTGATCTTGGAAAGATGTGGCCCTATGACCAAGGGGATCATCCCCAAAATATTCATATTCTAGGATGAATAGGTACATTCATTGTTTCTACAACTTCCCTAAAAATCATTCATTAGTCACTTCCAATCTTCAATGTCCTTACTAAGTTAAAAGGTTAATATTCTTATACAAGGTGAACACCAAAGTATGCATTCCACTTCCATTGAAAGTATCCCTCGAAGTGCCATTAAACCATACCCTTACTTGATTGTTGATTATTTAGATTTTGGTTTAATAATTAAGTTATGTGATGGTTTCAAAAGGCTAAGGGAGCTTCTACTACATGTCTTATCCAAAAATTATATATATATATATATATATATATATATATATATATATATATATATATATATATATATATTTGTATGTGTATGTGTATTTTTTATTTATTTTTTAATTCTTGATTTCCAATTTATAATACTACCAAAAAAGTCCCTTATTAAAAGTGCTTCCACTATAATGAATTGTTTATCTTGACGGTCTTGGATGCTTTTACCTTAAAATTGAACACCAAGGATTGTTCAAATGTTTTATCAAAATGCTTATCATACAATGTTAATATAAACCATACAATCACATGCCCTTTAGGCACCTAAGGTGGGCACCCCAAATGTGCCATTGACTCTAAACTACCATATTTACTTTGTGTGCATCGCCAAAATCAATTATCTACCTATGTAGAAGAAACTATGTTTTAGAAGCAAACTTTGTTCCTTCATAACTTTTGTACATAGTATCCGAATGTCACATTCTTTAGTACGTTGGAACCTCTATTCAATTGCCAACAAGAAAATATGAAAATTTGACTAGTTTACTAATATCAACTATGATAGAACCAACCATTACCAACCAGGGATCCATACCCAACATGTAAGGTGCAACTATTTCCAACCAAGGTTGGACTAAGTTTCCAACCAAAATTTGGAATGTGATTTTTTCGCCTTTGCAAGGTTGGAACTATAAAGTCATGACACATGTCTCGATGTAGTGAGCAAAGAAGTAGTTATGGAATGATGGAAATTGGAAGACTCCATTTATTGAGTATAGGTTGAGGGCAACTTTTGGGTTCCATAATTCATAGTAATTTGAATTTAAGGAAAGAAATCACAAAAAATTGGTAGTACCCCTCATTTCTATCTTTCTAGAGGGCATTAAATTTACATTGCCTTCTATTGCTCTAAAATATGTGATGAATAGCTTAACCCCTTAACGCCTCAATCCTTTTTCAAAACTTCACACATTTTTGCTTATATCTTTGTACAGTAATACGATTTACCAAAATATCATGAAATTGGACATAAAAGAAGGTTGTCTTTTCAAGATTCAAGTGTTACATTGGATGAATGAGAAGGTAGTTGGATGAAACAGCACCTGCAAGCCCTCTGTTCATTGTCCAGAATATGGACGTCGGAGCACTTAAGGGTTAAGTGGTCGACTATGGGTGGTTCTACCATAGGCTCAAAAAGTGGTACCCACCTTATCGTAGGCTTCAACATCCCCCAAAATAAAATGAATTGTCTTGAGTGGACTTGACTTGACTGACTGCCATTGATTTTCCCATGGCCATGATTTGCACACCACCCAATGATTGATGTCCAAAAATCGCTGCAAAAGCCACGTATCCCGAAACTCCCTGTTCGTCTTCTTCTTCTCCTTCAGTCTTCCTCTTTTACGGTCCTTTCAATTCATTCTCGTGTTTTGGAAAACATCCCCGTCCTGCGCTTGCGCTGCTGCTGCTGCTTCTCTTTTCGTCGTCTTCTCCATCTCGGTTTCTCCACCCGTTTCAGTTCGCCGCCACCATGGTGAGGGCTCGTCTCGCTTCCGGCCTCGCCCGAGCTGCACGCGCCGCCACCAGTGCGCCTCGCCAGGCTCTCTTCTCAGGTCTGGATTGAACGAGCATCCTGTCTGTCTGTCTGTCTGAATTTTGTCTCGACTCTTCTCTTGCCTTACCTATTGCGTTCAAGCTTTGGAGTTTACGAGATTCGTTCAAAGTTGGGTTTATACTCTAGTGTGATTTCATATATTCGGAGGATTTTCGTCTAGAGTACGAATGTGTGTGCTAATCAGAGGATTTTTGAGAAATCGTGTGATTTGGATGTCTTAGCTTGGTATGTAGAATGCTCTGAAGATAGTGATCGGTGCTATTGGGAACCTTACGTTCTGATGCAAACACATTTTGGCATTCGCTTGAATTTAGTTTGCATTTGTAAAGTTCAGATTTGGGGCATTCGATTTTGTGTAGCGGCGAGATCTGGTATCTGAAGCTCAAAAGGGTGTGTATGTGTATGCATTGGATCTAGCACTAGGGTTTGTTTGCGTACTAGGGTTTGTGTGGAGCAGAACGATAATTGTACTTAGGTATCATTATTTTCTGATTTGGATCTAATCTAAAGAGCTTATCGTTTATTAGTGCTTTTTAATCTTCGAGAAATGCAGTGGCGATGAAAGAAAGCACCGGTTGAGATTAGCTTCTCTGATTTGAGGACTTTTTTTAATTGGATAGTTGTTGCGGGTGGTTGCAGAAGGTCGTGCAGCCTTGGCTGCTTCTGCTTGTAGAGGCAATGGAGCTGCTGCTGCGGCAATTGCTGGTCGGGCTTCCGCAGGCACCAATGGTGGCTACAGCAGGTGGTTCCCAGCTGCTGCGTTTTTGCCAGCAGCAGGTACTCGTCCTGACCATGTACTCTAGATTTGTGAAGAACTAGATAACATTCGCGAGCCAGGAGGCTTCAGAAGGTTGTTTGGATATAACGCCAAATCGTTTCATCTTGAGCACCCTTATCTGCTCTTTTTGATATGAATTCTGACAGAGTAGAGGGTTACGTGTTATAACATTCTTCTGGCATCACATTGAGCAGAAGTGTTTTGGGTTATAACCTTCTTCTGACTAGTCAATGTGAAAGTGACATGATGGCCTTGAAACTCAGACTTTGGCATTACGTTACTATTTACTTATTTGTAATTTACAGTAGCATTGGGTATTTGTTGCTGTGAAAATGGTACTTATTATAGTACTTTCTGTTGTGCAGTGTACATGGCCCAGGACCCAACAGTCGAAGCTGCTGAAGTAAGGCTCGCTCTTATGTGTTCATCAAAGTTAATCTTATTTTTAAGCCCATTTGATTGTGATTACAGCTAAACTATCTATTTAGGCAATTTGGTTATGTTTTACCTTATTTACTGATACCGGTTTCTATCATTGTTCAGCTCGAGCGTACTTTCATTGCAATCAAGCCGGACGGCGTCCAAAGAGGCCTGGTAAGACGGCCTAGCAAACTGTTGATGTGTACGCATCGTAATGGATTCACTGGTTATTCATTTCGCCTTCTATTTGAACTTCCGGATTTCGCTTCTGACATACTTCATCCCACCTGTTGACAGATTTCGGAGATTGTTGGCCGCTTTGAACGCAAGGGTTACAAGTTGGTCGCCATCAAGCTTATTGTCCCAACTAAGGAGTTCGCCGCCCAGCACTACGATGACTTGAGCTCGCGTCCCTTCTTCAATGGCTTGTGTGACTTCTTGAGTTCCGGCCCAGTGGTTGCCATGGTAAGTGACTTGTACTAACAAGAATCTCTTATGGACAGGTCTCCTTATAGTCACAGGCATACAGAGGTCTCTTATGTTCCATGATAGACCATGTAATTGGTCTTTTATTAGAAGGGTTTTCAGAAAGACTTCTAGACAGCATCATAACGAGACTGGTTCATGGGAGGTGTCCATGTGGTCACAGTGATCATGTGGAGGCCTACCCATGATAATCGTTGTTCTGGTGTCTAAAAGGTCCTGGAACAGCTTAAAATTTATTTAAATTCTGTTTATTTCTCAGTTGAAAGTTCCCTCCCACTCAAATATGTTAAATTTAAAGCTAATTCACAAGCATCCCAATATGTCCCAGTATGTGCCCAAGTTGTCCTGTTGAGTGTTGGCTGCACGCACTGAGAGGTTCTGATTTGGGAATACTACTCATCGCCAGGTTTGGGAAGGACAAGGAGTGATCAAATACGGGCGCAAGCTGATCGGTGCCACCAGCCCACAAGCATCCGAGCCAGGAACTATTCGTGGAGATCTGTGTGTGCAAGTGTCCAGGAACATCATCCACGGCAGTGATGGCCCGGAGACGGCTGTCAACGAAATCGGCTTGTGGTTCAAGCCCGAGGAGCTCGTCAGCTACACCAAGAACGACGAGAAGTGGCTCTACGAGTAGACGTCTGCTGCAGGCGTTAATCTCAATTTTGCTAGTTTGAGGACCATGGCTTTAATTCTGCAGCAAAGAGCACTGTTTTCTTTGTATTGAGTTACGCTCTGTTTTTGGTAGTCACGGAGCAGAGACTTCTCACCTTGGGTAATGACGAATAAATTACGTTTATTTTTAATTGTGGTTTTGATTCTCTTGAAGGACACTGGACATCGAGTCGCATGTGTCTGCCAGTTTATTTGCGTGAAATTACTTTAACTTAGTTAACTGCGTATTGTTCGCTTGAATCCACATGTAGCAAACTGAAAAAATGCCAAACAAAGCGGTGGAACTGTGAACAAGCTTACAAACAGAATCACATAAGAACTTCGTACTCCTAACGAATGTAATTTCTCTGTACAATGGCACCAACAGATCGGGCAATAGTATATGCAGGCATACTGAGGCTGATAATTTTTAAGGAGTACAGTAGCTTTTGGAGGATTCGCTGCACTGTTACGTGTACAACCTGACATTTGGAAGTATTCTCAGAATACACAGCGAATGTGAGGCTAGGCTAGTTTGTACCTCGACAGGGTTGATAATTCTAAGGTGTGCTCCTGAAAGCAATACTTTTATCTCGGTGATCAATGACCCAAAAATTGTATGAGCTTATTACTGAAATCCACGACAAGTTGTTTTGTAATTTTTCGACACTCATATATATTTTACAAATTTTTAAATTTGAGAACGTAGAGTATCTTAGGTTCTCCTTCCATCTCAACATAAATCCATAGTTTTTCAACAAAATAATTCATGGTTTCTAGGGAAAATTTGTGGGAGTCCTACAAATTTATTTTAAGAAGATAGGAAGTATAACACTAAACTCTCCTTAAATGGACATCCTTGGAACATGAATTGTCTCAATTCTCATTGGTTGCTTTGAAAAACTATTTGCCTCTCATTGGTTGCTCTTGAAAACTTGTGGTGATTTTGAATCATGGTAATGTTCATTCAAGTGCATATTTAGGGCCACTTTACACTACGGCCGAAAGTCAAGAGGCCGTGGGTTTCCACCAATCAAATTTCAAGAAACCCAAAATTCGGCCTCTTGATCCTTCACACTAGAAGGCACAAGTCCAAAGGTCATCATCCTCCAACTACCTACATGGCAATAAATTGTCTACATGGCGACGGACTCTCAAAGGAAGTTTGGGTTGGCCAAAACTATGGCTAAACTATGTTTGGTTTGGAAATGAATGCCCAAACTATGGCCGAGAGGCCATCAACTTATGACAAGATCTCAATCATTAGATTGGTAGGTGGGAGTTCATTATTAAGAATTTGGAGTTTGGGCTTGGACTCTGGAGGCTTTACACTATGGCCAACCAAGTTAAGAAGCCATGGGAGTTCATTGCCAAGGGTTTGGACTTTGGGCTTGACCTTTGAAGGCTTCACACCATGGTTGGCCAAAGGCTCTAATTCCTATTATTTATTGCTCATTTCTTTGGACTCTCAAGAAAGTTTGGCTACTCAATGCCACGGCCTCTCGACTTGGATGGCCATAGTGTAAAGTGGCCCTTAGATGTTGGAGAATAAGATGTGTTTCTTTGGGGGAGTAAATACCTTATGGTCTTTGAGAACATGATTTAAAGTAGGAATTGTAAGACTACTATAAAATGTTGGCTCATATAGTAGTCTATAGTGAGTTGATAGTCACCAAAATATTATATATGGTAGAAGTGTTAGAGCATCTCCACTCCAATTCTTCTAAACTATGAATAGAATATTTTTATTCATATGGAATTAGAACTTGAGAGCATTGTTAGTTGTGGTTACTATTACAAATTTTATGATAAGGATTGAATCCTAAGTGTATATGCAAAGGGTTAGAGCATCTCTATTGTTACTTTCTAAGCCAGCTTCTTGAGGATCCTTTATCATCCAAACTTTAGGAATTGATCCATTAGAGATCGACCAACCGGATTCAAAGTAGTAGATGCATCAAGTTTGAGCTCGAAAATGGTAAATTCTTGTACATGAGTAAGCTCTCAATGTGCACATTTTGCACTTCAAATTCCCCTAAAAACCTTCTCTCTCTCAATCCTTGATCGGGAGATGCTTTGACAGTTAGACAATATTTAGTTTTCCCCTTGCAAAATCTAGATCATCAAAGGATTTAATATCAACATATTTATTACATCAACACTATTTGTGGCTCCTAAAATAGAAATATTTTCTAATTAACTAGACCCAAACCAAAATTTTAGCCCTTCAAATGCCTTTTAGTGTATCTAGTTTAGAAGGTTACGAGGAGATGCTCTTAGTTTTGGGCTCAAGGAGGGTAATCACTATTTCAAATTTAGTAAGATAGATGATTTTGTATTTTTTTTCCATTGATTATGTTAATAGAAGGATTCATATTGTTGCTATATGAAAAAAACATTGAAATAGTATGATTGTCACATATAACACATGCTAAAAACATTGCACCCTATGTACTACATGAAAGGATATTTTATATGTTTTTGTGAAGGAACTTGTCTTATACTTCTTTGACATATCATACATGTAGAATTTATACAATTTCAATTTACTATTCATCTATAAAACTTTGTAGCTCGATCTATTGCCACTTAAAAGAAGCAAAAAAATTCTTTCTATTTTCTTATCAAATTGAAGATGAGACCCCTAAATAGTTTGGAGTTAAAATTCAAATCAAGCTCAAAGATTTTAATAGTTTCACTGAGAGTTTAACAATTTTGCAATAAAATATATATTTGTAGCTTGGTATTTTTGGGGTCCACATTACTTGAACATTTTGGTTAGTCATTAGGCAATTAATTCCTAAATGCTCCAAAGTCCCTATTCTAAACAATGATTTAATCGATATTTTGTTTAATGAACCTCTAAAGTCCTAAGGTCATTTTCTGGGGTCAAAAATCACTCAAAACTCCCATTTTCAATACAAACAACAAAAAAATTGAACATTTGTTTTTTTTGCATATCCAACTGTGAGATCTTGTACTAGACTAGTATAAAAATGTGTAGAATTTTTTTGAGAAACTTTGACCATATCAATAACAAGATATGTGTATTTAAAGAGAAGAAAATGAGTTTTTTTGCTCCTAGCTTGACTTGGTTTATAAGGCTTTGAATCCTCTTAACTCCTAAAAGCCTAGGGTTTCTGACAAAACACAAATATGTTATAAAATATAAGTTGTATAACTTTTTTAAAGTTTGCATCACATAAGATAATGTGAAGCATGAAAAATAGAAAGTATCCATATGGTCAAAATTATAAAATTATTTTTAGATTTTTTTCAAATGAATTTTGAAGATATAGCTTCAAAAATTCACAATATCTTTAGCATTTGAATTTTGTTTTATTGGTCAAAATTGTGGTTTCTATTGATTTATGGAAAAATGCATAAGATTTAGTAATGAGAACACCGACACTTTTTCCAAATAGTAAGTTTTTAAACACTTTGTGCTATTTCTCTTATAATTTTTGTTTGACTGCAACAATCTTAGTTTTGAATATAAATATTAGAAGACAATTGAATCTTCTTTTTTTCTTTAATTTAAAAAAAGTTTTAAGAAAGTTTTTTTTTGCCCAAAAATGTTGCCTAGAGTCAAGTAGTGACCCTGAAATGGTTACTTGAACGCTTAGGGGTTAACTTAAAAATTTTGTACTTCAGATTTTGAATTAAAATTTTTTATGATGAAGAATTGAATTGAAAGTTTAGGAAAAAATTTCCCTCCCTCCCCCTGAGATTTTCATTCTTTAAAAAATTGTTAAGTCAAAGCAAGTACAAGATAGAAAAAAAAACTAAATTGTGTATAGCTCTAAGATGGAATTGAAACACATCAAATTCACTATAGTGAGATTGTTCTAGAATAAACTCTCAACCATGTGCAACTTATTTGTTTTTTGAATTGTTACAATAAAGTTCATAAATGGGTTCAGTACATTATTTCTCAAAGATTGCTCGCAAACAAAAAGCTTGATAAATTTTACATCACTTATCCAAATGGAATGAATCAAATCTTTCTACATAGTCAAAGATATAATCTGTAAGAATAAATTTAAAGTTTTTCTTTTTCCTTTTGCTACCCACCCTTACCTATTTTGAGCTTATTGTAGCATAACTTTGTTCCTAGGGATCAATTGAAATAAAAATTATATTCATAAAAAGTTGATTAGTTTTCCTATATTGCAAAAAAATTCCAAAAAATCTTGCCAAAAATCGAGATCATAAATACCTACCTACACCTTTAAGAGCTCCCTAAAGAATTCTTGGGTTTTAGGGGAACTTCCCATTGAGTCCTAGAGATATGTTGAAATCTTCCATAAACAACCTTCTTTTACAAACAAATTGATACAAAAAATAATGGGAAAAAGAATACATTCGTGCAAATATATTGGAGAAAAAATGTACAAAGATTCAAGAAGATTCAAGGGTTAAAGGATTAAAATAGAAACCGCCATGAATATCAAAGGTCGGGCGACCACAGAGGAACCACATCCAAAAGGGACAAAAATGTATCCACAGCGAACATTCTCCCCCAAGAATCTTCGCCTAAAGAATCTACCACTAAGTCCCTTTGATGCTCTAATCTTAATGAAAAAGTTTCCACCTATTCCAAGCCAGGCTTTTTGAAACGAAGCTTCGAAGCGCGGGAGCCTCCATCAGCACGACAATTCCACGTGGAATCCTGTCCCCAGAACAGTCACCCCTCCACGTGGGTGAATTCTCATTCGCCCAAACTTCACGCAATCCTCGTCACGAGGACCACCATTCCGCACAGAACCGACACCCGCACTTGTGAATGGGCAGTGCGCTTGTCCTCCTGGCTCTCATTGCTTCGCCAATCTTCGTGCCCGGCGATGGACAGACACACACCAAATACCACCCACGCTCGCAAAACCGCGATTTCCGCTTCCATTGAACCCCCTTCTCAAGCTCGTAGTCGCAGTGTTGTAGTTGAGTTTTGAATTGCAGAGCGCTTTGCACAATTTTTGCAACTGGAATTGGTGTAATCTTGCCTTCGGAGAGTCTTTGTGTTGAGGATTTCGATAGTGAGGATTGGTTTTGCGGACGTTTTGAACCAAGCTTGTGGTGAACAGAGCGTAATTCTCAGGTACTTGCAAGACGGGTTTGCTTTGAACTTTGTTGAGGTGAATTTTCGGTTTTGGTGATTCTTTGGATGTGTTTTTCCACCCGCTTCAAATTGAGCCTTAGCGGGAGGATTTCGTGCTCAATTTGAATATGTTTTGGTTTTGAGAAGTGTTGGTAGGTGACGTCGACAGTGTTGAGATGTGAATTTTCGCTTGGATTGGGGTTAGGTTGAGATTTGGAAGTCGTGAAGTCGAGTGGTGTATGACCTTGGAGTTTTGGGTGAAGATAGGGTTTCAGGGATTGAAGAGACTTTGAATGGCTTTGGTGAAAGAACTTCTTTTCTGTGTGTGGCGTTGTTATGGTATCGATTTTCAGCTGAATTGAAGATTGGAGGTTGGATTTGGCTCCGTGCAGGTGGTTTGTTTGGCAAACCTTGATAGCAGTTATGGTGGCACATACAGCGCTTGGTGTGGCCCTTGCGGCTACGACGATGCCGAGCTCGAACTCTGTTTCTCTGGCAGGGTTTGAAAATTGTCGTCCGAGGTTTGGGAATTCCAGGTTAGTCGTCCACCGTTCATTCCACTCATCAGAATGCCTGAGAAAGGGTTTCTAGATCTTGAAGTTTGGTACTTCGTGGCATTTTTTCACTTCACAAAGATTATGTCCAGATTCGGTATATAGGTTTTGCCCCTATGGCCGTGGGGATCTCGTTTGCAAAATGCCATTTTAAGAAATTTTGATTCATGGATTCCATAGGCCCACATGGGGTTTTGTAAATTATCCACCATGACCTCGAATTTGCCATGCTAGACCATGCTAGACCATGGTGTCTATATTTTCAAACACCATGGTCTAGCATGGCAAATTCTCCTCAATACGTTCACAGCAACGTGGATTTCACTGTGCAAGGGATTCTGCAATTTTATGAGTAGTTTTGCTTTATGTATGTTTCAAGAATCAATGACTTTGAGGAGATGGATTGTAATTTTCCATGTATTGGAATCTTATCAGGGCAACCGCGGATACAGCGGAGCGAACTAATGGCGGCACTGTGGATCCAGGGAAATGGAGAGAAAATCAGGTGGGTGCATTTGCATTGTGTGCGGTTTTGAACTTCATTATAGAGGATGTGATATGCATTCCTTCCCCTGAAGGACGAAGATTTCATGGTTTTAATCAAATCGTGAAAAGCATAGAATTCAGACTGGGCCGAATTTGATATCACCAAAATCAGTGAATAGCATTGTATGTGTTGGTCAAAATATAAATAAAATTTAACAAAAAACAGTCCCCTATATGGCTCACTCTGAAGTGCTGTACAAAGGACGAAGCTCAATGTGAACCTCTAGGTCCTTTAGGGGTTAAGTTTGAGCAGTATGAATTCATTCAGTATTTAGAGGGGACACTCTGTTGCTTACTTTTTACACTGCTGGCACACGTTCCGACTCCATTATATCAGTTGCTCACATGATGTTATGAATATTTGTGAATCAGTCTCTGTTATGCATGTCAAAGTCCATGCAATTCGGCCGAATGATTAAGCTTTTCTTTTCGGTGATGTGTGAACAGGGAGTTTCGCTTGGAACACTTAGCTTGGGGCAGTGTCATGCACCTCGCCTCCAACAAAGTGGGGGTAACCCTTCCGCTTTGTTGAGGGAGCAAGAGGTGGTCGTAGGGATGAAGGAGATCGAGAAGAGGTTGGAGTTGTTGTTGGCAGTTCAGACCAAATTAGAGGATAGTGTTCCACCTCCTTCAAGGCAGAAGCAAGAGAGCCCCGAACAAGATAACTTCCACGTGAACTGTGGCTCGGCTATCCGCAGCCTCAGAGACGAGCTTCCCTCCCTATTCTACAAAGACCTGAACTACGACATCTACAGGTATACGCTTCTTTTTAAGCTCCAATGTATTATTCATGGACAATCTCTGTCCTATTTCTGCCTGATGTAACTACAATTTGCCAACGATAAATGCATTATCATTTTCAGCCTATTATGGTAAGGTAGGGGACGCATTCAGCTACTTTGAGTCGTGAGTCAATCCTTGGGCAAGCTCTGACTCTTCAGCTATTGCAAAATTCATATCAACTTGTCCATAGCATCTACTTCACTTCGAGTATCTCAGATGTCATTAAGAATATCCCGGCCCTCAGATTGCATTAGGGCATGGGAAGCAGTCAAAAGTAGAAGCTCACATAGTGGAGACATCTTCGAATTCCATGCTTTCGAATGATAATATTCCACTCATAAAGTGGCTAATTGTGGCGCTTATGGCAGCTTGTGAGTGTCACCCCTTAATTAATTATGTCATTTGTTGATGGTTCGACTAGAGAGGAGGGGTGGATCCAGGCCACCGCTGGAGAAGCTAGTACAGTGTGGCCTATTTCATGGCCTGCCCGCAGCTAAAAGATCTCCCACGAGAAAGTGTATCGATGCGGGTATTATTTAATTTCTTGCTTCTAGACACTGACAATCAATTTGCTCATATATTGGTCGTGTCCACAGGGAAGACATCACATTCAGTGACCCCATGAACACATTTGCGGGGATTGAGAACTACAAAACGCTGTTCTGGGCGCTAAGGTTCCACGGCCGTATCTTTTTCAAAGCCCTTTGGGTGGACATCGTGCGCGTGTACCAACCGTCTGACAAGACGATCATGGTTCGGTGGATCGTGCGCGGCATTCCACGCGTGCCTTGGGAAGCGCAAGGCCGGTTCGAGGGGACCTCGGAGTACAAGCTCGACAAGGATGGCAAAATCTACTCCCACAAAGTGGACAATGTCATCATGAACGCCCCTCCGAAGTACCAAACGCGCTCGGTCATGGACTTGGTCCGAGCTGCTGCCGCGCACGGAACCCCGACTCCCACCTACTTTCAGAAAGTGGGCTTGTTTTTCTTCCTGGCCACGCCGTACGTGCATCAGTTTTCCTGGGTCCGTTTCTACTTGGCATTGAGGAGTACCCTGGCTGTCAATGCGGCCAACCCTTGTCACCCTCTGCCGAGCGTCAGTCTGAACCCGTAAGTAGGTTAAGTTGGGAGGGTGTCCATTTTCTACCCTTGTTTTTTGGTGTACTATATATGAAGGGCAGTAGTGGGTGAAAGTTATTTGCTTGTACATACTGAAGTGCCACCAGCCTCTAGTTCACGCAGTTTGTAACCCCCTTAACTTCATGTGATGCATGAGAGGCATGCCTGGTGCAACGAACCCTACTGCAGCTGTATTATGATGGTTCCTAGCAAATAGTTTGCAGAGAGCTAGCTAGCTTCTTCCCACACTTTAATTTGGTTTGGCGAGAGTTTTGCAAATTTAGGGAGTTGACTTCCTGGCCTAGGGTGACTCCGAGAATTGAAGAAAAGCTAAGCGGCTGGACCAGGTGGTGGTGGATTGGGTGTTTGTTCCGGCAGTTCGTTCAACAGTGCGCAAGCAAGCAAGCTGAGATGTTACAAGAGCCAGGGGTGGCTGTCTACCCCCTTCTGAAACGGCCGGTGGAAGTCACTTGGGCCAGTGAGGAGGAATGTACTGTACCAGTCATGAGGTATATATATCAGTCAGGAGGATCAGACTACCTTTACTTTTTCCACTATTTGGATTCATGATTCGTAATGTTTGGAATGCCTTGGAATGCCTTGTTATTACAATGATTTGTCCTATTTGTGCATGTTACAAGATGAACTTTACATATTTTCTTACAAAGGAGGAATATATTTCTAGTAAATTGGAAGATTCTTTCTATTGACCACGTAACATTCTAGAGTGGGTTGGAGCACCACTGTTTTGAGAAACATATTGACCACGTAACATTCTAGAGTGGGCTGGAGCATTACTCTTTTGAGAAGCAATCATGAATGAATGTCAATTGTGTGGCTACATAAAAACAATGTGAATCATTAATTGGTTAGTTAGACACATATAGAAACTGCAAAGAGGTTGTTGTGGCATAAATGGCATGTTGTAGTAATGGTAAGAACTTTTGGTCACTTTGGAGAACAAATTAATGGAATTTTTATCCAATTTTCTTTTGGAAAGTTGCCTCATTGAGGTATTTTTGACTTTTCTACAAATGTTAGAAGATGTCTTTCAAATTCAACTTCCTTTAGTTGAATCAACAATGCCTTGAGTAGTCTATAAGGTCAAATATTTATATTTGATAGACATGTGTATAGACTTGGATAGTGCTATAAAAATTTGGACTACATAAATTTTCAATTAGCCCACCAATGAATAATGAAAAGACAAATGTTTTTGAATTTTTTTGAATTGCATATACTCCTTTATTTTGCATTGTCAAATGCAAGTTGTTCTTTTTTTTCCTTTGGATTCTTTTCATCATTGATTTCAATGGAATACATTTATGTATGAAAAACACCAACCAATCGATTCTATTAAGGTTATTGATGGCGATGTATAAGGAATCAACTTGACATCCCCAATATATAACCTATTGCTTGTGTTGGAGTCTATGTTTTATATTGCTTTGGAGTCCCTCTTGGTAATTCTAATAGCTCTAGCATTAGAGTACTTCATTATTGGAATTTTTGTAGAAGAGTTTTTTTCCTAATTTTCTTTCTTGAATTTCTCTTGTACCACCATTTGAACAAAAAATAATGCTTCTTGTTGTAACTTCATACTTGAAACAAGAGTGCCATTAGAGGAGATTTATGTGTTTTAAGAGATTGAGTTCCTAAATTGTGGGAATGCTATGGGAATGTTGTGGGAATGTTGATTTGACGTAGCCAGGAGACGGACACGTTAGATATAATTTTTTAATAAATTTTTTAATAATTTTTAATAATTTTTAATAATTTTTAATAATTTTTAATAATTTTTATAATTTTTATAATTATAATTATAATTATTTTTAATCAATTATTATTATTTTTAAATTAAAATTTTATATATTAAAATTTTAATATATACTTTTTAATTTTTTTTTTAAATTATTATATTCAGATTGTACAAAACTGCTTCCCAACAATGGGAATGGTTTGAAATAGTCTCTCAAGTAGCTGAAATCTCCCCTAATGTATAAGAAATGAAAGGATGAAATGAAGTTATGAGTATTGAATTATTTATGATTTTTTCAATGAATTCTAAAATAACAATGTTTTATTTTAAACACTTGTGGTGTATTTTTTTGAATAATTTTTTTGAAGTTCTTTTAAAAAAAGGACTAGTTTATCTTTTTTAAGAATTTGTTTTAAATATTTTTCATCAAATGAAAAAATGACTCATGTACTTGTTTTTAAATTGATTTTGACAATTTTTATAGTTTGTTATCATCACTTTAAGAAAGGTAAATATTGACTGTCACTATAATTTGAGTATCATCTTAATTTTGAATTTTGTTATTCCAATCTTGAATCAAGTTGGTTTCAAATTTATCATACCACCTTTTATACAAGTATTATTGTAGTAGTAACATTCAATTGAAGTACAATGTTTGTTAATTGAGGTTTCAATTTTCTTAAACTTGACCTCATACCATTACTATGAGTACAGTTTAGAGTGCCACAAGAGTATCATTAACATAGTTCAAGAACTTGGAGTTTGCTAGTAGCTATAGTAGTGGTTATAAATGCAATTGTTGTATTCATGAATTCCAATCAAAGTAGGAAAATTGCAATAAATAAAATTATTTTTTGTAGTACTTGAGGTTCTAAGAAAGTGCAAGATCATGAAAAGGTTTTTGTAGTGTTGTGTTAGATTCTTGAACTATATTAGGTAAAAACAACCTATTGTAGTTAGAATTAGAAGTTTGCCATTATATCATTGCTTAAGTTTAAAAAAAATTCTCCACATAAAGATAAGTAAAAGAAATGGCAAGAACAATTGAGTTTATATTTTTTCAGCAAAGTATGAATTTTTAATGAATTCTTGAAGTGTGCTACCCATCATGGCCCCAAAGAGTCTCTAGAGTACCTCCAAACCAACAAAAAGTTTATCCATAATGATTATCTTACCCACCTAAAGCAGTCATAGTATTTTCTAATATAGAAACCTAAAAATAATCACTTCCTACAATGAATTTACATTGAAAAGCTAGAAGTTCAAGTTGAAGTCACTAATCACCCCATTACTATCATCTATGATATTGATGGTGGCCCAAATCTCATTTATTTAGGAAAAAAAAATCCATAATGGGATCATTCCCTAGGTGTTTGTCATAGGTCTTTTGACTGCAATAGGTTGTTCTATCTTATACGACAACCATAATTTTTTTTGTAATTTGTTCATGTACTAGCTTGAATGCCAATGAGCTTGAATTAAAAATACTCATTAACTGTTCAACAATTAGGTTGTGTGGGTTGATATCATTAGATAAGGTAGGTACACCCAAATGTGCCACTAACCTTAAAGCGCCATCTTCACTATGTGTACATTTCCAAAATCAGTTTTGTACCTATGTGGAAGAAATGCTTTCATTACATGTGTTTTGGCTGCTTGGGAGGGCTGCAAGTTTCCAGCTCAAAACCCACCTGAGAACCATTGAAACCCGCCGTTCCCTACTTGTGCTGACCTGGCCGAGAGATTGCCAGGTCAATTCTTTCAGAAAAATAAATAAATTTAACTTTGTTTTTCATTTTAAGGACTTAAATTTATTTATTTTTTCAAAAAAAAAAGTTTGACACTGGAGTTCGAGAAAACTGGGGGGAACGGAGCTAGGAACAGGCCCGAAACGGCCCTCCAGCCCCCTCCTATCTCATCTAATGTAGAATCAAACTTTGTTCCTTGATAACTTTTGCATACAGTACCCAAATGCCACGCTCTCTGGTGTGTTAGAAGTTAGAATCTCCTTTCACTTGCCAACAAGAACATGTGAAAATCTGGCCAATCTAATAACCGTAGATAGTCTCGGTAGCAAAAAGTGATGGTTTACAGTGTACCCACCACCTTATACCAGTCTAGTATGCATTTCCAAAAGCTGAAACTCATAAGAATACGTTGATGTCCACAAGGCATTCCTAATTTTATTAACACCTTTGTCTGTACATTCTGACCTCGGGCTCATTGATACCCTTTTGAAAATGAATACTGTATCGTTACCCGTCTGGTATCTACAAAACCAAACCCACGCCCAACCCGGGTCAGTTCATACTGACCCCGGTTGTGATGCCCGTTCCCGTTAGGGTTTTCGCGCGGATATCTTCACGTTCTTGTTCTTCAGGGGTTTTGGGGCTCTTTCTTTGGTCTGGAGTAGCGCCCACGGGCTGCTCTGATCACCATTTGCCGCTGGCAATCTCCGCGAGCTTGATGCAGGTATGGCAATTGAGTTGCAACCTCGGTTCTAATTTCGTCTTTTGGATAGCCTTTTCGCCGCTTTGGGCCTCTTTCGAATGCAGAATTGCAGAGTTTGTCTTGGAAATGGGGCTCACATGCGTGTACTGGTAATCTCTCTTCGCAGTAATGTAAAGTATTGCAGCCTTTCGAAGGAGATCAAGACGATCCTCTGGGGAGTGCGGTGCCGTGGTTGGGGATCAACGGCTTGGAGTTGGGGTGCTTCGTCGTCTTCTGGTTGCTCCAGGTACCGAATCTCAACGCTTTTTCTAAACCCAAATTGGTTGTGTAGGAGGCAATTTAAGATTGAAATAATGCAAACGTGTAATCTTCTACTTGTCTTTTCTCTTCGAGACACACTCTGGTTGTCATTTGGGCTGTTCTGTAGAGATCGAAGTTTTGTCTTGAAATATTACACCGTAAAGTAGATTGGAGTGCAAGACTTGAGTGAAGTGTGGTGCTAAACCCTACTTTCTTTGAACACAGCTTGGTTTCTGAATCTCTGCTCCCACCTATAAATTTTGCCTGCAATGTCGCCTCTATATCGTCTGCAATGCTTGCGTATTTCTTTATTCAGTTTGTGACTGTTTTTATGGTTAATAACTATCTAGAATATCAAAAGAGCCTGACTACCAAAATCACTGAGCACATGATGGGCGATTGGAAAAATCCATTTTAACAATTATGACGACATGGCAGTATGCAAGTATTGAAACCCTAAGCTCACAGCAATAATATCGATCTGTACGCAAGAATTAGAGTAGAATGCGTACAAGTAATTAAGTACGAGAATGCAGGAGATCCGACATTGAGCGAAGGGGCACCGAAGCGGAAGCGAAACGGGCAGGGAAAAAAGAACAAACCCTAACTCCCCTCAACGGCGGCTTAACTGCGGCTAATTTTCTTGCTCTGTGCGGGCGCAAAGAAAGTTTGATAGCTAACGTTTGTGAACTCTTGCAGCTGGTGCGGTTAACGAAGTCTTGCTACTGGTGCGGTGCGAGCGGGGCCATACATAGTCGATTAAATTTTTCCTTCTTGTAGACGGTGGCTTTGATTGAGCGAATTCAACGCAAGTGTGGAATCTTGTGGTGCAAGTCCTTGTCATGTATCTGACTTCGGAAATTGGCGGATGGTTTTATGCTAGAGTGAGGTAAGGTCCTTTTACGGGAAAATTATCTGCAGAGTTCAAGAGCAGCATGACAAATGCTCTGCGATGGGTTTATTCATGTTATTTTTGAATGTTTTTTCAGACTTCGAAGGATTGTGAATGTGTTGGGTTGTAAGTTGGACAAGTCGGAATGGTTGAATCTGACTTTACGGAGTGTGTACTATTCTGTAGAAGAATTGAAATCATCATCCGTATGCATTCTCTGTTTGTTTGTATGTTGTACACTAGGAATATGTATGCGTATATATGACCGAGGATTTGAAGAGCGTGGTGGGGCGTAGAGTAGCACTAAGAGTTTTGGCTTGCTGTTATGGCAATGGAAATTGTTTACACCACGTCACATTGTTTGCCCTTGTTTCTGTCCCTAAACCCTAACCTTCTGTCGCTCTCGTTTGTCTAGAACGACGCGAAAGTGGCCTGTAGGGACACAATTTTAAAAATTCAGGGTCGTGGAGAGCATTATGTCGTGGAGGGCTCTTCTGCAGGAGGCTTTCGAGAGGTCCGTTGTGTTTACGCAGTTCATATGCTTCTTGAACGTCTTCTCCAACCATGTTGCCGAAGTGCATCAGGTATTAGACTCACAAATGGAAGTTGTACGTTCCTTAGCAATATGTCGACATATTTACCTGATGCACAGAGTAAGGATTTTCTTGAAAATTTCACCAATTTCAAGGGATGGAATCCAAATGACATGTTGTCACTTCTCCTGATTGAATAAAAATAGCTCAATTTCTTCAACTGGATTGGAGAGACCTTCTCTGCTGCATCTGTGATTGATTCAAATTCTAAAGGTCAAGTTCGTGTGATCGACAGTGTCTAGGGCCAAGCATGCTACCAACCTTCAATGTTTCTGGGGACATATTGCTGCTGGAGCATCTATCCTCGAAGTTTGAGAAGATTAAGCCGGGCGATGTGGTCATGGCCCGATCCCCAGCAAATCCACGACTCGTGGTCTGTAAGCGAGTTCTTGGATTAGAAGGGGATACTGTCACTGTCCTTCCCACTTCGAGCAGAGGTCATATTCGTCAAGCTATGGTAACATTCATCTCCTTAATCATGTCCTCATTCTGTTTATGTCTTTCCCGTGATAGATCATTGAAACAAATATATTTTTTACCCGGCCTGTTTAGACGTCACAGCTCTTGGAATACAGTTCTGATCAGGATGTTTTCCTGGATTGTGTTTCGCTTCAGATTGTTCCTGGAAGGAATCACCATGCCCTCAATCACTTTTAATAAAAATCGACGAAAGAGCCCACACATTAGATGGACATATGTTACTCTGATGTTAGTACCCTTGGCGTAAACTTGCTATTATATTGAAAACTACTACGTTAACATTAAACTTGACGTTATCTTAATATTCTATTAGATTAAATTAATTCACCATTAATAAATTTGTGATTCTAATAGGCTATCTTTTGAGATGTACTGTGTTCCTTGGTACCTCTCTCTTTGGTTTCGGTTTTCGAGTCTGCCATGCTGATTTTCTTTCTTAGTTGCTTTTGAAGACGTGCTTAAAATCTTGTTATTTTGATTTCCTTGAATGCAGGTGCCCAAGGGGCATGTGTGGTTACAAGGTGACAATTCTTACAATTCTACCGACTCAAGGCATTATGGTCCTGTGCCATATGCCCTAATCCAAGGCAAAGTCTTTTACAGGGTAAGCACCTCCTTACCGACGCATTGAACTATTTCTCTTACATGAATAAGCATTGCAATTGAGCTTTTGAATGTTTTTATTTTATTTTAAAATTTGAACCTGTTCGAGACTTCCTACCTTAGCACACTTGCAAGCTTGGACTAAATTACATTTTGCTCTTGAAATTTTCTTCCTGTATGGAGCAAAGAGATTGGGAAGTTGTCCTAATCTGCGATGCCAAGCTGTATACTGAGTGTTATATGCATATATGCGGTTTGTGTTGCAGATATGGCCGCCTGAGGGATGGGGTCCTGTTCTGAATCAGCCTCCCTAACGTGTTCAGACTAGTCGGGAGCAGCTCTAGTGAAAATCTTCTTGCATTATTCTACAGAGAAAGACTTGGCAATTAGCTTCTGAAGAGTTCAGGACCATTGATTTGCCCATTTGTTTTGGCCTTGCCAGTAGTTCTGGTTTCTTTCTGTACAGTAAAGTTGCAATTGTAAAAGGGAATCCTGGAATGTCTTCTTTCCATTCAATTGCAATTTGGACCAGGTGGTGGTGGTGGTGGATTGGGTGTTTGTTCCGGCAGCTCGATTAACAGTCCGCAAGCAAGCAAGCTGAGATGTTACAAGAGCCAGGGGTGGTTGTCTACCCTTCTGAAATTAACGGCCGGTGGAAGTCACTTGGGCCAGGGATCGAGGAGGACTGTATTGTGACAGTCATGAGGATCCTACCACCTTTACTTTTTCTAGTATTTGGATTCATGGTTCGTAATGCCTTGTAATGCCTTGTATTGGCTTGTTATTACAATGATTTGTCCTATTTGTGCATGTTAAATAGTGGAATATATTCCTAGTAAATTGGGCACTTCTTCCAGTTGCCCACGTAACATTCTAGAGTGAGTTGAAGCACCATTCTTTTGAGAAGCAGTCATGCGTGAACATCAATCGTGAACATCAATTGTGTGGCTACATAAGAACAATGTGAATCATTAACCCTTAACCCCTCAAGGCCCAAGGCCTTTTTGGATTTAAAAACATCATAGCTTTTGAAGTGCTATAAATCTAAATGTCACTAAGTTATACAGATCTTAACCGTACAATCTTGTATTGCACATGTTGTAGATGGCATGGATCAAATTTCAAGTCATTTGACTGTGTAGATTGAAAGATTATAATGCTTTAGTGTTAAAAAAGGATGCTGAAATTTTCCTAAAAACACATTTGGAGGTGAAATTTGAATTCTAAACCTTTTCAAATGAAAAAACTTTAAACTACAAAGTGCTTGAAAATCAGCATACAAATACATAGGTGAAAGAAAATATCATTCAATTGACTCATCGTGTCTACAAAATGGCTTTGAAATGTCAAGAAAAATTGCGAAAAATTACATCCAAGGTTGAACTCCTACTAAAATGCCTCTCAATCACTCATTATTTCTTGGATTGATATGAAATTTTATTGACACAAATTAGACCAGTATATTCAACTTTCCCAATAAGAATGATTGAAAACGATCATTGTATGAAGAAGAAATAGGCCGCCAAAGTTCACTGCAATGCATGAAAAACTATTAGGGTTTTGAACTTTGAATTTCTCCCAAACATTCAAAACAACCTATATTGATATGAAAATTTTACCACAAGAACTAGACTTCAAGGGTAACATTATCTAATAAGTTTTGTTGAAAAAACACACTTTATGAAGGAAATACAAGCCCCCAAAGTTACAGCCATCAATTGCAGTTTTGTGAACTCAAATTATACTTGTGAGCTTCGGTTGGATTTCAAGAAACTAATGCATCTTGGATTGATCTGAAAATTTTACCCCATAAACTAGAAAAGTATGTGCAACTTCTCCAATAAGTTTTATTGAATTTGGACATTAAATGCATTCTCTTATTATAATCTCACATTAATACACCTCGGAGAAAAAATAAAATTGAAAATTTATTTAAAAAAATTGTAGAGTAAAATTTGATAATATGCATGTTATATCTTTTTAACCTCTTAATTTTTTGATAACCAATTTTTTAGATTTGACATGTGAAAAGAAGATTGAAAGACTTCAAATCATTTTCACAATATCAATGGAATAATCCATGTGTTTCAAGAAAAAAAAAAAAAAATCATTTTCACAATTTTAATACCTTCTTAACCCCTAAGTGCCTAAGCCTTTCCAAGTGTGTTTTTCCCATGAAAAAAGAACATGGGCTTATAGTTATCTCCATTGAAACAAAATGATTTTTTTTTCAAAATCTAACCGTATGGATGTTTAAAGAGCTTGCTTATTAGTATGTACACCAATTTTGAGTGCAAAATTCCATAAGAGTTGTGAGATTATAATAAGAGAAATGTACGTTTTCTATTTTTAATATGTTGTCCCTCTCCACAATGTTTCAGAAATTTGCACATAAAAGCTTTTTGGGATTAGAAGTGACATGAACAACTACAAATTGTGTTAGCACACTAAAATACCCTTTCAAAAAACTTAATATCACTTGAAAAGCTATTACACTCATTACACAATCCACCTTGCAATTGTTGAGATCCAATTTTTTTAATAAGCATAATTCAAATTAACTCCAAATCAACACTTGCTTGTTTAAATTTTCAATGGTGAAAATCATGAAAACACTTTACTCTTTCGATTGGGACCATTTTCAAAGCAAATGAATAAGTGGAAGTTTTTAGATCTCAAATCAAGTGAAATTGCTCAAAGTTGAAAAATGAAGTAAAATTAGCAAGCTTTACTCTTCCACTAACGGACATAAATGGCTTTGGAGACCTCTTAACATTCAAATATGTACCTTTTTTCAGTGAAAAATGAAAGTTTTGAATAGTTAACCCTAAAAACTACCCATTTAAAAAAAAAATGGGCAAACAAATTTAACTGCCCACTTCAAAATGAGCCTGAAATTTCAGATCGACCATATATGGTCGATGAGGCAGTTAGGGGTTAATCAAACAATATAATTTTTCAATTCATGAATGATATATATATATAATAATAATAATAATTTTTTTTCCTAATTTCTTTTTATTATTATCTTTTTTATCTTTCATTTTTTTAAATTTTAAATTTTTTTTTTTTTTTCACACAATCTCTAAAATGTCTAGTTTAATTTGAATGGTTACAATTCCAAAAATTGATAAAAATTGATAAAGCTTTTGGCATAATTTAGGGGATAAGCTCAATTTGGCAATGTCAAGCACTATACAAGTTTTGGCTTTCACACTCCATTTGTCTAAATCAAATATATTATATTTCTTACACTAATCGAATATTCCTATCAAGTTGTATTTAATGTTCATACAGTTAACAAATCAAATATTGATATTTTAGTATTACAGAGAATGTGTTATTCAAGATACCATTTTTTTCCAGAGTTTTTGGTCAAAATGTAATTTAAAAGTGTTGACTGATAACATACAATATTTTCAAAGAAAAGGAAATACATACAATGTTTGAATAACATGAGATTTCAACCCATTCAAAGTGGAAATTAGTCAGAATGAAAACACGCAATCATTTGGATTCCACAAATATAAACAAATTGGTAAAGAAAATACAAACATACAATGTATGTTGTATAATGGATTGTATAAATGGATTTAAAACAATACATGCACGTATAGATTGCGCGGCAAAAGTAATATATAAACAATTGCATCTCAAGAGAGTTTCATAATTTGACTCTCAGTTCTCGAGAGAGCCCTTGGAAATTAAGTGACTTCTCTGGACAGCTAGTGACCTCTAGTCTAGATCGATCAACTGGGTCTCCTGAAGACACATGCACATAGAGAGCTAGGAACTCCACCTAGACTAAACAAAGGCTGGTAAAACAAACTCCTGCAGCAGCTTCTCAGTAATGTCAAATTGAGCAGCATCAACCAACATGTTACGAAGATTACGAAAAGGACCCAAGCAACGATCGAGGCGGACACTGCTCTTTGTTGGAATTACACGTGGGCTGGAACTGTGAATCCGCATTGTTGTTTCGGAACCCATCTCCTCTTCGACCAACTCCCCAGCCTCCCATGTCATCCAAGGATCCGTGATTAGTTTAGGCGGTCCTGCTCCATGATCCCACGCCAAGTTGATGAATTCAAAGTCGTCCACTGCAACCTCCGGCGAGTCTGGAAACTGGTTGACGAATTCAAAGTCGTCCACTTCGTCATCAAGCTGAGAATTGGAAGAAGAGGATTCAGACGGCATGGTACTATTGATGCTAGAGTCCCATGGCATTTCCTCCTCCCAGCTGGAAGACAAGTCATTGCCATAATTGTACGCCATTTTGTTTTCACACGACTTGCAGCAGCGCGTCAAGTTGCTCTTGAGGGCTTCAGGTCTGCAGTAAGAACAGAAATTGTGTCCCGAAATACTAATGGGGAGCTCCTGGGCGGGTGCCATTGCAACTTGTAACAAAGAAATTAATGGCGCAATATGTTAAATTCAAAGCAAGGCCACTGGATCGGAGGAGTCTGAGGTGCGGCTAGAAGCTAATTACTGCGCAAAATTATGAGAAGAAGATTATGAGAAGAAGATTATGAGAAGTAATATGTAAAAGTGATGGAAGCCCAGAGTCCCTTAGTCTTATATACTTGTGGTAATGTAAAAGATCATGAGAATTAATGTAAAAGGTGATATGAGAATAAAAGGTGATATTAATGTAAAAGATCATGAGAATTAATGTAAGAAGCCTAGAGTCCGTTAGTCTTATATACTTGTGGGGCTCCAGATTGCGGCGGACCTTGCGGCGGACCTTGGGCGGCACAATGCCATTGGTCCAGTGACGTGGTATCCGTGTCCTCAATTTTGTGTTTCTTCTCTCAATTCTCTGCCCAGACACGTGCTTTGTGGCATCTTTGGCTTCCAATTTCTGCCGATTCATGCTATTTTCATCTTCTCACTCACTCTTGGTTCTCAGCAAAACTCTCGCTACTGAAGATACCCTCTCGTGTCCAAACATACTGAAATTCAGAGTGCGAGGCATTAGCACAGCCATAGACTCTCAGCGTCATTTCTGCCACGGCCACAGGCCCCGGCGTTTCAGGGGTGAGTATCTTCAAACCATTTTTTTATAAATAATTGACAGTGGAATGCTCTTAAGGCCGGAAAATCAAACCTTCACCTTTGAGAGCACTTTCTTGTACAGTTCTACATACTGATCAGCTGAAACATCCCAACTAAAGTCTATTAGCATAGCCTTTTTAACTAAATCTTGCCACCATTCAGGTCTTTGGGTATAATAATCCAGCGCCCGATCCAAACCCCAGTTCAAACTCTGCACCGGCCAACATTCAAAAGGCTTGTCATATTGGCTGATGAATAACTCAGAAGAGCTCTTACAAGCGGGAAAGAAATTGCAAGTAACGATCTAAGCAAGTCAGCGAAATATTCCCCAATATTTTTGAACTGCTGGTGAGTCCGTCAGTCAACTTACTTGAATCAACTAACAGCACTTTTCAGTGTTAGCTTGTGTAGACCCGAAGGTCATTATTAGTATTTGACAGATATGTGTAAAGACTTGGATAGTGCTGTAAAACTCTGGACTACATTCTCCAATTAGCCCAGAAATGAACAATGAAAAGACAAATTTATTGGAAAAGTTCGAACTGCACTCACCCCTTCATTTGCATCGTCAAATACAAAGCCGTTTTTCTTTTCCTCAGGATTCCTTTCATCATCGACATCAAATACACTGCAGGTGGAGAAAGCACATAACAGTCAGTCTCAACAACACTCGTCCATCTTTCTGTTGAACACTGATAAGAGGCGGAAAGCTAGAACAGGAGAAAAATCATCCTAAGTGAATCAGAGAGCACGCTATGAAAAGAACTTCGAACTTCAATCTGCACCTATCTGCAAGTCCACCAGTCCTCCGCACCACGGGTATTGTTCCATATCTCATAGATATCATCTGCAAAAATTAGAACAAATATCAATAAGCCATCCTTGAAGAATCCTCAACCATTTGACGCTTTAATCCTTTTTTTGTTTTTGAATTTTTGCAAATGTTTGCTTATATCTTTGCATATATTACTTGAATTCAACGTGATAAAAAAGGAAGGTTGTCTTTGGAAGATTCAAGAATTACTTTGGATGAATGAGAAGTTAATTGGATGAAACATTGTCTTGAAGCACTCTGATCACCATTGTAACGAACTAGCACGAAGCCCAGCCTATTAAGAACTCTGGAAAAGGAAATTGAGTCTAAGAGTGTCAGACCTGTGTGAGACCGCAGGGTTCGAATATGGACGGAATCACAAAGATATCAGATGCCGCATAAATGGCATGTGAAAGTGCCTCGTCGTATTTCAGAATTAGGCGAATCTGGGGGTGGTTTTCGAACTGGCGGGCTATGCCCTCAAACTCTTGCTGTTCAAGAAAATTCAAACGAGCAAAGGACAATGAGAATTGCGTGCAGTTGATCAGGAACTTCAATGAGAATGCTTTACAGTGTTCAAGCAATCTAGGTGGACGAAAATGGTGCATACCTGTATCTGAGGAACCGGACTAGATCCCAAGAGAATAAATTGGCCACCTCTTTCCAAAGTGCGGTAGATGGAATGTCTAATGAGATGCACGCCTTTTTGTGGAACAAGTCTTGTCACACATCCCACCTGAGTGACAAATTTCTACACTTTTAAGATTTTCATTTGTAACATACTAGTCAGAATTCTGCATGGTCAATAATGATGAGCTGCAAGACACATGAAAAAAGCTGAAGTATGTATATTATCACTATTACATGCAAGCACAGAACGACTGGCGGAAATCACTGCCATAAAAAATTTACACTATGATAATAGCACAGCAGTTTATTATCTACAAATGTCTTCTTAGTAAAATAGTCAGACAAACTATAAAATTACAGCTCATACTTGCGTGATAGCCAAGTGAGGGAGTACAAGACCCAGGTCAGGAATCACAAACATGATTTGACAGCATCAATCAAAAAGCTCAATAAAGGAAAGATATCTGATTACCCGGAGTGCAAAATTCTGGTAGAAGGTAATTCAAAACTTGTCACTAAGTTTTCTGGTATCCCTGGACTATAGGGAGCCGACTTATTGAAAAATTGTGTTGAAAATAACAGAAAGGCGAAGAGACATAGATTGTACCAATGGCCTTCTTGCATCATCACCCTGACTTCCCAACCTCAAGCGCTCCCGCAACTTTTGCTTGTTGACGTACTTTCCATCTACATCATCAGCACTGTATTGGTAGTCGATTAGAGTGTCGGTGGCTGGATCCCACACTTCCTCATCGATGCCATTCAGAATTCCAAAAAACTTCTTTGAATGCGCACCCAATGTTCCGTGCAAGCCTTTTCCACCCTGCAAAGAACAAAAATGTAGTAAGCATTATGAATTGACGAAATAACAACCGCTCAGAATCTCAGACCAGATAAAAGAGGAATGGTTTTAAGCCTCGGAACTGAATTTAAGATAAAAAGGTGGTCACAGCCAACGATTAAGACAAAGTCGTATAAATACAACACAAACAATTGCCCAGTATACTCATTGATACTTTTCCAAAGCTATTCCAAGCTTGCTGATATACAACTTTTCTAAAGCTTGCTGAATTCCAGAGCATCTACTAAATCGAAAAGCACATAGACAGCTGTAAAATTGCGATATGTGGAAAACATACAAGATACATAGCGGCTATGCGTAAAATGGCAAGAAACTGTAGAATGGACCGAATTAAAATAGAAACAAGTTATTAATCAGTGGAGTTTCTAACATTTATCCGCAAGAACGAATTGGGTGGGCCTCCTGCACATACCTCTGGTCTTAACACCTCTTGGGCATAAGTAGGCGACACTGTAGTCACAACATTTGAAAACACAACCCCTCCCTGCACAGTTCCAATATCAATTTAATCATGCAATTGTCATTTTCGAAAGATATGAAGACTTCCTGGGTTTCTCCTGTATCTTCCCTAAAGAGTACTGACAGATTTCTTTGCTCAGATGAATACAGCAAAATTGGCTTGAGAGGCACACGGAACGTTTGCCATTTTCAATGCTCGACATGTTACCTATGTCAAAGGGAGAATGAACAGAAATACAAGAAATGCATAACTAGGTAAATATTTAGTACTAGAAGGATCCAGTAGTAACCTTTAGAAGATTGATTCGGTTGTGAGAAGAGTTATCTTGCATTCGATCGGGACGCATCAAGTCCCGTGCAGAGAGACCACATGCAGCAATGGCTCCTGAATTCTCTGACCCTTGATATTCAAAATTGTGGCAAGTAAACGCCAGCCTCGCAGAGTCCAGCCCGAGAGGCACGTAGATGTCCCAGTACAATGGAGCCTGTAGAAAGAGCAGCACATCACACACAGCTAAGAGCATCGGTCCATCACGTAGCAATAAGCACCAGCTGTGTTTTAATAAGTCTCTTTTGGGAAGAACAGGCAAGCAACGGAAAGGCATTCCAGATCCCAAAGCTACAAGACTAAGAAATGGAATGACGCTCAGATGAAGGGCAGTAATATTACCACAACAGCAGTTTGCCAATCATGGCTGTGAATAATATCTGGTCGCTTTCCAGATTGCAATAGGAATTCCATCGCAGCTCGGCAGAAGTACGTGAACCGCCTGAAATCATCAGGTTCACTGTAAAACTGTCCTCGCCAGAAAAACTTTGCCGGATGTAGTGGCTCAATAAAATATACGGGCAGTCCTGCATATTAAAACATCACAGTGCTTGTCATCGAAAAATTGGCATCATAAATTAAAACGCTCTGCACCCTTAGAGCTCCTCGAGCGACTATAGCTCGTCCACTGGATAGATGGAGATGCTTTGGAAATTGAACTTGAAGGACCAAAAAGATCTTGAAAAGATCCATTAGTCATAGATACAAATAGCCACAAGGCCACCCTATGGAAGAAATAGTGGAAAACACACTGCTGAATACCTTCCACAATGCCAGACCACACCTTGTTCTTATGCATATGGCCATCAAAAGGCGAATGGAGCTCCAAGTCCAACTCCTGCACATGGGAGCGAACCACAAACAAACCTACGAAATTTGAGGATTTGAGTCGAATTGGTTTAAGAGAGAACAAGACCATAATAATGGGGACAAAGAAGAAAAATGCGCACACAGTTATCATACAGCGAGCAATGACCACAAAAAGACCCCAAGAAAACGAATCAAATCTACAGCAACTTATTGAAAAATCTATTTGGTCCTATTGGTTTAAAAGGTTAGGTGATGAACCTTGAGATTGGTGATGCGGGAGTAATCCATGCAATCATATTTCGGAAGAATAGCTTCCACAAGATGCCCCTTTCTTTGTAAGGATCGACTTAACCCCGTTAACACATCTCCCAAGCCACCAACCTTCAAAAAACAAAATCTCAATAGTTTCATCTAATAATGCACACTTCCTCTCAACCTACGTTTCATAAAGAGATACTACCGAGCTTTCTTAAACCTCTGAAATATAAATGTGTCATGATCCAAATGGCTGAGAGTCTACTAGTCACTGGACGAGACAATATCACAAAAATTTCCTCGACACTAAAATTTGACATCTTTGGAAAGGCAACACAAATACCTTTGCAACTGGTGCCATTTCAGCAGCAATGTGTATCACATATATTCCTGGCCTAAGAAAAACGACACAAGATATGTCATTGTTACAATAACGTTAACCAAGATTCACAAGACTTCGTACTAGTCTAAGAGCAACGCTGAAACTTTGGGAGGAAATACTTCTTATCTTTGATTTGAAATAATTCTTGATAAAAAAATTGGACAAAAACTTAACGAGATTGATTCACATATAACACCAAAGCTATTAATAGTGGCTTCATTTGGAAGGCACAAGATGTCTCAACAGAAACTCATCCTGACATATTCAATCTCTTTAAAACGGAAGAGAATTTGACGTTGCGATAACGGGATAGCGAAGTAAATCCCTCATCTTGGGACGGAACAGACGATGAAACTGACAACAGGTAGCAGACATTGCTAATACTAAAAACAGAACGGCTGTCTCCAGTAACAATTGTAAATATAGAAAACAAGATTCATCACCTTTTCTTAGGTTGTATGAGATCCAGAAATCTACCAGCCAAGTCCTCATCAGCCTCGTCATCATGGTTGACATAGATATCACGCAAACGCTTCTCTCTTCGCCAAGCCATCAATTGCAGCTCCTTCGCATCATCCTACACCACATGAATGCTCAAATGCTCAATAGTATGTATTTCATTTCCAAGAAAAGATCAAGGAATGCACCTGGTCGACTGGCAAATACGTACTGAAGGTGACTGCTACATGTAAAGAAAACTGCTTGAACCGCACTAACATCTATGGTACTGAAGCTCTGCGATTGTAAGAAGCTCTTTACAACGCCATTGATCACTACGATCCCTTGACCAATGAAGAGTTAGTGCAGCGTCTGATTTCCTCCAACTTGAATCCTACTGTTTTACAATCAAGCATGCAGAAACGAGCATTTTTTGATGCAAGCTCATTTCAAGGAAGTATTCGCAGTCAAACTGTTACGAAGATGATGCTTCTATGACAACCAAAGAAGGCAAGGAGAGAACCGACTAGAAAGAAAATCATGGATTCAAATTAATCAGCAAGATATATTGATGTCTTCAGTGATTCCGTGAGGGCAGTCCAGACCTGAATTAGCAAGTCACCCAGCATCAATGCATCGATGCGCAACAGCAGCCCGCTCCAAAAGTCCCATGGCATCTCATCAACAGGAACTTGCACGACACTGAACTCGTTCCCTGACTTTAAATCATCCAGAGACGCCTGAAATGCCTCCACTTCTGCAGTGTAGATTTGCAGTTGTGCTTGAATTTCAGCATCAGATTCCCGTATACGGTCTTCCAAAAGCTCCACTTGTTCACGCAACTGGACATTCTCACTACGCACTTTTGAAAGGGTGTTCTTTTCAGCCATGGCTCGAGCCAACATAGCCTTGAGAGAATCCACCTTCACAAATAGAACAGAACGTTAATGAGAATGTCAACACTGCAAGACCCTTATAGTGATTGAGAATGATAATTAAGAGAAAATAAACAGGATCGAATCATTTACAAGAGAATAGTAAAACTTTGGAATTGGAAATTAAGACGACATGAAACAAGCTTAATTTACAACAAAATTTAAAAGTCACTTAATGGTTAGTACTCGACTGAATTATGAGTGCCGTGAAGCACATTCATAGATATCGCGTTACGACGAGTCAACCACAACATATTTGGCATAACGGACCTCGATTTGCTCATCCACAAATAAACCAACACGTGGCATCCTAATATAAAACATACGAATTGAGAAAACGGACTGGTACCCAGAAGAAAAACTGGGGGCATCACGGTCCACAGGATCGCACACAATTCTCAATCAGACGGACAAGAAATAAAATAGGATGAAACTTCCAACTATTCAAGTATGTGGATTTACGAAATTAAAAGTTGTCGCTACCAATGTACAGCAGAAGTTGAGAAAATCGCATTAAAATCGCCTGTTATATGTCAAATTATCAGTTTAAACGTTTGAGAAGACATTCAACATTTCGATTCTTACTTGACGTTGTAGGGATTGATCTTCAGTATCTCCTGCTGGGGAAAGTGAATTGCCCTCTGAACGACCTGCCAATTCAATTCGTAGAGCAGCTGCTTCCTCTTGTAAAGCTATGCCTTCGTCTTTCAGAGTTTCAAGCTCTGCGCTATTAGCAGTCGCTTCAGCTAGTTGTCTTTCCATGTCAGCTATTTTATTTTCTAGCCCTCCTATGTACTCTTGTATCCCAGCGCTCTCTCTTCCGGTTCCCTTGGAAAATTTCGTAATCTCTGCCTGGGCATCTGCAAGTTGTACCCTTAGAGAATTTACTTCATCACGCGAGCTTTGATATTTTGCGTCCAGTAGACTTCTACCGCCAGATTTTTGGAGAGCGATCAAACTTTCCTGCATGGCTTTATTTTCTTCCTTAAGCTTAGCGAATGCTTCACTGTCTGCTGTCTGAGCAAGTCTCTGCTCTAGTAAATCAATCTCCTCTTCCAACAGCTGGATTTTTTCTCTAGCTTGAACAGAGGATTTCAGTTTCGCTTCTGACTCTGCAAGACGTGCCTGCCAGGAAAATAGAGCATAGAAAGAGACAAGTCAATAGTCCATGAATCACAGAAGATTCGATACTATATGAGGAGAGAGTACTAGACTTCAAGCCAGAATCGCAATTCACCCTCTTTGTACTCAAGAGAGAATGAACTTCATGGAACAGACCTTTAAAATCTCCACTTGCGACTGGAGGTCTTCCTTCTCATTGCGCGCTGATCGTAGTTCATCAACAGCACGCTCACGCAGTTGGTTCAGCGTCCTGATATCTGATCGCCAGAGCAATGCATTAAATATCTCCAAAGGTTGTCATAAGAAACAAGTCTCATTCTATACAAGAAAAAAACCTAGAATTTCAACAAACTGATGGTATACATTACAGGGACAGCAAAAGGCTACTCACTTGTTTCTGCCTCTTTGACCAAAAGCATGAGATCACCTACGCCTGAGCTCTCCCTATAACCACTTGAAGCTGGCAATCTCTGCAACTCATTTGCACAGACAATGGCCACCACAGGGTACCCCCAATCAAGGAAATAAGCTTCTAAAGTCATCGTAAACACAAACGTGATCACCATCATCTGTACTGTCTATCAATATAAGAAACTCATTAAAAATTCCACTTAAATATTGCTATATAAATAATGTTTTGAATTTTTGCACCGAAGATTAACATCTCTCGATAGATACTTCAGGCCTTACCTCAACAGGTACTCCGCTTGAAGCCCCATTTTCATCTGTTTCCTCGTCCTCAGCAGTCGAAGCATCTGCTGAGGAGCCACTTCCTTGAGAACGAAGTACACCTCCATCACCTAATGGCAGACGTTCTTCCGCTGCTGTGGTTAATGTTTGAGCATCGTGAACTGTTGTTTGATTGTCTTTGCCATCATCTCCTGTTCGATTATTCGTTTCTGAAAGTGGTCGGTCCCTCACTCGTCTAGCTTGACTTCTTTTCTGATTAGCACTGCAGAAGAAACAATCCAGCAGAATTTTAATGCTAATCATTACATAGCTTCATGATACCCTATCATCACACACAGCTTATGTACCAGTATTTAAGAGCCAATGTGATAGTCCTAGGATCCAGAAAAAACGAATCTACTCGAGGAAACTGCTAGAGTTATGAACATTCTTGAATTGATTACGACTTCACATACACGCACAACTCATACGTACAGCTAAAACTTGTATGTCTTCCAACAGCTTCAAAATTCACTACTGCGTGAAAAGTAGAAACTAGAGCATGGGACCGTCATCATGAACATTCGGGGAAGATACAGTAGCTGTTCATAGAGAACGAAATCAGACACTCTACAGTGCATTATTGCCAGAAATACTTCGTTGATGGCAACTTATACCTGTCATACCGACAACATATACCATTCTCTGCCTTCACTCAGAATCATGAAACTAAGACTTTGCTAGGTTAAGCGCTTTCCTCTACAGCTATCAAGTTGAAAATTGCATTCGTATAGAATGCTTCCTACTAAAACGCACAATTACGTGGCAATTAGGTGTACCAATAACTCCAATGCGAAATACAATGAAACTGACAGTCGAAATAAGATCAGTTCGATCAAATTTCAACATGATTAATGCCTCGAAAGTGATACATTGACGACTCCCGTCATCAAATATGAATTTCGTAATGAAATACACCAATTCACCAAATGCAGGAATGGAAACTCACTCACAGGAACTCAAAACCTAGAGAATAACCCAAGTATTCGCTCCACAATGTAGTAACCTCTCTCAATACTCCAGAATTAGTACAGGGACACAAATGCAAGGTAAGAGGCGTCCACAGTAGGAATGTTATTTAGTACTGGCCAAGATCCTCTGTCGAAAAACAGGAGCAAATGCTAGAGCGAGAAGAGTTGCAGCTCTCGAACCTGCTGTGGCGACCCCGAATTCTGCACGACGGAGACAGGGAGGTGAAGCAGAAGCCACCATTTCCAGACCGGCTACCTTTCGCAGCCTCCTCAAAGGCAACTCTGCAGCCATATTTCGCTTGGCCAAAACGAATGAAAGCATGAGGAAACACTCGGACAGAGGCAGGGGGACTGCCTACGCTGAATGGCATCCGTGACCGTGTCACCACTCCAGCCCACATTGCTCACAGCTCCGTCCTCCCCCTTCACCTTCCAATACCTCTGCAACCCAAAATTGCAGTATTTCACAAAGCTTCCGAATCATGAAATTCGTCCTTTCTCAATCATGAAATTCGAAGCGTCCTTACACCCCAGCTCATGGCCTCATGAACATCAAAAGCAGAAAAACACGTCACCGAATTCCCCCCCAGCTCAATTCCGGTCGAGACAAAACACACACGAATCCGTCACTGCAAGATTTTCACAATCCCCCAAACCCTAACGAACGCCCGGAAACCCGCTCCAGCTCTCTGTCCACCACTCATTCGGTGCTCTCCAAAAACAACGACACCAATGCACGGCCTTCCAACCCCCGTCCCAGGCGCCACACACCATCAATCCACAATCTGAAACCGCGCCAAGAAAGCTAAAAGAAATCACCACATTATTTCAGAACAATCGGAGCAATGGCTTTCGATTTCAATGCAATTCCTGCAGGGAGGGATCGTCCTTCAAGCTCCGCCATCGTTGTCTCCGTCGTCTCCCCCTTTCGCATCCACTCTCGATGCCGACGAACAGACGAACAGACGAACCGAGGAACCAGAAACCCCCGAACCTCCAACCGAGCCTCGCCTCTAAATCTTCATTCTCCAAGCCACGTGGTTCGTCCTGCAGCCTCGGAAGGGACCTGAGCAACACCGTCCGATCCCGAGCCTGCGGCCGAGGGTGCTGCACGGACCACGTGGCTTACCTGCGGCTCGTTTTTATCATTTAATGTAAGGCCCTCATTTTAAGATTTCGTTATTTTTATTTTCAACACTAAATTTCATCGAAACTCTAATTCCACAGAATCACGAGTAACTTACTGATGGGACTGGGACTGGGACTGGGCGGTCCAAAGTCTAATTGCCACGTCAGATCAATACATTCAGGTCTTCAGTTGGACTGCAGTCCGTCCGTCTGACCCAGCACTTTTGAATGGAGGGAATATCCTCCTCCCAGATGCCTAAGAAGGATTGGATCCAAAGATTTTAATAGGTTGTCAGACCTTCTTCACCCCGTGTTGAGAATAGGAAACAAAACAAAACTACAAAGTATCATATAACCAAAATATGCAAGTAGAAAAGAGTTCACTATTAATTATGGAGGTATCAAATATATACAAGGGAGAGAAGGTGAAATCCTTCTCTCCTATTGGTCCAAGGGATTCTAATATAATCCCTAGGTTCTAGTAGAACTAAAGTAAACTACAGTGGAGAGCGTATTAATAGAAGATATTTCTTAACACTCCTCCTCGCTCAACATAACATTATCAAATCAAATTATATGCAATGTCCTATGTGCTATTGCCCATAATCTTGCAGGATATACAGTTGTTGCCTCATTAAAACCTTATCCGGGAAAACTTTGATTATAATCAAGGATAAAACCACAAATTAAGGAAAAAGAGTACAACACTTTAATATTCTTCCATGGTTTTTTCCCATTGGGTTTTGCCATGAGAATGAATTGATAATTCCAAGAATTGGGACGTGGCAATTTTTCATTGGTTGTCCATGGGTTGCAGAGCTCCCATTCTCTGAGAATTGAAAATGTCCATTCTTCTCCTCCGGGAGTGAAGAATGGGCATGAAGAAAATTTCTTGAATAATTTTTCATGTAGCTTTCATTCTCTGCACAATCGCTTCACACTTTGTGTTTCATATTATTGCAAATCTTAGGCACTCAGTCTCTTTATCGCTTACACACTCAAAGAAATTGACGTTCACCACTTGCACCCTAGAGACACGTAGAGAAATTGGTGCATCAGAGAAATTGACACTTGACACTTTTAGAGAAGAAAGCCGCTACTTCAACACTCATAAATCTAGCTTTGCAAGTAAAACCATTCTCTAGTTTCCATTCTCCATGCTCCAAGCACCTAAAGGAGGTGCTATACCGTCTTCATATAGAACTGCATTATATGATTTTTGAAGCCATTGAAAGATTGTGTGTTTCCCAACGTTCCCGAACTATGAGAACACTACAGAACCAGAGAGACTGCCATGTCGGACTACATTAATTAATTAATTTTTTTTTAATTTTTTAATTTTTTTAAAATTAAATAATCTAATTGTCTAGCCATGGTTCACAACATGGGGGACCATGGCCAGACAATCTCTTAGAGGCCTCATATCACATCTAATGCTCCCCATTGGTTCTTCTTTTTTTTCACCAACTTCTCATTCTTCATAGAAGTTTGCTTCTCAAAGAAGATGCGACTACCCCTTGTAAAACTTCTATGAAAAATGAAAAGGTATGTAATGAAAAGATGAGCCCTTCTCTATGGTAAAGGTGTGACCCCCCTTTTTTGTGTCTTATGGAGAATGAGAATGAAAAATGAAACATACTAAACTAAACTTTGCACACAAAAGCTTCTTCACGGCCATTCCTCACCTTTAAAAGAGAAGAAAAAAACTTTTGAATCTTCATAGAATGGTCCCTTTGCAATTTAAGGAGAGAGTGTCTTCATTCTTTAAAGATTGAGAATAAAGAGAAGAAGGTATATATGACAACCGGTAATGTTAGATTCTTCAGAGAGTTCTATAAAAGTTTAATCACCTATTTAGTCTACAAAGAGTTCTTTGGTGACTTTGCTTTTCTGAATTTTGAATGTCAACTATTTTCTTTAACGCAAGAATTCTTTTCAATGAACTTAGGGAATGCTATAGTGTTCATGATCAACTGCGACTATAATAATGAATACTATGTTGCCACATTAGATGGTGACTCTCACACAAGAAGAGATTTGAGCCTAGGGATGGGTTGTTTTACATTTGTTCTCCTTGTTGTGAACCATCGATACAATGCCAGAATATTAAATATTAAAATAATAATATTAAATTATATATATATATATATATATATATATTTGTATTTATATATTTAAATTAATTTTAAATTTTAAATAATAATAATTTTTTAAAATATTATAAAAATAATTAAATATTATTATCTAATGTAGCCAAATTCCGGCCACATCAAATGACACATGTGGCCGAGTTCCCACAATCCAGGAACTCAAAGAACTTGCACCCTTCTAAAGGAGTTGAATTTCATCTAATGCATCATAAGATATTTACACAGAAGTATCTTTGTTGATGTAATGGTAAAATAAAATTTATAGAATTTACTAACAATAAATTGATTTATCCAATTAGTTAGGCTAGAAAATTTGTGTCACTAAAATTATTGTTTTCTTTTATTTGTATAATATAATTAATATTTGAGCTTACAATCATTTTAACATATCACAAATAGTGTGATTTTAGTAAATTTATGTGAACAGTGACTATTTAATGGAATAAATTGGTGCAAGTAGTCTAAAGGGGAGGAACAATAGTATTTGAAGAAAGTTATATTTATAATGATTGCAAGGAACCACTTGTAGCTAAGTTGCTTGTTTTTTCCACGTTTTCTAATGTGAAAACTAAATAGGAAGAATCTTTGTAGAGTTGGACAAGATTTTACATTAAAATCATCTAAATAATACTAGATAACAGTAATAACACTAAAAAAGATTGAAAGCACATAGGAATTTTTTTTCCAAAGAATTAAATGATTGTGTCAAAGTATCATTATCTTTTAAACAATGTTAATAGAATTTTGGATCCCAATTGCATTTAGGTTTGATAGCATATTAGTTAACTACTAATCCTAAAAGGTGGAATATCCACAAAGTCCTATGACTTTTGTAAATCTATTGTATCCATTTTCATCCTTTTATTAATGTTCAATTTAGTTGTTAAATTCCTAATCCTAAGCAAATAGAGAATAAGAAGCTATAATGATAATCCATATGTATAAAGGAAAGAGACTCCAACTTTGGGCGGGGACTATATAAAATTTTATAATGTCATATAGTTTTCTAATACTACTATACGCCTTTATAATGTGAGCCCATATTTGTTATAAAAAAAATAGTTAATTCTTATTGGAGTATTTTTGCTTAATATTTTTTATTCTTCACATGTGCTACAACATATAAGAACCTAGTCCATTACTTCTAGTATGCAACTTGCAAAGATTGACTACTTCTATAGTAAAAATTCACTTACAAACCAATGTATGTTGTGCCCCTTAAATGGATGTGAATAGCCTTGACACCATGTATGTCCTATAAATGTATTATTGTCTTCATATCTCTACCATTTTATAACTTTAGTGTCCAATGCACCTAAAGATTGATATCTCAAACCGTGGGAGGATTGGACATGGCTAATCCTACAATTTCTAAAGAGATCATTTGCAATTGAAAATCTTTCATTGATGTTTATTTATAAATACTAAAGTTCCATTGTCCCCTCAGAAGACAAAATGGATTTTTGGACAAGCTCCTATGATCTTAAAATTTGTCACAATAAGGTGTAAAAAAACATAGCTATCTAGAAATATAATTTTTATTTCAATTGGTACCTAGGGCAAAAGTTATGCCACAATAAGTCCAAATTCTAGATTAGTGGGTAGAAAAAAATCCCCACAAAAAATTAAAATTAAAATTCTTAAAATTTTGTTTCTCATAGACTCGCTCATAGATTGTATTTTATCTACATGGGAAGCTTTGATTCATTCCATTTGGATTTGTTATAGAAAGTTATGGATAATCTTGTTTGGAAGGCCATTAAAACATCTTTTTGAAAAAATAACTTATAGGATTTGTTTCTGAACTTAGTTTCCACAATTATTAAAAAAAAGGTTTGCAAGGTTAAAATCTTTTGCTAAAACTACTTCACTGTTGAGATTAGTGTGTTTCAATTTCATCTTTTGCCTATCATATTAAGTAGAGCTATTAATAATTCAGTCAGCCCTTCAATCTTGAATCTACTTCTACTTAATTATTTTTAATGAATGAAAATTAAGTGTGTGTTTTGTAAAAAATTCTTGGACCCTCAACTCAATTCTTCAACATAAGAAATAAGAAATTCAAAAATCAGAAGTGCAAAATTTTTAAGTTTAGAAGATTGACAAAGTCAAAAATGTAATCAAGCAAGGTGCAAAAAAGCTTGTTTTTGTTATTTTAAATGCAAATATCTTACAATCTACATGGTCAAAGTTTTTGTAATTTCTTCCACACATTCTTACATTAGTCTAGTGCAAGATCCTACAATTAGAAGTGCAACAAAAACAGTTTTTAAAGTTTTTTTCTTTTTGCAATAAAAAATGGCAATTTTGAGTGTTTTTGATGGAAAAAGGCCTTGGGACTTGTAGGAGTCAAGGAAGTCAAGAGGAGTTGGTGGAAGGAGGGAAAAATACCTTGTTGTAAGAAGAAATTGTTTTGAATTTAGTTTGTAGCATTTGAAGCTCTTTGTGAGGATGGCAAAACTAAAGAAGGCACAAGTAATACCATAAGGTAAACCAATTTATGATAGGCAAAAGATACATCCTATGTGGGGTCTTTTGCATTGAATTATGGTAATGTAGTGATAAGTGTGTCCACATAATATGGGTACAACATGAAGGTCTAAAATGAAAGTCACTTCTTGTGATGAATTTATACTCAAAAGCTAGAAGTTCACATTGTAGTCACTTATCACTACATTACCATAATTCAAGAAATTGATTGTGGCCTCTAACTCAACCTAATTTAGCCTAGATCTCATTTATTGAAAAAAGTGTCATGGGTTGATGCAAGGGTCATTCCCTATGTGTCTATTCTTATCCGGATAGATAAGTCCACCCCCCTAGGGTCCTACATTCTTAAAAATTTAAAGATAAAAGGACCCAATCTGGTATAGGAAAGCATATGTATAGAACTCGAAACCATCTTTCTGTATACCTATGAGATGAGCAACACCCTTGGGAAAGAAAACCCCTATCCCCATCCGTTGCAATGGAGATAGGAATAGAAAATAATTGATGGAGATTAGTTAAAGGGGATCAAACATGGGAATAGGGCATGCTCTTCCCACACAATGACAATGATGCTCAATATACATGAAGGTGATTTGAGACCCTATACCCTATTGGACCCTATAGTGAAGTGGACCCTATACCCTAAAAGTGCCCTGCCTCCGCTAAATTTCAGGACCCTGTTGCGGGGTCGGGTCTTCTCTATCTGGATGAAATACATCCGGATATGGATAACCTGGTGGGATGATGCTTTCACTCCTGAATCGCAACCACCAGACGACGTTGCTCGCATCGAAGCCGACCGAGCACGCGCATGGGGAACGTCTCCACGTGGCTCGGAGAATGAAGATCAAAAGGCGAGGCTCGGTTGGAGGCTCGGGGTCTGGTTCGGCTGTTCGTCGGCATTGAGAGTGGATGCGAAAGGGGGAGACTACTGAGACGACGATGGCGGAGCTTGAAGGACGATCCCTCCCTGCAGGAATTGCATTGAATTCGAAAGCCATTGCTCCGATTGTTGTGAAATAATGTGGTGATTTTTTTTAGCTTTCTTGGCGCGGTTTCAGATTGTGGATTGATGGTGTGTGGCGCCTGGGACGGGGATTGGAAGGCCGTGCATTGGTGTCGTTGTTTTTGGAGAGCACCGAATGAGTGGTGGACAGAGAGCTGGAGCCGGTTTCCGGGTGGTCGTTAGGGTTTAGAGGATTGCGAAAATCTTGAAGTGATGTTAGTTGAGGATTCGTGTGTGTTTTGTTTCGATCGAAATTGAGGAATTCGGTGACGTGTTTTTCTGCTTTTGATGTTCAAGAGGCCATGAGCCATGAGGGTGTGAGGAGGTTTCGAATTGCATGATTGAGAAAGGATGAGTTTCATGGATTCGGAATCTTTGCGAAACACTGCAATTTCGGGTTGCAGAGGTATTGGAAGGTGACGGGGGAGGACGGAGCTGTGAGCAATGTCCTCTGGAGTGGCGACACGGTCACGGATGCCATTCAGTGTAGGCAGTACCCCTGTCTCTGTCCGAGTGTTTCCTCATGCTTTCATTCGTTTTGGCCAAGCGAAATATGGCTGCAGAGTTGCCTTCGAGGAGGCTGCGAAAGGTAGCTGGTCTGGAAATGGTGGCTTCTGCTTCACCTCCCTGTCTCCGTCGTGCAGAATCCGGGGTCGCCACAGCAGGTTCGGGAGCTGCAACTCTTCTCGCTCTAGCATTTGCTCCTGTTTTTCGACAGAGGATCTTGGCCAGTACTAAATAACATTCCTACTGTGGACGCCTCTTACCTTGCATTGTGTCCCTGTACTAATTCTGGAGTATTGAGAGAGGTCACTACATTGTGGAGCGAATACTTGGGTTATTCTCTAGGTTTTGAGTTCCCGTGAGTGAGTTTCCATTCCTGCATTTTGGTGAATTGGTGTATTTCATTACGAAATTCATATTTGATGACGGGAGTCTTTAATGTGTCACTTCCGAGGCGTTTAACATGTTGAATTTTGATCGAGCTGAATTTATATCCACTGTCCGTTTCATTGTATTTCGCATTGGAGTTATTGGTACACCTAATTGCCACGTAATTGTGCGTTTTAGTTGGAAGCATTCTATACGAATGCAATTTTCAACTTGATAGCTGTAGAGGAAAGCGCTTAACCTAGCAAAGTCTTAGTTTCATGATTCTGAGTGAAGGCAGAGAATGGTATATGTTGTCGGTTTGAAAAAGACTGAGAGTGTGGATGTTCTTGCTAGGCGAGCGACGTCTAGGGTCACGAAACGGAAGTACAGGTCGTTGAGTGATGCGAGGAGCGCCACTTCGGTCATCACACATCCGATTGATGCTGCGGGCAAGACGATCTCGGACGCGGATCACGCCTCCGGTGCTGCTGTGGACTGTACAATTGAACTTAGTGTAATATTAGATGCTGTAAATTATTTCCCGAGCACTTCGACGTCCTTGGAGAATGGGATGTTGAGTGATAAAGGGGATCAGCTGAATTTGAGTACAAATTTGAGCAATGTGTCTCCGTGGAAAGCGACTTTTTCGCCAGTGGAATCTGGGATTGGAAACCCTAGTTCCACTCTAGAAACCAAGAGAAATAGCTTGGAGAGTCTACAGAAGCAGCTGAGGAGCTTGACTGGTGGGAAGGAGAAGAGTGAGAGAGGAGGCTTCGTCGGTAAAGCCATAGCCCGAAGAGCTGGAATCCAGTTGCCAGATAATATTGAAGCTGTGCTGCCTGTGAATCCTGACAAGGATCCTGCTGAGTACTTGTTCTTGTATGGGAAACTATTGGGAGCTGGCAGGTCCGCATTAATCAAACTCCTTTGGGATCCTTTTGTTTTACTTGTTGGCCTCCACAGCAACTGGATGGCTATATTAAGCTTTGATATAGTTGTGTGCTAAATTTTGACATGTGTCTGTTGTTGCAGGTTACAAGACTGTGTGTCGATTCTTGAAAACATGAACGAGCATTCTATTTTGAATATGGATAAGGTAATTGGCAATTGGAGATGCGTTTTGGAACTCTCGCAGTGTCTTTATTAGTCTGTGTTGAGTCTGAGGGCGTTACCACATTAGAGCAGAGACAGGGATGAATAATAAAAGTTCTTCCTTATCTCTATTTCGTGAACTTATGTAGTAGTGGGTTATGCCAAGACGAATGTCTGCTTCTCCATTGTCATTTCATCTTTCATGTGCCAGGAATTGCCATTTCATCTTTTCTTGTATCAGGTAGGATGTCTGAAGTATCCGCCAATGAAAGAAAAGGGACTCGTCAATCTTTCTTGCGGTTCTACTTCATTCCCTCTTCTCTAGTTTTCCTCTTGTGTCGTAAGCCTCTGATGATCTTCACTATGCAGGTTAACCCTTACGAGTTTTACTCTGCTTGTAAGAAGACACGAGCGTTGAAGGAGGCTTTTCGATTTTCACGACTAGTGGGAAGGAAGTTGTTGCGAAATTATAGCATGCTTCTCTCCGTCTGTGCTCAAGCTCAAGATGCATCAGGTGAAAATTCTTTCTCCTTCAAAATTGTCGTAGCTTTGAAAACCTGAAATTGTGGGTTTAATAGTTTCCTAGCTTGACAAGGTCAACCCGACTTGCAGTCTGGCCGATAGGTTTGACCTCTCAAGGTCTTTTCTTTTGTCTTTTTAGTGGTGCTTGATGGCTGAACCTCTTAATATTAGTCGTAGTTACCGTGGCAGCTATTCTGGGAAATTACCGATTTGCTCAGATTACTGAAAACTTTTTTTGCAATTGTTGAATCAGCGGCATGTCGAGTGCTCGAAATGGTGAGAAATGCAGGGCTCAAAGCAGATTGCATTTTCTACACCACTTTAATCTCAGCATGTGCAAAAGCTGGAAGGATTGACCTGATGTTCAAGGTATTTGACTGGATAAAATGGGATTTGGCGTACATACTTTTGTTCTAGGCATAGTAAATCAAAGCGTTTCAATCTTGAGATACACACAGCATAGCTAAGTCTTGTATATCGTATCTGATGCTTACCAGTTCGTGGCAGTTCCTCAATGAGATGGAGATAGAAGGCATACATGCAAACGTTAAAACTTTTGGGGCCGTGATCGACGGGTGTGCACGCGCTGGAGATGTTCCCAAAGCTTTCGGGATTTATAAGAAAATGCTGAATCAGGTACATTTTCCTGAAATATCATTCAAGTAATACTGAAACATATGTTTTGTGTTTGTAAGTGATGTTGTTAACCCCTCAAGTATCTAGAATTTTTTATCAATTCAATTGATTTTATATTGATCATTCTCCTTAAGATGGAGTCAGATTTTATATTACCAGAATCAGTGAATAGCAATGCATGTGTCGGTCAAAACTAAATAAGTTCAGTGAAAGAAATATCCCATATGTCAAGAGTGCTTAAAACAATTGATATGAGACCCAATTGGGGCTACTTGGACCTTTAAGGGTTAAGATATGTGAAGATGCCCATATTGAATGCTTCAATTTATTTGCTACATCTGGACTCATTTTTCAAACGCTTGTTTTAACGACGGGGACTAAGTACTGTCATCCTTAAATCTGCTGAACAGAATGTGAAACCAGATCGAGTGATCTTCAATACGCTTATCACTGGATGTGGTCGTGCTGGAGCTCTTCTGCGAGCATTTGAAGTTCTGGCAGACATTCAAGATGAGCCTAACGGTGTTGCTCTGGATCATTTCACCTACGGCACCCTTATTGCAGCTTGCGCTCGAGTTGGTGAAGTATGCAACGTTTCCTTTAGATAAAATATTCTGCTTTAGTGAGGATACTGAATTCCAGACTTAACCCTTAAACATCACACCAAGACTCTCAGGCTGACTTTACAGTGTATTTTGAAACCTATGACGTTAAGGTTTTATTGGGAAGAATCGCCCTTATTATCTTCTCTTTACAGTAGGTGAAACGAAAGCTTTGACCTATGAACTAAGTTCGGCTTTCAGGTGGAAAGAGCTCTTGAGGTCTACAAGAGGATGCGCTCGAATAAGATTGCTGGAACGGTCGAATGCTACACAGCGGCCGTTCATGCCTGCAGTCAGAAAGGATATTTAAAGTGTGCCCTTTCCATTTACGAGGACATGAAGAAGGATGGCGTGGTACCAGATGAGGTACAACTTTTATGGCGCATGAGATATATGTTGTTCCAGAGTTCTATTCGAATGTTACGTGTTGGCTGTGAGAGTCGGATTGTCTGGACATTAGTATGATGTATATCTGAGTGCCTCATTGGTTAATCACCACATCGTGAGAACTAGTTTCCTGGTTGGAATTGTGTATGTAATGTATTGTGATGAGAGTGTCCCGTGCAGGTTTTCTTCTGCGCATTGATAAATGTTGCCGGTCATGCTGGAAAACTTGACACAGCATTTTCAGTTCTGCAAGAAATGAAGAGCAAAGGCATAAATCCTGGACCATCCACATTTAACACGTTGATGGTAGTCTGCAGCAACGTAAGCACCTGAATTCCAGCATATTTCATTTTTATACTTTATGAAACACCACTTTTTCCATATTTGGACTTATATTCTTAGAACATGCACTTTTTTGGAAATCCTCGGAAATTCATGAGATAGGCCTGACTTCCTTTTCTGCAGGTTGGTGATGCTGAGGGTGCAATGCGTGTCTACGAAGAAATTAAAACTTTAAGATTGCGTCCTACTTTATCAACTCTCAATGCCTTTGTGGCTTCTCTTTGTATGAAATCTTTTATCATAACTTTCAATTTAAAGCACGAGTTTGTTACTCATTTTGAGCTCGTATCATTGTCCGTAATGGCATCACTTGTCTTTTGATGGTTTGTACTGGATTTAAGATTCAAGAGATTGTCAGGTGCAGGAAGGGAGCTAGATTGTGCACTTACAGTACTGCAAGAGTTCAGAATGGTCGGAGTGATACCCAACAACAACACATACAGCATTCTGCTTGCGGCTTGTGAAAGGTATGTCCTCTGAATTCAGTATTGCGACGGAACAATAGTGAGGCTATAACTTGAATAGCGATTGGCATGTAGTTTTATTTGTAAGTAAGGATATACCAGCTGACGAACATGTACAGTTTCAAGATATTATGGTTTGCAGTGTCTGACCTTACGAGTTAATTTAGGGAGGATCAAGCAAGCATCGCTCTTAATCTCTACGAGCGCTCTAAAGGCGATTCAGTACAACCTAGGTTGAAAATGTTTAGCAACATTCTTGGTACGTTTCAAAACCATATACTCCAATGTCTTGTGGTATTAGTAGTTTCGTTTGTAAGCTTCTTCAATGTACTCGCACGTTCAGTATTGGCTATTCATGATTTGCTGCAATCGTAGGTAGACGCTTAAAGGTTTTGCTATTTTTATGTGCCTATGTGTGCATGGTTACAATGGATTTCCATACATTAGCTAATGCAAGGATACATTCAGTGCATTTTCTGAGCAATCTCTGGGCTGAAATGTGCACAGACCTCTGGGTGCGACGTGTTGAATGCGAGGCTCTTCCTCGTCATTCTTGCCTTCTAAATATCAATACCAACGATGAAGATGTAGTCATGCGCCAGTATTGGTATGTTACGGTCGGTGGGATCGTTTCTTTGCTTCCTCTTTTGCTAGACCACTTAGAGTATGACTTTGAGTAACGATGTTGCAAATATATCTACAATCAATGAAATGTTGGATCGTGGGATCTGTTTTGTAGGGCAAACCGAGGTTTGGCCATCTATGATGATCTATTATCAGCTGGCCTGATACCCACATTGGGGATTATTAGTCAGGTCCTGGGCTGCTTGCGAATATGTGAGCGACACATTTTGAACGAAGAAAGAAGCTCAAACTCGCTTAGAAATAGTGAGAAACTGACCACTATCAAAGTTGAAAATGCTTGTGGGATTTACGTTCCTCGAGCTCTGACAATTTATGAGGTACTTATCACCCTAATCTCCAAAATCGGAGATCGACTAGACTAGAATATGGTTGTAGATTATAAATTTTCTTACTAACTTCCTGGTTAATCTCTCAGATTGAAGGTACTTGAGTAATGAACTGTGCTTGCTCACATGTTTGCAAAACTATGTTGCAGGATGCAACGACTTTAGGTGTTATTCAAAATGTAAATTATGCTGCTGTACCAACTTCTGTCGATATGAGAAATGTTCCAGTCTACGCCGGTGAGGTAAGAAACCCTCAATCTAGGCATATACAGTAAATGACGATGTGGTCTGTTACTGGATAACTATGGCAGTACAAAAGGAATAAAATTGATCACTTGTGACAATTGTCAAAGCAGTACTGAGATCATTGATCTTTTGCGCGTATGACACTTGCTTGCGTTTAGCTACCTGTCACTGAAGGCAGCTATTTCTTCAGGTCGGCGTTCTTGCTCTCCTTAAGGGCCTCAAGCATCGGTATGATGGAGGTAAGAAGGTCACAAATCTGCCTAGTCCATCCCAATCACTCCGTTCCTAAATTCCCGTTTGTGGTTCAGTTCAAAATCTAATATGGGCAATTATTCTGGAATTCTGTGTATTCATGACTTTCAATTCTCCTTGTGCGTGGACAGGTTTGTACCTGAATTCGGTGAAACTAATCTTTGCGGTTGAAGTGAATAAAGTATTCACCGTTCGAGGAGGCTTCAAGAGGGTCCAAGTTTCTTCAAGGTCGGTATACCTTCGTTTTCCCCTTGGAGATTGCATTGTCTTGCTTGTGCATACAAGAAAATTCCCCAGTAGAAATGCAACTCATTCTATGTCCTCTCTTGTTCCTGCAGGACCGGAGAAGCAGTGATGACCCTGTTGAGGAAATTGCGAATCAAGTATGAGGGCCATGAGAGTGCAGGGGAAGTGACCATCGGCACCTCAGTAATTCGTAATTGGTTAAGGGCAACCCAGATGGTACGAAATCTGCCGGCCGTGAAGACGAACTCCCGGTCATGCAATGCGGATTCGATAGCATCGGTAACGCGACCCAAACAGTGGCTTTCACATTATTCTTTGCGAGCTATTGAGAATGTTGCAGTAGCCTGTGTAGAGTAGTTGAGTTATTGGGTCTTCCTCCATTCATCATTGGAAGTTGATACATCAGTGCAGGAGCACAACTTGTTAGCATTCGTGCTTCACATGCTTCATGCCTGCTGAAGAATAAGCAATTCACAAGGATTTGCAATGAAAGTGAGAAACTTTGGACACAATTGGCCCAGGGTTAGGGAGACTTGTTTGTGGAGAGGACGACGTTGAATAAAGTGGGGACACAGTCCCTCTGCTCTATTTCTTAAAGGGATAAATGCATGCTAATCTTAAAGAAGACGAGTTGCTGAAACTGTAGCGCTCACCAAGTCGTAGCATCACACGTTACTCTGTCTATATCATTCATTACTGTTCATTTCATAGGGCAAACTAAATGTAATAAGAGCCAGGCCCTCACGGCGGAATTACCGAAGTTTTTGTATGCAGGTTAAAGCAAAAACGGAACTTCCTGATAACTCCAGCTCGTCGCTCTGCTCACCGCATAGAGCTTGGGCAGGTCTGCAGTTTAACACAGAGTAGAGAGCTTGTGAATGGGGTTGGCTTGTATACTTTTGTTTCCTTAATTGAGCTAGGGTTTTCATTTTTTTTTTTTAACATTATGGAGGTTTCAAAGGTAGGTTTGCTATGTCTGATGCTTTACGATGAGAGGTTGATAGTTCTCAAAAGAGAAGTTCTCATGGTACTTCAAATGTGAAGAGGGAGTGAAAGGAGGGGATTTTGAGGTTTTTTGTTAACATATGTGAGGAAAAGTATATGGAGTACAACCACAAGCCCTTCAAGCAAGGAAATTGAAAGTTCTTTGAAAAGTTCTCTTATCTGCAATTTCAATTGAACTACCTTGCAAAGAACTTTCAATTTGTTTGCTTGAAGGGCTTGTGGTTGTACTCCATATCCTTTTCCTCACACATGTTTACAAGAAACCTCAAGGTCCCTTCCTTCCATTCCCTCTTTACATTTGAAGTACTACAAGAACTTTTCTCTCTTGAGAACTATCAACCCCTTATAGTAAAGCATTAGAGATAGAAAACCTCCCTTTGAAATCTCCATAATGTTAAAACAAAATGAAAACCCTAGATCAATGAAGGAAACAAAAGTAAACAAGCCAACCCCATTCACAAGCTCTCTACTCTGTGTTAAATTGCAGACCCTATTCAAGCTCTATGTGGTGAAGGAGAGAGACGAGGAGCTGGAGTTGTCAAGAAGTTCCGTTTTTTGCTTTAACCTGCATGCAAAAACTTCATTAACTTTGTTGTGAGGGTCTAGTTCTCACATTTAGTTTGCCCTATACCGTGAGAGCTTGTAGGGGGCCGCCCTTCTCCATCCGTTAAAATCAAGTATGGCATTTTCACAAGACTCACTTTTGTATTGGCAGAATCTGCCTCAGGGGCCAATTATTCTGCAAGCGACCACGAATGTGCCTTTACTTGATTGTAACGCTTGAGAAAGGGTTGGCCATGGCTGATTCTCCCTTAGCTTGTAAGTGGTCATTACCAATTCATGAGTTCACTTGATTCGAGATTGCAGCAACTAATATGCATGTCCACCTAATAAGTCTCCTCTTGTAAGATAATTATCCACTGCGGTGATTGACCAATCTATGAATTCCAGCTGCGCTAGCTACTTCAAGCTGCAATTAATTCAAGGCATGGTCGATGTCCAGGCACCATCTGTGGGTGCACCAATTGCTGGAACCTAGTGAGCCCGCGCCGGAAGTCGGCTCAAAATGGCAGTTCAGGAAACTCACGTACAGTACCTCAAAACCTCCGAGGGAAATTAAAGTGTGGAGCATCCTCTATTCGAAGGTATGTCATCGTCCCAGGCATGCAACTAGCTAGTGGATCCTGTGGAGGATTTGGAGTTTCTCCAACACTCCCGTTAACGTTAGTCTCCAAATGAGAAGGATCTGCTAGTAAGACCGTCGTGACCAATGCTTGGGAACACAGCTCTCGATCTCTCGATCTCCTTCTAGCTTCATATATATTGTACGTAGACCTCCCTGACTTTCTCTCTCATGAATCCGTTTTCTTTTCTCGATCCGTTAAAAGCAGTACCGGCTTATTCTGCCATTTCTACGTTCTGCTTAGGGTGCAGAATCAGCAGAAAAGTAACGAAGAACTGTTGCAGCTTTCAACGTAGTAAAAAACGGCCGCTATTTGCTTCGAACTTGACGTGCCTTCACCTCGTCATCGATCGTCATCATACACGCACGGCAGCCTGGATAAATATGATTCCCAGATTGCCCAGGCATGCAGGTGGTGTGTATCGATCTGGCCCTAGCTAGATGAGGTTTGGAGAGCTAGTTTGATGACAGCTTAATATCCTTTACAGGTCTGCGATGCCCTCCTCTTGCAATGGAAGCTACGACTCGGAATTTGATTCAAATGTGGCCTCCTTCAAAGAGCGCAACGGATCGAGATGCAGGTCGCTCGGAATTGAATTGGAAGCAACAGTCTGTGGACGAACAGGCTCACCCAGGTTGCTTGTTGATGTGGCCAATGAGCTAGCTAGATATGACTTAGGTGACGTACACAAATAGGAGCAAGGATAGGCAGCAAACATTAGGGCTTCTGTTTTTTTCTTTTCTTTCTAGTGCCAAATTGCACCAGAAAATAAATAATCTGGCTAAAAGATGTCAAGAAATTTGGATGAAATTGCTAGATTATGGATGAAAAACAAATTATAGACAAGTATGATACTCCCTCCGTCCCATAATGATCTTCTTGTTGGCCTTCTTTTTTTGTCCCAAAATGATCTTCCTATTGCACTTTGTGATGTTGAAATTAGTCAAATTCGGCTTATGATTGTTATTTGAGACTAGCAAAACAACTCTAAGTGGTTGTTTTTGCTCCATCCATGCAAACATCAAGCAAAAGACAAATAAAATGATTGAAAGCTTCAATCCGCACTTATAGTTTTTATTTTTTGCATCTCTTTGAGTATTTCCCAATTGAAGTAGATTAAGCTTTGGAAGCCGAAACAAAGGTCTATACATGGTCTTAGGCATATGTTAAATGCCCACAAAATGGCAACCTCACATTCAACAATTAAGTGCTCACTGGTGTTCTTTAAAAACGCCCCAAAATATTCACTTTTCAATATTATAAAACTACACTTTGAAAAGGGCTTCAAAACTCAAACTTTTTAGGATGCAAAGAGAACACCAAACTCTACATACTATACAAATTGAGTTTTAAAAAAGTTATTTTTATCCTTAATCCATAAGATTTAGTCTAATAGGAAGATCATTTTGGGACGGAGGTAGTATGTGTTAATGCGATATTTTCTTATCCAATATGTGGATGAATGTTGGAATTTGGAGCACCCACTGTAACATTTTGTATTGACACTTTGGCACTTCTTAAAAAAATGAAAAAAATGAAGCCCTTGCAAGCACCACTATGATGTACTAGAGTGTTGTATAGGTGTCCAATTGGGTTGTCACCTCTTCCACCTCCACTACAAACTTCATCATTATAGTGTACCCTGCACCATTGCCACAGTCAAAATAAAAGTAAAAACAAACCCTGATGTGCACCCCTCCTCCCAAAGACCTTTGTAAAGGTACCAAGAATGTGATTGCACTACAAGAAATAGGGGGTAAACGCGACTGGGCAACCATGACTGCGTGTCTGGTTTGACTGAAACGCGACTGTACACTCCGTAATAACACCATTCCTATGCTGCCGGATTACCTACAGTTATTTCTCAGTCATGGCTACGACTGACGGATGTGGGAGGAATACCGAACGACCTTCGTCAACGGTTTCTTGTGGATGAAGTCGAGAACCTGTTGGTCGGTTTAGTAGTCTGAAGGACATTCGGGGGTATTCATGGTCCTGCTTGATGGTTTGACTAGACTGCAACTGCAGTCGACTTGTAAACAACTCGGAAATGACTGCAGGGGCTGTGGAAGGGCACCATGAAAATTTTCAGGCCACGGACGGGTAGGGCAGCATGCTGACGTGGACGAAAAACTTTTTAACAGTGACTGGGCTGCGACTGCGCGATCTACAATTTGGTCACGGAGTCATATACAAGTAACACGGCTATCTTTGGTAGTACATGCCTGTCACTGTTACATGACAGCGTTATGAGTCCGCCATGATGTGTACTTACGCCATATATTGTAAGCCCTCAGTCCTATTTTTTGGGGGTTCAAGGTTGTAGCTTTAGTGGTAGGGCAATTCGGGTTCACATGTAGGACCTTGTGACTGTTTTGAACTGGAGAAGTCATGAACGATATTTTTGCAAAATTTCCAACTATAGAGACGTCAATACTTTCCATCATGACTTGTCCACAATTCACATGCATGTTGAATGAATTGATTTGCAAGTACATTTGTTTGACCATTGTACAAAGCGCTGATGTAAAGAGGCCATAAGTGCCATATATATTGCAACCGTCATACTTTGTGTACCTTAATATGAATACGTTCATGGCCGCCTCCTTTTGGATTCAGGGTTTGTTGAATTCAGGTGCCGGAAAAATGAGTCCGATTCCAAGGGCTATAAATCATGGACCTTCATAGTTTACACATTTTTCCAAGTTGTGCCGACTGGTGTACCTGCACACATCTTGACACAGTCCTCTAAACGGAACTCATTCTCAACTCCGTATACACTTCTTTGAAACTGAGGTGCAACTTTTGTGAAACTGGGGTGCAACTTCCCACTTCTGAGATGCAACTTCTGTTAAACTGAGATGCAACTACTGTGAAACTGAGATGCAACTTCTGTGAAACTAAGAGGCAACTTCTGTGGGACTGAGTTGCAACTTCTGTAAAACTGAGTTGCAACTTCTGTTCAACTTGTATATGACTCCTGTTTATCCCACTTCTGTGCAGCTGATCAGTATCTCACTTATGCACAACTTGCATTGAAATCCTGCTCCACTCATTTGTCAATGCAGGTGCTCCTTCAAATATGAATCTGGAACCCTGACATTTATACTACTATCAATCCATAGAAGAGTGGAAAAAACAAACACATTGTACATAATATATGGGCACATGCGCGCATGTACATGCTACCTAGTATCCTTCTTGAGCTAATAAGTTCTCCTCCTGAGACAATTCTATGGCACCAACGAGACTAACTATTTGTGGTGGGATTGGCAACCTCTGCGGAGCTCTTAGCCCTGTAGTCTCCATTGTAGTGCTAATGAATGCGCTTGTAGTGTCAACAACTTCGCGTCGCGCTCTGGCCTCGTGACGGAGGACAACTTTCCAACCGGGTCTTTCTACATCATCAGAGAAAAAAACTTGAGTGGCTTGGCTGGGAAATATGAAGGGGTCTGCCATGCGAGGTAGTTTGTGCCGAAAGTTTACAACAAGAAATCCGGCGTCATCCCTGATATAAGTGGGATTACCACGATTATCGCGAGGCTTCACCCACTCGCAACGCAATACAATTATCCGTGTAGTTACTGCGCCATAATCAAGCTCCAAAATGTCCTTCAACACTCCAACATAATTCACCGATGATTCACTGGCATTCCCAGTCGGCTCCTGAAAAATAGATGCTACTCCACTGTTGTAGCTCATCAATTGTGTGGTGCTCTCGTCTTCAACTCGAAAGCGATTCCCAAATGCATACACCCGTGCGTACCTAATGGCTCTTTGTGACGGCTTCTTGCTTAGTAATAAGCGGTCCATATCCTCTGCCTTCCTCAAATCTAAGTCCGACTCGCGTACTGTGCTCTGAATCCAATCTGCCATTGCGGCCGTGTTGTGATTTGCTTCTGACTCCATTCTCCAATTCCTACAGCCGCTAATAGGGTCAAGAATGATCAATATACAAAACTGAGGACTGAAAATCTCATACATTAGAAATTACAATGAATTCACATCTTGAAGTTCTAGGGTACGACTTCAATTTCACTTTCCGTAGTCACCATTTAGTCACTCTACAGTCATTGATTGGGAGATGACTCAAAAAGGACTTCTGGTAATCACATTCTCTACTACTAGAAGTCCAGAAATTACTTTCGCACCAATTGAACACTACAGTTTCTAGAGGTCTAAAACTTTGCATAACACGGCATCACTGTATAAAATGTTAGGGTAGTTAGCTTTTTCTTTCTTGCAGTCCAAGATCAAGTTCTATTTAGAACAGTCGGTCTACAATTTCAGCTCCTGCACCCGTACTCCCGTAGTCATCATTCAGTCATGGTAAAGTCATTGAGTAGTGACATGACTTAAGAATAACTGAATAACAACTTCTACACTGCAACAAGGCTACAAATGACTGAATGATGAATGACCATGATCGTTTCCAGCTTCAGGAAACTGTGCATGCAAGCTTTAGGGTGCAAGGGTTTAGGGTAGAACTCACGTGACCAAATCTTGCATACTGGAGACATTTGATAAAACATACTGGTGTGCCACGTCTCTCATCTCTGGGGTCATTACATATGCCCGTCCGGCACCTTGCAAAACCTCCTCTGCATCTCCGTACTCCTCGTCTTCGTCCCATACACGTCTTTGGGTGGGCTCAAACCTCTGTAGGTACTCTGTGACAAAGCCTAGGCATTCGTCTTTCAAGTATCCCTCTGCCATGCAAGCCTCTGGTCGTGCTTGATTGCGAATATGGTTCTTCAACACCTTCATGTACCGTTCTACCGGATACATCCACCTTGCAGTCGCCGGACCACACAAGTCCAATTCTTTAGCAAGGTGTACTGGGAGATGCGTCATGATGTCAAAAAACGAAGGTGGAAATTCTATCTCCACCAACGCCATGCTCTCTGCCACATCGGCCTGCAAGGACGGGAAATCTGCCGGATCGTATACCCGTGTGCACAAGCGCCTGAAAACTCTACACACCCTCATCACAGCCATCCGGGGCCCGGGTTGCATGAGGCCATGAAGAGCTAAAGGCAACACTTGCTGCATCAGAACATGGTAGTCATGGGACTTCAAACCACCAAAGTTTTTTTTCCGGATGCATTTTCCTATGTTAGATGAATATCCACTGGGTGTCTTCAAGGATTCTATGCACTTCGCAAACTTCTCAAACTCCTCGTCTGTCAGAACATATGATGCTCTAGGCTTTACCATCTTCCCTACCTTACGTGGATGAGGGGTTAGCCATAGGTGCCTCCTTATATTTCTCCTCTGCAAGTCTCTGCGCACCTTCACTGTGTCCTTCTTTCCCGTTATGGTTTTGAAGAAGTTCTTTGCTAAGTTCATTTCGCAATGCATGAGGTCTAGCAGATGGCGAATGAGAAGATTCTGGCATACAAACATGAAGAGCACCATTAGATTTTACAGAAACAACTGTCATATACTAGTCATACTTAAGTGTCCTGACTTGCTCAACTCACTTTAACTACTGCATAATAACTGAGATGCAACTTGGACATGTCCTCCTAGTCGACTTCTAGTCTAGATTCAGTCGTTTTTTCTAACTACGACAAAGAATAGGAATGTGACTGAACGAGGACTCTTACACGACTTAAAAATGACTAATTTTCCACTTCAACCTAGTCTTACAGTCACATGGAAGTGGCTTTCTAGTCATTTTTTGGAACTCAGGCGAGTTGAAGTAAGTGTCACCTTCCAATACGGCAGTCTATGAAGACTGCTCAATCGCTTCAAACCGTGCAATTTTGATGGGTCTCCAGCAACACCATCTCTATTTCCCGCTGCTCTCCAAACCTCGCACTCCAGAGCGTGTTGTATCTGCTCCTCCACGGTAACTTCGCGTGATTTAGGGCAGGTTTCCATGAATCCATCAAAGTGCTCCTTCATTGCTTCAGAGCGGTATGGATGCTCTTCAGGGAGCCAACGTCGAGTTCCTCCATAAGTTTGCTTGCTGAGCTCCGTCGAATGTTGTGCACCTAAGTCTTGGCCACACCACGGACAGGCCGCATATCCTTGATGGGCAAAACCTCCAACAGTTCCATAACCTGGAAAATCATGGATGGTCCAAAGCAACATGGCCCGCAACTGGAAAGCTCTACCTCCCACATCTTTTGATACATCAAAAGCTGGAACTCCAACCCATAACTCTAACAACTCCTCCAGAAGCGGCTCTAAAAACACGTCGAAGGTGTCACCTGTGACGGATTCCTTCCCTGGAATTAATAGGGCCAATAGCATGAAAAACTTCTTCGTGCTCAACCACGGCGGTAAGTTGTAATTCAATAGCAAGACAGGCCATGTTGACCATGTAGAACGGTTTTGCTTGAAAGGATTCACTCCGTCCGCTGCTAATGCAAAGTGAACATTTCGTGCATCGCGTGCAAAGGCTGGATTGACATTCTCTTCAAAGTGCTGCCAGGCTTTTGAGTCACACGGATGCCGCACGAGGCCATCACCTCCTTTGTGACTGCTCCTGTTCTCCGCATGCTATGCCAAGAGCTTCGAGATGCTAGGACTCATGAACATTCTCTGCAGTCGGGGAATGATGGGAAAGTGACGAAGTACCTTCAATGGAAATGCGCGCCTGTCTTCGTCTCTATATCTGCGTCCGTCACACTTAGGACAGCGGATATCAGCCTCATGAGGGCCACGGAACAACACACACCCCTTCTCGCAAGCATGAATGGTGTTGTATGTCAAGCCCAATTTTCGAGTCAAACTATTTGCTGAATGATAAGTTTTTGGCAACGTATTATTCTCGGGAAGGAGATGGGAATGCAAAATACTAAAAAGTTCGTTGGCACAGTGGTTGCTGACGCCATGAACAGTGCACAAATTCATGAGGAGTACTGTAGCTGCTAGCTTAGTCGACCTGGCCCCTTCGTACAGCTGTTGCAAGGACTCCTCCAGCCCATTGGCATCAAAGTCTGCATTTTGAGCACCTTCATCCTCAAACATTTGTCCGGGTGTGTGCTCATCACGACATTCTTCAGTGTCTACAACATCGCCAATAAACCCCTCCATGCACTGTTCATGAATGGAGTCTGCCGTTTCGAAAGCTTCCCTCACTTCCGATTGCAGTCTCTCTGCCGAAAATGTTTGTTCGGGCAGTGGATTAGCAGCTTGGGCGACCATCCCATGCGTGTCCACCTGAGCATCTACTATAGGCGGTGTCTCTGCGATTGGGCCCCAAAAATGCTGCTCCCACTCTTCGTCCGAGGAATCGCGCGCACCTGGACCCCTCCAAATTCGACAATCTGGATCTCTCCCATTGCGGATGAGGTGCTCCCGCACGTTACGGATGAACAATCTCTTGCGCCCTCTGCATCTTGTACAAGGGCAGTGCAATTTTGTGACGTTGAACTCCGTAGCCCTCTGCAACTCACGAATCCAAAGGCGGTCATCTCGGAGTCGCTGCCTCTGAACCTCAGACAGAGGAAGTCTTGCTGGAATCATGGCCTCACTGCTTACGAGATGGGTGCAACTTCTGTTGCTGGTATATGGCCATATGGGACGAAGTATCAGGCTTCAAGGATACGGCCAGCCCAGAACTAGGCAGAAATGGGAAGCCTGTAAGGAGTCAAAATTCACTTCTATTTCATGGTGGATTGCTTCAGTGTTCCATGACTGATAAATGTCTCTAGTGACTGGATAACTTCTTGAAAATGACTTCTGCGCCACTTCTCAATGACTGAAGATATCTGTAGTGACTGGATAACTTCTTGAAAATGACTTTTGTACCACTTCTCAATGACTGCAAAGTCACAACATTCCACTTGTGAATGACTACAATCTTTCTGCAGGGTCATCACACTTTCCATTGAAGACTGGTCATATGAAGAGTCGCAATGCTTACAATGATTATGTCAATGACCACACTTCATAGTACAATGTACAAATTTTGGGAACTAGAATGCAATCCCTAAAGACCTTAGGAATTATAATGCAATCCCTGAAAAACTTGGAAATGTAATCCAACAAAAAAGGAAATGCCCTCCCTAAGAACATTAATTGGGATTAAAGAAAAAAATTGGGAATGGAATCCCTTAAAACTAACTCCCAGTCGCGTTTCATATACCAAGACGTTCATAACCCGTGAATTGCAGCTCTCATTTGTTTTCATGCTGCAACGTCAGAAATAGCCTCCCCTTTGGACTTCTATAGTTCTCCTTGCGTCTGAAATATCTCATCTCCCATATAGAGAACACGCGCATACCTGACTGACGGACCTCACGTGCCATGCCAGGTCTGAATCACATTCCCATGGAGGGCGGGTTTAGTAAACTGGATCTCCTGTGACCTACACAAAATCCAATTACATCATTAGGGAATGCATTTTTTAGAGACTGGGTGAAATAGACAGTTATTGTTTCATCAAATAAGTGTCGTGAATGGAGATAGTGAGGAACTGTAAGGCAACTTGTACATGACTAGAACAAGTCATTTTCTAGTTGTATATGATTAGAACAAGTCATTTTTTAGTCATATATGACTAGAACAAGTCATTTCCTAGTCGTATATGAGTAGAACAAGTCATTTTCTAGTCGTATATGAGTAGAGCAAGTCATTTTCTAGTCGTATATGACTAGAACAAGTCATCACCTAGTTGTAAATGAGTAGAACAAGTCATTTTCTAGTCGTATCATGCAACTTCCCACTTCAACGTATCTGCTGGGTGACGTCTTCTGGAGGCTCACTTCTTGAAACCCTACAATATGAATTGTAGAGGCCTTGAAATGCGATTCTGTCGCCAATTTTAACATTAGATCCTAAACCTACAAGTACCATACAACTAGTTCCTTCATGAAGACTTGGGATTCTGATTTCAGACCCCTGCGATTGCATTCAAAACCAAATGAGGCAGCCACTTGTGAAGGGGTCCCTCTTGGTAATCACTTTGGCGGTCTTCTGTAGCTTGTCAGATTCTGTAATTAATTCCCAGCCGCCAAAGCCTGATTGCGACCATCATGCCACTACTCTGTCTTCCCCATCGGACGCCGATCTATTGAGACTACAGTTTCTCTCAAACGGCGTTACCTCCCTACTTGCCTCCCAACTACCTCGATTCCAAGTCTCATGTTCATGCATCCCTCACTGGAAGCAGGAAGAAGGCGCTCAGAGTGGCCAAAAATTCCTTTGCCTCATTGCTCCCTATAGGCCGCACTTAGACTAGGCTGTGAAATTCAAGGCAAGTAGACCAGCACGCAACCTTTTTGAATTCGGCACTACCAACGTCTACGGAATTTGGGGCAAGCAGACAAGCACGCAGGGTTTGTTGAATTCAGCACTACCAACATCAGCGAGTCCAAAAGTGGAAAAGGAGAGGGAACGTACCTGCAGTATGGAGAGCGATGACGCACTGGAGAGTCCGCTGCACGAGAAGACGGAGTACGAGTTGCAGAGGGACCGCAACGTTGCATTCGTGCAAACTTTGCTACAACCTGCCGTGAAACTGAGAGGCGAAATGTGAGTCTCAAATTTCACTCTATCAGCATTTGCGCCATTCGGGTGACTCTAACTTCGCTGCTCCCACTCGTTTCCAATTACCGTGTAGATTAGTTGTGCTTAATCGTCCTGGGGCAGCCTATATTCCCCTTTAGCCTTTGCTCCAGTTCCTCAACGTCTGTGAGATCGACTGAGATGGCACATACAGGCATCTTCGTGAACGCACATGCATTTCACCTTTGCACGTCAAAGGACCTGCAGACGACTCCAAAATGACAGTGGCGGCGGTAGTCTAGGGTTAGGGGACTCAAATGATTTGCGGTTCAGTCTGTGACAATTTTTTCAGTCGCATTCCAGTGACTAGAAGTCACAATATGTTACTTCCAGCGACAGTGGCACTAGGTCATAGTCATTTTTTAGTTGTATAGAAGTCGAATCACAGTCACAGGGGCCCCAGTGGGCAAAGGCGTCTATAGTTATTGCAGCCGCCACGTGAAAAACCCCAGTGTAGCGTAGGGTCGTCTTCCCTAACTCTGCTCTGATGGAGCAAACCCTACTCAGCCGAGAATTTAATCTCTGTTGTCGGTTTTCCGAGGCAGTCTCCGAATGTTGCCCTCTTCAACCATAGCACTGTTTTCTTCCGAAGTTAGTGTGCCTAATTAGTGCTGTAGGGGAACTAAGCGATTTTCTTGATTTCGGCGCTACAGAGATCAAGACAACGCAAAGAAGAAGGAAGCGAAAGCGCAGAGCACGGAATTCAAGGAACCGCGTCCCCTGCGGCGAAGTTCGCGACGGCGAGGCCTTCGAGGACGAGGTGCGACAAAGGTGCGTGAAGACTCAAGTCGCGGAGGAGTGAGAACGCAAAGCGAGATGAGTAGCGCAGGGGAGTCGTCCTCAGAGGCAACACAGTCCAATGACGAGGCCATCGCCAAAGGTATGATGAATCTCGCGATTGCTTGTACACTAGTTCACCAGGAACCCACCTCGGAAGCAGCTGCTGCAGGTACATGAGCATCACATGTGCTTCTTTCCATTCGCCATTTAGTTAGGGTTTAGTGCATTATCGTGGCTAAATTGGTGGAGGTATTGGGGTGCATGTTGTCTTCTGTGCCTATGTGTAGTAGAAAACAACTTTCTAGAGTTTAACCACTACATTCCCAAGGCTTTAGGAGGTATGGTAGTAAATGTTGAAGGCATCATGGGTCGAATTGTGACCTTGCTTCTGGTCTGTGTGTGCTGGATCGCTGCAGAGCACAATGTGGTGGATTCATCCGAGGAGGAAGAAGAGGTTCAACGTGAAGAACCACTTCGAATCCCCCACTTGAAGAAAAAGAGAACAAACGAGCCTGGCTCATTGGCAATTCGTGGACTTGAACCACACCTTCCTCCAGTACAAGAAAGGGATTCATATGGCCGCCCTGCATGGTCTTGGGTGCCGGGCCATTACATCCATAGCCAGGCACCAGCACCAGCTCCATGGTGTGAACAGCCGCCCCCGAGATTAGAAGGTCCATGGCCTGGGCGCACATCAACGGTGCTCGAGGAATTCAACCCAACACTGTCCCAAGATAGTGAAGGGCGCGGGTGCAGGCGGAAGCGTAAAAATGCCTATGAAGAGGGCATTCGACAGAGGTCAAGTGGTGGCCTCAAACCAAATCGGGTGTTTGTACTGCCTACAGGTGAACTGGATGGGAGCTGTAAGGGGAAGAACGCGTGGGACGAAACGTTGAGGGACTTGGTTCCAAAAATTTTGGACCTTAGCGTGGTTTCCTGGACACAACACGAACCACACACAATACAGAAGCTGAGGGACGCGTTGGATACCGAATTTGAGTACATCCCTAAACCCCTGAGCATTGTTGGTTTTCGGACTTGCATCACCCGGTTTTTGAAGTCCGAGAGATCTCGGCTGAAAGTGAAGTGGTTGAAAAGCAAAGCAAAAGGCCCAGTGCCGGCTCCTTTCCGCGTTGACCCGAAGCAATGGGCGCGTCTCATTGCATACTGGAAGACGGATGCACAGCAAGAGAAGGCCATGAATATGGCTTTAGCGCGAAGGAGTGTTAAAAATTTGGATACGGTCGGGAGGAAAGGGAAAGCAGCGAAGGAAGCCCAAGCTGTAAGTATTCAACCGCGTGTTTTCAGTTTGCTTCTTACCGTACTTGAAAGTGTATAGCCTCCCCTTTGGAAAATTTTTATCCAGATTGTTTTTTTGCTGGCAATAGCTATTGGTCACTCATGTTTGGGCTTCCATGTACATGACAGAGAGTAGGAAGGGAATCCAGCCCTGGAATCACGGACCTGGCTGACGCTAGACGGGCATTTGCAAGGGAAGATAGTGTAAGATAATTTCATTTTGGATTGATGTTATTCGTGTCTATAGAGTTTTGTTATGTCATTTTGCAAGTGTTTGTGGTACAGACAGGTTTGTGGTCTTCTCAATTTGTCTGGCATGTTTATTTCCTGATACATCAAAAGGGTTGGTGAGGCACCTCAGATGTTCCATTTTCAGAAAGGATTGCCGTGAAGTAGGCCGCATTTATATCAGTTGGTATCCCTGCGGCAGTAGCCATGTATGATTGTAGTGTTCAGGAAGTCCCAACTAAGTAAATTTCAAGTCGTGACCTAGTCAATAAGAAGTCTAGACTCAGTCGATTATGAGTCGCTATTTGTAACTAAGTCAATTACAAGTTGCATAGAAGTCAACTTGAAGTCGCACAGCATAGTCTGTTTTGCGTAGAAGTGTAGTCAGTCATCAGCCAAAATAATTTTATTTTGGCGTCTTCTTCTATTTTTAATTTTTTTTTTTTTTCAGAAGAATACTTGGTCTATGGATGTTGTGTGGCAATTCACAGAACCGGGCACAACCAATTTGTCAATCCATTTTTTTTTCTTTGTCACATCTTTTGAAGTTTGTTTCCTTACAACATGGAATTTGGCATGCATGTGTCAGTAGTTTGTATAGTTCTTAGACACAAGTCTAAGACAAGCAGACAAGCACCCGAGGATTTTGAGTTCTTTCTGAAGGAAGTGGCAATATAGCTGGGCGAGAGGTCTACTTAATGGTATCTTAGCGGTTCATAACTTGAGAATGATTGGAATTGTTTGTGGTATGCTTCTGTACAAAAAGGTGGAGGGGCCACGTGAATCAAGTCGATGGCGCATCATGGAGTCTTGGAAGAAGGACGTCGATCTTAGGTTTGGTCAGTTTGCGGATGCCACAACAGCACAAGCGGAGGCAATAGAAGACCTGAGGTCCATGTTGAAAAGCTTCATGGTGAATCATTCGCAGTCGGATGCCGGTAGGCCCTCCATCATGCATATGGCACCTGAAATCGAGGAATCACGTGAACGTCCGCAGCTTGTAGGTAAGGAGTTGGTTAGCCATTCACGGAAGCAGGATGGGGGTCTTCGTGCCCTCACTAAGAACAATGGTGGTGTGCCAAAAGCCAAGAGAGGGTCTGGTAAATCAAGCGGAAAGAAGCAGCCGGACCAAGTCAGCACAAAGTGCGGTGATATGACGGACCGCAATTCGGAGGAGGAGCCAACCGTAACGCTCACTGGCAGAAGCGTGGAAGAAACACCAACCAAGCGGGATTGGAAGGTGGTCAGCAAGAAGCCCGTCAGTGCAGCTGCTGTGGAGCACAAGTCAGAGGCATCCGACGCTGGCAACATAAGCGTGCCTGCAGACAGTCCACCGGCTGTTCAAGATCCGATGCCTTCGCCCGATCCCATGGCTAAGAAGGATCCCACACCTATCGAGGACCCCACGCCTGTCGAGGACCCCACCTTGTCGGAGGAAGACACAGCTGCCGAAGATGAAGAGACGTTGGCCGAAGATGAGGAGTCTCCTCCCCTGAAGCTTGGACCGCCTGCAACGGAGATCACCGAAGACGGTACGGTGAAGTCCAACGACACTGCATCACCAACAGAAAGTGGCACTTCGGGAAGCCCTGCGGAGAAAGAAGAAGTGCAGGCAAAGATGACTGCAGGAGATGCGGGCGAGTCCAGGGGAGAACCATCCAAAGCAGTGGATGTCGGAGTCGTAGCGGAGGTATCGCAGAAGAATAGTAGGAAACCTCCGAAGTCACCGGTGAAGGTAAAGTTCCCTCTCGACGTTCATGTACGTACGTCGAGTGAGGTGAGGCTTCCTGGGCAATGTGGGGCACATACAAAACCTCCCAAATATCCCAACCGTGGACCGTTGAAATTAATAATTTTTAATGTCCACGGAACGTTGTTGGATTGCAGCTTGCTTGCAGACGAAAACCCAAACAGTAAAATCCGAAGTAGCACCAAAACTGCCTTGAGGAGAGTGGTTTTCAGGCCGGGGTTGAAACCTTTCTTACAGAAGTGCTTTGGAAATTTTAGGGTAGCCTTTTGGGATATCAAGAGTGCCAGCTACATGGATGATGTTGTGGCAACCATGGTAGGGGATTTGAAGGGTGCCACCTCACTATTTATTTGGTCTGCTAAACAATGTGAGTGGCAAGAAACTGAGGATGGGTGTACAAATGGTTTGGTGAAGAAATTAGCGGCAGTATATGCGGCCTGGCCTTCCTTTAATGCCACCAATACGGTCCTTGTAGATTGTAAGCCCGGTTGCGTGGCTAACAACCCAAAGGCCAATGTCATCATCAGCACTCCTTTCTATGTCAAGTGGACTTTGTCATTGGCAGAAGACAAGGAATATTTGAAACGTTCCTTGTGGCCCGCATTGGAGGCCTTAAAGGATTGCCCATCAGTTGCTGCCTTTCGATCGAAATTTCCAGAAATTTTCAACGAATCAATGGACCAAATGCTACAAAGACGACGAATTGGCAATGCATATGAGTTTGTAGCCACTGTGGAAGGTGAGGGGATTGGCAAACCGCAAGGTTGCACACGTCATGGCATCCCCTCGCCTTCCCTTGACCTTCTGTTCTAACAGATTGCGTATGTGTTTGCAGGGAAGGGGTCCAAAGCGGGAGACAAAGACGAAGACGGTGCCGACAACTCCCAGGAAAGGCCCTGCAGCATCCACGAAGCAGGTGCGGTGACCCTAAACCTTTCTTCTTCATTGCCCTGCTTGAGGGAGTCATTGACTAGTTCTGGAAAAGTCAGGGAAAAGTGGAACAATCCAAAGCAGTGACATACTAGTCATGGTCCAGTCATGATTCAGTCAAGTGGAAGTAGGGAAAGTGGAACAATCCAAAGCAGTGACGTACTAGTCATGGTCCAGTCATGAGTCAGTCAAGTGGAAGTAGGCTCGAAGTTGTGGTTGGCTGTATAGTATACCCTAACTTATAAGCGTAGGATTTCATCTAATTTGTAAACTTGGTGCAGTATCGGCAAGGAGACGAAGTGTATCTTATCAACCCGCGGTCGACAAAGCAAAAAGTGGCAGTGGGTAACATTAGCGGAATACCTGGGATACACAAGTTTCACTTTAACGACATTCCAGCAATGTGGTTCAAGGTAAATGTCAGGGAAATCCTACATGGAGGGGTTGCGCTCATGTTCCCAAATGACCAGGCAGAGCAAGCTGTCATTGACGACGTGAAGGGGAGCAGCACAATATGGAATCAGAAGTACTTTAAGCTCACCTAATGAGGTGGCCTTCTTGTCATTGCTTTTTTGCAAGGGCTGGAGATTTGTAAACAGTGTGGGAGCTTTCCACGATATTTACATTTTTGTAAATATAAGAGACATAGAGGCAATCATGGCTACAAGCACGTGAAGGGACCCTTTTCTTATGCAATTCATTGGTGTACTTGTATTTTGCTTAGCTCATTTTCATTGTGCAATGGATTACGTAGATTGTGACAGTGTGGACGATTGCGCCAATGCTTTGTATGTATGCATTGGTCTAGTGACCACGTCCATGGACTGCCGAGTTTACCTAGTTCACTGTATGAGTTCCACTGTGCATGCTTTTGATGTTTGAGTGATGTAAAACTACTGTGGTCATCCTAAACTGAAGAGGCGTCCATGCGGAAGTCACACCATTTCGTGGAGTCCCTCTGGAATGTATTGGACCAGCACATCCAGGAACACGCAATCGTCTTCAGTGGGACTATACACTGAATACGAACGAAGTCGGATTTGTTGACTGCCCTAATCCCAAAAATTTACTCAACAATGACTATGGAATGACTTTGTTGTGACTGGAATGTCCAAAATTAGTCCAATGTCATGGCCTGTATGGATGCATATATGACTGAAGATTAACTGGAACCGGACTGTAAACCCTAATCCGCAGTAGTCGCCTGAAATAGTTGCAACCTCCAAATGACTCCTCAATGACTAGCACATGACACTCTCTTGCCCCCTAACTCGACTCAGAAATGACTGTATCATGACTCACGTATGAATGTCAATCGGTGCCCACGTCAACAACATCTCAACTTCATCGCGACTTTGAAGTAACTTGCAAATGACAGTGACGTGGATGTCCACGTCAGCACCGATCCGACAGCAGAGCAACTGAACAATGACTCCTAAATTGGCTGAGGTGGACTCCTCCAATCCCACATTTTTCTTTCCAAACCGTAAACTGCCCGGTCTTTCCCAAAAATTTCCGTGCCCCCCATATGCCACGTCAATACTTTCCGTCACCCTTCATCCAAGTCTAAATTGGATGGTGATAATAAGATTGCAGTCATAAAAGAATGACTTGTCCACAATGACTCGGGGGCCCACAGTCATTTTTCAGTCATTTTTGTCCACAATGACTGAAACGCGACAGTTTTTGGCAGTCGCGATTACCCCCAATTTCTTGTAGTGTTGGGGATGCATGGTTACAAAAATCTCATTGTAACAAAAAAATCAAAAAAATTATAGCCTTTTTTTTAATGTATGAATATCTTTGAGTTGTACACCCTACATTCAATCCACTTCATCTCCTTAACCCCAACACCCCGTAAGGACCAAGGTCTATTTTTCGTCAAAAATTGCTCAAAACTATCATTTCTAGTGTAAAGAGCAAAAGATTTAAAAATTGTAATTTATTTTGGCATATCTAGTCTTGGGATCTTGTAGTAGACTAATATGAGAATGTATGGTAAAAAATTTGCACTAAAGATTTTGAATTTGAATTTTATTATCATGAATAATTGAGTTGAAAATATAGGAAAAATAAAACTAAGTTAGTGATTTGAAAGTTATGGAACTTTTTGTTTCATGGGAATCATTGCATCATCTTGATAAAATAATTTATAAGATTCATTTCTAAATTCAATTTTCTAAATTTTTCAAAAAAAAAGTTTTATAATTTATATAATTGAGTTTGCTTGCTAGAATAATCTCACCACTGGAATTAGTATATTTCAATTCCATCTTAAAACTACTAATGATTTAGTTTTTCCTTCTATCTTGTAGGTGCTTCTACTAAACAATTTTTATAAGAATGAAAATCAAGTGTGTGCTTTTTTAATTTAAATTTCCTTAAACCCTCAACTAAATACTTCAACATAATAAATTTAGGAATTCAAAACCAATTGTTTAAAAAATTTAGGTTAAGGAGATACAAAGCCAAAATATCAAGTTCAATAAGGTGCAAAAAAACTTGTTTACTTCAATTTTAATGCAAATATCTTGCAATCAATATGGTCAAAAAATTTGAAATTCCCTTCACAAATTTTTATACTAGTCTAGTGCAAGTTCCTATAGTTAGACATTAAAAATAAAAATAAAAAATTCACTCTTTGCAATAGAAATTACAATTTTGAGTGCTTTCTTATGGATTAAAGACCTTTGAACTTCAGGAGTTAAACATGAATTAAGTTAATTATTGATGAATGTGAACCACAAATAAAGAAGCAAATTAGGTTGTAGTGTCAAAAGGTACAAAATGGAATAATTCATAACTAAAATATCATTTATAAACAAGACAAAATCAAAATATATATATTAGAAATTTAGAATGCTCAACATATTATCAATACATAGATGCTACAAGGGAAAAAAATGAAAAAACATTCAAATCAAAGGAATTATAATAAAAGTCTACAATTGAATGCTTGGTTAAAATTATATTGAAAATTGAGATGAAATAAAAAAAATACAAAGTTCACAAGAAAATCTAAAATACTGAATAAAATTGATTCATTTGCCCACCACCATGAAGAAATGGAAGTAAAGAAAACATTCTTATTTCATTTTCAAGTGTATATAAATCCAAAGTTAAAATGTTCCAAGATATTTTCAAATTATTTCCATATTTATTTCTTAGAATTCAAATTATCCTCTTAAAAGTTATATAACAATTTTATGTAATATTATAATCAGAAGCATCAACTCAAATCATATTTCACATTCATATGATGAAAGCATTGATCTTATTTTCACACTTAAAAATAACGATAGAATAGAAATAAAAAGGTGGGAGTTTATTTTGTATAATAGAATATTTATGAATTGATTCAATGAAAGCTTTAATCTTACAAAGATTTATAAAACAATGTCTGATGCCAATTGTTTCAATGAACAATGGCTTACCTTTATTTTAGGTTTATTCTTCTTAATCCCATTTTTTATTGGAATGTTATTACCATTTCTAAAAGTTGTAGATAGATTTCCAACATTATCTTATCAAGTTGGTTTTTGCTTTAATGTTTTAGGCTTTATTCTTTACATTGTTGGAATTATTTTTATAATTCATGTATTGCATAAGAACCCTTCAGATGTTATTGCATCAATATCATCAAATCCACCAACTGCTCCATCAAATGCTACCTCCAATTCAATACATAGCCATTTAATAAGGTGAGTATTTGTAATTTAAAATACTTTAATTTTGACTATATAATTTTGCAATCATGTTGTGTGGAACATAAGACTATCTGTTCAAATATCCAATCAACAAAGTTTTACATTTTCACAAAATGATTCCTAAACATTTATTATATAACTTTAAACTTTGTGTAGGACTTGAATGAGTGAGATAACATGTAGATAAAGGATTTGTTACGACGTACTTCAAAATTTGAAAGTGAAGATTATTAATATTTCTTTGACGAATTCTATAGTTTTCAAATTAGTAAATGTGATATATTTTTGTACATGTATATAGTATTTCAAAATTATTTTATAGTAGATGTTTTCCAACATTTATGTTAATTTTGTTTAGACATGGATGCATGGTATTATTTTCTTAAGTAATTTAAATTTGACAACTAAACATTTGATTCTATTTTTTAGGATAAATTATAAACTACTTTATTAATGTTGATGCTTGAGGATTTAATTGTGATTCAAATCATTAAATACTTTACACAAAAAATGAAACTAGTTTTTAAGAGCATTTCTGAATATCTGTAGTACATTGAATTTATTTTTGTGGATGAATTTAATTTTCAAGTATCCAATATTCAACTGTATTTATAATGTACATGAAGTCAAGATTTTTCTCTTCAAGGTCTACAAAATTTTAGATCATTCACATGTAGAGAACATAGTTTGAAATGTAGGTTCACAATTCTATAACAAGGTTGCAAAAAACTTATTGTCCCAAAATTCATCAAATTAAACATGAATATTCATGTTTTGAATATAGCCTTTTAAATCATATGTAAATTTCAATGCAATTTTTTGTTGTATGAAACAATGTATTTCCTATCAATGTGAAAAAATTCTCGTATATATATATATATATATATATATATATATATATATAATTCTCTTAAAATTCTAATTTTAGCATCAAAAATCCAATTTTGTAAATGTATAAATATGATTTTTCGATTCAAGATTTTGAACAAGGATGTCCATTGCAAGTTATGTTTTTTTTTAGCATTGGGGGCTCTTGGAAATGAACCTCGAATTAATAGACTACACTAAAGATGATATTTAGTGTCTTGTACACTAAATACGAAGGCATACACTAAAAGCCAATTACCCTATGAAAGTAAGTAACATTAAATGTCAATTCAAACACTAAATGTGAACCAGAGTTGTCATATGAGACGGAATATCACTGTTCACCGACAGAATCGGACCGATTAGGGCTAGCCGGCTGCAAACTTCAGAGCCTTGTAACTTTTGCAAAAATTCTTCAAATAAGGAAAATGAGATGTTTTTCGGCATCTACAAAAATTGTAGATGCCGAAAAACATCTCATTTTCCTTATTTGAAGAATTTTTGCAAAAGTTACAAGGCTCTGAAGTTTGTAGCCGGCACATTCAAGTCTAACACTAATTGTGGACAAGTTCAGATTTAGTGTTGTAGCTAGTAGGGGGGTAAAAACACTAAATGTCACTCAACACTAAATATCATCTTTAGTGTAGATCTTGGAGAAGAATCACATTAGAAACTCATTTAAAAAATTGTAGAGTAGATTTTGAAAAGCCATAAATAGATTGAATTTATGCATGCATTAGAGAAAATCTGGGGTCTTTAAAGGGCTGCACCGCAGTCCTTAAGGGACCCTACAATTTGGGTTTTTTTTGCAAAAAAAACTGTTTTCCCCCTATTTCCGCCCGTCTAAATCTGTAGTTTGAAAAGAATTTATTTTTATTAAAATTAATGAATAAAAAATAGACTATAAAAAAATAAAAATAAATTCTTTTCAAACTGAAATAAAAATTTAAAAAATTTAAATTTTTTTTTAAAAATAAAAAATAAATAAAAACTGGCAGATTTTAAGATATTCACCTTGACTGACACACTTTTCGGGGTGACAGACCAAGCTCAAGAGATCCTCTAGAGACCCCATAATTTTTCTAATGTTATGCTTTTTAACCTTGTTTTTTTTTTACTACCAATTTTTTAGATTTAACATGTGAAAAGAGGATTAGAAGACTTCAAATGAATTTCACAATTTCAGCATACACCCTAACTTACCCTAACTTGTAAATGACCAAACATTATAATTTTTCAATCCATAAATGAAATTGTTGTGTTTTCTTTTCCCATGTGATCTCTGACATGCATGTCTAGTTTGAATTTCTCATTTGATCATACTGCCTATTGTCGAAGCATGTTGACTTCGTTGCGTGAATTTCACTTTCAAAGTAAGATAATTATTTGACTAGCCATATGCAAATTCATACCTCGCTAGCTACGGACCATGGCATGTATGATTGCAGTTAGTATAGAATTCGATTGAAGAAAAAGACGAAGGACTATCTTCCCCATGTAGCCCAATTCTCTAATTATTCCGCCGTGGTTCTCATGAAAAGTTGCAACATGACAAATGGGGATCCAATCAATGCATGTGCTTTTATGTGCATTTCCGATCTGAAGTTTCAATTGCAGAGAACCTTTAGTTGGCTACTATCCTTTTGTTCTGTCGAGGAAGTGAGTCTAAATCTTCTAGCTAGCCGCTCATTTGGGTTAGTATAATAAGGTCCGGTGGACTTGAATTTTGAGTGCGAAATGATACATTGATAACAGAAAACTCATTGTAGAATTAGACGAACGCGAGTTGCATTGAAAAATTAAGAGCTCCACAACAGGCTGGAGATATATGATCATACTTGTGCTTCATGCATGAAGCCGCAGCATGCGTGCACGACATGAGGCAATGGCCACGCCGGACGCCCAAAGTTAAGCAACCCACCTGCTGATTGAAATGTCGGGCGCCCAGCCGCACCCGGATCGACCCCTTGCTGCAAACAACAGACACTGATCAAACAGACTGTTCGAATACTGAATACGTACAGATCATAACATGGGACTCACTCATACAATCGCAAAACTTAAAGGAACAATACAGACGTACACACTCATACATACACAAGAGAGAACGAGAGAAACGTATATAGAGCATCAGATCCAGGCGGAAGAATGAGAAGACAAGGTGGATGGACATTGGTCAGCACAGATGTCCTCACGTCATTGGGCCAATGGCATTTGGTGCAGTGTGAAAAGAGATAATTTAAATGCATTGTGCCGCCCAAGGTCCGCCCCAAGGTCCGCCGCAAGGTCTACCGCAATCTGGAGCCCCCTTCCTCTTCCCACAAGTATATAAGACTAACGCACTGCAGGCTTCCATCACTTTTACATTAATTCTCATAATCTTCTTCTCTTAAGTTGTGCATTAATGCAATTCTAGCCGCACCTCGGCCTCCTCCGATCCAGTGACCTTGCTTTGAATTTAATGTATTGTCGCCATTAATTTCTTAGTTACAAGTTGCAATGGCACCCGCCCAGGAGCTCCCCATTAATATTTCAGGACACAATTTCTGTTCTTACTGCAGACTGGAAGCCCTCGAGAGCAACTTAATACGCTGCTGCAAGTCTTGTGAAAACAAAATGGCGTACAATTATGGCAATGACTTGTCTTCCTAACTGTGGGACTCTGGCATCAATAGTACCCTACCGTCTGAATCCTCTTCTTCCAATTCTCAACTTGATGACGAAGTGGACGACTTTGAATTCGTCAACCAGTTTCTAGATTCGTCGGAGGTTGCAGTGGATGACTTTGAATTCATCAACCTGGCGTGGGATCATGGAGCAATAGCGTCTAAACTAATGACGGATCCCTGGATGACATGGGAGGCTGGGGAGTTGGTCGAATTGAAGGACCGTGAGGAGGAGATGGGTTCCGAAACAACAATGCGGATTCACAATTCCAGCCCAGACCTAATTCCAACGAAGATTAGTGTCTGCCTCGATCGTTGCTTGGGCCCTTTTCGTAATCTTCGTAGCATGTTAGTTGATGCTACTCAATTTGACATTACTGAGAAGCTGTTGCAGGAGTTTGTTTTACCAACCTTTGTTTAGTTAGGCGGAGTTCCTGGCTCTCTCTGTGTATGTGTCTTCAGGAGACCCAATTGATCGATCTAGACTAGAGGTCACTAGCTGTCCAGAGAAGTCACTTAATTTCCAAGGGCTCTCTCGAGAACTGAGAGTCAAATTATGAAACTCTCTTGAGATCCAATTGTTTATATATTATTTTTACCACTCAATCTATACGTGCATGTAATGTTTTAAATCCATTTATACAATCCATTATACAACATACATTGTATGTTTGTATTTTCTTTACCAATTTGTTTATATTTGTGGAATCCAAATGATTGCATGTTTTCATTCTGACTAATTTCCACTTTGAATGGGTTGAAATCTGACTCATATTATTCAAAACATTGTATGGGTTTTCTTTTCTTTGAGTAGTTCTCATTCAGTACTTTTAAATTACGTCTTGACCCAAAACTCTTGAAAAAAAATTAGCATATTGAATAATGCATTTTGTAATACGAAAATGTCAATGTTTAATTTGTTACTTGTATAAACATCAGATACCACTTGATAGGAATATAATATTTGATAGGAATATAATATTTGATAGTTAGAGTGTTTGATCATGAGGGTGTTAAAATTGCAATTTGAAATCTTTCAATACTCTGTTTACATGTCAAATTTAAAAAGTTGGTCACCAAAAAAAATATGAGGGCATAAACATGCATAATCTCAATCAATTTATAGCTTCTCAAAATCTACTTTACAATTTTTGTAAATGAATTTCTATAGTGTTTTTTTCTAAAGATCTAGTGTACTAATTTGAGGCTCATTTCCAAGAACCCTCAACACTAGAAAATCACGATTTGCAATGGACACCCTTGCACAAAATGTTGAATAGAAAAATCAGTCATTCATTTTCAAAATTGGATTTTCAATGCTAAAACTAGACTTCAAAAAGAATTTTTCAAAAATTCAAACTACTCAAATGAGTAACTTGGTTATTTAATTTCGAAGTATTGTCAAACACTAGGATTTGGTGTCTCGGCATTTTCGGGTTCATCAATATTGAGGGTAACGCAAATTTCCAATATAATCCCTGCCTATTTCATTCCTAAACCGAAAGCTGAGACAAATCTTCAACACCCTCTTGGGATCTGTGCTTGCACTCACCAGATGGACAAATCCAACTAGGTTCATAATTAGACACCATGTTCATGGATAACCACTTGCGTTGCTTCACAGTCCACTGGCACCGCCACGAATTCCTAATACGAATCATGATACCAATTGGATCTTGGGAGCCATCAAGGGCAGCACTCGTCGCCTCGTCTGTGACACACACCGTCTTCCACTTGCAGCTGCCGATACTGTAAGTCATCAAAATCAAATAAGGCTCTGATTTGAACAACCCACAAATGGTGGGTTTCTCATGTCCTCCCAGGATGCATCCATACCATGTTCCAAACCCTTTCGACTCCCAGTCGGTTTGAGGGAGGACTGTGGTTGCAATCACTCTCCACTTCTCTGCACACACAGGTTACACTAGGGGATCAGCTACTTCAATGACAAATATGTTCATATTAGTATGATAACATTCTTCACTCTCACAGAAAATTTCTAAAGGGGGACGATTCCAAACCCTTTCAAATTCAGGGAGGACCACACGACTGGGATTTGACCGCACTTCGAGTATTCTTATCTACTAAAACATGAAGCTTGTTAATAAGAAAGCGTGAGCTAGGTGACTGTTCTATTATTTATTAAACTACAATATCAATGAACAGATTGAAAAAGTCTTGGAAAAAAGGGTATCCTGCCAGATACCTTCAGCTTGAACGGTGACACGTGAGAACATTCCGAGGCTCTATGACTCGGGCAATAAATTAACAACATAACGACAAGGAACATGCCCCATGAATACCTGCATTGTTTTCAGGAGCAACGCTTCTGGCCAAAATCTGCACTGTAGGAGAAGGACGAGCACCTCCAACGAGGTGAACCCCGCCGACGTATTCAACCACCTTGTACATCACGTCAGATACAGCAAACAGAGACCTGGTGAAGCAGTAGCCATAGAGCTTCATGATCTCTGGCGGCAAAGGGAACATGCCCGCCGACGACTTCCAGACATTCCTGTTCACGTCGTAACACAAAACCCCAACTTGATGAGCATCATCAACCAAGCTTCCCACAGCTACGTAGAGACAATTCTGGTAAGTAACTGCAATGTGACGGCCATCTCTGTATTGTGGAAAAAACAAACCCTCATAATTTCTTGGTCCCTCTTTGTGAGATAGCCAGGAGCTTGTGGTTGAAGAGAAAATATGGCATTCCCGAAACCAGAAAGTGAAGGCAAGGATTTTGAAGCTTGCATTTTCCCTGTCCACTACCAAGTTCACGAGACAATAATTATCCTGAGACATTCGGGGGATTGTCTGCTTGCAACTTGAAGGCAGTAAGGGGTTCCAGACAATGAACGGAGGTGAAGTGGCTGGATGGGGGCTGAGGCAGAGTATTCCTTCAGAGACTGACTCCACTTGGCAGGTACGGTAGGGTCCTGAGGGAATTTACATTAAAATTGGCAATTCTCAGTTAAAAGGGTCAAGTATGAATGGAAATAAAGTTAAACTATACGTGTGTCCCAAGTATCAAAGGGAAAACCGCTTGTGCATCTTATATTTGGCTACCGAAAATCGACGACTTAATGGAAATTGCTTTACCGTCCAGCTGCAGAGATGGAGCTAGCTGCCATTTCAGAGTGTTATGATCCAAAGCCATGGTCTCGCATTGGTGGGTCAATATGTTTGTGCCGAACATTAAAAACCCGAAGCAGGAATCGATATTCTTCCTGTGGTTGTGCAAGGCCATGAATGTTGAAGTGCCAGGATAGGATCTCCAGATTCTATTCACTGCCCTGAGCGTAGATGCGATCATTAGAACTGGAAGGTGGCCCAAACACTTCTCCACGAGCTCTTGCGGAAGATCCTTCCAGACGGTGTCGTCCACCTCGGTATCTGACGTCCCATTACGTTCTGGGCTATCCTCAAGGTCTTGATTCGCCATTTCCCTCTGAAAAGATCAGAGCAAAAGTACGCGTTAGCATTCTTGGAGTTTAACCCCTAAGTGCCCCCAAATCCACAAGTGGCCGCTTTCCATATCATTCTGGAAATTTCAAGGCAGATAACCCATAGAAAGAATAAATCGTAACCCACATTTTAAAATAATAGAGATACGTTTTGAAAGTTATTATAATTGACTATTACCTTCCAAAGTGGGTTTTCCAAATTTAGAATTGTCACAGTTTGGGAGTTAAAAATGAATGTGAAATCTATTCACAGGGCTCACCGATCCAGATTCTAGTATACTTCAAGCACAGATGATTCTAATCTTTCACCTCATAACCCCCAAACAAATCAGAACGAACTAAACGATCAGAAAGCAAAGTGCAAGCTGTATAGAGTACTGATGATCGGACAGCATGATGCTAAATTTTCATGCTGCCAAACTTTTAATACCGTCTACTTGCTCAAGAATTCTGATCTAAAGGATGTGGAGAAAACGAGAGCAAAACGAGACGACGAAATGGCAAGGAGCCAATTTTGAAGTGTCGCAGAAGAGATGAAACTTACAAGAGCTGACCTCTGAGAGTCCTGATATAGCACTGCCATAGATGCCTCGGTAGTCATCTTCCAAATTTTTTGAATGAGCCATCTCGGCAGCAAAGTTCGTTCATTGTTACTAACGAGAACCGACTTCCGATGAGGCATCTTGCTGTTCTGAATTAACTGCCTCACTGCCGAGGCCGAATTTTTAATTGCCACCACAACGCCACCTCGCCTATATGCCAACAACAAAATTGGCAGTATGTGCTATTATTTATCGACTCAAGCGGCGAACATCAGATCGGAAAACATACCCCGGAGAGGCATTCTAGACTGTACCTCATAGAGCAGTCCACCCCATTCTTATCCTTGGAACGCTTGTCAAGTCTCCGAATATGAAATCAGGCCTTTCAGTGCCACTCCCCCTGCACAAGCAATGGCATGTTAGGCAATAGGACCCTACTCTTTCCATCCAAATTGTTTTAAGAAACAAGCTGCCATACTTCATCGATACATACTCCAGGCTTTAGTTTCATCATCTGGGGTCCACATCTTATTCATAACTGGTAGTCTTATCCAAAGTCATAGTCTACTAAGCATTCAGAAAAAAAAGCCTTCACAAGTGAAACTTTAAACAGAATCAATATTATTCACAATTTACTTTGAAAACCTGGATTAAGACTATACTTACCAAAAGCGATTCTTGCACCAGCCAGGGTACATACTGTAGGAGTAATCAGGTCTCCATAATCCATGCAAGTGCTCCACCAGTGATACTGGCATTTTCTCAAAAGACCTGCACAAATGCAAAATATAACAATCAATATCCAACAAGCAACTAGAACTAGCATACAACCTACAGCCGAATTATTGGCATTTTCGTTGCATTTCACCATTACTCATACCATACCTTGATAAATGCCTTCAAGCAAGAGCTGCGATGACCAGCCGTCCTGACGTGAGCTTCAATCTTATAGACTTCACAAAGCTAGGTACACATTCGGCAACCAATTTGTCTCCGCATCGGTTAAAGTGGGAATGCAACTTTGCAGAGACATCTGTTGGCTTGTACTGTACAGTACATTCAGGGACGTTGCTCTTCACTTGGTCGCGATGAGTATACATTGCATCAAGGTTTGCCACAAGACAACGAGCTCGCAAGGGACGAAGCTCCAAAGAACATCGCTGCAATGCACCCTCTTCCCTCGAGCCTTCGAATGCCTGCACCAGGCCCATCTTATTCTACGAGCTCGGACAGTGACTAGTTTTTCCAATTCCAAGCCCTAAATCAATCCTCTCCCCTGTGAACGATTAGGCAACGTCCAAGCGTTTCCACTGTATTCTAAGGTAATGTAGGGACACCTAAAACCGCAATTTGGTCAGACACTCAGATGGTGCTCAGAAGCGATAAACCGAAAAACCTTGATCCTCCATAATTTTAAATACGGTATTCATATCTCAGAGTTTGGTGCGCAGAACTCGTCCCCTTCCATTCGGCAACAAGAACATGTAAAAATTTGACCACTCTAATATATAGGAACTACGCTCAACAGCAAAAGTGGCGATATCGAGTGTCGTCTCTGCCTAAATCGTCTCAAACCGTTGCAGAAGCTCATCAGCAGTCATGTATACACTCGCCTCCTCGAGAAATTCGCAGCTACTGCCTGCAAATTCTCCTTCACAGCTTCCAACCCTAAATTAGCCAAAACTCGATCCGCCATTCACAAATCCGACACTACCTCACCAGCTTCCCATTCGCTACTAAATCTGATAACACCAGGGGTTTAGAGCTCGAGGACGGAAACTCATTCGCATCGTGATGAACGGTGCTCGTTTGAATGGCATCCTCCTGCTTGTAAGTAGTAAATGTGAGCCCGATGCGCTCAATCTCAGCTCCCAAGAGCAGAAATCAAAGCCTCGGGATGGATATGCTCGGAAATAATACTGGCATTTTCATTACATGCTCGATCAAGAGCGGTAGGAGCCTGGTCTTGTACAAAATTCCGACAACGATGCGTGGAGAACTGCAGACAAAAAGGTGCGAGACGCAGTCAACGAATTGGGCTGTAGACTCAACCCTCTTTAATTGCACACTCTACTTGCACTCTCCAGTTGCACATTCACTGTATATTTTGAATCTCCTGTGTAAGTTGTGTACAAATCTGTTCGGAAAATTCCCATCTGTCAAGTTTTGAAGACATAGGAGTGTGCATTTAAGGTAGAAGTACCTATTCATGATAACTTAAGCATTGTGTGCAACATGGGAAATTCGTTGAGAAACTGAGCTCAACGTGTGCAAACATAAGGATGAGGAAAATTGCAAAAAAAATGAAACGAACTTTTTTCCCAAGAATGAATATTTTATTCAATATAAATGTGGATTCTTCATTCGAACCCATTCCGGTTTCATAGACTCATCTATTCCGATTAGCTTTGGCATTTCTCCCTATGCAAGGACGGAAGAGTAATGAGTAGATGAGAAGGTACAAACAAAGAATCTTTCTCAATGAATAGTACATCCAACTATTGTCCACAATTGGTCAACCTACAAAGTCATGATAGGGGGGGCCAAAATAGGTTCTTCTATTGTAGAAGTTCATGTATCTTTAAAGCATTGCAACTACAAATGGTTGAGTGTATAAAATAGTTGGGACAGTAAGTTCAGACTTCTTTCAAATTTCAAACATAACTAGAGTGCATTGTGCCATTACCATGATTGAAATAAAAGTAAAAGTGATTTTCATAATTTTCACACTATCAATTCAAATGTCATGAAATAAAATCTGTGCATCCCTCCTCGCAGAGAGTTTTGCAACAATACTACCAAGAACATGATCAGGAGACATACAATCTAGAAGATCTCACTGTAACAAAACAAAACATACAAGTAAACAACCTAACTTAAGGTATGGATTTGCTTTCATACAAAACTTTTTGTGTACAAGAAAACTCCTCTAATTGGTTGTTACAAGTTCTCCTTCATTCTCTCCACACAAATTAGTGAAAGTAGGCTACTCCTCACTAATTTCTTGGCATTTGACACTATACAAATATTTATTGTTATTGTACAAGAATGCCGATTGCTTTTGAATTAGTTATCATTGTAATTGGGGCTCATAAACCTCCACGTGTACAAATGGAAATATCCATAGAAATATTTGTCAACTTTGATGTCTTGTGGGTAAGGCAATTGAATTGTTAAGGCAACCTAATTTCACTATTTTGTGTAGTTGTTTAATTATTGGTTTCACTATCTGCTTTGTTACCATTTTCATCATTCTTGCGTCTCTACATATGCCTACAAATTGTTGCTTGTAATAACGACAGTTCTTAAACTGGCTCGAATTGCCGTATCTTTTATTTATATATATAGGTTTAGCTTATACGTTTGGAATGTAATTAAATGCCTCAAATTTTTGATGTGTAATTTCAAAATGAGAACTTAATTAAAATTGAAATCTTTCATAATTGCTAATCGCTTAATTTATAATCTCAAATTTAATTGATATGTTCAATCAAAACATTGCAAATGGACAGACTGTTGATTTTGTTTATTTTAAGAATTGAGTATATATACCAAATCCAAGATATGCTATCATTCAAATTTTAAACAGCAAATAACACTAACATATTTAGCAAGCATGTTTATATTTTTGAATTATTCAATTAACTGTGATGATTAAATCATCTCCAAATTCTCATCCTCTAAATAAATATTAATCAAATAGCAAATACTAAACTAGACACTACACTAAATAATTTGTCCTAATAATGCATGTGACACACTAATACTAATTTACCAAAGCCACAATATTTTGAATTAGTGTAGGTTGAAATAATATTGTGTTCTACCAATTTACACAAAAATAAATTTTTTGGTGTAAACTAATTTGCAAGGTGACACACTAACTTCCCCCTCACTATTAGAACCAATAAGTATAGTCTCATTACTACTAGTATGTCAACTTTAAGATATATTAAGGAGTTGTTGATATCTCAAATCCAGGAGATTTCTAGATTTGAGATGCTCTTTCCCGTATCCAGCAAAACACTGATTTCAACCTCCAGAAAACACCAAATCTGCAATTGGAAAGATTCCAAGTTGCTAATTTTCCAGATACTTAGGGATTCACACAATTCTGGAGTAGGTCTCCAGAAAAGACGTTGACCAGATCTTTTTCGGTGTAACGTACCGACAGGAATAGAGGTGGTGACCCTTGAGATCTAGAGCGAAATCCCCGCTTCACAGAAAATTCCTGCTTTTGAAACAGGGTCAATTCCAAACAACCGGTTCTGGATGCTGTAGGACAAAATCATGCAAAATCATGCTCACCGCATGACCCGGATCGGAACAAAAATATCAAGTAAAAAAAGCTGCAATTTGCATCACTGCGCAAATGAATCATTATTAGGGTTGAATTGGTTCCAGAGCTCAAATGTGTGACAAAGGACTCCACGGATTACGGACTCACAATATAAATGCACAGACGTAATTAACTTTGAGCGTAAACTGACTTAAAACTCCTGTGCACGTTTGGGCACATCATAATTCCATTTGTTATAATTAGAGCAGCATGGATCAAGCCTCATTTGTTAAGCTTACATTCCAAATTTCCAGCAAAGAGTAGTCCTATAGTACAATAACTCAAGCACCTGCTTATACGGTAACACATACCATTTCTATGGAGCGTAGAATCTGTGATAATAAAATCTAACAACCTCATGATCGCTGTTGAATGTGTGAAATTTATGTCTCACTACCTCATGGTCAACCAGGAACACTGAAATCGAGCCTTCTGAAATTCTACGCTAATTGTGCAGAACAAGCCTACTCACATGATCATCACGTTGAGGTCATCTCGGTAGACCATTCAATAGAGATTAGAAGAGGTCGAGATCCAGCCCTGGTGGCGTGGAAGGAGGGAAGCTTGGCCAGACTCCAAACTAGTGAATTTGCTTCAATTCACTCTCTAAAGGAAAGAAGTGAAGCGAGCGGCGTTCTACAGCAATTCGAAGTAGAAATGATTTGAATAATTCAATTCCAGTCATGGCGCCTAGCTAAAAGACGACAGGAGCGGCAAAGGTAGGAAACATCCAGGGACCTCCACTTTGAGATTGATGCATGTACGCCGGATAGGAGACCATGCCGCTGCAATCCTTTGGCTGCGCCTGAGGCGGGCTGTGCTCAATTGTCAGCATCATATCCGCATACGCGTCGCGCACTTTCTTCAGCCAAAACAAAGGCGACAGCATCCTAATCCTCAGCTTCGTCACTCTAAATCCTCGTCTCCGCGGCGCTCCGCCCCGCTTCTTTCCAGCTGCCTTCTTCTTCCTCCACGACGACCAGAAACTCGACGACGTCTTCGGAACCACGGCGATCGGTGGCTCCTTCTCAGGCGCCTTGTCACCACCCTCGACTCTCTTGTACGGATTGCTCATGCATTGCATCCGCGTGATCGCGGGCGCCAACACCAACACTCGCCGCCTTCCCATCGCACTAACTCAACAACTCTAAATCAATCAAGAAACGTCAAAATTCGCAATCAATCATAGGAATGTCAAAATCCACCATTCATTCCTATACAACACATCCTCTCTATAGAAGGAATGCTCCTTTTGCTACAACCTTAAAATCACTACACTTTGCATGCAACCATTCCCAAATATCTACACAAAGCAGGCTCTCTCCAAACAATCGGAATCCTTCTTGGCTACAATCACTGCACTTCCGCAACCGTTCCCCGAACAACACAAGCTTTACGTCTCTCTGCAAGCACGTATATATCCTAATTCTTTGCCACAGTCAAGAGTTAAATCGTTGTACTTCTGTAATCATTATTGGTAAACTACTCCAGAGAGGTGATCTCCCTTGGTTCTTTCCTCCAAGCTTACAATCAATAAGTTAGAAAAAATGGGTTAAGGCGCAGCGTTTGAGAGAGCGCAGGCAAGGGAAGCTAGCGTGCAGACAGAAAATGTCAGGGGAGATACAGTCCGACTGCGGAGCGGGCGGCGCCAGCTGCTGGAAGCTTCAGCAAGAAACTAACTGAAACTAAACATCTGGCATTCAGAAACTGTGGCAGGATCTGCTCCGCGAGGACTGTGACATGACTATGTAGCTGTACCAATTGTAGCACCGAATGTCAGAGGGCGGGTGGGGAGGAATCGACCAAGGAGATCGGGGAGGGTGAGCCTGCAGGCAGTCGATCTGTGGCCTTGGGCATGGCGCCAAGACTACAGGCTTCGTTTTCCGTCCGCTGGTCGCCCACTGCTTCCGTCCGTCCGTCCGTCGGTCGGCCTCTTGGTTCTCAATAATGATGCAAGCGAAACCCACTTTGAGCGGAGCACGTTGTTCGCCCGTACTCGCGTGTCGTCATTTGCTGGAGGATGGGATTCCAATTCCAAGCGGGGTTCTAGAAGAAGCAATGATTTCCACGTTATGTACCCCCATCGAGCAATTCACGCGGCCTGGGCCCCGCCTCATTTCGCCTTCGTCGCTGCTCGGACAAGGCCTTGCCAAGCAGCTCTTCACGGCGCTCCGCTCATACCCAGCTCGCGGACCTTCCCAATGGCTCTTACACTGGAGTCAAAACAGTTATTAATCTACCGGACTTCTGGGGTACTCCAGCAGAGAAATTAGTTTTACGAAGTGATTGCTAAAGTGAGGGAATGCCTCCGTATTGAAGGACTTGGAGAATTTCGTAGATCTGGGGAAACCACTCCAAGTGGGTCACAAGTTTGTTGAATGTACCTTCCTTTTCCTTTACAAAAGCCTGCTCTTGGTTGGTTCGCTCGTGGTTGGTTCTTTCACAAATGGTGGAAATATTGGATTGTTCTCTGAAGAGCACTGCTGGGAGATTGACAACAAAACCCACCAGAAACCTCATTAATTGCTGCTTGTGGATTTCGCTTACCTGTGACAATTGACAAGACTGCACGATAATTCTTCCCTAATCAACAACGCATGAAACCCATTAGATTTGGGGAGTGGACTGTACAGGATGGACTAAACCCCACAACAAAATGTCCATGGAGTCTCTGAAAGACGAAAGAGGAGAACGCAACCACATATTGAACACAAGCATCCTCCCTACCTTTGGCTAAAAGCGGGGAGCACTGCAAATCACTGGTCAATTTGTGTCCTGCAAGAGCAAATTCAGGGGAAATTCAGTATTGGAGCATTCAACTTACAACAGTATTTCAAACAGCATTTGGATGTTGTCAAAATCATGTAGTTGTACTTCGTTGAAACTACATTTAATTTAGAGTGCTGTTGTACACACTAGAACAACACTAGTGTGTCATCTTGACGCACTTGACAGCAATGTCATAAGAACCACGTAGTTCTAAGGATCTGCTCCAACTTCAGCCAGCCCTGCTCATACTGAATCCGTTGTATGAATCCCTCAGCAATACTGGGACCATTTACATGTTACGTACGTACATTTTCAAACTGGGATTCAAAATCCCATTCAAAGTGAGCTGATTGTGCTTGTGCTTGTGTGTTGTTCACAGACAAGATTCAACAAAAATACGAAGATACAACATCTGCAAACTTATGGTACGTTGTGTGGCGGAAAGAACAATGCAAGAAGATGGATGATTGTATCTTTCTTGTACAAAGATACAATCATCCATCTTCTTTGTAGCCTTCCTAAAAAAGACTTGCTTTATTTGGTAGGTATTCACCCCACATTCACTACCTTTTTTGTACCATTCACTACCCAGTGAATGGGACAAGGTTCCCTGTGGTTACATACCCTAGCTTTAGCCAGGCCTTCCGAATCAAACCAAAAGTAAATGAATGTGAGCATGGACATGAAGTTTGACGAAAGTTACGCTGGCCGAGATCATTTCAAGGGAGGACCAAAACTGCTAGTTCGAAGACATTTCTTCTTCTTCTCAGACCAGAGACTTAGCAGTTAGGAAAAACCTAGATGACATAAAGACGAATGAACGATCCTTGTACTGTACATAGTTTTTTGAAATGGAGGATCCCTAATTCCAAACAGGATGAGTTTTGTACTGCTGACAGGTTTTGATTTGAGAAAAAAAAGAGTTAGAACTCATATCCTCTAGACTACCTTCATTTTCAGATTGGTATGTCCAGTCCAGTTTAGTTTTTTGCTGTAACTTGCCCCCAAAATTGAATTTCCTAGTATGTGGAGTTATACAAATAGTGTATTGTACAGTTTGAAAGAGTGAATGCCCATAGTTGTCAAGCTTACTCTGATTCTCTATCAGCTGTGGCTACAAAATAGATTGCCTAGTATGCAGAATTTGACAACAATCTGCTTCTTGTACATCTAGATGTAAAAGTTAAGCCTTCATCCTATGAAAGCGCAAGATCAGGGAGCTAGAAGAACAAATCCTTGGATGCTGATAGACTTGTCCCCAGGAGAGCATCCATTAGAGCCCCTCTCCATTGCCTCCTGGACCTCCAGGATCGGAGGGGTCCAGGAGGGCTCCATTGGAATGCACGTCCGGCCTGGAGGTCCGGGCTGGAGGTCCAGGCTCCGGCCCGCGCATTCCGGCCGCGCAGGGCTGGAGGGGCCGGACCCTCCCCTGGACCCCCTATTTCAAGAAAAAAAAATTGGATTGCGAAACTTTCGGGTGGGCCGCGCCAGTTAGTTTCTTCAAGTCTTCCCTGTAGATTGGGAAAGGCCTCCACGTCCCGGCCTTCAGGACCGCAATGGAGACCACCCGGAGGGGTCCAGCGCCTCCGACCTGGAGGTCCGGGCGGGTCCGGCTCCTGGACCTCCAATTTGGCAATGGAGAGGCGCTCTTAAAAGAAATTGCGCCCTCCATCGGGCTGCTTCCCTTTGTCAAGATGTGGATGCGATGTAGAGATGATGTGGAGCACCAATGATGAAGTTCATTGGTAGAATGGACAGAACACGAGATCAACAACAACTGAAAACTTTAACCTCGTAGATTCATTCATTGACTCTCAAATTGACAGGGTCAACTCTCAAACCACAAGGTGCATTTACATGACATGGGAACTGATGTGTTCCACCCTCAAACTCACGGCCTTTTGAGGGTTGAGCTTTCCTTCTAATGACAAAAGAACATGCAAGCTCTAGATGCCAACACTCTTCACTTCGCACACTCTAAGATCATGATTAAAATGAGACTTCACATTCTCTCTTTCTAATGAATATTGCCTTATGGGCAAAGCAGGAAGATGGGGGATGCTAGGGCAAACATTATAGAAAGTTGAAAAGGTCCACAAGCAGGATATGAGCATAGCATTGTGAAGGGCAATTTAACAAGTCTTTTGAGGGGCAACAACAAAACCGGAATGACAAAACCGGAATGAGGTGGGGTTTAGGCTCAGTATATAACATCTCTTTTGCATTTCCAATTTGTTTTTGAAAGGTGGAGAGTGTTGTAGTTGTTTATGTTTTGAGGTATTTTAAAAGTGTCTTCTACTAATATAGTGATACTTAGTTTATAATGAGTATGCATAGTAAACATTTCTAAGTAGGGACAATTTGGAAGGACCCCAAAACTTCAACTTCATAAGTCATTGATAAGCCATTCACTTAAACCCTAAAGTCCCATTGTCCCCTTGGGGGACAATTTGGAATTCAGGTAGGTTCCAATAGGCTGAAATTTTATCCTAATTTTTTGAAACTTTTTTTGAAGATAGAAAAGTTCATAAGCTTTGTGGGAATATAATTTTTTATTTCAATCGGTGCCCGGAAGCAAAAGTTATACCACAAAAAGCCTAGAACTGAACTCGGCAGGGAGCACAGAAAATATTGCACAAATTCAAAATTAAAATTAAAATTTTTTTTTCCTCAAAGATTATGTTCTTGTCTACATTTGAAGCTTTGATTCATGCCATTTTGATTAGTGATGTGAAAGTTATGAACAATCTTATTTTTCGGGCAATCTAAGCATCTTTTTGAAAAAACAACTTATATAATTCATTTCATAATGCAATTTTCAATTTTTTTTCAATTCTTTTTTTTAAAAGGTTAAGTTTGCTTGCTAGAACAATCTCATTGTTGGGATTGTTGTATTTCAATCCCATCTAAGAGATATTAACAATTTAGTTTTTCTTTCAATCTTGGACCTACTTCTACTTGACAATTTTTTGAAGTATGAAAATCAAGTTTTTATTTTTTGAATTTTTTTTCCTAGACTCCCAACTCAATTCTTCAACACAATAAATTTTAAATTCAAATTCTATAGTGCACATTTTTTCCACAAATAGAGACCAAAGTCATCTAAAATTGCAGTCTAGTGTTTAAAAAAAATTGTTTTTTCAACTTTGAATGCTCTTACCTCTCAACTGTGCGGTCAAACTTCATGAATTTTTTACCACATAATCTCAAACAAGTAAGGTTCAAGATCTAACGGTTCAGTTCCAAAAAAAGTATTTCTTTTGTTTTTTTGGACAAACGCAGTAGAAATGGTAGTTTTTAGTGGTTTTTGACAGAAAAATGGCCTTGGGACTTTAGGGGTTAAATGAGGCCTTCTTTACACTCAATTTGGGAAGAGACCCTCTCAAGGTCCATGGCTTTGGTAGAGTAGGCTATTCTTTGACCCCTTACCATTATTGTGCCTTATATGTTCACAAAAATTGTCCACTTCAAATTGAGAAGCCTTAAAGGGACCCTCTCAAAGTCAAGTGATTCACTTTTTAAAATATTGATGGATCAATTTTAAAAAATAAAAATAAAATATTGATGGATCTTTGTACTTTGATTTCTTTCTTTTTGATGAATGATATTAGTGCATGCTGATGTACACTAATACGAAGATACTACCTTTTATTTCAAAAATTCATGAAAAAATTCAAAATAGTAATTTTTAGTTAATTTTAGGGGTTCATTTTTTATTTTCCTTCAAATGACTAATTTGCACTACTTAATTTGCTGTGACATATGGTACCACGAGAAGAAAATTTCCTCAAAAGATATGGGGATAGGTTGTCATACCTTAGTGTAATGTATGAAGAAGATACGAAAGTGTCAAATTTATTATTTTTATATTTTAAAACTAAAATAGCTCATAATGTGAGTTTTCATTAAATGCATTTCTATGAGTCTTTTGTACAACCCAAAGGGCTTTTGGTATTTTTTCTTAATATTGGGAATCTTGCAAATTTCAAGGAATTCAATTATTCAAAATTAGTGCACTTTTATTGCCACAAAGGACCAAAGCCTTTGTTGTCTCTAAGTACAATTTTGTCCCTTAGACTAAATACTTGAAGTAGAAAGTTAGGTTCTTTTTGGTCTTCTCTTTTTAAAAAGTTTTCATTGTGACCAAAAATATTTTTAAATTATTTTTAATATATTTGGAATAAAGGTCACAAAGAATGTTTTTAGAGTGTCCTTACTCTTGTATGTCTTTTAATAGTTCCTAGCAATAGAGTACATGATTCTAAAAGCCTCTATCTCTATCTTGTTTCACTTCTTATCTAGAATTTTTGATGCAACTTTTATTTTTCTAGAATGATGCATACGATGTCTTCACTTTGAAATATCTTCTTTCAACGTTGAGATTGGAATCCCACTTTTTAAAATCTAATATATTTCTACAATTCAAATGGTGCAAAAGAACTTCTGATTTTCTCTTTGTCATTAGATGTTTTTCAGCTGCACTAGAGGGCCATTTTAGGCCCATTCTCAAATTTGTTCCCAATGCAACAAGGGAGCGTCGGGTGTTGTATTACCAATAAATAAATAAATTTGCTTCTAAAATAAAAAACAAAAGAAATTTTAAATTTTTAAAATTTTTTCCAATGATGTGGCAGTCGCTTCGCCATGTTAGACTTTTGTGCTGCGTTATGCTAGGACAACACGTTCCCTGCAGTTGGGAACTCATGGCCCTTTGGATGGGCCAAATCCCATCATAGGCTTTTTTTTTGTCCAAATGGGTACCTAAATTTCAATTTAGAAATAACACAAGTGAATGTGATTGGATTGCTTGCAATCATGCCATATTGTCATTCTAAAAATGCAACTTTAAGAAGAGTTCAAATGCAATTTAGAATAAAAAGTAAACCAAGGACCAAATGAAAGGGGACATTGCATGACTTTGAAATAACTCTATAATTGTCTTATTAGCATTTGGAATATCCAACAAATATATATAAAGCCCAACCAATTAATGAAGTATATAGAATTTAGTTTCTATTCAAATTTGAAAATAAAAGAATTTTCCAAAATTGAATATGTTATTGCAATTTGAACTTTGGACTAATAACCATTGACTATTAATTTTCTATAAAGGATTATGAGAATTTGGATTATGAGAATTTGGATTATGAGAATTTGTACAAAATAGATGTTCTTCACTATTTTGTACACCTATAGAAAAAATTTAGAATTTTTCTAATCTATTTTGTATTAGATATGAATTTTCTTTATACTTTCATCACTAATTTATAATCATTTCAATTTTTTGGATGAGCTATTATGGATATTAGAGTTGTAAAGGACCAAATTTCTACTAGTGTTTTGACTCTATGTTGCGTTGCACCAATCACAAGATGTCATGTGGCACTTCTTTAGATCGAATTTGACCTTCACATAGGGTAGATGATTTCATCCTCATAAAATAATTTTCATTTAGTGACCAAAATGATGAGATTTGATAATTTAGTTAATCCTCAAAGGATGGTGAGACCAAAAAGATTATGATGACTTTCTAGATTACTAGAAAAAATAAGAGTGTTTCTTTTGGTATATAAAAACAGATCATTTATGGCAAAGTACCTTGGTGATAGGGGCTCCTACTTTGAAGGTCAATCTTCAAAATCTAGAAAATAGCCAAGAATCTAGTCTGTGTGGAAATAGGTCAATGGTCGGGAATAGGTGCGGAAACCTCAGAACTGTCCACTGTATCTTACCCATACACCGACATGTCCAACTCAGACGATATCCGCGTGGCCGTCCCTGTGAAAGCCACATCATATATTCCAACATACCCACTGCCACCTCACCACCTACCACTCCCTCCTACCTGCCTATTGGGGCTTAAACCTCCTGACCTCTGTCTTCTCTTTTTGGTGCAATGCTCTGTGCTCTCTGAAGTTTCGCGGCTTTCGCCGGAACTATTGCGCGTCCCAAGGCGAGTAAATTGCACGCCGCGCAGAGCCTTATTATTCTGTTTACCAAATTTTTAGTGCCTGGTGCTTTTTGAGTTTTTTCGTATGTGTGGGGGGATGGATTGAAGCCTGGGAATTATTAGGGTTTTGAAGGGAGTCCAACGTTCTGGTGGAGGTTTTGCTAAATATTTAGAGAGATGGCGGATTCCTGGACGAAGGAGTTTCAAGAGGCGGCTCGTCTGGCGGATGACATCGATGGCCGTGTTGCGGAGAAGAATGCTTTGCCTCCTCACTCGAGCGAGGGCATTCGAATCGCTTCTGCTACTCGTCGGAAACTGGCGATGCTGAACACCAAGCTGGATCGCCTGGAATCACTTCTTCAGAATCGCAGTTTGAAGGCCAGCTCGTAAGTTTCTGGAATCTATTCGCACAATTGCATTAGCACGTGCGACAGGCTTGTACATTCTCTCGGCCTCTGTTTTTGCGATCGTACACGGAGAAACGAGATTTATGCGGTGAAATTGGATCGGACGTAACATTCTGGAGAATCTTGTTGGGCAACGTCTGAGTGGCATGAAAAAGAATCTTTGACACTTTGCTTGAGTTCCTTGACAGGTGAGAAAAGGAAGAGCTCCTCAAGCTAATTATCCTTTGTCTTCACGTGTGAGAGTATGCCAGGATTTTATTTCTTTAATTTGACAAGACTTTGGTCTAAAGTGCTCTTAGTAGACACTGGCATAGAAAGTTGCTATGCCACTACTACTCAAGAATGTTATGTACTGGTCCGAGATGGCACAGTTTCGTAACCGCTGGAAAGAGATGAGGTGTACAGCATCTTATTTTTCGGCGAAGTCGTGGAACATTTTTTCTTTACCCTGGTTGTCTTGTATCTTTGTTCTTTCATACTGAAAAACTGCCTTACGGGTTGGAGCTAGGAATGAAAAAGAGTTACATCAGCGGCAAAATATGCTCGTGGATATCCGTTACAAATCCAAGCAGATGTCTGCATCGCTTTCCTCTTCACGAGACGACAGGTGTGAATTTCTCTCAAGTTCAAATGATTCTGAGTCAGTGATCAGGCTTTAGGAGCTGATTTTCATGTTGATGTCATCTGCAGTCTCCTCCTTTTGACTGTACGTTATTGCAGGGCAAATTTGATGGAAAGTGGAATTGTACCAGTGGAGACAAGTCGAACTAAGGGTGTAGATAACAGTGGACTAGTAAATTTACAAAGGCAAATAATGAGAGGTAAGTCGGTGATTCGTTAGAGGAATGCTTAACATATGTTATTCTTCCAGTTGTGGTATATATATATTGCTAGAACTGAGATTATCTAACGTGGCGCAGAGCAAGACGAAGATCTGGAGAGTCTCGAGCATACAGTCCATAGTACTAAACACATCGCACTTGCTGTTAATGAAGAGCTGGACCTTCATACCCGTCTATTGGTATGTTACGGATCGCCTTACTCATGCCTAAAACTGTTCATTACAACTTCAAGCTATTCGACCATCTTATGAACATTCTACTGTATGCTTACACTTGTTTTAAAAATTTTGTAGGATGACATGGACCAAAGTGCAGATGTTACGAATAACAAACTTTTGGTGAGTTCCTTCTTCGATTTTGTTTGTTGTGTTGTGACTTCAGTTTTTGTAATATTCTTGGGTCGATGATCGAGTCAGTATATGTGTCATCAGAATTGAATTTTGTTTATTTGGGGTAGTCAAGTGTGAATTTATCACAGATGCGAATGAGGCCATATTATAATGTTTGAATCTTACGTCCGGCTCATTACTGGTCTGCAGGCTGCACAGAAAAGACTCGGGTATATGAACAAGAACCTAGGTCAGGGGTGGTCGCTTCTGACAATGATTATTTTGATGGTTGTGATTGTGGTCTTGGTCTTGATCTTGTTCAAGCTCTTGTAGTAACGATTTTCAAGTATGTTGTTGGTTGTATTTATAGATAGTACTTTAGGGCCAGGTGTAATTTATCTGCCGCTGTGCAAGTAATTGCTCAAAGTAGCATGTGTGGAAAACCTTTGTTTGCAGAATGCGCACTAACATGTACATATTGGCTGTTGTGGCCCGCGTAATTGCACATTGCAAACAGTAAGACAATCGGTAATTGCAGAGGGTTGCCGTGACCTCTGTGATTTAAAAATCAAAACAGAACTGAAAATTCTACAAGCCCAAGGACCCTGCACGGTTGTGTTGCACACAGATGCTTTAGCTACTATAGTGTTCGTGCTACTCGGGCCAAATTGCCAATTCTTATTCACATGTTGGCTTTGAAATTTTGTCAACCTTTGGTCGCAATCCTGAGTTTTCGTCCAGCTTCATCTAGAGTGAATATTTTCGAAAGTAAAAGAATTTCTCTTTCTAAGAAATTCTGGAACGACACTTTTATTTCAAGTAGCATGTTTTGGAATATTGTGAATAATAAATAGGTTCAAAAATCACTCAAAATCATCGTGGATGAAAGTGACGTGTACTTGAAGAACGAAACATACATTTGTAACTTTTGGGAACTAAGTTATGCAATTAACCCTTTTTTCGTTGAAAATTGCTCGAAACTGCCATTTCTTATTTCTTGTGCAAAGAGGAAAAAAAAATTTAATACATCAAAGAAGGGAAAACTAAATTATTGATAACTCTAAGATGAAATTAAAACACACTAATCTCAATGGTGAGATTATTCTAACAATCAAAGTTAACCTTGCGGAACTCTTTGTTTTGAAAAAATCTAAAAATTGGGCTCAAAAACGAATTCTGTATGTTATTTTTCAAAAAGATGTTGTGATTGCCTACAAAACAAGATGCTCTAAGGTAGGTGGCTCAAATTGCGACTTGCTTCTTGGAATCATCCCTACAAGAGGCTCTAAAATGGACACTAAGTGGTTGTGAAATGGACTTTTGATCATGTGACTATGTAAGAGCTTAATAAGGTTTGTTAGATGTTGGTTTATACTTAAGATATGGTGTAATAAGAGCCAAGGTGGGTCGATTTCGAACTAAGAGTGGATACAAGACAAGTGTCCACTTCATTTTTGCAAGAAACTCATTTACAGCTGAACATCTTTTTACTAAAATGATTCTCAGTCACTCATTAATTCTTGTATTGATATGAAATTTTAGTTGCACAAACTAGACTAGTAGGCACAACTTTTCCAACAAAAATATTGAAAACAGACCTTGTATGAAGAAGTTATAAGCCACCGAAATTCACTGTGATTGAAGAATGTTGCCCAGGATTTAAAACTTCGAATTGCTCCTAAACATTCAAAACACCTTGAATTGACGTGAAAATCTTACCACAATAATTAGACTTCAAAGGGAACATAACCCAAGAAATTTTACTGAAAACAAACTTAGAATGAAGGAGATAGAAGCCCCCAAAACTGTAACTAGCAAATGCAGTTTGGTTAACTCAAATTGAACTTGTGAACTTCGATTGGCTCCCAAAAAATCAGTAAAACTTGAATTGATCTGAAAATTTTATCACACAAACTAGAAGAGAGAGCGCAAATTTTCCAACAAGTTTTATTGAATTTGGAAATCGGATGCAAAAGTTACAGCACTTTGAATTGGACTTGAAAGTATATTGGTTCCTTGAGGCGTTTAGGGTTTCAGTTTAGTAAAGGTCACATTTAGGAGCCTTAAGTATTACTTTTTCAATGCTTCACTGCTTGTTTTTGGTCACACCATATCTTTTTTCAGACCACGCGTGTGTGGGTTTTGCAAGGCCTAGGATCACAAATAGGTGCATGTGGCAGAATTCTTTGAAAATTCATAAGTAATTCATAAATGCTCCAAAAAATATGAAATCACTTGTGTTAGATTCCGCATCAATTCTTCTTCAAGTGAAAAATAAGGGAAAATATTTTTGTGCCTCTTAAATACATCAAAAAGTCCTAACAGCCCTTAAAGTGTCGCTTTTTGAGCCACCTACCTTATAACTTTCACATTACAAATCCAGATGGAATGAATCAAAGCTTTTTATGTAGACACAAACACAATCTATAAGAAAAAAATTTAAGAAAAAATTTATTCAAGTTTTTGTGGATTCTTTTTTTTGCCGGTCTAGTTTAGTTTTAGACTTATTGCAATATAACTTTTGCTTGTGGGCATCAATTAAAATTAAATCTATATTCCTATAAAGCTAATGAGTTTTTCTATCTTATGAGAAATTTTCAAAAAAATTCACCCAAAATTGAGCTCATAGGAACCTACTCAAATCCATTTTGTCCCCAAGAGGAGATTGGGACTTTTAGGATTAAAGTTTATAAGAGTCCTCAAAACATTCACAAACTTCAAAATTAGAAAAAGAATGTGAATACATAATTAAATGTCAACCAAAAATATATTTGTGAGCCACCCAAAATTTCACTATATCTATTGAAATAAGTTGAATTTTTTTTTGGATCTATTGATATAAATTGGAAACTTCAATAATGATGGCAGGAACAATCCTCCATTAGATAAAATATAAAATTACCAATATAACTTTGGAACCTCACCAATGGTTGCAAGAACAATCTTTCATAAAACCAGATATGAAATTTTCAAACAAAATCTTTTAGTTGTTAATCAGAAAATTCATTCTACCAACTGTAGCAAAATATGTTGAAAACTTCAATGGTTATTACAAGGACAATCTTCTAATAAATGGGATATGAAATTTTTATGACAACCCATAATACAAAATTGGTTTTGATCGTCACATAAGGTAAGAGGCTCAAAAAGCGACCATCTAATGCTGATCTGCCTTTTTCATGTATCTCCTCAAATGGAAGTATTTTTAGTTTATTTTTCAGTCAAAGAAAAATAGATGAGGAATCTAACTTAAGTTGTTTCATATTTTTTGAAGCATTATTGAATTAGTTACGAATTTTTGAACACAATCTGCTATAGGTCCCTATTTGTGATCATAGGCCCTTAGAAACCCATCCATGCATAGTTTGAAAAAAAATCAGGCCTTGTTTGAAAACTAGCATTGCAACATGTATAAAGCAATTGAAATGGTTTCTAAAAGCATCCCTTTCTAAATCTGAAATGAATGCTTGATTTAATCATTATTTCAGATTTTTCAATGCTTGTAAGAAAGTAGTTGAACAACAAACTCTAATTTTGAATTAAATTAGTAGACACCTAACCACTTAGTTAGGAATGAACCCCATGTGGCTCTTAAACCATCCATTGAAGAAGTTAAAACAAATCTCATCAAGCTCCATTGTAATTCACATTTTCATTTTCCACAATTCACATGTCTATTTCAGAGCCCCTACTAGATGGTTGAAAATGCCCGGTTGGTTTTAGAGCCCTCTCCTATAAATGGAAGTAGTCTCTAGGATTTGTGTCAAAACACAAAGAATCGAAAAGTTAGTACTAATTGTACAACATCAAGAAACTGCTTCAAAAATTCAAAAAAGGAAGGCCACCACGTATCATTCTTGGACAATGCAATTGATTTTGAGTTGTGAGTGGGAGAAGACATTAATTTTGGTGCTGATGAATAGGATTACAAGTATTTGAAATTTGGACTTTTACACGGAAAGTGATTTACTTGTCATGGAGAATGAACACATCTTCTATTGGATGGGCTTCGTTCATAAATAGCAAAGGGTTTGTGAGATTGGACCCTTACATTCGGTCCGGTTTTGTATTTCCCAATTCCAAAATCGCAGCTGATATGGTAGCCGACCCATACCTGATCACTTAAGCAATTTTGCATAGGTGGAGTGCGTGAATCTGGACTGAGTTTTTTTTTTTTGTGTATGGAAATAGATTGTGGAAGGGTTGTATAATTATCCGGAATTTTTTAACTACAAATATAATAACTACAAATTTTGAAAGTGCAGATTTTGTTCAACCTATACTGGTCAGATAGACTTATCTTATTTCGACCATAGGCTGCAATCAAAACGGATAGTTCTGCAGTATTGTAGCTCACAAAAAGTAGTTCTCTTTGTACACCTAATCCTGTGGCACGTAAGGATGGTAATGTGTGTGTCATGAAACTTCAATGCATAGTGAGTACCGTCTATAATAATCAAGTTAATTGACACATTAGGTCAGTTCAAACTCCCTATTCCCGTTCATCTTTGAAGTTCAATGAATTGGCGCGTGGCTTCGCTGACTTCCTCCAACGGCTAGGTCCATCACTAGTTTTGTTGTGAACTTGGCTGTAGAGGCCACAAAGTTTGCATTGGGTATAGCATGGGAATTTGTTGGAAGTGTGTGACGTTAGGCATCATGGGTGGTTGTGCAATGGATTGCATAGGGTTGAAGGGATTTTGAAAAGAATTACCAAACATGAAGTGGGAGCCACAGAGGAGCTGTAAATCCATTAATGAGGTGGTTGGAAGAGCAGGTTCGGATTGCTGTGCGGAGGTGGGAATGTCTTCAACACCTGCGTCATCATCAATAACAGGTAGTGTGGCCCCTGATTTTCACTGTCCCCTTGGCTGCTACGAAGCAGGATTGCATGATCGTCGTGGTTGTATTGGCCGCGTAGCGCGTTCTTGTCTTGCCTGCGCTTGAAGTTCCGTCTTCCGAGCTTACTCTGCAGCCTTCCGTGCACGCTCCTCTGCTTTCCAAGCACATTGTTCTTCTTTCTTTGCACGGTCCTCAACAAGCTTGCAATGGTGAGCTTTCCGCAGTCGACGCTTCTCTTCATGTTCTTGTAATTTTTTGGCTTGTGCTTGTTGTTGTAGAACCTTTGCTATCTCCTTATCTCGTGCTCTTTGCAAATTTTCTTCTTGCAATTGCTTCATTGTCCTAATGTACCCATCTGAAGTGAGTAGTTGGGATTTCAAGAAGTCGACAAGAAGATGACTCTTTTTGCTTCTAGGGTTTTGGTGGTCTGTGAGTGCAGGCACCTGGAGGAAGCGACTAATGGAGCCTGGATTCTCACTATAAGAAAACTGTGTTTTTTTGGATGTCTGACCAAAAACGTAGCGTATCTAAGGTGCAACATTCTATGTCCAAAAGAACATTGAGATGTTTACTAGACTGATGCAATGAAAGTGTACGTTTATATGGATGTTGTAGAAAATAGAAGAAAATTATGGTCATAGCATGTAGGTGCCAACAAAAACAACTATGCCGTTAAAGACATGACTGCAGATATAATGATGTTTCAAAGATTGTCCGAGAAAACAATCATTGCCACGTCAGCATCCCTAATCCATTTTAACCGTGGATAAATGAGTAGAAATTACTGTGGTCTAGGAAAAAATAATTGCCCAAGGTTAAAAAAAAAGATGATGGGCAGGTAGTTTGGAAAAAAAAGCTAATGTGGCATTTGACGTGGTATATGACATGGAAATTCAATGACGTGGATATGAAAAATGCTGACGTGGCATCTGATATGGACATGAAAAATGTTGATGTGGCATTTGACTTGACATTGTCTAAGAAGATTAATGTTGTTTTCAGCAACATCAACTTAGATGTCAACAAAAAATTTGATACTATTTTTGGCGACATCTATTCAGATGTCTTTTGAGACACTTTCTGAGATGTCAACTTTGACATCCAAACATTTTGCAACATCAACTTTGACATACATCATAAAAAATAGCCTATACAAAATACATAGTACATTGTACAAAATACACCATACATTATATACAATACGCCATACACAATATTTGGTATTTATGTCACATGACTTAAAAGTCAATTATTGTGTGTAAATAGACATGAAAAGACATACTATTTATATAAATAGTGCAGTAGGAGGTATAACAAACTATATGGGATATGTAATTTTTCAAAATTATACAAAATTGTCAAAATTGACATCTTAGTTGATATCGCAAAAACATCTGGACGTCTCAATTGACATCTCAATTGATGTCTCAGTTGGTGTCTAAAAAAATACTATTAAACTTTTTGAATGGCATGTAGGTGTGCTGATGTGGCATGCCACTTCATCTTTGGTGGATGCCATATCAATCAAATGCCACATCAGGTGGCACTTTTTTAATTTTTTTAATTTAAAAAAAAAAACTTGTCTAATGGTTGACCTTTGCTTGCATTTTACATTTGGTCAGGGTTTTACCTCAATCCATGGTAACTTTCTCTAATTTAATCAAAGTTAAACCAAAAGTTCTTGCCAACATGGCATTTCTGTGTTTTCTTGGATGTTGTATAAAACACAACTATGTTTTTCTTAATGTCTTTTAGAACATTACCGTTGCATAGGACATCAACTTGTTCCACCTGTGACATGCAAACGTTTTTTGAAACATCCAACTCAATTCTACATCCTGTGGTTGCAATCCCATCTTTGTGCTCATGTATTGAAAAACATCCTTGTTTGTTGCTAACATTCAAAAAAATGCGGGTTTCTTATAGTGAACCTTCCCTGTTCAGATGATGTTACATATACATTACACCCAACATCCACAATCATTATTTTTGTCACCCGATGAATATTTTCAAGACAACAGTTTCTTGTAGGAGACATAGAAGTAGACAAGCTGCCTTATCCTTCAGATGTTCTACATGACATTTGCAAGCTATCACACATATATGCAAAGAATGTGAACATATTAACCCCTAAAGGACCATTGTCTCCTCAGGGAACAAATGCGTTTTCAGGCAAGTATCTACGGGCTGAAATTTTGTCGTGATTTTTTGAAACTTTTTTTGGAGATGGTAAAACTGATAAACTTTGTGGAAATATAATTTTTTTTCACAATCAGTGCCCGAGAACAAAAGTTATGACTAAATAAACTCAAACGAGGGGATGGGGGGCAATCTGGACAGCAAAAAAAGAATAGACAAAAAGTTGAATTTGTTTTTTTAATATTTTTTTTCTCATAGATTATATATTTGTCTACCTAGAAAGCTTTGATTCATTTCATTTGGATTTGTTATGAGCAAGTTATGGACATTCTTGTTTTTGGGGTAGTTAGAGCATCTTCTTAAAAAAAATAACTTGTAGGATTCATTTCTAAATGCAATTTTTTTAATTTTTCAAATTTTTTTACATGGTCTAATTTACTTGCTAGAGAAATCCCACCATTGGGATTAGTGCATTTTTATTCCATCTAAAATATATTAATATTTTAGATTTTCCTTCTATCTTGTACCTATTTCTATTTAACAATTTTTTTAAGAATGATAATTAAGTTTTTTTTAGTTTTTTTTCCCTAGACCTTCAATTCAATTCTCCACTATAAAGATTTAAAGCTCAGAACTCTGTAGTGCAAAATTTTTAAGTTAAAAATGTTCAAAGTAAGAAAATCTAGTCCTACAAGGTGCTAAAAAACTTGTTTTTTCACTTTAAACTCAAATATCTTGCAATCTGTGTGGTCAAAAATTCTAAATTTTTTTCTACACACTCTCATACTAGTTAGATGTAAGATCCTATGGTTAGATATGGAAAATAAACAATTTTCATTTTTTTTAACTCTTTGCTATAGATATGGCAATTTTGAGTGTTTTTTGGCAGAAAAAGACCTTGGTCCTTTAAGGGTTAAGCTTCAACCTTAGGAATTGCGTTGTTGCCTACAATGACAAAGTAGGCTCTTCTTTCATCTATGGGATGCCGCATTGGGTCCTCAACTTCTTGCATTGGTTGTAGTCCATCAAAGTCCCTATCATTTTGCAATTGAACCATGTTTATGATGGATTGGGTAGAGTATAGTGCCTTCCATTACTCCTAACCTTTGTTCGGCACACAACTTTCCAAAATGTTCAATTTACTTTCTCACAAATGTCAACTACTTTGCAAAAGGTAAGAATCTTACTTAGGGTGGATAACAAACAACTCTTTGTGGTTGGAAGAGCCTTGACTATAGACAAAAAACTCCACATCCCTTCCATCTCTAGGCCTTTGTCAAGATGTATTCCTTGCATGATACATTGTTTGGAATCATTTAGAGCACTAGTCTAAACAATTGTATGCAATGCTTTAACACCATATATGAGAACTACAAATGTCTACGCTAATGCTTTTTGATCGGTGTCTAAGTTTGCAAAGACAACTACCTACAACATCTACTTATATATTAGTGTTGATACCAACATCATAGGAGACATCAACATATACTTTTGATGTTTTCCATGACGTCTCAGAAAATGTTTAGACATTTAAATGTAGTCTGCAATTCTACTTGTAACAATTCTTGTGTTTTTCAATATCCCATATTGTTTGTCTAACTTTCCACCATCCCTCTTGTATAAAGAAGTTGTCTTCTCCTCTCTATATAATCATATCAAGTGGCTTTTGAAGCCATGTACTATAATATCCAAATATGGTGTATTTTTTTTGGCATATTTTGTGTGGTATATTTTGTATTGTATATGGTATATCATGTATGACATGTTGTATTGGACATTTTTGAAATACATTTGGAGTCATATGACATAATTCTTAGTATAATGTATTTTGTATGGCATATTATGTATTGTATATGGTATATTATGTATGGTATATTATATATGGTGTACTATATGAAATGTTGTATTGTATATTATGAAATTTGAATGTGCATTATGTAGGACTTGTATAATTGTCCATATTGACATTATGCCAAATAGTGCATTTGACCACATAAATGTCAAAGGTGACATCATTTTGTTCTTCTAAATCATATTGGACGTTGCAAGAAATATTCATGGTGAAATAAAGACATCTACTATGACATCCCAAAACATCTAGATGTTTAAGTTGACGTCTCAATAAATGTCTAGACATCTACAATGACGTCTCAGAAAACGTTTAGATGTCTAAGTTGATGTCTTTCAAAACGTCTAGATGTCTAAGTTGATGTCTTTCAAAACGTCTAGACGTCTAAGTTGATGTCTTCAAAAACAATATTAAATTTCTTAAACAACATGAAAATGCACTGACGTGGCAAAGAAATGTGCTGACGTGGCATGCCACATCATCCTTACTAAATGCAATGCCAGATGCCACCTCAGATGCTACATCACGGACGGAAATGGATGAAAAATCCTACATAGCTTCCCGCGCATGCATGGCACTTAGGTGGCAGCCACATGGCGACTTTTCAAGACCCTGTTGACCTATGTTTTTTGTGATGTCTAGTGAAAAATTTGTGATGTCCGGCCGGATTTTTGATGTTTTTGGCACGTTTGCGCGGGATGCGATTTTTTAGACGTCCTTGCAGACGTAGAAAAACGTCAGCAGAGACATGCGGATGTCTAAATCTCCAAAAACACAGTTTTCTTATAGTGTCTCCTCAACATTGACAACAATGACGTCTTTGGGCACTTGTATTTCGGATGTTTGAGCATTCACAACATAGTGTGTGTTGCTACAATTCGTTTGGCGGTTGAAGCCCTCCTCCAACTCGTCGTCCAGTAGGTGAGGTACGTCTTCTATCGTTGATGTTCTCTCTAGCTACTCGCAAACTTCAGGACCTTCGGCACTTCAACCTGCTCCGTATGTCTCGCTGGGGCCCATCTGCAAGTAGACTATTCTTCTTGTGTGAAGCCTTCACCAATCCCATTATTCTCCTCTGGAGGTGAAAAATAGGTGTGAAGAAGACCTGTTCATTTAAGTATATTTTCTTGTGAGAGTTCTACATTTGCATCCTGTGTTGCAAACCGCCAACGCCTTCATCGTGCGCTTTGTGTCAAATGTCAATCTCCAATTCTCCACTCTCGTTCTCCAAACAATTTTCAAGGGGTGTCACACCTTCTTCATGATTTCTAGCATCTAATTGGTTCTTCTTTTCTCTCCTCAACTTCGCATTCTTCATAGAAATTTTGTTTTTGGAGAAGGTGTGACTATCCCTATTGTGCAGATATGCAATTTGATAGACTAGACAACGTTGTTCACATCTTTTTCTATTGAACATCCTGGCTAGTAAGATCAGTACCTTCTTCAATCCCCAATAGAATCAATCAACCCATTACTAGCAATCACCCAATTTTGCCATCTACAGGATCCTTCCATTTCCGCATAGTGTGTAAATAATGTACTTTGGGTTTGCCATTGGAAGGTCATCTTCATTAAATTGAAACAAAATGGTCATTTTCAGAACTTAAGCCCCCTCCATTCAAAGATAAGTTGTTGAAGGATAGGATAAAAATAAGCAAATAGTTAGAAGGCTTAGAACAATCCAACATTAAAACAATTAGGAAACGTGAATATGCAAAATGCAATTTTACATGAGTTGTCTAACAAGATGTTATATATATAGAAGCGGGTCCCTTTACATTGAAGAATACAACTTTACTTGAATCAATTTATCTCACTTCTCTATATACTTCACTTCCTAGGAAATGAAATCCCGGTAAATTTAATCTTGCTAATTCTAATGATTAAATGCCTTGTGTAAAAATGTAGAGGCTATGTGCATAGATAGCACTCGCCTTTACTAAAAATTGGATTTTGTATATGAATGACTATTCTATTAATAGTAATGATCTTTCTACAAAGCAAAGACCTCTATGAACCTGCTATAAACGAGGATCACTCGGCAAACCAACGTTCCTGAGGGAAGAACTACTATTTGTTGCATCCTTGGCAACCTCTAAGGCTTTTAACTTGGCCAATCCTCTGAAGATATCCTTGCGTCAAGAAGGCTTGGGTGATCCACTGTCTTGACTGAAAGTACTAAACATTCCCATCATCATTAAATCCTTGGCCTCTCTCTTCCGCTTTCGTTCAAGTCGTGGACTCTCCGTATTCAAAAGAGACCTATAACCTCGAGGAGGAGGCCGTGGTATCAATCTATTCACAGTGCTTATGTACGGATCGGTAGTTGTTGTCGATCGTGTGTAATTTGACCACTGTAGGTCTCGAAGAGTCGTTCGGTGGGAAATAGGTACAGTAGAAGGCAAAGATACTCCGCCTACACATTTAGAGGGGAAAGAAATAGTAATCTCTACAAGGCGCGAAACCTGCCGTGCACTGTATGCACCCAACGGGACCTTATTTATCAGATCCCGTCCCCTGGGATCTACATTGACCTTCTCGCTCTGGATAGCGTGATGTGCAATTGTTGGCGGCAACACAACTCCATCCTTGAGACGAGGATCCATACCATGGCCTGTGTCATCCGCATACAATTTCCTATGCGGGGTGTTTGGGGTTCGCAAAGTCAGCGATTGTGTACGCAATCAACTTGAGGTGGAGCATGTCCTCTTCATCGACAACGGTGAGCAAATCGAGGTCCTCACTAGACCCCGACTAGGTGGGCCAGGGTTGCTAGCGTGTGAGCCTGTGAGCATGAGCCTGTGAGCTTGTGAGCTTGTGAGCGGGAATTTTTTTTTGTAGTATAAACAAGTTGGGACCTATGACCGTGGGTTTATTACATTATAAATTTCAGGAAATGTGAAGTCATTTTAATGAAATTTGACGCACTTGCAAAAGTATTTTGAAGATATTTTTTGCCACAAGCAAATGCAGTTATTTTTTATAGACATTATGATGAAAAAAATCCAAATGAAAATAGCAAATGTCCAAAATGTAGCCATAAAATACACAAATCCACTCATAATTCTAAAATCCACACATTATAGTTTGACTCAAGAGATATGTCAATCTCAAGAGTCTAAGTCGTAGTGGATTTGGTTATAGAACCTTCAATTGTTGATGGCTTTAAAGTCTCTCTACCCTTGGAGGCACTACCATCTATAAATCCAAAATTTTCAAAGTATAAGTATCTTTATGGCGTTTTGGTTTAGAGCAGCCAAAGTCCGCAAATGTTGATGCCATCTGCTCGATAGACACAAGAAGGTGAAAATTCTTCTCTAGACTGAAGAAAAGACTTTGTGACTTTATCATCCTATCTATTGATGTCAATTCCATATGGCTAAAAATAGATGTAAAACAATGTTAAACTTACAAGCTTAAAACTTGACATGAAGAAAAATGATATGAAATATTGCTAGCTTACTTGCAAAATTTTGACTTCTAAGCAAACTTAAGAGGTGCCATAGTCGTAGTGTCTAGATCTTGGAATATCACAACTAATAGTGGCGGTCATGTTATTGCTACAACTGAGGTGCATTTCTTCATGCGTTTGACAATGGCGTAAAAAAGGTCCTTGTCCTCTTCCAATGCTACAATGTGGTAGCCTATGCCATAACAAACAATAATAGATACACTTGAAATTAATATTATATACATTAGTTCAAAGATTCACTTTACAAATTAGACTTAGAATCCATAATAATTGAATTCAATAGTCACCTATAGTTGCGATGCAGTCTAAAATTCTAAAGTGTGTGTGAGCCTCTTCTAAGAACTCAAGACCGTGAGCAGAGTTACCCACCATGACTAACTTGATCATCTTCAAGTACAACTTGGTGGACTTTTGCTTAGCTCCCAATCTCATGGCATTTGCAATGATGAGTTTAGGGTTCTTTTTGAAACGGGATTGTCTCATTACACTTTCATTTTGTAGCATCCGTTGCAAGTACAATATGTTGTTGCACGATTCAAGTGACTTTTCAATTAGAAAATAATATAAATTAATCAAACCACAAAATACAAAATAATAATTTGAAAAACAACAATCCTACATAATCTAAATCTCACCTGGAACATGAAAGTTAGAAAAATATCAATTGGCATCCAGTGTCAAGTTTTTCTAGATGTATGGAAAACATATTTCTTCACATCTAATGGCCTCAACATCTTTATAAACTTGGACAAGGATAGAAGATTGTACCTTTGCACTCAATATAATATGTGAACCAATTTGGTCTTTATATGGGAGTCCTCAATGGATTTGAATTTCAATGTAGTGATGAAAAATCTTTTTATATACCTTGAATAACAAATAAATTGTAGACGAGTAAAATCCAAATGGGTTTGCAAAAGAAGTCACTCACTTGTTTATGCCATGCATAACCTTCATGATCAATTTGATCTTGTCTTTGGTATTGAGAACAATACAATTCACTATAATAGGCCAAGACATCTTTGTTGGATGAAGCCTAGAAACATGACTCATTCACGCCAATAGACAATGAATTTTGTTCCATACAAAGAACTTCGACTTCTTCAAAGAATAGAATGGAGCATGACTTCAGTAGCTTTCTTAGTTGACTTGTTACTAGATATCTCGATGTTTGCATTTGTCGAAGTCATTGTTATAATGGACTTGCCACATCCGCAACAAGAACTATGTTATGATGCACCTTTGAGGTTGAAGCTTGACCCACATCTCCTCATTGCACTTGAACAATTGAATCTACATGAGACAACAAGACAATGTTAACAATTGAACTCTAGACAAGAAAAAAAAAATTCTTACAAAGTACAAAATGAAATGTATAATTTTTAAGAAGAAAATTAAAATAATTTATAAAACAAAATCTCTAAGCTATGTTTCTCATCAAATAATCTTGGTTTAATATACAGTCACTACAAAGATCATCAATAATATATGCAAAGATGTCACATTAAATGAATTTAAGAAAATTCGAGAATTAATCAATGTCAACAAAAACTATCTTAGTACCAGAAACTTCTCAAATTTGCATATAACTAGAAAAAATTAATGAATGAAACCATCTTTGGCTCACAAAAGTATCACTAAATAGTAATGGCCCAAAAAAAACTAAATTCAAATTCAAAAGCATGACGCACCACATGTGTGATGTACCATGCTTATAGCCCCCCCGCCATGTCTTGGCAATTGACTCCAACATTGAAAATTCCTAAATTCTCGAAACATGATTCAATTCTAGGAGATTTAGCAAAGGCTTGTCCAAAATTAGTCGGAGGCGATTGACCTAAGAAGAGACTACAAAGCCCCCCTAAGAATCGGTAACTAATTGGTTTTTATTTAAATTTCATCCATCCATTACATTTCATTTTCAAAAACATATTAAACTTTAATCCAAAGTTACTAAGCTTCATACTCTTCAATCCAAACCACAATCACTAATTTGAACTAAAATTTAAAACTAGTAATTCAAATTCCACTAGCCTTGAAGCAAAACAAAGAGGCATTTCTTTCTTTTTTTGACCAAAAATAGGGGGTCCGGCTAGTAGCTCAAAAACCTCAGTCGGACCCGACGGGGTTCTTCGAGCTACCTAGTGCTACCCCCGTTTTTGGTACTCGAAAAAAAAAATTCAAAAAAAAAAAAAAAAATTTTTTTTTTTTTTTTTGACCGAAAATAGGGGGTCCGGCTGGTAGCTCAAAAACCTCAGTCGGACCCGACAGGGTTCCTTGAGCTACCTGGTGCTACCCCCGTTTTTGGTACGAAAAAAAAAAAATTAAAAAAAAAAAAAAAAAAAAAAAAATTGTTTTTTTTACCAAAAATAGGGGTCCCGGCTGGTAGCTCGAAGAACCCCGTCGGACCCGACGGGGTTCTTCGAGCTACCTGGTGCTACCCCCGTTTTTGGTACTCGAAAAAAAAAAATTAAAAAAAAAAAAAAAAAAAAATTTTTTTTTTTTTTTTTTTTGACCGAAAATAGGGGGTCCGGCTGGTAGCTCGAAAACCTCAGTCGGACCCGACGGGGTTCTTCGAGCTACCTGGTGCTACCCCCGTTTTTGGTACGAAAAAAAAAAAATTAAAAAAAAATTTTTTTTTTTTTTTTTTTACCAAAAATAGGGGTCCCGGCTGGTAGCTCGAAAACCTCAGTCGGATCCGACGGGGTTCTTCGAGCTACTTGGTGCTACCCCCGTTTTTGGTACTCGAAAAAAAAATAAAAAAATAAAAAAATAATTTATTTTTGACCGAAAATAGGGGGTCCGGCTGGTAGCTCGAAAACCTCAGTCGGACCCGACGGGGTTCCTCGAGCTACCTGGTGCTACCCCCGTTTATGGTACTCGAAATTTTCTTTTTAAAAAGGATTGGAAAATAATAATAAAAAATAAAAAATAAAAAAAATAAAAAAATAAAAAAATATATATATATATGTTTTAACGAAAAATATGGGGTCCTGCTGGGAGCTCAAAAAACTCAGTCGAGTGTAAGGTAGCAATGTTTAAATCAAGTCTGTTTGTTAATGCTAGATGGGTTGTTTGTTTTGGGTAGAATGACAAACTACAACCTTTTTCCATCTCTACAGATTGTGTGTGAACAATAGTGCTATATCTTTTAATCTTCATAATCTCGCTTCTCAAAATTTGAATATTTCATTCTACTTTGAGCTATTGTATTTCAATGTCTTGATATAAGTCTTCACCTTAAGTTTGATTGCCCTCTCTCAATTTAACTTTAGTACTCATTGAGAACCATCCAACTTTCTTTCAAGATATTGTATGTTGCCTCCGACTTTTCGTGCTCATCATAGCCTTTAGAAATTTCAATAGCTTATTTATGAATCAACAATGCAATAGTGATTTGCAGAAAAATATTGTTAACCCATTACAGAATTCAAACAATAGAAAGAATCCAAATTTACACACATGGAAAACTATAACAAGTAAATACGAAAACCTACCTTCATCATTTATTCCAGTATTGCCTTTGCAACTCTCTAGAACTCTATTTGGAGTTGTACTACCTTATTTGCATTTTCTTTTAATTATTGTATTCGTACAACAATCAACCATGTTAAATTTTAATTCAAGTAAATTGTTTGTGATTTTTATACTCTACTTCTATGGCTCTATACATTTAACTTTACTTATAGCAATCACAAGAATCTCATTTTCAATTTCAGCAACATTCCAAACTAGATGTAAATCACTTTGCAATACCTAGTAATGAAAAAGGTTGTTAAAAAAATCACAAGACCTAGCGCTATTTGGCATAACCTTTATGACTTTTTTATTACCATTGCTTTCATATTACAAAAGCTAATTCTGCATCGTTGGAATGTTAGGTAATTTAGCCTATGACAGGCCAACTTTGGACCAACCTAATGTAGGTGAAAAAAAATTTGTGAAGTAAATTTCAGAAGATACATGTATAGCTAAAGAATTTTTGGACCTGCAATAAGGTGATCAAAAATTGGCTTGTCAGAGGTTGAGTTATCTTACAACAACTATGGTTGCCACCCAAAGTTGTTATATCCCCATTAGTAGATTTGAATGCCGAAATATGAAATGTTGCACTTGATAAGTTTTTTCTAAAGTGGTTGTCCAAGCTCTCAATGTCTAATTAACCTTCTTCTTCTTTTCACATTTGTAATGTAGCCCTTCACCAACCAAACAACAAATTCATCATTGGTAACCTACTTAGATTCATAAATTTTAGAGTATAACAGTACAAGAGTACAACTATATGAAAACAAAATTTGCATTGGGATTCAACAATGTATAGGTTGTGCTTGGTTTGGAGCACTTTCCAAACACGTCCTCAATATTTGCGTCACTGATGAAAGCAATATTTTTAGCAAACGTAGGATTAGGTTCATTACTACTCAATGGTGCTAGTATGTGAGCTTATAAGCCTTGAGTTTAGACACATAGGTACTCTACAACTATTGGAGATGTCTATAACATACATATTTATAATATAAACATCCTTAAACTATAGAAAGTGCGTATAACATAGACACCTATAATATAATTAGGCATCTATAATGTAAATATCCTATAACCATAAAAGGTGTTTATAACATAAGTACCTACAACATTGACACCTATAATATAAACATCCTATAACTATGAAAGATGCTTAAAACATAGGAGTCTAGGCTTCTATATTCATGGACTCAAGCTCCCTAGGTTCACAAAATAGCAAACGTGATCTACTACCTATTGTAACCCCCCTTTTTTTTTTAAAACCTCTTTGTTTGTGCGCTGTGAAAGGCAATCTCTTCTTCACATTGATTGGGTCAAATCTTAGTTGAGATGAGACATTAGTACATTACTATTGCAACATGTTGGCTTATGTCTGCAAGAATACCTTACTTTGTCCCCATATCGAGTTTTCAATATGATTAACATATTCAAGAATGTGTTGTATATTCAACCACCTCTACATGATGCAAATGTGTATCTAACGGTCCGAAACAATCAAACCATATGGCAAATTGCAAATGCACCAACTACAAAACAACATAACAAGTAGGAGAGTGCTGGCTATGTCAAAAAAAAAATACTAGGAGTAACATTGTTGCCTTTCCTAGGACTAGGTACAATTGTTTAACTAGAGATTGGATTTGACTTTAATAAAAACGTGTATTGAATTACAGTGTGTACATAATCCTCATGCACATGCTCAAACTTTACAAACATGACAATTTTAGCCATTGGAGGTTGTCAAAAATACATTAATTGCAAGCACACATACTACCTATACTGGTACTTCTGCAAAATGGACATCTATGAAGATAAATTCATTCATGCACCAAATTATAGCTTCAACGAGGTGAAGTTTCTTTTAGTTAAAGTAGGAATAATCACAATTTTAGAGTAGTCTTGGCCATATTTTTTTATGTACTTCTTTTGTATTGTATTAAAATTTAGTACGATTGAAATGATTTAAAGTGTATAGAATGCAACAATCCTATGCATCCTTGTTTGTTTCTATTCTTTTTCTTTTATTCCTTTAAAAATCATTATTTTTCATTTTTTTATTTTTTATTTTATTTTTTTTTACTATGCTCTCATTTTTTCCCTTCATTCTCCAATTTAGGAGACATAATTATTTTTAATAATGATTCAGATCTTACAATCCACTGCTTAGTCATTAATTTTTTTTATTAGTCTATTATTTGTATTCCAATTTTTTTTTATTTTTTGGGAAAGATGCCTTTTTTCATTTATATATATTTTTTCTTAAATAATGGTCACTACATTAGATTGGAATACATTTGTGAGAGGTTCATGAGACTTGAATGTGGTGACTGAGGTTTGAATCCTATGAGGCCCCAAATTATACTGGTGCATACAATATCTATAATGAGCTACAAGCAAAGCGTTGATGTAGAGTAGCATTCGTGAATGCTAGATTATACTTATTATTGTGTTTGTGAGTCACATTAGCCTAATATATTCTATTGTGTTCTCAAAATAACTTGTGAGTACCTTGACATAAAAATTGTAGTAGTTGAATTGAATACTAAATTGTGTACCACAATATAAAGTTGTTTTTTGCTAGAAATGAATAGTGACAATTTTTGAAAAAAAATATTGAAATCCACGGTTATAGGAATAACGGTCATAGGTCCTAAAATTTACTAAAAATAGTATATTTTCTTCTCCATTAAAATTATTTTTCCAAAAAAAAAACTTTTTGGTAAAAAAGTTGAAAAAAATAAATTTCAAGGCTCCCCGCTCCCCGCTCACAAGCTCCCCGCTCACAAGCTCGCACGCTAGCGTCGTTGCTAGGTGGGCTATCTACCACTAGTAGAAAATCATGTCCAAATCAACAAAAAATCATCAAAAACTTGTTGATTTGGGTACTGCAATGACCGTTTTTACATTTTTTTGTTGATTTGAGCCCAAGCTAACACAATGGTTAACAAATTTTTGTTGATTTGAGCACAAGTTAACAAAATGGTTTAACAAATTTTTGTTCATGTGAATAGTGCAATGACCAAATAAACATGTTTTTGTTGAATGTTTTTGGGTTGTTTTGGGGGTTGTTTTTGGGTTGTTTTTGGGTTGTGTTGGGGTTGTTTTGGAGTTGTTTGGAGGGTTATTTGGGGTTGTTTGGGGAGTTGTTTGGGGGTTGTTTGGGGGGTTGTTTGGGATTGTTTGGGCGTTTGTTTTGGGTTGTTTTGGGTTTATTTTGGGTTTGTTTTGGGTTTGTTTTGGATTCTTTCTGGAATTTTTAAGAATTTTTCAAAAATTATGAATTTAGAGTTCAAATTGTATTTTATTTTCAATTAGATTTGGAATTCCATTGAAGATCTAATTAAATTCATAATGTAATTCAACTTTGATTCAAATAATTTGATTGTATCAAAGTTTTCAACATATGAAAGATCCATAATTGCTTTTAAATATAAGTCTTGAAAGCAATGTTGAAATCTTCATTTATGTTTATTTTTTCAACAGATTTAATTAGATGATCTAGCTAGTATTTATTTTGACCTATTATTCCCTCTTGAAATTGTAAAATAAAAAACTTCACCAATTGCAACATCATGATGCTTGGATTTTAAAAAAATAGTATTTCATTCATCCCAAATGATTAAATTTTATTTTTCTAAAATTTTATCTGAAAAATTAAGGTATATATCTATTCTACAATTTACAATTTTCTATCATATGCTAAAAGAATATGTTAGAGAATCTATATTAAAAGTTGCAACAATAAATATTTTATATTCATGCTTGGAGAAAATAATAAGTGGATAGAAATTGAGATCGATTTACAACATTCAATGAAAAGAATTCTAGTTATGAAACTAAAGATTTCCAAACCTAATGGTTGCAATGTACTAATGTACATGTTGTAATCAACAATTTGCATCCTATTTTTTAAATTTTTTTTGAAAATATTTAAAATTGTATTCAATAAAAAAAATTGAAATTTATTTAAGTGTAGAAATTCCACTTTAAATTGGAAATTGAAATTCTTCATGAGTTTTACCTCCCTAATCTAAATAGAACAATTTGAAACTTCTCACAAAATTAATATTTTAGAAAACCAATTTCTAATTCCTATTTACTTGAAAAATACATTCAAATCTACTTGGCTTACATGCATATATACCTAGAAAACCTATACATCATACAATAACTTTCTCATGATGTAATCAGAAGTTATAAAACTTGTGAGTCCTTCAAACTATCCCTTCACCACATGTTCTGTAAAAATTTTAAAGGAAAAAAAAGGGAATTCAATTTCTAAATACATGACCAAAAACACAAGCTATATTGTCAAAAAAAGTCTACTTTGCTCTTTAGGGGTCTAAATTTTAATTTTAATTTCTCTAACCTCTAAAGGACCATTGTCCCCTCAAGGGACAAAATAGATTTTGGGTAGGTTTGTATGATTTAAATTTTTAGTAAACCTTTTTGAAACTTTCTCTTAAAATAGGAAAATTTATTAGCTTCGTGGGAATATAAATTTTATTTCAATTGGTGCCCAAGAGCAAAAGTTATGGCATCTTAAACATAATTTTCACGTCACCGCCTCACCGGGTAGAAAAAGAAATCTACAAAAACTTCAAATTAATTTAAAATTTTTTTTCTTCTTGAAGATCATATTTTTGTGTACATGTTAAGCTTTGATTCATTCCATTTGGATTAGTAATGTGAAAGTAACGAACAATCTTGTTTTTCAAGCAATTTGAGCATCTTCTTGAAAAAATAACTTATAGGATTCAATTTTGAATGCAATTTTCACAATTTTTCAAAAGAAATTGTTTAACAAGGTTAGATTTTCTATTCAGAAAAATCTCACCATTGACATTATTGTGTTTCAATCCCATTTTAGAGCTATTAATGATTTAATTTTTCTTTCAATCTTAGACCTACTTCTACTTAATAATTAAAAAAAAATGAAAATCAAGCGTTTTTATTTTTATTCTATTTTTAATTCTATTTTTTCAACACAATTATTCAACATAATTTTTTTTTAAATATTTAAATTCTAGATGAAGAATTTTCAAATTCTTATTTTAGAGCTATTGAAATTGTATGTTCTACATTACAATAAACTTGAATATAAACTGTGTCTAAATCAACTCCTAGTAAAATGTTTGCCAAATATTCATAATATCTTAAATTGAATTGAAGTTCTTGTCACTAAAATTTCATGTGGAAATGTTTAAACCACCAAGTTTGACATTCTTTGTGTAATAGGAATATTCTCTATTAACTTAGTAATTCACAATTCAGTCTTTTTCCAACTCAGCAGACTTTAGAGGCTGTTTTCTCATAAAATAGTAACTTTTTTCAAAAAACTTGAAACTAATAAAAGTTGTAAAATCAAGTTAAATTTCATCTCCAACAATCATTTTGAGATTTCAAGTCTCCAATTGAAAGTTATGGGCAAAATTCAGAGACGGTTCGGAATGAAAGTTTTTTTTGACATTTGTAAACACTGTCTCTGAATTTTGCCCATAACTTTCAATTGGAGACTTGAAATCACAAAATTATTGTTGGAGATGAAACTTAACTTGATTTTACAACTTTTATTAGTTTCAAGTTTTTTGAAAAAAGTTACTATACTATGAGAAAACAGACCCCAAAGTTGACTGATTTGAAACAACAAGTGACAAAGATTGAAAATCGGAAATAAATAACTATTTGTTCATGTTTAAAACATATACAAGTGTATATGGTGCAATGGATAGACCTAATATCATGTATTTATGAATGTTCAACATACTCATTTTTGTGTGAACCAAAAATTTTACTCGAAAAAGGCTCTCAAAGTTTATTGATGTTGTTTGGCAAGATTGAACGAGGATAATTTTTTCTTTTTTAAAAAAAAATAGCATAATCTTTCAATCCACATGAGCATATAATTGTAAATTTTTGCTACACATTACATTATTCATTTTATATACTTTTGTATAGGTTGAATTAAAAAAAATGTTTTAATTTTAGACAATGCATCACATATTGGTGGTTTTAGACTTTTCTTCTTCCAAACTGCCTCCGACCTTCAAAGATTAACAACAAATTTTCCATTGAACACTTCAAAATCTTCACTAAAATAATACAATGAATGTCTTAGTCAATACAAGTGTGTTTAACACATATGACATCAAAGATTGTAATCAAATGAACTATGAACTCTATCCTCATGTTGTATAATTTTTGGTTTATTGAGTCTACTATTGTAAACCTCCTTATTCATGCAATGTAATAATTTTTGCCACTTGTGATCGATGTCTTATCTTTACGCTTTATTTTTTTGATATTTACATTGTAATTAGTATTATGGCACAATTTCAATGAACTACCTTTCTTTGTAGATTTTCATTTATTGTATTCATTTTTGTTCATTTCAATTTATAAATTTTTGAAATAAATTTTCATCATTTGAACAATGTTTATATCATCATGATTGCACTTCTATGTATTATGGAACTTTTTAATTTAACTTAAACATTCATAATGTAGTATTTTTGAAATCAGCAGACTTTGGAGGCCGTTTTCATATAATGAATCAAGCTTTTTGAACAAACTTCAAATTAAGAAAAGTTGGAAAATCAAGTTAACTTTCATCTCCAAAAATCCGTTTGAGATTTGAAGCCTTCAATCAAAAGTTATAAGTCAAAATCAGAGTGTATGTTTGAAAAGTCATTTTCTCTTACATTTTTTAACGAACAGTCTGATTTTGGCTCATAACTTTTTATTGAAAGCTTCAAATCTCAAACGGATTTTTGGAGATGAAATTTAACTTGATTATTCAACTTTTCTTAGTTCAAAGTTTTTTCAAAAAAGTTGATTTACTATATGAAAATGGGATCCAAAGTTTGCTGACTTTAAAAATTAGAGAAAAAAAGTAAATTAATAAATTAAAAAAACCCTCTGTGGTCACTTCACATGGTGTGGTGCAATGGCAAGAGGTGCAAGGTTCGAACCCTTGAGCCCCCCCACCCGCACACGTGGCTTTGAGGACCGCCACATGGCGGTTGTCCATTGGTTGGACCCTTTGGGGAGTTGCCTAGGTGGCGGTTGCCATGTGGCGGCCGTTCATTGGTTGGACCCCTTGGGCCTCGTGGGCAGTTGCCATGTGGCGACTTTTGATTGGCTAATTTTTTTTAATTTTTTTAATTTTTTTTAATTTCATTTTGTTGAAGTCCAAATTAACAAAAAAATTCAACACTTCTTTGTTGGAAATCAACACTTTTTAGTTAAAATTAACAACAAATTTAACATTTTTTTGTTAGAAGACAACCAAAAAGTGTCAATTTGGACATTCAAATCAACACTTTTAGTTACAGAATGTCCAAATCAGCACGTCCAAATCAACAACTAAAATCAACACTTTTTTGTATACAATTGTTGATTTGGACATGATTTTTTCTACTAGTATATGGTTGTTTCTACTATTGAAGGTCGACAGCAACATGTGAATTGCAAACACCTGTACTACTTGTATAGGTACTTCTGCAAGATGGATGTCAACAAAGACATATTCATTCATGCACCAGGTTATAGTTTCAATGAGTTGATGGTACTTCTAGTTCAAGCAAGAATTATTAGAGTTCATGAATAGGAATAGGCACATTTTCAAGTGTACTTCATTCTTACTGTATTCATTTAAGTATATTACGATTGAAATGATTTGAAGACCAAGATATTGAATATGTGTAGGCATTTATGAAGTATAGGGAATTAGGAATATGTCTTAGAACTCTCATTAGTACAATGTTCTGAGGTGAGTTCATATAAATGATCCTAAAAAACTAATTCAGTTTTACACATGAATATGAAAATCATTTTCACTCAAACCATTTTGAATTTGTTGGGCCTATTTAATTTTTTTCTTAATCCTAAACACTTATCCTTTCCTTTTGTTTAGATTTTTTTTTCCTTCCCATTTTTTTTCCATTTTCCTTCCATTTCTAGTTCCATTTCTTTCTCGTTTCCCTTCCATTTCTATTTCTCTATATTTATTTCCCTTCCATATATTTCGATAATATTTCTTTCTTTCTTTCCCTTGTGCTTTTATTTACTCCACCTTCTTTTTTTATTCCTTGAAGTTCTCACTTCCTTCACTTTTCTTTTTTCTTAGAAAGACACCATGCACCTCTAAACCCTAAACCTTCTCTTCATCCAGTGGCCATTTTGTTTTTTTAAATGTGAACACGTAGCAGGATATTACAAATTTACAATGATGCCAATAAATTATTTTCAGAATTTCAAACTTTTTACCCTAAACATTCAAACATTGGAGCGAGATGCCTACCACAATCATATGAGGTATTCATCTCTCAGTAACCTTCAAGCTATCTACTCATTCTACACATGTCATAAGTGCTAGAACATGTTTGCAAGAAAGTTAAAAGGAGTAAAGACTAAACTCATAGAAAATACAAATTTTAAGACAATGAATTCAAAATTTAACACAATCCACGATTTTAGGAGATACGGCCATAGGTCCAAAAATTTACTATAAATAGTAAGTTTTTTCTATTTTAGGCAATAATTTGAAAACTTTCCTTTTTTGGAACTTATTCACAAAATTTATATAATTTGGGGGCTCCACGCTCGCAAACTTCACGCTCACGGCTCGCAAGCTGGCCGCTCCAAGCTCGCATCCTAGCATCGTTGCTTAGATTTATTAGGAAAAAAACATAGAAGAATATATTCTACTTACTTTGAATGATTGAGTTTTGATTTATTGTTGGGCCCCACATAACTAAGGGGATAAAAATGAAAGTTTTACCTTTTATTGACAATGGTATATATATATTGACACATGTAACCGTATGATCTTGTAGTATGCTAGTTTGAGAAGATGTGCAAAAAAATTCAAATTTTTTTGCCTTGTAGATTGCAAGATATTAGTGTTTGAAGTGACAAAATTCTTTTTTTTGCCCCTGCAAAAATCCGGGCAGCTGCACTTCACAAGGTCATATCATTATGAAAAAATGTCCAAAATGGTTGCAACTCTTTGGAATCATTCTTCAAGGTAAGTTGGATATATGATTTAAAAAATTCAGATTGTTTGAAATTGTACAACATATAGGAAAAAAATAGTAAGTAAAAGATGTAGGGAATGATTCAAAATACTAAATTGTTAACAATTTATTTATGGAATTGAGAAATGATAATCCCAATGGTTATAAAAATTCTACACCTAACGTTTTTAATTTTTTCTGAAAATATTGAAAATAGAGTTAAATAAAGGACTTCAAAGTTTATTTTAAATTAGGGAATCCATAACTACCCGCAAACTAAAACACCTCATAACTTTTGACTCATTGATCAAAATGGAATGATTCAAATATTTCTATGTATATAAAAATCTAAAGAACCAATTTCAAACATTTATTTTTGAAAAAAAAAAAAAATTCAGATCTGCCCAGGCTGCCCAAGTTGAGAAACAAACTACATATTTGGCAATAACATTTGACTCATATTTCCAAATGTCCTGAAATTTAGGGCACACGGAAGATACTCCTCGTCCCTACCTTCTATTAAAATTTCAGCCCACAATATGCAAATCTCCATGCACATGCACCTACGCAATAATTCTATGTTGCCAAAAAAAGTAGTCCGGTCCTTTAGGCCAGTTAAAGAGCTTGCTTATTAGTATCACTAGAAGAAAACTGTGTTAGAATTCTTGAAAACATGTCACTTTGTTTTTGTTGAGTTCCCGGTTCAAAACATAGTCAAAATGCAGGAAAACGCAGAAAAAGCATTTTTCTACGTTTTGGAATCTATATTTTATTAGATGTCTGAAATCTATAACAGTCCTAGATATCACTTCTGTAGTTCAGATGGCACCGTCTGAAATCTATACCTGTCCTAAGTTTTTGAAATTTATATAAATAAAATATTTCTCAAATCTATATGTCCTACATGTCACTTTCACAGATCAGACAGGGTGGTCTGAGAAAAGCACATGGAATACCACCATTTCAAGGATAGTGCCCATTGTTCCTTTTACGGGACTGATAAAGTTTAAGCATGCCAAAGGTGATGGCACAAAGGATGGCAAACCCTCCCAACACTCCGAAAACGATGCCAGCAATTTGGCCGGGAGTGCGCCTGCACTGACTCTGGCAACCTCTGGTTGAGTAGCAATAATCACCCGTCGTCCCGCAATATCCAAATTTACTGCAGCACTTGTTGTCGGCGCACTTTCTGTTCTCTGCATCTCTGCCACACTGGAAAGTACTAGTAGGGCCGGGAGCCAAAGCGGGTCCAATTCTCGTATCATTGTAGCACACACCTATTTGACTATACTCCGGTTGGCAGCCCGCTCCACAGTAGTCTGAAGTAGAGCCACAAAAATTGTACTGACTGCAACAACTGCCCTGCCCGTCCTGCGCGCATGTGATATTTGCATTTAAGCCTCCACACGATCCATCCGGTGCAGCTCCCTCGACAACGCCGGCGTTCAGGCAGAGCGTCGCGGCTACGACGAATAGTATTCCAACTATACATGCCTGCAAATTAGACAGCCGACAGTGTTGGATGCCTGAAACAGATCTCATGGTTCTCTCGAAGTTTGCCATTGATGGTGCATGAAGCAGCTTGCTGTTCGAAATGAGACACTTTCCCAAACAAAGACAGGATGTAAAACAGCACGGAGTCTCATCGTTTACCGCAAATGAGCATTGCCACATTTATATAGTCAGTTAAACGTCAGCCAAGTTGATGTTAAAATAATAAGTCCATCATTCATTGCTGTGCAGACAATTTTCACAACTTTTTCTGTCGAGCATCCTCGTACCTTCTTCAACCCCAAATATTACCTACTGGGTAAATTTGAAATGTGAGGCAAGCGTACTACAGACAGTGACTACAGACAGTGATTGTGCAGCAAACGTGCAAGATACTTCTCCTGGCCAGGAGGACGCGTTAAACCCTAATGACCAAAGTGACCATTTTCTGGTTGGTGCCCCTCTTTTGGGTGCATCCCATTCTCAAATTGTGAGGTTTCTTTTTTTAAAACAAAAAATAAAAAATATTTCTAAAAAACATATTGTGTTATGAATTCATTGGTGGTAGTTTCATCAAATTCCACCTTGTGGAATTTTTTTTAAGTTGAGTGGTGTAGTATAGTTCACAACTTATTTTTTTTTTTGGGGGGGGGAGTTTGGGCATGCACTAAATAGTCAACCAACCAATGTGATTGTTGGGCACCTCAAAAGAATAGATGCACCTTGAAAAGGGCAAAACCAAGGAGCTCAAGGAAAAGTCAAGTGTCCCATTCAGCCTTTCTTGTTTTTTTTCTTACAAGCACTACTCTCATTTCAGTAACCACCATGCATTGCTAGCCCCACCATGAATTGAAAAATGTTCGGAATTTTGTGAAACTTTAAAGGAGCATTTTCAACTCTCTTGTTTGTCACTGAGCAATGAGCACACTAAGGTCATCATTTCAAAATATTGATTTCTCATTAAGATCTACCCCTTCAAAGTGCGATGCCTTGTTTTTCCATTAACTCAAATAAAACTTCAAACTTAAATATCTACTAAATTGTACGGTTAAATTAATCTAAATTTTTTTGAGGTGCTCACTCTCAATGTGAAACTCAAGATCCTACATTTGCATTCTATCCGATCTCAAGAAAAAATGAGCAAACAAATTGCTCAAGTTCTTGACAATTTGGGCCCATTTTGAAAGTACACCCCTCTTGGGTCATTATTAGGGGTTAAAGAGGTTCGAGTGTCTGTACTCCAATTCATCTACTTCAAGAACAACGCAATATTATAACACTCATGTAGGGCAATTATTTTTTAGTTTATTTGCCCCACCAGACGCTAAAGTCTTCCCAAACCAACGTTTGGAAAACAAGGTCACAGGGCAGCTTCTTCATCCTGTTTCACGAGAAAAACTGGTTCACAGTAAAGTCAGTATCAAGTGGAGTTAAAGCAGAACGCAAGGGACCCAAATGGCCCCAAAGTCAGTAAGGTAGGAGGCTCAGAAATGGTGCATCTAAGGGCTGGTCTGCCTTTTTCGTGTATTTCTTTGGACGGGAATATTTTTAGCTCATTTTTCAGACAAAGAGAAATTGATGAGGAATCTAACCCAAGTGGTTTCATATTTTTCCAGAGATTTTTGAATTACTTATGAATTTTCAAACGAGTTGGGTCATAGGTCCCTATTTGTGACCCTAGATCTTTCATGAATGGCTCACTTGCAATTCTAAATAAAAATGGAGAAAACACAGAGAATGATTGGCTCTTCCAATTAATAATGTTTTCTTCCTTGGTTCATTCAATGAATGTACTAGTCAATTTCAGAACTTTAGATGCACCATTTCACAACCATTTATAGGAGCCATTCTTAATGCCCGCATTGTTTCATAGCCTCTTACCTTAGTGCACGAACCTCCTGTTAAAAGCTGCTTCAGTGCTTCTCCGTGGAACCTCAAGGACTCTTTACATAAGGGGGCCTCTGCCATGCTAGAGCGGTGGTAGACAAGCACCAGTAGACAATAAGAGTTCCACCGACTGTGTTGCTAGTGAAAATCGGTGGTCGACCCAATTGGTGGAGTCAATACAAGAGGAATTCTTACCATATCCCTCTCCACCACCAAGTCCTCATGACAATGCAATTGCTCACTTAAACCTTTGAAGCTCCCCCAAAAACTTTGCCCACCAATGGAACATGGCAGGGGGCCTTGCTTACGGTCCTGTAACATTCTTTGGTTGTACCATCATTACAAGAGAAATGGGGCCTCAAGAAAGCCCCCAAAGTCTATACCGCTAGACCCTAGTAATGTCACTATTGCACCACAAAAGAACAAAAGAAAGAAAGGACAATCCTAATTAACTAGTTGAATTTCAGCCAAGTGAACAAGGACTGTGATTATTAAATTATTAAAGAAATTGAATTTTTTTATTTTAAATTGGTTGAAATTTCAACAGGTGACGTCATTGTTACTCCAATTTCAAGGCCCTCTTCAAGCCCATTTTTCTTGTAATGAGTATGCAATTACCAAAACAAACTACTTCTTACTATTCTTGGAGGCACAAAAATGGTTATTTATTTATTTATTTAGGACCAAAATTCCACCATTGAGGCTTTAACATTGCATATTAGAACATAATTTAAAGTAGGTTGAGTTTTTGTTTTTTGTTTTTTCTTCTCCTTTTGCATGGAAAGTATAGCATGTCTATAATTTTTCTCTATATTAACCAAAATTTTACAACTTGTACAAATTGTGCAAGTTGAAATTCATGTAGTCCATGCAATAAATGACAAGTATACCAAATTATAGGGATTGGACCATCATTGTTCTAACCATTCCCCCAAATGCAAAATTTAGGATAGGTTCATTGTACTGTAAACTAAGAAAGAAACAAAGTTTTTCTCATGAAAGACATGCTATAAGCACAATTGTATATTTTTCAAATCCGACTGGTCAAAGTATAGGTTGCATAGCTTTCTATTAATTTTTTCCCCAAACTTAGTGGAGAGGGAAAAAAATTTACAATAAAAATAAACAAAACCAAAACCTATTCAAATCAAAATTGAATTCAAATCCTTTTATACAAGCACTAGTACAACTTACACTATACCACTACACCACAACAAAATATGTACGTAATCATTCGTATAGCTAACAAAACCTATATAAGATCTATATTTATCAAAATCTTGGTTTATAGTCAATTTATATAGGCTTATTTATGAATTTTATATGCTATGAATATCAAATCAAATTTTTTACAGATCAAATTGGCACATTTTGATTTCAATGATACTAGTTTGAGAATTTGAAATGTCTCAATTCAACCAACCTATTATGTTATACACATGTTAGGGAACTAACATAAGAATATTAAAACATTTGAATGAATGAAGAAAACAAGTCTAACTTGTATGCAAAAAACATGTATATAATCATTCATTATACATAAATTTGAATCCTTGCAATTGATTTGTAACAAGAAAAAAATTGAATGAAATATACAAAACTTTTGAAAATTTTCACTTTGTATGCTTTGTTTTGCCACAACATTCCATTAACATTATATACATCATTTTTACACTAATGTAATCATATATCTTTTAACCCCTAAAAGAGTAGATCCATTGCAAAATAGTCAAACATCATGATTGTCAAAGCTAAATTTTTCCTTAGTTTTAAATTGTGTTCAAATATTAATCTTGTATTTTATTATATGACACTATGAACTATCAATTATTATGAAAATTTTCACTTTGTTTCATAAAAAATTGTCATAGTTATTATTTTTGAACTAAAAGTGAAAATAAATTTGTAAATATAGCAAAAAAATTCCAATTAAATTAATCAAAAATTATTTCAAGACAAACAAGTTGCAAAGGAGATTAGTATGAAAAAATCTCAAGTAGTTGTTTTATTTTTAACACCCCAATACCCTTGACAAAGACCTTTAAGTCGAATTTCACTATCAAGCTAAATTTATCCTATTATATAATTGATATATAGAATCTTGATATTTTTATATGTTAAAAAGTGAGTTTTCTATTGACATTAATTTCTTTTTAAAATTTAATGGAAAAATAAAATAATTATAATTTTCTAAAATAAGAGGTGGAAATAAAATCATATCAATTATAATATATATTAGAATAATTTGGAATTTTTACTATAAATGAAGATCAGAATGAAAAACATAATTTTGTAATTAAATTTTTTTAAATTTAAAAGAAGAATATTTGAATGAAAAACTCACAATATGGTGTAACATGGATTTTGACACTTGGAGCTTGCAATTGCAATAATTCTTTCAATTTTTCAATTTTTTCAAAATTTTAAAATGGGATTGTACTTAAACTTGTTATGTTTCATTTTCTTAGTTTAAAACACATACCAATGATGGATATTTTGAAATCTACAATCAAGGTTGACCAAGACGCATCCACTTTTGAATGCACAGGCCTTAACCCCTAAGCGCTCTGACGTCCAATTTCTGGACGATGGACAAATTGAAACTCTTAGTTCTTTCTCATTCTGCTTGGATGAAAGTCATCTAAGTTTGTGGAGATATTTTATCAAGTTCTTGTCCTATCTAATGGTTGGATTTGTTGTTAGGAGAGTACATATTTTTCTAAAATTACAAGTGTGGAAGAATGTCAAGTGGTTTACCAAACCAAAATTGCATTGGCTCTAGTTCAAAACTGGATTTGCAAAAATGAGGTCATAGATTAAAAGAACACAAAAATTTCAAAAAATCACCATGTCAAGAGAACCTCATTTCAAATGCATTCCAACAAATTTTACTCAAAAAATGATAAAATTTTGCTTGTAATTGAATTTAGAAGGAATTTTGAAATTTCTCTTTCAAAATTTATAAAAAAGAATTTGGTGATAGCATTGGTGAATCTAACCGTATGGATGGAATCTAAAACTCAAAATCTACAACTTTTATTTGTATATGAATTCCGAAATATTCTTCCAAATAGTACTTTATGATGACTTTTCCCAAATCTTCAATTCTGGAGAAGGATCTAGACGTTTAGGGGTTAAAGGTTTAAAGAATGATTGCATTATAAAGAAATTTGGTAAAGATTGAAAATGGTGAAAAAATGATGAAAAAGAAAAAATGTGCTAGAAGAATATAGAAATTTCATTGTTATTCAACATTCTATTGTTGAAAGTCATGGTGTGAACTATATTTTTGTGTCATTTTGCATTTACAAAATTGGTTCCACACTTTCAACTTCATGTTTTAACAAAATAAATGTCAAACAATGTTTTCCAAGGTTTTCACATAAAGTAGAAACTAAAATTAACAGACATGCTACTAGAGGCTTTGTCCCTAGTTCATTTTTTCAGTTAGGTACCTACTCGAACTTCCACAAATTAGCTTCTCTCAATGCAAAGCCCCTTCTCGTGCAATCCAACGACAAAAGCTTCAATAGTTTAAGCTTTAGTTTTGTCCAAATGGACTAAAAAGAATACATTGGTTGTTGCAACAAATTTTAGGTCAAGGAAGTGGTGGCAAGTCTAATGGCATAGCAACTCTACCTTGTTGTGTTATACAAAGAAGCCTTGACAGTAGGATATGAGTGTCTATGTAGACAGATTCACAAACGCCTACATAGAATAGAAAAAATTCATATCACACTTGGGATTTGTGAATAGATTTGTGAATAGGAATTTGTGAAGAGGGTTTGGGATTTAGAAATTGGATTTGTGGCCTCAGTTTGCTTGAAAAGCCATGAAGAGGCAGTCTCCTACAGAACACAATGAAAAAACAAACCCCAGATTCTTGCTTGCTTTCAAGGAATCATGTGTCCCATTGACCAAGGAATGTAGGATGTCTTCTTCACAAGCTACAAAGCTTCGATCTTCTTAGAAGCACCGCAAATCCACAATTAATAGAGTGTTTTAAATTTAGGAGACACATGGACACATGCTGATTGATGAGTCAAAGGGCATTGGTGAAATTCTGAACCTAGTCACCATTGCATGAAAATCTAGATTTTATGAGTTTTAACACAAGCATTCAAAGAGCCATGGCATGAGCATACATGAGTACCAAATTAAAGTGAAAACATACCCCGGCTCTATTTGAATTTTATCTGTTAAAAGAGATAGAAAGCTTCAGCTCAAGATTACAATACAAGATGAGATCACAATAGAGAGAAACCTTATGACCTAATCATCATCTCCAAGACAGAGCACTAATCCTAGCACGTATCAGTTGCAATTTCGGGATTGGGAAACACAAAACTGGACCGAATGCAAGGGTCCAATCTCACAACCCCTTTGCTATTTATGAACAAAGCTCATCCAATAGAAGCTGTTTTCATTATTCATGACACTGAGTAAATCACTTTCCGTGTAAAAGTCCAAATTGCAAATACTTGTAATCCTATTCATCAGCACCAAAATCAATGTCCTCTCCCACTCGCCAACTCAAAATCAATTGCAATGTCCAGGAATGATACGTGGTGGCCTTCCTTTTCTGAATTTTTGAAGCAGTTTCTTGATGTTGTTGCACAATTAAGGTACAACCACCCATCACCAACCACAACCCCATCAACAATTAATAGAGTGTTTTAAATTTAGGAGACACATGGACTAATTTTCAAACATGAGTTCTTGATTTCTAACCATCAATTCCTCCATTCCTTTCATGACACATCTGCTTGATTTGGAGTGCCAAAGTGAACAAAAAGTAGTCTCATAAAAGAGCAGTTTTGGAATAGTCTACACATTAAACACGGATCTAGACTAACTTTTACCATCCAAATTCATAGCAATTTCAGTTCAAGCAAAAAAATTACCAAATTTTGACAATCTCCCTCATTTCTATCTCTACACTTGTGAAAATATTTCCTTTTCCTTACTATACTCCACATCGTGTCCCCAATTGCTTATTTGGTCGGTTATGGGTGGTTTTACTATAGTAATAACTTTCAATTTTTTGTGTTTTGACACAAACTCTAGAGACTACTTCCATTTTCATGCAATTGCTAAATAATCGGGATCCAGGGCAATGTGTTCCCTGCCAGTCCTTTACTGTATTTCTTAGCATTCTGGTTTATTGTGTTGAGTAGCATCAAGTCATGTGGATATGTGGCTAGTGTTGGTGATATACTAATATTTGTACCTCGTACATGCAGCCTTTTGCAGCCTTTGTAACTCTGTCTTCGAGAATGCACTCGCATTTTCTATGAATAATGGGCTCTGAATAGATGATGGAAATGCAATAGACATGTACAACAATACAAGTGCTTTTTCACACCTCTCACAAGAGTTACAGTCATATATCAAGCATTCAAACTCCATGGTGAAAATTTGACATTGTTGAAGAGTCATGGTAGAACTAGAGTACAACAATGATCATTCAATATGAATATGGTGCAACTATCACAAGTAGCAAAAAACAATCAAAGTCCATAAATTTGAGAAATTCATGTATGGTAGCTCCCCAAAGAAAAATTACATATAGGCTATGCAAATCTTAGCAAGTTTTTCAAGGAACACATTGCATAATGTCTACAAGTCAACCATCCTAAACCCTAAACCAACGAATCAAAAATGGAAATGCTGGAAGTTCCACACTAAAGATGTTAGAGGAAAGCATATACATATATATACATATATATATATAATGTTGAGTGCTACAAGCAACTCTATCAAAGTACAAAAAAGTGTGTGGCTTGCTTATGCCTCTTGTCTTTAGTGCCATGTTTATTAAAGTACAATATGAAGGAACAACTCATATCCATTATGGACATCCTCAAGATGTCTATCAAAGTTCTACAATTGTTCCCGCTTTTGCTCTACACAATTAACAACGTGGGAAATGAAGATGAAATTCTAATCAACATTGGTTTGAAACAAACCCAAAAAGTGGCATGATGAAGATTTGTGTAAAAACTTCCCCATTTGAATTCCTCTTCTTTTCAAGCATCACTGTACTCATTTATTATTTACCACCTTAAGCTACAACTTAAAAATTAGAGAAAAGAGATTGAAATAAAAACTTCCCATTCTCATTTATGCAAATCTCAAAGAGTCACCCTATGGGTGTATTATTATCAAATGTTTTTCAAAATACAAAATAATGCATGGAGATATTTGCAATACTAGCTTCCTTATTTAATCTTCATGATTCTCCAAGCATACTTGTACTCATGAAATATTTACCACCTTCATCTCTAACTTAAAAATTAGAGGAAAGGAATTTAAAGAAAAAAACTTCTCATTTTGACTTAATTTATGAAAATATCAAGAAATCACCGTATTAGTGTATTATTTATCAAGTGTATTTCAAAATACAAAGTAATGCATGGTTATTTTTGCAATACTGGTTTCCCCATTTAATTTTCTCAATTCTCCAAGCATCTTTGTACCCATGAATTATTTACCACCTTCATCTCTAACTTCAAAATTAGAGGGAAGGGATTTAAATAAAAACTTCCTCTTTTGACTTAATTTATGCAAATCTCAAAGAATCACTCTAGTGTAATATTTACCAAATGTATTTCAAAATACAAAATAATGCATGGAGATATTTGCAATACCTTCCCCATTTAGTTTTCTCGATTCTCCAAGCATCCTTGTACTCATGATTTACTTACCACCTTCATCTCTAATTTTAAAATTAGAAGGAAGGAATTTAAATAAAAACTTTTCCTTTTAATTTATGCAAATTTCAAAGAGGCATTCTACATGCGTATAATTTATCAAGTGTATTTTGAAATAAAAAACAATAGATGGAGATATATGTATGATCTTTCTCATTTGACGTATTTCATATCATATAATCACAATCAAATAAATAATAATGGCCATATATAATGAATAGAATCACATCTTCGCAAAACTTGAGTGTTCAATGGAAGTTGAGATCTTGTTATCACAATTATTTACTAGAGTAAATTCATAGAACAAAATAGTTATTGTGACATTCAAGCTATACTATAGAGAATCCAAAGCAACTAGATTTTTAGAAGAGCTTTCATTTTCAAGAAATGAAATTAGGAGACTTGGCTATGAAATTTGATCTTATCAAGGTACATTTAGTTAGCTCACTTACAAAACAAGGTACATTAACATGTCTTGCAAATTAAAGAAAAATGAATTGACCATGATTAAGTTGACAACTTTTCCCTTCATCACTAAGAAAATGCAATGCAAAGCGTTCTTTTTGTGACTACTTGTCCTAGGCAATTTCTTGTGGGAGAACGCAGGTCTTGGGCAACTTCTTGTGTGGGGCAACCACGGATGGAGGTAAAAGTCCTTGCCTTCTCTTTGTCCAAAAATTGGCAAATTTTTGGGTTTGGGGGGCGATTTCATGTCTAGGGCGACCTCTTGTGGGAGAACGCGGGTCTAGGGCAACCTCTTGTGGGAGAACACGGGTCTTAGGCGACCTCTTATTGGAGAACGCGGGTCTTGGGCAACCGTGGGTGGAGGTAAAAGTCCTTGCTTTCTCTTTGTCTAAAAATTGGCAATTTGGGGGGGGGTTGAGGCAATTTTGGGTCTAAGGCAACCTCTTGTGGGAGAACACGGGTCTTGAGAGACTTCATATGGGCAACCTCTTGTGTGGAGTGACCGCGGGTGGAGGTGAAAGTCCTTGCTTTCTCTTTGTCCAAAAATTGGCAATTTTCTGGGTTTTTTGGGCAATTTCGGGTCTAGGGTGACCTCTTCTGGGAGAACACGGGTCTAGGGCGACTTCTTGTGGGAGAACACGGGTCTTGGGCAACCTCTTATGGGCGACCTCTTGTGTGAGGTGACTGCATGTGGAGGTAAAAGTTCTTCCTTTCTCTTTGTCCAAAACTAGCTAAATTTTGTGTTTGGTGGCAAATTCAAGTGTGGGGAACCACTGGGTGGGCAACCTCTTACGTAGAGTGACCTCAGGTCGAGGTGAGAGCCATTGCCTTTAGAACATTTTTTTTTTGTAATATTTTGCAATTAGGAGGAAATTCCAAACGCTTTTCTTCTTCTTCTTTTTGATTTGGAAAGTTATTTATTCATTTTTTTTCTTAGAGCCTTAATATGTCATAAAAACGTGAAAATAAATTATTTTTAAATTTTTTTGAAGTCATATTCTATTTATTTCCCCTCCATTTCTTTTATTGGATTGAAGAAGCTAATATGCCTTGATTTTTAGGAACTCCTTTGGGAAAAAATTTAGAATTTTTTCTTGATTCCTATGGTCTTTATAAGATGGGGTCTTATAAAATTTCCCTTGCTCATTGAATCTTCCCTATTTATAATACAAAAATCGTTATTATGATTTGCAAGTTCCTTCTAGTAATTATGCTTTGAAAATAATCAATTTGGTTGTCCAACTAAAACTTTGGATGTTATTTAAGAATGGGTGATCCCCCCAAAAAACGTATTGGGGTGATTGCAAGAAAGGTTGGTCCTATGAGGCATCACAATTGAAGAGACTGAGTTGCCATCAATCATAACTTTCAGAAAATGAAGCTAATGGACTTGAAATTTTTATTGAAGATGGCTAACTGAGAAATCATGAGATTCATTATTTTTCATAAATTTTGAAAAATAATTTTATAATTAAATGTCAATTTAGCTAATTTGTCACACTTTGTGGTTTAGGGTTTTTTAGTACTGTGAAGCATCCAAAAATTATGACGTTCACTTGAATTTTTTGTGGGCTATTCCCACACTAGATGAGCATGTGCCCACCAAAGGGCATTCAAAAAAACACAATTCTTTGTCCTCAACATCCATGGGAATAAGGGGCCCTTGCGCATAGTGCTCTAAACATTCATGATGGTTTCAACTTTTAGTTTTTGGTGAAATGTAATCACTATCAAGTCTTTACAAATGGCCAATTTTTAGTTTTTTTTATTCATGATTTACAAATTATTATTAACTTATACTTAATTTTATATACTTTCTGTGACAAACTGTCATTTTTTTCAAGTAGTACTGTTTCAATATTATTAAGTACTCAAAAGTACTATTGACCGTTGATTTTTCAAATCAACGATTGAGATTGCTCCGTTTTGTAGTACTCGTAGTATTGGGCAGAAAAAACGTAGTTTTTGACCAAACGCTACCAAAATTGTTCAGTCTTTCTTGCAATCACCCATTGGCTAACTATATGGATGAACTTTTAAGTGCCTTGATATCATTTTTGAATCTACCAAGATTCATTATAGATATCCTATTAAGGAAAAAAAGTTGGAAAACATGAAGAACTATTGGCGGGTGGCTCTAAAGTTTTTCCTATGTATATGGGCTGCAACATTCAAAGAGGAGCATAGAGAGCATGCAAGCAAAGCATAAATAAATAATGGAATATATCTTGTATTCTATTAGAAAAATTGACTACTTGATGAAAATGAATGTTATGGAGAAATACAACAATGAAGTAATTGAAAATACATTGATAGTGAGGTACTTTGTAAGGAAGTTAGGTGATCTGACTGAGCCTAATTTGAAGAAGCTGATAGGTGGATATGTAGCAAACATGCTCATTGATAAACCATGGTTGACGATGCCCCCTGAAGTAGTTTTCTGCATTAATGTTTTGTAATAGGACATAATGTTATTAGGTTAGTATGAATGAAAATGTAGGTCACATTGCATGCATCAAAATTTTGAAGAGTAATGTAAGTATATTAACCACTTTTTATATGATGTGACATTTTTAGAAAAGAATTGAATATTCAAAATGTAAGGTGCAGCAGTCATTGCATAGAATTTCAAATTTCAATTCTAGCTCTTGTGCTAATATTTTGTAATTTTTATCAAACAATTAATTCTAGTTTGTGCTATTGTCAGAGAAAGTTTACAAATATGAAGTTGAATTTTAACCTATAATTAGAGGACCAAGAGTTCTCTAGGAGGACTCTTGGGAGTTCACGTAGGTGCCTACAATCTCAATTTTCATTGTGATTTTCTGAACTTTTTTTAACCCCTAAACTAGGGGAGGACACTCTCACTACATTTGGGGTACCTACGTGCGGCGGTGGAAAAAGTAATTCATGTAATTCACCTTGAATAAACTATAATTTAATTCTAAAATTTTGAGCTTTGTTTAACAATGACTAAAGGTTTCTATTGACAAAAAAATTCAATTCCAAATAACATAAGATATATTGTCTAGAAAGGGTTGAAAAATGAACTAAAATGGCATGTTCTCCAACTAAAATATTTATAGAGCTCACATGAAGATGACTATTGCATCAATATTCAACCAAAATAAACTTTCAATAGAAAGCTATTCTATATAATTTTTTTTTCATTTTTCAAATTTTTTTTCTTATATAATATAGAGGTGTGAAAGTTATTTTCAGCTTTACAGTGTATCTTTTTTCTTCAAAAATTTATAACTAATTACTATTAGCACAAAAAAATACCAATAATTCAAAACATAAACTTATAAAGTAGTAAAATCTATCCATAATTTTTTTTTTGAAAAAGAAATTAAATTTTAAGGTGTATTACTTGTTTTACTTTTTCCGCCGCACGTAGTTTGCTAAAACATAGGGAGTGTCCTCCCCGGGCCCCTAAATGCCCAAGCCTTTTCAAGTGTGTTTTGACTATAAAAAAAGAGCATGGGCTTATAGTTATCCCCATTGAAGCAAATTTTTTTTTTTCAAAATCTAACCGTATGGATGTTTAAAGAGCTTGCTTATTAGCATGCACACCAATTTTGAGTGCAAAATTGCATAAGAGTTGTGAGATTATAACAAGAGAAATGTACAATTTCTATTTTTATTATGTTGTCCCTCCCCACAATGTTTTAGAAATTTGCACATAAAAGTTTTTTGGGATTGGAGGTGACATGAACAACTACAAATTGTGTTAGCACACTAAAATGCCCTTTCAAAAAAATTAATATCACTTGAAGAGCTTTTAAATTCATTACACAATTCACCTTGCAATTATTGAGAGGCAATTTTCTTTTATAAGTATAAATAAAAAATAACTCCAAATCAACACTTTCTTGTTTAAATTTTCAATGGTGAAAATCATGAAAACACTTTACGCTTTCCATTGGGATCATTTTCAAAGCAAATGAATAAGTACAAGTTTTTAGATCTCTAATCAAGTGAAATTGCTCAATGTTGGAAAATGAAGTAAAATTAGCAAGCTTTACTCATCCACTAATGGACATACATGGCTTTGGAGACCTCTCAACAATCAAATATGTACGTTTTTCAGTGAAAATGAAAGTTTTCAATAGTTAACCCTAAAAACTGCCCGAATTTTTTTTAAAACCGGTCAAACAAATTTAACTGCCCACTGCAAAATAAGCCTGAAATTTCAGATTGACCATATATGGTCGCCCAGGCATTTAGGGGTTAAGATAGAAAAATATATCATCTTTGTAGGAATATAATTTTTTTTCAATTAGTGTTTGAAAGAAAAAGTTATGCCATCCTAAAGTAAAAAATGGAGGTCAACGGGCACCTCAAATATTATATTTTGTTTAGATGTGAAGCTTTTATTCATTTTATTTGGACTAGTAATGCAAAAGTTATGGACAATCTTGTTTTGGGGACAATCTAAGCATTTTCTTGAAAAAACCCCTTTAGAGGGTTCATTTTTTAATGCAATTTTCACAATTTTTATAAAAAATTGTTTGACAAGGTTAAATTTGTTTACTAGAACAATCTCATTGTTGGAATTATTGCATTTCAATTTCATCTTAAAGCTATTAACAATTAATTTTTTCTGTTCAATCTTGTACCTACTTCTACTTAACAATTTCTTAACCCCTAAAAGACTAAGGCCTTTTTCTTGCCAAAAAACATTCAAAATTTCCATTTCTATTGCAAAGAGTAAAAAATTTGAATTTTTTTTCTTTTGCACATCTAATAGTAGGATCTTATACCTAACCCATATGAAAATGTGTGGAATAAATTTCAAAGTTTTTGAATTGCACAAATTGCAAGATATCTATGTTTAAAGTAAAGAAAATTAGTTTTTTTGGTACATTGCTAGACTAGGTTATTTGACTTTGAACCTTCTTAACTTAATTTTTTTGCACTATAGAGTTTTGAGGTTTAAATATTTATGTTGGAGAATTGAGTTGAGAGTCTAGTAGGACAAAAAATTCAAAAACCTTAATTTTCATTCTTAAAAAGAAATTTAAATAGAGGTAGATACAAGATAGAAAGAAAATCTAAATTATTAATATCTCTAAGATGGAATTAAAATGCACTAATCCCAATGGTGAGATTATTCTAGCAAGCAAACTAAACCATGTGGAACTTTTTTTTTTTAAATTGCAAAAATTGCATTCACAAATGAATTGTGCAAGTTATTTTTTGAAGAAGATTCTTTGATTGCTAGAAAAAAAAGATTGTCTATAAATTTCACACCACTTATCCAAATGAAGTGAATCAAAGCTTTCCATGTAGAAAAAATATAATCTATGAGAAAAAAAAAATTCAAAATTCAAAAATTTGAATTTTGAATTATTTTTTTGTTGCCCAATCTCCCTTGTTTTGAACTCATTTGGGCATAACTTTTGTTCCTAGGCACCATTTGAAAAAACATTATATTCTCATGAAGATAATTAGTTTTTCTATCTTTGGAAAAAGTTTCTAAAAATCATGACAAAAATTGAGACAATAGGTAACTGCCCAAATCCAATTTGTCCTCTAAAGGGACAATGGTCCTTTAGGGGTTAAAGAATGAAAATCAAGTGTTTTTTGGAGGGAATTTTTTTCCCTAGACCTTCAACATAATTCTTCAACATATATATTTTTAAATTCAAAGTCTGCAGTACAATAAATTTCCACAAATGGCAGTCAAAGTCAACTGAAATTGCAGGTCAAAGTTCCAAAAAACTTGTTTCCAACTTTGAATGTTAATATCTTCCAATCTATACGGTCAAACTTCATGAAAATTTTACCACGTGATCTTAGACAAGTGAAGTACAAGATCTAATGGTTAGATTCTAATTTTGTTTTTTCTTGGATGAATGCAGCAGAAGTGGCAGTTTTGAATTGTAGTACCCGAGGTTGCCCTACCCACGGTTGCTATGTACCTGCACTTGCTCCTACCCGCACTCACCCATCCTCATTGGACCCACATGTGCCCCTAAATGTACCATGTGGATGCCCATCTAGGTGGCCTAAGTAAAAGGGGGGTAACTTTTTGGAAAGTCAAAGGTAAATTTGACTTTACTAGACATCGTGGGGACTATATTAGACATTGTTTGACATCTGTTTGTCAAGTTGTCACAATGTTCACCAGCATAACCCATTAGAGAAAAAAGGAGGCCTTCGGAGGGCTGCTCCAGCAGTAGCTGAACTACCCTCCCATCTTTTTTATTTGGCAAAAAAAGTTTTTTTTCCCCTAAAATCGCCCACCTCAAACCTACAGTTTTCAATGTTGCCAGTGGCACAGGAACCTAGTTTCACATTTTTTTTTCTTCTCAAAAACAAAACAAAACATTAATCGCTGAAAAAATAAAAAATAAAAAAATAAAAAAATAAAATTTTAGTTGCCGAGACTAACTGCTCCGGCGATATTCACTCAAATTGACCTTCCTTTGCCGCTAAATTCTGACCAGGGATTACTTTGAAAACAATAGCCTTGTTTGGTCACTCTAGAGTAGCCCTCCGGAGGCCTCATTTTTTCTCTAATGCCTAATAAAGAAGAACCCTAATTTTCTTGCAAGTTTGAGAAAGTGTTTCTCAATGTGAGAAACAAGATATGAAGCTGGATATGAGAACAAGAGAGTGACAATACTGTATGTCTGATTTTCTGGAACATACAACCTCAACCTCCCAAGTCAATAACCAAATCTGTTGGAGACGTCCAGAGCCCATTCCTACAGGTAGTAACCAGCTCATTTGCCGCATTAGGGTTTCCTGACTTACTCCCTATCCCTAGGACGTTATCACTGGAGACTTGGATTACTAAGTTCTGCACACAAAGCAAGGCTGTTCTGTAGGTTTCAACTCATGTGAGATCATCATCAGCTTCTGGCATCGCCAATTGAAGCAGCTCCAGAAGCTTTGTGTAGCTAACATGGTCCCGACTGGGTGGCTTGCATACTTCGTAGTGATTTGCGTCTTCAATCTTCATGTTGTTGTTGGCGCTCAGCCGCATGGCTGAAGCGTAGGGCACAACCAGCACCTGCTAAGCAAAACATCCAGATCGATCACGGTACATACAAAACCATGTATCCAAGGCATACATACTACTACCAGGCGGCGGGATTACCAGGGGTGAGGGATGTATCGAATACGTTGAGACATCAAGGACTTTGCATACAGTCAGATTTCTTTACTATCACCCTCTGAAATTGCATATCCTGCACTCATTCCCTAGGGGTTGATGGAAAACGTAGTCCAAAAACTCACTGTACTCTTTACCATCACTCTAAAGTGTCACATAAGAAGTTGTAAACAGATATAAATACGATAATAAGAAGTCCATGGGCAAAGTTTTCATAAATAATATGATTGGCACTTTTTAATAGCGTGTAATGAACCTTGTTACTACATTAGTCTTCTTCATGTAGTGCTTAATTAGAGCTTGTGCACTTGAATGTTGCAACGTTGATACTTTGAAACATGTCATTTTTAACAAATACGGATGTTGATACTATTTCGAACGTGATTCTTGCAACCATAAGTGATAAGTGTCTTTTTTACGTGCATCACTGCCGATTGTCCTACAGGAACCTCCACACCTGAGCTCCACAGGCTATGTATGTGCCTGGGCTGCACCACATGACATTAAGGTGTAGGTGTGCATGCTTATGATTTTTGCGATTATGAATTCCCTATTATGAATTTGCGATTCTGGATTTTCTAGACAGTACCCAAATGGCCGGGACTTACCGAACTGAGCCCGCACCAGAGGCTGATGGGCCGGCCTTCTCCGAAAGCGAAGATGTTGATGTCCTGGCGAGCAGCATCTTGGAAGTCGACGGACAGCTCCTCCATTTCTCTCTGGAAGGGTTGGAGGTTCTTAAGGATGCCGGCCAGCGTCAACGGAACCCTCGTCCGCTTGGCCAGTTTCTGCAGGTTCTGAGCCAGAGTGGCCGCGTCAGATCCCGAGTGCGGGGTGGCGTAGAACACTGCGCAATTGACCTTCGCCAGGAACACGGTGCAGGCGTCGCTGGTGGCCCTGGTCACGTCGTTCCGTCGGGCGTGCTCGGGAAGCGTGGCTTGTTTCTTGGCCTCCACAATCAAGCTCTTGAGCACCAGGCCTCCGAAGCTGTGCCCCACCAGTGCGATGGACTGCATCTGGTCCAACGCCCATTTCGGACTGCAGTGATCCGACAGAGTCAGGCTTCACATGCATGAGATTCAAGTCCGATCCAACATTGCCACACGTAGATCCTTAGGAACTGTCAAACATCATTCTTCTGTGAGTGATAAACTATGAGTCTTTTTATCTTATTCCCGAGGTCCGCCTTGGAATCCATCCCAGAAATGAAGGGGAGACATTGTGGCAGTGCTTGACGGTCAGGAAGTACCTGGCGACGAGTTTGCTGATGAGGTCTTTCCCGATATCATTGACATCGTCGGTGTTGCCCCGGCCATACAACTGAGTAGCATCGGCGTCGTAGGAGAGGGAATACACTACCACCTTCTTCTCCCCAAGATCCCGAGGCAGCCATGCTTTGGGCCAGCACACGAGCGTCGATTCCCCATCCCGACACTGGCGTTGCCTCCACGTTGCCTCCCAAGCGTTGTGCCCGTCCCGAATCTGCAGTCCGTGGAAGAAGATGATTGCGAGGGCGGGTTTGTAGTCCAGCGCCGCTCCCTCCTCCGGCCATAGCCGATGCACCGTGAAAATATTCTGGAACATGCAGCGGCACACACAGCATGCAGATCACTGGTCAGAGATCCAAACAATCCGCAGTTGACATAGCCTAGATGATTGTGAAGCCTTGACTTGTCGTACGCAAAACCGAGTGGCCATGGCCTGCCCAACGGAAAGGACGGACCGTTGTATGGCAACGGTATGACCCGCCAGAGCTTACTTCGCCGAAAGGAAACTCCGATTTGGTATGGGCTGCCAGAAGTGTCTCTCATAAGAAAGAAAGACGAGCGCAAGATGAAAGAGATTCTGGTGATCTTGACACTAGAGGTCAGCAATGGGTGAACCTCAAGTGGAGCAAAGCAGAGCTGAAGAAAATTGCGCAACATACGTACGTACGTACGAATGCCTCTCAACTACTCATCGATAGTGACCAGTTGTGTGCACGACTATCGAGTTTCCTGGCTGAAGTTGGACAATTATCTTATCCATGGGACATTTCTATAGATCTCAGTCTGGAAGAGACACCGTCAATGCATCCCACAAATTTACAAACGATATTTTGTACCATGCCATACACCAAAAGCATGGGGTTAAGGAGACTTACTTGGCTTGTCATACTGGGGATCTTATCGCAGCGAAGAACCAGAATCTGAACCTCGGATGCCAGTGCTTCGAACTCGACGAGCTCTGAACATATGAGCTACGCCGTAGTTGTCTTCGTCCGACCGACTGGCTTCTCCGGCGGCAAATAATGAAAGACAAGAAGTTCTAGTGTTGGGAGCCTCCTTCGACGACTACCCTCGTACGGACAAGGAAGCACTGGTTGTCATTCAGTAGCTTCTTGAATCTCCTCCGAGTCTTCTTGGCATTTGGCAGTGGAGGTAAAAGAGTTGAAGCGGTGTCGATCTTTCCACCTGTAGATAATTTTGAAGAAGTTAGAGTAGGGTGCTTCTGTTGTTCATCGAAATCAAGGGATTTTTTTGCGTTGTGTACACGTATTTCAATATAGAAACGATACTTCGTTTTAGATTGGCGACACTTCAACCCCATTAAAGTATAGCAAGACAACACTGGAAATACAGAAAAAATTGTTTAATATCAGAAGAACCGAGAAAGCTGCCCCTACAATATTGCAGTAAATGCATTACTGATGATAATTGACAACATTCCCGGAAGAACCCATAACTTGCCCCGTGACCCCTAAACGACGGACTGGTCACCGTGGGGAAATGCGGGCTGTGAACAGTGGCGACGTTTGCGCAGACCGCGGAAGAAGGCACTGTTTCCGCGCTTCGAACAGTGGCAGCCCAGTGCCACCAAAAAGCCGAGTGTTTAATGATCCAAAAGAGCGAGCCGTGTCTTGTTTTCGTGACTGTGGACACAACAAATACTGTGGAAGTTCGAGTCGAAAAGAAGCTTGCACTTCCACGGGTCATATCCAGCAGAATGGTATTTCCTGTCGATTGTGCAAATCTAAAGGACAGGTTGATACAAAATTGGTGCTAGCAGCTGTGTAAAACCCTTCTAATGGCCACTGCGGTGCCTGCAGGCGGACCAGTCATACGACGTGCAGACTCTGTACAAGCCTCCTGAAGGCGTGGAACACACCGCCACCGTCATCCTGTTCCACGGACTGTCCAGAGGTCCGAAAGAGTGGGAAGCGACATGGATGAGTCGCGGGCAGGCGCAAGAGTGCTGGCCCAAGGTCTGGTTGCCCAAGCACTTCGGTGGCAAAGTGGTGGTGCTCGCTCCGGCCTACGACGCCGGCCCTCGCGGTGTCAATGACGACGTCAAGGAGATCGGCCACAATCTCAGAGTCAGCTTGCTTAGGTACGTGCTCATATTCAAGAAACATTTCGATGTTTATGAGGGCGCACTAATCTTACTGCTTCTCTGGTAGAACTGTAGATCAGTACCGAAGGAAAATAATTTTATCTAAAGTGCATAGAACTCCAGTATATTAGCAGCAACCGAAGGACAGTAGTGTTATTCTCTTGAAAGTCTGTTGATGTTGAGAGGCTGAGTCTAAGCGAGGAAATCCCTGGATCCATATGACTACAAATCTCAGGTTGCCTCCAAAGACAGATTCTTATGGGATCCTCCGATCCTTTGCGAATTTCTCATTAGAGCTTTAGCAGTATGGCCGATGATTGTTTCGATCGTATCAGAAATCCCAATTACTCTGCTCTGCATGGTTTGTGATGTTCGAAGATCTTCTGGCCAATGTGGAGGAATCTCTGTAGTCTCGCTGGGTTCCTCTGGACCTGGATTCTCTACAGTACAAACTAGTCCTAACTCCTAAGCTTATACAGTGAAGTGATTGGAATGGACTTCATGGAAGCGGGCTGATGTGGCTTGACTGTGCAACCGGTATAGCAAATTACGGTCGGAGCTGGCGGATTCCGAGGAGTCACGGCCGATTATTCTGGTGGGGCACAGCTTCGGCGGGCTCGTCATCAAGAGCTTGATCTGCGAAGCGCAAAGCATCGCCAACCAGAGATGTAACAACCCTATCGACAAGCGGGCCGCCGCAGACTGCCAGGCGTTCCTCGCCAACTTGAAAGGCGTGGTGTTCTACAGCGTGCCGCACGCGGGGACCCCGGAAGATTTTCTCAAGTTCTGGACTCAGTTTAGCCGTGGGAGTGGAGTGCCGCTCAAAGGTAGATTGGCGGGGATCATGAAAAACCTGAAAGCCTCCTCTCGGAAGATGCAACAACTGACTGAAGACTTCGAGAACTACGTGCCTGCCGGCATGCCCGTCTTCGCTTTCACGGAGGGGAAGTTCATGCCTGGAACTGAGGTCAGTGGCATTGTACTCTTTAGTGGATTCATTTTCAAGAATTTTCTGCTATGCGACTTGCACTGAAAGTGTGGCTGTCCATGGATTGCTCGCTGAAACCTAGTTATTGCAATCGATGATCAAATACTTGCCTGCAGAAACTTCTGGTTCCCGAAGCCTCCGCTATGCAGACTGCGCACAAATTGTTTTACAAGGTCGAAGGAGCGGACCACTTTGAGGTGTGCAGGCCATTGCGTGAAGAAGACGAAGCTTACCGACAATTGATTGAGTTCCTGGACGGAGCAGCAGGACCCCTCGTGCAGAGCGTTAGTTTCACAACTGCTCTCGAGCAAGAGTTGCTACTGTAGAATGGTTTCCGTAGAGTTAGGAATTTTCACTGTCAGTGCCGTTGCTTCCACGCCAGTGTTAGAAGAAAAGCTGAGAAAAAAAACAATGCTTGGGTCGGTGCAACCTAAGGTAACTAACCCCTAAATGCCCGAGGCACCAAAATGTGGTGTCCAAGAAACTTTGAAGTTAAATAAAACCTAACCAAATTGCTATTTTTAGTAGTTTATATTTTTGAAAAGTTCTTTTTGAAGTCTAGTTTTGGCATCAATAATCCAATTTTGAAAATGAATGATTATGATTTTTCTATTTAAGATTTAGTGCAAGGGTACCCATTGCAATCTTGACTTTCCATAGTGTTAAGGACTCTTGGAAATGAGCCTCAAATATACTAGATTTTGGAGAAAAAATCACACTAGAAATTCATTTAAGAAAATTGTAGAGTAGATTTTCAAAAGTCATAAATTGATTGGAGTTATGCTTGTTAGGCCCTTCAACCTTGTATTTTTTTAGACTTGACATGCAAAAAGAGAGCTCAAAGATTTTTATAGTTTTCACACCCTCATGATCAAACATTATAATCTTTCAATCTTTCAATGACATTGTTGGGTTTTCTTTTCCTATGTGATCTAAAACATGTCTAGTTTGAATTTGTAAGGTTACAATTAAAAAAAATTGGTTCAAATTTATCAAAATGTTGACTTTTTGTTCAATTTAGAGAAATTTCAAGAGGCTCAAAACAAGTCTTAGACATTTAGGGGCTAAGGTGGGTGGCTCTGAAAGTGACCTGGCTCTAAAAGCAACCTAGCTCTAAAAGTGACTTCTAACACAGAGGTACATTTTACTTTCTTCAATTTATTGAAAGTGTACATTTCAAAAGCGGGTGCTTTTAGAAACCACTGCATTTCAACTTCAAGAATTTGTAACTAATTCCACAAAGGTCCAAAAAATATCAAATGACTTGGACTAAATGCCAATTCTGTTTTTCTTCCTATCAAAATTTACTGAAAATTGTTTCAAGGAGTTTAGCTTCCTTGAAAATGCAATCAGCTCTTGTAGGGTCACTTTAAGAGCCTCCTAGGCTCCTACCTTACATCTAAAATCACATGACTAAGTTCTATGGCATAGCCAATGTGGCATAATCATTATGCTCTAAACTAAAATGAACAACAATCTTTACACATTGGTGAAGGACTATGAATTAGAATGCAAGTGGTTCTATAATTTTTGGACACATTATGAATTAGTTACAAATTTTCAAAGATGCAAAGATGTAGGGTGCTAAAAGTGTCATAAAGGTGATGCCAAAATGCATTTGATGTACATGAAGACATGACACTACACTATAAGAAACCCATGTTTTTTTGGATGTGCCAAAAAATGCGGTGACATGTTTTTTTTGACGTTAAGCATGTCACCGTCGATGTTCAACAAAATCCGTTTGAAATGACGCAGCAAAAACATGTGAAAAACTGAGAAAACATGCAATGTTTTTGTTGTAATGTCTGAACAAACATGGTTAAAAAAAGTGCCAAAATGCGCCATGTGGCAGCCACATCACCTCTACGTAAGCGCCACGTGGGTGGACAGTGCCACATGGGCTTTTTTTCACCCATCCCGGAGATGATGTAGCAACTGATATTGCATCTGACATCACATTGTTTGAGAAGATTGATATTGGTTTGAGCAACATCAACTTTGATTTCAACAAGAATTTTGATACTATTTTTGGTGACATCTATTCAGATGTTTTTTGAGACATTTTTTGAAATGTTAGCTTCAACATCCAAACATTTTGCAACATGAACTTTGATATACACCATACAAAATAGCCCATACATAATACATTGTACAAAATACACCATACATTATACATAATATGCCATACACAATATTTGGTATTTACATCACATGACTTAAAAGCCAATAATTGTGTGTAAATAGACATGAAAAGACACACTATTTATACAAGTGGGGCAGTAGGAAGCTTGACAAATGATATGGAATATGTAAATTTCAAAATTATACAAAGTTGTCAAAATTGACATCTTAGTTGATGTCTCAATTGATATCGCAAAAAACACCTGGACGTCTCAGTTGATGTCTTAGATGATGTCTAAAAAAACACTATTCAAATTTTCAAATGGCATCCAAGTGTGTTGATGTGGCATGCCACTTCTCTAATTTAATCGAAGTTAAACCAAAAGCTTTTGCCAACGTGGCATTTATGTGTTTTCTTGGACGATGTACAAAACACAACTATGTTATTTTAATGTCTTCTAGAACATCATTGTCGCATAAGACATCAACTTGTTCTACCTGTAACATCCAAACGTTTTTTGAAACATCCAACTTAATTCTACCTCCTATAGCTGCAATCCCATCTTTATACTTGTGTTTTAAAAAACATCCTTGTTTGTTGCTAACATCCAAAAAAACATGGGTTTTTTTATGGTGCTAGTAGTGTCAAAACAGTTGGTGCCCCTCTTTTTGGAGCTTCCAGTTTACAAGAAGATATTAGGGGTAGTCACACCTTCATAGCACTAGAAGAAAGCCTTGTTTAATTGGATGTTCTTGCGTCAAAGTTGACGGATTTTTTTGTGCATCCAATGTAACATCTTTATGTGTTTATGTCAACAATGACATCTAATGTAACATCTTTATGCTACACCGTTGATTTAATACTATATTGTACTATGCAGTACTACGGACTATTACAAAGTACTGCAGAAACTACTGGGAGCAGAAAATAGCAGAAAAGGGATATGTAGTGATTTTCATTTTTAGTAATTCAAAAAAAATTCAAAAAAATTCAAGAAAAAAATCCATTTGCTAAAGAAGACTGCGCTTGCATTGCACTAAAAAATTCATGAAGGAAAATTTTTTCCTCTTCATAGCTTTCGCGCAAAGGAAGGTCACTTTGAACCCATGTGTGCAATCAACATGATGCTATTTTCATTAAAACTCATCGTCAGCTCTTTTAGTATTAGTAGACCTCCAACATGTCCAATTTGTGGCTTCAAATTTGAATTTTTGGGTCAAAAATAGGACTAAAACCCCCCAAAATGGCCAAGGTAGACAACCAATCGGGGGCAATTTAAAAATAGTAAACTAATTTTTTTTTAATTGAAAAAATCACTTAAGGTCTGTAATTTTAGCATCTACCTTCATTCCAAATTTCATGCCAAATGGAAAAACAATGCAAAAGTTATGAGCAAAAATTCAATTTTTAAGGGCAAGGGGACAAGAAATAGGACAAGTGTTTCTTGCAATCACCCACCTGACATAGTACAATCTCCCATCTACCCTCCACACTCCTATTTTCTATATGTTCCTCCATTACTATAGATGGGATGTCCAACACCTTATCTTGGCTTTTATTACTTGGAGCAAGTGATTCTATACTAGAAGCTACTACAATAGCATAGGATAACTTGAAATTTGGCACACTAGTTTGTTTCGTGACTTCACCTATGCCTTTTGATAGTACCCTTTGTTTTTTGCACTCAACCAAATCAATGGAAGACTCCATTGAAAAAAGTACGTTGGAGACTTTGTGAGATGGTAATTTAGGGTCACGTGGATGAATCACCTTCAATTGGTTTACTCGTGAGATCACATGGTTTTCTTTCATGCCAACTAAGGTTTGGGGAGCTTCGGTTGTGGGATCCCCCCAAATGGGCCTTTCTAGGGCATCCAGTTTGAGGCGGGATCACTTGAAATCAAATAATTCAGTTCCACAATCTCCATAGCACTCTCAATTGACAAACCCCATTGTGCACTCCACGTTCCATAAAAACCCTTCCTACAACCTAGGCATACCCGATAGACAACCTTTTGGGAATGGTCGATCAATTGCTACATACAATAAGGATGAAACAAACATTCACACAAACAAATAACGGCACATCTTCCAATAAATGCCCTTAAATATACAACACAAAATTTTGGAGCCACAATGATGTCCAATGGAGGCACTGACTCTACAGTTGGATAAATAGGAAAGGGATTAATGGATACCACCTTCAGGGATTGAAATAGAACTCTCTCCTTCTCAACGCACGCCCGTGGATGGAATTGGTGGTGGGTAGTGAGCTTACTCTCTACTTTTGATTTCAGTTGCTCCAAAGAGAGGACTGAAGCTAGAGCATTAGCAACATTTAGCCTTGTGGTAGTAATGGTGGGATGCAAACCTCTTACCTTCACATTGAACTGTCCTTTTCTATGCCAATTGCCTTTGAATGCACAAGTTTTGGACACTCCATGATATTCTGTGAGCTCATCTTCAAGTTTCAATTCAACCGCTTCCACATTAATAACCTAACCTTTTGTTGCCTCTAACTATTCTTCACAATGTCGTGCTTATTGATGGAGGTCCTCCACCTTTGCTTCTAGGGACTTCATGTGAGCTTGACATTCATCCAGCAGTGAAAGTGCACTGTTGGGTTCGCTTGAGCGGATTCGCTCTCTAGCCAAGGCAATTGGCGGAGCTTTTCGCAACTTTGTACTATGTGGTGCATGCCACCCTGACATCCTAGGCCGTTGCTAGATATGCTATTGCTCTCCTAGAGGCTTTACGGTTGGAGATACAAGAGCCAGCACCATTGCTTCAATCTGCTCTTGGAGAGCTAGAGGAGTCAACTTCCATAGATTGTCCTTTGCCTTCCAAATGCGGTCCTTAGTGAGTTTGGAGGTACACTCAGCAAAATTCACGGGTTGCTTCATAATGAGGTGCAATGTAGCAACGCGCACAAATTTCTTGGGGAAACATCCATTGTCCAACCTTTGACCATAGACCTTCTTATAAAGTTTCATGAAGTCTCTTTGGATCTCTAAAGTTTTGCATCTAGAAATTTTTACCCTAGCGGATTGACTATCTTCATGGAAAGGCCACATAGATGCCCACAAATTGTTCAAGCACTCCATTGGCTTCACATCGTCCACCATTACTCCAGAGTTGCATATACAAGCCCACAAGCTTTGAAAAGAAATTAGCATCATACACTATAGATTTGGAATTGCTTCTACCATTCGACTAGCTACGTCCTTTGGGATTCCGTTCAAGTCAATTGGCTGAGACCAATCACCCTTCCTCATCTCTTCTTGAATGAAGCCTTTGCAACCAGGGTTGTCTACCCGGACAACTCGACAACTCGACAAACTCGACGTCGAAGATGTCTAGTAGAGGGTCCCGTCCGTCTAATATAGTCAACTTTACCCTTTGACTTTTTAAGAATTTACCCCCCATTTACCTAGGCTTACTTGGCTGCCATGTGGCAGCCACGTCACAAATTTTAGGGCAACTTCGGGTGGGGGCGACTACGGGTAGAGGGCGACTGCGGGTAGGGGAGACTACGAGTAGGGGAGACCGCGGGTAGGGGCGACTGCGGGTAGGGGCGAATTCTGTACTACAATTCAAAACTGCCACTTTTGCTGCATTCATCCAAAAAAATAGATTTTTTTTTAGAATCTAACCGTAAGATCTTGTACTTCACTTGTCTAAGATCACGTGGTAAAAATTTCATGAAGTTTGACTGTATAGATTGGAAGATATTAACAATCAAAGTTGGAATTTTTTTTTCTGAATTGTGACCTGCAATTTCAGTTGACTTTGACTGTCATTTGTGGAAATTTTTTGCACTACATACTTTGAATTAAAAGACACATACGTTGAATAAATAAGTTGAAAGTCTAGGGAAAAATATTCACTAATAAAAGCACTGGATTTGCATTCTTTAACCCCTAAAGGACCATCGTCCCTTTGGTTGACAAATTGGATTTTGGGCATGTACCTACAGTCTCATTTTTTGTCATAATTTTTTGAAACTTTTTTTAAAGATAGAAAAACTAATTATCTTTGTGGAAATATAATGTTTTCTCAAGTGGTGCCTAGGAACAAATAAGTTCAAAACAAAGGCAACAAAAAAAAATTCAAAAATTTTAATTTTTTTTCCTCATATATTATATTTTTTTTCTCAACGGAAAGCTTTGATTCATTTCATTTGGATAAGTAGTGTGAAAGTTATAGACAATCTTGTTTTTCTAGCAATCTAAGAATCTTCTTCAAAAAATAACTTGCAAGATTCATTTCTGAAATTTATTCCACACATTTTTATACTAATTATGTTTAAGATCCTATAGTTAGACGATTAGATGTGCAAAAGAAAAAATTTCCAAATTTTTTACTCTTTGCAATAGAAATGGCAATTTTGAATGTTTTTTGGCAAGAAAAAGGCCTTGGTCCTTTAGGGGTTAAGAAATTTTAAAGTAGAAGTAGGTCCAAGATTGAACAAAAAAATTAAATTGTTAAGAGCTTTAAGATGGAATTGAAACGCAATATTTCCAATGATGAGATTGTTCTAGTGAGCAAATTTAACCTTGTCAAATAAATTTTTAGAAAAATTGTGAAAATTGCATTAAAAAATGAACCCTCCAAGTTTTGTTTTCAAGAAAATGCTAAGTTTGTCCAAAAAACAAGATTGTCCATAACTTTTGCATTACTAGTCCAATTACAATGAATCAAAGCTTCACATGTAGACAAAAATATAATATTTGAGGTGTCTACTAACCTCCATTTTTGGCTTTAGGGTGGCATAACTTTTTCTTTCAGACACTAATTGAAAAAATGCTATATTCCTATAAAGATGATATATTCTTCTATCTTCAAAAAAAGTTTCAAAAAAATCACGATGAGAATTGAGACTCTAAGCATTATGTGAACCGAGATGAGAATTCCTTAAGAACTCTTGGTCTTCTATGGGTTAAAATTCAACTTCATTTTTGTAAAATTTCTCACACAATAGTTTAGAAGGAAATAAACTATAATTAATTGTTTGACAAAAATTACAAAATATTTGCACAAGAGAATTGAAATTTGAAATTCTATACAATAACTTTTGCACTTTGCATTTAGAATATTCAATTCATTTTTTTAAATGTCACATTATATAAAAGTCGTTAATATATTTACATTGTTCTTCAAAATTTAAATGCATGCAATGTGACCTATGTTTCTATTTATACTAATATGGTAATATCATGTCCTGTTACAAAAACATTAGTGTGGAAAACAACTTTAAGGGGCATCATCAACCATGATTTATCAATGAGAAAGTTTGCCACCTATCCACATATTAATTGCTTCTTTAGATTAGGCTCAATAAGGTCACCTAACTTCCTTACAAAGTATCTCACTATCAATGTATTTTCAATACTTCATTGTCGTATTTTTCCATATCATTCATATTCATTAAGTGGCCAATTTTTCTAATAGAATACAAGATGGATTTCATCGTATATTTATGATTTTCTTGCATGATCTCTATGGTCCTCTCTGAATGTTGCAGCTCATATACATACGTTAGAGCCATCCGCCAACAATTCTTTATATCCTCCAACTTCTTTTCCTTAATAGGTTAATATCTGTAATGAATCTTAGGAGACTAAAAAATGATAGCAAGGCACTTAACAGTAATCCATATAGTTAGCCAATATGTCCTTTTAGTGATAATCACTCATTCTTGAATGACATCAAATGTTTCAATTGAACAACCAAATTGATTATTTGCAATGCACAATTACAAGAAAGAACTTGCAAATCATAATAACAATTTTTGCATTAAAATTAGGGAAAATTAAAAAAACAAAGGAAATTTAAAAAGACCCCACCTTATAAAGACCCTAGGAATCAAGAAGAAATTCTATAAACATTCCCAATGGAGTTCCTAAAAATTAGGTCATATATGTATTAACAACTCCAATGTAATGAAAGAAATCAAGGGGAAATAAACAATAAATGATTTTTACTAATTTAAAAAATATATATTTTGAAATTGATATGAAATATCAAGGGTCTAAGAAAAAAAATATTATTAAGAAACTTTCAAAATCAAAAAGAAAAAGAAGAAAGATGTTTAAAATCTCTTATTTATGCAGGAAATTGTAAAAAAAGGACATCCTCAAAGCAATGGCTCCCACCTCCATCCACAGTTGCACAATAAAAGAGGTCCCTTTCACCCGTGTTCTTTTCTAATAAAGAAGTCGCCCAAGACCTGAAGTCGCCCCTAGAAGCCTCCCAAAGGCCCCAATTTGCCAATTTTGGGCCTTTGGGAGGCCAGTTCTTTCCACTCCACCCACAATCGCCCCCTACCCGAGGTCGCCCTCACCCGCGTTCTCCTCCCAAAGAAGTCACCCTGACCCAAAGTCGCCCCTAGAAGCCCCCCAAAGGCCCAAATTTGCCAATTTGGGGCCTTTGGGAGGCCAATTCTTCCCGCCTCCACCCGCGGTCGCCCCCTACCCGAGGTCGCCCTCACCCGTGTTCTCCTCCCAAAGAGGTCGCCTTGACCCGAAGTCGCCCCTAGAAGCCTTCCAAAGGCCCAAATTTACCAATTTGGGGTCTTTAGGAGGCCAATTTTTCCCGCCTCCACCCGCGGTCACCCCCTACCCGAGGTCGCCCTCACCCGCGTTCTCCTTCCAAAGAGGTCGCCTTGACCCGAAGTCACCCCTAGAAGCCCTCCAAAGGCCCAAATTTGCCAATTTTGGGCCTTTGAGAGGCCAATTCTTCCCCCCTCCACCTTTGGTCGCCCCCTACCTGAGGTCGCCCTACCCGAGGTCGCCCTCACCCGCGTTCTCCTCCCAAAGAGGTCGCCTTGACCCGAAGTCGCCCCTAGAAGCCCTCCAAAGGCCCAAATTTGCCAATTTTGGGCCTTTGGGAGGCCAATTCTTCCCGCCTCCACCCGCGGTCGCCCCCTACCCGAGGTCGCCTCCAAGAGAGGTCGCCGAAGACTCAAAGTCACTTGAAGAAGGCGTTTGATTGCTTTTTGTGGGTGTTGAAGGTAGAAATTGAGAGCTTCATTAGAGTCAATTACTTTTGTTTTAGTTTGCTAGGTGTATTAGTGGACCCTCTTTGTTAGGTGAGCTAAATAAATGGACCTTGATGAGATCAGATTTTGTAGCTTAAACACCTAATCTCATTTATTAGAAATGAAAGCTCTTCTAAAAATCTAGTTGCTTTGGATTCTCTATAGTACAACTTGAATTTGACAATATTTTGTTTGATCTATTAATTTGCTCTAGTATATTAATTTTATGATAAGATGTCATCTTCCATTGAACACTCATTTTTTGCAAACATGCAATTTTTAAAAATATATATCATTGGTTCATTATCATTTATTCGATTGTGAATACATGATATGAAATAAAATAAAATAAGAAAGATCATACATATCTATCCATCTATGTTTTTGTATTTTGAAATTCATTTGATAAATTATACACTTGTAGAATGACTATTTGAGATTTGCTTAAATCCATAGGAAAAGTTTTTATTTAAATCTCTTTCCTCTAGTTTTAGGTTAGAGGTGAAGATAGTAAGTAATTCATAAGTACAAAGATGCTTGGTGAATCAAGAAAATTAAATGGGGAAGGTATTGCAAATATCTTCATGCATTATTTTGTATTTTGAAATACACTGGATAAATTATAGACCCATAGGGTAAATCTTTGAGATTTGCATAAATTAAATCAAAAGGAGAAGTTTTCATTTAAATCCTTTCTTCACTAATTTTTTAAGTTAGAGATGAAGGTGGTAATAATTCATGAGTATAAAGATGCTTAGAGAATAAAAAAAAATACATTTAATAAATCATAGACCCATAGAGTAAATCTTTGAGATTTGCATAAATTAAATCAAAAGGGGAAGTTTTCATTTAAATCCCTTCCTCACTAATTTTTTAAGTTAGAGATGAAGGTGGTAAATCATTCATGACTACAAAGATGCTTAGAGAATCAAGAAAAAATACACTTGATGTATTATAGACCCATAGGGTAAATCTTTGAGATTTGCATAAATTAAATCAAAAGGAGAAGTTTTCATTTAAATCCCTTCCCTACTATTTTTTTAAGTTAGAGATGAAGGTGGTAAATAATTCATGAGTATAAAGATGCTTAGAGAATCAAGAAAAATACACTTGATAAATTATAGACCCATAGGGTAAATCTTTGAGATTTGCATAAATTAAATCAAAAGGAGAAGTTTTCATTTAAATCCCTTTCCTACTATTTTTTTAAATTAGAGATGAAGGTGGTAAATCATTCATGACTACAAAGATGCTTAGAGAATTAAGAAAAATACACTTGATATATTATAGACCCATAGGGTAAATCTTTGAGATTTGCATAAATTCAATCAAAAGGGGAAGTTTTCATTTAAATCCCTTCCCTACTATTTTTTTAAGTTAGAAATGAAGGTGGTAAATAATTCATGAGTATAAAGATGCTTAGAGAATCAAGAAAAATACACTTGATATATTATAGACCCATAGGGTAAATCTTTGAGATTTGCATAAATTCAATCAAAAGGGGAAGTTTTCATTTAAATCCCTTCCCTACTATTTTTTTAAGTTAGAGATGAAGGTGGTAATAATTCATGAGTATAAAGATGCTTAGAGAATTAAGAAAAATACACTTGATATATTATAGACCCATAGGGTAAATCTTTGAGATTTGCATAAATTCAATCAAAAGGGGAAGTTTTCATTTAAATCCCTTCCTCACTAATGTTTTAAGTTAGAGATGAAGGTGGTAATAATTCATGAGTATTATGATGCTTAGAGAATCATGAAAAATACACTTGATAAATTATAGACCCATAGGGTAAATCTTTGAGATTTGCATAAATTCAATCAAAAGGGGAAGTTTTCATTTAAATCCCTTCCCTACTATTTTTTTAAGTTAGAGATGAAGGTGGTAATAATTCATGAGTATAAAGATGTCTGGAGAATCAAAAAAATTAAATGGGGAAGGTATTGTAAATATCTTCATGCATTATTTTGTATTTTGAAATACACTTCATAAATTATAGGTCCTTTACTAGGATAATTCGTTGAAATATGCATAAATTAAATCAAAAAGGGAAATTTTTCTTTAAATCCCTTCCATCTAATTTTTAAGTTAGGGATGATGGATTGATGGTGGTAAATAATTCATGAGTACAAGAATTCTTGGAAAAAAGAAGAATTCAAATGGGAAAGTTTTTTATACAAATCTTCGTGCATTATTTTGTATTTTAAAATCCACCTCATGAATAATCACTAGAAGAGAAAGGAATGTTTTAGATATGGTCTTAGCAATATAGTTCTATAATTTATGACCTTTTAGCAAATTATAGTAAATATTTATTAGAAATACATTTGTTTTCAATAAAAATTTACTAAAAATCTCCCTAAAGATTATAAGATTGTAGGACTGTACTACTAGGTTGTACTTAAAACAACCTTTTCTCTTGTAGAGAATACATTGTTAGGATGTTAAGTTCTAAAGTCTCAATTGTCTTTGTAGCTTGGAAAATGGATTTCGGGCAACTTCATATAAGGTCAATTTTTTATGAAGCTTTTGATACTTTTTCATGATATAGATAAACTTGTTAGTTTTATGGGATTGTAATTTGTATTTTAATTGGTGCCAAAGAGCAAGAGTCATACCACAATAAGCCTAAATATAAATTAGGTGAACAAAAAAAATTCACAAAAATTTGAATTAAAAATTAAAGTTTTTTTGTTCTCATAGATTGGAATTTTTTTGTACTTCAAAAGCTTTGGTTCATTTTTTGGGGATTGATGGTATGAAAGTTATAGAGCATCTTCTTTTGTGAGCAATCATAGTATCATATTAAAAAAAATTAAGCATAGGATTCTTTTGGGCCACTCAAGTTTCAAACTTTTTCAAAACAATTAAACAAATAAGTTCAAAAAATTAACTTTGATTCATAGAACAATCTCACCATTGGGATTAGTGTGTTTTAATTCCATTTTAAAGCTATTAATGATAAAGTTTTTTCTCTCTATGATGTACTTTCTTCTACTTAATAATTTTTTAAAGAATGAAACCACATTATTTTTAAATTTTAAATTTTTTATATTTTCAAATCAATTTTGAATGATGAAATTTTTTTAATTCAAGACTATAATGTAAACTTTTTTAAGTTAAGAAGATTCAAAGTAGCTTGTCAATATGTCACAAATGTGATTTCTTCACTTTGAACGCATTTACCTTACAATCTATGTGGTGAAAGTGTTTGAAATTTTTTCCACACATTGTCATACTATTCTACTTTAAGATCCTACGATTACATATTCAAAAATACCATTAATTTTTTTTTCTTTTTGTACTAGAAATAGTAGTTTTGAAAGTTTTTTTGGACGATTGCAACAAAGAGGTCGCCCTAGGGACCAGAGGTCGCCCCTAGGGACCAGAAGTCGCCCCTAAGGACCAGAGGTCGCCCCTAGACCCGCGGTCGCCCTTAAAGGAACCAGAGGTCGCCCCTAGACCCGCAATCGCCCTAGATTTTGGACCCGCAGTCGCCCCTAGACCCGTAGTTGCCCTAGATTGTGGACCCGCAGTCGCCCCCTACTTGTGGTCGCCCCTACCCGTGGTCGCCCCTCATGAAGCACGCCACGTCACAGCCACGTAGGACAGTCCGTTTTACCTAGGGGTAAAAAAATTTGAAATCCGAAATCCGTACACGACAACAAAAACTGCCCATACTCGACAACTCGACAATTCGACATGCGACATGCGACGTCTATTAGACACAAAACCCCGAAATTATGTCAGACAAGACAACCCTATTTGCAACAACTATCATCATTCAATGTCACTTTTTGGATCGGATCATCCAACACTTCAACATTGTCCAGACCTCTCAATTCATTGACAAAATTTAGAATGAACAATTAGTACCTCCATGGTTCGAGGATTGATCTCCAATTTAGCATATTGAGCGGGCTTTAGAAAAAACTGATTGAAATACAGAATAATCAAGACAAAGCTAAGGGCAAAGAAAATCACAAAAAGAAATGATTGGACACAATGGATAAAACACAACACATTGCAATGATGTGAGCCTTTTGGACCTAAAGGCAGTTCCCACAAAAAGTGGAGTGAGGCATACGGAGTTTAAGACGCAGTGGTTAGTATGATGGTTTCTCATGGACCTCTTTGTCATCTAAGTACAATTGGATGGAGTAAGGTTCAACGGTGTGATGAGGAAGACCTCTTATTGTACTTGATTAAAACAAATTGTAAAAATTCCTTGGGCCCAATGGCTGCCTCTTGGACCATCCAATTGATTATTTATTTTATACACCAAGTTATCCATCACCGGTTGGGTGTTTTCAAGTAGCTCAGCTCCAATGGAAACAATCCATGTTTTGTTGGGCTCTCCACTGGAATATTGCCATAAGAATGAAAGATTCATCTGCCAATTGGAGCATCCATGCTTGCATTTCCAATCAGTTCCATAGAAAAGTAATGGTGCAAGGTGCCACTCACTTGACTACTATTGGAGAAAGTACTTGATTTCTGCCTATGTCGTTGTTATGGAGGTTTGTATATTCAAGTTGTAAGTAGAAATCCAAAAAATAAAAGACCAACCAAAGTCCAATGTCAATATAAGCCCATTATGCACTTTAGATATGATTTATCCATTTTTTTAAGATGCAATGAGGGAAGGACAAGAACAGATATAGAATAGCTAGTATATAATGGGTTGTCGTGGGTTGGAATTTAGTACTTAGTTCATTTGGCGCGTGTTATGTACATCCAGTTGCCTCGTATTGCCAGTCCTAGCTTGACTCCTAATGTCTTGGAAGCCGTTGGCAACCCAATCCAGAATTGGACCATCCATCATATTTTTCTTTGATTTCCTACAAAATCCATCTCCTTCTCATTTGTAGTTCTAAAGCAGTCACTGGTTTAGAGTTGATTTCAGCACACATTTGAGGGACTTAAGTAATTAGTTTTAGATTGGTGTGCTATTACCAAAACCAATTAGTGGATATGGCACATTGCCCAAAATATGAGATAGCTTCAGTTGTTGTCCACAATGACAAAGACACTTCTAGAAAATGGATTCCTATGAAGCTAGAAGTGGAATCTTAGATGACCCTTCAACTTGAGAGCACTAGAGAGTGGGGAAGAAACACCGCAAGGCATAGGGGTGACTCATTTCATGGATTATACAAGAGAAAGATTTTGAAGTTTCGCTTCAAAATGACATATGCTTCGGATTCATCACAGGCACCGAAGATGGAGCTAGATGCAGTGAAGATTCATCGTGCTTATATGCGTCTACAATTGCAATTGGAGGCAATGGAGGACCTGAGGGAGCCAAGACATTGCAATTACCTCTATCTATCGTACTTTGACAATTGGATGCATCTAGAGTCCATTCTTAGTGTCGTCTATGTGCTTCATGCTGAGATTGGATAATCCATGAGAAATATAAGATTTTACCATAGCTTACTGGAAAATGGTACTTTCTATCTTCAAGAGGTGTATGTTCCTCCAACCCTACCAGAGTTGTATAGAATTGTAGAGCCTCTACCTCTGCCGGACTTGTTGGATCCAAAGTAGCCCCTTCCTAATATGCACACCAACGAGACTTACGGCTTACCGCACTAAATTTGGTTGTAACTATCATCAAGTAATGAAAGCATCTACTGGAAGCAAGTTTTGGTGCATTCAATGGTTCCTCCCAATTCATGTCTTTGTTGACCTTTTTGCTATTGCAAATGCATATGTGCGCAAGACACCTACACTATAAGTTATTAACCAACCGTGTGTTAAACTCCTTAGTAGCTTGATGGATCCAAGGTAGAACAAGAAGATTGTAATTGGTGAAAACATTGTGAAGTGTCTCGTGTCAACTCCTTCTATAAGTTTCAAGTATTTTCCCTAAACCGCTTTTAGTATCTTCATGGTTCCAATAGCTCCAAGGTTGTCTTACTTCTGGCATACCGAATAGGTAATTGGAAAGTTCACTCAATTTAATGGAGCTTCTAAATGTAGGTATCACCTTGGAAGGCAAATGTTGTACATGAATTTTCAATACTCGAGGGAGCGCATGATTCCAAGGGACAAAACATGATAGGCTATTGACGAGGTGGAGGCAATGGAGACTATGTTGATGCGGTGTGTGTTTCGTAGTGTGGAGCCCTCAATATTTGAAGTTAGAAAGACGTGGCCTTTGTCCTACATGTAGCAAGAGCTGCGCATATCTCTCGGAGACAATGCGCTACTAGATTTGAGCTTTGAGGTGGTGGAGGAAGGTTGCCCAAATCACAAGGTCAATGTGCAGAATGAGGGGAAAATTCTTATGCAGGAAGTGCTGCCTTCAAAGCTCTTGTTGGTACAGGAGTGTGAGCCCTCAAGTTGGCACTTGGAACTCTGAACTTATTTTTTGCGATTTTAAGTTAATTTTTGAGTGAAAAATAGGAAAAAACATATAAAAATACAATTATTGAGGGTTTTGGTAGAAGTCCCTACCAAAGAGGTGTGTAATGGCCTTAAATGCGTGAAACACGTAAGACGTTACATTTTCACTAATTTTAGGTCTTATTAGTAGAAATAAGTAGTTAAGTTAGTAATTTTGAGCGATGTGAGAATTTGAGAGTTAACCAGTCCTAGTGTCTTGTTCATGTAATACAACAGCTATAAGTATACATGTAACAAACTAGTTAAAAGTTAGAGTCTAGTCCGGGTCAGTCCAAATCAAACTCGAAAGAGTTAGATTTATTGTTTGCAGGTAATTTTGAGAAATACAGTCATTAACAGACCAAGATGGAGGAAATGATGATTGGAACATACAGAGAGGTGCTTTTCTAGGTCAAAGCATGCCAGGAGGTCAAATAGAAGCTCGATCATCCAAGATTCCCCCGATATCAAGAATAATTTCCCCCCCGGGTGGAAATTATTAAAGAATTGCTAAAAATAGCATTCTTATTGGAGATTTGGTTTTGCCCTTAGTTGATGGACATCTTGTAGAAGATTGCCCAAAAGTTTCGGGATTTTACAACACTCCACGATGACTCTATGGGAAGTCAACCGCTTAAAATTGCATTCGTAAATTCCTAGAAATTACCAATGTTGCGGTAAAATCTCACTAAAAATTAGGATAGTGTTTTGTGTGCCAATAAAGAGCCCTGTTAAGTTTGAAGACATTCCGACATTCTCAAGTACCAGAATCAGGACCAACAACGAATTTTACAAGAATTTACAACTTGGTGGCGGGTTGACCGGCAGACCAGGAGCTTGCGGTATCCGAACGGAGCGTTTCAAGGGTCAATTCTTACTCCCACAAATATTCTAAACCACCCAGGACCAACAGTTTCATCAAAAGACGCAAACTCCAAAAGTTAGCTTTTTAACTTTTGTTCTGAGTTACCGTGACTCAAATTTGCGCTTTAAAACGGCTAGAGAGGTAGGGGTAAGGGGTCCCTTAGGCTAATTGGGGTCTTCTGAACGCGATGGCACAATTTGTTTTCAGTTTTGAGTTGTCCCTCAAAAGATAGAGAGGGTCAGCCCTTAGTTTGACTTTTGAAAGGTAATTTTGGATTAATCTGAGTTGATTTTGCAAATATCTCTTGTAAAATCGAAGATTGGATTTGCCCAAGATACTTGTCTTGCGTAAGAAGCCATCTTTTGGATTAAAGAAAGACAATTTAGAACTAACCCTAGATTAAAACACAAAATATCTTGGTTAATTAGGTAGGTTTCCAAAATATCTTTGGGAAAATCAAATATTTGATTTGGGAAAAGATTCTAAGGCCATTTAGGGCCTAGAAGGAACTCGCTTGAGAACCTTCCTTCCCATTAAACAAAGATTATTTTGAAAATACGTTTAGGTAGTTTAGCAAAATATCTAGATTGAAAGTAAAGATAATTTTACGAACACCTTACCGGGGGGGGGGGCGGAAGCGAGTATATAAGGCCCTTCCTCGAGGTTGTTCGTGGCCCTCATTCTTTGTTTCATTCTTGTTGTTGCTCTTGTCGTGCTACCGACACTTGTCGGAGCACTTTTTAAGCCAAATTTTGGCTCTTTTCTTCTATTTTCTTGTATTCTCTTGTACTTTCAAGGTCCGGAGGGCCCCTTCAAAGCTTTCTTTTCTTTTCTTGTTTGAATTTGGAGGCTTCAAGCCCCAAAACTTTGCTTTTCAAGAGTCTAGGTGGAGGAAATCCCCTAACTCTAGTATTGTTTGTGTTAACTAACTTATTTCTTGAATTTGGAGGCTTCAAGCCCCAAAATTTTGACATTTGGGGAGTTGTGGGAGTAGTTCCCAAACTCTACTTTGATTTTGTTGTTCTTTTGATACTAACCAACTATTTGTGCGAATTGATACTAGTCTGTGAACTTAAAACTTTAAAGCGGCAAGGCTAGACCTTGCCAAAAGATTTTGAGCATCACCCCGTGCCAAAACTTGTTGTACAACGGGTGTTTGATTTGAATGATTGCTAATGTTCGGTTAAACACTGTCATGTATACCTCCTTTAGTGATTAAACTTAAAACTTTGTTTGGAATTTTGGAAATTAGTTTTTAATGTTCGGTTAAACACTGTCATGTGTACCTCCTTTAAGAATTAAGTTTTTAAAATATTAGTTTGGACCTTGGATACTGGTAATTCCTGGGGTTGCTCCCACACCGCGGAGCTTTGACTTTGAAACCTGGAAACGGGTACTTGAAACTTTGACTTGACTGTTAATTCCTGGGGTTGCTCCCGCACGGCGGAGCTTTGACTTTGAAACCTGGAAACGGGTACTTAAACTTTGATTTGTCTGTGAATTCCTGGGGTTGCTCCCACACGGCGGAGCTTTGACTTTTAGGATTAAAATTCACCTTGTGCAAAAAATACTAATTTGTCATGCACGGCGGAGCTTTGACCTTCTAGGGTGAAAATTTACCTTTGTGAAAAATACTAATTCTTGGTTTGTTTTGCACGACGAAGTTTTAACTTACCAACAAAATAAGATTCTTTTGGAAACTTATTTAAGTGCCAAACTTCATTGAATTTTCTCCTTTCCACTTGGTATACGTGAAGAAGGTACTTGATCCCCAATATTGCCTCTGGTTGTTCATTTTATTAAAATTGTTTTGGTTTCTTATTTTTATTCATTAGAAGTAGTTGCTTCTTTTTAAGGTTTTCATCAAGTTCTCTCATGATTATTATGTTAAGCATGCTTGATTTTTATTAGAAGTTGAGGGCTCTATGTGGGCGCTTAATTACCCACCCTTGGTAATTAATCGGACACAACCAGGTTCTAGGGGTTAACTAAATTCTAACCTAACGGGTGACTAAGCGTAGGTCCATTGTGCCTTCCAAGCAATGGATCTTCTTTTTTAAGTTCCTAGTTTCCGCAGGTGACAATGGGGTTGTTCCCAATTGGCGAGGGAATAGTTCGGGCTAACCGTCCCCTAACGGCAACCTATATGAACTACCACCGAATCTATCCTAATCTATGGGAGTCTGAGGCTAATTGACCTTCCCTAGGATTGAGGAGGGATTACCTAAGTCCCTTCCATGGTTTCCGGAGTTGATTGGGTCTTCTTCCTAATCTAAGTTATCTTTTTCCCTAATTTAATTTATCCCTTTTGTTTCCTAATTTAATTTCTTAATTTAATTTATCTAATTTATCTCCTAATTGAATCTTCTAATTTAATTTATCTTTTTTCCTAATTTAATCTTCTAATTTAATTTATCTTTTCTCTAATTTAGTCTTCTAATTTAAATTATCTAATTTATCTCCTAATTTAATCTTCTAATTTAATTTATCTAATTTATCTCCTAATTTAATCTTCTAATTTAATTTATCTAATTTATCTCCTAATTTAATCTTCTAATTTAAATTATCTAATTTATCTCCTAATTTAATCTTCTAATTTAAATTATCTAATTTATCTCCTAATTTAATCTTCTAATTTAAATTATCTAATTTCCTAATTTATCTTCTAATCTAATTTATCTTCTTGGTTGAGTTCTGACCTTAACGGCTACTAATTCCTAGTCCTATTGATAAACTTCTAGGTCTAAACTTAAAGTCCCCCCTTACTTCCTATTTACTAGTCAAAATTAATCACTAATTAACAGAGGTTAGTGTAAATTCAAGTAAAAGCGCAGGGGGTTAGTTTATTGACTCCCCTGATCGTTGTTTGTATGCGCGACCTTTGCCTCCATACCTCCGGCCACGTGCTCGTATTCCATAGTAGACGCGTATTTTGAAGCGGTCAAAATGCCTACGGCTTAGTCTTTTGCGAGGTAGTACACTCTAACGACCCTTAATAGTCCCTTTCTTTTTCTTTGTCTCCCCCTCTTTTACTTCCACACTATTCCTACCAAACTCTTAATGGAGCCTTACACTATGACGCTAACTTCTTGCGAGCCTAACTACCCTCTTACGTTGTCATGTTCCGCGTCATTCTCATCCTTCCTCTAATGGTTGGAGAGGCCCTTTTGAGGATTCCCTTACACCCCTAAGCCTACTTTACTATTGATCTTCTCTCTCCTTTCTCCCCTACTTAGTCATGTTCCTCTCTAACCTCGCTCCATTGTTTGTTTTGTCTTGTTGGAGGGATGTGAGAGCGTTTGGTTGCATGTGCAGGTCGGGCGTGCGAACGGTGTCGCACTGTAAATGCGTACATAGTGTAAAAATGCATAGTAATACATTATTTCCATAGATTTGATTTTAATAATATAAAAATAAAGATGACATCATCCTTAGTAGCTTCAAGATGACGCCTTCTCACGATGACATGAGCCATCTATATAAGAATAGGTTATCATCTTAGAATGCCACCAAACTTGAAGTAGTTTCTTTATTGTATGTTATAGATTTCAGTATGTCGAATTGGAGGGTTTTTTCTGAGTCTCAGGATGAGGAGCCTCTACCAGAATCGGAGTTTGAGTTTTCGTTATCTCAACTACCGGCTCAACCTCTTCAGCCGCTAGGTCTTACATTATCGCACGAGCGTCCTCAAGATGAATCTGGGCCTTCTCGACCGCCAAAGCAACCCCGTGTGGAGCAGCGATGGCACAGGAACCTACAGCGTGGAGCTCGAGCACTAGTGATCCTGTTGCAGGTTGGGTGTGTTGAACCTGGTACCCAAGAAATGACATTCGAAGGGAGTTTTGAAGGTCTTAACGACGATCAATACTATTGTATGGTCAGGCCTATTAAAGGGAGTCGCGGTCACCAACGATGGTTAGAAGGGCCGGTCAATCCCTTGACAAAGGCGGATCGTGTTAAGTTTGTTGCTACTACCATCAAGCGAATTCTCAAGTTCTTGAAGATGGAGTGAAGTTTCTTTGAAGACTTTAGTTTTTTACCTTTGAGAAGACATTTATTTTATGTTAGTTGTTTGTAGATTTCATTTTGGGTGTTGAAAATAGAGAAAGAAAAGATAGAAAGGAATTAATGAAATAGTTTTCCTTCTAGGTGAACTTGAAGTGAATTTTCTTTCTAAGATAAAGATAAAGAGATAGTTGTGGGGTCAAATAAGGGCTCAATTATTGATGTGAGAGCTTTGGGAGTGAGTTAGGGGCTGACCCCACTTGTTTGTGTGGTTAGAGTAGAGATAAGGTGGAGAAAAAAGGGAACACTATTCATCTTCTCTCCCGTTGTGAGTTTAGGAAGGCCCGAATGTTTGAGGGCCCATTGTGTTGTGAATTTGGAGGATTTTGAAATGAAATTTGGAGGTGTTGTGTATCATGGTGTGTAGTTTTCAAATTGATCTCACTTGCTTGATTTGGAGTTGTGAAACAAAAGTTGTGCTAGTTTGAGTGGAGGGAGGTTTGTTGCCTTTAAAATTAAGAGGCAGAGACTTCGACCGACCATAAAAGACGGACAGGTTCTTGTTTTGCCATGAAATTTGGAGGGAGTGTAGGAAATTGTGTTAGCTTTTCATGAAGCTATCATTCGTTCTGTTTGGAGTTTGTATGAGAAAGTTGTGAGTGTGGAAGTGAAGGAAGGTCTGCTGCCTTTCCCTTCTCAAGGCCGAAACTTTGGATGGCCATAGAGGTTGGACAGAGTCTTAGAATTGTATGAAATTTGGAGGAGAAGGAGATGATTGTTTTAGCTTTCCGAAAAGCTATCATTTAGTTCATTTGGAGTTATAGATCAACAAAGACACTCATCCAAAGATCAGCTTGGGAGTTGGAGTTGAAGGAGTTGGAAGACTTGTGTGTTTGTGTGTGTGTGGCTTGTGGCTTTGTAAATTTCATTTTATTGTTGCGGGCAGTTTGATTCACACCAATACTAGCCTCATTTGGTGTTATGGATGCGACGAAGTGGGGTTAATTGCCCACATGGTCGAGACTTTTATGTTGTTCCCACTGGTGAGGCAAGTTTGCTGGTCATCGTGGATTTGAAATTTAGGATCCAATCCCTCGGACGGCTCAGCTCGTGGTCTGGCCGTCCCGTTTTACACGTCCGAAGCCCGTGGTTTCTTATCACCCTACCTTAACCCTTGGCCTATTTAGAAACACAACAAGATAGGACAACGAGTAGCAGTTTGAAGATTTGAAAACTCGAAGATTTGAAGATTCGACAAGTTACAATTTATTTCATTCCCGAGCCATTTCTAGTCGCAGCCAGAATCCTCGTGATTTCCCGAGGCAAATTCTCTCTACACGACAACGGTGACTTCTTTTCCTCCCCCCTCCCTTTACTTGCTTTTGGGATTGATAAGCTTTTATTTTATACCCACTAATTGGACCCCCAGTTTTCAGTCCTACTAGGGTAAAAATCCAAAAAAAAAGGAGATTGGGACCCCACAGGGCATCGTCCCGTTTGGTTTGGAGCAACCAGTTCGTGAGAGCAACCAGCTGCTGGACCGGCACTGGACCGGCTGCTGTATCGGCACTGTGTACCAGCCTCTGTGTACCGGCCGCTGGACTGGCAGGTTGGCTGGGCTGGGCTAGCTGGCTTGGCTTAGCCCAAAATTCCTCACCCTCGGGTTCTTGTATGGGAACCCACTTACACAAAATTAAACTAGATGTCGTTCGTCTAGGGTCAAGGTCAAAGCTTCGCCGTGGGGGTTAAACGTGGATTTTGTGACTCTTAATCCCGCTACCTCGGGATGGGGAGGGCTGCTACTTTCCTACAACCTAGGGCAATTCTTGGGGGCTAAACTTTGGCTTTTCCCAAGAAGATCTTGGGAACTAAACTTTGGAGCCAAAAAATGTATGGGGTGCAAAGCTTCGCCGTCAAATTGGTTTTGACACCAACTCTAAGACTTGGGATGCCCCTGGGTCCAAAGCTTCGCCGTCTAAGGCCTGTTTTGACACACACTCTAAGACTAGGGTAGTTTATAGGTTCAAAGCTTCGCCGCCTTAAGGGCAGTGGAGCCCACACACAAACAACACGGAAGGTTGACTATGGTTAGGACTGAAATACAAGGCAATCGTGCCCGCAAAGTAAGCATAACCAAGGCCCGACTTACATACTAAAGGCCCCCCAAAGCGGCATCGCCAAGGTACGGTGGGGGGTGACTTTAGGATTAGTACAAGGTACAACGAGGACACGCAAGCGTAAGTGAAACCCACTCAACCCACAATAAGGTACAAGGTAAGATAGAAGGGCCCAAAGGGACCTTCGAAAGCTTGAAATAGAACAACAACGGAAGCCAAAAGTGCTCCAAAAACACCGTAGAGGTTTTTTGGCTTGAAACGCCAAAAATTCCAAGATAGCTTGGACCCACGGACCCAAAACAAGTATTGGGGGTGTTTTGGGAGAGAGAAGGGCCCCTTTTATAGGTTTCCAAGGGCCCTCTCCCCCCCTCGACGAGTAACCTCATCCATCCGGACTTTCATCCAAATTTGAGATTTTCACCTAATTTTGGGTTTTACGCTGGTCCTAGTCTCTAACTTTTGGAGTTTAGCTCGGAATTGCAAATGGATTGCGCCAATGGCTTCAGAATGCCATTTTTAGCCTAAAGGACCCCCTACCCCCCTATTTCTATCGCAAAAACCCCCTCGGAAACTAGTGCCAACTGGAGCCAATTAAAAGGGTAAAAACCTAACTTTTGGGGTTTACCTCTTTTGGCTTGGGTAACTAGCTAGGGTTGTTGGGGAGGCTCTAGGGAGTAAGAGAAGGCTCCTTGATGTCTTCATTCCGACTTCGTACGCTCCCGGGACGCCGGTCAACCCCGCAAAGATCCTGCCGTAAATATTAATTGGGGGGATGTTGTTAGTTTCGGCTGCTTCCCGCTATTGGAACACCATGAAATTTGTCGGGGCGCGTTATTAACATAAAAGATGCTAGTCTAATTTTTAGTGAGATTTTACCGCGGCTTGGGTATTTTTCATGAATTTCCCAACGTGGCCTTTGGCGGTTGACCGCTCGGAAAAAGATCCTTTGGAGATCAGAAAAAACCGAGACTTTTTGGGGAACCTCTCATGGAGTCCCCCAAGCCACGTGCCAAGTCTTAGGCTATTCTGGCACACAGTTGGTGGCGAGGTGAAAACTGACTTCGGTTGAATCACCGGCAGTCAGGGAATCTTTCACATGTGAGGGAATCTTGGCGAATGGGTTTTGCCGTGGACATCCCGACATGCTCCAGATCCGAGAACACTATCCGGCGGCTGTGGATTCCTCCATGCGGCCTGTCTGGGACAAGTAACCCTGCAAGCTAACAATTTGGATTCCTAATGTTTCGTCGGTGGAATGGGGAAACTAGAACCTATCTTTGGAGATTTATGTGGAGACCTCCCCCACTCTCCTAAGACTTAATTTAGCCTATCATGGTCACATGCACTAGGTTTGGGCTATTTTGGGTAAGTTCCCAGTAGCCCTATTGTTTCCCACTAATTACGGGTTCTAACCTATAGACAAGTGGGTTTTATAGGTAATCTATGGATAAAAGGCTATTTATGACCAAATGCTATACTGGTACGTGACATACCTATTTTGGTTCTACACTCTTTTTTGGGCTTTTTATACTACTTTATGCCTTAATTTGTAATAAACTAAAAAAAAGAAAACAATGAGTCCCAAGTGACGAATTTGGAGCTCACACTCTAATAATTATTCCAAGTTTCAGTTTATCAAAATTTAGTGTTGTTTCTAGAAATCCATTCCGAAGGATTGGACAACCAAAGCTTGGACCGCAGGGGCAAGGACGAGCTGTGAAACCGGAAGGCAAGGACGAGCTGTGAAGACGGAGGAAGAAGCAACGGACGGACGGAGCGCCGACAAACCGCGCCCCGCCACGTGGCCGCGGCAGCACGACGAACGGGCTGTGAAGACAGAAGGGGGAGACGGGCTGTGAAGACTGATGGAACGCCGGCCAACTGCGCCCCGCCACGTGTCTGCAGCAGCTGCGACCTGCTGGGGTGCGGCAGGGTGGTGGTCTGTTGACGAGGTGGACTGATCGGGGAGCAAAGGAAATTGGGGTCGGTACAAGCCAGAGAGTCCTTACAGCACTAGAACTTGAAAAACGAAAATAATTGATACATTCAAACCATAACCATAACCAAGCATAGGTGGTTGTTGCCACGCTCACCATTTTGGGTTTTTTGGGAAAAATTGAACACTAAGAGTGTTGAACTAACCGTTCCTCTCGTCTCTAGGGTCTCTCAAATTCTCTCAAATGCCATAGCCAAGAATTCAACAACAACAACAATAAACCAACAATTGGAAGAAAGAGAAGAATAAGAAGGAAGAATTCTACACGTGAAGGAATTCAACAATTAAACAACTATTAAGGTGAGAATCTAACTATTCATTGGGCTAATTGTTTTGGTTTGTTTATTCAATTTATTCTTTCTACTATTCATCGATAGATTTGTTTTTGATTGTTTTTTATTATTTTATTAGAATACTATTCATCCATTTGGTTTTAGTTATTAATTAGGATTCCAAAGCCAAATTAGTTGTTTGTTTGTAGTTTGGGAATTTGTTTTATTAGGCCTAATAAGCCAAATAGATAAAAACAAAAGACAACTAATATCTTTGGAATATTAAACTAAAAACTATTAAAAATTTGGCAAACAAATAAAACTACTATTCATTGAAAACTTGGGAAAAATGAATTTAATTTATCATTTAATTTTCTAAAATCAAAGGATTAGTTTTAGATTGCCAAAACTAACAAACTTGGACTTTTTAGATAGGTTTAGAAACAATAATACTAAGATTTCTTTCAAATTCATGAAAGACAATGGAGAATTTCGAGGAGACAATCATGATGGTATTTTGCGATGACGGGACGATCGACATTCTTGACACCGAGGTATGATTTAAAAATTGATCTTTTGTCTTTTCTTTTGCTTTCATTCTTTAAAAATTTAGATTAGAAAATTAAAACTAACAAAATCAACCATTAAGAATCCAATAGCTAGTAGAATTTAAATTGTTAGAAAACTTTTGAAAATTTAACTAAAATCGTAAAAGTAATAATTAGATTAACTTTGAATTAATTTGGAAAACGAAATAGTAATCTCATCCAAAAGAATCTCAAAAGGAATCTAATTTAGGAACTTAGGAAATATTAGAATAATTAGGAGAAGTCAAAACCTAATTTATCTACTTATTCTCTTGAAAATTATTAAAGAAACGAATTCCATCCAACCAAGGGGAATTTTCATCCATTTAAAAGTTTTCACCTAAAAGTTTTAAGTTCTTACTTTTTATCTTAACAAGAAGTTAATTAATCACTTTACTCATAAAAACCATAAAACCCTAAAAAATCACTAGATTTAAAATAATAACTTAGAATTAGCATTAATTAAAGAACAATTAGGAATATTCTCAAAGCACGATTGGGGAATCTTTTGAAACCATAATCTTTTAAAGAATCTTTTGAAGATTCAGAATCCACCTTTTACTTTTTAAATTACTTTAATTTGAAGGATAAAAGTGTGGATGAAGATTTGACCTAGTTTTGGATGAAAAATCCTAAAATAGGTTAAAATTAGGTTTTCTCTTAAAATTCCCTTAGATAACTTAATTAACCTTTCAACCCTGAAATTTAGATTTATTTTACATTATTTTGCTATTTTTAGTTGACGGATGAAGTTTTTAGGATAGAATTAGGTACGAATTTCATCCACACATAACTTTCATTAGGAATATCAGAATCCAACTTGCTTTACCATTTTGGAAAGAGAAAATTGTATTCTTTGATTTAGTTTAGGTAGAAGTTTAGTTTAGCTAGAAGTTTAAATCACAATTAACTAACTCTCAACAACCTGTATTTCTTAATTATTAGAGTGTTTTGAAGTACTTAGAATAGGTAAAAATCAACATAACAAAGTGTCCATTGCTTGGAAGGCCAAAGAACACTACGTTTACATTTCACCCTTACAATTTGCTAACTTATGCCGCTAGAACCTGTGTGTAACTTTCTGACTCAAGGGTGGAGTTAGAAACACTCACAAGGAGCATGCATGACAAAATCCTCGATTGTCCGAGAGTATGGCAATGGAACCGATTGGGAGTGAATTAGAGATTTCAATTAGGGTTGCAGACATTACTATGCTTAGTCTAGAAATCAATGAACATTCAAAAAATTATCAATTCACTCACCAAATTTCTCCACAATTTGTCTCATTTCTCCACCTATTGCACTCAATGTCACCGTTGCCTCACAAACAACTTTAGTGAATCTACCTTCTTCTCATTCTAGATTGCATAAATCACTTCCTCTTTATCACACTTGTTTTTCCAAAGGTTGATTCTATCTCTGAACTTTTTTAATCATGGCATTACTCATACTTTTCCTTTAAGTTTTGGTTTCTTAACCATGACTCTAAGAGCGTCTTGGCCGGATACTCCAAAAGAGTCTTATAAACGACAAAATGGTAATGAGAGACCAAAACTAATGCTCAAAGCATTAGCTCTGATGTCATTTGTGAATTGGAAGAAATAGTAGCTTTAGAGCCCAAAATAATGGGCCAAGTGGCACTTCCAACCAGTGGAGATACCAAACTTGTGGCATTCCCGCTAGCCTCACTTCATCCATCCATCCATCGATTAACGGTGTAAGCAAGGACTAAGGATGATAAAACATATATGATGAGCATCATAGGAAGACTAGTGCACACTAAAATATTATAAAATATTGTTGGTACCACGACAATAGTGGGAATAAACTATTCGAAGCTATTAGTACTACCATCATACCACGTGTCTACACACTATAAGAAAACTGTGTTTTTGTAGATATGGAGATTTAGACATCCACATGTCTTTGCTGATGTTTTCCTACATCTGCAAGGACATCTAAAAAATTGCGTCCCACGCAGACGTGCCATAAACATCAAAAATTTGGCCGGACATCATAAATTTTCCACCAGACATCACAAAAAATATGGGTCAATGGGGTCCTGGAAGGTCACCATGTGGCTGCCACCTAAGTGTCACACATGTGCAGGGAAGCCATATAGGATTTTTTTTGTCCATGACGTGGCATCTAAGGTGGCATCTCGGGGGGGGGGTCATTTAGAATGTCCATTAGAAACCATGTGCGAACAAAACTTTGAATCCCCTATATACTTTTTGAATTTTAAATAAAACAAAATAAAAAAAATATGAATAGATTTTCCTACTTTGAAAGTTTATGTTTTGAATTATTGATATTTTTATTTGTTAATAATAATTAGTTACAAATTTTTGAAGTAAAAAGATACATTGTAGAACTGAAAAATAACTTTCACACCCCTATATTATATAAGAAAAAATTGTCTAAAAAATGAACAATTTTTTTCTAAAAATAACTCATTATTGAAAGCTCATTTTGAGTTGAATATTGACTCAATGGTCATCTAAATGTGTCCTCTATAATTATTTGAGTTGAAAAACATGCCATTTTAGTTCATTTTCAACCTCTTCTAGAAATCATTTCATATTTGATTTGAGTTGGAAATTTTGGCAATAGAAAGCTATAGTCATTATTAAACAATGTTCAAAATTTTAGGTTGAAATTATAGTTTATTAGAAACCACTTGTTTGCACGTGGTTTGTTATAGTAGAACTAAGTGCACCCCCCGAGGGTGGCATTTGACATCACATCTAGTGAGGATGATGTGGCATGCCATGTTAGCACATTTTTATCTCGTTTAAAAATTTTAATATTGTTTTTGAAGACATCAACTTAGACATCTAGACATTTTTTGAGATGTCATTGTAGATGTCTAAACATTTATTGAGACATCAACTTAAAGATCTAGATGTTATGAGATGACATTGTATATGTCTTCATTTCACTATAAATATATCTTGCAATGTGCAATATGATTTAGAAGAACAAAATGATGTCACCTTTGACATTTATGTGGTCGAATGCACTATTTGGCATGATGTCAATATGGGCAATTACACAAGTCCTACATAATGCACATCCATATTTCATAATATACAATACATAATATGCCATACTAAATACATTGTATGAAAAATTATGTCATAATTATAACTCTGAATGTATTTCAAAAATGTTCAATACAACATGTCATACATAATACACCATATACAATACAAAATGCACCACACAAAATACACCATATTTGGATATTATAGCACATGGCTTCAAAAGCCACTTGATGTGATTATATAGAGAGGAGAAGACAACTTCTTTATACAAGAGTGGTGGTGGAAAGTTAGACAAACAATATGGGATATGAAAAACACAAGAATTGTTACAAGTAAAATTGCAAACTACATTTAAACGTCTAGACATTTTTTGAGACGTCATGGAAAACATCAAAAGTACATGTTGATGTCTCTTATGATGTTGGTATCAACACTAATATATAAGTAGATGTCGTAGGTAGTTGTCTTTGCAAACTTAGACACCAATCAAAAAGCATCAGTGTAGACATTTGTAGTTCTTACATATGGTGTTAAGGCATTGCATACAATTGTTTAGACCAATGCTCTAAATAATACCAAGCAATGTGTCATGCAAGGAATACATCTTGACAAAGGCCTAGAGATGGAAGGGATGTGGAGTTTTTTGTCTATAGTCAAGGCTCTTGCAACCACAAAGAGTTGTTTGTTATCCACCTTAAGTAAGATTCTTACCTTTTGTGGAGTGGTTGACATTCATGAGAAAGGAAATTGAACATTTTGGAAAGTTGTGTGCCAAACAGAGGTTAGGGGTAATGGAAGGCACTACACTCTATCCAGTCCATCCTGAACATGGTTCAATTGCAAAATGATAGGGACTTTGATGGACTACAACCAATGCAAGAAGTTGAGGACCCAATGCGGCATCCCATAGATGAAAGAAGAGCCTACTCTGTCATTGTAGGCGACAACACAATTTTTGATGTTGAATCTTAATATGTTCACGTCCTTTGCATATATGTGTAATAACTTGCAAATGTCATGTAGAACATCTAAAGGATAGGGTGGCTTGTCTACTTCTATGTCTCCTACAAAGAACTGTTGTCTTGAAAACATTCATCGGGTGACAAAAGTAATGATTGTGGATGTTGGGTGTAATGTGTATGTGACATCATCTGAACAGGGAAGGTTGCTCATATGAAAATGTGACTATTATTTTTTGAATTGCCCGAGGTGGATTTAATGCAAGACCTTGTCATTAGTAGTCAAAATGCAATTAATGGCATCATTTGTTAGCACAAAATGCATAGTTTACGTTGTTTGGATTTGTTATCTACATCCATATTAATGTTTTTTGGCGCATCCAGGGTTGTCATACCGGACAAGTCGGAGTGATTGGACGAGACGGACGGACAGGCGAACCGGACCGGATGGACGGACGGTCCGGACACCTTTCATTTTTGAAGCCACGGAAATTTTCCAAGTGACAGGTCACTTCCATACTACCTGTCCACGCTGGAATCAGGGCGCGGACGTGAAAGTCAGGGCGGGGACGTTATAGCAAGGCACAGACGTCATAGTCAGGGTGCGGACGTTTCCGTTAGGGCGCGGAAGCGAACAGTCAGGGCGTGGACGCGAATTGTCAAGGCTTGGATACATAAGGTCAGGGCGGGAATTTAAACGTGCTAGGGCGGGGATTTAAGGTCAGGGCGGGGACTTAAATGTGCCAAGGCGGGGACTTAAGGTCAGGGAGGGGACTTAAATGTGCTAGGGCAGGGACTTAAGGTCAGGGCGGGGACTTAAATGTGCCAGGGCAAGGACTTAAGGTCAGGGCGGGGACTTAAACGTGCTAGGGCGGGGATCTAAGGTCAAGGCGGGGACTTAAATGTGTCAAGGCGGGGACTTAAATGTGTCAAGGCAGGGACTTAAACGTGTCAAGGCGAGGACTTAAACGTGTCAAGGTGGGGACTTAAACATATTAGGGCCGAGACTTAAACCTGACAAGGCGGGGACTTAAACATGTCAGGGCATGGACCTAAGGTCAGGGTACGCAACTCAGTCTTTCAACAAAGTAGGTAGGCCTTTCAAATGCACTTGGACATGGGATTCTTCCTTTTTATGGAGAGGGGGAAACCATTCATTATAGCAAGCTATTATTATCAATTTGGAGAATATCTTCAAGTGCATGAAAGTCAAATGCCTACATTAAGAGTTCTACCTTTTAAGATTTGCACTTGACTTCATGGAACAACATTTTTCCTTTCTTGTAGTGGAACTTCTCATTCTTTACCTCCTCAAACACTTGAAATCTAGTCCGAATATAAAAAATAAAAATAAAAATCTTGGGAAGTTCATTCATTAAAATATATTGAATGATGGAAACTTTGAACACAAATTTTTTTGATGTTCACACTTTCTCACCACTAGAGCGGATGGTTATTTTGGGTGTAGGGTTTAGGATTTTAGGGTTTAGGGAGATAATTGCTACATAGGATTCTTTTTTAATTGAAGTTACAAGTTGTATTCTTTTGGATGCATAATCAAGGGTGAATTTTTTTGGATAATTGGTACAAGGGATTCTTTTTAAATTGAAGTTATAAGTGATATTCTTTTAGATTGATGTTCAAGGGTGATTGTTTTTAGATAATTGGTATAAGGGATTCTTTTTTAATTGAAGTTACAAGTTGTATTCTTTTGGATACATGTTGAAGGGTGAATTTTTTTGGATTATTGGTACAAAGGATTCTTTTTTAATTGAAGTTACAAGTTGTATTTTTTTGGATATATGTTCAAGGGTGATTTTTTGAATAATTGGTACAAAGGATTCTTTTTTAATTGAAGTTACAAGTTGTATTCTTTTGGATACATGTTGAAGGTTGAATTTTCTCAATAACTGCTACATGGGATTCTTTTTTAATTGAAGTTACAAGTTGTATTTTTTTGGATACATGTTCAACGATGAAATTAAAGAGATAATTGCTACATGGGATTCCTTTTTATCCGCTAAAGGACCATTGTCCCCTTGGAGGACAAAATGGATTTCGGGCAAGTTCCTATGATCTCAATTTTTAGTGAAGTTTTTTGAAACTTTCTCATAAGATAGGAAAGTTTATGAGCTTCATGGGAATATAAATTTTATTTCAATTGGTGCCCGGGAGCAAAAGTTATGGCATCTTAAACATAATTTTCATGTCAATGGGTAGAAAAATAAATCTACAAAAATTTGAAATTAATTCTTTAATTTTTTTCTTCTTGAAGATCATATTTTTGTCTATATGTGAAGATTTGATTCATTCCATTTGGATTAGTAATGTGAAAGTCATGAACAATCTTGTTTTTCGGGCAATTTGAGCATCTTCTTGGAAAAATAACTTATAGGATTCAATTCTGAATGCAATTTTCACAATTTTTCAACAAAAATTGTTTGACAAGGTTAAGTTTTCTATTTAGAACAATCTTACCATTGAGATTATTGTGTTTCAATCCCATTTTAGAGCTATTAACAATTTAATTTTTCTTTCAATCTTGGACCTACTTCTATTGAACAATTTTTTGAAGAATGAAAATCAATCATGTGTTATTTTAAAACACAAAAAAAATTAAATTCAAGGTCCATGGTGTAAATTTTTTCCCCAAATGGCATTCAAAGTCATCTGAAATTGCAGGCTACTGTAGTGTTAAAAAAAAAATTCTTTTTTCAACTTTGAATGCTAATATCTTCTAATCTATACGGTCAAACTCCATGAAATTTTTACCACATGATAATAGACTAGTAAAGTAAAAGATCCTAAGGTTAGATTCTAAATTTTTTTTTGGATGAATACAGCAAAAATGGCAATTTTGAGTAGTTTTTGACAGAAGAACGGCCTTGGTCCTTTAGGGGTTAATTAAACTTAGAAGTTACATTTTTTTGTATGCATATGTAAAGCATATTTTTATAGATTCATCATAAATGTTAATGGATTCATGTTATTTCTATAGAGAGAAGAACACATTGTCATGAAAATCTTTTGGTGAAAAAATGGTTGGCGGTTCTAAATAAGGGCCGTTAGGGCGTGGACATAGGGCATGGACGCGAGGAGTGACAATTCACCCTTCAAGAACTCTAGGGCGCACACCTAAATAAGGGACGTTAGGGCGTGGACTTAAAGTCAGAGCGTGGACTTAAACGTGTCAAGGCGGGGACTTAAACGTATCAAGGCGGGGACTTGAACATGTCAGGGCGGGGACTTAAACGTGTCAGGGTGGGGACTTAAGTCTGTCTGAATGACGTCCACGCCTTATCTTATGTCAATACTCATAGTTTTTGTTTGTGCCCCTACTGATTCCATCTGAATCCAATGTCATGCCTACGCCACGTTGCAGCAATGTGGCAGCCATGTCGCCTATTTTATCTTTATAAAAAAGTCAACTATCTATTGATTGCATTGGACGGACGGGACCTCTATCGGACGGATGAACCGGACGTCCGCCCACTATGACAACCCTAGGCGCATCTATGTTCATTGTCATACATCAAAGAGGAAATTGGGTTTACAAATACCACACAAGATACATACAATGAGTATGGTCGTTTTTAGTTATTGTCAACTTGCATGGCATGCATAAAAGCACTCTTTCATAGATGTTTATATCACCAAAAAATGGGCAAAAGATCATGTCATAGTCATGTGAACATCACTAAACATACCTTTCTTCATTTGTTGAAGATTAGATTGTTTGCTTAGATATAATCACATAGTGAATTGCATGTTGGACAATATATGCTATCAAGTCATAATCACAGGAAGGTGAAGACGATGATGCCAAAAGTAATATCTTCAGAAACGTCCTAATGTCCTTAGAAATGGGTGATTGCAAGAAACACTTGTCCTATTTTTTGTCCCCTTGACCTTAGATAGGTGGTTTTTTGCTCATAACTTTTGCATCGTGTGTCCATCTTCTATGAAACTTGAAATAAAGGTACATGTAGTAGTTTTAAATGTTGAGTAATTTTTTGGATTTAAAAAAAATTATTTTACTATTTTTAAATTGCCCCTGATTGGATGTCTACCTTGGCCATTTGGGGGGTTTGTAGTACTATTTTTGATCCAAAAATAAGAATTTGAAGCTCAAAATTGGTATACAAGGATTTATACTAAAGTTACACAATCTCACGAATTTTTTTTCTAAAAATAGTAAATTGTCCACCCTCCACATGTGCTCAAAGAGCACTACCTTTGCGCAAGTGTAGAGAACACAATTTTATTTTTCCAATAGTGAAAATTGGTGAAAAGGAGTATCTATAAGTTAGAAAAAATGGCTTTTTCTATAGATTTTTTTGAATTTTTTTACTATTTTTTAAGAATTAAATTTCAAATTGTCTATTTTCTTCTATTTTTCAACCCTCTTTGACTGTGCATAACTCTTAGAGATAAAAAGATTTAGGTCTGAATTTTTGCACATATCATTTTTTAATGCTTTACACATTATCCATATTTTTTTTTATTTAAAAAAAAATTATTCCAAAATCCACGAACAGGAGTGAAATTGCCATTTTGAACGAAAATCAGCAGGTGTTTCTTGCAACTGCCCAAATGTTTTAATGTCCTTAGAAACAACTTAATGCCTTCAAAAACATTTGTACATACCATTTGACGTCCACAAGAACATCTAACAAATATGACATGGATGGACCTTGTATGTTGATGTGGCATGCCACGTCATCATTTTCATGTCCACGTTACTGAATTTTCATGTCAGATGCCATGTTAGCATTTTTCATGTCCACGTCATTGAATTTCCATGCCATATACCACGTCAAATGCCACATCATCTTTTTTTCCAAAACTACCTGCCCATCATCATTCTTTTTTTTTCACCTCAAGCAATTATTTTCTCCTAGACCACAGTAATTTCTACTAATTTATCCACGGTTAAAATGGACTAGGGATGTTGACGAGGCAATGATTGTTTTCTCAGACATTCTTTGGAACATCATTATGTCTACAATGATGTCTTTGATGGCATAGTTGTTTTTGTTAGCACGTCTCTGCTTTGACCATAATTTTTCTCTATTTTCTACAACATCCACATAAATCTACTCTTTCGTTGCATCTGTCTAGTAAACATCTCAATGTACTTTTGCACATAGACACGCTATGTTTTTGGTCAGACATCCAAAAAAACACGGTTTTCTTATAGTGACGTCTAGTACCATCCAACTCCCCCAAATGTCGTTGTTGGATCCTTCGTGTATCTGGCATTTTCTCCATTTGTCACAAGGGGTGTCACATAGGTTCTGACCCTCTGTATGCAAGGACGTGAAAAAACAAGTAATTTCTTTGGGCCCTCCACCAGACAGCCCTTTGGAGGGCCCACTTTTTTTCTAATGCAGAAAATGGTCACTTGGGTCATTAGGGTTTAACGCGTCCTCCTGGCCAGGAGAAGTATCTTGCACGTTTGCTGCACAATCACTGTCTGTAGTCACTGTCTGTAGTACGCTTGCCTCACATTTCAAATTTACCCAGTAGGTAATATTTGGGGTTGAAGAAGGTACGAGGATGCTCGACAGAAAAAGTTGTGAAAATTGCCTGCACAGAAACTAATGATGGAGTTATTATTTTAACATCAACTTGGCTGACGTTTAACTGAATACAAATTTGGCAATGTTCATTTTCGGTAAACGATGAGACTCCGCGGTGTTTTAGATCCTGTCTTTGTTTGGGAAAGTGTCTCGTTTCGAACAGCAAGCTGCTTCATGCACCATCAATGGCAAACTTCGAGAGAACCATGAGATCTGTTTCAGGCGTCCAACGCTGTCGGCTGTGTAATTTGAAGGCATGTATAGTGGGAATACTACTCGTCGTAGCCGCGACGTTCTGCCTGAACGCCGGCGTTGTCGAGGGAGCTGCACCGGCGGGATCGTGTGGAGACTTAAATGCGGGTTTCACATGCGAGCAGGGCAATTGTTGCAGTAAGGACAATTTTTGTGGGCCTTCTTCAGACCACTGTGGAGCGGGCTGCCAACTGGATTATAGTCCAATAGGTGCGTGCTACGATGATACGAGAATTGGACCCGCTTCGGCTCCCGGCTCTACTACTGCCCAGTGTGGCAGATATGCAGAGAACAGAAAGTGCGCCGACAACTTGTGCTGCAGTAAATTTGGACATTGCGGGTCGACGGGCGATTATTGCTACTCATCCAGAGGTTGCCAGAGTCAGTGCAGGCTCACTCCCGGCCAAATTGCTGGCATCGTTTTCGGAGCGTTGGGAGGGTTTGCCATCCTTTGTGCCATCACCTTCGGCATGTTTAAGCTTTATCAGGCCTATAAAAGGAAGAAGCCAATCAAACGGGTAATAATCTTCCTGCACCAACCCACACTAGTTTCTTCATGTTGCTGGTGTACTTCATTTCAACCACAACCACAGTATTTAACACGTATTGATCGATACTGAATTTCTTCCAGGATAGCATCACTCCGGTGCATCGTTTGTTTCCAGAAACCGCAGCTGAAGACAAAGACACATGTGTGGATATTGTCCTTTGCCACGGCTTCGCAATCGGTGACCTGGAGAAAGACGTCTGGAAGAACACTTGGCAGGCGACGCGCCGGAGTGAACATGAGCCGGTGGTTTGTTGGCCGGAAGTCTGGCTTGGAAGGGACCTTCCAGAGGGAAAGGCCAGAGTGTTTGCTTTGGAGTACGACGCGAACATCTCCTCTGATCCCCAGAGGAAGGGCTACCACACCGATGTCAGCGAGATCGCCAAAAACCTTCTTCAATCCCTCTTTGGGTAAGTGCTTCCGATCTTCTGCATGCTGATTATTAAGCTCATACTAACCAATTCTGCGAAACAGTTAATCGTGACTCAGTCTCTAATTCCCACGTCGTCAATTCCCATGTTTGTTAAAATGCCTGAATTCCGAGAAACTGGTTCGTTTTGAGTCGCCTGTCTGGAACGTCAGACTTGTGTACAGTACAGCAATCTAAACGAGATTTTAGAGCTGTATGCACATAATGTATGATCAAATTCTACCGCTCTGTAACACTCCAAGTTTTACGAAAATGACCATCGATCCACTCATATGTAAGCACTAACAACATAGGAGTGATATCTATTTCGAAGGCAAAGTCAATTGAATTAACAAGTTTCCAGTTGCCCCAAATGAGGCGCAGAACGAGATGCAAATGTGTTTTTTTCTTTGAAAACTAGGACAGAAATAGATTTCCGTTTTAAACAGTTGTGCCAGAATTTGCCACTTGACCTGATACGATAACTGAAGTTCCCTTTTCAATCTTGTTCAATCGGAGCAAGGCACAAAATCGGACAATCAAACGCCGTCGTCCTGATCGGCCACAGTTTCGGAGGCCTTGTCATCAAGAGTCTGGTGGTGGAAGCACAAAGCCTAGCGCAGCTGAAGGCAAGGAACCCGCTGGAGAGAGCGCACTTCCGAAGCTGCCGAAATTTTGTGAACAACATCCGGGGGTTCATATTCTACGCCGTACCGCACTCGGGAGCTACGAACCAGCTGGAAGTGTACATCCAATCACTGCTCAGGTGGTACGACAGGCTCGCTCACGAATCCCATTCCCCACAAGGGACCCTCCTTTCAAACATCGCAGAGCTCTCGAGGAAAATGGAAGAACTCTCTGTGCAGTTTCAAACTTTCTTGGACTTTAAAGGTGATGATCTGCCAGTGTTCGCTTTCATCGAGGGCCTCCCCATGAGTAAGGCAGTGGTGAGTTCCGGCCTCCTGGATAGATTTCCTTCTCTTTCAAATCTCACGTCACGGTAAACTTCTTTGAGAAACTCGTTGTAGATCATGTCCGATCTCACAGAAACTGCAGTAGTCAGAACGTAGGCCTTAATCCGGCCTGATTCAGGAGTGTACCGTCTGTGGCCCTGCCCTGTCTTAACCGGATTGCGATATGCTACTGCAGGGCAAAATTGTGGAGGACGCTTCAGCGATCAGGCTGTCAAAACGAAATTACTGCAAGGTGGAATCGGCCAACCATTTTGCCGTTTGCCGACCGAGCACGAGAGAAGATGCGAGCTACCAGAAGCTGCTGTCTGTGCTCAATCACATTGTTGATGCGTCTCCTAGTTCCCATCGGACAATAGAACAGTTTGACATAGAGGAGAATCATGGCTCGGAACAGTCGGAATCGCAGTCACTTCTTCATCCAGGAAAGATTCCTGCATTGTCCCAAAAATTGACTGGATTCATCAGATCGAAACCAAATGACGGCACTCTTCCACTGTAATAGGAAATTTCGTTGAAAAACTCTGAAAGAATCTTGCAAGCGTGGGTTTTTGGTTTCACATCAACCATATCTTGACTGGATTTAGAGTGTCAATGTATTGAATACTGCAACTAACAGCTCTAACCTGCAATTTTTGTACTTGTGCAAATTTAGTACAAGTTCGATTCATAAATTCAAAGTAGAGGTGGTAATACCCATCCGAGAATGTGTCATGATCGTAAATCTCACGAGATGTATTCTGAACGTGGAAAATATGCCCGACGTGGGGAAGTATCAAGGAAGTGAAGTCTTGATTCCCATGCAAGGGACCCAATCACTCCCACTTAATCTATCTGGCAAATATACGGTGGACCAGTCAAGACTCATCTTATTTTGAATGTAAGAGGAGATTCCATCAAGAGTGTTATTAAGCACGGAAATTCATGTAAACTTAGTCTTGGAGTATGGTTTGAAGGGCTGACTATATTTAACAGCTTCACTTGAGCAACCCCGCCGAGGACTCGCTTTTCATTCATTTTGGTGTGTGTGAGACCGTTTTCAAGGCTGCATTGGGGACGCTCTAACTGCAGGAATTCACGCAAGAAGCAACCAAGTTACTGCCAGAAACTTAAGTCTGTACCAAGCTTCTTGTAACTGAACATGCGAGTTTTATTTCACATGCAACTCATACTGAATCCCCTGTTTGAAAAATGTAACCAACATTGTAAGCACGGTCAGTCACCGCTTGCAAGAGTGTGTCGGGTTTAACCCCTAAAGTCCCAAGGTCATTTTTCTGTCAAAACTCACTCAAAACTGTCATTTCTATTGCGTTTGTCCAAAAAGAACAAAAAAAATACTTTTTTTGGAACTGAACCATAGGATCTTGAACTTCACTTGTTTGAGATTATGTGGTAAAATTTTCACGAAGTTTGACTGTACAGATTGAGAGATATGAGCATTCAAAGTTGAAAAAACAAGTTTTTATGAACACTGTACACTAGAAGAAAAACACGTCCGGCACAACCAACTACTATGCAACTACACTAAAAAGGATATTTAGTGTTGGCAACACTATTTGCGAACCATGACACTAAATATCCTTTACCCTACTAAAGTAAGTAACACTAAATGTAATTTCTAACACTAAAAGTACTCTATGGTAAATCTGAAATTTGTACTCTATGGCAAATCTGAAATCTGAAATCTGTACTCTATGACAAATCTGAAATCTGAAATCTGAAATCTGGTAAATCTAAATCTACGCATTGAAGTTTAGCACTACACTAATTGTCCTAAAATTGACATTTAGTGTAGGGTCAAGTAGGGTGGTAATTACACTAAATGTAATCCAACACTAAATATCCTTTTTAGTGTAGTGCCCTATGCAACTGTCATGCAACTAGTTTCCTCTCTATTTGCACCAAATCTAATGTAGTTGTTTTGTGTCATTGTTTTACAACATTCATTCATTGTTTTAGTTGCAAAGTAGTCATTCTGTAGTTGCAAAAAAAGACTAGGAAACAACTAGTGTCCTATGCAACTATTATGCAACTGTAAAATGACCATAGTTGTTTCCTAGTTGTACGCTAGTTGTTTCCTAGTTGCTTTCAAAGTTCATTCCCATTCGTGTTATATCAATTGACCCATATCAATTGTAAAGAGTACCATTAGATTGAACATATAAGACTTGTAAGTTGTTATAGTCTTATGTAATGAATTATTTTGATAGAATTCTAAGATTTCTATAATTTGTGGGTTTTTACAATTTGTAGATTTTGTATATAAGAATTTAAAAAATAATTAAAATTCAAGAAATTTTATAATCTAGAAAATTGAATTTTGAAATCTAGGAAGAAGGTAGATCTGAAATTTTGAAATCTAGAAAGAGGGTAGATTTGAAATTTTGAAATCTAGAAAAAGGTAGATTTGAAATTCAAAAATCTAAGAAAAAGGTAGTTCTGAAATTCTAAAATCTAGAAAGGAGGTAGATCTGAAAATTTGAAATCTACAAATCATTGAGATTTATATTTTAAAATTTACAAATCTACAAGTTGCAAGCAAGTTGCAAGCAAGTTGCACACAAGGATGAAGTTCTTTGTATGGTGTCGGATGACAAAAAGCCTTGCAACTAGATTGCAACTAATTCGACTTGTCCATTGCAACTACGGACTCTACATTTCACCTAGTTGCAAACGTCCTATGCAACTACAAAATGAGTTGCATACTGTAGTTGCAAAACCCCTCATTTTCTTCTAGTGGTACTGCAATTTTCGACGACTTTGATCTCTATTTGTGGAAAAAAATTACACTGAGGAGTTTGAATTTAAAATTTACTGTGTTGAAGAATTGAGTTGGGAGTCTAGGAAAAAAATTTCAAAAAATAAAAACTTCATTTTCATACTTTAAAAAAATTTCAAGTAGAAGTAGGTCCAAGATTGAAAGAAAAACTAAATTGTTAATAGCTCTTAGATGGGATTGGAATACAATAATCCCAACGGTGAGATTGTTCTAACAAGCAAATTTAACCTTTTCAAAAAAAAAAATTTGAAAAAATTTGAAAATTGCATTCTGAGATGAATCCTACAAGTTTTTTTCCAAAAAGATGCTTAGATTGCCCGAAAAATAAGATTGTTCATAACTTTCACATCACTAATCAAAGTGGAATGAATCAAAGCTTTAGATGTAGACAAAAACATTACTTTTGAGAAAAAAAAAAAAAATTTAATTATTTTGAATTTTTGCAATATTTTTTGTGCTGCCCACCGAGTTCAGTTTCAGGCTTTTTGTGGTATAACTTTTTCTTCCGGGCACCGATTGAAATAAAAATTATATTCCCACAAAGCTTATCAAATTTTCTATCTTCAAAAAAAGTTTCAAAAAATTAGAGTAAAATTTCAGCCCATAGGAACCTACCCGAATTCCAAATTGTCCCCTGAGGGGACAATGGAACTTTAGGGGTTAATTGAATAGGCCGGGTTTAACGAAACATGAACTGGCTGTGTCTCTCAGTAAAAGAAACCTTTGTATGGAGTACTATAGTATCTAGTTGTCAAGGAATTAAATTCAGTCGTCAATCTCCATTTAGGATATTGTGAAACAATCTCAAAGCTAGACATTGACGGGCAATTTCGTTAAAATGGTGAAATTTCGCAACTTTGGCAGTTTTTATAGTCCAGACCGGGCACTCTAAAATAAAAAATTGTCCTATATTTCTTAAATCTATATTCTTCCTAAATCTAATTGAGTCATAGCTAGCACTTTCACAGTTCAAATCACATAGTTTGAAATTTATACATATCCTAGATGTCACTTTTACGGTTCAGACTTGGCAATCTAAAAATGGCACACAGATTACCGCCATTTCAACGAAATTGCCCATATTAGAAAATTCTATCATGGGAAGACAGTCACATGGCACTTGAGAAATTTCATTGCCAAGGCTTTGACATGGAAAGTTGTCCTTGGTGGTGTTCCTTGGTGGTGTTTTGTATTTTAAACAAATAAAACGGAATTTCGTTGCAAAGGGCAAAGTACAACACCACTAGCCACAAGATACCTAATAATAATTTAATCATTTAATCTTTCATTGTAACCTACAGATACCATGAATTCCACGACTGCTGATGTCAGTGACTTGGATTTTTTGGACGTTGAGGATCAAGTGCCTCAAGAAATTGTTGGTGACGTTCCTGAATGCGAAGGTCTTCCTCGTCGTCTGTGGAACACAAAGTGTGTAACTCTATACAACCAGGACGGAGTACTTGTTGGTGAAGGTACCTGTCATAGCGTGAACTCGGACTTGGTGCTTGGAGCGAATGGTCCGCTTGGTGATGCGAACGTGGCTGTTCACCTTTGTAAATCATTTTCGGAGGCTAACATCCCCGAAAAGCAAGTGTACTCATTGATAGTCTGGCCAATTACACTAGTGCACTGTCGAGGAGCAAGTCTGCATGACCATGAAGCCCGAGATAATTATAATCGTTTGCAAGCAAGACTTTTGAACCCACCATCTAGAACATGTATTCGATTGTATACAAGTGATGTTCGAAACCTGCCACATGAGACATGCATAAAAACAAGAGGTCTTCTCACTCAAGACTCTACCAATGCGGTTTCAAGCAAGGTTTGTTGTAGCAGAGATTGCATGCAGCCATTTCCGAGGGAGAAAATTCGAGCCTTCCGTGAACGCATGTACCAGAATTCTACATTTAAACACAGAGCTTTCATGAAGACTGATGTGCATAGACAAATGCATCGTGACTATGCAGGGAGAAGGATGGTGACAATTGATGGGATAGATGTTTGCATGCGAGCATGGATGTACATCTTTGAGGTCCCGGTGTCGTAGGATTTGTGGTGCATCCGGAAAAGCACGGGGCTCCTAGCTGTAGTAGATGTTTATGAAAAGAAAAGAAAAGAAATATCAAAGACCTAAGGATCCCTTATTCCACACTTAAACCAACCATGGATTACCAACAAAATAACCTCAATTCAAATTCCAACAAAATAATACAATATACAATTGTCACAATAAAAATATATATATCCAATTCCAATCCATTAACCCTTTACAATATATCTTTATTTCCCCCCACTATCTTTCTTTATATATCGCTATGTAGTCAACTAAATAAAAGTAAGTTAAAGTAAAAGTAAGCTAAAATAAAGTAAGCTTAAAAATAAATCTTTGAGTTAACTAACCCACAATTATAAAACTAATCCAAAAAATATATATATATGTCTATTTTTAGCTAGTAGACGGCCTATATCACGACATCCACCCCTTCTAAACCTGTACATCCTCCGGAATGTACCGATTTAGAACTAGAAAGTGATGTCTTCATTGTTTTCATCCTCAACTTTCTCAATGTCATCTTCTGAATCTTCAAATAGTTGGTCTTCTCTACGACGATGAAACAACTTGATACGTTTACCTGCAATTGGAATCTTTAACTCTGATCCATCCAACTCTCGCAATAAATATGTAGCATTGTCATAAGCATGTTTAACAACATATGGTCCGAACCATCGTTTGGCAAACTTTCTTATTGTACTGTGTTGATTATCCAAACTACTATCATATACCAACACCCAATCACCATTCTGAATTGGTTGAGAGCGCAATCGATGTTGGCGGTCAAATCTATCCTTGTTCTTTTCCCTTGCTTTTTTCAACCTCGCGATAGCAGTCTCAATATCCTTTGGTCGTCTTTCGAGTTGGCGAATTTGTAATGCTAACAGCTCCTCTCTGCTAAGTCCATCTTCCCATGGTAATACACTCCATGTAGATACAACTTCTTCAATTGGCATTACCGGTTTTTGTCCATACATCAATTCAGCAGGCATGAATCCAGTCACAGTACTATGGGTAGTGCGATCAGCCCACAATGCAAAAGGTAATAACCTTGGCCAATCATTTGGTTTACCATCACAAGATTTCACCAATGCTTTGACAATTGGTGCATGTCCACGCTCACTCTTGCCATTGCCCTCCGGATTGTAAGCTGTTGTCAATGCAAGTTTGATTCCCAACTTGCCAAACAACTCCCGCGCTGCTTTGGCATCCAACTCCCCTCTATCAGCAGTAATCTTCCCTATACAACCATAACGGCAAATGACCTCTTCCAATAAAAAACGACAAACTGCTTCTGTCTCCTTTGTTCGTAGAGCTCGACCTTCTACTTGGTTTGTTAAATCCTCTCGAGCAAGTACCAAATACTTTTTTTGTCCAAAACCCATAGGCATAGCAACTAAATCAACCACCCATTTGTAATGTATGGCTAATGGAAAAGTGGGATGCAATCCATCCCTGTGGCGCACATTTGAATACATTTGGCAAGTCTCACATGATCCTACAAATGCCACTACATCCTTGTACACACCTTTCCACCAATACTTCTCTTTGATCTTCTCAAAAGTTGCCCAAATGCCACGATGTCCAGCCCACCAACTCTCATGGAATTCACTAATGATCTTTTGTTGCCCCTCCAATCCACACACCACTCGTTGAGGTATCCCACCCCTTTGTTTTGGATGCTTCCATAAAAATCCAGCTTGAAGAAAGTATCCATAAGCCTTCCTTCGTATTCTCTTGAATTCCTCATCACTCCACTCCTCTTGGCGTTGCAATGTACTCAAGTATCTCCCAATATATAACCATTCGCCTTCATAAGACTCCTCTAAAAATGGCTCCAATGGTGTGGCTAAACATAAGCCTTCCCTTCTCATCAATGAAGTAGAATAAAAATTTGTACCTACATCTTCCTCTTCATCAATCATCTCCTCTTCCCCTTCATACCTTGCACGCGATAACATATCAGCAACTGGATTGTCCTTTCCCGCGATGTGCTTGAACTCAGGATCCATAGATTTGATGTAGGCAATCCACCTCAGCATAGCTAAGTCTGGTGTAGAACAACTAGCAATCATCCCCAATAAAGGTAGGCAATCTGTTTCTACAACAACTATAGCCCCGATCAAATAATCCTTCTCACTCTTCATAGCAGTTACTACACCCCACAATTCCCTTTTAACTTGAGCATAAGCCCGTTGACGTGAATTTAAAACCTTTGCTCCAAATCTGACTACACATCTTCCACTATCCTCATCTTCTTGCCCAATTGCCCATCCAATTCCTATTGGACTAGCATCAATTGTCAATATAACTGGTCTCTTGCACTCATAGTCTACCTTCTTCAATATAGGTGGTGAAGAAAGGAGTTTCTTCAACTTCATCATTGCATTGCTTTGCTCTTCTTTCCATTGAAACTTTTGTCCCTTTCTCAATAAGCAATACAATGGATCCGCCACATGTGCATAGTGTGGAATCCAAATACAATAGAAAATGCATGCTCCCAAAAATCTTCGTACTTCAGTTGTGTTTTTACACTCTTTCATTCTTTGAATTGCATCAACTTTTTCCATTGACGGCTTCCGACCATATGGTCCACACATGTGCCCTACAACTAGAACTTCCTTCACACCAAACATTGACTTGACCCCTGATAAAGTCAAGTGAACTTCCTCCAATTTTGATAAAATCCTATCACAATCTCCAATATGATCTGCAACAAACTTTCGGCACCCCTTTAAATCCAATGCTTCATCTTTATCTTTCTCAACGCACCCCTTAATGGGTATATCATCCAAAAATGGCATAGTCTTCTCTGGAATGAAGTCCCTTAACACCTTGTTCATCGCATTCATCATATGTGCAACAGAATTTGTTGCCCCTTGAGGTAATGTGCACATCCTTAATAATCCCAATGGCGTCTTTAATGTAGTCAAGTCTCTACTCTGTATAGCTAATTGGAATTGATCATACCCTGAGTAAAGATCTCCCATAGAATAGATTGCCCTTCCAGCAAACGCCTCTGCAAACTCATCTACAATTGGACCTGAACCCATATTTCTGATTGTCACCCTATTCACCGGTTGCAAGTCTTGAATGAATCTCAACTTCCCATTCTTCTTAGGGACTGTGAACCACCGATTGGAATATGGCGCTATAGAAGGCTCCAATATTCCCATCTTGATCTTCTCATTAAGTAATTCTACCAATTGTGGCAAATGTGCCCTTGGAACTGAAATTGGTCGCAAATTCCATGGTACATGTGGAACTGTAAAGATAATCATAGGTGTTACAACTCGTGGATCAACACACCCAATCTCATGTGGTTCAAATGCAAAGGCCTTTCCATGGTGTATCAACATCTCCTTAAAACTTTTTACTTCAACCTTTGATAGAAAGTCTTCTCCTCCAACCTTAAGTCCATCCAATGTCATATTTATAAATTCATGCCCAATCTTCTTTGGATCTCTCAAGTTTGGTTGCATTGCAGCTCTTTCAACAACCTCTTTGCTATTTGATGGTAATGGTAATGCTACTGGTTTGACCTTCTTTGCAACAGTTTTATACTTTGTATCAACTCGCACCTCATATCTTTCAACATAATCTCCGACCTCATCATAAAGTTCTTTTGAATGCACATGCACAATTTTGTCTTCACCCTCAAAGCTTGATTCCAACAAAAATTTCAATTCTCCTATAGTATCACCCAAACTTGATTCTTGAAACATGCCTGATATACATTCATCTTTTTTAAGTTCATTTGTTTTTCTCAACTCAGCTTCAATACCTTTGATATATTGTCTATCTACCCTCTTCAATTTTTCTATATTTTGGTAAAATATAGAACCATCCCTAGATAATCCAATCCAATCCAAAGTTCCATCTCCCTTTTTATTTTGTGAGAATCCACCACCCTTTATACCATTGCAACCTCGCCTTACAATGGCATGTGGTGAAAATCCCTCATATCATCAAAATTATCACCAAACTCTCTACTCACGCTCGGCAAAGGATAAGCTCTCAAATTCTGACGATTTCTCTCGTGATTTGCGCATACAGTCAAAAACTGCACGGCTTGTTTCCCATCTCGACTCCTTATCCTAGCATACGCAGATCCATTGTCCATAACCTTTGTCTCCATCCGTGTGGCTGTAATATAAGGTTGTCCCAGAATGATAGGGTACGTAGAGTTGGCTTGAACAAAAAAAATTTGCTCATCTTTCACATCCCCAATCAACACATTTATATTTGGACATGCACCATATAAATCTCCCCGAGAATTATTTGTTGCCCTAATTAGCCAACCATGTTCCGTGTTAATAGGCCACTTTCCCTTCTCATACAACTCCTTCGACATTAGATTGATCTCTGAGCCGTGATCAACCAATGCAACAACAGGTTCTTCCAAATCTCCCAATTTAACCAAAGTCTCTGTTGTAGCCCTTGCCCAATGATTTTGAAAATAATAACTGGAAGCTCGGATCTCTTCATCCTCTAGAATTGACCCTATTCTAGCAACTTCTCCATAGATATGATCAACAAGACCTTCATCTTCACCACCCTCACCCACCTTCACACCATGCGTGTCTGTTGTTGTAGCATCTCCCAAACTTTGTCGCTTCCTCTTAATGATGTCAATGATTACCTCATGGAACTCACGTTTTGCAATCCCAAGAACCTCACCCAACGTAAATTCTACCTTCCCATTTAAAATACGCTCCTCCAATACCTTCTTCAAATTTGTGGCTACTTCAATATCAAATTGCAGCTTATAAGCTGGAGCCTTACTTTTTCCCTTCATTGGTACTTCAGGTCCTGACTTTATCTCTTGCACCTTCTCTGTCTTTGTTTGTTGTGTTTTATCCATTCTGTTGGTTTTCTTCGACGAACCTTCACCAGCTTCATCTCTCTTCCGCTTCTCTTCCACTATTGCCTCATGTTGATTTCTAGCTATGTATGCATGAACAGATAGGCTATCAATTGGATCATCCCAACATGTAGTTTGACGAATGGAACTTCCTGCTAGACGTAGCTTTTCCTTGGTAAGTCCCTTACCCTCAACAAGTTCCATAGCTCTTATCCACATCGCATCAATTCGACCTGGTAGGTCAATGCTCACCGTTGCACAATCACGAACAAGCCCTATCCCATATGTACTTCGTTCTACCTTCACACTTGCTTGTTCTTTTGCCAATCCCTCTATTAATGCCTTCATGCCACCTTTACCAAAGTTTGTTTCCACAAGTAAACCTGTCTCTTTAGAGTGAATCCACCCTTCTTTGAAAAACACAACGTTATTTCGCAATGCCTTTGTAAAATGAGGACAATCCCTTCGTACATGCTCAAAATTGTCACACCACATACAACGAAGAGGCAATCTTCCTCCTACCGGCCCAGATTTGAGTTTTGATGCCACATCACTTGAAACTTGGCCTTTTTCTTCAAGCATAGCAAACTTCAGCTTCAAATCTCGCATACCTTTCACCAATTCATCCAAGGATGAATCTTCAATTTTTGTAGGACCATGAGAAGGTTTAGAGCAAGGTGTATTGCTCCTAGAGTGTGTCAAAGTCGATACCTCAACCTTAACATCGCTCACTACTGACTTATCTCTCCGTCGTTGCCTTTTGGTAAGCAATGACATAGCCCCTTCTACATCCTTCCAATCAGACTTCAACCCATGCTCTTCATTACGATCCTCTAAGAGTGGTTCAAGTTTTTCTTGTAACCATGGATCTGCCGCCTGTATGAACAACTCTGTTTTCTCTACCTCCAAAGTTGTTTTTTCTGTCCCCATCAACTGCACAAACTGACGTTCAAATTCTCTCAATAGCTCGTTTGCAGATAAACCCTTGCTTGGGCGTGCAACCCACTCCAAAAACGTCCATTTTGTCACCCGCTCTGAATCCTCCATGAAATATTCTTCCTTCAAAGCTTGACTAAAAGCTTGCCAATCACCTCCATCACTTTGCTGCAACTCCCTCACTCATCCACGGATCTCTGGAATCACAGTGAGCTCAAAGCTCGCAACCATCTTCTCTTCAGAAACCCTATTAAGCTCCATATCTCGTGCATAGAATCGAATGTATTTTGACACATCACGTCCTTCAAACTGGTCCATTCGATTGACAACAGAATGCAACGCCTTCGTTGCTTGAACCTCCCTCCGTTGTACAACTTCCTGTTGTTATATGAGTGTGTTCATCGCTTGTAGCATCCTCAACATACCAGCATCTGGTACCTCACCTTGACCACCAAATTGACCATCTGGTTGTCCTTCCACGCCTCTACCACTCTCCCTCTCTTGGTCCATCTCCACCCTCAAATCTTATACAAATCACAATATTCTACCACTCCGGATGATTTCACGTCGGGTTCACCAATTATGTCGTAGGATTTGTGGTGCATCCGGAAAAGCACGGGGCTCCTAGCTGTAGTAGATGTTTATGAAAAGAAAAAAAAAGAAATATCAAAGACCTAAGGATCCCTTATTCCACACTTAAACCAACCATGGATTACCAACAAAATAACCTCAATTCAAATTCCAACAAAATAATACAATATACAATTGTCACAATAAAAATATATATATCCAATTCCAATCCATTAACCCTTTACAATATATCTTTATTTCCCCCCACTATCTTTTTTTATATATTGCTATGTAGTCAACTAAATAAAAGTAAGTTAAAGTAAAAGTAAGTTAAAATAAAGTAAGCTAAAATAAAAGTAAGCTAAAATAAAGTAAGCTAAAATAAAGTAAGCTTAAAAATAAATCTTTGAGTTAACTAACCCACAATTATAAAACTAATCCAAAATATATATATATGTCTATTTTTAGCTAGTAGACGGCCTACATCACGACACCGGAGTCTACCTTCTACCGCTACCAAGCATACAAGAAGGAAGGTCGTGAAGCAACAGTTCATGGCAATACTGGGCAAGTGAAGACTAGGATGCATACTCAACAAGCTACTGCTACGTTGAAGTGCATTCTTGAAAAAGAGGCGGATCACATACCACATCGTACTCGGACTCTCAAGTCAGAAGACAAGGTTGATACTCCCAGCAACGTTTCAGTGGAAGGGGCAAATGGCAAAAATTAATGAAAACAATATTGCTTTCGGACTTAAGGAGGTCTCTTCATCTAACTTGAGCAAGATTAGATCTTCGAGGTTCTCAGAGTATGATGTGAAAAAGCCTAAAGATAATTTTGCCTGTTGTGCAAAATGTGACAAACTTCGAGAGCTTATAAAGGGTACTTTAGCTGGATCACAAACTTGTTTGAAGTGGCAGTTGTTACTTGACAAACATTTGGCTATTGCTCGAGCACATAGGGAGTTGTACTATGCAAATCGGTATTGATTGCATAATTTTCCACATGAGTGCTTGACAATTATGCATGACAAGATGGATCATGCCAAAACTGTTTCTCCGGTCTTCTCCCATAAGAGTAAAGAACTGGACAGTCTCATGAAGTTGCCTTTGTCTGTGACTGGCATGATTGCACATGGTCATGCTGATGTGCAGTATGCACATTACGGCTTAGACCTTTTCCCCCACGATTCAAATTACACCATTGGTTCAATGGCAAAGTTATTGCGAGACCTCAAACAACCACCGAAGTCTTCTTCGCGGCAATTGTTTGTGAATTCGAGATCTACCTCTTTGTTTCATGCAATCCTCAAAGGCGCAGAGATGTGTGAAGCCTCACTACCCCCAGCAACGGACACATTGGTTCCTGCAACACCGTTGCCATCCATTCTTAATGTGCAAATGGATAATGCCACAGGGGACAACAAGAATAGATTTGTGTTTGGTTTTTGGTCTCTACTTGTGGCAAACAAAATCTTTCATGAAATATATGTAAATTTCATGATTGTTGGCCACACGCATGATGATATTGATGCGTTGTTCGGAAGATGGAGTATGCTGTTGAAGAAGGAGAGTTTTCCAACAATCCCTACTCTCATGAAGTCATTTATGGATGTGGAATCCATTCCCACTATCCCTCACCTTATAGAGGAGGTGCCCAATTTTAAGGGATTTATTGAAGGATCATTTATAGATGGCAATGACAAACTCATTGGACACACCAAGCCACAACAATTCAAGTTCTACCTAGATTCAGCAGGGTGTCCAGTCATGAAGTACAAATTGTTGTGCACTGACGTAGAATGGCTAGGGGAAGAAGGTAGAGGCATTAAGTTGTGGAAAGAAGATGTTGAAGGACAGAGTTTGTGGCCTCGTGGAGTACCTTCGTCAATTCCACAGAGGTCAATGAGAGGCATGGAGGACATTCTGAAAGGGATATTTGGATTTGTAAGATATTGGCAAAATTTGTGCGATTCGGATGTAAGTGGAGAGTATTGAAGACAGTATAAGCATTTGATACACTATTGGCGTGGTGTGAAGGAAGCATTGCTAGAACCAGTAGCTCCATCCTTGGTTTTGAAGGATGGTTTTTGGCCGACTACTCGAATTGAAGCAACTGCTGTTGACGAATTAAATGAAGATGGTGAGGTTCGTGAAGAGTTCGGGGAAGATGACGCCTACGTCGGGCCTTTACGAGGTCACCCAGATTCCCAGAACCATCCTTCAGGGTCGCTCGAGATCTCTTCGAAGGCTACTTTGTTGCAATTCGACCCGCAGATGGTCATACTCGACCAGTTTGGATTGCAAGGGCTTTGTCTAACCCTTTTTGTAATCCAGAGAAACCAAATTGTGTGCTCATTCAATACTTTCGTCCAACATCCCGAAATGAGGATGTTCAGAACAACTACATAGGATGGGATAGTGAAAGAGGTTTGTGTTGGAAGGTCGATGAAGCTGAACCACCGGTTTGGGAGGAAACAAACGCCTTGATGACAGCATGGAAGTCTCAAATCAGAAGAGATATTGTGCAATGCATGATTAAGATCCCGGCAGCTCAAATTGAAGTCATCAACCAAAGTCTTGCATCATATACATGATATTTGAAGTTTTATATGAATTGATGGTGTGAATTTGGTTTAATTATGATTTTACCAACTTCTTCATTCATATAACAAATTTTTTTTTATATATTTATGTGGTGTAGGTTTCATTTGATTTTTTACTAATTTAATTTTTGTTGCTATATAGATGTTTTGGAGTGTGATTATTGTTTTCAGATGACAATGAAATGTTCATACCATATCAATATACTTCCTATTATATTGTCGTGTTTCATTTATCATAGTTTTTCAATTTGTTTTTTGTTTTTTGTATCATTGAGTATATTTCATTTGAAATTATATTAGTAATTATTACGAAAAAAGTGGAGTGGACATATCCACTTTTTATTTTGATAATGTGTAAAGTACTTGTCACATTTTGGGTAGGGGTTGGTTGGTCGTTACGACTTTCCTGCTTGCAAAGCTCACTTAGCAGCACCAAGTCATGTATTTATGTCATGCGCTCATACGAATTCAACAGGAATTGAACCCGAACCTCGTGGATGAGATAAATAACCCCTTACAACCAACCACGGAGCTCATGACTTGGTGTCTAGCATAGGACCTAATCTTTACTTATATGAATTTGAAGACTAGTATTACACAGAACAAAATCAATTGTACATATATCTGACTATCAAAACTCTCATTTTAATGGAAACTACACTTTGCAACTAATAGATTTTGTGTTTATGAATGGATATTGGCTAGAATTAAAACTCAATTGTTACCGTCTAAATGGACTATTTCATTTTGAGAGGGTCCGATCCTCCCATTTTAATGAATATAGTGTTTTTTGTACTCTATGTATATGTATGTATATATACATTGCATACATTGTATTGTCCATTGGACGTATGTATACCATAAGTGTTTGTGTGCATACTGAAGAGGAAATAATGGGAAATAAATGTTCTTAATATATGAACGATGTAGTCATGAACAACAACTCTTTGGAGTTGTCATTTGAATAAGAGTCGTGTTTTAAACTCCAATAACAAGAAACCAACAACAAACCTGTTAGAATACTCCAGTAACAAGAAACCAACAGAAAACCTGTTAAATGCATGTAGTACATTGCATTTTCAAACTATAAATCATTTTTATGTTGGTCCCAACAAAAATTTCTTGGTTTTGTCTTGGTTTTGGAGGCCCCTCCGGTAGTGTCTAGATGGTCTATTTAGTCACCAAAGGTCTCATTGTCAAGGGAGGCAAGTAGTTACTAATTTGTCTACTGCAAGTGTGGTTGGTGAAGCTCATGAAGTTGAGATTTTGGAGTGTCGCGAAGAGGCACACAATAGAAATGACCTTCCAACACAATTGCATGAAGGATGCCAAATGGGAGGCTCTTCCTTCATTCTTGATATATATGGATCTCCAAGCTTGCCAACTATGGAGAACAATGATATACCTTTACGGCCGTTTGATTCTAATTTTCATCTTGTAAGCTTCATTCACAATTGTAAGAACAGATAGGGTCTATCTGGACAAGATATCAAAGCATTAAACACGATATTCGTTATTTTGGGAGTTTTCCTATCTCCCAATTTCGGTCGGTTTGGGCTGATCTGCACCACATATTGGAAAACTGGAATTTTTGAATGGCCATAACTTACTCAAATTTTGTCCAAACTGAGCATATGAGGTGTTTTTTGACATCTATAGATTCCGTAGATGTCAAAAACCACCTCATACGCCCAGTTTGGACAAAATTTGAGTAAGTTATGGCCATTCGAAAATTCCAGTTTTTCAATATGTGGTGCAGATCAGCTCGAACCATGCTGAATTGCATACTCCCAAAATCATGGAATTCTCCCAAAATAACGAATATCGTGTTTTTATTGGATTTACTTTTTGATGATAGATTTGATCTCAAAGCTATGACAGTCAGAAGCTTGGATGACATTGAAAAGTATAAAAAAAAGGAGTTATATCCTATTGCAAATGTAAGCAAGCACCCTTACAATTTATTTTTTTCAATTTCACTATTTTAGTTTTTTTATTCTTGCGAAAGAATTGTTGTGCTTTTTAAATTTATTGAGTTGAATGTGAATTTTTGACAATCAATGTGGCAGGGTTGGACAAAATACACATTATTTTCTAGAGGTTGACAATGGTGATGCTGATAAGCTGATTTGTACTTCAAAAATCCCATTCATGTTTTGACATTTTTATTCTCAGCTGCCAAGAATACTGAAGATTTTAAACTAAAGGCAACCACTAACCTATCAGGTGTTGGTGAACAAATTTATACAACACCTGATACTGGATCTTGGTGGCATCAGATGCAAGAATTCATTAATTTACAATGCACCGGAGCTGTGATTTCACCATTGATTTTCTATTCTAATCAGACTTATTTATCAAATAACTCAAGAATCTTTGGATATCCTTTGGTGATGACAATTGGAAATATCTCCCTTGAAAACAGAAGAGAAGCTATTGGACATGAGTTGCTTGTTGTACCCCCTACCTTTCAAGGATCAAGTAAGTAATTAATGGTCAGTATGTTAATATGCTCAAAATGCTTTAAATAATGTGTTGTTTGAAATGCATTGTTATATTTTTTATTTCATTATTTAATGTTAATTTTTTGGAATTAATGTATTAATAAACATGTTAATGATATATCCAGATTTGTCATCCACCAAGAAGATGGAGTATCTACACCAAGGTCTTGCAATTATTTTCAACTCTTTGAAAGAAGCAAGCTTTATAGGTCTCCTTTTATTTGATCCCAAAGGAGATTCACAAATCGTCTACCCTCTACTATTTGCGTATATATGTGACCATCCAAAGTCATATAAGGTCATGGCTACATATGACACCAACCAATGTCAATCCCCTTGTAGTAGATGCATGTGTGGAAAAGAGGATCTTAGTAATATGCACATGCAACATCATGTACGCACAGAATCGAAGATGGCAGAAATATATAAAGTCATGGAATGTGTGCACCCAAATTTAGCCACAAAGATTGGAAGAACTTGGTCGCTACATCCTATTTAAGTAAGTTCTTTAACCTTGTTCACAATTGGATATGGATTTAGTTTGTATTTAAAACATAGATGTGTATGAACTTGATAACTAAAAGTGTGATTGCATTTGTATGTGAAGTGTTCACTATGGGGCTTTAATGGTGGCGATACAGAACTTGACAATCCTTATCTCGCAATACATGTTGATACCTTGCACCAAAGTGACCTTGGGATATTTAAGATGATTGTCGGCATTCTCCGTGAGATAGCTATTGTTCATCCACATCGATCCAAATTGAAGGAGTTGGATAGAAGAATCCTCTTTATTAAGAAGAATTGTCGGTTTCCATCATTTCGAATTCCTGGCAATGAGCAAGGAGGGTATTTTGTTTCACAAACCAATTTTGCTGAATTCGAACATCGAGCTATTATGCAGGTAGAATTTTTAAAATAAAACTTTGTTATTTTTTATTAAGATCTTTGTTCAAGTTTTGAAATCACTAATGCCATGGCATTGTTAAAACATTGCAGCTAGGTCATTATTCTATGCCTAGTTGGCTTGTTTGACATCGGTGTTATATTGGCAATAGTACTATTTTTGGATTGGTATGGCCGTATGGTGTAGCATGTCGAAGCACTTTTCACACAAGTAGGAGCTTGAAGCACATGGATGAACAAATGTGCAGGTACATTGTCTACTATTGTTAGTTATTGTATTCCAATTGTTTTTGCATTCTCCATTTGAAACATCATACTTCAATTGTTCTTCATTTTCATTTGGTAATATATTGTATTAAAAGGTGAATGATATTTTTAATTTAGGGTTGTGGAAGCTTTAAAAGGCTCTATGTTTCAATGGCAAAGGTTTGGATTTAATACCTCAAAAGTTCATATGATGAACCATTTCAGTCAATGTATTAAAAGATCCGGATTACCATGGGAGTATTCAACAGATATGTATGAGCAATTCCTCATTGCTCTTATGAAAATAGCATATCGGAGTAGCAATAGAAGAAATGCAACGCTTCAAATTGTGCGGCATAATTAAAGGTTGCAGTCTTTGAAGAGAGTTGCAAAACAAATGGAAGGACTAAAAAAACCCAAGGAAGCCATTGACACAACATTGAAAAAGGTATGAATTCATGATTTTAAATAAAAACACAGTGATGCTAATGATATATTTTGAATTTTTATGAAAGTTTTGGAACTTAGTATGTATTTCATCGTGTACAAATATAATAATTAGTTTTTCATTTTCATTTTTTGAACACAACCTTGTTTGAATGTGGCATATATAGGCTTTGAAGACAGGCCAAAATGTTATGTCACCCATCTACATGAATCTTCACCGCATTTGGTTGCATAGAACAAGAGATGAGTTTGGCCAAACAAAAGACGCTACAATTGAAGACCTCCGTATAGTATGGCAAGAGGATATGAGTTAGCTCAAGTTTCTGTTGCAATCCAAAAGTTGTTGGTGGATCGACTAGAAATCCCCCAAAAGTTTCTTCAAGCTCTACAAATTTATGAATTACAATCAAATGTCACTTTATCACAAGTTCTGGATTTGTCTCGGTGTTTAGCAATCCCTCTTAGAGCTGGAGATAGATATGGAGATTGGCCTATGTATACTCGAGCAACAATTAATTTTCACAACAATCCATATTTTAGCAATGTGGCATTTGAAATAGAAGACAATGGCATTCAACAAATCTACTACCCGCAAGTACAACTTCTGTTTCAGGCAAGTAGCCAATCAAATACTGGTGGTGAAAAAAGTCAAAGACAAATGGTCTTTCTGAAATTATACACTGAAATTGATAATGATGATTGGAGTGCATTGACAAAATGCAAATGTTTATGATGGAGTACACAGTCTACATTGAAAGATGTTCAAAACAACATGCAACAAAACTCCCAAATACAATTGAGAACACTAAAAGTTCTAACAAATATCCAAACAATTATGAAAGTGGTAAACATCATTGGTATGTGTTTTAAACTAAGAAAATGAAACATAACAAGTTTAAGTATTATCCCATTTTAAATTTTGAAAAAATTGAAAAATTGAAAGAATTATTGCAATTGCAAGCTCCAAGTGTCAAAATCCATGTTACACCATATTGTGTGTTTTTCATTCAAATATTCTTTTTTTAAATTTAAAAAAAAATTAAATTACAAAATTATGTTTTTCATTCTAATCTTCATTTATAGTAAAAATTCCAAATTATTCTAATATATATTATAATTGATATGATTTTATTTCCACCTCTTACTTTAGAAAATTATAATTATTTGATTTTGCCATTAAATTTTAAAAAGAAATGAATGTCAATAGAAAACTCACTTTTTAAACATATGAAAATATCAAGATTCTATATATCAATTATATAATAGGATAAATTTAGCTTGATAGTGAAATTTGACTTAAAGGTCTTTGTCAAGGGTGTTTGGGGTGTTAAAAATAAAACAACTACTTGAGATTTTTTCATACTAATCTGCTTTGCAACTTGTATGTCTTGAAATAATTTTTGATTAGTTTTATTGGAATTTTTTGGCTATATTTACAAATTTATTTTCACTTTTAGTTTAAAAATAATAACTATGACAATTTTTTATGAAACAAAGTGAAAATTTTCATAATAATTGATAGTTCATAGTGTCATATAATAAAATACAAGATTAATATTTGAACACAATTTAAAACTAAGGAAAAATTTAGCTTTGACAATCATGATGTTTGACTATTTTGCAATGGATCTACTCTTTTAGGGGTTAAAAGATATATGATTACATTAGTGTAAAAATGATGTATATAATGTTAATGGAATATTGTGGCAAAACAAAGCATACAAAGTGAAAATTTTCAAAAGTTTTGTATATTTCATTCAATTTTTTTCTTGTTACAAATCAATTGCAAGGGTTCAAATTTATGTATAATGAATGATTATATACATGTTTTTTGCATACAAGTTAGACTTGTTTTCTTCATTCATTCAAATGTTTTAATATTCTTATGTTAGTTCCCTAACATGTGTATAACATAATAGATTGGTTGAATTGAGACATTTCAAATTCTCAAACTAGTATCATTGAAATCAAAATGTGCCAATTTGATCTATAAAAGTTTTGATTTGATATTCATAGCATATAAAATTCATAAATAAGCCTATATAAATTGACTATAAACCAAGATTTTGATAAATATAGATCTTATATAGGTTTTGATAACTATATGAATGATTACATACATATTTTGTTGTGGTGTAGTGGTATAGTGTATGTTGTACTAGTGCTTGTATAAAAGGATTTGAATTCAATTTTGATTTGAATAGGTTTTGGTTTTGTTTATTTTTATTGTAAATTTTTTTCCCTCTCCACTAAGTTTGGGAAAGAAAATTAATAGAAAGCTATGCAACCTATACTTTGACCAGTCAGATTTGAAAAATATACAATTGTGCTTATAGCATGTCTAACTTTCATGAGAAAAACTTTGTTTCTTTCTTAGTTACAGTACAATGAATCTATCCTAAATTTGGCATTTGGGAGAATGGTTAGAACAATGATGGTCCAATCCCTATAATTTGGTATACTTGTCATTTATTGCATGCTCTACATGAATTTCAACTTGCACAATTTGTAGAAGTTGTAAAATTTTGGTTAATATAGAGAAAAATTATAGACATGCTATACTTTCCATGCAAAAGGAGAAGAAAAAACAAAAAACAAAAACTCAACCTACTTTAAATTATGTTCTAATATGCAATGTTAAAGCCTCAATGGTGGAATTTTGGTCTAGCAGTACAGCTTCTAATTGCTTATGAAATGTGTAGGTGGATATTTCCAAAATAAATAAATAAATAATTGTTTTTGTGCCTCCAAGAGTAGTAAGAAGTAGTTTGTTTTGGTAATTGCATACTCATTACAAGAAAAATGGGCTTGAAGAGGGCCTTGAAATTGGACTAACAATGACGTCACCTGTTGAAATTTCAACCAATTTAAAATTCAAAAATTCAATTTCTTTAATAATTTAATAATCACAGTCCTTGTTCACTTGGCTGAAATTCAACTAGTTAATTAGGATTGTCCTTTCTTTATTTTGTTCTTTTGTGGTGCAATAGTGACATTACTAGGGTCTAGCGGTATAGACTTTGGGGGCTTTCTTGAGGCCCCATTTCTCTTGTAATGATGGTACAACCAAAGAATGTTACAGGACCGTAAGCAAGGCCCCCTGCCATGTTCCATTGGTGGGCAAAGTTTTTGGGGGAGCTTCAAAGGTTTAAGTGAGCAATTGCATTGTCATGAGGACTTGGTGGTGGAGAGGGATATGGTAAGAATTCCTCTTGTATTGACTCGACCAATGGGGTTGACCACCGATTTTCACTACACTAAAAAGGATATTTAGTGTTGGCAACACTATTTGCGAACCATGACACTAAATATCATTTATCCTACTAAAGTAAGTAACACTAAATGTAATTTCTAACACTAAAAGTACTCTATGGTAAATCTGAAATCTGTACTCTATGGCAAATCTGAAATCTGTACTCTATGACAAATTTGAAATTTGAAATTTGAAATTTGGTAAATCTAAATCTACGCATTGAAGTTTAGCACTACACTAATTGTCCTAAGATTGACATTTAGTGTAGGGTCAAGTAGGGTGGTAATTACACTAAATGTAATCCAACACTAAATATCCTTTTTAGTGTAGCAACACAGTCGGTGGAACTCTTATTGTCTAGTGGTGCTTGTCTACCACCGCTCTAGCATGGCAGAGGCCCCCTTATGTAAAGAGTCCTCAAGGTTCCACGGAGAAGCACTGAAGCAGCTTTTAACAGGAGGTTCGTGCACTACTGACTTTGGGGCCATTTGGGTCCCTTGTGTTCTGCTTTAACTCCACTTGATACCGACTTTACTGTGAACCAGTTTTTCTCGTGAAACAGGATGAAGAAGCTGCCCCGTGACCTTGTTTTCCAAACGCTGGTTTGGAAAGACTTTAGCGTCTGGTGGGGCAAGGGCAAGGGCAAGGGTATGAGGCTGTGGAGCAGGAAATTTATCTCTTAACACGGGTACCCCCAAACCGACACTTTTTGCAATTGTGCCTAGTTACTACAGTAGACCATATACTAGACTGGTCATATTTTCTTGTTGGCAAGTGTGAAAGGAAGTTCCAATGCACCAAAGAACGCCCCATTTGGATACTGCATGCAATAGTTATGAAGGGTCAAAGTTTTTTTATGGCAGTAGATGTTCTAACATTGCTTCTTCAATGTATGTGCATATTGATTTTGGAGATGTACACAAAGTGATGATGGCGGGTTTTTAGGCAGGGGGCATTTTTGGATGTGCCCACCTTAGCTTCTTCATGAATACGTTGGACTCACGGATGGGCCTCCTCAACCCTTAACAATAGGGAGAGGGAAAATAATGAATTTTCTTTTACTTTTCTCCCAAATAAACTAAAAAATAATTGCCCTACATGAGTGTTGTTATAATATTCTGTTGTTATAATATTCTGTTGTTCTTGAAGCAGATGAATTGGAGTACAGACACTCAAACCTCTTTAACCCCTAATGACCCAAGAGGGGTGTACTTTCAAAATGGGCCCAAATTGCCAAGAACTTGAGCAATTTGTTTCCTCATTTTTTCTTGAGATCGGATAGAATGCAACTGTAGGGGATCTTGAGTTTCACATTGAGAGTAAGCACCTCAAAAAAATTTAGATTAATTTAACCGTACAATTTAGTAGATATTTAAGTTTGAAGTTTTATTTTGCTTAACCCCTAAAGGACCGGACTGTGTTTTTTGGGTGTGTAGAAATTTTGGGCAGGTACCTACGAGCGGAGATTTTCATATTTGGTGCTGAAATTTTAATAGGATGTGGGGGCAAGGAATATCTTTCATATGCACAAAATTTCATGACATTTGGAAATACGAGTCAAAAGTTATAGCCTAATATGTTACTTTTTTCCCAACTGGGCAGTTGGGGCAGATCAGAAAAAATCACTTTTTTCAGAAACAAAAATTTGGAATTGATTTTCTAGAGTTTTATATACACAAAAAGCTTTGAATCATTCCATTTTGATCAATGAGTCAAAAGTTATGAGGATTTTTTGTTTGCGGGCAGTTTTGGATTTCCTACTCTAAAACAAACTTTGAAATCCTTTATCTTACCCAATTTTCAATATTTTTGGACAAAAATAAAATTTTAGGATGTAGATACATTATTACAACATTTTGACCATTGGGATTGGAAATTTTCAATTCCATATTTAAATTGTAAATAATTTAATATTTTTAATTATTCTCTACTACTACCTACTTACTATTTTTTTCCTATATGTTGTACTATTCCAAATGATCTGAAAATTTTCAAGCATGTAGCCAACTTGTCTAGGAAAACAAATCCAAAGAAGCACCACCATTTAGGTCATTTTTTCATAGAAATGTGAGCTTGTGAAGTGCTGCTGCCCTGCTTTTCGCAGGGTCAAAAAAATGATTTTAATTAATTTGAATGCTTATATTTTGCAATCCACCCAGTGGAAATGTCTGAAATTTTTACCACATGTTTTTGATACTATATAATACAAAATCCTACTGTTAGATACGTCCAAATTTTTTTTTTCTTCAAAATTTTGGTACTTATACTAGAAATGACAGTTTTGGAGCGTTTTTGGTGAAAGTATAGTGACAGTCCTTTAAGGGTTAATGGAAAAACAAGGCATCACACTTTGAAGGGGTAGATCTTAATGAAAAATCAATATTTTGAAATGATGACCTTAGTGTGCTCATTGCTAAGTGACAAACAAGAGAGTTGAGAATGCTCATTTAAAGTTTCACAACATTCCAAACATTTTTCAATTCATAGTGGAGCTAGCAATGCATGGTGGTTATTGAAATGAGAGTAGTGTTTGTAAGAAAAAAAACAAGAAAGGCTGAATGGGACACTTGACTTTTCCTTGAGCTCCTTGGTTTTTCCCTTTTTAAGGTGAATCAATTCTTTTGAGGTGTGCAACAATCATATTGGTTGGTTGACTATTTAATGCATGCCCAAACTACCCTCCCCCCAAATGAGTTGTGAACTATACTACACCACTCAACTTTGAGAAATTCCACAAGGCGGAATTTGATGAAACTAAGGTAAACCATCCTATGATAGGCCAACTGTCTAATGCAGACATCTACATAACCCCCCCATTACAGTCCATTTCAGATTTTTGCTTCTACAATTTAATTAGGTTGGTTAGTGGCCCACATTAGTGCATTAGGTGATTGTGATAGAATTAGTAATGACTGTCATAGGACTCTTACACATTGTGAGTGTAAACTCATCATAAAGAGTTTTTTTTTTATTCCTTTGTGTGATGGCCGCATTAAAAATTCTCGTGGTTGTGTTAGGAAATCTGAAGACTGCATTAGGTGGTAAGATGACCATCATGAAGACATATTTTATTGATTTCAGATAGTCTACAGACTGTTTTGGAAAAATACTTAAAAAATTCATAACAAATTCTTACTTTGTCCAAAAACTAAAATTTTAACTGCTTCTTTCATTTCTCAAAGTTGTCTCTGCTAGAAAAAAATCTGATTTTATTTTGCTAATGGCAACATACCAAATCAGTCATTCTGCCTGTCATAGGCTGGTTTACCTTACTACCAATGAATTCATAACACAATATATTTTTTAGAAATATTTTTTATTTAAAAAAAAGAAGCCTCACAATTTGAGAACAGGAAGCACCCAAAAGAGGGGCACCAACCAGAAAATGGTCACTTTGGTCATTAGGGGTTAACGCGTCCTCCTGGCCAGGAGAAGTATCTTGCACGTTTGCTGCACAATCACTGTCTGTAGTCACTGTCTGTAGTACACTTGCCTCAGATTTCAAATTTACCCAGTAGGTAATATTTGGGGTTGAAAAAGGTACGAGGATGCTCGACAGAAAAAGTTGTGAAAATTGTCTGCACAGCAATGAATGATGGACTTATTATTTTAACATCAACTTGGCTGACGTTTAACTGACTATATAAATGTGGCAATGCTCATTTGCTGTAAACGATGAGACTCCGTGCTGTTTTACATCCTGTCTTTGTTTGGGAAAGTGTCTCATTTCGAACAGCAAGCTGCTTCATGCACCATCAATGGCAAACTTCGAGAGAACCATGAGATCTGTTTCAGGCATCCAACACTGTCGGCTGTCTAATTTGCAGGCATGTATAGTTGGAATACTATTCGTCGTAGCCGCGACGCTCTGCCTGAACGCCGGCGTTGTCGAGGGAGCTGCACCGGATGGATCGTGTGGAGGCTTAAATGCAAATATCACATGCGCGCAGGACGGGCAGGGCAGTTGTTGCAGTCAGTACAATTTTTGTGGCTCTACTTCAGACTACTGTGGAGCGGGCTGCCAACTGGAGTATAGTCAAATAGGTGCGTGCGACAATGATACGAGAATTGCACCCGCTTCGGCTCCCGGCCCTACTACTGTCTAGTGTGGCAGAGATGCAGAGAACAGAAAGTGCGCCGACAACATGTGCTGCAGTAAATTTGGATATTGCGGGACGACGGGTGATTATTACTACTCAACCAGAGGTTGCCAGAGTCAGTGCAGGCGCACTCCCGGCCAAATTGCTGGCATCGTTTTCGGAGCGTTGGGAGGGTTTGCCATCCTTTGTGCCATCACCTTTGGCATGCTTAAGCTTTATGAGTCCCGTAAAAGGAACAATGGGCACTATCCTTGAAATGGTGGTATTCCATGTGCTTTTCTCAGACCACCCTGTCTGATCTGTGAAAGTGACATGTAGGACATATAGATTTTAGAAATCTTTTATTTATATAAATTTCAAAAACTTAGGACAGGTATAGATTTCAGACGGCGCCATCTGAACTATAGAAGTGATATCTAGGACTGTTGTAGATTTCAGACATCTAATAAAAATATAGATTTCAAACATGTAGGACTGATACATTTCAGACCGCCGGGTCCGAACCGTACAAACCCACACTAGTTTCTTCGTGTTGCTGGTGTACTTCATTTGAATCACAACCACGGTATTTGACACGTGTTGATCGATGCTGAATTTCTTCCAGGGCATCATCACTCCGGTGCATCGTTTGTTTCCAGAAACCGCAGCTGAAGACAAAGACACATGTGTGGATATTGTCCTTTGCCACGGCTTCGCAATCGGTGACCTGGAGAAAGACGTCTGGAAGAACACTTGGCAGACGACGCGCCGGAGTGAACATGAGCCGGTGGTTTGTTGGCCGGAAGTCTGGCTTGGAAGGGACCTTCCAGAGGGAAAGGCCAGAGTGTTTGCTTTGGAGTACGACGCGAACATCTCCTCTGATCCCCAGAGGAAGGGCTACCACACCGATGTCAGCGAGATCGCCAAAAACCTTCTTCACTCCCTCTTTGGGTGTCTGAGTGCTTCGATCTGATGTTCTGCATGCTGATAATTATTGAGCGAAATTCTACCCAATTCTGCGAAACAGTTTACCGTGACTCAGTCTCTAATTCCCACGTCGTCATGTTAGTTAAAATGCCTGAATTCCAAGAAACTGTAACTTTTCAGTCGCCTGTCTGGAACGTCAGACTTGTGTACAGTACAGCAATCCTGACGAGCTTTTAGAGCTGTATGCACATAATGATCAAATTCTGCCGCTCTGAAACACACCAAGTTTTACGAAAATGACCATCGATCCACTCATATGTGAGCAACATAGAAGTGATGTCTATTTCGAAGGCAAAGTCAATTGAATTGCCAAGTTTTCAGGTGGCCCCAAATGAGGTGCAGAACGGGATGCAAAAGTGGTTTTTCCTTTGAAAACTAGGCCAGAAATAGATTTCCGTTTTAAACAGTTGTGCCAGAATTTGCCACTTGACCTGATACGATAACTGAAGTTCCCTTTTCAATCTTCTTCAATCAGAGCAAGGCACAAAATCGGACAATCAAACGCCGTCGTCCTGATCGGCCACAGTTTCGGAGGCCTTGTCATCAAGAGTCTGGTGGTGGAAGCGCAAAGCCTAGCAAATCAGAAGGCAAGGAACGCGTTGGAGAGAGCGCACGCTGCAAGCTGCCAAAATTTTGTGAACAACATCCGGGGGTTCATATTCTACGCCGTATCGCACTCGGGAGCTACGAACCTGGAAGTGTACATCAGCAAAACACTGCTCAGGTGGTACGACAGGCGCCACGAATCCCATTCCCCACAAGGAACGGGCCTCCTTTCAAACATCGCAGACTTCTCAAGGAAAATCGAATTGAAGAGCTCTCTGAGCAGTTTCAAGTTTTCTTGGACAAAGGAGTTGATGATCTGCCAGTGTTCGCTTTCATCGAGGGCCTCCCGATGAGTGAGGCAGTGGTGAGTTCCGACCTCCCGTGTATATTTCCTTCTGTGTCGAATGTCATGTCACGGTAAACTTTTTTGAGAAACTCGTTATAGATCATGTCCGATCTCACAGAAACTGCAGTTTTCAGAACGTAGGCCTTAATTATCCTGATTCAGGAATGTACCGTCTGTGATCCTGTCCTGTCTTAACCAGATTGCGGTATATATGCTACTGCAGGGCAAAATTGTGGAGGACTCTTCAGCGATTAGGCTGTCAAATCGAAATATAATTACTACGAGGTGGAATCGACCAACCATTTTTCCGTTTGCCGACCGAGCACGAGAGACGATGCGAGCTACCAGAAGTTGCTGTCTGTGCTCAATCCCATTGTTGATGTGTCTCCCAATTCCCATCCAACAATAGAACAGTTTGACGTAGAGAAGAATCATGGCTCGGGACACTCGGGATCGCAATCACTTCTTCATCCAGGAAAGATTCCTGCACTGCCCCCAATATTGACTCGACTTATCGGGTCGAAGCCAAATGACGACGACACTAGCTCTGCTACTGTAATATTTAGGCACCGGAAAGAATCTTGCAAACGTGGGTTTTTGGATTTACGTCAAGCATTTCTTGACTGGATTTGGAGTATTGTTGTATTGGATACTGCAACTAACAGCTGTAACCTGCAATAATTTTTGTACTTCTGTGAATTTAGTACTTGGTTTATAAATTAAAAGTACGGGTGGGAATACCCATCCGAGAATTTGCCATAGATTCTCACGAGATGTATTCAGAGCGTAGAAAATATGCGAAAACGTGGAAAATATGCCGGCGTGAGAAAGTAATCAAAGTATAAGAGAAGTCTTGATTTCCAAGGGACCCAATCACTCTCACTATCTGGCAAACATACGGTGGACCAATCAAGACTCATCTTATTTTGAAAGTAAGAGGATATTCCATCAAGAGTTCATTAACCCCTAAAGTCCCAAGGCATTTTCTAGGATTTTCTGCCTCAAAAAACACTCAAAACTGCCATTTCTAATGCATTGATAAAAAAAAAAAAAGATGATTTTTTTCAAAATGTAACCATAGGATCTTGTACTAAACTTGTATGAGATTACGTGGAAAAAATTTCGTGCAATTTGACCATACAAATCAAAAAATATTTCATTTCAAAGTGACAAGTTTTCTTTTGGGGGGCCTTACCCAAAAATTTCAGATGGCTTTGACCGCCTCTTGTAGTAGATTTTTACACTATGAACTTCAAATTTAATTTTTTTTCATAATCAATATCATGTTAGGCATATGTCTACCAATTTTCAAGTCAATCCAAGACATAGAACATATCCAAAAAAAATTTGCAATGTGACTGTGTCTCAAGATTTGACAATACACTGACCAATTTTTGCACACATTTTAGCAACACATATTTAAAAAATATAGTAATCCAAATGGTAGATTGAAGTAGGTAATTATAATGAACAAGCCAAAAAAAAAATTTGAAAATTTGAAAATCTCTAATTTCTATGTCAATTTGTAGCTCAATGTGAGCTCCAAGACATGGGGCAGCTCTTGCATAATGTTTTTCCACTACTCCCAGGATGTTCCCTTGCGTTCCCAAGATGTTCCCATGTTCTCAATGTTTCCCAACAACCCCCACCCGTCCAGCCAGCTCATCCCCAATGTTCCTCAACTTGTCCCCAATGTTCCCCCACCCGTCCCCAATGTTCCCCTATTGAAGTCCATATAGGCAGTTCCCCGCCCCCCTTTTACAAACCCGTTGTTCCTACCTTCTGAAGCCAGAATGCCTGCAACTTCAATTTTTGAAAGTCAATGCAAAAATCCCTGCCCCTGCTGCCCCCTCTCCCCCATTTTTGCGAAAAAAGCACATAACTTGTGAATCATAACTCTGTTTTATGTGAAAATTGTATGTGCTCGAAGCTCTTCAAAAACTGCACGTGTGAATAAAATTTTAGAAATATATGTTTCAAATTGAGATTAAACAAGGCTACCCAAAATCAATTTTGTCCCCCGTAGGGACAATCGGACTTTAGGGGTTAAGCTTTCTAGAATTCATGTAAACTTTCTATACCTTAATAAGTTAAGTTAGATTGTTTGTTTTGTTTGTTACAGTGAGATTTATTAGACCATGTTCCCCAATTGCTTTCTTGGTACCTTTGGAAAGCCCTCAACATGGAAAGATGCATGGACTTTGTTTCATGATGTTTTGACCTACAGTGTGAAAGTTACAAATTTTTGAGTTGTTTTTAAATTTTTAAATTATTTTTATTTTTATTCTTATTGTAGCAACGGCACAAGGCCCACTAGTAGTCTTGGAGGATGGCCTTGGAGGGTTGACTATAATTAGGGAGTACAAAATATGATAGCTTGACTTGAGCACCCCAACGGCAAAGGAGTCACTTTTCATTCATTTTGGTGTGTGTGAGACACTTTTCAGTTACATGGTGCATTGGGGAGGAATTCATACAAAAAGCAACCAAGTTACTACCAGAAACTTAAGGGCCACTTCAGACTATGGCCGAAGGTTGAGAGGCCATGGGTTTCCATCAATCAAATTTCAAGAATCCAAAAGTTTGGCCTCTCAACCCTTTACATTAGAAGGCACAAGTTCAAAGGCCATCACCCTCCAACTACCTACATGGCTCAAAATTGACTACATGACGATGGGCTCTCAAAGGTAGTTTGGATCGGTTAGAAGTGAATGCCCAAACTATGGCCAAGACGCCATCAACTTATGACAAGATCTCAACCATTAGATTGGTAGGTGGGAGTTCATTACTAAGAGTTTAAATTTGGGCTTACCTTTTGGAGGCTTCACACTATGGTCGTTCAAGTTGAGAGGTTTGTGGGAGTTCATTGCTAAGGGTTTGGACTTTGGGCTTGGCCTTTGGAGGCGTCACACTATGGCCGGCTGAAGGCTCCAATTCCTATTATTTATTGCCTATTTTTTCACATAAGGAATGTGGGCGTCACAAGCAAATGTGAGATAGGGAATTCTATTGAGGGGGAGATTTGTGCATTTTTCAGTGTTATTTGAAGATGTCTCCAACTCCAAATCAACTCAATTTATAAAATTCAATATTCTAGAATGTAGATTTATGCCTCTAACATCTAAATTTAATGTAGATTTCAATGCACACAATCAAAACAATTTGTAGATTTTGAAGACTCATATCTAACTAATATGTAAACTTCAAATTTCCAATCTCATTGATTTGTACATTTCAGAATTTTTGATCTAGATCCTTTTCTAGATTTCAAGAGTTCAAAATGGTAGTAATATGTACATTTCATTTGTTTTACAATTTCATAATTTCTTAGGTTTCAAAACATACAAATTCTAGAATGTTAGATTTTTGTGATTAGAATTCATTGTTGTGAAGATTGACAACTTACAAGTCTTGTGTGTCCAACCTCATAGTACTCTTGACAATCGATATGGAACAATTGCATCTTGTAAAATCTATCAAATATTAGGTGGAAACAACATCGAAATGTAAGATATGTCAATTTGTTGTAAAATCTACTAATTTGGATTGTACATGGGGGATTTGGGGAGAGTTTATGAAAATCCCTATAAAGAAAACCCACTTGATTTCCTTAATTATTGGAATTCTTTGAAGATCCTCCCACAATGGGATTAGAACACAAGGAAACAAAAAACTGGTAAAAACTAGTAGGGACAAACTATAGAATCTCCAAATTAGTCACAAGGAATGCCAAACAAGTCCATTGTGAAAGTGTGTCGTGTTTGCATAGGTGGGGTTTAAGGTGGACTAGCCCAATTCTGCCAACTACCTATCTTACTTAAGACTCCAATTCCACCACAAAACTCATCTAAATATGTCAATTTTTTAACAAAATAAATGAATTAATGCCAACAAGGGTTAATGTGACAAGCTTTTACTAGTGGATACTTAATCCCTAATTGCCTGATCGACCATATATGGTCGATCTGAAATTTCAGGATCATTTTGCAATAGACAATTAAATTCATTTGACCGTTTAAAAAAACTTTGGAGGTAGTTTTTAGTATTAACTAAATTCAAAACTTTCATTTTTTACTGAAAAAGGTACATATTTGATTGTTGAGAGGTCTCCAAAGCCATTTAAGTCAATTAGTGGAAGAGTAAAGCTTGCTGATTTTACTTCATTTTTCAACTTTGAGCAATTTCACTTGATTTGAGATCTAAAAACTTGTACTTATCCATTTGCTTTGAAAATGGTCCCAATGGAAAGAGTAAAGTGTTTTCATGATTTTCACCATTGAAAATTTAAACAAGCAAATGTTGATTTGGAGTTATTTGTGATTTATACTTATGAAAGAATTGCATCTCAACAATTGCAAGGTGGATTGTGTAATGAGTTTCAAGTGATGTTAAGTTTTTTGAAAGGGCATTATAGTGTACTAACACAATTTGTAGTTGTTTATGTCACCTCCAATTCCAAAAAACTTTTATATGCAAATTTTTGAAACATTGTGGAGAGGGGCAACATACTAAAAATAAAAAACATACATTTCTCTTGTTATAATCTCACAATTCTTATGCAATTTTGCACTCAAAATTGGTGTGCATACTAATAAGCAAGCTCTTTAACCCCTAAAGGACCAGACTACATTTTTTGGCAACATAGAATTATTGTGCAGGTGCATGTGAGTGGAGATTTGCATATTGTAGGCTGAAATTTTAATAGAAGGTGGGGACAAGGAGTATCTTCCGTGTGCCCTAAATTTTAGGGCATTTGGAAATATGAGTCAAAAGTTATCGCCAAATATGTAGTTTGTTTCTCAACTTGGGCAGTTTGGGCAGATCTGAAAAAAATATTTTTTTCTAAAATAAATTTTTGAAATTGGTTTTCTAGATTTGTATATACATAGAAATCTTTGAATCATTCCATTTTGATCAATGAGTCAAAAGTTATGAGGTGTTTTAGTTTGCGAGTAGTTACGGATTCCCCAATTTAAAATAAACTTTGAAGTCCTTTATTTAACTCAATTTTCAATATTTTTGGAAAAAATTAAAAATATTAGGTGTAGAATTTTTATCACAACATTATAACCATTGGGATTATCATTTCTCAATTCCATAAATAAATTGTTAACAATTTAGTATTTTGCAATCTACAAGTCGAATTTTTTTGAATTTTTTCTGCACATCTTCTCAAACTAGCGTACTACAAGATCATATGGTTACATGTGTCAATATATATATACCATTGTCAATAAAAGGTAAAACTTTCATTTTTACCCCCTTAGTTTTGGGTTGATGTGGGGCCCAAAAATAAATCAAAACTCAATCATTCAAAGTAAGTAGAATCTATTCTTCTATGTTTTTTCCTAATAAATCTAAGAATATAAAATTGAAGATCCTAACCCCCATTGATTGCAAAATGAGTTACAATATCATTTAGAAAATACTTTGAAAAATAGATTTAGTGAAAATTATATTTATATAAAATGTGCAAAGATTTGATTCATGTCATGTACACCACATTTCACAAGGCAATAAGTACCTTGCCACTTATCGTCTTATTGGTGTTGACTGTGGTCAATTAGAGTGCAACTAGTGGCGATGCTCTACTATCTAGTAGTCAAGGTATTATATTCAATCATTAGAACCTTCAACATCTAACCCATCTTAATTTAGATATTGTCAAACAATCACAAAGCTAGTAGAAAATCCTATCATGGCACTAAAAGAAAAATGTGTTAGCATCAACAGATTTGTAACGTAAAAATGACGTTTTCAAAAATGATTAGAACCATTAAAAAACATTTATTTAGATGAAATTTGTTGATAAACGCATTCAAAACATGATACATTAGACATATTTAGTCTTTAGCATGACATGTTGGTCTCCATGTTTGACGTATTTAGAAGAACGTGGGATGTTTGGGTTGTGATTATTTGTGTGGATTTGCATTTTTCTTGAGTGCCATGTGGAATATGACGTGGTTGTTTTGGTGGAGAAGTGCAAAAGAAGTTGGCCCAACGCATGTCCACCTTTGAATTTTTATGTGTGGTGCCCCTTTGAAAGTGGTTGTGCTACCATGTGTCCCTATTCTTGGAATGAGTTTGTTTGTTGGAACAACACTCTATACATTGAAAACGTGATTAAAGTGTTTTATTGAATATAGACATTTCCAAATGAATGCATATTCAAGTGTCAATGACATGAATGAGGCCTTCTTTAACGTGACTTTGAGCTTAATAATATTAAGTACATCGTTTCTTGTTGCGTAACATAGGATTGTGTTGCAAAAGAAGGTAGGAACCATTGTGATGACATTTGTGTGAATGTATAATGTTATAAGCAACGTTATTAATAATTAGTTTCAACAATTTTTGTGTTCAACATTAACACATAGATCTTGCTGTCAAGGAACTATACCATGTTTTACTTTACGTGCACTTGGAGTTGGAAATGTAGATAACAGCACATTCTATAACATATTATTATCTTATGAAAACATGAACATTGCCACTTGTACATATTGGATCCTATTGCTACCATGATCATAGCCATCTATTTCCTCTAATGTAGGGCATGTGTCACCATGCACTCCTATTGGCAACTACAATATAATAACATGCTATAAATAGAAAGCCACAACCATTTGCTAGTCCTTGCTAGAAAGTAGAGCTTTATAGTCCTATATATAGTGCATGCTTATAGACAACCCATTGTTGACGTTTCTATAGCTAGCTTTATATACACTGAGGTGTCATGCAAATTGCACAAATGTTATATTTGTGTTACTTTTAACATGGCACTACAATATTTCTATTTGAGCTATAGACATTCCATATAATTGTTTGGAAATTCCTTGCAATAGACAATGCTACATCATCTCCAATAGGTCCCATGGCAATCAAATTATACACGATCGACTACAACTACTAATCCATACACAAGCATTGTGAATAGACCGATACCAAGGTTGCTTCCTCAAGGTTCTAGGTCTTTTTTAAATACCGAGATTCCGCGACTTGAACAAAAGTAGAAGAGAGAGGTCAAGAAATTAATGAAGATGGGGATGTTCAGTAATGAAATTGGATTGCCCAAGCCTTTTCAATACGAGGATATCTTTAGAGGGTTGGCCAAATTAAAAGCCTTGGAGGCAGTTAATGAGGTAGTGACGAATAGTTCTTCTACCAAGAACAATGGTTAGCAAAGTGATTTTTATTTACTAACGACACTAGCGTGTGAGTGGGAAGCCTTGAAATAATTTTTTTTCAACTTTTTTACCAAAAAGTATTTTTTTTTGGAAAAATAATTTTAATGGAGAAGAAAATATACTATTTTTAGTAAATTTTAGGACCTATGACCGTTATTCCTATAACTGTGGATTTCAATATTTTTTTTCTTCAGAAATTGCCACTATTCATTTCTAGTAGAAAACAACTTCATATTGTGGTATACAATTCAGTATTCAATTCAACCACTACAATTTTTATGTTGAGGCACTCACAAATTATTTCGAGAACACAATAGTATATATTAGGCTAATGTAACTCACAAACACAATAATAAGTACAACCTAACATCCACTAATGCTACTCTACATCAATGCTTTGCTTGAAGCTCATTATAGACATCGTATGCAGCAGTATAATTTCGGGCCTCATAGGATTCAAACCTCAGCCACCACATTCAAGTCTCATGAACTTCTCACAAATGTATTCCAACCTAATGTAGTGACTATTACTTAAGAAAAAATATATATAAATGGAAAAAGGCATCTTTCCCAAAAAATAGCAAAAAATTGGAAAACAAATAATAGACTAATAAATAAATAAAAGTAATGACTAAGCAATGGATTGTAAGGGAATCAATATTAAAAATAATTATGTCTCCTAAATTGGAGAATGAAGGAAAAAAATGAGTGCACAATACAGGAAAAATGAAAAAAATGAAAAAAAATGGAACATAATGATTGAAAAAGGAACAAAAGGAAAAGAATAGAAACAAAACAAACAAAATATTTGAAATAAAAAAGAGAGACCAAATAATTTTAAAAAAATGGATATATATTCATGTGTCTTTTTTAGATTAGAATTCACAATTACAGGTTTTAGGACTACATAACTTTTTCTTTAAAAATATTTAACTTTGTAAACAGACTCCCACATTTCAAGGATGTATAGGATTGTTGCATTCTATACACTTTAAATCATTTCAATTGTACTAAATTTTAATACAATACAAAAGAAGTACATAAAAAAATATGGCCAAGACTATTCTAAAATTGTGATGATCCCTACTTTAACTAAAAAAAGCTTCACCTTGTTGAAGCTATAATTTGATGCATGAATGAATTTATCTTCATAGATGTCCATCTTGCAGATGTACCAATACATGTAGTATAAGTGCTTGGAATTAATGTATTTTTGACGACCTCCAATGGCTAAAATTGTCATGTTTGTAAAGTTCAAACATGTGCATGAGGATTATGTACCTCATGTAACACTAGTAGAAAATCTGAAACTTCTATCATTTTGGACGCGTTGTTTTGGACAAAATCTAATTGAAATCTGTAGAAAACAATAAATTCTGTTAGATTTTGTCCAAAACAACGCGTCCAAAATGACAGAAATTTCAGATTTTCTACTAGTGTAATTCAATACACATTTTTACTTAGGTCAAATCCAATCTCTAATGAAACAATTGTACCTAGTCCTAGGAAAGGCAACAATGTTACTCCTAGTATATCTCCTTTGACATAGCCAACATTCTCCCACTTGTTATGTTGTTTTGTAGTTGGTGCATTTGCAATTTGCTATATGGTTCAATTGTTTTGGACCATTAGATACACATTTGCATCATGTAGAGGTGGTTGATCATACAACACATTCTTGAATATGTTAAACATATTGAACACTCGACGTGGGGACAAAGTAAAGTGTTCTTGTAGATGGAAGCCAACATGTTGCAATAGTAATCCTCATTTCAACTCAAATTTGTCCCAATCAATGTAAAGAAGAGATTGCCTTTCACAACGCATAGATAAAGAAGTTTTTTTAAGAAGAAAGGGGGTTACAATAGGTAGTAGAGCACAGTTGCTATTATGTGAGTCTAGGAATCTCGAGTCCATGAATATAGAAGCCTAGGCTCCTGTGTTTTAGGCACCTTTCATAGTTATAGGATGTTTATATTATAGGTGTCAATGTTGTAGGTACTTATGTTATAAGCACCTTTTATGGTTATAGGATATTTACATAATAGGTGCCTAATTATATTATAGGTGTCTATAATATAGGCACCTTCCTAACCATAGCTATAGGATGTTTATATTATAAGTATGTATATTATAGACATCTCCAATAGTTGTAGAGTACCTATGTGTCTAGACTCAAAGCTTGTAGGCTCACATTCTAGCACCATTGGGTAGTAAAGGACTTAATCCTACATTTGCTAAAAATATTGCTTTCATCACCAATGCAAATGTTGAGGACGTGTTTGGAAAGTGCTCCAAATTGAGCACAACCTATACATTGTTGAATCTCGGTGCAAATTTTGTTTCCATACAGTTGTACTTTTGTACTGTTATACTCTAAAATTTATGGATCTAAGTAGGTTACCAGTGACGAATTTGTTGTTTGGTTGGTGAAGGGCTACATTACAAATGTCAAAAGAAGAAAAAGGTTAGTTAGACATTGACAACTTGGACAACCACTTTTGAAAAACCTTATCAAGTGCAACAACTAATGTTTTGGCTTTCAAATCTACTAATGGGGATATAAAAACTTTGGGTGGCAACCATAGTTGTTGTAAGATAACTCAACCTATGACAAGTCAACTTTGGATGAACTTAATGTAGGTCCAAAAATTCTGTAGCTATACATGTATCTTTTGAAATTTACTTCACAAGAATTTTTTCACCTACATTAGGTTGGTTCAAAGTTGACCTATCATAGGCTAAGTTACCTTACATCCCAACGATGTGGAGTTAGCTTATGTAGTATGGGAGCAATGGTAATTAAAAAAGAGAATAAAGGTTATGCCAAGCAACGCTAGGTCTTGTGATCTTTTTAACAACCTTTTTCATTACTAGGTATTGCAAAGTGATTTAAATTTAGTTTAGAATGTTGCTGAAATTGAAAGTGAGATTTTTGTGATTGCTACAAGTAAAGTAAAATGCATGGAGCCATAGAAGTAGAGTATAAAAATCACAAACAAGCTTCTTAAATTAAAATTTAACATGGATGATTGTCGTACTAATACAATAAAAGAAAATGAAAATAAAATAGTCTAACTCCAACTAGAGTTCTAGAGAGTTGCAAAGGCAATACTCAAATAGATGATGAAGGTAGGTTTTCATATTTACTTAATTTAGTTTTCCACGTGTGTTAATTTGGATTGTTTCCATTGTTTGAATTTTGTAATGGGTTAACAATATTTTTTTGCAACTCACTATTGCATTGCTGATTCATAAACAAGCTATTAGAATTTCTAAAAGCTATGTTCAACATAAAAAGTTGAAGGCAATATACATTATCTTAAAAGAAAGTTGGATGGTTGTCAATGAGTACTAAAGTCTAATTGAGAGAGGCCAATCAAAGGTGAATACTTATATCAAGACATTGAAATACAATAGCTTAGAATAGAATGAAATATTCAAATTTTGAGAAGGGAGATTATGAAGATTAAAAGATATAGCACTATTGTTCACAAACAATCTGTGGAGATGAAAAAAAGTTGTAGTTTGATGTTGTACACAAAACAAACACCCCATTCAACATTGACAAACAACCTTGATTTAAACACTGCTACCTTACACTCGACTGAGCTTTTCGAGCTACTGGACGCACCTCAAATTTTAGTGGAAAAAAAAAAATTTTAATTTTTTTTTTGAATTTTTTTTTTGGGTACCGAAAATGACGGTACCACTAGGCAAGTCAAAAACTCCCATGAGGACCCCTATTTTTGATCAAATAAAAGGGAAAAAAAAATAACAATAATAATAATTTTTTTTCAAATATTTTTTCTCAGGTTTTGAAAATGGGGGTAACACCAAGTAGCTCGAAAACCAGCATTGGACCCAACTAAGGATTTTGAGCTACCAGTTGTACCCCCTATTTTTGGTGAAAAAAAAGGAATAAGAAAAAAAAATAAAAAACTTTTAAATATTTTTTTTTTGTGTACCAAATATGGCGGTACCACCAGGTAGCTTGAAAGCCCCTGTCGGGCTCGACGCATGATTTTGAGCTACCAACCAGACCTCCTCTTTTTGGTCAAAAAAAAAATTACAAAAGAAAAAATTTAATTTTTTTTCAGATATTTTTTTCTTGTACCAAAAAGTAGGTACCATCAAGTAGCTCGATAATCCCGGTTGGACCCAACTAAGGATTTTGAGCTACCAGCCGCACCTTGTTTTTGGTCAAAGAAAAGTAAAAGAAAAAGAGAAAAAAAAATAAAAAAATAAAAATTTCAAATTTTTTTTTTCAAGTACTGAAAATCGTAGTACCACCAGGTAGCTTGAAACCCCCCGTTGGACCCGACTCACAATTTCAAGCTACCAGCCAGACCTCCTCTTTTTGGTCAAAAAATAAAAAAATTTAATTTATTTTCAAATATTTTTTTCTTGTACCAAAAAGTGGGTACCATCAAGTAGCTCGAAAATCCCCATTGGACCCAACTGAGGTTTTTGAGCTACTAGCCGCACCCCTTGTTTTTGGTCAAATAAAAGAGACTAAGATTGAACATCCGAAAACTGGGCTTCATCTTGTTACTACTTAACATATACCCATATAAGCACATAAACATAAGATGTGACCTCACCAAACACCATTTGTACTTCAAGTAACTAAATATCATAGTAAGATACTATGATGCTTGAAGTTTTAAAATAAAGTTGGATAAATCAAGTAACTAAATATCACAGTAAGATATTATATATGATGCTTGAAGTTTTTAAATAAAGCTTGGATAAACAAGTAAGCCTATTCCAAAGCTAAAACCAAGTATAAGTTTTCAAAGACTACAAACAATCATATAAGCACAACGATGTAACTAGAATTTCAAGTGCTTGAAAAATGTCTTCTTCCAAGAAATCCAAAGTAGGAATTCAGCCTCACCTGTACCCGTCCCAAACACAAAACAAACCAATGTAAAGTGAGTGAAGATGCATCAGGTGTCTATAGCTAAAGCCAATTGCTATCTATGTCACAGATCACAAATCCATAGTCAAAGAAATTAAAAAGGTCACAAAACACAAGGTAAATCAAGCATAAACTTAAACCAACTATTGTCCAAAGAGACCTTTGCCATTCTGTAGTGAAGCAAAAAGCTCAAGAGTTGCACAACCACGTCTTCTCATAAATCACACCAAATGTAACCGTCATAGAAAGAAGGAGAAGTAGGGCTTGCAAGAGAAAGCCCCCATATAGTTACAGTTTTGGAGGGAAGACACTATAGTGACATTAATTAGGTAGTTTTGAAAATACTACCAAGTCATGGTGGTGAATTAAGCTTAATTAAGAACCACCTATAGTGGGTGGGTGGTATTCATAACCCATTTAGACTGTTTGACACTTAAAATATTTCATGTGACTAAGCTAGCACAACCTATATGAAGATTATCTTGGGATAAAAGAAGCTTTAAATTTTTTTCTGAATTTAAGGATATCATACCCTAATAAATTCAAAAGAATATGACTTTAATCATGTGCAATAAAATATAAAAACATAAGACAAGAATAAGAATAGGCATAGAGTTTGAATATTTTGGAAATTTTACTTTTTAAGAAAAATTATTACTAAAAAAGGTCTAAGAGATTAAATTTTTTTTTAAATTTAAAATTTCAGGGCATACTTCAAATGGCTAAAAAATAAAATAGGATAATAACCCTAATTTATGTAGTGTATTGGTAAAATTTACACAATAGCCAAAGAAGAACAAAAAGAAAAAAGAAGAACAAAAAAAAACAAAAAACTTTGGGTACTAAAAATCGCAGTACCACCTAGTAGCTCAAAAACCCCCGTTGGACCCGACTGAGGTTTTTGAGCTACTAGGTGCACCTTGTTTTTTGGTCAAATAAAAGTAAGAGAAAAATAATTTTTTTTTTTTTTTTTTAAATTTTTTTATCGGGTACTGAAAATCGCAGTACCATTTGGTAGCTCGAAAACCGCCGTTCGAGCCGACTGAGGATTTTGAGCTACCAACTGCACCCCTTGTTTTCAGTCAAATAAAAGTAATAAAAACAAAAAACAAAAACAAAAACAAAAAACTTCAAATCCTTTTTTTTGGATAATGAAAATTGCGGTACTACTTGGTAGCTTGAAACCCCCCATCGGACCCAACTCAAGAAGTCGAGCTACCAACCAGACTTCCTCTTTTTAGTGAAAAAATATATATTAAAAATTTAATTTTTTTCCAAATATATTTTTCTTGTACCAAAAATGGCGGTACCACCAGGTAGCTCGAAAACTGCCGTCAAGCCCAATTGAGGATTTTGAGCTACCAGTCACACACACTGTTTTCAGTCAAATAAAAAATAAATAAAAAATTTGAGTATTGAAAATTGCGGTACCACCAAGTACCTTGAAACCCCCTACGGACCCAACTCAGGATTTCGAGCTACCACCAAACCTCCTCTTTTTGGTCAAAAATTAAAAATTAAATTTATTTATTTATTTATTTCTAACTATTTTTTTCTTGTACCGAAAAGTCGGTACCATTAAGTAGCTCAAAAAACCCTGTTGGACCTGACTGAGTATTTTGAGCTACCAGCCGCACCCTATTTTTTGGTCAAATAAAAGTAAAAAAAAGAAAAAAAAAGAAAAAATTAATTTTTTTCCAAATATATTTTTTTTTCCCGAAAATGATGGTACCACCAACTAGCTCGAAAACTGCCGTCGAACCTGATTGAGGATTTCGAGCTACCAGTCGCACCCCCTCTTTTCAGTCAAATAAAAGTGAAAGAAAAAAAAAAAAAACTTTTTTTTTTTTTTTTTTTTCGTTTTGGATATTGAAAATCGCGGTACCATCTAGTAGCTGAAAACCCCCCGTTGGACCCAACTGAGTTTTTTCAGTTACCAGCTGCACCCCCTGTTTTCGGTCAAATAAAAGTAAGAGAAAAAAAAAAAAAAAATAATTTTTTTCCAAATATTTTTTTCTTGTACCGAAAATGGCGATACCACCAGGTAGCTCGAAAACTACCGTTGGACCAGACTGAGGTTTTTCAACTACCAGCCACACACCCTGTTTTCAGTCAAGTAAAATAAAAAATAAAAATAAAAATAAAAATAAATTATTTTTAAAATTTTTGGGTATTGAAAATCGTAGGACCACTTGGTAGCTAAAAACCCCCCGTTGGACCCGACTGAGGTTTTTCAGCTACCAGCCGCACCTCCTGTTTTCAGTCAAATAAAAGTAAGAAAAGAAAAAGAAAAAGAAAAAGAAAATTAATTTTTTTCTAAATATTTTTTTCTTGTACAGAAAATGATGGTACCACCAGGTAGCTCGAAAACTGGCGTTGGACCCGACTGAGGTTTTTCAGCTACCAGCCGCACCCCCTGTTTACGGTCAAATAAAAGTAAGAGAAAAAAAAATTAATTAATTAATTTTTTTCCAAATATTTTTTTCTTGTACCAAAAATGGCGGTACCACCAAGTAGCTCAAAAACTACCGTGGGGGGTTTTGGGGCGCAGCCGGGGCCCTTACCGGAGTGAGGGTTTTGAGCTAACAACCGCACTCTCTGTTTTTGATCAAGTAAAAGTAAGAGGAAAAAGAAAAAGAAATTAAATTTTTTCCAATTTTTTTTTTCTTGTATCGAAAATGGCGGTACCACTAGGTAGCTTGAAAATTGCTGTCCGGTCGAATTGAGGTTTTTCAGCTACCAACCACACCCCCATTTTCGGTCAAATAAAAGTAAGAAAAAAATAATAATAATTAATTAATTAATTTTTTCTTGTACCGAAAATGGCGGTACTGCAAGGTAGCTCAAAAATTGCTGTTGGACCGGACTGAGGTTTTTCAGCTACCAACCACACACCCTGTTTTCGGTCAAATAAAAGTAAAAGAATTTTTCTTTTTTCTTTTTTCGGGTATTGAAAATTGCGGTACCTAAAGCTTTACTAAGGGGGCGAGAGCTAGAGCCGCACGGTGCTGCTGCACCACGAGTCTGTGTTGATTCAGTTCGCTGAAACGCCTCGATCAATCTCTGCATGTTAGAGCTGACTACATTTGCGTTCATGCCCCCCATGCGATTGATAATCTTAGTTTGCGCTCTGATTATCCTAATCTAGTCTTTCTAACCAGTAGTAATCCTAACCTAACCACAATGTTAGCGGCCAACTATGCGGTTGCCGTACATCGGGAGCCTTCAGCTATTTTTCAGTCCTCTCACTCTCAATCGGATGTTACACCTGAGCAACGTCACCGACGCGTGGGAGTGGCGGAGTTGGCAGGACTTACACCGCAATTGTATCAGGGAGCTAGGGAAAAACCTCGTGTTGCAGATCGTCTAGTGGGCACATCTAGGAACCCTAACAGTCCCTTAGTTTGTGAGTGCATCATTGTTCCTGCTTCCTCACTCGACATGGTGGCCCTGAGGAAAGAAGCAACTTATCTTTGGATTGCAATACGCATGAATCTAGTGCGTATTGCAATCCAAAGAGACAAAGGGGGGGGGGATTCCACTTTATCAAGCTCGAGACGCTCGAGTTCACCCGTCAAGTACTTGCCTTGACTCCATGCCACCTCCGAGCGGATACGACCATCTTCCAACATTGGATACCTGGGTTTAACCCAAGCCAACCTTCTGGCCTCAATGTTCCATTTTAGATCAACCTGAAAAACCTCCCCCTTGAGTTTCACCAACACGAAGCGAAGAATCTTGCTTCAATGGTGGGCATTGTACTCGAAGAAGACAAGAGCAAGTCCAAGACGGTCGACCCTAGGTTCTGCATTGCCGTAGATCCAAATGCGGGGTACGTAGCAAAATTGTCTGTTGCCACAATAACTAGTCAGTTCATAGAAGTCACAGTGGAGTACGAAGTCCCTGATACGAGTTGCAGCTGCTGCCCACAAGCAACCCACGGGGATTGAGCCTGCCCCAGCCGCGGCATTCTTCCCTCTCCATCCTTATCAATCCGACATTCAATTGACAATTGCATGAGGGGAGGATCAGCGAGAACCCGATCACACCAGAGGCAGACTCAGACCAACCGACGCCACAACCACTCAACCCAAGCTAATTCACCTTTGCCATCTTCACCTAATGAAGACGGCTTCACCTTAGTAGAGGGCAGGAAACAAAAACACCACATGAAACCTTCAAGCTACAGGAGCCGACGCCAAAGCCTTAACCCTAGGGATATTCTCTCGGATGAACCGGCCAGCCCCATAGACATGGAGATCGACATCCCCCGTCCCACATCACATAATCCCAGGGACACGGGTGGGGCATCAACCTCTACTATTGACTCAGTAGTAGCGTCAACCATTACCTCGGCATCTCTGGAGTCAACGTCCCTTCCAAACCAGCCTCCACCCCAACTCATCATCCTCAGCCTCCTTCACTCTTGCCTCACATTCTGGTCACAACAGATCCAACCAATGTTGTCCTCCCGCTTCCACCTCCATTGGAGCCACCGGATAATCCTCTCCACATCTCAGACATCATAGACGATTTCAACCCAAACAATGATGTCGACATGGCATTAGAGGAAGAGATAGAGCAATATATGCTACACATGGTAGTTGAATAGGACGAGATGACTGAGTTACATCAGAGGGCAACCACATGCATTACAACCCCTGCCAAGGACTCACAAACCCTGGTCCAAGCTCTAGGAGGTGCCAATTATCCCAGCACCGCTCAGCCGCCAACCTTGACTCCCACCCCCTCTGTTCACCATGGGGTTCCCGTACAACCCGCTAGTATAACCTTGGAGTTGTTAATTATTAATGTCAAGCACGGCTCTCCCAATCATGTCAACAAAAATCGTACTTCTCTTGGTGCCCGGTTCTCCTTCATCGATGAGGTTGAAGACGCCCAACTATAGGACCAAGCCCGATCTTAGCTTCAGAAGCCAGAGGACGCGATGCAAGAGCTCAATCTAGGGCCTTCGCCATGCGAAGAAGAAGCATTTGAAGAAGCCAGAAGCTTGCAATTCTCCTCGATCAAGCAAACGAGCACTAATCCGAGCGCAGGCAAACCCAGTGTGCTGGCCCCCCGAGCCATCCCATTCTCAGAGATGGAAGTCAACGGGACACCACAGGCCTCAAGCCCGTTATAGCCACAATGTCGCCCTCATCCCTATACAAGCATAGCAGAGGACATGGACAATGCACGGGCATATCAAGCAATTTGTAATATGACAACCGATAGGTTTTGCTCAAACCAAACGTCACCCTCATCCACCTGGTGTGAGCCCCAAATTCGTCACTTGGGACTCATAGTTTTCTTTCTTTTAGTTTGTTACAAATTAAGGCATAAAATACTACGAAAAGCCCAAAAAAGAGTGTAGAACCAAAATAGGTATGTCACGTACCAGTATAGCATTTGGTCATAAATAGCCTTTTATCCATAGATTACTCACAAACCCCACTTGTATATAGGTTAGAACCCGTAAATAGTGGGAAACAATAGGGCTATCGGGAACTTATCTGAAATAGCCCATTGATAAGTTATCCCATTTGTAGGTCCGAGCTATCTTCGTTTGGCTTTTTTAGGCCAAAACTCCCTACAGTGTTTTTGGAGCACTTTTGGCTCCTATTGTTGTTCTATTTACAGGTTTGAAGGTCCGTAGGGGTCCTTTTTGAAGTCCTTGTAGCTTTCGTGTGTATGCATTGTGTCCTTGTTTACTAATTTGTGTTTCGAAGTCCTTTTGGTGTGTCTTTGCAGTCCTTCTTGGTGTGTCTTTGGAGTCCTTTTTCTTCGTGTGTCTTGTACTAACCCTAGAGCAACCTTCCACCGTACCTTGGCGATGCCACTTTGGAAGGCCTCTAGCTCCACATATTCTTTGTTATACTAACCTTACTCTACTAACCACGTGCCCTTATCTTGATACTAACACGAGTCCTTCTTGTTGCATTACGTCTAGTCCCTCCGTCCTTGTCAGGAAAAGAATGGAGTAGTTTCCCTTGGGGTGACAAAACTCTACCTTTCCTTGTCATTTCAAGTCCTAGATTGTGTGTTAAACCCTTCGAACGGCAGAACTTTGAACCCCTAGGACCAAGGGAAAGTCCTAGATTTGGTGTTAAAACCAATCTAGTTGCTCCTCTTGGATTTACCTTGGAAGTTCCCTCCAAAGTTTAGTTTCCAAAACGTGTTGGAAACTATACAAAGTTTAGTATCCAAAATAGGGGGTTAGACAAGGCAAGAGTAGGGGAAGTTAGGCCGGTTTCATTTATTATTCTTGTGTGTAAAAGGCCCCCGTGCGCCTTTTTTCCCTTAAACTACTGCAGCAGCCCAACTAGGCCCACCACAGTACAGCGGGCACCACCAACAGCCCAGCTAGGCCACCGCAACAGCCAGTCGGCCATCGCAGTAGCCCAACCAGGCCACCACGGTAGCCAGCTAGGCCACGGCAGCAGCCAGCGGGCACTGCAACAGCTCAGCGGGCATCGCAGCAGCCTAGCCAGGCCCCGCAGCAGCCAGCGGGCACCATAGCAGCCCAACCAGGCCCAACGGCAGCCCAGCTAGGCCATTCCCTCGGGGGAACCAAACTGGGCCAAGGGGTTGGGTTCTTTTTTAGTCATTTATTTATTTATTTCTATAGCTAAAAACTATCAAATACTACATAGGGGGTAGAGTAGAATAGCATCAACGAGAGGTAGGAGTTAGAATAGACTAGCATAGACATTAGAAAGCACCTAACGTAGAAAGGACATAGTTAAAGGGGGGGAAGAAGAAATAGCATAGAGAGAGAAGGTGCGTAGCACAAGAAAAAGATACAATGCCGGAGTATACCCAAGGGGAAGCACACCAAAGAATACCGCCACCAATTAACTAGCACCGCGTCTCCTCCCCACAACCATCCAACAACGCCACCACGATGGCAACCACCACAAGTGAGAAGAAAGGAGGAAGGAAGGAGGCTTAATAGGTGAGAGGGAAGAGATAAGGGAAGATCCAAGAGAGCCTTCTCCTCCATTGAATAAACCGACGCGTAAGTAAGGGACGTAAGGGGTAGTTAGCTAACAAGTTGACTTGCTAAATAGTTAGCTAGCATCTCGACCACTCCTCCTCAAGGGGGCACGATTGTTAAGACACCGAGAAAAGAGAAAAAGAAGGGAAAGGTGTGCAAATCTCTTGTGATTGCGAAAAACGCATTGGTCAACAGAGGAGGCTTTCTCGTGGTATGCGATGGGGGAAGAGGGAGATTTGACAAATCTTAGCATGGACTTTCAAGCCGAGGTGAGGTCCTAACTTTTCCTCCCCCCAAAAAAACCACCCCTTAGAAGTTAGGGCACAGGACAGTCGAGAGCTAGGGGCCACTAGGGCCAAGTCATGTCGAATTAGGATAGATAGGCTTAGAGTATACCTTGAGGGGTTTCCAGAAAGATAAAACACGTAGGAATCGGAGTTAGGACGCCCAAGATATCGATGGATGAAGTTTAGAGTCCAAAATGGATTAAACTTGGACGCGTTCATCCAACCAAGTTGAAACTTAGGATTTAGTTAGAACCTATAGATTCAGGTCTGTAGGTCAAATTTTACTCTCAATTGGAATTAGAAGCCTATAGAACACCATGGATGAAGTTGTATAGCCAAGAGACCAATACTTCATCCGCCCATAGCGGGTTATTAGAGAGTCCAATTTGAACGAGTCTTAGGATTTTAGAAATGGCATGAGATGATCTTCTACTTTAGGACAATAGAGTAAACTTTAGAAATAGGAAACACAAAACATAACATAGCAAGATAATCAACATAAGAGTCAATTAGAGTCACGATTAGAGAAGTAGCAAAAAAGATCCATTTCTTGGAAGGCACAATGGATTGACGCTTAGACACCCATTAGAGTAGAAAACTACCATAGGATTAGGACATGGTTGTGGTCGCCGATTTACCAAGGGCGGGTAAATAAGCGCCCACACTTGGATTCCTCAGCCGTCAACAAATTCCACACAAGCTACAGCCACCCCACAACCCACCATAGCCGCCATGACCCAATCAGTTTGCAGTGCTTGCGCGGCAGCAAGAGTACTCTCATTGTCCCAAGCACGCGCAATACTGCCCCGTTAGGTTACGACTGCTGGGGCTTCAAAAATTCTCTACCATCTCATAGCACTGAAGATGCCGCTCGTAGATCTTTCCATTCCAACACCCATCCATGATTTTATGAATTCTCTCATTTAATGTTAGAGGCCTTAACAATAAAGCCTCAATCTCTATGCTTAGAAACTACCTCCAGACAAGGCCACATCTCGACATTGTCCTTCTCTAGAAACATAAACTATGCAATCAGGACTCAGACAATCTCGATAAAAATATCTGGAGCGCTGCATCATCTTGGACTGCAGCTGCCAATGCAAGATACAATCACACCTACCAAAGCCCTGGTGCCGGAAAGGGAGGGATTATCACTATACTAGCCCCCCGACTAGCACAGTTGGTCACAAATTCTAGCACGATTCTTGACAAGAGGGCACAATGGCTTATAATGCAAGGACTTCTAAGGGGTGACGTCGGGATCATCAACGTGTATGCCCCCAACGACTCATATTCTCAGTGCCAACTGTGGGAAACAATGATCCGTGAACTCCCCTCTTCCTACCGTTGGATCCTTGTGTGAGCCTTCAAGTTGGCACTTGAAACTCTGAACTTATTTTTCGCGATTTTTTGTTAATTTTTAAGTGAAAAATAGGAAAAAATAATATAAAAATATAGTTATTGAGGGTTTTGGTAGAAGTCCCTACCAGAAGGGTGTGTACTGGCCTTAAATGCGTGAAACATGTAAAACTTTACATTTTTACTAATTTTAGGTCTGATTAGTAGAATTAGGTAAGTTAAATCAGTAATTTCGAGTGAAGTAAGGATTTGAGAGTTAGCCAGTCCTAGTGTTTTGTTCATGTGATACAACAATTATAAGTATACATGTAACAAACTGGTTAAAAGTTAGAGTCTAGTCATAGTCAGTCCAAATCCAATTCGAAATAATTGGGTTTGTTGTTTGCAGGTAATTTTGAGAAATACATTCATTCACAGACCAAGATGGAGGAAATGATGATTGGAGCATACAAAGAGGTGCTTTTCTAGGTCAAAGCATGCTAGGAGGTCAAATAGAAGCCCAATCATCCAAGATTCCCCCGATATCAAGAATAATTTCCCCCCCGGGTGGAAATTATTAAGGAATTGCTAAAAATAGCATCCTTATTGGAGATTTGTTTTTTCCCTTAGTTGATGGACATCTTGTAGAAGATTGCCCAAAAGTTTCGGGATTTTACAAAACTCCACGACGACTCCATGGGAAGACAACCGCTTAAAACTGCATTCGTAAATTCCTAGAAATTACCAATGTTGCGGTAAAATCTCACTAAAAATTAGAATAGTGTTTTGTGTGCCAATAAAGAACCCTATCAAGTTTAAAGACATTCCGACATTCCGACATTCCGACATTCCCAAGTACCAGAATTAGGACCGACAACGAATTTTACAAGAATTTACAACTTGGCGGCAAGTTGACCGGCGTACCAGGAGCTAGCGGTGTCCGAATGGAGCGATTCAAGGGTCAATTCATTACTCCCACGAATATTCTGAACCACCCATGACTAACAATTTCATCAAAAAACGCAAACTCCAAAAGTTAGATTTTGGACTTTTGTTCTCAGTTACCGTGATTCAAATTTGCGCTTTAAACGGCTGGAGAGGTAGGGATAAGGGGTCCCTTAGGCTAATTGGGGTCTTTTGAACGCAATGGCATAGTTTGTTTTTAGTTTTGAGTTGTCCCTCAAAAGATAGAGAGGGTCAGCCCTTAGTTTGACTTTTTAAAGGTAACTTTGGATTAATCTAGGTTGATTTTGCAAATATCTTATGTAAAATCGAAGATTGGATTTGCTCAAGATACTTGTCTTGCGGAAGAAGTCATCTTTTGAACTAAAGAAAGACAATTTAGAACTAATCCTAGATTAATTTGCAAAATATCTCGGTTAATTAAGTAGGTTTTCAAAATATCTTTGGGAAAATCTAATATTTGATTTGGGAAAAGATTCTAAGGCCATTTAGGGCCTAGAAGGAACTCGCTTGAGAACCTTCCTTCCCATTAAACAAAGATTATTTAAAAAACGCGTTTAGATAGTTTAGCAAAATATCTAGATTGAAAGTAAGAAAATATTTACGAACAATTTACCGGGGGGGGCCGGGAGTGAATATATAAGGCCTTTCCTCGAGGTTGTTCGTGGCCCTCATTCTCTTGTTTCATTCTTGTTGTTGCTCTCGTCATGCTATCGACACTTGTCGGAGAGCTTTTAAAGCCAAATTTGGGCTATTTTCTTCTATTCTCTTCGATTCTCTTGTACTTTGGAGGTTTGGAGGGCCCCTTCAAAGCTTTCTTCTCTTTTTTGTTTTATTTGGAGGCTTTAAGCCCCAAATCTTTGCTTTTCAACTTTCAAGAGTTTAGGAGGAGAAAATCTCCTAACTCTATTGTTGTTTAAATTAATTAACTTCTTTCTTGAATTTGGAGGCTTCAAGCTCCAAAACTTTGATATTGTGAGGGTTGTGGGAGTAGTTTTCAAACTCTAAATTGATTTTCTTGTTCTTTTGGATACTAACCAACTATTTGTGCGAATTGATAACAGTTTGTGAACTTAAAACTTTTAAGCGGCAAGGCTAGACTTTGCCAAAAGGTTTTGAGCATCACCACGTGCCAAAACTTGTTGTATTATGGGTGTTTGGTTTGACTAATTGCTAATGTTCGGTTAAACACTGTCATGTGTACCTCCTTTAGTGATTAAACTTAGAACTTTGTTTTAAATTTTGGAAATTAGTTTTTAATATTCGGTTAAACACTATCATGTGTACCTCCTTTAAGAATTAAGTTTTCAAAATACTAGTCCTTGGATACCAGGTATTCCTAGGGTTGCTCTTGCACGGCGGAGCTTTGACTTTAAAAATCTAGAAACGGATATTTGAAAGTTAAAATTGTTAATTATTTCCTGGAGTTGCTCCCGCACGACGGAGCTTTGATTTGGAAAACTTGGAAACGGGTACTTGAAAGTTAAAATTGTTAGTTATTTCTTAGGATTGCTTCCGCACGGCGAAGCTTTGACTTTGAAAATTTGGAAATTCCTTGGTGAAACAATTAACTTCCGGGGACGTCCCCATAACAGCAGAGCTTTGACTTTTTTAAGTAGACTCAACGGAGTAAGATCCTTGTAGGATCTATTTAAGTCTCCGTGACATGGACTTCTCTTTCTCTTTGATTCGGAACATGTGGTGAAGGTATTGTGTTCCCACATTGGCCACTGTTGCTTTGATTTCATTTAAAGGTTTAGATTTCAATTTTTCATCTTAAAAAATCCATAAAAATTATTTAGCTTTGTTTTCTTCCTTTTCATTGCTTTCATAAAAATTAATTTTTTTTGTTTCCATTCAGTAATAAGTTACAAGACATCATTCAAAAATTCAGTCTTAATTAAAATCCAACCCTTCAGTTATTTTTATTCAATCCAACTCGAAGGCAAAGGCAGAAACAAAGAGATTAGGATCGGCCGAATTGAACAAAGGGACCAGTATTGACTGAACCAAGCAATGGAGCGGGGGTCTCCACCAACCCGGCGATGACACGTGTCGGAAGGACGACGGGGCGCGGGTCTCCACCAACTCGGCATTGACACGTGGCGTGACCAGGAGGTAAGCAAGCCGGCCCGTGAAGGGAGCAGTCTATCCAGTTTGCGGGAGGTTAAAAAACAACCAGTCTATCCAGTGCGTGGAGGCTCAAAACAAGCAGTCTGTCTAGTTTGATTGGAGGCTAAAAAACAAGCAAGTTGGATGGCATGTTAACAAACCTTCTGATTCAATGACTAACAATCTAAAAATTGCAATTTATAAGGTAGAGGTCTAAATGTTTAAGAAAATATAATTCTCAAACTATTATTTTAATAACCAAGGTCTAATTGAAGGAAACATACACACATGCTTAAAGTCTAATCAACAAATCTTCAATTTCAAATTCTCTCAAACATCTCACCACTTGAATTCTAAACCATAAAAATGAAGGTAGGAGGTTGAGGAAGAAGGAGAATATGAAAAGGATGAATTAGAACACGTGAAGAACTTCAAGCATTAAAAAATTATTAAGGGACGGAATCTAACTATTCATTGATTAATTGTTTTGGTTGTTGTTAGATTTTATTCTATTTACTATTCATTTAGTTGTTTGGTAGTTATTAATTAGGATTCCAAACGTATTAGTTGGCCAAATTTGTTGTTTAGAGTTTTTTTATTAGGCTAATAAGCCAAATAGATAAAAACAAAGAACAATTAATATCTTTGGACTATTAAACTAAAAACTACTAAACAATTGGAAAAAGAATAATATCACTATTCATTAGAAGTAGAGAATTTAAATGAATTAACTAATCTACAAGAAAAACTTTAAAACAAAATTATCATTTTAAAACTAACAAAATTGGACTTTTTAAATAGGTTTTAGAACAACAATTAAGAAAAAACTCACTAGAACTTTGCGAATTCATGAAAGATGATGGAGGACTTCGAGGAGACAATTACGATGGTATTTTGCGACGATGGATCCACCGACGTCTTCAATACTGAGGTATGATTTTTAACTTTGTTTTTCTTTAATTTTTTCTTTTTAAAATCACAATTAACATTTAGAATCCCATTTGCTACGTGAAAGTTTGAACATTGCTAAAATTCTTAAAAAACCTAATCAAAATTGTGGAAGTAATAAATAGATGAATTTTGAATTAATTTGGAAAGAAAATATTAATTTCATCCAAAAGAATCTCAAAAGAAATCTAACTTAATTTAGGAATTTAGAAATATTAGAATAATTGGAGAAAGTTAAAACCTAATTCACCCCCTTATTCTCTTTAAAATTATTGAGGGAACGAATTCCATCCAACTAAGAGGAATTTTCATCCATTAATAAGTTTTCACCTAGACGTCCTAAATTCTTACTTTTTACCTCGATAGAAAGGTAATTTATCACTTTCTTCATAAAAATAATAAAAAACCCAAAACTACTATTTTTAGAATTATAACTTAGAAATAGTATTAATAAAAAAACAATTAGGAATATTTTTAAGGAATAACTAAAGAATCTTTTGAGACTAGAATCATTTAGGAGATCTTTTAAAGATTCCAAAACCAACTTTTACTTTAAAATTACTTTGATTTTAAAGGAGATTTTTGTGTGGATGAAGTTTGATCCAAATTTGGATGAAAAGTCTAAAAATAGGTCAAAACTAGGGTTTTTTTTCAAAAATCCATTAGTCAAATTAATTAATAAACTAAACCTGAAATTTAGATTTAATTAGAATTCATTTGTTATTTTTAGTTAACGGATGAAGTTTTAAGGATAGAATTAGAGACGAATTTCATCCATTAATATCTTTTAGTAGGAATATTAAAATTCAACTTGCTTTACCATTTCGGGAAGGATAAAGTGCATTCTACACTTTAACCTAGATAGATTTTTACATTAGAATAGATTTTACATATTCATCACAATCTTGAACCATTAACGTTTAAATTGATCTAAAGCAGTCAAAATTAGAATATAATCATCACAAACAAAGTGTCCATTGCTTGGAAGGCCAAAGAACACTACGTTTACATTTCACCCATACAATTTACTAACTTATGTTGCTAGAACCTCTGTGCAATTTTCTGACTTAAGGGTGGAGTTAGAAACACTCACAACCTCCATACGGAAGATGTTGACGAATTTTTAGTAGGCAAGGTACGTAAGAAGCTGGCTTATTGGACTAGCATTCACCTGTCTCTAGTTGGCCGAGTGACCATAATCAACTCCGTCCTTTTAAGTACACTATGATATTTTATTGCGATATGGGGTGGTTCACTATCTATCATCCGCAAACTTAGAGCGATGATGAGAGACCTTCTTTGGTCAAGCTCAACCCACCGCAGTCGTGCCAGAGTTAGCTAGTCAGATTGCTGCGCTTCTAAACAAGTTGGGGGCTAAGCCTGATTGACCCCGAAGAAGCCTTTAATGCCCTCATGGCAAAATGGTTTCTGAAGGTCATGACCCCTGGTTTGTCTAACCTGCAACTCCTCCTCAGGTATCGCCTTCTTCAAATCCGACCACAGTCACTAGGTGGTTGGCTAGCTACACCACAATGGGCTTTCATCCACAAAATTCGAGCAAGCAAAGGATCCAGGGCATGGGATCGGATCATACGGGCTTGGCATACTATCAACAAATATATAACAACCACGCCACCCAAGAACTGCGACGAAATTCTCACAACTCCTTTGTCGTGGACCACCCACTTCACTAGCAATCACCACGGTTTCTCAGCCAACAGAGCGACCAGCCTCATAAAGAACGGCATGTGGTAGGTCAATCACATCTGGGATTCCATTTCCCAATCATTCCTGCAGTGGGAAGTGGTGAAAGTTAAATTTAAAATGCAACACGGCGAATTCCACCCTTATCGCCACATGGTGGCAGCCATCCCACTAGCCTGGCGGTTCCTGCTTACAGATAACCAGTTCGTTACTTGGAAAAACGAGTACATCGGTCTATTTGCGCAAGAAGTTGACATTTTCCCATCCATCATACTGACCACCACTTCACGTTTTCGGCCAAGATTATCAGGCGGCTGCTCTGAGATTAAACTCATCCCCGAACGTGAGTGCTATATAATTGGCTCTACATCGATGGTGCTCCAAAGTTGGCACCTGCCAGTGACTTCAGACCTTCTGGTGGTCTCAGGCTGGCTCAAATGAGTCAGAGTCATTCATATATGCTCAGCCCCCCCACTTTACGTGGGCATCGTAAATGAGCTCATCTTCGACCCAGCCAGGTGGATATGGGTAACGCCTAATCATCATACAAAGCCACTTCACTCTTACACCGCAAAACTGGGACACATGCTATTGACCAAACGGAAGGAATTGGTTAAGTCCATCCATGAGAAGTAGCATGGGGAGCTTGTGACAGGCTACAGGCCTAAGTGGAATGAGATTTGGCAGAACACCCGTCCTCAAAAGGAGCCAGGCTTCCTCTAGTCAATTTATTACTACGTGGTGGCGGTTCACAATTGGCACAAAATAGCCAACTCCAACATTTCTACACTTTGCACCAACTGCCACAACGGCATTGAGGAATCCATTTTACACCGCTTTCACCACTGTGAAAAGACTCGGTACGTGTGGAAATATGCCCTCTCAATCCTCTATACTGTTCTCTATATCCCTCCCAGTGCGGTAGGTTGGCCTTCACTCACATGGCAACAATGCGTCCTGGGTTCTAAACTACCTAGGAGGTTGAAATGAGGCACGTTGATGTGGTTGCTATTCAGGGGCTCGGTGATCTGGGTTGTCTGGCTCGATCGGAACGCAATTTGCTTTGACAACTCTCCTTGGCCTCCTCAAAAGCTTGAGCAGGTAATCTGGGAAGCAGTTGGAGATCACGCTCGGGTGGCGTGGTTCAGAACACAGAAACTCTGCGATCTGTACCACGACAAAGAAGCCACCTTTCTTTAGCGTTTCGATAATGTATAGCTCTAGACCAATTTTTTCGGGAGAAGAACCTATCTGTCGATGAGTTGGGAACTAGCTCACCCCAAGATGGGACTCTCCTACTGAAAATGCACGTTGGATTCCTGGTTGTTTGAGCTTTGTGTGGCTCCCCTAGTGGTCTTGCAATTCGGTTCCCCCCCCTCAGGATGGCTTTCGTTCCTCCACCCGTCTTCCTGTTGGCTATGGTGAGCGCGCAAGCTTGGCTTGCTAGTTTCCTTGTTTGGTTGGTTAGTTTCAGAAAAATCAAAATATTTTCCACCAAAGACTCTGTCCTTAGATTCTATGTACTCTTTTCACTTATCAATGGAATGGTCCATGTGTTTCAAGAAAAAAATAAAATTGCGGTACTACCTGGTAGTTCAAAAAACCCCGTTGGAATTAACTAAGGTTTTTTAGCTACCAAACACACCACCTGTTTTCGATCAAATAAAAGTCAGAGAAAAAAAAAAAAAAATAATAATTTTTTTCCAAATATTTTTTTCTTCTACTGAAAATGGCGGTACCACCAAATAGCTGAAAAACTGCCGTTGGACCGGACTGAGGTTTTTCAGCTACCAACCATACACCCTGTTTCTGATCAAATAAAAGTAAGAGAAAAAATAATAATAATAATAATAATTTTTTTTCAAATATTTTTTTCTTGTACCGCAAATGGCGGTACCACCAAGTAGCTCGAAAACTGCCATCGGACCTAACGGAGGAAATTGAGCCACCAGCCGCACCCCCTGTTTTCAATCAAATAAATGTAAAAGAAAAAGAAAAAGAAAAAATAATAATAATAATAATAATTTCTTTTTTTCCAAATGTTTTCTTTAGATATTGAAAATCGCGGTACCACCTGGTAGCTGAAAAAAACCCGTTGGACCTGATTGAGGTTTTTCAGCTACCACTCCTACCAGCCACATAACCTATTTTCGGTCAAATAAAAGTAAAAGTAAACATTTTTTTTTTCAGGTATTGAAAATCGCGGTACCACGTGGTAGCTGAAAAAAACCCGTTGGACCTAACTGAGTTTTTTCAGCTACCAACCGCACCCCCTGTTTTCAATCAAATAATAAATAATAAAAAATTATTATTATTTTTCCAAATATTTTTTTGGGTATTGAAAATCACGGTACCACCTGGTAGCTGAAAAAAACCCATTAGACCCAACTGAGTTTTTTCAGCTACCAGCGCACCCCTTGAACTCAGTCAAATAAAAGTAAGAAAAAAAAAGTTAGTTAATTAAATTTTTTCCAAATATTTTTTTCTTGTACCGAAAATGGCAGTATTAAGGTAAACCAACCTATGACAGGTAGAATGGCCGGTTTGCCATGATTTCGTTTTTGAAAAAAATTAAATTTTTTACCAGTAAAAGATAAGCATGTGGATTGCAAAGAACAATTGAAATTTTATTTTTTGGACAAAAAATGAATTTTTTATGAATTTTTGAAGCGTGCAGCCTGATTGGCCTAAAACAGCCTGTGGACTACCCCAAGATCCCCATAGCATGTATCCATAATGGCCATCTGACCACCTATAACAGTCTCAAAATCCCTAACATGGTCATAGTTTTCCCTAACATGGCCATAACATAAAGGAATGTAAAACTTAGATTTACACTAGAAAAATAGGTGGTCTTAAAACAGTCACTAATAACTCTATCTCCGTCACCCAAGGCATTGATTTCGGCCACTAACCAACCTAATAAACTCTTCATCTCATTTATTAATAAAAATCTGTCATAGATTGATGTAAGACTGTCATGAGCATTTTTCTAGATGTCTGCATTAGGCGATTTGCTTATCATACGTTGGTTTACCTTACTAGGTAGCTTGAAAACTGCCGTTGGACCGGACTGAGGTTTTTCAGCTACCAGCCACACACCTCGTTTTCGGTCGAATAAAAGTAAAAGAAAAAAAAAAAAAAAAAAAAAATTTTTTTTTGGTATGGAAAATCGTCGTACCACGTGGGAGCTAAAAAACCCCGTTGGACCCGACTGAGTTTTTTCAGCTACCTACCGCACCCCTGTTTCAGTCAAATAAATGTAAAAGAAAAATTTTAAAAAAATAAAAAATAATTTTTTTTTTTCCAAATACTTTTTTTTGGGTATTAAAAATCGCGGTACCACCTGGTAGCTAAAAAGAAATCGTTGGACCCGACTGAGTTTTTTCAAGTACCAGCGCACCCCCTGTTTTCAGTCAAATAAAAGTAAGAGAAAAAAAAAAAAAAAAAAACTTTAGGTACCACCAAGTAGCTCGAAAACTGCCGTTGGACCGGACTGAGGTTTTTTAGCTACCAGCTACACACTAATTTTGGTCAAATAAAAGTGAATTTTTTTTTTTTTTTTTTTTTTTCGGGTATTGAAAATCGCAGTACCATGTGGTAGCTGAAAACCCCCCGTTGGACCCAACTGAGTTTTTTCAGCTACCAGCCGCCCCCCCTTGTTTTCAGTCAAATAAATGTAAAAGAAAAATTATAAAAAATAAAAAATAATTTTTTTTTTTCCAAATATTTTTTTTGGGTATTGAAAATCGCGGTACTACCTAGTAGTTGAAAAAAATCCGTTGGACCCGACTGAGTTTTTTCAGCTACTAGCGCACCCTCTGTTTTCAGTCAAATAAAAGTAAGAGAAAAAAATGTAAAATTTTTTTTTTTTTTTTTTTTCTTGGTATTGAAAATTGCGGTACCACATGGTAGCTGAAAAAACCCCGTTGGACCCGACTGAGTTTTTTCAGCTACCAACTGCACCCCCTGTTTTCAGTCAAATAAAAGTAAGAGAAAAAAATAATTATTTAATTAATTTTTTTCCCAATATTTTTTTCTTGTACCGAAAATGGTGGTACCACCAGGTAGCTCAAAAACTGCCGTTGGACCAGACTGAGGTTTTTTAGCTACCAGCCAGACACCCTGTTTTTGGTCAAATAAAAGTGAAAAAAAAAAAAAAAAAAAAATTATTTTTTTCGGGTATTGAAAATCGCAGTACCATGTGGTAGCTGAAAAAACCCCGTTGGACCTGACTGAGTTTTTTCAACTACCAACTGCACCCCCTGTTTTCAGTCAAATAAAAGTAAGAGAAAAAAATAATTAATTAATTAATTTTTTTCCCAATATTTTTTTCTTGTACTGAAAATGGTGGTACCACAAGTTAGCTCAAAAACTACCGTTGGACCGGACTGAGGTTTTTTAGCTACCAGCCAGACACCCTGTTTTTGGTCAAATACACTACAAGAAATTGAGTGTCCACAATGACTTTGAAATGACTACAAAATGACTACTCTAGTCACTTTGCAGTCATTTCATAGTCATTGTGGACACTCAATTTCTTGTAGTGATAAAAGTGAAAAAAAAAAAAAAAAAAAAAATTATTTTTTTCGGGTATTGGAAATCGCAGTACCACGTGGTAGCTGAGAAAAACCCCTGTTGGACCCGACTGAGTTTTTTCAGCTACCAGCCGCACCTCTTGTTTTCAGTCAAATAAATATAAAAGAGAAAAAAGAAAAGAAAAATAATAAAAAAAAAATTTGCAAATATTTTTTTTGGGTATTGAAAATCGCGGATCCAATTGAAGTTTTTTCAGCTACCAGCCGCACCCCCTGTTTTTGGTAAAATAAAAGTAAAATAAAAATAAATAAAATAAATATAAAATAATGTTTTTTTTTCTTTTGGGGTTTTGAAACTTGCAAGACCACTTGGTAGCTCGAAAAAACCCCGTTGGACCGGACTCAGGATTTTGAACTACCAGCCAAACCTCTTCTTTCTGGTCAAAAAATAAAAATAAAAAATAAAGAAACTTAAATTTTTTTCAAATATATTTTTTCTTGTACCAAAAATGGCGGTACCACCAAGTAGCTCAAAACCCCCCGTCAGACCTGACTAAGGATTTTGAGCTACTAGTCATCCCCCTTGTTTTGGTAAAAAGAAAAGAATAAAAAAAAAAAAAAATTCAAATATTTTCTTTGGAGTACCAAAAATGGTGGTACCACCAGGTAGCTCAAAAACGGCCTTCGGACCCAACTGAGGTTTTCGAGCTACTAGCCACACTCTCTGTTTTTGGTAATAAGAGAATTTATTTTTTTATTTTTTTATTTTTTTATTTTTTAAATATTTTTTTTCGGTACCGAAAAGGAGAGTTACAACAAGTAGCTCGAAAACCGCCGCCTGACCCGATTGAGGATTTTGAGCTACCAATCGCACCCTCGGTTTTCGTTCAAATAAGAATTTTTTTTTTTAATTTTAATTTTTTTTATTAATATTTTCTTTATGTACTGAAAATGGCTGTACCACCAAATAGCTCAAAAACTGCCGTTTGACCCGCCTGAGGATTTCGAGTGACCAATCGCACCCCCGATTTTCGGTCAAATAAATAAAATAAAATAAAATAAAATATTCTTTTAAATATTTTTTTTGGGGTATCAAAAATAGGTGTACCACTAAGTAGCTCAAAACCCCTTGTGAATGTTTCTAACTCCACCCTTAAGTCAGAAAGTTGCACATAGGTTCTAGCGGCATAAGTTAGCAATTTGTAAGGGTGAAATGTAAACGTAGTGTTCTTTGGCCTTCCAAGCAATGGACACTTTGTTATGTTGATTTTTACCTAATTTAAGTACTTCAAAACACTCTAATAGTTAAGAAATAAAGGTTGTTGAGGGTTAGTTAATTGTGATTTAAACTTCTAGCTAAACTAAAATTCTACCTAAACTAATTTAAAGAATAAAATTTGCCCTTTCCAAAATGGTGAAGCAAGTTGAATTCTGATATTCCTAATGAAAGTTATGTGTGGATGAAATTCGTACCTAATCCTATTCTAAAAACTTCATCCGTCAACTAAAAATAGCAAAATAATGTAAAATAAATCTAAATTTCAGGGTTGAAAGGTTAATTAAGTTATCTAATGGAATTTTTGGAGAAATCCTAATTTTGACCTATTTTAGGATTTTTCATCCAAAATTAGGTCAAATCTTCATCCACCCTTTTATTCTTCCAAATTAAAGTAATTTAAAAAGTAAAAGGTACATTTAGAATCTTCTAAAGATTCTCTAAAAGATTATGGTTTTAAAAGATTCCCTAGTCGTGCCTTGAAAATATTCCTAATTGTTTTTTATCTAATCTTAATTCTAAATTATTATTCTAATTTTAGTAATTCTTTAGGGTTTTAGGGTTTTTGGGGGTAAATTGATAAATTATCTTCCTATTAAGGTAAAAAGTAAGAATTTAGGACTTTTGGGTGAAAACTTTTAAATGGATGAAAATTCCCCTTAGTTGGATGGAATTCGTTCCTTTAATAATTTTCAAGAGAATAAGTAGATAAATTAGGTTTTGACTTCCCCTAATTATTCTAATATTTCTTAAGTTCCTAAATTAAATTAGATTCCTTTTGAGATTCTTTTGGATGAGATTACTATTTCGTTTTCCAAATTAATTCAAAGTTATTCTAATTATTACCTTTATGATTTTAGTTAAATTTTCAAAGGTTTTCTAACAATTTAAATTCTACTAGCTATTGGATTCTTAATGGTTAATTTTGTTAGTTTTAATTTTCTAATCTAAAATTTTTTAAAGAATGAAAGCAAAAGAAAAGACAAAAGATCAATTTTTAAATCATACCTCGGTGTCAAGAATGTCGATCGTCCCGTCATCGCAAAACACCATCATAATTGTCTCCTCAAAATTCTCCATTGTCTTTCATGAATTTGAAAGAGATCTTAGTATTATTGTTTCTAAACCTATCTAAAAAGTCCAAGTTTGTTAGTTTTGGCAATTTAAAACTAATCCTTTGATTTTAGGAAATTAAATTAAATGATAAATTTAATTCATTTTTTTCAAGTTTTCAATGAATAGTAGTTTTATTCATTTGCCAATTGTTTAATAGTTTTTAGTTTAATATTCCAAAGATATTAGTTGTCTTTTGTTTTTATCTATTTGGCTTATTAGGCCTAATAAAACAAATTCCCAAACTACAAACAAACAACTAATTTGGCTTTGGAATCCTAATTAATAACTAAAACCAAATGGATGAATAGTATTCTAATAAAATAATAAAAAACAATAAAAAACAAATCTATCGATGAATAGTAAAAAGAATAAATTGAATAAACAAACCAAAACAATTCACCAAATGAATAGTTAGATTCTCACCTTAATAGTTGTTTAATCGTTGAATCCCTTCACGTGTCGAATTCTTCCTTCTTATTCTTCTCCTTCTTCCAATTGTTGGTTTATTGTTGTTGTTGTTGAATTCTTGGCTATGGCATTTGGGAGAATTTGAGAGATCCAAGAGACGAGAGGAATGGTTAGTTCAACACTCTTAGTGTTCAATTTTCCCCCCAAAAAACCAAAATGTTGAGCGTGGCAACAACCGCCTATGATTGGTTATGTATGTGATTTAAATGTATCAATTGTTTTTCCAAAGTTCCAGTGTTGTATGGACCTTGCTTTGTTTGCAAGTTGGTCGGGACTTGAGCCTTGGCCGCCTTTCTCCCCACGAACTGTGCTCCCCTTCAGGACCGGCTTTGGCCCCCGTCGTTGTGCCACGTGGCGGAGCGTGGTTGGTCGGCGCTCCGTCCGTCTGTCCGTCACCTTCCGTCCGCCTCTGCCCGTCTGTCTCCTTGTTGATCGCTCTTCTGGTTCCCCTCGGTTCCCGACAACTTGCTCCCACGTTCTGACAGCCCATTCCTTCGGTTCCCGGCAGCTTGCTCCCACGTTCCTCAGCCCGTTCCCACGTTCTGACAGCCCGTTCCTTGCCTCCTGCTGCCAAGCTTTGGCGGTCCAATTTTTTTGAGATGTGTCTTTTTTCAGAATTATCACTGAACTTTAATGAACTGAAATTCTGAACAATGGTTATAATCCTTGACTTCTAACGAAAACCAAACATACTTAAAATAATAATCATGAGAAACTAACCATAACAATTAAACAACCCCTTCTAACGAAATCAAGAACCAAAATAAAACAATTTAAATAAAACAAAAAGAAAACCAATGGCAAGGTTGGCAATCAAATACCTCCACCACGTGTTTAACACGGAAAGGAGAAACAACCAACAAAGCTTGGCACTTAAATAAGCTCCCCAGGAATCTTATTTATTAGTAAGTTAAAGCTTTGCCGTATAGGGCCAAACAGTAATTAGTATTTTTTCACAAAGATAAACTTTAATTCTAGAAAGTCGAAGCTCCGCCGTGCAAACCACAATTTAGTATTTTCCACAAAGGTGAATTTTAACTTTCAAAGTCAAAGCTCCGCCGTGTGGGAGCAACCCCAGGAATTAATGGTCAAATCAAAGTTTCAAGTACCCGTTTCCAGGTTTCAAAGTCAAAGCTCCGCCATGCGGGAGCAACCCCAGGAATAACCAGTATCCAAGGACCCAAACTAATATTTTGAAAACTTAATTCTTAAAGGAGGTACACATGACAGTGTTTAACCGAACATTAAAAACTAATTTCCAAAATTCCAAACAAAGTTCTAGTTTAATCACTAAAGGAGGTATACATGACAGTGTTTAACCGAACATTAGCAATCATTCAAACCAAACACTCGTTATACAACGAGTTTTGGCACGTGGTGATGCTCAAAACCTTTTGGCAAAGTCTAGCCTTGCCGCTTAAAAGTTTTAAGTTCACAAACTGTTATCAATTCGCACAAATAGTTGGTTAGTATCCAAAAGAACAAGAAAATCAACTAGAGTTTGGGAACTACTCCCACAACTCCCCAAATATCAAAGTTTTTGGGCTTGAAGCCTCCAAATTCAAGAAATAAGTTAGTCAACACAAACAACACTAGAGTTAGGGGATTTCTTCCACCTAAACTTTTGAAAAGCAAAGTTTTGGGGCTTCAAGCCTCCAAATTCAAACAAGAAAAGAAAACAAAGCTTTGAAGGGGCCCTCTGGACCTTGAAAGTACAAGAGAATACAAGAAAATAGAAGAAAAGAGCCAAAATTTGGCTTAAAAAGTGCTCCGACAAGTGTCGGTAGCACGACAAGAGCAACAACAAGAATGAAACAAGAGAATGAGGGCCACGAACAACCTCGAGGAAGGGCCTTATATACTCGCTCCCGGCCCCCCCGGTAAGTTGTTCGTAAAATTATCTTTACTTTCAATCTAGATATTTTGCTAAACTACCTAAACGTATTTTCAAAATAATCTTTGTTTAATGGGAAGGAAGGTTCTCAAGCGAGTTCCTTCTAGGCCCTAAATGGCCTTAGAATCTTTTCCCAAATCAAATATTTGATTTTCCCAAAGATATTTTGAAAACCTACTTAATTAACCAAGATATTTTGTGTTTTAATCTAGGGTTAGTTCTAAATTGGCTTTCTTTAGTCCAAAAGATGGCTTCTTACGCAAGACAAGTATCTTGGGCAAATCCAATCTTCGATTTCACAAGAGATATTTGCAAAATCAACTCAGATTAATCCAAAATTACCTTTTAAAAGTCAAACTAAGGGCTGACCCTCTCTATCTTTTGAGGGACAACTCGAAACTGAAAACAAATTGCGCCATCGCGTTCAAAAGACCCCAATTAGCCTACAAGACCCCTTACCCCTACCTCTCTAGCCGTTTTAAAGCGCAAATTTGAGTCATGGTAACTCAGAACAAAAGTTAAAAATCTAACTTTTGGAGTTTGCATTTTTTGATGAAACTGTTGGTCCTGGGTGGTTTAGAATATTCGTGGGAGTAAGAATTGACCCTTGAAACGCTCCGTTCGGATACCGCTAGCTCCTGGTCCGCCGGTCAACCCGCCACCAAGTTGTAAATTCTTGTAAAATTCGTTGTTGGTCCTAATTTTGGTACTTGGGAATGTCCAAATGTCTTCAAACTTGACAGGGCTCTTTATTGGCACACAAAACACTATCCTAATTTTTAGTGAGATTTTACCGCAACATTGGTAATTTCTAGGAATTTACGAATGCAATTTTAAGTTGTTGACTTCCTATGGAGTCATCGTGGAGTTTTGTAAAATCCCGAAACTTTTGGGCAATCTTCTACAAGATGTCCATCAACTAAGGGCAAAACCAAATCTCCAATAAGAATGCTATTTTTAGCAATTCTTTAATAATTTCCACCCGGGGGGGAAATTATTCTTGATACCGGGGGAATCTTGGATGATCGAGCTTCTATTTGACCTCCTGGCATGCTTTGACCTAGAAAAGCACCTCTCTGTATGTTCCAATCATCATTTCCTCCATCTTGGTTTGTGAATGATTGTATTTCTCAAAATTACCTGCAAACAATAAATCTAACTCTTTCGAGTTGGATTTGGACTGAATCGGACTAGACTCTAACTTTTAACCAGTTTGTTACACGTATACTTATAGTTGTTGTATTACATGAACAAGACACTAGGACTGGTTAACTCTCAAATTCTCACATCGCTCGGAATTACTGACTTAACTACTTATTTATACTAATAAGACCTAAAATTAGTGAAAATGTAACATCTTATGTGTTTTACGCATTTAAGGCCATTACACACCTCTTTGGTAGGGACTTCTACCAAAACCCACAATAACTGTATTTTTATATGTTTTTTCCTATTTTTCACTTAAAAATTAACTAAAAATCGCGAAAAATAAGTTCAGAGTTCCAAGTGCCAACTTGAGGGCTCACCCCCCCTCGTAAACCTGACTGAGGTTTTTGAGCTACCAGCCGCACTCCTTGTTTTCAGTCAAAAATTAAATTAAATTAAATTTTTTTTCAAATATTTTTTTTCGGGTACCAAAAATGGGGTTCCCCGAGGTAGCTCGAAAATCCCTGTCGGATCCGACTAAGGTTTTCGTGCTACCAGCTACATCCCTAATTTCAATTAAATAATTAAATAAATTTTGGGTACTAAAAACAAAGGTATTACCCAGTAATCCGAAAACCTCAGTTCGATCCGACTGTCATTTTGGAGGTACCAACCAATTCCTCTATTTTAAGTCTAAATTTTTTTTTTTTTAATTAAAAATTTTGAGCACTGAAAATGGAGGTACAATTTGGCACTTGAAAAACCTCAATCAAACTCAATTGAAGTCTTGTATGTTCCAATTAGACCTCTCATTTCTGGTATGCAAAAAAATAGAAACAAAGAGCTAGAAATGTCTTTTATCGATTCCAAGTTTTAAGAGGGGTATTTTGAGTAATGCAAAGAATCCTATGCTTCAAATGAATGTAAGTGTGGTAATGCATTTCATATTTCATTTTTTAATCAAACTTAAATTTGACTTGATTCCATAAAGTCAAGTAGAGACTTCTACAAGGTCAATTGGGTCCAATTGACTTTGGAGGAGTCTATGTTGGACCTCTTGGAATTGGGTTAAGGGTTTGGTATCCTTGTTATAAATCTCCAAGCTGTGGCTTAGAGAATAAAATAATACAAATGCCTCTTTGTTTTGCTTCAAGGCTAGAGGAATTTGAATTACTAGTTTCAAATTTTAGTTCAAATTAGTGATTGTGGTTTGGATTGAAGAGCACGAAGCTTGGTAACTTTGGATTAAAGTTTAATATGTTTTTGAAAATGAAATGTAACAAACGTATGAAAATTTAAACAAAAACTAATCGGTTACCGATTCTTGGGGGGGCATTGTAGTCTCTTCCTAGGTCAATTGAATCCGGCTAACTTTGGACAAGCCTTTGCTAGATCCCCTAGAATTGATACTTTTTTCAAGAATTTAGGAATTTCAATGTTGGAGTCAATTGGCAAGACATGGCGGGGGGTGCTATAAGCCTAGTGCATCACGCATTCACACATGTGGTGCATCATGCTTTTGAATTTGAATTTAGTTTTTTCTGGACCATTAGTATTTAGTGATACTTTTGTGGGCCAAGGATGGTTTCATTCATTAATTTTTTCTAATCATAGGCAAATTTGAGAAGTTTGTGGTACTAAGATAGTTTTATTTGACATTGATTAATTCTTGGATTTTCTTAAATTCATTTAATGTGACATCTATGCATATATTATTGATGATCTTTATAGTGATTGTATATTAAACCAAGATTATTTGATAAGAACCATAGCTTAGGGATTTTGTTTTATAATTTATTTTAAATTTTTTGTTAAAAATTATACATTTCATTTTGTACTTTGTAAGAATTTTTTTTTTCTTGTCTAGAGTTCAATTGTTAACATTGTCTTGTTGTCTCATGTAGATTCAATTGTTCAAGTGTAGGGAGGAGATGTGGGTCAAGCTTCAACCTTAAAGGTGCATCATAACATAGTTCTTGTTGTAAATGTGGCAAGTCCATTGTAATAATGACTTTGACAAATGCAAACATCGAGATATCTAGTAACAAGTCAACTAAGATGCTACTGAAGTCGTGCTTCATTCTATTCTTTGAGGAAGTTGAAGTTCTTTGTGTGGGACAGAAATCATTGTCTATTGGTAAGGCCATATTCATTAAATTGAGACAATGTGGATTCTCATTTTAATCATTTTCCTAAATTTAGTATGTAGAAGAGTTCATTAAATTGAGACAATTCAATAAATTGAGACCATAAAATGCTGAAAGAATAAAGAATTTCTACAAGTATAAGAAATTGGGGGAAAAAAATAGTAATGAAGGACGTTGAAAGGAGGGATTTTGGACGGGAAACTTGAACCATTTATAATAAGTACTTAACTAAAATATCTAAGTAAATAGTTTGACATATGGTGAGGTAGAGAATTTTGAAATCATGCACAATAGAATACATTGTACACCTAGCCTTACCAAAAACTACAATTTCAAAGTAAAGAATTTAACATATGCTTAGATAGAGAAGTTTAGAATTACTTTGTATAGAAAACATTAGTACTCCTAGTATTCCAAAACAAATGTCATACACAATGGAATTACAATGAAGAATTTACAAAATACACAATACAATACAAGAATAAGGAATAGAAATATATTATATTATATTGTACAACATCTATAACATCAAATTCTAAAATAATATAATGATTAAAACAATGAACTAAAAGAATAAAAAAACTAAATCTATTTCATCTTCTCCACCTATTTTTTTCTAATGATTTGTCATTATATTTTTTTTGAGACATATCTAAAAAATCTATCAACTTCTACAACTCTTTATAATTTTTTTTTCCATTTTTTTTTTCATCCTTCCTAAAGTTAAGAAAACAACGTACAAACACGCGAAACTCCTAATGACTTTCTATGACTACAAACTATTCATCTTCACTCCAAAGATACATTATTGCTTTCGCCAGATACATATGCATCCACCGATATGTGGATGATAGCAATTTGCGTTTTGGGAATTCTAACTCTTGGATCAGAAGTGCCTTCTTTGAAACGTGGCTTCCAAGCAGTTATAATGCAATCTGTATGTGTCCAACTCGGAGAGATAGCCTTATCCTCGCACCAAGAATTCCCTTGTTTTGTGTCCCACCCAACATATGTTTCTTCATTGGTGTGATGAAAAGACGTAGGTGTCCAATATTGCAGTTGAATCGAATTGACATGCCCTGGATCTAGATTAGGATTTGTTAGAGCTCGAGCAAGCCAAAATGGACGGAGGTCACCGTCAGCGGGGCGCACAACAACTAAGTAACCTGCATATACATCATGGCCAACACGAAATGAAGGAGGTGGACGATCACGCCTACGACCAACAAAAGGTGCATCTTCCGCAAACTCTTCACGCATCGTGCCATCATCTAGGTATTGGTCTTCCACCTCATCGGCAATTCTAGAATTTGGCCAAAATCCATCTCGTAATGTCTCACGCATCACAAATGGAGCATTGAGAGCACTTCTTACACCCTCCCAATATTTTCGCATCGGCTCATTCTTCCTCCTAAACTCGCCAGATAAGTCTTGATTTCCCATTGCTCCCCACAATGCAATGTACCCATCCAAACCCTTGCAAATCTCATCAAACCAACGCATTTGTTGCGGTGCCAAAGGTAGAGGACTACCCCTCGGTACTTTAGGGTGCCCATCTATTGTTTCCTTCCACAAGCGAATCCCCCCACCCTCTTTTGGCAACCAATCAACATCGGTACAAAGGATCTTGTACTGCATCAATGGCCATCCATTAGAGTCCTTATAAAACTTGAACTGTTGCGCTTGAGAATGATCTTGAAGAGAATCATCGCCTATATGCAAATACCCGTCCACAAATCGCTTGAAATCTGGAACCTCCTCAATGAGATGAGGAATCACGGGTTGTGTTTTGCAATCCATGAAAGACTTCATCAACCTTGGAAGCGTGGGGTAGTCATTCGTCTTCAATTTGGTGCTCCAACGACCAAATAGAGCATCAATGTCCTCATGAGTGTGTCCAACAATGAGGAAATTGATATGTATCTCTCGGAAAATAGCTCTATAGACAAGGAGAGAACAGAATGCAAAAACCCACCGATTCTTGTTGTCGCCAGAAGCATTGTCAAGCTGAAGAGTCAATGTTGGAGGAAGAGGTTGAGCTTCCGCCAACACTTCAGGGGGGGACCCAAGAGAGTCCGTACAAATCTCTGAGCCTATTAACAAAGCCTCTGTCAGTTCAGCACGCTCTCCTCCTACAAACAATTGATGAGATGAATGCTTCGGTTGGGACTCTAGATCTCGCAATAATTTTGCAATGGACCCAATAGTATGGTTGGAGTCTGTTGGAAAGATATCCAAGCCATAGTGTGCATATCGCACATCTCCATGACCATGAGCAATCATGCCCGTAACAGCGACAAGCATCTTCATGAAAGAATCATTTCCCTTACTCTTGTGAGAGTAATGAGGAGAAGCAGTCTTGGAGTGATCCATCTTGTCATGGATTATAGTCAAAACCTTGTCATGATACATCTCAGACATTGAGCAGTTTCCATAATACAAGTCCCTATGCGCCTTCTGTCCCGATAGGTGCACTCTCAATTTGTTAGACCACACGTCTTGCGCTCGTGAACGTGGAGTGCAAGCACTCTTGAGTTGCCTATATCTATCGCAGGTTCCACAACGAGCAAAACTATCTCCTCTAGCCTTGGGAGCATACTCAGGAAAAGATTGACAACGAATGTTGCTCAATCCACTAGTCGAAATATGTTGCAATTGAAGTGAAGAATTGACATTGTTGATCTGTGGCAACTTGTCCTTCCAACGAAATGTAGACGGTAGGACCATGGAGGGAACTTTCTCTCCAGATTCAAGGGTCCTCGATTTGTGGGGCATCGTGTCCGCTTCATTCTCCACTAATAATTGAAGAGTTGTTGTGGCTTGCAAAGTGTGTGTCCGCGGTTTTTTCATTCCAAGGTTGCCATGATGCTTCAGTTTTTGGTCATCTTTTACTATCTTTTTGTATCTATAAAAGGTAGCCTTCGATACTCCATGGATGGCACACCAAGCAACGGAACAAATTTCATGGTTTGCCAAGGTGATCATGTCCCTACCATTGGAATCAGTGTGGGTTTGCTTGTGCACGTCAAGCAGACGTGACTTGCGCCAGAACACTCCACCGTCAATATGAAGTAGAGACCAAACAGCTTGAATCTGACCACGTGGAAATGGTTGCAAGAAATTCTTTTGGCAACATTTCATACTAGAAACATCTGCAATTGCTTGCTCAGTGAGGAGGGTGTGGGCGCTTAATTACCCACCCTTGGTAATTAATCGGACACAACCAGGTTCTAGGGGTTAACTAAATTCTAACCTAATGGGTGACTAAGCGTAGGTCCATTGTGCCTTCCAAGCAATGGATCTTTTTTCCTAAGTTCCTAATTTCCGTAGGTGACAACGGAGTTGCCCCAATTGGCGAGGAAATAGTCCGGGCTAACCGTCCCCTAACGGTAACCTATACGGACTACTACCGAATCTATTCTAATCTATGGGAATCTAAGGCTAATTAACCTTTCCTAGTACTGATGGGGGATGCCTAAGTTCCGTCCATGATTTCCTATGTCAATTGGATGTGCTTAATTTCTTAAAGTGGTTGGCTAACGGAATTCCTAAACTCAATGGTTCTTCTCTATCTAACCTTAACTCGTGATTCAACTTAAATTCCAACTTAAAGTAGACCCTTAGTTTAACTCTTCGTTTTTTAGGCTAATCCTACTTTATCTTCTAATCTAATTTAATTGACCCTCTAATCTAATTGATTCCTTCCCCTAATTTAATCTACCTTTTAATCTAGGTTATCTTCCTTCTAGTTTAATTTATCCTCTAATTTAATTTCCCTTCTAATCTAATTTAATTGATCTTCTGATCTAATTTAATTGATCTTCTAATCTAATTTAATTGATCTTCTAATCTAATTGATTCCTTCCTCTAATTTAACTTATCGTCTAATTTAATTTATCTTCTTCCCTAATTTAATTTACCTTCTAATATAATTTCTCTTCTACTCTAATTGATCTCTTTTCCTAATTTCATTTACCTTTTAATCTAATTTATCTTTTACTTCCTACCCTAAGTCTTTATCACCTAAGGCAATTTTGATTTGCTAATTTAACCCTAACCCCTAATTGGATTATTTTGTCCTAATCTAATGTTTACTTCTTGGTTGAGTTCTGACCTTAACGGTTACTAATCTCTAGTCCTATCCTATCTTAGTCTAATTTGGTTGCTTTTATAGTCAACTTCTATGTATGAGATGGGTTTGGATACTTCTAGTCCTATCGATAAACTTCTATGTCTAAACTTAAGGTCCCCCCCTAATTCCTATTTGCTAATCGAAATTAATCACTACTTAACAGAAATTAGCGTAAATTAAAAGAAAAGTACCGGCGATTAGTTTACTGACTCACCTGATCGTTGTTGGCATGCGCGACATTTTCCTCCATACCTCCGGCCGCGTACTCGTATTCCATAGTAGACACGTATTTCGAAGTGGTCAAATGCCTACGGCTTAGTTGTGGAAAATATTACATTCTAGTACCCTAAGGCATTCTTTCCTTTCCTTATCTCCCCTTTTCTTTTGCCTTGGTACTATTCCCACCAACCCCTTAATGGGGGTCTTACGCTATGACGCTAACTCCTTGCAAACTCAACCCCCCTCTTACGTTGTCATCTTTGCGTCATTCTAATCCCCCTTCCAATGGCCGTGGGAGGCTTTGGAGATTTCCGTGCACTCTAACCGAAGCGACTATGGATCATCTCTCTCCTTCTCACACCTATTTCAACCTCTTCTTTCTAATCTCCTACCATTCTTGTTTTTGTCGTTTTGGTGGTGGTGAGAGAGTGAGAGGTGCGTGTTTTGCAGGTATGGCCGTGGAGATGTCGCCTCTATTCCTTCCTTCCCTTTTTCCCTCTTTTACCTTAAGGGCCTTAGCTTCCTCCTAAGTCACTCCTAATCCCAACCAGGGTTGATGAATTGGAGCGTCCAGCCCAAAATCACGTCCAAAAAGCGAACGTCCGGACGCGAGGACGTCCAGACGTGATGGACGCGGGGGACGTTGGATAAAACGGAGCCGTCCGTCCGATTTACCTCGGGGTAAATTCCGGCGTCGGAATTCCGACGCTGCCTTGGGTCGTCGGAATTCCGACGCTGCCTTGGCCGTCCGAATTCCGACGCAGTCGCAGTTATCCTCCTGAATTGCAACCCTGGTTGAAACAGGATTAATAATCATATCATCATGATCCTCTAGCCTTTCAAAAGCATTTCAATTACCACAAGTATGAAGCCTAATTTTTTAATTTTTTTCATCATCTTGCAATATATCATGCTTCATTGTAGAAAAGCAACATACAAATGACACAATGAATTGATATTTTGGATTGAAATCATCTTTGGTTAAGTGCCCCCTTCAAAAATAATGGTATTACCACCATCAATAAGTTTAGGAGTATTACAATCAAAGTCTCTAACAATCAATTGTCAGTACGACAATCTGTGCTTTATGTAATATGAGCACATGAACATTTAAGCCTATGTCCTTTCTATTTCTAAGGATTGTAATCAAAATCTCCTTTCACCTCTGCCCCACTACTCTCACACCCATTTCCCAATCTTGCGTCTTTGTCGTCGGATGTGTCTTCCATATCATCTGATGAAGAGCCTAGACATGTCGTTCTTCCCTCTTGTACTTGCGTAGATGAAAGGCTTCTTCTTCGTTTGTCCTTTTTGAGTTCTTCTTTTACTCTTAATAAGGATTTCCCATTTTGTTCCTTAATGCCAACAACACTTTTCATTTTCCTCTTTGAAACATGTAGACGTGCATCAAGAGGGTTTCCAATGGCTCTTGTTTTTTTCAACGGGGATATTGCAAAAGGTTGCATGACTCTGTTCTTATTGGCTCTAGGTGATCCCCCGCCCTCTAATTTTATTGTTGAGGGCCCTCCACTGCCTCCATGAATGATTATCTTTGGTGAGATTGAAGATTGTGGTTTAGGCACTGACATTGTTGGGGGCCGTCGTGGTGGTGCATTACGAGAATGCCGAATGAACATTGAAGCCAATGTCTCATCCTTGTCATCGTCCGTGGACGATAAAATACCTTGACTAGGCCGCCTTTCTTTTGAAATATTTGCAATCCGTTTTCCAAGCCCTAAGCTCTCAATGCCATCCAAAATTTGACTAGGGGTTTTCAATTGTGCACGTGGAGGGATGTTAGATGGTGGTACTTCAAAATCTTGCATGAGTTCCTTCTTGGCTTCTCCATTGATGCACGAAATTGGACTTCTAAACCCCACCACACATAGATCAACATTCTTCTCCGCTTCATTTGCCTTAGGGATTGGAATACTTGGGTGACCACTGTTCGCACTTGCCAATACAATGGTTGACTCAACACTCGTGTTGCCAACGTTCATCTTGACATTCACCTCCCAAGGCTCACGTCCTCCCGTGCCGATGTGTTTGTCATTTTCTTCCGCTCGCAACACTCCTCTAAACGGAGACTCAAGTGGAAAAAGATCTTCATCCATTCTTTGCGTCCCATCATTGGGAATCATTCTCTCATTGGCCTCTACATAAGCGTCTTCTTTTTCCGATAGAACTTTTTCGCTACTCATGAACCCACTTCCATCCACAAATCTAGCTATGGAAGGTACATCTTCATCATACCCATCATTATCCTCATCCAATGGAAAGTCATAGATGTCTCGATCATTGGCTCGAAGATCTTCATTGGGCCGACTTGGACTATCGAACATTTCATCATCAAAATTGTGCCCGTCGTAATTCATGGCATCTTTGTCATCCAATAGAGGCCCAACTGACCCACCATCCTCCTCGTCGTCCAAGATAAACCCCTCTGAATCTTCCGAATCCACGTTGTCATCGTACCACTTCTTCTCATCCTTTTCCTTTGATGCTGTCAAGACCTTGGAATTGGTGTACACATACACCAAGTCTGCCGCCCTTTGCGTTGTCAACTTGTTCCAAGATTTGTTGTGAACAAAAGAATAACTACTCCAATTTCGTTCACATGAAGACGAGGATACCGGTTGTGCCAAAATTCGCTTGGCTATTGGAGCAATGAGCTTCCCACATGCACCTTCAAAATCCCACCAAGCATGCGCCGACAATTGTTGCTCATCCGGATTCAACATGTTGTGAAACGGAGGTTCCCTATGGCGGAAGGCTACAAATTCTTTTACCACCGAGGCGTACTCTCCTTGTTTGCAAATTTTCATTAGAACACGCTTGCATGCGTCCATTGCATCTTGGTCGTCGGCTAGATCCTTATCATGCAGAAGGTATGGATTCAAAAGAGCTCCTGCATAATGTAAATTTGTCTCCTCCATTCCACGGCGTTTGAAAAAGGATTGCTCCAATGGTTCGGCGAGGTTTGTTGCCAAACAAAAAGGAGGCCCTTCTAGGCTAAGGACATGTTTCTCTAAATTCCTCATAATATGCAACACCTTACCCATGCATGGCGTCTTTGCATCCAAATCACATAGACCATATACAACGGGGGCCACCAATTCTCGCAAATTTGTTCACCGGTCCCAATAATACTCCTCTAGAATGAACCTCTTCACATCACGAGACTTCGTGCGAGATTTGGCTTTGCCATTGTCGTTGAGTGTATTCACATATGCCACCCACTGTGGATCCACCACACTTTGTTGCAATGCTCTTTTGACTTCCAACAAACGATCAATCATGATAAATACAGAGGCAAACCTTGTTTCCACCGGCTTCAACAAACTGTACTTTGTCTCATACTTCCGAAATATAGCAAGTGGCATGTGTCTTTTCTTGAAGAAATTCATTACGGTTTGGGCTCTCTTTACCGACTCTTCAATCCATTTCTCCTTTCCCCAATCTTTGAGCAACAAATTCAAGGCATGCACCACGCATCCTTGAAAAAAAATGTGTGGATATTTAGTGGATACCAAATTCCATGCTGCCGGATTCACTGGAGCATTGTCTGCGCTCACTTGCACCACATTCGTAGGATCCACCTGCTCTATGAATTTTTCTAAAATTGTGGCCAAATATTGTGCTGTCTTTTCCACCCCACTAGTATCCACCGATCCAAGGAATTGCTCACCCGCTGAAGATACAAGCATGGCATTAATCAGTGGACGGTTTGTAATTGAGCTCCATCCATCAATGGACAATGTTGCTCCAAACTTCCTGACGTTGTCTTCGGTCTTTCTATGCACCTTCCCCACGACATTTGCCTTGGCTTGATCAAGCAATTTATGCCGTAGATCATGATATGATGGCGGAGTGTAGGCCTTACCATACTCGGAGGGTTTTTTCACCGCTTCTCTGAAAGCTATGTTTCGGGCCACTGAAAAGGGTATATTTGCCGCATAGAAGAAATTGGCCCACACTGCATTCAAATTCTGTTTTTTGGTTTCTTGAAAGCCATCCAAAAGCCTACTTTGTGTTGGAGGCCTACTGCTTGAGGCCCTGCGAATGTCACGTCCGCTACATGTTTGCATACTTGGAGTTACTTCGGAACCCCCTCCAACGACTTCTTCCGGTGTTGTACAAGAATTTTCTTGCGTAGAACGTGGCATGCCCCTCCCATTTGACATATCGCTTTCAACCATAGGCAAGTTGTTGACATCCACATTTCCACGAACAGGTCTTTGTGGAAATGCCCCATTGCATCGAAGAAATAGACTTTGAGTTTCCGCTGACAATTTGGGACACAAACTCACTCCCCTATCACGAGAATCGGGAATCGATTCATATCCTAAGTGACTCAACATACGGCTCATTTTCTTTGAAAACACGTTGTTGCAAGCCTTGCATTGTATTTTACTCGCCGAAAGGACGACATACCAAGAGGCAAGATCCTTGCTCATGGTCACAAGTTCCAAACTTGAACTTCTTCAAATTCGCAAGTTTTGAAAAATATAAACACAAGTGAACCAATGTTTAAAATTGGGTTTAGGGTCGTGCACAAAGCCTTGAAATTCAAGGCCCCCCTTCCACCAAATGATGCATTACCAAGCAAGGGACACAAAATAAATTGCAGCTCCTAGCCCTTGGAAATCGTAGTGTTCAGTGGATTTGGAGTGCCTTCATACGCCTTGTTTCTTCTACTTATACTTTGCAGCTGAATACAGGTGGCGCTGACCGTTATTCAGAAAGATGAATTTTAAAAACAGTACCAACGGACTCATTCTCCCCAGAATGGCCCGTCTGATTTGACCATCCCGTCCGAACATTCCGTTGGATCGGGCCAGCTCGTCGGAACAGGCCATCCGAAGAGGCCGTCGGAACAAGCCGTCGGAACTGGCCGTCCGAACAGGCCGTCGGAAGAGGCCGTCCGATCTGACCAGGCCGTCCGAATTGGCCGTCGGATCAGCACGTCCGATCTTTTTATCTGGATTCGGGACTTCTCGTAGTTCAGTTTCAAATAGAACTGTTTCACACTTTCAACACAAGTGTCCAAGGCTTATCCAAACATTTGGACTTGCCTTCTTCCAATCGGGGAGGTCGCGGGTTCAAATCCCGGCTCTGATTAATACCTTCAAGCATGCGAGTGGTGCACAGCACTAGTTGTGCAAAGCAATACTAACAAGTTTGTAGGAATTGATTAGAGCCTTTTGTGCCAAAAAATTTTGGAGTTCATATTTTTGTAATGAAATAATGTTACAATGGAAAAAATACTACATATTCTATGAACAAATCATTATATCATAGCGAAAGAAGAAAAAGCGACATTTGACCAACCGATTCAACAAACTAGCATGCATTGAAAGATCCATACATATCATGAACATTGGAATACAAATAAATAAATATAGTTATATATTTATATATATTTATATATATGTATATATAAAAAAGACATACATACGTAGATATTAAAGGCAAAACAAGACATGCCGTGATTACAATTATTTACTACTATTTTCACCTCGTGACATTAAAACAAAAGTCTATCGAGTATAGAGTTCTATTTCTTCTATTGCAATAGACCTATTGGTCCATTTCTATTTAATTCTACCATTGTTGCCATCTCCCGAACCACCAGACAGACCAGAGGACCCCTCTGTATTGCGTTGCGCCACTTGAGCGGCAATCCTTGGACTTCCGCGACGAGAAATTCTCCTAGGGCTTGTTGAGCTTAAGAACCGATTTGATTTGGTTGCCCTGTCAACAACGACAAATTGTCGTATTGTTTCCGGTGAATAGTCATCGTCATCTTCAATCTTCCGCTTTTGTTTGCGCTTCGGAGTCAAATCCACATCCATCGCCTTTAAGGCTCTCAGAGCAGCATCCACTCGATTTACCAACACATTCACCATATGGTCATCACTAGGGTTGTTTATCCTAAACCCTTCGGTGACTCCTTCCAATAGGAACGCCCTCCATTGACCTATGATGTCGGCCACCCTCCTATCAAATGCCCCGGCCACCTCCACAAACGAATCCCCTTTGTTTGATTCTCCATCCGTTTCCACCTGAACACGAATTGATGCAGCTTCTTCCAGCTTAGATAAGAACAGTGCCCTGCCTATGGGAATGTGATTGTATGCCTCGTACTGTTCACTGAAGCCAAGAGGATGCTCCACCTCTATCCAATTGCCATCTGGCCCTTTCTGTACTTCTTTTTCGGGAAACCGGAAAAATTTATGGTGTTGCATGCTCCAATGCCCTCCCATACTGCGACAAAACAATTCACGAGCCTCGCCATCATCAATGGCACGAGCCCGCAACTCCACTTCCATATTTTGGGTCATCCACATGAAGGAATCCACCGGTTGCATGGATGCATCATACAATTCATGCTTATGTTCCTTTGGATCCCATATGAGGGGTTTCCCCCAATGCGAATAATTCTGAAATTTGTATGGCCCTTGGTCAAGTGGAAGAGTCCATCTATTGTATTCGTGGCCGGGGGGCATACCTTCCAAGATGCCAAACATCTCGTAGAACCTCGGACTCAAAGGAGAACGGCACTCGGCACAAGCGGATCGAAACAGAGATGCTTGCACAACGCATTTGATATGAAAAACGTGGCGACAATGGCCCATGGTGAAGGCTCCTTCAGGCCCAAAAGGACCTTGGCAAATGCTACAATGACCCTTCAACATTTCATTGCCTGGATTAGAACCATGCACAACTATCTTCTTGTTCTTCTTGATGTGTGCTGAAAGCGTTGTGTAAGGAGTCCATCCTTCCTCTACTTCAAAAGTCCAATTGATGTCGCGATTGTGGGCTAGCGATTCCTTCTTGGCGTGGTTCAACCGCTCGTACATGGCATCCATGTCTCCCCAACATGTCATTGGCATAGACCCCCAAGAATGTTGCTCGACCGCACTTTTGAATTTCTTCAAAGCAGCCTCAACGACATTGCAATCTTCATCCGACTTCATTGCAAGGGTGCGAACCCCGATCATTGCCCGAGATGCTAAAGACGGTTTGTCTCGAAGTTGTTGTATCCATGTCAACCACTGAGACTCCGATCCGCTCGCCGGTAGACATTCATCCATGTTCTCCACTCGTTTCATCCGATCCAACCTCGATTGAAGAAGGGCATTTTCTTGGTTTACCTCATTCAATCTTCGATTCAACTCGCTCCAAGTTGGAACCTCATCCACCTTTCTGGTCTCAAGCTCCTCCACTGCTTTGGCCTTCTCAAATGGAAGAGAGAGTTGATCGCTTTCTTGAGTTTCTTGCGACCTCGGTAGTTGGATCTCTACTGTAGAGAGGCCCTTTTCTTCATTTCGTTCCTTCAAATATTTCTCGCTATACTTCTTCCTTGACGCCACCAATTGCCTTCCCAATGACTCACAATTTTCAACGACCCTTCCATACTTTTTACTCCACTCGTCATTCTTCTGCTCCAGCTCCACAATTGTCTTCAAGTAGTTGTACTTCTCATCAAGAAGTGTTAGCGCTCCACTAGCAAACTTGTGAAAAGCCAATCCACCCTTCAATAGTGAATGCGATAATGTGGATAAATTTTTGGCCAATTCCATAGCCAACGGGGCCATTTCCGCTACAGCTTCAGCAGAACATGTTATTGCTTGAGCGGATGTCACAAAATCGTGAAGCCCAAGTTTGTTTTCGGTTGCCGTAGAGCACTCGGCCTCGTTCACGGGTTCACCTTCTCTCGATCCATCCATTTGAGGTAGGTACTCAACTCCGCACCTAAGTATGATTTCAAGATGCTCCGGATTTGGGATTTGACCCACATATTGCAATCTTCTTGGAGTTGAAGTACACAAGAGCGGATACTTGCGCACAATCTCCTCGCCATCAATATTGGAGGTCGTTGCCACGTTTTGAAGTCGCTCTACGAACAGACCTGACGGTTGAACTTCACGGATCGGGCTCAATATTGGACTAGGTGGCGTTGGTGAGTCCACGTTTGGAAGAACGTACTTCAAACTATCGAGAGCATCGCTGTCAGGGTTGTCTACCCGGACAACTCGACAAACTCGACGTCGAAGACGTCTAGTAGAGGGGCCCGTCCGTCTAATAGAGTCAACTTTACCCTTTGACTTTTCTGGAATTTACCCCCCATTTACCTAGGCTTACCTGGCTGCCATGTGGCAGCCGCGTGACAAATGTAGGGCGACCTCGGGTGAGGGCGACTTCAGGTAGGGGGCGACTTCGGGTGGGGTGACCTCGGGTGAGGGCGACTTCGGGTGGGGCGACTTCGGGTGGGGGCGACTTCGGGTGTGAGGCGACCGCGGGTCCAGGGCGACTTCGGGTAGGGGCGACTGCGGGTATGGGGCGACTACAGGTCTTAGGCGAACACGGGTACTAGGTCGCGGTCGCCGATACCCGCACCCGTCGGCGCACTTGCCCTCATCAAAGACCCGCACTCGCCCTTCATCACTTGCACGCGCCCCCCCAGGACCTACGGTCGCCCCTCCAGGACCCGCAGTCGCCCCCCCCAAGACCCGCAGTCGCCCCCCCAGGACCGCTGATCGACCCCAGGACCGCTGGTTGCCCCTCCAAAACCGCTGGACGTCTACGTGACCCGCACGCGCCCATTTTGCATCCACACCCGGGTTCGCCTATATATGAAGTCGCCGAATCTTCATTCTCCCATGTTCATCACTAAGGCTTCTTGGCTTGTATCCCTTTCTGGCTACATGCATAAGCATTTGGTGTTGAGTGTAAGGTAGCAGTGTTTAAATCAAGGTTGTTTGTCAATGTTGAATGGGGTGTTTGTTTTGTGTACAACATCAAACTACAACTTTTTTTCATCTCCACAGATTGTTTGTGAACAATAGTGCTATATCTTTTAATCTTCATAATCTCCCTTCTCAAAATTTGAATATTTCATTCTATTCTAAGCTATTGTATTTCAATGTCTTGATATAAGTATTCACCTTTGATTGGCCTCTCTCAATTAGACTTTAGTACTCATTGACAACCATCCAACTTTCTTTTAAGATAATGTATATTGCCTTCAACTTTTTATGTTGAACATAGCTTTTAGAAATTCTAATAGCTTGTTTATGAATCAGCAATGCAATAGTGAGTTGCAAAAAAATATTGTTAACCCATTACAAAATTCAAACAATGGAAACAATCCAAATTAACACACGTGGAAAACTAAATTAAGTAAATATGAAAACCTACCTTCATCATCTATTTGAGTATTGCCTTTGCAACTCTCTAGAACTCTAGTTGGAGTTAGACTATTTTATTTTCATTTTCTTTTATTGTATTAGTACGACAATCATCCATGTTAAATTTTAATTTAAGAAGCTTGTTTGTGATTTTTATACTCTACTTCTATGGCTCCATGCATTTTACTTTACTTGTAGCAATCACAAAAATCTCACTTTCAATTTCAGCAACATTCTAAACTAAATTTAAATCACTTTGCAATACCTAGTAATGAAAAAGGTTGTTAAAAAGATCACAAGACCTAGCGCTGCTTGGCATAACCTTTATTCTCTTTTTTAATTACCATTGCTCCTATACTACATAAGCTAACTCCACATCGTTGGGATGTAAGGTAACTTAGCCTATGATAGGTCAACTTTGAACCAACCTAATGTAGGTGAAAAAATTCTTGTGAAGTAAATTTCAAAAGATACATGTATAGCTATAGAATTTTTGGACCTACATTAAGTTCATCCAAAGTTGACTTGTCATAGGTTGAGTTATCTTACAACAACTATGGTTGCCACCCAAAGTTTTTATATCCCCATTAGTAGATTTGAAAGCCAAAACATTAGTTGTTGCACTTGATAAGGTTTTTCAAAAGTGGTTGTCCAAGTTGTCAATGTCTAACTAACCTTTTTCTTCTTTTGACATTTGTAATGTAGCCCTTCACCAACCAAACAACAAATTCGTCACTGGTAACCTACTTAGATCCATAAATTTTAGAGTATAACAGTACAAAAGTACAACTGTATGGAAACAAAATTTGCACCGAGATTCAACAATGTATAGGTTGTGCTCAATTTGGAGCACTTTCCAAACACGTCCTCAACATTTGCATTGGTGATGAAAGCAATATTTTTAGCAAATGTAGGATTAAGTCCTTTACTACCCAATGGTGCTAGAATGTGAGCCTACAAGCTTTGAGTCTAGACACATAGGTACTCTACAACTATTGGAGATGTCTATAATATACATACTTATAATATAAACATCCTATAGCTATGGTTAGGAAGGTGCCTATATTATAGACACCTATAATATAATTAGGCACCTATTATGTAAATATCCTATAACCATAAAAGGTGCTTATAACATAAGTACCTACAACATTGACACCTATAATATAAACATCCTATAACTATGAAAGGTGCCTAAAACACAGGAGCCTAGGCTTCTATATTCATGGACTCGAGATTCCTAGACTCACATAATAGCAACTGTGCTCTACTACCTATTGTAACCCCCTTTCTTCTTAAAAAAACTTCTTTATCTATGCGTTGTGAAAGGCAATCTCTTCTTTACATTGATTGGGACAAATTTGAGTTGAAATGAGGATTACTATTGCAACATGTTGGCTTCCATCTACAAGAACACTTTACTTTGTCCCCACGTCGAGTGTTCAATATGTTTAACATATTCAAGAATGTGTTGTATGATCAACCACCTCTACATGATGCAAATGTGTATCTAATGGTCCAAAACAATTGAACCATATAGCAAATTGCAAATGCACCAACTACAAAACAACATAACAAGTGGGAGAATGTTGGCTATGTCAAAGGAGATATACTAGGAGTAACATTGTTGCCTTTCCTAGGACTAGGTACAATTGTTTCATTAGAGATTGGATTTGACCTAAGTAAAAATGTGTATTGAATTACACTAGTAGAAAATCTGAAATTTCTGTCATTTTGGACGCGTTGTTTTGGACAAAATCTAACAGAATTTATTGTTTTCTACAGATTTCAATTAGATTTTGTCCAAAACAACGCGTCCAAAATGATAGAAGTTTCAGATTTTCTACTAGTGTTACATGAGGTACATAATCCTCATGCACATGTTTGAACTTTACAAACATGACAATTTTAGCCATTGGAGGTCGTCAAAAATACATTAATTCCAAGCACTTATACTACATGTATTGGTACATCTGCAAGATGGACATCTATGAAGATAAATTCATTCATGCATCAAATTATAGCTTCAACAAGGTGAAGCTTTTTTTAGTTAAAGTAGGGATCATCACAATTTTAGAATAGTCTTGGCCATATTTTTTTATGTACTTCTTTTGTATTGTATTAAAATTTAGTACAATTGAAATGATTTAAAGTGTATAGAATGCAACAATCCTATACATCCTTGAAATGTGGGAGTCTGTTTACAAAGTTAAATATTTTTAAAGAAAAAGTTATGTAGTCCTAAAACCTGTAATTGTGAATTCTAATCTAAAAAAGACACATGAATATATATCCATTTTTTTAAAATTATTTGGTCTCTCTTTTTTATTTCAAATATTTTGTTTGTTTTGTTTCTATTCTTTTCCTTTTGTTCCTTTTTCAATCATTATGTTCCATTTTTTTTCATTTTTTTCATTTTTCCTGTATTGTGCACTCATTTTTTTCCTTCATTCTCCAATTTAGGAGACATAATTATTTTTAATATTGATTCCCTTACAATCCATTGCTTAGTCATTACTTTTATTTATTTATTAGTCTATTATTTGTTTTCCAATTTTTTGCTATTTTTTGGGAAAGATGCCTTTTTCCATTTATATATATTTTTTCTTAAGTAATAGTCACTACATTAGGTTGGAATACATTTGTGAGAGGTTCATGAGACTTGAATGTGGTGGCTGAGGTTTGAATCCTATGAGGCCCGAAATTATACTGCTGCATACGATGTCTATAATGAGCTTCAAGCAAAGCATTGATGTAGAGTAGCATTAGTGGATGTTAGGTTGTACTTATTATTGTGTTTGTGAGTTACATTAGCCTAATATATACTATTGTGTTCTCGAAATAATTTGTGAGTGCCTCAACATAAAAATTGTAGTGGTTGAATTGAATACTGAATTGTATACCACAATATGAAGTTGTTTTCTACTAGAAATGAATAGTGGCAATTTCTGAAGAAAAAAAATATTGAAATCCACAGTTATAGGAATAACGGTCATAGGTCCTAAAATTTACTAAAAATAGTATATTTTCTTCTCCATTAAAATTATTTTTCCAAAAAAAAATACTTTTTGGTAAAAAAGTTGAAAAAAAATTATTTCAAGGCTTCCCACTCACACGCTAGTGTCGTTAGTAAATAAAAATCACTTTGCTAACCATTGTTCTTGGTAGAAGAACTATTCGTCACTACCTCATTAACTGCCTCCAAGGCTTTTAATTTGGCCAACCCTCTAAAGATATCCTCGTATTGAAAAGGCTTGGGCAATCCAATTTCATTACTGAACATCCCCATCTTCATTAATTTCTTGACCTCTCTCTTCTACTTTTGTTCAAGTCGCGGAATCTCGGTATTTAAAAAAGACCTAGAACCTTGAGGAAGCAACCTTGGTATCGGTCTATTCACAATGCTTGTGTATGGATTAGTAGTTGTAGTCGATCGTGTATAATTTGATTGCCATGGGACCTATTGGAGATGATGTAGCATTGTCTATTGCAAGGAATTTCCAAACAATTATATGGAATGTCTATAGCTCAAATAGAAATATTGTAGTGCCATGTTAAAAGTAACACAAATATAACATTTGTGCAATTTGCATGACACCTCAGTGTATATAAAGCTAGCTATAGAAACGTCAACAATGGGTTGTCTATAAGCATGCACTATATATAGGACTATAAAGCTCTACTTTCTAGCAAGGACTAGCAAATGGTTGTGGCTTTCTATTTATAGCATGTTATTATATTGTAGTTGCCAATAGGAGTGCATGGTGACACATGCCCTACATTAGAGGAAATAGATGGCTATGATCATGGTAGCAATAGGATCCAATATGTACAAGTGGCAATGTTCATGTTTTCATAAGATAATAATATGTTATAGAATGTGCTGTTATCTACATTTCCAACTCCAAGTGCACGTAAAGTAAAACATGGTATAGTTCCTTGACAGCAAGATCTATGTGTTAATGTTGAACACAAAAATTGTTGAAACTAATTATTAATAACGTTGCTTATAACATTATACATTCACACAAATGTCATCACAATGGTTCCTACCTTCTTTTGCAACACAATCCTATGTTACGCAACAAGAAACGATGTACTTAATATTATTAAGCTCAAAGTCACGTTAAAGAAGGCCTCATTCATGTCATTGACACTTGAATATGCATTCATTTGGAAATGTCTATATTCAATAAAACACTTTAATCACGTTTTCAATGTATAGAGTGTTGTTCCAACAAACAAACTCATTCCAAGAATAGGGACACATGGTAGCACAACCACTTTCAAAGGGGCACCACACATAAAAATTCAAAGGTGGACATGCGTTGGGCCAACTTCTTTTGCACTTCTCCACCAAAACAACCACGTCATATTCCACATGGCACTCAAGAAAAATGCAAATCCACACAAATAATCACAACCCAAACATCCCACGTTCTTCTAAATACGTCAAACATGGAGACCAACATGTCATGCTAAAGACTAAATATGTCTAATGTATCATGTTTTGAATGCGTTTATCAACAAATTTCATCTAAATAAATGTTTTTTAATGGTTCTAATCATTTTTGAAAACGTCATTTTTACGTTACAAATCTGTTGATGCTAACACATTTTTCTTTTAGTGCCATGATAGGATTTTCTACTAGCTTTGTGATTGTTTGACAATATCTAAATTAAGATGGGTTAGATGTTGAAGGTTCTAATGATTGAATATAATACCTTGACTACTAGATAGTAGAGCATCGCCACTAGTTGCACTCTAATTGACCACAGTCAACACCAATAAGACGATAAGTGGCAAGGTACTTATTGCCTTGTGAAATGTGGTGTACATGACATGAATCAAATCTTTGCACATTTTATATAAATATAATTTTCACTAAATCTATTTTTCAAAGTATTTTCTAAATGATATTGTAACTCATTTTGCAATCAATGGGGGTTAGGATCTTCAATTTTATATTCTTAGATTTATTAGGAAAAAACATAGAAGAATAGATTCTACTTACTTTGAATGATTGAGTTTTGATTTATTTTTGGGCCCCACATCAACCCAAAACTAAGGGGGTAAAAATGAAAGTTTTACCTTTTATTGACAATGGTATATATATATTGACACATGTAACCATATGATCTTGTAGTACGCTAGTTTGAGAAGATGTGCAGAAAAAATTCAAAAAAATTCGACTTGTAGATTGCAAAATACTAAATTGTTAACAATTTATTTATGGAATTGAGAAATGATAATCCCAATGGTTATAATGTTGTGATAAAAATTCTACACCTAATATTTTTAATTTTTTCCAAAAATATTGAAAATTGAGTTAAATAAAGGACTTCAAAGTTTATTTTAAATTGGGGAATCCGTAACTACTCGCAAACTAAAACACCTCATAACTTTTGACTCATTGATCAAAATGGAATGATTCAAAGATTTCTATGTATATACAAATCTAGAAAACCAATTTCAAAAATTTATTTTAGAAAAAAATATTTTTTTCAGATCTGCCCAAACTGCCCAAGTTGAGAAACAAACTACATATTTGGCGATAACTTTTGACTCATATTTCCAAATGCCCTAAAATTTAGGGCACACGGAAGATACTCCTTGTCCCCACCTTCTATTAAAATTTCAGCCTACAATATGCAAATCTCCACTCACATGCACCTGCACAATAATTCTATGTTGCCAAAAAATGTAGTCTGGTCCTTTAGGGGTTAAAGAGCTTGCTTATTAGTATGCACACCAATTTTGAGTGCAAAATTGCATAAGAATTGTGAGATTATAACAAGAGAAATGTATGTTTTTTATTTTTAGTATGTTGCCCCTCTCCACAATGTTTCAAAAATTTGCATATAAAAGTTTTTTGGAATTGGAGGTGACATAAACAACTACAAATTGTGTTAGTACACTATAATGCCCTTTCAAAAAACTTAACATCACTTGAAACTCATTACACAATCCACCTTGCAATTGTTGAGATGCAATTCTTTCATAAGTATAAATCACAAATAACTCCAAATCAACATTTGCTTGTTTAAATTTTCAATGGTGAAAATCATGAAAACACTTTACTCTTTCCATTGGGACCATTTTCAAAGCAAATGGATAAGTACAAGTTTTTAGATCTCAAATCAAGTGAAATTGCTCAAAGTTGAAAAATGAAGTAAAATCAGCAAGCTTTACTCTTCCACTAATTGACTTAAATGGCTTTGGAGACCTCTCAACAATCAAATATGTACCTTTTTCAGTAAAAAATGAAAGTTTTGAATTTAGTTAATACTAAAAACTACCTCCAAAGTTTTTTTAAACGGTCAAATGAATTTAATTGTCTATTGCAAAATGATCCTGAAATTTCAGATCGACCATATATGGTCGATCAGGCAATTAGGGATTAAGTATCCACTAGTAAAAGCTTGTCACATTAACCCTTGTTGGCATTAATTCATTTATTTTGTTAAAAAATTGACATATTTAGATGAGTTTTGTGGTGGAATTGGAGTCTTAAGTAAGATAGGTAGTTGGCAGAATTGGGCTAGTCCACCTTAAACCCCACCTATGCAAACACGACACACTTTCACAATGGACTTGTTTGGCATTCCTTGTGACTAATTTGGAGATTCTATAGTTTGTCCCTACTAGTTTTTACCAGTTTTTTGTTTCCTTGTGTTCTAATCCCATTGTGGGAGGATCTTCAAAGAATTCCAATAATTAAGGAAATCAAGTGGGTTTTCTTTATAGGGATTTTCATAAACTCTCCCCAAATCCCCCATGTACAATCCAAATTAGTAGATTTTACAACAAATTGACATATCTTACATTTCGATGTTGTTTCCACCTAATATTTGATAGATTTTACAAGATGCAATTGTTCCATATCGATTGTCAAGAGTACTATGAGGTTGGACACACAAGACTTGTAAGTTGTCAATCTTCACAACAATGAATTCTAATCACAAAAATCTAACATTCTAGAATTTGTATGTTTTGAAACCTAAGAAATTATGAAATTGTAAAACAAATGAAATGTACATATTACTACCATTTTGAACTCTTGAAATCTAGAAAAGGATCTAGATCAAAAATTCTGAAATGTACAAATCAATGAGATTGGAAATTTGAAGTTTACATATTAGTTAGATATGAGTCTTCAAAATCTACAAATTGTTTTGATTGTGTGCATTGAAATCTACATTAAATTTAGATGTTAGAGGCATAAATCTACATTCTAGAATATTGAATTTTATAAATTGAGTTGATTTGGAGTTGGAGACATCTTCAAATAACACTGAAAAATGCACAAATCTCCCCCTCAATAGAATTCCCTATCTCACATTTGCTTGTGACGCCCACATTCCTTATGTGAAAAAATAGGCAATAAATAATAGGAATTGGAGCCTTCAGCCGGCCATAGTGTGACGCCTCCAAAGGCCAAGCCCAAAGTCCAAACCCTTAGCAATGAACTCCCACAAACCTCTCAACTTGAACGACCATAGTGTGAAGCCTCCAAAAGGTAAGCCCAAATTTAAACTCTTAGTAATGAACTCCCACCTACCAATCTAATGGTTGAGATCTTGTCATAAGTTGATGGCGTCTTGGCCATAGTTTGGGCATTCACTTCTAACCGATCCAAACTACCTTTGAGAGCCCATCGTCATGTAGTCAATTTTGAGCCATGTAGGTAGTTGGAGGGTGATGGCCTTTGAACTTGTGCCTTCTAATGTAAAGGGTTGAGAGGCCAAACTTTTGGATTCTTGAAATTTGATTGATGGAAACCCATGGCCTCTCAACCTTCGGCCATAGTCTGAAGTGGCCCTTAAGTTTCTGGTAGTAACTTGGTTGCTTTTTGTATGAATTCCTCCCCAATGCACCATGTAACTGAAAAGTGTCTCACACACACCAAAATGAATGAAAAGTGACTCCTTTGCCGTTGGGGTGCTCAAGTCAAGCTATCATATTTTGTACTCCCTAATTATAGTCAACCCTCCAAGGCCATCCTCCAAGACTACTAGTGGGCCTTGTGCCGTTGCTACAATAAGAATAAAAATAAAAATAATTTAAAAATTTAAAAACAACTCAAAAATTTGTAACTTTCACACTGTAGGTCAAAACATCATGAAACAAAGTCCATGCATCTTTCCATGTTGAGGGCTTTCCAAAGGTACCAAGAAAGCAATTGGGGAACATGGTCTAATAAATCTCACTGTAACAAACAAAACAAACAATCTAACTTAACTTATTAAGGTATAGAAAGTTTACATGAATTCTAGAAAGCTTAACCCCTAAAGTCCGATTGTCCCTACGGGGGACAAAATTGATTTTGGGTAGCCTTGTTTAATCTCAATTTGAAACATATATTTCTAAAATTTTATTCACACGTGCAGTTTTTGAAGAGCTTCGAGCACATACAATTTTCACATAAAACAGAGTTATGATTCACAAGTTATGTGCTTTTTTCGCAAAAATGGGGGAGAGGGGGCAGCAGGGGCAGGGATTTTTGCATTGACTTTCAAAAATTGAAGTTGCAGGCATTCTGGCTTCAGAAGGTAGGAACAACGGGTTTGTAAAAGGGGGGCGGGGAACTGCCTATATGGACTTCAATAGGGGAACATTGGGGACGGGTGGGGGAACATTGGGGACAAGTTGAGGAACATTGGGGATGAGCTGGCTGGACGGGTGGGGGTTGTTGGGAAACATTGAGAACATGGGAACATCTTGGGAACGCAAGGGAACATCCTGGGAGTAGTGGAAAAACATTATGCAAGAGCTGCCCCATGTCTTGGAGCTCACATTGAGCTACAAATTGACATAGAAATTAGAGATTTTCAAATTTTCAAATTTTTTTTTTGGCTTGTTCATTATAATTACCTACTTCAATCTACCATTTGGATTACTATATTTTTGAAATATGTGTTGCTAAAATGTGTGCAAAAATTGGTCAGTGTATTGTCAAATCTTGAGACACAGTCACATTGCAAATTTTTTTTGGATATGTTCTATGTCTTGGATTGACTTGAAAATTGGTAGACATATGCCTAACATGATATTGATTATGAAAAAAAATTAAATTTGAAGTTCATAGTGTAAAAATCTACTACAAGAGGCGGTCAAAGCCATCTGAAATTTTTGGGTAAGGCCCCCCAAAAGAAAACTTGTCACTTTGAAATGAAATATTTTTTGATTTGTATGGTCAAATTGCACGAAATTTTTTCCACGTAATCTCATACAAGTTTAGTACAAGATCCTATGGTTACATTTTGAAAAAAATCATCTTTTTTTTTTTTTATCAATGCATTAGAAATGGCAGTTTTGAGTGTTTTTTGAGGCAGAAAATCCTAGAAAATGCCTTGGGACTTTAGGGGTTAATGAACTCTTGATGGAATATCCTCTTACTTTCAAAATAAGATGAGTCTTGATTGGTCCACCGTATGTTTGCCAGATAGTGAGAGTGATTGGGTCCCTTGGAAATCAAGACTTCTCTTATACTTTGATTACTTTCTCACGCCGGCATATTTTCCACGTTTTCGCATATTTTCTACGCTCTGAATACATCTCGTGAGAATCTATGGCAAATTCTCGGATGGGTATTCCCACCCGTACTTTTAATTTATAAACCAAGTACTAAATTCACAGAAGTACAAAAATTATTGCAGGTTACAGCTGTTAGTTGCAGTATCCAATACAACAATACTCCAAATCCAGTCAAGAAATGCTTGACGTAAATCCAAAAACCCACGTTTGCAAGATTCTTTCCGGTGCCTAAATATTACAGTAGCAGAGCTAGTGTCGTCGTCATTTGGCTTCGACCCGATAAGTCGAGTCAATATTGGGGGCAGTGCAGGAATCTTTCCTGGATGAAGAAGTGATTGCGATCCCGAGTGTCCCGAGCCATGATTCTTCTCTACGTCAAACTGTTCTATTGTTGGATGGGAATTGGGAGACACATCAACAATGGGATTGAGCACAGACAGCAACTTCTGGTAGCTCGCATCGTCTCTCGTGCTCGGTCGGCAAACGGAAAAATGGTTGGTCGATTCCACCTCGTAGTAATTATATTTCGATTTGACAGCCTAATCGCTGAAGAGTCCTCCACAATTTTGCCCTGCAGTAGCATATATACCGCAATCTGGTTAAGACAGGACAGGATCACAGACGGTACATTCCTGAATCAGGATAATTAAGGCCTACGTTCTGAAAACTGCAGTTTCTGTGAGATCGGACATGATCTATAACGAGTTTCTCAAAAAAGTTTACCGTGACATGACATTCGACACAGAAGGAAATATACACGGGAGGTCGGAACTCACCACTGCCTCACTCATCGGGAGGCCCTCGATGAAAGCGAACACTGGCAGATCATCAACTCCTTTGTCCAAGAAAACTTGAAACTGCTCAGAGAGCTCTTCAATTCGATTTTCCTTGAGAAGTCTGCGATGTTTGAAAGGAGGCCCGTTCCTTGTGGGGAATGGGATTCGTGGCGCCTGTCGTACCACCTGAGCAGTGTTTTGCTGATGTACACTTCCAGGTTCGTAGCTCCCGAGTGCGATACGGCGTAGAATATGAACCCCCGGATGTTGTTCACAAAATTTTGGCAGCTTGCAGCGTGCGCTCTCTCCAACGCGTTCCTTGCCTTCTGATTTGCTAGGCTTTGCGCTTCCACCACCAGACTCTTGATGACAAGGCCTCCGAAACTGTGGCCGATCAGGACGACGGCGTTTGATTGTCCGATTTTGTGCCTTGCTCTGATTGAAGAAGATTGAAAAGGGAACTTCAGTTATCGTATCAGGTCAAGTGGCAAATTCTGGCACAACTGTTTAAAACGGAAATCTATTTCTGGCCTAGTTTTCAAAGGAAAAACCACTTTTGCATCCCGTTCTGCACCTCATTTGGGGCCACCTGAAAACTTGGCAATTCAATTGACTTTGCCTTCGAAATAGACATCACTTCTATGTTGCTCACATATGAGTGGATCGATGGTCATTTTCGTAAAACTTGGTGTGTTTCAGAGCGGCAGAATTTGATCATTATGTGCATACAGCTCTAAAAGCTCGTCAGGATTGCTGTACTGTACACAAGTCTGACGTTCCAGACAGGCGACTGAAAAGTTACAGTTTCTTGGAATTCAGGCATTTTAACTAACATGACGACGTGGGAATTAGAGACTGAGTCACGGTAAACTGTTTCGCAGAATTGGGTAGAATTTCGCTCAATAATTATCAGCATGCAGAACATCAGATCGAAGCACTCAGACACCCAAAGAGGGAGTGAAGAAGGTTTTTGGCGATCTCGCTGACATCGGTGTGGTAGCCCTTCCTCTGGGGATCAGAGGAGATGTTCGCGTCGTACTCCAAAGCAAACACTCTGGCCTTTCCCTCTGGAAGGTCCCTTCCAAGCCAGACTTCCGGCCAACAAACCACCGGCTCATGTTCACTCCGGCGCGTCGTCTGCCAAGTGTTCTTCCAGACGTCTTTCTCCAGGTCACCGATTGCGAAGCCGTGGCAAAGGACAATATCCACACATGTGTCTTTGTCTTCAGCTGCGGTTTCTGGAAACAAACGATGCACCGGAGTGATGATGCCCTGGAAGAAATTCAGCATCGATCAACACGTGTCAAATACCGTGGTTGTGATTCAAATGAAGTACACCAGCAACACGAAGAAACTAGTGTGGGTTTGTACGGTTCGGACCCGGCGGTCTGAAATGTATCAGTCCTACATGTTTGAAATCTATATTTTTATTAGATGTCTGAAATCTACAACAGTCCTAGATATCACTTCTATAGTTCAGATGGCGCCGTCTGAAATCTATACCTGTCCTAAGTTTTTGAAATTTATATAAATAAAAGATTTCTAAAATCTATATGTCCTACATGTCACTTTCACAGATCAGACAGGGTGGTCTGAGAAAAGCACATGGAATACCACCATTTCAAGGATAGTGCCCATTGTTCCTTTTACGGGACTCATAAAGCTTAAGCATGCCAAAGGTGATGGCACAAAGGATGGCAAACCCTCCCAACGCTCCGAAAACGATGCCAGCAATTTGGCCGGGAGTGCGCCTGCACTGACTCTGGCAACCTCTGGTTGAGTAGTAATAATCACCCGTCGTCCCGCAATATCCAAATTTACTGCAGCACATGTTGTCGGCGCACTTTCTGTTCTCTGCATCTCTGCCACACTAGACAGTAGTAGGGCCGGGAGCCGAAGCGGGTGCAATTCTCGTATCATTGTCGCACGCACCTATTTGACTATACTCCAGTTGGCAGCCCGCTCCACAGTAGTCTGAAGTAGAGCCACAAAAATTGTACTGACTGCAACAACTGCCCTGCCCGTCCTGCGCGCATGTGATATTTGCATTTAAGCCTCCACACGATCCATCCGGTGCAGCTCCCTCGACAACGCCGGCGTTCAGGCAGAGCGTCGCGGCTACGACGAATAGTATTCCAACTATACATGCCTGCAAATTAGACAGCCGACAGTGTTGGATGCCTGAAACAGATCTCATGGTTCTCTCGAAGTTTGCCATTGATGGTGCATGAAGCAGCTTGCTGTTCGAAATGAGACACTTTCCCAAACAAAGACAGGATGTAAAACAGCACGGAGTCTCATCGTTTACAGCAAATGAGCATTGCCACATTTATATAGTCAGTTAAACGTCAGCCAAGTTGATGTTAAAATAATAAGTCCATCATTCATTGCTGTGCAGACAATTTTCACAACTTTTTCTGTCGAGCATCCTCGTACCTTTTTCAACCCCAAATATTACCTACTGGGTAAATTTGAAATCTGAGGCAAGTGTACTACAGACAGTGACTACAGACAGTGATTGTGCAGCAAACGTGCAAGATACTTCTCCTGGCCAGGAGGACGCGTTAACCCCTAATGACCAAAGTGACCATTTTCTGGTTGGTGCCCCTCTTTTGGGTGCTTCCTGTTCTCAAATTGTGAGGCTTCTTTTTTTTAAATAAAAAATATTTCTAAAAAATATATTGTGTTATGAATTCATTGGTAGTAAGGTAAACCAGCCTATGACAGGCAGAATGACTGATTTGGTATGTTGCCATTAGCAAAATAAAATCAGATTTTTTTCTAGCAGAGACAACTTTGAGAAATGAAAGAAGCAGTTAAAATTTTAGTTTTTGGACAAAGTAAGAATTTGTTATGAATTTTTTAAGTATTTTTCCAAAACAGTCTGTAGACTATCTGAAATCAATAAAATATGTCTTCATGATGGTCATCTTACCACCTAATGCAGTCTTCAGATTTCCTAACACAACCACGAGAATTTTTAATGCGGCCATCACACAAAGGAATAAAAAAAAAACTCTTTATGATGAGTTTACACTCACAATGTGTAAGAGTCCTATGACAGTCATTACTAATTCTATCACAATCACCTAATGCACTAATGTGGGCCACTAACCAACCTAATTAAATTGTAGAAGCAAAAATCTGAAATGGACTGTAATGGGGGGGTTATGTAGATGTCTGCATTAGACAGTTGGCCTATCATAGGATGGTTTACCTTAGTTTCATCAAATTCCGCCTTGTGGAATTTCTCAAAGTTGAGTGGTGTAGTATAGTTCACAACTCATTTGGGGGGAGGGTAGTTTGGGCATGCATTAAATAGTCAACCAACCAATATGATTGTTGCACACCTCAAAAGAATTGATTCACCTTAAAAAGGGAAAAACCAAGGAGCTCAAGGAAAAGTCAAGTGTCCCATTCAGCCTTTCTTGTTTTTTTTCTTACAAACACTACTCTCATTTCAATAACCACCATGCATTGCTAGCTCCACTATGAATTGAAAAATGTTTGGAATGTTGTGAAACTTTAAATGAGCATTCTCAACTCTCTTGTTTGTCACTTAGCAATGAGCACACTAAGGTCATCATTTCAAAATATTGATTTTTCATTAAGATCTACCCCTTCAAAGTGTGATGCCTTGTTTTTCCATTAACCCTTAAAGGACTGTCACTATACTTTCACCAAAAACGCTCCAAAACTGTCATTTCTAGTATAAGTACCAAAATTTTGAAGAAAAAAAAAATTTGGACGTATCTAACAGTAGGATTTTGTATTATATAGTATCAAAAACATGTGGTAAAAATTTCAGACATTTCCACTGGGTGGATTGCAAAATATAAGCATTCAAATTAATTAAAATCATTTTTTTGACCCTGCGAAAAGCAGGGCAGCAGCACTTCACAAGCTCACATTTCTATGAAAAAATGACCTAAATGGTGGTGCTTCTTTGGATTTGTTTTCCTAGACAAGTTGGCTACATGCTTGAAAATTTTCAGATCATTTGGAATAGTACAACATATAGGAAAAAAATAGTAAGTAGGTAGTAGTAGAGAATAATTAAAAATATTAAATTATTTACAATTTAAATATGGAATTGAAAATTTCCAATCCCAATGGTCAAAATGTTGTAATAATGTATCTACATCCTAAAATTTTATTTTTGTCCAAAAATATTGAAAATTGGGTAAGATAAAGGATTTCAAAGTTTGTTTTAGAGTAGGAAATCCAAAACTGCCCGCAAACAAAAAATCCTCATAACTTTTGACTCATTGATCAAAATGGAATGATTCAAAGCTTTTTGTGTATATAAAACTCTAGAAAATCAATTCCAAATTTTTGTTTCTGAAAAAAGTGATTTTTTCTGATCTGCCCCAACTGCCCAGTTGGGAAAAAAGTAACATATTAGGCTATAACTTTTGACTCGTATTTCCAAATGTCATGAAATTTTGTGCATATGAAAGATATTCCTTGCCCCCACATCCTATTAAAATTTCAGCACCAAATATGAAAATCTCCGCTCGTAGGTACCTGCCCAAAATTTCTACACACCCAAAAAACACAGTCCGGTCCTTTAGGGGTTAAGCAAAATAAAACTTCAAACTTAAATATCTACTAAATTGTACGGTTAAATTAATCTAAATTTTTTTGAGGTGCTTACTCTCAATGTGAAACTCAAGATCCCCTACAGTTGCATTCTATCCGATCTCAAGAAAAAATGAGGAAACAAATTGCTCAAGTTCTTGGCAATTTGGGCCCATTTTGAAAGTACACCCCTCTTGGGTCATTAGGGGTTAAAGAGGTTTGAGTGTCTGTACTCCAATTCATCTGCTTCAAGAACAACAGAATATTATAACAACAGAATATTATAACAACACTCATGTAGGGCAATTATTTTTTAGTTTATTTGGGAGAAAAGTAAAAGAAAATTCATTATTTTCCCTCTCCCTATTGTTAAGGGTTGAGGAGGCCCATCCGTGAGTCCAACGTATTCATGAAGAAGCTAAGGTGGGCACATCCAAAAATGCCCCCTGCCTAAAAACCCGCCATCATCACTTTGTGTACATCTCCAAAATCAATATGCACATACATTGAAGAAGCAATGTTAGAACATCTACTGCCATAAAAAAACTTTGACCCTTCATAACTATTGCATGCAGTATCCAAATGGGGCGTTCTTTGGTGCATTGGAACTTCCTTTCACACTTGCCAACAAGAAAATATGACCAGTCTAGTATATGGTCTACTGTAGTAACTAGGCACAATTGCAAAAAGTGTCGGTTTGGGGGTACCCGTGTTAAGAGATAAATTTCCTGCTCCACAGCCTCATACCCTTGCCCTTGCCCTTGCCCCACCAGACGCTAAAGTCTTTCCAAACCAGCGTTTGGAAAACAAGGTCACGGGGCAGCTTCTTCATCCTGTTTCACGAGAAAAACTGGTTCACAGTAAAGTCGGTATCAAGTGGAGTTAAAGCAGAACACAAGGGACCCAAATGGCCCCAAAGTCAGTAGTGCACGAACCTCCTGTTAAAAGCTGCTTCAGTGCTTCTCCGTGGAACCTTGAGGACTCTTTACATAAGGGGGCCTCTGCCATGCTAGAGCGGTGGTAGACAAGCACCACTAGACAATAAGAGTTCCACCGACTGTGTTGCTACACTAAAAAGGATATTTAGTGTTGGATTACATTTAGTGTAATTACCACCCTACTTGACCCTACACTAAATGTCAATCTTAGGACAATTAGTGTAGTGCTAAACTTCAATGCGTAGATTTAGATTTACCAAATTTCAAATTTCAAATTTCAAATTTGTCATAGAGTACAGATTTCAGATTTGCCATAGAGTACAGATTTCAGATTTACCATAGAGTACTTTTAGTGTTAGAAATTACATTTAGTGTTACTTACTTTAGTAGGATAAATGATATTTAGTGTCATGGTTCGCAAATAGTGTTGCCAACACTAAATATCCTTTTTAGTGTAGTGAAAATCGGTGGTCAACCCCATTGGTCGAGTCAATACAAGAGGAATTCTTACCATATCCCTCTCCACCACCAAGTCCTCATGACAATGCAATTGCTCACTTAAACCTTTGAAGCTCCCCCAAAAACTTTGCCCACCAATGGAACATGGCAGGGGGCCTTGCTTACGGTCCTGTAACATTCTTTGGTTGTACCATCATTACAAGAGAAATGGGGCCTCAAGAAAGCCCCCAAAGTCTATACCGCTAGACCCTAGTAATGTCACTATTGCACCACAAAAGAACAAAATAAAGAAAGGACAATCCTAATTAACTAGTTGAATTTCAGCCAAGTGAACAAGGACTGTGATTATTAAATTATTAAAGAAATTGAATTTTTGAATTTTAAATTGGTTGAAATTTCAACAGGTGACGTCATTGTTAGTCCAATTTCAAGGCCCTCTTCAAGCCCATTTTTCTTGTAATGAGTATGCAATTACCAAAACAAACTACTTCTTACTACTCTTGGAGGCACAAAAACAATTATTTATTTATTTATTTTGGAAATATCCACCTACACATTTCATAAGCAATTAGAAGCTGTACTGCTAGACCAAAATTCCACCATTGAGGCTTTAACATTGCATATTAGAACATAATTTAAAGTAGGTTGAGTTTTTGTTTTTTGTTTTTTCTTCTCCTTTTGCATGGAAAGTATAGCATGTCTATAATTTTTCTCTATATTAACCAAAATTTTACAACTTCTACAAATTGTGCAAGTTGAAATTCATGTAGAGCATGCAATAAATGACAAGTATACCAAATTATAGGGATTGGACCATCATTGTTCTAACCATTCTCCCAAATGCCAAATTTAGGATAGATTCATTGTACTGTAACTAAGAAAGAAACAAAGTTTTTCTCATGAAAGTTAGACATGCTATAAGCACAATTGTATATTTTTCAAATCTGACTGGTCAAAGTATAGGTTGCATAGCTTTCTATTAATTTTCTTTCCCAAACTTAGTGGAGAGGGAAAAAAATTTACAATAAAAATAAACAAAACCAAAACCTATTCAAATCAAAATTGAATTCAAATCCTTTTATACAAGCACTAGTACAACATACACTATACCACTACACCACAACAAAATATGTATGTAATCATTCATATAGTTATCAAAACCTATATAAGATCTATATTTATCAAAATCTTGGTTTATAGTCAATTTATATAGGCTTATTTATGAATTTTATATGCTATGAATATCAAATCAAAACTTTTATAGATCAAATTGGCACATTTTGATTTCAATGATACTAGTTTGAGAATTTGAAATGTCTCAATTCAACCAATCTATTATGTTATACACATGTTAGGGAACTAACATAAGAATATTAAAACATTTGAATGAATGAAGAAAACAAGTCTAACTTGTATGCAAAAAACATGTATATAATCATTCATTATACATAAATTTGAACCCTTGCAATTGATTTGTAACAAGAAAAAAATTGAATGAAATATACAAAACTTTTGAAAATTTTCACTTTGTATGCTTTGTTTTGCCACAATATTCCATTAACATTATATACATCATTTTTACACTAATGTAATCATATATCTTTTAACCCCTAAAAGAGTAGATCCATTGCAAAATAGTCAAACATCATGATTGTCAAAGCTAAATTTTTCCTTAGTTTTAAATTGTGTTCAAATATTAATCTTGTATTTTATTATATGACACTATGAACTATCAATTATTATGAAAATTTTCACTTTGTTTCATAAAAAATTGTCATAGTTATTATTTTTAAACTAAAAGTGAAAATAAATTTGTAAATATAGCCAAAAAATTCCAATAAAACTAATCAAAAATTATTTCAAGACATACAAGTTGCAAAGCAGATTAGTATGAAAAAATCTCAAGTAGTTGTTTTATTTTTAACACCCCAAACACCCTTGACAAAGACCTTTAAGTCAAATTTCACTATCAAGCTAAATTTATCCTATTATATAATTGATATATAGAATCTTGATATTTTCATATGTTTAAAAAGTGAGTTTTCTATTGACATTCATTTCTTTTTAAAATTTAATGGCAAAATCAAATAATTATAATTTTCTAAAGTAAGAGGTGGAAATAAAATCATATCAATTATAATATATATTAGAATAATTTGGAATTTTTACTATAAATGAAGATTAGAATGAAAAACATAATTTTGTAATTTAATTTTTTTTTAAATTTAAAAAAAGAATATTTGAATGAAAAACACACAATATGGTGTAACATGGATTTTGACACTTGGAGCTTGCAATTGCAATAATTCTTTCAATTTTTCAATTTTTTCAAAATTTAAAATGGGATAATACTTAAACTTGTTATGTTTCATTTTCTTAGTTTAAAACACATACCAATGATGTTTACCACTTTCATAATTGTTTGGATATTTGTTAGAACTTTTAGTGTTCTCAATTGTATTTGGGAGTTTTGTTGCATGTTGTTTTGAACATCTTTCAATGTAGACTGTGTACTCCATCATAAACATTTGCATTTTGTCAATGCACTCCAATCATCATTATCAATTTCAGTGTATAATTTCAGAAAGACCATTTGTCTTTGACTTTTTTCACCACCAGTATTTGATTGGCTACTTGCCTGAAACAGAAGTTGTACTTGCGGGTAGTAGATTTGTTGAATGCCATTGTCTTCTATTTCAAATGCCACATTGCTAAAATATGGATTGTTGTGAAAATTAATTGTTGCTCGAGTATACATAGGCCAATCTCCATATCTATCTCCAGCTCTAAGAGGGATTGCTAAACACCGAGACAAATCCAGAACTTGTGATAAAGTGACATTTGATTGTAATTCATAAATTTGTAGAGCTTGAAGAAACTTTTGGGGGATTTCTAGTCGATCCACCAACAACTTTTGGATTGCAACAGAAACTTGAGCTAACTCATATCCTCTTGCCATACTATACGGAGGTCTTCAATTGTAGCGTCTTTTGTTTGGCCAAACTCATCTCTTGTTCTATGCAACCAAATGCGGTGAAGATTCATGTAGATGGGTGACATAACATTTTGGCCTGTCTTCAAAGCCTATATATGCCACATTCAAACAAGGTTGTGTTCAAAAAATGAAAATGAAAAACTAATTATTATATTTGTACACGATGAAATACATACTAAGTTCCAAAACTTTCATAAAAATTCAAAATATATCATTAGCATCACTGTGTTTTTATTTAAAATCAAGAATTCATACCTTTTTCAATGTTGTGTCAATGGCTTCCTTGGGTTTTTTTAGTCCTTCCATTTGTTTTGCAACTCTCTTCAAAGACTGCAACCTTTAATTATGCCGCACAATTTGAAGCGTTGCATTTCTTCTATTGCTACTCCGATATGCTATTTTCATAAGAGCAATGAGGAATTGCTCATACATATCTGTTGAATACTCCCATGGTAATCCGGATCTTTTAATACATTGACTGAAATGGTTCATCATATGAACTTTTGAGGTATTAAATCCAAACCTTTGCCATTGAAACATAGAGCCTTTTAAAGCTTCCACAACCCTAAATTAAAAATATCATTCACCTTTTAATACAATATATTACCAAATGAAAATGAAGAACAATTGAAGTATGATGTTTCAAATGGAGAATGCAAAAACAATTGGAATACAATAACTAACAATAGTAGACAATGTACCTGCACATTTGTTCATCCATGTGCTTCAAGCTCCTACTTGTGTGAAAAGTGCTTCGACATGCTACACCATACGGCCATACCAATCCAAAAATAGTACTATTGCCAATATAACACCGATGTCAAACAAGCCAACTAGGCATAGAATAATGACCTAGCTGCAATGTTTTAACAATGCCATGGCATTAGTGATTTCAAAACTTGAACAAAGATCTTAATAAAAAATAACAAAGTTTTATTTTAAAAATTCTACCTGCATAATAGCTCGATGTTCGAATTCAACAAAATTGGTTTGTGAAACAAAATACCCTCCTTGCTCATTGCTAGGAATTCGAAATGATGGAAACCGACAATTCTTCTTAATAAAGAGGATTCTTCTATCCAACTCCTTCAATTTGGATTGATGTGGATGAACAATAGCTATCTCACAGAGAATGCCAACAATCATCTTAAATATCCCAAGGTCACTTTGGTGCAAGGTATCAACATGTATTGCGAGATAAGGATTGTCAAGTTCTGTATCGCCACCATTAAAGCCCCATAGTGAACACTTCACATACAAATGCAATCACACTTTTAGTTATCAAGTTCATACACATCTATGTTTTAAATACAAACTAAATCCATATCCAATTGTGAACAAGGTTAAAGAACTTACTTAAATAGGATGTAGCGACCAAGTTCTTCCAATCTTTGTGGCTAAATTTGGGTGCACACATTCCATGACTTTATATATTTCTGCCATCTTCGATTCTGTGCGTACATGATGTTGCATGTGCATATTACTAAGATCCTCTTTTCCACACATGCATCTACTACAAGGGGATTGACATTGGTTGGTGTCATATGTAGCCATGACCTTATATGACTTTGGATGGTCACATATATACGCAAATAGTAGAGGGTAGACGATTTGTGAATCTCCTTTGGGATCAAATAAAAGGAGACCTATAAAGCTTGCTTCTTTCAAAGAGTTGAAAATAATTGCAAGACCTTGGTGTAGATACTCCATCTTCTTGGTGGATGACAAATCTGGATATATCATTAACATGTTTATTAATACATTAATTCCAAAAAATTAACATTAAATAATGAAATAAAAAATATAACAATGCATTTCAAACAACACATTATTTAAAGCATTTTGAGCATATTAACATACTGACCATTAATTACTTACTTGATCCTTGAAAGGTAGGGGGTACAACAAGCAACTCATGTCCAATAGCTTCTCTTCTGTTTTCAAGGGAGATATTTCCAATTGTCATCACCAAAGGATATCCAAAGATTCTTGAGTTATTTGATAAATAAGTCTGATTAGAATAGAAAATCAATGGTGAAATCACAGCTCCGGTGCATTGTAAATTAATGAATTCTTGCATCTGATGCCACCAAGATCCAGTATCAGGTGTTGTATAAATTTGTTCACCAACACCTGATAGGTTAGTGGTTGCCTTTAGTTTAAAATCTTCAGTATTCTTGGCAGCTGAGAATAAAAATGTCAAAACATGAATGGGATTTTTGAAGTACAAATCAGCTTATCAGCATCACCATTGTCAACCTCTAGAAAATAATGTGTATTTTGTCCAACCCTGCCACATTGATTGTCAAAAATTCACATTCAACTCAATAAATTTAAAAAGCACAACAATTCTTTCGCAAGAATAAAAAAACTAAAATAGTGAAATTGAAAAAAATAAATTGTAAGGGTGCTTGCTTACATTTGCAATAGGATATAACTCCTTTTTTTTATACTTTTCAATGTCATCCAAGCTTCTGACTGTCATAGCTTTGAGATCAAATCTATCATCAAAAAGTAAATCCAATAAAAACACGATATTCGTTATTTTGGGAGAATTCCATGATTTTGGGAGTATGCAATTCAGCATGGTTCGAGCTGATCTGCACCACATATTGAAAAACTGGAATTTTCGAATGGCCATAACTTACTCAAATTTTGTCCAAACTGGGCGTATGAGGTGGTTTTTGACATCTACGGAATCTATAGATGTCAAAAAACACCTCATATGCTCAGTTTGGACAAAATTTGAGTAAGTTATGGCCATTCAAAAATTCCAGTTTTCCAATATGTGGTGCAGATCAGCCCAAACCGACCGAAATTGGGAGATAGGAAAACTCCCAAAATAACGAATATCGTGTTTAATGCTTTGATATCTTGTCCAGATAGACCCTATCTGTTCTTACAATTGTGAATGAAGCTTACAAGATGAAAATTAGAATCAAACGGCCGTAAAGGTATATCATTGTTCTCCATAGTTGGCAAGCTTGGAGATCCATATATATCAAGAATGAAGGAAGAGCCTCCCATTTGGCATCCTTCATGCAATTGTGTTGGAAGGTCATTTCTATTGTGTGCCTCTTCGCGACACTCCAAAATCTCAACTTCATGAGCTTCACCAACCACACTTGCAGTAGACAAATTAGTAACTACTTGCCTCCCTTGACAATGAGACCTTTGGTGACTAAATAGACCATCTAGACACTACCGGAGGGGCCTCCAAAACCAAGACAAAACCAAGAAATTTTTGTTGGGACCAACATAAAAATGATTTATAGTTTGAAAATGCAATGTACTGCATGCATTTAACAGGTTTTCTGTTGGTTTCTTGTTACTGGAGTATTCTAACAGGTTTGTTGTTGGTTTCTTGTTATTGGAGTTTAAAACACGACTCTTATTCAAATGACAACTCCAAAGAGTTGTTGTTCATGACTACATCGTTCATATATTAAGAACATTTATTTCCCATTATTTCCTCTTCAGTATGCACACAAACACTTATGGTATACATACGTCCAATGGACAATACAATGTATGCAATGTATATATACATACATATACATAGAGTACAAAAAACACTATATTCATTAAAATGGGAGGATCGGACCCTCTCAAAATGAAGTAGTCCATTTAGACAGTAACAATTGAGTTTTAATTCTAGCCAATATCCATTCATAAACACAAAATCTATTAGTTGCAAAGTGTAGTTTCCATTAAAATGAGAGTTTTGATAGTCAGATATATGTACAATTGATTTTGTTCTGTGTAATACTAGTCTTCAAATTCATATAAGTAAAGATTAGGTCCTATGCTAGACACCAAGTCATGAGCTCCGTGGTTGGTTTTAAGGGGTTATTTATCTCATCCACGAGGTTCGGGTTCAATTCCTGTTGAATTCGTATGAGCGCATGACATAAATACATGACTTGGTGCTGCTAAGTGAGCTTTGCAAGCAGGAAAGTCGTAACGACCAACCAACCCCTATCCAAAATGTGACAAGTACTTTACACATTATCAAAATAAAAAGTGGATATGTCCACTCCACTTTTTTCGTAATAATTACTAATATAATTTCAAATGAAATATACTCAATGATACAAAAAACAAAAAACAAATTGAAAAACTATGATAAATGAAACACGACAATATAATAGGAAGTATATTGATATGGTATGAACATTTCATTGTCATCTGAAAACAATAATCACACTCCAAAACATCTATATAGCAACAAAAATTAAATTAGTAAAAAATCAAATGAAACCTACACCACATAAATATATAAAAACAAATTTGTTATATGAATGAAGAAGTTGGTAAAATCATAATTAAACCAAATTCACACCATCAATTCATATAAAACTTCAAATATCATGTATATGATGCAAGACTTTGGTTGATGACTTCAATTTGAGCCGCCGGAATCTTAATCATGCATTGCACAATATCTCTTCTGATTTGAGACTTCCATGCTGTCATCAAGGCGTTTGTTTCCTCCCAAACCGGTGGTTCAGCTTCATCGACCTTCCAACACAAACCTCTTTCACTATCCCATCCTATGTAGTTGTTCTGAACATCCTCATTTCGGGATGTTGGACGAAAGTATTGAATGAGCACACAATTTGGTTTCTCTGGATTACAAAAAGGGTTAGACAAAGCCCTTGCAATCCAAACTGGTCAAGTATGACCATCTGCGGGTCGAATTGCAACAAAGTAGCCTTCGAAGAGATCTCGAGCGACCCTGAAGGATGGTTCTGGGAATCTGGGTGACCTCGTAAAGGCCCGACGTAGGCGTCATCTTCCCCGAACTCTTCACAAACCTCACCATCTTCATTTAATTCGTCAGCAGCAGTTGCTTCAACTCGAGTAGTCGGCCAAAAACCATCCTTCAAAACCAAGGATGGAGCTACTGGTTCTAGCAATGCTTCCTTCACACCACGCCAATAGTGTATCAAATGCTTATACTGTCTTCAATACTCTCCACTTACATCCGAATCGCACAAATTTTGCCAATATCTTACAAATCCAAATATCCCTTTCAGAATGTCCTCCATGCCTCTCATTGACCTCTGTGGAATTGACGAAGGTACTCCACGAGGCCACAAACTCTGTCCTTCAACATCTTCTTTCCACAACTTAATGCCTCTACCTTCTTCCCCTAGCCATTCTACGTCAGTGCACAACAATTTGTACTTCATGACTGGACACCCTGCTGAATCTAGGTAGAACTTGAATTGTTGTGGCTTGGTGTGTCCAATGAGTTTGTCATTGCCATCTACAAATGATCCTTCAATAAATCCCTTAAAATTGGGCACCTCCTCTATAAGGTGAGGGATAGTGGGAATGGATTCCACATCCATAAATGACTTCATGAGAGTAGGGATTGTTGGAAAACTCTCCTTCTTCAACAACATACTCCATCTTCCGAACAATGCATCAATATCATCATGCGTGTGGCCAACAATCATGAAATTTACATATATTTCACGAAAGATTTTGTTTGCCACAAGTAGAGACCAAAAACCAAACACAAATCTATTCTTGTTGTCCCCTGTGGCATTATCCATTTGCACATTAAGAATGGATGGCAACGGTGTTGCAGGAACCAATGTGTCTGTTGCTGGGGGTAGTGAGGCTTCACACATCTCTGCGCCTTTGAGGATTGCATGAAACAAAGAGGTAGATCTCGAATTCACAAACAATTGCCGCGAAGAAGACTTCGGTGGTTGTTCAAGGTCTCGCAATAACTTTGCCATTGAACCAATGGTGTAATTTGAATCGTGGGGGAAAAGGTCTAAGCCGTAATGTGCATACTGCACATCAGCATGACCATGTGCAATCATGCCAGTCACAGACAAAGGCAACTTCATGAGACTGTCCAGTTCTTTACTCTTATGGGAGAAGACCGGAGAAACAGTTTTGGCATGATCCATCTTGTCATGCATAATTGTCAAGCACTCATGTGGAAAATTATGCAATCAATACCGATTTGCATAGTACAACTCCCTATGTGCTCGAGCAATAGCCAAATGTTTGTCAAGTAACAACTGCCACTTCAAACAAGTTTGTGATCCAGCTAAAGTACCCTTTATAAGCTCTCGAAGTTTGTCACATTTTGCACAACGGGCAAAATTATCTTTAGGCTTTTTCACATCATACTCTGAGAACCTCAAAGATCTAATCTTGCTCAAGTTAGATGAAGAGACCTCCTTAAGTCCGAAAGCAATATTGTTTTCATTAATTTTTGCCATTTGCCCCTTCCACTGAAACGTTGCTGGGAGTATCAACCTTGTCTTCTGACTTGAGAGTCCGAGTACGATGTGGTATGTGATCCGCCTCTTTTTCAAGAATGCACTTCAACGTAGCAGTAGCTTGTTGAGTATGCATCCTAGTCTTCACTTGCCCAGTATTGCCATGAACTGTTGCTTCACGACCTTCCTTCTTGTATGCTTGGTAGCGGTAGAAGGTAGACTCCGGTGTCGTGATGTAGGCCGTCTACTAGCTAAAAATAGACATATATATATATTTTGGATTAGTTTTATAATTGTGGGTTAGTTAACTCAAAGATTTATTTTTAAGCTTACTTTATTTTAGCTTACTTTATTTTAGCTTACTTTTACTTTAACTTACTTTTATTTAGTTGACTACATAGCAATATATAAAGAAAGATAGTGGGGGGAAATAAAGATATATTGTAAAGGGTTAATGGATTGGAATTGGATATATATATTTTTATTGTGACAATTGTATATTGTATTATTTTGTTGGAATTTGAATTGAGGTTATTTTGTTGGTAATCCATGGTTGGTTTAAGTGTGGAATAAGGGATCCTTAGGTCTTTGATATTTCTTTTCTTTTCTTTTCATAAACATCTACTACAGCTAGGAGCCCCGTGCTTTTCCGGATGCACCACAAATCCTACGACATAATTGGTGAACCCGACGTGAAATCATCCGGAGTGGTAGAATATTGTGATTTGTATAAGATTTGAGGGTGGAGATGGACCAAGAGAGGGAGAGTGGTAGAGGCGTGGAAGGACAACCAGATGGTCAATTTGGTGGTCAAGGTGAGGTACCAGATGCTGGTATGTTGAGGATGCTACAAGCGATGAACACACTCATATAACAACAGGAAGTTGTACAACGGAGGGAGGTTCAAGCAACGAAGGCGTTGCATTCTGTTGTCAATCGAATGGACCAGTTTGAAGGACGTGATGTGTCAAAATACATTCGATTCTATGCACGAGAGATGGAGCTTAATAGGGTTTCTGAAGAGAAGATGGTTGCAAGCTTTGAGCTCACTGTGATTCCAGAGATCCGTGGATGAGTGAGGGAGTTGCAACAAAGTGATGGAGGTGATTGGCAAGCTTTTAGTCAAGCTTTGAAGGAAGAATATTTCATGGAGGATTCAGAGCGGGTGACAAAATGGACGTTTTTGGAGTGGGTTGCACGCCCAAGCAAGGGTTTATCTGCAAACAAGCTATTGAGAGAGTTTGAACGTCAGTTTGTGTAGTTGATGGGGACAGATTAAACAACTTTGGAGGTAGAGAAAACAGAGTTGTTCATACAGGCGGCAGATCCATGGTTACAAGAAAAACTTGAACCACTCTTAGAGGATCGTAATGAAGAGCATGGGTTGAAGTCTGATTGGAAGGATGTAGAAGGGGCTATGTCATTGCTTACCAAAAGGCAACGACGGAGAGATAAGTCAGTAGTGAGCGATGTTAAGGTTGAGGTATCGACTTTGACACACTCTAGGAGCAATACACCTTGCTCTAAACCTTCTCATGGTCCTACAAAAATTGAAGATTCATCCTTGGATGAATTGGTGAAAGGTATGCGAGATTTGAAGCTGAAGTTTGCTATGCTTGAAGAAAAAGGCCAAGTTTCAAGTGATGTGGCATCAAAACTCAAATCTGGGCCGGTAGGAGGAAGATTGCCTCTTCGTTGTATGTGGTGTGACAATTTTGAGCATGTACGAAGGGATTGTCCTCATTTTACAAAGGCATTGCGAAATAACGTTGTGTTTTTCAAAGAAGGGTGGATTCACTCTAAAGAGACAGGTTTACTTGTGGAAACAAACTTTGGTAAAGGTGGCATGAAGGCATTAATAGAGGGATTGGCAAAAGAACAAGCAAGTGTGAAGGTAGAACGAAGTACATATGGGATAGGGCTTGTTCGTGATTGTGCAACGGTGAGCATTGACCTACCAGGTCGAATTGATGCGATGTGGATAAGAGCTATGGAACTTGTTGAGGGTAAGGGACTTACCAAGGAAAAGCTACGTCTAGCAGGAAGTTCCATTCGTCAAACTACATGTTGGGATGATCCAGTTGATAGCCTATCTGTTCATGCATACATAGCTAGAAATCAACATGAGGCAATAGTGGAAGAGAAGCGGAAGAGAGATGAAGCTGGTGAAGGTTCGTCGAAGAAAACCAACAGAATGGATAAAGCACAACAAACAAAGACAGAGAAGGTGCAAGAGATAAAGTCAGGACCTGAAGTACCAATGAAGGGAAAAAGTAAGGCTCCAGCTTATAAGCTGCAATTTGATATTGAAGTAGCCACAAATTTGAAGAAGGTATTGGAGGAGCGTATTTTAAATGGGAAGGTAGAATTTACGTTGGGTGAGGTTCTTGGGATTGCAAAACGTGAGTTCCATGAGGTAATCATTGACATCATTAAGAGGAAGCGACAAAGTTTGGGAGATGCTACAACAACAGACACGCATGGTGTGAAGGTGGGTGAGGGTGGTGAAGATGAAGGTCTTGTTGATCATATCTATGGAGAAGTTGCTAGAATAGGGTCAATTCTAGAGGATGAAGAGATCCGAGCTTCCAGTTATTATTTTCAAAATCATTGGGCAAGGGCTACAACAGAGACTTTGGTTAAATTGGGAGATTTGGAAGAACCTGTTGTTGCATTGGTTGATCACGGCTCAGAGATCAATCTAATGTCGAAGGAGTTGTATGAGAAGGGAAAGTGGCCTATTAACACGGAACATGGTTGGCTAATTAGGGCAACAAATAATTCTCGGGGAGATTTATATGGTGCATGTCCAAATATAAATGTGTTGATTGGGGATGTGAAAGATGAGCAAATTTTTTTTGTTCAAGCCAACTCTACGTACCCTATCATTCTGGGACAACCTTATATTACAGCCACACGGATGGAGACAAAGGTTATGGACAATGGATCTGCGTATGCTAGGATAAGGAGTCGAGATGGGAAACAAGCCGTGCAGTTTTTGACTGTATGCGCAAATCACGAGAGAAATCGTCAGAATTTGAGAGCTTATCCTTTGCCGAGCGTGAGTAGAGAGTTTGGTGATAATTTTGATGATATGAGGGATTTTCACCACATGCCATTGTAAGGCGAGGTTGCAGTGGTATAAAGGGTGGTGGATTCTCACAAAATAAAAAGGGAGATGGAACTTTGGATTGGATTGGATTATCTAGGGATGGTTCTATATTTTACCAAAATATAGAAAAATTGAAGAGGGTAGATAGACAATATATCAAAGGTATTGAAGCTGAGTTGAGAAAAACAAATGAACTTAAAAAAGATGAATGTATATCAGGCATGTTTCAAGAATCAAGTTTGGGTGATACTATAGGAGAATTGAAATTTTTGTTGGAATCAAGCTTTGAGGGTGAAGACAAAATTGTGCATGTGCATTCAAAAGAACTTTATGATGAGGTCGGAGATTATGTTGAAAGATATGAGGTGCGAGTTGATACAAAGTATAAAACTGTTGCAAAGAAGGTCAAACCAGTAGCATTACCATTACCATCAAATAGCAAAGAGGTTGTTGAAAGAGCTGCAATGCAACCAAACTTGAGAGATCCAAAGAAGATTGGGCATGAATTTATAAATATGACATTGGATGGACTTAAGGTTGGAGGAGAAGACTTTCTATCAAAGGTTGAAGTAAAAAGTTTTAAGGAGATGTTGATACACCATGGAAAGGCCTTTGCATTTGAACCACATGAGATTGGGTGTGTTGATCCACGAGTTGTAACACCTATGATTATCTTTACAGTTCCACATGTACCATGGAATTTGCGACCAATTTCAGTTCCAAGGGCACATTTGCCACAATTGGTAGAATTACTTAATGAGAAGATCAAGATGGGAATATTGGAGCCTTCTATAGCGCCATATTCCAATCGGTGGTTCACAGTCCCTAAGAAGAATGGGAAGTTGAGATTCATTCAAGACTTGCAACCGGTGAATAGGGTGACAATCAGAAATATGGGTTCAGGTCCAATTGTAGATGAGTTTGCAGAGGCGTTTGCTGGAAGGGCAATCTATTCTATGGGAGATCTTTACTCAGGGTATGATCAATTCCAATTAGCTATACAGAGTAGAGACTTGACTACATTAAAGACGCCATTGGGATTATTAAGGATGTGCACATTACCTCAAGGGGCAACAAATTCTGTTGCACATATGATGAATGCGATGAACAAGGTGTTAAGGGACTTCATTCCAGAGAAGACTATGCCATTTTTGGATGATATACCCATTAAGGGGTGCGTTGAGAAAGATAAAGATGAAGCATTGGATTTAAAGGGGTGCCGAAAGTTTGTTGCAGATCATATTGGAGATTGTGATAGGATTTTATCAAAATTGGAGGAAGTTCACTTGACTTTATCAGGGGTCAAGTCAATGTTTGGTGTGAAGGAAGTTCTAGTTGTAGGGCACATGTGTGGACCATATGGTCGGAAGCCGTCAATGGAAAAAGTTGATGCAATTCAAAGAATGAAAGAGTGTAAAAACACAACTGAAGTACGAAGATTTTTGGGAGCATGCATTTTCTATTGTATTTGGATTCCACACTATGCACATGTGGCGGATCCATTGTATTGCTTATTGAGAAAGGGACAAAAGTTTCAATGGAAAGAAGAGCAAAGCAATGCAATGATGAAGTTGAAGAAACTCCTTTCTTCACCACCTATATTGAAGAAGGTAGACTATGAGTGCAAGAGACCAGTTATATTGACAATTGATGCTAGTCCAATAGGAATTGGATGGGCAATTGGGCAAGAAGATGAGGATAGTGGAAGATGTGTAGTCAGATTTGGAGCAAAGGTTTTAAATTCACGTCAACGGGCTTATGCTCAAGTTAAAAGGGAATTGTGGGGTGTAGTAACTGCTATGAAGAGTGAGAAGGATTATTTGATCGGGGCTATAGTTGTTGTAGAAACAGATTGCCTACCTTTATTGGGGATGATTGCTAGTTGTTCTACACCAGACTTAGCTATGCTGAGGTGGATTGCCTACATCAAATCTATGGATCCTGAGTTCAAGCACATCGCGGGAAAGGACAATCCAGTTGCTGATATGTTATCGCGTGCAAGGTATGAAGGGGAAGAGGAGATGATTGATGAAGAGGAAGATGTAGGTACAAATTTTTATTCTACTTCATTGATGAGAAGGGAAGGCTTATGTTTAGCCACACCATTGGAGCCATTTTTAGAGGAGTCTTATGAAGGCGAATGGTTATATATTGGGAGATACTTGAGTACATTGCAACGCCAAGAGGAGTGGAGTGATGAGGAATTCAAGAGAATACGAAGGAAGGCTTATGGATACTTTCTTCAAGCTGGATTTTTATGGAAGCATCCAAAACAAAGGGGTGGGATACCTCAACGAGTGGTGTGTGGATTGGAGGGGCAACAAAAGATCATTAGTGAATTCCATGAGAGTTGGTGGGCTGGACATCGTGGCATTTGGGCAACTTTTGAGAAGATCAAAGAGAAGTATTGGTGGAAAGGTGTGTACAAGGATGTAGTGGCATTTGTAGGATCATGTGAGACTTGCCAAATGTATTCAAATGTGCGCCACAGGGATGGATTGCATCCCACTTTTCCATTAGCCATACATTACAAATGGGTGGTTGATTTAGTTGCTATGCCTATGGGTTTTGGACAAAAAAAGTATTTGGTACTTGCTCGAGAGGATTTAACAAACCAAGTAGAAGGTCGAGCTCTACGAACAAAGGAGACAGAAGCAGTTTGTCGTTTTTTATTGGAAGAGGTCATTTGCCGTTATGGTTGTATAGGGAAGATTACTGCTGATAGAGGGGAGTTGGATGCCAAAGCAGCGCGGGAGTTGTTTGGCAAGTTGGGAATCAAACTTGCATTGACAACAGCTTACAATCCGGAGGGCAATGGCAAGAGTGAGCGTGGACATGCACCAATTGTCAAAGCATTGGTGAAATCTTGTGATGGTAAACCAAATGATTGGCCAAGGTTATTACCTTTTGCATTGTGGGCTGATCGCACTACCCATAGTACTGTGACTGGATTCATGCCTGCTGAATTGATGTATGGACAAAAACCGGTAATGCCAATTGAAGAAGTTGTATCTACATGGAGTGTATTACCATGGGAAGATGGACTTAGCAGAGAGGAGCTGTTAGCATTACAAATTCGCCAACTCGAAAGACGACCAAAGGATATTGAGACTGCTATCGCGAGGTTGAAAAAAGCAAGGGAAAAGAACAAGGATAGATTTGACCGCCAACATCGATTGCGCTCTCAACCAATTCAGAATGGTGATTGGGTGTTGGTATATGATAGTAGTTTGGATAATCAACACAGTACAATAAGAAAGTTTGCCAAACGATGGTTCGGACCATATGTTGTTAAACATGCTTATGACAATGCTACATATTTATTGCGAGAGTTGGATGGATCAGAGTTAAAGATTCCAATTGCAGGTAAACGTATCAAGTTGTTTCATCGTCGTAGAGAAGACCAACTATTTGAAGATTCAGAAGATGACATTGAGAAAGTTGAGGATGAAAACAATGAAGACATCACTTTCTAGTTCTAAATCGGTACATTCCGGAGGATGTACAGGTTTAGAAGGGGTGGATGTCGTGATATAGGCCGTCTACTAGCTAAAAATAGACATATATATATATTTTTTGGATTAGTTTTATAATTGTGGGTTAGTTAACTCAAAGATTTATTTTTAAGCTTACTTTATTTTAGCTTACTTTATTTTAGCTTACTTTTACTTTAACTTACTTTTATTTAGTTGACTACATAGCAATATATAAAGAAAGATAGTGGGGGGAAATAAAGATATATTGTAAAGGGTTAATGGATTGGAATTGGATATATATATTTTTATTGTGACAATTGTATATTGTATTATTTTGTTGGAATTTGAATTGAGGTTATTTTGTTGGTAATCCATGGTTGGTTTAAGTGTGGAATAAGGGATCCTTAGGTCTTTGATATTTCTTTTCTTTTCTTTTCATAAACATCTACTACAGCTAGGAGCCCCGTGCTTTTCCGGATGCACCACAAATCCTACGACACCGGGACCTCAAAGATGTACATCCATGCTCGCATGCAAACATCTATCCCATCAATTGTCACCATCCTTCTCCCTGCATAGTCACGATGCATTTGTCTATGCACATCAGTCTTCATGAAAGCTCTGTGTTTAAATGTAGAATTCTGGTACATGCGTTCACGGAAGGCTCGAATTTTCTCCCTCGGAAATGGCTGCATGCAATCTCTGCTACAACAAACCTTGCTTGAAACCGCATTGGTAGAGTCTTGAGTGAGAAGACCTCTTGTTTTTATGCATGTCTCATGTGGCAGGTTTCGAACATCACTTGTATACGATCGAATACATGTTCTAGATGGTGGGTTCAAAAGTCTTGCTTGCAAACGATTATAATTATCTCGGGCTTCATGGTCATGCAGACTTGCTCCTCGACAGTGCACTAGTGTAATTGGCCAGACTATCAATGAGTACACTTGCTTTTCGGGGATGTTAGCCTCCGAAAATGATTTACAAAGGTGAACAGCCACGTTCGCATCACCAAGCGGACCATTCGCTCCAAGCACCAAGTCCGAGTTCACGCTATGACAGGTACCTTCACCAACAAGTACTCCGTCCTGGTTGTATAGAGTTACACACTTTGTGTTCCACAGACGACGAGGAAGACCTTCGCATTCAGGAACGTCACCAACAATTTCTTGAGGCACTTGATCCTCAACGTCCAAAAAATCCAAGTCACTGACATCAGCAGTCGTGGAATTCATGGTATCTGTAGGTTACAATGAAAGATTAAATGATTAAATTATTATTAGGTATCTTGTGGCTAGTGGTGTTGTACTTTGCCCTTTGCAACGAAATTCCGTTTTATTTGTTTAAAATACAAAACACCACCAAGGAACACCACCAAGGACAACTTTCCATGTCAAAGCCTTGGCAATGAAATTTCTCAAGTGCCATGTGACTGTCTTCCCATGATAGAATTTTCTAATATGGGCAATTTCGTTGAAATGGCGGTAATCTGTGTGCCATTTTTAGATTGCCAAGTCTGAACCGTAAAAGTGACATCTAGGATATGTATAAATTTCAAACTATGTGATTTGAACTGTGAAAGTGCTAGCTATGACTCAATTAGATTTAGGAAGAATATAGATTTAAGAAATATAGGACAATTTTTTATTTTAGAGTGCCCGGTCTGGACTATAAAAACTGCCAAAGTTGCGAAATTTCACCATTTTAACGAAATTGCCCGTCAATGTCTAGCTTTGAGATTGTTTCACAATATCCTAAATGGAGATTGACGACTGAATTTAATTCCTTGACAACTAGATACTATAGTACTCCATACAAAGGTTTCTTTTACTGAGAGACACAGCCAGTTCATGTTTCGTTAAACCCGGCCTATTCAATTAACCCCTAAAGTTCCATTGTCCCCTCAGGGGACAATTTGGAATTCGGGTAGGTTCCTATGGGCTGAAATTTTACTCTAATTTTTTGAAACTTTTTTTGAAGATAGAAAATTTGATAAGCTTTGTGGGAATATAATTTTTATTTCAATCGGTGCCCGGAAGAAAAAGTTATACCACAAAAAGCCTGAAACTGAACTCGGTGGGCAGCACAAAAAATATTGCAAAAATTCAAAATAATTAAATTTTTTTTTTTTTTCTCAAAAGTAATGTTTTTGTCTACATCTAAAGCTTTGATTCATTCCACTTTGATTAGTGATGTGAAAGTTATGAACAATCTTATTTTTCGGGCAATCTAAGCATCTTTTTGGAAAAAAACTTGTAGGATTCATCTCAGAATGCAATTTTCAAATTTTTTCAAATTTTTTTTTTTGAAAAGGTTAAATTTGCTTGTTAGAACAATCTCACCGTTGGGATTATTGTATTCCAATCCCATCTAAGAGCTATTAACAATTTAGTTTTTCTTTCAATCTTGGACCTACTTCTACTTGAAATTTTTTTAAAGTATGAAAATGAAGTTTTTATTTTTTGAAATTTTTTTCCTAGACTCCCAACTCAATTCTTCAACACAGTAAATTTTAAATTCAAACTCCTCAGTGTAATTTTTTTCCACAAATAGAGATCAAAGTCGTCGAAAATTGCAGTACCACTAGAAGAAAATGAGGGGTTTTGCAACTACAGTATGCAACTCATTTTGTAGTTGCATAGGACGTTTGCAACTAGGTGAAATGTAGAGTCCGTAGTTGCAATGGACAAGTCGAATTAGTTGCAATCTAGTTGCAAGGCTTTTTGTCATCCGACACCATACAAAGAACTTCATCCTTGTGTGCAACTTGCTTGCAACTTGCTTGCAACTTGTAGATTTGTAAATTTTAAAATATAAATCTCAATGATTTGTAGATTTCAAATTTTCAGATCTACCTCCTTTCTAGATTTTAGAATTTCAGAACTACCTTTTTCTTAGATTTTTGAATTTCAAATCTACCTTTTTCTAGATTTCAAAATTTCAAATCTACCCTCTTTCTAGATTTCAAAATTTCAGATCTACCTTCTTCCTAGATTTCAAAATTCAATTTTCTAGATTATAAAATTTCTTGAATTTTAATTATTTTTTAAATTCTTATATACAAAATCTACAAATTGTAGAAACCCACAAATTATAGAAATCTTAGAATTCTATCAAAATAATTCATTACATAAGACTATAACAACTTACAAGTCTTATATGTTCAATCTAATGGTACTCTTTACAATTGATATGGGTCAATTGATATAACACGAATGGGAATGAACTTTGAAAGCAACTAGGAAACAACTAGCGTACAACTAGGAAACAACTATGGTCATTTTACAGTTGCATAATAGTTGCATAGGACACTAGTTGTTTCCTAGTCTTTTTTTGCAACTACAGAATGACTACTTTGCAACTAAAACAATGAATGAATGTTGTAAAACAATGACACAAAACAACTACATTAGATTTGGTGCAAATAGAGAGGAAACTAGTTGCATGACAGTTGCATAGGGCACTACACTAAAAAGGATATTTAGTGTTGGATTACATTTAGTGTAATTACCACCCTACTTGACCCTACACTAAATGTCAATTTTAGGACAATTAGTGTAGTGCTAAACTTCAATGCGTAGATTTAGATTTACCAGATTTTAGATTTCAGATTTGTCATAGAGTACAGATTTTAGATTTCAGATTTGCCATAGAGTACAGATTTCAGATTTACCATAGAGTACTTTTAGTGTTAGAAATTACATTTAGTGTTACTTACTTTAGTAGGGTAAAGGATATTTAGTGTCATGGTTCGCAAATAGTGTTGCCAACACTAAATATCCTTTTTAGTGTAGTTGCATAGTAGTTAGTTGTGCCGGACGTGTTTTTCTTCTAGTGTACAGTGTTCATAAAAACTTGTTTTTTCAACTTTGAATGCTCATATCTCTCAATCTGTACAGTCAAACTTCGTGAAAATTTTACCACATAATCTCAAACAAGTGAAGTTCAAGATCCTACGGTTCAGTTCCAAAAAAAGTATTTTTTTTGTTCTTTTTGGACAAACGCAATAGAAATGACAGTTTTGAGTGGGTTTTGACAGAAAAATGACCTTGGGACTTTAGGGGTTAAACCCGACACACTCTTGCAAGCGGTGACTGACCGTGCTTACAATGTTGGTTACATTTTTCAAACAGGGGATTCAGTATGAGTTGCATGTGAAATAAAACTCGCATGTTCAGTTACAAGAAGCTTGGTACAGACTTAAGTTTCTGGCAGTAACTTGGTTGCTTCTTGCGTGAATTCCTGCAGTTAGAGCGTCCCCAATGCAGCCTTGAAAACGGTCTCACACACACCAAAATGAATGAAAAGCGAGTCCTCGGCGGGGTTGCTCAAGTGAAGCTGTTAAATATAGTCAGCCCTTCAAACCATACTCCAAGACTAAGTTTACATGAATTTCCGTGCTTAATAACACTCTTGATGGAATCTCCTCTTACATTCAAAATAAGATGAGTCTTGACTGGTCCACCGTATATTTGCCAGATAGATTAAGTGGGAGTGATTGGGTCCCTTGCATGGGAATCAAGACTTCACTTCCTTGATACTTCCCCACGTCGGGCATATTTTCCACGTTCAGAATACATCTCGTGAGATTTACGATCATGACACATTCTCGGATGGGTATTACCACCTCTACTTTGAATTTATGAATCGAACTTGTACTAAATTTGCACAAGTACAAAAATTGCAGGTTAGAGCTGTTAGTTGCAGTATTCAATACATTGACACTCTAAATCCAGTCAAGATATGGTTGATGTGAAACCAAAAACCCACGCTTGCAAGATTCTTTCAGAGTTTTTCAACGAAATTTCCTATTACAGTGGAAGAGTGCCGTCATTTGGTTTCGATCTGATGAATCCAGTCAATTTTTGGGACAATGCAGGAATCTTTCCTGGATGAAGAAGTGACTGCGATTCCGACTGTTCCGAGCCATGATTCTCCTCTATGTCAAACTGTTCTATTGTCCGATGGGAACTAGGAGACGCATCAACAATGTGATTGAGCACAGACAGCAGCTTCTGGTAGCTCGCATCTTCTCTCGTGCTCGGTCGGCAAACGGCAAAATGGTTGGCCGATTCCACCTTGCAGTAATTTCGTTTTGACAGCCTGATCGCTGAAGCGTCCTCCACAATTTTGCCCTGCAGTAGCATATCGCAATCCGGTTAAGACAGGGCAGGGCCACAGACGGTACACTCCTGAATCAGGCCGGATTAAGGCCTACGTTCTGACTACTGCAGTTTCTGTGAGATCGGACATGATCTACAACGAGTTTCTCAAAGAAGTTTACCGTGACGTGAGATTTGAAAGAGAAGGAAATCTATCCAGGAGGCCGGAACTCACCACTGCCTTACTCATGGGGAGGCCCTCGATGAAAGCGAACACTGGCAGATCATCACCTTTAAAGTCCAAGAAAGTTTGAAACTGCACAGAGAGTTCTTCCATTTTCCTCGAGAGCTCTGCGATGTTTGAAAGGAGGGTCCCTTGTGGGGAATGGGATTCGTGAGCGAGCCTGTCGTACCACCTGAGCAGTGATTGGATGTACACTTCCAGCTGGTTCGTAGCTCCCGAGTGCGGTACGGCGTAGAATATGAACCCCCGGATGTTGTTCACAAAATTTCGGCAGCTTCGGAAGTGCGCTCTCTCCAGCGGGTTCCTTGCCTTCAGCTGCGCTAGGCTTTGTGCTTCCACCACCAGACTCTTGATGACAAGGCCTCCGAAACTGTGGCCGATCAGGACGACGGCGTTTGATTGTCCGATTTTGTGCCTTGCTCCGATTGAACAAGATTGAAAAGGGAACTTCAGTTATCGTATCAGGTCAAGTGGCAAATTCTGGCACAACTGTTTAAAACGGAAATCTATTTCTGTCCTAGTTTTCAAAGAAAAAAACACATTTGCATCTCGTTCTGCGCCTCATTTGGGGCAACTGGAAACTTGTTAATTCAATTGACTTTGCCTTCGAAATAGATATCACTCCTATGTTGTTAGTGCTTACATATGAGTGGATCGATGGTCATTTTCGTAAAACTTGGAGTGTTACAGAGCGGTAGAATTTGATCATACATTATGTGCATACAGCTCTAAAATCTCGTTTAGATTGCTGTACTGTACACAAGTCTGACGTTCCAGACAGGCGACTCAAAACGAACCAGTTTCTCGGAATTCAGGCATTTTAACAAACATGGGAATTGACGACGTGGGAATTAGAGACTGAGTCACGATTAACTGTTTCGCAGAATTGGTTAGTATGAGCTTAATAATCAGCATGCAGAAGATCGGAAGCACTTACCCAAAGAGGGATTGAAGAAGGTTTTTGGCGATCTCGCTGACATCGGTGTGGTAGCCCTTCCTCTGGGGATCAGAGGAGATGTTCGCGTCGTACTCCAAAGCAAACACTCTGGCCTTTCCCTCTGGAAGGTCCCTTCCAAGCCAGACTTCCGGCCAACAAACCACCGGCTCATGTTCACTCCGGCGCGTCGCCTGCCAAGTGTTCTTCCAGACGTCTTTCTCCAGGTCACCGATTGCGAAGCCGTGGCAAAGGACAATATCCACACATGTGTCTTTGTCTTCAGCTGCGGTTTCTGGAAACAAACGATGCACCGGAGTGATGCTATCCTGGAAGAAATTCAGTATCGATCAATACGTGTTAAATACTGTGGTTGTGGTTGAAATGAAGTACACCAGCAACATGAAGAAACTAGTGTGGGTTGGTGCAGGAAGATTATTACCCGTTTGATTGGCTTCTTCCTTTTATAGGCCTGATAAAGCTTAAACATGCCGAAGGTGATGGCACAAAGGATGGCAAACCCTCCCAACGCTCCGAAAACGATGCCAGCAATTTGGCCGGGAGTGAGCCTGCACTGACTCTGGCAACCTCTGGATGAGTAGCAATAATCGCCCGTCGACCCGCAATGTCCAAATTTACTGCAGCACAAGTTGTCGGCGCACTTTCTGTTCTCTGCATATCTGCCACACTGGGCAGTAGTAGAGCCGGGAGCCGAAGCGGGTCCAATTCTCGTATCATCGTAGCACGCACCTATTGGACTATAATCCAGTTGGCAGCCCGCTCCACAGTGGTCTGAAGAAGGCCCACAAAAATTGTCCTTACTGCAACAATTGCCCTGCTCGCATGTGAAACCCGCATTTAAGTCTCCACACGATCCCGCCGGTGCAGCTCCCTCGACAACGCCGGCGTTCAGGCAGAACGTCGCGGCTACGACGAGTAGTATTCCCACTATACATGCCTTCAAATTACACAGCCGACAGCGTTGGACGCCTGAAACAGATCTCATGGTTCTCTCGAAGTTTGCCATTGATGGTGCATGAAGCAGCTTGCTGTTCGAAACGAGACACTTTCCCAAACAAAGACAGGATCTAAAACACCGCGGAGTCTCATCGTTTACCGAAAATGAACATTGCCAAATTTGTATTCAGTTAAACGTCAGCCAAGTTGATGTTAAAATAATAACTCCATCATTAGTTTCTGTGCAGGCAATTTTCACAACTTTTTCTGTCGAGCATCCTCGTACCTTCTTCAACCCCAAATATTACCTACTGGGTAAATTTGAAATGTGAGGCAAGCGTACTACAGACAGTGACTACAGACAGTGATTGTGCAGCAAACGTGCAAGATACTTCTCCTGGCCAGGAGGACGCGTTAAACCCTAATGACCCAAGTGACCATTTTCTGCATTAGAAAAAAAGTGGGCCCTCCAAAGGGCTGTCTGGTGGAGGGCCCAAAGAAATTACTTGTTTTTTCACGTCCTTGCATACAGAGGGTCAGAACCTATGTGACACCCCTTGTGACAAATGGAGAAAATGCCAGATACACGAAGGATCCAACAACGACATTTGGGGGAGTTGGATGGTACTAGACGTCACTATAAGAAAACCGTGTTTTTTTGGATGTCTGACCAAAAACATAGCGTGTCTATGTGCAAAAGTACATTGAGATGTTTACTAGACAGATGCAACGAAAGAGTAGATTTATGTGGATGTTGTAGAAAATAGAGAAAAATTATGGTCAAAGCAGAGACGTGCTAACAAAAACAACTATGCCATCAAAGACATCATTGTAGACATAATGATGTTCCAAAGAATGTCTGAGAAAACAATCATTGCCTCGTCAACATCCCTAGTCCATTTTAACCGTGGATAAATTAGTAGAAATTACTGTGGTCTAGGAGAAAATAATTGCTTGAGGTGAAAAAAAAAGAATGATGATGGGCAGGTAGTTTTGGAAAAAAAGATGATGTGGCATTTGACGTGGTATATGGCATGGAAATTCAATGACGTGGACATGAAAAATGCTAACATGGCATCTGACATGAAAATTCAGTAACGTGGACATGAAAATGATGACGTGGCATGCCACATCAACATACAAGGTCCATCCATGTCATATTTGTTAGATGTTCTTGTGGACGTCAAATGGTATGTACAAATGTTTTTGAAGGCATTAAGTTGTTTCTAAGGACATTAAAACATTTGGGCAGTTGCAAGAAACACCTGCTGATTTTCGTTCAAAATGGCAATTTCACTCCTGTTCGTGGATTTTGGAATAATTTTTTTTTAAATAAAAAAAAATATGGATAATGTGTAAAGCATTAAAAAATGATATGTGCAAAAATTCAGACCTAAATCTTTTTATCTCTAAGAGTTATGCACAGTCAAAGAGGGTTGAAAAATAGAAGAAAATAGACAATTTGAAATTTAATTCTTAAAAAATAGTAAAAAAATTCAAAAAAATCTATAGAAAAAGCCATTTTTTCTAACTTATAGATACTCCTTTTCACCAATTTTCACTATTGGAAAAATAAAATTGTGTTCTCTACACTTGCGCAAAGGTAGTGCTCTTTGAGCACATGTGGAGGGTGGACAATTTACTATTTTTAGAAAAAAAATTCGTGAGATTGTGTAACTTTAGTATAAATCCTTGTATACCAATTTTGAGCTTCAAATTCTTATTTTTGGATCAAAAATAGTACTACAAACCCCCCAAATGGCCAAGGTAGACATCCAATCAGGGGCAATTTAAAAATAGTAAAATAATTTTTTTTAAATCCAAAAAATTACTCAACATTTAAAACTACTACATGTACCTTTATTTCAAGTTTCATAGAAGATGGACACACGATGCAAAAGTTATGAGCAAAAAACCACCTATCTAAGGTCAAGGGGACAAAAAATAGGACAAGTGTTTCTTGCAATCACCCATTTCTAAGGACATTAGGACGTTTCTGAAGATATTACTTTTGGCATCATCGTCTTCACCTTCCTGTGATTATGACTTGATAGCATATATTGTCCAACATGCAATTCACTATGTGATTATATCTAAGCAAACAATCTAATCTTCAACAAATGAAGAAAGGTATGTTTAGTGATGTTCACATGACTATGACATGATCTTTTGCCCATTTTTTGGTGATATAAACATCTATGAAAGAGTGCTTTTATGCATGCCATGCAAGTTGACAATAACTAAAAACGACCATACTCATTGTATGTATCTTGTGTGGTATTTGTAAACCCAATTTCCTCTTTGATGTATGACAATGAACATAGATGCGCCTAGGGTTGTCATAGTGGGCGGACGTCCGGTTCATCCGTCCGATAGAGGTCCCGTCCGTCCAATGCAATCAATAGATAGTTGACTTTTTTATAAAGATAAAATAGGCGACATGGCTGCCACATTGCTGCAACGTGGCGTAGGCATGACATTGGATTCAGATGGAATCAGTAGGGGCACAAACAAAAACTATGAGTATTGACATAAGATAAGGCGTGGACGTCATTCAGACAGACTTAAGTCCCCACCCTGACACGTTTAAGTCCCCGCCCTGACATGTTCAAGTCCCCGCCTTGATACGTTTAAGTCCCCGCCTTGACACGTTTAAGTCCACGCTCTGACTTTAAGTCCACGCCCTAACGTCCCTTATTTAGGTGTGCGCCCTAGAGTTCTTGAAGGGTGAATTGTCACTCCTCGCGTCCATGCCCTATGTCCACGCCCTAACGGCCCTTATTTAGAACCGCCAACCATTTTTTCACCAAAAGATTTTCATGACAATGTGTTCTTCTCTCTATAGAAATAACATGAATCCATTAACATTTATGATGAATCTATAAAAATATGCTTTACATATGCATACAAAAAAATGTAACTTCTAAGTTTAATTAACCCCTAAAGGACCAAGGCCGTTCTTCTGTCAAAAACTACTCAAAATTGCCATTTTTGCTGTATTCATCCAAAAAAAAATTTAGAATCTAACCTTAGGATCTTTTACTTTACTAGTCTATTATCATGTGGTAAAAATTTCATGGAGTTTGACCGTATAGATTAGAAGATATTAGCATTCAAAGTTGAAAAAAGAATTTTTTTTTTAACACTACAGTAGCCTGCAATTTCAGATGACTTTGAATGCCATTTGGGGAAAAAATTTACACCATGGACCTTGAATTTAATTTTTTTTGTGTTTTAAAATAACACATGATTGATTTTCATTCTTCAAAAAATTGTTCAATAGAAGTAGGTCCAAGATTGAAAGAAAAATTAAATTGTTAATAGCTCTAAAATGGGATTGAAACACAATAATCTCAATGGTAAGATTGTTCTAAATAGAAAACTTAACCTTGTCAAACAATTTTTGTTGAAAAATTGTGAAAATTGCATTCAGAATTGAATCCTATAAGTTATTTTTCCAAGAAGATGCTCAAATTGCCCGAAAAACAAGATTGTTCATGACTTTCACATTACTAATCCAAATGGAATGAATCAAATCTTCACATATAGACAAAAATATGATCTTCAAGAAGAAAAAAATTAAAGAATTAATTTCAAATTTTTGTAGATTTATTTTTCTACCCATTGACATGAAAATTATGTTTAAGATGCCATAACTTTTGCTCCCGGGCACCAATTGAAATAAAATTTATATTCCCATGAAGCTCATAAACTTTCCTATCTTATGAGAAAGTTTCAAAAAACTTCACTAAAAATTGAGATCATAGGAACTTGCCCGAAATCCATTTTGTCCTCCAAGGGGACAATGGTCCTTTAGCGGATAAAAAGGAATCCCATGTAGCAATTATCTCTTTAATTTCATCGTTGAACATGTATCCAAAAAAATACAACTTGTAACTTCAATTAAAAAAGAATCCCATGTAGCAGTTATTGAGAAAATTCAACCTTCAACATGTATCCAAAAGAATACAACTTGTAACTTCAATTAAAAAAGAATCCTTTGTACCAATTATTCAAAAAATCACCCTTGAACATATATCCAAAAAAATACAACTTGTAACTTCAATTAAAAAAGAATCCTTTGTACCAATAATCCAAAAAAATTCACCCTTCAACATGTATCCAAAAGAATACAACTTGTAACTTCAATTAAAAAAGAATCCCTTATACCAATTATCTAAAAACAATCACCCTTGAACATCAATCTAAAAGAATATCACTTATAACTTCAATTTAAAAAGAATCCCTTGTACCAATTATCCAAAAAAATTCACCCTTGATTATGCATCCAAAAGAATACAACTTGTAACTTCAATTAAAAAAGAATCCTATGTAGCAATTATCTCCCTAAACCCTAAAATCCTAAACCCTACACCCAAAATAACCATCCGCTCTAGTGGTGAGAAAGTGTGAACATCAAAAAAATTTGTGTTCAAAGTTTCCATCATTCAATATATTTTAATGAATGAACTTCCCAAGATTTTTATTTTTATTTTTTATATTCGGACTAGATTTCAAGTGTTTGAGGAGGTAAAGAATGAGAAGTTCCACTACAAGAAAGGAAAAATGTTGTTCCATGAAGTCAAGTGCAAATCTTAAAAGGTAGAACTCTTAATGTAGGCATTTGACTTTCATGCACTTGAAGATATTCTCCAAATTGATAATAATAGCTTGCTATAATGAATGGTTTCCCCCTCTCCATAAAAAGGAAGAATCCCATGTCCAAGTGCATTTGAAAGGCCTACCTACTTTGTTGAAAGACTGAGTTGCGTACCCTGACCTTAGGTCCATGCCCTGACATGTTTAAGTCCCCGCCTTGTCAGGTTTAAGTCTCGGCCCTAATATGTTTAAGTCCCCACCTTGACACGTTTAAGTCCTCGCCTTGACACGTTTAAGTCCCTGCCTTGACACATTTAAGTCCCCGCCTTGACACATTTAAGTCCCCGCCTTGACCTTAGATCCCCGCCCTAGCACGTTTAAGTCCCCGCCCTGACCTTAAGTCCTTGCCCTGGCACATTTAAGTCCCCGCCCTGACCTTAAGTCCCTGCCCTAGCACATTTAAGTCCCCTCCCTGACCTTAAGTCCCCGCCTTGGCACATTTAAGTCCCCGCCCTGACCTTAAATCCCCGCCCTAGCACGTTTAAATTCCCGCCCTGACCTTATGTATCCAAGCCTTGACAATTCGCGTCCACGCCCTGACTGTTCGCTTCCGCGCCCTAACGGAAACGTCCGCACCCTGACTATGACGTCTGTGCCTTGCTATAACGTCCCCGCCCTGACTTTCACGTCCGCGCCCTGATTCCAGCGTGGACAGGTAGTATGGAAGTGACCTGTCACTTGGAAAATTTCCGTGGCTTCAAAAATGAAAGGTGTCCGGACCGTCCGTCCATCCGGTCCGGTTCGCCTGTCCGTCCGTCTCGTCCAATCACTCCGACTTGTCCGGTATGACAACCCTGGATGCGCCAAAAAACATTAATATGGATGTAGATAACAAATCCAAACAACGTAAACTATGCATTTTGTGCTAACAAATGATGCCATTAATTGCATTTTGACTACTAATGACAAGGTCTTGCATTAAATCCACCTCGGGCAATTCAAAAAATAATAGTCACATTTTCATATGAGCAACCTTCCCTGTTCAGATGATGTCACATACACATTACACCCAACATCCACAATCATTACTTTTGTCACCCGATGAATGTTTTCAAGACAACAGTTCTTTGTAGGAGACATAGAAGTAGACAAGCCACCCTATCCTTTAGATGTTCTACATGACATTTGCAAGTTATTACACATATATGCAAAGGACGTGAACATATTAAGATTCAACATCAAAAATTGTGTTGTCGCCTACAATGACAGAGTAGGCTCTTCTTTCATCTATGGGATGCCGCATTGGGTCCTCAACTTCTTGCATTGGTTGTAGTCCATCAAAGTCCCTATCATTTTGCAATTGAACCATGTTCAGGATGGACTGGATAGAGTGTAGTGCCTTCCATTACCCCTAACCTCTGTTTGGCACACAACTTTCCAAAATGTTCAATTTCCTTTCTCATGAATGTCAACCACTCCACAAAAGGTAAGAATCTTACTTAAGGTGGATAACAAACAACTCTTTGTGGTTGCAAGAGCCTTGACTATAGACAAAAAACTCCACATCCCTTCCATCTCTAGGCCTTTGTCAAGATGTATTCCTTGCATGACACATTGCTTGGTATTATTTAGAGCATTGGTCTAAACAATTGTATGCAATGCCTTAACACCATATGTAAGAACTACAAATGTCTACACTGATGCTTTTTGATTGGTGTCTAAGTTTGCAAAGACAACTACCTACGACATCTACTTATATATTAGTGTTGATACCAACATCATAAGAGACATCAACATGTACTTTTGATGTTTTCCATGACGTCTCAGAAAATGTCTAGACGTTTAAATGTAGTTTGCAATTTTACTTGTAACAATTCTTGTGTTTTTCATATCCCATATTGTTTGTCTAACTTTCCACCACCACTCTTGTATAAAGAAGTTGTCTTCTCCTCTCTATATAATCACATCAAGTGGCTTTTGAAGCCATGTGCTATAATATCCAAATATGGTGTATTTTGTGTGGTGCATTTTGTATTGTATATGGTGTATTATGTATGACATGTTGTATTGAACATTTTTGAAATACATTCAGAGTTATAATTATGACATAATTTTTCATACAATGTATTTAGTATGGCATATTATGTATTGTATATTATGAAATATGGATGTGCATTATGTAGGACTTGTGTAATTGCCCATATTGACATCATGCCAAATAGTGCATTCGACCACATAAATGTCAAAGGTGACATCATTTTGTTCTTCTAAATCATATTGCACATTGCAAGATATATTTATAGTGAAATGAAGACATATACAATGTCATCTCATAACATCTAGATCTTTAAGTTGATGTCTCAATAAATGTTTAGACATCTACAATGACATCTCAAAAAATGTCTAGATGTCTAAGTTGATGTCTTCAAAAACAATATTAAAATTTTTAAACGAGATAAAAATGTGCTAACATGGCATGCCACATCATCCTCACTAGATGTGATGTCAAATGCCACCCTCGGGGGGTGCACTTAGTTCTACTATAACAAACCACGTGCAAACAAGTGGTTTCTAATAAACTATAATTTCAACCTAAAATTTTGAACATTGTTTAATAATGACTATAGCTTTCTATTGCCAAAATTTCCAACTCAAATCAAATATGAAATGATTTCTAGAAGAGGTTGAAAATGAACTAAAATGGCATGTTTTTCAACTCAAATAATTATAGAGGACACATTTAGATGACCATTGAGTCAATATTCAACTCAAAATGAGCTTTCAATAATGAGTTATTTTTAGAAAAAAATTGTTCATTTTTTAGACAATTTTTTCTTATATAATATAGGGGTGTGAAAGTTATTTTTCAGTTCTACAATGTATCTTTTTACTTCAAAAATTTGTAACTAATTATTATTAACAAATAAAAATATCAATAATTCAAAACATAAACTTTCAAAGTAGGAAAATCTATTCATATTTTTTTTATTTTGTTTTATTTAAAATTCAAAAAGTATATAGGGGATTCAAAGTTTTGTTCGCACATGGTTTCTAATGGACATTCTAAATGACCCCCTCGAGATGCCACCTTAGATGCCACGTCATGGACAAAAAAAATCCTATATGGCTTCCCTGCACATGTGTGACACTTAGGTGGCAGCCACATGGTGACCTTTCAGGACCCCGTTGACCCATATTTTTTGTGATGTCTGGTGGAAAATTTATGATGTCCGGCCAAATTTTTGATGTTTATGGCACGTCTATGTGGGACGCAATTTTTTAGATGTCCTTGCAGATGTAGGAAAACATCAGCAAAGACATGTGGATGTCTAAATCTCCATATCTACAAAAACACAGTTTTCTTATAGTGTGTAGACACGTGGTATGATGGTAGTACTAATAGCTTCGAATAGTTTATTCCCACTATTGTCGTGGTACCAACAATATTTTATAATATTTTAGTGTGCACTAGTCTTCCTATGATGCTCATCATATATGTTTTATCATCCTTAGTCCTTGCTTACACCGTTAATCGATGGATGGATGGATGAAGTGAGGCTAGCAGGAATGCCACAAGTTTGGTATCTCCACTGGTTGGAAGTGCCACTTGGCCCATTATTTTGGGCTCTAAAGCTACTATTTCTTCCAATTCACAAATGACATCAGAGCTAATGCTTTGAGCATTAGTTTTGGTCTCTCATTACCATTTTGTCGTTTATAAGACTCTTTTGGAGTATCCGGCCAAGACGCTCTTAGAGTCATGGTTAAGAAACCAAAACTTAAAGGAAAAGTATGAGTAATGCCATGATTAAAAAAGTTCAGAGATAGAATCAACCTTTGGAAAAACAAGTGTGATAAAGAGGAAGTGATTTATGCAATCTAGAATGAGAAGAAGGTAGATTCACTAAAGTTGTTTGTGAGGCAACGGTGACATTGAGTGCAATAGGTGGAGAAATGAGACAAATTGTGGAGAAATTTGGTGAGTGAATTGATAATTTTTTGAATGTTCATTGATTTCTAGACTAAGCATAGTAATGTCTGCAACCCTAATTGAAATCTCTAATTCACTCCCAATCGGTTCCATTGCCATACTCTCGGACAATCGAGGATTTTGTCATGCATGCTCCTTGTGAGTGTTTCTAACTCCACCCTTGAGTCAGAAAGTTACACACAGGTTCTAGCGGCATAAGTTAGCAAATTGTAAGGGTGAAATGTAAACGTAGTGTTCTTTGGCCTTCCAAGCAATGGACACTTTGTTATGTTGATTTTTACCTATTCTAAGTACTTCAAAACACTCTAATAATTAAGAAATACAGGTTGTTGAGAGTTAGTTAATTGTGATTTAAACTTCTAGCTAAACTAAAATTCTACCTAAACTAAATCAAAGAATACAATTTGCTCTTTCCAAAATGGTAAAGCAAGTTGGATTCTGATATTCCTAATGAAAGTTATGTGTGGATGAAATTCGTACCTAATTCTATCCTAAAAACTTCATCCGTCAACTAAAAATAGCAAAATAATGTAAAATAAATCTAAATTTCAGGGTTGAAAGGTTAATTAATTTATCTAAGGGAATTTTAAGAGAAAACCTAATTTTAACCTATTTTAGGATTTTTCATCCAAAACTAGGTCAAATCTTCATCCACACTTTTATCCTTCAAATTAAAGTAATTTAAAAAGTAAAAGGTGGATTCTGAATCTTCAAAAGATTCTTTAAAAGATTATGGTTTCAAAAGATTCCCCAGTCGTGCTTTGAGAATATTCCTAATTGTTCTTTAATTAATGCTAATTCTAAGTTATTATTTTAAATCTAGTGATTTTTTAGGGTTTTATGGTTTTTATGAGTAAAGTGATTAATTAACTTCTTGTTAAGATAAAAAGTAAGAACTTAAAACTTTTAGGTGAAAACTTTTAAATGGATGAAAATTCCCCTTGGTTGGATGGAATTCGTTTCTTTAATAATTTTCAAGAGAATAAGTAGATAAATTAGGTTTTGACTTCTCCTAATTATTCTAATATTTCCTAAGTTCCTAAATTAGATTCCTTTTGAGATTCTTTTGGATGAGATTACTATTTCGTTTTCCAAATTAATTCAAAGTTAATCTAATTATTACTTTTACGATTTTAGTTAAATTTTCAAAAGTTTTCTAACAATTTAAATTCTACTAGCTATTGGATTCTTAATGGTTGATTTTGTTAGTTTTAATTTTCTAATCTAAATTTTTAAAGAATGAAAGCAAAAGAAAAGACAAAAGATCAATTTTTAAATCATACCTCGGTGTCAAGAATGTCGATCGTCCCGTCATCGCAAAACACCATCATGATTGTCTCCTCAAAATTCTCCATTGTCTTTCATGAATTTGAAAGAAATCTTAGTATTATTGTTTCTAAACCTATCTAAAAAGTCCAAGTTTGTTAGTTTTGGCAATCTAAAACTAATCCTTTGATTTTAGAAAATTAAATGATAAATTTAATTCATTTTTCCCAAGTTTTCAATGAATAGTAGTTTTATTTGTTTGCCAAATTTTTAATAGTTTTTAGTTTAATATTCCAAAGATATTAGTTGTCTTTTGTTTTTATCTATTTGGCTTATTAGGCCTAATAAAACAAATTCCCAAACTACAAACAAACAACTAATTTGGCTTTGGAATCCTAATTAATAACTAAAACCAAATGGATGAATAGTATTCTAATAAAATAATAAAAAACAATCAAAAACAAATCTATCGATGAATAGTAGAAAGAATAAATTGAATAAACAAACCAAAATAATTAGCCCAATGAATAGTTAGATTCTCACCTTAATAGTTGTTTAATTGTTGAATTCCTTCATGTGTAGAATTCTTCCTTCTTATTCTTCTCTTTCTTCCAATTGTTGGTTTATTGTTGTTGTTGTTGAATTCTTGGCTATGGCATTTGAGAGAATTTGAGAGACCCTAGAGACAAGAGGAACGGTTAGTTCAACACTCTTAGTGTTCAATTTTTCCCAAAAAAACCAAAATGGTGAGCGTGGCAACAACCACCTATGCTTGGTTATGGTTATGGTTTGAATGTATCAATTATTTTCGTTTTTCAAGTTCTAGTGCTGTAAGGACTCTCTGGCTTGTACCGACCCCAATTTCCTTTGCTCCCCGATCAGTCCACCCCGTCAACAGACCACCACCCTGCCGCACCCCAGCAGGTCGCAGCTGCTGCAGACACGTGGCGGGGCGCAGTTGGCCGGCGTTCCATCAGTCTTCACAGCCCGTCTCCCCCTTCCGTCTTCACAGCCCGTTCGTCGTGCTGCCGCGGCCACGTGGCGGGGCGCGGTTCGTCGGCGCTCCGTCCGTCCGTTGCTTCTTCCTCTGTCTTCACAGCTCGTCCTTGCCTTCCGGTTTCACAGCTCGTCCTTGCCCCTGCGGTCCAAGCTTCGGTTGTCCAATCCTTCGGAATGGATTTCTAGAAACAACACTAAATTTTGATAAACTGAAACTTGGAATAATTATTAGAGTGTGAGCCCCAAATTCGTCACTTGGGACTCATTGTTTTCTTTTTTTTAGTTTATTACAAATTAAGGCATAAAGTAGTATAAAAAGCCCAAAAAAGAGTGTAGAACCAAAATAGGTATGTCACGTACCAGTATAGCATTTGGTCATAAATAGCCTTTTATCCATAGATTACCTATAAAACCCACTTGTCTATAGGTTAGAACCCGTAATTAGTGGGAAACAATAAGGCTACTGGGAACTTACCCAAAATAGCCCAAACCTAGTGCATGTGACCATGATAGGCTAAATTAAGTCTTAGGAGAGTGGGGGAGGTCTCCACATAAATCTCCAAAGATAGGTTCTAGTTTCCCCATTCCACCGACGAAACATTAGGAATCCAAATTGTTAGCTTGCAGGGTTACTTGTCCCAGACAGGCCGCATGGAGGAATCCACAGCCGCCGGATAGTGTTCTCGGATCTGGAGCATGTCGGGATGTCCACGGCAAAACCCATTCGCCAAGATTCCCTCACATGTGAAAGATTCCCTGACTGCCGGTGATTCAACCGAAGTCAGTTTTCACCTCGCCACCAACTGTGTGCCAGAATAGCCTAAGACTTGGCACGTGGCTTGGGGGACTCCATGAGAGGTTCCCCAAAAAGTCTCGGTTTTTTCTGATCTCCAAAGGATCTTTTTCCGAGCGGTCAACCGCCAAAGGCCACGTTGGGAAATTCATAGAAAATACCCAGGCCGCGGTAAAATCTCACTAAAAATTAGACTAGCATCTTTTATGTTAATAACGCGCCCCGACAAATTTCATGGTGTTCCAATAGCGGGAAGCAGCCGAAACTGACAACATCCCCCCAATTAATATTTACGGCAGGATCTTTGCGGGGTTGACCGGCGTCCCGGGAGCGTACGAAGTCGGAATGAAGACATCAAGGAGCCTTTTCTTACTCCCTAGAGCCTCCCCAACAACCCTAGCTAGTTACCCAAGCCAAAAGAGGTAAACCCCAAAAGTTAGGTTTTTACCCTTTTAATTGGCTCCAGTTGGCACTAGTTTCCGAGGGGGGTTTTGCGATAGAAATAGGGGTAGGGGGTCCCTTAGGCTAAAAATGGCATTCTGAAGCCATTGGCGCAATCCATTTGCAATTCCGAGGTAAACTCCAAAAGTTAGAGACTAGGACCAGCGTAAAACCCAAAATTAGGTGAAAATCTCAAATTTGGATGAAAGTCCGGATGGATGAGGTTACTCGTCGAGGGGGGGAGAGGGCCCTTGGAAACCTATAAAAGGGGGCCCTTCTCTCTCCCAAAACACCCCCAATACTTGTTTTGGGTCCGTGGGTCCAAGCTATCTTGGAATTTTTGGCGTTTCAAGCCAAAAAACCTCTACGGTGTTTTTGGAGCACTTTTGGCTTCCGTTGTTGTTCTATTTCAAGCTTTCGAAGGTCCCTTTGGGCCCTTCTATCTTACCTTGTACCTTGTTGTGGGTTGAGTGGGTTTCACTTACGCTTGCGTGTCCTCGTTGTACCTTGTACTAATCCTAAAGTCACCCCCACCGTACCTTGGCGATGCCGATTTGGGGGGCCTTTAGTATGTAAGTCGGGCCTTGGTTATGCTTACTTTGCGGGCACGATTGCCTTGTATTTCAGTCCTAACCATAGTCAACCTTCCGTGTTGTTTGTGTGTGGGCCCCACTGCCCTTAAGGTGGCGAAGCTTTGAACCTATAAACTACCCTAGTCTTAGAGTGTGTGTCAAAACAGGCCTTAGACGGCGAAGCTTTGGACCCAGGGGCATCCCAAGTCTTAGAGTTGGTGTCAAAACCAATTTGACGGCGAAGCTTTGCACCCCATACATTTTTTGGCTCCAAAGTTTAGTTCCCAAGATCTTCTTGGGAAAAGCCAAAGTTTAGCCCCCAAGAATTGCCCTAGGTTGTAGGAAAGTAGCAGCCCTCCCCATCCCGAGGTAGCGGGATTAAGAGTCACAAAATCCACGTTTAACCCCCACGGCGAAGCTTTGACCTTGACCCTAGACGAACGACATCCAGTTTAATTTTGTGTAAGTGGGTTCCCATACGGGAACCCGAGGGTGAGGAATTTTGGGCTAAGCCAAGCCAGCCAGCCCAGCCCAGCCAACCCAGCCAGCCCGCTAGTCCAGCAGCCGGTACACAGTGCCGATACAGCAGCCGGTCCAGTGCCGGTCCAGCAGCCAGTCCAGCAGCTGGTTGCTCTCACGAACTGGTTGCTCCAGACCAAACGGGACGATGCCCTGCGGGGTCCCAATCTCCTTTTTTTTTGGATATTTACCCCAGCAGCACTGAAAACTGGGGGTCCAGTTAGTGGGTATAAAATAAAAGCTTATCAATCCCAAAAGCAAGCAAAGGGAGGGGGGAGGAAAAGAAGTCACCGTTCGCACGCCCGACCTGCACATGCAACCAAACGCTCTCACATCCCTCCAACAAGACAAAACAAACAATGGAGCGAGGTTAGAGAGGAACATGACTAAGTAGGGGAGAAAGGAGAGAGAAGATCAATAGTAAAGTAGGCTTAGGGGTGTAAGGGAATCCCCAAAAGGGCCTCTCCAACCATTAGAGGAAGGATGAGAATGACGCGGAACATGACAACGTAAGAGGGTAGTTAGGCTCGCAAGAAGTTAGCGTCATAGTGTAAGGCTCCATTAAGAGTTTGGTAGGAATAGTGTGGAAGTAAAAGAGGGGGAGACAAAGAAAAAGAAAGGGACTATTAAAGGTCGTTAGAGTGTACTACCTCGCAAAAGACTAAGCCGTAGGCATTTTGACCGCTTCAAAATACGCGTCTACTATGGAATACGAGCATGCGGCCGGAGGTATGGAGGCAAAGGTCGCACATACAAACAACAATCAGGGGAGTCAATAAACTAACCCCCTGCGCTTTTACTTGAATTTACACTAACCTCTGTTAATTAGTGATTAATTTTGACTAGTAAATAGGAAGTAAGGGGGGACTTTAAGTTTAGACCTAGAAGTTTATCAATAGGACTAGGAATTAGTAGCCGTTAAGGTCAGAACTCAACCAAGAAGATAAATTAGATTAGAAAATAAATTAGGAAATTAGATAATTTAAATTAGAAGATTAAATTAGGAGATAAATTAGATAAATTAAATTAGAAGATTAAATTAGGAGATAAATTAGATAATTTAAATTAGAAGATTAAATTAGGAGATAAATTAGAAGATTAAATTAGGAGATAAATTAGATAAATTAAATTAGAAGATTAAATTAGGAGATAAATTAGATAATTTAAATTAGAAGATTAAATTAGGAGATAAATTAGATAAATTAAATTAGAAGATTAAATTAGGAGATAAATTAGATAATTTAAATTAGAAGACTAAATTAGAGAAAAGATAAATTAAATTAGAAGATTAAATTAGGAAAAAAGATAAATTAAATTAGAAGATTCAATTAGGAGATAAATTAGATAAATTAAATTAAGAAATTAAATTAGGAAACAAAAGGGATAAATTAAATTAGGGAAAAAGATAACTTAGATTAGGAAGAAGACCCAATCAACTCCGGAAACCATGGAAGGGACTTAGGTAATCCCTCCTCAATCCTAGGGAAGGTCAATTAGCCTCAGACTCCCATAGATTAGGATAGATTCGGTGGTAGTTCATATAGGTTGCCGTTAGGGGACGGTTAGCCCGAACTATTCCCTCGCCAATTGGGAACAACCCCATTGTCACCTGCGGAAACTAGGAACTTAAAAAAGAAGATCCATTGCTTGGAAGGCACAATGGACCTACGCTTAGTCACCCGTTAGGTTAGAATTTAGTTAGCCCCTAGAACCTGGTTGTGTCCGATTAATTACCAAGGGTGGGTAATTAAGCGCCCACATAGAGCCCTCAACTTCTAATAAAAATCAAGCATGCTTAACATAATAATCATGAGAGAACTTGATGAAAACCTTAAAAAGAAGCAACTACTTCTAATGAATAAAAATAAGAAACCAAAACAATTTTAATAAAATGAACAACCAGAGGCAATATTGGGGATCAAGTACCTTCTTCACGTATACCAAGTGGAAAGGAGAAAATTCAATGAAGTTTGGCACTTAAATAAGTTTCCAAAAGAATCTTATTTTGTTGGTAAGTTAAAACTTCGTCGTGCAAAACAAACCAAGAATTAGTATTTTTCACAAAGGTAAATTTTCACCCTAGAAGGTCAAAGCTCCGCCGTGCATGACAAATTAGTATTTTTTGCACAAGGTGAATTTTAATCCTAAAAGTCAAAGCTCCGCCGTGTGGGAGCAACCCCAGGAATTCACAGACAAATCAAAGTTTAAGTACCCGTTTCCAGGTTTCAAAGTCAAAGCTCCGCCGTGCGGGAGCAACCCCAGGAATTAACAGTCAAGTCAAAGTTTCAAGTACCCGTTTCCAGGTTTCAAAGTCAAAGCTCCGCCGTGTGGGAGCAACCCCAGGAATTACCAGTATCCAAGGTCCAAACTAATATTTTAAAAACTTAATTCTTAAAGGAGGTACACATGACAGTGTTTAACCGAACATTAAAAACTAATTTCCAAAATTCCAAACAAAGTTTTAAGTTTAATCACTAAAGGAGGTACACATGACAGTGTTTAACCGAACATTAGCAATCATTCAAACCACAAACACCCGTTGTACAACAAGTTTTGGCACGGGGTGATGCTCAAAATCTTTTGGCAAGGTCTAGCCTTGCCGCTTTAAAGTTTTAAGTTCACAGACTAGTATCAATTCGCACAAATAGTTGGTTAGTATCAAAAGAACAACAAAATCAAAGTAGAGTTTGGGAACTACTCCCACAACTCCTCAAATGTCAAAATTTTGGGGCTTGAAGCCTCCAAATTCAAGAAATAAGTTAGTTAACACAAACAATACTAGAGTTAGGGGATTTCCTCCACCTAGACTCTTGAAAAGCAAAGTTTTGGGGCTTGAAGCCTCCAAATTCAAACAAGAAAAGAAAACAAAGCTTTGAAGGGGCCCTCCGGACCTTGAAAGTACAAGAGAATACAAGAAAAGAGCCAAAATTTGGCTTAAAAAGTGCTCCGACAAGTGTCGGTAGCACGAGAAGAGCAACAACAAGAATGAAACAAAGAATGAGGGCCACGAACAACCTCGAGGAAGGGCCTTATATACTTGCTTCCGCCCCCCCCCGGTAAGGTGTTCGTAAAATTATCTTTACTTTCAATCTAGATATTTTGCTAAACTACCTAAACGTATTTTCAAAATAATCTTTGTTTAATGGGAAGGAAGGTTCTCAAGCGAGTTCCTTCTAGGCCCTAAATGGCCTTAGAATCTTTTCCCAAATCAAATATTTGATTTTCCCAAAGATATTTTGAAAACCTACCTAATTAACCAAGATATTTTGTGTTTTAATCTAGGGTTAGTTCTAAATTGTCTTTCTTTAATCCAAAAGATGGCTTCTTACGCAAGACAAGTATCTTGGGCAAATCCAATCTTCGATTTTACAAGAGATATTTGCAAAATCAACTCAGATTAATCCAAAATTACCTTTCAAAAGTCAAACTAAGGGCTGACCCTCTCTATCTTTTGAGGGACAACTCAAAACTGAAAACAAATTGTGCCATCGCGTTCAGAAGACCCCAATTAGCCTAAGGGACCCCTTACCCCTACCTCTCTAGCCGTTTTAAAGCGCAAATTTGAGTCACGGTAACTCAGAACAAAAGTTAAAAAGCTAACTTTTGGAGTTTGCGTCTTTTGATGAAACTGTTGGTCCTGGGTGGTTTAGAATATTTGTGGGAGTAAGAATTGACCCTTGAAACGCTCCGTTCGGACACCGCTAGCTCCTGGTTCACCGGTCAACCCGCCGCCAAGTTGTAAATTCTTGTAAAATTCGTTGTCGGTCCTGATTCTGGTACTTGAGAATGTCAGAATGTCTTCAAACTTAACAGGGCTCTTTATTGGCACACAAAACACTATCCTAATTTTTAGTGAGATTTTACCGCAACATTGGTAATTTCTAGGAATTTACGAATGCAATTTTAAGCGGTTGACTTCCCATAGAGTCATCGTGGAGTTTTGTAAAATCCCGAAACTTTTGGGCAATCTTCTACAAGATGTCCATCAACTAAGGGCAAAACCAAATCTCCAATAAGAATGCTATTTTTAGCAATTCTTTAATAATTTCCACCCGGGGGGGAAATTATTCTTGATATCGGGGGAATCTTGGATGATCGAGCTTCTATTTGACCTTCTGGCATGCTTTGACCTAGAAAAGCACCTCTCTGTATGTTCCAATCATCATTTCCTCCATCTTGGTCTGTTAATGACTGTATTTCTCAAAATTACCTGCAAACAATAAATCTAACTCTTTCGAGTTTGATTTGGACTGACCCGGACTAGACTCTAACTTTTAACTAGTTTGTTACATGTATACTTATAGCTGTTGTATTACATGAACAAGACACTAGGACTGGTTAACTCTCAAATTCTCACATCGCTCGAAATTACTAACTTAACTACTTATTTCTACTAATAAGACCTAAAATTAGTGAAAATGTAACGTCTTACGTGTTTCACGCATTTAAGGCCATTACACACCTCTTTGGTAGGGACTTCTACCAAAACCCTCAATAATTGTATTTTTATATGTTTTTTCCTATTTTTCACTCAAAAATTAACTTAAAATCGCAAAAAATAAGTTCAGAGTTCCAAATGCCAACTTGAGGGCTCACACTCCTGTACCAACAAGAGCTTTGAAGGCAGCACTTCCTGCATAAGAATTTTCCCCTCATTCCGCACATTGACCTTGCGATTTGGGCAACCTTCCTCCACCACCTCAAAGCTCAAATCTAGTAGCGCATTGTCTCCGAGAGATATGCGCAGCTCTTGCTACATGTAGGACAAAGGCCACGTCTTTCTAACTTCAAATATTGGGGGCTCCACACTACGAAACACACACCGCATCAACATAGTCTCCATTGCCTCCACCTCGTCAATAGCCTATCATGTTTTGTCCCTTGGAATCATGCGCTCCCTCGAGTATTGAAAATTCATGTACAACATTTGCCTTCCAAGGTGATACCTACATTTAGAAGCTCCATTAAATTGAGTGAACTTTCCAATTACCTATTTGGTATGCCAGAAGTAAGACAACCTTGGAGCTATTGGAACCATGAAGATACTAAAAGCGGTTTAGGGAAAATACTTGAAACTTATAGAAGGAGTTGACACGAGACACTTCACAATGTTTTCACCAATTACAATCTTCTTGTTCTACCTTGGATCCATCAAGCTACTAAGGAGTTTAACACACGGTTGGTTAATAACTTATAGTGTAGGTGTCTTGCGCACATATGCATTTGCAATAGCAAAAAGGTCCACAAAGACATGAATTGGGAGGAACCATTGAATGCACCAAAACTTGCTTCCAGTAGATGCTTTCATTACTTGATGATAGTTACAACCAAATTTAGTGCGGTAAGCCGTAAGTCTCGTTGGTGTGCATATTAGGAAGGGGCTACTTTGGATCCAACAAGTCCGGCAGAGGTAGAGGCTCTACAATTCTATACAACTCTGGTAGGGTTGGAGGAACATACACCTCTTGAAGATAGAAAGTACCATTTTCCAGTAAGCTATGGTAAAATCTTATATTTCTCATGGATTATCCAATCTCAGCATGAAGCACATAGACAACACTAAGAATGGACTCTAGATGCATCCAATTGTCAAAGTACGATAGATAGAGGTAATTGCAATGTCTTGGCTCCCTCAGGTCCTCCATTGCCTCCAACTGCAATTGTAGACGCATATAAACACGATGAATCTTCACTGCATCTAGCTCCATCTTCGGTGCCTGTGATGAATCCGAAGCATATGTCATTTTGAAGCGAAACTTCAAAATCTTTCTCTTGTATAATCCATGAAATGAGTCACCCCTATGCCTTGCGGTGTTTCTTCCCCACTCTCTAGTGCTCTCAAGTTGAAGGGTCATCTAAGATTCCACTTCTAGCTTCATAGGAATCCATTTTCTAGAAGTGTCTTTGTCATTGTGGACAACAACTGAAGCTATCTCATATTTTGGGCAATGTGCCATATCCACTAATTGGTTTTGGTAATAGCACACCAATCTAAAACTAATTACTTAAGTCCCTCAAATGTGTGCTGAAATCAACTCTAAACCAGTGACTGCTTTAGAACTACAAATGAGAAGGAGATGGATTTTGTAGGAAGTCAAAGAAAAATATGATGGATGGTCCAATTCTGGATTGGGTTGCCAACGGCTTCCAAGACATTAGGAGTCAAGTTAGGACTGGCAATACGAGGCAACTGGATGTACATAACACGCGCCAAATGAACTAAGTACTAAATTCCAACCCACGACAACCCATTATATACTAGCTATTCTATATCTGTTCTTGTCCTTCCCTCGTTGCATCTTAAAAAAATGGATAAATCATATCTAAAGTGCATAATGGGCTTATATTGACATTGGACTTTGGCTGGTCTTTTATTTTTTGGATTTCTACTTACAACTTGAATATACAAACCTCCATAGGCAGAAATCAAGTACTTTCTCCAATAGTAGTCAAGTGAGTGGCACCTTGCACCATTACTTTTCTATGGAACTGATTGGAAATGCAAGCATGGATGCTCCAATTGGCAGATGAATCTTTCATTCTTATGGCAATATTCCAGTGGAGAGCCCAACAAAACATGGATTGTTTCCATTGGAGCTGAGCTACTTGAAAACACCCAACCGGTGATGGATAACTTGGTGTATAAAATAAATAATCAATTGGATGGTCCAAGAGGTAGCCATTGGGCCCAAGGAATTTTTACAATTTGTTTTAATCAAGTACAATAAGAGGTCTTCCTCATCACACCGTTGAACCTTACTCCATCCAATTGTACTTAGATGACAAAGAGGTCCATGAGAAACCATCATACTAACCACTGCGTCTTAAACTCCGTATGCCTCACTCCACTTTTTGTGGGAATTGCCTTTAGGTCCAAGAGGCTCACATCACTGCAATGTGTTGTGTTTTATCCATTGTGTCCAATCATTTCTTTTTGTGATTTTCTTTGCCCTTAGCTTTGTCTTGATTATTCTGTATTTCAATCAGTTTTTTCTAAAGCCCGCTCAATATGCTAAATTGGAGATCAATCCTCGAACCATGGAGGTACTAATTGTTCATTCTAAATTTTGTCAATGAATTGAGAGGTCTGGACAATGTTGAAGTGTTGGATGATCCGATCCAAAAAGTGACATTGAATGATGATAGTTGTTGCAAATAGGGTTGTCTTGTCTGACATAATTTCGGGGTTTTGTGTCTAATAGACGTCGCATGTCGCATGTCGAATTGTCGAGTTGTCGAGTATGGGCGGTTTTTGTTGTCATGTACGGATTTCGGATTTCAAATTTTTTTACCCCTAGGTAAAACGGACTGTCCTACGTGGCTGTGACGTGGCGTGCTTCATGAGGGGCGACCACGGGTAGAGGCGACCACAGGTAGGGGGCGACTGCGGGTCCACAATCTAGGGCAACTACAGGTCTAGGGGCGACTACGGGTCTAGGGGCGACCTCTGGTTCCTTTAAGGGCGAGCGCGGGTCTAGGGGCGACCTCTGGTCCTTAGGGGCGACTTATGGTCCCTAGGGGCGACCTCTGGTCCCTAGGGCGACCTCTTTGTTGCAATCGTCCAAAAAAACTTTCAAAACTACTATTTCTAGTACAAAAAGAAAAAAAAATTAATGGTATTTTTGAATATGTAATCGTAGGATCTTAAAGTAGAATAGTATGACAATGTGTGGAAAAAATTTCAAACACTTTCACCACATAGATTGTAAGGTAAATGCGTTCAAAGTGAAGAAATCACATTTGTGACATATTGACAAGCTACTTTGAATCTTCTTAACTTAAAAAAGTTTACATTATAGTCTTGAATTAAAAAAATTTCATCATTCAAAATTGATTTGAAAATATAAAAAATTTAAAATTTAAAAATAATGTGGTTTCATTCTTTAAAAAATTATTAAGTAGAAGAAAGTACATCATAGAGAGAAAAAACTTTATCATTAATAGCTTTAAAATGGAATTAAAACACACTAATCCCAATGGTGAGATTGTTCTATGAATCAAAGTTAATTTTTTGAACTTATTTGTTTAATTGTTTTGAAAAAGTTTGAAACTTGAGTGGCCCAAAAGAATCCTATGCTTAATTTTTTTTAATATGATACTATGATTGCTCACAAAAGAAGATGCTCTATAACTTTCATACCATCAATCCCCAAAAAATGAACCAAAGCTTTTGAAGTACAAAAAAATTCCAATCTATGAGAACAAAAAAACTTTAATTTTTAATTCAAATTTTTGTGAATTTTTTTTGTTCACCTAATTTATATTTAGGCTTATTGTGGTATGACTCTTGCTCTTTGGCACCAATTAAAATACAAATTACAATCCCATAAAACTAACAAGTTTATCTATATCATGAAAAAGTATCAAAAGCTTTATAAAAAATTGACCTTATATGAAGTTGCCCGAAATCCATTTTCCAAGCTACAAAGACAATTGAGACTTTAGAACTTAACATCCTAACAATGTATTCTCTACAAGAGAAAAGGTTGTTTTAAGTACAACCTAGTAGTACAGTCCTACAATCTTATAATCTTTAGGGAGATTTTTAGTAAATTTTTATTGAAAACAAATGTATTTCTAATAAATATTTACTATAATTTGCTAAAAGGTCATAAATTATAGAACTATATTGCTAAGACCATACCTAAAACATTCCTTTCTCTTCTAGTGATTATTCATGAGGTGGATTTTAAAATACAAAATAATGCACGAAGATTTGTATAAAAAACTTTCCCATTTGAATTCTTCTTTTTTCCAAGAATTCTTGTACTCATGAATTATTTACCACCATCAATCCATCATCCCTAACTTAAAAATTAGATGGAAGGTATTTAAAGAAAAATTTCCCTTTTTGATTTAATTTATGCATATTTCAACGAATTATCCTAGTAAAGGACCTATAATTTATGAAGTGTATTTCAAAATACAAAATAATGCATGAAGATATTTACAATACCTTCCCCATTTAATTTTTTTGATTCTCCAGACATCTTTATACTCATGAATTATTACCACCTTCATCTCTAACTTAAAAAAATAGTAGGGAAGGGATTTAAATGAAAACTTCCCCTTTTGATTGAATTTATGCAAATCTCAAAGATTTACCCTATGGGTCTATAATTTATCAAGTGTATTTTTCTTGATTCTCTAAGCATCTTTATACTCATGAATTATTACCACCTTCATCTCTAACTTAAAACATTAGTGAGGAAGGGATTTAAATGAAAACTTCCCCTTTTGATTGAATTTATGCAAATCTCAAAGATTTACCCTATGGGTCTATAATATATCAAGTGTATTTTTCTTAATTCTCTAAGCATCTTTATATTCATGAATTATTACCACCTTCATTTCTAACTTAAAAAAATAGTAGGGAAGGGATTTAAATGAAAACTTCCCCTTTTGATTGAATTTATGCAAATCTCAAAGATTTACCCTATGGGTCTATAATATATCAAGTGTATTTTTCTTGATTCTCTAAGCATCTTTGTAGTCATGAATGATTTACCACCTTCATCTCTAATTTAAAAAAATAGTAGGAAAGGGATTTAAATGAAAACTTCTCCTTTTGATTTAATTTATGCAAATCTCAAAGATTTACCCTATGGGTCTATAATTTATCCAGTGTATTTCAAAATACAAAATAATGCATGAAGATATTTGCAATACCTTCCCCATTTAATTTTCTTGATTCACCAAGCATCTTTGTACTTATGAATTACTTACTATCTTCACCTCTAACCTAAAACTAGAGGAAAGAGATTTAAATAAAAACTTTTCCTATGGATTTAAGCAAATCTCAAATAGTCATTCTACAAGTGTATAATTTATCAAATGAATTTCAAAATACAAAAAAATAGATGGATAGATATGTATGATCTTTCTTATTTTATTTTATTTCATATCATGTATTCACAATCGAATAAATGATAATGAACCAATGATATATATTTTTAAAAATTGCATGTTTGCAAAAAATGAGTGTTCAATGGAAGATGACATCTTATCATAAAATTAATATACTAGAGCCAATTAATAGATCAAACAAAATATTGTCAAATTCAAGTTGTACTATAGAGAATCCAAAGCAACTAGATTTTTAGAAGAGCTTTCATTTCTAATAAATGAGATTAGGTGTTTAAGCTACAAAATCTGATCTCATCAAGGTCCATTTATTTAGCTCACCTAACAAAGAGGGTCCACTAATACACCTAGCAAACTAAAACAAAAGTAATTGACTCTAATGAAGCTCTCAATTTCTACCTTCAACACCCACAAAAAGCAATCGAACGCCTTCTTCAAGTGACTTTGAGTCTTCGGCGACCTCTCTTGGAGGCGACCTCGGGTAGGGGGCGACCGCGGGTGGAGGCGGGAAGAATTGGCCTCCCAAAGGCCCCAAATTGGCAAATTTGGGCCTTTGGAGGGCTTCTAGGGGCAACTTCGGGTCAAGGCGACCTCTTTGGAAGGAGAACGTGGGTGAGGGCGACCTCGGGTAGGGGGCGACCGCGGGTGGAGGCGGGAAGAATTGGCCTCCCAAAGGCCCCAAATTGGCAAAGTTGGGCCTTTGGGAGGCTTCTAGGGGCGACTTTGGGTGAAGGCGACCTCTTTGGGAGGAGAACGCGGGTGAGGGCAGCCGTGGGTGGAGGCGGGAAGAATTGGCCTCCCAAAGGCCCCAAATTGGCAAATTTGGGCCTTTGGGGGGCTTCTAGGGGCGACTTTGGGTCAGGGTGACTTCTTTGGGAGGAGAACGCGGGTGAGGGCGACCTCGGGTAGGGGGCGATTGTGGGTGGAGTGGAAAGAATTGGCCTCCCAAAGGCCCAAAATTGGCAAATTGGGGCCTTTGGGAGGCTTCTAGGGGCGACTTCGGGTCTTGGGCGACTTCTTTATTAGAAAAGAACACGGGTGAAAGGGACCTCTTTTATTGTGCAACTGTGGATGGAGGTGGGAGCCATTGCTTTGAGGATGTCCTTTTTTTACAATTTCCTGTATAAATAAGAGATTTTAAACATCTTTCTTCTTTTTCTTTTTGATTTTGAAAGTTTCTTAATAATATTTTTTTTCTTAGACCCTTGATATTTCATATCAATTTCAAAATATATATTTTTTAAATTAGTAAAAATCATTTATTGTTTATTTCCCCTTGATTTCTTTCATTACATTGGAGTTGTTAATACATATATGACCTAATTTTTAGGAACTCCATTGGGAATGTTTATAGAATTTCTTCTTGATTCCTAGGGTCTTTATAAGGTGGGGTCTTTTTAAATTTCCTTTGTTTTTTTAATTTTCCCTAATTTTAATGCAAAAATTGTTATTATGACTTGCAAGTTCTTTCTTGTAATTGTGCATTGCAAATAATCAATTTGGTTGTTCAATTGAAACATTTGATGTCATTCAAGAATGAGTGATTATCACTAAAAGGACATATTGGCTAACTATATGGATTACTGTTAAGTGCCTTGCTATCATTTTTTAGTCTCCTAAGATTCATTACAGATATTAACCTATTAAGGAAAAGAAGTTGGAGGATATAAAGAATTGTTGGCGGATGGCTCTAATGTATGTATATAGGCTGCAACATTCAAAGAGGACCATAGAGATCATGCAAGAAAATCATAAATATACGATGAAATCCATCTTGTATTCTATTAGAAAAATTGGCCACTTAATGAATATGAATGATATGATAAAATACGACAATGAAGTATTGAAAATACATTGATAGTGAGATACTTTGTAAGGAAGTTAGGTGACCTTATTGAGCCTAATCTAAAGAAGCAATTAATATGTGGATAGGTGGCAAACTTTCTCATTGATAAATCATGGTTGATGATGCCCCTTAAAGTTGTTTTCCACACTAATGTTTTTGTAACAGGACATGATATTACCAGATTAGTATAAATAGAAACATAGGTCACATTGCATGCATTTAAATTTTGAAGAGCAATGTAAATATATTAACGACTTTTATATAATGTGACATTTAAAAAAATGAATTGAATATTCTAAATGCAAAGTGCAAAAGTTATTGTATAGAATTTCAAATTTCAATTCTCTTGTGCAAATATTTTGTAAATTTTGTCAAACAATTAATTATAGTTTATTTCCTTCTAAACTATTGTGTGAGAAATTTTACAAAAATGAAGTTGAATTTTAACCCATAGAAGACCAAGAGTTCTTAAGGAATTCTCATCTCGGTTCACATAATGCTTAGAGTCTCAATTCTCATCGTGATTTTTTTGAAACTTTTTTTGAAGATAGAAGAATATATCATCTTTATAGGAATATAGCATTTTTTCAATTAGTGTCTGAAAGAAAAAGTTATGCCACCCTAAAGCCAAAAATGGAGGTTAGTAGACACCTCAAATATTATATTTTTGTCTACATGTGAAGCTTTGATTCATTGTAATTGGACTAGTAATGCAAAAGTTATGGACAATCTTGTTTTTTGGACAAACTTAGCATTTTCTTGAAAACAAAACTTGGAAGGTTCATTTTTTAATGCAATTTTCACAATTTTTCTAAAAAATTATTTGACAAGGTTAAATTTGCTCACTAGAACAATCTCATCATTGGAAATATTGCGTTTCAATTCCATCTTAAAGCTCTTAACAATTTAATTTTTTTGTTCAATCTTGGACCTACTTCTACTTTAAAATTTCTTAACCCCTAAAGGACCAAGGCCTTTTTCTTGCCCAAAAACATTCAAAATTGCCATTTCTATTGCAAAGAGTAAAAAATTTGGAAATTTTTTCTTTTGCACATCTAATTGTCTAACTATAGGATCTTATACATAATTAGTATAAAAATGTGTGGAATAAATTTCAGAAATGAATCTTGCAAGTTATTTTTTGAAGAAGATTCTTAGATTGCTAGAAAAACAAGATTGTCTATAACTTTCACACTACTTATCCAAATGAAATGAATCAAAGCTTTCCGTTGAGAAAAAAAATACAATATATGAGGAAAAAAAATTAAAATTTTTGAATTTTTTTTGTTGCCTTTGTTTTGAACTTATTTGTTCCTAGGCACCACTTGAGAAAACATTATATTTCCACAAAGATAATTAGTTTTTCTATCTTTAAAAAAAGTTTCAAAAAATTATGACAAAAAATGAGACTGTAAGTACATGCCCAAAATCCAATTTGTCAACCAAAGGGACGATGGTCCTTTAGGGGTTAAAGAATGCAAATCCAGTGCTTTTATTAGTGAATATTTTTCCCTAGACTTTCAACTTATTTATTCAACGTATGTGTCTTTTAATTCAAAGTATGTAGTGCAAAAAATTTCCACAAATGACAGTCAAAGTCAACTGAAATTGCAGGTCACAATTCGGAATTTTTTTTTCCAACTTTGATTGTTAATATCTTCCAATCTATACAGTCAAACTTCATGAAATTTTTACCACGTGATCTTAGACAAGTGAAGTACAAGATCTTACGGTTAGATTCTAAAAAAAAATCTATTTTTTTAGATGAATGCAGCAAAAGTGGCAGTTTTGAATTGTAGTACAGAATTCGCCCCTACCCGCAGTCGCCCCTACCCGCGGTCTCCCCTACTCGCAGTCTCCCCTACCCGCAGTCGCCCTCTACCCGTAGTCGCCCCCACCCGAAGTCGCCCTAAAATTTGTGACGTGGCTGCCACATGGCAGCCAAGTAAGCCTAGGTAAATGGGGGGTAAATTCTTAAAAAGTCAAAGGGTAAAGTTGACTCTATTAGACGGACGGGACCCTCTACTAGACGTCTTCGACGTCGAGTTTGTCGAGTTGTCGAGTTGTCCGGGTAGACAACCCTGGTTGCAAAGGCTTCATTCAAGAAGAGATGAGGAAGGGTGATTGGTCTCAGCCAATTGACTTGAACGGAATCCCAAAGGACGTAGCTAGTCGAATGGTAGAAGCAATTCCAAATCTATAGTGTACGTATGATGCTAATTTCTTTTCAAAGCTTGTGGGCTTATATATGCAACTCTGGAGTAATGGTGGATGATGTGAAGCCAATGGAGTGCTTGAACAATTTGTGGGCATCTATGTGGCCTTTCCATAAAGATAGTCAATCCGCTAGGGTAAAAATTTCTAGATGCAAAACTTTGGAGATCCAAAGAGACTTCATGAAACTTTATAAGAAGGTCTATGGTCAAAGGTTGGACAATGGATGTTTCCCCAAGAAATTTGTGCGCATTGCTACATTGCACCTCATTATGAAGCAACCCGTGAATTTTGCTGAGTGTACCTCCAAACTCACTAAGGACCGCATTTGGAAGGCAAAGGACAATCTATGGAAGTTGACTCCTCTAGCTCTCCAAGAGCAGATTGAAGCAATGGTGCTGGCTCTTGTATCTCCAACCGTAAAGCCTCTAGGAGAGCAATAGCATATCTAGCAACGGCCTAGGATGTCAGGGTGGCATGCACCACATAGTACAAAGTTGCGAAAAGCTCCGCCAATTGCCTTGGCTAGAGAGCGAATCCGCTCAAGCGAACCCAACAGTGCACTTTCACTGCTGGATGAATGTCAAGCTCACATGAAGTCCCTAGAAGCAAAGGTGGAGGACCTCCATCAATAAGCACGACATTGTGAAGAATAGTTAGAGGCAACAAAAGGTTAGGTTATTAATGTGGAAGCGGTTGAATTGAAACTTGAAGATGAGCTCACAGAATATCATGGAGTGTCCAAAACTTGTGCATTCAAAGGCAATTGGCATAGAAAAGGACAGTTCAATGTGAAGGTAAGAGGTTTGCATCCCACCATTACTACCACAAGGCTAAATGTTGCTAATGCTCTAGCTTCAGTCCTCTCTTTGGAGCAACTGAAATCAAAAGTAGAGAGTAAGCTCACTACCCACCACCAATTCCATCCACGGGCGTGCGTTGAGAAGGAGAGAGTTCTATTTCAATCCCTGAAGGTGGTATCCATTAATCCCTTTCCTATTTATCCAACTGTAGAGTCAGTGCCTCCATTGGACATCATTGTGGCTCCAAAATTTTGTGTTGTATATTTAAGGGCATTTATTGGAAGATGTGCCGTTATTTGTTTGTGTGAATGTTTGTTTCATCCTTATTGTATGTAGCAATTGATCGACCATTCCCAAAAGGTTGTCTATCGGGTATGCCTAGGTTGTAGGAAGGGTTTTTATGGAACGTGGAGTGCACAATGGGGTTTGTCAATTGAGAGTGCTATGGAGATTGTGGAACTGAATTATTTGATTTCAAGTGATCCCGCCTCAAACTGGATGCCCTAGAAAGGCCCATTTGGGGGGATCCCACAACCGAAGCTCCCCAAACCTTAGTTGGCATGAAAGAAAACCATGTGATCTCACGAGTAAACCAATTGAAGGTGATTCATCCACGTGACCCTAAATTACCATCTCACAAAGTCTCCAACGTACTTTTTTCAATGGAGTCTTCCATTGATTTGGTTGAGTGCAAAAAACAAAGGGTACTATCAAAAGGCATAGGTGAAGTCACGAAACAAACTAGTGTGCCAAATTTCAAGTTATCCTATGCTATTGTAGTAGCTTCTAGTATAGAATCACTTGCTCCAAGTAATAAAAGCCAAGATAAGGTGTTGGACATCCCATCTATAGTAATGGAGGAACATATAGAAAATAGGAGTGTGGAGGGTAGATGGGAGATTGTACTATGTCAGGTGGGTGATTGCAAGAAACACTTGTCCTATTTCTTGTCCCCTTGCCCTTAAAAATTGAATTTTTGCTCATAACTTTTGCATTGTTTTTCCATTTGGCATGAAATTTGGAATGAAGGTAGATGCTAAAATTACAGACCTTAAGTGATTTTTTCAATTAAAAAAAAATTAGTTTACTATTTTTAAATTGCCCCCGATTGGTTGTCTACCTTGGCCATTTTGGGGGGTTTTAGTCCTATTTTTGACCCAAAAATTCAAATTTGAAGCCACAAATTGGACATGTTGGAGGTCTACTAATACTAAAAGAGCTGACGATGAGTTTTAATGAAAATAGCATCATGTTGATTGCACACATGGGTTCAAAGTGACCTTCCTTTGCGCGAAAGCTATGAAGAGGAAAAAATTTTCCTTCATGAATTTTTTAGTGCAATGCAAGCGCAGTCTTCTTTAGCAAATGGATTTTTTTCTTGAATTTTTTTGAATTTTTTTTGAATTACTAAAAATGAAAATCACTACATATCCCTTTTCTGCTATTTTCTGCTCCCAGTAGTTTCTGCAGTACTTTGTAATAGTCCGTAGTACTGCATAGTACAATATAGTATTAAATCAACGGTGTAGCATAAAGATGTTACATTAGATGTCATTGTTGACATAAACACATAAAGATGTTACATTGGATGCACAAAAAAATCCGTCAACTTTGACGCAAGAACATCCAATTAAACAAGGCTTTCTTCTAGTGCTATGAAGGTGTGACTACCCCTAATATCTTCTTGTAAACTGGAAGCTCCAAAAAGAGGGGCACCAACTGTTTTGACACTACTAGCACCATAAAAAAACCCATGTTTTTTTGGATGTTAGCAACAAACAAGGATGTTTTTTAAAACACAAGTATAAAGATGGGATTGCAGCTATAGGAGGTAGAATTAAGTTGGATGTTTCAAAAAACGTTTGGATGTTACAGGTAGAACAAGTTGATGTCTTATGCGACAATGATGTTCTAGAAGACATTAAAATAACATAGTTGTGTTTTGTACATCGTCCAAGAAAACACATAAATGCCACGTTGGCAAAAGCTTTTGGTTTAACTTCGATTAAATTAGAGAAGTGGCATGCCACATCAACACACTTGGATGCCATTTGAAAATTTGAATAGTGTTTTTTTAGACATCATCTAAGACATCAACTGAGACGTCCAGGTGTTTTTTGCGATATCAATTGAGACATCAACTAAGATGTCAATTTTGACAACTTTGTATAATTTTGAAATTTACATATTCCATATCATTTGTCAAGCTTCCTACTGCCCCACTTGTATAAATAGTGTGTCTTTTCATGTCTATTTACACACAATTATTGGCTTTTAAGTCATGTGATGTAAATACCAAATATTGTGTATGGCATATTATGTATAATGTATGGTGTATTTTGTACAATGTATTATGTATGGGCTATTTTGTATGGTGTATATCAAAGTTCATGTTGCAAAATGTTTGGATGTTGAAGCTAACATTTCAAAAAATGTCTCAAAAAACATCTGAATAGATGTCACCAAAAATAGTATCAAAATTCTTGTTGAAATCAAAGTTGATGTTGCTCAAACCAATATCAATCTTCTCAAACAATGTGATGTCAGATGCAATATCAGTTGCTACATCATCTCCGGGATGGGTGAAAAAAAGCCCATGTGGCACTGTCCACCCACGTGGCGCTTACGTAGAGGTGATGTGGCTGCCACATGGCGCATTTTGGCACTTTTTTTAACCATGTTTGTTCAGACATTACAACAAAAACATTGCATGTTTTCTCAGTTTTTCACATGTTTTTGCTGCGTCATTTCAAACGGATTTTGTTGAACATCGACGGTGACATGCTTAACGTCAAAAAAAACATGTCACCGCATTTTTTGGCACATCCAAAAAAACATGGGTTTCTTATAGTGTAGTGTCATGTCTTCATGTACATCAAATGCATTTTGGCATCACCTTTATGACACTTTTAGCACCCTACATCTTTGCATCTTTGAAAATTTGTAACTAATTCATAATGTGTCCAAAAATTATAGAACCACTTGCATTCTAATTCATAGTCCTTCACCAATGTGTAAAGATTGTTGTTCATTTTAGTTTAGAGCATAATGATTATGCCACATTGGCTATGCCATAGAACTTAGTCATGTGATTTTAGATGTAAGGTAGGAGCCTAGGAGGCTCTTAAAGTGACCCTACAAGAGCTGATTGCATTTTCAAGGAAGCTAAACTCCTTGAAACAATTTTCAGTAAATTTTGATAGGAAGAAAAACAGAATTGGCATTTAGTCCAAGTCATTTGATATTTTTTGGACCTTTGTGGAATTAGTTACAAATTCTTGAAGTTGAAATGCAGTGGTTTCTAAAAGCACCCGCTTTTGAAATGTACACTTTCAATACATTGAAGAAAGTAAAATGTACCTCTGTGTTAGAAGTCACTTTTAGAGCTAGGTTGCTTTTAGAGCCAGGTCGCTTTCAGAGCCACCCACCTTAGCCCCTAAATGTCTAAGACTTGTTTTGAGCCTCTTGAAATTTCTCTAAATTGAACAAAAAGTCAACATTTTGATAAATTTGAACCAATTTTTTTTAATTGTAACCTTACAAATTCAAACTAGACATGTTTTAGATCACATAGGAAAAGAAAACCCAACAATGTCACTGAAAGATTGAAAGATTATAATGTTTGATCATGAGGGTGTGAAAACTATAAAAATCTTTGAGCTCTCTTTTTGCATGTCAAGTCTAAAAAAATACAAGGTTGAAGGGCCTAACAAGCATAACTCCAATCAATTTATGACTTTTGAAAATCTACTCTACAATTTTCTTAAATGAATTTCTAGTGTGATTTTTTCTCCAAAATCTAGTATATTTGAGGCTCATTTCCAAGAGTCCTTAACACTATGGAAAGTCAAGATTGCAATGGGTACCCTTGCACTAAATCTTAAATAGAAAAATCATAATCATTCATTTTCAAAATTGGATTATTGATGCCAAAACTAGACTTCAAAAAGAACTTTTCAAAAATATAAACTACTAAAAATAGCAATTTGGTTAGGTTTTATTTAACTTCAAAGTTTCTTGGACACCACATTTTGGTGCCTCGGGCATTTAGGGGTTAGTTACCTTAGGTTGCACCGACCCAAGCATTGTTTTTTTTCTCAGCTTTTCTTCTAACACTGGCGTGGAAGCAACGGCACTGACAGTGAAAATTCCTAACTCTACGGAAACCATTCTACAGTAGCAACTCTTGCTCGAGAGCAGTTGTGAAACTAACGCTCTGCACGAGGGGTCCTGCTGCTCCGTCCAGGAACTCAATCAATTGTCGGTAAGCTTCGTCTTCTTCACGCAATGGCCTGCACACCTCAAAGTGGTCCGCTCCTTCGACCTTGTAAAACAATTTGTGCGCAGTCTGCATAGCGGAGGCTTCGGGAACCAGAAGTTTCTGCAGGCAAGTATTTGATCATCGATTGCAATAACTAGGTTTCAGCGAGCAATCCATGGACAGCCACACTTTTAGTGCAAGTCGCATAGCAGAAAATTCTTGAAAATGAATCCACTAAAGAGTACAATGCCACTGACCTCAGTTCCAGGCATGAACTTCCCCTCCGTGAAAGCGAAGACGGGCATGCCGGCAGGCACGTAGTTCTCGAAGTCTTCAGTCAGTTGTTGCATCTTCCGAGAGGAGGCTTTCAGGTTTTTCATGATCCCCGCCAATCTACCTTTGAGCGGCACTCCACTCCCACGGCTAAACTGAGTCCAGAACTTGAGAAAATCTTCCGGGGTCCCCGCGTGCGGCACGCTGTAGAACACCACGCCTTTCAAGTTGGCGAGGAACGCCTGGCAGTCTGCGGCGGCCCGCTTGTCGATAGGGTTGTTACATCTCTGGTTGGCGATGCTTTGCGCTTCGCAGATCAAGCTCTTGATGACGAGCCCGCCGAAGCTGTGCCCCACCAGAATAATCGGCCGTGACTCCTCGGAATCCGCCAGCTCCGACCGTAATTTGCTATACCGGTTGCACAGTCAAGCCACATCAGCCCGCTTCCATGAAGTCCATTCCAATCACTTCACTGTATAAGCTTAGGAGTTAGGACTAGTTTGTACTGTAGAGAATCCAGGTCCAGAGGAACCCAGCGAGACTACAGAGATTCCTCCACATTGGCCAGAAGATCTTCGAACATCACAAACCATGCAGAGCAGAGTAATTGGGATTTCTGATACGATCGAAACAATCATCGGCCATACTGCTAAAGCTCTAATGAGAAATTCGCAAAGGATCGGAGGATCCCATAAGAATCTGTCTTTGGAGGCAACCTGAGATTTGTAGTCATATGGATCCAGGGATTTCCTCGCTTAGACTCAGCCTCTCAACATCAACAGACTTTCAAGAGAATAACACTACTGTCCTTCGGTTGCTGCTAATATACTGGAGTTCTATGCACTTTAGATAAAATTATTTTCCTTCGGTACTGATCTACAGTTCTACCAGAGAAGCAGTAAGATTAGTGCGCCCTCATAAACATCGAAATGTTTCTTGAATATGAGCACGTACCTAAGCAAGCTGACTCTGAGATTGTGGCCGATCTCCTTGACGTCGTCATTGACACCGCGAGGGCCGGCGTCGTAGGCCGGAGCGAGCACCACCACTTTGCCACCGAAGTGCTTGGGCAACCAGACCTTGGGCCAGCACTCTTGCGCCTGCCCGCGACTCATCCATGTCGCTTCCCACTCTTTCGGACCTCTGGACAGTCCGTGGAACAGGATGACGGTGGCGGTGTGTTCCACGCCTTCAGGAGGCTTGTACAGAGTCTGCACGTCGTATGACTGGTCCGCCTGCAGGCACCGCAGTGGCCATTAGAAGGGTTTTACACAGCTGCTAGCACCAATTTTGTATCAACCTGTCCTTTAGATTTGCACAATCGACAGGAAATACCATTCTGCTGGATATGACCCGTGGAAGTGCAAGCTTCTTTTCGACTCGAACTTCCACAGTATTTGTTGTGTCCACAGTCACGAAAACAAGACACGGCTCGCTCTTTTGGATCATTAAACACTCGGCTTTTTGGTGGCACTGGGCTGCCACTGTTCGAAGCGCGGAAACAGTGCCTTCTTCCGCGGTCTGCGCAAACGTCGCCACTGTTCACAGCCCGCATTTCCCCACGGTGACCAGTCCGTCGTTTAGGGGTCACGGGGCAAGTTATGGGTTCTTCCGGGAATGTTGTCAATTATCATCAGTAATGCATTTACTGCAATATTGTAGGGGCAGCTTTCTCGGTTCTTCTGATATTAAACAATTTTTTCTGTATTTCCAGTGTTGTCTTGCTATACTTTAATGGGGTTGAAGTGTCGCCAATCTAAAACGAAGTATCGTTTCTATATTGAAATACGTGTACACAACGCAAAAAAATCCCTTGATTTCGATGAACAACAGAAGCACCCTACTCTAACTTCTTCAAAATTATCTACAGGTGGAAAGATCGACACCGCTTCAACTCTTTTACCTCCACTGCCAAATGCCAAGAAGACTCGGAGGAGATTCAAGAAGCTACTGAATGACAACCAGTGCTTCCTTGTCCGTACGAGGGTAGTCGTCGAAGGAGGCTCCCAACACTAGAACTTCTTGTCTTTCATTATTTGCCGCCGGAGAAGCCAGTCGGTCGGACGAAGACAACTACGGCGTAGCTCATATGTTCAGAGCTCGTCGAGTTCGAAGCACTGGCATCCGAGGTTCAGATTCTGGTTCTTCGCTGCGATAAGATCCCCAGTATGACAAGCCAAGTAAGTCTCCTTAACCCCATGCTTTTGGTGTATGGCATGGTACAAAATATCGTTTGTAAATTTGTGGGATGCATTGACGGTGTCTCTTCCAGACTGAGATCTATAGAAATGTCCCATGGATAAGATAATTGTCCAACTTCAGCCAGGAAACTCGATAGTCGTGCACACAACTGGTCACTATCGATGAGTAGTTGAGAGGCATTCGTACGTACGTACGTATGTTGCGCAATTTTCTTCAGCTCTGCTTTGCTCCACTTGAGGTTCACCCATTGCTGACCTCTAGTGTCAAGATCACCAGAATCTCTTTCATCTTGCGCTCGTCTTTCTTTCTTATGAGAGACACTTCTGGCAGCCCATACCAAATCGGAGTTTCCTTTCGGCGAAGTAAGCTCTGGCGGGTCATACCGTTGCCATACAACGGTCCGTCCTTTCCGTTGGGCAGGCCATGGCCACTCGGTTTTGCGTACGACAAGTCAAGGCTTCACAATCATCTAGGCTATGTCAACTGCGGATTGTTTGGATCTCTGACCAGTGATCTGCATGCTGTGTGTGCCGCTGCATGTTCCAGAATATTTTCACGGTGCATCGGCTATGGCCGGAGGAGGGAGCGGCGCTGGACTACAAACCCGCCCTCGCAATCATCTTCTTCCACGGACTGCAGATTCGGGACGGGCACAACGCTTGGGAGGCAACGTGGAGGCAACGCCAGTGTCGGGATGGGGAATCGACGCTCGTGTGCTGGCCCAAAGCATGGCTGCCTCGGGATCTTGGGGAGAAGAAGGTGGTAGTGTATTCCCTCTCCTACGACGCCGATGCTACTCAGTTGTATGGCCGGGGCAACACCGACGATGTCAATGATATCGGGAAAGACCTCATCAGCAAACTCGTCGCCAGGTACTTCCTGACCGTCAAGCACTGCCACAATGTCTCCCCTTCATTTCTGGGATGGATTCCAAGGCGGACCTCGGGAATAAGATAAAAAGACTCATAGTTTATCACTCACAGAAGAATGATGTTTGACAGTTCCTAAGGATCTACGTGTGGCAATGTTGGATCGGACTTGAATCTCATGCATGTGAAGCCTGACTCTGTCGGATCACTGCAGTCCGAAATGGGCGTTGGACCAGATGCAGTCCATCGCACTGGTGGGGCACAGCTTCGGAGGCCTGGTGCTCAAGAGCTTGATTGTGGAGGCCAAGAAACAAGCCACGCTTCCCGAGCACGCCCGACGGAACGACGTGACCAGGGCCACCAGCGACGCCTGCACCGTGTTCCTGGCGAAGGTCAATTGCGCAGTGTTCTACGCCACCCCGCACTCGGGATCTGACGCGGCCACTCTGGCTCAGAACCTGCAGAAACTGGCCAAGCGGACGAGGGTTCCGTTGACGCTGGCCGGCATCCTTAAGAACCTCCAACCCTTCCAGAGAGAAATGGAGGAGCTGTCCGTCGACTTCCAAGATGCTGCTCGCCAGGACATCAACATCTTCGCTTTCGGAGAAGGCCGGCCCATCAGCCTCTGGTGCGGGCTCAGTTCGGTAAGTCCCGGCCATTTGGGTACTGTCTAGAAAATCCAGAATCGCAAATTCATAATAGGGAATTCATAATCGCAAAAATCATAATCTCAGCATGCACACCTACACCTCCTTAATGTCACGTGGTGCAGCCCAGGCACATACATAGCCCGTGGAGCTCAGGTGTGGAGGCTCCTGTAGGACAATCGGCAGTGATGCACGTAAAAAAGACACTTATCACTTATGGTTGCAAGAATCACGTTCGAAATAGTATCAACATCCGTATTTGTTAAAAATGACATGTTTCAAAGTATCAACGTTGCAACATTCAAGTGCACAAGCTCTAATTAAGCACTACATGAAGAAGACTAATGTAGTAACAAGGTTCATTACACGCTATTAAAAAGTGCCAATCATATTATTTATGAAAACTTTGCCCATGGACTTCTTATTATCGTATTTATATCTGTTTACAACTTCTTATGTGACACTTTAGAGTGATGGTAAAGAGTTCAATGAGTTTTTGGACTACGTTTTCCATCAACCCCTAGGGAATGAGCGCAGGATATGCAATTTCAGAGGGTGATAGTAAAGAAATCTGACTGTATGCAAAGTCCTTGATGTCTCAACGTATTCGATACATCCCTCACCCCTGGTAATCCCGCCGCCTGGTAGTAGTATGTATGCCTTGGATACATGGTTTTGTATGTACCGTGATCGATCTGGATGTTTTGCTTAGCAGGTGCTGGTTGTGCCCTACGCTTCAGCCATGCGGCTGAGCGCCAACAACAACATGAAGATTGAAGACGCAAATCACTACGAAGTATGCAAGCCACCCAGTCGGGACCATGTTAGCTACACAAAGCTTCTGGAGCTGCTTCAATTGGCGATGCCAGAAGCTGATGATGATCTCACATGAGTTGAAACCTACAGAACAGCCTTGCTTTGTGTGCAGAACTTAGTAATCCAAGTCTCCAGTGATAACGTCCTAGGGATAGGGAGTAAGTCAGGAAACCCTAATGCGGCAAATGAGCTGGTTACTACCTGTAGGAATGGGCTCTGGACGTCTCCAACAGATTTGGTTATTGACTTGGGAGGTTGAGGTTGTATGTTCCAGAAAATCAGACATACAGTATTGTCACTCTCTTGTTCTCATATCCAGCTTCATATCTTGTTTCTCACATTGAGAAACACTTTCTCAAACTTGCAAGAAAATTAGGGTTCTTCTTTATTAGGCATTAGAGAAAAAATGAGGCCTCCGGAGGGCTACTCTAGAGTGACCAAACAAGGCTATTGTTTTCAAAGTAATCCCTGGTCAGAATTTAGCGGCAAAGGAAGGTCAATTTGAGTGAATATCGCCGGAGCAGTTAGCCTCGGCAACTAAAATTTTATTTTTTTATTTATTTTTTATTTTTTCAGCGATTAATGTTTTGTTTTGTTTTTGAGAAGAAAAAAAAAATGTGAAACTAGGTTCTTGTGCCACTGGCAACATTGAAAACTGCAGATTTGAGGTGGGTGATTTTAGGGGAAAAAAAACTTTTTTTGCCAAATAAAAAAGATGGGAGGGTAGTTCAGCTACTGCTGGAGCAGCCCTCCGAAGGCCTCCTTTTTTCTCTAATGGGTTATGCTGGTGAACATTGTGACAACTTGACAAACAGATGTCAAACAATGTCTAATATAGTCCCCACGATGTCTAGTAAAGTCAAATTTACCTTTGACTTTCCAAAAAGTTACCCCCCTTTTACTTAGGCCACCTAGATGGGCATCCACATGGTACATTTAGGGGCACATGTGGGTCCAATGAGGATGGGTGAGTGCGGGTAGGGGCAAGTGCAGGTACATAGCAACCGTGGGTAGGGCAACCTCGGGTACTACAATTCAAAACTGCCACTTCTGCTGCATTCATCCAAGAAAAAAACAAAATTAGAATCTAACCATTAGATCTTGTACTTCACTTGTCTAAGATCACGTGGTAAAATTTTCATGAAGTTTGACCGTATAGATTGGAAGATATTAACATTCAAAGTTGGAAACAAGTTTTTTGGAACTTTGACCTGCAATTTCAGTTGACTTTGACTGCCATTTGTGGAAATTTATTGTACTACAGACTTTGAATTTAAAAATATATATGTTGAAGAATTATGTTGAAGGTCTAGGGAAAAAAATTCCCTCCAAAAAACACTTGATTTTCATTCTTTAACCCCTAAAGGACCATTGTCCCTTTAGAGGACAAATTGGATTTGGGCAGTTACCTATTGTCTCAATTTTTGTCATGATTTTTAGAAACTTTTTCCAAAGATAGAAAAACTAATTATCTTCATGAGAATATAATGTTTTTTCAAATGGTGCCTAGGAACAAAAGTTATGCCCAAATGAGTTCAAAACAAGGGAGATTGGGCAACAAAAAAATAATTCAAAATTCAAATTTTTGAATTTTGAATTTTTTTTTTCTCATAGATTATATTTTTTCTACATGGAAAGCTTTGATTCACTTCATTTGGATAAGTGGTGTGAAATTTATAGACAATCTTTTTTTTCTAGCAATCAAAGAATCTTCTTCAAAAAATAACTTGCACAATTCATTTGTGAATGCAATTTTTGCAATTTAAAAAAAAAAAGTTCCACATGGTTCAGTTTGCTTGCTAGAATAATCTCACCATTGGGATTAGTGCATTTTAATTCCATCTTAGAGATATTAATAATTTAGATTTTCTTTCTATCTTGTATCTACCTCTATTTAAATTTCTTTTTAAGAATGAAAATTAAGGTTTTTGAATTTTTTGTCCTACTAGACTCTCAACTCAATTCTCCAACATAAATATTTAAACCTCAAAACTCTATAGTGCAAAAAAATTAAGTTAAGAAGGTTCAAAGTCAAATAACCTAGTCTAGCAATGTACCAAAAAAACTAATTTTCTTTACTTTAAACATAGATATCTTGCAATTTGTGCAATTCAAAAACTTTGAAATTTATTCCACACATTCTCATATGGGTTAGGTATAAGATCCTACTATTAGATGTGCAAAAGAAAAAAAATTCAAATTTTTTACTCTTTGCAATAGAAATGGAAATTTTGAATGTTTTTTGGCAAGAAAAAGGCCTTAGTCTTTTAGGGGTTAAGAAATTGTTAAGTAGAAGTAGGTACAAGATTGAACAGAAAAAATTAATTGTTAATAGCTTTAAGATGAAATTGAAATGCAATAATTCCAACAATGAGATTGTTCTAGTAAACAAATTTAACCTTGTCAAACAATTTTTTATAAAAATTGTGAAAATTGCATTAAAAAATGAACCCTCTAAAGGGTTTTTTCAAGAAAATGCTTAGATTGTCCCCAAAACAAGATTGTCCATAACTTTTGCATTACTAGTCCAAATAAAATGAATAAAAGCTTCACATCTAAACAAAATATAATATTTGAGGTGCCCGTTGACCTCCATTTTTTACTTTAGGATGGCATAACTTTTTCTTTCAAACACTAATTGAAAAAAAATTATATTCCTACAAAGATGATATATTTTTCTATCTTAACCCCTAAATGCCTGGGCGACCATATATGGTCAATCTGAAATTTCAGGCTTATTTTGCAGTGGACAGTTAAATTTGTTTGACCGGTTTTAAAAAAAATTCGGGCAGTTTTTAGGGTTAACTATTGAAAACTTTCATTTTCACTGAAAAAGGTACATATTTGATTGTTGAGAGGTCTCCAAAGCCATGTATGTCCATTAGTGGATGAGTAAAGCTTGCTAATTTTACTTCATTTTCCAACATTGAGCAATTTCACTTGATTAGAGATCTAAAAACTTGTACTTATTCATTTGCTTTGAAAATGATCCCAATGGAAAGCGTAAAGTGTTTTCATGATTTTCACCATTGAAAATTTAAACAAGAAAGTGTTGATTTGGAGTTATTTTTTATTTATACTTATAAAAGAAAATTGCCTCTCAATAATTGCAAGGTGAATTGTGTAATGAATTTAAAAGCTCTTCAAGTGATATTAATTTTTTTGAAAGGGCATTTTAGTGTGCTAACACAATTTGTAGTTGTTCATGTCACCTCCAATCCCAAAAAACTTTTATGTGCAAATTTCTAAAACATTGTGGGGAGGGACAACATAATAAAAATAGAAATTGTACATTTCTCTTGTTATAATCTCACAACTCTTATGCAATTTTGCACTCAAAATTGGTGTGCATGCTAATAAGCAAGCTCTTTAAACATCCATACGGTTAGATTTTGAAAAAAAAAATTTGCTTCAATGGGGATAACTATAAGCCCATGCTCTTTTTTTTATAGTCAAAACACACTTGAAAACGCTTGGGCATTTAGGGGTTAAAAAAAGTTCAGAAAATCACAATGAAAATTGAGATTGTAGGCACCTACGTGAACTCCCAAGAGTCCTCCTAGAGAACTCTTGGTCCTCTAATTATAGGTTAAAATTCAACTTCATATTTGTAAACTTTCTCTGACAATAGCACAAACTAGAATTAATTGTTTGATAAAAATTACAAAATATTAGCACAAGAGCTAGAATTGAAATTTGAAATTCTATGCAATGACTGCTGCACCTTACATTTTGAATATTCAATTCTTTTCTAAAAATGTCACATCATATAAAAAGTGGTTAATATACTTACATTACTCTTCAAAATTTTGATGCATGCAATGTGACCTACATTTTCATTCATACTAACCTAATAACATTATGTCCTATTACAAAACATTAATGCAGAAAACTACTTTAGGGGGCATCGTCAACCATGGTTTATCAATGAGCATGTTTGCTACATATCCACCTATCAGCTTCTTCAAATTAGGCTCAGTCAGATCACCTAACTTCCTTACAAAGTACCTCACTATCAATGTATTTTCAATTACTTCATTGTTGTATTTCTCCATAACATTCATTTTCATCAAGTAGTCAATTTTTCTAATAGAATACAAGATATATTCCATTATTTATTTATGCTTTGCTTGCATGCTCTCTATGCTCCTCTTTGAATGTTGCAGCCCATATACATAGGAAAAACTTTAGAGCCACCCGCCAATAGTTCTTCATGTTTTCCAACTTTTTTTCCTTAATAGGATATCTATAATGAATCTTGGTAGATTCAAAAATGATATCAAGGCACTTAAAAGTTCATCCATATAGTTAGCCAATGGGTGATTGCAAGAAAGACTGAACAATTTTGGTAGCGTTTGGTCAAAAACTACGTTTTTTCTGCCCAATACTACGAGTACTACAAAACGGAGCAATCTCAATCGTTGATTTGAAAAATCAACGGTCAATAGTACTTTTGAGTACTTAATAATATTGAAACAGTACTACTTGAAAAAAATGACAGTTTGTCACAGAAAGTATATAAAATTAAGTATAAGTTAATAATAATTTGTAAATCATGAATAAAAAAAACTAAAAATTGGCCATTTGTAAAGACTTGATAGTGATTACATTTCACCAAAAACTAAAAGTTGAAACCATCATGAATGTTTAGAGCACTATGCGCAAGGGCCCCTTATTCCCATGGATGTTGAGGACAAAGAATTGTGTTTTTTTGAATGCCCTTTGGTGGGCACATGCTCATCTAGTGTGGGAATAGCCCACAAAAAATTCAAGTGAACGTCATAATTTTTGGATGCTTCACAGTACTAAAAAACCCTAAACCACAAAGTGTGACAAATTAGCTAAATTGACATTTAATTATAAAATTATTTTTCAAAATTTATGAAAAATAATGAATCTCATGATTTCTCAGTTAGCCATCTTCAATAAAAATTTCAAGTCCATTAGCTTCATTTTCTGAAAGTTATGATTGATGGCAACTCAGTCTCTTCAATTGTGATGCCTCATAGGACCAACCTTTCTTGCAATCACCCCAATACGTTTTTTGGGGGGATCACCCATTCTTAAATAACATCCAAAGTTTTAGTTGGACAACCAAATTGATTATTTTCAAAGCATAATTACTAGAAGGAACTTGCAAATCATAATAACGATTTTTGTATTATAAATAGGGAAGATTCAATGAGCAAGGGAAATTTTATAAGACCCCATCTTATAAAGACCATAGGAATCAAGAAAAAATTCTAAATTTTTTCCCAAAGGAGTTCCTAAAAATCAAGGCATATTAGCTTCTTCAATCCAATAAAAGAAATGGAGGGGAAATAAATAGAATATGACTTCAAAAAAATTTAAAAATAATTTATTTTCACGTTTTTATGACATATTAAGGCTCTAAGAAAAAAAATGAATAAATAACTTTCCAAATCAAAAAGAAGAAGAAGAAAAGCGTTTGGAATTTCCTCCTAATTGCAAAATATTACAAAAAAAAAATGTTCTAAAGGCAATGGCTCTCACCTCGACCTGAGGTCACTCTACGTAAGAGGTTGCCCACCCGGTGGTTCCCCACACTTGAATTTGCCACCAAACACAAAATTTAGCTAGTTTTGGACAAAGAGAAAGGAAGAACTTTTACCTCCACATGCAGTCACCTCACACAAGAGGTCGCCCATAAGAGGTTGCCCAAGACCCGTGTTCTCCCACAAGAAGTCGCCCTAGACCCGTGTTCTCCCAGAAGAGGTCACCCTAGACCCGAAATTGCCCAAAAAACCCAGAAAATTGCCAATTTTTGGACAAAGAGAAAGCAAGGACTTTCACCTCCACCCGCAGTCACTCCACACAAGAGGTTGCCCATATGAAGTCTCTCAAGACCCGTGTTCTCCCACAAGAGGTTGCCTTAGACCCAAAATTGCCTCAACCCCCCCCCAAATTGCCAATTTTTAGACAAAGAGAAAGCAAGGACTTTTACCTCCACCCACGGTTGCCCAAGACCCGCGTTCTCCAATAAGAGGTCGCCTAAGACCCGTGTTCTCCCACAAGAGGTTGCCCTAGACCCGCGTTCTCCCACAAGAGGTCGCCCTAGACATGAAATCGCCCCCCAAACCCAAAAATTTGCCAATTTTTGGACAAAGAGAAGGCAAGGACTTTTACCTCCATCCGTGGTTGCCCCACACAAGAAGTTGCCCAAGACCTGCGTTCTCCCACAAGAGATTGCCTAGGACAAGTAGTCACAAAAAGAACGCTTTGCATTGCATTTTCTTAGTGATGAAGGGAAAAGTTGTCAACTTAATCATGGTCAATTCATTTTTCTTTAATTTGCAAGACATGTTAATGTACCTTGTTTTGTAAGTGAGCTAACTAAATGTACCTTGATAAGATCAAATTTCATAGCCAAGTCTCCTAATTTCATTTCTTGAAAATGAAAGCTCTTCTAAAAATCTAGTTGCTTTGGATTCTCTACAGTATAGCTTGAATGTCACAATAACTATTTTGTTCTATGAATTTACTCTAGTAAATAATTGTGATAACAAGATCTCAACTTCCATTGAACACTCAAGTTTTGCGAAGATGTGATTCTATTCATTATATATGGCCATTATTATTTATTTGATTGTGATTATATGATATGAAATACGTCAAATGAGAAAGATCATACATATATCTCCATCTATTGTTTTTTATTTCAAAATACACTTGATAAATTATACGCATGTAGAATGCCTCTTTGAAATTTGCATAAATTAAAAGGAAAAGTTTTTATTTAAATTCCTTCCTTCTAATTTTAAAATTAGAGATGAAGGTGGTAAGTAAATCATGAGTACAAGGATGCTTGGAGAATCGAGAAAACTAAATGGGGAAGGTATTGCAAATATCTCCATGCATTATTTTGTATTTTGAAATACATTTGGTAAATATTACACTAGAGTGATTCTTTGAGATTTGCATAAATTAAGTCAAAAGAGGAAGTTTTTATTTAAATCCCTTCCCTCTAATTTTGAAGTTAGAGATGAAGGTGGTAAATAATTCATGGGTACAAAGATGCTTGGAGAATTGAGAAAATTAAATGGGGAAACCAGTATTGCAAAAATAACCATGCATTACTTTGTATTTTGAAATACACTTGATAAATAATACACTAATACGGTGATTTCTTGATATTTTCATAAATTAAGTCAAAATGAGAAGTTTTTTTCTTTAAATTCCTTTCCTCTAATTTTTAAGTTAGAGATGAAGGTGGTAAATATTTCATGAGTACAAGTATGCTTGGAGAATCATGAAGATTAAATAAGGAAGCTAGTATTGCAAATATCTCCATGCATTATTTTGTATTTCGAAAAACATTTGATAATAATACACCCATAGGGTGACTCTTTGAGATTTGCATAAATGAGAATGGGAAGTTTTTATTTCAATCTCTTTTCTCTAATTTTTAAGTTGTAGCTTAAGGTGGTAAATAATAAATGAGTACAGTGATGCTTGAAAAGAAGAGGAATTCAAATGGGGAAGTTTTTACACAAATCTTCATCATGCCACTTTTTGGGTTTGTTTCAAACCAATGTTGATTAGAATTTCATCTTCATTTCCCACGTTGTTAATTGTGTAGAGCAAAAGCGGGAACAATTGTAGAACTTTGATAGACATCTTGAGGATGTCCATAATGGATATGAGTTGTTCCTTCATATTGTACTTTAATAAACATGGCACTAAAGACAAGAGGCATAAGCAAGCCACACACTTTTTTGTACTTTGATAGAGTTGCTTGTAGCACTCAACATTATATATATATATATATATGTATATATATGTATATGCTTTCCTCTAACATCTTTAGTGTGGAACTTCCAGCATTTCCATTTTTGATTCGTTGGTTTAGGGTTTAGGATGGTTGACTTGTAGACATTATGCAATGTGTTCCTTGAAAAACTTGCTAAGATTTGCATAGCCTATATGTAATTTTTCTTTGGGGAGCTACCATACATGAATTTCTCAAATTTATGGACTTTGATTGTTTTTTGCTACTTGTGATAGTTGCACCATATTCATATTGAATGATCATTGTTGTACTCTAGTTCTACCATGACTCTTCAACAATGTCAAATTTTCACCATGGAGTTTGAATGCTTGATATATGACTGTAACTCTTGTGAGAGGTGTGAAAAAGCACTTGTATTGTTGTACATGTCTATTGCATTTCCATCATCTATTCAGAGCCCATTATTCATAGAAAATGCGAGTGCATTCTCGAAGACAGAGTTACAAAGGCTGCAAAAGGCTGCATGTACGAGGTACAAATATTAGTATATCACCAACACTAGCCACATATCCACATGACTTGATGCTACTCAACACAATAAACCAGAATGCTAAGAAATACAGTAAAGGACTGGCAGGGAACACATTGCCCTGGATCCCGATTATTTAGCAATTGCATGAAAATGGAAGTAGTCTCTAGAGTTTGTGTCAAAACACAAAAAATTGAAAGTTATTACTATAGTAAAACCACCCATAACCGACCAAATAAGCAATTGGGGACACGATGTGGAGTATAGTAAGGAAAAGGAAATATTTTCACAAGTGTAGAGATAGAAATGAGGGAGATTGTCAAAATTTGGTAATTTTTTTGCTTGAACTGAAATTGCTATGAATTTGGATGGTAAAAGTTAGTCTAGATCCGTGTTTAATGTGTAGACTATTCCAAAACTGCTCTTTTATGAGACTACTTTTTGTTCACTTTGGCACTCCAAATCAAGCAGATGTGTCATGAAAGGAATGGAGAAATTGATGGTTAGAAATCAAGAACTCATGTTTGAAAATTAGTCCATGTGTCTCCTAAATTTAAAACACTCTATTAATTGTTGATGGGGTTGTGGTTGGTGATGGGTGGTTGTACCTTAATTGTGCAACAACATCAAGAAACTGCTTCAAAAATTCAGAAAAGGAAGGCCACCACGTATCATTCCTGGACATTGCAATTGATTTTGAGTTGGCGAGTGGGAGAGGACATTGATTTTGGTGCTGATGAATAGGATTACAAGTATTTGCAATTTGGACTTTTACACGGAAAGTGATTTACTCAGTGTCATGAATAATGAAAACAGCTTCTATTGGATGAGCTTTGTTCATAAATAGCAAAGGGGTTGTGAGATTGGACCCTTGCATTCGGTCCAGTTTTGTGTTTCCCAATCCCGAAATTGCAACTGATACGTGCTAGGATTAGTGCTCTGTCTTGGAGATGATGATTAGGTCATAAGGTTTCTCTCTATTGTGATCTCATCTTGTATTGTAATCTTGAGCTGAAGCTTTCTATCTCTTTTAACAGATAAAATTCAAATAGAGCCGGGGTATGTTTTCACTTTAATTTGGTACTCATGTATGCTCATGCCATGGCTCTTTGAATGCTTGTGTTAAAACTCATAAAATCTAGATTTTCATGCAATGGTGACTAGGTTCAGAATTTCACCAATGCCCTTTGACTCATCAATCAGCATGTGTCCATGTGTCTCCTAAATTTAAAACACTCTATTAATTGTGGATTTGCGGTGCTTCTAAGAAGATCGAAGCTTTGTAGCTTGTGAAGAAGACATCCTACATTCCTTGGTCAATGGGACACATGATTCCTTGAAAGCAAGCAAGAATCTGGGGTTTGTTTTTTCATTGTGTTCTGTAGGAGACTGCCTCTTCATGGCTTTTCAAGCAAACTGAGGCCACAAATCCAATTTCTAAATCCCAAACCCTCTTCACAAATTCCTATTCACAAATCTATTCACAAATCCCAAGTGTGATATGAATTTTTTCTATTCTATGTAGGCGTTTGTGAATCTGTCTACATAGACACTCATATCCTACTGTCAAGGCTTCTTTGTATAACACAACAAGGTAGAGTTGCTATGCCATTAGACTTGCCACCACTTCCTTGACCTAAAATTTGTTGCAACAACCAATGTATTCTTTTTAGTCCATTTGGACAAAACTAAAGCTTAAACTATTGAAGCTTTTGTCGTTGGATTGCACGAGAAGGGGCTTTGCATTGAGAGAAGCTAATTTGTGGAAGTTCGAGTAGGTACCTAACTGAAAAAATGAACTAGGGACAAAGCCTCTAGTAGCATGTCTGTTAATTTTAGTTTCTACTTTATGTGAAAACCTTGGAAAACATTGTTTGACATTTATTTTGTTAAAACATGAAGTTGAAAGTGTGGAACCAATTTTGTAAATGCAAAATGACACAAAAATATAGTTCACACCATGACTTTCAACAATAGAATGTTGAATAACAATGAAATTTCTATATTCTTCTAGCACATTTTTTCTTTTTCATCATTTTTTCACCATTTTCAATCTTTACCAAATTTCTTTATAATGCAATCATTCTTTAAACCTTTAACCCCTAAACGTCTAGATCCTTCTCCAGAATTGAAGATTTGGGAAAAGTCATCATAAAGTACTATTTGGAAGAATATTTCGGAATTCATATACAAATAAAAGTTGTAGATTTTGAGTTTTAGATTCCATCCATACGGTTAGATTCACCAATGCTATCACCAAATTCTTTTTTATAAATTTTGAAAGAGAAATTTCTAAATTCCTTCTAAATTCAATTACAAGCAAAATTTTATCATTTTTTGAGTAAAATTTGTTGGAATGCATTTGAAATGAGGTTCTCTTGACATGGTGATTTTTTGAAATTTTTGTGTTCTTTTAATCTATGACCTCATTTTTGCAAATCCAGTTTTGAACTAGAGCCAATGCAATTTTGGCTTGGTAAACCACTTGACATTCTTCCACACTTGTAATTTTAGAAAAATATGTACTCTCCTAACAACAAATCCAACCATTAGATAGGACAAGAACTTGATAAAATATCTCCACAAACTTAGATGACTTTCATCCAAGCAGAATGAGAAAGAACTAAGAGTTTCAATTTGTCCATCGTCCAGAAATTGGACGTCAGAGCGCTTAGGGGTTAAGGCCTGTGCATTCAAAAGTGGATGCGTCTTGGTCAACCTTGATTGTAGATTTCAAAATATCCATCATTGGTATGTGTTTTAAACTAAGAAAATGAAACATAACAAGTTTAAGTACAATCCCATTTTGAAATTTTGAAAAAATTGAAAAATTGAAAGAATTATTGCAATTGCAAGCTCCAAGTGTCAAAATCCATGTTACACCATATTGTGAGTTTTTCATTCAAATATTCTTCTTTTAAATTTAAAAAAATTTAATTACAAAATTATGTTTTTCATTCTGATCTTCATTTATAGTAAAAATTCCAAATTATTCTAATATATATTATAATTGATATGATTTTATTTCCACCTCTTATTTTAGAAAATTATAATTATTTGATTTTTCCATTAAATTTTAAAAAGAAATTAATGTCAATAGAAAACTCACTTTTTAACATATGAAAATATCAAGATTCTATATATCAATTATATAATAGGATAAATTTAGCTTGATAGTGAAATTCGACTTAAAGGTCTTTGTCAAGGGTATTGGGGTGTTAAAAATAAAACAACTACTTGAGATTTTTTCATACTAATCTCCTTTGCAACTTGTTTGTCTTGAAATAATTTTTGATTAATTTAATTGGAATTTTTTTGCTATATTTACAAATTTATTTTCACTTTTAGTTCAAAAATAATAACTATGACAATTTTTTATGAAACAAAGTGAAAATTTTCATAATAATTGATAGTTCATAGTGTCATATAATAAAATACAAGATTAATATTTGAACACAATTTAAAACTAAGGAAAAATTTAGCTTTGACAATCATGATGTTTGACTATTTTGCAATGGATCTACTCTTTTAGGGGTTAAAAGATATATGATTACATTAGTGTAAAAATGATGTATATAATGTTAATGGAATATTGTGGCAAAACAAAGCATACAAAGTGAAAATTTTCAAAAGTTTTGTATATTTCATTCAATTTTTTTCTTGTTACAAATCAATTGCAAGGATTCAAATTTATGTATAATGAATGATTATATACATGTTTTTTGCATACAAGTTAGACTTGTTTTCTTCATTCATTCAAATGTTTTAATATTCTTATGTTAGTTCCCTAACATGTGTATAACATAATAGGTTGGTTGAATTGAGACATTTCAAATTCTCAAACTAGTATCATTGAAATCAAAATGTGCCAATTTGATCTGTAAAAAATTTGATTTGATATTCATAGCATATAAAATTCATAAATAAGCCTATATAAATTGACTATAAACCAAGATTTTGATAAATATAGATCTTATATAGGTTTTGATAGCTATACGAATGATTACGTACATATTTTGTTGTGGTGTAGTGGTATAGTGTAAGTTGTACTAGTGCTTGTATAAAAGGATTTGAATTCAATTTTGATTTGAATAGGTTTTGGTTTTGTTTATTTTTATTGTAAATTTTTTTCCCTCTCCACTAAGTTTGGGGAAAAAATTAATAGAAAGCTATGCAACCTATACTTTGACCAGTCGGATTTGAAAAATATACAATTGTGCTTATAGCATGTCTTTCATGAGAAAAACTTTGTTTCTTTCTTAGTTTACAGTACAATGAACCTATCCTAAATTTTGCATTTGGGGGAATGGTTAGAACAATGATGGTCCAATCCCTATAATTTGGTATACTTGTCATTTATTGCATGGACTACATGAATTTCAACTTGCACAATTTGTAGAAGTTGTAAAATTTTGGTTAATATAGAGAAAAATTATAGACATGCTATACTTTCCATGCAAAAGGAGAAGAAAAAACAAAAAACAAAAACTCAACCTACTTTAAATTATGTTCTAATATGCAATGTTAAAGCCTCAATGGTGGAATTTTGGTCCTAAATAAATAAATAAATAACCATTTTTGTGCCTCCAAGAATAGTAAGAAGTAGTTTGTTTTGGTAATTGCATACTCATTACAAGAAAAATGGGCTTGAAGAGGGCCTTGAAATTGGAGTAACAATGATGTCACCTGCTGAAATTTCAACCAATTTAAAATAAAAAAATTCAATTTCTTTAATAATTTAATAATCACAGTCCTTGTTCACTTGGCTGAAATTCAACTAGTTAATTAGGATTGTCCTTTCTTTCTTTTGTTCTTTTGTGGTGCAATAGTGACATTACTAGGGTCTAGCGGTATAGACTTTGGGGGCTTTCTTGAGGCCCCATTTCTCTTGTAATGATGGTACAACCAAAGAATGTTACAGGACCGTAAGCAAGGCCCCCTGCCATGTTCCATTGGTGGGTAAAGTTTATGGGGGAGCTTCAAAGGTTTAAGTGAGCAATTGCATTGTCATGAGGACTTGGTGGTGGAGAGGGATATGGTAAGAATTCCTCTTGTATTGACTCCACCAATAGGGTCGACCACCGATTTTCACTAGCAACACAGTCGGTGGAACTCTTATTGTCTAGTGGTGCTTGTCTACCACCGCTCTAGCATGGCAGAGGCCCCCTTATGTAAAGAGTCCTCGAGGTTCCACGGAGAAGCACTGAAGCAGCTTTTAACAGGAGGTTCGTGCACTAAGGTAAGAGGCTCTGAAACAATGCGGGCATTAAGAATGGCTCCTATAAATGGTTGTGAAATGGTGCATCTAAAGTTCTGAAATTGACTAGTACATTCATCGAATGAACCAAGGAAGAAAACATTATTAATTGGAAGAGCCAATCATTCTCTGTGTTTTCTCCATTTTTATTTAGAATTGCAAGTGAGCCATTCATGAAAGATCTAGGGTCACGAATAGGGACCTATGACCCAACTCGTTTGAAAATTCATAAGTAATTCAAAAATCTCTGGAAAAATATGAAACCACTTGGGTTAGATTCCTCATCAATTTCTCTTTGTCTGAAAAATGAGCTAAAAATATTCCCGTCCAAAGAAATACACGAAAAAGGCAGACCAGCCCTTAGATGCACCATTTCTGAGCCTCCTACCTTACTGACTTTGGGGCCATTTGGGTCCCTTGCGTTCTGCTTTAACTCCACTTGATACTGACTTTACTGTGAACCAGTTTTTCTCGTGAACCAGTTTTTCTCGTGAAACAGGTTGAAGAAGCTGCCCTGTGACCTTGTTTTCCAAACGTTGGTTTGGGAAGACTTTAGCGTCTGGTGGGGCAAATAAACTAAAAAATAATTGCCCTACATGAGTGTTATAATATTGCGTTGTTCTTGAAGTAGATGAATTGGAGTACAGACACTTGAACCTCTTTAACCCCTAATAATGACCCAAGAGGAGTGTACTTTCAAAATGGGCCCAAATTGTCAAGAACTTGAGCAATTTGTTTGCTCATTTTTTCTTGAGATCGGATAGAATGCAAATGTAGGATCTTGAGTTTCACATTGAGAGTGAGCACCTCAAAAAAATTTAGATTACTTTAACCGTACAATTTAGTAGATATTTAAGTTTGAAGTTTTATTTGAGTTAATGGAAAAACAAGGCATCGCACTTTGAAGGGGTAGATCTTAATGAGAAATCAATATTTTGAAATGATGACCTTAGTGTGCTCATTGCTCAGTGACAAACAAGAGAGTTGAGAATGCTCCTTTAAAGTTTCACAAAATTCCGAGCATTTTTCAATTCATGGTGGGGCTAGCAATGCATGGTGGTTATTGAAATGAGAGTAGTGCTTGTAAGAAAAAAAACAAGAAAGGCTGAATGGGACACTTGACTTTTCCTTGAGCTCCTTGGTTTTGCCCTTTTCAAGGTGCATCTATTCTTTTGAGGTGCCCAACAATCACATTGGTTGGTTGACTATTTAGTGCATGCCCAAACTCCCCCCCCCAAAAAAAAAAATAAGTTGTGAACTATACTACACCACTCAACTTAAAAAAAATTCCACAAGGTGGAATTTGATGAAACTACCACCAATGAATTCATAACACAATATGTTTTTTAGAAATATTTTTTATTTTTTGTTTTAAAAAAAGAAACCTCACAATTTGAGAATGGGATGCACCCAAAAGAGGGGCACCAACCAGAAAATGGTCACTTTGGTCATTAGGGTTTAACGCGTCCTCCTGGCCAGGAGAAGTATCTTGCACGTTTGCTGCACAATCACTGTCTGTAGTCACTGTCTGTAGTACGCTTGCCTCACATTTCAAATTTACCCAGTAGGTAATATTTGGGGTTGAAGAAGGTACGAGGATGCTCGACAGAAAAAGTTGTGAAAATTGCCTGCACAGAAACTAATGGTGGACTTATTATTTTAACATCAACTTGGCTGACGTTTAACTGACTATATAAATGTGGCAATGCTCATTTGCGGTAAACGATGAGACTCCGTGCTGTTTTACATCCTGTCTTTGTTTGGGAAAGTGTCTCATTTCGAACAGCAAGCTGCTTCATGCACCATCAATGGCAAACTTCGAGAGAACCATGAGATCTGTTTCAGGCATCCAACACTGTCGGCTGTCTAATTTGCAGGCATGTATAGTTGGAATACTATTCGTCGTAGCCGCGACGCTCTGCCTGAACGCCGGCGTTGTCGAGGGAGCTGCACCGGATGGATCGTGTGGAGGCTTAAATGCAAATATCACATGCGCGCAGGACGGGCAGGGCAGTTGTTGCAGTCAGTACAATTTTTGTGGCTCTACTTCAGACTACTGTGGAGCGGGCTGCCAACTGGAGTATAGTCAAATAGGTGCGTGCGACAATGATACGAGAATTGCACCCGCTTCGGCTCCCGGCCCTACTACTGTCTAGTGTGGCAGAGATGCAGAGAACAGAAAGTGCGCCGACAACATGTGCTGCAGTAAATTTGGATATTGCGGGACGACGGGTGATTATTACTACTCAACCAGAGGTTGCCAGAGTCAGTGCAGGCGCACTCCCGGCCAAATTGCTGGCATCGTTTTCGGAGCGTTGGGAGGGTTTGCCATCCTTTGTGCCATCACCTTTGGCATGCTTAAGCTTTATGAGTCCCGTAAAAGGAACAATGGGCACTATCCTTGAAATGGTGGTATTCCATGTGCTTTTCTCAGACCACCCTGTCTGATCTGTGAAAGTGACATGTAGGACATATAGATTTTAGAAATCTTTTATTTATATAAATTTCAAAAACTTAGGACAGGTATAGATTTCAGACGGCGCCATCTGAACTATAGAAGTGATATCTAGGACTGTTGTAGATTTCAGACATCTAATAAAAATATAGATTTCAAACATGTAGGACTGATACATTTCAGACCGCCGGGTCCGAACCGTACAAACCCACACTAGTTTCTTCGTGTTGCTGGTGTACTTCATTTGAATCACAACCACGGTATTTGACACGTGTTGATCGATGCTGAATTTCTTCCAGGGCATCATCACTCCGGTGCATCGTTTGTTTCCAGAAACCGCAGCTGAAGACAAAGACACATGTGTGGATATTGTCCTTTGCCACGGCTTCGCAATCGGTGACCTGGAGAAAGACGTCTGGAAGAACACTTGGCAGACGACGCGCCGGAGTGAACATGAGCCGGTGGTTTGTTGGCCGGAAGTCTGGCTTGGAAGGGACCTTCCAGAGGGAAAGGCCAGAGTGTTTGCTTTGGAGTACGACGCGAACATCTCCTCTGATCCCCAGAGGAAGGGCTACCACACCGATGTCAGCGAGATCGCCAAAAACCTTCTTCACTCCCTCTTTGGGTGTCTGAGTGCTTCGATCTGATGTTCTGCATGCTGATAATTATTGAGCGAAATTCTACCCAATTCTGCGAAACAGTTTACCGTGACTCAGTCTCTAATTCCCACGTCGTCATGTTAGTTAAAATGCCTGAATTCCAAGAAACTGTAACTTTTCAGTCGCCTGTCTGGAACGTCAGACTTGTGTACAGTACAGCAATCCTGACGAGCTTTTAGAGCTGTATGCACATAATGATCAAATTCTGCCGCTCTGAAACACACCAAGTTTTACGAAAATGACCATCGATCCACTCATATGTGAGCAACATAGAAGTGATGTCTATTTCGAAGGCAAAGTCAATTGAATTGCCAAGTTTTCAGGTGGCCCCAAATGAGGTGCAGAACGGGATGCAAAAGTGGTTTTTCCTTTGAAAACTAGGCCAGAAATAGATTTCCGTTTTAAACAGTTGTGCCAGAATTTGCCACTTGACCTGATACGATAACTGAAGTTCCCTTTTCAATCTTCTTCAATCAGAGCAAGGCACAAAATCGGACAATCAAACGCCGTCGTCCTGATCGGCCACAGTTTCGGAGGCCTTGTCATCAAGAGTCTGGTGGTGGAAGCGCAAAGCCTAGCAAATCAGAAGGCAAGGAACGCGTTGGAGAGAGCGCACGCTGCAAGCTGCCAAAATTTTGTGAACAACATCCGGGGGTTCATATTCTACGCCGTATCGCACTCGGGAGCTACGAACCTGGAAGTGTACATCAGCAAAACACTGCTCAGGTGGTACGACAGGCGCCACGAATCCCATTCCCCACAAGGAACGGGCCTCCTTTCAAACATCGCAGACTTCTCAAGGAAAATCGAATTGAAGAGCTCTCTGAGCAGTTTCAAGTTTTCTTGGACAAAGGAGTTGATGATCTGCCAGTGTTCGCTTTCATCGAGGGCCTCCCGATGAGTGAGGCAGTGGTGAGTTCCGACCTCCCGTGTATATTTCCTTCTGTGTCGAATGTCATGTCACGGTAAACTTTTTTGAGAAACTCGTTATAGATCATGTCCGATCTCACAGAAACTGCAGTTTTCAGAACGTAGGCCTTAATTATCCTGATTCAGGAATGTACCGTCTGTGATCCTGTCCTGTCTTAACCAGATTGCGGTATATATGCTACTGCAGGGCAAAATTGTGGAGGACTCTTCAGCGATTAGGCTGTCAAATCGAAATATAATTACTACGAGGTGGAATCGACCAACCATTTTTCCGTTTGCCGACCGAGCACGAGAGACGATGCGAGCTACCAGAAGTTGCTGTCTGTGCTCAATCCCATTGTTGATGTGTCTCCCAATTCCCATCCAACAATAGAACAGTTTGACGTAGAGAAGAATCATGGCTCGGGACACTCGGGATCGCAATCACTTCTTCATCCAGGAAAGATTCCTGCACTGCCCCCAATATTGACTCGACTTATCGGGTCGAAGCCAAATGACGACGACACTAGCTCTGCTACTGTAATATTTAGGCACCGGAAAGAATCTTGCAAACGTGGGTTTTTGGATTTACGTCAAGCATTTCTTGACTGGATTTGGAGTATTGTTGTATTGGATACTGCAACTAACAGCTGTAACCTGCAATAATTTTTGTACTTCTGTGAATTTAGTACTTGGTTTATAAATTAAAAGTACGGGTGGGAATACCCATCCGAGAATTTGCCATAGATTCTCACGAGATGTATTCAGAGCGTAGAAAATATGCGAAAACGTGGAAAATATGCCGGCGTGAGAAAGTAATCAAAGTATAAGAGAAGTCTTGATTTCCAAGGGACCCAATCACTCTCACTATCTGGCAAACATACGGTGGACCAATCAAGACTCATCTTATTTTGAAAGTAAGAGGATATTCCATCAAGAGTTCATTAACCCCTAAAGTCCCAAGGCATTTTCTAGGATTTTCTGCCTCAAAAAACACTCAAAACTGCCATTTCTAATGCATTGATAAAAAAAAAAAAAGATGATTTTTTTCAAAATGTAACCATAGGATCTTGTACTAAACTTGTATGAGATTACGTGGAAAAAATTTCGTGCAATTTGACCATACAAATCAAAAAATATTTCATTTCAAAGTGACAAGTTTTCTTTTGGGGGGCCTTACCCAAAAATTTCAGATGGCTTTGACCGCCTCTTGTAGTAGATTTTTACACTATGAACTTCAAATTTAATTTTTTTTCATAATCAATATCATGTTAGGCATATGTCTACCAATTTTCAAGTCAATCCAAGACATAGAACATATCCAAAAAAAATTTGCAATGTGACTGTGTCTCAAGATTTGACAATACACTGACCAATTTTTGCACACATTTTAGCAACACATATTTCAAAAATATAGTAATCCAAATGGTAGATTGAAGTAGGTAATTATAATGAACAAGCCAAAAAAAAAATTTGAAAATTTGAAAATCTCTAATTTCTATGTCAATTTGTAGCTCAATGTGAGCTCCAAGACATGGGGCAGCTCTTGCATAATGTTTTTCCACTACTCCCAGGATGTTCCCTTGCGTTCCCAAGATGTTCCCATGTTCTCAATGTTTCCCAACAACCCCCACCCGTCCAGCCAGCTCATCCCCAATGTTCCTCAACTTGTCCCCAATGTTCCCCCACCCGTCCCCAATGTTCCCCTATTGAAGTCCATATAGGCAGTTCCCCGCCCCCCTTTTACAAACCCGTTGTTCCTACCTTCTGAAGCCAGAATGCCTGCAACTTCAATTTTTGAAAGTCAATGCAAAAATCCCTGCCCCTGCTGCCCCCTCTCCCCCATTTTTGCGAAAAAAGCACATAACTTGTGAATCATAACTCTGTTTTATGTGAAAATTGTATGTGCTCGAAGCTCTTCAAAAACTGCACGTGTGAATAAAATTTTAGAAATATATGTTTCAAATTGAGATTAAACAAGGCTACCCAAAATCAATTTTGTCCCCCGTAGGGACAATCGGACTTTAGGGGTTAAGCTTTCTAGAATTCATGTAAACTTTCTATACCTTAATAAGTTAAGTTAGATTGTTTGTTTTGTTTGTTACAGTGAGATTTATTAGACCATGTTCCCCAATTGCTTTCTTGGTACCTTTGGAAAGCCCTCAACATGGAAAGATGCATGGACTTTGTTTCATGATGTTTTGACCTACAGTGTGAAAGTTACAAATTTTTGAGTTGTTTTTAAATTTTTAAATTATTTTTATTTTTATTCTTATTGTAGCAACGGCACAAGGCCCACTAGTAGTCTTGGAGGATGGCCTTGGAGGGTTGACTATAATTAGGGAGTACAAAATATGATAGCTTGACTTGAGCACCCCAACGGCAAAGGAGTCACTTTTCATTCATTTTGGTGTGTGTGAGACACTTTTCAGTTACATGGTGCATTGGGGAGGAATTCATACAAAAAGCAACCAAGTTACTACCAGAAACTTAAGGGCCACTTCAGACTATGGCCGAAGGTTGAGAGGCCATGGGTTTCCATCAATCAAATTTCAAGAATCCAAAAGTTTGGCCTCTCAACCCTTTACATTAGAAGGCACAAGTTCAAAGGCCATCACCCTCCAACTACCTACATGGCTCAAAATTGACTACATGACGATGGGCTCTCAAAGGTAGTTTGGATCGGTTAGAAGTGAATGCCCAAACTATGGCCAAGACGCCATCAACTTATGACAAGATCTCAACCATTAGATTGGTAGGTGGGAGTTCATTACTAAGAGTTTAAATTTGGGCTTACCTTTTGGAGGCTTCACACTATGGTCGTTCAAGTTGAGAGGTTTGTGGGAGTTCATTGCTAAGGGTTTGGACTTTGGGCTTGGCCTTTGGAGGCGTCACACTATGGCCGGCTGAAGGCTCCAATTCCTATTATTTATTGCCTATTTTTTCACATAAGGAATGTGGGCGTCACAAGCAAATGTGAGATAGGGAATTCTATTGAGGGGGAGATTTGTGCATTTTTCAGTGTTATTTGAAGATGTCTCCAACTCCAAATCAACTCAATTTATAAAATTCAATATTCTAGAATGTAGATTTATGCCTCTAACATCTAAATTTAATGTAGATTTCAATGCACACAATCAAAACAATTTGTAGATTTTGAAGACTCATATCTAACTAATATGTAAACTTCAAATTTCCAATCTCATTGATTTGTACATTTCAGAATTTTTGATCTAGATCCTTTTCTAGATTTCAAGAGTTCAAAATGGTAGTAATATGTACATTTCATTTGTTTTACAATTTCATAATTTCTTAGGTTTCAAAACATACAAATTCTAGAATGTTAGATTTTTGTGATTAGAATTCATTGTTGTGAAGATTGACAACTTACAAGTCTTGTGTGTCCAACCTCATAGTACTCTTGACAATCGATATGGAACAATTGCATCTTGTAAAATCTATCAAATATTAGGTGGAAACAACATCGAAATGTAAGATATGTCAATTTGTTGTAAAATCTACTAATTTGGATTGTACATGGGGGATTTGGGGAGAGTTTATGAAAATCCCTATAAAGAGAACCCACTTGATTTCCTTAATTATTGGAATTCTTTGAAGATCCTCCCACAATGGGATTAGAACACAAGGAAACAAAAAACTGGTAAAAACTAGTAGGGACAAACTATAGAATCTCCAAATTAGTCACAAGGAATGCCAAACAAGTCCATTGTGAAAGTTTGTCGTGTTTGTATAGGTGGGGTTTAAGGTGGACTAGCCCAATTCTGCCAACTACTTATCTTACTTAAGACTCCAATTCCACCACAAAACTCATCTAAATATGTCAATTTTTTAACAAAATAAATGAATTAATGCCAACAAGGGTTAATGTGACAAGCTTTTACTAGTGGATACTTAATCCCTAATTGCCTGATCGACCATATATGGTCGATCTGAAATTTCAGGATCATTTTGCAATAGACAATTAAATTCATTTGACCGTTTAAAAAAACTTTGGAGGTAGTTTTTAGTATTAACTAAATTCAAAACTTTCATTTTTTACTGAAAAAGGTACATATTTGATTGTTGAGAGGTCTCCAAAGCCATTTATGTCAATTAGTGGAAGAGTAAAGCTTGCTGATTTTACTTCATTTTTCAACTTTGAGCAATTTCACTTGATTTGAGATCTAAAAACTTGTACTTATCCATTTGCTTTGAAAATGGTCCCAATGGAAAGAGTAAAGTGTTTTCATGATTTTCACCATTGAAAATTTAAACAAGCAAATGTTGATTTGGAGTTATTTGTGATTTATACTTATGAAAGAATTGCATCTCAACAATTGCAAGGTGGACTGTGTAATGAGTTTCAAGTGATGTTAAGTTTTTTGAAAGGGCATTATAGTGTACTAACACAATTTGTAGTTGTTTATGTCACCTCCAATTCCAAAAAACTTTTATATGCAAATTTTTGAAACATTGTGGAGAGGGGCAACATACTAAAAATAAAAAACATACATTTCTCTTGTTATAATCTCACAATTCTTATGCAATTTTGCACTCAAAATTGGTGTGCATACTAATAAGCAAGCTCTTTAACCCCTAAAGGACCAGACTACATTTTTTGGCAACATAGAATTATTGTGCAGGTGCATGTGAGTGGAGATTTGCATATTGTAGGCTGAAATTTTAATAGAAGGTGGGGACAAGGAGTATCTTCCGTGTGCCCTAAATTTTAGGGCATTTGGAAATATGAGTCAAAAGTTATCGCCAAATATGTAGTTTGTTTCTCAACTTGGGCAGTTTGGGCAGATCTGAAAAAAATATTTTTTTCTAAAATAAATTTTTGAAATTGGTTTTCTAGATTTGTATATACATAGAAATCTTTGAATCATTCCATTTTGATCAATGAGTCAAAAGTTATGAGGTGTTTTAGTTTGCGAGTAGTTATGGATTCCCCAATTTAAAATAAACTTTGAAGTCCTTTATTTAACTCAATTTTCAATATTTTTGGAAAAAATTAAAAATATTAGGTGTAGAATTTTTATCACAACATTATAACCATTGGGATTATCATTTCTCAATTCCATAAATAAATTGTTAACAATTTAGTATTTTGCAATCTACAAGGCGAATTTTTTTGAATTTTTTCTGCACATCTTCTCAAACTAGCGTACTACAAGATCATATGGTTACATGTGTCAATATATATATACCATTGTCAATAAAAGGTAAAACTTTCATTTTTACCCCCTTAGTTTTGGGTTGATGTGGGGCCCAAAAATAAATCAAAACTCAATCATTCAAAGTAAGTAGAATCTATTCTTCTATGTTTTTTCCTAATAAATCTAAGAATATAAAATTGAAGATCCTAACCCCCATTGATTGCAAAATGAGTTACAATATCATTTAGAAAATACTTTGAAAAATAGATTTAGTGAAAATTATATTTATATAAAATGTGCAAAGATTTGATTCATGTCATGTACACCACATTTCACAAGGCAATAAGTACCTTGCCACTTATCGTCTTATTGGTGTTGTGGTCAATTAGAGTGCAACTAGTGGCGATGCTCTACTATCTAGTAGTCAAGGTATTATATTCAATCATTAGAACCTTCAACATCTAACCCATCTTAATTTAGATATTGTCAAACAATCACAAAGCTAGTAGAAAATCCTATCATGGCACTAAAAGAAAAATGTGTTAGCATCAACAGATTTGTAACGTAAAAATGACGTTTTCAAAAATGATTAGAACCATTAAAAAACATTTATTTAGATGAAATTTGTTGATAAACGCATTCAAAACATGATACATTAGACATATTTAGTCTTTAGCATGACATGTTGGTCTCCATGTTTGACGTATTTAGAAGAACGTGGGATGTTTGGGTTGTGATTATTTGTGTGGATTTGCATTTTTCTTGAGTGCCATGTGGAATATGACGTGGTTGTTTTGGTGGAGAAGTGCAAAAGAAGTTGGCCCAACACATGTCCACCTTTGAATTTTTATGTGTGGTGCCCCTTTGAAAGTGGTTGTGCTACCATGTGTCCCTATTCTTGGAATGAGTTTGTTTGTTGGAACAACACTCTATACATTGAAAACGTGATTAAAGTGTTTTATTGAATATAGACATTTCCAAATGAATGCATATTCAAGTGTCAATGACATGAATGAGGCCTTCTTTAACGTGACTTTGAGCTTAATAATATTAAGTACATCGTTTCTTGTTGCGTAACATAGGATTGTGTTGCAAAAGAAGGTAGGAACCATTGTGATGACATTTGTGTGAATGTATAATGTTATAAGCAACGTTATTAATAATTAGTTTCAACAATTTTTGTGTTCAACATTAACACATAGATCTTGCTGTCAAGGAACTATACCATGTTTTACTTTACGTGCACTTGGAGTTGGAAATGTAGATAACAGCACATTCTATAACATATTATTATCTTATGAAAACATGAACATTGCCACTTGTACATATTGGATCCTATTGCTACCATGATCATAGCCATCTATTTCCTCTAATGTAGGGCATGTGTCACCATGCACTCCTATTGGCAACTACAATATAATAACATGCTATAAATAGAAAGCCACAACCATTTGCTAGTCCTTGCTAGAAAGTAGAGCTTTATAGTCCTATATATAGTGCATGCTTATAGACAACCCATTGTTGACGTTTCTATAGCTAGCTTTATATACACTGAGGTGTCATGCAAATTGCACAAATGTTATATTTGTGTTACTTTTAACATGGCACTACAATATTTCTATTTGAGCTATAGACATTCCATATAATTGTTTGGAAATTCCTTGCAATAGACAATGCTACATCATCTCCAATAGGTCCCATGGCAATCAAATTATACACGATCGACTACAACTACTAATCCATACACAAGCATTGTGAATAGACCGATACCAAGGTTGCTTCCTCAAGGTTCTAGGTCTTTTTTAAATACCGAGATTCCGCGACTTGAACAAAAGTAGAAGAGAGAGGTCAAGAAATTAATGAAGATGGGGATGTTCAGTAATGAAATTGGATTGCCCAAGCCTTTTCAATACGAGGATATCTTTAGAGGGTTGGCCAAATTAAAAGCCTTGGAGGCAGTTAATGAGGTAGTGACGAATAGTTCTTCTACCAAGAACAATGGTTAGCAAAGTGATTTTTATTTACTAACGACACTAGCGTGTGAGTGGGAAGCCTTGAAATAATTTTTTTTCAACTTTTTTACCAAAAAGTATTTTTTTTTGGAAAAATAATTTTAATGGAGAAGAAAATATACTATTTTTAGTAAATTTTAGGACCTATGACCGTTATTCCTATAACTGTGGATTTCAATATTTTTTTTCTTCAGAAATTGCCACTATTCATTTCTAGTAGAAAACAACTTCATATTGTGGTATACAATTCAGTATTCAATTCAACCACTACAATTTTTATGTTGAGGCACTCACAAATTATTTCGAGAACACAATAGTATATATTAGGCTAATGTAACTCACAAACACAATAATAAGTACAACCTAACATCCACTAATGCTACTCTACATCAATGCTTTGCTTGAAGCTCATTATAGACATCGTATGCAGCAGTATAATTTCGGGCCTCATAGGATTCAAACCTCAGCCACCACATTCAAGTCTCATGAACCTCTCACAAATGTATTCCAACCTAATGTAGTGACTATTACTTAAGAAAAAATATATATAAATAGAAAAAGGCATCTTTCCCAAAAAATAGCAAAAAATTGGAAAACAAATACACTACTAGAAAATTCTGTTTTTTTGTTGATTTGGACGTGTTGATTTGGACAGAAATCAACAGTTTTTTGTTCAAATCAACACTTTACTGTTGATTTCTGTCCAAATCAACACGTCCAAATCAACAAAAAAACAGAATTTTCTAGTAGTGATAATAGACTAATAAATAAATAAAAGTAATGACTAAGCAATGGATTGTAAGGGAATCAATATTAAAAATAATTATGTCTCCTAAATTGGAGAATGAAGGAAAAAAATGAGTGCACAATATAGGAAAAATGAAAAAAATGAAAAAAAATGGAACATAATGATTGAAAAAGGAACAAAAGGAAAAGAATAGAAACAAAACAAACAAAACATTTGAAATAAAAAAGAGAGACCAAATAATTTTTAAAAAACGGATATATATTCATGTGTCTTTTTTAGATTAGAATTCACAATTACAGGTTTTAGGACTACATAACTTTTTCTTTAAAAATATTTAACTTTGTAAACAGACTCCCACATTTCAAGGATGCATAGGATTGTTGCATTCTATACACTTTAAATCATTTCAATTGTACTAAATTTTAATACAATACAAAAGAAGTACATAAAAAAATATGGCCAAGACTATTCTAAAATTGTGATGATCCCTACTTTAACTAAAAAAAGCTTCACCTTGTTGAAGCTATAATTTGATGCATGAATGAATTTATCTTCATAGATGTCCATCTTGCAGATGTACCAATACATGTAGTATAAGTGCTTGGAATTAATGTATTTTTGACGACCTCCAATGGCTAAAATTGTCATGTTTGTAAAGTTCAAACATGTGCATGAGGATTATGTACCTCATGTAACACTAGTAGAAAATCTGAAACTTCTATCATTTTGGACGCGTTGTTTTGGACAAAATCTAATTGAAATCTGTAGAAAACAATAAATTCTGTTAGATTTTGTCCAAAACAACGCGTCCAAAATGACAGAAATTTCAGATTTTCTACTAGTGTAATTCAATACACATTTTTACTTAGGTCAAATCCAATCTCTAATGAAACAATTGTACCTAGTCCTAGGAAAGGCAACAATGTTACTCCTAGTATATCTCCTTTGACATAGCCAACATTCTCCCACTTGTTATGTTGTTTTGTAGTTGGTGCATTTGCAATTTGCTATATGGTTCAATTGTTTTGGACCATTAGATACACATTTGCATCATGTAGAGGTGGTTGATCATACAACACATTCTTGAATATGTTAAACATATTGAACACTCGACGTGGGGACAAAGTAAAGTGTTCTTGTAGATGGAAGCCAACATGTTGCAATAGTAATCCTCATTTCAACTCAAATTTGTCCCAATCAATGTAAAGAAGAGATTGCCTTTCACAACGCATAGATAAAGAAGTTTTTTTAAGAAGAAAGGGGGTTACAATAGGTAGTAGAGCACAGTTGCTATTATGTGAGTCTAGGAATCTCGAGTCCATGAATATAGAAGCCTAGGCTCCTGTGTTTTAGGCACCTTTCATAGTTATAGGATGTTTATATTATAGGTGTCAATGTTGTAGGTACTTATGTTATAAGCACCTTTTATGGTTATAGGATATTTACATAATAGGTGCCTAATTATATTATAGGTGTCTATAATATAGGCACCTTCCTAACCATAGCTATAGGATGTTTATATTATAAGTATGTATATTATAGACATCTCCAATAGTTGTAGAGTACCTATGTGTCTAGACTCAAAGCTTGTAGGCTCACATTCTAGCACCATTGGGTAGTAAAGGACTTAATCCTACATTTGCTAAAAATATTGCTTTCATCACCAATGCAAATGTTGAGGACGTGTTTGGAAAGTGCTCCAAATTGAGCACAACCTATACATTGTTGAATCTCGGTGCAAATTTTGTTTCCATACAGTTGTACTTTTGTACTGTTATACTCTAAAATTTATGGATCTAAGTAGGTTACCAGTGACGAATTTGTTGTTTGGTTGGTGAAGGGCTACATTACAAATGTCAAAAGAAGAAAAAGGTTAGTTAGACATTGACAACTTGGACAACCACTTTTGAAAAACCTTATCAAGTGCAACAACTAATGTTTTGGCTTTCAAATCTACTAATGGGGATATAAAAACTTTGGGTGGCAACCATAGTTGTTGTAAGATAACTCAACCTATGACAAGTCAACTTTGGATGAACTTAATGTAGGTCCAAAAATTCTGTAGCTATACATGTATCTTTTGAAATTTACTTCACAAGAATTTTTTCACCTACATTAGGTTGGTTCAAAGTTGACCTATCATAGGCTAAGTTACCTTACATCCCAACGATGTGGAGTTAGCTTATGTAGTATGGGAGCAATGGTAATTAAAAAAGAGAATAAAGGTTATGCCAAGCAGCGCTAGGTCTTGTGATCTTTTTAACAACCTTTTTCATTACTAGGTATTGCAAAGTGATTTAAATTTAGTTTAGAATGTTGCTGAAATTGAAAGTGAGATTTTTGTGATTGCTACAAGTAAAGTAAAATGCATGGAGCCATAGAAGTATAAAAATCACAAACAAGCTTCTTAAATTAAAATTTAACATGGATGATTGTCGTACTAATACAATAAAAGAAAATGAAAATAAAATAGTCTAACTCCAACTAGAGTTCTAGAGAGTTGCAAAGGCAATACTCAAATAGATGATGAAGGTAGGTTTTCATATTTACTTAATTTAGTTTTCCACGTGTGTTAATTTGGATTGTTTCCATTGTTTGAATTTTGTAATGGGTTAACAATATTTTTTTGCAACTCACTATTGCATTGCTGATTCATAAACAAGCTATTAGAATTTCTAAAAGCTATGTTCAACATAAAAAGTTGAAGGCAATATACATTATCTTAAAAGAAAGTTGGATGGTTGTCAATGAGTACTAAAGTCTAATTGAGAGAGGCCAATCAAAGGTGAATACTTATATCAAGACATTGAAATACAATAGCTTAGAATAGAATGAAATATTCAAATTTTGAGAAGGGAGATTATGAAGATTAAAAGATATAGCACTATTGTTCACAAACAATCTGTGGAGATGAAAAAAAGTTGTAGTTTGATGTTGTACACAAAACAAACACCCCATTCAACATTGACAAACAACCTTGATTTAAACACTGCTACCTTACACTCGACTGAGCTTTTCGAGCTACTGGACGCACCTCAAATTTTAGTGGAAAAAAAAAAAATTTAATTTTTTTTTTTTAATTTTTTTTTTGGGTACCGAAAATGACGGTACCACCAGGCAAGTCAAAAACTCCCATGAGGACCCCTATTTTTGATCAAATAAAAGGGAAAAAAAAATAACAATAATAATAATTTTTTTTCAAATATTTTTTCTCAGGTTTTGAAAATGGGGGTAACACCAAGTAGCTCGAAAACCACCATTGGACCCAACTAAGGATTTTGAGCTACCAGTCGTACCCCCTATTTTTGGTGAAAAAAAAAGGAATAAGAAAAAAAAATAAAAAACTTTTAAATATTTTTTTTTTGTGTACCAAATATGACGGTACCACCAGGTAGCTTGAAAGCCCCCGTCGGACTCGACGCATGATTTTGAGCTACCAACCAGACCTCCTCTTTTTGGTCAAAAAAAAAATTACAAAAAAAAAAATTTAATTTTTTTTCAAATATTTTTTTCTTGTACCAAAAAGTAGGTACCATCAAGTAGCTCGATAATCCCGGTTGGACCCAACTAAGGATTTTGAGCTACCAGCCGCACCTTGTTTTTGGTCAAAGAAAAGTAAAAGAAAAAGAGAAAAAAAAATAAAAAAATAAAAATTTCAAATTTTTTTTTTCGAGTACTAAAAATCGTAGTACCACCAGGTAGCTTGAAACCCCCCGTTGGACCCGACTCACAATTTCAAGCTACCAGCCAGACCTCCTCTTTTTGGTCAAAAAATAAAAAAATTTAATTTATTTTCAAATATTTTTTTCTTGTACCAAAAAGTGGGTACCATCAAGTAGCTCGAAAATCCCCATTGGACCCAACTGAGGTTTTTGAGCTACTAGCCGCACCCCTTGTTTTTGGTCAAATAAAAGAGACTAAGATTGAACATCCGAAAACTGGGCTTCATCTTGTTACTACTTAACATATACCCATATAAGCACATAAACATAAGATGTGACCTCACCAAACACCATTTGTACTTCAAGTAACTAAATATCATAGTAAGATACTATGATGCTTGAAGTTTTAAAATAAAGTTGGATAAATCAAGTAACTAAATATCACAGTAAGATATTATATATGATGCTTGAAGTTTTTAAATAAAGCTTGGATAAACAAGTAAGCCTATTCCAAAGCTAAAACCAAGTATAAGTTTTCAAAGACTACAAACAATCATATAAGCACAAAGATGTAACTAGAATTTCAAGTGCTTGAAAAATGTCTTCTTCCAAGAAATCCAAAGTAGGAGTTCAGCCTCACCTGTACCCGTCCCAAACACAAAACAAACCAATGTAAAGTGAGTGAGGATGCATCAGGTGTCTATAGCTAAAGCCAATTGCTATTTATGTCACAGATCACAAATCCATAGTCAAAGAAATTAAAAAGGTCACAAAACACAAGGTAAATCAAGCATAAACTTAAACCAACTATTGTCCAAAGAGACCTTTGCCATTCTGTAGTGAAGCAAAAAGCTCAAGAGTTGCACAACCACGTCTTCTCATAAATCACACCAAATGTAACCGTCATAGAAAGAAGGAGAAGTAGGGCAAGAGAAAGCCCCCATATAGTTACAATTTTGGAGGGAAGACACTATAGTGACATTAATTAGGTAGTTTTGAAAATACTACCAAGTCATGGTGGTGAATTAAGCTTAATTAAGAACCACCTATAGTGGGTGGGTGGTATTCATAACCCATTTAGACTGTTTGACACTTAAAATATTTCATGTGACTAAGCTGGCACAACCTATATGAAGATTATCTTGGGATAAAAGAAGCTTTAAATTTTTTTCTGAATTTAAGGATATCATACCCTAATAAATTCAAAAGAATATGACTTTAATCATGTGCAATAAAATATAAAAACATAAGATAAGAATAAGAATAGGCATAGAGTTTGAATATTTTGGAAATTTTACTTTTTAAGAAAAATTATTACTAAAAAAGGTCTAAGAGATTAAATTTTTTTTTAAATTTAAAATTTCAGGGCATACTTCAAATGGCTAAAAAATAAAATAGGATAATAATCCTAATTTATGTAGTGTATTGGTAAAATTTACACAATAGCCAAAGAAGAACAATAAGAAAAAAGAAGAACAAAAAAAAAAAAAAAACTTTGGGTACTAAAAATCGCAGTACCACCTAGTAGCTCAAAAACCCCCGTTGGACCCGACTGAGGTTTTTGAGCTACTAGGTGCACCTTGTTTTTTGGTCAAATAAAAGTAAGAGAAAAATAATTTTTTTTTTTTTTTTTTAAATTTTTTTATCGGGTACTGAAAATCGCAGTACCATTTGGTAGCTCGAAAACCGCCATTCGAGCCGACTGAGGATTTTGAGCTACCAACTGCACCCCTTGTTTTCAGTCAAATAAAAGTAAAAAAAACAAAAAACAAAAACAAAAACAAAAAACTTCAAATCCTTTTTTTTGGATAATGAAAATTGCGGTACTACTTGGTAGCTTGAAACCCCCCATCGGACCCAACTCAAGAAGTCGAGCTACCAGCCAGACTTCCTCTTTTTAGTGAAAAAATATATATTAAAAATTTAATTTTTTTCCAAATATATTTTTCTTGTACCAAAAATGGCGGTACCACCAGGTAGCTCGAAAACTGCCGTCAAGCCCAATTGAGGATTTTGAGCTACCAGTCACACACACTGTTTTTAGTCAAATAAAAAATAAATAAAAAATTTAAGTATTGAAAATTGTGGTACCACCAAGTACCTTGAAACCCCCTACGGACCCAACTCAGGATTTCGAGCTACCACCAAACCTCCTCTTTTTGGTCAAAAATTAAAAATTAAATTTATTTATTTATTTATTTCTAACTATTTTTTTCTTGTACCGAAAAGTCGGTACCATTAAGTAGCTCAAAAAACCCTGTTGGACCTGACTGAGTATTTTGAGCTACCAGCCGCACCCTATTTTTTGGTCAAATAAAAGTAAAAAAAAGAAAAAAAAAGAAAAAATTAATTTTTTTCCAAATATATTTTTTTTTCCCGAAAATGATGGTACCACCAACTAGCTCGAAAACTGCCGTCGAACCTGATTGAGGATTTCGAGCTACCAGTCGCACCCCCTCTTTTCAGTCAAATAAAAATGAAAGAAAAAAAAAAAAAAAAATTTTTTTTTTTTTTTTTTCGTTTTGGATATTGAAAATCGCGGTACCATCTAGTAGCTGAAAACCCCCCGTTGGACCCAACTGAGTTTTTTCAGTTACCAGCTGCACCCCCTGTTTTCGGTCAAATAAAAGTAAGAGAAAAAAAAAAAAAAATTAATTTTTTTCCAAATATTTTTTTCTTGTACCGAAAATGGCGATACCACCAGGTAGCTCGAAAACTACCGTTGGACCAGACTGAGGTTTTTCAACTACCAGCCACACACCCTGTTTTCAGTCAAGTAAAATAAAAAATAAAAATAAAAATAAAAATAAATTATTTTTAAAATTTTTGGGTATTGAAAATCGTAGGACCACTTGGTAGCTAAAAACCCCCCGTTGGACCCGACTGAGGTTTTTCAGCTACCAGCCGCACCCCCTGTTTTCAGTCAAATAAAAGTAAGAAAAGAAAAAGAAAAAGAAAAAGAAAATTAATTTTTTTCTAAATATTTTTTTCTTGTACAGAAAATGATGGTACCACCAGGTAGCTCGAAAACTGGCGTTGGACCCGACTGAGGTTTTTCAGCTACCAGCCGCACCCCCTGTTTACGGTCAAATAAAAGTAAGAGAAAAAAAAATTAATTAATTAATTTTTTTCCAAATATTTTTTTCTTGTACCAAAAATGGTGGTACCACCAAGTAGCTCAAAAACTACCGTGGGGGGTTTTGGGGCGCAGCCGGGGCCCTTACCGGACTGAGGGTTTTGAGCTAACAACCGCACTCTCTGTTTTTGATCAAGTAAAAGTAAGAGGAAAAAGAAAAAGAAATTAAATTTTTTCCAATTTTTTTTTTCTTGTATCGAAAATGGCGGTACCACTAGGTAGCTTGAAAATTGCTGTCCGGTCGAATTGAGGTTTTTCAGCTACCAACCACACCCCCATTTTCGGTCAAATAAAAGTAAGAAAAAAAAAATAATAATTAATTAATTAATTTTTTCTTGTACCGAAAATGGCGGTACTGCAAGGTAGCTCAAAAATTGCCGTTGGACCGGACTGAGGTTTTTCAGCTACCAACCACACACCCTGTTTTCGGTCAAATAAAAGTAAAAGAATTTTTCTTTTTTTCTTTTTTCGGGTATTGAAAATTGCGGTACCTAAAGCTTTACTAAGGGGGCGAGAGCTAGAGCCGCACGGTGCTGCCGCACCACGAGTCTGTGTTGATTCAGTTCGCTGAAACGCCTCGATCAATCTCCGCATGTTAGAGCTGACTACATTTGCGTTCATGCCCCCCATGCGATTGATAATCTTAGTTTGCGCTCTGATTATCCTAATCTAGTCTTTCTAACCAGTAGTAATCCTAACCTAACCACAATGTTAGCGGCCAACTATGCGGTTGCCGTACATCGGGAGCCTTCAGCTATTTTTCAGTCCTCTCACTCTCAATCGGATGTTACACCTGAGCAACGTCACCGACGCGTGGGAGTGGCGGAGTTGGCAGGACTTACACCGCAACTGTATCAGGGAGCTAGGGAAAAACCTCGTGTTGCAGATCGTCTAGTGGGCACATCTAGGAACCCTAACAGTCCTTTAGTTTGTGAGTGCATCATTGTTCCTGCTTCCTCACTCGACATGGTGGCCCTGAGGAAAGAAGCAACTTATCTAAAACAACACATTATTATTGTCAGGTTTGCAGTCGTACCACACTCTTTGGATTGCAATACGCACTAGATTCATGAACTGGAGAACATGATCTGTGCAAAAGTAGCAATGCAAAGAGACAAAGGGGGGGGGGATTCCACTTTATCAAGCTCGAGACGCTCAAGTTCACCCGTCAAGTACTTGCCTTGACTCCATGCCACCTCCGAGCGGATACGACCATCTTCCAACATTGGATACTTGGGTTTAACCCAAGCCAACCTTCTGGCCTCAATGTTCCATTTTAGATCAACCTGAAAAATCTCCCCCTTAAGTTTCACCAACACGAAGCGAAGAATCTTGCTTCAATGGTGGGCATTGTACTCGAAGAAGACAAGAGCAAGTCCAAGACGGTCGACCCTAGGTTCTGCATTGCCGTAGATCCAAATGCGGGGTACGTAGCAAAATTGTCTGTTGCCACAATAACTAGTCAGTTCATAGAAGTCATAGTGGAGTACGAAGTCCCTGATACGAGTTGCAGCTGCTGCCCACAAGCAACCCACGGGGATTGAGCCTGCCCCAGCCGCGGCATTCTTCCCTCTCCATCCTTATCAATCCGACATTCAATTGACAATTGCATGAGGGGAGGATCAGCGAGAACCCGATCACACCAGAGGCAGACTCAGACCAACCGACGCCACAACCACTCAACCCAAGCTAATTCACCTTTGCCATCTTCACCTAATGAAGACGGCTTCACCTTAGTAGAGGGCAGGAAACAAAAACACCACATGAAACCTTCAAGCTACAGGAGCCGACGCCAAAGCCTTAACCCTAGGGATATTCTCTCGGATGAACCGGCTAGCCCCATAGACATGGAGATCGACATCCCCTGTCCCACATCACATAATCCCAGGGACACGGGTGGGGCATCAACCTCTACTATTGACTCAGTAGTAGCGTCAACCATTACCTCGGCATCTCTGGAGTCAGCGTCCCTTCCAAACCAGCCTCCACCCCAACTCATCATCCTCAGCCTCCTTCACTCTTGCCTCACATTTTGGTCACAACAGATCCAACCAATGTTGTCCTCCCGCTTCCACCTCCATTGGAGCCACCGGATAATCCTCTCCACATCTTAGACATCATAGACGATTTCAACCCAAACAATGATGTCGACATGGCATTAGAGGAAGAGATAGAGCAATATATGCTACACATGGTAGTTGAACAGGACGAGATGACTGAGTTACATCAGAGGGCAACCACATGCATTACAACCCCTGCCAAGGACTCACAAACCCTGGTCCAAGCTCTAGGAGGTGCCAATTATCCCAGCACCGCTCAGCCGCCAACCTTGACTCCCACCCCCTCTGTTCACCATGGGGTTCCCGTACAACCCGCTAGTATAACCTTGGAGTTGTTAATTATTAATGTCAACCACGGCTCTCCAATCATGTCAACAAAAATCGTACTTCTCTTGGTGCCCGGTTCTCCTTCATCGATGAGGTTGAAGACGCCCAACTATAGGACCAAGCCCGATCTTAGCTTCAGAAGCCAGAGGACGCGATGCAAGAGCTCAATCTAGGGCCTTCGCCATGCGAAGAAGAAGCATTTGAAGAAGCCAGAAGCTTGCAATTCTCCTCGATCAAGCAAACGAGCACTAATCCGAGCGCAGGCAAACCCAGTGTGCTGGCCCCCCGAGCCATCCCATTCTCAGAGATGGAAGTCAACGGGACACCACAGGCCTCAAGCCCGTTATAGCCACAATGTCGCCCTCATCCCTATACAAGCATAGCAGAGGACATGGACAATGCACGGGCATATCAAGCAATTTGTAATATGACAACCGATAGGTTTTGCTCAAACCAAACGTCACCCTCATCCACCTGGTGTGAGCCCCAAATTCGTCACTTGGGACTCATAGTTTTCTTTCTTTTAGTTTGTTACAAATTAAGGCATAAAATACTACGAAAAGCCCAAAAAAGAGTGTAGAACCAAAATAGGTATGTCACGTACCAGTATAGCATTTGGTCATAAATAGCCTTTTATCCATAGATTACTCACAAACCCCACTTGTATATAGGTTAGAACCCGTAAATAGTGGGAAACAATAGGGCTATCGGGAACTTATCTGAAATAGCCCATTGATAAGTTATCCCATTTGTAGGTCCAAGCTATCTTCGTTTGGCTTTTTTAGGCCAAAACTCCCTACAGTGTTTTTGGAGCACTTTTGGCTCCTATTGTTGTTCTATTTACAGGTTTGAAGGTCCGTAGGGGTCCTTTTTGAAGTCCTTGTAGCTTTCGTGTGTATGCATTGTGTCCTTGTTTACTAATTTGTGTTTTGAAGTCCTTTTGGTGTGTCTTTGCAGTCCTTCTTGGTGTGTCTTTGCAGTCCTTCTTGGTGTGTCTTTGGAGTCCTTTTTCTTCGTGTGTCTTGTACTAACCCTAGAGCAACCTTCCACCGTACCTTGGCGATGCCACTTTGGAAGGCCTCTAGCTCCACATATTCTTTGTTATACTAACCTTACTCTACTAACCACGTGCCCTTATCTTGATACTAACATGAGTCCTTCTTGTTGCATTACATCTAGTCCCTCCGTCCTTGTCAGGAAAAGAATGGAGTAGTTTCCCTTGGGGTGACAAAACTCTACCTTTCCTTGTCATTTCAAGTCCTAGATTGTGTGTTAAACCCTTCGAACGGCAGAGCTTTGAACCCCTAGGACCAAGGGAAAGTCCTAGATTTGGTGTTAAAACCAATCTAGTTGCTCCTCTTGGATTTACCTTGGAAGTTCCCTCCAAAGTTTAGTTTCCAAAACGTGTTGGAAACTATACAAAGTTTAGTATCCAAAATAGGGGGTTAGACAAGGCAAGAGTAGGGGAAGTTAGGCCGGTTTCATTTATTATTCTTGTGTGTAAAAGGCCCCCGTGCGCCTTTTTCCCCTTAAACTACTGCAGCAGCCCAACTAGGCCCACCACAGTACAGCGGGCACCACCAACAGCCCAGCTAGGCCACCGCAACAGCCAGTCGGCCATCGCAGTAGCCCAACCAAGCCACCACGGTAGCCAGCTAGGCCACGGCAGCAGCCAGCGGGCACTGCAACAGCTCAGCGGGCATCGCAGCAGCCTAGCCAGGCCCCGCAGCAGCCAGCGGGCACCATAGCAGCCCAACCAGGCCCAACGGCAGCCCAGCTAGGCCATTCCCTTGGGGGAACCAAACTGGGCCAAGGGGTTGGGTTCTTTTTTAGTCATTTATTTATTTATTTCTATAGCTAAAAACTATCAAATACTACATAGGGGGTAGAGTAGAATAGCATCAACGAGAGGTAGGAGTTAGAATAGACTAGCATAGACATTAGAAAGCACCTAACGTAGAAAGGACATAGTTAAAGGGGGGGGAAGAAGAAATAGCATAGAGAGAGAAGGTGCGTAGCACAAGAAAAAGATACAATGCCGGAGTATACCCAAGGGGAAGCACACCAAAGAATACCGCCACCAATTAACTAGCACCGCGTCTCCTCCCCACAACCATCCAACAACGCCACCACGATGGCAACCACCACAAGTGAGAAGAAAGGAGGAAGGAAGGAGGCTTAATAGGTGAGAGGGAAGAGATAAGGGAAGATCCAAGAGAGCCTTCTCCTCCATTGAATAAACCGACGCGTAAGTAAGGGACGTAAGGGGTAGTTAGCTAACAAGTTGACTTGCTAAATAGTTAGCTAGCATCTCGACCACTCCTCCTCAAGGGGGCACGATTGTTAAGACACCGAGAAAAGAGAAAAAGAAGGGAAAGGTGTGCAAATCTCTTGTGATTGCGAAAAACGCATTGGTCAACAGAGGAGGCTTTCTCGTGGTATGCGATGGGGGAAGAGGGAGATTTGACAAATCTTAGCATGGACTTTCAAGCCGAGGTGAGGTCCTAACTTTTCCTCCCCCCAAAAAAACCACCCCTTAGAAGTTAGGGCACAGGACAGTCGAGAGCTAGGGGCCACTAGGGCCAAGTCATGTCGAATTAGGATAGATAGGCTTAGAGTATACCTTGAGGGGTTTCCAGAAAGATAAAACACGTAGGAATCGGAGTTAGGACGCCCAAGATATCGATGGATGAAGTTTAGAGTCCAAAATGGATTAAACTTGGACGCGTTCATCCAACCAAGTTGAAACTTAGGATTTAGTTAGAACCTATAGATTCAGGTCTGTAGGTCAAATTTTACTCTCAATTGGAATTAGAAGCCTATAGAACACCATGGATGAAGTTGTATAGCCAAGAGACCAATACTTCATCCGCCCATAGCGGGTTATTAGAGAGTCCAATTTGAACGAGTCTTAGGATTTTAGAAATGGCATGAGATGATCTTCTACTTTAGGACAATAGAGTAAACTTTAGAAATAGGAAACACAAAACATAACATAGCAAGATAATCAACATAAGAGTCAATTAGAGTCACGATTAGAGAAGTAGCAAAAAAGATCCATTTCTTGGAAGGCACAATGGATTGACGCTTAGACACCCATTAGAGTAGAAAACTACCATAGGATTAGGACATGGTTGTGGTCGCCGATTTACCAAGGGCGGGTAAATAAGCGCCCACACCTGGATTCCTCAGCCGTCAACAAATTCCACACAAGCTACAGCCACCCCACAACCCACCATAGCCGCCATGACCCAATCAGTTTGCAGTGCTTGCGCGGCAGCAAGAGTACTCTCATTGTCCCAAGCACGCGCAATACTGCCCCGTTAGGTTACGACTGCTGGGGCTTCAAAAATTCTCTACCATCTCATAGCACTGAAGATGCCGCTCGTAGATCTTTCCATTCCAACACCCATCCATGATTTTATGAATTCTCTCATTTAATGTTAGAGGCCTTAACAATAAAGCCTCAATCTCTATGCTTAGAAACTACCTCCAGACAAGGCCACATCTCGACATTGTCCTTCTCTAGGAACATAAACTATGCAATCAGGACTCAGACAATCTCGATAAAAATATCTGGAGCGCTGCATCATCTTGGACTGCAGCTGCCAATGCAGGATACAATCACACCTACCAAAGCCCTGGTGCCAGAAAGGGAGGGATTATCACTATACTAGCCCCCCGACTAGCACAGTTGGTCACAAATTCTAGCACGATTCTTGACAAGAGGGCACAATGGCTTATAATGCAAGGACTTCTAAGGGGTGACGTCGGGATCATCAACGTGTATGCCCCCAACGACTCATATTCTCGGTGCCAACTGTGGGAAACAATGATCCGTGAACTCCCCTCTTCCTACCGTTGGATCCTTGTGTGAGCCCTCAAGTTGGCACTTGAAACTCTGAACTTATTTTTCGCGATTTTTTGTTAATTTTTAAGTGAAAAATAGGAAAAAATAATATAAAAATATAGTTATTGAGGGTTTTGGTAGAAGTCCCTACCAGAAGGGTGTGTACTGGCCTTAAATGCGTGAAACATGTAAAACTTTACATTTTTACTAATTTTAGGTCTGATTAGTAGAATTAGATAAGTTAAATCAGTAATTTCGAGTGAAGTAAGGATTTGAGAGTTAGCCAGTCCTAGTGTTTTGTTCATGTGATACAACAATTATAAGTATACATGTAACAAACTGGTTAAAAGTTAGAGTCTAGTCATAGTCATAGTCAGTCCAAATCCAATTCGAAATAATTGGGTTTGTTGTTTGCAGGTAATTTTGAGAAATACATTCATTCACAGACCAAGATGGAGGAAATGATGATTGGAGCATACAAAGAGGTGCTTTTCTAGGTCAAAGCATGCTAGGAGGTCAAATAGAAGCCCAATCATCCAAGATTCCCCCGATATCAAGAATAATTTCCCCCCCAGGTGGAAATTATTAAGGAATTGCTAAAAATAGCATCCTTATTGGAGATTTGTTTTTTCCCTTAGTTGATGGACATCTTGTAGAAGATTGCCCAAAAGTTTCGGGATTTTACAAAACTCCACGACGACTCCATGGGAAGACAACCGCTTAAAACTGCATTCGTAAATTCCTAGAAATTACCAATGTTGCAGTAAAATCTCACTAAAAATTAGAATAGTGTTTTGTGTGCCAATAAAGAACCCTATCAAGTTTAAAGACATTCCGACATTCCGACATTCCGACATTCCGACATTCCCAAGTACCAGAATTAGGACCGACAACGAATTTTACAAGAATTTACAACTTGGCGGCAAGTTGACCGGCGTACCAGGAGCTAGCGGTGTCCGAATGGAGCGATTCAAGGGTCAATTCATTACTCCCACGAATATTCTGAACCACCCATGACTAACAATTTCATCAAAAAACGCAAACTCCAAAAGTTAGATTTTGGACTTTTGTTCTAAGTTACCGTGATTCAAATTTGCGCTTTAAACGGCTGGAGAGGTAGGGATAAGGGGTCCCTTAGGCTAATTGGGGTCTTTTGAACGCAATGGCATAGTTTGTTTTTAGTTTTGAGTTGTCCCTCAAAAGATAGAGAGGGTCAGCCCTTAGTTTGACTTTTTAAAGGTAACTTTGGATTAATCTAGGTTGATTTTGCAAATATCTTATGTAAAATCGAAGATTGGATTTGCTCAAGATACTTGTCTTGCGGAAGAAGTCATCTTTTGAACTAAAGAAAGACAATTTAGAACTAATCCTAGATTAATTTGCAAAATATCTCGGTTAATTAAGTAGGTTTTCAAAATATCTTTGGGAAAATCTAATATTTGATTTGGGAAAAGATTCTAAGGCCATTTAGGGCCTAGAAGGAACTCGCTTGAGAACCTTCCTTCCCATTAAACAAAGATTATTTAAAAAACGCGTTTAGATAGTTTAGCAAAATATCTAGATTGAAAGTAAGAAAATATTTACGAACAATTTACCGGGGGGGGCCGGGAGTGAATATATAAGGCCTTTCCTCGAGGTTGTTCGTGGCCCTCATTCTCTTGTTTCATTCTTGTTGTTGCTCTCGTCATGCTATCGACACTTGTCGGAGAGCTTTTAAAGCCAAATTTGGGCTATTTTCTTCTATTCTCTTCGATTCTCTTGTACTTTGGAGGTTTGGAGGGCCCCTTCAAAGCTTTCTTCTCTTTTTTGTTTTATTTGGAGGCTTTAAGCCCCAAATCTTTGCTTTTCAACTTTCAAGAGTTTAGGAGGAGAAAATCTCCTAACTCTATTGTTGTTTAAATTAATTAACTTCTTTCTTGAATTTGGAGGCTTCAAGCTCCAAAACTTTGATATTGTGAGGGTTGTGGGAGTAGTTTTCAAACTCTAAATTGATTTTCTTGTTCTTTTGGATACTAACCAACTATTTGTGCGAATTGATAACAGTTTGTGAACTTAAAACTTTTAAGCGGCAAGGCTAGACTTTGCCAAAAGGTTTTGAGCATCACCACGTGCCAAAACTTGTTGTATTATGGGTGTTTGGTTTGACTAATTGCTAATGTTCGGTTAAACACTGTCATGTGTACCTCCTTTAGTGATTAAACTTAGAACTTTGTTTTAAATTTTGGAAATTAGTTTTTAATATTCGGTTAAACACTATCATGTGTACCTCCTTTAAGAATTAAGTTTTCAAAATACTAGTCCTTGGATACCAGGTATTCCTAGGGTTGCTCTTGCACGGCGGAGCTTTGACTTTAAAAATCTAGAAACGGATATTTGAAAGTTAAAATTGTTAGTTATTTCCTGGGGTTGCTCCCGCACGGTGGAGCTTTGACTTTAAAAACCTGGAAACGGATATTTGAAAGTTAAAATTGTTAATTATTTCCTGGAGTTGCTCCCGCACGACGGAGCTTTGATTTGGAAAACTTGGAAACGGGTACTTGAAAGTTAAAATTGTTAGTTATTTCTTAGGATTGCTTCCGCACGGCGAAGCTTTGACTTTGAAAATTTGGAAATTCCTTGGTGAAACAATTAACTTCCGGGGACGTCCCCATAACAGCAGAGCTTTGACTTTTTTAAGTAGACTCAACGGAGTAAGATCCTTGTAGGATCTATTTAAGTCTCCGTGACATGGACTTCTCTTTCTCTTTGATTCGGAACATGTGGTGAAGGTATTGTGTTCCCACATTGGCCACTGTTGCTTTGATTTCATTTAAAGGTTTAGATTTCAATTTTTCATCTTAAAAAATCCATAAAAATTATTTAGCTTTGTTTTCTTCCTTTTCATTGCTTTCATAAAAATTAATTTTTTTTGTTTCCATTCAGTAATAAGTTACAAGACATCATTCAAAAATTCAGTCTTAATTAAAATCCAACCCTTCAGTTATTTTTATTCAATCCAACTCGAAGGCAAAGGCAGAAACAAAGAGATTAGGATCGGCCGAATTGAACAAAGGGACCAGTATTGACTGAACCAAGCAATGGAGCGGGGGTCTCCACCAACCCGGCGATGACACGTGTCGGAAGGACGACGGGGTGCGGGTCTCCACCAACTCGGCATTGACACGTGGCGTGACCAGGAGGTAAGCAAGCCGGACCGTGAAGGGAGCAGTCTATCCAGTTTGCGGGAGGTTAAAAAACAACCAGTCTATCCAGTGCGTGGAGGCTCAAAACAAGCAGTCTGTCTAGTTTGGTTGGAGGCTAAAAAACAAGCAAGTTGGATGGCATGTTAACAAACCTTCTGATTCAATGACTAACAATCTAAAAATTGCAATTTATAAGGTAGAGGTCTAAATGTTTAAGAAAATATAATTCTCAAACTATTATTTTAATAACCAAGGTCTAATTGAAGGAAACATACACACATGCTTAAAGTCTAATCAACAAATCTTCAATTTCAAATTCTCTCAAACATCTCACCACTTGAATTCTAAACCATAAAAATGAAGGTAGGAGGTTGAGGAAGAAGGAGAATATGAAAAGGATGAATTAGAACACGTGAAGAACTTCAAGCATTAAAAAATTATTAAGGGACGGAATCTAACTATTCATTGATTAATTGTTTTGGTTGTTGTTAGATTTTATTCTATTTACTATTCATTTAGTTGTTTGGTAGTTATTAATTAGGATTCCAAACGTATTAGTTGGCCAAATTTGTTGTTTAGAGTTTTTTTATTAGGCTAATAAGCCAAATAGATAAAAACAAAGAACAATTAATATCTTTGGACTATTAAACTAAAAACTACTAAACAATTGGAAAAAGAATAATATCACTATTCATTAGAAGTAGAGAATTTAAATGAATTAACTAATCTACAAGAAAAACTTTAAAACAAAATTATCATTTTAAAACTAACAAAATTGGACTTTTTAAATAGGTTTTAGAACAACAATTAAGAAAAAATTCACTAGAACTTTGCGAATTCATGAAAGATGATGGAGGACTTCGAGGAGACAATTACGATGGTATTTTGCGACGATGGATCCACCGACGTCTTCAATACTGAGGTATGATTTTTAACTTTGTTTTTCTTTAATTTTTTCTTTTTAAAATCACAATTAACATTTAGAATCCCATTTGCTACGTGAAAGTTTGAACATTGCTAAAATTCTTAAAAAACCTAATCAAAATTGTGGAAGTAATAAATAGATGAATTTTGAATTAATTTGGAAAGAAAATATTAATTTCATCCAAAAGAATCTCAAAAGAAATCTAACTTAATTTAGGAATTTAGAAATATTAGAATAATTGGAGAAAGTTAAAACCTAATTCACCCCCTTATTCTCTTTAAAATTATTGAGGGAACGAATTCCATCCAACTAAGAGGAATTTTCATCCATTAATAAGTTTTCACCTAGACGTCCTAAATTCTTACTTTTTACCTCGATAGAAAGGTAATTTATCACTTTCTTCATAAAAATAATAAAAAACCCAAAACTACTATTTTTAGAATTATAACTTAGAAATAGTATTAATAAAAAAACAATTAGGAATATTTTTAAGGAATAACTAAAGAATCTTTTGAGACTAGAATCATTTAGGAGATCTTTTAAAGATTCCAAAACCAACTTTTACTTTAAAATTACTTTGATTTTAAAGGAGATTTTTGTGTGGATGAAGTTTGATCCAAATTTGGATGAAAAGTCTAAAAATAGGTCAAAACTAGGGTTTTTTTTCAAAAATCCATTAGTCAAATTAATTAATAAACTAAACCTGAAATTTAGATTTAATTAGAATTCATTTGTTATTTTTAGTTAACGGATGAAGTTTTAAGGATAGAATTAGAGACGAATTTCATCCATTAATATCTTTTAGTAGGAATATTAAAATTCAACTTGCTTTACCATTTCGGGAAGGATAAAGTGCATTCTACACTTTAACCTAGATAGATTTTTACATTAGAATAGATTTTACATATTCATCACAATCTTGAACCATTAACGTTTAAATTGATCTAAAGCAGTCAAAATTAGAATATAATCATCACAAACAAAGTGTCCATTGCTTGGAAGGCCAAAGAACACTACGTTTACATTTCACCCATACAATTTACTAACTTATGTTGCTAGAACCTCTGTGCAATTTTCTGACTTAAGGGTGGAGTTAGAAACACTCACAACCTCCATACGGAAGATGTTGACGAATTTTTAGTAGGCAAGGTACGTAAGAAGCTGGCTTATTGGACTAGCATTCACCTGTCTCTAGTTGGCCGAGTGACCATAATCAACTCCGTCCTTTTAAGTACACTATGATATTTTATTGCGATATGGGGTGGTTCACTATCTATCATCCGCAAACTTAGAGCGATGATGAGAGACCTTCTTTGGTCAAGCTCAACCCACCGCAGTCGTGCCAGAGTTAGCTAGTCAGATTGCTGCGCTTCTAAACAAGTTGGGGGCTAAGCCTGATTGACCCCGAAGAAGCCTTTAATGCCCTCATGGCAAAATGGTTTCTGAAGGTCATGACCCCTGGTTTGTCTAACCTGCAACTCCTCCTCAGGTATCGCCTTCTTTAAATCCGACCACAGTCACTAGGTGGTTGGCTAGCTACACCACAATGGGCTTTCATCCACAAAATTCGAGCAAGCAAAGGATCCAGGGCATGGGATCGGATCATACGGGCTTGGCATACTATCAACAAATATATAACAACCACGCCACCCAAGAACTGCGACGAAATTCTCACAACTCCTTTGTCGTGGACCACCCACTTCACTAGCAATCACCACGGTTTCTCAGCCAACAGAGCGACCAGCCTCATAAAGAACGGCATGTGGTAGGTCAATCACATCTGGGATTCCATTTCCCAATCATTCCTGCAGTGGGAAGTGGTGAAAGTTAAATTTAAAATGCAACACGGCGAATTCCACCCTTATCGCCACATGGTGGCAGCCATCCCACTAGCCTGGCGGTTCCTGCTTACAGATAACCAGTTCGTTACTTGGAAAAACGAGTACATCGGTCTATTTGCACAAGAAGTTGACATTTTCCCATCCATCATACTGACCACCACTTCACGTTTTCGGCCAAGATTATCAGGCGGCTGCTCTGAGATTAAACTCATCCCCGAACGTGAGTGCTATATAATTGGCTCTACATCGATGGTGCTCCAAAGTTGGCACCTGCCAGTGACTTCAGACCTTCTGGTGGTCTCAGGCTGGCTCAAATGAGTCAGAGTCATTCATATATGCTCAGCCCCCCCACTTTACGTGGGCATCGTAAATGAGCTCATCTTCGACCCAGCCAGGTGGATATGGGTAACGCCTAATCATCATACAAAGCCACTTCACTCTTACACCGCAAAACTGGGACACATGCTATTGACCAAACGGAAGGAATTGGTTAAGTCCATCCATGAGAAGTAGCATGGGGAGCTCGTGACAGGCTACAGGCCTAAGTGGAATGAGATTTGGCAGAACACCCGTCCTCAAAAGGAGCCAGGCTTCCTCTAGTCAATTTATTACTACGTGGTGGCGGTTCACAATTGGCACAAAATAGCCAACTCCAACATTTCTACACTTTGCACCAACTGCCACAACGGCATTGAGGAATCCATTTTACACCGCTTTCACCACTGTGAAAAGACTCGGTACGCGTGGAAATATGCCCTCTCAATCCTCTATACTGTTCTCTATATCCCTCCCAGTGCGGTAGGTTGGCCTTCACTCACATGGCAACAATGCGTCCTGGGTTCTAAACTACCTAGGAGGTTGAAATGAGGCACGTTGATGTGGTTGCTATTCAGGGGCTCGGTGATCTGGGTTGTCTGGCTCGATCGGAACGCAATTTGCTTTGACAACTCTCCTTGGCCTCCTCAAAAGCTTGAGCAGGTAATCTGGGAAGCAGTTGGAGATCACGCTCGGGTGGCGTGGTTCAGAACACAGAAACTCTGCGATCTGTACCACGACAAAGAAGCCACCTTTCTTTAGCGTTTCGATAATGTATAGCTCTAGACCAATTTTTTCGGGAGAAGAACCTATCTGTCGATGAGTTGGGAACTAGCTCACCCCAAGATGGGACTCTCCTACTGAAAATGCACGTTGGATTCCTGGTTGTTTGAGCTTTGCGTGGCTCCCCTAGTGGTCTTGCAATTCGGTTCCCCCCCCTCAGGATGGCTTTCGTTCCTCTACCCGTCTTCCTGTTGGCTATGGTGAGCGCGCAAGCTTGGCTTGCTAGTTTCCTTGTTTGGTTGGTTAGTTTCAGAAAAATCAAAATATTTTCCACCAAAGACTCTGTCCTTAGATTCTATGTACTCTTTTCACTTATCAATGGAATGGTCCATGTGTTTCAAGAAAAAAATAAAATTGCGGTACTACCTGGTAGTTCAAAAAAACCCGTTGGAATTAACTAAGGTTTTTTAGCTACCAAACACACCACCTGTTTTCGATCAAATAAAAGTCAGAGAAAAAAAAAAAAAAATAATAATTTTTTTCCAAATATTTTTTTCTTCTACTGAAAATGGCGGTACCACCAAATAGCTGAAAAACTGCCGTTGGACCGGACTGAGGTTTTTCAGCTACCAACCATACACCCTGTTTCTGATCAAATAAAAGTAAGAGAAAAAATAATAATAATAATAATAATTTTTTTTCAAATATTTTTTTCTTGTACCGCAAATGGCGGTACCACCAAGTAGCTCGAAAACTGCCATCGGACCTAACGGAGGAAATTGAGCCACCAGCCGCACCCCCTGTTTTCAATCAAATAAATGTAAAAGAAAAAGAAAAAGAAAAAATAATAATAATAATAATAATTTCTTTTTTTCCAAATGTTTTCTTTAGATATTGAAAATCGCGGTACCACCTGGTAGCTGAAAAAAACCCGTTGGACCTGATTGAGGTTTTTCAGCTACCACTCCTACCAGCCACATAACCTATTTTCGGTCAAATAAAAGTAAAAGTAAACATTTTTTTTTCAGGTATTGAAAATCGCGGTACCACGTGGTAGCTGAAAAAAACCCGTTGGACCTAACTGAGTTTTTTCAGCTACCAACCGCACCCCCTGTTTTCAATCAAATAATAAATAATAAAAAATTATTATTATTTTTCCAAATATTTTTTTGGGTATTGAAAATCACGGTACCACCTGGTAGCTGAAAAAAACCCATTAGACCCAACTGAGTTTTTTCAGCTACCAGCGCACCCCTTGAACTCAGTCAAATAAAAGTAAGAAAAAAAAAGTTAGTTAATTAAATTTTTTCCAAATATTTTTTTCTTGTACCGAAAATGGCAGTATTAAGGTAAACCAGCCTATGACAGGTAGAATGGCCGGTTTGCCATGATTTCGTTTTTGAAAAAAATTAAATTTTTTACCAGTAAAAGATAAGCATGTGGATTGCAAAGAACAATTGAAATTTTATTTTTTGGACAAAAAATGAATTTTTTATGAATTTTTGAAGCGTGCAGCCCGATTGGCCTAAAACAGCCTGTGGACTACCCCAAGATCCCCATAGCATGTATCCATAATGGCCATCTGACCACCTATAACAGTCTCAAAATCCCTAACATGGTCATAGTTTTCCCTAACATGGCCATAACATAAAGGAATGTAAAACTTAGATTTACACTAGAAAAATAGGTGGTCTTAAAACAGTCACTAATAACTCTATCTCCGTCACCCAAGGCATTGATTTCGGCCACTAACCAACCTAATAAACTCTTCATCTCATTTATTAATAAAAATCTGTCATAGATTGATGTAAGACTGTCATGAGCAGTTTTCTAGATGTCTGCATTAGGCGATTTGCTTATCATACGTTGGTTTACCTTACTAGGTAGCTTGAAAACTGCCGTTGGACCGGACTGAGGTTTTTCAGCTACCAGCCACACACCTCGTTTTCGGTCGAATAAAAGTAAAAGAAAAAAAAAAAAAAAAAAAAAATTTTTTTTTGGTATGGAAAATCGTCGTACCACGTGGGAGCTAAAAAACCCCGTTGGACCCGACTGAGTTTTTTCAGCTACCTACCGCACCCCTGTTTCAGTCAAATAAATGTAAAAGAAAAATTTTAAAAAAATAAAAAATAATTTTTTTTTTTCCAAATACTTTTTTTTGGGTATTAAAAATCGCGGTACCACCTGGTAGCTAAAAAGAAATCGTTGGACCCGACTGAGTTTTTTCAAGTACCAGCGCACCCCCTGTTTTCAGTCAAATAAAAGTAAGAGAAAAAAAAAAAAAAAAAAACTTTAGGTACCACCAAGTAGCTCGAAAACTGCCGTTGGACCGGACTGAGGTTTTTTAGCTACCAGCTACACACTAATTTTGGTCAAATAAAAGTGAATTTTTTTTTTTTTTTTTTTTTTTCGGGTATTGAAAATCGCAGTACCATGTGGTAGCTGAAAACCCCCCGTTGGACCCAACTGAGTTTTTTCAGCTACCAGCCGCCCCCCCTTGTTTTCAGTCAAATAAATGTAAAAGAAAAATTATAAAAAATAAAAAATAATTTTTTTTTTTCCAAATATTTTTTTTGGGTATTGAAAATCGCGGTACTACCTAGTAGTTGAAAAAAATCCGTTGGACCCGACTGAGTTTTTTCAGCTACTAGCGCACCCTCTGTTTTCAGTCAAATAAAAGTAAGAGAAAAAAATGTAAAATTTTTTTTTTTTTTTTTTTTCTTGGTATTGAAAATTGCGGTACCACATGGTAGCTGAAAAACCCCCGTTGGACCCGACTGAGTTTTTTCAGCTACCAACTGCACCCCCTGTTTTCAGTCAAATAAAAGTAAGAGAAAAAAATAATTATTTAATTAATTTTTTTCCCAATATTTTTTTCTTGTACCGAAAATGGTGGTACCACCAGGTAGCTCAAAAACTGCCGTTGGACCAGACTGAGGTTTTTTAGCTACCAGCCAGACACCCTGTTTTTGGTCAAATAAAAGTGAAAAAAAAAAAAAAAAAAAAAATTATTTTTTTTGGGTATTGAAAATCGCAGTACCATGTGGTAGCTGAAAAAACCCCGTTGGACCTGACTGAGTTTTTTCAGCTACCAACTGCACCCCCTGTTTTCAGTCAAATAAAAGTAAGAGAAAAAAATAATTAATTAATTAATTTTTTTCCCAATATTTTTTTCTTGTACTGAAAATGGTGGTACCACAAGTTAGCTCAAAAACTACCGTTGGACCGGACTGAGGTTTTTTAGCTACCAGCCAGACACCCTGTTTTTGGTCAAATACACTACAAGAAATTGAGTGTCCACAATGACTTTGAAATGACTACAAAATGACTACTCTAGTCACTTTGCAGTCATTTCATAGTCATTGTGGACACTCAATTTCTTGTAGTGATAAAAGTGAAAAAAAAAAAAAAAAAAAAAATTATTTTTTTCGGGTATTGGAAATCGCAGTACCACGTGGTAGCTGAGAAAACCCCCTGTTGGACCCGACTGAGTTTTTTCAGCTACCAGCCACACCTCTTGTTTTCAGTCAAATAAATATAAAAGAGAAAAAAGAAAAGAAAAATAATAAAAAAAAAATTTGCAAATATTTTTTTTGGGTATTGAAAATCGCGGATCCAATTGAAGTTTTTTCAGCTACCAGCCGCACCCCCTGTTTTTGGTCAAATAAAAGTAAAATAAAAATAAATAAAATAAATATAAAATAATGTTTTTTTTTCTTTTGGGGTTTTGAAATTTGCAAGACCACTTGGTAGCTCGAAAAAACCCCATTGGACCGGACTCAGGATTTTGAACTACCAGCCAAACCTCTTCTTTCTGGTCAAAAAATAAAAATAAAAAATAAAGAAACTTAAATTTTTTTCAAATATATTTTTTCTTGTACCAAAAATGGCGGTACCACCAAGTAGCTCAAAACCCCCCGTCAGACCTGACTAAGGATTTTGAGCTACTAGTCATCCCCCTTGTTTTGGTAAAAAGAAAAGAATAAAAAAAAAAAAAAATTCAAATATTTTCTTTGGAGTACCAAAAATGGTGGTACCACCAGGTAGCTCAAAAACGGCCTTCGGACCCAACTGAGGTTTTCGAGCTACTAGCCACACTCTCTGTTTTTGGTAATAAGAGAATTTATTTTTTTATTTTTTTATTTTTTTATTTTTTAAATATTTTTTTTCGGTACCGAAAAGGAGAGTTACAACAAGTAGCTCGAAAACCGCCGCCTGACCCGATTGAGGATTTTGAGCTACCAATCGCACCCTCGGTTTTCGTTCAAATAAGAATTTTTTTTTTTAATTTTAATTTTTTTTATTAATATTTTCTTTATGTACTGAAAATGGCTGTACCACCAAATAGCTCAAAAACTGCCGTTTGACCCGCCTGAGGATTTCGAGTGACCAATCGCACCCCCGATTTTCGGTCAAATAAATAAAATAAAATAAAATAAAATATTCTTTTAAATATTTTTTTTGGGGTATCAAAAATAGGTGTACCACTAAGTAGCTCAAAACCCCTTGTGAATGTTTCTAACTCCACCCTTAAGTCAGAAAGTTGCACATAGGTTCTAGCGGCATAAGTTAGCAATTTGTAAGGGTGAAATGTAAACGTAGTGTTCTTTGGCCTTCCAAGCAATGGACACTTTGTTATGTTGATTTTTACCTAATTTAAGTACTTCAAAACACTCTAATAGTTAAGAAATAAAGGTTGTTGAGGGTTAGTTAATTGTGATTTAAACTTCTAGCTAAACTAAAATTCTACCTAAACTAATTTAAAGAATAAAATTTGCCCTTTCCAAAATGGTGAAGCAAGTTGAATTCTGATATTCCTAATGAAAGTTATGTGTGGATGAAATTCGTACCTAATCCTATTCTAAAAACTTCATCCGTCAACTAAAAATAGCAAAATAATGTAAAATAAATCTAAATTTCAGGGTTGAAAGGTTAATTAAGTTATCTAATGGAATTTTTGGAGAAATCCTAATTTTGACCTATTTTAGGATTTTTCATCCAAAATTAGGTCAAATCTTCATCCACCCTTTTATTCTTCCAAATTAAAGTAATTTAAAAAGTAAAAGGTACATTTAGAATCTTCTAAAGATTCTCTAAAAGATTATGGTTTTAAAAGATTCCCTAGTCGTGCCTTGAAAATATTCCTAATTGTTTTTTATCTAATCTTAATTCTAAATTATTATTCTAATTTTAGTAATTCTTTAGGGTTTTAGGGTTTTTGGGGGTAAATTGATAAATTATCTTCCTATTAAGGTAAAAAGTAAGAATTTAGGACTTTTGGGTGAAAACTTTTAAATGGATGAAAATTCCCCTTAGTTGGATGGAATTCGTTCCTTTAATAATTTTCAAGAGAATAAGTAGATAAATTAGGTTTTGACTTCCCCTAATTATTCTAATATTTCTTAAGTTCCTAAATTAAATTAGATTCCTTTTGAGATTCTTTTGGATGAGATTACTATTTCGTTTTCCAAATTAATTCAAAGTTATTCTAATTATTACCTTTATGATTTTAGTTAAATTTTCAAAGGTTTTCTAACAATTTAAATTCTACTAGCTATTGGATTCTTAATGGTTAATTTTGTTAGTTTTAATTTTCTAATCTAAAATTTTTTAAAGAATGAAAGCAAAAGAAAAGACAAAAGATAAATTTTGAAATCATACCTCGGTGTCAAGAATGTCGATCGTCCCGTCATCACAAAACACCATCATAATTGTCTCCTCGAAATTCTCCATTGTCTTTCATGAATTTGAAAGAGATCTTAGTATTATTGTTTCTAAACCTATCTAAAAAGTCCAAGTTTGTTAGTTTTGGCAATTTAAAACTAATCCTTTGATTTTAGGAAATTAAATTAAATGATAAATTTAATTCATTTTTTTCAAGTTTTCAATGAATAGTAGTTTTATTCATTTGCCAATTGTTTAATAGTTTTTAGTTTAATATTCCAAAGATATTAGTTGTCTTTTGTTTTTATCTATTTGGCTTATTAGGCCTAATAAAACAAATTCCCAAACTACAAACAAACAACTAATTTGGCTTTGGAATCCTAATTAATAACTAAAACCAAATGGATGAATAGTATTCTAATAAAATAATCAAAAACAATCAAAAACAAATCTATCGATGAATAGTAAAAAGAATAAATTGAATAAACAAACCAAAACAATTCACCAAATGAATAGTTAGATTCTCACCTTAATAGTTGTTTAATCGTTGAATCCCTTCACGTGTCGAATTCTTCCTTCTTATTCTTCTCCTTCTTCCAATAGTTGGGTTATTGTTGTTGTTGTTGAATTCTTGGCTATGGCATTTGGGAGAATTTGAGAGATCCAAGAGACGAGAGGAATGGTTAGTTCAACACTCTTAGTGTTCAATTTTCCCCCCAAAAAACCAAAATGTTGAGCGTGGCAACAACCGCCTATGCTTGGTTATGTATGTGATTTAAATGTATCAATTGTTTTTCCAAAGTTCCAGTGCTGTATGGACCTTGCTTTGTTTGCAAGCTGGTCGGGACTTGAGCCTTGGCCGCCTTTCTCCCCACGAACTGTGCTCCCCTTCAGGACCGGCTTTGGCCCCCGTCGTTGTGCCACGTGGCGGAGCGTGGTTGGTCGGCGCTCCGTCCGTCTGTCCGTCACCTTCCGTCCGCCTCTGCCCGTCTGTCTTCTTGTTGATCGCTCTTCTGGTTCCCCTCGGTTCCCGACAACTTGCTCCCACGTTCTGACAGCCCATTCCTTCGGTTCCCGGCAGCTTGCTCCCACGTTCCTCAGCCCGTTCCTTGCCTCCTGCTGCCAAGCTTTGGCGGTCCAATTTTTTTGAGATGTGTCTTTTTTCAGAATTATCACTGAACTTTAATGAACTGAAATTCTGAACAATGGTTATAATCCTTGACTTCTAACGAAAACCAAACATACTTAAAATAATAATCATGAGAAACTAACCATAACAATTAAACAACCCCTTCTAACGAAATCAAGAACCAAAATAAAACAATTTAAATAAAACAAAAAGAAAACCAATGGCAAGGTTGGCAATCAAATACCTCCACCACATGTTTAACACGGAAAGGAGAAACAACCAACAAAGCTTGGCACTTAAATAAGCTCCCCAGGAATCTTATTTATTAGTAAGTTAAAGCTTTGCCGTATAGGGCCAAACAGTAATTAGTATTTTTTCACAAAGATAAACTTTAATTCTAGAAAGTCGAAGCTCCGCCGTGCAAACCACAATTTAGTATTTTCCACAAAGGTGAATTTTAACTTTCAAAGTCAAAGCTCCGCCGTGTGGGAGCAACCCCAGGAATTAATGGTCAAATCAAAGTTTCAAGTACCCGTTTCCAGGTTTCAAAGTCAAAGCTCCGCCATGCGGGAGCAACCCCAGGAATAACCAGTATCCAAGGACCCAAACTAATATTTTGAAAACTTAATTCTTAAAGGAGGTACACATGACAGTGTTTAACCGAACATTAAAAACTAATTTCCAAAATTCCAAACAAAGTTCTAGTTTAATCACTAAAGGAGGTATACATGACAGTGTTTAACCGAACATTAACAATTATTCAAACCAAACACTCGTTATACAACGAGTTTTGGCACGTGGTGATGCTCAAAACCTTTTGACAAGGTCTAGCCTTGCTGCTTTAAAGTTTTAAGTTCACAAACTATTCTCAATTCACACAAATGGTTGGTTAGTATCCAAAAGAACAATAAAATCAACTAGAGTTTGGGAACTACTCCCACAACTCCCCAAATATCAAAGTTTTTGGGCTTGAAGCCTCCAAATTCAAGAAATAAGTTAGTCAACACAAACAACACTAGAGTTAGGGGATTTCTTCCACCTAAACTCTTGAAAAGCAAAGTTTTGGGGCTTGAAGCCTCCAAATTCAAACAAGAAAAGAAAACAAAGCTTTGAAGGGGCCCTCTGGACCTTCAAAGTACAAGAGAATAGAAGAGAATAGAAGAAAAGAGCCAAAATTTGGCTTAAAAAGTGCTCCGACAAGTATCGGTAGCACGACAAGAGCAACAACAAGAATGAAACAAGAGAATGAGGGCCACGAACAACCTCGAGGAAGGGCCTTATATACTCGCTCCCGGCCCCCCCCGGTAAGTTGTTCCTAAAATTATCTTTACTTTCAATCTAGATATTTTGCTAAACTACCTAAACGCGTTTTCTAAATAATCTTTGTTTAATGGGAAGGAAGGTTCTCAAGCGAGTTCCTTCTAGGCCCTAAATGGCCTTAGAATCTTTTCCCAAATCAAATATTTGATTTTCCCAAAGATATTTTGAAAACCTACCTAATTAACCAAGATATTTTGTGTTTTAATCTAGGGTTAGTTCTAAATTGGCTTTCTTTAGTCCAAAAGATGGCTTCTTACGCAAGACAAGTATCTTGGGCAAATCCAATCTTCGATTTCACAAGAGATATTTGCAAAATCAACTCAGATTAATCCAAAATTACCTTTTAAAAGTCAAACTAAGGGCTGACCCTCTCTATCTTTTGAGGGACAACTCGAAACTGAAAACAAATTGCGCCATCGCGTTCAGAAGACCCCAATTAGCCTACAAGACCCCTTACCCCTACCTCTCCAGCCGTTTTAAAGCGCAAATTTGAGTCATGGTAACTCAGAACAAAAGTTAAAAATCTAACTTTTGGAGTTTGCGTTTTTTGATGAAACTGTCGATCTTGGGTGGTTTAGAATATTCGTGGGAGTAAGAATTGACCCTTGAAACGCTCCGTTCGGATACCGCTAGCTCCTGGTTCGCTGGTCAACCCGCCACCAAGTTGTAAATTCTTGTAAAATTCGTTGTTGGTCCTAATTTTGGTACTTGGGAATGTCGGAATGTCTTCAAACTTGACAAGGCTCTTTATTGGCACACAAAACACTATCCTAATTTTTAGTGAGATTTTACCGCAACATTGGTAATTTCTAGGAATTTACGAATGCAATTTTAAGCGGTTGACTTCCTATGGAGTCATCGTGGAGTTTTGTAAAATCCCGAAACTTTTGGGCAATCTTCTACAAGATGTCCATCAACTAAGGGCAAAACCAAATCTCCAATAAGAATGCTATTTTTAGCAATTCTTTAATAATTTCCACCCGGGGGGGAAATTATTCTTGATACCGGGGGAATCTTGGATGATCGAGCTTCTATTTGACCTCCTGGCATGCTTTGACCTAGAAAAGCACCTCTCTGTATGTTCCAATCATCATTTCCTCCATCTTGGTTTGTGAATGATTGTATTTCTCAAAATTACCTGCAAACAATAAATCTAACTCTTTCGAGTTGGATTTGGACTTAATCGGACTAGACTCTAACTTTTAACCAGTTTGTTACACGTATACTTATAGTTGTTGTATTACATGAACAAGACACTAGGACTGGTTAACTCTCAAATTCTCACATCGCTCGGAATTACTGACTTAACTACTTATTTATACTAATAAGACCTAAAATTAGTGAAAATGTAACATCTTACGTGTTTTACGCATTTAAGGCCATTACACACCTCTTTGGTAGGGACTTCTACCAAAACCCACAATAACTGTATTTTTATATGTTTTTTCCTATTTTTCACTTAAAAATTAACTAAAAATCGCGAAAAATAAGTTCAGAGTTCCAAGTGCCAACTTGAGGGCTCACCCCCCCCGTAAACCTGACTGAGGTTTTTGAGCTACCAGCCGCACTCCTTGTTTTCAGTCAAAAATTAAATTAAATTAAATTTTTTTTCAAATATTTTTTTTCGGGTACCAAAAATGGGGTTCCCCGAGGTAGCTCGAAAATCCCTGTCGGATCCGACTAAGGTTTTCGTGCTACCAGCTACATCCCTAATTTCAATTAAATAATTAAATAAATTTTGGGTACTAAAAACAAAGGTATTACCCAGTAATCCGAAAACCTCAGTTCGATCCGACTGTCATTTTGGAGGTACCAACCAATTCCTCTATTTTAAGTCTAAATTTTTTTTTTTTTAATTAAAAATTTTGAGCACTGAAAATGGAGGTACAATTTGGCACTTGAAAAACCTCAATCAAACTCAATTGAAGTCTTGTATGTTCCAATTAGACCTCTCATTTCTGGTATGCAAAAAAATAGAAACAAAGAGCTAGAAATGTCTTTTATCGATTCCAAGTTTTAAGAGGGGTATTTTGAGTAATGCAAAGAATCCTATGCTTCAAATGAATGTAAGTGTGGTAATGCATTTCATATTTCATTTTTTAATCAAACTTAAATTTGACTTGATTCCATAAAGTCAAGTAGAGACTTCTACAAGGTCAATTGGGTCCAATTGACTTTGGAGGAGTCTATGTTGGACCTCTTGGAATTGGGTTAAGGGTTTGGTATCCTTGTTATAAATCTCCAAGCTGTGGCTTAGAGAATAAAATAATACAAATGCCTCTTTGTTTTGCTTCAAGGCTAGAGGAATTTGAATTACTAGTTTCAAATTTTAGTTCAAATTAGTGATTGTGGTTTGGATTGAAGAGCACGAAGCTTGGTAACTTTGGATTAAAGTTTAATATGTTTTTGAAAATGAAATGTAACAAACGTATGAAAATTTAAACAAAAACTAATCAGTTACCGATTCTTGGGGGGGCATTGTAGTCTCTTCCTAGGTCAATTGAATCCGGCTAACTTTGGACAAGCCTTTGCTAGATCCCCTAGAATTGATACTTTTTTCAAGAATTTAGGAATTTCAATGTTGGAGTCAATTGGCAAGACATGGCGGGGGGTGCTATAAGCATAGTGCATCACGCATTCACACATGTGGTGCATCATGCTTTTGAATTTGAATTTAGTTTTTTCTGGACCATTAGTATTTAGTGATACTTTTGTGGGCCAAGGATGGTTTCATTCATTAATTTTTTCTAATCATAGGCAAATTTGAGAAGTTTGTGGTACTAAGATAGTTTTATTTGACATTGATTAATTCTTGGATTTTCTTAAATTCATTTAATGTGACATCTATGCATATATTATTGATGATCTTTATAGTGATTGTATATTAAACCAAGATTATTTGATAAGAACCATAGCTTAGGGATTTTGTTTTATAATTTATTTTAAATTTTTTGTTAAAAATTATACATTTCATTTTGTACTTTGTAAGAATTTTTTTTTTCTTGTCTAGAGTTCAATTGTTAACATTGTCTTGTTGTCTCATGTAGATTCAATTGTTCAAGTGTAGGGAGGAGATGTGGGTCAAGTTTCAACCTTAAAGGTGCATCATAACATAGTTCTTGTTGTAAATGTGGCAAGTCCATTGTAACAATGACTTTGACAAATGCAAACATCGAGATATCTAGTAACAAGTCAACTAAGATGCTACTGAAGTCATGCTTCATTCTATTCTTTGAGGAAGTTGAAGTTCTTTGTGTGGGACAGAAATCATTGTCTATTGGTAAGGCCATATTCATTAAATTGAGACAATGTGGATTCTCATTTTAATCATTTTCCTAAATTTAGTATGTAGAAGAGTTCATTAAATTGAGACAATTCAATAAATTGAGACCATAAAATGCTGAAAGAATAAAGAATTTCTACAAGTATAAGAAATTGGGGGAAAAAAATAGTAATGAAGGACGTTGAAAGGAGGGATTTTGGATGGGAAACTTGAACCATTTATAATAAGTACTTAACTAAAATATCTAAGTAAATAGTTTGACATATCGTGAGGTAGAGAATTTTGAAATCATGCACAATAGAATACATTGTACACCTAGCCTTACCAAAAACTACAATTTCAAAGTAAAGAATTTAACATATGCTTAGATAGAGAAGTTTAGAATTACTTTGTATAGAAAACATTAGTACTCCTAGTATTCCAAAACAAATGTCATACACAATGGAATTACAATGAAGAATTTGCAAAATACACAATACAATACAAGAATAAAGAATAGAAATATATTATATTATATTGTACAACATCTATAACATCAAATTCTAAAATAATATAATGATTAAAACAATGAACTAAAAGAATAAAAAAACTAAATCTATTTCATCTTCTCCACCTATTTTTTTCTAATGATTTGTCATTATATATTTTTTGAGACATATCTAAAAAATCTATCAACTTCTACAACTCTTTATAATTTTTTTTTCCATTTTTTTTTTCATCCTTCCTAAAGTTAAGAAAATAACGTACAAACACGCGAAACTCCTAATGACTTTTTATGACTACAAACTATTCATCTTCACTCCGAAGATACATTATTGCTTTCGCCAGATACATATGCATCCACCGATATGTGGATGATAGCAATTTGCGTTTTGGGAATTCTAACTCTTGGATCAGAAGTGCCTTCTTTGAAACGTGGCTTCCAAGCAGTTATAATGCAATCTGTATGTGTCCAACTCGGAGAGATAGCCTTATCCTCGCACCAAGAATTCCCTTGTTTTGTGTCCCACCCAACATATGTTTCTTCATTGGTGTGATGAAAAGACGTAGGTGTCCAATATTGCAGTTGAATCGAATTGACATGCCCTGGATCTAGATTAGGATTTGTTAGAGCTCGAGCAAGCCAAAATGGACGGAGGTCACCGTCAGCGGGGCGCACAACAACTAAGTAACCTGCATATACATCACGGCCAACACGAAATGAAGGAGGTGGACGATCACACCTGCGACCAACAAAAGGTGCATCTTCCGCAAATTCTTCACGCATCGTGCCATCATCTAGGTATTGGTCTTCCACCTCATCGGCAATTCTAGAATTTGGCCAAAATCCATCTCGTAATGTCTCACGCATCACAAATGGAGCATTGAGAGCACTTCTTATACCCTCCCAATATTTTCGCACCGGCTCATTCTTCCTCCTAAACTCGCCAGATAAGTCTTGATTTCCCATTGCTCCCCACAATGCAATGTACCCATCCAAACCCTTGCAAATCTCATCAAAGCAACGCATTTGTTGCGGTGCCAAAGGTAGAGGACTACCCCTCGGTACTTTAGGGTGCCCATCTATTGTTTCCTTCCACAAGCGAATCCCCCCACCTTCTTTTGGCAACCAATCAACATCGGTACAAAGGATCTTGTACTGCATCAATGGCCATCCATTAGAGTCCTTATAAAACTTGAACTGTTGCGCTTGAGAATGATCTTGAAGAGAATCATCGCCTATATGCAAATACCCGTCCACAAATCGCTTGAAATCTGGAACCTCCTCAATGAGATGAGGAATCACGGGTTGTGTTTTGCAATCCATGAAAGACTTCATCAACCTTGGAAGCGTGGGGTAGTCATTCGTCTTCAATTTGGTGCTCCAACGACCAAATAGAGCATCAATGTCCTCATGAGTGTGTCCAACAATGAGGAAATTGATATGTATCTCTCGGAAAATAGCTCTATAGACAAGGAGAGAACAGAATGCAAAAACCCACCGATTCTTGTTGTCGCCTGAAGCATTGTCAAGCTGAAGAGTCAATGTTGGAGGAAGAGGTTGAGCTTCCGCCAACACTTCAGGGGGGGACTCAAGAGAGTCCGTACAAATCTCTGAGCCTATTAACAAAGCCTCTGTCAGTTCAGCACGCTCTCCTCCTACAAACAATTGACGAGATGAATGCTTCGGTTGTGACTCTAGATCTCGCAATAATTTTGCAATGGACCCAATAGTATGGTTGGAGTCTGTTGGGAAGATATTCAAGCCATAGTGTGCATATCGCACATCTCCATGACCATGAGCAATCATGCCCGTAACAGCGACAAGCATCTTCATGAAAGAATCATTTCCCTTACTCTTGTGAGAGTAATGAGGAGAAGCAGTCTTGGAGTGATCCATCTTGTCATGGATTATAGTCAAAACCTTGTCATGATACATCTCAGACATTGAGCAGTTTCCATAATACAAGTCCCTATGCGCCTTCTGTCCCGATAGGTGCACTCTCAATTTGTTAGACCACACGTCTTGCGCTCGTGAACGTGGAGTGCAAGCACTCTTGAGTTGCCTATATCTATCGCAGGTTCCACAACGAGCAAAACTATCTCCTCTAGCCTTGGGAGCATACTCAGGAAAAGATTGACAACGAATGTTGCTCAATCCACTAGTCGAAATATGTTGCAATTAAAGTGAAGAATTGACATTGTTGATCTGTGGCAACTTGTCCTTCCAACGAAATGTAGACGGTAGGACCATGGAGGGAACTTTCTCTCCAGATTCAAGGGTCCTCGATTTGTGGGGCATCGTGTCCGCTTCATTCTCCACTAATAATTGAAGAGTTGTTGTGGCTTGCAAAGTGTGTGTCCGCGGTTTTTTCATTCCAAGGTTGCCATGATGCTTCGGTTTTTGGTCATCTTTTGCCATCTTTTTGTATCTATAAAAGGTAGCCTTCGATACTCCATGGATGGCACACCAAGCAACGGAACAAATTTCATGGTTTGCCAAGGTGATCATGTCCCTACCATTGGAATCAGTGTGGGTTTGCTTGTGCACGTCAAGCAGACGTGACTTGCGCCAGAACACTCCACCGTCAATATGAAGTAGAGACCAAACAGCTTGAATCTGACCACGTGGAAATGGTTGCAAGAAATTCTTTTGGCAACATTTCATACTAGAAACATCTGCAATTGCTTGCTCAGTGAGGAGGGTGTGGGCGCTTAATTACCCACTCTTAGTAATTAATCGGACACAACCAGGTTCTAGGGGTTAACTAAATTCTAACCTAACGGGTGACTAAGCGTAGGTCCATTGTGCCTTCCAAGCAATGGATCTTTTTTCCTAAGTTCCTAATTTCCGCAGGTGACAACGGAGTTGCCCCGATTGGCGAGGAAATAGTCCGGGCTAACTGTCCCCTAACGGTAACCTATACGGACTACTACCGAATCTATTCTAATCTATGGGAATCTAAGACTAATTAACCTTTCCTAGTACTGATGGGGAATGCCTAAGTTCCGTCCATGATTTCCTATGTCAATTGGATGTGCTTAATTTCTTAAGGTGGTTGGCTAACGGAATTCCTAAACTCAATGGTTCTTCTCTATCTAACCTTAATTCGTGATTCAACTTAAATTCCAACTTAAAGTAGACCCTTAGTTTAACTCTTCGTTTTTTAGGCTAATCCTACTTTATCTTCTAATCTAATTTAATTGACCCTCTAATCTAATTGATTCCTTCCCCTAATTTAATCTACCTTTTAATCTAGGTTATCTTCCTTCTAGTTTAATTTATCCTCTAATTTAATTTCCCTTCTAATCTAATTTAATTGATCTTCTGATCTAATTTAATTGATCTTCTAATCTAATTTAATTGATCTTCTAATCTAATTGATTCCTTCCCCTAATTTAACTTATCGTCTAATTTAATTTATCTTCTTCCCTAATTTAATTTACCTTCTAATATAATTTCTCTTCTACTCTAATTGATCTCTTTTCCTAATTTCATTTACCTTTTAATCTAATTTATCTTTTACTTCCTACCCTAAGTCTTTATCACCTAAGGCAATTTTGTTTTGCTAATTTAACCCTAACCCCTAATTGGATTATTTTGTCCTAATCTAATGTTTACTTCTTGGTTGAGTTCTGACCTTAACGGTTACTAATCCCTAGTTCTATCCTATCTTAGTCTAATTTGGTTGCTTTTATAGTCAATTTCTATGTATGAGATGGGTTTGGATACTTCTAGTCCTATCGATAAACTTCTATGTCTAAACTTAAGGTCCCCCTCTAATTCCTATTTGCTAATCGAAATTAATCACTACTTAACAGAAATTAGCGTAAATTAAAAGAAAAGTACCGGCGATTAGTTTACTGACTCACCTGATCGTTGTTGGCATGCGCGACATTTTCCTCCATACCTCCGGCCGCGTGCTCGTATTCCATAGTAGACACGTATTTCGAAGTGGTCAAATGCCTACGGCTTAGTTGTGGAAAATATTACATTCTAGTACCCTAAGGCATTCTTTCCTTTCCTTATCTCCCCTTTTCTTTTGCCTTGGTACTATTCCCACCAACCCCTTAATGGGGGTCTTACGCTATGACGCTAACTCCTTGCAAACTCAACCCCCCTCTTACGTTGTCATCTTTGCGTCATTCTAATCCCCCTTCCAATGGCCGTGGGAGGCTTTGGAGATTTCCGTGCACTCTAACCGAAGCGACTATGGATCATCTCTCTCCTTCTCACACCTATTTCAACCTCTTCTTTCTAATCTCCTACCATTCTTGTTTTTGTCGTTTTGGTGGTGGTGAGAGAGTGAGAGGTGCGTGTTTTGCAGGTATGGCCGTGGAGATGTCGCCTCTATTCCTTCCTTCCCTTTTTCCCTCTTTTACCTTAAGGGCCTTAGCTTCCTCCTAAGTCACTCCTAATCCCAACCAGGGTTGATGAATTGGAGCGTCCAGCCCAAAATCACGTCCAAAAAGCGAACGTCCGGACGCGAGGACGTCCAGACGTGATGGACGCGGGGGACGTTGGATAAAACGGAGCCGTCCGTCCGATTTACCTCGGGGTAAATTCCGGCGTCGGAATTCCGACGCTGCCTTGGGTCGTCGGAATTCCGACGCTGCCTTGGCCGTCCGAATTCCGACGCAGTCGCAGTTATCCTCCTGAATTGCAACCCTGGTTGAAACAGGATTAATAATCATATCATCATGATCCTCTAGCCTTTCAAAAGCATTTCAATTACCACAAGTATGAAGCCTAATTTTTTAATTTTTTTCATCATCTTGCAATATATCATGCTTCATTGTAGAAAAGCAACATACAAATGACACAATGAATTGATATTTTGGATTGAAATCATCTTTGGTTAAGTGCCCCCTTCAAAAATAATGGTATTACCACCATCAATAAGTTTAGGAGTATTACAATCAAAGTCTCTAACAATCAATTGTCAGTACGACAATCTGTGCTTTATGTAATATGAGCACATGAACATTTAAGCCTATGTCCTTTCTATTTCTAAGGATTGTAATCAAAATCTCCTTTCACCTCTGCCCCACTACTCTCACACCCATTTCCCAATCTTGCGTCTTTGTCGTCGGATGTGTCTTCCATATCATCTGATGAAGAGCCTAGACATGTCGTTCTTCCCTCTTGTACTTGCGTAGATGAAAGGCTTCTTCTTCGTTTGTCCTTTTTGAGTTCTTCTTTTACTCTTAATAAGGATTTCCCATTTTGTTCCTTAATGCCAACAACACTTTTCATTTTCCTCTTTGAAACATGTAGACGTGCATCAAGAGGGTTTCCAATGGCTCTTGTTTTTTTCAACGGGGATATTGCAAAAGGTTGTATGACTCTCTTCTTATTGGCTCTAGGTGATCCCCCGCCCTCTAATTTTATTGTTGAGGGCCCTCCACTGCCTCCATGAATGATTATCTTTGGTGAGATTGAAGATTGTGGTTTAGGCACTGACATTGTTGGGGGCCGTCGTGGTGGTGCATTACGAGAATGCCGAATGAACATTGAAGCCAATGTCTCATCCTTGTCATCGTCCGTGGACGATAAAATACCTTGACTAGGCCGCCTTTCTTTTGAAATATTTGCAATCCGTTTTCCAAGCCCTAAGCTCCCAACGCCATCCAAAATTTGACTAGGGGTTTTCAATTGTGCACGTGGAGGGATGTTAGATGGTGGTACTTCAAAATCTTGCATGAGTTCCTTCTTGGCTTCTCCATTGATGCACGAAATTGGACTTCTAAACCCCACCACACATAGATCAACATTCTTCTCCGCTTCATTTGCCTTAGGGATTGGAATACTTGGGTGACCACTGTTCGCACTTGCCAATACAATGGTTGACTCAACACTCGTGTTGCCAACGTTCATCTTGACATTCACCTCCCAAGGCTCACGTCCTCCCGTGCCGATGTGTTTGTCATTTTCTTCCGCTCGCAACACTCCTCTAAACGGAGACTCAAGTGGAAAAAGATCTTCATCCATTCTTTGCGTCCCATCATTGGGAATCGTTCTCTCATTGGCCTCTACATAAGCGTCTTCTTTTTCCGATAGAACTTTTTCGCTACTCATGAACCCACTTCCATCCACAAATCTAGCTATGGAAGGTACATCTTCATCATACCCATCATTATCCTCATCCAATGGAAAGTCATAGATGTCTCGATCATTGGCTCGAAGATCTTCATTGGGCCGACTTGGACTATCGAACATTTCATCATCAAAATTGTGCCCGTCGTAATTCATGGCATCTTCGTCATCCAATAGAGGCCCAACTGACCCACCATCCTCCTCGTCGTCCAAGATAAACCCCTCTGAATCTTCCGAATCCACGTTGTCATCGTACCACTTCTTCTCATCCTTTTCCTTTGATGCTGCCAAGACCTTGGAATTGGTGTACACATACACCAAGTCTGCCACCCTTTGCGTTGTCAACTTGTTCCGAGATTTGTTGTGAACAAAAGAATAACTACTCCAATTTCGTTCACATGAAGACGAGGATACCGGTTGTGCCAAAATTCGCTTGGCTATTGGAGCAATGAGCTTCCCACATGCACCTTCAAAATCCCACCAAGCATGCGCCGACAATTGTTGCTCATCCGGATTCAACATGTTGTGAAACGGAGGTTCCCTATGGCGGAAGGCTACAAATTCTTTTACCACCGAGGCGTACTCTCCTTGTTTGCAAATTTTCATTAGAACACGCTTGCATGCGTCCATTGCATCTTGGTCGTCGGCTAGATCCTTATCATGCAGAAGGTATGGATTCAAAAGAGCTCCTGCATAATGTAAATTTGTCTCCTCCATTCCACGGCGTTTGAAAAAGGATCGCTCCAATGGTTCGGCGAGGTTTGTTGCCAAACAAAAAGGAGGCCCTTCTAGGCTAAGGACATGTTTCTCTAAATTCCTCATAATATGCAACACCTTACCCATGCATGGCGTCTTTGCATCCAAATCACATAGACCATATACAACAGGGGCCACCAATTCTCGCAAATTTGTCCACCGGTCCCAATAATGCTCCTCTAGAATGAACCTCTTCACATCACGAAACTTCGTGCGAGATTTGGCTTTGCCATTGTCGTTGAGTGTATTCACATATGCCACCCACTGTGGATCCACCACACTTTGTTGCAATGCTCTTTTGACTTCCAACAAACGATCAATCATGATAAACACAGAGGCAAACCTTGTTTCCACCGGCTTCAACAAACTGTACTTTGTCTCATACTTCCGAAATATAGCAAGTGGCATGTGTCTTTTCTTGAAGAAATTCATTACGGTTTGGGCTCTCTTTACCGACTCTTCAATCCATTTCTCCTTTCCCCAATCTTTGAGCAACAAATTCAAGGCATGCACCACGCATCCTTGAAAAAAAATGTGTGGATATTTAGTGGATACCAAATTCCATGCTGCCGGATTCACTGGAGCATTGTCTGCGCTCACTTGCACCACATTCGTAGGATCCACCTGCTCTATGAATTTTTCTAAAATTGTGGCCAAATATTGTGCTGTCTTTTCCACCCCACTAGTATCCACCGATCCAAGGAATTGCTCACCCGCTGAAGATACAAGCATGGCATTAATCAGTGGACGGTTTGTAATTGAGCTCCATCCATCAATGGACAATGTTGCTCCAAACTTCCTGACGCTGTCTTCAGTCCTTCTATGCACCTTCCCCACGACATTTGCCTTGGCTTGATCAAGCAATTTATGCCGTAGATCATGATATGATGGCGGAGTGTAGGCCTTACCATACTCGGAGGTTTTTTTCACCGCTTCTCTGAAAGCTACGTTTCGGGCCACTGAAAAGGGTATATTTGCCGCATAGAAGAAATTGGCCCACACTGCATTCAAATTCTGTTTTTTGGTTTCTTGAAAGCCATCCAAAAGCCTACTTTGTGTTGGAGGCCTACTACTTGAGGCCCTGCGAATGTCACGTCCGCTACATGTTTGCATACTTGGAGTTACTTCGGAACCCCCTCCAACGACTTCTTCCGGTGTTGTACAAGAATCTTCTTGCGTAGAACGTGGCATGCCCCTCCCATTTGACATATCGCTTTCAACCATAGGCAAGTTGTTGACATCCACATTTCCACGAACAGGTCTTTGTGGAAATGCCCCATTGCATTGAAGAAATAGACTTTGAGTTTCCGCTGACAATTTGGGACACAAACTCACTCCTCTATCACGAGAATCGGGAATCGATTCATATCCTAAGTGACTCAACATACGGCTCGTTTTCTTTGAAAACACGTTGTTGCAAGCCTTGCATTGTATTTTACTCGCCGAAAGGACGACATACCAAGAGGCAAGATCCTTGCTCATGGTCACAAGTTCCAAACTTGAACTTCTTCAAATTCGCAAGTTTTGGAAAATGTAAACACAAGTGAACCAATGTTTAAAATTGGGTTTAGGGTCGTGCACAAAGCCTTGAAATTCAAGGCCCCCCTTCCACCAAATGATGCATTACCAAGCAAGGGACACAAAATAAATTGCAGCTCCTAGCCCTTGGAAATCGTAGTGTTCAGTGGATTTGGAGTGCCTTCATACGCCTTGTTTCTTCTACTTATACTTTGCAGCTGAATACAGGTGGCGCTGACCGTTATTCAGAAAGATGAATTTTAAAAACAGTACCAACGGACTCATTCTCCCCAGAATGGCCCGTCTGATTTGACCATCCCGTCCGAACATTCCGTCGGATCGGGCCAGCTCGTCGGAACAGGCCAGCTCGTCCGAACAGGCCGTCCGAAGAGGCCGTCGGAACAAGCCGTCAGAACTGGCCGTCCGAACAGGCCGTCGGAAGAGGCCGTCCGATCTGACCAGGCCGTCGGATCTGGCCAGCCCGTCCGAATTGGCCGTCGGATCAGCACGTCGGATCTTTTTATCCGGATTCGGGACTTCTCGTAGTTCAGTTTCAAATAGAACTGTTTCACACTTTCAACACAAGTGTCCAAGGCTTATCCAAACATTTGGACTTGCCTTCTTCCAATCGGGGAGGTCGCGGGTTCAAATCCCGGCTTTGATTAATACCTTCAAGCATGCGAGTGGTGCACAGCACTAGTTGTGCAAAGCAATACTAACAAGTTTGTAGGAATTGATTAGAGCCTTTTGTGCCAAAAAATTTTGGAGTTCATATTTTTGTAATGAAATAATGTTACAATGGAAAAAATACTACATATTCTATGAACAAATCATTATATCATAGCGAAAGAAGAAAAAGCGACATTTGACCAACCGATTCAACAAACTAGCATGCATTGAAAGATCCATACATATCATGAACATTGGAATACAAATAAATAAATATAGTTATATATTTATATATATTTATATATATTTATATATATGTATATATAAAAAAGACATACATACGTAGATATTAAAGGCAAAACAAGACATGCCGTGATTACAATTATTTACTACTATTTTCACCTCGTGACATTAAAACAAAAGTCTATCGAGTATAGAGTTCTATTTCTTCTATTGCAATAGACCTATTGGTCCATTTCTATTTAATTCTATCATTGTTGCCATCTCCCGAACCACCAGACAGACCAGAGGACCCCTCTGTATTGCGTTGCGCCACTTGAGCGGCAATCCTTGGACTTCCGCGACGAGAAATTCTCCTAGGGCTTGTTGAGCTTAAGAACCGATTTGATTTGGTTGCCCTGTCAACAACGACAAATTGTCGTATTGTTTCCGGTGAATAGTCATCGTCATCTTCAATCTTCCGCTTTTGTTTGCGCTTCGGAGTCAAATCCACATCCATCGCCTTTAAGGCTCTCAGAGCAGCATCCACTCGATTTACCAACACATTCACCATATGGTCATCACTAGGGTTGTTTATCCTAAACCCTTCGGTGACTCCTTCCAATAGGAACGCCCTCCATTGACCTATGATGTCGGCCACCCTCCTATCAAATGCCCCGGCCACCTCCACAAACGAATCCCCTTTGTTTGATTCTCCATCCGTTTCCACCTGAACACGAATTGATGCAGCTTCTTCCAGCTTAGATAAGAACAGTGCCCTGCCTATGGGAATGTGATTGTATGCCTCGTACTGTTCACTGAAGCCAAGAGGATGCTCCACCTCTATCCAATTGCCATCTGGCCCTTTCTGTACTTCTTTTTCGGGAAACCGGAAAAATTTATGGTGTTGCATGCTCCAATGCCCTCCCATACTGCGACAAAACAATTCACGAGCCTCGCCATCATCAATGGCACGAGCCCGCAACTCCACTTCCATATTTTGGGTCATCCACATGAAGGAATCCACCGGTTGCATGGATGCATCATACAATTCATGCTTCTGTTCCTTTGGATCCCATATGAGGGGTTTCCCCCAATGCGAATAATTCTGAAATTTGTATGGCCCTTGGTCAAGTGGAAGAGTCCATCTATTGTATTCGTGGCCGGGGGGCATACCTTCCAAGATGCCAAACATCTCGTAGAACCTCGGACTCAAAGGAGAACGGCACTCGGCACAAGCGGATCGAAACAGAGATGCTTGCACAACGCATTTGATATGAAAAACGTGGCGACAATGGCCCATGGTGAAGGCTCCTTCAGGCCCAAAAGGACCTTGGCAAATGCTACAATGACCCTTCAACATTTCATTGCCTGGATTAGAACCATGCACAACTATCTTCTCGTTCTTCTTGATGTGTGCTGAAAGCGTTGTGTAAGGAGTCCATCCTTCCTCTACTTCAAAAGTCCAATTGATGTTGCGATTGTGGGCTAGCGATTCCTTCTTGGTGTGGTTCAACCGCTCGTACATGGCATCCATGTCTCCCCAACATGTCATTGACATAGACCCCCAAGAATGTTGCTCGACCGCACTTTTGAATTTCTTCAAAGCAGCCTCAACGACATTGCAATCTTCATCCAACTTCATTGCAAGGGTGCGAACCCCGATCATTGCCCGAGATGCTAAAGACGGTTTGTCTTGAAGTTGTTGTATCCATGTCAATCACTGAGACTCCGATCCGCTCGCCGGTAGACATTCATCCATGTTCTCCACTCGTTTCATCGGGTCCAATCTCGATTGAAGAAGGGCATTTTCTTGGTTTACCTCATTCAATCTTCGATTCAACTCGCTCCAAGTTGGAACCTCATCCACCTTTCTGGTCTCAAGCTCCTCCACTGCTTTGGCCTTCTCAAATGGAAGAGAGAGTTGATCGCTTTCTTGAGTTTCTTGCGACCTCGGTAGTTGGATCTCTACTGTAGAGAGGCCCTTTTCTTCATTTCGTTCCTTCAAATATTTCTCGCTATACTTCTTCCTTGACGCCACCAATTGCCTTCCCAATGACTCACAATTTTCAACGACCCTTCCATACTTTTTACTCCACTCGTCATTCTTTTGCTCCAGCTCCACGATTGTCTTCAAGTAGTTGTACTTCTCATCAAGAATTGTTAGCGCTCCACTAGCAAACTTGTGAAAAGCCAATCCACCCTTCAATAGTGGATGCGATAATGTGGATAAATTTTTGGCCAATTCCATAGCCAACGGGGCCATTTCCGCTACAGCTTCAGTAGAACATGTTATTGCTTGAGCGGATGTCACAAAATCGTGAAGCCCAAGTTTGTTTTCGGTTGCCGTAGAGCACTCGGCCTCGTTCACGGGTTCACCTTCTCTCGATCCATCCATTTGAGGTGGGTACTCAACTCCGCACCTAAGTATGATTTCAAGATGCTCCGGATTTGGGATTTGACCTACATATTGCAATCTTCTTGGAGTTAAAGTACACAAGAGTGGATACTTGCGCACAATCTCCTCGCCATCAATATTGGAGGTCGTTGCCACGTTTTGAAGTCGCTCTACGAACAGACCTGACGGTTGAACTTCACGGATCGGGTTCAATATTGGACTAGGTGGCGTTGGTGAGTCCACGTTTGGAGGAACGTACTTCAAACTATCGAGAGCATCGCTGTCAAGGTTGTCTACCCGGACAACTCGACAACTCGACAAACTCGACGTCGAAGACGTCTAGTAGAGGGGCCCGTCCGTCTAATAGAGTCAACTTTACCCTTTGACTTTTCTGGAATTTACCTCCCATTTACCTAGGCTTACCTGGCTGCCATGTGGCAGCCGCGTGGCTAATGTAGGGCGACCTTGGGTGAGGGCGATTTCGGGTAGGGGGCGACTTCGGGTAGGGGGCGACTTCGGGTGGGGTGACCTCGGGTGAGGGCGACTTCGGGTGGGGCGACTTCGGGTGGAGCGACTTCGGGTGGGGGCGACTTCGGGTGTGAGGCGACCGCGGGTCCGGGGCGACTTCGGGTAGGGGCAACTGCGGGTATGGGGCGACTACAGGTCTTAGGCGAACACGGGTACTAGGTCGCGGTCGCCGATACCCGCACCCGTCGGCGCACTTGCCCTCATCCAAGACCCGCATTCGCCCTTCATCACTTGCACGCGCCCCCCCAGGACCTACGGTCGCCCCCCAGGACCCGCAGTCGCCCCTCCAGGACCCGCAGTCGCCCCCCCCAAGACCCGCAGTCGCCCCCCCAGGACCGCTGGTCGCCCCTCCAGAACCGCTGGTCGTCTACGTGACCCGCACGCGCCCATTTTGCATCCACACCCGGGTTCACCTATATATGAAGTCGCCGAATCTTCATTCTCCCATGTTCATCACTAAGGCTTCTTGGCTTGTATCCCTTTCTGGCTACATGCATAAGCATTTGGTGTTGAAAATTTACTATTGACTACTTTCATCCAAGGTTCTTTTTCTAGTGGTTTGATTTCAACAATCCCTCTACATTTTTTAGGACCTTCATTTCAACAACCCACCATGGCTAGTGGAGACAATACCACTGGAGAATTTCTTGCTGAAGCCCCTCCACCGGCTCCACGTCCACGTCGTGGTTTGGGATTGCGAAAGATTGAAAAAGACAAGGAACGGAAGCGTAGGGGTACTTGTCACCGAAAGCGATTGCATGTGTTGAATAGTGCTGACCACATTGCTTTCAAGGGGTGGAACGAGGAGCCTGAGCCATGGTCAATACAAACTTGCGAAGATTACATTGAGTGGTGCCACATCAGCAAGTTCTTTCCAGCATGGCGTCATCATCATCATTGACACACCAACAAGGCGAACTTGAAGTTCTATGAGAATGAAATATTCGTGAACAGGTGCATTGAATTGTGGCAAGTTCTCTACAATACGGCCTCTGTAGAAAGGAATGAGGCCCCTCTTTTCCTTGCCAGAGGAGCCTATGCTGAAGTGGCATTGAAGAAAGAAGTCGACTGGAGCACGATCAAATCTAGTCCTCACGTAAAACGTCCAGAGGACGGGTGCATACCAAAAGGAATTCTCCTTTTTCCAGAGGGTGGATTGGGTCCTTTTCGAAGTGTTTCTAGGAATCAGGCCCAGGTTGAAATTGACACAGAGTCATCAGAAGAGGATGACAATTCAGATGGTACGCGGGTGCTTCGGGTAGAACGAGCCACGGAACTACCTATCGGCCTCCCTCCAAATCAGAATGAAATTATCCACGGCGTCGGAACATCACAGGGACGTAAATCGGGACAATCGTCAAGAGTGCGACGTTCCACTACACGAATTGGACCACAAGGGGCTTCTCCATCAGCTTCAAATCTACCATTGCCTGCACAGAATCCAAGTAATGTCTTCGAATTCAGTTGCAACAATGAAGGGCCCAGTGAAACAATTGTTGGTGCACCAACTCTTCAATCCCGAGTGGATGTAGGTCACAACACTCTGACCCTAGCAAAGGCTCAAAACCTCATACAGATCAAAGACAACAAGATTGCTTCATTGGAAAGTGACTTGAAGAAATTGCAAGGACAGTGCCAACTGAAAGATGCTCTCATTGCACGACAATCTACTGAGCTTCAAGCCCTGCGAGAAAATCAGGCTGGCGCTTTCACTTTGTCAGATATGGATGAGGCTTTTGTTGACCATGATCCACATCATCTAGACAAAGTTGTAGGGGACCTTACCGACGATGTTCCTTGCCATCCACCACCTTCCAAGCGTACTAAGGTTTTGCAAAATAATCGAAGTGCGTTCCTCACTACGATTGGCGGAGACACGACCACTGACACGAACGATATTCATGGGACCCAAGATTCACTCTCATTTCCAACAGTTCAACAATCAAGGCAGAGTGACAAAAAAAGAGACCTTGAAAAGCAGAACAAAAAGCTTCAACAACGGTTGGATCAATTGATTGCCATGTACTACCATTGGAAGGTGGCGTGCATTCTCTCCGTGGACAGATCGCAGCAAATAGCCAAGGAATTAGATAAGGTTTCAAAGAATTTTGTTGCAGCTTTACCTAAACGTGAGAATGGACTCACATCTTGGGCACTCTTAGATGACATGTTTCCTGAAAACATGCCGATGTTGGCAGACACAAATATTATAGATTGGGCACAACAGGGCTAGGACCATGCAAAGCAAATGTCTAGTCACATGGAGGTGAAGGACCAAAAGCTACTATGGCCACAACCTGCAGCTTTCGTACTCGACCATACAAAATGCCCCATTTGTCAAGAGCAATTTGGCCCTGAAGGTGGTTGGGCTCTCGGGTCATGTGCACATGTGTACCATCCTCAATGCCTCCTTATGGGATGCCTCATTAGACGACGTTGTGTACTTTGTTCAGCACCATTCCATGATCGCTTGTATGCCATGTTCAACTTGATGACGTACATGCCACCTTCTTGGGAACATAGCGTTGAAACGACGACTAATACAACACTGTGGGGTCGTGACCTCGTTTGGAACTGGCGTCAAGGGCTACATGATGATGAAAAGGCACCTAGTAGCTCTCAATTGAACTGGGAAACTGACCCGGCGGAGATTGTCAAAGTGGCACCGAAGTTGATGGGAAAAAGTCCACACAATGAAGGGAGAAGGGCATTCTTCTACCAATGCCTTGGTGGATACTTCGAGAAGAGCTCGGGAGAATTCAAATGGGGTCCTCATCCGGAAGGACACCGTTGGGATAATGAAGGTAAAAGGGGACCCGATCGCAATCAATTTGCCTCTCTTGAAGACATGACTAACATGGCTTGCATGGACTCTACGTATGGACCTTATTACCAAAGTCAAGCATTGAACTATCTTTTGGAAGCACATTCTCCACAAACCACAAGGACCCTACAAACTCTCCAAGATTCCAACGTCCTGGAATTCATTTTGAATGCGGAAGGGCCAGCTTCACGAACTCGTGCAAAGAAGAAGATAGTCCTTCAAGAGGCACTTCAACCTTCACATGGTGAAGCAAGTTCTTCTAAGAAGTAAAAACAATCCAAATGGATTTGACGTCTGAGAATTTAATGATGGACTTCATTTCTCCTTTGGTTACTTGGTTTACGTCCAAGGATATATAATGTCAAACCCCTAGTATATAGAAGCGTATTATATATGGTAGAAGCGTGTAGCTCTCAGTCTTTTTGTTTTGTTCCACATAGGCCAACTTCGAGCCTTCTATGATTGTATGCTACACATTTGTATTGCAATATTACCGAGAATATTACAGTGCCTTCATTTTTTAAACATATTCTACATTATTTTCTACTCCAAAGACTTCACTATGTTCGAACAAAATCAAATATGTGGTACAACTGATTGTATGAAGCTTATTATCAAAGAGCTATTAAAGTTGAAGTTCACTTTGACATTGTCATTTGCATTGACATTTAAGCTTCTAAAATTAATTCAACTGTAAACTTTAAATTTTATTACTTAGAATTCAAAATTGTATATCATTGTAAGCAATCTCATTATCTCAATTCATTTCATGGAAGATTGTAATTGTTATCATTTTAGTTCCATAAACAGAAAAAGTGAACATGATGAACCCCTTAAGTCCCATTGTCCCCTCTAGAGACAATTTGGAATTTGGGCAAGTTTCTATGGGTTGAAATTGTACCCTAATTTTTTGAAATTTTTTGTGAAAAGAAAAAATCTGATAAGCTTTGAGGGAATATAATTTTTATTTCAATTGGTGTCCGGAAGCAAAAGTTACGCCACAAAATACCTAGAACTAAACTCGGCAGGCAATACAAAAAACATTGCAAAAATCCAAAATAGATTTAATTTTGTTCATGTTTTTGCTAACATTATGTTTTTGTCTACATAAAAAGATTTGATTCATTCCATTTTCATTAGTGATGTGCAAGTTAAGAACCCTGTTCTTTTTAAGGCAATGTAAACAAATATTTCAAAAAATAACTTATAGAATTCATTTGAAAATGCAATTTTCAAATTTTCTCTAATTAGTTTATTTTAAAGGAGAAGTTTGCTTCCTACAACAATCTCACCGTTGGGACTAACGGATTATTGTGTTCCAATCCCATGTAAGAGCTATTATCAATTTAGTTTTTCTTTTAACCTTGGATCTACTTCTACTTGACAATTTTTTGAAGTATGAAAAGGAAGTTATTATTTTTTGAATTTTTTTTTCCTACACTCCCAACTCAATTCTTCAACACAATAAATTTTAAATTCAAATTCCATAGTGCACATTTTTGGAAGAAATAGCAATCAAAGTCGTCTGAAAGTGTAGTCCAATGTTGCAAAAAAATTGTTCTTCAACTTTGAATGCTCATATCTCTAAATATGTACAGTCAAACATCGTACAATTTTAACCACAAAATCTTAAACAAGTGAAGTTCAAGATCCTCAGCTTCAGTTCCACAAAAGTTTAGTTTTTTCTTTGGACAAACACAATAGAATTATAGAAATGATAGTTTTGATTTTTTCTTCACCTAAAAATGGCCTTCGGACTTTATGGGTTTAGAAAAACACTGAAAATGGAAAAAACCTATTGGAATCATTTGAAAATTCACCAAGCCATGTAAGTAGCGATGGAAATTAGCTAGAAAATGAAGCAATTGGTTATTTTAACTGTAGAGGGTTAGGTCTTTAGGGCTATGTTTTCACCCAATAAATATCAAGATAAACATTTCTAGTACAAATCCAGAATAAAATGACATAACAAAACTGATTTGAGCAACATTAGGTCTTCTGTTCTTGTACTACATTGGTTTCAAAAGCTGTGACTAAATATTTCGCGAATACACTAAGTTCAGAAATTTGCAATACACATTATAAAGTGTACAATAATTATTAAAAAACCACGTGAACTTTGAATGCCAAAAAAATTGTAGCATATTCTTTACTAAATCACGAGAGAGCCGCAATATCCAGAATTGGGTCTTACTTACAAATTTACAATATTGTTCACCAAAATGCGGTACACTACTTTCTAAAAACCTCTTTTTGGTTTAGGAAGTCACTCATATTAGGAGGAGGACCCACTTTCTCGTATTCTTCACCTCTCTTTCCCGTTGTATCCTTCATCCACTTCATCCACTGCGTATAATACTCGCTTTCGGCTCTCAGATCCACAAACTCGTCTTCCAACACTTGTACTCTAGTCTCATGGAACTTCACCAAATTCCGAAGCATTTCTAACTCCTCTGGTAGATTACCGTATGTCGAGGCCGTTGCCAAAACGTCCACCTCCTTGACATGTTTTTTGGCCGCTTCGTAATATTTCTTTTCTTCTTCGGTAATTTGAACACGCAGTGCTCGCCGCTCATTCTGTGCTTTCCTACGTCTGCGTTGCAGGGTTTCTAATTTTGATTCCCACAATAAACAATGGTCAACTTGCGACAATTTCCCAGTGCTCTGCTTAGTTAAATACTGGTCTCCATTCTTCTTAAAAGCAACAAAATCGTCATCTCTCTCTTTGAGTATTTGGTTGAGAGACCTCAATTGTTGCTTCAAATAAGCTTCAGTGGGAGAAGACACTTCGCGTTCCTTCAAATTCTTCAGTTCCTCACTCTTTGTACTCAATGATAAACGTGCACTCTCGATTTTGGCAATCAAGGTCTCCTCATTGTCTGATGAATCACTATCACCTTCTAGCATCGCACACTCCTCTATGGAAAAGTCCTCCACTTCCATGGGGTCAACTTTTTCCAAGACTTCTTCATGGCTGGTTGAGGTAATGGGCTCTTTTCCACGATCTTTCTTCTTCTGAAGGCCCACATCCAAAGACTTCTTGGACTCGGTGACAAAAACATCTTCATCATCGCTAGAGAAGGAATATCCGTTGTACTCATGGGTGTGCTCGTCCGAGGAAGAAGTGGAAGACCAAACTACTTCTTCATCAGCAACAAATGATGCTCCACGCTTAATCGGTGTCATCATCTTGCTTATATCAAGAGGATACTTTGCCCACAAGTTGGAGGCTTCCTCCCACTCTTTTTGGTCCGGATGGACCGCAATAGGCATTTCTGGGAGTGTTGTCTAATCGACTACCTTCTTCAAAACAACTTCGGCATACACCATTCGTACAAGAAAGAAACTGAAATTATCGTTTCTGTACACCTTGGTCTCCAAATATAGAAGGGTCCATACTTCGCAGCATCTACGCATGAACCTTGTGTCCGTAGCATACGCAAGGTTAACCTTTTGGTTTTGAACGTGCAAAGGGTGACGACACAACGGAAATAACTTGCTGATGTGGCACCAATCCACATACTTCGCAACAGTTCGGTAACTCCAAGGCTCTGGTTCATCCCTCCAACCCTTAAAAGCCTTAATCTTCGGATGAAGTAATATGGCCACGCGCTTCTTGTGCTTCTTGCCTGACCGTTTTCAACCCTTGTCCTTCATCGCCCTTTTCTCTTGCGGAGTCAATGGAGTAGGTATGGTAGGAGGAGATGGCGAGGTCGTACGCTCCATGTTTTAACAACGTATGTATAACTAAGCAATATATACTATATAAAAGTCTCAATGCCAAAATACTTACTCTAACTAAGTGAAACTAGTAATCATACGTGTGACACATTTACAAATATCGAAGCAGAAGTAGATGTTCAAGGTTCAAAGATCGTAGCGGATAGGGTCAAGTTTACGAAACACCGCGGTTTAGACATGCATGGAATGAGAAGAATGAAATTCCTTCATTCCCCAATCCCTGCCTCACGCACATGCAGTCAGCCACTTCAAGGTGGATGACAGCCTTTGCACAGAAGCAGGGGGACTGACGACCGCAAGTCCACCCCACCCCATTTGTACTGGGACTAGCGGTTGCGGGAGGGCGAGTGCGGGTCCTCCAAGTAGGGCGAGTGCGGGTCCCCCGACCGAACAAGGGCGACTGCGGGTACCCAGGCGACCACGGGTCCACAAGACGACTTCGGGTGCGGATCCCTGGGCGACTTCAGGTGCGGGTCCCTGGGCGACTTCGGGTGCGGGTCCCTAGGCGACCTCGGGTGCGGGTCCCTGGGCGACTTCGGGTGCGGATCCTTGGGCGACTTCGGGTGATTTTTCAGACAAAGACAAATAAAAGAGGAATCTAACACAAGTGGTTTCATATTTTTGGAAGTATTTTATAATTACTTATAAATTTCCAAAGGACTTCTGTCATAGGTCCCTATTTATGCCCCTAGGTCTTCTGCAAAATGTTCACTTGCAACTTCTAAACATAAATGGGAAAGTAAAGATAATGGATTGGCTCTTACAATTCATAATTTTTTTTTCTCGAATCATTTAATGATTATGGAGGTCAATTTATGAACTACAGATTGTCCATTTCAAAGCCACTTATAGAGTCCATTATTAATGCCCGCTCCATTTCAAAGTCTTCTACCTTATCTTTACTTTCACATCCACACAAATGGAGAAAGGAACCCTCTTTAAAATCCAATGGACGTCGGATTTGGAGAAACTCCCCAACTAAAAAAATATTTACGATAGTGTTTCCTTGAGTGTCAAATGCTTCAATGCACACCCTTGCCTGAGCAAAAAAATTTATGTATCAATGAATAGGTGGTAGTGAAATCGTGGGCCACCAGAATTAAAAATATTCCCAACCTGTAATGAGTTTAATAGCTATTCAAGTGATATTAAGTTTTGGAAGAGAACAGTTTAGAGTGCCAATATAATTTGTAGTTCTTCATTTCACCTTCAATCCCAATTTTCTTTTATAAGCAATACAATCAATAAAGAAAATGAAAATTTTCTTGGTTATCATCTCACAACTCTTATCCAATTTTGTACTCAAAGGAAACGTGCATACTAATACACAACTACACAAGCTAATTAAACATTCATACGGTTAGATTTTCGGGTTATAAAACTTGCTTCAATGGCAATTACTATAAGTCCATGCTCAATTTTCATAGGAAAAATACAAGAGGGAAAGGCTTAAGGCACTTAGGACTTTATTAGTAATGCACTCTAATTGTTAAGTTAAACTTATCTTTTGACCCTACATAGATTAAGCAAACACCCGTCTTGTAAAATCAAATTTCATTCAAAAGTATTTATTCGTCATTCTCCATAATGACGAACAAATATAATTAAATAATGATTTACCACAATTGAATTCTAAAATACTCTATATCATTACAAATTAGTTACTTTAAAGTTTCAAAAAATCCCGTGAAGACCTCGGTATAGGCCACGCGACGTGCTTCGAGGATTGAGCCAAGGGGCACTTCGAATTTCGCACTGAAATGTTTTTCATCTCAGTGCGCAATTCAAAGTGCCACTTGACCGAACCTGTAAGACCCAACCATAACCTCCTACATCATGCACACGGAGTTGGGAATTGAACCGTAGACCTCCCAGACTCCACTTGAGTTCGAAGAAGTTGACCCTTGTGTGAGAATTCCTTCCACTACTTCACCTTCCCGTTGGTCACATCGGGAATCACCTTTGATGCACCACTCCTTGTCCATCCCATCTTTATTCTTTTTTTTCTTTGATTCTATTGGGCTTCAAAATACCATCAGCTGCCCAACACGAAATAGTCTCCCCGTTTGGACCCAAAGTCGCCCCACCCGAAGTCGCCCTACCCGCGGTCGCCTAAGTCCCAGAAAAGAGGGAAGCAAAAATGCGTGAGTTCTTCCCTCCTCTCTGGACCCGCGGTCGCCCTACCCGAAGTCGCCCTACCCGCAGTCGCCCCACCCGAGGTCGCCCCAGCACCGCAGAAAGAAGTCCCTAGTTTCCCCCTTTTCTGAATCCGCGGTTGCCTCACCCGCAGTCGCCCCTACATTGGTATTTGAAAGAGTGACTTACAGAAGACTGCAGTCATGGTAGGTGAGATCATAGAATAATCTCTAGATAGCTTACAATTATATCACATGATCATTTTATTAAATGGTCCCTAACAAGGCTTCAATATCCTCAAGCCCTACAATGATGAACCAAAAACCCTACAAAGCCCTCGCAAACTAGAACCATAAACGCAAACCTAAACCCTCAAATGCCCAACGCATTTTAGGATGGTTTATGAATTTGCTTGAACCCCAAAATGACCCTGGAATTTGCTAAGCTTCAGTAATTTGCTAAGCTTCTAGAATTTGCTCTAAATTGAACAAAAATCCAACATTTTGATACGTTCTATCCATTCTTTTTGAATTGTAACCGTGTAAATTCAAACTAGACGTATTAGAGATCACATTAGAAAAGAAAACACAACAATACCTCTAATTTATTGAAAGATTATAATGTTTTATCATGAGGGTGTTAAATATGTGAAAGTGATTTGAAGTATTTCAATCCTCTTTTCAAATGTGAAATCTAAAAAGTTCGTCACCTAAAAAATATGAGCTTAAAGGGCCTAAGGTGCATAAACCCAATCAATTTATAACTTCTCAAAATCTACTTTATCATTTTTTTTAATTTCATTTGTAATGTGATATTTTCTCAAAGATTTAGTGTGTTTGAGGCTCATTCCTAAGAGCCCTCAACACTACAAAAAGTCAAGATTGCAAGTGTACACCCATGCACAAAATCTTAAATAGAAAAATCATAATCAATCATTTTCAAAATCAGATTTTTGAAGCTAAAACTAAACTTCAAAAAGAATTTTCCAAAAATATGAATTACTACATATAGTAATTTGGTAAGGTTTTGTTTAACTTAGGAAACTGGTTGAGGACCCATTTTGTCCTCGGGGTCACTTAGGGGTTAACTTGAACAAGAAGCCAACATCTTGAATTATAGAATCAATTTCTGTATACTTCTTCATTTTTCCTCCAATCCCAAGAAACTTTTTTTCTGCAAACTTTAAAATTGTTGTGGAGAGGGGTAATACACTCGAAGTGAAGAATGTACATTTCTCTTGTTATAATCTTAAAACTCTTCCGCAATTTTGCACTCAAAATGAATGTGCATACTAACAAGCAAGTTGTTTAAACATTCATACGTTTAGATTAAAAAATAAATAGGAAACTTGCTTCAATGGGAATAACTACAAGTCCATGCTCTTTTCAGAACAGAAAAACTAAGGTAGGAGGCTGTGAAAGAGTGCGGGCATTAAGAATGGCTCCTATAAATGGTTGTGGAATGGTGCATCTAAAGTTCTGAAATTGACCAATACATTCATTGAATGAACCAAGGAAGAAAACATTATTAATTGGAAGAGCCAATCATTCTCTGTGTTTTCTCCATTTTTATTTAGAATTGCAAGTGAACCATTCATGAAAGATCTAGGGTCACAAATAGGGACCTATGACCCAACTCGTTTGAAAATTCATAAGTAATTCAAAAATCTTTGGAAAAATATGAAACCACTTGGGTTAGATTCCTCATCAATTTCTCTTTGTCTGAAAAATGAGCTAAAAATATTCCCGTCCAAAGAAATACACGAAAAAGGCAGACCAGCCCTTAGGTGCACCATTTCTGAGCCTCCTACCTTACACTTGGAAAGGCATAGGCTCTTAGGGGTTCATTAGTAATGCACTCTAATTGTTAAGTTAAACTTATCTTTTGACCCTACATAGATTAAGCAAACACCCCGTATTGTAAAATCAAATTTCATTCACAAGTATTTATTCGTCATTGTCCCTAATGACGAACAATTCTAATTAAATAAAGATTTAGCACAATTGAATTCTAAAATACTCTATATCATTACGAATTAGATACTTTAAAGTTTCAAAAAATCCCGTGAAGACCTCGGTATAGGCCACGCGACGTGCTTCGAGGATTGAGCCAAGGGGCACTTCGAATTTCGCACTGAAATGTTTTTCATCTCAGTGCGAAATTCAAAGTGCCCCTTGACCAAACCCGTAAGACCCAACTATAACCTCCTACATCATGCACACGGAGTTGGGAATCGAACCGTAGACCTCCCAGACTCCACTTGAGTTCGAAGAAGTTGACCCTTGTGTGAGAATCCCTTCCACTACTTCACCTTCCTGTTGGTCACATCGGGAATCACCTTTGATGCACCACTCCTTGTCCATCCCATTTTTATTCCTTTTTTTCTTTGATTCTATTGGCTTCAAAATACCCGAAGTCGCCCAACACAAAATAGTCTCCCAGTCACCCCACGGCTCCATAGCCCCACCCGAAGTCGCCCAATCCCCCAAAGAGGATTACAAATGCGTGAATTTTCCACGACTTCTGGACCCGCGGTCGCCCCACCCGAAGTCGCCTACCCGAAGTCGCCCCAGTCGAGGTCGCCCCAACACCAAAAAAGCTGGAAGTCCCAAGTTCTAGGGCGACCTCGGGTGTAGGGGGCGACCTCGGGTTCAGGTTTCAGGACCGCTTTGGTACCCGCGGTCGCCCTTACCCACACGCGCCCTATCACCCGCACACGCCCCTATGGCGACCGCGGGTACTTAAGCGGTCGCCCCACCCGCATTCGCCAGTCTTGGTCCTGTGCTACGGCTTTCATCCACCTTGTAGTGGCTGAATGCAAGCTTGTGGGCCAAGGCGGTGATTGGGGGGTGGACTTGTTGCCCTTTTTTTCCACGACTCTATTTATTCATCGATTGTAGGTAACTTTGTGAAGGAAGAGCTATGTCTAATCCAGGAGAAGGGAGTAGTACAATGCGTCCGTCTCTATGGGATATTAACCACGATGACCCCCGGGAATGGGAGAATGCTACAAGGAAATATGTAAGGGGCACCGACCTTGACAATCCCGCGGAGTTCCAAGTGACTATTGACTCATACGAGTCAACGGGTGGAGAGTCATCATCAAAGTCGAAGAAGTCAAAGACGGCACATGATAAGGACCCAACTTATCCTCCACGTGATTATTCAATATTTGCACAGCGAGTGTGTTTCGAATGGTACGAGGGACGCACTGTGGAATTCCTAGAGTCTACATACTTGAGGCATAAAGAATCAGGCATCATTAAGTTGAAGAGAGATTTGAGCACTTTTATTCTAAAAAAGTGCAAAGAATCCCCGAAATATGCTGACGTGGATGAAACGTACTTTGGCAACTATGAGAAGTGGATGGAGAACGTGCTCATGGAAATCATTTTCAATACCAAAAAAATCATTGTAGAGCACCGACCTATAGTCCCTGGGTGTGAAAATAAGGAGACCATCGAATTCCACGCAAAAATGGCATGGTGGCAGAAAGCGGCGTCTAGACTATCGAAGACTGTATCTAGGGCGATGGGGTGGCAGTTGGACGCATTGACGGCTGCTCTTTCTCAAAACAGTGGATCGTCTCTCATGTGGATCAATTCTAGTGCAAAAGTGGTTCCGCTTAGTGGATATGACCAACAAGGGGGGTATAGAAAGGTGCGTAAGGTATACATTGATGGCATGTCTACAATACCCAAGCATGTACATTTTGCGGGGAAGGTGTCAAAGCAAACAAACACGCGTGATGCGAGATATGAACGATCCATTGAGGCCTTGGTGTGTCCTTTAAATCACCCAGCCATTGTTAAATTTGTGGCTATCCACGCCAATACAATGGAGGCCTACACGTTGTGGTGGAATGGTGGTAATTTGAACAAACTTGTTCGCTTGAATGAGAAGGTCGTGCCACATGCCGATTGGCACGAAATCAAGTTGGTGAAGGAACTTCAACAAGAGCAGGTGAAGCAAATTAGCCTCTTTCGAAGGCACAAGGCGAAGTTAGCATGGGCCCTTGTTTATGTGACAAGTCTTGTACACAATGAAGGTGTTCTACACAACGATTTGTCTCCCAACAACATATTAATCTATTATCCGCCGTACTCGGATGATGTTATAAACATTGGGATTTGCGATTGGGGAATTGCCAGTCGTATACAAGAGGGAGCTCCCTCACATTTTGGATACAAAACCACGAAAGAGAGGGATGACATGTTGAAAGGCAGATGGTGGATGGCTCCAGAGTTGTTCTATGTGTTTGGGCCAAAGGGTTCAGAAATGAGCCTTGACAAGATGCAAGCCAGGCACAAGTATACGGTTAAGTCTGATTCGTTTTCTATTGGTAAATTGATTTGGAACATGAAAATTGGTTATATGGGTGAATATGACAGGGAACTATTCAAAAACCCTGAGTCGGGAAAGTTCTTTACAATGAAGTTACGTGCGCTTATGGATCTTGACTTACAGACAAGACTCACATGCTCTGAGGTGGTAGCTTCACTCATGCTTCCACCCTGGAATATGAAGCCTCCAGAATTAGTTTTTCGGGACTCCGTGTTGTAGTGTGATAGAAGAATACCATAGTATCATTTTGGAGTAGTACTTCTAGTACATGTAATCAAATTTTAATATGAAGTGCCATTTTCCCCAAATTGGCAATATTGTGGATCTATTCTTCATGGTATGTTGTATTGAATCTCTCATATCAATGTTTGTATTTTGCTGCAATGAATGAATTAAATAGGCTCAATGTTCCAGTAAGATATCCTATAGTAAGATATATAGCCTTGGAATAATGGAGCCCATTTTCCTTCTAAAAAGCATTGACAATCGGCACTTGTATTGGTTCATCCGGCAAAAAAGGATGACTTTCTTGTAATCTTAATAGGTTTTTGGCAATAAAAAAGACATTTCTCAATTGGTTTGAATGGGCCAGAAAAAATGGGAACATAAGGGTTAAATGCAATACACCATTTTTAGGTGAAATTAATTTCACCTTTATATGTAGAAATTACGTTTTCTCTCAACAAAACCATTTTGGTCTACAAATTAAAAATTAAATTTTGAATTTGCCTTTTAATGTTTCACAAAACATTTTTACAAAGAGTACCTTGAAGGCTTCTTCCAGGTTCATTACTTTTGAATACAAGGTCAAAATATTCTTGCAAGATCTATATGTTTGAGCCATAATCGAAAACTAATAAAAGTTTCTTTAGATGTGAATTTAACCCCTGAAGTTCGAAGGCCATTATAGGTTCAGAACCACTAAAAACCGTCACTTTGGCTACTTTGAGAAAAAATCTTGAAGTGCATTACAATAAGAGTGCATTAATTATTAAGCCCTATGTGCCTAAGCCTTTCCCTCATGTATTTTTCCTATGAAAAAAAAGCATGGACTTACAGTAATTGGGATTGAAGCAAGTTTTCTATTTATTTTTTAATCTAACCGTATGAATGTTTAAACAACTTGCTTGTTAGTAGGCACATATAATGTTGACTTCTTGTACAATTTAAAGCAAATTCATAAAACATCCTAAAATGCATTGGGCATTTGAGGGTTACGGTTTGGATTCTAGGGTTCTACTTTGTAAGGGCTTTGTCGGGTTTTCGGTTCATGATTGTAGGGCTTCAAAATATTGAAGCCTTGTGAGGGACCATTTAAAAAAATGATCATGTGATATAATTGTAAGCTATCTAGAAAATATTCTATGATCTCACCTACCATGACAGCAGTCTTCTGTAAGTGACTCTTTCAAATACTGATGTAGGGGCGACCGCGGGTCCAGAGAAGGGGGAAATTGGGGACTTCTTTCTGCGGTACTGGGGCGCCCTCGGGTGGGGCGACTTCGGGTGGGGCGACCGCGGGTAGGGCGACTACGGGTCCAGAGAAGGGGGAAATTGGGGACTTCTTTCTGCGGTGCTGGGGCGACCGCGGGTCCAGAGAGGAGGGAAAAACTCACGCATTTGAAATTCCCTCTTTTCTGGGACTTGGGCAACTTCGGGTGGGGCGACTTCGGGTCCAAAACTAGGAGATTAATTTGTGTTGGGCGGCTCATGGTGTTTTGAAGACCCGTACAATCAAAGAAAAAAAAGAATAAAAATGGGATGGACAAGAAGTGGTGCATCAAAGGTGATTCCCGGTGTGACCAACGGGAAGGTGAAGTAGTGGAAGGGATTCTCACACAAGGGTCGACTTCTTCGAATTCAAGTGGAGTTTGGGAGGTCTACGGTTCGATTCCCAACCCGGTGTACATGATGTACGAGGTTCTGGTTTGGGCTTCTGGGTTCGGTCAGGGACCTCTTCGAACTCCGCTATGAGATAAGAAACAACTCATAGTGGAGTTCGAAGAGGCTCCTGGTCAAACCTTCGAAGCATGTCACGTGGTGTATACCGAGGTCTTCACGGGATTTTTTGAAACTTTAAAGCAACTAATTTGTAATGATATAGAGTATTTTAGAATTCAATTGTGCTAAATCTTTCTTTAATTAGAATTGTTCGTCATTATGGACAATGACGAATAAATACTTGAAAATGAAATTTGATTTTACAAGAAGGGTGTTTGCATAATCTATTTAGTGTCAAAAGATAAATTTAACTTAACTATTAGAGTGCATTACTAATTAGGCCCTACGTGCCTAAGCCTTTCCCTCTTGTATTTGTCCTATTAAAAAAAAGCATGGACTTATAGTAATTCCCATTGAAGCAAGTTTCCTATTTATTTTTGAATCTAACCGTATGAATGTATAAAGAACTTGCTTGTTAGTATGCACATTAATTTTGAGTGCAAAATTGCGTAAGTGTTGTAAGATTATAAGAAGAGAATAAGAGAAATGTACATTTTTTACTTCAAGTGTATTATCCCCCTCCACAACAATTTGATAATTTGCACAAATAAAGTTTTTTGGCACTGGAGGAAAAATGAAGAAGTACAAAGAAATTGTTTCTATAATTCAAAATGTTGGCTTCTTGTTGATGTTAAAGCACATTCATAAAACATCCTAAAATGGGTTGGGCATTCAAGGGTTTAGGTTTGGGTATGGGTTCTAGTTTGCGAGGGCTTTGTAGGGTTTGGAGTTTATGACTGTAGGACTTGAGGATATTGAAGCCTTGTTAGGGACCATTTAATAAAATGATCATGTGTTATAATTGTAAGCTATGTAGAAAATATTCTATGATCTCACCTACCATTGATGACAACAATGTTCTCTAAGTGACTCTTTCAAATACTGATGTAGGGGCGACCGCGGGTGGGGCGACTGCGGGTCCAGAGAAGGGGGAAATTGGGACTTCCTTCAGCGGTGCTGGGGCGACCACGGCTGGGGTGACTGCGGGTAGGGCGACTTCGGGTGGGGCGACCGCGGGTCCAGAGAGGAGGGAAAAACTCACGCATTTTTGCTTCCCTCTTTTCTGGGACTTGGGCGACCTCGGGTAAGGCGACTTCGGGTGGGGCGACTTCGGGTGGGGCGACTTCGGGTCCAAAACGGGGAGACTAATTTTTGTTGGGCGGTTGATGGTATTTTGAAGCCCCGTAGAATCAAAGAAAAAAATGAATAAAGATGGGATGGACAAGGAGTGGTGCATCGAAGGTGATTCCCGATGTGACCAACGAGAAGGTGAAGTAGTGGAAGGGATTCTCAGACAAGGGTCGACTTCTTCGAATTCAAGTGGAGTCTGGGAGGTCTACGGTTCGATTCCCAACCCGGTGTACATGATGTACGAGGTTCTGGTTTGGGCTTATGGGTTCGGTCAAGGACCTCTTCGACCTCCGCAGTGAGATAGAAAACATCTCACTGCGGAGGTCGAGGAGGTCTTTGGTCAAACCTTCGAAGCACGACACCTGGCCTAGACCGAGGTCTTTACGGGAATTTTTGAAACTTTAAAGTAACTAATTTGTAATGATATACAGTATTTTAGAATTCACTTGTGCTAAATCATTATTTAATTAGAATTGTTCGTCATTATGGACAATGACGAAGATGTACTTGCGAATGAAATTTGATTTTAGAAGAGGGGTGTTTGCATAATCTATTTAGAGTCAAAAGATAAGTTTAGCTTAACAATTAGAATGCATTACTAATGACCCCCTAAGTGCCTATGCCTTTCCAATTGTATTTTTCCTTTATGAAAAGAGCATGGACTTATAGTTATTTCCATTGAAGCAAGTTTTATGAAACAAGAACCTAACCATAGGAATGTTTAATTAACTTGTGTATTAGTATGCACGTTTCATGAAGGTGCAATATTGGATAAGAGTTGTGAGATGATAACCTACCAAATTTACTTTTTCATGGTTGAGTGTATTACTTATAAAAATAAATTTGGGATTGGAGTTGAAATGAAGAACTACAAATTATATTGGCACACTAAAATGTTCTCTTCCAAAACTTAATATCACTTGAAAAAGCTATTAAACTCCCGGGGAGGACACTCCCTATGTTTTAGCAAACTACGTGCGGCGGAAAAAGTAAAACAAGTAATACACCTTAAAATTTAATTTCTTTTTCAAAAAAAAAATTATGGATAGATTTTACTACTTTATAAGTTTATGTTTTGAATTATTGGTATTTTTTTGTGCTAATAGTAATTAGTTATAAATTTTTGAAGAAAAAAGATACACTGTAAAGCTGAAAATAACTTTCACACCTCTATATTATATAAGAAAAAAAATTTGAAAAATGAAAAAAAAATAATATAGAATAGCTTTCTATTGAAAGTTTATTTTGGTTGAATATTGATGCAATAGTCATCTTCATGTGAGCTCTATAAATATTTTAGTTGGAGAACATGCCATTTTAGTTCATTTTTCAACCCTTTCTAGACAATATATCTTATGTTATTTGGAATTGAATTTTTTGTCAATAGAAACCTTTAGTCATTGTTAAACAAAGCTCAAAATTTTAGAATGAAATTATAGTTTATTCAAGGTGAATTACATGAATTACTTTTTCCACCGCCGCACGTAGGTACCCCAAATGTAGTGAGAGTGTCCTCCCCTAGATTAAACTCATTACATGTTGGGAATATTTTTAATTGCGGTGGCCCACGATTTTACTACCACCTATTCATTGATACATAAATTGTACTTCCTTTCTCCATTTGTGAGGATGTGAAAGTAAATATAAGGTAGAAGGCTCTAAAATGGAGTGGGCATTAAAAATGGACTCTATAAGTGGCTTTGAAATGGACAAACTGTAGTTCATAAATTGACCTCCATAATCATTAAATGATTCGAGAAAAAAAAATTATCAATTGTAAAAGCCAATTCATTCTCTTTACTTCCCCATTTTTCTTTAGAAGTTGCAAGTGAACGTTTTACGGGAGACCTAGGGGCATAAGTAGGGACCTATGACACAAGTCCTTTGGAAATTTACAATTAATTAAAAAATACTTAAAAAAAATGAAATCACTTGTGTGAGATTCCTCTTTTATTTTTCTTTGTCTGAAAAATGATCTAAAAATATTTTCATTGAATTAAATACATGAAAAAGGGAGATCAGTCTTGAGATGAGCCATTTGTGAGGGCCAGGGTGAATTGACTCCCTCATTGCCCATCCAGGGCTTGCCCTAGAATTTATTATTTGCACTGCTTAATTTTTTGGGGAATTCTGAAATCATATTTGCAATCAGAGGCCCCAAATTACTTCTAGGAGATGCAAGAATTACCCAAAAGTTAGCAGAATATAGGGGGCTTTTTTTAAAAATCTAAGTTGACGGGGGCAATGAGGGGGTCAATTCTCCCTCTGCATTTCCTGAGTCTGCTACCTTTCCCTGGACCCGCGGTCGCCCTGAAGCCGCACGCGCCCTTCCAAGACCCGCGGTCGCCCCACTTAATGCACTCGCCCCCCTAAACCCTGATCCCGCACGCGCCCAGGGCGACTTCGGGTACAAATGCGGTCGCCAGGGACGCGAGCTGCCACTTTCTTTTCCAGTGCTCTGCATCGGCTTCCATATGCTTTCAAGCGTCTGGATGCGTGTTCGTGCACTAAGGCCATATTCATTAAATTGAGACAATGTGGATTCTCATTTTAATCATCTTCCTAAATTTAGTATGTAGAAGAGTCCATTAAATTGAGACAATTCAGAAAATTGAGACCATAAACTGCTTGAAGAATAAAGAATTTGTACAAGTATAAGAAATTCGAGGAAAAAAATAGTAGTGAAAGACGTTGAAAGGAGGGATTTTGGATGGAAAACTAGAACCATTTATAATAAGTACTTAACTAAAATATCTAAGTAAATAGTTTGACATATCGTGAGGTAGAGAATTTTGAAATCATCCATGATAGAATACATTTGTACACCTAGCCTTATCAAAAACTACAATGTCAAAGTAAAGAATTTGACATATGCTTAGATAGAGAAGTTCATAATTACTTTGTATAGAAAACATTAGTACTCATAAGTGTTCCAAAACAAATCTCATAGACAATAGAATTACAATGAAGAACTTACAAAATATACAATACAATACATGAAAATAAAAATAAAAATATATTATATTATACAACATCTATAACATCAAATTCTAATATAATACCTAAAAAAGATCAAAACAATGAACTAAAAGATTAAAAAAACTAAATCTATTTCATCTATTGTACCTATTTTTTTCTAACAACTTTTTATTATATTTTTTTGTGCCCTAATCAAAGAATCTATCAACTTCTACAACTCTTTATAATTTTTTTTTTCCATATTTTTTTGTCATCCTTCCTAAAGTTAAGAAAATAACGTACAAACTCGCGAAACTCCTAATGACTTCCTATAACTACAAACTATTCATCTTCACTCCGAAGATACATTATTGCTTTCACCAGATACATATGCATCCACTGATGTCTAGATGATAGCAATTTGTGTTTTGGGAATTCTAACTCTTGGATCAGAAGTGCCTTCTTTGAAACGTGGCTTCCAAGCAGTCATAATGCAGTCTATATGTGTCCAACTCGGAGAGATAGCCTTATCCTCGCACCAAGAATTCCCTTGTTTTGTGTCCCATTCAACATATGTTTCTTCATTGGTGTGCTGAAAAGACGTAGGTGTCCAATATTGAAGTTGAATTGAATTGACATGCCCGGGATCTAGATTAGGATTTGTTAGAGCCCGAGCAAGCCAAAATGGACGGAGGTCACCGTCAGCGGGTCGCACAACAACTAAGTAACCTGCATATACATCACGGCCAACACGAAATGAAGGAGGTGGACGATCACGCTTGCGACCAACAAAAGGTGCATCTTCCGCAAACTCCTCACGCATCGTGCCATCATCTAGGTATTGGTCTTCCACCTCATCGGCAATTCGAGAATTTGGCCAAAATCCATCGCGTAATGTCTCATGCACCACAAGTGGAGCATTGAGAGCACTTCTCACACCCTCCCAATATTTCCGCACCGGCTCATTCTTCCTCCTAAACTCGCCAGATAAGTCTTGATTTCCCATTGCCCCCCACAATGCAATGTACCCATCTAAATCCTTGCAAACCTCATCAAAGCAACGCATTTGTTGCGGTGGCAAAGGTAGAGGACTACCCCTCGGTACCTTAGGGTGCCCATCTATTGTCTCCTTCCACAAGCGAATCCCCCCCCCTTCTTTTGGCAACCAATCCACATCGGTACAAAGGATCTTGTACTGCATCAATGGCCACCCATTGGAATCTTTATAAAACTTGAACTGCTGCGCTTGAGAATGACCCTGTAGAGAATCATCGCCTGTATGCAAATACCCGTCCACAAATCGCTTAAAATCAGGAACCTCCTCAATGAGATGAGGAATCACGGGTTGTGTTTCACAATCCATGAAAGACTTCATCAACCTTGGAAGTGTGGGGTAGTCATTCGTCTTCAATTTAGTGCTCCAACGACCAAATAGAGCATCAATGTCCTCATGAGTGTGTCCAACAATGAGAAAATTGATGTATATCTCTCGAAAAATAGCTCTATAGACAAAGAGAGAACAAAATGCAAAAACCCACCGATTCTTGTTGTCGCCTGAAGCATTGTCAAGCTGAAGAGTCAATGTTGGAGGAAGAGGTTGAGCTTCCACCAATATTTCAGGAGGGGACCCAAGGGAGTCCGTACAAATCTCTGAGCCTATTAACAAAGCCTCTGTCAATTCAGAACGCTCTCCTCCTACAAACAATTGACGAGATGAATGCTTCGGTTGTGACTCTAGATCTCGCAATAATTTTGCAATGGACCCAATAGTATGGTTGGAGTCTGTTGGGAAGATATTCAAGCCATAGTGTGCATATCGCACATCTCCATGACCATGAGCAATCATGCCTGTAACAGCGACAGGCATTTTCATGAAAGAATCATTCCCCTTACTCTTGTGAGAGTAATGAGGGGAAGCAGTCTTGGAGTGATCCATTTTGTCATGGATTATAGTCAGAACCTTGTCAGGATACATCTCGGACATTGAACGGTTTCCATAGTACAAGTCCCTGTGAACACTATATTCAAAATTTTGAGAGTTTTGGACCCTCTCAAAATAATATTGTCTGTTTTGAATTGCAATTTTCATTAAAATGATAGTATAGTGATATACAAAGTCCTTAAATAAATTCCGTTTGAATTTGAGGTTTAATGTTTTCATGAATATATTAACCGATCACAACATCTTTAGAACACCAAGTTAAGAGCTCTAAGGTTGGTTGTAAGGAGGTGTATACCTCATTCAGGCGGTCCAGGTTCGATTCACATTGAATTCGTATGAGCGACTGAGAGACAAACATGACTTGGTGCTGCTAGTGACTTACACAGGCAGGAAAGTTGTAACAACCAACCAGCCCCTATCCGAAATGTGACAAGTGAAGTACATGTTTATCCAAAACATGTTCATCCAAAACAAAGTGGTTATACCCACTACCCCTTTTATCATCACTTCACACTTTCAAATGAAATTTCAAGAGATTTTATAACATATGTGCTTGCGATAACCAAGTAAAATAATACTCTGGAATAGAAAATAAATAAATAAAATACAAGAGTACATAAATAAAATATATTAATATTAAAACTAAATTATCTTGTTTTGGGTTAACAAGATGAACTTTCCGAAATATACAAATAAGCAATACCAAACTATAAATCCAAACCAACAACATCCAAACCTAAACCACCTACTGCAAAATATAAATTTCATCCACTACACACAAGATGCTAATGTCAAATACAAATCAAAACATGCCACATATGCACATACGTGGTTATGACTTCTCAATTATATGAAGCCAAACTTTGGTTGATGACTTCAATTTGTATAGCCGGAATCTTGATCATACACTCCACACTATCTTTTTGAATCCTGGATTTCCATGCAGTCATAAGAGCATTTGTGTGTTGCCAAACCGGTGGTTCAGTTTCATCAACCCTCCAACGCAAACCTTTTTCGCTATTCCATCCAGTATAGAAGTCTTGAACATTTTGATTCCTTGATGTGGGACGAAAATATTGAATGAGGACACAGTTTGGATTCTCTGGGTTGGAATTCGGATTAGACAATGCCCTTGCAATCCAAACTGGATGAGAGTCGCCATCTGCGGGTCGAACCGCAACAAAATAGCCTTCGAACAAATCTCGTGCTACTCTGAAGGATGGATTTGGGCGGCCACTCAATGGTCCAACGTATGCTTCATCCTCCCCAAACTCTTCACGATCCTCACCGTCATCGTCTAATTGATCCACTTGACTTGCTTCAATACAGGTAGTTGGCCAGAACCCGTCCTTCAAAACATCAAAAGTAGGAAATGGTTCCATCAATGCTACCTTCACACCACGCCAATACTTCACCAAATGCTCGTAACGTCTTCGATACTCCCCGGTAACATCGGCATTGCACAAATTCTCCCAATACTTCACAAACCCCGACACACCTTTCACGATGTCTTCCAAGCCCTTCATTGGCTTCAGTGGAACTGGCAATGGCGAACCGCCTGGCCACAAACTTTGCCCTTCAGCATCTTCTTTCCACAACTTAATGCCTCTTCCGTCTTCCCCTAACCAATCAGCATCTGTGCACAAAAGCTTGTACTTCATAACAGGACATCCTGTTGAATCCAAATAGAACTTTACTTGATGTGGTTTTGTGTGCCCAACAAGGATGTCATCACCATCCACAAATGAACCTGCAATGAAACCCTTGAAATCGGGCACCTCTTCAATGAGGTGAGGAATAGTGGGCATGGAATCCACATCCATGAAGGACTTCATGAGTGAAGGAATTGTAGGGAAGTTCTCCTTCTTCAAATCCATGCTCCATCTTCCAAATAGTGCATCAATGTCATCATGCGTGTGACCGACAATCATGAAGTTCACGTAGACTTCACGGAAGATCTTGTTCGCAACAAGGAGAGACCAAAAACAAAAAACATATCTATTCTTATTGTCCCCAGTGGCATTGTCCATTTGCACGTTCAGAATTGGTGGTAACTGCATTGCCGGGGTTAAAGTATTCGGCACCGGCGGCAGCGATGCTTCGCACATACTTGCACCTTCAAGCACCGCCTTAAACAAATTGGTGGACTTTGAATTCTTGAACAACTCCCGCGAAGAGAACTTTGGTTCCAACTCTAGATCTCGCAACAACTTTGCCATTGAACCAATGGTATAGTTGGAATCATGGGCAAAGACATCCAAGCCATAATGCGCATAGCGCACATCAGCATGACCATGCGCAATCATACCCGTCACAGAAACGGGTAGCTTCACAAGGCCATCAAGTTCTTTACTCTTGTGAGAAAAGACCGGAGAAGCAGTTTTGGCATGATCCATCTTGTTGTGTATAATTGTAACACATTCATGTGGAAAATTAAACGACCAATTCGGACGATGCTATTTTGCGTGCGGTGAGCGTAGAGCGTAGAGCAGTGAGCATGCTTTTGCGAGCGTAGGGCCCCCCCAAAATGGGTATATTTTAGAAAAGTAAAAGTAGAAGATGAAATGTAAGCAAAAAAAATGTCAAAATAAAAAACTGGAGTACAATAGTAGGGCCCTATAGCCATGAGGTTTGTCGAATGTAAGAAATAATTGACCACGGTAATAGGCCACAGAGGTGGTTAAATGGTAAACCAAAACGATTCATTTAATAAATTGACTAGTTGCCCTATGGTCGTTGTTATCTTATGGCTATTGTTATCCTGTGGCCGTTACTACCCTATGGCCGTTGTTACCCGGAGGCCACAAGAAAAGTTCCTTAAAATAAAATAAGGTACCTTTGGATATTATCACACCATTCATCCAACTAAATCCATTTCAAATTCTTTAAAAAACTGCAACCATGAGTGTGTCTTTAACAATTAAGGAAAAATTGGAAATTATTGTGGATTCCGCAAGTACTGAAGAGAAAAGAAATGTACTCCACAAACATGCATTCATAAAAATAAAGCTCTGAATGCATTCACCAATGATAGAGCAAATAGACTGCAACATGATTTAGAGACAAAGTGAAGATTAAAATCATAGAGACTTTAGATGAAGAACTTCCTCAAATTTTGTAGGGTTCAAGTTTTAATGCAGTGTATGTTAAATTATTCCTTAGTATTTGAGAGCTTAGCCCAAGGCAGAAAGACTTTGAAGAATTGATATATTTAAAGTGAACAACCAAATTCAATTGCACTCTGAATGGATGCTAAGATAAACCATTACATTGACATACAGATGCTGAACATTACAAATGGAAACACAAGATGTACGTGGAGAAAAGAACTCAAACAATAAATTCGGATGATATTTAAATTATCAAAATGAAATAGAGGAAGAACTGCCAGAAGATGCTGGTCTTGGTTCCATATCAACGTCTACCTCATCATCAACAAAAAGACAAATGCGTCGAACAGAACATCTAGCACTAGTCGTGGAGGGTGAAGAAGATTTTGCCGCCTGCAAGTTGGCGACGTCTGTGTCCCACGGTGCCATAAAAAAGTCTTTGGGCAGAGAATGGAGTAGAGTCATCAATTTGAGGCAAATGAGATTGTATTAGTGAATTGATCCCAAAGAGAAGAATAAAAGATGTTAGGATCAAGTAGGAGACGTACTTACTAAATCTGTTCTTCTTAGCGATATGCCGAATAGGGACGTCGAGTGCAATCTGTGCTGGAGGCTCGGAAGCGTCAAGTTGCATTGGAGTTGTATCTTCAACCTGGTGGAGCTGCTGCAACTTAGCCCGGAAGATGACGACATTGTCTTCAAGGGCCGCAATGTGTCATCCAATAGCTTTGCAAGCTAGAATAGAATTACTTGAATTTAGATGAGCGAAGTTAGTATTATACATGACCCGGAAAATGAGAGAAATTCATCACGAGAGAGTAGAGTACTCACCAAGAGAAGCAAATGCATTGAGGATGATGGATCCTGGCTTGGTAAAAGCCTCGATTAACATTTGAAGGAAGACTGGATCCTTCTCACGAGCACCTCTCCACGGAACAGATCCATTCATGGATTGAGAGGCTGCAGTAGTGAAATTGAATAAGACATCGGATTCAACAACTCCCATTCCAAACTCCGCTAGTGATTCACCGGCCGCTATCGTGAATTCGCTAGCATCCATGGGATGGTGAATGAAGAGCTGAATCCGGAATCCTCGGCTCTAGAAATAGACATAGCGATGAAATTAAATTAGAACATGTAGAAATTGAAGTACAATCCAATGAATTCAATAATTGATTTGAAACAGTGAATACCTTATTGGTTGCGCTGTAATACAATGCATAGGGTAGGTCATTAATTTCCCACCACTTTCGATGCAGAATGAAATTGTATCTATTTGCATAGGACAACACATCAGTTCGGATCTTTGGAACATCTGGGACAAACAAGAGAATAGTACCCGCACCGTGAAGAAAATGTTCCGCAAACTCGAACACACTTTCAGTGTGTTGCTCAGAATACTCATTCCAAGCAGGGACATCTCCGGGGTTCATTGAAATGGGCGGAACCTAGAGGCCGTCCTTAATGTCGCCAAGAATCAAATCGAAGCCACTATGCGGACATGACTTATTCAAAGCCTTGGCACCGTCTTCTTTCTTGACCTACAAATTACAAAAAGATGGAAAAGATTAGTTCAAATTGGAAAGGGCTGTACGAACAACACAGAAATGGAAGGACTGTACCAACAATATGGACTCACATTGACAGAGAATCACTAAGTGCCGTCACTTGGCAGTGATTCTGGACCTGCTAACGGCAAGGCATCATAACAGCAAGAAACCAGAATATAGCAACCAAGTTTTGAGGAATACATAAGTGTCAGTGGTGAAAGAAAAGACAAACCTTGAGAACGAACTTGTTGACCGTCTCCAGGCAAGCGTACACCTCTGGAAGAGCCTCCATAATCTGAGAGAGGCTGGAATTTTGCACACAAACCAAGGATTTCTGAGAAGATCCAACTGATGACGCTGCTTTCCGAGAGGCGACTGTGGTCTTCAGCTTTTGCGTAGCAAACGACAGCAGGCTTGATAGTCGATCAAGAGTAGGAATATGAGGATTTTGAGCACCACTAGGAGTTGGTTGCGGAGCTCTGGGCTGCAGCACATCCAACACTTCCATGTCCATATCAACATCCGGCAATGGATTTGTAGACAGTCCAACAGCCTTCTTAGCACTCTCTTGTGTTGTCGCAGCCTCTGCTTCAACCTTCTTTTTTGCTTCTTCCTCGGCCTTTTTCTTTGAGCCCCTTGTCTTCTTTCCAGGTGCCTCCTTCCGCGGTGTATCATGGACTGTCTTCAACCTAGCCAAATTGGGTTGCACCTTGTTCCTCAACTCAATCTCAAAGGGAGGAGGATTGTTGAGAGGGCAATCAATATACAACCTACAAACTTCCCAATGTTCCTTCTTCCACTTCTTGTCGATCTCGTCCGATATCATGCAATTCTCGGCACGTGTGTCCAAGTAGCTTGGGAAGAAAGACAGCGTCTTTGATGTGGCGTTCCGTGCATACAACACGAACTTGAAATATCGATAGAGGATCCTGGCCACAGCCTTATCCAGACCGACCTGATACTCAAGAGGATGATTCTTGTGAACTCCCTTGCCATCAAACTCATGGGCAAATGCAATGTCCCAAAGCTGGATTCGATTTTGCTCCACATAATCAGCAATGCTAGAAATTTAACTTTCACCAATCACCAGATGGCTGATAATTGATCGTGACGTCCAGCTCAGAGAGAGCCACATCGAATAGTTCCTACACAGCACTTGCCAACTATAATAGGGAATTAATAACAACTCTGTTCAAGAGGGCAATATCAAATTCACAAAGATGAAGAAAAGGTAAGACAAAGTACTTGAGCCCACCAAGTGGCTTTGTGAAGCCACTCCGGGAAAGCATGATCAGGAAACTTGTTTTTCGGGAACCTCATTGCTTCCCTAAGCAAGGCAGGCTTGTTCCATCACTCCAACCATTTGACTTTCATCACTGCGTCCATGGCTGAGGTTGAAAGATACCACAACTTCTCTTGGGACATCTCTAGATCGTCTTCCCGGTTCTCATAGCGAATACGAACCTGCTCCAGGAACTGCAGTGTTTATCTTGGGTCAGCAATGGGAAGTTGTTTCTTGACATCAAATGGCATATCCTTCTTCACTTTATCCACAGCCTTCCCAATGACATCATACAGCTTCCCAGTAGTCCATTCACTTGATTTCTTCGGATATTTCTCCTTGAATTTCCTGGTCACATGAGCTACTGCCTCACCTAGCTCTTGCTACAAGACAAAGAACAAGCCGACACAAGAAGTTATGTGTGGAGAAATCAAGTTCAAAACTCCAAACACAGTCACCAAAAATGGAAGTGCGAAAGATTGAGAATGCAAAAACTATAGTGTTGACATCGGCACCCTCTTTAATGGTGTCCACAATAGATGAGGATCCTGAACCACCAATGGGGTGCCGACATCGGCACTCCATTTTATCACACCAAAAAGAAAGTGCAGACGCCACCAAGCATGAAATGAAATTCAAAATCATCCAAAATACTCAAGCCTACAAGCAGACCATACCTGATAGAGAATGGTAATTAGTCCGTCTAACGTCAAGGTGTACCAAGTTTGAGTCTTTGATTTTTGCTTCTTCTCAGCATCAGCTAGCTTTTCTTTTGTAACTAGATTCTCGTAATAGGATAGGGGTTGGCCAACAATACTTTGAAGCTGACAGAGTTTGTGGACAAGATTCAACTTCACGTGGCAGGTTGTTTTTTTTTGTTTCAGCAAAGCAAAGTTAGAACTGAATAATAGACATACTCAAAGGAAAACATCATAAGAAAAGGTCTTTGATTCGTATATTACCAGTTGACTTGGTGCAACGCGGTGAGAAGTGGCCCAGTCTGGCTCTCGACCTCCAAGATCCTCCACTATTACACATGTAGCACCTCCATGGAGGTAGTGCTGATGTCGGCACCCCTTCTAAGGGCGTGCCTCTCGGGTTGGCAGCACCTCCGTGGAGGTAGTGCCGACATAGGCACCCTGCCAAAGGGGGTGCTCGTGAGGTGCGTGGCATCCCCTTCAAGGGAGTGCCGATGTCGGCACTGCCTCCGCGAAGGTGCTGCTTAAAATGACAGCACCCCCATGGAGGGAGTGCCAAGGCAAGCAGCACCCCTTTAGAAGGGGTGCCGCCATCGGCAGTGCCCCCTTAGAAGGATCAGATTCATTAAAATGATACAAAGTGCAGTCTCACTTTTATGTTCGACTCGAAGATAAATTGTTATAATTATTTAATTTTGAGACTATTCGGTAATTTGACACTTTCATATATTAATTTTTATAGAAATCTTTGATTGCCCAAAAATTGTTTTAGGGTTGAAGTCTCAAAATGACCATTTTGTCTCATTTTAACTAATACGTCTCATTTTAAGGAGGTGCCATCATTGCAAGCAGCACCCCCTTAGAAGGGGTGCCGACATCGGCACTCCCTCCAACGGGGTGCTACCACTACAAGGAAAACATGTCAAAAATGACACAACTTTGATACAAAACTATCAAAAATGACAATATGCATGTGTTTAGAAATCACCATTGTCAAATGGCATGATTTCTGTCAACTAAATTTTGTGAGATTAGAAGCTAAAGAGGTTTCTTTTATAGAGAAATGTATTGTCCAACAATAATCCTCAAAAATTATGGGATAATGGGCTTGACCGCTCAAAATCAAAACATAGAAATTTTGTTAAAAATGGAATTTCAGACCTCATTTAGGCATAGTATTATACATTTCTTCAGAAATCTTTGAACTAAGAAAAGTTGGGAAATCAGTTTAAGTTTCACCTCCAAAAATCCGTTTTAGATTTAGATCTTCTAATCAAAAGCTATCGACAAAATGAGGTCTGAAACTTCACTTTTAACAAAATTCCTGCAATCTATATATCCCATATGGGTTGCCTTACGCCCTTACCTAACACTACTTTTCTTGTATAAAGCACTTGTCTTCTTCTCTAAATTTTCTCGCGTGAAGAGGCATTTGAAGGAATGTATTTGAATGTGAAACCTAATTTTGATAAAATATATTTCAAGTAGTAAAGTTTAATTACGCGACCGGCCACTACTAGAAAATTCTGTTTTTTTGTTGATTTGGACATGTTGATTTGGACAGAAATCAACAGTTTTTTGTTCAAATCAACACTTTACTGTTGATTTCTGTCCAAATCAACACGTCCAAATCAACAAAAAAACAGAATTTTCTAGTAGTGGGCACTCCCTCCATAGGGGTGCTGTCATTTCAAGCAGCACCTCCGTGGAGGCAGTGTCGACATTGGCACTCCCTCGAAGGGGATGCTGCGCACCTCATGAGCACCCCCTTCGGCGGGGTGCCAATGTCGGCACTACCTCCGCAGAGGTGCTGCCAATCCAAAACTATCACTCTCAAACTCGTTATCAATCATGGCATGGGTTTAGGAAAGTTTACCTCTCGTGGTATTCAACATCTCTTCTTGATTCCCCTCGTTCTCCCGCTCCATTCGCACTTCCGCTGTAGTGATTGGGGAAGGAATTGGCACTTTAGTGTCCTCGGCAGTAAATCCTGAACAAGAATGCAAAACCCTACTTTGGAGCTCAAACACTGTCGCAAACGCACAACTTTTGCGGAAAATCAAAACCTTGTTGTGAATCCTAAACCTTGAACGAGAATGCAAAACCTTACCGGGAAACGCAAACCTTGTCGCGCCTGGAAACCCTGTCACGGAATGCATATACGGTAGCGACTACAAAACACTTGTAGGAATCCAGAACCCTACTGCTCTTCTCAAAACCTAGTTTCGGGCCAAATCTTAGAACCCTGATAAATCTTGGAGCTTTCCCATAACCCCAAGGATAAGGTCACTTGACACATTGAACCAAAAAATAAAAACAAAAACACCCGTGCAGCCAAGGCAACCCACTAGTTCTTGATCCTTCTTTCCTTTCTCAGATTATCTTTTTGAGCGGCCAATCAAAAATTTGAAAAATGTACTCTTTGTCAATTAGGAAGCATGCCCCGCCAAAAACACTCTTGCACACTGAATTAAACAATCTTACACTTGCAAGCTCTATCCATTACAATCCGCATTAAAGTCTGGTAAACAATAGTCTTGCCCTCGGAACTCACGGTTTTTTGGTTCATTTAGGCTAAAGCCTCTTAGAATCACTAACGCACTAATACTTGCTGGACAGGACAATTAGACATGAAGCTTTGTAAACAAATGTCTAGCACTCCAGGTAGCTGCATACGGGTCAATCAAACCGCCAAACTCGAGATACAAAATTTGACATCCCTCAATAGACTCGGAACTCAACTCACGGTTCCACACATTACTCAACTCTTGACACAATTAAACTATGAAACACATCTTCACTATACCTCTTAATGAAAACATGTGCCTACATTAGTACATTGTGTAGGCTGGATTATTACATGAACATCAGATAATGGCTTAAGCCCTTCTATGCAATGCAGAAGGTAATGGTGACAATACCTTCAAGAACACCAACAATGGTGCTAGGAGACTAACCAAAGATTAGAACATGTCGCATTACCTTGCTCTGGAGTGCTCTCTCTACTCGATCCTTTTGCATGATCACCAGCATCCTCATCACGTGTACTTCCACTTTCGCTACGGACTGGGGAGGAACTCTCTGGAAGTCCTCGCTCCATCGTCTCCTCTACAATTCTGGTAAGGCTAATTGAAGGAAGACCTTCAATCGTGCTAAATGATGGATCTCCACACGTAAATTCTAGGACTCTAGTAGTCTCTCCAGCATCGGCTATCCTAGCATTTGATCGCAACTTCCTCATAATCCTTGACTTCTTCAAGCGATTCGGGTTCGTAAAATACAAAGCCTGTTGTTTTCGTCTCTTTGGCATTCTAAAGGATGTAGGAATTGATTGTCATTTCCACTCCACGCAATACTAATTACCCTATTTCTATTTATGTATCATTACAGCTATATCACTACCGAGGACCTACAATCAGAATTTGAACAACTCCTAGGAGAAGGCACTCTTCCCCTACTAAAGTCACCATTGATTCACTCTCCAGCAAAGCATGTCAAATCAGTTCAGGAGACTGTTTGCGATGAGCAACAGTGGCATATTGCTAGGCTCCCGAGGACGTCTGCAAAAGCTTTCTTTGCTCTACAGGCCAAGACCAAAAAGAAATGCGTGGCAAAGATTGTGCAGGACAATCAAAGTACAATTGCCCCAACTTACACCGGATTGATGGACAATTACAAGAAGGTCAGGTTGGAGAAAATGCAATTCTTCTTCTGTAATGATGACATATTGACATTAATCACTGTGTCAATGGAACTCGCCGGAAATGGGTAGTTTCTAAACCTATCATCTTAGATGTTTGGCCTATTAAAATGGGCACAAACTTGACAAGGAAAGAAATTCTAAGTCTCGAAAACGCCGGATTCCACCTTATGGAGCATGTCGAGCTATCCCCTTGAAAGCTATTTGGAGAAGCCATTTCTGTAAACCTGGGCGACTATCCTCCTCCTCCAAATCCTTCAAATCACCCCACCAAGTGATACGGGAAGAACATTTGGAGGAACCCTATCGCTCCAACAATGAAGCACCACAACAACTGCGCTTCTGCTTTGTCCATTGTCGGGGAGATCTACAGTATTCTAATGGTTCCTCCTCCAGCTCTCGGCTACATTGTTACATTGGAGTCTAGAAATATTTCTAAGGTATCGATTGGTTAGTTCCCAAGTTGCGACTGCCCAATGTTCAAAGACATGTCACAAAAGTCACTGGGCAAGTGAGGAGCATGGACATATTGGAAGCACCTATACTACATATTCGTCATTGTTTGTGGGTTAGATCCCGAGGTCAATATCTTTACGCACGCTCCTAGTTTTAGCTGGAATGAGATAAAATAGGTTCTACAAATTCTGCTACTGAAACACTACGGTGCATAGTGAGCATGAATAGTCCTATTACTGCAATGTGATCCTCTCCACTATTTTAAAGAGAAGGCGGTGAGACTTGAAGGGTCACCGCCAGAGTTTGTGCATGCAGCTTTTGTTGTTTGAATCCCTAAACCCATTTCTACTGTCGGGGCAGACTTCCTCTGCATTCCAAGTGTTTCGGAATCACCGTAAACCCTGAACTACCAAAAATCTGTTCCTCTACCACCACGGTAGCTGCTCTCTCTCACTCCTTCGCGTCCGTTATCCATCACAAACTCTCCCTAACTTTTGCAATCCCGTAAACAAGACCTCGTCACTCTCACTCAGCTTTCCTTCCACTCTTCTTCTCTCTTCAATTGTGAACCACAGATATTATATCTTCTCCCCTCTTCTAATCCTTATCACCACGGTTATAGGACCCTGTGACCGATACTTGCAACTTCCGTCTTCTTGATGGTACGTGTACTGACCAAAAAAACTCCTCTACACCATACTCCTACAACCTATTCCACGGTCATAGGTCCGTCATTATTATAAATTTCAAGTGTATCCACCCTTAAAATGTTCTATAACTTTTACTTTATCGCCCACATTCCAAAAATTATCTAACTTCTAGCGCTCTACGCTCGCAAATCTACGCTCTACGCTCTACGCTCGCATCTCTACGCACGCAAAATAGCAATCCCCCGACCAATTCCAATTTATATAATACAAATCCCTGTGTGCGCGAGCAGTGATACAATGCTTGGTCAACCTCTTGGACCACTTCATAGAACTTTGGGATCCAGCAATAGAACCCTTCATAAGCTCATTCAACTTGTCACAAGTACCACACCGAGCAAAATTATCTCCCGGCTTCTTCACATCGTACTTTGGGAACTTGGTCGACCTGATCTTACTCAACTTCGAAGTTGAAATCTCCTTCAAACCGAAAGCCGCATTGGTCTCATTCAGTTTCAGTAATTGATCCTTCCATTGAAATGAGGCTGGAAGAATCTTGGATACAATCTTCTCACCTGCCTTCAAAGTCCTTGTACGATGTGGCATGTGATCGGCTTCCTTTTCTAGGATGCACTTCAACGAAGCTGTAGCTTGTTCGGTATGCTCTCTAGGCTTGAGCAAACCCATGTTTCCGTGGTCCCTTGCTTCTCGATTGTCCTTCATGTATTTCAAATACCGATAGAATGTAGCCTCTGCAACCCCGGCAATATGCATTCATGCGCGCAAACACACATTTATCTCTTCAACCGTGACCATCCGCCTACCACGTGCATCGCGATGAATTTGTCTATGTATTTCAGTCTTCATGAATGCTCTATGTTTGAACGTCGAATTTCGATACATGCGTTCTCTGAAAGCCCGAATTTTCTCCCTAGGAAAGGGTTGAATGCAATTTTGGTTGCAACACACTTTGCTGGAAACCTCGTTGATTGACTCTTGTGTGAGGAGTTTTTTTGTTTTCACAGCAGTCTCACGAGGTGGGTTCCTTGCAGCACTTTTATATGGTCTAGCAGATTTAGAGGAAGATGGGTTCAAGAGCGCTGCTTGCTGACGATTGAAATTGTCCCTAGCTTCATGATCATGCAAACTTGCTCCACGACAATGGACAAGTGTAATAGGCCAAGCCACCAATGAATGTACGTGCTCCGCAGGAATATCCACTTCAGAATGTGACTTTGAAATGTGCACTGATACATGAGTGTCTCTGAGAGGCCCATTGGCACCAAGTACAAGTTCAGAGTTCACACTATGACAAGTACCCTCTCCAACAAGTTCCGCTTCAACATTATACAAAGTAACAAATTTTGTATTCCACATTGGCCGCGGAAGCCCTTCACACTCAGGAACGCCAACATTCATTTGCTCAAGGGCTTGCAACTCATCCTCTGATGAGTCCATCATATCATCTGGGGAAGAATTGGAGCCCATCTTGTCTACAATCCACATAACATAAAACAATTTAGAACTAGATAGAGAATAAGTAGTGTGAAGGCATTCAGATTTGTATCATTTGTAATTCAGATTGGTCCTACCTGAATTGCATTATCAAACATAGCATTTTCCAAATTCTATTGCAAATAAAGGGATGCAATTCAGGTCGGTGCAACCTGAAATGCTTTAGTATAATATTGATTTCCGACATGACATTTCAGGTCGGACCAACCTGAAATGCACACATATATTTATGAATTTTTTCATATATACATCCAGACATGGGACTTAGAATTGAAGGTATGCAATTCAAGTCGGAGCAACCTGAATTGCACATCTATACTTATGAATTTTTCCTTATAAAAATCCAAACGTGGGACTTAGAATTGAAGGTATGCAATTCAGGTCGGAGAAACCTGAATTGCACATCTATACTTCTGAATTTTTTTCTTATATAAATCCAGACGTTGGACTTAGAATTGAAGGTATGCAATTCAGGTCGGACCAACCTGAATAGCACATCTATACTTATGAATTTTTTCCTTATAAAAATCCAAACGTGGGACTTAGAATTGAAGGTATGCAATTCAGGTCGGACCAACCTGATTTGCTCATCTATACTTATGATTTTTTTCTTATATAAATCTAGACGTTGGACTTAGAATTGAAGGTATGCAATTCAGGTCGGTGCGACCTGAAATGCATTAATTGACTGCTAACTTCCGAGATGACAATTCAGGTCGCACCGACCTGAATTGCACATCTATACTTCTGATTTTTCATTTTAAAATCCAGGCGTGGGACATAGAATTGAAGATATGCAATTCAGGTCGGTGCAACCTGGATTGCTCGTCTAGCAAATTGGATTTCCAGTAACATGTTTTTATTTATAAATAATGAATTATTTCTAAAAATAGATCCGTATTTTACGGAAACGCGTTCACACTAAGACATTCTTCCAAACACACAGAAAATGAAGGTCGCAATTGAAATTCCTCGAATGCACTACAATTGATTGACTACCTACAAGTCAAGAGTACGAGGTGTAGAACAAAACACAAATGCAACGCATAAATCACTGAAACAAAGTGTTAGAATTCAATCTTATGTGGGAGGACATTATCGGTACCTGCAAGATCAAGACGCCTACTTCAACAATGACTCGCTCCAAAAATTGAAACAACAACGTCAAGAAACTACAAATTCAACAAAAGTTTGAGGGAGCGCAGAGGTGGACGACGGAAAATGGAATGAGAGTACGCAAACACAGAAGCCACAAGCGAATGTACAACCTTTTGGCACGCGAGGGAAAAATCGCACCAAATCTCTCCGAGATAGTTCAAATTTCAAAAATTGTTTTGGAAAGATTCGCCTTCTAATTTTCAACACGTTTTCACACAAAAGTATTTTCGGGATAAGTGCAAGCCGTCATTCCTTGGAAGATTCTTCTCCCATTTGACAGCAAACTATTCACTTATTTTCCGGGAAAGACTTTTTTTTGGAGATTCTTCTCCGTATTTCCGGTAAGGGAGAATGCCAAAGTCAATTTTTTTCCGTGAAGTACCAGCTTGTAGAAAGCACCATTACTGTACAATTTTAGAAATAGAACAATACATTTCAAAATTAGATGATACATTTCCAGGCTTTTTTTCTTCTGCTTTCCAATAGAGCATATAAAAAATACAACTTGCATTTCCAAAAAGTGAAAACTTTGTTTTGAATTTAGTGTTAATTTCTCCAAATTCTAGAATTTAGATTTCAAGGGTCAAACTTAGGGTTTAGGGTTTAGGGTTTACGGTTATGGATCACTTTCAAAAAACCTAGTTGACATATTCTAGATGGAAAAAATAGAATGTCCGAGAGAATTGGAACTCGTGAAATTCACGTAAAAAAAAATGTGCTAACATGTGGGGCAAGTTGCAATTGTTCTTGAATCCAAATATCCAAAAAGGTAGGACATTGATTTCATATTTGGTCACTGAAAACGACCTTTTTTGTAAAATTAAAATTTTGAAGTAAGAACCGCTCATTCACTTGTACATTATGAGTCCCACATCAAGAAGTTGAAATGCATGTGAAAACTTACTACGTGAGAATTAATTATATAGCTATAATTACTATAGTACGAATGTAGTTGTAGTGAGTCTAAATGAATTACATCTCTGAAATGTCCCTAATTTTACACAATATTGTCATTTTCAAGGTGACATAAAATTGAGTTGTTTAATGCCTAATAACTTGGCTTCGTTATTAGAAATTTTTGAATTTTTTATGGATGAATGATCATTCTAGGTAAGAAGAAAGTGCAACTATGCTTAAGTTTAAGTCTCCAAATTCGGTGTGAAAAGGAAATGTTATTTGAGTATAATTGCATGACATCCAATGTTTCATGTTTCTGTATCAAATTTCTTGAAGGTTTTCTGGATTGTACTACTATTTGCTTGAATCAAAGTTTTTTTGTATGTACTAGAAGGTCAATTTAGTTATTGATCAAGGGATATTTTTGAAGGTGGTCCTTGAATATTGTTGTTGGCATTAGTTGTAGGTTCGATTTGTACATCGCTGGTCCGGTTTGTACACCACTGGTTTGGTTCATACAGTGCTGGTCCAGATAATTACGTTGTAGGTCCGATTTGTATAGCGCTCGTTGGGATATATTGGATTGATCCAGGTATATGGGCTACGTTCCGGTACATGGGATATGTCCAAGTATATGGGAGATGTCTGGGTATAAGGTAGAACTACCCAATTCCATCAGTGAATCAATTCTGTGGTCTACAACTTTATAACACTATATTCATAAAAACATACAAATCCACTTCAAATTCTGACAACAATAATTTATTAATGCTAGTAAAAGATATCGTGTCAATTAATGATTGGTGAATCTTCAAGTGCTATTAGGTACATTGGAAAGCGGTATTGAGTTGTAAGAGGACATTTATGAATCCAATCTACTGGCGGTTGTGCAGTTTCACTTCAAAAATTCATAGAAATTACAGTTTTTATCAAAAAATTATAATTCCACTTGGGTTTGACTTCTGAAACAAGAGCGCACCTTTGAAAAATATGTGTCTTTCCTAAAGTTGGCCCCAATACAGTCAGATTGCGAATCGGGGTGGTAATGGGTAGTTCTACCTTATGTGGGTATAATTTTGGACATACCTTGTGTGTGTATAATTTTGGACATGTCTCGTTGTACAGTTTGGTGCCACGTTCGGATATCTGCTGCCCGGTCCGGTGCCAGGTCCGGATATACGGTACACGTCTGCTGCTTGGTCCGGTATGAGGTTCGGTGCTTGGTCCGGTGCTAGGTCCGGTAGCTAGTCCGCTTCAGCGACGAACCTAGGGTTTGGCGCGCATCACTTTCACCTTCCGGTCGCTCCTTTGTATTTTCGTGTCTTTGTGTTTCCTTGTGTGTTTCCCTCTGTGTATTTCCCTCTGTCCTTTGTGTTTCCCACGTGTACACTTTCACATTCCGCGCGCTTGTACAACTGAGATTTTTTTTTTCCAGATTTCCGCTTGTGTTTGTTTTGCTTCCGATTACCGATTCTCGCTGCTGGGGTCGCTGGTGGGATTCCGCTCGTACGCCGATTTCCGTTGTTGGGGTCGCTGGTGGGATTCCGCTCGTACGCCAATTTCCGTTGCTGGGGTTGTTGCTGGGGTCGCTGGTGGGATTCCGCTGCTACACCTCCGAATTCTCTTCCGCTTGTCGTTGTGTCGCTGGTGGGATTCTGCTTCTGCACCTCTGAATTCTCTTCCGCTGCTTTCACTCTTTGCTTGAATTCATGGGCTCTTTGTCGCTACTTGTTTCATTGTTTTGGTTGATGATGTTTGTGTGAGTTGTTGTTTCAGTTGTTTTTTATTTTTTGTTGATGATGTTTGTGTGACTTGATGGGCGCTGTGTTTGAAGTGTTTGAAGTTGTCTGTCTGTGTTTTGGACGTTGTCTGTGTTTTGGTAGTGCAATGTAGAATCACTTTCGAACCTCAGTCTTAGGATTTACATCTAGCAATTAGGTCCATTTGTCAATTTCATGGTTTAGGGTTTAGGTGAGTCAGTGAATGTTAGATGTGGAGTTGCTTGCTTACTTTTATTTTGCTGTTTTGCTTGGCTTCTTTGTGTTCTTCTTCGCTTGCTAATTTAGGGTTTTTTCTAGCTTCTTTGTGTGTTTTGTATGTTGTAGTCTACAATTTGAAGTTGTCCACACTATAATTTTGGTGACTCTCACTTCCTTGTTTTGAATTTGAGTTTGTGAATGTGAGAGTGACTCTCACTTCCTTGATTGAATGTGCAAACATGTCGTGCGAGTTTGTGAATGTGAGTTTTATTGTGTTAAAATGTGATTTTCTTTGTGAATTAAAAGTTCTTTTTGAAATGAATGATTGTGTGTACTTTGAAAATGTTGAAGTGCTTAAAACGCTTCAATTTAGCAATTTTTTCCAAATGCTAAGTTGTGAATTTGTTTGTGATCTTCTAAATGTTTGCAGGATTTGGAGCTCTGTGCGTCCTGTGTGCAATAGAAGTTTCAGAAGTTCCTCTCCTGTTAAGTGTGCAGGTCAGTTACAAATCTCATGTAGCAAGTATGCAGTGTATGGATTATGACTGAGGATTTAGGGTTTTACGGTTGAAGATCCAGGGTTCAGCTTGTCATTTTAGGGTCTCAAATTTAGGATTTAGGGTTTAGGAAATCCGGAATAGGGTCTCAGATGTAGGATTTAGGACTTAGGAAATCCCCAATGTAATGCATTCCTGGAATATCACTACAAATTAGCGCAGTATAAGGCGGGTATTAAAGGGTATTCCCGGGTCTCAGGCGGGTATCATAAAAATTTATCCCTAAAACTAAAGAAATGCAATTCAGGTCGCAACAACCTAAAGTACACACATTCCAGAACTAAATGGAGAAGTTCCTCAATCCCGTTCTAGGTCGGACTTTTGTCACCTAAACCTGAACCTATAAACCCAACCCAGAACAATTCAGGTCGTATCGACCTAAAGTGCACAAACCGGATCGAAATAAAGCAGAACCTCAATCCCAATCTAGGATTCAGTACTGTCCTACCTAGACCTAAATTAGAAAACCCCGCAAATAGCATTTTAGGTCGGTTCGACCCAACCCAGAGCAATTCACGTCGTACCAACCTGAAGTGCTCAAACCGGATCAAAATAAAGCAGAACCTCAATCCCAATCTAGGATTCAGTACTGTCCTACGTAAACCTAAATTAGAGAACCCCACAAACAGCATTTCAGGTCGGTCCGACCTGAAGTGCACAGTCTGAAAACAAATATCGTATCGTCCCAAACCAGATGTACAAAGTCTAGACCGCACACCGAATTAGGAACAATTGATAGTGAGTAAATGTGCACTTCAGGTCGGACCGACCTGAATTGCATCTCAAAGAGGATCGTAACGACAATATAAAAAATGAGTATTACCAAAAATTGTCTAAACACGGGACTAACACAATAATAACGAGAACATTTTGTAGACAATGACAATTCAGGTCGGACCGACCTAAAATGCACACATATCTAACCGTCTTCTTCACATGTACAGAATGGACGACATTATGGAACTCCTGAATTGTTACTTTACGAAGAGAGACGACATTGAACCCGAAGATGCCACCAATGACGAAATGATGATCGAAGGGGACTGGTGGGAGTTCACTGAACCCAAGGAGGTGGAGTCGTGGACCCTGAAAATGGTTCCCTTTCAAGACAACATGCACTTCAACATGAAGTACAAAAACTCACCCGCATACTTGCCCCTCACCTTCGATGAAAAGGTGAAGCGGATAACCCTCGACATCTTCCCAGTAATAAAAATACACTGCGTAACAACAAACAATGACAAAACACCTGAGCAACAATATCACTTCACGCTTCTCCTGAACTCAGAGAAGATTTATTTCAACATATCGCCGTTCCTTGCGAGCCTGGAACCGACGCCATACAGTGTCGAAATGAAGCAGTTGGAGCAAAAGGTGGATGCCGGTGAGTTCGACAATCAAGATGGGACTCCTCTGAATGGAAAGCGACTGTGCACAAAGCTGACGCTTCTCATGAATTCGTTCCTTGTCTTCAAGGACAAGCATGACATGCAACGATCGTTTATGACTCCTCGCACCGTCTCGATAGAAAATATCAGCCAGTCAGATGGGCAACCCTTAACAGGACTCAAAACAACTGGATCACAAAGTCGGGGTAGCAAGAAACGGAAACCACCTCTAACTCCTAGGTCTGTAACACCAAACAGTCCATTAGTGGGAACCTCATCCAAGAAATCAGGGGAGAAAGCATCAGAGCAGTCTGGACTCGACTCAGCCAGCTTAATGGAAGAATTAAACACGGTTCTAGAGGTGCTGAAGACGAACCAGAAACCCAATTATAAGATAGTAAGCGAGATGTACAAGAAGTATTGGGAGACGTGCTCCAGTGTGTACATCTTCAGTGCGGAAGAGAAGAAGGCTCTGCCTATAGAAAAACTGATTGCAGCACCGGCCGAGTTCAACGTCCGTGTCAAGGAGGACAAAATTGTACAGGACATGGTGAATTTTCTTGTGAATATCCCTGACAAGAGCACCAAGCAAACACTCTGCGTCATGCCAATCCTGCCGGCTGGGAATAGGAGGCAACCCGAAAGCTGGGATGAAGTCAAGGACGGGATGTTTTACATCATAAATGGCCAACACAGCGTGTCAGCCAGTAAACTTATGATGGAGGACGGAAGTGGTGTTAGTGATGACGTCAAACAGCACTTCAAGATTTGGAACTGCTTCATCGTATGGTCTCTAAGCGCAGAGAAACTGAGATCCATCTCAGCCTACTACAATCGCGTCAACCATTTTCAGGCTATTCAGCCGTCGTGGGCCACTAACATTCTGGGTGCAAGATCAGTTTGGATAGCCATGGGCAGACCAAAACATCCAAAAGGAGATGGCAGCAACACAACTGTCATGAGCCGTAGGGAGATCAGTTCTCTGACCACCAAATTCAAGGTGAGTAATTCAGGTCGCATCGACCTGAATTGCCTCTCAAGCAAGAGGGATGACTTATGTAACATTTGATAGGAAGTCTAATTTGTGATCAAATGATAATCTGACTGAAATTTGTGATTTGTAATGAAGGAATTCAGTGTGAGTAATTCAGGTCGGTGCGACCTGAATTGCATCTTCTGCAGGAGATGACAATTTATGTAATGAGAAGTCTATGACAGTCTATGTTCTGTTCAAGTTGTATACATCTAACTGGAATTTCTGATTAAAACTGCAGAAATTTGAGAAAGCCATAACTCAGCGGTTCGCGATGATTGATGTCAATAAGAACCATTTCCTTGCAAAGAAGAAGGGTGGCGATGACAAGTTAAAACTTGTGAATGAGCTAAAACTCATTGCTGCACCTGATGATTTGTTCAAGTTGTGGAGCGATGTGATCATGAATGCTGCTCTAGGTGAGTTATATGACCCAGACAGCAAGATGAAGTTCAACGAGCGTGACAACTGGAAGCAAGAAAGCTGTGCGCTAACCTGAGATTTCTTCAAGCCACTTGGGAAATGGGAATCTAACATATGATGACATGCGGAAAATGGCAAGACACATTCTCAATCGGTCTGGTCCCAATCGCACGCACCTTTATCCCAAGGTGACCATTAAGCCCATAACATCAGTCCTGGTGAGTTGCTATAGCTCAAAAGACTGGGTGGAGAGGGTCAAGCGGAAGAGGATGGTGAAGAAAGAGATTCACCTCCTCGCACCAGAACTAGGCCTTTTCAATGCAAATGGCAAAATCCTACTAGATAACTGGAGATCCTTCAAAAGAAGCCGTCTTATCACAAGCGCGACAATGAACCTGCTCATGGAGAGGCCGGGTGAAGCATACTTTGCCACGGGAAAGCAAGTGAAGGCAAGGAACAAGACCGCTGTTAATATTTCTCCAAAGGCAGCGGCCTTCTTCAAAGTGTTTCTGCAGAAGAAAATGGAGTTCCAAGCACCAACGGCTGTCGCTCATGTGCGACCTTATAACATCGAAAATAACAAACACTTCGACTGGCCGACTCATATGTGGACGGCAGAAACACCCAGCCAAATTCTTCTTGGAGTTATCGATTTCAGGTCGATTCCAGGGGTGCTAGGGAAGGAGAGTTCCACCATCGACCATCCTTTCTTCTACGAAGCGTTAACTTCCATGCAAAAGAAGAAACAACCGATGATGGAGGATATCAAAACATGGTTGTTTATAGTCGCCGACGAGACCGATCAGTCTCAAGTTCTCGCATTCATCGAGAAAAATGACGGACTCAGTTCCTTCAATCGATGTTTCTCCGATTACTACCCGGCGAAGAGTGAACGGCTATACGATTTCCCTTCCAATTCTGCGAAGGCCTTGAAGAAAGTCCGCCTCAATTTTCTCCAGAGCAAAGACAACCCATTCCAGGCCCGAATTGATCCGGAATTTCAAGCTCCAGATACAATCGTGTACAAGGATTCTAGACGATTTGATGAGCTTCCGTATCGAATGTACACAATGGAGCTCCGCATGGAGTTCTACCTCTGGCTAATCAAGATGTTCTGTCTTCCAGAATCTAGTATTTTATCTGTTTTCGCTGGGGCAAAGTTGACATGTGCTGCGCTGGTAACTGGTAAGTGCATGCATACAATTCAGGTCGGAGCGACTTGAATTGCACTCTTGTTTATTGGCCCACAGTATTTTCATACGATGCGGTATCATGATCTTATTTTAATTTCATCTCTTCTTGCTTTGCAATTCAGGTCGGTGCAACCTGAATTGCAATTTCAGTTCTTGATCTACTTTGTAATGTTCTAAATGCTGTAGAAACCATACGATTGCAGATGAGTTCAGTCGACGTCTTTGCAGTTGTACCGGATATCGAGACCGAAACATGGAGTAGAATTGCCACGTTAGGTCTGTCTCTGGACGCAGCTGATTTTCTCGACGACTCCTATGAAGTAGATGATGAGGATGCCCTAGAAATTCGTGGATCCCAGTCGACACCAGGATCAACAAGAAGGACGACTCGATCATCTGGTGTCGTGTCGCCGAGGGCCCGACGAGGTAAGAGGCCGGTGGAGGAGGAAGAAGAAGATGAGGAAGACGAAGACGAAGATGAGGAAGACTTCGAGGAGCAGACCCAAGATGATGCTAGTGGGCTTGAGGAAATGGCGACGCCTGGCGCTCCAGCATCTCAAATTGTGCCTGGGTCGTCTAGTTCTTCGGGTTTGAATCCATCGGGGATAGTGGCTCCTTCGTTGAACACTCCGAACACCCCGTCCTCTAGGAATCGACCCGGAAAGAAGAAGAAGATTGACCCTCTGCAGTCACTTGCAGACTCCTTGAAGTCAGTTTTGCACGAGCAAGAACGTCTAAGGGCCGTGCAAGAAGAGGATCGTGCGGAGAACAGGAGGTTCCAGGAGGCCTCAAGCAAAGGCTTCCAGGATCTGGCAAAGGCTTTTCTTGACGAGCAAAAAGCTAACAGGGAAGAGAACAGGCAGAATCGCGAAATGTGGAATCAATATCTACTTAAGAATCAAGCAACACCAGTCGCCACGGTTGAACCTGCATCTCCTTCCCAGCAGTTGATGCTTGGAATTAATCCCTTTGGATCAAATGATAGCGTAGTTTCCGTTCCCCAGAGGAATCCACCAAGACCTCCACCTCGTCCTCTTGGACGTCCTGAATCTAATCCGCCTCCTCCTCCTGTCATAGAAACTGTTGCAGGTCAGAGTACTTCCACGACCCAGGGAGGCTCTGCTTCTGAAGGTGTACACGTTGACACCAGTGCACAACGAAGGGATGGATAGTAGTCTGGTAGTGGGCTCAGCTTGCCCATGGATCCTAAGGAAGTAATTCCTGGAAGTGGCACCGATCGCACCGAAGATCCTCCAGCAGGTTGTGCCCAGTAATCACTCGATGTCATTTGTTTTAGCTCGACTCGAGCTGATTTGTATCATAGGCCTGCAGTTGTAGATATAGTGTAGGTAGATCAATATTTTTGACGACGTGAACTTGTAGTGGGCTGAACCATGGAGTTCCAAATTTTAAAAACACTTTTGTATTTGAACACTTTGTTTTGAGACTATAATATATCGACGTCTTACAGAGCACCATGTCTCCATTCTGAAATTGCAGGCCTTCCAATGTTGCACACTGTCTGCATAACACGGCTTGCTGCTACAGATCAATCATTTCCTACTTTGCATCCAAAGGATGTAGTTGTACATGATGTTTCTTTGCCGGTCGGATCGCCAAGTAAATCAGAGAAGGTGATTGAGAGTCCAGTCCGTCCCGATAAACAACTTGATATTCAAAGCGTTCCCGCTGAATCCTCTCAACAGCAGGTATAGTATTCTGTTGCATTCTCTGAGTCCTGTATGTGTTGTGTTCTATTCCTCCCATGCGTCTTTGGGTTCTCACTTAATGTCAATGCGATCCTTATTGTATAGGACGAGTAAAAGATTATAACTGTCTACGCGTTCTTCCGTTTGATAGCAGGAATCCGATCCTCCATCTGTTCGTGGAGGATCTTCGGAGGGCGTCAGTCGCCCATTCAGATCCAGGGTGGCGGACAAATGGATCAATGTTATCCTGGACCTAAATGGCATTCTTTGTGTCTGTGAAGATTGGAAGTCCAAAGGACTGTTGCACAAAAAAGTCAGGGACTTATCGCAGCCACACTCTGCAACCGAGCCTGCTATAGTTGGACCAAAGGCAGTCTGGGTGCGGCCTAATTGCTCGAATTTCCTCTCAGAGATAGGAAAAATTGCGATCGTTTCTGTGTGGAGCTCCATGAAGAAGTCAACCACTGAAATGATTTGTCATTACCTTTTCCGAGACGTAGGGTCACCCATTCATATACTAGGGCAAGACTCGTGCCAGACACTCAAACAGCGGGAAAGATCGGGGAGGTTGGTCTCTTTCAAGGAGCCTGGGATGGACAAAGACTTGTTTTTAAAGAATTTGGACATGTTGTTTAAAGGCTCCAAAGGCTCGTCCAAAGGAAGCTTCTCAGCTGACAATACCATTATTGTAGACGACAGTCCCATCAAACACATAATGAACAAGTCTGAGAATGTCATACTCCCAGATTCTTGGAGTTATTAAGGAATTAGACCTAGGGATTTGTTCCTACTTGATGTCTTGTTTCCTTGGTTTCAACGCCTTCACGTTGCTCGAGACGTGGGTTTGAAGGCATTCAAGGAAAACGGCCCAGGAAGAATTGGGCGCAGAATGCTTTGCGACGAGAGGAATCGGAAGGAGTACAACAAGCTCATGAAAGCAGTTCATGTGTCTTCTAGTTTATGTTAGGTCATTGTCTAGGGGTTTGTAGGTAAGCTAAATTTTCATTTTTAGTCATGTGCATTTTAGCTCGGTCCGACCTGAAACGAACATGTCTATTTTATAGATAATGTTCATCGATTTCTGTAATTTAGCTCGGTCCGACCTGAAGTGATCATGCATTTGTTATTGCCCTTGTTTTAGTGACTTCTGTTATTTAGCTCGGTCCGATCTGAAGTGTACCTGGATGTCTTACATACTTATATGTGCAAAATGTTTGCATCGATTGGGGCTTTCTAACGTTTTTTCAGTTAATTTGTATGTTGTTAAGTCAATTTTTTCGAGAGCAATGTTTGTGCAAATTTTTTTTTGTCTTTTCTCTAAGCTGCACTTTTTTATCAGATGATGAGCATCTTGGAGACGCATGTCCCACATGATGGATTGGCTTGCTCTGCATCAGCAGACTCCATCTTAGACTATGGTCAATTAATCATTCTTAGCACCGGAAATTTCCTGTGTTCGGCAGCCACAGCAAATTCAACCATGGACTTCTCGACCAAGCCTATGGATGACAACGTTGTCGACAGTCCTCCCAGTGGGAGACCACGTCTGCGTGTTTCTTGCTCCCCTTCGCCATTGCGATCCTTAGGCCAACCTACTTCGCCAATTTCTTCTGAAAGAATGGCACAAAGAAAGCTTTACAGGGAAGACAGATGTCCTGATACTCCAGCAAGACTGAAGCCGGAGGTTGAAGGTGGGATATGTGAAGTGCACCCGATTCGTGCCTCCTCGCTTCCGCGTCACCCTTCTTCGTCGAAAGGCGTGTATATGAAGCAATCTCGGAGTTCTTGCATATATGAAGCAAAGAAAACCATGCTCGAGGGCGTATTGCCTCCTATATCCAAGTGCAAGTCAATGGGTGTTGCTAAACGCCAGTGTTTGACTCATAATGGAGAAACGTGGCTTCAAGGTAGTCGCCGTCCATGGGATGCTTGGAAGCAAAAATCGTTGAAGAAACAAACTCGGGAAAACGCGTCCCAAAGGACTGGAAATAATGGTGGATATAGTCGAGGGCCTGAAATATTCAAGGCATTGAGGGAGTTGAAGAGTAGGTCACACTCATAGTGGGTAGATATAGGAAAATGAACCATGTCTCCTTTGTCCATTATAGTGGGCATGCAGAGTTCAATAGCAAATACGGTCATGTAGTTTGGAGTATTACAAAACTTTGGATTCATTATACTAGGCTATTGTGAAGCCTATTATCCATATGTAATTTTTGGATGACAATGGATGTCTTAGCAATGTACAGGTTGTGTGGAGGAAGTGTTGTAGACATCTACACCATTACAAGTAGGATGTTGGGATGTGGAGACACTACTAATTGTATATTTCATGAATATTATTAGTACATTCCATTCTTTTCATGAAGAACTTGCAATTATATATGTATTTTTTGTATTTTTTGTATTGCTTTTCACTCCCCGAGAGCACAAATTCTGATATTATTATAAATTATATTGTGTTCTAGACCTCTCATTTTCATGGAAATCTCTCATTTTAATGAATATAGTGTTTGTGCGCCTTTTGTCCCGTTAGGTGCACTCTCAATTTGTTAGACCACACGTCTTGCGCTCGTGAACGTGGAGTGCAAGCACTCTTGAGTTGCCTGTATCTATCGCAGGTTCTACAACGAGCAAAACTATCTCCTCTAGCCTTGGGAGCATACTCTGGAAAAGATTGACGACGAATGTTGCTCAATCCACTAGTTGAAATATGTTGCAATTGAAGTGAAGAATTGACATTGTTGATCTGTAGCAACTTATCCTTCCAACGAAATGCAGAGGGTAGGACCATAGAGGGGACTTTCTCCCCAGACTCCAGGGTCCTTGATTTGTGGGGCATCGTATCCGCTTCATTCTCCACTAATAATCGAAGAGTTGCTGTGGCTTGTAAAGTGTGTGTCCGAGGTTTTTTCATTCCAAGGTTGCCATGATGCTCCGGTTTCTGGTCATCTTTTGACATCTTTTTATATCTATAAAAGGTAGCCTTTGATACTCCATGGATGGCGCACCAAGCAACCGAACAAATTTCATGGTTTGCCAAGGTAATCATGTCTCTTCCATTGGAATCACTGTGGATTTGTTTGTGCACTTCAAACAGACGTGACTTGCGCCAGAACACTCCACCATCAATATGAAGTAAAGACCGAATGGCTTGAATCTGACCACGTAGAAATGGTTGCAAGCAATTCTTCTGGCAACATTTCATACTAGAAACATCAGCAATTGCTTGTTCCGTGAGGAGGGCTTCTTTCTTCGGGAGATTGGTAGGCTCAGTCCTCTCACGTGAACTTTCATAGGAACGAACTCCAGTTCGAACACGCCGCCTCGAACCGTTTGAAGAGACTGCAGTATTGAAGAGATGCGTTTGCTCGTGGTTATATAAGCTAGCACCATTAAGGTAGACTCTGGAAATGTGCCAGGAGTGCATGGACCACATCCACTCCAACGGAACGTCTGCCTCACACAAAGACTCTACAATTTGAATTGCAACCCAGTCATCACCGAGTGGTTGTCCATCCATGTCAATGACGAGATCTGCATCTACATTATGACAAATTCCTTTTGCCACCTCTACCCCTTCTTCATTTATGAGTGTGACGCACTTGGTATACCAAGAAGCTCGAGGAAATCCCTCGCAGGCTGCGACACCCGGCGGCAAAGTTGGCACTGGAACTGTGAACTCGTTGGCATCTGAAGTATCCGTTCTGCGCATGAAAGACCACCAGTTAATTTATACTATTGTGAATATCCTCGCCTCGAGGATAATAATTAAGTACGACATATTCACAAAATGAAGAGCACAGTGATCTCCACGGACGGTAAAATTGTATACCATTTTGTGAAAAAGTACAATAATCATCCATCTAGACTAATTAAGTGGAAATGCGAAGAATTAGAACAACAGAACCATAAAACAGAATTTAATGTAATGTCATTGCATTCCTTCGAAGAATTAAGAATTTTATTACTTAATCTACCAAACACTCTTAAATAAGAGTAAGAACATCAAAGGTATCTTCGATTCGAAGATATCAGACGGCAAAGATTGAGAGATATTATGCAATCCCACACACGACATTAGAGTGTGAGAGTGATTATGTGAATCAACTTTCTCTACGTAAATGACTATCCTCGAGCCGAAGATAACCTCCATACATGTCTGAGATTATCCTCGAGCCGAAGATAACCTCCATACATGTCTGAGATTATCCTCGAGCCGAAGATAACCTCCATGCATGTCTGAGATTATCCTCGAGCTGAAGATAACCTCCATGCATGTCTGAGATTAATACATTTACAGTTCCGACATTTACGGCGTGAAAATCGGTTGTTCTTTATCGAACATGACATTCGAAGGAGAACATTTGAGACATCGCACTGGAATTCTCAATACTCCAGGAATCGTAGGTCTATGTAATACTGCATAAACCTGTGCTCAAAACTGAGGAGCAAGAGCAGGAATCTAGCATTCGGTGAGAAGGGAAGAAGGGAAATAGAGGAACTTACGAGAACCCGTGCGAAACTAAGCCACCTAGTCACAGAAACATGTAAATGAAATGCAAAACATACGTTCAAAGGCCGTGCGGTAGCAATGTCTGCAAGAGGCCGCGGAAGATGGAAAACTCGAAAACAGGAGAGAGGAAATGAGTTCCTCGAGGATGAGAGACAATGCACACAAGAGCGGGAGAATATGAGCGGGAAATACAACGGCATTTGAATTTTTCAAGATTTCCAGGTCGTAGGGGAGAAGTACCTCCTCGGATTAGGGGGCCGTTGACATTCTCATCCCCCAAATAATGACAACGATGTAGAATGTGAAGGATCTTTTCATTAATAGAATTAGGATCTGACGTAGCCAATCTTTTTAAGATTTACATAGGGGGGTTTATAGTTTGTGGAATTTTTGGTGTCACCTTTTCCCGGAGAATGTGGAAATATTCTTTGAAAGCACAGCGGAATTTCGGATTTGTCAAATTTGTCTACTCTAAACCAACTCATGAACAACGTTCTTTTTAAAATAGTTTATTCTAATGTCTGATTTAGATGAATGCATAGCTTTCAATAGGGAATGAAGTTAGGGCTTTAGGGTATAGGGTTTAGGGTTTAGGGTTTAGGGTTTAGGACTGCAGGGTTTATTGGTTTAGGAGCAACAACAAAGTCTTCACGAAATGTAAATTACATGTTCACGAATTCAATGTTCTTAAACATTGTGTTTTTGCAAATTATATTGACAATTCATACTTGTTTTTGAAATTCATGGACTTGTAAATGACCGTACACGTTCAAAATTACCCAAAACATTGCTGAATGTCTAATTTAATGTCATAATAAATATACACAACTTTGAGCTTCATTTTCCAAAATAAAGAACAATGTACAATTGTGAATTTCTTAACATTCAATTCTATAAATTGTAGTACTTGTTATATTTTATTTTCCATCATGTTGTAATACAATCTAAGGAATGTGCATTTATAGAGGAGCACATTAAATACTTGCTATTCTTCTTGTAGAGTATGTTGGAAACCAAAGAAGAAATGAAGCCATTGATGTTGTACTTTATAGAATTTAAATCACAAAACCTTAAAAAATTAATGAGGATAACTATAGGAGAACAACAAATAGTGTAGTAGTTAAATTATGATAGAATTTGAAAGAATAATGACTGTTCAACATAGTTTGTTATTTTGTTCAATTGTTTTTTAAATTAGAATGATGTAAAGGAAAAAACCTAAAATTTGCACAATATTGTAAAGAAGTACAATAAAAAAAGAAGCCAAAATCCTTTATGAAGATGAGGGAAATAAATAGCAAATGTTTAAAATATTTCGAAAAGAAAGTAGGAGACCAAACTATACAAAGTAGGACCCCTATTTTTACAAGTTAGTAATTATGTCAAGAGTAAAAAAATTCAAAGACCTTTGTTCTAAGAAGTCATCATGTCCACCTTTCATGGCATCCCAAGCCATGATTTCATAATTGGCTTCAAATGAGACTACTTTGTTTGTACATTGAAATGAATGATGGACTTTGCATTCACCCTAAACCAATCATTATTATTAACTTCGTTATGGTTTAGAGACTCATAAATAATCATCATGAGAGGTTCACCTCCTAGAAATGAATGTATTACAATGTATTCCATACAATGACTTCCTAAATTGTACAAAATACTATACTCCTAAAAGTTTTAGAAACTCTTTACATCTTGTGTTATTAAAACACATAATTATTCAGAAAGTGAAAGTTTTGTATAAATGAAAGGCCTAGCTTCTAACCACTATGAACCAATTTGAATGCTATACTTTTATAATTTTGTCATGATAACTATTCAATAAACTAAATATTATATTGAACTAATTCTTAATCTTTTTAATATGCAATTAACAAGTAAAATAGGGCAAGCATACGATGTACTTTAAAAACTAAATCCAATGCACAACAATCATGGAATTTTAATGAATAGGGTCCAGTGAAAAATATGTAGAAGTTGCATTTCTTTTGTCATTCTACCCTATCTTATTCCATGAATTCAAAAATAATAGTTCTTTAAACTAGAAAACATTAATACTTAATTTTAATGAATTGGTTTGAAGTACCAAACAAATGGCACCAAACTAATTCTCACAAAAATCATAAATTCAAGTTCAACATATTTTCAACTTCTACATTTTATTTCTTGTCTCATTTAATGATTATTCCATACCTTTTTAAATGTTAAATCTTTAAAAAATGTTGTTTAGACCTTTATTGGTTAGAATCATCTAAACAGTAGAAGTTCTATATAATTTTTAAAAAAAAGATTGTAAAAACTAAATACTTTATTATTTATTTATTCTTTTATTCATGACAATACTTTAGAAGTTTAGCAAAATTTACTAAACTTTGTATTTCATATGGAATGCCCTAAATGTAACATAAGCTTTAAATAGGGTATGGAATTTCAGAATTGTGTTTTAGTGTATAAGTTCTAAAGATGCACGGTTCAATTGAAACTTCCAGTGAATTCCAAGAAGCTCAAAAAACACGTTCGTCATTTAGAGGGTTAGATATATAACAAATTAGAAATACTATTTGATTTAATTCTATTCAGATTTTTTTAATTTAGAAAATATGAAAAATCCCAATGGATATGGAATTTTTTCCTAGATTCTTGTGGTAAGAAAAAGTCTACATTAAATGGAAGAGTCTAAAAGAGATGAATTATCCCATTATGTGGACTCTTTACCTTCCTTAATCCCTAAACAACTCCAAAGCCATCTCCTAGTCAATGAATGACAAAAAATCTTGCCGTATAGGACACAAATGTAAGTATAAATCATCCAAAATTTAGGGTGAAAAGGAAATATCATCTACAATAGTTTGTCTTTCAATTAGTATCTTTCTATTTTTATAAACCAACAATTCACATGGTGACAAAAAAAATGATTTCTATAATGATCGGCCTGACATTCAAGGGTTAACTTTTTTTTAATAGCAACATTTATAGAGCCCAAATGCCATAGGGAATAATTTTGTGGTTGAATTTTTAATTCTTGAAAATCAAATGTTGCTTCTTTGAAAAATAGGATGTTGCTTCTGGTCGATGAATGACAAAAACCTCTTTGTGTAGGACAAAAATGCAACTATTCATCCTCCAAAATTTGAGCGGAAAGCTAATATCATCTACAATAGTTCGTCTTCTAATGAAAACATTATCATTTTTTTAAGCCAACAATTCCCACAATGACAAAATAGATGATTTCTACATTGACCCGCCCATTGTGCAAGGGTTCAAGACACATACATGTATAGGATTTAAAACTTAGAAGAAACAAGTTTTGGAGAGGTAGGTTTGGCAACGTACATTCCGCAAAGTAAATTCCAGGAAGTTAGCAGGCTTGGTGAGGTAGGATCAGAGAACCAGAACGCTGGGAAAGTAGGTTTTAGGAGGCAAAAAGGTTGGGGAAGTAGGTTCGGGAATGCCAGTAGCTCGGGAAGTAAATTCAGGAAGGTCTGAAGCTCGGGAAGTACGTTTGGAAAGTCTCGAAGCTGGGACGGGTGTAAATTGCGTTGGGTATAAACTGTGGCGGGTATAGGGTATAAGCTGCTGGTATAAGTTGCGATGGATTAGGGTTTGGCACTCAAGTTTGGGTCCCTCGTTTTGTTGTTGGTTTTTTTTGCGCTTCGCGTTTAGGACTTCGAGAAGCTTGGAGGGGTCTTGTAGGACGTTAGAGGAGCTCTTGCATGACAGTGCAGGACTTTTACGAGGTCAGTGCAATAATTTCAATTCCCTTGGATTAGTAAAAAAAATTAAATAGGAAAAGCAATACAAGTATTGATCTCTGAATTTTTTTCTGTAATAGTACAAATTCATCTATGGTTTGGGGAAGTGAATCGGTAAGGGTATTTGTGCATGGGTATCACCGCAAGTATGTGTGCGTCGGTATGTGTGCGCGAGTATCAGCGTAAGTATGTTTGCTCGGGTATCACTGCAAGTATGTCTACCCGGGTATCGGCCCGAGTATCGGCGCGGGTATGTGGCCTGGGTATCAACGCGGGAATCAGTGCGACTGCCCGGGTATGAGGCGGGTATGAGGCGGTGTGCGCGTTCTCGCAGCGCGCCGTAGGATTTCAGCGGGGAGTCTCTTCGTGTTTTCCTACAGCTTCTTTCCTTCGTGTTTTTGTGTTTTTTTTTCTTCCTCCGTGTTCTGCGTTCTCTCTCGCTGTCGCTGTTGCTGTTGCTGTGGTGCTTGGGAGTGGTCATGCGTGAGTTGTGTTTGCGGAGTATGCGGAGTGCTTCGGCGGTTTGAAGGAGTGAGGATTGACCTAAACCGACTGAAGATGCGCTGAGGCTGTGCTTCGTTCCAACTGGTGAGACTGCACTTCGGGGGGCTTTTGCGTTTCGAGTGGAGCTGCTGAGACTGCGCTTCGGGGGCTTCACGAGTTGGTAAGTGTGAATTCGTGAACCTTTACCTTGTAGTTTGTTTGTAGGGGAGGAGTGTTGCCGAGGGGCTTGCTGGTGAGGGGAGTTCTTCGAAAGGGGCCTGTTGATGGGGGGAGTGATTGGGGGAGTTCTGCTGAGGGGCTTGTTGCTGGGACGAGTGCGCTTGTTGCTGGGACGAGTGCGCAGGAGGTTTGCCGACTTCGAGTTCTGCTGAGGGGCTTGCGAGTTCTGCTGGAGGCTTACAAGTTTATAGATTGGCTTTCAGAGATTTTGGTACTGTTATACCATGTGTACAGTTTTGAAGATTTGGTGTAGCTGGGCTTTAAGGTTTCCAGCCTTTGTTTTTGGAATTTGCATCTTCAGTTTGTTGTTTCTTTTTTCTATTCTATTGTTGTGTTTATCAATTGTTTGTCATTGTTGCAATTTGAATGCAACTGTGACCTAGGTTTTAGAGTTTGGTTGCTCATTGTATGAATGCGTTAGTTCAATTTTGTTTCTATGCAATTGTTCATTGAAAGTGGACTGAATTCTACGTCTGTATCCTGCGTGCTCCCACCTGCTGAATATTACAAATAGGGTTTTGGTCCAAACTATCGTCAATTATAATGTAGTGAAGAACAAAGATTATCCTCGGGTCAAAGATAATCGTTGTCGGAACAACATTAAATAGGAGTATACAAAAGCTAAAAAACCAAAAACAATAATAAAACGCATCGCGAAAACAGTTTATCCTCGGGTCGAGGATAAACCAATGAAAAAGAATCAAATTAAACATTTATCTTCGACTCGAGGATAAATTACAGTAGAAAGACACAAAAAATAGATATCATCGGAACGAGGATACCTCACACTTGAAGACACAAACAAACAAAATAAAACATAAATAGTTATCCTCGGCTCGAGGATAAACCCACGAAGAGTACACAAATAAAATGGTTATCCTCGACTCGAGGATAAACCCACGAAGAGCACACAAATAAAATAGTTATCCTCGGCTCGAGGATAACCCAATTATTGAAAACTCAAAATCATATTAGAAAAAGGATCACATGCATAATCATATGAACAAAAATATGAACTCACACATCCGTAAAAGCGTTAACAAATATCTTCAACACGAAGATACTGAACTGTATTTTTCCTTCACAAATACGATACAAGAAAACATTAATAGACTTGACGCAGAATTCTCAACTAGACGGAGTAAAATTCTATCATTGATCATTGCTTTGTCTAAGATGTATAGAATGACATAATTTCTAACCAATCAACTTTCATTAGTCAGAACACCCGTCGTTAATTATCTTCGATTCGAAGATAAAAATCAGAATTGCAATTCTGATGATCATGGTTTCTCTATGTCCAGATTGATATCAACATGGCAACTGAGTCAGAGTACGACTATTCAGCTACCCTCCCATTCCTTGAGCCTTTCAGCAAATGGGTCAAAGAGGAGCCTTTCATATCGGAGATGCCAGAGCTATACGGCAAGCTCTGGCAATTCAAAGCCGTCGTCGAGTCATGGACATTCGGTGTCAACCAGTCCAAGGACTACATATACCTGCGTCACCGAGTGCAGGACACTGGGATGTACATGAATTGGAACTTGAATGAGAAGGTTGCTCTCATAGAAAACCACCAGGACAAATTCATTGTCATCACTTTGCAAGGCCTGGACAACGCAGGAAACGAAACAAAACATACCCATTCAATCGTCTGCCACGAAGATGACCTTATGGGAGTATTTGACTTCGACAACCTCATCGCCGACTTGCACGCAACAAACCTCGATGCCTTGGTTGAAGAATTTATAAATCGGTTTCACCTGTGGTTGAGAAGGAACGCCAGGGTAACGGCGAGGAAAGTCGGATTTATATTCCATAAACTAACATAGCACGCTAAGGAACATGTCCAGAAGCCTGCTCGTGCAAGTCAAGGTCGGGGTCAGCCAAGGCCGGAAATCGCAACCGACACCAGGTCAGGGTCCGCAGTGCGTGGTCGGACTGCGAGCAAAGGAAGTGGGAGAGGAACGGCCCGCACGTAGGCCCAGAAGAGAAAGAACCTGGACACAAGTACCGGTGAACCTAGTGACAAACGCAAAAAAGTCGTCTCGGACAGTCGTCCCACAACCGCTGGTAGTTCCGGGTCAATACTCACAAACATGAATCCAAGGAAGCCAGCCGGTACGCAGCCAATCGAGAAGCACGAAGTTGCTGCTGCATATCAGTTGGAGTTTTGGAAGAAAAATGGCAAGTGCTTCATTTTTCATCCACAGGTGTTTCCTATAAATATCAAGCAATGCTTCCTCGCCCCGGAAAGATACATTATCCGGAAGCTTGAAATGAAATTGGTGGATGAGTAAAAAGGAGACCCTGATTCACCTTGGTTCAGCACAACAAAGACAGAAACTCTGCTTGACCCCTATGGACGCCAGTAAGAAGCTTTTGAAGGAGTGTCCTAAAGATTGGGATTCCATCAAGGCTGGAGGCTTCTACATAATTGACGGCCAACATAGTGTCACTGCAGCCAAAATGCTTCAACAAGGTGGATGCTGCGAGACACGCAAGGTCGAGTTGCAGACGTGGGAGGCTGTGATCGTCTGGACGAGAGATCCTACTCAACTCACTGACATTTCGAAGTGGTACAATGCCTCCAATCACCTCGTTCATAGTCAGCCGACATGGGGAAATCAAATATCCGCATGTAGGCAGGTTTGGAAGGCGCTCAAGCGGCCTACCAACACAAACAGCGAGGGGCTGGTGAGAGGGAATAAAGCCATTTACAATGTCTCAGCGTATAAGGTATCCCTCTATTATCTTCGGTGCGAAGATAAAATTTGGAATTTTATAGTTTTTTTTACTTTTTTCTTATAGGACTTTTAAATTATTATGTGGTCCTTATAAGAGTTATCCTCGGCCCGAGGATAATTGTCTTAATATTACTTGTAAATCTTCTAAGTGCACAAAGAAACATGCTGATATCGTGAATATCTATTTGTTCAGGAATTTGTGGACGGTGTCATGATCCGATATGGCAGCATTAACCCGGACAAGGAGGGCGCTCAAGTTAAGTTGGCTTCCGATGTGAAGAACGAAATTCGAATAATAACCTTGGCGGATGAGACCTATCAGATGTGGGAAGAGTTCCTCACGAAGCACACTGATGGGTCGCTGATTGATCCCGTGACGCGGAAACCATACAATAGCGCGAAGACATTCAACGCGAAGAACTTCTCGCTGAAACGGGAATTCTTCAAGCACATGGGACACTTCACGGACAAAGATCTGAAGGATTATGTCCTCCATCTGCTTGGGAGAATAGATGGACGCACAAGAGACTACCCAAAGGTCTCAGTCGGGGCGACAAAGATCCTGTGCGAGGACAACTACAAAGCCGAGCACTGGGTAGAGCTCAGGAAGCGTAAGAAGGTCATCGTGGAGGAGTTCATGGCCCTCGACAAGTCTTTGAAATTCAAGGACAGGAATGGGGATGTCATCGATGTGAAGTGGAGGCAATGGAAGCTCGACAACTTCTTTTCGTCGGCATCGTGGGATTTCCTCCTCACGGCAACACCCAACCAATTCTTCGTGAAACGCCTTACCAACGAGGCGAAGAAGAAGACGGCCATAGACTACAAGGACAATCAAAAATTGTCAATGGTCTATGGCATGTTCAAGACCTTCTTGAAGATGAAGAAGCGAGTGGAGCCACTGGGAGGAGATGTGTTTATCCGAGGCCACCAATGCTATCCCCAAGGTCTCGTGACGACCCACATATGGCCCTACGAAATCAGAGAACTTGGCCTTGCTGTTATTGATTTCCGAATCCTTCCAAGGCCAAATCCGGGATCCGGTGACAGTCCACCCTGCTTGCCATTACTAAATTTTCTGGATGATCACCTAAGGCCAGTGTTGTCTACTCCAGACATCTGGTTATGGATTGTAGGGAGTTCATATGACATGGACGCGGCAAAGAAATTTGCGGCGTCGAAGATGTCAGGGTACGAGGTCAAGGTGTCCACCTACCTGCCAAGTAAGGCTGAGAGGTTGGACAACTTGACGAACCGAGCAGTGCCACCCCCCGTGAAGCTCCTATTCGTCATGAAGAAACGCAATGACGGGGAGCCAAAAAACAAGAAGGCAGTGAAGAAGGTATACTGTACCGATGACATACCTTACTACACTAATTTCCAGAAGAACACGGAGGCGAAATATAGGCTCCATTCCAGTGAGCTGAGGATGGAGTTCTATATTGACATTCTGCAGAGTTTTGCCGTGACGGGAGAGAACGTCATCGGCGTTTACACAGGCTCAAAGTTTGTGATCGCAGCAAAGGTGCGGCTCTTTGATTATCTTCGACTCGAAGATAAATGCTTAGGATCTCCTTCTGGTGTATTATGATGTTTGATTGTTCAGTTGCATGCATCTTTATCCGTTGTTGTGTTATCTTCGGGTCGATGATAATTTCCTAGGATGGATCATTATATCTGGAAACAATGTATTAACAATTGCTTTCTTGTATTGTAGATGTATGGCCTCTATTATTATGGCCTAACTGAGAGGCATGCATCACAAACACTTCGAGATATGGCGACTTATGGCAGTAAATTAGACATTAACGATTTCTGCCATGAGAACTCACCATATCTTCCAGGTTACGTGCGTCTGCGTAACTTGGAAACTCCAGACCTGGACTCGGATTCCACACCCTCGGTCGATCGCAACGTGGAAGCCCCACGAGAATTTCTTAATGATGTGGAGGCTGCCAACCTTGGGATCGATGAATTCGGGACAAACACCAATATTGTCCAAGGGGGAAATGTGGAAATCAACGCAGAGGACTTCCACGTAGAGAACCGCGGCCCTGAATCTGCGTCGAAGGAGAAGGAAGAGTCAGGTGAGGCCACTCGCAAGAAGAAGAGGACGGCGAGGAAGCCCGTGGAGGGCTTTATACCGGACATCATCATCAGCGACGTGGAGGACTATTCGGATATGGAGGACTTCAACTATGATGGTCCGGATGATGGTGGCGCGGGTCCATCACGGGGCATCCATTCTCCGAACGCACCTGCAGAGGCACACCCTGGCCATGCTCCCGAGTCCAGGGAGCATTCAGACCCAACTCATGTTCCTCTCCGTCCTGTGAAGCAGGAGCTCAAGGATTTTTGGAGGCAGAGAGAGGAGAGGAAGGCCTTCAAGAGGGCAGAGCAGTCAAGAAGAAGGGAAGAGGAGCTGGCGGAGAAGGAGGCATTGAAGAGGGAACTAGAGAAATTGCGTGAAGAGAATGTTTCTCTGAGAACGCGATCGCAAGACCCCTCTGTCTCTCAACCTGATGCGCATGACGCTGGTGGTGCTTCAGAAGCCACAGGTCAACAGACCGCCGATCCCATCGGTAAGGATTATCCTCGAGGCGAAGATAATCCTCTCCCACCTGCCGAAGAGGATATTGCTCCCCCTTCTTCTCCTCCAATGGAACAAGACCAGGGTTCTTGTCTTCCAGTTGGATCTGATCAACAGATCCAGGAAGAGATTGCTCCCTCTGGAACTGGGACAGAGGGAGTTGATAATGCTATGGATTATCCTCGAGTCGAGGATAATTTGACCCAGCCCCCTACTTTGGAGGCGCAAGCGGAGACGGTCCCGGAGACGCAAGAAGAGGGTGATGTTATACCGGATCCTGTCCCGCCTCCGACTGAGCCGCGTGCACCAGAGACAGAGATAGAATTCGAAAATCCCCCAAACGACGACGAAGAGACTGTCGACTACGGGGATTATTTGGATGATGAGTTCGGCCAGGTACACTCTCGTCCATCCTCAGACCCCTACGATATTTTATGATTGAGTCTGTCCAATGTGATATGATGGATGTTTGTTTTTGCTACCATCATGTCTATATTCGTAGTGAGAGACTCTCATGTCCATTCCTTCTGTCTGATAGGAGGGAGTGTATAGTCTCTGATTGTGAAGCGTGGAAGAACTGCCACTCTGTGACTGCGTTGTAGCATAGTGTAGTTACCGCAACAGGCTGTAGTTGGTACTTGTATACAATCGGTTAGAGATCAACAAAATCGTTAGACCGGGTGTATCATAAATTATTTTGAAATAAATATATCTCAAACTTCTCTTCAATGCGTGTAGTGTCTAATGAATTGATATTGCCCATGTTTGTGCCCAGCGCGGACAACTTAGAAGTGTGCACCGCCCGTTGGCTCTCAAACAATCACTTAACGGAGGGGTTCTGTAGTCGCTTAGTGGGGTTCCATGCTTTTCTCCGTTTTATGGGTCGCCTGATTCTGCCTTTCAACAGGTAACTACATCTCTTTCGTGTTGTGTTTGATCAGGTAGTAACGGCAGGTCGAAAAAAAAGAGTGCCGCGGACTGTGTCCTCGTTAGTGGTCCAACCGCGACAGAAGTGGTTGAATATCGTATTCGATTTGAACGGAGTGCTGTGTGAGAGCCAGGGTCAAGGGCCCCATAAGAAGAAAAAACATTACACAGTCCGAGATAATATATTCTCCCATCGAACCCCAACCCTCATTGGGACGAAGGCCGTCTTCGTTCGTCCCAATGTGCGCGAGTTCTTAGACGAGGTTTCTAAGATTTCGAACCGCGTCGTAGTTTGGAGCTCCATGTTCAAGAAGACGGTGGAACCCATTGCAAGTTTCCTATTCCAGAATTGCAAGGCTCCCTACCACATACTAGGTCAGGACAACTGCAGGAGGGTAGAAACCTCGGAAGGGAAATTTCTTCATCAGGCTGGGAGTCCGTGGAAGACTCTGCTCTTCAAAGTGCTTGATGAAGAATTGTTCCTAGACCCTCAGGATCCCAACTCCTTCAACAAGGACAATACCATTCTCATCGATGATTCTCCGCAAAAGGGCATCCTCAATGAGAACGGGAATTGCATATACCTTGAGAGTTGGAACCCGTACATGCGTGGAGACAATGTGCTCGTCGGCACTCTCATTCCGTGGTTGAAGAAACTATACGAGGAGTGTCTACTTGGACGCCTTCGTGAGTTCGTAGATCGGAACCGCATAGGTGTGGCGCCCTTGGTTGCATCAGACGATCAAGCCAATTATATATTGGATGGGATGAGGATGTCCGCGAAGGCATTCGAGTCGCGATTTGTGTTGCGGGGGATGAATCTAGTGATTGAATAAGAGAGACGAAGGAAGAAATAGACTTCTCAGTGTCTCAGTCAATCATAGAACTCGTTGTACATTATTTTTGTGAATACGGATTTTCATGTACATTTCATTCTTGTGAATTAGTAAAATTTTGAACTTGTAATCAAGTTTTCTGGCCTCTTTTGGTTGTACTGTTTTGTTCAACATGTGTTTGTTTTCTATGTTGAGTTATCTTTGGGTCGAGGATAATTGTGGTTGATGTGTATTATCTTTGGATCGAGGATAATTGTGGAAGATGTCTGTTATCTTTGGGACGAGGATAATTGTGAAGGATGTGTTTTATCTTTGGGTCGAGGATAGTTGTGAAAGATGTTTGTACACTGCCATTGTTGTAGGTCGGAGGATCCATTCTACACTTTCTCCAACAGAGGGAACCACTGACGAGGAGCTTGCTGTCTGGATCGGACGTGTCACTTTCAATGAGGTCCGGCTCGATTGGAGGGAGCTTCGTGCCGTCCTCCTATTCTAAGCCTTACTTCGTGGGCTCAGCCACCGATGCAGCTTCAGCGGCCATCGACTTCTCGAAGGGGAATGTGGAGGAAGGCGTGGTAGATAGCCCACCTAGTCGAGGTCCAGTGAGGATACCGATTTGCTCACCGTCGCCGATAAAGAGGGCCAGCTCCACCCCAAGTCGATTGCGTTCACAGTCGCCGACTTTGCGACCTCCAAACACACCGCACAGAAAATTGTATGCGGATGACGAAGAGCAGGGTATGGATCCTCGTCTCGAGGTTGAAGTGTTGTTGCTGGTGACGATCACACATCAATTTGTCCAGAGGGAGGAGCTCAACATAGATCCCAAGGTTGGGGATCGGATAAATGGTGTACCGTTGGGTGCATGCAATGCACAGCAAATTCCATGCCTCGTAGAGATTCCTATCTCGTTCCCCTCCAAATCCGTGGGCGGGATATCTTTGCCTTCCACTGTACCTATTTCCCGACGAACGACTCTTTGAGACATACAGCGGACAAATTACACACGATCGACAACAACTGCCGATCCGTACATAAGCACTGTGAATAGATCGATACCCCGGCCGCCTCCTCGAGGTTCTAGGTCTCTTTCCAATACCGAGATTCCGCAACGTGAACGAAAACGAAAGAGAGAGGCCAAGGATTTAATGATGATGGGGATGTTCAATACTTTCAGTAAAGACAGTGGATCGCCCAAGCCTTCTCGACGCGAGGATATCTTCAAAGGATTGGCCAAGTTGAAAGCCTTGGAGGTAGCCAAGGAGGCAACAAATAGCAGTTCTTAATCCAATAACGATGGTTTGTCAAGTGATCCTCATTCATAGAGGTCTTCTTTTTGTGGAAGGATCATTACTATTAATAGAATAGTCATTCATATACAAAAACCAATTTTTAGTAAGGGTGAGTGCTCTTTGTGTGCACATAGCCTCTACATTCTTACACAAGACATTCAATCATTAGAATTAGCAAGATTAGATATACCGGGAAGTGAAGTATATAGAGAAGTGAGAGTAGTTGATTCAAGTAAATTCATGTTCTTCAATGTAAAGGGACCCGCTTTTATAAATATTACATCTTGTTACACAACTCATGTGGAATTGCATTTTGCACATTCACGTTTCTTAATTGTTTTGGTGTGGGATTGCTCTAAGCCTTCTAACGACTTGCCTATTTTTATCTTCGCTTTCAACAATTTATCTTTGAATGGAGGAGCCTTAAGTTCTCAAAATGACCATATTGTCTCAATTTAATGAATATGGCCTTCACTGGAATCTTGTGTCTAGGACACTTTTTGTGTTGTCGTCGATTGTGGAAGACCATACTTTCTGAGCACTTGGAGGATACCAACACATCCTATATTCACCATGGCCCCCCCCTTTAAGAAGGCAAAGAAGAAAGGAGAGCGCCATAGTCGGAATGTAGCCATCCTTTTGGACCCAACAGCAAGGGCATTTCCAAATTGGCAAAACGTGCAATCGGATTGGACGTTCAACACTTGCAAGGCCTACGTAGGGTGGTACCATATCGATAAGCTATTCCCTTACTTCCAGCACGATGTCCATATTAGCCAAAACAATGCTAATCTTCACTACTGCAGAGATGATGCATTTGTGCAACGGTGCATCGAAGTTTACCGGACATTATATCAAAAACCAACAGTGAAGGGGAGTCAAGTTTCATTGGGTATATGCCAAATGGTCTATGCAGAGCTACAATTGCGACGAACTGTGGATTGGAGGACCATTAAGAAAAACCCCAATAGCATAGTTCCCACTACCAAAGACATTCCAAGGGCGGATCCATCAAATAATCCGAGGGATGGATTAGGGCCCAAAAAACATTTCAAAGAAGAAGTGTCGGATGAAGACTACGATTGGGGCCAATCGTCCACCTCCACCGACTCGGATGAAGAAGACATTGCAGACCCTATGCCCCCAAATGAAAATCCAATACTTGAAGAAAATATGGCAGCGGTGGTACCTTTTGTTGGAGACTCAGAAGGGGCAGTAGTATTGCATGTCGCGCCTCTTAGATCGTTGGAGCCAATGCACTTCCATCATCCTGAGGAAGACGAAGTTCTTCAACATGTATATGCACGCATGCGATAAATGGAGGAAGACAAGGAGGAGGGCGAGATCGGGTTGCAACGAGATGCTGAACAAGCATTGGTGATTTTTGATTCATGTGAAGAACTACCTCTTCAAGAAGCAGGAAGGGAAGTATTATATCTTGAAGACACGAGGAGGCAAGGAAAAGAAGCTTATAAAGCCCAGTTGAAGGCTATTCTTGGTAGACTGGTAGAAATAGGAATGGAATGTGAAAGGCAGCGTGAACGCACTGGTGGTGACATTGAGGACAATGATGAGCACACCCTTGAAGCACTAATCATAAGCGGGAAAGTTCGTTTGTTAGTTCAACAAAAGGAAATGGACGAGCTGGAGCAATTTTATTTGAAATTCAATAAAGGCAAAGATGGAGGCTCTACCTCAAATTCCACCTCGTTCTTGGATAAACAAATGGCCAAAATAATGGAAGAGTGTTTGGCAGAAGAAAACCGATTGAATACCGAAAGGAAAGCTGTGGAAGAGGCGCAGTCAAGGTTGAATGACCTAAAAGAAACCACGGTTGTAGGCCCCATTGACCTTCCAATGGCTTTGGATGCATTATTAGTAGATGAAGAGCATTGTGTGTTGACATCAGAGGTAGCTTCCTTGAAGCAGAAGTTAGTTTCTTTGAAGAAGCTTGAACACCAGTTTCAGAAGCACATAGATTTCCGGACTGCACACATTGGTTATGCGAGAACGTTCAAGAATTTTTGGATCAAAAACAAGATGTGGAACCATGACCTACCCCTTTTGAAGAGTGCTTATAGAATTGCGGCCCATGAGTTTGAAGTCATGAAGAAGAAAAGGGAAGAGGAGGCCAATATGGATGTTGCATGATTTTGGGCTAGAGGTAGTCTTCTAGTAAATAATAGACTAATAGGTAGTTGTTTTTCTAAACTTGTGTGTATCGGAAGGGTTGCTTTGACCTTTAGAACCACCTCATGTTGTACAATGGGGTCCATGTTTTGTTTCTTCAATAAAGATATATAAATATTCCTATATGAATTAGCCTTTATGTGTTTTGAAGATCTAATTCTTGATGATTAGACACATGTCAAATACATTTATTGCATGTGTTGTAGGTCAGTTTTCTACGTAGACTTTTGTGCTTTCATTTACACAAAATACCAACAATGTAATAATACCATTGTCTTTTTAAGAAATTCATACCGAACATCCAAACAATTATTTATATTTGAACAACTTCATACAATTTCTAGTTTGCCATGTACATCAATTGCAAGATCTTCCTACGATGTGAAAATAAATAAAGTTTACTATAGATTTGAAGATATTCCTAAATCCTAAACCCGTAAGGAGTGAAATAGTTTGTTTTGGCATCATAGTGATATTTAGAAGGGAAACATGAATAGAATTTGTAGTATCTCATTTGGCACAACATTTTTTAAAGGATTAAATTCGAAGCCTACCAAATTTTAGAACTTCTCACTACGTGGTTCAAATGTTTTTGTATGATAAGTAGTTTTCAATACTTAGCATTCAGTTGGTCCCCCGAAAAATTAATGATATTCTTCACAAATGACAAGGCATTTCCAATAACAAAATTGATATTGAAATTGGTTCTTAATTTCTTATGATTTATATCTATGTGAAAAACTTTGAATCATTTCATTTTGATTGCTTGCCAAACAATATTGTTCATAACTTTCACATTACTAATCGAAATGGAATGAATCAAAGCTACACATGTAGACAAAAATATGACCTTTAAGAAGAAAAAAATTAAAAAATTAATTTCAAATTATTGTAGATTTCTTTTTCTGCCCTGAGACGTTCCTTACAAATTATGTTAAAGATGCCATAACTTTTGTTCCCGGAATCCCAGGTACCAATTGCAACAAAATTTATATTCCCATAAAGGTAATAAGCTCTTGTATATTATGAGATAGTTTCCAAAAAATTCATTAAAAATTGAGATCATAGGAACCTACCCAAAATCCATATTGTTCCTTGAGGGGACAATGGTCCTTTAGGGGTTAAGTTAATCTTTATGCACATGAAGTCGCCCTTCTTTCCCCCGAGGTCGCCCATGGCACTCGAAGTCTCCCATGAAACCCGAAGTCGCCCATGTGGGACCCGAAGTCGCCCATCTGAGACCCGAAGTCGCCCTCCCTGGACCCGCGTTCGCCCTATTTCGGACCAGAAGTCGCCTGCCGGAACCCGCGTTCGCACCATGTGACCCGAAGTCGACTACTACAAAGGCGCGCGCCTCCATATGCCTGGAGGTGGACCAGCGGTCAGGTAGGGCGACCTCGGGTGTAATAGAGTTTGGTAGCGGCGCCCTAAAACCATCCTTGGAGCGTGTGGAGGGAAGACCGAAAGCACTATAAATGTAGAGGAACAACATTGGATTTCCATTGCTCTGTTGATGAACATATGGCTTGGATCTTCTCAAGAGGCTTCATGCAATGTTATATTCTTCAGAGGGCAACAACCTTGCTTTGAGTGGTTAGAAAACTACTCGAAGCGGTGGCTTTGTCATAATTTTTTTTTCCGAAGCACTTGGGTACATATACGTTTCGGTTTGGAATAATGCATATCAGATAAACAATATGGCAAACCGAGGAGCGGGGAGGAGGACGAACATAAATGATACTCGAAGAGCCACAAAGGAGTGGGATCCCTGGTTGGTTATTGAAACAAACCCCGCTTGTTCCACAAATACGAGGACTTGTATTTTTTGTGGTTGGAACAAAGTTTTCGTGCGGAAGCGGGCATTTGGTCACTTTGGTTACCCCCGTACATCAACAATGGAACGTTGTAAACGTATTCCATCCGTAGTCCTCGAATTATTCAGAAACTGTGAAGGGATTGTACCAAAAGAAATGAATTTGGAGGAGATGCATGGAGTAGATCTTGAGGTTGATGTTGTTGCTGAGTCCGTTGCAGGGTATACTGTGGATGCATCAGTGGAAGGGTCTGTGGACCCAAGCGACAGGACAGAAGCACCTAATGCACCGCCTCGTAATCTAGATTCAACGAATTCTACTCCTGTGACGGTGAGAAGGATGCGCTCAACCTCGATTTCTCGTCAACAAAGCATGGATGAATCATTCCGGGTCAATGAAAGACAAAACTTGGACAGACTATGGGCTTCTTTCTTTTATGAGGCTAACATTGCATTCAATGTGGTGCGGCACCCAGCCTTTGTGAATGCTGTGAAAGCAACTTCGACATGTGGATTTCCATATTCCCTGCCATCGTACAATGCGGTGCGCACTAAACTACTTGATGTGAAGAAGGAGGCTGTTACGAAAATGGTCAGTAGTCGAACAAAGAGTTCTATTATCCAATATGGAGCCACTATCTGTTCAGATGGATGGTCAGATACGAATCACCGTCCCTTGTTGAATATGATGCTCGTTTGCCCTGCGGGTGATGTCTTCTTGGGATCGGTTGACACCACATGAGAGAGGAAAGACATGGCGTATACAGTGAATACAATGACTACCTACATAGAGCAGGTGGGACCAGGAAATATTGTCCAATTGTGTACAGACAATGCTTCCGTAATGATAGGGTCAATGCGCAAGTTGCAAGCAAGGTATCCCCACATGTATACGCAAGGATGTGCCGCACATATATTGGACTTACTTTTGGAAGACTGGGGAAAGGAAAAAAGGATCAAAGATCTAGTGGATAAGGCCAGGGCAATTGTGAAGTTTATAAAGAAATACCACTTGACTTTGGGTCTTTTCCGTAAGTACTCGCCGAAGAAGTCATTGAGACTTCCCGCGGCCACACGCTTTGCAGTGCATTTTCTCATGATAGACCGTTTGGTAGAGTGCAAACAAGCGCTTCAATTCGTGGTGGGGGACGAGACGTATATGCCATTTGAGAATAGTTTGGTCAGCAGAACAAACGGACTCATTACAAGAGAGCGGGCCCGTAAAGTGCGAGAGGACATAGTTTCGGAAGTGTTTTGGGTGGAATGCGGTAATTTCCAACACATGGTTCTTCCAGTGATTCTTGCTCTGCGCTAGTTCGATGGCAAAATACCGGCGATGCCGAAAGCTTGGATAATAATGAGTAGCCTTCGTCAGCACGTGTGCACTTTAAAGGAGGCTCCGTTCTTTTTTGATGAGCAAACCGCGACGAAGTTCCTAAAACAATTTGATGCTCGTTGGAAGTTGATGCGCACGGACCTCCATTATGCAGGGGCATTGTTGAACCCGTATTTGACAGATGTGGAAGAGCTTCATAACAATGGAGAGGCAAAGCAGGCATTGAATCGAGTCATCAGAAAATTGAGCGGACCATTGAATGTGGATGAAGATGAAGCAATTGTTGAGTTGACGGAATTTGAAGAGAAGTCGGGTCCCTTTGATCCATTACAAGAGGCTCCAGATGTTACTCGATGTAACTTGTTGCCTCATCAATGGTGGAATCGTGTGGGTGGGAACGCTCTTCCAAAAATAGCAAGGAGAGTTTTGTCTCTGACATGCTCAGCATCATCTTGTGAAAGAAACTGGAGCATGTATTCGTTTGTACACGATAAAGTGCGTAATCGCCTAGCCACAAAGAAGGCTGAGATGTTGGTGTATATCTACACCAACAGCAAATTGGAACGTGAAAAACAAGGACACAATCCAGCACTATTCTACGAAAAGTACCTTGTAGATGGAGATACAGATGAAGAGAATGAGGAACCATATTCTTCGGGGGATGAAGATGAAGTTAGGTTTAGAGATTTGAGAGAAGAACAGAGACGTGTGGTAGTAGAAGAACGCCTCCGTGGAAATAGGTGGGCTGGTATGGTGCCCCGTGTAGGTAGTCCTCCACGAGGACGATACCACAACACTTTCGTGGGTGATGATGATGGATTGAGCTCTCCAGAGGCGTCGCACCACCGCAGAGACGAAGCCCCTCATGTGTCGGCTTGGGATGCATTTCCGGTAATCAATGCAGACCCAACGAGGGAAAGAACTCCTGATGACAACAATGATGGTGCAGATATTCCAGTGGCAGATGAAGTGGAGCTTGTAAGGTCTCCAATTGCCACATGTCTGCCGCCTAGTATGCCAATGAACCTCCGAAGTGGTGCACGAGTTAATGTACAGGGTGAAAGGCAAGAAGAGGTGTCGCATATTGAAGAGGTACCTGCAGTTCGTCCAAGCTTAGCACCGACCAACAACACTGCAACAGAAACTAGGGTGTACGATTCAGATGCACCATTGCAAGTGGTATTCAACGAGACCCGTACCCGTGGGTCCAATCGCCCTGCAAGTGTAGACATTGCCACAACATCGAGGATACTACCAACTCCTCTAACAAGGTCGCCGACACATAATGATCTACGACAAATCGTTGATGAAGGAGTGCATGGCTCAGCTCCACAACCTACTCCGGCCTCGTTGATGTCAGGCCCTGGAGAATCATCCAGGCGATCGCGTGAACACTCCAAATCAGGAAATAAACGAACCCGCAAGACACAAGATAGACTGACACGGAACCCCAAGCGTCAAAACCATGCGATCCATCCATTTGTCATTGGAGAACGAAATTCCACTCGTAATCCTTGGCCATCAAGTGCAGTAGCGAGAGCAAAGCGTCAACATGTTGGGCACCAGGTGCTTGAGCGACCGACAGGCCCTATTATCAATGGAACCACTGATGCATCGAGGCCGACAAAGTGATTAGTGCTAGCCGAAGTTGTTGGTGGTTTAGAAACGCAAGTGCGAAATTTGAACTCTGAGGTGGAACGTGAGGTGATCCTTCAACCTACAAGCAGAGAGGATGATGAAAACGAGGTCTCAGGAGCTAGTGACAGTAGTGGGCCACATGAAGACACCGACCCCAATGCAGATGAAGCGGAAAGCGATTCTACCTTCACAATGTAATGTGTTGCATTATAGATGTGGAGGCCTTCAAATAGTACTATAAGGATTTAACATCAATGCCTTGTAGTGAAGATTTGTTGCCAAAGCTTGTAATGAAATAGGTAGATTTTGAATTTTGTGTAGTCCATCACTTGGCTTCACAAAGTCAGGAAGATTGTAAAAGGTACTTTGGTGTTGACGATGATGATTAATGAAGGTATTTGTATTTTTTGCAAATAAGTGTACAATTTCAAATAGGAGTGGTCTTGGTACTCAATTGTGAAGATCATCCCTATGTATGTACGCAGTTCCATTTAAATTAATATGATTATTGTCCAAGGTTTTTATTATTATTATGTTTTAGGCTTATGAATTGATTGTCCCATGATATATCATTACATAATGCATGTTCATTTGCTTTGGTACGTACCGAGTATATAATTCAATGCTTATATATTGCCGATTTGCCGTGGAATGTGTTGGTTGAAAAATAAATATTGGAAAAAAAATATTGTGGGGGCCCCAGACTTGTAGCCCATGAAGTAGGACCCGCGGTCGCCCTGGATTTCGGACCCGCAGTCGCCCTGGATTTTGGACCCGCGGTCGCCCTAGATTCGGACCCGCAATCGCCCAGGATTTTGGACCCGAGGTCGCCCTACCCGTGGTTGCCCCCTACCCGTGGTCGCCCCCCTACCCGCGGTCGCCCCTACCCGTGGTCGCCCCCCTACCCGCGGTCGCCCCTACCCGTGGTCGCCCCTACCCGCGGTCGCCCCTCAGGAAGCACACCACGTCACAGCCACGTAGGACAGTCCGTTTTACCAAGGGGTAAAAAAATTTGAAATCCGAAATCCGTACACGACAACAAAAACCGCCCTTACTCGACAACTCGACAATTCGACATGCGACATGCGACGTCTATTAGACACAAAAACTCGAAATTCTGTCAGACAAGACAACCCTGATCGCTGTCTATAAGCCGTTCAATTGTAGCATTTGCTCTTGCAACTTTGTCTTCATCCATGTCTTCTCGCGATGAGGAAGAGGGGGCAACTTCTTTCACGAGGTCGTGCTTGTTTGGAGCCATGCTTTGCTCACTCGTGATTGGTACATGAACCGAGGTGGGTAAACAAGTCTCCGGATCCTTGAAATTGACCTTCCGAAATACACCTCCCGAAGAGGCATTGGTGGCCTCCGCTCCTAGTTGTGTGGGGTCCAACTGTACTGCGTCGCCTACACCCTGTGAAACCTTCATTGTAGGCGTTCTAGTATTTTTTAATATTATTTTAGATTCAGCCGTTTGTGCCCTGTGGTTGTATAAATCGGGAATATCCTTTTGATTTTTCGGAAGTTGAAGCGGCAATTGCGATGTCGTTGGAAACGTGCTCCAATCCACCTTCCGACCCAATATGAGTTCTGCATACACCATAGATGCCGTGCTGTAATTTATGTATCCTTTACTCCTTGCCTTGCTGCCGAAGAGGGCCTTCCACACCTCGTCTGATCGATGTACAAAATGACTATCCTTGCAAGTCCACGGCTTACAATTGAAATATTTTGTGTGGGCTGCGTGGCAATCCCGAGGCCACAACTTGTCAATGTGGTACATTTTGACAAATTGTTTGCACATTTTAGAGCTCCAATATTCGGCCTCCACTTTCTCCCAGTCAGGCTCCGCTTTGATGTTCGGATCATCTAAAATGTCATACTGCAACGCATGTCCGGCCCCCCTTGTTTTAATTTTCTTCGGTGGAGGTTGTGTTGAAGTCGTCCCAATAGCCCCTCCATCACCTTCCATGGCCATGCTTGGTACTTTGAATTGAAGAGCAATTCAAAGTAAAAAATTCGGTCAATTGAAATATACGTGTAGGTAATTTAAATCTGCCAAAGTCACACCGTAATAAAATATGTTGGACCCCTTCTCTCCACCAAGTAAGAGCAACTAGCGCTAGAGGCAACAGCAGTACATCTGACTTGGCAAGCTTGGAGAGAAGAAGTGAAAAGAAATGAAGGGCCCGTCCGATCATATAGCCGTCCGAAACCAACCCTAATACCGGTTCGATTCCGGACCGCGATCCGTCCGACTTTGGGCCGTTGGATCGGACCTGGTCGTCCGATCGGGCGGACCGAACAGGCCGTCGCCGTCCGATCAGCCCGTCGGAAGAGGCCGTCCGATGAGGGCGTCGGAAGAGGCCGTTGGATCCGACGTCACCGGCCGATGAGGCCGTCGGATCGAACGCTGCCGTCGGATCGAATACGCCGGGGGCGTCGGATCGGGCCGTCGGAAGACCAAGTTTCGGAGTCGCCTGCGCCTGATCAGGCGGACCGAACAGGCCGTGGCCGTCGGATCAGGCTGTCGAATCAGGCCGTCAGATGGATTTTAGGTCTTCAGGTCTCCGATCAGGCCATCGTCTCCTCTGCACGGACCTGCTGAACTGTCATCCTCCAGCTGTGTACGCACTGTTCAAACAACGGATCCTTGAAATAGTTAAATCACTGTAAAAAATAATCAATGAAATGTAGAAAGCATCCAATGTGTGAAAGCTTATTGTTCATTTTCTTCCCTACATTGTGAGATTGTTTTTAATGCTAAACCCTAGACCCGAGACCTGAAACCCGAAACCCTACAAATTATTAAATTTCCATATAAAATATTCACGTGCTCAACAAAAAATTAGTGCAGCATGCGACATCACTTTTACGATTTCACCGAGTATTCCCACCATCCCAATATCCACTAGTAGTAATTTTGGCTCGCCCTCTATACATAGTTACATGGATACATTATTACATTGCAATTTGAAGACATTTATTTTTTTGGATCCACAAAGTACATGACTTCTTCTATGATTTTAAGATATGATTTAAAAAGTCAATGTGGAAATGTTGGTTGAAAATTGAAATGTAATTTGAATGTAGAGACCATTGTGTAATTGATCCATTGAACTTGTAGTCTACATGTGATAATTTAAATGTACTATACATGTGAACCTTGTCGACTAATTAGTTATTCATTTCTATGTTTCCGGGTATGAATTATTACATGGCACCGTGGAAATTCATAAAGTGAAAGGTTGTCCCACAAAATTGACAATTGAATATGATGATCACTCATGTACGAGAATTAATAGAAGGAGAACGTCACATATGATCATTTGAAAGTTTTTTATTTACTTGTAAAATGTACTACTCATTCATGAATTCATGACATTGTAATATGGAAAATTTGAACCATATACCCTATATTGATATATTTTTTCATTTCATTGAGAAGGGGGAGAGAGGGTCCAACTTGAAGGCCTTCACCAATTTTTCTAAAGTTGAATTCATTAATCTATTAATTTAGGTTTCATTAATTATATGTATGACGAAATGTTAAGCTTTCATACCTTGCAGTATTGCACAAAAATATATTATATTATAGAATTATGGATAATCTCTTTATTCAAACTTCAAAGTTCTAGCCTATTAGAGCATGTTCTTGAGTGTTGCCAAAATAGATCTATAAATCGGTAGAGTTCATTTCTGCATGCAATTGCTAGTGAGATTGATAACTATTAACTAGAAAAGAAGTTCTACATGTTTTTGTGGAACTGAAAGAGAGTGGGCACATTTGAGCAAAAAATAAATATTTCTTCAAATAAATTATGGAAAGGTAGTTTTTCTACTTTTACATGGTCAACAATTATGGAATCTCTCTTTCTTTACTCAAAAAATGCAGTTGTAAGTGCCCCATAAGGCCATAACCGTCTTGGGGGGTGCACTTAGTTCTACTATAACAAATCATGTGTGAACAAGTGGTTTCTAATAAACTATAATTTCAACCTAAAATTTTGAACATTGTTTAATAATGACTATAGCTTTCTATTGCCAAAATTTCCAACTCAAATAAAATATGAAATGATTTCTAGAAGAGGTTGAAACTTGAAAATGAACTAAAATGGCATGTTTTTCAATTGAAATAATTATAGAGGACACATTTAGATGACCATTGAGTCAATATTCAATTCAAAACAAGCTTTCAATAATGAGTTATTTTTAGGAATTTTTTGTTCATTTTTTAGACAATTTTTTCTTATATAATAGAGGGGTGTGAAAGCTATTTTTCAGTTCTACAATGTATCTTTTTACTTCAAAAATTTGTAACTAATTATTATTAACAAATAAAAATATCAATAATTCAAAACATAAACTTTTAAAGTAGGAAAATCTATTCATATTTTTTTAATTTTGTTTTATTTAAAATTCAAAAAATATATAGGGGGTCCAAAGTTTTGTTCGCACTTGGTTTCTAATGGACACTCTAAATGACCCCCCGAGATAACCATAGTTCAATAATTTCTACAATTATTTCAAGAAAGCGAATTAGAGGATGTACATGATTTATCCAAAAAATTACGCATTTCGAAGCAATGGGATCCTAATTTTTCAAGGGCATAGCAAAACCCTCATGAATTTGGGAATTCAAAAATTCCATACTTCTTTCTTCTTCTTATTTTCCTTCTACATGTTATACAAGGGTTTAGTGTGTTACAAGCAACATTTTAGATTGTACGGTTTAGTTCCAAAATTTTTTACGTGATCACAGGGGGGGCCAAAAAAGGGTACGCTGAATTGCCCCCTTCGTTGCCCCTGCTGCAGGGCAAAGCCTGCAATTTCGAAAGGGGCAAAACTTCCCTTGTTTTCCAAAATTCTCCTCGCCGGACGGCCCCTCCGCCCTTCCGACGCCCCATCCAGGGTTGTTCGCTGCGACAGCGCGACACCGCGACAGACAGACGTCGCGCGACGTCTAGTAGAGCCCGCACGACGTCATGAAAAGTCAAATTTACCTTTGACTTTACAGGAAATTACCCCCCTCCAGGTGGATGCCACATGGCATCCACTTGGCAAACTGGAGGGCGCGTACGGGTAGGAGACTGCGGGTAGGGGCGACTGTGGGTGGGCGACTGCGGGTCGACGAGGGCGACTGCGGGTGGGCGACTGCGGATGGGCGACTGCGGGTGGAAGAGGGCGACTGCGGGTGGGCGACTGCGGGTGGACGAGGGCGACTGCGGATTTCTGAGGGAGACCACGGGTGGGCGACTACGGGTTTGGCAGGGAGACTGCGGGTGGGCAACTGCGGGTTTGGTAGGGAGACCGCGGGTTCAGGAAGTGTTCTTGGGTGGGCGACCGCGGGTGCGCAAAAGGTACCTAGACCCGGTGGTGGACCCGTTGTCGCCCTCTCGAGACCCGCTGTCGCCCTCGTCGGACCCGCAGTCGCCCTACCCAGACCCGCAGTCGTCCTACCCAAACCCACAGTCGCCCTACCCAGACCTGCAGTCGCTGGATACGCAGTTGCCCTATCCGTACTCGCCCCCCTAGACCGAAGTCACTCGCCCTATATAGCCAGTAGCCCATCATCATGCTATCACCTTCATTTTCCATTGAAGCTTTCTATCTTGCAACCTTTGTTGGCTGCATGCGTGACTCTTTTGGATAATATATATACTATTTTTTGCTATCTTTTGGTTCTTAGAATTTTGCGACGTCCGCAAATCTCATGGCAACTGGAGGTAGCAGTGATGGGTCCCTTCCGGGTTTTTCCACTATACGCACTCCTGGTGCAATTAGGAAGGCTGCCAAAGACAAGACTAGAAAAAGGAGGGGTAACATTCACAAGAAGTGATGGCATGTGTTGAACAATGATAACCACCTAGCTTTCAAAGGGTGGAACGAGGAGCTAGAGCCTTGGAGTATGCAGGTGTGTGAAGACTACATTGAATGGTGTCACATCGGGAAGTTCTTTCCGGCATGGCGCCATCATCACAACTGACACAATAACAAGGCAAATTTGAAGTATTGTGAAAATCCAGCTTTCATACGAAGGTGTTTAGAATTGTGGCAGGTCCTCTACAAAATCCCTTTTGTAGATAGGAATGAGGCCCCTTTGTTCATTGCTAGAGGTGCCTATGCTGAGGTCGCCTTGAACAAACAAGTTGACTGGACCACGATCAAAGAAAGTACCTACGTGGAGCGTCCAGAAGTTGGAATAATTCCAAGAGGGGTTCTGAAATTTCCGGAGGGTGGACTTGGGCCTTTTCGAAGTGATCCACAAAACAAAGAAACTCAAGAGGTGGACACGGAAGAATCAGAAGAGGATAATGATTCAGATGGCACACGGATTCCTAAACTTGTACGAGTGAAGGAGCAGATTATCACCCCCGTCCAAGTTCCAGTTCCAGTTCCAATTCTAGATCCAAATGTTCAAGCCGCTTCATCATCGCGGGGAAAGAAGATGAAACATCCTGCCAAGGTGCGACGGTCCACCACGAAAATTAGATTGGCATCAGCCTCAACCACAATTGCGACTCCAATCTTGCCACCACAAGACACCAGCAACGTCTTCGACTTTGCTTTAAGTGACGACTCGCCCGTATGTGCCACAAGTCACATTCCCATTCCACAGTCTGAATCTGATATTGTTCACAATGCGATGACGTTGGCGAAGGCTCTCGACCTCTTGAAGACCAAGGATGCACAAATTGCAACCTTAGAAGGTGATGTGAAGAAATGGCGGTCTACATGTGAACAAAAAAATGCTCTCATTTCTCAACAATCCAAAGAATTACAAGGCCTTCGAGAAAAAGAGCGTCAGACTTTCACATTGTCGGACATGGACGAAACCTTTGTTGAGCAGGATCCACATCATTTGGACAAGCTTGTTGGGGACCTCACCAGCGATGTCATTCACCTTTCTCCCCCTGCCAAGCGTACGAAGCGTTCTTCAATTCTTCCAATGGCACCACTTCCGTTTGTCTCAAGAGATTCTAGCAATCCGCATGTTGATGGTTTGGAAGGGACTCAGGATTCACTTTCGTTTCCTGCCATTCCACATCTACAATCATCAAAGGAACTTGATTTGGCTGAGGAAAATAGAATGCTTCGAGAGAAGTTGGCAGTGTTGGCAGCGACATACTATCATTGGAAGGTCGCGTGCATTCTCTCCGTGGATCGATCTCAACAAGTTGCGAAAGAGCTAGACAAAGTTTCGAAGAACTTTGTAGCAAATGCCCCTAAACGAGAGAATGGATTGACATCATGGGCATTGATGGAGGACATGTTTCCGGATAACATGTCCATGCTTGACGTGGCAGAAAAAAATGTCATAGACTGGGCACAAAATGGTTGGGACCATGGAAATCAGATGTCTAGTCACTTCAACGAAAAAGACCAAAGTCTATTGTGGCCAAAGCCAGCTCATTTCGTCTTGGATCATACCAAATGCCCCATATATCTAGAACAATTTGGGCCAGAAGGAGGATGGGCACTTGGATCATGTACATATGTGTACCATCCTCAGTGTCTCATCACTCAATGTCTGATTAGACGACGATGTGTGATTTGTGCAGCACCATTCCATGATCGCTTGTATACCATGTTCAACTTGATGACTTACATGCCACCTTCTTGGGAACACAATAGAGACACGACGGCAGAGACACGATTTTGGGGACGAGACTTGCTTTGGAGTTGGCGAGAAGGCCTACATGATCAAGAAATGGGAGTTGTTGCCTCACAATTGAATTGGGAAACGGACCCGCATGAAATTCTAAGAGTGGCATTCAACCTTATGGGAAAAGGAGCTCACAATGCAGGGAAGAGGGCGGGTTTTTTTCAATGCCTTGGTGGATATTTTGATAAGACATCCCAAACCTTCAAGTGGGGTGCTCATCCCGAAGGACACCGTTGGAATTTTGAAGGTGAACAAGGGGCTAATCGTGATGAAAATGCCACTCCATAAGACTTGAATAGTATGGCTTACCTCGACTCAACATACGGGCCTTATTATCAAAGCCAAGCACTCGATTATCTATTGGAGTTACACTCTCCGCAAACTAAAAGGACACTTGAAGCTCTCAAGAACTATAATGTCTTGGAATCTATTTTAGAAGCAGATGGACCTGCTTCAAGGACTCGTGCTAAGAAGAAACTCGTTGTTGGAGAGTCCAATGATTACAAACAAGGTGCAACGAGTGGTTCTCAGAACAATCCAATGGACTTGAACTAAATATTTCTATGAGATACTTACTTCAACGGTGGTTCTAGTTAATCGTAGTAGTATACAAGATGTAAGGCCCATAGTATAAGGGCTGTAGTATATCCATACTCGCACACTGTAGTACTCTAGCAAAAGTTAGGGTTAAGATGTTGGCTTCTAAAACTATACCGCCTTGGCTATGTATTGTACTACTATGCTTATGGACAACAACCTTCTATTGCTTTGGTTTTGAAGGTTTGGGCATACTTATACATTTGTAGCCTAAAATGTAATTGGTGAAATGCAAATACATTTGTTGTAATGCCTCGCACAATGATTCCATACACGGTCCCCACAAAATTGCTATCTTCAAATCTTTTAATGAATTTTTTCCTTTTGGATTTTTTTCTCATACAACATGTTTTGTTTACATGGAAAAATTTGATTCATTCCATTCAGATTTTTTATGATAAAGTTATGGACCATTTTGTTTGGCGGGCAACTTGAGTCTACAGCTTCTTCTTTTAAAAGTTGCTTGTAGGATTTGTTTCTCCAGGCAATTTCTACAATCTAAAAAAAAATTAGGTCCGGTCACATAGTTAACTTCACTTGATAGCACACTCTCACCATTTTCATTTCATTTTAGAGATATTCATTATTTAAATTTTACAACTACATCTTACCTACTTCTACTCAACAATTTCTTAAAGTATCCAAAATTGTTTTTGAAAATTGTTTTTTTCCCACACATAACCATAGGATCTTACACCTTACTAGTATGAGAATGTGTGGAAAAAATTTCAGAATTTTTCATCTTACAGATTGCAAGATATCCGCATTTAGAGTGAAAAAAACAATTTTTTCAGCACATTGCTGGACTACATTATTTGACTTTTAACATTTTTCACTTTAATTTCTTGCACTACAGAGTTTTGAGCTTTAAACAAATATAGTGGAGAATTGAGTTGAGAGTCTAAATAAAAAAAAGGTTTTCAAAAAAACTTAATTTTCATTCTTAAAAAAATTGTAGAATAGAAGTACATATGAGATTGAATGAAAATCTATTTTCTTTCTAAGATAGAATTAAAATGCACTAATCCCCACAGTCAAATTGTTGTTGCAAGCAAACTAAACCATGTCAAACTTCTTTTCTTGAACAATTGCCAAAATTGCGTTCCTAAATTAATCTTACAAGGTATTTTTCCCACCAGAAGCTCTAATTGCCCAATAAACAAGATTGTCCATAACTTTCTCATAAAATATCCAAATGAAATGAAAAAAAGCTTTCCAGATAGACAAAATTATAATCTATGAGGGAAAAAAACTTAGAAAAATAAATTCAAATGCTTGTCACATTTTTTTGCTGCCCATTCTCCCCTGCTTTGGAGTTTGGACTATATGGGCATAACTTTTGTTCCCGGGCACCGATTGGAAAAAAAGTTATATTACCACAAAGGTAATCGTTTTTTCTATCTTCAAATAAAGTTTCAAAAATTCAGTCCCAAATTTCAGCCCGTAGGTACCATCTCTGACATCCATTCTTACAAAGACACCAAATTCATAGCCCTCGTATTCAAAATATAATAAAAACATATGTACATTTCAAAAACAAAGGTGTGAATTTCTTTATTCCACAAAACCTTTGGAAAATCAAAAATTGGAAGGCCAAATTGTTTTTTTCTACCACACTAGATCCAACCACTAAGCATTTTTTTCACTATTCACAAAGTCACTTTCTTTGGGCTCCGGTCTCATTCTTTGAAGTTCCGCACGGGTGGCACCTATGCCTTCATAGGCCCACTTGCGCCATTCCTTAAAATAAAGGATGTGGCGCTCCAAGTCCAATATGCCCTCGTGCAACAACTCTTGTTTTTTCTCCAGTAGCTTCACCAAATAAAAAAGCGTTGCTCTTACTTCTGTATTGCTACCATAATCCGGAGCTAAAGCCAAGATGCCCTCTTTTTTGGCTTCTTTTAAGGCATCATCATAATATTCCATCTCTAGCTCACGTATTTGAAGATTCAAGCTTCTTCTTTCGCTTTGATGGGACCATTTATCACGTTGCAAAAGATCAAGTTTATTTTGAAGCACCGCTAAATCATCGAAAATGTGTGCTCGCCCGTCTTTGATCTTCTTGAAATAATTTACTCTACTTTTGTTTAACTTAGAGTAAATCTTCTCATTTTCAGCAATGGCGTTTTCAGTCGCCTCTAACTCCTTCTTCAACCCATCCACAACAGTTGGATTCACTGGAAGATGTTGTACCTTCTCTTTCAAATTCATAAGATCCGCTACTGTTGAAGTCAAAGCTGCTCGTGCACTTTCGATCTTAGTGCCCAACATCTCCAAATTGTCTTCCGAATCATTGTCACTACTTCCGCTAGACCCAATGTCTGCACCAGAACGGTCCACATTGATCGGTACATGAACATCTTCACTTTGTTTTTGAATCTTGGACAATGATTGCGGCTCCTCAAGCTTCCTCTTGCCCTTCTTGTCAACTTGAACGTCTTCAGCCGCCTCTTGTTTTTCTTTGCCAATGTCTTCGTCGTCACTCTCAAAAGAATATCCATCGTATTCGTGAGTGTGCTCATCTGAGCTAGAAGTTGAAGACCATTGAACTTGGTCATCACCAACAGCCAACTTGCCAAGCTTTGCCTCTAAAAGCTTCTGATTTGCTTGAAGAAGTCCTTCTTCATCCAGCACTATCGGTCTGTCCGGGCGGTCACCGATAGGAAGCTCCTTCAAGGTTGTCCAATCTACCTTTTTCTTCAATTGAACTTCAACGTACACCATTTGCACAAGATAGAAAGAGAAGTTGTCATTTCGATAAGGCTGGGACTCCAAATAGAGTTGCTGCCATACCTCCAAACACCTTCACCGGAAGACAACACTCTTGCAGTAAGCCAAATTTGCCTTATTAGACTTCACGTGCAAAGGGTGTCGCCAAAACGGGAACAACTTGTTGATGTGGCACCAATCCACATATTTGTTTACAGTTTCATATGTCCAAGGCTCTGGTTCTACTTCCCATCCCAAAAAGGCCTTCATCTTTGGATGCAACAAGATGGGTACACGCTTCTTGCGAGGTTTGCCGCTCCTTTTACGATCCTTGTCACGAACCGCCTTTTTGTTGAGCCGAAGTCGGTATCTTGACATACCGTGTGGCGGTTGAGAGTCCTCGCCCTCCATAACGATCACTTCGTCTCAAAAGTAGCCAACTAAGTACTATGCGGTTTAGGGTTGCAAGCCTAAACCGTAGGTGTAAAAAATGCTAAACGTAATCCTATCACATTTAACATTTACAAAAATACAATGTTCTCGTGAAACACCCTATGTCATCCAAGCGTGAATAAAATGAGCCGTGCAAAGGGACAAAAATCCCCCCCCACAACTCAAACCCCTAGCTTCTGTGCACGCATTCAGCCACGTCAGCAGGTGAAAGACAATGCGCAGAATGCCAGGGAAAATTTAATGGCGACTGCGGGTGGAGGAGAACGCTGATGTACCCGAGGTCGCCCCTGGGGCGCGTGCGGGTCCTGAAGTGGGGCGAGTGCGGGTCAGCCCAGTGCTCCAGGGCGACCGCGGGTCCGGAAGTGGGGCGATTGCGGGTCAGCGCAAGTGCTCGAGGGCGACCGCGGGTCCTAGAGTGGGGCGACTGCGGGTCTGGACAGGTGCTCCAACGCGACCGCGGGTCGAAGGAGCCCGGGCGAGTGGGCGACCACGGGTCCAGGGCGACTTCGGGTCTAGGGCGACTGCGGGTCCTAGGCGACCGCGGGTCCAGGACGACCACGGGTCCACTTTGCGAAGGCGACCGCGGGTCCTGGGCGACAGTGGGTCCATCTATTAATGCATGGACTTTTCTTTTCTTTCTTAGTACATGTTTATAGATTGTGATATTTTTTTCCATTTTTCCTTGCGCTGGGAAAGTGGCGATACTAAATGTTACGGAGGGGCTCCAAGCTTCAACATTCATCCACGTATTGGATAGAAAATGTGATACTAAGTATCTAAAATTCTATTTTCATTTACATTGTGGCGATTTCATCGAAGACTTTTCTAGAAGTTGAAGTTTTTCTAGAAATTTCATCCAAAATTTTCCTAAAAAATTCCTATAGCTTATAGCTAGCCTAAATTTTTTGTTGCTTTTGAGCACCAAATCTCAAGGGAAAAAAAAAGGATTGTGAGCTCAATCCCATTTGTGTTGCAAAATTTATGGAATACTAGTTTATACTTTATACTATATTTGGGGAGCCATTAGGGTTGAGGTCGGTTGTGGTACAAATGGATTCCTTATTGATTATCTAAACAGAAGTTAAATCTTTGCAATTGTTTTAGAAGAAGTTCTTGTTAACTAATTTTTTTCTTATTAATTAATTTCATTGTTAATTCTTAATTTTATTGTAAATGACTTATTTCATTGTTAATGACTAATTTTATTGTTAATAACTAATTCAATTGTTAATAACCAATGTTATGATTATTAACCATTGCAATTGTAACAATAATGTCTTTGTAATTGTTTTGACATGAGATGTTCATTATGTATTTTTGGATGTAGACTCAAATTACATACTATGTTACACACACTAATTTTGGTAAATTACATGCCTAATAACTAAATTTCTTGTACGGACACAAATCTATAAATGAAAGTCATTGTTGGACTTATATCATACTCCAACCATCTATGAAAGAATGTGTGTTTTTATCAATTTGGATGACATATACCAAAAAAAAGAATATGGTAGGAAAACATTATGCTACTAGGAATAATATATATGGTAAAAGCAGATTTACATTTATTATTGAATTCATCCAAGTTTTCTCAAATTGCGTGTTTAATAAATGACAAAGATTATGGCTACATATCTTTTTTGCAATATCCACTCTTGTTTCATTGTCTCAAAAAAAAAAAGGGTCGCAAGAAGTCAATGAACTTCCTTTTTCCAAATAAAATAAATAGGAAGAGAGCGAAAAAGGTTAAATAAATAAATAAAAACATCTCTCATCTATTTTGAAATAGGTAAAGTACGAATAAAAAGGAAAAGTCTAAAAAAGTCTAAAATGTATGTTTCCTATATTTGAATTAGAATAAATAGGAAAAAAAAAAAAACTTGCTTTTATTTTTGGAAATAGAAAAAATAATAAGAGAATGTAAATGATGTATGACTTACATTTTTTTAGGGATTGAAAAAACAACTATTTGAATTCAATGACCATGAAAGTAAAACTCCTTTCAAGTGCATACTAGCACATTTTATTCAAGAAATAATACAAGTCTTCAACATCAATTACCAACTAATTTATTTTCATTTTCTTATTTTCCTTGCGTCCATTATATACTACGGAATCAAAAAGGACCAAGAACATTTGAATTCAAAAGTTGTTATACTTTGCATAACAATGTGTAAAAGGCCATATTCAATATATACAATTTGACAAATAGCCCATTGAGTAATTGTTTTTCTAAAGACAAGGCGCGTAGCATAAAATTCCTTCATATATTATAGGAAAATATTACAAAGTAAGCAACACATAATTGGCCACCAAGCTCATTGCTTGCAGCACTAAACTCTTGCTCTAGACTATCCTATTACAAAGGTGAGTCTCGGAACACCAATTCGGGGGGCATCATGGACCATGGTGGAGACATAAGGGAATTTGTGATCTCTAGACACGTTGGTCTCTTCTTTGGGTCAGTGTTCACGAGTTCATGCAACTTCATTCCAAAGTACATTGATCCCTCGCGGTTCTTGAACAAATCCTTGTCCCAATCGTCCATATCACCAATTCTCATCCATTCGGTCAACTTCCCAATAGAATATGAGTCTGACTGTTGCGTATATTTATACCGTTGTTGCATGATCGGTATGCTTGTATCGGAATTTGGAGGTTGTGGGCGCTTAATTACCCACCCTTGGTAATTAATCGGACACAACCAGGTTCTAGGGGTTAACTAAATTCTAACCTAACGGGTGACTAAGCGTAGGTCCATTGTGCCTTCCAAGCAATGGATCTTCTTTTCTAAGTTCCTAGTTTCCGCAGGTGACAATGGGGTTGTTCCCAATTGGCAAGGGAATAGTTCGGGCTAACCGTCCCCTAACGGCAACCTATGCGAACTACCACCGAATCTATCCTAATCTATGGGAGTCTGAGGCTAATTGACCTTCCCTAGAACTGAGGAGGGATTACCTAAGTCCCTTCCATGGTTTCCGGAGTTGATTGGGTCTTCTTCCTAATCTAAGTTATCTTTTTCCCTAATTTAATTTATCCCTTTTGTTTCCTAATTTAATTTCTTAATTTAATTTATCTAATTTATCTCCTAATTGAATCTTCTAATTTAATTTATCTTTTTTCCTAATTTAATCTTCTAATTTAATTTATCTTTTCTCTAATTTAGTCTTCTAATTTAAATTATCTAATTTATCTCCTAATTTAATCTTCTAATTTAATTTATCTAATTTATCTCCTAATTTAATCTTCTAATTTAAATTATCTAATTTATCTCCTAATTTAATCTTCTAATTTAATTTATCTAATTTATCTCCTAATTTAATCTTCTAATTTATCTCCTAATTTAATCTTCTAATTTAAATTATCTAATTTATCTCCTAATTTAATCTTCTAATTTAATTTATCTAATTTATCTCCTAATTTAATCTTCTAATTTAAATTATCTAATTTCCTAATTTATTTTCTAATCTAATTTATCTTCTTGGTTGAGTTCTGACCTTAACGGCTACTAATTCCTAGTCCTATTGATAAACTTCTAGGTCTAAACTTAAAGTCCCCCCTTACTTCCTATTTACTAGTCAAAATTAATCACTAATTAACAGAGGTTAGTGTAAATTCAAGTAAAAGCGCAGGGGGTTAGTTTATTGACTCCCCTGATTGTTGTTTGTATGTGCGACCTTTGCCTCCATACCTCCGGCCGCATGCTCGTATTCCATAGTAGACGCGTATTTTGAAGCGGTCAAAATGCCTACGGCTTAGTCTTTTGCGAGGTAGTACACTCTAACGACCTTTAATAGTCCCTTTCTTTTTCTTTGTCTCCCCCTCTTTTACTTCCACACTATTCCTACCAAACTCTTAATGGAGCCTTACACTATGACGCTAACTTCTTGCGAGCCTAACTACCCTCTTACGTTGTCATGTTCCGCGTCATTCTCATCCTTCCTCTAATGGTTGGAGAGGCCCTTTTGGGGATTCCCTTACACCCCTAAGCCTACTTTACTATTGATCTTCTCTCTCCTTTCTCCCCTACTTAGTCATGTTCCTCTCTAACCTCGCTCCATTGTTTGTTTTGTCTTGTTGGAGGGATGTGAGAGCGTTTGGTTGCATGTGCAGGTCGGGCGTGCGAACGGTGACTTCTTTTCCTCCCCCCTCCCTTTGCTTGCTTTTGGGATTGATAAGCTTTTATTTTATACCCACTAACTGGACCCCCAGTTTTCAGTCCTGTTGGGGTAAAAATCCAAAAAAAAAGGAGATTGGGGCCCCGCAAGGCATCGTCCCGTTCGGTCTGGAGCAACCAGTTCGTGAGAGCAACCAGCTGTGAGAGCAACCAGCTGTGAGAGCAACCAGCTGCTGGACTGGCTGCTGGACCGGCACTGGACCGGCTGCTGTATCGGCACTGTGTACCGGCGCTGTGTACCGGCCGCTGGCCCGGCCTGCTGTACCGGCCGCTGGACTGGCTGGCTGGGCTGGCTTGGCTTAGCCCAAAATTCCTCACCCTCGGGTTCCCGTATGGGAACCCACTTACACAAAATTAAACTGGATGTCGTTCGTCTAGGGTCAAGGTCAAAGCTTCGCCGTGGGGGTTAAATGTGGATTTTGTGACTCTTAATCCCGCTACCTCGGGACGAGGAGGGCTGCTACTTTCCTACAACCTAGGGCAATTCTTGGGGGCTAAACTTTGGCTTTTCCCAAGAAGATCTTGGGAACTAAACTTTGGAGCCAAAAAATGTATGGGGTGCAAAGCTTCGCCGTCAAATTGGTTTTGACACCAACTCTAAGACTTGGGATGCCCCTAGGTCCAAAGCTTCGCCGTCTAAGGCCTGTTTTGACACACACTCTAAGACTAGGGTAGTTTATAGGTTCAAAGCTTCGCTGCCTTAAGGGCAGTGGGGCCCACACACAAACAACACGGAAGGTTGACTATGGTTAGGACTGAAATACAAGGCAATCGTGCCCGCAAAGTAAGCATAACCAAGGCCCGACTTACATACTAAAGGCCCCCCAAAGCGGCATCACCAAGGTACGGTGGGGGGTGACTTTAGGATTAGTACAAGGTACAACGAGGATACGCAAGCGTAAGTGAAACCCACTCAACCCACAACAAGGTACAAGGTAAGATAGAAGGGCCCAAAGGGACCTTCGAAAGCTTGAAATAGAACAACAACGGAAGCCAAAAGTGCTCCAAAAACACCGTAGAGGTTTTTTGGCTTGAAACGCCAAAAATTCCAAGATAGCTTGGACCCACGGACCCAAAACAAGTATTGGGGGTGTTTTGGAAGAGAGAAGGGCCCCCTTTTATAGGTTTCCAAGGGCCCTCTCCCCCCCTCGACGAGTAACCTCATCCATCCGGACTTTCATCCAAATTTGAGATTTTCACCTAATTTTGGGTTTTACGCTGGTCCTAGTCTCTAACTTTTGGAGTTTAGCTCGGAATTGCAAATGGATTGCGCCAATGGCTTCAGAATGCCATTTTTAGCCTAAGGAATCCCCTACCCCCTATTTCTATCGCAAAAAAACCCTCGGAAACTAGTGCCAACTAGAGCCAATTAAAAGGGTAAAAACCTAACTTTTGGGGTTTACCTCTTTTGGCTTGGGTAACTAGCTAGGGTTGTTGGGGAGGCTCTAGGGAGTAAGAAAAGGCTCCTTGATGTCTTCATTCCAACTTCGTACGCTCCCGGGACGCCGGTCAACCCCGCAAAGATCCTGCCGTAATTATTAATTGGGGGGATGTTGTCAGTTTCGGTTGCTTCCTGCTATTGGAACACCATGAAATTTGTCGGGGCGCGTTATTAACATAAAAGATGCTAGTCTAATTTTTAGTGAGATTTTACCGCGGCCTGGGTATTTTCATGAATTTCCCAACGTGGCCTTTGGTGGTTGACCGCTCGGAAAAAGATCCTTTGGAGATCAGAAAAAACCGAGACTTTTTGGGGAACCTCTCATGGAGTCCCCCAAGCCACGTGCCAAGTCTTAGGCTATTCTGGCACATAGTTGGTGGCGAGGTGAAAACTGACTTCGGTTGAATTACCGGCAGTCAGGGAATCTTTCACATGTGAGGGAATCTTGGCGAATGGATTTTGCCGTGGATATCCCGACATGCTCCAGATCCGAGAACACTATCCAGCGGCTGTGGATTCCTCCATGCGGCCTGTCTGGGACAAGTAACCCTACAAGCTAACAATTTGGATTCCTAATGTTTCGTCGGTGGAATGGGGAAACTAGAACCTATCTTTGGAGATTTATGTGGAGACCTCCCCCACTCTCCTAAGACTTAATTTAGCCTATCCTGGTCACATGCACTAGGTTTGGGCTATTTTGGGTAAGTTCCCAGTAGCCCTATTGTTTCCCACTAATTACGGGTTCTAACCTATAGACAAGTGGGTTTTATGGGTAATCTATGGATAAAAGGCTATTTATGACCAAATGCTATACTGGTACGTGACATACCTATTTTGGTTCTACACTCTTTTTTGGGCTTTTTGTACTACTTTATGCCTTAATTTGTAATAAACTAAAAAAAAGAAAACAATGAGTCCCAAGTGACGAATTTGGGGCTCACAGAGGTCCATATGCATAAAACAACTCCGGGGCAACCCACCAACGACCTTCTCGGTATTGATCCCTCTCGGCCTCAGATGGCTTTCCAAAATGTGAAGGCGCATTTTCGTCAAAACGACTTGATATTCCAAAATCACAAATTCCAATGTTGATTATGTCATTTGAATAATCCGGAAAATGCAACATGATGTTCATGGGAGACAAGTCATTGTGTAGCACGCGGCACTTGTGCATGAGATTTGTCACATATACTAAAGCCCATGCCAACTTTGCCTTGTGCCTTCGGAAGAGACCAAGTTCTTTTTGTTTCTCTTCAGGAAGTCTTGTGGCTTTCTGCATTTCATGCCAGTCAATGGTTGGTGATACAGAACGATCTAAATGCCTCAATTCATTCAAATGGCCCCCATTCCACCACAAAGTGTACGCTTCATTCGTGCGAGAATGAATGGCAAAAAACTTAATGATGCCAGGGTGGTTCAAGGGGCATGCAAGGGCCTCCATGGATCGTTGCGCTCTCCCCTCACACGGGTTTATTGCCTTGGATACTTTCCCAGCAAAAGCGATGTAGCTTGGAATTGTATCCATTCCTTCAATGCGTACCTTACGCACTTTTGCATACCCCCCTTCACGTTCAAAAGCACTAAGGGGCACCACTTTCGCCGTATCGGGGATCCACGTGATACACAATCCACCATCTCGTGCAAATGCTGCCTGCACCGCTGCATTTTTCCACTTAAAACCCCTTGCCGAGCCTCTTGCCAATTTCTTCACTGCGTTAAACCACCACTCCATTTTTTGGCGGAATGCCTTGATGTCTTCTGATTCCTCTACTATCGGAAGAAACAGTCGATGTTCCTCCATCAATTTCTTGGTATTGAACATCACCGCTTTCAATGTGTTATTAAGCCATTCAAATAGTCTCGAAGAATATGTAAAGTCAATGTCTGCGAAATCATCGGATCCCTTTAGCTTGGTTAAAATCCGTGCTTGTAAATCGTTTGGCAAGGCTACACTACCAGTTGTAGGACACCTCAAATAGCTTGCCTCCAAGAATTGTACACTTTTCCCTGCGTACCACTGGAGACACGCTTCGTATGCATATTGGGTATAACTCGGGGGAGGATAGTTGGAGTCCTTGTCATGTGCTGACTTCTGCTTCTTGCCCTTCCGTCGCTCTTGACTCCCTCCTTCTTCGTTTTCATTTATAGCTATCAGAACCTCGAAAAAAATTGGATCATCGAGGTCCAGATCCCATAAAGACTTTCTCCTTGTAGTGTTGCCTTCATGTGGAAAAGCCATGTTGTACTTAAAAACAATTCAAAACCGTAGTTCAAAATTCGTAGATTGAAAGGGTAAAAATTCCCCCCCCAATTGAAACCGCAGCCCACGGGCACGCATCCAGCCACCTGAAGGTAGGTGAAAGACAATGCGCAAGGCTAAAGTAAGGTGAGAATCGGAAGTGGGGCTAACGCTTAAGTACCCGAAGTCGCCTCAGGGCGCGTGCGTTTGGGTGACTGCGGGTCTGAGGAGGGGCGACTACGGGTCTGAAGACAGCGGGAATGGGCGACTGCGCATTTTTGGAGTGCTGAAATGGGCGACTGCGCATCAAGGGCGACTGCGGATCGTGGGCGACCGCGGGTACCAACTAAAGCATCCCAAAACTTGCACACGCGGTCGCCCACAAAGAAGTCTCTTCGACCCGCAGTCGCCCCCTACGCGCAGTCGCCCTACTGGAGATTGAGTTTGCATTTTCCAAAAAATTAGTCTCCCTCCTTAACCCGCAGTCGCCCCCTACGCGCAGTCGCCTTGATTCAAATGTGTTTTTTGCTTCGTCGATGACCCGCGGTCGCCCCTGACCCGAGGTCGCCCTAAACCAACAACCAATCTGACCCAACACTAATTAGCATCTGCAGCATATTCTAATTGATTTTTCCTTATCTCACATACTAAATTGGTAATAAATGTTAGGCGTCAGTTCATATCAAAGACATAGCAAGGCAATGGAAGAATTATTCTCACAATGTGAAGGGTTTCCCAAACCCTAAACCCTAGACCCTAGACCTTGGAAAACAATAATACAACTTTTATCTAGAATCAAATCCTTAAACCTACATAAAATACTTACACATCCTACACGAGATGTAGTGTTTTAGACCTAAAACAGAATCATGTCTTTTTTGTCTTGTTGAATTTGTAAACAAAATGGAGGAAGTAACATATGATTAAAGGAAATTAGAAACAATAAGGGAGAGGTCCCAAAAAAAACACCATCTCGTGAAACATGCCCAAATAAATCTAATTACACCTCCCCACTATTAGAATGTACATAAAACTTTCATTTGGAACTTCTTTCCAAAGGAGTGGTGGAGAGCTAATGCAAAACCTAGGATTTGTTTGTCTTGTTGAATTTGTAAACAAAATGGAGGAAGTAACATATGATTAAAGGGAATTAGAAACAATAAGGGAGAGGTCCCAAAAAAAACACCATCTCGTGAATCATGCCCAAATAAATCTAATTACACCTCCCCACTATTAGAATGTACATAAAACTTTCATTTGGAACTTCTTTCCAAAGGAGTGTTGGAGAGCTAATGCAAAACCTAGGATTTGTTTGTCTTGTTGAATTTGTAAACAAAATGGAGGAAGTAACATATGATTAAAGGGAATTAGAAACAATAAGGGAGAGGGGTCCCAAAAAAAAAACTAATCTTGTGAAACATGCCCATACCCGCAGTCGCCCAAAGCGCAGTCGCCCTAGAACCCCAGGTCTGATTTTGGAAGTGATCTAGGGACCCGCAGTCGCCCCCTATGCGCAGTCGCCCTGATGGAAGGGGGGAGATTGCATTTTCGAAATTTCTGGTGTCTCCCACCTTGACCCGCAGTCGCCCCCTACGCGTAGTCGCCCTGATTGAAGGGGGGAGATTGCATTTTGAAATAGTTAGGTTGCTCCCACCTTGACCCGTAGTCGCCCCCTACGCGCAGTCGCCCTGATAGAGGGCGGAAAAGTATTTGGTGTCTCCCTCCCCTTCTATATGGGCGACTGCGCGTAGGGGGCGATTGCGGGTCAAGGAGTTTGCATTTTCTCCTTGACCCGCAGTCGCCCCCTATGCGCAGTCGCCCTGATGGAGGGGGGATTTTGAAATGTGTTTCCCCCTCGAGGACCCGAGGTCGCCCTGACCCACGGTCGCCCTTGAAAGACGCGAGGGATCCTTTGACCGGACCCGCGGTCGCCCCACGCGCAGTCGCCTCATGCGCAGTCGCCCTAGTATCCGTGTTAGGGTTAGCGCATGCGCCCCTGGCAACCGCGGATATTTCATGGGCTGTTCCAGCCTGTGGTCCATAGTTTTCATAACTGCGCCTTGTAGTTCACCTACCTTGTAGTGGCTGAATGTGGGCCCAATGTTGTGGAGGTCTCGTGTTTTTTTTGGTTTCCCACAAACAGCCAACAATACAGCAGACACTTCTTGTATACTACAATGAACCCAAAATCTTTTCCATTAGTTTAGGATAGTGAGAATATCAAAGCCATTTGATGTAGAGGGCCTTGAAACGGCAATTGCATTCATTGTGGCAAAGTTGTTGAATAATAAGGATGCACACACAAATGGGTGTGAAGTCACCAAAAAAGGGTACACTAAATTCACATTTAAAACAATTAGCAATTCAAATGAAAATGATTCATTTGGTTCTTCATTGATTCTCTTTCATTTTTGGGTGTTATAGTAACGTAGGGGGGCCTCAATTGTTATGTAGCCTATTCAAATTTAATCTTCTTGCATTGCTAATGATTAGTTATTTGGCTCCTTACAGGCTTAATGGCAGGTGTTCAATTTAGCAAGTGCTCAGAGGAAGTCATAATTATTCTCGACCATGAATATTTCCGGTAAAAATTTGTTTAGTTTGCCTTTGACTTCCTTATTGTCATCCACTTGTATTGTAGACAATGTCTTTTTAATAGGTGGGAGAATCACCATGACAATGACTATTCTATTGGAATTGATTTGTGATCTTTGAAATAGGATTAAGGACTTTTGGAAAGGCTACAAATTGTATTGCTTTGCTCATTATGGCCAATGCAATGAGTCCAAAGGCCATTTCCAAGCCAGCAAAATGGGTGAGTAAAATATTGCCCTTCATTTTGTATAAGTGATTTGAATCCTTGAATAATGAAATGAACATGTATTAATGAACATTTCTAGTTGGATAGTTGGTGGTGGACATTTCATCTCACTATTAGTGCTTATTTGCTGCAGGACGAGTGATGTGTTTGATACAAAACACACGCGATATTGTTTGGGGAGCCAAATTTGATGAGGCCATTAGGGAGGGGTGGGCCATGATGGAAGAATATGTGTGGATTCGGCAAGGAAAAGATTGCACAAACCTCAGGTTCGGTTGTTCTAGTATAGAACTTGTATTATAAGATTATATGCTAAAAATACCCATATGTAGTTGTTATGTTTTAATATTCATTGATATGGGGGGCCGGGAGATGCAGGGCTTTATTAGAAGAATTTGAGGATGTCGAGAAACTTTCCGAGTCTGAGAATGGATGCTTGTTGTTACAACTCATTAAGGTTAGTGCAATACCACAACACGAGTTAATATACTTGCTAGGTTAGTATTGTTTGTACCCCATTCTGTGAATATCATATGTACTAATGACAATTCCACCTTAGGATGATGAGCACGGGACGGAACGCGCATTTACACAATCTCTGAGCGTTCAAATCAACACCACGGATATCTTTGAGCAGACCAATAATAGGTTAAACCAAGCTCGCGCAAACTTGGACAACCTTATGCCACGGGCAAATCGTTCGTGACTAGAGACATTGTTGTGGTGCATCAAACGGCAGCCTTGTACCATGGCATAAGAGCCTATTTTGATTTTTGAGTTGGGATCATAAAAAGAAATAAGTTATTTATGAAGATAATAGTACTAAAGTCATGCTAGACATGTGAAATAGCAATGTGCTTGACAAAGAACTTCATTTTACATTTCTATACTATGATTTTGTTAAACAATGCATGGATTGTTTATCTCAGATGGATGATCATATTTTGCTAAACAGTCCATGGTATATGAATGTTTAATTGATTAGTGCCCAATACTTTAATGGTTTACATATGTGACCCCTCCCAAAAAATATATACCCATAAATGTGACCCCTCCAATAAAATATATACCCATAAATGTTGTGGCTTGTTATTCTTGGTTCACAAGTTTGAAATCCCCAAATATTGAAAATGTACAAATGTATGCCCTTGATTTAATCCCTTTGTTTGTAAATATGATGGCTACACTTTTAATTAATATGAAACAAGTTTTATTGTTTGGATACCTATGAATGTACAGATAAATAAAATTTGAACAAAACCATGAAATCAGCTAGGAAATAGCTATGACAATTAATTGTGACAATTAGTTCCCAACTACACCTTCACGATGCTTGATGAAGCACATGATGAAAGTTATATAGGAGCTCATGCTGTCACACCCAATCCTTATGAGATATTTGAACAATCATCTTACTACACCTATCCTATGCATTGTATAATTGATTATATTGAGTTTTGTTCTCTCACGCAATTTATAATGTGTCAATCACACTTGACCATAAATGAATAAAAGGTATTTATCCCTCAATTCCCAAACCCCTTCTTTTGGAGCTCTCCGAAAGTGGTCTACATTGATCAAGAATCCCACATTCTTCATAGTTGGATCTTGTTTTACAATGGATTCACCATACAAATTCAAACTAAACATAATAGAGATTGCATTGGAAAATAAAACGCAACCATGTGAATCATGGATGGTAAATTTCTTATGTTTGATTATTTTCTTATTGAAATTGCAGAAGTGATGTTAGGGTGGGAATCCTCTTTTTGCATGTCAAATCTAATAAGTTGCAACAATAATTAATAAAATGGCTAAAGATGCATAACCCAAATTTTTAAATAAAAGATGAAAAGGTGCAATACATTTTTATGAAGTGCATTGGTAACTAAAATTTATGTCCACAATTTTGTGTAAGAGAACTTCAAAGTGAAAGTCTTAGAAGTTCAGAAATTCAAAATCCCGCCCTGTACCAGCAGTCGCCCACCCGCGGTCGCCCCACTGTAGGGGTCCAGAAATTACTCTGTGGTGCCCCACACGCGGTCGCCCATCCCCAGTAGCCCCAGACCCGCAGTCGCCTTCGCAGTCGGACCCTTAGACCCGCAGTCGCCCTACCCGCGGTCGCTCTCAGACCTGCACGCGCCCCTTCCCGCACTCACCCCAGGGCGATTGCGGGTTAATTAGCTGTCTCCCCACCCGACTTCGCCACTTTCCCTTCTTGTTGCGTACTGCCTTTCACCTACTTTACAGTGGCTGATTGCGTGCCCGGGAGCTTGGGTTTTGAGTTTCACTTACATGTGGCTCATGTTCTTGATTTTACTCCATCACTCACTAATCGCTAGATAATACTTTGCGGTTTAGGGTTAACTTTAGCTAGATAATACTTTGCGGTTTAGGGTTAAGTTTAGATTCCTTGCCCCAAATCTGAAGAGCATCTCCAATGGCGGACCACAAGAAGAAGACCAAGGCAAAAGGAGCCATGCACCCTAGGCAACGACCCATTCTTTTGGACCCAGCGTGTGTGGCCTACCGAGGTTGGGATCGAATTACGGGCCACTAGACCACCAAGACTTGTAAGTCCTTCGTGGGGTGGTGCCACATCGACAAGTTATTCCCCTATCATCGACACTACACGAATCAGCGCAACAATACGGCCAATTTGCATCCATGCCGTAATGATGCATTTGTGCAACGTTGTATCGAAATTTATCGATACTTGTATGGCACATATTCAGTGCCCAGGAGCGAAGTCCCGTATTTCATATGTGCAATGGTGTATGCGGAACTCATTTTGTTTCGAAGCGTGGATTGGAGTTCAATCAAGGGAGTGAAGCATGCTCGCCTTCCACCGACAAAAGACATCCCAAGGGCGGCTCTATCTGCCAATCCACGTGAAGGGCTAGGCCAGAAGAAAAACTTGAAGGAGGGAGTGCCCGATGAGCAGTTTCATTGGACGTCATCTGATTCATCTTCGGGAGAGGAAGACAACCTTGGTGAAGACCCTCCAATGCAGCCCCAAAACATGGCGATGGTGGCTTCTACTTCACAAAACTTACCTCCCCCGAGAATGGAAGAAGAGGGTGAACTAGCTAGGCAACTACAAAATCTTGATATTTTGCCTCTTGCTATGGTGAATCCGATTACAGTCCCTCGCACTGAAGAAGACAAAGTTTTGCAATATGTGCTTGCATGCATGCAAGAAGCAGAAGATGATGTTTTTTGGATAGAGATGGAAACAGAAGAAGATGTGAAGCCTTCTTTGTTCCAATTGGATTGTGTTGATGACATGTACCGAAGTGAGGAATTTGTTGAAGATGGAACTGTCCCTGACACAGTAATGTTGGACACCAAAGTTGTTTACAAAGCTCAACTCAAGAAGCTTCTAAATGAGTTGGATGAAAAGCATCTAGAATGTAAGAAGCTTCGCAATCAAGAAACGCAAACTTTGAGTAGAGATATTGTAAATAGCTTACGTGCTGAACTTGAAAGTCGGCAAGTTCTTTTGTCAACGCAAATAACAAAGATTTTAGACTTGGAAGCATTTTACCTTAGATTCTCTTCTCGGCATGCTGGAGGATCTAGTTCTTCTAGCAATGAGTTTGCGAAATCACGGCTTGCCAAAATTATGGAAGCATGCAAGTTGGAGGAAGATCAGATAGACTTGGAGAAGCGAGGGGTGGAAGAAGCACGATCAAGATTAAATTCCTTGAAAGCATTAAAGGACAAAGCCCCCCTTGACCGTGTTGCAGAAATGTGTGGTTGGAAAGACGTGGCTACTAAACAAGCATTGTCTCTTACGGAAGTAGTTGACTTGAAAAAGAAGCTTGGGGTTTCTTTGTCATTGGATCCAAAATTGGAAGAACATCGGGATGCACTGAAGGCGCTTTTGAAGTTCCAAAAATCATACAAGCAATTTTGGTTGGAAAAGAAGTTGGGGAAGGATGACCGATACCTTAGGAATTTGCAGTTGGAAGGTAGGAAAGTCTTGTATGAGATGGAACGTGAGGCTCATGACCGCAAAGAAAAGGCCAAAATGGATGTTGAATGATTTTCATTTTTAGCACATTTTTGAGGACTATGTATATTCCATCTTATGTATATATAAAAGGATATTATCCATTTTGAACATTCCAATGCAAGCACATTGAATTCTATGTAGTTCCTTGACAAGAGTACATAAATATAGATATGAATTTTTGGTTATTTATGTTTGCAATGTTGTGAATACTTGAATATTCTAGGAATTTTGGCAGGAAAATGCCCTTGGGAGTTCGGACTTTCGGAATTAAAAGAGAATTAAAAAAAAAAGGAAAATTAAAAACTTGCCGGATTGGAAAAGAACTTGTTATTGAAGTTCAGAGCAATTGTCACGGCTAGGGTGAATTGACCTACTCATTGCCACTCCAGGGCAAACACTAGAAATTTTTATTTTCAAGGCTTATTTTTTTTGTGGAAATTCTGAATTCATAGTTTCAATTATAGGCCCCAAATTACCCCAGGGGATGCAAGAATTATCCAAACAAATGGCAGTCGCCCGTTCCTGGACCCGCAGTCGCCTGTTTCTGGACCTGCATTCGCCCATTACTGGACCCGTAGTCGCCCGTTCCTGACCCGCAGTCGCCTGTTTCTGGACCCGCAGTCGCCCATTACTGGACCCGTGGCGCCCACTTCTGGACCCGCAATCGCCCACTCCTGGACCCGCAGTCGCCCACTTCTAGACCCGCTGTCGCCCAATCTTGGACCCGCAGTCGCCCATCACCTGACTGATTTCAAGTTTTTGGACCCGCATTCTCTCATGGGGCGACCGTAGGTCCAAGGAGTTTTCTTGTATAAAGTTCTAGGGGTACCCCTTGTTTTATCACCTTGGCTCCGTTGATAAAACTCTTGTCTTGGACCTTCGAAAGAGGCTTCATGCGGACGTTTAACTTCTTCGGAGGGCAACAACCGTGTTTAGAAGGGTTTACAAGACCACTCTAAGCGGGTTGCTTTGTCATTACATCTTCCATAGTATTAGTGTGATTATTGTAGTCATTTTCTTTGAAGACCCAGTGTTGATCTACTACATGGCTGGACAAGGTGTTGGGAGGGGGGGGACCATGAATGATACGCGGACGTCCACAAAGGATTGGGACCCTTGGCTAGTACCGTGTACCCCAATTGATAATTCCCCCCATGCTCGAAAATGCGTGTTTTGTGGGTGGAGCAAAGCATTTGTACGAAAGAGAGCATTGATTCACTTTGGCTATGGCGGCTCGACTACATCAGAGCGTTGTAAGGAGATCCCTAGAATTATACGAGAAAAATTTCGGACTGGCGAGGGGCAAGTTCCAAGGTCCATGAGTTATGAAGAGATGTATGATGCACCGACTAGACATGATGCACCAATTAATGTTGCAGAGTCTATTGTCGCACCTGCGTTGGATGTCGAAGAAGAAGGGTCTCTCAATCCCTTTGAATCAAATGCAAGACCAAATCCTACGCCTGATTCAGTAGATTCTACTGGAACAACGCTTGAGAGAAGGAGGAACATGCCATCTGTTTCTCGGCAAAGAAGCATGGATGAATCATTACAGACGGGCCGCAGACAAGAGTTGGATAGGTTGTGGGCTTCTTTCTTTTACGAGGCGAACATTTCATTTAATGTTGTGCGCCACCCGGCCTTCGTGAATGTTGTTAAACAAACTGCAGCAGCTGGATTCGTGTACCAACTGCCACCGTATAATGCGATTCGCACGAAAATGATAGATGTTAAGAAGGCATCGGTTGAAGCCATGGTCTCGGAGCGGACGAGGGTTTCAATAAGTCAGTATGGAGCGACAATTTGTTCAGATGGTTGGTCCGATACTAATTCGCGGCCGTTACTAAATATGATGTTGGTGTGTCCCGCCGGGGATGTCTTTTTGGGATCAGTGGATAGTACTGGGGAGAAGAAGGATATATCTTACACGACTGAGACGATGGCACGATACATTGAGGAAGTTGAGCCTACCAACGTTGTGCAATTGTGTACGGACAATGCTGCAGTCATGACGGGGGCGATGGCAAGGTTGGAAGAAAGGTACCCTCACATTTATAGGCAGGGTTGTGCGGCATACATTTTGGACTTACTCTTAGAAGACTGGGGAAATGATCAAAGAGTAAAGGAGTTGGTAAAAAAGGCTTCATCAATTGTGAAGTTCATCAAGAAATACCAACATACTTTGGCGTTGTTTCGGAGATTTTCACCAAACAAAGTGTTGAGACTTCCAAGCAAAACACGTTTTGCCACAAATTTCTTGATGATTGATCGTTTGGTAGACTGCAAGCAAGCAGTGCACAATGTGACACTGGATGAGACATACATGACGTTCGAGTTGAGTTTGCAAAACCGCAGAAATGAACATTTCATTATGGGCAAGGCCAAACTTGCAAGGCAAGATATCCGTTCAGAAGAGTTCTAGGTTCAGTGCGACAATTTCCACCATATGGTAGAGCCTGTGCTGCTTTGTCTTCGTCATTTTGATGGAAAAGTCCCGGCAATGCCGAAAGCTTTAGTAATGATGACAGCCTTGAAGGAGCACATTTATTCTCTCAAGAATGCTCCATTTTTCCTTGATCCAGTGGTGGCAACACGATATGAGAAACAATTTGATGCTCGCTGGAAGTTGATGATTACTGACCTACACTATGCGGGGGCACTACTAAATCCATACTGGAGTGACGTGGAGCAGGGTTGTCTACCCGGACAACTCGACAACTCGACAAACTCGACGTCGAAGACGTCTAGTAGAGGGTCCCGTCCGTCTAATAGAGTCAACTTTACCCTTTGACTTTTACAGAATTTACCCCCCATTTACCTAGGCTTACTTGGCTGCCATGTGGCAGCCACGTCACAAATTTAGGGCGACTTCGGGTGGGGGCGACTATGGGTAGAGGGCGACCGCGGGTAGGGGCGACTGCGGGTAGGGGCGACCGCGGGTAGGGGCGAGTGCGGGTAGGGGCAAATTCTGTACTACAGTTCAAAACTGCCACTTTTGCTGCATTCATCCAAAAAAATAGATTTTTTTTTTTTTTTTAAATCTAACCGTAAGATCTTGTACTTCACTTGTCTAAGATCACGTGGTAAAAATTTCATGAAGTTTGACCGTATAGATTGGAAGATATTAACAATCAAAGTTGGAAAAAAAAAATTCTGAACTGTGACCTGCAATTTCAGTTGACTTTGACTGTCATTTGTGGAAATTTTTTGCACTACATACTTTGAATTAAAAGACACATACGTTGAATAAATAAGTTGAAAGTCTAGGGAAAAATATTCACTAATAAAAGCACTTGATTTGCATTCTTTAATCCCTAAAGGACCATCGTCCCTTTGGTTGACAAATTGGATTTTGGGCATGTACCTACAGTCTCATTTTTTGTCATAATTTTTTGAAACTTTTTTTAAAGATAGAAAAACTAATTATCTTTAAGGAAATATAATGTTTTCTTAAGTGGTGCCTAGGAACAAAAGTTGTGCCCAAATAAGTTCAAAACAAAGGCAACAAAAAAACATTCAAAAATTTTAATTTTTTTTCCTCATATATTATATTTTTTTCTCAACGGAAAGCTTTGATTCATTTCATTTGGATAAGTGGTGTGAAAATTATAGACAATCTTGTTTTTCTAGCAATCTAAGAATCTTCTTCAAAAAATAACTTGCAAGATTCATTTCTGAAATTTATTCCACACATTTTTATACTAATTATGTATAGATCCTATAGTTAGACGATTAGATGTGCAAAAGAAACAATTTCCAAATTTTTTACTCTTTGCAATAGAAATGGCAATTTTGAATGTTTTTTGGCAAGAAAAAGGCCTTGGTCCTTTAGGGGTTAAAATTTTTCAAAGTAGAAGTAGGTCCAAGATTGAAAAAAAAATTAAATTGTTAAGAGTTCTAAGATGGAATTGAAATGCAATTATTCCAATGATGAGATTGTTCTAGTGAGCAAATTTAACCTTGTCAAATAAATTTTTAGAAAAATTGTGAAAATTGCATTAAAAAATGAACCCTCTAAGTTTTGTTTTCAAGAAAATGCTAAGTTTGTCCAAAAAACAAGATTGTCCATAACTTTTGCATTACTAGTCCAATTACAATGAATCAAAGCTTCACATGTAGACAAAAATATAATATTTGAGGTGTCCACTGACCTCCATTTTTGGCTTTAGGGTGGCATAACTTTTTCTTTCAAACACTAATTGAAAAAATGCTATATTCCTACAAAGATGATATATTCTTCTATCTTCAAAGAAAGTTTCAAAAAAATCATGATGAGAATTGAGACTCTAAGCATTATGTGAACCGAGATGAGAATTCCTTAAGAACTCTAGGTCTTCTATGGGTTAAAATTCAACTTCATTTTTGTAAAATTTCTCACACAATAGTTTAGAAGCAAATAAACTATAATTAATTGTTTGACAAAAATTACAAAATATTTGCACAAGGGAATTGAAATTTGAAATTCTATACAATAACTTTTGCACTTTGCATTTAGAATATTCAATTCATTTTTTTAAATGTCACATCGTATAAAAGTCGTTAATATATTTACATTGCTCTTCAAAAGTTAAATGCATGCAATGTGACCTACGTTTCTATTTATACTAATCTGGTAATATCATGTCCTATTACAAAAACATTAGTGTGGAAAACAACTTTAAGGGGCATCATCAACCATGGTTTATCAATGAGCAAGTTTGCCACCTATCCGCATATTAATTGCTTCTTTAGATTAGGCTCAATAAGGTCACCTAACTTCCTTACAAAGTATCTCATTATCAATGTATTTTCAAATACTTCATTGTCATTTTTTTCCATATCATTCATATTCATTAAGTGGCCAATTTTTCTAATAGAATACAAGATGGATTTCATCGTATATTTATGATTTTCTTGCATGATCTCTATGGTCCTCTCTGAATGTTGCAGCCCATATACATACGTTAGAGCCACCCGCCAACAATTCTTTATATCCTCCAACTTCTTTTCCTTAATAGGTTAATATCTGTAATGAATCTTAGGAGACTAAAAAATAATAGCAAGGCACTTAACATTAATCCATATAGTTAGCCAATATGTCCTTTTAGTGATAATCACTCATTCTTGAATGACATCAAACGTTTCAATTGAACAACCAAATTGATTATTTGCAATGCACAATTACAAGAAAGAACTTGCAAATCATAATAACAATTTTTGAATTAAAATTAGGGAAAATTTTAAAAACCAAGGGAAATTTAAAAAGACCCCACCTTATAAAGACCCTAGGAATCAAGAAGAAATTCTATAAACATTCCCAATGGAGTTCCTAAAAATTAGGTCATATATGTATTAACAAATCCAATGTAATGAAAGAAATCGAGGGGAAATAAACAATAAATGATTTTTACTAATTTAAAAAATATATATTTTGAAATTGATATGAAATATAAAGGGTCTAAGAAAAAAAAATTATTAAAAAACTTTCAAAATCAAAAAGAAAAAGAAAAAAGATGTTTAAAATCTCTTATTAATGCAAGAAATTGTAAGATAAGGACATCCTCAAAGCAATGGCTCCCACCCCCATCCACAGTTGCACAAGAAAAGAGGTCCCTTTCACCCGTATTCTTCTCCAATTAAAAAGTCGCCTAAGACCCGAAGTCGCCCCTAGAAGCCTCCCCAAGGCCCAAATTTGCCAATTTGGGGCCTTCGGGAGGCCAATTCTTCCCGCCTCCACCCGAAGTCGCCCCCTACCCGAGGTCGCCCCCACCCGCGTTCTCCTCCCAAAGAGGTCGCCCTCACTCGAAGTCGCCCCTAGAAGCCTCCCCAAGGCCCAACTTTGTCAATTTTGGGCCTTTGGGAGGCCAATTCTTCCCGCCTCCACCCGAAGTCGCCCCCTACCCGAGGTCGCCCCCACCCGCGTTCTCCTCCCAAAGAGGTCGCCCTCACCGGAAGTCGCCCCTAGAAGCCTCCTCAAGGTCCAAATTTGTCAATTTGGGGCCTTTGGGAGGCCAATTCTTCCCGCCTCCACCCGAAGTCGCCCCCTACCCGAGGTCGCCCTACCCGAGGTCGCTCCCACCTACGTTCTCCTCCCAAAGAGGTCGCCCTCACCGGAAGTCACCCCTAAAAGCCTCCCCAAGGCCCAAATTTGCCAATTTGGGGCCTTTGGGAGGCCAATTCTTCCCATCTCCACCCGAAGTCGCCCCCTACCCGAGGTCGCCCCCACCCGCGTTCTCCTCCCAAAGAGGTCGCCCTCACCGGAAGTCGCCCCTAGAAGCCTCCCGAAGGCCCAAATTTGTCAATTTGGGGCCTTTGGGAGGCCAATTCTTCCCGCCTCCACCCGCAGTCGCCCCCTACCCGAGGTCGCCCTGACCCGCGTTCTCCTCCAAGAGAGGTCGCCGAAGACTCAAAGTCACTTGAAGAACGCGTTCGATTGCTTTTTGTGGGTGTTGATGGTAGAAATTGAGAGCTTCATTAGAGTCAATTACTTTTGTTTTAGTTTGCTAGGTGTATTAGTGGACCTTCTTTGTTAGGTGAGCTAAATAAATGGACCTTGATGAGATCAGATTTTGTAGCTTAAACACCTAATCTCATTTATTAGAAATGAAAGCTCTTCTAAAAATCTAGTTGCTTTGGATTCTCTATAGTACAACTTGAATTTGTCAATATTTTGTTTGATCTATGAATTCGCTTTAGTATATTAATTTTATGACAAGATGTCATCTTCCATTGAACACTCAATTTTTGCAAACATGCAATTTTTTGAAATATATATCAATGGTTCATTATCATTTATTCGATTGTAATTACATGATATGAAATAAAATAAAATAAGAAAGATCATACATATCTATCCATCTATTTTTTTGTATTTTGAAATTCATTTGAAAAATTATACACTTGTAGAATGACTATTTGAGATTTGCTTAAATCCATAGGGAAAGTTTTTATTTAAATCTCTTTCTTCTAGTTTTAGGTTAGAGGTGAAGATAGTAAGTAATTCATAAGTACAAAGATGCTTGGTGAATCAAGAAAATTAAATGGGGAAGGTATTGCAAATATCTTCATGCATTATTTTGTATTTTGAAATACACTGGGGAAATTATAGACCCATAGGGTAAATCTTTGAGATTTGCATAAATTAAATCAAAAGGAGAAGTTTTCATTTAAATCCTTTCTTCACTAATTTTTTAAGTTAGAGATGAAGGTGGTAAATCATTCATGAGTACAAAGATGCTTAGAGAATCAAGAAAAATACATTTGATAAATTATAGACCCATAGGGTAAATCTTTGAGATTTGCATAAATTAAATCAAAAGGAGAAGTTTTCATTTAAATCCCTTCCCTACTATTTTTTTAAGTTAGAGATGAAGGTGGTAATAATTCATAAGTAAAAAGATGCTTAGAGAATCAAGAAAAATACACTTGATAAATTATAGACTCATAGGGTAAATCTTTGAGATTTGCATAAATTAAATCAAAAGGAGAAGTTTTCATTTAAATCCCTTCCCTACTATTTTTTTAAGTTAGAGATGAAGGTGGTAATAATTCATGAGTACAAAGATGCCTGGAGAATCAAAAAATATAAATGGGGAAGGTATTGTAAATATCTTCATGCATTATTTTGTATTTTGAAATACACTTCATAAATTATAGGTCCTTTAGTAGGATAATTCGTTGAAATATGCATAAATTAAAGCAAAAAGGGAAATTTTTCTTTAAATCCCTTCCATCTAATTTTTAAGTTAGGGATGATGGATTGATGGTGGTAAATAATTCATGAGTACAAGAATTCTTGGAAAAAAGAAGAATTCAAATGGGAAAGTTTTTAATACAAATCTTCGTGCATTATTTTGTATTTTAAAATCCACCTCATGAATAATCACTAGAAGAGAAAGGAATGTTTTAGGTATGGTCTTAGCAATATAGTTCTATAATTTATGACCTTTTAGCAAATTATAGTAAATATTTATTAGAAATACATTTGTTTTCAATAAAAATTTACTAAAAATCTCCCTAAAGATCATAAGATTGTAGGACTATACTACTAGGTTGTACTTATAACAACCTTTTCTCTTATAGAGATTACATTGTTAGGATGTTAAGCTCTAAAGTCTCAATTGTCTTTGTAGCTTGGAAAATGGATTTTGGGCAACTTCATATAAGGTAAATTTTTTATGAAGCTTTTGATACTTTTTCATGATATAGATAAACTTGTTAGTTTTATGGGATTGTAATTTGTATTTTAATTGGTGCCAAAGAGCAAGAGTTATACCACAATAAGCCTAAATATAAATTAGGTGAACAAAAAAAATTCACAAAAATTTGAATTAAAAATTAAAGTTTTTTGTTCTCATAGATTGGAATTCTTTTGTACTTCAAAAGCTTTGGTTCATTTTTTGGGGATTGATGGTATGAAAGTTATAGAGCATCTTCTTTTGTGAGCAATCATAGTATTATATTAAAAAAAATTAAGCATAGGATTCTTTTGGGCCACTCAAGTTTCAAACTTTTTCAAAACAATTAAACAAATAAGTTCAAAAAATTAACTTTGATTCATAGAACAATCTCACCATTGGGATTAGTGTGTTTTAATTCCATTTTAAAGCTATTAATGATAAAGTTTTTTCTCTCTATAATGTACTTTCTTCTACTTAATAATTTTTTAAAGAATGAAACCACATTATTTTTAAATTTTAAATTTTTTATATTTTCAAATCAATTTTGAATGATGAAAATTTTTAAATTCAAGACTATAATGTAAACTTTTTTAAGTTAAGAAGATTCAAAGTAGTTTGTCAATATGTCACAAATGTGATTTCTTCACTTTGAACGCATTTACCTTGCAATCTATGTGGTGAAAGTGTTTGAAATTTTTTCCACACATTGTCATACTATTCTACTTTAAGATCCTACGATTACATATTCAAAAATACCATTAATTTTTTTATTTTATTTTATACTAGAAATAGTAGTTTTGAAAGTTTTTTTGGACAATTGCAACAAAGAGGTCGCCCCTAAGGACCAGAGGTCGCCCCTAGGGACCAAAGGTCGCCCTTAGGGACCAGAGGTCGCCCCTAAGGACCAGAGGTCGCCCCTAGGGACCAGAGGTCGCCCCTAGACCCGCAGTCGCCCTTAAAGGGACCAGAGGTCGCCCCTAGACCCGCAGTCGCCCTTAAAGGGACCAGAGGTCGCCCCTAGACCAGCAGTCGCCCTTAAAGGGACCAGAGGTCGCCCCTAGACCAGCGGTCGCCCTTAAAGGGACCAGAGGTCGCCCCTAGACCCGCAGTCGCCCTAGATTTTGGACCCGCAATCGCCCCCTACCCGCAGTCGCCCTAGATTTTGGACCCGTAGTCGCCCCCTACCCGTGGTCGCCCCTCATAAAGCACGCCACGTCACAGCCACGTAGGACAGTCCGTTTTACCTAGGGGTAAAAAAATTTGAAATCCGAAATCCGTACACGACAACAAAAACCGCCCATACTCGACAACTCGACAATTCGACATGCGACATCTATTAGACACAAAAACCCGAAATTCTGTCAGACAAGACAACCCTGACGTGGAGGCTATTCATAACAATGGCTACGCGAAGGGAGCTTTGAATCGAGTCATACGAAAACTGAGCGTACCATTGAACGTGTCAGTGGTGGAAGCAATGCAGGAGCTAACTCAATTTGAAGAGAAGACAGGTGCATTCGATCCTTTACATGAGGCTCCCGATATCATTGAATGTCAATTATTGCCTCATCAATGGTGGAATCGTGTGGGGGGCAATGCTCTTCCAAAAATTGCAAAGCGAATTCTCGGTTTGACGTGCTCTGCATCTTCGTGTGAAAGGAATTGGAGCATGTATTCCTTTGTGCACAATAAAGTGCGAAACCGCTTGGCCACGACAAAAGCGGAGACATTGGTGTATATCTACACGAACAGCAAACTTGAACGTCAAAAACGTGGACACAACCCAGCCATTTTTTACAACCAGATGCTTGTAGATGGAGACGATGAGGACGAGCGTGATGGGCCTTTGTCTTCAGGGGAAGAAGACGACGTTGTTCCAGATTTTATGAGAGAACGCGAGAACCGCAGGGATGAAGAGGATCGGTTGCGCAACAATCCTTGGAATGCAATGGTTAGGCCGCCACATAGTCCTCCACGACCAATATACGGGAATACATTTGATTTTAGTGACGATGGGTATGTTTCTCCTGGAAATTCACCTGTACGCAGTCCACCGCAGAACGTCGTGCACAATATGGATGCAATTTCGCCGGCACATGCATCACTGAGGAGGGAAAGCACCCCTGACAACAACGACGAAGGCGTACCTATTCCCATGGCACCCGTAGAGGAAGAAGCTAGATCTCCAATATCAACTAGTTCGCCTCCAAATATGGCCCGCAATTTAAGAAGCAGTGCACAAGTTCCAATGAGAAGCGAACATGAAGAAGAGGCCATCGAAGTCAATGAAGTTGTACACGAGGGAATACCAAATCCCGTTGTATTGAACGCATCTACCCTCGGAACAACTATTACTACAGATGATGATGATGATGTGCCATTGGCATATGTTATGAATCGAAGTCGGAATGTGCCGTTGAATCCAGAGACGACTACAAATGTGGCAACAATGAGGAGGTCTACCCCAACCCTTCCAACAAGGCCACCGATGCGTGGAGGTGCTCTACGGACGATTGATGAAGAGGTTCACGGCTCTGCTCCACAACCCACTCAACCTTCATCCGTGTCTGGCCTTGGCGAATCATCATTAGGAATCCAGGGGCGTAACAGTAGAGGCCAGAAAAGGCGTATTAGGAGGGTTGACGAGAGGGGACCTCGAAACCCTAAACGACCCACTCAAATTGTCCAACGGTGTACCATTGGAGCGGGATGTTCCACCCAGAATGTTGGACAATCAAGTAGAGGAGGGCGACACCCTGCATCCAACATGGATGGAACTATGGATGCGTTGAGGCTCACGAAACGACTTGTGCAAACTGAAGGGTTCAGTGGTGTAGATACAGAAGTTCGAAATCTGAACTCAGAGGTAGAGCGTGAGGTACAAATCGAAGTAGTAACAAGGGAAGATGATGAAATCGAAAGCTCGGGCGACAATAGGAGCAACGAAGAGTCTTACAAAGATACAGACCCTAATGTTGATGAGGTGCCGAGCGATTCCACATTCACGCCTGGTGACTAGAGTACTAGAGAAGTAGACAATAATTATAGTTATAGTTATAGTTATAAGGTTTTAGCTTATATGTTAGGTAGCAAATCTTTGTAGTTCAAGCTTTGAGCCTTCATCCTGATGTGTAAGGATTTTGTAATGCTTCATCAAGCATATGAGCATATTAGAGTGAGGGACAGATTACCAGTTTTAAAATATATGTTGAGTTCTAATTGGTAGGCAGTTAGGTGATGACTGCAACGAGGTTATAAAAGTGCAATGCAAGTATGGCTACATTTGAAGTCCGCCGGAAAGCAATATCAATGACTTATTAATATAATCGTTGTTGACATTATTATTGTGGCCTTATACTAGGTGAATTTTTGGGATTAGAGAAGTTTGTCCAATTTACATTTCATGGGCTCTATTATTTGCACTTGTAAATTGTAAACCCCAATATAACGTAGCACCTAATTCTGCGCTTATAAAACACCTATGTGACGTGTTACTTCAAAGACTGAATATGCCAAACTCAAATCCTAAACTGAACCTGCGGTCGCCCTGTAACCCGCAGTCGCCCCTACCTGTCGGACCCGCGGTCGCCCTCAGTACCCGAAGCCGCGGTCGCCCCTTCACTCGAAGTCGCCCTAAAGCCCCTGACCCGCAGTCGCCCACTCACCCGCAGTCGCCTTCAAGCCTAAACCCGCAGTCGCCTCTATTTTTTCCACCCGAGGTCGCCCCTTCACCCGCAGTCGCCCCTTCACCCGTAGTCGCCTCAATTTTTCTACCCGAGGTCGCCCAAGGCAGACTTGCACGCGCCCACACCCGCAGTCGCCCATACTGGCTGTCCACGTCAGTTCCGAAGCCCTGCCACGTAGGCAAAATCTATTTACCATGGGGTAAATTTTTTTACCCCTCCGCGACGCGATGTCAAGTAAACTTGACACTTCGTGACACGCGACACGCGACGTCAGACGTCATACACGACGCCTAAACCCAAAAATATGTCAGACAAGACAACCCTGGCCCCGTCCGATCTGCCGACGCCCCGTTCGAGCTTCCGACGCCCCGTCCGAGCTGTTCGTCCGCATGTCGGTGCGTCTGCACTTTCTCGGTGACCGTGCGATCCATCGTGCGACAGTTTCGGGCCGCACGATGGGGGCGTCGGAAAACAGGCCGTCGGATTCGGACGGACCCTAAAGCGCCGTCGGAAGCCATAAATAGCGTTTCCGACGCCTCATTTTTCCACAGCCGTTTCCTTTTCGAAGTGGGTTTTCCAGTGCCCGATGTGAATCTGTGGCTCTGCGCGCCCCTTTCGGTTTGGTGTGTGAACGGTTGTGCTTGGATACTTGGTGGTTTTAAGTGATGTGGTTTGAATAATTTCTTATATGCGAGGAATTGTGAATTAGAAAACCGTTTCACTCCATTGCATTTGAATTTTGAAGTGAGAAGCACTTGGTGCACTTGGTGCAATATTTAGGGAAAATTCGGACATCAATTATCTTCATTGTAATCAAGATTATCATGTCTCGCCCTAAACCATCAAGTAAGAGTAAGAAAGGGAAATCTCAAGATATGAATTGGGTTGACTGGGAAAACCCTAATTGCGTAGCTGAAGATGGATGGGAAGAAGAGCCAAAGAAAGTTTGGGACTGCACCACATGCAAGAAGTACGTGAAGATGACTCACCTTTCTAAAATGTGGTCACGAGAACGTGCTGAAGGCCAAGTTCGTCGATGGGAAGGACAAATGTCCACATGTACGAGCCGACACTTTCTTCACCGTTACGAAGAAGTAACGCGTTCAGCGGGTTTACGTGACTCCAAACCTAATATAATGAACTATTCTAACATGGCTATGGTTTGGGCAGAGATTGTACTCCACAAAGATGTGGATTGGCGTACCATTTATGGGAAACATGTGGATAGTTTGAATCGGAATGATGCAATGATTTATACTAGCTGGACTGCTGCAAGTGATTGCCAGCCAGAGTGGTCCAATCGAGGGCAGTTTGGATTTCCTGCAGTTGTGGTGCCACATGGAGAAGATGAATGGTCGAGTGACGGTGATGAGGGTGAAGCTCCAGCACCAGTGACATTGGGAGAGGAGCACGAGCGTAAAAAAGATCGAGAAGACATTGAATACGAACAACAAATGCAAGAAGCGATGCGTAGAAGCGTAGAGGACCGTAGTCGACAAGATGGGTATGATGGATTCTACCAACGTGACCGTGGTGCATATGACCCACCACATGGGTCTTATGGTTCACACTATGGCCATGACCCCCAACATGGCTCTCAAAACGTTGGAGGCTCTTATTATGGCGGTTCAACTCAAAGAGGATCACTCCACGGTGATTCAATTCCTCCTCCAACTTTTGGAGGTCATTCCTCCGCAAATTATGGACCAGGAGGTGGGCAAAGCGGATATGTTCCCGACTACTATGGCGGAGGACCATATCTCGGTGTTTATGGTGGTGGTCCTACAGGCCCAAGTCAGAGAGATGACACGGATTCAGATTCCGAATGAAGCCGAATCAAACACTAATACACTATTGTATTGTTTGTCTTACAATATGGGCTCTAAATTTAGATTTAGTTGTTTTCCATACAATGATGCAATATAGAATGTAGCAAGCATAGTATAATGGTGTCAATGAGTGGTCGTCCGTCGTCACGTACAATGCAAAACCGCTACAATTGCGATGTATTGAAATATATTATTAGAATGATAGATTTCTCATGTTCATGGTATTATTGAATGCCATTGCTATGCAATGGATAAAGCCATGGTGTTTTGGAAGCTAAGTATAGCAATGGCCCAGCTTTTACCATTATGTTTTTGTTGGTGTCCGTGCGCAAATTTTTTTGCACCATAACCTATTAACTTCAAAATGGGTGAGACCGAGCAACCCAAAAAATCCACTAGAAATTTGAATCAAAGATGATTTTTTTTTTTCTTGTATATTATATTGGATTTTTCTAAATGGGATGCTTTGATTCATTCCAATTGGATTCATGATGCGAAAGTTATGGATTTTCTTGTTTTGTGGGCTATCATAGGATTATCTTGAAAGAAATTCTTTTCTTCCACTTGGAATGCTAATTCATGATTTTAAGTTACAAACTTTGAATGTTCGTATCGTGGAAAGTATAATCTAAATGAAAAATTTCATTATATCATTAGCTTGAGTGAAGAATATTGCATGCAAATTGTCCATTTGTTTCAAGCAAAAAAAAAAGAATATTGGATGCATTGGTTTAAAAGAAATATTTTTATTAAAATAAATAAAAATCTCCATATAAACTCTTCGAAATTGTTGCAAAAATGTGAGTCCGAAAATGGGCTTCTTAGGAAGTAAAGGATTAACCCTTTAGGGCCTAAGGAGCCCCAAGCAAACTCTTGAATTCTTTTGGAATCAAATTTTCATATCAAAATTTTATCATTTAATTTAAGTTATTATTTTTCACAAATAACCATTCATGTCTTCTATCAGATCTGAATTTTTAATATTTTTTGGGAAAAAAATGAAATTTATAAGATTTTCTAGAGTTTCTATCTTTGAAAAATCGTAGTAATTACAAAAGAGCTCACTTTACGATGAAATTTTTATAGAAAATAGGAAAAATTATAATGAACATTATGGTGAAGTTTTCATGCTCCCTTTCGTTATATACAAATAAATTTGATAGAGAAACATGTCCCACAGTGTATTTTGAAACTTTCTAAATCCCAACTTCAAATTGCCATAGATAAGTCATTATTGCTCCAAATTTGATGGCCAATGGCTCATTGGAAGCGAAATTCCCGTGCCCTTACATCTCATTTACACCTCACAATCAAATGAGGTTAGGAAAGTGTTTTAATTTCCAAAATTCTGTTTAAAACGACCAAATTTGGCATGCTCGGCCTCCCTAAAGGTTTAAGGGGTGAAAATACCATTTATCGGAGCCGTCCGATCTATCGTCCTGCCGCGCCGTCCGATCTGTCGCACGGCAGCCCGTCCGCCTCGCGGGGGCCGTCGGATCGATCGGCCGTCCGATCTGTCGGCCGCGTCATGGGCGTCGGATTTCCGACGCGGACCGTGCGTCGGAAAAGGGCGTCGGATTTCCGACGCGGACCGTGCGTCGGAAAAGGGCGTCGGAAAGGTATAAGAGAGTCGGACGGGCCCGTCCGATCCTCACTTTTGTTTTCCCCCTTGCATATTGCAAGAGTGAAGCGGAGAGCTTGGTGGTTCATGCCCCCATTGGTTTCTCTTCTTGGGAAAGCAAGAGTGTGATTTTGGGGGCCCCTTATTGCCATTTTTTTCAGTTTTGGTTCGAGTTTCACTTGAACTTGAAATTATCATTTCATTTTGCGAATATTCATTCGTACAAGAAGTTCATCACGATGCCACGAACAAAGAAGGCTGCAAAGAGGAAACAAATGGAGCATGAAGGAGGTTCACACAATGAGGCAAGTAGGGACATTCCCTCTGATGCATGCAAGAGATTTTTGATCAAGTTGATCGTCAATTTCTATGAGTCGAAAACGACGATGTCACTACACAACAAATACGTTAGGTACAACGAAAAGTGCTCGCAAAAATTCAAGGCGGACATGTGGCAACTGATGATGAATGCGCTTAGCGTTCCGGAATGGCACCACGAGACGGAGAAGAAAGGCTTTCCAAAATTCTTGGAGAATAGGGTCTACGATGCATTGTGGAATGCATCAATGGTGCTAGCAAGGTACGGCTCTCAATATCGGGAAAATGATGAGGATTTTCGTGAAGTCATTCTGAAAGCTGACTTGTTTGTTGCACGATGCAAGCCATTTGCAAAGAGCCGTAAAAGACGAGGATCTTTGGGTTGGTAGAATAGCACTGATGGAGTGGCTGAACTGGATCGGGGTAGACAACACCTCATAGCACTTCCCGACATAGCACGAGTAATCGCTCAAGACCAAAAAACCATGAAGGGTGGATATGCAACAATTCGTAGGGTTCGAATTGAAGGATGTCCAGGGATAGCTACATTTTGGGAGTTTGCAGCAAAGCTATCCAATCAACACCGCACACAGCCTCATCTTGCGAGATTGGAACACCAGAACGAATCAATGGCAGTGCGGATTCCACATCCTGGAGTTATACGGTTTGCTGCAGTTCATGGAACAACAAATGAAGGGTATTCGTATTGGTGGAATGGTGGAACACTACGGCACATGATGCACTTGGATAATGATTATCCAGACAACATTGCCATTCGGTTGCACTATTCGAGGCCAACAGAGATAGAGTTGATTGAAGCTTACCGTCTCGGACGATTTAGGAAGAAGCGCACGCAACTCGCATGGGCATTATTGCACATCATGAATGCGGTGCACATTTCTGGACATCTTCACAATGACATCTCTCCAGACAACATAATGTTTCACTTTCCTGAAGACGAGTCACGCGTGTACATTGGAGTCTGCGATTGGGGCATGACTACCGTAGCTTCTGAACCAATGAAGTCTTTGTACACGTTTACATGTGCGAGTGACATGGAGGAGGCTTTGAGAAAGAGGTGGTGGGTGGACCCGAAGATTGCATATGTGCACAAAAGAGATGCAGATGGGTCAATCATTCCAAATCTATCACGTGCATCAGAAGAATATGCGGTTTGTAAACTTGCTCAACGCATCAACAAGGATTGCATGTCTGAAGAATACTACAAGTTGCATCGGGAATCAACTGAACTGACAAAGTTGAGTCACCACGTTTTGGCCCTTATGTTTCACTCATACATGGAGCGGCCTTGCAGTGAAGGTTCGAATTACCGTGGCGGTTTGTCTTACATCATCAATTTCTTTTCCGGTCGGTGCAATTGGCCTGTGCCGGATGAGCACTTCCGCCATTCATATTAGTAGTTCAATGTACTTTATAGTAGCATAGAACTATAGAGGTATGTAGTAAATATAGAATGAGGATGTACGCGTGCACACTATATAGTGCCTAATTATGCAATGTCGATGTATGACCATATATGTGGAATATGATAATTATACATTTTGAAAGTTCGGTGTATTTGAGTAAGTAATGCTTATGATTTTTTGTCACATGAAACTATGAAAGATACAGATGACTTGAATGAAAAAGGCACTACTTGTTGTTGTTGAATGCTGAGGTGGCAATTAGCAACGGTGTGTGGAGATTGTTTTCATTTTAAGCTTTGTAAACCCCATCGTCCAAGCAGCTTCAAACTTCAGAAGGTCATAGGAATCTCAGATTTTGAAATTTTCCCAAACAAAAATTTCTTGCTTGTTAAATATAAGTATGCCTTTGTATCCATCGTTCGGATTTTCAAAATCTCAAAGTATGTGGTGGGAAAACTGATTCAAAGATGACTTAGTGCATTGTCAATATTTGGGACATTGTGGCATAATGGCATTGCAAAATTTTTTTGGAGGTGTTAGGTGTGTTGGATTTCTTTGAAAGTTGGTATGCATATGCCCAACTTCAATACCTACAAGAATTTTTTTTAATTTTATGGTGTGTAGTGCAAAAAAATTGAGCATGAGGCGGTCAAAGGCATCTGAAATTCTGGGGCATAGTGAAAAAAAGAAGAAAAAAGACTTTGAATGCAAATATCTCTTTATCCGTAAGGTGAAAACTCCCAAAAAGTTTACCACACCCTCTCATACAAATTCACTTCAAGATCTTACGGTTACATTTTCAAAGAAAACATTTTCACAACATCGTGAATGATCGCAGCTGGAATGGCAGTTTTCAGTGATTTTGGACCCAGAAAATGGCTCGGTCCTTTAGGGCTTAAGAAAGAAATGGTTAGAATAAAAATGCGTTGAATTCTATAGTTGGGAACGATACAGAATTTTTAAGAATTTTAATTTTTTTCGAAGTCAAATTACTTTCATGAGTTCAAATGGGGATTCTTTCAGTACTCCCTAAAGTACAAGAATGGGTTAATTTTTGGGCCTAAATCCTTGTTAATTAAAAAAATGACATTTCTATAAAACCCTAACAAAATAGTACCATCGTGCATTTCGACACTATTTAGTATTTAGACCTTGTACCTTTTTCTTTTTCTTTTTGTTAGAATAATTTCCATGACCGTCAATAGGGACCTTAACCCCTAAAGTCCCATTGTCCCTACGGGGGACAAAATGGATTTCGGGCAGGCTCCTATGATCTCAATTTTTACTGAAACTTTTTGAAACTTTCTCATAAGATAGATAAACTTAAGAGCTTTCCGGGAATATAATTTTTACTCCAATCGGTGCTCAGGAGCAAAAGTTATGCCACAATAACCTCAAAATGGGGGAGATCGGGCAGCAAAAAAAATCCACAAAAAATTCAAATAAATTTTTTAATATTTTTTTTTATGTAGATTATATTTTCTTCTGAATGGGAAGCTTTGATTCATTCCATTTGGATTAGTGATGTGAAAGTTATGGAGATTCTTGTTTTGCGGGCAATCATAGCAACTTCTTGAAAGAATTTTTTTCTTCCACTTTGATTGCTAATATCTTTCAATCTATACGGTCAAACATCACAAAATTTTTATCACATGATCTTAGACAAGTGTAGAACAAGATCCTATGGTTAGATTCTAAAAAACATTTTAAAATTTTATTTCATAGGTGAACATAACAAAAGTGGTAGTTTTAAGTGATTTTGGCAAAAAAATGGCCCTTGGGACTTTAGGGGTTAAACAAAACTTATTGTATACCGAAGTTCAACAATGGGTTCTATTTCTTTTCATAGCTCATTTGAACCCCTAAAGGACAAAGCGTCCCTTCCGTTGACAAATGGATTTCAGGTTGATACCTATGGGCTGAATTTGTCTCCTGATTTTCTTAAATTTTTTTTTAAGATAGAAAAATGGAAAACCTTTGTGAAAATATAATTTTTTTCTCAATCGGTACCCCTCTACAAAAGTTATGCCCATGTAACTCAAAACTTGGGAGACCGGGCAACACAAAGATTTTTTAGAATTAAAATTTTTTATTTCTAAATTTTTTTCCCTCATACATTATACTTTTGTCAAGGAAAAGGGCTGGATTAAACCAGGCCGTCGGATCGGATGTGGCCATCCGATCAGCCCGTCGGAAGAGCATACCCGATTGGACCGTTCGATTAGGCCGTCGGATCGAACCTGGCCGTCCGATCAAGCCGTCGGATCGGGAGTGGCCGTCCGATCGGCCAGGCCGTCGAAAGCCCCGGGCAAGGTAACTTTTTATTTACCCTAGGTAAAAAACAGAAAAATTGGACGTCCGGGGGGGTCCGGACGCGGACGTTGGATGTCCGGACGTACGTCCGAACGTCCGAACGTCTTGGTAACCCTGATCCCAACTTCTAGTCCTTTCCTTCCCCCCCCCTTAATTGCGGTTATAGGTTGGGTTTTGTGTTGGTCTTTTCCTTTCCCTCTTTCTAATTTTTTCCAACTTCTCCCACAAGCCCTGGACTCCCTGGACTTGCCCGCAGCAACCTTCCCCTTTACCCCAGCAACCTTCCCCTTTGCCCGCAGCGACCCTTCCCTTTGCCCTAGCGACCTGTCCCTTGCCCGCAGCGACCCCCTCAGCTACCCGGACGACCCCCCGTTACCCAGACGACCCCCTAATACCCGGACGACCCCCCGTTACCCAGACGACCCCCTAATACCCGGACGACCTGCCCGCTACCCGGACGACCCCCAGTACCGAACTCCCCCAGTCCCGACCTTGGGCTCGCTGGTGTTAAGGGGGCTGGCTGGTGTTTGAGGGAGGCTGGCTGGTGTTAAGGCTGGGCTGACTGGTGTTTAAGGGTAGGCTGGCTGGTGTTTAAGGGCTAGCTGGTTTTGTTTCTTGGGGGTGGTCTCCCCTAGGACTAGATTTTTTTCCCTAAAAAAGAACGTGGTTTTTGTTGTCAAAACAAAAGGAAAAGACCTCTCTAACTCCAACTCGGACCGGGGATCTGCCAACCACTAAAAAAAAAAGGAAAATAAGCACACGTGTCTTGGGGGCTAAACTTTGGGCTTTCCCAAAAAGGTCTTGGGAACTAAACTTTGGAACTAAAATACGTAGGGGTTCAAAGCTTCGCCGTAGGGTTGGTTTTGATACCAACTCTAAGACTTGCGATGTTCCTAGGTTCAAAGCTCCGCCGTCTGGGGCCTATTTTGACACACACTCTAAGACTGGGGTAAGTTGCAAGTTCAAAGCTTCGCTGCCTCACGAGCGATGGGATCCACACACAAACAACACGGGAAGGATGACTATGGTCAGGATGTACACATGTGGCAACCGTACCCACAAAGTAAGCATAAACAAGGCAATACTTACATACTAAAGGCCGCCCAAAGCGGCATCGCCAAGGTACGGTGGGGGGTAACTTTAGGATTAGTACAAGACGCACAAAAGCAAATGAAACCCGCTTGACTCGCAACAAGTACAAGGTAAGATGGAAAGACCTCAAAGGACCTTCAAAGAGCTTGAAATAGAACAACAAGGGGAGCCAAAAGTGCTCCGAAAACACCGTAGAGGTTTTTTGGCTTGAAACGCCAAAAATTCCAAGATCACTTGGACCCACGGACCCAAAACAAGTACTGGGGGTGTTTTGGGAGAGAGAAGGGCCCCCTTTTATAGGGTTCCAAGGGCCCACTCCCCCCCTCGACGAGTAACCTCATCCATCCGGATTTTCATCCAAATTTGAGATTTTCACCTAATTTTGGGTTTTACGTTGGTCCTAACCTCTAACTTTTGGAGTTTAGCTCGGAATTGCAAATGGATTGCGCCAATGGCTTCAGAATGCCATTTTTAGCCTAAAGGACACCCTACCCCCTATTTCTATCACAAAAAACCCATCGGAAACTAGTGCCAACTAGAGCCAATTAAAAGGGTAAAAACCTAACTTTTGGGGTTTACCTCTTTTGGCTTGGGTAACTAGCTAGGGTTGTTGGGGAGGCTCTAGGGAGTAAGAAAAGGCTCCTTGATGTCTTCATTCCGACTTTGTACGCTCCCGGGACGCCGGTCAACCCCGCAAAGATCTTGCCGTAATTATTAATTGGGGGGATGTTGTCAGTTTCGGCTGCTTCCCGCTATTGGAACACCATGAAATTTGTCAGGGCGCGTTATTACCGTAAAAGATGCTAGTCTAATTTTTAGTGAGATTTTACCGTGTCCTGGATATTTTCCATGAATTTCCCAACGTGGCCTTTGGCGGTTGACTGCTCGGAAAAAGATCCTTTGGAGATCAGAAAAAACCGAGACTTTTTGGGGAACCTCTCATGGAGTACCCCAAGCCACGTGCCAAGTCTTGGGCTATTCTGGCACACAGTTGGTGGCGAGGTGAAAACTGACTTCGGTTGAATCACCGACAATCAGGGAATCTTTCACATGTGAGGGAATCTTGGCGAATGGGTTTTGCCGTGGACACCCCGACATGTTCCAGATCCAAGAACACTATCCGGCGGCTATGGATTCCTCCATGCGGCCTGTCTGGGACAAGTAACACCTGCAAGCTAACAATTTGGATTCCTAATGTTTCGTCGGTGGAATGGGGAAACTAAAACCTATCTTTGGAGATTTATGTGGAGACCTCCCCCACTCTCCTAAGACTTAATTTAGCCTATCCTGGTCACATGCACTAGGTTTGGGCTATTTTGGATAAGTTCCCGGTAGCCCTATTGTTTTCCACTAATTACGGGTTCTAACCTATATACAAGTGGATTTTATGGGTAATCTATGGATAAAAGGCTATTTATGACCAAATGCTATACTGGTACGTGACATACCTATTTTGGTTCTACACTCTTTTTTGAGCTTTTTGTAGTACTTTATGCCTTAATTTGTAATAAACTAAAAAATAGAAAACAATGAGTCCCAAGTGACGAATTTGGGGCTCACAGAGGGCTTCTTTCTTCGGGAGATTGGTAGGCTCAATCCTCTCACGTGAGCTTTCATAGGAGCGAACTCCAGTCCGAACACGCCGCCTCGAACCGCTTAAAGAGACTGCAGTATTGAAGAGATGCGTTTGTTCGTGGTCATATAAGCTGGCACCATTAAGGTAGACTCTGGAAATGTGCCAGGAGTGCATGGACCACATCCACTCTGACGGAACATCTGCCTCACACAAAGACTTTGTAATTTGAATTGCACCCGGTCATCACTGAGTGGCTTTCCGTCCATGTCAATGACAAGATCTGCATCAACACTATGACAAATTCCTTTTGCCACCTCGACCCCTCTTCGTTTCTGAGTGTGACGCATTTGGTATACCAAGAAGCTCGAGGAAATCCCTCGCAGGCTGCGACACCCGGCGGCAAAGTTGGCACTAGAACTGTTAACTAGTTGGCATCTGAAGTATCTATTCTGCGAGTGAAAGAACACCAATTAAGTAATACAATTGAGAGTATCCTCGAGACGAGGATAATAAATAAGAACGACACATTGACAAAATCAGGTGCAAAGTGACTTGCATTGGAGGGTAAAATTGTAAACAATTTTGTGATCATGTATAATATTCCATCCACCTAGACTAAAGAATTGAAAATGCGACGAATTAGCACAGCAGAACCAAAAAATAGAATTTAATCTATTATCTTTGCATTCCTGAGAAGAATAATGAATTTTATTACTTTATCTACCAAACACTCTTAACAAGGAGTAAGAAAATCAAAGGTATCTTCGATTCGAAGATACGAGACTTCAAAGATTGAGAGATTTTATGCATTCCCACACACATCGTTAGAGTGTCAGAGTGATTTTGTATATAGCTTTGTATACCATCTCGAATGTCAATGAATGTCTTTCTTTGTCCATGGTTATCATTTACATTCTATGCATGTGTGCGATTATCCTCGAGCCGAGGATAATCTCCATGCATGTGTGAGATTATCCTCGAGCTGAGGATAACCTCCATGCGTGTGTGAGATTAACCTCGGCGTGAGGATAACCACCATGCATGTGTGTGATTATCCTCGAGCCGAGGATAATCTCCATGCATGTTTTGATTTTCCTCAAGCTTAGGATATCCGCCAACATGTCCGTGACTATCCTCGAGCCGAGGATATCCTCCAACATGTCCGTGATTATCCTCGTTTCGAGGATAACCTCCACGTAGGTATGTGATTATCCTCGAGCCGAGGATAACCTCCATGCATGAATGTGATTATCCTCGGTTCGAGGATAACCACCATGTATGCTCTGATTATCCATGCATGCTTGTGATTATCCTCAAACCGAGGATATCCTCCATACACGTATGTGTTAGACAAATTTATAGTTCCGATATTTACGACGTGAAAAGTGGTTGTTCTTTCTCGAGCATAACAGACGAAGACCAACATTTGAGACGTGACACTGGAATTCTGAATACTCCAAGAATCGGAGGACTACGTAATACTACATGTACCTTTGCTTAACACTGAGGAGCAAGAGCACGAATCTAGCACTCAGTGAGAAGGGAAGAAGGGAAATAGAGGCACTTACGACAACCCGTATGAAACTAAGCCCCCTAGTCACTTAAACATGTAACATGTAAATGAATGCAAAAACAGAAGTTTGAAGGCCGTGCGGTAGCAATGTCTGCAAGAAGCCGCGGAGGAGGGAAAACTGGAAAACACAAGAGAGGAAATGAGGTGAGGAAGAAAGACGATGCAAATACTAGCAGGAGAAAATGAGTGGGAAATACAACGGCATTTGAGTTCTTCATGATTTTCTGGACATAGGGGAGAAGTACCTCCTTGGATTAGGGAGGCGTTGACATTCGATTCGCACAAATAATGACAACGATGTGGAATATGAAGGAGCTTTTCATTAATAGAATTGGAATCTGACGTAGCCGATCTTTTTAAGATTTAAATAGGGCAATTCATATTTTGTGGATTTTTTGGCAGTCACCTTTTCTCGGAGAATGTGGAAATATTCGTTGAAAGTAGAGCGGAATTTAGAATTTGGCAAATTTGGCAATTCATACACCACCCGCCAAACACCCTTCTCTTTAAAATAGTTTATTCTTAAGTCTGATTTAGATGAATGTGTAGGGGGAGGTAACCACACCAATTTGCCACATGTTGGGTCCAATGTGCATTGGCTATAAACAAAATTGTACCTAATGTAAGCTTTTAATAGGGAATGAAGTTAGGGCTTTAGGGTTTGGGGATCAGTGTTTCTAGGGTTTAGGGGACCCGGGAGGGCGGGTGGGACATCCTCGTTACAGAGGCTTTTCCTAGCGAACCTTTATCAAACATTAGACAGACAAGTTGCTACAAATTCCAAATAGTAGTAGTAAGGGACAAACTCCCCGTATTGCCAATATATCTCATAATAATGTTGTTAAGTAGATTCATAAGCCAAAAGTAGTAATGCCACAAGGTGTCTAATTGGCACAATACTAGTAGTTATAAAAATATAACTAACTTTATCAATTACTACTAACTAAGAACCATAAAATCCATGTACACTAAGTATCAAGATTCATGGTGCTCCAAGTAATTGGTCTTCATTCACTTTGAAGAGGGCTTTGGTGGTAGAATATTTGAGAGAGGCTGTGGACCTCACCTGTCCCCATGGCACCCAACATCACAACAAATGTTAGTGTGTCGTAGATCAGGTGTCTACAGCCCACAGCAGCTTGTTATCGCACTTCACAATTAATAAACAACCACACAAAGCTCAAAATCAGCAAAAAACAAATGAGAGAGCCAATAAAAAACGGAAAAGCAACAAAGATACAAGACCTGTGCTGCAGCCATCGTAGCTACAGATCAGTATGCTGATATTATCAAAGGACCACTAGATAATAGCAAGTGGAATATATCCCGATCGAGCTGCATCGTAAAGGTTGGTTCATAGGATTTATACACCCTGGACAGTCAATCAGCTGCTGTCAGTCGTCCCGAGATCAGCGGTGCAGCATGGTGGGATCTCCCGACCCAGATATCACCCTGATCAGGCCGGTGATCAAATTCGTAAGCCAGCAGGGTAAGCCAGCCCGACTGGACTGCGACCGAAGCCTGCCGTTATTGCATCGGCCAATCCTACATCGGCCCGCTTGCTGTTCCCCGGGTTATCAATCAGCGCCGGAAATTCTTTGGTCTCCCCCATCAGCTTGACCAGCTGTCGTACTAGCTCAGGGGGCGTTTTTACATACCACTAAGTCGGGTTAAATCCTGGTTGGTCCTTATCCTACGTGCATAGTATAACTGAAAACTCACGAGTTATTCCATAACTGATGGAGGTAATGGGAGGGTGGGTGGGACAAGAAGGAACAATGTAATTAGTGTAAATACACCACCAATTAATGATAATCTAGTGTAGTACTTTAGTAACTATAAATATAAGGTACTTAGTACTTACTAATGTAGGATCCATAAGGCTCATTACTCCTTAATGAAAGTCATAAAAAATGGAAAAGGATTTATACATGATCTAGTTTTCCATTTTATTTTATGAATACCTAATAGTTTATGAGGTACATTTAAGTGTTACTTATAAATGCCCTTTGATCCTTAATGGATTGCAAAAAGGCAAAAAGACAAAAAGGTACATCATTTTTTCAAAAGAAATTTTCCACCACCCATCTAATTACCATCCTACTAATCTTTCTCATTCCGTATGTATCACCACTCCATCACTATTTGCTAGAATTATATAGTCTAGAGCAAAAGCCTATAGTTACAAAATTGTAACAAAAAGGAGGGTTTGGGGTTTAGGGTTTAGGGTTTAACAAAGTATTGAATAAATGTAAATTGTATATTCACGAATTTAATATTCTTCAACATTAAGATTTTGCAAATTATATTGACAATTCATATTTGTTATTGAAATTCCAATATCCATAAATTGAAGGATGTTTCTTATTTAAAATTTGTTGGTTTTCTTAATTTTTTCAAATTAAAGCGCACGATAAAAAATAGTACTTCCTATTTTGAATATTATTACTTTTGGTTAATAAATGATGTCCAATGTTGTGGATTTCTAAATGTTGTGCAATCTTTAACTTAATGTCATGGAAAATATACACAACTTAGAACTTCATTATTCAGAACAAAGAACAATGTGCAACTGTGAATTTTTTAAGATCCAATTTTATAGAATGTAGTTCTTCATATATTTTATTTTCCATAATGTTTTAACACATCCTAAGGAATTTTCATTTATAGAGGAGCACATTAAATACTTGCTATTCTTCTTCTAGAGTACATTGGAAACCAAAGAAGAAACGAAGCCATTGATGCTAAACTACATAGAATTAAAATCACAAAATCTTAAAATGTAATGAAGACAACTATAGGAGAACAAGAAAATAATGTACGAGTTAAATTATGATAAAAAATTGAAAGAATAATGATTCTTCAACATAGTAGATTATTGTGTTCAATTGTTTTTTAAATTAGAAGGATTTGTAGGGGTAAACCAAAAGTTTGCACAACACTGTAAAGAACTACAATAAAATGAGATCCAAAAACTTTTTTGAAGATGAGATGAAGGAAATAAAAAGCAAATGTTTAAAATATTTCAAAAAGAAAGTAGGATACTTGAACTATTCAAAGTAGAACCCCTATTTTTACAAGCTTAATAACTATGTGAAGAGTACAAAATATTCAAAGACCTCTGCTCTAAGAAGCCAACATGTGCACCTTCATGGCATTCCAAACCATGATTTGAAGCATAATTGGCTTCAAATGAGACTACTTTGTTAGTACACTGAATGAATGATGGATTTTGCATTCATTTGCTCCCAATCATTATTATTAACTCCATCATGTTTTAGAGACTTGAACCACTTCAATGTCTCATAAATAATCATCATGTGAGGTTCACCTCCTAGAAATGAATGTATTACAATGTATCCCATACAATGTATCCCATACAATGACTTTCAAAATTGTATGAAATTAAATACTATACTATACAAGTTTCAGAAATTCTTTACATCTTGTGTATTTAAAACACATAATTATTCAAAAAGTGTAAGTTATGTATCAATGAAAGGCCTATTTTTTAACTACTACGAATAATTTTGAGTGTTATACTTTTATAATTTTGTGATGATAATTTTTCAATGAACAAAATATTATATCGAACTAATTCTTAATTTTTTTAACATGGAATTAAGAAGTAAAACAAACCAAGAGTTTTTTGTACTTTAAGAACTAAATTCAATGCACAACAATCATGGAATTTTAATGAAGACAATCGATTGAAGAAAATGTAGAAGTTTCATTTTTTTTCTCATTCCACCCCAAAACCTATTCCGTGAATTCAAAAATAATAGCTCTTTAAAGTACAAAACATTAATACTTAATTTTTATGTTTTGTTGTGAAGTACCAAACAAATGGCACCAAATTAATTAATACAAGAATCATAAATTCAAGTTCGAAATTTTTTCAACTTCTACATTTCATTGCTTGTCCCAATTTATGGTTATTCCATATCTTTTTAAATGTTAAATATTTTAAATATGGTGTTTAGACCTTTATGGGTTAGAATCATCTACAAAATAAAAGTTCTTTCTAATTTCAAAAAAATGAAATGGTAAAAATGAAATAGTTTATTATTTAATTATTCTTTTATTAATCACAATACTTTGTATTACATATAAAATTTTAGTATATGGAATGCCCCAAATGTAATGTAAGCTTTGAATAGGGTATGGAATTCGGTAATTGTGTTTTGGTGCGTAAGTTCTAAAGGTGCTTGATTCATTTGAAATTTAGAGTGAATTCCACGAAGCTCAAAAAACACGTCAGTCATTTTGGATGTTGAATACATAACAAATTAGAAATATCATTGATTGAATTCTATTTAAACTTGATTAAACTAGCAAATATGGAAAAACCCTGCCAATGGATATAGAGTATTTCCCACATTCTTGTAGTACTAACAAAAAGTCTACATTCAATAAAAAAAGTCTAAAACAAATGAATTATAAGACTGAAAAATATAAGACACACTTTGACAATTGTTTGATTTATGAATTCAACATCTCTTAGTCCCATCAGAGGGACTCTGCAACCTCCTTAACTCGTAAATGACACCAAGGCCATTTCTTGTTCGATGAATGACAAACAATCTTGCCGACAAGGACACAAATGCAACTATTCATGCTCTAAAATGTGTGTGGAAAGGGAAGATCATCTACAATAGTTTGTCTTGCAATGAGTACTTTTTCATTTTTTTAAGCGAACAATTCATATAGTGAGACAACAAACAATTTCTACGATGATTGACGTAGTGTTCAAGGATTAATTTTTTTTAAAACTAGTAGCATTTAGGGAGCTCAAATGTCATGAGATATGATCTGTGGTTGAATAGTCAATTCTTTGATATCAAATGCCACCTCTTAGAATAACTGTGACCTACAGAAACTTAATGAAGTGAAGTTCTCTTACATTCTTTAAACGCATAATGAAACCAAGGCCATTTTCTAGTCAATTAATGACAAACAATCTCACTACGTTGTCGCACTGTAAATGCGTACATAGTATAAAAATGCATAGTAATACATTATTTCCATAGATTTGGTTTTAATAATATAAAAATAAAGATGACATCATCCTTAGTAGCTTCAAGATGACGCCTTCTCACGATGACATGAGCCATCTATATAAGAATAGGTTATCATCTTAGAATGCCACCAAACTTGAAGTAGTTTCTTTATTGTATGTTATAGATTTCAGTATGTCGAATTGGAGGGTTTTTTCTGAGTCTCAAGATGAGGAGCCTCTACCAGAATCGGAGTTTGAGTTTTCGTTATCTCAACTACCGGCTCAACCTCTTCAGCTGCTAGGTCTTTCATTATCGTACGAGCGTCCTCAAGATGAATCTGGGCCTTCTCGACCGCCAAAGCAACCCCGTGTGGAGCAGCGATGGCACGGGAACCTACAACGTGGAGCTCGAGCACTAGTGATCCTGTTGCAGGTTGGGTGTGTTGAACCTGGTACCCAAGAAGTGACATTCGAAGGGAGTTTTGAAGGTCTTAACGACGATCAATACTATTGTATGGTCAGGCCTATTAAAGGGAGTCGCGGTCACCAACGATGGTTAGAGGGGCCAGTCAATCCCTTGACAAAGGCGGATCGTGTTGAGTTTGTTGCTACTACCATCAAGCGAAATTCTCAAGTTCTTGAAGATGGAGTGAAGTTTCTTTGAAGACTTTAGTTTTTTACCTTTGAGAAGACATTTATTTTATGTTAGTTGTTTGTAGATTTCATTTTGGGTGTTGAAAATAGAGAAAGAAAAGATAGAAAGGAATTAATGAAATAGTTTTCCTTCTAGGTGAACTTGAAGTGAATTTTCTTTTTAAGATAAAGATAAAGAGATAGTTGTGGGGTCAAATAAGGGCTCAATTATTGATGTGAGAGCTTTGGAAGTGAGTTAGGGCTGACCCCACTTGTTTGTGTGGTTAGAGTAGAGATAAGGTGGAGAAAAAAGGGATCACTATTCATCTTCTCTCCCGTTGTGAGTTTAGGAAGGCTTGAATGTTTGAGGGCCCATTGTGTTGTGAATTTGAAGTATTTTGAAATGAAATTTGGAGGTGTTGTGTATCATGGTGTGTAGTTTTCAAATTGATCTCACTTGCTTGATTTGGAGTTGTGAAGCAAAAGTTGTGCTAGTTTGAGTGGAGGGAGGTTTGTTGCCTTTAAAATTAAGAGGCAGAGACTTCGACCGACCATAAAAGACGGACAGGTTCTTGTTTTGCCATGAAATTTGGAGGGAGTGTAGGAAATTGTGTTAGCTTTTCATGAAACTATCATTCGTTCTGTTTGGAGTTTGTATGAGAAAGTTGTGAGTGTGGAAGCGAAGGAAGGTCTGCTGCCTTTCCCCTCTCAAGGCCGAAACTTTGGATGGCCATAGAGGTTGGACAGAGTCTTAGAATTGTATGAAATTTGGAGGAGTAGTAGATGATTGTTTTAGCTTTCCGAAAAGCTATCATTTAGTTCATTTGGAGTTATAGATCAACAGAGACACTCATCCAAAGATCAGCTTGGAAATTGGAGTTGGAGTTGGAGTTGGAGTTGGAGTTGGAGTTGGAGTTGGAGTTGGAGTTGAAGGAGTTGGAGTTGAAGGAGTTGGAGTTGAAGGAGTTGGAGTTGAAGGAGTTGGAGTTGAAGGAGTTGGAGTTGGAGGAGTTGGAGTTGGAGGAGTTGGAAGACTTGGAAGACTTGGAAGACTTGGAAGACTTGGAAGACTTGGAAGACTTGGAAGACTTGGAAGACTTGTGTGTTTGTGTGTGTGTGGCTTGTGGCTTTGTAAATTTCATTTTATTGTTGCGGGCAGTTTGGTTCACACCAATACTAGCCTCATTTGGTGTTGTGGATGCGACGAAGTGGGGTTAATTGCCCACATGGTTGAGACTTTTATGTTGTTCCCACTGGTGAGGCAAGTTTGCTGGTCACTGTGGGTTTGAAATTTAGGATCCAATCCCTCGGACGGCTCAGCTCGTGGTCTGGCCGTCCCGTTTTACACGTCCGAAGCCCGTGGTTTCTTATCACCCTACCTTGGCCTATTTAGAAACACAACAGGATAGGACAACGAGTAGCAGTTTGAAGATTTGAAGACTCGAAGATTTGAAGATTCGACAAGTTACAATTTATTTCATTCCCGAGCCATTTCTAGTCGCAGCCAGAATCCTCGTGATTTCCCGAGGCAAACTTTCTCTACACGACAACGTAGAACAAAAATTCAACTATTCATCCTCCAAAAAGTATGTAGAAACAGAAGATCATCTACAATAGTTTGCCTTCCACTGAATATTATAAATTTTTTTGAAGCCAACAATTCATATAGGGACAAAATAGATAATTTCCGCGATGACCAACTCATCGTTCAAGGCTTAAGGTCTTAGGGACAAATACGTGAGTAGGGCCCCAAGCTCAAAACCAAAGTTTGGTGACGTAAATTTGGCAAAATAGGTTTGACGTAGTAGGTTTCGTGAGGTGGCCAATAGGATTGTGGAAATAGGTTTGGGAGGTTGAAGGCTTGGGAACGTAGGCTCGAGAGGGTTTAGGCTCGGTAACGTAGGTTCGGGTTTTAGCAGGCTCGGTGGCCGCTGTCAGGCTCGGGAGGACCTAGGGTCGGGAGGTCATCTCTCCCGTTTCACAGGGCGCGGGGTTTTCCAGCGGCGAACATTCTGTCTTCCTGTTCTTGCGCGCGAGGTGCTTATGTGTTGCTTGTCTTCTTTGAGCACAAGGTTGTTGTGTGTTGCTTTGGTGTGTTGCTTGTCTCCACAAGTTCCACGCGCGAGTGTTTCGGCAATGTTGAATAGTTTCAGCTAGGAGGAGCAATTCAGCAGGTTGAGCGCTAGTTTTTCTTCCGGCGCTTGGATTTTCAGCAGGCGATTTGTAGCAGGCCCGCGAGGTTTTCTTCAGGCGTGGGGATTTGGAGCTGGCCACGGGATTTGGAGCTGGCGCGTGATTTGGAGCTGGCGCGCGAGATTTTGAGCTGCCGCGGGGATTTTGAACTTGTTGGATTTCTTGACTCCAGAGCTCGGGAAGAAACACTCGTTGTGTTTTGATTTCTGGTAAGTACAGTTTTGTGCTTGGCGTCCATGTAATGTGTTTTCTGAATTTGAAATGGTTGGAGTTTGTTTTCAACCCTTATTACAGTTTTTGTTTACAAGTGCAAATAGTTTTCTAGTGGCGAGGTTCTTGAACTGAGTGCAAGGTTCTACAATTCAGGTTCCAGTTCCAGTTCCTGTTTTCATTCTTTAGGCATGTTCATTTGCAATTCTTCTTCTTCTTGTTTCAATTGTTGTTGTATTCACCAATTCATAACATTGCTGCATTTCCAATGCAAGTGCTATTGGTTTTTATTTCTTGAGTTGTAGTATTCTGTTGTTTCCAGCATTGCTATTAGATTCATTGCTTGATTTCAATTCTGTTTTGTATGCATGTGTTAATTCAAAGTGAACTATATTCAATGGCTGAATTCTGCACGTGCTTAGAAGATAAATATTACAATTAGGGTTTTTGTCACCATTCTCGTCAATTACTACCGAGTTACCAACAGAATTTATCTTCGGCTCGAAGATAAAGAGAACAAATTTTTTTTAATGAAAATGAAAAACAATTATCCTCAGCCCGAGGATAAAAAAACCCAACAAACCCAACATAATCAAATAAAATCTAAAACAATTATCCTCGGGCTGAGGATAAAAACCAACAAACCCAACATAATCAAATAAAATCTAAAACAATTATCCTCGGGTTGAGGATAGAAACCAACAAAACCAACAAAATTGTATAAAAACTAAAATAATTATCCTCAAGCCGAGGATAAAAAACAACAAAACCAAATATTATTAAATAAATCAAGAAAGTATTATCCTCGGCTCGAGGATAAAACTCAAAACCAAAAACTAATAAATAAACTAAGAAAGTATTATCCTCGGCTCGAGGATAAAACTCAAAACCAAAAACTAATAAATAAACTAAGAAAGTATTATCCTCGGCTCGAGGATAAAACTCAAAACCAAAAACTAATAAATAAACTAAGAAAGTATTATCCTCGAGCCGAGGATAATACATCTCAAACAAATTTAATAATTCTATAATTAAATAAAACGAGCAACAATTATCCTCGGCACGAGGATAATTGTTCAACAAAAAACATAGCATAAAATAAATAAAAAATAGAAAATACAAGAATGCAAGTAGCAGTTATCCTCAGCTCGAAGATAAAAGAAACTAACCAAATATACACTAAAATGAAAATAATATAAGAGAACGAATTGGATTATCTTCGTCCCGAAGATACAGAACCGTAGATTTGATTTACAAATGAATTCTTTATGATGATCACTGTCTTATATGATTTGTAGCCTTGCACAGACAATACTCAGTCGAATTACATTAGTCAGAACTTCTATCGTTTGTTATCTTCGAGGCGAAGATAAAATCAATGAATACCTCTGATCTTCATGGTCTGCTATGCACAGGTTCATACCAGCATAGCTGCAGATACAGAGTACGATTACTCAGCTACACTCCCGTTTCTGGAGCCATTCAGCAAGTGGGTGGATGAGGAGCCCTTCATAACGGAGATGCCAAAGCTCTACGGCAAGCTCTGGCAATTCAAAGCCGTTGTCGACTCTTGGACATTCGGTGTCAACCAATCCAAGGACTACATCTACCTCCGTCACCGAGTAAAAGACAGCGGGATGTACGTGAATTGGAACCTGAGTGAGAAGGTCGCACTCGTGGAGAACCACCAAGACAAGTATATTGTCATCACCCTACAAGCGTATGACAACGCTGGGAGGGAAACGAAACATATCCACTCCATTGTCTACCATGAAGATGACTCGGTGGGAGTTTTCGACTTCGACAACTTCATCGCCGACTTGCACTCGGCAAACCTCGACACCTTGGTTGAAGACTTTATTTCCAGGTACCACCCCTGGCTCAAAAGGAACGCTAGGGTCACGGCCAGGAAAGTTGGATACATGTTCCATAAGCTCATAGAGCACGCTAAGGAACATGTCCACAAAGCACCTGCTCGAACAAGTCAGGGTCGTGGTCAACAAAGGTAGGAAACTGCCAATGAGACAAAATCAGCGTCAGGAGTGCGTGGCCGCACCGGGAGTAGAGGAAGTGGGAGAGGGACGGCCCATGCTAATGCCCCGAAGAGGAAGGACCCGGAATCCACTACCGGCGAGCCTAGTGGGAAACGCAAGAAATCTGTAGCGGAGACTCGCCCAGCTACCGCTGGCAGTTCAGGCTCTATACTGACAAATGTGAATCCACGGAAGCCATCAGATAAGAAGCCAATCGAAAAACATGAAGTGGCTGGAGCGTATCAGTCAGATTTTTGGAGGGAAAATGGCAAGTGCTTCATTTTTCATCCACAGATCTTTACAGTACACATCAAAGTATCAAACAATGCTTCCTGGCCAAGAAAAGATATATTGTCCGGAAGCTAGAAATGAGAATGGTGTTTGAGATGAAAGACACCCTCATTCATCTTGGCTCTAAGCAGCAAAGACAAAAACTTTGCTTGACACCTATAGATGCCAATAATAAACTTCTGAAAGAGCGTCCCAAGGATTGGGATTCTATCAAGAACGGAGGTTTCTACATCATTAATGGCCAGCACAGTGTCACTGCTGCCAAGCTCCTACAACAAGGAGGATGCTGTGAGACTCGGAAGATCGAGTTGCAGACGTGGGAGGCTATAATCGTCTGGACTAGAGACCCAAAACAGCTCACAACTATTTCAAAATGGTGCAATGCCTCCAATCACCTCGTTCACAATCAGCCAATGTGGGGGAACCAAATTTCCGCATGCAGATAGGTTTGGAAGGAGCTCAAGCGGCCTACCAACATCGAGAATGAGGGATTGGTGAGGCGGAACAAAACCGTGTACAACCTTACAGCATACAAGGTAGGTCCTCTTATCTTCGAGGCAAAGATAAAATGTACATGTTCATGATCTAGTTGTCTAAATGTATTGCCTCAATAGGGTTAGTTACCTGTAATTTAGTCTTTAGAGATGTCAGTTATAGTTATCCTCGGTTCGAGGATAACGGTCAAAAAATCAGTATGCATTGAGATGTGTACTTACTGCATTGAATATCCGTCTCCACAGGATTTTGTCGACACTATCATGATCCGGTATGGCAGTATCAACCCGGACAAGGAGGGAGCACAGGTGAAGCTCGCATCGGATGTCAAGAATGAAATCCGAATTATTACCTTGGCCGATGAGACAGACCAGATGTGGGAGGAGTTCCTCCAGAAACACATGGAGGGATCATTGATTGATCCCGTGACGCGCAAACCATTTAAGAGCGCAAAGACCTTCAACGAGAAGAATTTCTCACTGAAGAGGGAGTTCTTCAAGCACATGGGACACTTCACAGACATTGATTTAAAGGATTACGTCCTCCATCTGCTTGGGAGAACCGAAGGTCGCACACGGGACTACCCAAAGGTCTCAGTGGGCGCATCCAAGATCTTGTGCGAGGACAATTATAAAGCCGAGCACTGGGTAGAGCGGAGGAAGCGGAAGAAGGTCATCATGGAGGAATTTATGGCCCTCGATAAGTCCTTGAAATTCAAGGACAGACATGGAGAAGTCATTGACGTGGCGTGGAGGCAATGGAAGCGCGACAACATGTTTTCTTCGGCATCGTGGGACTTCCTCCTCACCGCCTCGCCCAACCAGTTCTTCGTGAAGCGCCTCACCAACGAGGCAAAGAAGAAGACTACAATAGACTACAAAGACAATCCAAAATTGTCGATGGTCTATAACATGTTCAAGACCTTCTTGAAGATGAAGAAGCGGGTAGAGCCAGTGGGTGGGGATGTGTTCATTCGGGGTCACCAATGCTATCCCCAAGCTCTTGTGACCACCCACGTTTGGCCCTACGTCATGAGAGACCTTCGTCTCGCTGTCATAGATTTCCGAATCCTCCCCAGACCAAATCCAGGATCAGGTGATAGTCCACCATGCTTGCCGTTGCTAAATTTTTTAGCGGATCACCTGAAGCCAGTGCTGTCTACTCCGGATGTGTGGTTATGGATTATGGGAAATCCATACGACATGGACGCGGCAAAGAAATTTGCAGCATCGAAGATGACATGGTACGAAGTTAAGGTGTCCAACTACCTACCAAGTAAGGCCGAGAGGATGGACAACTCGACCAACCGTGCGTTGGCACCCCCGGTGAAGCTCCTTTTTGTATTGAAGAAATGGGATGACGGGGAGCCAAGATATAAGGATGTAGTAAAGAAGGTCTACGCCACCGATGACATTCCTTACTACACGGATTTTCAGAAGAATACCGAGGCAAAATATAGAGTCCATCCAAGTGAGCTGAGGATGGAGTTCTATATTGTCATTCTCCAGAGTTTTACCGTGACTGGAGAGAACGTCATCGGCATCTACTCAGGCTCAAAGTTTATAATTGCTGCCAAGGTGAGACTTCATGTTTGGCTTGCCTTTATCTTCGGCTCGAAGATAATAGTGTCTTATTGCTAGTTATCTTCGGCTCGAAGATATCATTGTCTGTTGGTGTTGTATTATTTGCAAGCTACCTCTATGTATCTTGTATGTTGGTGTGTTATCCTCCAATCGAGGATAAATTCTCACGGGTTGATAATGATTATTAACGACTGCTTGTTCTTCTGCAGATGTATGGTCTCTATTATTATGGCCTTACTGACCGGCATGCATCCCAAAAACTTCGAGAAATGGCGAAGTATGGCAGTAAATTAGACATCAACGATTTCTGCCATAAAAACTCGCCATATCTTCCAGGTTATGAGCGACCTCGTAACCTTCAAACTCCAGATGTGGACTCGGAGTCCACACCCTCAATTGATGGCAATGCAGGAGCTTGAGGAATGCTGGTATGTGAGCAGAGAGCGGGGAGCAGGGAGCGGGGAGCAAAAAAAAGTGAGCATAGAGCAGGGATTTTAGGGAAAAAATCCCTCCTTAGTCCTACTACTATGAAAAAGGGTACCTAAAACCGTGTAATCAATTTGTCTCAAAAAGTTTGAAATTGAATTTTTTAATCCAAATAGGAGCTAAAGCCGTGGGATTTTAGAAGCTTAGACCTAATAGTTATATAGTGTAAGCATTATACTTATTAATTTTCAGACATTTAAAGCCTTCTACAAGAGTAGGGAGCAGATTTTGGAGAGCCAAAAATAGTGTATTATAGTTTAATTTATGAAATATGAGAGACCCTATTATCATGTACTTGTCATTAGGATTTAATTTTTATACTAAAAGAACATGCATAACATTGGATTTAAAAAAATTAGGATAACTAAAAAAATGATGATTAATTGCTTTAGGAAAAGTAGGACATCTAATTCCTTGGTTTAGAGTCATTTAAATCTTACAATAGAAAAATGAAGTAGTTTCAAAGAGATTGAATGAAAAACTATAATAGTACAATACCATCAAATAAATGATATATATAGTTTTGGCATGATATTACAATTGTGAAGATTATAGGTAGTTGTGAAACATTTACAAACAAATCTTTTCTTTGAGAAAATGCATAGAAGAAGAAATTAACTGTAAACCACCCAAGGCCTAATCATGTAAAAAAAAACTTTTTTTTTTTAGTGTGATAAGTCTAAATGTTAGCAAGGTATGAAAATCTCAATTGTACAATCTTATAGTGTGCATATTGATGATAATGTAAATCAAATTTGGGGTGATTTGACTGCACAAATTGGAAGATTATAATATTTTAGTATTTGAAAAAAATGGTGAAGTTTTCTTAATAACACATTCGGATGTCAAATTTAAACCTTGAACCTACTCAAATAAGGAAAAAAATGAACTACATAGTGATTCAAAACTAGAATATAATCACATTGGTGAAAGAAAATATCACTCACTTGACTCATCTTATCTCCAATATTAGTTCAAAATGTCAAAAAATAATCAAAAAAGAACACAATATCACATCTTTGGCTGAACCTCTCTCTAGTAAAATGCTTCTCAGTTTTCCATAACTTCTTAGATTGTTATGAAATTCTTACCACAAAAAGAAGACTAGTATGTGCAACTATTCCAACAAAAATGATTGAAAACGGACATTGTATGAAGAAGAAATAGGCGGCCAAAGTTCATTGTAACTAAAAAAATGACTGAATTTTAAACTTGAAATTGCTCCCAACCATTCAAAAGAACTTGGAGTGACATGAAAATTTTACCACAATAACTAGATCTAAAGGCAAACCAAACACAACAAATTTTATTGAAAACGGACTTTGGAGGACAAAGATACAAGCCCTCAAAGTTGCAGCCTAAAAATGTCGAGTGCTGAATTGAAACTGCACCTGTGAACTTTGATTGGCTCTTACAAACTGAATACAAGTTCAATCAATCTGAAAATTTAACCACAAAAACTAGACTAATATGCGCAACTTTTCCAACAAGTTTTACTGAATTTAAATATTGGATGCAAAAGTTATAGCACTTTAAATTAGATTGCTACATTGTGTGAGGACACTATAATTGGTCCTCTTGGGTGGTTTAGGGTTAAATACTCACAAAAAATAGAAGAAATAATACAATAAAATATGTATGTCACTGAGATATATCATTTAAATTTGAGAGCATACAACTAATTGTGTGCATAATAAATATATTGAAGCAAATGCCATAAAACTATCGAGCAATTTTGAGCCACAATAGTGAAATATATTGAAAAATGAAAACCACTCAAAGATCATCACTAGAAGTTGAACCTTCAATTTCAAATTCCTCTCCTTCACTTGCCTCTATATCCAAGAACTTATTTACCTTTGGATTGTATTGAAGTTTGCGTTGATTTGCTATTGGTGATGGGGCGTCAATGTATGCTTGAGCAATCCTTTCTGCATAAATTGGGAGATTGAAATTGAAAGGTGGACTTCGGTCATTTGCATCTTGCACTTGTTCTACTATAGCACTTCTACAAGACAAAAAAAAATTGGTCAAATACAATGTAGAAATCATTTAAGTATATACTCATAAAGTAAAAAATGGTGATAAAACAAATGAATCACAACTTACGCACAAGAAGTGAATCGATTCCTCTTTGGCTTCTTTGTAGGTGGCTGATCAGATGGTGGAGTAATGACTCTGTCCTTGCTTTTAGGAATAGAAGCTGTGATAGGGGCAAATGGAGCAATCATAGCCTTGAAAATGAGAGGATCATCTTCTAAAGCCAAGATGTGTCGTCCAGTCTCCAAACAAGCCTTGATGGATGAGCCTGATAGAAAACAAAAGATATATGAATAAATCATGAAAATTGAGTTCTAAAGAATGATGAATAGAACTTAAATTTGTAGAAAAAAAAAATACCTGTTGCAGCTTTGCAATCAAAGACAATATCTCCAGGCTTGCAAAATTGTAGGATGAGATCTCGCATGAAGGGTAAGTTCTTCTCACGTGGACCTCTCCATGGAACTTTCTCATTCATAAAGAGGTTTTCAATGTCCGTGAGATTGAATAGAGCATCGTTTTTCTCTAAAGGCTCACCATCATAAGAAGAGTCACGATTTTCTTGGAATGAAAACCGTGAAGGAATCTCCCGTCGAATGAACAACTGAATCCAAAATCGAATAGACTGGAAACATTGAAAAGTTGAATATTAGAAAAAAAATTGTATTTATAAAACCATAAATTCAATGCAAGCATATAGAATTAAATTCAACCATTCCTTCAAATCCTTACAAATGCTCAAAAACTATTTTGCAAATTCTTTGATTACCGTCAGTGATGGATCGCGTGCAGATGCAAGATGTAGCTCATTGATCCCCCACCAATCTTTGGCCAACTTCATGTCATATTGGTCGGCCAACTCATCAACTTCCTTTAGCAAATTGCGGTCATCGCAATGTATAAGTAGGAGGGCACCGTCATCATGCAAATACATATCAGCCATCTCAAAGAGAGTCTCAACGTAGTTCTCTGTGCGGGTGTTCCAGTCTGGAATCGAAGTTGAAATGCCTGGAATAGGAAGGTTCTCTGGAATGTCTGCAATGATCAAATCAAGCCCTGTATGCTTGTACTTCTTGCAAAAGTTGGATGTGACAGTACGGTTGCGAGAAGCGCTAATCTGTACATTTCATAATTATGAAGTTAGAATTAAAACTTTCAAAACAATGGCATAGAAAGGAAAATGTTGGAATTAGGTTTAGAATACAATACCTTAGCTATAGTATCGTGCAACCTTATCCATCGAGGATCAGGGCCACTGGGATCTTGTAAACTATTCAAGAGAGTGATGAGAGAAGTGCACTCTACAAAGACATGAAGAGAGTGTTGAGGCTCTATCATAGAAGAACTAACTGAAGGAAACATGGACTGTTTCTTCTTGCGAATTTGGTTACCAATCCCATGATGAACATTGGATAAAGAGGAATCTGGAGCAAAGGTTGCAACGCCGTCATCATGACCTTGGTCTGACATGGAGGTAGTCTCATGACTATCTGAAGGCATGGCTACAAGCTCATTTGCTTGAGACTTCTCTCTTTCAGCTTCTTCTTTCTCTGCCTTCTCTTTTGCCACCCTCTCCATCTCTTCCTTCTCCGCCTTCTCTTTTGTCACCCTCTCCATCTCTTCCTTCTCCTTCTTTATGAGTCGTTTTTTCTTCAGTGGCTTGTCTTGTGGTTGAGCTTCTTTGGGGTTTACTTCTTGTGCATCGTCAGGGTCAACAAGAGGAAGCTTTCCATCATCAAGAGTTGTCCTTTCAACAACCTCTGAATCGAGGGTGTAGTTCCGGTGACAATCAAGGTACCACCCTCCCGCTTCCAAATGTGTAGCTTTGAATTTCCTCAATTGCTCAAATGTAAACATGCAAAGATCGGAGTCTTTTTGCAACCAAGAAAGGAAAAAGGGCGGTACAGCTTCAGCTGAAATTGCTTTCTTGGATAGTAAGACTTGCATGAAGTACCTAAAGTAGAGGTGAAAAATGTTATATAATTAAAAAGTAGTTTATGAAACATAAAGAATAAAAACAAACAAAACATTTTCATCAACTTTTGGAAGCAACGGTAACAAATAGGGACCAAAATATAATAAACAATAGAAACTAAATAATGAAAGACCAAAGCAATTACACAAGTGTAGTAGTTTGGATGTATGGTATTGGTACCTATATACAACGCGCCTCATTGCACTATAAGTTCCAGGGAACTCTTTGAATACAGATTTTTTGGTATAAAGCTTTTGATCTTTGTTTCCAAAGAATGGGATAAAAGCTTTGTCCCAAAGAAGAATGCGCCAATTCTCCACGTAATCAGAGGGCTTTCGAACACCTTGTATAGTCCAATCTACAACAATGTTGTCGTCTTTGCAAATATTTGTAACCATCTTAACAACTGCCTCTTCCATCTGTTAAAATAAAATAGAGAATGTTTAAAACAAAATAAAATGAAACCATGATAACTGTAAGAGACAAATTGATTGTTGGTCATAGTACAATACCTCAGCCCAAAATGATGCTTTGTTGATCCAAGAATCCCAAAAGAGATCCTTATCTTTGGACCCAGGAAAACGATAAGATTGTCGAACAGTCAATGAAGATGCATTCCACCAACATAACCACCATGCCTTGTACTTTGCTTCAACGTTAGCAGTGGCAATTTTTTGAAGCTTCTCAATTGTCATTTCGGGAACTGGATTCTCGCTGAAATGACGGTCAATCTGAGCATACAAGAACATTTTTGTTAGATTGAAAGATAACAATCTCAAGATAAATTTAGAAATAGCAACTTTGACTAGGGTAGGAATGAATTTATACCTCTTTCAAAAAATCGTTTCCATTCTTTGGATTTGCCACCGCTAAGTATTTGTCAAAGTCTTTGGCATGAATGGCCTTGATGAACTTATCTGAGGCACTCTTCATTGCCTCCCAAATGCCTGGAGCAGTCCTTTCTTGGAGCGGTGTCCGCAATGTGTACTCTCGAGCTGCTTCATCGGCAGCCACTGCAATCTCCCGCTACAATTGAAAAAAAGAATGTCAAAGGAATTACAGATTTCATGTACAAAATGTCAGAAAACAATGAAAAAAGGATCACCATATCACATCTTTGGCTGAACCTCTCTCTAGTAAAATGCTTCTCAGTTTTCCATAACTTCTTAGATTGTTATGAAATTCTTACCACAAAAAGAAGACTAGTATGTGCAACTATTCCAACAAAAATGATTGAAAACGGACATTGTATGAAGAAGAAATAGGCGGCCAAAGTTCATTGTAACTAAAAAAATGACTGAATTTTAAACTTGAAATTGCTCCCAACCATTCAAAAGAACTTAGAGTGACATGAAAATTTTACCACAATAACTAGATCTGAAGGCAAACCAAACACAACAAATTTTATTGAAAACGGACTTTGGAGGACAAAGAAACAAGCCCTCAAAGTTGCAGCCTAAAAATGTCGAGTGCTGAATTGAAACTGCACCTGTGAACTTTGATTGGCTCTTACAAACTGAATACAAGTTCAATCAATCTGAAAATTTAACCACAAAAACTAGACTATTATGCGCAGCTTTTCCAACTAGTTTTATTAAATTTGGACATTACATGCAAAAGTTACATGACTTTGAATTGGACTGCCAAACTATGTGAGGATACTTTCGGTCCCATTCGACAATAAAAGGTTTTGTAAGAAAAGCAAATTGAAAAGATGGTTGTACCTTATACAAGAAGGAGATGAAGACATTGACTATCAAAGAAAACCAACTTGGTCTCATCGCCTTCACTTTCTCACAGTATTGGTATTCGTCGGGTGAGATAAGGTCTTTGAAATTAGCAAGGGGTAGAACTCCAAAATTTTGAATTCGACGCAGTCGAGCTGGAATTGTGCTCTTCACATGATCATGTTCCGTAAACCTATACAATACATTTTTATGAGAATGAAATCAAAGTCAATGTCAATGTCAATGTCAATGTCAATAAATTGATATTTAGATGCAATACGTATATATTAAAAGAAAACAACAAACTTACCAATTGACATCGCTCATTGCATTTAGCAAGTTTGCCATTTGACCTCTTGGATCCAATATAATGCAATGGACTCGTTTGTGCCAGTCGAGTTCTCCATCATGACAGTTGGTGATGTGTCGCATCCATGCGGAGACACGATGATTCCCATCCCATACATAAAACATCTTACCTCTCAATTGGACAAGGTCGACATCTGCCATCAATTCCTTCTCAAATTCCTCATTGACACGTTGCCAATGAGGACTCCACCTTGCAATTTCTTCCTCAGTCACATCCATAGTTTTCTTAAAATTGTTGTACAGTGAAACGTATAAAACCCGATCACCATCTCGATAGCCGTTCATGAACTCGCTCTCCAATCTTTGAACATCCATTTCTCCAACTGGTCTAACCTCGTCCATTACAATCATTCGACAAAGAGGGATCTCAAGGCGTGACTTCGTAATAGGTTGGATGCGTAATGTGTTGATGAGTCATGTAGTGTCCACCTTGAGTTGTTTGCGGTGGAGGTGCTCACTCTCCAACACACTCGTTACATTAGGTGGAAATTTGTGCCTTGGCTCATCATCATCTTCAAGATCAATAGATGCAACCTTCAAAATAATGACACATGAAATTGAATTAGAAAAATTGAAGATAGGGTTGTGAAGGGAGAGAGTGATGTACATGGAAGCTCTTTCTTTCAAAAACTGCACATACACAAAGTAATGGAAATTACATGAACTTCAGAAGTAGAAATTTCATTTACCTCAGTGATTGGTGGTGGAAAACTTTCTGTAAGCACAATTGGGGATATTCCATCTCTTCCCGTTTGTCTTGCAACAATCCTCTCAGCACTGTCCTCCTCATCATATATAATTTCAGTTTCGTTGTCTTCGTCCATCTGATTAGTTCAAATCATTCCAGAAAACATGACGTGAGTGCTGAATTATTTGTAATGAAGACGAAACAAAATTTGGCTCACAACTATAACATACAATACAAATATTGTCATAATAGTAAAGACTAGGATTCCTCGTGAACAAGGATTCACCATAGCCCCTTTTTTATTGAAGATCTAAACCATATCATATGACCAAAAACAAATTCAACAAGTATATTGACTATATTCATTGACAAGTAAACCCTAAAAGAGCTTAAAGTTCATTCTAACCCTAAACAAGAAAAGGTATTAGGAAGTTATGAAATGACATCTATATTTAAAATTCAGCCTAAATAGTCTAGTTTGTGAACACCCTCGTGAACGAGGACTACATTAGCTGCCGAAATTCTAAACCAAAATATTAGCATTGGTGCAAAGAAGGTGTATAAATCCTCCTTTAAAAGGACTTTGTTTAAAACGATACAACAATAACAGCATTTTCAATCAGATTCGAAACATCAGTAGGTTTTTCCTTAAAAAGGACTTTTTGAAATGGATATGTGTAATACAGCCTACAAAATACAACATTTTTAAGTACACTAGGCGCAGCTTTTAGTATCCTCGTCAACGAGGACTCCCGAAAATGGTTGTATTCAATTCACCGCTCACAACATTTTTTACTACAGTAGGCGCAATTTTTAGTATCCTCGTCAACGAGGACACTCGAAAATGGTTGAATCCAACTCAAGAATCACTACATTTTCAACTATACTAGGCGCAGTTATTGGTTTCCTCGTCAACGAGGACTCCCCGAAATGATTTAGAATAAGGCGCAGTTTTGGGCATCCTCGTCAACGAGGACTCTTGAAATCACACCGCCACTTCTACTGTGATATTCAGCATTGTTCCTAAACTCCTAAACCAAAATTATGAAGGTAAAGACATGATTGTGAACCTCAATCTCTGGCTGAACATCTTCTAGCGATTGGTGCGAAGCCATTGCCGAACGCGCCGCAAACTCTCCTTCCTCCATCTAGAACATGCGGCTACCACCAACCGTGAGTAAAAACAACACCTCGTCGACGAGCACTCACCCAACGCACCCAAACCCTAACCTCAATCGGTTCGCAAGACTAAGGAAGAAGAAGAAGAAGGAAAAAAAAAAAAAAAAAGTACAAAATCGGTAGATGCAAGTCAAGAGAATCTTTACAATAAGAATTCTGATTTTGAAGATTTAGGGTCAAAATTTTCAGATGACCTAGATTATAACCTTACAGTTAACCTCAATTTTTTTCAGAATTTTTGGACTCACGGCTGATTTTATAAAAATCCTCAAAGTTGACAAAAAAGACGGAGGCCAAGATTTGCTCAAAAAATCTTCGGATTCTGAAGATTTCAGAGAAGATTCCAATATGCTGAATTCGTTTTTGGGCCATAAAACATTCAATTAGTGTCCGTTTTTTACATGCTATATACTGTTGGAATCGTCTTCTCGAACTGCATGATTAAGTTTAGGATGTCAAATTCAGATCTAACAAAAAACTATTCATATTCATTTAACACACACTCTTCTAATTCTGTGGTCCATTCTTCTACAATTCTAAGCCCATACTAATATAGTTTTGCATCCAATTAGAGAATGAGTACATAACCTTTGTATTTTCAAAAAAATACATCTACATCTTATTTAAATTATTGACTGCAAATCATTAAATGGCATATGGTATACTTATGAACATACCAAGTCTTCTCTATCCTGGTTAGGCTCTTCATTTGCATCTTCATTGTCATCCTCGCTTTCATCATCTTCTTTGCCATCTTGGTTGTCCTCGCTCTCATCGTCTTCTTCGCCATCTTGGTTGCCCTCATCTCTTTCAACCACAGACAATGGTTCTTCAATAATCTTAACAAGACATAATGAACGGTCACCAACAACGTCGTCCACTTCTTGGTCACCAAAATCAAGTGCCTTCGACATTTCACCATAGCTATGTATACCTCTGCTTACAATTTTTTCCCCTCTCATCTTAGCTCTTAATCTTTCTTTGGGAGTTGTGTAATACAGTTCGCGTCTTCTTCTCTTCTTCTTTATCAACCTAGAAGAACACGATATTCGTTATTTCGGGAGTTTCCTATCTCCCAATTTACGTCGGTTTGCACTGATCTGAATCACAAATTGGGAAACTGGAATTTTTGAATGGCCATAACTTACTCAAATTTTGTCCAAATTGGGCATATGAGATGTTTTTTGACATCTACAGATTCCGTAGATGTCAAAAAACACCTCATATGCCCAGTTTGGACAAAATCTGAGTAAGTTATGGCCATTCGAAAATTCCAGTTTTCTAATCTGTGGTGCATATCAGCTCGAACCGAGCTGAACTGCATACTCCCAAAATCATGGAATTCTCCCAAAATAACGAATATCGTGTTGAAGTTGCAACCTGAGACTTAAGTACTTTGATTTCTTCAAGCATTTGATTTACTACACATACATCCCTAAATAGCAAGCATTACAGTAGCACCCTCTCTATCACCTCCAAACTATTTATCATTCTCCCTACTAACTTTAAAAACAAATCAAACAAGTATTGAGTCTACAAATACCTTGCTTAGCCATTTAAAACCTCAAATAAGTGACAACTTAGGTGCACTACCCTCACCCCTCACCCCTCACCCCTCACCCCTCACCCTTCACCCCTCATAGATCTTTAGTACTCTACAATCTCCCTTTGCAACAAGAATACATAACACATATCCAATGCCCAAGCTAATGCAACGCAAACTCAAACTTCTTACAGAACAATAGAAATAATACAATGCAGTTCTACAACTCTAATAAAGAAGACAAGCAGAATTCCTGCAAGAAGAGTTTAACATCTCTGGCAACGGTAAATGACAATTGTACTACTCAAAACCTAATTCAAATTATGAAATCTAACAGATCTATTGTTGTAAATGCAATTTGTTGTTTGAGTACTCTCCCTACCTTCTACTATAACGTAAACCTACAAGTTCAGGATTTGGCGCTTCTAGTACTAGTATACCTGAATATCAACATAAATAGCAATTTTTCAAATAAATAAATGCCTATACTTTCTACTGTTTCTTGTCCCTAATTCATACAAATGATGTCTGCTTCAACTGTTGCTTGCTTTAAATGCTGGCTACTTCAAACAGAGATTGTGACATGTACCAGATTTTATTAGGTTTCTTATTCCTAACTCATATTAATTATTAAATTCATTAGCAATAAATATGTTTATTTTTGTACTTCATTAATTACTAATCTAGCTATCTTATTCACATTTCTCTTCATTTTAACAAATATGGTACTAATATATTTTATTGTCTATTATGTCATCATTATGTGTTTTTAGTTTGCTTGCCTTTCTTAATGAGGTTATTTGAAGACGTTAATATTAATGATACTTCTTACACTCTTTGTCAGAATTCATCATTGTTATGCTTTTCAAACCATTTCCTAATCATCATTCACTAAAGATGTAGTAAAAATACTTCATTCATTCTTCATCATACCTGCTCACTATATTTTTGTCTCAAACACAATTTGCTTTTCCTTTTCAAAGCAGTTTTCTTCAGAGCAGTATGTACTAAAAGTAGAATGATGTTTTCATGAAACTTCAATTTCTGAGCGATGGTAGACTTTGCAGGGATGGTTGTTGTGAGGGCGAATGGTGAAGGAGTTCCAATAACGTTTCTAGTGGGCGAAGATGGATTTGTTGTTGTATCCGCATTTCGGTTAAGTCTTAGGTTCCAATTAAACAAGGACTCACTTCACATTGATGAAGAGGTATTTGATGAGCGTAGTGGAGATCTTACTCATACAATTGGTCAAGTCTCTACATCTGATGGTTCTGGTAGAATGTGGCATCTCAAGTCTGGTAAATTTAGGGTCTATGGATTACGAGAATCCATCATGGCACCTTCCTCGAGTGTTTTTACACCTCATCAGTCATCTACATCTTCTCTTCAAACACCTTTAGCCTGGCCTTTAGCATCGCAAGTCAAAGTAGAGCCTGTTGTGAGTAATGTCACCATTCTTAGTGACGACTTTGACGACAATTCTCCTGAGCAATTGCAAAGCGTAAAGACTTCTTGTTTGGAGTCAACTTTGCTGAGATCAAGTATTTTACAGGGCTCAAATACTTTGTTGAGCTCAAGTACTTTGCCGAGCTCAAGTACTTTCCCAAATTCGAGCACCTTGCCAAGCTCGAATACTTTACAAACCTCCGGTACATTGCCGAGCTTCGATACATTGCCGAGCTTCGATACATTGCCGAGCTTCAATACTTTACCTAGCTCAAGTACTTTACCAACCTCTACTGAACCATTATCTGCCAACCACTCTAATGGTAGCAAATCCATTACATCTGTAAATATGAACGGTGAAGCTCCTCATTTTAGTCTTAATTCACATATCCCACATGGGTTGTTGTACCTACCATTTCTCCACTTATATAAAGACCTTCTCTCCTCACCATCTTCCACACGAAAATGGTAAAGAAGTTTATCATTAGTATGTCATCCAAAAAAAATTAGCATGGTAGATGGTCAATGGACTACCTTTAACATTGTTGTGTTTTCCACAACTTGGTTGGAGTGCAAGGTATTCAATAATTAGGGTTAAGGTGCATTTGAATACCTTCATCTTGATTATTGTAACCCTTGTACTTGGATTCCGAGCCACTGACAAGCATTTGCCGTTGTGACAGAAGGTGAACGAGAATAGGGGAAATAAAGTTCTCACCGGCCTAATTTAATGTCTAGAGGTTTGCATGAATTTCTCCCAGAATTTCCGTGCTTAATAACACTCTTATGGCATGATGGAATCTCCTCTTCCATTCAAAATAAAATGAGTCTCGATTGGTCCACCGCATGTTTGCCAGATAGATATAGTGATCGACACAGCTAGCTAGCTATTACAGACAAACACCCAGTGGCAAAACAATTGCAAAAAGGAAGGGCTTGGATAGATATGTGTGCTCAGTGTTCACATCGATCATTCGATCGATCACGTACCCACTACACTACACTACACTTTAGAATGTGTTTCTAGCTAGCTACTTCTGTGATTTAATACGTATACGTCGCAGCAAGTTGTTGATGCAAAGCTCCTGCAGTCACCTAGAATACCCCTGAAGGATTGTACGTAGAGGTATTTGGTAAGAACGCCAGGCTAGGTCTGTCGAGATCCAGACAGTTAACGCGGATCGGACTCGCCGTCCCGGTCAGGGTGCCGAGCCATTTTGGCAAATTGCGATACAAGATGATTATTACAAGTTGCTAGATGTGGTTACTATTTTTCAGGTCTGCTGTAGTCGGTAACCTCGTTGTCGATCGTGGTCCACATTACACGAGTGTCAATGCCACTTGCATGCCTTGAGTTGACAAGAAATCTTGCGTGCATCTGGGTTGCTGCAAAATCATTTTTAATTTGGATTGTGGATTTCTGAGTTGACTTTCTACTCCTCAATAGTCTCGTACGTCGTGAAACCGTCTGTAGTATGATGCGAATCCTATTCACAACTGCACTGATTTATATTTTCGAGGTGTGGTGAGGAGTCTATTTATAGAAATTTTGAATTGTTAATGGAACTGCACCTAAACGTCGTGCAATTGAGCATTGATTGTTTGTTTGTTTTTTGAAAACAATCGGAATTCCATTGCAAAACAAAATGAAAACAATTAACAGCCAAGCAACCCAATTGGGAGCTGGACACGAATGAAGAGAAGACTGACTGAGCAAGAAGAAGCTAAGAAGAAGCTAAGGTAGGAGGTCCATAAACCGCTCATTTAAGAGCTGAAGCTGACTTTTGGGGAGGTAGAACTTCTTAAAAACAAATTCAGTAAATTTTCCTTGAAAGGCAAGAGAAATTGGCATTTAACCCAAGTTGTTTCATATTTTTTGAAGCTTTGTAGAATTAGTTATGAATTTCTGAAGTTGCAGAAAAATGCATTTTTGTGGGCTCTAAAACCGACCACCTCCTCAAATGCACACCACTTGTACATTGGAAAGTGCAAAATGTACCTCTAGAGCCTGATTGGTTTTAGAACCCACTCCATTTTAGGACCTCCTACCTTACACCAAGCAACACGGCTCAGGGCCTCGATCGGTTCTACCAAACAATAGAGTTTCCCTGTCTCAGTAGCCATGATGGCAGTCTGAAGTCAAATGGAGTCACTTGAAGCTGATTCCAGAAGTGGCTAGCGTAGCCAATCATGTGCCCTTGGCCCAAAGTAGAAGATAATAAAAACCCCATGTTCCCAAAGTAATAGATAATTTGATCCAACTTTTAATTAAAAAAATAACTCAAAAAAACATAACTTTCACATTGGAGGTTTAACCTCTAACGCCTTGATCCTTTTTCTAATTTTGGCACATTTTTGCTTATATCTTTCTAAAAAAATATCATTTACTGGAAATTCATGAATTGATCATTATGGAGGGTTGTCTTTTCAAGATTCAAGTGTTACATTGGATGAATGAAAAGTTAGTTTGACAAAACAATGCCTTGAAGCCCTCTATTCATCGTCCAGAAAATGGACGTCAGAGCACTTAAGGGTTAAACAATAAACATCACAAAATGAAGTCTGTGCACACCTCCTTACAATTTGCAAAGAGCTTTCTAGTGGTATCATGAACACAACTAGGGGACATATGGTTCCAAAGATCTCATTGTATCAAACAAACAAAACATGAAAAATTCAAGCTAATTTTATATATCTTTTGTACCTTAAATCAGGTTGTTGTTTTTGTTTGTTATGGTGAGATCATTTCGATTGTGCTTCCCCCAAGTATGGATTTTTGAGTTATTTTTTAATTAGAAAGTTAGAAAATTACTTGTATTTTTATTTTGGATGTGGCACTGGCATAGTGCACACTAGTTTGTACCTTAAATGAAGTTGTTTTGTAATTTTGTTTTGTTTCATAGTCAGTAATTTTGTTATCATGGTCCATTGGTACCATATTTGCTTCTAGCATTTGTCATTGAGGGATCCCTTGGTAGATTCTAAGAGGTTAGTTGCTTTGTAAATTGGATGCAAAAATCCTAGTAAGAGGGGTCATCTTAGAAACCCTATCCAAACATCTCCTAAACCAATTATGTGAACTCTTGCACAGTGAAGGATTTATTTGAAGGATTTTTAAGGAGGTCAAAAGAATAACTATATTTCTCTCATTTCCAAGCACCCGAAGCACTCCCTTCAATAGTTATAGGTGCAAAATATGATGCATGGGTAACAATAATACATGAGGAGATCTCTAGATCAGTCGTTGCAAGAAACACTTGCCATTTTGGCTCAAAACGGACTATTTTAGTGAATAATGTGACTTTGGAAATAAATTTTTGAAAATGAAATACATATGGATAATTTGTAAAGCATTGAAAATAGTAAGTCTCTAAAAATTCAAACTTAGAAAATTTTATCTCTAAAAGTTATGTACCCAAAAGCACGATGGAAAATACCAAGAAAATGGATACTTTGATGTTTCATTTTTAGAAAATAGTAAATAAATTCAAAAAAATAAATTCAAAATATACATTTTTCCTTACTTGAAGATGCTCCTTCTAAACCATTTTTATCTTTGGGAAAAAAAATTGTGTTCTTTGCACTTGTGCAAAGGTAGTGCACTTTGAGCAAATGTGGAAGGTAGACACTTTACTATTTTTAGAAAATTTCTCAATTGGATTGTGTGACTTTAGTAGAAGTCCTTGTATTCCAATTTTGAGCTTCAAAATCTCATTTTTGGGTCAAAAAGAGTACTACCCCCCCTCCCTCCAAAATGGCCAAGATAGACATCCAATAAGGGGATGTTTAAAAATAGTAAAACAATTTTTTTTAAATGCAAAAAATTATTCAAAGTCTAAAACTACTACATGTACCTTCATTGCAAATTTCATGTACAACTAGTATACAACACAAAAGTTATGAGCAAAAAAACACCTATCTAAGGCCAAGGGGGGACAAGTGTTTCTTGCAATCACCTAGATATATAGAAAAACATCATGGGATTTCAACAATTCTTTAATTCTGGACTTTCAACAATTCTTTAAATGTGGCATGACCCAATTGAATATAGTTTACCTCGGTAGTGTTTTTGTCAGCCAAGGAATGTAAGATTTAACAAGTTTGGGTTTTTTTACATCCGAGTCATGATCGTTTAACAAGCCCTCTAGTTTTCTGAACAGAACTGTTCCATTCCAAGAATGCTCTGTTGTATGTTCGAGGGTCTGCTTAAAACAGGATTGATCAATGGTGCCTGTATTCACGGATTTCAAAGTCCTGCTCTTGCAAATGAGAAAAATGTTTGCGTTAGAAAGAATTCGATAATAAGATGAGATAGAGCTTTAGGAAAATGTGGATTGGAAGTCTTTGCTTTTTTGGCTTTTAAAGGGAGGGGTCAGTTCTGTACATTATGTACCTTGGTTTAGCAACAGTTAAATTGGTCAGTAACATTTTCATTATGTCTACTCTTATAGCCATCAATCATTTTATTGGATTTCCACTAAAGTTTATCGATGTAACAGTGTTACGAGAGCTGGATGGTTTGAAAAGAAGACGCAATATAGGGCACTCTGCTCGTATGGCCTTGAAATGGATCAAAGATCTGGATGCGTGTACGAGGCTGACTCAGTATGTTGATACCAAGCTCCCTAGAGCATTATATCATAACATTCTAGAGCATGCCCACTAGTACATACAACTTGCAACCTTTTCAGTTCAGCGCAAAAAAGAATCTGGAGTACTAGAATTTAATTGAAGAACTTGCAGACTTTTGAATTATTCTATATCACGTACTGTCAAGCAATCAATCACAGTCGATCAGATGAGTCCGCCCACATGCTAACAAGTCGACTAAGAACTCGATGGGAGGAAACTGCAAAGAAACAAATAACTCCACGGGTGTTCCTTGCAGTTAGCTTCGTAATAATGTTACGATGTTGTCGATGTTGAAGTGGCTAACCTGGAGGCGACTGAGCTGTGACAGTCCCAGGCTGATGACCCGTTTTCGTTTTGGCAGGAGTATTCTTGTACACTGCAGCAACCAAAGATTAATGTCACCCACCAATGACAAACACATACTAGATTGTGCCCTGCGGCTGTTCGATAGTAGCGTGACCGAAAGACGTGTTGTCTTTCTGACCAAAGACACAGCCCTCAAGATTAAAGCCATGGCAGAGGTATGCTCTCAATTACCAGCCATCTACTTCGGTAGTGTTAAAAATCCTTCCTCACGTGACTTGAATCATGGGGACAACCACCTCACATGCGTCTCTCTCTATATATGTGTCGCAGGGTAGTGTAATAATGTGCAAGAAGTCCAATCTATGACTGATTTTTTGCAGAATTCTTACCTCCAAGTAATGCAATGGACAAGATATCATTCGAAGAAATTCCAGATCATTTGACACTCCACTCTTGCATACAACTCTCCCTGAAGTCACACTTTGTAATTGCACATTCCATGTTTATCCTCAGAATCTTTGTTGGGTACACATGGAATTGGCCAACTTTCACATGACCAGTTTTGAACATGCATTTAGAAGCTTGTTTACCTCATGAGGTAATGTCATTAGAGAGGGTTGAGTGTAGGTTCTTGCATGTGCTATTCTACGAACTATGAACTTTTGTGGTGACAAATGTTCTCTGTGACAATGGATACCTTGCTAAGACAAAGTAGCAAACTCTAAATCTTGATGGATGTATCACATAATTTGACTTTTGACACTCGGATGGAACTTAGGATCATATCTACAAGATGTTCTTCTAATGTACAAGATGGGTTCCTTTTCTGCTTTGTCAAGCGACTGACTGACCGTCAAGGGTGCAACGTCATTCAGCGAGAGCTTGCTCAGCCCCTACTCCAAGCGCTTCTTATGGCTTGGCAGCACAGCCTACCTTCCGCCTGTGAAAGCTCTCAGCTGAAGACTGCAAATTCACAGGCTATGATGAAAGCTACGCTGCTGCACTCTCCAATTCTCCATTCTCGGCGTACATCCAATTCCGAGTTGCGAGGCAAAAAGAAACTGTCCCCAGACTGAAGCGAAAGGTCATGGGAAACACGGGGTTGCAGGGTTTTGGTGTCATTATGGACTAGGTAATTGCAAAATTGCGGGCGGCGAGGTTGGTACTAACCTGCGATTATTCTTGATAACTTGGCCTACTTTGCAATTGACAAGACATAATGTCAATGTAGGAGAGTTGAGCCGCTTGACTTTTTTTATTGCTTAACCAATCACAACATGGCACAACGGCAAAACTTTTGTGCATTTAGATTATGTTAGGTGAATTGTCACTCACTAAATTAATACCGGTTGATAGTAGTAGAGATTTCTCTCCAATTTCTCTCACTGCTATACCAATGAAATTTCTACTTCGTACCCACCATGCTGAAAATTTGCACAAGGCAAGCAGTGAGCATTATCAGTCTTAATTTGCCTCTCCTTAACGAATCAAAACTTGCCGCGACAGCGAAACTCTCCTGCATTGACATTATGTACAGTACCCGGCAAGTCTAAACCGTGCACCCTATCCTGCCATGCAAAAGAAAATTGCATAATATATAATATGATTGACATTTTTTGTCTTCCATACTCAATATTCAATTCTTACACAATTTCAATCAAGTATACCAAATTAGGGTTTTGGAAAAGTAAAACTCCATTTTTGGTGAATTATTTCATTTAAAATTCACAGTTTTACATGATAATTGATTGAAAACCATTGGTGATTATTTTTTTCAAATCCATTGTGGCAATAGGTAGGAAACATCCACATGCACATCTATTTTTGAATAAGCATCTCCAAAAAGTTTTAGAATTTCTTCACGAAGGTTTCAAAAGTTGCGGTGACAATGTCCAAATTTTGAAAAATAGATATTTCTTCATTGTAATTAGATTTTGGCAAAACAACTGTAGTTTCATGGTCAAATGTACAAAATTAATAATATTGTGAAGGTCATATAGCAAAATCTAATTACAATGAAGAAATATCCATTTTTCAAAATTTGGACATTGTCACCACAACTTTTGAAACCTTCATGAGGAAATTCTAAAACTTTTTGGAGATGCTTATTCAAGGATAGATGTGTGTATGGATGTTTCCTACATAGTGCCACAATCAAATTAAAAAAATTCATCATCAATGTTTTTCAATGAATTATTGTGTGAAATCATGAAAATTTAATGAAACAATTCACCAAAAATGGAGTTTTGATTTTTTTAAACCCAAATTTGGTATTCTTGATTGGAATTGCGTAAGAATTGAATAATAATTATGCAAGATAAAAAATGTTAATCATATGATACATTATTCAATTTTCTTTTGCATGGCAGAATAGGGTGCACGGTTCAGACTTGCCGGGTACTGTACAGTGAGCGACCTCAAGGCCTCCAAGTGGTGCTGACATAGCACAAGTTTGAGCAAATGCTCACAACTCTGATTAAATAGTCTTCTTTCAAAACACTCGTTTTGGTTTTGATGTGCAGGTGTTTGCTATGATACTTTTTGTGACGATTGCTATTGGGATGTTCGCAGTGGCTCGATCTCCCCAACAATAAGGTTTTAGATATACACAGTGTTGCTGCACAACCATTTACAACAACTTAGGTCTTTAGCTCTCAAACTTCATGCTGATGATCTTCTTGTAATTCTAATCAGATTCTAGCACTGGACCACAAGGTGGCCTTTTTTCCGTGGTAGCTAGATCTTGAACAACTAGAGTCTTAGTTACTTGGTTGATTACCGATTCACTCTCCACTATTGAAACGCGGTTATGTAATTGTTAGAAGCTGTATTGTTTGTAGGCCTCTGTTATTAATTAACCGGTGAAGAACTAATTCACTGATACATATCACTGAACAGAGGCTAAGCATTGTCATTTTAGCGAGAGCTTTCAGCCCTTTTATAAGACAAATTGATTGTTACCATTTACAAAATTTTGCAAATGCATTGTGGTTGCTGGCTTGAATAAATTGTTACAACTAATATACATGCTTTTATTTCTATTACCTTCAGTTTTTCCACATTGCGCCTTGTAAGCATATACTCAGTGGCGACGGATGAACATCCAACTGGTACTGGCTACAATGAACTGAATTTGGAAAAGTTTTGGTCAAGATATAATTGTTATTCAAAATTGTAGTGGCTTTGAAATATAAATCCTTACTGTTCCCAGACTTACTGTAGACCTTCGGTTTATGTAGATTGATTTCACAAATTTTTTGGTATTGGGATTAAGGAAATTTTTGTTAGCCTAAAATAATCTGTAGCGGTGACCGTAACTGATGAGTGTTGACCTGGTGGGCCTGATGGAATCAACAAACTGGATGTAGGGTGCCCGGATATGAATTAGTCAAGTAAACAATCCAAGTTCAAACCAATTGGAAAGGATCTTGATGATCCCTTCTCAAAGCAAAACATGCTTGAAGAAATTTAATTCTGTGATATTTGTACGGCAGAATTCTAACTTAATGAAAGTAGTCAAAAGTATCTGTCAGTACAAATCAAAGGAAGGAGCCTAATGTAACTTAGTTACAGAACGACAGTTTTGATATAATTCTACAAATGTGTCTGATGGTTTCGACAAATCAACATGCTTTACTATGTATTCACTATGTAAATGTCACAATGTCTTGAGTACATTCCTGTGTGACAAACCGTCTCAAATAAGTGAAAACCCAACTTTCAGCTTCTTCAGAAAACCCATATCAAGCAATAATAGACGATGACATCCAAATGACAAATAATGCAGGCCAGAATATTGTAATTTTATTGTTTTGAAAGGGAAAACATTCACCGTCATTTAACCAATGATGTATTGGTAGAACATGTGTGCAATAAAATACACAAGATATCCACGAGAAAGCTATACAATGATGGATTCTCAGTTACCTCTCAAGAACAGAAGTCTACACAAACATGGCTCTCCACCCAACCATTGAACCATTAGGTGATGCAACAGGCAATCCCTCAGTTCACCCCCGAGCCAGTCTAATCTACAGAAACTCCAGTGAAATTCACTCTAGTCCGTTCCACTCGGACGCAGCATCTGCAAAACAGGAAAAAGATTAGATGCTGCATAAAAGTTCAAAGTATGATTCATGATATAAAAAAACTAGAAGACATAGAAAAGATGTTGGAGAGCATCTCACCATGCCACAGTTGACAAGGAGCATCTCCCCTCCGATCCGCCACGCAACCGCTTCACAAGCTCCAGATCAATTGTCGACCTACATCTACCTAAGCAGAAAACAAACATACCACCTCCATGAAAAGCTAGAGTACCTCCCCCTCGAATACATCCTATCATCCCTAGTCTCCATGCTCAACAGAGCAGCCTCGAATTCGATGGCAAAAAAACCCACAGAAAAGAAATTTATTACTGGGAACAGCCCCGTAAGCGCACCCATGAGGGCATATCCCCGTAAATATGACAGCTTAAAACTGCCAAACCGCTTAAAGCGTAAACTCCAACTAGAACGGCACGTAGATACACAGACACTACACAAGCTTTCCAAATGAAACAGATCAAATCAAATCAGAAGAATTCAACAACTAAACTACGAGAAGAAATCGAGAAAACTTGGCAGCAACACCTTCTGAATCTATTTGGCAGGTAACAAGATGGAGACCGAAGGTCAAGTGAACTGAGATGCAACTGCTAGAACAAGGATCGAACATGTGCATGAGTACGGTTGTGGCAACTACAAATGAGGGCATCTCTATGTCAGCGTGCAGATAGAGTGTAAAAAACGGCACGTAAATCGAAAGAGATCTACAAGGAAAGCGAAAAAGTGGTGATAAGAGTAGATGCAGATAAGTATGTAACCCAAAACTAAGTGTGTTGCATCGAGCTTCCTATGAAGCATAAGAAAGAGTAAAAAACAACAGATGTGAGAGAGGCAAGCTACCTCCACGATTGTTGGAGATGAACCACGGTTTCGCATGCACACAAAGCTGATAAGAAAAGAGTACCTCTACTTTTTTCAAAGGTCAAGTGGCAATTTAGTGTATGACCAGTTAGTATGGCTTTTCAGAGTATCCGTCCAGGGACTTGTGCAGAGATGTGGAAGTTTTCATGTCAAGACCGTGTCTTCAGTATCCGGGTGAGTCGCAGTGAGTTATTTCACAGGTCACGCATCGTCCCCGCGTAAGAAGGACAAGTTTGTAACTACCACCAGTCGGTAGTTTGCAATGTGTAAGTGCATGATGACAAGTAGACGCCCACTTGATGCTCAGAGACAACCACACGCCAGAGACACACGACCACAAGAACACGCCACACGCGCGGAGGATCAACCGCTCCTCCGCCACAACAAAATTATTTTTCTATTCAGATTGGGACCCGCTCCGTAAGCGCACCCATAAGAGCAGGGTCCATGAACCATGTAATCTGCCTGGTTATTTGTCATTTCAACCGTGGCTAGACTGCGGTTCAAAACCTTAGAAAAATCTCTCTCAAATCCTCGAAACCTCCGTCCGCTCGCCCATGAACACACCAGGTCTCGTAATCTCATCTTTACGCACCAGAAGTCCACCTGATCGAAAGCATAGTCGCAATTAAGCATCGACGCTATACAAAAACACAACACATCTCTTCCAAAATGAAGAACAATACCCTAACCAGGCCAAACGCAATCAACTCACAGCCATCAAAACAAAAGTCAGACCAAACCCTAGCTCCAAAATACAACCCACAAAATTAACCACCAGTGCAGAACTACACGCACACATACACATCCCTTAGAGGATTTGAACCCGTAGCCCCGCCAAGGAGGGCGTTGTCTACACCAACAAGAGCAGAGGAAGCCTTCACAACAAAAATCAAACCCTAGCAATAACATAAACGCAAACACAAAACGCAAACACAAAACATTCAAAAAGAGAAAAAAAACTCACCGACTCCTCGTGAAACAAAAGCAGGTCGACGAAGCACCGCAAGGAGCTTTATGGAGCTACAACGCGAGCGTAACTCGCCACCGGTCCTCCTTAACCGCCATCAAAAACGCCGTCTCCTCTGCCATCGTTTTCCCATGCCCTAAATCCGCCCGAGAAGAATACCGCAGAAGCCTTCGAAACCCTCCTTGACAGCCAAAAGCCACAATCAAGCGCGAGCTCCATCGCACGCAGGCGAGGAGCTCCGAACGAAAACCGAAGAAGAAAGACTCTAAGGCGGTTGAGCCGGAGCTTTATACCCTTGGCGTGCTCGGAAACGTCGCTCACGCAACTTCTGTTGGCGACGAAGGACCGTTGGATCTTTCTGGCGGATCGAAAGTGTGCCGTCGATTAGATCCAACGGTTGAGAGTTGTTGAAGTGGTTGCATGATGTCAAGGGGCCCACGAGAGACGTACGATGTAGGATGGAGGGCTGGTGACCGTCGATGGGGAGCTCGGGATGGGTGGTTGTTGTTGAACGGGATCTGGCATCGTAGGAGGAATGATGCTGTTGTACAGTCAGCTTGACCGACATTGGAACCTTTTTCGGCATGTTCTGAGACTCTTCGAACTTTTGGAAAATTGGGCAGACTTTTGTGGCTAATAAGGCAGAAGCACCTAAACGTGACACTTATTCAAGATTTGCAGATCTCGAGGGTAACTATATTATAAAATGATGTGTTCAATGGTTTGACAAACCAATAAAATTGGTTTTGTATTTTTTCGAGCTTTTATGAATATAATACGAATTTGTGGAAACAAGTGCATAGATGCACCTTGTAGATAGTAGACTAACACAAAAGTGGACATAGAAACACCCAACACCACCAACTTGTAAGCTTGTATCACGCTTGTTTTATTGGCCAATGCAAAACCCGCCCCCATCACTCTAACACATTCATGTAAATTCACCTATCAGTATTGGGTTCACCTACACATTACTTTGGGGCTTATTCTAGGTGTTGATAAACGATTGTTGTTACATTTGGATATTCATTCCTTAAATGTAAGTCATTATTAAGTTAGCCCCTAAAGGACGGAACTCATGAACGTGTAGTCAAACTTGAAAGTTTGCTCCATCCAATGAAATTCTGTTACATTGGTTTCAAAAATAAATAAATAAATTTGAAAATCCCTCACTCTATTGTATGACTTGTATCCTCTATTTTTTCGCTATTTATAAGTGAATTTTTATTTTTTTTCAAAGATGAAATCACACATTTAGGAAATGCTATATATGGTCCTTGACGAAACCGGTATACACCATTGACAAAAACCATGTAACTATTAGGAGAAGATACAATTGTTATTGTAGCTTCCTTGTACAAGAGAGTTACGCCTTCAACAAACAATGTAACCCATAGTTACGCTAGTGTGACTTTTATTTATAAAAGTTTTCTTTGAGGAAACCCCAATGTAATTCTCTGAAGAAATCGGTGTAAGCCCTTGAAAAAATTGGTATAGCTCTTTTGAGGACTTACACTGTTGTAACTCTTTTGTATAAAGGAAATACACTAGTGTAGCTAATGTACAAAGGAGTTACACCTTCAACAAACAATCTAATCCGGAGTTCCATTGGTGTTATGTGGACTTATATTGTTGTAACTAGGAGTACACTAGTGGAACTCCAATACAAAGGAGCTCTCTTAGTGGAACTCCTCTGAGATAACTAGTGTATACCTTTAATCTAATAGTCTAGATTTAGGGTTTAAAGCCTAAAAGTTTACTATTTCTTTCAAAGTCATAACATCAGTGTACTACATTTTAAGAAGTGATACTAATAAGATTTAGGTACAAGAGTTTTTAATTTGTAGAACACTATTACACCTTTCTTCAAAGGAGTTACACTAGTGTAACTTTGACTTTGTAAATACACATGCAATATCTTTAAAAATCATGTCAACCTAAATGGTATGAAATATCTACACTTGCACAAGTGCTTCGTTATAGCTTTTCTCCTCAAGATACATTGGTATAATCCAAAGTCACATTGTTGTATCGTAAAGTTTTAGTGGTATAATCCAAAATTATATTGGTGTAACTTTTTGTTTAAAGGAATTACACTAAGGTAACTACTTTAAACAAAAATTACATTGTTGTAGCTTTTTTGTACAAACAAAATACACAAGTGTAGCTAATATATAAAAGAGTAACACCTTCAATGAATAATGTAACATAGAATTCTACCAATGTAATTTGGAGTTACTTTGGTATAACCCAACATAATAGAGATGTAATTGTTGAACAAGTGTAAATTACACACACAAGTGTAACTTTTTGATAAAACCAATTTACATTTTTGACAAAACTAATCTAACTTTAGCACAAAAGAATTACACCTTTGATGAACAATTTTATTCCATTCTTGCCCATTAAAAACTCTAACTCTCCTACAAATCTACACTATTCTTTGCTCCTACAATCAAAATTTTACATTAAAACAAAAACAAAAATAAAAAAAACTAATAGGCCAAATTGAGGATTCATTTAAGGCCTAGAATTTCACAAGTAAAACTAGTCTCTCAAAGTTGTAACAACAATGTTTGCAATAGTGTATCTAACTCTAAAAAGCAATACTAACAAGTTCTAGTTACAAGAGTTTTTTGTGGAACACTATCACACCTTCTTGAAATGAGTTACATTGGTGTAACTTTGTCTTTGTAAATGCACATACAATCTTTATAAAATCTAGATTTAGGCTAAGTGGTGCAAAATCACTATACTTGCACAAGTGCATGATTACAACTTTTCTCACTAGAGCTTGTAATCCGAAGTTACACCAATGTACCTCTTATACAAAAGAGTTATATCTTTAATGATAATTCCTATGCCATTTATTTCCATTAGTATCTCTTAACTCTCCTACAAATCCACATCATCCTTCGCTTCTAGAATCAATATTTCATGTTAAAAAACAAAAACAAACTTGTAAGTCAAATTAAGGGTTTCAAGCCTAGAAGTTTTAGGGTACATTCTCTTTCAAAGCTATGACAACTATATACCTCAATCCTAGAAGCCATACTAACAAGTTTAGAGGTTGAGGGAACAAGAAAATACAATGGAACACCATCACACATTTTGTTGAAGGAGTTACATTGATGTAACGATGTCTTGAAGAATGCACTTGCATCTTCAATGAGTAATGAGTTCACACTAGATGATGGGAATGCAATAGACATGTACAAGTGATTTTTCACACCTTCTCTTACAAGAGTTATAGTAATATATCAAGCATTGAAGCTCCATGGTGAAAATTCGACATCGTTGAAGAGTCAAAGTAGAACTAGAACACAACAATGATCATTCCATATTGATACAATGCAACTTGAAATTTGGCTTTTAATTTGATTGAAAAATATTGATTTGTGTAATAATTGATCTTATCGTAAGGATATGATCAATGCATCATATTTTGCAACTATTATTTGAGATTCATCATTAAATTATTCTCTAAAGTTCCATTGTATAATATATCTTTACAATTTTGGAAATCTGGACTATTTCCTAGTCCTTACTTAAAGGTTAAAGTGTGGTTCCCAATCATATAGAAGAGTTTTTTTGAGGCAGTAGTACGTACTAGGCAATTTGGATGTTGTCATTTTTAGGCTTGTATATATTTCAATTTCTTAAAAGTGTACTATATGTGGGTATGCAAAAATAAATGTGTCGTAGTTTTGAAAAATATAATGTCAAATGCTTTAGTTAAGTTTCCTAAGTAGTCATGTGAGCGTAGTGTAGTAAAGGTTCTTTTGAATTTGTATTAGTAGAATTTTTTGTAAGGTACAACTTCAAAAGAATATAAGTTCTAAAATTAGATATGAAAAAATGAAGAAGTGTAGATTGTCAATTGTTTGACTTGCTCCCTCTTCAAAATGAACATCAATTTTTGATGTTCACGATTTTCACTATTGCCTAACTTATGTATAAAAAGTATACATTCATTTGATTCCTTGAGCACAATCTAGAATAACTTGGTGGCACCAAATGTAATTGATGTTTGAAGAAGTCAACACACATTATGTTTTACTTAGAATTAATAAATGCGTTGACATTCTAGTTCCATCTTTTGAGGTTATATCATGTTATAGTAAGAAATTGGCAATTGAGAATAGAATTTTATATTTGGTCTATGATAGTCAAGCTAGAAACAAGTGGCATTTTCCATAACATTCATTTGCTTTTCTAGATTTTTTGGTCTTTTATAAGTTGAAGTGGGAGATCCATAACTTATTTATGCAAGTAAGACCTTTAGAGATTAAAAAAGTGTTTGTCAAAGGGTCTAACAATTGTGGTAGACATTGATGAACATATGAAGAGCATCATTTCTATGTGCAATATGTCTATTGTCCATCTATGTCATTGAGTTAATTTCAAGTCATTCTAGTAGATGGTTTTTGATATGTGTAGAAACTACTATAAATTTATAAAAGATTGTGTTTCATTGATTTGAGGCTCTTCCACTTAAAAATTCATAATGACATTCCTTTTTTTCCTTTTGGAAAAATGAAGAAGTTTTAGTTTCCAAACGTTTGTGTATCTATTGTCTTAGATATATTTGAAAATATTCTAAAAATGATCATTGTATTGAAGTTTAAAGTTCAAAATCTAAAATCAAGTCTACAAATAATGTGGGTCATCTAGTGGAGTTTGTCCTTTTTCATGAAATCTATTTCTCTCGCCCATAGTTTGATAAACCATGAATTGAAATGTGGCATTAATGACTATTTTATGTCTATTATTTTGAAAGTGACTTGAGCCTAAGAAGATCACATATGTAAAAATTCAATAAAATAGAATTCTATTTTTTCAAATATTCAAATCAAATCATTTCAAATTAAATAATTTACGAATTTAAATGTATGACTTTTGAAGGTAGATTTTTTAAATGCATGAAGTTATGAATTTTGAAATTAAAAATAAATTAGTATCTTTTAAATCATCAATTTAACTGTACGTCGATAGTAGTTGTCATCAAACCAACATGTAGAACAAGAATGTAGGCTTAGAAATGGACAAATTTATAAATACAAGAAGTACAAGTTATTTATATTAATTTGTGTTTTTTATTTTAGAAATTAAATTTCGGTTTTAAATGTTGAACATTTATAGTGCACTATTCTATTTGAAAAATTGAAAAATAGGCAAATTTTGAGATTTTGAGATTTTACCCTTTTCAACAATTGGATGCTAAAGGTAGTAGTAAGAAGAATATTGAATCCTCAAAATTAAAATTACATTATGCCTTCTCGTATGCCTTCTAATCGTAGAGGAATCCAAGGAATCCAAATAAGTATCAAGAACTGCACAAAAACAAAGTCCTTGTATTAAGAAAGAGATTCAGGAATAGAATAGCACTGGTACTCAATGTGGAAGCATTGTTACATTGTAAAGACTAAACAAAATGGGCTATTGTAAATGAAGGCATAACTTGAGCAATGAATTGCTAGATAGGAGGTTGAGAAAGCGTCTATATGAAGAGCTAATAATAAATTTAAGAAGGATATACTTTTGAAATATTTTTTATTAAATTTTACTTGAAAGAAAAATGGAAGTAGCTCTAATCTAAGTTGTTTCATATTTTGGGGGGCTTCATGGAATAAGTTTTTGAATTTCTAGAGTTGAAATACAATGGTTAAAACTAAAGATGAGCAATTTCGTTAAAATGGCGCCATTCTGCTACTTTGGTAGTTTTTACGGTTCAAACCAAGCAGTCTGAAATGTACAACAGTCTTAGATGTTTGAAATTTATATCTTTCCTAAATGACTGAAATCTACACCTTTCCTAGATGTCATTTTTACAATTCAGACCGCACGATCTGAAATCTATACCAGTTATAGATTTTTGAAATCTATAGAAGTTGAAGATTTCTAAAATCTATATCAATCTTAGATGTCACTTTCACAGTTTAGACCGGGTGGTTTGAAAATGGCACATGGAACACTGTCATTTTAAGGAAATTGCCCATAAAGGGTCTGCCTCCTTAACCCCTTAACATATAGAGTGTTCTCTGAAATTGACAATTTCAAAAAAATGATCATAAAGTACTATTTAGAAATATATTTTGGAATTGAAAAAGAAATAAAAGTTGCAGAAATTGGAGTTTTAGATTCACCAATTCTATCACTAATATATATATATATATATATATATATATATATATATATATATATATATATATATATATATATAATTTTTATTTATTTTTTAAGCAAAATATTATCATTTTTTTTAGTAAAATTTGTTGGAATGGATTTGAAATGAGGTTCTCTTGACATAGTAATTTTTTGAAATTTTTTGTGTTTCTTAAATCTATGACTTCATTTTTGCAAATCTAATTTTGAAATAGAGTCAATGCAATTTTGGATTGGTCAACCACTTGACATACTTCCACATTTGTAATTTTTTTTTTTTAAATGTACTCTAGGAACACCAAGATTCAACCATAAGATAAGACAACAACATGATAAAGTATCTTTACAAACTAGGATAACTTTCATCCAAGAAACAATGAGAAAGAAATGTGAGTTCCAATTATTCGTTGTTCATAAACTGGATGTCAAAGCACCAAGGGATTAAAATGTACAAGGTCCTACAAGAAATGAGAAGGAAAATTGTAGCATGTTCCTTGTAGAATTTATAAGGAATTCAATTTAAGCCCCTTGTATCTCAAGATGAGTATTTTGAAACAAATTTGGGCCTATGAACATGAAGAAACTTCAAGGATTAACAATTTATTTTTTCCTTTGTTGTTGTACTAGCTTATATTTATCAATGTTGTGAAGCATTAAAATGAGTGTTTTTTGTTTTTAAAAGTCCTATACTTTCAACAAAATTCTTGAATGTGCATATAATTTTTTTAATTCTGAATTTGTAGTGAAGAATTTGTAAACTAAGATTATTCAATGTAGTCACAAAAGGTGCATTAGATAATATTTTTTTCACCATGAATGCAAAAAACATCATTAAAAGAGTTTTCAAGCCATTGAGAGACCTCGAGTTCTCTAACGTTCCCAAATTGTAGGAACGTTGCAGAACCAACAATCCGACCTAGCAGAGAAACTGCCAAGTCAGATTGCATTAATGAATTAATTTAAAAATATTTTTATAAAATAAATTATAATGTTTTTAAAATATTATTTAAAAATTAAATTATTTTTTATTTTTTTAATAATTAATTCATTAGACTGTTCGGCCATGGTTTGCAGCATGGGGAACCTTGGCCAGAAGGTCTCTCACAAGACTCATTTCTCCCCTAATGGTATTCTACATGGTCAAAGTTTCTGAAATTTCTTCTACACATTCTTATACAACTACTCTAATGCAAGTTCCTACAGATGAAAATGTAAAAAATACAATTTTTGAAGGCTTTTGCTCTTTGGAAGTGAAATGGTAGTCTTTGTTGGTTTTTGATTTTAAAAAGGTCTAGGGATTCTAAGGTGTTGGGACTATAGTGCGTATCATAATGATTAAAAACAATAATAAAACAAATGAATAATATATTATTGAATTTTCAAAGTAATTGGAACACCAAATAAATATGGAAAGTAAAAAATGAATGTTAACAATCAAATATTTTGGTTTACAATGTACTAAGTTTTTATAATGTTTTCTAGAACTCTATTTTTGCCTATATTACTTTAAATTAAAATACAAATTGTAGTAGTGATATAACTAAGAATACATTCAATAACTTGAGTTGCAAAAAAGTCCAAAACATCATTTAACATAAAAAGGTGGTGTAATGATTAAAGTTGTATAACACGTAGGCTTCAAATTGATTTTGAAATGCACTAATGTATGGTTAGTGCAATTGAATGGTCTATTATATATGAATCTATATAATGTATATGTTCAAATTATACATGTGTCATAAGCATGAATTGTTTTCCAAGAGATAATACAATAAAAAAACATGAATTATTTTATGGAAAAACATAACCCTTCTTTCTTAGTAGATGAATTTTGTTATAGAATTTGGGGATGATATCGCTCGTCGAGGAAAAATGAAATGAAAACTGAAGTCAATCATATTCTAAGGAAACAAGATGAGTATAACCATGAAGCTTTGTATTAGGTAAACAATAATAGTAATTTATTGATCAATCAAACCCCACATCCCCACTCCAACCAAACCCTAACTGCATTGTGCAATGTGAATACAGTTGTAGATAGGACTAGAAAACAAGGATTTAGAAACCACTCAAAGTCGATGCCATAGTCTCTATGCAAATGACATATCCAATAAATGAATCCAAGCAACTTCCATGCAACTATTCAACCCGGAACTCATGCGTGTTCACACAAGGCAAAACTCCTAATGATACAGACTATTAATCCAATCCTAATACCAAGCCTACTTGCGAGCCTATGAAAGGGGCACACAAGGGAAATGTTGGTCGACTACTAAAGGACGATATTGTACATGAAGGTCCGATTCAGAACCCGAATGCCAAAATTGAATTTCCACGTTAGATTCTCAAAGGTGCATGTAACCTAACACCATTCACAAGATGACATTTGGCACTTTTTTACAAAAATGACTTAATTTTGTTGAATCTAACTTTTACGTAGGGCAGAGGGAAACTTTGTCAATTTCTTTGCAAGCTCACTGGGTACTAAATACGAGCCTCTTGTATTCATTATCATTCATTCCACACATGTTGATCTATTAAATGCTTGAGGTAGGGTGCTTGAAAAACAACCTTGCTCTAAAATCAACCGCTAACATAGAGGTACATATTGCTTTCTTCAATGGACGAATAGTGTACATTTTAGAAGGGGGTGATTATAGTGTTGCAACTTCAAAAATTTGTAACTAATTAATTCCACAAAGGTCCAAATTATATGAAACAACTTGAATTTGATGCCAATTCCATTTTGCTTCTTATGAAAATTTATTGAAAATTGTTCCAAGGAGTTCAACTTCCCCCCAAATGCAATTAACTCTCAAAAAGTTTGTTTGAAGAGCACACTACCCTATTATGTGGTGGTAACTATGAGATTCTCAATTTCAATTGTCTCTTAAATGATATTAGCAAGACTAGTTGGATTGTTTTATAACTTTCTCATCCCTTATCCAAATGAAACAAACCAAAGTTTTCTATATAAAGTAAAATCAATTAATTTTTTCATTAAAAAATATTAATTTAATGTTAGTTTTTTGTGATTCTATTTTGCTCTCTGTTCTTAATTATTTAAGTGTAGGATGGCATAGCTTTTGCTCCCAATCACCAATTGAAAATTTTATTTTCAAAATGTTTATTTATTTTTTCAATCCTGAAATTAAAGTTTTAAGAAAATCATGCCAAAATTTGAGATTATAGGAACTTGCACAAACTATCAAGTATCTACACAATTTCATGTGTTATGTATTACCATACCCAACTATGAAGTTAGCAAAAAGTAAATTATTGATACAATGTCAAATAGTAAGAAAGGAGTCAAGTTCATCTTGACCCCTCCTTCTCCCCTCCCCAACAAGTATTTCCTTGTGTATCACTATAAACAACAAGGAAAGTCCTAATTAAAATAAAATTCTACAATAAATTAGCAAACCAAAAATTGGAGCAAATGGATATATTGGCAAACCAAAAATTGGCCTTTAGAACCCTATTACAATATTAGCAAACTAAATTGGCCTCTAGAACCCTATTACAATATTAGCAAACCAAAAATTGGAGTAAGTGGATATAAAATTTCATATATTTGGGACCTTTGTGGAATTAAAGCCTTCCATCTATTCTAAATTGGCCTCTAGAACCCTATTACAAATTCTTCAATGAAGGCCCTTTATATCTATATATAAAATTTAAGTATTTAAAAAAAATTCTTTGCTTGCCAAACCATTTAGGTCAACTTTAATTAATTATTTAGTACCAGATGCCAACCTTACTAAGGGCATCTGCAATGCAAATACAGTAAAACAGCCCAGTACTGGCAAACTGGAGGGGCATTCCACGAGGCCTCCACAATGCCGATTTTTTTTGGGACAAAAAGACCCAATGCGGAATCGGCAATCTAAACGTCAAATGGACTTTTTGCATTATAAAAAGAAAGAAAGAAAAGAATCTTACATTAAAAAAAGACTTTTCATTGAATCAAGGGAAGGTTGAATTGATTGGCACGCTTAACAATGTGGAAAAGGGTTGACAATCATTATTATTTCTACCGGGAGCCAACTTGCGGGCCCTTCAAATTTTGGAAATTTGCCGGAGTGGGGAGGTCGCATACCGAGACCGTGAAAGTGATGGGACCCATAGAGGTTGCATTAGAGCACAATTTTTAATACAAACGGCTTTTTGCCCGGGAAAGTGCCGATAGAGGCACTGTTGATGGGCGCATTGCAGATGCTCTAAGTATAGTATATCTCTTTGGTACAACTAATCTTATAGAAATGCAATCTATTGAATGTCATTTATGCATTGAATTCACTCAATTAGAAATATTACAATAGCCATAGTCATACCAAACACTATGGGTACAAGCTGTAAAAGAATTGAGGTGAGGGAGGAGCCTTATTATGCATGCTGAGACCACCTATCAACATATAAGGTAAATTACCCCATTCAAAACCAAATGGAAGCAAGTCCATTGTTGGCTAAATTATGTTAGTAGTGGACATTCAAGTTCTGAAATGTTATTGGATTTTCATTGTTTTTGACAGTTTGTCACTATATCATCATAAATGATTATTGATATGAATTATTATCCCCAAAAAATTCTTGAGAATATTTGACAGGAGGTGAAAAATTTGTAGTATATTTACAACAATAATGGTGGTATATTCACAACAATCTATACATTAAATTAGGTTCAATTTTTTTGTTTTATTTGTTTGATATAGTGAGATCTCTGTAACTATGCATCCCATGTGCATCCCATGGTCATGTTTAGGGTACCTTTAGAACCTTTTTGGCATTGAGACCTATGGTGTGAAAGTTATTGAATTCAATTTTTTTATGAACTAGAAAATTAGAAATTTACTTTTAGTTTTATTTTAGCTATGCCAACAACACAAGGCACACAAGTAAGAATGAAAGAATAGTGTACCCCTTTGAGAACTTGGTTTAAAAGTTTTAAAGCCAATGGAAAAAATGACATGTGTACTTCTTTTTAAATTAATAATTACAAGTGTACCATGTACCATTTTGTTTTTATTTTGTGGTTGTACCATGAACATTATTTGCTACTTGTTGAATTCATCAATCATTATATATCTTCGAATTAAGGTAGCCGATCTCTTTCCAACCACAACCTATTTTCACTAATTAGACTGCTTTGTTTCTGATCACTTGTGACAAATCACTTGGTTAAGTTACAACTCATGTAGCACAAATATTATGGAGGTGTACATTGAATTCATACAATTATCATAAGATGTACATTTGAAACCACAATTATTACCTACTTTGAAGCATAGTCGATTTTGTAATCAACCTATGGTTGGACATGTGGTGCCCTATATAACAAGAATGGATTGAACGGAATCTTTACGAAAAAAATTCATAAGTATTTCATTTTTGAGGGGAAAAAAGGAAAAATTTCTGGAACCCTCTTCAAATCTATTTATCTACGAGTTTTTTTTTCTCCTCGCCAAATGCATACTGGAACTATGTTAAATAGCTCAAGTGGTAGGAATGAAATCAGCTACCTAAGCAATGCTTTGGGGCTTGAGACTTATCTTAAAGGAGTGTATGAAAATAATTTTGTTGTGTATATTAACCCTAGAGCGCTCCAATGTCCATTTTTTGGACGATGAACAAATTCAGATCCTTGTTTCTATCTCATTCTTGCTTGGATGAAAGTCATCTTAATTTTTGGTGATACTTTATCAAGTTATTGTCCTATCCATCGGTTGGATTTGGTGTTACTAGAATATATATATATATTTCTAAAATTACAAATGTGGAAGTATGTCAAGTGGTCAATTTGCATTGACTTTAGTTCAAAACTAGATGTGCAAAAATGAGGTCAAAGATGTAAAGGTCACAAAAATTTCAAAAAATCACCATATGAAGAGAACCTTATTTTAAATCCATTCCAACAAGTTTTACTCAAAAATTGATAATATTTTACTTGTAATTGAATTTAGAAGGAATTCTGAAATTTTCTTTTCAAAATTTATAGAAAAAGATTGGTGATAGCATTAGTAGATCTAACCATACAGATAGAATTTAAAAATCAAAATCTACAACTTTCATTTGTATACCAATTCCAAAATATTCTTCCAAATTGTAGATTATAATGTTTTTTCACAAATCGTCAATTTTGGAGATGAATCCAGACGTTTAGGGGTTAATCAGTCACTACAGTTTTTTAGTAGATCACCATAGAAGATCACCATAGTAGATCGCCAACCTGACTGATAATTTCATAATGTTAAGATACCTCCCCAGCGATTTATCTGTACTTGTTTAGCGTTTAAGGTAGGGGCTGTAAAGCGACCTGTCTCTAAAAGCAATCTGGTACATTTTGCCTCCGTCTATCTTGTTTTACAAGTGTACATTTCATGAGGGGGTTGCTTTTAGAAACCACTATGTTTTCAACTTCAAAAATTCGTAACTAATTTCATGAAGGTCCAAAAAATATGAAACTACTTGGGTTAGATGCCAATTCCATTTTTCTTACCACGAAAATTTATTGAAAATTATTTTAAGCAGTTTAGCTTCCCCAAAAATGCAAATCAGCTCTTAAAGGGTTGCTTTTACAGCCCCTACCTTACATTTAGCCGGAAACCAGAAGTTTTTAACCCCTAAATTAATTCCTAAATGTTTAAGGCCTTTTTTGAGATTTTAGAAATTTACTCTAAATTGAACAAAAAGTTAATATTTTGATAAGTTGTATCAATTTTTTTTAAATTGTAACTGTACAAACTGAAACTAGACATGTTAGAGACCACATAAGAAAAGAAAACACAACAATTATGGAGAACTGTAATTTCTGTTAGGGCCATCAATTTCAAACAAGTCACATTTTAACACAACAATTTTTTTTTTGAACAAATGGGGACCCCACTGCATTAAAAATCAAGAGAACTACAACTAGGCCACAAAGGTCGGTCAGCAAGGAATACATGACAAACGGAAAGCCAACCCAAAGAAAAAGAAACTAAAAAAAGCTACACTTGGGGGGGGGGCGCACTTGATTCCAGACAATCTTGGTGTCCCCTCTACGCCACTCAAGAATGGCATTAGGGGAGATTTCAGCTAGTTGGGAGAACTGTTTCAGGGTTGTTCCCATTATTGGGAACCAGTCTTGTACAGTCAGAATATAATAATAAAATAAATAAATAAATAAATAAATATATAAATATATATTAAATTTTTAATAAAAAAATTAATTAAAAAAATTAATTAAAAAATTAATTAAAAAATAATATCTGACGTGGCTGTCTCCTAGCCATGTCAGATCAGCGTTCCTACGGTTCCCGCAGTTCGGGAACTGACAGTCTCTTAAAAAGCAGGAATCTCCCCTAATGGAGACTGGAGCCAAATGCGAGAGAACTTAGAGATGCTCGAATCTAACAGTTGAGGATGATGATGAACTCTACATCTCGCCCTAAAGTGAGCTGCCCTGTCAGCATCTAACAATGCATCCCATAAAACCTGTTGGACTTTACCCCGAGGCCAAGCCAAGTTAGCAAACACCAAGCTATTACGGGAAATCCATATAATCTGTAGGACTTGACCCCTAAGAATAGACCAAATGACTCTAAGAGTGGTGAACCTCCGAGGTAGCGCATCCCCCCAAATGCATTGAGTGGAATTGAAACGCTCGTGAGGTCCCACAATAGGTTGTGCTCCCTGGATGTGATGAATAATCGATTGGGCGTATTTCCAAATTTCTTGAGCACGGGGGCATAAGTAGAACCTATGCATTGGAGTTTCTTCCAAATTTACTTAGACATCAATTGCATCTGACATCAATAGCCGGATTAATCCGAGCTCGCCAAGAGTGAACCGCCACCGCGTTATGCCAAACGGACTACATGAAAGTTGTTTCTTTTTGTGATCTTGTTTTTTGGCAAAAGGCCCTCCAATCTGGGAGATAATTAGGCTCCAGATGGCTAGGCCACTTAGAGGGGATAATTTGTTTGAGCTGGCATTGTCGTGTGAGAAGCTGGCGCCCTATTGCAGTAGTATAGAAAGATAATTGTTGACCGTTGTTCCACATCCGCCACCATGGATCAAATGTAAGGGATCGGATATCCCCTAAGAAGAAAAGGCTCAGGATCCCAGCCGGTTTCTTCCGAAATTCATGTACCCGAACTCTCCAAATATGTCCCTGGTAAACTGCCACCCTTGAAGACTAGGGAAGTGGGGAATCACATAGAGTTGCCGGGACGTGTATCCAACTGATGCTAAGGTGAAACCAGATGGCGGGAAGATGGCTTGAATCTGTGAGGGGCATACTTGGAAATTGGATACATTGACAAGCCATGTAATACAAAGGCAGGTCGTTGTCCTCCTATGAATAAAGTATGGAATACTATTTGGCCTGCGTTGGGTACAAACGTTAGGGTCAGGGCGATGGTTGATGATGACGGAAACACCTGTGGCATCGGCATCTACGGGCTTCAAAACCAGGGTGTCACCTACCCTGGAAGCCTGGGACCGGCATATTGTTGGCATTGTCCAAGCCCGTGAAGTCGTGGCAGCCCCTTCCCCGATTTTTTGGACACCGTCCCAGGCGATTCCTCTCCTTGGCACTCTAAAGTCGGGCAGTAATGTAAAAAAGGTTGGGCAGTAATGTAAAAATAGGGCAGTCCTTGATGACTAGGACTGGTTTCAGGTCTGGAAATGCAGCCATGCTGGACGGATTTCTTGCCACAAACACATATCCAAAGGGGTTGTTCCCATGGCCATGGTTCACGTCTCTGTGGACGATACCTTTGTTCACCTCGCCAAGGGGTTTGATTCCACCACGGCACCTCGCCTCGCCAAGGGGTTCAACGTCGTTGCATTTTGTGCCTACGGGCGGGAGAGAGCTCTAGGAGTGGGAATTCGTTGAAAATTCGCGGAGAGAGAGGGGTGCGGCGTGGTCGTTGCAGGTGCGGTGCGATGCGGGTGTTGCGGTTGTGAAGGAGCTAGTAGGAGAGGGTGAGAGGCGGCGCTTGACGCAGGATTTCACCACGGTGATGAAGTTTGGGGGATTGTCTGTTGCGTCAACTCATCGGATGCGGGAGGTGGCGGCGCAGTTGATCTTGAGTTTTCTGGAAGAGAGGCCGGTTATTGTGCTGTTTGCCATGGGCAAGACGACGAACAATCTGGTGAAGGTGTGTGTGTGTGTTGCTTGTGGAATGGCGAGGGAGAGATGATTGAGAGTTTGAAGCTTTGCGCCGTGTTAATTACTGAAGTTGCGGAGAATTGATGCAAGTCTGATGGAATTGTCTTATGGTGAACTTGTATTGTGAGCATTCTGGCTTCGAACGCAATTTTAGACTTTGCATTGCTTCTATTTTCGGGCAGTAGTTGTGAGAGCACTAGGATTGTGAGGTCTTCAAATGACGGCTTTCTATAGTAGTGGCGGAGTCTAAAAACGAGCATACTCACTGTTTGGAAGTAACTCGGAAAAATGATTCCTGCTTCATTGATAGGCGGGAGAGAAGGCTGTGACGTGTGGCGTGAAGGAGTTTGGGAAAATTGAGGAGCTCCAAGTTGTTAGAGATCTACATAAGACGTACATATCAGCCCGACACTTCAATATATGGAATAATGTTTGTTGCCAAGTTACAATGGGATCGATTTGGAGTTTGTAATCGAAAATATCTTAACGAAAGTGGAGTCAAGAAGCTTGAGATGGTTGGAATAATTTTTGAGGTTTTCTGGAGATGTTGATGGAAATTGATGGGTAGTTTTGATTGTTTTGGTTGCTTGAATGGCTCAACATCATCATCCTGACTAGGGACTTGAGCGATTATGTCATGATTACTGAGTTGTGAATGGTTCTTATAAGGTTCTGTCTGGTCGGTAAGAATTGGCAGGACAACACGTGAACTTAAGGTGGACGAATCCCTCATCGCGGGTTTGTATCTTGACTTCGTAGTTCTTTTGAAGTTTGATTTTTCAGTGGTGTTAATGTGTTCGCCTTCATCTGATGCAGAGCTTTTGGACGAGTTGGAACAGTTAGTGATGGGCATTGCTCTCATGAACGAGCTGACTTTGCGGACAAAGGATTATCTGGTCTCCTTTGGGGAACGTCTCTCAACCTGCCTTTTTGCAGCCTATTTGAACATGATCGACACTTACGCATGACAGGTTCGTGATTTGTATGCAAGCCTTGACAAATTTTTGTTGGACTTTTTATTTCAGCTGTTCTAGGGATGCATATTGTCTACCACTAAAATTTTAATATGTTTTTCTGGACGGTTTATGCAGTATGATGCTTTCGATCTTGGGATCATCACAACCAATGACTTCACAAATGCTGAAATCCTGGAGGCCATACACCCTACCTTGAGAGAGAGGCTCCTTAAAGATCTTGAAAGAGAGGTAGATAAGGAGATACCTATTTCTGTTGTTACAAGTTTCCTTGGTAAGGTAAGCTGTAAACTTCTCTTGGACATCTTTTATTACGCTCTCATTTTTTCACGCTAACGGCATGCCTCACATATTTTTGATTGATAAATAGTGGTATTGACTTATTATATATTCAATTTTTTAGGGGGGTGAAACTAGGTGCGTGACAATCCTAGGGCGAGGTGGAAGTGACTTGACTGCTACAGCTCTCGGTAAAGCGCTAGGTCCTTGAGAAATTCAGGTCAATATTGTACATCAGAAAGAGATTTCATCAAACTTCTACTCGTTATCGTTCTGGAGAAAGCGTCGATTGTTTCTTCTCTGATGTAGTCACAGCTTCATGAGGTTTGTGGATGAATCAATAGCTATTTTTTAATCCAAGGGAGTGTGCTTGTGAGCAGGTGTAGAAAGATGTCGATGTCGATGAGGCATTTGACGTGGCTTATTTCGATGCTCAAGTATTATGTTTCTTCATGTAAAATTGATGTCAACTTCGAAGATATGTTATGTTTTGTTTTGGAAAGACCCCTTCAAGGTTCTGGCTTAATCTTGAATGTGATTTGAAAACTGTACTCTGTCCTCATGCTTCAATTATCTTGTCTACGGGTTCCCATATTGCTGCATGAAGGATCCAAGTTTTGAAGCTGAGTAAAGCTTACACCAAAGTGTGCTTTGTGACTTTAGGTGTTACATCCTCAGTCCATGAGGCCTGCTCGTGATGCAAATATACCTGTTCGTGTCAAGAATTCATATAACCCACATGCCCTTGGTACACTCATACCATATCAATCCTCGCTTTTATGACTAGATGCATTGCTATTATTAGATTAAAACACTACAAGGGAAATGGGCCCTAATCTACAGAAATTTTGATAGAATAGTGTCTGAAATGACAATCACAACTTGTGAAATTTTGTTTTTTGTCAATGCAGTCAATATTGCAAAGTCTGTCAAATTCTTGTCAACCTCTCAATCAATTTTGTCAAACAAAGTTAATGTCTTCCTAGAAAACCAAGAAATTTTTATATACAATTTTTATTTTAGATACAAAATCAAGAGGCTATCATTTTCTAAGTTCATATAAGAAATTATACCTCGTTGCAATCTTTAACCATTCACCACCACCAACATTACTTTCTTCTAGGGAGAGAAACTCCCTCTACATATGTGGAGGTAAGAGGTCAACCAACGCATATGGGATATGTGAATTTTTGAAGTTGTGAGCTCATAGTGAAGTTAGAAATCCGTAATTTTGTAATAAAACTAAAATTTTAGACCTCATTTGAGCATAGTAGAATGTATTTTTTTAAGAACTTTGAACTAAAAATAGTTAGAATATGAATTGGAGTTTCAAGTTCAAAAATAAGGTTGACATTTTAAGTTTTCAATCAAAAGTTATAGGCATATTTCAAAGAGGAAGTTTGAAAAAATATAATAAGAACAATTTCAAACACCTCTTTGAAATTTCATAACTTTTGATTGAAAACTTGAAATGTCAAAAGAATTTTTGGATGAAAAACTTGAGTTTATTTCCTAACTAATTTTAGTTCAATTATTTTTGAAAAAACACATTATTCTATGCCTAAATGAGGTTTGAAGTTCTACTTTCAACACAATTCCTATTTCTAACTTAACACATAAAGTTAGACATACGAATTGTATTGAAAGTAGGACTTCATACCTCATTTAGGCATAGATGAATGTGTTTTTTCAAAACAAATTGAACTAACATTAGTTAGAAAATAAACTTAAGATTTTCTTTTAAATATTTATTTGACATTTTTATTTTCCAATCAAAAGTTATGAAATTTCAAAGAGGTGTTTGAAATTGTTCTTATTATATTTTTTCAAACTTCCTCTTTGAAATATGCCTATAACTTTTGATTGAAAACTTGAAGTGTCAAAATTATTTTTGAACTTGAAACTCCAATTCATATATTAACTATTCTTAGCTTAAAGTTCTTAAAAAAAATACATTATACTATGCTCAAATGAGGTCTAAAATCTTAGTTTTATTACAAAATTACGGATTTCTAACTTCACTATGAGCTCACAACTTCAAAAATTCACATATCCCATATAGGTTGGTCGACCTCCTACCTCCATATGTGTATATAAGGAGATTCTCTTCCCCATTCATTTCACAAAATACAAATGATTCATGGAAGAAAATAATATAGTAAATAAATTAGCTCCATGTTCTTGATTTGTTTTGGTCAATGTTTTGGAAAGTTGATAAAAGAATTTGAATCATCCGAAAATGTTTCATCTAAGAACTTATCATTCATCTGATAAAACTTCATCCACTTTTTTTCCAGCCATTATTTCAAGTATTTTATTAAATCCTTGAAAAATATTTTTTGGAATTAAGTGACGTGGAAATTAAAAAATCCATGGTGGCAAAGGAGTAAGAGGAAGACTTGCTGACGTGTATCTTTGTCCGAAATGACAGCCGAATTGACAGAATTCTGTCAATTAAGTGTCTAAATCAAGTACTCCTAATCTACAGCACATTTGACAGAATTCTGTCAAATTTCCTGTCAAATAGGATATAGTTTCCCTTGTAGTGAAATAGGCAGGGCTTGATTTTGTTTGCAATTTGTTTGATCTTGTTCTCTACACTGATGCTAGTTTTGCCATAATTTGGAATGTGGTAAATAAGGGTACACAACAAGATGCTTGTTTTGATTGTAAACCAACTTCATGAACGAGTCCGACTGCAGTCTAATTTTGTTGAAGACTCTTCCTTACAGTCAGGGATCATACTTTTGCAAAATGGAAAGTATGTGACTAGGCAAGTCAGAAGTCATGAGAATGCATGCTAAAAAATTAGCAACAAAGGGCACTTCACAGACGACAATATAGCGATTGGAAACTTGAAAATGGAATTGTAGGTGTCCAGTAACCTATCAGGTGTATTCAAAATGACAATCTATATAAAAATAAATGCCTTACTTTGTGTTTCAAAATTTTTTGTCTAGAAAGCTAAGAAAATACAAAGATGTGTAATCACGAAGGTCTGCAAATGCATTTCATATTGCCTGCACCGATTTCTTCACTTATGTCTGGGACAACCCTTCAAGCATTCCCATACTCTGTGTAGCACGAGGCATATGCGAGCTTCGTTGCCATAACCTCGTCCGACTTGTAAGCTGGTATTACCATGCTACGGAAGCACGTAGAAGCCTCTGGGAGTCGATTTTTCTCCCACTCTGAGTTCATGTTCACTGTAATTCGCTCGAATGAAAAGTACTCCAAATCTGTTATAAATTTGTTTAACTTGTATCGGGCTGGCTGACTCATGCTTCTTACTACTCGCCGAAAACGCTCTTGCAGGATTGTTGGCAAAGACCCCAGGTGGCATGAACTTAGGAAATCCTCAGCGTCCACGCCTGTCTCAGCACCAAAAACCGGAGCAATCACTTCTGGTGTTAGTGTAACCAAAGTTGACGTAATCGAGTGAACAACGGACTTTGGTGTAAGCCGTGATGTAGCGCAAAATGTCATTGCGTACTTGAAGCCCGCATGCATATATTCGCCAGTGAGACGAGGACCGTCGAAGATGGCCTTCACGATCTGCTGCCGTAAGATCTCCCGTGCTCGAGTACAAAAGGTCCTGTCAATGCCCAACTCAGGAGCGTCTACTACAAGTTTTGACACTGCGTAGAAGATTTCAGCATAGTCGTAGTCGCCTAGGATCGCTGACTTTGCAGCGGCTTGCTCTTCGATTGTTTTGGCACGTATAAGTGCGTTTAGCATCGTGATTAAATGGGGCTTGACGGCATGGTAGTCACCTTCATACTTATCTATGGAGGTCACGCTTTCCTCATCCGGGCGCCAACCGCATGCTAGGGCAATAGTCGACTGCGTCATCGGTCGATCCACTTGCTGCCCGTACATGGGGAGGAGAAAACATAATAGCCCGAATAATTCCAGGTTGTCAGTACAGAGCTTGTTCAGCTGCGGCTTACACAACGTCTTTACAGACCGCGTATGTCCTCCATCAATGATTTCAAAAATTGAACCATACACCTGCAAGCAACGAAACGATTAAAGATCAATGGCGGTGTTAGGACTGCGGATTCAACAAGATCATCCTACAACTGCGGTGGAATCTACAAGCAAACAGTATGGAACACAAAATTTGACCCATGTTGCCTAGCGCTGGCATGAACTCGTTGACGTCACATCAACGTGTAAGGCAATTAGTGTGTACCTCAAAGTCGTTCCAGAACTGTGTCCAGCATTGTCTAAGAAAACGACGCACTGGTCCACCGTAGTCTTGTGTGTCTAGCTCCGCAAACAAGCTGTCATTCATATGGAATGCATAAGTGATTTTCATGGGCGGGAATGGTGTCCTTGACATTCTCGAATGCTGTAACATGGACCGAAGCTTCAGGAGACATGCACACATGTCCAGTTGTACATTCACACAGGAATTTATCAAATTACATTATTTCTACAATACATGCACAATAGGATCACTCCAGTTATCTTCACTCCAGTTAATGCATTCACAAATACTTGATGCAAATCACGTATCCGAATTCGCTCTGGAGTTAATCGTGATAGTGCACCTCGGTAGTCAGCAATGATGCGCGTCCGAAAATTGTAAACCTGGTATGCTCTCCAGACTTCCTCCTTGCACCAGTAACTCCTCACCAATGCCGCCTCCCACATTCTGTTTGAAGCGCGTGCATCCTTAGTGCGCCAGTCAGCGAGGCGGTGAAGCATTCTGGTTATGGAATCGAGTGAAAATGTCTCTTCCAAGAGTGTGCCAGCGAGCTCCTTTTGGATTTCGGCTGCAGTTGACTGTTTTGACTCTGTCGCAAGCGCATCTCCAATCATATCCCATTTTTTCCAATCAAGGTGAGCTTGTTCTAGGAAGAACGATTCCACTTGCGACAAGGTCCACATTTCCATGTCCGTGTGTAGCATCACTGTGGCCAAGTCGTCATTCACCACGCTCTCAGGCAGCCCCCTTCGTTGTTCCCTCCTCCTAAGGAGTGTGTCCTACGCCGAGGCATTGTCGTTGCCCACAATGGTCACCCTTACCGATCTCAGCATTTCCCAGAACCGAGTTGCACAATTCTTATCCGCATGTCCATGTGCCTCTTCACGCAGCTTGCTCTCATCCACGCCACTTACATCTTCGGTGCTACGTAGTGTGGCATAATCAAGACTAACCCGCATCCATTCCTCATCCAGGCGTATCATCTCACGCTCTTCCTCTGAACGGATGCGTGAGTGGAAGCGGTTGTCGATTACATCCTCAAAGTCATCATCGCTGCACTCAACAACTACAGAGGGCGATTGCAGTGGCACACCCCCAGTAACGCCCGAGGTGCTTCCGCGAAAAGGTGCTCGCCCGTCAGTCGTTGCACGTACGCGTCGAATTGGAAGATCAGCCTAGAAGTCATCATCGTTGTCGTCTACGGCATGCGACGAGGACTGTGAGCCATCGCCTGCGCCACCTCCCTAGATGCCGATAGACACCGCTTGGGCAAGTCGGGCAGGCCGCACTTGGCGGGCGTTGTCGTCATTGTTACTATCTATACGGCCTCTGAAGAGACCGGCTAGGATGCGTGAATCAACTTCACCGCCAAAGGTGGCCCACGATTCTAGTTGGACGCGCTACTTGCCGCCCCTCTCTGTGCCCGTTGGCAGTGTAGGGCGTATGGGCGACCAATGCGCTGGAATCTCAGACACCGGCGTTTGCCTCGAGTGCTGCTCTAGAGAGACTGATACCGGAATGTCGTTGAATAGCTGCCGTGTTGAGTTCGCTGGAGATTCCACGAAATTGTCATCCGATTCTGCAGCACCCGCTAAACATAGCGGAAGCGCAATTGTCAAATGGTCATTGGCTTGCTCGGTGTACATGGCCACCTGTGCAGGGATGAGCATGCGGACTGGATCAGCGATGTATACTACAGGGCAGTAGTATGCGCTGCGTTTTGGAACTGCCCTCCATGGTGACCCTCGCGGTAGTATGAATGGTTTGCACATGTTCGCAACACCCTTTCCTTTGGCCTGCGTCCACATCCAAGTAGAATTGTTAATTACAAAATTTCTCGGGACCGTTGTCAGATGAAACTACGGACCCTCTTCGACAACTTTTCCTATCTCGTAATGCACATGTCTAGAAGAGTGACCCCAATCATGGACGTGCAACCGCACAAGGGCTCCCGAGTGGCGGACAACCCAATTTGGCATCCCCCTATGGAAGTTGTAGATCAGAGATCCATGAAAAGATGTCAACTGATGATCAAAGCAAAATGAGCAGATCACCAGGCCCGTTTGCAAAGACCAGTTTGCTTCAGAAAAAAAGCTTGTACTGAGAATTCAGCCTGTTTCGACATTTGGGTGCTCGGAAGTTACCTCACAGACCGCTATGATGATTGTATGTTTTCTTCCCCTTTGAGTGCACAGGAGCTCACCGGACTCCTATTCTAGCATGTTGACTTCTAGGTTTGAACTCTACACTGAGTCAAGCTGCTTTTCAGAGACGGAGAAAGTGAATTAGATGCAACATCATGCACTACAACAAAAGCAGTGTTTTATGACTGCAAAAAACGACTGCAGTCAGTCGTAAAATCAAAAAATATGACTGGGACAGAAATCACTGTAGATAACTCGGAATATGATTGCAGCAGTCGTTTAGAAGTAGTCGCTTCAGACATCAGTCATATTGGCAGTCATATAAGTTGAGGGGTATAAATACCCATAATTAGCCATAGTATGCCAACAAGGCGTATATTTTGACTTTCTTTGACTTTTTATTGAGCTGCCCGGATAAATGAAAAAATCCTACGTGGAATATGACTGCGTTGAGTCATATTTTTTGATGACGTGGAATATGACTGGTCAGTCATATTTTGTGGAATATAACTACGTTGAGTCATATTTTTTGATGACGTGGAATATGACTAGTCAGTCATATTTTGTGGAATATGACTAGTTAGTCAAATTTTGTGGAATATGACTGTGTTGAATCATATTTTTTGATGACGTGGAATATGACTGTGGTCAGTCATATTTTGTGGAATATGACTGCGTTGAGTCATATTTTTTGATGATTTGTAAAACGACTCTTCTCAGTCATATTTTTCAGTCATATTGAAAGCATTTAGTCATTTTTTGGAAATTATTATAATCATTTTGTGACTCCAAGTAGTCATTTTTTTACTGATATGTATTTTGAACTATGAATTGAACAAATCATACAATGGTTGTAGGATACCTAAGCATATTTGTAATCATACATTAAAATGATTTAACAATTGAATAAAAGATTTCATGTAGTTAAAAACAAATACATATGATTTTAAAGATATACAAGAAACAATTATATTGGAGAAAGAATATATAAGAAGAAATGTGATTCCTTTCAATGACATTTATAATTTATTAGTCACAAATACAAAATATGTATATCACAATGAATTATTTACACAAGTCAATAGAGACTATATTTCTTACAATAATATGAAGTGAGTTGCAAGTAGCCTCCAACGACTTTGTTCCAATTTTGTTGCCTGCATATACAATTAAAGAAATAGAAGGTTAATTTTTAATGAACATACAACAAAGCTCAATCTTCAAAAGTTTACAACAACAGAAAATATGTAATACAAATTTAGGGTAAGAAGAAAAACAATGCTGATGCAAGGAACAAAAAGAAAAAAGGCAAAAAGTGCTAAAAGATAACAACAAATACAAGTTAAGGTGCACAAGAAACAATAAGGAGCAACTACTAAGAGGTAACTAGAAACAACAAAAAAGAGTTAAGATGCAACAAAAAGAAATAAGAAACAAAAAGAGAGAACAAAAAGTGAGAAAGAAGAAAGAAGAAGAAGAAAGAATTAATATGCAAGAAGAAAAAAACAAGAAGCAAGAGTGAAAATGCAAGAAAAGACAACAACTTTAAGAAGTACAAGTAACTCAAGATGCAACAAAAGACAACAACTAAGAAGCAAGAGTGAATTCAAGATGCAACAAAACACAACAACTAAGAAACAAGAGTGAATTCAAGATGCAACAAAACACAACAATTAAGAAACGAGAGTGAACTCAAAGAGACAACAAAAGGTAAGGAAGAAGAGTCAAAAGAAGTAGTGGCTAGGGTTTCAAAACCCTAAAAAAAATGACGGCTAGGATTTCAAAACCCTAAAAAGTGGTGGCTAGGGTTTCAAAACCCTTAAAAAGTGGTGATTAGGTTTTAAAATTTTAAACAATGGCTTGTCTATATTTTTTTTGATTGCCCATGTTTTTTTTAGGTTGCCCAAAAACAAAAAAATGTTACTACCATGAAAATATGACCAATAATATAACTCAATGTTCTCAAACGAGTTCCCTACCGTTCCCTATGAAATACTTTGTTGTTCCCAACGGATGTATAATATACGCCCGCGAAGTACAAGACCCAAAAACGACTGGCAGTCATATTTTGCAGTCATATTTCTCCCCAAGATATTGACCTCCAAGAATATGATTGCGAGTAGTCGCCAGTCATCCTTAGTCATATTTTTGCAGTCATAAAACACTGCCATTGTTGTAGTGTTACCAACACTGTTTGTTTGAAAGTGGAGTGTTTGGTTACGCAAGCTAGCGTAACTCTTGGGAGTTCAATGAGGACCTTCAAGAGTCCAGATGGTTTAGTTCCAACTTCCATTGGACATTCCATGCAAATTTGTCAACTTCTAAGCATTCTTTCTAGCTAACACAGCAAAGGTTCCATGTAACAACAATGAAGTAGAATTGGAATTCAGGTGTCATTACCCGTTCTTTTTCACGGTACAAGGTTGTAAGGTACTTTTTTACTTAAACTTTACTTTTTGTACAAAGCACCTTTAGTATAGGGGTTCATCCAAGAATAAGCCAACGTAGTCTATCATTGGTGCGTCTAATGTCACTTTTTTAAGTAGATGTAAATAATATGTAAACTAATTTCAAACAACATACCAAGAAACATATTTTGTTCTTTTTCTCTAAGTTCTTTCCCACCCTTATTCCTAGGTTCTCTCAATTTAGTTGTCACTCCATTACCTCTAATGCAGACACAATGTTCTGAGAGTCCCGATCCTATATAGTATTCTAGGGCGGGCAACATATCGTAGGCAACACGTCAGATTGGGCAACACGTCTTATACATGGATGCAGCCTATGACCTAATCATATATATACAAGATAATATTTTTAAAGTATACAGATAATTCGTTAATTAGTACCAAGGTTTTATGTGTTGGGGCAACAAGGCGAGTAATTGTGCTTTATGAGCTTTTCGAATCTATGTGCAAAATGACTACACGTGGCAGTCTTAGTAGGCAACACGTCCGGTATGCAAAGTATGAAGTGTTTAGGACAAAGTACCAGATTCTTGGTCTTTGAGCTTTCTCCTTTCTTCTAAGATTGGGCTACAAGTTCAAACCCACAGGTAAGTTGTCCCTAAAACATACAAAAATATTTATTAGCTACAAAGATTGTTAATTCTACAAATTCCGTCTCCCCAATTCTATAACCCAGGCCCAAACTAAGGGTATTTTATTAATATAACTTATTTTATGGCCCGCAAAACCTATTGCTGTACAAAAGACCCTAAGTCCGAGGTCTATGACCCTATGACCGTGCCAAAGGACCTAAGGCCGTGGACTGTACCCTACGACTGCGAGGGCAACACGTCGGGATTTCAAATCCCTAATTTGATTTCGGAGGGAATTGTCGCTGCTGCGACGCCGATCGGAGCTTCCAATTTCCAATTTTTGATTTTCTTCCACCGCGCTTGTAATCGCAACTCTCCGCAGACTGTCGCGTCTTTTGCACCTGCTTCTTGAGTTCCCGGGCCACAATTCGGGTTGATTTCGATGCAATTACTGAAATTTCTTGCAATTCTTGCTCGCTCAATCTCTCATTCTTCAATCTGCATAGATCCGTCCGCACGCTCGTCGTCGTCGACACCAGCTAAGCGAGAGCCTCCGATTCTCTCAAACTCAAATTCGATGATTCTTGCAATAAACTCTCCGATTCCGATCTTGCCAATCCTGAGCAAAAATTCACACCAGTGGTGCACCTTCTCCTCTGAAGTGCTCCAATCACGTCCTGGAATCGCTAAATTTGCTCTGATGTTGTTGCAGCCACACTACTCTGATCGCCCAAATGCTCATGCTTGGTTGGAATTGCTGCAACAGTTCGTCGCCATTAGAATGCTTCGACACAATTTTTAATTTTAAAATGACCAGATTACAAATCCAGAAAGGCTAGAATACACAATTATAATGATTATCAAAACACACATTTACCGATTACAGCAGAACACTCACACACAGCACAGACGAGATTGCACACAAGTAAATTTTGTATTATAAATGCTCGAATTTACAGACAAGCGTTTTCTCCTGAAACACTATGTCACAATTTTTAATTTTTGTGTCTTTAAAAGCCAGGAAGAAGGCTCACGTCCCTTCCAATCATTTTTCATCCAATTTTTTTATCTCTTCCATCCAGCTTGCATCCCATTTATCCACTTCACACCCCTTTCATCTATTTTTTCCTATTCACACTATAAAGTTTGAAAACTATTTTTTTTTTTTTAAATTACTTTTAGCTCCTTTCTACTTTTTAGTGTTTTTAGCCTACTTTTAAGCTGTTTTTCTTATTTTTTTAGACTACTTTCTAGATACTTTTCCGATAAAAACTAAGAAGTAACCTAAAAATCAGAATCTTTATTCTACAAAGGTGTAGAAGAATCCTCTTACGGTGCTCAGTGACGGGTTCCCATACAGCAATGCAGCCTCCTCTGCCACCAGACGTTGTGCAGTCCCCTCTGCAAACGAGGTTATACCGTAGTGATCTCCCCATGGTAGTGAAGGGTTGATCTTTAGCGTTATAATGGCAGCGCGGATGCTCTTCACGCCAACTATTTCGCAATCACCTGCAGGGCTCTCATAGCGAGCAAGCTCATTTGGGATATTGAAGGACTTTGTGTGGTATCCGGAGGTGCTGGACGATGCTGACAGCATCAATTGCGACCTCTGACGACATGCAGCAGCTCCACCCCGGCAAACGCTGTGAGAGAGTAAAGCATTCGAAAAGACTAATGTTGACAACGGCGTCCCTGGCGTCCCTAGAGTGCCCGGCGCTTTGAAAGTCCATCCTGGGTTCTCTAATTGGGCCCTTCGCTGATCCGCCATTGCAGACGGCGTCGCTCAAAAATCGATATACGCAGTCCTGAACACGCGAAGCACTTCGTCACGGGAAGTCACCAAATTCAACTAGTAAAGAAAGCGACAACCAAACAGTCATCTTAGAGCAACTGCCACCGCTGAATATATACTTGAGGGGGGCTTCACAAGTACTAGGATTGGTTTAGGGTGTCCTGTCGGTTTCAGTACGGAGGCAAGCAAGGAGTCAATCAGTCGACATCATACTGCGGCTCCACTTTTCTATTTATTTATAGATCTACATGAATTCTATGGTAGTTAGTACATTGCGCATTCTAATCCATCTTTAATTTTTGAGAAATTCTAAAAATTAAGTGAGTTATTGCAATTACAAGTCTAGCATTTACTACACGGGGTAGTGAAATTTGGTCATTTTAGAGGAATGGGTGAGTTTTATCTACAGTGTGTATTTATCGAGAGTAACATCAACAATGGCTTTAACCTCTGAAATTCTTTGAGACCAAGAACTTGTCATTCACTATTTGGGTAGCACGCAAGCACGCCTAATAGATTTTTTTACTATATCTTGTAGACAATTGACCTACATGTTTCACGAGCTTTCCATGAACACCATCCATGTCTACTTGCAAATTTGTACAAGCCTCCACTGGTGAAATCTAGTTTGGAATGGGTATGCCATTCAATTACCACGTATTCTCTAAGGACATAACATTCTAGAGCATGTTAGAACACCATCCTTTTAGAAGGAAATGATCTCTAGACCTTTGTAGGTGTATAAGGCATTAGAATAATGTCAGTATATTGAAAATGTTAAAAATAAATGTTCAAAGAGTTAAAATAAATTTTCAAATAAAATTAAAGATGTTCAAAGAAAATACTAAAAATAAATAAAAATGTTTGAAGAAAATCTAAGATGTTTAAAGAAAAATTTCAAAGAAAATCAAAGATGTTCAAAGAAAATGTATGGAAAAAATTGCTTTAAGGGTGCTATACCTAAGTGTAGAAGTTATAAGTTAGTTCCTTATGCTGATGTCAAAGCAAGTAGTTGAGAATATTATATAATTCTGAATTAAGGATTAGAATATTATTCAACAGATCAATATCTACTTGGAAACTATTCAATCATTGTATTCTAATTTATGAGGGTTCTCCCTATAAATTTCTTGGAAGGACATCCTGCAACGATTCAACTGACATATCAAATGCTTTTATCCTTAGAAAATATTAAAATGTAGCCATACGTTGGAAATGAGTACTCTAAAGCAACTTCCTGGTTGAAAACACTGTGGTCCTGTATGGGTCAAATTAAATAATGTAATCCGTTGGACAAATAATTGGAAAAAGCAATTTGACTCAATGCAAGTAAGAGAACAACAACATGGTCAAATCCATCACAACATACGATTGCAGAAAACAATAAGATGACATCCACAAAAGACGTGCCAACAACAACTTAAATACCAGAAGGCTGTAGTAAAACAAGGCAATAGGCGGTGGAAATGGACCAAATTCCAACTTAATTTGACAATATCCTCACAGATAAACAAGACGAAACATCCAAGAAGAAATTTGTCTTCAGGTTAACACAATACAAATGGCAGTTTCAAATGACGAACTGCATCATGAACTGCATTGGTAGGGAGAAATGAAACTACACCTCAGTACGTCTACGGTGCACTTAGCTAGAAGTTTGGAAAACAATCACCGACACGCTAACGGCATAATTCAGTCTAATCCATTGTAAAGGGAAAGGCACGTGAAATCAGGCGGAATTTCACGTTCCATCGGAGAACAAGGAGGCGCGCTCGTCGTTGGCGTCAGGGTGCCCCACACAGCAAGATTGGAACTACCGTCCCCGTCTACTACTACACCTGACAATATTTTGAACTCCAAATGGTTATCCAAATGACTCCGCTGATCGGTCAAGATACAAGTCTGCATGTTTCCGTCCATCGTCCAGCCTTCATTCCCTGGGCAAACCCAGCACAACAAGGTCCTTGCAACGCCAGAAGAACCAGGGTTGTCCACGACACCCAGAATCCAACTGTTTGGCACAAATAGAGAATTGTAGCGACAGCACCACCAATGGGCCTGCAACATGGGCGGTCTGATAGGGAAGTTGTTTGTGGAAACCACAATAAAGACATTCCTCGCCAACGGCACTGTGGTGTGACCGTTGCCAAGCCCAAGCGGTGCCAATAGCGACGCAATTCTTGGGAAAACAGTATCACAAGCTATCCAAGAACCACCTTCTGCTTCCCTGTAGACAAACAGCGCGCGGAATCCACGAGATGCCCACGCGCCAATATGGACAAAATCCCCTGCCTCCGTGCTCGGTATTGTCTCCACCGCCACGATCCACGCACCTCGAATGCCAGTGTAGATCGAGGGCATTCGGCCCTTCCAAAACGATGTTTCACCAACGTTGTTCACGTCGAGGGTTATCAAAACATCTCCAATGCGGGGCACGTAAGGCGTAGGAGGGACGGACCCCTACTAAGCAATGTCTGGTATCAACGGAAGATCCATAAGTAATTGCAGTCGCAGCGAAATGCGGGTCTCAAAAGGGAGGGCTGGAACCAGAATTCATCTGCAGCCCCAACGCCAACCTTAAGTAATTTTGAGTTAGCACTCCCTGAGCTATGAAGACGGATTTGTCACAAGAAGAGACCGGCTCCTATAGGCATTGCACGTCATTGTATCCTTCCACTTGCTTTAAGAAACCCAAAGCATTATGCGGCTCATCCACAGTAGTGGAGACTGGGCAATGCAATCCTACCAAGAGGTACAGGTGCTAACTCCAATTCTTGTACAACAAAAGTGTGTACTTGTCACCCTTTGAATACACTCACGTACTAGTACCCATTTGCATCGATTTCAATGTCGACTTCATGAGAGCATAGTAACACAGTGCTCTGGATGTGCCGAAAAATGATGACTAGTCCACTGGGAAGGACGTTGTTTATTCTCTTAATCTAGCTATTGTATCTAGTCCATCACGGTGTTTATTCTTTTAATCTAGCTACCGTATTCATTGAAATGTGTTACCCACATTGCTTTTTGGCCGTATGGGGTACTGCAACGCTGGCTCGAATTATGATTGTTTGAGGGAAATTCCCCGTATATATGCAGTAGTGGGGACCGGGCAGTGCAATCCTACTAAAAGGTATAGGTGCTAACTCTGATTCTTGTACAGCAAAAGTGTGTTCTAGTCACCCTTTGAATACACTCACATACTAGTACCCATTTGCATTGACTTCAATGTCGACTTCATGAGAGCACGGTAACACAATGCTCTGGATGTGCCGAAAAATGATGACTAGTTCACCGTGAAGGACGTTGTTTATTCTTTTAATCTAGCTACCATATTCATTGAAATGTGTTACCCGCATTGCTCTTTGGCCATATGGGGTATTGCAATGCTAGCTCGAATTATGATAGTTTTGAGGGAAATTCCCCGTATATATGCCGTCACTAGCAGAGTATCAACTTCGACTCCAAGATCGTCCTGAGGAAAACATTACAATTTCTCCATCATTTGTAAACTAATAGATTGTTTACAACACAAGGTTTGCATTCAAAATTTAGAATGGTCCCAAAGCTAAGAATTTTGGGCCCCAAACTGCCCAAGTTTCGGCCCCAAAGTTAAGAAGTTTCAGCTCCAAACTACTAAAGTTTGGGCCCCAAACTTGAGCAATTTTGGCCCCAAAGTCAAGAAGTTTCGGTCTGAAAGATAAGAATTTTGGGCCCCAAACTGCCCAAATTTCGGCCTCAAAATTATAATTAGTATGTGTCGATTTTTATTCAAATAATAAATTACATTTAAATTTTAAATATTTTCACTGTCCTCAATGTCTTCTACATACCACTCATTATTTTTAAATGTTAAAAAATTTCCTTCTTTTAACTGATTCTGGAGTCTTGTATGTAACCATGTCTTATTTACCATTGCAACACCTAATTTGAAATCATTTAAAGAAATGCTATCAAATGGTAAAGTACCATGTGTAATATTTTTACTTCTTATAAAAATGCTTGCACCATTGTCATTGTCAAATTTTAAATAATGTTGAAATATTCCAAATAATCCTCCTTTAGGGGCCCCTTTAACAAACCATGTGATGAAAGAGGCCTCCATATCTGAAGGGTCAATATGTGGTTTAATATAAGAGTTTTTAGATACATGTAACTGATGCACTTGTGTTTCATATCCTTCTAATCCAATAGGTATACAATTTATTGGAAAAAATTGTTTGAACTGGGGCCCCAAGTGCTACATTTGGAGGCCTCAAGTATCTGAACTGGGGCCCCAAGTGCTACATTTGGAGGCCCCAAGTATCTGAACTAGGGCCCCAAGTGCTACATTTTGGAGCCCCAAGTGTCTGAACTAGGGCCCCAAGTGCTACATTTGGGGGCCTCAAGTGTCACATTTGGAGGCCCCAAGTGCTACACCTGAGGGCCCCAAGTGTTTGAACTAGGGCCCCAAGTGCTACACGTGGGGGCCCCAAGTGTATGAACTGAGACCTCAAGTGTTACATTTGGAGGGTCCAAGTTGTAACACTGGGGACCCCAGGTTTAGCACTTGGGGCCCCAATTGAGACATTGAGGACCCCAGGTGTAGTACTTGGGACCCCAGTGTCTCAACTGGGGCCTCCAAATGTAGTTCTTGGGGCCCTAGCTAAGACACTGGGGACCACAAATGTAGCACTTGGGGCCCTAGTTGAGACATTGAGGACCCCAGATTTAGCACTTGGTGCCCCAGTTGAAACACTGGGGACCCCAAATGTAGTACTTGGGGCCCTAGCTGAGACACTGGGGACCACAAATGTAGCACTTGGGGCCCTAGTTGAGACACTGAGGACCCCAGATTTAGCACTTGGTGCCCCAGTTGAAACACTGGGGACCCCATACTTACTATGCTATGCATTCATTGTGTCACATATTAGTAAAATTTGATATACTTAAATAGAACGCATGATAATTATTTCAATAAGTCTTTTAAATAATTATTTTAAATATTTTATAAAAATATTTTCAATTGTGCATTAACAAAAATCGTGTTTTCACATGATGTGATTTTACAGAAATAGAATAGTAGTTTGCAATCACTTTTGTATTATCACTTTTTACACAATGTGATCTTATAGAAATAATGTAGTTGTCGCAATTAAGGAGATGTTAAAGAGGATCCGTAGGATGATATTACATAGGTAGAAAAGCCATTGCTTCTCTTGGCTTTTTACTTCTTTGCTCTTCTATGATTTTGTGCTTTTGTGAGCTTTGACCTTTCATGATTTCAATTTTCTATTGCTACTATCAAATGATTTTGAAGAAATTATTCAATGGAAGCAATTTTGGATTCTACAACAATTAAATTGTTCACAAAGTTTTTGAGATCTGTAAGTTTTTCTTTTCAATTCTTCAATGTACGTTGCTATTTTTTGTAACAATGGATTCAAATTTCTAATGCATTCTAATGTATGTGCATCTTTTATAGTATTCACCATTGCATATGTTTCATTCATCATTCAATAAATTTCTATTGTACATTTCAATACATGCATACTTATAAAAAATTATACAAAGATTTTAGTCATTTTTATTTGAAGGTTTATTGAAATTTTTATTTTGCATTCTATCTAATATATAAAAATTCTTATAAAATTTTAATGATGAATGCATAGCATAGCAAGCACCAACCACTAGTAAATTATAAATTTTAAAATTGTTATAAATTTCTATAAATTGTTAACAATTGCAAATTTTGAATTTCTATGAATTGTTAAATTTCAAATTGCTAAATTTAAAACCAGGTAAATTTCAAATTGCTAAATTTAAAACCAGGTAAATTTAAAATTGCTAAATTTAAAATTGACAGAGTGGCTTATTGTCCATTATTTTCATCTGAAAATGTTGCAAATTATCATCCCAAAGAAGTGATTCTGTAAAGTGCCATCAGCAATATCTTAATTTTTGGTACATATGTTATATGTATAAAGTGTTACCAATCCGCTTGTTACTAATTTTTTCATTACATGGGATTTGAGGCCTCTGGAAGACTGTGGGTTCCAAGCCAATTTGTAGCAATTTGCAGCCTGAGAACCATCTGTCTGACATGGTCGAGAGACTGCCACGTCAGATTTTTCAAAAAATTAATTAATTAATTAATTTTTTAAAATTATTATTTTTTTTTTTAAATTTGGTGACTAAGTTTTGTTTTTGTTTTTTAAATTTTGATAACTTTATTGCATGGGAACGGCACTGTCGCAACACGGGAACAGGGACAGGAACAGGCTGAAAGAATCTCTCTGACCTCAAATCCCATCTAATGTTTAAATAATATGTACAATTATTTAAAAAGACATAATCCTATGTGTTTTTGTACATGGTAAGGGTAATTTTGCATTAGATGGGATTTGAGGCTATTGGGAGATTGTGGGTTCGCAGCCTAAGAACCTGTTGTCTAACATGGTCGAGAGATTGCCACATCAGAATTTTTGAAAAAAAATTGATTAATTAATAATAATAAATCACATTTGGTGACTAAAATTTATTTTTTATTTTTTTTGAAAAAAAAATTCTGATAGCAGCAAGGGAACAAGGAGGGGAACAGAGCTAAAACAGTCTCCCAATGGCCTCAAATTCCATCTAATGATTATTTTGAAATAACATGTAGGGAATTGAGAATTTCATTTTTAAAAAACAGTAAAAATAAATAAATAAAGGTCAAATTCTAGACAGTTGCTTTGAAGCAAAGAGAAATTTGAGATTGCTCTAAATTGCAATATAAATCTATGGTCTTTTATGGTACTGCTCCTAATTAAATTCTTGTATTTTGTCTTTGTTACATCAGTTGAAATGGCAAGTTCTAGTGAGCAAAAGCAAAAGAAGGTTAGGAAACTGATTCAACAAGTGGTGAAAGCAAAGTTTGTGAAGGCGTACAATGCCATTGAACTGATATATGGCAATGATGGGGGACGTGGATGCAAAGGAATACATCATGTACTAAATCATTTTCCAAAGTTGTATATTGTGCCGTGTAAAAAAACTTTGGATTGTCCATATTTTCAAGACATATTTTAAAATAATTCTATAGACATCGATCTAGATATTTTAAGCAAACAACAATATTATGTCAGTCATGTGAGTCTAATCAAGGCATGGACTTTGGCATACTCACAAAGTGGGTGTTCAATCTTCCAATACTACAAGGGTGCGAAATCCAATGTCTAAATGAATTTCACGATGTATATGGACAATATGAAAAGTATTTGGAAAGTAATGGGAACTGTATGTCATCCAAAACTCGACTCAAACCTAGCCCTTTTAAGATTCTAAATTGCTTGTTTGGAGAAAGGGGACTTGAACAGCACTTAATCCTAAAGAAATTTGGTATAAAACAAAGTATGTGTGTTATGATTAGTTTTTCAAATATTCCAGGGGAGGCCAAAAAGAATGAGCAAGGTGCATACCTTTTTGGGTTGATCCAAGTTTTTCAGAAAATTGGCAAGACATCTACGACAACAATACAAAATGAAAGTTTAATGATCTTAAATAGTGTTGATATTATACAGATGAGAATTATGAAAATAGAAGACTTAAGTTTGGACCATGTAATAATGATATATATTTATAATATGTGGACCAAGGACCTTGATTACCAACGAACTCTAGTTGAAGCAAATCACTATTATGAGACATCTCCATATGCAGCAAAAAAGAATCAGAAAAGTCCGAAGCAGGGCAAATACAAATCTGTAAGTCGTGGCTATCTTGCTCATGGTGGAACAAAATCAAAAGGCAATGTAGTGAAGTACCATCAAAATAAAATACAAGATTCTATACAAAAAAGTTTTAAAGGACTTGGTGATAGCATTGCTTCATCTATTTGGATGGAACTGGATCAATTTGGTAGTCAGGTACAACAATTCTATTATGACCAATTTGCTCCAATGAATTGTGTTTCGATAGGACTAGACCAATATTCCACCCAAGTCCACCAAATGCACATTTCCAAGAATTCTTACATCAAGCCTCATCTAGATAAGTATGATATGGAAGCATCTTTAATTGCTTGGTTTACAAGAGGGAATCCTAGAGGAGGATGTTTTGGTCTGTTCCAACATTGTTTAAAATTTGATACAAGTAAAGGAGCTGGAGCATTTGTCCGAAGTAAGACAACTACCCATGGAACATTAAGGTTTGTACATAAGACATTAGCAGAGAATGTATACAAAGTAGGGATAGCATTAGTGAATAAACAATTACTTAGTACAAGAATAAAACATCAACTTAGAGATGGAGCGCCAATGACTTGGCAAAGTAGTGAATCTAACAGTGACTCAGACTCTGATAATAACAATGAATAAAAGTTACATATGTACATATAAATTTCTCCCTCAAAATAAGCAAAGTTGTGTTTGTCGTCCTTAGGGCCTCGCACATGTAGCACCTAGTCAAGCCTACTCCTCTTTCAATGCAAATTATCCAATTTTCCACAAGGTCAATAAAGGATTTTTGCCCTTTCAAATGCTCATATTTTGCTATATATTTTGTGGAATTTTTGGTAATTTTTTCCACATGTTTACAAAACATTATAAAAAAGAGTAACTATGGCCATTTGACCATTGTGAATGAAGAGTTTATTGGAGGTAGTTTTACAATGTAAGCCATATAGGCTGAGAAAGTGAGTGCTACCCTTGGTGCTTGTTTTTTGAGGAAGACTTTGTAGCATGAACTTGTAACTACTAATAGTGGTCCCAAATGGTACATTTGGGAACTCCAAGTGTCTGAACTGGGGCCCCAAGTGCTACATTTGGGGGCCTCAAGTGTCTGAAGTAGATGGACTTACAGTAGATGAATATGTGTCTTGAATTGAATTCTGAATATCATCAATCGAATTGGAGATCTTTGGGTCTTTCAAGGATTATCATCAAGTTCAGTGATTTAGAACAAATATTTCAAAAACTTGGCACTTTTCAGTTCCAGAAGTGCATTCTAAACTCTATACTTGTCCTAGATTTTAGGGTTTGAAGGTCTGAAATCTATACTAGTCTTAGAAAATTCATAGAAAAATGTCAAAGGAATGCCACTATTTTTAACGAAATATTTGTCTTTGGCTACAATTGGTATGCCCATAACACCCATGCAAACGGGCCACCTTGTTGTTGGGCCACGTAGAACAGGAACCTTGAAATCGCAACCCTAGAACACTAATTTCATAAATCCACGCTTTGGAACGGCATCTGCCCGCGCATCAAAACGGAAACGACCCACTGTGCAAATAGTATTCCATAAACGTGTCCTACTGCAGATTACTTTCAGTACGCATACAATAGAAGCAAATTTAGAAGGCTGGGTTGGGGTGGAAGATGACAATCTTTCAGAAATCTTTGGGGAGAACATGGATGTAGTGGACGTAGAAGAGGATCATATTGACATACCGGAGCACATTCTATTGGATCATGTTGAAGAACGTTTGAATCAAGGCGAGCACTTTTCGTCAATAGCGACATCACTCGGATTAACACGGAAGGCCCTGTCTGGCCAATTATTCAACTTAGGGTGGGAAGGCGTTTATCACAATTTGTCGCCAGAGGAGTGTAGGGATGCTATCTTGTCTGTTGTCCCGCTCGATCGTGGTGGTGTGAACTGGGGAATCCGTCATGTACAGTCTCTGCTCAGGAGGGAGCTTAAACTTCGACTGCCTCGCCAACTTGTGCGTAACGTGCTCCACGCCATGCAACCGGGTCATATGCGTAGAAGGGAAGTGAGACTTCTGTTTCATGGACAATACGACGTGATAGAACCAATGGTTTTGTGGCATATGGATTGTGAGTTGCTCTTGAACCCTAAACAAAGTTGGGGGGCAATTTTGTTGCATTGACACTTGTCTATTTAAACCCCTTGTGCAAAGTTTGTATAGGAAGCTCTAAAAAGTAGGTGAACATTGTATTTTGAAAACTGTGCCTCCAACGCTCCAGAAGCCGAAACCCTAAAACATACTTGAGTTGACATTGCAAGAAGGAATCCCTTTCTTGTTGTTTGCCCCGAACCCTAACCCGTAAACACTAACACAAGTGGGCTTGTTCTGTGCATCCCTTTGTGTTGTCAAGCTTACGATAAGTTAGCAAAGTGGAAGTTTAGAATTCATGGAGGGATTGATGGAGCATCGCATTACGTGTTGTGGTGCGAAGTGGCAACGGACAAGCTAGCAACCACCATTTTCAAAGGGTATAAGGCAGCGGTTGATTTATACAGGCACCCTATACGCATTCGGTCCGACTATGCGGCTGAACACAGCTTAGTACGCAAAGACCAAGAACAGGCTCGTCCAAAGGTAGTGAAACCATTTCTAACAGGGTCATCAGTTCATAACCAGGTATGCCATCAAGAAAACCTTCGAATCTTGTTTGTCAACTCTGAATTCCGCTGTCAATTTCCCCTAAGCATAATCGATGTCATTGCAGAGGATTGAACATTTCTGGGGCCAGGTATGGAAGAAGATTGCATGGTTCTACCACTCTCTATTCACTGCCATGTGCAACCATAACCTTCTTGACTTGAATAATGTGTGGCACATGAGCTCATTGCACATGGTGTTCTTCCCTTTGATCCAAGACGACGTGGATCGCCACATTATCGCATGGAACAACCACAGAGTGCGGAAGATCATCAAAAATGGGCGTGCCATACCAAGTCACATTCCAGAAATTGCATTTCAGGCCTACGAACGGCAGCGGGGTTGGTTGAGAATGCCCATTGTATTTGAAGCAGACAATGCACATTATGCTTCGATTCCAAGGCTGCCGCAATTACCTATCGTCCTGGATAGAGAAATATTAGGGGCAACTGAAGCACAGGGGATTCCACCTGGCCCTCTCGACCTTAGTGGAGCTACATTGCCTGATGCAATCGCCCACATTCGCGACAGGGCATACAAACATGGGAAAGCACGATATCGGTATAGAAAAGAAAAGTATGCGTTCCACCTAGGGCTCACTGTAGAGTGCGTGGAAGCTTTGCAAAGGCCACACCGTCCATTACTTGCATACTTCCAGGGCCGACTAGATGAGGTAGACGAATCACGTCGGCAATTACTAGATGACATGTACCTCGTAGCATTAGGGGAGTAGTGTTTCAGCTCTGATATGGTAATCTATTAGATGTTTGTCACAAAAGTCGCAGCTTTTGCACCGCCCTAAGAATTCTGGGCTCAGGAAGAGCCGTCTCCGAGTGGCCATTGTTACCATGAAGTTAAAAGGTTCTTCTGGAATACGCCAAGTGTTGCAAACTACAAGAGCTGGTTGTGGCCTGGGCACCAAGATATGAGATAGTTTCACAGCACACCCCTCTTGCCATTTCTCCCTACGGTACTCTGAAGTTCCATGTGCGCAGTTGTACTCTAGAAGCTTTGCAAGTTGAGGTGTGCCACAGCCTCATTTCGATCCTTATGTAATCAGGCAGTTGAAGTCGCCAATTTTTGTGAGAACCCGTCAATAAGCCTATGCAGTTTTGTGAATTATATGGCTTTGACATTATGTAATGGTAAAAATTGAACAGAGAACTAACAAAACCCCAATTCGTTATATTGGCGGTCCTGCCCACATCATTTTGACATTTTCATTACGCAATATGCTTTACAATTAGACGCGGTGCAGCATGAATCTGTGGTTTTGAAGGCTTACCTGTTGTAATTGAAGTACTTGTACTTAATTGATGTTATACCACATGCTATCATGTACTCTGAACAACGGAAAAAAATGGAGTCGACAAACAAGGCACTGCGACGACTATCATTTCCATGTCCTGAAAGTCATGTTTTGTAGTATCCTTCACTTTCGTGTTGCAACGAGGTTGCAGGAATGGCTGACTTGGCTCTAGATCCGGTGTGACAGAGGTTTCTGGAGGAAGTGCTTTACAGACAGGGTTTTAACCTATAGTAGATGCAAAACAGATGAGTAGATCAGCTCACTTCAAATTTACTTCGGTGATTTTATCATGACCCCAATACTTTGAGACTATGATCTGAGTCCTTACACTTTGAGCTTTACAGCTTATTCTACTGTATACACTAATGACTCAACTTTTGGAAGAAATTCGAGATGCATGCCAGTCCAGTGATTATAAAATTACCTTTTCTGCACTTTTTTCTCATGTTTAGAGTCTTCTCTCTTCTCTCTTTCCCCTTCAACATTTGTTCATAGGTTGCTTTACTTGCTTGCTCCTTTGCCTTCTCCTTGGCCTCCAAGTAGGAGGCTAGCCTAGCTAACCGATCTTTGGTCCTTCGAATTTTCCCTCGTTGTCCTTATGACGTCGACTGCATCATTTTCAAAGCATCACAAGGAAGAGTACGCCGCTTGTTAAGTTTTGCTTCTAATGTGTAGCCGACCCATTACAACTTAATCTCTAGCAATGGCTCTACTTCTGTATAGGTCCCCAGATAGAATTCTGACCACTCCTAAATGATTCCACCAGAATGTAAAGCATCCCAAAACCAAGCTTCATCAATATTGCAACAAATGTGCAACAATATTGTTGCATGCATGATGATGTATAGTGATGAATGTAGCATGAGAGGAAGGTTCTAAGAGTTACGATGCGAAAGTTTTGGTCATTCTAGCTCGTGTTTGAAATCCAATCCGACGTCTCATCTTCGATCTTCTTGGCCTTGATTTCCTTTTTTTCGGTAGTGCCATGTTGTCCCACACTTACTGATCGGTTGAGATTTCTCTTCTCTACAACTGGTCATCACATTGTCTATTCGGCTAGTTCCAGAATTGATGTTATACCACATGTTGTCTAAACAACAGAAAGGAATGGAATCGACAAACAAGGCACTGCGACGACCATCATTCCCATGTTTTGAACACAAGTATAAACCTTTCCACAAGCGCTTTCCATGGTCGTCGCCATGGCTGTCGCTATAGACTTCGCTAGTTGTCACCATGGTCTTTGCCATTGCCGATGTGCCGTTAGCACATCCATGTTGCCTAAACCGACCCTAGGCCCAAACCTAGTCGAAATTAGCTTCATAGCACGGGCAGCAAGCCCAAAATAAAAATTACACATACGCTGTTGTCACCAAATCGGACTTGGACGACTTCTAGCAGGATTTGTCACCCTATACACTGTAAGAAGGACGGGATCACGCCGCGGTGTTCATCGTGACCGCACCTTCAAACTCTGTGGAGATAGGCTCAGACATCGTCACCATGAGCACTGATATCCTGAACGTGGATAGTGTTTTCATCCACGTGAATCGTCGACATGGACTTGCGACCCTAAACCGTGCCCCGATTTGAGGTGATCGTGACCCTAACGTCTGTACCCAGCGCTGGCCAAATAGTATTCCATAATAAAGGCCGATCCATTAGCCTTTAGTAACATGCTTGACCTGAGTGGTCAGAAAAAACATCCATTTGTGAGGGACATGGGAGAGTGAGAAATCTCCATTGTCGCTCATCACTATCCTTTACAAAAGAGATTTCAGTCCATGCACAAAAGTCTTGTTTGTCAAAATCCCATAGGTCGGCAAAACCACAACAAAATTTGACAACACACATTATCCACTAGAAGAAAATGAGGGGTTTTGCAACTACAGTATGCAACTCATTTTGTAGTTGCATAGGACGTTTGCAACTAGGTGACAATGTAGAGTCCGTAGTTGCAGTGGATAAGTCGCATTAGTTGCAGTCTAGTTGCAAGGTTTTTTGTCATCCGACACCATACAAAGAACTTCATCCTTGTGTGCAACTTGCTTGCAACTTGTAGATTTGTAAATTTTAAAATATAAATCTCAATAATTTGTAGATTTCAAATTTTCAGATCTACCTCCTTTCTAGATTTTAGAATTTCAGAACTACCTTTTTTCTTAGATTTTTGAATTTCAAATCTACCTTTTTCTAGATTTCAAAATTTTAAATCTACCCTCTTCCTAGATTTCAAAATTTCAGATCTACCTTCTTCCTAGATTTCAAAATTCAATTTCCTAGATTATAAAATTTCTGGAATTTTAATTATTTTTTAAATTCTTATATACAAAATCTACAAATTGTAGAAACCCACAAATTATAGAAATCTTAGAATTCTATCAAAAGAATTCATTACATAAGACTATAACAACTTACAAGTCTTATGTGTTCAATCTAATGGTACTCTTTACAATTGATATGGGTCAATTGATATAATACGAATGGGAATGAACTTTGAAAGCAACTAGGAAACAACTAGAGTGCAACTAAGAAACAACTAGCGTACAACTAGGAAACAACTATGGTCATTTTACAGTTGCATAATAGTTGCATAGGACACTAGTTGTTTCCTAGTCTTTTTTTGCAACTACAGAATGACTACTTTGCAACTAAAACAATGAATGAATGTTGTAAAACAATGACACAAAACAACTACATTAGATTTGGTGCAAATAGAGAGGAAACTAGTTGCATGACAGTTGCATAGTAGTTGGTTGTGCCGGACGTGTTTTTCTTCTAGTGATCTTCATGGTCTGGCATGTTGGAACCCAACAATAATTGTACTTTTAGCACTTTTCGATGCAGCATAAAGCTTAACCCTAGAGATGCAAATTGGAAGCATTTTTTCACCTAGTTTTCAATGTTCACTCTTCATGGTGAATTATGAAGAGCATGCAATTGAGTTTAGGCTGCTGCACAAATACTATTTTATTGCAATTTGATTTTTGGATGTATTTCCAATCTCTACTAAATTCTACTTATAGAATGTCACAAAAATTGTGTTTACACCCCGGTTTACACTATGATGTTTTTAGCTATAATATATACATGTGGTGAAATTTTCAGATTTTTTGAGATAATTTTCTATTTGATATGATTTTTCTTCACTTTTTCTTCCAAAATTCTCAAAAAAATCAATTGTCCTCAAAAAGGTTTAAATTTTTTGTAAAGTAACAAAGACATGTAATTTCATCTGTAAAAAATAAAATAAAATATGTCATTCACATATAGTTGCTAAATGGGAGCATATAGAGTGATGGAATTGGACCTCTTACTTTGTGGTCATATGCTAGGAGTTTTAGGGTTAAAGCAAAAGCACCTTCCATATGAATGTTCATCCAATACATTCATCTCAAATACATGGTATGTACTCAATACCCCTTAATCAACATGTGTAGATAGACAAAAACGGGTCATAACAACTAGTTATTAATGACACAAGATGTACATAATCAAAACATGAGAGTCTACAAGATTCTAGTATTGTTTATTTTTTGGTACAATTAATCAAGCTTCTAAAATGCACTTTAGTATATGTTTACAACTCGATGTGAGTGTCATATATATATATATATGCTAAACACAATTGTTTCATAGTAAAATACATAGTGAGAGCGACTTCAAATTGTGATTAATTATAGTCTAAAAATATCCCTCCAATACATTGGGCTGTTTTAATGAAGCCCCCCTATATTGGGTTGGTTTAATCACACATACTTGTATTTTTTAGGATGCAACCTTGCTTGCAATCAATATGGGATATATGTGATTTTTGTATGTCCGTATCCATATTCTATATCTATATATATGTAACTTGTATTCATATTTTGTATCCGCATCTATATCCATATCCATGAATGATGTCCAAGATTGCGTCTCACGCGGCGATCAACGACAATTATTTATTTTTTAAATTGGAGATCAATGGCATTGGAGGGAGAGAGGGTAAACACAGATCAATGGCTCTAGATTTATCAAAGTGAAGAGGGGCACTAATTGCAAAACCAAATATGATTGCATCTTTTCATTACATAGTAAGTTTTTTCTACTAACTTTAGAATATAGCTAGAATAGTGATCACCAATATTGGTTTGCATATGAAATTAGATTAGATGTATAATAATAACATATTCTATTATTACATGTGACATTTATTTACCGCATTCACACCTTTTTAACCCTTGAAGTTCTTTGATGTTTAAAGGACCAAAATTGCTTCAAAATACTCATCCCTAAAGCAAGGCTTAAATCTTAACTTATATTTATTTTTAACAAATCCAACCATAAGATCTTCTAGTGAACTTGTTTAAATACATCCTTTCCAAATTTTAGAGTGAAAATCTCCACTGATTGCACACTAAACTTCAAAAATATAGGCTTTTGTAGCCATTCCAAAAGATAAAGTTTTGTCAATTAACATTTTAAGAAAAAAAAAATTATGCCACAAAACTAATATGTTTTAGTCAATATATTGGAAAATAGGTTGAGAGTATATGTAAAAATAAAACAAACAAAAAATCTTTCATATTTCATCTTTAAGAAAATTATAAAGTGGATGGTGGTAGTGAAGTAAATGGTGATGAAGTAATAAAAACATTAATACGCCAATAACTTTTACTAGAAATTGAGGATTGTTAATCTCAATGGCGATAATGTTCCTGTAAAAATGTTTGGTATCATTCTTTTCTATTTTTATTTTTATTTAAAAAAAATTGAGTTCAAAAAATGATTTTATAATTTTTTTCAACCTTCATTGCTAGTAAAATAAAATTGCTCACAACTTTCACCTCAATATTTGGAATTGAATGGTTTGAATGTTTTTGAGTTGGTATTAATTAATATTTAGAATATTTTTTTAGTTTCCAGTTTTGACATTGAAATTGAAAAAGACTTCTAACTTTTGCAATATTTATTAGAATGACCTTAACAAAGCTTTACAAATTGGGATGATTAGCATCCATTCTAAAAAAAATAATGTAAAATATCCAAATTATATAGTCAACAATCCACCCAAGTTTTCTCTTTAGTCCTTTAGGGATTAAATTAATCTAGGGTGAAATATTACTAGGTTGTACTTATTTGAAATAAATAAATATTGTAGTAATACTAATTTTGTAGGTGACACTAATTTTTGTGCCCTCACTAATAGGAAAAATCAATATCTTAACCCCTAAAAGACCAAACAACTTTTTTTAGCAACTAAAATTTTGGGCAACTCACTAAGAATGGATTTTTCATTTTTTTTTCTAATCCATTTTCTACTTCTTTTACTTACTATTTTTTTAAAGTATGAATATTGAAGAAAAAAAATTGAATTTTTTTATGTGTATTCCCAATTTATTTCTTCAATGTATTATAGAGAGTTGCAAGTTGTAGGATCTACACATTTTTGGGTAAAATGTTTGAAAAATGAAATTTAATCATTTGGGAAGAGTTGAAAATATTTCTTTTTGAAACCCAAGCATTATGATCTTGCAATTGGAAATGTTTTTTAAATTGAAATTTTAGGAGGGTGTACTCTAACAAGTTAACTAAAAGGTTTAGTGGCTAAATTTGTTAAAAAATAATTGTGGATGAAGATTTTAGCCTTGCTTTGGAGACTAATATTTTGAAGAAATTTTGGGCTTCTAAACATGAAAGAACTTTAGGGATTAACCATTAAGTGCTAGATTTAAAGTTAAGAAGATGCCTTGAGAAAAATCATAATAAGCAATTACAACTTTTTTTAAATATCTATTTTTTGATCATATGAAGCATTCTTTCTCCTTTCTAATTATATAAGTGAAGCTTCTTGAATGAACATTAAATGGATAAATTGGACTTAGTGTACAATCAAGGTTACTTAGATCAAAAGCACTCAAGGGAGGTGAATTCTTTGCCATTAAGAAAATCAAAGTGTTACTATAAATGATGGTCTAGATTGGCACATCTCTTTCAAATTCTTGCTTTCTTTTTAACCCCTAAAAGACCAAGGCCTTTTTTCTACCAAAGAACACTCAATACTTCCATTTCTATAGCAAAGAGTAAAAGAATTTGAATATTTTTGCACATTTTATAATAGGATATTACACCTAACTAGTATGAAAATGTGTGGAAAAAATTTCAAATTTTTTGATTGTAAAGATTGCAAGATATTTGCATTTAAAGTAAAAATAGAAGTTTTTTAGCACGTTGCGGGACTAGATTATTTAACTTTGAACCTTTTGAAATTATTATTTTTGCACTACAAAGTTTTGAGCTTTAAATATTTTATTTGTGGGGATTTGAGTTGAGAGTTATGGAGTGGGGATACAAAAAACTTAATTTTTATTCCTTAAAAAATTATTAAATAGAAGTAGGTATGAGATAGAAGGAAAATCTAATTTATTAATATCTCTAAAATGAAATTAAAACATACTAATTCCAAAGGTGAGATTGTTCTAGGGAGCAAACTAAACCATGTGGAACTTTTATTTTTGATAAATTGTAAAAATTGCATTTGGAAATGAATCCAATAAGTTAATTTTTCAAGAAAATGCTCTAATTGCCCAAAAAACAAGATTGTCCATAACTTTCTCATAACAAATCCAAATGGAATGTACAAAAGCTTTCCATGTAGAAAAAAATATATAATCTACGAGAAAAAGAAATTCAAAATTTCAAAATTCAAAATTTGAATTTTTTTTGTTGCCCCTTTTCTCTTGTTTTGTGCTTATTTGGGCATAACTCTTGTTTTTAGGCACCAATTGAAAAAAAAAAAAATATTCCCTCGAAGCTAATCATTTTTTCTATCTTGAAAAATAATTTTAAAAAATAATGACAAAAATTCAAGTCGTAGGTACCTACTTGAAATCGCATTTGTCCCCCAAAGGAACAATGGTCCTTTAGGGATTAAAACTAAGGTTTGATAAATGCTAAAAATAGAAATAGTTTACAATGTTCTTTTTTCCCACACAACCTCCTATAGCTAAGATAGTGTAATTTTAGCACCTATAATAATAAATAAAGATAGTTTTTTGTAATCTAATAATTTTCATCACCAAATGTCACAAGATAGACGCTAGGGTGGTCATCTTGTGGTCATAGTTGACCAAAAATATTTCTAAAAGTAGATACCATAATTTCAGAAAACATTGTGATAAAAAAATCATATAGAGAACTTCTATTTTTAGCACCTACCGAATCACTAATGGGTTATTATGAAGGAAATGCCGACCCAGACCACCATGTCCCCAGGATATGGGTAGCATGAACGTTTGAACCTGTACCTCAAACGTACATACGAGAATACGGTATTTCAGCGAGTGATGAAGATTTGAACCTGTACGATAGACGTACATACGAGTTAACTGTAGTTCAGCGGTGGCTCTTGCCTGCTGCCAAGTACACAATCCTCTCGTTGTTGTCGTCGTCACGAGATTGCAGATGTGAGCTTCAGCAATCAGCGAAGACCCCCAACGGAAATTCCAAGCCCTGCCCCCATGGGATTCGCCTTATGGCCACCGCCGCCCGCCGTGGATGCACGTCGTCACTTGGACGTTCTGCGAGCTTCTGGATTTGGTGCTCCAAAGCAGCTGCAGCTATGTCGACTGCAGCTCCCTCTCGGTTTCAAACTCCGGCAACGGAACATCAGCATCAAGAAAATCCGAGCTTCCAGTGTCGGCTCTGGAGAATTTCAGGTGAGCTGCGAAATGAGTGCTTCGAATTGTGTTACTTGTCGAATTGTATTAGGGTTTCTAGTTTGACCTTAAATGCATCGTGGGGGTATAACCCGTTAACCTTTATACGCCCTAATCCTTTTTTGAAATTTTGCACATTTTTACTGATATCTTTGTAGAACAAGGTTATTTTCATCAATTTCATCAAATTGATTATAGAGGAAGCTTGTTTTCAAGCGTTACTTCGGGTGAACGAGAAAGTATTTGGACCTAACAATGTTCTCAAGTTCTATTCATCATCTAGAATCTGGACTCTGGAGCACTTGGGGTTAATTGGGGTTAGGGACGAAGGATTCATAATTTTGAAATGACCAGTTTATTATGGAAAGTATGAACCAAATGGAGAGAATCTTTATAACATTAGATTGAGGGAAGAACATTGCATGTGTTGGTTAGACAAAACATTATTTGTATGAATAGAAATCTCCACATAAACTCTTGGAAACCGCTGAAAAACATGAGGATCAGATTGGCCCTTATCGTCGTTAAAGGGTTGATCCAGTTCCTCGAGGTTCGGTACAGAGATCAGTGCCTAGTTTTGATCTTGAACGAGGACGCAATTATGGGTTTCTGGTTTTGTTGGTTTTGTTTGTTATGCTACTGTGACGATAGTGCACTTAACCAAGGTGACACTCCTATAAGTGAGACTGAGCATTGTTACTATCGTTAAAATGACTAAGTTTTGATGTATTCTTGTTAGCAAATCAACGTGGATTCCAATGCACCAAGAATTGTCTGTTATTCGTGCAAAATGTGTATATGTTGGTTGGGTTTAGGGTTTTACTGGTAGGCGATCCAAAATCAGTACAGGTGTTTAGGCGACATATATTCTCAAAATCGATATGTAGTTATCGTGCAAGATTTTAGTGTGTCGAGTTTTGATACAGTTCACAACTTGAGGTTGCAATTGAAGGTTTAACATTAATTCACGCAGGACTGTTGTAGACGGAGATTGAGGCATTGCGGAAGATGCGAGTGAGCGCCCTTAAACAGGAGCTGGATGCACTCGGTATGATCTGTAATCCGGTCCTCCCTTTTGTAGTGCCATTTACTTCTCGGTGCAGTTGTTTGAAGTTTCAAGAGAGTTTGTGGCAATCAATGAACCCCGTTCAATGAATCAGATCATCATGACAACAGAATCTCCCCGCCCCCCCAAATAGACTGACAAAGTTGTTAATGTTAAGTTATTAAGGATTAGACTCATATAGTTCTCGTGTTGAGTTTATGTTTAAGTTCATCTTAGTGCACTGTAAATGGTTTTAATTTAATGGAGTGTCCTCGACATTGGACGTCCTTTACCTCACGGCTTTCCAACACTTGCAGATTGACCTCTACTTTTTACTGACACAGGGTCACCACCCCACTTTGACACAAATGAAAGGATTGCTCTATTATCTTGCTACGGAGTATGATATTGGTAACTATGAGGTTAACACTAAGTCAATATCATTTTGATATTAATTTAACAGTATCTTAGTACTCATCTACTGTTCTATGAGATGAACATTAATAACGTTACCATTAATGTACCATCAATTTCTTTGTGAATCAAATTGAGAATCTTGAGAGATGATCATATCTTTGAACCCATGACCTGATTTTCATTTGTCTTCTTTACCAGGAATTTCATACAGGGACTGCTTCGAGAAGGACGAGTTAGTGAACCGACTAGCAGTCGAAAGAAACCGGAAGCGAGTACCACCCGCGGACTTGACAAGGTTACCGATGCGGAAGCTCAAGAGCACAGCAGACTCGCCCAAAGAGTACATCATCATCCCTCTCACCTTCGGTAGCCACGGCACGTTCGATTTCTTGCTGGACACCGGCAGCAGCACCACTCTCGTCAGTCCTTATGTAGCTCACAGCCAGCTGGGCATCCCCCGAGGGTCAGGTCAGCTCTCTCGTGGACTTGGCGGTATGGGGGATGGCGGCCTTGACATGCGCCGCATCTCCCTCCCTGCCATGAGCATCGCCGGGAAGGCTTGCAAACCAGTTGAGGTATGAACCACTCCCAACATCACAGCAACACCTTTTTAACGCTTTAAGGACGAAGAATTCATGATTTTGAAATGCCGAATTTGATTGATCGTCTTGTTGAAAGCATAATTCAATGGGGAAAATCTTTATATCATTAGACTGAGTGAAGAGCATTGCCTGTGTTGGTCCAAAAAAATAATTATTTGAACAAATAAGAATTCCCTTATGAAGTCTTCAATTTGGTTAAAAAACACGAGACCAAAATGTGGTCCTTTGAAGGATTAAAAGATTGAGCAATCAGAGGTTATGTTCATGAAATTATTGAACAGGGTTTCAATCAAATTAGACTGTTTCAGGAACTTTAGAAAACTGGGAGATCTTTCCATGAATCATGATGAAAGATTCTCTTTATGATGCTGTCTAATTTTATTGGAAATGCTGTCCAATAAGTTCACGAAATAACATCTGATTGCTCTATCTTTGTGGAATTTCGTCGACATGGATGGTAACCAACACGCTTTGTGAAGTGGCCATGCAGGGGATCATTATGGACCTTGCTAGCACCGGACTTCCTGCGTCTGTGGCAGGCATTGTTGGTCTGAATGTGCTGTCGCAGTTTGATGTCGAGTTTGATTTCTTGAAGGAGCAGATCACTTTCTTTGAGGTAGGGGCTGTCGACAGGGGCCAGTGCAGTAGGGAGGGATTACAGAAGCTTGCAGTGGCGCCCATTTCCTTCTCTTTACCAGGAATTCAAGTAAGATTTTACTTTTATGCAACAATTCTAGTCCTCTAATTCTCTAGTAGTTGGGCTAGATTTTATTTTAGAGGACCCCGGAACAGGAAACCAAATACTGTAGGTTTCCTTTCTCCGAGTCTCACTCTTTAAGGATCCCGGCCTTTAGGGTGTTCTTTGAAGATCCTCATAAATCACAACCCCACGGAGTGGAGTGAGTTGGGTTTGTGATAAGGCCGGAATATCCGGGAATAGTTTAACATTGTAACCCTTAAAGCAAGTTGTGACTCATGCAAAGAGTGGATGCTTGTAATAGGTTGACATGGGAGGAGGCAATGTGCAAACAGCACTCATCGATCTGGGATCGTCTCTTAGTGTCACCACACCGTATATAGCAAAGCTTTCGGGTGCACCATTGGTAAGCGGCTTCAAACCTTTCACCCTCTCAATGCAAAGCATGACATTATCTGCCATTTATTATTTGAAATTGTCCAGGGTTGTTCGGTTGTTCAAAGCAACCATTGTTGGTATGGAGGATACTAAAACAGTTAGGGAGCAACCTCTTAATTCTCTTAGATTTGGTACATATTGAGGTACAAAGTGTACACTGCGTATAGATGACTGACATAAGGTTTATAATTTTGACAACTTTTAAAATATTCTAAGAATGTCCAAAGTTTTGTGTTCTCTTAAATTTTGACCGACAAAGCTTTTCTTCTATCACCCACATCAGCGGGATTTTTTGGAACAGTGAGACCCCTGTTGACCTCATTGCATTGGCCAATTTTTGGAGGGACCAAGCCAGGGAGGTCAGAATCTGTCAGTCTGAGCGATATTTCGACCAAAAAACACACGCTGACCGACATACTCTCTTCCAAGTACATCAAACTGCATTTGCTTAGAGCGATGCAAATAGTATTTCCCTTTCTGTCCATTTCCTTATAATGTTTGATTTATGATTGGCAGGAAAAATCATCACTGTCGGGGGTTGGAGTTGGCGGGCAACAAATGGCGTTTTCAAGGGCATTCATTGACGTAACAATATTTAGAGAGCAGAATAGTATGTCATCTGAAAAGGTTGTGTTCAGGAAAGTTGCCTTCGCTGTTGGGGAGCTTCCTGCAATGCAAGCAATCAAATGCAACATTATTCTTGGTCTGAATGTTTTCAGTAGAACTCGTCTTGTCCTTTGCATGTCCTCAAGGACTGTGTACTTGCAAACTTTTGTATAACTTTACTGACGACTTAATATTGTCCTTCAAATGTATCTCGTATCAACATTTTGGATGAGTTGATCTACGTATTGACGTGATGATTCAGTTTTACATGCATATTACTAACTGTGTAGGCAGGTTGGGTAAAGTACCTGCAAGGACAGTCCATGTGAAATTCGAGTGACATAAAACAATTTGATGGGAGGACATTAATCTGGCTGTATTAGATCATCTACCTCTTTTTTATTCTTGGATAAGGTACGTACTCCTATAAACTTCCATAGGCATCTGAGCATGGTTCTTATTCAATTTTTATTGGGTCTTGTTGGTCATTGTAAGAGGATTCCAATGGACGTTTACTTGCATTTGTTTTTTTATATATATAACAATACTCTGAATTTAGAAATTGTTCATTGCAAGTGTAAATAAGATCAACTTTGGTTGATTGTTCAGACTGTACATTTTAGGCAAGAATGTAGGGGTATTTCTTGAGTGAGGGGAGTCATAATTAGTTGTACTCACTTTAGAGCAAGATGTCCTAGGTCAAATTTTGGTATGCTGGCATCCTGTATTGAAGAGGCTCTTCTTTACCACCTCCATTCTAGTAAAAAACTTGCATTAAATTCTTACGACTTACAGTATGTATCCAAGAACTCTTTTTTTGTCTTTGAATGCTCCACTTTGATAGATATAATTTCAATACCTCTCCAGAAGTACCATTCAACCATTGGTAATTTTTTAGAATTTTCCCTGGAATCGGTTTCTTTAGGAGAGAGATAAGTGTGATTGGCTACATCCTAATGGTGTGTAGGTTGCTCTCATGAATCGGTATAACATATGTGTACAAAGTTAGTACTCCAATGCCATGTGCCAGGGTTGAATGCCCTACTTGTCTCTAGTACTTCAATAGAAGCTATTGTACCTGAAGCTTACAAGTTAGTACGGAGTACTTCAATGTGAAGTTGACATGACCAATTGGCACAAGGTGAGATGCATTGAGTGATTGTTTGATCAAGTTGAAGGTATTGGTTTGGAAGCACTCTGATTTATCCTACAGTTATACTAATTTACCAAAGTTGTGCTACTTTACCCTATGGATATATTACCCTATGCTAGGTCAGTTTTGTTAAGAAATAATTCAATATGGCATCTAATGAAATTTTCATAAATTATATTGTGGCATAATTGAATAGTGTAGAAAATATTAATGAAAATAATTTTAATCCTCAAAAAATCCATGAAGCCAAAGCTGTGAGTACTAGTAAGGTAGTCTGCTCATACAGTGACCATTTAAGAGCTGATTGACTTTTGGGGGAAGCTAAGCTCCTTAAAATAATTTTCAGTAAATTTTCACAAGAAGAGAAATGGAACTAGCATCTAATCCAAGTAGTTTCATATTTTTTGGACCTTTGTGGAATTAGTTACGATTTTTTGAAGTTGAAATGCAGGGGTCACTAAAAGTGACCATCTCTTGAAATGTACACTATTGGTACATTGAAGAAAACAAAATGTATCCTTGTGTCATGATCACTTTTAGAGCATGGGCACTTTTAGAACATACTACCTTAAAGTTGTGAGTATCGGTAAAGCCTTGAGTATTGATATTGGTGCAGTTGTGAATATTGATAAAGGTCATGAAATATTGTGAACCTTGTAAAACGAACTTCCAAAATTCTAAATCAAATTAAGAAATGGAAATTCAATTGAAAAAAAAATGATTTCATATGGGACCTAACGAATTTGACCCCAATGTATAGTACTATATTGTACTCCCTCTGTCCCAAAATGATCTTCCTATTTGACAAAATGTTCCAGATTAAGGCTAAAAATAACTTTTTTAAGATCCATTTCGCATGGTAGGTAGAGTTTAGTATACTCTTAGTGTCCTACAAACATTGACTTTAGAAGCCTTTTTCAAAGTGCAGTTTTAAATTATTGAAAAGTAGAATTTTTTGGGCGTTTTTAAATAGCACCAGTGGGCATTTAGTTGTTGAGTGTGAGGTTATAATTTTATGGGCATTTAGAATAAGCCAAAGCCCATGTGTGGACCTCAATATTGACTCCAAAAGTTTCTTCTCCTTCAATTAGACAATACTCAAAGAGATGCAAAAAATAAAATTGAACAATGTTGATTGACCCTTTGAATCATTTCATGTGTCTTTTGATTGATGATTGAATAGATGGAGGGGGAGCTATTTCTCAAAATTGTTTTGTTGATCCTAGAGAGCAATCGAAAATTGAATCTGACCAAATTGCAACATCACAAATGCAATAGGAAGATCATTTTGGGACAAAAAATTAGAGCCAACAAGAAGATCATTATGGGACGGAGGGAGTACTAATTTTCACAAGATAACAATATCTTTGTGGTGACATTAATTTTACAATGAATGGCTCCAAATTTTGTGCCTTCTTTGATTGGATATTAGATTAGTGTATTCAATTCCTAGATATTGACAACTACAAATCTCTAAAAATGTAAAGATGCGAGTTCAAAGTGTAAAATTCTAATTGGTGAGTTTTGTAGATTTTTTTATTCCATATTTATTGGTAATTTTTTAATGTTTGTTTTTTGAATTGGAAAACTTGGTGTTTGAGGTGAAACATACTTTGAGGTTATTAAAACGCTAAAAACCAACAACTCAGTTTTAGAAACCTATTTGCATACGTATACAATATAAATTTTACACTTGGATGAATAGAAATGAGAGTATTATTTGGCGTAGACCATGTCTCAACTTTTAAGAAGTAGCATATCTACAAGGGGCCTATGTATTACTTCTCTAAAAACTTGTAATTCCTTCTCACTATAAAGACTACATCTTTTGTTTGATAGTACTTCACTATCTAGATATATACCAAGTGCTTTGAAATTTTAGTGGACTTTGTTTGAAGCTTACATTCCTTTGTTACAAAATAATTCACTATAAGAAACCCGTTTTTTCCCATGTCTAAATTGATGGATTTTAGGTAACATTCAATATAACAACTTGTGTTTTTATGTTAACAATAATGTCTAACGCAACATCTTGATGTTATATTATTGGACATCATTATTGACATAAAAGCATAGGTTGTTCTATTCAACATTGCCTAAAATCCATCACCTAAAACACGGGGGTCTTACAGTGACTCCAATGTTTTAAATACATCATAGTGGAAAATCTTCGTTTAATAGTTGGCTTGCCTATCAAACAATGGGGTGTTCATGATCATCCGAGTCAAAAAAATGATCATCTCTAACAAGATGAATAGTTGCATTACTTATTTCCACAGGACTTTGAAAATCACTTATCAAACACTTTAAGTCATTAACAACGTTACGAGGTCAAACAATTGGATTGATGTCCCTAGGGTACGCAGTTGCTGGTACAAAGAACATACATTAAGGTATGTGCATCTAAAAGTGACACTTTCCTAATTGCAACACCTATCTATTGCTATCCAAGATTTCAAGTTGTAGATAGGTGTTGCAATTAGGAGAGTGTCACTTGGACAAGTGTAAAGTAGTTTGCTCTTGAAGCGACCATTTAAGAGCTAATTGTCTTTTCAGGGAAGCTAAACTCCTTGAAACAATTTTCAGTAAATTTGCATAGGAAGAAAAAAAGGAATTAGCATCTAACCCAAGTTGTGTCATATTTTTTGGACCTTTGAGGAATTAGTTACAAAATTTTGAAGTCAAAATGTAGTGGTCACTAAAAGCGACCACCTCCTGAAATGTACACTGTTGATACATTGAAGAAAGCAAAATGTACCTCTATATCAAGATTGCTTTTAGAGCATAGGTGCTTTTAGAGCATGGATGGTCAATTTCGTTAAAATGGCGGTATTCCGCACGCCATTTTAATGGAATATCTTCTACAAAAGAGAATAAGTGTTCCGCGATAGGGTCATACATGTGCCAATTTTATGCCTAGCACATTCAAATCACTCCTAGTTCACACATTTCCACTCCCCTCGGACAATCTTTCCATTGTGGCTTCATTTTGTGCCATTTTAACGAAATTGACCATATGGGTGCTTTTAGAGCACACTACCTTGTTAGATAAGTGTTGCAATTAGGAGAGTGTCACTTTTTAGGTGCACATACCTTATGTCATACATTCCAGTTGTGTGTAGGCTTGGCTGTCAATTTCCATTCCCAATCACAACTATTACAAACCCAATCCCGGAGCGGCACCCACAGAAGCCATCCTCAACGCTCTCCAACGCAATCAGTATCTTCTCAGTTTTTCCAAGTTTGCTCTGCCGAGTCTGTGTCGACTTCGACCCAATCTAACCTCCAGATTTTGACCGTTAGATTTTGCCCCACCTTGGGTCGAGATGGGCTGCTTTACTCGGTCAACTACAGATTGCTTTGGGCCCAGACTGAGGAGCAGACTGAGCTAGTTCGACTGTTGGCATGGGACTGAGCGCGCGGTTCTGTACTATACTCCTGTGACTGTGTTGTCTGATTGTTTCTGCTGAGACTTGGGACTTGGGACTCCACGCCAATTCCTCGTCGCAGAGGAGATGCTCTTCACTTCGAATCCCCAAAAGCGTTCCAATCCAACACAAACGGGCACCTACACAGCTCCCATGTGAGGCAATCAAAGAGTACGTACTTGCAATTGGGAAGCTAGCTCTGCATTCTGCAAGTCCGCTGACCTTTAGCCCTGGCTAGCTTTTCGAAGTTCGATCCAGCCCAGCATAATTAATTTTAAAGTTAAGCTGCAACTTAAGACCAAACTTGGAACATAATATTAACAAAATCTGTGAGTCTGTGACGACCCAAGCTCTGCAGCAATGCAAACAACGTTAATCCTTCAATCAGCTGACAAAGGCAGCGCTCGCAGAGACAGGACAACAGGAGCGAGCTAGCTACAGTAGTGAGTGTGTGTGTGTGTGTGTTTTCTAACGTAACTTAAGTTATGCCATCTTGGAACTGTCACTGAATTTGACAGCTGAGCTGCACACACTGCTGCAGCATGCAGCACCTTTAGTCAATTCTGCAAGAGCATCTAGCTCCACAACAACCCCTCCATCCATCATATCAGGCAGAGCAGCTCCACCGGGGTGCACGACACTGGCCCGGCAAGGAGTTTGCTACGGGTGACTCACTGCCCACCAGTCGGAAACTTCGTTTAGGGTTACTCAACGCCAAGCCTCTCCAAATTTTGGTCGCCACACTTGAAGTTGTGGGGAGTTGTTGTTGCTTCTAGCTTGTCAAACTGGGCTTGCCTCTTCTAACGTAAATCAGCGTATGACAGGCCAAACTTTGAACCAGACTAATGCAGGCCCAAAAATTCTTTAGATGTATATGTCTCTTGTTAAGTGTACTTCACAAAATAAATTTGACATGCATTACGCTGCTTCAAAGTTGGCCTGTCATAGACCAAGTTACCTTATGTCACCCTAGAACTTGAATCAACTTGCATTGGAATTTAGGATTGTGTGCAAAACCTTGACTAAAATAGGGACACACCAAGTTCTATAAATTGGGGAGACTCTACCAATTGCGCGTGGAGATGCTCTCAAAATTGGAATTTATTTTTTCTTCATTTGGAATTTGAATCTAGCATGGAGAAGTAATATCATTATAATTAATTACATTCAATTATTGCTTGAAATTTAGGACACTTGTTGACTTCAGTCTCTATGAACATTTCTATGAGAAAGAAAACATACAAAATTATAGTGAAAAATAGGAACTACTTCAAAATTGCTGAAATTTGTATGTTGTTCACTAGGGAATATAATTGTTGGAATATGGCTTGATATTGCAAATAATTCACAAGATTGCTTCTTTTTCCATGATGTATGGAATTGTTGCCAATATATTTATTTAAATCAATAGTGTAGTAAATCAATTGCACCTTAAAATCAAGTTATGCAATGAATATATTGAAGGATTAATTTAGATCAATATTCTCATTGAATGATTGTATAAAATATTGAGCACCACCTAAAATTTGATTTTGTTCTGGTCCTAGGTTGTCTACTAATAACTTTTGCACGTATTGTACAAAAAATGCATTTATTCTTACATAGAATAGTGAAATTAGGTTGCCTTATCCATAAAAGTTACCTTGTGACTCATTGCTTGTCCATGTGGAGGTGCATGCAACTCTTAGAACTAGGCCTTGAACATGTGCACTACCCCATGCTACACAAAAGGGTTCTTGGTTGATGAAAATTATTGCATTTGTGTACAATAACAATAAATATTTATATAGTATAAAATGTCAAGAAATTAGCGAGGAAAAACCTAATTCACTATTCTATGTAGGTGTATTGGAATCTTCTTTAATCCCTAAAGTTTTTTTACCATGTTTTCACCAAAACCACTCCAAAACTACCTTTTCTAAAACAAGTTCCATATCATAGAAAAAATATATTTGGGGCACATGTAACCACGTGATCTTGTGGTACACTAGTTTGGAAAGATGTAGAATTTTTTTCAAATTTTTTGTTGTGTAGATTGCAAGATATTAGCATTTGATCGAAGTGACAAAAATCCTTTTAGGGGCCTTGCAAAAAACTGGGCAGCTGCACTTCACAAGGTCGCATTTGTATGAAAAAATGTCCCAAATGGTAGTGCTTCTTTAGATTCATTCTTCAAAGTAAGTTGGCTACATGCTTGAAAATTTTCAAATCATGTGGAATTGTACAACACAAAGGGAAAAAAATCGTAAATAGAAAGAAGTAGAAAATGATTCAAAATACTAAATTGTTGAGAATTTAGTAATGGAGTTGAAAAAGCCCATAGATCGTTGAAAACTACATATCATACAATAACTTTATAGCCATATAGTCAAAAGCTATGAAAATTGTTGGGCCTTAAAAGCTACTCCTCGGACACATCCTTTCTGAAATTTCAAATAAAAAATAAACAATAATTCCATTTGTAGTGAAATGCCCCAAATTGCAATGTTGCCAAAAAATGCAATTTGGACCTTTAGGGGTTAAACCTTACAAAACTAATCAACCATTTTATGATTGTTGCTGAGTTTGGACAACTTTTTTGGGGAGGAAAAAAGGAAAAAAAAAGAAGACTTTTTTCAAACCTAAAATGTTATTAACAATATTTCAATTTGCACGGTCAAAGTTTCCAAATTTTATTTCACACATTCCCATGGTAAGTAACACATTACGGTGGAATTTCTTCCAAAGTGTTTGTGTTTATTTCGTTTGTTGTCAGTTAATCACCATCTCTGTTCTGTTACCTCCTTCATTGTTCTCAACTTGAGATCGAACTTCATGGAAATCACATTACTTTACTGAGCTGCCAGTCTACTGTACTCCACCACCACTCATGCAGTGACAGTGCTCCTCCCACATCCCAGAAGCTGCAAACGGGGCGGGGGCTGCAAATGGCAGACAACGAGACTGAAAAGCAGTCTCGATCGATAAATAAGATTTATATCCAACGCCTGCACACCCGCCGCGCGCCTGCCTAACTCTTAGAACTGTCAGTCCCACAGCTCCTGACAGACCGTACTTCGCAGTCCGTGCTTAATCAACGTTAATTAATAATTTCCTAAGTGAGACGACAGTATAATTTAATTATATATATATATATATATATATATATATAGATGCTTATGCATGTATGTAAGCTTAAGTGAAGCTAGTCCCGTACTACTACTACGACCCGCTAGCTCGCTACAGTAGCTAGCTAGCTCATGAATTAAACATAATAGTACTTCAAGTCGAATACTTAACGAATTGAAGGGAATTGAATAAAGACAGTAATGAAACCAAGGGAATCCGATCCCCCTCCGCTGGCTGACTCCCCGATCCTCCAGTCCTCCTGAGTCTTGAGTCCTTGGATTCTACTGCCGCTCCCTGACAGTCCTGCCAAACAAGCAGCGGCCGACATTCAAGGCCAAAACACAACTAGCAACAGAAACTGGCAGCAGACTCGATGACGTACAGGCCCTGCAGGCCATCATCACTGCGGTCATGTACGTCAGCTGCATGCATGAGCGAGGTTGGGGAATTGTGCATTCAGCGGCTATGGCTCGCTCGCTCGCTCTTGAGAGTGCCTGGTATCGATATATTATTACATTTCATTCCATTTCTAGCTAGCTAAGCTAAGCTGAGCTAAGGTGTGCGTGACTTCGTGCGAAGTCTGAAGCTGGTGTGCAGCTGCATTGATGGTTGGAAAGACTTGTTGGTTGGATTGGTTTCAGCTAACTTAGGGTGCTGATCAGACAGAGGACCACTGCATGCACTGGTCGATCGATCTCACGTGGGTGTGTTTTTCTTCAATTTGCGCGACTGGGTCATGATCAGTGCTGCTGCTGCTGCTGCAACATTGACGTACTATAGTTGACGTGAAGGTCCTTCAGCGTTGTTTGTGGACCTCGTCTGAAGACCACTGTCTAGCTCGCCATAGCTAGCTAACTGCAGTAATTTGCACCAGCTCTTAATTGCAGCTTCAGTTGGGAGAGCTTGTTATCGACTTCAGCTAGCTCTGGCTGGGCTGTGCATAGGACGGAAGTTCATGCGAAGCTGGTGCCTGCTTTCATAGTTGGAATGAAAACTTCATGATCAGACAGAGAAGCACTGCTTGCGCGAGTTTCATTTGTCTCTCGAGTCGGTACCGAGCTTTCCATCAATTCACGAGCTAGGCTGGGTCTTGATGGTGGAAATGCAGTTACAACATTGACTGGAGTAGAGGTGAAGGTTCATCACCACTGCTTATTGAGTCTCAAGCTCGCTGTCCCTCAGGAAGTTGCTCTGTTTTTTGATTATTCGCCCCAACCCCCGGCTCGGCCATCATGTTTTAGCAGGTTTGTAGAGTTTTTTTTCGTTATGAGAGACAGAGGGAATGAACTCCTTGATCTAGCACGCAGGAGTCAATTGCTGTGATCCAGACGTAGACAGTATGAGATCCAGCACCTCGGCGCCTCCGCGAGGGCAAGGACACGAGAGGAGAGATAGTGGCAACGTAGACGTCAATGCAAATGCTGCAGGTTGGCCTCTAGATCGGAATGGAAAGGTTCCAGCCATGGAGGGTGGGTCAGGTATGGCGTCCCAAGGCGGTGAGAGCCCTAAAACTGTTGACATTCTAGCCCAGGAGGTGGAGGATCTCATTGAGCGCCAGCCGCAATTTGCTTTCCTGAAACCGTGTCGGCAGCTCGAGAAGCATTATGCCATCAAAAGAACCGCCATGATTGCAGGGGACAGCACCAGTTTTCGCCATAGCCATGCAACCACCGAGGCGAAGAGCTCTAAGGACAAGAAGGGAGAGCTAACGCAGTCAAACGCTTGTAGCTCGGGCAGAGCCCACCCGAAGCCTGGAAGTGCTAGTGCTGGTACCATTCGTGAGCTTCTGTCATGCGATGGAATCGAGCTGAACGGTTTCACAGTGGAAGGCAAATCCGGCACTCAGGGCGCGTCCTCAACTGCGAGGGTGGTGACGAAGGAGTATCACGATGCCGCGCAAGCTGCAAGACGTAATGGTAGAGGAGGCCATTTCCATCGCAACTCCGGGGAAAGGATATGGCGAATCTCCAGCACGCGATGCAGCATTCACGAGAAAGAAGCGCACATTGACCTTGTGAACCCCGCGGCCGCCAAGTTTCTCATGGAAATGTCGCCAGGTATGAATAATGCTTCTCCTCCTGCTGTCGCGGTGCCGTTCAAGTGGGAGGACGCGCCGGGAAGAGCGAAAGCGCACGCTGCGGCGACTGCGCACCCCGCATTGCAGCTTCCGCCGCGACTGGCGGCAGTCCCACGGTCAGATACTGCTTTCTCGCGGCAGCTTCAAGTTTCTGTGATTTCTCACCCGTTAGCTGGATTGTTTCCTTGTATTGGCACAAACTCGCCGTCTCCGTCGCGACCAATGCTGCAACAACAGCTGCAGCAACGGCAACAGCAGCAGCAGCAGCAGCAGGATCATATTACGTGGATGCACTACCGAGCGAGCAAAAGCTATGGTGGGGTGCACCAGAACTCGAGGAAACAGAGCAAGTCGTTCTCGCAGCCACTCGCGTCGACAGATCAGTCGTCGTCCATGGGAGTGAAGCCTCGCCGTCACTTCAGCTCGGAGCTCGGAAGCGCGTCGTCCGCAGACGCGAGCACCAGTAGTAGCAGCATTCTTCATGGCAGTCGGCAATCTTCCTCGAGAACGTATTTGAGCTGCGAGCTCGGCAGCGCGTCCACGCCGCGCACGGTGGGCTCGAAATCAAGCTCAAGCGCTTCCTACGACTCCATTGGGGAGGATTTCGACCACGACGATGGGAGCGCAACAAGCCCACATCATTCAGCAAGCGGGGCACCGGGAGCGCAGTCGCGACGACAGATACGATCTGAGCCGAAAGGACTTCTCAAGCTATGTAAAAGGCACGGGAATTGTCTTCGGAAACCCAAGAGCCGGAAACGCATATGCAGTCCAGAAGTCTGGGCGCCCACGCTCGCGACCTACTTCCAGCGCTTGAACGTGAACGAGGAGCCTCTGCTGGAGAAACAAGCCGCGGCGCCCACATCCAGCGGCTACCTGAACTCCAAAGGTGAGCCTCAACCGCTCCACAGCGCCCAAGTCGCGGCGCCCACATCCAGCGGCTACCTGAACTCGAAAGGCGAGCCTCAACCGCTCCTCAGCGCTCAAGTCGCGGCGCCCACGTCCAGCGGCTACCTGAATTCCAAAGGCGAGCCTGTTCCCCTCCACAGCGCTCAAGCCGCGGCACCCACGTCCAGCGGTTACCTCAACTCGAAAGGTGAGCCCATTCCGCTCTACAGCGCTCAATGCGCGGCGCCCGCATCCAGTGGCTACCTGAATTCGAAGATGGGTCCTGTTCCGCTCTGCAGCGCTCAAGGCGCGGCGCCCACGTCCCGTGGATCCCTGAATTCGAAGGGTGAGTCTGTTCCGCTGCACTGCGGTGGAGATGGCGGCGACGAGAGTTGCAGTAGCCCTGAAGTTTCGCCGCGGCGGCCGACGCGCTTGCCTTACAAGATGCCCAGCGTTGCGGAGCAGGAGTGGGGTCGGTTGCGGAGTGGTCATCAGCGATCGTCGCTGTCCATGGATTTGCAGTGCCCGTCTCCGGCGTACGCCGCGGCGCTGGAGCTTCTGTCGCCGGCTGCTGTCACGCTCATGGCGTCGAGGCGGCACCAGCGTAATGGGACGTCACGGACTGTGGGGTCTTCGAAGGCGCACCGGCGAGTCCAATTCATTGTAAGCTCCCTCATTGCTTCCAAATAGGATTTTAATTCAGTCATTCACAAGAAGAATTACACAATCTGAACGGTGATCCTGAGCTGTAGAGAGATCTTTGGCCAAGGATTCTGGACGTAAGGTAACTACACATAATTGCTTGCGTCAGAGTAAGCAATTGAGCATGGGTCCCCATTATTAAATAGCCTAATTTGTTGTTGGATCTTGTTGGAAGTCAAAAAGGGAATCTAACATATATTCTCTCATATGCATTTTTTGGACAACGTATGAATTGAATAAACTATGAATTTCTATAAAGTGCTGAAAATTACAAGGTGCTCTGTGTAGCACTTCTTTCAATATGAACAGAATCTGCTTAATATGTTCTGAACTTCTTGGATCAACTGGGAAACAATATTGATTGACTTCTACAAATTCTGTGGAACTCGATATTGCCTTAATGTACATATATTTGCAAATCAATTCAAAGTGATGCTTTTAGGGCTATCCACCTCAGATACGTTGTTGCTGATAATTGGGATCCATCAACATAAGTTTTGAAATCCTATCTCCGGTAACAAGTGGAAATGAAGGCACATGGCAAGGGCGACGCTCGGGACAGGGATGAACATAAGAACCAGGAAGTTTTAGCATCCTACGACAAAGTAGAGTTGAATTCTCTGAAACCCTGACCCCTCTCCTTGCTGATGTTTTTTTTCTTGTTTCATGGCAGTTATCCATGTGCAAGACACTGAAGCGAGTGCTCTTCAGACAACAACCTCGCCGATCAGTGATCGGTACGAGGCTCATGTACCACGACGAACGTGCTCCCACCACCTTTCAATTTTCTAAGGTGAGCTACCTCCTTGCGACATTTCTCTAATTTCAAGCCCACCATGAAGTCTTGCATTCAATGGTCTACAGTGGTATTGTAAATGGAATGATTCTATCGCTAGGATCGTAGCGTGTTCAAGAATGAGTATGCTGAATTTTGAATTTTCTTTACTGATAATTAGACTCCTACCCGAGCTTGCTCTCATGAGTGTTTCCTTCTGTGCAGCCGAATTGAAGCCAATCGAGTATCTCTGTACAGCTGGAACGAGCACTTTATAAGATATATTTTCGACTGTTTTGAATCCAAATTCAGTCAAGTTTAGGGTTTAAGTGTGTGTAATAGATATCGAACAAGTGAGTGGCATGCTCATAGATGTATTATATTCATATTGCGGTGAAAGACTAATGTTGAAAGTCATCTAAATCTACAGGGAACTCTTATATTATCTTGACACCCTCGGAGTTGTAAACACGGCAGCTAAATTAGTAGTTTAGAATGAGGAAATATTTACACTATAGAGCTAACAGTAGTCTATCTCTTTATTAAGCCAAGTGTAGGAGTGCTATGTTTGAGATTCTATTCGGAGATCCGGCACCACATCATAAATCAGCTATATCTAAAGGCCTAAAAAACCAGCTTCCTAAAGTCAGTGAAAAAACCAACTCATAACATTCTTGAGGATCTACCTAAATGTTCACCCTTGGAAGAGGAATTCAAATTTTTCCATTGTGCACAATCTTGAACTCATCTCAGGTCGCATACAATCTCACTTTAGTACATATCAAACTGTTGAGTCATTTTCTTCGTTTTGCCATCTTCAATGAAAAAGGGTGAGTTTTCACCACTGCTAAAGAATGTTACATTAATCACTCATGGAGTGGCATATATGCTCTATTTGTAAATTTCAGACTGTTCAGTCATTTTTGGGTGCTACTGTACCTCCAGTCTGTGGAGAATGATGCGTTCCTACAACTACTAAAGAATGTGCATTAATCAATCAATCGGTGCCAAAATGCTCTCAATACAAAACGACAGGCTATTGAGTCAGTTTTTGGCTGCTATCTCCCGCTGAGGGTTAATTCACACAACTGCTAAAGAGAGTATAGGAAACTACCGGCTTTGTTGAATTTGCTCAACTACGCGAGGCCGGTTGTAGCGTTTAAGCCAGAGGGAGGAACACACCACGGACACAGAGGAGGCCGCCATGGCTAAACCAGCCACCCAAGGGGGCAAGCGAAACCCTGTGCTGGGGAACAAGACGCCAGCAGCGATGGGAATGCCCAGTACGTTGTATCCCAGCGCCCACAAGTAGTTCAGCTGAATCCGCCGAAAAGTTTTCCGTGACAAGTCGATTCCGGTGATGACATCCTCCAAGTTGCTCTTCATGAGCACAATGTCAGCAGCTTCGATGGCGATGTCCGTCCCTGCTCCGATCGCCATGCCCACGTCCGCTGCCACCAGGGCTGGGGAGTCGTTGATGCCGTCTCCTACCATGGCTACCACTGTCCCCGTTGCCTGTCATTTTGTAGCCACTATTATTAGAAAAAGGAAAGATTCATATTTCAAAAAATATATTACAATTTTTCCATTTCTTACTTCCATTAGAACCAATGCTGTTTCTTCAGGCTACCGCAAGCAGGTTTGGGTTTGGGTTGCTTCTAGTTGCTAGAAGAAATAACGTTGACTAGAAGAAAATTTTGTAGATTTGGTCCCTCAGTTCCATTCAGTTCCTAAGCAGTTGACCATCCAATCATGTGTCAAAAGAATAGAGTTTGTACGAATTTTTTTGAGATTTTAACTCTAGGTGAATATCTCTACAAAAAATGAAGTCATTTTTGTCATAAAACAAGTTTAATAAGCCAAAGGGTTCCGCAATCTTATGTCACACATGGCAGAAAAGTAGCTAGCCATTCGAAGAATGGCCGTGCAATGGTGCGTACAGGGAACTAAGAGTTTCAGGGGAATATGGAACCCTTAGTAACAATTACAGTTACGGTACAGCTCACCGCGAAAAGAAGATCAAAAAGTCCTTTCACTCACCTGAATTTCCTTCACGATTCTGGCCTTGTCTTCCGGTAACGACTCCGCATGAATGGAACCCCTCTCCATGCCCAACTCTCTGGCAACAGCCGTGGCAGTCCCCCAGTTATCCCCCGTGACCATCATGCTCTGCACGCCCATGGACTTGAGGATCCCAATCACGTTGCCAGCTTCGGGCTTCACAGGGTCCGCAATGGAAACCACCCCCACGATCTCCCCGTCCATGGCAATCATCACCCCTGTTCGGGCCAGAGTCTCCGTTTCATGCAAGTGCTCCTCCACTTCCAAGGAAATTTCGATTTGGGCCTCCTTCATGAGTCTCATGTTCCCAACCAGGATGGGCTTGCCGTCCACCAGAGCACGCACACCTTGCCCTGTAACGGCCTCAAAGTCATTAACTTGGTAACCTTCCGATGAATGCTCCCCGTTGATTCTCCTTGAATACGCAACGATAGCTTTTGCTAGTGGGTGTTCACTATTGACCTGCACATATGAGAATCATAACAAGATGAGTACATTGGTACACAAGCACTCTTTCCCTTTCATTGCGCAGCTATAAAGCTGCGCAAGGCTCTGAAGCTGATTTTTGAGTTGCAACAAACACTGTGCATGACGGACTTCCTCAAGCTTTCTAAATTCACTGTGGAAGTACGGAACTTGTGTTAATGCAATGGCTTCTCCCCTTGTGACCAGAGCCGATAAAATCATGCTTCAAATCAGTCAACCCCAGAATGAAAGCGAGAAGAATTGTACTCTCGGTCACTTCCACATACGGGCCATTCATGGCATCATTAAGTCGCCAACAAAATCAAAAGTGAATCGAATGCGTAAAACCTGCTGCTGGACACGAGACATCGTAGACGGTTCAACAATGATAAACTAAAGGAACAAGATGTTACCTCTGCTGCTGCGATTATATCGTAGAAGACCTGGAGTCGAATATCTGTGAATAGCTTGGTGCCAACGACGATGGGCTTGCCTATGGTCAACGTTCCTGTCTTGTCAAAAATCACTGTCTTCACCTAGAAACAAAGAAACAAACGGCAAACTCAGATACAGAATCAATTGACGAACTTATTACAAACTGAAATAGAATATTAATAACCGCCCAGGCACCCAAAGTGCACATGATTATGCGGAGTTCTGTAAAATTGTGACAATATAGTGCTACATGTAATAATAACATTAAAGAAACTCTTATGGTTGCAAGAGTCAAGAAGGTGGTCAAGAATCCTTCACACTACACTAAAAATGGTAAATAGTGTTGGGTGATAATTAGTGTTGGTCCTTGTTTTTACCCCCAACACTAATTATCAACTTAAGTGTATATAGTGTTGGGCTCTTAACTCCCACCGTCAAACTCTAGTACATTTTGGTCAGCAGTTCAGCATTTCAGCAGTGCAGTTCAATTCAGCAGTTCAGCAGTGCAATTCAGCATTTCAGCACTGCAATTCAGCATTTCAGTTCAGCAATTCAACAATTCAGTCCAGTTCTGCAGTTTACAATTGTGTTCTAACACTAAACTTGCAAATCACAATTAGTGTTACATGGAACAATTAGTGTTGCCAACACTATTTACCAATTTTAGTGTAGTCAAACTCTCTATTATCATTTGCATCCAGCTTCAGGAAATACAGAGTGTTTTTTGAACTAGTTGTGAGAGAGGGGACGGACCTTATGTGCAGCTTCAAGAGCCTGGCCTCCTTTGATGAGGATACCCTGCGTGGCACCCTTCCCAGTGGCCACCATAATCGCCGTCGGTGTCGCAAGGCCAAGAGCGCAAGGGCAGGCAATGACAAGCACTGAAATGCCGAATTGAAGTGCGAGCTCAAACTCATCCATTGAAGAAGGGATCCATGACTTGGGATACGAGCCCACTTTGCCGCCAACATACCAAGCCAACCACGTAACAAACGATGCAACCACCACCTGTGCACACCACATCCACAACACTCAATTATTACAACATTGTATGTTAATATACATTGTGATTTATGGACCAAGAGGGAAGGAGATCTTGATGCACTGACAAAGGCTGCATCTACGGTGAATGTGAGGAAGATTGAGTAGGTTGGCAGTGCTATAGTGTGCCATAGAGCCTCGTATCGTGTAGTTGCTTGTTATACAAGAGGATTATTTAGCAATTATCCTGAGTACTATATCCATCAGACAATTATACCTGAACAAAATAAGAAAAATTATTGATATGATTGCAAAATTATTCATAGGAATACTCCTGTACTATGTAAGCAAATTACGGTCAGTCACAAGGTGTATTGGTTGAATAAAAGGTTAAAAAACTCACAATAGGCACGAAATAAGTCGAAATGCGGTCAGCGTATTTTTGAACTGGGGCTTTGCCCATTTGAGCAGCTTCTACCAGACGCACAATCTGCGCTAACGCAGTCTCCGCCCCAACATGAGTAGCTTGAATGTGCAGAACACCATTGTCATTCATGGTGCCACCGATTACTTTGTCTCCCAATGTTTTAGGCACAGGGCGAGCCTCCCCAGTTATCATGCTCTCGTTCACGTAGGATTGGCCCCATACTACCGCACCATCAGTAGGAACTTTGGAACCTGGCAATACCTGCTCAATGTGTGGCATCACTTCCCTGGTTAGATCAATGAAACGGAGAACGTACGACAAGAATGACAATGCCAACAAAATCCATCTCAAGCATGCCAAGTCAAATGCATATTGGTCAAATTCGTTAAATTGGAATGCTTCATAGCTCTTAAATTGTGACATTCAAGTACTTAAAAAAATGAGGACTTGTAAAGAATTGAAGTTCGAAAGGGCACTTGGAAAGTCACAAGCTCTTGAAGTTTCACCATTTGGTATTCATCAACACAAATCCTCATGCACAAAACCTTTCAGAAGTAGTCTCAACTGAAATGCACTATAGTAATAGAAGAAAAGAAAATGGTAAATAGACAAACCTTAATGAAATCTCGTCGTTGAATGAGCTCTGAGGCAATTTCTCTTTCGTTTGTCACAGTCCCCTGCTCATCAAGAGTGAGAAGAATGGCCGTGTCCGGAGCGAGATCCATCAGCTTCGCTATGGCATCCGATGTCTTGCCTTTGGCCATCACCTCCAAATACTTTCCAAGGATAATGAACGAGATTAACATGGCACTGGTTTCAAAGAAATCAGTGCCCATAAACTCGGGAGAAGTCGCCGCTCGCACAACTGTGTAAACTGAGTAGAAGTAAGCGGCATTGGTACCCATGGCAATCAACACATCCATATTGGCTGCGCCACGACGAAGCGCATAATACGCGCCAGAATAGAATCTTCTCCCAATGATAAACTGCACAGGAGTTGAAAGCAACCACCGCAACAATGCTCCAACGGACAAGCTGTTAATCCTGCCCTTCTCCAAACCGGTCTTCGTTCCAGGAATGTACATGAACACCATGGAGAGAAAGAACACGGGCACCGTGAATAGCAAGCTCCACAGAAAATACTTCTTGTGGTGTTGAATCTCCAAGCTCCTGTCAAGGCTTCCTTGACTCCCAGGAGGTGGATCCAACTTGGCCTTGAAAGCTCCGCCCTGCACAAAATACATCAGATTTGTCAAAACTCCACATGCTATGTGCTTACTATCATCTTTATTCTATACAGTATGGTCTCCAGTGGTTACCGTTACTACTCTCTGTTTTGTAAGTTTGTACTCGAATTGAATCCATTCATGAACCAAACAATGAAATTCTTTCATACTTCCAATGTGCATAACAATTTTAAAAACCACAAATTAAATCTTATAGTCAAAAGTAAAAAAGAATGATGTAAACCAATTTCAATGTTCACTACCTTCATATATAAGCCTTCAAAACGAATTACGAAAACCATTTGCTGTCACGACAGATGCGTCCTCACAACTGCTAAAGCATGTTGCAATCCCCAAGCCCTTGAAATTCACAGTCCAAGCCCAAACTCAAGAAGGATTTCGGAAAATATCATACCCCATTTTCAATAAAACTCCTGGGCCCGGCTTTCTCCGGATCATACTCCACAGTCGCCGTTCCACCAACGGGATCCACAACAACAGACCTCACTCCATTCACAGCATTCAAAACCTCCTCCACAAGTTGAAAATCCGTGACATCTTCTAACAGGAGACGAACTCGATTAACCTCTTCCTCAAAAATCAAAACCTCGGCGTCGTAACCAAGCTCATCAATAAACGACACAATCTCCTCCCGAGATAAAACTCCAGCGTCATGTCGCACTTCGCATGCTTCCGTGGCAAGCGCTACGTTAGCAGATTGCACTCCTGGGAGCTTCCGCAAGGACGACTCGATGGAGGTAGAGCATGAGGTGCACGTCATGCCCTTGATTCGGAAGCGGCTGGTCGTCGTCTTGGAGGATTGGACCAATTCGTCCAAGATGATGGATGCTTCGAAACCGGCGTCGGAAATGGATTCGAGGATGGTGGACTGGAGGACAAATGCAGGGCGGTAGATGACTTGTGCTCTGTTTTGGAGGACCGCGACGGTTGCTTCTTCAATGCCGGGTAAGCGCTTGATGGATTTCTCTATGGAGCCTGCGCATGCTGCGCAATCCATTCCTGTGACCTGGTTCAGAATACAATGGAGTTCAGTGACCACTGTCACCCTCAAAGTTTTCGCGAAATTCGTAATTCAATGGAATTCAATCTATCCAAACGGACTAATTGCACTTCTACAAATTCAAATTTTCAATCAGGGGTGCAGAAGAAGAGATATGGAGGTTGGAAGATTATATTGAGTTCCATCTACTTCTGTGAATTCACTTTCATCTTCTAAATAACAATTTATTTGATGCCGTATTTGTTACGTGACAGGTAATTGCGCCTCTACAAATTCAAATCATCGATTCAGCATCGAAGTTGCACAATTTCACAGAATTTCATTTACTGTTCGCCTAATTTTTTTATGCCGTATTTTGTAGCGTAACAGGCTAATCGCACCTGTACAAATTCAATCTTAATAGAATGAGCACCGAAGTTGTACAATTTCACAAAATTTCACAAAATTTCACAAAATTTCACATGAATTTCGCTCAATTTAACAAGATTTGCGTTCATGAATGTGCCCTCACACTTAGGGTTTAAGAGCGGCATTACAATTTGGGTCCCGAAACAGGAAATCCCCGTTCCTGAGTGACAAAATCACGCATAACTCTGAAATTGCATCCCTACGCACCTTGAAAGTTGCCGTGCGAATCTCGGAGACGTCGACTTCGCCATGCGGCGGCGACGGTGGGTAGCGCGGCATCGACGGATAGCGAGACGACGACGAGGGCGAAGCAGTCTCAATGCCCTCCCTCGAATTCCTCTTCTTCTTCGATTTCGATCCTGGTCGGGGATCCACCGCCACTTTCAACATCGCCTCCATCGCTCCTTCAATCGCAATTGCAACAACTGTACCACCTAATCTTCTCACTCAAAAACCTCTCACAATATCTCAGCAAAACTCTTCCACGATTTCTCTTTGCAAAAGCTCAAATTCAACAGCGATGGTCCGATACACAGCTGATGAAGCTTGATTGTGGATAGATATGCTTGAGGGAATACAGAAACCTCCGAATTTTCTTCGCTACCACGGCACCGTGAGCCACACATGGGGCTTGCATGATCGAATTGCTGGGGATTCGAATTCAAATATCTGGGAATGGCACGCAAGCGCAGATTGCAGCGCGCGAAGCTTCATGGATTCGGTGGCATCAACCCGTGGTATCAGCTTCCGTGGCATCAACCCGACTCTGCCGATGAGTGACGTGCTCTCCACGCTTTTTATAATTTTGGCTTTCACTACACTGCATTTATCCTATTGGTGCTCGGAACACTAATTTACCATAGTCACACTATTTGTAACATAACATACTTACCACATAATTTAACACTTTGGTTCTTATTATTAAACTCTCTTGATTTTTTTTGGATCTTCTTTAAGAGTCAAAAAAGGGAGTCTTGGTTCTAACTTCTTCTATATAGTAGGAATGTGCATCTTCTAGATATACAGATGATAAACATACATGGTAATAAACACTTGTGAAATGAATTCATGAATTGTGCTTGTAAATACCCACCCTAAACCCATATTTGTATTTTTTTGGAACTTGTTTGAATTGCAATTGATAGGGATATCAATTGCTGTATATATTTTGTGTGTGTATATATATATATATATATATATATATATATATATATATATATATATATATATACATATGTTTTAAATTTATTTATTGTATATTCCGTATGTATTCTAAATTTGTATCCATATTTCATATCCCAACAGCAACAACTATTTTTTTCATCTTATCATTTGATTGACGGTAGTAGAAAGGGGGAGACATTTTTTTTGTAAGAAGGTCAACATTTGGTTGTGGTTTTTTCAACATGGAGGGGGGATTGCAAGAACAAGAAGTGAATTCATCTTTTGGGTGCATAGTCAATAATATTTTTCAAATATCCATTGGATGATTTTATGACAATTTCTTCAACAATAAATAAGTGTTTTGTAAGTCTAATTTATTGTGGTGATGAATTTTAGACTCACCATTATCTAGAAGGTATATCAATCCAATGACATTGTTTGATGACACTATCCAATGAAGGAATGGCATGAATTTAGAATCATCTCAAACCAGTGTTGCTTGTTATAACTTTCAAGCTCGATTTCCAAATTTCTTTTTAAATTCAAAACTCATCTCATAGAGCTTTCATGTTTTAGAAAAATATTGCTAAATGTTGCTACTTACAATTACAAAAATATCCCAACTATGAATTATGCATGATGATCGACAAATATACGATAATTTTTTTGAATGTATGAATAAACTATGAATTTTGAATGTGATTAAAATTGTTGTACCCAAAATTGGCCCTAGGCTCTCATGTTGAAAGGACTTACATTTTTTCAAGAATTTAGATGGAACAATTGTACAAACATATCACAATTTAGTGTAATTGCTTCAACATTAGTCCTCGTGATCAACACACGATAGAAGACCCAAGGACCTCATTTTGGGAAGAAAATGTGTTTTTAGATACCTAGGCACTCTTCAATTCAACAAAATGCCTTCTACAACTTGTGAATAATGTTATAAATATATTTGATGAGTGCAAGGTAAGATATTATTACCTTGCATTAATTATCACATTTTTTAAAAATAGTATTAGAAGGTGGGTGACACCAAGGCTAGAGCAAGGGACCACTTGAATTATGTAGTATCCCATTTTACTAGATGTGACTATGGAAGTAATGGTCCAAGACAAAAAAAATGTGATGTTCGTAGTTTGTTTGGACTATCAAATGTTTTTGTTGTTTATAATGGAAATCAAGTGAGAGAACAAAACAAAATGGATGGTTAAATCAAGGTTATAGATGTGTTATAAAGTGCAATCTTAAATAATTTAGTAATAACTTTAATCCCTATAGGACCACAATGCATTTCTAGTAGAAATTATCAACAATTGTCACTTTTAGGGTAGTGAGGAAAAATGAGAAAAAAAGGTTTAAAAAAAGAAATTGACCATACAAATTTGTATTAGACTACTATGAAAATGTAAGGGGAAAGATTAGAAACTTTGACCTCACAAATTGACTAAAGATCTTAGCTTTTGAAGTTATAAAGAAAGTTTTTTTTACCCTTCTTAATAAGATCAACAAACTTTAATTCCTTCTAGAGTGAGGTTTTTGTACTATACATAGTTTATTTTTTGACATTTGCATCATACATCTTGTTAGCTACATGTCTTCAAAATTTTAGAAAAAAAAAAGAAGAGTTTTGTACATGCAACCTTGAGATGCTACCCTAAAAAACTTCAAGCAACATAATTTTTGAATTGGGCACCTAATCAAAAGAAGATTTTCATTTCAAAGAAGGGAGTTTATGTCTATACATTGAATTACAAATTCAAAAATATCCATTCTAATATGACTTTGTAGGAACAAACTTGAATATCCTAATAGTCATTCAACAACCACTTGATCCTTTAAGAATAAATTTAATTGTAATTTAATTTTTTGGATGTTCTCAGTCAAACTTGATTGTAACTTCCAAAATATCTATTTTTGGTTTTATTTATAAGCTAGGAAATGATGTCTAACAAGTTATATCATTAGAAGAGTTTTCAGGCCATTGGGAGACCTCAAGTTCTCCGACGTTCCCAGATTGTGGGAACGTTGCAGAACCAACAGTCCGACCTGGCACAGAGCTTGCCAGGTCGGACTGCATTAATGAATTAATTTAAAAATGTTTTTATAAAAAAATATTATTTAAAAAATATTACTTTTTAAATTTTAAATTAAATTTAATTTAATTTAATTAATTAATTAATCAGATTGTCCGGCCATGGTTTGCAGCATAGGGAACCATGGCCGGAAAGTCTCTCACAAGCCTAATTTCTATTCTAATGTTTCTTTTTTCAAAACTTTGGAAAAAATTCATAAAAATTCAATGATTTATTGTAATTTGAAGCTCCATACCTTAAAATCCAAATAACACAATATTGATTTTATTTCATTAATATTTTTTTCTTTTATATTTTTTTCAAGTTTAAATTACAAAATATTATTTCTCATTCTGACCTTCATTTTTGGTCAAAATCACAAATTATTCCAAAAAAATTATAATTAATATAATTTAATTTACATATTACACTTTATTCAAAAATAGATATCATGAAAAATTTATCAATCAATTTTATCAATGGTAAATTTAGCTTCATAGTGGTCACTTCAATGCAAGCCTTCACAAAAGGTGATTTGGACATAAAAAAGAAAAAAATAACTTTAAATTTTTTTCATTCTATATTTGATGGCTCTTGGAATTCCTTTTAATTAATTATATTTTTTGTTATATATATTAATTCTTTATTTAATAATTAAAATTGTATGGCCTTTAAAGAACATAGACTAAAAGCCATAAATCATACCCATATGGTTAAATATACCATTTGATTACTAGTAATTTTGAAAATGATTATCCAAAATTCCTTCTAAATTTGATTATAAATTGAATATTAGGGATGTTTTGCAAGAACAATATTTATATAAGTTTAAAATATTAAATTTCATCTATAATGATTTTTAAAATATTTTACATTATATACCTATTGAATTCAAATCTAGCATGTACAAACTACCAATTAATTCACTCATTCTCAAATGACTAAATTAATTCAAATACATTTTGTACTCCTTCCCGATATTTATATTTTTTTAAGTGTTGTTGTAGCTGCAAACCATATGGGATATGGATACCATATTTTGTATCAATACCCGCATATGTTTATTGTTCCATCACTACTATACCATATACCTGATATATCTATATGTCTTTTATATTCTGTACATATATTGTATGCCATATAGCATGATCACATCATAAATTCTAATCTCAATAGCCAAGATCGCTAATCAAAGATGGTGTAATCATTGGCTACATTTTTTTCCATAGATCAACGGCATTGGAGGGGGATCCTTTTTCTTTCTATAATCAAACAATGGGTGTTCATCAAAGGTTGGTTTCCATAAACATTATCGGCAACAAATAAGAAAATTTAACTTTCAATTCTTAGATCCAATAACTGGAATTTTTTGGAGCTAAGGTGGCTATAAAGGCAGGGTTGCTTGTAACTTTTCAAGAAATAGTAACTTTGAATATACCTACACTCTTTAAATTATAGAATATTTGTAAAAAGAAGCTTTTAAAATCTACATAATGTAAATAGTAAGGAAATAATACATGAATCTAATAAAATTTGGATGGATCAAGAGATGAATTGTTTGTCAACAATAGTCAAAATATAATGTATTTATGAGTTGAGATTTAACACATTGAGTGTCAATCTTACTTTTGTAAATGACACAAATGATATTTGAGAATATTATATACAAAATCACCCCTTGTTTACATTTTGTATGATTTTAAATAAAGATTTATTTTAAACATTGTAAAAAAAGTTTAGAAAACAATCTCCAAAACAAAAGTAAGGGGTAGTTTTGTTCCAAATATGAATTTTAAAATTTTAATAGTCTATTTTCTTGTTCCATTTCAAACAAAAGTTGTCTCTACAATTTTTTTTGCAATCTCTTTACAATAGTGTCTCAAACAATGAACCAAAATGTGTCATTCTATTGATGCATTTCAACATCACTATTATTAATAGTCTATTCTATATCATTAAAGGTGGGATGATATTTCTTTCTCTTTACAATGACGTCTCAAACAACAAACAAATACATCATTATATTGCATTTGAACATCATTAGCATTGTCATATCACTATCTTCATCATCAAAAGTGGAATGAAAGGCAACTTTGTTGTAATCACCTTTGTCTTCAACATTTTTGAGGATGCATTAGGAAAATTTTCAGGCCAAAACAAGGCTACAAGTTATGGAGGCAACAATGCACTTACAGAAAAATAAATTATTTTTTATATTTTTTATTTGGAAGTTGATATGGCACTATTACTGCCATGTCAGTGACACGATAGATCGACAATTTTTTTTTTAAATTCAAAGAAAAATATTTTTTCCAAAAAAAGAATTCTTTGAAAAAATTATTATTTTATTTTTCTGGATCTACACTATAGGGGGGCCGAAAATCAAAAGTTGATGGCCCTCTGCAAGCCTCTGAATTCTTGTAATAGATATTAAATGAAAGAGACCTATTAAAAGAATAATTATAGCATAAATGATGAAGAGAGAGAGAAATGAAATTAATTAATTGTAGAAGACCATCTATTGTATGAATTGTGCCTTCAAAGTATCTACCAGTAGTGAAATAGTCATTTTTCTAAATTCTAAAGTCTCACCTTTGTGTCTTATATAGAAAAAAAAGTTTTAAACAAAAAAATTTGTAACTCATAATCCTAAGTGATGGTAGATGAGCAATGGTAGGCAATTGTAAAAGACATAAACCTCTAAATTAACTTGGCTAGTGGCTCAAATATTAGTCCCCCTACAAAAACCAATGTATTCTAAACAATGAAATTGATGTAACATAATAGTAAATTGTAGATTTGGCACAAAATATAGATGAGATGTAAACAAAAACTAATATCACTTTTAACAACATTAGTACTCTTGACATCTCTGGAAACCTTGGTCTACATGCTCTAATATGAAATATTGTTCTATTTTCATACTATGGATTTTAATGAAATGTTGATATTTAATAAATTGACTTTTTTTAATAGCAAATAGGAAGGGCCCTTAAATTTTTAGAGTTAAAACTTTGTCCTTTGACCTTCTATCTCCCATATTACTAGTAGTTTGTCAAAAGCTAAAGTTTAATTCTTTACTTAAATTACCTTTACATTTCAAAGTACAAATGGGTGATTGCAAGAGACCGGTCCTAAGAGGCGTCACAATTGAAGTGACGGAGTTGGTTTTGGCCGTAACTTTTGGAAATTGAAGCCAATGGACTTGAAATTTTTATGGAAGATTGCTAACTCAGAAAACATGAGATTTTTTATTTTTCAAAAAATTTGAAAAATAATTTTATAATTAAATATCAATTTAGCTAATTTGTCACACTTTGCGGTTTAGGGGTTTTTAGTACTGAAGTATCCAAAAAACATGATGTTCACTTGACTTTTTTGTGGCCTATTCCCACACTAGATGGGCATATGCCCACCAAAGGGAATTAAAAAAAACACAATTCTTTGTCCTCAACATGCATGCAAATAGGGGTCCTTTGTGCATAACACTTGAAACTTTAATGATGGTTTCAACTTCTAGTTTTTGGTGAAATGTAATCACTATCAAGTCTTTATAAATGGCCAATTTTTAGTTTTTTTTTATTCATGATTTTCTAGTTTTTATTAATTTATAATTAATTTTATTTACTTTCTGTGACAAATTGTCATTTTTTTAAGTAGTACTGTTTCAATATTATAAAGTATTCAAAAGTACTATTGGCCATTGACTTTTTTTAGATCAACGGCTGAGATTGCTCCATTTTGTAGTACTCCTAGTACTCGACAAAACCCCCACAGTTTTTGACCAAATGCTACCAAAATCATTTGGTCTTTCTTGCAATCACCCAAATCACAATTTTTTGTAAACTCCAAAATTTCATATGTTTTGAAACATCTCATATTTATCCTATTGCTATGTGTGACTATTATACCAAAGCCATATTAATTAAATTAGTGCAAGATAAAATATTATCATATTGTACTAAATCCCACAAGCTTGTCTAGTGACATTAAATGATTTGAGTATTCAATAATAGAACAAAGCAATCAAGCTAGTTGCCCATTGTAAATAACTCATAAGAAAAAAGATGGTTTGTTTTGTTTTTTTGACCTAATTTTGAATGCATTATCTTCAAGTTGAACTTCGGACTATAAAAATGCAACTTATAGCAAAATCAAAAAAATCAAAGACATTTTATCAACCATTGAGGTCTAGAAACTTATGTCTTTTCATCATTTGTTTGAACTCAAAGTTGCCAATGTAGGGCCTACTATGCATCCCAAAGATGCATTCACCTCTTGTTCTTGCAATTTCCCCCTTCCCGAGTGAAAATACCCATTAGATGAGATATGCCTTGTCTAGAAGGTTGCAAGCTCCTCATAGCCCAAACTGTGGAAATGTCTGGTTTTCATTGTGGGAAACTAGCTTGATAACCTTCTAGTGTAGCTGGAAATCCTCTAATGCAAGTTGTTGATCTTCTTATAAAAGAATGCCTCCCTCCTCTATAGCGGTTGAATGATTAGATGATGATTAGATGAAAAATGTAGATGTTGATTGGTTGTCAAACAAACCATATTGACTATCGAATAGTTTGGATTTGGTGCTATGAGATACAAAATACAGATATATGATATGGATATAGATGCAAATTTTGGAATATGTTCAAAATACATATAACAATTGATATCCAATGTTGATTGCAGTCCAAACAAGTTCCAAAAAAATATAAATATGGTTTTGAGGTAAATATTTACAAGCACAATTCATGAATTCATTTCACAAGTGTTTATTACAATGCTCAAATTTTACAACTAGTAAAATAATTAAAAGTGTATCTCTTTCAGAATTTTCGTAAAAGCTTAACAACCAATGGGAAAATGACACTTGTACCCCTTTAATTTTCATGTGTGAATTGGAGGAAAAACAACATGTTCATTGCTATGCACATGCAGGGCCTACATTCCAATTTATGGAAAAGACCAATAGATTGTACACAACTAAGAGTTGCTATCATTTGTAAAGCTAAAACACAAATTTCAACAAACCTTCACATGCAATGTAGAACACAAATTGGTATCTATTGAATGTGGACTAGAGAGAAGTTACAAAGTAGAGATGAGGTAACCATTCCTAATTGCTTTCAAATAAATAATTAAATATTGTTTCATATTATTAAATTGCCTCATTCTTTGTTGCATCTTCGTGGAAGCCAAAACAATATTTTAGATTGGCACCTTATGCATTTTTTAGACACTGAATAAAGAAACTTTGAATTTTGAAAGTTAGAGTTGAAAATAGGTGTATCTATAACAACTCTAGGTTCTCATAAATAGAAGCAATACATTTTTGGGAAGAATCTATGAAAAGAAAGAGGTCTCAATTAGGTATAGCTCCTTTACAAATTCCAAAACACCTTGACTTTTTCAAATACTTATATTATTCACTCAACTCCCAATGAAAGGAGGATGTGAACGTTTAGAGCTTGAAGGATTGACAAAGAATGATGAGGACGTTTTGAGTCTGATGGGTTGAAACGTACAAGTAACCAGATTGCTTCCCGTTGACTACCTTGGTGGTATGTCTCAATTTTTTGGAGAACGTGAAAAGCAATGGTCGGGAAAAAACCACTAAAGGAAAATGAACAATAATAATGTCGTCAAGAGTCACACCAACAATTTGATACCTTAATAGATGTCATGAGGGTTTGATATAAGTTTTTCAAATACCGGTACCTTTTACTATTTAGGTAACCTTGATAGGACGATGTGGACGTTTTGAGTTTGATAGATTGAAACGAAGAAGCTGATCAATCATCTCGTTGACTATCTTTTGGTGATACATCTCAAACTTTCAAAAAAATTTACATAAAATTTGTATTCTTTTTAAAACGTGTTCAACAGTGGTCGAAAAAACCACCACAGAACAAATGAACAATAATAATGTTGTCAAGCGTCACATCATTCAGCAATAATAAATTGAGAACCGAGCCACCCACAAAAGAAAAAAAAAGCCTCCGTCACCCTGGATCCGCACAAAAGAGCGGCTTTCCCAAGGCGAAGATCCACCACCGAATCAGACATCTACGGCTTCCGTAGATGGGAGAACGCTGGAGCCCCAGGTGGCATGCAGCATTGCAGTCCTGTCCCGGCCATCGTGGGTCCCTTGCGCAAGCTATTTGGGGGTGCCCATAGATGGGGAATCGGTCTCGCGTTCACCAATTCGGGGACACAATTTGCACTCCCTGTACAATTACAGGCAGATTCATCAGGCGCTGGCTATGGCGTGCCAATTGGTGGGCTGGTTTGCACTTGAAGCAAGAACGAGCCGGGCACCAGGATTTGGCTGGGTGGAGTGAAATTCAAGGTTTAGGGTGGCTGTAGTGTGTCACCAAAGATTCTAGTCCCTTTTATTGGCGCTGATTTTCGAGTTATCGGTAGGCGAGTGAGTGGGTGCGTGAGTGAGTGAGTGAGTGATAGGTGGTGATGTGAGATACTTTCTTGGATTTGGGTTCGAATCATTCGCGGTGTCGGTGAGATCATTGTTTTGAATGGCCGTTGAGGTGGTCGGTGGCAGTGGGTATTGGAGCTTGCGGGTGTTGGAGAGGTTTGCGTTGATGGGGAGGGCGTAATGGGAGCGAACAAGCTGAGGATTTGATTTGATTTGATTTGATTTGATTTTCAGCTGAGGACGAACAAGGGGAAGGTGCAGTTCCGCGTAGTTGCCGAGGTGAGCACAATCAAGCTCTGTTTTGGTTATGAAAATTTGAAGTTGCGGGAATCTCAATATTCTAGGGTTAATCGATATCCGGTAGCTTGATATAATTATTTTTTGAAACTATTTTTTTCTCTGAACGTATCCGTAGGTGCGCAGTCTCTCGTGAGAGGATTCATTGCAGGTGGTTTAGGGTTTGTTGTCCCCTCTAGCGAGCTCTTTAAGGTAATTTGTGAGAGTGAATGGTATCTTGGTTGAACCCGCTGGGCAGATACAGCCTATGGAAGGCAAGGAAGCCCTATCCGGAGTGTTGGAGGATCGTAGTGGATTTTGAAAAAAATAAATGTCTATGAGGCCAACACAAGAGGACACCATTTTCTTCAAATTTATTGGTCCCTAAGCCGGGAGTTCTGCATGGCTAAGTAGCCATTCTGGCCTTATTATAAACCTTGCGCAATCCGCTTCTCAGTTTTTTGATCTGTGAGGGCCTTCAAAGAGCACCCTGAAAATTGAGATTGGGATCAAAGCATGGGGGCTGCAGGATAGAAATCCTACAGGATGTTGGGTTTCCTTCCTCTGGATTCTCTACAGTGTAAACTAGCCCATTTGTATGCAATTGCTCTTATGGCAGGCGTAGTTTCTTATGCAAGTTTCTTTTCACGAGCCCTGTGATTCAAGATCAGGTGAAGCTAAGCGTGCCATTCATTCAAACGCATACCTGTATGATGCAGGTCCAGATCACGTGAACGTACTGGTGGCGTTGTTCCATTTGCACATCATTGCGGCTTCTGAGCATGGATACTCAGTGTTGGAATGATTTTTCCTTGTGAAACATCCCATGTTGGACGTTAAACCCTACTGAGAAATTAGTGGTTGTCAGTCCCTGGTAGCGGAATAATCTTCTCTTAGTGAAAATATAATCTAGAGTTGAAAAAGCATCCAATCATGAGCCAAGATTATTCCGGGAGATCTAGACATCTCTTTTCTTGTGGATCCCATGAACATCTAGAACCCTAGTGAAACCAAATTTGGACACCATAAACACCTTACAGGTTTTGTTGTGACTTCCCCACATGTATAGTAATAGAGACAATAAGGTCATTGCAATCACCAATCATCACAACCCCTGTTTTTTCCCTAGGAGAACATGATCCTAACCCTGATCCAAACCCTGATCCTAACCTTGGTGAAAACGCAATCGAGGTTGGATATCCCCTAGTTGACTATGAGGGAGCAGAATGGCGGCCCTTGGTTGCACAGCTCTCTTGCTCTTGCTCATGCTCTCCCCTTCCAGCTGCATTAGCAACACCTCAGACCCTGCAACACTACCAGCTCTCCCCCCTGGGAGCATCACCATAACGCAAGATCCCAAAGTGCCATTGACACCCTCTAGACTCAGCAAGTACGCCAGCCAGTCTCTCTCCTGCGAAGACGACCTTTTCGGCACCGGCTCCTTGAACACTCTCTGTTCTCTGAAGAAGGAAATCTTCTTCCCAGACGAGGAGACTTTTCTGGTAGGCAATGGAAGCTTAGAGATTCACGCTGGGATTACGATCTCATGTTCAACTCCAGGCTGCAGCGTCTCGATTCTGTTAAACGGGGACCTGAACTTGGGCGCCAACTCCACCATCAACAGCAGCTCTTTGTGGATTCGAGCTGCCAATGTGAACCTCGGCGATGGTGCGAAACTGTACTCTTCGGAGTTCGGAGGGAAGCCTCCGTCTGGGGCGAGTGGGATGCCGTCGGGGACGGATGGAGCAGGAGCGGGCCACGGGGGTCGAGGAGCGCTCTGTGTGAAGAAGAATGGCAAAAAGAAACAAAACGATGTGTGGGGTGGGGATATGTATGGATGGTCGACTTTGATGGAGCCTTGGCACTTTGGAAGCAGCGGAGGTACGACGCAGGAGAATGCGGATCTTGGGGGAAGAGGGGGTGGCAGGGTGAATGTCACGGCCATTGGGATCTTGGTGGTGGATGGGTCTATTGAGGCGGATGGAGGCTCTGTGGGGGAGGAAGGGGGAGGGGGATCTGGAGGAAGCCTTTTCATTCAGGGGTCTCGGATGTAAGCGATATCTAAATTTTTGTGTGATTTCGGAATATGAATTTCTTTTTATGTGATTTCAGAATAGCGTTTGGTTGTTTGGTTGTTCTATGATTTATGGATTTACTGGAGTTACCAACTTTGAGGAATTCGCTAAGATTTTTGAAGGATACGAAATCACTTTATTTGGTGCTCAATCTAGTGGTATCTTTATGGGGATTCTATTTATTGCCGTAGTTTTTTATAGTTAAGATCACAGCAGTTCCTTTTCATCTTTATGTGTACGAGGGTTCACGTACTCTGGTTACAGCATTCTTTTCTATTGCAGCTAAAATATTTTACCAATATGGTACGTGTTTTTATTCTTAGTTTCTATGATCCAACTGTGATTTCGGACTAGCGTTTCCTTTTCACAAATTTTTCATCTGGTAGAAGAGTTTTGGCGATGAGGGATGGGTTTGGGGGAAGTCTTTTTATTCAGGCTTCTCTGATGTAAACCATGTCCAAACTTCTTCATGAATCTCTTTTTGTATGATTTTAAAATAGCGTTTCGTTTTCACTAAATTTTCATTTGGTAGGAGAGTTTTGGCAGTGAGGGATGGGTTTGGGAGAATTCTTTTTTCATTCAGGCATCTCGGATGTAAAGCATATCCAAACTTCTTCATGAATCTCTTTTTATGTGATTTCAAACTAGACTAGAGTATCGTTCTCACAAATTTTCATTAGGTAGGAGAGTTTTGGCAATGAAGGATGGGTTTTATTCAGGCATGTCATGAGTAGCTTTTTATTCGATGTTAAAATAGATTTTCCTTATCACAATCTTTTCTCTTGCAGTTTAGAATAGTGGTTGACAATAAAGGGATGCCTTGGTTTGATGCAGAAAGGGGAATGGGCAGATTAGTGCCATTGGTGGGTCTGGTCGAGGAGGTGGTTCTGGGGGACGGATTGCCATCAACTCTATGAGACTTGATGGTGTGACTGTCCGCTATCATGGTTAGGATCTTCAGTAACCCTCTTTCAACGAATTTACATCGAGTTCTTGCATTTTGAAACCCCTAAAGGACAGAAAAATTATTCTTTCATAACAACTAGTTTGATTGATTATATTATGAAAAATACAGAGATGATAGAACTAAATTTTGTATCACCTGAATCAGTGAAGAACATTGCTTGTGATGAAATCAAACGGAAGAAGGTCCCTATGTCAAAAGTACTTCAAATAAAGATGACACACATTTTTTGCGTTTGTTTGTGGTTAGGGGTTAAGCTTTGAATTTATGCACGTTGTTGTTGCTCATCTATCTTGTTGTTCAGACCGAGATGAAAGAGTACAATGCAATGGAGGTCAAGGAAGTTTTTTCTATTTTGCAGGTGGTGATAGTTTCGCATGTCCTCACAACAATGGAGCAGCAGGCACTCGCTTTGACATTTTCTCGACTACCTTGCATGTCTCAAATAGCAATAAATCAACTTCGACTGACACGCTACTGCTAGAGTTTCCCAACCGTCCATGGGGGTCAATTATCGTGGAAAATAATGCGAGTGTATTGGTGCCTTTGCTTTGGAGTAGGGTTCAGGTACATGCTTGATTTCGAATTTGTCCAGCTTGCTTTATTGAAGTTCCTTATACCTGCTATAATACTTAGTCTTTGTTGCAAGAAACTTAATTTGCGCACATCTTTGTTATTGGTCTTAATTGTATGATTCAAAGATAATTATCTGTACATCTTGGCTCATGGTTTACCAGAAGGTCCTCCTGTTTTTACTAGAAAGCTGGTTTTTTGGGAATATGCTGTCCTCTCATATTAGAGTTGGTCTTTTGAGAGTGGATGAAGAGCTGCCTAGACTTCAGTACTCTATGTGATCATTCCTCTTTTCTTATAGCGGAATGTGAACGATTTGCTTTTGGTTTATTCATGGAAGGGAACAAGGTTTCCAGCAAAATTAGACTGTTCTAGGAGCTATAGACAACGTTATTAACAGAATGTCCTTGTCATTCATGGAGAGAACTCCGTATGGAGTGATCATATGGAGGCCTCCGCATGATACATAGTGAGACTTCTGCGTGATTAATGTGACCATTGGAAGACCTCCCTATGGAGCATGGAGAAGATTACCTGTGTGACACTATTTAAGAGTTTCTGCAACAGTCTAATTTTACTGAAAACCTTGTAAGAGACACTTGACAACGAATATGAACACCGGTGATTACTCTGCATGAGCATTGTAAGTGATTCGCTTCATTTGGTGCAGGTTCGTTCAGGGATTACCTTGCAGTCTGGAGGTCTTCTCTGCTTTGGTCTTGCCACGTATTCGAGCTCTGTATTCGAGTTAACAGCGGAGGAGGTGCTTATGAGTGATTCTACGATCAAGGTGTATGGGGCTCTCAAATTATCTGTGAAGATGCTACTAATGTGGAACTCGACCATCAAAGTAGATGGCAATCCTGATGATTTCATGTTGGCCACCTCCACTGTAGAAACAAGCAACATAGTTATATTGCGGGTGAGTGATGGACTTTCGCATCTTTGCACCTCATCCAATAGGTGATTTGATAGCTGATCGGCATGTCCAAAAAATCACTGAAATGTCCAATTTTACTGGAAACCATGTTCAATGTTGCATGGAAACGACATTTTATAATTTTAAAGGACTGTCATGCCAAGGCACACAGGCTTTGGAGGCGGACTACCAGAGAGTCTGGTAAATTCTGATTTTGATAATTGCAGAGACAAACATTGCTTGAATGTTCCTCAAAATAAGAATTTTTGGGCTGAATTGCATTCCAAAGATTCGGATGACTGACGTTGGAGAAACCGGCTACTAGTGTGAGGCATTCAAGAGAAGATGAATTTCGGAATTCAATCTATTTTTGGTGCAAGTTGATCAAATCTAGTTTTTATACATTGACCTACTTTTAACAGAATGTTATGCGAGTGTGTTTTCCTGCCTTCAAGAGTAGAAAGTGAACGCATTGGTTGTGGTCATGTGTTTTACTGAGTTGAAGTCTGTTGTTGTGCCAGGAAGGGTCAGTGATCGAATCAAGTGCAAATCTGGGAATGTTTGGTCAGGGTTTGCTGAAGCTCTCGGGTCCTGGTGATACTTTAAGAGCACAGAGACTTTTTTTATCACTTTTCTACAATGTTCATGTGAGTGGAGATCCTGTGGGAACTCTTCTTTTCTATAAGAAAGATCTCGTCTTACCTCAGTAGCTCTTATCGTCTTCTGTCTAAAAATTTCTTTATAATCTACTTTTCAAATTAAGCCTGTATGCTAAAAGATATTTTGGTGCGTAGGTTGCTAAAGGAGCGCTGATGCAGGCGCCGCTTGAGGCAAACTCTTTAATTAAAGACGAGTAAGTTTTTTCTTGCATGTCCTGCACTTCTTGAATTGAAATGTGGTGCAATGTCTCTGAGGGCTTTGAGATCATGTTCGTCATCCCTTATTATTTTCAGAATGTGTCAAAGTAAGTGTTGATAATTGATTGTTATCTTACTGTGGGGTCATGTGGAAACTGTAAATTCAGGATCACAAGAATTTATTGCAAGAACGACGTCTGCCCAGAAGAGGTGCTCAGGCCCTCTGAGGACTGTACAGTGAATGTCACTTCCCCATTTACAATGCAGGTACACTAGATTTTTAGCCGTTTTTTCAAAGTTCGCCCCGACTTCGAGACACAGAGAACAAATTGAATTGTCATTGCAATTGGACCTCTCCCATTTTCACTAGTATGGAAAGACAGTTCTTTTCGTGCTGAATTCTGACATCGTATGTGACCAGATCTGCCGCGTGGAAGATGTGCACATCAATGGTACCGTACTGGGAAGTGCTGTTCATGTTCAGCGAGTCAAGACAATAACCATCAAAGGGCTTTTCTCTGCGTCCGCATTAGGTAGTATATTTTAAGAGCAGTGCCGGATCGTCTCTTTTTTATGTCTTGCAGAACTTTCAATTTATTCGCTCTTAAATTCTCTTTTTACTTCAAATCTTCACCCATGTTTGGAATTTTCTCCCTCAGCCAATCTCCCGATTTTAAGATCTTTCTAATTTCAAAACCAAGGAGATGCCGTATATAGTGTGGTTTATAATGTATACATATGAAATGTGCTGAAGAAGAGTTCCTACTTACGAAATTTGAAAGAAACTAGATTTTGTCTGAGCCAAAAATACTGTTTTCAATGTGGAGATTTTCACATTTGAAATTGAAAATTAACTCATTTTTCACTTCAGTGTTTCTTGTTTCTCTTACTCTGTGGTATATTATGTTCATTCTTTTGGTTCACTTGGTTTACTTTGTTCTGAAGTTTCGTAGAAACTTATACAGTGGGTGCAATCTGTCAGGGTGTGACGGAGGACTTGGCAGGGGAGAGTTCAAAACCGCAGGAGGTGGTGGGGGTCATGGTGGGAGAGGTGGGAAGGGCTATTACACAGGTAGATTTGCTGAGGGTGGAGCAGTCTATGGAAGTCATAAACTTCCCTGTGAGTTCGGCAGTGGTAGCGGCAATGCAAGCGGCGGGGACTACACCACTGGTGGTGGTATCATAGGTTTGTTGCATATTGACACTTTCATATTCTCTTTGCTGTTGTTTGCATGTAACGTTTGAAGAAAAAGTGCAGATTTGTTCCCTCATTGCCATGCAGTTCTCCAAAAGTTGACCATCTATGTGTCAATACCATACACGTTTCAAAGAACTAAATGTCTTTGGGGCCAAATGAGCATGGAATTTCTTCTGTTGCTTGTATCTTTGTGTATCGGTATTGCCAAGAATTACATTCATCATGCTCTCTTAAAATGAATTTCATACGGTTTCGTGATCTATAGGCTGCAGGTTTTATCTGAACGGTTGCAAAGGGACATCTCATGTTGAAAGAAGATGCATAGATTAAGTGGCATTCATGCTGACAACCATGGACATATGTCTTTTATTATAACCAACATGTTCTGTGACTTCATTTGGCTCAGTTAATCCGTAAGTGCCTAAATGGCCAAAAGCGTCCATTCCCATATCTATATTAGTTGAAACAAATCATTCAAGAAGTTCCAAGGCAGGTCACAAAGTATGCCAATAGAAACAAGAAACCATGCCCTACATTTTTGAATGGTAAGAATATGCATTGGAAGTTTACTATGAACTACTTCCAAGGGACCTTTTATTTTTGTTCACGCACTAATGGGTTAATCATTGTCTTTGTCAGTCATGGGTTCAATCGAACACCCTATCAGCAAAGTGGAGATTTTTGGAGTGCTCTCTGCGGATGGTGGAACATTTAATGCATCGTCACGAGGTGAAGTTGGAGGTGGATCTGAATTGGGTGACCCAGGTGGAGGCTCTGGGGGCAGTCTTCTTCTGTTTCTGCAAACATTGACTCTGGCCAACGGAGCTGTTTTATCAAGTGCAGGAGGTCACGGTGGTCCACTCGGTGGTGGTGGTGGAGGGGGCGGTCGACTCCACTTTCATTGGTCCAACATTCCCACGGGGCTGGATTTTGTCCCAGTTGCCTCCATCGAGGGTGTCTATAATATCAGGTGCACTCACTTCCCTACTTTGGTTGTACCTATGTGCAAAGGGTAGGAACCCATTCCCATTTTTGAGAGGATTCCAACGCTTTGAAATATGATTTTTTTTAATATTGAACGAATAAGTTATGAGTTTTCAAAGTTTTTCTCATGGGATGAGTGAAACCATAGGTGAGCTTTAACTTTTCAGATGTTGGACATTGTCACGTACTCACGTTCACTAGATCCTAAATCGTGTACTTGTATAGTAACATTTATTCCACGTGTACCCTATTCATGGCAAAAGGTTCTCCAAGTTAAAGGATTCACTACCTATTACGATCCATTCATGTCGTATTCATCCTCTCTATTCAAGGACTCTGAACCCCTTGTGTAATTAAAGAATTTGTGACAGCTTTTGGGCCTTCAGTTTTCAAGCTAGAAATTCTCATCAAATTCTCTCCTTTTGGGATAAAGTATTGTCTAATTGAACATCAGACAACCTTCTGCAATGTGTGCCTACAATTAATTTGAAATGTCTCGGACACGGGATGAGGCCATGGAGCACAGTGATACAATCATGCTGTTCATTTGAACAATGGAAACTATTTGTTGTCAGGGTTTAGGGTGTCAAGGTCATTTTTGTGGGAAGAAAACGTGAGCTCAGTAGAACTGTTTGGATGTATTCGGATTGTGTTGAAGCTGATTGTAACCATTACTGCTGTGAAAACAGAGGGGGTAATGCTGGAAATGGCTCAGCTCTTTCAGTTTCAAAATCGGAAGAAGGAGAGGAGGGTACAGTAAGTGGAGTTGATTGTCCACCTGGCCTCTTCGGCCTCTTCTGTGAGGTAAGCATAGTTTCTTGGATACCTTGCTTAACGTGTGTCTTAAAACAAGCAGGGTTTTGCTTGGTTTGAAATCTTTTATGATTTAAAGAAAGAATTCTGGATCTGTTTGCTGACGTTTTGGAAATCATCAGCTTTAGTCAATCTATTTATGGGGTGCTATTGGATATCATTTTGGCAGGAATGTCCAGTTGGAACGTACAAGAATGATACGGGCTGGAAATCTGAGTTGTGCAAGCCATGTCCACCTGAGAAACTGCCAAGGCGTGCAAAATATATCTATACTCGTGGTACTTTTCCCTCTCAAATTTTGTCTTCTCTATTGCATTTCCCATAGGATCTTCCTTCCAAAGAGGGAAATTAGCCTTAGAGATATTTAGAGAAGACACTCAAGGGTCCTGAATCACTCTAGAGGGCCAAGAGTGATTCAGGACCTTCTAGTAGGTCAATCATGGTGAGACATGTCCATTCATTTCATTTCATTGTTGAAAGGTTGCAAATTTAAGTACTTTAATAATGACATCAGCACCTTGCAAGTAACTAGATAGAAGGTAAGTAGATTCAATCATGTGATCGTGGGAAGGCCTAATGAATCACAGAATTTTTCCCCATGAATTGCATCTTGTTTATCTTACCTCCCCATGATCAAGCTCCCTATGAGTCTAAATTTTTGAAACGTTCTAATACTACAAAAATCTTGGCATATGTGTAATTATGAGGTACTTTGGGCTTGTGTGTCACAGGGGGTGTGGTTCAGGCAACATGTCCTTACCAGTGTATTACAGACAAGTATCACATGCCAAACTGCTATACTATGTTGGAGGACCTGGTCTATACGTTGGGCGGTCCTTGGTTGTTCACACTCTTGCTCTCGGTTGTCATGTGTGTCTTGGCTATGGTGTTAAGTGTCGCGCGAATGAAGCTAGTGGGCAATGACGACTTTACTGGACCTACTCTTGCTCCTTCGCCGCATGGGGCTCTCATTGACCACTCCTACCCATTTTTGGAATCGCTCAATGAGGTTCGGACACTTTTCTGATCTTATTGTTGCTTACCCCTTAAGTGATCAATCTAAAAATAGAAATTTACTTTGAAAGCTAATAGTCAATTGTAGGAACTTCCAAATTATATTTCTATCAATTGCAAATGTAGGGCTTCATTCCTTCTTTTTATTGGTTCAGCTTGTGAGCATTTTGAATGATTCATTCCAACTCCTATAGATGTATGGAAGCGGAAGCTTTTCCCATAGAGCACTTAGGAGTTCACTTCTTAGTGCTCAAGCTAAAAATGAAAACTGCATTTTCGTGCTATTAGTTGATAGTAACTTTCAAGCATATGATTACCATTCAAGAATGTAGGGTATGATATATTCCTTTTGTTGAATCGTTGTGTTACCTTCTTTGAAGCTTTCTAGATGATATATTTATAATTCCTATGGATATGGAAGTAGTCACTTCTGACCATTTGGGCACTTAAGTTCGTTACAGTTTTGTCTCCTGAGATTTAGCTGAAGGTTTATCCCGTGCTGAATTTCAATCTCTATGATACAGGTGCTTGAGACCACAAGGGTGGAGGAGTCACAGAGCCACGTACATCGCATGTATTTTATGGGAAATAACACCTTTGGCGAACCCTGGCATCTTCCTCATTCCCCTCCCGAGCAGATTATGGATATTGTGTAAGCACAAACACCCTACTGTGCAGGTTCACTGATTATGATTTAGAAGAGTTTAATATGCAAGTTTCCAGGAACAGGGTTTCAATAATATTAGATTGTTTCAGGAACCTTAGAAAAAGAATATTAGACAGTATCAGAAAGGGAAATTCTTTCCCATGATTCATGAGAAGGTCTCTATGGGCAGAGTGATCCTTTCAAGATATGATCACTGTAACTTCCATATGATTACTATAACCATAGGGAGGCTTCAGAATGAATATTCTTTTTCTGAGGTTGTCTAGAAATTTTTGAATTTTTTTACTAAAACTCTAGTATTTTAACCTTACTCTAGTATTTCCTTATTATTTGAGATTTTGCTTGACAACTGTCTGCATTACTTGTTGACAACGAACCCTCCTCGTTCTCTCCATTTGTGTCCTTGCTGTTGCAGTTATGAGGATGCCTTTAATAGATTTGCAGAGGAAATCAACTCCCTGGCAGCTTACCAATGGTGGGAAGGTTCAGTGCACAGCATTTTGTCGGTGCTGGCGTGCCCAGTTGCATGGTCATGGCAGCAGTGGTGTGCACGTCAGAAAATTCAGCGGCTGCGAGAGTACGTCCGCTCCGAATATGATCATGCATGCTTGAGATCTTGCCGGTCTCGAGCCCTGTATGAAGGTCTCAAGGTGATTTACTCTGAACATTTAAATATAGCTTGGCATTAACAATGACGGCTTGCACATGTATGCCTTGTGTTCTTGTTAATTGGAATTTGAAGGGAGTAAGCCTCTAAGTTGGGTCCTGCAGTGGAATGAAAAAGATGTGTGCTGTTTGTCATCAATTGTTGCTGACCTTGATTTCTAGTTTGACTTCCCCTGGGGTTCTTCTCAGAGGGCCTTAAGGTTTAATCTAATTTTTCAGTTTGGCTTGTTCAGGTGGCAGCAACACCTGACTTGATGTTGGCATACATTGATGTGTTTCTTGGAGGAGATGAAACACGACCTGATCTACCTCCCAAGCTGATGAATAGATTGCCAATGACTATAATATTTGGGGGCGAAGGTAGCTATATGGCTCCATTCAACCTCCACAGCGACAATCTACTGACCAGTCTGATTGGCCAGGTAAACTCCCTTTCTCAAGGTTTTTCTGTGCGCTAGTGAATCCCTTCAAGTTATGATGAAAGTTCAGGGAAGTCACTCGTTGTAATTTTCAGAAAACACATGCGACAGCCGCAGGATATTTTGAAGCACCCTATCGATACATAATACCTGAAATATTCTTAAAACTTTCTATGAGTATCGAGAATATTGGGAATACTCTTAGAATATTCTCATTTTCATCTATGTCTACCCTAGTTTGAAGGGTGTCTAGATTTTAATTCAGAAACGCACCTTAGTGTCCAGCAAATGTTTGAGAAATTTTTGTGACATCTATATATTACCTATAGCCAACGAATTGTGTCTAACTGCAAATATATAATATATATAGTATCTAACTGCAAATAGAAATTTTTCTCAAAAATTTGATTGGTTTTATCCTTGAGCTTCAATAATTTGGATATTTCATCAGACTGCTCTAATTGTTGACCCTTCCTGGACATTGCTGCACTGTATATTCTTTTTCCTCGTCGGTTTATAAAATTTTGGAAGAGAATTCCCGAGGATCAAACTATAAGCGTTATTTTCATTTGATTTTCATGCTGAGCTGCACTCATCTGTTTTGGACTAGGTGCCATTGATTATCAGTCGTCCCACTGAATGTCATGTCGTGTGATTTATGAGCGCAGGTTGTCCCTTCAACGATGTGGTACCGAATAGTAGCTGGTCTGAATGCGCAGCTACGAACAGTGCGAAGAGGGACCCTTCGTAGCAGTTTGCTGCCTGTCTTAAATTGGCTAAATACTCATGCCAACCCAAGGCTTGCTACTGTGGGTGTTCGGGTGGATATGGCCTGGTATCAAGCAACAGCTTCAGGCTATTACCAGCTTGGCTTGGTTGTGAATCCTGCTGATGAGCTTCCTCAGTCAATGAATGACCCAGATGATTTGAGTCAGACCGTTTCTCCAAGGAGGTATATGACAAAACTAAGAGCTTTTTGATGATATTATTTGCTATATGTATGTATTTGCTATGGTGAGTAACCAATAGGATTTTCAATAAGATTTTATTGTTTTAAGAACTTTCTAATAGCGTCATAAAGGAAATCGACTCCCTCATTCATGAGATTGTCAGTATCTCATCTGGCAGGGGAAGAGTATATCATGTCAATGAAGAGGGTCCCCATTAATTGAAATGGAAACTGTTACCTGTTATGGTTTGAATATATCGGTGAAATAAGTCCTTTATGAATTATGCTGACGTTGAGCCTTGGTGCAGTATATCCTACATGCCATCAGACCACAGTGACAGGTTTGATTCACCGGAGCAATGGCAATTTAACAATGACTTCTCTCAATTGGTGGTTCCAAGGCGACGAATTGGTGGTGCAGTTTTAGATTCTAATACCCTACGATCTCTGGAAGACAAGCGTGATTTTTCCTTTCCATTATCACTTCTTATCAGGAATGCAAGACCCGTTGGTCATCATGTAAACTTTTTGAACCTTTTCGTAATCACCTGATTTTTTGCCGCTAAAGTGCTTAGGTTGTTTTCTGAGTTTTCGTGTTGCACTCTTGTTCCAGACCTTCTAAAACTCACCATCTAGGAGACTTTCCCGATATCTTGTAACAGGATTATTCTTGTAATCTTGTACTCCTGCTTCTAATCATGGTTTGTGTATCTGCAGGCTTCTGTGGGGCTGGTTATCTCACTTCTGCTGCTGGTGGATTTGAGCTTGACACTCTTAATGCTCCTGCAATTCTACTCGATATCTTTGGGGCCAATGCTGGTGATTCTTTTGGTCTTACCTTTCGCATCAGTAATTCCAAGTGCAGCTGGCCTGAATGCCCTTTTCAGCCATGGTCCTCGAAGCTCTGCAACTCCTGCTCGTATTTATGCTCTGTGGAACATCACTTCATTTGTAAATCTTGTATGTTTTTCCCACTCACTAATCTAATTCTTCTCTCTCTTTCTGGCACTGCACATGTCCAAACCTTTTGCGCCCAATGATCAATGAGATTTTTGTGTTTTTTAATCACTAGTTTGCTCAACCTTAGGACCAAAAATTCCAAATTCCAAAAGTGTGGATGTGTTATAAAGTGCGACTTATTAAGATAATTTAGGAGTGACTTTCAAATAAAAGTTGTAAACTCGTAGAAGTATATCCATGTGTTCAGATCTACTATTGCACTAATCAAATCAACTTAAATTTTAAACGAATAATTCGAAATTCTTTCTAAACTCGATTATGAATTGAAGATTAGTAATTTTTACAAGAATTTTTTTGTTATAAGTTTGAAATCTGAAGTTTTAATTATGAGATTACAGTAGTGGAATCATATCTTGTTTCACTCCTGTCTCAACAATTCCAGACAAACTTGGTGGACTCCCCGGTTGAAACAAGATTAGATTTTCATGATTTCCATTAGTGTCACACGAAGTCATATGTAAAGGATTGTTGGGATTCTGGTAATCTCTTTTATGAGGACTAACTTTTTTAATTTACTTTTTTATTCTGCAGGGTACAGCATTCATTTATGGATATATTCATTTTGTCATCCAGCTCGGTTCTGGCGGTTCTGATCTTCAGGGCTTCAACTCGTAAGATCCTTGAGAACACATTGGTTATTGAGTATCTAAATCTCTCAGAGATGAGCAAATAATATCTGTGGGGCATGGCTTTAGTTGATTCTTCAGCACTAAAGATAATCAACTTCACATGACTCAGCTTCCATAAAAATCTTTAGGCAGGTCTTGTGACAATTTGGAATCGGTTATGATATAGTGAATCTTGGGTACCCTAAACCTGCATATTAAGATGCAATGAGAGGAAGATGGAGTGATGTAGAAAATAAAAATATGATGTAAGCGTAGATGCACATGACTGCAAAGGAGCAATCATAGAATCAAGCAAGAACATTAGTATCTAAGCATATGTAAACAGGAAATGTGCAGTGTTTCAAATGCTAGCGAATATTATGTTATGGATACATATGTTTTAACATGTTTCTAACTGGAAATGATACTCATAGAAACGCATCAGATGTGTAAATTAACCAAAATTTTGTTTTGACCACATGTAGGGAGGAAGAAGGTTGGTGGCTATTTCCAGCATTACTGGTTCTCGTGAAAAGTGTGCAAGCGAGAATGATTGATCTCCATATTGCCAACCTCGAAATTCAGGACCGTTCTTTGTATTTGGAAGATGCCATCGGATTCTGGGAATCCAATTCCTAAAATTTTAAACAATATGGCTACGAGTGGCTCTCCTTCTCGACTTCTTGCTCACAAGTGTCCGTCCATCTGGGAGCTGCTATCAAGGAGGCATCGATCAGTGATTTGATGTCGAAGGCGTCTTTCTCCAGAAAAAATGAAACTCCAGATGCAAGTCAGATCAGCAGAAGGTGTGTCCGAAAAACGAAGTGAAATTGGAGCATCTTGAATACGTTCATTCTCCCTTGAATTAGGTGACAGTGTGATGGGGCCCAGAGGTGCTTGGAGCTCCTTTCAAGAATGTTATGTTATGGGAAACTTGCTTCGGCGTTGGTGTTGATTGGCCTTGAAACAGTTTTGATAGGTGCAGATGGTTTATTATAACGGGAGGGTACATATACTGAAAGAGAGAGCTGCACGGACTTCGTTACATCCTGTTCTATAGGTTTTCCAATGTATTTTAGACAAACGTCAGGTTGCTTTCGTTACAACCTACTGTTTTGTATATTTATTCAATGGTCTGTAGTCAGGTTATCATTTGATTGTCTGAATGGGTGCATCTTGGAATTGGCCCTTGTAAGACTTTGTAACAATTACTGTACAAATACAATGCTTTTACTCATATTTGTGTATTGATTCTTTCAGACAGTGTTCGTTTGAGAACATTATTGGGCATATTTTGCAGTTTTCCAATGTAACTGCATCTAATTGCAACTGAATTACTACTGTATATATATTCTTGCCTAAAGTGTACACCTCCATTCATGAGAGCCATGCAGTGTCCAGAAAATATATGTGTAATATGTATTTGTTTCTGAAATTTATATTTGTTGAGATAATAATAAATCAATGCAGTAATGATAGTCTTGGGAAATACAATGTATGATTTTGCTAGAAATTCTTGAATCTATGTGGTTGTATGTATTGTAGTAACTCAAAAGGATTTCTACTGACATTTAGAGTCTAAAATTTATTTCATCACTTAATGCTTGGACATATTAATTGTGTGTGTTTGCAGTAAGATAGTCTAATTTTTTTGGTGTAAATCATAAAACTCTTCTACACCATGAATGGAAATCATTTAATCCATCATTCTATTTGATTAAATGTTTGTTTCATGCATTTTATAAAAATTGAAGAATTTTAACCATGTACAACTAATTTGTGGTTGCTGTATGTCTTCAGGTATTAAATTTTTAAATATCCAAAATTAAGTATTCAAAGAAAATGAATTATTTTATAATACAACTTACACAAATTAAAAATTGCTATTGCAAACACAGAGTGTTTAATATTATTGAAGTATTAATAATTTACATCTAGGGGAAGTTATGATGTTTTCATGATCAAGTATTTGACCTTGCTTTGCTAGGCACTATAAGTTGAAATTTTAATAAATCATATAAGAAGTTATATGCTATATTGTATTTTTTGATAAGTTGTCAAAGTTGACTTCTTTGAAATAGATTTGAAAAATCTTTATAATTTTTTTTCCAAATTTGACTATAAAAATGGTTTCTATTTAGTATAATTTATTTAGATGAATTTGGAAAAAAGGTGTAAATACATATATTTAAGCAAAAATTAGGAGTTAATAAAAATAGTTCAAGTAATATACTATAGTGTTTTTTACGTCATTGAATTTAGAGCTAAAAATTTGATTATTTTTTTGACAAATTGTTGCTTGAAATTTTGTGCAATAATAATAAATGATTAACTGAAAAAACTATTGCAATTATTTACTCTTGTTTACATTGGTATATTATTCTTGTCTTATTTTTTGTCATTGTTTTTGTATTGGTGATAATTATATTTCTTTAATTCCAATTAGAGGTTATAAATGAGTTTATATCAAAGTAGAGGTTGAACACCAATATCCTATTATTTGATTATTAATTGCAATTTGATATTACTATCGAAATGCAAACATTTCTACTATTTGTTAGAATGTTTTTATATATATTTCATTTTGCATAATATTTAGTTGAAATTTGTTTAATAAGTAACATCCAAAGTTATTATTTGACCTATTTGGGATCAAAAACTTCTTAATACGTTATTACTTTGTTGACATGATATCTAGCATGATATTGTTTGGTATTCATAGATTTATTGGAAATTAGACATCTAAATAAAGGTTTCAATCACTATGAAAATTGTTTTATTGCATAAAGAAATGGTATATTATTTTCAAGGATATACGTTTGTAAAAATGATATTTGGATATTTGTAAACATAAGAATTCATCAAATTCAGAATTTAGGTTTCATAAATTCGAATAAGTTTATAGAATTAAAAAATTTCATAGTTTTAGAATCCTTCAAAGATTTCTCAAATACTTTTTAGATTTGAATTTCTTTGTAGCAATATCATTCTTTATGATTTAGAATTCTTCAAATGTACAATTTTTCAATGATATTAAAGATATCAACACTTAATGCAATATTTATTACTTTGATGTGGGGCTATTTACATTATTTATTGCTTTTAAGATGATTGTATTTTTACATAGAAAGCTAAGAAGGGCATATTTTCAATACCCTATGGTTTTCATGCAATTTTTTAAGTGGGACTATCTTACATATAAAATTTAAGTGTCCAGTTTTTTCCCATCTCCACCCTTTTTCACAAATTTTTCCTTCCCTCTACTACATATAGGGTGTACATTGTGAAACCAATAACAATTAATTGAATTCAATTGCCATTGACTAAGTGACAATTTTGAACCCCTAAAGGCCAATTGTTCATTGAATGAACAATTGAAAATCCGGATAGATTCCTATGAAGTCAATTTTGGTTAGATGTCCATGAAATTTTGACACAAGATATAAACATGTACCCCCTGAGTGGGAATATGATTTTTTTCTCCCCTAAACTTTTTTGGAAGCCCTTGCAATTTGGGCATCTTTTGCAAAAACTCTCATCAACTATTGATATTTGGCATTTATGTAACTAATAAAATATGGCATACAATTGTTAAAAGAATTTTAGTTCTCAAATCACATTCTAAGGGGGGTCAAACTTTATTAGCTATGTTGGGGTGCCTTAAAAAAATACCTTTTTTTCTAACCTCAAGCCTTATTATCTTGCAATATGTGAAGTCAAAGTTCTTAAAATTTTTCCCACATACTCCAAATGTTTGTCCTTAATTTTTTACCATTTGGATTTTAAATAAAAAATTTCCTCATTGCACAAAAAATTATCAAAAAATTATTAGTGTATTGCCAATGTACTTAACCTCCTTGCATTGCAAATTGATTTAGAGTAAGCTAGACTTTATATTTGCTTCTAAAAATTTTCATGAGTGAATCTAGCATCATATATTTATGGATAGTCAAATCCTCATTTTTGTGTAGACCAAAAATTTTACTTCAAGAGGATTTGAAGTCTGTTGACCCAAGTTTGTAGGAATGAAAAAAAGTTATATATAATACACTTTTGTACTTGTTGGAATTTTTTTTTTAAATATATATTTCAGACAATGCATCAAAAATTGACAATTTTGAATTTTTCTTCTTCCAAAACACCCTATGATCTTTAGGGGTTAATAACATTGAACAATTTAAAATCCCTACTAAAACTATTCCATGAACATCTCATTCAATATGAGTATGATTAACACATATGGCTTCAAAGATTGGAATTAAATGAACTATACATTCTATCTTTGTATTGTACAATTTCCAGTTCTTTGAACCCATTGAGGTAAACCTCTCTATTCATTCAATGTAACAATTTTTGTCACTCTTGGTTGATGTCTTACATTTACAATTAATTTTTTTTATATATACACTACTAGTATTGTGACACAGTTTCAATCAACCACCCTTAATTGTAGATTTTCTTGACTATGTTCATATTATCATCCATATAAAATTATTTGTCCACATCTATATTCACCGTACTATGAAAATTTTGCATGGCCCCTATCTATCAAGGTTAACTTATTAATAAAAATTCCTACTACATGATGTTTTGACATAGCCTAATGTATATATGTTAGAGTATATAGTATTTCATAGTATCCTATATATCATATAAAAAATTTCCCCTTTGAATTAAATGGATCCTATCTTTTAACTCACGTAGTTTTCTAAAAATCCATAGTGATCTCTAGGGATTTTATTAATCGGTGACATTTTATATGACAACAAAATCAAGTTAATTTTTTATCCTAATCAAGATATCCAAACAAAGTTTTTAAATCAACATACTTTTCTTAAAATTTCTACTAAAATAAATACCAATTTTTCTAGTATAACACTTGGCAAGGAGTGTCTACATTTGGATTTAGGTTGTTGATATATAGGCATGTATGTGGCATTGATGCTATAGGTGGCATAGGCAAGATAGTTTTGAATTTACTTTTGCAAAGAATGTACATATTGTTGGTTACTTCAAACAAAACAAGATAGGTCCATTCAAACAAGTGTATTGGATAGAATGGATTTACAAGATGTTGAATAACTTGACAAACCTTTTTATTATAAGTATTAATTCAATTAACCCCTAACTAGCACTAAAAATCTATTGGAAAATAATGTATGAATATAACTCCAAATTGGCTAAATACCATTATATACATGAATAATTGAAAAATTGACATAAAAACACTTTCTTATTTATATGTTAAATTAAACATTCTTTGTAAAAAAATCTTGAAAAAAGCAGCAAAGGATGACTTCTACTACTTGTATGTAAAACAACATTGTAGATTGATTCAAAATCTCAACACCTTTTGCAGCTCAAATACTTCTATTTTGTCCATTAGTGCCTCTTTGCATAAACTACTTGCTTTTAGTGGGTAACAACATCAATTGTATTGTTACAATCACTCCATAATTATGTGCTTAATTTTTTGAGGCAATAATTCCAATAGTTAATTTTAAAATAAACAAAGATCTATGTAGCTTTACTCATTTTAATAATTAAAAATCTAAAAAATTCAAATTTGGCTACAGTAAGTTGTGTTTTGTATATTCAACAATCAACATAGACACTGATGGTTCAGGTTCATGAATTGGAGTTTATATGGTTCTCTACAAACCTACAAGAATTAATGTAATGTGACAACAAATTGAATGAAATTTACTCAATATATAACATTCAATGGCCATTGTCAATTCATAAATAGAACCCTAGTAGCTTCTAATAGTAGTTAGTTAAATAAGTTTAAGTTTAAGTTTCAAGTATTCAAAATTGTTTGTAAAATTAATCTTCTAGAATCAACCTAAAAACATAATCATAAAAATTATCAAGTAATTTAATCTCTTAATTTCTATAATATATGCATTTAAAATCAATATCTTACAATTTTTCTTATAATGGTCACAATGAAAATTATGGCAATTATCTCGTTAAGATCATTTTTGTCTCTTAGATTTATTCTATTAATTATTAATCATTCAACCCTATGATATAAAATCAATTCATCACAAGCAAAAAGCAACAATGCCACGCATTTGAAATTTTGAATCAATTCTATAATTTTATGATAATTCTCAATGAACCAAAATCACATGTCTATTGACAATAAGTTTGTGTCTGTTTTTTTATTCCAATCTTTGTCAAAAATTCTTACAACTTTTTAAATTTCTTTCAATAGTTCAAATTTTCAAGATACTTTTACTCTCAATGACTATTTGGCACTTTTATTAATGGCAATTGGCAATAAAAGTTCTAGTTGTTAATGCTTTAATATTATATTTATTCATTTAAAATAACAATTTTATAGTAGTTATACACAATTCACATTTTTCACAATCAATAAACAATAGACTTGATTACTTGTGCTTTAAAGTACTTAGCATGTACATAATATCAAATATCTCACTTCATATGTAATTTTCATTAGGCTTCAAGCAAAAAAATCACTTCTTTAACAAATAAAATTTTGAAATAGTTTTTTAGATTTATATATAAGTGAAAAGCTTTGAATCATTCCATTTTGATTAACGAGATGAAAATTATGAGGAGTTTTAGTTTGGGGTGTTATGGAATCACTACTCTAAAATGAACTTTGAAGTCCTTTATGTAACCTCTAAACGCCTAAGGCACCAAATTTTGGAGTCAATAATACTTTGAAGTTAAATAAAACCTAACCAAGATTCTATTTTGAGTAGTTTCTATTTTTGAAAAGTTCTTTTTGAAGTCTAGTTTTAGCATAAAAAATATATGATTTTGAAAATGATTGATTAATATGATTTTTCTATTCAAGATTTTGTGCATTGATTATGTTATTATTTGAGGTTCATTTCCAAGAGCCCTCATCACTATGGACAGTCAAGATTGCAATAGACAACCTCAAATACACTAGATCTTGGAGGAAAAATCACATTAGAAATTCATTTTAGAGAATTGTAGGGTAAAATTTTGAGAAGCCATAAATTGATTGGGGTTATGTTAGACCCTTTATCCTCATGTTTTTTTGGTAGCCAAATTTTTAGATTTGACATGTGAAAAGAGGATTGAAAGACTTCCAATCACTTTTGCAATTCTAACACCTTCATGATCAAACATTATAATCTTTCAATCCATAAGTGATATTGTTGTGTTTTCTTTTCCTATGTGATTTCTAACATGTCTAGTTTGAATTTGTACAATTACAATTCAAAAAATATTAATACAACTTATCAAAATGTTGGCTTTATGTTCCATTTAGAGCAAATTCCTAGAAGCTCAAAAAAGAACTTGGGCATTTAGGGGTTCACTCATTTTTCATTATTTTTGAAAAAAAATAAAAACATTGGGTGTAGATTGTTTATTTAAACATTACAACCATTGGATTGACATTTTCCAATTCCATAACTAAATTCTTGACAATTTAGTATTTTGAATCATCCTCTACTTCTTTTTACTTACTATTTTTTTTCCTATATGTTGTACAATTCCAAATGACTTAAAAATTTTCAAGCATTTAGCCAACTAGCCTTGAAGAATGAATTCAAAAAATCACTACCATTTTGGACATTTTTCATACAAACGTGACCTTGTGAAGTGTAGCTGCCCAGTTTTTTGCCCCCAAAGGATTTTTGTCAATTCAAATGCTGATATCTTGCAATCCACATAATAATTTTTTTTCATCATCTTCTCAAACCAACGTACTACAAGATCCTACAATTTCATGTGTCCAAAAATAATTAATTTTTTTTTATACTTGTACTAGAAATGACAGCAAAAAACATAGCAAAAAACACCTGTAGTAGCTATGGTCAATGCAAATTGTATTGCTAACAATTAAAATTATTATCCTTAATACAACTCCATACACATTTTTTGTGTGGTCATTTTTACACTGAAGTTTGTGCACAGTTTTCCCTTGCAACCTAAAACCACGGCGGGAGAAGCCGTGGCCGCAGGATGCACCAAGGCAGATCGACGCTCCAGATCCAGTCTCCCGTCACGACCGGGCCTGTTTCCCTGGACCTTTGATTAATCACGGGTGACCCGTCTTCAGCAGCGGACGACAAGAAACCCTACAGCAGGTGTTGAAGCAAGAACATGCTTTGATCTCTCTGCAGCTCCACAACGTCCTCCTTCACACTTCCATCGGGCTTGCATTGCATCGCAGGAGCGTCGTTCAGATTGCAGTCACCATGGTAAGCCTGATTTTGATACGCACCTTGTTGTTCGGCACCGCGCTTCTTCAATTTTGCAACGAACGATTTCCCATTTGAACTTGCATGGCGATAGTTAGGGTTAGGGCTTACCTATTGAGCGATTAGCGCACGTAAATCCATCTCCCTGGGCGTGAAGAGTTTATCCTGTACGTCGAGTAATGAGATCGGGTTTAATTGGGCGGCATCCACCAGAGTACGAACGTTTTTTGTTTTTTTGTTTTTTTCCCGAAGTGGCGGGAAATGGTTCTGCTGAGATGTGTGAGCTAATGGTAGTTTGTAGTTGTAGGTTGCTGATTTCATAGTGAGAGCTAATGGTAAACTGGAGTTGTAGGTTGCTTGTGATTATGGTAGAGTTATTGACGTCTTTTGAGGAAGACGGTTCTTCAGTTTGGGCGAGCATTTGAATGGTTAGGGTTAGGACTTGTCGATTGAACGATTAGGGCTCTTACAGCCATGTCCCTTGCTGGTAAGAGTTTCTTCTGTACGTGATGTAACGGGATCGGGTTTTGCTATTCTCATTGCTGGGAAGAGTTTTTAAATTTTTCTGAACCTCACGTAACGGTTTAGGGTTTTGTTGAGAAGTGAGAATCAATGGGGTAGTTTGTAGTTGCTAGTAGAAGTGAGAGCTAGTGGTAGTCTGTAGTTGTAGTTGAAGGTCGTTAGGGTGATCATGGAGGTGTTCCGACTTTTCTGATTTTCTGATTATTGCTGGAACAGCAACCTCAAATTATCTTGCTGAAAGAGGGGACAGATGTCTCCCAAGGAAAAGCGCAACTCATCAGCAACATCAATGCCTGCATTGCTGTTGTGGATGTGGTCCGGACAACACTGGGACCCCGCGGAATGGACAAGCTTGTCCATGATGACAAAGGAACTACCATATCCAATGACGGCGCCACTATAATGAAACTTCTGGACATTGTGCACCCTGCAGCCAAGATTCTTGTGGATATCGCCAAGTCACAGGATTCGGAGGTATGGTATTAAGCGCATTTGTTTGCACCATTTTCTCTACACTGACGTTTCATTAATATTTGATTGTCGTGAATCAAGGCAATGGTTAGTGCCACTCTCTGATCTCTTGGTTTTTGATTTTCAGTGGAAATTTCTCTAAGGACACTTGTTCATGCAGATCAGCCAGATATCACTTTGGAATTTTGAGTTTGATGAATGACTTCTGATCTCAGGTTGGGGATGGAACAACAACCGTGGTGCTTCTTGCTGGAGAGTTTCTTAGGGAAGCGAAGCCTTTTATCGAGGATGGAGTGCACCCTCAGCTAATTATTCGGGCTTTCCGGACTGCTGTAAACCTTGTCGTGAGGAAAGTTAAAGAGCTTGCAGTAAGCATTGAAGGAAAAAGTATGGAAGAGAAGAAGAGCCTCCTCGAGAAGTGTGCCTCCACAACCTTGAGCTCCAAACTTGTTGGTGGGGAAAAGGAGTTTTTTGCAAAGATGGTGGTTGATGCTGTTGCTAGTCTCGGAGCAGACAGCCGCCTTAACATGATTGGAATCAAGAAAGTAATTGCTGCACACCTACTATTTAGGAATATCACTTGTTTTAGAATTCTGCTCTGGTCATTGGAGAGACTGTCTGTGTATGTTCTCTTATTGACATGGCACAAGTCCTTTACTTCTAAATTGTTCCTTGCCGACATATCTAGTTAATTCACGTTTACGCGCATTAACGTTTAGATGGGTTTGCTAATTGAGGTCTCTCATCGAGTGGATAGCAGTGCACTTATCAACTACCTCAAGTGTCTTTCGTGTCAATATTGGAAAAGCATGCTTAGAAGTGGGTTTTACTTTTGAATTTGGCAGGTACAAGGTGGAACGATGCGAGATTCCTTCTTGGTGAATGGAGTAGCCTTCAAGAAAACCTTTTCGTATGCAGGATTTGAACAGCAGCCTAAAAGTTTCAAAGCCCCAAAGATTCTCTTGCTGAATCTTGAGCTTGAGTTAAAATCTGAGAAAGAGAACGCTGAAGTCAGGTAAAGTCAGCATATCTACTTCATTTGCGCGGTTCTATAATGCCCTTATAGCTAGAGATTGAAATTCCTGAATGGGATTTTGAACGGGCTGAAATAATTGGTAATGTTAAAAGTGTAGACATATTATCGCTTGCCTTAAATTCTGATCTTTCCGCAGCACAGTTGCTGCCTAGATGTTTCTAATATTCTCATTTTACGTGCTATGAAGGAAATCTTCTTCACGTCTTTGTCCTTGTCCACAAAGGACACTGAATCCTAATTCTGGCCGTGTTGTTTTCTGCCTCGCAGGCTTTCTGACCCTTCCCAGTACCAAAGCATTGTGGATGCTGAATGGAACATTATCTATGAGAAACTTAACAAGTGTGTTAAGAGTGGTGCTAAGATTGTTCTATCCCGGCTAGCAATTGGAGATTTAGCCACTCAATATTTTGCCGACCGAGACGTCTTTTGTGCTGGCCGCGTCATGGAAGAAGATTTGCAGCGTGTAGCTATAGCCACGGGAGCATCAGTCCAGACAACTGTGAACAACGTGATACCAGATGTAAGTAATGGGATTTCCCATTTTTCCTCTGCTTAAAATCTTCTATTCAAATCAGTGAACAATATTTTCTACTTTCTATTTTGCGTTGTTCTGGATAGCTCAAAGGTATTCACGTGGTGCAGTGTTTGCAAAATACTTGAGTGACTGGATGTTGTTTCGCTATACCTACCGTAATCAAGTTAGTATACCGTCTTTTAACGAACTGGAACTGCTTTTCAGGTACTTGGCCAATGTGAGCTATTCGAGGAAAGGCAAGTTGGCAATGAGCGCTTCAACATCTTCACAGGATGCCCAGGCGGTGAAACAGCAACTATTGTCTTGCGTGGTGGTGCTGACCAGGTTAGGTTCTATTCGTCCATCTTGATATACATACAAGGAACAGACTGGTTCTCTATTTTCGTTAACTGTTTGATGTTTGACCATTAAACTTTATATTGGTGTTTTTACGTCTGTCAACTACCGGTATCATGATTCAATACTTGCATCCTCAAAGCTATCTCGCCCATGTGGATCCAACTGGATGTTAATGTTACATCCGTCAGAAGTTCGTCTTGTGCTTGAGAAGCCCATGCAGAGGATGAAGTAGTACGAATTCTTTTTATGGAATAGGATGACTTGGGAACACCAAGCTTTTTGAGTAGTATCGAATCCTCAATAACCCATTGCAAATACTTTTCGGAGCTGATTTGCGAAGTTTACCAAATCTCTGTATTGCAGTTTATCGAGGAGGCTGAGCGCAGTCTGCATGATGCAATTATGATCGTGAGGAGAGCCTTGAAGAACTCAAACGTTGTTGCCGGTGGTGGTGCTATTGATGTGAGTTGACTTCTCATTTGCCTCGCTTGAGTATGTGTTGGAACTTTGGATTCCATGCATATGTCCAAGTTGTGTGATTTGTGGTTGTTGGTAACTTGAACGTGCATGATTGTGTATTCATCTCGTGCAGATGGAACTTAGTCGTTATCTGCGACAACATGCTCGAACTATAGCTGGAAAGTCACAGCTCTTTATCAACTCATATGCTAAGGCTCTTGAGGTATACATCATTCAAATTCAGCTACCTTCAAAATAAATTGTGTAAATATGAAGCAATAGTTGGTTTGGTTTTTGATTTTCACGTACTTCGGAGTTTCATTTTTGAACGAAAACATTTTCCTAATTGGAGAGTTCCGGGGTTTCTGCAGGTTATCCCTAGGCAATTGTGTGACAATGCGGGATTTGACGCAACTGATGTGCTGAATAAGCTGAGGCAGAAGCATGCTTTGGCTTCAGGTACCTTCATTATAACTTTCAATGGAAAATTTTGTGCCGATTAGAATATGGGGAGTGAGTTTCGTTTTGAAACCCACGTGATTTTTTGGCGACGAGTATTCTCATGCGAGGCTTTTATGCACAATGTGCAGGTGAGGGCGCTCTCTATGGAGTAGACATCAATACTGGTGGAATCATTGACACATTTGGCAGCTTTGTTTGGGAGCCATCCGTTGTGAAGGTGAGTTCACTCCAGTCTGAAACTAATTTTTTTGAGGATGTACAGCTTTTGGTAACCATAGAAAGGTGAGCTCTGGCATCCCAAATGCTCTCTCCTTGTTTAGCTGCATTTGCAAACAATTGATCTCACACTTGCTTGCAGCTTTTTGATTTTCACCTGCTCTTTAAATTTTCTAGGTTTTGAAAATTCAGATATTACTCACTGATGGTAGCCAGTGCCAAATTCAGGACTACTTGCAACAATATACTGGTATTGAGAAGCTTTGTCCTAGATTATAGTTCATCGATTTTTAACATAAAATTCGCTGGATTTTGGCTTCTCACAGATCAATGCACTTACAGCAGCAACTGAAGCTGCCTGCATCGTCCTCAGCGTAGACGAGACGATCAAGAACCCTAAGGTAAAGACCACCCTATAGTTACGATGAATCCTCATGATCAATTTCTGCTTCAGACCTGGAAAACATGAGTTTACTTCGATGATATTACTCCCGATTCAATGCTCTGGAAACCATACTACTGCATGAAAATAGACGGATACATGCAATGAGAAAAGATTGCTTGACACGCTGCTCTGATTTTTGTAATGCTTGTGTTTTCCTGTGCAGTCTGAATCTGCACAAGGAGAAGCAGCGATGGGCGGCATGGGCAGAGGTCGGGGCATGGGAGGAATGCGTGGTGGGCGTGGCATGCGGAGGCGGTAGAGGACTCTGTAGTACTTCGTTGAGTGATAGTAATTAGAGCCGAGTACCAATTTTGGAGGCAACTGTTGTACTTCCACTTTACATCACCTGTCTCCTCATCCAGCAATTGTAGGTTATGTGATGACAAGTCCGCTGAAGAAGAGTTTAGATTCAAAATTCCAACATGCTTGGTGGGGTTTATGTTATTCGTGGAAGACGAAGATACTGTGGGTAGTCCAGTGGTGCTCGTGAAGTGGAGAATCTCTTTTTATTTGATTTTGGTAGATACTGAAGGTTCGGAAAACTGGCAGCACCTGCGGTTGTCCATGCTGTGTAATGTATGGGTTTTGCTTTGGGTTTGTGCCAGAAACTGTCTATGCTTGTTTCCCTGACCTGTCTGAACTGTGCCTGTTGCTTCTTCTTGAATGACAAATTGTATTTCCAACGAAAGAAGAGTGCACCTGAACGTTCTAAAGTAATGTGGACACTGGGTGGTAGCCCTTCAATTCTTGACTTAGTAACCTTTTTGTCTCGTTGTCCTGGACTTCAGGTGAACACTTAGTGGTCACTGAGAGGTACTTAGAATCTCTGAGGAACTGATGATTCTGTTCTGAATTTCAGATCTTTTGAAAACGGAAGCAAAAGCGAGATTGTGATTTGGACGTGTGAAGCTCCTGAAGGCCCAGTTTATAAGGTAAACGACCCCATTACTGACAGAATGGGAGCAAGTCCATTATGCGCAAAATTGTAATGGTGGTGTACATTCAAGTTTTGAAATGTACACCACTATTATATTTCAACCCACAATGGGATTGCTCCCATTTTGTGTAACGGGGTAGTTTACCTTAATTGGGGTTGGATTGAAGGCTGGCCCAAACCCTCTAAATTTGAATCAATAGAATCACTTGATTTTTCCATCGAGGGCTTTATATTATGATATAATTCATCCTATATAATATAAGTCATCCTATGTGACGTAGGTTGCATAGTTTTGGTTCTAAATCTTTAGGCCCTAGGGAAGAAATAGGAATGAGGTTTTAGGACGTCTTGGGCTTGATTGGGCTTTTTTTTCCATCATGAACATCTCTAGTGCCAATCAACAGAAGTGATTATTTGAAACTTTGGCTGTTCATAACTTTTGCACATGGTATCCAAATGTTGTATTGTTGGTGAGTTGGAACTTCCTTTCACTTGTTGATAAGATAATTTGAAAATTTGATCAATATAATAATATTAACCATGTGTAGTAGCTATGTGGAAAAAAAAGTGTATAGTACAAACTCTAGCTTCTCATGCTTTTAGGAGTTTCAACCAATTTGGAACCACTACTCATAAGAAACTACAAGAAGCCTCATTTTTTACTTACATTGTTTAGGATTTTGACAAACACAAATTTGGTTCTAAATTGTTTGGATAGCGATTGTTGTATTAAGTGTATGAGTATGTTTTAGTGCTTAAGAATAAATAGGAACCTATTTAGTTCAAGAAATCTATTATTGTGAAAAAGATGAATTGGGTGACTTTTTTCTTTAACAATAAGCATTTATTTTTATTTTGGGGGGATTGTACACTAGTAGACCCTCATACAATTTCAGTTGGTTGCCCCATATAAGTCACTAACAAATATTCCACATGTTTATGAAGCATTATGATCTAAGTGACCTCTATGTTGGCATTGATTATCTTGTTTTCAAGTTTAGTTTTCTATTATTAGCAAGCAATAAATTACTATGTCCATATATACAAAAATAAATAAATCATTTAAGTTCAAAAATTGCCTCTTCATGAAGAAGTCAATTTGTATGATTAAATTTATTCATTTAATCCTTGTTGTCTATTTCATCTCCGTAGAGACTATATTTGTAGCTTTAAATAAAAAGAATTGACAAGAGTTTGATTGCTCATTGTCAATTGTTTTGAAAATGTAGAAATTGTGTTCAAAGTAGAAATTCAAACCTCAATTTCTCAGAGTAGAAAACCTTTTTTTAAAGAACTTTGAACTATAGCAAGTTGGAAAATGGATCTAGCTTTCATTTACAAAAATCTATATGAGATTTAGAGCTTCCAATCAAAAGTTATGGACAAAATTCAGAGGCAATATTTGAAAATGTTAAAAAAATGTCCCTTCCAACCCATCTCTGAACTTTTTCCATAACTTTTGATTGGAGACTCTAAATCTTAAACGGATTTTTGGAAATGAAAATTAGATTCATTGACCAAATTTTCTTTGTTTGAAGTTTTTGAAAAAAGTTATTCTACTATGCCTAAATGAGGTCTGAATTTTTACTTTAAACACAATTTTTTTTCCAATTGACTTAATACCGAAATTGTGAAAAATAAAAAAATAAAATGTTAGTACAATAACTATGCACGGACATGAAGTTGTGTGATCATTGCACTAAATTTATGTGGCTTAGAAAAGCACTAATGTTGCACGAAATTAGTCACCCATCACTAAACCACTGAAGTCATACATATTTCGTCATGCATAGTTATTGTGTAACTTTAGCATTTCAAACTCAAATGTGACTAACATGACTAAACTATATGGTATTAATGAATGTCATTATCGTGTTGTAACAACATTTCCATATGAATGAATGTAACAAAGAAGCAGTGCTCCACGATAATTGTACAATTACTATTGACAATTCGTAACAAGGGAACTTTGAGATGTCATTTCTAGTCGAATGTTCTCGAAATTTGGACACAATGTGTGAACATGTACCTCCTTGGTGAAAAACTAATTTTTTTAGGACCGGCTATCTAGATCAAAAGTTATGGTGCCCTAAAATTTTGGGGTAGCTTCGTCACTTTGAAAATCTTTTGGAAATCTTTTGCAAAAAAGATCATTAACTTTTGAAATTTGGCACGTATGTAACTAATAAAATATGGTATACAATCGTCCAAAAAAACAAGATTTTACTCCTCAAATCTCATTCTAAGAGGAATCAAACTTTGTTAGCTATGTTGGGGCAGTTTCAGGACAACACATTGTTTTCTAACTTCAAGTCCTATTATCTTGCAATCTGTGAAGTCAAAATTCTTGAAATTTTTTCCACATATTCCAAATCTTGGTTTCTACCTTTTCAAATCTTGGATTTCAAATAAAAACTTTCTTCATTGCACAAGAAATCATCAAAAAATGACTCATGTATTGTCAATTCACTTAACCTTCTTGCATTGCAAGGTGATTTAGTATAAGCTAAACATCTTAGTTGCTTCTAAAATTTTTTAAAAGTGAACCCAACATCATATACTTATGAATGGTCAAAATTATCATTCTTGCGTAAATCAAAAATTGTACTCCAAGAGGGACCAAAGTCTACTAATCCTATTTCGTAGGAATGAAAAAAAATAAAAATGTCACACTTCAAATATTATAATCATTCAATCTTCATAGTCAAAAGGTCTGAAATTTTTCCCACACATTGTTCAAACACTTTATTTTAGTTTTTTATGCTTGAAGTTAAAAAAAAAGTTTCAATTTTCATTTTTGAATAACATACCAAAAAACTGCAGTTTTTGACAATGTCTCCTTGGAAAAAAACCTCGGTCCTTTAGGAGATAATCCCTAAATGCCCAAGTCACCAAATTCTCATGTCAACAAAATTTTGAAGTTAAATGAGATTGAACTAAGTTTATATTTTTTAAATTTTCTTTTTTTGTAGTTTAGTTTAGCATCAAAAATTTGATTTTCAAAATGAATGATAATTATTTTTCTATTCAAGATTTTGTACAAGGGTACTATCCATTACAATCTTGACTTTTCACAGTGTTAAGGGCTCTTAGAAATGAGCCTCAAATACACTAAATCTTGGAGAAAAAATCACACTAAAATTTCATTTAAAAAACCTGTAAAATAGATTTTGAGAAGCAATAAATTGATTGGGGTTATGCATGTTAGGCTATTCAACCTCATATCTTTTCTAGTGCCCAATTTTTTAGATTTCACATGCAAAAAGAGAGTTGAAAATTTTTCATAATTTTAACACCCTCATGATCAAACATTATAATCTTTCAATCTTTCAATGATATTGTTGTATTTTCTTTTGCTATGTGATCTTCAACATGTCTAGATTGAATTTGTACCGCTAAAATTCAAAACAAATTAATACAACTTATCAAAATGTTGTCTTTCTGTTGAATTTAGAGCAAATTACAAGAAGCTCAAAACAAGCCTTGGGCATTTAGAGTTACTTCACCTCCCATACCCACGCAATTGCTTAAGAATGACACATGGAAGCTTCTTCCACTTACACCTTTATGATCACATACTTCTTAACATGAAGGCAATATACACTAGGTGCCATCATAGAACTACTTACCGACTAAAATACCTACTGAAACTTATACTCCATATCTATTGCTACAATGCGTGATGTTCCACGTGTTGCCATTGAAACATTAAAACATTCAGTGTTACAACATATAACCAGGCCACATGTAAAGGGTCAAAACTGGGCGTTCATTGCCTGAATTGACATCCTCGTTTGCTATCCCAATTGCAATGCTTCATTGGCACACCAGAATTGCCACTCTACAATGAGTTTTGGCTCTCTTTCGTTTGATTTAAGTGGAGAAAGGATTTTGGTGATGAGGGTCGCCCTCACTTCTATTGTAACATTCTTAAACGCCATCAAGTGAACACCGACGAAAATTGAGCTGAAAGCACCGACGAACATTCACTCTCCATTACTCAACACTAGCTGACACACCCACTTGCACGCAAAATTTAGAGTTCAAGCCAGAAAAGCACCAGTAATATTCAAGATGCAAAGTTCTCCAGATTACAAGGGTATGATAAGTCTACATGCAACTCTCTAAAATGGCTTAGCAAGCCGCAGAAAAACTCAAATTATTGCATTCCCAAGTCACAATTGCCTCAAGATTCATAATGATATTGTACAAAGATAACGATTCATGATCGAAGTTCCTCAAGGAAAGTTTCCAAATTCTTCTCAACTGAGCCTCCCTCCTTAACCGCACCCATTGCTAACTCTTGGAGTTTCCGGACGTTAGTTTTGGCAACCACCCCTTCAGGTTCAGTCATCAGACGCTTTATCGCTGTAGAAATCTGATCCTTCGTAACGAAATCGTCGGTCACTCTACATATTTCGATGGCCGCCTTCACATCGTCTACAAGAAACCTGCAATTTCAGTAGTGTGAGGACATTTCTATGTTGCTGAAATCCAATCAAAGCAACACACTTATCTTCCCAAACAGACCGACAACCACGAAGTCCAATATGTTGGACACAACATCCAACAGACACTACGTTACTGTCACTTTATGCACATAAGGAATTCAAACATAAGTTCCTTATTTTCTAGGCGCCACACGGTATGTTGCCAAAGGATGAGAGCGTTACTATATCCTATGTGGCAAGTTAAAAAATAACCTCATCGTCACTGGAGTGTCTAAAACCAACAATAACGTACAGTAAACCCAAACTACTTCAAGGAGTTGTCTTACATACTCAACACAAATCAAGGAAGACATCAAACATCAGACATCAGAAATCGAACATGACAACAAGAACGTCCAACATGTCTAAGAAGAAGTCAACACGGAACAGTGAGAAAAAGATGCAATTCAATGATTCATAGAGTTCGGAAGCAGGTTGGGTCAAACCAGCTAGTCGTGAGGAAGAACATCGTGATCATCACCTGGCATTCATAGCCTGCTCGGCTTGAATTGGCCATGCAAGCATTGGCACGCCTCGGCAAATACTCTCCAATGTGGAATTCCACCCACAGTGCGTCAAGAACCCAGCAACAGCGCGGTGCGACAGCACATGAAGCTGCGGTGACCAACCAATGTGCACATAACCTCGGCCCCCCAAGCGTTCTTCAAAGCGTTCAGGAAGCAATGGCAAATTATCTGGATTGTGTGGAGGACGAAGCGCCAGCAGAAACCTTTCCCCGCTCTCTTCTAATCCCAGAACCAACTCTTGGATTTGACCAACGGAAAGAACTGCTATGCTGCCGTAGCAGACATACACAACTGAAGACTCCGGCTGGGTGTCTAACCATTTTAAGCATGGATGGCGACTTTCCATGTTCGCCGTTGTCTCAGCTTCATCGGTGCTGAAATAGGCCTTCGGCAACATTGGTCCAACTGGAAGAATACTCAACAGATGCCCCGACTGCGCAGAGCATGCATAAAGGAACCATTCTTTCAGCTGTATGATCAGACTGACCGAAATTGATACTTGTTAGTAATTCAGGGAATTCCAATGCACCGAAGCATACCTGATTTGGATACTGTATGAAAATGCAATAGTCAAAGTTGTGACTTAAAACCGACACAAGCCATGAACCGATGTTGATATGCATTCTCCAAAGCAATATACGCTCCTCCAGCAAGATTGTAGACTGTCGAATTGAAATTGGCAATTCAAATAGATCGATAGTGCTTTCGAAACACACCTGGCCATGGACATTTCCATAAATGGTTTTGCGAAGAACATCGATGTAGGTGGGCTCCAACTCGTAGAAAGAGTTGAAAAGAACACCCGTGGCTTCGTGCATATCCTCGCAGTTCTTGGCATAGAGAGGGTAAATGCTGTCATTCGGATCCTGCATCGGCGTTGGCAGATCGGCCAGACGCGTTGGCGGAACGCCGGGAATATCGTAAACGAGCTCCTCCTTCTTCGACGGGTCAATCGGGAGTAGTCCTTGCCTCACAAGCTCCGGCCTGTGCAACATCGTTGCTAATCCAGAGGCTTGGGACGGAAACAAGGCATACCTCGGAATCTTGAACTTGTTCGCGATAACCTGCACACACAATCAAGAGACGCCATGGCTCTTATCCAGACACTCTCTAAACCCTACCTATAATCACTGCCAGAGGATAGAAATGCCATTTGCAAAATTGCTTTCAGAGATAATTCTCATCTCCATAGTTTGGCTATGGTTGACGCAATTTGTTACAAAAAAAATGTGCCACCGTTTTTCAATAAATTCAAATAACTAGTACACTCAACACTGGTACAAGGACTTTTTGACGTTGCAAGTTGCAACATTCGTTCGACGATTAATCACCTATCTAAATATTCAGCCATCTTGTGGTCACAGCATAACCATTGCAAAACGACAAGAGAAGCTACTCACCTGCGTCCATCCGAAGAACATATCACTGATAATGCAAGCGGGAGGAGCATCTTCATTCTGTGCAAAAAGCTCTGCAACCATAACCTCGGTTGCACTGACAAGCTCATCCAGGTGCTTTGCATACGGCAACGATCCCCCGCCCTCTCCCTCCGGTGGCGGCACCCCGAGCGGCACCACGCTCATACTACTCCCATCCAGACCATCGAGCGCCCTGAAATGCTCCTTCGACAGATGACTGAACGCGTTGACGTAAGTGACGACCACGTCCATGGAGTGCAGCCGCTTGGCGAAGTGAAGCAACGGAATGCTGTGCCCCTTGGCCGGGTATGGCAGCACCAGTACATGGAGCTTCGGTTTGCTCCGTGACTCCTTCGCTTGCTGCTGCCGCTCCGCAAGCCCTATCGTCATCTTGTCTCAAACAGGGCTGCTAATCCGATGAAGAGGTATCACCAATACTCCTTCAAATTTCACGCAATGATCTCCACCTCGGCAGAAGAAACTGAAAACAAATTCGAAACAGAACGATGTTCACGGAGTAAGTTAGTGGTTGCCGTGATTGACCTAGAACAAGCAACTTATTGGCGCGACTATCAGCTTCTCCACGGTTGCTGAAGTTAATTTGGACGAAGGACAGGTGTATACAATGATTGGAAATCACAGCAGTACTATACAGCAATTAACTAAAATTGCTATAGGCAGACACAGACCTGTAGATAACATCGAATGGTTTCAAATTTCGAATGTGAGCAAACTTGAATTCGTTCCACTGAGAATTGCAAACGGCGAATCTATTTATTCAATCGGCTTTGAGAAATTTTACGCAAGCAGTCCAGCGGAGGACGACATCGAGAACATCAGCGTGGCTTGGCGGCTGCCCTACACAAGGGTCGAAACTGACTGGCAAAGCATTTCTTCGCGTGTACGGTAACGTAACCCTGAAGCGTCGAGACTCATAGCAGAAGTGAAACGGGGCCTGGAAAGTGGAAATATGTGCAAGGTCGTTGTCAGAAAATTGGTCTTCCCGGTGCTGGAAGTCACCGTACGATCTTCGAGTTCGTGATTGCTGTAGTCATCATGAAGAAAACGGAGGATCCAGGTTTGAAGAAGAAGATAAGTGCATTGACCTTGACTCACTTACGAAGACAGCACGTCACTGCGGCCGGAGAGTTGGTCGGAAAATTGTGAGAAAAATCGCAGAGTGTGGAGCGTCCTCGTAAGAATGCCAATATGAATTCGTCACTGAGAATTGTGCAACTTGCAAGGCACATCACTTCGACGACAGAGAGCGTCCCGCGTCCAGTACACATGGCATGGCCCGACGAGGAATATCGCAATGAGATTCGTAGCGTGCCCGCTCTGACAGAAGCAGTGACGAATTACTGTAGCTTTAAAATAATTAGAATTAACTTAATTTATCTGCAATCCTGTGCAAGCAATGAAAGTGGAAGCGCCTCAGTCTTTGATATTTGTCGGATTTGGAAAGAAGTCCGTCACTCCGCCTGTGTCTGTATGGTAGCAACCCTGGAATCTTGAAATTCTGGAGAAGGCCCCTAAGCACAGCTTCCAAGGGCCAGGTCTTAGTAGAGATGAATACAAAGTGAACAAAAAGTACTGTATAATAATATCAGTTTCTCAAGTTCTCTCACGACCAGGGCAAGCACTAAGCTTACAGTCCTTTCACTTGCAGCCCTTGTGAATGAACATTTCCGAAAATATTCATTAATTACACATCCCAATTACACATCCCAAGGGACTTGGCCACTGAAACTGATAGTTGTGCACTTCCTGGTTTACAAAAAATCACTTCAACACTTTGTCACTAACTTACATATTGTGCACCTTGCAATGCTAAACTACACAATGAAGATAAGAAGGAAAAAAATTGGATGAAACCCGTTGCATTCTCCATGAGTTCTGGATTGCCCAATCTGTGCATTGTCCATATCCTGGACGTCGGAGCACTTCAGGGTTAGAAGAGCTCTGTTGTTTGCACTAAAACAGCTTGAATTTTGAAATTTCCTTAAGTGATTTCATACTGGAAGTCGGTTTTCAAATGCGAACTGTGCAAAAGCGTGTATGTTAACGCCACAGAACCCGACATGTCCTACGAAGATGAGAAAGTTAGAAGCAGGGTTTTAGAGACGAACAGTAGTAACTTAGAGGGGCTAGAGAGAGCCGTGCGTGTCAATGAAAAGTTCAAATTGTGTGGGAACAGATCTCTGTTCTCACCGACTCTAAGGTATCGGATTTTTTTTCTCTCTTCAATTTGTGTGCCGAACGAAAGCTTCTCCAGCTGTCAACACGCAATGCTCACAGTGGCCTTCTGACAGGCAGTTCACGTTTTCCTTGCGAATAGAGCTGTAAAGTGAAAAACATGTAACGTCTAAACACCCATTACCGTTGTGCAGTCCAATTCCATCAATAGACCAGCCCAATTCCGTCACCAATTTTGGCCCCAATTCCGCCTAAAATTTCCTCCAATTCCCTTCCTTTTATGACAAAATCAGAGAATTCTATGACAGAATCAAGAATTTTATGACAAAAAGCGTTACGTGTCACTCCATTAATAGAAAATATCTAGTACTTGATTAGTCCTCACTCTACAAGTGGTTTTGTAATTTCAGGGCTAACCACTTCAAAAATTCACAGAAATTACAATTTTATTTGGAAAATTATAATTCCACTTGGGTTTGATCTATGAAAAAAAAACTCTGAAAAATATGTGCCCTTCTTGAAATTAACCCCAAGATAGTCAGATTGCAAATCAAGGGGGTGATAGGTAGTTCTACCTTACCTAAGAGCATCACCACCCATCTTGCAAAATGGGGTGGTGATTTGGCTTGCAAAATGGAGGGCATCCATTTTGTAATCCGGGTAGAACAAGTTCGTTCCACCCATAAGAGGCAAAGCTTGAGTGACTAGGAGGCAAAAACTCAAATAAAGTACCAGTACAAGCATTAATAAAATAGTTCCACAGAACCAGTTATTTAAGGGAGAACCACCCATGACCGACTGAATAAACAATTCTAGATATGATTTGAAGTAGTGCAAGGCGAAGCAAATATTTTCAAAGGTGGGAAGATAGAAATGACGGATTGCACAAACTTTGGTAATTTTATCACTTGAATAGTAATTACTATGAATTTTGAAAGGCAAAAAGTGCTCCGGACCCACTGCCAATCTCTAAACTCTTCCAATTATGATCACTCAAAAACTACAGTCTTACTAAATGCTTTCTACTTCTTTATTCACTACTTTGGGACATGTGTCATGAATCTATTAATAACAATTTTGAAAAGAAAAAATACAAAACATTCTAGCTACAGCTGGAAATAAGTCAGTCTCTAGGTTGGTTATTGGATCCTAATCAAGAATGGGTGCCTTCCCCTTAGTGATCACTTGACTTATTAACAAGAAGCTATTGAAATCAATTAGCCATTGAACAAATCAATTAGCCATTGAACAAATCAATTAGCCATTGAACAAATCAATTAGCCATTGAACAAATCAATTAGCCATTGAACTAATCAATTAGCTATTGAAATAAACTCTCTTTTATTGAGAAAATGTCAGAGGTTCTAATAATTAAAAGAAAAAGGTTGAAACTACCAATAAATACTAAATACTTTGAGCAATTTTATTTTCTTTACAAAGTTATCATAACATTACAGTCCACAACCTAAACATGTAAAGGACGCTATCCCCTACAACCAAAGTAATCACCAAAATGCTCCAACTATTGGACTAATGGGTGCACTCTTTGTTCCTACAATGAAAAGTCAAGTCATACATTGACCAATTTTAGGCCATAGTGTTTTTTAACCCCAAAGGAGTAGATCCATTGCAAAATAGTCAATCATTGTGTTGAGCAACATTTTTCCTTCTCAATTGCATTCAAATATCAATCTTATATTTCTATTACATGACACTATGAATTATCAATCATCATGAAATTTTTACTTTGCTTCATGAAAATTTGTCTTTGTGAAAATGAATTTGTATACATAGCCAAAACAATCCAATTGATGTGAAATTATTTCAAGAGGTATAAGTAGCAATGGAGATTAGTGTGAAAATTTCTCAATTACTTGTTTTATTTTTTACACACAAAACACCCTTGACATGTCAAATTTCACTATCAAGCTAAATTTATCCTATTATATAATTGATATATAAAATCTTGATGCTTTTCACATGTCAAAAAGGCGTATTTTCTATTGGCATTGATTTTTTCATAAATTTTCATGGAGAAATCATATAATTGTAATTTTTTAATGGAAAAAATGGAAAAAAAAGTATATCAATTATTTTATATATATATGTGATTTTTACCATAAATGAAGTTCAAAATGAAAATATAATTTTACAATTAAAAATTGAAAAAAATTAATTAATTTTAAATGTGAACGAAAAACACACAATGCGAAGTAATATGGATTTTGACACTTAGAGCTTGCAATTGCAATAATTTTTTCAATTTTTCAATTTTTTCTAATTTCTAAAATGGGATAGAACTAAATCTTGGCTAGCTTCATTTTATTAATTAAAAAAAAATCAATTAATGGATATTTTGAAAGTTACAATCAAGGTTGACCAAGGCGCATCCACCTAAAGGTCAAAGGAAAATTTCATGACAGTGTCAATTTCATCTTAAAATAAATAGTTCATCAAAAAAATGATTGTCTTCACTACTATTTGCAAATACCATGGAAAATAATCATATTCATATAATATTTCTTTTATTATAGTGTTCTACACCCAAAATCCTATACTCTTCTTCAACAAATTCATGAAATCATTGCAATGCAACTCTACCCAATCATTATTATGACACGTACCTCAAACGATTTAATCATCATTTAATGTGTCCAAAAAATATAAATTAATGTTTTCAACATGTACCTTAAGTCCTAAGACCTTCCTTTTAATGCCCACAAACATTCAATGACGTCATTCCTAAGTGTGTAGTGTGTATTTTTATTGTTAATGGAGTTCAATACAAAGATACATGGACTTTCCTCAAAAATAAATCTCATAAAATGAAATTCTTAGTTTATTCTAGCAAGAAGCTTCAGAGTATACAAGCCAATTTGTCACAAATAAGCTTGTTGGACCAAAAGTCAAGAATGAGGTTCAAGAGAATTGGGAGTTTTATAGCAGGATAGAAGATTCATCACCAAATATTCCAGATCACATGCAAACAAGAAATCTTGTGCACTATTATAACAGGAAGCAATTCATGCTGCAACCTATCATCAAGTACAACAAAATGCATACACACCTACAATTTTTATCAAGACAAATAAACAATCACAAAAAAGTGAATTCTAGCAAGAAGCTTCAAAGCATACTAATTCTAAAAACCTCTGAATTGCAAAAGTAGAAATTATCAATGACTCCAATATTGCATGTCCAAGTCCAACAACTTGTATAGAATAGTATTGAAAGGCTAATTATATCTCCACGCATACAATCCTTGAATACAATTTGAAGGTCAATTTACTATTCATTTTCTGGGCAATGGTGGAAAAAAGAATAATTACAATACAGCAATGTTGATCAACTAGGGTTTGATCATTTTGGATTACTACTACTTTGCATTTGTAAATTGCATGTTGTGACATGAGAGTAGGGTTCTAAAGTTTCAGAATATAATATGCTACTGAATAGAGTGTAGAGCAGAAGAGTCAATGATGAGGAGAGACAAATTTCTTAAAAGAATCTTGTACAGAAACCTCGATAGAAACTCCTTTAACCCGTAAACATCAGAGACTATGTTTTCATCAAAACTGCTCCAAAACTGCCCTTGCATTTACAAGCACCAAATTTTACAAAAAAAAAATTTTTTAGAAACACGTAACCGTAGGATCATGTAGTACACTAGTTTGAGAAGATGTGAAAAAAAATTCAGAATTTTCTATCACGTAGATTGTAAGATATTAACGTTTGAAGTGAAAAAAATCCTTTTTTTGGCCCTGTGAAAATACGGGCAGTTGCACTTCACAAGGTCACATTTGTACGAAAAAATGTCCCAAGTGGTGGTTACTCCTTGGACTCATTCCTCAAGTCAAGTTGGCTACATGCTTGAAAAAATTTAGATCATTTGGATTTGTACAACATCTAGGAAAAAATAATAAGTAGGAAGAAGTAGAGAATGATTAAGAATACTAAATTGTTAACAATTTATTTATAGAATTGAAAAATGCCAATCCCAATGATTGTAATATTGTAATAAACAATATACACCTAATGTTTTTATTTTTTTTCAAAAATATTTAAAACTGAATTTAAAAAAGGACTTCAAAGTTTATTTTAGAGTAGAGATTCCAATACTACCCATAAACTAACCCAAACTAAAATTCCTCATAACTTTTGATTCAATGATTCAAAGCTTACCACATATATAAAAATCTAGAGAATCAATTTCTATTTTTTTATTTCTTTTAAAAGTGATTTTCAAAGAAGTTTTTTTTTCTGCCCAAGCTGCTTGCTGAACACTGAAAATTACATATCATGCAATAACTTTTGAACCATATAGTCAAAAGTTATGAAAATTGTTGGGCCTTAAAGATATCCCTTGTTCCCATATTGTGTGAACTTTTCAAAGAAAAATAAAAAAAACTCCACCTGTAGTGAGCTGCCCAAAATCGCTATGTTGCCAAAAAAACGTTGTTTGGATGTTTAGGGGTTAATGTGACAAGAAAAAGTGATCACAAAAGGGAGAAATTTTTTGTTGAGGTCAAAAAAAAGAGAAAAGTGAAACACCTATACCACCTAAAGTTTGGGGAAGCTATTTTCTCTTTGCCGCAAGCTATTTTATAGGCCGCGAGGAGGCCAAGTTCCAACTTGCGAAATGACCCTCATTTTTCAACCAGTTTACATTTGTTAGCCAATCGGAGAAGCCAATCATCCATTATGACAGATGGCGAGATGGGTGGGGTAGTTTTGCAAGCCGTTTTCAAGAAGTCATTTGTTATGGTAGACAGGTGGACGTTACCTAAAGAAGAATTCAACATCATAACATTCAAAGAGGCTAATTTTTCCTCTCTAGAGGCCTCATCTATGAAAAACATCCACATGGGGAATTCAAGTACCTTTAGTATCGGGATCTTGGGAGTACATTTATGGTGTGTTTAATTCTTTTTGCTAGATCTTCGATCAACCAACCAAATCAATAAAAAAAAAGCTAAGATGGTTTGCCAAAAATCTTAAGAATCCTTTGAATCAAATACCAATGTCATTAAACCCTTTGCCATCGATTTCTTTTTTATGTATCTAGAATTTTAGACCTCATTTAGTCATAGTAGAATAACTTTTATCAAAAAAAATTGAAATAAAAAAATTTGGTAAATCAATCTAAATTTCATCTCCAAAAATCGATTTGAGATTTTAAGCCTCCAATCAAAAGTTATGGACAAAATTCAGTGAGGATGTTTGAAAATTTTCCTTCCAACTCCTCTTTGAAATTTGTCCATAACTTTTGAGTAGAGGTTCAAAATCTTAAACAGATTTTTGGGTATGAAATTTAAATTTGTTTTTCAAATTTTTTTAGTTTAAATTTTTACATGATTAAATGAGGTCTAAAATTATACTTTAAACACAATTCCTACTTTATATTTAACTATGAGCGGTCGAAGAACTCCTACTTAATCTATTTTACATATCCCACATAGGTTGTTTTACCTACTACTACCCCATATGTATATGAAGAGCTTGATTTCACATTTGAAACTGGGGGGGGGGGGCACTTAGAATGTATTAGAAACCATGTGCAAACAAAACTTTGAACCCCCTATATACTTTTTGAATTTTAAATATAAATAAATAAAATATAAATAGATTTTTCTAATTTAAATTATTGATATTTGTTATTTGTTAATAATAATTAGTTACAAATTTTTGAAGTAAAAATATACACTATAGAACTGAAAAATAACTTTCACACCCCTATATTATATAAGAAAAAATTGTCTAAAAAATGAACAAAAAAATTCGAGAAATTACTCTCTATTGAAAGTTCATTTTGAGTTGAATATTGATTCAATGATCATCTCTGAAATTACTCTCTATTTTAGTTCATTTTCAACCTCTTCTAGAAATCATTTCATCTTTTATTTGAGTTGGAAATTTTGGCAATAGAAACCTATAGTCATTATTAAACGATACTCAAAATTTTAGGTTGAAATTATAGTTTATTACAAACCACTTGTTTGCACATGGTTTGTTGTAGTAGAACTAAGTGCACCCCTTGAGGTTTGAAATCACAAATCATGAATGGCTTGGGAAGCACAATCAGGTAGTTTATGATGGATTTATTTTCTCTATAATGAAGTGAATGTGTTTTAGTGAAGTTTTATTAAAAAGTTTATAAATATTTTTTTGCTACTAATCCCAAAGTCATGCATATCTATGATCCATTGACTATCCACAACACAATCACTGCAATTAAATAATTAAGCATATAAGATACTTCTTACCCGGTTGCTTGATTGTTAATGAGTAGTCTAACAATTTGCGACACATGGATACTTAGCTATCGATGGGTGTGAAATATCCATGTCATCCAAGGGATGAAATGGTATAGAATGTTCCACACCATTTCATGTAAGAGAAGGCAATCCTTATCATTGCTACTAAATGTTATGATGGTTGTAAGATGTCTTTAGTGGAAGGAATATTTTTTCTCATATTAGCAAATGAAAATCATAAATTTTCAACAAAAAGAAGTGTATTTTTTGGATCACCAATATAAGTTACATAATTTTTGTAGTGAAAAATGTCAAAAGCACTAAAAACCCTTCCAAACTTGCCCACTATGGTTGCTAGCATGTGAGCCTAGGATCTTGAAGTTAGGAGCCTAGAAGCCTAAATTCATATGTTATAGATATCTATGTTATAGTCACTTTCCATGGTTATAGGATATTTATGTTATAGATGTCTATATTATAGGTACTTATGTTATAAGCACCTTCCATAGTTATAAGGTACTGTCTCATGTTATAGGTGTATATCTTATAAACACCTTCAATAGTTGTAGAGTATCTACTTACACCTACAAGGCTCGTAGGCTTGCATTTCTAGAATCACATGCTAGCATCGTTGATTTGCCCACTATTACCCTTGTGTAGTGCTACTCATTATTTGTAAGAAACCAACAAGGGGCATTGTGGAGCCTTTAAATTGTGCCAAAATTGATACAATTTGTACTCAAGTAACTCAAAGGAGTCTGTGCTTAGTTGTCTACGTTGGGTTTAATTATCTTTAATTCCTAAAGGTTTGCGACTATGTTTTCACCAAAAATGCTCTGAAACTATTATTTCTAGTACAAGAACCAACTCTTAGAAAAAAACATTATTAGGTAAGATTTGGGGCGTCCGGAAGATTGCGAGTTATCAAGCAGTGATAACCAACAAACTTAACAACTATAGTGACACTGCAACAATCCTATGTGGCCGAGAGGTTTCCAACTCATTTCTCCAAAAAAAATTTGCATTTAAAAAATTTTAAATTTTATTTTTTATTTCTTTTAAGAAAAATTCTGATAGACGGCTATTCCTTCACTGCGGGGGGGACAATGAAGGGAATAGGTCTGAAAATGTCTTCCAAAGGCCCCAAATTTCACCTAATGTTTTAGACATATATAACCATAGGATCTTATAGTATGGTGGTTAGAAAAGATATGGAAAAAATTTCAGAGATTTTGACAATGTGGATTGCAAGATATAAGTGTTTAAAGTGACAAAAATTGTTTTTTGAATATTCCAAAACATTAGGTAGCTACACTTTAGAAGCTCACATTTGTATGAAAAAATGTCCAAAATGGTGGTGCATCTTTAGATTCTTTCTTCAAGGCAAGTTGACTAGGTGCTTGAAAATTTTTAGATCATTTGGAATTGTACAACATATAGGAAAAAAATAGCAAGTAGAAAGAAATAGAGAATGATTCAAAATATGAAATTGTTAAGAATTGAATTATGGAATTGAAAAATGTCAATTCTAATGGATGAAATGTTTTAATAAACAATATATCTCCTATGATTTTATTTTTTTCCAAAAATATTGAAAATTGAGTTAAATAAAGGACTTCAAAGTTTATTTTTGAGTAGATAATCCATAACTGCGTGGAAACTAAAATTGCGCATAACTTTTGACTCATTGATCAAAATGGAATTATTTAAAGCTTTCTACATATATATAAATCTAGAAGAACGATTTGAAATTTTTGTTTATGAAAAAAGTGATTTTTTCTAATTTGCCAAGACTGCCCATTTACCAAAAAAATAACATATTAGGCCATAACTTTTGATTCATATTTTCAAATGTCCTGAAATTTAGTGCACATGAAAGATATTCCTTGTCTACACCTTCTATTAAAGTTTAGACCAAAATATGAAAATCTCTAGTCACCATTAGATGTTTTCTGGGGGGTGGGGAGGGCCGTTTCGGGCCTGTTCCCGACCCTGAACCCCCGGCAGTTTCCGGGAACAGCCGTTCCCGAGCCGTTCCCGATAGAAAATTTTTGAAAAAAAAAAAAAAAAAATTACATTCTTGAAATGAGAAAAAAAACAGAAAAAAAAATTTCATGTTTTTTTTTTTGAAAAAGAAAATTAAAATTTGCCGATGTGGTAGTCGCCTTACCACATCAGCAGGCAGTTCGTAGCAGTTCGCAAAGAGTTCGCAGCAGTTCCCAAGGCCTGATAACTCGCGGCCCTCCACAATGCTGGAAACCCATCTAATGACATATGTGCCCCAAATCCCTATGTTGCCAAATTCAACAAGCTCATCCTTTGAGGTTTAATGACATAGTTATCTGTATTATCATCTTAATCATCAACAAATCTACTCAATAATCACTCTTATATGTTCTTACTATGCTTCATGTATAATTTCAAATATCCCTTCAAGCATCAAATGACAATTTGAATGACAAACTATTGTTAAATTAAAGTGCTTTTAATAGGTGCATCAAAAAATACAAGGGAGATTTTAGGTGTTTTCACCTTAGAATAGTAGAAGGAAATGGAAAGTGGGTTAGAATCCACCTTGAGCATTCAATTTTATAATATCAATATTGTAAATGATCATTTCAAAACTTTATGTGCAGACCTCTTCAATCTTTTCATTGAAGAAAATAATCTTTGGCATATAAAATTCACTAGTGTGTCATTTAGTGTATGAATACCACAAAGTGTATTGCACCTAAGATGTGCACACTTATAATGGACACTAATTACAAATTGATCATAGTCATTATTATTATTAAACATAAGTCATTTTCAATAGATTTTATTGGCAATTTTGGCAATTCAAAGAAGATTCCAATGCACTTTAGCATGCATTATTTGGACACCTTACGAATGAGTTATGAGTTTTTAAAGTATTGTTTCTAATTGTATCAAAAAATAACATAGAATTTTGTGTTTTGATTGTGTACAAATTGTATAATCAATATTTAGAAGAAAGAAATGCTTTTGGGTTCAAATTTAGGTGCCACATTTTTGGTTGTGTTGATAATAGGTGTACGTACATACTTTAGATTTGAGTTTTGTATGAATTTTTTATTATTTATTGAAAATTTAGTAACTTTTTGTAATAGTTTCTACTTCAATAAAATTGTGATTTTAGAAAAAAAATTGATTTTTTGGGTCATATTCTTTATAAAAAAAGAGGAATTCCTATTAAATAATATGAAGTATATGTGGAAGTCGCATCTAGTTGGAGTTCATCCATCAATTGAAAGGCATATGAAATTATGAATTTTATAACTATGATGATGACAAGGGTCTTTTTTCCTAATTTTATATTGTAATTCATAAGAGATTTTTTTCCTCTCGGGGGAGTCTAAACTTCCACAAATTTGAAGGTATCATATTGGATAACGGGCTAAAATTTAGAATTTAATAATTTAATGATGGCTTTTACACAAAAGTTTTAAATATAACCTATACATTGTGTCTATACAATTGAATTGCCATAGATGTACCCTACCATACTAATTAACATTTATCAATAAGTGATTTGAAACCATAAATTAAATATTTCCTTCTAAAATTGATTGTGGATTGTATATTTAGGGATTTTGAGGTATAGGACCTAGAATTTAAATTTTAGGATTTAGTTTTCTTTTCTCTTTTAAGTTCAAATGTTAAATTTTAAGTATGATAATTTTTAAAGATGATTTTTGAATCAATATTAATTGAAGTTATTTGTTAAGGTCATTTTTTGAACTTAAAAAGTTTGTTTTTGAAGTTGGACATACTTATACTCCTCGAATTGTAGAAGATTTGCAAAAGGAAGTTGTGAAAGTCTATTATAGAGAACTAACACAAGGATCTACAAATATTTAGATGGATGAAAACAAAGATTTTGTATGCTCTAAACATATTTGTGTCCCTCTAGTACTTGAGCTTTGAAAGTCCATTTCTTTAGAGGTTAATCATTTGTATATTGGTAGTATCAAATGGCAACATTTCATTTTAGAATTGTTAATTGTCCTAAGAAGTATAAAGGCAAGTCATTTGATAAAACATCAAATAATTCAACATTAGTCTATTTTCTTAGAGATAAGTGAGACAACAAAGGATGTCTTATGTGGAGTGTTGTGTGACTGATATTCCTTTAAAAAATGTGATAGCAAAATTTACACCAAATATTAGTAAGCAATGGTAGCAAAGTGTAGTTGGAACTCATACTCAAAATGGGTTCTACACCAAAGGAGATGATGCTTTTAAGCTACTCTAAAGAAGTTTGAGTAGCTACTTATTTGAATAAATGGCTTCAACATTAGCAAAATGAGGAGTCTACACAACCACAAACTAGAAGACAAGTCTATTTGCAATCTGTTTGCACAAAGAAATGAAATTGACCCTCACCTTGAAAATGTGTTGTATGTGGTCGGGTCTTTTAGGGGGCACCATGCAGCCAAATTGCACCTTTTCAAAATAAATTTCTACTTTCCATCCATCAAAAGATTTCTTTATTCATTAGAAGTTTTCCATTTCTATTTAAAATGTGGCCATGAAGTTGCCTATATGAATGAAAAAGTGAATGAATACAATTGAAAAGTATTTTGGGTCCAAAAAGATATAGCAGAAACATCCAAAACCTTGTCAATATAAGCAATTCATCATAGTTGGAGGCACCTTTTCCTAAAAATGATATTTTGTAGTATTAGCATGTGAAAATCATGAATATTAAAAAAAAAATTAGATTTTCCGGATGTGGTATGTAATTTCTATGATTTTTCAAAGTGCTGGCTGAAATTGTCACATAGGTGGACCCTAAATTGAAATCTGCAAAAATCAGTAATCAACGAATCAGAATTAAATATGTGTCCCACATTTAGTGGTAGTCTAGGGTTGCAAAAGTGAGAACAAGGACGCTTTTAGGTACCTTCACCTTAGAAGAATGTATAAATACAGTGGTTCACAAAATTTTAAGTGATTGTCATCTTGGCACTTTTTTAAAAAGTAAGAGAAAAGAAAAACCGATGTGATCAACTGCTTAGGAATCAACACAAGATCCATGCCCCTCGGGAATGCAATCCTGTCCTTTGTGTTCTTTGTGGCCCATGACCTTTCCTTTGACGGGTTGTTGAAGCTTGTGAAAAAGGACCATTCAAAACAGAACACTTTCAGATGTAGCAGAGGAGTTAAAGGTATGTCTCAGCAGTCTTTCTTTTGTTGGGTAAGGTGGAAGCACCAAAAATTGCCAATATAAGCAATTCAGCATAGTTGGAGACACTTTTTCCTTAAAATGATTATTAGCAAGTGAAAATCATGAATATTGAAAAAAATAAAAATAAAATTCAGATGTGATTCGTAATTTCTATGATTTTTCAAAGTGCCAACTTCCTAGACCACTAAAACTGTCACATAGGGGGCCCTAAACCAAAATCTGCAAAAATCAGTAGTCACTGAATCAGAGTGAAGTGTGTGTCATTCAAATGCGTTAGTGAATCAAAGGTAAGCATTTGAAGGACACATTAACTAAAGTTTAGGGGTACATTAAGAGGTAATTTAGGGTAGAAGAATAGGTACAAGGACGCTTTTGGGTGCCTTCACCTTAGTACTGTACAATTTATGTCATGGGTCAATGAATGATAGTAAGGTAACGACACCTAAAAACCCCCACAAATAAGCAATTCAACATGCTTCTCATTGTTACATTGGAATTTTTTTGTGGGGTCATGCTGGTAGTGAAAAGGGGATTCTAGAATTCTCTTAGAATGCATTTTTCGGACACCATATGAATAAACTATGAATTTTTAAAGTGCTAAATTAGGTGTTCCTTAAAGCAATCATAGAGTCTCATGAATAGTGGAAGTACACTTTAGGCAAGAATCTAAAGTGTCTGATTTTAGATGTAGTTTTCTTAAATTTGGAAGGAAGGACGTTAAATCCTCCATTTGAAGTCTAACCAACAGGATGAATTTACCTCAGGGAAAACGCAAATTTTTTTATTTGTCACACATGATAAAATTTGAAAATTTAGAATTCACATCTGTAATCGTAGACTCCCAATTTGCTTGGAGAGGTGAAGAACATATCCTAAACACAACATAAAATAGGGGTAAGATTTTACTTTTATCCTAGAGAACTTGCTTTTTCACCCTATTGGGCCCACTTTGAATGGAGGATTTAGCATCATGCATTTGGAAGGACTATGATTGAACAACTTATTTCTTTGGAGGCTAGCTTGTTTGTGTGTCTAAAACACTACTTATGACACATGTAAATGGATATCAGGCTTTGTTTTTATTTTTTTGGAAAGTGCAAGGATGGTAATGGCTTAAAATTTAGTGAAGCAATGTATTTCTACATTTATCCATCTTTTGAACCAAAAAATACTTTTCAATTGTATTCATGCACTTTTTCATCCAAATTAGGTGATTTCATCCACATTTTAAACATAAATGAAATTTTTTCTAGTGAAAGAAGATTACTTTTAATTGGCGAAGAGTAGAGATTTATTTTAAAATGGTGCAATCTAGCCCCACGGGCCATAAAGAAAAAAAGCCTAATGGATACACTTCATTTCAACACTTTAAATAATCCCTAAAGGACCATTTGTCCCTTCTAGAGACGAGTAGGATTTCGGGCAAGTACCTACAGTCTCAAAATTTGTTCTGAGTTTTTGAAACATTTTTTGAAGATAAAAAAATGGATTAACTTCAATGGAATATAGTTCTTTTTTCAGTCGGTGCCTAAGAACAAAAGTTATGCCCAAATATTAAGCTAAAAACAGGGGAAGGGAGGGAGACAGGGTTGCTAGCGTGCGAGCTTGTGAGCATGAGCCTGTGAGCGGGAATTTTTTTTGTAGTATAAACAAGTTGGGACCTATAACCGTGGGTTTATTACATTATAAATTTCAGGAAATGTGAAGTCATTTTAATGAAATTTGATGCACTTGCAAATGTATTTTGAAGGTTATTTTTTGCCACAAGCAAATGCAGTCATTTTTTATAGACATCATGATGCAAAAAATCCAAATGAAAATAGCAAATGTCCAAGATGTAGCCATAAAACACACAAATACACTCATAATTCTAAAATCCACGCATTATAGTTTGGCTCAAGAGATATGTCAATCTCAAGAGTCTAAATCATAGTGGTCTTGGTTATAGAACCCTCAATTGTTGATGGCTTTAAAGTCTCTCTATCCTTGGAGGCACTACCATCTATAAATCCAAAATTTTCAAAGTATAAGTATCTTTATGGCGTTTTGGTTTAGAGCAGCCAAAGTCTGCAAATACTGATGCCATCTGCTCGACAGACACGGGAAGATGAAAATTCTTCTCTAGAGTGAAGATAAGACTTTGTGCCTTCATCATCTCATCTATTGATGTCAATTTTATATGGCTACAAATAGATGTAAAACAATGTTAACTGTTAAGCTTACAAAATTTAAAACTTGACATGAAAAAAAATGATACGAAAAATTGCTAGCTTACTGGCAAAATTTTGACTTCTAAGCTAACTTGAGAAGTGCCATAGTCATAGTGTCTAAATCTTGGGATATTGCAACTGGTAGTGGCGGTTATGTTATTGCTACAATCGAGGTGCATTTCCTCATGAGTTTGACGATGGCGTGAAAAAGATCCTTGTCCTCCTCCAATGCCACAATGTGATAGCCTATACTATAACAAACAATAATAGAGACACTTGAAATTAATATCATATACATTAGTTCAAAGATTCACTTTACAAATTAGACTTAGAATCCATAGTAATTCAATTCAATAGTCACCTATAGTTGCGATGCAATCTAAAACTCTAAAGTGTGTGCGAGACTCTTCTAAAAATTGAAGACCGTGAGTAGAGTTCCCACCATGACTACTTGATCATCTTCAAGTACAACGTGGTGGACTTTTGCTTAGCTCTCAATCTCATGGCATTTGCAATGATGAATTTAGGATTCCTCTTCAAACGGGATTGTCTCATTACACTTTCATTTTGTAGCATCCGTTGCAAATACAATTTGTTATTGCACGATTCAAGTGACTTTTCAATTAGAAAATAATATAAATTAATCAAGCTACAAACTACAAAATAATAATTTGAATAACAACAATCCTACATAATCCAAATCTCACTTGGAACATGAAAGTCAAAAAAATATCAATTGACATCAAGTGTCAAGTTTTTCTAGATGTATAGAAAACATATTTCTTCACCTCTAATGGCCTCAACATCTTTATAAACTTGGACAAGGATAGAAGGTTGTACCTTTGCACTCAATGCAATATGTGAATCAAGTTGGTCTTTTTATGGAAGTCCTCAATGGATTTGGATTTCAAATGTGGTGATGAAAAATCTTTTCATATATCTTGAATAACAAATACATTGTAGAATGAGTAAAACCCAAAATTGATTGGATGGGTTTGCAAAAGAAGTCACTCACTGGTTTATGCCATCCATGACCTGCATGATCAATTCAATCTTGTCTTTGGTATTGAATGTGAACAATGTAATTTGTTGTAATGTGCCAAAACATCTTATTGAATGAAGTCTAGAAATATGACTCATCCACGCCAATTGACAATGATTTCTGTTCCACACAAAGAACTTTGACTTCATCAAAAAATAGAATGGAGCATGACCTCAGTAACTTTCTTAGTTGACTTGTTACTAGATATCTCGATGTTTACATTTGTCGAAGTCATTGTTATGATGGACTTGCCACATTTGCAACCAGAACTATGTTATGATGCACCTTTGAGGTTGAAGCTTGACCCACATCTCCTCCCTACACTTGAACAACTAAATCTACACGAGACAACAAGACAATGTTAACAATTGAACTTTACACAAGAAAAACAAAATTTTTACAAAGCATAAAATGAAATGTATAATTCTTAAAAAATAAATTAAAATAAATTATAAAACAAAATCTCTAAGCTATGGTTCTCATCAAATAATCTTGGTAGCCCCAAAAAAAGATTTGAATGTTTTTTTTTGTTTTTTTTTGTTTTTTTGACCAAAAATAGGGGGTCTGGCTGTTAGCTTGAAAACCTCAGTCAGACCCGACTGGGGTTTTCGAGCTACCTGGTGGTACCCCCATTTTTGGTACAAAAAAAAATTTGAATTTTTTTTTTTTTTTTCTTTGACCGAAAATAGGGGGTCCGGCTGGTAGCTCGAAAACCTCAGTCGGACCCGACTGGGGTTTTCGAGCTACCTGGTGGTACCCCCATTTTTGGTACAAAAAAAAAATTTGAATTTTTTTTTTTTTTTTTTTTTTTTTTTTTTTTTTTTTCTTTGACCGAAAATAGGGGGTCCGGTTGGTAGCTCGAAAACCTCAGTCGGACCCGACTGGGGTTTTCGAGCTACCTAGTGGTACCTCCATTTTTGGTACAAAAGAAAAAATTGGAAAAAGAATAAAAAAAATTTATTTTATTTTATTTTATTTTTTCTTTGACCAAAAATAGGGGGTCCAGCTGATAGCTCGAAAACCTTAGTCGGACCCAACTTGGGTTTTCGAGCTACTTGGTGGTACCCCAGTTTTTGGTACTCGAAAGAAAAAATTTGAAAAAAAATAAATTATTATTATTATTATTATTTGTTTGTTTGACCAAAAGTAGGGGGTCTAACTATTAGCTCGAAAACCTCAATCGGGTGTAAGGTAGTAGTGTTTAAATCAAGGTTGTTTGTCAATGCTGAATGGGGTGTTTGTTTTGGGTACAATGACAAACTTTGACCTTTTTTCATCTCCACGGATTGTTTGTGAACAATAGTCCTACATCTTTTAATCTCCCTTCCCAAAATTTGAAAATTTCATTCTAGTTTGAGCTATTGTATTTCAATGTCTTGATATAAGTCTACACCTTTGACTGCCCTCTCTCAATTAGACTTGAATATTGAATTACAATCATCCAACTTTCTTTCAAGATAATGTCACTACAAGAGAATGGGGTCTTTTAAGTAGTGTCCTAGACATCATGTCTTTTAAGTAATGTCTTTTAATGCAATTTTTAAGTAAATTTTTTCTTAAAAGATAGTCTTTTCAGTAAAATTTTACTTAAAAAACACATTAAAAGACATTACTTAAAAGACATGATGTCTAGGACACTACTTAAAAGACCCCATTCTCTTGTAGTGTGTATGTTCCCTCTGACTTTTTATGCTCAACATAGCCTTTAGAAATTCAAATAGCTTGTTCATGAATTAGCAATGCAATAGTGAGTTGCAAGAAAATATTGTTAATCCATTACAAAATTCAAACAATGGAAACAATCCAAATTAACACACATGGAAAACTAGAACAAGTAAATATGAAAACCTACCTGCATCATCTATTCGAGTATTGCCTTTGCAACTTTCTAAAACTCTAGTTGGAGTTGTACTACCTTCTTTGCATTTTCTTTTATTGTATTAGTACGACAATCATCCATGTTAAATTTTAATTTAAGAAGCTTACTTGTGATTTTTATACTCTACTTCTATGGCTCCATGCATTTAACTTTACTTGTGGCAATCACAAGAATCTCACTTTCAAGTTCAGCAACATTCCAAACTAGATCTAAATCACTTTGCAATACCTAGTAATGAAAAAGGTTGTTAAAAAGATCACAAGACCTAGCGCTACTTGGCATAACCTTTATTTCCTTTTTTATTACCATTGCTCCCATACTACAAAAGCTAACTCCGCATCGTTGGGATGTACGGTAACTTAGCCTATGACAGGCCAACTTTGAACCAACCTAATGTAGGTGAAAAAATTCTTGTGAAGTAAATTTTAGAAGATACATGTATAGCTAAAGAATTTTTGGACCTACATTAAGTTGATCTAAAGTTGGCTTGTCATAAGTTGAGTTATCTTACAACGATTATGGTTGCCACCCAAAGTTGTTATATCCCCATTAGTAGATTTGAAAGCCAAAACATTAGTTGTTGCACTTGATAAGTTTTTCTAAAGTGGTTGTCCAAGCTGTCAATGTCTAATTAACTTTCTTCTTTTCACATTTGTAATGTAGCCCTTCACCAACCAAACAACAAATTTGTCATTGGTAACCTACTTAAATCCATAAATTTTAGAGTATAACAATACAAGACTATATGGAAACAAAATTTGCATCAAGATTCAACAATATATAGGTTGTGCTCAATTTGGAGCACTTTCCAAACACGTCCTCAACATTTGCGTCAGTGATGAAGGCAATATTTTCAGCAAACGTAGGATTAAGTTCTCTATTACCCAATGATACTAGTATGTGAGCCTACAAGCCTTGAGTCTAGACACATAGATACTCTACAACTATTGGAGATGTTTATAATATACATACTTATAATATAAACATCCTATAACTATGAAAGGTGTCTAAAACATAAGAGCTTAGGCTTCTATATTCATGAACTCGAGATCCCTAGGCTCACATAATAGCAATTGAATGTGCTCTACTACCTATTATAACCCCCTTTTTTCTTTAAAAAAACGTCTTTATCTATGCATTGTAAAAGGCAATCTCTTCTTTACATTGATTGGGACAAACCTAAGTTGAGATGAAGAATACTGTTGCAACATGTTGGCTTTCGTTTGCAAGAACACCTTACTTTGTCCCCACGTCGAGTGTTCAATATGTTTAACGTATTCAAAAGTATATTGTATGATCAACCACCTCTACATGATGCAAATGTGTATCTAACAGTCCGAAACAATTGAACGATATGGCAAATTGCAAATGCACCAACTACAAAACAACATAACAAGTGGAAGAGTGCTGACTATGTCAAAGGAGAAATACTAGGAGTAATATTGTTGCCTTTCCCAAGACTAGGTACAATTGTATCACTAGAGATTGGATTTGACGTTAATAGAAATGTGCACTGAATTACATGAGGTACATAATCCTCATGCACATGCACGAACTTTACAAACATGGCAATTTTAGCCATTAGAGGTTGTCAAAAATACATTAATTGCAAGCACTTATACTACATATACTAGTACTTTTGCAGGATGGACATCTATGAAGATAAATTCATTCATGCACCAAATTATATCTTCAACGAGGTGAAGCTTCTTTCAGTTAAAGTAGGGATCATCAGAATTTTAGGGTAGTCTTGGCCATATTTTTTTTATGTACTTCTTTTGTATTGTATTAAAATTTAGTACGATTGAAATGATTTAAAGTGTATAGAATGCAACAATCCTATGCATCCTTGAAATGTAGGAGTGTGTTTACAAAGTTAAATATTCTTAAAGAAGAAGTTATGTAGTCCTAAAACCTGTAATTGTGAACCCTAATATGAAAAAGACACATGAATGTATATCCATTTAAAAAAAATTATTTGGTCTCTCTTTTTTATTTCAAATGTTTTGTTTGCTTTGTTTCTATTCTTTTCCTTTTATTCTTTTTTCAATCATTATTTTTCATTTTTTTTTTTCATTTTTTTCATTTTTTCTTTATTGTGTTCTCATTTTTTTCCTTCATTGTCCAATTTAGGAGACATAATTATTTTTAATATTGATTCCCTTACAATCCATTGTTTAGTCATTACTTTTTATTATTTATTAGTCTATTATTTGTTTTCCAATTTTTTTCTATTTTTTTGGAAAGATGCTTTTTTCATTTATATATATTTTTGCTTAAGTATTGATCAGTACATTAGGTTGGAGTACATTTGTGAGAAGTTTATGAGACTTGAATGTTGTGGCTGAGGTTTGAATCCTATGAGGCCCCAAATTATACTGGTGCATATGATGTCTATAATGACCTCCAAGCAAAGCGTTGATGTAGAGTAGCATTAGTGGATGCTAGATTATACTTATTATTGTGTTTGTGAGTCACATTAGCCTAATATATTCTATTGTGTTCTTCAAATAATTTGTGAGTGCCTCGACATAAAAATTGTAGTGGTTGAATTGAATATTGAATTGTATACCGCAATATGATGTTGTTTTCTACTCAAAATGAATAGTGAAAATTTTTGGAATTTTTTTTTTGAAATTCACGGTTATAGGAATAACGGTCATAGGTCCTAAAATTTACTAAAAATAGTATATTTTCTTCTCCATTAAAATTATTTTTTCAAAAAAAATACTTTTTGGTAAAAAAGTTGAAATTTTTTTATTTCAAGGCTCCCCGCTCACAAGCTTCCCGCTCACAGCTCACAAGCTCGCCGCTCCAAGCTCGCACGCTAGCGTCGTTGGGGAGGGAGAGAAGGGGTAGCAAAAAAAATTTCAAATTTTTTAGTTTTAATTCATTAATTTATTTTTCTCATAGATTATATTTTTGTCTTAATGGAAAGCTTTGATTCATTCCATTTGGATTTGTTATGAGAAAGTTATGGATAATCTTGTTTTTTAGGCAATTAGAGCATCTTCTTGAAAAAATAACTTGGAGGGTTCATTTCTGAATGCAATTTTTACAATTTAAGAAGAAAAAAATTCCACATGGTTTAGTTTGCTTTCTAAAACAATCTCACCATTGGGATTAGTGCATTTTTAATTCCATCTTAAAGATATTAATAATTTAGATTTTCCTTCTATCTCGTACCTACTTAAAGCTCAAAACTTTGTAGTGCAAAAAATAAAGTTAAGAAGATTCACAATCAAATAATATAGTCCTGCAATGTGCTAAAAAATTTGTTTTTTTCACTTTAAACGCAGATATCTTGCAATCTATGTGGTCAAAAATTCTGAAAATTTTCCCACACATTTTCATTCTAGTTAGGTATAAGATCCTACAGTTAGATGTAGAAAAAAAAATTTCAAATGTTTTTACTCTTTGCTATAGAAATGACAGTTTTGAGTGTTTTTTGGCAATTAAAAGGCCTTGGTCCTTTAGGGGTTAAGAAAAACAACATTTTTTTTGGAAAATTTGGTACATGATGCAAATGTTTTTAGTGAAGTGGCCAATAGAACTAGCTTTTTTAATATGTAAAAGATTCATCAACAGATCACGGCAACTGGACTAATAAATTGATATTTCTGTTCTTGGATTGATAAGGAATCAAAACTTGACATTATTATCATTGGAAATGTATAAAAATTAATAGAGAATAATACAAGAGTGCCTAAGTTTTGATTTCAAATGATGTAGAATCCATGCATTAAACCCAAGCTAGAAGACAAAAATCATAGAGAGACATGGCAAATCATATTTGGAAAGGTAAAGTCCAAAAAATGGCATGTCAAATTGCCATGTCATTTCTATGATTTTCCTTTCTTAACCCCTAAAGTCCCATTGTCCCCTCGGGGGACAATTTGGAAATCGGGCAGGTTCCTATGGGCTGAAATTTTACCCTAATTTTTTGAAACTTTTTTTGAAGATAGAAAATTTAATAAGCTTTGTGGGAATATAATTTTTATTTCAATCGGTGCCCGGAAGCAAAAGTTATACCACAAAAAGCTTGAAACTGAACTCGGCGGGCAGCACAAAAAATATTGCAAAAATTCAAAATAATTTTTTTTTTTTTAAATTCTCAAAGATAATGTTTTTGTCGACATCTAAAGCTTTGATTCATTCCACTTTGATTAGTGATGTGAAAGTTATGAACAATCTTATTTTTCGGGCAATCTAAGCACCTTTTTGGGAAAAAAAACTTGTAGGATTCATCTCAGAATGCAATTTTCAAATTTTTTCAAATTTTTTTTTTGAAAAGGTTAAGTTTGCTTGTTAGAACAATCTCACCGTTGGGATTGTTGTATTTCAATCCCATCTAAGAGCTATTAACAATTTAGTTTTTCTTTCAATCTTGGACCTACTTCTACTTGACAATTTCTTGAAGTATGAAAATGAAGTTTTTATTTTTTGAATTTTTTTTCCTAGACTCCCAACTCAATTCTTCAACACAGTAAATTTTAAATTCAAACTCCACAGTGTAATTTTTTTCCACAAATAGAGATCAAAGTTATCTAAAATTGCAGTCCAGTGTTCAGAAAAACTTGTTTTTTCAACTTTGAATGCTCATATCTCTCAATCTACACGGTCAAACTTCATGAAATTTTTACCACATGATCTAAAACAAGTAAAGTTTAAGATCCTACGGTTCAGCTCCAAAAAAGTATTTTTTTTTGTTTTTTTGGACTAACGCAGTAGAAATGGCAGTTTTGAGTGGTTTTTGACAGAAAAATGGCCTTGGGACTTTAGGGGTTAATCATGATTTGCAATAACTTTCTATATATTATTTCTTTTAGCTTGTTCCTAATGGGTTCTATTTCAGTAGTCAAAAGTCTAAATTTGGATATTCTATTATCTATTCACGCAAGTTTTTGATGCACTTTCGATGGTGGTATTTTAAAGTGTTAATTCTAAAAGAAGAACTCTGGTCCAAGTTGGCTGGAATGAACAAATTGTCCATTTGTTCAATATCCCTTGACACGTACCAAAGTGTACATGAATTCTAAGTCTATATCAATCACTCAAAAGGTATTAAATTTTTTGGCCTATTTGCCATAATCCATTGATGATGCTCTAAGGAGTGAACCCCCACGTTGATTTTGTAACCATATGACAAAAAAATAAAGCATGATTTTGTTTGTTCATAAAAATATGTATAAGTTTGGCAATCATTAGGTAACCCTTTTTGTATCCATAGCATTGTATCAAATTCTCCTTGATTTTTTATAGATTTTTCATAATGGCTCAAAGCTCTATTAATAAATTGAAAGTCTAAAATTAGCAACCAATTGTATAAATGAATCTAAAAGTGTATGATAAACAAAATCTAAACATTCAACATTTGAAAAGCAACGTCTTGCGGTTCACATGTGCGTGGCTAATATAATGGTTGTCAAGTATACATACACATATTGTTTATTGAAGCATTTCAAAATTAGACTGAGACAAGTTTTCACTTGACAACAAGTTTGTGGTAAGTTGATAAACAAACAAACTAGAGAATTACATGAATGCAAAACATGAATGCAAAACAATGGTATTAGTAGATTCAAGGCATAAGGCTGAAGGTCTATGATGCTATCACAAAGTTTTGAACTTTGTGATTATACATTTGATCCTTTAACAATGCTACAAATTGGACATTTGGTTGATTTCAAATGAGTATAGAATTGCAATTTTCATCTAATTTTTTCCTAAAAGTTCTTTGAATGTGTATGGTCACTATGTTGGTGGAAATTCCCACATCATGGTATTATTGACTTATTTCACAAGAAGATGATAAAAATCAGATCTCAAAGATGATTTTTCAATATACTGAAATAGAAAAGATAGGAAGAGAAAGGAAAAGATGCATGTTTTATATTTTTTTAAACATTAAAAAAATCCAAGAGCACATGAATTGAAAATTGGGCCCTAAAATTAGGCCTCAACACTTTACATTAACTAGGGTTGGAGTGTTGACCTGTGCTCAAATTTAGGGCCCAACTCATGCAAATTGGGCCAGCCTTCCATCCGGCCACTGGGCTAGTATAAAGCAGGCCTAATGGTACAATGATGCTGCAATCAAGAAAGCAAAATGTACCCCCACGTTAGACAGAGCTTCTTGGGCTGCTTCAGGACGTCCTACCTTACTACAAACTGAACAGAGTGCAAATTGGTGTACAGTATTGGTAGGACACGTCGGGTTCACTGGCGCTAAACGATTCGCATTTGAAAAACGACTTCCACTGTGAAATTGCTAAAAAAAAAATTTCAAATTTCAAGCTGTATTTTGTGCGAAACAGAGCTCTTTTACAATTGCCCACTTTCACAGAAATGCTGTGCCAGTCAGTTTCGACTCTTGTGTAGGGCTGCCGCCAAGCCACGCGGACTGTACTCGTTGTCGTCCTCCGCTGGACTGCTTGCGTAAAACTTCTCAAAAGCCGATTGAATAGAGAGATTCGCCGCGCGTTTGCAATTCTCACTTGAACGAATTCTAGTTTTCTTGCATTCGAAATTTGATACCATTCGAAGTTTTCTTGCGGACGGGTCTGTGTCTGCCTGTATAGTACGTATCGTAACTTACTGCAGTGATTTCCAATCATTGTATACACCGGTCCTTCATACAGCGGTCCTTTGTACATATCAACTTCAGCAACCGTGAAGAAGCTGATAGTCGCGCCAATAAGTTGCTTGTTGTAGGTCAATCACGGCAACTACTAAAGTACCTTAGTCCGTGGACATCGTTCTGTTTCGATTTTGTTTCTCGTTTCTTCTGCCGAGGTGGAGATCATTGCGTGAAATTTGAAGAAGTATTGGTGATATCTCTTGATCGGATTAGCAGATAGGCTCTGTTTGAGACAAGATGACGGTAGCGCTTGCGGAGCTGCAGCAGCAAGCGAAGGAGTCGCGGAGCAAACGGAAGCTCCATGCAGTGGTGCTGCCATACCCGGCCAAGGGGCACAGCATTCCGTTGCTTCACTTCGCCAAGCGCCTGCACTCCATGGACGTGGTCGTCACTTACGTCAACACGTTCAGTCATCTGTCGAAGGAGCATTTCAGGACGCTGGAAGGTCTGGATGGGAGTAGTATGAGCGTGGTGCCGCTCGGGGTGCCGCCACCGGAGGGAGAGGGCGGGGGAGTGTTGCCGTATGTGGAACACGTGAATGAGCTTGTCAGTGCTGCCGAGGTTATGGTTGCAGTGCTTTTTGCAAAGAACGACGATGCTCCTCCCGCTTGCATTGTCAGTGATATGTTCTTAGGATGGACGCAGGTGAGTAGCTTCTCTTGTCATTTTGCAATGGTTATGCTGTGACCACAAGGTGGCGGAATATTTAGATAGCTGATTAATCGTTGAACGAATGTTGCAACTTGCAACGTCAAAAAGTCCTTGTACCAGTGTTGAGTGTACTAGTTATTTGAATTTATTGAAAAACGGTGGCATATTTTTTTTTGTTACAAATTGCGTCAACCATAGCCAAACTATGGAGATGAGCTGTTCAACTGAAAGCAATATTGCAAATGGCATTTCTATCCTCTGGCAGTGATTGTAGGTAGGGTTTAAAGAGTGTCTAGATAAGAGCCATGGCGTCTCTTGATTGTGTGTGCAGGTTGTCGCGAACAAGTTCAAGATCCCGAGGTATGTTTTGTTTGCGTCCCCAGCCTCTGGATTAGCGGCGATGCTGCACATGCCGGAGCTTGTGAGGCAGGGACGACTCCCGATTGATCCGTCGAAGAAGGAGGAGCTCGTTTACGATATTCCCGGCGTTCCGCCAACGCGTCTGGCCGATCTGCCATCGCCGATGCAGGATCCGAATAACTACGTTTACCCCTTCTATGCCAAGAACTGCGAGGATATGCACGAAGCCACTGGCGTTCTTCTCAACACTTTCTACGAGTTGGAGCCCGCCTACATCGATGTTCTTCGCAAAACCATTTATGGAAATGTCCATGGCCAGGTGTGTTTCGAAAGCACTATCGATCTATTTGAATTGCCAAGTTAAATTCGACAGTCTACAATCTTGCTGGAGGAGCGTTTATTGCTTTCGAGAATGCATATCAACTTCTGTTCTTGACTTGTGTCGGTTTTAAGTCACAACTTTGACTATTGCATTTTCATACAGTATCCAAATCAGGTATGCTTCGGTGCATTGGAATTCCCTGAATTACTAACAAGTATCAATTTCGGTCAGTCTGATCATACAGCTGAAAGAATGGTTCCCTTACGCATGATCTGCGCAGTCAGGGCATCTGTTGAGTATTCTTCCAGTTGGACCAATGTTGCCGAAGGCCTATTTCAGCACCGATGAAGCTGAGACAACGGCGAACATGGAAAGTCGCCATCCATGCTTAGAATGGTTAGACACCCAGCCGGAGTCTTCAGTTGTGTATGTCTCCTACGGCAGCGTGGCAGTTCTTTCTGTTGGTCAAATCCAAGAGTTGGTTCTGGGATTAGAAGAGAGCGGGGAAAGGTTTCTGCTGGCGCTTCGTCCTCCACACAATCCAGATAATTTGCCATTGCTTCCTGAACGCTTTGAAGAACGCTTGGGGGGCCGAGGTTATGTGCACATTGGTTGGTCACCGCAGCTTCATGTGCTGTCGCACCGCGCTGTTGCTGGGTTCTTGACGCACTGTGGGTGGAATTCCACATTGGAGAGTATTTGCCGAGGCGTGCCAATGCTTGCATGGCCAATTCAAGCCGAGCAGGCTATGAATGCCAGGTGATGATCACGATGTTCTCCCTCACGACTAGCTGGTTTGACCCAACCTGCTTCCGAACTCTATGAATCATTGAATTGCATCTTTTTCTCACTGTTCCGTGTTGACTTCTTCTTAGACATGTTCGACGTTCTTGATGTCATGTTCGATTTCTGATGTCTGATGTTTGATGTCTTCCTTGATTTGTGTTGAGTATGTAAGACAACTCCTTGAAGTAGTTTGGGTTTACTGTACGTTATAATTGGTTTTATACACTCCTGTGACGATGAAGTTATTTTTTAACTTGCCACATAGGATATAGTAACGCTCCCATCCTTGGGCAACATACCGTGTGGCGCCTAGAAAATAAGGAATTTATGTTTGAGTTCCTTATGTGCATAAAGTGACTGTAACGTAGGGTCTATTGGATGTTGTGTCCAACATATTGGACTTCGTGGTTGTCGGTCTGTTTGGGAAGACAAATGTGTTGCTTTGATTGGATTTCAGCAAGATAGAATTGGCCTAACACTACTGAAATTGCAGGTTTCTTGTAGACGATGTGAAGGCGGCCATCGAGTTGTGTACAGTGACAGACAATTTCGTTACGAAGGAGCAGATTTCCAGAGCGATAAGGCGTCTGATGACTGAACCTGAAGGGATGATGGCCAAAACTAACGTCCGGAAACTTCAAGAGTTAGCAATGGGTGCGGTTAAGGAGGGAGGCTCAGTTGAGAAGAATTTGGAAACTTTCCTTGAGGAACTTCGATCATGAAACGTTATCTTTGTACAATATTATTATGAATCTTGAGGCAATTGTGACTTGGGAATGCAATAATTTGAGTTTTTCTGCGGCTTGCTAAGCCATTTTAGAGAGTTGCATGTAGACTTACTGTATCATACCCTTGTAATCTCGAGGACTTTGCACCTTGAACATTACTGGTGCTTTTCTGGCCTGAACTCTAAATTTTGCGTGCAAGTGGGTGTGTGAGCTACTGTTGAGTAATGGAGAGTGAATGTTCGTCGGTGCTTTCAGCTCAATTTTCGTCGGTGTTCACATGATGGCGTTTAAGAATGTTACAATAGAAGTGAGGGCGACCCTCATCACCAAAATCCTTTCTCCACTTAAATCAAACGAAAAAGAGCAAAAACTCATTGTAGAGTGGCAATTCTGGTGTGCGAATGAAGCACTGCAATTGGGATAGCAAACAAGGAGGTCAATTCAGGCAATGAACGCCCAGTTTTGACCCTTCACATGTGGCCTGGTTATATTTTGCAACACTGAATATTTTAATCTTTCAATGGCAACACGTGGAACATCACGCATTGTAGCAATAGACATGGTGTAAGTTATCACTTTTAGCAGTTATTTTAGCTGGCAAGGAGTTCTGTGACAAGTAGCACCTAGTATTTATTGTCTTCACATTCGGACGTATGGCATTCTCAGGGTGTGAGTGGAAGAAGCTTCGATGTGTCATTCCTAACCAATTGAGTGGGGGTGAATCAAAATGGAGGTAAGAGCATCGCCACCAGTACTGTTTAACCCCTTAACGTCTCAATCCTTTTTGAAATTTTCACACATTTTTGCTTATATCTTTGTACAGTAATACCATTTACCAAAGTTTCATGAAATTGGACATAAAAGAAGGTTGTCTTTTCAAGATTCAAGTGTTACATTGGATGAATGAGAAGGTGGTTGGATGAAACAGGGCCTGGAAGCCTTCTGTTCATCGTCCAAAATATGGACGTCGGAGCGCTTAAGGGTTAACATTCTCGGCAACGGTACTCCAACTTTGGCGTGCCTTTTTAACGATAAACGGCTCCACACCAACAACACGTTACGGCATAAATTTTGGCTACCATCATGTCACATTCACATTTCCACGGCAAGGGAGGGCCTTTGTAGAGGGTAGTATTACAACTCACGGTATTTTAGATTCTTAGTCAACGTAGACTATTCCCTCAATGGATGTCAACATGGAAGCAATGGAGGGGGAGGGGGGCGGGGGGCGTGCAAAGAAAGGGAAGAACTTTTGTGAGGCAGAGGAGAAGCAACCTTGTTTTTTCTTTTGTACACATTTCACAGGATCCAAAGCAAGGGACTGGACAGAAGAGTGGGAATTTTGGAGACACATCATAGAGCACTACAATGCAAACAAGACTTTTTCCCATGTGTACTCTCAAGAATGTGCGGACGCTTTGAAACCAAAACTTTTCAATGCACACATCACACTCTTGAGGAATAAGACTTTTTTCCATGTGTACTCTCAAGAATGTGTGGACGCTTTGAAACCAAAACTTTTCAATGCACACATCACACTCTTGAGGGATGGGAAAAATAATAAAAGAATTTTTATATAAAAACATAACATTATATAAAATTTCATTCAAACTTAAAATTAGAAGTTCTATAAATATTAACAAGTATATGTTATATGTTAGGTAATGTAAGAGATAAACCTTCTATTTTTAATCCATTAGTATATGTTCATATGGAGTACAAGATAAAAAGTTTTATTTTTAATCCATTAGTATGTGTCAAACTTAAAATTATAAGTTCTACAAATATTAACAAGTACATGTATGTGTTATACATACCTTTAATGTAAAAGATAAACCTTCTATTTTTAATCCATTAGTACATGTTCATATGGGGTACAAGATAAAAAGTTTTATTTTTAATCCATTAGTATGTGTTCAAACTTAAAATTATAAGTTCTACAAATATTAACAAGTACATGTATGTGTTATACATACCTTTAATGTAAAAGATAAACCTTCTATTTTTAATCCATTAGTATATGTTCATATGGGGTACAAGATAAAAAGTTTTATTTTTAATCCATTACTATGTGTTCATGTGGGGTACAAGATAAAGTTTTTATTTTTAATCCATAGATCCATTGCAATGTTCAACAAAAAACTCAATCTTAAAATTTTTAGCTCCAAGAATAAGCCACAGTGTCCGGTGCCTTGGTGGCACTTGAAAACTTATACTCAATCCAATTTTAGAGGGTTGTTGGTGGGGATCACTATGTGATCACGGCACAACCACATCTCACGGGACTCCAAAGCCCTCGCCACTTTTGGGTACAGTGCTCATTTGGGGTGCAACTGGTGGCGATGCTCTAACCCAAGAAGGACGCCACACACAATCACCCCACATGCCTCTTTTAATGGCGGAATCCGCCAAGTTCTGCTTGAGCATCCCCACCAAGGAGTTCTCTTTCCCTAAACTCGGGACCTCAATCTAGTCAACCTTGACTTTATAGAGATGAGACCTCACGTGATCTCTATATGAGCTTGAATATAGAGAATTGGGTCCAACTTTTACGGAGTTCTCTATAAATTTGGGGTAGAGATCTTGTTTCCAGACTAATGCACGCAAGCTTTTGTATCCCCATCCCCATATGAGGTCCTCTCCCTAAATTTTTAGAGGTACAGAACAGATTGGTGGGGATGCTCTAATGAGGGAGCTCTGGTGGAGGCGTGGCGGAGGGTGAGATATAAGGTAACAGGTCCATAAATCGTCCAATAGGAGCTGAAACTGATTTTAGGGGAGGTGAAACTTCTTGAAATATTTTTCAGTAAATTATCCTTAAAAGACAAGTGAAATTGGCATCTAACCCAAGTTGTTTCACATGTTTTGGAGATTTCTGGAATTGGTTATAAATTTTTGAAGTTCAAAATGCAGTGGGCTCTAAATCGCCCTCCTCCTGAAATGTACATTGTTTGTACATTGGTGATACCATGAAAAAACATGTACAAATAGTGGACTTTCCAAGAGGTGGGCGATTCTGAAGCCTAAGTGCTTTATGGACCTGTTACCTTAGTACCTATTCGTACTTCACAGTTGGGTCGGGAAACTTTTTATTATTATTATAGCCATGTGTACCCCACCTTCCTTCATGCAACCTTTGAAGAGCTCATTTGCCTTTTGGGGCAAGCTGAATTCCTTCAAATAAATTTTGAGTAATATTTAGTTGGATGAAAAATGGAATTGGTATCTAACCCAAGTCGTTTCATACTTTTTGAACCTTTGTGGAATTAGTTACAAATTTTCAAAGTTGAAACATAGTGATCACTAAAATGTTTCATCGGCTTTAAATTTTGACATTAAAAAATTTGAAATACATATAGGCTACAAAATTTTAATACTTTGCATTTGCAATACATATGGAACTCTTGAGGAATCAAAGTTAATTATTTATTTAACCCCTAAAGAACCGGACTGTGTTTTTTTGGCTGTATAGAAATTTTGGGCAGGTACCTACAAGCGGAGATTTTTATATTTGGGGCTGAAATTTTAATAGAATGTGGGGGCAAGGAATATATTTCATATGCACCAAATTTCATGACATTTGGAAATACGAGTCAAAAGTTATAGCCTAATATGTTACCTTTTTTTCCAACTGGGCAGTTCGGGCGGATCAGAAAAAATCACTTTTTTCAGAAACAAAAATTTGGAATTGATTTTCTAGAGTTTTATATACACAAAAAGCTTTGAATCATCCCATTTTGATCAATGAGTCAAAAGTTATGAGGATTTTTTGTTTGCGGGCAGTTTTGGATTTCCTACTCTAAAATAAACTTTGAAATCCTTTATCTTACCCAATTTTCAATATTTTTGTACAAAAGTAAAATTTCAGGATGTAGATACATTATTACAACATTTCGACCATTGGGATTGGAAATTTTCAATTCTATTTTTAAATTGTAAATAATTTAGTGTTTTAAATCATTCTCTACTACTACCTACTTACTATTTTTTTCCTATATGTTGTACTATTCCAAATGATCTGAAATTTTTCAAGCATGTGGCCAACTTGTCTAGGAAAACAAATCCAAAGAAGCACCACCATTTACGTCATTTTTTCATAGAAATGTGAGCTTGTGAAATGCAGCTGCCCTGCTTTTCGCAGGGTCAAAAAAATGATTTTAGTTAATTTGAATGCTTATATCTTGCAATCCACCCGGTGGAAATGTCTGAAATTCTTACCACATGTTTTTGATACTATGTAATACCAGATCCTACGGTTAGATATGTAAAAATAAAATTCAAAATTTTGGTACTTGTACTAGAAATGGCAGTTTTGGAGCGTTTTTGGTGAAAGTATAGTGATGGTCCTTTAAGGGTTAAGCAATAACTCTATTTGATCATATTGGTTTACTCCATTTGATTTAACATAGTGGCTCACGCAGTGGTCACTAAAATGCTTTATTTAACTCTTGCTTTATTTCAAAAATTGCTTCATTTTAGAAAACGAAATTACTAGGCTATATATACATTACAATGCTTAAAATCATGATATGAAAAGAAGTTAATGTACATTGTCACTTGTAATGTAGGAATGCAATATTTTATATTTTTGCAAAATTCTCTCAAAGGTACAATTTTAGCATTGTGTAGAGTGGTGTGGCGTGGAGTGGTTTTTTGGCAAGTGCGTGAGGAGCTCCTCCCTCCACTGCCATCTACTCCTGAATTCCGAGCCACCCTATGGTGCCCCGAGACCTTGCCAAGCGGATGGCGAGGCAAATTTGTGGCATGTGCGTGGGGTGAATAAGTGTCTAATGAATGACAAAGAATTCTCTCTGTAGGATAGAACTACAACTATTCATCTTTAGAATTTTTTGTGGAAAGTGGAGAACATGTACAGTAGCGTGACTTCCAAAGAGTACTTTTGGATTTTTTTATTCCAATGACTCTCATAGTTAAACAACGCATGATTTTCAGGGGTGCCTCGTCTCGTTCCAGGGTTAATGTGTGGTAACCACACCTAAGGTAGACACACCCAATTTTGTCCTCATATACCAATGGAGTCAAGAATGGAATACATATTAGAAAGTAAACATGTACCGTTAGAACATAAGGGAGTAATTCTTATAGGAATGTTAATGGGTATGTCTACCTCTTATCTTATCGAATAAGTTGTGGCACTATAGTCATCCAATAGAAAATGAAGAATAATTTTTGCTTGCACTCAAAAGAAGCAAGATGTAAAGAAGCAAGATGTAAAGAAGCAAGATGCAAGTGGTTATGCAATTTCAAAGGGCTTAATTAAATAGTTATTAATTTTCAAAAGCAAAGGTTGTAGGAAGCTACACAATATGAATAATTTCCATTAGATGTGCACTAAATATAGACATCCATAGTATCACAAATCCCTAATCCACAATCTACACATAAATTTCATTGTTGATGTCAACACACTACTGCACCATGAAACTACACTTCCAAAAATTCTATCCATGCAACAAAGTGTTTAAGGTTCTATCTAAACTTTGGCAAATGTAGTTTATGTTGTCCATGCAATGCCTCCTTCCATTCAATCTATAGATTGTAGAGGATGTTTGTTTGAGTTTACAAGTGTTTGGCAAATGAATGCAATGTGATGCATCATCAACTGCACATCTAAGATCCATCTTCTATCTCCAAGTATTAGTTCAATGTCAATGATGCACTTAAATCCATATTTTCTAACTTCATGTTGTCTACATCTTTAAGCCAAAATATCTCAATTTGTCTATGTAGGATATAAGAGAGAAGTGCATATGTTTTTCAATGCCATTGTTTACTCCCTTTTTGAACAACATTTGTAGGGATGGCTAGAGGATGTGATGCAAAACAATAGTGTGCAAAAAGACAAATTATGTAGAATCCATTACGGAGAGGATACTTAAGCATTAGACTTGTGTGACGAAACAATTGACAACATTTATATTGTGTATAATTAACATTTTGACCAATCTATGTATTAAGTAAATTTGAAATAAAATTAGTCTCCCAATAGTGGGTCACACAAATTAATGGCAATATGACTTGTAATGCTATCTATTAACCACCTGAGCAAGGATAAATTGCAAGGAATAAAATAAAATTCTAAATCATTGTGTAATTGAGACTTTCAAGCAATGGTTTTTTCACTTTGCAAGTAATTTGAATAAATATTGTGTTTGCAAAGTACAAGTCTGAAGATCTCCAAAATACTAAAAGTCATTTAACCCCTAAAATACCAAGGCATTTCCTGGCTCTGAAACTTGGCATTTTTGCTGCGTTCATTGCAAAAGTTTGAGAAATATTTTGTTTCAAAATTTAACTATAAGATCTTGAACTCAACTTGTATGAGATCATGTGGTGAAATTTTCATGAGGTTTCACCGTACGGATTAGAAGATCTATGTTTTGAAAGTCAAAGTTTTTTTTTCCCCCAATGTGCCCCATAATTTCAGATGCCTTTGACTGCCTTTAGCTCAAATTTTTTGCACTACACACCATTGTGAGCCCCAAATTCGTCACTTGGGACTCATTGTTTTCTTTTTTTTAGTTTATTACAAATTAAGGCATAAAGTAGTACAAAAAGCCCAAAAAAGAGTGTAGAACCAAAATAGGTATGTCACGTACCAGTATAGCATTTGGTCATAAATAGCCTTTTAGCCATAGATTACCCATAAAACCCACTTGTATATAGGTTAGAACCCGTAATTAGTGGGGAACAATAGAGCTACTGGGAACTTACCCAAAATAGCCCAAAACCTAGTGCATGTGACCATGATAGGCTAAATTAAGTCTTAGGAGAGTGGGGGAGGTCTCCACATAAATCTCCAAAGATAGGTTCTAGTTTCCCCATTCCACCGACGAAACATTAGGAATCCCAATTGTTAGCTTGCAGGTGTTACTTGTCCCAGACAGGCCGCATGGAGGAATCCACAGCCGCCGGATAGTGTTCTCGGATCTGGAGCATGTCGGGACATCCACGGCAAAACCCATTCGCCAAGATTCCCTCACATGTGAAAGATTCCCTGATTGTTGGTGATTCAACCGAAGTCAGTTTTCACCTCGCCACCAACTGTGTGCCAGAATAGCCTAAGACTTGGCACGTGGCTTGGGGGACTCCATGAGAGGTTCCCCAAAAAGTCTCGGTTTTTTCTGATCTCCAAAGGATCTTTTTCCGAGCAGCCAACCGCCAAAGGCCACGTTGGGAAATTCATGGAAAATACCCAGGCCGCGGTAAAATCTCACTAAAAATTAGACTAGCATCTTTTATGTTAGTAACGCACCCCGACAAATTTCATGGTGTTCCAATAGCGGGAAGCAGCCGAAACTGACAACATCCCCCCAATTAATATTTACGGCTGGATCTTTGCGGGGTTGACCGGCGTCCCGGGAGCGTACGAAGTCGGAACGAAGACATCAAGGAGCCTTTTCTTACTCCCTAGAGCCTCCCCAACAACCCTAGCTAGTTACCCAAGCCAAAAGAGGTAAACCCCCAAAGTTAGGTTTTTACCCTTTTAATTGGCTCCAGTTGGCACTAGTTTCCGATGGGTTTTTTGTGATAGAAATAGGGGTAGGGGTCCTTTAGGCTAAAAATGGCATTCTGAAGCCATTGGCGCAATCCATTTGCAATTCCGAGCTAAACTCCAAAAGTTAGAAACTAGGACCAGCGTAAAACCCAAAATTAGGTGAAAATCTCAAATTTGGATGAAAATCCGGATGGATGAGGTTACTCGTCGAGGGGGGGAGTGGGCCCTTGGAAACCTATAAAAGGGGGCCCTTCTCTCTCCCAAAACACCCCCAATACTTGTTTTGGGTCCGTGGGACCAAGTTATCTTGGAATTTTTGGCGTTTCCAGCCAAAAAACCTCTACGGTGTTTTTGGAGCACTTTTGGCTCCCATTGTTGTTTATTTACAAGCTCTTTGGAGGTCCTTTGAGGTCCTCCCATCTTACCTTGTACTTGTTGCGAGTCAAGAGAGTTGCATGTACTTCCGTGTGTCTTGTACTAATCCTAAAGTTACCCCCCACCGTACCTTGGCGATGCCGCTTTGGGGGGCCTTTAGCATGTGAGTATTGCCTGGTTTAAACTTGCTTTGTGGGTCCGGTTGCCTCTTGTGTAACTCCTAACCATAGTCACCCTTGTCGTGTTGCTTGTGAGTGGGCCCCACCGCCCTTGAGGCGGCGAAGCTTTGAACCTGTGACTTTCCCCAGTCTTAGAATGAGTGTCAAACTAGGCCATAAACGGCGAAGCTTTGGACCCAGGGGCATCACAAGTCTTACAGTTGGTGTCAAAACCAACTCAACGGCGAAGCTTTGCACCCCCAGTGTTTTTGATTCCAAAGTTTAGTTCCCAAGACCTTCTTGGGAAAGGACAAAGTTTAGCCCCCAAGAGTGCTTAGGTGGTAGAAAGGTGTAGAAAAGAACCCCCGTCACAAGTAGCTTCCTTCCAAAATTTCTAGCTTATTTTCTACGATGGCGAAGCTTTGACCTTTCACCATCCGATTTTAATTGTGTGAGTGGGTTCCCATACGGGAACCCGGAAGAAAGAGATTGTAGAAAAGAGTGGGTCCAGCCCCTAAGGGTGGCCCAGCCGTAAGAGGGTCCAAGTCAGTCCGGGTAACCAGCCGTCGGGGAGGTCAGTCCGGGTGCCAGCGTCGGGGGTCAGTCCGGGTAACCAGCCCGTCGGGGAGGTCAGTTCGGGTGCCAACATCAGGGGTCAGTCCGGGTACCAGCGTCGGGGAGTCAGTCCAGGGACCCAGCCCGTCGGAAGGAAGGGGAGTCCAGCTCGTCGGGGGTTCAGTCCGGGTAGCCAGCGTCGGGGGAGGGAGTCCAGCTCGTCGGGGGGTCATTCCGGGTAGCCAACGTCGGGGGGAAGGAGTCTAGCCCGTAGGGGGGGGTCAGCCAGGGTGGTCCAGCTCGTAGAGAGTCCAGTTCAAGGGGGATGGGGGGAAATAATTTTGGGAAGGGAAGTTAGAATTAGAGGGGGTAAGGGGGAATTAAGGGCCCTTGGCCGAGGGGAATGAGAAAAAAAGGGAAGGGGAGAGAAACATAAGAGGAAGATTCCGCTCCAAGAACTCCAACCTGCACGCACGTCCTCACCACAACATTACTCCAACATCTAATGGGAGAAGGTTAGGGAAGATGAGAGGCTAAATAGGAAGGCAAGGAAGAAGATGACCAAGAGTAGCCTTGGTTAGTGTGCACGGAAATCTCCCAAAGTTCCCCACGGCCATTAGAAGGAGGATTAGGATGACGCAAAGATGACAACGTAAGGTGGTAGTTAGGTTTGCAAGAAGTTAGCGTCATAGTTGTAAGACCCCCATTAAAGGGGTGGTTGGGAATAGTACCAAGGCAAAAGAAAGGAGGAGATAAGGAGAAGGAAGAATGCCTTAGGGTACTAGAGTGTAATATTTCTTTCTACAACTAAGCCGTAGGCATTTGAACCCCTCAAAATACGTTTCTACTATGGAATACGAGCACGCGGACGGAGGTATGGAGGAAAATGTCGCGCATGCCAACAACAATCAGGTGAGTCAGTAAATTAATCCCTAGTGTTTTTCTTTTAATTTGTGCTAAATTCTGTTAAGCAGTGATTAATGTCGATTAGCCAATAGGAATTAGGGTGGACCTTAAGTTTAGACATAGAAGTTTATCGATAGGGCTAGAAGTATTTAACCCCTCTCAACATAGAAGTTGACCGTAAAAGCAACCAAATAGATTAGGATAGGATAGGAATTAGATTACAAAACAAGGTAGAACAGAACAGGATAGGACTAGGGATTAGTAACCGTTAGGGTAAAAATTCAACCAAGAAGTTAAACATTAGATTAGGACAAAATAATCCAATTAGGAGTTAAGGTTAAATTAGCAAATCACAATTACCTTAGGTGATAAAGACGTAGGGTCAAGGGTAGAAAGTAAAAAGAGAGATTAGATTAAAAAGTTAAATTAGATTAGAAGATTAAATTAGGAAAAAAGATAAGATCAATTAGATTAAAAGGATAAATTAAATTAGAAGATTAATTTAGGAAAAAAGATAAATTAAATTAGGAGATAAATTAGGACAAAAGGATAAATTAAGTTAGAAGATTAAATTAGATTAAAAAGTTAAATTAGATTAGGAAATTAAAATTAAGAAAGAGGATCACTTAAATTAGGAAAAAAGCATAAATTAAATTAAGGGATCAATTAGATAAAAGATAAATTAGAGTAGGAAATTAAAATTAAGAAAGAGGATCAATTAAATTAGGAAAAAAGCATAAATTAAATTAAGGGATCAATTAGATAAAAGATAAATTAGATTAGGAAATTAAATTAAGAAAGAGGATCAATTAAATTAGGAAGAAAGCATAAATTAAATTAAGAAATTAAATTAGGGAAAAAGATAACTTAGATTAGGAAAAAACCCAATCAACTCAGGAAACCATGGAAGGGACTTAGGTAATCCCTCCTCAGTCTTAGGAAAGGTCAATTAGCCTCAGATTCCCATAGATTAGGATAGATTCGGTGGTAGTTCGCATAGGCTGCCGTTAGGGGACGGTGAGCCCGAACTATTCCCTCGCCAATTGGGGGCAACTCCATTGTCACCTGCGGAAACTAGGAACTTAGAAAAGAAGATCCATTGCTTGGAAGGCACAATGGACCAACGCTTAGTCACCCATTAGGTTAGAATTCAGTTAAACCCTAGAATCTGGTTGTGTCCGATTAATTACCAAGGGTGGGTAATTAAGCGCCCACAACCATCAAGTTAAAATTTCTTCTCATGGGTAATGAAGTTAGGCATATGCATACTAAGTTTTATGGCAATCCAAGACATAGAACACATTCCAAAAAATCTTGTGATGCCACAATGTCTCAAGAATTGGCATTACGCTAGGCCATTTTTGAATCAATTTTCCCACCACATACTTAGAGATATTGAAAAACCAAAGGGTGGATACAAAAATGTACTCAAATTTGACAAGGAGAAAAAAAATAAGTGAAGAAAGTGAAAATCTCATATTTCTATGAGCTTTTGAAGTCTACAGCGGCCTCCAAATAAGTTTACAGAGTAGGCAGCCCTTGTATAAAGGGACCCTAGATATTACTAGTGAATTCCTAACGAGTTCCCATGTTATTCTACTGCCAAGGAGCTTGTTCCTACAATTTCTAACTAAGTAGTTCTCTCCCCTTTGGTATTGGAGGCCCCAACTATTGGTTACCCACCCAGCTACCGAAGGTCGCTTGACGACCCGGGCTCCTTGCAAAACCCCTTGCCCTACCCTTTGTGTCTTTCCTTGCCCACCTGCATTGCCCATGCACAATCAACCATAGATTGCCTTGCTCTAGCTGCCTACCAAACTGCTTTTGGCAAAAAAATGCTTGTAACTTCTACAAACAACTCCTATTTCTATGAAAATTATATGTATGTGAAGCTTGTGAGAAATTGCACACTCACAAAAAGTTTCAGAAAATCACGTCAAAAAACAAGATTGAACAAGCTTACCCGAAATCCCAAGTGTCTGTCGAGGGGACTTTGGTACTTTAGGGGTTAATGCAAATATGTAATGAAAGAATTGGCACAATTTCATGTCATTTGCATATTTTGGATAAATTCTACCATTTTTGAAGACAACCCTAGAGTTGCACAATTTTTTTTTTCATATTCATTCAAAATTGTAAACTAACATAATCTACCTATTCAATTCATTGTTGCATACCATTTCTAAATTAATAAAGAACTTTAACCTTTTGACATTGAGACTATACATTGAGTTCATAGATAACTTAGATAATGTTTGATGCCTAGTTTGATGAATAACAAAAATGGAGTTGATATGCAAATGCAATTTGTAAAGGTGAATGTGTAGATGAATTTCTTTTTATCTTCTATTAATATTTTTTAAATTTTGGAAGGAATTTTTTCAAACTTTAATTACAAATCCCACGATGTGAATTTTTAATTTTCAATTTTTGTGATGAATTTGAAATCATATACACTACAAGATGGTATTCAAATGACTTGGATTTCCCAAACTGAATGTACTGATTATTTTGGGAAATCATTGTTAAAGTCTTCCTACTTGAATTAAGAACAAAACTTGGTATAAACCAATATTGTTATTTTACAAAAATTCATTTTATTGTAGTTTTAACCTCTAAAGACTGTGGGTGGTCAGGGAGACATTGTCAAAAATTGTGGTTTTTTTATATGTTATTCAAAAATAAAAATTGAATTTTTTCTTTAAACTCTAAGCTTACAAAACTGAAGTAAAGTATTTTACCAGAACGTGGAAAAAATTTCAGTTCATTTGATTGTGTGGATTGAAAAATTATAACGTTTGAAGTGGGAAAAAAACTTCATTTCATTCCTCCCACAAACTTTGGGCCCTTTTGGAATAAAATTTTTGCTCTACATGAAAACAAAGATTCTGATCATTCATAAAAAGATGATATTAGGTTCATTGATGAAAATTTTTAGAAGAAAATAGGGAGTCTAGCTCATTCTATATCACCCTACAATACAAGGAGGCTAAGTGAATTGGCAATACACTAGTCATTTTTTGATGATTTCTTGTGCAATGAGGAAATTTTTTATTTGAAATCCAGGAAGTAAAAAGTTAGAAACAAGCATTTGGAATATGTGAAATTTTTTAAAGAATTTTGACTTCACAAATTGCAAGGTAATAGGACTTGAAGTTAGAGGAAAACGTTTATTCTTGAAACCGCCCCAATATAGCTAACAAAGTTTGATTCCTCTTAGAATGTGATTTGAAGACTAAAATTTGTTTTGGGGGGACAGTTGTATGCAATATTTAATTAGTAAAATACATGCCAAATTTCAAAAGTTAATGAGCTTTTTTGCAAAAGATTCCCAAATTTTCTATGTTCAAAAAGTTCAAGGCACTTGATAAAAGAAATTAGTTTTTTACCAAGGAGTTACATGTTTACACATTGTGTTCAAATTTCATGAACATCTGACCAAAAATGACTTTGTAGGAACCTACTTGAGAGTTTTTGTATATGTTTAACGGACACTTGTTCCTTTAGGAATTAAGATCAACACCTCATAGATGGCAAATTACAGTTTTTTATACAAGTAACTAACATAATGTAGGTTGTGAAAGTGAAGAGTGACAAGTCTTTTGTAGTGGAATAGTTTCAAAATATAATGAAAAATCTATACAATTAAAGATTGTGAACATTTTTGGGCACATTCCTAGCTTTGGTATTAAAGGACAAGTTGGATCGTGAAAAAATATTTTAAGAAAAAATTATACCTTGGGGATTAGAAATGGCAACAAAATATTCCCATTCCTTTAGGATTTAACAAGTAATTATAGTCCTTTACAACAATGTAAATAACTTAAATATAAGTATTTAAAATCACTTTTTTTTTGAGCTGAAAGGTTCTTTGAAAATGAGAGTACTCTTAATTAACAAGACTCAAAATTAGTTAGTGTACTATGCACAATTGAGCCTTAAAACTCTCATTAAACTTGAATCTTCTGTGTGTGCCATGCATGAAAACTCCAAGTCACTATCTAATGTGATTACAGGTTTTGCATTAATTAACAACCCCCTTGGCCCCCTCCCTGCTAAAGAAATGAGAACCGTTGATTTTTTGTAAAAAAAATTACAAACCCACCTTCACAACCGTTGATCTAAAAAAATCTGAATACGTATATGGATATAGAATACGATACAAATATAGAATACAATACTGATATGGATATAGAATACGGATATGGATATAGAATACGGATACAAATGTAAATCGAATACGGATACATCTACATATATGGGTACTGATACGGGAACGTATTGGAATATGTACTTGATAAACAAATGATTATCCCATATTGTTTGTGAGAGTTCATGCTTTTGGAAATTACAAAGAAGGGGAGGGGAGGGGAGAAGTTCAGAAAAAAATTTAATATAAAAAATTTTAATTTAAAATTTGGGGGTGGGGTGGGTGGGATAAATAATTAGAAAAAAAAAAAATGGATTTGGCATTGTGCCTCACTATCCACTCTAAAGACAGACTACATAGGATTAAGTCACAAAATTGTGTTTGGGATGAAAGAGGACTTGGGATTTTGAACTTTGCTTTATTGAAGAAACTTCACCCTAGAATTGTTTGCTATGATCAATCGCGCATGAAAATTTGTTGAAAATATGACATTGTGAAAATTCACACAAGCTTGCAAGACAATTTTTCTTAAACTATAACGCGTGGAAGTGGATTGGAATGAATTTGATAACAAGTTCAATTCTTTTTTCTACAACAACTCACACTTGATTATCCAAATATATGTATAATTTATTTATTTGAAACAAGATGGATATTTTATCCCATTGCAAAACAAAACATGTCCAAATAATATTAGGAAATGGAAAAAATGGAAAAAATTTCAACATTTTCACACTTTCAAAAAATAATTTCATATGTAAAATTGGAGAAAAAAACTCCTAATTTAAAAAACAACAACTAGCATGCTCTTATTGGAAAATTTAATGCCAAAGGTGCTACATAATTTGATTATTTTTTGTTCAAGTTTAGAAATCAATATTTTTTTACCATCATTTAAAAAAAATTAAATTCACTCACAAATAATTTTAATTTGTCTCACATTTTTATAATTAGAAGGAATGTAACTTTCAAGTAATTTGAAATAGTGCTATGCATTCACTAGCTAATTTGAAAAATTAATAGCTAGTGAAGAGCAAACATTTGGGCCAGAGGTCGGTTCAAGCAGCACGCAGGGGCCCGGAGTTACGTTGAGGCATCACGCGGGGTCAAAGGTTACGTTCAGATGCGCGCGCGTGAACGCGAGGCCAAATGTTCCCCTGTGACATAACTGCGTCACTCTGCTTGAGCTCCTCGTATCTCTCTCTCTCCATCCATCTCACGATGTTGCTCAATTGGAGTTTCACTTTGATTGATGTAATCAAATTCATGTCAATTTCAGTGTTTTGGAGATGTCTCAAATTTGGTGTAATGATCTCTATGATTCCGTTACATTCATTTCATTCCAATCTGACCTTGACAGGAGCTGCTAACACCTTTGATTCCATCGAATTCAAAAAGGAATCAAGATTATCGAAGATGCCCTAATTTTTGGACATCTTTCTTTTGCATAACTCTTTGACATCTTAAGGATGATAGGGTTGATATTCAAGCCAATTATTGAACAGTGCAGGTTTGGCCACTGCCATTGGCAATGTTGCTACAGTGGGTTTTACTGACAAGATTAGAGTTGCGCGGGTTGAACACAAGAGAATCAAAGATTACTTTCATGGACTCCAATCCTATCAACGATAAAGTGTCGTTTACAGGAATTGTCAAGGTTGGCTGTTGTGTGCATCCTACCGAGACCATGCGAGGGCTTCAAGGAAAGATGTTGACAAATCCGTACTGTTCGAATAAAGGATTGATGGCGTGCGTGGAGGAAGACGAGAGATTGATTGATCAGTAGACTTAGGATTCTGCTAGATAAAAGATTGCAAAAATGGCGTGTCAAGGGAAAGAGAGTATGAGCATCGGGTTGAGGGCCAAGCAATTTGTATTCAAAGATGAAGGGAACGACCTGTTTGCATTGCCACATCTGGGCGACCTTATCAATTTGCCTCCCATGGAAACCACCTATCGCACTATGAGCGGGTGAGTGCGCTTCGCATCTCTGAGTCTGCATTTAGGCAACCTAAAACCCTTCCACCACTATCTGTAAGCAAAAAAAAACTATGTTAAGGGGTGATTTTTGGGAGATTTATGATTAGGTCTTTAGTTGCAAGAGCCAAATCCTCCTTTTTTTTTTATCAAATGTTTATCACTATGTATGAATTTCTTATGCTATTTTAAAGTGGGAGGATGTAGATCAGTATGTGTGACAGTAGAAAAACCCATGTCCATTCAAATGTCAGTGGCCATAGACTTTTAGCCAAGTCATGCTTATTCACCCAATTTGAAGACCAACCAAGTTTATGTGTAGATGAGTTGTTAGTAACAGGGTCAATATAATGGACATGATTGGGTCCCTAATGGTTTTAATATCGTCTCCCTTATGTCTCACTGTTGCACATAAATTGTCTGCCGTTCAATACGTGGTTGTATGACTTTGAGCTGCAACTGCATAGCCTAAGCTCGCCTTCAAACCAACTCTAAAATACACATGAAAATTGATTGGCAGGGCCGAAGCCATTTGTGACACTCCAGCCCAAGATCAAGATGACATGAAGCAAATTTACGTTCACGATGATGACCGTGTTCTTATAAAGGTGAGCTGCAACATGCGCCAAACTTTAAACACTGCAATACCCTAGAACTCGTCATTGAAGGTAAGAAACACATTTTGATCATGATTGGTGGCAATATCCAATTCGGAACCCATTCACTCACCCCATTCACTCACCCAGTGTCAACGTGCCAGGATCTTATTTAATTGGCATCTATCCTTGATTGAATTTTTCAGGAAAACATAAATTCAAAGCTAACAGAATTAGGAGAGTGTTGGAATTAGGTTCTCCTACTTTATACTAGAGATTGACTTAGAATTGCTTCTCTGCCTCAGTTTATGTGAGGTGTGGAGTGCTTGCACATCAACTACTGAATGCTCTTGGTTGTAGGTTGTTCATTTTGGTCATCCTTCATCTGTTGGAATTGAGCTTGAAGAGGATGGCGAGTGGCAATTCAAGCCTCTGTGGTAAGAGTAACTAAGTCTTAGTTCATATGGACTCGGTAACCTTCGAGAGCTCCTATGCGTTGTAGCACAACACTTGACGCTATTTAGTACTACAATGTGCACACCATGATGCAAAGGAACAAGGTGCTGACATGTATCCTTGATGAGTTGTAGCACACTAAATGCAGTACGATGTTTGCAAATGCAAATAGCATCAAGTACTGTATACACTGTCTTTCTTTAAGTGTATAGAAAATCAGATAGTGCCACGTTAAACCCTTGTAAAGCGGAGGTTGTTGCAGACATAATGCTACGTTCTCTCCATCGAATCAAGAATGTCAAAATTTTCTCTTTCCAGTTGCTCACATTAGGATGAAGGCTCATAGATTGAATTTTTCTTGTATCAATTTTGCCTAAAACTCTGAATTGGACCTTATGTACAGTACAATGTCATTTTAATTGATAGTAAAACCAATATTATGGCTATTGATGGTTAGTGTTGCTGAGAATCGTTGTATGAGCCAGCTTTTGCAGCATAACTATTTTGTAACTAGCATGGGCCATCCTTGAGTTGCACTGGTATCTGTTGAGTAGTTCTTCCGAGTGCCTGCTTTGAATGTGCCATGATTCTGACCTATTTGAAGAAATGAGTCTTCCAGGGTTCGCCGTGCAGGACCTCGCGCTTGGATCTATTTTGATCCACCTGCTGTATGCTCTAAATAATATCTACTGTACTGAATATGCAATTCAATTTTGAGAGAAAATCTTTACACTGCGTTGTATGTCTGTTGTATTATTGCCAACTTATAAGTTTTTAAACGTATTGTTCTTCAGTCCACTATGAAGTTGGGATGACCCTGAGTTGACTTGTTCTTTCTCATCTTGTAGGTGAGGGCTGCCATTGTAACATGTGGTGGATTATGTCCGGGGCTTAATGACGTTGTTCGTCAGGTAATAGGTCGCATTACTATTTTTTTATTTTTTTATTTTAATGTTATCAATTTTTAATTATTGTTTTGCCAGAGTGATACAAGACTTTGTATTCCAATGCTTCATTCTAATAACTTTATTCAAATTCAAAGATTGTCCTCACATTGGAAGTATATGGAGTCAAAGAAATTCTGGGGATTCAGTATGGTTTTAAAGGCTTTGTGGACAAGAGATATCCGCCCATCATGGTACATACTTTGTCATCCCTCTCTCTGGCTAGTATGTATACACTCAACCCTCTCTAACAACACTACCAAAATGGGCTTTGGGTGCACTCACACTTAAAACCAAGTTGCTGGAGAAAAGAAGGTGGTTTAAAATTGTTTTCAGACTTTTCACAATCTTTATTATCATGTTTATATGCAACTTCTTTTGACATAATTGAGTAAGATGGTTTGAATACTATAGTGAGCTTTAAATTTGGTATTCTATTCTGCAAGGTTTGTGAGAGAACACAAGGTGTGAAATTAGGCACGATATTAGAGAGGTTTGGTTATATATTTAGAATGCCATTCAATTTCTCCTCAATGCTGACTCTGAAATGGTAACAGCTCACTCGGAAGGTTGTACAACGTATCAATATGGTAGGAGGAAGCTTCTTAGGCGTGTCTCGTGGTTGCCCTCCACTTGAAGATATCGTGAACAAACTTGAGGTTTGAACTAGATGTTTGAACTTCCTCTACTTTCATGATTTACTGTAAATCAGCCTTATCCTTGTGTTGCGAAACTTGTGTTTGATAGTACCACAACATTCTTGAACCTTCTGCTGCGGTCCCTTCTACAGTGGTGTTGTAGACCATTGAATACAAGAGTTATTGCTCTCTTTTCTTGCCACATAGGCTTGCATCCTAAAATAGAGGTGTGGTGGGTTCAAGAATGTTATGACTGTTTTCAAACATTATTAATGCGTGAATTTCTATTTCAGTTGATTTAGTTGTTTCATTCCAGGAATGGAAGGTCAACATGTTTTTTGTAATAGGAGGAAATGGATCACACGCGGGTGCTAATGCTATCTACGAACATGTATGCAACTTCAATCATTTCACTACCGGTAGTCATATGTTGTACATAAAATGGTTACTATGGTAAATTAAATTCATTGTGGCCAACCTGATAGGCATTACTTGTATCTAACCAAGATTTTTGTTAATTATTTTATATATAAGTTAGGTTGAGAAACGAAAGAGTAAGCTCGTTGTGGTTGGAATTCCCAAAACCATCGACAATGATATTCAAATTTTGGACAAGACATTTGGTTTTGATACAGCTGTTGAAGAGGCCCAACGGGCAATTAATGCAGCCTATGTAGAGGTAATGGAAATTGGGTCATAAAATGGGCTAAGATTATGTGAAAGTAGAGCCTCAATATGAAAAATAATGATGCAAAGCCATTAGAGTAGTGAGTGTATGGGCAATTTCGTTAAAATGGCATATTCCGTGTGCCATTTTCAGATCGCCCAATTTGAACTGTAAAAGTTACATCTAGAACATATGTAGATTTTAGAAATCTTTGATTTATATAGATTTCAAAGATCTAAGACATATATAGATTTCAGATTTCAGGGTTTGGATTTTCAAAGTGACATCTAGGATAGTATTAGATTTCAGAAATCTAGAAAAGGTATAGATTTCACACATCTAAGATAGTTGTACATTTCAGACCGCCCGGTCTGAACTGTGAAAACTGCCAAAATAGCGGAATGGCACCATTTTAACGAAATTGACCATGTGTTATTTCAATGTAATTTGATGTGACTTAACATATCTTTAATGTTTGAATTGTGTTCAATCAAGCACAATCAAGAATAACATCATAAGAAATTCATCTTAGTGCTAAAGGACATATTGTGAGATACAATCATATTCTCCATATGCTTGATTCCACCTCTATAGAATGGGCTCCATTGAAGTTATGTTAGTATGTCAAGTCTACTTCCTTTGAAGGTCCTAATGCCAAAATCAATAACCATCATTTATAAACATAATTTCGTATTGGATTTTCTATTTCCTAAATGATTCAACCTTTCATTGATGTATGTAAAATTGATTTTAGGCAAGCAGTGCATTTAATGGAGTTGGAATTGTGAAGTTGATGGGACGACAAAGTGGATACATTTCAATGTATGCAACAATTGCAAGTGGTCAAGTGGATGTTGTATTGATCCCAGAGGTAGTCCAACATTTCAACATTATATATGAATAGCAAATCTAATGAGACAATCCATACATGATAGATCTTATGTATTTTAGATAGAAAAAGAAACAGATCCTTTTGCTTTTTATTGAAGGGAATGATCTAGCAAGTCATATACTTTCATGTATTGCAGGTACCTTTTGAATTAGAAGGAGAATTTGGGGTTTTGGATTTTATGCATTTCCGATTGAAGAGGAATGGGATTTGTGTTGTGGTCATTGCAGAAGGGGCTGGCCAGGTGGGCCTCTCTAATTTCTATGAAAAATGAAATAACCTCTCTATAAGTTCTTTGGATATGGGCTTTGTCTTGTGCAATTTTGGATGAGAAAATTGATTGTAATTATAGAATAGATTAAGAGTTTGGAAGCTTGATATGGTAATCAAACATTCAACTTGTCTAATTGAACAAAAAAAATGTTTAGACTTACACTTTTTTTGTTGATCAAAGAACTCGCATTGCTTTAAAAGTTATGAATATGAGTTAGAGCACATTTCTAATTGTAGAGCATCATTAGAGGGGCAATAAGGGTTCCTAAGTTCGTAGGCTCTACTAACACTTATCTTTGAAGCTCAAACAATGTTATAAAACTTGTAGGAAACATTGAGTGACAAGTACTGCTCACTCCAACGCCAAGAGGACCTTGGAAACATGCTCTTGTGACCAATCAATTTCAGAGTGACACAGTTACCTCAAAAACTGAAATTTGAGTTATAATTGAGAATATCCAATTGGTGTCTCTGTTTCAATTGGTGCAGGATATGATGGAAGGGGTGGGAGGAACTGATGCTTCTGGAAATCCCATACTTGGAGATGTTGGAAAGTTTTTCTATGACAAGGTAGGAACCCAAGAGGTTATACAATGTCATAAAATTGTTCAATTCCTTGAGAAGTAAAGTATGAATCCCTGTACAGCTTCTCTCTATATAATTTGCCTATTGAGAACATTCAAATTCCTTTAAATGATTTCCATATCAAAATACTCTATTTGATGATGGACGAAGGATGTATGAAGATCCTCACAATTGGCACTCTCAGGTGAAGTCCCATTTTGGAAACATTAAATATCCCGTAGATGTGAAATACATTGATCCCACATACATGATCCGAGCCAGGGCTTGTAACTCTTCCGACCATATTTTCTGCAGCATCTTGGGTCAAAATGCGGTACTCATCCTCCATCATTCTACAATAATTGGTATTCCTATCTCTGCATACAACTAAAACATAATTGAACTTTTGGTATGAAATTCCATAATATCCATCCGTTTTGAAGCCATTTGTGTTAAATGTGGCTTGCGTAAGTTGATGCAATGCCCAGAGCCAATAGTACTCCCCTGTTGACATGCTTTAGGAGCTACTGAATGTTGGTTCCATGCAGGTTCATGGTGCCTTCGCGGGGTACACCAACATTACAGTAGGAGTGGTAAACACGCACTTTTGCTTCCTGCCCATTCCCGAGGTGATCAGAAAGCCTCGCATGGTCGACCCCAGGAGCAACATGTACCAGCGCTGCGTCACCTCCACCGGGCAACCGGAGTTCATGACGCCGTCCTGTGACAAGCAAGCTGGTAGTGGAATAGGAGCAGGCTGGAAGCCCGGCGAAGGCAGGAAGGGCAGCGGTGGTGCACCACCACACCCTCCCCCGGAAAGGCAAAAGAGCCTCAACTTACGGTTGGAGAAGGTAAGGCCTAACTTCAATTCATGGATTGATGTGGCAATTTTTCAATGTGCTAGTAGGAAAGAGGGCCCGAAACAGCATGTCCAAAGCAAGTCCAAATCAACACAAATATGTTAAGAAACGTTCAAATCAAGTTGTCCAAAGCAACAAATGTGAAGCAACAAGAAATGTCCAAATTATACACAACTATGTTAAAAAATGTCCATATCAAGTCGTCCGAAGCAACAAGGTGTGCTGATTCGGGCCCCTCTTTTCTATGGTGATGGCCAAAATGAGATACACAAGTTGTACTGTACTTTCCAGTGCCGCACTGGGACTTCTTTGTTGACCTGGTATCACCACTGTAATATTTTCTCACCAGTATTAGGCACGAAACTAGCAAGGCTTGAATTTGTCACATTCTTTTCTCCTAAAAATATGAAAACCATCACAATATCTCTCCAGTATCTAATATCTGCAAGTTGGACGTATGCAGTGGGGGTCTTTTTTCTAGTTTGTTCAGTACCAGTATTCCTCTGGTTCGTCTTTTAACAGAAAAACTGAATTCCTATGTTTACCAAATAAGAAGAAATTCGATAGTTACCTGCACAACACTGCCGATTCTCTCCTCGATACTAGCCAGGATCGTGCACTTCCATAATTTGGTGAGGTGTTACGGGATCTTTTGCAGTTTTTCTATCTACCCCAACCCCCGAGACTAGAATCCCATGTAGAAGGTTTTTTTTGTTTAGCACACTAAACTTACACTACAAACGTAACTGACAGCTGCGAATTTCATGAATAATTACTAGTTCATGATTAAATTAATAGTTCCCGGCCACAGGTGGAGAATTCCCCAACGGAAAGTTATGCTTCGAGCTCCTGTGGAAGTGAGCCTCACATTCATGCCCCGAATTGCGCGGCTGGAGGGGCCAAGCCTGGACCGCAACGCTGTGGGTCCGGAGGGAAGCAAACGCCCACGCCGTCCTGGGGGGGCAGTAGCGCCCAAAGCACAGACCATGAACCTGGTTGTCCTATGGGACAAGGGAAGCCTGCTGGGCCAGCTGCTGCTGGTGCCTGTCATGATCCTCATTGCCCCATCCAACGCCATTGATATCTGCTCAGACACCTGCACCTGCAACAACATCGAACTGAGCTGGCTTTGAATCAAGTGTTTGCAACGCCATTGATGCTCAGACATCTGCACCTGCAACGAAATCGAACTCAGCTGGCTTGAATCAAGCCGTGTGCAACGCCATTGATGCTCAGACACCTGCATCTTCATCGAAAATCGAACTCAGCGGGCTTTGAATCAAGCCGTTTGTTCCTTTCTTCAAACCCTCACTCTCAGACACCAATATGCACAACATAGTGGGAGCAAGGTTTACAAGATTTTGCATTGATTTCTTCTTTGTCGTACCTTGAAAACAGATTTGTTCAAGTAAGTCTGTTCAAATGCTATCAGTCAAATACATTCTCATGATATCTCATGGCTTCTTTTATTAGATTGACCAAAAAAAATTGGGATCTGGTTAGCAATGGAAAGAGGATTTGTAGAAATTTCATTATTTATTCCTTGACTATTGAACGAATAATATGTTATGAATTTTTGAATTGTAGCATCACTAGGCTTTCATGTTAAAGTGTGTAATTTTTTCCTTTCTGTCAATAAGTGATTTGGGGATCATGATTCTTAGTGGTTAATTTTTATCATATTTTATTAGCACTAATAAGAAGATTTCAATGTCATATTAATAGTCCTTTTTATGTCTTATTTGGACACTTTATGAATTAGTTATGAATTTTAATGTGTTACCTATTGGGTTACTCTAAATGGACCCTTGAGTCATGTTCTAAGTGTATATCTTAAGTAAAGTTGGTTTGAGTAAGGGTACCTAAATGTAGGTGAATAGGGAAGTTATTATGGTTTCTATTAATAAAGGTGCTATAATTTTGTTTGGAAGAAGGCTGCAAGACATGATTCAAGAATTCAACATTCATATCTCTTGTTCTATAACTCCAATGCTTGTTTTGATTGAAGATTAGAGTTTGTTAGGGCACTTGTGGTTTAGAAGGATAGGATTTAGTTTGTTGAATTATCGTATTTATTTCTTAGGGGTGAATGATTCAACACAAGATGTAGCAATGTGTCAATTGATTTTCATCTATTAGTTAACCTCTACATTCTCTTGTTGAGCAACTCTAATGATTGATTTGGTTGAAGATTTAACTTCGGAGGAGTGCAACTATACAAGGGTACATATAATTATTTCCTTAAATTTTCACACATGTTTTTAAGATGTGTCGATAAAAACACAATGTGGAAAAACAAGGGATGACTTAAGGATACTTCTATTGTCCAAAAGTTCTTAAAACAATAAAAACTTATTGAAGACGCTCTTGTTGAAAGACAATCTGGAGACTTGTGAAGTTGTGAGCTAAGAAATGGAGAAGAAAGTTGCAAACCATGCCTTAGTTCATGAGAATGAAAACCGGAGTCGTCATGCATTCCACCAATTGATGATCACAGGTTCGAAAGAGTCTGTACTGATCAATTCGATTCCAAAGCACTTCAGTGGGTATCACCTTGCGCATATAAAGTTCGAAAGTAGGAGACATTTAAATGGTAAGGCAATGCTACAGCTATTCTGACGGATATAATAGAGTTCTATGTACCTGTACATTCAACTCTGTTACGTCATGCCCAATCGTCCTTCAGTCAACTTTGATCATCGAGCATGATAAGGGGTTGTTGACAACCTCAGTCTCATACCTGTGAATCAATGTATCAAAGAGGACTCATCATGGCCATAACCAGATGTGCAACTTGTCGTTGTTTCAAGGGTTCTCCACTACAGGCAGACATAAGCATTACATTTATGACTTTTTGTCCAGAGCAGCAAGACCAGTTTGGATGGTGTGAATCTCGTCCTTGATTGCTTTCTTCTTCATATCAACGAGTTTGTCGCGTTTTTGCTTCCGCAGATCTTCCAGCTCCGATTTCAGACTCTCTACCCTCTGAAGTAATTCATCACGAGCAGAAATGGCTGGAGGAGCAAATGGGGTTGGAACGGGAGGAGTGGGAGCAGCTGAAGGCAAGCTCTGCACAGTCACAGGGGGAAGAACTCTTGGTTTAGGTTCCCTTGTCATAGCGTAGTAAGATCCTCCTACTATTGAAGCTCCAGCCAAAACAGCAGTGGCGCCAATCAACCCTCCCCGACCTTTCTTTTGAACGCCGGCATCCTGGGCATCCTGGGCCTGCGACAGTAATATTGTTAAAAAAGGCTCTGCTAGATGATATATTGACTTTCTTTTAGGCCGAAAATAAGTCAAGCATATGGCTCAACATCTGAAAACCAATCACAAGTCTCAAGAAAATGGTTGCAGACTTGCAGTAATTCAACCACTAGACCTACACAGGAATCAAAATGCGCTCTTGAGCAGTACTAGCCTTAAGGTAGCCTTAAGGTAGACGATACTATTTGCATCACTTTAAGCATTCTAACATATTTACGACTATGATGTTTGAGAGATCAGGACAGAGCCGTGGAGAGATCTCTGCGTGCAAGAGCCGAAAAATATTCGAATCATTATCACAAAGTATGAATTTCTCATACAATGTCAATTGAAAGTGGGAGGTTGTAAATCACTATAAGAGGCAGTAGGCAACCCGTTTTCATTCAAAGAACACTTGCTGTAGACGCTAAGCCGAGTCATGCTTACACTCAACTTGCTAATTGAAGGCCAATCAAGTGCATGACTAGATGAGTTGCTGGGTCAGTATAATAGACGGGATCAGGTCCATGATGGTCTTAGCATCCTCTACCTCACATTACATGGTGTCTCGGACTAACACCTAATATCAAAACCAGTAATGACTATAGCAGTACACACAGTTAAGATGCTTACTACTGTAGTAAGAGAACGAGAGAAGGCAAAGAGGCGAGGTTGGAGACGACTGTGGCCTCCAAGCTCACGAATAAGGACTCCCGACATGACTCCTAGAGGAAATACACAGCTCTTTCACAGCTGCACATTACCACAAACCGTTAGGAGCTTCTTATACAATTGAAGTAGCAGAAAAAAATGCAACAATTCTTACATTCAAAAATTGCAGAAAAAAGTTCGGGGATGACTCTTTGATACAATTGAGAGCTTCCTTATACACAATGAATGCTAATATAAAAGACTACGCCTAATGGCCAATAAAAGCTTCCATCAGAAAAAGAACCCAGCCGTTCTCAGTAAGTTATACGGCGACGAAGTTTTTCATTTCCAATTATATTTTCACCGACAAAAAAAACGTTAGCCACTGATTCTGGTGATATAAAATTTGATCCCATTTGAATTTATTGATCAATAAATTCGTCATTTTCAAATAAAGTCCGCAGAAGACAGGGCACACGAATCCACAAGAAAATAGCGGAAGACAGTCATGAACTAATAAGAATTGAAAATACGAGTCACCACCACACATCTAACTCCAGTACCAACAAATTCAGCGAATGTATTTCAAATCTCCTAAGATAAGAAAATTCCTACAACCTCCAAGGATGCAATTCTCAATCAAAAGAAAAGAATATCTGCAAAAAATCACCTATAGACATTGCATTTGGCAAAGGGTAACCCTATCGTACCGTAAACTATGCGAGACCACAGAGACAGTAGCAATGCAAGAATGCAAAAGCTGGAGAGGTTGCAAGAGGGCACCAAATCCGACACGGAAAAGCGCGATGAGACGAGAATCGAGAGTCGGAGCTGAAGGAAGTGTTGGCGAAGCGTAGATCCGTCGAGCGCGGGCGATGGAGGGTGCGCAATCTCATACAAGCCAAGTCTAAGGAGGGAGGAATGGGCAGGAATGGGGTTTCTGAAAACTAGGGCTTTTCAAGAGTTTTGGAATCTATCCTTGTTCCGCGGTCTCCAATGTGAACAGGGCTGTTTGCATTCTTTACATCATATCCATGCGGTTAGATTTTTACAACTGGTGCACCCACCAATATTTTTCAATAAAATTTGAAGTCGAAAATTGAATTTCTTTTGGAAATCGATTGTAGATTGAATAATTTTTTATTTTCAAAAGAATTTTCTTAAGTCCAAAATTCTAAATCATAATCATAATGGTTTTTGAAGATTTTTACTTTACTTTTTTATTCAAGTTGTTTTTTGAAGGGTCATTTTTTGAACTTAAATGGTTATTTTTTGAGGCCAAACCTATTTGCAAAGCAAAATCTTTATAATTTCTATAGTAAAATGTTAAAGAACTAATACAAGAATCTTCAAAAGTTTCGATGGATGAAAAATTGCAATTTTTTGTATTTGCAATGTATACATTCATCCATAATTTGGAATTTGAGTGCATTTACTAAAATCCAGAGCCTACTGAACTCATTCCAATCAAACTATCACCTAAAAAGAAATTCACCTAAAATTGATTGTGCCAATTGGTAGTAGAGATAGGCTTGAAGCTCAAAAGAAAGGGACACGCCCTTTGACAATATTGTTAAAAATATTATAATAGTCAAACAAGAAAATCTTCAAATTTGAGAGGCCAAATTTAAGGCATTGGGGTGCTCATGGGTTAAGGGGGTAAAATCTTCATTTTTCAAGTTTTTCTTTTCTTTTTATTCCCACATGAAATGATTAATTTAGAACTTTGTTGACAAAAGTCATGCAACATCAAGTGACAACATTAGTCACATCACTCAAGAATAGACAAAATTTATTATGTAAACATAAATGAATGTACTTTGTCCATTTTATATAGCCCTTGAAGGAAGTTTTTGAAGTCATTTGTAATTAATCCAGTGGACACCAAGAGTCTTAAGGGGCATGGTAGCTATTATATGAATCTAGGATCATGAGCACATGAGCACATGAATCTATACACCTATGTTATAGGTGTCTATATTATAAAAACCTTCTATGATTATACGTTACCTATGTTATAGATACCTATAGTATAGGTGTTTATGTTATAACCACCTTCAATGGTTGTTGGATATTTACTTATACATATATTCAAGGCTCATTTGCTCACATGCTAGCGTCATTGGGGGTAGTCACACCTTCTTCACTTTGCACTTGGAGAATGGAGAATGGAAAGGTGGCAGCTTGGAATTGGCTTCATGTTGGTAGAATAGACTTAGTTGGATATATCTTCCGCATTCTTAGTCTTCACCTCTTGAGATGAAGATTGGGAGTGCGGAAGATATATCCACATAAGAAGATTCCTTTGTACTCTACACTTTTATCTTTCATTGCCACTTTACCTTTGTTGTTGCTAATTTCCCTCCAATTTTATGTCTAATCTTAGATTTAGGTAAGTTGCTTCTGCACTTTATTCATTCTCCACTCTCAACACATCTTTTAGGGGTGTCACACCTTCTTCACTCACCACAGCTTCCCATTGGCTCCTCCAAACCCTCACCAACTTCTCATTCTCCATTCTCCAAGTGCAAAGTGAAGAAGGTGTGACTACCCCTATTGTCTTAGGTGATAATTCCTAAATGTTTTGAAGTCCAAATTTTGAATGATGAATAGAGTGCTTTTAGACAATGTTTTATTCAAAGAGTTTCACATTCATCCCAAGTAATCTTTGAATATTCAAAAGACATCCTTCAGTTAGGACCAATTTGCTAGAACTAAAGTAAATTATGTGTTTGTGTATAAAAATACAATAAAAAATATGTAGAGCTTCACAAAAGGATTTAGGCATTATAGAATTAAATGGAGAAAAACTTCCCAAGTGAGAGTCTTTTCACCAATTTTACCATAATTATAAAAAATATACTTTTTGAATTTACAAAAATCAATAAATTGAAGAAAATGAATCCAAACTTGTCCATTGACAAAGAATCATGTGCTCAATTTGTAACAAAATATGCATAAAAAATAATCACCATGCATGGACTAGTGAAAAGTCAAACTGTAGTAATTGATTAGAACATTAAAAAAAATTGATTTCAAGTACTTTTAGGGGAGATTTTGATCAAATGGTATCTAAAACCTACTTTCCAATATACAATGGAATTCTCTTTCAAATGCCAACAAGATTCAATAAAAATTATGGTAGTTTATTAATAAAACAATGTTTAAATGTTTATTTGAATGCACTAAGAACAAGGTCATTGTACATATTACGTACACTTTTCTTTCCTCTCAAATGCGTAAAATTTTTAAATGGTTTGTACATAAACCATCCTCATATAGGCTATATGAACCATCTCTACAAAAAGTGGCAATGGTAAAATTCACTTTCTATAGAGAATGTTGTTTTAGTCATAGAATATTTAATTTTAAAAAGTTATTTTTTGAAAGAAGGCAATATTTAACTTAAATGCAACTTTATTTGGCATTGGATTTTCTAAATTCGCAATATTAAAACTTCAAATACTTAATGTTATAATTCTTATTGTACTAAAAAATTGTTACATTAATTAAAATGATTATTCTCAAGTAATTGATATTCCTCTACTGCATATTTAGAATTGTGTATGTGTGATAGACATAATTTTTAGAAATCATGAACATTAGATATTTTGCACTCTAAAGAAAACGATTTAATATATAAATATGCATATACATAATTGGAAAAATCTCTATTTTTGTTTCTAAATTTTTCGTTAATTTTCACCTAGCCATTCAATTGTACTACAAGTTTCTAGACTCAAATTAAAGATTGATAAACTCCACTTTTCCCTTTGGGAGGTCACTATCAAAAAAACGTGTGAACTACATGCGATAAAATATAGGGTCTAATATATTAATTCTATGCAAAATTTATAAGCAAATTACATGTATTATAGGGTGCTTTAAAAGTGTGAAATATGATTATATGTAATATACGGTTACATATAATACCATAGAATTATGTAAATAGTATATGTAAAATAGCATATACAAAAAAAGATATTATAAAAAAGAAAAGGGTTTAGGGCATAAAGGCTTAGAAATATTGAATGCGGATGAAAAATCTAATTTTCTATTCTAGACAATACTTTAACCCCTAAAGGACGAGGGCCATTCTTCTATCAAAAACTACTCAAAACTGGAATTTTTGCTGCATTCATCCAAAAAAAAAAAAAAAAATACTTTTTTTAGAATCTAACCGTAGGATCTTGTACTTTACTAGTCTAGTATCATGTGGTAAGAATTTCATGGAGTATGACCGTACAGATTGGAAGATATGAGCATTCAAAGTTGAAAAAAGAAAGTTTTTTTGAACACAAGCCTGCAATTTCAGATGACTTTGAATGCCATTTGGGAAAAAAATTTACACCATGGACCTTGAATTAAATTTTTTTTGTGTTGAAGTATTGAGTTGAAAGTCTAGAAATTTTTTTTTTTAAAAAAACAATTGATTTTCATTCTTTAAAAAATTGTTCAGTAGAAGTAGGTCCAAGATTGAAAGAAAAATTAAATCGTTAATAGCTCTAAAATGGGATTGAAACACAATAATCTCAACGGTGAGATTGTTCTAAATAGAAAACTTAACCTTGTCAAACAATTTTTGTTGAAAAATTGTGAAAATTGCATTCAAAATTGAATCCTATAAGTTATTTTTTCAAGAAGATGCTCAAATTGCCCAAAAAACAAGATTGTTCATAACTTTCACATTACTAATCCAAATGGAATGAATCAAAGCTTCACATGTAAACAAAAATATGATCTTTAAGAAGAAAAAAATTTAAAAATTAATTTCAAATTTTTGTAGATTTATTTTTCTGCCCGGTGACGTAAAATATATGTTTAAGATGTCGTAACTTTTGCTCCAAGGCACCAATTGAAATAAAATTTATATTCCCACGAAACTCATAAGTTTTACTATCTTATGAGAAAGTTTCAAAAAAATTCACTAAAGATTGAGATCATACGAACTTGCCTGAAATCCATATTGTCCCCCAAGGGGACAATGGTCCTTTAGGGGTTAATATATGGTTTACACTTCCCTTTGGGTTATGTATCCAAAGTAGAATATCCACAGTTTTGTATTCAAAGACTAGATTGAAATGCCATCAATCAAGAATGTATGGGAGGGAAAATACAATGAGCTAAATTCAAATTAGTTTGAGGTTTAGGGTTCCAAATGCTCCACGCCAACTATATTTTACTTAGGGATTTGATTCCGTGTTTGATTTTTGGTGTAGTCTTGTTAGTAAAAATATGGAAAAAAATGGGGTATAAGCGAATATATGGGGTATAAGAGAAAAAATCGGATATACAGAAAGAAATGGGGTCTAAGGAAAAACTAAATAGAAAAAAATAGGTTATAAATAACATAGGATACCTTAAAATAACTAGTCCTACACAAATTATAATTACCAATAGTGTTCCCTAAAACACAAACATAAACATTTATTTAAAAAAGATCCATGCCTTATAATCTATTTCAAAAGGTAAATACCCCCTCATTACATAGGTGGTTATGACAGGTGTATGCAAAATGAAAAAGGGAGTGCACTCCGAAGGCTCTATCCGATTAGTAGAAAGGCTCCTCCAAATTGACTTGAATGCCAAACTACAATATAATTTTTTTATAAAATCACCACAGTGAATCAATTATTTTAAGTTTCAAAATGCATGTAAAAATTAAAAAAATATTCCATGTACACTCAATTTAGAAAGAATTTTAAATTCTTGGTTCCAAAGTTTGTCATTCTATAAATACAAATTAGATAGTACAATGGCAAATCCAACCACATGGATATGTTCTATATATCAATCAACATTTCTTTGATGATCATCACTATGATGAATCACTAATCCACTATTGTCAATTTATAAGTGAAGCATTCATCTGAGGATTTACATCAAAGTCCTTCAATGGACGTAGTTTTTAGGTCCCACTCCCCCTCTATTTGTAAGCTTCCTTTTAAATCACTTACACTATGCCGAGGCACACATGTACTACTTCTATATTGTCTACATCTAACTACTACATCAACTTCACTCCATTTGGATTTATGAGTGTTTGCCAAAACAATTCTAAAACAATTGTTCATTTGTAACTAAAGGGGGAATTAAGCATCACAATGATGGGGCTATGCACAACATGTACACCATCCGACCAAGAAAGTGCCGCAATCTCTTCAATGTGAGAATCAATGGCAAGATTTGTGAAGTCAACATCTGCACGTAGGGTCACAATCACAGTGAATGTTTGTGTTGACGCTTCACCAACAAATGTGAGAATCGAAGGTTCCACCATGACTTGGAAAAATTTCAACCTCTTCACATCCACCGCAACTTGGTATGTTGATCCAACTTGTGCCACATTTGTCAAAGTTCGAGTGAATGTCTTGGGGGAACTTGATAGTGATGCAATGTTGGGGAAGAACGCAACGAAAGATGGAAGGTTGGTGTCTTCAATGCGTGACGGTGGATCAAAGGGACACTTGAAGTTAGAGGTGAGGTCAAAGTCAAACTTGCGGATGGTTTGGTGGTCATAGCCCAATCCACACAAGACCATGAGGTAGTCACGTGGAGCCATGTCATACACAAGCCCTGGGTTCATGGCCATCTCCGGTTGTACAAAGCCCGCGCTGAAGTCCCATGGGCCTCCGGTTGCGCCCAATTGTTGGGTTGTGATGGTGTGTTTCTTGTTGTTGAGCGTTGTAGTAGTTGTCATCATGGCGGATTTGATGGCAGCAGGGCTCCACTTGGGATGCACCGAGCGGATAAGAGCGGCAATGCCACTAATGTGAGGGCATGCCATGGATGTTCCTAACATGAAGCGGTATTTTTCATCTCTCACCCCTGCAGCAAAGATGTCCACACCAGGTGCAGCAATGTCGGGCTTCAACCATTGCATCTCACGGCGTGAGGGCATATTGATGGGTCCTCGTGCGGAGAATCCTGCAACTACGGGCGCCACAACGTCATAGACACTTGTGGCACTAGTAATGGTGGCCATAGGTCGTGAGCTTGATTGCGTGATGTATGTCATCATTTCTTCTCGTGCTTGGTTGCCCACGACTATCAAAGGAAAAGGCACGTACCCTTCTCGTATTGTGAGTTCTTCTCCCAAAACTTCCGTATTGGCAAGTATAAGAGCCATAGCACCGGCACGGATGGTCTCTTCATAATCAATTGGGTGGATAGTCTTATCAAAATTGCACATTAAGATCTTACCCCGGACAAGGGATGCATTCAAGGTTCCTTCCTCGCAAAAGCTAGCATCCTCTATACCATTGATTCCCGTGTTGCCTGCAAATATGATTGGAAATGGGACATCCTTGAGAGCCTTGCCATCGTAGGAAGACCGACTAGTGAAAATGTTTCCATTGCCGAGTACAATGTTGGATACAATCGCACGGTCCGTAGTGGTGGCTGCCACGGTGGTCATCCAAGGTGCAACATTGGCAATGGACCCCGACATTGCACCTTGGTTTCCACCTGCCACTGAAACAAAGACGCCCATTCGGGTGGCATGGTATGCTGCAATGGTAGTGGCATCTTGGGAAAGGTCTCGAAGCCCAAATTCCGCAGTTATTGTGGGTGCAATGGAGATGGAGATGATGTCCACGCCATCCGCCACCGCTTGATCAAAAGCTTGGATAATATCCGAATCCGTTGCACCTCCACTACCTTGTGCGGTTCTCCACAATACCTTGTATACCGCAATCCGAGCTTTGGGTGCCATGCCACGCGCTGTCCCTTTTGCCACCTTACTTGCCTTATATTCCCATCGCCCTGCTGCAATAGACGTTGTATGCGTCCCATGGCCACCAAAGTAATCTCGCGGCGACTTGTAATCAGTCACGGTGTCATTAATTGCACCATGTAATCCCTCAAACCCTTTCAAAATATACCGTGCACCAATGATTTTGTTGTTACAATGAGTTGTTGTGAATCCTGTTCCAATTTCACACTTGCCTTTCCACCGTGTAGGAATGGGTCCCAACCCTCGATCATTGAAGCTCAACCTTTCGGGCCAAATTCCAGAGTCAATGACACCAATGATCACGTCATCTCCGTGCTTACTCTTGGGCCACAACTTGGATCCTTTCTCCACAAGGCCAAGAAACTCGGCACTATGTGTGGTTTGCGCTTGGTGCAACCTATCAGGGTATAGAGCCACAACATCTGGCAACGTTTCCATGTACACCGCTTGCTCCGGGGTGAGCCGAGCCGAGAATCCATTGAAGACATGGTGGTAGATGTGGTGGAGACTCTCCATGCCATCATCAAGATGGTCGTCACCCAAAATTGCTTGTGCACCCTTCATGATCTCTATGTACCATGCTTGCTTTGCCATTACATTGTCCAAATGTGTAGCATTCCGCACGGTGTGGATGATGTATGTGTTGCTTCCAATGGGTGCACCATTTGAATCACACAATACCACCCAAATTTGTATTGCTAAAACCAACCAAGTCTTCATCATTCCTATCGATTTGGATATTGATCTCACAAGAGTTTATGGGTCTATGAGGATCACACTACAAGTATAGAGGTAATTGATCAATTGTGTCTTTGGGATGGTGGTCATACCCATATTTATATTGGGCTTGATTGCCTCGGTTGAAAAATCATGTTCAATAATACTTGTTAGTCTCGGACATCTTGTAGAAATTCTAAGTCTCGTTGTGTGAAAAAAAATCATGACTTTGAGTCTAGGCCTAAATTTCTTGTAATTTGAATTGTACATTGTTGTTCATGTCTCGGTAGCAAGTTAGGATGCACATTTAATAATTAAATGGTAGTTATCAAGACTCTTAAACCTTGGTAGCTAGGGCAAATATATAGACTCAAGATCTTGAGTGATTTTCAATTGGCTAGGATGTACATGTCTTTGAACAAAATAATCAAAAGTTTGATTAGTCACATCCAATTAGAACTAGGGTATATTGTATTGCCATTGATAGTTATTTGTTAATTAAATTAGAAATAATTCAAGAGTTTGACACTTTCTTAGATGCATGTATGGAACATCAAATCTAATTCAACTTGTCTATGGTAGAGCTATGTGCAATTTAATGTTAGATTTTGTGGTCTAAAATTCTACTATTAATTTTAACAAATATGCCCCCACCATTTAAAAACTCTTCCTAAATGGCATTCCAAAATGATTAATACTTGTGATTCATGACAAATTCAATAAGTGAAGCATTGCGCATACTTGTTAAAGAAAAATTCATAAGCCCAAGTACATTCAAAGATCCACAACCAAGGCAAGCTTGCAATGCACAAAAAGCACCACCAAGGATTGAAATTTGCAAGATTAATAAAAAAATGTGCTTAAAATGTTGTACTTTAACCCCTAAAATGCCAGAGGCACCAAAATGTGGTGTTTGCAAAACTTTGAAGTTAAATAAAACCTATCCAACTTGCTATTTTTAGTAGTTTATATTCTTTTAAAGTTCTTCTTGAAGTCTAGTTTTAGCATTAATAATATGATCTTGAAAAAAACAATAGTGATTTTTCTATTCAAGATTTTGTGCAAGGGTACCCATCGCGACCTTGACTTCCCATAGTGTTGAAAGCTCTTGGAAATGAGCCTCAAATGTACACTAGATCTTGGAGAAAAAATCACATTCAAAATTCTATCAAAAAAAATTATAGAGTAGATTCTGAGAAGCCATAAATTGATTGGTGTTATACATGTTAGGCCCTTTAACCTCATATTTTTTTGGTCACCAACTTTTTAGATTTGACTTGTGAAAAGACAATTGAAAGACTTCACATCACATTTGCAATTTTTAACACCCTCATAGTCAAACATTATAATCTCTCACTCCATAAGTGATATTGTTGTGTTTTCATTTCCTATGAGATCTTTAACATGTGTACTTTGAATTTGTACAATTTCAATTCAAAAAGGCATTGGATTTGGATTGTACATTTGACATTCTTTAAATGAACTTTAGTGATATCTATCTTATCAAAACAATTCTATTAAGTATTTTGAAGGGAGTTACTACTTTAAATAGAGGTAATCTTTTTTTATGATAATTTCTTTAATTCATTAAAATAAATCAAAATTTGATATCATCTTTAAAATTCTTCTATATAATTTTAGAAAAGAAATTGCAATTAAATTTCTTCATCTTTTGCTTTAAGATACCTTAAAAAAATTACAGAATAAAATTAAAAGAATTTAGAGATCATTATTATGCAAAATAGTGAAATGGTCATTTATGTAAGTATTTTTGCCAACTTTGATCCAACGTAATGTGTATTTGTCTACATGTGCTAAAAGTGATGTACTTTGAAACAAAAATAAGACTATAATACATGTGTTGTAGTCTCTTCTTTATTTTTATTACAACAATTAGTGTTGATGTGTTGTAACTTTTGAATGATTTATCTTGTAAAGCTAAAATCATTCTGAATTTGTTCCTACTAAATATAGTGCAAAGAGTTTGTTCCAATGTGAATGTGAAATCCCACTCTAAAACATTTATTCTCAGGCAATTAAATTTTATTGGAGAAAAATTATACTATAATTTTCTAGAGAGGACCAATGATTTCACTACTTTTATAATTTTAATTGAATCCGTGACAATACCAAATCTCTCCAACACTCAAATAATGAGTACACATTCTCGAAATCACACTGACCATGGATACATCTCATACGCATGTAAAGTACCTCACAATAAATATAATATCATATTATAAAAAATAAAAAACAGAAAACATATACACCTAACATTAAACAAAACTGAGCTACAAGCAATGCTTTGAAGTCCTCAATCTATGGTAATTCAATATTCAAGAAGCATATAAATAAATAAAAAGTTTAATTATTAACCAATAAACGCCCAAGGCAAGTTTTGAGCTTCTTGAAATTTGCTCTAAATTCAACAAAACACCAACATCTTAATAAGTGGTATGAATGTCTTTTTGAATTGAAATTGTACAAATTCAAAGTACACATGTTAAAGATCTCATAGGAAATGAAAACACAACAATATCACTTATGGAGTGAGAGATTATAATGTTTGACTATGAGGGTGTTAAAAATTGCAAATGTGATGTGAAGTCTTTCAATTGTCTTTTCACAAGTCAAATCTAAAAAGTTGGTGACCAAAAAAATATGAGGTTAAAGGGCCTAACATGTATAACACCAATCAATTTATGGCTTCTCAGAATCTACTCTATAATTTTTTTTGATAGAATTTTGAATGTGATTTTTTCTCCAAGATCTAGTGTACATTTGAGGCTCATTTCCAAGAGCTTTCAACACTATGGGAAGTCAAGGTCGCGATGGGTACCCTTGCACAAAATCTTGAATAGAAAAATCACTATTGTTTTTTTCAAGATCATATTATTAATGCTAAAACTAGACTTCAAGAAGAACTTTAAAAGAATATAAACTACTAAAAATAGCAAGTTGGATAGGTTTTATTTAACTTCAAAGTTTTGCAAACACCACATTTTGGTGCCTCTGGCATTTTAGGGGTTAAAGTACAACATTTTAAGCACATTTTTTTATTAATCTTGCAAATTTCAATCCTTGGTGGTGCTTTTTGTGCATTGCAAGCTTGCCTTGGTTGTGGATCTTTGAATGTACTTGGGCTTATGAATTTTTCTTTAACAAGTATGCGCAATGCTTCACTTATTGAATTTGTCATGAATCACAAGTATTAATCATTTTGGAATGCCATTTAGGAAGAGTTTTTAAATGGTGGGGGCATATTTGTTAAAATTAATAGTAGAATTTTAGACCACAAAATCTAACATTAAATTGCACATAGCTCTACCATAGACAAGTTGAATTAGATTTGATGTTCCATACATGCATCTAAGAAAGTGTCAAACTCTTGAATTATTTCTAATTTAATTAACAAATAACTATCAATGGCAATACAATATACCCTAGTTCTAATTGGATGTGACTAATCAAACTTTTGATTATTTTGTTCAAAGACATGTACATCCTAGCCAATTGAAAATCACTCAAGATCTTGAGTCTATATATTTGCCCTAGCTACCAAGGTTTAAGAGTCTTGATAACTACCATTTAATTATTAAATGTGCATCCTAACTTGCTACCGAGACATGAACAACAATGTACAATTCAAATTACAAGAAATTTAGGCCTAGACTCAAAGTCATGATTTTTTTTCACACAACGAGACTTAGAATTTCTACAAGATGTCCGAGACTAACAAGTATTATTGAACATGATTTTTCAACCGAGGCAATCAAGCCCAATATAAATATGGGTATGACCACCATCCCAAAGACACAATTGATCAATTACCTCTATACTTGTAGTGTGATCCTCATAGACCCATAAACTCTTGTGAGATCAATATCCAAATCGATAGGAATGATGAAGACTTGGTTGGTTTTAGCAATACAAATTTGGGTGGTATTGTGTGATTCAAATGGTGCACCCATTGGAAGCAACACATACATCATCCACACCGTGCGGAATGCTACACATTTGGACAATGTAATGGCAAAGCAAGCATGGTACATAGAGATCATGAAGGGTGCACAAGCAATTTTGGGTGACGACCATCTTGATGATGGCATGGAGAGTCTCCACCACATCTACCACCATGTCTTCAATGGATTCTCGGCTCGGCTCACCCCGGAGCAAGCGGTGTACATGGAAACGTTGCCAGATGTTGTGGCTCTATACCCTGATAGGTTGCACCAAGCGCAAACCACACATAGTGCCGAGTTTCTTGGCCTTGTGGAGAAAGGATCCAAGTTGTGGCCCAAGAGTAAGCACGGAGATGACGTGATCATTGGTGTCATTGACTCTGGAATTTGGCCCGAAAGGTTGAGCTTCAATGATCGAGGGTTGGGACCCATTCCTACACGGTGGAAAGGCAAGTGTGAAATTGGAACAGGATTCACAACAACTCATTGTAACAACAAAATCATTGGTGCACGGTATATTTTGAAAGGGTTTGAGGGATTACATGGTGCAATTAATGACACCGTGACTGATTACAAGTCGCCGCGAGATTACTTTGGTGGCCATGGGACGCATACAACGTCTATTGCAGCAGGGCGATGGGAATATAAGGCAAGTAAGGTGGCAAAAGGGACAGCGCGTGGCATGGCACCCAAAGCTCGGATTGCGGTATACAAGGTATTGTGGAGAACCGCACAAGGTAGTGGAGGTGCAACGGATTCGGATATTATCCAAGCTTTTGATCAAGCGGTGGCGGATGGCGTGGACATCATCTCCATCTCCATTGCACCCACAATAACTGCGGAATTTGGGCTTCGAGACCTTTCCCAAGATGCCACTACCATTGCAGCATACCATGCCACCCGAATGGGCGTCTTTGTTTCAGTGGCAGGTGGAAACCAAGGTGCAATGTCGGGGTCCATTGCCAATGTTGCACCTTGGATGACCACCGTGGCAGCCACCACTACGGACCGTGCGATTGTATCCAACATTGTACTCGGCAATGGAAACATTTTCACTAGTCGGTCTTCCTACGATGGCAAGGCTCTCAAGGATGTCCCATTTCCAATCATATTTGCAGGCAACACGGGAATCAATGGTATAGAGGATGCTAGCTTTTGCGAGGAAGGAACCTTGAATGCATCCCTTGTCCGGGGTAAGATCTTAATGTGCAATTTTGATAAGACTATCCACCCAATTGATTATGAAGAGACCATCCGTGCCGGTGCTATGGCTCTTATACTTGCCAATACGGAAGTTTTGGGAGAAGAACTCACAATACGAGAAGGGTACGTGCCTTTTCCTTTGATAGTCGTGGGCAACCAAGCACGAGAAGAAATGATGACATACATCACGCAATCAAGCTCACGACCTATGGCCACCATTACTAGTGCCACAAGTGTCTATGACGTTGTGGCGCCCGTAGTTGCAGGATTCTCCGCACGAGGACCCATCAATATGCCCTCACGCCGTGAGATGCAATGGTTGAAGCCCGACATTGCTGCACCTGGTGTGGACATCTTTGCTGCAGGGGTGAGAGATGAAAAATACCGCTTCATGTTAGGAACATCCATGGCATGCCCTCACATTAGTGGCATTGCCGCTCTTATCCGCTCGGTGCATCCCAAGTGGAGCCCTGCTGCCATCAAATCCGCCATGATGACAACTACTACAACGCTCAACAACAAGAAACACACCATCACAACCCAACAATTGGGCGCAACCGGAGGCCCATGGGACTTCAGCGCGGGCTTTGTACAACCGGAGATGGCCATGAACCCAGGGCTTGTGTATGACATGGCTCCACGTGACTACCTCATGGTCTTGTGTGGATTGGGCTATGACCACCAAACCATCCGCAAGTTTGACTTTGACCTCACCTCTAACTTCAAGTGTCCCTTTGATCCACCGTCACGCATTGAAGACACCAACCTTCCATCTTTCGTTGCGTTCTTCCCCAACATTGCATCACTATCAAGTTCCCCCAAGACATTCACTCGAACTTTGACAAATGTGGCACAAGTTGGATCAACATACCAAGTTGCGGTGGATGTGAAGAGGTTGAAATTTTTCCAAGTCATGGTGGAACCTTCGATTCTCACATTTGTTGGTGAAGCGTCAACACAAACATTCACTGTGATTGTGACCCTACGTGCAGATGTTGACTTCACAAATCTTGCCATTGATTCTCACATTGAAGAGATTGCGGCACTTTCTTGGTCGGATGGTGTACATGTTGTGCATAGCCCCATCATTGTGATGCTTAATTCCCCCTTTAGTTACAAATGAACAATTGTTTTAGAATTGTTTTGGCAAACACTCATAAATCCAAATGGAGTGAAGTTGATGTAGTAGTTAGATGTAGACAATATAGAAGTAGTACATGTGTGCCTCGGCATAGTGTAAGTGATTTAAAAGGAAGCTTACAAATAGAGGGGGAGTGGGACCTAAAAACTACGTCCATTGAAGGACTTTGATGTAAATCCTCAGATGAATGCTTCACTTATAAATTGACAATAGTGGATTAGTGGTTCATCATAGTGATGATCATCAAAGAAATGTTGATTGATATATAGAACATATCCATGTGGTTGGATTTGCCATTGTACTATCTAATTTGTATTTATAGAATGACAAACTTTGGAACCAAGAATTTAAAATTCTTTCTAAATTGAGTGTACATGGAATATTTTTTTAATTTTTACATGCATTTTGAAACTTAAAATAATTGATTCACTGTGGTGATTTTATAAAAAAATTATATTGTAGTTTGGCATTCAAGTCAATTTGGAGGAGCCTTTATACACCGAATTATATTACTGGTGATTAATTTTAATGGATATTTTTCTTAAAAATTGAGAAGATTTTATAAAATCTTGGAACTTGAATTGTTATATAAAAATATTAATTTGACCGATATGATAGTATAGGCATTTATGTAGAATTTACTTCAGTAAGATTAGTTCACTATGCATAGGAATTAATAATGTGCATTTGTAAGAGAGTAGGTACTTTGACATTATAATTTTCATCTAAATAGGTATGGAATTTTATAATTAAAATGTGAATTTTTTTTTTAGCAACTTTATGAAGGTGGCTTGCATACATTGTAATCAATTTAGTTGGTTGCTTATTTTTTCTATATAGCTTTTTAACTTTAGAATGCAAATGGTTTCATGAACCAATAGAAAGCTTGACAAGGGATTGAGAACAATTATTGTGGGGGAGTGATGTACATATTTGGGCACCGCAGTTTTTGTGAATGATGATTGGAACATTTTTAGAGAAATGATGATTTCCAAAATCATTACATGAAAGTTGACCCTAAAAGAGACTACAAATGTTTGATTTTTGGTAGCCGTGTAGTGCAATTACTGATTATATTAAATTAAATTAAACTAAAATGTATATATATATATATAATTTAAAATGTTTCTTTCTAATATTAAAAAAATATTAAAAAAGTCACTAGTATGAAGTGGCACTAGTAGTACTGCATCAAATTGGGGAAAAAAATACTCTGTAATCCCTAATGGCATCGAAATTGCACAAGGAGGGTGCAAAACTAACAGCCTTTGGGAGGGGTCAGATTTCTTAGAATGATTGATCACTATGTACAATATTATGACAACTTATAGTTCTTTGCCCTTGTTTTGAATTTTATCCATTAAAATGATCTCTAGTGAATTCTAACCTAACTAATAGAATGAAGCTTATCAAGTCTAATTGGTTTCACTAGAAGAAAAACACGTCCGCACAACCAACTACTATGCAACTAGTGCCCTATGCAACTATCATGCAACTAGTTTCCTCTCTATTTGCACCAAATCTAATGTAGTTGTTTTGTGTCATTGTTTTACAACATTCATTCATTGTTTTAGTTGCAAAGTAGTCATTCTGTAGTTGCAAAAAAAGACTAGGAAACAACTAGTGTCCTATGCAACTATTATGCAACTGTAAAATGACCATAGTTGTTTCCTAGTTGTACGCTAGTTGTTTCTTAGTTGCACTCTAGTTGTTTCCTAGTTGCTTTCAAAGTTCATTCCCATTCGTGTTATATCAATTGACCCATATCAATTGTAAAGAGTACCATTAGATTGAACATATAAGACTTGTAAGTTGTTATAGTCTTATGTAATGAATTCTTTTGATAGAATTCTAAGATTTCTATAATTTGTGGGTTTCTACAATTTGTAGATTTTGTATATAAGAATTTTAAAAATAATTAAAATTCAAGAAATTTTATAATTTTGAAATCTAGGAAGAAGGTAGATCTGAAGTTTTGAAATCTAGGAAGAGGGTAGATTTGAAATTTTGAAATCTAGAAAAAGGTAGATTTGAAATTCAAAAATCTAAGAAAAAGGTAGTTCTGAAATTCTAAAATCTAGAAAGGAGGTAGATCTGAAAATTTGAAATCTACAAATCATTGAGATTTATATTTTAAAATTTACAAATCTACAAGTTGCAAGCAAGTTGCACACAAGTTGCACACAAGGATGAAGTTCTTTGTATGGTGTTGGATGACAAAAAACCTTGCAACTAGACTGCAACTAATGCAACTTGTCCACTGCAACTACGGACTCTACATTGTCACCTAGTTGCAAACGTCCTATGCAACTAAAAAATGAGTTGCATACTGTAGTTGCAAAACCCCTCATTTTCTTCTAGTGTTTCTATTCCAATTGAAACTTTATAAAAATCTTAAATATTACTATTATATTGTAATTTGAACTCAAGGATTATAACCTTTATAGCTTGTGTAGCCTCAAAATTCTTAACAAAAATGCACTTGCATCAAAGAAAGTACTCAATCTTGAGTGAAAAGCATAAAGTCTAGACTTTTAACAAGAGTTTAAACTTTCAAAGAGTGCAAAGACTAAGAATAATGATTATTCAAGAAAAATAAAGCAAACAATCTCTCATTGATGTTGTCTATCAATTGAAGGTGGCTTAAGGAAGGCTCTGCAATTCTTTTGTTCCACATCAATATTTTTGCTACATCTACAAATTTTGATCAAACCACAAATTGTTGTAGCAACACTAGGTAGATCATAATATCAAAGAGAATGCCAAGTTGTTTCTATGCATTCTACAAATTATCTTATTCCACATTAATTGCTTTGACTAATTGCCATGATTCTATTGACCAAGCCACCAAAGAATGTAGAGGAGCTTGGAGGACACAAGAAAGGACCAATTTTTGCCGTGGTAGAGTCAAGAAGTGCCCACACTTGTGAAGTTAATTAACATGGGGAATAATATTCTTGCCATTGCCATTAGCGTTGAGGCATGTTTTGTGCTTTTGGGGGGACCTTTACAAGACTTGCCATTGTCATGTATGCCTCCATAGAAGGCAAAGTGAAGATGCTCTAAGTTATTGAAGGTAACCATTGCATTGATGCAAGGCATTGTTGATTTTGTTTGGGGTCCATTCCTTTGAAGAGTAAGTGTAAGCTCTAGTCCATTCCACATTATCTTGTGTACCATTCATATGCATAGTGTTTGGTTCAGTTTTTGAGGCATTCAAGCAAGAATATTTGTAGAAATTTGTACACTTGATGTTGAATAGGGAAATTGCTAAATAATAGAGAACTTCAAAATGTAGCTACCAAACAAAATTGAGTGACATTTGAATAATTTGTCTCCAATGGACACCGAATACTACATATATTTGTTGCTTGGGTTCTTCCAAGTGCTTAGGAAATTTTAAGGCACATTAGATTTAATGATTTTAGATCACAAATGTTAGTGACAATTTATTCAAGCCATCTTTATCTAATTAAATCTCAACCCAATTGGAGCATGCAAACCTTACGTAAAAACCACCATATTCAAAACTACATTTTATATGCCTTGAAGCAAAATATATTGTAGACCACTTTACTCATAGGAAGTCCATTGTGGATGATTTGGTCACTACACATTGTTACACTTATTGGATTCGCAATTTTTTTGTAGCAAAAGAAAAACAAAACAGAGAACATAAATTCTACAAGACTTTGTTGAATCATTTCTAGAAAAAGAAAAAGAAAAAAAATGATGCAATATAGGTGGTCAAAGCAAAATCACATATCTTCCCATTGTAAGCCTCAATTGGGACTATTATTGCCCAACTAGATGATAATGTGGCCTTTTTAATTCCCTACATAGTGCCAATGACAATTCAAAAGTGTCCCTTCACATTGTGGAATAATGCAAGAATCTTTAGCCATTTGTAGAAGTCACATGATGATATTCATTGAATGTATGAAATGGTGACTTTTCATCCCAATTCCAACCCTTTGAACCCCAATCGCACTCTATTCAATTTCTACTACATTTAGGATGTCAAAGTGCAACATGGGGTGCAGGGATTGAATTGGGCTCTGGTCCATAATCCATAATGGGTCTATCTACCTTACCTTACAAGTTAACCTCGTATCAATTCACACAAAACCCACACTTGATTGATTGCTTAGAATAACAAATGGATGCTTCTTCCGGACACTCCCTAAGAACGTCATAATTATATTTTGAACATGAAGGCAATACATACAAGGAGGCGTCATACAGATGCTTGCCAATTAAAAAAATTGCTGAAAGTTGTATCCAAGGCTGCAATGTGATGTTGTACGTGTTTCCATTGAAAGAATATATATACAGTTCTGCAAAATAAATCCTATAAGAGCATGCCACATTTGAAGGGTCAAAATTGGATGTTTCGCTGACTGTAAAGTACTCAAAGAGCTAACTCACCGCCGGTACAATTCTAGTCTCGGAATGCACTTCTGGCTCCTCGGCGAATGTTTCAGCATCACTTTTTCAACTCACACGTAGAAAAAGGTTCCCACATGTTCAAACGTGCTGAGCGCAATCTTCCGCATGCCAGGTTAAGATGCTTCGGAATGTCTAAGATTTCTGCTTGAAAAGAGGCCTCTCCTGCAGGCCTCTTGTTTACGCAATGGCCTTTGGGCTTTGAGCAATGGAGCATACTAATACTCCATCTCATGTACAGCTACGTATGTTCATGTACAGCTACGTATGTCCAATTCGATATGTGAATCAATCCATTGATGATGATCTCTTTTCCTATGTATATGTGTGCCTTCTGTACTTCCTCCAGCAACAGTGCTCCACTTGAGAAGCGTATCAGCGAAGACCCGAGTGAACGAAAGAATGAAGTCATGATATGAATTGACATGTCTCACATAACTCCGAGAGAAATTTGAGAAGTATGCAGGATGTGCGTGTCATGGTCAAAACCTGCTGTCAGCCACAAGCGCCTCACCTGTGCATCCCACCAAGCATCAGAACCAAAGCAGCAAGTACAGACTCTAGTAAGTACTCCAAGTTGGGACACTTCACAGGTGAACTAAATTGTGTCATTTGATAGGGACAATTTGAAAAAGAGTTGGGAAACACAGGGCGTATGGTATGAAATTATAACATCGAATATCACCCACCTCATTCATGCGAAGACTGCTCAGGTTCAGCAATTGACTACGCCTCAAAAACCTGTCTTCCTGCATACCAACAATGAATATCTGAGTACAGTGAAACTTGGAAAAAGGTGTTAAAAGGGGTCAGGATATGGAGGAGTAAAAACATACTGGCCCATCAGATGAGTCTGAATCGTCTTGCCGCTCTCCGCACGCATCCTAGTAGCAAAAGCAACTCAGCTAAACTGATTCTACAGATGCTCTCTCAAATGCATTGGGCAAATCCACGCTAAAGGAAGGACTCCGAATTTTTTTAAATAAAAACTTTCGCAACAAAGTGCTGCAAAGGGGTTTGAAGAACGCACCTCCCCATGTTGATCCAAGTAAAGGGACGGTGCCATGCAGACTCGGCCCCCACGAATCAGCACTAACTGTGTAGACCGCATGAGCAAAAAAATTCCAATTCCAGAACCCTCTGAAAAAAATTCATCGGAGAGAAGCATTAGAACAGGGAGATAGAGATCGTTACATCATAATGGAGGAAGATCTCACAACTAAACCAATTTATGCATTCGTATAACAAGTTAGTTCATCTTCGAAAAGAGACCACAACAGCAAGTAACGACTATTATTAAAGATATCCAAAGATGGATGGTATTTAACTCCCCTAGAGTAGTCGACAGCTGCTACAAAATCAGAATCTTGAACTAAAATCATTAACATTTTCAACTCTGAACAACAAATAAGCAAGAGGTTGGTACCTAGTTCAGCATGCCGTGAGCATTCCCGCACATCGTCTTTTGCACAACAATCAGTACCATAGCAGAAGAAAACGCCGCAGACAAGGCAAACTGCTGGGAACCTACACAGAGAACAAGTTCACAATCACAGATTACGTTGTTTTCAGAGAATCACGTCCTCAAATAGCATCAAAAAGAGAAAACTACCTACAATGTGTTGTCATTATGGGCTTGGATACAGAACACTTTGATTTCAGATTTTGAGGCTCGAATAGATCCTAATTCTGAGCACCCAATAAACCTCCATGTACGGACTTACTTTGGTACTTTGCCGCATTCATCGCATTTATCTTTTATACTTCGCAGCAATAGCTCCTGGTTTGTCAGAATTCAAAACGTCCATGAGTATAAGGCATCCATGTTCACGAATTGTCAAATAGAATGAAGTACGTTACGATTGCATATATCGTTTTCAGATGAAGCATATCATTAAGATGTCAAGCATGAGACTTCTAGACCTGAAAAAATGACAGCACACATGAACACGCTGTTTTTTACAATTTATTTAAAAAGGGTCACCAAATTGAGATTTCGTTGATGCCGGAAAGTTTAGACTGACCTGAAAAACTGACGGCAAGTTTGCGAGATGCAACTCTTTAGGTACTTCCATCAGGGTGAGCTCCATTTTCAGAAGATTCTGCTGAACGCATCCACACATGCCATACCCTCGTCACATACGATAACTTCATAGGAACAGAGCAGGTTTACTTTGAGAATTTTTCTGCCGTTAGTAAATCATTTTCAGATTAAAATTAACTTGTTTTACTGATTCAATCTGTAAAATGATCACAATCACAACCATATCCGCCTCAAACTCATGATGTAAATTAGTGCCTGGATGTTTCAAAAATTAACATTTATGTCTCAGAACCAATTGCGGGCTACGTAGAGCCATATATGAAGGTTGAACATTCTCAACGTACTAGTTTCAGATTCATTAAGACTCTCAAAATGTATGGTTTGCTCACTCACATGATCAAGTCGCAGCTGTTGTAAGAGAGATGGTCCCGTAACATTTGCACCTGGTGCAGCAGAAACCGCATACTATGTAATCAGCACAATATTTTGAAAGGCATACGAACTTTGAGGGATATAAATAAAAGAAATCTATGTAACGCTCTTGGTCATTCCAGTTAAAATATCAGATAGCCATGCAACTGAATCATTCATCAACATCCCTCAAAAGCTTTAACGAGATACGCAGATTATACAAGGGATCTAACCTGAATAACTTGTGCAGATTTTGTAGGTATCTGCCAGACCCAACTCCTGCTGCAAATACGAGATATCCATGACCCTCCTACCTGCAAGCACAACTCCATGCTTTCAGATATTCCGGAACGTCCTGCTCAAACGAGTCTGTGATAATAAATACCATGCCCTAAAATATTTACAAATTGTAATGTAAGAGTGCCTTCTAAGCCTGCCAAAAATCATTTTGTTGCCAATCATGTCCATTCATCCGAAACAAATTATACCTGAACCATTGTACTTTTGCCTGAAGCCTTCATCGGTAATATTTTGCACCTACAAATGTATCAGATGATAATCAGTCATCCAGCACAAGCCATTGGTGATTATCAACTTCAACAACTTGATAACATCTCAAATCATTTCAAAGCACCCCAAGAATACTGTTCGTGTGACTTCTCTAACTTCAACAGAGAAATAGCCTACATCTTAGCATCTCTGCTCGATTCAATGAGTTCAAAAGAAATTGATGAGCATATTATTCCTTCACTTTTCTTCATCCACAAAACTTGTCAGGAAAAAGCAGCATTTCCTTGATCTTTATGATTGTGAAATATTACGCTAAGGAACGAAGTAATAGAAATGGGATAGAGAAAGACCAGCAAGGCTGCTCTCCGCAGGAAAGGCAAGCACGTGTATTGGACCACATCACACCACTCTCTTTCCAAGTTCAGCACGTCGTCGTTACTCTGCAACCTAGAACAGGCTAGTAAACCCTGAGTCAAGGCCATAGTGTATGAGAACTTAACCAGCAGCAGAACTTCTTCCACTTTGGGCAATCCAGGAAACGCCTGCAAAGAAAAAACAGTTGCAAAACAGATCTTTAAACTTCTCCACTTCATTTCTATGACATTTTCACAATTACTTACTAGATCGACATATTATTCTCGTGCAACGTAATTCTCTCAAAATGAAGGGGAATCTCCCACTGTAAGACCCTAAACACAGAATGATTGCAAAATAGAAGTTCCATGTATCAGGTGACATCCCTAAAGATGACACCACCAAATCTGTCTAGGTTGACGGATGTTAAACCAAAGAAATTTTTCGAAGGGGGGTCACTGGCAACTTTGGCAAGTAATCACCTGAATTTCTCAGAGAAAAAGGTAAAACAAGACCCACAAAAACTTCAAAGAGAACAATACTTACACTCAAAAATACAATGAGAAGCCAAAACGGATCAGCTTCGAAGATACTGCTTTCTAGAATCGTGGAGCTCCACTCCATGTCGATTTGAGCAGGCTCAGGTTGACTGAGAGATTCACTTTCCTGAGGGTTAACTCCCAACGACGGATACACATCACGGTGGTCCTCGAGACGTATTGTATATATGTCTCTGCTTTCAGTAGTCTCCGTGTCGACACCAGCAGCAACCCCTGCAGGCATCCCTCTTGTTGTGTAAAATTCCGGCCTTGGAGTTTCTGATGATGGCCAACTCGGAGGTTCTCGATTCTGACCATCAGGATTCATGAATGCCGAGGTTGGATTAAAGGAACCGCTTGCAATTGGCTTATCTAGCGATTCTGCTTTCTCTGCCACATTGCAGGACTTCCCCAAGATCTTACTGTCCTTCAGCTCTTCTGGATGATGAATTTCCTCAATTGCCTTCTGAAGCCTGACGAATAAATCATGTACCGCCGAGAAAAGACTTCTAAGATATTGGTTCTGAATTGAATAATTCCTTTTCTGTAGAAATGGTGAGATTTTTGTCAAAACGCTCTTCATCTTTTCTCTCTTGGTCGCCATTTCTTGTCCTGTGAACATAAGAACAGTGCTTCATATCAACCATAAAGCATTAACATTCATTTCCAAAAGGCTATTGTCGTTCGTGTTCTACCTCAAGAAATACCTATCAGTTGTGAAGAGTAAAGAAGCGTAGTCAATCCTACCTTGAGACTAGCAAAGGTGGATAAGATCCGTACCTCGATCTAGAGTGTTGGAGACTATTGCTAATTTCCCCAGTTCCCGAATGGCAATCCAATGTCCCGCATCCCCACCCCATACGTGCTGAACACTTAGCTGGCTTGAGGCTGTGGACGCTTGTGCAACTTCCGGAAGCTCCTCTCTTGTCTCCACTTCACAATGGGTGATGTTTGAAGCAAAAACTTCCCAAAATACCTGCAAAATCTAGGATGTGTGATTCCGAGAAGCCGAAGACAACCATTAAGCACAACTGAACATAAAAACTATGTACATCATTGGTGGTCAATGTAGTTTTATATCCTTGTGCTCAAGATCACGAAGGAAACTACTCACATACCACAGAAGCAATGCACAAGACAATTCAGGTGCCATCTAAAAACGTTTAAAGGAGTCATTTTCAAAAATAAGGATAGCAGCAAAAAAAGAGTTTTGCCTCAACGTGCCAGAATCAACCATGTCAACAGCTAAATATTGGAAGGAATAAATAGTTTACAAAGCACTTCCTGAAACGACAGGGAAAGAAAACGCCAGATAGAAACAGTCAACAGGATCACAGGATCACTTACAGGGCACTTCGGTAAAACCTTTACTTCCGCTTCTTTCAGAAAATTGCTCCTCACGTTCAAGCTCTGCCACAGGACCACAACTCCACACAAATGTAAGTCTCACTTCCACAATGTTACACTCGCCAAGAGAACTAAGTCCTCATTGATTATTGAAGGCATCAAGATAAATTTCAGGAACAACAGTTACAGCTGCAGGCAAAAGGCCTTCCTTGTAGTTAGAAACTTCAAACAAATAATACTAGCATAAACTACAAAAGGCAAGAGTATATTACCTGGACAGCAAACTGTTCCAATGCTCCAGGCAGATTTTTGCTTTTCTTCCAAAACTTCTCCCAATAATCTCTTTGGTTATCCAGATCACAAGTTTGCAGTATTCTCGAAAAACGTCCTTGATGCACAACAGGCAGTAGCACATTTGCTAGTCGACGGCAAATAGGGCAGAGGAACTCTGTCCTGTGGAGTTCAATTATGCTTTTGCCTGAAAACCAAAATTCACAAGTATATTCTGGAGTCACGGATTTGTTACAGTTTCTGAAACTCCAGAAGAGGTGAAGGAATTGTTTACCATATTACAAGCAAAGACAAGAAGTTGCTTAAATCGAGCGTAGACACAAAATTTGTTAAAGAGATCTAAGAGATTACCTTCATAGGTTGTCTGGCCACAATGTCTTCTTACAAGAGAATCATGGTAACTTTGAAAGCATTCCTGATGCATCTGGATCGCAGAAAAAGAAAATCAATGGTGTTTACTTTTATTCACAAACTTCAGAATCAGCTACTTCAGTAGCCTAGACAATCACCATCAGCTAAATTTTGTCCCTGCGGAACGTACAGGCTGAAAATCTGTCATAATAAAAATCACACCTAAATCGATGAAACACAGAGCATAGAACATGCTTCTCATATGTATTCGAATACCATCATAACTTGACAACAATGCTTGAAGTTAGATATTAACTGACATCCGCGGCCATTATTACCCAAGAGAGACACAAGACCATCAAAAATTATTACACACAAGAGAAGTACACTTCTGGTCTCTTCTTGGTGCGATATTGGCAGTGGGACAAAGCCACGTTACCTGATGGCCACAACAACGGACATGCTCTGTGGGTACATGATCGATCGTACTTTCTCCCATATACACAACCAACTGCTTGGCATCGATATCTCTTGGTAAATGGCGGTTTTCTGTCGCATGACTCCTCTTTACTATGCTCTCGGCATTCTCTTTGCTGGTCACCTCTTTCCTCTGCGCTATGAATTGCTTTGGCATATTATAACGTTGCACCAGAGCAATCCAGCCTATTGATTTGTCATTGCCACCACACTGCAAAGAGAAAAAGAAACGGTAAGGAAGGGGTGAACGTGCAGTGTTTCTGTACGCTGGAACGAATCAGGCACTGAATATTCAATACACAGCCAAGACAACAAGATGCCCGGACAGGGAACAGCATTTGAACGAACATAATTGAAAAGAAATCCAGCTGCCATGCAAAAAGGTAGAACAAAGCATCGGTTTTCAACATGGAAACTAGTATCATCATCGCCTAAAAGTCATCGAAAACAAACACATGAAATAGAAGTTACCTCACTACGACAGAAAGCACACTCATGGACTTCAAGTGCTTCCACAGTGGCTTTTTCACTTCCAGAACCAGCACTCGAGAAGCCTGTTGAAGGACTATTCCCTGCTTCTAACTTACTGCCTGTATTACAAGGACTCATGCATTCGTCATCGTCGCTGTCTTCAAACTGCTCCAGGAATGCATTCTGCCTGTCCAAATAATCACAATGATGATTTTAGGACTTATTATTCTCAACAAAATGTTGCACAGGAGTGACCAAATAGATATTTGGAGATGGCAACTTTCTTCACGACTTAGACAATTATTTGTATCTTGAGTTTCATGAAGATAATTCACGCATACAGCCCATTTAGGCAAGAAAGGCAAACATCGAATGTCATGAGAAATCATACTTGGCTTTGAATTGAGCCATAATAGCCTCCTGCCGTTGTTTCTTTTGCAGATGTTCGTCTTCCTCTGTCGTATTCACTCGGACCTGGAAAATGCATGAAGTGATTGAACAAGTTATTCACATGAGTTCTAACAGCCATGTTCAACTACTGCAGCATGCCGATGCGCAGTGGGAAACTAGTGGAACACTTGAAAAAAGACAAGCGCCGGGCAAAGATAACTTACGTGTGATTTCGGTGACAGGTTCAAATCTGTATCTTTTGGTGAATCTCCAAACGCTGAGTTACATGGACACGCCCTTAGGAGATCCATCACGTAATGCACAGAGTCCACCAATCCTGGACATAGGAAAAATACGTTATAGCTTGCTATTATGAGTATGTTGCCGAACCGTCACGTTGTGGACGTTAATACAAAGGAACGATATAGCATAGCCTTCCAATAAGAGTCTAAGATACCAATCCATTATGAATGAGGATCAAAAGCCAACTTACGGGGAGCATTCTTCACATTCTTCAATTTGCGAAGCAAATCAAGAATGCTCGAAGACTCTGCTTGATATATGCCCCAATCCATAAACCCTGTATTTTGATTACGCTGAGGTTTTCGATTTATATTATAATAAATGTCATTGGAGGACAAGAGAGGAAGTTGCCAAGTCTCTGCGACTGCAGGAAATCTTTCTGGATCTTCTCTGCAAAATAAAAAAATGAACATAAAATTCATCTCCGAAGAAGTGTAGCACTGACTCAATTTACCTTCCATGCATCTAGTTGCCGTGCCAGCCTAAGCCTGTTGAGGACCATAAGATATTTCGATTACCAATCTTGACATACTAGTGCCCTACCGCCCACAAAACCTAATCAAAACTATCACCAATGACGAATTATAATCGAACGAGATTCAAAGATCTATGCCAATATAAAGATGGTGGCATTAAAAGAGCAGTTGGCATAAAAAGCATGAATTAACGGACCACACAATTTTGGCAAAACTCAAATGTGTCTTAGTTCTGTACCTCCGATCTTGAAGTGCAAGCGCCAACATTTGCAGGGCTGTAACCCCCAGTGATTCACAAGCAGTGGCTGTAGAATCTTTCACGACCAGAGCGCAGACATAGTTCAAAACGTTCCACAAAAGTTGATGGCATTCCTGTTATCATATCATCACACCAGTCCTGTAAAACGCGTGTTGATATCTAGAAAATCTAGGACTTAAGAGAGGAAGACTCTAACCCACCATTGTAGTGTTTGAGAAAAAATTATGAAGACGCCTCGGACATAAAAATATAGAGAACGAGACTAAGAGATCTGATGGATTCCGCGTTATGCTTGCACATAAAATATTCATGAGCACTGTAATGACTCGATTCAGGATGCTTGAGACTTTGTCATGTGGCAGAGGAGTATTGGTAAATACTAGAATCAAAGCTAACTCAACTATCCATTGTCATAAATGAGGAACACTTCTGATGTAGATGAAACCAATTTTGATATCCCTGCAAAGAAGTTCACCAGACATATGTGTAAGAACCTGAGCTAATACCTCTGTATGGAGAAGATTAATCAGACGGTTGTAGGGCGGCTTCACATCCCCAAACGGTATGATCCGCCAATATTGCGGCCTTTTTCCAATGTTCACTGCTCTCTCCTGCGGGTATCCAAGCAGATCATACCATCAGCATAGCCAGCAGTTGTTTCGATAAAGAAGCAATAAAACATGTATCATATAAACACTTCCGCATTTGGCAAAACCAGATTACAGACATTCCAGAAGTAGATAGAAATGTCAAAATTCACTATTGAGATTTTGTAGTGTTTACACCCAGCTTAACTCTTGCTGTTAACTTCATGGAAGAAACTTACACGGACATTACATTTTGAAAATTGCGCATGCAACCAAAAGGAAAACTGAAGCAATACCGTTTCACAAAAATCACATATTCGCTAACTTACCTGAGCATCTTCCAGTTCATTTGGATAAAAATGAGAGAATAAAGGGTCAAACTCCTGCCAGTACTCAGCCTTCAACTGGTAATACCCTCTCTCTTGAACCTAGTCACAGAGAAACTAGCGGTAAACACAAAGGAGTCTAAATAATATGCAAATCCAGTCTAAACACTAGCAAGGCCTTTTTGTAGCGTGAAATACAGAGAGTTTCAACATGATCTCAGACAAAACAGTTGAAGATATATTATTAGGTTAGTAAGATATCTTCCAATTTAGCAGATGTATGCAAGGTTACCTTCGGATCATGAAAATAAGCCACTTTCTCCAGCATTTCAGTCAGTTGTTGATGATCCACTGGAACTGCACTAAGAGCACGACAGAGCTGACATAGAGATGCATGGTCAGATTGGGCATGACAGTTACACCTTGAACCGGTACCTTGCAGAACACTGTAAACCGTTGAACCCAGAGAAATAGACTCTAAAGCCAAATATGTAAATGAGAAAAAGAGCGACCATCTCACCTGGGAATACGTCTGATCCCTCACACAAAGCCACTGGATGACATCGTAGCGTAGACAATCCTCCTACAACAATGGAGAAGCACAGTGCCAGATGATAAATTTTAACAGATCATTTTTGAAATGACATGGTGATTATCAAGTAGACCAATGACGGTTCGCTATAAGAATCAGAATAAGAAAGCAACAACGCCATCATGCCATTATAAGAAAGCAACAAAGCACAGAGAAACTCTCACCTCGTTCATTCCCGTATTGCGACGCTCCCGAACGATCTGAAGAAACAGAACTCAAATTTAAGAACATGCATTTCATGGAAAAGAAATGATCTGCCAAAAGATTAGAACACACGCGTCCTTGCTATAAATTCTAATTCGTGATCCTCAAAGCATCGATAAAAATAGAAAACAAGGTCCTAAAAGAGAGTATAGTATCCTCGGTATGAACTCAGTACAGAACCGACAGGGGGCATAGGTACTTTACCAACAAAACTAATCGCATGAAATCCTGCAACAAAAGAATTTTGTCCCCTTCAAGATTTGCATGGTCCAACAGGGGAGACGATACCAAGTCCATCAGCTGCCAATAAAACGTGTCGCATTTAGTAAAAAAGTTACGTATCGATGTAGACAGGTTCTGTCTGGCAAGAGAAAGAAATCCCACTAAACTTTGCAAAGCACCCCAGGGAGAATATGGAATAGCTCTATGTGCATCAGCCACTCCTAGAGTTGCACAGCTAGCACTCGCAATTCTACTCAGCGTCAAAATCCTTTTCATAGCCTGACTACCTCAAAGCGCTCCGCCATTCGCTTAAATATTGCGCACTCCATATTTTCTCGCGCTACGGCACAGAATTGCAACAATAATATATCCATGTCCATCGACCTGAGGGTTGTCACAGAAAGATTCACTTATTAATGCAAACGAAAGTCAAAGATTCTCGTTCTTCGATCATTAATCTACATGCTCAAACATACGACAGCGAGATATACCAACAAACACTCATAATATACGGGTGCCTTTATTTCTCAGAAAACTCAGTTGGGTCGCCAACCTGCACTAGAGAAGCTATATTCCTTGCTTAGGCGTATATTCTTATGCAGACTGAAACCTAAGTTCTAGAACAAACAGTCGAGGTGCATGCCAGAACAGGTGATTAAACCTAAATGTCGGTTACAGTAGGTGACACTTTCCATCCCGAAAACGGCTAAGACAAAATATGGAAAGAGGATTCAAACTTTTACTGCTATAATACGATAAGCTCTTAGAATTTAAGCTCCTGTAAAACATCAACTACATTAAAACCGAATTTACAATTCCCACTCATGACTGGAACAAATTAGCATGTAGAAAATTTTAACTCCACAAAGGTATATTGTAATGCCAAGATAGTAACTCACTGATCATGCCAAAAACTTGAACGATAAATGAGCTCCAAACGATTGAAGTCATCTGACAGAACAAACCATCTGCTAGCTCGAATCTAAAATTCAAATAAAATAGTTAGTAGAGGTACCGACTCCATATCAGATGAAAATACGAATGTACCAATCACGATGCACTGCATTCTTCACAAACCACCGCAGATTGACCATTCCTTAATACTCATTATGCCACAGCTATGATACTAATCTAAAACTAGCTTCTACTCCAATTTCAAACCAAATTCCGATCAGCAAGAGATTGATGATTTTTAACCAAGGATTGAAATTAGTGAGAAGATCTGGTGCAGGACAATATGCAGACATAAAAAGGAAAGCACAAAAGAAATTTACCTGTGCCATCCAAACAGTGATGCGTAAAGGGTGCTCCATCAATGCCAGCACCTGATCGACCATGAACACAAGAACGCAAAACATTTTTGAATCAAATGATGCAGATGCAAAGGCTGAACTGTTTATGAAAAGGTTTTCTAAAGATCATCTCCATCACACTCTGAGCCTTTCCATATACTCCAAGTCCGTATACAATTAAAGAGATCGGAAAATTGAAAGAATTCTGACCAAATACTTGAAACATACCTCTTCCTCAGAATAGCCCAAATTCAAGCTGGAGAGGAACCCACTCTTCGTATCCTTCCAAGGTAACAGCGCAAGCTTGGCCAAAATAGCACTCAACGTCCTATGGAGAGGAACATGGAGCGACACAGGAGTATTGCAAGTTGTACTATTCAATATTTGTAACGTTGATTCCTGCACATAAGACCATCATTACGATAATTTACATTAGCTCATACATCAAACTATTCCAAGATCAATCAGATCTATGTGGAGCATCCTAGAACTCATTAATAAATCTACACTTGCGAGTTGCACAAATATTAATTAATTTAAAATGACTTAAAAATTAAAAATTAAATCACATGATCTCTCCTGCCATTCAAGAACTAAGACAAAGAAATTTCATACTTGCGTAGTAGGTCCATCATACAAGCATATAAACGAACAAGAACCCAAATTTCTGTAATCTCTAGGCACGCAAGTCAATACAGATACATCGTACAACTGAATCCCTTCGATTGACATACAAGTGTATCAAATATATAATGGTAAGAGACAGGTCAGTAGAGCGCGCTAAGGTTACTTGCCTCTTTCAAATAACTACGCAGACGATCCAACGTGCAAATACCAGCTGATAATAAAGTATTCCTAGCTGTTTCAACTGAATTCTCCAACTCAGGACTATAAATTGAATAGCATCGAGACACAAGCTGAAACACGATGGCCATGGTATTCATCTGCAAGAAAAACACCTTGAAAATCGTCAAGTAGTCAATGAATAATGTTTTCTATATTGGTTACACGTAAATCCCAAGGGCTAAAAGTAATCAGCATCTTCAAAAAGCAAATCCAACTGTCTCCAATTTTTGCATCCAATCGTGCCACTTTGAGAATATAATGACAAGAATATGTGTCAAAAGTTCCGACCTCAAGTTGGATGGCCAATGTCCATTCATTCTGCTCCTCAAAATCGACATTCCTTGCTGTGCAGTAAGGATTCATCCACTGCATAAAGGAAAACATGCGTCGTTATAAATCTAAATCAAATTGTCCTTTGTGAAAAAATAACGTCATTGATGATTTGTTGGCAAAATGTCACGAAGAATTAGAGACATGCAACTGTCGGCACTATTTTACAGTTTTCATTCAAGACAGTCGTAGGTATAAGCATGACACATAAGAAAGTGCTTCAGAATTGACAAACATGGAGACAAGAATCAAACCTGGAGTGAAGCGAGGACGTCCAGAATAGACGTGAAGACATCGGGCTGCTCTTCAAGCAGATGTTGAGCTACGGATTGATGAGCAACAATCAAACGCAAATCCCCTTGAGGCCTCAAGTACACCTACAAGACGGGGACGATAGAGTTTATTTTTCGAGTAGCATTTACATCACCGAAAGGCAACCTTGCATCTCCTAAGACAGCTACGAAAAGGAATTCTGTTATTGTTCGCCCAAACCCGACCTCCAACGAAATCCATATTAAATACTAAGACACCTCAAAGCTGCGGAAATTTCTCCGAACCATGTAACATCTCTTAATCAGGGAAAATCAGCAAAAGATGTTAATGAATATATAAGTGAAAAATGCAAAAATTTCAGCAGGTTAACATAGGAGCACTAAGAAATGACTCATAATAACTATATTCACACATGAGATTGCTTTCACTTACCTTGTTCTCAATTCTTGGATCTGTAACATCCACGACGTTGGTACCCCTGAGATACATTGATTGTCAGCGTTCAAAAAAACCCAACATGCATATTCACATCCCATAATTTTAATTACACTCCAGGCATATAATAAGAAACTTTAAATTCTTCAAAAATAAAATAAATCCAGAAATAAAGATTTCGGGATTTTAACAACGAATTTCAGTCGGTACCTTTTCAGGCAGCGCTTTAAGATCTTACGGAAAACCGTTACAAATAATCCCAGTAAATCCATCTTCTTGATCAAGTCCATATTGGGGACATTAAAAAGTTGCACCATGACTGCCACACACATTCACAAATAAAATAGCAAATCAGCACAGAGAATATCTAGGACAATTATTAAAACCCATAAAGATTTCACTTGTTGGAAACCATAAACCTTCGTCTATCGTATTATTTGTTACCGTACCTCTATCCAGACATGAGTCAAGATCTTTGAAGTGTTTGATAACATGATCTTCATCTTTGACAATTTTATCAACCGCGCTTTCAATCATCGTTTGGTACTGTTCCATAAGTTCCTCAGAATATTGCTGCTTAAATACTGGATTGTACAGCATCTGCAGAAACAAGGTCGTTTCCTGCCAAAACCATTACGAAAAGGAACATCAGCCAAAACAGAACAAGTACAATCAAATAAGCCAGGATATCGAAATCAAACAATCAAGAAAAGTCACAAGCTATCATATCACCTTCTCTTAGACTAAGCAAGCAAAAGCCTTCACGATCCAGATTCAGTCCCAGTTATAGAGATAGATACATGATAAATAAATAAGAAAAAAGACCATGATATAAATTTGCCAGAACATTACCCCCTGCAAGATTTCTTCTGGCATGCTAGCGAATGTCTTCAAAAGAACCTGCAACGGCGATTTAACCTGCAGACAAGCTGAAGTTGATTAGAAAAATGAGTCATAATATTTCAAGATCCATCTAACAGGACTCAAAAAGATCGTCCACTCATTTCTGATAAAAACAACACCAAATAGATAAGAAAAAATAAAATGAAAAAGTCCAACTATAAATTTTTTTTAAATCTAGGGGGAATCTGATTATACTCTCTCAATTAACACAATTTCAAACTGTCTTCTTACGAAACAGAATTGTCAAACACAGATGCAACATCCTACTAGGAATTGTAGACAGTAATTAAGTAACACTCAGTTGACATTAAATTTTGCGTAAACATGAACATCAGTTGTAAGATTGACAAGGCAAACTCGCTTGAGTAACTCACCTCACGTGTCTCCCTATCCCGCAGAGTCATCTGAACAACTTCCCAGCACACAATCTTGCGAAGAGCATCCACGGAGCACAACTGGAAAAATGATTTCACATAAGACAGCAGAAGAATTAGCAAAAATAGGCGCATACTTTGTACAATGCTTTAGAAACAAGAAATTTCAGCGTTGAAAATGCATACATGCAATTAAAATCTATTGAACCACAACTTTAACCTAAATAATCTTTGAAAGTTCAAAGAGCAAGTAAGAGGCTTCAAGTATGAGAAAAAACACAAATGAGGAAGCCCACGGAATACCTGCTTTAGCCAATCGAGAAAAACAATAGCCGTCTCTATCAATTTTTCTCTAGAAACTGGTGGCTCTCCATTCGTTTCTGAGATATAGTCCAAGACCAAGGAAACCATGCGGAAGACCTCGCTCACTGACACACCAAAAATCAATGGAAGCAAGAAAGCAAACTCCGTAAATGCAATACATGTTATGAACTCCTCATGTGGACGCTTCAGATGAACCCACAACTCACACATCAAATCCTCGAAAAGCTGCAAACTAAAGAAAAATGATGCACTCATACAACAGCCACTACACAATAAGTTCACATTCGACGGAAATCCAATCTATAACATCAAAAGCAGCAGAAGGAACACCACACTCCAGTATCATCACTAAAAGGCTAAGTTAAGAGCTGAAACAATCGAATCAAGGACAGTTTCGGTCAGTGAAAACAAAGAGCATGCACACAAGCTGAAGACCCAAATGGGATCCACGAAATTCTGTAAGCGAAAGCTCCAAGAGCAGACTCAAACCTGATTCTTTCGAAGGAAGCTCGAGTTCGGATGGCACAGATGGTTCTTGACGATCCACACAACGATGTGCACTACAAAATCTGCAAAATGCACTCCAAGCTGTCTAAAATGTTTCTAAGGGTGGGTTCCCAATGTATCGCATCCTCATCCATGGAGTCTCAGTTGGGGCAATCTTGGTTTGTACATAAGATCAAAAGACCAAAAGTAGAAGATAACATAAAAACTAGGCTTCAAGTCAATTCAAAATCTAGCCCAGCTCAATATTTCAGATCAATCATTTGAAAATAAAACATCTCAAAAAAGTAAAGAATAAATAAAATATACAAAACACAGCGCTAGCTAACATATTTTGAAAGGATGGACTTGCAAAACAATCATCAGTGCACTTATCCTTGTCGAAATTGGACACCCACAAGGGCATAACATCACTTCCATCCCAATGGCGAACTCACCCATCAAATTTCCAAGCCTGAAGATCCCCACAGTCGCAGCAACCGCCAGAATCACTGTGATACATCACTGTACACAAAGAGATAGTGCCATGTGTTAGAAACAAACAGCACAGGAAAATCTCCAACTCTGACAATTCCATGCTCAAGAAACAAAAGAATCAGATTCAACGCACTCATGACGAACATAATCATTGATACGGTGCACTACTGCTGTAGCAAATACAACAGGCTCATTCTGGGTGAGGGACACATTGCATGACCTAATGTAAAGGAGGATCAGATGCGGGCGTAAGGCTTAATCAACATCAAGGAAATTCACATCGATCAAAATGTAAACCAGCCATGGCTACTTACCATAGTCATGTTTCTTATGCTCACCCTCCATGAAACAACCCACACATATGGCACTGCAAAAGTCACAAAAGGGAGGGGTCAGCTCAAAGGTACTAAGATTGCAGTAATAAACTTGTAAAATGCAATCAAATGATGATGCAGAAAAGACTATTATGCATTCAGCTGGAATCAGAAGTCAGAACCCCAAATGTCTAAAAGCAAGATACATCAGCAAAAAAACAACCGACTCCGATGGTACTGATATCTTGAACGGGCTAGCAATCCATTAGCTACACTTTTCTGTGCAATTACTGACGTGAAATGAATCAGCATTTCTATGTCAAATGAAACAGCATGTTCCGGGCTAATAAGATATCCATGTAAATAGAGACGGCAGAAGCCATAAAAGCTGCCAAAATCGCCCCTCTAATGCACTCAGATGATTTGAAATGCGAAGAACAACCACTCTAGGTCGACCTCAAAAATCACACTCCCAGGCATCTCAACACTACATGTGGTATAAAGACACGCATTGACTTCTTCCTCCCTTCGTCAAAACTGTCAGGAATCAAAAGTCACACCAACAATGAGGTGCTTGGTTGTGTAGATATTGTACTCCGTACTGAAACAAGTTTAGGAATTGCAAATCATTCTCGAAGATCCTTTTGAAGCTCCCACAACTAGACTCCCAGACTAACAAAAGACTGGCCATCCGATGCCCAAAGTGTGGATCCACACTATAGCTCCCAATTTCTCCCTCGTCTTTAACATTGACATCTAAACACTCAACAGGTGCGATTTGAAGCAACACTCAAATTAGTCTAGGGATTGCAATGCTACATATGGTATCGCAAAATTGATAGATGGTTTGTGAATATAATCAGTGAATTTCTCGAAAATTAGCGACACAACGAACATTGCAGGGAAGGGAGGAAAGAATATCCAATGGCAAACCTAGAGTCATTGACTTGGCAAGTCCGGCAACGGTAAGCCACAGTTCCCTTTATCCACACAGTAGTGCATTGAGCTTGTCCATTGGCCTGTAACGCCTCCAGATACTGAAGAAATGAAACGTTGGAAGGAGACATTCGCTGCTCGAGCGTATTCAGTTCCTCCCTTGCTATCTCTGGGGTTAACCATGGCGACCACGGGAAGAAGCTCTTGTCGTACATCGCACCGACCATTTCCAACACCACGCATAGAGATCGAGAAAGAGAGAACGAGAAAGGATTCCTTTAAGAGTAACCTAAACCCTCCAAATTGAACAGTATTTGCAAATTTCTCACAGATTCATGAGAATTGCAACTAAACGGGCGAACTTCACCCAGTAACGGGGAGGCCAAAAGCATGCCAGGGAACGGCCGGGGACGAACGAGCTTCAAGGAGGCGGTGACGAGCTTGAGGACAAATACGATCGACTATGCGCGATACTGAACCAGCAACATGACACTCCAGACCGAAACAGCATCTCCTCGTCCGAATACCGTCGAGCCCTACTGCGGTACATATCCTCCCACAAGTCTCTGCTTACAGCCATGAGCAAAATCCTTGTCACGGCTGCCGCATCGAAAATTCTCCAAGAGGACCGATCCAATCGCTCCCAAGTCGGCTCACGCAACAAAGACTAATTGCACGCCTCGGTTCCCGTGACCACAAAACTTCGATTGGCAGAATTGCAAAATTAGGTCACCACCTGCATCCCTCCCCCGCAAAGTGCTTCTCCTTGTGAATCCTCCGTGAAACCTCGCGCCTCGGCCTCCATCAAATTCCACGACTCCGTCTTTAAAGCAATCCTACGATCAATACCGACAGCTTTTTCATCCTTTCACGTTTCCAACCCTGAAGCCTCTTCCCCAAACCCTGACATTCAACGACGACTCCCTCTCCCAGGAGTCAGACTGCCACTACCTTAACTTAACTTAACACCAGGCCGCCTTCCTGAGGCCGGCTCACATTCCGCAGGGTCAGTCCAAAAGCACGCTCTGCACATGCGCTACGCATGCAATTTCCTGTCTGGATCAACAAGGTACGTCGTACCAGCACTAGCTCAAGAGAACACGACACGGCGCCCTACATCACCTAGCAACCACCCTCCCAAGCGTGAATTCCATGAATTTCATCAATTTCCGGGCCAGGAGTGTCTGCAAGTCATACAACACCAACGGCAGCAGTCGGTAAACACCAAAAGTCGCGGAGCATGTACAGTCGACTACCTTAATTTCAGCACACAACTATTATACAGACACAGACTCGTAACGCATTGGTAGAGCGCCGTATCTTATTAGAGGCGTTACTCAACAACCGAAAAAATTCTAAGAAAATCATCACCACCACCACCACCTCCGTCCTCCACGAACATTCATCATTCTCACCTAAATTTCAAAACCACAGAAAGTCGATTGCAATTACGCGATCACCAAAATGGGAAACCCCCCCCGTAAAACGAAACCCGACGGACCTGTACTTTCTTCAGGACGGAACAGTCGCGCCATTCCGAATTAAAAATAAGTTTACAATCCATTTCATTAAACGCGAACCTGCAGTAAAATCTGCAGTCGACGGAGCGGAGCAAAAGCAAAGCGGGATTGAAAGGGCCAAAGGAGGTCTACAGGTCTAGTCCGCTGCTTTGCAAGCACTCAAGTAGCTGCTTTGGGGAAGCTTCCTAACGCGTGAAATTACGACTTAACTTACTAGTAAATGATGTGGATTTTACGAATCGTGAATGAGAGATTTAGCAAAGAGGTTTCGTCGAATCAGGAGCTGCCAAGTCTTTTTGCGAATGGTGACGTGTCAGTGGTCGGTAGTGTTCACATTTGACGAGGAATTTGAGGAGGAAGAAGAAGGTGAAGGGGACAAGAGAGTGTGCGTTAAATAGTAGTTTCCTGGTAGGCTGCCCAAAGGGAGTAGCGGAGGGGCGGGTTGCAGTAGTAGTGAGGGGCACAGAAAAATTATTTGGAAAGGAAATCATTGGTTGAAATGGTGGACTTCTGGAAGACTGGATTTGAAGTAATGGCAATGAATGAAGACGATGTGGGGGCCCCTTTAAAAGATGGACCAATGACGTGGAGAGCACTTCTTCTTTTTCCTTACAGTAGCAGCAAAAGAGAATAAGATGGGATGGTCAAATGGCATGGAGAGAGCACTTCTTTTATTCCTACAATTGGAGCAAAAGAGATTGAGTTGAGATGGTCAAATGATGTGAAAAGCACTTTTTTTTATCGTACTATTGTAGCAAAAGAGAATAAGCTTAGACGGCCAAATGACGTAGAGAGCACCTTTTTTTTTCCTACAATTGCAGCAAAAGACAATAAGGTTTGATGGCCAAATGATGTGGGGAGCATTTTTTTATTTTTTTCTTGCAATGGCAACAAAAGGGAATAAGCTTAGATTTGGGGTCCCATAGAGTTTTGCATGGGGGGTCACCTAGATATGCAACATGTACTTCCAAAAGATGGCCTCGTGCAAAATGCTTGTAGCCAATATTTGAAGCTTTTATTGAAATAATGGATGCTAGTAGTAAAATTGTCGTAGCATTTGCAACAACAGTTCAACACTCCCATTCTAAGAAGTCACCCCACTAAGGTAAACTACGTACTCCATTCCAAACCAAATGGAAGCAAGTCCATTGTGGGCTAAATCATGTTAGTGGTATACATTTGAGAAGTTGGATGTACATGACTAACATAATTTAGCCCACAAGAAGATTGCTCCCATTTTGTTTAGAATGGGGTAGTTTACCATACTTGCTCTACCTTTGGTGTTAGAGATTTAGATTTAGATTTTCCCAAACATTCAAAATCTACCAATCTACTAGCCTATGCCGGCTATAATTTTTAGATTGATTTATTTCAAAAAAATATGCTTCTTCTTTTTAGAATAATTATAATCATGGAGATATGAGAATAGTGATGTGAGGCCTCAAATAATATTGCATAGTCTCTTTAATTTCTATAATAGCATTTCCACTAGTGTGGTGAAACTTCATTACATTCAATCATCATACCACTTGTTAAAAAATGGAATACTTGTTTATCCGGCTTGTGCATTTTGTCATATTAATATCCAATCAATCACAAGTCTCCTCGTGTGTAAAAACAAAAAATGAATCTTTATTATTTATTCTTCCTAGAACATATTATTTGTAGAAGAAAAAATAATTTTCAGAAGAAATTGCATGCCACCCCACACAAACAATCAATTGTTGTCCTACAAAGATCATTTTTAGGTCTATCCAAGTATAAATTGCACATTTTCATCTCCAAAATTGTCATTGTCTATTGAAGATAGATTTGAGTATATGATTTTTTTCACTTCTCCAATTTTGCTATATAGGGACCTATTGAAGTGTCACCATTATGATTCTTAACCATCCTTGTGGAACATCACCAACTTCACCACGTGGCACTACATGTCTCAATGGTTGTCAACTAATGGGTAGGAGCCTCTATTAAAGATTTTGGGGCTTTTTCAAGGTATGTCAAACATGTATACACACTTTAGATCCCAAAGGTGTCAAAAGTGGTCACTCTAAGTTTGTACTTTTGAATAACACAAACCATTGTCGGAAAATGTCATGTGCATTTTTGGGGTAGGTTATTTGTCATAATTAGGGTTTCTTGCCTAATTACACAATTTTGCCCAAGTAATCTGAAATTACACTTTCTTCATTTGCTTTCATCATCTATTGGAGAATTCCACTCTTGCAGTTAATGGCCTTGTAGCTACGGACATTATCCTATACATAAAATCCTTCCACACCTATAACTTTATGCAAACTAGACTAATCTTAGAAATCTTATAATGCATCAAGAATTGTTGCATTCCAAATTATAGAACATATCCAAATTCAACAATAGACACGAATAATAAATCAAAGATACCGCACTAATCTATATTAATATATTACATAGTATTGCAAAATATAGCATGCGAATGCTACTGTGTGATAATAAACTATTGCATATTACTCCATACAAAATTGAGAAAATGTTGTTCCAAAAGAACTTGAAATACTTATATTGTAGTTGTAGCACAAAGTTGACACATTGATGCCACATAATTCATTAAAATTTGAAAAGTAGATTTGGCACTTTAAAGTTTTATTCTAAAAATTGGGCATTACATTCACAATGAAATCACAATATTTGGCAATTACCTTGTCTCACATAGCTTCAAATGATGAGAAGACAAGTTGTTTATACAAATGGGGTCATTGGAGTAGTAGTAGGTAAAACAACCCATGTGGTATATGAAAATTATAATAAGTAGAAGCTCAACTGCTCATACTTAAGTCAAAAGCAAGAATTGTGTTTAAAGTAGAATTTGAGACTTCATTAAGGCACTATAAAATAACTTTTTTCAAAAAATTATGAAGTATGTTTATGTAGGAAATAAAGCTAAATTTCATCTCTAAAAATCTATTTGAGATTTCGAGCCTCAAATCAAAAGTTATGGACAAAGATTAGAAGAGGTTGGAAGGGACATTTTCAAAAATCCTCTCTAAATTTTTGTCCATAACTTTTTATTGGAGACTCAGAATCACAAACTATTTTTTTGAGATAAAATATAGCTTGATTTTACAGCTTCTATTAGTCCAAATATTTTTGAAAAAAACTATTCTACTATGCCAAAATGTGGTCTGAAATTCTACTTTGAACACAATTTCTACACTTTGACAATGAGCAGTTTATCTTCAAATTGTCCCATACTCTTTGAAGATTCATGATGGATAATGGATTTCATTATAAAAATAACCTCTCCGCCAATGGCTCCCACGAAATGAGCAAACAACCAATTCCATCAATTTGCCATCAAAAAAATTCTGGATGGTAGGTGATCAAGTGATATTGGTACTGGTAGTATTGAATATCTGTGATTGAGTTGGACTTTGGTTCTCTAATTTGGACTTTTTGGTTCACACGGAACGTTTTCTTTGATTCTACAACTTGGTCATTTTATTCTTGCTGACTTTGGCAATTTCTCTTGGTCATTTCATTTTATTAGTTGATATTCTTCAAAATAATTATTTTCCGCCGACCCTGCCCTACAACTACGGTACTCATGTCGCTGACCTTTCGACCATGTCGATTTTGGGCAATATTTTGCCCCACAGAGATTAAACTATTGCTCACTCATAACATTGTATAACTAGGCAATGGTCTTCCCCCATGTTGGGAATGTAATTATGTTTTGCTAGATGTCATCGAAGGACTTCTCATTAGTTACTTCAAGGATTGGGATTGGCTCAAGAATCATAAAAACTTGGAAGACAATTTTGTTCACTGTAGGTGTCCCCTTTTCAAGGAAAAACAACGTGAATGATTCCAATTAAAAAAAGTTTTTCTTCTTTAAACAAATGAAACCATTAGAAGAAGATCCATCCGTTAAGTTAATTAGTTTGTTCGTTTGTTATATTGAGATTTCCTAGATTGTACATCCCTAGATTGTGTTCTTAGTACTATTAGAAAGCCCTCAATAAGGAGGGGTGCATGGGCTTTGTTTTGTAAAGTTTGGAACTATGGTGTGAAAGTTATTGAGTTTCAAAGATTTTATAAATTAAAAAATTAAATTTTTATTTTTATTTTTATTTTGGCTATGGCAACAACGAGGGCAACAACACAGGGTACACTAAGGTGAACTCACCCAAAGGTGTCTCTATTCCCATTCTTGTACCCTAGACTCCCACTAAATGTGTCCCTAGGCTTTAGTTAACGTTTGAATGCTAGGCCGATCACCATGGAAATTGTCTATTTTGTCACCCTATGAATTGTTGGCCTAAAAAAAGACAAAAAAAGTACCCATTGGAAGACACACTACTATAGATGATCTTTTCTTTCCACACAAATTTGGGATGATGAATAGTTTGCATTTATGTCCTACACGGAGAGATTCTTTGTCATTCATCGGCCAAAAAACATCCTCCACGGCATTTATAGATTAATGTATCCTTCAAATACTTACCTTTCATTCACTAATGCATTTGAAAGACACCTACCTAGCTGTGATTCATTGACTACTTTTTTTTTTGTAGATTTTGATTTAGGGTCCACCTATATGACAATTTCAATAGTCTAGGGACCCAACACTTTGAAAAACCATAGAAATTACGTACCGCTTTTGAAAAATCTTTATTTTTTTATTTTTTTTATTTTTTTAATATCCATGATTTTCACTTGCTAGTACTACGAAAATAACATTTTTAGAAAAAGGTGCCTCCAACTATGCTGAATTCATTTACTTATATTGACTGTTTCCGGTGTTTCCACCGTAAGCTTTAATTAGTTGAACTGAAACCCACCCAAACCTCCATATTTAGCAAAATGTATAAAAAACACGAGAGACTGGGAGAGAGAGGAGTCAGAAGAGGAGAAAATGCAGGCGCCATGATTGGACGGACAGTCAAAGGGAAGAATGTTGCACTAGGGGTCCGTGACGTCATAACCAAGAAAACCCGACAGCCAGTATGACGTCACAGCCTTCCCCCGCACTCCACGCCGGGACATGCCTCGCTGGCGGCCACCCACTTGTTGTCTGCAAGGGCAGTGGCTGCCTGCTGCCTGCTGGGCATGCGGCCACTTTTTGTCTGATTTCTAATTGAGTCTAGTTTTGGGAAACCAGGGAAACAGCAGAAGAAAAATAAAATAAAAATGATCTCATAATTATTCTCGAGCGAGTCATCACGGCAGAGATCGATCAATACCGACAACCCCGTTCCGTTCCGTTTCCCTACCTTACCTTGCTTCTTGGATTCTCCATGATTGAAAGTGAAAAAGGAGGCTCATTTTCACACTTTCTCCCGCCAACCGTATCAAAAAAAGAAAAAAGTTAGTTAACTTTACAATGTGGAATAGGCGACCGTCTTTTCCGTAAAAATGGTCGGTTTCTTCTTCCAAAACAAAATAGAAGCCGTAGGGGACTCATAAGAAGAAGAAGAAGATTGCCTTTTGACCAATACGGGGACCAATACCGAATGCCGAAGAGGTTGTTGAAGGTAGCTCAACTAGAGAGAGAGAGATTCTCAGTTGTCCCATGTGACAATGTGTAGCATTGATGTTTGATCAAAGTATGTGATGGCTACTATTTGAACGTGTCATTTTGTAGACACCTACCTATGTATTTTGTAGAGTGCATTAAAAAAAATTTGAAACGTGCAATTGTATTAATTAATGCGTAGTGGCACATGTAGGGGCCGTGGCTTCTAGAAATTGTAGTTCAAATAGGTGCTTTGGGACCCTAAAAAAAACTCCATCCTACAATGTGAAGATAGACATGCCAAATTTGACTTTTTAGTCTTTTTTTTTCTCTATACCACGTGTAATTGGATAATGCATTGTTTATAAACATTTACTTGGTGTGTAAAAATGGGAATCAAGAAGTTAGAAGGCTTGACAAATATAAATTATATGAAATTATGGCGTGTTGATTTGGTCATCTTGGAGTGTCTATGCTCAAATATAGGGATAGTAGATGTTATCTTTGGAAACCAAATCATTGATGATTGCTTGTAAATAGTATTTGAATAAGCTTTGCTTTTTATTGGCACCTTCTCTACCAAACTAAAGCTCTTAGTTAATGAGATAAATGAGTTAAAAGCAAACCTTTAATCAAATTGCCAAATAATGTTTCAAAATGTTATATTTCATATATAAATATCATAAACAGTCAAACTATTATAATAAATTCATCCCTTTCATTGCAAGCTCCTCACTTCTAATTTCAACAAGGTGCAATGAAAAGAAACTTTGGATCTTGTCTTTGTGGCAAAGGTGGTATCTAAACCTCAAATTTAGAAAGAAGAAAAGTAAATTTGATTTAATGATTGCATACAACCATGCCTTCTTGTTATTTAAAAGAAATAAGGTGAACAAGAATTAAAACACATTCTAGAATAATAGTTGAAATAAAACTCAATTGGAGGACAACATTTCATAAATTTTTGGTTTATGGTCAATTTTGTTAAAATGGCGGTATTCTGCATGCCATTTTAATGGAATATCTTCAACAAATGGAGAATAAGTGTGCCACAATAGGGTCATACATGTGCCAATTTTATGCCTAACACATTCAAATCACTCCTAGTTCACGCATTTTCACTCCCCTCGGATAATCTTTCCATTGTTTTCATTCTTTCAGTGGTTTCATTTTGGGCCATTTTAATGGAATACTGCCATTTTAACGAAATTGACCATGTTTACTCTAATTTGTAACAACTTACAACAAAACTTTAATAAATTTAAATAAAATCTAGTGAGATAGGTACAATTTAATCTTTAAATTTCATATAGGGTTATTGGACCTTAAATTGTGCTTGTAAAATGTCTACAAGACTACAACTTTACATACAACACTACTAACATGGTTGTAAAGTGATAGAACCTTTAGTGAATGGTCTTGGATTTTTATAAAATTGGCACTTCAAATATGGATGTTTCAAATACTTAAGAGATTTTTTCAAGTCTTGACTTGAAAAATTCACAAAAAATACAAATATGCAATTTATTGTTATTATTTTAAAATTTAGAATTTCCATTTGTCTACAAGCCATAAACAACCTGTAATTGTAGGTTTGAGTCTATCTATGCACATTAGCTCAAGTGAATGATATTTCTTTTTTGTTAGATTAATCCCTTAAAGACTAGGGGATAATCTAGATTTCTAAAACTATGAAGATGTATTGCAAAATGCAACTTAGAATGATAATTTAATAATGAATTTCAATCAATAGTTGTAAAATACGATTCATGAATCATATCCATAAGGTTAGATCAACAAGTATACAAACCAAAAACTTTCAATAAAATTTGAAGCCAAAAATTGAAAGTTCTTACTAAATTCAATTGTAGATTTAATTTTTTTGTGATTCCATATTAATTTTTTTTCTTGAAGTTCAAAATGTCATGTTCTAATCACAATGATTTTTGAAGATTTTACTTTTACTTTCATATTCAAGTCATTTTTGAAGAGTCACTCCTTTTTTAACTGAAAAAGTGGTTACTTTGATGCCAAACCTACCAATACCTATTGAATAACAGAATGTTTGCATAGCAAAGTCTTTAGAATCTACATTGTACAATTGTTAAGGACCTAGCACAAGAATCCTTCAAAAAAATTGATAGATGAAAAAATGCATTTTCATGTACTTTAGTTAGGATGTGTTTGTTCAATCATCCTCTCCTCAAAATTTGGCAGTCTGGTCCCGTTGGGGTTAAAGACGAGAAGAGGTCCATAAAACAGTTCAAGCTCTAAATGCATCCCCTCTCTAGGAATAAGTCACATATTCCTTGAAATATCTATGACCTCTGAATATGCATGATTAAAGGGACAGTTTGTTTTTGTTTTTCGAAACAAATGAAACTGAATTTCAGTAAAGGGACAGTTGAAGGTGACTTCCTAGCAAAGTACCAAGCTTGATTTTTCCAGTAAATCCGGCGATATTCAACAAAGAATGACGGTTTAGCAGTTCACGGTAAACTTATCCTGAAATATCAAATACTCCGAGAGTCTGTATGCATGCATGAATCGAATCATCCCTAACTATAGAACTGAATTGGATTCTGCAGGCAGGCGCGGCGCAGGCGGACCGGAGTGAAGGTGAGCGCCAGATTTGACTAACGTAGGACGTTCTGCACCTTCGTCAATCGTCACGCCTCCAGATGATTTTTTGTCTGATCGAGTTGGGTGCCATAACTGCTGATTCAGTCTAGCCGGGAGTGCAACACAAGTTAGGTGCGTTATTATTGTTGGTGCAGACGACAGAGGCCTAGCTAGCTAGCTAGTAGCTACAGTACGTACTGGAAATCTTAATTGACGACGTCTACAAAGCGTCCACTTATTCATGACGATCAGATCGACAGTAAAGCTTAATAATAACTTGTAAACTGGAATGCAGACAGTCAAACGCAAGCTAAGTCTTAGATCGATTGAAGTTGGTTGTTGATGTTGGTATCCTGTTGGTCCGACTTAATTCGCCAGGCCACCTGCAAGTGGCTGGTGGGTCTGTATTCATTTGTCTCTTTTGCAACGGAATTCCGTTTCATTTGTTCCCCAAAAAGAGAAAAGAAAAGAAAAGTTGGTTGTTGATCGATGCACAAACGTAGGTTATGCACGCATTCGATATTCCCTGCATTGGGGTAACTTAAGTTATCAGTAAATAAGTCTGTTGTACACGAGTTTCAGCTTTACTGGCATGCATATATGAAAAAGAAAGAAAAAAAGTATGGTACGCCGGAATTTTCATTACAGTAGGTACGTTGGTGTCCAGAAACATAATTATTAAAATCATGGCATATATGGAGTGGCAAGTGGTGGCAAACGGCGCGATCTGGAGCTAGTGCTAGACCTGCACATGGTGAGAATTTCGTCCTCAATCCACAACTGTAGGTCATCACACGTGAAAAGTTGAAACCTCAGACCGAGATTTACAGACAAACCATAATAAGCTATCCAGAATGTTATCGTGTTTCCCCTCATCCAGCTGCAGCAACTTCGATCGAGCTGAGTCGATCGATCGAGTGCAGGGAGCCAGCGCGCCTCCGTGGCCTGCTCAATCTTGAGATTTTTACTGTAGACAATGCAATGCCTGATGAATATCAGCGACGCGGCAGCTAGCGCCCATCACAAGGAACTTGCAGTGGAATCATTCAGAGCCATAAGTTAACTGAAGCAACTGAAGCAACTGAAGCTGCCTCTGCAGCTTGCTGGCCTGCAAACGCGCCACAGGAACGAGTTGGCGAGGGAACCGAAAAGGGATCAACTGAAGGAAAACTGGCGTGAACTTTCCTGAATCCTTTCTCCGTTCCCTCCTCGTCTCTTTCTGCTACTGAAAAAAAATTCTCAAATTCCTGCACCAATGGCATTCATTGAGCGCCAGATTGGCTAACCGCTTTAATTTCCTATTAAGGCATGACACTAATTACAACTGAGCATAATTAGCTACTATAATTATTAAACATGAACGATTTTCATTGGATCTTATTGGCAATTGAAAGAAGATTCCAATGCATTTTAGCACACATTATTTGGATACTGTATGAATGAGTTATGAATTTTCAAAATATTGTCTCTAGACTTTCCAGAAAACAACATTAGGTTTTTATAGACTATGAAGATTTGATTGTACAAATTTTGAGTAATCAACTTTTAAATTTTGTAATACTTTGATTTAGATGTAGTTGTGGCCTTTTAGGTAGTGTTCATTACATCGGTGTACAGTAATCTTACGAATTTAAATTGTTCCCAATCAAGGAGATTCAACTAAAAGTCTATAAACTTCAAGATGTTCAAAAATGTTTAGTAATGCGTAGATTTCTGAACTGCAAATTGTGTTGGAATTGTAGTAAAGTGTATTTGACTATATAATACAACAATTTCTAGAGAAGTGGGGGCAAGCTCATGGCATGAAGAAGTTAGTTTGGCCTCTTAATTCACTACAAGAGAAAGGGGTGTTTTAAGTAGTGTCCTAGACATCATGTCTTTTAAGTAATGTCTTTTAAGTAAGTTTTTAAGTAAAAATTTACTAAAAAGATTGTCTTTTTAGTAAAATTTTACTTAAAAGACGTTACTTAAAAGACATGATGTCTAAGACACTACTTAAAACACCCCTTTCTCTTGTAGTGATTTACCATAGAGAACTTTAGAAGATAGTAAAAAATTTGTCTTGATAGTAAAACAAGCAAAAGAATAAGCAAAAAATGATACAAACAATTCAAGCAATATGGGATCAAGTATCTTTAAAACAAGTGTAAAAGCTCATTTCTAATATGCACAATAGAATGTAAGCTATAATTTCAATGAAGGGTGGCAACATGAGATGATAGATGGTGTATTAGTAGAAGAAATCCAAATTATTGTATGATTTGAATTATTTATGTATATAATTCTTATGATATTCAAGTACATCTTACTATGATTCCAACACAAATTGTGGTTTGAAAATCTATGTATATTTTAGCATGTAAGAGAATCTTGAAGTTTATAGACTTTTTGTTGAATCTACTTGGAAAAACAAATTTGTGAGATTATTGCACCCTATTGTGCATACCTTATCCAAAATTAAAGTTAAACAACCCACTGTATTTAGAATTAGGAATTTGCCCTCATGCCATTGTTGAATTTAAAAACAAATTTCCACATTTAAAAAGTCAAGTGTAAGAAATGGTAAGAGCAATTGAAATTATTTTATTATGAAAAAATATGAATTGATTATGAATTTTTGAAGCGTTCCACCCATTGTGGCCCAAAGAGTCTCTACTTTACCTCCAAACCAAAAAAAATTGTATCCATATTGCTCATCTTACTCATTTAAAGCAATCACAATATTTTCTAAGGTGGCATTAGAAAAAAAATGAGGCCTCCAGAGGGCTGCTCCAGCAGCAGTTGAACTACCCTCCCATCTTTATTTTTTGGCAGAAAAAAAAAAATTCCCTAAAATTTCCCACCTCAAACTTGCCGTGTTTAATGCTTCCAGTGGCACAGGAACCTAGTTTTACATTTTTTTTTCAAAAATAAATAAATTTAGTCATAGAAAAAGATTTTTTTTTAATTAAAAAAATTAAATATTTATTTTAGTTGTTGGGGCTGACTACTCTGGCTATATTCACCCAAGCTAACTTTCCTCTACAACTAGATTCCGACTAGGGACTACTTTGAAAACAATAGCTTGTTTGGTCACTCTGGAGTAGCCCTCCAGAGGCCTGAAATTTTCTCTAATGTAGGCTTAAGAAAATCACTTTCTACAATGAATGTACACTAAAAAGGTGGAAGTTCCAAATGAGGTCACTAATCACTCATTCACTCATATTGTCAACTAAGACATTAATTGTAGCCCAAATCTCATTTATTGGCCACTCTTATAATTGTCTAGGTGTCCGCTATGGGTCTTTTGACTGCAATGGGATGTTCTACCTTATCATTCATGCACTTAGTAGAGTGTTGGTTAGACTCTCTAAATAAACAAATAATTGATACTATAAATAATGGAGATTGGAAAAAGTGTTACCTCTCTATTAGTATTTTTTGCACAAATTTTTGCCACCTTGCTATAAACAAAGCACAAAAGCTATTTTTTGAAAAGAATTTTTTTCCCCTCTTCAAAATAGCCATACCCTAAGTACACTTTAAAATGAATAGCCAAAGGCTATTGACTAAGGAATCATCTAGGTTTCATATAGAAAATTATAACCAAATATCACCCAAATATCATATGAATAATGAAGAAATAGCTATCTCCTTCTCGAAAATGAAAAAAATCACATCTCTCCATTGCTTTAATTTTCTTGAACACTCTTTTATCTTCTAGAAATGAGATAATATGAACAATAATGAGATTTTTTAACCTCTAAAGGACTATGGTGTTTTTAGGCCCAAGACTGCTTCACTAAAGTATTGGTATCCAAAGTGAGACTGAAATCTTCATGTATATTTATTCATTAACAAATTCGACCATAGGATCCTTTACTTAACTTGTTACAATATACCCTCCTAAATTTTTATAGTGAGAAACTTTACCAATAGTATGTACATGATGCTTGAATTTCAAAAAGAAGTATTTAAATTCTTATCAAATGGTTAAATTTCATCTTTCAAACTTTTAATTTTACCCCAAAATGAGCATTACAAAAAATTTCAAGCCTCCAGAAGGTTGCTCTGGAGTGACCAAACAAGCTATTGTTTTCAAAGTAATCCCTAGCCAAAATTTAGCTGCAGAGGAAAGTCACCTTGGGTGGATATTGCTGGAGCAGTCGGCCCCGACGACTAAATTTATTTTTTGAGTTGGCTATTTTTTCAAATATCATGGCAATTATGGAACTACTATTTTTGGTGAATCCACTCACAAAGCTTTTTTTTATTTTAGTTTTATTTATTTATTTTTCTGCACCTAAATTTTTCTTTTAAAAAGAAAAAGAAAAAAGAAAAGAAAACTAGATTCCTGTGCCATTGGCAACATTGAAAACTACAAGTTTGAGGTGGGCGATTTTAGGGGAATTTTTTTTTTGCCAAAAACAAAAGATGGGAGGGTAGTTCAGCTGATGTTGGAGCAATCCTACGGAGGCCTCATTTTTTCTCTAATGTATGCATGTCTTGCAACTTGCATGATTCCTCTATAATATGTTGAAAAAATAAGTTGGAAATACATATAAAACAATTCAACAAAAAAAATTTCATATTCATGCTTGAAAGAAATGATAAGTAGAAAGAGGTAAAGTATGAATACAAATATTAAGTTGAACATTAAGGCTTAAGAATTTCTTTTATGGAATTCAAAAATTCCAATCCCAATGTTTGTAATGTTGTAATAAACAATCTACATCCTATGTTTTAATTTTTTTCTTGCAAATATTAAAAATTGAGTTCAAAACAACACTTTAAAGTTTATTTTGGGGTAGAGATCCCACAATCTAAAACCCCTCATAACTTTCATTTAATTAATTGAAATAGAATGTATCAAAGCTTTTGAAGTAAATATAAATATAGGAAAAACAAATTCAAATTTGAAATTAAAAAAAAAAGTGATTTTTTCTAAGTTGCCTGAGCTGCTCAGACTTTGAAGAAACTACATATCATACAATAATTTTTTAACCATATAGTCCAATGTTATGAAAATTGTTGTGCCTTGAATCTACTCCTTCACCACACCTTGTCTGAGAACTTCAAAGGAAAAAAGAAGAAGATTCCATTTGTAAATAGATGATCGAGAACCCTATGTTGCCAAAAACCATATTTTTATTTTTATTTCAGGGCTTAGGGTGAAAGTCCAGATGCTCAAATTAAGGGCCCATGGATTCCTTACTTGCATGATTGTAATTGGTACCAAATATGAAAACTGGAGCTTTTATTACCTTAGACTGTAAGTTCAGGATTCCACCAAATTTCGGAGTCTTGCCGATCTGCTTCGATTTGAGAACTTACGCTGCATGCAATCCGATCCAGGACTCTTGGTGCGGAGATCGATTCGGATTCATGGAGAAATTCATTTCTCAGTCTTTCACAAATGAAACCGATCGAGGCAGTGCATGATTGAGCTTCGATCAAGGTTTCATAGGAGTTAGAGAATGATCGATGTAGAAAGTGTAAATTATATATATGCGGATACAGGGCGAAGTTATTTGATATCACCAGATCGAGTCACTCAGCAAACAACATTGTACGTGTTGGTGAAAAAATGAATCAGATTGGTCAAAAGAAAGTCGGTCCCCATAATTATTATTATATATACTCAAAACTACTGTAAAGTCACAGCACAGAACCAATTTGGGTTTCTCAGTGGGCTTAACTGAATTCATCTCGTCTTCAATTCTGGATTAATTATTTACCGACGGAAATGCTTGTTCGAGAAACACTTCGGTCCTATTAAAGATCCTCGCTATCGAATGCACCAAGTTCAAAAATATCTTCAAACACTTCGATCTGCCAAGTGAACCAAAGTGTGAACTTATTTCATTAAGATCGATCAGACAGTATGAACTGGGATGCAGACACTCAAACACAAGGTTGAATTGAAGTTGCATGGTGGTTAATTGATGCACAACTTAATGAAAGGTAAGCTACGTCGGTCTGTCCTGCAGGTTGTGTCTGTCACTCAGTCCTTGGTCCTTGGTTCACTTGTGGCTGTCTGTCCTGTATTGATTTTGCCCTTGTTAAAAAAAGAAAGACAGTTAAGTTACGACTGTTACGTTATTCTGGTCACTCTGGTTCCCCGCCAGGCCACTTGTAGCTGGCGGATATGTATTTTACCCCTTCGCAATGAAATTCCGTTCCATTTGATCAAAAAGAAAAAAAGAAAAAAAAGAAAAAGGTTAAATTATGGTACGCATTCCAAACAGTATTCCCTGCATTGGGTGTAAGTTATTTAAGTACGTCTGTTGTACGTGAGTTTCAGCCTTACTGGCATGAAAAGAAGCAAAAAAATATGGTAGGCAGGAATTATCAGTAGGTGTACAGTAGTGTCCAGAAACATAATTATTAAAAACATGGCATATCTAGAGTGGCAAGTGGTGGCAACCGGCGTGATCTGGACGGAGTGCTAGACCTGCACATGGTGAGACGGAATTTCCGAAATCCGGGAGTCGGTCATCACACGTGAAGAGTTGAAACATCAGCTAGCTAGGCAGTTGTCTTGTCCCTTCCGTCCCCGCAAGCGAGGCCACCCCTGGCTGGTGGTTTTTTGTAATTTGCCATTTTCAATGAAATGAAATCTCGTTTCATTTGTGTCAAGAAAAACAGAAAACAAAAAACACACGCGCGCTCAGGCCTCAGGCCGAGATTTAGAGACAAAGCTAGTTAACCAGCTAGCCAGAATGTTACGTTGTCGTGTTTAATTCCCCTCATCCAGCTGCAGCAACTTCGATCGAGCTGAGTCGATCGATCGAGTGCAGGGAGCCAGCGCGCCTCCGTGGCCTGCTCAATCTTGAGATTTTTACTGTAGACAATGCAATGCCTGATGAATATCAGCGACGCGGCAGCTAGCGCCCATCACAAGGAACTTGCAGTGGAATCATTCAGAGCCATAAGTTAACTGAAGCAACTGAAGCAACTGAAGCTGCCTCTGCAGCTTGCTGGCCTGCAAACGCGCCACAGGAACGAGTTGGCGAGGGAACCGAAAAGGGATCAACTGAAGGAAAACTGGCGTGAACTTTCCTGAATCCTTTCTCCGTTCCCTCCTCGTCTCTTTCTGCTACTGAAAAAAAATTCTCAAATTCCTGCACCAATGGCATTCATTGAGCGCCAGATTGGCTAACCGCTTTAATTTCCTATTAAGGCATGACACTAATTACAACTGAGCATAATTAGCTACTATAATTATTAAACATGAACAATTTTCATTGGATCTTATTGGCAATTGAAAGAAGATTCCAATGCATTTTAGCACACATTATTTGGATACTGTATGAATGAGCTATGAATTTTCAAGATCAAAAGCTTGCTTGTTAAGGTATGGTACCCATAGTAGTCAGTAATTACAACCAAGTATAGTTACTATTATTAAACACAAACAATTTTCATTATCTTTTATTGGCAACCCAAAGAAGATTCTAATGCATTTTAGCATGCATTATTTGGATATTGTATGAATAAGTTATGAATTTTCAAAATATTGTCTCTACACGTACCAGAAAACAACATTAGGCTTTCATAGACTATGAAGATTTGTTTGTGTAAATTGAAGGACTATTGTATAAATCTTGGGTAATAAACATCTAAGTTTTTTGACACTTTTTGGATAGTGTTCGTTGTGGCCTTGTAGGTTTACAATACTAGGGTAGGGTGATTGCAAGAAAGACCGAACGATTTTGGTAGCGTTTGGTCAAAAACTGTGTTTTTTCTGCCCAGTACTAGGAGTACTAGGAGTACTAGAAAATGGAGCAATCTAAATCGTTGATCTAAAAAATCAACGGCCAATAGTACATTTGAGTACTTTATAATACTGAAACAATACTACTTAAAAAAAATGACAGTTTGTCACAGAAAGTAGATAAAATTAAGTATAAATTAATAAAATTAGAAAATCATGAATAAAAAAAACTAAAAATTGGCCATTTATAAAGACTTGATAGTGATTACATTTCACCAAAAACTAGAAGTTGAAACCATCATAAATGTTTGGAGTGCTATGCGCAAGGGACCCCTATTCGCATGCATGTTGAAGACAAAAAATTGTTTTTTTTTAATGCCCTTTGGTAGGCACATGCTCATCTAGTGTGGGAATAGCCCACAAAAAATTCAAGTGAACATCATAATTTCTGGATGCTCTACAGGGTGAATGCAAGAAACACTGGTACTATAATTTGGCGTCACAATTGGAATGACGGAGATGCCATTTGCCATATCTTTTGGGAAATGAAGTCCATGTACTTGAAATTTTTATTGAAGATGGCTAACTTGAAAGTCCTCAGATTCCTTACTTTTGAGAAATTTTGAAAAAAAATCCTTTAATTAAATTGTAATTTACCTAATTTGTCACACTTTGCGTTTTAGGGGGGTTTAGTATTGTGGAGCATCCAAAAATGATGATGTACGTCTAGGATTGTTGTGGGCTATTGCCACAATAGAAGGGCATGTGCCCACCAAAGGGCATTCAAAAAAACACAATTTTTTGTCCTCAACATGCATGCAAATAGGGGTCCCTTGCCCATAGCGCTCCAAACATTTATGATGGTTTCAACTTTTAGTTTTTGGTGAAATGTAATCACTATCAAGTCTCTACAAATGGCCAATTTTTAGTTTTTTTTTATTCATGATTTTTTAATTATTATTAATTTATACTTGATTTTATCTATTTTTTGTGACAAATTGTCATTTTTTTCAAAGAGTACTATTTTAGTATTATTAAGTACTCAAAAGTACTATTGGCCGTTGATTTTTTGGATCAACGGTTGAGATTGCTCCGTTTTGCAGTACTACGAGTACTAGCAATACTAGGCAGAAAAAATGCAGTTTTGGCAGAATGCTCCCTAAATCATTCGGTGTTTCTTGCATCTACCCTATAGTACTAAAAAACCCTAAACCGCAAAGTGTGACAAATTAGCTAAATTGACATTTAATTATAAAATTATTTTTCAAAATTTATGAAAAATAATGAATCTCATGATTTCTCATTTAGCCATCTTCAATAAAAAATTCCAAGTCCATTGGCTTCATTTTCCAAAAGTTATGATTGATGGCAACTTAGTCACTTCAATTTGTGACGCCAAATAGGACCGGTCTTTCTTGCAATCACCCGGTACAATGATCCTACAAATTTTTCTTCTCAAGCAAGGTGATTTAACAAAAAGTCCATGAACTTCAAGATACTCTTATATACTAAGAAATGCATAGATTTTCAAATTGCAAATTGCATTGGAATTGTAGTAAAGTACATTAAACTACTATACAAACAATTTCTAGAGAAGTGGAGGCAAGCTCATGGTATGAAGAAGTTAATTTGGCCTCATAATTCACTAGTGAGAAACTTGAAGGATAGAGTAAGCCAAAGAACAAGCAAGAAATGATAGAAACAATTCAAGAAGCATGGAATCAAGTATCTTTCGAGCAACTGCAAAGGCTCATTTCTACTATGCCCAATAGAATGAATGAAAGGTGGAAACACTAGATGGTAGGTATAATTGTATATCTAAAGGAAACTCAAATTATTGTATGATTTTGAATTTTATATGTATATATGTTTTTTGATATTCAAATATACTTTACTATGATTTCACCACAATTAGTGGTTTGAAAATCTATGCATTTTTTTACATGTTGAAGTTCATGAATTTTTTGATGAATTTGCATGGGAAGAAAATTTTATAAAATTATTTAGTGTACCTTCTTGTACAATGCATGCCTTAGAGCAGATCCAATGTAGCCGTGATCCATTGCATGCCAAAGGCATAATGGCAAGGCCACTAAAAAAAACACATCCCTCAATGCAATCGTTGTTGGTTTTTCTTTAATCTCAATTCCTCCATTAATTTTCCATGATTCTTAGCTTGGCAATTCAGTTAACCCATAAACAACATAGAGGACATTTTTCAGCCAATGAATGACAAAGAATCTCTCCACATGGGACAAAAGTGCAACTATTCATCCTCCAAATTTTGTATGAAAAGGGAACGTCTTCTTCAATAGTTTGACTCCCAATGAGTGCTATTGTATTTATTTTAGCCAACAATTCCCACGGTTCCAAAATAGCTAATTTCCACAGTGACCACCTCGTCGTTTCAGGGTTATTAAAATATGGAGAGCCCGCAAGTTGGTTTACAATAGGAAAAGTCATACGGAATGATAGCTAAACCTTTTTATGCTTTGTTATGTGTGCCAATAAATAGGACCTTCCCTTTTTTGCATGAAAGGTCTTTTTTTAATGTAGAATCTTTTCATTTAAAAAAAAATTCTTTTTATAATTAAAAAATTTCTTGGCACTCTCTTTATTGTTTCAACTCCTGGTGTTACATTTAGATGTGTGCATGCTAGAGCTAGACAATGGCCCGGCCCAGCTTTGGCTACAGCAACAGAACTGATCTTGTCAACTTCCTGTTCCTTAAGTAGTCTCCAGATTGGCCAAATGCTCTCACCCCAAATTATCACCCACTCTAGAGTATTATTTAGGCTTTCTAAATAAATAATTAATTGAAATTTAGAATATCATGCTTGAATAGTAGGTTCAGCTTAAATTAATTATAAAAAAGGGTCAAATTTCCCTACTAATTTCGGGACCATATAGCCAAAGTTACAAATAAATGTGAAAACAATGTGCCAAAAATCCAAAGAATTTGTTAATTGAATCCTTCGAGTAAAATACCAAATGAATATATTATTTGACCATCTACCACTGAGGAACTTATTGATGGCGAAAGCAAAGAATTACTTAATTGACAATTACTGAGAATGAAAGGTGGAGAGATGTTTTTTAGAATGAAATCAATTGACTATCCGTTATGAATCCTCAAACAATATGGGATAATTTGAAGATGAGCGCTTGACCGCTCATTGTCAAAAGTTAACATAGGAATTGTGTTCAAAGTAGAATTTTTAGATCGCATTTTGACATAATAGAATAACTTTTTCTAAAAAACTTTGAGCTAAGAAAAGTTGGTATAATTATCATGTTAACCCCTAAACGTTAGAGACTATGTTTTCACCAAAACTGCTCCAAAACTGCCCTTGCATTTACAAGCACCAAGTTTTACAAAAAGAACATTTTTAGAAACATGTAACCGTAGGAGCTTGTAGTACATTGGTTTGAGAAGATGTAGAATTTTTTTTAGAATTTTCCACCGTGTAGATTGCAAGATATTAATGTTTGAAGTGACAAAAATCATTTTCTTGGCCTTGTGAAAATACAGGCACTTGCACTTCACAAGGTCTCATTTGTATGAGAAAATGTCCAAAATGGTTGTTACTATTTGGATTCATTCTTCAAGTCAAGTTGGCTACATGCTTCAAATTTTTTAGATCATTTGGATTTGTACAACATATAGGAAAAAAATAGTAAGTAGAGAGAAGTAGAGAATGATTAAAAATACTAAATTGTTAACAATTTATTTATAGAATTGAAAAATGCCAATCCGAATGGTTGTAATGTTGTAATAACCTCATAACTTTTGACTCATTGATTCAAAGCTTACCACATATATAAAAATCTAAAAAATCAATTTCAAATTTTAATTTTTTAAAGAAGTGATTTTCAAAGAAGTTTTTTTTTCTGCTTGGGTTGCTCAGGCTACCCGCTGAACACTGAAAATTACATATCATGCAATAACTTTTGAACCATGTAGTCAAAAGTTATGAAAATTGTTGGGCTTTAAAGATACTCCTCGTCTCTATATTGTGTGAAATTTTCAAAGAAAAATAAGAAAAGCTCCGTGTGTAGTGAGCTGCCCAAAATCGCTATAATGCCAAAAAACGTTGTTTGGACGTTTAGGGGTTTAATTCCATCTCTAGGAGTTCATTTGTGATTTTGAGCCTCTAAAAAAAACTTATGGACAAAATTCAGAGATGATGTTTGAAAATGTCAAAGGAAATGTCCCTTCTAACCGTTCTTTGAACTTTGTCTACAACTCTTGATTGGAGTCTCAAAACCTCATTAATATGGATTTTTAGAGATGAAAGTTAGCTTGATTTTCCGCATCAACTTCATTCAAATTTATTTTATTTTATTTTATGATGTTTAAGTGAGGTATGAAATTCTACTTTGAACACAATTCCTTGCTTTTGACTTAACTATGAGTTGTTGAGCTCCGGCTAATCCTTATTTACAAATCCCATGTAGTTTGTTTTATTCACTACCACCCCTCTTTGCATGAAGAGTGTGGCTTCTCATCTCTTTGAATTCACAATAAGTAGCTATTGAAACTATGTAAGATAGTTGCCAAATTTTTTTGAATTTTTTGAATTAAACATTCGAAGAAATTTGCGTTAAATTTGTGTTTTTGTTAAATAACACAAAACTACGTTGAAAATAACTCAGATTTGCATAATTGTGACTAAAATAATGTTAATTTACATTATATTCAATGCAATTTTGTATTATTTAACAATAACACATTAGCTAGATTAACGCAAATTTCTTCTAGTGAAATGCCAGATTTTTTAGAAAAAAATATTTTAAAGTACCGAAGCTTATTTTACACTTTAATTGAATATTTGGCACCAAAGTGCTGAACCAACTATCCAATTATGGTAAAGCCAGATTGAGGAGGGTGGTGATTCTCCCCATAAGTATTTTTTTGGCACAAATTTTTGCCACCTTGCCACAGATAAAACCCAAAGCTATTTTCTTAAAGGAAATTTAATTCCCCCAATAACCAGATTCTAGCTATACTTTAAAACCAACAACCAAATTTTACCCAAATATAGATATCACCAAACATCGCCCAAATATCACATCTCTATTTAATTTAGGTTGTTTGTTTTGTTTTGCACAGTGAGATTTTTGGAACTATGCATCATCCGGTTGCATTTTTGGTACTGTTAGAAAGCCCTCAATGAGGAAGGGTGCATATGCTTGTTTTGTGGTAATCAGAGTTCAGACTCATTGAAGAAAAGATATTGAATTTCAAAGTTTTTTTGAATTTAGAATTTAGAAAATTATTTTTCCTTTTATATTTTATTATATTGTGGCAATGGCACAGGGCACACTGGTAAGTAATGAAGAAATAGGTGTGTCTCCTTCTCCGTAACGAATAACAATCACTGCTCCCCATTAATTGCCCTGCATGTCTTGAAATTCTTTTCATCTTAGAAACGAGACAATATGAACGGTACCAGGCGGGATTTCTGAAGGTCCAGATACTCAAATTAAGGGCCCATGGATTCCTTACTTGCATGTCATTGGTACCAAATATGAAAACTAGAGCTTTTATTACCTTCTGTCAGTCAGAATTCCACCAAATTTCGAGAGGATTCAGTCTTACTTTGAGGACGCTGCAATCCGATCCAGGACTCTTGGTTCGGAGATCGATTCGGATGCATGGAGAAATTCATTTCTCAGTCTTCCACAAATGAAACCGATGATCGAGGCAGTGCATGATTGAGCTTCGATCAAGGTTTCATAGGAGTTAGAGAATGATCAATTTCGATTGAATATGTAAAAAGTATAAATTATATGCGGGATGGGGCAAAGTTATTTGATATCACTAGATAGATCGAGTGACTCAGCAAACAACAACATTTTTCGTGTTGGTGAAAAAATGAATCAGATTGGTCAAAAGAAATTAAGTCGGTCCCCATAATTATTATTATTATATTCTCAAAACTGCTGGAAAAACACTACTCTGACTCAAAACTGCTGGAAAGTCACAGCACAGAACCAATTTGGGTTTCTCAGAGGGCTTAACTGAATTCATCTCGTCTTCAATTCTGGATTAATTATTTACCGATGGAAATGCTTGTTCGAGAAACACTTCGGTCCTAAAGATCCTCGCTCTCGAATGCACCAAGTTCAAAAGTATCTTCAAACACTTCTGCCAACTAACTCGATCAAGGGGAGCAAGTGAAGCACTAGCTCATACTGTTGGAGAACCGTTGTAAGAATGCATGCCCACCTTTGGCCATTTCGCGAGTGAGTGAACAAAGCAACAAAGCAGTGTGACTATATATATCGATCAATAACGATTGTTTCAGCATACAGTATTGCAATATTTATTGAAAAGTCAAGCTAAGGAAATTGCGGTATCCCATGCCACTTCCGTCCAGCAGATACATATTTACAGTCTTGTGAAAGCTGATTTCTTCTCAGTACGTTTAAGAAAAACATCTCCGAGATCGATCCTGCAGAATCTAATATAAGACACAGTGGGAAGGAATTCTACTTCAGTTGCACCATAGCGATGGTAGGCACTGTGACAATGTCCGGGAATTCCTTGAAGATCTGTTGGGGCTTGGATTTCACATTGGGTGCAGAACTTCATGGTCAGATTCATCACTGATATCAGGAGTTCCTGGCTTTGCAGTTGGACTGTGAGGTCGAAATGAAGCCAGGCTTTAGCGTAATCTTGCACCATTTGCCTCCAGATAATATGTTATGGATAAAGGGAAATATGCACACTAATTTGCTAATTAAAATTTTAAAATGGCGCAAGGCGTATCATTAATGAAATTGGAACTATTTACATTGTAGGTATTGAAATTCAATTGTTTATAAGAGTTGCATATAAATTAAGCAACTCTTTTGAAAATGCAATTTAATCCCTAAAGTCCCAAGATTCCCTATGAACTGTTTCAGCTTTAGGGTTGGACACTGCTCGCTCTTGAGAGTGAGCCGGGATGCGACTACCTTTCTCAATTGCATCCCGAAGTGCTTCTTGATATCTCAATTCGATTTTGGAAATGGTTCATTTTCAAACTGTGCGTGTCTTCACAAAATTTTACAAGGTCTAGCAGATTGGAGTCTCGATGCTTTAGGAATTCAGGTAGAATGGAAATATGAGATGTGAATGAAAATCGGCTCGTGATCTTTTTGAAAGGGTGTGTTATTTGGTCTTTGGGCAGTTCGTACTCATTCAATTTGCAATTGTGAATACAATTTGATTATTTTGTCATCATGATGCATTTCAATTTTTATTTTTTTGATTACCTGCTTAATAAGGTACATCTGAGTATTCATTATTTTGATTACCCTTTCTCATCTTCTTTTATTATCAGCTGACTGAGAATAATGCATTCCAATTTTTAATTTTTTTCATACACCCTGCTTAACATGGTGCATTTTAGATTACCAATTTTCATGTTTTTGGATAACCAAGTAAGCATGGATCATTTCAGTTTTTTAATGGCTACCTAGTTATCATGGTGCATTTCAATTTTTGTTTTTTGTTTGATACTGTGGTCTTTCGTTCCAACACCGTTCTCATGTGTTGTGAATGTGTAGGTCAAGGCATCCCCTTCAGGCGACTGCAACAACAGCAACCTGAAAGAGTCAGTGTAGGTCGTGTCCTGTTGCAAGCAGATGGAATTGTTCGTGATCCAAGCTCATGACTGTAAGATCTTTGTAGGAGGAGGGCTGCAGTTCTCACATGCCGGCACCCACATTGCACAAGGGCTTGCATCAAGTTCACAGAGTTGGTTTGAGCATGGGGGGTGTGTTTATCAGAACTTTCATTACTTTTAGAGGTAGCCAAATGCATCGTAGTGAGAGTGCATGGGACTTGTAGACCCGGCAATGTGCACTAGTTGCCATATTTAGACAATAAGGGGAATATATGTGACACCGAAACAAGTAAGTAGGGGGAACATTCGGCTGCATAGATGGCATAGATTCTGGGCAAAATGTGAACATAGAGCTTGTCATGAACGGCCATAGCTACTATGAGTAACCATGGAACATTTCACTCAAGTCTATTAAAACCAAATTGGCCCTTTTAAGCTCTCATAAGTGCTTAATCCAATTTCCTCTTAAAATCATTATGTGTGTTTGCAGTCTCTATCTCTTGAGTGCATTGAAGAAGTCCGTTAACGGCGGGGGGTAGCAAGGTCCATAAAAAAAAAAAATTGCATCTCCAAACCCCCCACCGTTAATGGCAGGGGGTAGCAAGGTCCATAAAAAAAAAGTTGCATCTCCACCCCCACCCCACCCCCATTAACGGCGGGGGGTACATAGCAAGGGCCATAAATTTTTTTTAAAAATTGCATCTCCATACCTTCACCGTTAACGGCGGGGGGTACGTAGCAAGGTCCATAAAAAAAAATTGCATCTCCATACCCCCCGCCATTAGTGGTGGTGGGTAGAAAGGTCCATAAAAAAAACAAAGTTGCATCTCCAAACCCCCTACCGTTAATGGCGAGGGGTAGCAAGGTCCATAAAAAAAAAAAAGTTGACTCCTCTAAAAGCACAACCGTTAACGACAAGGGGTAGCAAGGGCCATCGAAGAAGTGAAGTTGGATCCTCTAAAAGCGCAGCCGTTAACAGCGGAGGGTAGCAAGGGCCATCAAAGAAGCGAAGTTGGATCCTCTAAAAGCGCAGCCGTTAACGACAGAGGGTAGCAAAGAATACATGAACTACAATGTTTGACTAAATCCTAACATTTGTTGCCGTAAATTGCAACCCTAAAAATTGCACTCGTCAATGGCTTGGGGTAGCAAGGCACCTTAAAATCTTTGAAATCTAAACACTTCAAGCTAAATTTCAAGATGCTATTGTAGTTTTGAGGTCATAAATGACTCAATATGCATCTGTTTTATATACTATATACCATTGGAATCGTGCTTCTAAAGTGTACGAAATGATATAAAGTTTCAAAAAAATTCTTCAACAAAAAATTACACATACATTCAAAGTTAATATCAATTGGGGTAATTATTTCCTTACTATCTTGTTTGAACTTCTAGCATGTAGGTGCTATTATTATATTTTTGTTTGGTACAAATCCTAACCAGAAGGTTTATAATATTACACTTTGCAATTTTCTATGAACTTGTACTTGTCTTTATTATGAAAATATAAATGAGGCCTCTATTGGAAAACGTGACATGTACATAAACTACAAACACGTTTATTATATCTTTCATTGTTAGTGTAAATTAGATTATAAGATAGACACATTCATCTACGCTCCTACCTTTAGCTTGGATGAAGTTAACCCCTAGAGGACCATGGCCGTTCTTCTGTCAAAAACTACTCAAAACTGCCATTTTTGCTGCATTCATCCAAAAAAACAAAAAATAGTTTTTTTAGAATCTAACTGTAGTATCTTGTACTTTACTAGTCTAGTATCATGTGGTAAAAATTTCATGGAGTTTGACCGTACAGATTGGAAGATATTAGCATTCAAAGTTGAAAAAAGAAAGTTTTTTTGAACACTAGCCTGCAATTTCAGATGACTTTGAATGCCATTTGGGGAAAAAAATTACACCATGGACCTTGAATTTAAATTTTTTTGTGTTGAAGAATTGAGTTGAAAGTCTAGAAATTTTTTAAAAAAAAAAAACATGATTGATTTTCATTCTTTAAAAAATTGATCAGTACAAGTAGGTCCAAGATTGAAAGAAAAACTAAATCTTTAATAGCTCTAAAATGGGATTGAAACACAATAATCTCAACGGTGAGATTGTTCTAAATAGAAAAGTTAACCTTGTCTAACAATTTTTTTTGAAAAATTGTGAAAATTGCATTCAGAATTGAATCCTATAAGTTATTTTTTCAAGAAGATGCTCAAATTGCCCGAAAAACAAGATTGTTCATAACTTTCACATTACTAATCCAAATGGAATGAATCAAAGCTTCACATGTAGACAAAAATATGATCTTTAAGAAAAAAAAAAAATTTAAAATTTAAAATTTTTGTAGATTTATTTTTCTGCCCGGTGACGTGTAAATTATGTTTAAGATGCCATAACTTTTGCTCTCGGGCACCAATTGAAATAAAATTTATATTCCCACGAAGCTCATAAGTTTTCCTATCTTATGGAAAAGTTTCAAAAAAATTCACTGAAAATTGAGATCATAGGAACTTGCCCGAAATCCATTTTGTCCCCCGAGGGGACAATGGTCCTTTAGGGGTTAAGCAAGTAATTGTTGCTGCCAGAATCATCAAGACGTGCAAGTATTCAAGTTAGTTGGTAGATAATAGCATGATACGAAGTAGATACGTAGTATCAATATATTATCTTCAAAATCTCTAAATTCGAGTAAGAAAGTATTATTTTCATATTCCCATATGTATTCTTTGTTGCAATGAAAGAATATTTTATTATGTACACAATGCTCTACATCCTACGATATTTTTACTGCATTTGTTTTCCTCTTATCTTTAGAATTCACTGTAAATTATATGTATTCTCACTTGATCAATCCACCTTCAAACAACCTCTTAGAATGTAATATAAATTTCAAAACATGCAATAGCACCAACTTTCCAAGCTTTTAGATATAAAATCCACAAACATAGGTCCCATGATAATAGGTCAATTTTTTTCTAGACATAGCAATTTTGGTTAAAAAAAATCAGTCTTTTAACTTTTTAACCAAAAATATTTACAATTACATCATATTTTACATTTCTAGGCTCTAGGCTTATACAATCCCTGCTCACCGTTCTTAGGCTCACGCTCACATGCTCACATGCTAGCGTCGTTGTTATAGAAATATCCATCCTCATCCGGAACTAAGCTCATTGACTTCAACATGCTAAACGTTGACAATGCGGACAATGGTTCCGTTGATGGTACTGTACCTTCAATTTCTCCCACATCAGCTTGAACATCTTCCATACACACATTTTGTACATCCTCAATATTATTTGTAGGTACAAAATCTAGGTCTTCTTCCATTTCCACTAACTGTGCTACATTCCCATAGGCATCACTCATTGCATCGGTATCTCTAGAACCCAAACTTCGGCCGCCACTTTGTATCCGTAAAGTGTGCAAATTCTCTCCTATTCTAAATTCCTTTTGTTCTTCTTCCTCCCTAATTCTCTCATTTGTTTTGTGAGATCTTAGAGCGTTAGAAGATGGAGCTATGGAGAGAATATGGGAATTGAGAGTTGTGGAGAGTGGGAGAATATCAAATTTTAGTTGAAAATCCAAAATTGTGGGTGTGGCGAGCAACAACCAACCTCTTGATCTTTTTAAGAAAAAATCTAAATTTCGAGTTTTTTGTGAGATGTAACCAAGTTTTAGTCAAGAATGATTTACCAAATTTTTGTTGAGTAGCGTCAATCCTCTAAGTTGCTTGGACTCAACTGTTCAATGTCTGCTCTGTTGCTGACCTCTTGGGGTTGGACTCTACTGCCTAGACTCCTCGCTGGCCTGGGCTCCGCTCTTGGCCTTCCGACTGGGCCTGGTCCCTAGTGGTTGGGCTTTGCTGTTGGCCTTCCGGGTAGACCTAAGTCCTTGGTGGTTGGGCTCTACTGCTGGGCCTTTCCCTCCTGCCATGTGGCGGGGCACAGTTGGTCAGCGCTCCGTCCTCTTTTGGTATTGCTGAATTGTTGGTTCCTAAGAAAATAACATAAGAAGAGCAAATAACAACTAATCCTAATGTTTATTAATCTTCTAATAAAATGAAACTTAACTAACTAATTTTTATGATTTTAAAATATGATTTAATTAACTAAAGCACCTACTACTACCTATGATCTATCTAATTTTTATGGATTTTGAGAATAAGCCTAAACTGCTAAAACTCTACTTCTAAATTAATTCAAGGATGTGTTTTGGGGATTTTTGGAAATAAATTTCAAAGCAATGACTATTCAAATTCTAAGTTCTATTCTAACAAAGCAATTTTAATAGTAGTGAACTCTTAAACACCAAACATTCTCAACCAATACTCTCTATTTTTCCACGAGAAATGACAAAGTCGCAATAAATGGTTGGACTTTTGGCCCTTAATTAGTCTTTCAAAGACTTGAGGGTTCAACGCGTGCGGGGGCAACCCCAGGCGATAGCGAGAAGATTAAAATTTAAAAGTACATGTTTCTAGGTTTCAAGATTAAAGCTCCGTCGTGCGCTCGGGGGGGTCATTTAGAGTGTCCATTAGAAACCACATGCGAACAAACTTTGGACCCCCTATATATTTTTTGAATTTTAAATAAAACAAAATTAAAAAAATATGAATAGATTTTCCTACTTTGAAAGTTTATGTTTTGAATTATTGATATTTTTATTTGTTAATAATAATTAGTTACAAATTTTTGAAGTAAAAAGATACATTGTAGAATTGAAAAATAACTTTCACACCCCTATATTATATAAGAAAAAATTCTCTAAAAAATGAACAAAAAATTCCTAAAAATAATTCATTATTGAAAGCTCATTTTGAGTTGAATATTGACTCAATGGTCATCTAAATGTGTTCTCTATAATTATTTGAGTTGAAAAACATGCCATTTTAGCTCATTTTCAACCTCTTCTAGAAATCATTTCATATTTTATTTGAGTTGGAAATTTTGGCAAAAGAAAGCTATAGTCATTATTAAACAATGGTCAAAATTTTAGATTGAAATTATAGTTTATTAGAATCCACTTGTTTACATGTGGTTTGTTATAGTAGAACTAAGTGCACCCCCCGAGGTCGTGAGGGAGCAACCCTAGGTTAAATAGGCTCCAAAGGCAAATTTTTGACTATTATAAGTCAAAGCTTCACCGTGTAGAGGCATCCCCAGGTTAGTGAGAAACTAAAAATTAAAAGTACCCGTTTCCAGGTTTCCAGGTCAAAGTTTTGCCATGTGGAAGCAACTCTAGGCACAAACGATATCCACGAACAAAATAATAGTATTTGGAAAGTTTAATTTATAAAGGTGGTACATATGATAGTGTTTAACCGAACATTAAAAACTAGACCCTCAAAATTTCAATCAAAGTTCCAAGTTAATCACTACAAGAGATACACATGACAGTGTTTAATCAAACATTAGCAATTAATCAAGTCAAACACCTGTTATACAACAAATTTTGGCACGCGGTGATACATAAAACCCTTTGGCAAAGTCTAGCTTTCCCCCTTTAAAGTTTTTAGATCACAATCTATTATCAATTCCCACAATTTGTTTGTTAGTATTTTGAAAGAACCATAAAATCAATTAGAGTTTGGGGTCTATCCCTCTAATACTCTTAAAATCAAAGTTTTGGGGCTTAAAGCCTCCAAATTCAAGAAAGAAAATAAGTCAACTTAAAAAAGAGTAGAGTTTGGGGATTTTCTCCTCCTAAACTCTTAGAAATTAAAGTTTTGGGGCTTGAAGCCTCTAAATTCAAACAAGAAAAGCAAGTCAATTTTTGAAGGGGCCCTCCGGACTTTCAAAGTGCAAAGAACTCAAATGAAATAGCCAATTCTTGGCTCTAAAAGTGCTCTGAAAACGTGTCAGTAGCACGACAAGAAAAACAACAAGAAATGAAACAAGAGAATGAGGGCCACTAACAACCTCAAGGAAGGGCCTTTTATACCTGTTCCCGGACCCTCTCCGGTAAGTTGTCGGTGAAAATTATTTCACTTTCTACCTATATGTTTTCCTAAACTAACCTAATGTAATTCGCAAAATATTCTTTGTTTAATGGCGGAAATCTTTAAAATCCTCTCCATTTAGCTAATTTATCTTAGGAAAATCAAATCCAAAATCTTATTCCAAAGATATTTTGAAATTAACCTAATTAATTTAGATATTTTGCAAATTAATCCTACGTTAATTCCAAATTGTCTTTTTTTAGTTCAAAGTTGGCTTCTTATGTAAGCAAGGAGATCTTGAACAAATCCAATCTTTGATTTTCTAAAAGATATTTGTAAAATCACCGTAGATTAATCACAAATTACTATAAAAAAGTCAAACTAAGGGCTGACCCTCTCTATCTTTTGAGGGACAACTCGAAATCAAAAACCAATTGCACCATTGTGTTCAAAAGACCCCAATTAGCTTGATAGACCCCTTACCCCTACTTCCGTTTTGGCCGTTTTTAAATGCAGTTTTGAGTCACGGTAACTTCAAACAAAAGTCAAAACTCTAATTTTTGAAGTTTGCGTTTTTTGATGAAATTGTCTAGCCAGGGTGGTTTATAATGTTTATGAGAGTAAAAATTGACCCTTGATTTGCTCCATTTAGACACCATTAGCTCCTTGTACGTCAGTCAATCCGCCGCCAAGTTATAAATTCTTCTGAGATTCAATGTCAGTCTTATTTCTAGTATTTGGAAATGTTGGAATGTCTTCAAACTTGATGGGGCTCTTTATTAGCACACAAAAAACTATCCTAATTTTTAGTGAGATTTTACCACAACATTTGTAATTTTTGGGAATTTACGAATGCATTTTTAAGTAGTTGAATTCCCATGGAGTCATCGTGGAGTTTTGTAAAATCCCAAAACTTTTGGGCATTCTTCTACAAAGTGTCTAATAGCTAAGGGCAAAACCAAACCTCCAATAAAGATGCTAATTCTTGATCTAGGTTGGAATTTATTCTTGATACCAAGGGAATTTTCGATGACTAGATCTCAATTTGACCTCCTAGCATGCTTTGACCTAGAAAAGCACCTCTTTGTATGCTCCAATCACCTTATCTTCCATCTTGGTTTGTAAACGGTTTGTATTTACAAAACTACCTGCAATGTTTGAAATAACAAATCCAATTCTCTTGAATTGGATTTTGACTGACTATGACTAGATTCTATTATTTAGTTAGTTTATCACATGCGTACTTATAGATGTTGTTTTGCATGAACGAGACACTAGGACTAACTAATTCTCATATCCTTTCTTCTCTCAAAATTACTAACTATTCATCTAAATTTACCAATAAAACTTAAAACATAAAGTTTTACGTGTTTTACGTCTCTTAAGGCCATTCCTCACTACTTTGGTAGGGACTTCTACCAAAACTCTCAATAACTTTGTTTTTATGTATTTTTTTCATAAAACTAACCTAAAAACTAACTAAAAATTGTAAAAAATAGATCTAGACTCCAGAGTTCCAAGTGCTAATTTGAAGGCTCACAAAAAATAGGTTGTATTGCACCTACGCTTCACAGTGAACTACTTTGGGGGTGTAAGTGACTCAGGCTAAAAGCGCAAAGTTACATTGGAAATCTCTCGTGTACAAACAAAGGATTTTTCTTGGTGATCCTGGACTATTAGCTTTTTTTATCTCGTGGTTTATGATTAATTGTTTTCTTGTGGTTCACATTAAATATATTTCGTCAATTACTATTTCACAACAATCATTGTGCTGTCTTGAATTTGTTGGAGATGAGTAGCTACTAGTTGGTACAACATATAATCTCAGTTCTAATCATTGTTTTTTTCTCTTCTGACTTGCTTAGGCATGTGCATTCATATGGCATATTGGAATGAAAAAAACATTATACATGCTTGTACAATTATAATTATCATTATTCATTTAAATGTCCGTATAATTCAACAACTCCAAGAGATTAAATATATGGATCAAAGTGGGTGGAAACTGGTCCATGGACACAAGCAATCTACATCTTTATAGAAAACTGAGCTGAAGTTCCAAAAAAATCGAAGAACTTACAAAGACAAAATGAACAATACTAACTTCCAAAGTTTTTGCAAAGGAGTTCAAAATTGAAGAAACCAAGCTAGAGGAGCGACTGAATTCAAAACACCATAATTAAGGGGACAGTCCGAACAATCATATTCAAAAGTACTTCAAATGAAATTAAAGCACATAGCTTTCTTCTTATCTCTTCATAATAATTGACTAAATGTAATTGTATTCAAGTTAAATGATTTTTTGTACTTGCAATTAAGAAGGCTATTGTACAACTCTATTAATGGGTGATTGCAAGAAACACTTGTCTTATTTCTTGTCCCCTTGCCCTTAAAAATTGACTTTTTGCTCATAACTTTTGCATTGTTTGTTCATTTGGCATGAAATTTGGAATGAAGATAGATGCTAAAGTTATAGACCTTGAGTGAATTTTTAAAAAATTTAAAAATTAGTTTACTATTTTTAACCTGCCCCTGATTGGGTGTCTACCTTGGCCATTTTGGGGGGTTTTAGTCCGATTTTTGATCCAAAAATGCAAATTTGAAGCCACAAATTGGACATGTTGGATGTCTACTATCACTAAAAGGGTTGTCAATGAGTTTTTATGAAAATAGCATCATGTCGATTGCACACATGGGGTCAAAGTGACCTTCCTTTGCGCGAAAGCTATGAAGAGGGAAAAATTTTCCTTCTTGAATTTTTTGGTGCAATGCGAGCGCAGTCTTTTCTAGCAAAATGGCTTTTTATATGGAATTTTTTTTGAATTTTTTTGAATTACTAAAAATAAAAATCTCTATACATCCCTTTTCTGTTATTTTTTGCTCCTAGTGTCTTCTACAATACTTCGTAGTAGTCCGTAGTACTGCATAGTACAACATAGTACTAAATCAACGGTGTAGATCTTCAGGCGCCTTCAATCAACAGTGCAGATTTATCGGGGCGCTTCTAAAACGTAATATTAGTAGTATTGCATAGTACTACCAGTCCTATGACCAAAAAACACAGTTTTGAACGAAAAACATGAAGTGTTTCTTGCAACTACCCTAATTCAGTTTGTAGTTTCATTCACTAAAACTGCAATATGTATGAAAACAATAACTTATAGCAAAATTGTTGAACTTCTATTTGGTGAACTAGTAAATGATGTAGATTACGAAGGAGCCCAGAAGAGTTAGAGAATTGATTTTGAAGCCAACTATGGCAAATTCATACCTCTGTTCCAAGATGGAGGTAAAAGAAGTTTAGATGAGTACGCTTTTGCAGCTCTTTTTATTCAAAATTATCACGATTCAATCAATCGACGAAAGCTAGATCTCACACTTTACACAATCTGCCAAACGACATTGAAGTGTTCAAGTTCGTTTCATTGCTTGCAAATGTAGATTCTCAATGAGCAAACCGCAAAGAAGAAGTTGAAATCTTTAGCTTCACGGAGGCACTGTGAGAGATAAACAGAAGAAAAGGATAGTGGAAGCAAAGGGGAGAAGGTGGAGCAGCAAAATCGAAGGAAAGAAGGTGGTGTAGCGGAAGAAGGGGGAGCGATGGAAATAAGAGGGAGAAGGTGGTTCTGGCGAAATTGTGAAAAAAAGGAATGCAACGGAAATAGAAGGGAGAAGGGGAAGCGGTAGCAACAAAAGGGAGTAGAGGGAGTGGCGGCAGTGGAAGGAAGAAGAGGGAGAAGGCAATGGAAAAGAAAGTTGTGGAAGCACAAGGGAGAAAGGGGAGTTTGTAACGGATGGAAGGAAGAGTAGTGCGAACAGACAAGCAAGGGGGAAAAGGGGGAGTGACCATCGATGGATGCAAGGGGGAAAAAGGGGAGCGACGGTTGACGAATGCAAGGGGGAGAAGGAGGAGCAGGGAAGCAAAGCAATAGCGCAATAGGAGAGTAGTGAGAGGAGTAGAGAAGAAGCGAAGCAGAGTTTGCAAGGGAGCAAGGTGCGGCAATGAAGAGAAGAAAGCAAGCAGGGTTTGTAGGGGCATGACGTGTGGTGGTAGAGCAAGGAGCGGAGCGAGGGAGAACAACGGAGCATGAGGTAGAAGTGGAGCAACAAAAGAAATGTAGGGTGGACAGTGAGGGGAAGAGGGGTGCAAGGGGAAGTCAAGCGAACAAGACAATGAGGTACAACAAGGGATCAATAGGAAGCAAGGGTAGCAAGGCTGCGACACAAGCAGCGGCAGCGAGGAAAGCTGAAGGGAGAAAGATGGTTCGCAGTCATCAAAAAAACGAGGACAAAAAAGGGGACAAGCACAACAACAACTGAGGGCGGAGTAGAAACGACGAGAGTAGTTAGAGCAAGGGGAGCAACAAAAGCGAGCGGGAGCACTTACATTGCGGAGACGGGAGGCACGGTGGAGCGCAACAACGAGAAGGTCGAGCCCAATAGCGATAGGGCGGAGCCCATCAGCGACAAGGCGGAGCCCAACAGCAACAAGACGGAGCTCAACAATGACAAGGCAGAGCCCAACAACGACAAGGCGGACCGCAAGGGGAAGAACTGAAGGCGGAGTGCAATAGCAACAAGGCAGACTGCAAGGTAGAGAACTGAAGGCGGAGCGCAGTAAGGGAGTGAAGGCGGATTGCAACAAAGGGGTGAAAGCAAAGTGCACAAACGATTGGGCGGAGCGTAGCAACAAGAGGAAGAAGCAACGACAACTTGAAGAAGACAATCGCTTGCAAGTACGGTGGAAGCAGCTATAGTGCAAGGGGGAAACAACTACATCTCGGAGAAGATGTTTGACTGCACCAATGCGACAGGGAAGCAATAACATCATAGAGAAGAAGATTGTCTGCAATTGTGGTGGAAGCAGCTCCAACGCCGCAACGCGTGAAGAGGGTTTCATGGAGTGCATGATCTGCATGCTGAACTACATCAAGAATTGCGCGGAATAAAGGTAAGAGCAAAAAAACCCTCTTTACAATTGACCCCCTACGCGCGCAGGGGGTCTTTCCTTCCTACCGAATCCAAAGGAAGATGAGTAGTATTGAGCTTGCCTCCCGGTGCGCGGGGGATGCCATCCCCTTTTGTCAACAATGAAGGTAAAAATCAGTATTGTTTCACCATGTGCTATCTAAATGCGTCGTACAAAATCTTTCGATCAAGCATTTTCTCTTACAACACGTCATATCCCTCTCCTCCTCCGTCGACTTCGGGACTTAGTGAGACTCATAGTAAACCCTAAAAGTGCATTGAAATTCACTGTAGTTGCTTATATGAGAACAAGCAAGAGGTATCTTTCATCATGTAGTCCTATAGGCAATTGAACATAGGGTTCGTAAATAATAGTTCATGAAAAAGAATATTAATGTAGTAGGACTTTCATAGAATTGATGTGCTAATCCACACAATCATTTACAAGAATCCTATGAATGCGTATCAAATGAGTAAAAGCATTTACTCTCCGTGGCAAGAATAGACCAGTCTTACGGCTGTACAAGATGAGTTTCGAAGAGGACTATCTGGAGGCAGGAAAAGGGGAGGTCGACGTCGGCTATTTAGGTTTTTCTTGCGTATATTCGTAGATTTCATCCTAATCAACTAGCAATTTATCTTTATTTTTAATTGTGTATGAGTAGATGTCGTTGAACTTCGATTTATGTTTGTATTTAATTTATGTGAAGTGTGAAATTAGAGATGTTAAATGTTATGGTGGTACTAAAAATTCTAGCATTAATCCACATATTGGATAGAAAATATAACATGCATACATATCACATGTCTATAATTCTATTTCATCTACAATGTGTCAATTTGAACCAAATTTGATGTTTAACCTTTAAAGGACCATTGTTCCTTTGAAGGACAAATAGGATTTTGGCTAGCTACCTACGGGCTGGAATTGTGTCTTGATTTTTTGAAACTTTTTTTGAAGATAGCGAAGCTTATAAGCTTCATAAGAATATTATTATTTTTATATTGACGCCTAGGAACAAAATGTATGTCAACAAAGGACAAGGGGCAGCAAAAAAAAAATTGAATTTTTAATTTTCTTTTACTTATAGATTATATTTTTGTCTATATGTAAAGTTTTGAGTCATTCCTTTAGGATTTGCTATGAGAAAGTTATGAACAACCTTTTTCTTTGAAGAATTAGAGCATCTTCTCGAAGGAAAAAAACTTGTAGAAAAAAAACTTGTAGGATTATTTTCTAAATGCATTTTCTGCAATTTTCCAAAAAAAAATGTTTCACATGGTTTAGTTTTCTTGCTAGAACAATCTCATCATTGAGATTAGTATATTTTAATTCCATGTAAAAGATATTAATATTTTAGATTTTCCTTCTATGTCATATCTACTTGTACTTATAAAAAACAATAGTGTTTAATCAATTATTATGTAATACAATGGAAAAAAAAATGGAATTTAATTTAAGAGAATTCGAAATGAGGTGTTTTCATGAAAATGACATAAAATAATGATTTAAATAGGGTGTGCAAGTGCATAAAAAAATGAAAGATATATATTTTTTAATGCTAAGGTACCGCAATGTAAGCTTTTAGAGTTCCATAAACTGCTTCCACAAAGTTCTTTACTAGTGTAATGTATCTACATACAATTAGGTTTATTTTGAAGGGATTCTTAGAAGTCTATTCTTTTAATTCGTTACCATAGAATGACATGACAGTTTTTTGTTAGTGAAATGGCATGTAGGAAAATACGTTAGAATTGTGGAAATAATGTTTTAGAGTTGGAGCGTGTCTAATGCGAAATGCATATTTTGTATTTGATATTGAACTCATTGATTTGATTTTTAACTAAAAATAGGTACAAATACTTTAATGTGCTTAGCTGAACTATATAAGAAGAGAACTAGGATTTGCATGTTTTCATTCCTTCTTGGAAATATTACCAATCTCTTTATTTTTTCAACCTAGTGGAAACTTGTTCACTTTAGAAACATAGGAATTAATATTAATGTATATTATTCTAATTATATGTAGCCATTCATTTTTGAAGTTCAATGTCCATGAAATTTAAAAAAAATGTAGAACAACATTAAATGCTTGTACATGCCCAAAAAATGTTAGTTTCTATTTTAGTAGAATTAAACGTAGGTGATGAAGTTGTTTTCAAAAAGTATATAGGGGGTCCAAAGTTTTATTCACACATGGTTTCTAATGGACACTCTAAGCAACCTCCCCGAGTGTCTATGTGATTTTCATTCATACTCTCTCAATCCTCTCATCGTATGTGCATGCACACATTTAGATTCAAAAAATACACAAAACTTCATACCCTTCACAAACTCTATATACTTATGTGTTGATAGAAAATACAATCCATAATTTCTAAATTTGATTTTCCTATTCCTTTTTTCCTATATCTATAACATTTTCTCCAAGAGTTTATGAAATATAGTAGACAATAAGTTTCCATCATTTCATGCTTAATTTACAATTTTATTAAACAAACAATGAAAGTGCAATAATGTATGGTTGGCCAACTACTTTTGTACAAGACCATTTTTATGAAGCCACAAGACTATTTTCATGAAGCCACATAAACTATAATTTGTATAAAAGAAATAGTATGAACTTTGCACCCTGCTTTAAAATTTGTGTAGTACTAATGTAGTGGATAATTTCTTAAGAAAAGCATTTGTTTTCTATTGACTTGTTTACGCTTAGGGCTTGGAATGTAGGCTTAATGATTTTGATGAGAGTTGAGAGCATTATGAATGTTTTGAAGAAGTTGTGGAGCACTTTAAAGGAGTTGAAACACAAAGATAATGTTAGCATTTTTTTAGGAACATTATGAATATAGAACGTTCTAAATTAATTTTCATGTTATATGTTTGAAATTGACATACATTACAATGAAGAGCATGCACAACAAAAATGACTTTCGGAGTTCATATATTTTGATTGTACTATAGTCTTACATAGGGTTGACAAGGCGTTTGGACATCTCACATCTGCATCCTCCCAGACGTCCTGTGACATTCGTTGTCCCGAAATATAAAGGGGGGCAGTATATTGTACGCATCTCCAACGTCCACCCGTCCTGGTAGGTTCGCTTGTTTGCAATGTCATATCGGACATGGCGTCCAATTCCGACAACCTGTCTGATCCGATGGCTTGACAATCCCATTCGTTCGTATACGTAGTGTCGGATTTGATGGCTTGTCTGCATTGTCGTCCAATGCATGTCCACTTTTCTATGTCTCATAATATATTATTGGATAAATATTCTTGAGAGCTTTCCAAAGGTATATAATGCATCCGATTCGGACAAAAACTCCAACTATGGGACTTCTCCAAAGATTGAAGTCTGCTTAGTCAACTAATCGGACGGGCCGTTGGAATTGGACGCCCCATCTAATCATTTTTGTGTGCCTTATAATATATCATTGGAAAGGTATTGTCAAGAGCTTTCCAACAGTATATTACGCGTCCGATTTGAACAAAGACTTCAATTGTGGGACTTCTCCAAAAGATTAGGTGCTGGATATTACTTTAATTTTTCATTGTCATTTTCAGCACTCTTGGATCCTTTATCTTCACACAAAAAGATTGATTTGGTCATTATTCAGTTAACCTCTAAACATTAGAGACTATATTTTCACCAAAATGGCTCCAAAACGGCCCTTGCATTTACAAGCACCAAATTTTAGATGAAAAACATATCTAGACACGTGTAACCATAGGATCTTGTAGTAAAATAGTTTGAAAAGTTGTGGAATTTTTTTTAGAATTTTCCATCATATAGATTGCAAGATATTAACGTTTGAAGTGACAAAACCCTTTTTTTGGCCCTGTAAAAATACAGGCAACTGCACTTCACAAGGTTACATTTGTATGAAAAATGTCCAAAATGGTGTTTACTCTTTGGTTTCATTCCTCAAGTCAAGTTGGCTACATGCTTGAAAAATTTGAGATCATTTGGAATTGTACAATATATAGGAAAAAAATAGTAAGTAGAAAGAAGTAGAGAATGATTAAAAATACTAAATTGTTAACAATTTATTTATAGAATTGAAAAATGTCAATCTCAATGGTTGTGATGTTGTAATAAATTATATACACCTAATGTTTTTATTTTTTTCCAAAAACATTTAAAATTGAGTTAAATAAAAGACTTCAAAGTTTATTTTAAAGAAGAGATTCCATATCTAACCACAAACTAATCCAAACTAAAATTCCTCATAACTTTCATCTCATTAATCAAAATGGAATGATTCAAAGCTTAACACATATATAAAAATCTAGAGAATCAATTTCAAATTTTTTATTTTTTAAAAGTGATCTTCAAAGAATTTTTTTTTTCTGCTCGGGTTGCCCGCCAAACACTAAAAATTACATATCATGCAATAACTTTTAAACCATGTAGTCAAAAATTACGAAAATTGTTGAGCCTTAAAGCTACTCCTTGGGCACACATTGTGTATAATTTCAAAGAGAAAAAATAATTTTTTTGTCTATAGTGAGCTACCCAAAATTGTTATGTTGCCAAAAAACGTTGTTTGGACGTTTAGGGATTAAACGAGAGGTTTGCTTACAATTGTATTGTTAGAGCCTTAATATGCTTGATTAGTTTTATATTATTAAGAGTCTAACCATATAGTTTTTCTTCTTTCAATACAATCGATGTTGTAATCTCTAAGGTTTAGATTACATAATTTGCTGTAAAATCATTTGTACATGCATTATTTCTTATTGTTACTATAATTTTGTGGCTATAAGTTTGTAGCATACATTTATAATTCTATTTAAACTAATTTTTGGAGACTTATTAATTGATATTGATAGTAGTATTGAAATTTATTTGGGAAGTTTAAAAAAAACTATTTTTGGAGATGAAACCTACTTGTAATCATTAATCCCTCAAGTACAAAGCGGACACAATAAGTTCTCTTCAAATTTTCAATGGCAAATTCTCGATAGGGTGAAACAAATCTGAATATTTTGCAAATTAGGATCTGTAGAATTGAAATTTTACATACTTGTTTGCATTATCTGATTTTCAAAATTTGAATGTGAGAAATATTTTAAAAATTTATTTAGAAAATGTGGTCTACTAGAAAAGGGAGCAAACATAATGTTTTTCCAATGAAAGAAATAGTGGAGATAGAAAAAAATATATTTTCTTAGACAATCGTAGTCTTTACTTTACACAAAAAAATTGGGTTTGGAGAATTATTTAAATTTGTATTTTTAGCAAATTAAAAAATAATAGGTTCAACCTAGTGTGATGACGAATACAAAATATATAAAAATGAATCCAAATATTTTAAAGATGTCCCAAACAATATACGAATAATACAAATTATTAAATCACAATTGCAATATTGCATGTTTCACATTTACAACAAGATGAATTGAAAATATCACTTTTGATGTAGAAGTACATTACAAAAGTAACGTACATAAATAAGGTCCATAAGACCATAATTGTGATACATGAGGGGTCATCATATTTGAAGGTCAATCATATTTTTCACTACATAAGCACCAATATTTTTTGTACGGGATATATTGTTGACAATTTACAATTTAAGATGTAAATATAAGTATAAGGGTGTAGGAAAATATCAAAATAACTTCAATTACATTTCTGTTGTATGAATGCAATACTTAATCTTGAACTACATTAAATTACATTAAACTACTTAAAAGCATTTTTTGCAACATCTTCTAAATAATACAATTGCTTGTATTATATATACTTTGTTGTTTCAAACTATTAACCCCTAAAATACCAAGGCATTTTCTGGCTCCGAAACCACTGAAAACTGTCATTTCTGTTGCGATCACCCAAGAAACCAAAAAAAACATTTTTTTTATGATTTAACCATATGATCTTGTAATTAACTTGTCTTGTATCATATGGTAAAAATTTCATGAAGTTTGACCGTACGGATTAGAAAATATTAGCATTTGAAGTTGGAAAAAGAACTTTTTTTGAATGCTGGCCTGCAATTTCAGATGACTTTGACCGCCATTTGTGGATTTTTTTTGTACTACACACCATAAAGTTAAATTTTTTTATGTTGAGTATTTGAGTTGAGAGTTGGGGATAAAAATTTCAGAATGTCAAAACTTGATTTTCACATATAAAGAAATTGTTAAGTAGAAGTAGGTCCAAAATTGAACAAAACTCTAAATTGTTAATATCTCTAAGATGGAATTGAAACATCATAATCCCAACGGTGAGACTCTTCTTGCAAGCAAACTTTACCCTACCAAAAAAGAAAATTTGAAAAAAACTAAAAATTGCATTCAGAAATTAATTCTAAAAGTTTCTTTTTCTGAAGATGAGTAGATTGCCCGAAAAATGAGATTGTCCATAACTTTCTCATTATTAGTCCAAATAGAATGAATCAAAGCTTCAAATGTAGACAAAAACATAATCTTTCAGAAAAAAAATTAAAAATTAAGAAAAATATTTTTTTTATGTTTTTTTATTTCTGCCCGGCGAACTGCTTTTTGAACTTTGGGCGGCAAAACTTTTTCTCCCGGGCACCAATTGGAAAAAAAATTATATTTTTAGAAAGCTGATGTGATTTCCTATCTTCAAAAAAAGTTTTAAAAAATCAGGTCAAAATTTGAGGTCACATGAGCCTGCCTGAAATCTCAAGTGTCCCCCGAGGGGACTTTGGTACTTTAGGGGTTAATGCATTTTACAACAAAACTTAAAGAATACTTCAAGTTACAATTGAATGTTCAACATTTGTAAATTGGCACATCATAATTGATGCAAAAAAACTAAAAATACATTGAAAATGTATATGAATAAGTCTGTGAGGTCTATATAAGTACATATGTCGTACATTATGATAATTACATCTGAAAGAAATAGAAAATAAAAAATATTCCGCACATTACACCAATGTTTTTGATAACCAATTGAAAATTGAAAATTTAGGGTTTAGGGTTTAGAGAGCATATTTAAAATTTTAAATGTGTGAAAGAATAACTTGACTTACCCTTTCTTTAAATACATTCTTGCTACATAGGATGCTTATAGCATTACCCCCTAAAGGACCATTGTCCCCTCGGGGGACAAAATGGATTTTGGGCAAGTTCCTATTATCTCAATTTTTAGTGAATTCTTTTGAAACTTTCTCATAGGATAGGAAAACTTATGAACTTTTGTGGGAATATAAATTTTATTTCAATTGATGCTCGAGAGCAAAAGTTATGGCATCTTAAACATAATTTTTATGTCACCGGGCAAAAAAAGAAATCTACATAAATTTGAAATTAATTTTTTAATTTTTTTCTTCTTAAAGATCATATTTTTGTCTACATATAAAGCTTTGATTCATTCCATTTGGATTAGTAATGTGAAAGTTATGAACAATCTTGTTTTTCAAGCAATTTGAGCATCTTCTTGAAAAAATAACTTGTTTGACAAGGTTAAGTTTTCTATTTAGAACAATCTCACCGTTGAGATTATTGTGTTTCAATCCCATTTTAGAGCTATTAACGATTTAGTTTTTCTTTCAATCTTGGACCTACTTCTACTGAACAATTTTTTAAAGAATGAAAATCAATCGAGTTTTTTTTTTTTTTAATTTCTAGACTTTCAAATCAATTCTTCAACACAATTTTTTTTAATTCAAGGTCCATGGTGTAAATTTTTTCCCCAAATGGCATTCGAAGTCATCTGAAATTGCAAGCTAGTGTTCAAAAAAACTTTCTTTTTTCAACTTTGAATGCTAATATCTTCCAATTTGTACGGTCAAACTCCATAAAAATTTTACCACATAATACTAGACTAGTAAAGAACATGATCCTACGGTTAGATTCTAAAAAAAGTATTTGTTTTGTTTTTTTGGATGAATGCAGCAAAAATGACAGTTTTGAGTAGTTTTTGACAGAAGAATGGCCCTGGTCCTTTAGGGGTTAAATAACAATCTTAGAAAGTAAATTTGTACATCTTAAAATATACTATTTTTGTACAAGTGGATAGCTGTGCAAACAAGCTAGCAGTCAATTGTTGGACAAGTTGAGATGAGCAGTCAACAATTGCTCAAGGCAAACAAGTGTTTAAAAAAAAAAAATGGGCTTTCGAAATTGGCCATCCAAAGTTTGCCGTCCAAAGTCGCGAAGTGAGACCAACCGTCTAAATTCGGACTAGCCGTCCGTCCAAAATAAAATGTAAGAAAAGCAGATGTTCATACCTCATTTCAGCATAGTAGAATACCTTTTTTTTGAAAAACTTTGAACTAGAAAAGTTTGGAAATTAAACAAGGTTTCATCTTCAAAATTCATTTCAAGTTTGGACCTTCCATCTAAAAGTTATGGACAAGTTTCTAAGGGGGGGTTTGAAAATGTGAAAAAAACTAGACGTCCGAAGTAGGCCGTCCGAAGTGGGCCATCTGAAGGTGGCCATCCAAAGTGTCCAAGTGAGATCAGCCGTCCGAAATAAAATGTAAGAAAAGTAGATGTTTAGACCTCATTTCAGCATAGTAGTGTATCTTTTTTTGAAAAATTTGAACTAGAAAAAGTTTGGGAATCAAACAAGGTTTCATCTCCAAAAATCCGTTTCAAGTTTGAACCTTCCACCTATCTGATTGCCTGACTGACAGATATAAGCTGATCCAACCAGCATAAGCCTCCCTCAAAGCATACTTTTATGTAGAGATTAGGAGCTTCTAACCTGTATGATTTTTCTTGGAAACAGTATAGAGGTGCCTGGACACTGAAATTCTATACCTTGTTGTGGTTTCCTGACTGATTTTCGAGATACATCATGGCTTTGTCACAGTAGTCAAGCTTCAACCACGTTCAGAGATTTATTTTTAACTGTGGATTGTTTGTATTACGAACTTTTTGCTATGTTTATTTTTTTGCACCTTGTGAAAGCGATAACAAGCGTTGTGGTCTGAAGACACCCGTTGCATCCTTACTAATATTACATTTTTTGTTGTGTTTTTGGGATGGGCACAGGTGAGGACCACATCCTCTTGGAGCAATTTGAGAACTTGGCAAATCCACAACTTTCACATGTTTTTTGAAGTTTGAGGACTTAGAACTATGGATGTTATGTCAAAATTGTTTAAAATAGATTGTACAATGTACATAAAGATGCCTTGGGGATCTATATATCAAAATTTGTATGGAAATATTGTAGAATGAGGTTCTAACAATATATATACAATATGATCAAAATAGTAATTAAGATATGTGGTAACCTTGATACCCATACTTGGAAAAAATAGGATATTAATATGTCTCTTGTCAAAATATGACTATACCTTTTTAGGAAAGGAAGTTGTTACTAAAAACATGAAACTATATGTTTGGCAACAATTAGAATAATGCCCTCAGATAGTAGGGATGTTCTAGAAAAGATCTTTTTTTATTATGATTTTTCTTTTATGATTTTAAATTCTTTTTTGAAAGTGTCAAATTTGAAAGCCTCCAATAGTTTCTTCGGTATCAAGACAAGTTTGTAGAGGTAATGAAGTGAGACAAAAAATTGAAAAGATTTTTGAAAAAAAAAATTAAAAGAAAATTTAAAAAAATATTATTTAAAAAATATTTTGAGTCCCACACTCTGAATTCCCCAAGGGACTTTTTGGTACCGAGAGGGGTTTCTAGATGTGAGAAAGTCATGGAAAAAAAATTTGAAAAAATAAAAAAAAAAAAATCGAGAGCTTCAAACCCAAGGGACTACTAGATATCAAGAGGGGTTTCTAGAGGGTGATGGAGTTGTGAAATAATAATATTATTATTAATAAAAATAATATAATTTTTTCTTAAAAAGAATTTTGAATTTTTTTTAGAGTTCCAAACCCCTGACCTTTCAAAAAATCTCTTGATATATATGATATTTCTTGTATTTTGTTATCAAGAATCTTTCATTTCTATAATTTTTTTCAAGATCAACCTCCAAAACGCCCTCATCCTAATCCATGGTAATAGGTCCTAATCCAAAAAATCCCCCCAAAAAAATTCTAAAATCGGAGGCTCACAAGCTCACGGCTCTTGGGCTCCCTCTCCAAGGCTCACAAAATAGCACCCCCGGAGTCTAGCCTCTTTTTTTTGTGTGTTCATCTTTCTATGATATATTTTCTATGCACATTTTTCTATAATCTTTTTCTACGAACTATTTATGTATATGTTTTCGACAATATAACTCGATGATAAATTATTTTGTGATGCATTAATGTGCAATCATGTTAAATTGTATTTGATGAGTTATGAATGTATATGTGTGTGATTTAAAGTTATTGAGTACAAGTGCATATTAATAAGACTATGTGTGTGTATTTGAAATTTAATGAGTGGTGAAATTAAGATAATATAAAATTGGAGTATGTGTAATTGTTAAGTCCAAATTTATGAGAGAAAATAAAAGAATGCTTATTTATAATTTATGAGTGCATAGTGTGATATTAACCTTGAATCAAAATGGACTATTGTCATGGCCAATGGAAAATGGTTAAATATTTGATTGCTAAGGCTATGTAGTATAGTAGTTCAGTGAAGATTATGAATGAAAGAGTAAAAATATTTTAAGAGAGAATAATTATTGGAAATTGTTAAGTTTTGTGAATCCATATTTAAAGAAAATAAAATAAATTCTGAGGAGAGTATTGTGATACAATTAATGGAAGAATTTATGTAAAATAAAAGGCTATGGATATTGATTATGAAATGAAGACTACGGCTTGATTATAAATTTAAAAGCAATTATATGAAGATTGATTATGGCTATGAGTGATTGAGTGATGTACATTGAGAAAATATAGATTCTTTTTATTCTATTTTAAAATATAAAAATTTATTCATAGTAAACTCATTCATAGTTTTATTTATAGATCTCCCCTAAGTATGAGATATACATGAACATTTTTAATAATGACATTCCTTTATGAGACAAATTAGCATATTATTTCCTATATAAAATGTCATATTACCTGTGAGTGACCTTAGCTACCTAAAACTCTAGCTAACTTGAGTCTTCCCTCAAAAGAACCCAATTTATCCTATTTGTTTCCCGGTTGTTTGGTTATTAAAATCTATACTACACCGTCTGAAGTGGCCGTTTGAAGTGGGCCATCTGAAGGTGACTGTCCAAAGTGGTTGTCTAAAGTGGGCCATCTAAAGGTGGTCGTCCAAAGTGGCCGTCTAAAGTTTGTTGTCTGAAGTGTCCAAGTAGGACCAGCCGTCCGAAATAAAATGTAAGAAAAGCAGATGTTCAGACCTCATTTCACCATAGTAGAATATCTTTTTTGAAAAATTTTGAACTAGAAAAAGTTTGGAAATCAAGCAAGGTTTCATCTCCAAAAATCCGTTTTAAGTTTGGACCTTCCACCTAAAAGTTATGGACAAGTTTCTTAGGAGGTGTTTGAAAATGTGAAAAAAACTAGGCATCCGAAGTGGGCTATCCGAATTTGGAGGCCGCTTTTCGACAGGCCGTCCGAAATTCTTGTATTGGGGCCTGTTATAATTTTTCGACGGTGCCGTCCGATGCCGACATAGAGTCCATTGAGTCCAAATATTCGAAGGTCTAGACGTCTGAAAAATGGACGTGATTTTGCCCTAGACGTTGGAATTCGTCAACCCTGGTCTTACATAACATTTGATTATTGACATTTTGAAGTATGTGCAAGAGCATGTAGGGAGAAGTCAATTTCACTAGGATTTGAATTAAGAAACTGGTACATGTAGCATCCTATCGGTATGCATGTAATATCTATTGACTTGTATTGCAGCACAATTAATTGAATTGAAGGAAGAGTATGGGAACATGAAAACATCATATGTATTACTTGTAATGTATTTTATTATGAGAATTTGAATTTTTATGCTTCTGGATTTTGTCAATTTTTTAGAAAAATTGAAGGAAAGTATTTAAATATTTATCAATCAAATGTAATTACAACTCATGAATATAGATTACACAGAGAAAATAAATTTGAAGTTTTGTAGTATGTACATGATTATTACACAGGAGTAACCAAAGAAATTGGTAGCGGAAGCGTTTGGCAGTCTAATGGTTTTCAATGCCGTAGGTGCTACAGTGGTTGCAACAAAGCAAAGGAGTATAGGAGAAAGGTTGGCGCGTGTGGTACGAGGAAGACTTTTTCAAGAAGAAGATTGCAAGGAAGATTGTCTAGTGACCGGATGAATAACTGTGAACATTAAAACTCCAAATTATTTGCCTATTTTAACTTTGTCTAATGATTATGGCTAATAGATCACTTGGTTTTGTAACTTAGCCCCTAAAGGACCAAGGCCCTTTTTCTGCCAGAAAACACTCAAAACTGCCATATCTATAGCAAAAAGTTTAAAAAACTGAAAATTGTTTTTATTTCATATCTCACCATAGGATCTTACACCTAACTAGTATGAAAGTGTGTGGAAAAAATTTCAGAATTTTTGACCGCTCAGATTGCAAGATATCTGTGTTTAAAATGGAAAAAACAAGTTTTTCAGCACATTGTGGGACTAGATTTTTTGACTTTGAACATTTTTAACTTAAAATTTTTGCACTACACAGTTTTGAGCTTTTGAATCTTTATAGTGGAGGATTGAGTTGAGAATCTAGGTAAAAAAAAGAAATTCAAAAAAAAAAATTATCATTCTTAAAAAATTGTTAAGTAGAAGTAGGTATGAGATAGAAGGAAAATCTAAAATATTCATATATTTTAGATGGAATTAAAATGCACTAATCCCAATGGTGAGATTGTTCTAGCAAGTAAATCAGACCATGCAATAAAATAAAATTTGAAAAATTTGAAAAATTGCATTAAAAAATGAATCCTGCAAGTTATTTTTTCTAGAAGATGCTCTAACTGCCCGAAAAACAAGAATGTCCATAACTTTCTCATAGCATATCCAAATGAAATGAATAAAATCTTTCTAGATAGACAAAAATATAATATATGAGAAAAATAATATTAAAAAGAAAATTCAAATTTTTGTCCATTTTTTTTGGCTGCCCGAGCTGCCCGCCATCCCCTCGTTTGAGCTTATTTGGTCATAACTATTGTTCCCAGGCACCGATTTTGAAAAAAATTATATCCCCACGAAGCTAATCAACTTTTCTACCTCCAAAAACAATTCAAAAAATTAGTAGAAAATTTCAGCCCGTAGGTACCTGCCCAAAAACGCATTTGTCCCCCGAAGGGACAATGGTCCTTTAGGGGTTAAGTAAGATTTACCTTGATAATTGCCATGAATGTGAAAAGGTCTTTTCTTAGGTTTTGATAAGGCTAATGAATAGGATAGGAACCATGGTAGGCAATTTTCCATGACTCTTAAAAGCTAAAATTGGAAGAGTTGCCAATCGGTTATTTTGAGGCTATATAGTTAGAGTTGCTTTCTCCTTCTTTCTCAATTCATAATTTGTAAAATTTTGCGTGTATGGCTCATTAACTCATGTATTAGTGTACTTCTTCAAAGTAAAATTCAAATTTCATAATTGCGTATTAGCATTCAATGTGTGGCCAATTTTTTGTAATTAATATTGAGTAATTGGGTTTTGGGCTATTGAGTTTAGTCATGGCAATTATTTTGTGTAAGTGTTACCCTGGATCAGGAAGATTCAGTGGAGTGTATGGACAGTTGACAATTTGGCAATATCATCGACCTCTCTGTGAATCTAGACGTAGAGGAAAAGAAGTCGTTGGGTGGACAATTGAGTCGGGTGGATTGGGACGCGTGAGCGGCAATAAGATAAGTTGTCTGTATATTCTTGTGAAATTGAATAGATTAAATTGTTGGTTATTGATTAATTTGCCGATCGGCTGCATGGCTCATTTGTCAATCTATGTTTTGGAATTGATAAATTACGGGGAAGGGTTGGTAGGTGATTTTAGTTTAGTAAGGTAATGGATGGAAATTGTATAAGTTTGATTGGTATTTAGCTTTATAAATTGAATTAGAAGAGTTTGGATGAATCCTTGAGAGAAGATTAGATGAGTAGCTTTAGACTAGTAAGTGAATAGAAAGAAGGTGGCGACAGAATCTAGTAAGCGGATTGCAATAGAGTGTTAGGGTTGCAAGGTAATAGCCATGGGAATTTTTTATTCACTTGTGGTGACGACCGCAAGAAATAGGGGGTAAGTGTCATTGAATTAGATTAGTTACATGCAAGATTTCATTTTGGTAAGTGCTGAGGCTTGGCTATATTGCATTGGCTGGATACCGCTGGCAAATCAAGTAAGATTATTCACTAGTACTGCAGTTGAGGTTCAGCAAATGAATCGATGTATGATGCAAGCTTCAAAATTTGTTTGATAAGATTCCAAGACTGACTAGCCGTAGGAAGTAGGCAATTGATTCACATGTGAAGTTGTATTAATAGATTTCATCATTGCAATTTGTTATGATTAAGTACCCGCTGGCTATGTCTGCTGTAGGTATGGTTACGGTTGTGAAACCTCCACTGTCTAATTTCACCAATGTTTGTAACTGAATTAACCATGAATCATTGAGATTGAATTGCGAGAAATAGATTGATTGAGGCAAATTCATGGACTTAATCTTGACAAAAAAATCATCTTGGCAAGTATCCGTAGAGGTATAGCCAGTGGGTGATTGTAATGGTCATTGGCCAAAATGTGTAAGGTAAGAGAGAAGATGGTGACCATTAATTTGGTTGTGTTTTAATTATTACTTTTGCACTTTTTGTTGTGTGGACTATCTGTTTGATTGTATGGCATATTGCATAGCTTGATTTTGCATCCTTGCATTAACTCCGAAATCAGTATAGATAATTGACAACGGATTATTCACCATAATATAAAAAAAATTAATTAAGAAAATATATATAGTGTAAGTTTGCATTAAGCATACCCCTGATAAATTGCCCAACCAAGATTATTTGCCGGATTATTGCCCACCCTAAATAGAGACTAGATAGGACTAGAACAACAAAGCATTGAGTCTGCATTCATCAGTAATGGACTGATAAGTGAATGAAATGGGTAATAATGAATGAAATAGATATTAATATGTTTTAGAAACTATTCTTACTTGAAAAATGACCTTAGATACCTTAAACGATAGACTTATTTAGCTTTTTCCCTAAGAATCCCTATACTTTGTCCTTGGGTCTGTTTGTCTAAGTACAGACAAAATCCTACTCATAGTAATCCAAAATACCAATAGGATGGTGCAACTTCTTGAGGATGATGGTAATGTCGTGGGAGTTGGTGTGGTGGATATGAAATCTACATGTGGTCTTGAACTTCATCAAGTAAAGTTACATCTTGTTGAAATTGCAATTCGTGTTACACATGCTTTGGAAGAAACGACATGGGTTGGTGAGGTGGTAGGGAAGTTTTTAGGCGATTGTGTAGGTAAGGTTATACGATGGCGTCGGGCTTTGGTTCGTTGGCCACATCCTTTGGAAGTGAGAACGACAAGTACTCCTTCGAGAGAGGGGCAAAACTTCTCTTTTCCCCCTGTTTTGGCACTAGAGTTTGATTTTCATGACGTAGAGGACAACCCTAGCACTTCTGATATGACGCCACCAAGTCATGGTGAAAGAAGCACACCTGAGAGAAGTTCACCCATGACGCAATGTTCTAAAGGTAGTACTCCCGATGTAACGAGAATGGAAGGTATTTCTTTGGATACACCAAGGAGGAAGTATTCAATGCTCAAGGGGGTCATTTAGAGTGTCCACTTGAAACCACGTGCGAACAAAACTTTGGACCCCTTATATACTTTTTGAATTTTAACCCCTAAAGGACCGGACTGTGTTTTTTGTCTGTATAAAATTTTTGGGTAGGTACCTACAAGCAGAGATTTTTATATTTGGGGCTGAAATTTTAATAGAATGTGGGGGCAAGGAAGATCTTTCATATGCACCAAATTTCATGACATTTGGAAATACGAGTCAAAAGTTATAGCCTAATATGTTATTTTTTTCCCCAACCGGGCAGTTCGGGCAGATCAGAAAAAATCAATTTTTTCAGAAACAAAAATTTGGAATTGATTTTCTAGAGTTTTATATACACAAAAAGCTTCGAATCATTCCATTTTGATCAATGAGTCAAAAGTTATGAGGATTTTTTGTTTGCGGGCAGTTTTGGATTTCCTACTCTAAAATAAACTTTGAAATCCTTTATCTTATCCAATTTTCAATATTTTTGGACAAAAATAAAATTGTAGGATGTAGATACATTATTACAACATTTCGACCATTGGGATTGGAAATTTTTAATTTCATATTTAAATTGTAAATAATTTAGTATTTTTAATCATTCTCTACTACTACCTACTTACTATTTTTTTCCTATATGTTGTTTTTATTCCAAATTATCTGAAATTTTTCACTAATGTGGCCAACTTGTCTAGGAAAACGAATCCAAAGAAGCACCACCATTTAGGTCATTTTTTCATAAAAATATAAGCTTGTGAAGTGCAGCTGCCTTGCTTTTTGCAGGGTAAAAAAAATGATTTTAGTTAATTTGAATGCTTATATCTTGCAATCCACCCGGTGGAAATGTCTGAAATTTTTACCACATGTTTTTGATACTATATTATACAAGATCCTACGGTTAGATATGTCAAAAAAAATTCAAAACTTTGGTACTTATACTAGAAATGGCAGTTTTGGAGCGTTTTTGGTGAAAGTATAGTGACGGTCCTTTAAGGGTTAAATAAAACAAAATAAGAAAAATATGAATAGATTTTTCTACTTTGAAAGTTCATGTTTTGAATTATTGATATTTTTATTTGTTAATAATAATTAGTTACAAATTTTTGAAGTAAAAAGATACACTGTAGAACTGAAAAATAACTTTCACATCCCTATATTATATAAGAAAAAATTGTCTAAAAAATGAAAAAATAATTTTTTTAAATAATTCTCTATTGAAAGCTCATTTTGAGTTGAATATTGATTCAATGGTCATATAAATGTGTTCTCTATAATTATTTGAGTTGAAAAACATGCCATTGTAGTTTTTCAACCTCTTCTAGAAATCATTTCATATTTGATTTGAGATGGAAATTTTGGCAATAGAAATCTATAGTCATTATTAAACAATGGTCAAAATTTTAGATTGAAATTATAGTTTATTAGAAACCACTTGTTCGCACGTGGTTTGTTGTAGTAGAACTAAATGCACCCCCCGAGATTCAATGGCAAACTGGAAGGCTAGAGTGAGAAATCAAAGAGAGAAGGGAGAATCGGCTAGTTAGAAAGTGACTCTTGAAAGTGTTTTATGTGTAAAAGAAAGAGGTGCATGTAAACGCAATTGCTTGCATGATGTAGATGCAAGATATATATTGGATCAATGGTACATGGCATGGGGTTAAAAGTATGAAGCACGCTCTACTTGGCTAATGCAAATGTTGAATGCCTTCTACACTCGCTTAGAGATCTGAACAAGAGACAAGTAGAAGACAAAGTTAGGTGGCAAAGTTGTTTGCAATGCATGTTATGCAATGGCGTTGGGTTATTCTCAGAGGTGTTTGAAGCAACTAAAGACAACACATGCTATATATGGAAGAATGACATCCGTTCATGGAAACATGTGTCAAGTGAGGGAAAGTGCAAAAATGTCAGCAACTAGGGAAAGCCTTGATGTGTTTGTGAATGAAGTTGGATGTCAACAATCCCATCGATAAATACGCAAGAAACACAATAATGAAGTGCTACCACTAATACTATTGCCCATGAATACAACTAAATTGGATGTGTTTGGATATGTGAATGAAGAAGTGAAGAAACTAGTGGATGGGACAGAGTTGTCGATGAGCTCGTTTCGTAGACTTTGGCGGAAGGAGTTTCCGCATGTACAAATACCACCATTCTCTAAATTCTCAAAGTACTACCACTGTTGGGAGTATAAGTATGGGATGGAATCTACAACGAATGCAATAGCAAAGGTGAAGATCAAGAAGTTGTACGTGCTACACATCCGATATCAAATGGAAGAGAGACGAGATTATTGGTTGTTCAAGAGGTCCGCGATGATCACTCCTGACATTTTTATGTGTTTGATTGTGGATGGTATGGATCAGAATACAACCATGATACCAAAGATGAGGCAAATGGTGAAGAACATTGAATCTCAATTTGTAAAGACTGATCTCTGTGGTGTACTTGTACATGGGATTGGCCTTTATGCTAACGTGAGGATAAATGCTCACCACAAGCATGACAACAATTAAGTCATAACGTTTGTGATGAATGTAATATGCGATGTGAAGCAAAGGAAGGGATTCTTGCCACCGACATTGAAGATTCAAGCAGATAACACTACAAGGGAGAATAAGAACATCTACATGTTTGGCATGTGTGCTGCACTAGTGGGCCTCGGTTTCTTTAAGAAAGTGCATTTTTGTTTTCTTATTGTGGACCACACACATGAGGACATTGATCAAAGATTTAGTGTCATTTTGAATGTTTTGAAGAGAAGAGACATAGATACATTGAAAGAAATGTTGCAACTAGTGGAGAAAGGCACATCTTATACAAAGGCTTTTGTGAGTGCTCGTAAGCTTGAGCACATTCGTGATTGGAAAGCATTTATCACACCTCCTTTGCTACGAAGGGGAGAGAATTGACGGGCATAACATTTCCACATCATATGAGTTTTATTTTTTATTTTCATTTGGATTGGATGCATTCCAACTCCATGATAATAAAAAATAAATCATTCCATTGTTTTATGAGGAAAATGGGTTGGTCCGTATGCAACACAAACATTTTTGCTCAGATGCGTGGAGTCTAGTAGAAGGACATTTGTGTTTGAACTCACTACTAAGCGTAGTAGAGAAACCAAACTTTGTAGAGGTGTTTGTAGCTAATCAGAGAGAATTGAAAGCATTGGACGAGTTCATTGCATATAAAGAAAAGTTGGTGTTCAGAGGCACAAACATGATCAAGAACCTAGAAGTCGTGGATGAAACAAACGAATTCAAGGATTATTTGCAAGATTTCCTACAACAGAGCACAGAATGCTTGCGTGATTTATCATTTTGGCCAAGTGGTATCTTGAACCATAATGGGGATGGTGCTATTGTTGAGAATGTGGAAGGAAGTGGTACAAATGAAAGTATAGTAGTGGATGCAGATGCAAACAAAACAGAGAATGCAACTACTGATTTGATAATGGCAACAATGCCAAATCCAGAGAGGAGGGGATATTTTGGACCTCCCAGAGATAGACCTTGGGCACCAAAAGCATCACAAAGAGTGATTGGCGGAAGGAGTAAAGGTGGAAGACATACTATTGTGTCAGAAGTAGTACAAGGAGCAAGTGAAGATCATTTTCCTCCATTCAATCTAGAGAATTATTTTGTTATAGGCCAATTCGTATTTCTTACAGTAGAGTTGAGGGAAGTAAGAGAAAGAGTACCTTTTTATGTAGAGAAGATACTTGAATTTGGTTAAGGGAAGTGGGCCTCGAAGATGAAGGTCTTGTGGTATTGGCCTACTATGAGACTCAAAGCAGAAGAAGTTGGTAGTAATAGAGTGAGATACATGAATTGCATGGTATGCAAACTAAGGAAAGAGTGATCATTCCACCTAAGGCTAAAGATCCTTTTCTAGAATATATGGCGATGCAAATGGAGGACCTAGATGACGAACGTTTGCAAAATGATTTGAATATGTATTAGAAGAGTATAATGGTTTATAGTGAAGTTCTTACTTTGTAGTTCAACGCATGTAACATGACTAGAACGTGAAGGACAAAGGAATATGCTTTGAAAGTAGTGTATAGTGAAAAGTTTACAATATTTTTATGAAGTATTTATACAACATGGAGCATTACAACAAATATTCACAAAACAATATGTTATAAAAAGAGTAATGATGTTTTTAGAATTTTGGCCCCCCCCAAAACATTTGAGATTGTCTTCTTTGATTGATGTACAAGCCAAGTGCAATGTCGCAACCTCCAAGTGCAAGTATGTCTAATTCGGTGTTCGAACGTAGTGTTTGGTCACAGTTCCAAGAAAGTTCATTCCACCGTCTGCAGAAAGATTCCAAAATGACTGCCATTTTGTACACATCGTGCTCACGGTACAATAACAGAGGTCTAGTCGTACCATACGTAGTCATTTAGGACAACTAGTCATAGTTCAATTGGTTGTGGCGGATAACTTTTTTTTGTAGTGTCTTCCTCCTCTTCTTGTGTTTTCTTTCCTTTATTACCCTTAATAGTTTTACAACAAATCAAGCACATTGTCCCTCCAAGAAGTCATACCCCCAACCCAACCCTAAAATTTACAAAACATAGTTAACACGCAAAACAGAAGAGACCTTTGTTTTGCCAAAAGTAAGTCCCAATTTTGCTATAGACTATGGTAATTAATCCATAGACTAGACTCATAAAGGTCCAAATTATTGGATGATTGAATGACTAAATCACCACAACAACTAAAGTAGGAGGTTCTAAAAACACGCAAGTTCTAAAATCACCCACCTCTCTAAATGTACACTATTTATACATGTTTCTTTTTTATAACCTTCATCAATGTACGAATAGTATACATTTGAAGAAATGGGTGATTTTAGAGCCCTATGCTGTTTCAACTTCAAATTTTCATAAGTAATTCCAAGTAAAATTTATTAATAAATATTTCAAGAAGCTTCACCTATCCAAAATTTAGTTTCAGCTCTTAGGTGGGCAATTTATGAAGCTCCTACCTTTAGTCCAACAACTAGCTTGCCATGTCAAGTTTTTCCTGCAACGTGGTTGAATTATTCCTTGTAATTGAAGGATTGAAATCTCAAACGGATTTTTGGAGATGAAAGTTATCTTGATTTACCAACTTCCTTTACATCAAAGATTTTTGGAAAACGTTTTCTATTATGCCTAAATGAGATCTAAAATTCTACTTCAAACACAATTTTTAAGTTTTCACAATGAGCAGTCAAGCTTTCATCTTCAAATTATCCAATCCATACCCTTTGAGGATTTATGATGGATAATGGATTTCATTATAAAAACAACTTCTCCACCCTGGGAAATTATCTTGTTTCATTTATACACTTTAAAAGGACATTCATGACAGCTTAGACCAAAGTCTACAACAACTCATTCTTATATATGAAGAAACAACTATGCAAAATTTCAAAGCAAATCAATGTTGTGCTCTCTCAGTCCTTCAGGGGCCTCAAAACAAAAAAGATATATGTTTTAATATTTTTAACCATTGATTCTTTTTTTAAATTAAATTTCCTAGAACTTTATTTGTTTTTCTAATGATTGTCACAAAGAAATAAGGAAAAAAACTAAATCTTGCATTCATCTTAGATGTCTAAATTTCTTAAAATCCATTTTAGCTTAACTCCTAAAGGACCAAATTGCATGTTTTTGGCAACATTGTGATTTTGGGTAGCTCACTACAAATGAATTTTTTCTTTTTTTTCTTTAAATTTTCACACAACATGTGTCCAAGGAGTAACTTTAAGGCCCTACAATTTTCATAACTTTTGACTACATAGTTTAAAAGTTATTGTATAATATGTAATTTTCTTTGAATTGTGGGTAGTTTGGGTAGCTCAAAAGAATCCTTAAAAAATCACTTTTTTAGGAAATAAATTTTTTTAATTGGTTCTCTAGATTTATATATATATATACACATACATACATAGTGGAAAGCTTTGAATCATTACATTTTGGTTAATAAGATGAAAGTTATGAGTGGGGTTTTAGTTTGTGGGATGGTTATGAAATCTCTATTCTAAAATAAAGTTTGAAGTCCTTTGTTTAACTCAATTTTCAATATTTTTTGAAAAAAACAAAATTATAGGATGTAGATTGTTTATTACAACATTACAACCATTGAGATTGGTATTTTTCATTTCCATAACTAAATTCTTAACAATTTAGTATTTTGAATCTTTCTCTACTACTTTCTACTTACTATTTTTTTCCTATATGTTGTACAATTTCAAAAGATTTGAAAAATTTCAAGCATGTAGCCAACTTGCCTTGAAGAATGAATCCAAAGAAGCACCAATAACATGGACAATTTTTCATACAAATGTGACATTGTGAAATGCAACTCCAAAGTTTTTTGTAGGGCCCAAAAAAGGATTTTTGTCACTTCAAACGCCAATATCTTGCAATCTTCATGGTGGAAATTTCTGAAATTTTTTACACATCTTCTAAAAGTAGTGTTCTACAAGATCCTATAATTACATGTGTTTAATAATCAAAGTTCCACAAGAAGTCATGCTTAAAAAAAATCCCTGGAAATAGCCTAGTAGTTTTTGAAAATTACACAACTTATAATATTAATGAGACCTAACAATTTAATGCTTTAATTTTTTTACCATAAGTTTATATTTTTATATGGTGAGGAATATCATGGTTTCATTAAATTTTTATGTCATTCTATCAAAAAATTAATAGAGCATTGTTATAGGGACAAAGCTTAAATTTTAATAGCTATTTGAATTTAAGAAGAATTTAAAATTAGAGAAGAAATTTCACTACATAAACTTCATTTCATTACCAGTAGGTGGTCTTTAATTCAAGAAAGATCATTATTTTTTGCAAGAATTCATATTTCAAGCAAGCGCAAGATGTTGCCAACATATGTTAAAAAAAATATTATCTCCAATGTGTTTTTAAAGACTATTCAGCACAAAAAATTAAAAAAATTGAATCATAATAAAATTTTGAAATAATTATTATATTAAATTTATTTGATTTAATTAAAAATTATTCATGATAATATTGGTACTTTTGAACATATGGGTGTAATTTATGGTTATTACTTGACAACATTTATACAAGCATTACTATTTAATTTATCTTTAAAGGACATGTGTGCGCTTATTTACCCACCCTTGGTAAATAGGCAAACACAATCAGGTTCTCGTTCAATGGTATGTTCCTATTCTAGTGGGTGTCTAACATCGGTCCATTGTGCCTTCCAAGCAATGAATCTTTGTTAATATTCTATATTTGTCCTTCTAAATGTGGCCCCTAGGAAACCAAGGTCGACTACTTCCTATGTTAATTGCTATGCTATGAGATTTGGGGCTAAAGTCTTCCCAAACTTAACCTATCCTTTTGTGGTAAGAGATCATTTCATGCCATTTCTACAAACCTAAAGTTCGCCTAATTTGGACACTCTGGTGAAAAGCTATAGTCAGATGAAGTTTTGGCCGATTGGCCTTCCAACTTCATCCACGGTTTTCTAAGGGCTCCTAATTCCAAATGGGGGTGAGATTTGAGCTACAGACCTAACTTCCTATAGTCTAATTAAGTTCCAACTTCCGCCTTGGATGGATGAAGATTCCCAAGGTTCATCTGTTCTAGGTCCTAAACTTCATTCATCTATATCTTTGGCATCCTAACTCCAATTCCTACATGTCTTATGTTTTTGGAAACCTCTTGGTGTCTACTCTAATCTTACTTATTCAAATCTGGCCTGACCTATATCCTACTAGCACCTAGCTCTCGGCCCTTCTTAGTAATTAACCCCTAATGGGCTGGTTTTAGAGAGGAGAGTTTAGGGTCTTACCCTAGCATAGAGATCCCTGATTAAGTTGGTCAATTCCCCCTCTTCTACCATTGCAAGTCGCAAGGATGGCCCCACCCATTGGCCAAAACAATCTTTATAGCCACAAAAGAAGTGTATGTCTTTCTTTTAGTTTCCTTCCTTTTTTTTCACCTCAACCTTCCTGCTCCATTAATTGAGGGTGGTTGGGGTGCCACCCACCTACTTAGTAAGTCAAAAATGCAAGCTAACTACTACTTACATCCAACCTAACTTTCTTACGTGTCAACTTACCCTAATGGTGGAGGTGGATACTCATCCTATCTTTCTCTATAGTATCCTTCTTCTATCTAAGTCCTCTCTCACTCTTCACTCTTGCATTTGAAGTTGGTTTGATGTTGTTGGAAGGTGGAAAGGTTGAAGAAGTTAGGGTTGCAAGATAGAGGTGATTCTTACTTGCTTTCGTTCTCACTCTTTATGCTAATCCACTCCCCCTTTGCTATGCTAATCTATTCTCTTTCTCTCTTTCCTAGTCTACCTTCCTCCTTTCTATGCTAACCTATCCTTCTAATTTCTTCCTTCTCCATTTTATGCTAACCTACCCTTCTAATTTCTTCCTTCCCCTATTTTACCCTATTTGGCACCAGTATCTTTTCCCCCTCCCCCGTTTGGAAGAAGAACCAATAGAAGACCTGAGTTGAAGTCCAAGTTGTTGTGGTGCCAATGGATGCTGGGTGCCCGGCTGCCACTAGTATCCGGCGGATGGGTGCTCCGTGGCTATGAGGCCTGGTTGTTGCTGGGTGCCTTGGACCTACTAGGTTAATACAAAAAAAAACATGAGCTAACAAGGAAAAATAATGTTGTTGATTAGGTACGACTTAGGAAGAAGATGGAGGAAAAGAAAAACCTTCCTAATTTTGGACACTAAACTTTGACCTATCTCTAAGACATATTGGAGACTAAACTTTGGAATGAACTCCCATGGTAAACCCAGGGCAATGCTCTTACATTGGTTTTAACACCAAATCTAGGAATTTCCCTTGGACCTAGGTATTCAAAGCTCTGCCGTTTAAGAGATTTAACACACAATCTAGGACTTGAGTCGGCTAGGAAAGGTAGAGTTTTGTTACCCAGAAAGGGAACCACCCCACTCTTTTCCTAATGAGGACAAAAGGAACTAGAGCCAACAAAAAACAAAAATTTGGATTAGTAACAAGGATGGAAGTGACTCGTGGTTAGTAGTATGGAGTTAGTACAAAGATGGTAGAGAAAACACATAATTAGAGGCCCTCCAAAGCGGCATCGCCAAAGTACAATGGAGGGGAAGCTCTAGGGTTAGTACACGTGAGGACTCAAAGGAAAAAGGGTAATGACCCTTTCAACAAGATGCTTATAACAAGAAGATGTAGATACTTAAAACCAACAAAGCAACAAGGTGAAGAGGGACCCCCAAAGTCCTCTAAACTCCTTGGAAAACACCAACAACAGCTCCAAAAGAAGTCAAAAGACAAGGCTCAAGAGTTTTTGCCAAAAATGGCCCAAATCTTCACACAAAGTGAGACCAATGGTCCCAAGTATAGAAAAATGGGGTGTTTAAGAGGAAGAAGGATGCCCTTTCATAATCTTCCGGGACACCCTTCCCCTCCCTTTCTAACCTAGGTAACCCTATCATCCTAGATTTTCATCCTTATCTTTTAGAATTTTCACCGTATTTTAGGGTTTCTACGTTGGTCCTAAACTCTAACTTTTGGAGTTCAACCCCAAATCACAAACGGATTGCGCCATTAGCTCCAGAAGGCCAATTTTAGTCTACAAGGTCCTCTACCCCTTGTTTCTCTCGCCAAAAAGCTCATCGACAACTAGCGCCAACTAAAATAAGTAAATGGGTAAAAATCTAACTTTTGGAGGTTATCTTTTCTGACTAGGGAGACTAGCTAGAGTTGTCGAGAGGGACCTAGGGAGTAAAAAAAGACCCCCTAATGACTTTGTTCCGACTTCATGCGCTCCCGGGATGCCGGTCAACTCCACGGAAATCCTGCTGTAATTAATAATTGGAGGAATGTCAGTGATTCGGTTGCCTCCCACTATCGGAATACTTCAAAACTTGTGAGGGAGTTTTATAAACATAAAAGAAGCTCACCTAATTTTTACTGAAATTTTACTGCAGTCTAGGTAATTTACGTGAATTTCCCCTCATGGCTTTTAGCGGTTGACCGCTTGAAAAAAGATCTTTTGGAGATCAGAAAAAACCGAGACTCATCATGGGACCTCTAATGGAGTCCCATGACCCAAGTATAAGCCCAAATCTCTACTTGCCAACTTGGAGGAAGGCACATGGGAATTCTTTTGTTTGGATTCACCAAATCTGTACTCTAAAATAAACTTTGAAGACCTTTATTTAACTCTATTTTAAATATTTTTGGAAAAAAATAAAAACAGCAGGTGTATATTGTTTATTACAACATTACAACCATTGGGATTGGCATTTTTCAATTCTATAAATAAATTGTTAACAATTTAGTATTTTTAATCATTCTCTACTTCTTTCTACTTACTATTTTTTTCCTATATGTTGTATAATTCCAAATTATCTAAAAAATTTCAAGCATGAAGCCAACTTGATTTGAAGAATGAATCCAAAGAGTAACCACCATTTTGGACATTTTTTCAAATAAATGTGACCTTGTCAAAGTGCAGCTGCCCATATTTTCACAAGGCCCAAAAAGGGATTTTTGTCACTTCAAACGTTAATATCTTGCAATCTACAAGGTGAAAAATTCTGAAATTTTTTCCACATCTTCTCTAATTATTTTACTACAAGATCCTACAGTTTCATTTGCTTAGAAATGTTTTTCATCTAAAATTTGGTGCTTGTAAATGCAAGGGCAGTTTTGGAGCAGTTTTGGTGAAAACATAGTCTGTGACGTTTAGGGGTTAAAGAAGAATTAGTGACTCATCAATGCAATCATTACAAGCAGCTTCAATTTGTTGGGCTCTGTATTTCAACCCTTCACACCAACACTTTTGCAACATGTGAAGAGCATGTAACATGCAGCTATTGTAGATTCATTGACTATGGCCTGGGAGACCCAAACTTCCGGCCAACAAAAGAGCAAAACAAGCCAAATAGAAGTGTGCTCAATAGTCTCAAATTCCGTTGTGAAATTAAATTAAATTTTGGGTTTGAAATGGTGGGCTTACAGAAAGGAACCCCATACATGCTCTATTTCATGACTGTGATTTGCCATTGCCGGGTCCATACCCGGAGTTCTCACTATGTAACTATACTCTTATTCCTCTTATATTGTTACCAATGGTTACAATGAAATGCCTGGGGAGATTACTTAGTGAATCTTTAAGTAACCATGTGTGTTAAATTGATTTTTTGACCCCCTATATATTTTTTAATAAACTATAATTTCAACCTACAATTTTGAGCTTTGTTTAATAATAATTATAGGTTTCTATTATCAAAAATTCTCAATTCAAATAAGATGTGAAATGATTTGTAGAATAGGTTGAAAAATGAACTAAAATAGCTTATTTTTCAACTCAAATATTTATAGAGAACACATTTAGATGACAATTGCATCAATATTCAAGAAAAATGAACTTTCAATAGAAAATTATTTTCAAGAATTTTTTGTTCATTTTTTAGACAATTTTTTCTTATATAAAATAGGGGTGTGAAAGTTATTTTCAGCTCTACAATGTATTTTTTTACTTCAAAAATTTGTAATTAATTATAATTAACAAATAAAATTATCAATAATTCAAAACATAAAATTTAAAAGTAGGAAAATATATTGATATTTTGTTTTCTCCTTTTATTTAAATTTTAGGATATAATATAGGGGGTCTAAAATCTCAACGCGCGTAGTTTCTAAATGGATACTCTAAGTGATCTCCCTGGGATGAAATGTTATTGAGTCCACTCTAAGAAATTAAAGTAGAAGTACCTATTGATGATAACTTAAGCATTTCAACTTGTACAATATGAGAAATTTGTTGAGAAACTAAGCTCAATGCGTGCAAACATAAGGATGATTGAGAAAGAATGCCAAAAAAAAATCAATTTTTTTTTTCAAGAATGAATATTTTATTCAATATAAATGTGGATTTTTTCATAAACCCATTCCGGTCTCATAAGCTCACCTATTCCAATTAGCTTTGGCACTTCTTCCTATGCAAGGAAGGAAGGAAAACAAGTAGACGAGAAGGTACAAACAAAGAATCTTTCTCAGTGAATAGTTAATCTACAATAGGTCACTATAAAAAGCCATCACAAGGGGGCTAGTCGAAGTATGTACTTCTACCATACACCCACCCCAATTCTTAAGGCTTTATTTACCTTCAAGGTATTTGCTTACTTGTAGTTAGTCCATGTCAAGAAAAAACATAATTATTGTTGATAGAATTTAAGGCATACAACCTGTTTTTGATAAGGATTCCATTTGTGCTATATAGGGTGACCTATTTTTGTGAATGAAGGGAATCATGATGTGGTTTAGCAACTTCATTGCTATGTGACGAATAACACATTGACACCTAATGAAGTTGCTAAGACCAGTTTCTAGTTTTGTGCTTCTCAGACATAGATTTACCTATACATCGAGAACAAGTTGGACCGTAATCTACATTTCTCTAATTTTCATTAATTCCAAATTTGATGAAAAAATATAAAAAATGAGTGCAATTGTCATTATTTCTATTCCATGACCAGAGAAAATTACCACCATCCCCGGTTGCTCAATTAGACATCTATTGAAATGCTTAACATTATTAGAAATAGGTCGTATACCTTACTATCAGCTCCTAGCTTGCAACTTCTATAAGGGTTAATCCCTAAACAACCCAGGGGATCAAAAGTGTCTTCACATAATTTCAAGTCCAATTCAAAGTACTATAACTTTTGCATCCGATGTCCAAATTCAACAAAACTTATTGTAAAATTTTCACTCTCTCTTCTAGTTTGTGTGATAATCGAAGTTCTCAAAGGTTCAATTTGAATTTACCAAAGTGCATTTGATGGCTACAACTTGGGGGGCTTTTACCTCCTTCATCTAATGTTCGTTTTCAATATAAAAAAATTGTTGTGTTATATTCCCCTTGAAGTCTAGTTATTGTGGTAAAATTCTTATGTCAATCCTTGTGTCAATCCAAGTTGTTTTGAATGTTTGGGAGCAATTCAAAGTTCGAAATCCCAACATTTTTGGATTATAGTGACATTTCCCGGCTTTTTTCTTCTTCATATAGTATCTGTTTTCAATTTAAAAAATTGGGAAAGTTACACATATTAGTCTAGTTTGTGTGGCTAAAACTTCATATCAATCCAAGAAGTTATGAGTGACTCAGAAGCATTTTAGTAGAAAGAGGTTCAACTTCATATGTGTTTTTTGCAACTTTTCTCATTATTTTTTGACATTTTGAAGCCATTTTGTAAGTCTACACAATGAGTCAATTGAATGACATTTTTTTTCACCAGTGTGTTTGTATGCTAGTTTTGAATCACTTTATAGTTTAATTTTTTTTTCATTTGAGTAGGTTTAGAAATCGAAAGCAATGTTACGATGTTTTTGAACCCAAGAAGGCCTTCGACTTTTCAGAGTTAAAGTTACTAACCGTGCATGGAATTCCTACCACACCTTTTGCCTCCTGGTTGTCAGCATAGCGCACAGTATGACACAGCCACATGCAAACTCATCAATTCAAAATGAATGGGTCCATACAACACTAATATTCAATATTGCCCCACAGACGTTCTAGGCGTCATTTTCCTGCAACAACATATGACTTCAAAAAGCCAATTTCAAAAAGACAGATGGGGTTATGCAATCTGACATATTTTTCTTGTCCACTCTGCATCATCAAGTTTCTACAATCTTGAGTAGAGTCCGTGCACCCTTGTTATATAAAGTATAACTTCTATATAAAGTGAACTTTTGTAAGCCAATAAGTGATATTATTCATATTGTCCCAACAATGTACAAAATAAGTTAATTTTTTTTTTAAAATTAAAAAAACAAAACAAAAAAACTTTCATTGAATTTGAAATCTAGATGTTGCTCTCATGAATGTAATTTCAATCCAAGAGCGCCACAAAATTGCAATCCATTGAAAAAATCTGTTGCAGCCCCTCTTTGAAGCAATAACCTCTCTAATGTAATATTCTCCTTTGGTCCTAGTGTTATTACCCTTTGGAAGTTCTAATGTCAATTGTGTGAGTCACAATGTAGTGCCATTAGTACAGTGGGAAGCCTCCAATCTAGGGGGGGTTACTTTGTGATGGCCTTTCCTCAAGAGCAAGGGTAGAGCTTGAGCATAAGAGATAAGATCATCATATTAGAGTGAATCGGAACATTTGATATTGTAGGCATCCTATTGTGTTGAGCAATAGAAGGAGCCCATTACAAATGTATTTCAAATAAAAAAATAATTGCCTGCTTCAAGAATAAACCTTAGAATAAATGTGTTTGGTACTATGCACAACCATAAGAATGTGGAGATGTCAAATTAAGGTGGGAGGTTCAGTAAGTGCTCGGGCTCTAAAGTCATCCACCTCCTCCTCAAATGTGCACTATTTATGCATGCTTCTTTTTCAATGTACCAACAATGTACAAATAGTTTACATTTTAGGAGGTGGATGATTGTGATTAGTAAGAGCCCATTGCCATTTCAACTTCAAAAATTCATAACTAATTCCACAAAGCTCCAAAAAATCTGAAACAAATTCATTGGGTTAGATGCCAATTCCATTTCTTTAAAGGGTTATGTCCTGTGCAGGGGATTGCTAAAAAAAAACGTGTCAGAATCTACAATCTGACTTTTCGAAAATTTTGAAGATCACGTTGTGCAATCTGACACTTTTTTTTGGGTCCACGTGAATTATCAGTATTCTATGAGATTCGTGCACCCTGGCACTATATAATGGCAGCCAACAGACAGTCTGTGCCATTAGCGTATTGTCTCGCAAATTGTTTGAGCAACAATGTGGTCTTGGAGCCATTGGAGCTAGATTCTGAAGTAAGTCCTGTGACTGTGTTTGTTCAAATTCTGAATACTTGAAGAACATCCTGCTTGAATGTTCACTTGCATTCAGATTGTGCAAGCCCGACCTCCAACTTACTGATTTCTCGGCCATGGTGACAATGATGATCATGCCTTCTGAAGCTTGGAGTGTACGCTTCTCTTCTCTGCTTTGCAAACAGTCTGATATAATTATGCAGGCTCTCTCCCTCTTGACTATGGATGGAGATCAGTTTAGCCTCAAAAAATTCAGCTCAAACTAGATACTATGTGTAAGTAACCATATGAATGCATAGACGTCAGTTACGTTTTGTCTCAAAGTGTTTTCACAGTTACATCAGTAAAAGTTCAAAAATTTGCTGAAACTAGTCAGATCTACACTGTCTACGCGCAACCACATGAATATACATGTGTGGATATCAGTGGTTGGAGTCTCAATGAAAATGTTTTGCTCAAAGTAGTACTGTTACAGGAATGTGTCGATGTCAGTTTAGTCTCAAAATGTTTGCTCAAAGTAGTTACTATGCTACACAGATCAGCTGCATGTGCAGAGATCATTCAGTAAAAAGTTCAAAAATTCTACTAAAATTATGATAGATAGATCTACTTTGTGCGCAACCATTTGAATGAATTTGTGGATAATTATCAGTGGGGTCGATCTCAATGAAAATGAACATTTGCTCAAATGAAGTTAATTAGTTACTGTGTGCAAGCATGCACATGATTGTATAGAATCGTGAATGTGGCGATGGTGCTGTCTGTGCAGGTTGTCAGTGCTGCAGTTGTGTTTGGCATTCTTCTTCTGCTTGCCAAGTTGCTCACAAGCAGCAGCAAACACAAGAATTTACCTCCAGGCCCACAGGGTCTCCCCATCATCGGTTCCTTGCACTTGTTGGGCAAATTCCCACAGCGGGACTTTACCCAACTGGCGGAGACTTATGGGCCGTTGATGTCCATATGGTTGGGACCAAGGCTTGCTGTGGTGGTTACCTCGCCTGCGGCAGCGGAGGAGATTCTCAAGACTCAAGGCTCCAATTTCGCAAACCGAATCCCAACTTCTTTTGGAGATGTGATTGTTCCTGAAGGTATTGAGTTACCTCCTCTTCCTCCCCTCCTCTTGGAAATCAGATTCAAACTTACTCTTCACTCTGTGAGGATGTTGAATGTAACATGAAAGTACACAACCTCATTAGGAGAAGTAATGTACAAGTCATGCTAGTGGTGAGGGTTGAGAGATCTTATTTTATATTATAGCAAGGTTCCATTTTCTTGTTGTTGGATATAACTTCAATGAACACGCTAAAAGCAAAAATAAAAAAACGTAATGCTAAACCAACTTAAAGTTTTGGAAAATTACATGCCTCTCTTTACTCAAGGAGTAATTGCCATTTGTACAAACTGAGTTGAAGGTTGGGGTCATAGAGATGGTGGTGGTTTGGATCATTGCATTATGTCTTCAAATATAGAAGAAACAGAAGTTTGAGTGTCTAGAATGCTCAAGATGGTTAGTAGTAGAACGGTAGAGTGTAGCTAGAAAATTAAATAAACACATCTATAATCAACACTAATGACAATTGAGCATATTAATTAATATTTTTAAATGTAAATTATTTTTAGTAGATGTCATTGGCAATGGAAAAAGGATTCCAATGCACTTTTAGCATGCATTATACAGACAATGTACAAATAAATCATGAATTTTCAAGAGAATGTCTCTAGGCCTACCAAAAGACAAGAGTAGGCTCTCATAGACTTTCATGTTTTGATAGTGAATTGCTGCAAAAAATATTAAATATTTTTGTCTCAAAAACAAATTTTTTGGCCATAGGACTACCACTATTACAAGTACTATGCAAAAGCAATGTAATTTAAGTCATGAAAATGAACTAAAAAATTATTTTTGATTATTTTTAATCATTTTTAACATTTTAAAAAATCAGTGAAAAGTCAATAAACACCATTAAAAATCATTAAAAATGAATTAAAAATTAGTACTATGCACTACTATTAACTATTGTTGTAGACAAATACAAAGTCAGGGGACCAAAAATTAGATGAAAATGGATACATTAATATTTTGATTTTTTAGTAATTCCAAAAAAAAGCATAGAAATTAATTTTAAAATGGCCACTTTCTATACTTCAAAAGGCTTGAATTGCACCAAATACTTTGGGAAGAATTTTTTTCTCATTCAAGTCTTCATGCAAAGGACACACATTTTGAGCACATGTCAAAATTTTCTTAAAACCTCAACCTCACTACATGCAATTTTAGTACAAGTACTTCACTAATTTTCAGCTCCAAATTTGCATTTTCAAGTCGAAAATAGGATTACATCCTCCCACCCCCAATAGAAAAAGTAGACATCCATTTGGGGACTCTTAAAAAATAGTAAAATAATTTTCAAAAAATGTCTAAAACTAGCATATGTACCTTCATTTCAAATTTCACCTAATAAAAGTTATAGCCAAAAAAACACCCATCTATTTGATCCAAATAAAGGTGTTATATTTTGGACATAGATGAAAATGGGTGTATATACCTCAATGCCATTTTAATTGTTCTAATGGTCATCTCCAATTTAAAGTACTTATAGTTTTTAGATCTCTAGGCATTTGAAGCCCTTCATTTTTTAACTTGAATTGAAAGTCATTTCATTTAAGTCCTTTTCAGTTCAATTTTTGTAGTTTGAAACTCATCTTTTTTAGCAATTGTGACCATATATGATATCAGATGTAGTCATGACATCAGACTCACCTATAAGGCTACATTTGAAGAAGATACTACACATACAACTCAGAACCAACAAACAACTTCAACTTGTAGCAAATGTACGAACAGAAGAAATCGCTCATGTCATGCATGTGATTCCTCAAGATGGTATTACAATGGTATCTGTAAGGAATCACATTGAAGTGGCTATAACTAATATCATGTCGCGCGTGATTCTCAAAAGGCGTTTCATGGCAGTGGCTTCTGGAAAGAAACATGATGAACAAGAACTCGAGCAAGTGAGTAGTTTTAGAAAGATTTTGGTGGACATCGTAAAGTGTGGTCTAATTGTAAATCCAGGAGACTTCATCCCCATGTTGAAGTGGATGGATGTCTTTGGATTTGAAAGACAATTGCGAGAGTTGAGAGAGAGAATGGATGCTTTTATGTCCCCAATCATATCTGAGCATGTTGTGCAACGGAAGAGTGGATCGATTTTTGTCAAAGATATGGTAGATGTTCTTTTAGACCAAATGGAGGATGAAACATTGCAATTTGACATCACCAATGTCAACGTCACCAGTACATTGTGGGTAAGACTGTAATTCCTTTTCATTAAGCACTAGAAGCTATTAAAAACTTATATTCTTTGTTTTATTTATTAAAAGACTTCACTATTTAAAGTTTTCAAGTTAAAAAGTGACAAATAGTCATAGGAGACTACAAGAAGTGAAAGGTAGTCACAATGGGACTACTTGAAGATACTTTCATGTTGGGGTTGATGATTTTTTTTAGAAAATTATGTGATGAAATTCATACATTAAAGTTTCTACTTTCTTGTCAAAGTTTTAAAATTAAATTGTTCATTTCAAGTCTTCAAGTTCATCTTGTGAATAGGTTTAAATTGACGCACCATTGTTTCTTCCTTCTCTTTTGAAAAACAGGACGCTTTCATAGGAAGTGTCAATACAACTACTGATACAATAGAATGGGCAATTGCGGAATGCATTCGCAATCCCATTGTGATGAAGAAGGTGCAAGAAGAGCTTGACATTGTTGTAGGCAAGTCTCGAAGAGTGGAAGATGCAGATATTCCTAACCTCAAGTATTTACAAGCCATCATCAAAGAAAACTTTCGTCTTCACCCAATAGTCCCAATGTTAATTCCTCATTTGAGTGAAAAACCTTGTAAGGTTTTGGGGTATGACATACCAGAGAAAACAATGGTTTTTGTAAATGTTGGAGCAATCGCTCGAGATCCAAAGACATGGGAGGATCCTATGACTTTCAAGCCTGAAAGATTTTTGGATGGGATGCCTCATGCTAATATGAAGTTTGAAGGCAAAAATCTTGAAATTGTACCATTCGGAGCAGGGCGAAGACAATGTCCAGGCATCATGTTAGCTTCAACATTGGTTCACATTATGGTTGCAACTTTTATGCAATCTTTTGATTGGTCTCTTCCTATTGGTTTACAACCTATGGATTTAGATATGTCAGAAGGTGAAGGGGTTGGGCATGTGCTAGCTCATCCTTTAACTGCCATTCCAAAGGCTCGCTTATCCATTCCTTAAATTAACACCTTTGAAGTAGTTGTTTATATATAGGTTATCATTATTCTTCAAATTCTTTGCAAATATCACACTCTATATAGATATATAATAAATACCATTTTATAATTATGTAATAATTGTGTTCATTTTTAAGGTTATTATAGTGTGAATTTTTTTTATTCATATTTATGCATAACTATATATATTGTTTGTGTCTTGAATTTCTTAAATTTCAATATATGAATTTCTTGAATTTTCATTTTGACATACTACTAGTATATGGAGTTAGAAATTTGCATGCATATTTGCACTTGTGTTTTGTATGTATTTGTATTTGCATTCTTATCTATATATACTATATTTGTATTTATATTCACATTTATATATATACCATATTTGTATTTATATTCACATTTATATATATATACCATATTTGTATTTATATTCACATTTATATATATACCATATTTGTATTTATATTCACATTTATATATATACCATATTTATATTTGTATTTATATTCATCTATATTTTTTGAAGGGGAGATTTTGTTTTTTTAGCAAGAATGGTTCACTTGGTGTTTCTATTGAATAGAATTTCTGAAAGGATAATGTAGTGTGAACAAATTTGTACATTATGACACCTCCCCAATATGACCTCTATGACAAGATTAAGGGGGTGTTGTTATAAGGGTCAAAATATAACTGCAAAAAGGACTACTGCACGTGACAAGAGTACAAGACCCCCTTTTAATGCTCCCAAATTAGTGTCATGATAGCATGATATACACTATTGTATGCAAACTTTAATTGTTGGTAATTATGATGGAATAGAATTATTATTTCCAAACATAAATTATATTTATTAGATCTTATTGGCAACTAGATAGGGATTCCTATGCACTTTAGCAAGCATTATATAGACATCGTATGAATAAATTACAAATTTTAAAAGTATAATCTCTTGGTGTGCTACAAATTAAGAGTAGGCTCTCATAGATTTTCATGTTTTGATTGTATCATTTTTTGTAATCAATATTTAGAATATTAAGACACCTTTTGGTCCAAATGTAGGTATTGTATTTTAGACTATGTTTTCACCAAAACTGCTCCAAAACTGTCATTTCTAGGACAAGTACCAAATTTTAGAAAAAGAACATTTTTAGAAACATGTAACAGTGGGATCTTGTAGTACACTGGTTTAAGAAGATGTGGAAAAAATTTCAAAATTTTCCACCGTGTAGATTGCAAGATTTTAACGTTTGAAGTGACAAAAATCCTTTTTTTGGTCATGTGGGTAGCTGCACTTCACAAGGTCACATTTTTATGAAAAAAATGTCCAAAATGGTTGCTACTTTTTGGATTCCCTCTTCAAGTCAAGTAAAATTTTCAGATCATTTGAAATTGTACAACATATAGGAAAAAAAATAGTAAGTAGAAAGAAGTAGAGAATGTTTAAAAATACTAAATTGTTAACAATTTATTTATGGAATTGAAAAATGTCAATCCCAATGGTTGTAATGTTGCAATAATCAATATAACCTAACGTTTCTATTTTTTTCCAAAAATATTTAAAATTGAGTTAAACAAAGGACTTCAACATTTATTCTAGAATAGGTATTCCATTCCTACCCATGAACTTACTCAAACTAAAATTCCTCATAACTTTCATCTCATTAATCAAAATGGAATGATTCAAAGCTTACCACATATATATAAATCTAGAGAAATTCAATCAATTTCAAATTTTTTTTAAAAGTGATTTTCAAAGAAGTTATTTTTTCTGCTCAGGCTACCCACCAAACACTAAAAAATTACATATCATGCAATAAATTTTTAACCATGTAGTCAAAAGTTATGAAAATTGTTGGGCTTTAAAGTTACCCCTCAAGCACATCTGTACATGTTGTGTGGAAATTCCAAAGATAAAAAAAATAAAAATTCCTTTCATAGTGAATTGCCCCAAATCGCTATGTTGCCAAAAAAGCAGTGTTTGGTCCTTTAGGGGTTAACTCATAATACAAACAACACCCAAGGATACAATTATCAGCTACATAGGATTTGAATGTATGTCAAATTACAAAGTCATCAACTTTTGGCAAACATACTCTTGACCAATTTAAAGGAGTGATTACTACTTGAAAAAACAAAACAATAGAATAAAAAAGTCAAAACAAAAAAGTCACTGAATAATAAAACTAAAAATTAAATTTCACCACTTAAAAGTTGTTTGAGATTTCAAGACTCCAATCAAAAGTTATGGACAAATTTTTGAAAGAGGTTGGAAGGGACATTTTCTTGAACTTTTTTAAATATCCTCTTTGAATTTTGTTCATAACTTTTGATAAGAGATTGAAAATCACAAACAAGTTTTTGGAGATTAACTTACCTCAATTTTAGACATTTGTTTAGATCAAAATATTTAAAAAAATTTATTTTACTATGCCTAAATGAGGTCTAAAATTCTAACTTTAAACACAATTCCTACTTTTTGACAATGAGCAGTCAGGCTTTCTTCTTTAAATTATGGTATACCCTTTAAGGACTCATGAAGGACAATCACTAGTAGAAAAATATGTTTAATGACACTCTAAGAAACCCGTATTTCTCTTGATGGATTTTTTTTTAACATCCATTTGTTTTCAAGTCAATAATAACATCAAATCCAATGTCATATCTGATGTTATTGTTAATATGAAAATAGGTGGATGTACAAAAAAATCCATCAAGAAAAATACGAATTTCTTATAATCAAGTTGTCATTACAAAAAAATTTGAGGCCTACAAAGGCCATTAAGTTCTCATTTTCGGCACCCCCATGGTGCAAAAACAAAAACAAAACAAAAACATTTAATTTAATTTAATTTTTTGAAAAAAAATATTAGAAAAATTGTCAATTTGACGTGTTGTTGACATGGCACTAATAGTGCTACATCAACTTCCAAATTAAAAATATTAAATGTTCTTTTTCTATAATTGCATTGTTGCCTTCACAAACTTGTAACCTTGTTTAGGCTTGAAATTTTTCCTAATGATTTTGACACCCAATTGTATATTTCAATGGAGTTATTTTCATCCACTTTTTGTTGTAGAACTTCATCAACTGACATTTGGAACATGAACACTAAGGTGTTATGGGGCAAATCCAAAGGCATTGACATGTCATGGTCCATTGACATGGCATCGGTGTGGTGTTGAAATGACATATATCATCTAGTTAGACATTTAAGTTAGCCAACTATGTGGCATTTGACTAGCCATGCTGACATGGCTATCTAAAGTGACATTTAATGACTAATGTTCGACTTCACTTGCAAACGTGGCAAACAATGGTGATTGGTTTATTGCATGAATGTGCACCAGTGACATGGTTCATTGTGGTTGATTCACTAGTAGAGCCTACAATGCTTATGTGGCAAATGGTCATTCATATAATTTTTTTTAGTACAATTGTTCTAGTAGATTATTAGTTGTTCATTTAGTCCTAAACTAATTGATTAATAGCTTGTTTGTTTTAAAATTTATCTTATATGTAGTCATATATAAGTAACAAGGGAGTTGTAGTAGATGTTGATGTCAACCACTTGTTTATAACTCCTAGTTGCTTTGAAGTCATTGGATGCTAATATAACTACAAAGCAATTGGAGCTAAAATGCATGCAAAATGAAATGAAGTATATAATTGTATTAAAATTATACAAAAGTTGTTTATACAACTTTCATTGAGTAACTATGCAATGACTACAATGGTGTGTGTGTTTCAGACTAAAGTCTGACTACTTCATTGCCCTATGAAAATTCACCTCATACAAGTACTCTATATACTCTACATTTCACCTCCATGTTGCACTTTCACATACTTCTAGTTACAAATTATATTTGTGTCCACAACATGACTTCACCACAACTACACTTCAAATCTACAATAAGTGTTGTAATGGTAATCTATGATTGAACTATGATTGTACAAATAACTTCAATCTTCTTGCCTACAACTACTATTCCACTTGATAATGACTTCTAGCACTTGTGCCAACAATGTTTTTCACTTTTTCTTGCTCATCATCTTTATTTTAGAACATCAACACCACATCAAGTGCCTCATCATCTATAACCAAAACAAAAGTAAAATACATAAACAATGAACCTAAAAAAGTGGATCATTTGTGTCATTTTTAGCAATAGATTGCAAAAAGTCAATACAAAACAAATAGTTTGACTTCTTCATGTATCCTCCTAGAAACAAACCAAACCCCTTAATACCTTGAAGAATAAAAACTCAAAAATTTAATGCAAATGAGAAGCGCATATTTGTTTTACTTAGCTTAACCGGCAACAACCTCACACCCCTTGCAAGAATTATACTACTTAACCAACAAGGAGTGAAGGTTGGAGTAGAAGAAGCGGGTTTCTTATATCTCCACACTACTACAAATTCTCTACTGTAGAGTTGTAAGGCAAGAAAGAGTTAAAGTTCAGATTGTTGGCAAAAAAAACAAGTTGATGCATGAAAAGAAAAACTAACCAAGCAAAATTTGCAAGAACAAGGATGGCAAAAATACTAAGGTGGGGGACTAGGATTTCCTCCACATCAAAGTAGAAGAGACAAAATCAGCTCCATTGCCAACTTCAAGTTGGCAATGATCCCACAATTGCATGCCATGTAGAACCCTAGTTTCTAGGACAAAACTACACCATAATTATTGTGTCAAGGAATGTCTCAAATACAACTTCTAATAGTACAAATGCCTAATTTGGAACTCTACAATGACTAGTAAACACCTACAAAATGACTCTAATGCAACTGAATTGTGAACCCTAAAATTGCCACCATTCTAAACCACCTCAATTATTTCTCTTATAAGTGCAATATGACTTACATTCTCATGCCCAAAAATAAAATTAAAAAAAGATCCTAATCAGATAGTACAATCAACCCTCTCCAAATAGAAATATTAAATTTTTTGGCAAATGGAAGTCACTAGTTGTTTATGAGTTAATCTTTAGTTATTTTCAACAAGCAATTGTTTATCTTACAATTTTTCTATGACATCATGCCATCCACATCTTACTTCATATGTCTACATCATACTTTTGAAGTTTACATCAACTAGAGCTTAGTTGAATGAATGGAAATTTGTGGACAAGAGTAGTCTGACTTCATTCAAGTTCATGTTAACGCTTCTTCCGGTAATCATTCTAGTGACAAGTTTAAGACTGTTTGATTTTCCACGTTAGATTTGGCTCCATAAATTGACTCTACAATTATTTATTAGTCATAATAGACACCTAGTCATTTATTGCTAGTCGTATACTGCAGGATTGTAGTAGACGCATTTTTCTATTAGTGAGTGAATTTCATTATAAAAATGACCTCTCCCCTTTTCACTCTCACAAAATGAATGAAGTAATTCCTTTATTTTGTCATTAAAAAAAATCTTGACTAGTATTATTTTTTTCAAGGGGACTCTCGGTGACAAGCGAAGAGAGGTGGATTGTTGTAGCGTCCCATCTAGAGCTTCAAATCAACTTCATATCCATTGTTGCAACTGGATGTCACTAGAAGGATCCTGTGTTTTCTTTTGTATTCTTATGTCGAAGTTGACGGATTTTGTTAGACATCTCATATAACAACCCTTTTTTTTATGTCAACAATGACGTGACGTTAGACATCTCATATAACAATGACGTGAAGATGATATACTAGACATCATTGTTGATATAAAAACAACAATTGTTATATTGGATGTCTAACAAAATCCGTCAACTTTGACATTGGTTCCCTCTAGTGTGTGAGTGTTTCATCTTCATTCTTGATATAAGACGAGTACAACCAAATCTTGGTTTTTGTTGTACATTCATATAGTGGGTGTCTAAACATGGTCCATTTTGCCTTCCAAGAAATAGACTAATGTTTCATAAGTAGTGACTCTTATGGAATTTAATTTGCAAAAAGATAAAGACTCAACTTTCAAGACTTCACAAATTCTAAGTTTATGGAAAAAACAGTAATTGTTAATTGCTTGGAAGTCGACAAGCTGTAATTAGATGGCATGCTAGACACCCACTAGGAATTTCATTTATGATAAATACTAGAGCCTATTTGTATACACTTTATCCTAAAGGTGTGGATTAAGCACCTATCCACACTACAAGAAAACTGCCAAATATGTGACTGCAAAACATAACTACGCGACTGCAACGCGACTTCACCTCCCTAATTGCACCAACCAGTTGACATCTAGAGCGCTGCAGTCATTCTACAGTCGTGACTGTGACTTCAGGATGAATACGAAACGCACTGTGCACTTCATCCACAACTTTCCGTTTACAAGGGCAACAATGCAGTGACGTGGCGAATTGGAACGTGACTGCAAAAGGCAAAGTCATTGTTCAGTTGTGCGGTTCCGGATTTTGCGACTGCAACGCAACTAAGAAGTGACTGCAAACGCTAGGAAGAGCGAGTCACAAAGTTGGCGTTCTCTTTTACATATGGATAAAGAAAAAGATGGGGCCTCATGATACAAGAAAGATAGGGTGTGGACAGTTTCCGGTATGTCACTACAATATGACTGCTTTATGACTGGCGCTACATTTTAGTACTAAATAAGAAGAGAGGCATGCCATAGGGCAAGAATTTGAAATACTGGGGTTTAGGAATGTCCGAATGAATGCAAGTCAGCTAAGATATATTAATAGTGTACTGTAAATTAATTAATTTTAGGAGAGCAAGGTCTACGAGCCTTACTGTCCCTATTTTAGAGATTGAAGATTAGTTGAAGAATGAAATAATTGTGGAAATTCAAGAGGGTTGTCTTGTGGTGGACACATGCTGTACAGACTCATTTTGAGGAAGGCGTAATAGGGATAGTGTTATCAATGTTTAATGCACTTCTACACTTATTGTTAGCTTCAGGGTTTGCATTAAAGTACAAGGTGTAGGAAAATGTTTAAAGTTGTTGAGGCCAGAACTTCTCCATGTTTCATAACAACATGAATGAAAAAAAGTGAACATGACCCTCTGATTTTGTAGTAAATGGAAAGACATTCAAGATGGTAGGGGAGAAGATGGTCAGGTTGCAATTGCGGGCGATGTGACTTCACTATGACTGTAGTATGACTTTGTCTGTCACGTAATTACACTATGACTGCGGCGAGTTTGTCACGTAACTACACAATGATTAGTACATGACTGCACTTCAGAAAGTGATCACTCCATGACTCCATGACTGGATGGATTTGCACATTTGTTGAACCTTAATTCCCTGTACATGCATACAATTCGATTGTTAAGCCTATTCCTAAGAACCACATTGAAAAAAAAATAGAACAACATTACTAACAATAACAACGACTTTCTATGATTCTAATTCACTAAGGGCCAACTATGACTTTGACGTGACTACACCTAGTCAAGTGCAAGTTGTGTTACAGTTCTAAATTATAACTAATAACACAGTTTTTGTGTTTCATATGTCCCACATGGTTTGTCTTGCCTCCTATCACTCCACTTGTAGAAAAGATTTGTCATTTCAACTTATCATAGTCACACTAAGTGGCTTTAAAAGCCATGTGACATATTTGTCAAATATTCAATATATGATATATTGAATATGCTGTATGATGTATTGTATATGGTATATGATGTATTGTATATGATGTATGATGTACTATATATGGTGTATGATGTAATGTATATGGTGTATGATGTACTATGTATGGTGTATGATGTAATGTATATGGTGTATGATGTACTATGTATGGTGTATGATGTATTGTTACAATATTTACAATGTATTCATACGGGATTGTATAATGCTTTTCATACATCGTCATAACTCCCGAACCCTATATTCCAAACCCTAAATCCATATCACTTTAAAATGGTTACACAATGACTTCTGATTTGCGTGTCCACGTCAGATTATAGAAGGGTCCCTCGCAACTCTAGCATGACTGCAGTGTGACTGCATTCAGAATGTCCACATCAGATTTAGAAGGGGTCAAACGTAGTGAAAAAGTCCACGTCAAATTTAAAAGTGGTCAAACGCAACTGCAGCGTGACTTCACCGTGACTACGTTTGCAATGTCCACGTCAGATTTTCGAAGGGTCAATCTTCTATCCACCTAATCCAAATTGGTAATCCCTTTCTACATGGCAGCTTCACTTCATCTTTCTTAAGGCTTTCTATCTTTATCTCCCTCAACTAAGCCTCTTTTCATCCAAAGTTCCATCCATCCCCACTTCGTTGGGTGATTCTATAATAGAACCCGTGACTGGAATACGACTCAATTAATATGACTACAGGGCCTGCAGTCGTATTCTAGTCGCGTAACTGAAATACGACTAAATTGCAGTCGTATGTGCCAGTCACATATTTGGCAGTTTTTTTGTAGTGCCACCAACCCCTCTCTCTTGCCTAGTGGTAAACTAAGTTCTACACATTTTAATCTATTTTTTTAATTTTCTACTTCTACACTAGACTAAACTTCTAATTTTTGAAGAAAAACATCAAATCACAAACGGATTGTGCCAACAATGCCATTGGCTTTAGAAGGTCATTATTAGTCTAGAGTACCTGCTCATCCTTTTCCATCGCAAAACAATTGCAAAAAGCTAGTACAAAGTTCAATAATAAATAGTGTAAAAATTCAGAACTTGAAGGTCACCTTTTCTAAAGAATTTGACTAGCCTAGATTAATTGGAAGGTGTGTGAAAGTAAGAAAAGCCCCCGTATTGGCCTTGTTCTGCCTTTGTATGCTTTTAGGATACCAATCAATTCCACAAATATATTCCAATTTTGATGAAATTGAGGAATCTCACTCTTTCAAATACTCTTTGATATTTGAATGCCTTGAAACTTGTTAGGGCACGTTAATAGCATATAAAAGCTATTTAAATTTTTAGTGAGATTTTATTGCAACTTGAATAATTTATAGGAATTTTTCATCATTAGTTTAAACGGTTGACTGTTTAGAAGAAGATCTTTTATAAGTTAGAAGATTTTGAAATTTTTTATGAAACATCTTTTGGAATTCCATAAAAGATGTTTAGGCTCATATTTTTTACTTTGCACATTCAAAGAAGGAGATTGAAGTCTTGCTATCTCCTTTGATTACTAGTATCTAGTGAATCTTTTACACAGAGAGGAATCTTAACAAACTAATTTTTCAATTGGATTCCTAGTGTAATTTCAACACTTGAATGCCTTATTTCCACTATGGATTCCCTCCTCTAGTATGTTGTGAGTTTTCAAAACCTACAAGCTAACAATTGGGGGTTCTATTTCTCTCAAGCCAACTAAGAAACTAAAACCTATCTCTTGGAAATGACTTAGAAATTCCACTGGGTTCTATTGGACTATTTTAGCCATGAATTGCCACATGTTAGACAAGATTAACCCCTAAAGGACTAGGACCGTTCTTCTATCAAAAACTACTCAAAACTGCCATTTTTGCTACATTCATCCAAAAAAACAATACAAAATACTTTTTTTAGAATTGAACCATAGGATCTTGTACTTTACTAGTCTAGTATCATGTGGTAAAAATTTCATGGAGTTTGACAGTACAGATTAGAAGATATTAGCATTCAAAGTTGAAAAAAGAAAGTTTTTTTGAACACTAGCTTGCAATTTCAAATGACTTTGAATGCCATTTGTGGAAAAAATTTACACCATGGACCTTGAATTTAAAATTTGTTGTGTTGAAGAATTGAGTTGAAAGTCTAGAATTTAAAAAAAAAACATGATTGATTTTCATTATTTAAAAAATTGTTTAGTAGAAGTAGGTCCAAGATTGAAAGAAAAACTAAATTGTTAATAGCCCTAAAATGGGAATGAAACACAATAATCTCAATGGTGAGATTGTTCTAAATATAAAACTTAACCTTGTCAAACAATTTTTGTTGAAAAATTGTGAAAATTGCATTCAGAATTGAATCCTATAAGTTATTTTTTCAAAAAGATGCTCAAATTGCCTGAAAAACAAGATTGTTCATAACTTTCACATTACTAATCCAAATGGAATGAATCAAAGCTTCACATGTAGAAAAAAATATGATCTTTAAGGGAAAAAAAATTAAAAAATTAATTTCAAATTTTTGTAGATTTATTTTTCTGCCCAGTGACGTGAAAATTTTGTTTAAGATGCCATAACTTTTGCTTACGGTCACCAATTGAAATAAAATTTATATTCCCACAAAGCTCATAAGTTTTCCTATCTTATAAGAAAGTTTCAAAAAAATTCATTAAAAATTGAGATCATAGGAACTTGCCCAAAATCCATTTTGTCCCCCGAGGGGACAATGGTCCTTTAGGGGTTAAAGGCATTTCAAGAGGTATTTACAAAGTACTCTAAATTGTCACTTATTTTGGATTTTCAACATATATACATGCGGGATTTTAAGGTACTTGGATGTATTCATAGTTGAGTGGACTCAAAGCAACAAAGTATGTATCTATGAAAGTCCCTCAAAGTCCTTAGGCAAGCTCCAAGGAAGTAACCACTATACATGCTATAGTGCCCTACAAAGATGGAAAAATGTATACATTTGAATTAGATGGATATTGATAAAGTACACAAAAGTCATAGGCCATAAATCTTAGTTGGAGTTTCAATCTATGATTCGGATGCTCCTAAAGGTGGTAGAAATCCAAATAACTATATTTTAGAATGATCCCATATTCTTATATAATGTTCCATTGAAAAACATTTATGTGTGTGTGTTTCTATTCTAAAGGGATTAGCCCAAAAAAATGAAGAAATAATAAAGTAAGGCTTTGAAAGGGACATTTGAAAATATATACCATTTCAAGACTACAAAAAAGTCTCTAACTCACAATTGCAATATATCAATGATATATGAAGCATCAATTTGGAACACTATCTTGTCTATGTACTGTAGAGTACCTTTTTTTCTTGTAGAAATTTATGTATACAAAAGCAAGCTTGAATATATAGTGTTGATATTGTGACACTCTATAATAATCCATACAAAAGTCCTCCTATACTAAATGTGAATGGTTTTCTAAATATTAATTACATGGTTGTTTAAGATATTATATCCAGATGTTATATTGGACTTTATTATTCATATAAAAACACAATTTGTTTTAGTGGATGTCCACTAAAATCCATTACAAAATATTATGAAAACGTCACACAAAATATGAGGTTCTTATAGTGAATCAAAAGCAAGGATGCATATGCGGAAATGACATGTAGTAGGTAGTTGTGAGACTGCGATTCTGACCCCGACCACCTATGTGACTTGATTTAGAGCCTTGATGGGTGAAAATGATTTCCTTTGGTGGAGGGATGATGCCTGCTTATATGCCTGCTTATATGCCTAGGAGTAAGATTCTCCCATTGAAGACGTTCAGAAGTCATGTGGGCATGTTCCTATGCCAACGTTAAGTCATCTCAACTATGGCGTTCAATTGACTAGATGCGGGTATGCATACATCAAGTTCAACTCTTTTGCTAATGTTTAGAAAGTCTTCTCTATACTTAGAGTCGATTTAGGTCACCTCATTATCCAAAATTGGATCCTAAGGATTATCTACCATTGTTCATATTCCTATGGATTTCATTTAGCTTCCTTCTGTTAGAGCTCATAAACTATACATGGAAGGTAGCGGAGTTTATAGAAAGACTAGTTGCTATTGACCAAGGTAGAGGCACACATAGAGACTCGCATTTCAAGGTAGCCTTACAATCAAGCAAAGCTCATATTATATTTCCTCCTCAAATCTTACCTACACTTAAGAGCCATTATTGAAGTACTTGTGAAGTATGAGTAGAAAAAAAATCGTTGTAGGTGCTACGCATGCTCACATCAACAAGCAAACTGCCCATGCTCTAGCCATGACCAGGGAAAGCGGAGTGTTGTGATTCCACCGTAGATGGCCACCATTAGCACTTTCAATACAATAGGAGGTAGCCAACTTGAGGGTACCAAGGCGAAGTTAGAGCAAGACAATGCCACAAGTAGCTTCATGTTTTTGAGTACTATTGACGTAAGAATGAGAAAAAATTGCAAGCAAAATACAATGGGGAATGCAAGGGTGGCAAGATAAGTAATCTAAAATGGAAATATGAATCAACAAGACAAAGGTCCAACATTCCTATAATAGATGACCTAGGGGAAAGAAGTTGTAGGAGATCATTTTTATTTTGGGATCAAAAATAGTACTAAAATCCCCTAAATGGCCAAAGTAGACATCAAATTGGGTGGTATTTTACAATATTGCAAAAAATTACTCAACGTTTGCAACTACCATATGTACCTTCATTTCAAATTTAATATAAAACTGACATAAAATGCAAAAGTCATGAGCAAAAAACCACATGTCCAAGGCCAACAGGACAAAAATAAAACAAGTGTTTCTTGCAATTACCCACATGCTATGAATGGGGACTAGAAGAGATAGTCTTGCATCGTTTCTAGAAATGCACTCTAAGTCAATTTACTCAATTGGTGTGGCACTTTCTATTGGCATTGTTGCCGTTCGCACTCTTTGTTCTTTATCTCTCATAAACAATACAATTGGTGGGAAGTTGTTGACCTAACCTAACTTAGCATCAATGCCTCTTGGGCTCGGGATTCCCTGGAAAACTTTGAATAGGGGCGACAAATTGGTCCATGCTGATAGGTTCAACTATTTGATTGTGTTGGTTATAGAGGAATGTTTGGGATGCTTAATCAAGATGTGTGGTCCTTGACCAAATAAGAATAGTTGATTTGGAAAGTGACCTTGGACCATGGTAGGATAGCTTGGACGTCCTTTCTATGCCGAGTTCTATGCGACAATCATTGAGCCAAGTTCCTTGGGAAATTTGACAACACATGTCTCAACTTTCCATTCTTTGACTCTTGGCATCACAACACTAGAAGAAGCCCACGTTTATTTAAATGTTTTAGATGTCAAAGTTGATGGATTTTGCTATACATCTTTTATGACAACTTGTGTTTTTATGTCAACAACGACATCTAATGTAACGTCAAGATGTTACATTAGATGTCATTGTTGACATAAAAACACAAGTTGTTACAAAGGATGTCTAGCAAAATCCATCAAGTCTGACGTCAAAAAATTTAAAAATACGCGAGCTTCTTCTAGTGCAAAATCATTACTTGAAACTTGAAGAAAACCACTTGTGAATCATTCATGAAGTTTAAGATTTGATTTCTTATCTTGTATGTGGTTCTTACTACTCTATTTCTAGGGCTTTGCCTTAAGTTTTTCCATGGTTTGATCTTGGGTTCTTTTGTGGAATAAACTTTCAATTGAATGTTTTTTTAATTTAAAAAAAAATCTCAATCCTTGATGGTCAAATTACAAATTGATATTTGACTTAGTAGATTTTATAGATTTTTAGCAAACCATCTATATATTGATTTATAGATTTTGTGTTTGATCCCATAATTAGAAAAAAAAATTGGCATTTAAAAATAATTAATTTAATCCAAACTTGCTATCCAAGTATGATACTAGTGTGCCTTGTGTTAATGTCACAATATAAGAAAAAATTAATTAATTAATTAATTTTCTAATTTTTAAATAAATAAAAGCTTCAAAATTCAATTTTTTTTCTTTTGTTAGTTGGAACATCACAAAACAAAGTACATGCACCCCTCCTTGCTGAGGGCTTTCAAATGGTACCAAGAACAAAATTGAGGGAAGTATGGTCCAAAAGATCTCAATATAACAAACAAACAAACAAAATCTAACTTAAAGTAGATAGTGTGCCTTGTGCCGTTGCTACAACCAAAATAAAAGTAAAAATAAATTTCTAGTTTTTAATTCATTAAAACTTTGAAATTCAATAACTTTCACATTATTGTGTGAGAGGTTGTGTTATTGGTACAAATAGAAAGCTTTGAGCACGAAGGAGTGCAAGGGCTTTGTTTTGAGGCATTTGGACATGCCATATGGGTTTTCCAAAATAAAAGACAATTTAATTCAATTTTTTAATTAAAAAAAGTTCATAACTTTTGCACCATAGGTCCAAATGCCACGAAATTGGTATGAATAGAAAGTTCTATGCACAAAGGAGTGCAAGGGGTTTGTTTTTGTGGCGTTTGGACATGCGATGTGAATGTGATGATTTTTCCAAAATAAAAATAGTTTATTTCAATTTTTGAATTCATAAAAACTTTGAAATTCAATAACTTTCATGCTATAGGTCCAAACACCACAAAACAAAGTCTTTGCACCCCTTCTTGCAAAGAGCTTTTGAATGGTACCATAAACGCCGCCGAACACTTCATGGTTTGTTAGATCTCAAAGCATCAAACAAAACAAAACAAACAACCTAACTTAAGGTATAACTTAGATGGGTAGTGTGCCATGCAGGGTTGTCTATCCGGACGTGACGTGGGCTTTTCACGTCCAGATGTCATGACGCATCCGTCTTGATACGTCGGTAATGCCGTCAGCCCAAAAAAAAAAAAAAATTTTGACGGCCAGTTTGTCACCCTGGAGCAAACCAGTCGACAGACAGGTTGTCAAATATATATATAATAAATATATATATATATATATATATATATATATATATATATTTTTTATAATATATTTTTTATTTTTTATTTTTTATTTTTTATTTTTTATTTTTATTTTTTTTTTTTATTTTGTAATCCCGACGGACGCTAGGTTGAATCTTGACGGACGGACCTGACGTGACGGGGACAACCCTGGTGCCATGTGTCATTGCCATAATATAAAATATAAGAAAAGAAATAGTAATTTTTTAATTTTTCTAATTTTTGAATCCATACAAATGAAAGAAAAAGAAAAAACTAAAAAAACAAACTAAACTTGTTTGCTCACAGCCCCTTCTCTATCTTGAACGTTCTCTCTGTCTCGGGCATTGCTCTTTGTCTCAGACGTTGATGTATGTCTTGGACGTTGCTAGCAATATTTGCTGTCCGATGTTCTCTCGCAACGTTGTCTTCTCCCCTTCTCACAACATTGTTTTCTCCCCTTCTCACAACGTTGTTTTCTCTGCTTTGAGCAACGTTTTTTCTCCGCTTTGAGCATTGTTTCTTTCTCCGCTTTGAGAAACCATTGTGCACTAGCTTTTCCTCCAACGCTTAGGATTTTCGGAGAGATGGGTTTGATAGGCCACGCCCTCTACATTCAACTCCACGGATTGTGGGTGAGGGGCATCCTCACCCAATTCGATCCGTGGAGTGAATTGTACACCATTTCATGGTGCAATGAGAGTGTAGTGGAAGGACTCATGAAAAATGTGGGTGAGGTGGAATACCCATCCGAATTTGTTAAATTATTAGATGGTGATTTTGTCTTCTCACCAGAAGATGAGAGATCACTTTTTGTGTGTTTGGCAATGTAGTATGTTTTGCTACTTTGATTGCGTTTCAAATCGCACTCAGTGGGAGCTTAGTTTCATTACGAGGTACAGTTTCTAGACTTAATGGCTCATCTCAATAATCACTACACATTTATGTGCATTTCTATGTCATGTTTTCTAAATTTGTAGATATCTCCACCTACACAATAATTGGGCACCATTGATTCCCGTCAATAATTGCGTAGAAAACTATAGCTAATGGATTGCTAGCCGGTTCAAGATATCAATACCATCAGAGTCGGTTGTTTCTTTGTTGATGTATCTTGTTGTTTAGACATTTAGGGCTTTGACTTTTGATTCATACTCACTGTTGAATACCTGATCTAATCGCCTGGATCGAAAATCTGAATGCATAATAGTCTTTTCTACATCATTCATCATTTGATTGCATTTTAGAAGTTTATTACTGCAAGCTTAGTTCACCTTTCAGCTGACCCCTCGACAGGTGGACGGCAACTCCACGACTCGAACAGCAGCGTCAGAATCGCGGACGGCGGGCTCCTACAGGCGGACAAGAGGTAGCCGGCGGACGGGGGCCTCTAACAGGCGGATGGCATGTTGTAGCACGCAGACGGGGCGCAATAGGCGGACGGCGGGCTCCAGTAGGCGGATGGGAGGCAGTAAGCGGATGAGGGCCTCCGACAGGTGGACGGTAGGCTGGAGCACGCGGACGGGGCGCAGTAGGCGGACGGAAGGCTCGAGCAAGCGGACAGGGGCCTCCAATAGGCGGACAACAGGCTTCAACAAGCGGACGGGGGCCTCCGACAGGCGGACAACAAGTTCCAGCAGGTGGGCGGGGGGTCTGACAGGCGAATGGAGGCATTAGAGTAAAAAAAATAAAAAAATAAAAAACTTGCATGTGCAAATTTAGGAATTATCTAAAAGAGTCTTATATTATTGCATGTTGTTTTTACGTGCATGCATTGAGTTTATAATTTTTTCTTATTTTCTAGTGATGGAATTGAATTTACTATGAAAGAAACTTTTAAATTAAATAAAGAATTTACCACATGGTAATTTAATTCTACTTATTCAAATTTTGAGAAATAACTTAAAGCTTCTTATTGGCTAAATTAAGCCACAAGGTCTTTTTCTTGTATGTCAAAACCTCATAAAATGGCCATTTCAAGAGCAAAGAGAAAAAAACTTTAGAATGGTATTTTGAGCGTGTGTGACATTAGGGGCTTGCAGAAGTTTAAATACTCTAGCATGAAAATGTGTGGAAGTAGATTTCTAGAAGTCTAACCCCCTTCGAGTTGAATGACTTTATTTATTTTAAATGTAGTGATTTCCATTCTTTAAAGAATCATAAGGTGCCAAAATATTAGGGCCAAAAATATCAAGTTAAAGTAATTCTAGTATGAAATTATAACCTTTCATGACTTCTGCAGTGCCATATGTGTGGATTGTTTCTTGGAGGGTGAGCATAAGAAACATAACTATGGTAAGTAGCCATGGCTGGTTTACATTTTGATCGATGCGAACTTCCTTGATGTTGATTAAGCCTTACGCCCGCATCCCGATCCTCCTTTATTTTAGATCATGCAATGTATCCCGCACCCAGAATGAGCTTGTTCTATTTGCTATGGTAGTAGTAGTGCACCCTATCAGTCAATCATGAGTGCGTTGAATCTGATTCTTTTGTTTCTTGAGCATGGAATTGTCAGAGTTGGAGATTTTCTTGTGTTGTTTGTTTCTAATACATGGCACTATTTCTTTATGCACAGTGATGTATCACAGTGATTCTGGCAGTTGCTGCGAATGTGGGGATCTTCAAGCTTGAAAATTTGATGGGTGAGTTCACCATTGGGATGGAAGTGATGTTATGCCCTTGAGATGTTTACTTTTTGAGATGTTTTATTTTCAAATGATTGATCTGAAATACTGAGCTGTGCTAGATTTTGAATTGACTTGAAGTCTGGTTCTTATGTTATCTTCTATTTTTGATCTTTTGATCTTGTGTGCAAACCAAGATTGCCCAATTGAGACTGTATGAAGATGCGATACATTGGAAACCCTTAAAAAAAATTTAGACAACTTGGAGTGCACATCGTTGTGTGGATTGTCAAGAACCATCTGTGCCATCCAAACTTGAGTTTCCTTTGAAAGAATCAAGTTTGGGTCTGCTCTTAGAGCTTTTGCTTGTAGTTCTAAGATTTTTTAGGTTGAAGTTGTTGTTCAATGGGTGATTTGTAAGAGACTTCAATTGCATATATGTATTTTCCACGCTAAAATTTCGTGTTTCTAAAGCATGTTACAAAGTATGCGCGTATTTTTACTAATTCTTCTGCTGTCTTGTATGAAAATCAATTTTCCAGTTGTACTCCGTGGATGCTTTTCACAAGATTGTGTATTGGAAAATCGTTCAGATGACTGCGGGATAGGGAGACACTTAGGTGAGTTACTCAAGCTACGTTGCCTTGTCAATCTCACCCCTGATGTTCATGTTTACACAAAATGTAATGTTTTACTTCATTACTATCTACAATTCCTAGTAGCATGTTGTGCCTACGTTTGACAATTCTGTTCCATAAAAAGATAGTGTGAAATTGAGTGTTAATTGAGAGAGTATCATCAAATTCGCCCTAGATTTTTTATTTGTAACTATGTGGCAATCATGCTGCAACTTTTTAATGTCCCCAATATGGAATTGATCAAGAAGATGGATTTACTGGGATTATTTGTAACGATTACTAGAACCTTCTGAGTGAGATGATACCATTTTAGAGTTGGCATTGAGGAGAAATTGAATGGCATTCTACATGTAGACTATAGTCCGACCTTTTAGATATCACCTCTAATGTCCCATGATCTTGTGTTCTTTCTCAAACCTGAAGGAACATATTACCAAATTGAGAGCTCAATTTTGGACAAATGCTGTCATATTCAATTATGTCAAATGAAATGAAGTTGCATGTGAACGCAACAAGAAAGAGTGTGACAAATTTGAAAAGATTTTAAACCACCTCCTTGACTGCAGCAACCTAAGTGACCAATAGTTAGAAACATTCACAATGTTATTGAGCAACTTCCACTTGTTAACTATGAACACAAGTGTCGTTTAGACAGTGTCATTAGGGACGGTGGAGAGTAACTTACACATATTAGCCAGTGATAGGGATGGTAAAGTATGTACAACATGTAATGGACGAGTATCTCTTTGTCTACATAATCCCTATAGTCCATCCATTAAGTGAAGTTGTTTTGTTTGATACAGTGAAATCTCAATATCTCATGTGCTTGGCACCATTGGAAAGCTCTTGGTGAGGACGGGTTTGTGGACTTTGTCTCATGGCGTTTGGACATATTGTGGAAAAGTTATGGATTTTTGAATTATTTTTGGATCTTAAATAATCTTAAATTATGAATCTTTTGGATTGTGTGTCTCTGTAGTCTAGATTTTGCCTACCTTGCAAAAACCCAAGACTATAGTATAGAGGTTCAAAATCTAGGGAATGGTCAAATAGTCTAACATATTGTGGCTAAAGTCACATGTAATTTAGAATAAAGTGGGATTTATATACAAATAACATATAATTCCACAAACAACAAGAACAAATTGTTTCCAATCTTATACCCAGTCTTTAACAAATTGACAACCAATTTTATGCAAGCACTACAATTTCAACATAACCAGTGCCACAACTGGTCAAATTGAGATTGCAACCAAACAATTTGACTTCCAAACCATGATCCCAAAGTACAACATTCAAACCTTAAACAAATAGTCTACACATAACTTGACAATTCTCCATATTCACTACATTCAACCGTACACTTGACTAATTGTCCAAAATGAAGACAATTGGTCTTAGAATAATTCAACAATACATCTTTGAACTCAAAAGACAACTAGACTCAATTCAAATCCAACTAACTCAAAACAATTTCAAACATAGTAGATGCAATCACTGCATCTTTCCAATCAATTCATCTTCAATCAATTTAAACATAGCAAGAAATAGTCATCTTGCCTACATTAATTCGACCCTCTAACAATCACTGCCAATTCTGCGGTCTCCATCACATGTCCATCTCGGATTTCATTTCTAATTCTTTACTTGACAAATTGTTAATCACACACTTACACTGGAGCATCACATCCACAGTCTCTATACTAAAAATTATAAATTGCCTTACTCACCAACAATCCCACATATACAAACAATATCTCAACCATCACTTGGCATTTAACACATACAAATTTGCAATCACTACAATTTGACAAAATAACAATTTGATTGAAGGAATACAATAATAAATATACAATTTGTTAGTGAGCCATATGCATCATTTTAAACTTTGATATGAACTATCTCTAAATCCAATTGACCTTAGCTTTATAGTATTCCAAAAGCTTCAAGACAACCAATTCAATCTTTAATTTGAAAAATCGCGAAGCCTACTTGTTGCTCTTCCCATCCGACCTAGTTGCCTCCATTCATATCTAATTTTAGTTTCTTTTTACACTAACATGAAATATTCAACAACTTAACTCTTCAAAACCGGAAAAGATCAACTTGACTACATAAAAACAAGTAGAAAGGCAAAAAGACAAATTTCTTCACATTGTGCTGTCTACAGACTACAGTCTTCCAATCACATTCTTGGTACCATCAGGTGACAATACCAAGAATGTAATTAGGATGCATGGGCTTGGTTTTAGGGTTTTTGATTTTTGAATTATTTTTGAATTAAAAAAATTAGAAAATACTTTTACTTTTATTTTGACTACGGCAACGGCACAAGGGCACACTAGTTTCTTTGAAATCTACAAAAGTCAATCTTAGAGGCTCTTTGGCAATTGAAAACATAATTAAAACATTTTTGAGGTGGTGTTAAATTTTTATTTCCAAACCTCTAGGTGTTGGTATTGATTTTCTAATTCCAAATATAAATTTCCAATTTCTCCTAAAGTTCATTAACTAACTTTCACAAAAAATATCAAGAATTGTTATTTTCTCATATATTTAGCATAATTGAAAATTTTAATTTAATTTAAACGGCTCAACTATACAAAATTGTACTAGCCACTTTTCTAGGTATTAGAAGAAAAAATATTAGCCAATTTCACCCATTAAGTTGGGAGAATTCAACATTTAAAGTAAGAGGAAATGATATTTGAGGAATGTTTAATGAGTCCCGGGGAGATCACTTAGAGTGTCCATTTAGAACCTACATGCGTTAAGATTTTGGATCCCCTATCTTATATCCTAAAATTTAAATAAAAGGAGGAAAAAAAAATATCAATATATTTCCCTACTTTGGAAGTTTATGTTTTGAATTATTGATAATTTTATTCGTTAATTATAATTAGTTACAAAAAATTTGAAGTAAAAAACTACACTGTAGAGGTGAAAACTTTCACACCCCTATTTTATATAAGAAAAAATTGTCTAAAAAATGAACGAACAAAAAATTCTTGAAAATAACTTTCTATTTAAAGTTCATTTTTCTTGAATATTGATGCAATGGTCATTTAAATGTGTTCTCTATAAATATTTGAGTTGAAAAACATGCTATTTTAGTTCATTTTTCAACCTATTCTACAAATCATTTCACATGTTTTTTGAATTGGGAATTTTTGGCAATAGAAACCTACAATAATTATTAAACAAAGCTCAAAATTTTAGGTTCAAATTATAGTTTATTAAAAATTATATAGGGGGGCAAAAAATCACTTTAACACACATAGTTACTTATAGATACACTAAGTGATCTCCTTGGGTAATGAGTTCAACATAGTTTGATCCAACTTTGTGAAGAGCTAACCACTATTCAACTTTGAAAATTCCAAAAACTACTTAGGTGCCAACTTTTAAACATGCCAACTTTTAAAGATATTAGAGGTGCTTGACATATCTCAAATCATCATTTTTAGAGGTGATGTCTACTAGCAAGATTTCAATTTTTTTTGAAAACCCAACATTTAGATTGAAACTTTTTTCTCCTTACCAAGTATCAATTAAATTTTAAAAATATCAAAAAAATAATATTTGAAGATTTTACACTAAAATTATGATAATGTACATTGGTTCTAAAACTATCATTTCTTTTGCAATGAATGAAATTTAATAAAAAATAAAAATAATTTTTTTTAACCATATTATGTTGTCCTAAAATACTACAAGAATTTATAGAAAAAGATTCAAACCATTTGGTTTCATAGATTGTGAGATATAAACGTTTGCGATTAGTAAAAACAGATTTTGTAGCTCATTAGATGGCTTGCCAACCCTATTAGCATGCTTGCTAAGCTACCCCTAAACTTTGAATATGGACATCCAATTAGAAAATATATAATATTTTTACCTATTAGTTGTCCAAATTGAAAGTTTAAAGGAACTACAATAAGTCAAACATATATTTTTGATACAAAATTCACTTTCATCCATTGACTTTATATGAGCCTAGATCCAAATTTTTAAAGAATTCTATAAGAGCTTATTGTCATGTAGAAGTTGCCCCTAAAGGACTAAGAAACCCTCTTTAGGTTTTTTTTCAAATTATCAAGTTTTTACATGGATGGATGCTAATCATTCTAATATATATATGTAAAGCTTTGTTTTACATCATTTCAACAAATATTGCAAAAATTACAAGGCATTTTTCAATTTTAATGTCAAAGCCAACAACAAGAAACATATTCTGTAACAAATTAATTGATTGATTTGATTTTTTAGATTGATATGTACTCAAAGTATTTGAACCATTCAATTCCAAATAATAAGATGAAAGTTATGAAGAACTTATTTTCTAGGCAATGAAAGTCAAAAAACATATAAATCTCTAAACCATCTCTAAAAATCTCCCAATAAAAATAAAAATATATAATACATTTTACTTATTAGAACATTCTTTCCATTGTGATTTATAATTCTCAATTTCTTGCCAAAGTTATTAGCAATTTAGGTTTTTCTTTCATCAAGTACCAACTTCCACTTTATAATTTTTTTTTAAATGAATGTAAAATTTTTTTGGTTGAATTTATATATATATGGTCATATTCATAGCCCATTCATATCCCATTTCCAAACATCTCTATCTTAAGTTAGGTTGTTTTGTTTTGTTTATTCATTTATTTTGTTTATTTGTTTGTTTTGTTTATTTATTTATTTATTTTGATACACTGAGATTTAAGAAATTATTAGCCTCTGACGCCATTTTTGATACCATTGGAAAATTCTTTACGAGGAGGGGTGCATGGATTTTGTTTCATGATGTTTGGACATATGGTGTAAAGTTATTGAATTTCAAAGTTTTTTTGAATTAGAAAATTGAATTACATTATCTTTTATTTTGAAAAAACCATAACCTTCACATTGCATGTCTAAACTCCACAAAACAAAGCCCTTGCTCTCCTTCAAGCATATAGCTTTCTATTCGTATAAAAAGAATGCAACTTCTCACTTCACACAAAGGCCCTTGCATTCCATTGTGCATAAAAGATATTGAATTTCAAAGTTTTTATATAAATTTAAACATTAGAAAAATATTTTACTTTTATTTGGACTATAGCAACAACATGGGGCACACTAACTTAGTATTGATTAAAATGCACAAGTTATGGGACATACATATTTGTTTCTAAAAATGTTGAAAGACAAAATTTCACCTTTAGGAAGGGCTAGAAAAAACATACTTTTTGAAATTTAGGCCCTTTGAACTTGCAATGGGTGGATGGAGTTACTTTGAAATTTTAGAAGAATATTCTTGAACAAGTTAATTAAAAGATCCTAAGATTGAATTTGTAAAAGAATAATATAGATGAAGATTTTAGGCTTGTCTTTAGTACAAGTATTTTGAAACATTTTTTGGACTCAAATTTTGCAATCCTTTAGGAGTCAAAAGATCAAAATCATATAGGAAAATAATTAAAAAAAACAAAAATCCTTTTGTTCAAGTGAATGTGATGAGGTTTTTAAATAACTTTAGAAAATATTATTTTGATCCAAGTACCTTGATTGAAAAAAGAATTGTATACCTACAAAGGAAATACACATCAAAATCTTGTGTCAAAATTTCAGAAACATTTGTTTACTATTGACTTTTTATAGACATATCCAAATTTTTTAATTGTCCATTGAATGGACATTTGAACCTTTAGGTGTAAATCCAAAAATAAACATTCCAAAGTCTAAACTAGTTCTTTTGTATATCTTTCAACCACACTCTTTTCCAATTTAGAGGATTAATGAAATTGACTTAATAATTTATTACCAATATAGATAAATAATGCTTACTTCAGTAGGTTTTGAATTATTCATTACATTGAGGATTACACACACTACACAAATTTGTCATTTTATCCTAATATTATACCTGGCTATCATAGCCAACAAATAAATCAATGTTGAAAATGTTTAATTTTCACAAAATGAGCCTCGCTCAAATTTCAAAATGGATGACAATAAATTTTAGAATAATATAATTAATGTGTTGAATTCTTGAAAACAAAATAAATAAAAAATTCAATTTTTTATTATTTCTAGAAGCGATTGCCCAACTACTTTTTTCAACTTTAATTAATTATTCAGCAGAAAATATTGACTACATTACATAAATTTTTGTAGGAAGAAAAATGGAATTGGCATCTAATTCAAGTTTTTTCATATTTTTTGGACCTTCATGGAATTATTTACAAATTTTTGAAGTTGAAACATAGAGTTCACTAAAGCATCTCCCTCTTCAAATGTATGCTATTGGTGCATTGAAGAAAGCAAAATGTATCTCTACATTAAAGGATGCTTTTAGAATAGGGTGGTTTAACTTCTAAAGGACCAAATAACTTTTTTTGGCAACATAAAAATTTTGGGCAGCTCACTAAAAATGGATTTTTTTTTCCTTTGAAAATTTTACACCACATTTGGTCAAGGAGTAGCTTTAAGGTGCAACAATTTTCTTAACTTTTGACTATGTGGTTAAAAAGTTATTATATGATATGTAGTTTCTATGTGCAATTTAGGCAACTTAAAGAAAATAAACTTTTTACAAAACAAAAATTTGAAATTACTTTTTAAGATTCATATATACATGGTAAGTTTTGAAGTGTTTTATTTTGATTAATGAGGTGAAAGTTATGAGGAGTTTTAGTTTGCGGGCAGTTACGGAATCTTTACTCTAAAATAAACTTTGAAGTCCTTTATTGAACTTAATTTTCAATGTTTTTGAAAAAAACAAAATTATAGGATTTAGATAGTTTATTACAACACTACAACCATTGGGATTGGCATTTTTCAATTCCATAACTAAATTCTTAACAATTTAGTATTTTAAACCATTATCTACTTCTTTATATTTACTATTTTTTTCAAAAATGAATATAAAATATATTTTTTGAAATTGTTTACATGTATTTCCAACTTATTTCTTCAACATATTATGGAGAGTTGCAAGTTGTAGGATCTACACATTTTTGGGTAAAATGTTTGATAGATGAAATCAAACCATTTGGGAATAGTTGAAAGTATTCTTTTTGAAACCCAAGCATCATGATCTTGCAATTTGTAAGGTTCTTTATTCTGAAATTGTAGGAGGGTGTACTTTAATAAATTAACTAAAAGATCTTACAATTGATTATGTTAAAAAATAAATATGGATGAAGATTTTAGCGTTGCTTTAAGCCTCGAATGCCGAAGGCCTTTTTAGGTTTAGAAGCCATCATTGCTTTTGAAGTATTATAGGTTTAAATGTCACTAAGGTATTGAACTCTCAACCATACAATCTTATAGTGTACATGTTGTAGATGACGTGAATCAATTTTGGAGTCATTTGGCCACATAGATTGCAAGATTATAATGTTTTAGTGTTGAAAAAGGATGCCTTTCAAAAAATCAATACATCTTGAATTGATCTGAAAGTTTTACCACACCAATTAGAAAAGAGAGTACAGATTTTCCTACAAATTTTATTAAATTTAGACATTAGATACAAAAGTTACAACACTTCAAATAATTGAACTTCCAAACTATATGAAGACACTTCTGGTCCCTTGAGGTGCTCAGGGATTAATTCAGAGACTAGTATTTTGAAGCGCTTTGGGCCTCTAAACATGAAAGAACCTTGGGGGTTAAAGAACATACTAAAATAAATTACACGGTGAGAAAATGATAGTTAGCTCATAATATGATGAAAATCAACCTACAACTACCTTACAATTAAAAAAATTAATAGGTTGATGGCATAGCATATATTGCATGCTTATCAATTAGAAATTATCTTAAATAACTTAGCAAAGAGTCCTCCACAAATAATTGGATGTGTTTGTATCAAAGACTTACTTAGGTCTTCTGTTTCAGTTTGCAAACTCAGGATATCTCTTTACAAGCTTGCATCACCTTCATTTGTGGTTTCAAGGTCCAATGACCTATCTGTTTCCTTATAAAACCCAATTGAAAGTTTACTTTTACTTTTTGAAGCAAAGAATATAACATCAAAGTAATACTCTAAAGTCTAAAGTAAAAGTAAAAGTTGTTGTAAACCTTTAAATGAGATTTGAAGCCCTTCAATTGAGATATACTTTTCAAGTATTGTAGAAATAGTGGTCTATGTATTTAGTACATCTATACAAAACTAAAATAGAAAATGGAAATGTTTTGGGGGACTCCAGAGTCACAAGAAGAGATTGAAGAAGGCCAATTTTTAGACACCCCATTAATAATTGTTGACAAGGATAAGGATGGTGTTTGTATTTCGGCTCCTACTAGCATTGCTCACTCTCGATGGACGATCGACTCTTTCACTTTTGAAGAGCAACATTTATCATCTTATTGGCAGCAACCCAAAGCTTGTGGGGATGGAGTCAACAATGATCCCAATGCTCAATTAGAGCATGAAAGGGCGATAGGGAGTTCATTAGAGCCACATGGATTCATGTTACAAAAGAAGAGAATTAGATTCAATCCAAAGATTCACGAAGGTGAGTTTTATTCAAAAGATGTTTCCAAATCAACAAGAGCAATTGATGATTTTGCAAAGTGTAGATTCGTAGATGAATTTGAAAATTTGAATATGATAGGTCATGGGACCTATGGAGTAGTGTTTCGTGCTTCCGACAAGAAGACTGGAGAAATAGTGGCCTTGAAGAAATTCAAGAGAAAAAAGGGGAAAGAGGACACAAATTCAATGATGGAGTTCCAAATACTATCATCAATTCATCATCCATCTATCATTGATGTCAAAGAAGTTGTGGTCAACAAAAGCATATCTCCCACCAAATTCATGGTCATGGAGTACATAGAACACGATTTGAATGGCCTCATGGAGAAGTCTATGGTACAACCGTTTAGCCAAAGTGAAGTGAAATGTTTGATGTTGCAACTTTTTGATGGTGTGAAATTTTTGCATGATAATGGAGTGGTTCATAGGGACTTGAAGCCATCAAATCTATTGTTGAATAACTGTGGAGAATTGAAGATATGCGATTTTGGAATGGCGCAATGGTTTGGGAGTCAACCTTTGAAGCATACACATGAGATTGTTACGTTGTGGTATAGAGCACCATAACTTCTTTTTGGAGCAAAAGAATATTCAATTGCTATCGACATGTGGTCTCTAGGGTGCATCATGGCAGAGTTGTTATTGAAAAAGCCTCTATTTTTAGGAAAAACAAGGTTGGATCAAATTAATAAGATTTGCAAAGTTCTTGGAACACCACATAAGAGAATTTGGCCAAATTTTGTAAATTTAGTACATGTACCAACTAATCTGACCAACCAACCATTTAATAAGTTAAGAGAGCAATTCCCAAGCTTAGCTTTTGTTGCAAAGCCTACCTTAACTCAAAAAGGCTTTGATTTATTAAATCGACTCCTTACATACGATCCATTGAAACGTATTACTATAAGTGAAGCTCTCAATCATGAATGGTTTCAAGAGGTTCCATTGCCAAAGGCAAAAGTATTTATGCCAGCATATCCCACCCAAATTTAGCATGGCTACGATAATCTTCCAATGTAGATTATTTGGTGAATTTAGGGTGATAGTCTCGGTGATAGTTCATAAACCTAGATTAGTTGGTTGCTTTCAAATTTTGAAATAGTGCATTTAAGCATTGGATGAAATTTGAGGGCTTAGGAAGACTACAAGTTCCTGGATTGTGGGAACTTTAGGCACTCTGCAAAATTTGTAGTCTAATGTGCACGGCTGAGACCATGACATGTCAAATATTATTTAAATTTTTTTTTTTTTTTTGAATTTTTTATTATTTAAAATAATTAATTTTTTATTATCAAATATTTTGATTGTAGTATTATAATTCCTAGCAAAGGGAACATGCCTGAAACGACCCTCTTTTGCCCTCAAAACCTCTTTCAATATGTGTGTTTTGATCTTTAACTAGCTCAAAAGTTCTAGTCTTCATCTCAATGATTTCCATCTTTAGTGATTTTATAGCCTTGTCAACTTCTTGTAAAAACTTAACATAGATTGGATATTAAGTTGGATAATTTTAACCCCTAAAGGATCAAATGGCATTTTTTGGCATCTTTTTCTACAATGAAAGGAGACTTGATTAATGAAAAGCAGAGAAGACCTTACCTTGAAGTCCAAGAATGTTATGGACTAACTTGAAAGGGAAGGAAAGTATTATTTTTGTGGGGGCACTTTGTTGATGGTATTGGTATTGTTTTTTTTGTTTTTTTTCAAAATGCTTTCTTCAAATACACTACTAGAAAATTCAGTATTTTTGCTGTTTTGGTCGCATTGATCTGGTCACTTTTTGATAGAAATTTGTTGAAATCTATTGAAATCAACAGATTTCTATCAAAAGTGATCATATCAATGTGACCAAAACAACAAGAAAATTGAATTTTCTAGTAATAATATTGCACTTGGACTTTAGAATTTTGCTTTTTTTAAAGTTGTCCTACTTTTGAAGATTTCTATCAAAAGTGATCATATCAATGTGACCAAAACAACAAGAAAATTGAATTTTCTAGTAATAATATTGCACTTGGACTTTAGAATTTTGCTTTTTTTAAAGTTGTCCTACTTTTGAAGAAGTCTAATACTTTTTGGAAAACAATTTTTTATAGGTACTAGTTCAATAGGCATGACTGTGAGAAGACCTTTTTCTTATTGAGTCTTCTCTTTGAATGTCTCTTGTTATTGCCTCCCCTTCTTTCATCTTTTTTTTGTACAACTTGAAGATTAAGCCTTTTGGTGGTCAAAACTTCAAATCTTACTAACTTTTCTATATGAATTGATAAGTATCCAAACTGGAATTTGAAACCCCACTAGTGCTTTTTTGAAGGCTAGAGGATGGATCTTCCAACTAAGAAACAAATATCCTTAGATACTTGAGGAGGTTTGAATTCATAAATGCAATGCTACCACATCAAATAGGAGAACAGTATAATGAATGACTAGATGAATCTTAAAACGTTACAAAGAGGGACTTGGAACTACATCTTTTCTATCAAATCAATGGTAACAAATTTAAAAAAAAATTCTAGTAAAACATCTACCAACATTGTCATTCATTACTTAGTAGTGGTCAACTCAAAATGTTCTTGCTAAGAACTATTGTTAGCTCTATATAATAATATTTTGTTTATAGGGAGTATGGTAGTTCTCTCTATTTTTCTTTTCACCATTATTTGTATGAGAAAGAAACTATGCAATAATAGGCACTAATACATATTTTATAATATATTTCCTTTGTTTCTTTCTAGATGTAACTCATCTTATATTAGGAACTAGAGACTAAATTTAAAGATTGATACCATCAAACATTCTCACTCCACTAGAGATGTAGCTTGTGTTGATGCAATGCCTCTTTCCCTTGCCTTTGGTAACCATGAACTACCAAGACCTCTACAATTTATAACTTTTACCTTGCATTTGAAGTGGTTTATTTTCATTGTCACATTTCTAAATTTGAGTGTTTTGTACCTACTCAAATAGATTTTAAATGAGCTTCCAATTATACAAATTTCAAGATCTAATTATATACCATTCGAAAGTTAGAAATAAATTTGGAGGGCCAATAAGGTAGACCAACCCAATTCTATTCATTGCCGAATTCCATCCCCTACTTTTGACCCCAATTCCATACAAAAAAACATTCAAAATCCATTCATTTCTCTAACAAAATCAGTGCATTAATGCCTACAAGGGGTAACGTTCGTGTCAATCCTTTATTGGTGAGTACTTAAGTGCCATTAAATACATGGAAAGGCAATTATGGGATGTTTATAACTCCACTCTATGGGCGGTTTTGTGATTTTAGGGCAGACTACTTCTAAAATTCACCAAAATTACAATTTTAATCGAAAAATTATAATTCCACTTGGGTTTGATTCGTGAAACAAGTGCACACCTCTGGAAAATATGTGCTCCTCGTGGAGTTGGCCTGAAGATGTTCAGATTGCAAATCATGGGGGTAATAGGCTTGTCAACCTTATACCCGTTGGACTGAGGATGCTCTTCGTTGCTACTTGTACCGTGTGTGTTGATGCTGGTAAAGTCATAGCACATGAAATTGCGGCTGGAATGTACTGGTACCTCCAGTTGGTACTTTGGTACTTGCAGGTGTTGGAATTAGGGCCTGTGAGAAGCAGATCTTGTATGCTTTGTTGTGTCAATGTGGGTACAACAGTCTCGTCTGCAGGGGTCGATTCCCTACATCACTTGGTTCCAGTTTTCTCATGAGCAAATAATGTGCTGATAATGGTTGATCTCGTGTGTTGTAAATTGAGCTTGAATCAGCACTGACTGAAGAGGTCGAGTACTGATTTCAACGGCAAACATCGAGGTTTTTGAGATGCCTTGAACGGATAGGGTCAGCCTCAGAAACTCACATATTTGTGTCATGATCCCACAGAGGGGAATGAAACGAATGGTGACACTGCACTGTGAAATTCTTCCATGTTGGGTGGCCCTCCTGCAGCAACTTTTAAAGCCAGGTGCCAACCTCTGCTGTACCAGTGATCAGAACTCTAGGCTCACCGATCCACACGCTCTGATTCCCCAATATAAAAAAAGTGCTAGTACTGCCAAATCATGAGGCCCAGCAAATTGTGGCCAATCCTTTACCGGTGGACGAAGACCTCACGTTGTGAGTAATGAGAACTACTCAAATCTCGCCAACAGTGTTGAACTCAGGTTGTTCTGCAATTAGTCGATCACAAACCGAAAAGTTACCCGAGACTTTCGAGCGTTCCGGGTGGACAATTTTCATTTAGAGCCAATGGAATCATTCGAAATGATGTGGCAGACGAGAAACAGAGCAAAACCTGGTCCGACACACTGCACCATTTCAGTGCACAGTTTTGGGAGGAAGTTAGCCGTACACAAAGTAACCAACTATGTTCAAATATCAATAATATTGCATATTCAGAGACTGAAAACCAAACCATGTTCAAATATCAATAACGCAAATTCAAATACTGAACACCATACTTCCCAGCTCCACTAGAGGATAGGTTTCAAAAAAGCCAACGAATTGTGTCTGAAAACAATTACAATATTCTCTCCAAGTGTCACCTTTAGTAGCAGAGGAAAAGGAAAGCTAAAATGTTATTCCCCGTCACGAAAGTGCAGGTTGCATTGGGCTCGACGAATGCGTACAAGATGACACAAAAGAATCATCGACATCTAACCTGATGGTAGACTTTCCAGAATGACCTTTCCAGAATGGAGATGAAAAACTGAAGGGCCAACCCAGCGGGGACGACGAACTCTCATCTCATCGGAATTCCAAGCTAGTCTGGAACAAAAACATATATCCTACACAATATCTACCAAAAGATTCAGCGGAAACCGCTCCCAGCTCCGAAATGCTGATCCATCTTTGATACTACACAAGAATTCTTGACCTTCATCTAGAACAAATATAGTACAATCTACTTCCACTTCTCGGCGACCAAGTTAGCGAGGTCCACCACCCTCTGCGAGTAGCCCCACTCGTTGTCATACCACGCCACCACCTTTACCATGTCGTCTCCCATCACCATCGTCAACGACGAGTCCACAGTCGATGAAACGTCCGTGCACCGGAAGTCCACCGACACCAAGGGCTCGTCGCACACGGCCAAGATGCCCTTCAATTGAGGCGTCTCGCACGCATCACGGAAAGCTTGGTTCACCTCCTCAGCGAAAGTCTTCTTCTCCACCTGCACCACCAAATCAACCACAGACACGTTCGGCGTAGGCACGCGAAGCGCAATGCCATTGATCTTTCCCTTCAGGCGCGGCAACACCAGAGCCACAGCCTTCGCGGCTCCAGTAGAAGTCGGCACGATGTTCAGTGCCGCGGCACGGGCTCGCCGCAGGTCGCGGTGGGACGCGTCTAGCAGACGCTGGTCGCCGGTGTACGAGTGCGTGGTGGTCATGGTGCCCTTGATGATCCCAAACTTCTCGTCCAGCACCTTCACGAACGGTGCCAGGCAGTTGGTGGTGCACGACGCGTTGCTGATGATCTTGTCTTCGTGAGTGTAATCCTGCTCGTTCACGCCCACCACGTACGTCGGGATGGCGCCCTTGCCGGGAGCGGTGATCAGCACCTTCTTGGCTCCGGCTTGCAAATGCTTGCCGGCACCCGCCTCGTCCACGAACACTCCCGTTCCCTCGATCACGAGATCAATCTTCATCTCCCTGCAAAGCCATAGTGCCAGCATTTGTATACACGATCAGATACATGGGTTACGAATTACTCGGCAAGCAGAATAGGAGCCATATTACAAGATTCAATGGATTCCCAATTAATGCAACCAATTGTGACCATTCAATGCATGCATTGTCGTTCAGAAACCCTGCATCAGACTCACAATCAAGTCATGGCCAAAAGTTCAAATCATGCCAATGCAGAGAATGAGAGATGGCATCACGGGTCGGGCACTAGCTTTACCCCCATGGCAGGTTGAGTGGGTTCCTGTCGGACACCACCTTGATGACCTTGCCGTCCACGCTGATGCCATCGTTGCCAGCGACCTTGACGTCGGCATCGAAGGTGCCCAGCATGGAGTCGTATTTCAGCAAGTGAGAAGCCTGCTTCACGCCTCCGGTGTCGTTGATCACCACGACTTCCAGGGGCGAGTCCTTCCTGCCGTGCCAGCAGCGGATGAAGTTGCGTCCGATACGCCCGAATCCGTTGATGGCCACCCTGATCTTGGCCTCCGTCACGGCCCTCGAGGCTCCGGAGCTGGCAGACTGATGATCAAGGCCTAATACATTGTCAGGGTACCTACAGCGACTCTTCCATGAATCTGACTACTTACTTGGGCAAACATAAACTCAATTACAATGCACGATACAATTACAGAATCAATGGTACATCTAAACCTGCAGCATTTAAACGAGGAACACAAAACGCACCACAGCGGACTGGGCAGCCACGATCATGGCGAGGTCATCGGAGCGCTTGCCGAATGTGACCGCGTTGGTGCTCTTCATGCCAGAGAATTCCGAGAATCCATTTGAGCCTGCAACCTGGAACAAACGAATCCAAGAAGAGTAAGATAATGGTACAATTGGCTAGCAAAGTGGAACACAGTAATCTCGAGGCCAATTGAGACACCAATTGGAAAGAACACCCTCATTCTTACTCGAATCACTCTCAATTGCAGCGAAGCATCAATCCCCGGTACTAGAATACTCCACACAGGTAACCCATAATTTCCAGAGCGCTTGCAATCTACTAGAATGTCAAATGCTTGGACAGATTTTGACATCTCATTCTAACAGAAAGCTTTCCGACACGCCCAGACCTGATTCCCGTCCCCAAATGCGTGGAATTGCGTCCCTACTCGGCCACAATACCCAGGTTCACCAACCATCGTGATTTTGCCAGCACACACTTAATATATAAGAATGTAGGAAATGGATCGTATATGGAGCATTTTCGGTCAATTCTCAGCGCTGCGCAGTAGGACTTTCGAGATAAGATCCATTCCCCACATTCTCAGAAGCGCGGACCCACGTTCGATGAGTCTGGCCATGGCCAACCGCGACTAACATAATGCGCCTAGCATTCATGGAAACAGCGGGAATGCAGGCACGGGGAGCGAGGCGTACCTTGAGAGAGGTGGCGCTAGAAGCCGCGGCGAGCGCGGTGGCAGCCATGGCGAGCGTGGCAGCTGCTGCAGGCTCCGATGCGAACGAGAAGAATTGGCAGAAGGAGTTGCCGGTGCGATGGGAGCTGCAGGGCGAGCCAGAGGAATGCTTATGAGGGCGGGGCTCCAGTCGAAGCTCCAGCGGCCTCAGAATGGAGATAACGCTATCCCTCTTGGCACTTCGCTGCGCGGGGGGCCCTCGCGGCCTTTCGTCCATGTGCCCATTTTCCATCAATGGCTGCGATCCGCACCCCCGCCGGCGTGACTGGACGGGAGACGGACGCCCAGTGTTTTTTCAGGCAACTTATTATGCCCAATTGCCTTAAAAGAAAAGCAGCTTCAAGCTTATAGAAAAAAAGAAAGAAGGGAAAAAGTGTGTTAACCCCTAAATGTCCAAGGCCTGTTTTGAACTTCTTGGAATTTGCTCTAAATTGAACAAAATGCCAACATTTTGATAAGTTGTATAAATTTTTTTTGAATTGTAACCATACAAATTCAAACTACACATGTTACAGATCTCATAGGAAAAGAAAACACAACAATATCACTTATGGAGTGAAAGATTATAACGTTTGACCATGAGGGTGTTAAAGCTCAAAAGTGATTTGAAGTCTTTCAATCTTCTTTGCACAAGTCAAATCTAAAAAGTTGGTGACCAAAAATATGTGAGGTTAAAGGGCCTAATATATATATAACCCCAATCAATTTATGGCTTTTCAAAATCTACTCCATAAATTTTTTAAATGAATTTTGAAAATGATTTTTTCTCCAAGATCTAGTGTACTTGAGGCTCATTTCCAAGAGCTTTCAACACTACAAGGAAGCCAAGATTGCAATGGGTACCCTTGCACAAAATCTAAAATAGAAAGATCACTATCATTTATTTTCAAGATCAAATTTTTAATGCTAAAACTAGACTTCAATAAGAACTTTCCAAAAATATAAACTATCAAAAATAGCAACTTGGTTAGGTTTTATTTAACTTCAAAGTTTTGCAAACACTGAATTTGGGTGCCTTGGGCATTTAGGGATTAACTCTTGAGCGCCCAAGGGGCCAAAATATGGCCTCTCCATTTTTGAAAGATGTTCTTGTTTGACTCTTATAATCTTTTCAATGTTACGGTCAAAGGACACGTCCCTCTCCATGTATCTTTGGACATGTCTCACTATCAATCGGTACGGTCAATTAGTATAGATCTTTTTTTAGGTGATAGTTTCATTGGAATGAGTGTAGAAAGGTTTGGATTTTTGTGAACATGGGTTGGGCACTCATGGGTTAAAATGTTAGACTCTATAATCATGCCCCTACACACAACTGCCACAATGTTTTCAAAACCTCATTTCATTTGTTGTACACAAATATCATATATAAAAATTGTATATTCAAAATTGGCCTCCTTCAATTCAAGCTCCAAAATGAAGGAGCCAATAAACTCAAAACCTTCTTAAAAGAAAGGTCACATGACCATTGGTTAGAAAACCAAAAAAAAGAAATGGAAATGCCAAATGGCTAGAGGGCCCTCTATTGCCAATCACATAACCTTTGGTCCAAAAAACAAAAGAAAAACAAGAGACATTGGACAGTTGGAGGGGCCTTTGCAATCAATCAACAATCAACCGGTTTAGAGCTAATGGAAGGTAGAAAGTAGAAAGACCTAAAACCAAGCACTTAAATTGATGTGCATACTGATGTGTATACTTAAATATAAGTAGGTTTATTTTTTCTTGTTGACAAATAAAAATCATATATTTAAAAATTAAATTGGAGTTTTTTTGTCTTTTCTATCAATTTTCAAAATCAAACCTCGAAGTGTTCTAGAAATGCATGTTTGAAGCATTTTCATAGAGAGACAAACAAACCATTCACTACAAGACCTCAAAGTATTCTTTTACTTTGCAACCATGTTATACTGTGTGCAAAGTTGGAGACATCCTACATAGATGGTTTGATGTCATATTTGAAACTTAGAACTTTTGGTTTGAATGTTTGAATGTATAATCATTGTTGAAAACATTATCAATTGGTGTCATGATTATTTTCAATGTGCATGAAAATATACAAGACTGTCCAATTTGGGTGAACCCTTCTTAGATCAAACACATTCATTTGTAAGTGTATTTAGATACCATTGGGTAAGGATTTTAGAATAGAAATAATGTGTGGTGACTCCATTATTAGAAAATATATCCCTCCAATGTAGATATGGATAGACAATTGGCATATACACATGTGATTGAACAAACATCTTAAGTGGGACCACTATAAAAACACTTCATAAAAGAGAGGCAAAATATTATATAATTTTGTATGAAGGCATTATGCATGTAATACAAATATCAACATTGAAAGAATATGTCACACTAGTCAACATTGAAAGAATATGTCAACAATTTTCTTCATCAATTTTTTTTGCCATTGGATAGTCACTTATAACGTGGAGAGTAGTACAACCCTAGTTTCAAATTTTCACAAAAAAATTGTATTTTTTTATGATTGATAGAATACACATAATTACACCTTTGAAAAATAAATACAAAAAATCGCATTCATAGGTATTTACAAATGAAATTTGAAAGATGTTAATAGATTTGTCTTTTGAGGATTATAAATTTGTAGACTTTAGTTGATATGGAAATCTTGGCAAATGTGAACTTGTTATAGTGAACTTTGGAGTTGTATGTTGACTAGTAGCTAATGTTGGACTATATTTGTCAATACCAAAACCTCAAATTTGGACACCATTAGTTGCCTCAAAGACCTTTCAACTTATATATATATATATATAAAATTTTATTTTTTAAATTCCAAATTCTTCGAACCTTTGTCTTGTAAATTAATTGAACTCCAAAAGTTCACATTGGTTTCTTCAAAATCTTTTGAATTCCCTCAATTGAAAAGACACTATAGACTTCAATTCTAGTCTTGTGACTTCAAAATTCCATTATTTTTTACTTGAATTCATTCCATCATTTTGTTCAGACTTCATTCCATTGTTCTAGGCATGCACTTGAATTTTAATGATGACTTTGAAAGCCCACCATGGGTATGAAGTGAATCTATATTTGTTAATACAAAAATCCCAAAGGTCACTCCAAAAATCCTCTAAACTATTTATGACATGCAAAATCTCACTTTTGGCAGGATAAACATTTGAAAAAGTAAACTAGGCTACAACCTAAGAAGCGCAAGAGCATTACCATCATAATTCTAATACTTTTACTTGAAGTTATTTATGTTCAATAATTTTTCTGATAAATAATAAAATTATTTGAATCCTTAAATAGACTTAATGAAAAGTCTTCATAAAAAATAAGTAAATAATTTGTCAATATAATAGTGATGAACTTATGTCACTTCTACATTCTCATGGTAATAATATAACTATTATTCAAAAACAAAAATTCAAAGGTAGATTGACACTTGGAATACATCCAAAGTACACATTATGCAATCGTCTATATCACCTCCCCCTTTTTTTTTTCTTTCCCTTTTGACACCATGGGAGGTCAAATTGCACTATTTCAAAATTTATCTCTACTTTTCGTCAAATGAAAGCACTCATTCTTTTTTCACCCAAAAAATTCCATTTTTGTTTAAAATGTGGACAAAGTCACCAATTCTGAATTTAAAAAGTGCATGAATACAATTGAAAAGTGTTTTTTTTTCCAAAAGATGAATGAATGTAGAAATACACATTTGCCATCTAAACAATTTCTCAAAAAGTAATTTTCCTTCTGCTTGTGGCAAATTCCATGTTTTTTCTGTTGTCTAACTCATAAACAATGTGGAGGACGTTTTTTGGCCAATGAATGACAAAAAATCTCTCCATGGTAAGACAGAAGTGAAACTATTCATCGTCCGAATTTTGTGTGAAAAGGGAACATCTTCTACAATAGTTTGACTTCCAACAATTCACACGGTTCCAAAACAGCTGATTTCAGTTCCACGGTGACCAGCTCGTTAATTTTGAGTTTCCTCATTGCAACAGAGTGAGCAATATTTTAGGGTTCCGATGAGAGTGATGACGAGAATGCGTTTCAGTGTTGCCGGATTCCGATCCAAGAGCACTGCCAATGTGAGTCTCTCTGTGGATGGTGTCGCTTTTAGGTTTTCAAACATGTTTAATTTTTATGAAGCTGTGAATTGTTGCAATTGAAGCTAATTCAATCTTTGGTATCTGTTTTGGGAGATGGCAGAGCAGTGAGCTTGGAAATCAGCCTTTTAATGCAGGAATGGATCAAAGTGGGAAGGCTCCTGCTGTGAATAATTCTTCTGCACCTGCTATGCTGGATCCCAGACATTCTGAAAGGTAGGGGTGTTTTCATTTCTTGAGGTTCCATTTCTCTTGCTAAATTAGAATGGAGAGTAGAATTGACGTGCTGGACTCTACATAGAATTGGGTGAAGTCGGACGTTTCTCTTAGAATAAATTCCAATAACAAATGCTGAATTATGCCTGATTTGTGAATTTGAGCTGCATCATCGATTATGTCCAAATTTTTGATATTTTGGGCAATGGTTGGTTGCCCTGAAGCCGTCATTTTAGCTGATTTGCATCCATAGATTCAACGATTTTTTTCTTTTTTTACGTGCAGGCTAACGGAAACCATAAATTTTGAAAAGAAAAAATCATACTTTCTTGGGGATTTTGTAATTTGCGTGACTTTCTTAAAGTCAGGACTTGAAGAAACCTTAAAGCGTCTTATAGGTGTATCTTTTAATTGTCTCTAGTACGAGTCAAAACCACCTACTACAGACTCTATTACTTTTCGTGCTGCACCTCTAAATCTTAAGACATTCTACAATGATGATTTAAGGTCATATTGGTCACTCTTCAAAAGTGAAGGTCCTTATTTGATAGAATTGAGGGGTTAATGGTTTCAGATAGTTCTACCTTATAGAGGATCCAGAGGAGGAAGCCCAACACACTGTAGGGTTTCTTCCTCGTGGCTTAATGCTTTGAAGATCCTCATAAATCACTAACCCTACTGAAAGGTTTTCGTTACGGCTGGAACGCTGCTAGGCCATGTAGTCTGTCCCAATTAGATCTAATAAAAGTTTTATGAAAAAGGGGTTTTCAGGGGTTGATCTCATTGATCTCATTGATCGTTTTTTATACCTACACTGGGGTCCACTATACTTTGCATAGGATTTCGTCAGATACCATACCCTGCAGAACGCTGAGTCCTCTATACTCTGCTTGTACTCGTCTGGACAGTGGAGGTCAGGCGAGAGACAAGAATGCACCAAATTCAGGACTTGAATAGATCCTTGTGTTACGGCCCTTCCACATGGGGTCAGTCATGCTGGAAATGCTCACACAAGGGCACTGGCTGTTGATGTAGGCTCCTGAAGAAAGTAGGCATGCTCATGCATGAGGCTGTTCACATGCGAAATTCAAGTCTTCCAAATGCAACTCTACATCAGCTGCGGGAGGTAGATTGCAGAGCCTTATCATTTTAATTTTAGCTTCTCTTTCAGCTACAAGGTTGAGTCACGGGATGGGCGTACTTCCTGATTTGTAAGGCATTTGTTATGTATCTGAAATTTGAGTCATTTTATCGGTGCATAATTGATGAAGAGGAGCATGAATTGGCTTCATCTTTTGACTTTACAGGACTATTTGAAATTGAACATGGATTATCGGCAAAAAGCTTTGATTGTTCTGGGGACCCAGTTTGGAGTGGACCGAGAAAGGTTGAAAGGACTCGTACAGCACTATCTGAGCTTGAAACCTGGTAAACTCTCAAAATACCCCTCTCTTGCAGTCTTTTTGTGCATGTTGAACACGTTGTTCAACCCTCAACTCCCTTCGAATATGTTCGATACATTTCCAGTGTTACAAGCCTCTTAAAATTTGATACCAACAGAGTATCAGAAATGCACCAGACCGGCATTGAAACGGCAAACATTGGAAACAAAATGTTAGATATGTAAATATTAAAGCCGTTTAAATTAGTCCAATGAAAAAAACCCAGTGGAAACGCATTGGTATCATCTATGTGAGAAAGCTTGGGCTCTCCTTGACGTGCTATTGAGGACAATGTTTGAGTCATTCCAAGAATTTTACCATGTATGGAACAGTGATTTTTGGGAAATGTATAGAGAGCTGAGTACTGGAGCCAAATCTGTAAAGATGAAAATTTTATCACTATTTATGTATTTTTTTATGCTGCACCCATCCCAGATGCTTGAATTAAAATGCCATTCCTTTCGGATTATTTGGTAGTCAACAGTACTGAAGCAACAAACGAGGATAAATCAAGTGCCAACGGGTCGGAAGCTGCACATTATCGCACCGAGCGGGATTTAAGGGCTGCCCTTGTGCCTCTGTCATCACGATTATTTGAGCAGATGAATGGTCAGGTTGGAGGGCTCAAATTCTTGGTGGATCTTCGTGCGGACCTGAAGACCACCCTGGAGTACGGTTCATTCACAACCAATATGAATGTTCATTATTTTTGTTTGAAGATATCATCAGTCTTAAGACTTTAAGGGACCCAATCTTTCATTTTTTAAGAAACATTAACAAATATCTGTTGGTTGTGACTTACATCCAAACAGGGAGAACAACCTAGCATCACTTAGAGCACTGGACGATGACTTGCAGGGTTTGTTTGCAACATGGCTTAGTCCAGCATGCCTTGAATTGCGTCGCATCACTTGGAATGACCCTGCCTGCCTGCTGGAGAAGATCGTCACTTACGAGGTTTGTCCAGTTGCGGATCCTTTTACCTGAATCGTAATGTTTATGCTCTGTACCAACTGTAAATGTTTCATCAGATTGAATGCGAGTTGCATAACTTCTAGGGTTCTGTTCAGTGATCTAGTGGAATCTATTTCCTCAACTTTGCATGAATCAACAAGGGATGTACCAACCCTCAACAAGGGATGTACCAACTTTGTTCCATGCTATTTGAACCTACGGGTTGGGATCTATTGAATTTCAAAGAATTTATTCTTCAAGAATTACAAGAAATAGGATACGTAGCAAAAAATAACGATTTTTCTCAGGTTTGTTCTGCATAAGCAGCCATCATAGGTGTGCTCAGCAGCACAAGCCATACTAGTAGCTAATGGGAGGTTGAATCTATTGGCCGCAGGCTGTACATCCAATCACTAATCTCTACGATTTGAAGCGGCGCCTAGGAACTGGTCGCCGATGTTTTGGCTACTTCCATCCTGCTATGCCAGGTAAGCAAATCTTAGAGTAGTCAGCGTACACTCTTACAATCTTGTCATAAAATGTACGTCCTCTTTGAATGGAAGAGAGTTTGGCTCTTGCTCTATTGGATTGGTTTTAGATGCACATCGTTAAGTGAACCCTTCCGGTTACTGATGCTGAATACTGCCTCGCGCAGGTGAACCACTGGTTTTTATTGAAGTTGCTCTCACCAAGGGTATCGAAGGCTCAATACAGGTATGTTCCGTCTTTTAACCCTAAATGAGCACTTTGGAGTGGGCTATTTTGTGGACTGTCTTTTGTTCGATTTTAATTATTCTTTAACCGATACGTACAATGTTCTTCGTTGATTCTGGGGATTTAAAATTTAGCTTCATCTGATTTATATTTTTCACAATATCAAATTGGTCATTTTAGAACATTTGAAATCTCGGTCCTTTAGGGGTTTAGAGATTCAAACAGACTGAAACCGGTTTGAGCTTAGGCTGGAGTGTGATGGTAGATGTCGTTGCTGTGCAGAAAGTCCTTTTTGGAGAATTGCCTTGTGATGAAAGTGAAGCGACAAGTGCAATTTTTTATTCAATAACTAGTACCCAGGTACTGTCCTACTTTTTCTCATCAGAAGTCCCTTCTTTATCTATTTTTGAAAAAAATGATATGGATGGACAGACTTCAAAGGAGAGTGAGGATGGATGTAATAGAACTGTTCTGTTTGCCCAGGGCAGCCGGGACTCCGAGGTATTGATCTAGGAAATTTCCTGATTAGGCGTGTTGTACATCTACTTCAGCAAGAAATGCCCGGAGTACAGGTATGCACGTATGCCTCTTCTCTACCAAATTCTGGCGTGGCTTGTTCCAGCAATATTATGTATTTGATGATCCATATTAAGCGAAGGTAGTTATGAAAATGGCAAAACAAGATAGGCCAGGGTTCTCAAATTATAGACAGTGATGTCTATCTGGATTTATACACTTCACATTGCCCTGCGAACTGATCTGTTTGCTTCGTGCAGACCTTTTCAACTCTTAGCCCTATTCCAGGCTTCATGCTCTGGTTGCTTGCAAAATTGGCAACTCAGTGCAAGCTTAGTGAGGATTCCGGAAACCAGTCTGCGAATTTTAAATTAAGAGAAAACTTACTACGTCCTGAAGAAGAAGAAAAGTTGGAGGCTTGCAGGTTTGTCTTACAATGGCCCTTGTTACGATTGTTACTCATCTACATAAAGTTTTGCTCAGAAAATTTGGCTAGGTTTCTGTGCCTATGGTAGTAAATAGCAAACTGACATGGTTTTTATTATGGACAGGGATGGAGAAAAATCAACAAATGCAGTGCGTTTCATGTATGATATACTTTCGTCTAAGAAACATGCATGGGCGAGCTCGGAGAAGCTGATAAATGCCCTGCGTCCACCGCTTCTTCGATTATGTGCTCGGTAGGCATCTTGCTGCTTTCACTTTTGAACATGGGCGTTTTTGAATGTGCTATAGTGCGCCAAAAATGCTGTCTCATCTTGACATTTTGATGCGCTTTCAAACTTGCTCTTTGTGCACCAACTCCGAAAAACATTAATTGAGAAGTTGTCATTGTAACTCAAATGTAAGTGGGTTTTATATTGGATATATATTAATGTGCAGTTGATCGAAGTCCCATAAAGTGAACATCCTTATAGCTTTGTTTTGTGCGCCTGGTTTAAAGACGAGCGTTCGTTCATATGCTCCTTCAGGTACATTCTCCAAGAGAAGAAGCGAGGTGCTGCATTAGATCCCGTAACGAACTTCCATGTTCGTAACGGAGCAGTAAGTGTGTTTCTTCTGACCATACCAAAATTGAGTTATGACCACATAGATGGTCTCCTGTGTCGGTAATGTCTGGGTGCTCTTTTGTAGATGTTATGTTCTTCCTTGCCAAAGAGTGTTACGTGGGAACAGCTTCGACTAATCGATTAATATCCGGGTGCAGAGTGTGGAACAGTTAAATTGGATGGGAGATACTTCGTCCAAAGGCCTTACTGCTAGTGCAGGCCTTATGGTTAATTACCGTTACAGGTGCGGGTAAAACCCTGATAATTAATTTAGACTTTCAATGCATTCATATGGATGCTAATTTCGTCTTTTTAAGCATTTCAACATCTGTAAGAGTGATTGTTGGGGAGATGTATAGAGCTGTGAAGATATCATTTTGGGTACAAGAGCCAAAAAAATTTGAGATCAAATTATTTGATCACTATCTATGATCATTTCTTTTGCAATCATTCAGAGTTGGAGGTTATAGATCACTATTGAAGGGACAGTGAACAGCAAAGAAAAAAGAAGTTAACAGACATTTGACCAAGTCATGCTTACGCTTTTTGTATGCAAGTCCAACAGGAGCATGCATAGATGAGTTGCTGCTGGTTACAAGGGTCAGTTTAGGAGACGGGATGAGATCTTTCACGGTTTTACCTCAATTATCTCTGGAAATGCTTCAGTTGATGTGACTTCAATGTCCGTGTATGCTCAGGCTGGAGGATATTGAGGCTAACAATCAAGCATACCTCAACCGGCGTGTGATTGCGGCAAACCCTGCTGTGGTGGCGTATTTGCAATCCCCAGGATCAATTTTCCATCGGGGAAAGCTTTAGCTTATAACCATAGAAATCAAACCAGGTATTGCCCAACATTGTCTCTTTCCTTTTCTTTTTGAATAATTTAATATATATATTTTGGTTTGGAGGTCTTGCCAAACATTCTTGATAGGATCACCTTGGGTCCAACTGCTATTCAAGATTTTCATTCTGACACTTTTCTTTGGCACAGATCCTCACATTTTGGGTTCAACAATGAAAGTGTCGGTACTTAACCAACTCTTTTAGGCAAGAGTAGTCGCAGTACAATTCCAATGAAAAGGTGGGCAGTCAACACTGCTCCAAATCTGTTACATGGCTAACAAACGGTGTGCGTACTGTACCTTTCTTAAAGGTTAAGGTATATTTGAACAACCAGAATAAATATTCCACAATGGAGGTGGAGTGTTGTTTCAATCCATTGAAGAAAAGATAAATTAAACCAACATGTCACTATTCTTGTTTTATCTGCCAATGGACTTGAGAATGAGAAACAATGAAAGGTCAATAAGATGATTGCATCATTTGTCACTGCGACCCTTCTTGGGAGGATGGTCTTAAAATTGATTCCAGCCCTAACAGTTGAAACCAATTTTGTTCTATTATTCCATTTTAACCCTTTGATGACTTGGTCCTTTTTTTGAAATTTTGTATATTTTTGCTAATATCTTTGTACAAAAACATTATTTACCTTGATAACATCAAATTGGTATCTTTTAAAGATTCAAGTATTGCTTAGGATTAATGAGAAGGTATTTGGCCAAAACATTGGCATAAAGCATTCTATTCATCATCTTGAAACATGGATGCCAAAAGTTTTATCAAAAATTGTACTCCTCTATCTCCAAATGATCTTTTTGTTGGACAAAATGTTTCAAATTAAGCTTGAAAATCCCTCAAAAGGCCCCCCAAAACTATTTTTACTTGTTAGTAGAATTTGATGCTCTCATATCATTCTAGAAATTTCGGTTTTGGATTAGTTTTCAAAATGCAGTTTTGGGATGTTAAAAAGTGGGATTTGGGGGGCCTTTTGAGGGAGCACCAATGGCCATTGATTTGGCTAGTGTGGTGTAGTTTCCACATGTCTTTTTCATGATCTTTGTTGTGTCATCATTTTCATGTTGATGGGTTATCCTTGGGTCAATTAGAATGTTTGTAGGTAACTGTTAGTGGATGCTTGAATTAGGCAATAGCACTTGGGAAGCAAACAAGTTTTGCAAGTAGTTGGGTTCTAATTGGAAGGGAGATGGGGCCAATTTGGATGAGTCTTAAAATAAATTGTCAATCTATAATAAAGAATCCAAGGCATGGGGGAGTCATTTAGTGTGTATATTAGAACCCCCGTGAGATTTAAGGTAGGGTACTATATATTTATTGTACCTAAAAATTTTAAAAATGTTATATCTAATATAGGGTGTAGAATTACAAGTAGAGTATTATAACTAATATAGGGTTATGTTTAATACCATATATTAGATTTTATGTAGAGAAAATATAGGGGGCAATAATATGAGGAGAAAATAATTTTGTAGAATGGGTACTTAATGTCTTCAAAGAAGAGTTGGACAAAAAATGATACATTATTTGTCTCAAATTATTCATGAACCTTGAATGAAGAGCTATAGTTGCCTTTAGAATTATTTGTGTAGTCCTTTAAAGTCACTTAGAATTTGAAGAATCTATAATGAATTTTGCTTTAATATACTCTTATTGCACTCATTGTATTCATTAGAATGTATTGTAGATGATTAGTAGTAAGTTGTTTGATACAACTAGAGTATATTGTTTATAGTTTGTCATAATACTTGTTTAGCCATAGTACATTTGTCCAAACATATTGTACTTTAGTTTTCAACAATCATAAAAAAAATGGTTTGATAGAGAAGGAACAAAAGAATAAAGGATAGAAAACAATAATAGTAAAAAAAATCATACAACAACTATTAGTTTTCTAAAAATTAAATTATATGATTATAGTCAAGTTAACCATCTCTAATAAAAATTTCACACTCATCAAGTTATAATAAATGACAATTTAGAATTATTTTTAACAATAGGGTATATTAAATTACAAAATATTAGGTAAACAACCCTCCATAAAATATTCCCTAATCTCATGTATATACTAAACCTGTAAGCTAGTACCCCCCAAGATCCAAGGGCAATCTATAGTAAAATATTGTACAATTCCTAAGACTTCATTTTTGTGCCCTTCCTTCCACGTCACACAACGAATACCTTTTTGGAAAACAAATCCTTACCAACAAGAACATTTGGGGATGGAGGGGGTGCTATGTTTCCAAGTTGAATATGGAATAGGGTATAAGGGGTTAAAATTGAGTTGTAAAATGCCAACATTATGAATTTGTCCTAAAGCTTATAGACATGGTAAGGATTTATTGATTTCCTTGCATCTTAGGGGACATTTTGGATTAGCATTACAATAACAATAAGCTCAAAGTGCTACATTAACATCCAAAAGGATAAGAATAGTCTCTCATAATTAGAAGCTATGTATATTCCTTTCACCACCTATAATTTATTTTTTATTGTCAATAATGAGTGAAACAAAATACATTGGGGATACTCCCTGATTTGCCATTGTTTTGCAAATTTTTTTGGGCAATAAGTTTAAAATGTTCAACCACCATAGGAATGAAGGTGGGCTATCAGACCTTGCTGCATGTTCCCATGTAGGCCTTACTGTGTGAGATCTCGATGTTTCAAACAAAAAACAAAACTGTCTACCTTAATATAATTGATGATTGCTTACCGCCCATCTAAAGTCGCAGTAAGGTATCCCTTGAAAACCAGAAATGAGTCAAAACACTTGTTTGGGTTGGAAACCATATTTAAAGGGAAATCATTTTCTGGTATCCTGCCCTAGGCGAATGATCATCTACGATAGTACGTAGACCAGATCAGCCTCATTCACGACCGATTCCTTCAAAGGATTAGTGAAAACGTATGCCGAAGGTGCTCCCAGCGTCCCCCGAGCACGATACAAACCCAAGGCCAGCATCCCTTTGTCGCGAAGCAAGCCAATAAACAGATCACTATACTGTCTATTGACATACTCCTCTGGAATGGAAATTTGCTTCAAAATCCGCGGATTCGTGTAACTTAAATTACCGTTGCGTATCGTGTGGCCACCTTCGATGAGTTGCTCAACAATGGATATTGTGTTTTTGTTGTAGAATGATGATCGCCTGCGAGGACAGCAGTTACCTGTTGTTAGTTCACACATTGGAAGATAACCATCCAGGGAACAAAATATTTCAGACCAATATTGAGAGGACAGCACAAGCGATATCAAAGAAAAAGTGTTAAAACAGTTGAGAGAAGCTACTGTAATACTCACAGAAGAAACCCAAGTAACATAGGAGAAACTGCTTTTCCCTCCATGAAAGCGCCTCCAAAATGCACAAGAGCGTCCGGGTTGCGTTTATAGTCAGACTTCAAGACATGCTTCTTCTGTATCTCAAACGTGGGTCGCAGATAGTGTATTGCAAAAGTATGCTGCATGTCAACAATAAGAACTTCCGTCTGGATGCCGACCAATCTTTCCACGTTCGCAGCAATTACAATGTTATTCACGTCACTTCTTTGTGCTGATGGAATCCTTCGGTGTACCTTGTTTTCGTCTTCTACACCGTCCCCACTTAAGTCTACAGGTGTATCGTGACAGCCAAAAATGACTACTTTTTCTGCAACATAGTAGATAAAAGAATTGGCCGTCAGAGTTAAAATTAGTCATACAGTCCAATAAAGAAAGCAGGTATCTCAGTGAAAGCAATATTGATATTGATATTGATTTACGACAAAAGTCATCCCTCTTGATCGGACATGACACTCTGATCAACTGAGAATCAACAGCGTTTAGCAAAGACCTAGAAATTAAGTCGAAACGGGACTACACATAACGAGCAGTACCTTGAATAATTAGGTGGTCACTTGAATGTGCCATCATTTCACAAGCCATGGTTTGTAGTAATATTTGATATAATTCTATAATAATACTACACATTCAGAGTCTACACATCCAGAGACGGTCTTTCTGGGACTACGATAGAAAGCAGAAGAGTTGAAATCAGAAGTACTAAGTAAGAATAGGGGAGATTTTGTAGACGGACCTGCCTGAAGAACCCCTCCCCGCATGAGGTCAAGTTCGTAAATAGGAGAGCCTTTGAGGAAGAAAACATCCTTGAATATACCTACTTTCCCCCACTTCTTGGCTGTGGGCTCTTTCGGGTGCAAAATGACAATTGGGGGATTGGGTTGATCCAGCTTTCGCAATTCCCTCAAGAAGTAGAACAAATGTTCAGGCCAGTTACTCTGACAACAGACTAAAATATGAGGTACTTTCAGACTTACTACCGGAACAGTGCAGTCCTTCAGATTTTGTAAGATGACATCACGACGTCTTTCCAGAACCGATGCGTGAGGCAGTGCATGGGTTGACCCAATTGGCGGCCAGGCTAGTAGTCTCTCTGTAGCTTTCTCCAGAGACATCCCTCGGGGATAAGCACCCTCATCCTCAGAGCAGTTACTGTTAAACGAACCTGGGTCGTCATCTTTAAGAACTACCCCATAGCCTGTACAACAATGATGTACATGCATTAGTGTTCAAGAATAGCATGTCACTATCAGTTAGTAACTAACCGCATTTATTAACCAGATGCTCGCAATTGGCACCTTTCAAATACAAAATTTTAGCACAACCAATTTAAAAAAGATTCAGTCCTACAGACTCAACCGTTCCATGAGGTTAGACTTGAAAGCAATTCACCTGCTTCGAGTGCATCGTCATTCCCATGCTTGCTCTCATCAGATAAGCGACTGCAGATTTCGGACCTCATTAGCGATTCTAAGGACTCTTCATTTACTGCAGTGTAAGACATGTGTTCAGCAGTAGGGTTACGCTCGGATTCATCCACAATAGGTCCAGTCCGATATTTTTCCAACTCTTTGTTGGACAGCAACTTTTCTTTCCTCCACTTCTTCTTCTCCATATGCTGATCTCCGAATTTCGAAATGTCATAAGCACTGTGTAAGTCCCAGCATATGACTAAGCCAACGTCATTGGGATCAATGATATGACCTTTAGGGTGAAGAAAAACCTGCAAACAATAATCCACAAAACATCACAACATCATGAGGGTCTACAGTTAAACCCCAGAGGTGTTGAGACGAAGAAAACTTGCATTGAAGACAAGTGAAAACTACGCAGAATGTTGAGATCGATCTTAAAAATAAGAAAAATACTGATTATCCATCGGAGCAACCAGAATTCTTGCATGTTTACTAAAAACTGAACAAATAAAGGATCGTCAAACAAATATACGGTAGAATAAAGCTCCAAATCTTGTAGAGAAAATGAAAAATATAGTATAAGAGTGGGACTGAGCTATAAAATTGTCATTTCTATTAAGGGTATGATGCAGACACTTTCCAGCACTCAGATTTCAAATCAAGCACTTTCGGATGAAATCATAGGAACAAATAAGCAATTCAAGAAGTGGCGTTCTCAGTATTACCTTACGAGCTCTTTGCTGTTTCTCCTGGTCGATCACATTCACATCAAGTGCGAAAAGCACCACATTATAGTTTTCAAATACAAACTCCACAACCTGATACGTAAGCACGTAGATGCAAAAAAACTCTGTTAGTCGCGTTCACAGTACTACAAGCTGCAACTCATCTTCTCGCTCATCTTCAGGATTGTATTGGTTTTGTAGGTTTCTAATCTCTGCTGTGATTCTCTGCTGTCTTGAAGAGGATGAACAATTTGTATCCACCGAATTGAAAGACGAAATAATAAAATGCGAGTAAATGCTGATGACTGAGGGTTAGAAACTATTGCCAGAGTAAACGACATTAAACAAATTAATTGAACACTTCGCAAGAAAAAAATAATACGTGCAAGACTCTGTAAGAATCCTACTAGTGTAAAAGACCAAGACCACGTCATGAAAGGACAGAACATAACGTTAATTAATTTGTACAAGTAGTTATCAAACGACGTTCGTCAAACACAAACTAGAAAGGTATAATTACATGGCTCAATTCATCTGATACAATGGGCATGAAACTTTCGTAGAACATATCTGAAATCAAGCAAGAGAAATTTAGAGCTACAAGCATGACATACCTCTTCGAAGAGCATTCCACAACACGCCTTAGGAAAGACGAGAGGATACACCTCATTATCAAAGCTGTGAAAGTACTCTGACACAAAGGAATTGACTGGAAACGTTTTGATCTTAATCTCTGAAGTAAAGAGGTTTGTGATAAATGTGTATAGCCCTTTCACATGACAGCTGCAGTCACACCCAACCACCAGATATTTTTATTTAGTTATAATAACAAGTACCACATTGCGGGTTAAAGATTTGTCTATGTTTCGAAGTAGAGAAATATCTGGCTTCTTTGGCATCAATGCATGCAGAGATAATGGATAATGACGAACCTGCGGGCAATCATCCTGTAGTGGTATTTTATTGGACAAATAACCTCAATTCCTAGATTGTCAGTCTGGTCCCACACAGAACTACTTTGGGTCTCCGGCTCCAAAACTTCCACAATTATGCGAACCTTCTTGTCGCAAAATCGATGAACTGCAAGTGCTTTCATTATCTGCGCTGCATCTTCTACATCACGTTCCTGCAACCAGAAAACTACATGAGTCCACGAAAGCTTGAATAACAAGTGAAACTAATCATCAATATTTTTTTTTCAAACTGTAGTTCGTAAATTTTAAGCATCTTCAAAACCTCCATTTGATTTTATCTCCACTACATTTGCAGCTGCCATGTGAAACGGAATTTTCTCCGTACACCCTTAGATTAGCTCATCACAAGAACCATGAATTTGACATAAAATAATATCCTGGGAAATTTTAGAGAAACAAAATCCACTTCTTGTTTAAGAGTTGCATCCATTTGGTTTCTTTAACAGTGAACTATAGCATTAGAGAAAATAATTTGTCTTGTTTATCACATTGTTTGTTTGAATTTTCCCGAAACCAGAAGGCCTAAAGGGAGTGTAAGTTACTCTCAGAAAGCCTTCGACAAGGAGGGGTACATTGAGTTGATTTCACAAGAATTGGACCAACACAACATAAGTTATTGAAATCACAATGTAGTTCTTGCATCAAAACTTTACGCAACATAGAAAGGGAAAATAAGCCATATTGATACACGGGTTGCCGTAGATGTGCTCAACAGCACAATATAAAAGTATAAAATTGAAATACCGGTAGTCAAAGAAATCAAGATAAAAACATGGTGTCCACAGTACCTCAGCTTCTTTGTCAGCAATCAGAAAAAATGCAGTAGCACTCTTAGCACAAACTCTATCCAAGTCTGCTGCCTTAATAGGAGACCCCTCGATAAACTCCACAAGCCCGTGATAAAGAGAGAGCAGTTGCTTCAACTCGAATCTGCCACGCACTTATGAATTTTTCAAAACTCCCTACTTTGTACCGTTACATGCATTAAAAACCACGTATAGTGAAGAAATTCTAAACGCAAGAGAAAACAACGTGGCGATGAAACAAATTTTCACTTACGAGGGCGAGAATGATCCCAAAACGGTCACTCGTAATGGATATATTTCCAAATCTGCAAAAGAAACGAAGTATAAATCACCATTCATATCAGCATTTGGTAAGTGCATTTGCAAAAAAATCAAGAGATCTTAGACGGTGCTAAGCTCAGCATATGAATATTAACAGACTTCCTTAACATGAACTAGTGCGCGTCAGTCATTGTCCTCTGTATTATCCGTTCTAAAACTTGAACAAATGAGGTGGCTAGATGCAAATATTTCAACAGCTATCCCACCTTCATTATGAGTGGGATTGAAGAATTCTGCCAGATACGTTTGGACGCCTTGAAACGAGATACTTCCACTAATAATCAAGTACCGTGATTCAATTATCTTCCTCTTATTAAAAGACCCTCCATACGGCCTGCCCAGAAAGAATCAAGCAACAAGACACTTCATCAGGCAAAGCCATACAATGCTCAACATGTCTTCATAATGAAAGGGATCACAAGTAACGAAACTCCTGCGCAAATACGACACCCGGTTCATTATGAATACGATAACCGAAAGATTCAAAGGACCCATTCTATATCACACAATCATCTTGACCATAAATATCTGCAAAGAATGGTCAGTCCATCAGCCATGAACCTGAAACAGAATTTACAGCACACACCGTCTGATTTTCAAGCTGCAAATCATACCAAATATTGACATAGGAGAATGCTCTTAGACATTGAGTTTAGGAAACAATCACCGTTAAAGGAAAAGTCTGTCTGTACAAATTACATTTATAATCAAGCAATAAGAAAATAGGGGAATGGAACACGGCAACGAAGATGCAACAATATGTTACAGTGCGTATCACTATATCAATCAGCGTCCAGTATTGTACAATACAGAACCGTAACAGACAACCAAACATGCACAAATCACTAGCAGGGCATGACAACAAGACAGATTTAGTAAGTTACTGGGTAGGTTAATGTAAGGAATGAAAAGTAAGGACAGGAAATCTTAATGCTGCTGCAAAACCTCACCAAAAATCTCGCCCCAGCCTCAAGCCTTGTGCGCATCATGAAATAAGACTCAGGATGGTGACATACCTTCGAGAAGCAAGAAAAGTTATACGGCCAATCTGAATAGGAAGAATGGTTAAGGCTGCAATGATTGTGCAGATGGCCACCAGTTGTCCTAATTGAGTGCTTGGTGTTATATCCCCGTATCCAACTGTAGCGATCTGAACAACAGATAAACAGGAAATTATTATTTTTAATTAAAGAAGCTAGAGTGCACGACTGTTGATGTAAATTAGAGAGTTCAACGTGAAGTAGCAATAAAGGAAAGTTTAAAAGGCAGTAGGTAGCCATTGTAAATATTCTGTCGCCAACGTATAGAGGACGGGGATAAATGATTGGCGCTCATTACTTCAGCATGAAAAAGATTCACACAGAATACAACACGCATGGTAGAATTGGTTAAATTGAAATCCTGCTAATCTTTTCTATTTATGAAATCACCTACGTCGACAATAAAGCAACATAGAGCACTGACCGTCAAGCTTAAATAAAATTGTTTACCAAGCCAGTTTGCACATGAAATCTTGGGTGAAAATTAATAAGCGTCAATTTCATATGGCAAAATGTAAGAGTACGTAAGAAAATGTTTGGAGGCTTCAGAAAACATACGGTCACAACAGTGAAGTAGACTGCATCCCAAAAGTTGATGCATCCCTCCTCAGGACACAGGGCTCGCTTATGTGCTGGAGCTCCGTGATATTCCACGTACTGAAGTATCCCCGCAACAAGCAATACTGCATCACTTGAAAAACATTATGCTCTTACAAATCTATATCAAAATAATGTCAGCCCGGGACCAGACCCCTTAAATCAAAACCAAATTATCAGATAATCTGGGCGCCTTTCAGATACAATTCTTGAAACCTTTAAGAGTCAAAATGTTCAATCAAACCGCTTTAGAATAATCTCAAGAAGTCTAGAGCACCCATAAACAGAGATGCTTTCACATTTCTTCAGAAGCGACTTGCGATAGTTACAAGTGTCAATAGAAACATTTGCTGATTATACGTCCACTTGATAAAGACAATAGACTCTCATTTGCAAACAAGAGTAGCTCCAGGATATTCTAACTGGATTTTTACCAGCTCCAAATGTCGATGCAACTAGTAAGAGGATTTTTTGCGCGACAGTACTTCCCACAATCCCTAACTTGCTCATCAAAGATACTATCCTGCACGTGAGTAAAACAATCGATGAGACGTGAAACTGTAAAACAGTCAATAAGATACTAGGACCATATTGCAACAAAGAAGAGCTTAGACCTTCAGGTCGGATCATCTCACACATTAATATCTAACTTGCACACAAGACGGGATCGCCACTGAAATTGGAGACAGCTTACCTGATAATACGAAGGAACTGTAGGAATATTATAATCCTTCCACCACGAACTACTGACCTGTGTAGAACAAGATTCAAAACCAAATTATTGACACAAAGCATGAGATCTAACTACACTGTCATCACAAATACACACACTGTGAAAGACTTATTAATGGCATGCATTATGCATCCATGTGCACTACTTACATACAGGGAAGGCTAAGAATGCTATAAAGCCAATAAAACCTCGACGATGCACAACACACTGTATGCGCTGCGGACGAGAAAATTAGGTAAATTATAAATGTGGAAGCATAGTTGAGACAGGAATTCGTAAGGGACACAAAACTGATAAGCTAAAATCCAAGTGTGAAAATGTGTGAGTGAACACTCCAGTCCGTACCTGAAAAGAAATATTATGGGTAATGCACTGAGTAAGTCGACCAAACCCCACCACGAAAAGATGTAGTACAAGCGCACAGACTCACTGTGAACATTTCACAAATCAAGGCAGCTCAGTAATTGCCTTAGATAAGAGAGCCTCCAGAAGCTCAATCCTGGTCACGTGACAAGCAAAGCTCAATTCTTCTTTAGCAAATCCTCTCGAATGATTGAATCTTTCTTCGATTGAATGAAATATCATGATATCCAGAATGTGGGTACCTACTCATGGTTTTCACAGAATCTGTGCCAAGTGTAAATCCTAAAGTGAAAAAAGAACCCTCTTACAAAGGTACAGCAGCCTTGTACCTGTACACTCGCAATACATAGTCGACGAGAAAAGCCACGCTTATATAGTTCTGTGCTCGGCTAACCCAATTGTAAACCGTATATTCGTAATAACTGCGTAGGCACGCATAGATCAATAATCAGCACCATGAGATCCAACAAGATGCAGTAGCTACATCAAATCCTTAGAAATACAGCAGAGTCATCCCCAAAACGGAGATACACTTCTTTTCTTCTTCTTAGGGACAGGATGAAGGGAAAATTGCAAGCATTCAGCTAAATGTAATGAAAATCCATCTTTGCTAGTTGATGAACAATATTGGATTAAGTTGTATTTAAATAAACAATAAAGCCAACGAGTATCTTACTACTTGCTTCTCCCTTCAGAACTTTGGCAGTTACAGCATGCTTCTTAATAGGAAACAGATGTTCAAAAGCTGCCATCACTTACGTGGAATATATGTACAGAACGCCCGAAGTGAGAGCCAACACAAATTCGAGCTGCATTTATTAGCCATTAAAAAGAAGCTCAGTACGTGTCCGACAAATCGAACATAACGAGAAGGGTATCTCCAGGAATGTTAGCTCAGCAACGTTAACTCGCAGCTATTACAGAGCAGGAGCGTCAAGTCTTGCAAGATTGCAGAATAATTGGGTAGGAAAATACGTACGAAATGCCAGATGTTTCCTATCCAGCCGGTCCGAAGAGCTGCACGGATTTTAACACTCGGGGGCACTTTACCATATAAAAACGAATTATGGTAAGTATCCAAGACATGCTTGCTAGCTCCAACTTTCTTCACTCGATACTGGCTGTTGACTAGGGCTGAAAATCGATCTTGATGCCGCCTAAAGGTAGATGCTTTGGATTTGACATCATCATATGGGTCTGCAATACTTGGAACATTTCGGTTGAAGTCGGGCAAGGAGTCCATTGGTCTACTTTTTTGACGTGAAGGCAGTGCTCCACCTTGATCAGCTTCTAGGTTTCCGATTTCTCCATCATCAATTTGCTCAGATTTTCTGCAATCACGCAATCTTCTCATTCATGAGTCTGTTAATCTGTTCTTTCAAGGTTCCAACACTTTTAAACCGATGAGATTTTTACTTGATTACTAACACTCGCAGCGGATCGTGCAACACGGCAGCTACTCCATTCAATACTGAACTCCCATTTCAGGTAGGATATTATGGATAACCAGATTATTCAGTGGACAGCTACATATAAGGACTCAAAATCACCAACAACTGCAGTGAAATTTCGCTGGAGCGTACACGTCGGCATTCAAAAGCCGTCAATTGAAGGTGGGGGACCTGAATCAAATGACGAGTAGGCGAAAACTAAAACTAATCCACAACTCTGCCTGCTAGTAAAGTGAAGATGACGGTGATCTCTATAAAGAAGTGACCATAATTAGTTTGTGTGCATAAAAGCTAATGCACTAGACTAAATATATCGAAAAATAGCTCCTGGCAGAGAGGTTAACTCAGAAAATGTAAACTTTTCGATTGGCATGAAGTTTCATTAATATGCTCCAATAGTAATGCCTTACACATACATTATAAGCACAGATTCGTGCTAGAAAAGTAAGGGCTGAAATGCGGACAAAGACTATTGTCTGTAAAGATATATCCTACTTTCATACGGTTAGTGGAGGACTAATACAAGCGGCACGCCAACTGTAAGTTGAAGTAGGCCAATATTATTATCACTTTCGTCAGCAATAGAGAGAAGCAATGCAGTGATAAATTATCTACAAAAAAATACAAGGAACTGTCCAAGAAGAAACTTTTAGCATATGTGCCATGCCCTTAGGTTGTTCGAAGCTGAAGTTACATTCCAAAATAATAACGGCTCCCCCGATTGAGTACAACAGCTCTAGATTCGACTAAGACTCCATGAGACAGAAGAGAAGTTCACAATAAATATTAGAAAATTATGCTTCAAATTGAAGATAGCTCCACCAACTAAAAGAAGTTAGAAATACGTACATTCGGTTGAGCATCATCATCTTGGAAGCTTAGAATACAGGAAAATTTGCCCTTGCTAAACAAGAGTGAAGCTTTGCCGCAACTTCATGCCTTGCGGTCCGTACTTCGTGGTGGCGTTCGACCTGAAATTGTGAAGCCTCAACTAATAAAAGACCAAGAAGGATCTTTTTCACGGAAACTTTTCAATGCACCGACCAAATTTGTTCTCGCTCATAAGTGAAGTGAACCAAGCTCATTCGACACCTTCACATAGTTGTCTTTCAGCTAGCCACGACCGAGTCCCGTCTCAATTCAGCCTCCACGAGGTCCATACAGCAATCTAAACTTCTCCTACAGTCGGTCACACTGAAGAAGCTGCACAGGCGCAGCGATTTAATTAGATCAATTTTCCAATCTCCTCAATCACTATCTCGAGAACGGACGTACTTGGCAAAAAATTGCCACAGCAGTAGCAGCATCTCTTTCCGTGACAGAATGGCCTACTAAGTAACGCAGCAAACAATTCTACTTCGCCAGCATCAGAACTTCAAAATCTAACTCACTCTTCCACTAGATGCCAACTCCATCACTCTGTCTCCACTCACATTTCCACTCGTACTTTCCACTCTTCTGCGTCTCCCTCAACTCATCTCCACCGAGTAGCCTTTCCAAGAAATAGAGCTTAGCCTACCAGATTCGTTCCAATTCATCATTCAGCACTCACCATTCTCACACGACGACAAAGCCGGAACGTCCGCTGGCGATTCGGCACTTGCAAAAGCTCACTCTCCCCGTTCCCCAAACCGCAAGAATCCTCGATCACAAAATTGATCTGCAGGCGCTGCTGAACAATAAACCATCACGGCGATTAGAGTGAATGAGGCAGCAGGTGAAATGCTCGGCCCTCATGGACGTCGTCACACTGTCGAAGGGTTTAAGCTTAACGGCGATCAGACCTGAGCGCAGGCAAGCAACAACTGAAAACCAAAAGGCCCGCAACAAAAGCTCAGCGAAGCTAAGAAGCGGGACTCGTGGATTTGAACCAAAGCTTGGTCCTTATTCACACTGGACACCTCGATTATGTGTCACTCTAACTGTCTCACCGCAGAGTGCCAAGTGTCAATCCAAACCAATAGGAATCTGACACGTTGGGAGTTGGCTAGATGGAACTCAGAATAAGTTTGACAAGGTGCATTTGGTGGACCCACCGAAGTTAAATGCCATGCACACTTTCATCATTCTTTCCATTCATTTCGACCCGAACTGTGCATTTTCTAAATTGAATTGGTGAAATCTTCGGTATCATTTGTCATCAAAATAAGCAAATGAATTTGACGTAGTTGGAGGGCACCTTTTTCTAGAAAAAATATTTTTTGCGGTATTAGCAACTAAAAATCATAAATTTCCAAAAAATAAAATTAGAATTTTCAAATGTAATATGTAATTTCTATGAATTTTCAAAGTGGAAGCTCCCGCTAGGCCATTGACACCGTCATATAGTTGGATTTAAAACCAAAATTTAGAAAAATCAATAGTTAGCCAATTGCAAATTAAATATGGAAATAGTTTAATGACACTTTTGAGGGACACTTCAATAGAAGTCTATTGTGCAAAAGAGGGTATGGAGATGGTTTGGGGTGTTTTCATTTTAAGGAGATCATCAATTAGAAGGTGAATCACTTATTTATCCAATACAATAGTGGTGAGGGTGAAGGTTAGATCTAACAAGCAAGTGCCGAAATTGAATTTCCACAGAAGATTTTGAGAGGTCTATGTCACCTTAACCCTTAAAGGATGCTGTGACCCAAAATGGCCTACGGTGGCTTGTATTCTGGCATTTTGGAAGCCTGGCTTGTGTTTGTTGAAAATACGTGCAACTTCCAAAGTGGGGGCAAAGTCAAGGAGAATATTTAGCAATTTAAAAATAAATTAAATTTGACAGTATGCATCGTCTCCACCTGTGAGAACAGTCATTTTTGTGTATTTGAGGGAATACGTAGTTGTTTATAGAAAGAAAGTTCTGTCAGATACGATTTCGGGTCGCAAGTCGCAACAGGTGGAGCCGGTCAATATTATTTGGGGGAAAAGGACGTCCCAGTGGATTCTGTACAGACTGCTTGTTGGTGAGGAGCAATTGTTCACTAGTTCAAGCAAGAGCATCAAATTTGCAATCATAGAAGTGGTTTTTTGTGTAGAAGCTACTCGTCAAGAAATTGTGAAAAAATTATGTGAAGAGAAGCATTGAATTCCCTAAATTTCAATCCTAAACCAATTAAGGCCCCAACCAGATTACAAGGGAAACTAGATTCATCATTTACTCTCAAAAAAGTGCTGGATTGTTGGGTATTTCATGTATTCCTGACAAAAGCTCTACAAGAATCAAATAGAATGCACTATTAGAGTGAACTGCAAATGAGAGTTTTCTATCGAAGGTGTGAACAAATATAATATGCTTGGGATTTGTTAGAATTTCAGTGTGAAGTTGATTGAGAGAGAAGAAAAAAGCTCACTGATCTTGCTAGGAAAGTGTCTAGGCAAATCACCTCTCGGCAGTTCAGATTTTTCTTGTCCAAGTTGATCAGACAAGTGTGTTGTTAGTTGATTCTCTACTCTAATTTTCTTACTGATTGTTACTCTTCAGATGCAACAAGGATTATACAGGTTATTGTTTTTCCAAAATAGAAACAAAACAAAAGACATAGCATTGTGGCAGTTCATTGGTAAACTTAGCTGCAATCAACGTACTTATGAAGACCAACATGCCTTTAGTGCTTCTATTGATCTAAATATTATGTTTGAAGATTAAAACAATTTTTAGTTTGAAGGCTAATGAGGAAGTTACATGCCTCTGCTTCTATGAAAATAACGTTCATCACGTACTCTCAGAGATTAAAGTGTTGGATTGTTGGGTTTTAACCCCTAAAGTTCCTTGACTATGTTTGCATTAAAAATGCTCCAAAACTGCCATGTTTAGTACATATATCGGATTTTTGAAAAAAAAACATTTTTGAATTCATTTAACCGTAGGATATTGTAGTATAGTAGTTTAAGAAGACGTGGAAAAAATTTCAAAAGAATCCACCGTGTGGATTGCAAGATCTTAGTGTTTGAACATGCAAAAGTGCCATTTTTTGACCCTGCTGAAATCCGGGCAGCTGCAGTTCAGGAGGTCAAATTTGCATGAAAAAAAAGACAAAATGATTGTAACTTTGGACTTTCTTTGATAATGACAAGTTGTTTTCATTCTTGAAAATTTTCAAATCATTTGAAATTTTTTAACATATAGAAAAAAATTAGTAAGTAGAATGAAGTAGGGAATGATGCAAAATACTAAATTATTAATAATTTACTTATAAAATTGAAAAACACCAATCTCAATGGTGGAAATGTTGAGATAAACAATATACATTCTATCAAATTATTTTTTTCCAAAAATATTGAAAATTGAATTAAATATAGGACTTCAAAATTTATTTTAGAGTAGAAAGTCTAAAACTGCCCACAAACTAAAAATCCTCGTAACTTTTGACTCACTTATTGAAATGGAATGATTCAAAGCTTTCTATACATATATAAATATAATAAACCAATTTCAAATTTTAACTTTTGAAAAAAGTGAATTTTTTAGAGCTGCCCAAACTGCCCGAGTTGAGATGCAAACAACATATTGCTTAATAACTTTTGACTCGTATTTTCAAATGTCTTGAAATTTGACGCACTCAAAGATACTCCTCGTCCACACCTTCTGTTAAAATTTGGGCCAAAATAAACCAAATCTCTGCTCACAGGGTCCTGCCCCAAAAAATTATAATGCCAAAAATAGCAGTCTTGTCCTTTAGGGGTTAACCTCGGTTTTAACTCATTCTAATTCTCTTGGTAATTGTCATAAGCAGAGACAAACTCAAGCATGCCAGAAGCATAGCTCACATTTGAAAGCCACGTTGCAAGGGTGCTTTTTGCATCATGTCTTCTCGAGCTTCTAGTGAACGATCATGTGCTTGGTGACCAATGCTTCCGGTGCATCCTTACCTGGTGACTGGTGCAGAAGCCAAGGACCAAGCGTGTGAACTTCTGGAGATGATGTATCTGTCCTCTTACTAAGGTAGGATGCTCTAAAAGCGACCCTTTAAGAGCTGATTGCATTTTGGAGGATGCTAACATTCATGAAACAAATTTCAGTAAATTTTCATAAGAAGAAAAATGGAATTGGCATCCAACCCAAGTCGTTTCATATTTTTTGGATCTCTGTGGAATTAGTTATGAATTTTTGAAGTTTGAAATGCAGTGGTTCTAAAAGCGACCCCCTTGTGAAATGTACGTCTTTGGTACATCGAAGAAAGCAGAATGTACCTCTGCAGCCAGATCGCTTTTAGAGACGGGTCTGTTTTAGAGCCACCTACCTTATACAAACTTTGAATACAGATGGTTAGAGCACCCATCTTCACTCACAAATTTCTCCACAGAGCTGGTTTTTGAAAAATCCAATTTTGATTGAACAACTTTGTAGCACACTTGATTAAGCAAGTTTGGCTGGTACAGCCACTTCATGGTGCATAGTGTAAAACTATGCACCACGGCAAAAAAAATTTAATGAAAATTTAATTTTAACCTCACCCCCTCTTATAATTTTGGAAGGGTGCAGTTTAATAAAAGTTTTTATATTTATATTTGAATTTAAATTGTACCCCCACCTCTCTTCTTATAATTTCGGGAGGGTGGGATTGCAAACAATCAGTATGGGATAATCCCATACTGTTGTATTTGTATATTGCTGTATCGTATTCGTATTTGTACCGTATTTCGTACTGTATTCGTACCGTATTTCGTATGGGGATCTGATGGCTATTGATTTTTCTTAGCCATAGGGATGGAATTTTTTTGAAATGAAACAGATGGCTCCTGATTTTTTGGGGGTGGCAGGGGGATTTTTTTCAGGGGGGGGAGTGTGACAGCCTCTTTTCAGCGGATAGTGTAGCACACTTGCAAGTACTTGCTATGAAAAAATTCTACCTCGAACAAATGCAATCTCAGCTTCCAAAACAGTTGTTGCACAACAATTTCTCTCAGAATACAGGGTCATATGCGTTTGTATGCAAGAACACAACATCCTTTAAGGGTTAAAGCAATTGCAAGATGACATGTGATAGTTTTGGTAAAAAATTATTTAATTTATGCAGAATTGTACCCCATCTAAAGATTGGATAGGAAGGAGATTCTTTAGGTCACAGATTAGTATGAATTACAAGTCTATTGGAATATATAAGAGAGACACTTGATAGTTTTTGTAACTTACAATATTAACTTACATTCAATTAAAAGTCTTCTAGGATACAAATGCAAGCATGATTGTCATTCAATTTTCTTTAATTACTTTACAATAGTTGCAAAACATATTAACCCTTGAAGTCAAAAGGACTTTTTTTTCATCAAAAACTGCTCAAAACTGCCATTTCTACTGCAAAAAGTGGAAAGATTATAAATGGTATTTTTTGCATATCTAACCGAATTATCTACATCATTTTTCAAAAAGATGTTTTGATTGTTCACAAAAGAAGATGCTCTATAACTTTCACATCACAAATCCAAATCGAATGAACCAATGAAAGATTTCTATATATGTAGAAAAAAATACAATCTATGAGAATCAAATTTTTTAATTTTTATTTCAAATTTTTGTGGATTTTTTTTCTACCTATGGAGTTTGGTTTGGGGCTTATTGTAGTATAATTTTACTCCTATGCACCAATTGAAATATGAAATTATATTCCTAGAAAGCTAATCAATTTTTCTATCATGTGAGAAAATTTCAAAAAGTTTCACTAAAAATTGGGCTCATAGGGTCCAATCCTAAATCCATTTCGTCTTCCAAGGGGACACTAGGACTTTAGGGGTTAAATTAAAGACCTTCACAAAACTATTTCAAGTCATATTGATGATACTTCAAAAGGTCTATTTTATGACACAATTTGTGAGGGTAATGGAATTGGAAATCTATACATTATTGATAAATATAAGTTTCAATCTAGAAATAGCAACTTTCTAGCCTTCATTTTTGTCCATATCAGAACAAAAATATTCATATGATTACTACTATTATTGCGCAAAGATTCTCACATAAGTGCATCTAAGGTCTCTAATTTAATTCCATAATTTGAGTCCCATGATGGTTTTTGTTACTTGAACATCTACAAGTGGATTGCAAAATCCCTAATCTTGTAAAAAGTGAGAATCTAAAAGCAAATGAGGAATTCCTATTGGGGTTGGCAATTATTCCCAAAACTACATTTTCTTCTACACTTCATACTTTGGCATAATAAAATTATAAAGATATTTTCTGCATTTACATGCTAAAAGACTTTCAATTGGTTGGAAGTTAAAATGGTGAGCAACCGCTAGATTCAAACCAGACATTCTATGTGTTAAAGGACTCCCCTACCAAAACAACCCACCAACTCATCCAAACAATAATCTCACAATACAATTCATTGAATTCACATACGCTAATGATAGATTTTCACAAACAACAATTAATAGATAACAAAATCCAAAAATACCAACCACTAATAGATAGCATCACATCCCAAGGCTAGAATGTAGATTCACTCATTGTCATTACCGCAGGAGCTAGAGGAACAACACACACACCATCAATGAAACTCCTTGAAACCAAACTTAAATTATCTGTACCAGCCATGAAACATAAATTTACAACAATTAATACCATAGCCATACAATATGCTGGATCAATCATTCTACACAAAATAAAAATAGAAAATAACCAACCACTTCCATCTGAATAACAACTTTTACAAAATAAAGGTCTGTGATGAAATCATTCTTTAGTAAATACTACATCTAGATGTGAACAACCTTCATACCTAACGTTAATTCACTAGCAGCACCAAGACATCTCTATCACACTATCACTCAAACAAGCCTAATAGGAATTGAACCTAGATTACATAATTATGATATTTAGTTCTTCTCCACCCAACCTCTTAACTCAGGAATTGGTGTTCCACCACCATTGCACTTTACATTTATAAACACATACTCATCTAACCACCCTAACCATGGTTACTTTCATTTGGCTACTAATAACTAAAGTGTCTATTCTCGAAAGGGAAAAGTAGTTTTGCATCAATGGCCCTTGATCCGGTGGACATTGGCTCATTGTCATTATGAACAAACACTTTATTCACGCCGGCCTTTTACGAAGACCGGAGTTTATACTACTACTGGTGAGCAATTCATGTGAGATAAGCAAGAGACCCACCATCAAACAGATGGCCAACCTTTTGAACTTCGTAAAGTTTTGTTGCTTTGTTGGAGATGCTATAACCTTGACCTGCCAGTTTGTAAAAAACTAAGAAGCTAACTTTGGACTTTGGGGAATCTTGGGCACAATACCACATACTCACAAAGTGGTGGTAAATTTTGATAAGAAAGTGCGAGTATGAACATTTGTGCATACCTTGAAGTCAAAAAAAATTAGCTGTCCAAGTTGTTTTGAAGGAGATATACACTCACATGTGGTTTCAATGTCAACAAGGGCAGGGGATAAAATCCTCATTAACAAAGAGCTTACTAAAAACAACCACTACCCATTTAGGCTGCCCTTGAGGTGCTTCAAGGCATATCCACATATGATACAACTATGACTAATGTGCCGTTGCCACAACCGAAATAAAATTAAAAGTAATTTTTTAATTTTTAATTTCATAATTTTTTTGAAATTTAATAACTTTCACATTATAGGCCCAAATGTCATGAAAGAAAGACTGACATTACAAAAAATCTGAGGCCAAATAGGGCCGTTTAACTTTCAGCCCCTGGAGCAAGTATAGGGAAAATCTTTAAAATAAAAAATAATTTTTTAATAATTTTTTTTCCAAATTTTTTTTCCAAAATTACAAATTATTTTTTAAATTACCAAACTGATGTGGCACTACTAGTGCCATGTTAGTTTCTGGAAAAATAATAATAATAATAATAATAATTTTTGTTTGTTTAGATTTTAATAATTTTTTAAGTCTAATTGCACCAGCTACTTGTTGTCTCATGGCCTTGTTTTGGCCTCAAATTTCTTGTAATGTGTGTCCCTCCTCACAAACATTAAAAGAGATTTGAGGCAAGGGGAAGACAATTTCAGGCCTTTTTTTCTTTAATGTGAATGAACAATACGTTGTCAAAATATTAAATAATTTAAAAATAATTATTTTTTTTGTAAAATATTATCAATTTTTTTAAATAATTAAAATAATAATAAAATATTATTATCTAATGTGGCCAAACTTCGGCCATGTCAGACTGTGAATGTGGCCAAGTTTCCATAGTCCGGGAACTCCAAGATCTCGTAGGGAACTTGCAGTCTTCTAAAAGAGTTGATTCATTAGGAGAGTTTTTAGGCCATTGGGAGACCTCAAGTTCTCTGACATTCCCGAACTGTGGGAACGTCGCAGAACTAGCAGTCTGACCTGGCATAAAGACTGCCAGGTCGAATTGCATTAATGAATTAATTTTAAAATATTTTTTAAAATAAAATATTTTATTTTATTTTATTTTATTTTATTTATTTTTAATAATTAATTAATCAGATTGTCCGGCCATGGTTTGCAGTATGGAGAACCATGGCCGGAAGGTCTCTCACAGGCCTCATTTCTCCCCTAATGTCCTTCTAATGTAGCTTTCCGATGGTACCAAGAATGTAACTAGGGGATGCACGGTCTAGGAGATCTTATCGTAATAAACAAACAAACAAACAACCTAAATTAACCTTCAGATATCCAAACTACATATTTTAGCAATATAGCAATTTTGGGTAGCTCATTGTGAACGGAATCTTTATTTTCTTTCTTTGAAATTTTTATACAGCATGTGACTAAGGAGAAGCTTTAAGGCCCAACAATTTTCACTACATGGTTTAAAAGTTATTGTATAATATGTAGTTTTCATTGCTTGGTGGGCAACCCGAGCAACAAAGAAAATTATCTTAAAATCACTTTCTTAAGAAATAGAAATTTGAAATTAGTTTTCTAGATTTATAAATACCTGGAAAGCTTTTAATCATTCCAATTTGATTAATGAGATGAAAGTTATGAGGAATTTTTGGTTTGTGGGAGTTTGTGGGTAGTTATGGAATCTCTATTCTAAGATAAACTTTGAAGTCCTTTATTTAATTCAATTTTCCATATTTTTGGAAAAAAATAAAATCATTAGGTGTAGATTGTTTATTACAACACTACAACCATCAGGATTGGCATTTTTCAAATCCATAAATAAATTCTTAACAATTTAGAATTTAGAATCATTTTCTACTTCCTTTTGCTTAGCACTATTATTTTCCTATATATTGGACAATTCTAAATGATCAAAAAAATTTAAAGCATGTAGCCAACTTGCCTTGAAGAATGAATTCAAAGAAGCACCACCATTTTGGACATTAATTCATACAAATGTGACCTTGTGAAGTGCAATTGCTCAATTTTTTGCAAGGCCAAAAATATTGATTCAAATGCTTATATCTTGTGATGTACATGGTGGAAATTTTTGAATTTTTTTCCACATCTTCTCAAACCAGCATACTACAAGATCCCATGATTACATATTTTCAAAAATGTTGTATTTCTAAAATTTGGTACTTGTATTAGAAATGGCACTTTTAAAATGTTTTGGGTGAAAACTTAGTCCAAAACATTTAGGGATTAAGACATTAGGGGAGAAATGAGGTCTGTGAGAGACCTTCCGGCCATGGTTCCCTATGCTGCGAACCATGGCCGGACAATCTGATTAATTAATTATTAAAAATAATAATAAAATAATAATAAAATAATATTTTTTAAATAATATTATACATATATTTATTATATATATTATATTATTATATATTATATTATATTATTATATTATTATATTTATTATACAATATACATAATATTTAAATATATTTAAATAAATTCATTAATGCAGTCCGACCTGGCAATCTCTGTGCCAGATTAGACTATTGGTTCTGCAACGTTCCCACAGTTCGGGAACGTCGGAAAACTCAAGGTTCTCAATGGCCTGAAAACTCTTCTAATGTAGGGATACCGTTGCTTTTTGGTTGTAGCTCACATGGCTCTTATTTCATCTTATTGATTATTGTTCATTTTCTCAGGGGTAGTGACCATTGTTGGGAATATGATTTTTTTAGCTTTACTAGCTATTTTGCATTTATTTCCATAATGAACCATTTCTTAAGTACTGAGTCTAGTTATTTTCTTTATTTTTTACTCTAAATAGAAATTTTATAGATTTTTTCACCATTTTTTTGCCAATGTTTTCAATTTGCAACTTGATCTTTTCTCAATTCTACCAGTTAATTTTGAACCAGCCACCATTTTTTCCCGAACAATAGCAATGCCAGTATGCCATCCACCAAGGACTTTAAACACCACATCAACAACATCAAAAAATAATTGAGAAATTCATGGAAACTTGAAATTGAGGAATTCTTGTACAATTGAAGTACATAATTTTCAAAATTTTGGAATTCAATCTTATACACAAAAATTGATGATAAACATTGACATGTCTAGAGAAAGGAATTTTTGCAATGGTTTAACTCAATGGTGGGAATTTTAAGGTGATAGAGATGTTTTGACTTCAATTCTTGTTTCTTGACTAAGAGCATCCCCACTAGTGGCTTCCCTATCCCTATCTCTATTGGGATGAAGAGGAGCAAAAATGGAGATAGGGAAGGGAAGCTCCCACTTGTTCTTCCCTAAATTTTCAACTTATTGCTAAATAGAGGTAGGGAGAAGTCAAAGAAAAACTATAGAAATAATAACAGGGCCAAATGAATAGTACTCCCACAAAGCAATGAAGCACAACTCATGTTGGAAAGGTGAAAAGTGGTTTAGGGTTACTCCATTTGAGTTCCCTATCCATCATCTTATATAGGGAATTCAGACCCTCCTTCCCTAAATTTTTAGGAATAGGGAATATTATTGGGGGAAGAGGGTTTCTTTCCTATCCGGATGAAAATCATTTGGATAGGGATAGGGAAGCCACTGGTGGGGATGTTCTAAGGGAGGAATCCCATTCCTAACCACTTAAGCAATTTTAAGCATTTGTAGGGCAAATTTGATCGGTGGGGGAATTTTTCAATGTGCACAAACAAAGTCTGCATAGATGGAAGAATTTTTCAGAATTTTTTGCCTCAAGATGGATTTATTGTCAATTTTTGAGCTCCAGATTTTGTCTTTCCACTATTAGTGATATTGGTCTTGCTATTTCTAACCACAAAATAGACACAAAATGGATACAAAATGGACACAAAATGGACAATGATCCATTTTGTCAATGGACAACTATAGTACAAAAAATAGCTATCAATGAATACATGATATTGTAGTACTTAAGCATCATAATGTGCACATGGTGGGACTTTAATGCATAGATTTGGATTAACGAAATAAGTAAATGTAGTATCAGATATTTACAAGAGCCACTTTCTCTTTCCACTCATCTTGAAACTTAAATGCACAAGCTTCCATGTCTTCCATCAATGGCTATTGTGGACCGTAGTATATTTTCAGTTTTTGCCAATTGGTAGTTTTTCATGTTTAATCTGTAGTTTTACCAATAGGGAGGTTAGTTTCAATGTATATACGGGCTGTATGTCTTTTAATTACCGATAGGGAATTGATGGTGATTTGGAGGGGCCGTTTTTGATGTTCCGATTGGCGGTTATGTTCAGTTGGCCTTTGGCCGGTATGTAGGTGGTTTTCACCGATTGTGTTTTCAGTTGACCTCAAGCGAAGCAGGCACTCCTTCCGATCATGAAAGTAAAACAATTGTGTTTTTGTATTTTTGTATTTGATTAATATGATGGAAAATTTACCAATTGTGTGTGAGTGTGTATTTGTGTGTGTAATTTGAATATGAATATGTTGAGAGTGTGTGGTGAACTGGTGATTGTGTAACAATTGGAGTAAATGAGTGTTGTGTGTGTGATGTGAATGAATCAATTGTGAGAAACTGTGTAGATGTGAAGTGAATGATCTGTGAATGAAATTTGGCAAATTGTGAGAATCGATTGGAGAGTGATGAGTGTGAAATACCAATAGGAAAATTTATTGTAGATGTAGATGAACAATTGGAAGAATGAGTGATACTGAAATGGAATTGGAATTGAAAATCAATTGGAGTGATTTGTGAAGAAGTTGTCAAGTGATTGTGAAGATAGAACCAATCGGGGAAAATTAAAACATTAATATCAATTAAAAAATCTGTAATGAGGGAATTCTTTACGATTGTGATTTACATTGTGAGAGGAAGCAATCGGGAGAAATGGAATGCAGTGAATAAAAATAAACATTAAAATGAAAATAGATAAATAAACAAAATAATAAAATAATGATTAAAAATAAAATTAAAATGGACAAAGCTGATTTTAATAAGAAGATAAAGAAGTGTCAATTTTGTGAAAGATTAAACAATATAAAAATGGAATGCGAAAGAAAGGAGAATATTATGGAAACTAAAGAAGATGCAATTGGAAAGGAGAATCAAGTAAGGAGCAAAATGGAGCAAGTGAAGGAGAATTAAAGCAAAATATTAATTGAAAAGCAAAGATCAATTGTTTTGTGATAAGTAGTTCTATACCAATAGAGTATTGATATATAATAGGGAAATTAATAATTCACAACCTTGCAATTGGTGGATTTTTAGAAGTATATTTATTTCGGTAGGAAATAAAATACCTCCTAGCGTTTGAATCCTAACTTGGGATTTGTTTTTAAGAAAGGCATAATAAACCTTCTTACAGCTATATTACTAGTAGGACGTTCGGACTTCAGAAGCACATGCACATGCTATGATTGCCGAGGCAATTGCACCATAGAATGCATAGGCGTGAAAAAAGTTTAGAAGGGATTTGCCAAGATTCTAAGTTCTTGTGAGTTTTATATTGAGGCAAGGGAATCAACACTTGGACAAGGAGTTCCAAAGCATCGTCAGCCTTTTCATGGAATGCACGGCACGACCATCTCCGCCCTTGGTGATGTAGTTTGTTGAGCACGCGCTTCAGCCCTGGCCTACACCACATCTTGCCACTTCTGGAAGTTGCAGGCCCGCTCCATAGCATTTTGCACTTTTTCTTCTGCCTTCCGCATTTTTTCCGTGGTGACTTGGTGTTGGTGAGTTTTGTGCTATTGACATCTATCATTGCGCTCTGCTTGTTTTTTCTCTTGTTTTTTCTATTGTGACGCTTGCCTTGAAAGTCGCCATATTTCTTTCTCTCTCCCTCAGTTCCTCATTGTTCATTTTGATCCTGCATTTGTTGAACACTAATAATGTATGCATTTGAAGTGATGAAAATGGATTAAGAGAAATCCACGATGGGATCAACGTTGCATCTGCTCAGTTTTGATTTCAGAGGAGTCGTAGGCAACTGTAGGAAATGCAAGACAAAATTAGGGTTTTTGTCAACATTGCTCCCTTCAAGCTCGTTTGCCTACTCCATAGCTGATGTTCTTACATCTACAAAGAAATGTTCAGTGGAGGCATTTGGGGCCACTTGTAGGTCACCTTCGATATCATCATCTAATAGAAAAGGTACACCTTCTACTTGCATGTTATTGCCTTTATGATGTGTTGCATCCTCTAGTACTTCAACAAAGTTGTTAATAGGTGACTGAGCTGGTCCAATAGACTTGTATGTTTCACAAGGGCCTAGCTGTGCATCCACTACTATTCTGTTGAGCAGATAAATCTTTGTGCACCACAAGCTTAGGGACACCCACTGAGAAAGGGTTTGTTTGGGTGCAAGGTGGTTGAGATTCCACGATACCCAAAAATCACAGTATTGCCTGAAGTAGGTCTTGAAAAGGTTCAAATACACAAACATCCAAAGGTTGGAGAGTATGTGATGTGTGAGACAGTAAGGTCACAATGTCCATTCCTACTTTTTGTGCCTCTATAACCACTTCAAGAGTAACATGACTTACATGTCCACATACAATGAGTAAATGTTGCTATGTAGGAGAAATGCCACTAAGTTCTTGAACGTTGCAAATGAAGTACTTAATCCATACGTTGAATAAATCCGTAGTCATCCATACATTCTATTACATGGCCATGGTGATGTCCAGTTGGTTCACAGTGTTGTAAGCAGTCTTGACTCACACACTTACCTTTGAAAATGTAAAAGGATGGAATTGTTGACCTTATTGCGTTGATGTAGACTAAGACGGATAGCCATTCCTTTTGATCTAGAATGGTGCAATGTTCATGACGAGCCCCTCTACAACTTAAGACAATTGCTCCACCATTTCTTTTAGCCTGCAAACCGCTTTCATCACAATTTCACACCCTACGTGGAGAATATGCATACTTAAATTTTCATAGAAGCTTTGCACATTCTCTACATACAAACCTTTGGCGCAAGAGAATGGAAGAGCTTTTGATGTCTTCAATGTGAGCTCTAAAAGTGACGGTGTTTGAACCACCTTAGCCATTCGTTATCCAGGATTCCATTTTTGAATGGCATCACATGACTTTTAGTCATCTCGTAAACTTTCATTTTCAAACTTTGACATTTAGATCAAGTTCCCTATCGCACATGGCAAGTATGTACTCCACTAGTTGTTGCTCTTCATCATCTATAAGATTACTATGAATCCCTTGCTTTCTTGCTTTCTACACACCGTAGCATCAATCTTTGAAAGTAGAGTATGAAATTACATTGTTTGAAGCAACTTGCCTCATACTTGCTCCTTCTTGATGCTATGCTATGCCACTATCATTTGCTCATCCGTCCACCAAGAAATTTTTTTGGGTTGCATAGAGCACCTCCTACCTTGTCATGATAGTCTCTCTTCAGGTTGCACATTCTTGACATCTTGCAACAAACTATCTTTTGTTGTAGGAGATCAAGGTGCTACTCCCGAAGACTCGAAGAGATCACTATTGATTTTGGGAAACCTACGTGAGTTAAAAAATAGGATCCATTTAATTCAAAAGAATTTTTTTATATAATATGTAAGGCTACTATAGGGTTCATAAAATGCTACATATTTTAATATATATAAATTATGCTATGTAAAAACGTCATGTAGTAGAAATATTTATTAATAAGTTAGCCTTGACAAATAGGGGCTATGCAAAATTTTCAGAGTATAATGAGTATAGATGTGAATAAATAATTTAATATGGATGATAAAATGAACATAGTCAAGGAAATCTACAATGAAGGGTAGTTGACTAAAATTGTGCCATGTACTAGTAGTATATATATAAAAAAATTAAGTGAAAATGTAAGACATCAACCAAAGTGGCAAAAATTGTCACATTGCATGAATAGGGAGGTTTACCTTAGTGGGTGCAACAAACTGAAAATTGTACAATACAAGGATAGAATTTATAGTCTATTTAACTCCAATCTTTGAAGCCATATGTGCTAATCACTCTCATATTGAATGAGATGTTTATGGGATAGTTTCATTAGGAATTCTAAAGTGTTCAATGTTATTAACCCTGAAAAGTCAGAGGGTATTTTGGAAGAGAAAAAATTCAAAACTACCAATTTTTGATGCATTGTCTAAAAGAAAAAATTATTTTAAAAGAAAAATTTCAACTATAAAATAGTGTATTATATAGTTAAGGCAATGTATGGAAAAAATTTCAACTCATTTGACCATGGGGATTGAAAGATTATAATGTTTGAAGTGAGAAAAAAAACTTCTTTTTCTTTTCTTGCAAACTAGGGTCAACAAACTTCAAGCCCTCTTGGAATAAAATTCTTGGTCTACACAAAAATGAGGATTTTGACTATTCATAAATATATAATGATAGGTTCACTCATGAAAAATTCAAAAACAAATATGGGGTCTAACTTACTCTTACTAAATCAATTTGCAATGCAAGGAGGTTAAGTACATTGCCAACACACTAATCATTTTTTGGTGATTTCTTGTACAACTCGGGGGGGTCATTTAGAATGTCCATTAGAAACCACGTGCGAACAAAACTTTGGACCCCCTATATACTTTTTGAATTTTAAATAAAACAAAATTTAAAAAATACGAATAAATTTTCCTACTTTGAAAGTTTATGTTTTGAATTATTGATATTTTTATTTGTTGACAATAATTAGTTACAAATTTTTGAAGTAAAAAGATACATTGTAGAACTGAAAAATAACTTTCACACCTCTATATTATATAAGAAAAAATTGTCTAAAAAATGAACAAAAAATTTCTAAAAATAATTCATCGTTGAAAGCTCATTTTGAGTTGAATATTGACTCAATGGTCATCTGAATGTGTGCTCTATAATTATTTGAGTTGAAAAACGTGCCATTTTAGTTCATTTTCAACCTCTTCTAGAAATCATTTCATATTTTATTTGAGTTGGAAATTTTGGCAATAGAAAGCTATAGTCATTATTAAACAATGTTCAAAATTTTAGGTTGAAATTATAGTTTATTAGAAACCACTTGTTCGCATGTGGTTTGTTATAGTAGAACTAAGTGCACCCCCCGAATTGTACAATGAGGAAATTTTTACTTAAAATCCAAATGGTAAAAATTTGAGACAAACATTTGAAATATGTGGGAAAATTTTGAAGAACTTTGGCTTCACATATTGCAAAATAATAGGGCTTGAGGTTAGAAGAAAAGTTTTTTTCTTGAAGGTTAGCCATCCTAATATAATTAATAAAGTTTGACTCCTCTTAGAATGTGATTTCAAAGTTTGACTCCTCTTAGTTTTTTTTACAATTGTATGCCATATTTTATTAGTTACATAAATGCCAAATTTCAATAGTTGATGAGAGTTTCGGCAAAAGATGCCCAAATTGCAAGGACTACCAAAAAAATTTAGGGTGAAAAAAAATTATATTCCCACTAAGGGGATACATGTTCACATCTTGTGTCAAAATTTCATGAACATCTAACCAAAATTGACTTCATAGGAACCTACTTGGATTTTCAATTGTTTGTTCAATGGACAATTGGCCCTTGGGGGTTAAAAATTGTCACTTGGTCAATGACACTTGAATTCAATTGATTATTGTTGGTTTCATGATGTGTATAGGGTAAGAAAATTTTTGTGCAGAAGGGTGGAGGTGGGAAAAAAATTGGGCACTTCAATTTTGTATGAAAGGTAGTTCCACTTTAAAAAATGCATGAATGAATTTATAAAAACCATAGGGTATTGAAAATATGTCCTTTTTAGTTTTTTTATATAAGAATATGGTCATCTTAAATGCAATAATTAAGGTAAATAGCCCACATCAAATACCCTCTTAACTCATGTGTATACTTTAAATTACAAGGAGTGATCTCCCTAGGGCACTTCTACATCCTCTTTGTTGCTTTCGTAGACACTAGACTTGTTGAAGTCAAGTACACCCTTCTCCTTGTGTACCCGCTTCTTGTCCATTGCCAATGGGTTCTTCATTTGCCGCTTGCGCTAACACAAACTCTGCCTGCCAACAAGCTTGGCACTACCGCTTTGCCTGCTTTTAGGTCTTTGTCCCCATTGTTGCTCCCTACACTACCTAGGCCACTTCTATTGCCCTGCCCTGTCCATTGCAGTACAAGCATGGCATCATAGTTATTGGCCCCATTACTAGGCTCAAGGTCACTTGTAGTAGTGTAACTAGTGTTTGAGCTCCCGTAAGAAAGTGTTGGCTCTTCTTTGGTATTGTTGGAGCTCATTTCCTGCTCTTGCATGTGACTTGCTAGAAAATCATGGAATGTTGGCATACTTTTCAATATTGGAACATGAGTATGTTGTGCTATAAGCAACTCAACTACACAGACATCCATGTGGACAGTAAGGACTTAGAAGACAAGGAAGCACATTCATGTGTCATATAAAGATTACTGGCCGCACTCTTCCATGTGCAAGACTAGTACAAAATCTAATCCGTTTCTGCTAATGTGAATCATAAAGTCCTCATTATGCTATACATTGTTGACGTTCACTAGACATGTTCTTCCTTGTCAACATTGCGGTTCATAATTATGTTTATCGTATCTATGGTTGCATGGTATTTCCAAATCCACTTTGGTGTGCTTAACTATTTACTTCTCTAGTTTTCATCACCTTACTAGGAAGTGTGTTTTGTGCTAAATACTATTCATTTTGTCACTAGTCTCTAGCCATAGAAATGTTGGACATTTTGGTGAAACAAAAAGAACTAGGAAGTCAATGCTTGCGTCAACGTTTATTTATTGTGTTTTGCTTGCTTGTAGATAGACAGACTATTATGAAGGTGTTATTTTTTTTCTTGAAACCATAATCTTGGTGAGATTTTCAAACATCCTCTCTTTATCTTCAATTCATCCTCTTTCATGACTGCAAACATGAGGAGGTCAGCTCATTTACTGTCGCTCACCTACAACACTATAATACAACTATAACCATTTGTACGACATGCTACTTCTAAAATTAGGGTATTTTGGGGAGAATAAACCTTACTGCTGTCATTGTTGTGTTTTTGAGAAGCAAGCAAGCAATCTCTCTATACTAACAATTGTTGAATCAATGAGAAAATAATTTACTTTGTACTTTGTGTCAATTAATTTGTGTATGCACAAGTATTCGAATCAGTGCATGAAATTGACGGTTAGCATACAACGCTTGCTCCTTGCTACGTATATACCCCAAATGTATGATCTTTGAAACATTTTACTTTAAATATGCATATATGACAATTGCTATTCATTATTGTCTCCAATAATTGAGCATCAAGTCACAATATTCTTTACTAGAACATAATTCTCATATACAACAAGGAACCTTATGATATAACTTAATATAATTTAGGAACCTTAATATAATTTTCAAGGAACCTTATGATCCATGAGCAACATTCTATCTCACCAGCACTTCCAATCTATACTATCAAATCAGTCACTCCTTCTAAGACAACAAAGACACAATAAAGAACCACATCAAAAAACAATGAACAACCTTTCTCATTAGATAGTTTAGTACGTCTTTGTTGTCCTACTATGGCATACTAGTCTCTATTGTGAAAACTATACTAATGTGAACTAAAGCCACTCGAGTCTTCATAGAATTGTCTTCATTGGTGATGATGAGCTGTGACTATGGAGACCTATCCACCTTGTGAGAGTGGAGTGCATTTATTTTCCAATCACAGAATTTGGAAAATTGTCTAATAAAACCCTCCCGTACCAACCAGTCAACCATAGTCACATCAAAAAATAATCACCCAAACAAGGAAAATCAACATCCTGAAATGGGAAATTCCACTAATGTGCCATTCATTTTGCACTAAATAATCGTAGCCATTCCAAAATTAGGCATAATTGAATTCTACTCATCGACAACTGCCACCCCATGAAGCAACAATACTATTCCCAATCAATATCTTTAGAATTTATCATTTATTTCTCTCAAACTACACAAAATTACACCACCCTATGCTACTAAAATAGGTGTGGTCGGGAATGGGATTCCTTCTTTAAACATGTGATGAGATATATAGTAATTTGCATTACCATTGAAATTGTCATGCAATGTGGCTCAATGCAAAAATACAAAAAATGTTATTCATTTGGATTTCCACTTGCATTCTTGACATGCACTATTTCTATAATACATTCATTTGAGCTTTGTAAAAATCCTAAAAAATCAAACTGATTAGAATTCACTTCAACTCTAGAATTCAACAACTCAATAGAAATCATTGTTGGTAAGGTGGGTACCTCCAAATTGATACTTTTTGCTACTATGCCTATATATTTACTACTAAGAGACTAGTTAAATTTTCATATTTTCTTGTTGGAAAGTGCAAAAAGGTTCCAATACATGAAAAATGCAACATATGCCAAAGTTATAAAGGGTCAAAGGTTTTTTGGTAGATGTTCTAAAATTGTTTCTTCTACATAGGTACATATTGATTTTGGAGATTTACCTAGAGTGATGATGATGGTTTTGGGTCAATGGCACATTTGGGGGGAGGGCTCACCTTATTTGCTCAATCTGTTTGTCCAATTTTTAGCTTCCAATCGCATTTGACCCAAAACTTAGAAAAATAAACAACATTCATGAATGCTAAAAATTGTACACCACTTTGCAATGTAAAAACAATCAAATCCACCTAATCCAACCCATACATTGTCATTTGTTCTCTCTCTTTGCCTAATTTTTAGTTTCCTTTTTAAAAGCAACCAATGTGAGGTGAAGAGTTTTTTGAAGCAACCATTGAAAATTGAGACATTGTGTGCTTCAAGGTTATCCTTTTGATGCGAGTCTAGTATTAAGGTAACTCTACCTATGATAGACAAAACTTGGGACTAAGGCCAAAAAATTCATGAGCAATACATTTCACAAGACACATGTATTGCTTATGAATTTTTTTGCTTGCATTAGGTTGGTCCCAAGTTTTGCATGTCATAGGCAGAGTTACCTTATATATAGGATACTCTCTATTCTCAACTTTGAAAATTTATAAAATATTACTAAAGCATTTGAACCATTGAGTTGCATTTTTCTTGAGTTTGCTAATAATCTCATCAATTTCTTTTGGTCATTTGACCTTTGAGGTAGTGGGACAAGAAAAGTGTTGCTTTTAGGTGCTCTTACCTTAATCCTAGGACGGGTCTATAGCTATGAGCAAAGTGATGACATCTCCCCTATAGTTGTGGTGTTGAAATCTATTGCAATTTCTAAATGGTCATAATTGAAAACAACAATGCTAGCATGTGAGCCTAGAAATGTAAGCCTACAAGCCTTGAGCCTAGGTGTAACTAGGTACTCTACAACCATTGAAGGTGTCTATAATACATGTATCTATTGACATAGGTACCTTATAACAATGGAAGGTGTTTATAATGTAGGTACCTAAAATATAGACACCTATAACATAGGTACCTATAACATAGGTACATAGGCTTGATAATGGGTTGAAGATCCTAGGCTCACATCTTAGCAACCCCCGTTCAATTTGGGCATGGAAAAAAAGTCAACCAACCAATGCAATTATTGCCCACCTCAAAAAGGAAAAATCCAAGGAACTCAAGGAAAAAACAAGTGTGCCCACTCTAGTTTAGTTCTTACAAACACTATTCTCATTTCAATGACCACCGTGCATTGCAAGCTCCACTAAAAATTGCAAAATGACCAAAATATTGTAAAATTTTAGATAAATATTTTCAACTTTCTTATCTTTCACTGAGCTTAAAAAGGTCATCATTTCAAAATATTCTCACTAAGATATGCTCCTTCAAAATGCATTGCCTTGATGGTCAATTTCGTTAAAATGGCGGTATTCCGCACGCCATTTTAATGGAATATCTTCTACAAAAGAGAATAAGTGTGCCGTGATAGGGTCATACATGTGCCAATTTTATGCCTAGCACATTCAAATCACTCCTAGTTCACGCATTTCTACTTCCCTCGGACAATCTTTCGATTGTTTTCATTCTTTCAGTGGTTTCATTTTGTGCCATTTTAATGGAATACCGCCATTTTAACAAAATTGACCATCTTGTTTTTCCATTGATCCAAAATAAAACTTCAAACTTAAATATCTAATAAATTATGTAGTCAAATAATCTAAATTTTTTTGAGGTGTTCACTCTAATAAGAACTACAAGATCCTATGATTACATTATATCCAATCTCAAGAAAAAATGAGCAAACAAATTGCTCAAGTTCTTGGTAGATCTAGTCCTTTAGGTCATTAGGGATTAAACTACATGCTTGCTCCTAAAATTGTTTTAAAATTATAATAGGAGCATCTATTGATGCCACTTTTTTTTGGCAATACTCAAGGTAAGACTTGGAAGAAGTTTGAAAAGGATTAGAAAAGCACTACTCGTTCCCTAATTCCATCTCAAGTTTTGAAGAGTAACCAATCAAAGTTAAAGGCTTCATTGAAGAACTTGATCAAAGGCATATCGATTTTGAACTTCATAGCAAAGACCCGACCCCTTGCTTCTCATGTAGAAAATCTTGAATTTAAACTTGCTCATGAATTGTGGACTATTGTACAAAGGATTATTCTTCTTTATTCAAGAATTAGTTTTCTTCAAGTCATTAACCCTTACAGGACGGATGGGTGACCGTGGAAATCATCCCTTTGGTTACTGTGTAAATCATTTGCTTAAAAAATTGCAAAAGTACTCATTGGAAGTCAAACTACTATAGAAGAACTCCCCTTTTCACAACAAAATTCCGAGGATGAATATTTGCACTTCTATCCTACTAAAAGAATTCTTTGTCATCCATCGGACGCCAAATGTCATCTCCGACATTTAAAGGTTAATAACCTCATTTTCAAAAATGAAATTTGACCGTGGCAATTGTACGATCTAAAAAAAAATGCTTTTGGGTGGTCCTACTAAAGTCAACATGCCTCCAATCAATGTTTTCTTTAAGCACAATTTTTCACCAATTGGCTACAACCAAATGATGTTGGCTATTTTTTGTAAATAATTTTTTTTGCTTGGGTATCAAAATAGCTAGATTATTGTCGTATTTTAGGACTAATTGCCAAATTTTACCTAGGTATTACCTAATTTTCAAATATAGATATCACCAAGTATCACAAAAGTATCACATGGCTATACTGGCTCGTTCTCCAAAATGAAAAATAAACGTCTTTGCAGACACGGGAGTAACAGAAAACAATCCCCCGCTTCCGAACCACCTCGGTCCGGCAAGATGCCGAACCTCCTCCGATACCAAACCTCTTGGATCCTTCTTGGTATCGAACATTCTCCGTTACCGATCCTCGTGGACCCGTCTTGGGAACCAAACCTCCTTCGTTACCGACCCTCCTCACTTCCGAATTTCATCTCGACTCCTGCCATGGCCGGCGTGTGTGAGTGCCGAACCTCCTCCGTTACGAAATTCGGATACCAAATTTGCTGTTAAGAAAAAGGGACGTCCCCAAACGGTTTTTAACTCACAGAATGCCGCGCTCCATTTTATGAACAGTATTGTATCGTTCTCCTCACTTCACTCTAGTTTGTTGTGTTGTGTGCAAGGCAGATTGGCAGCATTATTGTTTGAAATCCTGTGAAATGTTATGAAAGCTAGATTCATGCTTTGGTTTAAGCTGAAGACCTCCGCTTCCGATCGAGGAGATCATCTGCCTCCTCGATGTCTGGATTGGGTTCTTGTACTTCTGTGTCAGTCTTCAATTTCACGATTGCACGATGGTACCATGTCAGAAATTGTCGGTAGAAATGACCTTAAAATTTCCAAGTGGTTGCAACACCTGTATTGCAGGAACACTGGACGCCCGGGAAACCAATAGCGGTAGCCCATTAGCACCGACAGGCAGAATCGAAATTCGCACTCGCTCCTGGTTGGTATGTCCACTGCCCCTTCGAAACGCTTGTTTAGAAAGTTGTATGGAGGTAAGTGTACGTAACATTGTGATTCCTGGGTAATGTGTGCATTCGATTTTGCACCCTGTGGTTTTGCATATGGGGTGATGACTTCCCTGGCACCCTGTGGAGTCCCAAAGCTTGATCGCCGTTCGGTGCTTGTTTGTGCTCCATAAACAACACTGTCAGGAGTGTTGGAAGTGAATTGTGATTTGCAATTATTTTGACTCACTTCTAGATTAACACTCCGCGTATAGTGCTTGTACTGCTGGCCATGTCCATTGTTAAGTCTCTCAGGGGTGCTCAACAGAATTTCCTCCAAATAGAGATACTCTCTGTCCGGCCTCAACTAGTAAACCTGTGAGTTTCATTCCTCTTCACTTTTCTACAAATTAGACTGTTCAACTTGGATGAATGGTTCAACATCTCGGGAAGTTAGCTGTTCATTTATGTTGAGGACATGAACTTCAATTCTCTGCTTTTGAGTGTTGGTAAGGATATCAAATGCGACCGATGCGGTCCCTTATTTTTCGACATCTGAACAAGCTCAGGTGTTCATTTTCTTCTGCCTTAATTTGTGCTAAGTTGATATGTTTTCCCCTTGTGAGTAGGTCACTCGCCATGAACAGTCGACCCCCGAGTCGACCACTATTTATGCACAAGTCTCCTCTAGTCCAAGTTTAGAGGTCGATAAACTGAGCCCTGAGGAAGAAGTTCCGAGGCTTAAGAATGGAAATGATGGTTTAGTGCTTGAGGCGACGCAACTGGGGCAGCATGGACAGGTTTCTCACGAGGTTTCTCAAGAAACTGAGGTAAATGTCAATTCTAGAAGCACGATCTGTGTTGGCTTCTGACCTATTTCCATTTGCATTTGTGTTCGCTACTTTCTGTGTTCTGTATAATTACGCTTCGAATCTTCGTCCTGGTTGTGACTACCTTTTAGCCTCTCATTGTCTGTCAAATTTTTCCCTCCAGACATTGGTATCACCCAACCTGCTACCGCACACTTTTCCAGCCGAAAATGGAGCCCAGCTGAAGGAACCGCTGCAAGATGATTTTTGGGATTTGTTTGATCCCATATTATTCGAAACTTTGGTTGAGGTAAAATTGACACTGCTTTACAGAGGATGAGCAAACGATGAAACGAAAAGCGAAAGTTAATTCCACCCCTCTGTAGGCTAGGTATCTCAAGTCCTTGTTTGTGCTTACTATGTACACTTTGTATACAGACGGAGCCCTTCGATTGGGACTTTGCTTCAGTTGTCCTGCCGAAAGATCCACTGCTAGAGCATGAGTCCGATGATACGTGTGTTACCGCCATTGCGCAAGGAGGGGTGATGAATCCGGATGATTTGAACTTTATCATGAACGCTGTAGAGATAAGGTGTTTGATTAGAACTAACGACGATGACTCGACGATCCCTCGGCATAGACGACGATGGTCTCTTAAGGTAAAGTTTTTTAACCCGTTATGGAAGCAGAGATAGTGAGACCCAATTCTAAGATTTCAGCTCTCTTGTGTGATTCCCAAGCACGGCTTGGAGTCACCATTGAAATGCAACTTATTGATTGTGTCATTGTTTTGTTAAATTCGAGCAAAAATGCTTCCGTCCATGCGCAGATGATTTTGTTAAAATTTCGTCAGTGCTGCCACGCATGCGGTCGCAAAGTGAGGACCGAAGACATGGAAATGGAATCCAAACAGGCAGCCCGGCTTCAGCCCTGGCTTCGGGCCCGGCTTGAAGGGAAAGCCCGGAAGAAAGCTCTGATGTCATGAAAGGAAAACGTCGCTGCGATGTTAAATGCAGTAAGTTCTACGAGTGCTACAAGTGCTACAAGGAGAGACAAGCGTTTACAGGACACTGAGCGAACTTCCAAGCAAGCTGCGTTGGACCAGAAGGAAGAAGAAACCAGGTCCCGCAAAGCTGAGAGACAGCAACTGGGACGCAAGAGCTCCACCAAATGCGTGCCGTTAGGCAAAGTGTGCGCAGAGTTGAGCAGGAGACTCTTCCCGGCCTTTCGTGACCAATCCTCACATTAGCATTCATTTGTTGCAACCTGTCTGTATGTGCTGATAGCTGTAGACCTCGTCTAATGAGCGATCGTCGTTGCTAGTGCCGCGCTAGATGGAGTGATGGTCCGAGTGGAGTGATCGGAGTGACCATGAGGAAGCGCGACTTAGGAATTCTGTGACTTTCTGCATTGGCGATTTTCTTCTCGCTTCAGGTGCCTCCTTATTTCGAAGTTTTGATTTTGCCTTCATGATGAGCTGGACTCTTTTAATTATTTTCTTCATCACGAACGGTGTTGAGTGAGGAATTTAAATAATTAGGGTTTCGTGATGGTATATGCACAAGTCGTGTAGAAGAAAGAGCTGGAAGTGTGGGCTAGAAAATGTAATCAAAGATTTTGAATGTTGGATTAGTATTGTGGTGTTTTATATTGTCACGTCAATTAGCTAGCTCAAGATGATTTCGGAGCATTCAACTACAGTTCTTGTTTTGGTGTCCATAGCATCCTTGAATTTAGTCGTCCCACTCTAGGCCTGTATGGTATTCAAGTGAGAATCATGGTACTTAGGATTAGATTTCTTTAACACACTTCCACTAATATGTTGAGTTCAAGGTTTGAAGTAAAGCTACAGACAAATGAGTCCTTATGGGTGTTAGGCAATTTGTTTGTGGCTATAGTTGAAAATGGTTTTGTGAGCATGTCAATTAGAAGGTGAAAGGGTTGGGAGGAAGAGAAGACATCAATTTGACAAGATGACAACAAAAAAAAATTTGTACATCAAATTGATTGCAAGGAACATCAAATTAGAGACTTGAATTGGTAAATAATTTTTTTGTTCATGTGCACACTCACTATGTTTGCAATTAGGAGCAATCATGCCATAAAATAGACCTTCCACTACTTTATCAAAGAAAACCGTGTTACAAATCTTGAAAGTCAACTTTATTTTGGCACTTTTCTCTAACTCGGGTAACAAAATGGACAATCTACTTGTCATTCTTTAATTGTTCACTTCACAAGAAGATTTAAAAAGTAATTTTTATATTCCACAAAGGGCTACTAGTAGCCTTAGTCAAAAAATTGTATGCCTTCTAAAAGTGTACCTAAGATCCTTTGTTGTTTTTCACATCTTCTAAGCACTTTGATTCTAATTTAACTTCTCTAGGATATGTTTATCAAGCTCTTTGGCAATGTACACACATTCTCCCTTGAATGGTGCTAAGAAAAGCTTCTAGTCCATCTACTACTTCAATTTTGAGTCATCTAAAGGATGTTTTGGGTCCTTGCATGTGTTTTAGGATTAATTCCAATGTCAATGCACTCTTTTGATCTCCATACCATCTAATTTGCATCCTCTTGTCTGAGCCTTGCAATCATTCTTTGGATAGTTAGTAGCTTTGCATCTATGCATGGATGAGAATCAATCCATGGCTAAGGTCTCATCTTCAATCCTAATGCATTGGTTCATGGGAATTTAGGCCCATTGCTTTTAGCTGGAGATTATCTTGAACTTTTAAGGACACAATCATGTTTTTATAGAGTTTTGTAACCATTTTTTTGATGATTATCCAATTTGGGGGGGAATTTGTTCCTCAATTTGTGCTCCATATGTAAAAATATGGATTTCCAAATGAAGATTTTTTGACACCATTTTCATGTCCTTTAACTAGTTTCCTATGTATATGAGTCCTTATCTTCCACCACTTGCCATTCATGATTTTTTTTATGATTCTACAAGCATGAAGTACTACCTTAAAAGTAAACACATCCAAAGTTAGCTTGGTTTTCTTTGAGAATTTCAAGTTGCACAATTGTTTGGAATGGAATCAGATGGCAATTTGACTCCTCCAAAAAATATGGACATGTGAAAAAGAATAACTTGCACCATCTTTGGTGTTTGTTTATCTCATAGAACATGCATAATTGGGGCTTGAAATTTTGCAAATGTATTCAACAAGAAGATAGGAAGAAGATCTAATGGTCAAAAAAGTAAAACAATTTATGAATTTACTTTTATTCTCCAATTTCTCAAGCAGGTCATTTTGAAGGCATTAGCCTCAAATCACAAAAGGATTGTAGGGTTTAAACTACATACTTGAGTACATTGGAATTGCTTCAAAATAATGGCACTACCTCAAGCAAGGCTTGAAGGAGTTGGAAAAGGTTCACAAAAGGTCTCCTAATTTCATCTCACTCTACAAGAACCCCTCATTTTATATGATGTTTTAGGAAATATGGTAGTATGTTTTTTTGAACAGAAGACTCATCATTTGTAATGTCACCTAAAGTTTATCACAATTGATGTTCCAAAAAACGCCATAATCAGAGAAAATACACTATAATGTCAATCTATTCAATGAAAATGATTATAGAAAACGAATGTCCGAAGCGTCCTAAAATGTTCCACATGTACACCACACATGTTTAGACATCAATTGGTGCACACCATATCTTTAGGATAGGGTGAGCACAAAATTATTATTTGAAGGAAAAGTCCAAAAAAATATGAATAAGAAAAATTGCCAAATTCAATAAGAAATTTACTTAATTGACATATAGTAAAATTGAATGGTAGAAAGGTCCCATTGGATTTATACTGAAATCCATTGTCTATCCGTGACAAAAGATATGGAATAATTCAAAGATGGAAAGTTGACCGCATTGCATATAAATGTTGTTTCAAACATCTAAATGTTATTTTTGACATTTGTACATTATTTCTAACATTTCAACGTGTTTTAGACATGTAGACGTTTTTCAAACATTCTACTTTGAACAAAATTCTTACATTACATATCACATATGAGTTGTCTTACTTCCTACCATCCCATTTGTATAAAGAGTTGCTCTTTTCATCCATAGTGTACATCCATTCATTTCCCTTTTTTTATCAAAGCATGTCATGTGATTGTCCTTCTCATCTAGTTTGTATTTTACTTCAATCCATAGTAACTTACAAAAATTTATCCAAAGTCAATCTGAAATTGTCAATCGACATGGCACTTCCATGTTTTTGGGGACATTAAATAAACAGGATCATAATTTATTTGATGTCTAGAAAAACATAGACGTCATGTTTCTTGTGTCATTCACTTGTTTTAGCTTTAACATCCCCATGTCTTTCCAACATCTAGCACAAATCTACCTCCCACAAGCTCAAAAATTGTGATGCATTGATGTCAATGAAAACATGACCCGTTTCTTCAAAATGACACAAAAAGGTGGGTTTCTTATAATGTCAAGTTTTCAAGAGTAACCAATCAAAGTCAAGAGTTCTTTGAAGCAACTGATGAGAGCTATTAATAATGTTTTTGAACTTTATAGCAAACGATCCAATCTTTTCTTCTCATATATAGAAAATTAATCTTGAATTTAAACTTGCCCCATGAATTTTATGTCATTGTACATAGAATTATTCCTCCTTATTCAAGAGTGTTATAGTTGAAGAATTTTGCACTTCAAAGGGAGTTCAGTGGCATGCACAAATGCTTTACTCCAACTTTGAAAATTTGCAAAATAATACCAACATCTTATAAAATTACAAAACAACTTCAGTTGCATTTTTCTTCACATTATTAATCCTTGAGAGGCCCTTAGGATCCTTCTATACAACCTATATTTAGCCTTACAATTCTTCAATTGTGGTTTAATATATGAATTGTGCTACTAACATTGTTCTTTATATACTATCATGATCATTACTTGACTTTATATTGAAAAACATTTGGTCAATGTTTTTCTTATCAAAATCCTACCAAATTTATGATATATATTATACAGCCATAGTGGGCTTTCAACGCCCCTCAAGGATTAACCATGGTTTTTTATTTGAGTGATTTTTTGTTGAAAAGCAATGATTTTTTTAGAGGGAATCTTGGATGAAATACTCTTGCTTTTCAGTGGATGAAATCGCCAATTTGCTACCAAATTTGGGACAATACCACTCTATTGGGGATGAATGTACATTCTTTTGGATGAATAAATGAAATTTCATGCATAGATTGCAAGTTGCATCCACTTCCATGGACATAAATAGCTTCATCCTTCCAGTTATTATCGCTTTCTGCACTCCCTAAAATAAATGACATAAAAAACCCTGGGGTTATATAAGTAAACCTGATTTTTAAAAACGAAATTTGACCATGGAGATTGCACGAGCTAAACAAGTGGAATTAAAAAGGCCTCCGACAGACAGTGAGAATCTTGGTAGACAAGGAAGTGACAGACAATAAAACATTCTCCGTTACTGACCCTCGTGGACTCGTCGACTTGGTACCGAACCTCCTCCGTCAAGCACCGTCTTCACTTCGAAATTCTTCGCAACCCCTGCCATGGAGTCGTGTGTGAGTGTCGAACCTCCTCCGTTAACGAATTCCGAGAACAAATTTGCTGGTTAGAAAAGGGACTTCCTGAAACGGTTTCAACTCAGGTTCATCCCAATTCAGCTCACGGCGCGGAGTGCTTCGAAGCATTCAACGTACGTAAGCTCACAGAGTGACCATTCAAACTCAAAGACTGCCGCGCCGCATGATATGAACAACATTGTGTCGTTCTCCTCACTTCTCTCTAGTTTGCTGTGTTGTGTGCACGCTAGATTGTATGAAACTCGTTTGAAATTGTATGATATGTTATGAAAGTTTGATTCATCCTAGCCTTTGGTTTAAGCTGAAGAACTCCGCTGTCGGTCGAGGAGATCAGCTACTTCCTCGATGTCTGGATTGGGTTCTTGTACTTCTGTGTCAGTCTTCAATTTCAAGATTGCATGTCAGTACCATGTCAGGAATTGTCGGTAGAAATGACGTTGAAATTTTCGAATGGTTGCAACACATTGTACTGCAGGAACACTGGACGCCCGGGAAACCATTACAGGTAGCTCATTAGCACCGACAGGATGAATCGAAATTCGCGCTCGCTACTGGTTGGTATGTCCACTGCCCCTTCGAAACACTTGTTTAGAAAGTTGAAAGGAGGTAAGTGTACGTCCCATTGCGATTCCTGGGTAATGTGTGCATTCGATTTTGCATATATACCTTGCACCCTGTGGTTTCGCATACCAGGTGATGGTTTCCCTGGCACCCTGTGGAGTCCCAAGGCTTGTTCGCCGTTCGGTGCTTGGTTGTGCTTGTCAGGAGTGTTGGAAGTGAATTGTGGTTTGCAATTATTTGACTCACTTCTAGATTAACACTCCACGTATAGTGCTTGTACTGTTGGCCATGTCCTTTGTTAAGTCTCTCAGGGGTGCTCAACAGAATTTCCTCGTAAATTTCAGGTTCATAATTCAAGCAGCAACAGCTCTGCCTTGATACCCATTAATTACTTTATGGGTTAAAATCTTCATGGTCCAGAAGATAAAATTTGGATTTTTACAATACTTAAAAATATTTGAGTGCAGGAAGGATGGGAAAGCCTAAGATGCGAGCCAGAGGCTCGAACTGGAATCATGCACATACAGTGGCACTGGCAGAGCTGAAAAGGGAGGCCTCTCTTAACAAAGAGGACGGTCGACTGGTGTGGGATCGAATTGCACAGATCCCTTCCAGCAAATTTCCTGGTCAATTCAGAACAGGTGATCAATGTCAAGGGAGGTGGGACATCCTTGTAAAGAATTACAACTGTATTAAAGATTATTGTGTCGAAACTGGGGCACAAGATCATCGGGAACTTGTTGAAGGTGAGTTGGCTTCTATGAAATTGGCCACCGCTTATCAACAGGATTGGTACGACATGGAACAAGTTTGTAGCCAACGCAAAAGGAAAGAGAGATGTGATCGTGATCTGATGCTTCCGAGGCGGAGAATGGGATCCCATTCTGTCGAACTTCCAGAACGCCCTCCAAATAGAGTTACTCTCTGTCCGGCATCAACTAGTAAACCTGTGAGTTTCATTCCTCTTTGATTTTCTACAGATTAGACTCTTCAACTTGGATGAATTGTTCAAATTTTCAGGAAGTTAGATGATCACTTATGTTGAGGACATGAACTTCAATTGTCTGCTTTTGAGTGTTGGTAAGGATATCATTGCGACCGATGCGGTCCCTTATTTTTCGACATATGAACAAGCTTAGGTGTTCTTTTTTCTTCTGTCTTATTTTGTATAAGTTGATATGTTTTTCCCTTGTGACTAGGTGAGACACTATGAACAGTCGACCACTATTTATGCTCAAGTCTCTTCCAGTTCAAGTTTAGAGGTCGACAAGCTGAGCCCTGTTGAAGAAGTTGTGAGGCTTATGACTGAAAATGATTGTTCAATGGTTGAGGCGACGCAACCGCGGCAGCATGCACAGGTTTCTAACGAATTTTTTCAAGAACCTCAGGTACATATCAATTCTAGAGGCGTGGTCTGTGTTGGCTTCTGACCTATTTGCATTTGTGTTTGCTACTTGCTGTGTTGTGTATAATTTCGCTTTGAATTCTCTCCTGTTGAGTGTTGGTACGGATATCAAATGTGACCCATGGGGTCCCTTATTTTTGGACATTCTAACAAGCTCAGGTGTTCATTTTCTTCTGCCTTAATTCGTACTAAGTTGATATGTTTTCCCCTTGTGTATAGGTCACTCGCCATGAACAGTCCACCCCCAAGTCGACCATTACTTACGCACAAGTCTCCTCTAGTCCAAGTTTAGAGGTCGACAAGCTGAGCCCTGTTGAAGAAGTTGTGAGGCTTATCAATGAAAATGATAGTTTAGAGCTTGAGGGGACTCGGCAGCATGGACAGGTTTCTCACGAGTTTTACAATACTGAAGAATATTCCAGTGCAGGAAGGATGGAACAGCGTCAGAAGAGAGCCAGAGGCTCAAACTGGAATCATGCACATATAGTGGCACTGGCAGAGCTGAAAAGGGAGGCCTCTCTTAACAAAGAGGGCGGTCGACTGGTGTGGGATCGAATTGCACAGATCCTTTCCAGCAAATTTCCTGGTCAAATCAGAACAGGTGATCAATGTCGAAGGAGGTGGGAAACCCTTGTGAAGGATTACAACCATATAGAAGATTATTGTGCCGTAAGTGGAGCAAAAGATCACCGGGAACTTGATGAAGGTGAGTTGGCTTCTATGAAATTGGCCACCGCATATCAACAGGATTGGTATGACATTGTGGAACAAGTTTGTAGCCAACGCAAAAGGAAAGGGAGATGTGATCGTGATCTGATGCTTCCGAGGCGGCGAATGGGTTCCCATTCTATCGAACTTCCAGAACGCCCTCCAATTAGAGATACTCTGTGTTCGGCCTCAACTAGTAATTCTGTGAGTTTCATTCCTCTTTACTTTTCTACAAATTAGAATGTTCAACTTGAATGAATGGTTCAACATCTCAGGAAGTTAGGTGTTCATTTATGTTGAGGACATGAACTTCAATTGTCTGCTTTTGAGTGTTGGTAAGGATATCAAATGCGACCGGTGCGGTCCCTTATTTTTCGACATATGAAGAAGCTTAGGTGTTATTTTTCTTCTGTCTCATTTTGTACTAAGTTGATATGTTTTCCCCTTGTGAGTAGGTCACTTGCCATGACCAGTCGACCCCCGAGTCGACCACTACTTATGCACAAGTCTCCTCTAGTCCAAGTTTAGAGGTCGACAAGCTGAGCCCTGTTGAAGAAGTTGTGAGGCTTATGACTGAAAATGATTGTTTAATGGTTGAGGCGATGCAACTGGGGCAGAATGGACAGGTTTCTCAAGCGGTTTCTCAAGAACCGCTGGTACATATCAATTCTAGAATCACGATCTGTGTTGGCCTCTGACCTATTTGCATTTGTGTTTGTGTTTGTTACTTGCAATTTGTGTGTTGTGTACAATTTCGCTTCGAATCTTCGCATTCCAGTCCTGCTAGTAAGTACGTTTTGACGTCTCAGTGTTTGTGTCATATTTATTCTTCTTTCAGACATTGGATTCAATCAACCTGCCAGCGCACACTTTTCCCGCCGAAAAGGGAGCCCAGCTGGGGGAACCACTGCAAGAAGATTTGTGGGATTTGGATGATGCCATGTCAATCGAATCTTCGACTGCGGTAAAAATAGACACTGCTTTACAGAGGATTAGCAAATGATGAACCAAAAAGCTAAAGTTAATTCCACCCCTCTGCAGGCTGGTTATGCTTGAGTTTCGTTTGTGCTTACTATGTACACGTTGTATACAGATTGAGCAATGCGGGACACAATCAGAATATCATTTCCGTAGTGCGTTTGTGCCTGGAAATGTGGCAAGAGCAACGAAGATGTCGGGAGCAATTAAGGTGCCGAGATCCATGAAGGCGTCGAGAGTATCGATTGCGTCGAATGCGTCCAATGCGTCGAGGGAAAGCAACTCTTCAGGATTGAAGTATTTGTCTCAGCCGGCATTGCTCTCCTCAGCGACCATTACATCATCTACTTCCTCTGGAAGCGCAGACTCGACGATCTCCAGTCAGGTCGAAAATGGAGCCCAGGTGAAGGAACCACTGCAAAATGATTAGCGGAATTTGATCAATTTCATGCCATTCGAAACTTCGGCTGGTTTAATATAGACACTGCTCTATAGAGGATTAGCAAATGATGAGACGAACCGCTAATGTTAATTCCACCCCTCTACAGGCTAGGTATTCTTGACTTTCTGAAGTCCTTGTTTGTGCTTACTATGTACACATTGTATACAGATTGGGGAATCCGAGACAAAATCAGAATTGACGAAGCCAATCTATTTGGAGTTGGAATCAAGCGAACTTGCAGCCCACCCGAAAGAAACACTGCAAGATCATGTGTGGGATGATTCGTTTGTGACTGTCATTGCGCAAGGTGGAGGGATGATTAATCGGGATGACATCCGCGGTGGACAGATTGCTCATTCGACTAGGACTAATTCCTCACGAAGCGCAGACTCGACGATCTCTCGACCGAGCCGACGATGGTCTCTTAAGGTAAAGTTTTCTAATCCCTCATGGAAGCAAAGACAGTGACACCCAGTTCTAAGATTTCAGCTCTCTTTCGTGATTCCCAAGCATGACTTGGAGTACGTCTCCCGACACCATTGAAATGCAACTTATTGATTGTGTCATTGTTTTGTTAAATTCGAGCAAAAATGCTTCCGTCCATGCGCAGATGATTTTGTTAAAATTTCGTCAGTGCTGCCACGCATGCGGTCGCAAAGTGAGGACCGAAGACATGGAATCCAAACAGGCAGCCCGGCTTCAGCCCTGGCTTCGGGCCCGGCTTGAAGGGAAAGCCCGGAAGAAAGCTCTGATGTCAAGAAAGGAAAACGACGTCGCTGCGATGTTAAATGCAGTAAGTTCTACGAGTGCTACAAGTGCTACAAGGGGAGACAAGCGTTTACAGAAGGACACTGAGCGAACTTCCAAGCAAGCTGCGTTGGACCAGAAGGAAGAAGAAACCAGGTCCCGCAAAGCTGAGAGACAGCAACTGGGACGCAAGAGCTCCACCAAATGCGTGCCGTTAGGCAAAGTGTGCGCAGAGTTGAGCAGGAGACTCTTCCCGGCCTTTCGTGACCAATCCTCACATTAGCATTGTTGCAATCTGTCTGTATGTGATTAAAGAAGAAGTACTCATGAACTATCAATCATGGGTTATCAATACGAAAAGCTTGATTTAGGTGGCAAGGTAGGAGGTATAATAAATTGAGCGAGTTATAAATGCGTCCCCTTTCTGTATATGAGTGACATGTTTTTAGAAATATCTATTAGAATCATTGATAAGGTCGGTAGGCTTGAAGGGATGGTTTATAGACCTCCTCTTTTATGATCTTCACAAAAGGGTAACAACAATGGACTATTGAGTAGAGACCATTTTTGGTATCGATTGGGTGTGTTAATGGTTATTTGGAGGTGGTCGATTTGTAAAGGGACAATTTGGGTCAAGAATCTATTCTATATATTTTCTTGTTGAAGGAATGTTTTGATACTATAAATATCTTTTTGGTGTGCAAATGAGATAGATGTTGAATTCAACTAGATTGATTACATTACAAGCTTCTCCAACTTTTTCCATTGAAAATTTATTACTTATTTATTGTGCCTTTTAGAAATGTGCAACTAGTGGCATTTGCAATTTGTTGCTAATGAATTTGCTATGCACTGAAATTATTACTAATTTTTTTATTGTAGTCTCATTATGCCATAGGCTTATTTTGAGGCTTGTAGAAATGGATGTGAGGATGAATTAAAACTATTTTGTTGATGCATTGATGCACCTACCATAAAGGACAATTCATTAGAGAAAAAACGAGGCCTTCGTAGGGCTGTTCCAGAGTGACCAAATAAGGCTATTGTTTTCAAAGTAGTCCCTGGCCGGAATCTAGCTGTAGAGGAAAGTCAGTTTGGGTGAATATTGTTGGAGCAGTCAGCCCCGGCGACTAAATTTTTTTATTTTTTTTGCAGTTTTCTTTTTCTGCGACTAAATGTACATATATTTCTTCTTCTTCTTTTTTGAGAAAAAAAAAATGTAAAACTCGATTTCTGTGCCACTGGCAGCATTGAAAACTGCAGGTTGAAGGTGAAACTGATATTTAACTAATTATGGACAAATCCATAGTCCAGAAATAAATCGGGCGTCAGCCGATAAAGTAGAGTGCAAAACATGTGCGATAATTCACGATTGAGAATGGACGCAGTAGGTCATTTCAGAATAAGTATATAATCCAATGAAACACCAACTTACAGAAGTTCCTACAAAATATCCCTAATTCTCTTCTAAGTGTCGGCTGGCGTCCGATACTATACAACAAGCCAAACTACCAAGATGTCTAAAGGTGTGACTATGAAAACCACTACACATCATTCTAAAGCATTGAGTGCATCCGGTCCAATGTCTTCAATTTTGAGTATCAGCTGGCAGCCGATATCCGTATGAAGAGAGGCGATGAATTCGAGAAACGAGTCCTCCAAAGCCTTGAATGTGGAGAAGGCTGTAGGCTTGTACAAGTCATTGTAAATCCCTCGATTCCACTGCATAGTGATATCGGTTGGCTGCCGATACGACATATATTACTTTACCAAAAAATTCCCTTCCAATTTGGGTTCCCATACTTGATTGACTGAGCAACTTCATAGTATAATTGTCCCGGTCTTTTTGCGCCATTCACGTATTCCGAGACTGACTCATGCTCGTGCATTGGAAAAATGAAGGGAATAATATCCGTGGAAATGTTTGGAATGACTCTACATCATTTGGGAAATTTAGGTCCCCCATAAATGGCAACGGAATGTAGCACGCCGGATCCGGTGTCCTCCTCAGCGAGAGTGGGCATACATCCACCATGAGCACCTGGTCCAGTGAACAAATATCCTTGGAAGGTCTCTTATTGAAGAGTATTGATATCATTTTGTAGCACCATGGGAATTTCTTGCTATCTACACAATATTCTCTGCCATACACAAATACTAGTTTGTCTCTAACATGTTTTGGAAGCAAGTGCGCAAGCAATGGTCTAAGTTCTATAATTGGCATCCTTGACCAAATTCCAATGTTGAACTTTTCAAACAATGTCGCGAACAATGCAATTAGTCCCGGTCTTTTGATGACGTTCCTGTGTGGATCCCAATTATCGACCTCGATATTTGTGTCGATAAAACAAAGCAAACCCGTGACGCCGAGTACAACACATTTTTTGAACAAATGTGGCTGCCCATTGTTGGACTCCTGAACAGAAGAGAGATTATAAGAAACGGATAAGAGAACAAGTGAGCCAAGTCCATGTGATGTCGGCTGGCAGCCGATACACATGACCGACCCAGAGTACAAGAGCAAGCAATCCATTATGAGTGCATAGAGTGAGGCGGAGCAAGACGCTTGTTATCGAATGAAGATGGGAAAATCCCGGCCTCAAATGGCAGAGCCAATATTGCTCTCGAAGTATTGAAACGCAACCCTCGAGAGTTTAGAGGGCCACAATCATCATGATTATAGTGACCATGCCCTACCGATCAAACTCTCGAAGGAAACATTTGAATGCTTCGAGAGCGAAATTGACATCCGCCTTTTAAAGCCGGACACCCGGCCTGTAAAGCCTTTATTTACAATTAAATGTACATGAAACATACAAAATGATTACAAAATTTCTACGAACTAGAATATTTCCGCTATATCTATAGTGCACATAAACAATCTACAGAATGTACACAATGCATGTCGGCTGGCAGCCGATACATCATCCTGCCTCCTCCGACTGGTCGACCGCCATGCTACCTCCCATGGCATGTAGCTCTTCCTCCGAATAGGGGACCTCGAATCCCTTTTGATACTTGGGTGTGACTCTAACATAGAGATCATGCAAGGTGGATCCCGGCATATATCGCAGAAGTCCGATGTCCGAGTTTCTCTCACAGAATTCTGGTACCGTCAAATCCGACAAGAGGAACCGTTCTAGGAACGGTATCATTGAGGCTTGTAGGAAGGGCAGCTTTCCACCCTTCTTCGATTTCTCCGAGTACATTGTACAAGGAGGCGGATGAATGGCGTTGTATGGTAGGTTGAGGACGTTAGTAAATGGTGCGTGATCCACGATCAGTGAGTTGCTGATCGAGGCACCACTATTGTACAGCAAGGGGGATGACCCGAGAAGTCGTGCAAGACGTTTTAGGAAAATTGGTCGTGACTGATTGTTAGGATCTCTGTACATAGACTCGTCACACGACTCCTGCCCAAAGGCAAGGAAATCCTCTCCGATCTCCGGTACTTTATGGTTCAAATTGTGCAGTCTCTGCTTTAGAGTCTGTAAGGGTAAGACCGACCAGTAGATGATCATGATGTCTTGACTCTAACAAAATCTGAGGAACTGCTGGAGCCCCGGTCGATCTCTAACGTGCGATCTCTGGTGCAAGTTTGCCCCCTTCAAAATGAAAGGCTCATAGTGTAGCAGTGTTCCTTGCACCTCTAAGAAGAGGAACAATCTCGAAGTCGCTACCTGTGGAGGATCATAAATGGACAGATTTGCTCTCGATTCGAGAGGCGGTTGTTGACACTCATCCCTTCCTTCAGACACTGTGTCCTCGGTTGCCTCAGATGGTTGAGATATTTCATCTGCAATGCAAGATGAAATACATAAAACATGAGATGCAACTTAGAGCGGAATTGGACAACAGTAGTAGAACGTATCGGCTGGCAGCCGACACACTACTTGAGTATTCTAGTCTATCCAAGTACAGGCTCCCATTGACAGGTCCCTACGATCAAGTCTGAGCCAGTCATCACTACATGTAAATGAGCTATACTAAGTAGATGTCTATCGCCTACGAACCTCTAGTCCGCATCCGCTTAGACGATGGTCCGGGAGACAGTGCCTCATTCGGGAAGTCGTGGTCTTGTGATGGCCCGCCTTCGTCTAGCTCCATATCTTGTCGCGTCCGTTTCTGTCCGGATGGCGTTGAGCGGGACGAGTCGATTGAACCCGATGTGTGTTTGCTCGTGACTCCTCTACTCCTTCCCCTTCTGAGTTCAACCTGCGGAGCTTCCTGAGGTATCGGCTGCCTGCCGACATCTTGATGTATCGGCTACCCGCCGACAGCAACATCCATCCTTGGTGCCGGAATCCCTATGGCAGTGAGTGGTTCTTGAGGCTCACTCGCATTGTCTTCCGGGAGGGTATCGTCCAGCCTGAGGACCTCCTCTGATGGAGGAACATCATGCAGATTGACGACCATGGCGTTAGAGGTGGCACCACAGGCCTGTCTACTCAACCCGGCAGATTCCACTGTAGTGTGCGCCGATAACTATTGCAACTCTACGGGGTCCGGCGTCGACGACTGATTTGGGATCGTCGATTGTGGTTGTCGTTCCCTGCGAACGAGAGACTCTCCAGGGGAGAGTTCACTTTCCGAGTCCGACGAGAATATCCTAATTGGAGAGCTCTCCCACATGCGTGCTTCGGGCATTAGCAGCGCAGACCGCGATGGACCAGCAGAGCCTCTCGGATTCTGCTGCAACATTGGTGATGATATTGGTGGTGGCTGCTGTGCAGTGGATGTATGTGGTGGGGCCTCCAGATTTGGTCCTCCAACAGTCCCCGACTGCGATAACACACTGGGAGCAGAAACGAGATTCATTCCCTTCACGCGCTCTTTCGCCCTCGCTACTCCGTCCTCCTCCCTAACGAACTCTAAGACTGTTCGTCCATTCCTCTGCTTACCCACAGTACTTGAGTCAGAGACGACGTATCGGCTGCCAACCGACACAAATGAATGGCATGAATGATGTGAATTCCTTTTGAGATGAGGGTGGAGTGACTTACCAGAGCGATCTCCGTGATGTTTCCACCTCCCTAGATGTTGATAACGGTGGCCTACTTCGCTTTCAACGTGGGCTTCATTAGTTGCTCGAGAAGCCCATGTCCGACCCCGCACATTCCGCCATTCCAGTCTACCTCTCCCTCGACGTCGACCTGAAACCATTCCGGCGCCTTGGAGATCCCGATGAACCTTTTGAACACCGGAAAGAGGGAGGCCCTGTCCTCCGGCTTGGGGAAGGTGATGGATAGTGTGACCATCGGCCTGGCCTCTATTTCCGCCCTAAGGAAGCCGCCACGAGCTGACGGTTGATAGTACATGGTGTGGTAGTACCACGATGCTGTTGAGGAATACGATGCCGACGTGACAGAATCCCGGAAGCGTGAGTTCCCGATGAAAAGCATTGGGAGGGGAATGTAGGCGTTGTTCAACGCTCTGTCTGTCCCATCGTCTTCTGCGGGTATTTCAGCTGCCAGGGATATGTCGAGGAAATCATTTTTCGACACCGCTAGGGCTTCCCCACTATCGTTGTATCCAAAGAGAATAATGAACTTCTTGTCGTCCACTTGCAGCCCCTCATTCTCCTTCCTTGTTCGAAGCACGTCCACCACCTCCGCGATAGTCTGCCCTAGCCGACATTCGTATCTCAGGTCATTCGAACTTCCTTCCTCCACCGGTGCCACTGACATTGTGGCGTAGTTCATGAGAGTTGTGTAGAAGACCCCCGGCGCTTTCCCATCGACGCTCTTGTCCGTTGTCGGATTCATGGGGTTGACTCGCCCTTTCAGCCAGTTGCTTCCATCCGTGAATTTCATGACATCCTTCCAGACATTCCGAACAACGGCAGCAGAGTAGCCCTCCTTGTCAGCCAGCTCGTGCCAGTTTTCATCAGTATATGGGACCCAAGCTGCGTCTTTGCAAGGAAGGGGATACTTCTTCCTGGTCCACATAATTTCGTTCATGACCACCCTGTCCATCTTTTTCTCTCTGCACCAGTCAAAGAGTGTCATCTTCCCGGATGACTTCGCCTTGGTAGTGTTCTTAATGCTGACGCGTAAGGCAACGATATCCCTGACTAGTTCGCAGAGGTCTGAGTCTCGCAGCCCCAACGTTGGCGTGAGATCCGTTTTCGTGATGTGCGTGAGGGGTTTTCGATTGACAATGAGATTCGGAACTGTCCCATCGTCCCCAATGAATTCTCCATTCTCCCAAGCATCGAACGCCTCTGTCTAGAGTACCCATGTACTCTCCTTGATGAAGATGAGCGGCAGCTTTGAGGATACTTTCTCATCCACGAACAGGGTTGTTCGCTGCGACAGCGCGACACCGCGACAGACAGACGTCGCGCGACGTCTAGTAGAGCCCGCGCGACGTCACGAAAAGTCAAATTTACCTTTGACTTTACAGGAAATTACCCCCCTCCAGGTGGATGCCACATGGCATCCACTTGGCAAACTGGAGGGCGTGTACGGGTAGGAGAGTGCGGGTAGGGGCGACTGCGGGTGGGCGACTGCGGGTGGACGAGGGCGACTACGGGTGGGCGAGGGCGACTGTGGGTGGGCGACTGCGGATTTCTGAGGGAGACCGCGGGTGGGCGACTGCGGGTTTGGTAGGGAGACCGCGGGTTCAGGAAGTGTTCTTGGGTGGGCGACCGCGGGACCGCCCGATCCGACTTCGGGTTTGAGGAGGGGCGACTGCGGGTCTGAAGACAGCGGGAATGGACGACTACGCGTTTTTGGAGCGCTGAAATGGGCGACTGCGCATCAAGGGCGACTGCGGATCGTAGGCGACCGCGGGTACCAACTAAACCATCCCGAAACTTGCACACGCGGTCGCCCACAAAGAAGTCTCTTCGACCCGCAGTCGCCCCCTACGTGCAGTCGCCCCACTGAAGATTGAGTTTGCATTTTCCAGAAAATTAGTCTCCCTCCTTGACCCGCAGTCGCCCTGATTCAAATGTGTTTTTTGCTTCGTCGATGACCCGCGGTCGCCCCTGACCCGCGGTCGCCCTAAACCAACAACCAATTTGACCCAACACTAATTAGCATCTGCAGCATATTCTAATTGATTTTTCCTTATCTCACATCCAAACTTGGTAATAAATGTTAGGCGTCAGTTCATATCAAAGACATAGCAAGGCAATGGAAGAATTATTCTCACAATGTGAAGGGTTTCCCAAACCCTAAACCCTAGACCCTAGACCTTGGAAAACAATAATACAACTTTTATCTAGAATCAAATCCTTAAACCTACATAAAATACTTACACATCCTACACGAGATGTAGTGTTTTAGACCTAAAACAGAATCATGTCTTTTTTGTCTTGTTGAATTTGTAAACAAAATGGAGGAAGTAACATATGATTAAAGGGAATTAGAAACAATAAGGGAGAGGTCCAAAAAAAAAACACCATCTCGTGAAACATGCCCAAATAAATCTAATCATGCCCAAATAAATCTAATTACACCTCCCCACTATTAGAATGTACATAAAACTTTCATTTGGAACTTCTTGCCAAAGGAGTGTTGGAGAGCTAATGCAAAACCTAGGATTTGTTTGTCTTGTTGAATTTGTAAACAAAATGGAGGAAGTAACATATGATTAAAGGGAATTAGAAACAATAAGGAAGAGGGGTCCCAAAAAAAAAATTAATCTTGTGAAACATGCCCATACCCGCAGTCGCCCAAAGCGCAGTTGCCCTAGAACCCCAGGTCTGATTTTGGAAGTGATCTGGGGACCCGCAGTCGCCCCCTACGCGCAGTTGCCCTGATGGAAGGGGGGAGATTGCATTTTCGAAATTTCTGGTGTCTCCCACCTTGACCCGCAGTCGCCCCCTACGCGCAGTCGCCCTGATGGAAGGGGGGAGATTGCATTTTGAAATAGTTAGGTGTCTCCCACCTTGACCCGCAGTTGCCCCCTACGCGCAGTCGCCCTGATGGAAGGGGGGAGATTGCATTTTCGAAATTTCTGGTGTCTCCCACCTTGACCCGCAGTCGCCCTGATGGAAGGGGGGAGATTGCATTTTCGAAATTTTTGGTGTCTCCTACCTTGACCCGCAGTCGCCCCCTACGCGCAGTCGCCCTGATAGAGGGCGGAAAAGTATTTGGTGTCTCCCTCCCCTTCCATATGGGCGACTGCGCGTAGGGGGCGACTGCGGGTCAAGGAGTTTACATTTTCTCCTTGACCTGCAGTCGCCCCCTATGCGCAGTCGCCCTGATGGAGGGGGGATTTTGAAATGTGTTTCCCCCTCGAGGACCCGAGGTCGCCCTGACCCGCGGTCGCCCTGATCCGAGGTCGCCCTTGAAAGACGCGAGGGATCCTTGGACCGGACCCGCGGTCGCCCCACACGTAGTCGCCCCATGCGCTGTCGCCCTAGTATCCGTGTTAAGGTTAGCGCATGCGCCCCTGGCGACCGCGGGTATTTCATGGGCTGTTCCAGCCTGTGGTCCATAATTTTCATAACTGCGCCTTGTAGTTCACCTACCTTGTAGTGGCTGAATGTGGGCCCAATGTTGTGGAGGTCTCGTGGTTTTTTTGGTTTCCCACAAACAGCCAACAATACAACAGACACTTCTTGTATACTTCAATGAACCCAAAATCTTTTCCATTAGTTTAGGATAGTGAGAATATCAAAGCCATTTGATGTAGAGGGCCTTGAAACGGCAATTGCATTCATTGTGGCAAAGTTGTTGAATAATAAGGATGCACACACAAATGGGTGTGAAGTCACCGAAAAAGGGTACACTAAATTCACATTTAAAACAATTAGCAATTCAAATGAAAATGATTCATTTGGTTCTTCATTGATTCTCTTTCATTTTTGGGTGTTATAGTAACGTAGGGGGCCTCAATTGTTATGTAGCCTATTCAAATTTAATCTTCTTGCATTGCTAATGATTAGTTATTTGGCTCCTTACAGGCTTAATGGCAAGTGTTCAATTTAGCAAGTGCTCAGAGGAAGTCATAATTATTCTCGACCATGAATATTTCCGGTAAAAATTTGTTTAGTTTGCCTTTGACTTCCTTATTGTCATCCACTTGTATTGTAGACAATGTCTTTTTAATAAGTGGGAGAATCACCATGACAATGACTATTCTATTGGAATTGATTTGTGATCTTTGAAATAGGATTAAGGACTTTTGGAAAGGCTACAAATTGTATTGCTTTGCTCATTATGGCCAATGCAATGAGTCCAAAGGCCATTTCCAAGCCAGCAAAATGGGTGAGTAAAATATTGCCCTTCATTTTGTATAGGTGATTTGAATCCTTGAATAATGAAATGAACATGTATTAATGAACATTTCTAGTTGGATAGTTAGTGGTGGACATTTCATCTCACTATTAGTGCTTATTTGCTGCAGGACGAGTGATGTGTTTGATACAAAACACACGCGATATTGTTTGGGGAGCCAAATTTGATGAGGCCATTAGGGAGGGGTGGGCCATGATGGAAGAATATGTGTGGGTTCGGCAAGGAAAAGATTGCACAAACCTCAGGTTCGGTTGTTCTAGTATAGAACTTGTATTATAAGATTATATGCTAAAAATACCCATATGTAGTTGTTATGTTTTAATATTCATTGATATGGGGGGCCGGGAGATGCAGGGCTTTATTAGAAGAATTTGAGGATGTCGAGAAACTTTCCGAGTCTGAGAATGGATGCTTGTTGTTACAACTCATTAAGGTTAGTGCAATACCACAACACGAGTTAATATACTTGCTAGGTTAGTATTGTTTGTACCCTATTCTGTGAATATCATATGTACTAATGACAATTCCACCTTAGGATGATGAGCACGGGACGGAACGCGCATTTACACAATCTCTGAGCGTTCAAATCAACACCACGGATATCTTTGAGCAGACCAATAATAGGTTAAACCAAGCTCGCGCAAACTTGGACAACCTTGTGCCACGGGCAAATCGTTCGTGACTAGAGACATTATTGTGGTGCATCAAACGGCAACCTTGTACCATGGCATAAGACCCTATTTTGATTTTTGAGTTGGGATCATAAAAAGAAATAAGTTATTTATGAAGATAATAGTACTAAAGTCATGCTCGACATGTGAAATAGCAATGTGCTTGACAAAGAACTTCATTTTACATTTCTATACTATGATTTTGCTAAACAATGCATAGATTGTTTATCTCAGATGGATGATCATATTTTGCTAAACAGTCCATGGTATATGAATGTTTAATTGATTAGTGCCCAATACTTTAATGGTTTACATATGTGACCCCTCCCAAAAAATATATACCCATAAATGTGACCCCCCCAATAAAATATATACCCATAAATGTTGTGGCTTGTTATTCTTGGTTCACAAGTTTGAAATCCTCAAATATTGAAAATGTACAAATGTATGCCCTTGATTTAATCCCTTTGTTTGTAAATATGATGGCTACACTTTTAATTAATATGAAACAAGTTTTATTGTTTGGATACCTATGAATGTACAGATAAATAAAATTTGAACAAAACCATGAAATCAGCTGGGAAATAGCTATGACAATTAATTGTGACAATTAGTTCCCAACTACACCTTCACGGTGCTTGATGAAGCACATGATGAAAGTTATATGGGAGCTCATGCTGTCACACCCAATCCTTATGAGATATTTGAACAACCATCTTACTACACCTATCCTATGCATTGTATAATTGATTATATTGAGTTTTGTTCTCTCACGCAATTTATAATGTGTCAATCACACTTAGGTATTAGTTCTAATTGGTAGGCAGTTAGGTGATGACTGCAACGAGGTTATAAAAGTGCAATGCAAGTATGGCTACATTTGAAGTCCGCCTCAAAGCAATATCGATGACTAATTAATATAATCGTTGTTGACATTATTATTGTGGCCTTATACTGGGTGAATTTTTGGGATTAGAGAAGTTTGTCCAATTTACATTTCATGGGCTCTATTATTTGCACTTGTAAATTGTAAACCCCAATATAATGTAGCACCTAATTCTGCGCTTATAAAACACCTATGTGACGTGTTACTTCAAAGACTGAATATGCCAAACTCAAATCCTAAACTGAACCTGCGGTCGCCTTGGAACACGCGGTCGCTGTCTGCTACTCCGACCCGCAGTCGCCCTGTAACCCGCAGTCGCCCCTACCTGTCGGACCCGCGGTCGCCCTCAGTACCCGAAGCTGCGGTCGCCCCTTCACCCGAAGTCGCCCTAAAGCCCCTGACCCGCAGTCGCCCACTCACCCGCAGTCGCCTTCAAGCCTAAACCCGCAGTCGCCTCTATTTTTTCCACCCGCGGTCGCCCCTTCACCCGAAGTCGCCCTAGCGCCCCAGACCCGCAGTCGCCCCTTCACCCGTAGTCGCCTCAATTTTTCCACCTGAGGTCGCCCAAGGCAGACCTGCACGCGCCCACACCCGCAGTCGCCCACGCTAGCTGTCCACGTCAATTTTGAAGCCCTGCCACGTAGGCAAAATCTATTTACCATGGGGTAAAATTTTTTACCCCTCCACGACGCGATGTCAAGTAAACTCGACACTTCGTGACACGCGACACGCGACGTCAGACGTCATACACGACGCCTAAATCCAAAAATATGTCAGACAAGACAACCCTGTCCACGAAGTGCGCCATAACTTGAAGCTTCGCAGTCTACAAGATTTCGCACCCAAAAATAAGAACACGATAGTTGGTATCGGCTGCCAGCTGATAACAACAATACTGGCTGCACAATCTGCTATTGTATCGGCTGGCAGCCGATAGAATAGCACGTCCAGACATAAGGCGCAGTGATAGACATTACAAGAGATGCTTGATGAATACCTCGAACGCTGGTGACGGCTTGCCACCTCCACGATGCGGCTCCGGACATCCTACCTTCACCCAGGCAGCCCTCCCCATCTCCGCGCAGGATCGGAAGGTCTCCTTCGCCACCTTCTCGGCAATGTTCAGGTTCAAGGCGTTGGACACCCGGACGAGTGTGTCCGCCTGTCTACTGAAGATTGGAATGACCTCGAACTCCAGGAGATCCTTCCTGGCTTCCGATCCTTCAGGGTATTGGTCTGCCAGTTCCCTGCAGGTAGTGACTGTATGCTGCCCGCCAATGATGTACCAGTGAACGTTGGGTGCCTTCCACCACGGCATTGGAATTCCGTCAATGACCACCACATCATTCTGTGCTGGACACCTGTCCATGACCGCATCCAATCCCTTATCCGTTGGTAAAGGCGCGCGCTTTAGTGGAATGCCGTGAATTTCGGGTTTCTTCCGAATTGATCCATACCCCTTGTACATGGTACTGACCTAAAATCACCAGGTCCAAAAATTTATTAACATTCGTGATCTGTCGGCTGGCAGCCCATAGAACACAGAAACGCATAGGGATTGGTGTATGCGGAATGAAGGGAAACGAATGTCAAATACCTGACCAAGGCGATCCTTTGTAATTTTCCTGTACTTCAGCTCATCTGGTGCAATGTGCAGCTTCTCAGAGGGGATGACATCCGGGAGCCGCTGCTTCTTGTATGGAAAGGCGTGCAGCAGTCCTTTTTCCAGCGCTTGGTAGATCGCGTTCACCTCATTGTCCTTGGTCTTGGTAGTGAGATGATTTCCTCGCACCAATGCCTCGTCAAGCGATAGCGTCAACACCCTGTTGGGATCGTCCTTCCCCTTCCCTTTCCTCTTCGGTTTGCTTGGCGACCCCGTGTCCGCAGCCTCATTCTTAGGGTGGTCAACCGTGGGCGTCGATGGCTTCCTCCGAGGGGCCGTCACCTTCTTCTTCCCCTTCTCCATCTCGAGGATGACGCGGGCATTATGTTCATCCCGCTCATGCTTGAGGCATTCCCATCCCAACACAAGTTCATCAACATCTTCTGGTGTGTTGTCAACAAAAGTCATGCCTAGCGACATAGACCTTGCTCCACAGACATCTTCCGTGCACTTCTGGATAGGCAACTCCACCGCGATGTAGTCGGCCACGCCATCTGGGTTGCCAACTAGGAGAAGACAAATCATGACGTGCACGTCTACTTCAACAGCCATGACTGACATAACATTTCCCTTCCCAGGGGTCATGTTCCCCTTCAACTTGAAGGAACACGCAATCTCCACAAGTTTGTCAGACGACTCCCTCCAGCACAGGCCCCACTCTTGGATGGCATCGCTTGCTCTCCACGTTGCGCGTGGTGGGAACCCGTCGCCTAATATCTCGGAGTTCGGGATTTGAGGTCCGAGAAGTCTTGCCAAGAGGGTCGGTTTTCTGCACAATATTACACATCAATTTAGCGCTCAATAATATTGAATCCGCTCGAGGACGCCCAAATCAATCATGCGTAGACTGTATCGGCTGCCAGCCGATAGAACCTGAAATGTCCTCACTCTGCCAATATAAATCGATATCGGCTACCAGCCGATACAGTCTACGCACTGCCCATGACTCTTCTGAAACCCTAGAGCTCCCTGAACAACAGACTATGTCGGCTGCCAGCCGATAAAGTTACTACTACGCAAGAACCCGGAATGAAATTCAAATCGAAATAGCAGGCAAGAAGAATTGTATCGGCTGCCAACCGATACAAGGTATGTGTAGTACCTCTCGGGCACCACATCCGAGGACGCCATCGCCGCAGGAGTGAGCTGCTTATCGGCTGGGTAGAATATTGTGTCGGCTGCTCAGAATCCCGTCCCGCCCGCACTCCTCCTCTGTCGGCAGCCGAAGAAATCCTATCGGCTGAGGTTGGAAGCACGCCACGGCTGATGCATCGACGCGGTTGCTGTGACGCAGTGTCGGCTGCAAGCCGTTGAGAAAGAGAACGTGGGAGAGAGCAAGAGAACGAGAGAGCAAGAGAGTAGATTGCAAATGAGAGAAAATGAAAGTGGCCTGAGGAGTATACCCCCCCCACACACTGAAGTGACGGCTGCCAGCCGGGAGAACCATCATTACAAACCTAATGCATTCATCCAATGATTACATCCATCCACGACTTTTCATCCAAATTCAAGTACTCCACCTTCAACCGAGGACAACCAAGTAACGAACACTCATTGCAGAGAGATGCGTACGTTTCCCACCACGATCTCCAAACGGTTGTACCTGTCTCTTTTGCAATCACCACAACATCCTCCTCCAGATTCAAATTTCAAGCGCCAAAATCAATCTTTGGCCTCCTTCTTAGGTTCAATTTCCAGAGCATTTCATTCTTTCGCCTTCATTTGCCACTTACACGCACTCAGACCGTCCAAGAACCGTTAGGGAGAAGTGGATTGCGGGGGCTTACATTGGTCTTCTATGAATTGATTTGGAGTGGTTTGCAGTGGTTCGCAGTGGATTGAGTGGAATGCCTGGCAATGCAGTAGTGTACACTGGAATGCAGAGCAATGTAATAGATTTCTAGAATGCAGGCATATCAGGGGATTGCAGTAGTTTGCAGTGCGTTGCACAAGTAGTTCAGGAATTAATCAAGGCCATAGCTAGAAATTTCTGTTCTGGCTGATTTTCTGCATTTTCTGTCGCATCTGTGGTCCAGATACATGCCCAGGTCTGGACTGGGATTCAATGCAGACTACCTAGATCAGCATGTTTAAAATCTAGCAACGTCCATGATTCACATGTTTTCGTCTGCGCGGATTAGGGTTCTACTATTGTCCGTACAAGACTTCCTGTCGGCTGCCAGCCGATAGGAAGTGGAGTCCATATCCACGTGGATTCATTAGAGAATCCTCCACGATAGTGAAAGTCATCTAGCAACTGGTAGACGGCTGTATCGGCTGCCAGCCGATAAAGTGGCTCGAGTTCCGTGAGAAGGGTTAGCACAGATATTGTAGGCGTTGTCGCCAATTCTACGTCATGAGTGGATCTACTGATATGGGTTTGGACGTGAGTCCTATAGAAGCATTTACTAAAAACGGTGGCTCCGGGAGAATAAAAATAGGGAAGGGTGTAGTGGTTGCCCTTACCCTCGAAGGACTCTATTACGCTGGAAGGGCGGTCATAGAAGGGGTGGTGAACCGCGATCCCTACCTCGTGTGCGTTCATGTCTTAGATGTTCCACAAAATTTGGACATGCCTATTCCGTTTCCTGAGGGAGACTTGGTCTTCCTCAGACACTGCCCATGAAGGTCAATCATTTGGGAGGCAGACAACATCTATCCCTACGTTGAAGCGGACGGGTCTACATGCGCTCGTGTCGGCCGGCAGCCGATACAGGTCAACAAGGATGAAAAACCAATTCAACAATTCCTATCACTCACTGTGAATATGGATGTTGCACTCCTGCAAACTGTGGGCCCGGAACTGGTATATGCTGGAGTGGGAACAATTGTAGAGTGCTCTCCCAAGGGATTATGGGAAGGCTTCCGCGTTCCGCACAACTTCTTCCTCGTTGTCAAACTACTGCAGGTCATCGACGACTTCATGGATCACATTGCCTACTGTGAAATTCCGAAATTCATGACACTCAAATGCTGTGTTGGATACAGAATACTCTGGAGTGGTTACAAAGTCAGACCGATCGAGACCTCCAATGCGTCCAGCAGAAATGTCGGCTGCCAGCCGATAGGTTCACCAGAGACCCGTATGATGCAGCCACAACTGCTTGCGAAATGCGAAAGTGGAGGAAGCTCCAATGATCCGCCGGAGGAGTTTCGAGAGCCGGCTCAAGGACCCATTCCTGACAATGCATCAGACGAGGACGATCGAGAGGATAGGCTCTACTCCACGGACAATGACAGCCGCGGGTACGAAGATGACCCTCCCAATGTTCATGGTCACAGTACCTCCGGCGAAGGCGGGTCTGAAACAAGCGCTGCGGACAGCTTCGTTCATGCGGATGCGTCTAGGGAAAATATGAGAAGTGGAAATATCAGCTGTAACTCGGATGGATTGCAGTCCGGGCTACCAATTCCGGATAGACCTCTGTGGAGAAACCAATATTGTGAACTTCTCAATGACGACTTCTCGTTATTCAGAAGAGCGATTATCCAAGTCTGCCTGCCAAACGAAGCCTGCGACGATGACGTCCTCGGAGATTCGGATGTCGGAGTCATGTTCGTATCGGACAATGAGGCACTGCAAATGACAACCATGCGCTGGAGGTTATCACATGCAAGATTGGAAGGAGGAAGGCTACTCTCTGAAATTGTCACGCTATACTCGGAGGTTGCTCTCTTGAATGTGTCAGACGACAATGGAATGCAGGGAGTACCGAAGAATCCATACCGGTCAGTGCGCAGAAAGGTCATTCCCCGGAATACCGAAAGCTTGTCCAAACTACAGTTGAAGACCTCGGACATGGACATACGCAAGGTCAGCTCGCAAACGTGCTGCAAGCTCAGATGTTGCCAGACGTTTCCCTGGGAGGACACCAGAAATATACGACGGAAGTTCTTTACTTGCACATTTGAGACCAGGAGGGAGATGGCATATGCGGTGCAGAGTCAACTTCATGCAGGTGTTACTCCTAGAAAAAAATTCATTACTCTTGCAAACACAGACGTTTGCGAGAACGCTTGGTATATCATTCACGGGGTCTCGAGGTCGGCCTATTATGTCTACAAGGCTGCGGCCGTTGAAGGATCTGTTAGCGGATCGCATGGAAATGTAGGGGCTCGAAGACCAAGGCCACAAACAGTTCAGGCTCAAGCAACTCTCATGACGATCATCAACGAAAACGCGGACCAGATGCCCAACGAGTTTAGACTGGTTGGAAATAAACGCGTAGACAACCTCAAGGTCGTCCCCTCTGCTATGAATTGGGATCACATGCGTGAACAAGTTAATTATGTAAGTTCATTATTTGCCTCTGCTTATTCAATACATAGCTCCTCATGTCGGCTGCCAGCCGATACAATCATTTTCTGCCTTCGAATTCCTTTCCATGCGCTTCTGTCATAGATCACTTCTCTTATTCGTCCGTCCGTTGCAACTCTGTCGGCTGCCGGCCGATAGAGCTGTTTAGCCACTCTCGGAAACTTATTCAACGAGTTATGTCAAACAGGTCAATGGTATATGTAATATGAAGCCAGTCTTGCAGTCTGCAATCAGTCGCCTCAGGAAAGCACATTTCAAAAACGTAGAGGTCAAGGCTGTGGGGAGCAATTTCTCGAAATGCACAGAATGCGACTTCCTAGTTGAGTTCATTGCGAAGTATCCGAGAGGTTGCGATGAGTGGCAAGCCCTAGTCGAGGACATAGAGAAACATCTCAATTACCAACGCGCTTGTAGAAATGTATATAGTGGATGGACTACACAGTCGGTGCAAAATCCATCAGAGTTCCTCTGCATTATTCATGACAAAATGGACACCACAAAGACTGCGATTCCGAGGATGCAGCGCATCACCAAAGCCACCGTTGGGCTAGGGCAGATTCCAATCTCATATACCGGCATGCTCACTCATGGACATGGAGATGGCGCATATGCTCATTACTCCACATCACTCTGGCCGGGGGATTCAAATTTCACTATATCGTCGTTGTGCAGGGTACTCAGAGCTCTCGAGAGGCCACATGTTCGGGAATCCAAGATACTCTTCTCCACTCCGCCACATAATAGCTTCTTTGAGGCTCTGCTCCATGGGAAATCGAGGTGCAACTCCTCCGTTCCTGAGGCCGTAGGGAAAGTTACGAACACTCCACAAACAGGGCGACCTCATGTTCCACTTCCTAGAAAACTATTCTTGCAACTTGACAACTCCGCAAAAGACAATAAAAATAGGTTCCTCATGGCTTTCTGCTCATTGCTCACTGCCAAGCGAATTTTCAAAGAAGTTACTGTCGGGTTTCTCATTGTCGGGCACACGCACGAAGACATCGACGCGCACTTCAGTTATCTCTCGAAACTAATCAAAAGGAAAAACACCTACGTGCTTGCTAATCTCATGAAGGCGTTCATGGATTCACAGAAGACTGTGGCCTTCATTCCGGAGTTCATGCAGGAAGTGGCGGACTTCAAATCATTCCTCAAGGGCTTCCATCATGATGGGGTGAACAAGATCATCGGGCTTGGAGACAAACACCTCTTCAAATTCTACGTCGTCGAGGCTGGAGATGATCGTGGATGGCCGGTCATGAGGTACAAAATAAGGACCACGGACTCATCATGGCTGCCTCCAGGGCCGCCCGTCAAAATGTGGACCGCGGACAAAGATGGGAGACCCAACATTCCACAGGGGGACCCACAACCGGTGCCATTCAAGGCACTCTGGGGAAATGTGGACATTAATCCTAGAAGACGAAATGCAGAGAAAGAAGTCGCCAAGGCTACTGAATGCAATGAAAAACAATCCTTCATCAAAAATGGAATCGCTAAGTACATTGAATTCTGGAAATCGGGAATGGCAAGAAACAAGCGATACGCAGAGGAGATGACAAGTTGTGTTGCTTACTGGGAAAGAATTCTATCGAAGATTAACTCGCCGTTGCCACAAACTCCAGCATTGCTTCAAGAGGGATTGTGGCCGCTCTCTGACTGGACAAGGGGTCATGGAACTGCTTTCACACAGGACAGGGCGGATCCAAATAATCCAGTGGACACCACGCCGGAGGACGAATCTGAGCCAACTCCATATTGCGGTCCTGCCAAGGACAGACCAAGGTTGACGTTCAATCCATTCAGGGATGTCCTGCTAGGGGACTTTGTTCTTTGCCGACCATGTCAAAACAATTACCTGCCGGTTTGGCTGGGTAGGGTACTCGAGTGTGTGGACATGACTCCAGGACCAACGTATGGGAATTTCAAGATAGAGTGGTGGACTCCAATGAAAGCCAAGAGGGAGGGAAAAGCGCTTGTGGCGAGGGAATGCTGGACTCGGAGGTGGCACAAGGAACTCTGTCTGCCGCAGATGGTTCATGTCAACATTGTCCTGTACTCACATAGAATGCCCTCGCATGCAAAGAAAGGACCCCCCACATCTCATGTTATCCCGGAGGCCTCGGTTGCTACTGCGATTGCAAATCTAGAGGCATCAGGTGCAACTGTGGACAAGGATGCAGATGATGAGGGAGATGATTAACCCCACCACGCTTCTCTATCCTATCGACTGCCAACCGATACGACACTTTCGAGTCATAGTGGTCTTGCATCATCACTCCGCTTCTCGGATACGGGACTCCGATGCATCTGTCAGCTGCCAGCCGATACAGCTGACTGCTCTACATGCTGATCATTTTGTTCTATGAACCGGATAATCTTCTTTCGGGATGATTTCACGGTTCTGCACATTGGTTTTTCTCATTTTCGGCACTATGTCGGCTGTAGCTTCAATTTTGAAATCTATTCGGTATAGACTTTGATATGTACAATATGTATCGGCTGCCCGCCGACAAAATATACTTCCGTCAGCACAGCAATTATGTAGAAGATATTTTTTGTCATTCGTCTTCAAAGTGCTCTTTTCATGTGGGAGTTGCATCGGATATGTATGTCTCGTTTTTCAATTAATAAATTTATATCAACCTCCTCTGGGGACGAATTTCCTACTTACTTTCTTTAGTGCGCTCGAAGATTCATGAATTTTAGACCACGTATGATTACTGTTGTCTTTACTAATGGCGGCGATCGTTAACCTCCTTGTCTTATCGCCTGAATGCCGATACATGTCTTGGTTCCGGGATGGAATCATTAGACATTGATTGGGATTCGCCGGGACTTCGGTTGCACGGTTATAGGCGTCTCTTCTGCTATCACATTCTGAAGCCGGCAAAATTAATAAATCACTACTCTGTTTCTTTTCAAAGCGAATTGTTTGCCATTAAAGCATTTTGTTAGTATTGCAATTCTCTTTATCATTGTGTGGGTGGCCAGCCGACACTTTTACATCATTTGAATCATATTATTCTATTTTCAAGGTCATTATGGACTATGAATTTGTCCATAATTCGTCAATTTGTCCATAAATAGTTAAATATGGGTTGTGGGCGATTTTAGGAGAGAAAAAAAAATGGAAAGGTAGTTCAATTGCTACTAGAGTAGCCCTCCAGAGGCCTAATTTTTTCTCTTATGATAATCAAATTCAATTAAAGTCAAATCACAATCAATAAAGAAAGAATTTTATTTTATTTATTTTATGTTTTATTGATAAGTATTGATTAGTGCAGCCTATAAATTCAATTGTATGATTATGATATATAGTTGTTATTTACAACTTGTTGAGAGCCATCACTAAAATACACTTCTAATGAGAACAATATCTTTGCTTCAATACCATGTTTAATCCCTTAAGGACCAAAGACTCAAATTTCAAACAATAGATGAATGCAAATACATCCCAAAGGCACAAAAATGTGTTTTTTCATCCATCATTTATTTAAAACATTGTTATGGTTGTTCTTTAACATTTGTACCGTATAGATTCTAAACACTTTGCTTTGCAAATGTTCAATAATTCAAAGGATACTAATAGGTCTACCCTCAAAAAACAAATATTCTAGAATTCAAAAGGTACTAATAGGTCTACCTTTAGAGAACAAATATTCTATAATTCAAAGGGTACTAATTATAGGTTTGCCCTCAAGAAACAAATATTCTAGAATTCAAAAGGTACTAATAAGTCTACCCTCAAAAAATCAATTTTTCCATTCAAAAATCAAAATAACTTGAATAAAAAGGTAAGATAAAAATCTTAAAAAATCACTATAATTAGGACTTAATATTTTGAACTTAAAGGAAATAAATTCCTATGAAAATCACACATATTCAATCTACAATCAATTTTAGAAGGAAGTATCATTTTTTGGCTTCAAATTTAATTGAAAATGATTGATTTGTGTATGTATTGATTTAATAGTATGGAGATATGGAAAATTTTGTTAAAATGGTGTATTCTATGTGCCATTTTCAGACTACATGGTCTGAACCGTAAAAGTGACATCTAGGATAGGTATAGATTTTAGACCGCATAGTTTAAACTATGAAAGTGCCATCTATGACATGTATAGATTTCAGACATCTAAGAAAGATATTAACATTAGAGAAAAAATGAGGCCTCCAAAGGGTTGCTCCAACAACAGATGAACTACCCTCCCATCTTTTTTTTTTGGCAAAATTTTTTTCCCCCCCTAAAATCACCCACCTCAAATCTACAATTTTCAATGCTACCAATGGCACAGGAACCCAATTTTACTTTCTTTTTTTTTTTCAAAAAAAGAAAAAAAATTTAGTCGCAAAAAAAGAAAACTAAAAAGCTAAAAAACTAACTAACTAACTAACTAACTAAATTTTTTAGTTCCTAGGGCTGATTGCTCCGGCGATATTCACCCAAGGTGACTTTCCTCTACAGCTAGATTTCGGCCAAGGACTACTTTGAAAACAATAGCTTGTTTGGTCACTTTGGAGCAGCCCTCCAAAGGCCTAAATATTTCTATAATGATTTAAGAAATTTAAGACAAGTGTACATTTCAGACCGCTTGGTCTAAACTATAAAAATTACCAAAGTTGAAGAATTTTACCATTTTAACTAAATTGCCCATACATGATCTATAGATCTTATTATACAACTATTGTTTGAGATTCATAATTAAATTAATATTCTAAGTTGCATCTTATAATTTATATTCACAATTTAGAAATTTGGACTATCCCTTGTTCCTTCTAGGATTATTTATTAGAAGAATGATAGACATAAAACATGTAAGAGTGCAACTATCCAACCACAGAAGAAAAATATTGAGAGATACTCAACTCAATTGCATTTTCTTTGCCCTCCTAGCTACACTATGTACTATCTACTCAACTACCTAGAGTCTTTCTACATCACATAGATTATACAGAGACTATCAGGTGTATGCGCACTTATTAGTGGGTGTAGCTTAGGTCCCATGGTGATCTAACTACCAATGTTGCATGGTGCTTTAACTACCAATCACCCATGGCAATCTTGGCTACAAATATCCTATGGTGCATTAGCTAACTTTGAAGTCCATAAACTTTAGGTGAATCATGTTACCCTAAAGTACTTATATATATTTGGAGTCAAATTCAATGCAAATTTTCTTTGTGACCAAAAAAGAGCTCAAATACAAAATTGCCTAGGCACACAACAAAATCCACACCCTATACTTGAAACCTATCAAATTTCTAAAAAAATCCATGCGACATTTAGTTTTTATCAACAGTGTTGAATGAGGAATTTAAATAATTAGGGTTTCGTAATGGTATATGCTCAAGTCGTGTAGAAGAAAGAGTTGGAAGTGTGGGCTAGAAAATGTAATCAAAGATTTTGAATGTTGGATTAGTATTGTGGTGTTTTATAATGCCACGTCAATCAATTGGCTCAAGATGATGTTGGAGTGTACAACTACAGTTCTTGTTTTGGTGTCCGTAGCATCCTTGAATTTAGTTGTCCTACTCTAAGCCTATATGGTATTTGAGGGAGAATCATGGTATTTAGGATTAGATTTCTTTGACACACTTCCATTAATATGTTGAGTTCAAGGTTTGAAGCAAAGCTACAAACAAATGAGTCTTTATGGATGTTGGGTAATTTCTTTGTGGCCATAGTTGAAAATGTTTTTTTGAGCATGTCAATTAGAAGATGAAAGGGTTAGCAGTAAGAGAGGACATCAAGTTGACAACATGACAATAGAATTTTTATTGTACTTTAAATTGATTGCAAGATACCTTAGTGGACATCGTTTGGGTAGTAGATGCTTGAATTGGTTAATAAAATTTTTATTCATTTACACATAGATGTTACTATGCTTGTAATTTGGAGCAATCATGCTATAAAATAGTCCTTCCACTACTATAACAAAGAAAACCATGTTACAAATCTTGAAAGTTGGCTTTGTTTTATGTGGTTTGGCACTTTTCTTTGCCTCGGGCAACAAAATGGACAATCCAGTTGTCATTCTTTAATTGTTCACTTCACAAGAAGATTTAAAAAATAATTTTTATATTCTGCAAAGGGCTAGCTTTAGTCAAAAAGTTACATACTTTCTAAAACTATATTTAAGATCTTCTATCATTTTTCATACCTTTTAAGCACATTGACTCTAATGTAACTCCTCTAGGACATGCTTATGAAGCTCTTTGGCAATGTACACATATTCTCCCTTGAATGGTGATGAAAAAGGCTTCTAGTCCATCTACTACTTCAATTTTGATTCATCCAAAGGATGTTTTTGGTCTTTATATATGTTTCAAAATTAATTCCAAATTTCCAATGCCAATGGGCATTTTTTATCTTCGTACCATGTAATTTGCATCCTCTTGTCCAAGCCATGCAACCATTCTTTGGATAGTTAGTAGCTTTGCATCTATACATGGATGGGATATCAATCCATGGTGAGAGTCTCATCCTTGATCCCCTTACATTGATTCATGGGAATCCATGACCCATGCTTTTAGAACTTGTCTTGGAATTTTAAAGATACAATCATGTTTTATAGTGTTTTGTAACCATTTTTTTGATGATTGTCCAATTTTGGGGGGATTTTGTTCTTCAATTTGTGCTCCATTTCTAAAAATATAAATTTTCAAATGAAGATTTTTTTGACACCATTTTCATGCTCTTTAACTAGTCTCCTATGTATATTAGTCCTTTTCTTGTACCATTGGCCATTCATGATTTTTTTTCCATGATGCTATAGGTATGAAGTCCTACTTGAAAAGTAAACACACCCAAAGCCAACTTTGTTTTTTTTAATGATTTCAAGTTGCACAATTGTTTGGAATGCAATCAAATGGAAATTTGAATCCTCTTCCAAAAAATATAGACAAGTGGTAAAAAATAAGTTGTACCATCTTTGGTGTCTATTTATCTTATAGAACATGTATAATTGGGCCTTGAAATTTTGCAAATGTATTCAGCAAGAAGATAAGAAGAAGATCTAATGTTCAAAAAAGTAAAACAATTTATGAATTTACTTTTATTCTCCAATTTCTCAAGCAAGGTCATTTTGAAGGCATTAGCCTCAAAGCACGAAAGAATTGTAGGGTTTAAACTATATATTTGAATACATTGGAATTGCTTCAAAATAATGGCACCATTTTTTGGTTGGTGCTCTCCAAGGCAAGACTTGAAGGAGTTGGACAAGGTTTGAAAAGTGACACTTGTCTTCTAATCCCACCTCAAGTTTTTAAGAGTAATCAATCGAAGCCAAGAGTTCTTTGAAGCAATTGATGAGAGCCCTAATGTTTTTGAACTTCATAACAAAGGACCCACTCCTTTTAATGTAGAAAATTGTGCGTTTCACCCCTAAATGCCCAAGCCTTTTCAAGTGTGTTTTGACTATGAAAAAAGAGCATGGGCTAATTAACCCCAGGATAGATGCAAGAAACACCAAACGATTTAGGGAGCGTTCTACCAAAACTGCATTTTTTCTGCCCAGTACTACAAGTACTGTTAGTACTACAAAACAGAGCAATCTTAGCCGCTAATCCGAAAAATCAACGGCCAATAGTACTTTTGAGTACTTTATAATACTGAAAGAGTACTACTTATAGAAAATGATAGTTTATCATAGATAGTAGATAAAATTAAGTATAAATTAATAATAATTAGAATACCATGAATAAAAAAAACCTAAAAATTGGCCATTTATAAAGACTTGATAGTGATTACATTTCACCAAAAACTAAAAGTTGAAACCATCATGAATATTTGGAGCGCTATGGGCAAGGGACCCCTATTTGCATGCATGTTGAGGACAAAGAATTTTGTTTTTTTGAATGCCTTTTGGTGGGCACATGCCCTTCTATTGTGGCAATAGCCCACAACAATCCTAGACGTACATCATCATTTTTGGATACTCCACAGTACTAAAAAACCCTAAAACACAAAGAGTGACAAATTAGGTAAATTACAATTTAATTAAAGGATTTTTTTTCAAAATTTCTCAAAAATAAAGAATCTGAGGACTTCCAAGTTAGCCATCTCCAATAAAAATTTTAAGTACATGGACTTCATTTCCCAAAAGATAAGGCGAATGGCATCTCCATCATTCCAATTGTGACGCAAAATAGTACCGGTGTTTCTTGCATTCACCCCCCAATGAAGCAAATTGTTTTTTTTTCAAAATCTAACCATATAGATGTTCAAAGAGCTTTCTTATTAGTATGTTCACCAATTTTGAGTGCAAAATTGCATAGGAGTTGTGAGATTATAACAAGAAAACCATATATTTTCTAGTTTTAGTATGTTGTCTCTCTACATTCTACAATGTTTCAGAAATTTGCACATAACTTTTTTTTGGAATTAGAGGGGACATGAACAATTACAAATTGTATTAGTTCACTAAAATACACTATCAATAAACTTAATTTCACATGAAAAGCTATCAAATTCATTACACAATCCACCTTGCAATTGTTGAAATGCAATTTTTTTTATAAGTATGAATCGCAAATACCTCCTTTGATACCCCCAAATCAATACTTGCATGTTTAAATTTCCAATGGTGGAAATCATCAAAACACTTTACACTTTACATTGGGACCATTTTTAAGGCAAATGGATAAGTATAAGTTTTTAGATCTCAAATCAAGTGAAATTGGCAAATTGTGCTCAAAGTTGGAAAATGAAGTAAAATTAGCAAGCTAAACTCTTCCACTAGTGGCCATATATGGCTTTGAAAACCTCTCAAAAATCAAATATTTACCTTTTTCAGTGAAAAATGAAAGTTTTTAATACTTAACCCTAAAAATTGCCCAAATTTTGTTCTTAAACGGTCAAACAAATTTTACTGCCCATACCAAAATGAGCCTGAAATTTTCAGATCAACCAAATATGGTCGGTTGGGTATTTAGGGGTTAAACTTGCTCATGAATTGTGGGCCATTGTACAAAGAAGTATTCCTCCTTATTCAACAGTGTTATGGTTGGAGAATTTTATACTTCAAAGAGAGTGTAGTGGCATTCACAAATGCTTTATTCCAACTTTGAAAATTTGCAAAATAATACCAACATCTTATAAAATTACAAAACAATTGTAGTTGGATTTTTCTTCACAATATTAACCCTTGAAAGACCCTTGGGGTCCCTCTATACAACCTATATTTAGCCTTACAACTCATAAATTGTGGTTTAATATATGAATTGTGCTACATTGTTCTTTACGTACTATCATGATCATTATTTGACTTTATATTGAAAAATATTTGGTTAATGTTTTTCTTGTCAAATACCCCCAAATCTAAAATATATAGTATACTGCCGCAACGGGCTTTCAGGCTCTTCAAAGGTTAACCTTATTTTTAAAAATGAAAATGTAATTTGCCCGTGGAGATTTTCAAAAGCGGTGCTTTTAGGGGTCCTACAGTGCGAGTCGTCAACAGTCAGAGTCTCCGACAGTCAGAGTCTTGCCAGACAAGCAAGACAATGAAAAACTAGCTCCCGAACGTCTTGGGTTCGTCTTGGTGTGGTACAGTCTCCGTTAGTGATCCTCGAACCTCCTCCGATAAAAAAATTCCGATAAAAAAACTTGCTGGTTTGGAATAGGGACTTCAGGTGGCCAGGCATGCATTTAAACTCAAAGACTGCCGCACCGCATGAACAATATTGTCACGTTCTCCTCAATTCACTGGGTAATGTATGCATTCGATTGTTGAGTATTCCTGGGTAATGTATGCAAAATCGAATGCATTCGATACATTACTCAGGAATCACAATTAATGTTGTGTTGTGTGCAAGGCAGATTGGCAGCATTTTTGTTTGAAATCCTGTGAAATGTTCTGAAAGCTAGCTAGATTCATCCTTTAATTTAAGCTGAAGACCTCCGCTGTCGGTCGAGGAGATCAGTTACTTCCTCGATGTCTGGATTGGGTTCTTGTACTTCTGTGTCAGTCTTCAATTTCAAGATTGCACGATGGTACCATGCTAGAAATTGTCGGTAGAAATGACCTTGAACACATTGTATTGCAGGAACACTGGGCGCCCGGGAAACCATTAGCGATAGCTCATTAGCACCGACAGGCAGAATCGAAATTCGCACTCGCTCCTGGTTGGTATGTCCACTGATCCTTCGAAACGCTTGTTTAGAAAGTTGTATGGAGGTAAGTGTCCGTAACATTGTGATTCCTGGGTAATGTGTGCATTCGATTTTGCATACCTGGCACCCTGTGGTTTTGCATACCGGGTGATGGCTTCCCTGGCACCCTGTCGAGTCCCAAAGCTTGTTCGCCGGTCGGTGCTTGGTTGTGCTCCATAAACAACACTGTCAGGAGTGTTGGAAGTGAATTGTGGTTTGCAATTATTTTGACTCACTTCTAGATTAACACTCCACGTATAGTGCTTGTACTGCTGGCCATGTCCTTTGTTAAGTCTCTCAGGGGTGCTCAACAGAATTTCCTCGTAAATTTCAGGTTCATAATTCAAGCAACAATAGCTCTGCCCTGACACCCATTAATTACTTTATCGGTTAGAATCTTCATGGTCCAGAAGATAAATTTGGAGTTTAACAATACTGAAAAATATTTGAGTGCAGGAAGGATGGGAAAGCCTAAGATGCGAGCCAGAGGCTCAAACTGGAATCATGCACATACAGTGGCACTGGCAGAGCTGAAAAGGGAGGCCTCTCTTAACAAAGAGGACGGTCGACTGGTGTGGGAACGAATTGCGCGGACCCTTTCCAGCAGATTTCCTGGTCAAATCAGAACAGGTGCTCAATGTCGAAGGAGGTGGGACACCCTTGTAAAGGATTACAACCATATAAAAAAATATTGTGTCGAAACTGGGAAGCAAAATCATCGGGAACTTGATGAAGGTGCCTTCGCTTGTATGAAATTGCCCACCGCTTATCAACAGGATTGGTACGACATTGTGGAAGAAGTTTGTAGCCAACGCAAAAGGAAAGAGAGACGGAGTAAGGGTTCCCATTCTATCGGACTTCCAGAACGCTTTCCAAATAGAGATACTCTCGGTTCGGCCTCAACTAGTAAACCTGTGAGTTTCATTCCTCTTCACTTTTCTACAAATTAGACTCTTCAACTTGGATGAATGGTTCAACATCTCGGGAAGTTAGCTGTTCATTTATGTTGAGGACATGAACTTCAATTCTCTGCTTTTGAGTGTTGGTAAGGATATCAAATGCGACCGATGCGGTCCCTTATTTTTCGACATCTGAACAAGCTTAGGTGTTCTTTTTTCTTCTGTCTTATTCTGTACTAAGTTGATATGTTTTCCCCTTGTGAGTAGGTGAGACACTATGAACAGTCGACCACTACTTACGCACAAGTCTCTTGTAGTCCGAGTTTAGAAGTTGACAAGGTGATCCTTGAGGAAGAAGTTGTGAGGCCTTTGACTGAAAATGATTGTTTAATGGTTGAGGCGACGCAACTGGGGCAGCATGGACAGGTTTCTAACGAGTTTTTTCAAGAACCTCAGGTACATATCAATTCTAGAGGCGTGGTCTGTGTTGGCCTCTGACCTATTTGCATTTGTGTTTGCTACTTGCTGTGTTGTGTATAATTTCGCTTCGAATTCTCTCCTGTTGAGTATTGGTAAAGATATCAAATGTGACCCATGGGGTCCCTTATTTTTGGACATTCGAACAAGCTCTGGTGTTAATTTTCTTCTGCCTTAATTCGTACTAAGTTTATATGTTTTCCCCTTGTAAGTAGGTCACTCGCCATGAACAGTCGACCCCCGAGTGGACCGTTATTTATGCACAAGTCTCCTCTAGTCCAAGTTTAGAGGTCGATAATCTGAGCCCTGTTGAAGAAGTTGAGAGGTTTTACATTGAAGATGATGGTTTAGGGCTTGAGGTGACTGGGCAGCATGGACAGGTTTCTCAAGAACCGCTGGTACACATCAGTTCTAGAATCACGATCTGTGTTGGCTTCTGACCTACTTGCATTTACATTTGTGTTTGTTACTTGCAATTTGTGTGTGTTGTGTATAATTTCGCTTCGAATCTTCGTATTCCAGTCCTGGTAGGAACTACCTTTTGACCTCTCATTGTCTGTGTTGAATTTTTCCCTCCAGACATTGGTATTACCCAACCTGCTACCGCTAACTTGGCAACCAGTCAAAAATGGAGACCGGCTGGAGGAAGATGACTTTTGGGATTCGGTTGAAGCCATGCCAATGGATTGTTCGGCTGAGGTAAAATAGACACTGCTTTACAGAGGATTAGCAAATGATGAATCGAAAAGCTAAAGTTAATTCCACCCCTCTGCAGGCTAGGTATGCTTAAGTTTTTCAAGTCCTTGTTTGTGCTTACTATGTACACGTTGTATGCAGATTGAGGAATCCGAGACAGAATCATTCGGACTTGGAGCCCAGCCGAAAGAAGCACTGCAACATCATGTGCGGGATGATTCGTTTGAGACCGCAAATGAGTCGAGAGCAACAGAAAGCAACTTCCCGACCATTTATTCTGGTGAAACTGCGACTGCCAACAGGAGCTTGTTTTTCTTCGTATTTCTAAGGGCATGGCTCTACACAAAGATCATGGTATCATGTATGTCCTCACGAAGCGAAGACTCGACGATCCCTAGACAGAGCCGACGATGGTCTCTTAAGGTAAAGTTTATCTATATATCCGTTATCGAAGCAGAGATATATAGAGAGACCCGTGATTACCAAGTACGACTTGGAGTCTGCCGGCACCATTCAAATGTAAGTTATTGATCCTGTCCTTGTTTTGTTAAATTCGAGAAAAAATTGTTTCTATCCATGCGCAGGTGATTTTGTTAAAAATTCGTCAGTACTGCCACAAATGCGCTCGTAAGAGCAGGACCGAGGGCATGGAAATGGAATCGAAGCAGGCAGCCCGACTTAAAGAGAAAGCCCGGAAGAAAGCTCCGATGCCAAGAATGGAAAACGTCCCTGCGATGTTAGATGCTGCAAGTTCTACGAGTGCTGCAAGTGCTACAAGGGGAGACAAGCTACAAGTGCTACCAGAGCCACAAATGCCACAAGTGCTACAGAAGGACACTGAGAGAATTTCCAATTCAGCTGCGGTGGATGAGAGGGAAGAAGAAACCATGTCCTTCAAAGTTGAGAGACAGCAACTGGTAGGCAAGAGCTCCACCAAATGTGTGCCTGTAGGCAAATTGTGTGAGTTGAGCAGGAGACTCTTCCCGGCCTATCTTGGCCAATCCTTGCGTTAGTTTTGTTGTAATCTGTCTGTATGTGATGAAAGAAGTAGACTTCATGGACTATTAATCATGGACTATCAAAAGGAAAAGCTTGGTTTAGGTGGCAAGGCAGGAGGTTCATAAACTGACTATCCTAAATGCGTTTTGGTTCTAAATGTATCCTGTCTCTAGGAATGAGTGACATGTTCCTTGAAATATATATTGTTGTCATTGATGAGGTTGGTAGGCTTAATTAAAGGGATGGTTTATGGACCTCCTACCTTATGATCTTCATAGAAGGATAACAACAATGAAAACTTTAGAGTAGGGATCAGAGTGTGTAATGATTGGGCTTTTTTATTTTTATTTGGAGGTGGTGGATTTGTAAAGGGACAATTTGGGCCAAAGATTTGTTCAGTATAATGTCTTGTTGAGGGAATGTTTTGATACTATGAATATCTTTTTTTGGTGCAAATGAGATAGATGTTGAATTCACCCAAATTACATTATAGGCTCTTTCAACTTTCTCCTTAGAAAATTTATGATTTATTTATTGTGGCTTTGAGACGTGTGCAACTACTGACATTTGCAATTTGTTGCTTATGAATTTGTTAAGCATTGAAATTATTCCTAATTTTTTGTTGTAGTCCCAGTATGTTGTAGGCTTATTCCAAGGCTTGTAGAAATAGATTGGAAGATGAATTAAAACTATTTTGTTGATGCATTGATAAAACCACCACAAGCTACAACTAGTATCAAAGTTTAGTTAGGTCAAATCACAATCAATAAAGAAGGAATTTCAATTTTTTGATTTCATGCTTTATTGATAAATATTAGTTAGTGTAGACCGTAAATTTCATTGTTTAGGTATAATATGCTATCAATATTTACAACTCTTGTTTGAAAGCAATCACTAAATTATTCGTTTAACGCAAGTATCAACTTTGTTTAAATACCATATTTAACCCCTTAAAACCTAGATGTTCAGCATAAAAAGAGTTTTGAGGTCTCTAAGAGACTATGAATTTTTAGTAGTTTTCTATAGTTCCCATAGTCCAGGAACATGGTTGCAACTACAGTCTAATGTGGCATAGAGATTGTCACATCAAATAATATTTTTTTATTTTTTATTTTTTATTATTTAATAATTTGGCTGCCCTACATTGGTTCATAGCACGGAGAACAACCCAAAATAGTCTCTTAGAGGCCTCAAAACTCTTCTTATGGATTTCAAACAACATATGGATGCAAATACAACCCAAACACACAAAAAATAATGTACATGTTTTTTCATCCATCATTTCAAAAAAAATTCTTGTGGAAGTTCTTTAACACTTATATTGTATAGATTTTGAAGACTTTACTATGCAAATATTCTATGCTTCAAAGGATATTGTCAATTTTTTATAAAACTGTATGAGTTAAAAGATAGGGTTTATTTACTTCAAAAGAGGGAAATTTTATATAATATGTAGAGCTACTATTGGATCCATGCAGGAATCCATGAAATGCTATATACTCTAATATATAAATTAGACTATCAACAAAAACATTATGTAGTAGGAATTTTTATTAATAAGTTAGCATTGATAGATAGGGGTTGTACAAGAAATTTATAGTGTGGTGAATATAGATGGGGACAAATAATTCCACATGGATGATAAAATTAACATAGTAAAAAAATCAACAATGAAGGGTATTTGATTGAAATTGTGCCACAATACTACTTATATATATATTTCATTCTTTCAGTGGTTTCATTTTGTACCATTTTAATAGAATACTGCCATTTTAACGAAATTGACCATCTTAGTAGGATCAATAAACTAAAAATTGTACAATATGAGGATAGAGCTTAAAGTTCATTTGATTTCAAGCTTTGAAGCCATATGCGTTAAACACATTCATATTGAATGGACTATTCATATGATAATTTAAGTGGAAATCTGAAGTGTTCAATGGTGAACTTATAAAGGGTGAAAGGTGTTTTGGAAGAGGAAAAGTCCAAAACTACTAATTTGAAAAAACAAGTAAGGAAATATTTGAAAAAATTTCAGCCCATTTGCCCACATAGATTGAAAGATTAAAACGTTTAAAAAAAAGTTTTTTTTCATTCCTTGAAATAAGGTCAATAGACTTTGAGCCCTCTAGGAGTAAAATTTTTGCTCTACACAAAAATGAGGATTTTGACCATTTATAATTATGTGATGTTAGGTTCACTCATGAAAAATTTCAGAAGCAAGTATAGAGTCTCACTTACTCTAAATAACCATGCAATGCAAGGAGGTTATTTAAATGCATCGGCAATACACTAGTCAATTTTTGATGATTTCTTGTGCAATGAGAAAAAATTTCATTTGAAGTCCAACTGGTGGAAAGTTAAAGACAAACATTTGGAATATGTGGGAAAAATTTCAAGAACTTTAACTTCACAAATTGCAAGATAATAGAGCTTAAAGTTAGAAGAAAATGTTTTTTCTTGAAGCTGCCCCAACATTTTTAACAAAGTTTGAATCCTCTTAGAATGTAATTCTAAGAACTAAATTTGTTTTGACAATTGTATACCATATTTTATTAGTTACATACATGCTAAATTTCAAAAGTTGATGAGTGTTTTTGCAAAAGATGCCCCAAAGATGTCCAAATTGCTTAGGCTACCAAAAAAGTTTGGGGCAACATAACGGCTTTGACTCAAGCATCCAATTAGAAGAAAATTATATTCCCACTAATTATAATACGAAGATCTGTTAAAATTACGAAACAAATTCAGTTGGATTTTTCTTCACGTTATTAATAACGTCATTTAAAAAATGAAATTTGACAATGGAGATTGTACGATCTGAAAAAGCGATGCTTTTATGTGGTTCTACTAATAAGTCAACATGCCTCCGACAGTGAGAGTCTTGGCAGACAAGGAAGTAACAGACCCCTCTTCGGTCCGGCAAGATGACGAACCTCCTCCGTTACCAAACCTCTTGGATCCGTCTTGGTATGGAACATTCTCCGTTACCGACCCTCGAGGACCCGACGACCCGTCCTGGTAACCGAACCTTCTCCGTTACCGACCTTCGTGGACGACTTCGTCCTGCCATGGAGGCGTGTGTGAGTGTCCAACCTCCTCCATCACCAAATTCCGAGACCAAATTTGCTGGTAAGAAAAAGGGACTCCCCCAACAGTTTCTAACTCACGGACTGCAGCGCCACATGGTATGAACAGTATTGTATCGTGCTCGTCACTTCACTCTAGTTCGTTCTCTTGTGTGCACGGCAGATTCTCAGTATTTTAGTTCGAAATTCTATGACATGTTCTGAAAGTTTGATTCATCCTAGCCTTTGGTTTAAGCTGAAGACCTCCGCTTTCGGTCGAGGAGATCAGCTGCTTCCTCGATGTCTAAATTTCGGTTCTTGTACTTCTGTGTCAGTCTTCAATTTCAAGATTGCATGTCAGTATCATGTCAGGAATTGTCGGTAGAAATGACGTTGAAATTTCCAAGTGGTTGCAACACCTGTATTGCAGGAACACTGAACGCCCGGGAAACCATTACCGGTAGCCCATTAGCACCGACAGGCAGAATCGAAATTCGCACTCGCTCCTGGTTGGTATGTCCACTGATCCTTCGAAACGCTTGTTTAGAAAGTTGTATGGAGGTAAGTGTCCGTAACATTGTGATTCCTGGGTAATGTGTGCATTCGATTTTGCATACCTGGCACCCTGTGGTTTTGCATACCGGGTGATGGCTTCCCTGGCACCCTGTCGAGTCCCAAAGCTTGTTCGCCGGTCGGTGCTTGGTTGTGCTCCATAAACAACACTGTCAGGAGTGTTGGAAGTGAATTGTGGTTTGCAATTATTTTGACTCACTTCTAGATTAACACTCCACGTATAGTGCTTGTACTGCTGGCCATGTCCTTTGTTAAGTCTCTCAGGGGTGCTCAACAGAATTTCCTCGTAAATTTCAGGTTCATAATTCAAGCAACAATAGCTCTGCCCTGACACCCATTAATTACTTTATGGGTTAGAATCTTCATGGTCCAGAAGATAAAATTTGGAGTTTAACAATACTGAAAAATATTCGAGTGAAGGAAGGATGGAACAGCGTACGAAGAGAGCCAGAGGCTCAAATTGGAATCATGCACATACAGTGGCACTGGCAGAGCTGAAAAGGGAGGCCTCTCTTAACAAAGAGGACGGTCGACTGGTGTGGGATCGAATTGCGCAGACCCTTTCCAGCAGATTTCCTGGTCAAATCAGAACAGGTGCTCAATGTCGAAGGAGGTGGGACACCCTTGTGAAGGATTACAACCATATAGAAGGTTATTGTGCCGTAAGTGGAGCAAAAGATCATCGGGAACTTGATGAAGGTGAGTTCGCTTCTATGAAATTGGCTACCGCATATCAACAGGATTGGTATGACATTGTGGAACAAGTTTGTAGCCAACGCAAAAGGAAAGAGAGATGTGATCGTGATCTGATGCTTGCGAAGCGGAGTAAGGGTTTCCATTCTGTCGAACTTCCAGAACGGCCTCCAGTTAGAGATACTCTCTGTCCGGCCTCAACTAGTAAATCTGTGAGTTTCATTCCTCTTTACTTTTCTACAAATTAGGTCTTCAACTTGGATGACTGGTTCAACATCTCGGGAAGTTAGCTGTTAATTTATGTTGAGGATATTTGTTCTTTTTCTTCTGCCTTAATTTGTACTAAGTTGATATGTTTTCCCCTTGTGAGTAGGTGAGTCACTATGAACAGTCGACCACTACTTATGCACAAGTCTCTTCTAGTCCAAGTTTAGAAGTTGACAAGTTGAGCCCTCAGGAAGAAATTCCGAGGCTCAGGAATGGAAGTGACGGTTCAGTGCTTGAGGCGACGCAACTGCGGCACGGGCTGCGGCAGCAGCATGGACAGGTTTCTCACGAGGTTTCTCAAGAACCTGAGGTATATATCAATTCTAGAAGCATGATCTGTGTTGGCTTCTGACCTATTTGCGTTTGAATTTGTGTTCGCTACTTTGTTGAGTTGCGTAAAATTTCGCTTCGAATCTTCGTATTCCAGTCCTGGTAGTAACTACCTTTTAGTGTCTCATTGTTTGGGTCATATTTCTTCTTCTTCAGACATTGGAATCAGCCAACCTGGTACCGCACACTTTTGTAGCCGAAAATGGAGCCCAGCTGGAGGAACTACTACAAGATGATCTGGGGCTTTCCGTAAGTGATGCCATTTCATTCGAAACTTCGGTTGAGGTAAAATTGACACTACATTACAGAGGATTAGCGAATGATGAATCGAAAAGCTAAAGTCAATCCCACCCCTCTGAAGGCTAGGTATTCTTGAGTTTCTCAATTCTTTGTTTGTGCTTACTATGTACACATTGTATACAGATTGAGCAACCCGAGACACAATCAGAATTGACGGAGGTCGATTTGGAATCAGGCGAACTTGCAGCCCAGCCGAAAGAACCAGATCATGAGTGGGATGATTCGTTTGAGACCGCAAATGCGTCGAGTGCAAGGGAAAATATATCTTGTGAACTTGGCCTGAATTGGTCGGAAATCCCGGAATTGGATGTGGGTAGCTGGTTGTCTATGGCGATAGAATCGCCGGAGCCGCTCCCATTTTTCTCGACAATTCATGAACGTGGTGGCCACGGGGTCAGCGGTAGCGGCTTGCGTGGCCGTACGAGTCAGGGCATTTTTTATCATTTTTTATGAAGTGCCAATGTGGCGGTATAAAATGTTGCAGCGGTTCTCCAAATTTCAACATTCATCCACATATTGGATAGAAAATATCACATTAGCACATATCCATAATTCTATTTTCATCTACAACTTAGCAATTTCTTCCAAGATTTTTTTTCAATTTGAAGTTTTCTAGCAAAAAATTTCACGTTTCATCACCATTTTTTAGCCAAATTATTTTTCTAGGGTGCAATCTGGCGCTATTTTGCCAAAAAAAACCCGGGGTGGCAACTCTTGTATAATATGCAGGGGGGACTATTTTGAGAAGAGCAAAACTAGCTAAGTATTTCAATTTTGATAACTTATTATAACATTAAAAGAGCTTTTACAATGAGGAGCTAGGATTGTAATTTCTAATAAATTCCAATTTTTTGTCTAGGAAAGTTCAATTTTAGTAGTACATGTTCCACTTTACGTTTCATAAGAAACATTAAAATCTTGAAAGTGAGATCTTTTCTATTAAATTTTAATTCTACCAATTGTTTATTAATGATAGAGTTTCAAGCACTTTTGATGCATAGCTAGTTTTACAAGAATGACAAATGATTTAAGTTTGCAATGTCCATGTCCGTGTCTATGATACTATTACTCTTCAATTTTAGCTTTGTGAGGGTAATCAATGAGTTTATTTCTTGCAATACATAGGCAACATGAATGCCAATTACTTGAATGCTTCATTAAAGTAGTTAGGTTACTTAGGTGGTGAACGGTGATGAATACTAATATAAAAATTCTAAAGCATGAATAGTTGATTCAATGAATGCAATAATGAAGTCTTATAATTGACATTATTAGAAGGACCTTTTTAGAAGATGATTAAAAAAATATTTTTTTTTAATAATTACAAAAAAAACCCTTAGGGGTCTGATTGATCCCCCTGTTTGAGAAAAATCTCTTATTATTATAGGTTCTTAAAATGACTTTTGAGTGCCCAAAACTATTATGTTTGATATAAAAAAAATTTACCATTTGATTCTTCTCAATGTCTTCTTCCCACAAAATAACCTACAACTGATAACTGTTGATAACCTACAAAATAAAAAGTGATTTCCCTTCTTATGGATTAAAAAAGTTGAGAAAGCACCTGCCTTAGTATTGTGAGTTCCCACCCGGGAAAAAAAAAAGCCCTGCCATAAGTATGTATGGTGGTGGCGGGGGTGGCGGTATGAGTATGTATGCTGGCGGTCGACAGTTCGGTCTACAAGAGCCCGTCCGTCTTTGTAAATCAAGAAACGGAGACTCGACGATCTCTAGACAGAGACAACGATGGTCTCTTAAGGTAAATTTTTTCAATCCGTTCTGGAAGCAGAGATAGTGAGACCCAATTCTTAGATTTCAGCTCTCTTTCATGATTCCTAAGCATGACTTGGAGTACGTCTCCCGGCAACATTGAAATGCAAGTTATTGATTGTGTTAAAGTTTTTTTAAATTCGAGTAAAACTGTTTCCATCCATGCGCAGGAGATTTTGTTGAAAATTCGTCAATGCATGCTGCCACAAATGCGGTCGCAAAGAGAGGACCGATCGAGGACATGGAAATGGAATCGAAACAAGCAGCCCTGCTCAAAGAGAAAGCCCGGAAGAAAGCTCTGATGTCAAGAAAGGACACAAGGAGATTTTTCTGGTTTCCTACATTATCAATGTAGTAAAATCAAGGAAAACACCACTTTCGAAAGTGTGAGCATGTAGAGATTTGGAATCGCTATGTAGAATTTCAGTCATTTTAGTACATTACATAGTAAACAACCCAATTTACTACTTTCTAGCATACATTCCTATTATGCATGATTGTAGTAAAATACATAACATAGGAAACAACCCAGTTTTACTACTTTCTCACACACATTTGAAAAAAAATGTGATTTTACCATGTAGTTTTTTGTTGAGGACATTATCCCATAAGGATTGTCGCTGTTGAGACTCCGGTGGAGTATAAGAGGCAAGCTTCCCACATAGTTGCATCGCAGCTTTTGCCTCCATGTGGAATGTGAAAAGTGTTGTACTGTGGGGTACATTGTACACTACAATGTTATACAGCATACAATAATGTATCCTTTGTATTGTTATGAAAGGAACAAAATGGTGTATTGATATTAATATTTCTCATAAATAATTGGTCCATGAAAGACTACACTCTGCTTTCCTTGTTTCAGTTTACTACATTCTCAATTCACTACATTTTCCATTTCCTACGTTCCCAATTTACTACATTTTCCATTCACTACATTTGTCATTTTACTACTTTCGAAATGTAGAGATGGTAGTGCATTCACTACATTCTGTCTTTTACTACTTTAGTCTTAAGTACATAGGAAAATAGGTAGTAAAATGCCCTGTTTTCCTAGGTAGTAAAACGAAATAATCTCCCTGTGGGAAAACGTCGCTGCGATGTTAAATGCTGTAAGTTCTACGAGTGCTACAAGTGCTACAAGGGGAGACAAGCGTTTACAGAAGGACACTGAGAGAACTTCCAAGCAAGCTGCGTTGGACAAGAAGGAAGAAGAAACCAGGTCCCGCAAAGCTGAGAGGCAGCAACTGGAAGGCAAGAGCTCCACCAAATGCGTGCCTTTAGGCAAAGTGTGCGCAGAGTTGAGCAGGAGACTCTTCCCGGCCTTTCGTGACCAATCCTCACATTAGCATTCATTTGTTGCAACCTGTCTGCATGCGATGAAAGAAGAAGACCTCATGCAGGCAACAGGGTCATTACCTTGTGTAAAATCAACCTCTCCTCTTGACGGAAACCCTTGCAGTGTGTTTCTTGAACACTCTTGTTTCAAAAAAAGAAAAAAAGAAAGAAGAAGACCTCATGGACTATGGCAATCACGGGCTATAAAAAAGGAAAAGCTTGGTTTAGGTGGTAAGAGCATCCCCACCCCTATCTCCGTTGGGATGAAGGGAAGCACAAATGGGGATAGGGAAGACAAGCTCCCACTAGTTCTTCCCTAAATTTTCAACTTATTGCTAAATAGAGGTAGGGAGAAGTCAAAAGGGAATTATAGAAATAGTAACAAGGCCAAATGAATAGTACTCCTACAAATCAATGAAGCACAACTCATGTTGAAAAGTTAAAAAGTGGTTTAGGGATTACTCCATTTGAGTTCGGAGTTCCCTATCCATCATCCCATTTGGGGAATTGGGACTGGGCTCCCTCCCTAAATTTTTAGAGATAGGGAATGTTGGTGGGGGAGTTTTCTTCCCTATCTAGATGAAAATCATTCAGATAGGGATACGGAAGCCACTGGTGGGGATGCTCTAAAGAAGGAGCAACCTTTTTTATTGGTACCATGGGATTAGATTGCACCATTTCAAAATAAATGTCTACTTTTCACCAGATAAAAGTAATCATTTTTTGCCAATTCTTTTCCATTTCTATTAAAAATCTAGATGAAATCGTCAAATCTAGATGAAAAGTGTATAAACTTATAAGGTTTTAAATGCATTCCTTATCTAGCAATGAATGACATGCTCTTAGAAACATCCATTATTGTCATTGATGAGGTCGGTAGGCTTAGAGGGACAATTTATAGACCTCCTACCTTACGACCTTCATAGAAAGGTAACAACAATGCAAACTTTAGAGTAGGGATCATTTTTGGTAGAGATTGGGCGTGTTAACTTCTAATTGCCCAAGGCCTTTATCAAGATTCTTGGCATTTGCTTTAACCCCTAAAGGACCATTGTCCCTTCGGGGGACAAATGGGATTTTAGGCAGGTACCTAGGGGCAGCAAAAAAATTAAAAAATTAAAAAAAAATATTTTTTAATTTTTTTCTATTATAGATTATATTTTTGTTTACATGGAAAGCTTTTATTCATTCCATTTGGATTTGATATGAGAAAGTTATGGACAATCTTGTTTTCGAGCAATTAAAACATCTTCTTGAAAAAAATAATTTGTAGTATTCATTTCTGAATGCAATTTTTGCAATTTTTCAAAAAAAAAAGTTTCACATGGCTTAGTTTTCTTCCTAGAAAAATCTTACCATTGGAATTAGTGCATTTTAGTTCCATCTAAAAGATATTAATATTTTAGATTTTCCATCTATCTCATACCTACTTCTACCTAACAATTTATTTAAGAATGAAAATCAAGTTTTTTGGATTTGTTTTTCTTTACCTAGAATCTCAACTCAATTTTCCACTGTTAATATTTAAAGCTCAAAACTCTGTAGTGAAAAAAATTGAAGTTAAAAATGTTTAAAGTCAAAAAATCTAGTCCCGCAATGTGCTGAAAAACTTGTTTTTTACACTTTAAACGCAGATATCTTGCAATCTATGTGGCCAAAAATTCTGAAATTTTTTCCACACATTCTCATACTAGTTAGGTGTAAGTTAGGTGAATTTTTTTTTAAATTCAATTTTTTTAATTTTTTGCTATAGAAATGGCAGTTTTGATTGTTTTTTGGCAGAAAAAGGCCTTGGTCCTTTAGGGGTTAAATTGAGGGTTAAATTGAAGAAAAAGTCAACATTTTAATAAATTTATCATTTAAAAAAAAATTATAACCATATAAATTCAAATTAGACATGTTAGAGATCACATGGGAAAAGAAAACACAACAATATTACTTATGGATTGAAAGATTAAATGTTTGATCATGAGGATGTTAACTCTGAAAGTGATTTGAAGTCTTTTAATCCTCTTTTTACATGGCAAATCTAAAAAATTAGTCACTCAAAGACATGAGGTTAAACAGCATAACATGTATAATTCCAATCAATTTACAATTTCTCAAAATCTACTCTTTGATTTTTTTAAATGAATTTCTAATGTGATTTTTTCTCCCAGATCTAGTGTATTTGAGGCTCATCACTAGTAGAAAATCTGCGTCTAAATCAACAAAAAATAGACAAGAAAGTGTTGATTTTGTTAGTTCATTTTCTGTTGATTTGGACGTGTTGACTTGGACACTATGAAACAAGAAAGTGTTGATTTTTTTGTTACAATTTTTGTTAATTTGGTCAATAATTTTTTTTTTTTTTAAATTAAAAAATTAATTTTCTTAAATGCCACGTGGCAAAGCCACATCGCACCACGTGGCAACCCACCATGTGGCACACCAATGCCACATAGGCGGCCACCACCATGAAGGTTCGAACCTTGGACCTCAAGGTTGGGGTCCAAGACTCTAACCATTGAGCCAACCCAAATTCTACATGTTATAATGAATATTAGAATTACATTTATATTGTTTTCCATTTTTTTTGTAAGAACAGCAGACTTTGGTGACCTTTTGGGCATAGTAAAACACTTTTTTTGAAAAAACTTTGAACTAAGAAAAGTTAGATAATCAAGCTGAATTTCATCTCCAAAAATCCGTTTGACAATTGAAGTCTCCAATCAAAAGTTATGAATAAAATTCAGAGAGGGTGTTTAAAAATGTTAACGAAAAATTTCATTTCAACCCCGCTCTGAATTTTGTCCATAACTTTTTATTGGAGACTTTAAATGTTAAACGGATTTTTGGAGGTGAAATTTAGCTTGATTGTCTAACTTTTCTTAGTTCAAAGTTTCTTGAAAAAACATATTTTACTATGCCAAAACGGTCACCAAAGCCTTCTGTTCTTACAAAAAAAAAAAATAATAATGCAAAAACAATATAAATGTAATTCAAACTCTACAATAGACATGTAGTTCTTGAATTAATAATTTTGTGTGTTTTGTAAGAACAGCAGACTTTGGTGACCATTTGGGCATAGTAAAATACTTTTTTTCAAGAAACTTTGAACTAAGGAAAGTTAGATAATTAAGCTAATTTTCACCTCCAAAAATTCATTTGACATTTGAAGTCTCCAATTAAAAGTTATAAATAAAATTCAGAGCGGGGTTGAAATGGACCTTTTTTGTTGACATTTTTAAACACCCGCTCTGAATTTTGTCTATAACTTTTGATTGGAGACTTCAAATGTCAAACGGATTTTTGGAGGTGAAAGTTAGCTTTATTGTCTAACCTTTCTTAGTTCAAAGTTTTTTCAAAAAAAGTGTTTTACTATGCCAAAAAGGTCACCAAAGTCTGCTGAGTTCAAAAAACACAGAATTGTGAGTAAAAAAGTGTTAAATTGTTGATTGTTTTGTTGATTTGGACGTTGACCTACCAAAAGTAACAAAAAATTTAACCATTTTGTTACCTTGTGTCAAATCAACAAAAAATTGTGAAAATGGTCGATACAGTGCCCACATTAACAAAAAATTGATGATTTTTTGTTGATCTGGACATCATTTTCTACTAGTGCATTTCCAAAAGCCCTCGACAAGAAAATGGACACCTTTGCACCAAATCTTGAATAGAAAAATTGTGATGATTCATTTTCAAAACTATATTTTTGATGCTAAATTAGACTTCAAAAAGGATTTTCAAAATATAAAATACTAAAAATAGTAATTTGATAAGGCTTTATTTAACTTCAAAGTTTTGTAGACACTAGAATTTGGTGCCTTGAGTATTTAGAGGTTAATGGTTATTTGGAGGTGGTTCATTTGTAAATGGACAACTTTGGCTAAATAAAAGACCGTATATTATACCCATACAATTAAATTTACTAATATATGGTCTTTGTTTACAACTTTTGTTTGGAAGTGATCACTAAATTATTCTTTTAATGAGAGTATCAACTTCTCTCCAATACTATATTTAAGCTCTTAAGAACCAGACATTCAAATTTCAAACAATGGATAAATGCAAACACATCCCAAAGAGTTGACACAAAAATATGTAGTTTCATCCATCATTATTAAAGATTCTTGTGGCAATTCTTTAACACTTTATGGTATAGATTTTGAAGGCTTTATTTTGCAAATATTCTATAATTTTAAGGATATTGGTAGGTCTAGCCTCAATAAATAATTCTTTCAATTCAAAAAACAACCGTTCAAAAATGACTTCAATAAAAAGTAAAATAAAAATCTTCAAAAATTACTATGATTAGAACTCAATATTTTGAACTTAAAGGAAAAAAATTCATATAAAAATCACAAACATTTAATCTACAATAAATTTTAGAAGGGATTATCATTTATTGGTCTGTGTACTAGTTGATCTAACCTTATGGATATGTTCTAGGGATCATATTTTACAAATACTATTTGAAAGTCATCATTAAATTATTATTCTAAGTTGCATCTTATAATACATCTACACAATTTTGGAAATTTGGATTACTCCCTAGTCCTTCATAGATTAATTATGAAAAGATATATAAAACATGTTAGAGTTTGACTCACCATCCAACTATAGAAGAGAGATATTGAGAGAGATGCTCATTGCTCAACTCAATTGCATTTCCTTCGCCTTCCAAGTTCCATTATATACTACATAGAGTCTTTCTACATTACATAAAATATATAGACGGACTAAATATATGTATATTTACTAGTAGTATATAGCCTAAATCCCATGGTGGTCTAGCTATCATTGTCATAATGGTGTTTTAACTACCAATTACCCATGGTATTATGGCTACCAATATCCTATGGAACATTAGCTAAACTAAAAGTCCATAGACTCAATTTAGCTGAATCAAATTACCTTAAAATAATTATATAAATTTGGAGTCAAATTTAATGCAAATCAACTTCACAACTAAAATGAAGTTCAAACACAAAGTTGTCTAGGCACATGAACAAAATCCACTCTTTGACACCTATCATGTGAAAAGTGTAGATGGTATTTTGCTATCAGTCCCAAAATTTGTAGAGCTAGGTGGGATGGGAACATTGGGAAGAAGGTGGTGTGGAGCACAATTGGCCTTGGATGCGAGTTTAATCATGGGATTTGCCTCGGTGGGGATTTCGGCACCTTGGTTGGGGACCTCCATATCAATGTGGTTCATGTGTGTTAATGTAGACTCATCTTTTTCAAGTTCAGTCTCTCACACGATGGAGGCTTTGCCTTGTGAACTCCGTCCAACATGCAATCATTCTTCAAGGATGACATCAACTTGATTAGTGTAATCTTTTGTAAGTTTTTTTCAATTTCTTTTGAAGTTTTTTCTCACTTCTCATTACTTGAAAAAGATCCTATTGTGTAGATGGGTGAATGCACAATCAATTTCAACACCTAGAAACTTGTAGAAATGCGTTTAGAGTGTGCTATTGAGTGTTTTTTGTGTGCTGAAATTGCAAGCTTGTTTCAAGTTTGGACACCATAGCCACGGGTTAGGGTCATTTTGACCATGGATTTGGGTTCATAGGACCTAATATCATGAAATGGTGCATTATTGGGGCCCAAAGTTAAAGGCAAGGAGTTATGGCAAGATAATGTAGCCAGTGGTAGGAGAGGTGACCACTGTTACAATTTGAAGTCAATATCCAGGGGGGTCAAAAGTGCAATGTGGACCCTACGTGTGTCAAGGAGGCCCAATGGGAACAACACCATGTAAGCAATGGAGTGGAGCTTGGGATTGACTAGAGGTGTGAGACAAGTTGGCAGAGCTTTGGAGCATGACGAGGGTGGTATACAATGGCATGTTGGGAGTAGTACGTCGTGAGTGTGGGATTGTTCATGCATGAAAGAAACACTCAAAACTTGGGTTTTACGACTTGCTTGAATCACTATTGGATGTGCATTTCAGTGTGAGTGGAAGGGATTTCTCAAAGAGGAAGAGTTTCTGTTGTGGACGTGTTGGGTCTAGCATTCTGATTGGAGTTGGAGGCATAGGTTGGATTAATTGGAAGATTTTGAAATCACTACAAGGAGCTAGCCAGGCCTTCGAAGCAATTTCAATAGTATTCCTGAACTATTCTCAAATTATTTGAGTTGGCAATCTTGAAGGTTGAGGTATTGACCTGTAAACCATTTTCAACAACAGAAACTTGAATCTTGGCTACTTGAGAGTGGGAGGGACTGATTAGTAAAACATATCTAAGGTAGTTGAAAGGTTATGGTTTTGACAATCAAATTAGCTCGGAAATTGCTCAAATTTAGCAATTGAGTGAAAAAATTCGAATTTCTAGGTTGTGACATATTGGTTGAGTTGCAGTGTGTGTGAGGAAGGAGAGGTTAGGCCAACTTGCAACAATAGCACTTCGACAATAGTTTCAGAATCTAGACCAAATTGGGCATTTACTGATTTTTTGCTAAATTTTCATTCAGTGTCGAATGACAACAACAGTAGTGACAAAATGAACTTCTCATCGTGAATCTAGCATGGTTTTGAAATTAATTGGAGATGTACGTTGTCTGGAGGGTCATTGAAGGTCAACTACGAGAGTCACTGAGGAGCGCCAAGGGGTTGTGCCGCCGAGGATTAACGGGGCTGCAACATTGAGGATCACCAAAAAGCGTGCAGCATTAGAGATGGGTGATTGAGTCAAGTAATTGAAGACAATTGGTAACCAATGACTACTGGTCTTTTGAAGGTTGGTGATTGGTTTAGTCGGTCACTTAGGTTAGCGCTACTTGCTCCACAGGGGGTTTAGAACCTAAATTTTTAAGAAAAAAAATGAAAAACCTAAAAGCTTAAAAATTTGTCTTTGAATTCCATACATCAAGGCAAAAGGAGTAGTTCTTGTTGTTACTTTGTAAGTAGTACGATATGCCCATAATGAAGTTTAATTGTTCTTAGAGAATTAAATGGGTGTTTTTAGGGGGACTTAGGAAGGTTGTGGTGCAATTTTTGGACAAATTCACCTAAACCCTAAAATTTAAGCACCTTAATTAGGGTTGAAACATCCATTTAGAAGGTCCAAAGTCCAAATTTGCCTTTAGAAATTTGATATTGTATGTTGAGAGCATCTATAAGGTGGATTATGGAGGTGTTTGGATGATCTTAGGGGTGCTTTTAAGAGATGATTAGAAGGCCTTGGGGGTATCTTGACTCCTTTTTTGGTTATCATTAGGACAATGGAAATTAGAGATCCACAGTGACATTTTCATACTACACTTATAGGAGATTTTTTTAGGAGCATCTTTGTGACTCCAATTAGTTGTTTAGGACCTAAATGCTGGCCTACTTATAGTTGCTACCACTAGAAGAAAACTATGTTGCAGTCAACAAAACCACATCAAATTGGTTTTGTTGAGTGCGCTGTTGAAAACGCAAAAAAACGCAGATTTTGTGTTTTCACTGCGTTTTCAACGGCGCAGTCAACAAAACCAATCTAATGTGGTTTTGTTGACTACGACATAGTTTTCTTTTAGTGTACAAGAGCACATGCGATTGCTCAGTTTGACCATGATGATGATTATGCCCACCTAAAATAGCAACGCCTAGTTTTTTAACACATGAGGAGTGGCTTGAAAAGGTCAATTTCTCCGCTATTCTACCGTTTGGTTTATCCATGAGTACATGCTAATTGAAGGATTACAACACCATAACAAAGAACGGTAGACTTTGTAGCAAGCACTAGATGTTTTCTGGGGGGTGGGGAGGGCCGTTTCGGCCTGTTCCTGACCTTGATCCCCCCCGGCAGTTTCGGGGAACAGCCGTTCCCGATAGAAAATTTTTGAAAAAAAAAAAAAAAAAATTTACATTCTTGAAATGAGAAAAAAACAGAATTTTTTTTTTGCCGATGTGGCAATCGCTCAACCACATCAGCAGGCAATTCGCAGCAGTTTGCAGGGAGTTTGCAGGGAGTTCGCAGAAGTTCCCAAGCCTAATAACTTGCGGCCCTCCACAATGCTGGAAACCCATCTAATGAGGACTTAGCATAGGCTCAATGGATTTGCATGGGTGGGCTCAGGGTATTGACTATATTTTGAGCTTACATCATTCATCACGTGGGAAGAGTGGGACATCGATCGTAACACAATTCCTCAAGATTGCTTGAGTGTACAGCTCCCAAGAAGGTAATGGATGTAATTGTTTTGGTGGTGAGTTAGTACATCAACAAATATTACTTGTTGAAGGATTGAGCTAATACTCAAGGCATTAGCGGTAGAGTTGGTGATGGGGACTAGTAAATTAGGTTAGCTAGTTCAATTTGTGATGGACTTGACGATGTATGTTAGACACCAATCATATATGAGGTGATATTTGATCTCATGGTTTGATGTTACATTGGATGTCATTGTTGACATAAACACATGAAGATGTTACATTGGATGCTTAAGAAAATCCGTCAACTTTGACGCAAGAACATCCAATTAAACAAGGCTTTTTACTAGTGTATATTTCAATTATGATGTGATATTCTTTTTTTCGTGAATAGTAGTCACATCACTATGGTGAGTTGGACCATAGTGTTCTACCATGGACAAGGGTAAAGGCTTAACCAAGCCTTTTGAACAACTACGGATTAAGAAAATAAAAAACAAAAAACACATATCAACTTAGGTGGGGAAAATATTCACCAAATTGTTGAGTTGTTTCAAAAATTGCAAGTGGGAGTTTCTAGTGGGTCATCACTCTAAGGTCAAATGGAAGAATCCCCTCTACAATTCGTACTATCATCATTGGTACGAGATCGTATTGGGGTCCAATCATAGAAGTTACATAACACCAAAATCTTGAGTGTCAAATCTATGAAGTTTTAGAGTCAACAACATGGGGCTTGAATTACCCATGAGCAAAGGTTAGAAAGACCATTGATTACGGCTTCCTTGTGTCAAGCAAGAGGGAGAGTGGAGGCAACCAACTTGGTAATTCCACATGTGGTAGTGGTATTGAGGAGCACATGTCAACAATGTAAAGTCATTAGGCATATATTATTGAGACTCATGGAAATACCGACCTTGTTTTTTTTATCTTGATAGGTTTCCAAGCTCAAAGATATTTGTTCAAAACTATGTGGCAGTACGTGCGAATAAGGTTAGTAGTTGGAAAGAACCTCTATCGTCTAGGATGCTTTGACTTTTAATTTTGTGAATTGGAAAGTACCACTTATTTATTCTAAAGTTATTGAGGGGAATCAAAAGGCCTGGTCATATTATTAGTGAAGTAGTGGTATCTACTTGAAAACTGGAATCATCTCAAAGGATGGTCTATACTAAGATTGGTGTGACCTTTGCTAGGGAGATTACTCTTGAGCCACTTGAGACTATTGGATTTGTGCTAGTTCGTCCTGGAAGTTGACAGTTGACAGTCCTTCACTAGTATAAGAATTGGTAGTGAAGTTTTACCGAAAACAAATGAAGAGCAATGAATAGAATGGGTGGAGGAGACCACTAATGACAATAGTAAGGATTTTTACGTCATCATGGTGGACCATGGGATAAGGCTTAATTTCACTGAATCATTTTTTGTTTAGGTAAAATGGCCTTGCCATATAGGGCAAACACTATACTATTTGGGTGCCTAGAAGGGACACCATTGTTGGATTATAGGGAGTTTGAGCTACTTTACTCTAGACACTAAAATTCTAGTGTGGAGGGATTACTATGCCCTAAATTATATTGACATATAGAGAGGAGGACAAAGTATTTTGCTACTAGCTAGCGAGGGGAAGAAGGAAGAAAGGGCACAAGCATGAAAGGCCCTAAGGTCACCATAACTACGACCACTACACTAGTGGTAGACCCACCACTTTTCAATCCCACTACACAATTTTTCATATAGTTGCAACGAGATTATCGTAGCCAATGGGTGGATAAAATGAATTCACTTCACACATTTGCATGTGGAAGTGATTAATCAATACAAGAGGCACACTCGAGATTGACACGATTAATTTTAGCCACATATAGAGTGACTAAATAGCAAGCTCTTCAACATTGGTATAGTACTTTGGACAAGGAATTGAAGATCCTTGTATGTGGTGAAGCTTTAAGCACTATAAGAACCCCGCATTTTAGGTGACGTTTTGTAATTTTTTCAAACGGATTTTAGGTGACGTTAGAAAAAACAACTTGTGTTTTGTTGTCAATGATCACATTCAATATAACATCCACATGATATATTTGACGTGATTTTTGACAAAAAAACACAAGTTGTTTTTTCTAACGTCACCTAAAATCCGTTTGAAAAAATTACAAAACGTCACCTAAAACGCGGGTTTCTTATAGTGTTTAAGGTTGGGTGTTCCTCCAACTTTGACGTATGTTTTTATCTTTTTGAAACTTTTTAGAGAATTGAAATCAATCTCTTAGAGGAAAGGCAATCATGAGATTCTTGTGCAAGGAAAAAAAACCCACTAGAGAAGATTAAATCTACTAAAGCCACCATTTAGCTAAAGTAGGAAACACCAATATTATGTACTTCAGTTATGGGGGTGTTGGCTACAAGTGACTAGGAATGTAAAAAGGCTAAAAAAAACTGCCAAGGCTAGTGGATTTTGTTTTGGTTGTGGTGTCAAGGGCCATGGAGAGGTTAGTTGCTGGAAGGTGCATCCAAAATTTAAACCTAAAGGGGGCAAAGACATTAGGGGAAGTGAATCTGAGGAGGCCAAGCTCATAGGAGGGGAGAAAAAGTCATGAAAGGCTCGGTTCATGAAATTAGAAGTTAAGATAATAAATGCCACCACCGAGGCAAAGGGGTCTTCTTCTCAAAAGACCACGAAGTCTTTTTATACAAAAGAAGATGACTACATGCTATGTGATTTGGTGGATCCAAATAAAATATTAATGGATGCCTTTGTCATAACATGGAGTCAGACCATGGTACATGATGTACTACAAGGCATAAGTTTGGGGTTGGATTTACAATGATGTGAGGCCAAACAACAAGCTAGGTTGCCTGAGTCATTTGCCTTAGAGGATGTGGTGCCTACTTTCTCCATGATTCTACTAATTTGGAACTCAAGTAGTTGACGGGTAGTTCAAGGTACCAACTTAGGTAGCCAAGGTATGAGCATACTTTTTGATGCAGCTAACACCATATGTCAAGCATTATTATTTTTTGCAACCATGGTTGTACATTCACAGTTTAGTGCAGCTACAGTATTCCAGTTGGTAACTACCATGTATGAAGATGGCACCTTAGCAATGGTTAGAGCCATGGAAATTGTGGTTGAGCTACAAGTGGTGATTGGATCGAGTCAGAGAGACTTTTATCAATAGCCGCTTGGTTGAAAGCCATGCCATCACATCTAGCAATAGAGTGGTCATTCATGACTCTAAGAGTGGTGGTATTTGACAATTCTTAGGGCATTTTTCAACTAGTTGGGTCTAAAGAGAGTTTTTACACTTCAACAATGTCACAATAATTTTTTAATATGTTTGGAATAATTCAAGGACTTTGTTGTGGAAATACTCTGTGTGGAGTCATTTTATACCCTCAAGTTGCTAAAAAACCCTAAATCTTGTTCCAAACTCCCGTTTATCTAAATTCCAATCCTCTAATTCCCACTATAACTCAACTAACCAGCTTATCGGCATAGCTACCTTTGGCCTACCATATCTTATAACAATGCCTTTAAATGTTTTGAAATTTTGTTACAAAGTATATCAATTTATCAAATCCTTATATACGAAATTTCACCTTAATCCAAGATACTATACAACTTTGGTGGACATTTTTCTACTACTGATTTTCTACCCTTCCCGAGATACCCTAAACTAGTATAGCTGACTTTGACCTAGCATATCTTATGGATAGTCTCTTCAACTGTTTTGAAATTTTGCTAAAAAATAGATCAACTAATCAAATAGTCACATAGAAAATTTCACCCTAATTCAAGATATTGTTTAACTTTGGTAGACATTTTCCTACTCTAACTTTGCTTAGATTTCTACACCCGGTTGTATTTTTGTGCATTGCTCATAGATCCTCAGTCCACAGAAGTCAAGGCTTTAACACAAAAAAGAAGGTGAGTGAAGTAAGGTACCCTCTAAGTTTCATAGCCATAAAACAAAAATTCAATAAGATCTAGGTTCCTCAATGCACCCTCCTTGACTACCTTAAATTTCAAACACTTTCACTTTGTGGCCTCATATTTCCTTCTTCATAATAGATCTAAATCTCAAACTTGGCCGGGAACTTAGCATCATAGTAGATTAAGTTCCCAAAAACTTAGATTCAAAAGCTTGCCTTAATTCAAAATTTTATCAAAAAACAACACAAACCCCTCCACATGGATGCCTCCTTCAATATAAGATCCAATAACAAGTACATAGTTTGCACTCCAAGTGCCTCCTACACCTCCAAATTCCCCTAAAATAAGAGAGAGAGAGACAAGGGACCAACCCTTGCCTCAAGTAGCCACCACAAATCCTAAGATGGCTAGGCATTGACTAACCCTAACCTTAAACCCCCACTAACCTTAGTATCAACTACTAACCAACCGGTTATCAATATTATATCAACCAAGGATGGCATTAGCGTGAGAAAGTACTACCAAGTTACAACATACCATAGAGATAGTACTTTAGAAGGTGTGGCAACAATCCTTGCTGCCACAAGATGAGGAGGAAGACGGAGGTGTGGAAGATGCTAGACACTTCCACAATCCATTGGAAGCCGCTAAATGAAGGTATTACACTATTAGAGTTGTTTGCTAGTATTGTCATTGGATTGATTGTAGTGTTGTAAGCAAGTGTGAAGGTAAGGCGTTATATTTATGTAAACAATGATGACATGGCATGATAAGTTGCCAGGCGTCATGCTCATCAATTGTACCAAGTTTTTCCATCATTAATGTGCACCAATGTTATTGAGACCACATTTTCCATTACTAAGTGACATTTCTTTAATTTCACATAATAACATTATATAGTTGGGGAATGTGGATTTAATTATTGCTGATGGGCCATGTCAACGGATGTCTATGGTAATTTAGCAAAATGGATTGAAGGACAATCGTTCTTCACGATTTTTTGATATGGTACGGATGCTACCTTTTATTCAAACTTCTCAATCGCATCCACTAGAATATATTATTGAAAACATACCCATAGTAAGTACTTCACATATACACACACTTGAGAGTATTTGTCGTGTCCTTTAGTGACACTTACCGCCTTAAGGTCACTTCCAAGTGCTTCTTGTAACACTTAACTTCTAGGGTTTCGATCTCCTAACACTACACATGCCACGTACATGCAACATTAGGTTCCAAATCTAGTCACAGGATTTCCCATTTCTCTATAACTTCCCACTATCCAATTTCAACACTTAATTCTCACAAGACACCGGACATGTTATTTGATGACATGGAGCAAAACTTTCACTGATGTTCAAGCACTCAAAGGCAGTACTAGTCTCCACTGGTGCTAGCAGCCCTTGAATGGTATCCTACTTCCTACTAGATCCAACCCACTTTACTTTGAGACTCACTACAGAACTCACTCACTAGGACTTACCAAGTGAAAGTCACACCGTGGTCTATTGTGAAGCGGGACACATCCAACTAGTATCAAGAAGTGCACAAGCATTGCATGGTAACACACGTATAAGTGGTAGTGAGGCTTCAACATTAATCTCACCACTCATGGCTACTATGGCTCACTATGATACCATTCAGGAGTAAAGAGAGAAACCACCCCTTCTCATAGCGCACTCTTTGCGGGATTCACTTCATCTTTTGCAAGGCTTGAGGAGTCACCTCCAACATCCTCTTTGTTCTTTGAGGCGGCATGAGCATGCCTCAAGATGAAGATCATGACAATAGTTTATTCATTTTTGGATCATGTTTTGAGTCACATTGGAGTTTTAGCAAAGGTGTTGATTAACCAAAGATATGAGTTCCCTTGGTAGGTTTCAAGTCTTATGTGATCAAGCTATGATTGATCACCACACTACTTTGAGAGATCATCCCAAAACAGATAGATTGACAGAGCGTATAGTGCAAACTATCAAGAGGGGACTTCGGAAGTATAATTTGAAGAAAGGGCATCATCGGGATTGGGACTTATAGTTACCGTGGATAGCAATGGGCTATTGGTTTAGTAAGCAAGCTTCTCTAGTTTCTTTTTCACCCTATTATTTATTATTTGGGCGCCATGTAGTTTTACCAATGGCTATCAATCAAGATACAAACAAGATATTGGATAACATGGATGATTCGGACACATGGGTGATCCAAACACATGGGTGATCCGGACACATGGGCATGCATATGCAAGTAACATGCAAATCCGTATAAGAAAGTCATGCCAATGGCTTTAGAAAACCTTTCTATTGTGTAGTATAGAGATACTCTACATTATGCCATGATATGAGAAGGAGGTTATAGGCCTCAAATGCAACATTTTTTGCCTAGCAACTATCTCTACTTGCAATAGATAGCACCAACCACCCTCGACGTGACTATAGGATGTGCTATATTATGAATGCATGAGGTGCTCAAATCATAAGTGTTACTCTTGGAAGATCATAATGACAAGATTTGGAAAGATTACAAGCACAATTGTGCGCCATGTCATTAGCCTCACATTAAAAGGCAAATTGATTCTAGTGGTTAATGTATTTCAGTTGAACTAAAATGTGTATTGTATGGCCAAGTGCACTGCCACTATGGTGTTGTGTGATATTTGTTCCATTGGGTGACATATGGATTGTTTGAATCCGCCATTACAAGAAATTTCGGTAGTTTAGTAGGTTTATTCCCAAATCCAAATGTGTATTGGAATGTATATTTGGCATGCCTTTCATTACTTGCAAGATTTTCAGTGATTGTAATATACATTACAATCACATGGTGTTTTTCCTATGAGTATGGTATCCACCGTTGATGAAGAGCTATTGAGCCTTGGTGTGGTTATATTGCTAGCCAATTACAAGGTTCATTGTTGATTTATAGCACACTATCTCTCATGTTGGCATGATGTGACCTTGGCATGATGTGACCTTGGCACAATGTCTTTGTGCACAACACATCAATTACTTGATATTTGAACCTCCATAAAATTTCTAAAAAAATCCATGCCACATTTAATTTTTATCACATCTAAAGATATCGTATGTTCAAGTTAGATTTGACACCTTAGTGTTGAAATAATTTAATTTTAGAATTTGGACAATTTAGTAGCTTGATTTGATTTTCTTGGCTTTAGACATGTTGTTCTTCCTAATTTTTCGACACTATGATGAATTGATTTTATTTTTTCTATTCATATATCAATTTCCTTATTTCTAAATTTTCTTGAGAAGAATTTTTGAACATTCAAAATTTTCAACAATGAAATTTTCTTAGATTTTCAAAAATAGTTGTACAATTTTTCATACTTTAGACATGCTCCAATTTTTCCTAATTGTTTACGAAACTAACCTACATATAGTGTAAATGACAATATATATTTTATCATTAAAATTTTCAGTAAGCTCAGATTTTTTTTACCACTTGGATCAAATGGGTTTTCAGTAGACTTTGAAAAAGCTAAGACATAGGTAAAAGACCCTACACCCATCAAAGATTTAACCCTGGAGCACTTTGACGATCAATTTCTGGTTGATATACAAATTCAAAATTACACTTCTTTCTCATTACAGCTTGGATGAAAGTCATTTTAATTTTTAGAGATACTTCATGAAGTTGTGGTCCTATCCAAGGGTTGGATTTGGTGTTACTAGAGCACATATTTTTCTAAAATTACAAATGTGGAAGTATGTGAAGTGGTTGACTTGCGTTGACTCTAGTTCAAACTTAAAATTGCAAAAATGAAGTCACAGACTCAAAGATAAAAAAAAATCCAAAAAAATTCCATGTCAAGAGAACCTCATTTCAAATCCTTTCCAACAAAATTTACCTCAAAAATGATAATATTTTTCTTGTAATTCAATTATGAAAAAAAAATTGAATTTTCCTTTTCAAAATTTATAGAAAAATATTGGTGATAGCATTGGTGAATCTAACTGTATGGATAGAATCTAAAACTAAAACTCTACAACTTCTATTTGCATCTCAATTCCAAAATATTCTTCCAAATACTACTTTATGATGATTTTTCCGAAATTGTCAATTTCGGAGATGAGTCTGTACGCTTAGGTTAATTACAGAGCTGCATGCGATTCTGTAATTTAGGGAAAAATCAGAGACCACGGTGATAAGCGTCCCTTCGGCTCTTCGTTGACCACGGCATTAGATACTGTCATCCGAACCCGCGCCAGAAGACTTTGCTCTGCGGTTTTCGCTGCAGCTGATGCAGCAGAGCAACGCACTCCCTCGTCGTCGCAGCAGCGGATTGAGCATCCACGAGCAAGCCACTGATTAGATATTCGTTCAGCTGCGCCGGAAAATCAATATTCTCCGATCGTTTCTCATTCCGCACAGCCTCAGATTTCTGGTTTTGGTGGAGGTTTCGACCTCCGAGGCTAGGGTTCTGTGAATTTTTTTGCAGCAGCCGTCTTATGAGCGATCGTCGTTGCTAGTGCCGCGCTAGATGGAGTGATGGTCCGAGTGGAGTGATCGGAGTCACCATGAGGAAGCGCGACTTAGGAATTCTGTTACTTTCTGCATTGGCGATTTTCTTCTCGCTTCAGGTGCCTCCTTATTTCGAAGTTTTGATTTTGCCTTCATGATGATCTTGACTCTTTTTAATTATTTTCTTCATCACGAACGGTGTTGAGTGAGGAATTTAAATAATTAGGTTTTCGTGATGGTATATACTTAGTCAATTCAAGTCGTGTAGAAGAAAGAGCTGGGAGTGCGGGCTAGAAAATGTACTCGAAGATTTTGAATGTTGGATCAGTATTGTGGCGTTTTATATTGCCACGTCAATCAGCTGGCTCAAGATGATTTCGGAGCGTACAACTTGCAATTTGCACAACTATAGTTCCTGTTCTAGTGTTTGTAGCATCCTTGAATTCAGTCGTCCCACTCTAGGTCCGTATGGTATTCGAGGGAGAATCATGGTATCCAGGATTAGATTTCTTTAACGCACTTCCACTAATATGTTGAGTTCAACATTTGAAGTAACGCTTGGGACGAATGGGTCATCATGGTTTAGGGTTTAACAGTCTTGGTTCTCACGTTATTTTAGTGCTATAGTAGAGAAAGGTGCAAGCCAACACTAATCAAGAATTGTTACATCCTGCTTTCGACTACTGCTGTGTAATTATATTTTTCCGAAGAGTATAAAAAATTCTGCAATAGGCTTTTGTTGATTTTGAATTTATTTCCTGTGTATCTTTTTATCAAGAGAATCTTATGATCTTTCAAGATCTTTTTATCTTTCAAGAGAATCTTTTTTTTTAAAGAGGTCTTGCTGAGATGATGCTACTTAGTGATGTGTGAGGATTGCGGCTATCTTGAGTACAGGATTTCAATCGCCTCCTAAGCAATGGCAATGTCGTTCAGATACCTGGGTGTAAATTACCGTGGGTTTGTAAATGTATTTACTAGAGTTTTTTTGATATTGATCAGAATGAAGGGAGTCTTTCGTTTCGAGAAGCGTGGGTACATTACAAGGATAGTTCAGTTATGAAGCATGAAGGAGAGCGCTTGCCACCACCAGTTGTTGCCGATCTTAATGGAGACGGCCACGTTGAGGTGGTTGTTGCGTTGGAAGACAAACTTCAGGTAAATTTATGTTTGGAGGCGCAGAGTTTCTTTGCTTGACTGGTTACTGAGTTCATGTCTGTAGTAAACTTTTCTCTTTATTCTCGTTAATTATATATCACGAGAAGAACTAGCATGTATTGTAAAGCGTCATGTATCTACCTTTCCCCATGTGGCTAAACTTTGTGTTCCCGGGTCTATAAGTCTAGCTCGGAAAAGTTTAGCAGAGAGATCGTTCTGCCCTTAAGCCATCGACTTTCATTGGAGCAGGTTATTGACCCGCGGGTGTCGTTTGCGGAGTATGGATTTGCGGAAGCACGAGTCTTGGCGGAGGTGTCTCTCTTGCCGGATAGGGTGCGAGTGGGTGCAGGAAGGAGACCGGTTGCTCTAGCAGCAGGCGAGGTGAAGCAAACTTATAGATCAATGGAACTGAAAAAGCAAGTGATTGTGGTAGTAACAGCTGGCTGGAACATCATGTGCTTCGACCACAATTTGAAGAAACTTTGGGAAGATGATGTTCAGGTTCACACTTGTTAACATTGGACGCTTTTTACGCTTGTTGGTTGTGTTCACCATAAGCATCTGTTTTGGGGGCAGAATTTTGCCACATTAATTGGAGTCATCGAGAGTGTTATTAGATACGCGGTCAAACTTTATCCTGCTAAGTAGCGGATGATTTGATTGACAGGGTGACTTCCCACATGGTTCGCACCACAAAGAAGTAGCCATCTCCATAAGCAATTATACCTTGAAGCATGGTGATACGGGGCTCATCATTGTTGGGGGGAGTATGGAAGTTCAGCCTCAGGTACTGTCTTTCTGCATTTTCAAGCTTGCTTTGTTGTCGATTAACATCCTATCGAGCCGCGTCATTCAACATGATCCAGAGATAATGTAGCATTGTGATTATGGTTGATTCTTAGTACTAAATTGTAAGCTTGGACTTTCAGGTACACTTAAATCCTTTTGAAGAGGAATTGCTGGCTGAGACAGCAATGGAGGGTCACCGACATTCAGCTGGTGACAAAGAGGTAGAGTGCACTTGAACAGTTGATAGCCCTTGACAAACACCTACAACCTGCACTGTTACTTTTGAGCTAAGTACCCACTCATGACTAGTCATTTTTGTCGTGATTATGACATGGAACAGGAGGAAGAGGATTTGACAAAGGAGATGGGTGGTGGTAAGGAGCGTCATTTTTCGTACTACGCATACGCTGGTATGACTGGCACCCGTCGTTGGGTACATAGGAGTGAGGTAAGGACATCGTTTCGACCAGATTGTGATAGGGTTTCATATTATCTTTGACTTCTAATGACACTGTCAAGTACTCTAGACCATTATGTATGCATTATCGGGGTGTTTATAATCGTTGCCGACGGATCGGAGGAAGCTATTCTAGTGAGATTGCAGGCGCATGCCTACGAGACTCTGGAATGAACCTGATCTAGAGCTCACGTTTATCTGTGTAGGATTTTCAACGTGCTACCAACAGTGGCACATTGTTACCTCAACACAATTACAGGTTGGATGCTAATTCGCTTGCTACTAGGCATATTGGAGAGGTGTGTTTCTTCACTCTTCTTTCTGGTCGTCATTTAACCTGAGAAGGGTTTTCTCCTCATTATTGAGGGTCAATTTCACCTCTTTGTTTTTACTCTTTTCTTTCTGGACATTTTAGTTCATACCAAAATGTACCCAGCAATTTAATGTATGTTTCAAGTGACTAAAATATCGAGTTTTGCAATCGCTTTAAAGCATATCATCAAAACTGGTGCTGAAAGATATTTGCAGTTCTTGTTTTTATGCATTAGATAACTTTGGATCACATACGTGAAAATTTTCATTTGATACATTTATAATTTATAATGAAATAACATCATAATTGGACAAAAATTCATGGATTCATGAATGGTCAAAGTTTGTCGACTTCAAACTCATTAATACTAGGAACACTCATATCTACCTTGGTATTGGTTGTTTAATTAAATTATTATCGAAACTAATTTGGGTCTACATGGAGCTCAGATTGTGGAATGTGCATTTTAAATCGTTATCCTTCAGGCATAAAGAGATAAATAGAGAGGATTGTTGTTTTTGCAGGTTGAATGCAGGGAATTCCGAGAGTCGGTCCTGGGCGTCATGCCACATCGTTGGGTAATTTTCTCTTCTATACCATTGTAATTTTCTAAAATGGTTGTGATCAGCAATGAATATACGGACTGCAATTGTCTCTGATTTTATGGTTGTTTTTGCACAAATCAGGAGCGTAGAGAGGACACAAGGTTTGAGCTGTCAAATTTCCAGAAACATCGCCGAAAATCGGTTAAGAAGGTTCACGGCAAGAACAACGAACCTTTGTCTCACAAACCTGCGGATAAACACGCTCCAGGCAAGGATGCATCTGGTAACCCTATTGCCAAGGTTTTTGGCAAGGCTGCTGAGCTTGCAGTTGGGGCGAAAGTTAGAAAGGTGACACTCAACTCTCAGTATTTGGTCACAGAACTGCTCTGCCCTTTACGTAGGATTTCTTCTTTGATTGCGTTATAGAGCACTGTTTGTTCACAGACAAGCCGATACTTAGTGCTACTCAATTTAGCCAGAACTTGGTATCTGGTTCCTTCTTGGTCAGAGCCCAATGATTTTTTTATTTCAGTAAGCCTGAGTCGGTGAGTCTATCATTCAACTAGACGATTGTAGTCAGTGCATGTTCATCAATACTGTACTTTGTTTTGCAGCAAACATTTATGTACGTTCCGATGATCACAAATCACACATCGCATTGGTGGGTGCCCAATGTGGTTGTAGCACATCTCAAGGAAGGAATCGAGGCCGTACACTTAGCCACGGGCCGAACTGTTTGTAAGGTAATCACTAAACATTGGTCAAAGATACAGATAAACTGAAGCATTTGATGAAGCTAGACACAATCTTTTGCTCCTTCTCAGAAATCTCGAATGGATTCTTTGACGCATACTTGGGGACCTGCTCTTCACTTCATGAATCAAAGAGGATCCGTCATAATCAGATCAATTTGATCTGCGCATTTCTAGAGGCCCTCATGTTAGTCATGTTAGCCCTTAAATTATGCGCGCAAGTTTGGCGAGTGCTTTTTACGGTTACTTATGAATTGTTAAAGCATTGTCTCATGTATAAGAATTTTTTGGTGTCTTTTTGCAGTTGTTTCTACCTGAGGGAGGTCTTCATGCAGATATCAACGGTGATGGGGTTCTGGATCATGTTCAGGTGATTACAAACTTGTTGCAGGTGTTGGTTCTTGTGAATACAATACCTGTGAATGTTGGAGTTTCTAGCTGAGCATGCGCTCTCACGGAAATGTCGCTGTAAGCCACAAGCATGTCGTTCAGTTATTATCGAGGCGCTCCAGTTTTCATACATTTAGTTTCCAGCTTTATATCTTAGTCTGAGCTTTCTGACATCCCAAGCCCTAAACCGCTTTTTAGGCTGTCGGAGGTCATGGATCAGAGCGTATCGTACCAACTGGAATGTCGGAAGCTCTGAAGCCGTGCTGGGCGATCGCGACTTCAGGTGTACCTGTGAGGGAGCAACTTTTCAATGGCACAGTTTGCCGGCATTCTCCCTTTCAAGTCTTTCCCAATATGAATTTTCAAGGTGAATTTGGCCGGCGGTCAAATCAAGGAGATACAGATTTTGTTGAAGTGCTTGCTCCAGTCATTCTGCCACACCCAGACGGCCATCGCCATCGCAAAGGGAGCCATGGTGACATTATCTTCCTTAATAGCCGTGGAGAGGTAGGCTCCCTTTTACCTCTGAGAGACCTATGTTTCGTACGACTTTCTCACCTTCTGTGCCTGATGCTTTGTCTGAAATAGCGTAAGACAGGAACATGCTTGAGCTTTTCATGATACGGAGTATGATCCGATAGATGTTAAATGAAGTAGCTGTTACTATTTGCGTCAATTTTAAAGTATTTAACACATGTAGGAGCGTGATTTTAGCGTGGAGAGATCTTTGGGCGAAAGAGAGAAACCTGTTGAGATCGAATTTTTAGTCACTATGTACAAATTTCTTACGCAATTTCAAAGTGGGAGGTTGTCGACCACTATTGGCAGTAGACAGACCCATTTCAATTCACATTAGGCATGTAGCCAAGCCATACTTACACCACTCGCTAATAAGTGAAACCAAGTGTATGAATAGATGAGTTGCTTTTGGTAACAGGGGTCAGTCCAGGAGACGGGATCCTGTCCTAACGGCTTTCGTATCCCCTACCTTATGCGGTGACTTGTACATTAGCAATGGTGAAGTGAAATCCCTTGCCCTCCTGTGATTGTATGTTTTTTAATTGGTTTCACACCATTGCAGGTCACATCTTTCTCTGTATTTGGCCCCAAACGCGATCAAGAGGCTCAACACCGTTGGCAGCTGGTGACTAGCGCCTGGTGGCCAGCGTCACCTGAGTTGCAAGGTTTCGGGACACACAGAATTGTGCCGACCTTGATCGCGTTGCCGCTGCATAAGAATGGGGAACCAGAAGCCATTCTTGCAGTCGGAGAGGTTCAAGCTGTGATACTCTCTCCCAAAGGCAGTCAGGTAACTGAGTTCTCCCTTCCGGCCCCGGCATCGGCTCCTGTCATGTATGCTGATTTTTCTGGTGACAAGTTGAATGACCTCATCTTTGTAACTCAAGATGCTATCTATGGTTTTGTTCAAACTCGGCACCCTGGAGCTATTCTTTTCAGTACGTTGGTAGGGGTACTCATCATGGTCATGGGGGTCATCTTCGTTACTCAACACCTTGGTACTGGTAAAGGAAAGTCAAGGCCTGCAGAAAGACGAAGTGCTGTTGGAATTTAGTGCTTTCGATGGGTAGTCAAGTTAAAGTCTCTTTCCTCTTAGTTCTTCAATTGTAGGACTTTGGTAGTTTTTGACAGATTTTCCTAGCACCTGTCGTTTATGTATCTCAGTGATAAGTTGTATGGTATGAAGCATGCAGTTGTTTCTTCTCCAACGCACTATAGAGTTCTACTTTAGTGCCAACTGTGGTGTAATTCATGATCTTTCTGTGAACATCCACCTAAGGTAACACCTAATTCAAACAGGTACGTCTTACAGGATGAAGGATTCCTGATTTGAGATTGACCATTTTCATTGATCATATTTTGGAAAGTATAACCTAAATGGAGAAGATCTATACATCATCAGATTGAGTGAAGAACAATTGCTTGTGTTGGATCACAAAATTGAGTATTGGAACAAATGGGAGTCCCATATAAACTCTTCAAAAAGTGTACAAAAAGAATGAGGCTCTACTTTGTCCTTCAAGGGGGTAAATGGACACCATGACAATCATGGATGATGAATACATATCAAATTTTAACATGAGAACTCTTGTTTATTATATACGCTTTGTTGCGTCAGAATCTTTTTGTTGAAAAAAAAAAGACAACCTAGTAATAGGAACCATCTGGAAGTGTCCATCCGCCTACCCAGTTAGGAGTAGAAAGTGGTTTTATAATATAGAAAATCTGAATCCTGAAGCCAAGAAAGTTTTCTTAAATTTCAAGAAAACATCGTAAGATGGCTCGTTGAGCCGAGTCGAACGTGCCAGCGCCGACCGTGGGACTCGAACCCACGACCACGTGGTTAAAAGCCACGCGCTCTACCAACTGAGCTAGGTCGGCCACATGACTGCACAGTGCAAGCTTCCTCTATCACGATTAGTTGATGCAAATAACTGTTTAAGATGAGTTTATATAGAGTCAACAAGCGTGCGAAAATGTCAGGCAAGCACGGACTGAAGACAATGCACACAGAAGACCTAATCGAACAAGCCTTGCTTCAAACTATGTACCATGCTTGGAAACTCCATACGAAGACCAACTCTGAAATGCAATTACTAGGTAAAGTATCCTTGACAATAGTCAGAAAATATATACACCCATGGCAAAGTGTCAAATACAAGCAGGTTCCAGGAACTAACGATTTCTTCTCCATTTCAAGATTTAAGGTTCCAAACACAACCAGGTCCTCCCTTCCATGTGAACAATGAACTCGAATATACTCAGACCATAACTTCACAAATTTACAAGTACGGGAAACGCCAACCTTGAAGCCAGCGCTACGAAGCCGGTCCAAATTTTCAAAGCAGAAATGTTATTTAACTTGAAGGACCTGGAACCGTTTCTTTAGGATGCTTAGAACCAAAGTGGTCCACAAGCTGCTTGTAATTTGCCAGTGGTGCCTGAACAATAATTAGCACATTCAATTAGATTCAGATATCTTGAGACCAGTAACATCCATGGCAGGTACTGATCCGCTCACACAGCTTTCATACGGATTGCGTTCTCACATCAGTACTATGAAACAATAATTTGTGTGGATATCTAAGTTATCGACTGCTTGGAATAAGAGAACCATAAAGAACATGGCAATCGCTCACCGAGTAGCGCCTGATAACCTAATCACTGCACGGAATAATATTTCACCACTTAGGTAACCACACCTTATTGTTTACGCATATCTAAATGCAACACCCCAAAAAATGCACTATGAATATTGCGGTGTACATCCACCATAATCTGACCATTTTAATAATAGTAACTATGCTCAGCTCTTAATGTGTCGCGATTAGGTGTGGTTGCCTTAGTCCACACTCCTTAAAAATCCACGTCAACGCGTAAGGCAAGGTGTATACGAACGACCGTGCACTCAAGTCAAAAATATTTGAAAAGGTAGCGTATCTAGAAAACACAAGGAAATTGCAAGCACGGAGAAATTGATGACTTGAGATCGTAAGAGGTTAACATAAACCAAGGAAACATTAACAAAACTCTGCGCACGTAAAACTTCAGATAAACTGTAATGCTGGCACAAACAAAGATGTGAAAAATGGAAACACGCACTAACATAAATCCTCGCTCATAAGTCCTCAACTTGCGAGTTAACCTAAAACATTAGGCCGCATCAAAAACCCTAACGAGTTCAATAACAACATCGACCCGACGACTCATAGCAAGAACACCTTAGAACATTAAACATCAATCCAATCGTTTGAATCGTGATGCGAGTATCTATATAAATGCCAGGGGAAAAGATCACCCGTACTCGTCACCGGCATATCGTACTCTTTGACCAGAACCGACATTTTTCACTGATGCCAAAAGGACGCATCCACATTAGAAAGAACACACTTCTCAAAAACTAAAAACTCAGAGCTGTTCAAAATTCACGGCAAAATCGACAACGGCATTCTCCGCCGTTCTAGACCTAAGCCCTCGCTTACGAGTCCTCAAATCGCGAATTACTGTCCTACATTAAGCAGCACCAAATCAACCCGAACGAGTACTAATAACACCATCGAACAATCGCCTCGTATCAAGAATAACGTAGAAAACGAATAACAACCAATTCGTTCATAAATGCGATGCGAAGAATCGGAAACCTACAGAAATGCCTGGAGACAAAATCGCCCGCACTCATCACCGACATTTCGTATCTTGAACAGCATCGACATTCTTCACTTTATGCACGCATCCAGATTCGGAAAAAAGAAAAAACACTTCGAAGAAACGAAAAACTCAAGACGATCCAAAATTTCACCTTACAAACACTGCAAACCGTCTTCAACCCGGCATTCCGCGCCTCAATCTGGGAGCCTTTGGGCTTCTCGTTCCGCTCCGCAGATCGTTTCTGCGCCTCAATCTTTTGCTTTCCCCTCGTCATCCTCGCAATCCCAAACTTGCATCTGCATGCATGCGCTTCGCTTCCACCGATCCCCGCGTGCACAATCCTCGCGTCCACAATAATCCTACTCTCCAGGGTCATCAGTACTGTAGTGCCCAGCCTTCTCCGTTGAATGACCCCATGCCCACATCGGGCATGACCCCGTTGCCGTGGATGCATGGCCCGTCCCCGTGGCCCCAGCAGGCATCTTATCCGTATCCACGTCACTACACATATTATGCGTGTTTGACGAAATTTGCAAAGTTGGACCGGTGATGTGGCACTCACATGGAAAATGGGGACAGCCTTTTTATTTATTTATTTAGGGGGGAAACTCCAATGCTTTGGGATGGGGGTCCGTCTCCTTGGCCCTTGGCCCATTTGGGCCCTTTCCGGTGATGAGGGCTACCTTGTGTTGTTGGAATGGTATCTTTCAGTAGGCAAACCGTGATGTTCGGCTGTATATTTATAAAGTACAGTACTGTAGTGCTTTCAATAGAGACCTTCAGTTGACTCAAGAGAGTCAAAGCTAAACATGATGCACATGACTTGGTACTAATAACTCTGTGCAGCTCCGTCCACAAATTTTCTTTGCACTAAGCTTAATGGAAGCCAAAGGAAACTTAAACATGATGCACATCCGATTGAGATGGTACTAAGGTAGGTACACCCAAATGTGCCACTGACATCTACACTATGTGTACATTTCCAAAATCAGTTCTGTACCTACGTGGAAGAAACACTTTTAGAATCAAACTTTGTTCCTTAATAACTTTTGCATACATTATCCAAATGTCACGTTCTCTGGTGCGTTGGAACCTCTTTTCGCTTGCCAACAAGAACGCGTGAAAATCTGGCCAGTCTAATAACCATAAATAGGTTCATTTAGCAAAAAGTGGCGGTTTAGGGTATACCCACCTTAATAACTCCGTGCAAGTAAATCCACAAATTTTCTTTGAACTAATAGAAGTTAAATGGAAGACAAAGGTAAACATGATGCACGTGAGGTGGTACTAATAACTCTGTGCAAGTCCATCCACAACTTTTCTTTGAACTAGTAGAAGCCAAAGGTAAACATGATGTGCATGAGATGGTACTAATAACTCCATCCACAAATTTTCTTTGCACTAATGAAGCCAAATAGAAGCCAAAGGTAAACATGATGCACGTGAAATGGTACTAAAAATTCCATGCAAATCCACCCACAAATTTTATTTGAACTAATAGGAGCCAAAGGTAAACATGATGTGCGTGAGATGGTACTGATAACTTTGTGCGACTCCACCCCAAAAAATTCTCCACCTAATAGAAGCCATTGCATCGTGGCAACAATTTTGGAACTGATTTAGTGGGATTGAAAGAGAATCAACAAAAAATTCACATGTGGAGTCACATAGTATTAAAAGTAATAGGAAGTGGAATCGTATTTTTTGAAAAGGAATTGATTTCTTAGATTTCTTATGAATTTTTAAAGTAATATGAACTTCAACATAGACATAAGTATGATTAGGTCACTACCAAAACTAATGGAAAGTGGATTTGTAGTGATCTTGGTCACGTAAAATGGTTACAATATATTTCTAATATAGTTACAATGTCAACTTTCTAAAATGATCACAATTTTTTTTATAGTTTTACACCCAATAAGTACAATGCCCATTGCATCATTTATCCAAATGAAGTACATAATATGCTCTATTGCAATGTCATTGGTTTACAATTGCTTAGATAGAAATGTTTTTTAGTCACAAATAGATTAGTAATTTTTCAAAAGAGATTGACCAATATTCATTTAAAATGCTACAATGAAAAATTTGTTTGAAAAATTGCATATCTAATCTAAACCCTAAATGGAGTTTTTTCTACACTAGAATTTTATTTTTGTTATAAATTCTATCAGCAAAACATGTTAAAACTAATGTCAATGATCATTCAAATAGTCCCTTTCCATTTAATGTGCACTATGCCCTCACTAAAGCATTTCCTAAAACACTCTAGAAGTTATCTTGGTCACAACCCAAGAACTATGTTAACCCCTTAAGGACCAAAGTCCCCTTGGGGGACTTTTGGGATTTGGGGCAGGCTCATTCAAGTTGGTTTTGCGGCCTGATTTTCTGAAACTTTTTGAGTGCGTGCAGTTAGTCACGAGCTTCGCGTACATAAAAATTTCATAGAAATCCGAGTTGTTTTGTAGAAGTTATGGCCATTTTCCGCCAAAAGTTGTTCGTTGGGCAGCTGGGGCAGGGGAATATGTGTTTGACTGTGCAAGGGCATCACAAGTGGGCAAGAGGACAGGAGAGGGGAGGGCAGCGGGTTTGAAGTGGAAACCCGGGTTTTGGAAAGTTGGGCTTTGACGTTGGGGGTTGGGCTGTTGGGGACATCTTGGGTCCCTTTCTACAAGTGCTACCCAGTCTGTGAACTTCTTTGCATGCAGTTGCAAACTTTGGAAGGTCATAGAAATCTCAGATTTTCATATTTTTTGAAATTTTTGTTTCCTAAGGTAGTGTGCTCATAAACCGGCCCTCTTCTTCAGATCGTCATGTAGGCAGCTATAGAATGGATGCAAAGTGATCCTTGAATGGACTTTTTTGCTCTCTTAATGAATTCAAGAAGAATTGGGTTTTTTTTATTGTAAGAGCCAATCATTGGCTGAGATTTCTGCACATTTCTTTATAAGTCACAAGGGGACGGATTTTGGGACACCTATGGTCACAAATAGGTGCCTATGACTTGGATCTTTGAAAATTTATAAGTAATTCAAAAATGCTTGGAAAAGTATGAAACTACTTGTGTTGGGTTCAATATCTATTTTTCTTTCTCTGAAAAATGATCTAAAAATCATTTTGTCCCTGGAAACCTGTGAAAAAGGCGAATCAACCCTTAAAGTGACAGTTTATGAGCACACTACCTTACTTGTCAAATATAAGTATGTCTTTCTATCCACCATTCAGATTTTCAATATCTCAAAGAATGTGGTGAGAAAGCTGATTTGAAGATGACCTAGTGCATTGTCAATTTCTGGGACATTGTGGCATTGCAAGATTTTTTTGGAGGTGTTAGGTGTGTTGGATTGCTTTGAAAATTGATATGCATATGCCTAACTTCAATAACTATAAGAAAAAATTTTAACTTTATGTTGTGTAGTGCAAAAGAATTGAGCATGAGGCGGTCAAAGGCATCTGAAATTCTGGGGCACAGTGGAAAAAAAAAGAAATGACTTTGAATGCAAATATCTCTCTATTCGTACGGTGAAACTTCACAAAAAATTTACCACACCCTCTCATGCAAGTTCACTTCAAGATCTTACGGTTACATTTTCAAAAAAAACATTTTCAAAACTTGGTAATTGATCGCAACAGAAATGGCAGTTTTCAGTGATTTTGGACCCAAAAAATGGCTCGGTCATTTAGGGGTTAAAGACTGTGAAATTGATCCAAACTATTCCATTTGTGCACCTTCTTGGAATGATATAAATAGAATGTAGACATTAGGTCTTCATTTTTGCAAGTTCTATTTTTTCTTCCCATCCCTACATGAACTCATTCTAAAAATCATGAAACATCAAGTGCATGTGCCAGTTGCATTGTTGAAAAATAAACAAATATTGCTTTTTCAACATACTTTGATCTAAGGTGGGCCCTCCAAAATGCATGACTAACCCATAGCCGCAATCATCACTATATCTTCATCTTCAAAATCATTATGTACCTATGTCGAAGAAACGATTTTTAGAACATTCACCATAAAAACTTTGACCATTCATAACTTTTGTATACGGTATCCAAATGTCGTATTCTTTGGTGTGTTGGAACCTCCTTCCACTTGTTTACAAGAAAATTCAATGCAAAATTATAATAACTATTCTAATAATAGCAATTTAGCACAGTAGTAGAAAAATGGCGGTTTATTGGGGGTACCCACCTCACTTCATCCACGTCGTGTAGCTCCGGTAGTAAGCTCTTGAAAACATTCATAATCCAAGTAGTCCACGATGCCAGTACTTTTTTCTTTTCTTTTCTTTTTTCCTGGAAACAAAATGGAATTCAACATGCCCGGATTCTTTTAGGAGTTACGATTAAAGTTTTTTTCACCTTATTCTTTGCCCAATACTGTTGCTATTTAAACCCAATCATATGCCATAATGATGCCCCCCGCTTCCTTCGGCATCTTCCAGCTGGAGCCTGTCATAACCATAGCCCGCAGCAGCAGCAGCCACCACAATCGGCCATTGTGGGCCGGGTGGGTCCAAAGCCACCAAAGGCAATCAGCACACCGTACTGCAAAATAGCATCCCAGCACAAATTCCAGGGTCACATGTTTGGCAAGGAAGAGGACCCAACTAATAAAGGGGAATCTCATTCCTCCAAAGACCCACAAAAAAAAGATTTAAATTTTTTAATAATTAAAAAAAATTAAGAAAAATCCCAATTGACAATTGAGAGGATTCCAATGCTTTGTTTGTGGGTCCATGCCATGCAACCCTAAACCCTGATCGTGGATTTGAGTTGCTTGTGTGTGAATCCAAGTGAAGCAAGTTCAGTTGCAAGTGCCTTTTGGGAGTGGTGTGCTCAAACATGCCTGGCATGGGGAAGTCCGACGACCCAATTTGTTTGGGAGTTTCATTGGAGTTTGGACACACATTCTCCTCAAGAAGGGCGGCGGATATCACGGCATGAGGAATACTTTGATGTCATCATTTAGAGTGGGGTGTGAAAGACATTCAGTGCTTGCAAAAAAGGGACGGAGGGTTGGTCACTCTCCTTCGCATGTGAAAAATGAGGTTTTGTTAAAAAAGAAAAAAAAAAGGCGGAGGCCCTTTTGAGACCCTTAGATGATCAACCGACCATCCAGTGGATAATGGATGTTTTGGAAAATTGTATTACAATTCAATTAACCCCTAAAGGACTGAAGCCTTTTTTCTGCCAAAAAACACTCAAAACTGCCATATCTATGGCAAGGAGTAAAAAAAATTGAAAATTGTTTCTTTTTCCATATCTAACCGTAAGATCTTACACCTAAATAGTATGAGAGTGTGTGGAAAAAATTTCAGAATTTTTGACCGCTGAGATTGCAAGATATCTGCGTTTAAAGTGGAAATAATAAGTTTTTCAGCACATTGCGGGACTAGATTTTTTGACTTTGAACATTTTTAACTTAAAATTTTTGTACTACAGAGTTTTGAGCTTTAAATCTTTATAGTGTAGAATTAAGTTGAGGATCTAGGTAAAAAAAGAAAATTAAAAAAAAACTAATTATCATTCTTAAAATAATTGTTAAGTAGAAGTAGGTATGAAATAGAAGGAAAATCTAAAATATTCATATATTTTAGATGGAATTAAAATGCACTAATCCCAATGGTGAGATTGTTCTAGCAAGTAAATCAGACCATGCAAAAAAAAGAAAATTGAAAAATTTGAAAAATTTCATTTAAAAATGAATCTTACAAGTTATTTTTTTCAAGAAGATGCTATAACTGCCCGAAAAACAAGAATGTCCATAACTTTCTCATAACATATCCAAATGAAATAAATCAAAGCTTTCCAGATAGACAAAAATACAATCTATGAGAAAAAAAATATTTTAAATTTTTTTATCCATTTTTTTGGGGCTGCCCGGACTGCCCGCCGTCCCTTTGTTTGAGCTTATTTGGTCATAACTATTGTTTCCGGGCACCGATTGTGAAAAAAATTATATTCTCACAAAGGTAATCAGAATTTCTACCTCCAAAAAAAATTTCAAAAATTTAGGAAAAAATTTCAGCCCGTAGGTACCTGCCCGAAATCTCATTTGTCCCCCGAAGGGACAATGGTCCTTTAGGGGTTAATCATGTAACCAGTATGGATGTTGAGGACAAAAAAGTGTAGCTTTTGAGAAACTGAAGAGAGAGAAAAAAAAAATGCACATGTTCATTGGCATGAATTTGATAATTTGGGGGAACTGTAATTATACCCAAATGAGTTGGTTGTTTTTTATTTTTTTATGACACTTTTATAGTACTTACTTATCTGGAAAAATAAACCCCAAAGAATTAGGTTTTTACATTTTAGTGTCAAAAAAGTGTCAAAAATAGTGTTGAACTTTATATGTTGGAAAGAATATTAAAGGAAGTGTTGAAAAGGGTGTCCAAGCTATTGGCAAAGCATTGCTTGCAAGCCATTGGATTTGAACCCCTCGACTAATTGCTAGTAGTGGAAGTTCTTAGTATTTTGCAAGCAACTTCAAAACCTTGCACTAATCCTACCCATCTTCCCACCTCAAGTACTACAACTGTAACCTTCTCCCTTACTCCTACTCCAACACACACACAATCCACCCTCCTACCTATTTTTCAACCCCCCACTTCCCTCAATCCCTTTCTCTTGAATCAATTATGTATTAGAGCTAGATACTATAGAATCTCCCTTCTAAAGAGGAGATATAGTCTAAGAATCACTTGTTCTTTCTCTTTGGAACCAATCATGAAAACTTGGATGAATAGACTCTTCATTCTCAACAATTGTTTAAATTGGTTTGAATTTTTTTCTCTCTCAATATTGTAGGGCATCATGTATAGAGGTTTTGTACACTTCAAAAATGAATGCAAATCCATGAACAGTGAGTAGTGAGTGGCACGAAGTGATTTAAAAAAAATGTACAATATGAACTTAGAGAAGTGAAGGCTACCCATATAACCATGGATTTTGGATACTCTAGAATTGAATTAATTAAAGAATTTAGATATGTAGCAAATTGGTAAGTATCTTATTTTTGTGCTTTAATGAGGGTAAAATTGTAAGATTTTGAATGGACCTATTTTCAGAGGCATTGTGAGAGTTGGACTTAAAAGAGATATAGGATACCTATCTCCAATGACATACAGTTGGGTACCAAAAATAAAATAAAATCTTCCTTGAAATATATTTTTTCAATAAATCATCATTAAAGACAAGATAAAACCAAAGCAAAAGCAAATTGTTGCATGTTTGTTGGACCTTTATAGAATTAGTCATGAATTTTGAAAGTGAAGTGTAATTTTTTTGATAATTTATTGGACACTCTAATCAACAAGCTTTTTCACATTGTTTTTGACATTTTTTTGACACTCTTTTGAACACTCTTTTGAACACTCTTTTGAACACTCTTTTGAACACTCTTTTGAACATATTGGGTTCCAACACTCTTGATGGTTGAATTTTTTGACACTTTTATCAAGGCTAAAATTTCCAAAGTGAAATTTAAAGTTTATTCAACACTATCAGCCAAAATTAGCAACATACATTGGATCCTGAAAATGAAAAAAAAAAAAAGATTCACCCCTCTGAATGTACGAGGATAAGTACAAATGTGAATACGGATAAAACATACATATAATGTATTATCCGACATCCTTTGTTAAACTTGCTTACTAATTCTAGTACATGATTTCAAAATTACTTAGAGAATTTCTCACAAAATACTTTTCCAATAAATAATTGGCCACAAAAAAATAATTAACATTTGACACATGTGTGTTTCAATTACAAAAAATCAACACAACAATGATTGTGTTCAAATACCCAACTCCACCATGTTAGTGTAGAATTTTTTAACCAAATGGTACAAAATCGTATCATGTTCAAGTAAAGCACCATACCACAAAATACACATTCATTTTGTATATTATCAAACATGTAGAAGGTGTAATAATTATCCAAATTGGATGTGTGTGACATTGGATTTAATTTAGTTTGAAGACAAATATTTGTGACTAGTATATAATTTGATCCATGCATCTTTCACATCAATTTTTTTATAAAAATAAAAATAAAAATAAAATTGTGTTTCCTAAACCTTAATTATTTAACCCCTTATAGACCAAGAAGTAATCTACATTTCCAAAATTGTGAAGATTTATTATAAAATGAAATTTAAAAGAATAATAACGACTCTCAAACAATAGTTGTAAAAATGATTCATAGATAATATCCATACGGTTAGATCAACTTGTACACAAACCAGTATTTTTAAATTAAATTTTAAGTCAAGAATTAGAAATTCCTTTTGAAATTGATTGTAGATTGAATATTTGAGATATTTACAAAAAAAATTCCTTTAAGTTCAAAATATTAATTTCTAATTACTATGATTACAACTTAATATTTTTGAACTTAAAGGAAATAATTCTTGAGAATAAAATAGTAAAATAATTAGAAAAAATTCATTTTGTTTCTAAAGGCTCATGTTTTGAATTGAAAAAATTATTTTTTGAGATTAAACTGATCAACCCCCTTTGAGTTATAGAATGTTTGAAAAGCAACGTCTTCAAGAATCTATATTGTACAAATGTTAAAGCTAGTGTTAAAGAATTAACACAAGCTTCTTCAATGAAATCAATAGATGAAAAAATGCATTTTTGTGTGCTTGGAATGTGTACATTCATCCATTGTTCAAAATTTGAATGTTTGGTCCTTAACCCCTAAAGGACCAAGGCATACTTCAAGCAAAAATTGTGAAAATTGCCACTTTTTAGGACATTGAGAAAAAAATAAAAAATAAAAGTTATTTTTTCAAAATTCAATTTTACAAATTTGTATTAGACTACTATGGGAATATGTGGAAAACATTTCACAAACTTTGACTACACAGATTGAAACTTTGAAAGATTATAACATTTGAAGTTAGAAAAAGAAGGTTTTTTTTACCTTATTTGATAGGAACAACAACCTTTATACTAAACATTGTTAATTTTTTTGACATTTGCATCTTGTATCATGTAAGTTACATACTTGCCAAATTTCAAAAATAAAGGAGGAGTTTTGCTAAAGCTATCCAATCAAGAAAAAAATTTAAGGCAACATAACTTTTGATCCAGGCGCCTAATAAAAAAAATTATATTCCTACTATAGGGGTACATGTTAACACCTTGGGTGAAAATTTCATGAACATCCAACCAAAAATTCACCTCATAGGAACCTTCCTAGATTTCAATTGTTCATTCAAATGTCAATTGTCCTTTAGGGGTTAAGGGGTTAAGGGCATAGGCTTTCAAACCTAGAATAATGGATGAACACAAACATCTTTCAAGCAAACAAAATCATGGTTCTTTCATCCATCTAAATGTTTGTAGAATATTGCCACAATTTTTTAACATTTGTCTAATATAGATTTCCAAGATAATTTTTTGCATTAATTTTTCTAGTCCAAAATGTTTCAAAAGTAAATGATTTACTCTACCGAGATGAACTTCAAACAAATATGACCTAATGCATCCTACATGAGGTGTAGGGTTAGAGACCTACATGTTGTGGGTGAAAATATATACAATGGGTAGGGTTGAGGGGAGCAAGAATCAAAGGATAAGAAGGCAATACCGTCATTGTAGGTGAAGCTATTGCTAGACTTGAAATTTCTACTTTTTATGGCATATCAAAATAATGAGTCCAACCACATATTATAGTTGAAATACATTGTGGATTCAAAATTTAAAAGCTTCATGTTGTTCACCTCAACCTCAAAAAACTCAAGACCACATTAATACATTAATAATGACATCTAGGTCAATACATTGTTATTTTCACACTTAAAGTCTGTAGGCTTATTTTCCATCAAAATTCTCTCAAAACTGCCATTTTTATTCTAAAGAGCACCAAATTTTTAAAATAAATTACATGTCTAATCTTAGGATCTTGCAATAGACCAATATGAGAATTCGTGAAAGAAATTTCACAAACTCTATCTACATAGATTGCAAGATATTTGAGTTAAAAGTGAAAAAAAAACATAGTTTTTTGACACTATGACAAACTAGTTTTTAAGACTTTGAATCCTCTTGATTTAAAATTATTGCAATTCAAATTTGAAATCAAAATTTGTATCACAATGACAATAACAAAGGAATCCAAAAAACCCACAATGATAATGACAAAGGAAAAAACTAAATCATTAATAGCTCTCAGATGGAATTGAAACACACTAATTCCAATAGTGAGATTGTTCTAAAAATCAAAATAAATCTTGAGCAATCTTTTATTTTAGTTGTGAAAATTGACTTCAAGAATAGATCCAAAACAATATTTCTTCAAGAATATGCTACAACCGCCCACAAAATAAGATGTTCCATAACTTTCACATCACTTATTCAAATGAAATGAACCAACCTTTCAATATAGAAAATACTATCTATTATAAACAAAAAAATTTAATGTTATTCCAAGATTTTGTAGGTATTTTGAATTGTCCCTTCTCAACAATTTTGAGTTTTAAGTAACATAATTTTTTCTCTTTTAGAAGCATTGATTTGAAATAAAAATTATATTTTCAAAAATCTTATCTATTTTTCTATCTTGAAAAAAAATTTGAAAAAACATGTCAAAAATTGAGATCATAGGAGCGTGCTTGAACTATCAAGTACTTTAGGGATTAATAGTTTACTAAATTTTGAATAAGCAAACACTGACATTGATTAAAAACTAAACAATTTGATCTACTATATACTAGAGCTCAATATCTTTTGAATCTTGCATATTTGTGATCAATAAGACTGTTTTATGTGGAAATATAAAACTTCTTCAAACATTTTAATCATTGAGAAATATATACACAAAAAAATCAGGCAATTAAATTTTATTTTAAAAAATTCAATACAAAGTGTAGTGATGAATAACAATAAAAAAGTGGTGAAGCCTTAGGACAAAATAATTTTAAAAAATCGTTTTAAGGAAGTTTACAAATAATACAACCTATTAACATTTTTTTTTATAGAACTTCACCACTTATTTGGAATTTAGGAAATATTTATTAATTTCTATTTACGACACAAACATACTTTCAACAATTTATGCACTTGTGACCAATATGAGTCAAGCTAGTTGATTACATTGCAACAAAATTTCAATATAATCTAATTTTTTATAAGGTAATCAATTAATATGCCACTAGTAATTACAATAAATCATAATATTTTTGAACTCATGTAAATTTTTGAGGAATAATGATGTAGTAGTTTGCAATATTTTAGAGAAAATGTGTTCTATATTATTTTCATATTCTCAAATAATATAATTTTCATTCAACTTTCACTATCTTGATCTAAATTTCATCCAATTGTTCCTATTTTCATCCAAATTTATACCCTCTTTCACCTATCTTCATCCAAACATTCAAACTAATAAGATTATTTTTATCCAAATTCATTATATTAGTGTGAGGGGATATAAAAATATTCAATTTTGCATTAATGATTAACCCCTAAAGTCCCAAGGCCATTTTTCTATCAAAAACAACTCACAACTGCTACTTCTGTTGCTTTCATTCAAGAAAAAGAAAAAGAAAACAATATTAAACAATATTTAACAATTATATATAAGAATCTAATCGTTGTAGGATCTTGTACTTCACTTGTCTCATATCATGTGGTAAAAATTTCATAAAGTTTGACATACCCTACAAATTATAAGATATTAGCCTTCAAAGTTAGAGAAAAAAATGTTTTTTTGAACACTAACTTGCAATTTCAGATGACTTTGACCACCATTTGTGGAAATTTTTTGCACTACAAACTTTGAATTTAAACCTTTGTGTGTTGAAGAATTGAGTTGGAAAAAAAATGCTTGATTTTCATTCTTTAAAAAATTGTTAAGTAGAAGTAGGTTCAAGATTGAAAGAAAAACTAAATTGTTAATAGCTCTAAGATGGGATTGAAACACTGTTCATAATTCCAGTGATGAGATTGTTTTAGCAAAAAAAATTTTTAAATTTTAAAAAAAAAAATTTAAAATTGTCGGACCCCAAAATAGTAATGTCAAAAATCCAAAATAGAAAAAATTGCAAAAGAAATTTGCAAATTGTGAAAATTGCATTAAAAAATGAATCCTACAAGTTATTTTTTCGAGAAGATGTTATAATTGCTTCCAAAACAAGATTGTCCATAACTTTCACATAACAAATCCAAATGAAATGAAATGAATCAAAGCTTTATATATAGATAAAATTACAATCTATGATAAACAAATTTAAAATATTAAAAAACAATTGTTTTGTGTGAAGAAGTTTTTGCTCGCCGCAGTAGATAAAAAGGACCTTTGTGCCATAAGTTTTGCTTCCATGCACCAATTGAAATAAAAATTATATATTCTTTACAAAAAGTTTCAAAAAATCGAGGAATATTGAGACCATAAAAGCTTGCTTGAAATCCATTTGTCCCCTAAGGGTATAATGGGACTTTAGGGGGTAAATTAGGACTCTTGGTACTCTTTGTGTTTAGTGACAATGGATTGAAAGTTTAGAACTTTAGAGCCAAAAAGAATTCAACATGTTGTCCTATGGAAATTAGATTTCTAGTAGAATCAAAAATAAAAATTTAATATATTGCAGACCTATGAGATCCATTATCCGTTGACTTCATTCCTTGGAAAGTTTTATCGACTAGTTTTCCCTATCTGCCCTTGAATAATATCATTGCTTCTATCTTATCGCTAATATTCCACGGAAATGGTTAACACTTCCTACAGTTCAAGGCGAACGGGTAGAGGCAGTAGAATGGATAGGCATGTTCTCCCGTTTAGAGGACCCCATACCATGTTTAGTGTGGAAAACCCTAGGCCCCAACAATCATCTATTACTCTCTAATCCTTAGTCTCTTTTGTTGGCTAGTGATGTACCCAGAGCGACTATCGTCATCTCCTCAAGGCAACTTTCCTTCATTCTAAAACCGACGGAGGTAATCTTGATCTCAGACTTTGCTCGGAGAGTCCATATTCTTCAAATAAAAAAAAACACCTCAACACCCCATACTTTCTTTACGTTGGTGCAATGACTTCATTGACGTTTGACCCTTGGAGGTGGCAGTGGGGAAATGGGTCTTGCCTTATGGACTATACAACTTCCATAGGACGTAAACTCCTCAACAACAATTCCCTTCTCAAGTGTTCTATTCCTTCTAAGTGGGTTAATCACCTTCTTCCTGCATTCCTTCCAGACTGGAAAGAGGTATGGCACAAAAACTAGATCTATGAAAGAAGCTACTTTCATGTAGTTAGAATGGCATAATGCAATTGCTGTTCATTCTTGGAGAGCCAAGATTACCCCAAGCATTGACACAAACTGTAATTGTTGTAGCTTATAGACCAAAGAATCTCCGTTCCAAAGTGTTACGGACCTCTAACAATTTAACTTTAGCTTTCTATCCTTGGTTCTATCTAGAACCATCCACTAAAGTAAAAGTCCTATTTATACTTCTCTAATCATATCTTATCTAATTCATCTTGTATCCAAGTCTTGATCTTTTACTTGGAGTTATCTAACTCCAAGTTCCAACACACATGTGTTAAGTCCTTGATCCAAATCTTGATCTTCTACTTGGAGTTATCTAACTCCAAGTTCCAACACACATGTGTTAAGTCCTTGATCCAAATCTTGATCTTCTACTTGGAGTTATCTAACTCAAAGTTCCAACACACATGTTTTAAGTCTTTGATCCAAATTTTCATCTTCTACTTGGAGTTATCTAACTCAAAGTTCTAACACACATGTTTTAAGTCTTTGATCCAAATCTTGATCTTCTACTTGGAGTTATCTAACTCAAAGTTTCAACACACATGTGTTAAGTCCAATGCACTAGTCATCCAAGTGGAGTTGTCTAATTCTATTGCATAAATCTACCATCGAGAGATATCTATCTCCAAGCATTCTCTGTTTATCCACTAGTACACAATTCATCATAGATTAGTTCATCCATCAATGCATTCTTCCATAAAAGGTCATGACACAATCATCTATCAATGCATTCATCCATCAAAGGTTGTAATGAGGGTCATGACACAAAGGTTTTATACTTGTCCACGAACACTAGAAGTTTGGGACTATGCCCAGTCCATTCTCTATCACCTTTAAGGGGTGCAACCAATCATTGGGCTATATAGCTGTTTGGACTTTTTTTCAATGTGTATTTGGCTAATCTACTCCTAAATGTTTCCATGATCTTAAGACCATCTAGAATTTGCTTTGTGGCTCTTCACTTTGGATTATTTGGATCTCCTAGAACAACAAGGTATTTTCTCAAAAGCAATGGCCTCTAGAATTTACTCACTCTATGATTTGGAACGCTCTCCTCAACTCGGGGTTCATTAATGACCACTTGTTGTTGCTAACATTTGGGCCAAATTTGATCATATTTGGCTTAAATCTCCTGTCTTGGCTAGCAGGATTGGTACTAGTATTATTTGGAACAAGAAGGGTCCCCTTCTTTTTTATTCTTCTAGTCTCTCTTTCTCTTATTTTCTTTTCTTTTTACTCTTATCTTTTCAATTGTCCAGTCCTTATGGCTTGGTTGTTCTTTGTTCTGTTTTTTTTAATGCAATGATTTTTGCCATTCGTTTAAAATAAAATTATAAAATTAATATATTCGTGAAAAAATTCCAAATTTATAAATAAACAATTTCATAGTTTTATAAAAGTTGTATTGGGGCCTCAAATCAATTCAATGAAGGCCCCTCTCTTAATTATCATTGTTGTCCATCAAAAGAAATCCCATTAAAAAAGCTCTGAATATATAAAATATATGTTTGTTAATACACAATTAATATTAGCTAAGCATGTTTGACCTAGAAATCTTCACTAGAATTAACTTGAGTTGTTGACATTTCTTTTCAATATTAAACCTAAATTCTATAATATCAATCTTTGTCATTATATTTGCATCCTTCCCCCCCAAGAGTCCATGTGAGGAAGACAAATGTAGATTTTGAGTTTTTCGGATTAACTAAAGTAGAGCATGACAAGAATCTAGACATCAGATCTTTAGTTTTGCAAGTTTCCATTATGGCTTCCCATCCTTACCTAAACTCATTTAGAACTTCACACAATTATCATATCCACTTTAGTTGCATAGTTGAAGAACAAACAAAAAATGTTTTTTTGAATATACTTGGATGTACTTCATCCATTTCTTGTAACTCTAGCAATGACTTCTTGAAAACATTCATAAGCCACCTAGTTGGTGTCCACTCTCTTAGTCGGATTAATTTCCTATATTAGGTTGGTAGAAGTAGTATATTTTTTGAAATTTTAAATGTTGATTATTTTTTATATAAAATCAATTCGACAATATCAATTTGGACAAATATATAATCATTTCTTTTGACCCATAATAAATTGCAACACTAGTATACACTGCAATTATTAGGGGGAAAAATGCATGTCAACCTCTTAAGTTCTTTGACTATATTTTTACCAAAAACACTCCAAAATTGCCATTTTTAGTACAAGTACCAAATTTTGAAGAAAACTCATTTATAGACACACATATTATATGACCTTGAATTATGTTGACTTAATAACATGTGGAAAATTTTAAAGAAATTTCCATTGTGTGGATTGTAAGATATGAGCTTTTGAATTCACATAAATCCTTTTTTTGGACCTAAAAAAATTAGGCAACTGCACTTCACAAGGTCACATTCATATGAAACAATGTCCATATTGTTGGCGTTTCTTTGGATTAATTCTTCAAGTCAAGTTGGCTACATGTTTGAAAAAATTTAGATCATTTGGAATTGTACAACCGATATAGAAAAAAAATAGTAATTAGAAAGAAGTAGAGAATGATTCAAAATTCAAAATTGTTAAGAATTTAGTTATGGTATTGAAAAATGTCAATCCCAATGGTTGCAATGTTGTGATGAACAATCTACACCCTATGATTTATTTTTTTCAAAAACTATTGAAAATTGAGTTGAATAGAGGACTTTAAAGTTTATTTTAGAGTAGATAATCTATAACTACCCGCAAACTAAAACTCCTCATAACTTTCATTTCATTAATCAAAATGGAATGATTTAAAGTTTTCCACATGTATATAAATCTAGAAAATCGATTTCAAATTTTTGTTCATGAAAAAAGTGATTTTTCTTATTTGCCCAGATAGCCCAGCTGATGAAAAAAACTACATAGTATACAATAACTTTTGAACCATGTAGTCAAAGGTTATGAAAATTGTGTGAAATTTTCAAAGGAAAAAAAATTCCTTTTGTAGTGAGCTGCCCAAAATTTATATGTTGCTCCAAAGCAGAGCTTGGTCCTTTAGGGATTATAAAAAAAGAATTAAATTAGACAAAGGTCACCCCCCTAAACTTGATTTAAAAGTATTGAAAACACAAAACATAAGGCTTAATTTTAGCCCCTCAATCATACAATTTTCATTTCCAATTCAAAATCCAAATTATTTAGCTATTAGATTTTAGACTTTCTTATGAAAAACAAGTAATCAATCTCTTTAAAAATTGAGAGGTTTTTTTTTTGACACAAATGAAATGAAATTTCATTGTAGGGAAAGAGAACAAGACCACCAGCCGCAAGTGGCCTGACAGGACGGACATGACAACGACATAGAGCAAAAACAAATGAAGGCGGAGTGGGAGGCAAAGACAAGGACGCAACACATAGAGAGGCCCATGGACCTCCTCGGACGGCCAAGGGGCAACGCCAAGTCACCACTCCGTCCAAGGACGCCTAGGGAGGTTGAAAAATAAACCTAGCTTGGGGGCTAGAGACAACCCATCTAGGATGTCCATCTTCCATAATTGCTAAGAGACCTGCTAAAAATTGACTAAAAAATGAGATTTTCTCTATAAAAAGATGTATTTAAGGTTAAATTGACTTTAATGCAATAGTTGTTTTTCTTCTTTCAAAAAGCACAAGGAGACTTGGAAAGTCTTCAATGAATAGATTCTTTATCAATATCTACATTATTATTAATCCTAATATTAATCTTAAGTGCTCATTACAAACATCCTCCTAAAAAACCCTCTAAATCACTCTTTCTATTGGACTAATAGTCTTATCTTTACCTTCTTATGTTTGTAGCAATAATTACTTAGGATATTACAAAGTACACTTTTGACAAGAAAAATAAATTTGCAACAAATCCTAAAATGCAAATGTACAATGCCATTAGCATGACTTTCCTTCCATAAGTATGATTTTTGTGTTGCTCTCTACAATTGTTGTCATTAACTTGCCTCTAATGGGTCTATTTTTGTCATTCAAAGTCCAAATCTAAATTTGCAAGTGCCTATTCATGTAATTATTCTAATGTGCTTCCAATGATAGGACCATCAAAGTCTAATTCCATATCAATCATTGAATGGTTATTTATTTTTCTATGTCAATTGCTATGATGCATCAGAGATGTTCAAAATCCCCATATACCCTCATCAAAGGGTTAATGTTGGTAGACAAACCTTTGCAAGCTTTACAATTTGAGGACCTCTCAACATGACAAACCAACAAACAACTACACAATGAGAGGTCATATATTCCTAAGGCATTCACATTTTTTCTTAATAGGAAGACAACCACTCAAACTTCTTTGACGGAAATCTTCTATTGTAGTATTCAAAGTCTCCTTCCCTTTGATCCAAAGCCACCATACAACCAAATAAAGAAAACAAGCTACAACACTAAAAAAGAGTCTTTGTCCATCTTGCAGTACCAGCAGCACGAAATGCAGAACAAAACAATGACTCTTGTTTCATTCTTTTATTCTTGAACATGTCTTGATTTTTGAGCAAGGTACTCCTCAACCTATAAAAAGAGGCTCTGTTTGAAACACCTTGCAACATGCACCACAAGCACGGACACACGGAACCAAACAATGACTTTCGTTTTCATTCTTTTTATTCTTGAACATGTCTCGATTTTCGCATAAAGTACTCCTCGACCCTTCATCACACTACCTTTTGTTGATGCAAAGCCTCATCCCCATCGGCCAACAAACAACCAAAACAAAACAAAAACAAACTGGCCTCGGTAAAAATAATTGATTGATGTAATGCCAATAAGGGATAAGCAGGGTTGGCACCATTAAATGCAAAAGGAAGCTCAGCTGGCGCCAGTATCTCGTGGCCTATCGTTTTGACGACACGTGGCAATCAGTCTTAGTGATGATAGCTTTGCTGGTGGAGAAAGGGTTATTACCTAACTTATTAAATTGGGGTCAATATTTTGGATTGTTTGCAATTGGACCCTTTTGGACCCCAAATAAATTAAAAGGGGGAATCTCCTTATTGCCTTGTTGAATACACTATTCCAGCCTGGCGGAGAAAGAGTGGTCCAGGACTCCAGGTCACTGCCCCCTCAGATGCTTCCTGTCTCCACAGCGGACTCATAATAAATTAGGAGCTTGCTCCGGGCTATGGTAACTACACCTAAAATTGACCCCTACTGATGAATGTTGACTCCTACTCTTGGATGAACTTTTGGATGAGAAAAAGGAACAAGGAAGATTATGTTAATTTTTTCCATCATTTTGAAATTTGTAATGATGCAACGGCCTAAAAGTGTCGAGTGCATGACTTTCAAGATCACTCTAGAAATGAAGAATGCACTTGCTGGGTCGAAAAAACAGATCATTTTTGAGTGACTACTCCTTGGGAAGAGGGTGATGTCTTTCTAGGGCTAAACCGGTTGTTATGTATGGCTAGTGCAGTCCTAATTGGCATGAGAGAAGATTATTGTTGCCTTTGAAGTCACTTGTCAAAGTCCACAAGGCAATGCAAGTTGCATGGAAAATATCAATACCTTCTCATAGGAGCTCTACCTACACGGTGGTTCCCAAGTTGTGGATTTAGTACATTTGGTTTCTTGGATTACTCACATTGTAGGTACCAACTAGTAGTTTTAAGTTTTAGTTGTTTAAGCGGATTTCATAGAATAGGGAACAAAAATTTGGGTAGTTTACAAGTTTGTTTACCCATCAAGACCACGTGTAATTCATTAGCTATTCAATGAAAAAGTTAATAGGAAGTGAATTGCAAATTATTTAAGGGCCTCAAATTTGACTATCCCATCAATAGTCATGAGCTTGCCATGTCCTTTTGGCAAGTTCATTTAATTTTGGAAACGTTTTTAAGGGAAGAGGTTTTAAAAGCACACAAGCTCTAAAATCGTCCACCTCTTCAAATGTACACTATTTGTACATGTTTCTTTTTCATAGCCTTCAACAATGTTCAGACAATGTACATTTCGGAGGTGGGCGATTTTAGAGCTTTATGCCATTTCAACTTCAAATTTTCATAACTAATTCCACAAAAGCTTCAAAAAATATGAAACAACTTGGGTTAGATGCCAGTTTCACTTTTCTTTCAAGGAAAAATGACTAAAAAATATATCAAGAAGCTTCACCCCCCAAAATTCCATTTCAGCTTTTAAATGGGCAATTTTTAGACATGTTACCTTATAGTGATGACAAATTGACTTTTAATATTGACACGTGTAAGTAACATGGCCTCAAAGAAAGCATATGGAATGGGATGTACTTGGAAAGAGGCTCTTATGGCATTTGAATGAACATATTAACCTCTCCAATCCAATTCTACCTTTCTTCGTACCCTTTTCCTTCATAATTAGAATGAAATGTGAAAGGTTAGATGGGTAATGGAAACAAATGATAATTAAAGGACTTTCAAACTATTAATGAAATGGTAATAGGCTTCTTTAAGCAATTCATACATTACCACGTGAGATCAAGGATTTAAATTGAATATGGCATTCATTTAGGAAGTACTTCATAGGAGTTGGATAGTTTAAGGATACTTATTTGTAAGCCACTATTGTTTGATTATAAATTTCTTTTAGTTGTTTAAGGCTACTATCTATGAAAAAATATTGAATTTTGACAAAATGTACCATTAAGCAAACAAATTTTCTTAACAAATTCTTACCCCCAATCTTATTTGATTTTGGCATTGTCTCCTTCAACATTAAGAAGAATGTTTAAGAAATAGATGAATCTGCCAGACTCCTCTTTAAAAAACTAGATTCACCAATATCTACATGAAAGCTAATAACGATAGATAATTTTGTGAATGAACGTACACATGAGGTTGATTCTATCCATTTTTCCTTTACTTGAGTACATTCCAAGGTGCAAGTTGCTCAACCGCCAAAAAAAATAATCTAAAAAATGGGTGCCACAATATAAATGAGTAGAAATTGCAATTTTTGTCAAAATTTTATAATTTCACTTACTTAGGTTTGCCTCTACTCTACTCCTTTTTACAAATGCATGAAAAATGTACGTGCATGGAAAAATTGTCTGCCATTTAAGGAATCTTCTCCCAAAGGCTTCAGATGCTTCAATAAATGGAAATAGGTGCTTCCACCTTACTGCCTACGGTCAAAAGCATGTGGAGTCTCTCTGTTTTGCAATGAATCTCCATTTATTTTAAAGATTAAAAATAAATAAAATTTAAAAGTATATGGAGTGTAGAGTGTAATAAACTCCTCCTCGGCAGAGAGAATGCTCATGTGTTGACAATAGACTATTTTAGCAACTTCAGTTGCAAGGAAAGCATATTCAAAATTTTATAAATATATTCGGTACCTGATTTATTCCGTGGGACGATCCGGAGGATATTGAGTTTCTATCCTAAGCTTATTCCACATACTATTCAATTATTTTATTGTTTGAAGATTCCTTCATGTGCTGAAATATTACTCCGACAAATTTCAACTCTCATTGGAAGGTAGAATAGAAACACCCCAAAAGTGACACTTTTCTTGGTCCCATTATCTCAATGGTCGAATAACCGGAAAAAATTGACGCGTTTGGTAGTGAACTCAAGAGAAATGCACCCCAAGTGGTTTCATAGTTATAGGTACTCAAATAATATTTTATAAATTTTCAAAGTTGATAGTCTATACACAACACTAGACTCACCTAGAATGGACACCCTTAAAGCACAAAATGTCTCAACTATCATTGGTTGCTTAAAAAAACTTCTCACTTCTCATTGGTTGCTTCCCAAAAGTTGTATTGGTTTTGAGTCTAAAAAGTCGGGCTGGGGGGGGGGCTTTACAGTGCACCAAGGAAAAAATAATTTGGCTAAAAAATGACAAGAAACCATGAAGTTACTTGCCAAAAAAACTTCAAATTAAAAAAAAATCTTGGATGAAATTGTCAAATTGTGGATGAAAAAAAAATTATGGATATGTAATAATTGTTGATGTGATATTTTCTATCCAATATGTGGATAAAAAATATTGGATAAAAAATGAAAAGAAGAAGTTGTTGGAAGCGTTCATTTAACCCTTAAATGTTGCCATGGATGTTTGACATTTGATGGATGGTGCTAGAGAATCCTTCTAGTAGGATAGAAGTGCAACTAATCATCCTTGGAATTTTGTTGTGAAAAGGGGAGTTCTTCTACATTAGTTTGACTTCCAATGAGTGCTTTTGCTATTTCTTAAACCAATGATTCATACAGTAATGAAAAGGGATGATTTCCAAGGTCACCTATATTTGTCCTTTAAGGATTAATGCCATTTTTTAGGAGTTTGAAATTGAAACATGTTTCCTTTAGGTGTTGCTACCTTAAGTTTCAAGTAGAATTAGTGAAGAATGAAGATATGAGAGACCTTGTCACCTTAGTGAGGATGCAAATTATTTTTTTCTAAATTAATGAAGATTATTGAATATTTATCAATCTTTGCAAAAGAAAGGCACATATAATAGGATGTCTCTAGGGCTATCACCAAGCTTTAAAGAGAGACCCACAAGGGACACAATTTAGTTGTTCTTTCAACTAAACTCTTTAAACTTCGATCACCACACTCAAAGTTGTAGGGGCCCTCATGCTTTTCATGTCACATCCGACATTGTCCAAAAAATAGGCTTTAGGATTTTTCACCTTGTTACTACTCACAATCTCCAATTGCAACTTAATCTATCATTTACCACCACAATTGAGGAATGATAAAGGTTCTATAACATTTTTTAGCTTATGTGATGCCTTACGGTGGGGCTTGGTTAGGAGGCAAGACACAACAAGTAGCAAGAACATGCCAAATTCATTTCCCCACGTTCATTTTCCTATCTCTTGGAAAACATGCTCTAACACGGGTTGCTTTAACGTTGTGATACCCTTGTCTCAGTAAGCCTTTGATTGAGCATAATTGACCGGCAAGATTCAACCATCCATTAGATTTTTTTTCCTACTTTGGAGGGCTGTGAGTTTACAGTATGGGAACCAGGCGAAATTGCAATTCACGAGCTATGCTAATGTGGCACATTGACTGCCACATCACTTTAAAAAAAAGGTTAACTTTATTTTTCATTTTAAGAATTTTTCATTTTTTTTTTGACATCGGCATTCGGAGCTGAGAACATACCTGAAATGACCCTCTAGTCCTCCGGGATCTCATCTAATGCAACATTGAAGTCCAACATATTATCCAACCATCTAACATTGAAATTACGTTCAGTATCATGAAAGTATAGCCTCAGTGTTATGAAAAATAATATGCTGAGACACGGGAGTGAGGGGATGTTATTTACATTTTCACATAGGCACCATACCATTTTTAAAAATTAAAAATTTGTTTATTTTTTGAAACAAATGAACCACATAATTCTTCAATAAATTTGTACCAAACTGTGAGTAAGTTCCACCAATCTGGATCCCTCCAAAGTAAGGTAAGTTAAAGCCCATCATTTTCCACCCCACCATCAGGCACCTCCCAAACCAGTGGTTGATGAGGTATTAATTAATTATTTGCACCATTCTTCTACTCTTGATTACCCATTACCAGAACTATTTATAAGAAAACTCACATTCTCATAACCTTCTAATGGGCTGCAAAAAGTCATTAATTTTATGACATTCAAGTACCATTACCTCATTACCTTTAGCTTGTGTTCTGAAATCATTGACTTCAAAAGCATTCATTTGCAGGACACTAAACCCGTCCCACAAAGGGTGAAAATGCAGGGATTTTATCCCAGGGGAAAACATAGGAATATTTTTTTTTCACACATGAGAAAATTTGCAAATTTTGAATTCATATTTGCAATCAGAGACCCCAAATTAGTTGGGAATGGTTACAAACATACCCTAAACACAACACAAAATAGGGGGCAAGATTTTATTTTTACCTCAGAGAACCATGCGTTTTCACCTTACTAGTCCCACTTTGTGAGATGGGTTTAGTGTCTATTCCACCTAGAGGAAGTAGGTCCATAAAGGCATTTGAACTCTAAAAGCATCCACCTCTTGAAATGTACATAATTTGTATGTATTGCTTTCCATTGCATCAACAATATATAAATAGTGGACATTTCAGAAGGTTGATGCTTTTAGTAACCATTATGTTTCAACTTCAAAAAATCATAACTAATTAATTCTGCAAAACTCCAAAAAATATGAAATGACTTGGGTTAGATGCCAATTTCATTTGTCTTCGAAGACAAATTTACTGAAAAATATTTCAAGAAGTTTAACGTCCTCAAATCAATTTTTAGCTCTTAAACGGGTGCTTTATGAACCTCCTAGCTTTAGCTAGCTTTGAGAACAAACATCCACAAAGGTTTGTAGTGAAAGCTTTGAAGAGAGTTTTCCTCCTTTCAAACCAATGAGAATTTTTTTTGGGTGAAGATTAATTGAGATGCAACCTTAGAATATTATTGCATTTGCAAGCTATATTGATTTAGTTTTTAACATCAAACCCTTTGGTTGACTTTTCATTATATTTTCAAAAACTGCAGCTTTACACAATAGGTTGAGAAGTCAAATATAATTTTACTAGGCTACAATATTGTCAAAATTGGAAGACAACACGAGTCTACAATATTAAGTGTCAAAATACCTCTTTTCTTCAAGTATATTATATTTAACTAAGTTTGTAGTATTTTATGAAAATTGGACTTTAGCTTGAATAAGAGATCTCTTTGACTACCGCATTAAACTCAATTTGTAGTCACAATGCTTTGTTTGGATCAATAAGTGGTAGTCTCATTGTGATATTCTAATACAAAGAGATGACAAAATGACTAAAGTAATACTAGAATCAAACATCTTGGGATCACATATTTGTGGGGCAATAATATTACACAAAGGATTCTTTTGCATGTCTTTGATTGTCATATTAAACTCAATGTAGAATCATAATTAGTATGTTTGGATCAATATGTGTTGGTCTGAGTGTGTTGCTCTAATATAGAGAGGTGCTTCATGGCAAATGAGATATAATTGCAATAAAATTTGTTGTGATCATGGATTCTTGAGCCAAAAATATTACTCCCTCCATTCCAAAATGATCTTATTGGCCTCAATTTTTTGTCCCAGAATGATCTTCTTGTTGCACTTTGTAATGTTGAAAATTGGTCAAATTTGACTTTTAATTGCTATTTGAAATTAGCAAAACAACTATGAGCAATAGTTCCCCCTCCATCCATGCAACCATCAATTGAAAGGCAAATGAAATTATTGGAAGGGTTAATCAACACTATTCTTTCTTATTTTTGCATCATTTTGAGTGTTCCCAATTGAAAGAGATGAAGCTTTGGGAGGTGGTACAAATGTCCACACATGGTCTTGGGCCCATACTAACTATCCACAAAATGACGTATCACAATCAACAATTAAGTGTCTATTGGTGCTCTTTGAAAATGCCGAAAAAGTTATACTTTTCAATACTCCAAAACTACACTTAAAAAGGGTTCTGAAACTCAAAGTTTTTAGGACACTAAGAGTGCATTGAACTCTACTTGTAGCACAAAACGTGTATTTTTAAATGTTATTTTTAGTGTTAATATGGAACATTTTGTCCAATAAAAATATCATTTTGGGATGGAGGAAGTACATCAGAGGATCTTTCTATAAATTCATTTGCATGTCAATGCTCTTGTTGCCACATTAGACTCAATAAGTAGTTAGAAGTGTTCTCCTAGCATCAAAAATGGTGTGGTTTACATGTAGTTTATAATGTTTTGTTCAAATCAATAAGTGGTGGTCTCATTATGATGCTCTAATAGAGAGAGACGATGGACCACAAAAAGAAACAAATATTGTAATATAATAACTTGGGATAAAAAATTATTTGGGTAACATTATTTTATAAAAGGATCATTTGTGGATTCTCTTATTGGTCAATATCTTTATTTGTCACATTGAAATTAGCCCTTCAAAATTCTTTGACTAGAAGATATAAGTGTTTGAATTGACAAAAATCCTTTTTTTAGCCTTGCAAAAAACATGACAATTGCGCTTCAAGAGGTCACATTGTATGAAAAAATGTCCATGTCAATGGTGCTTTTTGGATTCATTATTCAAGCTAAGTAGGCTAGGTGCTTGCAAAGTTTCAAATCATTTGGAATTGTACAACATATAGGGAAAAAATGCAATGTGCCAATAAGGTGACAAAAAAGCCTAACATGGACTAGTTTTAGGAATTTCATATCTTCTTCATAGAATTTTAAAAATAAAAACTGAATAGTGGAGACCTTGACCAACCTCTCTTCTACCACTATAATTTTTTAATAACCAAAATTCTAAAATTTGAAGATTGGGAAGGTGGTTAGGGGGGCTAGATTGAGTTTGGGTTGTATGGGAAGGTCGGGCACTCTCCAAATTAGGGGGCCAAAGTTCAACATGTTGGATTTGCCCTGTCCCACCCATTCCATTTCTCTATTAGATCATCTACATGACCAAAAGATTGACATGACAACCATTCTAGAACCCATGTGTCAATTCAATGGAGGCTCCATTGACTAGCCTCCGTATGATTTTATAGGAAGATAAGTTCAAAACAAATGACAATTGACAAGCCTCCATGGAAAGTTATGGCAGACACTTGTCATTAGGCCCCTAAACCCTAGAACCCCTTTGCTCCACTATACAAATTTATCCCTGTACTCATGGGTTACTTCTAAAATTTTAGATTGCAATATAAATAGACATGGCCCTCTTACTTCATTGAGAAACAAACATATTACACCATGACTTTTCACTAGTATACTCAAATGCAATGAAATAGAGTTCACATGGAAGATATTCCTCATCTCCACCTTGAGAAAAAATTTGGGCTTGAGAAAGTCAAATCTCCACTCGCTACTTCTATCTCAAAACTCCATGTTGCCAAAAATAATAGACTAGTCCTTGAAGGGTTAATGAGTGCTTTCTTTTGATTAATAAGTGTAGTGTCATATTCTAATTCAAATAGATGACAAATGACAAAAAAATATTGCAATTTGAAATGCTAGGATTAGGGATTTTGGAGGCAAAATTTCTCATTAGCATATATATTTATTATTTTTAGCAATCATTGCTTTTGATTGCCACATTGGATTCAGTGTGTAGTCATTAGTGCTTTGTTTGGATGAATAAGTTGTGGTCTAAATGTAGTGCTCTAATACAAAGAGATGGCAAATGACAAATGAAATATAATAGAGCCAAACATGTTGGAATGAGAGATTTTGGTGGCAAAAATGTCAGATCGAGGGATTTTTTTGTAGATTTTCTTATTAGTTAATTTTTATTTATTATTACATTAAACTCAAATTGTAGTTATCAGTGTTATGTTTGGATCAATAAGAGATAGTTTCACTGAAATGTCTAATTCAAAAAGATGACGGATGCTAGAATAGATATTGCAATCAAATATGTTGAAATATTACATCAAGGAATCTTTTCTTGGATTCTTTTTCCTCCTTTGACTCCCACATTAAACTCAATGAGCAATCATTAGTGTGTGTTTTTATCAGTATGTAGTGGTCTAACTGGAGTATTGAAAAGAGGTTAGGAACTTTTTAAGAATATGTATTTACCTTCATCAAGTGATCTTTAGTGAGAATTAGGCCAACATACAAGGTTAGAAGACTTTCTATACTGTGATAATTCATTTTGGGAGTCTTAATTGTCCAAAAATAGTTAAAATTGTATTGATATTGATTAAGTATTAGATATATAGTTGGAATATTACAACAGTTGAAGAAAATTTTACAAATTTGTCCTCATTTTTAATGTGTACAATGAATTTTTAATTGAATAGATAAATTTCATACTTTCATTCTTGCCATTTGTTTAATAGGCAAGTAAATAAAAATGTGGATTTTTGGTACAAGCATGATGATTCTCTAGTAATGAATTTTGTAATGGATATACTTCCTATTCGAATAGTATACTTAGATAAAAGAAACAAGTCTAAGTATATCAACACCTCTCAATTTACTAAAGCCAATTTTTTTGGTTTAATCTTAAGTTTAGGGTCTTAATAATGCCATGCATGGAACTCTGTATTCTCAAATTTTTGGTTTCCTAAAATCAATGACAAGTGTCTATGCTTCAAAACCTAGAGTATTTATTTTTGAGGTGCAATTCTTTTTTATCTACAAAGAGACAAGCTTATCTTATAGTTACATTAAATAAATAATTAGATTTTGGATTAGATTCTTGAACTCAACTATACTTTTAAGTGTGTAAAAACAAGAGAAAAGTGTTTACAACAACAAAAATAGTTAATTCCTATAATTCCTTGAAACAATTTTGTTTTTTTGGTAAGTTACAAAGGATAAAAAGAAAAAAACTCTATTTCTTTAAATATGATAAAATGTGTCAATTGCAAATTGAATGAAATATTTATGAATCCAATCTCTTAAAGTTTTTATTAGCTTTTGGAATGCAATTTTGTATTACAAACTTTAAATAAACTTTTGGTGAAGTCCAATAGAGTAGGTAAAAAAATTAACCAATTTCATCCATAAAATTTTAGATTTTCATTTTTATTTGCACATATTTCTACATGATGTAGTACTGAATTTGACAATTCAAAATTTCATGCAATCTCAATTATTATTTTTGTAATTAAAACCCTTACTATTCCAAACTATTTTTGGTGCAAAATACATGATATTGTTTTATGTATTTTATAAAATAGTCTAAACATTGCTATTATGTATTGAAAATAACTCAAATTATATTTGAAATTGATACAATGTATTCAAGAGGATTGGTACAATCTATTAACACCAAAATGATTGATTCATTTGAAAAATTCTTTTCCAACATGTGTTATTTTAAATATTTTATTCAATTTTTTTTTCTTTCAATTTTTTTTTTCCAATAATGTTTGTTTATGTTTAAAAATTTTATTTTCTAAATTTAAGTTTGCTTTGCAAAGATTGATGTTTCTATTCTTATTATCTAATGCATGTGGACAAATGAATTAATTTGAAAACATCATTTAGTTGGTATTTATGTTGAAATAAATGAAATTTTGCATAAATATATAGTTTTCAAAATTTATTCAAAGTCAACCAAATTTTGTATTTAAAAATTACTAGCGTGTCCTATACCATTGCTACAACCAAAATAAAAGAAAAAATAATTTTCTAATTTTTTAATTAAAAAAACTTTGAAATTCAATAATTTTCACTTCGTAGGTCCAAACAAACCTTATGCACCCCTACTCAAAGAGAGTTTTCCAACGGTACTAAGGATCTCACCGTCACAAATAAAACATGCAAAACAAACAAACAACCTAATTTAATATATAGAATAAACCACATCAAATTTAATTTTAATTATTCAATAATAGTGTGTACCACACATTATTGCCACATATTACAACTAACATTGATAACAAGTCGCATGTCACATGCATTGAGTTGGGCATCCAAATTGTTGATTACTATGTTTAGAAAAATAAGCTTAGAGATTTAATAAATAGATAAATAAATAAAATACGTAATATGCATGTATGGTTTTACAACCGTATTGTGGCTTTTGGTTAATTGAATAATGAATTTAGAAAGAAATGTAAGAAATTGCTAAATTAATACAAAACGTTTGAAGAGTTTTGCTCTATTTGGGGCAATTTTGGATGAATAAATGCGGTATCATCCCCATCCATGGATGTCAAGAGCTTCGTGGCTTCAGTAAAGTTCACTGTTTCTGCACTCCCTGGCCAGTAAAGTCGTCCGACGGGCAGGGGAAACGAAAAGAAAACGCAGGCGCATCTTTCACGACAGCTCCCCCACCACGGCACCCGCGTCCCCCAGTCGCCGCCAGGAGCCGTGACCGTGACGCAACCCCCCGGCACGGCACGGCACGGCACGCCCTCCCCACCATCGCGGCGTCCGTCATCACGTCAGCGCCCGCCGCAACCGACGCCAGACTCCACACACCCCTGGTCCTGTACCTGCGCGGCTGCTGCGCTGGTCATCATGCGTGCCTGTTGCAGCCCCAGCAGAAGGTCCCCCCAGCCCACTCTCCGCCACTGACGACGAAGATCTCTAGTCGTTCATCTCAAGGTCTGTCTGAAGTCTGTCTGGGTTGGTACACCCCAGGGAACGTAATCAACCACCCACTCCACTCCGCTACTACTTCTTCCCTTCCTCATCGTGCCTCTTGCACGCTAGTCGTCACTTGTAGTGTAGGCGTAGTGGTAGAGAATCGCATCCTTTTTCTTTGCTTGTAGGTCCCCTCTCAACGCGTTCACGTAGATTAGTAGGACCAGGTTTTGTAAAGTGCGAAAGAGGTTCGAAAGAGGTTCGAAAGAGGGACTCCTTTTGATTTTAAATACGGGAGAGTTGGCTGCCTCGACGTCTCTGAGTGGAGATTCGCGTCTGTTTTAGTAACGCTGCATTTCAGCACGGCACTGGGATACCAGGTGCGCGCGAACGTGTCGGTTTTGTTGTTGTTGGTTTGGGTGATAGTTTTGGTTTGGGGGTGGTGGTGGTGGTTTTGTCGGCGTAGTGCAGGTGACGGGTTTTGGGTGTTTGGGGAGGTTGCGGGGTTTGTTGTCTTGTTGTTTTGTTGATGGAGTTCGTGGTTGTGAGCAGGTCTCAATGCTAATGGAAGCCATCGGAGGAGGAGACGAGACGGTGTCCTCGAAGCGGAAACGCGGCGATGAGTGGCGGCGAGGTCTGCAACCGACACCACCAAGAGTGTGAGAATAATCGGTGACACCACCAATCCCCTGAAAACATCGCACCAAAACTATTTCCACCCCCGGGATCCAGAATGTCGGATTCACCCAAGTCCGCTCTGCAGCGGTACTGGAGTGGCGGAGCTTCCTCCCGCCGCATTTCCTCGCCCGCTCCTCGCGACGTACGCGACGAGGCCACTGCGGGCATCACAGCAGCAGCCACCAGGCGCGAGGAGAACGACGCGGCGGAGCTCGTGCTAGCGCAGCTGGACGAGCAATGGTTCTGCGACAATGTAGTCCGCTGGCCGTCGTCGCGTCCAGGTTCCCCACCCGGCATAATCGACAAAAACATCACGTCCCCTTTCCGACGTTTACCCCTCTCATCAGGCCTCTCGTCTACAAGCCAAGCCGAGCTCGTGACGAAGTCGCGTCCCTGGGCAACTCTTCACCCAGCGCGTGCCCGACACTACGAGACGCGCCGCCTCTCCGACGGTGACCACCACCTCCGCCGCTACCTCGAGCGCGACGCGATCCCGCGACGGCGCCTCTTGCTGGAGCCTCCCGGGGACACTTCCCATCGCCGCGGCCCCACTGATCTCCTAACTTCGGTTACCAGTCTCCCCCAAACGCCGACGAATTTGGACGTTCCCGATCAAACGCGCTTCTGCAGCGAAGCCACCACCATGGACGACGTCTTCTCGCCTTTAGCGCTTCCTCCTCCCGGCCCCTTGGTGGGCGTCACGGAAGACGAGGAGCTTGAAAACGACTTGTTTGCCAAGATGCTGGCCAATCGTCCCGCGAAGCTGTTGACGATAAACCCCGGCCGCCTCGCGCGCGGTCCGCTCCAAGAGCACACTAACAGCGGCGAGAATACGAAACCCACCAAGCCGCAGTCGCGGCAGCGGCGTCGGTTGAAGGGGACCAAGAGCTTGACGGACTTGGAATATGAGGAGCTTCGGGGCTTGAAGGACTTGGGATTCGAGGTTTCGAAAGACGACTTGACGCCACATGTTGTCAGGATGTTTCCGGGGTTGCAACGACAAGGCATTCCGCCGTACAACTCCCCGCATAGCCAGCGGGAACAGATTGGTCACAATGTGTTGAGCCAGAGCCGGTTTCCGCCAGTGCAGCATTTGGTGCAGTGGCCGCGGCGACCGGATTCGCCTTTGACGAATGCGCCATTTCAAGACCCCAGTATCGACATGAAGGGGCAGCTCAAGAGCTGGGCGAGCGAAATGGCGTCAATTGTTAGTACTGAGTGCTAGCAATCACAGACAGGGCAGGGAGACAATGGGGCCAGTTCTAATCACATGTGAAGTCCTGGAATGTGCTTCTACTATTACTATGGCGCAGGGCAGGGAGACAATGGGGCCAGTTCTTGTCGTATGTGAAGTGCTGGAATGTGCTACTACTATTACTATGGCTGGCTGCAGAGAGAGGGCAGGGAGACAACGGGGCCAGTATTTTTCACATGGGAAGTGCTGGATTGTGCTACTACTATTACTATGGCTGGCTGCAGAGAGAGGGCAGGGAGACAACGGGGCCAGTATTTTTCACATGGGAAGTGCTGGATTGTGCTACTACTATTACTATGGCTGGGGCTGAGAATGAGGGAGACACACACAGAGAGCGAGAGCGAGCAAGAGAGAGTAAGAAAGAGTGGGTTCTGCATGTGGCGGTGGGAACAGAGCTCCGGAAATGCTGACTATGAAGTTGAGCGGAACTCCCAAGGCAGGCTCTGCTTCCAGCTTTTGCATCCCACGGCTGGACCGAAGGTCTGCTGCCTGGTGGTTGGAAGAAGTGCTGGTCTTGCTGTTGGATTCCCTCGGAAACACTTTTGTCGACTTTTGTTAATATGGACCAGTTGGATTCGCAAGTAGAGAGGGAGGGGGGTGGGCAGCAAGGTAAGGGGACACTTTGGTGGTTTTCTTTCTTGTTGGCTTGGTACAATAAGAGATCTATCATCTTTGGATGATCTCATTTGGAGTACCGCAGGCCCTGAGTTCGTAGGAAGGAAGCAATCAGTAGATTTGAAGCTCCCTTGGGTAGTGTGAAGTAGAGGTTGAGTTTACAGGATTGGTGGAGTTTTCGTTTTAAAAATTAAATCCTCAAGTAGGAAGAGAAAGAGAGATAGAGATAGAGAGAGAGCACTATCTGCTACTCTCCAAGTGCTTTGTACATCATTTTCATTTTCCTCCCCATTTTACTTGGTCGACTCTTTGCAACCGGCAAGGGCGACGACCCGCTTGGCTCTTTCACTCCAGTTGATCAACACTACTACAGGGTGGAGAATGCGGTGCTCTTGTTTCAGTAGTAGAGTATGAAGTTGTTGCACCTTCTGTATAATAGTAGCATGTTATTTTGTGCCAGATTGGCACAGAGGGCAACTGATTTGCGTTGGGCTCGAGGTTTTAGAGTCGGTATGGAGGCTAGCTTGGGTGCTAATTTCCAGTGTAGTCCATAATTAGGATTAACATGGAGGGTAGTTTTGGGTGCTAATTACTGGTGTAGCCCTACAATTAGGATTAACAATCCGGTTACGCTAGGCTAGACATCCATAGACGCAAGGTGATAACCATACGTGCAAGACAAGAGTTGGTGAAGCAGGACCAAGGAGCTGCTTGTAGAAAGTGCACATGAGGTGAAAGAGAGTTCGGTTTTTGCTTCAATTTCAAAGGCGAAAACCCAAAGGTGACAGTTTTCTTTTATCTTTTATCTTTTCGTTTTACTTTGATTTAGATTCCCAGGGGCATTGATTTTTCACATTGACGTTACTCTGATTTAGTGCATTAAGGGGGTTTGCTTGAAGAGCAAATAGACATTCTCCAGAAGAGTTAGTTCGGGGGGGCTAAGACTAGGTTTTGAAAGTGGGCTTCATCGAGTGAATGTTTTCCGATGTTGACCCTGGTCCAGAACCTCTTATAGAGAAGTTCTATAAAAAATTTCTGTATACTTAACGTTCATTTCAGTTGGTTGAAAGTTGGGAAGTAGGAAACATAGTGGAACCGTTTGATTAAACCCAAATTTACCCAATTTACCCAATTTTAGTCATGACTTTTTCTATGAGATGGTTGTCCGTCATCTCTAGTTTCAGTGAACTATCGTGTGCAGATGGTAGTCTTTTTTGGTACCTGATTCATTTTGCATGGTTTGCAATGGTGCTGAGGAAGTATCCATAATTGGGTAAACTGATTTGATTAGGTGCTCATAGTTAGTTAGCCCATAAGTGGTTAATGTTGCTTGATGAAGTGCTCATACTGTAGATCAGTACCCCAATTTGGGTGAGACTTGATTGCTCTTGGATCAATATCCCAGATTGGGTAGAATTGTTTGATCAAGTGCTTGTAGTTGTAGCCCCACAATTAGGCAGCTTGCATTTTAAGGTGCATATAGATTAGTACCCCACAATTGGGTGAACCTGCTTTCATAGATAAGTATTCTCGAATTGAGTGAAACTTGCTTGATTAGGTGCTCGTAGATTAGTAACCCCAAATTGGGTAAAATTGCTTGATCAAGTGCTTACAGTTAGTGCCCCACAATTGGGTGAGCTTGATTGATTACTCCGTGATGTGAAGGAAGTGTCACCTCTAATGCCAGCACATTTAATGTCTCGTAGCATTGAGGAGAGTGACTGAACTGAAATATATTTTGGTTGGTGAGCGTTATGAGAATTTTTTCTGACGTTCGCAGACTTATCATTTTCACATGTTTTTTCTACATTGCATGTTTTTTCACTGAAGTAGTGAAGAGTACCTTTCTTGATTGACACTCTGGCTCCCCCACGTGCCTTGTCAGAAGCGCATCTTCCGAAAGGAATTCTAGCGAATATGTGCCAGCACGTTGTGCTCATGCTTCTTCCAACGGTAATATTATTGAACTTTTGAATCAATGGAGGATCCGGTTCCACATGGGCCGTTTTGGCTCGCAGTGACGCATCTCCTGGCAACAGCGATAAATCCTGAAGACTTGCAGCTGGGAATCCTACCAACTCTGGTCTTTAACAATTACTTATACCTTAAGTTGCTATTGTTTGTATCGTTGATGCAAACTGTGCAGGCTGTCCATAAGCTCTATTGTTTTTATCATTGAGAAAAGCGGCTGTACCCACTTGCACTATTGCTGGATGATTTAGCTCTTACTGAATATGACATTCTAGCACTTTAGTGAAAACGGCATATTGGCTCTTAATGAGTATGACATGACACGAAGTCTCTCTCGTCTATTTTGCTCGGTGTCTGGCTGTTTTTTACGTCTCTAGGACGCGGTTCAATAATGCACAAGTGATTTTGTGCCGAAGATGCACTGATTCAGCTGGATAGAGTTATGCGAGCCTTTTGATCAAACAATTTTAGACCCGAGTGTATTGTTTTTCTGTGGCTCAACAGGGCCGGACATTGTGACTGAAAACCTTTCTTTGAGCTTTCCAGCTCTCAAAATATACCTCTAGTTTGTAGTAGCACATTCCACTTGTATCTTGAGAGTTTGTACACATCTGGTTGAACATCCAGACATCACTCACGTTTGGAACACCTTTGAGTGCATTTAGAAGCCCATTTATCTCCATGAGGTAATGAGGCCATTAGAAGGATGGGAGTATAATGTAGGCACACCCTCTTGCAAGAGTAAAAAGTTCCCCACTACACCTCACCAACTTCTCATGGACCTTGGTGTGTAGTCACAAATGTATAGACTCTTATCAAACACTGATTCAATAAGAGATTTTCCCTATGGTCCATTGGCCAATTGAATTTGTACATTCCTTATCATTTTTACAAAAGCGTTCATCAATGAGTGCTAGAGTTGTTTTGTAAAAAAAATCCAAACTTGCCATGAAAGCAAGGAACGCCATTCATTGGGCCTTCCAACATCCAAGTTTTGTCAAAATCCTTTCCCCTTGGGGCAAGATTTTGGCAAAACCTAAAAGTTGGAGGACACACTTAGTGTCTCTCTTGGCTTCTAAGGCAAATTTAGGTTTTCAATTGAATCAACCCTAATGCTTCCTATCACACACATTAAGCCCATCTATGTTCATTCATTCTCTTAACCTTCATTGTAAGAACATTGCAACCAAAAAGTAGTCGATGGATGACTTTCAAGATCACTATAAGAAATGAAGAACACACCTATTGGTCCCCAAATCAAATAATTTTTGGCAAAGTACCAGCTTGGTGGTGGTAGATATCGTCCTTTCGTTTCAGAGTTTGAAATCTGTCGTGGAGAAAGGCAATCCCGCCTACCAAAGTCAGGTCATTTGTTGTTGTTGCCGTCTTCCTTGTGAATGGAGAAAAACACCACCAAGTCCTCCAAAAACGAAGTATCGAGGTCACGTCTGCATCGAATGTCGACGGCATTCAGTTCCATTGCTTTCAAACTGAATGCGCTGTAACTTAGTTCTGTGATAACGTGTGCGGCAGTTTTTTTTTCTGATGGCAGTGAGGTCACACTTTAGCTGTGAAGGACAACACGCTATTGCATTCTCCGCCACTGAAGTCCTTGTCTTGCCACATTGGAGTTCCAGAAGTCATAGATAAGGCCCTCTTCGGAGGAGGAGAGGGTCCAAGCCTCCAAGCCTCCAGGGTCCAAGCCCTCCAGGGTCCAGACTCCAGACGTGGAGCTGCACCAAAACCGTACTTGAGGGTGAGACATTGCTTTCCCTTCGTATGGGACAACTCTGGTCAGAAGACTGAATGGAGGTACGAGCTGGCAAGGGGACTCAATTTTCTTATCTTTTGCAGGATTGACACCTCACCTCTGGCAATTCTTGTGGGGCTTACATATTAATCAACCACTGTTGGGGGCCCTTTTTACTCCCCTAGAAAGCAGGAGCCCCTATGTTGCAACTTCCCTATTGGCCAATGACATTAGCATTGCAACTTCTCAACCAACCAATGACTCTATAACTTCCCATTCAGCTAATGATTCTTTGCAGATTAAACTAAATTTCTTCCTTGGGATTTAAGGAAGGATTATCCCAATTTCTAAGGGGGAATTGTTTAGGTTGGTTGACAAAGTTATATATATAGAATGGGATGAGAGGGTTATCACTTTGATTGATTTCTTTTTGTTCATCAATTGCTTACCTTTCACATTCAATGCAAGTTTGGACGCACACTAGAATGGATGAAAAGTGTTGTGGGCTCTTTCAATTAGTTTGTCAAAGGCTTCCTAAGGTAAACCAACTTGTAATTGGCAAAAGATCCATCATAGACATCTAGGATCTAGGAATGGCATAGATAGAACATCAATTGATGACAAGCTTTTTTTCAAGGAATGAGATTTGGGCTATTTTAGATTGAATTAGTGAGTACAATCAACATCTTGGACATTGGTGATGGAATGAATAGTGATTGCAATAGGAACTTTGCCCTTTTGAGTGTAAATTTATGATAAAAAAATGACTTTCATTAGGCCTTCATATTGTGGCCATGTTAAGAAATATGTGATTGCTTTAGGTGAGTAAGATGACCATTGTGGATGCACTTTTTGTTGGTTTGGGGGTAGCCTAAAGACTTTGGGGGCCAATTGGATAGCATACTTCAAAAATTTATAACAAATTCATACTTTGTCAAAAAAATAAAAATTTCAATTGCTCTCCTTAATTCTCACATTTGTTTTTGTGGGGGGGGGGGAAATTTAAGATTTTTTAACATTGCCAATAGGGCAAGTCAATCATTCTCCCTATCATAGGTTGGTTTACTTGATTTTATTGTGTCAAGTTAAGGCCCTTTGAATTTAAGTGTACCATATGTTTATGTCAAATTCAAGACCTTGGTGTCAAAATAATTTAATTTTGGCATTTGTCCAATTTGGCACTTGATTCAACATGTTGCTCTTCCTAATTTTTCAACACTTTGATGAAATAATTTGATTTTTTCTATTCATATGTGAATGTTTGTTGTTGTTTTTCTAAATTTTCTCAAGAATAATGTTTGAATATTTTGAATTTTCAACAATGAAATTTTCTCAAATTTTCAATAATAGTTGTATATTTTAAACATGCTCTAATTTTTCCCTAATTATTTACAAATCTTACCTACACATAGAATAGACATTATTTTCTTACATTTAGCTTGTGATTGGTTAGGTTACTGGAGATAGGTTTTTATTTCACAATTAAAATAATCACCTATAGGTAGAATTCAAACTCTAGGAGGTAAAATTCTTCAAATCTAAATCTAAAATTCACCCTATAGATTGTCAATTGCAAAATTGTGAATGTACAAGTCCTCTACATCATACCAATAAATTATAATTGTAGAGCTACTTATCGCAATTCAATATTCTATAAATTTGTGTTCTTGTAGTTTTTCTCTAATAGGCTTAAGTCAACCCTAGTTTCTTAATCAATTCACCCAAAGCCCTTGGTTTCTAAATTCTTGGAAGTTGTTCACAATTGAACAAGCTCTAGGATATTTGAGGCATGTTTCTATGAATCCTCAATACTAGAAAATAATGATTTGTGATGGGCATTGCAAAAAATCTTGAATATCAATAAGAAATTGAGCCCTTAGGTATACAACTTCCATATTATGTGGGTTATTTTTTTTAGAAATAAAAAAATATGAATGAGTTTTAATTTCACTTCAAGGGAACTTTTTCCCTATTTATAGAATGATATAGAAATTTGATTTATGCTACATTTAACTACTTCTGGACTATTTTTCGACAAATCTCTAGATGGTTGTACAAATTTCTGAATGTTTTGTATTCATCTTATGATGTTGTGCATTAGATCTCCTCATGTCATGTGAGTTTTGCATTTGATCTCCTCATGTCATGTAAGTTTTGCTAATGTTTTATACTATCTCCTGATAACCATTTGTTCCCCTCCCCATGACCATGATTCTTCGGGAGGTCAATTCCCTTTATGTTTTGTAACCACATAGGTTAACCAAATAATTATTGATTAACTTCAGGGGCTATTTACCTAGTAATTATGTTTTAGGAGACCCTTTTATTAGAAAAAAAATCTTCTTGGTTCTTATTTTAAGCACCCTATAGGGAATTCTAAATGAAAATGTACCTCAATTCTTAGCACACTAGAATACTTATAAACGGTAGGAATTTTGTTTTCTTGGATAACAATGTGCATTAAAAAAATTAGGATCAAACTCAAAAGCAACATGAAACAAATAATAATTGATTAACCATTTTAATTAATCCTTAACTTCTTTAGTGACCAAAATGTGGTCACTTTGGTTTTTGAAGTGCTTATTCAAATATTCAAAATATTTAGATGAGGTTGCACTTCAAGGGATCCTTTGAAGAATCAAATTCATTTGGCCATCTTTGTGTACAATTGGATTTACATAACAAGCTATTTTGTTAAAAGAAAATCCCAAACTTTGAGTGTTTGGGTGTTTAGACCAAGAAGGCAATAGGTTAGGGGATTTGGCCAATGAAAGCATATACTAGACTATTGAACTATCCATCGACTAATTTTTGAATTTAGGGTGTTAGAGATTAATTTCATCCATGTATTGTATTATCCCTTTAGTGGTCAAGCAACCACATTGTAATCACTTGAGTGTCTACAATGAAAATAACATAAAATGTGACTATGAAGAATTGGTACTCATGTTCTTAAATACAAATTTTGCCATTCATAATACACAATTATTGAAAGAAAAGAAATCAATTTAGAATTTTGTAACTATCAAAATACTTGTGAACTAAACACAAAAATACTTTACATATAATTCGAAAACACAATACTAGATACTTAAAAATACAACTAATTTACTATGATGGATTTTTTTAGATTTGAAAGTTTGTTACCTTGATTTGCTTGTTTGAATTATTGTGTTTTGTTGTTCGTGTTCTAGTAGTGTAGGTGTTCTAATCTTAATCAATGTACCAACTCTTTTCAATTTCCTACATATAAAACTATGTCCTAAATTGTACATGGCCAAGTCACTTTTACTCCTACACTTCACAATAATTATGTGTGAGTCTATTTTTGATATAAAAGAATGCAACATGGTTTAATCTCTAAACTTGTCACTATTCTTTCATTTATGAAAATTGAAACTTACACAATTCTATTAATTTACCATCCTAAAATTAATTTACCATTCTATCAATGTACCATTTTAAAATTAATTTGTTCTCTTCTTTGATTTTATTCACACTAATTTATATCTTTTTATTTATTTTAAAATTAAGATATTTTCCGATACCCTATTTTATATATAATCCTATTTCACGAATTAAATCTAGGCTAAAGTAGATCCAAATCATGCATAAATTTTCCTCTGATGAATAAAATGTACCCTATAGTTTAATTCACATGGTTTTCTACTTTTTGGAGAGTGACCACTTTGGACCATGATTACTTTTGGACTTTCAGAAGTCAAAATTAAAGTCGTCTAGCGTGGCATGTTCATGCTATGGTATCCTATATTACTATATGCATAATTATAGGTTAATACACTTAGAGAGAATATTTTAGACATTTGAAGCATATTTTATATTCAATATTAATTTCTTCACTTTCTCTTGAAGATGTCATGGTAATTTCAAATCATTACAAACTTAGACTCTTACATTTCAAAATTCTACAAACAAGAGATCCATCATAGAAAATGAAAAAGAAAATGTTCATTGATTTTCAATCATTAGATGGGATTCAGCCATCAGGGAGGGCTGTGAGTTCCCCAGTCGAAACCAGTCTGAAACCCACCGATACCCGTTGTTCCCTGCCTGTGCTGACCTGGCCAAGCGACTGCCAGGTCAGAGTTTTTGAAAAAAAGAAAAAAAGAAATTAACTTTGTTTTTCATTTTAAGGACTTAAAAAAAATCTTTTTTTTTGAAAAAAAAAATCTGCCGTCACATTCGATGGGGTTCCCAGGGAACGGAGCCGAAACGGCCCTCCAGCCCCCCGGAATCCCATCTAATGTCCATGAAGTTTGTATTCAATTGTATGATGTGAAATACAAAATGAAGAATTTTGAAGTTCTACTTGGTGGACATATGCCCATCATTAGAAGTTTAAATTTGGAGATAGCTTGGAAAGAATTGAAAGCAAAGGAAAAGATAATCAATGCAAGGAAACTAGAACCCACTTCAAATGTTCAATTTGTGACTTTGAACTTCGTACCCTAACTCTAAGGTGCATGGTTTTCAATGTTGAATGGAAAAGTTTTTGTAAATTATGTTATCCCCCCAATTAATGTTCAAATCTCCAAAAATAATTGAGAGCTTCATTCTATGATGAGTTCCATAGAAATGAGATATAGCAAATAAGCAAATAAATATACAACAGAAAATGTGCAGAATTTCCAATAAAAGGTAGACATTTATTCTATAAGATTTCTTGGTAAGAGGGAAATATAGATGTAGCGCATTTGCGGCTCACCAAATTATGGTTTGAGAAGACTCTAGCCATAATATCCTCAATTTTGTTGAAGTTGCCTTTTCTTTCTATTCCTATATAATTATACAAAAGGATTGAGAAGCTTGAAGAAACACACAATCACAAAGTCAATACTATTGTTAAACAATAGGCAAAATTATTTGAAAATTCTAAGGATTAAAGAAGATATGGTTTCAATGTTGAAGAATGAATGTGTGTAGTTAGAGACTTGGTTTTATGGGGGGAACTCATTCTATTGCCAATAAACCTGGCTTGAAATATGAGAGCCAAGGCCCTTAGTGAATTTATAGCTTTTGGAAATATAGACCACCATCATGTATCTTGTATTCATAAAGTCCAAAAGTAATTGACATTGGAAGAATCTAGGTTTGAAGCCAAAATTTAAAGACCATGTAGTAAAGATGATTGCCATGAGTAGGAATTCATAGCATACATGTTTAGTTCTATGAAAAGAAGAGAATACGAACGGAATATGAAGTAATGGAATAAGGGCAATGCCTTGTTCTATAAAACTTGTTTCCAATACTATGCTACCCAACAAGAGTTAATTCCTCTATACAATGAGTAGGCAAAAATGTGCCTTCAACGGTTGCGACGTCGAGCCAAGTGAGGTTGAGGCGAGAGGTTTGCCAAATTCACTTGTGCTTGATTTAGCCGAGCCCGAACTTGTTCAAAAATATCAGTGTCTATGTGAATGGCTTGAGACTCTTTATAAAGATGTTCAGTCCCATGCTTATCATCCTGAGAGTGCAGTGACAGTAACACGTATTCAAATAAGAAAATATTGGTAGATACTTTGAAATTGAACCTCAATTTATTTTAAAAATTCATTTATCAATGGAATCAACATCATCACATATCATAGATGATTTATTTCCAAGTAGGTGAAGATTGTTGTGTCCCCTCAAAACTTTTACATGGATTTGAGACTCAAGTCCATTTGATGAAAGGGTGGCAATGGATATAATCTCTGTCTAATAGATGCTATTTGTAGCTAGAGATGATTGTTTAGTACTAACTTGAATGAGTCGTAGTAATAAGGAACCATTCTCGGAGGTCGATAACTTGTTGGCATCGTCATATTCTTCCATGAGAGCTCTAGATGGCAAGCCGCACTTCAATATAATTAATTATGAAAAAAGAAATTGTGAACTGAATAACATTATTGCATTTTACAAAATAGTAGAGACCTTTGCAAGCACAAGCATCCTATCGACAAGTGAACCACAAGAGAAGCTACATTGGACTATGAAAACATACAAACAATATGTAAACCTTGTTGTTCCAAGTGGGCATGACATGATTGACATCAAGGAGAGGTCACTTGAGGTTCATGCAATCCTTGCCATGGTGGATGTCGACATACTCCTCTATCATGACCCACACATCTTGAATAACTGCATCAAATAGTGTTCCCCCATGCCACTTCAATTGTGTTATGCAACATACACATAAGTTGACCTGCAACAAGGAAGCCAAAAATGTTGTACAAAGGGGTTGTCACAAGCGCATCACCTAAAAATGATCTAAATTGAATGCAAAATACAAATGCACAAAGCAAAACATGGTCTATATAGTACTCACCCATCTTGTTGTCTTGAAACAATCCCTTCAATGTATCACAGTGAGAATAATGGGCAAAGCAATATAGTTTGTAGCCTTCCCAAAAATCTTGAGCTTTGTTTAGGAAAGGTTTCAAATTAATGCATCCAAAGAAGCAATAATGGTCATGTCCAAAATACATGCAAGGCAAAAACATTAGCATTTAGTGGAATTTCATGAAAATAACAGTTTTTTGTGTGCCATTTTCAAACCATGCATTTCAAATTGCAAAAGTGACGACTAGAATAGGGAACAATTTTTTAAGTGTTTGATTTGTACAAACTTCAAACCGCGTGGTCTGAACTGTGAAAGTTCCGTCACTAGGAGTTTTAGATTTAGAAGATCTATTTAAATAAATCTGAAACAATTGGGATGAACTGTAATTTATGATAGTTGGGGTTAATCTAGGACATGGAACGTTTTTCTAACTTGTAGACTTGTACAAACATCAGATCATGAACTGTGAAAGTCCTGTCTCTAGCAGTTGTAGATTTAGAACATCCACAGATGATATTGTTTTATGAAATCTAGGACAGTTGTGGATTCAGACTTGCCGGTCTGAGCTGTAGAAATTTCCACAGTTGCGAAACCTCGCCAGCCTAATGGAATTGCCATGAAGGCCTTAATACATTCATCAAGAAGAAACAAGTTACGTACCCAAAGTTTTCATTGTCAAGCATAATTCTGATGTCGTTGGAGTACTTGTTGAAACGTGTGACTGCCATTGAGCCTCATTGAAGCTCCACCTACCCCAAAATCAAAGAAACACCTATTTTTTAGTAGTGCAATTTGTTATTTGCACACTCAAGTTGGAGAAAACGAAGGTACCTTTTTAATCCAATTGAAAAAATTAGAGCCATTGAAAGTAGGGACTACAACCATGATCCAAGGTCACGGGGGGGGGGGGCAATTGCAAGTCATTTTTTGAAGCCGATTGCCAGTGAGTCCATTGACATCTAAAAAAGACCACTTACCGAATGAATCCACTAAGTATTAGCCTAAAAGTGATGCCTTGAAGAAATTGCATAAGAAAAAAATTAAAGCATTCTCTCTTTTTGGAAGACTTCTTCTCTATGTGGAGTAGATTAGACTCCAACTCCTCACACTTGCATGCAATGGCGTGTAATCTCAAATGAATCCATTGTCCATTTCGTGACCACAAATGTTGATAGCTCTTGATTAGTGAAATCTGAAAAAAGAGGAAATGAAAACGGGTAGGGTTTATCTTTTGATGAGTATTGGCAAAATAAACTCCTTCCCCTCTTGCCCATTTGGATCTCTACCCTCTCACCATGCTTGCGTTTGTAATGCCTTCTTTCCAAACAAACGTCCAACTTTTTGGCTCCCCTCTATTGTGTCGATGTTGGAAAATAGAAACACAAGTTGAAATGAACACTTACTAGTGCTTATTCCACCTAACTGAGTGTATGTAATTCTAATTGGGACGACAACTTTGAAGCGTGCCCAAAAATCCAAAGTGAAGTAGCCCCAAAACTGCAAAGCTTGGAGTCCTATGCTATGAGCCGCCAACTACAAGAATTTTTCATTAAAATATACTAAATTGGGGAGTAGTACACAAGTTTTCTATAGTGCACCATATTGTATTCACAATTTTTTTTTTGATGCTTCACTCCTATTTCAAAGAATCAATGACAATGCTTGATTGTCTTCTAATAGTATTTTCAATCTCACTATGAATACTCCTGTACATTTCTTTTACATGAATTAAATATTATTTTGTTCCAGATTCCATTATTTGTTGTGTCTGACACTCGGAGCTTCCAAACGAATTCACTTTCCACATTGTAATTCAGGCATATTATAATTTGTGATCATTGAAGTATAGTGATGCCATGCTAAATCGTTTTGTGCCTATTGAATTTCAAGACTACAAATAATAATATGTTGTCGTGTTGTACATACGTACATAGTATAAAGATTTATATTATATATTATACGAGTAGCTTCAAGGTGACACCTTCTCGTGGAGGTGTAAGTCATCTGTATAAGAAGTAGGATCCACGTGAGAGCTGCATCGAGTTGAAATATTATTGTTTGTTTTTCACTTTGGATTTAAAATGTTGAATTGAAGGGTTTTTTCTAAGTCTGAAGATGGTGAGCCTCAACCAAAAGCTGAATTTGAGCTTTCATTGTCGCAACTACCAAATGAACCACTTTTGACACGGGATTTAGCATCGCCTTACATGCATCTATAAAATGAATTTGGGCCTTCTCAACCACCAAAGCAGCCTCTTATAGAGCAACAATGGCATGGGAACATTTAACAGGATGTTCATGTATTGGTAATTTTGTTACAAGTCGAATGTGTTGGACCAGGTAGCCGTGAAGTGACATTTGAAGGGAATTTTGAAGGTCTAAACGACGACCAATATTATTATATGGTAGGCCAACCAAGGGGACTCACGGTCACCAACGATGGTTAGAGGGTCCGGTCAATCCCTTAACAAAGGCGGATCGTGTTGAATACATCGTTGCAACTATTAAATGCATTCTCAAGTTTTTGCAAACGGAGTGAAGGTTGTCTTGAAATTCTAGTTTTTTTACCTCTAATAGGCATTGGTTTGATGTTAGTACTTATATCCATGTTTAAAGTATTTTAAAAAATTATTTTCTATGGTTATAATTGTGAAAGGAAAAGATGAAAGTAGTTTGCTTTTTAGGTGGACTTTGAAGTGATTTTTTTTTTAAGTTAAAGATAAAGAAGTAGTTGTGGGGCCAAATATGAAGGTCAATAATTGTAGTTAGCCTTAGGAGCAAATTAAGGGTTGATATCTACTTGCTTACGTGGTGGAGAGTTGTTAATAAAGTAGAGAAAAAGGTGGACATTATTCATCTTCTCTCTTGTTGTAAGTTTTGGGGAACCTGAATGCTTGGAGTCCCATTGTGAAGTGTATATGAAGAATCTTGAAATGAAAATTAGAGAATTTTTGTATTATGGTGTGTAGTTTTTAAATTAATCTCACTTGCTTGATTTGAAGTTGTATATCAAAAGTTGTACTAGTTTGAGTGGAGGGAAGTTTGCTGCCTCCTATGAAGAGGGGCTGAGACTTCGATCGACCATAAAAGACAGACAAGTCTTTTGTTTTCAATGAAAATTTAAGGGAGTGTAAGAAATATTGTTAACTTTCTAAAAAAATATCATTCATTCAATTTAGAGTTTATATGAATGAATTGTGAGTATTGAAGTAAAAGAAGGTCAGTTGCCGTCAATTTTAAAAGCCGAAACTTTGAACGGCCATAGATTTTGGACAGAGTGTTGGATTGAGTTGAGATTTGGAGGAAGTGTAGAAAATTGTGATAACTTTTCAAAGAGCTATCACTAATTTCATTTGAAATTTTAAAACAAAAGGGGCACTCAATCAAAGTTTAGCTTCAAAATTGGAGTGAAGTTGGAGGATAGAAGAAGATTTGTGTGTTGTGGTTGCGGGCGGAATGGGTGAAACCATATCTTAGCCTTTTTTTGTGTTGTGGATGCGATGAAGAGGAGTTCTTCACCTACATGGTCGTACTTTCATGTTCCCATTGGTGAGGTACGATTATTGGTCACTGTGGGTTTGAAATTTAGAAGCCAATCCCTCGGACGGTTCAACTCGTGGTCTGGCCGTCTCATTTTACACGTCCGAAGCTTGTGGTTTCTTATCACCTTATCCTAACCCTTGGGCCCTTTTAGTACCATTACAGGATAGGCCAATGGGTAGCAGTTTGAAGATTTAAAGATTCAAAAATTTAATGATTCGAAGACTTGAAGATCATTTCTTATTGCTGTCAGAATCCTTATGATTTCCCAAGGCAAACCGCTCTCTACTCAACAACATAGTCACATTATTTAATATTCATATTCCATAAAGTCAATAATGTCTACTTCAGACCGCGCAATCTAAAGTGCAAACTTGTCGATATGAAAGAAAATTCATTTGTTTGAAAAAAGGCATAGGCTGCATAATGACCTAAAAGTTGCATTCTTGATACGAATGGAAAGATGTAGATCACTACCGTACGGCCATACAGTGTACCAAGTTGATATGAATTATTTCTATAATTCAATTCATATCTCAAGTTCATTTTTCTGTCAGAAACGTTACGGCAATTTTGTGGGGATGGCGAAATTTTGCAACATTGACCATTTTTACAGTTCAAACAATATCAATCTGAACTACACAAATGTTGTTGATTTTTTCAATATGTTACTAAGCATCTTCTTGGAAAATGACTTTTAAGATTGAATTTCAAATGCAATTCTTACAATTTTCCAATGAACATTGTTCGAGTGGGTGAAGCTCTCTTCATTACTAGAACCATCTTACCATTGGGATTCACATATTTTAATTTTATTCTAGAAAATGTTTATCAATAGACGGGTTTAGTTTTTCCTTCAATCTTGATCCTACTTCTACTTAACAATTTCTCAATGCCTCGAAAATAAAACAAATTAAAATCCTACCTTTTTTCCCTTTCACTCTTAATTTGACTATTGAAAATAATTACTCCCAAAATCAAAATGAAGTTAGAGTATAAAGATTGAAAGCCCGTAAATGTAGTCATTATATATATGAACCAAATCTTTTAAGAGGACAAAAATATCAATTTTTGGAAATCTAAATTTTGCATTTTTTTTTATATATGTATCAGGAGACAAGCTACCTAGATTTTTTAATTATCTTAAGAAAACCATGGAGGAATCTCAATTTTAATTCAAAGCACCTTCTTGTAAGTTGTATCTATGGATTTCTGAAATCTTTACACACGTGTTTATTTCTTCATAATTATATATTTAGACTTTGTACATCTTGTGTTATTTGACTTGGTTTTCACCTAACTTTTTACTCCTTTAAAATTCTCAATTCTCAAGTATACATTACTTCCCTAAATCATGTCACAACATTGTCATGTATAAGGAAAAATGAAACTGAGTGGACTTCAACTTATAGTGCACATGTCCTTCCAAGGTGGGACCTACTGGCCTTTATGTGAAGGCTTCCAAAATTCGCCAACTACATTAAACCAACGTTGTCGAAGTCATTGAGGCTCTCTTGGTTGCAATGATTGTGTTCAATTGTGTCATCATATCCATTCTTTCCCTTGCATATTGCAATTAGATTGGTGGCATACTAGGAGGCCTCTCCATGCCCTCCCGACAATAACATTTTATCATTATTAGTGTTACCTCCCTCTGAATTAGTTAGACCTTTCGATTCAATCAGGACATTTCTACACTGAATTGTTCAGAATACATGGTGTGTACACATTTGGATTGACACTAACCGTACTAGTGAGGCTTCCAACAATTCAGACTAGTGTCCAGGAAATTTTTGGAGGTCTTCTAGCTAATTTCCTCCTATTAAAATGAACCGGATTTTTTTTCAATGGGCACCAATTGCATCCTTTGAATCACAAGAAGAACCGGTTTATTTCCTCCAATTTCAAATTTTCACCGGCTAATTTTCTCCAAATTGAAATTGATACTGGCTAAATTGCAATATTTTTATAATATATAGAAAATCAATTTGAAAACAAAGTACTAATGAACATTATATCCTTAGCAGAAATTGAATTTGGCAAAGCCCTTCACCATTTAAAGGCCAAAGATCCTCCCAACCCATGCAATATGGAGTTGAGGATGGTCATAAAAATGTTGCAAAAATCAAAAGAGTTTGAGAAGTACCAACTTCTCGTTCTTCATATGTTTTTTCTATTGCCTCGGTAAGGTACCGCCATGGATTTGCATATAAATGGCAAAACTTAGAGGAATTCTTCCACAAGACAATGACTTCTTCTATAATGTTGTCATAGTCTTTGTCAAGTCCTTCCAAGGCCAATCACATGACACTATCCAAATTGGATGTTGTCATACGATTTCGGAGTTTCTACTTGATGTTATTCTGTACAGAAAATGTCCTTTCACATGTCGCGGTACTCACACATTGACATTTAGCAATTTCAGCAAGAGTTAGTAGGTTAGGGTACTTCAATCTCAAAGATGGACTCCAACTAATTGAAGCCTATATATCTCCAAAAGTTCTATCCATCCACTCCGTACTTCCTTGCAACTTGAAAGCAAAAAACTCTTGCTTGCAAGTTGTTGCATCTACCAAGGGAATAAAAGTTTTTCTTCTTTTACTTTTTTGTTGCCCATATTGATGCAAAAGCAAATCAAGTTCTACAATTCTCCACGATGCCAAACCAATTTACTTATGAGGCATGTCAATCAAGTTAAAAACTTTGAATGCATCAATCACATCATTGTTTTCAAATCGAACTTCCAAAGCCAAACAAACTGCTTCTGCATAACACTTTTGAAATGTTAGGGCAACCTCGAGGTCAGCACCTGTAGGATCTCTAGTCATTTCGACACTGTGGGATTTGGATACCCTAATTTCACTAGACAAACAATAGAGATAACCACCAAATTCTGGGAAGATATGAAAACTTATAGTAGGATTAAATGTGTCTTGGTTTAAATCACAAGAATCAAGAAGGAAACACATTCTAACACTTGCAATCTTTGTTTTCACAATAGAGCCAATAATGAAAATATCAGCAAGTTTAGATTGAAAAATCTTGGACAATTTCAAGAACATGTATAGAATATCAGCCAAAAAGTATAGAACATAAATGAATTTAAAGTCATGCAATTTGGTAAACAAATCAAGAATGTTAGTATCATCGTTAGAAGAATTATCACGCAAATAAATGAGGATGGATTCCAAGGAATCACACAATGTGGTCACTGCTTGCCACCTAGATAGCCAACGTATTTTATGGTACCTTTTAAGGGTTTTCTAAACATTATTTAGTTCTCTTTGAAGGGTTTGTAAGGCAAATTTCCTTTTGGATGATTTTTTTAAGTGAGTAGCCAAAGCATTTAACATGGAATCCATTGTAATAGACATTTCTTTACAGCCTTCATTTTTTTATGCCTCTTGGGCAGCTAGATTGGTTTAATGAGCTACACAATGAGTGGAAGTGAAGAACGGTGTCCTGTTGTACATTTGTTCATAGTATAAAAACATATTATAATACGTATTATTGAGTAGCTTCATGGTGACGCTATTTTGTTGGATAACTTCAAGATGACGTTTCGTGGAGGTACATGCCATTTATTTAAAATGATGGTTTTGTTTTAGAGTTTCATTGAAATCCATTATTGATATTTGTTTTCCACTTTATAGTCAAAATGTCGAACTGAAGGGTTTTTTCAGAGTCCCAAGAGGAAAAAGAAGAATCGGAGCCTGGATTTGAATTTTCATTGTCACAACTACCGGATCAACCTCTTCTGCCGCTAAGTCTTGCGCCGCCGCATGAGCGTCCACAAGAAGAAGCTGGGCCTTCTCGACCGCCAAAGCAACCTCGTATGGAGCGGCGATGGCACGAGAATCTTCAACATGACGCTCGAGCACTGGTGATTTTGTTGCAGGTTGGATGTGTTGAGCCCGGCAGTCGAGATGTGACATTTGAAGGATGTTTCAAAGGTCTCAATGTCAATCAGTATTACTGCATGATGAAGCCTATTGAAGGAAGTCATCGTCACCAATGTTGGTTAGAAGGACCAATGAATCCTTTAACGAAGGCAGATCGTATTGATTACATTGTTGCGACTATCAAGCGCATTTTCAAGTTCTTGCAAATGGAGTAAAATTAGCCTTGGAATTCTAGTTTTTTTTACCTCTAATAGGCATTGGTTTGATGTTAGTACTTCAATCCATATTTGAAGTATTTTGTTGAAATTATTTGTTTAGTTATAGTTGTAGAAGGAAAAAATAGAAATAGTTTGAACTTTGAAGTGATTTTCCTTCTAAGTTAAAGATAAAGATATAGATGTGGGGCCAAATATGAAGGCCATTAGGTATTAGTTGGCTTTAGGAGGGAGTTATGAGCTGATGTACACTTGTTTAGGTGGGGACTAAAGGTGTTGGAAAAGGGGAGGAAAAGATGGACACTATTCATCGTCTCTCCCAAGGTTGTTTTGGAGGAATCGAGTGTTTAGAGGCTCATGGTGTATTGGATTTTTGGAATTTGGTAATGAAAATTGGAGGAGTTGTTTATCATACTGTTAGATTTTCAAATTGTTCTTTTTTGCTTTATTTGAAGTTGTGAATTGAGATTTGTGCTTGTTTGAGTGAAGGGAGGTCTGTTGCCTTCTATGAAGAGGATCTGAGACTTTGACCGACCATAGAAACCAGAAAGGTCTTTTGTTTAAAACGAAACTTTGATGGAGTGTAGTAAATGTTGTAAGCTTTCTATGAAGCTATCATTCATTCAATTTGAAGCATTTATGAATGAGTTGTGAGTGTGGGAAGGTGAGAGAGTCTCTTGCTTTCACCATCTATGAACCAAAACTTTGAGAGGTCATAGAAGTTGGACAAAGTTTTGGAATGACTTGAAAGTTGTAGGAGTGATAGGAAATTTTGTTAGCTCTCAGAAAAATTATCAATCTTTTAATTTGAAGAAGAAATGAAAAAGTTATGAGTGTGGAGGCATAGGAAGGTCTGCTGACTTCTTTATTTGAGTGGAGTTTAGGTAGTTTGAAGGTGAAGTTGGAGTTCCTTTAGAGCTTTGAAGAAGATTTTGAAGATGTGAAGGCTTAAAAACTTGAAGATGAAGATTTGAAGAGCTTTGAGGGTCTGCAGTGTGTTGTGACTTGTGGCTTGTGGTTCGTTTTCATTTCTGTTATTCTCAGCTGGTTTTGGAGGCTAGTTGCAATTCAATTTTTGCATCGTAAACCTGTTGCGAGCCGTGGTTATCCAGCAAGTGCTCTATTTTGTGTTTGTGGCGACGAAGTGGGGTTAATGGCCCACATGGTTGATCTTATTTATTGTTCCCACCGGTGAAAGGCGCTTCCTAGTCACCATGGATTTGAGGTTTAGGAGCCATTTTTCGGACGGCCAACTCATGGATTGGCCGTCTCGTTTTACCCGTCCGAGGCCTTGTTTCTTATCACACACCCTTATCCTTGGCTTATAGAACCACCACAGGATAAATCAACGGAAGATTGAAGTGAAGATCAAGCGAAGATTGAAGAGAAGATTTGAATTTCGTTACTTGCCTTCCATCTATACTCACAACCTGCAGTCAGACACCCCGTGTGTTCCCTAAGCGCGCTCCTCTCTACACGACAACGGATTCACCTTCTTCAATCTTGTTGCTACACCAGTATTTTTTTCAACCATAGTAGAAGCTCCATTTAATCCAAATTCAACACAATTATTGAGATTTAGACCTCATGTCTTTGTAGCAGACACTAGAGTGTCAAATATAATTTTATAATCCTTTTTCCCACCTTCAATCCACAATAACTCCAAGAATACAGTGATAGAAAGACTAGCCTCTAAGAAGGTAGCAAAAGCTACAAGGTCTCTTTTTACAGAAATATTAGTAGATTTGTCAATCATTAAGCCAAATTTTTTTGAATCCTTTACCCTCTCTAGAACTTTTTTTTGAACAATAAAAGAAAGCCTAAACACCATCTGAACACACGATTTCTCATCATGATAAAATTTTTTGGTGATGGGAGCTTGATAAGAAAGAAAAAGATGACATAAAATATGCAGCCTTAAAGAGGGTTACCATTGCTTCATCACAACTGCGGTTTGCAGTTGCAATGGCTTTTTGCAAAGCTTTTTGCCCCCCATGTTTTGCCCAAGCTAGTTTTCAGTGTTCTACAGTTTTACTATGGTCTTGTAATGCCAACCCTCAGTTGCATATGCAAATATACCTCTACCCTCCTTACAAATCTTACAAAAAACCCTCCCCAAATCACGATTGAACTCCATCCAATCATACAATTCATACCAAGAATCTTTCCACACTAGATTCGATTTCTCAATGTCATTTGGTTCCTTATTAAGAAGTGTGATGGATAGAGAAGAATTGGATTCATGCACATCTCCACTAGATCCAACTCTAAAAAATATATCTCCCATGCTCCTTTGTCGTTTAGCCATGAAGCAAAACTTAGAAGCACAAGAAAAAAGTTAGAAGTACTTCTTTGAACTTTGAAGCTTGTCGAAGTTCGAAAAAGTTGTACTTTTGTAACACTTCAATCTAATAAATAGGAGTAATATGAACACAAATAATATCTCCAAGAGTCCAAGCTTCAAAGCTCCATCAATATATTGTAGTACAAAATATAGCTCAACAGCGTGTCCAAAACTCCAAGCTCCAAGCAAGCAGCATAGTGGCTAATGACAGTATATCAACATAGAAGGTTTGTCCGTCAGATGAGAATAGGTGCAGTAGCATTCACTAAGTATTTTAGTGTAGAATAGAGGAGATTGCAGAGGAGTACAAGTACGAGAGCAATGAGAGAAGAAAAGAAGTTTGGGTCTATAGAAGCAACTGAGCACACGGCTTGAACGGGTTTGCACACTACAACCCATAGGGACCACCGGGCAAAGTAAAAGCTGCCAAACTAAGCCCAATCATGTCGAACCAGGCGGGAATGCAAGACAAGTGGGGAGGGGGTGCACTAGGCTAGGGGCAGGTGGGGACTACAAAGGGCAACAGACTAACAGACAAACGGAGCAACCCAAGCAATTGGCCAGCATCCCTCAGAAGGCGCAAGTTAAGTAAGTGCCTCAAGCCCCCATTCTCCCCATTCCCCACGACCTTTAACAACAATAGTGTGGTTGCGCGACTTTAAATTTTTTATAGCCCGGATTGATAACCAATGCTCTTCTCATATTTTGTACCGGGTATTAGCCATACAATGTCAACCCAAGGCCATAAGCACCTAAAGGAGCCGACAAAATATCCTCCAATTTTTTGAACCCACCAGTTGATTTCCGACACTTCAAAATTCCTTCTGGATTGGCGTCCTTTACTTTCAAAATGCAACCGATTTTTTCCCCAAATCCATTGGCTAACAATGCACTAACTACCAGGGTTTTCCAATCATTGATTCAGACCGCGCAGCCCAGGGTTTTCATATTGGACAGAATCTTACTGTTCACGGACGAATCGGACAAATCTGCATTAACTGACTGCAAACTTTGGAGGCCAATAAGTTTTGGAGAAATTGTCCAAATCGGGCATGTGAGATGTTTTTCGGCATCTACAACCTGAACTATTTTTAGATCGTAGAGTAATGTTCCAAAAAATGTATTCTCCCAATTCTAATCTCACGATCTGTATGTTATTTGTTCTGTAATGTCCACCTAGAAGCACATGCTCCACAAAGTTCAGACTACAAAGCGTTGTTTCAAAAAGTGAACTCTCTCAGTTCAGACCGCGAGGTTTGAACTATTTTTAGACCGTAAAGCATTATTCTAAAAAGTGAACTCTCTTAGTTCAGACCACGTGGTCTGAATTGTTTTCAATCCGTAGAGCATTGTTCCAGAAAGTGAACTCTTTCGTTTTGGACCGCAGAACATTGGGCCCCCTAGTCAACTCTCCCATTTCAAACTGCACAGTCTGTTTATTATTTGTCATGTAACATCTACCTAGAAGTACATACTCAGTGCAATTCATGCCGCAAGGTCTAAAGTGTTCATGACAAGTTATTGTTCCTAAACGTTTTGCTTTTCGCATTCTACAACTTTTAGTGAATCTAATTTTTAGGTAACATCTAACCAAGACACATTACACTATTTAGCCCGTGCGGTCTAAACTATTGTCATTACGTTTATTGCCAGCGAAGTCTTGCTCTGAATGAATGTTGGTAGACTATAAATACGGTTGCTACAAATTCTAAAAATTGGATTGATAGTCCTATGTTGATTTTATTGTCCAAACTGTTGTTTTCGTATTCAGTCATTGATTCCTCAAAATTAGACCACACAATTTGATTTTGGAGATAACATGGCAAATATGAATTACATATTTTGGACAATGGATGGAATCCGTTGGGTCCAGATCTTTTGATACATTGATACAGGATGTCTAATTGATTTTCATGTCCTGTCTTTACTAGAATACGCGATCAAAACTACTTTGTCGAGGATGCATTTTTCAATTCTAGCAACATTTTCAGAAACTTCCACTTGGGTGCCCTGAGAACTGGGAGATTTCATTTCCAAGGACAATGTTGAAGAAGAAAAGCTACCTAGGCAATAAGACTATAGTAACTCTTCTAGTGGGGGATCTTTTTAGGGGGAAAGTCAAATGGGACTATTGTTAAAGCAACTTAGGTTACATTAAGGACCAAAGAAAGACTTAAAATAGATAATTGAAATTGTAAGTGGTAGGAGAAATAAGCATTTGCTACCCACCAATGTAATATAATAAAAAACTTTGATTTACTATTCAATTCACATCTTCTAACTTTATACAATTGACACATCCATTTATTACGGCTATAGTCTTTTATATCTTTCATAAATCATTCAAAATACAGTCATTTGGCCATAGTCTTGTAATTACTAAATTCAATTATTGAATCTAACATCACCCTATCTTTGAGTCACAACTCTCAATCAATTGTATTCAATTTCACAATCATGACCATAGTTTAGATTCAAATTTTTATCAAACCTATACTTCAATTTCATATACATTAAGACCATACTCTCTAAATTATTCTCTTCCATACTCTCTTAGTAATTAGAGTACGGTCAATCTATATCATCTTTCAAACTGTACTATAGTCTTAACAACTTCATTTCCATCCATACACTGTGACTAACATTATACAACAATGACAGATTCTATTACAGAGATTGTAACTAACATCAATTTCTACGAGGACTATATTCATTAGTTTTATAAACATCTATATGATCACATACATTTAATCAATGAACAAGAACCAATCACTGAGACACCTATATAATTGCAATCATTGCATTCCACATCAAATTCCTAATCATTGGGATCATTGACAAACAAAATGTACAACGATTTACACTCAAAATACAAGACCATAGACTATGGTCAAGGGCTAAAAGCTCTTGCAACTAATGACAAAAAAATAGAGCAAGAAGAAAAGGTCTAATAGTTTCCAAGGTAATCTTTCAAATCCCAACCTAAGATGCAAGTAAGCATTACAGTCATATCAAATTAGTTACCAACAACTATTGTTCAGACTATAGTTTTTCAAGGCTACCTATAGTCTTTAATTGATTTTTATATGCACATTCAAATAATAAAACTTGACTATTGACTTCTAAAATAATACTTGAATCCTTTTTGCACGAGATTAGTATGCCCAAAAATGTATTTGAAGGATTTTCAAATCGTTCCTCTTCACTCACATTCATCGTCCTTGTCAATAATATGCATAAGCCATAGACGAAGTTTTTATTTCCATATATATATATATATATATATATATACATACATTCATCCAAACTTGAGCAATGACATCTTACATTGAACTTGTTTACTAATTTCATTTGATTCATCATAATAAATAGAAAGAGTCCCTCCCAAATTTCATTTTTAATTTAATGAATAATACTATAACAAAATTCAAGTCACTTTTGAAACGAATGTATATATAAAAACAAGTCTTGTGATCTATCACTATTAAAGTCTTATGATCTATTATTGTTCAAGTTTTGTGGTCTATTACCATTCAAGTCTGTCATTTATTGTTGTCCATTCTTTATCGTAAGTTCCATTTAACATATGTAGAGATTTAGTAGCTAGTATAAAATCAATTGAGAAAAATCTATAAATGTAAGTATTTTAAGTTGTATAATTGAACAAAAATTTAGGAATATAAAAAATGAACTACTTATGAAAACTTTTACAATTTTTCATCTATTCTCCATAAAAAACAAGCGAATTTTAACTATACTATATAAACTCCTACTAGTTCCTATCTGACTAGCCCAAAGATACAACTGGTTAGAATTGTTTCATATAAAAAATCTATTAGGATAATCAATGACTAGTTATTGTATCTCGTTGACATTTACAATCCATTAGAAGAGATTTGGGGCAAAGGGAGGGTCACATTAGATGGGATCTAGGGGGGTTGGAGGGCCGTTTCAAGGTTGTTTCCAGCTCCGTTCCCCTGGTCTCTATCGAATGCGGATGCCAGATTTATTTATTTTTCAAAAAAAATAAAAAAATAAAAAAATAAAAGTTCTTAAAATGAAAAACAAAGTTTTATTTATTTATTTTTTTAAAAACGACGTGGCAGTTGCTCAGCCAGATCAGCAGAGCTCGTGAACGGCCAATTTTGGCCAGTTTCAGGGGGTCCCCACTTGGAAACTCACAGCCCTTCCCAGTAGGAAAATCACATCTAATGTTTCAGGCCCGTTTCCCTTGTTCCCCTTGTAATGAAAGAACAATTTGTTGTCAAAATATTAATTTTTAAATTAAAAATAATAATAATTTAATTAATTGTTTTTAGTAAGTTTTTAAATGAAATAAAAGTTAAAACAAAAATTCATTTTTTTAATTCAATTTTATTATCTGACGTAGCCAAACTTTGGCAATGTCAAACTACTATAGTGGCACTTCAATGGCAGAGTGCCCTTGTTCCCCACAACATAACAACTTGCAACCTTCCAAAAAAACCCAATCCCCTCTAATGTCGATGTCCTCCGCTACTCTCTTTGGTGCATCTCATTGCTCACATTGTTTGCATCTTGTTCTCTTGTTGCTCCCTCTCACATTAATCTTACTTTACTCGTCTTGTTGCTCATATTGCTATAGTATTGTAATTCATTTTTCTCAATATTGGTTTGGTGCAATATTGCGGTTCATTGTACTTTTCATATTGGAAAGTGTGTGTAACTTCATTTTTTCATGCCTTTATGTGAATTCCTCATATTCTTGTTCTATTCGATATTTCAAATAATTTTATGAATGAGGTAATAAGCAATTTTTTAACAGAAAATTATTGCTCTACTCATGTGATTATTATTTAAAGAGGTTGGTTTGCATATTTGATATTAATTTTTTTTAATATTCTTCTCTACACATTTGCTAGGCGTTTAAAAAGAACTTAATGTAAATAAACTTAAATGTTTGGCAATATAGAATGGAATATTTTAGCATAAGTTTTTTGATTTTTTGTGTTTTTGTTTTGTATAGGTATAAATAGAAATTGTATTATAGTACTACTACACTTACTTATGTTTATAAAAAAATTGATATTACTTATATATTATATAGACTAATGTTTTGATTATTATTGCTATTTTCTTTTTCACTTTTGCATGAGTATTTTGTTTTTATGAGATTTTTTATTTTTATTGTTTTATTTTAATAAAAATCAAGATGTGTATTAAAAGGCAAAGAACTATGAAGGATATGTTGTACAAAGTCAATATATCATGATGAGAAGTCTTGTGCCAAAATGATTCTTTGCATGTTTAATGTTCTCTAAAATAAATTTTAGATCGGATTAAAGATTCAATTTTTTTTTATTTGATGATAAATGAGTCTACTAATATTAATGTCATAAGCCATGTTATATTCTAAAAAACATTGAAATAGTGACAATTCTATCATTGTTATTAGAATTCAGAATTAGTATCAATTCAAGTAAAATCAAAAAATATTTTGTTAGATATCGACACAATTACAATCCAATCACATCAATTTTAGTACTTACTCAAGGTTCGAGTACAATTTGCTACAGATTTGCTTTTATAGTTTGTTGTTGAAAATTCATGAAACACCTTTGTAAAAAGAATGCTCATTAAAATAATCAAGTAAAGAATTCATTGAAGAGTACAAAGAAAGGTCCATGGTATTGCTTTTTAAAATTTAACAATGATTCACAACAAATCGTGGCTAAATGTGCATGTAATTTTTAAATAAAATTGAATCTTTACTTCTTTGCAATGATTAATTAGTGCATATTAATCATTTTTGCCATAATTGACTCTTTTAGTTACTTCATGAATCAGAAATGAATGGATAGATGGACAAACTTCATGTGCCTCTCCAAAATTTATTCTGCATCCTAATAAAAGTTGACAAAAGTTTTCCTAGATTACTCTTGTTGCACCAACCTTGAAATTGTAATATTGCACAAAATCAAATTTCACAAACTACTTTTTGATCCACCCTAGGGGAGGACACTCTCACTACATTTGGGGTACCTACGTGCGGCGGTGGAAAAAGTAATACATGTAATTCACCTTGAATAAACTATAATTTCATTCTAAAATTTTGAGCTTTATTTAACAATGACTAAAGGTTTCTATTGACAAAAAATTCAATTCCAAATAACATAAGATATATTGTCTAGAAAGGGTTGAAAAATGAACTAAAATGGCATGTTCTCCAACTAAAATATTTATAGAGCTCACATGAAGATGACTATTGCATCAATATTCAACCAAAATAAACTTTCAATAGAAAGCTATTCTATATAATTTTTTTTTCATTTTTCAAATTTTTTTTCTTATATAATATAGAGGTGTGAAAGTTATTTTCAGCTTTACAGTGTATCTTTTTTCTTCAAAAATTTATAAATAATTACTATTAGCACAAAAAAATACCAATAATTCAAAACATAAACTTCTAAAGTAGTAAAATCTATCCATAATTTTTTTTTTGAAAAAGAAATTAAATTTTAAGGTGTATTACTTGTTTTACTTTTTCCGCCGCACGTAGGTTGCTAAAACATAGGGAGTGTCCTCCCCGGGGATCCACCTTTTTTTCATCAAGCTCCTGAAGGTTGTAGTGCAGTATAACATTTGTAAAACATCATGAATGCCATAACATTTAAAAAGAAAGGCAAGACAATGGTTGTAATTTATGAAACTAGAAACAATTTTACAAATGAAGAGATATGATTCCCACAAGCTCATGTCTATTAGTGAGCTTGAATTGACCTTTTATGGGCAACTATAGTTGATTTTCAAGGTTCCTTTAAGAGATGAAATACAAAATCTAATTGCAAAGGATTTAGAATTTCTTTGAATATATCAAAATGTTCTAACCATTCACCTTGGTAGGTTGATTCTATGCCCCCAACTCACTTGGCTAACTACAACACCTTAGATTACTAAATCAAGGAGCAACATACCATGATAGAAAACTTTGTGATCCTTAAATGATTCTTGATGTTCAATGAACTAGAAAAATATAAAATCAAGATGTGTTGATTCAATGGAATTTTCAAGACCATCTAAATTTCAACTCAATACCAATTCAATCGGTTATTGATATGGCATTGAAATTTATTGTTTGAAAGTTTGAGATGGATTGCGCTTAAATACAAAACATTTTGAAAGTATACTAAAGGTGGCCATAGAAGGGTCATTTGAGGATTTTGATCACATATTGGTTGTTACTAGTGAGCTATAGCAAAATTCAACTGAGTGTAAGCATTTGTATTCTCACCTTAAAAAATATCTTAGTAGCCAACCTTGTGTAAAGGATGAACATGTTTTTTTGGTTTTATAATCTTTTATATAATGTTGGCTTCTAAGATATTTTGATTTCTTTCCCAACAAACTTGAAAACAAATCTCACCTCATCTAAATGTGATGAGGTGAGAATCCATGGCCTTTAATGGAGAAGGGCTAGACTAGGTTCAAATCTTGTCAAGGAAACATTATGGTGTTCTCTTTATGTGAATTTGATGTTTTCGCATGATGTTTTGGGAGTGTTCATTTGGTATTTCGGGATGTTGTTTCCATATTATTGATCAAGCCTTTCTTTCATATTTTTTTGCTTTAGTACTTGTGGTTGCTTTAGTATGATTTGACAAGAATCTTTATCTTATATAGTAATCAATGTTGAATTAGTACACAAATTGCCTTGAATTGATGAATTGCCTTCAATTTAGTATTTAAACCAAGTTGTAGTTTTATTTGTCAGTTTTTAAACCAATTCCTTTTGCAAACTTAAGGAAAATGGTTGGAATGCCAAAAGAAATGAGATCTTTTATTGAATAAAAATGACTAAGCTTAGGCAACAACTAAGTGGCCATGGAAAACCACCAAATGACATGTGAAAAGAAGGGCAAAAAATTGAGCAACCATCAACTCCTTGTTCAATAGAACCGCGACCTTCGCTTCATCCCAGGGGTTGTTCAAGCAACATTGAAGAAGTTTTTTGGGTTTTACCAACTATTTTCCTTCAATTCTCAAATTCAACTAGTTTTTCAAGTACAATGTTCAATTATTTTCTTTATTTTTTTTAATATTCAAAACATAGATTTTTTCGTTGATTTTTGCCAATGTTTTCAAATTCCAAGTGGATTTTTTTCCCCAATTCCAATGGCTAACTTTGAACTAGCCGCTGCCGGTTCTTCCCAACCATAGTGTTGTTGTATGGGTTTCTTTTTCGCTGTTGAAATAAACTTCAAAAAAGTAAACATTACCGTTCCTTGATAATGAAGAACTCAATGCGGTTTTCTTTTCTTCTTTATTTTTTGAACAAGTGGACGAACCAAATGCGGTTTCGTCAACGAGATTATCGTCGTCTCCAGTACACCAGCTAATAACTGCAAATGTTTGACATTCTCAAACAAGCTCACTGGTTTCCTAATCAATGATCGAACCACGGAACCATTTCTTCACCGTGGGACATCAATACGAAATCGAAACCCACGTTCAAATTAAAGTTTGGGTCATCATCCTCTAATCAGTCCAATGTAATGCTTGCATTCTGATGAGCCTCCTCTGACTGAGTGTAATCAGCTTCGTAGTGATACAAGCTGGGTGTCTGGAACGACGACGACAGTGCTGGCCAAGTGGACGACGACAGCGTTGGCCATCAGCGGAAGCGTGGAATTATTATTGGAGTCAGTGCCAGTGCACTTGCTGGATTGACAGGGATCCCCCGTGACATTGAAGATGGTGGATTGATTGTGGAGGATTCCCTTGGCTTGCAAACTGGATACAGCGTTTCTCAAGGTTTGGTCGAACGACGTGAATTGCAGTCCCAGCTGTTCCACCTTCTGGTTGCAGAAATCGAGAGGGGCTTTCTGGGGTTCGCCCTCGTCTTTGCACCTGCAGCACCAGCCCATGTTCACAACAGTGTGGAGTGGTAATTAATGGCACGGCACGGCATGTCTTGGAAATAGTGCCAATTCAAGAGGTAACCAAGTGAAAATTAAAGCTCTCAATATCAATAAATGGTGAAATTTCAACGAGATCGCCCCAATTGGAACCTCGTATATGTACGACCGGTCATTTTTTGAGTTGTGTGGATTTCCAAGTCACAATTTGGGTATTTGGCTACACGAGTACGATCACTCTGACATACTCCCGCACGGGGAAGCTAACGGCTCATTGCTTTGAATGTTAGCTTTGATTTGCTCGGATGAAGCTGAACTTTACAGTATAGGGTATGCGGGATTCCTTTTCATGCCAGATCAGATAATGGTCAACAAGGACTCTCAGGAATGTTATGTCTCTTCAATGCTTAAAATGACAGGCTCTAATCAAACGAAATTGGAAGCTCTCAGCATATATAAAATGACAAACTTTCACGAGATTGGAATACCCATTTGGAGTTCTAAACCGGTACTATATTTCAGAGTTCTTTGTCAGCATTTAGGGGCTTTGAAACACATATATGACCATTCTGACATAATCCCGCGTGTGAAGTTAATGGCTCATCGATTTGAGTAGCTATTACTGGCTTACTCAAATTATGCTAAACTTTACAAAATAAGGTCTGAGGGATTCCTTTTCATGCCAAATCGCAGGGTGCTGAACAAGGATTCTTTAGAATGCTCTGTTTGTAACATCAATTTTGTTAAATTGGTAAAGTTTCACAACTTTGGCACTTTTGAGGCAAACCCCTTGAAAAGCAGATCTATACCAGTTCTAGTTTTCGGCGCTTCGTGCAGTTGAATGTAACAACTTTGGCACTCTGAATTTGCGCCAGTATAACGAAATTGACAATTTGTCCACTGGCTTAAGCATAATGAGGAAAGCTAAAGATCACGAAGGACGATTGAGAGGATAATTGACAACAGCATTAAGGATGCAAGGCAAAATGCCGAGCAAACGGGAGCAGTGTGTTCACCTTGTTGGGATTGGGTAATGGGGACACATGCGAGCAAGAGCCTCGACTACTTGACCGCGGTGCCGAGACCACTTGCAACAAAGATATCTCCCCTTTGCCGTTGGTGTCACAAATGCTAAAACATGGGCTTCAGCAGCGTCCTCCACATCAACATAGGCCTGGCAGAGATTTGCATATGTTTTTGTCGAACCTGGAGATGAAAGGAAAGAATGAAGTCATTCATCAAAGCACAGAATCCTGCAGTTTGTTGAAATATAGATTTTGGAGGGATTAATTAATAAGCTTCCACGCATGGAAGACACTTCAGTGTGTGGTTAACAAGCCAGTCATAAAACTACAGGTAGAAGGGTAACATCATCCTGTCTTCGATATAGACCCTTGCTACCAATACCAACTCATCTATTTATGTACTTCGTTGGACTTATAAACAAGTTCTGTTAGCATGACTTGAATCAGAAATCTTGAAACATAAATCTATCCCATTCCTCAGAGCTTTGTGCAGATGAATGTCACAATCTTTGGCTTATGGAATTGACCTCCAATTTAACGAAATTGACCATAGATGGGGGGATTTAGCTTCACATACCATTGAGGTATTTGAGAATATGGATCGAACTTTGGTTAATGCGAGGCTGCAACATCGTTCCCAATGTGACACCCGGACATATGGTCACCAAATTTACGTGATGTGAGTTTGCGTAGTCCCAAGCAGTTCTCTCCGCCATAAGTTTGGCCAAGCAATACCACTCCTGCAATTCAGTTGTGGCACTAACAGACTTCGTCAACCCAGCTCCTTTTACATTGCATTATAATAGAATAAGTTATTTCATGCATACCATATTTTTTATTCCTTCTATTTACAAATCCCTTTTTATCATATTGTAGGCTTATGAAATTGTATTACGCATTTCACGACCTGTCAAATTATATCAACCTATGTATACATGTATATTTTGATGCATTGGTTAATTAATCCTCTTTCCCAACCTTGCATTTTTATATGGAACATTAAGTTACCACTTTCAACGTCAATATCGTCAGTTGATAAAGTTTTCAAAGACTTTGGCACTTTCAGGTCTGAAACGTAAATCTATAATACCGGACCTAGTTTTTAGTCTTAATTCTTTGTCCAGATGAATGTCACAATCTTCAGACGCATGGAATACCGCCAATTTAACGAAATTGACTATATTTCTGTATATCCACCATAAGAAATCACAAGTTCCTCTTATTCCACTTTTATTTTAGTTTGAAAGGAAACTCTCACTAGCGGAAATGTGATGATCAGAGGTTGGTGGTTGTACCTTGGTATCCTTGAGGTAGTTTTCATCTGACCAGCAATTCTCATCAAATACTTGCGCCGGTGAACTGTTGGGATTCATGTACACAGTTCCAATTGACGAAGTCATGACCACTCGCTTCACGTGAGCTTGTGCACACGCCCGTAACACATTCAGTGTGCCTTCCACTGCCGGTCTCAGCATCTGTGCCTGGGTGATCAGTCTGTCAATGTCCTTGAACTGCTTACAATGTGAACCAAATAATGTTTTTGAATCTCCCGGCACTCGAACATCATTCTACGCAATCAAAAATGTGAAGTCGATCCTCTTCTGACTAGCCTATCAGAATGTTAGTTTGCTAAGTTGGCAGTATTCCATTAATTTGGTACCTTTCAGATCGCACATTCTGAAACATTAGTCCAGACGAGTCCTAGATTTTAAACCTTTATATGCATCTTTGTCGCAATTTTTGGCGCCGGAATCATGCCAATTTAACGAAATTGACCATCCAATTAGACAGTGAATTGGTTGCATCGATTATCGAACTTGACAATATGGTCATATCCGTTAAGATGGCTTTGATTCCGAGTGGCAAACTTGTGATATTCATGTGCGCAAATGAAAGCTCTGAAAACCAGGACTGGTACAGATCTGAGGTTTTAGTTGGGCGACTGAAACTGCGCCAATTTCACTGAAATCTGCCATTCTGGCAATTTCTTAGGTGTAAAGAATAAAATGTTAAGCCAGAAGCGATTGGCAATAAAAGGCATGTGACATTTGAGATACATTTGAGATAAAAGGTTAGAATGCTCACTTCAGGGTCTGAAATTGTAGGAAGGACAGGACACGCTGTGTGAAACACGCCCTCACAACCTTCTACAACACCCACCAGGCTAGGCAGATGCAGAATGTTGGCCCTCAGGAGCTCCAACCTCTCACTCGCACCTTCCAGACTTCTCAGATGCGCTGTATTCTCATCATCTGAGAATGATCAAAGTTGACCAATTAGAAACGTTTACATTCACCCAGAGGATGGAAATTAGAAGAAAAAAAATCAGTACACTTTCAAGTTCCAGTATTCAGTAATGCCTACTCTTTGGAGAACTCTGATATTGTGCGACGACAGAAAATTAACATGTTGGCACAGACTTAGAATCCTGACATGTGTGAGACACCTTTGTCACATGGATGGTCAACTTCTTGGCAATTGAGTGAAATTCATGGAACAGATTAACAAAGTTTTCTTCTAATATTTTCATGTTAAGGTAGAGGCTTCCTAATAAAAAAAATAGTTAGAGACATGAGATTGGTCTTCAACTTCCCACTTTGAATGATTGTATAAGAAATGCAACTTGTATATTAGACAGAACCAACTAATGTAAATGTCAAACTGGGGTATGGCCGGAATACCGCCACTTCATCGAAATTGGCATTACCTAGATGACGAAGAGTTCCTCGCACAAAAAAACCGCGCTGAAGAAGCAACTTAACGATCCAGGAAGCAATGAATCCTCCCGCACCTATGACGGCCACACAACAGGGCTTCTTCAAGTTTAATCCAGTTTCCGAAAACATGTGCAAACACTCTGGTTTCCCCGAATGCAGATTTTCACAGTACTCTCGAAAATTTTCACGAGCAGATCCACTTGAAAGTCTAGCTCCAATGTTTGACTGGTGGGAAGTCTGTGCAATTCTGGAATTGCAATGCTGCACTTCCTCCCATTGTGTGTTCACGTCTGCAACGTGGTTAGTCAAACGAGCTCGACTTGATTCAGCCAGGTCTTGCTCCACCACTTCATGGATTTGTGCTTTGCTTTCCTCGTTACACGTGAATTCATCTTCACATTTCTCTTTCACTTCTGGAGCTTCACTGATGGTGCGATGGAATGCTACGACATTGGCGGAGTCATGACCTGGAGCACTGAAACTATCATGTTCGGGGCTCCCTGTTGTCGACATGACTCACTGACTCACTGACTGGCTCAAAATGGAAGAGACGATAGAAATTGAACAGACAACTGATCGACATCAGTCAGAAAGTGTGGAACATGAGGGGATGTGCAGAGGACAATGAGCTCGATCGATCAGAAAGGAGTCACTGCATGCAATTTATATGCATGTGGCAATCCAACCTCTAACGCTTGTGCACAACAGCACAAGCTCACGTGAGGGGAGCGTTCATGACTTTACCAATTGGGATCATATGACTTTCAGGAACCCATTCAAACAGTTCATGTGCTCAACTTAAGTTTTTTGGCTAATTGCTTAATTATGAAGATCCTGAGGCGGGCCATGCACTGACGTCCATCCAGGTTCCTGTGATCGATGCATGTCCAGCAATGACTCTAGAGTCCACATCTGAGCGAAGGGCGGCAGGACATCCAATCTCACCCTGCGCAGATCGATGCGGGAAGGTAAGATTCGATGTCCTCCTGCCAGTGAGTGGTTGCCTGTGACATGGGCTGCATCAGAAAAAGGGAAGTCGGTTACAGGCCGAATGGTGGTTGATGAAGTTAGAGATCACAAATCTTGCGGGTGGTTGGGACAAAGCACGCCTCCTTGGTGGTAGGGTACTCACTCAAATATGATTCAATTTTGGGGTCAATAAAAAGGTGCATTCAACGGATATTTTGTTAAAATGGTGGGTATTTTTCCACCATTTTTCTATTCATTTTCTAGGACTAGCATAGATTTGAGACCACATGGTCTAAAGTCTACTACTGGTTTACATTTCAAACCACATGGTCTAAACCTAAAAGTGCCAAGTTTGTGGAATATTGTCATTTTAACAAAATATCTATTATTCTCGTTTTACTATGTACAATAACAAAGAAAGTCAATCATTGTGCTCAAAGTCAATTTGGAAGCTAACCCCCCAAAAGAAAGATGAGTTGGTCACTGTGGAAGTCACATCCTTTTGGGGTACTATGTGGCATCATTTGCTTAAATAAAAATAAATAAGAGCACTCATTGAAGGTCAAACTCTTGAGCAAGACCTCCTTTTTTTACAAAAAAATTCAAGGATGAACAACAACACTTTTTCTCTGTCCATTAGACACTTAGTGTCTGAGCGTGACATCCTTCTAAGGTTAAAGATGACGAAAACCATGTTTTAGTCTCATGTTTTTTAGGAGTTTTGAAGAGTTCTATTGGAATTTCTTACAGTTGTTCAAATAATTATTTTTTTGAACCAACCCATACAATGTTCGTCACTCAATCTAATGATATAAAAACCTTTTCAGTTTCAATCATTTATGCTTTCTTCAATATGATCAAAGTGATTGCAAGAAAGACCAGTCCTATTTTTCACAATTGAAGTAACAAAGTTGCCATCAGCTGTAATTTTCAAAGAAAATGAAGCCGATGGACTTGAATTTTTTTTATTGAAGATGGCTAATTCAAAAAGCATATATAAGACTCGTTATTTTTTTTAAAATTTGAAAAATAATTTTATGATTAAATGCCAATTTAGCTAATTTGTCACACTTTGCAGTTTTAGGAGTTTTTAGTATTGTAGAGTATCCAAAAATTATGATCTTCACTGAAATTTCTTGTGGGCTATTCCTACACTAGACAAGCATGTGCCTGCCAAAGGGCATTGAGAAAAACACAATTCTTTGTCCTCGACATGTGTGCAAATAGGGATCTCTTGTGTATAGCGCTCCAAATGTTTAAGATGGTTTCAATATATTCTAATGAATACAATGAGTGCAATAAGAGTATATTAAAGCAAAATTCATGATAGATTCTTCAAATTCTACGTGACTTTAAAGGACTTTACAAATAACTCTTGAGGCAACTGGAGCTCTTCATCCAAGGTTCATAGATAATTTGGGACAAATGATGTATCATTTTTTGTCCACCTCTTCTTTGAAGATATTAAGCACCTACTCTACAAAATTATTTTCTCTACATATTATTGTCCTCCTATATTTTTTCTACATAAATTTTAATAGATGGTATTAAACATAACCCTATATTAGTTATAACATCCCATATGTAATTCTACATACCCTATATTAGATATAATGCTTTAAAAAAAATTAGGTACAATGAATATATAGTACTTTATTTTAGATCTCACGTGGTTTCTAATATGCACACTAAGTGACTCCTCCATGGTTGTTCCAAGTGACACTTAGAATACATACTTTTATAAGAAGGGAGGCTACATCCTAGCTAAATTATATATTTGAGAAAGGAAGAAAGGAAGGGAAATAGGATGATTTGTTGAAAGTGGGTAATTTTGACTTTGATCTACATTGAATAGTGAAATTAGGTTGTCCTTCATTAATTTCTTGATATTTTATACAATATAAATTTTTACCGTACAAGGATGCAAGTGGTGCACTGATTCACAATTTAATTTAGAAAGTCACATGCACCTCCATGTGGACAAGTGTTGAGTCATAAAGTAACTTTTATGGATAAAGCAATCTAATTTCACTATTCTATATAGGTTAAAATTTGAAGCCATTTCATTCGCCTAAAGCAATCACAATATTTCCTAAAATGGTCACAACATCAAGGCCCTAAAATATCTCCTTTTTGTAAGGATTTTACATTCATATTAAGGTAGAAAATCCTATTGCATGCTCTATCTAAAATTGAGTGATCTTTTATCACTTAGGATGGACTTCCATGTACTTTGACTAAGTCACTAAAAGACAAAAAAAAATCTAGAATTTCTACATGGAAGTATGCAATAGTGGTTGCAAGAAGAGAATCTAAATTGTTTGGCCAACAAAATTTTCAAGGAAAACTTATGAAAAGTGGGCAACTTTCCAACGCATAGAAAATTGTTTTATAGTTTGATGCTTTTAGTTGATAACAAGGCAAAGCTATTCCTATTATGCAATTTCTTCCTACTCACATGTAACTAAAAGCATCATGAAACTCGGTGAAGGACTTTTGGATGAACTTTTGGATGAACTTTTAACGGATCCCCTGCCGGCCTCTTTCCGGATCCCAAACCTGTCAAATGTTTTTGGTTGGAATGGCTTGTCGCCTTGTCCGGACAAATGTAGGATCCAAATTTGTATCCACTTGCGAGGATAGCGTTTTCAGATTCGTGGGCAGACGAAGCCCTTGTTGCAAATTGCTTCTTCACCTTGTGCACATTCCGCACTACTGTTTCCATTGCGCACAAATTGCAAAACTCCGAGGGTGCCGCATTGAAAAGATTACAATCCAAACAGCTATTCTGGCGCTCTTTGGGGTTGAGAATTGCGCAGTAATAATGCGTTGCCGGCGATGGAGATGACCGGACTTCGTCTTGCGGGGTCATGCACTAGTTGTACATTCAACACAACCTCCGCATTTCAACTCAATCTTTCTTCATCAGATCTTCTACATAATGCAGTTGGAATAACTATCCCCAATTTCTTGCATAATCGTGAAATTAGGGTTCGTGTTAGGGTGAATCCCAAATTCGCAAGGCTAGGAGTGGCTCACGCCGTGCAGAGATTGTCCGAGAGTTTCGTGCAAGAGGATGCGATTGACAGTGGGGAGGAGTTGCGACAAGTCATACGGAGGGCGCAGTACAGTGGCTATGTGAGAAGTCCCAGGAAAGAAGCGCCGAATGACATTTTGCATAACCTGGCGAAGGCCGTGGCACTTCGCGTGGCGTCGGAGAATTTGGTATCTGATGTGGAGGTCATGAGGGTTGTTGATGAGACGGGGTTGCGAGTGGAAGTGCGGTCGATGAACATGGTGGTTTGGCAGCTGGGGCATATGCAGAATTGGCATGGGGCCAAGAAGGTCTTTCGCGCGTTTCGAAGTGTGGGAGTGGAACCGAATGCGCATGTCTGCACATCCCTCATTGCAGCTCTAGGGTGGTATTCTTGCTGAATTGCTCTTTTTTGTAATGGCTTAGGGTTTAGGGTTTTATAGTACGCGGAAGAGTGTGATTAGCCCCGAGAGGATCAAGTTGAGCTTCATGTTTTCTTGAACAGTTTTGAGTAGGTCAAATGGAGAGTTTCTGTTGTCCATTTTACTGATCTTCCGACCAACACATGCGGTATTCTTTACTGATTCTGGTGATGTAAAATTTGGCTCCATCTTAATTACATTTTTCATAGTTTGATGCAACGAATTAGGCGTTTCAAAACCATGAATTCTTGGTTCTTTAGGGGCAAGTCTTGACTGACTGACTGACTGACCAGGCGACCTTGACTGACGGACCTTCGTACTCTCTCTACATATGCAGATGTGGCCGTGAATTGACACAAGCTCTAAAGCTGTTCCGGTGGATGGAAAAGAAAGGGATTGAGCGACCGATTTTTACCTTCAATGCAATTCTGGTCGCATGTGGCAGGGTATGAACTTGCTTTTAATGCAAACGCCATTTTAAATGGTTGCATTTGATAAGGAGAGTAATCAGTGGTCTGTGAATTTCTAAATAGGAGTAGCCCAGCTTTCCCGCTATGTATTTGGACTGCTTCAGTGTGAAGATTTTTGTCGAAGGTACTGACCTTGCACATGGAGTGGACGCTAGGATGATATCAGATGTACCACAGTACTCTATAAATAACCCCTAAAGGATCAACTTGGGGATAAATTCATATGTGTCAATCACAACTCAGAATAAGAATTCTTTTCAGTGTGCCGCAGCCGACACTGCTGCCGAGCTTTTCGAGGAGATGGAGAAGCTGAGCATCGCGCCTGATAGGATAACCTTCACCGCCTTAGTTTCAGCAACCACTGCTGCAGGGCAATGGGAGGTTGCTCAAGGATTTATTGATAAGATGCAAGTAAGTCTTGTTTTGGCTTTCTAAGTAAACATTTATGATGCCACATTCTGCACGTTGAATGTGGAAGCTCTTGTTCGTTGAAGCGAGTCACAACTATTACCATATACTCAGGAAAATTAGATGTGCGCAGGCAAGAGGGTTCTCCATTGGAGTAAATGAGTACATTGAAATGCAGTGGGCATGTGCACGAGCGCGGAGGCCTCGAGAAGCCTACGGTCTTTTCCAAGTGATGCTTGAACAGGGCTGTGAACTCAGACTGGAAAGCTATAATGCCCTTTTATGCGCTTATGAGAAAACAGCTCAATGGGAGGATGCCTTGAGAACATTTGTCTGGATCCAAGATAAGGGCCTCACTCCTAATGTTATGTCGTGGAGTAGTCTGATCAGTGCGTGTGCCAATGCTGGGCAAGCTGAAATAGCTTTGGAAGTTTTGGAGAAGATGAGGGCCAGTAATTGTTCCCCCAATGTCGTGTCCTGGTGTGGGCTCCTGAAAGCTTATCAGAAGAGAGGCGATTGGGAGAAGGCGGAAGCAACGTTCCATGCAATGCTGGATTCAGGGTGCCCGCCAAACAAGGTCTATCTTGGGGCCCTCACACGTTCGTTTTCGCTATGTAGTACTACTTTGACACCTGTTGCTTTTATTTTCTTCAATTTGCCACCTGTTTTCCACTTTCATATGTATTTAGTAGTGAGCGGTTGTTTTCTTGGTTCATAGACTTAAACCAATTGCATCAGAAGTCCGCAAAGCCATGTGCGCTTTTATATGCTTTATTATACCATTCCAGTCATACATCCTTCAGTATTACGTCCATTGTACTTCCAACATGGTCACCAAAGCTACACAGGGTAGATAACTGTCCATCCCTTTCCTAGCGTCTTTCGTGGTCACTTATGTGACAAAACCGCGTGATAAGAATTTATGGTTTCTGCGCACATTTTAAAAGTCGCTTGCAATTTTAGCGAATTTTATCAAACTTCTTTCTCCTGTCCTCTTAATAAGTCGTCAACTTCTTTGATACATGGTGAGGATAGTGATAACGAAGTGGGAGAGCAGGAAATGTAGTTCTTTCTTACGGTTGTAATAGGTGGTTCTTGTGTTAAGCAGGTCGCTTGGTGCTCTCTGCTCAGTGCTTACGAGAAGGGTCGGCAGTGGAAGAAGGTCGTCTACACAGTTGAAAAACTGGAAGAGCTAGGCATGCAGCTTGATGTAGTGGCATGGAGCACCACCATAAGTGCTTTAGCAAAAGCCGGGCAGTGGGAGCTTGCGGAGGAAAAATTTCGGCGGATGCAGCAGAGTGGGTGCCAACCGAACATTGTCACATACTCCTCACTCATCAAGGCGTACGGGGATGTTTCATTATGGGAGAAAGCAGAATCTGTGTTCAAATCTATGTGTCAAAGAGGCATCAGGTGCCTTTCTTCACCACCCCTTCATTCTCCGTCTCTTGTTTCGTTTGCTGGAATTTCGGATGCATGAAAAGTCAACTCGCAATCTCTGCAAATGTTTAGTATTCATTACCTCAATGGAGCCAATTTTTGTGAGGTGGCAACCAAACATTAGATATGGAGAGCGTGATTATATCTCATAATCTTATCCTTCTTTAGCATTCTGGTGACCTTTTTAGACCCTTGATTGAGCATGATTGAACAAGATCTAATCATTGGGGGTGTTCTCTGGTAACATACAGCCTTGTCATGGACATAACATCCATTTCCACTCCTGTGGCTTAGCATGTTGTTTCTCATAACGAGGCTCTAATTCACATTATTACCTAACCCATTTTGAGGATTGAAAAATCCCTTTCTTTCCAAAGAGAATCTTCGGGGGTACAGCTGATTTTTGGACATCATATTTAGATACTTTCAAAATTACTCTGGAGATCACACATGTAACTATCCATAGTAAGTACGGGCAAATTGCTATGTCTTAGGATGTAGTTGACTATCGGGATAATGTGATAATTTCCTCTAATCTGTATCTCTGTACATCAGGCCAAACGCCCAGGCTTGTTGTGCACTTCTTCGTGCTTATGCCAAAGGGAGAGAACTGGAGAAAGTCTTACTCTTTTTCGAAACTATGGAACCGCTATATGGAATTAAGCCTGACAAGTATGCTTATACTGCAATTTTCTGGGCGTGCTGGACCTGTGGAGAGTGTCAACGGGCTGTCGATTACATTGAGAGAATGGAAGTGGCTGGATGCAAACCGGACAGTGTGATATACACAACATTAATCAACATGTACGAGGCAAATGGTGAGGTTGACAAAGCCATGGAGGTGCTTGAGCGGATGGGGTGACCAATGAGTGGATACACTTGCTTTTCATATGAAGGCTTCCATGTGGCAACCATATTGGGTGGGATCTTTCTACACTGATTTTATATTGAAAACGATGTAATTGAGCATTCAATGTTATCGGTGATCGTCAAACCAGCGTTTGCTAGATCTAGAGTAGGTTTATGATTCGTGCAGCGTTATGAACTTCGTTGTGGAACCAACCATGGTTGGTAATTGAATGCAAACAGCTGTTAACTTGCGAGCTGTTAACCCTTAAAGGACGAAGGGGTGATCTTGGAAATCATCCCTTTCTATTACCATGTGAATCATAGGCTTTAGAAATAGCTATAGCACTCATTGGAAGTCAACTTACTGTAGAAGACCCCCCTTTTCACAACAAAATTCTGAAGATGAATAGTTGCACTTCTGTCCTACTATAAGGATTCCTTTGTCCTCCATCGGATGCCAAAAGTCCTCCTCGACATTTAAGGGTTAATGCCATAAAAATTGCATCGTAGTACACTTTTGCAGAGTTGCTCTAGAATTTTGTAATTGATTAGTTGTAGCAAACAAATTTACCTTATCAAATTGCAGAAGGTATTAGAATTGAGTGAAATAGTTCGATACTTAACAGACTTGAACATATCATTAGATGTTTGTAGAGAATATTAAAGATTGTTAGGGATTTGTTACTAGAAACTCATCTTTTCATGCACTTGGTTACACTTCAATTAGAAAGTGGTGTAAGCATTCAATGACTTTGCGACCTGTCTCAAGCCATTGATCTCTTAGAGGGAATGGGATTGTATATTGTGACCAAGTTGGGTGGACTTCTTGGCTAGAACGGGACATGATGCGACTAGTGACAATTCTAAAGCAAACATTTTGTAGAACTTAATGGTTACAATTCATACAAAGTCATTTTCCTTATTACACTCAAAGCATGGCTACCTTTATGTGCTATGGATTTGACACTCTTCAAATGTGGATGAAAAATGTTATGGGCCTCTTACAATCTTCTCTTGATTTTGCATATGATTTCTACAATAAAATTTTCTTAACTTTTGTTGGGTTTTGTTAGCAATTGAAAAAGGTTCCAAGTTCTTGTGGTAGTTTTTTTTGTCCACTATATGAATCAAATTGAACTTATCTTACTTCAAATAACAAATTATGAATTTTTAAAGCATTGATTTACATATGTATCTAACATCAACCTTCTTGTCATGATTAGATTGAAGGTGCAAATCATAACCAAGAATCTGTAGGAATTTAGTTTCCAATAGAATCACAAAGAGGTGAGACTAAAGTAGCTGACCTCTTTTTCGTCCACAACCTATTTTTGCTACTTAGATTGTTTTATTTCCTATCAGCTGTGACAACTCACATAGCTAGGTGACAGCTCATACAACAAAAAATGTCGGGGAGGTGTGCATTGAATGTATACAATGGTCACAAGATGTACATTTGAAGCCACAATTATCACCTACTTTGAAGCATGGTTGATTTTGTAATCAACCTATGGTTGAAAATGCGGTGCCCTATATAATAAGAATGGATTGAACGGAATCTTTACGAAAAAAATTCATAATTATTTTGTTTTTGAAAGGGACAATTTCTAAAACCCTCCTCAAATCTATTTCTCTACGGGGGATTTTTCTCCTCACCAAATAGACATTGGAAATATGGTAAATTGCTTAAGAGCATCCCCACCAGTGAGTTCCATATCCTAACGCTTTAGGGAGAGGATGTCATATGCAAATAGAGATACAAAAATTTCGTCGCACCAAACTTTATCCAAAACCTGTATCTCTAAAATATACAGATTTCTGTAAAACTCTTCTCCAATTCTACTCATAATATTATGGAGAACTTGCGAGATCTCATCCCTACTTGAGGCCCCAAGCTCAGTAACCAGATAGAGAAATGGAAGAGGTGGTGGGGATGCTCTAAGTGGTCGGAATGAGGTCGGCTACCTTACCTTAAATTTGAAGCTTCTGCACAGATTCCATTGAACTCACCCAAGTTCACACTATGCTGCTGGAGTGTCTGTACAGTCGTTGACAACAAGTCAAGAACTTAACCATGTGGAGAGAAAACTCAGAAGCCAACAAAACAATAGTCAACCTAGACTCCTGTAATTGCAGGTATCATAATATCCAAGTTTGCAGGACAACATTTTTAAAATTTTCTTTTAAATTAAAAAATTTGCAGGACACTGTACTGTACAGTGTCCAGCTCCTCCCTACTTTTCTGACCAATTTACAGTAACTTATTTATTAGTGACAGTACAGTACAAGGAAGGCCATGCACAGTACAGTTGCCGGTTCTGGAAACTCAAAAGTGCAGCATGGTGTTTGGAAGAGCATCCCCAATCGATACCCTGCATATTGGCCCGACCGGCATCATCAAGAGCCCTCTATTTGGGTGACTTTGCAGAAATCCTTGACCCAATGCAAAGCCGGCAATCCAAACCTCAAATGGACTTTAATTCCTGACTATGTGAACCACGAGCTCAACAATGGGTTTTGGAGGGGCCTTTCTAGACCATAGATGTAGATTTGAGTTCTTCGCCAAGATGGTGGATGGGCAACTTAGTTGGGTGATGTCAAGACTGCGTGTTGGTTCATTTTTCAACATTCTTAAAGATTGTACCCAACAAGGTAGGCCTACAATGGTTGGCCATGAGGGACCTTGTGTCCCCCTTTTTGTGCTTGGTCTATAGTCAATCAGTCTCTTTGGGTCATGTCGGGTCTTTTATTGTTTGTCTCTTTGCTTTTTTTTTTCTACCAAAATAAACTTTCATGCAAAAAAGAGAAGTTTCATTTTATTAGTACACATTGCAAAGCTTCAAAAGGTATGATAATTATGAATCTTTCTATTCACTAGAAGAAAATTGTGTTAAAATCCCTAAAAATATGTCACCTTGTTTTCGTTGAGTTCCCGTTTCAAAACGCAATCAAAATGCAGAAAAACACAAAAAAAAAGCATTTTTTTGCGTTTTGAAATGGGAATTCAACAAAAACAAGGTGACATGTTTTCAGGGATTTTAACACAGTTTTCTTCTAGTGATTGTGAGCCAAATTGCAAGCTCTTTATATCTCTTCAACTTGTTGGGTGTGGAAAGGAGAATTATAGTGGGACTAGGGCTAAAGAGGGACCAATGCTAGTTGCATTGGTGTTACAGACCTCTGACAATTAACTCTAATTATAAGGAGCTCAAACCACCCAACCATAGAGAGAGACCCATCTCCAAAGAATGCCTCCTCACCCCCAAGCTCCGTCTTATATAATAGAGACTAACTATTAATAAAACTATTAGTTTTTAAGATAGACTAGAACTTTTTTTCTAACTTTAGCTTTCTATCCTTGGTTCTATCTAGAACTGTCCACTAAAGTAAAAGTCCTATTTATACTTCTCCAATCATATCTTATCTAATTCATCTTGTATCCAAGTTTTGATCTTCTACTTGGAGTTATCTAACTCCAAGTTCCAACACACCTGTGTTAAGTCCTTGTATTCAAATCTTGATCTTCTACTTGGACTTATCTAACTCCAAGTTCCAACACACCTGTGTTAAGTCCTTGTATCCAAGTTTTGATCTTCTACTTGGAGTTATCTAACTCCAAGTTCCAACACACATGTGTTAAGTCCTTGCATTCAAATCTTGATCTTCTACTTGGACTTATCTAACTCCAAGTTCCAACACACATGTGTTAAGTCCAATGCACTAGTCATTCAAGTGGAGTTGTCTAATTCCATTGCATAAATTTACTATAAGGAGATATCTATCTTTAAGCAATCTTTGCTTATCCACTAGTGCACAATTCATCATGGATTAGTTCATCCATCAATGCATTCATCCATAAAAGGTCATGACATGAAAGTCATGACACAATCATCACAAAATCTTTCATCTATCAATGCATTCATCCATCAAAGGTTGTGATAAGGGTCGTGACGATTGGAGTGTTTGTTGATTTCCTTCTTGCATTGAAGTGCTACCGTGGTTTATCCTAGATGGATTGGAGCTACTCTAAAAAAATTTGAGCTCTATTATGTTACTTTTGAAGGCTTGGAAAGCATTTGAGTGTGTGGTTGAGGATATTTTTTCTTTGATTGATCATGTAGTGAAAGGTTTGTTCCTTACGACATGTCATAAAAGCAAATGATAAGCACACCTTCATCTCTTTATTTGTAGCAATCAAAAATTAAGAAGAGAAACATAAACTCTAGAAAGGGGAATCAAATTCAAAAAGTCATGAATAAATGAAGGATTGTAGAATCTACAATTGCCCATGAAAGTATCAAAGCAATGTGACGGGCAAAAACAATAATTATGATAGAGCCCATGGTAGTAACACACTAAAAATCAAAACAATGCAAGATATCAAGGGCCGGACCTCAGGTTTGATAGTGTAAGACATACTTTAAATTATTTCATTACAACTATAACTCTTACATTACAAAATGTCCTATCCATTGATTATTGAGAGTTCAATTCTTGATTTAGTAGTTTCAATGGTATTTTAGTTGATTGATGGTTATGAACTAATAAGTAAGCATATTAGTGTTGAAAGTACATTAATTGAACATTGTAGTCACCTCATTTTTGTATACATTAATAAATGAAAGTATTAGCTCTAAAATAAATATTATTATATCATTGTTTTAATGCTAAATGATATCAATACAATGATTAAATGATGTCAATACAATATATGCTAACCAATTTCAAAGTTGACTAATCATATCAATAAAATTTAGCAAAGACTTTTATATTGTAACTCTTACCTCATTGCTTTACATTTTGGATACAAGCTTATTCCATTTATACATGGTATTAAAAAAAATAGAGTTGTACAAATTTTCCCTTGTCTTTCAATTTTAGATTTTTAGAGGGTACAACAAATCTCTTATAAGTTTGACAAATACAATGAAATAGAAAAATTTATAAATATCCAAAATGACTATTCAATACTTAATTCCTTCACCATTGTCTCCAAATGTGTATTCTAACCTTTGGACATTTTATTCCAACTGTTAGTATATAAGAAGGTTTCTTTCAATAGTTGATTCATGTAAATTCAATGAAAATTGCAGTATTCAACAACTACTTGGATTAGAATTCTTGGAATACTTGGTATTAACTGTGAATCTTGATTTTTCATTGTATTTGTATTATATAAAATCAATTTTTCTATATTAATCCTTAAAGTTCTTTGACTATTTTTCACAAAAGTGTTCCAAATTGCTTCTTTCTTGTACAATGAGCATAATTGAAATATTTTTAAAAATTCAAAATTTCAACCATACAAACTTGTACTAGACTACTATAGGAATTTGACCATGTAGATTGATGTTTGAAGTTTACAAAAAGAAGAAGTTTGGGGTCTTGTCCAATAGGGTTAGTATAGTTTGACTTCAACTTTGTAGAGAAGGAGGATATATCCAACTTTGGAAAATCCGACCATTGGGTAGGCAATTATGTTAGTTACTTGCATGCCAATTTTCAAAAATAATAGAGGTGTTTTACACAAAAAGATCTTGCATTGAAAGGATGTCCAAGAAAAAACAACTACATGAGTAAGATTTCAATTTTTTTTGGAGAACTCATTTTTTGAAAAGAAGAAATCCCAAAAGTCAACACAAATATTTACTTCTCTAAATTAAGTGGAAAACAAATCTAACAAATTTTCACTAGAATTTGAGCTAGTGGTTCTAAAATTATTTTAAAATTGCCATTTTTAGTGCATTGAGTGAAAACTGCCTTGGGAGTATGTTGAAATTTTTTTCAACCTATAGATTTCTAGGTATATGCATTCAAAATCAATGAAAAAGCATTCATGGACAAATATTCACAAGTTGCTTGCTTGCTTGCTTTTCCTCTCTATTAATATGATGCCCAAGTTGCATGTAAACTTTTGAGCCCCATAAATTTGGATTTGGATTTTCCTCTCTATTAGTATGATGCCCAAGTTGCTTGTAAACTTTTGAGCCCCATAACTTTTGATTTGGATTTTCCTCTCTATTAGTATGATGCCCAAGTTGCATGTAAACTTTTGAGCCCCATAAATTTGGATTTGGATTTTCCTCTCTATTAGTATCATTCCTCTCTATTAGTATGATGCCCAAGTTGCTCGTAAACTTTTGAGCCCCATAACTTTTGATTTGGACATTAGGTTGGGAAAAAAATTATATTTTCATGAAGCTAACAGAAGTGTGCGTTGTTGTTAAGGATTTTTGCTTTCATCCATTTAAAAATGACTTTGTATGAACCTACTTCAATCTTGTGCGTTGTTGTTAAGGATTTTTGCTTTCATCCGTTTAAAAATGACTTTGTATGAACCTACTTCAATCTTCAAAAAGTTTCAGAGAACGTGACATTTGGGTACTCTATGCAAAAATTATGAAGGAACAAAGTTTGGTTCTAAAAGCGTTTCTTCGACATAGGTACATAATTGATTTTGGAGATGTACATAGAGTGAAGATGACAGTTTAGGGTTCAGTGGCGCATTTCAGTTAGGGTGCCCACCGTAATGAAAAGTCACAATTCTTGTTCATAGTCAGAAGAGACTGTGGCTCCTGTTCAGACTGTCCTGAAGATTGAATGTCTGACTTTCAATTGCAACACATTTCTAAGTTACAGTATAAAGCTAAAGCAAGTGTTGCATCTGTTGACAATACGAAGTCACCTTTTCCCAGTACCAGCACACACATCTTGCCTCCCAAATCCTTCTTTAAGTTGTTGCTAAACTGCTAATAGTCATGCTTGCTTCAATGAACTGAACTCTTTAGTACCGCTACTTCAAATCAGCTTGCAACTGAAAAGACAGCCAAAACAATTTACCAATGCCCGATCTGGCTGGTGAACTCCTCCTCAGCCAGCTTTAGAGCCCTTGTGCATAAAGAAAAAAGAGAAGGAAAAAAAAAAGACAGGAAAAGAACTGGGTTTTTTTTGGTTGTCAGTTTTGGTGTTGAGGAATAATTGCATATGGTAAAATTCCTTTCATATTCTGCAACACAGTACCACTGATACTCAATTTTAGCCCGTGCTAGCGGTGCACCAAAAAAAAGGATATAAATGAGTGAGTGGAACAGATCCCCCAAAACATGTGCTACACTGCACTGGGGTGGCCTGCAACGATACCAAAAAAGTACCACAATTGCATCGATAACATCCAGTAACTTGTTTAGCAGTTTGTCCGTCACTCCTGGCTACGAATGATGCAAAGCTAACTTTTGACAAGTTGGAAAGAAATGGACAGCTCTAAAAACACGAATCCAATTTGTTTACGAAGCATTGCCTACCACACATGGCCGACTGCCATGGATAGTACCGTCACTATCTCGACACTTTTTCTCCTTTCAGTGCAACAAAGAAAGAATTCTCCTGCTTTATAAGAACTGTCCCCAATCATGAGTTTCTTTTTTTCGTTCTTCTAACTCGCCCAAATTCATCCAAAGTTCACAAAAGAGAATGACTGGGTTCCTATTCCATACAAACAAAAGGCCCAAGATGGTACCTTGTCTGTATCACTTTGTCCCAAAGCATTGCAAAATAGAATTGGCGAGTGGTCAAAGTTTGACCTCACCTACTAGGGTAAGGTCGAATTTCTTCTCCTTTTTTTTCACTTCCAAGGTTCTCAATTTGACAACCTCACTTGGTACAAAACCTTTGGAGACCAAGGTTTCAACCAAGGACAGCTCCAGCCATAACCCTATAACAACAAGACGAGTTCTTCTCTAGAACATGGTAAAATCTGACTTTTTGTTGCCAATTTGCAATGTTGGAGAATCAGTGCTCACAAACTTTTGGTCAGAACTCTCAAAGCTTGTGCAAACTGATACCGCAATTACGAACTGAAGCACGAGATGCGATTCCAGATACTTTCACTGGCAACGAAAGACATCAATGCATCATCTGATATCCACTACAGTGCACTACAGTATACAGTAGGAGGTGAAAGACGAAGTTAATTGCCAGGAAGAATTGTGAGATACAAACAAAACCCAGACTGCAGAACCGACTCCACCATGCCATTATTATGGAGAGTGCATCTTCTTCCCACGACTAGGAATTGGTTGATCTTCTACCACTCTCAGATTTGCCAAGGACGTCTCCAGTAAGTCGCTCAGACAATCATAATGTAACACAAACTCTGAGCAGACGAGGTTTGCAGGAGGGGTACTTGAAACCCCAAACTCTGAAGCTGGCGACTTCTCCTACTGACCAGATCTTCCTCTCTTCCACAAATCTGTACATTCCAGTTCCTGAACATAATTTCCTGCAACCTCTGGCTGCTATAATTTCTGGAACAAAAGCTTCATCCAAGCTTCCAGTAAGTTACTGCATCAGACTCCAGCGCTTCGCATATGCCAAATGAGATGTTGCACCGACAACTATCAAAAAACATATAAACCAACACAACTGCAGCGAGGCTCAGTCCGTAGCCTCACAATCTGCGCCATGCAACCTGTAAGCCCTGCTGACTCATTTCCAGGATTCCTCTGGCACCCATCCAGTGGAGCAATACTGTACACAACATCATGTCTTGTTCCAGCCCCAGGAGCCTGCTACCACTTGACCAATTTCTAGCCCAGTTGGGCGGACATTAGCCAGGACATGTGTCACCACCAAGAAACAAGCTCAAAATTGGGAATCAGAAAGAAGATAAGCATGTTCAAATGGTGTATGTACAAATGGTGTTTCCGTTTATTTACAACTCTAGTGTCCACTGACTCCAGCTCTGATGCATCAAACCTACAGACGCAAGTCAGTTGGGCTCAGTATCAGCTCTATATTACATAGTTACATCTTGAGCGCCCAAGATTGCTGAAGGCTAATTGCTGATGATGAATCGCACATCTAGCACTATCTTACACTGCCAATACACACAGCACCTCCATCATCCTCAACCCTAAAACCCTCCACCTCGGAATTCAAACCCGCTTCGAACGCCACAACGGATGCGTTTCCCAGGGATTGGATTAGGGTTTCCAAGTGCACTTGACATTCTGATTGTTGGTGTCGCTGAAGAGGAAATGGAAATGGATTCAGAGTGCTTACGGAATCAAGAAGCATGATTTGGTGGTGATGGCGATGGCGGCATTTGGCGGTGAGGAGACGTAGAAGGGCCGCCCTCGTCGTGTCCATCTTCCTGCGGTGACACCACGCTCTTGCCGCGACTCAACAATCTTCTGAAACTCGCCGACGCGCGCGCCATGGGCGACATGACGATGCCGGCGCTTTGGGACGATCCGGCCGGAATGTCGATCGTCACTTGGAACGGCGCTCGAATGGGAAGTTGCTGCGACGCGCTCGGTTGCGCTCCCGGCGTCGTCTGGTTGCCCCAGAAGAGCACGTTAGCAGGGATCCCCGTGGCGGGGGATTCGTACTGTAACGCCAGCGCCTTGGGATCCACCACGGGGATGGACGGTGTGGTGGTAGTTTCGTGATCGGACTCACTTGTTGCTGAAGTTTCAGTTATAGAATTTTCCATTGGGAGGTTGTGGCTGGTGACGACGCCCGTGTGAGACGACGCGTTGCGGCTTCGTTGGCGCCTTCGCGACGCGCGCATCGCGGCCATGAATGGCGCGTGCACGTCGCCAATGACGGGTGCGTCGGGGACGTGCGGCAGGGGCTGGGTTTCGGTGCCTTTCTCCTCCTCGGGGCGGACGCTGGCGCGGCAGAGCGGGCACGTCGAGTGGGAGTGGAGCCACATGTCGACGCAATCCAAATGGAAATGGTGGCCGCATTTTGGCAACGTGCGGCCCTTCTCCCCGTCCTCAAACTCCTCCAGACACACCGCGCACTCAAGCGCGCCCACCTTCGAGTCGAATTCGAACATGGGCAGCGCCGCGATCACAGACTTTTCCAGACCCACGCTCTGCACCGCGAGAGGGTTGCTGGTGTTGGTGTTGGGATTCACGTTACCGCCCAGGTCGGGATTCGCCGCGCGACGGCGGCGTCGCCAGGAAACCGTTCGCAAGGTGCCGTCCGTCGCGCCCAGCGCGCCCTGGTGGCGCCAGAACCATTTCGCGTAGACATGGAGACAGAGAATGAACACGACCACCGCGAACAGCACCGCGACCGCCACCACCATAATCTTGCTGTTCACCACGTATGTACTCGGGGGCGGGTTGAAGCTGTTGAAAGGCGGGTCGGGAATCGGCGCACAATCCGCCAAACCCGAAGTCCCACAACTCGACGGAGCCGCCATCTCCAATCCCCCTAAAACCTCACCACAAACCCAAACCCAATCTCCGCTCACAAATAAAAATTGCTCACCTCCACGCACCCCCACTTCTCCACTCGTAGCTTCTAGATATCTAGATCGATCCCTACGTCAAACCCGAATTCGCAATCTAGTATTCACACCCCCGAACCCACCGCCGCCGCGACCAAACACCGAATGACGGAATTCGGGACACGTTTACAAAACCTTACTTATAAAACTCTCGGATGTCGATCTCGTGGACCTCCAATGCCGACAAATCCAGCTCCTTCCGCGTCCCTGTGAATGATGATCGGTCCAGGCGCCCGACCGAGTCCTTCCTTCCTCGCAGACCCAGGGATCCGTCCGTCCGTTCGTCCGTCCCATAGACTGGGTCCCTTCCTCGGCTGTTTCCTCTCACCTGTGAGGAACCCGCGTGAGCTTGTGAAGAAGAAGCAGCAACCCCCCAGGGAATCCCCGCTCTGTACCGACATCACCCAATCTGGGCATGCGCAACTACAGGCTCGGATGGCTCGCCATGGAGCCAGCTAATAATAACCCTGACGATCGCAGTGATGGAGTGATGGGTGGATTGGGACTTTTAGGAGTGTCTGGAGTCTGGACTCTGCCCTCTGGACATGGACGGAGGACTTGGGCGCCAGTCAGTTGCGGAGTCTTGGCCAGCGGAAAGTCAGCCTGCCGGCTGGGCTCGTGGGCTGGTGGGGGAGGCGGGCCAGGCCAAGTCGGGGTCCTGGGCTCAACAAGGGGGAGCCGAGATGGAGCTTCGGAGGGGCTTCCTCGGCGAAGGAGAAAGGAAAAGGAGCGCGACGAGGGACGAGCGTCGTCACGACGACGACGACAACCACGACCTCTCTTCACAGTCAAAGGACCTTTTGGTGGATTATTATCAGGGTACAAGAACCGACACGGCCTAGTCTAGTCTAGTTACGGGGAGGGGGATTTCACTGCAGGGAGTAAGGAAGAGCATCCTCACCAGTGAGTTCCGTATCCGTAAGAGCATCGCCACCAGTTGAACGCCAAATGACCACTGTACCCAAAAGTGGCAAGGGCTTTGGAGACCGGTGAAATGTGATTGTGCCGCGATCACATAGTGATCCCCACCAACAACCCTCTAAAATTGGATTGATCATAATTTTTCAAGTGCCACCAAGGCACCGGACAGTGTGGCTTATTCTTGGAGCTAAAAATTTTAAGATTGAGTTTTTTGTTGGACATTGCAATGGATCTATGAATTAAAAATAAAAACTTTATCTTGTACCCCACATGAACACATAGTAATGGATTAAAAATAATTTTTTTAATCTTGTATCCCATATGAACATATACTAATAGATTAAAAATAAAAGGTTTATCTTTTACATTGAAGGTATATATAACATATACATGTACTTGTTAATATTTATAGAACTTACAATTTTAATTTTGAACACATACTAATGGATTAAAAATAAAACTTTTTATTTTGTATCCCACAAGAACACATAGTCATGGATTAAAAATAAAATGTGCTGTGTCTTTAGAGTGGATAGTGACTTTAGAGTGGATAGTGAGGCACAATGCCAAATCCATTTTGTTTTTTTTCTAATTATTTAACCCACCCACCCCACCCCCAAATTTTAAATTAAATTTTTTTATATTAAATTTTTTTCTAAACTTCCCCCCTCACCTCCCCCTCTTTGTAATTTCCAAAAGCATGAACTCTCACAAACAATATGGGATAGTCATATGTTTATCAAGTACATATTCTAATATGTACCCGTATCAGTACTTGTACATGTAGCTGTATCCACATTCGATTTACATTTGTATCCGTAGTCTATATCCATATCTGTATCGTATTCTGTATTTGTATCGTATTCTGTATTTGTATCATATTTTGTATCTGTATCCATATTCAGATTTTTTTAGATCAATGGTTGTGAGGGTGGGTTTAAAATTTTTTTTACAAAAAATCAACGGTTCTCGTTTCCTTAGCAAGGAGGGGGCCATGGGGGTTGTTAATTAATGCAAAACCTGTAATCACAGTAGATAGTAATGGATTAAAAATAAAAGGTTTATCTCTTACATTAAAGGTATGTATAACATATACATATGCTTGTTAATATTTATAGAATTTATAATTTTAAGTTTGAATTAAATCTTATATAATGTTATGTTTTTATATAAAAAGTCTTTTATTATTTTTTCCATCCCTCAAGAGTGTGATGTGTGCATTGAAAAGTTTTGGTTTCAAAGCGTCCGCATATTCTTGAGGGTACACATGGGAAAAAGGCTTGTTTGCGTTGTATTGCTCCATGATGTGTCTCCAAAAATTTCCACTCTTCTGTCTATCTAGTCCCTTGCTTCTCCTCCACCTCACAAAAGTTCTTCCCTTTCTTTGTACGCCCCCCCCCCCCTCCATTGCTTCCACATCAATATCCATTGAGGGAATAGTCTACGTTGACTAAGAATCTAAAATAGTGTGAGTTGTAATACTACCCTCTACAAAGGCCCTCCCTTGCCGTGGAAATGTGAATGTGATGGGATGGATGGCAAAATTTATAACGTGACGTGCTGTTGGTGTGGAGCCATTTGCCGCTAAAAAAGCATGCCAAGGACCAAGTGTCATTGCCGAGACCGTCACATAGTATTGGTGGCGATGCTCTAAAGGTTTAGGGAGAGAACCTCAAATGCAGATAGAGATACAAAAACTTCACTACACCAATTTTTTTTCCAAAATCTGTATTTTCTAAAAAATATATATATATATGTAAAAACTTTGTTCCAATTATGTATCCAAGGTCTCATCCCTATACATTCAAGCTTAGACATCAATTGCAGTAAATAGATAGGGATACAAAACAATTGGTGGGGATGCTCTAAGAGAATTCCCTATGGTCCTTTAAATTTTGGCCCTTCAAACTCACAAAAAATGGCCCTCCAAATTGTTTGGCGTTTGAAGCATGTATGAGAAATGTTGTGGTGTAGCTCAAGGCCTTGGCACCTCATTCCATAAAAAAGAGAAAGGCAATCAAGCCCCTAACACCTCATTTCATAAAATAAAAAAAGACACATGATCAAGGCCCTAACACCTCATTCCATAAAAAAAGAACAAACGATCAAGGCCCTAATACCTCATTCCATAAAAAAGAAAAAGACAAATGATCAAGGTCTTGATACCTCGTTCCTTAAAAAAAAGATGATCAACAAGGTAGAAAGACATGCAATCATGGCAAATTTAGCGTAATTTTTTTCTTTGAAGGACTCACTAAAGAGAGCCCACATAGTTCAACAATCATTATAATCAATCAATGGGCCCAAGCAGTGATGTGCATGTTAGCAAGGGACAAGGGATTTCATTTCATTTCAATAATAGCAATATTTAGCGTGATCTTTTCCTTTAAAGGGTAGTGATTTGTATGTTAGTGAGGGGCAAGGGATCTCATTTCATGCCAAAACTTGCAATAATAGCAATATTTAGCGTGATCTTTTCCTTTGAAGGGCTCGCTAAAGAGAGCCCACATAGTCAGTCAACAATCATTATAATTCAATGGACCCAGGGTTGTGATGTGCATATTAATGAGGGGCAAGGAATTTCATGCCAAAACCTGTTTGACCTTCAAATTTGTGCTCTAGGTAGACATATGAAGGACCGTAAAACTAATTCCTTTCTAAAATTTACAGATTCTTGCTTAAAATATATTCCCACTATTTATGACAATCTAGGTTCGGTTTTAATAACACTTGATTTTAAATCTTTGAAAATTCTTACACTACAACAACGGCAGTGTTTTATGACTACAAAAATATGATTGAGGATGACTGGCGACTACTTGCAGTCATATTCTTGGAGGTCAATACCTTGGGGAGAAATATGACTGTAAAATATGACTACCAATCGTTTTTGGGCCTTGTACTTCACGGGCGTATATTATACATCCGTTGGGAACACCAAAGTATTTTATAGGGAACGGTAGGGAACTTGTTTGAGAACATTGAGTTGTATTATTAGTCATATTTTCATGGTAGTAACATTTTTTTGTTTTGGGGCAACCTAAGAAAAACATGGGCAATCAAAAAAAATATAGACAAGCCATTGTTTAAAATTTTGAAACCTAATCAACACTTTTTAAGGGTTTTGAAACCCTAGCCACCATTTTTAGGGTTTTGAAACCCTAACCATCACTTTTTTACGGTTTTGAAACTCTAGCTGTCATTTTTTTAGGGGTTTGAAACCCTAGCCATCATTTTTTTAGGATTTTGAAACCCTAGCCACTACTTCTTTTTACTCTTCTTCCTTACATTTTCTTGTCTCTTGTCTCTTGTCTCTTGTCTTTTGTTGCATTTTGAGTTCACTCTTGTTTCTTAGTTGTTGTGTTTTGTTGCATTTTGAGTTTACTCTTGTTTCTTAATTGTTGTGTTTTGTTGTATCTTGAGTTCACTCTTGTTTTTTAGTTGTTGTCTTTTTGTTGCATCTTGAATTCACTCTTGCTTCTTAGTTGTTGTCTTTTGTTGCATTTTGAGTTACTCTTACTTCTTAGAGTTGTTGTCTTTTGTTGCATCTTCACTCTTGCTTCTTGTTTTTTTCTCTTTGCATCTTAATTCTTTCTTCTTATTTCTTATTTCTTACTTTTTGTTCTCTCTTTTTGTTTTTTGTTTCTTTTTGTTGCATCTTAACTCTTTTTTGTTGTTTCTTGTTACCTCTTAGTAGTTGCTCCTTATTGTTTCTTGTGCATCTTAACTTGTATTTGTTGTTATCTTTTAGCACTTTTTGCCTTTTTTCCTCTTGTTCCTTGCATCACCATTGTTTTTCTTCTTACCCTAAATTTGTATTACATATTTTCTATTGTTGCAAACTTTTGAAGATTGAGCTTTGTTGTATGTTCATAAATAAAAATTAACCTCCTATTTCTTTAATTGTATATGCAGGCAACAAAATTGGAACAAAGTCGTTGGAGGCTACTTGCAACTCACTTCATATTATTGTAAGAAATATAGTCTCTATTGACTTGTGTAAATAATTCATTGAGATATACATATTTTGTATTTGTGACTAATAAATTATAAATGTCATTGAAAGGAGTCACATTTTTTCTTATATATTCCCTCTCCAATATAATTATTTTTTGTATATCTTTAAAATCATATGTATTTGTTTTTAAGTACATAAAATCTTTTATTCAATTGTTAAATCATTTTAATGTATGATTGCAAATATGCTTAGTTATCCTACAACCGTTGTATGATTTGTTCAATTCATAGTTCAAAATACATATCAATAAAAAAATGACTACTTGGAGTCACAAAATGATTATAATAATTTCGAAAAAATGACTCGGTGCTCTCAATATGACTGAAAAATATGACTGAAAAGAGTCGTTTTACAAATCATCAAAAAATATGACTCACCGTAGTCATATTCCATAATAACAAAAAATATGGCTCACCACGGTCATATTCTACGTCATCAAAAAATATGACTCAATGCAGTCATATTTCATAGTAATAAAAAATATGACTGACCGCAGTCATATTCCACGTCATCAAAAAATATGACTCAACGTAGTCATATTCCACGTAGGATTTTTTCATTTATTCGGGCAGCTCAAGAAAAAGTCAAAAAAAGTCAAAAAAAGTCAAAATATATGCCTTGTTGGCATACTATAGCTAATTATGGGTATTTATACCCGTCAACTTATATGACTGCCAATATGACTGATGTCTAAAGCGATTGCTTCTAAACGACTGCAGTCAATCATATTCCAAGTCATCTACAGTGATTTCTACACGAGTCATATTTTTTGATTTTACGACTCACTACAATTGTTTTTTGCAGTCATAAAACACTGTTTTTGTTCTAGTGTTAATTTATTTGTATGGTCTCCAAAAAATGCTTCTTAAGATTATCTAATTTTTTTTTACTACCAATGGTGGGGCTTAGGTGAAAATCAAATTTTATCTTTTTTGGAGTTTTTCCTATAGATTCTCAACTTAATCTCCAATATATTTTGAATTTGCTCAAATTGTAGAATATATACGTTTTTTCCTAAAAATCTTGAAAGATTAAATTGGTCCATTGAGGAAAACTACTAAAACTTGTTCAAACATTATGATCTTAAAGTTGGGCAGGTCTTTCAAATTAAAATTTTGAAGAGGATATACTCAATCAAATTATCTAAAAGGTCTAATAATTGAATCCATAAAAAAATAAAAAAATAATTTAATCTTTGCATTGAGTGTATAGAAAGGAGTTTTAAGATAATTATGATTATCTAAATGTGAAATTTTATTAAGGATTAATCCTTAAAAGGACATTGAAGTCCTAGGAAGGTTGCCCAAAATCTTTCTTACATGGGCATCATATCCCTTGTTCAAATGACCAATTAGTGATGAGCTTCTGCCCTCCTTTAACACCATGGGCAACCTCAAACTATCATTAAATTTTTTTTATCAAATATTCCAATGCATAAATTACAATTTCAAATTGTGATTCAAAATCCCAAAACTTAAATTGAAAGATGCATTTTGTGAAGATGAAGAGAATGATATCAAGAAGTTCACATGCAATTGGAAATTCAAGAAGTTTTCTTGAAGATTCTCTAAAAACCAAGCCCCTAGAACTATGGTTGTCATTTAAGGATGAACCCTATAAGGACGGGGGGCCTAAAAGTGTTTGATGGATGACAAAGAATCCTACTATGTAAGATAGTAGTGTAGATGTTCATCTTCTAAGCTTTTTGTGAAAAGGGGAGGTCTTGCACAATAGTTTGACCACCAATGAGTACTATTGTTGTTTTTTAAGCAAATGATTCCCATAGTATCCCAAAGGGTGATTTCTACAATGACCAACCCATCATTTGGGGGTTAATATAATGACATTAGAGAAAATTTCAAACCTCCAGAGGGTTGCTCCACAACCTTCCGAGATACCCTGAAATTTATTTATTTTTTGCTCAAAAATTTGTTTTCCCCCTATTTCCGCCCAGTTGAACTTGTAACGACAGTGGCGCAGGAACCAAAATTTACGAGTAAATTTTATTTTTAAATTTAATCTTAAGAAAATTATTTAAATAATTTAAAAAAAATTTAAATCTTGATTTTTGACAGTTTCGGCGAGCATACGCTGAAATTCACACAAGCTAACAATGCACTGCAACTACAATTGTCAGTCAACCTATTCCACTACTAATAGATTCTTCATGTCCCTTTCTAGCGGCCCTCCTAAGGCTTCAAAATTTCTCTAATGGACATACAAGATGGATTGGAGAACCAAATTTAACCCACACTTTAAGGTAGTCTACTCTAAAAGCAACCATATTCTAAATGCGCCCCCTATCTAGGAATGGATGACACGTTGCTTGAAATATCTATTAATGTCAATGATGAGTTAGGTAGGCTTAAATGGTCACTTTAAGAGTAAACTACCTTAAACAAATGGTTGCACACTTTTCTTTCTTTTTTTGAAACACATGGACAATTTCCATTGATAAAAGGAAATTGTACGTAGAACCAAAGGAGTAAATTTTTGGCGGTAATATTTTCATTTTCTACAACAATATTTCTAAACAAGTGTTTCCTTCCCTTTTATTTCTAAAGCCAATGACAAGAGAGACTAGAACAAGACAACCGGACAACAAACATCAGACTAACACACAAAATCAATGGCCGCCCACTTGGTAGGATGAAGTTTTGCCACACTGGTGGAGATGCTCTTCCTATTATTTGATCAAGATTCGATTCTGCTTGGGTTTTGATACTGCCGTGTATTGCCACTTTGGGGCCAAGGGTTCCTGGGTTTCGCACGAGTTGCAGGATACTGTAATTGGCACTGTAATTGGCACTGTATAGTTCATCTGGATTGGCAATTATTATTTGCGGACTGGGCAGTGATGGACACGGCACTTGGGGCTATGATAAATTTGTTCCGGTCCTGTGTACGCTGGCCCCTAGGAGAGCTTGTGTTGAAAGGCCCCACATGCGCATTGTGGACGGTGACCGATTTCAAGAGCTTCTTACAGACTAGGTAATGTGAAAATAAAGACTTGTTATGAGAAAATAACAATGCACACGTTGTGGGAGTGGCAAGTGATGTTATGTCTCGTAATAAGATTTTACTTTCTCGTTACTAGACATAACCTCAATGGTTGAATGGTAAGATCTTGGTCAACCAAGCTCAATCAAGGGTCTAAAATGAACAGGTTCATAATGCTAAAGCATTTTTTCCAATGTTAAAGAAAATGATATGCCTCTTTTGATTCAACGTTTGAGAGTCTCTCATCTATACTCAAATGGGGTCCATTGAGGTTATGGGAATTGTATGAAATGGATGAAGTATATCCAAGTATGCTAAAAAAAAGCAATGAATAAGAATTAATTTAGATGAATCCATACTTTAAGTTAGTTTGTTAGTTTGTTACAGTGAAATCTATGAAACCAAGCATCCCCCGGTCATGTTTTTGGTATCGTTGAAAAGCCCTTAGCAAAGAGGGGTACATGGGCTTTGTTTCATAGCATCCTAATTCATGGAAGAAAAGATATTGAATTTGGAAATTTTTATGAACTTAAAAATTAGAAAATTACTTTTCTTATTCTTTTATTATATTGTGGCAATGGCACATAGCACACTAGTAAGAATGAAAGACACAATAAGAATAAACTTATATACATCTTCAATCTAGATTCTCTATAGTAACGCCATCTCTTAATACTAGTTTGCAAATATGTCTTTAAATTTCTTGTTTTTCTTTTCCATTTGACACTAGGATATTGTTTTCCACATAAAATAAAGGTATTCGTTGTTTGGTTTCATGTGAGAAGAATATATAGAATTGATGATTTGCTTTAATCTTATGTTCCTAATTTGCAATGCTATAGAGAAGAGGAGATTTCAGGCCTCCAAGAGAGTGTTTCAGGTTGTTCCCTATGTTGTGAACTAGAGTAGGGCAACCAAATTATCGAATAACAACAAAATTAATTAAAATTTTGATCTTTTTAATATACCATTTTAAAATTAAAAAATAATTTTAAAATAGTAAATTAATAGTGTATTAATAGTATTTGACATGGCAATTTCTCTACCACATCAAATCACAACTGTGGCCCTATTCTTGGATTGTGGGAATTGCTAGGAACTATAGGGAACTTATAGTCTTTTAGAGGCTTCAAAACTCTTATAATATGTGTCTTTTAAAAATAATTTTTTAATTAGATTTGTTATCATAGTCAAACTTAAACCACAAAAAATTTATAGTCACTTCTTGACTGGCAAGAGTAAGATATTTACACCCACAATGGAGACTTAAAAAAAATTCAAACCTATAGTACTAAACACAATTCAAGAAAAATATCTTATCATGATGTTAGCAAATGAAATCAAAAGAAAATGTAGTTGATCTGAAAAAATTTAGAGTCTATATGATATACTATAGATTTTCAAAATTAAGGGCATAAGAAGACCTATTCTTGGCACTAGACTATCCTTAATCACATGATCATCATTGAAGTACGTAATGCTTCAACTCTTATAAGTTGTTTGAAATAACTTTTCAACTTCCATTGGTTCTTTTTGAAAACTAGTGTTGCATTTAAGCAAACACTTTATTGTATTTGGATCAATGAGCAACTATGAAGAACTCTATGTAGTTTGTGGCAAACGGTTGGTATTGCAAAAGCATGAAGATACTTCCTACGGTGAGAAGTATATGCATACATCATGCATTAATTAATTAATGTCATATAAATTGAAACATTGTATTCGTGAATGCATTGGCCACATTATACATTAAAATGTCATTAGTGATGGTTCTATGAGTTCAAGAAAGATTGGTCACAAATTGTGACAAATACCGTATAAAGTGCATTATGATTTGTATAGGAACACAGTGGGAATATTGAAGTTGTTCATTGATATAAACAACAAACTTTTTTGCAAATAACAACCAAATCTATTGGAGGCCTTTGTCTATTTAATATTTTAATAGTAGTAATTTGACATCACATATGTGTGAATTCTTGACACATGTCAAATCCTTATCGACTATTTCATTCTAATTATGGCATGAGATACTATGATAGAATCACCCATAGTTGACCATTTAAGTGATTTTGCACATGTTTTGCATCAATAAAAGGCAATATAAATTTACTACCTTGTAGAAAGATAGAAATGATGAGCATTGCCAATTTTTCATGATTTTTTTCCTTGAATTCAAATTACTATTAGTTTTGGAAGCCAAAAGTTGGCCTTAGTCCGAATCCAATATATAAATTTTTCCAATCCTGATCATTCCAAAACTACTTTCCCACTCATCACTTCCTACTTTCTTGTTCACTACATAGAGACATGTGTCACGACCTTATTAGTTCCAATCTTGAGAAGAAGAAAATATCACATTCCAAGCTTTGGTTGGAAATTTGTTTTGGCCTTGGTTAGATATAGCTGCATCCTACATGTTGGGTATGGACTCCTGGTTGGGAATAAGTGGTTCTACCATATTATATATTGGGGTCAAATTTGCTAGGCCCCATACAAAATAATTTACTTTTTGGTTGGTTTTCCTTTTATTAACTCAATTTAGTATTTCTTAAAGTTCATCTATTAAGGTTTGGAATATTTTATGACCTATAGCGTGGTTGAGAATATTTTGTGACCTTTAGCAGTACTTGCGGCTTTACTAATACTCATAGTTTCGACTTTGTGGGTTTTTTGAGGATTAAAATAATTCTCATTAATATTTTTTACACTATTCAATTATGCCACGTTACAATTTCAGAAAATTTCATTAGATGCCATATTTAATTATATTTTGAATTAATTTTTAACAAATCTGGCCCTAACGTAGGGTACAATGTCTAACATTAATGTTGTAAATATTGTTGTTATTAGTGGAAAAGTTGAATTTTGACTACATAGTTAGTTAGTCACTTGCAAGAAAAATAGAGAATATCATTAAAGTTCCATTAAAGAAGGGTATAAAATTTAAGAAACTTAAAAGATATGAGGGTCGTGGCACTACATACTTAATACAATAGATGTGTCTAGTAGTTCATGCAAGTTGACACTGTTTAAAGATGAATCAAAAACACAATGAAGAATAAAATTCCTCCATGATATTATATAATTGACAAGCTTCACTATATTTTTAATATTAAAAAGAAAAGAAACCATGAACTTTTTCTACAATAAAATTCTAATATGGAAATCTTTTTCATTTTTCCATAGCATGACAAGGAGCCCATCGGCTAGCTTTTCAGTATATTTTCAAAAATTGGGACATTTTAAGCAGAAGCATTAATAAATTAGTTTTCAGGCTCGTCATAATTGATTGCCCACTTGGTGAGTCTCTCTGTAATTATTTTATTTAGGATTTAATTTCCTTTTTCTTCAGAGCTAGAGATGGGTTTTTTTAATATTTAAAAATAAACGTGAACAAAAAGCTCCACAGTACTATATCCAATTTGCAATCAGAAATTCAGAATATTATATGTGTGCCTATTTTAATGGAATATGTTGTGCGTTATGTCGAGTGCAAGTGGAACATTGAGTCCCTGTAGATATGATTTTGCTTGAAAGGAGGCTCATGCCGCTGTCCCAGCGACGTTTTTGGTGTTCCAATATGGTCACCGTCCACTACTTGCCAGTTTAATTTGCCCTGAAGTTTGTGGACGGTGACCACATCGATCCTAGATCAAAATTGGCGAAATTCCACTTCGGAGTCTTTGAATTTGAGAACAATAGCCATGGTCCTAAAAGAAACGTGTCGGAATAAAGTTTTGCATCGTGTTATTAACTCCCGGCATGCATGGATGGATGTAACGTAACTTAGCCTATGACATGCCAATTTTGGAGCATCCTAATGTAGGCCAAAAAGTTCTTCAGATGTACATGTAAATGTACTTCACAAAAACTTTTTAGCTCGCATTGGGCTACTCCAAACTTGGCTTATCATAGACTAAGTTACCTTGGTGAGTGCTAGTTTGATAACTCTTGTTGAAACCTTGGAGGTAATTATGTAGACAACCTTCAATATTTCAATGTATATATAGCTTGCCATTTGTGAACAACAATGTAGTAATCACAATGACAACAAGGCGAAAAGAGGCAAACATGTGTTCTTGTTTCAATTTCCCCTTCTTTTGGAAAAATCTAGACCGTTGCTCTCAATTCAAAAAAAGTCTCCCCTCCTCTCCAATGCCATTGATCTCTAATTAAAAAAGTAAACCATTGTCGTTGATCACCGTCATGAGAAACGATCTTGGCTGTCAGTGCTTTGGGATATGGATATGGATGGTATGTGGAATACATATGGATACATGTAGGATCCATATGTATCCATATGAATTATATAGATATTCACATGGCAAACAGATTTCAGATATCCCTTATCGTTTGTAGGCAAAATTGATGTCAAAGAAATACAAATATGGGGTGGGGTGGGTATGTCACAAGCATTTGTCTCATTTTCTCAACCAATGACATAGTAACACATGTACCTCTTTGAAAAAAAATTGATTTTTGGTTTAACCACCAATAGTTAAATGACACGTGTACCCTGAATTTTTCATGAATGGTTTTCTTAAAAAAAGTCATAGTGTCTTACAATGATAATGAGCTCAAAAGAGGTAGTAAGTGACTTTTTACTGTGGATGACTTAGAATCGACCATGACTAAAGAATTTGTTGGAGGTAAGGTAGGAGGTCCATAAATTGACTCATATCTAGAAAAGAGTGACATTTTTCTTGAAATATATATGACTATCATTGATAAAATAGGTATTCTTAAAGGGACGGTTTTATAGACCTACTTTAGTTCGATCCCCATCAAACGATTTCAGCCATTCTTCATCAATGACAAAAAAATTCTTGTATCCAAAGAATTCCAATCTCTTTATGGGATTATTAACTAGGATTTGGAGTGTCTCTTTGGTTGGGTCCCCAGCCAATTCATTGTTGGTACGAGCTTGATTGGAAGGACAGAGTTGGGAATGATGCTAAGACGTGTTGTCATTGCCAAGACGTGTTGGTAACTAAAGACGTGTTGCTAAGACATGTTGTAGAGTTATAGGCTAAAGCACAAAAACATGGCCATGATGAGGAGCAACAGCCCAGCCCAGCCCAGTGGGATTGCTTTTGTTTCTGAAGTCAAACACAACATGTACCAAACTTTCTTTTTCTTTCTTTTTCTCTTTCTTTTTCTTTTTGAAACATGGACCCAATTTTATTTTTCTTCTTTGTTTTCTTTTTTCTTTTAAAGATGGACCAAACTTTGGGAATTGATGTTGAAACATGAAGGGAAGTAACTTCACGTGAAGGGAAGCCAACACTCAGACACTGACAGGCCTGAATTCGATGTCACTCTTCAGGTAGCATGGATTGGGTAACTTACACACAGAATGTGTGGGGGTTGACCCGCTGCAGGGGAGGAGGCTTGGCATCGGCAGAAGCTACCAAAACATAAGAGTTGGTAAGTTAGCCAATCATAGTGTAGCTGCTTGTTTTAAGAGTGTTAACCCCTGAAACGATGATAGGTGAAGCTTCTAGGGCTTGGTTTTGAGAGAATCCTTGATAAAAAAATGTTTTTTTGTGCTTTCTGGGAATTGTGTTTCAACCTACTGGACCCCACTTCAATAGTGAATAAGGTAATCTGCTCTAAAAGCACTACCCATGCTTTAAAAGCAATCATGACACATGGATACATTTTGCTTTCTTCATGTATCAACAATGTACATATATATTATGAGGTGGGTTGCTTTTAGGGACCACTACATTATGACTTCAAAAATTCATAACTAATTCCACGAAGGTCCAAAAAATATGAAACAACCTGGGTTAGATGCCAATTCTATTTTTCTTCCTACAAAAATTTACTGAAAATTGTTTCAAGGAGTTCAGCTTCTGTGAAAAAGCAATCAGCTCTTAAATGGTCGCTTTAAGAGCAAACTACCTTACGGCTTGCCAAATACTACATTTAGGTTGTAAAGTCAAAAGACAATTCACTATTCACTTTTGCATTCACTGACTACACAAACTTTAGGCAAGCTACAAGACCAATACCTTACTTTAAGGAGAGGTTTTCAATTATTCCTTTGGGTGGCCCTCTAGGTAAGTGAATGTTGTTTAAGGGTTAATACCTAGAAGAGTAGTGTGGTAGAGAATAATTCAAGTTTTTGAAACTACAATAAGGGAAGTGCACCCATAATCAACACAATTGTCACCAATTAGCATGTCCGGCAATCATTGCTCAAATATTTTATGGAGGAAATTGGACTCCCATCTTCAGAATTAATCAAAATTATTTTTAACATGTGCTCAATTTTTTTTTTCATGAAATGCCATTGTTCGACAAGTCACTTTAGTCACTTTGTTGTTTGTATTAAGGCTCTCATGATTGAATGAAGATTTAGATAGGGTGTCAATAACATTCATATGTACTAAGAAATCCATGTTTTTTTTAATGCATTATTGTGGACATCCACTTGTTTTCATGTTGATAATAATGTCAAATGTAACATCAAGATGTTACATTTGATGTTATTATTAACATGAAAATAGGTGGATGTCTACAAAAATGTGTAAAAACAACACAATTTTTTTATAGTGATATTTTTGAATATACTAGAACAATATTTTCCAAATAAATTCAGCTTAATCTTTTTGCAATAATAAGTATTAGACAATATTTGCCTACAATAATAGAAAATGAACATACTTATTATTATGGAACAAAAATTATTTTATTGTATCTTATTGACAAGTGAAAGAGTATTCCAACACACTTTGGCATGTATTATATGGACATTGTATGCATAAGTTCTGAAATTTTAACCCCTAAAGGTCCAAGCACTGTTTTTTGCAACATAGTGATTTTGGGCAGCTCATTACGAATGGAATTTTTATTTTTTTTCTTTGAAAATTTTACACAACATGTTCACAAGGAGTAGATTTAGGCGCAACAATTTTCACAACTTTTGACTATATGGTTAAAAGTTATTGCATGATATGTAATTTTTATCCTAGGCAACCCAAAAAACTTCTTTAAAAATCACTTTTAAAAAAAATATAAAATTGAGATTGTTTTTTTAGATTTATATATATGTGGGAAGCTTTGAATCATTTCATTTTGATTAATGAGATGAAAGTTGTGAGGAGTTTTAGTTTGGGGGTAGGTATGGAGTCTTTGGATGCCATACCTACCTGCAAAATATATGCCATACTATTGTCATTTGTTGGTGTTCTATTAAGATTAACTTTGGAACGGGATATTTTTCTATTTTTAGATTGAGGTTCAATTTACTTCATCACACCTTTCCTTTTAATTGCTAAACAGCACACATTATTTTCCCATCTAATTCCAATCAATTTTTTGTTGATTTGTAATAAGTGACAATTATGGAGTGCATCTTCTATTAGAAATTTGGCTTTTGGTTGAAACCTCGTTTGGACAAAAGAAAGGAAGATTGGGATCGAGCAATGGCTTTGTCTTTTATGTTAAGTAGTAAGGTAGAACAACCCAATGTCGTCAATCTCCCAATTCCAACATCTACTAGACCCTCCCATTTGTGTTAATCACCCATCCATTACCACAATCTTAGCAATCCTTTAGCATTTAGACAATGCACTTTGAGAGCGGACACTTGAGTGTCTAGTGGGATGTCTAGTTTAGTACAGGTCTACCTACACTTTACCAATTTCATCCCAACAAACTTTGAAAAATCACAAAATATTCATTTCTTGATTCAATTTGTAACTGACTTCTCTCAAACTTTTCAATCTCTAAAAAATATGTGGGTTGACAAATAGCTTCTCCAAGGTATCTAGATAACAATTCTAGGTCGTAATAGGCTAATCTACCTTACTCCATATGATCTCAAGTGCATACCTAAAGTGAATATGTATTAAGGTAAAACAACCTATTGTGGTTAGAATTAGGAGTTTGCCCTTGTGCCATTATTTATTTATTGTAAATTCCCACATGAAGACAAGTGTTAGAAACATAAAAAACAATTGAAATTATATTTTTCATCAAAGTATGAATTTGCTATGAATTTTTGAAGTGTACAACCCATCAAGTCCCCAAAGAGTCTTTAGACTATCCCTGAACCAACAAAATTTGTATCTATAATGCTCATCTACACACCTAAAGCAATCACAATAATTTCTAATGTGAAAGGCCTAAAAACTAAATTCACTTACTACAATGAAATTACACTATAAAGTTAGAAGTTCCTAATAAGGTCACTAATCACTCCATTGCTATAAGGTAAGACATTGATTGCAATCTAAATCTCATAAAACTCACAATGGGGGGCATTCCCTATGAGTCTACTATGAGGTTTTTTAACTAAAGTAGGTTATTCTACCTTACATGGTTATCAATGTGAAATCTAGTCCACAAAAGAGAAAAAAAATTCAAGAAATCAATTAGTAAGAATTATATTCTATTCTAGTTAGGAAGTCCATCCAATTTGCTTGGAATGTGACCAAGGTAGTATGCTCTAAAAGCAACCATTTAAGGGTTGGTCTGCCTTTTTCATAGGTTTTTGTGGACAAAAATATTTTTAGATCATTTTTCAGAGAAAGGAAAATAGATGTGGAACCTAATACAAGTGGTTATATATTTTTCCAAGCATTTTTAAATTACTTATAAATTTTCAAAGATTTGGGGCATAGGCATCTATTTGTGACCATGTAGGTCTTCCAAAATCTGTCCACTTGCAACTTATAAAGAGACGTGCTAAAATCAAAGACAATGATTGGCTCTTGCAATAGAAAAACAAATTTTCCTCAATTCATTCAATTGCAAAAGTGTTCCATTTAAAGATCACTTCATCTCTATTCTCCAACTAAAAATAGTGGTGATTTGAAGGAGAGGGGCGCTTTTAGAGCATACTTCGTTAGAACAAGACAAGATTTCTACTAGCAACAACATCAAATTTTGTACTTATTGTACAAGTACAATTCTCAACTAGAGGCAATGTGTGTTAGATAGAGCGTCACCACCGGGCCTAGTGGCTCAACTTGAAAATCAAATGAACCACCCTTCCAAAGTCCTTGCTGGGTAATCAACCGCCAATCAACCAAGTAGGCTATTCTTAGTCCATGCATAGGCTTGCAAAATGAGCCCTATTTTAAAACTAAGATGCCTATCTGCCTTGCAAATTGGACAACCTTTTACTAGGTTAATCCATTTTCCAAGCTTGGTGGGCATGCTCTAAGGTAGGCATTCCCAAATGCACCATGCATTGACCCAAAACCACCATCATCATTTTGGATACATCTTGAAAATCAATACATATGTATGTTGAAGAAACAATTTTAGAACACCTACCAAAAAAAACTTTGACCCTTCCTAACTTTTGCATACAGTATCCAAATACCGTGTTCTTTGGTGTGTTGGAACCTCCTTTCATTGGCCAATAAGAAAATATGAAAATTTGATGAGTCCAATAATAATAATTAGGCACAACACAATAGCAAAAAAGGGTGGTTTGGGGGGTGCGTACCTTATTGTCCAATAAGGTAGGAGGTTCATAAATGGATCATCTAAAGGTGATGATCTTGAAATATTTTTCAGTAAATTTCCCTTGAAAGACAAGTGGAGTTGACAACTAACCCAAGTTGTTTCATATTTTTTGGAGCTTTCTTAGAATTAGTTATAAAATTTTGAAGTTGAAATGGCATAGGGCTCTAAAATGGCTCACTTTCTGAAATGAACATTGTTTGTATATTGCCAAAGGCTATGAAAAATAAACATGTACAAATAGTGTACATTTAACCCTTAAGCGTCCAGACTCATCTCCAAAATTGACAATTTTGGAAAAATCATCATAAAATACTATTTGGAAGAATATTTTTTGGAATTGAGATGCAAATAGAAGTTGTAGAGTTTTAGTTTTAGATTCTATCCATATGGTTAGATTCACCAATGCTATCACCAATATTTTTCTATAAATTTTAAAAGGGAAAATTCAAAATTTCTTCAAAATTCAATTACAAGCAAAATATTATCATTTTTGCGGTAAATTTTGTTGGAAAGGATTTGAAATGAGGTTCTCTTGACATGGAATTTTTTTGGAATTTTTTTGTTCTTTGAGTCTATGACCTCATTTTTTGCAATTCCAAGTTTGAATTGGAGTCAACGCAAGTCAATCATTTCACATACTTCCATATTTGTAATTTTAGGAAAATATGTGCTCTAGTGACACCAAATCCAACCCTTGGATAGGACCACAACTTCATAAAGTACCTCTAAAAATTAGGATGACTTTCATCCAAGCTATAATGAGAAAGAAGTCTAATTTTGAATCTGTACATCGTCCAGAAATTGGACGTCGGAGTGCTCCAAGGTTAAGGAGGTGGGCCATTTTACAACCTGCTCCATTTCAGGACCTCTTACCATACTGTACAATGCCAACAGAAAGACCTCTGAGGTCCTTCGACCCATATCACAGGTGTGAGTTTTCTTGGTGGTGTCCTAAGTATGAGATTTGTCACAAGTCCTGAGTTAACAAATGCAAGGTTGGTATTAGGTGCCAAAGTAGTTGAAACTTACGTGATTAATTTGTTTGACAAAATAGAGAAGCCTGTCTGTCTACGATAGTTGGTCAAGATGACAAATACAGACAAATGTGCAGACAAATGTACTTATTCTAAAGACTCTTTTGAATGCCTTCGAATGCCTGCAAGTGAGTCAATGGAACAGTCCTATTCTAACTTACCTCCCAAGTGCTTCAGACTTCAGAGCAATGTTGTAGTACAGATGATTGATGGATTGTATTGTCACCAACTTAACTTAACGTATTGTATTGGGGGCGCCCTCAATCTTGACAAACTAGAATAGCCACCCAATGGAATTCATGTAAGGTAGTGTGCTCATAAACCGTCAGTTTACCAGCTGTTGGGTCATTTTGATGGTTTTCAGATGCCTAAAAATATTTTCACTTATTTTTCACTTGAAGAGAAGTTGATGCGGGATGCAACCCAAGTGGTTTCATATTTTTTTGAGCATTTATGAATTACTTATGAATTTCCAAACAATTCTGCCATAGGCACCTATTTGTGATCCTAGGCCTTGCAAAACCCACACACGCGCTGTCTGAAAAAAGATATGGTGTGACCAAAAACAAGCAATGAAGCATTGAACAAGTAATACTTAAGGTTCCTAAATGTGACCTTTACTAAACTGAAGCCAAGAAACCAATATTGTCTTCACATACTTTCAAGTCCAATTCAAAGTGCTCTAACTTTTGCATCCAATTTCCAAATTCAATAAAAGTTGTTGTAAAATTTGCGCTCTCTCTTCTAGTTTGTGAAATAAAATTTTCAAATCAATCCGAATTATAATGATTTTTTGGGAGCCAATCGAAGTTCACAAGTTCAATTTAAGTTCACGAAACTGCATTTGCTGGCTGCAGCTTCGGGGGCTTCTATCTCCTTCATTCTAAGTTTGTTTTCAGTAAAATTTGTTGGGTTATGTTCCCCTTGAGGTCTAGTTATTGTGGTAAAATTTTCATGTTAATTCAAGTTGTTTTGAATGTTTGGGAGCAATTCGAAGTTCTAAATCCCGACATTCTTCGATCACAGTGAACTTCGGCGGCTTATAACTTCTTCATACAAGGTCAGTTTTCAATATTTTTTGTTGGAAAAGTTGCGCCTAATAGTCTAGTTTGTGTGGATAAAATTTCATATCAATCCAAGAATTAATGAGTGACTGAGAATCATTTTAGTGAAAGGATGTTCAGCCATAAATTTGTTTCTTACAAAAATGAAGCGAACACATGTCTTGTATCCACTCTCAATTCAAAATCGACCCACCCTGGCTCTTATTACACCATATGTAAAGTATAAACCAACATCTAACAAACCTTATTAAGCTCTCACATTATCAAAAAACCATTTCATAACTGCTTAGTGTCCATTTCAGAGCCTCCTATAGGGACGGTTCCAAGAAGTGGGTCGCAATTCGAGTCACCTACCTTAACTGCTGAAGCTTCAGGTACTTCAATCTCCACTTGTCTGGCCACTTGTACTTGGAGATTCTAATTGTCATCCTTCTGTGACTTTGAGCATTGGAATCTACAGTTAATCCTAAAAAGATGCTCAATGGTACATTCTCACTTGGCCTTAATTAGCAGGGTTCTTAAGATGCAGGGGTAGTCACACCTTCTTCACTTTGCACTTGGAGAATGGAGAATGAGAAGTTGGGGAGGGTTTCGGGAGGAGCCAATGGGAAGCCGCAGTGGGTGAAGAAGGTGTGATACCCCTAAAAGATGTGTTGAGAGTGGAGAATGAAAAAAATGGAGAACCCTAGACCTAAACTTAAGATTAGACGTAAAGTTGGAGAGAAATCGGCAACAACAAAGGTAAAAGCGGCAATGACAGGTAAAAGTATAGGGCACAAAAGAATCTTCTTAGTTGGATATATCTTTTGCACTCCCAATCTTCACCTCTGGAGGTGAAGACTAGGAGTGTGAAAGATATATCCAACTAAGTATATTCTACCAACATGAAGCCAACCCCAAGCCGCCATGTTTCCATTCTCCATTCTCCAAGTGCAAAGTGAAGAAGGTGTGACTACCCCTAGTATTAGGTGTAAGATTTATAGGGCATTCTCACTTGTGTTCTTTGGTATCCATCAAACTTGCGTGGCATGTGATGTGGCATGAAGAAAGAAGCGATTTTATGGTCTTAATTTTCTAGAAATCCGTGAGGTGTGTGCTTGTTAGAAGGTTCTTTTTTATTTCATCAAATGAAGATTTCAGAGAATATGGACGTTTTTATGTACTTGGGCCTCATGGAACTCATTACATAAGAACACTAGCTACTCAAGGCAAAAATGGGGGGGACCAACCTTGTAAAATCCAAAATATTGAAATTATTCAACAACCACCTCACATAGATTTGAATGTCACTTTTGATGTGAGTGAATGATGATGTACAAACAATCTCTCTACACAAGTGGGGTGGTAGGAGGTAAAACAACCCCATGTGGGATATGTGAATTAGGATTAATAGAAGCTCAACCACTCATAATTATCTAATTAACTCAAAAGCATGAATTGTGTTCAATGTAGAATTTCAGACCTCATTTGGGCATAGTAGAATAAAAAAATTCAAGAAACTTTGAACTAAGAAAAGTTTTTAAATCAAGCTCAATTTCATTTACAAAAATCTTTTTATAATTTTGAGTCTCCGAAAAAAAATTATTGATAAAAATTCAAAGAGAATGTTCCTTACAACCCTTCTCTGAATTTTGTCACCAAATTTTGATTGGAGTCTCTAAATATCAAACGGATTTTTGGGGATGGAATTTATCTTGATTTAACAACTTTTCTTAATTCAAAGTTTCTTGAAAAAAGTTACTCTACTATGCCAAAATGAAGTTTGAAGTTTTGTATTGAATACAATTTTGTCATTTTGATAGTGAGTGGTCAATTCAAATTGTGTGATACTGTCCCTACTAACATGTAACCCCACTTACTTGGTTCTTTTACTAACCCTTTCTTGTGTCCAAGGTGCATGCGCAGGGAGAATTGACCCCCTCATTGCCTTGGTCAACTTAGGTTTGAAAAAAAAGCCCCCTATGTTGTGCCAATTTTTTGGTAATTCTTGCATCTCTCCAGAGTAATTTGGGGCCTCTGATTGCAAATATGAATTCAGAATTTCAAAAAAAATTAAGCCTCGCAAAAAAAATTTCCAAGGTTTGCCCCGAAGGGGCAATGAGGGGGGCAATTCACCCTGGCCAAGGTGCATGCAGTTGGGCCCCATATTTCTACTTCTTGCAGCAAAGGTTCTCCTTTATTTGTGTAAAAATAAAATAAAAAATTGTCCAATATCCTTTGAGGATTCATGATGGACAATGAGTTTTATTATAAAAACAACCATTACATGTTTTTTGAGGCTTGGGAGAGCCCGTTTCAAGGCTGTTCCCCTCACTATTCCCTGCAATGAAGGACAACCGACTGTCGGAAAAAAAAAATTAAATTTAAAAAAAAAAATTAAATTCTTCAAATAGTAAAAGAAGTTGAAATTTTTTTTCCCCGGAAATGACCTGGTTGCCTCTCGACCACGCAGGACGCTGAGGTGGCAGGCCAGCTGTCATGTTCCCTGCGTTTTTGTAGTAGGGGAACCCACAGTCTCTTAGAGGCCTCAAAAACCATCTAATGCTTTCCACCCATTGCTTATTGAATATGTGTTGGTGTCAAATTGTATTGATATCCTTTCTAATATTTGGACTTTTTCTACAATAATTTTGTTTTTGATTTTGCATAGAGACTTGTTCATTTTGAAAATCATTCAGACTTTGAAATTTTGATTATTTTTCACTGAGGGTGACCTCTAGCCGCATAGGACATACATCACTTAGGACGGCTGAAGAAATTATGCCATGTGAAAACTGCACCTAGTTAAGAAACAATTACAACAATTCTCAATCTAAAATTTTGTGAAAAAAATATTATTTCCTTCTTATGTGGAGTTTAATCTTTTAACACATGGAGTTTGCAGGAAATGGACCCTGGGAACATAAACTGTCTAATGGATGACTTTCTATGTTATTGTAGAAAAAGAGAATGTGAGTGGAGATCTTCATATTTTAGGCTGAAATTTTAATAGAAGGTAGGGATGAGGAACATCTTTCATATACACTAAATTTCATGACATTTATAAATATGAGTAAAAAGTTATGGCCTAATGTGTTACTTTCTTTCATAAATGGATAGTCTGAGCAGATTAGAAAAAATCACTTTTTCATAACAAAAATTTGAAATTAGTGTAGAAATCTTTTAATCATTCCATTTTGATCAATGAGTCAAAAGTTATGAGGAGCTTTAGTTTGTGGGCAATTATAGATTCTCTACTCTAAAATAAACTTTGAAGCCCTTTATTTTACTCAATTCTCAATATCTTTTGAAAAAAATAAAATCTTAGGATGTAGATTGTTCATTACAACATTTCAACCATTGGAATTAGTATTTTTCAATTCCATAACTAAATTCTTAACAATTTTGTATTTTGAACCATTCTCTACTTTTTTCTACTTCTTATTTTTTTCCTATATGTTAAGGTAAACCAGCCCATGATAGGCAGAATGACTGATTTGGTATGTTGCCATTAGAAAAATAAAATCAGATTTTTGTCTATGCAGAGACAACTTTGAGAAATGAAAGAAGTAGTTAAAATTTTAGTTTTTGGACAAAGTAGGATTTTTTTATGAATTTTTAAAGTATTTTTCCAAAACAGTCTGTAGACTACCTGAAATCAACAAAATATGTCTCCATGATGGTCATCTTACCACCTAATGCAGTCTTCAAATTTCCTAACACAACCACAAGATTTTTTAATGTGGCCATCACATAAAGGAATAAAAAAACCTCTTTATGATGAGTTTACACTCACAATGTGTAAGTGTCCTATGACAGTCATTACTAATTCTATCACAATCACCTAATACACTAATGTGGGCCACTAACCAACCTAATTAAGTCATAGCAACAAAAATCTGAAATGGACTGTAATGGGGGGGTTTAGTAGGTGTTTGTATTAGGCACTTGGCCTGTCATGGGTTGGTTTACCTTATACAGTTCCAAATGATCTGAAAATTTTCAAGCATGTAGCCAACTTGCCTTGAAGAGTGAATCCAAAGAAGCATCACTATTTTAAACATTTTTTCATACAAATGTGAGCTTGTGAAGTACAACTGCTTAGTTTTTTGCAACGCCCCCAAAGGATTTCTACTAATTCAAAAGCTCATATCCTACAATTCATGAAGTAGAAATTTCTGAAATGTTTTTTTTACTTGTTTTCGAGTTAGCATACTATAAGATCCTACAATTACATGTGTCCAAAAATGTTTTTTTTTCAAAATTTGGTACTTGTACTAGAAATGGCAATTTGGAAGTGGTTCTGGTGAAAACATAGTTTGGATTAAAAAATTAAGCAAAATAAAATATACTTTTGATACTTTTGTGCACTTTTATGTAATGAATTTATATCACAAAATATTTCAAAATTTTGAATGAAAATCCTACATATATTACTTAGATTTCATCCTTTTGAAATTAAAATTGCTTCAAGTCTATTATTCTTTTTTAATCTTTATAGTTACTTAAATATAAAAATTAGCATTAAATTTAGACCATTATGCTTTATATAAAATCTTTTAATCTTCCTTTCAAGACTTATAATAGAAGTCCATTTACTGTAAGATAGTATCACCTAAAATTAAGTTACACCTAAAATTAAGTGACTTTGTATGTTTTTGAACATTTGAATATGATAGGGTAAAATTATTAGAGGTCAAAGTTGAATTAGAAGATTGTGCCCAAATTTCAATGTCCTCATGCAAAACATTGTGCGTCAAACATTTACTTATCTTCTTGATTTTATTGGGCACAAATTTGAAAACATGTGTTTTAAAGTGATTATACCTAGCTACATCAATAGGCTTCACCATAATTCTTAAGGCATATACGGTTCAAGGTGTAGGCTTCTACACGCCTTTAGCATCAACTTATGCACTTCTTAAATATAAGATTGGGAGGTCAATCATAATACTTAAATATCAAATTCCATCGTGATCTTGGAAATACAAAACATGCAATATTCCTTGAGCTGTAATTATGCAATAATATCTTCTTATATTTTAGCATAAATTATTATATATTAGCATATTATAAATATATTACTTATCAGTATATATTCTGATATTTTTGGAGACCTTCCACGACTTAAAATTCAATGATTCTTGTATCATTTCATGTAAATTAGCCCAAGATTTCTCTTGCATGAAGTTCCAGATCTGGATTTCTCTGGAATTGAAAGGATTTTAAGATACTCCAGCCATACTTGATTGTATCGTCAATTTGAACTCTGCAATGAATTAAAAATATTCTGGTATCCATACGTAAGTATGGTACCCATTGCTGCTTATTTGTTTCTCGGCACACAATGTTTTGTTCTTCTAACTTTTTGTGCATCAATCCTGGCAGACTCCATGGGATTGTAAGGTGAACCAGCCTATTACCTTCACTCTTCTCAATTTCATCCTCATGTATTCACAGAGTACATCTCATAGGGGAAATGTACTCGGCAAGTACATGAGAGCGGTGCATGAGAGCAGATTTGTGAAGGGTGGTGGTAATGGATTGGTTCACCTTATATCATTGGATCAAATGTTGGCAAAGTTATGACTATCGTGGTCTCATATTTAACTTAGGGATACTTTACACCTATAGGTTGATTGCACAAATTTCAACCTTATGTCCAATCACGAGTGAGGATTCCCAACCTGGCTTCTAGGTGTGAAGGCATCCTTTAGTATGTGGAAATCACAACCAACTTTTGAGTCAGTTTATCGTAACATGCGGTGAATTATTCTTATCATTGCTATTAGCCCAAATGCTCAATCCACTGTACAACAAATTAAAATTCAAAGACAAGCATGTAAGATCCATGTCTGAGGAGAATCGTTGGATAGTTCATTGTTAGACAATGCCTTTGGAAAAATAAATAATCAGTTGGAGTGTAAAAATGGAGGATCCAAAATTGGACAAACAATTGGTTGGTAGGACCGGCAACCAATTGGTGTGCAAAAATAAAAAAATAAAATAAGTAGCTATTGCTTTCATAAAATTGTCAAATTTTAGTTGCTTGCTATTTCGAATCCAAAGCTAATACTTGGGTTGTTGGAAGCATGTATGTTCTTGGACAAGGCAGGTATCACTCACTTTAGGGTTGGCCGTTGAGGGTCTTGGAGGTGGGGGTGGGGATCGCTTTAGGGTTGGTCATTGTAGTCAACTCTTGCTCTGTCATCCAAGTCTACTCGGTGTAATGAAACTTCGAGTTTAATTTCAAAACCGTGACATGGCTTTGAAAAAAGAGGATTGTGGCTTTTGCAAATTTGAAGTTGAAGGAAAGTAGCTAGAAATAATTTAATAGCAAAGGAAATGAACTAGGAGATTTTGATAAGAAAAGCTCCAAAAACTTTCCAAATGTTGTGTAGGATCGCTTTTCACAATTGAAATGATGATTGGTTTCTTCCCTTAGCATTTCAAAGAGATTTTGAGTGAAGTAGGGAAATTTCTAGAAACAATCTACTTTTGTTTATTTTCAAAATTCCCTTTGCCTCAATGATTGCCCTATTCTAAATCTTATTATGTTCGTGCTTTTTAAGTATTAAGGAGTACTGGTTTCGATAGTAAAATAGTATCTTCTTGTAAGATACAATGGACAATTCATTCATCAATATAAGGTAGCTACACTTCAAATAAACAATGTTTAGAATGTTTCTAATGTGTACATTTTAAGAAAAGGATGTAATCCTATGGTGCATGTGTTGATACTTTTTGCAAAAGAAGGCAACACATTTATTACAAAGGTGGATCTTGCCTTACAAGGTAGCAACACCTTAATTCAACAATATAAGAGTTTTAATGTCTTTTGTATGGCCACATAGTTAAATTCTTGTTCAAAAAAATTACCAAATTGTAGTGAAAGATGTTGCAAAGTAGAATCTAGGTTGTTTTCTACTCATAAAATAATTAAGTTATAAAATTTATAAAAACAAAACTACAAACCCTTATAAAAGATCATAGTGATTGTATAGGAAACAACATTAATACTGACTAGTATTTGGAACCTAAATGCAATAGAGAGTGATGCATGAATGGAAGCACCCATGAATTGCCACTTTGCTAATGTACTTGAGTTCTAATTCAGTAGGAGACTTGATGGTTTCACATGTAGATTTGGTTTGCTATGAGGCAAAAAAAAAGGTGTTTATTTTAGGTACTTGTTACTTTAAGGTGTTGCTACCTTAATGAAAATTATGGATACATTGGAGTCTGATTAAAGATTAGCTACTTTAGATTAGAGATGTCACAATGACAATGAAGGGCTAAAATCCTAGCAGATATATCATTCAAAATTTGTGACGATAAAAAATTATACATGAACTCATTCAATTCATAAAATCCAAAATCCAAAAGCAACTTGAAAGAAGTGAATCATCAATAAATGTTTGTATTGGCAAAAGTTCATAATGCCCTCTAAATGCCCAAGGCCTTTTTTTGAGATTTTTGGAGTTTGTTCAAATGAAACAAAAAGTTCAAGATTTGATTAGTTTTATCATTTTTATTAAAATTATAAAAATATGAATTCAAAATAGATGTGCTATAAATCACATAGGAAAAGAAAACACAATAATATCACTTGTGAATTGAAAGATTATAATGTTTGATCAAGAACTCAAGGTGTAAAAACTGTGAAAGTGATTTGAAGACTTACAATCTACTTTTATATGCCAAATCTAAAATTGTGGTCATGAGAAAAAAAATCAAGGTTAAAGAAAATAATATGCATACTCATAATCGATATACAACTTCTAAAAATCTACTCTACAATTTCTTTAAATAAATTTCAATGTGATTTTCTCCTCAAAATCTAATATATAAGCTTCTAAAACTAAAAATTCAAGCTTGCGCAAAATCTTCAATAGAAAAATTATGAACAATTTATTTCAAAATTAGATTTTTTTGATCTTGAAATTGACTTTAAAGGATATAAAGCTAAATAAGAAACTTCCCAAAATAGCACTTTTTTAAGATTTTGTATAACTTTGAAGTTTAGTTGACACCAAATATGGTTCCTTGGACATATAGGGGGGTAAAAGGAGACAATCTTTCATTGCATTGTGACAATATTTAAACTTGGTCAAACTTCATTAGATTTCTACATTAAAATACACATTTAAATTTTTTGATAATTTTTACATGTATCAATGTATCTCTGAAATTAATTCTCATTTTTTCATAATTGAAAACATCAAATTGAATTTTATATGATTTTGAAGAAATTTCTTTGTAAAAATCATAGTAATTACAAAAATGCTTAAAATAATATGAAATTTTTAAGAAAAATGGAAATAATAGTAAAAAACATCATGGTGTAATTGGTGCATTTCTTGAGCTCACACTTATAAAAGAAAATTTATAGAAAAGTTCAATAGTGGCGTATTTTGAGCTTTCAAGATGCTATCTTTAAATTGTTACAAAAATTACAAATTTAACAATTTTGAAAAAAATAAAATAGAGTAAAAAGTAGATTATTGGAGCTATATTTTTTAATTAAGCTTAACTAAGAAAATATAAACATTTAAAATCAAGAACTATATGAAAATTTTATGTTTGACTTTCAAATTGTTGTTGGACTTGCAATGTCTTTCAGAGGTTAATATGAGAGTTTGAGACTGTGACTAAGGTAGGGTGCTCTAAAAGCACCCATTAACACAGAGGTACATTTTTCTTTCTTGAATGTACTAATAGTGTACATTCTATGAAGTGGTTGCTTTTAGTAACCACAATATTTCAACTTCAAAAATTTGTAAATAATTCCACAGAGGTCCCCAAAATATGATACGACATTATGACTTGGGTTAGATGCCAATTCCATTTTTCTTCCTATGGAAATTTACTGAAATTGTTTCAAGAAGTTGAACTTCCCCCCAAAGGCAATCATCTCTTAAAAGCTTGGCTTAAGAGCAAACTCATTTGAAGCTCCTTGAAGATGGTGTCTTCTCTTGCTTGATTTGAGCAACTTTTTGAGAGCAAAAATTTGTAAAGTTAAAAAACTCCTTTTGTAGTGTTACCTAGAATCTTTAACTACTTCGACAATAAAGGATTGAGGTTCAATTATTTTTAGATTTGGATTTTAATTCCTAAACCTTTAAAGACCATGGTTAGTCTACAATTCCAAAATTGTGAAGATGTATTATAAAATGCTACTTAGAATAATGATTTAATGATGAATCCTAAACAAAAGTTGTAAAATATGATTCATAGATCATATCCATATGGCTAAATCAACTAGTACACAAACCAATATTTTTCAATAAAATTTGAAGCCAAAAATTAAAAATTCCTTCTAAAATTGATTGTAGATTGAATATTTGTGATTTCCACAAGAATTTCTTTTTGAATTTCAAAATGTTAAATTCTAATCATAGTGATTTTTGAAGATTTTATTTTTTACTTCTTTATTCAATTCATTTTTGAAGGGTCATTTAAAAAAATGAAAAGGTCACTTCTTTAGGCTAGAACTACTAATACCTTTTGAATAAAATAATATTTGTAAATTCTAAAATTTGAAGATTAGGGGGGCTAGATTGAGTTTGGGTTGTGGAGGAAGGTTTCAAGACCACTTTCTAAATTCAGGGACCAAGGTCTAGCATGTTAGGTCTACCTTGTCTTATCTTTTTTGTCCCCACCTACTCCATCTACATGTGTTCTAAAATGGTTGTCATGTCAACCGTTCTAGATGCATTGACATGACATCCAGTCTAAAACCCATGTTTTTAATTAGGATTTGAAACCTAGTCTTTGCTATCACATTAGGATTGAAAAAATAGCAAATAGCAAATAAAATATAAAAGTAAAATCTCCACTCACATTACCCTATCTAAAAACACTATATTGCCCAAACAACAAGTTGGTCCTTTAGGGGTTAAAATATACCACTTTGGAACTTTCTATCAATTTTTTTTGGTGTGCGCTTAAAGAGTATATAAATTACACCATGATGTTTATTACTATCATCTCCAATTTTGTTATTTTGTCTTACATAGAAAGATTGTTTGTCATTCATTGGACCACTCTAATTTGTAGTGTCCTTACAAAGTTAAGGGTTACTAATACCAATACTTGAAGTGCCAATCTATATAAGATTCTTGAGAAAAATAATCATATCCACTCTAAAAGAGTATTCAATAGAGTTAATCATAAAGTGGGAAGAAATTTTCTTTCTCTTAGAATAGCAAAAAAACAAAGATCCAGGGGATGATCAAACTCCTTTTTTATCCAAAATGGAGCTCTTTGTCCCTAGGTTTCGCTCCCACTAATGAGAACTCACAAACATGCAGCATGTGGGAAAAGGGATTGTAACTCTAATGTTTAACAGGAAATTCATAAATTCATATCTGAAAAAGAAACATGCATGGCTAAACCCTAAACCCTAAATCTACCAGAAGTACTTGGAACGGTGTTCAAATAAACAGAATCAATTAGACTGAGAAACACATAATGATTAGCCTTGTAAGACATGGTAAAGAATGTTCATAAAGGAGCTACCAAGTTCCCAAGATGAAAGACGAGCATCCTCATCTCTCGTTACAGTTACTGCATCTCACTGCACTCACTTAGTACAAGCCGAAGTTTCCCGCAAGGTTTACTGTCACGAACTCTCTACCGAAACTGGCGGTAAGCTGGGCTGTACATGCAGCTCTTGGCATAAGCAAAGAGGTCTTTGGGCCTGGGCAGCTTCGTTGCCAATCCTGCAACCAAATCCCAGACATAGTTCATAAGTAAAACTACAATCACTATTTGTAGGCTAAAGCAATTCTTTGTAGAGATCCTGATTATGAAATTTGAATCGTCTTAAGGTAGAGGATATTACACCCTGCTCCTGTCTCCTGTACTGACCCCTGTTACCAACAGCAACTCATGCAACATTCATATACATTTGGTTGGCCTTCATTTAGGAACTTGAGTGTAAGAATGATTTGGCTAAATGCCTATGACCACTCATCTATGAACGGATTAGGTTGTGTATCATTACTTAGAACTTCCCACTGAGAAATTGCATAAGAAACTCAAACATGGTGTTAAAAATTTGATTTCGACAGGTTTGACTCTTGCACCAAACGGAACAAGTTGTGATTGCATGCGTTTTAATTCCTTGGAATTCAGAAGGGATTTCACTTAAAAAGCTCCAACGACTAGAAATTCATGTCCGATGAGGTATAAGGGAGTTGTGCGAGAGGAAAAAGGTCTGTACCCAGGTCGTAAGCCTTCGCGGCGACTGCTGCACCAATGTGGGCCGAAATATCCCGAATTTCACTGAAAGCTGGGAAGAGTTGTCGCTTGTCAAGATGGTCTTCACCAATCTCACTAGCTAGAGATTCGGCTGCAATCGTCCCCAAGCACGCCCAGAGAGTCAGTGGTGCTAGAAATCAAATGCACTAGAGGAACTAAATGATAATAGTTATGATCAATTTCTCGAGAATCATAACAATAATAATCATAGCAGGGTTGCTTTGCTTGCCACAAAACCCTAAACCCAGCTAAGTGATGTGTTTATGGTCACTTTAATTAAAATCTAGCTTAACGAATATAGGCGAGGGATATTTGATCCTTTGCCGAGTTTGTCACAGGGAAGAAATCTCCGGCTTATAGGATGTTATGATCAGTACTGAAAAACAGACAGAAAAGGAGATAAAAACATGCCTGCAGCCAAGAACATGTCGTCATGGACTCGAACAGCTCCCGAAATGACACATCCAAGACCCATGCCCGGGAAAATGTAGCAATTGTTGGACTGCAGAGAAACACAAAACGTATCAGATCGGTACTACAGACAACAATGATAATAAAAAAAGTCAACTTGACGTGTGGTAATAGATCAGCAACAATGGAATGCACCATTGAATTCATACCTGGCCTATTGTATACGATTTCCCGTTATATGTAACAGGTTTGAATGGACTTCCACTCGCAAAGATGCATTTACCCTGTGTTCACCAATCAGAATGACTATGAGAGATCCAGAACAATAATACTGTACAAACATTTGCAATGTAAAACATATGCTCGATAGAAACTCCCCAAATTGGAATCCTCAAGATCTATATGATAGTAAACAATGAAAGTTTGAGAAACAAACGGGGAACGCTTCCCTTGAGCAGAAGGATAATCCTAAAGGATCAAGGATTAAAAATGACCAATTCGAATGATCATATCGCAAAAAATATGAAGTAGGTGGGGCTAACTTCTGAATCGCCAGAATCAGTGACGAACTTTGCACGAGCTGGTAAAAAATTAAGTAAACTGGACCAGAGAAGGTTCAAATGTGACTTTCTCTAAACTGCTAACATTAAGGTCACAAGATCTTTGCTGGTAGTGAAAGAAGTATGGGACAAACATACCTTCGTGTATTTGAAGGCATCTTCTGCAGTGCACTCGGACTGTGAAGTTGGATTGGAAAGTGCAAAAACAACGGGTTTCTGTACATGGCCAGTTGAAAAATGACAAATAAATTGCCGTAACACAAAAAATCGATCTACGATTATATCTATCTTCTATACTTAAATATGTTTTGAAGATTACCGTGCAATCAATAATTCCTGTGCAATACGGTAGTATCTAATCATGTGGTCCATGTAGATGCAGATATAAGAACTAAACAATAAATTTGTCATCAATAAAAGGGATTCAAGGAGCTCACCTCCTGGTAGGACGAAATCTCTTCCAACACCGCTTGAGTGAATTGTCCACCTTTTCCAGTAGTCCCAATCATCACTGTGGGCTTAATTGCCTGTAAATTGAAAATCACAAAACCTGAGTAACGCAGTATCACCGCTTGCACGGAGAATTCTATGTCTTGATATAGGGGGATAAGACCAACACCAGGAAAGAAGTAAAACTAAGACTTTCAGATGATATACCTTGATAACAGTCACAAGATTAGAAATAGGGTCATGCTCATGAGCAAATGGCTGCTTAAATGCTTGGAGTGAATCGAATCGTGACTTCGTAATTAAACCCTGTAGAAAGAACGATTAAAGATTAGATCGGTAGGATCAAGCACGTTGAAAAAGTATTGCAAAGTGTAAAAGCTGAAATTTCTTCATAAAGATCTTCTCACACAAGAATCCAGATGTACCTTGGAATCAACGAGATATATCTGTTTCCGAGCTTCCTCCACAGTAGTTTTGCCCTGTGACGTTTAATCAACCAATCAGGTTACAATGTCCCTTGTTCTAACTAATCCATGAACTAGTAAAGACTAAGAAGCCTCGAAGTATATTGCAATCAAACTAAATAATAAGAGAATACGATTGTAACACATAAAGCACATGAAGCCTCCTAGAAATCCAGAAAGTTAACACACCTGCTTAGAAACCTCCAAGGCGATAAGCTCGGCAATACCTGTTCCGGCCTAATAAAGAAAGACAAAAACGCCAGTTAGTGTCACAGGCTCCTACCATGGGCCCATTACAGTATTTGGTAATATGTAGAACAAATGCAAGACTCCAGCTGAAACAGGTGTAGCAGGCAAGCTATGGATTCATACAAAGTTTGCAAGGGCATGCATCAATTATGTGCAGTACAACGATGCAAACACAGTAAACAGTGGAAGAGAAGGGAAGCCGCTAATATCATACCTCCCCAGCCCCCACAAAGAGGAACTTATGATCGGCGAGTGTGCCACCAGTTATGGGCAGCGCTGCTAACACGCCGGCCAGTGCAACTGCTGCAGTTCCCTGCAAATATCTCGCCCACAAGACTATTGAGTATGGATACTAAAAAGAGATATTATACCATTGTACTACAAAAAGTATAGAAACTTAGGAGTTCGTACTTCGATTAACGCCAGAATCATTTTAAACGAAATGGAGCTAAGTACACATGAGTTATAGAAAGAACCTGAATGTCATCGTTGAAGACGAGATGTGACGTACTGTACTTAGCAAGCAGGCGGAAGGCATTGTGGTTCGCAAAATCCTCAAACTGTACTCCGATACATACCGAAAGATGAACCACGTAACTAGAAGATTAGAGAAGGTAATATGGAGTTCTGCCAAAAATTCACTTTGACTAATCTTTTGAAATGAAGTACGAAGGAGTGAGGTACCATGATTAAAAACCCTGAATAAAAATAAACTCTAGGCGTTAGAAATGAAGATGTTTGAGGATAAATGATCGATTCATCATCACTCGTCTCATCCTTCTGCTGCCTAGATCTTTCAAAAGTGGAAAGACGTAACTGTAGAACCTATCTTTCAAATCATTGTTGGATTCATTTGTAAATACCTGTACGAGTACTTTCTCTCCGTACGCTATTTTGCAGGCCGTCATAAATTCATGCAGTAAGTCGTCATATTCCTGCTTGCAAAAGAACATCCACCGAACAACAGATATCATTAACTCGTAGAGTAGAAACAAATCGAAGGCAGAGAAACCAAATTACATTGAATTCGTTAATGGTGTACAGAGCCAAAATTCTGCCTTACTATTCTATGCCACATATACAACCTTCAATATTAGATCCATTGTGCTTCTATCAAGGTTACTAATTTTAGAGGAGGGCAGACGTTGTCCACCATTTGTGCACTTTTCAAGAGTCTCGCACACTTTCGACAAATTCCGTGTGACTTCGCCCTGTAAATGTACTCCCTCTGTTTCTAAATAAACCGGTGTTTCCTTTGTGTTTAAGGAAACACCGGTTTATTTAGAAACAGAGGGAGCAAATATTTTGGTCAAATAGCTAAGACTATAATAAAGTGGGTTTACTTTGAACATGCCGTTCAAGCGGATAGCAATCACTCGTTCAGACCGTGCATAGATAGACCCTCATCGTATCCCATAGTTACCTGGCCAGTGGCTCGTTTCTGGCGCAGCCCAATATAGAAAGGGTTATCCAGAAGAGACTGGTTGTTTGTGCCCACGTCGATAGTTACTGGTAAAGTCTGCATCACCAGCAACACCATTCAAAGACTTCAGATTCCTTCAACTTAAAGAATCTCTAGATTCTACTACTGCTCTATAGTTCAACCACCATGCACTTCCAAACTGGACTTGCTATTGGATTCTAATCAGCAATCGAAAGCACTCCTGAAGATGTGGTGGTGTACACTTACACCAGAGGGTCGAATACCACCAAGGGCTGTGTACAGAGCAAGCTTTCCAATTGGAATCCCCATCCCCTGAAACATACACGTGGGGTCCATGTAAATTCATCAAGATAGTTCCATCAAAAAGAAAGGTAGAAAGAGAGTTGTACAACAGGTCAACTGCAGACCATATGTCTGAACTAAAGAGATTCTTACTAGCTAGAATTTCCTTTCTGCCAATTAAAATCAGTTGACCAATAGGTAGAACGGCCAAAAGGCAATAAAAACAACATTCTCCACGCAAAGATGGAATGATTTTCATCTATGCTACTAGGGCTGCAATAACTCCAAGAGCTCTGACCTACTGAATAAAATCTTGACCAAAGAAAAAACAAAAGGAAAAGTGAACTTTACGAAAAAAATAATTTGTTTATTTATTCCATGAGTCCACTTCCAAGATAAATATTCTCTATGTAAAACGGGGATAAACAAATATGCACAAAATATGGTAATACCTACCTGCAGTCCAAGGTCACCAAGCCCAAGGATTCGTTCGCCATCAGTCACAACTATGACCTGGACGTTTGGCTCTGGCCAATTCCTCAGACAATCCAGCACGTGGCCTCTGCAGTAGAGTCACGCCAGATCCAATAATAAGATCCAGCGTGCAAGTATATTTCAACATGAATTGATCAACGCTAGAATCCCAATGCAAGCAATTTATTCCCAATCTAACAGAATGCCAAAAGTCAACTTGTTATCAACGTTGTCACGGAAATTAAACTCGAAGTGCCCAATCTACAGGAATTGAAATAAATCATGAAAGAAACTTCCAAGGAAGGAAACAAGAATTTACTCATAGAAAGAAGAATTGTACCCTAAAATTTTGAACAATCGGAACATGTTTGGAAAGTTACTTTAATCGACCATTTTTTTCCAAGGTGTACTTTCTATTGGTATTTTAGCTTGGGGACTTCGGGGTCAAAGATGAAGAAGTAGACCAATAGTGTAAAACAAATAGGCCAATAAGCAGAGTGTGATCGCAAAGTGAAAGACCAGAAAGAATAGAGTCAAAAACTCACCTGTCTTTCAGAGTGATGTAGAGACCATGAGGGCGACGAAAGATATTGCCATACTTCTGGCATGCTTCTCCCACAGTTGGGGTATACACGATTGGCAACAGCTCTTCCACGTGATCAATCAGAACCTTGTAGAAAAGCCTCTCGTTGCGTTCCTATTGCCAAATTTAACACGCCATTGCACATTCGACACTGTTATATTGAGTAGACAGCCTCAAGCAGTATGAAATATGCAGAATAGAATGTCACAACTTCGCAAATGTCACAAGCAGAAGACCAGGCACACCTGTAAATCCATCACTTCGATGTACTTCTCGAGATCAGTCTCGTATGATCGCACATTCTTCAAAATACGTTCAACCTGTCAACACATACCAATGCTTCAATAATTACTCATAAGCAAAACAATAGAAAATACTTTGATTTCGTACTACCAGTAAAGAGCTCTCGGAATCTGCTCCAGATATTCGGTTTGAAATAGATTGACTCCGCTAATTGTCCTCAGCAAAAACAACAAAAGATATAATCAACTACAAAAGGTATATCCTTTGCATACCTGAAGATCCTGTGTCATAACAACAGGGGGAAGAAGACCCCTCAAATAGTGTCGTTCTCGCTCCTCTTCACAAAATGCGGTTCCCTTGTTGTAACGTGGATCCCTCAGGAGCTCCAACCCACTGAGCATACCACTTAAAATCCAGATCAGCACAAGCTTGAAAAGTACACATTCAGTGAATATGTCAATGTACAACAGCTTAAGAGTCATGCCTACCAACAACTTCACTCATCCTATGAGCACAAATTCAAAAGTTCATAACTTATTCATACAATAACCAAAAATACATTGCTAAGTGCGCTGGAATACTCTTGAAACTGGGGACAACGTCAACGACAAATAAATTCCATACTACTGAGAGACACCACTCAAAACAGGTGAATAGATTCCCTACCGTAATGGCTACAGGAAAACAGATGTTGTCTACAAGTTAGTGTTGTCGAAAATTGTTCCAAACCTAATCCCATCACAAAGACAAATGCCAAAAGCTGATGATCACAACGTTTAATCAACAAGGGAACATGCCTTGCAACGACCCGGGCCCACGGAGTGAACGTCTGATCCTCGGTAGCGGAATCTTCACCGTACGCATCACCAACACCCCCATTTGCAATTTGCGTGCTGTTGTCCAAATCCAGCACATCGGGAGCATCCTTCCGCACGGTCTTCATTTGATTCTCCATCGCAACACACACACACGCACACTATGTTCTTGTCCTCTGCATCACAACCCAATGAAATTCAATTCACATACACTCACTGCCTCCAGGGGACAAATGGACTTCGATTAGCACCGAATCTCACAAGTTGACATGTGGGAGTTGTCCAAGCAGATGTGCACACAACGTGATAGATTCGCAGGACATTCAACGGCATGTGCTATTACAGAGAGTGCAAACCAAGAGCGCTACGTGTACATTCCAAATCTGATACTATTGCACGAAAGGTATATTCCCAAAGGATCAACCCATTCAATAAAAGCTCATGCCGCGCAACCCACTTGAGCATGGTTCAAAATAAAACCCAAAGAAACAAAGCATACAGCAAGGAATACAGAGAAAAATTCCTTCAGGGAACCGTCGATACGAAACCGCGAACTACTAGGAAAAAAATCAATACGACTCGCACAAGGACACAACCCTCTTCAAAACAACCCAGCAACAATCTCCAGCACTCTATCAAAACCCGCCTTACAAAATGCCGTTGAATCCAAACTCGCGAAGCTAGAGGGGAACTTAGGTTGCAAACAGACATTGAGATACAAATTGCAATCTCAAGTTGCAATCCCAAATTGCAATCCCAAATTGCAATCCCAAATATCCATTCAAGGATCTCAAGAACCGCAAATTCAAAACCAAACTCAGTATCCTCCAGATCTCGTCTCTCCAATCCACCACAAGAACAATCATTCCAAGTAGCTCACCACCACCACCACCACCCCAACTCGCAAGTCATCAAGAACTCACCGAACGGTCGTCAAAAACAGAGAGCCAAGCCAAACCCACCACCAGAAACACCAATTGAGCTCCAAGACAGGAGAAACCAGAGTGAAGTGAATGCGAGACGAACTAAGCCACGTCCACCCCTTTTTAAAGGAATTATCAAGCACCTCCCAAGTCGCAGGAGCAACCACGCCCGCGACTAATAACTCACAATACTCTCACAAGACTCTCACACCCAGCACGACTCGGTTTCGCCCCTCGTTTTCAATCCGAGCAGCAAACCACGCTCCGTGCGCTTTTCCAATCCTTCATGGTCAGAACCGCACAAGCCCGGGCTGCTGCTTGGAATGCCATGCGTCCCGAGTTGAATGGCGCGTGGGACGCGGCCAGGAACTTTCCCAAACATAGAATCTCGGGCAGGGAAGTGCACTTTGCGCTCTGTTTTCTCCGGGATGACGGAGGCTTGGCCCTCATCAAAGTTGTTTGCCCTCGACAAGAGAACATGGGAGCTCGGGAGATTATGATTATTATTAGTCAGGTGGTCTGCTTCGCTTCACTTACTGCCCAATTGCCCATTGGGGCAGTACAGTACAGTATGTAGTGAGTCTCGCAGGGAGTGGAGTGGATCGATGGCCACGTTGTTGACATTGGGTGACGATTGACTGTGACGGGGGGACTGGGGAGTGGGCTGCGAAACTCGAAGTCTGGAAAGGCTGTAAAGTCGGTAGGTGTGCTGGACTGCTGCATGAGACTTCGTAAAGCGGACACGGTCTTCTGTGGTCGACCGGTCCAGGTCAATGGGACCGGCGGAGTTGAGCTCCTCTAGTCCACAGTAGTGCAGGTCGGTCGGTCCTTCCCTTCCCTCCCACGAGGAGGGAGGGAACTGGGGAAGCGTCTCCAAGGTTAGGTTTAGGGTGGAGTTGGGGGGTTAAGTGTTCCAACACTACAGCACGGGAAGGAAGGTCTGACTTGGCACTGAGGTGCCGAAATTGAATTTCTTAAGGTGGAAGCACCCAATACCGAACCTGTACCTAATCTTTGTTCCTAGATGGACGATAAATCATTCCTAGACTTTTATTGAATGGTCCTTGACATGTGTCATAAAGTTTTTCTCCTCTCTTCTCTTCACTGTGATTGGGTAAGTGCTGAATTTGTCAGAATTCAGATTCGGGTCCACCTACAGGACGGTTCTAGTGGTCTATGGACTCCAACTTTGAAAATTCATAGAAAATACACACCAAGTCCAAAAAATCTTTTTTTTTATTTTTTTGAAAATTCATGATTTTCTCTTGCTAACACCACAAAAATATTAATTTCTTGAAATGGTGCTTCCAAGTATGCTGAATTCCTTAAACTCACGGTTTTGGGTGCTTCCACCTTACATCGGACTCTCGGGGGGTCCACGTCACCTCATAGCACTCACGAGATGACATGTGACACTTTTTTTAATTCAAAAATGACTTAATTTATGCAAAACCTGCCCGTAAGCCTGCCCGTAAGGTATCACCTCTTACTTCTTTGACCTTCATCTTCTTCAATTTTACAAAAGAAAACATCACCGACCAGTGGTTAGAAAAGAGTTCTATAAAAGAAAACATTATAGACTGATGGTTAGAAAACAGTTTTATTAAAGAAAACATCATAGACCAATGGTTAGAAAAAAGTCTCTTTTCATCAGTTCTAAAAATAAAACATCATAGATGAATAGTTAGAAAAGAGTTTCCATTCTAATAAAGGTACTCCTTCTATTTCAAAATAAATTTGTGGTTTCTAGTAGGAAATTGTGGAAGGACTATCGATCTATTTTGAAATAGAGGGAGTATGTAGCATAAGTATCATTTGTATCAACTCTTCAAAGTAAATTGTAGGATCTTACTTGAACATACTCTTCATTTACACCGACTGCTTATTACTTGAAGTTCCTCTTTTTTCTCTTTCAATCCAACAAAGGTGTGAATGCCATTATGAATCTTCTTCCATGTTGCATTTCTATCTACATTTGTTTAGCATTTATGGGATTGAAGTAAAGAATAGATGTTCTTAAAATAGGGGCACGATTGAGAAGTGGGTCTTCAATGGGCATACAAATCTTATACTCAATAAAAGGGTTTGGATTAGATTAGAGTTAGGTTGAGTTTCAACCCTTAATTAAAAAAAATTAGTTGTAAGCAATATAAGAATACCAATTGAAATTTTTTTGAATGTTGATAGGGATTACTTTGAACAAATAGTGTACTCTTCAATGTCTAGAGGATTACAATTGAGATTTTTTATCTTTGATTGAAATAAGCCTCCTTATATGGTCCTTAAATGAAATGATTTTCTACCTTGGAACACTTAATTTTTTCAAATCAAAATCATTCTCAAAGCCAATGATGCTAGTACACAAGTGAGTACACAAGCCTAGAGCAATGAGCTTGGGATCAAGCCCTGAGCATAAAATCTAGAGCCCCAAACATAATTTTTTTTTTTTTAATTCAAAAAATTCAAATAGAAAACTTACTATTCATAGTAATTTTTTGGAACCTATAACCACAACGGATTTAGTCATGATCACATAACCATGTAGTGCATTTATTTTTATTTTTTTGAGCTTTCAATTATTATTGTCATTCAAAGAATTTCATAAAAGTTCTATATGCATGAACATTTAGTTTGCCGACTACAATTTAAATGTCAAAGCAGTGAGATAAATCAACTACAATGCAATAAAATACCTTCAATATATAATACTCACAAAAATGACATTGCAAAATAACCAAAGTCATTTAAAACTAAACTAGACCTATTCTTGTCATTTAGTTCAAAAAGTGAGAATAGGAACAAACGCCTAACATCATAATTAAGAGCCTCTCAAGATTCAAACTCAAGCCATTAAATCATAGTCTCTTTGACCTCTTCTTAATATACTCCAACCTAATGGAGTGATCACCCTCCAGAAAACCAAAACAATATGACATGCAAGCCATTTAGAAACCTACCAAAAATAAAATAAAAAACAATAAAAGTTTGTTTTTAATATTGGTAATTAGTTATTAGTCACTAGTCTTAGGTTTGCGCCATTAATAAATTGTCACTTCAAAATCTTTGACTAAAGACACAAAGTTCAATACATTTAATGAACACAAGAGATTTTCCACTCCATATGGTTCAAGGCATTTCACAGAAAACAACTCTAGAACTCTATGCTACAAATAAACTTTCTAAAAAACCATGGCCATGCCTATTGTAAAACATTAATGATTTCAATTCAAACAAGAAGAAGCTTCAATTCATTGAAGTTATAACTTGGAGCATGAATGAAATTATTCTTATAAATATTTATTTTGCAAAAGTAAAAATATAGGTAGTACAATTGTTGCAGTTCACGTACTGCTAACAACTTCTAAATTAGGAGACGGACATATTCACAAAGTCAGGCATTTGCAGGTGGAGAACATACCTATTGTAAATTAGTACATCTTTTTTATCTACTCCAATCTAGTCTCTAAAGATACTATTGCACTTAGGCTTGGAATAGGAAGCAAAGGCACGTCTAAGATCTCTCCTTTGATGTTGCTTGTACTTTTCCACTTATTTTGTTGTTTTGTTGGTGGTGCATTCATAATTCAATGAATGGTTCAATTGTTCCTTACAATTGGATATGCATCCAAATTTGGAAGTAGTGATTGATTATACAAAAAACTCTTGAATATCTTCAACATCTTAAAAATGAGATGTGGTGACATTGTTGCTTGCAAAACTTCATGTATTGAAGCATCAACATTCTTCAGGATCTAGATTCATGCATGAAAAAACAAGCCACACCTTTGGCACTTCTGGCCAATCAATAACCCATTTATAGTTTGTTCCTTTCACACACTATTCAATATCATCTTAACAAAACCAAAAGTCCACCACTACTTCCTATTGACTTCCATAGTCTTCTTTTCTCCAACAATAAGTCAGAGTTGGTCTTTTCTAAGTGTCCCTTCGTGATTTTGGCAATGCATTTGATGTTTGAATCCCATTCTCAAATATAGAGGGCTTGCTTTAGGAAAACATCAAGTTTGAAGTTGTAACTAGATTTGGCCTAGAACATGAAGAAAACCATAATCACATGAAAATAAAAGTACAGTGGATGTATCCACATACATATATTATTTTATACAAAGTTGTATAGATAGATGATACCAATAATTATGGAACGTACAAATGTAATATATATAAATCAATTCATATTCATACTCTTATATACTTCATATTAAATTTTATAAGTCAAATATAATACCATAAATTTGTATAAACATCATAAAACCTTAGAAGGTATATTCAACATTCAAATGAGAGCCACAACCATTCTAAAACTTCAAATTAGTAATGTGATAGGTACTAAAAAATAAAACACAAATGTCTATAAAACCTTCAAATTTCAAGTTGAAATCTCTTATTGTTCAACTTTTATAGCTGGTTGAAGTATCTTTTCTTCAATTCAATAGTAGTTCAACATCCTTTTTGTCTCATAAAAGCTCCAAATTTTCATTGCTATAAATTTTTGAAAATTCAATTTTTTCATACATATCATACCAATATTTCAACTTCAAATATTTTATACTTTGTTATCTATGACTTATTGAAATTGAGACTTTAAAATCTGGCAACAATTCTACACTATTTTACTTCCAAGCCTATATCTTTAACTTTAAAACTCCAAACCAAAAGTTCTATAAATTTTTGGAAAGTTAAAAATCAATACATAGCTATGTTGAATTTCAAAACTAGATATTTCCTAACCAAACTATTATGGTTGCTCAAAAATTCTACCCTCAAGCTCTACGGCAACTAACCCTCTCTCACTCCATCAAGTATAACTTTCACATACAAACTCCAAATAGAAAAAAAATTATCTATTTGAAATTACAATAAAATAAAAACATCCACCTATTTTTCATTTCAAAATTCACAATACACAACTTGCTATAGCTTTTCAAACATACTGCAAAACTCTCAAAAAATTAATTCATGAAGAAGAAGGCCCTTACTTATCCTTCACCTCTTCTACCTAAGCAAGTGGATTTAAACCTATAATATGCTATATGAACTACATTTCATCCATCGGCCATCCCCTTCTTCCCCATAACTCTATCCACATGTCCTATGTCATTAGATGTAATTTGGGGCAAGGGAAAGGCCGTTTCAGGCCTAATCCCCTTGTTATTCCCTTGCAGTGAAAGAACATCTCACTGTCATAATTTAAATTTAAGAAATAAAAATAAAAAATTTAGTTTTCAAATTTGAAATAAAATTTGAAATAAAATTTCATTTTTTTTTCTAATTTAACATGGCCATTGTTCGGCCATGTCAGACTGCTACAATGGCACTGCAGCGGTACCGTGCCCCTGTTCCCTGTCTGAAAACTTATATGTTGCATTGAGTGTCGTTTTCGGACATTTTTTCTTCATGTTCTTCAGATTTTTGATGTGTTCAACCTTTGTTGACATTTGTAAATTATGGTGAAAATTTGAATTTTTTTTTTCATTTGAAGAGTTGTTGACATTTGTAAACTTGCAAGGCTACAAAATCGTGGTCCATGATGTAGTGCAATCATTTTTCAAGCACAAGAATGGCAAGATCACAAATTCTTGATTGTTTAGTTTCAAATTTCAAATTTCACTTGTGATTGCATTCAAACCCTACTTGTAAACTATCATTTATATACGATATGTTGTGTGTCTATGGAAATTAATGTAGGTTGTGCGCAAGGTGGTGTACAATACAAAGGGCATTAGCATAACAATAGAGGATGGGTCGGTGTAAACTGTGGAGTACACCATATTGTTTGTGAGCTTGGGTGTGCTCCAAAGCCGGGTGACCAACTTTGTTTCTGATCTACTAGTACTATGCAAGTCAAATAATCTATTACAATTCATTTTCATCATGCCATTTCACAATCAAACCTTAAGGGAGATACTCTATGTAGATTTTGTACACCAAGTGCATCAATGGGGTATTTTTTAGAGGGCTATTTACCTCCAAAGTAGAAATAGAAGGGCCCCTATTATTACTTAATTCAAAAAAATGGTCTATGTTTTCCATGTCAATGCAAATTTGGGTACACTGTATTATTTATAAGGAAAAAAATTGAATTGAAAAGCAAGGCAAAAGCAAAAGTGTTCCAAAAAAAAGTACAAACAAACATGCATGGAAATCAATTCATTGTTATGCATCCGTTGTGGTTTACTTTTCAGCAATGTGTGATCATGACATAAAGTTACATTTTGCTTTCTTCAATGTACCAAAGATGTATATTCCTATAACCATTGTGATTAAACTTGAGAAATTCATAAGTTAATTCCCAAACGTATGTCCCAATAATATGAAACAACTTTGGTTCGATGTGAAAACCACTTCTCTTCCTACACAACTGAATTCAAGATTATTTCAAGGAGGTTACCTTCACTAGTAGGCAATAAACTCTAAAATTCATGTTGTTTTAGCAAAGTGCCTTGAACAACAAATTTGAAAGCATCATGTAAATCAAACATGCAAGAACATAAAGACACAATAAATATGCCGCTATAACAAAGCATAAGAACTATAGACATTACAAACAACATTCATTCATCATGCTTGGAAAAAAATGTATAGTATATGTGTGTTCACAAACACAAGCTCATGGACATAAAGTACAAGAAATTCTCATTGTGGTTTATAGTACTAACATTGTTGCTATTGAGTCAAGGCATAATTGAAAAAATGTCTAGAGTGAGAAACAAGAAATAGTAGATGCTCCAAACAAACCCTAAACATCATACATGTTTACTTCCAAATGTGGAGAAAACAAGTCAAAACTTTGGAATTCTATGATGGAAATTAAATTAGAAGAATACATTGCTTGTCTGGGGAAGGCCTGGAAGTACTTAGATGTTGTTTCAATGGTACTATAACTTTCCAATTGTGTGAAGAACAAATTTGCCTTAACCCTAAACGAAATTGACTCACTTTAGAAACGAAATGGCCTCACCCAACAACACATATTGAAGTTCTAGAGTGCCGAAACCTAAACCTCAAACCATATCAAGAATGTGCCAGAATACAAGCAACAACAATCAACAAAATAGGTGGAATTAGAATCCTAAATCTCACTTCAACTGACGAGGATTTCATCCAATGAACCCCTAGGATTGGATTGATTTATCATCCATCCACTTGTAACCTAGCTATACCAAACATGGTATACTAAAGATAGTACATAGGATCCAATTCTTGAGCCCCTAAATTACATGTACAAATTTTGAATGGCTTAGATTTGCAGGCTATCTACATTACTTATATAATGGATTTGGCTATTTTCAATGTTTCCTAATGTATTTGTAAGTCCTTTATAAATTTTATTTAAAACAAGTAAATTCCTATCTGTTTTATCCCACATATTGATTTTTTAAATGCGCTAAGTGTCCCCCCAAAATCAACCAAAGCAATTATAGTAAAAAAAAGAAAAAAAGATAGAATCATATCTCAAAAGTATCAAAATTGCATTTGCAAGTTGACGATTTCACTGCATTTGCAATAACTCAAAATTGATGCAAATACAAAGAAATCTCTGATTAAATCCAAGTAGCAAAGTAGCAAACTAAATGGATACATACCATTGGAAAGTTTGTCCAACCAAAAATAATGGTCTTTAAATGTTTTTTTTTTAAATCTCAGGATTTGGAGCCCTTTCCTATTGATTTCTTGAATTTGATGTTGTATTGGGTTTTCTAGTTTAGAACTTCATTTTGCAATTTTGGAAGATGAAAGCGCTATACACTTTTGACATGGTTGTGTACATGAACATCTTCTTGAAATTCCCTTCCTAGTTTTGGGACACAAATCCGAGGACAAAGTTTGGGTTGTATGTTGATGAGTGTTGTGAATACTTCCCGATCTAGAAAGTAATACAAGACTAACATTACATGCTTCCACTTCTTATTTATGGAATTTAATTTTGATTTTATTGCAATTTTGTTTTGGACCTTGAATGAAGAATGCATGTTGCACATGAATGTAATTGAACCAGGGTGACCTTATTATAGACATACAATAGAAACTTTGGGGAGGTCAAGTGGCACTTATTGTATTATATATGATCAACAAAGAAACTTCTATCCTTGCATTATTCCATTAGGGGTAGTCACACCTTCTTCACCTGGCACCTGGAGGATAGAGAATGGAAACGTGGCAGCTTGGGGTTGGCTTCATGTTGGTAGAATATACTTAGTTGGATATATCTTCCGCACTCCTAGTCTTCACCTCCGAACACTACCCCAATTTCATGAAATTAATTAATTTTTTGAAATTACTTAATATGTAGATTTAGGAATCTCCAAATTTTTAGAATTTAGGTTTCCCTATTGTTAAAGCTTATTAGCATCATTGAGTTTTGTGACTTTAATTTCATAATGATTTCCCTTCTATATTTATTGTTTTAACCTAGACTCAAATTCAGTAATTCTTTAATGATGTCATTTTGGAATTGCTTCTTTTTGCAGAACATCAATGTTGTGATTTGGAAATATTCATATTTTCATTGATAAAATTGATCTCTCCTTGTTTTTTTTAATGTGGCATGATCTGGTATTCTTGTTGACTACAAATGAATGCAAATAAATAAATAAAACATTAACCCTGAAGCGTCAAGACTCATTGTACGAGTGCAACGAGCCCTGAAAAGTGAAAACATTTGCAAGAATGATGTAGTGAAATTGGTGTGTTGTAAGGAGGAAGTAACCGTAGGATCTTTGAGTTCAGCGTTGCAATTGTCAGCAATTGCAAGAAAGTTGAACAAAACAGTAGCTCATGTGCAGATCGCAAGGTTTGACCAACACAATTCAAGCGTTGACTTTCATGTGTAGGTGCCTCCATTCAAGAGAGATTACGTATAGGGCAATGCCCAAGGAGGAGGGCATTTCGCAATACAAAGGGCCAATGAGGAGGGCAAACCTGCGTAATTAGACATCACGGATTATTTCGCCGTAAGGTAGGTGGTTCAAAATCCGCCCCTCTTTTTCAAATCATCATGTAGCTAGCTGTAGAATGGATGCAAGGTGATCCTTGAATGGACCTCTTTGCTCTGTTAATGAATTCAAGAAGAATTTTATTTATTTATTATAAGAGCCAATCATTGGCTGTGATTTTTGCACATTTCTTTAAAAGTCACAAGCGGACGGATTTTGGGACACCTATGGTCACAAATAGGTGCCTATGACCCGAATCTTTGAAAATTTATAAATAATTCAAAAATGCTTGGAAAAATAGGAAACTACTTGTGTTGGGTTCAGCATCTATTTTTCTTTCTCTGAAAAATGAGCTGAAAGTCATTTTGTCCATGAAAACCTGTGAAAAAGGCGAATCAGCCTTCAAAGTGACGGTTTATGAGCACACTACCTTAGAACTTTCCCAGGAAATGAATGGCGATTTCCTGGAAGTGGTTTATGAGAATGCAGACACCCCACTCCTTCGAAAATTATGAAGAAAATTGACGCTTCCCCCAGATATTTGGAAATATGCAGCTTGCAATGCACATGCCTATGAGGAGTGACAAAGCAGACTGGGTTTCAACAGAGGTTATAGAGCTGACCACATCCCGTTCACTTGGCCTGCTCACGAATATACAAGCACATTCTTGGCATGCCTGCGTTTGACAGAAGCAATGACCAAGTTCAAAATAATGTTGTATAACAAAAAGACACGATGTCATGGAACAAAAAGCTTCTGCCATGTTCTCGGCCATGTTCTGTATTCAAGGCTCCATTGGAGTTCAGCATTAGCCAATTGCATTTGCAGATTAGAAGCCACCGCAAGTGCTCAACCACTGTTTTCAGTTCCACTAGATTAGAGTATTGCAGGTGTACTTCTCTAGCTTACTGGAACTTGGCTCTGTACTATGATTTCCCTATGATTTCGTACATTGAATCTAGATGAAGCTAGTACCATGCTGTTCTTAACACATTTTTGATGAGACCGTATTCAATATTTTAGTTTAAAAGAAAAACCCGTACGAAATGCCCGGCGCCTTACTGTCCCACCATAAGTAGTCTGGGCTGGAGATAATCATGTCAGCACATTCTGTACGTTGGGCAAGTCCAAATTTTGTAGAAAACCTCACATCCTTCAATAAGGTGGAAGCACCCAATATCGCACCTGTACCTAATCTTTGTTCCTAGATGGACAATAAACCGTCCCTAAACTTTTGTTGCATGGTCCTTGACATGTGTCATAAAGTTTTCTCCTCTCTTCACTGTGATTGGGTAAGTGCTGAATTTGCTAGAACTCAGATTTGGATCAACCTACAGGATGGTTCCAATGGTCTCTAGGGGACTGCAACTTTGAAAATTCATAGAAAATACACGCCAAGTCCGAAAGATCCTCTTTTTCTTTCTTTTTTTGAAAAATTCATGATTTTCTCTCGCTAACACCACGAAAATATTAATTTCTTGAAATGGTGCGTCCAAGTATGCTGAATTATTTAAACTGACAGTTTTGGGTGCTTCCACCTAACTTCCATTTTTCTCTACCAGCTGCGGCCACGAATACTGTCGCCAACACATTGGATGCAAGCACAACTCATGTCTTTACTCTGAAAAAATTTAGATGAACGATGTCTCATCTTTCTCTGTCTGCTGTGCCTTTCCCACTTTGTTCGTTGTCCAATTTTTGGACGTCGGAGCGGTTAATTGTGTCTCAGTTTCAGGTCCAAGTGAATCTTAAGTGTGGTTGTTCAGCCAATACTTCATCATCTGTTGTGCAAACTGAGCTTGCAGTGAATTCAAAGTGATACTATTCAAGAGCTTGAAAAAATACCCCTTTTTTTTATCACTTCATATGTTATAATCTTTGCAATCTATAGGGGCTATATAATCAAAAATATTCCACACATTCTCCTAATAGTGTAAGGCAAGATCCTAAGGTTGAATACCACAACTAACTCTTCTTTTCTAGTTTGTACTCTTTGTACTTGAAATGACAAGTTTGGAACAATTTTGGGTGAAATATAGACATGAATGTTCTAGGGTTTCAAACCTCAACTCATTTTGTATTCTTCACAATTTGAATCAATAAAATATCTCCAAAATTTTGTTTTTATTAGTGTTGAACCCCTAATGACCCAAGGGAAGGGGGGCTTTCAAAATGGGCCAAAACTGCCAAGAACTTGAGCAATTTGTTTCTCATTTTTTCCCTTAAGATCAGATAGAATATAACCATAGGATCTTGAATTTTGCATTGAGAGTGAGCACCTCAAAAAAATTCAGATTATTTGACTGTATGGTTTAGGAGACATTTAAGTTTGAAGTTTTATTTGGGTTAATGGAAATACAAGACAACACACTTTGACGGAGCATTTCTTTCTGAGAATATTTTGAAATGATGCCTTTTTTTTCCTCGATGAAAGATAAGAGAGTTGAAAATGTACATGTAAAATTTTACAACATTCCAAGGATTTTTCAATTCATAGTAGAGCTTGCAATGCATGGTGGTTACTAAAATGAGAATAGTGTTTGTAAGAAAAAAAAGAATGGGACACTTTTGTCTTCTCCTTCAACTCCTTGGATCTGCCCTTTTCGAGATGGATCTGCCCTTTTTGAGGTGGGCAAGAATCACATTGGTTGGCTGACTTTTTAGTCCATGCCCAAGCCGACCCCCCAAAAATGAGTTGTAAATTACACTACACCACTTAACTTTGAAAAATTACACAAGGTAGAGTTTAACTTTGAATTTGACGAAACGACCACCATTGAATTCATAATGCAGTGTATTTTCTTTAAATAAATTTTATTTAAAAAAAACCTCAAAATCTAAGAGCAGTCAGCTCAAAAAAGAGGGGCAACAACTAAAAAATGGTAGCTTGCTTGGGTCATTAGGGGTTAATCTGTAAGAGTCCCAAGTAATAAGGTTGATGTAGATTTGTAGTTTTGTAGGCAAAGAAAATTTTGACATCAAATCTTCATTTTTGCAAGATTTTTTTCTTCCATTCCTACATGAATTCAAATTTGGAATTTTTTAGGCAAAATAAATTATAACCCAAGGAAAAACTAAACATGGAATCTTCAAAAATCTAAACATTAGATCTTCATTTCTACAAGTTTTTTTTTCTTCCCATTTCTACATAAACTCATTCAAAATCTTGCATAAAAAACATGAAGCACTAAGTGATTGCGCTAGTAACATCACTAGAAAATAGACAAAAGAAAATGTTTTTTCAATACACTTGGATGTACTTCATCTAAGGTAGCAACACCCATAAGTGTCAGTGTACCCATAACAACCACCTCTAAAATCTTGAAAAATCGTGGGAAGTAAATAGATGTGATTACAAGGATGTACTACATCTAAATATCAATTCTTAGTGTTGGTATTAGGTGCATATGTAGTGGGCTCTACAACTTATACTGATAGTGTCCAAAAAATACATTTCAAAATGCATCGGAATCCTTTTTTTCTTGCCAGTAGGATTCAATAATTTGCAAGATGTCTATTAATAGACATCATGTCCCAAACCCTTGAATTTTTTTTCTCTTGCTAGTAGGATTCAATAATTTGCAAGATGTCTATTAATAGACATCATGTCCCAAACCCTTAAATTGATGGTTATGGGCTGCTACCTTACTTCTTATAGCTCCCATCATAGTAAGCTTTTGAAAACTTTCATAATTTACCCAGTGAAAAAGAAAAAAAATTCAATAGGCCAAACCAATAATTCTGCCTGTAATTTACCTTACATCCTCTACTTTCGAATTCAATGGGTTTTTTTTCGTTTTCATTAGGTTACAATATCGTTCATTGAAAGACACCATCGAGACATCCTCATGACGATAAAGAGATTTATTAGGGTTACACATTTTGCCATGTTGCCATGTCGAGATGCCGAGATAACAACTTGAACACGCTTATCGATCCTTGCAGCACGAGCAGCATCCATGTTCAATCACGTTACTGGGTTTGAGCTACTTCCTTCGCTTCAAGTTTTCTCTCCAAGCATGAATCAATAAGCTTACAATAATAGTGTACAAGTCATCCTTCAAGTTCGGTGACCAATGTGGTGTTACACAATCCACCTACAAGCTACTTTACAAACTTCACAGCTCTGGCTTCTCCAAACACCAAATCCTACGTTACAAGAGTTTTTTAGGGGCGCACAGTTAGAGATCAGTCCGGCACGAGGTTCTGCAGTTTCATTCCAAATCTGAACCCGTCTCAAAGAACTAGAACCCTCGCAGAATCTCGAAATCATGTTACCCCTTCGTGGAGTCCAAGTCTTGCACTCTGTCTGACACCCGTTTGGTTTCCAAGAAGCAGGGTTGAGACAGTCGAGCTCGAAGTCAGGATTAGGGTTCGACAGCCACGCTCGAAGCCAGGAAGGCATGATCAGGGTTATTAGACGGTCAAGCTCGAAGCCATGAAGTCATGATTAGGGTTAGACCGTCAGGATTCGTGGAAACGTGGGCTCTTTGGCGCCCAACACCGGTCCATTGGAATCCGGGAAGAATTCGTGCCCAGGCAAGGCCGTGATGCTGCTTCCATCTTTAGAAATGACATACGGGTATCTCAGCAAGTGGCCCTGCATGTCCACCACGGGCTCCTCGCGGGAGTACTCGTCCCAGTATCGGCTGGCGAGGGCGATCACTCTCCGCATGCAGTCGCGAGTCCCGGGTCTGTCGAAAACCTCTTCCTGGTAGCCCAGGTGCTCGAACCAGGTGGAGACGCGGAAGCCGTACACGGAGCCCCGGGGCACACCGTCGGAGGATTGAGCACTGGTGTGGTGCGGCTGGAACGCGCCCATGGCCATCTCTGAGTCGCGGCCGCCGTCCATGGAGCGCTGGTTGATGTTGGCCGACCCGATGATCAGGTACTCGTCGTCCACTGCAGGCAGGGGACACCACAATCAATCTCCACAGTCAAATTCTCCTTTTGAACTTTTGGTAATCGAAGAAGCGCAAATTCATACTACCTTTAGGGTGAGCTTGTTTATCAAAGCAGCAGTGAAACCCTAAACCCTAAACACCCGAATCCTTACTACTGAGTACCTTTGAGTGAGCATGTTAGTGAAAGCAACAGTGAAATCCTAGACCTCAACTGAACATTTGAGGGTTTCTTTTCCTCATTACTCTTACTTTTGGGGACTACCCTTATCTTCTGGACATGAAAGGCCTGGAATTGGTTCATTGGTTCATAAGTCCTTCACAAATGCCGAGTGTTTAGGACACACTTCAGGTGTCTTCTCCACTTCAAGTGAGGAATTGGCCCAGGCGAACTGTAGTAGTATAGCAACATTATGTTAATGTTATGGAGCAAACTAATCAGCGAAGCAGGAAAAACCTAAACCCTAAATCACAAATTCATATTACCAATTCGTTCCTGAAGAGATGAAACAAGGTCTGTTCCACTGCAATTTCGACTTACCAACCATGATCTTCGAGTGGCAGTAGATCATGAACCGTCGACTCTGCTGCGACTTGTGATAATCCGTATCCGCCTTGGGCTTCTGCTGCGGCACATACTCATTGGGCTTCACGGTTTCCCGATTCCCCAGGCAGAAGAAACTGAGGTAGTCCGTCATGTCTTCGTTCTCTCGGCCCGTCTCCTGGAGCGCTTTGTAGATGATCCCGTACATCATCTCCAGCGTCTTCCGATGAAACAGCATGATGTCCTGCCCCGACATGCTCGTGGGCGCACCGTCCGGCCACAGCGGGTTCACCACGTACACACTAAACTCTTCCACGGCTCGAATCTTGCTCGCAATCTTGAGCGCGATCTCCAGAGGAATGAGCTGTGCAGCTGACTCGTCACGCATGGCGGGCTCCCACATGTGGGAGCTTCCTAAGAAATACTGCCATTACATAATTCTTGTATTCAATTAGATCATGTTCATAATGTCTTGAAAGGATCGTCACCATAGTTCCTCCACACTGATTATCAACTGAAGCAATAACCTAGCAATTTATTTCAGAATAACCTCTCAATCAATTGAAGCAACCGGTGCCAATCATACTAAGAATGGTCACTGAAATGGCATTAAAACCGTGCCATTATATTTCAGCATTAGCCCTTCAACCAAATGAAGCAGTACTGAAACAGTAGAAGATTGCAGACGGACTTTTGTAATTAGATTTGTTCTGTAATCACAGCTGCTTTGTTCGAACCCTGAACTTCACTTGTGGAATTATCTAATAAAATCAATTATTACGCAATGATCCTGACCAGTTTTGTATCCAAAGTTCCTACCCACTGATTACCAACTTTTCAGAATCAACCTTTGAATCAACTGAAGTAGTGCCAATCATACTAAAAACATTGAAAAGGTATTACAACAAAGCCATTTCAGCATTGGGTTTCGAACTAAACGAAGTAGTTGATAATTGGAGAGGACTTTTGTAATTCGTTTCACCGCTGTTTTGTTGGGACCCTAATCTTCACTTCAGGAATTATCTAATAAAATAAATTAGTATACTACCGTATGATTCCGCCCAGTTTTGTATCCACAAAGATCATATCAGACTCATGACATGTTTACCTGATTCTCGATGTACAGGAACCGCTTGGCACGTCGAATGGCCGTAATGTACGCATCCTGGATGCTCTTCTCGGTGACATTCCCAGCAGCTTGCCTGACAAGCCCCGCTTTGAAAATCTCCAACTGCCCCTGAGGTAAATCCACTCCCGAAGTTTCATCAAAGGAGCGAAACAGCTGCACATTCCATGTATCAGGATCGTCCTCCGTGGTCACAGGAGTGGGAGGGGTGAAAATCTCCCGGTTCTCAATGTCCACCAGCAGATGCTCCCGTAATTTTCCAGATTGTTTCATCCACCGTTGCCTGAAATTCTCATGCACATCCCACGCTATCTCCCCTTCCAGCTTCGAGTAGCAATCATGCCATGGTTCCCGAGGTCCACCGTTTTCCAGTGCTGCTCCCACAATGCTCCCCTGGTGAAAATCATGTTTAAACAAAGTATCAAGGTATTGAAACAGTGGGTGTGAAGGGAAGCAGTACCGGCCGTCACACAAATCTATACCCCCTTGGAACGCTAGCACTCTTCGTTGCGGGGACTGCAATGCTGGTGCGTCCATGCACACCACTTTCTGATGGTGAGTGAAAATGAACCCCGACACAAGCTTGAACTCCTTCGCCTGCGGATTGCGAGGACACAACAAGCAGTGCACTTTCGTGTTTTTAAAATACAGAAACGTGTCTTCGTCGTGGGAGTTCATGATTCCAGTGAGAAGATGATTGTTATCCGATTTGTCATCCCACACCAACATCAACACGGTCACGCCCTCGTTTGCCTTGCGTACCAGAAGCTCCCCGAGCGTCTCCCCCAAGTTGCCAGGTAAAGGCTTGCCTTCTTTGTCTCTTATTAGAGCGATCGTCGCGTTGATAGACCAGCCTGCAACGTAGATGAACTTCTTCGCATCGTTCATAGCATGGTAAACGGTCTCCCAGCCCTTTTCGGGGGTGTAGTACTGGCCATTGTCAAGCATGATCTTAGGGTTGAAAGTCTCGTCGATGTGGGCGTTTTGATATGGAGTCACCTTGCATCCTCTTCGCATGGGGAAGAGCGTGTGAGAAACGCCCTCAAATGCACCACCTGCAACAGATGGACCACCACGATCGTCAGTTTCTTCAAATTGGTGAGCCCAAAGAATTGTGAGATTCATCTACACAAACATCTGAAAGCAGTCAAAGTCGAAGAATTCAGCCAATGTAACGATATTGACGTGCAGCTAGTTACACATGAGCCGGTTCATGTTCCCAAAATGCCGATTCGAAATCAATCAGGCAACAACTTCATAGAAAATTCTATTGTAAGGAATAACCGAAGCATTTCAATGAACCGGGAGACTGACCTGCAACTCCTGCGTCCCAGTACTTGTCACTCACGGCTGGTTTGAACTGTAAGACGATGTGGAACTTGGCCATGCCCTCGTGGTCGCCCGCCAGCTCGTACCATCCGTCGATTCTTTCCCCCGCGAGGAGCTGGTCCGTGATGGGAATCTTGGCGGTGCCCATGTAGATGGCGCCGGAGTACACGAAGGCGTTGATGGAGGCGACGTGGTGGCCCACGAAGATGCGGAAAGACTCCTCGAACTTGATCAACTTGGTACGCTTGAGAGGACGCGTGCGCGCTACTCGCACTGGGGGAAGCTCCACGGTGGCGATCACGCCGCCTAAGACGTCGTCCACCATCTGCACCAACGAACCCCATTAGATATCAATGTTTGCAAACGTATTCTTCAGGAGGGCTGTAGTGCTTATGAAAACAAACAAGATACACGTTTAGCGTTGTACAAGGACTAGTGGGCTAGTGGTTTTAGGAAAGCTTTTATTCTAGGGGTGGAAGGTAGACAGTTCAGAAGAGGAGCTGGGTTTTAAGCCATCGCCACTCCACTCTTCTCGGTTTCTATTCCAACACTCAGAGTTCCAAGATCTGATTTCTTCACCATCAGAGCACCCAAGATTGTAGTGTCCTCATTGAGATTATGCTAAAGGAACTCCAATTTGGAGCTTGCTCATAGAACAAGTACTGTTTTCCATAGGATCCAAATTCGAGTTACGCCCTACTTACTTTCATTTTTGAGCAATTTTTGGCTTCAGGCTTCTACAAGAATTATCGGGATCTATCTTGAATATTGGAGATCGTGGCCCTTTTCAGACATCACTCTTGAACTTTATAAAGCCTAGAGATATAAATCGTATAAAGCCTAAATGATTTCAGTCGCTTGTCCAAAAAGAAAGAAGTATAAGCATAACGTCCCTTCTAATTGCAGATGCAAAGATACCACATTGACAAAAAATTGTTCCAGTTTGCTCCTACAAGCGTTCATCTGTATCTACGCTTCTGTCCCCTTACTTCACAACGCTCAACCTTCCTCCCCAGTGGTTGTCATACTCAGATAATGAACTGGTCAATGAAAACGTGGTGAAGTTGCAATCAATGACAAGAGATAACCAAGAAGAAGCACCAACCTTCCATTCATAATTTCTAGTTAATGCAACCTTTTTGATACAAGACACCAACTTCAATTGGCTAAACCCGAGCTCAGTTTCCAGTGTATTTTCAAAATTGTGAAGGTCAAGAGTTTAGGGTTTCCAATCGAGGCTTCTCAACGTACCCTGAACAGTTTGGGCAATCCGGAGGTGTCGACCTCATCGAGAGTGATGTCGAGGATGCCGTGGAGGAGAGAAGGCGTTGCAGCTTCCGCTGGTGGGATTCCAGTAGAACCGGGCAGCCGTTTGTTCTTCTCCCGGGTGGGGATACACGCACAACATTCCCTCACAGATTTGCCATAGCTGTTCCCCATCGTTGCTCCCTTTACTTGAGATAAGGCCTATCACTCCTCTGGTAATTGACCAACATGGATCCAATTTAGATTACACAGGGTGCAACAACTAGCTAATAATTCAATCCAATATAATGTGTAACTAGGGGTGAGATAACAAGCTTGAAAGGATCCATTGCACATATGACGCATTTGAGGTAACAAGTGTCTAATCCATCTCAAAGAGTTAGCCTGAAATCTTGATATCTCAAGTAAGTTTAAGAATCTTTAGTTGTAAGCACTACCACCTCACGCTCATTCTTGTTACTTGAACTAGTATAAAATCAATATTGAAAATAACGAGGTACAGCAAATAAGGAAATAATTTCGCACCAATCGAGATGTATGGTTTCGTTGCTACTCCCTGTACAATGCAAAGTGACCTAAATGTATTCCATTTGCAGTTCGAACCTATAACATAACTAATGGAGCTGACTCCAGCTGACTTAAAGACTAACACCTCCAAAATTGCAACCATATTTCAATGCCCCTCTTGCCCCTCTTCAATCTACTGAAGAATAGTCTCAACAAGAAGCAGGGTTTACGCAATAAAAACAGGGCACTTCTTTCGATATCGTATCATCGTTCTTGCCATTTCAACGATCAAGACAAACCCGCAAGCTCTGACTTGACTGAATCAGACTAACCCAAAATGCAGCAATTTCTAGACTTTCTAGAATAACTCAAAGTGCGCCATTGGGAGTTAAATCCATACCCCAATAATACCGACCTGTGTAGAGCTTGAGAGGCTCTAACCGGAGCGCTCCGTAGCCGTCAACTTCCAAACAAAAAACACGACATGACTGTCCACGAGCTCCAATCCAAGTGCGATACCACTCGAAATATGGCCCTGACACCGACTGTAATAAGAATAGAAACTGGCGGGCTTGAATGAGATCCTGCGACTAGACTGCGACAAGAACCTGTAGCGGGTGATAACAACTAGAAACCATAGCCGTAAAAATGGGGCATGGGGATGACAAAGGACATAAGCTTAAGCAGGAGGCCACAATACATCGTGCAGATGGCGACCCACAATGGGACAAGTGGCAGGGTGGAAGGAGTCTGCAGTCTGCAGTGGAGGGACGCTGTTGGGAAGAGGCTTTGGCTTCTGGAGGTCGTTGCCGTTGATGGTGTTGAACGGTGTGCAGTAACTTAGTAGGGAATGGAATATCTCGTTTTTGCTTCTGCCACAGAAGAATATGCTTTTAAAAAACTTCCATTTCATTCTTTCAAGAAGAAGTACTGTACACAAAGAATATGCTAGTATGAACGACAATTTCTTTCACAACAAGGAAAGAGAAGAAATAAGCACTGTGTGAAACCTCCATTTCATTGTTTCAGAATGAAGAAGAAGAAGACGATTCTTGGGTAAATGTCTATTTCTTTCAAAATAAGGAAAGAGAAGAATATGCTTTTGTAAACTTCCATTTTACTGTTGTAGAAAGGAAACGTAGAGGAAGGCAAGTGCTTGTATTACACTTCCATTTGATTCAAAAAGAAGAAGACGTGACTTCCATGTGTTCCAAGAAGAAAATGCTTGTACAAAACGTCCATTTGTTTCAAAAAGGAAAAGAACCCGGAAAGAAGAATATGCTTGTATAAAACAAACATTATATTTGAAACGAGAAGGAGAATATGCTTGCAAAGATTAAAGGGACAATGAGGTGTGTGTGAACAACGGGGAAAGTGAGCCCACCCAGAAAAGATCAAAAAATTCTTAGCACCACTTGAGGTGAGAATTTTTTCGACCAATGTAAAGAAAGAACTGACTCATCTCATGCATTCCATAGTTCGCTCTCTTTCTACAGTTATCAACAAAATGATTGCATGACAAACTGAAGAAAGTCAGAGTCACGAGAGGAAGCACCCAGTCGGTTTTGATAACTAATCAAATCAAAAGCGAAAAATGACACTCATTTTGGAAGATTGTACAACAAACTGTTGATTCGAATTGATTACTCGCTTGTAACATGGATCCAAAGGCCTGTTTGAGAAGGACGCGTTGCACAGCGGACAATTCCAATCAGCAGATAACGAGACAAACCGAAGTTAGCTTCGAACTCATGCACAAGAAGGCCAGATCCCTTGCAGACGATATGGATAGAGAGTACAAAAGAGTTCCTTATTTCATTAAAAGTGACAAGTGGGAGGCGGAGGACTGATCCACTAATAAAGAACAGAGCCGCTAACTAACAAGACACATAATAGATGCAGAAGCTACTCAATATATCCCTGTGTCTCAAAATGGAAACGTGACAAGTCCAAGTTTAACTTCTCTCTTCCATGAAGTATGCATTCAGGTAACCCAATGCAAGCAATCCATTCTTATAGATCATACCAGATTGCCTCTTATACGAGTTCAATAAGCATCAAAGACTACAACAACCAAATTCGAAGTGCATGTCACTAATGACCAGAACTGTCGTGTGACTTTTCTTTCTTGTCTCCAAACGCTTGTCGTTCCTTCTCCTTGTTAATAGCATTCATCCGCGAATACTGCAAAGTACAAAGGCAGAGACACATATCAAAAGATGGCATTAATTTCTTAGAATCCTTAGAGAAAAACAAACAAACTGTGGTTCCTGCTTAGTACAGACCAAGGTGATTAACTCTACAGAGCTTGCCGGGTCTGTGAAGCAGTGACATGCCCGCAGCGCTTGCACACTGTAACTGTGAAGAGTAACTAACGAGGTCGAGAAATGACATCTCAGCCTCTACTCTATTATCTTCACATAACACAAAATCAAAATATATTATGAAGAGACTGAAAGAAACAAGGTAAGCGATATACCCAGAGGTACGGTCCTAGTTTACACATCCTATATTTTATTCTAGCTACAGCCATATGGCAAAGTATATGGACGAGCGCGCATCTTTAGTACAAATGTAGCACACTGAGGAACAAAAATCGCACTAAATGGACAAAATCGCACTAAGTCCGAGTATGGGGCCCCGTGATTCAGATAATGAACCCTTCACAGTATAGGGCAAATATAGGGTAGTAAGACAGGGAGAGACTTGACAGATTTTGTGGGCAGAAATTTTCATGGAAGTTTTTGAAATTTCCGAAGTCTGCTGGAAGTCTCCTAATAGCGAGTTCTTCCTCTGAATGACGGGGGGCCCCATACTAGGACCGTGCCTTCGTACCCTTAGAACACAAAGTCAACAGAAGTAAACCGTAGGAAAGACATCGAACAATGAGAAGTCGCCGCCGACAACGTAATTCTCTTGCTAAACTTCACAGCTGCGGAAGCTGAGAGGGAACTGATGGATAAATGCAGCACATGTAAATATTCTGGAAAGCCCTTTCTCTAAGCAGATTATGAAGAGGAGCAGCGCCATGTACTTATTGGAGCATAAAAGTGGTCAAATCCAACCAGCGCAAGAGGGAATTCACAAGTAAGCCTATAAGGAAAAATTACGCGTGTGCAAAAGTAAGAAAGGCCACCAGAAGGTCTACATTCCCGTTCCAAAAGATAAATAACAAAAAAATCACTCTTGAGAAACATTTAGTAAAATCACGAAATCTCCCTGCTCATCTAAAGTCTCAAAAATATCGTGCCCAGCATAGAGCTATTTTTCAGAACCCTAAAACCAGCTAAATGGCGTGAATCTCGGACAGTGCGGTCCGACAGTCGAACTACATCTCTGAATTCCACGACTATGGTCCAACCCTAATATCCAACAAGCACAACGAAACCCTAAAACCAGCTAAACGCTTAAATCTAAAAGTGTGCGACCCGAAAATCAAACTGCAGCTCTGAATTCCATGTCCATGATCCGACCCTTGTGATCCAACAAGCAGATCCATCACAACGAAACCCTAAAACCAGTAAATGGCTTGAATCTAAAACAGTGCGACCCGATGATCGAATTCCATTTCCAACCCTAAACCCTAATACTCCATCAACAGATCCCTCCCATTCTGGAATCCAAATCTATGAAAGACAATGTCACACGCTTTCTCCACGAAACTGCCAAACACTAAATTCAAGAACACAAGGAGGATTGACGTTAAGAAGTGTTCCTGAAAAGATGAAGCGCACCTCTTTGCGATGGTGCAGGCACTCGAAGTAGTCGTCGCGGCGGGAGGTGCATTCAGCGGGCATGTTGCAGTGCGACATACAGTCACTGAAATCCATCCACACGTCGTAGCAGCGGCCCTTCTTCCCCGTGACCCCAAATCCCGACGCCATCCCCACCAAATTGCGATCGCAGCGAGCAACAGCGACGGCAGGAACACAAGTAGTGGCCTCAGAATGAAAGGGAAGGAAAAGGAGCGCAAAGGGTGACCGGCCTAGACGGTGACCGTCCCTACATGCATAAGGCACCATATTTTGGTGTCAACTAAACTTTGTCGACTAAAATCTTTACAAAACCTACTATTTTTACCAGTTGAATATCGTTTAAAGTTAAATTTAAACATCAAGAATTTGAAAGATTCTATCTCTGACATAAAGCATTAATGTTATGAATCACATGGGAAAATAAAACATAACAATACCACTTATAAAAACTTGGGATTTTTGTTTATTTTTTAGTAACTCCACAAAGCTCAAAAAATCCAATGTGAAGAAATGTTTTCTTCATTTTCAAAATAGATTGTGAAGCATAATCACATCTTACAAAGGTTGCTTGCATAATCAAGAATTGCAACTTTGCATCTACTGTTCATTCATGATTATCCTTAAAACCCTATTCTTGCTATGGCCACCTTCCCCAAATTGTTTGAGGAAATTATTGACCATGTTTTTAAGGATAGTAGCAAGATGTCTTATGAAAAATGACTTCTTTAACCCTTTTAATGTTTGCATCATTAGAGAAGATGCTAAGTATGAAGATTAGAAATCAATCATTTAGTCAAATATTCATAGATTTATTTCAAATCATTTTTGAAGCTATAACTTTAGGAAACTCGCTAAGAATATTAATTCTATTTTTAGATTTAAAAAAATATATTGAATAAAATTATAGTTCTATTGATTTGCTTAAAATAATAAAATATCTATAAATGATAACATCAATAACTATTCCTAATAGTATATTTTTTACTCTATTCAAATATTGAACATCATGTGCTACTTTTCCTATGAGTTTTTTTAGTAGCAATCTAAAATTGGTATTTTTTATAATTATTTGAATTATTATACAATAGAAAAACTATAGCTATCTAGTAGAAATTTTGGTATATTTATATGGGATAAATTTTCAAATTTTCAAATTTTCAAATTTTCAAAAAAATTGTGAAGATTTTTTTAAATTATTGTAATTCTAATAAATAAAAATTAAGATGATTATATCACCTATAATAAATATATTGAAATACTCTGAGATTTTTGTGGAAAAAAAATGAGAATGATTAATAACATTTTTGTTATTTAAAATAAAAAATAGAAGGACCCAAAATCATGTATGATCCAACTAATACTGAGATGTCATAGTTGTGTGCGAGACTATGTGGAGTCCTCTCTAGAACTTGACATTGACATTGAAGTCATGTGAAAGTGATTGTTCTTGGAATTTGTGCCAACTTTTGCAAAAGAGTTGTATTATTGTTTTTAATTTTTGCTCTTCAATCTTTGATGTTACAACCCACCTCCTACAAAAGTGTTCCCAATTACTTCATTGGATTATCTTCTACTTTTTTTTCTACCAATTTCAGCTTTCTTTCTCATCTTCAATATTATCATTGTAGGAATTAACTGACTCAAAAACTTTTAAAATTTTGATTGATCATTTCCATGCATTGCTCCACAATGCTTTTTTTGTTGCTTTTTTCCTCTTTTATTTGTTTCAAAATTTGGATGAGATTGGAGTAGGTGTAGTTGATTGTCTCTTCATCTTCCAATTCTTGACTTTGAGGGAAGAAAAAATATTGTTTTGCCTCTTGAATGAAGCCATGGAGATTGTGTGAGATATAAATTGATTGCAATTTCAAGAAATAGTTGGATATATGAGAATGTAAATGTGATTAGATCTACTTGTAGTATTTGTTGATTACAATTTTATGATAGTTTTTTAGCATGTTTGGAGTATGCCATGTGACAATTTAAGATTCAATGTTTATGCGAGGATTTGTTCATGGAAGTGTTTTTCAATTCTCCATAGTTTGTATACAATGAAAGTCACATGTATAGTTTGTATACATGAATATAATTTTCCTCTTTTTTCTATTGTAATATCAAGCTTTGGTTGATTTAGACAACAATTGGTGTTGGCACAACTATGAGCAAGCCCTAATTGCAAGGGTGTTTAGGTTTTAGGTTCAAGCTCCAAGAGTTGCCTATAGATGTAATTTATAGGACTCTATTTTATATAGAAAAGGATTTGAAGTATATTTGAAGTTCCTATAATATTGTAGTTTCTGGATTTAGGAATTGTAAATGATGGTAGGTGCACTAACATCACCAATTGTAGTGCCCACTACCATCAAAATTCCCTCTACATCGAGACTCATTGGCTCAACATCAAAGGTGAGTGTAGCATTAAGATTTGGCTCAAGTTGTTGTAGATCCAAGTGGTCTAATTTAAGAAGAACGAGAACATCACACTTTTCTTGGGACATTAGCCTTAGAAATCAAAGCTCAACAAAAGAGTTGGTTTTTGCACGAGCTGCTTCGAATTTTTCAATGGATTGTGATTCTTCATTATATTCTAATATCAATCGAGTAAGTTTGAAATTTTCTATCTCAATTACTATTTATGATCATTATATCTTTCTTTACATATATTGCATGACATATGATATTTTTATTTTGTAGTTTTATCTCTTTGCTTCAATAGGATTTTAGATTTTTCAAATGAAGTTGGATGAGTGACTTCCAATCATCTACTCTTATTCAGTGAACTCTCTCTAGATATAAGCTTTTAAAACCTCAAACTATATGGATATGTAAATGAATTTTCCTCAACAATGACTTCTTTGAGATGAATGTTCTAGTTATTATCATAGTTAAAAATGAAACGAATGAATAGGTTTCTTAGGATGAATGCATCTTGTATATTTTCATTCATAAATTTTGTTGTGGTGCAATTTATTTTTGCGATTTGTTCTTGTTTAATTTTTACATCCTAGGGACTCTTTGATTTCAATGAAAGTTATGCTTTTCTCTATATTTCATTTCTTATTTTAAATTAGGATTTTGAGTATTATGTTATTAGGATAGGAAAATTTGATAAAAGATGGGACATAGCTATTGAATTGTAATAAACACATACAAACACAACTAGCATCGATTGTATAAAGTCTTTTCAGTCTATTTTACTTTTGAATCTTTAATTTGCACTAAAATTGGTGTGACCAAATTTCATTTTATTTTTGCAGAGTGTCCTTGGCATTATCCTTGGTGGAGGAGTAGGAACTCGACTATTTCCCTTGACTATGAAACGAGCAAAGCCAGCTGTTCCGATTGGAGCCAATTATCGCTTGATTGATATACCAGTTAGCAATTGTATCAATAGTAACATCAATAAAGTCTATGTGCTCACTCAATACAACTCAACATCATTGAATAGGCATGTGTCTCAAGCATTTGGGACCAATGTTGGGGGATTTAAGAATGAAGGTTTTGTAGAGATTTTGGCTGCCCAACAAAGCCATGAAAACCCCAATTGGTTTAAGGTACTCATATATATTTGTCTTTTTTTTTATAGCTTCAAATAATTGCATTTGGCAAGGAAGTGAGATAAGACAAACTTTAATATATATAAGAATTTGAGAACTCCTAACTTTAAAGTATGAGCATCATTATTAACACCTTGTAAATAACTATACCTAAATTACAACTATAAATATTCAAAGAAGGATCAATGATAAACCATCACTTGAAAAAGGTATTGAGAGAAGTCAATAGACAAGTGTCATGCTATTAATTTACTCGGATTAGGGTTGTTGTTTTGTTTTTTGGAGAAATATTGATGTGGTAGCATATAAGAAAATGGTGAAGCCAAATATTTTACTATTCATCTACATTTGTCTTTACATTCACATATTTGGATGAATTTCATTTAAAATTGGCAATTTCATCCAATTTTTTTCCAGAAATTGGAACAACTTAGTCTCATCATCCAATTTTTCTTCAAATTTTCCTGTAGATTTGATTCTCCCCAACTATTTTTGGTGATTTTAGGCATTTAAATGCCTAAACAAAACACCTGATTCAAATGGTGTCTCGGACGGTGTTCACTAAATTCTTTCAACAAGTTGTGCTTGATATATGATGCATCTATCATCAATTATTGTTAGCCTACTCCAATAAAATTTGGAAGTCAATACTTACGTATTTTTTAACCAAAACAATATACTTCAATTACTTCATTGTGCCTTTTTTTTAATTTGCAAATAAACACTCAATTTTTTTTTATCCATAAATTAAATAGTTTTTTATTGATAAATAAAATTCAAAATAGTTAGTACTCATGTGTTATAAAGAATGCAACATTGTTTTGATTATTCCCTCTAAAATAGCAATTTCATTCTTTTTTATTGTAAAATATGGATTAGAAGGTATTTCTATAACATCTTATTAAATTTGATATAATATAGGGAACTGCTGATGCAGTAAGGCAATACCTTTGGCTCTTTGAAGAAGCTGAAGTTATAGACTTTTTGGTATTGGCTGGAGACCACTTGTATCACATGGACTATCAAAAATTTATTCAAGTTCATCGTGAGACAAATGCTGATATTACGGTGGCAGCATTGCCTGTGGATGAAGCCCATGCAACTACATTTGGACTTATGAAGATTGATGATATGGGTCGTATTTATGAGTTTGCAGAGAAGCCTAAAGGAGATGCACTTAGGGCTATGAAGGTATAGATTTTGTGTGAGCATAATCTAAACCACATTAATGTATTATTCCATCAACATGTATGGTTTTCAAACAATTTTTAGAGGTTTATATTTGTTGATTAAACATTATTTAGTGTGGAGTTTGTATATGCTTGAAATATTTTGTAGGTGTGATTGGTTTCATGTCTAGAAAGTCAAATACCATATTTGTTCTTATAATTGTAAGAGTAGATCATGTCATACATTCTAGTTTATTTACAGGTGGATACAACTGTGTTGGGCTTGGATGCTGAAAGAGCTAGTCATAAACCCTATATTGCTAGCATGGGTATCTATGTGGTGCGCAAAGAGACTATGGTTTCATTGCTTCAAAATGATTTTCCCAAGGCAAATGATTTTGGAAGTGAAGTGATTCCTGGAGCTACAAAGATGGGATTGAAGGTATTTTGAAACATGCCCTTCTCTAAAACATTATTCAATATACTTATTTTTTTGTTGGATTCAATTGTGTTAATCAATGGCTTAATACTAAAAGAAATCCATGTTTTTTTTAATGTATTTTTTGTAACATTTACCAATTTTTATATCAACAATGACATTTTATGTAACATCAACATGTTAGTTGTAACATCAAACGTAATATGAAAACAAGTGGACATTACAAAAAATAAATTACAAAATACAAATTCTTCTACTATAAATTTTTTAATTAATGAAAACTTACAGCAATAATGCAATGAGATTTCAACATATACAATAAGGATTAGACATTCATATTATGAAATGAACATAAGGCCATGGACTTTGACTTTCTTGTAAAAAATTTGTTCTATAAAATGATATAATACTTTTTCTGTTCATATTACCAAGTGGTATGCTAAATACTAATCTCAGGTAACATTAGGTGCAAGCCTTCTTGTTTGATGGCTATTGGGAAGACATTGGGACTATTGAAGCATTTTACAATGCTAATATGGGAATCACAAAGAAGCCTATTCCTGATTTTAGGTGGGTAATGCAACCTTTGGAATCTTTATTTATTGAAAATGTTTCAATTGAGATAGATCATAATTCAAATTGCCTATTAGTATAGGGTGATTTTTTGCTTCACTGCAAAGGGTCTAAAATGTTTTGTACAAAAATGCCACTATAATGAATGGCAATGAAATTAGTCACATTTAGATCTTAATTCTAATTACTTGTTGTTATGTGTCCAATGCCTTTGGTTGCTATTATAGTTTTTTTGACAAGAAGTCTCCAATTTACACACAAACTCGATTCCTTCCACCGTCAAAGATGTTGAATGTTGATATTAGAGATAGTGTCATTGGAGAAGGTTGCATCATCCAGGTATTATTTGTAGAGATATCACAATTTTTAAAAGGTTTTACAAAAACAATCAATATGTAATCATATTAAAATTTTATGATTTTCTATTTATGAAATAATATCTGAAAAATCTTATTTTTTGTATTTATAATATAAATTAACTATAAACTAAATATGACATCTTGGTGAGTTTATTTTGGACAAATAATCCTATCTTTTTTTTTATCACAGAAGGCCAAAATCTATCATTGTTCGTTGGGCCTCCGCTCATGGGTGGCTGAAGGTGCATATATAGAAGATTCACTACTCATGGGTGCTGACTATTATGAAGTGAGTGCATTTTTCATCCTTTTCAAACCCATTTGTAAATGAGTATCTAAATAGGAATTACCAATAAATCTTTTCCATCTAAGATGTTAAAAAATGCATTAAATTAAAATGTTAATTTTTCATGAATTAGACATATTCATGATGATTTTTTTGCCTAAAGTTCTTGAAACTTACAAATTTGTAACATGATGAAACCTTATCAAAATTGAAGAATATGTCCAATGCAATATTGCAATGACAATCTACATTCATGACTTATTGGCATATTTTTATCTATTATATTGTGTAGCATCATCTAGTCATATTACGACTTGGTGTCATACATTCATGTTGCTCTATGGCCAGGCAATCCCGGTGAAGCCCATTGCATGCATCTAAGCCTAGGTCTTCATTACGCGTGTGTGCCAGACGGATGAACAACGGATTGAATTATTGTCTTCGGGTGGAATACCCATGGGCATTGGAAGGAACTCCATTGTAAAAAAAGCCATTATTGACAAGAATGCACGTATTGGAGAAAACGTTAAGGTATTTTCCATCAATTAAGCATTTAAAAGTCTTGGAAGCTTGTTAGATAAGTGATAGCAATCTCTAAAATTTCACTTGATTCCTTGCAATATTGTTATCCAATTCTTGAGTAAAAATGGACCCTAATAATGCTACATTTGATTTGTAGATAGAAAATGTAAATGACGTTCAAGAGGCTGATCGACTAAAAGATGGTTTTTTCATCCGAAGTGGATTAGTTATAATTTTCAAAGACGCAATTATTCCCCATGGGACAATCATCTAGGATTCTCTTTTGAATTGTTTTTTTGAAGTTAAGGTACATGTACATTTTCGTAAGTAAGTTATGAGGTACTATAAGTTTTACCTTTATTTAGAGGTGCAAATAATTTTCTTCATGATTCACTTCTTCTACATAAGACTTAGGAGATAATTTTTTTGAATCAAGCTTATCTAAGCCTAATTGCCGTTGGCAACTGCCTTTGCCAATTTTGCAAAACAATGTAATATATTTTTTCATTTAATGTTGTTTGCAACCATCTTCTAAATATAAATAGAAAAAACTATTGATGCATGTGATTCAAAACAACCTCCAATTGGAACTTCCTTTACATGAAAGCTTCTAAGAATTACATTGCCACATTGTACATTCATTAACATGATCTTTTCACCACTCTTCATCCTCATAGAGTGAAGTCATAGAGAACTTAGTAAGATGTGCTAAATTTTTATTATATTCATTAGTTATGGAGAATCTTAGGCTTTATCAATTGCATATTGTATCTAAGTAGCTAAACTTTGTGCTCAATGTGAACCTAATGTTCTTTGAGTGCAATCCCTACCTATTTGCATCACCATTTGACACCCCTTGTTTTTTCATGAATCTAATATTAAATAGTCATTTCTATCCTATGAGATTTGGGCCATGCGAAGAAGATAAGAATGGCAAGTTGAGAACCTTATATTTAGATTTTAGCAATTAGGTGAAGGTTGCAATGAAGAGGCGGTTTATATTAGGACCAAAATGTTGAACCTCTTGAATTTTCAAAGTAGTGATCGGATGAGAAGTAAGTTGTGTTCCAAATTGGGTTTACACTCATATCTTGAAGACCATATAATATGCTAAACTCCCCAAACCAAGATTTTGTTTATTTAATTAATCTTGCAGTTTACAATGTCAAATTTTTAATAAATAGATATAGCCGAGCTATATGACAATATAGATAATTGTTTATTATGTCAAATGTATTATGATTGATTGAAGGTTATTAGTATCAATTCTCATTGGTAAGTGATCAAGAAGATTTTGCCATAGGTGTAGATAGTAGTTTGTCTTCTAAATGCATAGTCAGAAAAAGTGAACAAATCATTAGAAGAGTTTTCAGGCCATTGGGAGACCTCGAGTTCTCCGACGTTCCTGGACTATGGGAACGTTGCAAAACCAACAGACCAACCTGGCACAGAGACTACTGCATTAATGAATTAATTTAAAAATATTATTTAAAAATTAAATTTTTATTTTTTTATTTTTTTAATAATTAATTAATTAAACTGTCCGGCCATGGTTTGCATTATGGAGAACCATGGCCAGAAGGTCTCTCATAGGCCTCATTTCTCTTCTAATGCCTCAAAATGATTACAATTTTGATTTATTTTACACCAACTTGTATATGTGGCACCCATTGATAGGTCCTCAATGATTAAAAAACCACATAAATCCATGAGAGGAAAACCAAAGTATGAGGTTTTTGAAGTTTATCACATGAAGAATCACCAAAAAATAACATTGAATTTCATATGAAAGTAAGGAAAATAGGAGTCATGAGTATTGGAAAGGGTGGAAAATAAAGTTTACAAGCGTCATATACGTTTCGTAGTATATCCGTATATCCGTATATCCGTAGAATATCTGTAGTGTTCTCCAGAGGTAATGAAAAAGTGTGTTTGGCAAGTACCACGGGTGACATTGTATTGTATTGGATGTCTTTAACAACAATGACATTGTCAACTACTCGACCAATATCTCAGATACAGATAACTTATAAGAGAAATAAAGACAAGTCAATTGGACAATGAAGCCAACACAAAAAGGGTTGTAAGGAAAAATGAAAAAAACGGTTGAAAAAAATATTTGGAACTATGTAATCATATTGTGTGCCTTCATGAGCCTCATTAATGTTGTAGCTAGCCTCTATTGTCCTAAATTAGCAAGATGGGATCTAGGATTCATGTGCTTAAAGAAGATTTGAGTCACATCATCCATTGTGACTCAAATACTGCATCATACATTTCCATAGAGTAGCAACTCTTGTGTATTCCATGCCACCTTGCCAAATAGGGAGAATCCATGAAGTAGACGGGATGTACTGTCATGACTGTAGTATGGGGAGAATTGTGTTTGGAAGTGTGCTACCCAATTGTTTTTTTAAATTTGAATCTACAAAAAGTAGCAACTCTCTCAATGAGATTTTAATGAGTCAAAATGAAGTGACTCAATTTTTGGCAAAAAGAGTCCGGTGTTTAACATACTCCTCAATATCTTCTTCCATCTACTAAGACATCACATTTTGTTGAACACAATCAAAGTGATCCTCTCCTTTGTCTTTGATGCAATAATCGAGCATGCTAATGTAAGTGTGGAGACTAGTGTTTCATAATGTTTTGCTAAGGATATGGTGACCAACTGGGGTAGCTTTTGGTTTGTTCCAACTAAGGTAGGTTTTGATTAGTTTACTGACCACGGATGCAGTAGTAGCTATAATCCGGCAAACCATCTGCAAATGGAGCTTCATCATAGCACCACCTCTTTCAATAGAGAAGAGGCTAGAAACACATTCTTTTTCTAAGAAATTTTCCATTGTTTTCTATTGATTAAGTGAGATGTTTAAGTTGCCAACAGAAATTGTGACACTCAATTCCAACAACTTGCGCTCAGCCAATTTTTGTTTTAGGGGAGCCTTTTAGTGATTGTTTTCTTCATACAAAGAGGTTTTAAACTCCCAATGCTCTTTACAACACTAGGACCTACTTCATCAACTATAGAAAAGTTTCTTTTGCAACTACTCTTCCTTATTTTCTTACTATGTGCAAGAGTAGAAGGAGTAGCAAAGGCAATAGGAGTCAGAGCAGCAACAACATTAGGAGTCGGAGCAACAATGACATCAAGAGTTAGAGTAACAACGACAACAACCAATCAGACTCCATTTCCAATTACCAACTTGAACAAGCAACAACTTTAAGAGTTTGTGACAGAAGAAGTGCCATGTTTGAGGAGCAAAAGTGACAATCAAGAGCAAATCCAATATAGAAGACGACTTCATAACAATGGTTGTGTTATAGCACAAGTGAGAGCACAAGAAGGACCTAATCTTCCTAGTGAAGAAGGTTACAAACTTGACTACCATTCATTCTCTATCGAGAAGCCAAAACTCTAAATATCTCATGTGATTGAGGAACCATATCTTGCCGTTGTCTTTCCGTCTCCCTTTAATTCAAAACTACGAAAACTACTTTAGTGACCTCGGAGTAGTCCTTAGACTTTCACAGCCACCAACACCTGCAACACAATGAATTAAAAAAATGAAAACGCAAACAAAACAAGCATGCACTTTTAAGAACCTCGCGACTCAATGAATCAAAACATTTAGTTAAACAACGTTGTTTAGTATTCCAAAACTACAAGTCAAATCTACCACAAGTGTTGCACCATGATAACATTTTTGTTTATGGACAACTCTAGCAAGTTCCGGATAGACACAAATACAAACACGAGAGGGTTCAAACCCTAAGTGCAAGAATGCAAATTTCTAGAAATCGACATTGTCTCCTATCCAAAGCCAAACAAGTTTAAAATCAAATGTACTAAATCATTCAATTCCATATTGCCATTGAAAATTTCAACATAGAATATTGCGACGCAACAATTCCAACAGCATAATTTATGGCAATTACCAGTCTAGGCACCAGATGGCGGACCTGACTTTGGAACTCTCCTTGAGAATGGTCATTTCGTCAGCAATAATGGTACTCAAACCTCCATAGGACAATAACTAAAGGCAGAAAGGCTGCGAAGACAGAACATAGACTTAATTGAATCCAAACATGCTAAAAACGCAATAAACCTCTCCAATCCAAAACCTCTGAAACTACAAAATCAAAACAAATCCAACAAACAACCAATCATGCTTACTCATCTGTCTCCATGCTCTGGTCTCCATAATCATCACGCTATTTGATTGCTTTCAAATCCTCCTTTATTGCTCCAACGACATTGTGGCGTGGCATGGCAACTCTCAATGCGCCTCAAACCCTAATAAAAAAATGGAGGGCGTGGTGCGACTATCTCTTCTGATTCTCTGACCCAATGGATGACCCAACATATGTTTTTTTTAACCCCTAAAGGACCAAGGCCGTTCTTCTGTCAAAAACTACTCAAAACTGTCATTTTTGCTGCATTCATCCAAAAAAACAAAAGAAAATACTTTTTTTAGAATCTAACCATAGGATCTTGTACTTTACTAGTCTAGTATCATGTGGTAAAAATTTCATGGAGTTTGACAGTACAGATTGGAAGATATTAGCATTCAAAGTTGAAAAAAGAAAGTTTTTTGAACACTAGCTTGCAATTTCAGATGACTTTGAATGCCATTTGGGAAAAAAAATTACACCATGGACCTTGAATTTAAAATTTTTGTTTTGAATAATTGAGTTGAAAGTCTAGAAAAAAAAATTAAAAAGAAACACGATTGATTTTCATTCTTTAAAAAATTGTTCAGTAGAAGTAGGTCCAAGATTGAAAGAAAAACTAAATCTTTAATAGCTCTAAAATGGGATTGAAAGACAATAATCTAAACGGTGAGATTGTTCTAAATAGAAAATTTAACCTTGTCAAACAATTTTTTGTGAAAAATTGTGAAAATTGCATTCAGAATTGAATCCTATAAGTTATTTTTTCAAGAAGATGCTCAAATTGCCTGAAAAACAAGATTGTTCATAACTTTCACATTACTAATCCAAATGGAATGAATCAAAGCTTTACATGTAGACAAAAATATGATCTTTAAGAAGAAAAAAATTAAAAAATTAATTTCAAATTTTTGTAGATTTATTTTTCTGCCCGGTGACGTGTAAATTATGTTTAAGATGCCATAACTTTTGCTCTCGGGCACCAATTGAAATAAAATTTATATTCCCACAAAGCTCATAAGTTTTCCTACCTTATGAGAAAGTTTCAAAAAAATTCACTGAAAATTGAGATCATAGGAACTTGCCCGAAATCCATTTTGTCCCCTGAGGGGACAATGGTCCTTTAGGGGTTAAATGAGATCGATGATAGAGGTGGGGGGCATTTTAAACAAAATGAGATCTAATGGTTCTTGAATTCTTAAGAGTGAGTGAGTGACCTGATCACAGAGGGAGGCGACAATAAGGGAGAAACTAGGCTTCCAATTTTTTTCAATTTCTGTTTACATCAACAGTAGGGAAGGTAGTCATTTATTTTGTTTTCTTGTAATCAACGGTGGAGGATTTTCTTGGAGGAGAGGAGGATATGAAGCCACTCAATCCTATAATGACAGGAGATAGTGATCAAGAAGATGGCTCACAATTTAATGAATAATATCTCTTGTTATATAATGAAAACCCTCCCTCCAATTTACTTTTTGGATCTTTATATTTTTTAAATTGTAGTTTTTTGTGTTTTGATTTTTAGAATGATTGTACAACAATGTACAAATTACCAATTTTTTTTGTAAGAGTGTATACAATTACCATATTGAACACTTTGTATTTTTACCAATATAAAAAAGTTTGACTGACTATATTATTCTCTATTTAGATTATACCAATTTTAAAATAACGATATCTAGTACAGGAAAAAACTATAAAGTTTTTTTCATCCAAATCATTGTTAAGTGAAGGAAAATTACTAAAAAAATGGTTAACCCTTGAAGATCCATATCTTTTTTCATCAAATTTCACTCAAAACTACCATTTCTACTGCAAAGTGCAAAAAAAATTAAGAATTTTTTTTTGCATATTTAACTATAGGATCTTGCACTAGATTGGTATAAGAATGTGTAGAAGCAATTTTAGAAATGTTGACCGCGTGAATTGCAAGTTATTTGGATTTGAAGTGAAGAAAACTGTTTTGTTTGCAGCTTGTATATGTATATATATTAAGGTTTTGAATCTTCTTAGCTTAAATTTTTGCACTACAAGTGTTGAATTAAAACAATTTTATGTTGAAGAATTGATTTGAAAGTTTAGGATAAAAATTTAAAAACAAATACACTTGAATTTCATTCCTTAAAAATTGTTAAGAAGAAGTAAGTTCAAGATTGAATGAAAAATTAAATCTTTGATGGCTCCAAGATGGAATTGAAACACAATGAATAATCCCAATGGTGAGATTATTCTAATAAGAAAATTAAATCTTGTCAATCTTTTTTTTTTTGAAATTATGAAAATTGCATTACAAATGAATCCTATGAGTTATTTTTTCAAGAAGATGCTTAAATTGCCTAAAAAACAAGATTTTCTATAACTTTCTCATCACTCATCCAAATAGAATGAATTAAATCTTTCCATATAGGCAAGAGTATTTTCTACAAGTAACCAAATTTTGAAAATTTTATTTTGACTTTTTGTGATTTTTTTGTGTTGCCTAATGAACCTTGTTTTAAATTGAAGGTGGCAAAACTTTTGCTTTCGGGCACCAATTGAAATAAAAATGATATTCCTTTAAAGCTTATGTATTTTTTTATCTTCAAAAAAAATTTCAAAAAGAAAATTGAGATTGTAGAAGCCTACCTAAAATCCATTTTGTCCCCAAAGAAGAAACAATGGAACTTTAGAGGTTAAACTCTTGGGTGTTTAGGGATGAATGGTATATTAGAATTGCCAAGACTTTTGATAATGGTAGTTGAGATGCATGATTAGCTTTTGATAATGGTAGTTGGCCATCTTACAAGCTTTTTTAACACAAACAATATTTCTATAGAATCTTCTAGAGTGAGGATTTAAAACCCTTTGAATATTGATTGATAAAATTCACTTAAATGGTGAAAAACAGTTCTAGAATATTAAGATGAATCTAGAAGGTTTTAGAAGATTATAGAAGATTGTAAAAAATTATAGAAGGTTTTAGAAGATTATAGAAAGTTGTAGAAAATTCTACAGGGATCAAAAAGAATTTAGAAAAGCTGAGAAGACTTTAAAAAAATTCAACATGTGCCAAGAAAAAGAAAAATTTCTACATAGAACCGCGAAAATTGTACCAGCTCCAACAAAAGCATCTCCACCTCATCATGCAGTTCTATATCCTCATGGGGATACTGCACACGTCAGCATCTCCACCTCATCATGCAATTCTATATCCGACATAACACGTGTCAACTCCATTGATCTCGAATCTTCGAGAGCCATCCAGAAGTTCTTCTCACTTACCGAAAACAGCGGTTGCCTCGCAAGTACGCAACACGGCAACAGCCAACCACCAAGAAAACCGCCCACATTCATCTTCACCTTCTCATCCAATATCTAGGAGACGAAGCAAATAATCATCCAAATACATTCGTTCCATCGTCAACTTCCTTCCGAGACCGCGTTTTTGCGTCGTCACTCTCCTGTGCATATAAACCCCAGCGGCCATTCTCTCTCATCATGTTTCTAGTTCCGATCCTGTGTTGAGCATTTTTATCTTTGAGGTTGAGAAGTTTATTCTGTACCTTGAGAGGGGGCGCTGGTGTTTCTGATTATAACTTTCATTTGCTGTTTGCGGAGGTGAGAGTTTTTTCAGAGCAAGATGCAGATCTTTGTGAAGACTTTGACGGGGAAGACGATCACCTTGGAGGTCGAAAGCTCCGATACGATTGACAATGTTAAGACGAAGATCCAAGACAAGGAAGGGATTCCTCCCGATCAGCAGCGTTTGATTTTCGCTGGGAAGCAGTTGGAGGACGGGCGCACTCTCGCGGATTATAATATCCAGAAGGAGAGCACGTTGCACTTGGTGCTGCGTTTGAGGGGAGGTATGCAAATTTTCGTGAAGACGTTGACGGGCAAGACTATCACGCTTGAAGTCGAGAGCTCGGATACGATTGATAACGTGAAGGCGAAGATTCAGGATAAGGAAGGAATTCCGCCCGACCAGCAGCGTCTTATTTTTGCAGGGAAGCAATTGGAGGATGGCCGAACCCTAGCGGACTATAACATTCAAAAGGAGAGCACGCTTCATTTGGTGCTGCGTTTGAGGGGAGGTATGCAAATTTTCGTGAAGACGTTGACGGGCAAGACTATCACGCTTGAAGTTGAGAGCTCGGACACGATTGATAACGTGAAGGCGAAGATCCAAGACAAGGAGGGGATTCCACCCGATCAGCAGCGTCTTATTTTCGCTGGCAAGCAGTTGGAGGATGGTCGCACCCTGGCGGATTACAACATCCAAAAGGAAAGCACTCTGCATTTGGTGCTTAGGTTGAGGGGAGGTATGCAGATATTCGTGAAGACCTTGACGGGCAAGACCATCACACTTGAGGTGGAGAGCTCGGATACGATTGATAACGTGAAGGCGAAGATCCAAGACAAGGAGGGAATTCCTCCCGATCAGCAGCGTCTTATTTTCGCTGGCAAGCAGTTGGAGGATGGTCGCACCCTGGCGGATTACAACATCCAAAAGGAAAGCACTCTGCATTTGGTGCTTAGGTTGAGGGGAGGTATGCAGATATTCGTGAAGACCTTGACGGGCAAGACCATCACACTTGAGGTGGAGAGCTCGGACACGATTGATAACGTGAAGGCGAAGATCCAAGACAAGGAGGGGATTCCACCTGACCAGCAGCGTCTTATTTTTGCAGGGAAGCAATTGGAGGATGGCCGAACCCTAGCGGACTATAACATTCAAAAGGAGAGTACGCTTCATTTGGTTCTGCGTTTGAGGGGAGGTATGCAGATATTCGTGAAGACCCTGACGGGCAAGACCATCACACTTGAGGTGGAGAGCTCGGACACGATTGATAACGTGAAGGCGAAGATCCAAGACAAGGAGGGGATTCCACCCGACCAGCAACGTCTTATCTTCGCTGGCAAGCAGTTGGAGGATGGTCGCACCCTGGCGGATTACAATATTCAAAAGGAAAGCACTCTGCATTTGGTGCTTAGGTTGAGGGGAGGTATGCAGATATTCGTGAAGACCTTGACGGGCAAGACCATCACACTTGAGGTGGAGAGCTCGGACACGATTGATAACGTGAAGACCAAGATCCAGGACAAGGAGGGTATTCCTCCTGACCAGCAACGTCTTATTTTCGCTGGCAAGCAGTTGGAGGATGGTCGTACCCTGGCGGATTACAACATCCAGAAGGAGTCTACTCTGCACTTGGTTCTGCGTTTGAGGGGAGGTATGCAGATTTTCGTGAAGACCTTGACGGGGAAGACTATCACCCTGGAGGTCGAGAGTTCCGACACAATCGATAACGTGAAAACTAAGATTCAAGACAAGGAGGGCATTCCTCCAGACCAGCAGAGGTTGATCTTTGCGGGGAAGCAGTTGGAAGATGGCCGGACCCTTGCAGACTACAATATCCAGAAGGAGTCTACTTTGCATTTGGTTCTGCGTTTAAGGGGTGGCATGTAGATTCTGGTGGCATCCTGTGATTGGAAGTGAGTCTAGAATTAGCACCAGCATGTGAAGTCTTTGGATGCTTTCTCTGTCTCCTTACAAAGGATTTATGTATCCTGGAATTTGTAAATTCAAATAAATTTCCTTGACTTTTAATTGCAATTGCGTTTGGCCTTCTATGGCCTTATCCGGGATGATGTAAAGTTTGCATGCGAATGGAATGCTCTTTTCTCACTCTGTAGTCTAAAACATTTTAATTCTTGATACGTACCATGCATTTATTTCTTCGGCATTTCAAGGGGTTAGCATTATTAAGTGCATGTATGTTTTCGTTGCAATCTTGGCGTAAGTCTTATTAAATTCTAATTGGGCCTGATTGGCCGGACTTGTGGGCTGGGTGGTTTGTTTTCCCTTCGTAACTTATGTGCGGCTTGTAATGTGTCTTTCTTTCTTGCAATTGAACGTGTGTCAGTCAGCTTGATATAAGCAGGAGTCGGCAGCAATGAGATCAATCAATCACACGAAATTGTCTGCACCACACAAAATTGGACGTGGTAGTATTATTGACAATTATTCTTGAATTGTCTGCACCATTATTACGATTGCCGTGAGAATGTAAACCTATATCAGCGTGCAGGTCGTCAACGGGAACAGTGATGATCGGTAAGTTCAAAGCTTCATGACGTGAGGATCACTGCAACAGTTCTTAAAAAAAATATTAGAAAATACGCGCTTCATTGCCAATTTTTTCTTTGAAAATTCTATTAATATTCAACGGCTAGATACGTTCCAGGAAAACGAGATGGGACCTGGAAGGCAAGGAACTCGTGGTACCGGCCTGAACACGGAATTTCTCTCCAGCGAGGCCATGTCTGCACCGCTACGTTACTTCAGCACCAATCTAAACTCGAAGTTACATCTTACCGAGTACCGACCTCCAACCGAGTTGCCTGCACCACACTATTCCCCGGTGACCGACCTCAACGGCTTGATAAACTGAACTGGCTTTAGTTCCTACCACCCATCAATATTTGTGCAGCTTGCACAACCAGTAATTCCAGTTTCTCAGTTCGTGTCAAGGGTGAGTCCCCAACGAGAAGTTCTCGTTTATGCCACTTGAATTATTAACCCTGGTTAGCAGGTTGAAATCACATCGACTCACTTGATTAGCATCTGAACTTCATAATTTCTGCTTCCTTGTTTGAATTGATCGGCTCCAGCGTGATGGCGAGAGACAACAAGCTGGAGACGGTGATCGAGAATGCGACAGGGGAGGGGCTGACCATGAAAGTGGGCAACCCGCAGTGCTTTGTGCGCCTCGCCAGCGTGAAGAAGGGCGAGCATTACACCGTGAGATTATGTTTGGACTGGACGTACCAGGAGTTCGTGTTGGAGGGCAAGAGCGACGCCGCCGTGAAGTTTTTTGTCAGTTCCGACGATTGCTGCGATTACGAGCGGATCACGGTGAAGGAATCGCAGCCGGGCGTCTTTGTGGCGGAGACTGTGGCTCGCAAGCAAGCGTTTGGTGGCCGTGAGGAAGCACAAGACGCGGCTGCGCAGACGCCATCCCTTCCCCTGGAGAAGGCGACCATGTTCAGGTGGAGGTTTTGGGTGAAGGAATGACATCAATTGTATACAACTAATAGTAGACGAAAAAGCAGTGTTGTAGACACCGAAGTAATTGATTCTTTGCACCTTTCATTTATGAAATGGACTAGATATTGGTGTGAAAGTAGAGTTTCTCAATGGAAATAACATCCCTCGCCTCGCCACTTTCTTGGAGTGGCAAGGGGTGTTTTTCCCATAAGAAATGAAGGATTGATACAGTAAGGAAATTCCCATTTGGTTGGTAATTTTCAGTTAGAATGGACGACAGAGATCATTTGAAAGTACAATTGTACTCTACTTACACCAGTCCCGGCAAGTTTTCAGATGAAAATTAAGCCGCTTTGTACACACTCCTCTGTTTCTGAATGATACCAGTGTTTCCTTTGTAAAACACAAAGAAAACACTGGTGCTATTCAGAAACAGAGGGAGTATCATTTTTGGCATCTCATTTGTCAATTTAATTGAAATTGTCTTTTGTACCTTCTCGTCAATGTGCCAACCTCAATGGTCAAGTTGTTCAAGCATGCTGAATCAATGCCTGGGTCTAAAGAAGGGAAAAGGACATAAGCATGTGATTTATCCATAGTCCATGTCCATAGCTACGTAACCATCACAGTCTATAGAAATGGGCTGCATTGGGGTTATCTAGTTCAACTAGTTAACATCTGTACAATTTTTGGGAATGAGCCAATTTAACGAAATAGGCGTTCTTTTCTTTAAGTCTGGAGTCAATTCTAAAATTAGCTGATGAATATCAATCAAACGTCATCAGAAGGGAAGAAGGGTAACTGGTTCACTTGCTAATTGGAGGTCCCTCTTCACCAGGCACACTGCGTGGCCCCAGTTTAACTGGAGGTTTTGACTTTGACTTGCTAGCCAGGCCGTTAAATTGGCACAATTCCCGCACCAAAAAATGTGACACAAAGCTACCGTACACTAAGCTCCCTTAACAGTCTTAAGTAGGAACTTAGGTTTAGATTTACGTTTCAGACCGGGCATCCTGAAAGTGCCAAAACCCTGGTCCGGAATGCCTCCAATTTAAGGAATTGACTTTCTTAAATGCTGCGTTCGTTGTGATCGCTCTGATGAACCAAAGCTTCCTCTTGAACTTTGGTCGCACTGATGAACCAAAGCTTCCTCTTGAACTTTGGTCGCACTGATGAACCAAAGCATTTGAAATTCGTACTTCGAGTGCACCTAATCGGAATGCATGAATATGCACTGTAATGTCAAAATGCAATGCGCTATCAAAATTTGTGACATGGACGTCTTTCCCAGTCCATTTTAATTGATATGATACTTTCTGAATATTGTATGAATGTGCACTGAAATGATCATACATTCGGAAATTTTTGCATAGCGATGTAGAAGAATTAATTTGTGCTTGATGACACTGATGATCTGATAATGAATAGAACTGAGTATTTTGTTGCTTTGGAATAAATATTCCTCATTAGTAACGTCAATTTCTTTAAAATGGCAAAATTCCACTACTTTGACAGTTTCAGTGGGTGCTCAAAGCCTGAAATGTCCAGCTATGTCAGCCCTAGTTTTTCGAGTATTGCGTAGACAAAGGTCACAATTTTTGGAGCCTAGAATCTCTCCAATTTCATGAAACTGACGATTTCAACAGTAAGAAGTACGGGTTGGACTACTGAATTCTAACCCGTGGTGGATATGGCAAGTATATATACCGTCAAGGTTCTGATCTTCTCCGCTTACCTTCAGGCAGATTTTCATCGACCATTGCAGGAACTTCACTTGGGGGATTACTTTCTAAGTCCGGTTGTCAAGGAGCTATTTCACGATAAGGAACTTCAAGAGAGAGTTTTAATTTACATATTACATATTACATCTCCCGATATATCTAACTTGGCTATCAAACAAAGAGTGACGTGCATAGTACTCCGCACATCAGTGGGGTGTACACAAGATATGTCCTGATATCGAAAAAATGGCGTAACCGTCACAATGAAGGTTGCCAATTGCTAACCACACTCGATCTGAATACATGACAAGTTAGAGATTACCTCTTCAATTACAGTCATACGTTAACATCAAATGATTCAGTTATGACGCACTGCCGCCTTGTTGAATACATGACATATTTTGATGGGACTCGAGGTACATGATCTGTACATATGTACGAAGAGTGACCAATATGTCATTGAAAAGTTCCCGGAATCCAAACAAATTTATCCTGTACAGAACTGAAGGAACTGAGGCTTGAAAGAAAGTGTTTGATTAATCAGATGGAATTGAACAGTGTCATATACACGAGGTCTTTGCCCTCAAATTCATGGCCATTGAGCAGCCTATTAATTCACTAACTTCCTAAGTGGTGGTTAATCCACTCTTAGGGTACGGTACTACTCCCAACCCTGAGTAGACAATCCAGCAAGTACTCTTAATGAGACGAAGGTTCTATACAGTTCGGAGTTCATCTAATTAATGTCATCTGGATGTCACAACAAGATCGTCATATTCGTTAAATTATATGGCGCTCTTAAACCCCAGAATTTAACGAATATGACAAATCAGGAATAAAAGAATTATGTGCGAAATGTTTTTAATTGTACTCCCTATTTCGCATGCACAGCTCGATGCATGCCTATCTACAGCTACCTATCTACCATAGCTCCAGAACTTCCACTGGAACTTGGGCCATGTCGGGAGCCAGGTGAAGTACGACCTCCGCTTAGGGACCACCGGAAAAGTGGCCGGCCGAGGATCGACGTCGGCCTTGATTTGGCCCCGAGCAACCTTGTCCAGTTGCAGCTTACCTTCGGAGATCGTCACTTTCATGTACTCGAAATCACAACAGTCGTCCGAAGTGAAAATCATCTTCGTGAGCACATGACCAGCAGTTGCAGGCTCCAAGGAAAACTCCTGGTACGTCCAGTGGATGTCGATCTCTAGGTTGTGCTCCGACCCGTCCGCAATCGTGGCCAGTTTGGCAAAACAGCTACTGTTCCCAACCCGAAGGACCAACTCTTGCTGGGTGCGGTTCACGATCGCGGTCTTCACCTTCGTGTTCACCATGACGACGAAATCGAACTTTAGCAGATCGATTGACAGACTACTGATCGACCTCAATATTCACTGCGCGCATGCAGATGGCCAGATTGGGTATACAAGAGCTAGCGAGCAATTAAGAGCACACATACAATGCCATGCACTTTGGGAGTTCGTCATCGTCTAAGCAGAACATGTATATAAGGTTTCAAGTTCGACCTTGAGTCGTTGATGTAATGCGTGCCCCTGAAGAAAAAAGCGGTTAGGTCGGCGGGTGACGACGGGTCTGCAATTTCAGACAGTCTCCCAAGTCCTCGCAATTGCAAGTTGAAATTTCCTACAAGAGAGCAGCCGACTTTTTAGGATTCTACTTTTTATCGGATTGTATGAGCATTCAGAGGGTTTATCGATCTAACAAGTTCGTGTACCTTGACACTACCCCAAGGTAGTACCCAGTAACCCACACACTGGAAAATTCCACCCCACTACACTAGGATTGTTTAGCCGTGAAGCGCTCCGAAGTCCAAAAATAGGACGACCATCTGGTCGTATTGATCGACACGTACGTTTCTTCTGAAGTTACCACCTGCCCGTGAAGGTCAACGCCGACTAGCGTCTCTCTGGTCAAACATCATGATCTGCATGATAACTTCGAGTTTCGTGAATTTCCCCGCACCTTCCCACTAAGTATGTCGACACTGCAATTCCAGTCTGATCTTAAGGTCGCTTCCTGAAAACACAAGAACAATTTCCCACTGTGTTGCTTCAAAATGTTTGCACTTCTGAGCCCTCATTCCACTTCAATCTCCAATTGAGTCCGGAAGCTTCAGGGTTAAGGTTACTGTAGACACAAGAGCAACACCTGACCGCCTAAAAAGTAACTGTTACCGTATTGCTTCGACCAAAATGAAATAGTAAAATAATTTTTTTCTTCTTCTTGAAAGTTAATGAGCTTCTTCTTAATTTATGAGCACTTCAAAAGATCCACTTAGAATTAGTACTTAGAAATATTGGTAAAATGATAGTTGTACTGATTTTCTTAGTATTGAGCATTTACAAAAGAACAAGTTTGAAACTTCCTTTCCATGCTGTAATTAAAAGTAGAACAATGGGCAATTTCATTAAAATGATACCATTCTGTTACTTTGGCAATTTTTATGGTTCAGACCAAGCGGTCTAAAATGTACAAGTGTCTTAGATGTTTGAAATCTATATGCTTCCTAAATGTCTGAAATCTACATGTGTCCTAGATGTCACTTTTATAGTTCAAATTGTGCAATCTAAAATCTATAATAGTCCTATACAAATTGAAGATTTCTGAAATCTATACAAATCGAAGATTTCTAAAATCTATATCAGTCTTAGATGTCACTTTTACAATTCAGATTGTACAGTTTGAACTTTGAAAATGGCACATGGAATACCCCCATTTTAACAAAATTGCTCATAACATAGTTTAAAAATTCACAATCAATTATAGTAACATTTTAAATACTTTTTCATACTTCAAAAACATAGAACATCATTTAATCTTCTTTGAATTGGAATATTTTTCTACCTTCTTTGAAATACTCTAACGATTCATTATAACCTCTACAAGTATAAGAACAATTTTTGATTGACCATTTAGGGATTTAGAAGTTTGTCACTAAAAAACCAAGGGTTTGGGATAAAACACAAATGTGTTATGAAATATAAATTCTATAACTTTTTTGAAGTTTGCATCAATTAAAGGAGACAATATGAAGCATGAAGAGTAAAAAAGTATCATTCCATACAGTCAAAATTTTAAAACTACTTATAGATTTGCTTCAAATATATGAGCTTTAAAGATTTAACTTTAGAAATTCATCAAAAATCAATTTCTTATGTTTAACATTTGAAATTTTCTATGATTGGTTACAAGTGCAATTGCAATTGATTTGTAAAAAAAGGCATAAGATTTAATGATGAGAAACCAAGATGAGAGCATCAACACTTTTTCCAAATGGTAAACATTCCAACATTATGCAAATACTAACTACTTTGTGCTATTTTTCTTATAATCTTTGTTTGATAGTAGCAATCTAAGTTTTGAATATAAAAATAGAATGGCAATCAAATCTAGTTTTTATTTTTCTTAAATTAAAAAAAATCCACCCAAAAACATTGCCTGCAATTGGGTAGCAATTATAAAATGATTGATTGGCAAGAATAAAAATTAACAGATTTATGTTAAAATCATCAAAACAGTGACCAAAACAATGCAACCAAACTATCAAAAGAATTCCTATGTTTTCTACTAGTGACATCAAGTATCCCTAAACTTTTAAAATAAGAAATTCATTCATAGTACCAAAGATTCAAATGACAAGAAATACTTAATGTCTCACTATCCAATAAGAAGCATTTCATTTTGCAAACATTATGATTGAGCTACTAGTACTTACATTAAGAAAAAATGAGGCCTCTGCTCTAGACTCCAGAGTAACCAAAGAAGGCTATTGGTTTCAAAGTAGTCCCTGGCTAGAATCTAGTTGCAAAGGAAAGTTAGCAATCAGCCCTAGCAATATATATATATATATTTTTTTTTTGAGAAAAAAAAAATGTAAAACTGGGTTTTTGTGCCACTGCCAGCATTAAAAACTACAGGTTTGAGGTGGGCAATTTTAGGGTAAAAAAAATTTTTTTGCTAAAAAAAGAGATGGAAGGGTAGTTCAGCTATTGTTGGAGTAGCCCTCCGAAGGCCTCATTTTTTCTCTAATGGTTGCATCAAATTTGTCCTTTTTCATATATGGGCAATTTCATTAAAATGGCGCCATTCCACTACTTTGGCAGTTTTTAAGGTTTAGATTGGGTGGTCTGAAATGTACAAACGTCCAAGATGTTTGAATCTAAAATCTATGTAAACCAAATATTTATAAAATCTATACCAAATCTACATGTCACTTATACAGTTTAGACTAGGCAGTTTAAAAATGGCATATGGAATACCGCCATTTTAACAAAATTGCCCATAAATGAATAAGTAAGTCTACATTGAATTATTATGCTACACAACCTTATCGATTATAAGTGAGTTGCCCCTTGGGATCTAGATTTCAATTCCAAGTTCTTTAGGATGGATTACATATTTTCAAAAATCAACATTCCTTGTAATACTATTATTATGTATTATTTCATATAATTTTAAAATGTCCATATCCATAATTTATTTTGGTCGAAGCAATATAATTAAGGACAATTATTACTTTTTAGGAGGTGTTGCTTTCTTAACAATCCTAGTGTACTGGAATTTTCCATCACGTGGGTTACACAGGAAGATTTCGAGGGATTAGCAGGGGCTAATGTTTCACGCAATAACCCCTACTTTAGCTCCTTTTTACAAGGGACTTGAAAAATTTCAAATTTTCTTTGTGGACGTCACTTTAGACCCCAAAATTGCACACCTTGGTCGGGCTAAAGTGGGGGAGTTCAGGCCCCGATGAAGATTAGACCCTGGGGCTAACGTAGTGAAATCTTCCTGTGTTACTAGGTACTTGGGGTAGTACCTAGTACCTACTACTAGGTACTGTCCTGGTACATAAACTCAGTGTTAGATGAACCCTAGCTCTGTCTGCGCATACAATCCGACAGAAGTAGAATCCTAAAAAGTCGACTGCTCTCTCGTAGGAAATTTCAACTTGTAATTGCGAGGAGTCGGGAGTCGGGAGACTGTGAAGTTGCAGACCCGCCGTCATCCGCCGACATACCTGCTGCTTTTCGTCCAGCTGTACGCAGTCTAGCTAGGGACGGAGGACTCAAGGTCGAAGTAGACAACTTGAAACCTTATATAGCTTAGACGATGACAAACTCCCAAAGTGCATGCCATGTACGTATGTGTGCTCTTCATTGCTCGCTCTTGTCCCGGCTCTTGTATACCCAATCTGACCACCTGCAGTGATCGAATATTGAGGTCGGTCACTAGTCAATCAGTAGTCGATCAGTGTCAATCGATCTGCTAAAGTTCGATTTCGTCGTCATGGTGAACACGAAGGTGAAGACCGTGATCGTGAACCGCACCCAGCAAGAGTTGGTCCTTCGAGTTGGGAACAATAGCTGTTTTGCCAAACTGGCCACAATTGAGGACGGGTCGGAGCACAAAATCGAGATCGACATCAATTGGACGTACCAGGAGTTTTGTTTGGAGCCTACAAATGCTGGTCATGCGCTGCAGAAGATCATTCTCAGTTCAGATGACTGTTGTGATTCCGAGAGCATGGCGGTGACAATCTGCGACGGTAAGTTACGACTGGAAATTGTTGCTCTAGGTGTACGTACGAAGTCACCTCTAATGGATATTTCGTTAAAATGGCGGTATTCCACAAACTCGTTAAAGTTTAGACCGTGCAGTCTGAAATGTAAACCGGTCTAGACTTCAGACCGAGCGGTCTGAAATCTATACCGTTAAAATTGGTGCATGGAATCCCCCATTTTAACGAAATATCTATTTGTGTGTCAATCGCATGTTTAAAACACAGTGTTGTAGCAATTCGTTATATCTGTTTTCTAAATAATTATATAAAATCTTACTGCTATCTCTTTCCACTTTAAGCAAAAAACTTTCAGAAATTTCTAAAAACATTGATTTAAATACATGTGTTTAGATCAAAACTACCCCAAGTTCAAATTTGTTAATTATTTTGTGACTCACGATCGCCATTGATTTGATAAATGTCAGGAGTTACTAACGGCAAAGTTTTGGCAGGCCACGAGCTAGTAGGGCCGGATAAGTCCTATCATTCAAGTCGAAGAGCAACAAGATTTACGGCTGTTGCGTTCTCCGACCCGGCTCACTACTGCAAGACCATCCCTTGTGATTATTGTGGATTAAATTGGCCTCATCTGACGCTCGACACATTGGAAGCAGAATATTAGGACGATCTTTATGAAGTAATATCAAGACTACGTAGCAAGGGTGTAAGATATTGCAATTAGTGTTTACTTAACCTCAATACATAATCCAGCTCATTATTGTTAATATATATATCCAATACTTTACTAGGGCAAACCATGTACTTCATTCGGGTAATTCTGTACACAGTCCCGAATTTGAGAGTTTTGTGCAGCCACTTGAATGTCACAAGTTTGGCACTCTGAAGAATGCTATTTATTGAATGTGACCATGATTCGATGTATTTGACACTGACTGATCAATTGAAACAATCATGGCCAGTTTGAAAGGTCTTCTTTTGGCAGATTTCCATGGTAAATGATGCGAGAGGAACACTGAAATCCCTCAAGTTATATTATTTGTTTGCCAATTAGTGACGTCTTGAAGGGTATGGTGCCCTTCACGACGTCAAATGTCTTGCAAACTGCCGTATGGTTGCAGTGAAAAAGCAGATAATGATGCCCTGCCGGACTGCCCCTGAAGGAGCCCATATAGTCAAATGGAGGATGTTGCAGAAGCATAAAATCAATACTACTGCTGAAAAACTGAGGTTGCAACGATTTGTTATGACCGCCAGAAACCTACTAGCAATTTTGCAATGGCCGGTTTAGTACAACCTTGAATGTGCAATGTAATTATTGCAACTATTTGAGATTGCAATGCTTTCTGCAACAGGTAGGCATGTATAAGCATTGGTTTCGTGCCTAAGACCTTTGATTCAAATTGCCTCACTTTTGCAGTGGTTCGCAATAGACCACGAGTTTGAAGCGAATTAAAGTACGGAACCAATGACTGCAAATGTGTTGCAACCGCTACTTTCTGTCGTAGTGAATCTGTGGTGGAGTAATTGGAAAAATGATTCGTCCACTTCGTTAAAATCAGGCCATTATTGGTCCTTAAAATTGTGATATTCATCTGCTCAATTCAAGCTCTAATCACCTGGACTGGTGAAAGGTTTTCGTTTCAGACGGCTCACCTTGGAAGGGCCAAAGTTCTTGGGATTCTGCCAATTTGACGAAATTGATGTTTCAGATTACTTATGACACTAATAGTACTATAAGTGCAGCTACTTGGATTACTTATTATATTTAATTACTTTTCCTTCACTTACTGGTAATGTGACAGTCCATCAGATGATTGAGTGATAGAAGTTCTTCGGTTGAGCTGCAGGGCCGGAGAGGGTTATGCCGTTAAATTGGCACGCTTCCGGCACCAAAAAATGTGACAAACTCACAAAAGCTATCGTAGTCTCAAGTAGGAAAGGTTTATTCTTGTTTCTTTTTTTGAAGTACTTTAAAATTAGAAAAAATTAATTAATTTAAAAAATATGGCCAATGTATATTGTACCTTAGGAAGATAAAGCATAGAAAAATTCTCTAAATAAATGGGGAGAATTTCGTTAAAATGGTAGTATTCCATGTGCCATTTTCAAACTGCTCGGTTTGAATCAAAAAAGTGACATTTAGGATAGGTATAGATTTCAAAAAAACTAGGATTTGAATGTATAGATTTCAGATCATGCGGCCAGTTTGAACTATGAAAGCATCATCTATGAATCTATGATACATGTAGATTTTAGACATCTAAGAATGATATAGATTTAAGAAATCTAAGACAGTTGTACATTTTGGATTGCCTAGTTTGAATTGTAAAAAGTGCTAAATCTCAACAAAGTAATATTTTGATGTTTTAATTTGCAAAAAATAAAATAAAATTTCTTATTCGTAACAACTCTATAGAAATGGTCATATGGGCAATTTTGTTAAAATGGCGGTATTCCATTGGCATTTGTACATGAAGGAACAAAGATTGAGGTGTACTGAGGCACCTATTCATTTCATATCAAGCATCAATTGTATACCATGTGTGTCCAAATCACTACTTGTTTATATATGGCATATTGGCATCGCCCCTACTGTCATCTTCCATAAGATCTCATGCCCTAATTGGTCCCCTGAACCACTATTTTAATGGAATATTGTCATTTTAACAAAATTGCCCATTCATTCACCAAAATAATCACCAAAATAATACTTTACATGATTCAAGATGCAAGCAAAAAGAATCTCACTGTGTGAACTTGTATACACCATATTGTTAACTATTTTAAAAATTCCTTTGAATAGTAGCTACAAGTCTACTAGAAGACCATCCCCTCTAAATTTCATCTCCAAATTTGTCTTTTTGGGTACTAAATTTTATTACCCTTCCAATTGACAAGTGTAACAAAACTGGGGGCTATTTTTAGATAGTAAAATATTTTTGAAAAATGTGAAAAATTAGCCAAGTTATATAATATAAATATATAATAGTGTATATGTATTATGTAATAATGATAAGTACCTTATCTATAGATCTTGAATCTTTTGAAGCCATAATGCAAAAGTTATGGCCAAAAAACAAAGTAACATGTAGGGTGTGACAGAGAATAGAACAAGTGTTTCTTGCCCATCACCCTAAATACGTAGTTCAACACTGTTGCATAGCAATGTAAAAGAATTAGCTTGATAACACTGATGATCTAATAATGAATAGAACAGAGTGTTCTGTTCCTTTGCAATGAATATTCTTCATAATTAATACCGTCTAACTTTGTTAAAATGGCGGAATTGCACTACTTTGACAGTTTCAGTGGCCGGGTGCGCAAAGCCTGAAATATCCAGCTATGTCAGCCCTAGTTTTTCGAGTATTGTGTAGACAAAGGTCACAACTTTTGGAGCCTAGAATCTCTCCGATTTAATGAAACTGACAATTTCAACAGTAAGAAGTACGGGTTGGACTACTGAATTCTAACCCGTGGTGGACATGGCAAGTATATATACCGTCATGCAAGGTTTTGATCTTCTCCGCTTACCTTCAGGCAGATTTTCATCGACCATTGCAGGAACTTCACTTGGGGGATTACTTTCTAAGTCCGGTTGTCAAGGAGCTATTTCAAGAGATATTTTAATTTATACATAACATCTACCGATAATTATATCTAACTTGGCTATCAAGCAAAGAGTGACGTGCATAGTACTCCGTACATCAGTGGGGTGTACACAAGATATGTCCTGATATCGAAAAAATGGCGTAACCGTCGCACTGAAGGTTGCCAATTGCTAACCACACTCGATCTGAATACATATATAACAAGTTAGAGATCACTCTTCAACAGTCATACGTTAACGTCAAATGATTCAATTGTGACGCGCTGCCGCCTTGTTGCAGCTTGACACAAAAGAGAGCATGCATAACTTATAGCTCTTCGTCTCTACTCTTGTCGAAAATTGACACAGAGTCAGTAGTAGAGAGACATATTTTGATGGAACTCGAGGTACATGATCTGTACATATGTACGAAGAGTGACCAATATGTCATTGAAAAGTTCCCGGAATCCAAACAAATTTATCCTGTACAGAACTGAAGTAACTGAGCTTGAAAGCAACTGTTTGATTAATCAGATGGAATTGAACAGTGTCATAAACACGAGGTCTTTGCCCTCAAATTCGTGGCCACTGAGCAGCCTATTAATTCACTAACTTCCTAAATGGTGGTTAATCCACTCTTAGGGTACTACTCCCAACCCTGAGTAGACAATCCAGTAAGTACTCTTAATGAGACGAAGGTTCTATACAGTTCGGAGTTCATCTAATTAATGTCATCTGGATGTCACAATAAGATCGTCATATTCGTTAAATTAAATGGCGCTCTTAAACCCCAGAATTTAACGAATATGACAAATCAGGAATAAAAGAATTATATGTGTGAAATGTTTGTGTACTCCCTATTTCGCATGCACAGCTCGATGCATGCCTATCTACAGCTACCTATCTACCGTAGCTCCAGAACTTCCACTGGAACTTGGGCCATGTCGGGAGCCAGGTGAAGTACGACCTCCGCTTAGGGACCACCGGAAAAGTGGCCGGCCGAGGATCGACGTCGGCCTTGATTTGGCCCCGAGCAACCTTTTCCAGTTGCAACTTACCTTCGGAGATCGTCACTTTCATGTGCTCGAAATCACAACAGTCGTCCGAAGTGAAAATCATCTTCGTGAGCACATGACCAGCAGTTGCAAGCTCTAAGGAAAACTCCTGGTACGTCCAGTGGATGTCGATCTCTAGGTTGTGCTCCGACCCGTCCGCAATCGTGGCCAGTTTGGCAAAACAGCTACTGTTCCCAACCCGAAGGACCAACTCTTGCTGGGTGCGGTTCACGATCGCGGTCTTCACCTTCGTGTTCACCATGACGACGAAATCGATCTTTAGCAGATCGATTGACAGATCGACTAGTACTGATCGACCTCAATATTCCCTGTGGTGGGATGACTGCAGCTGACCAGATTGGGTATGCAAGAGCAGGGACAAGAGCGAGGAATTAAGAGAACACTTCACAATTTGTAAGCTTATAAGCTCAACATATATAGGTTTCAAGTTGTCTATTTCGACCTTGAGTCGTCTCTGTAGTGCGTGCCCCTGAAGAAAAAAGCGTTTATGTCGGCGGGTGACGTACGGTGGGTCAGCCGGGTCTGCAGCTTCACTCTCCCAAGTCCTCGGCTCCTCGCAATTGCAAGTTGAAATTTCCTGCGAGAAAGCAGCCGACTTTTTAGATTCTATTTTTTTATCGGATTGTATGCGCAGACAGATTGTTTATCTAACAAGTCCATGTACCTGGACACTACCTAGTACTAGGTAGTAGATACTAGGTACTACCCAAAGTACTTAGAGCATCCCCACCAACGTGTTCTCTATCCCCAAACTTGGGACCTCAAACTAGTCAACCTTGACTTTATAGGGATGAGACCTCGTGAGTTCTCTATATGAGCTCCAATATAGGGAATTGGGCCCAACTTTTACCAAGTTCTCTATAAATTTGGGGTAGAGATCTTGTTTGGAGACCAATGCGCGGAAGCTTCTGTATCCCCATCTCCATATGAGGTCCTCTCTCTAAATTTTTAGGGATACAGAATAGATTGGTGGGGATGCTCTTACAGCATCCCCACTTATGGCTTCTCTATTCCTATCCAAATGATTTTCATTTGGATAGGGAAGAAAACTCCCCTCACCAACATTCCCTATTGAGAGAGGTCCAAATTCTCCAAATGGGATGATGGATAGGGAACTCAAATGGAGTAACCCCTAAACCACTTTTCACCTTTCCACCATGAGTTGTGCTTCATTGATTTATGGGAGTACTCTTCATTTGGCCTTGTTACTATTTCTATAGTTCCCTTTTGACTTCTCCCCACCTCTATTTAGCAATAAGTTGAAAATTTAGGGAACTACTAGTAGGAACTTGTCTTCCCTATCTCCATCTGTGCTCCCCTTCATTCCAATAGAGATAGGGATAGGGAGACATTGGGTGGGATGCTCTTAGTAACCTACATGATGGAAATTTCCACTACACTAGGATTATTAAAATATAAGAAGAAGACCTCCTAAAAATTAATTAGTGTCATTAATTATATTGCTTCAACCAAATTTAAATAATAAAATGATGTTTTTGACTTTTTTCTTCTTGAGAACTAATTATAAGGATATATCAACCTTTGAATTCATAATTTTTTGAAAGCATTGAAAGCATTATTTTTTCTCTAGGCTCAATGTAGATTTTCTACCTTTTTTTTAAAAACATTCTTGAATGGTTTATTCAATTTAAGGGTGACTGCAAGAAAATTTTACTCATTTCTATCACTTTGTATGTTGAAGTATTTTTTTAAGACAATTTTAAGTACAATGATTTAATGTAAATGAAATTCATATATCATGATGAGGTTGATATGGAATTTTTTTAACTTGTATAACAAATTAATTATTTCCTAAAATTAATTTAGTAGGAAATGTTGATTTTTGAAAATATGTAATCTTTGTGGGAATTTTAGGGGTTTGTTAAATGCAAGACATCCTAAAGAACTTGGAGCCCAAATTTAAAGGGGATTGTCTTTTAATAGACTAGAAGGCAAAAGCTAATGTATTTAAAGGAGTTTTGAAAATAACTAATTCTATATTCAATATAGAAGTTCGTGAACTCAGAAAACTCTTCTTTTTTTATTGTATTTTAAAAAATTGTAGAAAAAATTATTTTGAATTTTTTTTGTTGGATGAACATCTTTATAGAATTATAACAAAATGTTAATTTTGATTTTCAATTTATTTTTCAATTTTTTCCAAATTATAACATATGTCAAAGTACCTACATACTATTCTTCAAGGTTATAATTTTGAGATTTTGCAGTTATTCACTTTACCTATTCAAAAAATTATTGTATGTTTGATATTCTAAGGATAAAATCTTCTTAAAGCTTATAATTTCCACATATGTCCACAAATTGTCTTTATTTTTATTTAAATAAATGTATTTTTAAAATTTTAAGTATTTCCAAAAAAATTACAAGTAGTGGAATAAACACATCAAAATCAATAGATTTTTCATGCAATGGTATAAAAGTGGTCATTTTAGACCATGTAGGTGTTTAACCTCTAAAAACCCAACCAATCATCTTATGGTTGCTACCCAACTTTGGGCAATGTTTTTTGTATTTTTGATGAATTTCTAAATCTAAATCCTTAAAATTCATTTGAAGCAAAATTATAAATATTTTTAAAATTTTGGTCCTATGAGTACTTTCTATCATAAGCACATTATCCCCTAGATGGGTACATAGATTCAAAAAGTGAATGCGCCTTGGAGAAACTCAATTTGGACCCTGAAAATCTTTACTTTTAGCGTAAACATGCCTTTAAACTGAACGAGGCATGTTATACGTTCGTCCTACAGACGACTTCGTTCAGGTTCCGTCGACGAAAACACTCTGGCAAAGGTTTCGCAGCTCTTACGCAGCGAAGACAGGTGCAGGACCGAAAGGAAAGAGGCTATGGCCATGGCCTCGGACAAGGACGCCGGCCAAACCGTGTGGCGAGTGAGACTCTTCTCTCGCTCCTCATCGTCGTCCGTCCACGCAGCTCTGGTGGAAGAATTTGCACGCTTGGAGCGCCGCATCTTCCCAAAGCACGAGTCTCTTTCGTCCTCCTTCGCACAGGTTTGACAAATTTTCTACCACCTCGTGTTCCTGGTGCTCGAGGGTAAATTTGCAGCTAAGGTTTTGGTTTTGCGGTGAAGACGGTGCAGAAAAAAGGAATCACACAGTAATTCACTTGTTGGAGAAGTGGCGTTCCCAATTTGACTAAGTTTCACTTTCCATGAATTGGGATTGAATGCTCTTTGAGGACTAATTTACAATCTCGTCGCTGATGTTTGAAGCTCCATCGCTGTGAATAATATAACATAGGAATTCGCAGGCTCTAAATTGCTGATTGGACGTGAGTCTGGATCTGAAATTCTTAAACCCTGCACCTCTACAATGAAACCCTAATTTGACGTATAAATCAGGACAAGTAGTAAGTACTCTGAATTTCTATAATTTAGAAAGCAGTTCAACACTGCCTGAAAACTGGTTGAAATGCTTTTCAGAAAGCGAGCGTCCAATTTAGTTACAGAATGCTATTCTGCGTGCCGCAGTAGCGATCTCTTGACATTTCACTTCGAAATCTTATGTTTTACTCTTCGCAGTGGTTGAGTGCATGAGCTCTCGTAAATTCGGAGATAGAAAGAGAGAAGAGGATCATCTGATCGTGTTTAATCATTAAATGTTGCTATTAAGCACTTGAAAATCTTGAGAATCATGGATGTGAATTGAACAGTACTCAACCTTGTGATTTGCTACAACTTGCGAGGAACAATTGGACGTTGTGATTTGGTAAGAGTGCGAAGAGGTTGAGCGTGCAGGTTGAATTGTTGAGCGCTAGAAGGACGCTGCTCCTGCTTATTCCGAGGTTGTTCTGATCTGAGCTTGGAAATTTTGGACAGGAGGTCAAAAAGAGGAATCAGATCGTGCTCTATGTTCTCAAAGACGATGCACTGAAGGGAGTAGGAGATGTTGAAGAGATTGCAGATCCTGCAAAAGTCGCCGGATATCTAATGTATTCATGGACCTCACTTGCAGCTTCGATTACTAAACTCGCAGGTACTCATATCTTTCCTCATATCCACTTCTTGGAATTGACATAAATGTCATCTGTCTGCATCATGACCTGTGTAATCCGTTTTGGTTCCTTCTACACTCCAACGTACCTGAACTCCAGAATACAGTGACAACCGAAATTGAGTCCGTCAGTGTTTGCATCATTTTCCTTGAGAATGCTATTCAAAATGCTTGTGTGAATAAAACCAAAGTGTGTGCATAGAAGTTTTATTCTACAATGTATCTTTGAAATCGAACATTCCATCTATTTACTGTGACTCTGTCACTGTGGGACTTTCTTGTTTATCAATTTGTATTGAATATGGTCACAGTGACAAAAGTGGAATCATTGCTTCCTCGTGCTCATGGTGCAATGGATGGCCATGTCTTGTCAGTCGACACAATTTGGTGTTGATTTAAACAATTGTGTCGTTACAGTGAGGGAGACTTGCCGGCGACAAGGTTACGGCGAAGCACTGATTCATGCAGCCGTTCAACAAATTCGTGACCGAAGACTCCAATGTGTGAATCTTCATGTAGATCCAACTCGCTCTGCCGCTGTTTCTCTGTACAAGAAGAACGGGTTCTTCGTGGACACAACCGTGAAGTCATACTATGCTGCAGACAGGGATGCTTATAGAATGGTCCTCCAATTAACCTCGCCAGAAGGCCTTTGAGCTGAGGGGTAGGGAAAATTCCAATTTTTTGGCTATTTTATTATTGGTTGTATTCTTGTGACAAAGAAATTTTAAAATTCATTATCGTTTGCTGAGTTTGTTTCAATGTTGCGAAGTCACCTCTTTGCAATTGCTCTCTCTCAAGACCTTGGATCCTGGAAGGATCCAACATCGGTGATAGGTACAGTTCTCACTCAAATATGATTCAATTTTTGGATCAATAGTTGCACTCTCTTTTTCTATAGTAACAGAGAAAGTCATGCATTGCACACTTTGTGTCTTTAGTGTTGTTTCACTGTAGCATCAGTCCAGATATAACCGTTACATATAGCCTTTGGCTTATTAAATACTTAGGGACTTCTCAAGGGTCCTTTCTATTTCTAATGATATTTTAGGATTCTTTTGAATTTTTGCATTCAAGTTCAAAATTTCAAGTTCAAAACTTCAAATTAAAAATTTTAGATTAGATTTCAAATGTTTCAAAAAGCATATTTTTTACTTCTATTTCAATGTTTATTTTATACAAATTGTGAGGGTATATTTTTTCTTGAATTTTTTTTTGTTGAAGATCATAAATTATATGTGGAAAAAGAGGTAGGTATGCTAGTGTAATTTTTTAGTTTAAATAACACAATTTTGATACAAAACACTTGGTGCAAATTGATTATAGGCTAAGCATCTGGAGTGCATGATGGGACTTTGTGTACTAGTGTGCAATTATCCACTATAGAAAATTTAAGGTTGATTTTAATAGGGCTTGATCCACCAAACATAGAATCAAAACAATTTTTTGATTGAAATTCTATTATAAGCAATTTAGCATGACTGGATGACCCTATAGTAAAAGCAAGGATCTCATTGTGGAATCTTTCAAGACGAATAATGTTCATTTTGAATGTTATATTGGTGTAAATGTGCAATTTAGAGTTGCACCAAAATTAGAATTAACTAAGACTTGAACAAATGACTGGTTAGTGTAGGTTTTAACTTACAAAATGTCCATCTTCAAAAGTGCCAATTATTTGGAGAATTTCCAACAACATATTGGATTAGTGCTTGTATAGTTGTACATGTGGGCAACAATGCAACATGCTCTAGGAGAAAATTCTCTTGAGTGAAAGCGCAAGAACATATTACTATTTTTTTTTATTATAGATCAATAGATGATAAAATTTGAAAGATTTGAATTCTTGTTTGGATCAGGACCCAAATTAGCAAGAAGAAGTTCTCCAAAATTCAATAATTAATCCCAAAAGTAGATGCAAATGTTTAATGACTAGTTTTCAAGGAGATTAAAGAAGCAAAGAATGGACCTATTCATCTAAGAATTTGATAAGTTTTAGTTAACAACCTTGGTGATAGCTTGATAGGGTTGCATTAATTAAAGGCAAATCTTTTGTTTATTTTGTTGGTAGAATGACTAGCACCCTAGAACGGCTAGAAGGCTAAAATTAGTAGAATGCATGTCTTTTAGGAAAAAAATGGATAGAATCATCCATATGAGTATACATTCATCCAAATATTGACAAGCATAAAAAAAAAATTTGTCTAATTTTCATTTAGCTAGTTTTCTTAGTGTCAAAGTACCCGGTGTCAAAATGAGATAAAATTCTGACAAAACTTTGCCAACAAGAACTGAAGATTTTGGTTGTTCCAGGGTTAACCACCTCAATAGAGAACAAGTTTTTAGGAAAAAGAAAACTCTTCCCTGGCTCCCGAAGAAGGCTTGCGGCCCACATTTCGTTGGATCCCGATATAACGAAATTCATGTTAACGGGCTTGTTATTCTTACCGACACTACCGTACGTATGAAGGCCTTGTCTGCACGCAGCACCGACAGCGCGCTACTTCAACGATCGATGCCATGTATCTCAAAGTAACCCAGAAATCAATACAATCCTCCTGCCGACTTCCAGCAAGTGAGTGATCGACAACACACTAGCTTATAATTTTGATCCCACAGGTACGTACCGATTGCCAGCATCCTCAGAAATTGAATTGGCTTACAATAGGTTCCTTGCAAGCAATGTATACAGTAATTGAACTGCTTGCATGACTAGCTAGTTACTTATTACGTCTGTCTTCATTACCCGTTACTTTGTAAAAATTAATATTTCCATTCAATCTACTAAGTTATCCTTTGATTTCGGATACTTAGATCGATCTAGCTCAATTACAACGTAGAAGCTCTCATTTGTGCCACTTGAATTATTCTACCGGGTACGGTTAACTGGGTAAATTCACGTCGACTAGACTGTCTCTCTAGATTGGCATCGATCTGACGCTACGTTCATAATTTCTGAACTCTAGTTTTGACTTTTGATCGGCTCCAGCGTGATGGCGAGAGAGAAAACACGCTGGCGACGGTGATCGAGAATGCATGCGACAGGGCAGGGGCTGCATAAAGTTTTCTGTCAGTTCCGACGATTGCTGCGATTGCGAGCGGATCACGGTGAAGCAATAGCAGCCGCGCGTCTTCGATTCGTGGCGGAGACTGTGACTCGCAAGCAAACGTTTGGTGGCCGTGAGGAAGCAGAAGACGCGGCTGCACAGAAACCGCCATCCCTTCCCTTAACGAAAAGTGTCCTCATGTATAATTCAAAGTGCTGTAACTTTTGCATCCGATATCCGAATTCAATAAAACTTGTTGGTAAAGTTGCGCTCTCTCTTTTAGTTTGTTTGGTAAAATTTTCAGATCAATCCAAGATTTACAAATTAAATGGGAGCCAATCAAAGTTCACAGGTTCAATTTGAATTCACCAAACTGCATTTGATGGCTGAAACTTCGGGGATATATCTCCTTCAAACAATGTTCGTTTTCAATAAAATTTGTTGGGTTATGTTCCCCTTTTAGTCTAGTTATTGTGGTAAAATTTTCATGTCAATACAAGCTTCTTTGAATGTTTGGGAGCAATTCAAAATTTAAAGTCCAGCCATTTTCGGATTACAGTGAAATTCGGCGGCTTGTAACTTCTTCAAACAGTGTCCATTTTCAATAATTTCTTTTGTGAAAGTTGTGCATACTAGTCTAGTTTGTGTGGCTAAAATTTCACATGAATCCAAAAAGTAATGAATGACTGAGATGCTTTTTAGTGGAGGAGGTTTAGCCTTGTATGTTGTTTTTTGCAACTTTTCATGCTATTTTTTGACATTTCAAATCTGTTTTGCAGACACATTGAGTCAATTGAATGATATTTTTTTTCACCAATGTGTTGATTTTGAATCACTTTATAGTCTCAAGTTTTTTCATTTGAGTAGGTTTAGAAGTCGAATTTCACCTCCAAATGTGTTTTTTGGAAAATTTCAGCATCCTTTTTTAACACTAAAACATTATAATCTTTCAATCCATGCGGTCTAATGACTTAAAACTTTTTCTGTGTCATCTAAAACATGTTCACTACAATATTTACGGTTAAGATTTCTATAACTTAGCGACATCTAAATTTACAACACTTCAAAAGCAACGCTGTTTTTGACCTCGTTTGGACTTAACGGGTTAAAGAAGAAGAGCCTGTCCAGGTGGAGGTTTTGAGTGAAGGAATGACATCTATGGTAGAACACTGAGTGAGCAATACTGTACACGTGTAGATAACACAGTACTTCCATTATGAAACCGACTAGAAACACTTCTGAAAGTACGTAGAGCGTCTTCAATTCATGGAAATAACATCCCTAGGCACTTTCTTGGAGTGGCAAGGGTCATGGGCTGTTACGTTATCACCATAAGGAGGTCTTCTAAGGAAATTTCCCTTAAATTGATAATTTGGCTATTTTCAGTACGTTTAAATGGAAAAGATTGCACAATTGCATGAACATTAGCACTGTTCTTATACCAATCGTGGTGTTCAAAACAAAAGACACTAGAGTTTGTGCTTTTCATTCATGGCAATAAGAAATTTTGTACTTTCTCGTTACTCCGCACAAGCCATGAATCTTGTTTAATCATACGAAGGACTGTCTGAGAAGAGGACAATATAAATAGTGAAATGTTATTGGTTTATCTATCAGATCAAAATTGATTGCATGCACGTGTCCTTTCGAATTCTCCATTCCGAGTCACAAATACACAATTTGGGACACTGGATTTGCCAAAATAACTGTCAGTCAGTGAAATTAAGTGAAACACTGAAACTGTGATATACTCAGGACCTCGACTGTCAAAAGATTTAAAATCTTGTGATTCTTGTCCACAAGACCACAACTAATCTCTGCGATCCGGACACGGTGATTAAATTGATCGTTCATATATTGTCATAATATTGAATCAACTTCGATCAGGAATCACTTGAATAGTTCTACCACCAATTCCAGTCGGTCTGCATCTGGACATATAGCAAACCTCTTTAATTAATATCGCCTTCTCTAATATCAGAACATACGGTATATCACATCCTTTGTTCTCTTGGGCATCTATAGATGTAGATGTAATCATCTAGTTTCGAATTACCTCAAGTCTCCTTACTAGTTCAGATCGCTATCACACTTCATTGAATTGAAAACAAGAACCACATATTCATATTATAATAAGGAATACGGTAAGAGTGAAACCTCTTCCCAAGCTAGTGTTGAAAGCGGTGAGTATGTGTCGGTCACAGAAGGTCGTGATTTTTCTGAATTGAATCGATTACTTTATTACTTACAGTCAAGAATATAGTCAAAGATTTCTGTAGTGAGTGTTAGAGTGCAAGACTCTACGGAACTCCACGTACATCTTGTGCAGACATAAGGATCAGATATTGAAATGAACTCTTTTCTTCAGACTACTCCCGACTAAGAGATTGTAGGTGGAACGTATTCACATCTTGAAGCCACCACAAATCCTTGTATATTTTATATATATATATATATGAACGGACGCTGTTAACATGATCATTCTTCAAACATCTCAACCTTGCACTGTTAAGTTTCCTTATCAATTGGAAGAACTCGCCTTCTGCTCGATCGAGTTTCTGCTGTGGGTCGACCAACTTCAATTTGATCAGCTCATCGACGGATCTTCGTGCCGGTTGCGTCCCGCTTTTGTCTATCACTTCGTTCACATCGGCCTCAACACGCGCGATTCAGGACTGTCTGGTGCGTTGTGACTTGTGATACAATTTCTTCCTCGTCAATCATGCTTTACAGAATTTCTCGAAACGTCGTCGATCAACTCAGTGGTGGTATTCCTAGTGCCACTTTGATATATACATTTAGCCACCCGCGGTAGCCCGCCCTATAGATATATATATATGAAAGTTAATATGAAATTTTCATTTCATTCAGATCGGATGTGTGTTGGATTTCCAATTAATTATTCACAGTTCCACATGTTATCCTGTCTAGGTCGTAAATCGATTACTAAGTGGGAAACGTTTGAATGTCCTCTCCTACTCCGGGTCTGCCTGTATACGATTCCATTCGTAATCTAGAATGAAAATAATTTGCTAATCTTTTAATGAATTTTGCATTTTATGTTATGACAGAGCTTGCCTATTGATTTATTTCCTTTATTTGTTATCAGTTCGATCACCCACTGATTTTCAAAGACTGATCGGGTTTCAGTAATTCAGTTTGATCAATCATGAAGAACACGAAGGTGGTCACAGTGATCGTGAACCGAACCCTGCACGAGTTGGTCCTTCGAGTTGGGAACCAAAACTGTTTTGCTAAAGTCGCCACAATTGTAGACGGCGGTGAGCACAAAATCGAGATCGACATGAACTGGACGTACCAGGAGTTTTGTTTGGAGTCTACAAATTCTGGTCATGTGCTGCCGAAGATCATTCTCAGTTCAGATGACTGTTGTGATTTCGAACTCTTGACGGTGACAATCTCCGAAGGTAAGTTACAACTGGAAAAAGTTGCTAGGGGACAAACCAACGACGACATCAATCATCGTCCGGTGGTTCCCAAGTGGAGGTCGCCCTTCACCTGGTTCCCTGCATGGAACAAGTTCAACTGGACGTTTTGACTCTGACTAGCTAGCTAGGCCAGAGTGTAAAAACAGCCTTACGTCAAGAATTTCATTAGTTTGGCGATATTCTATTTTAGCTACTATGGCACTTTTCAGAACGCTCAGTCTGAATTATCTATATATCTATATATCTATATATATAGACATGACCTAGTTTGTAGATCTTTAATTGTATGAGGCAATTTTTGGTGCTTGAATAGTTGAATGGTGCCAATTTCAGTATTTAACCAAATTCGGTCCATTGACGATTATATTGGCGATTGTCCGTCGATTGGCTAGCTGTAGAGATAGATCGAAGTTATGGAACACACTGTAGCGATTCGTCGCAATTTTGTTGTTGACGTAAATATATAAAAATATATATTGCATAGACGGGTCCATTCTCTATTTCTCTTTTCTCCTTGAGTGAAAATATTGAGAGAATGCATGCATTTTCAAGTGCGTGTTTGTAATAGATCAGAACTAACCCGAGCTCAGGTTCGAATTTTGATTGTTTGCGGTTTGATTCGAATGGTTTGCATAAAAATGGGTTTTAGGACTTTAGGAGGACCAACATTGTGATATTCAAGCTGGCATATCTCTAATTAATCGAGATTTGAGGCTCCGGAGTCCAGACAGGCGATTGGAAGAGAGGCCAAATTCTTGAACTTTCGCCATCGTAACTTTAAGAAGTGGATAAAATCAAAACGTCAGTTTCGTCCTGAAACGAAATTCCATGCTCGTGCAAGTTTGTAGAGTTTCCATCAGCACGCTTCCTCCATCTTGCGATCGATATATACCTCGCTGTCCCTCTGATCCCGTCTCTGCCAAATAATCCTTTGTGTAGATGTTCATTTCAATTTTTGGCTCCGAAATCGTGTCAATTTAACGAAGTACTGAGGATCAAAATGATTGACAGTTTGACACAATGCAAGAGATCGAATCAGAATTTTGGGGGATGAAACATTAATCAGACCGGCATTGATCATTCCGAGTATGGTGTCATTCAGACTCACTGAGAGCAAAGTACCCACAGTAGTCAGCTATTGTATTAAACCCAACCCAAATAAATGTTGAGGACTTATGAGTTCCGTATGCAATCTTCTAGACTAAGTAGACTTCTCTATATGTTCGATCACCTTATAAGCATTCTTCCCAGCTGAAGACCCTCTTAATAATCTCAATAATTAAATACAGTGAGGTCGCCCTAAACTCCCATCCATACAACGTACGACGGCTTAATTCTATTACTGATCTAGTGATCTGTAATCCTAGCTAACTAAATCAAGGATATATTCATGCCAGTGTAGATATCGTTGTAACTCAATTAACAATACTGTCTAAATCTTCTGGTTCCTTCGTCTGTGATCAGTTTGATCATCAATTGCCAGCTATAGCCACATTAGCATATCACTGGATCACGTCCAACTAGTGCGTACGTACACTAGCTCATTATCACCAGGACCTTGCCTTGCCGCTGACCCGCTATAGCTAGGTTCGGATTCAGTTTTAGGAAGTTTATTTTCATTTTCAATGGACACCAATTTTCAGACGCAGATTAGGTGTCTGATTGGATAGTATTATAGTAAGAGTACCGACTGCATTGCACTAGCGGCAGGTGAACCCACGAATGAGTTTTGTGTTTGGATATTTTTTAACTCAAGGGGAATAACCATGGCATTAAAAATAGTAATTGCCTACTGATCGCTCAAATATTCGAGTACCCTCAAGTCAAAACTAAATACTACAGATCGACCAAATCCGTAGATCCTCAATTTTCGTTAAATTGGCCCCATCTAGCTGCATGTGCGCCAGAAATAGTGACAATATTCATAATAATTATACACAAATCTCCAAAAACTAGGACCGGCTTCACGTTTCAGCCGCGCGCTGATGCCCCTGAAAAGTGCCCAAGTCTTGGAATTCCGCCAGGCGGCCAAGGTAACGTACGAATTCAAATCGTCGTTGTAGATTGGTCGGAGCAGATTCTGAAAATAATTTACTTGCAAGTAAACCACCTTTATGTAGTTGAAGGTTCCACCTTTATATTGGAACAAAATAATCTTCTGCAGTCGGCAATTATTGATCGATCAGAATGACTGAGTCGGCTCCGGATCGACTCCGGAGAAGCCGATGAACTTACGGAATGTCGACGTCAATGCAAGCTAGAAAATGTAGCTAGAATATATGGTAAAGTGCGCGCGTTTCAAGCTCATGGTTTCTGTCTTATATATATGATCGACTGCTTATCTCCATGCCAGGATGCCTGTCCGTCAGCGATGTACGTTGTCAATTTGACTACGGTGCTGTAGGCGCGTGTCCGATACCTATTAATGCATATCAATAATTAATACAGTAAGTCAGTAATTAACCGACAAGGCCAGCGGGCTTGGGCTTGACGGAGAGGCACGTGACTTTCTAGTCGATCAACTTGGCTGCAGACAGCTACGTTCGCACTGCGGAGTCACGGTCCTCGTGTGCTTCTCGAGTCTTTCCGTAAACGTAATAATTCCTACTTGTAAGCCCAGCTAGGACTCTTGCAACTAACAGTCGGGATGCATGGGCGCAGGGCACCTCGCAGCTCACAGCTCACGTCAGGTATCCTCGATCATGCACCCGTTTGCCACCAAATAAAGTTCTTTACGGCCTCTCATTGACCCAAATATGACAAAGCGTTTGTTCAAATTCCACATTACTTTTCAAAAGGAACCAATAACGGAAGTTGAAGATGAAGCAACCAATGAGAGAACTTGAAGCATTTTGTACTTCAAGGGTTTCCGACTAAGAGTTGACTAGTGTATAGTGTAAATAGTAGGCATTCCCAATCGTGACCTCAATGCACTTCAAAATTTCATAATATATTTATACAAAATCTTAAATATTTTTTCAAATCAATTGTAGTCCCTTTTGCTTTCAAAGTTTGTTGACATCATATTATTATATTTTTCCTTACTTTACTATAGTACATACTAACTTACTTAAATATATGTCATTACTTTAATGTATGTCAGTCATTATTATAATGAAATGTAATTCATAATTGTGTTCAGAATTACTCATTTATGGGCAATTTTGTTAAAATGGTGCCATTCCACTATTTTGGTAGTTTTTATGGTTTAGAGTAGGTGGTCTAAAATCTATACCAGTTCTACATTTTTGAAATCTACAGAAGTCAAAGATTTCCAAAATCTATACCAATCATAGATCTCACTTTTACAATTTAGACCGGGTGGTCTGAACTGATGGCACATGGAATATTGCCATTTTAACAAAATTGCCCATATTTGAAAAAAATTGCATGTTTTAAGTGTAGATATGGGGAATTTCGTTAAAATGGTAGTATTCCGTATGCCATTTGCAAATTGCCATCTAGGATAGTTTTACATTTCTAATTGTCGGTATAGGGAATTTCATTAACCCCTAAAGGATTGGACTGTGTTTTTTGGTTGTATAGAAATTTTGGGCAGGTACCTACAAGCAAAGATTTTCATATTTGGAGCTGAAATTTTAATAGAATGTGGGGGCGAGGAAGATCTTTCATATGCACCAAATTTCATGACATTTGGAAATACGAGTCAAAAGTTATAGCCTAATATGTTACTTTTTTTCGTAACTGGGCAGTTCGGGCAGATCACAAAAAAATCACTTTTTTCAGAAACAAAAATTTAGAATTGATTTTCTAGAGTTTTATATACACGAAAAGCTTTTAATCATTCCATTTTGATCAAGGAGTCAAAAGTTATGAGGATTTTTTGTTTGCGGGCAGTTTTGGATTTCTTACTCTAAAATAAACTTTGAAATCCTTTATCTTACTCAATTTTCAATATTTTTGGACAAAAATAAAATCGTAGGATGTAGATACATTATCACAACATTTCGACCATTGGGATTGGAAATTTTCAATTCCATATTTAAATTGTAAATAATTTAGTATTTTTAATCATTCTCTACTACTACCTGCTTACTATTTTTTCCCTATATGTTGTACTATTCCAAATGATCTGAAATTTTTCAAGCATGTGGCCAACTTTTCTAGAAAAACAAATCTAAAGAAGCACCACCATGGTACCATTTAGGTCATTTTTCATAGAAATGTGAGCTTGTGAAGTGCAGCTGCCCTGCTTTTCACAGGATAAAAAAAATGATTTTAGTTAATTTGAATGCTTATATCTTGCAATCCCCCTGGTGGAAATGTCTGAAATTTTTACCACATGTTTTTTATACTATATAATACAAGATCCTACGGTTAGATATGTCAAAATAAGTTTTTTTTCAAAATTTTGGTACTTGTACTAGAAATGGCAGTTTTGGAGCGTTTTTGGTGAAAATATAGTGACGGTCCTTTAAGGGTTTAAATGTCAATATTTCATACAACATTTTCAAACTGTGCAATCTAAACAACTAAATCATCTAGAAACAAGTATAGATTTTAGAAGTGCCAAAGTTGTGGAATGATTGTCATTTTAAGTTTTTAATGAAATTCCCCATTTGTGCACTTACCTTCCTTTGACATCCTGATATCCTTGTGTAAACTATCAAATTTTGTTAAATTGACACAATTCCATCAAAAGTAATGGACAATTGATGCAATGAGCCCTCAAGAATGGAAGGAAATGAAACATGTCCAGGGCCGAGGAAGGGTGGAATTCATTGCTTAGATGTGTACAATGTTGTATAATAAAATGTACCTATTTGATCTTCACATTAATTTGTGATTGTATTTATCAAGTAAAACAAACTAATGTTAATATGGCACATATGGGCAATTTCATTAAAATGGTGCCATTCCACTAGTTTGGTAGTTTTGACAATTCCAACCGGGTAATTTGAAATGTACAAACGCTTAGATGTTTGAAATCTATAATTTTTTTAGATGCTTGAAATCTACACCTTTCTTGAATGTCACTTTTAAGTTTCAAACTATATAGTCTGGAAACTATACCAATCCTAGATTTCTAAAATCTATTAAGGTCAAAGATTTCTAAAATCTATATTTGTCTTCTAGATGGCACTTATACAATTTAGACTGGGCAGTTGAAAATGGCATATGAGGAATACTACCATTTTAACGAAATTGTCCATACATATAATATTGCAATATTGCCAATTTTGTTAAAATGGAAAAATTCTTCAACTTCAATAGTTTATACAGTTCAAATTGGGAAATCTAAAATGTATAAGTATCCTACATTTCTTAAATGTATATTATTTGTAGAAGTTTGAAATCTACATGTGTCATAGATGGCACTTTCATAGTTCAGACCACAATTTGAAATCTACATAAGTCCTAGATTTTTGAAATCTATACTTGTCTTAGATGTCACTCTTATAGTTCAATCCAAGTGGTCTGAAAATGGCACATGGAATACCATCATTTTTATAAAATTGACTTTCAACACCTTGAGGTTCTAAGTAGGTCTTGGAATGTGTTTTAGGATTTGGGGCAATCAAGGGGCTAGGGCAAGTTCCTATCAATCCTATGATGTCAAAATTTATTGTAATTTTTTGAGGTTTAGGTTTTTTCCATGAGTAAAAAATAACTCAAATTAAAATTCATAACTTTCACACTATATGTCCAAATGCTGCAAAACAAAGTCCGTACACCTCTCCTTGTAGAGAACTTTCCGACACTACCAAGAATGTGATTGGGAGACACATGGTTATGTAGATCTCACTGTAACAAACAATCCAAACAAACCAAACTACCTCATTTAAGGAAATAAGGTATAGATTTCTGGAGTCCAGAGGGGATAATAGGAGCATGAACAATATTGTGCGTTGTCTTCGAGCTTCATTGAAGTTGTTTGGATTTTTTTGGAAGGAAGGATTAAAGTTCACACAGGTACTCCAACACCCTTTTAGGTCTAAGTCAGTGCAGTACGAATTTTTGAATGTGTTGTCAATCATGTTAATTTTTAAAGTGTTGTATGTTCAAAACATTACGAGTGCAGTTTTGGGAGGCAATAGGTAAGGTAACTCTGCCATATGACAGGCAAAACTTGGGACTAGTCTAATGCAGGCAAAAAAATTCATGAGCAGTACATGTGTCTTGTGAAATGTACTGGTTATGAATTTTTTGGCCTTCATTGGGCTCGTCCCAAGTTTTGCTAGTCATAGGCAGAGTTACCTTAGTGGCACATGTCATCTGTGTGCATTTACTGTTGAGAGAGAGACACATCCGTGCTTCGTCGAGCTCTTCCATCGAGCTCCTCCACTCAATGCATGTATTGGCAAGCACATTCAAAAGAAGAAAGGGAGCCGTACGTACTATGCCTACATATGGCAGTTGCAAGGTTGGGCAGGTGCCTTGGGAGGGGAATTTGTACAACTGTTCATATCTAACTTACAGTTAGTTCCTTTCCCTAATTGCCCATTGAACCCAGCAAGAGGTGATCGATCAAAAATTGTATCATTTGCAGCCACAATTTATTATGTATGTGTGCAAGATGTGCACCCATATTGCAAGAATCGGGTTGCCCTAGTATGTTTTGTGCATCATGAATGCTATGATATTGAGTATTGCAGTTAACGTGGTGTGGAGGGCATCGAATGTGCGGGCACAGAAGATTCAGACACAGCTCCAGGTACGGTAGTGAATGAAAGGTTACTTTCACAAGTAGTTTCCAATTTGAGATCTGGACTCGTGGAATTATCACTCACAAGCTTTACTCACTTCATCATTGAGCTATTTCAGTGATCTACGGTACAAATTTCCTTGTTCTTGTGATTCATGCACGACTATTAATTTCACACCCTGCCTGCTTTCCCATCACTGATGCATGTGCACACTTATTGTAACTGAGTTGCCTTCAACTTATCAGGTGTCTTTTAGCTTCAAGTCAAAACTGCTGCACATCTGCGGAGTGGTGAGCACCTTCTGAATGAATTTTCACACTGTTTCAAATCCTCTCCTATCTAGTACGACAGACGTTTATTTGAGACAATACGATCTTAAGGTGGTACTTCTGTGCTTCTGGCTCACAGTTACCTGCCCGTCCTTCCAAGCTTAGTTAAGCATCTTCTTTAGAGAAATTAATAATACAACAGTGAGGGAATGTTCAATGCTATTCGCTTAAAATGCACTCAAGCACCTCCCAAAAAAGTTTGAATGAAATTTTTTTTCATTCCATCCTCTCATCTTGAAATCATTCATCAAACCCAAATCGTCTGCAACATCCTTGCAAGGTTAATAGGTTAACCCTTGAAAGATGTTGAGGCCAAAATTGGTCAACGGATGACTCATTGTTCACTCTAGAAACAAAAAATGCACCTATTGGTCCAATAATCGGAACAATTTTGGTGACTACCTTGGTCATGGGGGGTTGCATCCTTAAAAGGGTGTAGAATTCAAACCATAGCCATTTAGACCTTATATATAAATTTTCAAAGTCTAGTATTCATTGTTCTTGTAATTCTAAAATAAAAAAACTACACATTGTAATTAGATCTTGTATTACATCTCAAGTTGTGAAGATAACAAGTCCCAGACCAACCTAAGTTTCACTCTATAACAACAATTTTCAGATTGCATTATTATTTTAGCAAATTGACCTTCTCTCCATCAAAGAATTTCTTCCACAGTAGAAGTACAAAAATCACAATTCAATTACTTTATTCACATCATTCATCCAATAACAGCATTCATATCCAGTTATCCACCCATCAGGCAGAACCATGTTCTTCAAAATACAGCCAGAGCAGTGAGACTGAGCACAATCCTTGCAACTGCTCTGAGTTGAAAGCAGACTTTGTTGTACTAGTTAATAAAAAATTCGATTCCTTCAACGTGGGAAAAGCACCGTGTCCATTTCGATGCGAGTACAAGATTCAAGGTCATGATGCAGCCCTTGAATGGAGCCTTCATCAAAGACTCCGGCATCACTTGCAGTGCTGTTTGTCCTCGGAGAAGGCACCAGGGGCAGTTGTGAAGGCCACGCTGATAACTCAGTTCCCTGAGACGGGGGCTCCGCTTCTTGCAACAGGGGCTCCAGAATACTCACAACGCTCTGCCAAAACCCAGTCTCGGTTACAAAATTGCAAACCAAATAATGCCTTTGAACGTCAAGTTCGTTAGAAGGTAGGTGCACCTGGAATCTTCACTAATTATTACTGTCTCAGCATAGTTACTATTAATTTTATTGGATGTTATTGACAATTGAAAGAGGATTCCAACACACATTAGCATGCATTATTTGGACACCATACGATTAGGTTATGAAGTTTCAAACTACTGTCTCTAGGTGTACCAAATTCCAACACTAGGCTCTCAGTCTCTAGGTGTACTAGATTCCAACACTAGGTTATGAAGTTTCAAACTATTGTCTCTAGGTGTACTAGATTCCAACATTAGGCTCTCAGAGACTAGATGTTCTTCGTGTTTTTGATTGTGTACACTTTGTGTAATTAGAATCTAAATTTTTATGATGCTTTTTGGTCCTAATGATAAAATCTCATTTTCGTAGTGCTGATTATGGGTGTACACATACCTTATTGGCACGATTCACAGCATCAACATCATGACATGCATTGCACAAAGGTTTTAAAAAACTAGGATTTGTAGAGATTTATGTTTCAGGGCACTCCCTCGAACATTGTCAAAGTCTGCAAATTTTCTACAGTTTAACGACATTGAATTTCTTTTCAGATTTTATTGACAATGGTTATTTCTTTCATTCCCTATACCAATATTCTTATCTTATCAGGTCTGGTGGTGGAAAATTAAGGTGTATCACAAATTTCTTTCATATTAACCAATTTTGATTTGAATAAGATAGAAATGATACTTCTAATTCAAACAAACAAAGCTACATGAAAAATATAAAAAATCATTAGAATTACTTTGGTCCACAGGAATTGTGTGGCAGAGTGTGATGGTTGAAAACAAAGAAAACATCATACAAGCATTCTATTAGTACCTTCATTGTTGGCCGAACATTCCTTTTAAATGATGAGCACCTCAATCCCAACTCCAAAAGTGCTACAAACAATTCACGTGGATAGTTTCCCTCCAATTTAGGATCCACGATGCTTTCAATTCCACCACCGTCCGGTTTCATCTTCTCCTTGCTCTGAGAGAACAGCATAGACAACATGATTGAGTCAACTTAAATCACATCTCATTCTTAAGCATTTCTAATTGCAAGTCGCCATTGATGCAATTAACAAATGGCTCCGGAAAATGGTGTAAATGATCTCACCCATTCAATAAGATTGGATTCCTCCTCTTCAGGGCAATTAAACTCAATCGCTTTGCGCCCACTAATGAGTTCCAGAAGCACCACACCAAAACTGTACACGTCACTAGCTGTGGTCAATTGACGGCGCAGGAAGTATTGCGGGTCAAAATACCTGCATTGGAAAGCACACAAGTGAGAAACTATTGACACCCAAACTTCTATAATACCACTTCCGATGTGCTCTCATAATCACATTATCTTGTGCACAGGAACTTGCATACAAATATAAAATGGATTCTAGACTACCTTCACAACTCCTGTAATCCTATCTACTCTCTTAATGTCTAACATTATTCATTGCCACAGTACAACTAAACTTCGTACAAACTTTCTTGAATGTCAGAATTGCATGCAACACTATAAAGAGTCACCATGCTGCTAAAATTCATATAAAGAAATGCGTTTTGGGAGCCTAGCGTGTGACATAAGAAGTGTAAGTGTATTGGCCACTATTGTAATCCCTCTGTTTCTGAAAAAGACCCATGTTTCCTTTGTTAACACAAAGGAAACACAGGTCTTTTTCAGAAACAGAGGGAGTAAGATTTTAGTATTTGAAGATGCTTTTGAATAGAAAGATTCAGGATAGAGTAAAGGTGATGACTTAGATACCCTGCTGTACCGGCTGGCCTTGTCGACACATGCGTATCAACCTGACTCGACTCTTTGGAGATGCCAAAATCAGCCACTTTGGCAACCAGGTTTTCATCAAGCAAGATGTTGGTGGGTTTCACATCTCTGTGTATAACAGGAGGATCCTGGACAGCATTTGAATACAAATTATGGACCCCTAGCTTGTCAGTAATTATCAAGCAGAAGATGTACTATAAAATGATCTACAAAAGTTCCATTCCACGCTCTCAAAAATCCAAATCAACTAGAATATGTTAATCGAGTCCAGCCACTGAGACAGATCAGTAATAAGGAAATCAGTGCGAGTTACTTACCGCAAAGGAATGCAAGTAGTCCAAGCCTTGGGCCACATTGACAGCTATCTCCAGCCTCTTATACCAATTCAATATTCTATACCGTCCTGCAAATTGCACACATTCATCGATGGAAAAGTATTAATCAGGTTGACATGAACAGCTTATTCTCACTAATAAATAAATCAGATGTTCCTATTCAAGAGAGGGAGAAAGCATTTCTACACTTCTGCACATAGAAAGTACTTACACCTGCAGGAGAGGGTTTAGGGTTTGTACCTTGACTACTTCCATGGAGATGACTGTGAAGATTTCCCATCTTCATGAATTCATACACCAGAATCTATTGGCACAAGACACAAAGGAAAATCTTTGTTTAGGAAACTAAACAGTTAGTGTTTCGGAGCAATCGATAAGAGGTCAATTTGTCACTGGTCAATGAAGTTCTGGACTACAATATTCTAAACTGTTCAATGTTAATAACACGAAAAAGAGCAGTGAGTGTGCGAAAAGCAAAGAAACTGGAGAGGAAAGATGAACGACCTGCTGCCCGGTGTCATCGCAGAACCCCTCCAGCCGAACCAAGTTCTTGTGGTGAAGTCTGCTTAATAATAAGACCTGATAAACCAATGTACTCGGAGTTAGGCCTCTGGTTTAGGTCTAATGTCCACACTCAGATAGCAATGCCACTACACTGAGTCGCATTTGTTGAAGTGGTTTGTTTCGAAGCTCCCAAAACTCAAAAATTAGTACTTACGCAATTGCAACCAGTTCTGACAACCCCTTTCTAAAACCGACCCCAATAGATTTTTGCCTTAAATGAACTGCCTCTATTCATGAGAGAGAGCCTAGGGCTGCTGCTTTTGGGTACACCAATTTTCAGCACTTTGAAAATTCATAGTTTACTCATACAGTGTCCAAACAGTGCATAAGTAGACAATACTCTTTTGACTTCCAACAAGATCCAACAAAAAATTCCGCAATTTAGGTGTAGTTACCCTTGACACAGATCTGAGATTTCCGTCAGGAAACGGAAACTGCACGAATTTCTCACAACTGCTACTGAAGAATGTTTGGACAGAATGCCACAGAAATTCAAACAGGTAGTACCTACTAGTTAGTAATACCTCATTTCTGAACTGTCCAGAAGAATTTTCGGCGCCTGCCCGTTTGATGGCCAGTGTACGTCCACCAGGAAAAGTGCCGAGAAACACTTTGCCAAACCCACCCTCTCCAATCTCGTTCGCCCTCCCAAATCCCTTGGTGGCCTTCTTCAGCTCCTCCAAAGTGAAGTGCTGGACACCGCCCGGCACTTCCCAGGAGTGCAAGATGCTCCCTGCTTCCAAACTCCCTGCTCCCAGCACAAAGACCATGAATTCTCTCAATCCAAACTTCACCAGCTCATGGAGAAGATACGAAAACCGTTAAATTATGGACATGATCCCAGTTCCAGGACCGTGGATTATCGACTATTCCAGTATTCACAAATTGATTCAGTGTCATTTCAATGCTAAACAATGCTTAAAAAACCCAGTGAAGTGTTACTAGACGAATTTCGTTTCGGTATCATCTCATCAACCATTGAAGCATTGCCATTTCAGTACTAAACACACATAAACTAAAAGCATAATAATATCATAGTCGTTTCTGTATTAACCCTTAAACTAACTGAAACAATTGATAATCAAAGAGGAGGGACTCATTTGCTATGACTCTTGTTAGCAAAAAGAATTCGACTATCCATACACGTTGGTGGGCTTCAATTAGCAAGTTGAGTGTAAGTTTGACTTGACTACACGCCTGTGGCTACTGATCTTTTAAAGTGGGAGATTGTAGATCCTTATGGAAGGGTTACGTTTGTCTAATATCCCCTCCATAAGGATCTACAACCTCCCACTTTAAATGATTGCATTAGAAATGATTGTACATGAATTGATAAAAAGAGAGTTCGACTCTCGTATTTAAAGTAATCTCTCCACAACTCTATAGTGATCCCCCGCAAAAAAACTCATACATATTGCACCACAAGGAGTCCAGGAAGCCATTACTCCTCATGTACACTAACCTCCCAGATAGGCATGCCAACACTCTACCCATTTCTACACGCTTGTTTAGAGGGTTTTAAGTAAACTGGTTAAAATGTTAAAAACGACGCAAATAGGACTCTCTAACTTAGTCTCCAAATGAACCTTGTAATGAAGAAACTGTTGTTGCATCCACTTAGCAAGGTCTGGAGGGTTTCGGGGATATTAGGGCTGCAACTCTTGGTTACCTGCTCTTTCAGACTGGAAGTAGTCAGGAGGGACAAGAGGTTCGGGTTGTTCTTTTGGTCGATGTCTGATTCTCCACCAGTGGTAAAACAGTAAGAGAAGGAGCAAGAACGCAGTCCCTAATATCACCCCAACAATGACACCGATTGCAAGCTTCCTTTTGGAATGTCCAGGTACTGCATATTAAAAAAACAAATCAAAAAAACAAATCATATTCATCAATGGAGATCCATCCAAAAACTCTCACTAAGAAAATTTCGCACAAAATTTCGGTACCACCACACTAGTCTAGTTCTCCCCCAATTTCTGTGAATTACATTGGTTCCGGACATTAATTTGGGGACAACATTAGAGAAATGATGCACTAATTAGAATGAATCTTGTACTAGCCAAAGTGCAAAACGGAAAGCAGTCTTGCTGAATTTCAAAAGGTTAACCTGCATAGCAGATACAAGTCGTGCTGTTGAACAAATACTGTCCACTGGGACATGCTGGGCATTTTCCTGCAAAACAAAGCAGCAAGGAGGCTTTGAGTTTCTTTATTTAGGGTATTATTAGAATAAAGTCTTCAGAGTTTATCTCTTGGGAAGGCTACAGCAATGATGTCTCGAACTCAATGAGCAAAAATGGAGTCCGAATGAACAAAGAAACTCAAGAGTTGGCATTGGACGCTGAAGCAAGTACCGTTTCTGGTATAGAGTTGGAAATTCAAGCAATTTAAAGTTCTGGTACAGGCAGAATCCGAAGCTGGCTCAGACTCCCAGCAGTTATAGTCCAAGCCGGTTCTGCAACAGTCAAGAAGATAGGATTTTAGCAAAACTCGAAATTGAACATTGATGGTCAACTTGAAAAGTGCTGACAGACATTCACAAAGACGTTATGTCAAAATCCCTGTGTTACAATCAACATTTCTCACAGAGTATTGGAATCATTTCCCTATCTCGATTTCCAAGCAATATTGAAAGAAGAAAGAAGATGCACATGTCGTGGAAGGATGCTTTCATGGTGCCGCACTTACGAGATATTACTTTCCACCTTTGGTCGGGCGCCTTGGAAGTAGTTACACTCCAAACTTCTGCACATTCTCAGAGCAAGAGAATTTCAACCTCAATTCAAGGCTTCTTCCTCACAAAACACGCGAGCAGAGAAACAGAAAGAACACATCCAGCAAACAAGGTTTCTAATCAAATTAGATTGATTCAAGAATTTTTTCAATAGTTCTATAAAGCGAATCTCCTCTATATTTTTATGGAAGGCCTCCATATGATCACCATAAGGAGGAGACCTCCCTAAGAATTATGGGGAAGGTTTTTGAAACCCCGTCATGTAAATTAAAGCTCCTGAAACAATCTAGCTAATTAGACTAAAAACCCTGTTACTCTAGAAGAGGGGAGGACAATCAACATAACTAAATAGTATCCTCATTTGTGTACTCTTACAGATTTTTCAAAGCAGGGGCAGTGCTGCTGTTCAAAACTGGTATGATTGTACCATATATCTGATTGTTGCTGAGTTGCCTAAAATGCCACAATGAAAAGAATCATGTCAGCCCATCTAGTTCACTATTAAAGTAGCCACTCTCAAATTACCTAACAGCTTATATTCTGAACACAACACCTTTTAGCTTGTCCCAATTCTCATGTTCATCTAAGTTCATCTATCAAAGTTTCATTTTTGCACCCAGGAGCAGAGTCCCGGAATTTGCAGCAACAAAATTGACTAGTCCATAAACGATTATCACAAACAGGAGACTGAGTCCAACCCAAACTTACAGGAACGAAAGTTTAGGCAGTTCTAGAAGCCATGTAGGAAGAGTTCCATACAAAGAGTTTGCATTGAGTAGTCTGCACCACGTAGGAAAATTGATCGTTAGGTCTATTTTAACAGCATGTACGCTCTGTTGCCTGTATTTGAATAAAGTCCTTGCAAACAGGTGAGAGTTGAGGAATCTTACAAATTTTGGAGGCTGGTCATTCCACGCCATGTGTCAGGAAGAGGCCCTGTGAACTTGTTCTTGTACAGAAGGCTTCAGAAATTCAAGACCAGCACACGCAATTTAACAAACAACTTCAGGTTCAAGCTCGCCAATTTACACTGGAATGGGACACGGCCATCAATTACTGGTGAACAAAGAGAAATAATTGCATTCATATCCAATGCTTGGAAAAGGGAAATTTTGAAGAAGTAGAGATGAGCTGTTTTGCTTACAGTCTCTCTAAATGAATGAGATTTCCAAGCTCTGGCGGAAGACCACCGTAGAGCTCGTTCTTATTCACGTTCCTGCAAAACAGAGGCTATCAGTAATTCATAAAACCTAGTAGTACAACCGTTACAACAATTGCAACAACATCCCGTGGCATAATAAGAAACATAGCATTTTCTGTATTTTCTAAAACAGGAATTTAGACTCAGGAGTGTTTCCAAAATGTTTGGATGACACGTATAGGTAAGATGACACGTATACATATGATCGACTTACAAATAGGTAAGATTGACAAGAATTCCGAGCTCGGGTGGAATTACACCGGTGAGCTGATTACCCCAGAACGTCCTGACAAAGCTCACATTTAGTTAAACACTGAATAAGAAAGAAAAAAAACTTGTTGAAACCCACGTAAAAAGAAATCCCCAAAATTTTATGCAGATATTCACTTACAGCTCCTTCAGATTTATCAAGGAACTCCACATTTCCTTCGGAATGGTTCCTGTAAACGTATTGTTGCCTAAGTATCTGGTGATCACGAGAAAAAAAATGTGTCAGAACCGATCCTTTCATGGCCACCATTGGAAGTAGATCTCGGAAAACAAATGATTGGGAAGAAAATGAATTCAAAAGAAAATACTGAACAGGACATGAGTAGCTAGAGTAGAAAATCATTCAAAGTGCGGTGGACATACAAATACTGAAGGTTGTGGAGAGTGGAAAGCTCCACTGGGAATTTTCCTCCAATCATAGTGTTGTCAACCCTCCTGTCAGCACAAGGATATAGACATGTCAAAGTCGAAACTCTTTAAAGTATCTCACTCAGGAGCACCAAACCCTAAAATGAACTAGATGGGAATTGAACCAGTCAAGAGCCAGGAGGCTCAAGACGTAAATTGGACATTGGCAGGCATGTAAATAGTGGACATTGAGATCTCACTTCCTAAGTTAGTAGATTATAGGGTCCCATAACACGTAGCAACAATATGTCATATAGCCCTCTAATACCTAGAAATTCAAAAACGGACACCTCTGCTGTGCAGGCTGGAAAGCCAATTATGATTTGTGGCAATAGTACAGATCAAATTACTTACAACTCCACAAGATTCTTGAGCTGAAATATGGCCCTGGGGAAAGTAGAAAGAAACACCTCATTTGATGTCAAAGATCTGGACTCAGCCACAAGCAATAAGGCAAGTCAATGGAAGCAAGCATGAAAATACACCGTTCTAAATTCACTTCTGGGAGAAACAAAATAATCTCGGGCAACTTAATGACTGGCACGTACTGTGAAACATTCAAACTCAGAACTTCAAAAAAGGCTCACTGACTCACAGAAACTTCAGGTTCACCAGATTTGCAATGGGAGCAAGGTCACCGGTCACTTGGTTCCACGCGGAGCAGTTCTTACAAACTTTGTTGTTTCCCATGTCTAGAACAGTCAGTGTTGTGATTCTTCCCAATGCCTCTGGCACTGGTCCATGTAACCCCACATGTGTCAAATTCCTGTTATTTTGCACCGACATAACATTCTTTAGGCAAGTAAACTCTCCACATGGCCAATTTCATTCAATTGGCGCAATGGCCGGCACCAAAAATTGTGGCACTCATCTACACAAAACTCTAAGAATTAGGACAGGTATAGATTTATGTTTCAGATCGCGCACCCTGAAAAGTGCACTCAAGTAGTGGAATTCCGCCCAATTTAACTAAATTGACTTTGCACTCCTAAAACATCAGCATTGCATTGATATTCGTGAGCTTCAGTAATCATGGGACCACAAGTCAAATCACGGCTAATACCATCGTTATTTAGTGATTCTATTTTGTTCTCATGCGCAGAACTTATATATAAACTTCAAAAGGAACCAAAAGTCCTCATATAAACGTTTAGTTATTAGGGTTTTTTCAACCCTATTACAGAATGATATGCTGTACAAAACATTCTGGGTCACACCTTTGAAAGTTGGGCCAATTCTAATATCCTCTTATCACAAACATATCACCCCTAGGAATCCAAGTTTACCAGCTCTAGCTAAAGAATGTTATGTAAGCTACAAATTGGAAGTTAGATTTGGTGATACATGAACTCACAAAAGGACGACATTGCCCGATAAACATTCAACGCCTTCCCATACACTGACGCAAGGGTCTGTGCCAGGAGTCCAGGAAGCACGGCCTATGGTTATCCATCCGGAGTTTTTCACTTCCTGCAAGGCAGCGCCTGCCCACACAACAGCAGCAATTAGAAACCTGCACGTCAGAGTTAGCTTGTACAAGAAGGTGATATCAGAATTGTGTCCCAAAACCGGATCAGACAGTAGTACATTGAAAAAAGAAGTACTGCGTTGTATTTTTATAACAACCTGCAAATTGCGGAGCAGGAAACACAAGGTCTAGTACACCTCCAATTGAGTTTTCAAACTTAGGGCATGGGTTAGGTTTAGAAATAACTATGTTGAAGTAGTTAGTTCTTCCACCAGCTGACCTAAAGCTTCGGAAGATATTGGCGAACTCAATTCTAAGACTGTTATATGGCACAAACGCAATAGCACTCAGGTAATGCACCTAATTGTGACTTGTTTCTAAAATTGACTCTACAAATTCTTACCTACAATGTTCAGCTATTTTCAGCACTTTGAAATTACATGATACAGTGTCCAAAGAATGCATTGTAAAATTTCAGAATCCCCTTTGGACTACCAACAAGACCCAACAAAAACTCTTATAGGCAATTTCGTTAAAATGGCGGTATTCCGATGAAATGGCGGACATTCCGTTAAAATGGCACAGCATTCCATCAAAATGACACTGAATTTGTCAAAAATAACACCACATTCCGTGAAAATGGCGGACATTCCATTAAAATGGCACGGAATGTGTCACAAATGGCAAAAAACTGCCGCCATTTTAACGAAATTGCCTATTCTTACAGTTCAGTTCAATTATAAGAACCATGCTCAAACCCTTATTCGCACCATTTTTATTGGAGCTGTAACGATAGTACATAATTTACAAGTTGGCGTGCTGTGGGTGACTTCTGTAACAAATTAAAGATGTGAATTCGAATAAGTAGCAAAACCCTCTTGTTCAACAGATTTCGTATATTTTGAACTTAGAACTGGGTGCCCTAACGATTTGCATACTCTGAAACTGAGTCAGCTTCCAAATCCAGATTCCAAAATGCTTGCTGACAAGACGATGAATTGCCTCTAGAACTAGGGCTGAAAACTCTAACAAACTAGGAGCTTTAAGAATTGCAAGCTGAGAGGAGAACAGTTACCTTGTTCTAGAGTTGCCAAAACTGGACCGCAAAAGAAGAAGTTCGGCAGCAGGAACAGCAACGACCAGAGCTTCCATTTCCATGGCCATGGAACAGCCTCCATCGACATACCCTCACATATAAACCTCAAGCAGTACTGGTACCACCCATAACTAGGGACCCCACCACATTAATTTATGGCTGCAACCCATTGAATCCCCTGTAGACGCATTGACTTCACTCGAACTAACTCATCCAAACTCAAGAAATGTGTTGCTTCCACAGTCTAAACTAGACACTGAAATCACTGGAATCTCTCTCCCTACCGAAGTTCATCAAAGGATATTCTGCTGTTATCGTAATCTGACATTCCAGACATGCCCAGTTCACCAACAATCGCATACTCATCCCAGCCAGTGTCTACTAGAAGTTCTTCACCCCCAGTTGCAATCCACTTGCACCCCCTTCACTTCAGAATCTCTGCCAGTACTTGGTACTGTGGGAAACTGATTATTGATCAGACCACGTCAGCTGGCCGCGGTTGCGCAAATACCACCAGAATTCCGGCCAGAAAGCGCACAGACTGTCTGAGCTTCGATCAATTATACCTGTAGATGCGCCACCCTATATCGCCACCCTATATAAGGAACGCCTGTACGACGCTCCGGCGCTAGAAGCTATATAATTACTGATGACTGCAAGTGTAGCAGGCGTTGCCAGATAGAGTCTGGACTGAAAACCTCAGTAGTAAGCGCGCGTACGGTACGTGACCCCATCCAGAGCTGATGACAAGCAGACGCGAGTGACGAGTAAGCACCAGAGCTGAGTTAGTAGCTAGCAGGACCCTGCGCCTGCGCCAACGTCGGTCTTTGGTACGGAGTACAATCGAAGGATTGGCTGGAGCAATTACGTACGATCGATGCAGTACCGTAGTAAGCTTACCGTATCACACAAGGTGCTGAACAGCTGCTGAATCCATTTTAACTTACCGCAAGTGAAACACCGACAGTTGTCCAATGCCTGTGCCCAAACTAGCTTGTGATCGTAAAATCTAAATATAACTTATAACTCGGACGATGCGTTCATTTGGTAAGTCACGAGCATGGACGGACCCCGGGACGGACTCATGCAGCCTGCTACAGTGTCAGTGGTCAGACTTCCACTCATGCACAACTTAGAATCGGCCTAACTTTTGCAGTAAGCTTAGTAGAGAGAGGGGGCTTCAGTGTTTACTTGGCATCAGCGGTACTTGGTCACTGGTGAACCGACCCCCACGCTAGTCGCCTGGTCCTCCCGAAGTCCCCGACTGTTTTTTCATCAGGGGTGCATGTTAAAAAAAAAATCTAGTTTGTGCTTGACTAATTTATCTTCTACACCTTTCCCAGCTAATTTGGGGCCACGAATTGCAAATATAAATTCAGAATTTGCAAATTTTATTATGCATGGAAAATTTAAAAACTCGACGTTTTTTCCAAGAGGAGATCTTTCCTTTCCAAACCCAATTCCAAGGATGAATAGGATGAATAGTTGCACTTTCGTCCTACACTCAAAGATTCCTTGTCATCCATTGGACGTTTGGCGCCCGTGTCAACATTCAAGGGTTAAGCATATTTGGAGCATGGGTATGATGATGAGAAAAAATTCCTCATCTACATAAATAAGTTAGGTTGCAAAAGGATTCCATAAATTTTCACAATTTTATTTCCCAAAACAAAATTACTACAAATTTTCTAGATGAAGATTATGTTTGTCCCATACTACACAGTGTAGGAAGAATAGTAGGGCAAATGAACTATAGAAAAAGAGTAGAATCTCTGGGAAACAAAAAACAAAGCAATTTACAACACTATCTTTAAGGCACAACAATTGAATAGCAACTAAACAACAATATTTGAAGTCTCGCAAGAAAAATTGGTAAATTTGACCCTCTAACATTGAAAACAAACTAGCACCAATAGTACAAAGTTGAAAGAGAAGTAGACAAAAACATTGACTCAATTACACAAATGCATGATAAAAAAAGTGTTGCTCAAATGCACGATCCCTTGGTGAAAAAATGTAGAGAAATCACAACTAATAAAAAAAAATGGTGTCAACAACATAGGTGAAAGAGAAAGTTGGTTCTTGCATTTGACAACGAGAGCCTTGCGATTGGTCGATAGTTCACTATAAGAAACTTGTGTCTTACATGCCGGATTTTAGGTGACATCTATTGTGACAACGCACATTTTTATGTCAACTATGATGTCCAAGGTAACATCAAGATGTCCAAGGTAACATCAAGATGTCCAAGGTAACAAGATATCTAAGGTAACAACAAGATTGCCATCTTATTGTTACTTTAGACATCTTGATGTTACCTTGGACATCATAATTGACATAAAAACATGCGTTGTCACAATAGATGTCACCTAAAATCCGGCATGTAAGACACAAGTTTCTTATTGTGGTTGTCTCCTACCATCTTATGGCTACCAAATTTTTGGTGATAAAAAATCAAAATTGTATCTTCATTTTCCATTGGTGAGAGTCTCCAACTTTGACATATTGAATATTGGTTGTTTCTCACCAATTAAAAAATCATTATTACGGGTATTGGATGCACGTGTCGAGTTGAAGTTGTCTTGGTTTGGAGTAATTTGGGTTCAATGAGATTCTATTTTTGGTCATATTAAAATTGATAGATTAAAATTTTGGGCTAAGAGCATCTATATTTATACTCCAAACAAGTGAACTCAAGGACTCTCTAAAGGCCCATATGAGAGAAGGTTACTTACCTAGGCCCTTTTAGGAGGTAGAATTGTAGATTTGAGCATGCTTTATAAAAATAAGCTAAGGACTATAACAATCAAGGGCATACACAACCACTCCAAAGCATAATTGGTGTATCTTTGACAATGTTTGGTCTTATGATAGGTTGATTCCTTACTTTAGAGCATTGTAAGTTGTTGGAGAAGCACCACAATATTGTAATTGTCTAGAGTTGGAAGGATGAGCAACTCGCTATAGACTTCAAAAACAAATCCAGAATGGGTCCTACATGTCATAAATTGAAGGTCACTTTTCTTGAGTACTAGTGTGGGTACTTTTAGAAATATAGAGAATGAATTTTTTAGGACCTCTATTCTATTCGTAGTTTATCTTCAGGATCGTGCTAGATTGATTTTTTCAATTAGTGTGTATCACACCAATTTACTAAAGTTATATTATTTGTAAAATAATTAGATTAGTCTAGGTTGAAATATTAATGTATTTTTATCAAATTTCCACAATATTGAGATTTCTAAGTAACGCTTCTATGTAGGATTCCAATGTGTGTGTTTTTTAATGGGAGGTGTCAAAGTTGGTTTTTGGTGTTAGGAGTTGAAATTCAGATTTTTCCTACTTTCAAGAAGACCCCCGACATTATAATATTGTATTCTACGTGCATTATAATAAACCCCCGTTATTTGGGACAAGTTGAAAAATGTGGTGATACATTTTTCTAATGTCAAGCATGTCAACTTCAATGTTCAATAAAATTTGTCTAAATTGGCGTGGCAAAAACATGTGGAAATTTGAAAAAATGCAACATGTTTTTAGTGTGACATCTACTCAGACATGGTCAAAGAAGGTGCCAAAAGTGTGCCATGTGATAGCTAGACCACCTCTACATAAGCACCACGTAGACGGGTAGTAACATGTTAATAACTTTTTCATTTGGGCCCTTACTAATATAGGACATGATGTGGCAGTTATTTGGCAAAGAAAAATTGATAACGTGTTCGGTGTGTTGTGCCCTAGATCTTGTCTATTTAGGTGTTTGTTGTGATTTGCACATGTTTTTCCAAACATCAATTATGACATGAGGTTAATTATTTTAAATGTCATATAGCATCAGCCTTGTGTTATAGCACATCTGCAGAGACATGAAAACATCACAAACAACATCTTCTAGGATGTACCTAATGTGCTCGTCTTATTTTTTTGAGACATCAATTTAGGTGTCTAGACATTTAGCCACACACCATACAAAATAGGCCATACACTACACAATACATTGTACACAATATGCTATTTATTGTACACTATACATTATATACCGTATTTGATATTTATATTGCATAGTTTGAAAAGTCACTTCTTATGAATATGTTGATATGAAAAGACAAGCTATTTATATAAGTGGAAGAAAAAGATTTTTGCCTGAGATATGTAAATTTTCTAAATTATACGAAGTTGTTGTTGCAAAAAATATCTGAATGTCTCAACTAACATCTTAAATAGTTCATGTCTCAAATGACTTCTAAAAAAACAATGTTTAAATTTTTAGACATTGTCAAGATGTGTTTGTTCTACGTCAACATCCACACATTTTTTGAAACATCCAACTCAATTCTACCTTCTATGGCTGCAATCCCATCTTATTGCTCATGTTTTGAAAAAACATACATGTTTATTGCTAATGTCCAAAAAAGGCGGGTTTCTTATAGTAAATGTATCCTCTAGGTTTTATCAAAAAACAACCCTAGGGACTAGATTTTGAACATACCTAGAAGAAGGAAAATATAGTTTTGTGATGTGGGGGGGCTCCTTGAAAGCAAATAAAGCCTAAATTTCAATCCCCAAAACTAAGATGCCTACTATTGCAAATTTATTTATTGGCACAAACCAAAAATAAATTTTCAATAGTAGGTGTTAGGGTTGCCAATGGAAAAAACTTGTTTTTTACTTAGAAATTGGAGGCTCCTTTCTATGGCTTTTCTTATTTCTAGGTGAAAAACAATTTTCTTCAAGGCCTCAAAGGCAATCCTAATATAACATTGTTTATCAATGAAATAAGGGTCCTTTTTGCATCCTTGAAAAGGAAACCCTTACAATGAATAAAATTGTCTTATATGGCTCTTTAGTCACCCCCAATCCTTGTATTAACTTATAAGTCCCTCCGAAGCACTAGAAAAAGCCATGTTTCTTCTAATAAGCCCAATAATGTGGACATATGTTTAGTTGAACATCAAGCATGTCTACCGTAAATGTCTAGAAAAATCCATCAAGATTGACACGGCAAAAACACAAGGAAATCTTAAAAAGTGTGCCTTGTTTTTAAAGCAACGTTATAACAAACAAGGTCAAAGAAGGTGCTAAAAGTGCACCATGTAGTAGCCACGTAAGCACCATGTAGGCGGACAGTGCCACATGGGATTTTTATCATCTAACTAAAATTTTAATAGTGTTTTTAGCGACATCAACTTAGACATCCAAATGTTTTCTAAAACATCAATTGGTGCATCCCATATACATAGGGCAAGTTTGATGCAAATCAATGAGTTATTAATTATTTTTAAAAATAAACAAAAAAAATTGAATGTAAAATTCATGAAGAATTCACCATCTACTATTCAAGTTATTTTTGATGGCAAAGTGAAATAATTACTTCATGAGCATTTTGTGAGAATGAGGGGTAGAGAGGTCATATTTATATTGAAAGTCTATCCATGGTGAGACAAAAGATATGAGATAATTAGAAGATAGGAAACTGACCATTGTACATCTAAACGTTGTTTTAGACATGTGGATGTTGTTTCAAAAGTGTGGTACATTTTTTCAAACATCCATCCATTTCCCTTTTTTTACAAAGCATGCCAGTGATGCCACGTCGTTGCCCTTTCCCATGTTTTCACATATAGTCAATGTTTTACCTCAATCCACAATAACTTTTAAAAATTTACCCGGGGTTAAAATTGAAATTCCTTGCCAACATGGCACTTTCATGTTTTCTTGGACATTCTATAGAACACTATTATGTTTTTTGTGACATCTCCTAGAAGTCTAAAACATGATCGTCACATATGATAGAACCTTGTTCTACGCTAGACATCCATGCATTTTTTGCAACATCCACCTAAATTTGGTTTTCCATAGCCACAATCCCATCTCCTTTCTTTTGTTCCTAAAAGACATCCTCATTCGCTTTTAACGTCCAGAAAAATAGGGGCTCCTACTAGTGGAGTATTCAATAACAAGGTATAATACTTTTCCAACATTGGATGGGGAGGACCGTTACCTAGATATACAATGTTATGGAAGCCCCCTACTTACAAGGAGTAAAGTTACAAATATTCTACCCCCTAGAGGAATTCAACCAACCCAATGACGGCTGAGGTGAACCAACCTCCTTGCTCATCTCCAATTTTACTACAGTACTTTGACTTCCAATAGGTGCTTTTGCTATTTCTTTGACCAGTGATTCACACAGTAATAGAAAAGGATGATTTTGAGCATCACCCCTCGATGTTCAAGGCTTAAGAGGTCGGAAATGGGTCACTCGGCTCCCTTATTTTTATACTTATTATTACATCTATGGTGATCGATTGAAGCCGGCTGATGAGAAATGACCTTCAGTTTAATTGCTCAGAAGTCAGAGAGCGGGATTTTCAGTTTGTGGGGGAGACTCGATGGAATTAATGCCTCTTGTTCCGGAAACAACAAGCAAGCACTGAAGACTCGGATAGTCGGATGCCTCTTGTTGTGCGCGGAACAGCGAGGAGCCGAGGAGCCGAGAACACCGAAGACCCGGTCTCCCAGCCAATTAAGTTAGTCGGGCCACGACCATATCATAGGCTTGGACTTTCTGAGTGGATTCCCCGTTCCCACGTAGCTGCCCCGGCCACAGTTGTCCACGCCGGCCTTAATTTGACAGGCCGGGCAACAAAGTCAAAGAGCCAATTGCCACCACTTCACCTGGGATACTCTCACTGCTACAGTACTGTTCGTAATACTTATTATTCGAGGGTAAAGTACTACTCCGTATATGGCAAGTGAACGCTGTCAGTTCCTATTACAGTACTGTATTGTTCCCTTGTGTAGTATACTTGCACAGGGAAAATCAGTGTCACAATACTCGACTCACATGCACTACAGTACGTACAGTAAACCTGGAGTGTGATCAGATCGATCGATTCAAGCTCCCTAACCAACAACGTACAAGAGGTTGGAGTTCTGGAGAAGACGACGTGTTAAATTTTTTGACGGCGATCTGCATTCAGAGAGAGGGGAGGTCGACGAGAATGCAAGACGGGCTGGAGCTTGGCGCCGTCGCCGGGCGAACGGACCCGCCCTGCCCACGCACACGGCCATTTGGACCCTAAAATAGCTCGACGGGCCGGGATGCCTCACAGTTGTGACACTCAGTGCAACAAAGTCCAAGAGCCAATGGTCTCCGTCTCATACCACTTGAGGAATCAGGACACACTGCTACAGTACACTGTTCGTAATATTCGAGGGTACTATACGGCGACGCTGTAAGTTCCTATTAGTGTTGGGTATTATACTTGCAAATGCAGAGGGAAAATTAGTGTCACATACTCACATGCACTGCAGTACATGTAAGTTAGGAGGTTCATAAATCAACCAAGAAAATATGCATACCCTATTTAGGAATGAATGACATGTTCCTTGAAATATCTATTATTGTTGTTGATGAGGTAGGTAGGCTTCAACCCTTTAGTGCCCCAGTGTCCCAATTCTAACCTCCCCCAACTCATGTTTGACCATTATAATCTCGTAAGTTGTTCAATGACAACTTCCACGATTTTCTCCAAAGATGTCCTCCCTAATCCTCTTGCAATCTCAATGGCCATCTCTTGTCGATCTTATTTTTAACTGGTGGGCCCAACTTGAGTGGCAACTGTGGCCTGATTTTGAGAGTCACACTAGGCGGTTAGGGATTAAAGGATGGTTTATGAACCTTGTATCTTAGGTCCCCCTCACACCAACTAAATATTTAAAGGCTTAAAGTTGGTTGACTAATTGTTGTTAGCTAATGATTGGGTGCCTACTACAACCAGCTTGCGCTAGTGAATTAACTAGCACTATTGGTCCTTGGTCCTTAGAGTTCTAGTAAACTAAGAACTTAGTTAACAAGCATTCATTAGATGAGATTTGCCTATCTGGAAGGGCCGTGAGTTCCCAAGAAGAAAACTGGACGAAACTGACGAAACTGAACAAAAGTCGCCGTTCACAGGGCCTACTGACCTGGCCGAGCGACTGCCAGGTCGACATTTTCAAAAAAAATAAAAAAAATAAAAAAATAAATTTAACTTTGTTTTCCATTTTAAGAACTTTAAATTTTATTTTATTTTTATTTTTTGAAAAAAAAAAAACTGTCAGTCGCGTTCGATGGAGCCCGGGGGAACGGAGCTGGGAACAGTCAGAAACGGCCCTCCAGCCCCCCCGAATCACATCTAATGAATTGCACAATTGACCTTTGGAGTTACACTGAACTAAGAATTCTCAGTTAATCCTTAAAGAACTATGGGGTTTCAAAGTGGCACTTGAATGATTTTAGGTGAATAAAACATGATGAAGAACTACATTTTTTTTTCATCCAAATTTTTTTAGTACTTTGAAAGTGTTTGTACTAGAGGTTGGTTGAAATTTAGCATGTATGATAGGAAACTTATCAATTGTCCCCCCAAAATTAGTTCAATCAAATGCACAAGCTTGCAAAAGTAGTCTAAATTTCCATACAAACAAATTAACTTGTACAAAACAATAAATTGAAAGCAATCAAAACACATATACATTTGCACTCATCTTTCATCACACCCATAATATGTGCAAAAGATTCCTAGGTGACAAACTATCCTTCATACATAGCAAAGATAGTCTCGAGACTTGTAACAAAAGCAAAATATACCTTTGCACTCAACTTTCGCCACGCTCACAATATATGCAAAAGATTATGTGGGTGACAAATTGTCCTTCATACATGGCAAAGACATTCTCAAGACTTGTGACAAAACCTAACTATGAATTCAAGTGATCAATATTCAAATCCATGAGTAGAAGCATCCACTTCATGTGGATTTGTTTATGAGAGTAATCAAAAATATACATGAAGGACCAAAACTCGTATATGGCCAAGGCATGCTCGGTGTTTAAATACAACTAGCATGATCCAATTGGAAGCCTCAATGGGAAATTTCGTTAAAATGGTGGTATTCCATATACCATTTTTCCATTCATTTCTAGGACTAGTATAGATTTCAGACCACATGGACTGAACGTGAAAGTGCCAAGTTTGTGGAATTATACTGCCATTTTAACGAAATATTGGTTGTTCTCAAACAATTTGCAAGATTTCTAATAAGAGCATCCTTCTAATCAGCCCTAAATTTGGGCTCTGAGCGAACTGGACGGTCATAACTTAGCCATGCATTCTTTGCTGACTCCGTTCTCATTCAAAGTTTTCCAGTACACGTCCATTTTGAACCCACTCTTGATGTAATCCCAAAGGGCCTGAAAGACCAGGTATCGATGCTTAGCTTTAGAACATTTGGATCTAAGGTCTCAACTTCTTTACAACCCAAAATTGCACTGAATATCTCAGAGGAAAGCTGGTAGAATCGCAGCTGTGACACACACAAACACCAACCCAGGCCTAATGCAACTACCACCATTGATACCCAAATTTCAAATTTCAAAAAAAAAATCCTACCAATAATAAAATGTGGCAAGTACGCCACTCAAAACTGAGTGCTGCACATTGAAAATATACATGAGTTCCATGACAGGGCAGGAGAAATTTATCTGGCAAGTGACCACATCATCTGTGTCATTGTGTCATTGTGAAGCTTCTGGTGCCACTCTTCTATCATTCCTCCTTTACAATCACAATTCCGCTGCAGTTTGATAAAAAAATCGTGAAAAGATGTCAATAACATCGAGCAGGAACATACCGTCATAGAGGCTATCACTGCCATTAATGTTTTCCCGGTAAACATTATCACAATTCCTCATTGTGCATGGTTCTCCTTAAAATCGAAGTTTTTGTGTTGAAACTAAGATATTTACATTTAAATAAGGATTGTTTCCTCGACAAGATGCCCTAAAAAAAAAAAAACACAGCTGAATAACAAGAATTTCTTCCCAAATACGTTGACCCGCATCTCCTTCTCCTCCACGACCTACGGTAGTCATAATGAGACGGATCATCTCTGTTCTTAGTTTGTTCAGCAAACATTCGTTGCAGAAGGTTGGTAAGTCTATCTTGAGATGCACTGATTTCTGTGTCCAGTAGCAACAAAAAACCAAGATATGTATTCGTAAATGCCAAGTAGATGGTCCCGACACGTTCCATGATTACATTCTACTTCAAGCTCATTTTAAAACCTTAATCTTCCAGGTGTTCAATTTTCTGAATTCAATGCTGTTTTGGCTTTTCATTGTAGGATGTTTTCTGTTCAAATATTTTCGATTTGGGTGTTTCAGACTTTGGCAACAAAAGTGGTTGAGCAATCTGGTCATGTTTCTTTGGAGAGCTCTCGACGCCTAGACATCCCAGACAGCATATTTGTTGAACTTGAGGTTTGCAATACTGGAATTGGAAGCAGTCAGGAAGCACTAATTTAAGGTATGTTCAAGCCATTCACACAGGCCGATGCGTCCACTTCAATTAATTCGCGGCTCTCTAGGGGAACTGAGCTGGCCGTGAATTGCAACCAGACCAAAATTCCAGCTTGGGCAAGCTCTCCTTCATTCCTAGCCCGCTCCATCAGCCCAATGCTACGGTAATGTTGTCTCTGCACACCGTCAATAAATGAACCCGACAAGACCGATTACTGAATATGAACCTAATAAGAAATGTAAATTCAAACGATGTGACGTGGTTATCAACACAGACTATGATTACAGCTCCTGAAACTTTACAGGCCGTCCCACCACATGATAGAAAAACAAGATGGTATAGATTAGTCGTAGCATCCGAGTGATGGATATATGTGAAAGATTGCCACTGACTGCTTTTGTGAAAGCGTGAGTTCAAGATCTCAAAAAGCTGAAATGTGATTTAATCAAATAATTAATTAATTAGAAATGTGATGGAACTACAATATATGAAACTCGAAGCTCAATTCCATACGCCCGTGTTTCACAGTCGTTCAATCCGTCAAGTCCTATAATAAAGCAGATCAGGCAGCACATTCGATCTCGTACGCACCTGTGCATGAGGGATCGTTCAGCTTCACTCTCTTGATTAGCAACATCTTGTAGAAACTCCTTGGGAGTCACATTCCCATCTCCAACAGCCTGAGCAGCGTACACTAAGAGTATGAGAGGAAATAGAGAAATATCAAATTTCTAAGTGCTGCAAAATTTCAGACTATCAACCAAACTAGAAGAGCGAGAACTTATAAACATAGATGCAAACTGGATGTTTGCCTTCTGAACTTTGCTGATGAAAGTACTGATTGAATTCCCTACCAATAGATGAGCACAACTCAATGCAATCCTGGTGATACTACAGTATCGTTGAGGATTACCAGGATCATCGTACTACTGTTCGCACGCCAGAGCAATGTTGAGGTACGGCCAGTGGATGAGATCCGAGGAGACAGCATGGTCCCTGCCACACGATGCCCGAGCCCCACACGGTAGCCGGCGTACGGGTTTTACTGGTCAAAAAAATGGTGGTAACTTAGCACATGGGGCCTGCTTATAATTAAATACAGACGTACGTAACGCTCACTGCTGCCAAAAAAAGGCCATCATGGTCAATGGATTCGCTATACCAGACAGAATTCTCTCGCAAGCAATGAAACCAATAGTCAATGACCATTAATCAATGACAGGGTTCGTGTTACGTGTACCATTCGGATCTGCAGAAGAGGCCGGCCAACCGAATCCTCCCCACCCACTAGCTCTTTCCCTGTGTTTGCCCCGCCGACTGTTTCTGCCCCTCAGTTTGGTATGGCAGACGGGAATGGTGTCGTTCGCGGAGGAGAGTCAGGCGTGCCGGAGTCCAACAATCCTCCAAACCCTAGCATAAGTAGTCCTCGACAAGATGTGGTAGTTGCAGTGCATGATAACAATTTCCCCCAGGAGGAGATCCAAAACGTGTTGTGGATCAAGGGGAGTCCCGAGCACCGTGCAGCTTTGAAGGAGTGGGATCGGAAAGAGTTGTATCTAAGCAGCAAGGTGGATCGCAAGGAGAAGCGGAGTGGGGACTTGACAAATCACATCTTCAATATCATCGGGTTCTTCAGTGTCTTCCAAGGTGTGGTGCTCACCGCTGTATCGCAGCTCAAGTCTAGCACCAAACCCCTGTGTGGCATGGTCTGGGTTCCTGCCCTCTTATCGAGTGTGGCCGCGGCGGTCACCATCATTGGCGTCTTGATCAAATTTTCAACGCTACAGGAGTTAGAGACCTCCATCCACCACGAGAAGATCGCGCAAACGGTACACCACCAAACACACCACCAAACTTTCTGAACTAGATACGACTTGAGTATACCTCAATCGTTGATCTTCTTATTCTAGGAAGGTAACTTCACCAAGTTGTCAATAAGTGTCAAATTTTGAAAATACGTATTGTTCATTTAAAGTCATATTACATTGTATTTCTGGAAAGACGTTTGAGACCAGTTGAAGCTTGAGAAATATAAGAGAAATATAGTAAAAAAATTAGAATTTTTTTACAATCAAGGTAGGATTTTTTCAAAGTAATAGAACTAGGACATATATTTGCGTAGTTTCATTTAGCACCGTAGCTTAAGCTCTTGGTCCACAAGTCGGGGGCTTCTTGTCCAAGTTGTCAATAACTTGATAAGTGTCAATTTTAAGAAACATGCATGCATAGTTCATTCGAAGCCATACTGCACATTTCTATAGAGATCTTTGAGGCTTGAGAAATATGGGAAATTATTGCATCATAGTAATAAATTTGAATTTTTCAATATAATATATTGTTAAGGTTGTCCAATCTTTAGATTAAAGCTCTGCAATTTGTAGGTTTGGGTGCACTTGGGCTCGATGCACTTCTTCTTTAAAAAATTCTACTGTAACATCTTTGTATGGTTTGGGAATTATGAGATTTTGAAATTTTTAATACCCTTATTGTGCAGCTACCCCTAACATGCATTGTCAACCTTTTAGTGTCCAAGCTAAGAAGTGGATTGGATCAGTACAAAAGTCCAATGTCGAATGTATTAACTAGGTTTTTCCATCGTTCAAAAATGTGGTGTGATTATTTTATTCTGTTGAGACATTTATTTACTTCCTTGTTACTTGCTAAATGATTTGCTTATGACTGCTTGAGCACTTGGGGAATAAATTATTCAAATGAAATTGTCGTAGATTTTTGTAGTGTTTGACTTTGAAGGTTTGATTAATACTCAGAAAGTAGCAGCTAGAGTTACAAAACTTCGAGCGGAGGGGAGCAAGTTCGACTTCAATAAGCACGCTAAAGAAGGTCCCGGAAGAAAACCGAGTTCTTGGATCTGGATCAGTAGGATCTTTGTCATTTTGGCAGTGTTTTTTTTCACGGTTCTTTTCATTCTGTCCTATGTTGTGATCCTTTGCAACTCTTTGGCGGTTCGCAAGTGGAACAATTAAACATCAGCAGTAGGCTTTGATAAAATCTACTTAGATTATTATCCAACTGGCAATCATGGGGAAGGTAACAAGAGTGTTCAATGACACCGACGCAGTCATTGAATTGAAACAAGGATCCGCGAATGTGTTCCATTTCTTGTATTCTCTGCCAGAAACGAAGTGGTACAATATCAAGGTGGATGAAAGTGCAACATATCGCGAGTATTGGTGTGCCGTGCAACCCATACTACCCGGTAATACCACAGTAGAACGAGTGGTATTTAGTTCTGACGATTGTGCTGAATACAGCAAAGTCAGAATCTATAAGGATGCTGATGGCAAGTATACATGGGAAGGGACTGAAAAGAGGGGCATGTGGCGGAATACTCCAGTAACGCCCCCAGTCTCGACCTCAGTCTCGACGACCTCAGTTCCGACCTCAGTTCCGACCCCAGTCCCGACCCCAGTCCACAATGAAGAAACTTCTTCATGGTGGCAACGATTTACTGGAGTTTTCCGAAAGAAGGTACGACACTTTCACATTTCATATTCTACTTGCTCTTATAATTGCACTCAATCCTCTCTACGTACTGACACACTCGGTATATGTTTATTCCCTATACATTTCATGTTACGTAAACAGCTTCCACATGTCAAATTGTGAGAATAATCGCCAAGTATCTCCTATTTATTGTTATGTTGTACTGGAAACACTTGACTGGACACCTATCATGTGTCAAGTTGCCGTGAGAGTGCGCACGTTTAGGTCCCGTGGCAGTGTTATCAGAGAGGGTTGAGTGTTGAGTGTCGAGGGGAATGTCTTTCATTCATTTGTTTTTCATCGTTCCGGTGCCTTCACTAGAACTTTGTCGAAATTCTTCAATTGAAGCTCTTTGAGACGCTAACTGTGACGAAATTGGCTTTGTGTTGTTGGGGACAGAATTAGTTTGAGAAGATCTGGTGCTCGAACTTGGTATTCTCTAGGGTATGGAAGGCAGTTACTGTTCCAACGTCCTATGTCGGAGGCACATGGTAGTGCTTGACACATAACTATGTTGTTCTACGAAGCCAGTTTGCGGGTTTATGGCTGATGTGAAGAGGCTTGTTCCATAGGGATGTTTATACTTCACATTTTGAGGTCAGAAATAGGTCAAAGATGTCTTTCCTAAGAGCAGTCAATTTAAGAATTTGTTGGAATGGGTTGCTCATGTTTTGGATGCAGACCTGCTTGTTGAGGAAATGATAATCATTATCTTGTGTTAAACGATTGCATCTACGTGAAGTTGCCTTCCAAGTTTTTCATTCCATTTAGGAACAGTTTGCCGTGCTGGAATGTTTAAACCAATGTATTTGTCGGCATATAAAGCTACGCCTTTCAAAGCAAATTCTTGAACCAATGTGCATTGTGCAATAACAATTGCAGAATCCATAAACTAAACAAGTAGATGGTTCACATCATAAGAAGCAATATCAGTGACGTCTTCATACTACTTTGAATGACTATCACTCCAATTGTGTATGTAATATATATGGTAACTACACCTAAACTCTAAACTCTTTTGAATAAGCATTTTGTTCATGGTTCCCATTCTTAAACTACAAATTATTGGATCTTGTTGGAAGTCAAAAGGGGATTTGAGATTGTCTTGTGATGTATTTTTTAGACAATGTTTGAATAAATTATGTATTTTGAAATAGTTGAAATTAAGTGATTCCAATTTTTGACTCTATGTTCTCATGTTAAAGGGCTTACATGTTAGGCAAGATTTTGGATGGGATGGTTTTGCAAACAAGTCACAATTTTGTGCACTTATCTTCATGGGATTAGATAACTTAAAAGTACAATTTCTAACATTTCATCATCAAAGTCAACGATTTCCTTATTTGGTAGCCTTCCTTTCTCTAGTTTCTTTAATTGTTTGGACTTGAACTCAAACAAGTTGGTAGTTGATCATACTTCATTTAGAATCGACAATCAAAACAAAGCACTACACTATACAAGGTTTTGTCCCTCTCGCACTTGCTCAATTTTTGAAGTAAGGATCTACTAAAACATCCTTAAATTCATTGTAGATGTTTTTTTTTGTTGATGTAAACCTTGCTTCTTCAATCTAGATTCTAAAGCCAAAAAAATTGAGTTGAATTAGACATAAAGAAACAAAGTGGCAATGCTACAAGGAGTACCATCCTTTCATGTCATGGAATTTTCAAAATGCCATAAATACTATTTCCTAGTCTTATTCAAATTTAACCAATATGATATGATAATATTTATACATTTTAGTAAAGATGGAAATTTGTTTGTTTAGATTGATTTTTTAAAGTAGATATAAAGACTAGTTACATAAAAAATTTGGATACTAGAATTTGCACCAATCACCCATCCATTTGCACAAAGTGTGTAATTCATTTTCTTTAGGCAAGAAATTGGGTGCTATCATCAGAAGAGGTTTGAGGGCAAGGGAGGGTTGTTTCAAGCATGTTCTCTTTGATGGGAACTATAGTACTGCAATTAGAATATTTAATAATAATAAATTATTGAAAAAAATTCAAGCTTCAAAATTTTCAAAAGAATTAAAAATTACTTAAAAAAATTATTTAAATAAAAAATTATTAATTATTAATTAAATACTGATATATAACGTGGTACAATCTTAGTCATGTCAACCTATAGTTATAGTAGAGTTTCCAAAGTTTCTACAATTCAAGAACTTACAGTCTTTTGAAGCCCTCAAATTTCATCTAATGTGTCAAAGAATGGTATCAAGTTTATAGATGATTTAGCCTGTAAAGAATTGAGGCCATTTTTTTCTTCAAAAACCACTCAAAAGTCAAAACTACCATTTGTGCTACGTTCATTAAAAAAATGCATTTTTTTTAGAATCTTCAATTTCAAATGGCTTTAACCACCATTTGTGGAATTTTTTTGAACACTAATTTGCAATTTCAAATGGCTTTAACCACCATTTGTGGAATTTTTTTGCCATGTGGACTTCAAATTAAATAAAAAAATTGGGTTGAAGAATTAAGTTGAAAGTTAAGGAAAAAAAATTCAAAACAAACCCGCTATATATTTCATTCTTTAAAAAATTGTTACATAGAAGTAGGTTTATGATTGAAAGAAAAACTAAATTGTTAATAGCTCTAAGATGGGATTGAAACACAATAATTTCAATAGCAAGATTGTTCTAGCAAGCAAACTTAACCTTGTCAATCAATTTTTTTTGAAAAATTATGAAAATTGCATTTAGAGATGAATTCTATAAGTTATTTTTTAGGAAGATACTTAGATTGCCCCCAAAATAAGATTGTTCATAACTTTTATATTATTATTCCAAATGGAATGAATCAAAGCTTCACATGTAGACAAAAATATGATCTATAAGGAAAAATTAATTTAATTTAATTTCAAGTTTTTTGTGGATTTCTTTTTTTGCCCGGCTATGTGAATATTATATTTACACTAGTAGAAAATTATGTCCAAATCAACAAAAAATCATCAAAAACTTGTTGATTTGAGTACTGCATTGACCGTTTTAACATTTTTTTGTTGATTTGAGCCCAAGCTAATACATCGGTTAACAAATTTTTGTTGATTTGAGCAGAAGTTAACAAAATGGTTTAACAAATTTTTGTTCATGTGAATAGTACAACAACCAAATCAACATGTTTTTGTTCAATGTTTTAGGGTTGTTTTGGGGTTGTCTTAAACTACTAGAAAACGCTGAAATTTCAACACAACTCTGTTGATTCGGTCGCGTTGTTCCGGTCACTGTACAACCAAACTCTGTTGAAATCAACAGAGTTTGGTTGTACAGTGACCGGAACAACGCGACCGAATCAACAGAGTTGTGTTGAAATTTCAGCGTTTTCTAGTAGTGTTTGGGGTTGTTTTGGGGGTTGTTTGGGGGTTGTTTGGGGGTTGTATGGGGGGTTGTTTGGGGGATTGTTTGGGGGTTGTTTGGGGTTGATTTCGGGGGTTGATTTCGGGGGTGTTTGGGGTGTTGTTTGGGGTTGATTTGGGGGTTGATTTGGGGTTGTTTTGAGGTTGATTTTAGAGTTGTTTTGGGGAGGATTTGGGGAGGTTTGGAGGGGGGGGGAGGATTTGGGTTTTTTAAGGGTTGTTTTGGGGTTGTTTTTGGATTGTTTTTGGATTGTTTTGGAATGTTTTTGGATTGTTTCTAGAATGTTATTGAAATCTTTAAGAATTTTTCAAAAGTTATGAATTTAGAGTTCAAATTGTATTTTATTTTCAATTATATTTTGAAGTTGATTGAAGTTCTAATTAAATTCATAATGTAATTCAACTTTGATTGTATCAAGGTTTTCTACATATGAAAGGCCCATAATTGCTTCTAAATATTAGTCTTCAAAGCAAGGTTGAAATCTTCATTTATGTTTATTTTTTCAATAGATTTAACTAGATGATCTAACTTGTACTTATTTTGACCTATTTTTCCCTCTTGAAATTGTAAAATAAAAAACTTCACCAATTGCAACATCATGATGCTTGGATTTTTAAAAATAGTGTTTCATTCATCCCAAATGATTAAATTTTATTTTTCCAAAATTTTATCCAAAAAATTAAGGTATGTATCTATTCTACAATTTACAATTTTCCATCATATGCTAAAAAAATATGTTAGAGAATCTATATTAAAAATTGCAACAAAAAAAATATTTTATATTCATGCTTGGAGAAAATAATAAGTGGATATAAATAGAGATTGATTTACAACATTCAATGAAAAGAATTCTAGTAATGAAACTAAAGATTTTCAAACCTAATGGTTATAATGTACTAATGTACATGTTGTAGTCAACAATTTGCATCCTATTTTTGAAATTAAAAAATATATATTTGAAATTGCATTCAATAAAGAAATTTAAAATTTACTGTAGAGTAGAAATTCTACTTTAAATTGGAAATTGAAATTCTTCATGAGTTTCACCTCCCTAATCTATATAGAACAATCCAAAAATTCTCACATGATTAATATTTTAGAAAACCAATTTGAAATTCCTATTTATTTGAAAAATACATTCAAATCTACTTGGCTAACATGCATACATATCTAGAAAATCTATACATCATACAATAACTTTCTCATGATGTAATCAAAAGTTATAAAAATTGTGAGTCCTTCAAACTATCCCTTCACCACATGTTGTGTAAAAATTTTAAAGGAAAGAAAAGGGAATTCAATTTCTAAATACATGAACAAAAACACTAGAAATATTGTCAAAAAATTATACTTTGTTCTTTAGAGGTTTAAATTTAAATTTAAATTTTTCTGACCCCTAAAGGACCATTGTCCCCTTGGTGGACAAAATGGATTTCGGGCAAGTTTGTATGATCTAAATTTTTAGTTAAACTTTTTGAAACTTCCTCATAAGATAGAAAAACTTATTAGCTTCGTGGTAATATAAATTTTATTTCAATTGGTGCTCAGGAGCAAAAGTTATGGCATCTTAACCATAAATTTCATGGCATTGGGCAAAAAAAGAAATCTACAAAAATTTAAAATTAATTTTTTAATTTTTTCCTTCTTGAAAATCATATTTTTGTCTACATGTGAAGCTTTTATTCATTCCATTTGATTAGTACTGTGAAAGTTACAAACAATCTTGTTTTTTGGGCAATTTCAGCATCTTAAAAAAATAACTTATTGGATGCAATTTTGGATGCAATTCTCACAATTTTTCAAAAAAAACTGTTTACCAACTTTAAGTTTCCTATTTAGAACAATCTCATTGTTGACATTATTGTATTTCAATTCCATTTTAGAGCTATTAACGCTTTAGTTTTTCTTTCAATCTTGAACTTGCTTTTACTTAATAATTTAAAAAAAAAATGAAAATCAAGTGTGTTTTAAATAAAATAAAATTTAATTCTAAACTTTCAACACAATTCTTGAACACAAAATTTTTTAAATATTTAAATTCTAGATGAGCAATTTCCAAATTCTAATTTAGAGCTATTCAAATAGTATGTTCTACATTACAAAAAACTTGAATATGAATTGTGTCCAAATCACCTCCTAGTAAAATGTTTGCCAAATATTTAAAATATCTTTAATTGAATTGAAGTTCTTAACACTAAAATTTCATGTGGAAAATTTTTAAACCACCAAGTTTGACATTGTATAAGCAATAGGAATATTTTTTATTAACTACTTAATTCACAATTCAGTCTTTTTTCAATTCAGCAGACTTTGGAGGCTGTTTTTGCATAGTAAAGTATTTTTTTTCAAAAAACTTCAAACTAGTAAAAGTTGGAGAATCAAGTTAAATTTCATCTCCAACAATCCTTTTGTGATTTCAAGTCTCCAATTAAAAGTTATTAACAAATTCAGAGAGGGTTTGGAATGAAATTTCTTTTTGATATTTACAAACACTCTCTCTGAATTTTGCCTATAACTTTTAATTGGAGACTTGAAATCACAAACGGATTGTTGGAGATGAAATTTAACTTGATTCTCCAACTTTTACAAGTTTTAAGTTTTTTGAAAACAAATACTATTCTATGCAAAAACAGCCTCCAAAGTCTGCTGAATTGAACAAAAAATGACCAAAAACTGAAAACCGAAATAAATAACTATTTTTTTCCCTCCATGTACATGTAGTCTTACACATGGTGCAATGGATAAGACCTTGCACCCCTAGCCAAGGGGTGCAAGGTTCAAACCCCATTGCACCCTGCCTGCGTGGCGGTGCCACCTAGGCGTTGCCTGCATGGCAATTTAAATTTTTTTTTTTTTTTCTTAAAATTAAAAAATTAAAAAAAAATCAACAAATTTTTGTTGAAAATTATGTCCAAATCAACAAGTTTTAGTTGGAATTTTTGTCCAAATCAACAAGTTTTAGTTGGAATTTTGTCCAAATCAACAAAAACTTCTTGATTTTTGTCCAAATCAGCACGTCCAAATCAACACAAACTATTTTGTCCAAATCAACACTTTTTTGTGAAGTTGGACGCTGAATTTTCTACTAGTGTTAGGATGGCATAACTTTTGCTCCCAGGTACCAATTGAAATAAAAATTATATTCCCAAGAAGCTAAGAAGTTTTAAATAGTTTCACTAAAAATTGGGGTCATAGGAACCTGCCCAAAATTCATTTTGTCCCTCAAGGGGACAATGGTCCTTTAGGATTTAAGGACAATAAAGATGTGGTTCATTAAATGTTGGTTCATATAGGCTTAGTTGAGGACAAATGCTTGTTAGAACAAGCGAGAAAACAAGTTGCAGCTTTAGGCAAAAAAAGAGGTGCTTTTAATTAGAATGTTAAACTTGTGCTTTCAAAACACACATCAAATAGGATTAGGCTAATAGGTCACTAATCTTGAATTTTTTTAAGATGGTCATGCCCCCAACCTATTGATGGTTTTATATTTTTTCATCAAACGTGTTTGGAAATTCATATCAATTTCAAAAAAATTTAGAGTATTATGATTCTATTTGTATTCAAACTGCTTCAACTAATTCTTTCTTTGAAAAATATAGGCAACAATAAGAATATTGCACAAGATATCCAAATTGCAAATTTGGATGGTCAATTGGTCATAGGCTATTCTATGGTGACTTTTCAAATTCCTCTATCAATGAATTTTTGAAAAGATAATAGCATTTAAAATTATAATTACTATGATATATATGAAGAACATTATTTGTTTGTTATAGCAATGTCAATAAGAATGAAGCGAAGGGTTTATTCAAAACTCACAGGTTTACACAATTACTTGTGTATTGTATGTAAAGGTGTGATTCAACACTCAAGTGTTGAAATTGAATTTCTTCATCAGATTTTCAAGGGTCCACATCACCTCACACCATTCACAAGATGACAAGTAACATTTTTTACAAAAATGACTTAATTTATGTTGAATTTGACCCTCACATAGGTGGGATAGTTGAGATTGCAATTTATATATTGATAGTGTGATAACAAGGATTTTGTAACTTATTTATCTCTCCAAACCAAGATAGAATACATCCTTTCAATAGGGTGAGGTGTACAAAATAGTGAAATTAGGTTGCCTTAACAATTAGGTTGCCTTATTCCAAGAAAGATACTTTACAAGCCAGCTGTGCTGTTCTATTAGTGTACAAACCTATGAGTAGTGAGTAGGGATTATGTGAGCGTTGAGCTCAAAAATTTGAAGAAACACTAGAAAACTTAATAATATTCCTCAAATTAGATTTCATCTAAAAATTTTAGTCAAATTTGACTATTTTTAGTAAATTTTTGCACCTATTACCATCGACCTATTTCTATGGTTATATAGAATTTAGATGAAAATTATAATTTTTAATCTTGTCTAAAATATTAGAAGTATACATTATGAAAATGATGAATTTGATTGATATGAAAGATGGATGGAGATGGAAATAAGTTTGTATAGAATATTGATTGATGACTATCCTATGGCAATGTGGGTCCTCTTAAGGCTGATGTGAGGGTACTAATAATATTCTCTTGATGTACCACTGTTGGACTTATTTAGATTTTTTTTTTTAAATTGTTGATAATAATTATTTTTATATCCAATGATCTTTGTCATAGTAAATTTTATTTTGGTTGATCATTGTCTTGTAGCATCATAGATCTTCTCATAATCAATGGAAAGGTATCAACACTTCTTTCTAAATTTGTAAGTCGATGGACTTGTTTAGATTTTAGAAAAAAAAATTTATTAATAGAAATTCAATATATGTGGAAAGAGCTTAGCCGCACCAAATTTCATTTTTGTTGATCACTATCTTATAGAAGCATGGGTCTTCTCATAGCTGATGGGGGTATCTATACTTTTGTCTTGATGTGATGGTAATTGGACTTGTTAAGATTTTGGAAGAAAATATTTGGTTGATAGGGATTATTTTTAGAAATAGTGAGTTTGGTTAAACCAAATTGTTGATTAGTTGACCATTGTCCTCTTGTGAGACCTTTCGGAGATCCAATTCCTCCATCTTTGATCAGATGGTCATTTGGTTAATCACTCCCCTCTTGTTGCTTGGTACCTCTTGATGCCGAGAAGAAGATCAAGTACTTGTCATCTTGATGTGCTACTTGACTTCACTAAATTTTAAGAAGAAAAAAAATGGTTATTAATTACGATTCATTTGAATTTGGCTAGGTACCTCTCGGTGCTGAGAGGTACCCTTAACTGCGAGATAATTTTTTCTTTTTTTTCTTTTTTTCTTTTTTGAGATTCTACATCCAAATATTAGAATCTTCACCAAGAAGTGGTCTACTTATTAGTAGCCAAAACTTGTAATAGTGAAAATATTTATAAATCACCATTTGGTGATCAAATTAGGTTTATAGTCTATATATTTATGGCTATAAAAAAACCTTTTTTACTATTATTTATCGCAAAAATGTAATAGCAATGCTATTCATAGAGGATATTTGTATTTGATGTTCAAGACATGATTCTAAGTCCACTTACACATGACTAAATAGATGACCACTTATTACTATTTGTCTTATCAAAAAAATGTAATAGTGAAGCCAGTTATGACTAATTATGTTGACAATTATTAGGTTGCCTTACAATTAAAGTCCTAGCCTATATGAGTGACAAAATGCACACTTATACTCTAAGTTGTGCGAATCATAAAGCTGAAAAAGTAAACAAGCATGCCATAGGGATTCTATATCAATTAGAGACCGCTAGTAGAGTAACCAACTATGAGTAAAAAACAACCTGGAAGCATGTTAAAGGGACCCTGCCCTCACATGGGCAAAGACCAAGGCGGTCAAATGAACTCCCTCATTGGAGCCAAACATACTCATTTTCCACATGGTTATAGAGGCCTGAACCCAACGTTGATAAGGGAAAGCTAACCACACCAAAAGCACTAGTTACGTTACATTGTTGTTCTTAAGTATTGCTTTTGCTGATCTGTCCGAGGAAGATTGACTGAGGTCTTCAAGACACGGAGCTTTCAGACACAGAGCTTTTTGAGGGTTTGGATACTGGATTTGGAGATGTGGATCCATAGCTCTGGCTGCTACTTTTTTCGGTGTATTGAGATTTCTTTGGACTAATCATAGTTTCAACGCAGAGGGCTTGTAACAACTAGGTTTAGAAAACTTGTATAGTGGAAAATTTATATGTTGGTATTTGTTGTTTTCATTGAAATGGTTTTCGATAACAAGCGTAGTGGCTTGAAAACACCCGTTGCACCTCACTGACATGGCATTTCTTTATTGTTTGTTGCTGGGATGGGCACAGGTGAGGGCCACTTCTTCTTGGAACGATTCAATGATGGAGCAATACCATGGTTTCCATATAGTCATAAGATATTTTAGAACTAAATTCTTTTGATATTGTGACAAACTTTTTGGACATTAGAGCTTACATATATGGATGGTTTGGTTATTCTTGTGGAAAATAATAGGATGTGATATCATAGTACCTAGGTCATGTATTACTGGTAAAATTAAAAAAATATGGAGCTATTTTAGAACCAAAACTTTGTGCTATATATTGCAAAAGCTTTGTATAAAATGTCCAAATGCATATTGAGATAGGCTAGCTGTGGCCACATTACTATATGAAAATTATGTGAGTTTGAAACTACTATAACACTAGTAGAAAATCTGAAATTTCTGTCATTTTGGATGTGTTGTTTTGGACAAAATCTAACAAAATTCTATTGTTTTGGACAGATTTCTGTTAGATTTTGTCCAAAGCAACGTGTCCAAAATGACAGAAATTTCAGATTTTCTACTAGTGTAAGTAGCTGATCAAACTTTGCCCCCTCATACAAGCATAGATACTAAGACCTTATGAAATACATAGGGCAACAAATGGTTTTTTTTCAAAAAAAACTAACTAAGAAAATGATTGCACTAGGAAGTATGAAACTCTATGACTAGAGATAAGTAGAATAACGCCCTCAAGAAGGGATGTACCAGATACACAACTTTTTTCAGCCTCTACGGGATTCCCTTAGCGCCAAGAGGTACTCAACAGAAGAGGGGAGTGTTTATAAAAATCAAAATCTCAATGAGACATCCTTAATCAATTTCAAACGATTGTAATTAATCACCAATTTTTTTCTTCTTAAAATCTAGCAAAGTCTAATAAGTAGCACATCAAGGTTGTTTAAGGAACCATGGTAATAGGTCCACAGAAATAGGTCCATGATAATAGGTACAAAAATAATAAAATTTGACCAAAATTTTTAAATGGAATCTCTAAAAATATTTCTACTCACAGGCTCATAAGCTCACAAGCTCATGCTCTTATGCTCACAAAATAGCAACCCCAATTATCTCATTAATAAATCAATGATGAAAATTGACAAATCATTGTATTTAGTTATACCAATTTGTCCACAATTACGTTCATGCAAGCATTGTTCTTAAAAAACCTTGAAGTCATGTTTGAATTACCACATTGGTTCACTTTTTAGAAAATATAAAATATAAACGATTTGCGGGAATTTGGGATTTTACCACTATCTAGGTAATTTGCATGAAGTTTTCATTTGCTAGCTCAAGGTTGTCCTATGGTTGAATATGAGGCATGTTAGCCTTTGTTCAAGTTTTTGCTTATCTCTGGACTACCAAAGTTGCATTGGTAAGACAATGCCGATTGAGAAATGGTTGATGCAATGTTCAAGCAGGTGCTAAAATAGAACCACGTTGTCATACAATCTTCTCAATTTTTACTTATAACTTGTGATGGAGTAACGACCATAGATAACTAGTCTTAGATCTCAATCTATGTTTGCTATGTTAGTGAATGACATCAAATCCCTTTGTTGGTCGGGCTAGAAATCTAGAATAAGTTGATATTTCACCTATTGTAGTGATCTCATTAGTATTCTCATTTCTAATCTTAAGAAGATAGGGGGGCTTTCCAAAGAGCAAATTGGTAGCATATTGGTATTATATGGAGCAAATGGGGCTTCTGTATTTTAGGGGATAAGAAATGGAGTCATAGAAAAAATCCAAGAGTCTACTACTTCTTTTCTAGAAGGGAATCATTGTATGGCTCTCGGTATGGCTTGACCATCATACCAACTTAGCCATCACTCACTTGAACAAACTTCCTATTGTAAGGTAAACTAGCCTATGATAGGCAGAATGGCTGGTTTGCCATGATTTCGTTTTTGAAAAAAATTAAATTTTTTACCAGTAAAAGATAAGCATGTGGATTGCAGAGAGCAATTGAAATTTTATTTTTTGGACAAAAAATGAATTTTTTATGAATTTTTGAAGCGTGCAGCCCAATTGGCCTAAAACAGCCTGTAGACTACCCCAAGATCCCCATAGCATGTATCCATAATGGCCATCTGACCACTTATAACAGTCTCAAAATTCCCTGACATGGTCACAGTTTTTCCTAACATGGCCATAACATAAAGGAATGTAAAACTTAGTTCTTGTAATGATTTTACACTAGAAAAGTAGGTGGTCTTAAAACAGTCACTAATAACTCTATCTCCATCACCCAAGGCATTGATTTCGGCCACTAACCAACCTAATAAACTCTTCATCTCATTTATTAATAAAAATCTGTCATAAATTGATGTAAGACTGTCATGAGCGGTTTTCTAGATGTCTACATTAGGCGATTTGCCTGTCATAGGCTAGTTTACCTTATATGAGATTGAGTCTCTTTTGTATAAATTGCACAAGTACTTTAGCCATTCTTCCAAAAAACATGTCCAGTTTGTCAAGCTTGTGGCATTGATGTAGACTTAAGGCAATAAGATTTAATGGAATATTAAGACTTGTTGAATCTTGATGTTGAGTTCAACCCAAGAAGACATTGATTATGAAGATGGTAGAAGACGAATTCAAGCACAAAGATGTTGAGTCTAACCGGGAGTCAATGTGCAATGTACAAGTTGTTTTTGGATTGACGTACTTGCTTCTTTTGCTTGTTGATATTCATTCTTTAATTAAATTTACCCAGAGGTGAGATGTCCACATGTGTGATTATGTAGCGGCAATCAAACAATGCAAATTACAGCTCTACAAGCTTTATCTTGATCTAGCTACTAGATTCAATACAACTAATTTTGGGGACTTCACTTCAGTCCTCAACTGTGTTCGATCACCTACTGTTTTTATGAGGTGGAAGTCTCCGTTCTTGGATTTAAATGGCACAAATATCAATCACCTTGCTTTTTTTATACCAAAGTCGACTCTTGATGAACTACTCATCATCATCCAATCATTGGAAAACTAGAGATGGTGATGAAGAAGATTTTTGCTAATATTGTTGAAGCTACAAAAGCTTCTTGTGTTGGCATTACACAAGCTTTAATGAAGGAGATAACAACCCATTTTCCAATGTCCACTTTGATGGATGCTCTTGGTTTTTGTTACCTTCAATACTAGTTGCACAAAGAGAGTTCTACAAAGCTTGATTCGGAGACTACATTGCCAATGCATTTGAATATTGTGAAAGCCCAGTATATTGTGGATCATGAAATAAAGGATTCATCTAGGTTGTGAAGGTTGTCCTTGCTTTGTTGTCCACTCAAGCCTTAGACATGCAATCTTTTTTCTTCAAAGTAACTAATGGAATAGTAGCTCTGCAATTTAGCCTTTTGATAAAAATCCATTTATTTGGATTTGGTGATCTATTACTACAAATGCTCTTCTTAGGAGGGAGTTGTCAAAGTATATTAAACTTGCAATTTTTTTTGCAATGAAAGTCCTTGGTAGCATTGAAGATGAGAGAATGTTTTTGACATTGAACTTCATGAAGGCAAAGCTCCGGAATCAACTTCAAGACCACTTGCCAACGGTAGTTGGTATGCATTCTCAAAGCCACTTTACTATGCAAAATTTCATGTATGATTAAACCTTTGATGATTGGTACTTAGTGAAGAACTAGTAGATTGAGGCTGATGAAAAGCTCTAGGTGGAATGGATAGGCGGACTATCCATCATGCAATTCATTAGATGAACAAGTGGTTCGTTTGGGATAGTCTTGAGAATCCCAATGACCATATGTATGTGATGCTCGATGTGGAGGACTAGGTAGTGAACAACTATTAAGTGCAAGTGCTTGATTGCTATTATTGTAAACATAGAACCAGAAAAGTACTCATACTTAGAGAATTAGTGCACAACAAACTCATGTTACCTAAACTACTTTTTATTGCAAAGCTTTGTTGCGCATTACATAATAAAGAATAAGAATGGTAATAATGCAACTTAGGAGGTGGGGAAGTGATACTCTAGTGAGAAAAAAAAGAAACATCCAACTAATTAAGAAACATCCAACTATTGGATGAAATCCCTTATGAAACTATCATCAAGTGATTGTTTCTTCATTCTAACAATGTATGATTATTAATCATTCCAATATTCGCACTCATTGTTTAAGAACGTACTAAAGCATCACTTAAAACATCATCACACAAGTACTCTCACATGGTGATGTACTTTCTTGAAAATGTTGAGTACCTCTCTAAGTTTATGGAAAATCTCACGAGTTAGGGGCTTTGTCAAAATGTTTGCTAACTGAAGTCCAGTAAGCACATAGACAAGCGTAACTTCTCTTTTGGTTTGAAATTTCCAAATGATATGGAACATAACATCAATGTGTTTGGTTCTTTTGTAGAACTCAAGGTTCAATACAATACAAATTGTCGATTGGTTGTTAAAAAAATAATTAAGTTAGATTCTTTTGTTGATACTTGAAATCCACTAGGAATATCCTAGTCCACACAACTTTATTTCTTGTAAGAAATGCAACCACATATTCTAATTCAGTTGTGGATCCCACAATACAAAGTTTCATTCAACTGAATCAAATGATTGGTCCATTGTTGACGATCAAGATGCTTCCACTTCAACTTTTCCAATCATTTACATCATGTGCATAATCAACATCAGTGTAAGCAATGAGAGTTTGATTCGGTTTGTTATTAGAAAAATAACATAACCCGAAATTAGTTGTCCTTTGCAAATACTTTAAAATTCTTCAAACAACAATACAATGGATCTCCCAATAATTGCTACCATATTGTGTGATAGTTGATACAATGCATGCAATATTAGGTATAGAGTGCGTAGCTAGATAAAGCAATGATCCCACAATTTTTTGATATGGAAAAGAGAAATTTATTTTACAGTCATCTTTCCTTGAGTAGTACAAATCCACATGTAGATCGCTTGGTGTTGAAACTAGAGCATCATCTTGGAACCTATACCTCTATAATATAGTCTTGGTGTATCTTTATTGATCAATATGTAGTGATTGCCGGGATCTATCACAATTGATGTAAATCCCTACATACACATCTACATCACCAATGATGACTTCAAATGTTGTCTTCAAATACGCAATTATTTTATTTAGTAGTTGTTTGTCTTTGCACATGGCAAATCCGTCATCCACCCATAAAACAAGGGTTAATCTAGATGTTGATGTTGAAAAGAATAAATATGGATTTGCAAGACTTTAGATTAGATTATATAGCTTTTTAAAATTTGAGAAGGTTTTATTCCATTCCCTAGTAGATTGCTTTAAACCATAGAGTCATTTTTTAATCCTTCACATTTTACTCTTGTTGATTGGAAACCTTTGATACATTTCTTCTTCAAACCCCTTATGTAGACTCATGTAAATCTCTTCTAAAAGCATAGCATTCAAGTACACAGTCTTTATATCAAACTAAACTAGGTCAAAAAAATTGTTCTTGCAATTGCCAACATCATTCTTAGAGTCTTTGTTTTTGTTGTTGGAGCAAAAGTTTTATTATAATCCATGCCATAGGTTTGTCTAGAAAGCCTTTTGCTATTAATTGTGCTTTGAAGCATTCAATAGCTCCATTAGCCTTGATCTTGATTTTGAACACCCATTTGTTCTAGACAGTAGATCTTCTTTTCAGTAAAAATTCCATGATCCATGACTCCATGTTTCATTCTTAAGCAATAAGTCTATTTCTTCAATTACAACTTTTTGCCACTGCTCCTTATACTCACTTTTGATAGCTTGCTTATAAGTTTTTGTCTTCTCTAGGAGAACTAAAATTCTTTGTACGCTAGTTATTTTAACAATTGCGACGCATGATGCAGATAATGACGATTTGTTGTTGTCTCGACAATTTCTATGAGGTGACTTGTTCATTTGTATTGGCTTGGTGGCACCATAAAGCTCATCCATCGACCTTGTTCTTAACATTGGGTTTAACTCATCATCGGAAGATGTTAATGAGATTGAGCTGTGACTTCTACTGTTTTCAATACTTGCATTGCTCCCACTATTTCAAATACTTTCATGATTGCTATCACTGTTTTGAACACTCCTACTACTTTTGGTAGTCTTGTTGATCTAGATATTGTTCCTACTACTATCACTACTCTCCACATTCCTATTATGTAGACTCATAGGTGTTTTTTGTATATTAATTTGTATTCCAGCTTGTTGGTCTTCGCATTGAGGTGACAAAATAGAGCCATCAAATCTAGGGAGTGGTGTGATAGTTGTGTCATAAGTACCTAGCAAAGTTATCGCAACTTTGGTAGCTTCTTTACCATCACTTACACATGTCTTGAATTGCGGTTGGCTCTCCTCATAAAAAATAATGTCACAACTAACTATAATTTTCTTGGTTTTGTACTACTAAAAAACAAGTATTTTATGATTGGAAAAGTGTGATTGAGGATGACTAATAATTGTTCATAGTCACATTCTTGGAGGTCAACACCTTGGGGAGAAATATGACTGCAAAATGTAATTACCAATCATTTTTGGGTCTTATACTTCACGAGTATATACTATACGCCCGTTGTGAATACTAAAGTACTTCATAGAGAATGACATGGAACATATTTGGGCAATGCTGAGTCATTGCTAGTCATATTTCCATAGTATTGACATTTTTTTCTTTTAGAGCAATCTAAGAAAAATATGAGTACACTACTAGAAGAATTTGGTCCAAATGAAGACAAAATCAACAGAAATTGTGTTGGTTTTTCCTGTTGGTTAGGAACACTTGGTTCAGACTACCTACCAACATATTTCTGTTGGTTTTGTCTTCATTTTTTCCCATACAAATTTAAAAAAAAAAAACTATTTCCTATATGGGCTGCCACATAGGCACAGCCCTCCCCCCCCCACCACGTAGCGCAGCCCCTGCCAGGATTCGAACTGGAGACCTCTTGCTTGGTAGCAATGGACTCAAACCATTACACCAAGGTTGAAGTCCCATATTTAAATTGGAGATGGTAGTTTTATTTACTTGCTTTCAAATTCTTTTCCTTTCACTCTAGCAAAGTCAGCAGACTTTGAAGGGCCGTATCTTCTTCATAAAAACTCCGTTTTTCATAAAACTTGTTGGAAATGGTTCATATTGAAGTCTAGTTTTAGTGATAAAAATTTCAATTTAATCAAAGATGTTATGGAAATATGACAAGCATTATTGTATAGGTTGTTTGGCTAATATTTAGAATGAAGTACTTCAATTTGACAAAGTTAGCGGACTTTGAAGACCCATATCTCCTTCAAAAAAAGAATATTTTTGGTGAAACTTGTTGAAAATAGTTCATTTTGAAGTTTAGTTTTAGTGATAAAATTTTCAATTTAATATAATGTGCTCTGAAAATATGACAATCATTTTTCTAGAGGTAGTTTAATTTAATCCTTTTCATTTTGCAAAGTCAGCAGACTTTGGAGGCCCATATCTCCTTCATAGAAATTTCAATTTCCATGAAACTTGTTGGAATTGATTGATATTCAAATCTACTTTCAATGGTAAAATTTTCAATTAAATCTACCTTGTTTTGAAAAATTGACAAGCATTTTTGTAGGCCAATACAAATTTTTGACCTTAAACCACCTCTACAAAAATGCTTGTCAATAGTTGAGTTGTTGAATAGCCCAATACAAATTTTTGAGTTTAATTTTTATTTCAAATATTACAGTTTAAAGTATATGTGAACATTTCATTCATTCTATTTTAATTTGTGATACAAAAATTATGAAAAATCTTAATTTTTAGACAACCTAAACATCTTTGTGAAATCTTTAAAATCTACTTGTTAATAATACTAGTTATATTAAATTTTATAACATAAGTTAGAAATTAAATTAAATTATAAGTTTTAACTTTGATCGTATTACACCCTATAGAAAATTGAATGAAAATTGAATTATAACTTGAACTGATCATAGGTGAATCCAATTTTTAATTTTATTAAGTTATTTGAATCACAATTTCATTTAGAGTTGAATTTGATTAAAATTTCAATCAAATTCTAAGTTGGCATTGTAGTGATAGGATATCATTGGAATTTCGATCAAATTCAAAATCCAATTGTACTCATTTAAAATTGGATTGATAATTTGACTTCTAAATTCATACTCTATAAGATTCAAAATGATTTAGAAAAATTCAAAAAGATTCAAAAAGATTCAAAGAAAATTCAAAAGATTTGAGTAGATTTTTAGAAGATTCTTATAGATTTGAATAGATTTCTAAAAGATTTGGCTAACATATTTTAATAAATTTTCAATAGTTTTCCAAAAGATTTCAATAAATTCTAACAGATTTTCAAAATATATTAAAAGGATTCCAATAAATCTCCACAAATTCCAATAGATTCTAATAGATTCTAATAGATTCTAAAAGATTCTAATAGATTCCAAAAAATTCTAATAGATCCCCACAAAATTCCCAAAGATTCCAAAGGATTCCAAAGGATTCCAAAAAGATTCCAAAAAGATTCCAAAAAGATTCCAAAAAGATTCCAAAAAGATTCATGAAGATTCTTTAAAATTTAACAAAATTTTGTTGATTTACATTGAACCAACAAAAAATGTGGTGATGCGGTTGAAAAAAACAAGTTTGATGAGGAAAAACCATTTTTATGTTGGTTTGGTCAAAATTCAACATAAATGTGTTGATTTTGTCTTGGTTTTGAGTGCCTCTCTGGTAGTGGTAGTCCAAAAAAAGTTTGGACAAGCCATTGTTTAGGATTTTGAAATCCTAGCCACCTCTTTTTTAGGATTTTGAAACCTTAGCCACCACTTTTCTAGGCTTTTGAACTCCTAGCTGCCACTTTTGCCTCTTGAAACTCTAGCCGCCACTTCTTTTAGCTCTTTTTCCTTGCCTTTTGTTGTCTCTTAACTCTTACTCGTTGTTTCTTATTTTTTTTATTCTATTTTATTTCTTACTTGCATTTTATTGCATCTTAACTCTAGCTTCTTATTTCTTCTTATTGAATCTAAATTCTTTCTTCTTGTTGTTTTTTAGTTTGTGCTTCTTATTTCTTCTTGTTGCATCTTAACTCTCATTTCTTAATGTTTCTTGTTGCCTCATAGTTGTTGCTCCTTGTTGTTTCTTGTTGCTTCTTGTTGCTTCATAACTCTTGCTTGTTGTTATCTCTTAGTACTTGCCGTTTTTTTCTTTTTGTACCCTCCTCCATTATCATTGTTATTCTTCTTACCCTAAACTTGTGCTACATATTTTGTGTTGTTGTAAGCCTTTGAAGGTTGAGCTTTGTTGTTCATTCACTAAAAAATAACCTCCATTTTTTTAATTATATATGCAGGCACTAAAAGCTAAAACAAAGTCGTTAGAGGCTACTTGCAACCCAATAAAACCATCTTCACATTATTTTAAGGATTATAGGCCCTATTGGCTTGTATGAATGATTCATTGTGATCTATATGTTTTGTATTGGTGATTAGTAAATGCCAATGAAGAGAGTCGCATTCCTTCTTACATTCTCCCTCTTCAATATGATTGTCTTTTGTATATCTCTAAAATCATATGTATTTGTTTTTAAGTACATGGAGGGTTTTTTTTAGTTGTTGAATCATCTTAATGTATGATTGCAACATATAATGTTCATTTAAAATGCATGGAAAATGTGATTGTAGTGTGTAACTAAAGTTGTTTTGGACCTCAATCATCCCAATTACAAATTGCATACACAAATCTAAGAAATGTGACTCACAATCATTTTGAATATCACTTGCTTGAGTTATATTTTACAATATATATTGGCCAAAATATAACTAATTATAGTCATATAATGCTCATAGTTATGTGCACCAAAATGTGACTTTGCGCTTCCCAAAACATGACTGCAATCAGTTATACAATTACCAATGACATCCACTTGAACTACCACGTCAATCAAAAATATGACTTACAAGAGTCATATTTCACATTAGTAAAGAATATGATTTGCAAAAGTCATATTCCGCATCATTCAAAAAATATGACTAAAAAAAATCCTTGTCCACATTAGCAAAAAATATGACTATATAAAGTCTTATGTCATGTAGGATTTTCTTTTTTTGCTTGGATAACTCAAGAAAAAGTCAAGCCTTCAAGAATAGTCAACATATATGCTACGCTGGCAAAATATGACTAACTATACATTTATACCCCCAACCCATATGATTGCAAATATGATTTATGTTTGAAGTGACTTGTTAGTAATGATTGGACCTAGTCATATCACAAATCATCTACTATGATTTTGGCTTGAGTCGTACTTTTCGATTTTACGACTCACTGCAGTCATATTTTGCAATTATAAAACATCGATTTTGTTATAGTGTTGGGACACTAAAGGCAATAGGCTTTTGATATAGCATAATAACCCATGAAAATAGTCTCTCTTGCTTTGCTATTAAGTTTATGGGGTCTCTACTTGGGAATATAATTGTAGCATAAGCTTCCAAACTCTTTAAAGTAACTGAGATCTGTTTTTTTCCCATGCCACAATTGAAAAGGTGTAAAACATAGAATTATTCTGCTAGATAGACAATTAAGAGTGTATATAGTTGTGTTAACATCTTCTCCCTCCAAATTCCAGAGGCATACTTTGATGATGAAGCATGGATCATGTACTTTCCACTATTGTTCAATTGTCATGTTTTGCCACGTTGTTCTATTCTGAATAGTACTGTATCATTAAATCATGTTGAATACCCTTGTTATACAAATAGAAACTCTTTGGACAAATACTTGCTTCGATTATCTAATCGTAATTTTGACATCTTAGTTCCTATCTCACTCTATATGAACCAATGCAAGCTTTTGAAGGATGTCAGAATGTCTTGTCGATCTTTTAAGAGAAACAAAAACCTAAAGCTATTGTGATCATCCTTGTAAGTTATAAAATAACAATGACCTCTATGCAATGGAATTTGAAATGGCCCTAAAATATTGGAATGAAAGAATTGACAAGGTTTACAAGCTCTCTTTCTCTTACAATAGTGTTGATTGGCCTATGAATCTTTCCATGAAAACATCCTTTGCAAATGGATTTTAACTTTATTTTCTTCAAAAATGGTAATCTTGTTGCTACATTATCCCAAGTCATTTGCCTCAACATGTAAGCATTCACGTGACCTAGATGGTAATGCCACTTTTGCAAATCCTTGTTAGAGTGAGAAAAATTTATTTGAACATCAACACTTGATTCAACTATGTTGACTCAAATCTTATTAGTGACAATCTGAATGTCCATGCACCATAGGCCTTCATATTTATGTGCTATCATTAGCAATTAACCTTTATCATCTTTTGAAATCATTTTGCAAACATCTTGTACATGGAGAATTGCAACTTGATTCCCTGTCAAACAACTAGTTGAGATCAAGTTGCGGCGTAGCTTAGGAACAAAGAGAACATTCTTCAGCTTAAGCAAAGTGATAGTGTCTTTCACTTTGGCCTGGATTGTAATGTTGCCTACGTCCCTAACATAGAATTTGTACATCCAATAATCCCTCTTGATCTTTCTTTTTGTTTTGGTACTTAACCAAACGCATTTGCAAATTTGTTAAGGTCTATTCTATTGTTGAAGCATTGTCCCATACAAGCACAAAAAGATCATACGACGGAAGAAGACCACATCTTATCTTAGTGATCAACAACTTCTTAATTATTGTCTCTCTAAGATCGTTCAACTAGTACAACTTTTGTATTGCACTAATGTACACTGCTATGGATTCTCCCTGGCCAAGTTTATAGTTAAAATATTTCTCCTATAAAGCTACAGTATACTCATTTGAATGTTTGCCATGATATGCTTGAAGTTGTGTCCACATCTCAAACAATGTTTGACAATTTATTACTTCTCATTTGTGATAGGAATTGATTGATCCTAGTAAGGCTACAATAGACTACTTATCTCGTTGTTTCCATTATCCTTTCTCTTTGTTGCTCATAGTATTGAGCTTCTATTTTGTTTTATTCACAAATGAGAATAAGTCATGAGAAATGAAAATGAACAACATATGCATTTTCCATAACTCAAAGTTTGTGCCATTGTACTTGACTGTATTCATTTGACTTCCTTGACCTTCAACGCAGCTATATTCTTTGCCATATTTTGGTAAACTTTTAACTAAACCTCCTTTTGGACTATTACACAACTTCCTCATGATATTGCATCCTCTCTATGTCTTATTCTTTGGATTGACTTTATCCTTTCTATTAATACAAGAAGATTTTTCCTATACATATAGTAAGATTAATGTAAATTCATAGTTAAAGCAACTAACACAACAATCGTAGGCCCAAAACCTATTGCAAATACGAAACCAGACAAGCACTCATACTTAGAGAATCAATGCACAATAAAACCATGTTATCTAAACTACTCTTTATTGCAAAGCTTTGCTACGCATTACATGGTAAAAAACAAGAATAGTAACAACATAGCCTAAGAGGCAGGAAGTCATACTTTAGTGAGAGAGACAATTGAACATGAAACATCCAACTAATTAAGAAACATCTAACTACTGGATGAAATCCACTATGAAGAGCTCTATCATCAAGTGATTGTTTCTTTGTTCTAACAATGTAAGATTATTTAATCATTCCAATACTATTGATCATCAATATTGTTCAACTAGTGTAGGTAATCGATTACTAGTGCATGGATTTGTAGATCTACAACTTGTGTAGGTGATCAATTACTAGTGCATGGATTTGTAGATCTACAGCTTGTATAGGTGATCGATTAGTAGTGTACGTAGGATCATCAATACATTCATCCAATGCAAGATCATCAATACAACTAGTGCAAGTAATCAATTAGTAGTGCATGCATTTGTAGCATGTCAATTTGGCTCATTGAACTTTGTTATGTACTGAACTTGATTATAACTTGCAAAAGTATTATTCAAACTACTTCCAAATAGTTGAGATGGAATACTTTGTGAAATTAAATAAGATTCAATTACTAAGTTCACAACAATCACTACTAGTAAAAATGAACGCAGTTGAAAATGTAATGTCAATTGAATTGAATTCATTTGGCAAATTTAAGAACTTTGGTCACTTTCAAGATGGGTGGTTTGAAACATAGTTCTATGGCTATCGTAGTTCTTAGAGCTTTGTGTAGATTTAGAAAGTAGATTTTGAGATGGAATGAAGAATTAGAAAGTATCAGCTATCTCATAATTAACTTGACTGGTTGTAGTAACAAATGAGTCTTGATCTCCTACCAAATTTAATTTCTTTGTTTAGAGTACTAGATGATTGATTTTGGTTTTATGATATAATTTTTATTGAACTCTCACATGTATGTTTGTTTTGCTTATAGCAAGATTTTGTTGATTTTGAAATGCCTTGTTGCCAAGAAATTTATTTGATTTTAATTTTGGTCACCTTTGAAACTGCTTGTTTGTGAATTTTATAGTCACTTTGGTCTGCAACTAGTTTGAGAATTTTGCCATATGGATCATTACACTAAATTTTCTCTGTAGCCAAAGGTAACTTTAATAACTTCTATTGTAGCCACTGAAATTTAGTCACTGAAGTATTCATAAAAACGGAATATACACTGTAGAGCACCAATGATGGATGAAAATCATCGACGACGACCGTCATCCAGTGGACGAGACTCAATATCCAGTGTCCGTGCAGAGCTCCCAGGGGTTTAGCTTCCAGGGGTTTTGCTGCTCCTGTTCTAGAGAGACGACTCCGTGTCGCAGAGAGCCCGCAGCTATGGCGGTCACCTTCATCGCCGGCTCTTCCTTGCTCACCAATTCGCTACACAATGCCATCCACAGCCTGATGACCCCCTCCCCTCCATCGCGCAGGCGGCATGGTTGTTGTATCGTCCCCCGCGCGGCATTTCACCTCCGCCCCCTCCCGTACTCGCAGGACGCCTTGGAGCCCCACATGAGCCAGAAGACGCTTTCGTTTCACTGGGGCCAGCACCACCGCGGTTACGTGGAGACTCTCAACCAGCAGGTCGAGGGGACTGACGCCGAGCGATTCCACTTGTCGGAGCTCGTGCTCCACGGGTACAACAACGGCAACCCGTTGCCCTACTTCAACAACGCCGGCATGGTGTGGAACCATGAATTTTTCTGGTCGTCCATGTGCCGGGGCGGAGGCGGGGAGCCGCCCGAGGACGGCGAGCTGCGGGAGCTGATTGTCAAGAGCTTCGGATCCTTCGAGGAGTTTGCGCAGGAGTTCAAGAACGCGGGCTCTTCACTATTCGGGTCGGGATGGGTGTGGCTGGTGTTGAAGAAAGACGCCAAGCTGGAGATTATCAAAACTTCGAATGCGCTGACTCCGATTGTTTGGGATCACATTCCTTTGTTAGTCGTCGACGTGTGGGAACATGCTTATTATCTCGATTACCAAAATAGGAGACCGGATTACTTGACCGCGTTTTTGGATAGCTTAGTCTCTTGGCAGGCGGTTGCGGAACGACTTGCTCGAGCCAAGGCTTTTGTGAATATAGGGGAGCCAGTCATTCCTGATAATTAGACCTTTTGCTACGCTTAAGTCTCTGAAATTTTTGGTGGCTCGTCATTAGTAAAACCTTAAACCCTCATCCCACACCCTAATCCCACATTCTTGTTAGGTATGGTAGTAGTCAGCGTGAGCTCTTGTTAGGTATGGTAATTACAGTGGGAATGAGAGAATGGGATAATAGAACGAAAATGTCGATTTGAAGGCAGCTCTATGAGATTTAACGTTGAGAAATGGTTTTGTCCCGTTTTTCATCTGCTTGAGAGGGTTTGGTGTATCGACCGTGAATTACGAGTGTGATAGAATTGGGGGATTGAATATTTATGATGCAGTTGTGATTTTTTCATTCAATTCTGCTTTCTTAGTGTAGGGTTCAAGGTAGGTGCAGGTGCTTAGACCATCTTTTCTAGCTGTTTGGTCCTCTGTCTTCGCTAAGAGAATATGAAGTGAATTTCCTTGCAAAGGTGAGCGAAAGAACGTGTTTGTTGCATGATCTGTGGGGGTGAGGTAGAACGTAGCAGTCTTGAACCAACTGAATAAACAATCTTCATGGATAGGCCTCTGGAGTTATGAGAGAAAAGTGGACAAGATGGTGCAAGAATCGAATTGCCAGGAGGGAGTGGAGAATTTAATAGGAGACAGAAACTTTATTTTTTTTCTCAATAATGATTTCTTTAGAGAATGAATTTGTTATGATATACGTAGTAGTAGTTATGACTTTCTGAAGTATAGATTCCTACTTTTGTTCTTGAGATGGTTTTCAATTTTCTTTTTTAATCCACTCCTTCAAATTTTCAAATCTAATAATCCGATTCTTGACTTATGTTCAAATAGGAAATTCATAAAACCAACACTTTTGTTTATACTTTTCAGTTTTAGGAGATAATGTTTAACCCTGAGGCTGAAAAGTGGTTGATAGATGACTTCATTGTTCATTGTAGAAACAAAGAATACACCTATTGGTCCAATAATCAAAGCAATTTTGGTGACTACCTTGGTCATGCGGGGTTTAGAAGTTGCCAATTTTTTTGAAGTACTTGAATCCCCAAGTAATGAAGATTTCCCCTGATTACATGCGATATAATCACCGTTTGTCACCATTTCGTAAAACTGTGCAGCAAACAACTTGAGGTTCATCGCATTGTTGTTGGGTGTTGGCCTCCAGCCATAGCTAGGCAAGATGTATTCGTTATTGCTACCACCTCAAACGGCGCTCAAAAACTGTTAAGCTGTTTGTTGATACAAAACCCTGTAATCTCAATGATCTACAAAACCCAGTGATCTACAATTAGTAGTGCATCATTGCAACCCCTCTTCTGCACAACTTCTCGATCATAAATCTTCCTCCTAACAAGCTCCATGCAAAACCCTGTAATGTCCTTGCAAAATCCTAGTGAAAATTGACAAAGTGCCGATGTCACCCGCCAGCAAATCAGAGGTCTACGTATCTAGAAACAATCGATGCCAAATTTAAGTTGCTGCTACAACCAGGAGGATCTGCAATTCGATGGAGTTGAGGAAAGACATCTTCCATTGCTGTTCCGACGTCTCTTATTTTTAGTGTGCTATTACAGAATAAAAAGGGCCTGGCAAAGAGCGGAGCCTGTTTTAGTATTCCATCGAGGTACATCTTGCTTCGGAATAACTTCTAACATGTTCAGATTCAACTCATTTAAGAAAAAGTCTGGGTACACAATTGTATTCCATGACTCAACGTGTCTCACCAATACAAAGGACAATCTCACTTCATAAGCAAGAGGGAAATTCTACTGTCGGAGGAAAAACCCTCCAGGTGTCGGTCCTCTTACAAATCGGCCACATCAGTTATTAATGTAGTCCCATCTAGAGCTCGGGTGAGAGAATTAAGAAACTGAACATCTTCTGCAGCTGAATTCCCAGCAATATTCAGTGTGCGCCAGCATAAACCCCCAAAGACGATCTTCGTCTCCCAGCGTTCACCGACCTCGAGATAATCAGGTGTCGGTGAAGCAGCGTTTGTAAGCTTTGATGAGCACAGTTTTCGACAAGTGTCTACAGTGTGATCACCAATTTGGTTGAATGACACATCAACATCCTTGAGCAGGGGGAGTTCCCTCAACGGAGCGAGTGCGGTCACACTGCCAATCCGGTTATGACTGAGGTTCAGGTTCACCAAAACCTGCAATGCTTCAAGCCCTGTACCAGAATGAACACAAACCAAAGGGCATCAGTAATCATGAAGTTCAAGGTTGCACAGTTGTCCATCTAAAAGAGATCACAATCTGCGCTTCAAATTAAATTGAACAAATGACAGGACAATACCATGAGTAGAGCGCAACTGGTTATGACTCAGGTCCAGATTCTGGACCCACAAAAACCGTTCTGTACACTCCACAGAGCATAGCGACAGTTGCTTTAACTGCAGCTCCCCACTCTGCTCATATTGCCTCCTGAGATTACTGCTGTTCTCTGTCAGCTGTGGGCCCACAAAGACAAGTTTCACGATTTCTTACAAGAGATAGGATACACAAGGTTCCAAAAGTACCACTTCATTCAACAGAGAGCTGAATTCCGAGATAGCTCAGGAATTGCTTCAATCTGTGCATGTAACCCTGAAATATAGAAGATTCTTCGAGAAGTTGCTGTTTCGTAATTTACTAAAGAGATTATGACACTACGGCCGCCATGAAGACAATGGAATGCTAGATCGAGTTTCAGAATTAAATATCAAATAAAATACCTCTTTCAAACAAAGTAAGCTCGACTGATGTTGGTAGTACTCCCGATGAGTGGTGTCCAAGCTTCCAAGCACTTCAAAATGAGTACGTGCTTCATCCAAGTGACTTTTGCGGGAACTTGAATTGTACGAGGCATGTGTCAATAATACTCTTGCCAACGTCAGCATTGTCCACTTGCTGAGAAAAGAAGCAAATGAGAACGGTGTTAGCCACTTGTTAATTCCACAACGATATAAGTGAGCACTGAGAGAATTCCAGTCACTGTTTCTGTGCTCGAAACCCAACAGCCCAACTCTACATAATGGCAACTGTGGAACAGACGGCTGAGCATAACGAGCAGAGGAAGACTTTTACACATCAAACTTTCACAACAGGTAATACCTATTGCTTTCTAGCTCAAGCAGCTCCCGACATGATTGAATTTCTCTATCCAACACATTCAGCTGCCAAATCTCTGATCCATCTGCCACTTCACTATTTACGTTCACCTGCTCTTCTACTGAGCTTTTATCTTCCAAAGGAGATTTCCCCCCCAGAAGTACATGAAATCTCGACTTCCATGAGCTTGCACATTCTTGTCCATCCACAGACACGATGCCTGGAACCGCACCCACCAAGATGTGGACTGCATAATGCCGACTATTGGAAGGCAAGAGGTGCAAAATGTCTGTGGTCCATTTCCAACCATATTTGCGCCATGGTTCAGCAGGCCTCCAATCAAGCTCCAAAGCATCGTTTCCATCAACACTGACAGAAACAGTTCGGTTGTTGACACCAGTCACGGCGTTGTTAAAGGAAAGCACCAGGGGTAAGGCTTCCAATTTTTCCTCATAGAGTTTATTGAACGGGAGTTTGTAAGTATTGTTCTCCGAATCAATTGTAATCTGGGACTCTGCCGGGGGCCAGCATCCATTGACAAGAGTGCCCACAGGAGCAACAGTTTGCCCCAGTAGCCAGGAGTAATAGAACCATCCGCTTTGGTCATCTGGATCAGTGTAGAAGGCAGTCTTCACCAACTCATACTCCTCTTCCAAGCTCTCTTGAACTCTGCTATTCTTTGTGTCCGTCCTCTTGGAGATCTCTGACAAGAGCGCACTGTGCAAATACCCAACAGAAGAAACCCCTCAATCAAAATCGACATACGGTAGAGGTACATAATCGAGACACGTACCTAAATGCGACACCCTAAAATCTTGCACGATGAGTACACATTGATTTAGAGAGAATGTAAACCAGCCTACCATAAAAACTTGTCATTATTACGGAACACCAGCTCACCATAAAAACTTGTGTCGGTATAATGTCATCTACCAATATAACTTTGAATCCTTATAACTTTCGCACGCAATATACAAATGATGTATTCTTTGGTGCATTAAAATCCTCGTTGATTTGTTAACAAGAATGTATAAAATGTTGATCATTCTCGTAATAGTAACTATGCTCAGCTCTTTATAAGATATAGATACCTTAATAAGAGCAAGCCAGATTCCAAAAGTTCAACTTAAAAACAGAGCTGAAATAAGCATGCCGAATGTGCTTACGTATTTACCTACGATTATGCCAGGCTGAATAGTTGCTAAAATTCTCGTTGATTTTATCAATGGTGAATCGTAGCTCCTCTTCAGCAGCAACGCCCTTCGTCTTTGCAACAAATCTGAAAAATTATCATCAAAGAGGATCCACTTCCTCTCAGTCTTTGATTTGAAAAAAACACTCTACGATGTAGAAAAAGGATCGCATATGAAACAACTATGCAAAGATTATGGTTTGATAATTAGACAGAGAACTACTAGGCAAAATCATTATGTTTGCAGTAACTGGGACAAGCAAGCACCTGCGATGGTCCCAACCATGGAAGTTGCGGGCGTCCAGTTTGAGCAGTTTCTTCAGCAGTAGAAACTCTGCATCCAGAGAGGAAAGACCAAACCGAATGATCCACTTGCGATGATACCACCCGCCATAACACTTAGGGTTCGCTCTCAAGGCTCTCACCACCTGCCCCGCACACCCTCAACCCTGGTCTCCGTCACCTCCACCATCTCCTGATCTCCACAACATGACCCAATTTCCTGATCTCCCACAACGATGACCTAATTCAGACCTCAACTCAGAATTCGAGGTTTTGAGGGCGCAACATTAGGGTTAAATCCAGACCATACCAAATCGAGCTCAGTCTGGGCAATCCGCTTGCGAGCTTCTTCATCGGACTCAAGCTCCCACAGATGCTGCACAGCGCGCTTTCGATAGTTCCAAGCCGTGAGAAAATCAGGGTTGAGCTCCAGCAATCGTGCATTTTGGTTCATGGATTCCGTTGAGTAGCTGCAACAATGATGTACTCGTTAGTCTCCCAACTGATGGCCCAAAAACCCAGCGATCGAAACAGAAATTGGTAATTCTTACCAGCAGGTGCGATTACTCTCCATGAAAAGAGGCATGAGTTTTCGGAGCTCGGCCGCGTAGGCTTGCTCCTGCTTGTCCATGGGCGAGGGCGCTACCCCCGCCCGCTGGCGAGGTCTTCCATGCATTGTTCTTAATCCTTGACCTCTCAGGCGCTCTTTCTATCTCAGTTATTTTTCCTCTATCTCACAGAAATTCAACTCCGAAATCGCTCTTTCTCAAAGAAAGACGATTGATTGAACAGTCTCCCAAATCCCGCCGGTACGAAAGCAGAGATTAGCTTGGCGGGTGCAAGGCGAGGACGGAGAGGAGCGGGAGAAACGAAGAAGGTGACTGGCTGAAGCGGTAGAAGTTGTTGCTTTAGCTTGAAGGGAGCTTCAAGTATCTTCGAAAGAATGTTCTCTCCGTCTCACTTCACAAAAGATGATATCCTTAGTCTATGAGCTTAAAAAAATTAAAAATTAAAATTAAAAATTATATATATATATATAATCTATTTGAAATCAATTGTTAATCACAATGACTTTCAAAATGAGTTCTTAATGTTAAAAAATGTAAGACATCACAATAAGGTTAACTATTTGGCTAAAAATCCATAAACAAGTTTCAAAGGTTAGAAATTCCAACTTTTGAATATTTTGAGATTAGTTGACTTCATTGCTAAATAATTATATGATGATTTCTTCTTTTTGTTGATATATTATATTACTTGATTTATTTCAAATTCTTTGAATATTGAAACAATCAATTTTGACCAACAAGTACTTAGAGGTTATATATAATAAATATAATGACAATAATGTTGTATGCAAAAGTGATAGTAAGAAATATTGGAGGTTGCAAAATTGGATTTCTTTGTATTTGTCCCGTACTAGGCTTTGCAAGGCATAATTTACAAATAGGTCCAAAATTGGATCTCTTTGTATTTGTCTTGTACTAGGCTTTGCAAGGCATATTTTACAAATAGGTCCAGTCTTTTTTCTTTTTTTTTAAATGCAGTTCAAGGGGGGGATTTTTATAAAATTGAATTCAAATTTCAAATTTGCTATCCCAATTTAGTCTAGAACAAAAGGGTATGATGTTTTATAATGACCTATGTATTTCCCAAACTACAAAATAATAAGCAAGATTTGCTTTAAAATGTTGACAAAGCACCTAATAATCAAATGCACATGAGTGAATGAAATATGGTAGTGAGAGTAGGGAGTGAATTTTTTTGAACTTTGTACATCCATTTTCTAGGGTTTGATTGATCAGAAAACAGAGGATGTAGGATGTGATATTAGAGAAGGTGATGTTAACGAGGTTCGGTGATCTACAATCCTACTCCTGGAAATTGATTTTCACTCTGCCAAGGATTTCAGTTCAATTCTCTTCATTTCAGTGCAAGGATCAGTTCACGAGTGGAAATGAATGAAAATTTATCTCCGAATGACAATTTATTTGCAGAAAATGGCCAAAATTACTCGACCAAAGGAAGCATGATATATGCACCTTTTTAAGTCTGAACAACAATTTCTTCTCCTCTCTCTTGAAATCTTCCAGGTCTCGCTCAAGCTTTCGAAATTTCTCCTCATTCACCCGTCTCCTTGCATTACATTTCTCTGCCACGGCATTTTCCAAATGAGCTCAGTTAACAAATAATTACGATTGCTTCGGATATATAATTCACGTACATGAACCTCAATGGCACGGCACGGATTCCGACAATCCATCAATGTTTGAACCGGATCATTGACGTAACTAAGCTTCCGCTTTCGTCATACAGATTCGAACGATTACATTCACAACAGCATTGCAATGGATCCTAATTAATGCCGTACCTGTGTGCCTTTTATCTGGTATTTTTTGACTCCAAATGTTTGAATACTGCTGGACTCCAAATTTCTTCATCCCGAAAGGTGTTGTCATTATATTGGTTTACCTGTAATTCGATCAACACAGCGTCGCCTGAAAGCTTCGATTAGAATCAATCAAAACACGATCATACCGGTAATCTGAATCTTAGTTGAGAAGCACCTGGCGAACGATCGTACAGTGCGTGCTCAAGACGAAGTTTGTCAGCAATTGCGTCACGCTGATACGGAAAAGAAGTGTTCAAAAAACAAAGATGCCGTCTATCGACTCAGCAAACATAATCCGCACCCAAATTGTTAAACTCAAGCGCAAGTTACGGGGCGATTGCAGATGCGAAAATGCCATGAAAGGACGCATACGACAATGGCAATTACTCTGATCTTGCCTTGGCATCCAATGGTCGGAAGCGCAACCCAGCGCGCCCAACAGACGAGCCTCCGACCATTGGTCGACACAATTCAAACAAACCTCTCTAATTGCATTGCTGGAACGATAAGTTTCTCTCATTTTATGGAGGTGCGAGAATATTGTGTGGTAAGGTGTTTTTTTGGTTTTTGGAGAAATGCTGAAGTGGCAGCATACAAGAAAATGATATAGTCAAATATTTTAGTATTCATCTATATTTTGGATAGAAACATCTTTTCATTCACATATTTGGATGAGTTTAATTTAAAACTGGCAATTTCATTCAATTTTTTTCCAAAAATTGGAACAGCTTGGCCTCATCATCCAATTTTTCTTCAAATTTTCCTATAGATTTGATGCTCCCCAACTATTTTTGGTGATTTTAGGCATTTAAATGCCTATAAAGAAATCCTATTGTGTGGCATTGATATGTCCTACCTCTTGAGGAATAAACGTTGGGAACAAACATTGTAAGAAAGAATTGTATTCACACCAAGAACAATGGGACATGTGAATATTAACCCTTTTGGTTCTAGAGAATAAAAACAAAAATAAATTTTAATCTAAGAAAAATTAGGAGTGAATTAGGAAATGGAGGTTACTAATTCATATAAAAGAGAATGAATCTAAAAAACAATTATCGAATGTAACAATTAAGTGCATTTATATGTACTATAACATACATGGAAAAAAATGTAAAGATATGTCCCTTCTACATCTAGAATAGCATTGGTGGCTTTTGTTGAGGAAAGAGAACACAAAGGTGTCACGAGTGGATCGGATAGGTATTTTCTAGAAAGAAAGTCACCTAGAGCGGCATATAAAATTGTGCATTGCAATGTTTTTAATACTTTTATATATTACAGTCAACAATACATTTTTGCTAAGTCTTTTTTCCATATCTTATAATAGATGTTAGCTTCAATTATCCATATATTAGTGTTGATTAGTCATAAAAGAAGCATAGCTGAACTTTCGTCAATTTCAAGAAGATTTTGTACAGTGTCTATGTCAAGTGTTTACTGTCTAAATAAAATATGTATTTTCATGCACTAAAGATGTGTTAACTTTCTTGGTATTAATTGTTCTATATGAATTGTAAAAGCAATGTCTATTGAATCCAAGGGCCTCAAAAGTTCTTTTATGAATTTACTAGTGTAATAAGCTTATATTTGTACACTTTTCATACATTGTTGTCAACAACACTATATACTCTATCACAAAACTCTAAATTCTTACAATACAAACATTGGATTGTTTTAGTTTTATGCACACCCATCATCTATCCCTCATTTTCCAATTGAATATAGTTATTTTCTCCACTTTGTCTCCTTAATCCCATATCTACTAAAGATTTTGTCTATATTCTTGTTTTCACGAAAACAGCTTTGGGACCTAAAGGTTTAAGTAGCTAATTTATCTTTGTAATGTCCATAAATAAACATTAATTGAAAATACGAATTATTGTGTGATGTCAATCACTTGGATGTCAAGAGTTGCATACGTTGACTATACTTTAAGAACAAGTTAACCCTTAAACATCAAGAGACTATATTTTCACCAAAACAGCTCCAAAATTGCCCTTGCATTTATAAGCACCAAATTTTAAATGAAAAACATTTTTAGAAAAATGTAACTGTAGGATCTTGAAGTAAAATAATTAGAGAAGATTTCAGAATTTTAGAATTTTTCACCGTGTAGATTGCAAGATATTAACGTTTGAAGTGATAAAAATCCTTTTTTTGGCCTTATGAAAATACGGACACCTGCACTTCACAAGGTCACATTTATATGAAAAATGTCCAAAATGGTGGTTACTCTTTGGATTCATTCCTCAAGTCACGTTGGCTACATTCTTGACAAATTTTAGATCATTTGGAATTGTACAACATGTAGGAAAAAAATAGTAAGTAGAAAGAAGTAGAAAATGATTAAAAATACTAAATTGTTAACAATTTATTTATAGAATTGAAAAATGCCAATTCCAATGGTTGTAATGTTGTAATAAATAATATACACCTAATGTTTTTATTTATTTTCAAAAATATTTAAAATTGATTTAAATAAAGGACTTCAAAGTTTATTTTAGAGTAGAGATTCCATAACTACCCTAAAATTAATTCAAACTAATATTCCTCATAACTTTCATCTCATTAATCAAAATGGAATGATTCAAAGCTTACCACATATATAAAAATCTAGAGAATCAATTTTAAAATTTTCTTTTCTTTAAAAGTGATTTTCAAAGAAGTGTTTTTTTTGCCCGGGCTGCCCATTGAACACCGAAAATTACATATCATGCAATAACTTTTGAACCATGTAGTCAAAAGTTATGAAAATTATTGGGCCCTAAAGTTACTCCTCAATCACATTGTGTCAAAAGTTATGAAAATTGTTGGGACTTAAAGCTACTCTTTGTCCCCATATTGTGTAAAATTTTCAAAGAAAAAAAAAAAAAACTCTGTCTGTAGTGAGCTGCCCAAAATTGCTATGTTGCCAAAAAACATTGTTTGGACATTTAGAGGTTAAACCCCTTAAACACCAGGGGATACTCTAAATTTCCAAAATTTGTGAAGATGTATTATAAAATGAAATTTAGAACAATAATTTAATGAAGACTTTCAAAAAAAAATTGTAAAAGATTATCCATAGATCACATTCATACAATTGGATCTACTAATGTACTAACCAATATTTTCAATAAAATTGTAAGCAAAAAATTCCCCCAAAAAAATTAGATTGAATACTTATAATTTTTACAAAAATTATTTTTCTTTGAGTTCAAAATTTTAAGCTCTAATTAGTAATTATGGTGATTCTAAAATATTTTTATTTTACTCATTTCTTGAAGTCATTTTTGAAGGATTATTTCTTAAAAAATTAGGAAAATAACTTTTTGGAATGAAACATATCAATACCCTTTGAGTTATAGAATATTTGCAAAACAAACTCTTTAAAATCTATAATTATATACAAAATTAATGTTAAAGAACTAACACAAGAATCTATAAAAAAATGATTTGAATAGAAATAATCACAATTTCATGTACTTGGGATTTGTTTCCATTCATGTTTGAAATTTGAATGCTTGGTCCTTGAGGTGTTAAGCAATGATTGTTCAAATAAACACCCATGCAGTTTGCATTTTATACTTTTGAATTGTGAATTGTTTTGGTTTATACCCTTTTTTTCCCCCTAAAATTGCACTTCTCAAAATATGTTTTTTCTCTAAGTTTAGTATTAATTCTTGTTCACTTTTTTGTTTGGGAAGGATGACAACACACATAGTTGAATACAATCTAGTGGTCTAACACTTACAACTTTCATACTAAATGATGAACCCAAAGATTTTTTTGCATCTCAAGCCATAGTTGTTAAAATGCATTTGATTGTTAGTTTTTATCCTAGGTTGTTTTGGGGTCCATAGTCAAACACTCAAACACTCATACATTCAATGACTTCAATCATATAGATGAATGGTCCAAAATTAGAATTAAAAACCCATAAATTCACCATCAAATGTACAAGACTTTCCAATTATGTCTCGAAGTGAGAACAGTGCAAAATCCTTCCCTCTATAATCCTAATTTAAAAGAAAACTCAGCCTTTTTCACACCTAATTTCCTCCATATTATCCCATGTGTATTGAGCAATCAGAACATATGAAACTGCAAATAGGGAAGATTCTGATGCCATCATGGAATTGTGCCTATAGGGAGTGTGCAATTAGGGAGTAGACCCCGTGGAGTATTGGAGAGGTCGTCAGCGAGCCACTTACAGAGGACAATCGTGAAGGGATCGGATGCCCTCTTGTGTCGAATTTTTCCAGTCAAGGAGACTGACTCAATCTGCCCCACCATCGATCGCAACCATATCTCAATCTCGTCATACTTTGGTTCTCGTGCTGCTGCTGCACATGTGCGAATTCTGAAGCGCAGCATCGTTGACTGGTGAGTAGGAAATTTTTCCAACTTCTGTGGATGGATTTTCAACAGTGTTGACATCGGCTTCTTCCTCGATCTGTGTGTAATTTCGTTCTCAGATTGGGGCTTTTAGAGACGGAGTCCAGATCGCCGTCTGCCGTTCTCAAATTTTTTTGCTTGTTTTTGTATACCCATTTTTGTTGTCGGGGACGAAAGGTTTTATTAAGTGAGAGACGGGATGCAACAAAGTTCTATCATCGGTGCTTTTTGTAATTTAGGGTTTGGTGGAACCTTCGAATATACCCCATTTTCAGTGATAGATTCTAGAGCTTCAGCATGACAATAGTATTCTATGCGGATCAATTTGGGTATGTTCATATGTCCCATCCAGAAGCACATGGTTTAACTTAATGGTTGGCGGTATGTTATGGGAGTCACTCATTATAAAAAGCTACCCACAAAAGGGGCGCTTGGAACTTTGTCGCAGTGCGTGACTTTGACTGCCATGGAGTCTTACAAATACCACTCCTCTCTCACTCTCTCATCAGCAATCCTCACTGCAAAGTTTCTCCCCTTTCGGACATTTGCACATTCAGTCTTGATCATCTTGATCGCGTTTGAGATTTTTCCTCCAAGCTGTGAGGTTGCATTTGGAAGAGATGGCGCAGACCTTGTCCCACACCGAGGCGCTCAACTGCTCAGCTGAGGACGCGTGGGAGTGCTGCAAGCATTCCGACAAGGTGTTGCCGGATCTGCTGCCGGAGTATTTCGCTAAGGCTGAGATTCTCGAGGGCAACGGCGGTCCCGGCACCCTCCGTGTATTGCACTTCGGACCTGGTACGATCGGTTTTCCCTGCAATTTGGCGAAATGTCATTTGTTGAGCACATAATTCGCTGATTCCATCTTCTGGATCGCTGAATCGGATCAGCATGTCTTCACACTTTGGAGTCATCTATGGAAGAAATTGAGCATGTGATTACTTCTGTGTTGAATTCTGAATGACCGTTTCCCTTCAGGGTACAAGTCCAAGAGGATAATAGCCTCTGAGTTTCGCGCCTAAAGTTGTGTGCTCTGCTTGATACTCGGAGATGTCACGAGAATTTGGTAGTGGTGATTCTCAATCGGGTACACTTTGCTGATCAAATGACCCTTTTTCGATGTGCAGCCATTCCACAAAAAGGAGTTGCAAAGGAGCGTCTCGACTCGATCGACGATGCGACCAAGACATTGACGTACACAGTGGTGGAGGGCGATCCCAGGTACACCAACTTCACCGGAAAGGTGCAGTTCGTCGCCAAGGGGGAGCATCAGTGTGAAGCAACCTGGACTGGGAAGTACGACCCCGTGGGCGATGCCGGTCCTCCCGAGCACATCAAGAAAGTCAGCACCCTGACGTTCAAGACCTTCGAGAAAGCCGTCCTGGCGAAGAAGAGCTTGTCGCACAGTGAGACCCTGGATGCCAGCCCCGACGCCGTGTGGAAAGCGATGAAAGAGGAGAACACCATCCTCCCCAAAGCCTTGCCTCAGATCTTCGAGTCCTGCACTTTCGTCGAGGGCAATGGCGAAGTTGGCAGCATCCGCGTCTGCAAGATGGGCCCTGGTATGCTGACACTTCCTAAACATTTCATAGTCTGAATTGCGTTCCCCATTCTTGCATTAATTACAGATGTTGCACAGCTTCTCAAGTTTTGGTATAGGTTAGCACATTGCGGGACTGGAAAGGGTGCTTGTTTAGTTCTGATTGTCGATTTTTTGCAGCTATTCCTGTTGGCGGAGAGCTTGTGGAGCGTTTGCACTTGCTTGACGAGGCGACCAAGAAGGTGGGTTACACCGTGATCAAAGGCGATCCCAGATTCAAGCACGTCTCTGCCGTGGTGCAATACGCTCCGGGACCGACTGAGGGAACCACCACTGCTACCTGGACTGCCAATTACGTGCCTGTTACCGAGGGGATTACCATGGAGCCCAAGTTCATCATTGCAGTCTGGAAGGCCCTTGAAGGTGCTGCCAAGGCTTAAAGCTTCGGGATCGACGTGATTTGTTTTTACAGCTGAGAGGAAGTACATGAAAGCAGAGTTTTGTGATAAATCGACTAAGAGTTTCTGTTCTCTGTTTAGTCGGCATTGTGGTACCCTAGGCAACGTTCAAACACAGTTGCGTGTGCGAATGGCCTGTTTTATTATATGGTGAAAGGTGTCTGTGTGGATATTATTTTGGTTACACTGCTATCCCGTAGAAAGCTGATTTGTATACGTGTACATGAGTGGCAATTGGCCAGTCGTTCTTCGTCCCATAACATGAAATGCTCTTGAAATGAGCAGTACTTTTTGAATTATTGTGAGTCTGAACTATTGAATCCTGTTGCGCATGGGGTTGACAGAGCTGGGATATGAATGTTTTTTTTCTTTCAATATGCATGGCAGATTCTTGCAAGGCACCATTTTTTAACCCTAGAACATCACAGAGGGCAGAAAGTGTCCAATCAATGACTTTTAGAGTTTGTGTAAGAAAAAAAATGTCTTTTAGAATTTGTATAGAAACAAAAAAGTGCACCCATTTGTCCAATCATTTGATTGCTTTCTGGTTGGCTACCTCAGTGATAGGGCATGTCCTTCCAGAATTAAACCAATAAAGATGAAAGTGCCTTGAATTGTGGAAATTGAGGCATATAGACATACGTTTGATCTTCTTTGGTAGTGTGTGCCAATGAGATAATCATGACATTGTTTCTAAAGATAACTTGAAAACTTGAAAGTTCATCACTATGTATCCTTCATTTCTTCTCTATTTATGGGTGAATTTTTTGGTTTTATTTTTCAAAAATGAAATCACATGTGGGTGATTGCAAGAAAGACCGAATGATTTTGATAGTGTTTTGCCAAATTGGTTTTGTCTTTTGTTATAACTTTTGAATTTTAAATTAAATGCCAAAATTAAAAAATATATTTCTAGATTTCTTAATTCTACTTGTTACCCTTATTTTTCAAAAAAATCTTAAAATAATTTTATATTTAAAATTCAATTTCTCTAATTTGTCACACTTTCAAGTTTTTTTGTTTTTAGTATTGAGGAATACCCAAATTTAATACCCTAGAGCTAAAATTTTGGTGTTCTATTCCCACACTAATATAACATGTTCCATGTGAAGGGCATTAAAAAATACATTATTTTATGTCCTCCACGTTTGTCCAAATAGGCCGAAAAAGGGGTTCCATGATGCACACATTTTTTAACATTTAAGATAGTTTTAAGTTTATTTTTTTAGTGAAATCTCATCACCATCAAGTTTTCACAAATGGCCAATTTTTAATTTTTTAAATTTCATAATAATTTATTTATAAAAAATCAAAAGGTTGAAATATCCCTATTCTACCTACAATTCTAAATGTCTTAGAAAAGCATATATCAACATTTTGATTTTTAATAAATAAATAATAGGAAAATTAAAAAATCTAAAAATTGGCCATTTGTAAGGACTTAATGTTGATGAGATTTCACTAAAAAAATGAACTTAAAACCATCTTCAATGTTCAAAAGTCTTAGTGTGCACACCATGGAGCCCTTTTTTTGGCCTATTTGCACAAATGTGGAAGACATAAAATAAAGCATTTTTTGATGCCCTTCATATGGAACATGACCTACTAGTGTGGGAATAGAACACCAAAATTTTAGCTTTAGTGTATTAAATTTGGGTATTCCTCAATACTAAAAACAAAAAAACTTGAAAGTGTGACAAATTAGAGAAATTGAATTTTAAATATTAAATTATTTTTATTTTATTTTGAAAAATAAGGATTAAAATTAGAATCAAAATATCTAGAAATAGGTTTTTTAATTTTTGGCATTGGATTTAAAATTCAAAAGTTATAGCTCGGATAAAAACCAATTTGGCAAAACACTACCAAAATCATTCGGTCTTTCTTGCAATGACACATGTCTAATATTTTTCATAAAATATTCAAATTATTTTTGAAAATTTCAAACTCAACCAAAAAATTTTGAAGAAAAAATGAAGAAAATTCATTTAAAAAAATTAATATAAAATTTAGAATAGAATTGCATTATATTGTAGAACATTGTAGTATATAGAAAATTTCCATGTCACTCCGTATTTAGAAACGTGATTATAGATCCTCAACTTCAAACTTCACTAAAATGCTCATTTTAAGGAAATTTTCAAAATTTTCAAGTGGAGTAGAAACTTACTTCAAAAACTTCATTTTATAAGTTTTGCTCAAAAGCAAAAAAGATTTTTTTGAATGTCAAAATCAAGTTTTAATTCTCCTTTGGTTTTGTGTACTATTTCCTTTTATCAATGGAAATTGTCCATGTGTTTCAAAATAAATAAATAAATAAAGTTTTAAAGGAAAAAAAACTCAAAGTCTCTGAAATACATTGGATAAAGCACCATCTTTTTATAAACTATCCCATATAAAATTTTAATTAAAATATCTTGAGCTTAATTCAATGATGTGGCTATAGCATCAATAAAGTTGCAGACAAAAAATTGGATGAGAATCATCAATTCTTCAATATGCACAAAGCCTAGTTAATCACCCAAAGGTCACAAAATGTCCCCGGTTTTGTTTGAGGGTTAAATAAAGTTAGAATATCCTTCCAATGGATAAACACAAACCAAACACCTATTGGGTTCATCTTCAAATAAAATTGTATTTAACCCCTAAAAGACTAGATCTATTACAAAATGATCAAACACCATATTTGAGCTGAAATTTAAATTGTCTTCAAATATCACTTTTATATTTTTGTTGTATAACACTATGAATTATCTATCAATGTGAAAATTTTCATTTTGTTTTGTGAAAATTTTCGTTATTATAGTTTTTGTAACTAAAAGTGAAAAGAAATTCATAAATATTGCAAAAAAATTACAATTATTGTACATTGGGGCCAAATTCATTAGGCTCCAAACAAAATCATTTTTTTCTTGGTTGATATTATTTTAGTTAACTTGATTTAGAATTTTTGGAAGTTCATTTTACAAGGTTATGAATATTTTGTGACCTTTAGCACAATTGAAAATATTCTATGATCTTTAGTAATATTCATAGCTTAATAGTATTTAAGGCCATTAGAAGATTTTTCAAGCCAAAACAAGACTATGAATTCCCAAGCATTCCCAAACAATGGAGAACGTTGGGATCTGACGAAGTGTGCCACAGCAGCAATTTGACGTGGCCGCAACTGTACCACGACAGTTGCTATTAATTAATTAATTAACAATTAAAAAACAATTTTTAAATAAAAATATATTATTTTTTAAATAAATTTTTAATAATAATAATTTTTTATTGTTCCCAGGGCAGGGAACAGGCTTGAAACGGCCCTCCTTTGCCCTGGAATTTCTTCTAATGATTATTGGTACTTGTGGTTTTATTGATACTCACAACTTTGGCTTCATGGTTTTTTTGAGCATTAAGATTATTTTCATTAATGTTTTTTACGCTATTCAATTATGCCATGTTATATATTCAAAAAAATTCATCAGATGCCATACTTATTAATAGAGAGATAGAAATAATTATTTTTTAATGAATTTGACCCAAGTGGTGTAAGAAAATTTAAAATTATTTCAAAAGACACAAGTAGAAATGGAGATTAGTGTGAACTTTTTTTTATTAATTATTTTATTTTTTACATCCTAAATACTCCTAATTTCCTTCAAGTCAAATTTTACAACTAAGTTTAATTTATCCTATTATGTAAATGATATATAAAACCTTTTGATATTTTCACTTGTGAAAGAATTTATTTCCTTTCCACGATGATTTTTTTAATAAATTTTGAAGGAAAATAAAGTAATTTTGATTTTATTAAAGTCTAAGGTGGAAATAAAATTATATCAATTATAATATATGTTAGAATAATCTAGTATTTTTACCATAAGTTAAAGTGAAAATGAAAAATATAATTTTGTAATATGAAATTTAAAACATATTAAAAATAGAAAATTTTGAATGAAAAACAACCAATATTGTGTAATTTGGATTTTCATGCTTGGAACTTGCAATTGCAATATTTTTTCAATTTTTTGTTTTCAAAAATATTATAATGGTGTAGAATCAAAAACTTGTCAAGATTCTTTTTCTAAGTCTAAAACATCCATTTCAAAATGAATAATTTGAAAGTTACAATCAAGGTTGACCAAGGTGCATCTATTGTTTTTGGATAAGTAGACCATTAGTTGTTAAGTAATTGATTGTTGGTTTATCATTTTGTTCTTGCAACTCAAATAAGAAGCAAATTGCAAATATCTATCATGGAAAAATTGTATTTAACTTTTAAAGCCCAATACCTTTTCTCAACAAATTCCACTCAAAACTGCCTTATCTATTGCAAAATGCAAAAAATTTAGAAATATTTTTATCGAATATCTAATTGTACGATCTTGTACTAGATTAGTATTAAGAATATTTGGAAGAAATTCCAAAAACTTTGACCATAGGGATTGCAAAATATCTGCATTTGAAGTAAAGAAAATTGTATTTTTTTTAACTTGGTTACCTTGCCTATCAAGATTTTAAGGCTTTGAATCTTTTCAGCTTAAAATTTTTGTACTAACAATATTGAATTAAAAAAGATTTATGTTGAATAATTAAGTTGAAAGTCTAGGGGAAAAAATTCAAATAAAAGCACACTTGATTTTCATTCTTTAAGAAAATGTTAAATTACTTAAGTAGAAGCAAGTATGAGATTGAAGGAAAAACTAAATTGTTTATAGGTCTAAGATGGAATTAAAACACCATCATTCCAATAGTGGGATTGTTTTAGTAAAAAAACTAACCATGTTAACCTTTTTTCTTGAAAACTTGTAAAAATTGAGTTAAAAATGAATCCTATATTAAGAGGGAATTGAATTCCAAGAAGGGGCCGCTTCATAGTACAAAATTTTGGGTGGGGAAAGTCTTCTCAAGTCACTAATGGAGCCAAGAATTGGGTGATTTGTTCAAAAGTACATCATAATTATCCAGGTCATATAGTTACTAGCATACACCTCCTACAAGTTTTCAAATGCTAAGTAGACAATACTAAGCCATGTGGCCACTAGATTCATGATGGCTTAGTTACGGAGTATAGCTAGCAGAAACCTCCCACAAGTTTCCACATGCCAAGTAGCCACTACCAACCTTTAGTGTTCCTACATGTGCACAACCTCATATACACCTCAATTAGTTTATCCTTGGATGAAAAGTAGTAGAAAGTGGATGAAAAACTAAAATCTAACCCAAAAGAATATTTTAAGGGATCTTAGGAAATCTTAGCATCTAGAATAAAAGTAGAAGTAACTTTGAAATTCCAAGGTAAAAAATAATTATGGAAGAATTTTGATGAACCATTCAATGGTCAAAATTTGCCTCAAATAACATTTACCAAGGATATCAAAAGTAAGAAGTTTTTTCCTTTTAGAAAAGTCAAAGTAGAACCTTTAAAGATAAAACCAAATAACCTTAGAAGTAAAAGTAAAAATCCAAAATTCTCCAAGTAGTAAGAATATTTTAGAATTTACTAAGAAGGATAAAAGATAACCAAGAGATAAATTAGGGGTAGAATCTTAAAGAAAATATTTTTTAGGATTCCAAAACTATTTTAACTTCAAAAAGAACATTGAATGAATTAGAGCAAAATGAAGTTTTAATCAAAAGAAGGTGAGATTTGGATGAAAGTCAACCAAAGTTGACCAAACCTAGTCAAATTTATAGATCTGCTAGAAAATTTAAAATAAGAAACAACCAAAAAATCTAAATTCAATTCCAATAGTTAGAACCTTAGGAATCAATGGATGACGTTTTAAACATTAGATTTAGTACCAAACATCATCCGCCATTAACCGCTAGAGATTTGAGTCAAAATCAAAGTTCTTTATCATTTTGGAAAGGTAAAATTAAGCCCTACAACTTTGTCTATTTTACTTTCCTGCTTGACTAACCCATTTAGCCATAGTTCTGGTTGTTGTGCCAAAACCAGATTTGAAGTACTAATTTGCATTGATTTGTTAGTCATTTGCTATTAGGGAATTTTAAAGTAGACAATACAACAAAGATCCATTGCTTGGAATGCTCAATTGGATTGCACATAGGTTAGACACCTATTAGAAATTCATCATCAAAACAGTTAGAGCCCGGTTGTGTACACTTTATTCCAAGGGTGGGAATAAAGCACCCACATATGGTGAATGTTCATCATATCCGTAATAGCAACAATTCATTTCTAATGAAATGCAACCTATAAAATACACACATACACTCCAATGATCTAGTCAATGTAGTGTATGAATTAATGTGAATGTGAATGCATGGTAGATTGAGTGTGGCACCTCACATGTGATTGGCAATAGCTTGCACACTATGAATGAATTCCAGTGTCGTTCCTCACTATAAGTTATCTCTTTCCCAAGCCCGCCTTGTCATTGAAAGTGTGCTCTTCTATTAGGCGTACTAGAACCTACAAGACAACATGACAATGGTGACCATTTAGGTAGAAATTGTTGAATATTTAATCTAATGACAACAACGTTTGTTCCAACTAAGCAATTGTCTTTGGCGACAAGAGTGAATCCACCGGGGTTGCAACGATTTTTACTATATAGTGTAAAGAAAATTTCCATATCACTCCATATTTAGAAACATGGTTGGAGATCTTCAACTTTTAACTTCATTAAAATGCTTATTTAAAAAATAAAATAAAAACATCCTCAATATTCTTTGAGGGTGAAGTAAAGTTATAAGTTGCTTTCAGTGGATAAGTACAACCCAAATATTTATTGGGTTCATCTTCAAATTAAATTGTACCTAATCCTTGGAGGACTAGATCCATTTTGAAACATGCGAACATCATGTTTGATCTAAAATTTAGTCATTTAAATGATTTTTAAATATCACTCTTATATTTTTATTATGTAACACTATAAACTATCCATCAATATATAAATATAGATAAAAATTTCAATTCATTTGAAATTATTTCAAGAAGTAAAAGTAGAAATGGAGAATAGTTTGAATTTTTTTGGTTAATTATTTTTATTTTTTACTCCCTAAACAATCCTAACAATGACCTTGAAGTCAAATTTTACAACCAAGCTAAACTTATCCTATTATATAGTTGATATATAGAACCTTGATAATTTTCACTATAAATTTTTCTTTTTCTTTTTCTTTTTATGTTTTTAATAGATTTTGATGGGAAAAAAAATTGTGATTTTTTAAAGTAAAAGGTAGAAATAAATTTTTATCAATTATAATGTATATTAGAATAATCTGGTATTTTTACCATAAATGAAAAATATAATTTTATGATTTAAATTTTGAAAACATATTGAGAATAAAAAATTTGAATGAAAAACATATAATATTGTGTAATTTGGATTCTGATGCTTGGAGCTTGCAATTGCGATAATTCTTTCAATTTTTTCTTTCAAAATTTTTAAATGGAATAGAATCAAAATTTGGAAGATTTTTTTTCTAAGTCTAAACATCTATTTCAAAATGTATAGTTTGAAAGTTACCTTCACAGTTGATCAAGGCACATTTACTTTTGGGAAAACGCAAACCTTTAGTAGTTAAACAAGTGGTTGTTGGTTAATCATACTATTGTTGCAACTCAAACAAGAAACAAATTGCAACATTAAATGGAATTTGGAGGTCTTGGAGGATTGCAAGTTCTCAAAGTGCAGGAAATAGGGGTACATTGCCGCTACAGCGCCACTGCAATAGTCTGGCGTGGATGAAGTTTGGCCATGTCAGATTGGAAAAAGTAAATGAAATTTCTTTTTAACTTTTTTTTTTCATTTGAAAACTAAAACTAAAACTAAAACTAGAAAAAAAAAAAAAAAAAAAAAAAAAAAAAAAAAAATTTGATTGTGAGACATTTTTTCACCGTAGGGAAACAAACAAGGGGAAACAAATCTGGAACGGCCCTCCCTTGCTCCAAATTACATCTAATGGTTTCTATCTAAGAAAAATTATACTTAATCCTTAAAGCCCCTTGGACTTTTTTTCATCCAATTCCATTCACAACTAACATTTCTATTGCAAAAACTTTGACCATAGGGATTGCAAAATATGTGCATTTGAAGTGAAGGAGAACATTGTTTTTTTAACCTTGTCTAACTAGATTTTAAGGCTTTGAATCTTCTTAGCTTAGAATTTTACAACTATCAATATTGAATGTAAAAGAAAAATTATGTTGAAGAATTAAATTGAAAGTCTAGGGAAAAAAATTCAACTAAAAACACACTTTCAAGATTTTCATTCTTGAAAAAGTTAAGTAGAAGCATGTATGAGATTGAAGGAAAAAATAAATCGTTTATAGGTCTACGATGGAATTGAAACACCATCATTCCAACATTGGGATTGTTTTAGTAAGAAAGATAAACCATACCAACCTTTTTTTTCTTGTAAAAATTGTCAAGATTGAGATAAAAATTAATCCTACAAGATATTTTTCCAAAAAGATACTTAGATTGCCTAAGAAATAAGATTGTCCATAAGACTATAACTTCTTCATCATGACTAGTCCAAATAGAATGAATAAAATCTTTCCATGCAGACATAATACTTTCTTCTAATAACAAAATTTTAAAATTTCTATTTACTTTTTGTCATTTTTTTGTGCTACCCAATTAAATCTATTTTGGACTTAGAGTAGCATAATTTTTCCTCCCGGACACCAATTCAAATAAAAATTATATTTTCCATAAAGATAATGTAATTTTCTATTTTCTATTTCAAAAAAAAATTCATGACAAAAATTGAGACTACATGAGCCTATTGTTTTATCCCACAATAGGACAAGGGGCTTTTAGGAGTTAAGTGATTTTTTTCATTTGATTTGTACAACAATCTCTAATATAATATTTATTGTTTGAAAATATTTCAAATTGTATTTCAACAATCTTAGAATGCAAATATTTGTATAATCACACAGTTACTACAATTCAATTATATATATATATATATATATATATATATATATATATATATATATATATATATATATATATATATATATATATTTATAAAATATGAGTGGTGGCACCAAAATATTATTGGCTATTGATTTTTGTCATCTCATTTTCATTGGAGGTTGTATCAACAATTGATGTTTATATCACTATTCCTATATCTATATGGCTACAATTCTATTAAATATATAGAAATATCTGATTTAGGAGTGATGGATTGTAAAATGTCATTTTTGTTTTTACATTTCCAATTGACCCAAACATAACTCTTGAACTTTTAACCCTGAACGCCTACCGGGGTCTGTGACTACGGGATCGTATCGGAGGTATACGGTGAACCTCGAATTTCAAGAACTGAGTTGTCGCGGAGTAATGTGGATTCCAGCCGTTGCGATTGAATTGAAGCGAGCATGATGGTCAAGTGAAATTTTTGCGAGGCTTCCGGCTAGTGGGATTGGCATTGATCGGACTAAACATGTCCACAACTAACACTTGCGTCTCCAGTTTCTCCTTTTTGCGAAATTCGTGCATCAACCAAATGACAATTGCTTTGGTGGATGGTCACGTGATGTTCTGCGACACTTGTAGAAAAAAACTTGACCAAAAATCTGCAATGCATTCATATGAATCCCAAGTAAACTCTCCGTATGTTCAGGCGTGGGGTAGCCCGGTTCTTCATTGGGTGTTGCCTTCCATACGGCGTGCGTTGGCTTCTTCCCAGCTTGGACAATGCGTTTCGTGCGTGCTAGGTGGTGAAAAACGGAGGGAGAGTAGGGTGGGAGTATAAGTACCTTGTGCTGTACTATCCCAGTGGCAACGTGAAAAACGGAGGGAGAGTAGGGTGGGAGTATAAGTACCTTGTGCTGTACTATCCCAGTGGCAACGCTTCCCAACTGCTGGACACAAGCCGTAACTGCTCTATGAGCCCAACATAAAGGTATCCTCAGACTACACCCCTTGCAGGAAGTTCCTGAAAGCACTTATGATCTAAATCATTCACAATACACAGAAAAGTATCTCATAGTATATATGCCGTCAAAAAAATCACAAAAAGTAAGTGACCTCAGAAACAATCTGTCCACAAAGCGGGCAAACTATCGCAACAACAAGGAAAACCTGAGGATATGACATGAACTCTATCGAGCTACATGAAACAAAATTGTCGATTGGCATTGGCCGTAGAAGACCGTCATGCTAGATGAACGTCTCTTATGATCAGGACCTCCTACAACTTCAATGATCGCAAAATTGTGCCCACTATAGTTGAACACCATCAAAATGCACACAATATACTAGTAACGCCTAACTATCGACTACCAACAAATCACTTCGCGGAGAAGGTGATCTCTCGCCTCCTATGTCTCAAAAGCTTGAGGAACTCCCTGTAATTCAAACTCGCAACGTTTCAGAACCACATGCCTCATCCAAACCCGAGAAGCATGTGAAAAATTCCAGTACAACCTTCCATGTCCAATGCATAATTGAAAACATGCCTCCCTTCATAGCCAAGATCACGTACCTCAAGGAATACGTGCTTGATGTTGCATGTTTGGGTGGTATCCACGTTGGGTGTGTACAACTCGGAAGCAGTTGCCTTTGCATTGAAACATTCCAGTGCACCCATGACACATTCGACGAGTTCGCTTGTCACATACCACACAACTACGACGTAGCACAGGGTGACCATTGCTGAAATGCAAGCCTCCCACGGCCAAGTTTCAGATAGGCCTATCCGAAACTTGTGAGATTGCAGCTGTGTGCTATACTCCTGGCACTGCTGATCCACGACATCCACGCCCCGCATCCCCGCTTGATACTGCAGAAGTATCGGAGAGGTAGGAAACTCAACCTGCTCACGACCCACCCATCGTCCTGCGAAGGAGTCTTCACCAATAGCGTCACACGTTGTAGACAACAAGAAAACAGGCTTGGAGTCCATCCAACAAATGGCTGCAATCTTCCGACTCTTGTGCATCTTCACTACTAAGTGCCACGCTCTGGTAAGTCTATGTTTGAGAAACCCGCCAAGCTTGCTCGAAAACCCTTTCTTGTTTTACGGCAGGTTCCTGTTGCCCCAAAGCCACGCCTCATAAGCTCTATGAAGAGCCGAGGAGATGTGAAGAAATTGTCGGTTATAATCACATGGCCATGCCCTTCAAGCCCGACAATGGTAGTTAAAACTGCATCTTCTCCTACGGAATCACCCTCATTGCATGTCTCATTAGCCCCCAAGTACACTATTATATTTGATACGTAATTGCAACAATTACCATTGATATGTTAGAATGCAATTATAAAACAGCATGTCAACACAAGTGCAAATGAAGAATTGAAGAGCATGCAACACATCTTATGACATGTAGTGTCATACCTGCTTTGAGAATTTGCTAGTGCCCAAACCTTCACACCAAATTTCATGGGTTTAGAGTTCATGTATTGCCGAATGTTACAAAAATGCCCCATATAGGAGATCATAATCTCATCAACAGTGAGGACTCGCTCGTTGTTGTAAAGAGATTGTAACCGGGTTACAAAATCCTCACACAACCAACGAACTTTTGCTAACTTGTCGTACAATGGGTGCGAGCGATCACTAATTAGCTCCTCATTATCCACCAGATGCAAGCATCAAACAATGGCCTCAAACCGTGTGCGTGTCATTGCCTCGGAGATGAGCGGACAATTGTAGATGCCCTCTTGTTCCAGTAACATCGAACGTGGGAGAATTGTTTGAGCCCCATCAACATCAAAATCCCAAACCATGTTAGCAACTCTACCGAATCAAGCGCCGTCCAATCCCTACGCCCATTCGTCAATGTTGGGTTCAGCTGGGACGGTTGGGCTGCATACCTGCGTGCAACAAGGTCCACATGTTATAAATTTTCCATTTTGATAGTGTAGGACATAAAGGAGCCCAACAATGTGAAATTGAATGGAATAGTTGGGCCATTTCATGGATTTAGGATTCCACCCAAACCTGTCCACAACCTTGCACTCTTACACAACTACAAGTCCGCAGTGCATTCATTTGCTCAGCTAAACAATGAAACGATTTACACTTTCAATGAACTTACAACAACCAAGCTCGATGCTATGTATGTTGTTCAAACGGAATTGGTTATACACATTCAAATCAAATTATTCAACAAACAACAAAAGTAAATTTAGTTTAATTTCAATTTTTGGGATAATTCAATATGAAGCTATTACTATTCAATCGAACATAAAAATAGGAAAGACTGAATACTTCAAACGGAATTGGTTATAATACTATTCTACACATGTTATGCATTGAATTAATTACAAAATATAACAATGCTCTGAAATCACAAAAATATAACAATGCTTTGAAATCACAAAAATATAACAATGCTTTGAAATTATTGTGCCGTTGAGACAAGGTCAATGTACCCATTGATTCAATACAAGTCTCGGCAAGGAAGTGCAAATGCCAAACATTCCCACAGACACAAAATATGAAATGAACTCTGAAACCATGCATTTCAACAATATGCCAACATGGAATAGTTAAAGGATAGAGTATTGAATTTGAACTTGTTCATCTCCTACATATCACGTACGGTCCAAATTGGCTTGCGGCCAGAAGCGGAGGAAATAATCAATTGGCCGATTAGTAAAAACTGACGTTCCAAGGACTTGGGAGAGGCCCTGAGAAATTGTCCGTTCGTTGCAGGAGGGTTACGGCTTGCTCTTGCCATTGAGGATCTACAAATAATGCCTCAAAAGCCCAGTTGGATATGTCTTCTCTTGAATTGTATAGGCCCAACTCCTGTAGAGGGTGCTCATCGAACGATAGACCATCATCGCTGTCAATAGTCTCTTGAGCAGCTTCATCTAAGAAAAAATCAACATAGTCTCCCAGCCAATCATGATCATTGTCGGACTCTTCCGGAGGAGGGGGCTCAGATGGTCCTGCACCATCTCCCGAAGTGCCATGCGTACTTCCAAAAAGCACTCGAGCTGTATCACCAAATGGCCTCTTAACGATGAGCTTTGTGTCGCTAACACAAACCAATCTCTCACCAATGCCCCCGCCAAAGTCCACCAAAAATATTGGGGAGCCAGTGATATGATGATAAAATCGGGAAGTGACAACTCCTTGCACTCCATTTGTGTCCCCAACTAGCCCTAGGTTGAGTCCCAATGTCATAGTATCAACAGATACATGCAATGTTTTATGGAGTGGGCCCTCATCTCGAATTGCATGGTTCTTGGGTGAGAAGACAGGGTTTGCAATGAGAGATACAGGCGGACTAGCCCCTGGGGTGAAAAAACGGTCGTCATCGAGGTCTGCGAGACTCCTCGTGTCATGTGTCTGTCCACAATCTTCCACAATTGTAGCCCTTGGCCTCAACATTATTGGACTCCGCGGTTGTGATTGAATTTTGGGGGGGAGCCATCTCTCCGGTGCCACTGGCGCTTGTCTGTGACGTCCAATTGCCGAGGCAGGGCGAACTTGACTTGCGTGATGACCTCGTGCTCTACCCGTCGAATAGATTCTTGAATCACGGCGGACCCCATCGCGTCGTCCTTGTAGCGCATCATACTCCGCCTTCTCCTCCAACTGCCTCTTCACTCCACCTTCTCCTCTTCGGCCGCGGCTCAATTTGCCATGTAGCGTCTTCAGAAGCTCCTTGCAATTCAGGAGGAGATTGGGAGGATCCCAGGACATGGGTGATGGTTGGGGGGTTGGTTCCAAATGCACGACAAACATGCCCGATGCTCTGCCGTTGATTGGAGTCGTATGCTCCCATGTGTAGCACGGGGATTGCAGGCTCCACGGAGGTGTAAAGGGCATCTCTTGACTGCCGATTGGGGGATCGTCACCGATAGCAAGCACGAGATTGAGCACAGGGAGCACCTCCTAATTGGTCAGCTATGAGATTTCGGGCTCCTGGAAGGTGGACATTCAGGCTCCTAGAGGGGTCGTGACTTCCTGCTCGGGAAGGTAATCCACAGCTTTTCTCTCCGCACTATTGAGTTGCAGTGGAGATCATTTGTCCTCCTGTGCTTGATGGTGCACCTTGGTCTTCCTAGCTTCTGATCGCAATCTCGCCATGGTTACAAATTTGTGGCACGGGAAATAAGATTTCCCTAATGATCTGGTTGACGTCCGCGCCAAAACCCTGTAGGTCACTCTCTTCCCTTCGCATGGTCCACCTGAGGATATATTGGATGTGCCGACGGAATAAGTAATGCAGCCACAAGTACTCCGGAATACTTGCTTTCCGTTGAGTCCTAGGGGGTGGAACAATACTGCGTAGCCACTCCAAGTCCAGAAGAGCTAGAATTCGTTGCACTTGCCTTGAATTTGCACCACGATACTCTACCCAGTGTCTCAAAATTGTCGCCTCTTGTTGTAAATGTGCAGGTGCACCCGGATGGAGCATTGTCACAACAGAATAGGTATGTCTTGGTTCCCCATTACGCACCTTGCTGCACCTGAACCACCTTTCACAACTTCTGATGAGTTGCTGAAAAGTGAAGCTGCCACTCCACCAAGTTCCAGTGACTTGAATCATCGCGTTGTCCTCCGCTAAGTGTGCAACCGATCGCCCTCCACAAGCCGTAATCCCTCCCATAACAACTGAACTAGTCCGCCACAACGTACGTTGATGGATTTCACATTGTGCAGTCTCCTCCAGGACAATGGAATTGCGCTCATTTCTTCAACCTGTATCAAGCCCGTCCTCGTAGAATCCAAGGCCAACGTCTCCCACGTAAACACCACGTCTCCCGCCTCATGTGTCCAACACAGACAACCACGTCCACATGCTTGCGACCCGTTGAAGACTCGGGTACATTGGCGTCCGTAGTAACTTCCATCCATAGCCCTAATTTCGTATTTGGAATGTTGTGCAGCGTTCTAGGGAGTTTTTGGAGTCCGTGAAGCCCGCATTCGACACGTATTCAAAGTTGCTCCAACTTTGTTCAAGATGCAGAACCCTAATTCGGGCGCCTACATTCCCAAATATGTGCAGATACCTATGATACAGTTGTAGAGGGCCTTCATGACGTCTAGGGGTTAAATCATTATAGAATCCTTTGACAAAGGTAAGAATAAAAATCCTAAGAATATAGGCAAGAACCTTGCAATGTAGTGCAAAAATGCTATATTGGCTCTAAATGTAAACAAAAATATTGTCAAATTTAAGCTCCTTATTACTTATAGCTTTGAGGCCCTAAACACATTACTTGAATGGGTTACAACTTTGAATTTGTATGTAATTTGTATAATGTTCAAACTTTTTTTTTATAATGGACGATAATCAATATCACATTGTGATTGAATTTTTTTCCACACAAAAATTAGGTACTTGTTTACATTATCCCCCCAATATACTAAAATTCTTGTTCGTCAATAATGCATATGATGGTTGAAAGTTCTTCTAACTAAATGCATCTTATAAGATTGTGCAAGATTGAGTTGTATTGAGGTAGTAAGTTATACACAAAACAACATATTATCATCGTATTACTTGACTTAGCATCATTTATCCAAAACTTTTAATCATAAAAAAAAATTGCAGCTTATTTGTTAACTCCCTAAGGCCTAAAGGACAAAATGTATCTTCCTCAAATTTTCAATGGCAAATTTTTGATAGTTGAAACAAATTTCAATATTTTATAAAATAGGGTTTTGTAGAGTAACAAGTTGATATACTTGGTGCATTTTACGATTTTTGAAATTTCAACGTGAGAAGTATTTAAAATTGTATTTGGAAATGTAGTCTTGTACAAAAAGGGAGTGAATATGGGCACATGTCAAGAATGGTTGCACATCAAGGATGGAGTCGTATAGATCAAGCCTTACAAGTAGAACCTAGGGCTTTGTGAAGAAGTAGAAGCAATGTGACAATGTATATAATTACTTGAATGGTTCGATTTTACAAGTGTAACCATGCCGTTTGTGTCTACTATAAGACTAGAACATCTCTAATACTTTTATGTTTTCATATTTGTAGTTTCCTAAGATCAACAAATTTTACTCAAATTTAGGCATAATGATTAAAATAAACAAGCCTATTACCACCTTTATTTGCAATCTGAGTATCTTGGGTCCAAATCCAAAAAAGACACATATTTTTCAGAGGTGTGCGCATGTTTCACAAATCAAAACCAAGTAGAATTATAATTTTACGATTAAAATTATGATTTCTATGAATTTTTGAAGTGGTTTGCCTTGAAATTACAAAACTACCCATAGAGTGAAATCATAAACGTCCAATAGACAACCCATAATCCCCTTTTCATGTATCTAATGGCACTTAAGTATTCACCAATAAAGAATTTTAATGCACCGACTTTGTTAGAAAATGAACGAATTTGGATGAGTTTTGTAGCAGAATTAGATCAAAAGTAGAAGTAGGATGACGACTTGACATGTCGTTGGAGTTGGTTTTGGTGTCCTTGTGAGTAGAGATTCCTCTTTTACAACTTTTCCTTGTCCTGACAAGTTTGTTCCAACAACAGGAACTCTACGGAAGAAATCGAGGTCGAGCCATTGAATTAGGGTTGAAGCTCATGAGTCTTGTGGTCACTGTTTGCAGCGATTCCGATTCGAATGATGGTGAAGTGGTGGATCCGAGTGAGGCACTTGTGAAATCTGCGGGTGTTTCAAATTGATGGTGAAAATCTGAAGTACTGTACCGGGAAATTGTCCCAATTCCACTAAGCACTGCTTCAAATGTGGTTTGAAAATACTTATTAGATGCACTCCAATAAATTGATTGCACTGTAGACTCTCACAAAATTTCCTAACCAGGTTAGCTTTGTCGTCCCTGTCGATGAGCTGCACTACGCTGAAGAAAACGCCTTCGCGAGATCCTAAACCCTAAAACCCTTGACGTACTCTCCTGCTCAAGAACCTGTCTGTTGCCTGTGGTCGCACTCTGCTTTGAAACGATTCCCGAGATGCTGTGGCTGACAATCGTTCTACCTCTTTGTCCTGACAAGTTTGTAGGGACTGACTTAGATTAAGGTGCTTACATGTCATCATCGAATGGAAACGGATCGGAACAGCTTTCTGGGTTCTGTACTTGTCGGTATTGTTCAGGTGCTCAATTTCAAACCTGCGCTTATCAAAGACCTGGCATCTCTGGTTGCTATTTTCCTATCAACCGTGTTCGTATTTCTTCTGCTCGTGACAAAAAAAACACAATTAATAATAAAATAAACATCTACTGAACACGGGACTACGAAGAAAGCGATCAAAAGATGTGAGAATGATTAGAATGTAGAGACACAGTGCGAGAAAGACTCATTGGAAGCTCCAAATTCCCCTGCGGAGAACTAGCTAGCTAGCCATGATAACAGCAAACGCGCGCATTCTTGATGAAGTCACATGATGCCTGAATTGTAGCAGTGACGCTAACGTTGACATTCAGTAGCAATCATCAGATCCAAGCAACGGATGCTAGACACACGCAGCGGAAATCTTGTGCACACACGTTTTTGCTCGACGCCCCACGAACGCTGCGTGAATCACAAATCCAGTTTCAACGTCCGATGTTGAAGCTCAACCTGTAATCGTGCGGGGTAACCCAATAGTCTACCCCGTCCCATTGAAAGTGGTTCACATTCACTGTTCCTTTGACCCTTTTTCAACAAGCCTGAAGACCCGTGATTCCGGATTAGACATGTTCCTCACAAGTGCCCTTGCACATCTAACTTAAGCCTCAACACGCCCTGTTCACGTTATTATTTTAAAGAAACAAAATGAAATAAATTTGTAACTCCCTTTCACATAACTCCGTATTATTTTATAATGAAACAAGTGGAAATAAATTTACAACTCTCTCCACATGCGTCTAGCTTCCATCAGCAAGACGCATGGATGGCAAGTTGCGTTAACTTACAGAACGTTCAACACTCAGTCTGGTCCGTCCCCAAGTCCATGTTTTGACTACCCCGGTTGACTCTCCAACGTTACATTCCGTCGATCTGGGATGAGGGAGTCAATGAAATAATAATGAAGCAAAAGAAGTTCCCACTCAGCGCGAAGGTGGGGTTGCTATCAGGTGTGAAAAACATAAAAAAGGCCACCAATAAGCGGAACAGAAAAATGAAAAGCAAATACTCATACAGTGATTTGCACTCAGTGAGCGAGAGCAATTGCAACGGTGCAATTAAGACACAGCCAATTTCTGAACGAAAAGAGATCAATTAATGCTTGCACACATCGTTCAAATTCTTTTTGCTTTCAAACAAGTGATTTTGGGCAGGGTCAACAATCCCTCTTAGAGCATATGTAGAAGTGCAAAAACCGCCGTAGCTTCCTCTATCTTTTGGATGAAAAAAGTGCATTGTTCATGGCTTGAATCCGCCCTCAAATCTTCTGTCCCTTAAGTAAGCAATTTTTAATAGGGTTGACAACTGTAAACATTATTATTTTCTTTCCTTCTTAAAATATCCAAGTTGCAGTGATAAATGATAGCTTACTTCTTGCTCTTGTACACTAGGAGACTTGTCTTTCATTGAAAATTAGGGAGTTGCATGGGTGGGGGAGAAAAGTAAAACATTGTCTCAACAAGTGTCCCACCCTCAAAGCAAGCCACCCGTCCTCTAAACAAGGAAGAGATCTGCCGTTCAAGCGTTGATAGCGTTGATGAAGTTTTCTTGCACTGCTGGAGATGCCTGAGAAAGGTAGGCTATCTAATTGCAAGGATTATTGGAGAATTTTGAGGGGAGACTCTTTTAAATTGGCCTAAACCACTGAGGCTTGACTTATTGTGTCAAGGGGTAGACTTGGCGATCCCACCAGGAAGAAGGCGATACAAATAGCTTTGCCTCCAGTACAACCCCTCAGTCATCTCCAATCAGGGACGAGGACCGATCGATACGTGATTCCGATCAGTCCGGATTAGTGAGTGTAGATCGTTGAGTCTGTTGTCGAATTCTTACGGTGTAATTACTTGCTGACTGCAGATCCAGGAGTCCTTGCTCACTTCGCCTTTTCCCGTTTGATTTTGATTTTGGTTTTGGAGCTTGAATTAGTTAGCTATGGCGCATGTGATATCGCACACGGAGGTTCTCAACTGCGAAGCGCAGGACGCGTGGGAGTGCTGCAAGCATTCGGACAAGGTGTTGCCGGACTTGATGCCGGAGTATTTCGCCAAAGCAGAGATTCTGGAAGGCACCGGTGGTCCTGGCACTCTTCGCGTCTTGCACTTCGGCCCCGGTAACATACTTCCCCGACTGTCCACTTCAAGCTCTGTTTTGCATTCGAACTATCGCCATAGCTATATCCATGTCTGTGCTGAAACTATGAGTAAATATACACAAACAACGAAGATTTGGTGTAACCATTTTGTGCCCATTTCTTGCGGTCCTAGTTCCAGATTGCGAGTCCAATTGCCACTCCTTTCCAGCAAATTGGGTTGGGTTACCTTGGCCAAACCCCATCACTGTCAGTAATCTGTTGCTCAGTCCCTTCTTATAACTTCTCCTCTGTATAAGAATGCACTTACCAACAGATTATTGACAGTGATGTTTCCAAAATTTGGAGCGCTTGAGATCTTACAGTGATGCACGTGCCAGTGCTGACGAGGGTGTGACGTTTGCCATTGCAGCCATTCCTCAAGCAGGAGCGGCCAAGGAACGTCTGGACACGATCGACGACGCCACCAAGACCTTGACGTACACCGTGGTGGACGGCGATCCCCGCTACGCCAACTTCACGGGCGAGGTGAAGTTCGAGTCGACTGGGCCGAACCAGACGGCCGCGACGTGGACGGGGAAGTACGACCCCGTGGGCGATGCCGGCCCTCCCGAGCACATCAAGGACGTGACCAGCCTCATGTTCAAGACGTTCGAGAAAGCCATCCGGGCCAAGAAGACGTTGATACACACGGGAACGCTGGACGCCACGCCGGAAGCCATCTGGAAGGCTGTAAAGGTGGAGAATTCCATTCTGCCCAAAGCGCTTCCGCACATCTTCGAGTCATGTACCTTTGTTCACGGCAATGGCGAAGTCGGGAGCGTCCGCGTCTGCAAAATGGGACCTGGTAGGGATCTTGCCGTTGAAATTGCAGTGTGATTTGCACCCCTGTCGCCTTAAGATGGTTTGTTGTCCTAGCCACTCTAGGTTTCTCTTTCGTGACTTTTGATTGGAGTTCGCCTTGTTGTCCTTATTACATTATTAGCCAGTTCAGGTTTGTTTTTGGCTCCCACGAAATTAGGGATTCGTTAGTGAAAGTGAAGTGTTAATGGCTATCTTAACCAATTTCCCTCCTCATTTTATTATTCCAATTCCATTCTTTTTTATGCTTGCCACAGTAGATTCGACTTCTCTTGTGACGTTTTAGGTTGAAGTTGGTTTTTCTTGTCCGAGGTTCCTCTTCTGTGAGATGTCAATTGGAGTTCGTTTTGTTGTCCTAGTGAGTAGAATCCCTCGTTTGCAACTGTTCGTTGTCCTGGCAAGATTGTTCCATCAACGGGCACCCTACGAGGTGGTGCTCTTGAATTAGGGTTTGGGGCTCATGAGTTTTGTGGCCCTTGTTTGCAGTGATTCCGAATGGCGGTGAAGTGGTGGAGCGCTTGGACGTGTTCGACGAGGAGAGGAAGAGAGTAGGCTACACGGTGATCAGGGGTGACCCCAGATTCAAGCATGTCTCTGCTGTGATGGAATTCCTTCCGGGACCGACCGAGGGAACCACCTCTGCGACGTGGACGGCCACTTACGTCCCTATCAATGAGCGCGCTTCTCTGGACAACAGGTTCTGCATTGCCGTCTGGAAGGCTCTGGAAGGAGCTGCCAAAACATTCTAAACTTTTGAACCAATTTTGGCCTCCGTGTTTGTGCCAATTAAGATTAGAGACGAGGAATTGCTGGAGGGTGGGGTACATTTGTATACAGGGTGATGATGGTGCTTTATTGACAGGATTCTTCAAGCTGGATGATTAATTGCTTGGGTCTAGTAGTGGCAGTGGATATAATCATACCCAAGCATCCGAGTTAGGAGCTTGTGGAAGATGTGGGTGTTCCAATGTGATGGTGAATATCAAAGCACCGGAATTGCAATTGAAACTTGGCGGATTGGACTTTCTCTGAACTGTGAATGCGCTCTTACTCGATGTTTTAGATGCTCTTGTCAGGGTAACAGAAAAGAGATCAGACTAGGAAACACTGAATATTTATATACCCCCAAAAGTACCAAGTAGGAGTAGTACTCTCAGTCGGAGTCTCGGAGAGCTTATTGATTATAAATAACTATTCCTGCCGTTGCATCTATATTTTTTTTTTAAACTCGACCTAAAACACGGTTTCCAAGCCTAGGGTCGTCCATCCAGGAATTAGAGGCCGTTGCCGATGACGACCTTTGCACAGGTGGGGTCTGATTTGACTGTTGGAGATCTTAAATCTACTCAAAGCCAGCTTCTTTAGTCAGTGATGACTTTCACACAGCATATTGCTCAGTTTCCATGAGGTACTGCTGCAAATGTGTCCTGGAATTACTCAAAAGACACACCATATAAATAAATTGCATTGTTGACTCTTACAAACATCCTCACCCGATTAGCTTCGTCTACTCTCTCAACTCTGCCGTTCCATCGTTGAACTGCACAACGCTAAAAACATTCTCGGGGCATCATTCTCCTGCTCGAGAATTTATCTGCCGCCTGTGGTCCTACCTAGATTTAAATGATTCGGGAAGGCTTCTTCTCTAAGCCTCGTAGTGCAAGGGTCGCCTTCCAAAAGAGTGCGGGGACTGACCGTGTTTGATTTTGACACCCAGAAATTAGAGAAGAGTGGCTTCCAAAATTGTAGGAAGGTGTCGAATTTGTGGCCACCTGATTGGTACAAATAGACCTCAGGCAACAAAGAATGCAGCACCACAGAACCAAATAAGAGTCGGCAACCACGTAAAGACAGACAACCACAGAAGTACAGTACAGACGGACGGGACAAAGAAATACCTGGAAGAACATCCATTTGCATATCTACACCGAAAATAACAAGTGTGAGCAGATCGAGTAAGATTACTCTAATAGTTCCTCGAAAAGGACTAATCATGCCGCTTTGCAGTAAAAATCTATAAATTTGCACCAAAACACTTTCATGTTCTCTTATACAACACCAACCTTGTCCGCACACGTCTTAAAGGCATCAAGCACATTCGAGGTTCGACTTTGGATAGTGCGGAGCCATGGGCACCTCTTTTTCCGCCCAGTGGTCGTGACATACTTTGACAGAGCTCCACGTTTTGTAAAAATCAGCTCGAGCTGTTTACAAATCATCATTGAATGGCAATGGAACGAACGTTTCTGCTCTGTACTTGCCTACATTGGTCAGGTGCTCATTTTCAATCCTGTGCATATCAACGGTTCACCAATAATAGTCAAATAACAAGAAGGAAAAAATTGTGGTATGAGTTACAAAAAGTATGCGTGAAAACGCCTGAAAAAAAAGGCACATAAACTCAAAGGGCATGGTAGAAGAGTTGTGAACAACTGCAAGTGACAAACTTAAGGCTGAGAATCATTGGTTACGTTATCAATCCAAAAGAGATGTACATGCATCAATCAAGCTACTAATTGGTGGTTGGGAGCAGGATTATTACCGAAAGAAGTTCCAAATTCCCCTGCGGAGAACCTCCAGACTAGCCATGATGACATCAAACGCATTCTGGTTGAAGCCGTATGACACCTGAACTTGTAGGAGTGTGGCCAACCACGCTAACCTCAAAACAACATTCGCTCCCTGGAAAATAGTCAAATTTAGCTTCGACTAATAGCAACTGCAGAATCTTTCGCGCACACACGTTAGGCGCAGACGTTTCAACAGGATATGAAATCATGCAGAAGGTCACTTACAATGGCAGCGAAGTACATCGAATGACTTTTCGAGATGAGCTTGTCTCGTAGCCATTTGTTCCTTGACTGGGACTTGAGCAATCCCCAGTCGACACAGAAATCCCAGTAGCTTGAGTATATCGTCGCAAAGATGGAGGCGATGATGAACAACACGCGCAGGGGCAATTCAATCGCACGCACATGGCGGTAGTTGGTGTATGCTTGTCTAAGCCCCATAGCAACGATCGCAGACATGTATTTACCAGCGTTCTGTAGCTGATGCTTGTCCTTCTCATCATAGTACCTCCTCAGACACTAGAGGGAAAAAAAAATACGCTTAAGTTGTCTATATGACAGAATATGCAAAAGCCAATCTAGTCCTTAATATTCTAGACCCAATGAATTACAACTTTTACACCTGGCACCAAGATGCTCTAAAATTTGAGTCCCAATATGTTCATATGGTTCCTCAAATATCTCACTTCGTTCCCTAATACTCCTAATCATTTGAACCTGACTTCTAAAAAGAGTTCTCGATCTTTCAACTGAGTCTAGAATATTTATTCGTAGAGAATATGATCCATTCCTCAATTGTAGACTGGTAAGCCCACATTAGACAATGTTTCCGGCAAAGCAAAGGCTACAAGTTTGTACACCTGAACTAAATAATAGAAAATTCATGATTGCACTTGGGAGAAAAAGGATGCAGTCCAGGAAACCGCTGTAGTAGCACGCAAGTGCAATCAGAATGGTACCTGTAGAAATCGCCACCAAAATGGTAGCATCGCCACAACATAGCCAAACCCTTGATAGACTGGATTCTTTTTACATGCTTGGTCTTCCTTCGTTAAAAAGAAACCGCTATAGTAGCACGCAATGAACTCAAAATTCCTGAATACCAACACCTGGCTTGTGAATTGGTCGCCAAGGAAGAAATCAGGTAGTATGACCTGCAATATTCATCCACCTAAGCTGTTAGGCTGCATCCATGGCGAATCGCTCAGAGAAAATGATATCAGAGGAACTGAATAAATTTCTCCAGGCTTGCAAAGACTGCATGATTGACAAACCATGCAGGGCAAAACTATGAAGCTTAATTCGAATCGAGATTATCAATCGCGAGTAATTTCAAGGTCAAACAAGCCAAGAATTTGTGAGAGTACTAGAGATTAAGGATCGCGTGTCAACCTTGTAAAAGGGTGCAAATGCGAGACGTCGAAAGCAGCCCAGAAAAAATGCACGCGACGTTCTATATATGGTGTTGAATGGAAAGAATAAAACCACCAAAGTTATCTGCACATGCAGCACCGGGTTTGCCAGATAGTAAACACACTAAGTTCTCTAACTTCGCAAAACGGAAATCCTATTAATGCGTTTCGTAGCATGACTTGCGGCGTAAATTGATCTGGTTGCTGGAGGACACCTTTCAATCAAAATTAATAGCTCAAGGAACGTACGACAAAGGCCAATATAAGATCACTATTAATCGATTTCTGTAAGATGAGTAGATTTGGAGACACGAATGCTTATTTTAGGTTTGGAAGCAGGCAAATTACCAAGACCAGAAGCAAGGGTATAATATCAACCAACGTTGAGCCCTGATGATGAGAGGGTAGTGCGGCCACACCTGCCGGAACGGGGTCTGGATGCGTATACAAGGTCACTATAATATGAGTGTTCATGCCTCCAAGCAAGAAGGACGTGAAACCTGTGCTCAGAAGCAATACCTCACGGTATCGAAGTTCACTGCCGGTAGAGAGACCAAAGATGAACGGATAATTTATACGAGTCCTTTGCCAGGCGTAAACATTGAAACCGTACAAAAACATATGGAGTGTCACCAACATTAGTGTGCTGTAGTGACCATCACACATGAACACTGTCAGATCCTCAATTGAGCGAATGGAGTATCCATTAATTAAATCGAAACATCAAGGGTTCGAAAACTTGAATGCTTTGCACCAGTCTAATAGCACACGTGCATTTATCCGAGAAAACTCAGAAGTGGGAACCTCATTCTAGTACAGTAGTACTCACCTGAACACGGGGAACACCGTATCTAAATACACGGTACCTCCACCATGATCCAGCGCCAATGGATTGGACACTAAGTAGAAGAAAGATAAGAACAGCGCAATTGAACAGCCCGAAAAGAGACCTGGTTCCAGTCATTAAAAAAGCCCCAGATTAGCACAGTCCTAAGGCTTGGAGTTCTATTAATTTAGTCTGGAACACAATGTAAAAATAAGACCATTCTTAAAAGTTAAGCCATCAAAACTCTGGCAAAATAATAACCCTCAAAAGCATATGCATCAACTTCAAAGCCTTCAAGTACAATGACAGGTGGGTTTTTTTGCTGTGACCATATACTGTTCTTTACTGAAATTCCTAATCTAATCTATAAAAGAAATAGTTGAGGCTCTCTTTGCCAACCCTTGCGAGCACAGCTCAACTCACGATCTTCTTCTACCTAAAAAGAATGTTGTCCGATGAGTTCCCTGTTTTCGAGTAGGTCGCAATTGAGATATAGCCTTCTTATGGTCACCCCCAGAAAAATATTTCGTATAAATATCCTCCACCTTGCTCATCAGCTTAAGCATCTGCACAACCATGACGGTACAAGACCTTGTAACTTCTGATAACCATATAACAGCTACACTGCATGATTGCTCAAGCCAGATACCCGGCTGCATTGAAATCGCACAACAGCGTTGAATGTTTTCCGCTAGAAATTCAGATCAGCAGCGAAGGTAAAATGTAGGAATCATACCCTCGTAGAAACAACGAAGTGAGAGCTTTCGACCTCCTTCATGTAAATCGGGGCAAAATGCCACCCTGTAATCTTATCATACTTCTTCAATATCTTGGCAAAAGCTGTAATGTTCAAGGACCTGCACAAACGACGATTGCTTCATTAAAGAACGGCCAGTAAATATATCAAAGAAACATTTCAAGCTTCTAAGATATATGAATCTTCAATGTACCTAGCAAAAGATCTAGAAGCATTGATACAGTCGTATATACAGAGAGGTCGTCAATCATTCACTTAGGAGAGCTGTCGATGACTATCTTGAAGAAAAGAATACCAAAAGTAGACCATTTAAACACGGTATTCAAGCTATAGCCGATTCGTAGATATAGGCAAACTTTCATTCCTGTCTAGGAATTATTGTCAGGTGGGTCTAGTACTATACCTATAATTGGAGAGCAAGCCAAGGACTCTGAAGAATTCCACAAATACACGACGCAACACCTTCGTTGCATGATCCAGCTCTTTCAGGGAGTATGACTTGTGCTTTTCTAGGTCGTTATCTTCTAAGACATCTTCCAACACCTTATCGTTCTCGATGGGCTCAGGTATCGCAGATACTTTCTTCAGCGCCGATCTTAGCGGGACTGACCTTGCGGAGGTACTATCCTGCTGGGAATGTGTTTCAGCACGTCTCGATCTCAAGTTCTTTACCAAGTCTTGATCGATGTAATCATGAATGGGGTTGTCAGGTTCATTACCCACGTCATTGGCCCTGATTTGGCCATGGTTGCTACCAGACCGGTCTCTACGTAACTCGTCCTCATAAATAAGCGGGAGCTCATCGGATAACTCCTTTGCGTCAGAGACAGACGGAGATACGGATATAATGGAATCTCCTGTCTTCTCTTGTGGGAGAGAAACCACTGGCGAATTACCTGAACCCTTGCACGACACACCCTCTTGCAACCGGATCAAAGAAAGCATCTGCTTTTCCAGAGCGCCTGCGCGGGCGATGTTCTCCGCCTCTTTCTTCTTGTAGAATTTGTTGACTTTCGTCAGCTGCTCATCAAGCCGAGCAAAGAAGGCCCTATCCTGCGGGGACTCTGATAGTGGTTCTTGTAGCTCAGTGACGTAAATGTCCGATCCATCCTCGGCCCGAAGCTTTTCTATCTGTAAAGTTGTCACTGTCAGCACTAAACCCTGTGTTGAAGTATCTCCAAATGCAAGTGTAACCACAAAACAGGCAAAAGCAGCCATTGTAGCAGTCACTAGAAAGCTCAATGTAACTCAAACAGCTCAGGCTACATACTCTGCTGCTGCTGCTTTGTGAGAAAGAGAACATAATCATGGTTTAGTAGCTGGCAACGAACAATCACGGGAACGGTGATGGGCTCTAATGGCCTGCTAGTAGGACCAAATGTCCCGAATGTGCAGAAACGAAATGAGTGTTCGATGGAGTTCCTAGTTTAAAAAAGGGATTTTAATAAAGTACCAGTCGAACGATAACTGCAAACAAGATCCTTTGTGCACAACCTCATAGTTGCAGGCCAAGAGCTTACGGAAAGCTCTGACACTGAAGAAGCACTACAGCATTGCTTTATTCTAATCGATCATGAGAATTAGAATGATCTCCCTGAGAAGAAATTGACAGGAAGGGATTACAGACCAAGTCCAGCTAGAGCAAGATCAACCGCGTTGATCTTACCGGGGCTGTCCACAAAACTAAAACCTAGTTATCATTGACGACAATGAAGTACTGCGAAGAATGATACAGAAATTTCTCATTGACGACAATGTGCGGGAAATACTTGAGCAATGTACAACTGCTGTAAAGGGAAATGGCGCAATCAAAAGTGCGAGGTAATTACGCTGCAGCAAAACATACCGAGATAATATCTTTCGATTGCTGCCCGATTTTTGTCGAGAAAGAGGGCATGTATCCCTCTCGCCCTCGGCGACTTAGAGTTCGTGCCAGAGTCTTCGAAAGGTCGGGCTTGACGGACGCCAGTGACCGCAAGATCCCCAAGGAGCCTGTGCGAGTGTAGGTCGCTTCCACAGTCCGGTGCTGCTCAACGTTTTCCAAATTGTGCTTGAGCTCGTCATAGCAGCAATACGCGTCCTGCCACTCTGGAACGAGCTGACTCTGCAGTTCCTCCCCAAACTTCACCATCGCCGCCAAGCTCCACAATCAAGAATCAGTCACAACAACCTCCAGTTGCGCCACAACCTACAGCGGAGCCTCTTCTGCTTCCTCGCCTGTCTCTCAACTGAAGTTCCCTTCCACATAGCTGCTTCCGGAAGAGTTGATCACTCTGCAGCTGAAAATTGTCCTTGTCGACACGAACTGGCCGCGTACGGCGCAGCAGATGAAGGCTGACGAAAGACCATTTCAGCTGCAATGCCCTTTCACCGAGGTCAGTTGCCTGATACCGTATTGGAATAAACCTCAAACGTCGTCCGAGGTTCACGGTGAACAGTCCAAGTCACGTGAATCTTCACCAGATTGCAGCTGAATCTCATGTCGTTCATCTAATCCCCCATGGAATCCTTCGGTATCCTACTGTAATGTAATTCCGTACTCGATTAATGTGAACAGTGTTTCCGTGATTCCGGTACTGTACCGCGAATTGAGCGAGTTCCACGACTGATGCAGATCAATGAACGGGGAGTACCGGCATTTAGTTACGACCTAGCCGGTTGAATTTGAGAATTTCCTAATGAAATAGAGAAGTCTAGGCTAAGGTTCCGAATGAAAAAAAAATGTTTAGGAAATGGGCCGGTTCAAAAAATTATATTTAGGCATTTAGCCGTCTAGCCTCAAAGTATGTAGGAAAATTGCCTATTAAAAATATTTTTCGTAGGCGGGCAGCCGACCAATCTTATACTTTCTAGGAAATTTTTTATTACTATGCATGTAATTTTTTTTAAACTATGTGTAGACCCCTCACGGCCTCACCCCTATGGCCATGTCATCTAACATTGTAACTCATCTTGTGTAAGTGTATAACAGTATAACTGTGTAATGTGTATTACTGTATTGTGTACCAACTACCAAGATCAATAAGTCAGTAAATAATTTGCTTTTAGTGTTTTATAGTTTTACCGTTGGGATTTGGAAATATTGGCGGCCTCCGATGCAGGCAACAGCTCCATTTCATTTTCCCGCACTCCCGCTATCCCGCCGTTCCGCCGAGGCATCGGAGCCGTTGATCGCTCCCTCAGTTGATCTGAACCGTAGGGTTTTGGACTTCGCTCACACAGTCATCAATCACCACTTCATCAGTCACACTCAACCGCGGAGCTGCCTCGCAAGCTCGCATTGTCGCAACCCTCGCATCCTTCAGAAATTGTAGCCTTGCTGATTGAGAGCTTGAGTCTTCGTGTGTTACAACGATTTGCAGCGCCAAGCCACGAGTTTGTGATTTTGCAATGTGCATCCACTGCACCGTCAGTTTCTATGCGATTTGTAGCACTCCAGGAGTTTGTGAATTGTGACTTCGTCTGCGGGAGTGCGGGAGTGCGGGACAGCGGGAGTGCGGGAGTACGAGCCTGCAATTTCTGGCGAGTTCGTGTCTTCGTGACTTTCTGGCGAGTTCGTGACCCTGGTTCGCAACTTTGCACCCAATTTTTTTGCGCCCTTCTTCATTTCCCATTTTTTTTTCCTTGAATGATGGTGACGAGATCAAAGTAGAATTGTAGGGTTCTAGGGTTCTGCAATTTGCATGTGCAATTTCAGATTGTAGCAACCATACTTGACTGCTGGTGAGATCGACTCTGGTGTTGGTGGTCTTTCAATTATGGCACACATTTTGAATCCAGCACAGAATACACTCCACAGATCGATACCCACCAAGTTCCCACCGTTCATTCTACAATGTAGGGTTGCTAAAGTTGCTAGCGTTACTGAACATTTGCAATTGTTGGTTGCAGGGTTTAGGACTGTGAGCATTCTCTTGCTGTCTAGTTTCTTCTTGCTAGTTGAATGGCTAAACGGCAAAGGTCCTTACGGGACCATTACTTTTCCAAATCGAGGGAACTTGATGTTTTTGAAATCTTCTCGTCAACGTCCGAGAACTCTTCTCCCGAAACAGCTGATTCACAAGTCGCTCACACTCCTCCTTCAGAGGTCGAAATTGCTCAAGGGCAGTGGAAGGAGCAATGGGCCATTCAATTCGATTGGTTGCATTTTTGTCCAAATGTTGGGAGGGTTTTTTGTAAAGTCTGCAGGGATAAAGGCGGGCGATCGTCGTATGCCAAAGACGGTGCCAGGAACTTGAAGGTCAGCTCTTTCCAGGACCATGCTCGATCTGGAGAGCACAGACGGCTAGCTTGGGCGTCGCAAAGTGGTGAGAAGGTCATGGAAAAGGCAATTTTGCAAGGGCAGAGGGCGTGCGACGAAGCTGTGGCTTCACTCTTTCGGGCTGCATATTTTCTAGGGAAGCAGTCTTTACCCTATTCGAAATTCCCTGCTTTGTGTAAACTATTGCTTACTGTGAAAGCTCCGATGACCCTATCGATGTACCAAGATGAGAAATCTTGTGCTGACCTCATGATATGCATTTCAGTTGTGATTCAGAAGCAGGTTATTACTCGTGTGCGGAATTCAGCGTTTTTTGGTGTCATGATTGATGAATCAACCGATGTTAGTGTCACAGGGCACCTCGTCATTTTTGCTAGCATTGTGGAGGAGGGTCTACCGGTGACTTTATTTCTTGGCTTGTTGCAGATCGATGGGGGGAAGAAGGACTCAGGTGTCGTTTATGAAACTTTAATTTCAAGCATTCGGAGATGGGGGCTTGACCTGCGGAAATTTGTCGGATTTGGGAGCGATGGTGCTAGCACCATGGTGGGCAATTTGACAGGAGTAGCTGCCCGAATCAAGTCACAGGTGAATCCTTACCTTTTATCTGTCCACTGCGTTGCTCATCGAACGAATTTGGCGGCCTTGGACGCAGCGAAGTCTCCAGATTGCAAGGTAATTTCTTCCCAAATCGACTCTCTCCTAAATTCAGTTGCTGGTTTTTTCAACAAGTCTAGCAAGCGGAAGCACACCCTTACTAAACTTCAAGAGGAATTCTTTGATGTAAAAAAAACAATGAAGCGTTACCACAAAATCCGGTGGCTAAGTCGGTGGCAAGCAATTACAACCCTGTGTGAGTCTTTGGAGTCTGTCCTCGAATTCTTCCGTGGCCTGAAGGGCCAAGATGCAGGTACAGCTGCTCCCATCTTGCAGAAATTAGGGCAGTTCAAGTTCATTTATATTTTATATTTCCTTGCTGATATCTTGCATTGCTTAGCTACGTTGTCAAAGGTATTTCAGTGCAAATTTGTGGATGTGACCACTGTAGGTAGCATTGTGCGTTCCGAGATAGCCCAAATTCGTATGCTGTTCATTGTGGAAAATACTGATCTGAATGCAGACACGTTTAACGAAGATTTAGGCTACCATGTGCTTCCGGAGTATGGCTCTTTCGGGGGTTTGCTCAGGAAGCTTCCATCTGAGATTAGGGGGGATATGTATCACGGTTGCAAAATTCAGCGTTCTAGACTAGGAGTAGACCTCGAAGAAGCTTTGCAGTTCCAACGTTCATTTGCTGAGGCCGTTTGTGCTGGTTTGGAGGCTAGATTTCGTGACAATGATTTGATTTCTTGTTTTAAAATATTGAATCCTTCTAATATGCCGTCTAAGCAAGTTGGCTTGCAGAACTGGGGTGTCACCGAGTTGGACAAATTGCTTGAGTTCTATGGAACTGATCGATCTCATTCAGGTTTTTCCTTCCCTCCCCTTCTGGATGTGCAGGCTTGTAAGCGAGAGTTTTTGTCCTTCAAATTACAGTGTACAACTGAATGGGGGGACAAAACCTTCCGAGATTTGTGGGGTATAATTACTTGGAATCATGCCCTACAAATACGGTACCCAAATTTGCTTATTCTTGCTGAAATTGCTAGAGTGCAGTGCGTTTCCACTGCTACTTGTGAGAGAGCTTTTAGCATTCAGAATTTGATTAAAACTCGTGTGAGGAATAGATTGGGAAGCAAAAACCTGGATGCTTTGCTTAGAGTTGCTTTAGAGGGACCAGAAGAAGAGTATGATGCTATTTTAATAGATGCCATACCCATGTGGAAGCATGAAACCAAATACAAGTTCCTCTATGCTAACCCAACTACCTATTTGTCTAATTCAGCCATAGCCACAGGTCCTACTGCTAGCACTTCAACTTCTGAATTTGGCCTTGAATTGCCTTGACAGCTTGTGTTTGGTTGTATTTAATTCTTTCCATTTTTTTCCACATGTTGTGATGTTCATCATGCTTGTTGAATCCTTCTCTCTCCATTTTTTTTGTTAACATGTTTTGATGTTAATCATGGTAGCTTGTATTCTATTCTATTCATTCTTTTACCACATGTTTTGATTCTTATAAGTGGTGGATTGTATGTTCTTCTCTCCATCTTTTTGCACTTGTTTTGATTCTTATGAATGTTGAAAGTTGTGTAGGCATGTTGTACTAACCAGCCTCCTGAAAATGCATGGACCCTATTTTGGATCTTTGCATTTTCGGAAGGCTGAATCCCTAGCCCTAAATTGGTAGGGGCAATGCCAGGTTCAAATCCTGCTAGGGATATAGCTATATGCTAAAAAAAAATTCAAAGCCAAAAAATAAATTCAAAGCAAAAAGCAAAAATTCAAAGCCAAAAAAAAAAATACAAAGCAAAAAGAAAAAATTCAAAGCAAAATAAATAAATAATGAAGACACAAAAAAGTCCTTAACCGGCTACATTTACATAGTAAAGGAAATTAGCCTATTGAAATTTGAAAATGGCAGCAATGCCACCGGATGAAATTGAAGTTCTAGGAAATTGACCGGCAAGTTCTGCCACCTCACTGCAGCCTTCCGGCCAAATTTCCAAAAAACCGGGGTGGATGAAACTTTGTAGGAAATCTACCGTTTCACCCACAGAACTCCCCGGACCCTGATGCAGATGCAGATTCATTGCTATTGGAGGACAAACGTTAATGAGTTCTGAGAATTTTCATTACACTCAGCGCTAACCGCGACGCATGCTGCACGATGCTTTGTCATAAACACTATCGTTACGCGCGCAGTAATTATAACTTGTAGTCATTGTGGAGTTATGGCGAGCCCACAACAATTTGAAGAAGAGAGTGAGGAATGAGGTGTGTCAGACTGATGTACTTTGTTCATCCACAGTCTAATCATTCGTTACATCGAATTTGAATCTCCAGGTTTAAAAGCGGGTTTGAATCTTTAGGTTTTGATCGCTCCCGCCTTCTCAGTTGGCTTGTAACTTTGGAGGTGACTCTCCTCATTTTTGCCTCTTGGCAGTCATGAGCGGCCAGGGTGCATTGACACCCTTCAAGGCCTGGACCTCCACTGTTGAAAACAGACCTGCGACGTACATGCAAGAAAGCCAGCTCTGGTGGAGGGTTAGGAAGGTGCAGTTCTGTTTTTCAACTTTTGCAGAGCTGCGGTGAGTTAGGGTCATGTCAAACATTTGTGCCCAAAAATCATTTGAGGTAGGAGGTTCTAAAAGTGCACAAACTCTAAAACCATATACTTCCTCAAATGTACACAATTTGTACACGTTGCTCTCTTGAGGTGGACGGTTTTAGAGCCCTATGCCATTTCAACTTCCAAATTTCATAATTAATTCCACAAAGCTTCAAAAAATATGAAACAACTTGGGTTAGATGCCAATTCCACTTGTCTGTCTTTCAGTAAAACTTACTAAAAAAAATTATTTCAAGAAGCTTCACCTCCCCAAAATTCAGTTTTGGCTCTTAGGAGGGCGATTTATGGACCTCCTACCTTATTTGGCTCTTTCACTGTGATCGGTTGAAGCATTCAGTTGATGAAACTTGTGAACGGTACCAAAGTGACCCAGAATTCTGGATTCTCATGCATGGCATTGGTACTTACTGCAAGAGGCAAAATAAACTATGACCCCAGTGTCCAATTCGACCAAGGACCAAGGACATGATTTGAAGTCTAGTTCAATTCCAATTCCCATACAGATTAGGATGGTAAGCCAAATTGCTTCTCCTCCAGCAACACCTTCGGTCAATCAGCTTCTTGCCATTTTGTTGAGCTCCAAACCAATCAGGACATTGCCCTAGATGAATCTTACACACACACCAGAATCACTTGAAGCTAGTGCTGGCTATGGCGATTGTCCTACTCAGTCATGGTTCTTAGTATCTCTCGGTTGCTGGATTAATACTTGAATTCCAAAGTTCATTGGTCGGAATACTGCGGTTTCTGGTATAGGTACATGAAGCCGAAACGCGGTGTTTTGCACTGGTAATTTACATACCCCTAAGAGGATATTAGTTTGCTCCTGTCTCACTTGCAACTTGGGACCTGAATGATCTTGTCTTTCCCCTTTGGGGAGGAGTATTTTGCAGTCTTCAATTGAAGGATCATTGAAGAGGGTCGATATGAGTCAAATTACTGATACTGTAACACTAAAACGTGATTCTAAAGTTGACATTCAACTTTGTTACTAAAGGTACCTTGGAGAAGCTATTTGTAAACTCTCATATTTTTCAGAGATCAAAAAGTTTGAGAAAAGCCATTTGCAAGTAGAATGAAGACATTCTCTCAAGAAATGAATTTTTTGTGATTTTTCAAAGTTTGTAGAGACTAAATTGATAAAGCATGGGTAGATGCATGCAAAACCAATGATAATGTGTCCCCTCCCCAAATGCATTGTCGGGATGCTAAAGGGGTGCTAAGATTATGGTAATGGGTGGATAACTAATGCAAACAGGAGGCTCCAATAAATATCGGAATTGTGTGAGTGACAGCGTTGGGCTGGTCTACCTTATGTGTTGTTGCAGTCAGAGATTCTATCCAACTCGGCTGTAGTCTCGATGAAGTTGGAATAGTTTCAACTGTCCGATGAATATCTCACATGTGATATTAAATCCTAGATTTCAGAGTTGCGGGCATTGAAACATGTCATTTTAACAAATATGGCCGTTGTATACACACATGTCAAATCTCTGCTATGTGACAAGAAAGGATTTGATAGTTTGTATAGTCGCCTAGCTCCACTTTTGCCTGCGTAAGGTGTACGACATTTCCTTTGCAATAGAATTACCAGTTAACATAATTAAATGTCGTCTCTTCTAATGGCGCCTGCATGCTGATTGAAGCTCGTAAAGAGATTGTGGGAACCAATTGCTCTAGCCCTAACTTAATTCTACACAATCGGGCCTTCGAAACATATATTTCCTGTTAAATCGTTGGAAGTACAGTAAAGAGAATGTGACTTCGAATATCGACACGTGAATGGTGTGTGTCAGTCACCGACAGCAACTGAAAGTCAAGTGAACAGTTGCGTTGGTAATTATAATGTTGCGGTTCAAATACTTGAACCTACAACCAATCTTGGTACCCCGAGAAGCTGATGCAACACAAATGGAGCGCCATGATCGATTATGGCCGCAGGGAGTGGGACAGCGTCGCCAGGAAACGAGAAAGGGCGCATAGGCCGCTGAGCAAGTGCCTCGACTCCTTCGTCATGCTCCGGTCGGTGCAGAAACGAGTTTTTTGCAAAGATGGTCAACGGACAGCGGAAGTGACTCCCATTTGGCCCTTGCAAAGGATTTGTATTTCAGCCGCCCTGAGGGCTGCTCTGCAGGCGCGGTGTGGTAGTTGGGTTGTTGCCGGCCGTATCCATGTCGGCCCTCTCTGTGCACCGCCCCTCTCTGTGCACGGACCCTCTCTGCCCTCCTCCCTCTTCTGTGTCGCGTCCATGTCGTCCGGTCTGTGTTCGGTCCTCCCCTGCCAGGCCACTTGTGGCTGGCAGGCTTGCCTCGGCCCGATGTCCCAGGGTGTTTGGGGTTTCAACCCAGCAGGCGGAAATTTCAGGCACCCCGCCCGCCAAAAACCCGTCCGCCCGAAGCCTCCTTCGGGGGCACGGTTGGGACACGGGCAACTCAAACGTGTTCCTCCCCCCCAAAATCCGATTTTCTCGTTTCACAGCTCTCGTCGTCTCCCTCGTCGTTGTGTCTGCACCGCTCCTCCGTGCATGAAACTAATGAAGATGCAAGTACAGCTGCACATGTTCTAGCAGCTGGCCCAGCAGACGATCCAGTGGTGCCTTCGAAAATGTTCCATGTATTCTTTGTTTGGCCTCCAAACCAAATATCATCCCAGGCCAAAGCTCTCTTCACAAGTTTAGCTATTAAGTAGCACTGCCCAAACTATCTTCAGTCAACCATAATTTTCACAGTTCTCGCTTGTGCTCAAACGATGGTAGCACAGTGCAAATCTCAATTGATCCCTCAACAACAAAGTGTTATGAGTACGTGGCAAACACACGAGCTCCTCAAAGTTATTACACATTAATATGTAACAATGAATCCATAGAAAAATAATGCTAACCAAACCATCATTTTACATGTACAATGCCCAATTCCATTTTAAATGAGGCATTTTACTATAGACTGTTAAATTTTGTTTAAGCAAGTTTCGATCATGCAGTTGTATATGTGAGCTATACTATGACAATATATACTATGAGAATCAAATCAAAGAAGAAAATTGTACAATTTGTTTTAATGATGTTGATGCTTTGGTGTAAGTTGCTTTCAAATGAACTGCATTGAAAATCAAATGCAGTGTTCTGGTTTTAAAATCCACTGTTCAGTCTTTCTCAAAATGATGCAAATTGCTATTAATTAAACTGCAATGAATACCTCACAATGAAAACCTCACAATGAAAACCTCACAATGAAAACCTCACAATGTTTTTTGAGCTGGTGATGAAAGTTCTAGTTTGAAACTGCAGATCCAATTCAGAGTGATGACTTTGGTGCCTCGTTTCAAAAAAATTACCATTCTCTGAGCACAAGCGAGGTTGACTGAAGATAGTTTGGGCAGTGCTACTTAATAGCTAAACTTTGTGAAGGGAGCTTTGGCCTGGGATGATATTTGGTTTGGAGGCCAAACAAAGAATACATGGAACATTTTCGAAGGCACCACTGGATCGTCTGCTGGGCCAGCTGCTAGAACATGTGCAGCTGTACTTGCATCTTCATTAGTTTCATGCACGGAGGAGCGGTGCAGACACAACGACGAGGGAGACGACGAGAGCTGTGAAACGAGAAAATCGGATTTGGAGGGGGAGGAACACGTTTGAGCTGCCCGTGTCCCAACCGTGCCCCCAAAGGAGGCTTCGGGCGGACGGGTTTTTGGCGGGCGGGGTGCCTGAAATTTCCGCCTGCTGGGTTGAAACCCCAAACGCCCTGGGACATCGGGCCGAGGGAAGCTTGTAATGTTATTTCCTTTGCAATGAAATTCCGTTTCATTTGTGTCAAAATAAATAAATAAATATTAGAACCTGTCAACTAATCTGAGCCTGGTAGTAGAGTAGAACTACCCATTACCACATAGATTTGCTATCTAAGTATTTTCGAGAAGCTATTTGTCAACTCCCATATTTTCCATAGATATAAAAGTTTGAGAGAAGTCAATTGCAAAAAGAATGAAGACATTCCAACAAGAAGTGAGTTTTTTGTGATTTTTCAAAGTTGAAATGCTAAACTGTGAGTAGACCCTTGTTGAAGCATGAGCAAACCCTTATTAAAGTGAAGGCTAATGTGTCCACTCCCTAAGTGCATTGCCATTATGATAAAGGGCTATAAAGATTGTGGTAATAGATGGGTCACTAATGCAATTGAGAGGATCTTGTAGGTGACGGAATTGGGTGGATGGTGGTATTAGGCAAATCTACCTTTGTCCGTGTGTTTGTAAAGAAGGCATACAAAAGGCTTTTTACATATGAGCCTAGTGGGCAACTCTGTACTAATTGAAGTAATAAGATAGAAGAGACTCCATTGATTGTCTTACCCATCATCAATAAACAACCTCACTAGTTGAGACTAATCGATCTTGAGGGAATCAATATGAGTGGAATTCTTATCGTATCCCTCCCCACCGACTAGGTCTATATGAAAGTGTAATTGCTACTTAGACCTATAGCACCCCCAAACTACCTCACCAAACAAACAATCCATTGGGCTAGATTAGTAAAGCAAATAAGCCCACTAAATATTACAATAGTAATAATTAGCGCTAGACCAAAAATGATACACAAACAAAACACCATTGATATAAGACACCATTCCTAAATACATATGTACTAATTCATTTCCAAGAAGATACACTCGCATATAAAATTAATGCCACTAAAAATCACAGAGAAAATTAACCAAACTTTTGTAGAAATAGAACCACTAGCAATCTACAAAATTTGTAGATACCACATTAACTACATCTTTCCATTCCTTGAATTAAAAAATACCATTACATAACATCTAAACATCACAAACACATATACCACAAATCCACTCCATAAACTTCAAAATACAAAAGTCAATCCCTTCCCCCTATAAAACAAAGCTCAAAAAGTCATGAATATATCTACCTTGTATGCCCCAATTACATTACACCTTGGATATAAAGAAATTAGTATACTAAAATATAACATAGATAACTATTATACAAAAAGATTGTTCATACCACTGACCTCTGATGGTGAAGGTGATGCAAAGATATAGAATTTACAATGAAGAAAAAAATATAAATATTGGCCTAAGACTCCTTAGACTTCAAATTGTCCTTAGTGTTGAACCCACAACAATGTATGAAACCTTAACCCCTAACTGCCTCATCGACCATATATGGTCGATTTGAAATTTCAGGCTCATTTTGAAGTGGGTAGTTAAATTCGTTTGCCCGTTTTAAAATTTTTTGGGGACAATTTTTAGGGTTAACTATTCAAAACTTTCATTTTTCACTGAAAAAGGTACATATTTGATTGTTGAGGGGTCTCCAAAGCCCTTTATGTCTATTAGTGGAAGAATAAACCTTGCTAATTGTGAGCTCCCAATTTGTCACTTAGGACTCATGATTTTCTTTTTTTCAAATTTTGCAAAATTAAGTTAGGTTTTAGATACAAAAAGCCCCCAAAAGAGTGGAAAGCCAAAATGAGTATGTCACATACCAATACGGTATATGGGCATAAATTGAGTGCTTTGGCTTAGTTAGTTCATAAACCCGCTTGTATATAGGTTGAAACCCGGGAAATAGGGCAAACTGTACATATTGAGTGATATTGCCCATAATAGCCTAATCTACCCTGCTTGTGACAAACTATGGCCAATTTGGTCCGAGGGAACCTAGGTGAGAACCCTAAAGTCGATTCCCAAAGAGAGGTTTCAGTTCCAAATCGTTTATCCAATTTAGTAGAAACCCCAATTGTTAGCCGCAGGTGTTACAAATTCGAGACTGGCCAGTAGAGAGAATCTATGGCCAAGGGATGGTGTTTTGGGGTCTATACCATGTTAGGAGCTCAACGGCAAAGTCGATTCACCAAGATTCTTCTTTATGTGGAAGATTCTCTAGACACCGGTAATTCTAGGAGATGGCATCCTTCGAATCTCCTATGACCATTGTGCAAAGTAAGAATATGAGCTTTCACATGGGTTGTGTAATTCCATGAGAGGTTCCACAAAAAGTCTTGGTTTTTTCTGATCATCAAAGATCTTTTTTCAAGCAGTCAACCGCTCAAAACCTACAATGGGAAATTCCTAAAAATTATCCAGATTACGGTAAAATCTAACTAAAAATTAGGGTAGCTTGTTTTATGTTAATAAGATGCTCCAACAAGTTTCAAGACATTCTGATAGCTAGAAGTATCCGAACTTGCAAGATTCCTCTAAGACCGACAAATTTAAAGATTACCATGGAGTTGACCGGCATTTCGGGAGCATACGAAATTAGAATGAGGTCGAAGTTAGGTCTTTTCTTACTCCCTTACACCTACTAAAGAGCCTAGGCCACTTACTTTTTATAGAAAAGTCAAACTCCAAAGGTTGGATTTTTACCCTTTTCAGTCGTTAAGTTGGCGTTAGGATTCGTTGAGTTTTTAGTGATAGAAAAGGGGGAGGGAGGTACCTTTAGACTAAAAATAGCCTTCTGAAGCCAATGGCGCAATACGTTTGTAATTTGGAGTGAAACTCCAAAAGTTAGAAGTTAGATCCAGTGTAGAAGTGAAAATAGGGAAAATTAGGATGAAAATCCTAAGTGATAGGATTACCGTAGGAAAATGAGAGGAGTTGAGTGCCCTTGGAAATGTATAAAAGCGCACTCATTCTCCTCTCTTCTCACCTCTTCTTGCCATTTTTTGGCAAATTTATACACATGCTCCATTAACGTGGAGTTTTTGGCCATTTTTGAGCTAAAGTTGTCAACGTGTTTTTTTTTAGCATTTCATACTCATCTTGTTGTTGTTTTTGCAAGCTTTGAAGGACTTTGGGGGTCCCTTCAAACCTTGTGTTTGATTTGTGTATGTTTTGGGAGTTTTGGACAAGTATTAGTTGTGTTTTTGTTGCTCTAACTTTGTGAGTTGTTTCTTTGGGCAACTTTTGTTGAGTGGATGCAATAACCTTTGTATTAATCCTAGAGACCTTTCCCTTGTGATTGGCGATGCCGCTTAGGAGAAATCTTTAGTGTGTGAGATTTTCTTTTGCTAACACCGTTGTACTAATTTGTGTTTAGTTGTGGGGTTTTTGTACTAACTTGTTTTAGCTTTGGGGTCCATTCACTAACTTTTGGTTTGTCCTGTTTTCCTTTGTCCCATCGGGATAGCGAAGCTTTGATCCTACAGGTTAGAAATTGTCCTAGGAATTTAGAAGAAATTGTAATTTACGGAGAAGCTTTGAACTTCCCTCTTGTATCAATTCTAAGTTAGTATTAAAGTTTAGTTTAGAGGCCAAGAGTGGAGTCAAATCGTTAGAAAGGGGTGACAATATAAATTTGATTTTAGCATCTGAAAGTAGAAGTTGAGAGCTTTCCAAAAACATAAAGCACATAGAAATCCGAGTTGAAATGAGGGAGTTATGAGTGGATGAAGTTTTGAAGTACTAATTAGTAAGTAAACTTCATCCATGCGTAAGTTTTGCTAGGAAAGTCCAAATTGCAAGTATCTTATAGTTTCGGAAAGCTACTAAGAAGCTCTATCCATAAAATATCACAAACTTCTAAAAATAGTAAGCTATCAAAAGTCAGACCAAGAGCTAAAGTACTTAAGAAGGAAAAATAGAAGTTTAGCAATTGGAAGAAGAAGTGGAGGAATTAGAAGGAGATTACGAGTTGATTAAGGAGGAAGGTTTAGAAACTAGCTCACCACCCTTTCTCTTTTCTATCCTAGTATTGAGTTCCCAAACTCTTAAAGTGATTGAAGTGTGAAGTGGGAGTGAAGAATACGAGTAGTTATACAAAAATTAGAAGTTGATAAGATTGTGAGGAAATCTTAGAGAAGTGATTTAGACCATTAGAAGTTGGATAGAATAATAATTGACTTGTAGGATTTCAAAAGTCAATTATTGTGTAGAATTTTGAAGCAATTATTTGAGAAGTTTAAGTCAACTTTTGGGAATCAAATAATGGAGTTTAAATAGTTTAGAAGGAAAATAGAGAAGAAGAAAGAAAAGGAAGACGTTTTTAGAAATTAGATTGCAACTTGTATTAAAACCTCATTTTCAAGCGGTGAGCACGACAATTCGGAAGGGGGAAACATCGCAAACAAAGTTGAAGTAGGGAACTACTACAACAATGTAAAAGATGAGCTAGACCACGAGGTGAGATCCTAAATACTTTGATTTCTATGAATTTTCAAAGTTAAGCTTTTAAAACATAGTGGCCGAACTAGAAGTCTAAGTCAGAGTATCATAGAGATTTCAATTTCAAGTTTTAGAGTTAGAATCTTGTAGAGCTAAAGTGGAGGTTTTCAGAAACATCTTGCACTAAGAAATCAGACTTTAAACAAGGAAGATAGGAACGGATGAAGTTTGAAGAACCGATTAGCCGTCAAACTTCATCCATCAATAACTTTTAGTAGGAAGGTCCGATTAGAAATTTTAAACCCAATCTAGAAAGCTAAAATTAGTATCTACAAGAAGAAAACACAAACTTTCCAAAAATAGTAAACTGACAGAAGTTAGACCGAGAGCCAAAGTATAAAGAAAACAAATGTAGAACTTAGACAAGTAGATTAGAATGACAACTTAGATTTAGAAGCTAATAGAGTGCAACAATTAGAACCACAAGTGCCACAAACTCTAAGATAGACTTAAACACTTTAGTAGAAATCAACGGATGAAGTTTGGATGAACCGATTAGCGGTCCAACTTCATCCGCCTATAACTTTTGCTAAGAATATCCGATTAGGAAGGTTTTTATAGTTTTGGAAAGGGGACTTAATCCTCTATAAGATGAAGTAGTTAGTTTTAGTCTGAATTGATTTTAGCAAAATAAACACAGCGGCTCAATTAGAATAGTTACTTGCTCAAATAACTTATAAACCAAAGTGTGTTTTGGTTGGGTTTTCGCATACTTTGAGAGCATTTAGGACTTAGAAAAGATCCATTGCTTGGAAGGCACAATGAACCAATGCCTAGGCACCCAATAGTAGAAAAACTTAGGAATCACCAAGAACCTGGTTGTGAAGTTGTTTACTGTGGGTGGGTAAATAATCACTCACACTAATTTTACTTCATTTTTCAACTTTGAGCAATTTCACTTGATTTGATATCTAAAAATTTCCACTTATCCATTTACTTTGAAAATGGTCCCAATCGAAAGAGTAAAGTGTTTTCATGATTTTCACCATTAAAAATTTAAACAAGCAAGTCTTCATTTGGAGTTATTTGTGATTTATGCTTATAAAAAAATTTGCATCTCAACAATTGCAAGGTGAATTGTGTAATGAATTTAATAGCTTTTCATGTGATATTAAGTTTTTTGAAATGGCATTTTAGTATGCTAACACAATTTGTAGTTGTTCATGTCACCTCCAATCCCCAAAACCTTTTATGTACAAATTTCTGAAACATTGTGGGGAGGGGCAACATACTAAAAATAGAAAATGTACATTTCTCTTGTTATAATTTGACAACTCTTATGCAATTTTGCACTCAAAATTGGTGAGCATACTAATAAGCAAGCTCTTTAAACATCCATATGGTTAGATTTTGAAAAAAAAATCAATTTGCTTCAATGGGGATAACTATAAGCCCATGCTCTTTTTTCATGGAAAAAACACATTTGGAAAAGCTTAGGCACTTAGGGGTTAACTCTCACACAAAACAACATTGAACCCACACATATATTTATAAAAACAACCTTGATTCCCTTTACCTAATAAATAATTAAATACAAACATCAAACTAAACAATAAACATCCTACACTTCAAAACAACTATATAGATAAACTAATCCTCATAAATATAACCTAACAACTACAACATCAAAAATCCCCAATATACCTACATAAAGTAGATGTATTGTACAATACATAGAAATATACAAGGAAATGAAGAAGCAAACAAACTAGTACGAAAAAGAACAACAAATGTGATTAGAGAATCACAAAACAACTCAGAAATGTGCACTAAAATCCATACTCATTACACAAAATCAAAATACACTCAAACTATTGAAATATCCTATATAGAAATCTCCAAAAATACTTAAAAGACAAAGAAATTGAGAAACAAGTATTTAAAGAAGAACAATACATTTACATGAATAAATGGCAAAGCAATGACAACTTAGACCAAACAAAATCTAATAAATTTTGGATAAAACCACAAATAACAGACAAACAAATCTCCTTGTAGATAAGCTTTGAGATCCAATTTGGAAAACCAAGCTAATAGTGTATAATTTAGTCTAGTGAATTCAATAGGGATGCTTCACAAAATCCTCATCGGCCATTGCAACCAAAAGAGCATAAGAAAAAATGTTCTTTAACTTCAAATCATATGTTATGCTCACGCAATAAGCTAATTTTTAGATTTTTAACTTTCTTCTTAAAGGCCACAAGGATGAAGTTCTTTCCCAAATAACTCTTTCTTTAACCACTTGTAACTTCAATCTTTCACCAACTTGGGTGTGCTTTAGGTATAGTTTAATTGAGGCTTTTGAACTTCTAAATTGGTTTTATACACTTGCAACTTTGCCTTGTTTCCTTTGGGAACAACTAAATCCTCCTTTAACAACTTGATTATCTTATACTTTCTCTTGTAGTTTGACTTTATGTAATTATTACACTACTAGAAAACGGTGAAATTTCAACACAACTCTGTTGATTCAGTCGTGTTGTTCCGGTCACTGTACAACCAAACTCTGTTGAGATCAACAGAGTTTGGTTGTACAGTGACCGGAACAACCTGACCGAATCAACAGAGTTGTGTTGAAATTTCAGTGTTTTCTAGTAGTGTTACAATTGTAGAGCTTACATTCTTTTCAAACCAACTTGGGATCACTATTTTTATCTTCAATATCACTCATTCTTAAACATATTTCTTTTCCATCTATTAACTTAATTAAGTGCCTTGTACATACTTGAAAATTTTCTCTAATTTGGCAACTACAAGGCATTCTCTAATTAGAATCAATTGACAAACAACATTCAATCTTTATAATTTTCAATTTGAACTACACTCACACCTACAATACATCACACACATCATGAATCTATCCAACAATCTAATTACATGACAACGACCAAATTAGAACTGCACTTGCAATAATTGACTGCCATTGTGAACTACTAAAATTCCAAATTGGCACACAACTCACTCCAATTAGGCAACATTATTGAACCACTTGACAAAATTGCCACCTCAATCTATTAAATGGCTCCCTAAAAGAACACAAAAAAAAACAATTGGATAAAAAAACACCCAAAATCACCAAATTGAAATACAAAACTAACTATTAGCTTGTCAAAATGAACTAAAGAATATGCTAAAAAACATACAAGAAACCAAAATTTGAAACCCATTAGGAATTCTACACTTCCAATAGCTCAAATTAAGGTACAAACAATACATAGGAGATGCTAAAAAGTACCTATTCAACCCACATGAAACCCAAGCATTAATTGCAAATTTTGTAATACCCAACAATAGATACATGGCCCCACTTTCTCTTAATATCTTGTCTACAAAACAACATATGCAGTTTAAGAATAAAACACTATAACAATGTAGTATGGAAATTGCACAAACTCTTGGTGAGCCAAAAAAAGGCAAGATGTTATAACCTAATGAATGTTGGAAAAAAAATGACTAACTCCAAGATAACACAACAATCACGGCTATTGATGTGTACTTACATAAATGCTCCAACATCATGTAAATGATGTAATTGTAGAGCAATACTAAAATCAAGCATACTTTTATTATTAAACCACCCCAAAAATGACCCGACACTTGTTCAATCAAATCCCAACATTATAATACAATTTGTGGAATTTACATATTGTCATAATAGATGCACAAGGGAAGCCATGATTGCATTACTCACAAAGAAAATAAAAGGATGGAAAGCAACACCACTAATAACTACCACAATTGGAGTTAGAAGAGTCATCTACAAACAATGCTAAATTAATTTAAAGACTATGAAACACCTAAAACTTAAACAACACCTAATCAAAAGAACAATAAAATACCTTCAATATATAATAAGCACAAAAATGGGATTGACAAACAATCAACCTCTACAAGAAGTAAACTAGACTAATTCTTGTCATTTAGCTCATAATAGAGACAATGCCCAACAACAAATCTAGGTCATCAGAAGACTAAACAATAATTGTAGAATAGGATATTTAACTAATTAAGAAAAACACCCGATAGTATAATTAATTCATTCCTAGGGAGAATTTCAAATAGGATTTACAAGCTAGTAGATCAAAACAACTAGGAGTACAACTCAAAGATTAAGAAATTAAAAACTACACCAACTAGGCCTAATTTCAATGCTACTCTCTACTCTTAATAGCCACAAGAGTTAGGTGAAATATCTTTTGATTCGACTATTTTGTTCTTTATTTTTATTCTTCAAGCTTTCATTCAATTATCTTGTCTTTTGCACATTTTTTTCTTTAAATTCTTTTACTCCAAATTGGCTTCACAAATCAACACTTGATCTTCCAGGTTAGCATTGCCGCTCCTGGCTCAACATCCAACTGCACTTGCTACTCAACACTTACTGCATAACTCCAATTTGTCTCTTACTGCTTTGCATTTCAATGCTTCCAATATGGCTAAAGGTTAACTGATTACGGTCCAAACTGGTTCCATGTACTTAACCCCTCACCGCCCAAGACCTAACCATGTCAAAAACAACCTTGCTTTTCAAGTGCTATAAGTTTAAATGTGAGTAAGGTATGAAAATCTCAACCGTACAATCTTGTAGTATGCATGTTTTATATGGTGTAAAACAAATTTGGGGTCATTTGACCGCATAGATTGAAAGATTATAATGTTCTAGTGTTTAAAAAAGATGCTGAAATTTTCCTCAAAACACATTTGGAGGTGAAATTCGATTTCTAAATCTACTCAAATGAAAAAACTTTAAACTACAAAGTGATTCAAAACCAAAAGAAAAACACTTTGGTAGAAAAAAAAAATCATTCAATTGACTCATGGCATTTGCAAAATTGTTTTGCAATGTCAAAAACAATGAAAAATGTAGCAAAAAAAACACATCTATGGCTGAACATACCTTTACTAAAATGCTTCTCAGTCAATCATAACTTCTTGTATTGATATGAAATTTTTACCACGATAACTAGACTAGTATGCGCAACTTTTCCAACAAGAATTATTAAAAACAAACACTTTATGAAGAAGTTATAAGCTGCCAAAGTTCACTGTAATGCAAAAATGTCTGGATTTTGAACTTTGAATTGCTCCCAAGCATTCAAAACAACTTGGATTGACATGAAAATTTCACTACAATAACTAGACTTTATGAAGAACAAAATCCAATAATTTTTATTGAACAATAACATTTGATGAAAAAGATACAAGCCCCCAATGTTGCAGCCATCTCAATGTAGTGTGGTGAACTCAAATTGAACCTGCGAACTTCAAATGGTTTTCAAAAACTCAGTACATCTTGGATAGATCTGAAAACTCTACCACAAAAAATAGACTAGTATGCGCAACTTTCCCAACAAGTTTTATTGAATTTGGAAATCGGTTGTAAAAGTTACAGCACTTTGAAGTTGACTGCTAGACTATGTGAGGACACTTTTGGTCCCCTTGGGCGGTGAGGGGTTAATCTCCATGCACTAAATTTCTCAATTGTTCTCACAATGTTGGCATGACAATCACTTAAAATAAGACAAGTATGCTCAAGATTAATTGAAACAACCAAAGCTACAAATAACTCACAACCGAATTGGACTCAGTAAATGTACATTCTTTCTCCGATTTGGATTGTCATTCAAACACAATAACAATGTCTCCACTAGGCATACACATACATGTTAAAACAACTCACCAACATCCAATTAGTCAAATCACAAACTACCCAAACAATCAGACAATAGAATCCAAGTAGGCCTATACAATAAGACATAATTGATTTTGATTCCCAATATAACTCAACAACTTCCTTATAGGATTCCAATTAGGATTCCAAACAATTAAAGCACTCACAAATTATTCCCAAGTTGGAACACAACATCCTCAACAATACACATCACTTTAAATTCATTACTTCCCAATCATACATACAAATTACTCATAAACTCAAATAGGTAATTTCACACAACCATCACACAAATTCAGACAAGTAATAAATCTCCAATTTGATAATTTTCCTTTCTATTATAATCCGCAAGATACTACAATCTAATTAATACACAATCCAAATAGGATTTACAGTAATTCATAGTTTAACAGATCCACTCATTCCTTCACATTACACACACAAAAGACTACTCCAATTTGGTAATCACAATTATTCCACAACTACAACGACACAACAAAAAAATCACAATAAAACAACCAACTTGGTGGTTGAACTCTGGTGGTTGGCTCTCTTCAACAATGGGTGCAAACCCCAATCCAAAAACGGACCAAGTAGGCAGCGGGGGAACCACCACCAACCAACTCAACTGATTCCCAATCGTGACTAACCAGATCTCCTAATAGGTAACTTACCAATCAATTTTTACTATTAGAATTCAATCCTAATTGGCTTACCAAACTATAAATCAAAATGTCTCACTATTAGGCCTCATTCATACTTTGGCTATTCAATAACTCCAAATTGGCATTCAATTTCTAAATTAGAAGATCAATAATAGCCAACAACATTGCCAACTTGGAACTACATCCAAAAAATTTAATTCTTCACTCTACAATAATCCTTGACATTGGTTGCTTGTTTATTATTGGTTTTTAGTTTTTAGTCCTAGGTTTGTGACATAGAATCTACCTTCAAAAGGAAGCATCAAGCTAAACCTTGCTTACCATGTCCCTAACACATGGCTAGTTGAACTATTGCCAATAGCTAGGCTCTTCATTCACGATGGTCTTCAAACTAGAGTTATTATTATACATGTCCAAGGTTTGAGGGAAAAATAGTTTTCAACCCCTAAAACTTTTGGCAAGCCAAAATGGGTTTTGACTAGTTTGTGCATCTAAAATGAAGTATCAAATTTTGGTTTCTTTTCTTCATTTCTTTGAGATTAGGAAGATCAAACAAACTTTCAAAGAATCTAATATTTATAAAGATCCAGTGGTTGAACAAGATATGTTTTGTTTTTAGAATTGGATCTCAATTCAAGCATGCAGAGCACAACATCCTTCTACTTTGAAAATGGTTGTATACTTCTTCCTAACTTGAGGCTCAAATATGAAGTCCCTAAATCTTCCGTGCAAACGAAATTTTAGTCATGGAGCTAGAAAGTTTGATAAAGACACATTGTCAAAACCCCAATCCCCAAGTAGTCTTGAAAAAAATATTTTGCTCCAATTTGAAAGTTTTGTTCACACATACATTTACTTTAACCCCAAATTTTGTATATATGACCCAAATACTGGTAAAAAATAAGATTTTATAGTTACATGCTCTAAAAATGAATAAAATTTGACTTATAGTCTTCATTTTAGAGGATGATGATTTTTGGTAGTTTTGTGAGTATTTGCCAATTTTTTAACACATAATCTTTGTGGTTCAAAAGAGTTCTAAGTTAATTACGAGGTTTGGTACAATTTTTTTGGTCTAATGTACATAAAAGATGTTTACAAGGTGATTGGATGTTGAATAATTTTCTCAAATCCTTTCCTACCACCTTTGATTGTCTTACTAGAAAGATGGGTAAATATGACTATTTGAGCTAGTGGGACATTAATCCTTAAAGGCCAAAGGGTGTTTTTCAAGAGAAATGATCCCAAATTGTCAATTTTTTGTGCATTGAATATTGAACACTTTTCTTGAATCCATTTGTACAAATTAAAGTATAAAAGACCATTATGCACAAGTGTGTAAGGAAATTCTTGCCATTTGACCCTGATGATTGCAATATTATAACATTTGAAGTTTGAATAAAAAGGTCTATTTGACCTTGCTAGATATGAACAATAGACTTCAAGGCTTCTTGGATTAAAAAAAGTTCTCTATACAAAAACAAGGATTTACAACACTAATTAGTACATCTTGCCTCGAGTACACTCATGCAAAATTTGAGAACCAAAAATTTATAATATATTGAATTTTTTTCAAAACTTTGACTTCATGGATTGCAAAATTATAACATTTGAAGTTAGAAGAAAATACTTTTTTCAAAATTGCCCTAACTATAGTTAATAAAGTTTAACTCTACTTGGAGTGTGAATTTAGGACTAAAATAAGATTTTCTTACAATTACATGCCATATTGTATTAATCACATACATGCCAAATTTCAAAAGTGGATGAGAAAATTGAATAAAAAAAAGATCCCCTCAAGGTGATGGATTGATCTACTTGTGCTACCTGAGTTTAGGGGCAATATACTTTTTAGCTGGGAATCTAACCACAATTTTTTTTTCTTTTCACAAAGGTTGTTAGAGTATGCACCTTGTATTAAAATTTGAAAACTTCCATATAAAATTGACTTTGTAGAAACCTACCTAAACATTCAATTGTCTGTTCAATAGAAAATTATTATTCTTTAGGGGTTAAATTGGTTTGAACTTGACCCTTAATTTGGGTAGGCCACCACGCAATAAATTTTTGTCAAATTTTGATGAAATTTGGTGTGAACATGTAATTTGCTACCACCTTTAAAGTCTGAAATTCTGTAGCGTTTTGATATACCATTCACAAGATACATCTAACAACATCCCAAATAAAAAATTCTTTCAAAATAAGGGCAGCCTAGGCAACCCACAAAAATCACTTTTTTCAAGCCCAAAAAATTGAACATGGTTCGGGCTTTAGATTTATGTGTACATGGTTCAAAGCTTTTAATAATTCTATTATGATTAATGAAATGAAAGTTATGAGGAGTTTTAGTTTAAATTTAGAACCTTCTATCTAGTATTTTTTGCAAGAATGAATATGAAGTATTTTTTATTGAATTTTTTTTTATATATAATCAAAATTTGTTTCCTCAAGACATTGTATTTTAATATAAGTTGTAAGACAAATTCATTTTTCTATAAAAAATTTGAAAGATGACATTTCACAATTTGGAAGAGTTGAAAGAAACTTGTTTAAGGCAACAAGCTATATGAGGTGGTTGCAAGAAAGACAAAACAATTTTGGTAATGTTTTGCCAAAACTGAAGTTTCTGCGCTTGATACTATGAGTACTATAAAACAAAACAATCTCAACCATTGATATAAAAACTCAATAGCTAATAGTACTTTTGACTACTTGAAAGTACCAAAGAAGTACTATTTTGAAAAAAAAGACAGTTTGTCATAGAAAATAGATACAACTAGGTAAAAATTAATTATAATTAAAAAAATCATAAACAAAAAAACCACTAAACATTGGCTATTTGTAAAGACTTGATAGCATGGATTTTTTTGGGGTTTTTGGAACAGATGGCTCCGTGACCTTTTTGCGAATAAGGTTTTGAGTTCTCTGGCTCCTTCATTATTTTGGACGGGAACTGAAGGTGGCTATTTTGTAAGCAATTTTGAGGCCTGGTGGTTGTATTTTTCCTAATTATGAAGAAACAATTGGCATTAACATGTTATTGTAGGGAATGAAAATAGGCAATGATTTCCAAAATTTTGTTGTAACATTAGCAATGATAATATTTTTCAAAGTAGTTAGGAGGCCACAACAATAAGAAAAAAAAGTGCAATTGGGCTTCATTGACAATCTTCATTGACAAAAAATGTTGTCTAGACAAATTCCAAAACCATGCATAGATGATGGAAACAAAGGGGCCAATTTTGAAACTAAACAAGTGAATAGTAATTCAATCACCATGCAAGGATGATCATTGTATGAGTAAGGGGAACTACATCCACACAATGCTAGCTAGAAAAACTTACTACCTTGTGGCACCATAACGGTACCGCTCAATTGAATGAACCCACTGCTGAAAACATTCTTCATATGAAAAATTCTTGATTGTGTACACTTCTTGTGCCTTCATGCCAACCACCACTCTTAGGTTAGCATCCAACCTATTCCAAAGTTGGTCCTTCAAGAATGACAAGGAAGAAAAACAACGTTCAACAAAGAAAAATAATAATGTTGGCAACATGGCACACCTATTCCAATTAAAGGAATCCTAGCATGATCATATAGAGATGGACAAGGCTTCATAAAGATGTGTGGACAATAGTAATAAAAATTATTCATAATAAGGCTTCAAATGTGTACTATATTTCAGAATCTTCATTAGATTGGTATAATCTTCATTTTTAGCAGTGCTTTCACATTTGGGTGTTGGCATTGTTTTTTTCATTGAAGTGGAGTTTGTGAACCCTATGGCTATCAACATGGCAAGACAATTCCACTTTGGAATTTTGGGGGTCATTTACCCCATTTTTTTTACAAAGACTTGAAGCTGACCTTTTTTTTCTGAGGAAATTGGGCATTAAATTGCTTAAAAAAACCCTTCTTGATAGAGATAACATTTCACCAAAAAATGGAAGTAGAAACCATCTTTAACGTTCAAAATTGCATGTGCAAGGGAGCCCTATTTGTATGAATATGGAATCCATAAAATGATGTATTTTTACATATCCTTGGGTAGGTACATGTCCCCCTACTATGGGAATAGACTACAAAAATTTCAGCTCTAAATCATTAATTTTGGGCACTCCCCAATATTCAAAACCCCCTAATCCTTAAAGTATGATAAATTAGCAAAACTGACTACTAAATATAAAATGATTTTTTTCAATTTCTAAAAATTAAGGGATATGATTACAATGAACTTAACCATCTCTAATAAAAAATTTATGTTCATTAGGTTCTACCATCAAAAGTTCTTGCAAAAAACAACTTTATTATTTACTTTGAATGTGACTGAAAATAGAATTGGTCTTTCTTGCAATCACCCTACAAGGAAGCCTTGATTATGTGATTTTTTTATAGTGTATTAGAGATCATTCCTCAATGTTTGTATCTATGTGGAGCTTGTATACGGCAAAGCTTTGAACCCCTGGGTTCGCTTTCCATTCTATAGCTCTATCCAAACTAGTTTGTGATTATTTGAACCCAATCTAGCTAGCCCAATCATGATTTTGAATCCAAAACTACCTAGCACATATATGGTTATTTGAATCCAACTAGTTGCTCATGAGTTGAGACTTGGTTTATAAACTCAAGAAAGTGAAAAAACTGAGATGAAGCTTGTAGTCTGTGAGCTCAAAGAAGGTAGGATGTGAAGCGAGTAGTTGGTCTATAAGCCTCACTAAGCTATCTCTAAAATCATAACTAGCACTAGAAGTCCCAAAATCTTGTTCCAAAAATGCATCTAAACTAATAAAAAACAAGAAGATGAAGGTTTTGATAAGATAAGATAAGGGTTGCAAGTGAAGAGTGATATAAGATTAGAATCAAGTGAAACCATGTAGGAAAAGAGATAAAGGTTAAGTTAGACAAATTAGAATTGACATTAGGATACAAAATAGATCTTTAGCAAGAATTGACTTTTAAACAAGGAAAAAAAATCAAGAGAAAGGGGTGTTGACTTATAAGAAACCATTAGAATATATCAAGGGTATTAGTTGATAATTAGATCAAGGATATTTTAGTCAAAGAAAAAATAGAAGAAAAGAAAAAGAAAAGAGAAAGAGATAGTTTAGATGGTAAATTAGAGTGACAATTTCCATTTGTAAAATCCTTGATTACGTGGTGAGTACAAAAAAAGGGTACAAATTTCAAACAAAACATCAACACGATGGAGCATGAAGGATCCCATAAGTCATTTGGGCTGAAATCATGGAAGATAGAGCCAAGTTAAAAGTCAACTCTGAGGTACGTTTTTTAACAACCCAATTTCCATTAGTTGCTTTTGTTTTAAAATTCCAAAGGCAAGGTAGAATTTACAAGTTCAATTCAGACCCATGGAACCATTCTAAACTATAAGTTTAGATTTATATTATTATTGATAATTTCTAGAGGTTTTCAAAATCGTATTATTCTTAGAAAATAGATAAAAATCAAGGAAGATAAGCATGGATGAAGTTTAGTAGTAAAAATGGATGAAAAATAGAAAAAATCATCCAAGAAAGTTCAAAAAAGAGAACTAGAATTTAGACTAAAGTTGGAGGTAAAATCCCAAAAGAAGAATCAATTCAGAGTCGTAGATTAATTATAAAAAAAAAATAGTGGATGAAGTTCTATAGTACTAAATAACAATTAAATTTCATCCATCTATAACTTTCAATAGGGAGGTTCAAAATTTAAGTGTCTTAATGTTTTAGAAGGAAAATTTTAGGTTTTACAAGTTTAAAATAATAATAAAACTAAACATAATAAATTAGAAGTAGAAATCCAAGTAGTAAGTTTTGAGAAAATAGTCAATTAGAATCTTTTGGAAACAACCAAGGAACAATTTAAATTTAGAATCACTTAGAAGACAATTAGAGGATTCCAATGCTTAAATGCTATTTTACACTTAGAAAATAGAATTGAATCAAGAAATATAGAATAGGATGAAATTTGAACTTAAGCAAGCTTAGACTTGAATGAAAGTGTTAATTATTCATCTTCTTCAAGCAAAATTAAAATCATAGATACTAAAATTAACTCAAAACAAATTTCAAAAATAAAAAATGGGTTTGGGTTCAAAAGTCAACAAAAATCAATGGATGAAGTTTAAAAGAACAATTTCAAACTAAAACTTCATCTAGCCATAACTTTCACTAGAAATCTCCAAATTTAATGATACTTACTGTTTTGGAAATTAAAAAAAAATTATTTATGGCTAAGATATCTAAATCCACTTCGTATTGAAGGACTGGAATTTTTGGCTTGGTTAGACTATAACAATCAACAATGCTAGTTATTGAAGTTTGATCCTTTTTCTTGAGCAATTTGAACTACTTAAAGCAACTACTCATCAAATAAAGCAACTACTCATCAAATATTTATCCATTGCTTGGAAGGCACAATGAACAATGCTTAGGCACCCACCATACTAGAAAGTTCACATTGGAAGCACAAAGAATTTAGTTGTGCTCATTTTATCTCAAGGTTGGAGATAAAACGCTCACTATATAACTTGTTACTTGATAGAAATAAGGTAAGCAAAGCCATTATGGATTGCAACCCGATTGGAAGCTCTACTTTTGGATCTAGTTTAATTTTGTTGCATTCTAATGTAGTTTTTATTGCATTGAGTGTGCAATTGGAACTCAAAGTTTTGGAATTAGAAATGAAAGGGTTGGAATTAGGTTGAAAAGTCACCATTTGAAGAATTCAATAAATTTTATGAACTTTCCCATGTGACTTCTACTTATGGCAAAATGTTCCACTAGATGTTTATTCAGCCCTTTGGGAGACTGCAAGTTATAATACTGCGATAACCAAGGAACGCGACTGCTGTAGTGACACATCAGTGGTCCTACATGGACGAGAGGCTGCCAACTAATATCTCAATTTTTTTTCAACTTTCTTTTGCATTTGAAGAATTTTGTTTTTGAATTTTGAATTTTTTTTTGACAGTTGCCCATTCCTTCACTGTGGAGAGAATAGTGAAGGGAACATGCCTGAAACAGTCTCCCGGAGGCCCCAAAAAACATCTAATGATTCATTGTGCTTTGGAATTTCCATTGGATCCATGTAGGGAAGTAAGAGAGTAACATTAGAATTGAAGAAGGGCAAAAATTGTCCCCCTCGAGACCACGAGCTATGTATTTCTGTTCTAATTAACTACAATGTATCATCTTTTCCACAAATGGGTTGATTGAAATATATGTGAAATAAACCCTAATTTGTCATTTTTTTGCGAAAAAATTGTAAATCCAATAACTATATATCTATGTGCGGTGACCAAATTTTAGGTAAGCATAGATGAATACAATCACCAAAAAAATATTATATTTTCTAGTATCTAAATGAAAATTAAGTTAGGAAGCCCATTGTAGACCATCTAATTGTAGCATATAGTTAGACTTGTTGGATTTTTAAAAAAAATGCAAAAAATAGCATATTAAAGAATATTCTACGAGTATTTTGATCAACTCATATATGGAAAAAAAATGCATCACAGGTGTTCAAAGCAAAATCACATAGCTTCCCATTGTGGACCCTCGAGCAAGCCCTCAAGAGACTATTCTTGCCCTTTTGATGCTAATGTAACTCTCTTAATCCCTAAAGTTCCTTGACTTTGTTTTCATCAAAAACTCTCTAAAACTGCCATATCTAATACAAGTATCATATTTTAAAACAAAAACATTTTGGGGCACTTGTAACCATAGGATCCTGTAGTACACTAGGTTGAGAAGATGTGGAAAAAATTTCAAAAATTATCATTGTGGATTGCAAGATAATAGTGTTTGAATTGACAAAAATCCTTTTTCTAGCCCTCAAAAAAATAAGGCAATTGCACTTCACAAGATCACATTTGTATGAAAAAATGTTCATGTTGATGGTGTCTCTTTGGACTCACTCTTCAAGGCAAGTTGGCTACATGCTTGAAAATCTACATCTTGTGATTTTATTTTCCAAAAATATTGAAAATTGAGTTAAATAAAGGACTTTAAAGTTTATTTTAGAGTAAAAAATCCATAACTACCCACAAACTAAAACTCCTCATAACTTTCATCTCATAGATCAAAATGGAATGATTAAAAGCTCTCTACATATATACAATTGTAGAAAACCAATTTCAAATTTTGTTTATGAAAAAAGTGATTTGTCCTATTTGCCCAAATTGCCCGGCGAAGAAAAAAAACTACATAGCATACAATAACTTTTTAATCATGTAGTCAAAAGTTATGAAAATTATTGGGCCTTAAAAGAAAAAATTCATCCCCATGTAGTGTGAAAATTTCAAGGAAAAAGAATTTCCATTTGTAGTGAGTTACCCAAAATTGCTATATTGCCAAAAACGCAACTTGGTCCTTTAGGGTTTAATTTCCTACATGGTTCCAATGGCAATCTAAAAGTGTTCCTTCATAGTTTAGAGTAATGCAAAAATATTTTACCATGTCTAGAAGCTCCATGGTGGTGTTCATTGATTGTGTCTTTTCAATCCAATTGAGACCCTTTGAATCCAAATTCTACATGAAATGTAATTTCTACTAGATTAGGATGCAAGAGAGCAATATTGAATCTAGAATCAACGTCTCTTTATTGCAATATTGAACTATAACTGTGACCACAATCTAATTGTCCTTCCAAAATTTGACATTAGACATTGGCCATGAGAATAGCCTTGTATTTAAAAAATTTTAAAAACTATCTAAGACTAGGAATCTAAATTGGGGTATGATCCATAATGGGTTTGTCTACTTCAGTACTAAGGTAGTCTACTCTTAAAGCAATCATTTAAAAGCTGATTGCCTTTTGGGGGAAGCTAAACTCCTTAAAATAATTTTCAGAAATTTTTTGTAGGGAAAGAAATGGAACTAATGGGCAATTTCGTTAAAATGGCGGTATTCCATTAAAATGGTAGTTCAAGGGACCAATTGGGGCATGAGATTTTGTGGAAGATAATGGTGGGGGCGATGCCATACATAAACAAGTAATAATTTGGACATGCATGGAACACAATGGATACTTGATATGAGATGGATAGGTGCCTCAGTACACCTCAGTCTCTGTTACTTCATGTACAAATGCCAATGGAATGCCGCCATTTTAACGAAATTGCCCATACTAGCATCTAAGGTAGTATGCTCTAAAAGCACCCGCCTTCTTCAAACCGTCTCTATTTTGAGGTGAAAAATGGAGACAGGGTGATCCTTAAATGGACCATTGTAGCAATTAAATGCATTGAGAAAAAATTATTTTTCTATTGCAATAGCCAATCATTGCCTTTGATTTTTGCACATTTGTTTACAAATTGCAAGTGGATAGATTTTGGGAGACCTATGGTCACAAATAGGTGCCTATACCCTAAATCTTTGAAAATTTGTAAGTAATTCAAAAATCCTTGGAAAAATACAAAACCCCTTGTGTTAGTTTCCACATCCATTTTTTTCTCTGGAAAATGGTCTAAAAATAATTCTATCTATGTATGCCTACAAAAAAGGCAGACCAGCTCTTAAATGGTTGCTTTTAGAGCATACTACCTTAACCCAAGTCGTTTCATATTTTTTGGACCTTTGTGGAATTAGTTACGATTTTTTGAAGTTGAAATGCAAGGGGCACTAAAGCAACCATCTCCTGAAATGTACATTGTCGGTACATTGAAGAAAGTAAAATATGCCCTTGTGTCATGATCGCTTTTAGAGTAGACTACCTACTAGTCTACTCTAAAAGCGCCTATGCTCTAAAAGCGATCATGATACAGAGGCACATTTTACTTTCTTCAATGTACCAGCAATGTACATTTCAGAAGGTGGTCGCTTTTAGTGACCATTGTGTTTCAACTTCAAAAATTTGTAACTAATTCCTCAAAGGTCCAAAAAATATGAAACGATTTGAGTTAGATGCCAATTTCTTTTTTCTTCCTACGAAAATTTATTGAAAATTGTTTGAAGGAATTTAGCTTCCGTGCATTAGTAGGAAGCCTTGTTTAATTGGATGTTCTTGCGTCAAAGTTGACGGATTTTTTTAAGCATCCAATGTAACATCTTCATGTGTTTATGTCAACAATGACATCCAATGTAGCATAAAGATGTTACATTGGATGTCATTGTTGACATAAACACATGAAGATGTTACATTGGATGCTTAAAAAAATCCGTCAACTTTGACGCAAGAACATCCAATTAAACAAGGCTTTCTTCTAGTGCGTGAAAAGACAATCGGCTCTTAAATGGTTGCTTTAAGAGGAGACTACGTGACTAGGCAATTTTTATAGATGAATATATCCAAGTGCAAAATTCTATCCATTTTTCCCTTACAAGCATACATTTTAGGACACGTGTCATTCTATCAAGAAGAAAACCAAAAGAAAATGTTAGGGTGCAATTAACTAAAGGGCGGAGGTTCATAAAGTGCCCATTTAAGAGTTGAAAATTTAATTTAATGATTTAATTTCTTCAAATATTTTTCAATAAATTTTCCTTGGAAGACAAATGGAATTGGCATTTAACCCCTAAGCATCCACACTCATCTTTGAAATTGATAGTTTTGGAAAAATCATCATAAAGTACTATTTGGAAGAATATTTTGGAATTGAGATGCAAATAGAAGTTGTAGAGTTTTAGTTTTAGATTCTATCTATATGGTTAGATTCACCAATGCTATCACCAATACTTTTCTATAAATTTTGAAAGGGAATATTCAAAATTCCTTCAAAATTCAATTAGAAGCAAAATATTATTATTTTTGAGGTAAATTTTGTTGGAAAGGATTTGAAATGAGGTTCTCTTGACATGAAATTTTTTTGGAATTTTTGAGCTCTTTGAGTCTATGACCTCATTTTTGCAATTCCAAGTTTGAACTAGAGTCAACACAAGTCAACCACTTCACACACTTCCACATTTGTAATTTTAGAAAAATATGTGCTCTAGTAACACCAAATCCAACCCTTGGATAGGACCACAACTTCATAAAGTGTCTCTAAAAATTAGGATAACTGTCATCCAAGCTGTAATGAGAAAGAAGTCTAATCTTGCATCTGTACATCGTCTAGAAATTGGATGTCGGAGCGCTCCAGGGTTAACCCAAGCTATTTCATATCTTTTGGAACTTTGTGGAATGAGTTATGAATTTTTGAAATTGGAGCAGACTGGTCACTAAAAACATCCACCTCCTAAACTGTACACCATTTGTACTTTGCTGGTACAATAAGAGAGCAAAATGTACCTTTGCTCTTTTCAGAGCCCCTGTACCTCCTGCCTCACTGCACTGCACTACAGTACAGCCTCACTGCGCTGCGGCGTGGGGCATGCACCTCACCTACCAGTCCTGAAAACTTCGGCAAGCGGCCATTCCAGCATTATCCTGCAATTCTTGTACTGTAATCATAGACTGAAATGAAAAGCTGGGCAATAATAATCCACGTACAGGCAAAGAGTACAGCCGGCTGTCCCTGCAAGGCTGCAAAGATGATCGAATCTCCGGTCCAATTTCGGACGAATTCCTCGCATTCCGGTCACACAAGGTATCGATCTGACCGCAAATCGGGTCAGAGTGTGAGTATGAACTTCCTCGTACAGAAAAGGTTCCATGGCCTTGGACCGTGACCGACGGACTGGCTTTCAGTTGACCTCCCAAGAGTAAAGATCTGTATGTGCAGTTGAGGAGCGAGGTGCGGCACTTTCACGGCGCGGCACTTTGGGCCCCGGCCAAAGCAGGTGTATGTCGGCCGCTTTAGAGTCCACGTGGAATGGTCAATCTGGTCTCGGCCTCGCTTTCTTCACAAATTAAAGCAAAGGAAGGGGCGAACTGGCCTCAGGCACATCAACTTTGCTGCTTCGCATAGCATTCTCAGCTAGGGCCACTTTACAGTGTGGTGGAGAAGTGCACCTGCCGGTTAAGAAGTTCGGGTCAAGACATGGTTATTTGAGGCAATCTGTGGGATGTTGGAGAAGATGAAAGGACGATAAAATAATGCCATGAGAACACCAAGGCGGAGAATTCTTCCAAACAATTTCATCAAGAGGAGAGTTTTGCAATGTGGAAGAAGAAGAGGCAAAGAGCTAGCTAATGCTATTTGAAATAAAAGGAAGTCCTCAATTGTACAATTGAGATATGCCACAATGAAAAGACAATAAAAGAAGCTGGAGTTTTCTAGAGGCTAAGTTTCTTGTTTGGGGATTGACGCCGAACAAGAAACTTGACCTCCAGAGAACAATCCCCTTACAAAAAGTGTTGCCATATAGGCAACCATGTCATTTTTTCATCCATACTTGACATTTTCCACCCAACAAGTCTTGATTTTAGCATAAACTTAATATGGTGAAGAACGAAAAAAATTCCAATTACATTGCTCCATTTTCCTACAATTCTTGATTGGTGTACTTTTCCACCAAAGTATAAAGCAGCTCTTAATCCCTTGTGAGGAGGTCCCTTGGCCTTGGCTTTTTTTTTTTAAAAGGTTGATATTGAAGCATTTGGCAAGCTTACTACAATGAGTTTATATTTTTATTCTTGGATATGAGTGCTATAAGTGGCTAGGGTCTTAACCTGAATTGCGACCTAGTTATGCAACCAGACATCTATGTATCCTTTATAAGTTTGTGAATAGGTTGTGAAGTCCCATACTATTAGAGTAAATTTCAGGCCTCCAGAGGGCTGCTCCACAGCCCTCTGAGGTACCTTGAAATTTATTTATTTTTTGCTCAATGCGGGACACTTCTGGAGTGACAAGCTGAGCTCTGAAATAGCTTGGCTTGTCACTCCGAAGCAACCCTCTGGAGGGCTGATATTTCTTCTATAGTAAGAATGTTATGAAGAGCTCTAAGATTTCTTTTTTCTTTTTTCTTTTTTGAACAAATGAGATAAATTCACTACATTAAAACATAATGATTTAAATACAACCATACAAGGTGTAGAAATAAGGGCAAATCTCTAAAAGTAAATTGTAAACTGACTACTATCCAATCCTAGCAACTAGGTTAGAGCATCTTCACCAGGGCATAAAATACTATCTTAACAAGAAGTTTCTACACCCTAGTGAATTCTTTAGTCCTATTTGTTGATCCCTTTGGAATTTGTCAATGCAAACCTCTCCAAAATTTCCACCCAATATTTGAAGTTATAGTACCTTCATGTTTAACCTATGCTACATTCAAATTGACCTAACCCCTTTTGTAGATAGTAGATAATGAAGGTTTTAAAACTTGACATCATGCTTGGGCTTCAATGCGCCATATCCTAGGTTGTTGCACCTTAGAGAGTGTTATTTGCAAGGTCACAGAGGCTTTCAAAATGCCAAGTAGTGGGGGCTTATTTACGAGGCAAGGTTAGTGAACAAGTGTTACACGGCAAGGAGCAGTTTTAGTGTTCAATTCCCTGTTTCTTGGTACTAGATATACTCTTAGGTTGTTGCTACGTGATCCTCATGTCTTCTTGCTTGCAAATCATAGAAAGTTGCCTAAGAGGGAATCAAACTTGGCTAGATGCTTAGTTGCAAAGGGGAGAAATTTGACAATACTATTCCTATATTAAGGGTTGTTACACCTTCTTCTTTCCATCTTCAATTTTTAAAGAATGAGGACGTGGTACTCTCTCCTTGAATTGGAGAGCGTCTGTTTTCTAAAGATTGAGAAGTTTTTTTCTTTTCTTTTTGAGATGAAAAGCCATATCCATTCTCATTTTTCACACAATGAAAAACGAAGTCACACCTTCTTCATGGAGAAGGGGCTCCTATTCAATTGACACTTCTTTCTACTCTTGACCATACCTTCTCATTCTTCATTAAAGTTTCATCCTCAGAGAAGATGTGAGAATCCTTATTGGTTCCAAGCATGGGAAAGAACAAAACAAGACAAGTAGGAAAATCTTGTAGTCATAAAACATATGAGTTCTCAATATTATTAATAGTGTGTTTTTAAAGGAGAATTTTCAAAGAAAAAACCACCCTTATTATACCTGATTTTGGTCTTGTTTACTTTTAGCTCAAACTAAACTAAAAAAAATAGGGAAAAGGAGAATGGAATCACCAAAAATATCTCCAAAAAAATTTTGGACATGAAACTTACTACATTTTTTTTCTTTTAAATGGATGAAAGCATAATAGCGATGGATGGATGTACCATGCCCTACCAAAAAGCCAACTAGTACCGCTCGTGTGGGAAAAGGGAAAATAATGAGGTAGCAGTCTTTTTGAATGGTAGGTCACTGCAAAGAAATGGATGATTCAGTTTTCCAGATGACCTGCAGGCCTGCATTCGAGACTTCCACTAGGGTGAGACCGTCTGCGTCACTCCTTTTCCAACGAGAGAACAAAACAAAAGAACCGCTGAGTGCTTCACAATAATTTACGACAAAGCCTTTTCAGAATGGCACCAATATGCTCAGACACCAATGAGATCCAGATCTAAGCTTATACAGTAAAAGAGGAGGGTTTGGTGTGCGTGAACACCTGAGCAAGTGAAAGTACCTGATCCTGACAACATGTCGCTTCAGTACAGGATGCTAAGTCTGTTAACCATGTGATTCAGACGCTTTCAGATTCTCAGTCGATCTGGAAAATCTTTTCTTGAAGAAATCCATTGACTGAGACCTATCAGTCGTGCACTGTTCCATTAACATTCATGCTTTACACATACATCTTTTTTCTGAAAACAGTTGGGGTAACAGAAGAGAACGCCAATTCCGTTATACTGATCGATCGGCGATATTCGATACGCCATTTTGACATGTACACTTGCTTGTTTGTCGATAGAGATTGAAAAATTAATGTGTGAATTGAATTTCATCCACAACATTGTACATTGGTAAGCAGGATTTCCACCCCTATCCTGCATCCGCCTGCACATACCTTGCTCTTCGCTGCTTAGTTCAATTCATTTCATTTCATTTCCTTCCGAGGTTAGGGTCCCGGGCCCGAGGGTTCACTCCGCCATTTTATTGGAATTGCTCCGAAATTGATGTTAACGTGAACCGGTTACTCAGAAAGAATGTCTCACCAAACATGCCATAGAGTGCATTCATTTTGTGCTAGTGAGCTTTGTCATATGCAAAAAATAAATGAATTTAATCTGAAATATCTTCGCAAATTTATAGCAATATGAGTCACACCGTCTGTGTAGAATAATATTGTTGATAACTTTGGCCCTGACTGGACACAACCTTGGAATACTTTTGTACCCAGGGCCTCCCTCACGTTGAATTCCAAGCACAAAAGACATTCTAAAGCAGCGATGCTGTTCAACAGTCTCGAGCTTATCCTGTAAGTTCGAATGCTCAAGAAAAAGAGATTCATTCCTGATTTTTCATGTCAATGGCTCTGACTCGTGAACTCTGCAGATACTCTTGTGCCCATCTGACTTTCTGATATCTACTCCTATACGTCACTCAAACCTCTCTAATTTCACTCTCACTAGTGGTGGAAACAAGAGTTGCATAGACCAAGGAAATGTCGCGTACAGTAGACCAACGAAATGTTGCGTACAGTAGACCAACGAAATGTTGCGTATAGTAGACCAAGGAAATGCCGCGTACCATACACCAAGTAAATACACCAAGTAAATGACGCGTTACGGTAGACTAAGGAAATGACTACAATAAGGAGACCTACTAGTAACTCGTCAAGTTTGTCATGTGGGCTTTTTGTTGTCATTTCCCTAGTTTGAGACCCACGTTTTTTTAGAGACCCTACTATTCCATAACACTTTATAAATAGACAATAGTAATCTTCATGCTAGGAAGATATTATGCTTTGCTAGATTTATACATGGGAGGGATAGACTTATCCCTTAATTCAAAGATTGGAGTTGGTTAAGGAGTCATATAAGACAATTTTTTTCACTATGCGGTCCCCTTTTCAAGGATGCAAAAGGGACCCTTGCCTCATTGGTGAACAATGTTATATCCCTCTCATACTTGTGGTTGAAAAAAAATGACTAAGACATGGTAGTTTATATGTTTGATAAGTAATGACAGTATAACAAGTGACTAGAGAATATTCTAAAATATCTTATAAAATTAACTTTGGGTCACGTTAAAATGTCATATCCTTCAAATGAAATTAAGGCATAATTACATTGTCAACAGTTTTGTTTGGGCATCCTAAATCTGAACATGTTTAGTATTTAAGATGTAAAGTTTCAAACCTATAAGTGTTCAAAATTGTCCCCAATTGAGAGGAATCGGCCCAATTTTATAAAAAAAATCTTCTTTTCGGTGACGATTTTACCTGAATAAAACAGAACCAGATCGACTTGTTAGCTAGAATTAGGTTTAGAGGGAAATTGTTATTACGATTTGCAAGCATTATCACAAGCTTCACTTCTGAACAACGTAACAGAGAAAGATTATGCCAATTGTTACATTTCGTAGCTTGCAGGTTGTCAAAGTGTAAGATCCAATTACTGCTCACCACTCTTCCTCCGATCCTCTCTCATCTGCAATCCAGAAATACCACTCTAAGTTTTACTGGAGTAGTTTCAAACTTCGAACTTGCCTGGAGTGATGCCAATTCATTTGTACAGTACTCAAACTTAAAGATTCAGGTGCTTTTCCAGTATTGACTCATAGAGTGATAGGTGTGGCGCTGACCACCCTTCGATGTGTCACGATTAGAATGGATCTGAATATTATAAAGCTGGCAGAGATTTCTAATACTGGAGGTGCGTTCCATGCGATTTGTACGGCCTTATTAAATCAATCAATACAAGGTATATACGCGAAGGACCTGTAACTTGACTGTGGAAGAATTCGCGAAAGGTTTGGGAGCCACGGTCAAATTGAAAATTGCCTAGACCAACTCACAAGCCTGTCAGCCCCAAAATCATGTATGGGACCCTCACTCAGAAACTTTGATGCCCACTTGACTCGAAGAAGCGTGATCTGCACAAGAGCGAGAACGATTTGAAGTCGCTTGTTTTGCCAAGCACCGTGATATAGTATTGTTCCTAGATTCCTAGGTAGTAAGAAATTTCTGGAGGTCGATCTGTCTTTATTCTGTGTTTTTTTTGTTGAGGTGCCTCCCAAAATTTGATTGAGGCTATCAATACTTGCGAGGCGTTTTTGTTATTTTGGTAACCATAATATATATAAATTATGGCAATTTACAAAAAGAATTCAACTACTTTGCTATAAAACTGGCAAGCTTAACAATCTCATTTTCTCCTTCAATTTCTCAATGGCTAGCTTGTAGTGAGATCAAAATATTTGCTGAAGTATGGCAAAAAATACGTAGACCAAAAATGAATGACTACGACATCATACTACGGCATATGTAACATTATTCAACAATTATGAACGTTTCTCATAGTCAATTCCCCGGGTCAATACAATAGAATTGTATTGTACCATTGTCAAATGCTGAAAATTCAACCAACAAGTCAAATCCTTACTAAAAATTGACACTTAGTAGCAGTTGACACATCTAAGAAGACATAAAAGGGAAGACCAAGAATGGGCTTTGAGAAAGATTTGAGGTTATTGGGCCATGCATTTACACAAAAGAGGAATTAATTAGATTCTTCAAATAAATTAAACTATCTTTGATTATCATATCTAGTGGCCAGGTGCAACATTCCCTACCAAATAAATAATTAAAGTTGAGACAAGTGGTTCATTAGATGCCTACAAATAGAAAGATTTTTCTTCCCATTCTAAAATTTTTTTCTTGAAAAAATAACTTCTCAAAAATTATAACTTTAGTTTTTAGAAATACTTTTTGCCAACTCTAACCACTAGGGACACTAATTGTATGATTGGACTCAAAATGATTCTAGAGCTTCATTCCTAAATAATGATATAGGTGCAATAAATCTATCTTTCATTATTTTGTGTTTAAAAAAACAATAATTTCTTTTGAAAAATTGGAAACTAAACTGTTTTGCCTAAGGTAGGCATGCATACCCATTTGCAACCAATATAGAATCTTTCATATAGCTTGATTTTGAGTATGTCTATCTCCTCAAAACATTGTATAACCAGGCAATGGTCCTTCCAAGTCCATGTTGGGAAGGTAATGTTCCTCCCTAGATACCTATGAAGAATCATTAGAGAATGCAAGGATTGGAGTTGACTGAGGAGTCATTTAACCCTCGAAGGACACAAAAATCTCGTGACTAAAGTAGTCACCAAAATACTCCAATCGATTATGAAAAAAAAAAAGTGCATTCTTTATTTCTACAATGAAGACTCTTGGTCCTTGGACGCGGTAAGACTCTAATTTTGTTCACTATGGGCTCCCCTTTTCATGGATGAGACTTTATGCCGCATAGTAAAACAATATTACTTAGCTCACAACCGTATGCTTACTTCATATGTGCTGCTGTGACGGCTCATGTGCATCACTAAGTGCCGTCACAGCTCTGTAAAATCCGTCTTTTGTAATGCTTCCAGTACTAGCTCTACGCGGTCAGCCAAGTTGGTCCACAGACTGATTCGTAAAAATCAGACAGAACTTACCAAGGTTGCATGTTACAGGATAACAGGATGACTGGATGACAGGCTAGCTGCATAAAGGTAATGATCACAATTTCAGAAATGGTAGGTCCACAGCGTCGTTCTTGCACCAACCAGCAACTGTTTGAGCCGGTCTTGAGCTTGAATGGCACTGGAAGTCCAACTACCGAAGCAACCCATTTCACTCCGTTGGTTGGTCAGAACAAGAAGATACCGGTAAATTCTTTCGATCCCTGAGAGCCCTTGAATTCATCCAATTACCGGTTGGAACGATCAAGATTCAAGGCAAGGCGAACATACAACTGAAGTTGGACTGAGAAGCAGCGTGGCTGGTAAACAGAAGCTTCACATGCTGGTCCCAGAGTCCCGGTACGGACGGTGTTCTAGCTAGCTAGTTCATACAAAAGCTCACCTCAACGCTCACCTTTATACACTATAAAAGGGGAGTCGCCACTTCAACCGATTACAGCTTACCACAGTTTGTACTTCAGACCCGACACTGTGAAGTACTGATCGAATTCGAGTTGTGAGGCAAGCCAAGGACAATGGCCACCACCACAGCCGCTGTTGGCGTTTCGCATGACGAGATTGGAAGCTCCAGCAAAGCGCAGTCGTTTGCTCACACGGAGATTCTGAATTGCGACACGGCCGATGTGTGGGAAGCTTGTAAGCATGCAGTGGCGCTTCTTCCCGACCTGGCTCCGGAGTATTACTCCAAGGCAGAGTTCGAGACGGGCTCCGGGGGCCCTGGGAGCATCAGTGTCATCCACTTCGGTAACTGTCCTATCTTATACCTCGGATTGGTCTTCGTTCTCTTTCTGTACAAGTATGTTTCAATTCTGAATTGTAGGTTTCTGCAAACCAAACATCAACTGAAAAAAGGCTGAAGGATGAAGAGCTGCTCAGATGCGTGGCACCCTCTGTATGTATGTTCTCTGAAAAGAATGTGCCAGAGGTGTACTTTTTCGGGGGTACGGTGCTGTCACCTGAGCATCACTCCCTCCAGAATTCCAGAAGGGCCAGGCGAGGATTCAAAAACGTAACCCATGTTAGATAAACTGGCAGAACTTGGCAGGCAGAGCTAAGGTTGTATCTTGAGAAATGGGAGCAGATTTGAGTTGACTGACTGTAAATTGCAGACCACATGCAGTTCATGTCCTTGATTATTGAGTTCAAGGATTCAGTTCGCCACCCTCGAACTCAATTGAGCACTCGTTTTCATTTTCGAAGCCATAGACACTTGAAAGTTCTAATTCTGCTAGTTTTAAGCGCTTGAATGCAGTATTAAATCCGCCATTCAACGGGAAATGAAGAATCAATCTTTTTGATCATACGCTTTGAATTGGTGACGGGATTGGTGATTGATAGAAATTAAAGTAATGATTAAGTAACATTGATTGGGTTTAATCTGTGTACTAATTGGAGACAGTGATGGTTGATTGTTTGTCCTGACAGCGACTCCTGGAGCGGGATTCGTCAAGCAACGGGTTGACAAGATTGACAACGAAACTAAGACCTTGACGTACACGATCATCGACGACGACGTCTCCAGCTACAGCTCCTTCGCGGCGACGTTGCACTTCGCTCCCACGAGCGATGGCAGCAAGACGGAGGCGACTTGGAGTGCTAAGTACGAGGCGGTGGGGGTTGAAGGCCCGCCGGAGAATGCTTTGAAGATGGTGATCGTGACCTTGAAGACGTTTGAGAAAGCGGCTGTGCAGAAGAGAGTGGTGCGGCATACGAGAACTTTGGAGGCCCCGGCGGATACCATCTGGAACATTCTGATGCATGAGGATGTCGTCCTTCCCAAGGTCATCCCTCATATCATCGATTCCTATGAGTATTTGGAGGGCAACGGTGAATCTGGCAGCATCCGGTTGATGAGACTGGGCGAAGGTATTTCCTTTAATCCTATCGATTTTAATTACAATAATTTTAATTTCAAGACTTTATTCACAAATAGAGGAGTAGAGGAGTAGAGTATTGCAAGAAGAAATCAATTTGGTCCTAAGGTCGGTGCTTGGGAATGAAGACTCTAACTGCCACTCCACTGTTGGAGTTTTTTCTTACTCCTGTCCCTGGTTGGAGGTCTTTCGTACTGCTACTCCACATTCTTTATATGCGTGGAAATTCACAACATTGGCACAGTCAGACCTTTCTAAACAGAATAGGGCACTAGCTAGGCGTCAACAAACGGAATGTTATTGCCAAATGCTAGACAGTCAGTGATTATGTTTCCAATTAATCATCCCTGAGCGTCTATACTAGATGTACGTTAGGAAGTCCACTACATATTTACTCTTAACAAATGTTGGAAATGTCAGTATGTTTTACTACCTTCCCTGAAGCTTCCCCAATAATATATTTCAGAATCAATTAAGTGAACTCCAGACATTTATTAAAGGTAGCAGTTGTCAGTTTTTAACACGTACATACGTACTTCGGGTGAAGAACACACTGAAGCTACAGTAGAGAATCAAGGGATCGATACATTCTCTCAAGTTTCAATCATTTGATCTTTCAGAAACCTACTGAACGTTAATTGTTGCTATATAGTACGCCTCTCAGTCAGAATTACATGTGCACCAAAATTTCATTCTCTCTAACACATTGTTTGCGAATGTTGTGGCTGTGGCTGCAGCTATTCCTGGGGGCAAGCACGTGATCGAGCGCATAGACCAGAACGACAGCGCCTCCAGAACCTTCGGTTACACAGTGCTGCAGGGCGACCCAAAATACAAGTACCTGTCGGCAGTGATGCAGTTTCTGGACGGCCCCGTGGAAGGGACCACCCTGGCCAAGTGGGTGGGTGTGTATGTGCCGCAAGCGTCCACCATCCCGCCCCCAGATCTAGCTCTGCACGTCTGGAAGGTGTTCGAGAATGTGGCCAAGACCTCCCCGCAAGCTGTCTACTGAGCGATCGACATTCACATCGATCAGCGACGTAAACCGGGTGGATCGGACTTCATTCAGCAACTTGATTTGCAGTTTCGATATATAATTATTCTCCCATTGATGAACATGATTTTAGGTATTATCGATCGATTCCGCGATTGATCATTGGTGCCGCCTTGTATCATTCTAGAATAAAACAATTATGTGCAGACGAGCATTATGAGGTGGGTTGGCTTGCTGGCAAGCAACAGAGTCTTTGCCACTTTGGCAGGTCGTTCGATCAATTGAAGTACAGTAGTGGAGTTTACGTGGTCTGGTAAAGCCTGCATGTCATAATTTTAGTTCGTAATCAATAATTAATGTGACTGAGAGCTGAAGAGATATACGTACTTAGTCAGTAGTCACGTACAAGACCGCGGAAATCAAATAGTTGTACTTGTAGTGTGCATTGTAACTGTAAAATATGTAGTTTAGTTAACAATGTCATGGATTGACTGTTTATTGTGGCAGTCATATTTGTAAAAATGGCAGAATTCAATAAATTGGCACTTTCCAACTTGGAACCTTCAATCATTTGTTAGCAGTGATTTCTAGTTTACTGGAATCAGTGGAATGTCACAATTTTGGTGTTTTGAAGTAGGACAAAACAACATTGAATATGATTATACTTTTGAGTTTTGACGTAGGTCATTCTAGTACAATATACAAGTACTCATTTTGTACAGTGACTTATTATATGTGGGATATGGTTAATTGGAGTCGTTCTTCAAAACATAAATATCATTAAAAGTTTCACTTTCAACCATTCGAAAATGACTTCATATGAACCTAATTGAACTTTCAAAAAAGCTCCTTGGTAGTTTATTGTCCTTAGGGTTTAACTCCTAAAGTCCCAAGGCCATTTTTCTGTCAAAAACCACTCAAAACTGCCATTTCTATTGCGTTTGTCCAAAAAAACAAAAATCAAATATTTCTTTTTGGAACTAAACCATAGGATCTTGAACTTTACTTGTTTGAGATTATGTGGTAAAAATTTCATGAAGTTTGACCGTACAGATTGAGAGATAGGAGCATTCAAAGTTGAAAAAACAAATTTTTTTGAACACTAGACTGCAATTTTAGATGACTTTGATTGCTATTTGTGGAAAAAATGTGCACTATGGAATTTGAATTTAAAATTTACTGTGTTGAAGAATTGACTTGGGAGTCTGGGAAAAATAAAAAATAAAAAATAAAAATTGATTTTCATACTTCAAAAAAATTTCAAGTAGAAGTAGGTCCAAGATTGAAAGAAAAACTAAATTGTTAACAGCTCTTAGATGGGATTGAAATACAATAATCCCAACGGTGAGATTGTTTTACCTAGCAAGAAAATTTAACCTTTTCAATAAAAAAAATTTGAAAAAATTTAAAAATTGCATTCTAAAATGACTAGATTGCCCAAAAAATAAGATTGTTGATAACTTTCACATCACTAATCAAAATGGAACAAATCAAAGCTTCAAATGTAGACAAAAACATAATCTTTGAGAAAAAAAATTATTTTAATTATTTTGAATTTTTGCAATATTTTTTGTGCTACCCGCCAAGTTCAGTTCTAGGCTTTTTGTGGTATAACTTTTGCTTCTGGGCACCAATTGAAATAAAAACTATATTCCCACAAAGCTTATCAAATTTTCTATCTTCAAAAAAAGTTTGAAAAAATTTGGGTAAAATTTCAGCCCATCGGAACTTGCCCGAATTCCAAATTGTCCCCCAAGGGGACAATGGGACTTTAGGGGTTAAGGATTCATACGGTCAAAACTTTGTGTAAACAAATATTTAGATACCCCAACAGCTTCTTCCAATTTGGACAATACAACAATCCACATTGATAGATTATATTTCAAACTATTGACTTGAAGGGCTCTACAAGATCGCAATTCAATCTTCAAAATAAGGATGATGGAAAAGAATAGTGTGGGAAATTAGGGAGGGTGAGATCATGCTCATCCTTTGAATGCTATGTTTCCCCCCTTTTTGCAAAATTACCCCTCAAGCTTGGGAAGAAAGATTTCCCTTCATATGAATTATATTTCAAACTCCTTTAATTTAACTCCACAAGGTATAAATTTATACCCCAACTCCTTAAGAAATATAATGACAAATCTCCTCTCCTATGAACAATATGAACATGATGGATTCAGATTTTGTTCGTTTTAAGGTAGTTGAGGCATTGAACACTTCAAAAATTAATCGCAAATTCATACTTTGTCAAAAAAACATAATTTCAATTGTTCTCACTTTTTATGACACTTGTACTATTGGGGGAAAAAAATTGAAAAATTTCAACAACCACATGTGGTCAAACTCCTAATTCTGACCACAATGGGTTGTTTCACCTCAACGAAAAATGAACTGAAAATAACATGATTCAGTAAGTTCTGAATTCACATTTGCACTTATGATGCATTTCGGCCTTGGACTAAGTTACTCTTGGTAAGTGATGTTGTCAGGAAGTGCGGTGACTGACCACCCAACGCATTCTGAATTAAGCTTAAGGTAGTATGCTCTAAAAGCGACCATTTAAGAGCTGGTCTGCCTTTTTCATAGGCTTACATGGACAGAATAATTTTTAGATCATTTTTCAGAGAAAGAGAAATGGATGTGGAAACTAACACAAGTGGTTTTATATTTTTTCAAACATTTTTGAATTACTTATAAATTTTCAAAGATTCAGGGCATAGGCACTTATTTGTGACCATAAGTCTCCCAAAGTCTGTCAACTTGCAATTTGTAAACAGATGTGCAAAAATCAAAGGCAATGATTGGCTCTTGCAATAGAAAAATAATTTTTTCTCAATGCATTTAATTGCTACGGTGGTCCATTTAAGGACCACCCTCAAAATAGGGACATTCTTCACCTCAAAATTGGGACGGTTTGAAGAAGGCGAGCATACTACCTTGATGTACAAATTTGATGAGTTCAGACAGATTGGTTTTGGCTCAGTTGATTGTCCTCATGATAAGTTACTTCAGTGAGCCCAGACAGCAGAATTGATGGACAATTCATGAAAATGATAACATAATGATTTGGTGAAATTCATTAACTGTCTGGGTGATGGAGTGTGTTTCAGTAATAAGTAATTGTATTTAATTTACTCTAGCTTAAGCTTAGTTAGTGATCTGTGATCAAGAGCAGTTTTTTTTTTCCCATTTTTTAGGAAGTGTCAAAGTGGTGATATAAAATGTTATAGTGGTGCTCCAAATTTCAACATTCATCCACATATTATATAGAAAATATCATATTATTTAGCACATATCACATGTCTATAATTTGGTTTTTATTCACAACCTGGAGATTTCATCCAAGATTTATTTTTTGGCGATTTCATCCATTTTTTTTCAGGGCATTTTTCTACCATTTTTTAGCCAGATTATTTTTTCTAGTGCGATCTGGCACCAAAAAGTCAAAAGAAAAACCATGATCGAGAGCCGTGTGGTTGTTAAGTTATTTCCTCCCTCCCTTGCCTTTTGGCATGAGCCTTTTAGGTGTTGCCCTCCCCTACCCGCGGAGTATAAAGTTCTTTCCCGAGTGTTTTTATTGGCTCTCCGTGCGTGCTGACATAACATTGTTCACCTTTGCTAGGGGGGGCCCTTTTACTCCCCCCTAATCAGGAGCCCACCAACCAACGAAATTCTAAAGTTTGACAACCCAGGAATCTCCAGCTAAGTCAAGCCAATCAAATTTTCAGTATTATAACTCAAATCTCCTCCAAAGTATCTTGGGAGGAATTATACCTCCACATGGGGAGGTCCGTCAACTGGTTTAACAATGTTATGGGCTCCGTCACGCGTCTGCCGGGTGTTCTTTTCGGTCTCCCAATCACGCCTTCTGGCCCAGGCTGTTTCTTTCCTCCTCCAATGCCCTTGGGTGTAAAATCTACCCTAGAATGGGGTTCAGGAGTGTGTTTCAGAGGGCCAAAATGGCCTCACTTCCCATTTCAATTGGACAGACTTCTAAGACCTAGGATTTATTCTTTTCAGTGCACACACACACAAAAAAAAAACCCTAGGATTTGAGGGTTCTGGTTGGACAATTATTGTTGAAATGTCATTTTGACCCTTTAAAAAAAGGGTGGGGTGGGGTGATAATCTTAAATAATATTGAGGTGCCAATTGGAGATGCATTATTTAATGCATTTCCAAGGAATTCAAAAAACATGCATCATCCCTTCACTAGATGCAGATGCATTATCCAACCCGTAGAGGATTTTTGGCTATGTTTTCACCAAGAACACTCCCAAACTGTGATTTCTAGTACAAGTACCAAATTTTGAAAGAATGGGAACATTTCTGGACGCACGTAACTATAGGATCTTGTAGTATGCTGACTTGAGAATACATGGAAAAAATTTCAGAAATTTCCACCGCATGGATTGCAAGATATGAGCTTTCGAATTCATAGAAATCCATTTTGGGGGGCCCAACAAAAAAATGGGCAACTATTTTTCACAAGCTTACATTTGTATGAAAAAATGTCCAATGTGGTGGTGCTTCTCTGGATTCATTCTTCAGGGCAAGTTGGCTACATGTTTGAAAATTTTCAAATCATTTGGAATTTTACAACATATAGGGAAAAAAATAGTAAATAGAAAGAAGTGGAAAATGATTCAAAATACAAAATTGTTAAGAATTTTGGATATGGAATTGAAAAATGCCAATATCAATGGTTAAAATGTTGTAATGAACAATCTACATCTCATGACTTTATTTTTTTCAAAAAATATTGAAAATTAAGCAAAATAAAGGACTTCAAAGTTTATTAAGAGTAGAAAATCCAAAATTGCCCACAAACTAAAACACCACATAACTTTTGACTCATTGATCAAAATGGAATGATTCAAAGCTTTCCACATATATATAACTTTGGAAAACCAATTTCTGAAAAAAGTGATTTTTTTTAATCTACTAAGACTGTCCATTTACAATAAAAAGTAACATATTAGGCCGAATGTCATGACTCATATTTCCAAATGTCATGAAATTTAGTGCATATGAAAGACATTCCTCATCCCCACCTTCTATTAACCCCTAAAGGACCGGACTGTGTTTTTTGGATGTATAGAAATTTTGGGCAGGTACCTACGAGTGGAGATTTTCATATTTGGGACTGAAATTTTAATAGAAATTTTGGGCAGGTACCTACAAGCAAAGATTTTCATATTTGAGACTGAAATTTTAATAGAATGTGGGGGCGAGGAAGATCTTTCATATGCACCAAATTTCATGACATTTGGAAATACAAATCAAAAGTTATAGCCTAATATGTTACTTTTTTCACTAACAGGGCAGTTCGGGCAGATAAAAAAAAATCACTTTTTTCATAACAAAAATTTGTAATTGATTTTCTAGAGTTTTATATACACAAAAAGCTTTGAATCATTCCATTTTGATCAATGAGTCAAAAGTTATGAGGATTTTATGTTTGCATGCAGTTTTGGATTTCCTACTCTAAAATAAACTTTGAAATCCTTTATCTTACCCAATTTTCAATATTTTTGGAAAAAAATAAAATCATAGGATGTAGATACATTATTACAACATTTTGACCATTGAGATTGGAAATTTCAATTCCATACTTAAATTATAAATAATTTAGTATTTTTAATCATTCTCTACTACTACCTATTTACTATTTTTTTCCTATATGTTGTTCTATTCCAAATGATCTGAAATTTTTCAAGCATGTGGCCAACTTGTCTAGGAAAACAAATCCAAAGAAGCACCACCATTTAGGTCATTTTTTCATAGAAATGTGAGCTTGTGAAGTGCAGCTGCCCTGCTTTTTGCAGGGTAAAAAAATGATTTTAGTTAATTTGAATGCTCATATCTTGCAATCCACTTGGTGGAAATGTCTGAAATTTTTACTGAATGTTTTTGATACTATGTAATACAAGATCCTACAGTTAGATATGTCAAAAAAAGTCTTTTTTCAAAATTTTGGTACTTGTACTAGAAATGGCAGTTTGAGAGTGTTTTTGGTAAAAGTATAGTGACGGTCCTTTAAGGGTTAAAATTTCAGCCTACAAATATGAAAATTTCTAATCATATGTACCTATCCAAAATTTCAAAATTTCTATGCTGCCAAAAAAAGCATATTGGTCCTTTAGCACTTGGTTAATGCATTTTCAAGGAATTTAACCCCTAAAGGACCAGACTGCGTTTTTTGGCTGTATAAATTTTTTGGGCAGGTACCTACGACCGGAGATTTTCATATTTGGGGCTGAAATTTTAATAGAATGTGGGGGCGAGGAAGATCTTTCATGCGAACTAAATTTCATCAAATTCGCATAGAATAGTGGAAAGTTATAGTACCATATGTTACTTTTTTTCCCAAATGGGCAGGTTGGGCACCAACGTTAACACTACATGTGAAAACTTAGAAGTCAGCCCAGACGTGCAGGGGCAAGGCTGAGGGCAGCTGAGGAATCCACTGGAATTAAAAAAAAATTAAAAAAAAAAACTTGATGTCATTCACCTGACCTGCAAGTAGCCACTCCTGCAGTCAGTGCCTCACATGCGGCAGTTGAGGGAGACCGGCCATGCCGACCTAACAGGCGGGAGGAGGGAGCCTGCCAAGTGGAAGGAGGGAGGGAGGAGGGAGCCTAACAGGCGGAGGGAGGGAGGGGGGAGGGATTACCACAGTGCAGCCGGGTCATAGCAACTCAATTTTGAGAGTGTGCCCGGATGCTGCATCCCAATATCACCTCCCTAATGACGAGATTTGGGAATTCAATTTTGAAAAAAAATTCTTGTAATAGAAGGCATGTTTGGCAATGTCTGGACCGTTCAAATTTTTCTTTGAAGTCTATGTCCAGAAGATATGATTTTCTGAAAAACTCTATGTGTTAGCCATATTTCAGAATGTAGTGAAGGCATTCCAATTTTTCTGAAAATGTTCTGCAATTCCAAATGAAGTGAAACTTCTTCAGCATGTAGCCAACTTGTTTACACTACTGAATCCAAAGAAGCACCACCATTTAGGATTTTTTTTCCATACCAAACTGAACTCCTGAAGTACAGCTGCCCGAAAAAATGCAGGGACAAAAAAATGAATTCTCTTACTTCGAACACTAATATCTTCCAATCCACATGGTCAACCACTCTGAAATTTTTACCGCATCTTCACAAACAACCTTACTACAAGATCCTACGATTCAATGTGTCCAAATTAATTTATATTTTAACATTTGCTTGCTGCTTTCCAAAAGACAGTTTTATAGCGTTTTCTGTGAAAACGCAGTCAAGGAATTTTAGGGGTTAAAAAAACATATATCATCCATTCACAAGATGTAGATGCATTATTTAAATCACTTTCAAGAAATTCAAAAAACATATGTCATCCATTCATAAGATGACAAAATCCAAGTGGAACATGATAGTGGCACACAAGTCATAATAGAGAGAAAGAGAATTTAAAAGTCTTGTGTGAATATTCAATTGTTTACTAAATATTTAATACATACATGAAGCTTTCAACAACAATATTATAAAAATTTCCAAATTAACTCTTTTGAAAGGTACACATGGTAGTCCAAACTTCCAAAATTGTGAAGATGTATTATAATATGCAACTTAGAAGAATATATTTAGAACGACTGTTGAATAAAACATGTAAAATTTGTTCCATTGATAATGTTTTTATGATTGGATCTATTTTATATTTTCCAATCAAATTTAGTATTTGAAATTGAGAAGCCCTTCTAAACTTAGTTGTAGATTGAATGTTAGTAATTTTCACGAGAGTTTTTCCATAAGATTAAAAGTTAAAGTTCTAATTATGGTGGTTTATAAATATTATTATTTGAATTATTTATTCAACTCATTTTTGAGGTAAAAATATTCATAACTTTTATGTTATAGTATATTATTTTGCAATAAGAGTATTGAAAATTTGCATTGTTCAGATGATAGAGAAGTAAGGTAGAACCACCCATCACCAACCACAAACCCATCAACAATCAATAGAGTGTTTTAAATTCAAGAGATGTTGGGACTAATTTCCAAACATGAGTTCTTGATTACCTACCATCAATTCCTCCATTCTTTTCATGACACATTTGCTTGGTTTGGAGTGCCAAAGTGAACAAGAAGTAGTATCTGAAATGAGCAATTTTGGAATAGTCTACACATTGAACATAGGTTCAGATCAACTTTTGCCTTCCAAAATTCATAGTAAATTCAATTCAAGCAAAATCATTACCAAATTTTGGCAATCCCTCTCATTACTATCTTTGCACTTGTGGAAATATTTTCTTCGCCTTACTACACTCTACATCATTTAGTTTCTCATTTGATCAATTATAGGTGCTTTTATTATAACTTAAATTTCTACAACAATTAGATGGATGAATAATTCAAGGGTTCAGTACTTTTGGATATGTTTGTGACTTTGTGTTTGTCCATTCTTCAACATTTGATCGTTTGGTCTTGAAGGGTTCACTTGAGGTAAGATGACCTATTGGTTAGCCCTTCAATTGTTGTGCATATTTAAATGAATCGGATTTACAATTTTTTTGGGCAATTCATAGAATGACTAATTAAAAAAAAATTCACATGTATTTCAGGCAAATCATTTTTGAGAATTTAAAAATGTATTATAGAACTAGTAGTTGAATAAAAAACACATAGTTTTCCATTATTGTCACTAAGTAGAACCATTCTTGTCTGTTTGATGCTGTAGGGGCTTTCTTAATTATCTACCTAGTTGCAATTTGAAAATTGTTCTTCGAGATTGTTGAATAATGAATGAATTTTTTGCCATATGTAGAAATGTCATAGTGGTGCTCATTGAATTCACTAATTAAATCCAAAAGTTCTTTGACTATTTTTCACAATAAGTATCTAAAAATTGTCACTTCTACATCATGAGCAAGGTTTGAACTGTTTTGGAGAACTCATTCTTTGGCAAAATCAAAATCCCAATGGTGAACACAAATCTCTTGAATTTATACTAAAATTTAAATGAGCTATTGGTTTTTAAAATTATTCTAAAATTGCCATTTTTATTGCATTGTGTGAAAATTGAGATTTTTTTTAGTTTTTAGTTTTAGTTTTCAACCACAGATTATTGACCTATACTACTATGAGAATGTGTGGGAAAAAAATTCAGCCCTTTTGACTTCATAGATTGTGAGATATGAGCATTCAAAATTAACAAATAAAAAATTCACAACTTGCTTGACTGCTTGCCCCTCTCTTTGGCATACTGCCCAAGCTGCTCCTATTGCCCCAAGACTTTCAGGGTCCCATGACTTCTGATTCAGGCATCTCTGGTAAAATGTTCACTTTCATGTGCTAAAAATCAAATCGACTTCATGTGAACCTATTGTAACCAAGCTTTCAAAAACCTTGAGAAAAGCTCCACGGGAGCCTCAAGAACTTTAGGGCAGGGTTAGTTTGTTGTGCAGGAGAAGTTTTGAATTTTCTGAAACAGAGTGAGAAGCGTATTCTGATGGATTATCCTGATGGGTGCCAAGTACAGAAGTACTTAACTTGCGCACCGGTCTTCCGATTGGGATTCATTTGGTTTCTCCATTGAGGTATAATTTCTGGAACGAAGGTGGAAACTGGAAACCCTTATTCTCTTTTGCAATGGTATTGTACTGCTTGGCATTTTTATCTATTTATTCTGCCTCAAATTCAGACCACAATGAACAACACTGCTAATTAATTTGGAATTCCAACTCTTCAAGAATGTCTCGCATCTCTCAGATTGTGTTACACCAAGTTGTATGTCATGCACTTAATTTGTGGCTTGACGCACACACTGATGAAGGAAATAACGTCCAAACCAATATAGCTGGTACACACTGACGGACGTGATCTAGTTTTAAGAAATCTCGCTTGACATTTATATGGTATGATATTTTAATGCAGGAACCCATCAAGGCAAAGACATTACAGCTATTTTTTGAGCCAAAGTCGTATCGGATTCTCTAAGGAGGAAGTAAGAAATGCATGCTCTGGAGTGCTTGTTTTCTTAGAATTATTTGGACCACGAGATATTCTCCTTTCAGTGAGTTTTTTTTTTTTTTTTTTTGTGTGTGTGTGTATGTGGTGGCACAAAAGATAGATTCAATTGCAGGAGTACAGGTGCCAAAATTGCCGTGGCTTGTTTCCGCACACGTTCCGAGTCCCTGAAACATCCTTCCCCTGTAATGCATATGTATACGCCCAATATTTGGTCACGAGCTAGCTGGGGTGCCGTCACAGATCGGAGCTCGAGGAACTTCCGGTCCTTCTGGGTACGTAGTAGTGTACGTCATAAATTCGGTATGCTCAGCCCACCTTAAACGACCAGGGTTCCAATCCAACAATCCGGCCAACGACTTGATGGGGCCACAGAACAGTGGCACTTCGCCAGGAGCTTATTCCAGTCTTCCGTGATGATTCTTCCGTGAGTCTCATTTTCCCCCGTGTTTGTTAGTTGCGACATGTGTCCCAAATTCCCGTGAATAGTAAAAGTTTTTACTATTCACGGGAATTTGGGACACATGTCGCAACTAACAAACACGGGGGAAAATGAGACTCACGGAAGAATCATCACGGAAGACTCATCTTGAGCTCCCTGTGTTCCAGCTTTCGGGAGCCTCAGCGCGCGTAAGCTCTGCACTCGTACCCGAACTGGCCAGCCTAATATATAAGAAAGGTCTGACGTGACGCGCTCCCCCCGAGCACTCCATCTGACCAGAGTGCGAGATAATTAATGGTTGGACAGTAGTGAAGCATTCAGTCGTTCGCCACAACGTGCATATCTCGACTCTTGAGCTTGAGGCAGCAAGCGACAATCTCGGACATAATCACCTTGACACACTTGCAACCAATTGCGAAGGATTGGGGTCCGTGAGCTCGGCGTGAATGCCTATCGATCCATCCATGGGAGCTGGGGATGAGAGAATCTTGCGTCCGTAATCGATCGCCCATCTCCTGCATACGCCGACAGAGTCGAGCGCACTCAGTGAGTTGTTTGGGATTTCAAGTGTTGCAGTATGAGTGTATTAGCATTTGTGTCTCAACATATTACTTTTGCATTGTTTGGACCGTAATTAATGAATTATTGCATGGACTTGATAAGAATAGGTATATTGACCTTCACTGATTTTTTTTAATACATTGTCTTAGAATGTGGTGCTGGGGTTTTAGCATTTATTTATCATGCTTAGATGGTCCTCATTCTTAGTGGAAAACTTGGCAACTGAAAATTGTAATATTATGGAATGTACACAAGTACAATATGTATCAATTGACTACGTTGGAAAAGAATTGGAAGTACAACTTGTTTGTTGACTCCCATCTTGGAATCTCATTGGATCTATTGTCAGAACTTTAACTCCTAAAGTCCCTAGGCCATTTTTCTGTCAAAAACCACTCAAAACTGCCATTTCTATTGCGTTTGTCCAAAAAAACAAAAAAAATACTTTTTTTGAAACTAAACCGTAGGATCTTGAACTTTACTTGTTTGAGATTATGTGGTAAAAATTTCATGAAGTTTGACCGTACATATTGAGAGATAGGAGCATTCAAAGTTGAAAAAACAAGTTTTTTTGAACATTAGATTGCAATTTTAGATGACTTTGATTGCTATTTGTGGAAAAAATGTGCACTATGGAATTTGAATTTAAAATTTAGTGTGTTGAAGAATTGAGTTGGGAGTCTAGGGAAAAAAATTCAAAAAATAAAAACTTGATTTTCATACTTCAAAAAATTGTCAAGTAGAAGTAGGTCTAAGATTGAAAGAAAAACTAAATTGTTAATAGATCTTAGATGGGATTGAAATACAATAATCCCAACAGTGAGATTGTTCTACCAAGCAAACTTAACCTTTTCAAAAAAAAAGAAATTGACAAAATTTGAAAATTGCATTTTGAAATGAATCCTATAAGTTATTTTTTCAAAAAGATGCTTAGATTGCCCCAAAAATAAGATTGTTGATGACTTTCACATCACTAATCAAAATGGAATGAATCAAATCTTCAGATGTAGAAAAAAACGTAATCTTTGAGAAAAAACATAATCTTTAAATTTTAAAAAAACTATTTTGAATTTTTGCAATATTTTTTGTGATGCCCGCCGAGTTCAATTCTAGGCTTTTTGTGGTATAAATTTTGCTTCCGAGCACCGATTGAAATAAAAATTATATTCCCACAAAGCTTATCAAATTTCCTATCTTCAAAAAAAATTTCAAAAAATTAGGGTAAAATTTCAGCCCATAGGAACCTGCTCAAATTCCAAATTGTCTCCCAAAGGGACAATGGGACTTTAGGGGTTAAGTAGACTATTTGACCTCTTGAATTTTATTATTAATATTTTTTTATGTTTGCACATGATTATGACATTTTAGAGATCTACTTGAATGGTTATTTTGGTTTTGAATGTTCAAATGATGCAAAGCATTAGAGAATATTGTAGCCCTCCAGGGGGCTATTTGACTACTCCTGAAAGTCATTCACCCCTCTAGTTAGAGGCGTAAATTTTCTCTAATGCTACCATAAATTCAAAGAAGTAGGGAAAGATGAATTATGTGTCATTTGATAAAATTCATGAATTGGGTGTCAAAGGCTAATCTTATTTTGAAACCACTAGATATTTGTTGTATAAAAATTATCATATTTGTTTTATAAGTCATAATGTAAAGCGAGCAAACTTAATTCATAACTTCAAGTCACAATGCTTAATCTTTGTAAATAAAGTCTTCATTCAATATATTACTTCTCTAATCTTATTTCTTTAGTTCTAAGACCTTTTTCTTATAAAAAAAATATCACATAAAATTGCAAATTCTATTGTAAAGAGGAAAAGAAATTGAACTTTTTTTTTTTCCAAAACTATCCGTGGGATCTTACACTATATTAGGAATTCACAAAAGAAATTCAAAAAACTTTTTAAGGCGTGGATTGCAAGATATTTGCATTTGAAGAAAAGAAAATGGGATTTTTATGTAACTAGTATATATGACTTTGAATCTTCTTAGCTTAAAATTTGATACTACTAATATGGAAAGTTATGTTGAAGAATTGAATTGGAAGTCTAGGAAAAAGAATTTCAAAAATCAACTTAATTTTCATTCTTTAGAAATTTGTTAAATAGAAATAGGTACAAGATTCAAGGAAAAAATTAAATCATTAATAGCTCTAAGATAAAATTGAAACACACATATTCATTAGATGAGATTTCAGGGCAAGGAAGGACCGTTTCAAGCTCATTCTCTGCTTTGGGAACAATCAAAATATTTTTAAAAATTAAAAAATTAATTTTTAAATTTTAAATCTAAAAAAAAATTAATAATAATAATAATCTGACATGGTAATGCTCTTGCCATGTCAAACTGTAGTAGTACACATGTTCCCACAATTTGGGAACTATGGGGAACTGTAGAGAATTTGTAGTCTTGTAAAGAAGGTAATCCCCTTCTAATGCCATTAATAAGATTGTTGTAGTCAAATTTTCACATTTTTCAAAAAGAAAAGATCCACAACGATTGTTTAAGCAAACTTTCCTTTTAAAAAAATTGTGGAAATTGAGTTAAAAAATGAATACTAAAAGATATTTTTTCAAAAAGATTGCCCAAAAAAAAAGCTTTATAAAAAATCTCAGGCCAAAACAAAGTTGCAAGAGAGCTAGCAGCTAATGCAAATAATCTTTAAAATTATTAAAATTTACCATAAAATAAACCAATTAATAAATAAAATAAAATTTAGGAACTGACGTGGCACTAGTAGTGCCACATCAGTTTGGGGATTTTTTTCTTTTTAATATTTTTTTCTTTTGAAAAATAATAATTATATATATATTTTTTATTTTTTATTTTTTTTCTTTTTTTCTTTTTTTGTACTTGCACTAGGGTTTGAAAGTTAAACAACCTTGTTTTGGCTTGAAATTTTTTGTAATGATTGTCTATAATTTTCTCATCATTAGTACAAATATATAGAAGGAATCAAATATTTCTATATAGATAGAATTTAGTCCTATGAGAAACAAAATTTTGAAATTTTATTTTCACTTTTGTAATTTTTTAGTCATGCCCGGCAAACTCTATTTTGGAATTAGGGTGGCATAACTTTTTTCAATGGCAAAGATTGAAATAAAAATTATATTTACCAAAAGCTAATGCATTTTTCCAAAAGAATTTTAAAAAATCACAACAAAAATTGAGACCATAGGAGCCTACCCAAAATCCATTTTGTCCTACATAGGGACAATGGAACTTTAGGAGAACAAAGTATTTAAATATATTTACTACATTGACATTTTCATTTGTTGTATGTATTTTTTTAGTATTTTTATACTTTTTTTAAGAAAATTGAAATAATTTTTTTATTATTATATAAGATTTGTATAATTTGTATTACAATAATTTATTAATATTATGATTACAACAAAGGTTTGTCAAATTCAACTTTATTCAACTTCAAACTTTGTTAGCTTGCACTACTAGAATTACTTGAATTCTCGCTTGAATTTGAAAGGTAGGTGAGAGTATTTTATACGTGTTTATATATATATTTTGCAATTTCATCTACTTTATCTAATTTCATCCAACTTTCATCCAAATTTTCTTTGAACTTGGTGAGATGTCTTACATTATTCAAATCCATTTACTAGTTGAATTATAGTCCCAAAAAGATAGGAAAGAAAAGTGCACATCAACTATTCAAGTTGACTCATTTTCCTAATAATTATTTGTATTCCTAGATATGTAGTTTGTTATACAATCAAAATTTAATATAGACTTTTTAAATGAATAAAATCAAAAGAATTACATAAACGGGTGATTGCAAGAAAGACCGGTCCTATTTGGTGTCACAATTGAAGTGATTAAGTTACCTTCAATCATAACTTTTGGAAAATGAAGCTAATGGACTTGAAATTTTTATTGAAGATGGCTAATTGAGAAATCATGAGATTCATCATTTTTTATAAATTTTGAAAAATAATTTTATAATTAAATGTCAATTTAGCTAATTTGTCACACTTTGCAATTTAGGGGGTTTTAGTACTGTGGAGCATCCAAAAATTATGATGTTTGCTTGATTTTTTGTAGGCTATTTCCACACTAGATGAGCAGGTGCCCACCAAATGGCATTCAAAAAAATACAATTCTTTGGCTTCAACATGCATGTGAATAGGGGTCCCTTGCGCAAAGCGCTCCAAACATTCATGATGGTTTCAACTTCTAGTTTTTGGTGAAATGTAATCACTACCAAGTCTTCACAAATGGCGAATTTTTAGTTTTATTATTCATGATTTTCTAATTATTATTAACTTATACTTAATTTTATGTACTTTCTGTAACAAAATGTCATTTTTTTCAAATAGTATAGTTTCAATATTATTAAGTACTATTGGTCATTGATTTTTTAGATCAACAGCTGAGATTGCTTCGTTTTGTAGTACTATAGTACTCATAGTACTGAGCGCAAAAATTCATTGTTTTGGCAGAACACTACCAAAATCATTCGGTCTTTCTTGCAATCATCCAAATAAAATATTTATTAATTTAATAAATTATTATTATTTTTAATCAATTAAAAAATTAAAAATTTAGGTATATAAGCCTTGAAATACTAAAATTTGTAGACTAATGTTGCATAGTCAATATTTCCAATATTGTAAAGATATAATATGAAATTGCAACTAAGAATAATAATTTGACTGTGATTTTCAAACAAAATTTCCAAAAAATGATCCATGCATCATATCCATATGGTTAGATCATTAGCTATACTATCCAATATTAAAAAAAAATGATTATAGATTTAACATTTGTAATTTTCACAAGAATTTTATTTTTTACATCCTAAATGTGGTGCTTTTTGAAGATTTTTATATTACTTATTTATTCAAGTCACTTTTGAAGGAAAAATTCTTGAACTAAAAAATATTACCAATTGAAATCAATCACATTTGTATCCTTTTAATTTAAGAATATTAAAAAATAATATGAATATCTATACAAAAAAATATAAAATAACTTCAATAACTACCATCTACAAACATTTATATTGTGGAAAAAAATATTGAGTGTCTGGAAGAAATTTGTGTTCATCCATTGGTTGAAATTTAAAAATCTTAAATATTTTAAGATTTTAATTTGTGAGTTGATCATAATTGTTAGCAAAATAAGAAATAGAACCCAAATTTATAAACCACACTATCTAATCCTTAGATTACTATCTAAATAAGACATGCCTTTTTAGTAGTGTTTTCAATGATTCGTGGTACTATAGTAGCACGGTGAAATATATTTTGTATTCAATAGAAGAAACTCTTTCATTTTAAGCCCTAAAGGACTAATAAAAGACTTAAAATTGCCATTTCTATCACAAAGTGTAAAACCAAATTTTATTTGCATATCTAACCATAGGATTTTGCACTTTACTAGTATGAGATGCATAGAATTTTTTTAATAAAGTTTCACCAAGTAAATTGCAAGAATTTTGTTTTTAAAGTAAATTTTTTTTTCTTCTTGAGTCTTGTCTAATTAGATTTTAAGATTTTGAATCCTTCTAAGTTAAATTTTTTTGAATAGATTTCGAATTAACATTTTTATATGTTGAAGAATTGAATTGAAAGTCTTGTGAAAAAATTCACAAGAAAAAAGTTGATTTTCATTCAGATTCAACAAAATTGTAAATTAGAAGTAGTACTAGTCACCAAATTAGTGCATAGATAAAAAATAACAATCCACAAAAGCATGAACAACATGTTACCAAAGCTAGAATATGGTGTGCTAAATTTTAAGATTCTAAGGTACTAGAACATGCAAATAATACTTTACATTTATGAGATGATATACTAACTTCCCATCCATATATCGTTGCAAAAAACAGGGGTTTGAGACTTATTACTATGTATATTTTTTGATAACACGTTATCATTCTTCAATATGTATCAACATATTTGAACAAATGATGCAAACCATTGCATTAAAAAAATCCAAAACACAAAATAGCCAAGCCACGAAGGCTAGACAAATGAAGAAATAAGAGCAAAAGGAAAAGCAAAGAAAGAAAGGCTAGAAGAATAAACAAGAGGGAAGACCGTTCTTGCTCCAAGTAATGCTATTACCAATCCTACTAGCAAGAATAGGAAATTTAAGCCAAATGCGATCAAATTTGGCCCAAATATCAATGGCATCTAAAATTTGTTGACAACCCTTGAGTTGAGTCTTGAGTTGGGCCACACGGCCGAATTCGAGGAGAGCGTCCCAAATCATTAAATGTGTGAATTCTAGAGGCCATTGCTTTTGTGAAAAGACCTTGTTGTTTCACAAAATCTAGTTTTTCCAAAGTGAAGAGCCATGAAGCAAGTTCCAAATGGTCTTATGGTCTTGACACTGTCTAGGAGTAGAGGAGCCAAATATGCATTGAAAAAAATTCATCCTATTGTATAGACCTATGATTGGTTGTACCCTTCTAAAGTAATAGAGAATAGATTGGGCATAGTTCCAAACTTCTAAGGCTTATAGATAGACATAAAACCTATGAAATGGAAATTCTTCAGTCTTCAAGTTGCAACAATTATAGTTCGTGTTAATGCTTGGGGTAATCCTGGCTCTCCAAGAATGAACGACTACTGTATTGTGCCAAACTAACCACGTGAAGGGAGCTTTTTTCCTAGATCTAGTTTTGTGCCATATGTAGCTCGTTCCAGTCTAGAAGGAATGTGAGGGAAGGTGTCCAGCCTACTTAGATGGAATTAAGCACTTGAGTAGGCAGTTGTGGGTGAGAAAGTTTATGCCCTATAGAAGTTGAATATTCCACAAGGTGAGATCCATTTCTCTAGCACCACCTCCCAGGGTCAAATGCCAATGATAAAACTACACCAGCGTAAAGAAGGTATGGGGTGTTGAGGCAGCCTTTTTTTATCTAGAAAATATGAACTTTTTGAATGAAGTTTGAGAGCAAGATGGCTTTCATTGGTGTTGGAATGAGGAAGAGTTGCCTTGAAGAGATGCCTACAGTTGCTCTAGGTACATCTCTAGCCAACAAAAGAGATTGAGTGTTAGAGAGTAAATGATGATTGTTGGGGACTGGATTTTTCCACACTAAACAGGGTACAAGGTTCTCTAAATAGAAGAACAAGCCTATCCATTAGATGAGATTTTGGGGTCCAGAGGGCTGTTCTTGGCGTTGTTCCCCTGGCAGTGAAAGAACGCTGCTGTCAGATTTATTTATTTTTGAAAAAATAAAATAAAATAAAATAAAATTTTAAATCTTTAAAATGAGAAATAAAGTGTTTTTTTTCCGAAAAAACTGACCTGGCAATCTCTCAGCCAGGTCAGTATGGACAAGTTTCGGCGGGTTTTGGTAGTTCTCAAGGGAGTTTCGAGTTGGGAACTCGCAGCCATCCCCAAGAGCCAAAATACATGTAATGCATTCTGCTGCGTCTATTTGTTCACCTTGTTTTTTAAGAAATGTTAACCACTCAAGTGGAATAATGAAAATAAGGTCAAATCAATGATGCTTTTCAAGGGTTGATAGAGGGGATTTAGTCAATAACACTTCCCATGGTATGAAGTTGTGGGATAATGGATCCTAGAGGTTTGCAATTGTTCACATCCCAATCTAAGCCCACAATCTGGCTCTATTAATTGTGAAGTTAAAATTTTAACCAATGAAGCTAGTAGACCACCAAATACTAATGGTAAGGACTTCATTTGCATTTGATGATGGAGAAGATTAATATGCTTGACAAGTTGTCTTCAAGCAATCATGATTTTGTTTCATACCCTAGAGCCTTATGTAGCAAAAGGGTTGTGAACCATAAGCCAAACTTGAGTAAGAAACCAATATCCGCATGTTCATTACATGAGATTTGATGCTTGTAAGAGACTGTTTGAGGTCTATTCTCTTCATTGTTCCCCCCATAGTGAAGGAATGGCTGATTGTCAGAATTTAAAAATAAAAAAATAAAAAATAATTTTTTTTGAGAAGTTATGTGGTATTCTCTTGGCCACGTAGGATTGCTACAATGTCGTTGTAGTAGTGAAGTTTGCTTGTTCCCACTACATGATAATTCACAGTCTTCTGAACCTCCAAAATTTCATCTAATGGAATGAGGTTTCATTCTATGAATCCTATATCTAAGAAGAATATTGAGGTTGGATATGTTAGGTTCAATTGCAAACAAAATCCATTTAGCCAGTAAAGTTGTAAGGGATACCTTAAGGTCAAGAGCTTAAGTTCACCAACTTCTTTTGGATGGCAACAGTCATTGCAAGATACACAAGCTTGAGAGGCATGCTTAGTTCCACTTCAAAAGAAGTTCCTAAGGTTACCTCAAATAGTACAAATAGATTGGAGGGATCTGCTCCAAATAGCAATAAAATACTAGAGAGTGGATAGAAGGATTGCATTAACTACAATGACATGCTCTACGAGCGAGAGGCATTAAAAAGACCAATAACACAACATTTTCGTGATTTTTTGTTGTAGGAAGTCATCTATATACATGGTCTCTAAGTTGATGCCAAACGGTGCTCTTAATAGCTTCAAGAGCGACCCTAGAGGGGCCTAGGTCATATGATAAGTATCAAGCCAGTTTGGCATTGGTTTCAATGAAAACCAATATGCAACACTTTAATTTTAGTCCAATTAATAATCAACCCTATAGCTCCTCCAAAGTGTTCTAAGAGGGAAATAATATTACAAAGGTCAGATTCTTGGCTCCTAATTGAGAGACCAATATCATTGGCATATTGAGATAGGAATTGTTGTTGGTCACTCTTACTCTCAAATGAAGTAGGATGCCTTGAATGTTTCATAATTGTTGTTCCACCTTTGCTGCCATATGAAGGGCTTTCCCTAAAAGAAGAAAGAAGTAAGACCGTGCAAGAAGACAACCTTGCCTCACACCACGTTGAATGGAAAATGGAATAGTCGCTTTTCCATTGAGAAGGACCATTGTAGAGGCATCTTGGAATAGCATCATAACTATTCAAGTAAAATACCCAAGGATCCCAATTTTATGCATGACACTAGAGAAGAAATCCCAAAAGACAACATCATAAACATTGGTGAAGTCTAGCTTTAAAAAAATCAAATCTTGGTCAAAATCTTTTGCCCATTCCATTGTCTTGTATTGTAAAAGGATGTTCCCAAGGATGTGTCAAAATGATAGGAAAGCAAATTGCTCTAGGCTAATTACATCTTTCAGGAGAAGTTGGAGCCTCATTTGAAGTGATTGTACAACTATCTTATAGGAGATGCTTAGAAGAGTGATTGGTTTCCAATTGGAGAGGTCAGCTCGATCACTTGCTTTGAATACAAGTGTTATTGTTCCAAAGGTCATTCCTGATGGTAGCTGACCTTAGATGATAGGCAATTGAACCATCTTTGTGAATTCATCATCAATGAGGTCTCAAAAGCAGTAGAAGAATTTTGTTGTAATGCCATGAGGGCCACGACTATGAGCTTTGGCCATCTGTAGGAGGGCTTGATGCAATTCATGTTTGGTAAAAGGCTGGTCAAGCTGTTGCACCATAGGTGGAGAGAAGCAATTAGATACACAAGCTAAGATGGTCTATCTATCATCTAGTGTTTGCACGATTGCAACTTCTTGGGAATATAGCTTCATATAGAATTCCATATAAATCTTTTCAAGCTCCTCTCGGTCATGTTAAACAATTCCATGGTGATTTCGTAGCTCTATAATCAAGGAGGTGTTAGAAGTTTCATGTATAGCTTTGAAAAAATCAATGGAGAGGCAGTCACCAAACATGCGCCATTTGGCTTGTAATCTAATCTTCTGATCTTCAAGTTTCCGATCTTTAAAGTCTACCAATTGGGAGCAAAGCTTGTTGACAAGAAAATGGGGGTATAAATGACTTGTCCACAATGACTGCACTGACAACAATGATTGCAAATTAGTCATTTTGCAATCACTTTGAAGTCATTGTTGTTAGTGCAGTCATTGTGGACAAGTCATTTATACCCCCATTTTCTTGTAGTGTTTAATTTGAAGGCCCACTAACAAAGGAGAGAGTTGTAGTTCTCTTGGCATAAAGGCAAGGTTGGATTGGAGCTCCTCTTCCTTTTGTTCATTACTATGTGTATGTCTAATACAATATTGTCTATAGAAAGTGTCACTTTCTTGAGTTTATAAAAACATTTTTTTATAACAATCGAAATTTTTTTTTAAATATTTTGAGTTTTTTTTCATTTTTTGTTGTGTTGCCAGGCAACCTCCATTTTGAGCTTTGGGTGGCGTAGTCTTGCTCCCAAGCACCAATGAAATAAAAATTATATTTTGAGAAAGCTAATGAATTTTCCTATCATCAAAAAAAGTTTTTAAAAATCATGCCAAAAATTAAAATTATAGGAACCTCCTCGAACCTTTAAGAGTCCTTTGGAGAGACTTTTGGTCCTTACAAAGTAAAAATTAAAATGATTATTACATTTCATATTAAAAATATTAAAGTCTAATAAAATGTTAAATTTTTAAATTTTCAATATCTCAAGTTTTCAAATAAAAATATAATTTTTAGAAAATCTAAATTCTAAAATAAATAATAAATATTTTATGATTTTAAAGTTGTGATTTTTTTTAAATTCAAGATTTTATAGTTTAAAACAAATGGATTTCAGTGATAGTAGTATGAATAATATTGAAATCAATATTGAACTAATACAACCCTTCTATTTTATAAAACACATAAAATCTAAGAACCCATTATTTAAGGGACTTTTGAGGTTTAAGATAAACGTTTATACAATTCAATCCTAACCATTTCTTTTCTTCATCTCTAAATCCCAAATTTTATTGTGTCTTGTATTTAGGTCAATAATAAGTAATTAAATTAGGGTTTTGTCACTTACATACTCATCTTATTTATTTACTAATTTGATTATCATTTAAATTTTACTTCATTAGCTACAAAAAATATTGGATTTTATTACTAAAACCATTGAAACAACTTTTGAGACTAAATGACATTGTTTAATAGTTTTTTCAAAGTCCATTTTTTCTCTAATGAAGTACTACAATAGGAACTTTGGGGAAGCTTTTTAATATGTATATTGTATATCTATCAAAAAAGACAAACTAACCCAATCCTCACATGGACAAACAAGACTATCAAATGTCAACTAGTATGTGGTTTAACAATGGAATAAGGAATGGAGGACAACTTGTCACTCATGCATTATGGTACAAATTTAAAATCTCTAGAAACCTTGGTATATTTATAAAATCTAATTGCATGTAGTGCATGGCATTTTGTCTTTCGATTGTAATCTATATGTGATTATTAGACATGATTTGCATTAGTAAAAGTGTAAATGTATTAGAATGCTAAATAAACAAAAAAGGGTGATGAATTTACAATGAGACTATTGAATAACAAATTTTGATGAATTAGAATATGGGGAATAAATAGTACTTTTTAAGCAAAAGATTTCTATACTTAGACACAATATTCAAATAAAAAATAAAAAATTTGCTTCAAAAGAAAATCCATAGCAATATTAACAATAGAAAGTATGAAGCTTATGAAAGAATCAACAATGATATGATAAACAAAGGATATATATATATATATATAGCAAAAAAATTATGTAAAAAAATATGAATTTATTCTATTGAAATTAAACATACAAGGAGGTTGGGGCTCAAGTATCATTGAATGGTGATGATGGCTATGGCTATGGCACTAGCATCATCCTTCACCATAGCCCACTCCTTTGTGCACATTATTAAGGGCCCAAATGAGTGGACCTTCGAATCAAATTATGCAAATTGAGCTAATTGTATTGTAGCCAACCCATGTTTTTATAACAATGTTTTGACCTTCACTCAAATCTCAAATCTACCTAAACATTGACCACACAAAGGCTACTAGTTCCATGTATTTTGCATAGTCCACCATTCTTATTTATAGTAGATTTGGTAAAATTCTATTTACATTAATTTTTTTGGCTTCTTTTTTGCTTGATTTTGTTAAGATCTATTAATATTTGTTGAAACTTATTAAGTTTGACAAATTTTAAGAGAGAATCTCTTGTTTCTATCTAGGTTAACAAACTTTAACAAGTATTAACAAATTTTAAAAGAATCAAGTAGAAAAAAAGGCAAAAGGAAATCTAAGAAACAAAATTTCATCAAATCTAATATAAATAGGGGTGGTGATTCTATACTAGTAGTTTCAAAAGGTTGGAAGAATTACATAAGAAGTTAGGTGTATGTCTATTTGAAGTACAAGAATCAAATTTGGCTATGAGGCTCCAAGACTTGAGTTGCCAAGATTGAGGCTTTTCTTCATCTTCTTGCCTACAATATATACTACCACTATATATTGAAGTTTCTTCATAGAAATCAAGGTTCAACTATTGAACACTAAGAAAACCTAAGGGTTATGAAGGTGCTTCAAAAAGTCGCATATGTGAATTTGTAGAGTTATTGGATATTCCAAGTAGCCGCGTAATATATCCTCAAAGCCACCTAATTATATCAATATATATACATGCCACAATATATGACACAATATAGAATACAATGGTAAGTCAATTTTGCTATTTGACGCTTACACTATGATTAATTTTGTACCTTTAAGCATGATGGTACAATTACTTTGCCAAAATCTAGTTAAAATATACAAATATCTTTATTTGAAAGTTTGGTCATACAACACCTCATATTGTACTCTTTAGAGCTCATATTTTTGTTACTTTATTGGATTTTTTTTAACATAAAAGATGTGCATATGGATGCTTCCTACATTTTCTATGAAATCAAAATTTTAAAATTCATCATCCATGTTTTTCAATAAATTATGTAATGAAACTATGAATATTAAATGATTTGATCAATAGTCTGATTTTTGAGGCATGTAGACTATACTAGAGACTATAGAATAGACTGTTGTTGTAGCTTTGTTCCCACGTTCCTCGTCTCACAGTCTTCTAAAGGCCTCAAAAATCTTCTAGTATATAATGACACAAGGGGGGTCCATAACATGGTTGCCGACAACTGAACATTATGTAACTTCTTAAATCACTCCATGTTAGAAATATAAGAAGGAGTTGTTAAACTTATTTTACAAGAAGGGCGATAAGAGGTGACAAGAGGTATATAATCCACATAGATTATGTAAATTATGTTGTATAAGAACTTAGCGCTTATAGTTAAGTCTTGAATGTAAAGCAATTATTGTGTTCACATTAGAACTTTAGACCCTCATTTGAATTTTAGAATTCATTTAACCTTTTAAATGCTAGTTCTAGTATCATAGGATCAAATATCTTTCTTTAGACCAATCTAACCTTTTAAATTAAATTTGAATATTCAATCTAAAACTTACATTAAATGAATTTACATGTTTATCAACTTGGAGTTTTTTAATTTAATGTGAAAAATATTCATTAGTTTTGTAGAAAATGGATACTACTATAATTTTAGTAGTACAAAAGCAAATTTTGCAAGTAGAGATGCTATTGATTCCAAAAGTTTTTTCTTACATAATGACCTTTATGGCTTTACTATCAAAATACTCTTTACTATTAAATTTCAAGTTGGGATGCTCTTATGCTCTTCACTCCTTAAGTTTCCTAAAATTAAATGCATCTAAATCAATTGTAGGTTTGAAATATCCATTAATTGTATATAATATAAACTATGTAAAAGAAGACTAGTAACTTTGGTTTCTAATTTCTACACCATTTGAATTTTTTTTTAAATCCCCCAAGTTAAATAATTTTATGCATTTGCAAGCTCAAATTCAATGAATTATTGTAATAATTGTACTAGAATCCAAATTATACATTATGGTGTGACTTTCATTTGTAGTTTTAAGCAAATGTAAATTATAAATTCAAAACTATGTTTTTTTTTCCAACCTTCAATTTTACTAAAAATATCCAATCATAAAAAAAATATTATCATCTTTATAATTTCTTTTACACATTTTGCTTTCAAAACTTACAAAAATCCATTTTTTTTACCAAAATTTCTATAAAAATCAATACACGTAGAATTTTCTTTTCAAGTTAAAAATATAAAAAATTCATTAATAATTGTATATAAACTAAAATTTGACTTCAAAATTATAAGTAAGTTATTTTTGGATGAATAATTAAATTAATATTGGAGAAATTTTCACACAATTCTTCATTGCTATTTGTATTTTAAGAAAGAATTTCAACTTGCTTAAATTTCTTTTGTTATATCTATCAATTCAATTCTATTTTTTTATTTAAAATTATTACAATAATTTCTTTAAAAAAATAATTATTAATAATATTTTTCACATTGATACTACACTCATGTTCAATATTGAGTGTATGTTTTGAAGTTTTTGATTTCAAAGCAAATTGTTTAAGATTGAAGAATTACAATGAGAAAACAAAAATTGATTGGAAGAAAGTAGAAGAAAAATTGCATTGTAGCAAAGTTCTAAGTATGACAAACAAGGGCAAGAAAACTCAAATTCAAAGACAAAGTGTTTATTGACTCGATTTAGCACAGACAATATTAATTAACATTCACTGCAATTCATCTAGGCATACTAGCATAGAGTCATCTACAGTCAATAGAAATTGATCACCATATTTGTTGCACACAATTATACAATTCTAACATATAAGACAATGCACTTTCATATTGATTCAATTGCCTTTTTACTAATTCCCTAAAATATTCTATTAGAGTTATATCTATTATAATATTTTCAAAGTAGATTTGAATCTTCTATTACCAAAAGGAATACTCACAATTAAATGAAACTTGGATTTCTATAGATTAAGAGTCGACAAATTTTTAAATGAATGCACACGTAAAATTTAGGAATCTACAAGGATTAGTAAATTTCAAGTCATATTATGGCAATTTGTGCGCTTAGGGATTAAGGGCTTAATTGAAGAACATATCCAAAAGTAGTCATTTGCTTATTGTAGTGTTATAGGATGAAAAGTAAGCTTTTAGTGGTGGTTGCGTCCAAGAAAAATCTTTTGGCACATCAAGAAAACCTAGATACATCAAAAATTGCATTTTTGCAAAACTTGGCCTAAGGCTACTATTCAAAATATTAAGGTGAAGGCACCCCAAAGCATCCATGTTCCCATTCTTGTACTCTATGCTGCCACTAAATGTGTCCATGGACTTTAAATAATGTGTCCTTCAAATGCTTACTTTTGATTTGTTGATACATTTGAAGGATACGTATTTAACTCTGATTTGTTGACTACTAATTTTTATGGATTATGATTTAGAGTCCACTTATGTGATGGTTTCAATGATTTTTACGGATTATGATTTAGAGTCCACTTGTGTGATGGTTTCAATGATTTTTACGGATTATGATTTAGAGTCCACTTATGTGATAGTTTCAATGGTCTAGGGAGTTGGCACCTAGAAAAATCATAAATATTACATACCACATCCAAAAAATCTATCTTTTTATTTTTTTAATATTCATGATTTTCACTTGCTAATACTACAAAAATATAATTTTAAGGAAAAGGTGCCTCCAACTATGCACAATTGCTCATATTGATGGTTTTGGGTGCCTTCACCTTGAGTTGACATCATCCAAAAAGAGATTCTTTTGCTTTTGAGACACTAGGAGACAAGCCATTCGTTGGAAATTAAATTAGCAAATTAAGCGGGTGAGGCAATTCTTGGACTTGGTGTTTTGCCCTAAATGAATTATTGACAGCCCAATCAGATCCTCTGTTCTAACGGGCCAGCGACATCCCGGTACGTTACTGAAGTCTATTGGTGTCACTCTCAGTCAGATTGACTCTAAGCTTACTACTTTAATAATCAGCTCCACCCAATAATGATTAAATTAATTAGCATCATAATACATCGCCGGCGTTCTACAACTAGACAACTAACCTTATTTAGACCCCTTGTCAGACGCCGGTACCCGTCGACATCCAGACATCAACCCGGGTATGCAGGATTTGAATTCCCAACGGTCCGGACACCCCGCTCACTCCTCAGCGTTTGAATGTGGTCGCGAACTCGCGATCGCAGTTCCATCGCACGGGATGCGGAGATTCGTAGGTTTGGTGTGTCCATCGCACCTCGGGGATTGAGCGACCATTGTGTAATAATGTTACCAACTTCCTCCAGAACAGTCTCTGCATTTTTCACTGCATTTGGCTGTTCTTCTCTCCGAAATCCTCTCACTTTCCACTTCGCAAGGTCGGTTGAATTGGGTCCCGATTCATTTCTTCAGTTTCATTTCCTCGAGAATTGTGTCAGTGTCTGTTTGCAGATTTGAAGAGATTGTGAAATTCTGATGTTTAGAAGAAGATTTTGAGGTGTTGGTTGGAACGGCGTCTTAGGTTTTGATGGTGTTGTCCTGCTCCTGCATTTTTTCGCTGCCTTGGTTATTCTAGTCGTTGAGCTAGCCGATGCAGATGTGAAGGCATTACAGTGTTGAGGATGAATTGGCATTCGTTCTTATCGGTAGGAATGTCCGCTCACTGCTGAGGTTTGTGCGTGGATGGTTCAGTGTGCGGCAGGGGGCTCCAGGCGGTGTCCTTGAAAAGCTCCTGAAATTGGCGAGGGGGTTGATATTGCCTTGATGTTGATGGCCCAAGGGATTTTGGTCGAGGTTTTGGATACAATCAACTTGGGAATTCAATCGGAGGACAACCTCTGCGGAGCGTTCGCGCAGGAGAGGCGTGTTCGTGGCTCTAGCTGCCGTTGCCGTAGATTGTAGATCCTGAGAAGCGGCATTCGTGTTGGAGCGAAGAAAGCTGTAGAGGGAGCGATGAAAGGGAACGGAGGCCGATCCAAGGTGCGAGAGATCGAAAGGGATCCTTTGGGACTGTGTCTACGACAGAAGGCCTCCCCCGTTGTGGAGGCACCGAAACGCCGCGGTCGAAACAACGCGGAAAATGTGGCCCCGGACGCCGTCACGAATGTGAGTGTCCTTCCGAACACAACTTGATGAATTACGAAATTGTCGCCTCTCAAAACATCTATTCCTCCACCAGTCCTCAAGACGGAGTGACAACCCGACTCACTCTAAAGACACACTCTGGAATTCCGCATGACCTGTGTGTGCTCAGAATCTGTCATCATTTGATTGGGCACCCTCCATTTAGCATGTTCTGAATGTGCATGAAAGGGCTTCTCGGGACCTATTTGTACCCCAAAGGCAGTGTCATTAGAGAGGTTTGAATGTTGAAATTGCTCTGAGATGTGAATTCCCTCTTTGCTTCCGATGTGTGTTCACCACATCCGCGTACAATACGAATCATCTTGTCCCACGATCGAAAGGGTCATCCTCTTCCTCTTTCTGGCAATTTTGATTGTTGCCGTTCAGTTTAGACCTGGGTTGAATGTTATATTCGTGGGTATGTGGCCTGGGAGCTAGTCATCAATTTCGACCTTCAGAGATTCAGTGCTTCTTAGGCCTTTAGTAACTTCAAATTTAAGCACTAGAGTTCACGGAACACTTACATTTGCCTCTTTCCTTATTTTGAAGATCATGGATGCCCAATCTCTTGCCCCCGGGACCAAACCTGCTTGGGCAGGGAAAGGGACGAAAACTCCAGTGAAAGACGTGATTGCACCCAGCAATCCTGCCCCGACGGCCAGGCTTCCCAAACCATCACCTGCTCGTAATTTGCAGCCTTTAATTGAGGCCCACGAGGCCGGCCCACATGTTCACGGACATCAGCCTAACGATTCAAAAAGGAAGCTCAATTTAGATGTTCCAGCAGTAGGGATGACCGAGGTGGTCACAAGTCCTCCAGCTGTGGATCCATCGGACAGTGGAGTTAAGGTGAGAAGATTTCAGGGAAGTAATTTATGTAGGACAAATAGGTTCAAAATGCCTCGAGCGTTGAATACAATAAATCGGTAAGCCTGCTCTGCGTTTCGATTTCTGCCAGGCTACAATTTGAATGTAGGCATTTCTTTGGATATATCTGTTTACTTGTATTACCGCTTCTTTCAGGTGATCGTGAGAGTACGTCCTCTGAATCGAAAGGAGGCATCTGAAGAGGCTACAAGTGTGGTCCAAAAACTATCCATCGACTCTCTGTCCCTCGGAGAACAGCAGTTCACATTCGATTCCGTGGCAGGAGAAACTGAGTCTCAGGTGAGTCATCCTATTCGTTGAACGAATTGCTTCGACGTACTCTTTGCTTCCACCTGTCTTTCAGCCATGTTTCTTTTTTTCTATTCCATGTGAACAGATATTTGATGTTTTGGATTGTCCCTTTCAGCGAGCTGTTTTCGAAATGGTGGGTCGCCCCATGGTGGAGAATTGTCTTGCGGGATTCAACAGCTCCATATTTGCCTACGGCCAGGTGCTCTCCTTGGCATACCTGGATTGTTACGTCTGCTTTGTAATCCGTCTCCCTCGAATTCTACTTCATGATGACCGATTCCCCCAAATATGATCATTTCGGAACTTTTTTTCTCAATCTCTTCCGTTTTGACTGGGCCAAACTTACACTCTTCCTCTCCCTGCAAGACAGACCGGAAGTGGCAAAACACATACCATGTGGGGTCTTCTTCCCAGTCCCGGCACAGAAGCTACGCTAACCGAGGAGCGCGGTATCACTCCACGTGTCTTCGAGCAACTATTTGAACGCATCCGGCAGGTCTGTTTGCGTTTAAATCTTTCCTTGAGACCCATTGCTTCCCGGCATAGGAGCCGTTGATGGAACCCGAGAACGGATACTTCTTATTGCACACCTTTAAATTGTTGAACATTCAAACGCTCACGTCAATGCCATGATCAATAGTTACAATGTCTTGCAATTTTCGTGGTGCCCTATGGGTACCATTTCTTTGACCTTTCTTGTTTTCGCCGTCGTAGTCAAACGTTGCCTTATTTCGTCGAACGAATGCTGTGTTTGTTTATACAGGAAGAGAGAAACAACGTGGAGAAGCAGCTGCGATATCAATGCCGCTGTTCCTTTCTGGAGGTACTGATCTACGAGTGCGAATTGATACGGCCAGTCGATGCGTCAATTGAATTGAAGAGCGAACGTTTTTCTCCCTGCACTGACCCTTTCTGTCTGTTGTGTTGTGTCAGATATACAACGAACAAATTACCGATCTGCTGGAGCCTTCACAAAAGAGTCTCATGGTACCGTCTATTCCATTTCCTGGTGAATTTCTAGACTCCATGGCACGGCCATATGAATGATCTGACCACGAAGTGCTTGAACAGATCAGGGAAGACACCAAGACGGGTGTGTACGTTGAAGGATTGACGGAGGAGTATGTGTCTAACATGGATGATGTCATCAGCCTTCTCGTTCGGGTTCGTTCTCTATCCCCTCGTTGCCCTTGTGTTTCTGCCTGAGGTTGCCACTTCTCTCCTAGTGTTCAGTAACCATTTATTCCTTCAGTTTCTCCGTCTAACGCGCAGCGTCCTACGTTTAGGAGTTGCACCGTCTCCAACGGGAAAGGGCAGCTTCTTATTTTCGTGTGCATCCTTGGTGTTATGCATGTACAGGGCTCGGCTAATAGAAGAGTTGGGTCTACCGCTATGAACAACGAGAGCTCGAGATCGCACAGCGTGTTCACTTTTGTGATCGAGTCTCGGTCCAAGGTATTTCAATTGTGTCGATCTTTGATTCCCACCGAAATCTGCATGCGCATTCAGCGAATGTTTCCTACTTCAAAGATGCCGTGCATTGAGAAGCCCTTGTAATGGAATGAGGAATCGTTTGATCCTTTTTGCACCCGCTTCTTTCATCAGTCTCTTTTTCGATGTTCGATGGCCCTATTGATACTTATATGTATTTCGTAAACCGTGCAGAGTGTTTCGGAGGGCGTGAGCAGTGTCCGAACGAGTAGGATGAATCTAGTGGACTTGGCAGGCTCTGAAAGGCAAAAGCAGACAGGAGCCGCTGGAGATCGTCTGAAGGAGGCTGGCAACATCAATAAATCCTTATCCCAACTTGGGTGAGTGCCATAGAAAGTGAAGTGCTCATTCAGAATCGCTGACCAAGTTGGTTTTGGTCATGTATGAAATATACGCTTCACACTTGTTGCGTTTCCGTCCATCTGACAATGCTGTTCTACTGTGCCCAGGAACGTGATCAACATTTTGGCGGAAGTGGCTCAAACCGGGAAGCATCGTCATATCCCATACCGGAGTTCTCGTCTTACTTTCCTCCTCCAAGAGTCTCTCGGAGGAAACGCCAAGCTTGCGATGATATGTGCTATCTCTCCAGCCAGCAGGTCTGTGAAGATCTCCGTCGTTTTATGTGCTGATTAGGATGTTCGTGGGCATTAGAGTTTCTAACAATGATGTCGTGGTATTTAATCACAGCTGCCGGACTGAGACACTGAGCACTTTACGATTCGCTCAAAGAGCCAAAGCCATCCAGAACAAAGCAGTCGTGAATGAGGAAACTGGTAATGATGTTAATCTTTTGCGGGAACAGATCCGTCAGCTCAAGGTACGCGTGGAGCTGAATGTAGACAAATTTCTTTCTTCCCTGCTTTTGATCAACGCTTTTTCCGTAGCATTCAGTGGAAGGTTCTTGTCCTGAGAGCACTTTTCTCGAAGCATTCCGTGAATTTGAATTTTCCGATTCATGATTTTCACATATAGTACAGAAATCAGCCATGTCGTTTTGAACTCAGGTGTCCTGTGTGCCTCCCCTGACACATTGATTCCCTCATCTGTGTTTGTTCAGGATGAGCTAATGAGAATGAAGGAGAATAGTAGCCAGGTGGAAGGTTCCGCGGGAGGGCTTTCTAGTGGATGGAATGCTCGCCGGAGCTACAACCTCCTCCGGCTCAGCTTGGGTCAACCCATGACGATGGGTCCTTGCGAAATGAAAGAACTAGAAGAGGGTCCTCGCGAAATGAAGGAAATCGAGGAGGAGCTTGAACAGGAAATGGATGACGACGATGTGATGGACAGGGATTCATCTACCAAGTGTGTTTCGCTGGTTGATGTGGAGACCCAGGAGCTTATGCCAAAGAATGAAATCATCGTTGCCGAGTCGGAGTGTCAAAGATATCCTCAGGCAAATTCTGCAACACAGAATCGAGTTGAGCATGAAGTTTTACTGAATGATGTCACTGGGCGAGAACTTGGAGATTTGACCCTAAGCCTCGTCGCCCCTGCTGTTAGTTTATCTCCAACGATAAAGGAGGGCAGGAGGGAAGATTTCGGCGTTGATATTGCTCATGGATTGGCGAAGTCACCACTGGGCTTGCGCAACAGCAAGGCTTTTGCATCCTCGACGGAGCGACTTGCTGCCAGTCTCACGCGTGGCATTGAAATCCTTGATAATCCGGCGAGGCATTCGTCATCGGCCAGAAGGTATAGCTTCAAGGCATGGTATTCGCCATGAAAGTCATGGATAATGCGGATCGGGCTGCAGTGAGGGATGCATTTCGAACGACATATTTCTTATTGCTTTCTGATGGAATTTACTCCCGGTTATTGTCGCAGGTTCTCGGGGGCACGGTTTTCTTTCCAGAATGGGGAGTCTCCGAATTCCCCAGAGTGTGACTCACCCGAACTTACATCCCATGCAAATTCGGCAGGATTGCCTGCACAAGGACAGCTATCTCCTCTCCCTGAAGTCACACATGAAGACTGGAAGATAATGCCTTGTACCCCACCTGCTAAATTGCAGCATCCTCAGGTACACGTCTTCCCTCGATAATTTGAGCGCTTTTATTTGTACGTTCAACTTTAGCAATGAGCAGTTTGGATAGCTTGGTTCTTGTGTATTGCTCGAGGTACCTCGGCAGAACTGAATACGTGAGTTTCTGGTCACGTAAAATCTTGAATCACTTTGTTATTTGCTGAGATCCACCCAATGGCTCGAGGTAATTGTTAAGCCTCTCATGAAGAGCATCTGAGATAAATAAATAACCTCTGCGTATGTAGGGTACGGAGGTGCTTTTGGCAGACGCTTTGAGAAGGGAAAAGGCTGCCGAAGAGACTATCCAGCAACAAGCTGCGGATCTTGAGCAGCTCAGCCGCCTGGTACAATTTTTATATTTGGCATTACTGTGCAGTTCGATTCATCTAGGTTTCCATTGCTAGGGTCCTCGGCTTTGAGACCGTTGAACATTACTGTAGGAGATTTTGAGGATCCTAATGAGAAAATTCGGTAGTTAGAATTTTTTAGCGAGAGGTGGAAGTCCATATGCAGGTGTTGATCGAGTCTCACAACCGTGTACTTTGCGCACAGGTGCGGCAATACAAGCTTGAGAGGGAGTATAATGCTGCCATACATCAAAGCCGGGAAGAGAAGATCACACGGTTGGAGAGCTTAATGGATGGTGTTCTTTCTCCAGATAATTTTTATAGTGATGAATTAGCATCCCTGAAGCTTGAACACAAGGTATGTGATATTGTAGTTTCGGCATTGTCACAGCAATGCCTGTATCCTACATTTGTTGATATTATGCAGAGATTTTGTAGTCCGTTGAGAGGACCCGTTTGGCGTGTATTCCAGTTTGGTTCTCTCTTTCACCAGTCCTAGACTTGATTTTAGGGATCTTCAGTTTCAAAATGTACGCTTGATCCTTTGTCCACTTGTGGAACTGGCATCTCCATCATTGATATACGTTCCGACATTTTTCTCTATTTTCCCAGATGCTTCAAGAGAAGTTCGACCACCACCCAGAGCTCGCTGAGGCCCAAGCTGAACAAGAATTGCTACGGCATGAGGTTCATCGCTACAAGGCTTTATGTGATCTCGAAGAGCGTGGAAAGCTCCAAGAGGAGATTCTGCACCTACGACACCAGGTTCAGTTGTACCTTGAGACTGGAACTCCAGGTTCTACGAAGCCGCGTCGCCTTTCTGTCTCTGAGGGAGTGTCGCCGGCACTTGGTTGTCAACCCTCTTTTAGCCCAATTAAACCTCTACCTGCAACTGCTGTACCAGAGGCAATACCCGCATGTGAGTCTCCCTCTTCTTCTGAACTCGTCGATGCTGAGCGTCCAGCGTCAACAGTCGAGGTCCATGCTGCCGACCTCTTGGAACAAGAGCGTAGGGAATGGGATCAAAGAGAGAAGGAATGGATTTCGATGGTCCACGAACTGAGAGAAGAACGTGACCACCACATGCAGTTATCAGAAAAGTGGCGGAAGGAACTTGAAGGCGAAAAGAGGTGAATTATACGCCCTTGTTTGCATTTAGTTTCTCGTATATTATCCTCATTGTTCTGATTCAGTTTTGAGGATTGCATTAATTTTGAAGTGATGAACACATCGTGCATGGTATGTTCGTGCCAGGATTGTAGCTGTTGATACCGCAGTCAACATTCCCATCCCAATGGTTTCCTTCATGTTGAGACTCCATTTCAAGTATCTGTTAGATTGAAGGTTAGTCGGGGTTCTATATCAGACGTCTGGTGTCAGTTTATTTCGTTGACCGTTTTGCCTTTCATGTATTCAGGTGTACTCAGGAAATGCATGAAGCTCTTCAGATGGCTATGACTGGACATGCCCGTATCCTGGACCAGTTCGCCGAATTACAAGAGAAGCACATTCTGCAGTTAGCGTACATGCGTGAAATTCGTGACGGTGTGATCGAATTTAAGAAGGATGCGAGGAGATCCGGTTTTAGCGCTGCTGACAACCAGTGGTTCGATGCACAAGCCACGCAGATTACGTACATGAAAGTTGAGCAGGCGCGCTTGAAAGAGCAGATCAAGGGACTGGAAGCACAGCTTAATGATACTGCCGATGCTGTACACGCAGCTGGGGAGCTTCTTGTGCGTTTGAAAGAGTCAGAGCAAGCTGCTGTCTTGGCCAAGGTAACTGGTCGTTTACCTTTTGAACTTCGTACGCTAAAGAGTCCTGTTTTTAGTCGTATGTTTGCATGATCAGGTTACAAGTATCTCAATTTTCCTTCGCATTCTTTGATCGTATAATATTTTTACTGGTAAGTCTTGCTCATTGAGTGGTTGTAATGTGGTTCCTTTAAAATCATTGCAGCATACGGCAGCAGTTGCAGAAGCGGATGCAGACGACATACGTAGGGAGTTGGAAAAGGTCGAAAGAAGGCATGCCAAGGAAGTGGCTTCCTTGCAGCAGCGTTTGCATAATTCTTCTTCAGAGAAGTTGGCTGTGTATGCCAGAATAGCGGATAAGGAATCGGGTGATGAAGGTGATTTTATTCAACCCGAGACTGCCTTTGTGCTTAGAGATGGAAAATCGACTTCAGACTTGTCAGGAAGCTTTAGTAGTGCGACAACGCTTTCCGAATTCAGTAATGACACCTGTGTTTATGAAAGCTGGGATGCCTTTGCGAGCCCTGGAGCTTGGATGCCGTTGTGACTGCTATACCTGATTCGATTGGGCCAACAATTCTGATAATTGATTTTCTTGAAGTGTTTCGGCTTGGGACTACAAGAAGTGCTACATATCCTTTCCATAAATCCGGTCTAGCCGAGCCATGATATGTTGGCTGGGGTCACTAGTGACGGGATCTATTTATTCGCATCTTCACAGCTCATTCAGATGGTGCCACTATTATAGCCGGGTGCTGATACTGGAACTTGAAACATGTTCCAATCCGAGAGGATCGTATCTTCAAGACCTGTTGTTTTAGAGAGGAGAAGACGGTGCAGTTTGTTTAGAACGCTCAGTGTGAGTTCTTACTGTGTATCTAGTTACAAGGTTGTTGAGACAACTAAGTAGCCCACTCGCAGTCTATTAGCTATTTTGTAGATGTATCACTTCGGTTCTTCGGTAGAGTTATTTGAGGAGGAAGTGCCAGTACGGTGGAGAGTCTAACCTAGATCAGTATTCCAGCTGATCAAGTTACGGTTTGAGTTTATGTCCATTGTCTTAATTTATTGATTTATATACTTCCATGATCGTGGTTTAACGGCATAATGTTAATAGGTTGGATACCAATCATGTGGAGGATGTTGTGGTTTTGAAGCAGCTAAGTGAAGTTGCCTAAGGAATTATTTCTTTCTTATGTCTGCAACAGTGCGAAACATACGCGGTATCCTTGAGGACATACCTCACTTTAGCCTACTATGAAATTTCTGGAAAAATGGTACCGATCATTGAGCCTTCCCCTTCCCCCTAGATTACCGTGCCCGACTTTCAGTGTCGATGGTAAAATTTGAAAGAACTAACCGGAATTATAACTGTAGTATGGGGGGAGCGTATTTCGAATGAGTATTCCTAGATTAGCATTCGTCAAATATGAATTAACAGCTTAAACATAAAATTGGGCATGCAATATTGAGTCTGAGATTATGTTACACTTGTAAAAGAATTCGTAGAAATTCAAGTGCTTGAAGGATCAAGTAAATCTTCTTTTAAGAGGATGAGAGAAGAGATGACATTTCAAGAAAAAAAAGAGAAGATATTTAAAAGCATAATTTAGTTCAAATCAAATGAATGAAGTAGTAAATACTTATTATGTACTAATTAATTATCAATATTACTAATTGATTAAAAAATAAATAAACTCACCTATATAAATGTAATGATTTTCAGATTTTTTTCCATAAACTATTTGAAGTTATTTTTATTGAAATGCTTGAATATTTAAATTTTCAATTGATTTTCTACAAGTAGACAAGTGGTTGAAATTACATTTCTATGCAAATTTGATGTTTGAAATGTAGAAACATGAGCTAAAAGGTTGTTTGACATTACAATGAAAAATATGAATGAAAATGAAAAATTCTGTATGGTGATTTATAAAATGTAATCATAAGGAAAAAATTGAAGACTTGAAAGGGTTGTTAAGAAAAACTTCCCCAAGCTTTGAATTTGTCCAATATTGGCTATATTTTTAACAAAAAGAAAAAAGAATAAAAGGTTACATATTTGTTGGAAAAGAAAATGAAAAAAATTGGAATATAATAATAAATTGAAAATATAAAATAATATAAAGTAATCAAATAATCACTATTAGTGCCACATCATACTATGATTATTTTATTATTTTGTTAATTAAGTTTTAAAGTAACATTTTAAAATAATTTTCAATGCTTTTTTGAAATCTTTATGAAAACTGTCGTGTGCCATCCAGGCCCTACCGGCATTTGCTAAAAAAGTCGCCGTCCGTCGCTGTCAAAATGGATCTGCTGAAATTATGCCCATTGGATAATTTTAAAAAGTATGCGAATAAAGTTTCTGAGAGAGACCTTTAAAATGCTTTTACTTTCACAGCCATCTTTTGCTTTAAGTACTTTTCCTTTTACCAAATGTATATATAATAGAGCATTGGTACTTGATCATTTTGTTCGAAGTTTATGTTGAAGTTATCATTACATGTTTTTTGAGGGCAGGGAGAGCCCGTTTCAAGGCTGTTCCCTTCACTGTTCCCCGCAGTGAAGGGCAGTCGAAAAAAAATTAAAAAAAAAAAAAAAAAATTTAAATTCTTCAAATGATAAAAGAATTTGATTTTTTTTGTTTTTTTTTCGGAAATGACCTAACCGCCTCTCGACCACGTAGGACGCTGAGGTGGTAGGCCAACTGTCCGATTCCCTGCGTTCTCGCAGCAGGGGAACCCACAGTCTCTTAGTGGCCTCAAAAACCATCTAATGATGTTTGTCATTTGCTAAAATCCAATAAGATTTATTAATTCTTTCAATATGGTGATGATTTTAAGATTGAGAAGTTGTGATGGAATGGAACTAATAGCTATAGATAGATATGCAACTATTGGCCAATTGAAAGAAGCTATTGCTTTACAAATTCATATTCCAGTAGATGAACAATATCTATCTACCAATCGTGATGTCTTACTATGTGAAACATGTGATGATTTACATATTTTCATGATTGATGGAAAAATTAGATTACTATCACTTAACATCTCTCATGGTGACGTAGTCTATCTTTATTACCAATGTGAAGAAAGAAAGGTTAGTAAAACTTATAGAAAGCTTGAATTCAATGTTGAAAATCAAATGACTAAGTCATTGACCAAATTATCAATGAAAAGACCAAGACAAGAAATTACATTGGAAGAAAACAACATTAAGCGATTGAAACCATATTTAGATTCAAATCAAACTATTAGTACAATTGATATGAATACAAAAATTCAAGTGGTGGAAGGATCAAATAAATCTTCTTTGAAGAAGATGAGAGAAGAGATGACATTTCAAGAAAAGAAAAAGAAAAAAGAATAAAAGATTACATATTTATTGGATAAAGAAAATGAAAGAAAATGAAATATAATAATAAAACAAAAATATAAAATAATATAAAGTAATCAAATAATCACTATTAGTGCCACATCATACTAAGATTATTTTATTATTTTGTTAATTAAATTTTAAAATAACATTTTAAAATAATTTTCAATGCTTTTTTGAAATCTTTATGAAAACTATCTTGTGCCATCCAGGCCCTACTGGCATTTGCTAAAAAGTTGCCGTCCGTCGCCGTTGAAATGGATCTGGTGAAATTATGCCCATTGGATAATTTTAAAAAGTATGCGAATAAAGTTTCTTGAGAGAAACCTTCAAAATGTTTTTAACAAAATTTTATTTAAATTTTAGAATTATATTAAACTTTTTTGTTTGGGCTTTTCAACCTGGGTTCCTTGCTATTGGGGAATTGATGACCGTCTCGAAGACTCAAACTTCTTGTAATGTAACTTTCTTTAGATGACAATGACAAAGACATCAATGTATTTGGAGGTATAATTTCAAAGAACAATGAATTGAAGATTTATAAATACAATACAATTTTAGAAAAACAGTGTAATGATGACTTTTAAACAAAATTTGTAAACTTTGATCCACAGATTGCATGTGTATGGTTGAATGTACCATTGCGGTATTCAGTATTTATCAATAAATTATAAATCACAAATTATAAATGCGTTTTAAATTGATTGTAAATAATTAGAATATTTAATAAGAATTTTCTTTTTTTGAGTTTAGAATGTTAGATTCTAATTACTATAATATAAGAAGATTTGTCATGTTACTTATCTTTTGAAGTCATTTTTAGAATTAAGAAAAACTTGTCACAAAGAATTTTGAAAATTTATATTGTATAAATATAAAAGATCTAGCATAAGAATCAACAAACAATTGGATGGATTAAATAAATAAGTATATATTATTGTGCATGGAACAAGTTTGCATTCATTCATTATTCAAAATTTAAACTCTTTGGTCCTTAATCCCTAAAGGCCTTCATGCCTCAGTATTGTAGATTGAATTGTTTAATATACACAGAAAACCATGTAATTTTTGAAATGTTGGATTGGAATTATAATTTTTGTTCACATACAAAGGACCACACTGGTTATACAAAAGAAAATTGTAAGTAAATTTTATAGCACTATGGCTATTTGAAAAATCAAAATATTCTATGAGTGATTCAAATGAAAAGAAAATTATATACATGACCTATATTTTGGACTCTCCACTCTTTGAGTTGCAATCAATTCTCAAAATTTCCTCCACTATAATATCAAGACCTTCTACTATACATGCCTTTCCATATACAAAACTGTGCACAAGAATCTAAAGAAAGTTGTATTGCAACTAATTTGTGAATATAGTTACAAATGGATATTGCTAGGAAAGTAGAGAACTATTGTAGTGTACTTTACTAGTAGCTTGGGCACTCAAGTACCTCATATATAATTAAAGATTGGAAATAAAGGTTAGGCAAGACTAAAATTTAATTTAGGCAATTTAGGCAACCATTCAAAATTGAATAAGGTATGGGCATCTAGCAAGGTTTAGATACTTCATTTAATGATTTCAAAGAGAGTAAGAGATTATTTGTTTAAAAAATGCATAGAATATTGAGATAGAATTGCTATAAATGGCAAGCACTTATCCCTAAAGAAGAATATTGTGATTTTTCTTCAATCAATTTCAATTTCCAAATATTAGGCAAGACAAGAGGATAATTTTTTAAAAATTAGGCAAGATTTATTATAATTTCTTTTTATCAAAGCTACTAGTAAGGTACAGTAGTATGTTTTTTGGCATGTGCTAAAGGTACACCAAAATTAGATATAATAACGATATGTCAAAGCATTTGATTTCTCAATTGTGAATAATAATTGAATTGTGGGACAGTATGTACATACTTTGTATTATTATTATAAGAAATCCAAGATGTTTAGTGATCATGCAAATAACATTTTGGATAGGATCCTATGTAGTGAATGGTTTTGCCTCTATATTGTTTATATAACAATACCACATTATAGTCATTGAAGGTGCCAAAGCATGTGTATGGCAATTGAAAACGTTTTTTCTTCTTAAATTCCTAAATTTCCACAATATATCATTATTGTACTTTTGTGTGGATAGATTTTGGCCATGGGGCCATTTAGGGTTAAGGTATTCCGAATTTCTAATATTGTGTACATATATTGTGAATTGCAACTTAGGAAGAATAATATATTGATGACTTTCAAATACAAATTGCATGATATGCTCTATACATCATATCTATACAATTGGATTGAACTTTCTACTAAGCAACATTTATCAATAGTTTTTGAATTTTTGAATTTTGAATTTTTTTTTTTTTTTTTTTAAATGTTGGAAGAGTTTGTTAAAAGTACTTTAAGTGTTTCATCATACTTATAACCTTCATTTTTTTGTAGATAGATATTACTGCAAATAAACTCCTAAACAAACTATATTTGAAAATGATCCTATTTTGTACTTTTATAGTGACAAATAATCTATCCAATTATAACTTTTACAAATGAGCTCTAATAGATCCCTCAATATAATTTAATCTATAGACTTTTTCGTACATGTCCTAGCTATTTTTTGTATTTATAGGTTCAAGTTTAATTGGAGTGGCCTCAAAGCTTTCAAGACTAAATCCATGGTAACATGGTCAAACATCATTTTGAGCTAAATTTAGCCTTACACAATTACATTGTATTCAAGTTTCAATATTATATTTTTATTAAATAAAATATTTATTATCTATAAATAGATGTAAAAATACTCTATCAATTTGTGCAAAATTGTCAATGTTATAATTTTTGTTGCAAAAAGTGAAATAAATTGGCAAGAACAATCTAATTACTTTTATTTTATTTTTAATAATGTACAAGAAGTAATGAAAATAAGTATAAACATTTTCCAACTTGTTATTTTATTTTTCTCACCTAATAGACCCTTGACAATGACCTTTAAGGCAAATTACTACTATAAACTATAGAGCTAAATCTATTATGTATATAATTGATTGATAAAATTTCGATGTTTTTCAAGTTCTAAATTTTTTTTTTCTAATAGCCTTTTTTACTAATTTTTTTGGTAGAAGATCCAAAATTTTGTGATTTTTTAAGTGCACTATTATGATTTATATTACAATAATCTAAGAATTTAACCAAAAATGATTGAAAATTAAAAAATAGAATTTTGTCATTTAAATTTAAAAATATTTTTTGAAGAAGCAATATAAGTAAAAAATATTCAAAATAATGTAAGTTGGATTTTCACACATGGATCTTGCACTTGCAATAATTAAATCAATACCAAAAGTAGATATTTTGAAATTACATTAGATTCTTCTCTTGGTTTAGAATACCTTTCATTTTGAGTTCAACAAGTGTTGTACACAAACTATATAAAATTTTGATAGAATATACATTGAGGGCACATTTGTCCTCTTGAGCCCCAAGTTGTTAAGAAAAGGAAAAAATCATTGAATATTCCATTGAATTTTATTTATCTATTTTAAGGTGATGTTTTGCTAAAAGAAACTTGGACATAGGTATGCACTTTTATGAAGGTTTGTTTGTAATGCTACAACTTGGTCTCTCAACTTGATCTCTTAAATCAATACCAAAAGTAGATATTTTGAAATTACATTAGATTACATTAGTTGATTTGAAAATGCATATTTTAGTCACCTTGTATATCAAAAGAAATTGACTAGGATTGTGGAAGAGGCACACAAGAACTTGTCATATAGGTAGATTTGAAAGGTGACCCCTTATTTTCAAAGGTGAAAGATCTTAGAGACATCTATGACTACCTACAAGTTTGAGTGACTTCAATTTTTTTCTCATAGTCTACTTTGAAGGTATGAAGACATCCGCCTTTTAGATTTTGAAGAATATTTTCTAATTTTCAGTGAATGATTTTTCAAAAATTTAATTACAAATTAATACTTTAGACATACCCAACTTTTTTCATTCAAGTTGAATAACATGTGCCGAATTTGTTAGAATTTCCAATTATAAGCTTTCACATATAATATAAGCTTTCTACATTTGTATCCACATTTCATTTTGGACTATCAATCCAAAGGTAGAAGTCAAAAATGTAAACCCTAATTCCTTAGAACTAGCTAACATCACCCACAATTGATGATTAATTTCATTATAATATTCCCAGACACCATGCTATGGGCCCCACCAAATTTACCAAACCATGCCAATTTGAAGATGTATTGAATTGTATTGTTGGATTTACAAAGAATATTCAATTCTTCCCTTACCAATATTACAACCGCAAGTTGCTTGTTTTTCACTCACTTTGAAAAAGCAAGGAGTCCCGAGCTATTAATGGATGAAAGAATTGTAGTACAATATTGCTCTTTTGGGAATGTATACACTTGGGATGAATAAACGACTTGTAATCCATATTTTCATGTTGCATCCATGCGCATGGATGAAAATAGATCCATCAGATCAATTTTCAGCATTGCTGGCCAAAAAATAAATAAATGTTCTAAGAGAATTGTGATCTAAAAAATCCTGCATGTATGTAAAGTGAGGTCTCACAGTTTTTCATCCAAATCCGGATGATAATACTGTAACAATGTTTGCTGGCTTCACGTTTAGTTCATTTCACAGCCTTCGTCTTCAGTTCCCTTTGCGTTTGCTCCACAGCACTAGTAGTTCATCTTTGCTCACGAGTGATGCTCACTTGTGTACCTCCTTGATATTTTGGTATCTCTCTGCATCGAAATGTGCAACAGGGATGCTAGAAAAGTCTAGGACAGTCAGGTAGTATGCTCTAAAAGCGACCATTTAAGAGCTGGTCTGCCTTTTTCATAGGCTGAAGTGGAGAGAATTATTTTTAGATCATTTTTCAGAGAAAGAAAAATGGATGTGGAAACTAACACAAGTGGTTTTGTATTTTTCCAAGTATTTTTGAATTACTTATAAATTTTCAAAGATTCAGGGCATAGGCACCTATTTGTGACCATAGGTCTCCCAAAATCTGTTCACTTGCAGTTTGTAAATAGATGTGCAGAAATCGAAGGCTCTTGCAATAGAAAATATTATTTTTTTCTATTGCAAAAATCTGGTGATTACTTTTGCACACATGGATCTAATCGTGTCTAAGCAATTTGGTTGGGGTTCTTGTACTGTGGGTTGGTTTTAGTTTGGAATTTGTCACCATGTTTATATGTTGTAGGAATTTGTCAATATTGACTTAGAATCCGTTGGATTGAGGTTACACGATACCTTTCAGTCTGTAGTATAATCAGACTCTTAATCGTTTAAGCTTTGATGTGGATTTTACTATTAATGTCTAATGCTCTACATTTGTGACATTTTAGTTTTGGTGATGGTAAAGATTGGAGCCGATCGATGTGAAACTTTGACCTCATAGATTGCATTACATATATATTATTTTATTTGAATACAAAACGGCACAGCCCAAAGACTGGACAAATGAAAAGATAAAAGAGCAAACGAAAAGAAATAGAGAGAACAGAACATAGTCTACATGGAAAGGCAGATAGTAGAGGCACACATTGTGCCATCTAATATGATTGCCATCACGAAGAAGCGAGGAGTTAGGATTTAAGCCAAATCTTGTCAAATTTAGTCCAAATGATAGAGGTTTGATATGGTCTTTGGTGGGCGGTAATCTTTGTGTAAAGTTGGGCAGCAAGTACTGAGTCTAATAAGGCATCCCATAGAGCTTGTTGAACTAAACCCTGAGGCCATTGGATTAAATTTACTAAAAAATATTTCAAAAAGTTCCACCTCCCCAAATTTAGTTTTAGCTCTTAAATGGACCCTTTATGGACCTCCTCCCTTAGTGAGAACATAGTGAGAGTAAACAAGAGAAACTAGCTAGCATGAGAAGACCCACTACTAGTCCAAATTGGATCATGAGGATCTCTTTGAGGATGATCTCCTTGGTCTCATTGCGCAAATCATTTTTTCACGATTTTTTTTACTATATCAAATACTATGGTTTGTTCAGTGGGCACCTCAAAAATGCACCACTAACCCTAAACATCCATCTTCACTCTATGTACATCTCCAAAATCAATTATGTACCTATGTGGAAGAAATGCTTTTAGAACCAAACTTTGTTCCTTCATAACTTTTGCGTACCGTATCCAAATGTTACGTTCTTTGGTGCATTGGAACCTCTTTTCACTTGCCAATAAGGAAATGCAAAAATTTGAATAGTCTATCAATAGTAATTAGGCACAATAGCAATTAGTGGTAGTTTGGGGGTACCCACCTTACCTCACCTTATGTAGGGCAAGAGTTTGTGCCCAGCCACCCCTTTCACAAACAAACAGTGTGTGAATGATGCGATTGGGCAAACCTTGGAATTATTTATTTTCCGCACATGAATTTTTTTTACAAATTTTTAATCCATTTTTGCAATCAGAGACCCCAAATTAGTTAAGAGAGGTGAAGAGTATACCCTAGAATGGCCCAAAATAGTTTTTTTTTTTTTACATGCACCCCTGGTAAGGCCGAGCGAGGGGGTCAATCCACCCAGATCATCAAATGGAATGACCTAAGTGAGCAAGCGAGGGAGCATCTGTCTGCCTGCCTCTTTTTAACTTAACTTATTATTACTCTCCCCTCCATGCTTCTGCAATTGATTCCTGTAAGTGCTACTAGTAACGTACGTCCCTGAAAGCCTGTCCAAATTGCCTAAAGCTTATGTAAGTTTAGTTTACAACCAATTGTTGTTTGCAAATTCCGGGAGTTGCTACTCCGGCAGGACATGAAAAGCCTGGGAGTGAATCACCCGCCTCGATCAAGCTTAGCTTAACTTAGTTTACAACCAATTGCTGCTGCAAGTTGGGAAATCATGTGTGCTGCATGGCCATGTGGATGCACTGAAAATTTTTGCTGGAAGAGAGAGGGAGGGAAATCATCCTCCCCTTCCCTTCCTTCCTTCATCACAAAGACAATAGTATTGTCCTAGTGCAAGAGGCTTTAATGTATGTTTAGGGCAATGCTAGAGGAAGAGGGCATTTCGCCAAAAACAAAAGACAGTGTTTAGGAGGAGGGTGGAGCCCAATGATGGGGTGCGAAATCCCTGATGACACGCGGCATTGCCCAGTGCAAAGCACAAGGGGGAAACGAACAGAACGTGATTGGATGCAAAAAATACAAAATGCCCAATTACACAAGCAAAACGGCGCAATTGAGTAAGAAACCCTAATTACGACACAGTGGTTTCCTTGAGTGAATGTGCGTCACAGTAGCTATTGGGGCAGCGTTCTGAAAGTTAATTACAAGATGGCATCTGAAGCTAAGCTACAACTAAGCTTAGAACTAAGCTCAAGCTTAAGGTAGTATGCTCTAAAAGCGACCATTTAAGAGCTGGTCTGCCTTTTTCATAGGCTGAAGTGGACAGAATTATTTTTAGATCATTTTTCAGAGAAAGAGAAATGGATGTGGAAACTAACACAAGTGGTTTTGTAATTTTCCAAGTATTTTTGAATTACTTATAAATTTTCAAAGATTCAGGGCATAGGCACCTATTTGTGACCATAGGTCTCCCAAAATCTGTTCACTTGCAGTTTGTAAACAGATGTGCGGAAATCAAAGGTAGTGATTGGCTCTTGCAATAGAAAAATAATTTTTTTTTGATGCATTCAATTGTTACAGTGGTCCATTTAAGGATCACCTGGTTTCCATTTTTCACCCCAAAATAGGAGCGGTTTGAAGAAGGGGAGCGCTTTTAGAGCATACTACCTTATGCTTAACTTTGGCCACGTCGGTTCGGTTAGAGCAGTCCCACAGCAACTCAGCAAACTGGCACTCTAAACGCTCTGGACCATTGATATCCTGTGTCAGAGAAATATCCTCCATTGATTTGCTTGGCCGTGTTGCTGTGGGGCTGCTCTAAGGAGACAGCAACCGATTGAAGCTCTCCTGTCAGTTAGTCTGTACTTTAATTCCGACCTTCCTTCTTTCCTTCCTTCCGCGGTACGTACCCATTCATTCCCACTGACAGAAAGGTTAAGAAAAAAAGAGGCTTTGGGTTCCAGGGCTTTGCTGCACCACCGCCCAGGCCCCCCTCCCCCATTGCAAGGAATTTCAAGTACGGCAACTCACACTCGATACTGGCAGCCTTCTGACTGTCCTCTGCTTCTGGACGGAGGCCTCTTTCGATGGCAGAGCCATCTGAGGGTGAACATGTTGGTGAAGTTGATGAGTTAGCTTGGATCCACAGCAGGGGACCCATCATTAGGCGCAAGCCAGGTCAGTCGGGATGCAGCCTGCAGCTTGGTTGCCGACTGCCCAATATCCAGCTATCGATCGCCACTGAGAAGAAAGTGGTGACTACCACTACGTAGAACACCAGTAGTCCCTTGAATATTTTATTCGCCACTGGAGGAGCCAACGTAGCCTGCAGCATGAGAGAGGTCAGTTTGCGGGTTACACACCTCACATTCTTGAGGAGTAGAGGTGTGGCACATTTTGAGAATAGTGCCAACTAAGAGAAAATGATTAAGAGCAAAATCATACCTAATTATAGAAGATCAAGAAAAATTTAAGCTCTTAACATATTCTCACATGTGAAGGCAATGGTTCATTGTTTGGAGGAGTTTTCAATTGTTCGAATTGAACTCAACTTTGCAAAACAAGGAGTAAGGCATTTCTATTTCATATTCTCACATGTGAAGGCAATGGTTCATTGTTTGGAGGAGTTTTCAATTGTTCGAATTGAACTCAACTTTGCAAAACAAGGAGTAAGGCATTTCTGTTTCATGCCAAATTAGAGGTAATCAACAAAGGTTTTTCTAGAACTTTAGTTATGGGGTTGGCAGTAGTGATTACAGACATTACAAATCCTCAAGTGCTCCCTGAATCCAATATTTGGCCATCCAATTCTCTCAAGAGCTGTTGCTGTCCTTTCTGAATTTATTGATATCCAAACGCACAAATGATGGGTGCAAGAGCACCCCTCATTGCTATTTGTTCCATATTCTTGACCTGCTAGCAGCATTTTTTTACAAGAGAGACGGAAACAGTTATTCCCCATTGCCGACTGTGATCAATAAAGAAGATTTAAATTTTACTTGCAAGTGGTGGGATGAAATGGGGAGAGTCTTTGATAATTTGAGTGCTTCTTGAATAAAGTCAGGGCCGCCGACTCTACCTGAATCTCCAGTATGATTCCGTTACCAAATGTGGTGGTGACAATGGCAAGTGCTTCGAAGACGCCGAACAGCTTGGACATGGGGTCGCCAACTACAGATTCGTCCTGTGGCAGGGCTCGACTAGAATTTCTTGTCAGCAAATCAAGCACGTCGAAGATATGAAAACGACAAAGATTTTCCTTCAAGAAAACTGCGAATCTGTCTGAAAGCACAAATTGAAATTAATTGGCAAACGTTAATATTTTCCTCACTGACATGAAAGTTGTCAGGCTTTCAACAATGGGGATTGACGACACACTCAGCTTCTTTAAGAGAATGATAGAAATCGAGCTGAAACAAATTGCAGTTCTTGTTGTGCCGCAATTCAATTTCTGTGTTCCAACAGTGTTGATTGCCTTTCACTGTGACAATGGCGTGACTCAAAGCGCCAAATTTGTCTCATTCAAATGCTCACACTGTCTAAATGATCAATTTCGTCGATATGGGAGGGTTATCTCGCCAAAACTTGTAGCCTACATCCAAATACAGAAAGCTCTCTCCAATTATAAGTGATTGGATGAATTTTCGTCCATCTGTAGCTCCACCAGGAGACCCCCTTCAAGTACACGTTTATGAGAAGTGTTGCTTGTTTGCTTGTATGAAGACAACAGAAAGAAGGTTTGATCACAGGGAGAACTCATTATTGATTATAATGAAATTCCTGAAACAATGTCAAGTAATTATTTACGACTTAAAAATCATCGCAAAAGGTATAAGTGCTCGCAGGGAGATCTCACTTTAAAAGTTAGAGTTTAAAATTTAGAGTTTTTATAAACTACACCTCCCTATATCAATCTCCGGCATGATGTTCTTGACAGTCTTAATTTTTCTCAAAAGAATGATTGTTTTCAACGAACCTCTTCCCTTCCTCAAACCGGGACTCCAAAATTGTAGACAGTTTGGTCAGGATTCAGGAATTTTTGAAACTTGGAAGTGAGGGCATCACCAATGCATCCAAACCTTCTGTCGATATGCCACATTTCTCTCAACGCCTCGCGAATTTCATGGTCAATTGCTTTGAATTGGTGGAATTCCACCACTTTTCAAGGTGCACAGACAAAATAACGTCAATTTCGCTAATATGGGAGGGTTATCTCGACAAACATTGGAACCTACATCCAAATACACAAAGCTCTCTCCAACTATAAGTGATTGGATGAATTTTCATCCATAGATCTGTAGCTCCACTAGGAGACCCCCTCAAGGACACGCTGATGAGAAGAAGGTGTTGCTTGTTTGCTTGTATTCATGTTCTTGAATATAGAAAGGCGTAGTAAGCAGAGCACAAATGGCCAGGCACCACTCGGACTATTCATTCAATGTGTGACTGTCTGATAGTCTTGGTGTAATGTAAAGTGCAATACAAAATAAATATTGTATACCTTAAACAAAATAAATTGGAATATGTTCACCTAAAGCTCAGTTCACTGACAGAGACAACTAGAAAGTGCCTACCTCTGAAAATTATGCAATGAAATTTTTGACCAAACACAGGTGCATGCATGCTATATCCTCATTGCTGATTGCAAACATGCGTCAATTTCATTAAATTGGAAGAATTCCACAACTTGTATACACCGCTAACTTGCTAAATATTAAATTCTACAACTTGCAACCACATAAGAAATAGAATGATGCAACTAGTCCCGCTCAAGCTCTCCATTAAATTGGAAGTTCTAATTCCACAACTTTATACACCGCTAATTTTCTAATTTCTACAACAAGCAAGCCCATCAAAAATCGATGCTACTAGTCCCTCCCAAGGCTCCCCAGATACAGATCCCAGTCGCCGTTGGGCTGGGCCGCCGCAATCAGATTATGTATTCCTGCACTTTGGTATCCACGTGGGTAAGCAGTGGGTAAGCTATAAGCAGAGTAATCCGGAGCAGCTTGCGTCCGATTAGCTCGACCACACCGTGATGATCCACCAACAGATCTGCAAGTTCGTGCTGCAGTTGTAGTACTAGCTAATCCCACCACCAGTAAACGTCAATTTTATTACATTGGCACGATTCTAGCGTCAAGACTTGCAAGTGATCTATATCATAATTCACGAGTCAGCGTCTAATTTCAGTAAAGAAAGCTAGCATGGACAAGCTAGCATGGATTTATATCTGTTTCAGGTCGTAAATCCTGCATGAAATGTCAAAGTAGTGCCAATCTAACAAAATGGAGGCTGAATTAGTACCTCGAGTTAGTGCAGCTGCTACAGTCCGAGAACCAGCTCCTACACTCTGAAGCTCCCGGTAATTCACTGGAGCACTTCTTCGACCACTGGATCCACATACTGCAGGAGGCTCCTCTGCAACATTTCCACCACCACCGGAGGTTGCAGAGCGATCATCTATCACGGCCAAAGCGTTAGAACATGACTTAGAACTTGACCCAGTCAGCCTCCCTTTGATTTTCTCAAGTGCCGTCCGTGGGAACTCATTAGTGGGAGCCAAGGCACCGTCTAGCATCCGCAGGAGATTCCTCCCCGGCTGCCGTTGTGCTAGCGTGATCAGACACTCCATAGAACACAAAAGAAAGTCTTCCTTGCAATCCTGGGAGTTCGCAATGGACTTGTTGCACGCTTCACAACGTTTTAGTGGACTGGGCTGCCCACGGCCGGTCCTAGCGCGCTTGGTTGGGGGTCTAGAGCTTGTCGATGCCTGGTGGTGGTCAGTTCGGAGGTAGCAGAGGGTGCCAATGTTCAACAAGCATTTCTTGATGTGCTTGGTGCTCTCGTGGGGGAGGTACTTGGTTAGCTCCTCCGGGTCGACGGCGCTCTTGTGGGACTGGCGGCGGACTTGAACGTCAATTTCGTTAAACTGGGGCTTCCATAACTTTGGCACCTTCCAGAAAGTGCTTTTTGAAACATGCATCCGTACGTATTCTTGATTTTAGAGGTGTGTGTACATATCTGCCATAAATTTTTGCGGCTAAATAGTACGAAATATATTGACCCTACCTGCAACCAGCGGTGGTGAGTGTGCTCCCCGTCTCCTCGGAATGCGATGGGTCAGAGTCCGCCGAGCTTGCATTGGAGGCAGTAGTAGTTGTTGCAGTCTTTGGGGGATTGGCATGTGGGGCACTTGCCTTCGTAGGTTTTGGCGTCGATCAAGTAGTTGGCTTCCACGAAGCACGTCCAGATCTCATAATCATTCCCTTGCGCCATGATGGAACAACAATTCAGGTGGAGAATGGTACAAATGGGTACTAGAAAAGTATTGTCTGCGGTACCCTGCAAAAGGGAATTCATCATGGTTTGTGTCAAGAAGGGTATGCAATGTAGCTGCTAACAAATTACCCTAAAAGAATAGTCCGCAGCCTGCAAAAAAAGGTAGCCATGGTTTATATTTACAAAAGTAATCACTGCCAGTGGCTGCACAGGCCAACAGTTAAAAAGGCCAGACAGTGAAGCAAAGTAGGCGGGGAGGATGTGAATTAAACTAGAGAGAAAAAGAAGTTCGAATCCTTTTGCGACAGTCGTCCACCAGATAGTATAATTAAAGCAAAGCATTAGACTTGCAATTGGATTCATGACCAAAGTGCACTTTGAAACTAGAAGATATGTTCCATCAAAAACATTCTATTGAGCTGCATTCTAGGATTCTAGGGTACATTTTACGACAAGGAGCGAAAAGGGTTTGTGGTAAACTGAATCCTCTTACTGGCCAAGGTCTAATAAAGAATTTAGTTTTGGAAACTTAAAACGCTGAATTCCAGAAGATTGATCTAATTCCTCTCATTCCTAAAAATTACTAATAAACTAGGTTCATCTATACTACAAAAAGTACTTTGTCGTCTTCCTTACCCTAACGAAGCCGGATCTGCCGGTCGGCAATTCTGCATACATGAAAAGCTGAGAAAGTAGAACTAACTTCTCCCAATCTACACACCAGGTCGATCATTGTTTTGCAAGATTCAAACCATATCATGAGTGAGACTAATGAAAATATATTTCGTCACAGATGAGTTTTTCTCAACACCAGTTTTAAATTTCAGACAAAAGAATGTCCGAGGAGACCAGGATCCTGGCTCCTAATAATATTATAATTTTATCAATCTACATACGATTTGTAGGGACTTATGTACTTAACATCAAGTGGTATGGCTACAGACCCTGACTTCTTATAATTAAATCCTAGTTTGAGAGAAAGCAAGTGAGTAAAATTTTACCTGAGGATATGATGCAACACAATTGATCGTCGAACTCCTTCAATTGAGCTCAAACGACACAAATGTGCATGATCGAAGACTGCAATTCTATATTCAGCAAGCTCACCTAATCCGCGCACTTACGTAGCTAGTTTGGCAAAAAGCTAGAGGCTAGAAAAACTAAGAACTCTGCACTGCTGTGGCAAATTGTGAAAGAAGGCCAAGTGCTTCTCTCTTTTATGCTAAGGCACGACCCTCCCGACTAGACAATCGATCTAGGGGACTGCGAATTTCGCGTTTTGATTTGATTTCTGGGAGCTCGTAACTTCCATCCCACCGAGTCCATAGCTAGTATTGGTAACATTGTGAACTTCGATTGATCAATTGCAACGGAGTTCAGAGAGTTCAATCTACATAATCACGCATGATCTGCTTTTCATGACTTTCCCCAATTGACAATATGGAACATAACTAGCCTCTGGAAGTTTTATACAGAGTAATACCTCTGCATTTGCAATGCTTGCAAATTTCTACTAAGTGATTCAAATTCCAAATCTCAGATAAACTGGCTGTATTTGACTTGCCAATTACTCATATTAATAACATGAAGTATTTTAGTTAAGTTGGCAGCATTCGATCATTTGGCACCTCTCAGAATATGCAGTATGAGACATAAACCCACAGTTATCCACTTATCCTAGATATCAGAGCTAGATGTACGTGCACTTCACAGTGACATGGCGTTCTTTGGAATATAAAAGACCAATCAAAGACAAGTACAGTGCACTTATGGTATAGAATTCAATGGGCAAAGTCTAGAAGAAACTTAAAATTGATAGTCCTGGAGGTAATTGAAATAGGGTCAAGTATTCAAAATTTTCACACCAGAAGTGACAAATCAAGTTAAAGTGCCTCTCAAAATGCTCATTTTATTATCCATTTTTATTTTCTTTCCAAAAATTGTTGATGTCGTCTAAGGTTTCCTGCTCTATGAATGGAGGGCAAAAGCAGCAAAGTATAAAATCATTGGCACAAATAATTCCTGATCATGGCAACGCTGCTAACCGGAGATGAGAATCCAAGGAGCTGAGAAAATCTTCATGTGAGTACATAAGTGCTCTTGCAGTTGAAGCCTTCAAGTCATCCATAAGAGTTATATTCAGTTGTGATGTGGAACATATATGCGGATCATGCTCCATTTGCACGTACACGGTGAAGATCTGGCAGGGGTGATGGGTGGTCAGGTGACTCACTCACATTCTCATTCAGGTCGTGCAGATCCGTTTCTAGTTTTCCAAACTCAAAGACACGGATGTATCAGATAGTTTCTTCTCTGAAAAAAGTAGACAGTATAAGTCCTAGAGTCGATACGGTTTGAATAGCTTGCCACTGATTGCGCTCAAACATGTCAAATGATGTAATTTCAAAGTTTTGGAGCACACTAAGATTGGTCCTCAACATTCCTAATTCATTCATTGATCACATTGGAGTGAAGACCGTGTTGTTATTTTATTAAGACTCTATGCATCCCACAGGTAGTAGTTCGACCGGTGCAAACTTTGAAAATTGACGATACTGTTTTCTTAAAGACTTGACTATCGATCGACACAATTCGAAGTTCTTATTACCTTTTTGTGCCTACTACTGGTTTTGTCTGAGGTTGTTTCCCTCTTAAGCAGGGAAGAGTCTAAGCAATTGATGATATTATTGACCAATTCAAGGAAGAAAATTCAGATTATTTGGAAAATTCTGAAAGCTTTTCTCGCCGCCAAGTTCGTCGTCTTCGTCGCTTGCTTCGAGATGCTTGAGGAGTAAGTATTCATGTCTCATATTTCTTACAATAAAAGAGATCTCCCTGGGTAGTGTCTGATTGCTCAGGGAATTTGAGATGTAGAGTGAAAAGGGTTATTTCTTGGCCATTTTAGATCATTGTGAGGAACAGAAAATCATGAGTGATCAATTGGCATATGTGCATATGCAGGGAAGGCTCCCATTCAATTCATGGAGCACAAAGAAGTCTTCAAACATAATAATCTTTCAACCTTTGCTGTCAATTGACCTGAAATTCTTCCCACTCATTTTCATAATAGCTGATTGCACTTTTATTTAGCTAAAGTTCAACCAATTTTTTTTTATTTTTCAATTTCAGCCAATGCACCGAAGAACGGCAGTCTTGGACAATTTCTGTCGCAAAGAACCCTTGGTCCTTCAAGAGTTAAAAAAATTTAGATTTATGTTTGGCAAAATCATACTAAACCTTTGTCATTTTCATTCCCTTCCAGCTGTGAGCTGCCTTATTGTCGAGGCTTGAGCATTAACTGAAGGTAATCCAATTCCATTTTAATTGTGAATGATCATTGCGGAAAAAAAGATTTAGCCAGACCTTCCAAATCCTAGCAGTAAAAAGTAGTTTCAAAGTAATAATTTTAGAATAGACTGGTAATAATTTACAATTCGGGAGGCACACCCTGAGAAGTGCCAAAGCCATGGAATTTCAACAATATAATTACTAGTTACAACCAAAAATTGAAACAAAACTATCCGACTTTCGAAATTACTTGAATTACGAGGCCCAAAACCCCCGGCGAATACGTACCCTACTTCCGAGGCTTGAATGAGGACTATATAACCGCCCACGACTTCCGACTAGTCACACTTTTGAGGTCAGACTTCCTCACCTGCCATCAGAGACAGACAGAGAGCTGCTACTTTCTAGCCCGAGAGTATTTCTTCGTTTAGATCAATCGCTGCTAGTTCCGTCGTTGCTAGTTCCGAGCGGCTAGTTCCGTTGTTTTGATCAATCGAGAGAGCTTTCAGGAACATGGCTGGGAAGTGTATTGTGAAGTTGAGGAGCGCCACTGGTGAGATCTTTGAGGTGGATGAGGCTGTGGCATCCCAGTCCCAATTTCTGAAGAACGTGATTGAGGATGTGGGCATTGACAGCCCCATTCCACTGCCAAATGTGTCTAGCGACATTTTGGGACAGGTGCTCGATTACTGCAAGCGTTGTGTAGGGAACGATCCCAAATTTGTGAAGGTCGATACAGATGATCTCTACAACTTGATTATGGTATGTATTTGAGTTTTGCAGCTACGTACTAGCTTGTAAGCCTTTGCGTTGGAGAAGCTGTTTCAAGTATTTTTGTTCACATGTTTTTATCACGTTCTTTGATCATTTTCGTATTGACATACTTTTAGATCAGATTGTTCTTTGTATTCATGAATCCTATTGCTACAGTGCTCTTGTTTCTAGTTGACAGCACATATTTCTAAATCACGTTTTTTTTTAAATGCACAACTGTTTCATTTGTAATTGGTTCTTATGTGCTTCACCAAAAGACTCATCTTGAGTTTTCAATCTACATTTTGTACTTATGAACCTAGCTTGTTGATTTAGAGCAATGATTAGGGTAATAAAAAAGAAAATGTGTCTGATGACTAGGCGGCCAACTACATGCATATCGAGACCTTGCTTCAACGGATATATCATACTCTAGCAATGATTATTGTGAAGAAGACATTTGGGGAAATTCGACAAATATTCAACTTCACAAATGACTTTGCAAGTGGAGAGGGATATTTGATTGGAAATGAGAGTCAAATTCTAGCTTCATTCATGGAGTCATTGCCAACGGAACTTCAACTCAAGATTAAGATTAAGGTGGTACAAAGATTTCACTATGGAGAATGGAACCCTTGGCGGTATGATGTGGATGCCTGAACACTATTTGTGGAGCTTGCCAATCTATGTGATCCTTACAATATGCATCAACAAATTTCCATTATTCTTTTGCATATAGATATGGGTTTGGTCAACACTCTTGTGTTGCAAACACGTGGCATGATGTCCCTCTCTCCCCATCCAAGTGGAGAGATGAGCATAGAGTGGGTCGACCCAATGGATATGGACCTATTGAAGGACTTGATGGATGGCATAGATATGTTGAAGATTGAGAACTTGATTTTTGATGAAGATTTGTACTAGCTTGGCCTGTATTATAGTAGTCTTGTAGGCATGACATACTTACATCATTTATATCATTATCCTAATCTTTTAACCATGTCATGTGTACATGTTGAAGAGAATGGCATGAGTACATGCAATGGACTCTCAATATAGTTTAGAAATAACCAATATGACTTAGAAATTTCAGCTTCAACCACACAATATTTGGACTACCATATATGTCACAAAGTTGTGCACTAAAATTTGGAGGTTCTTTATCTACAATGTATGTTAAACAACATTTGATGTTTGGACTTTCTCAAACTTCATTGTATATCTATACCAAAATACACATATTTGATACATAATAGTATATGTCTACAATTTAACCTCATACTTTGATAATTAAATACATAGAATTGAGGTTTCCATTGTTTTATAAAGATTTTTTTTATTAAGAATTATAATAATTAGTAAATGTTGTAAATACTATTAATTTTTTAAGAAAAATGGAATTAATATTGCCAAACATGATGGAGTAAAATTTGATGTCCCCTTTGAACTCACACCAAGAGGAATTCGATAGAAAAAGTTCAAAAGTGTTGATGTACCATAGTCCCTTTTCAACTTCAGATGAAATTAATTGTTTTTTGAGAATATTATAATTTCAAGAATATATAATGATTAATGCCAAAAATCCTAAAAAACTAACAACATTGATTGCCAAACAAGGTCCAATTTTAGAATTTTTTTTTAACATAAAGTCCAAAGTCTATCACATCAAGAAGTTTTTTGATGGCTACATGAAGAAATTTCTTCTTTGAAATTTAGTGAGATGACAGTCATGACACTGGAAACTTTAAGCTCTTTGGCTGGGCAAGATTGGGGCTACACTAGGCTAATTTAGCGCCATTTTTGTACCACTAACCGGGGCTAAAAATGGAAAGAGGGCTACAAAATTTAGCAATTTTAGCTCCATTTTTGTTCCACTAATTGGGGATAAATTTCTTGTGAGAGACATCACAAGAAGCTCACACGGGTGTAGCAAGGGCTAGAAATTGGTGGTTCCATCCCACTCAATCTTCTCTTCCGGGGAGCTAAAAGATTCAAAGTTCCCAGTGTGAACAATGGAGAGGTTGTTTTAATAATGAAACTCATTGTTTTTCATGAATCCTCAAAGGATATGGAATAATTTGAAGATGAGGGCTTGACCACTCATTGTCAAAAAGTAATAATTGTGTTGAAAGTAAAATTTTGAGACATCATTTTGGCATAGTAAAATAACGTTTTTCTATGAATTTTTCCATCCAGCCTTATTGAGTCTAGTTGTCAACATGCCAAGGCAAAACATTAGAAAAGTCCAGATAGCTGAAGCACTCCAAAGAAAACTCTAGAACTTTCTTTTAATAACATTCACCAAGAACTCAATTTAAGTCCCTTGGGGTTTCTTTTAGCTTGTTTCACTAATAAATGTAGAAATTGCTATGCAAATTGCGTTCCATTCAAAACATGTTGCACCTCTAACCTATACTTTCCATCCCCACCCCCTTCTCTATCATATTATTTTCTTCCTTGCTAAAATTGCAATATTGCTCCAATATTTTGGAATTGTGCAAATATAACAAAATTGATGCATGTTACATATTGATGCAAGACAGTTTGACGTGTACTTTCTAGAAAGTATAAAACTCATCCAAAAAGTCATATAATCTATAAACTCACTTGATTATGTTTTACAACTTATACTAGCATACTACATTAAATTAAGGGGTGGATTACACCAACATGAGACACTTGAATTTTGGTAAATTGACAGTATTCCACTAATCAAGAAATTGTAACATACAACTCTATATAGATACGGGTTTGGGTTTCATGATATGAAATATTGTCAATCTAAAGAAATTGACGTTGGGGTCCTTTGCAATTTGCATTGGTTTGGTGTAATAAATCCACTCCCAACGAGCCTACTTCTCGATGATGTCCAGGAAACTTCTTTTTAAGAGGTTGTTTATTCTAACTTGCTTAGCGACAAATTCAATTGAAATTGCATGCTCACATTATTGGCTAGAGTGAGCATGGCTTACAAATCCTTTTGAATTAAATATTTTCTAGAGTCTGAGTGCATACACAATTAACAAGTCAATAACTGAAGGCAAATGAATGATTTCAGTTAACTTTTTACATATTAGAAACTAAACTAATTAAACTACTCGGGCGCCATGTCACCAACTCGCCATTAGTACAAGTTGCACCTTGCAAGCAGCTACAACAAAGTCAAACACAACTTCTTCGAAGCAATCTATTCCACTCCACATTCTTAGTATTTTTATTCCAATATTGCAATTCAAGGAAAAATAGCCACAAATAAAATCCCAATGACAAAACATCAAGTATCATCAAATTACGCTTCCAAAAATATGTTCAATCTTCCAAATGTGGTAATATCATCCTATTTTGAAATTCTTCATGGCAATTTCATCTACTTAGAAATGGAAAATATTTCACAAAATATTCCATTATTTATATTTCAATATTTATACTCGAACATGTATACTATTAAAATAGGTAGTTTGTTTGTATATTTGTTTTGTTTTGTGACATAAGTTATGTACGGATCTCCTAGTAAGATAGTCATAAAATTTGGGGATGCATTGTATTCATACAGTCATCCATCTTTTGGTCAAAAAACACACTTTTCAATCATAGGCATGCATGCACTTTTTCATCCAAATTGGACAGCTTCATCCGCATTTTAAATATAAAATAATGGAAAATGTCTTTTGAACAAAGATTATTTTTATTTGGTGAAAAGTAGAAATTTATTTTGAAATGGTGTAATTTGACCCCACAGTGCTAGAAAAAAAGGCTTGTCCACACCATAGATGACTATTTGGGAATTGTGCACAATTGCAACTTTTTATTTTATTTTTTGACACAAACAAATGAAATGAAGTGATCACCATCCCAACATTTTTTCAAAAAGTAAAAAAAAGGGACTGGTGTGGATTGTGGAGGGTTTTACCTTTAGGCGTATTAATTATAGTGCCGCCAGTCATGTACTTGGGTGTGGGTCTCTACAGCCGGGCCGGGTGAACTGACCCCTCACTCGTCCCTGAAGGAAAACCCTGAAATTTTTTATTTCCCACACATGATAAAATTTGCAAATTTTGCAAATTTCGTATTTGCAATCAGAGGTCCAAATTAGCTAGGGAGAGATGTAGAGCATACATTTTCTGGAGCACAAAATACGGGGTGTTTTCTTACTTGCACCCCCTGGATTGATTGGGGGGACGAGCCTGAGGTCAGTTCACCCCGACCGTCTCTCTCTACTTAGCAGAGTTACGATCCAACCACCAGCTTGCCTTACTTACTTAATTGGAAACGGCCCCCTCCGACCCAACTCCTGTCGGTAAGTCTCTCCGTCTGTTTGATGTCGATGCAGAAGCTGAGACGGGGCATCGAGCGAGTACACTCCCAGAAGTTCCATTTGCCAATCTTCAATCCGCACCCCGAAATCTTTCCTTCCGTTTTGACATGGCCGGGTGTCGTCGAGCTCGTGATCGAGATGCATGGCGACTTAGTTAGTTATTTGCTGTCGTTCCGGACAGGCTATCTAGCTGCACGATGTACGTGGTGCATGACTGTGGGACAAAAAGCAAACGAAGTGACCGCTGGAGAAACGAGCTTAATATTCAATCACAACGTTGGCGTCGTTGGTTTAGGGTGGTGCTGGTGAACTGAAGCGGTGGCCGGCCTCCCTCTTTGCTTGTAAAGGCTGAGTGGTGCAAGCCTGGGTGGTGAGATTCAAGTTTAGCTAGTCTCGGGTATACCCAGCCTAAAGAGATTTCATCTCGAGCACTTGAGCCTCGATCAGTGCGGCTATGGTGTGGATCTTTCAAGCCGGATACCACAGGATGATTGACATCAAGCCCTCACACCGGTAGATTATACTGGTATCGATATCCTTTTTTCATTTTCCTTACAAAAACTATGAATGTCAAAGGTCTCCGGATGATTTTGCAGTACGAACGGAGGGTGGAAAAGCGGCAAAGTGGAAATGAAATCAATGGCACAAATAATTTCTGCTGGCAACGCTGGTAACCGGAAATGAGAATTCGAGGAGCTGAGAGAATCTTCATGTGTTTGGAAGTGCTCTTGCAGTTGAAGCCTTCAAGTCATCCATAAGAGTTATATTCATTTGTGCTTTCTGTTCACTGTTGTGGATTGGAACAGATATGGTCATGCACTGCTAGAATAAGGGGGTTTGGTAGCAACGTCTGTGGTACTGTCTGGAATGGAGCAACGTTTGACAATGGAAGTGTATATGCAATTTCTAAGCAACGTCTAAGCAATGTTCAAGCAATGTTTAATGAGAGAACATCCAAGTACTATGTTCCCAATGGAGTTCTCCATCTTCATTGTTGTTCCTATGTTCATTCTTTGTTGAGGACATAATCCCATAAGCTTTGTCCTTGGTGAGACTCCCATGAATTATAAATGGGCTTGCCTCTTCAATCTCTTACATTGGAAATACAAGGTCCATATTTTGTCTTGTACATCGTATTGTAAAATGTAATATATATAATGTTCATTATATTGTATTGTATACCATATATTGTATAAATATCTACTTTCCCTATAATTGATGTATTATTGGGAACAAATGTTCCCAAATAAGAGAACAGGTAAATAAACATGGGAACTTGTTCCCACACACATAGCAAACGTTGCTAAATGCATGTACCAAAACGTTACTCTACCTGAGTAATGTTCACAGTGATGCTTAGAGCAATGTTTGATGACCCCACTGTGTTCACTTTTCTAGTGTAGCTTGCAACGTTTGGGGTGATGCAACTCCCCCATATTCTAGTAGTGGTGGTTCACTTGCAGATTCACGGTGAAGATCTGGCGGGGGTACTGGTGGTCAGGTGACGCACTCACATTTTCATTCAGGTCGTGGAGATCCGTTTGTTTTCATCTTGGAGTTTTCCAAACTCAAAGACATGTGTGTTTCAGGTAGTTTCCTATGGATCCCCTCTCCGAAAAAGTAGTGAGTCGACAGTCGATACGGTTTGACTAGCTCGCCGTTGATTGCGCTAAAATATGTCAGATGATATAATTTCAAAGTTTTGGAGCAGACGATAGTTGGTCGTCAACATTCCTAATTCATTCATTGATTACACTGGAGTGATTGAAGACTAATTCATACAAACTCTATGCATCCCCTTGGTAGTCGTTCGACCGGTGCAAACTAAGATTTATGATGATTTTGGCTATGTTTAGAGCATGCAAGAGACAGATTCGATAAGGCAAATGCATGCATCACTTGTCATTACTTTACTATTATCCACGTAACATATATTCATTCCCACAAGCACTATTAAGTTGTGCTGTGAAAATTGACAATATTATCTTGAAGACTTGACTATTGACACAATTGGAAGCTCTTATTTTTTGTGCCTGTTACTGATTTGTCTGAGACTGTTGTCTTTGTAAGCTGGGATTGAAGAGTCTAAGCAATTGATGATATTATTGACCACTAAACGAAGAAGACACAGATTATTTGGAAAATTTTGAAAACTTTTCTCGCCAGCAATTCGTTGTCCCGGTCGCTTGCTTCTAGATGCTCTAGGAGTGAGTATTCATGTCTCATATTTCTTACAATAAAACAGATCTTCATACATGGTGTCTGAATGCCAAAGGAATTTGAAACGTAGAGTGAAAAGGGTTACTTTATGGCTATTTTAGATCATTGTGAGGAACAAAAAAATCATGAGTGACCAATTGGCATATGTGCATATGCAGGAAGGCTCCCATTCAATTCATGGAGCCCAAAGAGGTCTTCAAACATAATAATCTATGCAGTCCATTGGGCTGAAATTCTTCCCACTCATTTTCATAATAGCCTATTGCACTTTTATACAACTAAAGTTCAAACAAAAAAAAATTATTTTCAATTTTTGCCAATGCATAGAAAACGGATATTGTCTTTCACAATTTCTCTCGAAAAACACCCCTGGTCCTTCAAAGTAAAAATATTTAGATCTACATAAGTTTCGTAAAATTATACTAAAACTTTGTCAACCTTCCAGCTATGAACTACCTTATTAGCGAGGCTTGAACATTGACTGAAGCTAATCCAATTCTAAAACTAATTGCTAAAAAAGAAATTGCAAGACCTCCAAAAGCTGTGGAATTCCAGCAATATAACAAAATTAGTATTACTAGTTACAACCAAAAATTCAAAACAAAATTGTCTGACTTTCGAGATTACCTGAATTACGAGTCTAGCAAATACCCGACTTCCGACTTCCGAGGCTTGATTGAATGAGGACTATATAACCACCCGCGACTTCCGATCGACTAGTCACAGTTTTGAGGTCACGCTTTCTCCCCTGCCATCAGAGATAGACAGAGAGCTGCTACCTCCTACCCCGAGAGTACTTCTTCGTTTAGATCAATCGCTGCTAGTTCCGCCGTTGCTAGTTCCGAGCTGCTAGTTCCGTTGTTTTGATCAATCGAGAGAGCTTTCAGGAACATGGCTGGGAAGCGTATTGTTAAGCTGAGGAGCGCCACTGGTGAGATCTTTGAGGTGGATGAGGCTGTGGCATCGCAGTCCCAATTTCTGAAGAACGTGATTGAGGATGTGGGCATTGAGATCCCCATTCCATTGCCAAATGTGTCTAGCGACATTTTGGAACAGGTGCTCGATTACTGCAAGCGCTGTGTAGGGAACGATGCCAAATATGTGCAGCTCGATATGGATAATCTCCACAGCTTGATTATGGTATGTATTTGAGTATTGTAACTACTAGTTTGTGTTGCAGTGTAAACCTTTGGATTGGAGGAGCTCTTCAAAATACTCTTGTTCACATGTTTTTATCACCTTCCTTGATATTTTTTGTATCAATTCACATACTTTAGATGAGATTGTTTTTTGCATTCATGAATCTTATTTCTACACTATCCTTGTTTCTAGTTGCGAGCATGTATTTCTAGATCATTCACATTCTTTTTTAAATGCTCAACTATTTAATTTGTAATTGGTTTAGAGCAATGATTAGGGTAATAAAAAAGAAAATGTGTCTGATGACTAGGCGGCCAACTACATGCATATCGAGACCTTGCTTCAACGGATATATCATACTCTAGCAATGATGATTGCGAAGAAGACATTTGGGGAAATTCGACAAATATTCAACTTCACAAATGACTTTGCAAGTGGAGAGGGATGTTTGATTGGAAACGAGAGTCAAATTCTAGCTTCATTCATGGAGTCATTGCCAATGGAACTTCAACTCAAGATTAAGATTAAGGTGGTACAAAGATTTCACTATGGAGAATGGAGCCCTTGGCGGTATGATGTGGATGCCCAAACACTATTTGTGGAGCTTGCCAATCTATGCGATCCTCACAATATGCATCAACAAATTTCCATTATTCTTTTGCATATAGATATGGGTTTGGTCAACACTCTTGTGTTGCAAACAAGTGGCGTGATGTCCCTCTTTCCTCATCCAAGTGGAGAGATGAGCATAGAGTGGGTCGACCCAATGGATATGGACCTATTGAAGGACTTGATGGATGGCATAGATATGTTGAAGATTGAGAACTTGATTTTTGATGAAGATTGAAACCATCCATTAGCTTGACATTTATTATAGTAGTCTCTTGGGCATGACATAATTATATTACTTATATCATCATTCCAATCCTTTCATAAGTTATGTCTACATGTTGAAGAGAGTGGCATGTTTACAATGGACTCTCAATATGGTTTAGAAGTAGCTAATATGACTTAGAAAATTTCAACTTCAACAATACAATATTTGGACTACTATGTATGTTACAAAGTTGTGTAATAAAATTTGGAGGTTCTTTGTCTACAATATAAGTTCAAGGATGAAAGGACATTGGATGTTTGGACTTTGTGAAGCTATATTACTTTTCTATACCAAAATGTATATATATGTCACGTGGAATAGTATTTGTCTAAAATTTAATCTCATATTTTCATAATTGAAAACATAAAATTGAAGTTTATATGATTTTATAGAGAATTTTAATATGAAAGTCATAGTAATTAAAAATTGCTAAAAATAGGGTGGACATCAAGATTCTTGAGACTATGATATTTGTGATTGAAGTAGGGATTTGACAAAGTTGTTTGGATACCAATGGATTTCATGTCACTAGAAATGGGGTGTAGAAGTTGGCAAGTATGAGGAATCAAGTTCCTAGGAATAGAATTATGGGATGCTAGAGTGTCTATGTGTGTATTAGAGTTAAGAAAGATTGGAGTAAGGGAAAAACTAGGAGGTAAAATGAGGGTTGCATGACTCAGTGATTCTCTAATTTGTACGAGAAGTTTTGTTGTAATTAGCTTTGTTATGTGGAGAGGGTGGTCGATCATTAAATAAGAGGGTGGGAGGTGAGGGCAAGTGTTGTGAAGGTAGTCTAGTGGAGTTACATGATAAGCAAGGATGAAAGTCTGGAATGTGGATAGTTGGACAAGGCTCATATTGAGGTTGATTTGAGAAGCTATTGCCCATGAGGTTGAAATTTAGGAGTGCTATTAGGGTATCCCACATTCAAAATTTGATGATGCCACTAGATTCTCTTACTACTCCCTCTCCTATTCGTCCCTCTGTCTTTCCATCAATACCTTGTGTGTCTAATAGTGGCTAGAGCTTACAAGTGTAATTGATCTTTGGAAGATGTGACCTTGGCCATGTCATTCATTTCTAATAAGGATAAAACTATCTTCATTTGGTAAATGCGGAGAAGGACAAGAAAATTGCATATACCTGCTCCCATATCTATTGTATCTATAATTTGATAACACTTTGGACTGGGAGTTGGTGACTAGATATCATAGATTGCATGATATTTGGAAGTGAATAAAATGGGATTTTTTTGCACCTAGCATTACTATGACTATGAGGCCAAAATTGGCTGTCATATTGGAATACCACCCATTTATCCTCCCGCCCCCGAAATTTCCTGTCCGTTGATCCAAAATAAAAAATAAATTGAACCCTCCCTTTCATGCCGTTGATTTGATACATATTAAATATTGGATATGTATTGAATACAAACTAAATGTATACCAAATATTGTACACGTACTGAATACGTAGTAAATACAATGATAAAATCCATATTGATTGGTGTTCATAACTGTTAAAAAAAAATACAAATATGTGTATTGGGCCGGGGGACAAAATAAAAAATAAAAATTGGGGGTGGGGTAGTTAAATGAATTGGCAATTCTTGCCAATTTTGGGCACATGCCTCACTATATGCCCATAATTGGCAATAACTACCAACTGGCAAAACTACATTACCAGACTTTGAATCTTTTTAATTTTTAATTTTTGTGTTGTTCATATTAATTTTGTCATTTTTTGTGTTGAAGAATTGAGTTGAGAGTCTAGGGGAAATAATTCAAATATATACTTGGTTTTTATTCTTTAAAGCATTGTTAAGTGGAAGTAGGAGTAGACTGTGTAGAAAGATATATGAAAATTGTTTATAGGTCTAAAAGGAATTGAAACACTTACCAATGAGATTGTTCTACCAAGCAAACAATCCCTTGGGAATCTGTTCTTGAATATTTTTAGAATGTGTTTTTCTATCTTCAAAACAATATTTCAAAAAATCACAGAAAATTGAGATTATAGGAACCTTTCATTTGTCCCCCAAGGAAAAAATAGTCCTTTAGGAATTAACAAAGATTTAGAGAAGAAGATGGAGAAACTCTATCCAAAATTGTTACTGGTTGTGATCACTTCGTAGTCATAGTCATAGTCATGTATGAAAGGGGGATCACTTTGAGGGTTCTAGTGCAATAAATTATCAAATTTGAGATTTTCAAGATATCATCGATAAATATAGAAAGGTGATCTTCGAAGAGATTTCACGCAAGGGGAAGGTTGTTTCAAACTTGTTCCCTTTGTTGTGAACCAGTGGTACACTAGTAAAATAAAAAATAATTAAAAAAACAAAAAAAAACACATATATATATATATATATATATTTAAAAATAATTAAATATTATTATCTGAAATGGCCGAACTTCGGCCATATTAGAGTACGAATGAAGCCGAGTTTGCACAATCCGGGAACTGGAGGGAACTTGTGACCTTCTACAAGAGTAGAATTTCATCTAATGGTAAAATTAATTTTAGGTGGTATCTAAGTGCTAATCTTAAGAATTTCATAAAATAAAATCATATTCACACAAATATATTCAATTCTTTGAGAACATTACAAGTTTTGGAAGAGGAAAATTTTCTAAAGATTGAAGGAGGGAATTTCATGGAAATATCACAAAATGTTGTTGATGAAATTCGAAGATGTAAATCTTTCATTATATATAATTAAAATTCTTCAAAGATAATTAAATTTTCTTAATACTTTTTAGGTTTTAATTTAAATCAGTAGACATTTATATTTTATTTTGGTTGTTATTTTTGTCCATTTTTAAATTCATGGATTCTTTTGTGGTTTTTCTTGGAATTGAAATCTATAGGTGAGTATATTAATGAATGTTCAAATTTAAATTTAAATTATGGAAATTTGTACTATTAACGTCTAGGTTGAAAATGGTCATAATAATTTTGTAATGGGAGTTTTGAAATTCAAAATTTGTAAGATAAATCAACTTTGACAAACTAAAACTTATTATATGGTTAATTTATAGTAGACATGAACACATGATTCATTGTATATTATTATTTTGAATCGCAAATAAATTGTTCATTATAAATTAGATTTATAAGTATTATTTATAACAAAATGTACAATGTGTACAAAAATACTAGTTTTGACATAATCTTTGTCAAAGAAATTTGTAGACAACAACTTTGATTTGTTTCTAATTGATTTGTCCGTTAGTGATTAATTAAATGTTACATTCTGAATGCATCAAAACATTAGATGGGATTCAACTATCGGGGAAGGCTGTGAGTTCCCCAGTCGAAACCAGTCTGAAACCCGTCGATACCTGCCGTTCCCCGCCTGTGCTGACCTGGCCAAGCGACTGCTAGGTCAGAGTTTATGAAAAAAAAATTAAAATTAAAATTAACTTTGTTTTTAATTTTAAGGACTTAAATTTTTATTTTTGTTTTTTATTTTATTTTATTTTTAAAATTGCCGTCGCGCTCGATGGGGTTCTCAGGGAACAGAGCTGGGAATAGCGCTGAAACGGCCCTCCAGTCCCCCGGAATTCCATCTAATGCATCCCATTTCAATGAATGTGACCATTACAATGTTTCCATTAAACAATTTAGTGGGAAAGCAAACAATGTGATATTAACCCCTAATTGCCTAACCGACCATAAATGCTCAATTAAAAATTTTAGGCTGGTTTGGGTGTGGGTTGTTAAATTTCTTTGACCATTATGAATTCTTCTATGGATAGTATTGAAGGTTAACTATTGGAAGCTTCCATTTTTCATAGAAAAGGTAAATATTTTATTTTTGAGAGGTCCTAAAAGGCATCTATGTACCATTAGTTGAAGAGCAAAGCTTGCCAATTTTACTTGATTTCCTAACTTAAGTTTGAGCAAAGCTTGTCAATGTTACTTGATTTGAAATCTAATTTTTTTTGTTTATCCATTTGCTTTAAAAATGTTCCCAATGGAAAGAGTAAAGTGTTTTCATGATTTTCACCATTGAAAATTTAATCATGCAAGTGTTGATTTCAAGGTTATTTGTGATTTATACTTATAAAAAAAATTGCATTTCAACAATTGGAAGGTAGATTGTGTAATGAGTTTGAGAGCTCTTCATTTGAACTTGGAAAGTTTTTGGAAGTGCATTTTAGTGCGCTAACATAATTTCTAGACTCTAGTTGTTCATGTCACCTCCAATCCCAAAAATACTCTCATATGCAACTTTCTCAAACGTTGTGGGGAGGGGCAACATATTGAAAATAGGATACATCTAATTTTTTTGTTGTAATCTCACAACTCCTATGCAATTTCACACTCAAGATTGGTAAGTTCACTAATAAGTAAGCTCTTTAAACATTTAAACATTTAGATGTTAAAAAAAAACAATTTTCTTCATTGGAGATAGCTATAATCCCATGCTATTTTTCACATGAAGAACACACTTATAAAGGCTTGGGCATTTAGAGTTTAAGAAAGTAATACACAAGAGATATTGGTGTAGTTTTTCAATAGTTGAATGTACTAATTCAAAGCCTTGGTCAAAATAACTATTGAAGTTGAAAAATTTTCATTTTTATTTGGGTCATAAATTCTTTATTTTTGATGGTCAAGTGTATGAAAGTGTCATGTACAAACACATCATGCCAAAATCATATTGAGCCAACTTGAGAAAAAGCGTGCAATAAGTCAACAATCGCCCCTGTCATTGGCTAGCAACCTAACCACACCAAGGTCCAAATAGCTCCTGACCAATGGTGGACATAGTGGTTATAGGAAAAATGCCTCGTGACTTATTATGTGAGTCACAATCATGGTAAAAGCTTGCAAACAATGATAGCAATGCGAAAAACATCCTATCACCATAAGCACTAATACTGGTGACATCCATAGCATAGCAAAAAAATAAAAACCTCATAATATTTAGTTTATAGGTGTAGAAAGTGGTTTCACAACCACTCCTTTACTCGCCCTCTTCACTGGTGTTGAAGCCCCTTTCACATTGGCGAACTCAGTGGTCTTCTTTGAAGCACTAATGAGAACCCAATGGAAAACCCATACTAAGATGTCGATGGTTTATTGCACCTCAACACACATTTGGGACAAACGCAACGGCCCGTTGGGATTTCTTTCAAACGAGGATTCAAACAATTTGTGTGCCACCCTGCGGAACAAACATCACAACACCATAGTCGCAGCCTTCTTGGCGCTTCCACACAACATGCATTTTAGCCCAGCCAAAATTCGTGACTAGCTGGAATCAATACGTCCATGAATGTGTGGCAAATGACATGACACACAATTGTACATGTGATCTTTCCAAATCTTGCCAACATGACCCTCCAAGAGCAACACTTCCGACTTGAGCACCTTGAGTACTCGTAGAAGAATACACCCTACAGTCACTTTGAAGGTGGTAGGCGTTGTTTGTTGCAAGTAGACATAGTCATGATGCAAAAAATATTGCACCTGAGGCCTCTAGCCCCCTCCTTGTATTGTGGCATAACACGAAGTGTTTCTATGTTGTGCAATAGAAAGGTTCTCCAAAGCCATAGGCATCACTTTCTTATACAATTTTGCACGTTGTTTGCATACGCAAGCCCACGTGTCTAAATCATCCATGTGATCCAATATCTTGTCTGCACCTTGTTTGATTGCCATTAAAAAAATCGGATGATGCCCAAACAATAAGTAATATGGTGAAAAAGAAGCGAGAGAGGTTTGCTTACTGAACCGATAGCCCATTGCTATCCACAAAAGTTGTAAGTTCTAATCTCCATGATGCCCCTTCTTCAAGCTATACTTTCAAAGTTCCCTCTTGATGGTTTGCACTATATGCTCCACCAATCCATCTGCTTTGAGATGATCTCTTGAAGGAGTATAGTAATCAATCATCGCTTGTTCACATAAAGCTTGAAATTCTTCGAGAAACTCGCGTCCTTCGTCAGTCAATACCTCCACTGGAACTTCATGACAAAGGGAACTTTGTGACATTTTCTCATAACAAAAACATTTCTATTTTAGTCAACTTAACAATCCAACCACTTGAAGAGGATGAAGAAGTACTAGAGGCCAATAAGTTGCAATGCACTAGTAAATTCCCAACATTGCCAATTGTTAAAGAAAAATTTGTAGCACTATGTGGCAGTTGCTAGCCAACCCAAATGCCAAATCTCTAATGAGGTTTGGCATATGCCAACAAAGCTGGTGCTTCGTTGCATTGGATCTATTTTACATTGTATAAGGGGATTTCTTTTGCCTCTTATCTTAACATTGTCCTCTGATTTTTGACTAGGCAACTAGTGTAATGATGCTTTTGCATTGGATTTGATTAATACATGGTAAGAACCAAAGCTATCATAGGTTTAAGGTTCTATACCTTTATATAGAAAAGTGCCAATTTCATGAATTTCTGTCAAAATTGATGTAATTGTTTGTATGACCACTCTCACAACATGTAGCTTTGTATTGGGGACATGCGATTAAGTATATGGATTGAATTATCTAAATTATTAAATTTGCTTGAGTCAATGATCCAAAAATCATGGCATTTATTTTATCAAATCTCTAAAAATAAAAATTTGATTGTTATAAATTTATATTATATGCCAAGAGTCTTGAAAAGTGCCAAAATCATGTATTAGATGAAATTTGAAGGCTTCAAAAGACTACGAGTTCTCAGGCTGTGGGAACTCCAAGAACTCTACCACATTTGTAGTATGACGTGGTTGAAATTGCGGCACACCATATATTAATATTTTATTTTAAATACTATTATTTTATTAAAATTTAAAATAATTTAATTTAATTTAACAATAATTTTAATTTAATAATATTTTATTATTATTAAATATTTCGACTACAATATTGTAGTCACAGCAAAGGAAATAAGCCTAAAATAACCCTCTCTTGCCCTCAAACCTCTTCTAATGGGCGGAATATTGCGAAAATTGTCAACAAAATTGATGACCTATTTTCACCCTTAAGAGACCAATTACATTATCATAAAGTCAAACTTTATTTCACAACTAAATTTTGTTTATTTTCTATGATTTTTTAAATTATAAGTAGAAATAAATTTCACAAAATCATCCAATGAATATGAAATTCTTCCAATGGGTAGAAGCTTTTAATTTTTTATAAAGAATAGTATAAAATTCTTCCAAGTAATTGTTTTTTTTTCAACTAAAACATTGCTTTGAAATTTTATTCAATTCATTATCATCCAACTAAATTTAATCTTTATTAAACTTGATAATAAAATTCTGATATTTTTCATGTTTGAAAACACTTTTTCAATAGATGACAAGGATTTTACAAATTGTTGTAGTTTTTAAAGTGTAATATGCATTAGAAATAATTTGAAGGTACTAGCGGACTGCAACTTTTAAGATTGGAAAAAGTCCCTTTTAAATGGATTAATGTTATGATTTAAAGATTGTCCTATTGTCCAATGGTTGGCCTTACTTCAAAACTAGTGGAGCTTATGGCCAATTGATATGCAAGATTGTGCAATCATTACATGCACTTAAAACCATCATCATTACCAATACCAACGTCCTTCCTGCTTCTTACAATGAATGACAAAGTTACAAGTGGTAGCCAAAAATTTATCTTTCTTTTTTACTAGGATTGAAAAGCTTTCTTTTTTGTAGTGCTTGTTCATATTTTTCTACCAATGTAGTTGAAGAAACAACAATGATTTTTTGCAAAAATTGCTCCTTTGTGTTTTTCATTTTTTTGTTGCTACAATGAGGATACCATGAAGATAAACAACTTGTAGCACAAGAAGTGTTCTAAAGAAGCCTCAAAGTTATGTATAGAGTGTGATCTTGTACACCTTTTAAAAAGTCAATATAGTAATGGTGAGTAGATACCAACAAAGTACAAAATTAGTAGTTGGATCACTTTGACCCATTACAAATGCTTTTTCCATTTTGAACCTCTATAAAGGACCTCATTTCAGGATTTTTTAGATGAATAATTGACCTTGAAGGGTTGAATTCAAATCAGTGGCAAATGGATGAAAATAAGCTAATTTAAGGTGACTTGATGATTGAAATAGGCACTTTCTATTTGGTAATTAATGAAATACATGACGGTTCTCTGTTCAAATTAGGGGCAGATTAGGCCATTAATTTGTTAGCAATAGCAATAATTTATGTTGGAATGCAACCCAAGATGATGGTCATATGAATGGATTATAGTTGAGTAAGAGGGAAAAATACAATAGTTAGGGTTTGAAAGAAAAACATGCAACAACTATCTTTGGCAATTGTACTAGAGCAAATTTAGTTTCTTGAAGTTGTAGACAAGGAGGCTATCCCAGAGTAGTGAGTGAAATAGCCCATAACAAAGTGAGCAGGAGTGAATAGGAAAAATGCCATCATCCATTTATGACAAAGAAGATTCTGAAAATTTGCTCATGAATAGTGGGTTTGAGAGAGTAGATGAGGAAGATGACTACAATGACTATACAAACAAAAGTGAAGAGAAAGAGAGAGATTTAGGATCACAAAATGCAAAAGAGATCAAATATTAAAAACTCATTAGTTCTATATTTCAAAATGAGGTAGAGCAAATATTAGAAGAAAAAAGAGTAAAGGTCCTAGTAAACATTGTAGTGGTGAAATCCTAAAGCCTTCGCAATTTGTCTAACTAAAGATTTGCTATGATAACTAATTGTTGCATCTAGGATTGCATGTTTTGCAACCAATTTAGTCACATTGTTGGCTCTCTTCATTGTATCTAACTTATAGAAAATCTTAGCAGTCACTTCTTTACAAGTCAGTGCTACCTTTGAGGGAAAAACGAGGGAAAAAATGTGGTTGGACAAATCTTCTACTACTCTTTTATAATCTAATGCTTTCTTCAAGACAATCTTCCTTGAAAATGGGCCAAGACACATAGTTAAATGAGACCTAATAGAATCAACTATCAATAAAGCAAACCCGCAAAGTTCTTTGTTGCTCATCTTATCCTCTACTAATCTACCATTAGCAAAATTTTGGGCCCTCTAAGAGGCCTTTCCATTTTGACAACACTCCACAAAATTAAACCTAGAGTTTGGTACATTAGAATATGTGTGAGATGTCTCTACTTTGTGTAATGTGAGCTCCCAATTTGTCACTTGGGACTCATAGTGTTTGTTTTTTTAGAATTTTGCAATTTAAGTCATAATATTATCCCAAAAGCTCAAAAAAGAGTGTAGAACCAAAATAGGTATGTTATATGCCAATATAGCATTTGTTCATAAATAGACTTTTACTTGTAGAACACCCCAAAAATCCACTTGTAAATAGGTTAGAACCGCAAAGTAGTAGGAATCAATAAGCTTGAGGAAACTTATCCAAAATAGTCTAAATCCCAGTACAAGTGACCATGCTTGGCTAAATTGGTCTGAGGAGAGACAAAGAGATCCCTAGGTAAATCTCTAAAAATAAATTTCAGTTTTTCCATACCATCGACGAAATATTAGAAATTCCAATTGTTAGCATATATGAGTCACTTTTTAAGACGGGCCACTAGAGGAATCTATGGCCACCCGATAGTGATCTAGAATTGGAAGAATGCCAAGAAGTCAAAAGCAAAATCCATTTGCTAAGATTCCCTTACATGTGAAATATTCCTTGATTGTTGATAATTCAAAGAAGGCCAGTTTTGTCCTTCCTGCCAAACGTGTGCAGGACCAACACAAGAGCTTGCACACCTCTTGGAAAACTTCATAAGAGGTTTTCCAAAAAAATTCGGAATTTTTTGACTTGCAAAGATGCTATTTTTGGACAGTCAACTACTTAAACCCACAAAGGAAAATTCATGGGAAATTCTTAGGTTGCAGTAAAATCTCATTAAAAATTAGGTTAGCTTCTTTAATGTTAACCCCTAACTGCCTAAACAACCATGTATGGTCAATCCAAAATTTCAGGCTCATTTTGCAGTGGGTAATTAAATTTGTTTAACTGTTTAAAAAATTTGGGAGGGGGGCAATTTTTAGGGTTAATTATTGAAAAGTTTCATTTTTCACTTAAAAAGGTACATTTTTTTATTGTTGAGAGGTCTCCAAAACCATATATGTCCATTAGTGGAAGAATAAAGCTTGTGAATTTTACTTCATTTTTCAACTTTGAGCAATTTCACTTGATTTGAGATCTAAAAACTTGTACTTATCCATTTGCTTTGAAAATGGTCCTAATGGAAAGAGCAAAGTGTTTTCATGATTTTCACCATTGAAAATTTAAATAAGCAAGTGTTGATTTGGAGTTATTTGTGATTAATACATTTTAAAAAAAATTGCATCTCAACAATTGCAAATGTAGACATTATGTAGAATATGTATATATACATGATTTAGATAGATTTAAATATTTGTAGTATTATAAAGAAGATGACGTCATTTGAGGTGGCTTCAAGGTGACGCCTTCTCTTTCCGACTATATAAAGAAGGATTTACTTGAAAGCTTCATCTCATTTGATATTCTTCTTCTTCGTATTTTATTTAGATTATACTATGTCGAACTGGAGGGGGTTTTCTGAGCCTCAAGATGAAGAATCTCAACCAGAGCATGAGTTTGAATTTTCTTTATCGCAACTGCCGAATCATCCACAATTGTCATTGAATTTTTCATTGCTACATAGGCGACCAAAAGATGAAGCTGGGCCATCTCGACCACCGAAACAACCTCGCGTGGAGAAAAGATGGCACAGTAACCTTGATCGTGACGCTTGGACATTGATGATTTTATTGCAGGTTAAATGTGTTGAACCCGGCAGTTGTGAAGTAACATTTGAAGAATGTTTTGAGGGCTTAAACGACGAGCAATACTTTTGCATGGTGAAGCCTATCGAAGGGAGTCGTGGTCATCAACGATGGTTGGAAGGGACAGTCAATCCCTTAACCAAGGCAGATTGTGCCGAATACGTTGCTGCTACCGTCAAACGCATCCTCAAATTCTTGCAAATGGAGTGACATTTCGATTGGAGCTCTAGTTTTCTACCTCTATTAGATATGTTGATTTTTAGTTCTTCATTCCATAGTTGGAGTGATTTATTACAATAAATTTGTGTTTGTGAAGTAGTATGAGGGAAATATTCAAATAGTTTATCTTTTAGATGAACTTGAAGTGAATTTCCTTCAAAGTTAAAGATAAAGAAATAGTTGTGGGGCCAAATAAGTGCTCAATTATTCATGTTGTAGTTTTGGGAGTGAGTTAGGGGCTGACCCTCGGCACTAAATCCCCATCAAAATCCGGGCTAACGCAGGATTCAGACCCCGCCAGCTGCTCGGCCCTCATGTTACCCAGCCCTCCTGCTGCGGCCTCTTCCCCTGCCGCGGCCCTTTCCCCTACCGCAGCCCCTTTCCGGAAGTCCCTTCCCAGCAGCCCCTCCCCCGGCAGCCTCTTTGACAAACTCGCTCCCCCGCCAAACCGCACTAGGCACCGCGTGAGCCGACCATACACTGCTTTCCAAAATGTATGGCCCAAACCGCATGAGCCATACACTTTGGCAACTTGTGTATGGTGAGCCTCAACACAAGCCGCATAAGCCATACACAAGTCGCCAAAGTGTATGGCTCATGCAGTTTGGTCCATACACTTTGGAAAGCAGTGTATGATTGGATGTAGGGTATATTCATTTTTTTGTTAGTTTTTATTTTTATTTTTACAAACTTCAACATGATAAATCTAAGACTTTTACATTGTTATCCAAAATGATTAAACGAAAGATTTTAGAAAAATCAATATCTTAATCAGGTTGTTTGTTTGTTTTGTTTATTAAATTGAGATTTCTTGGATTGTGCACCTCACGGTTGCGTTCTTGGTTTCTTGAAGTGATTATGAAATCCATCTCAACAACTTAGTCTAAACGGGGTGGTTCACTTTAGAAGTAATTTAATACCCAACCATAAGTTCTTTTTGCTTCAAGTTTTCTTACAATAATAATACACATAGGCTACTAAAGTATTTAGGTTTGCCCATTTTTTTCCCTTGTTTTCAACATCAAGAATACAAAGTAAAATGGAACAAAGCGTACACCCAAGTTTTAAGTCATTGAACATTGAAAATTGCATGTACTAATTTATTCAATATATAGAATAACATACAAAAATGACTATCTAAACATCAAATTCATTATCATATATGGAAAAAAAACATTTTCCTTCAAATACATTTTAGAAGTTTGTCACAATTACGACAATGCACTACTAAATCTCCCTTCTCGATCATGCATTGCAAACAACCTTGGGAATTCTACGAAAAACAGTCCTTTTCCGTTTGGATGTAGACACCAATTTGTGAGGTGGAGGTGCTATAATAGGTTGTTCTTTCCCTAAGCATGAAGTCCCTTCTTTCTCTATTGAATTCTTCTGTTTTGAAGTCCTTCCATGTCCCATTCTAGTACGTTGTACATTCTCTTGAATAGTTGAAATGGAACCTTTGCTTGGAAGTGTAATACGTGAAGGTCTCTCAAATGTGAAAGGCTTCATCATAGAATGCATGCACTGTTTCATGACGGCAATTTTATACTTCATCTGTTCTTTTCCATAATTTTTTATACTTGTCTTCATACTTACAAACATAGATTCCATTTCATGGATGACTTCAAGTAAGTCTTGACCATCACCATTGTCACCACCTTCTCTTTCACAATCATTTATAGAATCTTGAATTTGGAAGTCTTCTATTTGGGTCTCAATACTTGGTGCCATATTTGCATTTGAAGATGAAGCTCCTTCATAATTCAAATGTTGATAATACTCTGTAACAATCAATTGCACTGCAAGAATGTGCTTACATGTTGAAATTGTGGAGGCACAATCACAGAAATGAGTATTGAGGGACACATTGTACCTAGTATTAGGAGAAGTCTCACTTGTAATACGGAATATCATTTGATTTGGATCTACTGCCTCCAAGATATCTTCCGGTTGACCTTGATATCTTTGAAAGAGTCTTTGCGCACTTGCCAGACAACGTCAATGAGGTTTATCATTTGCTCTTCTATAGAACCTCCTGAATCACCTATAATTTCACAAAGTACAAATTAGAATGTCAAATGATACAAAATTCAATAAACAACTTCATCATTCATTTCAAAATTTTGCTTCTCAAAGTTAAAGACCATTCCTAAGAGTGCAAGTATCCTTTAATGATAAATTCCATTGCATTTCCAAAAAAGAAAAAAGAACATCAACCCAATAACATGTACTTACTTATAGCTTGTACTTGTTTAAAGTGGTCCAATAAGGTAGGCCCTCCAATGCGACTTCCATTGGCTGCACTTTCAATGATAGCAACTATCAAGTCCCGAAGTGATCAATTCACCTTTCCTTGTAATAGGGTATATTTTATCCATTCCCAATGCTTCTCCACATGATTTGTGGTATCCACTCCACCATACGCATAGAGTCTTCCAAATTTTGGCTACATCCTCCTCCAAGGCACTATTTCATCTACCCATCCAGATCTTATATATTCTTCCACTCCAAGAATGTGCTCAAAATCTGCATAGAATTTTCTCAAGTTCTCTTCAAAATGATATTCTCTTGGACAATTCAAAAGTACATGAAGGCTTTGCCAAACCTTATCTTTCTCTGCTATAGGTACTCAAGTCAGGAGATTTTCACTCCAAGCCTTCATAACATGAAACCAACACAAAAAAATCCATCCTGCAATTTGTTCTTCTCCAAGTATTCCATGTTCCCAACAATGAATGTCATTGTTCACAACATGTCGTATAGCATTCAATGATATCTTGTGCTTGTCAATAATGAATGCTGATGGTCTCACATCTCCAATGTTAGAAAACACATGTATAATTGCAAGTTCTATTGCTATTCCTTCATGCCCCCCTTCTTTGTCTTTAGTACATAATATGTAAAAAACGGGCATTGCTTTGCCATCTTGATTTTGAACAACTGCGGCATATAAATGCAAATCATAATGATTGGTTTTGAAAGTTGAATCGAAAGTCCACGAATTATCCCTCAAAAATCGCTTAGCATTTGTTTTCATAAAATCATCTTATATAACAACAATAAAAGGTCTTTGTCTTGGATCCTCATGCTCTGGAGAATACTTTTGACAGAATATCACCTTTCCCTGTTCATGAAGTCTAATGACTTCCACATGGCTGCATTCCAATTGTCTATTCTCAAAGCATCAACAAAAAAACCCACATTTGTAATCACATTCCAAATCACACACTTGGTATAAAACAACGAAATTTAAAAAATGGGAAGAAGGTAACTACCATTTAATCTGTTGAAGTATGACAATTGTTTAACTTCCTTTGGAATAAGAAAAAATCGATAGGTTGTACGTTGGTTCTCTGGAACCATGGCTTGCATTTTCTTCTCTTCTCGAACGGATACCAATGAAACCGTAGACGTCAATATCATATGCTTTAAATTCTCCATTGCAAAAGAAACAACCAATGGATGTACAGGTAAAAACATCTTTCACCTTCTGTACCTGGATGATGTCCACTGTGCTTTGAATGTACAAAAATGTTTTCTTCCATAGACTTCTCAAATTCCATTGAACCCTTTTCGTCTACAAGAGGCACCCTCACTTTAATTTGAAATTCTCATTGGCATTTCATAGACTTCCTCTCTCTTCTACATATGGGAGTGGAAACATCTCCTTCTTTTTTCCTTTTTCTTGACCTTTTCCTCCCCCTTCTATGGCATTGGTAATAGGAGATCTTATAATGCTTTGTAATGTTCGATTGCCAAAAGCGTCTCCCTACAATATGAGTCTTGCATATCTCATCTAGTTTGTCATTAACAAGTTCACAAGGATATTGTGGATCTCATCCCAGAACTCATTTTCGTGACAAGTTGAAAAAGATTTATTGCAACTCTCAATGAAACATAAAGAAATACCTCCAAATCTTTCATGCATGATCCATTTGCTCCGTTGTCGTGCTGCAAATGCAGACATTATGTAGAATATGTATATACATATGTTTAAATTAGATTTAAATATTTGTAGCATTTAAAGAAGATGACGTCATTTGAGGTGGCTTCAAGGTGACGCCTTCTCTCTTCAACTATAAGGAGAAAGATTCACTTGAAAGCTTCATCTTATTTAATATTCTTCTTTGTGTTTCATTTAGATTACATTATGTCGAATTGGAGGGGATTTTTTTGGTCTCAAGATTAAATGGTAGTTACCTTCTTCCCATCTGATGAAGAATCTCAACCAGAGCGTGAGTTTGAATTTTCTTTATCGCAACTGCCGGATCAGCCACAATTGTCATTGAATCTTTCTTTGCTACATGGGCGACTAGAAGACGAAGCTGAGCCATCTCGACCACCGAAACAACCTTGCGTGGAGAAACGATGGCACGGTAACCTTGATCGTGACGCTCGGGCAATGGTGATTTTATTGCAGGTTAGATGTGTTGAACCCGACAGCCGAGAAGTAACATTTGAAGAATGTTTTGAGGGCTTAAACGACGAGCAGTACTTTTGCATGGTGAAGCCTATCGAAGGGAGTCGTAGTCATCAACGATGGTTGGAAGGGACAGTCAATCCCTTAACCAAGGCAGATTGTACCGAATACGTTGCTGCTACCGTCAAACGCATCCTCAAATTCTTGCAGATGGAGTGACATTTCGATTGGAGCTCTAGTTTTCTACCTCTATTAGATATGTTGATTTTTAGTTCTTCATTCCATAGTTGGAGTGATTTATTACAATAAATTTGTGTTTGTGAAGTAGTATGAGGGAAATATTCAAATAGTTTATCTTTTAGGTGAACTTGAAGTGAATTTCCTTCAAAGTTAAAGATAAAGAAATAGTTGTGGGGCCAAATAAGTGCTCAATTATTCATGTTGTAGTTTTGGGAGTGAGTTAGGGGCTGACCCCACTTATTTGTGTGGTTAGAGTGAAGATAAGGTGGAGAAAAGGTGAACACTATTCATCTTCTCTCCCGTTGGGAATTTAGGGAGGACCCAAATGTTTGGAGAGCCATTGTGTTGTGAGTTTGAAGTATTTTGAAATGAAATTGGGAAGTGTTGTGTATCATGGTGTGTAGTTTCCAAATTGATCTCACTTGCTTGATTTGGAGTTGTGAAGCAAAAGTTGTGCTAGTTTGAGTGGAGTGAGGTTTGTTGCCTTTAAAATTAAGAGGTAGAGACTTCGACCGACCATAAAAGACGGACAGGTTCTTGTGTTGTGGATGCGACGAAGTGGGGTTAATTGCCCACATGGTCGAGACTTTTATGTTGTTCCCACTGGTGAGGCAAGTTTATTGGTCACCGTAGGTTTGAAATTTAGGATCCAATCCTTCGGACGGCTCAACTCGTGGTCTAGCCGTCCCGTTTTACACGTCCGAAGCCCGTGGTTTCTTATCACCCTACTTTAACCCTTGGCCTATTTAGAAATATAACAGGATTGGACAACGAATAGCAGTTTGAAGATTTGAAGACTCGAGGATTTGAAGACTCGAAAATTTGAAGATTCGACAAGTTACAATTTATTTCATTCCTGAGCCATTTCTAGTCGCAACCAGAATCCTTGTGATTTCCCAAGGCAAACGCTCTCTACACGACAACATAAATGTATAAGACTATGTTTTCATCCAATACACCCTGAAAGTGCCATTTCTAATGCAAGCATGATGCTCAAATGTATGAATTTAATCACTACAAAAAGGGCAAACTGAATATCTAATTATATTAAAATATATCAATTTTATAACATTTGAGCATTGTGATCTCAACATTAAAATTTCTATAGAAAAAATTGTAAAATTATTTTGGAGATGTTTGCAAAGAGAAAGATGTGTGTGAGGGTGTTCTATACATATATCCACAATTGAACCTAAGAAATTCACCACCAATTGTTTGCAATAGATTACTTTGTAAAAGTATGAAAATTGACTTAAGAAATTCACCAAAAATGGAGTTTTAGATTTTTTTTAAGTTGAAAATTGGTAGGCTCTAATGGGATTGTGTAGGATGCAACTATAATTTTATTTACCATAATATAATAATTATAGTCTACACAAGAGTCCACATTCAACAAAAAATTCACCCATTCAAAAGGGCAGTTTTATCTCCACAACCTATTGGAATGACGTCCGCGCCCTTTCTTATGTGAGCGCTCATAGTTTCTGTCTGTGTCCCTACCAATTCCATCCACACCCAATATCATGCCTACACCATGTTGCGGTGATGTGATAGCTGCATTGCCTATTTTTTCCTTATTGAGAAGTCAACTATCTATTAACTGTATCGGACGGGCGGGACCCCTATCAGACGGGCGAACCGGACGTCCGCCCACTATGACAACCCTGTGTGGAGGACCTTAGGGGTCCCTCTCCACCTTGTTGTTACTTTGGCTCTAGTGTCTACATCTTTGTATACAAGTATTGTATCTAAGGCGATCCATCCACCTTCATATGGTCCTTATATTTGTACTAATCCTAGAGTTTTTTCCCATCGTACCTTGGTAATGCCACTTTGGAGGTCCTCTAGCTTCACATTTTGATTAAAAGTCTTGTACTAACCACTTCGTTACTAAGCCGCTTGTTTTTAACCCAATGCCTTATGTATATGTGAAGGTACTTTGTTCAACTTGTTTTGGCTTAGTAGTAAAGCAGTGTGGTGGTCCCCATTGGAGTGACAAAACTTTACCTTTCTTGAGAGTCACAAGTTCTAGATTGTATATTAAGACATATAGGGGTAGAGTTTTGAACTTTAAAGAGGAAGAGGAAGTCCTAGATTTGGTGTTAAATCCAAATCCATGGCAAAACCTTGAAACCCCCCCACAGTAAACTCTAAAATCTAATTTCTAAAACGCGTTGGAAACAGTCCAAAGTTTAGTATCTAAAATTTAGGCATACTAGAGAGGAGAGAGCCCTCTAGGTAGTGAAGGATCCTAATAAATTACAATACATTTTTTGGGTGTTCTTTGGTAGTGGCTCATATAGTCTTTTCTTTTCACAAAAGAATCTGCAGTCGAAAAGAGTCGGACTGTCCCAGGGGATTAAGTTGCTAAGGGCTTCGACTACCAGAGGCGTCAAGTGTCCAGGGAGTCGGGGGGCCGGAGAGTCAAGTTGTTCAGGGGTCGAGCTACCAGGGAAATCAAGTACCGGGAAAGCTAGGTATCCAAGGCGTCGGGTGTTTGGGGAGTCAGGTATCCAAGGAATCAAGCTACCATAGAGTCCTCTATTTGGGGAGTCAAGTGTTGGAGAAGCCAAATATTCAAGGCTGTCGAGTGTTCGAGGAATCAAGTATCGAGGCTTCGGTTGTCAGAGAGTCTGTTGTTCCCAGGGGGAACACTCACGGTTTTTAGAAAACTACATGAGTTAAAAGATAGGGTTCATTTAATTCAAAGGAGGGAAATTTTATATAATTTGTAGAGCTACTATAGGGTTCATGAAATGCTATACACTCTAATATATATAAATTAGGGTATGTAAAAACATCATATAATAGGAATTTTTATTAATAAGTTAGCCTTGACAAATAGAAGCCATGCAAATTTTTCATAATATGATGAATATAGATGTGGACAAATAATTTCATATGGATGATAAAATGGACATATTCAAGAAAATCTACAATGAAGGGTAGTCAACTAAAATTGTGCCATGGTACTTGTAGTGTATATATAAAAACAAACTAAATGTAAATGTAAGACATTAGCTAAAAGTGGAAAAATTGTCACGTTGTATGAATAGGAAGGTTTACTTTAGTGGATTCAACAAACTAATTGTACAATATGAAGATAGAATTTATAGTTCACTTAACTCTAAGCTTTGAAGCCATATGTGCCCGGGGAGGACACTCCCTATGTTTTAGCAAACTACGTGCGGCGGAAAAAGTAAAACAAGTAATACACCTTAAAATTTAATTTCTTTTTAAAAAAAAAAATTATGGATAGATTTTACTACTTTATAAGTTTATGTTTTGAATTATTGGTATTTTTTTGTGCTAATAGTAATTAGTTATAAATTTTTGAAGAAAAAAGATACACTGTAAAGCTGAAAATAACTTTCACACCTCTATATTATATAAGAAAAAAAATTTGAAAAATGAAAAAAAATTTATATAGAATAGCTTTCTATTGAAAGTTTATTTTGGTTGAATATTGATGCAATAGTCATCTTCATGTGAGCTCTATAAATATTTTAGTTGGAGAACATGCCATTTTAGTTCATTTTTCAACCCTTTCTAGACAATATATCTTATGTTATTTGGAATTGAATTTTTTGTCAATAGAAACCTTTAGTCATTGTTAAACAAAGCTCAAAATTTTAGAATGAAATTATAGTTTATTCAAGGTGAATTACATGAATTACTTTTTCCACCGCCGCACGTAGGTACCCCAAATGTAGTGAGAGTGTCCTCCCCTAGCATATGTGTTAATTACACTCATATTGAATGAGATTTTCATGAAATAGTTTCATTAGGAATTCTAAAGTATTCAATGTTATTAACCCCTAAAGACTAGAAGGTGTTTTGGACGAGGAAGAATCCAAAATTGCCAATTTTTGATGCATTGTCTAAAATAAAAATTTATTTAAAAATAATCCAACTATATAAAAGTGTATTATATAGTTATAACAATGAATGGAAACAATTTTAGCCCATTTGACCATGTGGATTGAAAGATTATAATGTTTGAAGTGAGAAAAAAAATCTTTATTTTCATTCCTACTAAGATCAACAAACTTCAAGCCCTCTTTAGAGTAAAATATTTGGTCTACACAAGAATGAGGATTTTGACTATTCATAAATATATGATGTTGGATTCACTCATAAAAAATCTGAATCAACTTGCAAGGCAAAGAGGTCAAATGCATTGGCAATACACTAGTCTTTTTTTGATGATTTCTTGTGCAACGAGATTTTTTTAATTTGGAATCCAAATGGTTAAAAATTAGAGACAAATATTTAGAATATTTGGAAAAAAATTCAAGAACTTTGACTTCACATATTGCAAGATAATAGGGCTTGACGTTAGAAGAAAAGGTTTTTTTCTTGAAGCCACCCTAACATAGCTAATAAAGTTTGACTACTTTGAGAATGTGATTTGAGAACTAAATTGTTTTTGATAATTGTATGCCATATTTTATTAGTAACATAAATGCCAAATTTCAATAGTTGATGAGATTCTTTGCAAAAGACGCCTCAAAGATGTCCAAATTGCAAGAGCTACCAAAAAAATTTAGGGCAGAAAAAAATTATATTTCCACTAAGAGGATACATGTTCACATCTTGTGTCAAAATTTTATGAACATTTGACCAAAATTGACTTCATAGGGACCTACCCAGAGTTTCAATTGTTCATTCAATGGACCATTAGAAAGGAATTGAGGCCTCTGGGAGACCTTCCGGCCATGGTTCCCCATGCTGCGAACCATGGCCGGACAGTCTGAAAAAATAAAAAATAAAAAATAAAAAATAATTTTTAAATATTATTTAAAAAATATTATTTTTTTATAAAAAAATATTAATTTTTTATAAAAAATATTAATTTTAATTTTAATTTTAATTAATTAATTATTGCAGTCCGACCTAGCAGTCTCCGTGCCAAGTCGGACTGCTGGTTCTCCGACATTCCCACAGTCCGGGAACGTCGGAGAACTCAGGGTCTCCCACTAGCCATTAGATGGGTTTCCAGCATTGTGGAGGGCCGTGAGTTATCAGGCTTGGAAACTGATGCGAACTCCTTGTGAATTGCCTGTTGATGTGGTCGAGCGATTGCCACATCCGCAAATTTTAATTTTTTTTTCCTGTTTTTTTTCTCATTTCAAGAATGTAAAATTTTTTTATTTTTTTATTTTTCAAAAATTTTCTATCGGGAACGGCTGTTCTCCGAAACAACCGGGGGGATCAGGGTCGGGAACAGGCCGAAACGGCCCTCCCCACCCCACCCCCTAGAAAACATCTAATGCTGAAATCTAATGTAATGAATTGGCTTTTATGGGTTAAAAATTGCCACTTGAATTCAATTGATTATTGTTGATTTTACAATGTCTACTCCATACATAGATGCAATAGATGGAAGAGAAAATTTGTAAAGAAGGGTGGGGGTGGGAAGAAATTGGATACTTAAATTTTATATGTAAGATAGACCCATTTAAAAACTTGCATGAATGAATTTATAAAAACTATAGGGTATTAAAAATATGCCCTTTTTAGTTTTTTATGTAAAAATACGGTCATCTTAAATGCAATAATTAAGGTAAATAGCCTCACATAAAATACCCTCTTAACTCAGGTGTATACCTTAAATTACAATGAGTGATCCCCCCGAGCTGTTGTTTGAGGAGTCGGATGTTGGAGAAGTTTGGTATCCAAAGTCGTCGAGTGTCCGAGGAGTTGAGTATCAAGGCATCGATTGTCCGAAGAGTCGGATATCCAAAGAGTCGATTTGCCAAACAATAGGCCAGGAAATCTATTGTTCGAGAAGTTGAGTTGTCCAAGGAATCCGCCATTTGGGGAGTTGGTCCGCCAAGTGCGACAGGCCAAAAGCATCAGAAAACTAGAAGAAGGGTTGGAGTGAGGCAAAATAATTAGGATGCAGAGTTAATACAAGAGAAAGGAATACAAGAGAAAGGAATGGAAACAATACAAAGGAAGGCCCATGCAAAAGAGACTACAAGCAACGAGGATATTAAGGTAGAAATCAATCCAACCACAAGTCAAAATGGAACCTCATCTGTTGTATGATGCTACAACTCTTGCTCGATCCAATCTACAACAAGCAAGGAGTAAGTAGGGAAGATTATAATGAATTAGCCAAGCAAATGAAACTTCCCCTCTATGCAACTTCCACATCACTAAACGAAATAGGAAAGAATTGAGTGGAGATGAACATTAAGTAGGGAAAAGGATTAGAAAAATTCCAAGGGCCATTGTGGCCCATTGGAGGTGTCAAGCATAAGAAGTAAAAAAAACCGTGCCCCATTAGGACAGTAAGAAGAGTTGGTGGGCAATGACGCGGCATAAGGAGCTAGTGTAACAGGCCATTAGTATAGAAGTAAATAGGGTAGATGTCAATAGTGCGTAAGGAAAAGGAAGGAAGGGAAAGAAAAAGAAAGGAAGAACTTCTAAACATAGGGTCCACTTGAACCCACCATTTATAAAGAAAATTGGCAAACTTTCTAAGGGCAAAAATGTCAACAAATGCGGGACTAGGGGGGATCTTGGCAATCTCTTACATGAGCTTCAAAACAAGGTAAGTTACTAGGCCTCTTCACCCCTCTATCCCTTCATAATCTAATAAATTACTAGTGAGGCCAAGAGCTTGAGGCAAGGAGGACCTTGGTCAAGTCACATTTGAATGAAAAATCTTAAATTAAAGGTCTAGAGGTTTCTAATAACCTAAAATACATAGAAATCAGATAAAATTGAGTGAGGTATCAACAGATGAAGTTTAGAGGTCATAGTGAATGAAAACTAGTCAATCTCATCCATGAGGAAGAAAATTGTAGGAATAGGAGGCGGAATTAACCCAAGACCAAAAAGTAAAATGAGAAGTTGGTTTTGGAAGATAGGTTAGTAATGGTTAGTAGATGAAGTTTTAAACATTAGTTAAGTAAACTTCATCCATCGATATTTTTTATTAGGAAGGTTAGATGGGATAGCATATGATAGTTTCGGAAATGGCACGAGACTCCCTACTACTTCAAGTGGATTAGATAAGAACAAGTACTCCAAAAATCCCACGACACATTAGCTGATATAGTGGGGAAAAACTTGGTAGCTTAGAGTATTTTTTTTTTTTCATACAATAACTATAAATGATTAGGAAATAATCCTCTTGAAAACCCCAAAATTGAAAAAAAAAACTCACCAACAAAACAATAGTTTACCATCCAAGAAACAGAAAAGATCCATTGCATTAGATGAGATTTCCCTATTGGGAAGGGCCGCGAGTTCCCAAGTGGAAAATTGGACGAAACTGGTCGTTCGCAGGGCCTACTGACCTGGCCAAGCGAATGCCACATCGATTTTTTCAAAATAAATAAAAAATAAAAAATAAAAATTAACTTTGTTTTTCATTTTAAGAACTTTAAATTTTTTTTTTTTTTTGAAAAAACAACTGTCAACCGCGTTCGATAGGGCCCGAGGAAACGGAGCTAGGAACAGCCTGAAACGGCCCTCCAGCCCCCCCGAATCACATCTAATGCTTGGAAGGCACAATGGATTGATGCTAAACACCGATAGGAAGAATCACAAAACCTCAAGAACTTGGTTGTACTCGATTATTTACCAAAGGTGGATAGATAAGCACTCACACCTGACTTTCTTATCGTACAAGAGCTCATTCATTGATTTAATAAAGTATACAAAAGGCAAAGCTGAGTGGATTTGATAATGAGCATAGCTTATTTAATGATTTTTAAGGCAAGAGTAAGACCATGCATGTGTTTTTAGCATATGCCGTGTGGAGCTTCATAGGAAATAAAGGGGTATCTATAATACATTGACTACAATACAAGGTTGACAAACCAAAGTTTGAGAATGACTTTGATGATGTTGCAAATTAGGGTTTTTCTAGAGGTGGCTGTGCATGATACTTCAAATTTGATTTGTGCAGGAATAATCAAGTTTGTATTTGGAGTTTGAATTCCTAGGAGATTTTTGATAATCTAGTTAGGTATGATAACTCTAGAATTGCATGCAAAAATTGGTGGCATTGTTGATTTTGTTTGAGGATATGTCTCTAGTAAGATTTAATGTGTGAATTTTTTACCTTTTTTTAGTGTAGATTCAAAGTTAACAAGTTTATACTTTAACTTTAGACAATTTGTATTATTAATGTAATGTGATTTGCATTCCTACATACTTTTTTGACCTAATTTTTTATATTCTCTTTTACTCCTCATTACTTAATTTTGTTGGTGCAATTGTGATTTTCTTTTCTAGTATCTACATTAAAAAGTTAGTGCCCATGTGAACGTAGAAGTTTGGTGCTAGAGAGGACATTATCGACATAAACTTCTTGCAAGTAATATATGCCAAGCTCCTAGTCAAACTAGCCACCATCAAGCTAGCTGAATTTTGAGTTTTCATCATCTTCTATTGCAAAATCTTGCAATTGGGCAGCAATGACAAGATGATTTTTGTGTAGGAGGAACCTACTCTATTAATACAAGAACATTGGAACACGTGTTAAATAATTCTGGAAAAAATTATAACACTCCAAACTTTTTTAATGATCTCTAAAGATAAGCTATAAGTAGTACAAAAAAGCCTACAAACCTTTAACCCCTAAACAAGCAAAGTCTTCTTTAGAATTCAAGATTTGAGAAAAATCATTATAAAGTACTATTTTGAAGAATATATTGGAATTCATGTACAAATAAAAGTTGTAGATTTTGAGTTTTAGATTCTATCTATACAGTTAGATTCACCAATGCTATCACTAGTACTTTTTTATAAATTGGAAAATTTCAAAATTCCTTCTAAATTTTATTTCAAGCAAAATATTTTCATTTTTTGAATGCAATTTGTTAGAATGTATTCAAAATGAGGCTCTCTTTACACAATTAAAACAAATTCCCTTGTGAGTCATGAAAGCCATGCAAGCAATAGTCACACTACGTTGTACATTAGACATAATAATCTCCCAAAATCCCAAATTGCCTAATCTATGGCGAAGGAAACAATTTAAAAAAAAATTAGAAATCTTGAATTGTCAGAATTCAACTTGAAGGACGTAATGAAGATCTTAACCTAAATAAAACAATGTATCTAAATAATAATTTAATAATTTAAACCAATTACACTAAGAATTTGAGGCAAAAGAAACAATCAGCTATCTAATTTTTTTTTAAAAAGCATTAACTTAACATGACAAAGAGTTCTCTCCACAAAATGAAGAAACAAAATAGGATTTACAATTTTAGAATTCAAACATGGTACAAATGATACACATGATTGATTGTTTTGTAATATGGTCAATTGGCGAAGTTATTGCATATGATCAATACATTAAATATAGCCCAAAGGCCTCACTCAATCACTTGTTGTCAACAGACCTATAGTTATCAATTTCAAACAATATACTATAGTAGTACATCAGTACTTTAAGGCTTAGCCCAAATATAAAATGTTCCAATCTTAATTCCAGGTACATGAAGTTGAAACATAAACCTAGTAAAATAATGTAAGTGACAATTTTCCGGTTGCACTTCTTCTTTGTATATCAAACTAGGAGCCAATGGGTGTGGCCAAAACATCAAAGCCATCATTGCATGGGTGGGCAAAGATGAGAAAAAACTTGGTTACAGCACATGAGAAGTACAATTTTATTAGCTATTGAGGAGTTGGAGGGGGCTCATAGAGGGTCTAAATTTTCACTAATGCATCTCTCTACTCGTTCTCGATGGACTCTTTTTCATATTCCGATTCTAAAAAAGAAATATAGATAGCATTTGCTTCCATTCTATTGAGTCTGCATCATATCTACCTTGAATTTTGAGAAGTAAACCAACCATTTCTATTTTTTGCCTTTGTAATAAGATTTCTATCCGCAAAGAGACTCCTTTACCAATATTCTAGATTCTAAAAACCAACTCATGATTGTTGATTTTTCCTTGATTCCATCACGCTAAAAAAGACCCCTAAACTTTACAAACCTACAAATTCAAATAGAATATCAATCATAGAACAATGCTTACAAACTCTCAACAAAAAATACTTACAAAATCTTAGAAAAAAATTCCAAAATACAAATGTATCCTAAATCCTAAAAAGAAAACAAAAGATGCAATTGAAGACCCTCGTTGTTACTATTGTTGTAGATGCGTTACTCAATCTTTGAAGGAAAAGAGGAGAGAGAAGGGAAGAGAAGTTATGAATATGTTGCGAGAGTTGTGAAAAATGTGCATTGCTCACAGCACGCCTTAGAGTTGAGAGACTATCGCTATGCAATGCACACTACTCTAAATATGTCTCAAAGTTGAGAGATCATCGCCAATAAATGACAATTCGAAGACTACTGCCAAGGCAACAAACAATAAATATTACACACAACGGAAACGACGCCTAAGAGTGGAGAGTGAAAGGGATTGAAACCCTAAGCACTATGTGTTGTATATGCGGGCAATCAAATGAGTCCCATTTGGCTTCAACCAACAATGTATCCTTGCAACTATTGGAAAACAATTGATTTTTGAATTTTAAAAACACACCATGCTAAATAAACTAAATTAGAACATAGTTAGTTGAGACAATAGTCTGCTAATATTCCAGTTTTTTCAAGATGAAAATTGGCCCACCAAAATGGACTCCTCACTCCTTTCTTTCCATTTCAATGCCCAAATCTATGAAAATAAGAGAGATTTTGACATAGTTTCAAGCTAAACGTTCACTACCTAGTACATGTCACACCATATGTGAATAGAATTCCACATCTTTTCAATTTTATTGAATTTTAGAGTCCTTCAAATAAAATGACATGGACTATGACCATCCTTACAAAGTGAATAATCAAGTCGTTCCGTTGTAGAATAACTAGATTTTTGTTAATTAACCCCTAATTGCCTAAGGGGACCAAAAGTGTCCTCACATAGTTTCAAGTCCAATTCAAAACATTGGAACTTTTGCATGCAATGTTCAAATTCAATAAACTTGTTGGAAATTTTGCACTCTCTCTTCTAGTTTGTGTGGTAAAGTTTTCAAATCAATCCAAGATGTAATGATTTCATAGAAACCAATCGAAGTTCATAAGTTCAGATTGAGTTCACCTAACTGCATTCAAAGGCTACAACTTTGGGGGCTTGTATTTCCTTCATCTAATGTTCATTTTCAATCAAATTTGTTGGTTTATGTTCCTCATAAAGTCTAGTCATTATGGTAAAATTTTCATGTCAATCTAAGTTGTTTTGAATGTTTGGAAGCAATTCAAAGTTCAAAATTCCGACATTTTTGGATTACAGTGAACTTTGGTGGCTCGTTTCTTTGTCATACAGTAACAATTTCCAATTATAAAAAATTGAAAAGGTTGTGCATACTATTCTAGTTAGTGTGGCTAAAACTTCATATCAATCTAAAAAGTTATAAGTGACTGAAGGAGGTTCAACCTTAGATGTATTTTTTGCAACTTCTCTTGCTATTTTTTTGACATTTGAAAGCCATTTTGCAGACACAATGAGTCAATTCAATGATATTTTCTTTTACCAATGTGTTTGTATGCTAGTTTTGAATCACTTTACAGTTTAAGTTTTTTTAAATTTGAGTAGGTTTAGAAATTGAATTTCACCTTCAAATGTGTTGCTAGGAAAATTTCAACATCCTTTTTCAACACAATAACACTATAATCTTGCAATCTATGTGGCCAAATGACTCTGAATTTGATTCATGTCATCTAAAACACTTACATTACAAGATGGTCTGGTTGATATTTCTATAACTTAGTAAAATTTAGATCTATAACACTTCAAAAGCAACGATGTTTTTTTTTTTTTTTTTTTTTATGTTTTTGAATTTAAACATGCCTTAGGCAATGAGGAGTTAACCTCTAAGGTCATGTCATACATCAAGTACACAGTACAAAAATAAGTCCCTCTCATTGCTTGTGTTTTTTAATTTAATCAAATTCAATGAATTATTTTATAAGCACTTGGAACTATGTACTGTGACAATCAATAGTGAACCACCTTAGTATGCATTTGCCCTTGAGTTTGGAGGGTTTGGACTACCCATTTTCTCCTTGATTTTTGCGGTTTACACGAGGGTTTACACATGTGTATTCTTTCCATTTGTCTACACAAATAAATAAAATTTACTTTTCATTCTTCTCTTTTCAAGACATTTTTGGTGGAAACTAATGAATACTTTGTGGTACTATTTTGGCATATTTTTGTAGAAATGATGTGCTCTGTTTGAAAAAAAAAAATTTAATGGAGGAACTAATATATATTTTTTTTTTTAAATTGTGTACATTGTTGTGAACTTTTCAAGGAGGGAAAAAAGTCGAATTTACAGTCATTCGTGAACTAGTACCCTTAGATTCCACACTTCTTCAAGTAAGAGTTTGAGGAATGTGCAATGCTCTTTTCTAAAACCCTTCCACAAAAAAAGATAAGGGTGTCATGAGATGAGATTGTAAATAAGCTTATATCAAGTTGTAATGGGTGATTACAAGAAAGGTCAACTGGATTTGTCTTTTGCTATTAATAACTCTTGAAGTATGATTCCAATGAACTTAAATTTTTTTGTCTTTGTGTATGTCTTGATTTTAGTTGTGTCCCTTTTTTCTAAATTTAAAAAATCATAATTTATATTTAAAATTCAATTTCTCTAATTTATCGCACTTTCGGGTTTCTTTTGTTTTAGTATTGCCCTGGGAGTACCGAAATTTAATATTAATCTACAATTGAAAATTTGGTGGTCTATTCCCCAATTAGTCAGACATATTCTATAAGAGGGGCATCAAAAAAAATATTATTTTGTGTCCTCCACATTCATGCAAATAGGCCAAATAAGGGGCTCTATATTGCACTCACTTCTGAACATTGAAGATGGTTTCAAGTTCATTCTTTTGGTGAAATCTCATCACCATTAAGTCCTCACAAATTGCAAATTTTTAGTTTCTTTAATTTCACTATGGTTGATTTCTTAAAAATTAAAACATTGAAATACCACTTTTCTATCCACAATTCTATATATTCCAAACACTTTAGCCATTAGGGGGGTTGTACTATTTTGGACCTAGATATGCAAATTTGAAGCTCAAAATTAAGATATACTTCTACTAAAGTTACACAAACCCATGAAGAGATTTTCTAAAAATAATGAATTGTCCGCCTTTCACATGTGCTCAAAGTGCACTACCTTTGCACAAGAACAGAGAATACAATTTTCTTTTTCCAAAGATGAAAATGGTTGAAAAGGAGCATCTTTAAGTTAGAAAAAATGGTTTATTTTAATTTATTTTACTCTATTTTATTTTTTTAAATCAAACATTGAAGTGTCCATTTTCTTGGTATTTTCCATCATGCTTTTTTGTGCATAACTTTTTGAGATAAATTTTTCTAGGTTTGAATTTTCTTAGAGACATACTATTTTCAATGCTTTAAAATTATCCATATTTTATTCCAAAGTTCATAGTACTAATTGAAATAATTAGAAGTTTTTGCAACAACCCAAGTATTGATAGCTAATTTTATTAGTGTATTTAAAAAATACACAAAAGAAAAAAGAAAAAAGTATACAAGCAAAAGAATATAGATATTCTCTTAATAATAAATAGGAATATGTATTCAAAAATAGAATAAAAATTGGATATTTATAAAAGGTCTTTGAAGATGGTCATTCACCAAAAAAAACATATAATTGATTTTTTCCATGTTTCAAAATGCATGTAGAAAGAAGATCAATTTGAACACGTTTGTACAATATAGAACTAGTTATATTTAAAATTTCTAAACATATTAGCTAATAGTCAACTAGAATTTCATCCTCTATAAATTTTAGCTACATTAGAATGGATACTCACAATACTTCAAACCTCAAGTGCCGCAATTATAAAATATATTTTTAAATTAGTATGTCTACCAATTCATTTTGAGAAAATAATAAAAATCTAAATATAAGTTTAAAATTGAAATATCTACCTTTATTATGTAGTTCAAATACATATAATCATTATTTTCAACGGTGTGTTAGAACAAAATTCTAACTTTCAAGGGATTATTGAAAATAAACATAGGTCTTTATGGCAATCATTTGATTTTTAGTTTGATCTAGTTGGTTAGTTGAATTTCAACAATAAGTTGGTGAATATTTTTGGGAGGTGATGATAAGCATGTATAATTATGCTAATGAATGTTCCCCTAATGCAAACCATGTTACAACAATAGAATATAGAAATCTTGCATGGACTAATCCAAGGAGTAAGAATGTTAGACAAAAGGTTGTTGAATAAGTTGTAATGAAACTTTGATGCATCTTGTGAAAGCAATGTATCTCACATAATGAAAAAAAGGATATATCTACAAATTTCAAGTTTAGGGCACCTTGTGAGCCCTCAAGATGACACCTGAGGCTTACAATACAAAATTTTCCGTTTTTTACTCATTTTTATGAGTAAATTATGAATTAATTGGCCATTTAAAATACTTTGTGAATAATTGGCATGAAAATATATAAATTGTGGTAAAATTCCAAAGAGCATAAAAATTCTTACATCATGCTCTTTTTACATCCCAGAGATGCAAGATTGGACGTGTAAAGGTCAAAATATGAATTGGGAGTGATTTCAATTCAGACCCACACGAAAAAGGTAAAACTCTTTACACGGGATTTGACCGTGATGACACATGCGGCGAAGGATTGGCTAAAGATGGTAAGTTAGGATCATCCTAGCTTGCCAATATCTTAGAAAAGCTCACGGTAGAAAATTTGGTGGAAAATGGGCTTCATAGTAAAATTAGTAAAAACTCACCACGTATAACCTTCTAAGCCAAAATCCACGGGAGCTACAAGAAGATGACTGCAACAAGGAGAGAGGTGTTTCTAGCATAGAAACATGCCAGAGGCGTAACGGTGAAATCGGATCGTCAAGATTCCCTAGTACGGAAATGATTCCTCCCCGAAGGAATTGAATTGAGGAGAGATAAAATTCTTCCTCCCATAGAAAGTGCAAGTTTGACCGAGAACTTTGCACAACATATTTGGGGACTTCCTAAAAGCCACCCAAAAAGTTTCATAATTTTTCAAATTGCGGAACATGACTCTATAGGAAGTCAACTGGATTTACCAGAGACGGGAAAATTCATGGAAATTCACTTGGTGGCGGTAAAATCCCTTTAAAAATTATAACAGTGTGTTTTAGTATAAATAAGTGCCTAATCAAGTTTCGCAACATTCCGACAGTGGCAACTACTTGAACCAGCAGTGCTAACAGATTTTAACGGAATTCAAAAACTTTCTGTTTGAAGATTTTTTATTACGGCCATACAGAATCCGATTTGAGTCATCCAAGACTCTTTCCTTAGTTTTTTTGACCCTCTAAACAATCCTAGCTAGACAGAATTAGCAAAAGACATAAACTCTGAAAGTTAGGTTTTTCATCTTTTACCTTGCGACGGAAAATCTCATCTTCCGTGGGGAAAATTAGGATGAAACTTGGGGGTTAGGGGATCCCTAGGCTAAAAAAGGTCTTTTGGACCTAACGGCGCTGTTTGTTTTTCATTTGGAGCTTTTCTCCAAAAGTTATTAAAGTGTCAGCTGTAGGGTAGAATAGGCTTTTGAGTGAATTTTAGTTTATTTAGGTTAGTATTTCTCGTGAATGAAGGTAAATGGGAGCCCAAAAACGTATAAAAGGGGGCTCCCTTCCCTTCATTCTCAACCCCCTTCTTGTATTTTGTTGAAGCCATTTCGCAGCAACGTGTGGAGTTTTGGGTATGTGCCAGGACTCTTGTGTTCTTTCATTCTTTGTGTATTTCTTTCAGTTATCTATTGTGAAGTTGTTGCAAAGGACGTGGGGGTCACTTTGCACTCACTTGTATTGTTGGACTAACGCTAAGAAGTTCTCAACCAAAGACTGGCAATGCTGCTAGTTGGAACTCTTAGATTCTTGTGATTTCTTGCCTATTTTTGTGTCCTACTAACCAATTCTAAGTGTAATGATGTGTGTGGGATTTCGTAACCCAGAGTTATAGAAAATCCCCCAACATCCATTTGGAATTTGTGGTCCACATCATATTGGAACTTGATTCATTTGGTAAGACTTTGGTGAGAACCAAGTTCACAACTTTGTTTTGGGTCACTAACTCAAGGAGAAACCTTTAATGAATTTTTGGGCATAATAGCCCCGGACGGCGAAGCTTTGCTCCTGTCCCAAACTTTTATTAACTTCCAATTTGGTTTCTTTTGTGATTTAAAAGGGTCCCTCAAAGAGACCCTAAGGCGAAGCAACGGCCTTACTTCCATCTATGATTTTGCAGAATCTCAGTGGAAGGATTGGCTTCAGCCAAATACCCAGCCAACCCATCCATTAAGCATCCAGCAATCAACTAAGTAACACTCTTACCAAACCTTATACCTGTAGAACGCTCTGGAGAGTCAAATCTTTTATTTTATTTTTATTTATTTATTTTTTAACTAGTGATAGCCAGCAAAGAGAGAACAAGGAGGATACCATACCATACCATCTGATTTTATTAGTGTCCTTTTACCAGAATGCTTAGCTTTGGAACCTCATTTGATCGGTCAAAAAATTTCCATTAGAAACCAGGCCAGTCATCCTATACCTCTGGTCTTATAAAAATTCAGTAGAAACCAAGCCAGCCATACCATACTCTGGTCTTACAAAAATTCAGTAGAAAAAAAGTTAGCTATTCCATACCATTTTGTTAGTGAAATTAAAAGGCTTGATAAGGGCTATTAATTATCCTTCCATTGATCCTAATACCCTTGCTTGTCAAGGTCGATTTCCCACCAATTTAGTAAATTGAATCGAATTCAACAAATCCTGACTCCCCTTTAACCAATTAGCTTGAATTAATACTAACAAAAAAACTTAACCCCTATTAGCTTCTTAATAAACCCAAGAAATGGGCTGATTTTTTCCAACAATTAGCTTCCCAGTGAACCAAAGAAAGGGGCTGATTTTTTCCAATTAGATTAATTAGCTTTGAATTCATGCCTTGAGGATTGAACCCTCTTGAATAACTCTGTACCAAGGTTGGTAAGGGCTGATTTCACATCAAGCCATTTAGATCGACCTCATGCCATCATACTAAGCGGAATTCACATGCCATTGGAAGCCCATCATACCCCATATCAGTTAGCTCCTTGTTAAGACCCAGAAAGGACTAATTTTTGAATACCCCCAAATTAATTCGGTAAACAAATCCATTAGGGACTATTCACTTAAATCGAACTAGTTAGCTCTCAGATTAGGAAGACAAGGTGTGCTGATCCACCAACCGACTCATTTTAGCTCTCTGAGGAGAGTCCATTTAATTCCGAAATTTTGAACGAATTGAATTAACTCTAGGAGAAGGCCAACAAAGGTTTGATACCTTCAACCAAGCAGATTGAACTTGAGCAAAGCCCGTCTGAGAAAGGGAAATAATTGACATACTGATAATAAATCTCCTGCCATGTTGATCTCAGATTGAATTCCCACAAACCGGAACCTTTAACAATTCTGAGTAACTTGGAAACCCTGAAAGGTCTGAGAACTTAACATATCAATTTAGTTTTTTAGTAAGCTGGGAAGAGAGGAATGAACCCATACTGATCAAGAGTTTAGGTGTAGTCACTATCCAAAACACTTTGTAAGTCAAAGAAGGTCTCAGTACATGAACTGAAAGCCTGAGGCTACTAAGACGGGGTACAGTACAGAGTAGGCCCAAGTATTCAACCAGACACCAAATTCACAGAGAAGCTAGCTCACAGAGTGTATTGCTCAAAAATCGTGTTACAGTGTGGCTTTGGAAGCCTGAGCACCATCACATCCTCATACTGTGATGAAATTTGATTGACAGAAATTAGTGGAAGGGAAAGGAACATACACAAAAGAGCTAAGAATCCAAGTGCAACGTTGGGTGCAATTTGTGGATACTCCCGTCTTGCTTACAAGATACTAAGTTGCACCAAATTCCTTCAAGTGGTGAAGAAGACGACCCGAATTTCGAGAGGATATTAGGCGTCCCCACCTCTCAAAGTCAACTACACTAAATAGTGAAATTAGGTTGCCCCACACTAATTTCTTGACATTCTACACTATATAAATATGTATTGTTTCTTTACAAGAATTTACTACTTTTTTGAATTAAAAATTTATGCATGTGGGACTTATAAACCTCTATGTGTACAAACAGAAAAAACAATAGACATATTTGTTGATTGGTTGGCTTGTAAAGTGATTTTCTTGAAGTAAGGCATCCTAATTGTTAAGGCAACCTAATTTCACTATTTAGTGTAGTTAAAGAAGACAAAAAAACTCAAGGAATCAAGTGACTTTAAAGGCACTTTGGAATTGGCTCCATTAGGAGGTGATAGGGAAGATTAGGGTAGGAATATTTAGCCTCATATATTTGGCTTGATAGTTGTAAAGGTTAGAATAATTCCAAGATTTGGTTGGAAAAAATCTCCAAAAACACTGGGGATAAATTGTACTTGAACAAAAAATCATAAAAATTAGTCTAGGAGTAGAGTGAAGGTAGAATTAGAATAAAAACATACTTATGTGGTTTGGAAAAAATACTTAGAAACCAAGAAAAAATAGAAGAAGCAAAAAACACTCAATACAACCAAGGAATGGAAGGAACACACAAACAAGCGAGAGAACATCAATCACCAAGTAAAGGAGAAATGACCAATGACATAGAGGTTAGTGCCTAGATACTCTTTATTTTTTTATTTTATTTTATTTTATATCTTTTCAAGAGGGCTGAATTTATAATCAAAATCAGATCTTTAGGTAAATAGATTATAATATTAAGGACAAAAAAATTGGCTATAACTTTCCATTAGCTTTCTAAAAACATATTACAATTAAAAATTGGATAAAAATTTGAAAGTATAACAAGAATTTGAAAATTGATTGAAATTGCGGATGAATTTATAAAGTTTCATCCAAGGAATATCCTCTAGGATTCCAGAATTTTTATTAGGAATTAAATAATAAAATTAATAAAGGAAAGGAAATTAAATACTAATCAATAATCTACGGTGGAGTAGGATTAGGAAAAATAGGATAGAAATAAAATAAAACAAGATAGTATAAGATTAAAAAGTCGAAGGTATAAAAGTATAAGAAAATTAATTAAGACTTGGATCAAAAATCTAATAAAAGCTAAGGGCAAAATTGGTAAAACTAGAATAAAATATACAAGTAAAGATCCACTAGCATAAAAATTAGGAAAAAATAGTAAAAGCTCCATTGCTTGGAAGGCAGTTTGTTGCTCTCAGTTGTTGCTATAACGTACACACCTATAAATTTCACTAAAACTCACTAGAACTCGGTTGTGCATGTTTGGAACTTATGGGTGGAGTTCCGAACACTCACACACCTTTTCAATTCATGCAAAGGTATTATTTTAACTAAAATTTATATTGTGATTATTGAAAAAATATGTAGTGGCATGGATTTTGGTATTTCTATTTTTTTTCAAAGGCAAATGTTGGATAGAGATTGAGGTTTAAAGTTTTTTGTTTGATAATTGATGAATCCATTGGCATTTTTTTTAAAGTCATTTCCTACATTTTTTAAAGCAAGTCTATCTATTTGCTACTTGTTCTCTTATATGATTGTTTTCAAGATATAGTTTTGGGACATGGCTAAATGTATGGGATATGGATTAGATGGAGACGCTACAATGGTGGGAAAGAATATAAAAGTTAGACTCTCTAAAAAATATTAAATGACTCTTGACTTTTATTGTTTATAAAATGCACTAGTAGAAAACCAAATGTTCTAATAAAACCATTTGAAGCACCCAACATGGAGTTTATTGATGACTTCAATATTAGGTTTAGTACTTAGCCCTAATTTAATTCAAATTTATATTTTTTGGGAATTAGTTGGAATGTGTTCTTATTTATTAATAGGTTTTTGGTTTACGAGACTTAGTACAACTAATGCTTATTAAAAAGATTTTATAACAAACCATTTAGGAGATTTTGGATTATTATTAAGTATTTTGGACTTTTATTGGATAACTATAAATTTTGAATTTTAAACTTTATTTAAACGATTTAATGAATTACTTATAAGTAATGAAGTTAATTTCTATTTTGCTAGTTTAAAGCACCCAAATATGTCCAAATCAAAAAAACTCAATTAAAAATACATTAAAATCAAGTAATCCAAAATAATATAATAAATTATTCAATTCTTGTAGGATAAATCATTGTTTTAATTTAGGTGAAAACTTTCAATCCTAAAATCAATCAATATTGTGCAACTTAATTTGTTACCATTCTCAACTTCATTTAGGATGAATTGAGAACTTGGCCTTCATATACGTAGTGTATGGCTTTGTAAAGATCAATTCTTCCTAAGGATGTATTGGAAATGAATACTTCAGGTTCTAAATTGACCAAGGATTCATTACAAATAGTACCAAGAAGACAAAAGAAGGTTGGCTGTCATTTGTCTTGCACCACCATTGTGCAATGGAAGCATTACTTTAGTTTCTACTAAAAGATTTTTGTCCTTTTGGTATGTATAATGAATCTTGATCCTTCTAAACCTTTAACTTTGTGACATCAGATGATTATGGATTTTTTGAATTTTTGTTTGAAGAAATTGGTCAATAAGAAATAATTTTTGGTGGGAAACATCTTGGATTTCAAGATAGAATACATCAAATCAAATAAAAGAATCAGGGTGTTTTTTATGGGCTTTTTGGTGCCACATCGCACTAGAAAAAAATAATTTGGCTACAAAATGGCAACAAACTATGAATTTTTTGTCCAAAAACTTTAATTAAAAGAAAAAAATGGATAAAATTGCTAGATTGTGAATAAAAATATAATTATGGACATGTGATACATGCTAATGTGATATTCTCAATCCAATGTGTGGATGAATGTTAAAATTTGGAGCACCACTATAACATTTTATATCGCCACCTCGGCACTTTATAAAAAATCAAACAAAAAAACAAAAAAAAGTCCTAGTAGGCATTGCAGAATAACCAGTTTACTCTTACATGAAAGTGGAAAATTACCAGGGAGCTCCCCGCTGACTTTTATAATTAAAGTGCATTACTGAATTTAATTGGTGTCAATACCAGTCGGACAGTGAGACTCAAATTTAAAACTAACTTAACTTCGACCTTTAACTTTCACCATCATAATGAAAAAATTAAGTAACATCATCATTAGGTCGGCGGCGTTCTTATTTAGCCCATTGTCAGTCTCCGGTACCCGTCATCACCCAAACATCAACCCGGGTATGTACGATTTGAACACCTAACGGTCGGGGCACTCCCCTGCTGGACTCTCCGGCTGGCGCGCGAACTTCGTGCGCGTTTGAATGTCAGTTCAGCGATCGCAGTTCCACCGCGCGGGATGCAGACATTCGAACGCCTTGTGCGTTGATCGCACCTCAGACGACCTGTGTGCAATAATGTGACCAACTTCCTTGGGAGAATCCGCTGCATATTTTGCTGCATTTGTCCGTTCATTTCTCGCTGCATTTGTCAGCTATCCTCGCATTTTTTTCTCTGAGAGGTCGGTTAGATTGTGTCCCGAGTTTCGGAAGAATTCGTATATTCTCTTCTAGCCTCAGGAATTCATTTTGTGTCTGTTCGTAGATTTTAAGAGATTATGAAATTTTGACGGAGATTTCGAGCTATTTCTTGGAGCGGCGGTTTCGACCGAGACTGTGATGGTATTGTCCTGGTCCTGCGTCGCTTCGTTTTGATCGTTCTAGTCGTTGAGGATTTCGTGTGGATGTTGAGTAACTGTATTTTGGTGATGCATTGGCATTCTCAGAGATAGGAATGTTCATTGACTGTTGAAATCGAGTGCGTGTTATTGAGTGTGTAGCTAGTAGGGACTGCAGCGTTGCCTGGATTATGCCCCGAGGACCAAAGAAATTTATTTCTTCTGTTATAGATTCGAGAATTGATTTTATTACGGTTCATAGGTGATAGCAAGATTATAAATATTTGAGGAAGCATTGCTGGTGTGAATTAGTGAAGGCTTTGATGGTAATTAAATCGACCTGTTCGACCATACCGTCATTGAGCTAGTCGATGCAGTTGTGTAGGTATTGCTGTTTTGAGGATGGATTGGTATTTTCAACGATAGTAATGTTCGCTTACTGTTGAAGTTTGTGCATGGATGGTTCAGCGTCCGGCAGGGGACAGTGTCCAACAGTGTCTCTGAAGCTGCTGATATTGGCGAGTGGGTTGACATTGCTTTGATGTTGATGGCTCAAGAGATTTCGGTCGAGGATTTGGGTACATTCTCCTTCGGAATTTTCCTTGGGAATTCGATCGCAGGACGATCTCTGCGGAGCGTTTGCGCAGGGGAGGTGTGTTCGTGGCTCTAGCTGCCATTGCCCTAGATTTCCGCTCCTGAGAAGCGGCAGTCGTGTGCGAGCGAACAGCCCTAGAGGGAGCAATGAAAGGGAACGGAGGCCGATCGAAGGTGCGAGAGGCCGAAAGGGATCCTTTTGGTCTCGGTCTACGACAGAAGGCCTCCCCCGTTCTGGAGGCACCGAAACGCCGAGGTCGCAGCAATGCTGAGAATGTAGCCCCAGACGGCGTCACGAATGTGAGTGTCTTCCCGAGCACAAATTGATAAATTACGAAATTGTTGCCTCTCAAAACATCTATTTTTCCACCAGGCCTGAAGGAGGAGTGACAACCCTCTACTCTCTCAAAAGACACTCTGGAATTCCACATTCCCTGTGTATCCTCAGAATTTGTCATCATCTGATTCCGTTTAGCGAGTTGTGAATATGCATGAGACGGCTTCTCACGGCCTATTTGTATCCCAAAGTCAGAGTTATTAGAGAGGTTTGAATGTGGAAATTGCTCTGAGATGTGAATTCCCTCTTTGCTTCTGATGCGTGTTCACCACAATACGAATCATCTTGTCCCTCCATCGAAAGGGTCATCTTCCTCCTCTTTTTGGCAATTGTGATTGTTTCCGTTCACTTTTGACCTGGGATGAATTTCATATCCGTGGGTATGTGACCTGGGAGCTAGTCATCAGTTTCGACCTTCAGAGATTCAGTGCTTCTTAGGCCTATTAGTCACTTCAAATGTAAGCACTAGAGTTCACGGAACACTTACATTTGCCTCTTTCCTTATTTTGAAGATCGTGGATGCCCAGTCTCTTGCCCCCGGGACCAAACCTGCTTGGGCAGGGAAAGGGACGAAAACTCCAGTGAAAGACGTGATTGCACCCAGCAATCCTGCCCCGACGGCCAGGCTTCCCAAACCATCTCTTCCTCGTAATCTGCAGCCTTCGAGTGAGGCCCACGAGGCCGGTCCACAGGTTCAAAGACAGGACCAGGCTAACGATTCGAAAAGGAAGCTCAATATGGATGTTACAGCAGGAGGAGTGACCGAGGTGGTCACAAATCTTCCTTCTTTGGATCCATCGGACAGTGGAGTTAAGGTAAGAAGATTTCAGGGAGGTATTGTAGCCCGGACGAATAGATTCATGATGTTGAATACATCTGATCGTTGAATACAATTGATCGGTAAGCTTGCTCTGCATTTAGACATTTGCGAGTCTACTATTCGAATTTAGGCATTTCTTTGGATATGTCTTCTTACATATATTACCGCTTCTTTCAGGTGATCGTGAGAGTACGTCCTCTGAATCGAAAGGAGGCATCTGAAGAGGCTACAAGTGTGGTCCAAAAACTATCCATCGACTCTCTGTCCCTCGGAGAACAGCAGTTCACATTCGATTCCGTGGCAGGAGAAACTGAGTCTCAGGTGAGTCGTCCTTTGCACGAAGTACTCGTTGCTTCAACCTTTCTACCAGCTATGCGCCTAGTTTCACTTTCATGTGAATAGAAATTTGATGTGTTGGATTGTCCCTTTCAGCGAGCTGTTTTCGAAATGGTGGGTCGCCCCATGGTGGAGAATTGTCTTGCGGGATTCAACAGCTCCATATTTGCCTACGGCCAGGTGCTCTCCTTGGCATACCTGGATTGTTACGTCTGCTTTGTAATCCGTCTCCCTCGAATTCTACTTCATGATGACCGATTCCCCCAAATATGATCATTTCGGAACTTTTTTTCTCAATCTCTTCCGTTTTGACTGGGCCAAACTTACACTCTTCCTCTCCCTGCAAGACAGACCGGAAGTGGCAAAACACATACCATGTGGGGTCTTCTTCCCAGTCCCGGCACAGAAGCTACGCTAACCGAGGAGCGCGGTATCACTCCACGTGTCTTCGAGCAACTATTTGAACGCATCCGGCAGGTCTGTTTGCGTTGAAATCTTTCCTTGAGACCCATTGCTTCCCGGCATAGGAGCCGCTGATGGAACCCGAGAACGGATACTTCTTATTGCACACCTTTAAATTGTTGAACATTCGAACGCTCACGTCAATGCCTTGATCAATAGCTACAATGTCTTGCAATTTTCGTGGTGCCCTATGGGTACCATTTCTTTGACCTTGCTTGTTTTCGCCGTCGTAGTCAAATGTTGCCTTATTTCGTCGAACGAATGCTGTGTTTGTTTATACAGGAAGAGAGAAACAACGTGGAGAAGCAGCTGCGATATCAATGCCGCTGTTCCTTTCTGGAGGTACTGATCTACGAGTGCGAATTGATACGGCCACTCGATGCGTCAATTGAATGGAAGAGCGAACGTTTTTCTCCCTGCGCTGACCCTTTCTGTCTGTCGTGTTGTGTCAGATATACAACGAACAAATTACCGATCTGCTGGAGCCTTCACAAAAGAGTCTCATGGTACCGTCTATTCCATTTCCTGGTGAATTTCTAGACTCCATGGCACGGCCATATGAATGATCTGACCACGAAGTGCTTGAACAGATCAGAGAAGACACCAAGACGGGTGTGTACGTTGAAGGATTGACGGAGGAGTATGTGTCTAACATGGATGATGTCATCAGCCTTCTCGTTCGGGTACGTTCTCTATCTCCTTCGTTGCCCTTGTGTTTCTGCCTGAGGTTGCCACTTCTCTCCTAGTGTTCAGTAACCATTTATTCCTTCAGTTTCTCCGTCTAACGCGCAGCGTCCTACGTTTAGGAGTTGCACCCTCTCCAACGGGAAAGGGCAGCTTCTGATTTTCGTGTGCATCCTCGGTGTTATGCATGTACAGGGCTCGGCTAATAGAAGAGTTGGGTCTACCGCTATGAACAACGAGAGCTCGAGATCGCACAGCGTGTTCACTTTTGTGATCGAGTCTCGGTCCAAGGTATTTCAATTGTGTCGATCTTTGATTCCCACCGAAATCTGCATGCGCATTCAGCGAATGTTTCCTACTCCAAAGACGCCGTGCATTGAGAAAAGCCCTTGTAATGGAATGAGGAATCGTTTGATCCTTTTTGCACTCGCTTCTTTTATCAGTCTCTTTTTCGATGTTCGATGGCCCTATTGATACTTTGTAAACCGTATTTTGTAAACCGTGCAGAGTGTTTCGGAGGGCGTGAGCAGTGTCCGAACGAGTAGGATGAATCTAGTGGACTTGGCAGGCTCTGAAAGGCAAAAGCAGACAGGAGCCGCTGGAGATCGTCTGAAGGAGGCTGGCAACATCAATAAATCCTTATCCCAACTTGGGTGAGTGCCATAGAAAGTGAAGTGCTTATTCAGAATCACTGACCAAGTTGGTTTTGGTCATGTATGAAATATACGCTTCACACTTGTTGCGCTTCCGTCCATCTGACAATGCTGTTCTACTGTGCCCAGGAACGTGATCAACATTTTGGCGGAAGTGGCTCAAACCGGGAAGCATCGTCATATCCCATACCGGAGTTCTCGTCTTACTTTCCTCCTCCAAGAGTCTCTCGGAGGAAACGCCAAGCTTGCGATGATATGTGCTATCTCTCCAGCCAGCAGGTCTGTGAAGATCTCCGTCGTTTTATGTGCTGATTAGGATGTTCGTGGGCATTAGAGTTTCTAACAATGATGTCGTGGTATTTAATCACAGCTGCCGGACTGAGACACTGAGCACTTTACGATTCGCTCAAAGAGCCAAAGCCATCCAGAACAAAGCAGTCGTGAATGAGGAAACTGGTAATGATGTTAATCTTTTGCGGGAACAGATCCGTCAGCTCAAGGTACGCGTGGAGCTGAATGTAGACAAATTTCTTGCTTCCTGCTTTTGATCAAGGCTGTTTCCTTAGCATTCAGTGGAAGGTTCTTGTCCTGAGAGCACTTTTCTCGAAGCATTCAGTGAATTTGAATTTTCCGATTCATGTTTTCACATATAGTACAGAAATCAGCCATGTCGTTTTGAACTCAGGTGTCCTGTGTGCCTCCCCTGCCACATTGAGGTGTTGCCACATTGATTCCCTCATCTGTGTTTGTTCAGGATGAGCTAATGAGAATGAAGGAGAATAGTAGCCAGGTGGAAGGTTCCGCGGGAGGGCTTTCTAGTGGATGGAATGCTCGCCGGAGCTACAACCTCCTCCGGCTCAGCTTGGGTCAACCCATGACGATGGGTCCTTGTGAAATGAAAGAATTAGAAGAGAATCCTCGCGAAATGAAGGAAATCGAGGAGGAGCTTGAACAGGAAATGGATGACGACGATGTGATGGACAGGGATTCATCTACCAAGTGTGTTTCGCTGGTTGATGTGGAGACCCAGGAGCTTATGCCGAAGAATGAGATCATCGTTCCCGAATCGAAGGAGCGTCAGAGCAATCCGGAGGCAACTGCTGCAGCACAAATTGGAGTTGTGCATGAAGTTTTACCGAATGATTTTACTGAGCCAGGACTGCCACAACTGACCCTAAGTCTCGTTGCCCCTATTATAAGTGTATCCCCAAGAGTAAAAGAGGGCAGGAGGGAAGAGTTTGGCGTTGATATATCTTTTGGATTGCCAAGGTCACCACTGGGCTTGCGCAACAGCAAGGCTTTTGCATCCTCCACGGACCAGCTTGCTGCCAGTCTCACACGTGGCAGTGAAATCCTTGATAATCCGCACCGACATTCATTATCGGCTAGAAGGTAAAGCATTAAAGCGTGCTGTTCTTCATGAGAGTCACGGATAATGTAATTTGGTCTGCTGTGTGGGATTCAATTTATAGCCACATATCTCTCGTTCCTATGGTGACTTCAATATTACTAATTGTAATTGTCGCAGATTCTCGGGGGCACGATTTTCTTTCCAGAATGGGGAGTATCCAAGTTCCCCGAAGTGTGAATCACCCGTGCTTACAAGACTGAACAGCTTCGGCACTACGCGTTTGTCACTGGAAACTGGTGAGCCCGTGCGCCCTGGAAATGAAAGTACTACACTGACAACCCATGCAACTCTAACAGGATTGCTCCCAGCAGGACAGCTTTCTCCTCTCCCTGAAGTCACACATGAAGACTGGAAGATTGTTCCTTGTACCCCACCCGCTCAATTACAGCGTCCTCAGGTACACGTCTTTCTCCTTGATAATACGAACTTTTTGATTTGTACGTTCAACTTCAGCAATGAGCAGTTTGGATAGCTTGGTTCATAAGGATCGCTCGAGTACCTTGGCAGAACTAAATACGCGAGTTTCTGGTCACGTAAAATCTTAGATCACTTTGTTATTTGCTGAGATCCACGCAATGGCTCGAGGTAATTGTTGAGCCTCTCATGAAGAGCATCTGAGATAAATACATAACCTCTGCGTATGTAGGGCACGGATGTGCTTTTGGCAGACTCTTTGAGAAGGGAAAAGGCTGCCGAAGAGACTATTCAGCAGCAAGCTGCGGATCTTGAGCAGCTCAGCCGCCTGGTACAATCTTTATATTTGGCATTACTTTTTGTGCAGTTCGATTCAACTAGGTTCAACAAGTGTCGTTGGCATTCAGAGCAAGGAAGTTTAGTGAAAAAGCTTTTGAGGATTCTATTGAGAGAATGCGATCCTCAGAATTTTGTAGCGAGAAGAGGATGACATTCTCATAATCGCGGATGTGATGCACAGGTGCGGCAATACAAGCTTGAGAGGGAGTATAATGCTGCCATACATCAAAGCCGAGAAGAGAAGATCACGCGGTTGGAGAGCTTAATGGATGGTGTTCTTTCTCCAGATGATTTTTACAGTGATGAATTAGCATCCCTGAAGCTTGAACACAAGGTACGTGATATTGTAGTTTCGGCGTTGTCACAGCAATGCCTGTATACTACATATGTTGATATTATTCAGAGATTTTGTAGACCTTGAAGAGGATTTGTTTGGTGAATAATCCAGTTTCTTTCTCTCTTTTACCAGTCCTAGACTCTCTGACTTAAGCGATTCTCAGTGTCAGCATGTATGCTTGACCCCTTAACAATTTGTGGAGCTGCCTTCTCCATCATTGATTTGTGTTCCGATATTTTTCTCTATTTTTCCCAGATGCTTCAAGAGAAGTTCGACCACCACCCAGAGCTAGCCGAGGCCCAAGCTGAACAAGAACTGCTACGGCATGAGGTTCATCGCTACAAGGCTTTATGTGATCTCGAAGAGCGTGAAAAGCTCCAAGAGGAGATTCTGCATCTAAGAAACCAGGTTCAGTTGTACCTTGAGACTGGAACTCCGGGCTCAATAAAGCAGCGTCGCCTTTCTCACTATGAAGCAATGACGCCAGCACATTGTGTTCAACCCTCGTATAGCCCCATTAAGCTCATGTCTCTAACTGCTGTACCTGAAGCAATGCCCGCATGTGAGTCTGCATCTTCTTCGAGACACGTCGATGCTGAGTATCCAGCGTCAACAGTCGAGGTCCATGCTGCCGACCTCTTGGAACAAGAGCGTAGGGAATGGGATCAAAGAGAGAAGGAATGGATTTCGATGGTCCACGAACTGAGAGAAGAATGTGACCACCACATGCAGTTGTCAGGAAAGTGGCGAAAGGAGCTTGAAGGCGAAAAGAGGTGAATTATACGCCCTTGTTTGCATTTAGTTTCTGCTATATTATCCTCGTGATTCTGTTTCTTGTTTGACGAGAGTGATGATTTGAAAGGGATCAACACATGGTTGATGTGTGTCAACGCTTAAGCGGCGCGGCGACTGAGAGCTGCACATGTTGAATAGGACATCTCCTAAGCTTCGGTTAATCTTTTACCTTTCACGTATTCAGATGTACTCAGGAAATGCATGAAGCGCTTCAGATGGCTATGACTGGGCATGCTCGTATCCTGGATCAGTATGCCGAATTGCAAGAGAAGCACATTCTGCTGTTAGCGACCATGCGTGAAATTCGTCACGGCGTGATCAAATATAAGAAGGATGCAAGGAGCTCTGTTTTTAACGCTGTCGAGGACCAGTGGTTCGATGCTCAAGCCACGCAGATTACGTACATGAAAGTTGAGCACGAGCGCTTCAAAGAGCAGATCAAGGGACTGGAAGCACAGCTTGATGATACTGCCGATGCTGTACACGCGGCTGGGGAGCTTCTTGTGCGTTTGAAAGAGTCAGAGCAAGCTGCTGTCTTGGCCAAGGTGACTAGTCGTTTAACCTTCGAACTTCGTACGCTAAAGAATCCTTTTCTTAGTCGTATATTTGAAAGTCCTTTTCAACGATCTTGCTGTATTGTACTATCGTGCTCATTTAGTGGTTGTCACGTCTTGTTATCGAATCATTGCAGCATACGGCAGCGGTCGCAGAAGGAGATGCAGACGACCTTCGTAGGGAGTTGGAAAAGGCCAAAAGGAGGCATGCTAAGGAATTGGCGTCCTTGCAGCAGCGCTTACATAATTCTTCTTCAGAGAAGTTGATTGTGTGCGCAAGATGTTCGGGAATCAGCGATAAGAAACCTATTGACGATGGTGATTGTGTGCAAACCGAGACTGCCATTGTGCTTAGTGACTGGAAAAGGACGTCAGGTTTATCAGAAAGCTTGAGTAGTGCGACGACCCTTACTGAATACTGTACGACACGCTCATGCTTTTATGAAAGCTGGGATGCCACTACCACGACACATAGAAAAGGCTCAGTTGACAGTGATTTTGAAGAGGATGATTTTGAGATTATTTCCCCCAGAGTAAGGTTCAGCAGAGCACAGTATGAGAACCTGACCAATCTGGAAATTGATTTTGAAGACGATGGGTTTCTATGCGAGCAATGTGGACAGACAGCTGCGAACGGACTGAGAGTTTGTGACTCATGTATCTGATTGGACCGGACCAACAATTCGGATAATGTATTCTCTTCAATTTGTTTCGGCATGGGACAACAAGAAGTGCTGCATATCCTCATCATAGGACCCGCTATAGCCGTGTGATCATATGTTGGCTGGGGTCACTACTGACGGAGTCCGTGTGGTCATCTCCTCGAGACGGTGTCTACCATGGCCAGGTTTTGATAATTAATGGAACGAGACACATATTCCAAGGCGAGAGTAGCGTGTCGTTGTTTTGCAGAGGGAAAACAAGGTATAATTTGTACAACAGACTAAGTGTAAGGTCACACTACGTGAAGCTGGTTGCAAGGTTGTTGAGACAACTGAGAAGCCGACTCACAGTGCCTTGACATTTGATAGCCATGATGTCACTTCGGTTCTTCAGTAAAGGTATCTGAGGAAGAAGTGCGAGTAGGAAGGAGGCACACCTAGATCAGTATTCCAGCTGATCAAGTTAAGGTTACGTCTATTGTCTGCATTGATTTTGAGACCGCGATTATCTTGGTTTAGCGGCATGAAGTTAAAAGATTGGATACCCAGAATGATGAAGAATGTTGTGCTTTCCAAACGGGGTAAGTGAAGTAGCCCACAGAATTCTCTCTCAAGTACTTGCAATAGTGGAGAACATCATGATTGTCGATGAACGGTATGCTTTATTACATAAAATCTCTTTGCATGATTCTAAGTTTGGGAGTAGCAGTGTTGAGCCTTAACCCTTAACCCCAGGATGCTGCATTTTTTTTGTGAGGCCCAAAACTTGTCAAAAATCTCTCCCTAACGAAGTTTAATATCTTCTCTTTCACTTTCTTTCAACTTTTTCGTAAGGTCATTTGCAGGAATCTCTTCCTTAACTTTTTTCAGTATGTCTTTGTAATGTCTACAATTTGTAAAAATCTTTTCAATTTGTAAAAACAAAGAGCATGAAGTTTGAAACAAAGTCTTTTCAAGCCCACCCAGTATATGTGGAACTCCCAACTTGTGAATATTCACGAACATAGTGAAAAATAAATTCAATCAAAAGAGATGAAAGAAAACTGAAATTACTAATAACTTTAAAAGTAATGTGCAATTGCAAGAATCAATTGTATTATGTTCTATGTTTGCACTTAGCATTTTTATATCAGAACTTTGTGAGTAATGACACTGTAGTTTATTACAAACTAGTAATAAACTACAGTTTATTGTAGTTTATTACAAACGTTCTTTTTTTTGGATAACAAATGGCGAATCATTGCATTGAAAAGAACCAATGAAAAATATGCAGCCAAGCCAAGAAGTTGGACAAATGAAGAGAACAGAGCACCAAGAAGCCAGAAAGGGAGAAAATCAATTAGAAGAAGGAACAAGAGGGGGGCCCTGTTGTTCCATCTGATGTGGTTACCTTCCTTAGTAGCCAAAACCGTACACTGAAGCCAGATACTATTAAAATGATTCCAAATACTATCAACCTTTTGAGGCCGTGTCCTAGTCGCCTGTTGGGTCTTCATGAGAGCAGCATGCCCGATGTCGATGAGGGCCTCCCAAAGCCCATCTTAGATAACTTGAAGAGGCCAACGTTCCTGAGAGAAGAGAAGTTTGTTCCGGATGATCCAGCACAACCACAGTGAAGCCCCCCGAATAATTGACCACAGAGTACGCATACGGCGGAATCTGCGGGGGAGAGGGGAGACGAAAATACAGTGAGTGGCATCAAGCGTCTTGTAATATGGTGCCCAATGGATTGAGCATAGTTACAAATTCCTCGAGAGTTAGGGCAAGAAAAGAACTTATGGAGAGGAGTTTCCACAACCCCTTGCGAGCAGTATACACACGTGGTGTCAATGCCATGTGAAATTTGTGCCCGCCATGAATTAACCGCGACAGCATTGTACTAGATGGACCACATGAAGGCAGCTTCTTTCAATGGACGGGCTTGGATCCATACCTCTGTCCAATCTGGGTTAAATGAGTTTCGAAGAAGCTCTGGACACTTTGACGATATGATACGCTTGGGTACCGCCTGGTTCGTCAGAAGCCTTCGACCTGTGGCAGCTGAGTAACTAAGTAACGGTATCCCGTTGTCCCACCTCCAACGGCCTAGGTCGAAATCCAGCGAGTCAAGAGTACCTGCAAAGAGAAGATGCTGAGGTCGGCCTCGGCCCTTTTTGACTTGGACAATGCGGATTCGGCAATCGAATCCAGTGCACTGGACGGTCTCCGTGCTAAAAGGGAATTAGAGACAATTGCCACGAAGTGGTGCCATCGTTGCTTTGGTTGTGTCCTCAGGAATGTAGCCCGATTGAGCTTGGATCTTAATAAGAGAGGGGGATAGGTCTTGGACGAGCCATGTAATGTAATGTGGGGGACTGGATGCTGGGGTTGCCTGAACATGCCGACCCATTCGCTGCCTGTTCTGCTTTCTCTCTGAGTAACAGGAGCCAGTCCTAAGGAATTTGAGCAACGAGGAAGAACCGGTGATGCCGCTCATTACTAGTAAGAGGAAATTCGGTGGAGATCTCATACCTGGTTTTAAATTCTCGATTGTGGGGATTCCATAGGTCTCTAAGGGCCAGCTTACATGTTCACCCGGTGGGCAAACTTTCCTCTAATTCAAGCAAGAACACAAAAGTGGCACCACCTATGATCTTGTCAGGTTGGGCAAGCGGGAAAGGAGGAGGTGAAGTTTCACCGATACCGGTGGACAACCTCATTGGTGGAGACTTGGTGGAGACAAGGGAATCTAATTCGTGGAAACTGTTTACTATCTCCGTCCCCACCCACCGGGTCCACATGAAAGTGCAATGTGTATTTGTTACTGTAGGACGCGTTGTAAAAGTTCTTCAATGACCGATACATGTAAGGAGGCCCTAATGGTTCTCAACCGAGAACGAGCCAGATCCCTGGCCCTATCAGCAAAAAAGTTGAAATTGGATCCTATAAAGCTAGTTGACCATCAAATATTTGTCATAAGGATTTCATCGGCATTGCTAGGAGGTACGAGTTCGATATGAGATACCAATTTCCGGCATGTGGAGATACTCTGGTTCCAGACCTTGGATCCTCTCGTGCCAGATGGTTTGTGTACCATTAGCCATGCGGTAGTCGGGTACCAATATCCCATCTTGGGGGTGGGGCTTCATTTTTTGAATACGGTGTCGGAGAACAAACTTCTTTTGATTAGGATTGATATTTCTCAATTTCATAAGGATGATAATAATTGAGAGATATTGATGTGGGTGGATGCAAGAAACATCGAACGATTTAGGGAGCGTTCTGCCAAAACTGTGTTTTTTCTGCCCAGTACTACAAGTACTGCTAGTACTGCAAAACGGAGCAATCTCAACCGTTGATCCGAAAAATCAACGGCCAATAGTACTTTTGAGTACTTTATAATACTGAAATTGTACTACTTAAAAAAAATGACAGTTTGTCATAGAAAGTAGATAAAATTAAGTATAAATTAATAATAATTAGAAAATCATAAATAAATAAAAACTAAAAATTGGCCATTTGTAGAGACTTGATAGTGATTACATTTTACCAAAAACTAAAAATTGAAACCATCATAAATGTTAGGAGCACTATGGGCAAGGGACCCCTATTTGCATGCATGTTGAAGACAAAGAATTGTGTTTTTTTGAATGCCCTTTGGTGGGCACATGCCCTTCTATTGTGGCAATAGCCCACAACAATCCTAGACATACATCATCATTTTTGGATGCTCCACAGTACTAAAAACCCCTAAAACGCAAAGTGTGACAAATTAGGTAAATTACAATTTAATTAAAGGATTTTTTTTCAAAATTTCTCAAAAGTAAGGAATCTGAGGACTTCCAAGTTAGACATCTCCAATAAAAATTTCAAGTACATGGACTTCATTTCCCAAAAGATATGGCAAATTGCATCTCCGTCATTCCAATTGTGACGCCAAATAGTACCTTTGTTTCTTGCATTCACCCATGTCTTCATTTATTTTTAAATATTTCCAGAAATTGACCAATTTTTTCAACTTAGAGGAGTTTTAGATCATCTAATTACATCTAAGAAAACAATAGTTATTGTAATCCTTGCATTGATACAAGAGAATTTCACTTAGACCAAATGTACAACAAAAAGATTTTTCTAATTTGTATAATTATATATGTGAGAGTTAATATAATTCTAGAAAATGAATGCAAATCATGATTTTAATATATAAAAATTGATTTAGACTAAAATTTGTACAAATAGTCTTTCAATTGGCATATGATACATCTAATTAGGATTTTCTATAAATAGTAAGAGATTGACATGTATAAAAGTCATAAGGACTAACAAAAATATGAAACAATTATAAAAGAATTTTTCTTGGAATATCAACTCTTTTTAACACAAAACCTATGGCTAAAAGAATTGCTCCTAAAAACTTGTGACAAGAAATAGTACCAAATTGTTTCTTGCAATGACACTTTGTCTAGCATTCAAACCAAAAGGTAGCAAGCGATTTGCTTCATCTAACAGTTGATGCAAACTTGCAATCTCTTGAGCCATTCGGGTCTTCTCTTCCAAATGCTCATTTGATCTCTCCACAATGTCTTAGTTCAAGTAAGAGTTTTTTTGCTGCAAGACAGTCACATCATGCCACAAATTGGCTATGATTGCCATTACATTCTCCCTTTCGTCAATTAGTTCACGAATTTGCCCTCTCACCACTTTAGTGATGTTGTAGAATCTAGTGAAGCTTCCATGCTTCCATTAACCCCAATATTGAATACTTATAGCGGTGCTCCCATAACAAATGCCATAAAGAGAAAGGATATTTGTAAATGCAATTATACAAGAAATATCAAATGGTATGAGTCAAACTAGAAATGCTTATATAGTGAAACAACTAAAATCCAATGTTTCTTGTCCATCGGTCAAATAGAAGTTCTTATCACCGTACTATTTGTTGAAAGAATAAGAAATAAAAAGGCTCCAATCTTTTGCACTCAAAAGTTGAATGAATCGATCTTTGGCAAGAGGGTCCTATCTTAGTTTGTGCTTGTAAAGTCCTAATTGGTGTAGTCTAGGTGTTGAGATTTCATTTGGAGTTGTTCTTGTTAAGCCTCGGAAGTTGGGACCTTGTGGAGCTCTATCTAGTACATACATTTCCATTTCACGTCTCGGTAGTACCGTATGCATGTTCATTAGGTCTAAGTACGTATTGCATGGTACATTGTTAGTAAATGTCTCGGGAACACTATCTTGTTGATCCAATCTCCATCTTACCCCGTGTGCTTCCTCGGTAGTCTTGCACTTTCACATTGCCTGGCTTTTAAAAGCAGAAGCTCAGAGCTTCTGTGAATTCATCCTCATTCTGTTGGAATTTTCTCTTGCTCTCTGTGCCCAGCTTGTCTCAGGCCCAGAGCTCAATCCAAGTTAGCATTGTGCTCACAGCTCTGACTCTTTCAGTTCGAGGTTCAATTCGGTAGATTAAATTGGACGAAAAGTTGCTCAGCACCGCACCAGCTATTCACCATGACGGTACCTTTCCCTTCCTTTATGATTTGGGTAATTGTAGCTACGAGCTGTGTATTTGCAAGTGCCCGACTGGGCTTGCTTTTAGACTATATTTTTCGGAGTTTAAATGCATGTGCTGGTGGATGGTTTTTAGTGTGACTTGCTTGAGACCGATCCAGCCGTACTACTAGGATAATTCATAACTGGAACTTACAACATGATTAACTATCAGAGACAACCACGTCGTTACCGCCAAGATTTGGGGAAATTTTCTCAGTTGGGACTTGGTAGCAGGTGGCACAGTCACGGTCATACTGCTTTTGGGATGTCTATGGTGTCTATAAAAGAAATGTGCTGTAGAGTTGCACTTGATTTTTTTCCCAAAGCAGATCGTTTGCAGAAGGCAAGTCGTAAATAATATAGAAAGGAGTTGTTGAAACAAATTGTTTAAAGCAGGTCAGTACGAGAAAGATCGAGTGCTCACCTAGCTTGAAAAGCACCAAATGTCAATAGCTAGCTAGGAATGTTTTCTAATACACAGTATCTCATGATCGTCATGTATCTAGGTTGAGAAACGCGCTTTACAAATGGACGAACTTCAATTGCCGGTGCCAGTGTGGTGTGACTCGAGAAACGCAAATCAAGATGTTTCCATTCGCTTGACCGTACCAAACGAAATCAGCCAACCGCAAATGACTGACCTGCAAAGCACACATATCGTGGCAGTGGTGAAGGTGCATTCCCATCGGTTGAAGGAATGCAGCAAGTATTTCGATACTTGCTTGAGCGAGAGATGGGCAAATCCAAATCCATCATCACCTTCTATCGAATCCAGCCTAGAGGTCCTCCACGGGCTGGAGGTTGCATGTTATATCGACTGCTTTTCCCGCATGTACACGCCATTCCGCAAGGACTTCAAGGACGTGAAATCCAGTCTGAACCTTCTGCGGGTAGCGTCTCAGATTGAGTTTCACAACTTGATGAGCTCCATTTGCCGGTATTTATCGACCATCGTTTGGTCCGTCGAGGATGAGTTGAGAATCCGGCTATACTCGGCTTCCCTGGATTTCCCCCTTAGCCACGCCGAGGATCTGGTTACCCGATTGGAGTTTGGCGACCGAAGCAACAACGCATGTGGAAAGCAATTATTCGAGCTATTGGTAAAGTGCACGCAGACTGCTTTGCGATGCAAACATCGACACAACCGAGTGCCTAAACAGAATTTTCCCAGTGCTCGGTCTTTGATTGAGGAATTGTTACTGAACATTGGGCACAGTGCATCTCCAGCTTTTGAGAAGGATTTGGTCGTGATCATCAGTCACGAGGCGGAGGAAATACTGGTGGATTTTCACGAAGAATGTCTACGGGAGGGTAGTTACGACCGTGGTAACGAGCGATTCAGGCGGATTACTGGAGTTCCTGGATTTGAACACAAGCTCGAGGGAATTCGTTGGATACTGGAGGTGTTGCTGAAGGCAAAAGTCGCTGATGATGTCGTCGAATGCTTCCTGCACTTGCGGTCGTATCCCAAAATTCTTGCAGCCGCTGCTAACTCTGAGCCCTTCGATCCGGTCTCCGAGACCAAACTCATTGCCATAGAATTTGCGAAGCTTGTGATGCTCATTTATCGAGAGGCAGTGTCTGGAAATCTGCTGCTGGACATCGAGGATCGAGTTTCACTTTTAGAGAATTGGCAGTTACTCGACTTATGTAATGAGCCCAGCACCAACATTGACATCTCTGCGTGGGGTTATGAACAAGCTGCAGAAGATGTGTTTTTGACTTTGCCTTTCAAGCAGCAGATGGAGTTCATCAAACGCTGGAAATTTAATCACCGCGATGTCATCAGCACAAAATCACTTGCAACTCTGGTGCAGAGAAACTGTCGAACTGAAGAGTATGCGCGTGAGCAGGCCGAATGATGTTGAAGTTGATGTGGGTTTATCTGATTCCGCTGCTACAGATTCATGAATTCATGCAAATTCATGAAGGATGTCTTCAAGTTTAGCAATGGTCGAGTAGTCGAGGGTACTTTTACCACAAAGGTTAGAGTTTTGAGACCAGAATTGAAGTAGGAACTTGAAATAGGAACTGCCGTGAATAGGAGTGAGGAAAATTAACGGAGTCCGCCCTCGGAGGCTCATCAGGCTGCACCATACGATTTCCCCGGCCGGCACATGAAAACCCTGCTCATTTTGTTTCATTTTAGGGTAGTATTAGAAGAGTATTGAGCTTTTCACAAAAATAAAAAAATAAAAAAAAATAAAAAAACTATATGTAGAATATAAAAAATAAAAAATAAAATAAAGTGTTGTATTCCCAAACTTCATGTCTAAAAGAAAAAAATTCCAAAAGTTATGCACAAAATACTTGATGAAAATTTCAAGTAAAGTGATACTAAATAGATATTTTTGTTAAAATGTCGATATGCCACAATTCCACAAACTTGGCACTTTTAGGTTCACATTGTTCAATCTAAAATGAATGGAAAACACTACTAGAGAATTTAATTTTTCTATTGATTTAGTCATGTTGTTTTGGACAATTTTATATTGATTAGGACAATAATCTATTGATTTGGTTCACTTTTTTGTTGATTTCTATCCAAGACAACACGGCCAAATCAACAAAAAAATTGAATTATCTTGTAGTGAAAATGGAGTATGAGGAAAATTGGGTATGACATTAGAAAAAATTTGACCCCCTATGGAGGTCCATTTAACTTTCTACCAATGTGCAATCTAAGGAAGAAAAACTTTTTTTTCTTTTTTGAAAAATATAATTTGAAAAGAAATAAAATAAGTCTCCAATCCTACCCAACAAACCAAGTGATCATGTGGGCCAACTGATTTTCTTTTTTCTATAATTGCACATTTTCATGCAATCAAACGACCCTGTATAGAATATTTCCTCTAATGAATTTAGACATTTAAACAAAATATCTATTGTTACAACAACAACTAAAGTCTAACAAATAAAAGATTGCAAAAGTTTATATTTGGTCTTATTGGTTGTCAAAATGGGATTTAAGATTGTTACAATGCATTTTTTAGAACAAAATTTTCCAATTTCAATGAACTTTGGGTTAATTCAAGGGCACCTTGAGTACATGCAAAAGAATAGGATCTTTGATCCCATTTTTCACATTCAATTATGCTTTACAAGCAACTAGTCATCTACGTCATAACATGATTGTTTTATTGAAAATGTTACTAATGGCATGTTGTGATTGAATGGAAAACTATATGTAGCACGTAAATAATTAAATATCAGGCAAGTAAAGTGTTTAAATTGTTTATTAATATTATTTATTATTTTCAATACCTAATGAAGTTGCAAAATAGTCATGAAGGGCTAAATATTTAATTTTGCATCATTTGAAGAAAGCAAATTTATGATTATAAGGATTAGTAATAGAATCAAATACATGTATCTAATTTATTTATAATGTAAATAGATTTACATCATTTGTTTCTTGTACATTATGAACCCTTCATTTGGTAGTATAATTGTGTGGACTCACAAGTTTGAATTTGAAGTGTTCAGAGGGTAGAGTAGGGATTTTAGCAATACACTTACAAAGAAGACCACTATTGATATCTTCCCTTTATTTAGGAGTGACATCCCCTTCAAAATAATAGAAGTAAGTAATCTTCTTTTTAGGTGTATAACAAAAAAGAACATCCTACTTAAGGTATACAATCAAATCATGTCTATAGGATGTATTAATTCCTAGTGAAGGGTTGTTACAAGAATGAATGGTCAATTTTGTTGTACTTTGGTTGTTTTCATGTTTTTTATCAAGGCCACTATAGAAGTATAAATTTTTTAAATATACTAATGTATATGCATGTAAGAAGTTACACCAAGAGAGAAAGGTATAGAAAAATTCTCCAAGTAGGAGAACTATAAAAGTCATTAGGAGAGACAATTTACAAAGAAACTAAAAATTGTCCACTTGTGAAGACTTCACGGTGAAGAGATTTCACCAAAAGAATGAGCTTGATACCATCTTCAATATTTAGAAGCATATATGCAAGGGAGCCCTATTTGCACAAACATGGAGGATATAAAATAATTATATTTTTAAATGCCCATTAGAAGAAGCATTTCCACTTACTCAAGGAATAGACTACAAAATTTTTAGCTCTAGATCATTAATTTTGGGTACCATTAGAAGATATTTGAAGCCAAAGGAGGGCCGTTTCAGGTTTGTTCCCTTGGCCATTTCCTACGATTGCGAGATACCAACTACCATTGTCAAGGCAGTAATGACCCAATATGTAAAATAATAAATAAATGAATATTTAAAATATTGGTCAAAAACATGTTTTGAACCCTAATTTTTGTTTTTGAATTTTGAATTTTTGAATTTTTTTTTTTCTAAGGTGGCATAGTCACCACCACATCAACAGAGAGTTCCATGCGCTTTTGCAATTCTAGCAGTGTTAGAGGGCATTGGAAACTCGCAATCTCCCAATGCCCTCAAATCTCTTCTAATGTGTTTGGATCTACGGATTGGAAGTTATGGCTTATTTTTAAATTATAGAATTGAAGTAAATGATCCTTTTTTATGAAAAGCAAAAACTTTCATATGGCATGTCCAAATGCCACAATACAAAGTCCTTGCATTCTTTTGTGCTTGGAACTTTCTATTTACACCAAGAATGTAACTTCTCAAACTAAAGTGTGAAAGTTATTGAATTTCAAAGTTTCAATAAATTAAAATATTAAAAAATTATTTTAATTTTAAAACACTAGTATAGTAATATAAACTTCATTCTTGTAAACCACAAATTAACAAGGTAGTTGGTTGAAGAAATGAACAAGTGCCAACAAAAGAAAATAAGGCATGGTCAATAAAAAAATGAACAATGCGGCAACTCAAAAAACTTGAATGTACCCCCAAAGACCCTAAACCACTTAACTTCTTTTGTTGTCCCGGTAATATATTGAGAACAATAATTCACTAGAGTAGTGCACATTGTTTACTTCCTACTTAAAATAGAGCATCCATAGAAGGTTTGGGCCCGTCCAACTCTATGCTTCCTTTATGTGCACACTGGAGCTACAGTTGGACCTCCTATATGCAACTTCTTTACAATGGAGCCTCCATCCACCCGTCCAGAATCGGAGGTCTAGGCCCTAATGGAAACCGACTCCTAAAGCCAAGGCCATTCGAGGTTCAAGTATTGGAGGTAGGTTCAACTCTCCATGTGCACATCAATTTGGATGGGTTCAAACAAGCGATTAGTCTCCATTAGCACTACTTCCGGAAATCAGAGGAATCAAAGCAACCAGAGCTCAATGAAGTGGCAACAATATGATTGGTGACTCTGTAGATATGCTACAGTTTTGCCATAGTCATGTTTGCCATGTTCCAGAATTAACCTTCTCCAGGCTTGAGTCCAGGCCCTCCAATTCTACAAAGACAAATTGCAGGGGCTAGAGGTCCAGTCAGAAGGGAGCCTGGAGCGCATAATGGAATGGAGACCGCTTGGACGTTCGATTTTGTACTTCCAAGTGCCCTCTATTGCGTATGTGGCTCTGGGCTCCCATTCCATCAGACCTCCAACCTCCAAGCCTTGTATTTTGAGCCAGTTGACATTAGCCCATGTACTTCTACTTACTAGAGGGGACTTGAAAGTTGGATGAGAGAAATGGATGTCTCTATTAGATGCTTTAGACAGACAAAGCTCTCTAAAAATGTGCAAAGTTCTCCGGCTCTAGTCGTTTCCATTAGTTGCTTTGGTTTCTCCTTCAAAAGTGCACAAACTATAGTTGGAGATTTTGGTATCTTAGCTAATAAAGCACACTTCTAGCCAAGGGTCTAGGCCCTCCAAGCCTCCAATTCCTGATTACAACAACTAGAAGCTAGATGTCCAAGTAGAGGGTAGATAAGAGTTCTAGTTGCAATAGAACCTAATTGAAGCTCTAGAATTCTTACAAACACTACTCTCGTTTCAGTAACCACAGTGCATTGAAAGCTCCTGACCACCATGAATTGAAAAATGCTTGGAATGTTGTGGAATTTTAGATGAGCATTCTCAACTGTTTTGTCTTTTAGTAAGGCACCAAAAGGTCATCATTTCAAAATATTCTCACTAAGATATGCTCCTTCAAAGTGTGTTGCCCTATTTTTCCATTGACACAAATAAAACTTCAAACTTAAATATCTACTAAATTGTGCGGTCAAATAATTTTATTTTATTTGAAGTTCTCACTCTCAATGTGAACTTCAAGATTATATAATTACATTCTATGTGATCTCAAGAAAAAATGAGAAAAAAGAATGCTCAAGTTCTTGGCAAATTTGGCCCATTTTGAAAGTATTGTCCTACCCCTTGGATAGGACAATAAATGTTAAGGACCTATTCTATGGCCAAATGGTCAAACATTCAAACATCATTTCCAAACTCAATTTAATAGTTCACTCAAGTTACTTTGAATCTTATATTTTTATTACATTAATCTATGTGTATACTCTCCATTTAGTCTTGTGAAAATTTGTCATTGATATAAATGTATATTAAAATGTAAAAATAAACTTGTAAATATAGAAATAGCAATCTAATCATTTGAGATTCCTTTTCAAAGCACAATTAGCAAATTCAAAATGTATAATAGTATAAAAATTTATCAAGTAATTTCTTTATTTCTTCTTCATAAAACACAAGTAGCTATGATCCTAAAGTCAAATTGTTGTCATTAAGCTAAATATAGTCTATATATAATTGAGTGATGAATATTGATATTGTTCATACATAAAAGTCCTTCTTGTTGTGCATATTGATGTTTAGAAGTTTTGTTGGATAAGTCATAAATTAATTATTATAATTCTTCAAAGTATAAAGTGATATGAAATTTAATGAATTGTTAATAATGTATATTAGAAAAATCTTTTAGTTTTTATCACAAATGAAGTTTGGAATTTAAAAAGAAAAAAATGAACCTTTAAAGTTCAAATATATTGAAGTTAAAATATGTGAATGAAAACCCTCATTAAATACTGTTGATGTTATTTGGAATCTAAAACTTTTAGCTTGTAATTGAAATAATACAATGAGTTTCTTGGACTTTTAAGACAAAAGAAAATTGGAAAAAAACAAGCTTATTAGGCATCATTTTCTTAGTTTAAATCACATACCCAAAATATGTATTACTAAGTAAGTTACAATTTAGATTGATTGAAGGTCATCCTAAGTTTTATTTATATAATCAATCTCTGGGAAAAAATCAATAAATACTTTGGATGTGCTAAGTCAAGGGCCTTTAGGGGTTGATTGTATAATTTTTAATGAGTTCACTTGCATCAAAATTGGTTTGGGGTCAAAATATTTTTATAAAATTAGGTACTAAAACTATTCAGACATTATTTCAAAAATTATTTTTAGTAAAAAAACGAAGAACAAAATAAAGAACATTTCAATTGGTAATTCTCTTTAAACAACTTGCGTACTATAAATGCTCGGGGGGTGCACTTAGTTCAAATACAATAAACCACGTGCAAACAGGTGGTTTCTAATAAAGTATAATTTCAATCTAAAATTTTGACCATTGTTTAATGATGACTATAGGTTTCTTTTGCAAAAATTTCCAACTCAAATAAAACATGAAATGATTTCTAAAAGAGGTTGAAAATGAACTAAAATGGCATGTTTTTCAACTCAAATAATTATTGAGAACACATTTAGATGACCATTGAATCAATATTCAACTCAAAATGAGCTTTCAATAGAGAGTTATTTTTATGAATTTTTTTTTTCATTTTTTAGACAATTTTTTCTTATACAATATAGGGGTGTGAAAGTTATTTTTCAGTTCTATAGTGTGTCTTTTTACTTCAAAAATTTGTAACTAATTATTATTAACAAATAAAAATATCAATAATTCAAAACATAAACTTTCAATGTAGGAAAATCTATTCATATAAATAAATATATAATTTTAATTTAATTTTTTTTTCTTTTATTTTAAAAAATTCAAAGTTCAAAAAGTAAATAGGGGGGGCAAAGTTTTGTTTGCACATGGTTTCTAGTGGACACTCTAAGTGCCCCCCAAGTATAAATGAAATGTAATTTCTAAGGTTCATAATATAATTACGTAACATACAACCTCAATTTTAGAAAAAATACTTTCAATCCTCCTGTAATGAATTCTTGTGCGCCAATTTTCCTTATAATTTGTAAATTTTTGTTTTTCAATCTAGAGACCTAAAAAGCATATAGACTTTAGACGCGTAAAGGCCCCAATTTTTTCTCTACTCGCTAAAGAAGAAGGGAAAAAACAAAGGTAAAGAAGAAGAGAAAAACAAAGGAAAAAAACCAGTTAGAGTATCATATAAAATCCAAAAAAATATGAGATGAGTTTATCCTTTAATGTGAATGTTCCCATATTATAAGATTTTTTTATTTCCTGAAATGATGTTGTATTTAATATTTACTCTAATTTTTAGATTTGTAAGTATAAAAGTTAGTGAATAGGAAATGAAATTAATTTACAAAAAAACTGGTTGATTCAATTCAATTATAGATACCAATTCTATTAATATCAAATACAAACATCTTTTTAGAATAGGAATTTTACTTTTGATATTTTTTTAATAATAAAATACAAAATTGGGTGATTTAGGAATATCGATCTCTTTAACGATGATTGTGTATTTAGTCAAAATTTATAATAATATACAATATTCATGATCCTTGATGATCAATTGACCATTTTATAGTTGTTGTTTCATTTTGGGCAACCTTTCTTTGGTGGGAAAAAATTGTTTTTGAAATATTGTATTTTTCAATTTTAATGTATATTAGATTGGGTAATCTTAGAGTTGTTTTGTTTGATGTTTAAATCATTGTGGTCAAAAGTTGTTTGTAATTAAAATAGCACAAATTAAGAAATTTACTTTCAAAGGAAAGTATTGATGTTTTCACCCTTAAATCCCCGCATGGATGGCCATGGATCCCCCATCCATGACACATAATCCATTCCTTCTTGGAACATGCATCCCATGTGTTGCACTATTGGCCGCTAGAATCTTAAACTACAAAATATCACCAATAGATATTCAATATTTGATGAATTTCCACAAGGGAATTGCTTCAAATTTTATTTTGAAATAAAACTATAATCATTTTTCTAACTTTGATACCCAGGTATGCAAATCTTGTATTATACGCAAGGATCATCGGCATTAAAACAGCTTAAAGGATAGCTTTTGTAAAAATCATATCAAGTGAAAAGGACCCAAAAGTTAGGTGAAGACCAAATTAAATAAAATGAGATGTAAAAAATGTTAAGTTGTATATTTATTAAAAAAAATTCACAATATATATAAAGAATTGAAACACTTATGTGTAATTTTTAAAAGTTCATACAAAAAATTCTTTCTAATTAAAATCAAAATTCATTCATAGTAATTTATTTTTATTAAAAAATCTTAATTTTTTTATTACAAGATGAAAAATTTGGGTAGCTTGTTCCATGATACATGTATATAAAAAGACTCATATAATTAAGTTTTTAATGCTATTATGGTCCTCAAAATATATTCATTTCATATATATAATTATATTTTGGGGTTCCTTGTTAAAAAGGCTATAAGAGTTTTCTACATTAAAACATATTAAATCCCTTGAGATTGGACAAAAATGCATTATAAGTGATTATAATCAAGGCCATATAATACAAGACTTGCATACTTTGACGGTGTGGATATTGGATAATTTTTAATCATGATGCTTTCTTTACGAAGAATCAAAAAGGTTGAAGAAAGTTGCATTTTAAAGCATATCTTCATTTGTTCCCCTACCTCTTGGACATTTAGTGTTTTTAAACACTAAATTGTTAACACTAAATTGTTAACACTAAATTTAGTGTTTTTAAACATTCTACTTACAATGTTTTTCCAATATGTTGTACAATTTCAAATGATTTGAAAATTTCCAAGCATGTATCCAACTTGCCTTGAAGAAGAAATCCAAAGAGTAACCACCATTTGGACATTTTTTCATACAAATGTGACCTTGTGAAGTGCAGCTGCCCGTATTTTCACAGGGCCCCCCAAAAGATTTTTGTCACTTCAAACGTTAATATCTTGCAATCTCCCCGGTGGAAACTTCTGAAATTTTTCCTACATCTTTTCAAACTAGTGTACTACAAAATCCTATGGTTACATGTTTCTAAAAATGTTTTTCTTTAAAAATAATTGGTACTTGTCCTAGAAATAATAGTTTTGGAGCAATTTTGATGAAAATATAATCTCTAATGGTTAGGGGTTAGAAATCTTGAATTGCATAAAATATGACATAATTAATATGCTAATAAACCACATTGTATCAAAGATCCTATTGGGTATGCAATACAACCTTAGTTTACATGTTCTTTTCAACATGGAAAAGAACATCCACATCATTCAAAGCCTCCCAATCAAGGCATTAACTACACAAGAAATTCTTTCACTAGACTTGTTAATAAAGGCAAACGCAAAAATATAGTGAAGTTTTTAGCAAAATGAAAGAGATACTTGTGTTTGATCCAAAAATAAGAAAATCCACACACTAGATCGCACACATTGGGAATTAACACTACATAATATCATCGCAAAACAACAATATCATTAAAGAAAAAATAAAAGCAAGATCATTACTTACATAATATAACCAAATGGAAAAATACTTCAAAATCAAAGCAACTCATGATCAAACATAGTGTTGTAGTTAGACTTGGGAGATCTAATTAGAAAATCCAAATCCTAGTGAAGTTCGTTCAAGGAGACCATTTCAAATAGGTTTGCTACAAGACAATCAAATTAGGCAATCACAACACATGGAAAAGGCACACCTCCAAATTGGTATACATCCCAACAAATCTAATTCATTAACCACTACACCACTCTATGTTCAATAACAATTACACAACTCCGAAGATTTCAATTTAGGCTCACACACACAATATCCATTTTGCATTACAATGACATTCCAACTTGGATACATATAGTAACACATACACATAAAAGTAACACAATCTAATTTGATTAATCATTTCAAAGTTGCATAAATACAAATCTTTCCATCACTCACTCCAAAAACAAAACAAAACATAGCCAACTTGGGCTGGGACTCACATGCTCATTCTAGCAGTGGGTGACTTCCAAATGAGAGCTCCAAAAGCTTAATAGTAGATGAGCACACAGTTGTCAAACCAAATTGAACTTGACCTTTCAATTCCCAACTAGCAATTACTCAACCAACCAATTGAGTTTCACACATTCAATGCTTATTAATAATGTCTTTTTACACTATTTAGCATCCAATTAGCTAATTAACTAGCTTAGCTAGAAGAAAACAAGAATGAAGTTTGAAAATCTAGATCTCAAAGTCAATTATTAATTCTACAAGTACCAAAAAATGCATTTGAAAAAAACCCATGTTGCTTGAAGTGAACATTGTGAACTCGAACATTTCAAATGTCAAATCCTAATGAATTTCTTGGAAATTTTAGTATTGATGTATTGATTACAAACACAATGCCCTAGAGCATGGACTGAGGTTCCAATGAAGGGGTTTATGGGTTCCTCTTACTGGACATGATGATAGCAAAAATAATTGTTGTTGTAGAACATTCTAAAACTCCAAAATGATTCTTTGTGTTTTTCTTTCCATGTACAATACCCTCAAAGTACCTTGCTGACAAAACTAAAACTAGATCTCTAGTCAATATGAATTAGACAACACCAAAATACTTGTAGGAATACATTCATCAACTGAATAATAGATGTTGACAAAACTTCTAGATAAAAATAAAGAAATTGGTTTAAAAATGGATCATATGTTGTGTAATACTAAATCATGAGCTATGTTAAAAAGAAGTAAACCAAGTTACAAAAAAATAAAAATAAAAACTAGATTAAAGTGAAAGGATAGTTGCAAGAAACATTTCACGTTTTTTGTTCAAAACTACATTTTTTGGCCATAGGACTAGTAGTACTATGCAATACTACTAATACTACGTTTTAGAAGCGCCTCAACAAATCTGCTCCGTTGATTGAAGGTGCTTGTAGATCTACACCGTTGATTTAGTACTATGTTGTACTATGCAGTACTACGGACTACTACGAAGTACTATAGAAGCCACTGGGAGCAAAAAATAGCAGAAAAGGGGTATGTAGAGATTTTTATTTTTAGTAATTAAATTTTTTTTTTTAAAATTCAATAAAAAAAGACATTTTCTAGAGAAGATTGCACTCACATTGCACAAAAAAATTCATGAAGGAAAATTTTTCCCTCATCATAGCTTTCGTGCAAAGGAAGGTCACTTCGACCCCATGTGTGCAATCAACATGATGCTATTTTCATAAAAACTCATTGTTAGCCCTTTTAGTATTAATAGACCTCCAACATGTCCAATTTTTTGGCTTCAAGTTTGCATTTTTGGGTCAAAAATAGGACTAAAATCCCCCAAAATGGCCAAGGTAGACACCCAATTGGGATTTAGTTAAAAATAGTAAACTAATTTTTTTTAAATTTTAGAAATCACTCAAGGTCTGTAACTTTAGCATCTACCTTCATTCCAAATTTCATGCCAAATGGACAAACAATGCAAAAGTTATGAGCAAAAAGCCAATTTTTAAAGGCAAGGGGACAAGAAATAGGACAAGCATTAGGAAAAAAATGAACCCCAAAAGAGGCTGCGAGTTTTCTTACTAATTTTAATACTAATTGCATGAGTATGAAAATAGCCACATCCTCATTAGAACGATCACGTAGGATTGCATGTGGCCACTTGTGGCCACTTGTCATCTTAAAATTTGTGAAAGGCGTGTGCTCCATCTCTCATGATGGAGCCATCATGAATCACGATTTCTTTGAAAGATTGAGTATCTCCATTTCAAATTTTTGTGCTTTCTTTTTCTTGGCTTGCATAAGACTCTTCATCCCCCCAATTCTTGTGCCTTATTCTTCTTGGCTTGCATGAGACTCTCCATCCACCAAAATTTTGAAGCACTTCAATGTGCGGCAAGTGTGGCTTTGCAATGCAATTTTGGAGACCGGGCCGGGCCATTTCTACACAGCTGACGCACAAAGAGCACACATGAATTCAATCAAGTATGTAGTCTATAGCTATTTCCACCTTCAAAAATTGAGATATAAAAAAACCACATTTGAATCTTTTGAAATCTACCTCTCATAGCTTCAAATGCGTTTTCTACTTGTTTTTTGAGTTTTCAATTAGGAAGTGAAGCTCTTTATGTACATATGAAGTGGTAGGATGTAGAACAAACCATGTGGGATATGTTAATTTGACTTCACTATGAGTTCTCAAGCTTCTACTAATTCCAATTAACATATCCCACATGGATTGTTCTACTTCCTACCACCCCATATCTATATATTGCATTTCTCTTCCAACAAGTAAATTCAAAACAAAATAATAAATTCCTTCAATTCTATTTTTGGACTACAATAAAATGCTTGTTAATGTTACATTTGTCAATAAAAATATAATAAAAATGTATTCTACTACATATGTGTTTGGCTAGGTAGTAGGGGCAGGGTTTAGGCGAGGCAGCAGGGGGACTACAGCAGGGAAACTGGTGCCAGCTTCGCGCCAAAATCGACCTCCAGCTTTTCCAGGTTGACCTCCAACAAGGATCCACGTCGACTTCCAACAAGGATGGAACACTTTTGCCCCCGAATTGTGAACCGTTGATTTCTAAGATCGTGGAGATGGATTGCGTAATCTTGAGCCCATCATGACAAATATGTGAGCCCATCATGCAATCTTGGCTCAATTAGTGAGTTGAGAAGGTCATTGCCATTCAAATTTTTGCATTGTATAGCGGCCTCTTTTGGGGTTCATTTTTTTCCTAATGTGTTTTTCTTGCAATCACCCAAAAGCACTGTGAAAAATAGTTGGAACTAAAAGGTACTTATAATATCAATCAAATCAAAACAAACTTGAAAGAAGATCAAAGTAAAGACAATGAAAAAATTGAACCAAAGTCAATGAAGTTTCAAATCAAGATAAAAGTAAAAGCTAGTTGAAAGCTATACAAAAGTGAAACCTACATACAAGTGAGATTTATTTTAAAACTAAAAACTAAAAACAGATCAAAGTAAAGCTAAATGAAAACTAAATCAAAGTAAAAGATAGATGGAAAATAGATTAATGTAAAAGATTGGTGAAAACTAAATCAAAATAAAAGATAGGTACCTACCTCAATAAAAACCAAGGCTTTGCATCTACTATTCTTATGTCTTTGCTTTCATGACCTTGTCAATTGTGGATTTGTGGCTCTTCAAACCGAACACAATCAAAATGATGAACTTGTATACTATAGGCAAGCAATTGGAGGTGGGTAGCTTTGGTGTGACATATTTGTGCACCCAAATTGCAACCGGTAAACACTATGCATGTAAATGTTTATCAAAGCGTCAACTTGTCTCACCAAAAGAATGTGAAACAATAAAATTTGAAATTGACATCCTAAGGTTGATCAATCTTAGAGAGCACCCAAATATAGTGGCACTCAAAGATGTTTTCGAAGATGATGATCATGCATACATAGTGATGGAGCTATGTGAAGGAGGGTCAATCTTTGATCGCATGGTTCAAAATGGTCCTTTTGATGAGCCAAGTGTTGCTCAAATGATCAAGGAAGTTGCTAGTGCTATCGAGGCTTGCCATGACTTTGGCATTGTCCATTCCTATCATCTCTTGACATCGTTGAAGGTCTAATTAACCTTACCAATTATTATTATTGCAAACGTCTAAAACCGGAACATGAGAATTTTCTACACCAAACATCAATGTTGCCTTGAATTGGGCAAATACTTTAAATGCAATTTCAAGGCCCCTAGATCCAAACTTATTCACGTCCTTGGATGTTCACAATTTGATTTTTGTATCTTCGAAATGGCTTTTTGCATTCATTCAATTGATAAACTCATTTTCAAAACATACACTTATAAGAAAACATTAATTAACCCTTAAATGACGTTGCGGATGTTTTTTGGCCAATGAATGACAAAGAATCTTTCTATGTAAGACAAAAGTGCAATTGTTCATCTTTGAAATTTTGTGCAAAAAGGGGAGATCATGAACAATAGTTTGACCTCCAATGAGCACTATTATTTTTTTAAAGTACATGGTGTCATATAAAACTAAACCAGATGATTTCCATGGTCACCAGCCAGGTATTTAAGAGTGAAGCATGAACTTCTGACCTAAGCATCCTTCTGAAAGTTGCAAATCCACCATGAAATTAAATGATTTGCTCATTTAGAACATGCGTGCTCTCTTTCTTACAAATGAACATTTGGCAACAATAGAACCAGATTTCTCAAACATATCTTTGGCTTTACAAACAACAACCGATCCATAACAATTGTAGCTGTGAAACATTTTAAGGTAGTATGCTCTAAAAGCAACTATTTAAGGTCCAGTCTGCCTTTTTCATAGGCTTCCGTGAACAAAATTATTTTTAGATCATTTTTTAGAGAAAGAAGACTAGATGTGGAACTTAACACACGTGTTTTTGTATTTTTCCAAGCATTTTTGAATTACTTATAAATTTTCAAAGATTTGGGGGCATAGGCACCTATTTGTGACCATAGGTCTCCCAAAATCTGTCCACTTGCAACATGTAAAGAGACGTGAGGAAATCAAAGACAATGATTGACTCTTGCAATAAAAAAAACATTTTTTTCTGGATGCATTCAATGGCTAAAGTGGTCCATTTAAAGATCACTTCATCTCCATTCTCCAACTAATAATAGGGTCCATTTGAAGAAGATGGGCGTTTTTAGAGCATACTACTATATAGATACATATTGATGTCTTTTAATAGAAAGGTTGGTGGGAATTGAAATGTTTTTGCTCAAGCCCATTAATTCCAGTCACCTTCAAAGGGCCAACCTATCCTATTACTTAGTATAATGTATACAATTCGTACATTGAAGACTCACTTGTCCTAATCAATTGTACTAGTTCAACCTTGCAAGCAAATCACAAGTACATGTAGAACTTCTCTGGAGCTGTAGGTCTAAGACCAATTTGACACATTACATTAGAGAGGTTATTACATTCGGGAGGGGCATTGCCAAGATCAATAATCAATATTTCTTGACAGATGTTTATTGACTTATAGAGTATTGACTTAAAGAGGTTTTACATGTATTGTCACCTAGAAGTTTGAAATGTTGGATGTGAATTGTTGATGATAATTAAGGTAGAACTGCCCATTACTCTACAAATTTGCTATAGGTACTTTGGAAGAGCTATTTGTTAGTTCCAATATTTTTCAGAGATTGAAAAGTTTTAGAGAAGTCAATTGCAAAAAGAATAAAGACATTCCAACAAGAAGTGAATTTTCTATGATCTTTCAAAGCTAAAATATTAAACTATGAATAGACCCTTGTTAAAGCATGGGTTGATGTGTCCGCTCCCCAAGTGCATTGCCATCATGATAATGAGTTGTAAAGATTGTGATAATAGATGGGCCATTGATGCAATTGGGAGGATCTTGTAGGTGAGGGAATTGGGTGGATAGTGGTATTAGGTAGTTCTACCTTAATCAATGAATTGTTGTTTGCAAAATAAATAATCAAAGTGGAACATTCCAACACTAGTCAACTCCACATTATTAACCCCTGAATGCCCACGGCACCAAATTTTGGTGTCAACAATACTTTGAAGTTAAATAAAACCTAACCAAGTTGCTATTTTTAGAAGTTCATATTTCTGAAAAAATCTTTTTGAAGTCTAGTTTTTGCCTCAAAATCTGATTTTGAAAATGGTTGATTATGATTTTTCTATTCAAGATTTTGTGCAAGGGTATCCATTGCAATCTTGACTTTTTGTAGTGTTGAGGGCTCTTGGAAAGGAACCTCAAATATACTACATCTTGGAGGAAAAATCACATTAAAAATTCATTTAAGAAATTATAGAGTAGATTTTGAGAAGTTGTAAATTGATTGGGGTTACACATATTAAGCCCTTTATACTTGTATTTTTTTGGTGAACAAATTTTTAGATTTGACATGTGAAAAGAGGATTGAAAGACTTCAAATCACTTTCACAATTTTCACACCCTCATGATCAAACATTATAATCTTTCAATCCATAAGTGATATTGTTGTGTTTTCTTTTCGTATTTAATCTCTAACATGTATAGTTGAAATTTGTAGGGTTAAAATTCAAAAAAAATTGATACAACTTATCAAAGTATGGGCTTTTTGTTCAATTTTGAGCAAATTCCTAGAAGCTTAAAAAAGGCCTTGAATAGTTAGGGGTTAATGTATGGTCATATGGATGCTAGCTGGTGGAACTTAAATTGAGAGTAGAAGGGGAATTGTGAATATGCTTGTGAGCTCCACAAATGGAGCTGCCTTCAGCAAGGATTGCATTGATAGATCAATAGGAATCTTTGTTGTATTGTTTTTTTTAGTAGATGGCCCATTTTTGATTCCCCCCCCATTTTGGCTATGTAGTCTACTCTCTTTCCATGCAAGAATAGTGATCAATTATGGTGCAATTCCTAGTGCAGTTGTGGCGTATTATGATTGGTTACAAGATGCTCAATACTACAACCAACCCTTGGTGGATTTTGCAACCAGCCCTTAGTTGGAAATAGGAAAGTCTATATGACCAATATGGATCAAATAGAATCTTTAGCTAAAAAAAATTATAGTAATTACATTTTGAAAAATAAATTTATGAAAAATGATGGAATCCTTCCAAATACTATTTTTGTACATGGAAAAATTTCTGCACTCAAGAAACCCGCGCTCCAGGTATACGTAATTGCTCAAGCGGTTTGAAATGGCTCGGCTACCTTATACATTCATCAATAATGTCACCACAAGTATAATTAAATTTGAACTTGTTTGAGATGCTTGGCCCTTGGTTAAGTTATATAGGGTCACAGAATTGTAACAACTTGCCAGCAAATAAAATCGAGTGATCAATCCATGATCAAGCCAAAATCAGCATTTGAGAGGAGTTCGTATGTCACCTCTTCAAAGTTGGTTTTGATTGCTATTGCATTGAGGATCAACATCCTTTTGAAGCACAAATTATATTATCCATTAAGGAAGACTAAGTTATTTGTGATTTATACTTATAAATTTCAAAAAATCACCATGTTAAGAAAACCTCTTTTCAAATCCATTCCAACAAGTTTTACTCAAAAAATGATAATATTTTGATTGTAATCGAATTTAGAAGGAACTTTAAAATTTCCCTTTCAAAATTCATAAAAAAGTATTGGTGATAGTATTGGTAAATCTAACCATATAGATGGAATCTAAAACTCAAAATCCAAAACTTTTATTCATAAATCAATTCCAAAATATTCTTCCAAATAGTACTTTGTAATGATTTTTCCAAAATTGTCAATTTTGGAAAAGACTCTGGATGTTTAGGGGTTAATATCTCTAAATTGGAATTAAAATGCACTAATCCCAAGGGTGAGATTGTTTTAAGAAGATAAATAAACCATGTGGAACTTCTTTTTCTGAAAAATTGGAAAAATTGCATTAAGAAATGAATCCTACAAGTTTGTTTTTTTCCTCATATTTTTCAAGAAGATGCTCTAATTGCTTGAAAAACAAGATTTTCCATAACTTTCTCATAACAAATCCAAATGGAATAAATCAAAGATTTCCATGTAGACAAAAATATAATCTATGAGGAAAAAGAAATTGAATTGAATTGAATTTTTATAAATTTGTTACTCCTTTTCCTCTATTTGAGACTTTGAGCTTATTTGGGCATAACTTTTGTTCCCGGGCATTAATTGAAAAAAAATTATATTTTTAGGAATCTAATCATTTTTTCTATCTTCAAAAAAAGTTTCAAAAAATCATGACAAAAATTCAGCCTATAGATACCTACCCCAAATCCCATTTGTCCTTGAAGGGACAATGGTCCTTTAGGGGTTAAGGTTTTTGGAAGTGCATCTTAGTATACTAACAAAATTTTAGTTGTTCATGTCACCTCCAATTCCAAAAAATTCTTATATGAAAATTCTTCAAACATTATGGAGAGGGATAGCATACTAAAAATAGGATAATTACATTTTATAATCTTGTTATAATCTCCCAACTCTTATGCAATTTCAAACTCAAAATTGGTATGCACACTAATAAGCAAGATCTTTAAACATCTATATGGTTAAATGTTGAAAAAAAACAATTTGCTTCATTGGGGATAACTATAAACCCATGCCCTTTTTTCATTGATAGAAAAAGTACACTTGGAAAGGCTTGGGCACTTAGGGTTAATGTGGCTAAAAATGGCATTTATTTTTACAAAATAATTCCAAGGACAACCTTTAGGTTTAGGTCAAAACTAGTTTAGCTAGTGATATATATATATATATATATATATATAGGTATTCTTGAATATGGATTGCTGTGGTTGCACTATGTGTGAAGAGATAAATAGATCCAACTTTGTCATGGAATTTTGAGACCACACGAGTGAAGGCATGAAATGAAGCCATGCCATGGGCATGGAATCAATAGAATCATGATGTCACAAAACTAAAGCTATGAACTAAAGGCAATTAAATATAATTGCTTCAAATAATTGGAGTGTCCCTTCACCCACAATAGCATTTTTTAATAATAATATATGAATTAAAATAAATTAGATCTACTTTGAGAGTTTGAGAGCATTTTTTTGGTGCAAATTTATTTGTAATTTTGTTTTTGTATTCAAATAATTGGTAAGTCCCTTATCCCCTTCATTCACAAATGCAATTTTTAAATTATTTTAATAAATTAGATTTGACCTTTGAGAGTTCAAGAGTTTGTATTCTTAATTAATATAAAACTATTTAAGTCTAATGACTACCCAAATCCTCATTTTTAAAGACTTATAAGGATCTCACTATGGTTGTGTTATCTAACACCACAATAAAGAAGCAATACTACTTCAAGCTTTAGGAAGAATTAAGTTAATGAGTTTTGGTATCACCTAGCAACCACTTTAATTAGGATTAAGGAATACAAAACCCAAAATCACCCCAGTTCAAATATAGCAAATCCTATTTTTGAGACCCAAGTGCCATGTTGCATGTAATGTAGTAAAAAATGTAAAGGGTTGGCATTATAATACTAGAGTGTGGAATTGGGGTTGAAAGGGTTAGAATCAATCATTTTTTTAGCGGTATAGGCCCAAATTGTATCATTTCAAAATAAATCTCTGATTTTTGCCACATAAAAGTAGTCTTTTTTTGTGAGGAACTTTTCCATTTCTATTTTAAATGTGGATGAAGTTGCCAAAATTCAATGAAAAAGTACATAAACATAATTGAAAAGTATTTTTTGGTCCTAAAGATGGATAAATATAGAAGTATAGTATTTCATCAAATTTTAAATGATGGCCATCTCGTCAATTTTTAAAAGAATAAAAAATCAAAATAAACCTTGGTTAGAATTGGGTTGAAAAGTCACTACTTTACGACTTCAATGAATACTATTGTGTAGGTTCTATACATATTGAAAGGTCAATCTTTATTCCACAATCTTGAAGGATGCATTTGGAATACCATTGCAACTATGTAAAGAACTTTAAAAAAAACCACATTCAAATTCATTGAACCTTTGAGGTTTACTTAGATATTTGACCAAACAATGTGTGGCATAATATAGCAAGGTATTAATTCACGGTGTTAAAAATTAGAAAAAACATCGAGGTAATATACATAGTACAAATTTAATGTACATTAAATTATAAGTAAGATACATATCTAAATAATATGTCATATTTGTAAATTTTTCTCTTAGATAGCCTCAAAGATATGAATCCTAGGAATATTTCGTAGTAGGGTCAATTTATAGAATTGTTGACTTGCTTGGTTGGATGAAAAATCATGTAACGTTCCAATGAAATAGATATTTTCTATCTCTATGCACATCACAATCTATTCCTTTCCTGTGCATTGCCTAGAGACACTTGTAATGCTTCACTTAGATGCTTTGAATGTTGTTTTTTACTTCACTTTGAGCACTTTGTTTGCATGCTTTGAATATTGTTTTCTACTGTGGTATGGACTTCACTTCTCGCTTTTTAAAGTATGATTTGAATTTCAATGGTGTCATTGCATGCCATCACTTTGAAATTTTAGAGTTTACGGTGAGTTTCTCTTGTTGAATCTGCATGTTCTAGCTTAGGATTTACTATTGTTGTTTACAGTCAATGTCTTATAATTGGGGTTTGTAATTTATTGTCATGTATGAGGTGTACAGTGAACGATTCATTCCATAGGGATTATTTTGTAGAAACTTTAGAATGTATCCATGGGTTGTGGTTTGCTGTAGGGTTTAGGTTTAGGTTTGAATTCCAAACTAAGTTTCAAGTGTTGATTTATAATGAGGGCTCATTTTTGGAGTTTTGAATTCAATTTGGATATGTTAGTTTAGTGTTTGTTTCAAACTGAGGATTCAATCTTTCGACTCTAGGATGACATTTTCAAACCTTTGGACATTTTGTGTAGGAATTGGCAACTTCACGACATTTTTGTGGCGAATGATGAAGATTGGCACAACTTGTCACTCTTGTTAGTGATTTCTACAACTTGTGTGTGAAAGGGTTTAGCATGTGGTTTTGCTTCTTAACTCGAAGCATTTGAGATTTTGTGGATTTCTATGCAGTGTATGCAACAAGATTAAGGAAACCATTTACATTATGTACTTACAATTGTGTTATGAAAACATTTTGGCCTTCAAACACTTTGATTTTATAATTATAGGTGCACCACATGTACTTGAACTTTCTGGTTGAATTTTTTCTTTCTGGTGTTTTTTGGCTTCGCGCATTTTTGACTTCATTGCATGTTGATTTGTATTGTATGGTGTATCACCATATTGACAAGGTTGTGGTGCCTCATTTTTTGTTCACATTCTCTTGGATGTGAATGAACCCTGTCAGTTTCTAGTTTCTAGTTCATGCGTGTTCTTTTTGGCTTTGTTCTGTTTTATATTGCCCCTTTTTTTTTGCTTATTTTGGTTATCAATTTGAGGATTATCATGTCTTGAGTACTTTTACAGTAGGAAGAAGGCAACAATCTATGTTAAGTGCTTCAAATTGTGTCAAGTGAATGTTGTGTTTGTAGTTTGTATGTTGTGTTTCTGTCTTTAATCTTTGTGTATTCTTTTTTTTCCTTTATTTTTTTTCTTATAACAAAGTAAGGGTGCTAAAAATTGCCCCTCTTTTAGAATTCTAAGTAATTGTAGGGGGGGCATAAATACTATGAATTAGAAAATTAGGTAATAATAGGGACCATTTAATTGTTCATGGTCATCAAAATCCCCCCACAATAAAAACATTGTCCGCACGTGATGTACACTTGCCTCTAGAGTGACCCCCCCCCCAAGCATTGAACAAGAATAGACCTTGCTAGAGACAACAATAGGAAGCTATATGTTTTAGTTTTGACCACCTTTCATATGTCTTTCTTTATTAAAGATGAAGTTGACTGTAATAAATGTGAAAAATTCTCTAATCTTTTGTCTTATTGTAAAAACAACTAATTGTGAATCCCATTAAGAACATCATATTCATTAAAATGGGAGTTTTCTAGTGAAATGAGAGATTGGCACTCACTAGAAATTATGAACTTAAGAGAAGTAACTGGTAATTATTACTAAATCAACAAAGCAATCAACCATAAAACACATATGTAGGTGCTATATTTAGAAATTGGAATCAAATATTTTAGAAATGATAACTCCTTCATAGAATGTCATCATTGAATTCACAAATTTATAGGATGTATACACTTTCCTTGTCGATATACATGCACTGGCCCTATACATATGTAGACACATCGACACTCTTAAGTTCTAGCATTCCTATTTCTAGGATACATGACATTTGAATTGAAGTTGTATTGACCATTATTGGGAATGGATGAGTGTAATGCATATACGGCATCCACAAACATCACAAAGTAGAAAGGAAGGTCTCCAAATCAACTAATCCCATAGCAGAGGCGAACCGAAAGAAGCAAAAATACAAGATTCCATAGAAACAATTGCCTGACATGACGATTGAGAGTGAACCTCAAACATTGCGTTGTGTGCAGCGCAAGGAGTGAGCGTCATTCTCAATGACCATGCCGGCAATTGTTTGTATGGATTCTCCTATTTTTGCTTCCTACAGTTCGCCTTCACTATAGAACTAACTCATTCGAAGGCCTACATGACCCCTTCAATCATTAGATGCCCTCTTCCCAAGATCCTTTCTACAAAGTCTCCAAGTACCGAGTGTTATATGCACTCCCTGTGTACAACTATATGTACTAGTGATGCCTAGCGTCACTCTGTTGGCAGTGAAGGACCTCATCGTCTCCAACTGTGTTGGCCTTGTGAGTAGAAGCTTCAAACGAAGGGGCCATGGTTATTGGAGAAGGAACTGGACGATGGTCCCCGACATAGATGTAAGCAACAGAATCATAGAACCGAAAACATGAAGGCGCCACTCCGGAGTTCCTCGAACGGCAATTTCACGCATGGTAGTGTTTGGATTGCCCGCTCATGGAGCTCTTAAGAGCGACACCTAGATGTTTAGGTCTCTACAGTTCTTGTGCTTAGATGTACATCGGAGGCCATCGTCCAGTTCCTTCTCCTATTTCCACGATCTCATTGTTTGGAACTCCTACTCACAAGGCCATCACAATCAAAGAAAACAAGGAACCTAGACTACCAAATCTATCAAAATTGAACCGATTGCATCCAATGGATCTAATACAATCTCCAAGCATCATGTCTATAATGTTCGTTGGATTGTCGCTACCTACATCAATTACACTATATATATACTTGCCGACTATGTAAGTGGCAGTGCCTCAGAATTATGAACCATTCCAAAACAGTTGACCGTGTCTATTCTAGAATATACATTTATCATAGGGAACTACTACTGGAGCGATTTACTCTTCATCTTCTCCAAGGCCTTGAGAATTTCAGGCCCACGACTATATCCTTCTGCAATTTTCCCACCCTCGCGGATGTGTTCGAGCCGTTGTGCCCTCAAGGACCGTCGCTCCCAGGAATCCCATGATGGCGCTGAGCATTGACTGCTTGAAGGTCCACCATACTTCCTCTTTCTCCTATCGCCTCAAGACAACAACCTCTGCCGCGGAAGTAAAGGCGGATCAACAAGGTGGGCTATGTCATCCTCGTGTTTCATTTCCAGGACCGGGGACAAAGTTCCTGGTGCAGACATAGGATAATTGGCGTCTCCATATAGCTTCCGTTGAATCCCCTTCTCTGAAGTATACGGATCCAGAGTAGACAAGGAAGGCTCTTTGGAACGTAAAGGCGATGGCGAGGCTGACACTGGGGGGCGAGGTTTCCGGTCTGGAGGGCTGTCTACCACCCCATCATGAATGGGTTTGGTAGAGAAATCCATAGAGGAATTCACCGTGGGTGCCGAGCCCAAGAAGTTCCCTGTGCTTAGGATGATGTATTGTCCGTAGTCTAGAATGGAGTCCTCGGACGCTCGGCAATGGTGACCAACACTTGGTGTCCGGCAGGTCGAAGTGCTGACCATCTGAAACACAGCGAAAAACAATTAGAACCCATTTAATCAAGCATTTCATCGTACCAACGTGCACTCAAAGTGTCAAACAAGAACCACTGAAATCGAGGTTTCTCAACATTATCACAATCCGTCTCCTCAAACAACATTTCAGCTCGACCCTAGCTGAAATGCAGAATCCTATAGACTATTTGTGATTTGCGTATGCAAGTGCTTTAAATTCGCTCAATTCCAGCTAATCTACATACCTCGGTAGGCCTTCCTAACTAACATAGACTTGCTGATCCTCACACAACCTCCATGAGCTTGTCATACTTGCGACGATTCCTCTCGTCACAAAGCATTCGTCGTCCGATCCTCCCTTGCTTATTATCGCGAAATGACTTCAGCCCCACGTCGCAATGGACGTGCAATTGCTGAAACCAGGGTAGTAGTGATGCGAGGAGGAAATTGTCCCTGTCGCCATTTCCCCAGTTACTCCAAGACTTTGCGAGCACTACGTTCTCTGCCTTGTTCATTATGTGCTTACGCGGGCTGTCGTCTACTATCACAGTATTTTCAGTAGTGAATGCCCCCCCTGGCTGCTCGAAAAGCACGTCTAAGTTCTTTAAGAACAAGTCCTTATTCGTGCCGGGTTCCTTGAAGGATGTAAGCCTTCCAGATCTATCCCTGCATTTGACGGTCTTGCAGGAGTCCTGCCCGAGAACTAGGACTGGCATATGCCCGCTCCTAAAAAGATATTCACAAATATCCTCAACTGTGGAAATCTTCATGGAACTCCACACTGAGATGAATGCTATCTTTTCTAGCTCCGCAAGGAAAGTTGAGCAATTGGGCCGCACGTAGACGGCTTTCGGACCCACAACGGCGGCCATCGTGGCAGAGTGTGGCTCCGAGTAGTTGTTGAACTGCCTGATCGACCCCTTTGACTTCCGGTCTTCGCTCAGACATAGAATGCCATTGAGATCCAGGACGACGTTGATCCACTTCTTCGTCAACTCGGACCTCAATGGCCGATCAACGCCCTGCGACATCCCCCCACGAGCTACTGGAGGGCCGGAATCTTGATAAAAAAAAGGAGGAAAGTGCAGCCAGTTATCAAACGCGAAACTGGCACATTGCGGACGCCACACAAAACCCAAACGACACGCCACACCGAGTCCTGGTTAAAATAGACAATCGAATACATCCTGTGTCTAGTAAGAAGGATCAATTTGTACCTCCCGTTGGGCGTATTCACAAAGTCGTTCGGCTTCTTCTAAATTTGCAGGTGTACAAACAGGGCTACAGGCATTTGCTTCCGATGTTGTGGCGTCACCTCCTAGTTCGTGGTCTACGTATGGAATGCCGCTGGGTGGCAATGGAGGAGTAAGAGCAGTGGGATGGCACACAAAATCATGCAATTTCTCATCATTTGAAGGGCCTGCAATACAAAATATTGTGAACCATTTCTCTGTGAGAATTGTATATTACAAACTCAGAATCTGAGTGTCAAAACACAAAATTCAGTTAAAAATCGACAAACTCTACGGTTCTCCCCATCGATGGTGGGGCTCCGCCAAAATTGAGTCAGTCTACAAAAACTCTACAACCGAGCGGTCGCTATACAAGTTAGCTTGAGTCGAGCTAAAACTACAGAAAAATAGAAATGGAGTTGTCATTGGGCACAACCTGTTGGTGGATCTCCAGTGGGCAGGGAACCACTTCTGAGTTCCATCTCGGAAGCATCCACAGTCAGGTTGTGCCCAATCTTTACGGCATCCTCTGCCGCTGATGTTGCTTCCGCTTCTTCTTCCTTGCTCTCCGTGAATGCCTTCTCAAGTTCCTTGTCTAAGGAGGTCTCCGACATGATTTCCTCCGATGGGGGAAGAGGCGTTGATATGGGAGACTCTAGCGGTATCGGAGGCACCTCATTGACGATAAGAGGGGGAGTTGATGCATTGCTGTTGTGGGAGCCCGATGCTTGGCTTAGCAACATCTGAGGTGGAGAGGCAGACGCGGGTTCGACAGATAAGAGTGGCTTCACTCCAGATCTATCCAACAACAAGGCTAAAATCTCCTTGTTCGCCCTTGCTTCTTCTCGGTTCGCCCTCGCCTCCTCCCGCATCCACTCATACGTGCTTTTGTTCATTTCTATGCTTGCCTCCCGGTCCCGTGCCTGGTCTGCCCTCAATTGAGCCATCGCGAGATCGTTTTTCTGTTGTGCGAGGGCTGCCTGCGCTTGCATTAGGGTGACGGACTCCATGTGCGCTTTCTGCAGCTCGGCAATTTGCTTCACAACACTTGTAATAGTCTCCCTCTTTCGCTTTTTCTCCGGCCTACCCGTACACGTTGGTGTCAAAGGAGTGTGGATAGCAGGCGGCAACATGGAGGATGCAGAGGACCCTGGGATATCAGTAAATGGACGACTTGTCGGCGTTGGAAAGTCATCCAACCCACCATCACCGTCAAATTCATCATCGTCCTCCTCCTCCTCTTCAGACATATCCTCATGATCATCAAAGATGGGTACAGGCCTCCTCCTCCCTTGACCTCCTGGAGAATCATTGCTGGACCGGAGCTTTCTTTTGGACGACGAGGGCTCCGACTGCGAGCCCGGAGCGGCATCTAAGGACTGAATTTTGTACGCACTGTCAAGGAAGTCGCTCTTGTCCAAGGTCATTGCCTTACCGCAGATCTCCTCCCACCAACTAGAATCCTCTAATGGACCAGTGGCATATACATCGACACAACTCATCTGCGTCACAAAACCTCTAAAGTTAGAGAACTTGCGAGACTCTACAACGCTATTTAGGTCGATTTGAGCTAAAAGAACATGCCTACAGATATGTACAAATGTATAAGCAAACTGCATTTTTGGAGTACGGTGTAACTGTGATTCAGCTCGATTCGAGCTAAAGTGATAGGAAAAGACTTACGATGGCAGCACAGGTGAGTTTTCTGCCAGCGAATCCCGAGAATACAGACATTCCCGGATTACAAAATGTCCTCATCAACCACAAGTAAAACTCCATCCGCAGCTCTAAGTTATTCAACCGATACTCTAGTTCACTGTATGAACGCGCCTTCAGGTATCTAGCTGTTTCTGGACAATGGAACTCCTCAGGAATATCAATCTTCATGGCATTCATCGGATTCTGCAAGAACACGAGAGAAACCTTTTTTGGTGTCCTGGCCGCCACGAGATCCCCGAGCCGATCATTCTTCCCCACATAATAGTCGGCGTATGCAATGTCGTAGGTGTCCAGAACCTTATTGGTCTCAATGTATCTCAAGACCTGTGCTTGTTCTTTTTCATCAGCACATATGAAGAGCCAAGCACAAAGGTCTTCAACTTTGGGTTCTTTCTTAAACATTGAGCTTAGCACTTCGACAAAATATGGATTGTCCACAATGGACTTCTCTTTCTTACTGATCCCTGGCACTGTACGAAAGTCTATCACTCCCAGACCCATTCGCTTCGCGCTCTCCGCCTTCCATGCACCCGAGGGCCAGTCTGAGAGACGATTCATGTTGTCATCATAAGTCCTATAATGACCAGTTGCCGTGGGCTTCACGAACTTCGTCTTTTGTTCTAAAAAAACTTGAAAGAAAGCATACGCTTCAGTGGAGAGCTGGGCGCATGTTTTGTTCCTCGATCTGACCAACTTGGCTTCGCTGAAGTATCTCTCCCCTGGTTGATCGAGGAGGACGTCCATGGTGGCTCTTGAAAACATTCTATCTTTCTTGAACGCCTTCCAATTTTCTACAATGATCTCGTTCTTGGCGTTCAACAATCCCAGTTCAGGATTGATTTGGTGAAGTTCCTTCTTCACTAGATGTTTCCGTTTTCGTCTCTCAGCCCACTCCTTTGTTGTGTAGCAGCTATCAAGCACCGACGTCATTGCTTTAATTGTTACCTTCGGATAACAATGTTTCCGCCCCTCACCCGTTTGGTTTAGAATATGGTTGGCAAGTTTTGCCAGCTCTTCGTAGCTCAGATTCCCCAAAAACTTGAAGAATTCACGACTAAGCATACAATTATCTGGATTCCAATCTGTTCTAGCGTTGAACAACTTCTCGGTGTCCGGATTAAAGAGCTCTCCGTGTGCGGCAGCCGTGATAACATCCCTCCAAAGATTATATACATCGTCTGGTGCGGTGATTAGCTTCAGCTCGTTTGTCAGCTTCAGCTTTTCCTCTTTATCCTTGGTTTTAGACAACTTTAAGTTCTTATTGACATCAATCATCGAGAATCGGATGTAGACAGCCTTTTCGAATTCCTGTAGACAACAAGCAATGCACAATGTTAAGCATGTCGGGTTTAGCTCAAATCGAGCTAAATTACATCCTAAACCACAAACATCATACAACCTGGAAGACGTACATTGAATTTGTCTCGGTTGCGAATGTTCTCTACGGTCTGTCTCGTGCTTGATGTTGTCCCAACAGAGGAGACCTCCTTCGGATTTCAGGGCCGACCCATGGCTAACCACACTGACCGGGCTCCCAAAATGTTCGTCGCCCAAGACGGCTGCGTAGCCACAAAGTGATTTGTGCGGTTATAATAGGCGGATATATTGCGCAACTTTTCTGCATCTGCAGACCACACAATGAAACAATCCCACTTCCGGAAATGATTCTTCATCTCTTCAGTTATACCGTTTGCGTCGTCCAACATCCACTTGCTGGCTTCCACGGTGTGTTGCCCGTTGATAATGTAAAACTGACCCTCTTGGATTGCCTCCCATGTAGCTGGCTTCTCCGTATGACCGACGGGCATTACGCATAGTGTTTGTTTATTTGTTTTGTCAGGAATATTTAGAAGCCAGGTAACCATGTCCTCGACAATTCGATTCTCTTTTGACCGTATGTTGAATGTTGAGGGGGCAGCAATCAGTTTCGAGATGTCTATCTCCTTCTTTTGGCCGACTGGAAGCACATAAGCCTCTTCGCATGTTGTCCAAAATCTTTGATAAACCTCGTTGACGGACTTGAAGTCCATTTTTTTCTCGGTTTTTCGGGAGTGAGGAACATTCTGCATTTCGTCTACATAACTCCCCTCAACGACTTCTGATCCCTCTGTTGATTTTGTTGGCATCACCCGGTTTGATGTGGAAGCGCCAGACTTCTTTCCTTGCTTCTGAATGGAGGGTTTTGCTGGCTTTTGTGTCGATCTTTTCCCTCTGCCCGACCCCGATTCAATAACTGAGTTACGTTTGGAGCTCTCACTCCCACCTGGGGTACCTGTATTCAGGGAGACGGAACGAGCTTTCTTCAACTCGTTCTGTAAATCTAGCTTCCCTTTCAGAGTGCTCAAATCACTGAACATAAATCGAAGCTTAGCAACAAGGCGCCTGCAATTAATCGGTGTACCATCCTTGTTATGCCACTCTTTGTTGTCTAGCTTCTTTTCAAGCTCTTTTACCTCATCTACGAAAATTGAAGTTTCAAGACTTTTGAGGAAGGGAGTCAAACTAAATGGAATGAGCATGGAGTCCAAAACTATCGTAAAATGATACTGCTGGTCTTTTGGAATCTCCAGGACCATTGTCATGCATTTTATCTTAATGACGGGATGAGCGTCCGCTTCAACATCTTTGACTTTCTCCTCAAAGGAAAGCTGTATATAAACGGTTGAGTTTTTGAACTTGTAGGAGAAAGACAGGTCGTTTTTGAACGGGATGATCTGGAAACTCCAGCCTTCGACCTTGTCCGGGTCTTTAAACTCCCAGAACTCTCCGTCACTGAGCATCATGTCCTCGGCATTAGTATCTGCTGGATTTTGGACCTCGCACCGCTGAAAGTATTGCTCGAGGCTTGCAACTTGCTCTTCCATCCTACATGATAGTTTCTAGTTAGATGATGTGTCTATTCAACTCGAATCGAGCTAAAATGACAGTTGCTCGCTTATTTCCTGAATAATTTTTATTAGCATTGTTGTTGTTCTTTATTTCATATCTTGAATTGCGGTTAGAGGACATGGTCGTATGCTTTTATATCAAAATTGTGTGCGGACATCTGAGACTGTATGTGAGGAATACTTGCATTCAATGTGATTACTTGTTTTCCTATCTTTTTTGTTGTTTTAGCTCGGGTCGAGCTAAACCTACTGAGACTGAAGTGATTAATTGTATATTTAATATGAATTAGTTATTGCTCTTTGTTTCTGGTGTAATTCTAGATTTTTTATAGTTAATTTCTATGCTGTGTGTCTTTTAGTTAATGTCTTTTAATGATTTTGCGCTTATTCATATGCTAGGTTAGTCTATCTTTTCCTTGTAAGTGATTCAACTCGATTCGAGCTAAATCGTGATATTGATCACGATATCTTCGTTCATTCGTTTTTTTGTTCTGTGTTTTTTTTTGTAAGGGTACGTGATAATCTTCTAATGGAGAGTTTTAAGGTGTCCATACAGTTTAGCTCGAGTCGAGCTAAACTGTATGTGAGTACATTATATTTTTTTTGCTTTTTTTGCTTTTTTAGCTTACGATTGTTTTTTGAAGCTCTGATCGTGGTTTTCCTCTGCAGTTTAGCTCGGGTCGAGCTGAATTGCAAGGGAGAACCACGATCAGAGCATATATGATGTGGAAGTCATTTTTAATGTGATTATGTTTAGGGCTTCATATCTACACTTCCTAAAGTTCTTTAGTTTAGGACTTCTAATACTGCACTAGAATTCACTTCCAGACGAACTTGGCACTTATTTTTCAAGCCTAAAACTTTAGGGTTTTCGGACAGGAATCCAAAAACAAAATTCTTTTATTCTTATGCAGTCTGGAATGCCAATTTCTTCACCAAAAATATGCTACTGTAGCTCTTCAATTATAGAAACATGCGTATCTTCTGAGTACGAAAACATAACACATTCAATTGGCAAGTTTATGACACTTACCTCAAAGAAAAAGGTGCACAATCTTGAACACCTTACTGTATACACAGCTAGATCCAAAATCTGTAGGTTACAAGGCATTTGCAAGATATCAAAACACTACTGAAGGTGACAAATGAATGAATCCAACGATTAGGTAATACTACAATTTATTTAGGGTTCCACATTTACAATGAAAAAATTCATGAATTAGAAATCTACAGAGCTGGTACATAAAAATTCATGAAGCTTCATATCATTCACGTAAACTAATCAAAAGTGAAACTATGAAACATAACTTGTCAACAATGAAGAAGACAATATGAAGCATTCAAGCAATGAAACAATGAACTAGTAGTTTCCTCCCCTGTATGTTAAAGTTGCAGGTGATGCACTTCGTGATGTTCAGCGAAATAATCCTACTGCATCCCTAAACTGTGGAATATTCCAAACATGATGATTTCAGCAATACCGAAATAAAAAATTTCAGAAAACGGAATCCCAAATGACGAAGTGAAACCCGAAACCCCAATGTGGATAAAGCACACTACAGAAATTCGGGGGACAAAGCAGAAATTCACGGCATGCAAACATTCTGCTCAAAGAGGTTTAAGAAGCCTACAATTGATATCAGGCAAAGAAATTTAGAGAAGGAGATGACGTCCAATACATGTACACAGTCACACGGTGTAACACAAACTTGAAACTTGAAGGTAAGAGATTGAACTTACAACGTTCAATTGACACCTTCTTCACGCCAGCCACAATCATCCCAGACCACTCACGCCAACCACAATCATCGCAGACCATGGAGCTGCACTTTCTTCAGGCTAGAAATCTGCACAGACCACCAATTAGCAAAGATCAGGAATCTCAACAGGCCATGAAGCTCACCACGAAAAACAAAGAAACCTAATTCAAAACGAAACACTTCAATTGGCGTTTCGGAGACGCCCTAAACCTCCAGCTGAAACACCTCACTCACAGCAAAACACTTCAATTGCGCCAAACATATGACAAACCCTGACAAGCAAAACCCTCAAACACAAACCCTGACTAGCCAGCCCTTGAATCGGCAGAACCTGACGGCAATTTCACCAAACAGATTGCGAACCTTTGCAAAAGCCTACTTAACGCAAACCCTATACGCAATTGCCGATCCAATTACAGGGAAATGCGAGAACTGAACGGAATTGGAAGATCAACGCTGGATTGCAGAGGCAGTAACAAACCTGAAGGCAACCTAAAAAGGAAGCGCTGGAATGATGTCCGAAGCTGAAACCGCACCCGCAAACTAGCGCGCCCCGACGCTCCAATGACGTCCGACGATGAAACCGCACCCTCAAAATGAAGAAACAATGAACGTGCACCGACGAGGTGGAAGCACACAGAAACGAAGAACACGCCCCAACGAAGTGGAAGCACAGAATCACGTACACAAACAGTCTGTACAAGCGGAGATCGGACGCATCGTGTATTACTCGGAAACTGAGAATACACGGAAGAGAGACAGGTGCGCACCAAACCCTAGCTCCCCGTTTAAACACAATATTCGTTATTTTGGGAGTTTTCCTATCTCCCAATTTACGTCGGTTTGCACTGATCTGAATCACAAATTGGGAAACTGGAATTTTTGAATGGCCATAACTTACTCAAATTTTGTCCAAAGTGCGCATATGAGATGTTTTTTGACATCTACAGATTCCTTAGATGTCAAAAAACACCTCATATGCCCAGTTTGGACAAAATTTGAGTAAGTTATGGCCATTCGAAAATTCCAGTTTTCCAATCTGTGGTGCATATCAGCTCGAACCAAGCTGAACTGCATACTCCCAAAATCATGGAATTCTCCCAAAATAACGAATATCATGTTTTTACTCTGTTGCAATAGGTAGAATCCTCATCCGTAAACCGTGGTCTTCATCCAGAGACCCGGCCCCTCTCCTTATACCCGAAACTCCATCCGGATACCCACTATGTGTCAATGTACCTGGTCTTCATCCAGATACCCGGCCCCTCCCCTTACCGAAGATTCATGTTATCGAAGATTCATCTTACCTTCATCTTACCGAAGATTCAAGTTATCCTATAACCCCTTAACCCTTCAATCCTTTTTCAAAATTTGGCACATTTTTGCTTATATTTTTGTACGGGAATACCATTTATCAAAATTTCATGAAATGGAGCATAAAATAAAGTTGTCTTTTCAAGATTCAAGTGTTACTTTGGATGAATGACAAGGTTGTTGGATGAAATAGTGATGCAAGCCCTCTGTTCATCGCCAAAATATGGACGTCGAAGTGTTTAAGGGTAAAAACTTTGCTCATCATATACTCACCCATTATTGGTAACCTCTACTACTGTCATGTTTGTTTTTTAAGGAAGAAATACTAAAGAAGTTTGTTTAAACCATAAATACCATAAAACTTCCTTTCGTAAACTAATAGTTCCTGTTGGTAACTGCGGTCAATTTTGTAGGTTGATATCACCTAATATCTTAAACCTTCTTCATATGCAATTCCATGTTGAATGCATAGTTGCATTCCTTAATTTCTGAAGAGGGACTGAAAATGAGTCATTTTCTTCTTTTAAGTACAAACTAGTGCCATAGAAATTATTCTTTTCTTTACCATGTGAATCAGTGACTTTGGAAATACTGAAAACATTCATTTGTGTACTACCTTTGACCAACTAGAGCAGACCTCACAATTTGACAAAAACAAATTACAATGATTAATCGCAATGCAATTTGGCTCGACTAGATAGAGATATCTTCTAACAACCTTTGGATTGACAACATGCTTATCTTTTTCGCTGGTGATGATGGTAATTATTTCTTTCCTTCATTGTTTCACATAGTCAATGTATTTTTTTAAAACTGGAAGTATACATTATAGATCAAACAATTCTATACAATGGTTCCTTCAAGACTAGAATAAAAAAAAGGGACAAATGCACTTCCATGCTATGTAGTAAAAGAAATTGTCATAAATAGCCCATAAGAATGGGCACTTGTTACCTTATGATCTTGTACAAAATGAGGGGAACTACACTTCAATTATTCTTTTGTGTATGAAAAAGTGTCCAAGTCTTAATTTTTGTTTAGCTTACATTTATTGAAAGCTTTTTATTTGTAGAAATCCAAATATTGCCCTAAACTTTGCTAAATCGTAAACATTGGTCACATTTCATTAGATTAGAGTTTAGGGAACATTTTTTTGGGCTACTATCCAAAATTTACCTCTGAATAGATTACTCAAGAAAGACCCTTTTCAAATATTATTTATTTATTAACTGAGTATAAGTATACGATATACCTAAAAACAACTTCCACAAATAAATAATCTTAGAAAAATTAAAATCAAGAGCATTAAATTCATATATTTTGAAATCTACATATAAGCCAAAAGAATTTTTCGAGAAATACAAATATTGATGGAAAATTTAATGTAGAAGGAGCTTTAAATTTTTGCCTTCATATTCTTCATCTAAAAATGTTGGTAAAAGGAGTAAATACAAATATAATGATGCATATGAATATAAGAATGTGATTCAAAAGTTCTTGTTAGGAACTTTTTGTAGAAAGAAATTATAATTATTTTAAATTTTACTTTATTGTAGAACTTTACATTTTCTTATGTTTAGAATATTAATCCATTCAGAAGTAAATGGATAAACTCTACATTTAAAAGATAAAGTATGAGGTTCATAAAGAAACAATGAAAGATTTCATTTGTAATTTTGAAGAGTTTTATTTCTTGAAATATTTTTCTATAAACTTTCATTGGATGAAATTAGAATTTGTAAAATGACTACATGTTTTCCATATGTTTTAGATGAAAGTTTCAGATGCCTTTTGATCGTACCCCTTACATATTCGAAGGTAGGAAATTCTTGTATTGAATACACTTTGAGGTTAACGAAACCCTTTTTAAAACACAAACCATTTTTAGATTATTTTTAGATCAATAGCCTTTTAATACTATTTTATTCACTTAAAAATACAGGATATTGAGGTACATATCTGTATGGGATGTGAACAGATGTATCGAAGGCAATATTAAATCCAAACTATATTTTAGTCATTCACTAAAATCAGTCTAGAATTGTTATGAAGAAATTTATCTGTATGATGCTTTCTGTAATATTCTAATAAATATTATATACATATAGAGAGAGAAAGTTTATTTTTTAAATAAAAAAATATTGGAACTATTTTTCATTAGGGAGGAAATTTTTGTGTTCAAATAATGAACCTAAAATGTTTGATTATTTTAAACATGAAAGGTTTACTCCCTTTCAATGATACATGTTGGTTTCTATCCACTAAAAGTTCCATTTCCAACATAATAGTGCATGTAAGGTGTCTCACTATTAGTGCATGTAAGGTGTCCTTCTATTACGCCATGATTATGGCTTCATGCTAGAGTCTATCATTGACTTGTAATAATAGTGCATGTAAAGTGTCCCACTTTTATGCAATGATTATGGCTTCATGCTAAAGGCCATCATTGATTTGTAATGAAGCCAACTACAAACATAGAGAAATACACAAAGACCCTTATCAAAATTATGTTGGTTTTTGAAAGTTTGTATATTTCAAACTTAAGTCATAACTCATATGAGGTTCTACATTTATAAAATAGATGAGCTTTTGTCTTCATTACTTTTTGAACATTACAATTCTAAAATAAAGGTTTCATTCTAAGATTCATTTCTTTGGTAATTATAGGTAATTCACTATGAATTTTTGGTGCTAACAAACGCGAAGTTTGGAAATTATTCCCAACTTACCTCCAAGAATGACTACCAAACCATTTTGCATTTCATGAGTTTAACAATGTGCATTTTTTGGATCTTTCACGAATCCAAGGTTCACTATTATTTTGGGTGGTTGTCTAGGAGAAAAAGAAATACCCTAAACTATATGTGCTATTACAACCCACATCTTTTAAACTTCTACATTTTTTTCCCATCAAAAAATGTCTTATATTTCCTCAATTCTAGAATAATAGTTGTATAAACTACAACAAAGGGTTCTGACTTATTTTTTGGGGGTTTATTTTGTACAGAGGGTAAATGATCATGTCTTTTGTTATTTTTTATTTAATCTTTACATTATTTTTAAGTCCTTCATTTTATTCCCCACCCCATTTTTTTTTCCATGACTTTTGGAATTATAGTTTTCTAAACTACATTGGAGCTTCCCTAGAAAAAAAATTCGTTAACGTTGTATGAAAAAAAATTAGCATTATTTATGTGTAGTTCTGTACTATTCTAATTTAGTCTTAACTTTATTTCCAACTTCATTTTTCTCACCCAAGAGTGTGTATTACTTAAAGAAGTTGGAGAAAGTTAGAAAAATAAAAGATGAATCATTCAACATTTCAAATGTTTAAGGATCTCATAATTTAGAATATTCCGCCACTTCAAAAGAAATAATTTTTTTAATTAAAAAAATGCCATGAATGCATAAAATTGTAGTAAGAGCAATAATCTATTCATTTGTAAATGCATGAAATGAATCTCTACATTAAAGGCAAACAAGAATGAGTAGAATTTCTTTTTGGTTCTATCAATAAATTGCACAGAAAAAAAAATAAGGATAATAGCAGGTTTACAAACTCTAGTAGTAATTGCTTTGCAAGTGGAACATGTTCATTCATTTTTTCATGTATATCATAAGAATCACTAATTTTATGGCTACTAAAATCACATTTCCTTACAGCTAACAATTAGAGTAAAGATATAGAGTACATGAAAGTAATTTCTTCATTTCTGATTTCTGATTTTAAGTAAAATACACACAAAAGTAATTTCTGAATTCATCAGTAGATGAAATTTCTATTTCTATTGATTATTGTAGCCTATCTAGAAGTATTTATATCATATTTGAAACTTTGGAGAAGCTAATTGCATCAATGAATGACTTTATCTAATGCTTGGAGCACTAATTTTAAAAACTTAATGAAAGCACGCATTTTTTTATGTTCCAAGGAAAATTTATTATTTCCCCTCACTTTTAGAAGTGTGCACATCATTTGTAAAACTCAATCATGAGAATTTACTTAAAGTAGCCATTGTATTCAATAGTTCTTTCCAACCATTTTAAATAATACATTAGTTGTTAAAGTGTTTTGGTTTAGAATAAATTGACACAGAAGTTGTTAATTTTTTTGGAGGTTAAATTCATATTCATATTGAAGCATTGAAGCAATTAGATGATTTTGAGCATTCATAACAAGTTATTCAAAGGAGCTATTGTATTTAGTACTTTGATCCAATTTAAATAGTACAATATATGCAGTGTTTTCTTCTTAGATAAAAAATTTACACACGACGTATACATTTTTCGGAGGGTGGCATTTTAGTTTTTTAGAAAGCTTGATAGTGCTTAGATCATAAAAGAAACAATTAGGGGACTTGTAATTTGCAAAAGTTTCATTTTATTTCATTCAGATCCGGACATTTAAACCCTAAATCCTAAACCCTAAACCCTACAGAAAACATGGAACTTACTAATATAAATACAAAGTGGGACTTCCTTTCATTATTATATGCGCATTATTTTTTTTCTGGACTGTGGCGATGGATAAAACATTCCCGCTCCCTATAAATAAGATGGCGTAGACAATGAAAGTCCATCATTACTTGAAATAACCTGGACCCCTTTTGGGGAGTTCAAACAGGAAAACCGCACAAAATAACAATGAAAGTGCAAATAGTCTTTGAACTTTGTGATTTAGGAATCTGGCATTATTGGTAGAAGGGCACAATACCTGAATTGGAAAGAATAGGTGAACGTTAATATTGCGAATGCCCTGCAGCCACGATAGTCCTCAAAAGTCAACAAGTCATCATGAGAGGAATCCCTCAGTAATAGACAAGGCCACAATTTTCGTGGCTTTACTTTATGTATAGTTTCCACTACTATCATGATTCCTGGGTTTTTCAAAATTGAAAGTTATGTGGTTGAAAACGCGCGATGAATTGGCGCTCTTCTTTTCCCGCGCAAGGAGTTGTGTGCAAGTGACCATCCCATTTGCAAACACCTCTTCCGACCGTACTCCTCATCTCTATCGACGTTGGCGTTCATTCGTATCTTGCGCAGTTCCTTATTTGACTTGTGTCGTTATGCCGTGTGAATTCTGTGAGGAGTTTGTTTATTGTTTTGCTGTATTCTCCCGTCCTCTTCGAGAAAGCATTTGTTGCAAGCAGTTTGTGGTTAGTCATTCAGACCTGTGCGGTCACTTTTACTTGTCCATTCAACACAATGTATTCGATGCGACGCTTACACGTTACCAATATTCTTTCATTGTCAATGACTTGTATAATGTGTTTTCTCAACTTCTGTGTATTAGACTCTATCATCAGTTGTAAATGTACAACTTCCGTCAAGCTCCATTTCGATAGTTTATTGTACAATGAATCTGTACCTGTGTTTGAGTGTCCCGTATTTGTCGCCGGAATTTACGGGCCATTGAATGTCGAATTACTTGGGAATAACTACGTAGATGTTGAACTCCGGAAATCACGGAATGTTTTAGCCTGAACTGTCTTCTTTGCATGACTTCATCGCAATTCAGCTCGATTCGAGCTGAATCAACACATGAGATTCTCTTTAAGACTAATGTCATTACAAATTAACTGAACTCAAGCTGAATGGCGATTAATCACTTCTAGGATTAATTTTTTAATAAGTGATTCGGAATGAATTGTATTAGATTTCATTTGGAATATACATTTGTGAATTGAAGAACAGAATCTATCTATATTTGCAGTTTAGCTCGATTTGAGCTAAACTGATACATTACATTTTTGACGTGCCTAAATAACAATATTGAAAAATATGAATTTCTTTATACTTTGACGATGTCATACATAATTCCTATTATGAGATTTGGACATTGAAAAAGGTCCTATATTTTATATTGCAGTTCAGCTCCATTCGAGCTAAACTGACATATGGCGCACATCATCACATTCTGTTTCGACGTCTAAATCAGATTAGACTGATTATGTGATATGTTAGAACTATTGCAAGATCCAACTTCTGATCCAAAATCTTTATGAAAAAATATCAAGAATGTTTAACAGATTGAAATTCAACAATGTAAAAGAGGATTGGTTCTGAGAATGGAAGGGACTAGACCAGCAGTTTAGCTCGATTCAAGCTAAACAGCTGGTTCGGGCATTGGTATTTCTCAGAAGCAAATCTTTATTCTAGGTTTAATATCCAATCATTTTGAAATTCTTTCTTGTTTACTATTTTCTATAGTCGTACAGGTTATGTTGTTCCCTATTACATTGATATACCAGTAGTCATCACGATATGAAATCATGAGAGATATTAGTTCTACTTTGTATCGCAATATTCATTCGGAATTAAATTTAGCTCGAGTCGAGATGATTTGTGACTATTTCAATTTCTGTCTATTATACTTATTCTTTATGTCTACCTCATCATAAATAGGTACCATGAGTTCCACAGAGGATCCAATCAACATGATCTTATCATCAGACAATGAGATCCTGGATTTTGAAGAGATGAATGTTGGCGTCCCAGAGTGTGAAGGTCTTCCGCGTCGACTGTGGATTACAAAGTGTGTGACTTTGTACAACAACCAGGGTGTACTCGTGGGTGAAGGTACTTGCCACAGTGTGAACTCCGACTTGGTTCTTGGCGCGAACGGTCCACTCGGAGACACGCACGTAGGGATCCACATTTCCAAGACACATTGTGAAGAGGACATCCCCCAAGAGCAGGTGTACTCGCTAGTAGCATGGCCTATCAAACTAGTCCACTGCCGTGGAGCAAGTCTGTACGATCATGATGCCCGAGACACGTTCAATCTCCTTCAAGCTAGTCTGCAAAATCCACCCTCTACGTCCACGGCCCGACCATATATAAGTATCATACGGAATGCACCTCACGATACTGGCTTGAAGGCAAAAGAACTCCTCACAACAGACTCTATCAACATGGTGTCTAGCAATGTCTGCTGCAGCAAGAATTGTGTGCAGCCATTTCCAAGGGAAAAAATTCGTGCCTTCCGTGAACGCATGTACCAACGATCGAGCTTTAAGTTCAGAGCCCACATGAAGACAGATGTTCATAGGTCCACTCATCATGACTCGCGTGGGAGGAAGATGGTTACGGTAGAAGGGATCAATGTTTGCATGCGAGCATGGATGCTTATTGCTGGAGTCCCTGAAGTGACGTTCTACCGTTACCAAGCATATGCGAAGAATCAACGAGAAGCCAAGGATCATGGTAATTCGGGATTGCTTAAGCCAAGGAAGCACACAGAACAAGCTGTTGCGACGCTGAAGTGCATTCTAGACAAGGAGGCTGATCACATGCCACATAAGACTAGGACCTTGAAGTCAGGAGACAAAGTTGTGTCTATAATTCTCCCGACTACCTTTCAATGGAAGGATCAGATTCCGAAAATCAATGAGGCCAATGTTGCTTTTGGACTCAAGGAGGTCTCCGCTTCCAACTTAAGCAAGATTAGATCTACCAAGTTCCCAGAGTATGACGTCAAGAGGCCAGGTGATAATTTCGCTAGGTGCGGCACTTGTGACAAATTGCAAGAGCTTAGGAAGGGTGCATTGGCCGGCTCCCAAACTGCTTTGAAATGGTCGATCAGGTTGGACAAGCATCTTGCAGTTGCTCGCGCTCACAGAGAGTTGTATTATGCCAACCGTTATATGTCGCATACTTATCCGCATGAGTGCCTTACAATTATGCACGACAAGATGGATCATGCCAAGACCGCTTCTCCAGTCTTTTCTCACAAGAACAAAGAGACGGATGGTTTAGTGAAGTTGCCCGTTTTTGTCACTGGCATGATTGCGCATGGTCATGGAGATGTTCGTTATGCACATTATGGCTTGGATATCTTCCCCCACGATTCGAATTATACTATAGGATCAATGGCAAAGTTGTTGCGAGACTTAGAGGAACCACCAAAGTCTTCTTCTCGCCAATTGTTTGTGGGGTCTGCGTCGGTGCCTTTATTTCGCAATGTCCTCAAAGGTGCAGAGATGTGCGAAGTGTCGCTACCCCCCACCCCGGCAACATTAGTTCCGGCAACACAATTGCCACCCATTCTTAACGTGCAAATGGATAATGCCACTGGGGACAATAAGAATAGATATGTCTTTTGTTTCTGGTCTCTACTTGTGGCAAACAAGATTTTTCGTGAAGTGTACGTGAACTTCATGATTGTGGGTCACACGCATGACGATATTGATGCATTGTTTGGAAGATGGAGTATGTTATTGAAGAAGGAGAACTTCCCAACAATCCCAGCTCTCATGAAGTCTTTTATGGATGTAGAGTCCATTCCCACTATCCCTCACCTCATTGAGGAGGTGCCAGACTTCAAGGGATTCATTGCAGGTGCATTTGAGGATGGTGATGATATCCTTGTCGGACATACAAAGCCGCAACAAGTGAAGTTCTATTTGGATTCAAATGGAACTCCAGTCATGAAGTACAAATTGTTGTGCATTGATGTGGAATGGTTGGGAGGAGATGGAAGAGGTATTAAGTTGTGGAAGGAGGATTCTGAGGGGCATAGTATGTGGCCTCGTGGAGTGCCATTGCCAATTCCTCCAAAGCCAATGAGAGGTGTCGAGGACATTATGAAGGGCATATCTGAGTTTGTAAAGTATTGGGAGAACTTGTGCAATGCAGATGTCACAGGAGAGTGCCGAAGGCGTTATGAGCATTTGGTTTACTATTGGCGCGATGTGAGGGATGCTTTGCTGGAACCAATCACTGCCTCTCATGTTCTGAAGAATGGGTTTTGGCCCGCTACCCGTATTCAAGAAAATGCGGTAGATCGATTAGGAGAAGATGGCGAGGATCGTGAAGAATTCGGGGAGGATGACATGTATGTCGGGCCTTTGAGGGATCGTCCCCAACCATCCTTCAGGGTCGGTCGTGATGTCTTTGAAGGATATTTTGTTGCAGTTCGTCCTGCAAATGGTGACACACGACCGGTTTGGATTGCACGGGCTTTGTCCAATCTAGATTGTAACCCTGAGAAACCGAATTGTGTTCTCATTCAATACTTTCGCCCGACATCAAGGAGTCAAGATGTTCAAGACTACTACACTGGATGGGATAGTGAAAGAGGTTTACGTTGGAAGGTTGATATAGCTGATCCACCTATTTGGGAAGAAACCAACGCTCTCATGACAGCATGGAAATCTCAAATTCGAAAGGATACTCGACAATGTTTGCTCAAGATCCCAGCTCTACAAATTGAAATCATCAACCACAACCTCGCTTCATATGTTTGATATTTTTGGATTAGATTCATTTAATTTGTTTTAGTTTTTGAATTTATAGTGTTTTGTATTGAATATTTCATATATTCCTTTGATAGTAGTTTTGTTCTATGGAGATAGTGTGCCTCTATATATTTTATTATATTCACTATTATATTTTTCCGTGTTGTTTTCTGTATAATTCTTGAAATTGTTTTTTTTGTTTTTTTGTAAAAATTGTATTTAGAAATAAGTCAAATAACAAGTGATTACAAAAAAATGATTAGTAGATTTGAAAAAATGATTAGTAGATACAACCACTTTTAATTTTGTCAATGTGTTGAGCACTTGTCACCTTTTCAGGAAGGGAGGTGGTTGGTTGGTGCAATTTTCCTACCTATAAATCTCACTTAGGTACTTCGATTCATGTATTTTTTCAGCTGCTCATACGAATTCAATGTGAATGGAACTCAAACCGCCTGAAGAAGATAAATTGCCTCATTCAACCAACCATTCAACTCATGCCTTGGTGTTCATTAAAAAGTACAGTATTTACTTGTATGAATTAGACCACTACTTCTACAATAAATTGAAACTACAAATTGACTCTCAAATTTTGCAAAACTATCATTTTAATGGAAATTGTTGTTATCTAAAAAAGAGAATTTGGTGTTCATTAGATAATTTGGTTTGCAATTGCGCTAAATCTAATGGTACTAGAATGCAAGTTTTGGGAGTCCCATAGGTAATATGATTTTGAGAGGGTCCTAAGGTCTCAAAATATTGAATATGATGTTTAAGTCTTAATATGTGCAATGAGCAAAAGGACAACAATGGATCATCCTACCTTATTACATTAATATACTACAAGTATTGGTGTGACTTTTCACTACAACACTAACCATGTAGTAAGAGAGTCAAAGGTTGTAGTCAGAGCCACAGCAAGAAGGCTTACACCTGATGAGGTGCACTTGATTTTACACGACGAATTGAATGCAAAGTCATAACCCGGCGATTCAAGTGAGTGAGAATAAATGAGGCAGAAAACTCATCTGCGGGCCTTCTGAATACAAAAAACTCTTTGAAAAATACAAACACAATTCGCTTTACCTTCTCATGGGGCTACCAAAACTCTGAAAAACATGCACATTTCTCAAACGCAAACACATACAGAACTCAGAATTCAACACATGCACTGGACATCGTTACATGAAATGAGGTGAACTGTGAACCTGGTATTTCATTAAATGTTGTGCAACTATGGCGGGTGAAGCTCAAGTGAAGAAACTCTTCACAGTCAAGCTTCCCAAAGAATGGTAATAGTATCCATGGCTTATCAATACGATGGTTCCACAGACTTTGAGAACTAAATCTGATGAGCTATTGATCGATTTACATGCGGAACTGCTTCTGGATCATGTCCACCGTCTTCTCGTCGGTGCGGAACGCCTTCTCCAAAACCTCGTCCTTGATGTCCGGAGTGAACAAAGCGGGAGCAATTTGCTGCACGCCGGGGTTCTGACTGCTCAAAGCGGCGAACGCCAAAGCAGGACCCTTGCCCACGTTCAGCTGGAAGTGTACCAGCGCCTTCGGGAACACGAACAACTCGCCTTCCGTCAGGGTGGTGGCAAACAACGTGTTGTTGGTGTCCACAAAGCCCACGTACAACTCGCCCTTCACCACCAACAGAAGCTCGGTGGCTCTGGGGTGCGTGTGCGGGGGGTTGATGCCGCCATTGGCGAAGTCGATGCGAGCCGCGGAGATGCCCAAAGTGTTCAATCCCGGGAACTGAAGGACGGACGCAGCCGTGACGTTGGCGTTATTGGGGTTGTTGGTGTTTCCTGGGTTCTTCAATCCATCAAATGTGAAGTCGCTGACCCACACCTTGTCAGCTGGCTTGCAGCTGAATCCATTGACGGTGAGTCCGCTCTTCAAGTCTGCGACGCAGAAGTCCTGGAGCGGATCCTCGTCCGCTGCCATGGCGAGCATGGGCAGTATTGCCACGCTCATCAACACGGCCACGGTCACCCACAAGCTTCTGCGAGTCATGATGGCCATGTGGAGTAGATCAATATGAGTCGCTTTGAGGTGCTGGAATTTGACTTGAAATGATCCTGATCGATGAGTTCTGGAGTTGAGCTTGCTGCTAGCTAGATTGTCATGCAGTGTCAGTTGCAAGAGATGTAACAGTGTCCCGGGAGGTGGCTGTGGAAGCTGCAGGAGGTGGAATATTGAAATGGTTGCTGGTGTTACAATTGCTTGGGTTGCGAGGGTTTATATCCATCTCAATGCGTGTCTGGTGAAGCTGCTTCGTGAAGAGCGTTCTCCAGGACGCGGGGTGACTGAAAGGAAAACTCGGAAAAGAATTCGGAAATAACTTTTAACTCGGAGACGACCAAGGAAACGAGGCAGGCAGCAAGCAGGGGCCCTCTGGGACTCGAGAGAGTAAAGACGGGGTCCACTGGAAGTCCGAGAGAGGACTTCTGACGTGTGAGCCGCAAAAGCGATCGAGGCGCAGTTGAGAATGGAGGAAGATTGGGTAGCCACGCCAGGTCTCCGTGATTCTTGGAGTTCAAGTTTTCGTCTCCTTGCGGGTCCGTTGAAATCTTAGTCAAACTCTTCGTGTCTTTCACTACTCATGAATTCATGAGTGGAACTGCCCGTGTGACGAGGATTTGTCCTTTTCATCTATTGTAGGGGGGGAGGATTTTATGCAAAATAAATTAGGGCTTGATATACGATTTTCATGTAAGTAATTTTTTTGTTTTTTTCCATCCCTACATAAACAAATTTGAAAGCTTGCACGAAAATCATAAATATAGCAAAGAAGTCCAATAATTTGAGATTCCTTTTCAAAATACATTCAACTAACTGAAACTAATAATGTACAATATGGTAGTGTGAAAATTTATAGAGTAATTATTTTGTTTTTTGCTCAAAAATTATGTATACTTGCAAGCCTATGACTTTAAAGCCAAATTGTTGTTATTAAGCTAAATATAGTCTATGAGTCTATGCATGATTGAGTATAGTGATGAATTTTTGATATTGTTCATAAATGAAAATCCTAGTTGTTGTTGATGTTGATGTTTAGAAGTTGTAATTCTTCAAAGTATAAGGTGGTATGAATTTACTGAAGTATAATATATATTAGAAAAATCTTGTAGTTTTTATCACCAATGAAGTTTTATCGGAAATTAAAAAAATATAAATCTTAGAAGCTCTAACTACATTGAGGTTTTAAAATGTGAATGAAAAACACTCAATATTATTGATGTTATTTGGGATTTAAAACTTACAACTTGCAATTGCAATAATTCAATGAGTTCTTGGATTTTTAAGAAGAAGAAAAATTGAACAAGAAAAACAAGCTCATTAGGTATCGGTTTTTTAGTTTAAATCATGTACCAAAAATATATATTACAAACTTATAATTTGGATTGATTAAAGGTTATTCAAATTTTTATTTATATAATCAAGTTCTCAAGAGAATTAATATATACTTTTGGATGCACTCAATTGTGGACCTTAACAAGTCAATTGTATAATTATTAATGAATTCACTTAGCCTCACAATTTGTTTGGGGTAAAAATATTTTTTATAAATATAGGTGCTAAAACTACTTAGACATTATTTCAGTATTTATTTTTAGTAAAAAAATAAAGATATAAACAAAGAATATTTGAAATGGTAATTTTCTTTAAATAATTTGTATATTGCAAATGAAATATAATTTCCAATCAACTAAAGTTCATAATATAACTACATATCATAAAACCTCAATTTAAAGAAATATTTTTTCAATGAAATGAATCTTTATAAGTCAATTTTTTTGTAGAGTATATAAAATTCTGTTTTTCAATCTAGAGAGTTATTAAAAGGCATAAAGAATCTAGACTTGGTTGGAAAAAGTTATATACTTTTGATGTGAAGATATTTGCATTGGAATTTGAAAGCTTACTAATGACCATACTAATAGTTTGTTTAAGTAAAAAGTTTTAACCTAAAAAATTCTTCCTAATCAAGGTAGGTTGAAAAATAATATGCTAAGGTAATAAATTCACTTGTACATTTAAAGAAGCTAAGAAGGAGGAAAAAGAACATAAAATAAAGGATATAAAATGGTCAAAGTATAAAAAAAAATGAGGTAGGTTTCATTTTCTAATGTAAAGATTTTATTTATTTATTTTAATTATGTTATATTTAATATATCCTCTGATTTTAAGATTTCTAAATATAAAAATTATCATATATTAAGCGTGATTGATTTATAAGTAATTGGTAGATTCAATTTAATTATATACAAATTGTATTCCTACTAGAGACAAAACATGATTGATTTACAAACAATAGGTTGATTCAATTCAATTAGATACAAATTGTATTTCTTTTGGATACAATTTTTTTTTTATAATAGGAATTTTACTTTTGATAGGTTTTGGATAATGAAATAAAAAGTTGGGGCTTTAAGGCTTTTGGAACCTTGGCTCTTTAACAATAATTGTGCACTTAGTCAAAAACACATAATAACATACAATATTCACAATCTATAAATGACTAATTGGCCATTTCATGGTTGTTGTTAATTTTGGACAAGGTTCCTCTTTTTGGTGAAAAAAACAACTTATTTTTGCAAATGTTGTATTTTTTAATGCATACTAGATCGGAGAATCTAATAGTTATACTTTTGTTTCACTATAGTCAAAAGTTGTTTGCAAGTAGAATAATACAATTTGTTCATTAAAGTGTAGTGTTAAGAATTAAGAAAATTACTTCTAGAAGAAAGTATTTATGTTTTTACTCTTAAATCTTTTCAAATTTTCACAAATCAATTGAAATTCTAATTTTATCCAATCTTTAAAAAAATGAGATATTACCAATAGATATTCAAAATTTGATGAATTTCCAAAGGAAATTACTTCAAAATTGTTTTGAAATAAATCTATAGATACTTTTCTAAATTATCTTGTGTGGATAATTTTTAATCTTGATGTTTAAGAACTTGTCTTGTGATGCAAACATAAAAAAAATTGAAGAATCCATATTTAATAACATATCTTAATTTGTCCCCTATTTCTTGGACATTTAAGGTAAACTAAGAACTCAAATTTCAAATACAACTATATAGCTATAAGTCTATTATGACAATTTTGCTAATTTGGAATATTTCTTGGCACTTTTTCATTTAGATAGTTCTTGTGAAATCTATATTCGGCAAAGATTCTAGAGTTGTGTGGAAATGAATTGCAATTTCTAGCGCCATCCCTAAATTGTGCCATCTTCGTTATATGAAAATGGTATTCTCTTTAACAAAGGTACTACAAAATCAAGTACACTCAACTCACAACATGAAATACATATCATCTATGTCTCTTCTCCCACATATTGAACGTTATCATTTGGTCCTTTCTTATATCAAAGATTCCTCAAGACTCATTGATTATTTTTACTAGACACTTTGCAAAAGTCCAAGAAGGTGAATAGGTCAATTCATTCAATTATTTTGAGGATCCAATCTTTTTCTTGACTTGGAAAGTTGATGGTCCTAATCCCAACCTCCTACAAACCCTAGCTTAGATCTTGTCTTTTTCTAACATGCTAACAAAGGCTACTATTGGACACGCCTCACATCAACTCACTCTCATTTCGATGAAAACCAAGTGTATTGGGGCTTTGTTCGAAGAATTTGCATCTTAGAGGTTAAGAGAGGCGATAATCATACTCCCTACCGACTATTCGGTCATAGTACACAATTACTGATATTCGATCCTAGTAGATATATGGAAATGGGGAGATGGTAATACTTTGATGACCTATTTAACATCTCATAGGTTGCAAGCTTCTTAGCAAATAATGCCGTTTGAAATAGACTATCCTGTCTAAATGGTTAGGCTCTCTCGCACTTCCCTTTTGTCTTGACTAGAAGGATGTTTGGCAAAAAGCTTGCTCCTAGAAACGTTACATGTTTTTTGAGGCCTGGGAGAGCCCGTTTCAAGGCTGTTCCCCGCACTATTCCCCGCAGTGAAAGACAGTCGACTGTCGAAAAAAAAAAAAAAAAATCCGGAAATGACCTGGTCGCCTCTCGACCACGCAACACGCTAAGGTGGTAAGCCAGCTGTCTTGTTCTTTGCATTCTCGCAGCAGGGGAACCAACAGTCTCTTAGAGGCCTCAAAAACCATCTAATGTCAATTTATCACTAGAAAACCCTTAACTAAAAAGTGTGACAAATCAACAAAATAGACTTTTAGATACATATACTGATTTTTAAATTTTTTTAGCAAAACAAGGGATATAATTACAATCAAGACAATCATCTCTAATAAATAAAAATTCAATTTCACTAGGTTCATGCTTCAAAAGTTTTAGTAGAACATAGCTTTGTCACTCTCCGTGTGTCATAATTTAGTACTTGTGTATCTAGCAAACACCCTTAAAACAATTTGGAATTTAAACAATGCATCCATTATTAAAGCAATTTGGAATGAAAAATACCCCCCAAATATCCAAGACCTTTTAGGACTTCTTAGAGTTTGCTCAAAACTAAACAAAAAGACCAAGTTTTGAAAAGTTTCATCAATTAAAAAAAAAAAAAACTTTACAAATTCAAACTAGACATGTTATCGAGCACATAGAAAAAGGAAACACAACAATATTACTTGTATATTGAAAGATTACAATGTTTGATCAAGAGCTCATCAATTAAAAGTATAAAAGTAATTTGAAGTCTATCCTCTTTTTACATGTGACATCTAGTATCGAAGTCTTTGAAAAAATATAATGTTAAATAACAAAACATGCATAACCATATTCAATTAAGGGCTTCTCAAAATTTACTCTACAATTTTTCCAATTCTTTTACAATGTAATACTTCCCCCCCTTGCCAAGATTCAATGTATTTGAGGTTTGTTTCTAAGAGCCCAAAACTCTAAAAAAATTAAAGAGTTGCAATGGACAATCTTGCACAAAATCTTTAATAGGAATTTTTTTTTCAAGAATTTGACTTTGATTCTTAAAATAGAACTTTGAAGGAATAAAACCAAAATTACCAAAATAGGATCGACTTCAAATCACTTTTAATTTAATTAAATAAAAACAAAATAACCAAAATAGTACTTTGGTAAGATTTACTTAACTTCAAAGTTTAGTTGACACCCAAATATGGTGCCTCAGGCATTTAGTACGGTTTCAACAATGCATCCATTATTATACCTGAAAAAATAAGGCACAAAAAGTTCAACTAAAGTAGAGTGATCTTACATTGCACACTCACAACTTTGAGCTAGCGCCAAAGTTAAAATTTAATTTTTTTTTAAATTCCCCATGATACATGCAATTTTGAAGCCACTTCAATGGAAGATTATTGTTTAAAAAACGGATGATTTCAATTAATGTTATGAGTAACTGATAGATGAAAGGTACAATATTCTTTGAAGTTTAGGAGGTGTTGTAACATTGTGCATTTCCTTTGATACGGTTCTCCAGGCTGTACCCGAAATACTGAGGAAAATCAACCAACTCGGAATTATCTCGACCCGTTTCCACAAAATACTGCCACTTGGGCCGTATATTGGCTTCCGCGCTTAGCCCTAAAAGTTGCGGAAATCGAAGTATGATTGTACTCAGCTCATCCACGGTGTAACCGTTCTTTGAAAAAAAGAAAATTGTAGGCTTGATGTTGAGCTCAAGGCTCAGCCCAAGGACTTGAGGGGACCTCGACACGAGAGTTTTCAAGTCTTTCACCCCAATGCTGTTGAAATAATCTGCAAACGGCTGAAGCTTTGTCTTGACACTGTAGCCAATGATTTGAGGAAACCTTGTGAGTACCTTGGCTGATTCATTCGGGGACAGCCCTATCAAAGAAAGAAATCTCACCACCTGCTGTACCTTGCCAACGCTGTACGTCAAAATATGAGGGAACTGCGAGAGAATTTTCACCCAGCCCTCCGAATCCACCCCAAGCTCCTTCAGTAACGCAACTGTTGGCTTGATATTCTCTTCTAAACTGCACCCGAAGAGCTGAGGCCTCTTCAAGATGATTTTGGGTATGTCAGCGGATCGGACTCCCAAGTCCAGTAGGAAATCGATTATAGGCCTGACTTTCTCCTCCACGCTGTAGCTTGCAATACACGGGAACTGAGACACAAGTTCAGCAACTTCAGCAATAGGAAACCCCAACTCCAGGAGATGAACCAACGACAGAGGAAGCTTCCCATGCACCATATGTACTTGGAGTATGGGAAAACTGGTGAACTTGACCTTCCCAAGGACTGGAGATACGAAGGTGTCCCCAGAATAGTATAATTCCTCATCCATTACTCAGCTGAGTAACTAAGTAACGGTATCCCGTTGTCCCACCTCCAACGACCTACTGTAGGTCGAAATCCAGCGAGTCAAGAGTACCTGCAAAGAGATGATGCTGAGGTCGGCCTCGGCCCTTTTTGACATGGACAATGCGGATTCGGCAAACGAATCCAGTGCACTGGACGGTCTCAGTGCTAAAAGGGAATTAGAGACAATTGCCACGAAGTGGTGCCAATCGTTGCTCTGGTTGTGTCCTCAGGAATGTAGACCGATTGAGCTTGGATCTTAATGAGAGAGGGAGATAGGTCTTGGACGAGCCATGTAATGTAATGTGGGGGACTGGATGCTGGGGTTGCCTGAACATGCCGACCCATTCGTTCCTCGCTGCCTGTTCTGCTTTCTCTCTGAGTAACAGGAGCCAGTCCTACGGAATTTGAGCAATGAGGAAGAACCAGTGATGCCGCTCATTGCTAGTAAGAAGAAATTCGGTGGAGATCTCATCCCTGGTTTTAAATTCTCGATTGTGGGGATTCCATAGGTCTCTAATGGTTATCAATCCAGAACAAGCTAGATCGGCATCAGCAGAAAAGTTGAAATTGGATCCTATAAAGCTAGTTGACCATCAGATATCTGTCATAAGGATTTCATCGGCATTGCTAGGAGGTACGAGTTTGATATGAGATACCAATTTCCGACATGCAGAGATAATATGGTTCCAGACCTTGGATCCTCTCGTGCCAGACAGTTTGTGTACCATTAACCATGCGGTAGTCGGGTACCAATTTCCCATCTTGGGGTGGGGCTTCATTTTTTGAATACGGTGTCGGAGAACAAACTTCTTTTGATTAGGATTGATACTTCTCAATTTCATAAGGATGATTATAATTGAGAGCTATTAATGTTTTTATTTATTTATAAATATTTCCAGAAATTGACCAATTTTTTCAACTTAGAGGAACTCTTTTTAATCCTAAACCTATGGCTAAAAGAATAGCTACTAAAAACTTGTGACAAGAAATAGTACCGAATCGTTTCTTGCAATCACACTTTGTCTAGCATTCAAACCAAAAGGTAGCAAGCGATTTGCTTCATCTAATAGTTGATGCAAACTTGCAATCTCTTGAGCCATTCGGGTCTTCTCTTCCAAATGCTCATGCAGTCTCTCCACAATGTTTTAGTTCAAGTAAGAATTTTCTTGCTGCAAGATAGTGACATCATGCCACAAATTGGCTATGATTGCCATTACATTCTCTCTTTCATCAATTAGTTCACGAATTTGCCCTCTCACCACTTTAGTGATGCTGTAGAATCTAGTGAAGCTTCCATGCTTCCATTAATCCCAATGTTGAATAATTATAGCGGATTACATAATCATGGTGAAATGATTTTATCAAAAGTTGTAGTTTTAGCGGTGCTCCCATAACCAACGCCATAAAGAGAAAGGATATTTGTAAATGCAATTATACAAGAATTATCAAATGGTATACGTCAAATTAGAAATGCTTATATAGTGAAACAACTAAAATCCATGGTTTCTTGTCCATCGGTCAAATAGAAGTTCTTATCACCTTACTATTTGTTGAAAGAATAACAATTAAAAAAGCTCCAATCTCTTGCACTCGAAAGTTGAATGTTTCGATCTTTGGCAAGAGGGTCCTATCTTAGTTTGTGCTTGTAAAGTCCTAATTGGTGTAGTCTAGATGTTGAGATTTCATTTGGAGTTGTTCTTGTTAAGCCTCGGAAGTTGGGACCTTGTGGAGCTCTATCTAGTACATACATTTCCATTTCACGTCTCGGTAGTACCGTATGCATGTTCATTAGGTATAAGTACGTATTGCATGGTACATTGTTAGTGGATGTCTCGGGAACACTACCTTGTTGATCCAATCTCCATCTTACCCCGTGTGCTTCCTCGGTAGTCTTGCACTTTCACATTGCCTGGCTTTTAAAAGCAGAAGCTCAGAGCTTCTGTGAATTCATCCTCATTCTGTTGGAATTTTCTCTTGCTCTCTGTGCCCAGCTTGTCTCAGGCCCAGAGCTCAATCCAAGTTAGCATTGTGCTCACAGCTCTGACTCTTTCAGTTCGAGGTTCAATTCGGTAGATTAAATTGGACGAAAAGTTGCTCAGCACCGCACCAGCTATTCACCATGACGGTACCTTTCCCTTCCTTTATGATTTGGGTAATTGTAGCTACGAGCTGTGTATTTGCAAGTGCCCGACTGGGCTTGCTTTTAGACTATATTTTTCGGAGTTTAAATGCATGTGCTGGTGGATGGTTTTTAGTGTGACTTGCTTGAGACCGATCCAGCCGTACTACTAGGATAATTCATAACTGGAACTTACAACATGATTAACTATCAGAGACAACCACGTCGTTACCGCCAAGATTTGGGGAAATTTTCTCAGTTGGGACTTGGTAGCAGGTGGCACAGTCACGGTCATACTGCTTTTGGGATGTCTATGGTGTCTATAAAAGAAATGTGCTGTAGAGTTGCACTTGATTTTTTTCCCAAAGCAGATCGTTTGCAGAAGGCAAGTCGTAAATAATATAGAAAGGAGTTGTTGAAACAAATTGTTTAAAGCAGGTCAGTACGAGAAAGATCGAGTGCTCACCTAGCTTGAAAAGCACCAAATGTCAATAGCTAGCTAGGAATGTTTTCTAATACACAGTATCTCATGATCGTCATGTATCTAGGTTGAGAAACGCGCTTTACAAATGGACGAACTTCAATTGCCGGTGCCAGTGTGGTGTGACTCGAGAAACGCAAATCAAGATGTTTCCATTCGCTTGACCGTACCAAACGAAATCAGCCAATCGCAAATGACTGACCTGCACAGCAGACAAATCGTGGCAGTGGTGAAGGTGCATTCCCATCGGTTGAAGGAATGCAGCAAGTATTTCGATACTTGCTTGAGCGAGAGATGGGCAAATCCAAATCCATCATCACCTTCTATCGAATCCAGCCTAGAGGTCCTCCACGGGCTGGAGGTTGCATGTTATATCGACTGCTTTTCCCGCATGTACACGCCATTCCGCAAGGACTTCAAGGACGTGAAATCCAGTCTGAACCTTCTGCGGGTGGCGTCTCAGATTGAGTTTCACAACTTGATGAGCTCCATTTGCCGGTATTTATCGACCATCGTTTGGTCCGTCGAGGATGAGTTGAGAATCCGGCTATACTCGGCTTCCCTGGATTTCCCCCTTAGCCACGCCGAGGATCTGGTTACCCGATTGGAGTTTGGCGACCCAGGCAACAACGCATGTGGAAAACAATTATTCGAGCTGTTGGTAAAGTGCACGCAGACTGCTTTGCGATGCAAACATCGACACAACCGAGTGCCTAAACAGAATTTTTCCAGTGCTCGGTCTTTGATTGAGGAATTGTTACTGAACATTGGGCACAGTGCATCTCCAGCTTTTGAGAAGGATTTGGTCGTGATCATCAGTCACGAGGCGGAGGAAGTACTGGTGGATTTTCACGAAGAATGTCTACGGGAGGGTAGTTACGACCGTGGTAACGAGCGATTCAGGCGGATTACTGGAGTTCCTGGATTTGAACACAAGCTCGAGGGAATTCGTTGGATACTGGAGGTGTTGCTGAAGGCAAAAGTCGCTGATGATGTCGTCGAATGCTTCCTGCACTTGCAGTCGTATCCCAAAATTCTTGCAGTCGCTGCAAAATCTGAGCCCTTCGATCCGGTCTCCGAGACCAAACTCATTGCCATAGAATTTGCGAAGCTTGTGATGCTCATTTATCGAGAGGCAGTGTCTGGAAATCTGCTGCTGGACATCGAGGATCGAGTTTCACTTTTAGAGAATTGGCAGTTACTCGACTTATGTAATGAGCCCAGCACCAACATTGACATCTCTGCGTGGGGTTATGAACAAGCTGCAGAAGATGTGTTTTTGACTTTGCCTTTCAAGCAGCAGATGGAGTTCATCAAACGCTGGAAATTTAATCACCGCGATGTCATCAGCACAAAATCACTTGCAACTCTGGTGCAGAGAAACTGTCGAACTGAAGAGTATGCGCGTGAGCAGGCCGAATGATGTTGAAGTTGATGTGGGTTTATCTGATTCCGCTGCTACAGATTCATGAATTCATGCAAATTCATGAAGGATGTCTTCAAGTTTAGCAATGGTCGAGTAGTCGAGGGTACTTTTACCACAAAGGTTAGAGTTTTGAGACCAGAATTGAAGTAGGAACTTGAAATAGGAACTGCCGTGAATAGGAGTGAGGAAAATTAACGGAGTCCGCCCTCGGAGGCTCATCAGGCTGCACCATACGATTTCCCCGGCCGGCACATGAAAACCCTGCTCATTTTGTTTCATTTTAGGGTAGTATTAGAAGAGTATTGAGCTTTTCACAAAAATAAAAAAATAAAAAAAAATAAAAAAACTATATGTAGAATATAAAAAATAAAAAATAAAATAAAGTATTGTATTCCCAAACTTCATGTCTAAGAGAAAAAAATTTGCAAAAGTTATGCACAAAATACTTGATGAAAATTTCAAGTAAAGTGATACTAAATGGATATTTTTGTTAAAATGTTGGTATGTCACAATTCCACAAACTTGGCACTTTTAGGTTCAGACCGTTCAATTTAAAATTTATACATCTTCTAGATTCCTAGAGAATGAATGGAAAACACTACTAGAGAATTCAATTCTTCTATTGATTTGGTCGTGCTGTCTTGGACAATTTTATATTGATTAGGACAATAATTTATTGATTTGGTTCATTTTTTTGTTGATTTCTATCCAAGACAACACGGCGGTCACGGCCAAATCAACAAAAAAATTGAATTATCTTGTAGTGAAAATGGAGTATGAGGAAAAATGGGTATGACATTAGAGAAAATTTGACCCCCTATGGAGGGCCATTTAACTTTCTACGAATGTGCAAATCTAGGGGGAAGAAAATGATTTTTTTCTTTTATGAAAAAAATAATTTGAAAAAAAATAAAATTAGTCTCCAATCCTATCGAACAGACCAAGTGATCATGTGGGCCAAATGATTTTTTTTCTTCTATAATTGCACATTTTCTTACAGTCAAACGGCCCTTCATAGTATTCAAATTTTCTCTAATGAATTATACAAACATTTAAACAAAATATCTATTGTTACAACAACAACTAAAATCTACCAAATAAAAGATTGCAAAAGTTTACATTTGCAAATGTTTATATTTGCAAAAGTTTTGATTTGGTCTTATTGGCAGTCAAAATGGGATTTAAGATTGTTACAATGCATTTTTTAGAACAAAATTTTCCAATTTCAATGAACTTTGGGTTAATTCAAGGGCACCTTCAGTACATGCAAAAGAATAGGATCTTTGATCCCATTTTTCACATTCAATTATGCTTTACAAGCAAGTAATCATCACGTCATAACATGATTGTTTTATTGAAAATATTATTAATGGCATGTTGTGATTGAATGGAAAACTATATGTGGCACATAAACAATTAAATATTACTTAGGCAACTAAAGTATTTAAATTGTTTATTAATATTATTTATTATTTTCAATATCTAATGAAGTTGCAAAATAGTCATGAAGGGCTAAATATTTAATTTTGCATCATTTGAAGAAAGAGACTTTATGATTATAAGGATTAGTAATAGAATCAAATACATGTATCTAATTTATTTATAATGTAAATAGATTTACCAATGATTGCAAGAAAGACCGGTCCTATGTGGTGTCACAATTGAAGTGACAGAGTTGGTTTGGGCCGTAACTTTTGGAAATAGAAGCCAATGGACTTGAAATTTTTATGGAAGATTGCTAACTCAAAAAACATGAGATTTGTTATTTTTCAAAAAAAATTAAAATAATTTTATAATTAAATATCAATCTAGCTAATTTGTCACATTTTGCAGTTTAGGGTTTTTTAGTACTCTGAAGTATCCAAAAAATATGATGTTCACTTGATTTTTTGTGGCCTATTTCCACACTAGATGGGCATATGCCCACCAAAGGGAATTAAAGAAAACACAATTATTTGTCCTCAACATGCATGCAAATAGGGGGCCCTTGTATATAGCACTCCAAACTTTCATGATGGTTTCAACTTCTAGTTTTTGGTGAAATGTAATCACTATCAAGTCCTTATAAAAGGCCAATTTTTAGTTTTTTTTTATTCATGATTTTCTAATTTTTATTGATTTATATTTAATTTTATCTACTTTCTGTGACAAACTGTCATTTTCTTTAAGTAGTATTGTTTCACTATTATAAAGTAGTCAAAAGTACTATTGGCCATTGATTTTTCAGATCAACAGTTGAAATTGCTCCATTTTGTAGTACTTCTAGTACTCCTAGTAGTTTTTGACCAAACGCTACCAAAATCGTTCGGTCTTTCTTGCAATCACCCTTACATCATTTGTTTCTTGTACGTTATGAACCCTTCATTTGGTACTATAATTGTGTGGATTCACAAGTTTGAATTTGAAGTGTTCAGAGGGTAGAGTAGGAATTTTAGGAATACACTTACAAAGAAGACCACTACTGATATCTTCCCTTTATTTAGAAGGAGTGACATCCCCTTCAAAATAAAATAAAAGTACGTAAGTGATCTTCTCTTTAGGTTTATAACAAAAAAAGAACATCCTACTTAAGGTATACAATTCCTAGTGAAACTTAAGGTTGTTACAAGAATGAATGGTCAATTTTGTTCTACTTTCGTTGTTTTCATGTTTTTTTTCAAGGCCACTATAAAAATATAAATTTTTTAGTTATACCAATGTATACGCATGTAAGAAGTTACACCAAGAAAGAAAGGTATAGAAAAATTCTCCAAGTAGGAGAACTATAAAAGTCATTAGGAGAGACAATTTATAAAGAAACTAATTAAAAATTGTCCACTTGTGAAGACTTCACAGTGAAGAGATATCACCAAAAGAATGAGCTTGATACCATCTTCAATATTTAGAAGCATATATGCAAGGGAGCCCTATTTGCACAAACATGGAAGATATAAAATAATTATATTTTTAAATGCCCATTAGAAGAAGCATTTCCACTTACTCAAGGAATAGACTACAAAATTTTTAGCTCTAGATCATTAATTTTGAGTACTCAATTTATCACTAGAAAACCCTTAATTAAAAAGTGTGACAAATTAACAAAATAGACTTTTAAATAAATATACTGATTTTTAAATATTTTTAGAAAAACAAGGGATATAATTACAATCAAGACAATCGTCTCTAATAAATAAAAATTCAATTTCACTAGGTTCATGCTTCAAAAGTTTTAGTAGAAGATAGCTTTGTCACCCTTTGTGTGTCATAATTTAGTACTTGTGTATCTAGCAAACACCCTTAAAACAATTTAGACTTTAAACAATGCATCCATTATTAAAGCAATTTGGAATGAAAAATACCCCCAAAATACCCAAGATTTTTTAGGAATTCTTAGAGTTTGCTCAAAACTAAACAAAAAGTTTCATCAATTAAAAAAAAAGTAACTTTACAAATTCAAACTAGACATGTTATCAAGCACATAGGAAAAGGAAACACAACAATATTACTTATGTATTGAAAGATTACAATGTTTGATCAGGAGCTTATCAATTAAAAGTATAAAAGTAATTTGAAGTCTATCCTCTTTTTACATGTGACATCTAGTATCGAAGTCTTTGAAAAAATATAATGTTAAATAACAAAACATGCATAACCATATTCAATTAAGGGCTTCTCAAAATTTACTCTACAAGTTTTTCAATTTGAGGTTTGTTTCTAAGAGCCCAAAACTCTAAAAAAATTAAAGAGTTGCAATGGACAATCTTGCACAAAATCTTTAATAGGAAATTCATAAACATTTTTTTTCAAGAATTTGACTTTGATGCTTAAAATAGAACTTTAAAGGAATAAAAACAAAATTACCAAAATAGGATAGGCTTCAAATCACTTTTAATTTAATTAAATAAAAACAAAATACCAAAATAGTACTTTGGTAAGATTTACTTAACTTCAAAGTTTAGTTGACACCCAAATATGGTGCTTTTGGCATTTAGTATAGTTTCAACAATGCATCCATTATTATGTAGGAAAAATAAGGCACAAAAAGTTCAACTAAAGTAGAGTGATCTAACATTGAACACACTTACAACTTTGAGCTAGCTGATCTAACATTGAACACACTTACAATTTTGAACTAGCGCCAAAGTTCAAGTTAAATTTTTTTTTTTAAATCCCCATGATCTATGCAATTTTGAAGCCACTTCAATGGAAGATTATTGTTTAAAAAACGGATGATTTCAATGAATGTTATGAGTAAGTGATAGATGAAAGGTACAATATTCTTTGAAGTTTAAGAGGTGTTGTAGCATTGTGCATTTCATTGAAGTGTCAGTCAAAAAAGAAATTGTACTATGAGCTTCACAATAACTATTCTTTGGATTTTTAAAGGTGCCCTAATATTGCACACTTCTTTATGTGTCCATTTAACCCCTAACTGCCTCATCGACCATATATGGTCGATCTGAAATTTCAGGCTCATTTTGAAGTGGGCAGTTAAATTCGTTTGCCCGTTTTAAAATTTTTTGGGGGCAGTTTTTAGGGTTAACTATTCAAAACTTTCATTTTTCACTGAAAAAGGTACATATTTGATTGTTGAGAGGTCTCCAAAGCCATTTATGTCCGTTAGTGGAAGAGTAAAGCTTGCTAATTTTACTTCATTTTTCAACTTTGAGCAATTTCACTTGATTTGAGATCTAAAAACCTCCACTTATCCATTTGCTTTGAAAATGGTTCCAATGGAAAGAGTAAAGTGTTTTCATGATTTTCACCATTGAAAATTTAAACAAGCAAGTCTTCATTTGGAGTTATTTATGATTTATGCTTATAAAAAAATTTGCATCTCAACAATTGCAAGGTGAATTGTGTAATGAATTTAATAGCTTTCAAGTGATATTAAGTTTTTTGAAAGGGCATTTTAGTGTGCTAACACAATTTGTAGTTGTTCATGTCACCTCCAATCCCCAAAAACTTTTATGTGCAAATTCTGAAACATTGTGGGGAGGGGCAACATACTAAAAATAGAAAATGTAAATTTTTCTTGTTATAATCTCACAACTCTTATGCAATTTTGCACTCAAAATTGGTGTGCATACTAAGCAAGCTTTTTAAACATCCATACGGTTAGATTTTGAAAAAAAATCAATTTGCTTCAATGGGGATAACTATAAGCCCGTGCTCTTTTTTCATGGGAAAAACACACTTGGAAAGGCTTAGGCACTTAGGGGTTAAGCTAGATGCACAATATTAAGACAACATACCGTACTTCATTATGACTCAAATCTGACATTCTTCAAGAATTGCAATTTTAAGTTGAATGCATGATGGGAATGGACTCGTTGGGAATGGACTCAACTACCTTTATTGCAGAATGGATTGGAAGCTGTTGAACGTTCAGTGAAGCGAAAGCTGTTAGCCATAAATAGATTAGATCTGCTCTCTCAAAGGAATTGCATGAAGAGCGGAAATTGATGGTAAAAGAAAGCTCTTGGAATTCAACAAACTGGAAGCTGTACTGTACATGGAGTGAGTCAATTACGTCTCCTTCTCCAGATGTTTTACGAAGGAAGCATCTGGAAGAGTAAGCATCCGATTCAATGACCAGCTCACAGCCCTCGTTTCCAGAGCATTGTGCCTAGGTTTGATACGGTTCTCCAGGCTGTACCCGAAATACTGAGGAAAATCAACCAACTCGGAATTATCTCGACCCGTTTCCACAAAATACTGCCACTTGGGCCGTATATTGGCTTCCGTGCTTAGCCCTAAAAGTTGCGGAAATCGAAGTATGATTGTACTCAGCTCATCCACGGTGTAACCGTTCTTTGAAAAAAAGAAAATTGTAGGCTTGATGTTGAGCTCAAGGCTCAGCCCAAGGACTTGAGGGGACCTCGACACGAGAGTTTTCAAGTCTTTCACCCCAATGCTGTTGAAATAATCTGCAAACGGCTGAAGCTTTGTCTTGACACTGTAGCCAATGATTTGAGGAAACCTTGTGAGTACCTTGGCTGATTCATTCGGGGACAGCCCTATCAAAGAAAGAAATCTCACCACCTGCTGTACCTTGCCAACGCTGTACGTCAAAATATGAGGGAACTGCGAGAGAATTTTCACCCAGCCCTCCGAATCCACCCCAAGCTCCTTCAGTAACGCAACTGTTGGCTTGATATTCTCTTCTAAACTGCACCCGAAGAGCTGAGGCCTCTTCAAGATGATTTTGGGTATGTCAGCGGATCGGACTCCCAAGTCCAGTAGGAAATCGATTATAGGCCTGACTTTCTCCTCCACGCTGTAGCTTGCAATACACGGGAACTGAGACACAAGTTCAGCAACTTCAGCAATAGGAAACCCCAACTCCAGGAGATGAACCAACGACAGAGGAAGCTTCCCATGCACCATATGTACTTGGAGTATGGGAAAACTGGTGAACTTGACCTTCCCAAGGACTGGAGATACGAAGGTGTCCCCAGAATAGTATAATTCCTCATCCATTGTCTTTCCAGAGGGGGCATCAGGGAAGCTCAAAAATGCGTCAACGAGTCCTTCCTTGTGTTGTGCTCCTAGAGTCTCCAAGAAGGGTGATAACGGTCTTCTTACTTCGGATGCCGTAAGCTCTCTCCCTGTGAAACACGCGACATCATATTTCGTAACAAGAAGATGAAGAAAATCATGTATAGCCATTAAATTAGAACATAACCTTTAAAATAACAACTACTATGAGAATACTGTGAGGAGAAAATGACAAACTTGCTTCACGTTCCAGCAAGTACAAGCCCTCAGGTATGTTCAACACCGTGAAAATCTTCTATTTTTCATTAATTGTTGAGCTTTCAGCAGGCATTGTACGCCAAAAGACTCCCAAGTTCTTGCTAATCCTAAAATTCCACGGTAAAAGGATTCTTTGAGGGTAGGATAACAGAAAAGATAAATTCAAGGAACATCGAAGAGATTTCACCCAGCCGCGGCGACACAGCAGATACCAGAACAGAATATGTCACGTCTAGGTTCCTGAGGCTTTGTAGAAGAGATGGGTAAACCTGTAAGATAGCGTATGCGATAAAACGTGGGTAAGAGGGACAGAAGATGAGCAGTCAGACGAGTGGCTTTCTTCACTGCACGTGCAGCCAGAGACCCACTTACACCCCGAGCTTGGAGGAACTCAACGAGCATGCTTTTCACCTCTTCTCGCTCGCCCATCATGTCCTTCAAGTCCAGACGATTCATCTCCAAGGTTTTCTGTCCGCCCACTGCTCTCAATGGTCAGACATCAATAATAGCAATTCAGGTACACATATTTCGGGAACTTAGATGGAGATTCTAACGCTGCCTGAGCAGTCATCAATAATTCGTGTTTCACTAGATTTTGATTGACTGCCTGGGGTCCCCCAAAATCGATATGACATAGTTTGAATGCGTGACAAATGTGTAGGATATTCCAAAATGTTATCTTAGAGAAGATCATATAAAAGAGGTCTGCGTGCACTCAGTTCCAGGATGAGGCAAAGGAGAGTTTGTGCTTCACCTGCTGCGTCATTTCCTGTTGCTGCCACATCCAAAGGTTGATAGTTGCGAGAGGAACTCAGGGCTGCCAATCGACAAAGCGAGGTCCCAATGATCTCTGAGTTGGACCCTGGAATTAGTGAAGTTCCAATTCGGAGTGCCTTCCCTGCTAATTGAAAGTGGCGTTAATCTTGGATGAGAAGCACATAATACACAGACAATTTATTCGTCACTCAGACAGTAAAATTACAAACTATTAAAAGGCGTATCAAAGGCGTCAAAGTCCTGTCTGAAAATAGAAGACCTGATTGTACTACTTAACCAAAGGTCATATGATCAACCCCTAGCTCGGTGACCCCTCTTTCTGTTTGAGTTAAAAAAATTCAAGAAATAATTCAATCTTCCACACCCTAAACAACCTTAGCTATGACCTCCAAGTCAAGATATCACTATCAGCTATTTTTAAATTGACTAATAAAATTCCTATTTTTTATAAATAAAAAAAGCATTACTATGAGTTGTTTTGTTTTTCTTAAACTTTAGAAGGAAAATGAAATTATTTGTTATTTTCTGAAGTGTAATGTGTGATAAAAAATTATATAACTTACAAAATATGTTAGAGTAATCTGAAACATTATCAAAAGTGGAGGTTGTGAAGAGAGACAAGTAGCTAAAATTCATTATTGATTGTTTGGTACTAAAAATCAGTTCTTTGTGAGCATTAGATATTCTTTTTACGCTAATAGCCTCTACAATCTTAATAAATAATTCTTTGAGCCTACAAAATTTACACAACCCCTTGCAAATGCCAATGAGAAAAACTTCTTAATCATGCCCACAGTGCCACAGAGCTTATAGGTCAGTTTAAGATGTACATTGATTTCAAAGACATAGCTCTATGATGACATTCTGATAAGCTAGAAAAGTGGCTAGCAGTCATTCTTGTCCTGGTACGAAGTTTCACAAGACTGATACGCTAACCTACAGTTGGATCTGCCATCTCACCAGGGTGAATTTTTTTCTGGAATACCGAAAAGAGCAAACCATGGGGGTAGGATTTAGGGTTTAGGGTTTCACAGTACACGTACCAGAGGAAGAGCTGCAGCAATTCGCTGCCAACACATCGTCAATCACAAGTGCTTGAAGAGCTGTTTTCATCCCTACCGAAGTCATCTCAAACCTCTACTTGAAAACTCGCACAAGTCGGCAGTTCAAATCACCTACGTACAGAAAAACAGAGCTGTAAGAACGAAACACCCACCCTTACTATCGTTTGCACTAAAATCGACATTATTTCTAGACTTTTAGGTATTCGAACCAAACACCGGAACCCTGCAAACTTTCTTCACACAGTAAACCCTGGATTGCAAAATTTCACCCTAAAACAAGTAAAAACTAGACAGACAGAGACGTACCATTCTTTGACCATGCTCAACAAAGCCTCCATCTAGTCTCCTGGAATGCACTTCTTCGAGAGGGCGAGGGAAACGCATTGCGGTTAGCGCACCCAAAACGGCGAAACTCGCAATCGAGAACCACGTTCGAATTGCAACGCTCATTCAGCAAAGTTCGGGCAATCCGCATTCCTTGATAGTCGAGCACTTCGCGATGATCTAAGCAAGCTCCTTGTTTGGACACAAATCTATTCTCAAGCTAAGAAACAGAAAGAGTGCGGGAAGAATCGCACAACTGTTCAGATAAGTATTGCTCCACTAAACAGCGAATCGTTAGATTCTTTGAAGAATGCAAATGTGTTTTATCGCAAATCTTCCAATCACGAGTAAAACTCCGGACCTCGCTGGAAACCTGGAGTCAATTGAAAGCATGATATGCACAGTATAAGTTATGCCCAGTTGAAGGACTAGATAATTGCAAAGCAGGCCAAGTTATGTAAACTAATCGCCACCAAGCCGTGGGTGGCGAGGTTGGTTCTCATTGACCTTGCCGTTATTTTGGATGACTTGGCCTACTTTGAATGTGAACTCAATGGATTGAATGGTGCATTTTTTGTTGTTGTTGGGCCATGTTGGAAGCACGTAATTTTTTTCATTTTTTATGAAGTGCCAAAGTGGTGATATAGAATATTACAATGGTGCTCCAAATTTCAACATTCATGTATATATTAGATAGAAAATTTCACATTAGCACATACATTAGAAGAGTTTTGAGGCCTCTATGAGAGTGTGAGTTCCTTGCAGTTTCTACAATCTAAGAACATGGCTATAGCTACAATATGACTTGGTAGAGAGACTACCACATCAGATGATATTAATTTATTATTAAATAATATTTTAAAATTTTAAAATTTTAAAGAAATACTAAAATTTGTTATTATTATTTTAATTATTTAATAATCAAGTTGCCTTGCCATGGTTCACGACAAGGGAACAACTTCAAATAGTCTCTTAGAGGCCTCAAAACTCCTCTAATGTTACATGTACATAATTCTATTTTCATCTACAATCTAGAAATTTCGTTCAAGATTTTTTATTTAATTGAAGTTTTTCGACAAAAAACTTCATAATTTGTTGACATTTTTTAGCCAAATTATTTTTTTGGTGCAATTTGGTACTATAATGCCCCCCCCAAAGCCTTGTTTGGAAAAGTGTTGTTTGGAATTACAACATGTCAAGACATAAGTGTGCATTACAAGTACATGGTGTTGGATTGGGGTATTCACTAAGGTATAGCCATTGGAGGATTGTATGTTCTAGGGGTTTGTCTTTGAAGATTCTTGTAGTCATGAGTAAAAAACATCTAAATATAGTGTGTGATAGTAGGAGTTTATGTATTTTGTGAATTGCTTTATTATACCTTTGGGTGTGTATCTTTTGAGGTTTGGATGGATGTAACATAATAGTAAGTGTATATAAGCATCAACATTAGATGGGATTCCGGGGGGCTGGAGGAACGTTTTGGTGCCGTTCCCAGCTCCGTTCCCTGGGAACCCCATCGAACGCGACGGCAGATTTTTATTTTTTTTCCAAAAATTTATAAAAAAAATAAAAAAAATAAAAAAATAAAAAAATAAATATTATCCTTAAAATGAAAAACAAAGTTAATTTTTTTTTTTTTTTTTAAACTCTGACTGGCAGTCACTTGGCCAGGTCAGCACAAGCGGGGAACGGCGGGGATCGGACTGGTTTCGACTGGGGAACTCACAGCCCTCCCCGATGGCTGAATCCCATCTAATGTTTGTTGTAGGTTGCATAGTGTGCAAAGCAAAGATGGATGTTGAATTGGCTATAATAGATGTTTGCATGTTTGTCCCATGTTTGTCTATATTGAAATTTGAAGAGGTGTGTGATTTGGGCATTTGGGATGGAACAGATAATTCGAAATTTATTTGATAAGGAATTATTGATATTTAATTTATTTTTCCATTTTTCCATACTTGAGAATTATTAAGTTAGTAATGCATTTGAAGGGGATTTCGAGTTTGTGCAACCTTCATGAACTTCTATATCGTAAAAGACAATTCTTTTCATTATTATATATATATATATATATATATATATATAATTAAAATAAATATAGTAAAGCACTAACATGTTAAGGAAAACATGAATAAACAATATTGAAACATCCTAAAATATTTGTTTAATTCATGTCAATGTTAGCGTGCATCTCAAGTGGCCTTCAAAATGATTTAGTTTGTTAATGGGATGCCTAAAGTAGTTTAAAATCATCATTTAATTTCCATTTTGTGTCTACTAAAAAAAAGTTTAAAACTAAAAAGTTGAAATGCCAATCAAGAAACCCCATTGAACGCAACGGCAATTTTTTTTTTTTTTTTTTAAATAAATAAAAATTAAGTCCTTAAAATGAAAAACAAAGTTTAATTAAAAATTTTTTTTTTTTTCAAAAACTCAAACCTGGCAGTCGCTTGGCCAGATCAGCACAGGCGGAGAACGGCGGGTATCGGCGGGTTTCAGACTAGTTTCGACTGGGGAACTCACAAAAGGCCCTCCCCAATGGCTGAATCCCATCTAATGTTACTTTTGAATTATGCGGTCTTAATTCTAATGCAATTGTACAAAATCAAATAATTGACATCTAATGCCAAATGAATATAAAATAATTTTACTTCGAAAATTTTAGGCGAATTACATAAAAAATGTATGTAAAATCTTGAAAATAGAAAAAATGGAAGTTTAAGATGGATTGTGTAAAATGTGCATTCATACCATTCTATTTGGCTTCTAATTATGTTTATAAAAAAAAAGTTTGAAAAATCATTTTTTTTAAAGTGGTCCAATTTTGACTTCAAAAATCATTAGAGGTTTCTCAACTATTTCTTGATGTTGGAAACTAGCCATTGCTAGTTAGAATTAAAAATTATTTAAAAAAATTATTATTATCTAATGTAGAAATCACTCTGCCATATCAACTTGCTGCTGTGGCCAAGTTCTCATAGTCTGGGAATTTGGGGGAACTTGCAGCCCTATAAACAAATTGAATTTAATCTAATGTGTAAAATATATCCATGTACAATACAAAAAGGTTTAACATTTAGGGCAGGATGGTATGGATTTATAAAGGTGACAAAGGAATAGAATACCATATATTTAACAAAATTGACATTTTAACCCTTTAACAACATTTGATGGCCTAAGAAGTAGTCCAAGGGGGGATCAAAAATCTTTCTAAAGTGGGACTTAGAACTTGCTCCTTGCCTGATATCTAGGGCATATAAAATTGATCAATGAATAGTGTTTAGACTTTGTAGCCTAAAAGCAATGCCGAGCAAGCCTTCTTCACTATTGAAGTGGGCCTAATAGGTTGAAACATTCCAAAAAAATCTCAAACTTAAGTCATTTGAGAAGTCATTTTTTTAATCAAAAATGCACTTGAAACTAAAGGATATTTCACACTATGGCCAAAAGACAAGTGGGTGTCGGTTTTCATATAAACCAAAGACTCATGTTATTATTTCAAATTACATCATTTTGGACTCATGGTATGTTATGTTTGAAGAGAATAAGTACAATTTGGGCCATTTGCCTTCAAGTTAGCAAACGCTCTTTACATTTCAGTACATACTGATAGCAATCCAAATATTTACATGTAGTGCCTAAAAAATTTAAATATCTTAATCCATTAACGTCTGTGGTCGATTTAGGAGGCAAGCGTAGTTTTTGTATACAATTATGAGAAAGTGCCATTTTGTGCTCTCTTAATAAATGTAATCTTAGATCAGATTGAATAGATAAATTCCATGGGATAGGTTCTTGCACCAAACAAAAATTGAAAGTGATTCAACGGTTCACATCTTTGTAATAACTCTTCAAACATTGATGTGTTGTTAACAACCTTTGGCGCTAGTGCAAAACTAGGGTTAGCTACAATTGGGCATAAATTTGCATATATTCTTTTGAAATTGACTAATTCCTTCACATACACACACACTTGTTCTTTGAAATAAATATGCATTTTTCATTGAAAATTCCAATATGAAAGGCCAGACACATAGTTGTCCTTTGAAATAATTATGCATTTTTCATTGAAAATTCCAATATGAAAGGTGAGGCCATTTCAAGTTTGAATAAACACAACTCACTCATTTTTGCACACATTCTCTTGAAATTGATTTTGTTAAGAGCGTATGAAGACACTTTAAATGTGTTCTTCTCTAAGTTTTTGGAAATCAAATGTTCTACAAATTGTAGGAGACAAAAAGTATTGAAATCGACCACAAAGTGGTCAACCGGTCCTTAATGGGTTAAAAAGACTATCACAGATCAAGATATGCTGTGGAGGAGAATGATTGAGTTAGGGGAGTCCATGCCTCATTCACTATGTCATTCACAGTTATCAGACATGGAGAGGAATGCTGCAGGGAGGTCTATCGGAATGGAAAGTACATCAATTGCGCTGGCAATAACGGTTTTCAAGTGCAAAAATCTTCTAGGACTTACTCAGCAAGCGCTGTCCAAATTTTTGGTGAGCTTTTAATCCGGGTGACCGTTTCGACTCCCATATTGTTTGCAGACCTGAAAACTTGTGAATATTTGATGTGCATTCTTGACAGTATCGTTCATCCGGGTGGAGTAGCGGCCGCCTGTAACCCAGGTGGGGGTGTAACTAGGATAGTGAGGACCTGAGGCTCTGAGCAGGGTTCGCCGGAGGCATGTGGAGGGCCTGTCCACTCCAAGCATGGAGTCCGCAGTGCTGTCCGATCGTAGGATTGGGCGGTGCTGCAGATGTTGAGGGAGGCACCGCGTGAGGCGGGCAACCGAGCAGCGCTCACTCCCCGCTCTGTGTGGTGGAGGGATAGCGGGCCTGAACGCTCTTCTGTGAATCAGCCCTGCGAGGCTTGCTTTCACGGACCACTATCCTTTTTTGGTTCATGTAATTTATTAACCTGAGGTGTAACCCATGAGCTACCAGAGATAATTTGACTTCCTGATATCCAGAATAAAGAGAAGCCATGCTAAAAGTACTTGTATAGTTACATTAATCATGAAATGCCTTTAAACTATAATGGTAACAATATGAAGTACTGCAAGAGTATATTAACCCCTGAACGCCTCAATCCTTTTTCAAATTTTGACACATTTTTGCTTATATCTTTGTACAGTAATACCATTTACCAAAATTTCATGAAATTGGGCATAAAAGAAGGTTGTCTTTTCAAGATTCAAGTGTTACATTGGATGAATGAGAAGGTAGTTGGATGAAACAGCGCCTGAAAGCCCTCTGTTCATCGTCCAGAATATGGACGTCGGAGCGCTTAAGGGTTAACCTTTTTTGCCTATGGAGTACTTAGTACTAGATACTTTTCATATCCAGGTCTCCAAAATGAGTGTCCCATGTATGCACACTCCATGGAAGGCACTAACTGAACTAGCTATACCTGACTTTTAGTCAAATTTCAGTCTTTGATCGGGTTCAAGCATTGTCAGTAGTGTTCTCTCTAGTTCTGACACTGAATTATGTGAATGCACCAACTCCATGCAATTTAGAGTTCTGTTGAATTCAAAGCACAGTATCTACCCAACACTAAATAATCCAATGCTCTAGTAAGTTAGAGTTGTTGTCATCAGCCTTGCAGTAGCTGGAGTCACAGGAATCTCATATCCCGTTCCCTGTGTTGATTCCCGGTGAGTTTCATATTTCCCACTGAACTTTAGAATTTGACATCTGTAAAACTTTGCTAATTACAGTAATTTTGTACACATGTCGCAACTGCACATACACAGGGAAATATGAAACTCACCGGGAACTCACCGGGAATCAACACAGGGAACGCGATATGAGTTTCCTGTGAGTGAAAGAATGATATCACTAAGGACCGAACCCTGACACTGGCCCATTCATTGTAAGTCACTTAGAACATACTCTAGTTAAATATGCTGAAAAGAATAATTCTTACAATTATGCACTTCAGCATGTGATCCAATATGCGGAGAAGAGCAACAAACGGTAGAGTATACTTTGTATTTAAGAATCTAAATCAAACTCCTTGAAACTTGAAAGATAACATATACAGAGATATTGAACTTTTAACGACTGTTAGTTTATTTCATATATCTGCTCATGTGAAATGCAAGGCTTGATCAGAAAGGTGATTGAAGCCATCACCAACAAGGTAGAAAACCTGTAGATGCAGCGGAGGTCACATTCTGCCAGTACACTTGAGTTCCAACGCTTGCATCGCTCCGGTCCCGGTCCTAAAGTAGTATATATTAAAGTATGTTTTGAAGTAGTAAATACGAAATTAAAATCCAAAAAGCAATCTCCATGTTGAAAGTTAAGCCTAAGCTTTGTACAATTTCAAAGTGTAAGTGAAAAGGTTGTCATGGCTTTGCGCAGTATATCTTTCACTGCTTACTCATTTTGAGAATTTACTGGCATTTTTTTTTGCAAGTTCACTTGCTTAAGACAAAGGAGCCCGTTCAAGCTTTGGTTGCCTTGGAGCCCTTGGCCTTCTTCTCAGACTTCTCAATCTTGTCTCCACTTTCAGTTCCAGTAGCTTTCTTTTGCGGGAGCAACACGCTATGGATGTTGGGCAGTACACCTCCGTAAGCAATTGTCACGCCAGACAGTAGTTGTCGTAGGTCCTCATCGTTCCTGACGGCCAGCTGAATGTGACGGGGAATGATCCTGCGCTTCTTGTTATCCTTGCTCGCATTTCCAGCCAACTCCAAAACCTGGAAACAACAAATGCATATTTCGAATTATATCATGTACTGCAATTGCAATATCTTGGCCACTCTGATCCAATCCAATCAAGGCATGCATTAGGAAGCCCAAGGAGCAACTAGAAAGTGCTCTTGAACCTCAACACTCTTGAACTCACACACCTCAGCTGTGAGATACTCCAAAACGGCAGCCAGATACACAGGAGCTCCGGATCCCACACGCTGCGCATAGCGGCCCTTCTTCAAGTAGCGGCCCAGCCTCCCAACCGGAAACTGAAGCCCCGCTTTGGCGGACTTGGTGACGGTCTTCTTCCGAGCAGCACTGGATTCTTTTCTTCCAGACATGGCGACAGTCTAAACAACGATCCACGCTCCAGCAACAATTGAAAACAAGAGAATGCGAAAGAGGCGAACGAAGTGGAAGAAATAAATGTACTGTGAGAAGAAGAGTGGACACCAGCGTAGCCCTTGATCAAGTTTTATAGGAAGTCTACAACTGCTGAGGCATGCAGGACTACTACTAGGGGAACCATTCCCGGAGCCTGCTGCCGAGGCAGACCTGCTGAGGGTAGAATGTTTTTGTCGAGGTAGGCCTGCTTCTGGGGGAGTCGAGGGAAAGCCAATCCCATGGCAATGCCAGAGCATGGACTTGAAGGAACGATGAGTCCCTCCAAAATGGACATTTCCCACGCTTGCAAATACTAAGATTTTGAGGAGGAAATCACAACTCAGAAACATTATTTCTCTGCTGTGACCTATAGAATTTTTACCCTGGGAGCAACATACTCATGCTACTGGGAGTCATGGAGAAACTCCTCTTGCATTTAAGATTGAAGTTTTCTTTCGAATAGCATGACAATTACATACTGTCTTACGTTAAATGATGGCTCTCCGGTCTACGAAATGTGAGTCCACCAACTCTGTTTTGTGTGTTGCTGCACGCATAGTCTACGCACGTGCAGTTGTTTTGCAACCGAAAACTAAAATTCCACAAAATTGGTCCATTTTCTGTATTACACAGCACTGACTTTCGTAACACCCAAGCACTGCGAAGACTCAAGACTCATACCCTCCAGACTTACAAACTGAAAAGCAAGTTATATACAAATCAAATCTGAACACAGTGAGTACAAACTTATGCACACAAGGATTATCAAAGGGTCAGTTGAAATTTTTTCATTTGTAGCAAGTGCTCAAGATTCATATATATTCGATTACCCTAAACATGTCTGTAAGAAACTCAGGGCCTAATCTCCAAACTACAAAGTAGACAATCCAAGCTTGATAACCAGTCAGCACTCCACGCCAAGTCACAATTTCACAATCCCATCTGCCGCTACATGCATGAGTTGCCCCATATCCACGATCTGCGGTTTTAGACGAGTACCAACTTGCCAACATCAGATTCACTCTGTATTCACCAAGAACGTACAACCCATAATACACTGCATGAAATGTCTTTGCTCTGTAAATAAGTGGTCTTGTTGGTTAGCAAATGTGCAGTAAAGGTACACGACTGTCAAGCGGCTACGGGTTGTCAAGCTTTGAAATCAGGACGCCCGACAACGTTTCACCTCCCGGAGTCATGATATTCTCATAGGTAGACTAGAAAGGGTATGAAGGAGCCCATCTCATTTGTCCTCAACCAAACCACTTTTCGACTTCTAGTAAATTCTAATTGTACTAAATTGTACATTTAATGGCTTAGTAGTGTGAATATGTATATCACTGATCGTGATATTCTATGAAGAAGCATGAGTAGGGGAGTCAATGCCTCAGAACTATGTCCTCAGGAGTAGTGTAACATTGATCAGTAATATTCAACAGTAATCAGTGTCAAAAGAACTCATGAGCACAGAAGGATATTCAACAGTAATGTCAAAAGAACTCATGAGTACTGAAGGATATTCTCCATTTCTAATTCATGAGCAGAAGCGTTAGGTCTAATGATCTCGTAATCGTTAGACTCAATAGCAGTATTTCAAGAAATTGGCTTGTTTCCAATTAAACATCAGGAGGTGAATTTCCTCAGATCTGTGTACTTGAATGTGACTCACAACTCCGACACTTTTCAACACGCCGTTTTATTGGATGACTGTGACCATGAGGGTGTAAGCCCAGATATATTCTGTGGAGTATCTCATGTTCACTGATACTAAATTACAAACACAATATTCCAGCTGAAACTGGCATGGTTGAATTGCGAAGCCAAATCAAATTTACAAAAGCGGAGGAAGCTAACTGAAGCAGGTGAAGAAAAAAGATGCTGACTCATACTCTTGTTCCTGCATCATTCGCAGTCATTACAGATGAAGGCTTTAAGTTGCGACAAGGAAATCTCTCACTTGAAACATCTAGTGACTGAAACCGAACTCCCGTGCAAAAATCTGAATCGTCAATTTTGTTAAATTTGCACCATTGGGTGCCGGCGGCAAAAATTGTACCTCCAATCTACACAAAGCTCTGAAAACCAAGACAGGATTGAGATAGAATTATGTTTCAAGTTGCACATCCTGAAAGCCGGTGCCAAAGTTTTGGAATATGCAAATTTAATGAAATTGGTGTTCTAAACCATTTAGTTATTTCTCATGTAGGAAGGAGACAAATTTGTCTCATTTGGTTCATGGATGATTAAAATCCAAGCTCCTAACAACTATATGATTATACAATCACATGCTACCAAGCAATACACAATCATAGTCCATCACTCCACCCAAATGGCAACAAGTCATTTGCTCGAGCCAATTGCAGTTGCAGCTTTACTATGTCTTGAGCCATTTGGTTTATCTCCTCCAAATGTTGCACTGCATTCTCCTGTACTTCTTGCATCAATTCAGAGTTCCTTTGTTCCATTTGTTTACTTTGTCTTGTTAGATCGCTCCTCTCTTTGAGAAGTTGATGAAATTGCGAATTTGCTCCCTCCATAGTGAAATTGGTATTGGTATCTTGGCTAGAGCCTTCTATAGTTGTTTTAGATGTCACCCGATGCAAATCCGGACAATTGAACCATGCAGGATTTGGTGGACAAGGTGGGATGACATTGGTTGAAGTTGTAGCCTCATTAGTGTTGATTGTGTTATTGGTTGGCTTTGCACTAGTTCCAAGTTCATATAGAGCAATTATGTTCATCTCTCTTGTCATGGTGATTCCACACATTGAACAAGATTTGGGTTCATTTTGAAGCCATTTGTAGATGCATGACCAACAAAAGATGTGACTACATGAAGTTGGGATTGGATCAGTTGAGGGCTTCATACAAATGTGGCACTCCACTAGATGTGGACAAAGGTCTGATTGGTCATCAACATGTTTGCCAAATGCAGTGGATAACAATGCACCACTTTTCTCCATAACTAGAACAATCTCTATTCTAGTATTCTTCTAAAGTTTTCTTGTAAATTTAAATCAAAATATCAAATTTATTCTAGCATGAACCACCCAACCATGAAGTCACCTTCAACTAAAACTTTTGTTTTAAATATATTCACTATAATGAATATATTTGAGAGACAAATCCAAAAATCAATAACAAAAGATAAGAGAAGATGAGATCCTTTTCATCTAACCTTGAAGTTTTATATAGGTCTCTACCATGCATCATTGCCTTTTACTTTTATTTTTACTTTTACTTTTATTTTTTTTAAAAGTAAAAGATACTTTCTTATTAATGACTTTTTCATCTTCAACATGTATCTTACAATGTTATGGATTGATATTCTTACAATTAGGTGCCTTGTACTTTTACTTTAATCTAAAAATACATTATCTTTCACTTTGTCGTAAAAAAGTGAAAAATACTTTCTTACTAACCATTATCTTATTTTATTTATCTTCAACAAGTATCACTATGGCCTACCTTCCATATTACAGTAATAGTTGATTGATATTCTTGCAATTAGCTGACCTTGAGTAGTACTTACTTGAATTATTTTGACTAAATTCTACAAACTTGAGACTTAACACTTTGGTCAACACTTTTCTAGAATAGAGTTCAATATTTCTTGACCATCAATTCGCTCTAGAGAAAAGAAGTTTGAATTGCACTCAATCAATTGTCACTTTAAATAAGTAAAGCACTGATTGATTGCTTAGATTAGAAGTTGAATATTTTTATTGCTTCAAGGCCCTACCTTTGTACTTATGTAGGCAATAGGATAGGCTTAAGTAGTACAACCTAGGTAGTGAGAATCAACTTAAGTCATTTTGGTTTGCATGACCTTTGGGCTTGGAACCTCAAAAAAATGGATTGATATGCATTGCACATTAAGCCTCAATAGTACTTGAATTCCATAATTATGGAATCTATTCAAGTAGGCATTCATTTTTTGTACATCATTATTTGTTTAGCATATTCTTCCAAAAACTCGTACTCCACCTAGATCTATCCCCATTTGGCACAAAATCAATATGTGTTTCTTGCAATTGCAATGACCTATAAAAATATGATATGAATAAAATCTAATACTTTTTTTTGACACTACCGGTATTGAAGCCCACTTCACCATAATTTCATTATACAGTAATTCTTTGATTAGCAACTTCATTTAGATTTTCAGTGCTCAAAATGGAGTCATCTACTTTTTACAAAATTATCTTTTTGTCTCGGCAACTTTGAGTGAAAAAACTTTCTTTCATCAGGACTTTCTTCAAGAAGTACCCAACCTCTTTCATTCACTACCAACGATTCAACAACTAAATATCACACCAAAGTATTAGATGAGATCTAGGGGGTTGGAGGGCCATTTCAGGTTTGTTCCCATCTTCATTCCCCCAGGCCTCATTGAACGCCGATGTCAAAAAAAAATTATAAAAAAATAAAAATGAAAGTTTATTTTAATTTAATTTTTTTTGCAAAAGAAGTGACGTGACAATCAGTGTGCCATGTCAACGCAGCTCGTGAACTGCAATTTCGGCCAATTTTGGCTAATTCCTAGATTGGAAACTCACAGCCCCCAAATAGGAAAAAAACATCTAATGTCTCCTACCGAGGCTCAGTAGAAAGCAAATGAATTCTCGACAGTTGAGTTTGGATTCAGTTGGCCCTATATAAAGGACCACACCAGCAGCACATTTAACTTAATTTTCCACATCGTCTGGACTTGAGGGCTTTCTTTCAAGTGCCATCATTACAGTGAATACTGAATAGTGCTATTTACTTTTGAGACTGATCGAGGGGAGCATTGGATTGTAGGATTGGAAGCTAAGATCATAATCATGGATGGACGTTTGCTTTCGACAAGGACCCGTGTAAGCTCTATCGATCTATCCCGAGTGTCGATAGTCGCCTGCAACATCTGCTCCCTCTCTCCCCCAACTAATCCAGTGATCACTGCTTGTGGCCACTCCTTTTGCTGGCAATGCATGTGCCGACACCTGCAACGCCAAGCCAGGCCATGCCCTGTGTGCTCAACCATATTGAGCAGCAGCATCAATGTCATTCCTTATGTGCGTGACAACGGAGCGTTGATACTATGCTTGCCAACGAGTGAGGACCTGGAGCGGAACTATGACGTCCTGGATTCGATTCGGACCAACTCGGCGTTGGCAAATGTGGAAGTGCCAGCTTTAGAGCCCCGGGCTTCGAGTGGTGAGATGCGCGACATGGCTGTGTTCGGTGAGGGCAACGACTTGAATTGTCAGCGGAATTACAATTTGTTTCTGACGTCCAGGATTGAGGAGTTGCAGTGGCGAACACGTCGAGCGAAGCAAGCTTTGCTCAAATCGTGGGGGTCGCGGAGTCTAGGAAGAAAATCAACGGATCTGTGATACATCAATCATTGATTGTTGAAGCTCAGAATTACTCCAGACGTACCAATCAGGATTCTCTTTTGGACTAGGTGCACAATTAAGTGAGTTGCGTCAGAAAATTCTATTATGTCCTATATGTTGAACATACAGTACGTCCTACTTCCTAGTTCTCAGATTGGAGCTCACACAGGTTTCTTGAAAAATAAAATGGTCCAGACGAAAGGACTATGATGTACTCAGTCTCACGTCTGTTTTCTTGCAGTCAATGAGTTAGCTTGTTGCGATTTTGAGATCAGTTTTCTGATCGTGCAAGCGTGCAATAAATTTCATTGCTTTGGCTAAAGGTGGCATGTGACATTCTCTAATATTAGATCCTCTGTTTTCTTGTCAAGCCGTAGGCCATATCCAGTTCAAAACCTACTCAGTACTCCTAGATCCCACTCTATTGTGTCATCAGAAATTGCAATACAAGTGTTATAAAATAAAAAGTTGCTGAGTGAAAAGAGGGACCTCCTTCTCAGTTCTCCACCCGCTTTCAAGGTGATTAAAGAGCTCATTGTTGTCAATCTATTGAATGCTGCATCATCATGGATTTACGATGCATTGGTATCACAGCCTCGGTCACAATATAATCCTTGATTATGAGCATTGATCAATTTAAATATCTTCATTTGGGATTGATTTCCTGATATAATTTCTGTATCTTCATTTGGGATAGCATGCGAAAAATCGTTTTGCGGAAATGGACAATTCCGGATAATTACACATGGGCAACTAATTCTACGCCTTCGGATAACAATCATACAATGAAGGCATAGTTGTTTTTCTTTGATTAATTCACCCAAATAAAGAGAATGTAGTGTCACATGTGAGATCACGCATAGACAATTATGTGATTTGGAAGACTCTGCTGTGGAAAAAAGCGACCGCCTGTCAAGTGATGAGGATGTGCTAACTAGTAATTATCATTCCGGGCGATGGCCAGTCATCGTAATGAACCTCACCCGAATTCGTTGCTGAGTACAAATCAGGACTTCGATTAGATCACTCAGGCAATTGCCTAACCTTACATTCATATAGGTCACTCATGAGTTGCAGTGACAAACCCATTTGATTCCATTTGCAGTCATGCAGCTGTTGAATGAGATTTCCAAGCGAAATTTGCACTCCAGGCCTCCAGTTGCTGGAGGAAATCAATGCAACATCCAATTTTCCACAGATTTTCACACAATTTCTTGAACTTGAGAGGCACATCGCTAAGAAATTGGCAGCCAGTAAAAGGTGCACCAATGTACGTCCGAGCACAAGATTCGTATCTGGTGTCCGCAGAAGCTTGGTATGACCGCATTACATCCAGTTTGGGAGTAAAATTCGTTTATACAGAGTGAAGCCGAGAAGCGCAACAAATTTTCTAAGTCTGTTGGTTTCCTCCTCATGGGGAATTTGCGCGTTATATGCAGCCCACAATTGGGTTCAATTTTCTGGATACATATCATTGATTTATCTTGGGCTTTGCATTGAATTTCATCCTTGGTGTGAATTATGGAGACTAGTTATGAAATTGATCTCAAATCCATCATGAAATTTTCATGATGGACAGGTTCAATGATTAGAATGTCAATTTTGTTAAATTGTTGGAATTCCACAACTTAGGGACTTTGCCACTTTTTCAGGGCGTTCTGCCTGAAATGCAAATGAGTATCAGTCCTAGTTTATAGACCTTCGTGTAGAGGAGTGTCACAGAAAAACGCGAAAACAACACCGAGTGGGAGTAATGCTTGAACCAAGTACATGCTGATTGCATTAAAATTCTCATGTAGTGGCGAGGAGGTTTGGCTATATTAAAAGATCTATCATAGATCTTGATTTAATTCCGTGAAGGGGCATGATTAGGGAGCCCATGCCTCTGTCAGTATTCACAGTTATCAAACATGGAGAGGACTGTTACAGGGGATCGAATTGAACGGTACATCAATTGTGCAATAACCTCTTTCATGTGCAAAAAATCCTGTACGACTTACTCAGCAAGTGCTGTCCAAATTTTGCTCGAATATACTCCAGGAGACCGTTTCGACTCCCACATTGTTTGCAGACCTGAAAACTTGTGAATATTTGATGTGCATTCTTGACAGTATCGTTCATCCGGGTGGAGTAGCGGCCGCCTGTAACCCAGGTGGGGGTGTAACTAGGATAGTGAGGACCTGAGGCTCTGAGCAGGGTTCGCCGGAGGCATATTGAGGGCCTGTCCACTCCAAGCATGGAGTCCGCAGTGCTGTCCGATCGTAGGATTGGGCGGTGCTGCAGATGTTGAGGGAGGCACCGCGTGAGGCGGGCAACCGAGCAGCGCTCACTCCCCGCTCTGTGTGGTGGAGGGATAGCGGGCCTGAACGCTCTTCTGTGAATCAGCCCTGCGAGGCTTGCTGTCGAGGACCATTATCCTTTTGTAAATTTCACACTTGAGACAAATCCAATGTGGATGAATATAAATTAATTTGAGGAAGCCGTTTTCAAACGAATTGGCATCAATATGTCCAATAAGCTTGTTGAATTGGAAGCTTCCATTTGAAATAGAGTTCTGCAGAATTTGAAGAACACATTATCTTAATCACTTGTTTGTATGCATACTGATACATCATTACCGGTACTCTACTCTGTGATGTTTTTAGTTTGTTCCTCATTTAAAAAAAGCAATGGTCACATCAGTTTATTTAACCTTTTCAGCAAATCAGGGCCAGAGCAAAGGATTCAGAGCACTCAAATTGTGACTTTCAAGTGACCAGCGCCTCAAAAAAAGTGCAACGGTAATCTTTTGAAATTCGACCATTCAAACTCCTACAAGACTGCCGGGTTTACCTCGGATGTGTTAACAAGCATGACATCTTCAAAATTTAGAAATTTGCATCAAAATAGAAGATTTTAGGCCTGATGTTTCGAGATTATTCATACTCAAACTCCAAGACTAATTGCAAGAAATTGCTTCGTTTCCAGACGCCCGACTGAAACCTCATCTCCTCGTAAGTTAACTTACACCAGTCTGAGCTTAGATTTCACAAATTTGGCACTGTAGAACACGCCGTATAGTAAATATGACCTGTCATGCTTGAACAAATCCCCAGTGGTGATATTCCATTAGCGAATACCATAAACCAATCAGACACTAAGAATCGCATGAATACTGAATTTGTTCCGATATGTCAACTCCGGAGGTATCTTTGAACTTAAGATTTGTAATAAAATTTTCGTACCAATTCTGGGTCTAGACGGCCTGAAATGTTGAAAGTGGAGTTCTGTTCTCATAGCAGTTTGAATCCTACAAGGGTGCCTCGGGGTGAGGATCGGAAGCCACTAGGATGGTATTCAGGCAAACAATTTGCTCCGCATTACAGAGAGAGGAACAAACGGGAAAATACAATGAAAATCTATTATAAGGATATACACTTCTCAAAGCAAAATAATTAACACGTAAGATGTCATGCACCCATTGTAGAAGTACTGCGCAATTCTATGAAGTATAATTGCTAAGGGCGCAGAGCTGGAACCTATTTTCACAAATATATTCTCAGCGCCCAGTTGTACAATCAAACCAGGATTCATTTTGAATACATCCGGTTTCATTCACTCTGTGTTGGGTCTGATCACTAATTTCACAAATATTGACTTAATACTCCAAGTTTATCAGAGACTAGTAAGAGTTCAGGCTATAGTTTCATTATCAGATTTAAAATCCTTGATCCACACCCTCGTAATTGCTCCCTCAAAAAAATGAAGAGACCAAGTGCTATGTCCATCACACGGCAAACCTTAGTAACATGAAGGAAGATGTTTCTTCCCACGCTTGCACTGTCGGTGACGGAAGAGGTGCCAGTGGAATTTTGTTTCATCTCTAAGCCACGAAGAACAAGTTCTTCCGTATCCTTGTAAACGCACTGGATTTTTCGCGGTGAAGATTTGGTCTGTAACTTGGAAGTGCAGAACTTGGATGGCCAGACTGTGTCGCGGCTTTGCGTATATGTGCTACGGCCTGTGCATCTTGATCCATACACCCACCTGAAGATACAATAGAATCTAGCGTTACAAGCCAGGAAGGGTCGTCTCAAAGATCCCCTATTAGATTCACAAAGTTATTAATGATAAATTAATGTTAATCAACTAGAATACTACATCAATACCCAGAGAACGTTAAGTTAATGTCGACTTAAAGTTGACTTACTGTTGACATGATGCTAAGTACTATGTCAAGTCAATACCAAGGGCACTAACAGCTTTGTGAATCTAATAGGGCAAGTTAAATGTCACACTAACATTAATTTACACCATGTACATTACGCTAACATTAACTTCAAATCAACTCAACGTGGGGACTAAATGAATCTAATGACTCTCAACATTACTACATGCCACTTAAAAAGATTTAATGAAGAGATTTACAAACTAATCACCATGAAGATTGCCTCAAATAGACATGATTCGCTATGGAGCATACAAGATCCGCAACAGGTGCTTGCCCTTGGCAAGATACCCATGGCAAGCACTTGCGCATATGAGCCAGTAGATTTGGGACAGAAAATCATATATGAATGAACATGCTATCAAGACAAATAATAAACAAGGAATTAAGGATGCCCCACCTGGAAGAGAGAGACGATGGAATTTGGCAGGGGCAGAATGCGGAGGAAGTCTAGAGTATTTGAAGGAAGACCGTTGTCTCAACTTTGGGCGAGGTGAATCCTCATCCAAGCTGCTATTGGTTCCAGCCTCTGAAGTCGAGGTATGATCTTGACTTTGAGTGAAAATAGAGTCTCTGTCAGAGTGCTCATGCTCTGCTTCTGCCCGCTTCAACCGAGCTGCACAATAACGCAGTATCATTACTACAAAATTCTCAAATCTGAATAAGTTCTGCCAGTGCGATAAAGGAGATTACCGCTTTAAACAATTAAACCAGGGTAAACGCATGTGATACTATCCACAAGCTTGTACGACTCCAATTTCATATCACCTTTTCAATACTTTTAACGTCGAAGAGAGAACTAACTTCATTAATTGCGCTGGCTGTTTAAGTAGAGAACATCCAACATTATTTTCAGGAATTTTTTTATCCTGTCAGCTTGAGAACTAGAAAGCATACATAATGTTGCTATCTGAGATATACATTTTTGGTTCAGTTTCCACCTGATTGCCGGTTACTAAAGCATAAGGAAGAACACGCTTACCAGAAGGTTGGCTATCGATGTAGTTCTGCGTTATGAGTTTCGAAACTCTCGCATCATCATCCACTTCCCTCACTGCCACAACATACCAGTCATGAGCCTACAAAAGCAAAGGTTTGATGCAAATATATGTGCTACAAATTTCCAGAACTATGTGCGTGATGTATTGGTTAATGATGATGAGAGCGGATTACTTACAACGATTGTAATAGCTGGTTCTTCCAAAGCATCCCATCCCCTCCACTAAAATATTCGACATCGCTATGTCTCGCATAGATGCAAAGTCAAGATTCTCTGTGTCCAGAAGTACTCCAGCCAGCTGACAAAACAAAACAAGATCTTGTGAGGAACCTCGCAAGGACAGCTCGAAGGGTATTAATGAGATTAATTTCAACACAAACCAAAATAGAGAATGCAAGCGAGATGCCTCAATTCAAATAAACTTTGCAGAGAGAGATAGTGCGAACACAGACATTATGCTAGAACGGTTCAAGAATACAACCAACGCACGGTGTTTAGCGCTGTTACCATGCCATATTCAGCTTGTTAATTGTGTACACACGCAATTAAGTGAGGCGAGGTCTCACCATGAACGCTTTCATGAATCGAGGTTGAAGTACGCCTCGATGTCCACCCAACAGCATTTCCATTAACAGCGTACATACTGAACCCACCTATATAAACAAGATAAACGAATCATGCTCGAGGGACATTAGGTAATCAACTGGAAACAGAATCTTGATCCACTACTTCCAAGCTACTTGTCGATTTATGGCAGGTTTCCTGTTTATGTGCAGCATTAAACAAATTACCTCGTTTCTCGTCACCAGCACATCTTGGCCGATTATAGACATCTTGATACGCCCCGCTCCCATCAGGGCTGAAAATTCTACCTGCAGGTAGAGGATGGATAAATTTCCCTCAGAATGGAGAGACATGAGATTTCGCTGATGCTTAGACTTTAATTCTCGGGAAAAGAAAGGCAACCACCACGTGCACAAATTATACTTACCTCATCTGCAAATAGTAAGGACCCTGCATCAATTCCACAAGCATCAAACAACCAAGCGGCATCTTTATGCTTGTCCATTTTCTGCCTTGGTATATCTATCATCGGGACCGGATGCCATTTGTCGCCACTGACTGTGGGGAAAGAGTTCTCCTGTAACCATGCGTAGCTCATTGCAGATACTATGGAGCTAAGTTCTGTGAGCCCACAAGAACACAAGATCAATTATATTTCTAGCAATAGATAGTACTCTAACCCTATTTTATCAACTGCAGAATATCAATACTGGCAGGAAACATGTATTGTAATAGGATTAAATCAAAGAGAAGGGTAAAAGTGTAGTACCAAGATCTCTTCCTGTTAGAACGATACAAAAGCGATCTGTGTTTCCTGCATCTAAACCATTGCGAAGGCGATCCTTTTGAGCTCTTAAAAAGTTGTTGAACTGCTGCACTTTAGGGCACTTGAATACAAACTGTGACGTCGAGGTACATGGGTCTTCATTGCACTCAGCAGAGCCATGAATTTCCTGCCGAAACGATGATGATACTTGAGCATCCCACTCGTCTGCATCGACTGACAACCCCGTCGTCTTCCTTACACTGGTGCCACTCACAGTTGGACTCTCTATACTCTTGAAACTACCATAACTTTTAGTTGGACTATCAGTACTACGGAAGCTCCCAAAACAATCCTCAAACATGTCGCTGTCAGAAGAGCCCCGCAAGAAATTCGCAGGATGGCTTCTCTTCCCCTCCGGTAAAGCCACTTGCTCCTGGGACCTTCTGAGAACATTGACACTAGGCGGGACGAGTAGCTTGCGTGGAGGCAGCAGTAACTCCTGGGCGTCTCGAGTTGGCAATCGCGGCTGACTAGGAGTGAAAGCTGTCATTGCAGGATCAGAACCTGAGCACAATGAAGAGGTAGTACCTGCGAAAAAACATATTGTATGAAACCACAACCCCGGCATTCACTACTTACGCAAAATGTCATTACCTTTCGCCCTCAAAAAGAAATTGTGTTCACTCAACACATAAACAATGAACATTGCCAACTTTACCCTGCATATAGAAATAACTATTCTGCAAAAACCACAATGAATATATAGTCCTGGACAAGTGTAATTTTCAGATCCCACAATTTAGTGTACACTCACACTACAGCACACCTGTCACACATTCAAACTATGTTCGTAATTTTTTGGCGGGAACCCAGGCAGCCAGATTAAAGAGGCGTACTAAAAAGGGAGAAAGATTTAGAATAATCAAGCACATGGTTTGTAGTCCCCAATCCTATAGATGAGGTTTAAAATGATGCAATAAAGAGGGATATTTCTTAAGGTTAAAGCCCTCAGTACCGGCACCCCAGGATAAGACCCTCCGATGCTTGGGAGCTCTGTCGTAGGTCAACTTGTCAGCGCTTCCCCTGGTGGAGAAACGATCTGACTGGGATAAAAACGTATCACGAGCATCACTCATGATGTCCGCAGTCGGTGAGGCAAATTCGTCAGGTCTTTGGTCACTTGTGCTCGGACGCTGCTGAGGAATTGAAGAAGCCTTGACAGCCCCCTTGGCTGCTTTTGACCTCGATTTTGATCCCCATTTCCACTTGAAATTCCACGGCCAAGCAGCACTTTGTTTCTCAGAAGTCTCAGACGATAAAATGCCTTGTTGTTTCCTCACTGAATTCTGAGATGCTTCAATGCCACCATGTACTTCTGAACTCTCAGCTTTCACACCGTAAGCAGGATCGTGATGAGCTCGGTTGTTCATAGCCATCTCAAGTTCCCTCAGCATAGTCTCTCCAAGATTAGGGTCTGTCCAATTCCGATAAGAGAAATCAAGTTTTATGGGTTCCAGGTTCTCAGAGAATTCTCGATGCAGATTAGACGATTCCTTTGGACCAAAATCCGTCATGGCTTTTCCCGCTTTGGTTGAACCCCTTCTCTTCTTACCTGCAATCATCGTCATGGAGATATCAAGCTTACAAAGATTCTCAAACCCCAAGCATATGAAACCACAAGTACACGGAATGATAACTGTAAGTGCAAAGATATTAGAAGCGTCAAAATTGGTTACTACTTAGATCGAATGCGCAACCATCGTCATGATGTTAGCTCTGCATTGAGGAACTTGTCAAAAAGATGCAACGGGAACGATTGATAATGAGAATTCGGTATAATTTCACGAATTAAGTACCCAATTTTGAGTCATCCGACCCAGCTCCAGATCCCCGCCCAGTGAACTTCAATTTTCTCAAGAGCCTTGCAGTCCTGGACTCTCCAGGGGTATACCGAGGAGAGGTTGGCAAAGACCCAGATAGACGAGACTGCGGTTGCTCGTCGCGTTGTGTCACTCGTGTTGATCCCCCAAACAAGGGATTTTTGCTAAGGTCACCCGACGTTTCCACGATCGTTGGTGTTCTCACTCTAATTTGAGGCAGCCTGTTAGTTTTCCCAGGGAAGATCTCCTCCCTGGGAAGCACAACGCCGTGCTTATGTGGATGCACAAGAACTCTGTCGCAGCTGTCTGGAGTCCCAACCGCCGTCAACTGGGGCGAGAGGTGTTTCATAGTTTCATCAAAATGCAGACTTCGTGCCAAGGAGCGAGACGAGAAAGACCTATTTGAAGAACCCAGACCCGATCCGTCTACGCGCTTGATTGAAGAACCCGGGTTGCTTTTTTCAGGACTATCAGTGCGGGTTTTCTGGGTAGTCCACATGCGCTGCCTCTGAAGAACCTCCAGAGAATGCACTCCTGCTGAGCCCGGAGTGATTCCCTCTCCCAGAAGAAACTCTTGATTGACAGTAGACAGTCTGACAACCTCAGCTGGGGAAGCTTCCAGTTCGGCTGTGGCCATGTCCACCGGCATACGCTTGGTCCGTCTTCGAGACTCGCGCAGTCGAGACGAGCTGCGTGGGTCAGTGGTGATGATGGGTGAGCTCTCTGAAGGTAAAATTGGCGTCTTGGGTGCCGAGTGAGGCGACTTCTCCACATGTTTCGTCGACTTACTTGGTGAAGGTTTTGGTGTCTCCAGGGATGACTTCTCTACATGTTTAGAGGCCTTTCTAGGCAACGATTTAGCGCCCTTCCGAGGTGAGCTATCAGAGTATGTAGGTATCTCCAAGGCAGAAAGAGGTGATTTTCCAGACTTGAGAGGTGACTTCTCCGTGTACATTGAGGCTTTGCCGGGTGAGACCCCAGATGGTGTCTCCACAGCAGGTAACTTTGCCTCGTGCTTCGTGGCTGTAAGAGGTATCCACTTGAATGGTTTCGGCGAGGGTTCATGGATCTTTTCAATATGTTTCAAGGTCCTGTGAGGTGACCTCTCCAGCTGTTTAGGCAATGATACGGAGGGTTCCTGCGTCTCTTCCACACGTTTCTTGGTCCTGTGAGGTGAGCTCTCCAACTGCGTAGGCAATGATACGGAGGGATCCTGTGTCTCTTCCACATGTTTCTTGGTCTTGAGAGGTGATCTTTCCAACTGCTCAGGCGATGATAAAGAGTGCTCTTGCCTCTTTCCCACTTGTTTCGCAGTCCTGTGAGGTGAGCTCTCCAACTGCTTAGGCGAAGACAAGGAGGGCTGCTGCATATTTTCCACGTTCTTGGTTCTGTGAGGTGAGCTCTCTAGCTGGTTAGGCGATGAAACGGAGGGCTCCTGCACCTTTTCCACAAGTTTCTTGATTCTGTGAGGTGATCTCTCCAGTAGCTTTGCCGACGATAAGGACGGTGATTGTGCCTTTTCCACCTGTTTCCTGGAATGAGATCTCTCCAAGGATCTCTCCAGTCTCAACCTTGGCGACACCTTTGGAAGTTCAAGCTTGGAACCCTCGGGTGGCACATCTTCCGTGCGTTTAGGAACCTCGACTGCTCCCTTGCTGCCCTCCCCATTCAGCTTCCAGCCCAGTGAAAAACTGGAGAATGACGCACCACGCTGAAGTGTTGGCTTCAGCTCCTTCGCCCCAACGCTGAGACCAGCGAAGGTAGCAGGAACCTGTCTCAAGTGATGCATCATTAGAAATCAAGTAAGACCTCCAGGGAACAACCTCTCTACTGACAACGAGTGGAATTCTCTTGCAGATGAGTTCTAAAATGCGGAAATTAATAAACCACACTAGAATCAGGTCGAGGGCTTTCCCCACAAATGTCTGCAGCTTAATTACCCACGAAACAAGGATGGACCACAGTCTGCATATCACCAACAAGCTGGAATCGTGAATCCCTAAGAAATGTCTAGAGATGCAATCCCTCCAAAGATCAAGTCAAGTATGAAGCTGTTTGGAATGAAGCTCATTAAGTGCCCCAAAACACGAGATTAAGCCTATGAATCCGTCATCTTGAAGATAAAGCGAGCCCTGATAATCTGAACGTTGCCCTATTTTCAGATATCGTCATCTGCTCGGCAGCAGTTGCGCCCGAGATCAAGCGCAGACTCTATATGCAAATTTCGTGAAGACTACCTGACACAATAATGTTGTCACAGGAGACATGGGCCTCTTGAAATGGAGGAGAGAAGGGGGAAATTGTCGTACCTCGTCCATCAGAAAGGTTGACGTCTGCTCGACGGCCGACGTCCACCAGCTGGCAATGTTCCTGCCGATGTCCCTGCCACTCTCGCTGCCCGCATCCCTGCCCACGCTCGGGGCCGTGTCCTTGCAGCTGCGAGAACGCCATGCCAACGCTTTTCCTCTCCCGGATCCACCAGTTTCTGATTCTGATGCAATCATCTCTCCAACCAATGCTCAAATGCCGCCTTCAACCCAGTTCCAGCTGCATTACGCGACTCTTGTCGCTGGCACACCTGTACTACTGTCCTTAGATCCCCTGCAAATAGCTCTATCTCCCTAAACTACGTCTCCTATTGGTGAGCTTACAAGTGTCTACGGTGAATGGGCCCAAACCTCAGCATATGAAATGCAATCAATACTCTACAACATCCAGAAATTTCGAGGAGAAGAATTTCAGATTTCTCCGGAAACCCACCGTAGCTGTGCGCCACTAAGTCTCCACCTCTAAATCCTTGGCATATCAAACTCACTTGTCGTAAGCCTCGTAAGGAGCTCCCTGCGTCGTCATCCCTCCAGGATGAGGACACCAGCCCAAACCCATAGCTCGACCCATCCTCTCGCACGCACGCATGCACGCACCCCCTCCCTCCCTCTACCCCATAGGACGCGCAATTCCACACGAAATCCACGAAGAGTACTAATGCAGGTGAGATTACTTCAAAAACGCACCGTACTGCCTTCAATGGGGGGAACAGCAACAAAGCAAGGTTAGCAGGCTCGCCCGTCTTCAACTCCTGTCAGAGAGACTAACTTAAAAGAAAGTCATCTTAAGTTACTCCTCCACCAGACAGCACGTTCACTCCCAGCTGTACGTTCGCAGCAGTAAGTTAGCGAATTCATCAATTCCCCTAATTCAACGATCAATTGGCAACTCCGCCCATCGCCTCGGATGCTGCCCCCAGATCTGGATGAACTGCATCTCCCCCAACTGTACTGTACAAATGGTCGACTGACTTCCCAATCGCCCAACTGACACCCACTTCATCGCATCTCATCCGCCCTGATTCACCGCGACAGAGTGGGACGGAGTGTAGAAGCAGAGTGCGAGGTGGAACGAAAGGGTTGGGGGAGTGTTCTCCACCTGACTGACGAGCGGATGAATTCTATTGCTGGTGTGGCGACGCAAGTAAGCGCAATCCCAACAGTGGTGGACGCAAAGTCCGTCCCGTAGTTTTGAAAAAAAACGGCTCTCCATGAAGAGCGGAGGAGGCCGGGAAGACGGTTGCCTGGGGGGAAAAGTGGCCGCCCTCTTCCCCCTTGGAGAAGGGGAAGGGAAGGGAAGGGAGTGTCGACAGCTGCCCAGGATCGCCTGCTGCCCGGGGTCGCAATCCCGCTCCCGCGCTCCTCCAGGGCAGCCATTTTATTTTTCTGCTTTCTTGTTGGAAAAGGGCGGGGTTTTCGTGCACGCCTGGGGAAAATGGATAGAATCATCCATACGTGTATCTTCATCCAGATAATCATCTGTTATTACTACATTGATTTGTCCTACGAGCCAGTGTAAAATTAGTGTCATTACAAGGGTTTTTGGGGGGAAAATTGATGAGATGTAAGGTGGAAGCTCTCAAAACCATCAGTTCAAGGAATTCAGCATATTTGGAGGTACCGTTTCAAGAAATTGATATTTTGTGGTGTTAGCGAGAGAAAATCATGAATTTTAAAAATAAAATAAAAATTGGACTTGGCCTGTATTTTCTATGAATTTTCAAAGTTGCAATCCCCTAAACCACTGGAACCATCCTGTAGGTGGACCCAAATCTGAATTCTAACAAATTCAGCACTTACCCAATTACAGTGAAGAGAGGAAAAAACTTTATGACTCATGTCAAGAACCATTCAATAAAAGTCTAGGGACGGTTTATTGTTCATCTAGGAACAAAGATTAGGTACAAGTGTGGTATTGGGTGTTTCCACCTTAGTAGTATTTCAACTTGGAGTTGCATGCCCTAATAAATAAATAAAAACAATGTAACTTATATTGAAATATTGGTACCTTTAATTTTGGAGGAAATGGATTTGACAATTTTGTCTATTTTTATCCCTATTTTTTGTGTTAAAAATGGCAAATGCCAAAATGATGTAAAGTTTTAGTAAAAAAAAAATTGAGAATATTTGGATGCTCAGATGTCTTGTAGTCAAACTCCATCTACCCAAGCCCATTTAATACTTAGCCTCTTACCATTGGATTGTGTATCTCCACCGACTAGGCCTTACCTTATAAAAGATATTCCTTATGCAAGCCCCTCTTTGTAAATACAAGAATATGGCATGCCATATCCAACATTTAATTTTTGTTTCATTGTTGGTTATATGACTTGCACCTTAAACTTTAAGTGGGTCAAACATCCATTCCATCACCTCTAAACTTTGATCCATCACTATCATCTAACATTGGTATTAACTATTAAACTTCATTCAAAAAATTGGCAAGATCTTTTGGCAATTTCATTCACTTCTTTTTCCTACATTACTAGCACAATGGTAGCCAATACCAATTCCATGTAAGATTTGGGAGAAATTTGCCAGAGAATTAAACAAAGTCAATTAATCCAAGTTCTTAAAATTATGGCTAAGGGATTAGTTGCTAATTAACTTGCTAATTCTTTGACTTTCACACAATTGATCTTTATTGGACTTTTATATTAATTGAAATGTTGCAACTTCTTTGAAGTTGTAATTTTGGAAACTTTTTGAAATTCTAGCTATTGATTTTTTTCTAAATCAAGAAACCTCCAACCAATTTATTTAAATTTTGCATCTACTATGGCACTAAATTTCACCCACTTAATGTAGTATAAAATTTATATAACAATTACTTGGAGTTTCTTTCCTCCTGTAGGATTACTTGTTAAATTAGAAGTGTATGTATTTGTTATCTGAATCAAACTATTGTAACCACGTCTATTTTTGAAGGTTATTGGATTAATTTTATTTTACAATTCAAAATCTTGTACAAATGAGTACTTATTGATTTTAAGAATAAACTATGCCATTTTTTTGTAGTACTTTTATAATGCATTCTTAGATATATTGGAATTCATTGTAATAAACATGTTTCAACAATTAAATGGGTAAAAAATTTGTCATTGGATATGTCCAAAACACATTAAATCAATGTCCTATAGTACAAGCAACCCAATTTTTATAAACATAGCTTGAATGGGTACAGTACTTAAAGCTTGGATGTTACAAGAAATATCCTTCAAGTCTAAAGATTTTTTTTGTGATCTCCTATAATATAAGTCAATGCAATTAATAATTAATGGAATACATCAAACAATTTTAGACTAATTACACTATAATGAACTCAAATTTTAATCAATTCAAACATTGAATTGGAGGTATAAAGTAGGAGATGCAGAAGTTTGAAGTTGATAGTGAGTTGCATTTAAGTGAAATTTATCCCATTAGATATGTTACAAATTTGCAAATTCAAATGAACACTCAATTTCAAAGTCTTCCTATCAAACCTTTTCTAATTCATATTGTGACTAAAAGAAAAGGTGATTGAACAAAAAAGAGCATGAAACTAAAAAGTTGAATTAAATGAGTAGGACCTCAAAAACAAAAAAACAAAAAAAACAAAAAAAACAAAAAAAACAAAAAAAACAAAAAACAATCATGACATTGTATAAAAAAATTCTACAGGTTAAAATGTTTATTTTAATGTTTAAAATGTTTATTTTAACCTATAGAATTTGGGGGATTCCTTGAAAAATTGAGCTCCATTCGTATAGAAACAATGATGAGGAAGAATACAAAAAAAAAAAAAAAATTCCCTCAAGAATGAATATTTAATTCTATATAAATGTGGATTCTTCATCTACACCCCATTCTTGTATCATAGCTTCACCTAAAACAACTACCTTTGGAGCTTGTTCACTCCTAATTAAGTGTGAGCCAATCAACTGTGAGCCAATTGAATCTTTTTCAAATCAACAATAGAGGCAGCTTTTGTCCATTTCAGGATCCCCTACTCTGCCATTGCTAGAGGGGGGGGAGCCGTTATTGGTATTCCTACCGTAACCCCTCCTCATATCATGAAGATATTATACTTTGCTAGATGCCTAGGAGGTACTCTTATCAATTAATTCAAGGATTGGGTTGGCCATATAAGACAATTTTGTCCATTGTAGGGATCCCCTTTTGAAGGATGCAAAAGAGCCCCGTGCATAACATTGCACAACCAAGTTGAATGGTCCTCCCTATGCTGGGAAGCTATTATGCTTTACTAGATGCTTGGGAGGAAATTATTAATTAATTCAAAGATCGGGGTTGGCTGAGGAGTCGTATAAAACACTTTTGTTTGTTGTAGGGATCTGCTTTCCAAGGATTTCAAGGATGCAAAAGGGACTGCTGCCTCATTTGTAAACAATGTTATACTATGATGCTACATGGACAAAGTCTCTTTGTTCCGGAGCTGCTTGTTTTATTGATTCCTTCACCAATCGTAACCCAATGGCAGCAGTACTACGGTACTGGCATGTGCTAAAAGTTGATTCAAAAATATTTCTGCCACTGAAAGCTTCGTACTCCTGGCTTGACCTCGCCTGCAATCAGAATCGACCTCGATTGAATACTGTGGACACCAAAGTGATAAGCTTATCTCCGACTTGGGTGATTTTTGTGGCACTTTCAAGTTGGAAAATCTTGCATTCAGACTCAGTGAGGATGTGAGAGTAAAATTTCTGGAGCATTGGATTCCTCTTTGAAATCAACTGAAGCGAAAAAGCATGAAATCGTCTTGGTTACCCTCCTGCCAGCTTGCATTTTGCCTCTTTTGCAATGAAGTTCCGTTTCATTTGTGGCAAAACAAAACAAAAATCAAAACATGAAATCAAGTTCCGTTTCATTTGTTTCAAAACAAACAAAAACAAAAACATGAAATCCTCATAACTTGCCTGTTTTGCAATGAATATCCGTCTCATTTGTTTCAAAACAAACGAAAACCAAAACATGAAATCTTCATCATCTAATAACTTACGGAACTTTCAACTGGTAATTGTCAAAACTGTATTGATGTCCAGAAATTTGGACAGCTACCAATCATCAGTGCATCCAAAGAGTCAAATTAACTGCATCCAAACGATTTTAAATATCGTTTGACTTGCATATTAACTGTCTCCCGGAAACACAAACGTCAACCATGCACAGTCAGCACAATCCTATGAAGCGATTACCCTTCTTTTGTCACTTAAGGTGAAAACACCCAAAAACGTCACAATAAGAATTGAGCATAAGCTTAGTTGGAGGTACCATTTTGAAGAAAAAAATATTTGTGTTAGTATAAGCAATTGAAAATTATGAATTAACCCGTAAAGGACCGTCACTATACTTTCACCAAAAACGCTCCAAAACTGCCATTTCTAGTACAAGTACCAAAATTTTGAGAAAAAACTTTTTCTTCACATATCTAACCGTAGGATCTTGTATTATATAGTATCAACAACATGTGGTAAAAATTTCAGACATTTCCACCGTGTGGATTGCAAGATAGAAGCATTCAAATTAACTAAAATCATTTTTTTGACCCTGCGAAAAGCAAGGCAGCTGCACTTCACAAGCTCACATTTCTATGAAAAAATGACCTAACTGGTGCTTCTTCTTTGGATTTGTTTTCCTAGACAAGTTGGCCACATGCTTGAAAAATTTCAGATCATTTGGAATAGTACAACATATAGGAAAAAAATAGTAATTAGGTAGTAGTAGAGAATGATTAAAAATACTAAATTATTTACAATTTAAATATGGAATTGAAAATTTCCAATCCCAATGGTCGAAATGTTGTAATAATGTATCTACATCCTAAGATTTTTTTTTTTTGTCCAAAAATATTGAAAATTGGGTAAGATAAAGGATTTCAAAGTTTATTTTAGAGTAGGAAATCCAAAACTGCCCGCAAACAAAAAATCCTCATAACTTTTGACTCATTGATCAAAATGGAATGATTCAAAGCTTTTCGTATATATAAAACTCTAGAAAATCAATTCCAAATTTCTGTTTCTGAAAAAAGTGATTTTTTCTGATCTGCCCAAACTGCCCGGTTGGAAAAAAAAGTATCATATTAGGCTATAACTTTTGACTCGTATTTCCAAATGTCATGAAATTTGGTGCATATGAAAGATCTTCCTTGCCCCCACATTCTATTAAAATTTCAGCCCAAAATATGAAAATCTCCGCTCGTAGGTACCTGCCCAAAAAGAATTTATACAGACAAAAAACACAATCCGGTCCTTTAGGGGTTAACCAAAAAAATATAATTTTTGGATAAGATGTATAATTACTATGAATTTTCAAAGTGGAAGTTCCCTTGGACCATTGAAGGACTAGTCATAATACCAAAATCTAGATAATCAACAATCAACTAATCCCAACACTTCAATCATTTTTGGAGACACTTTCAATAGAAGTCTACTTAGGATTGGATACATGGACAAGTTTGGGTGTTTTCACCTTAACATTGCTACCCCCCTCTCCAACCTCCCCTAGGTGAAAGGTACATCTTTCCACCAATATATATATATATATATATATATATATATATATATATACCTTTTGTTGTGAATTCAAGCTAATTCACAGTGCTTGATGGGTTGCAACTTTTCATCCTACAATGATTGTCAACTATTCTTCGAATGAGAATGTTGGGGTAGTCCGTGCATTTGGAAGAGTAAAAGGACTCCCCAATGTTGTTTAATATATAATATTATGGAGAATACTAAAACTGAACTATAAACTACAATAATTTGTCCTTCTAGTGAGGGAACAAATTAGTATCACCTACAAAGCTTATTTTTGTGTAAATTGGGACAATACAATAGTAACACTTTATTCTACGCAAAGTTAAATATTTTTACAAATAGTGTAACTTTGTAAAAAAGATTTAAATCATTCCATTTTGATTAATGAGATGAAAGATATGAGGAGTTTTAGTTTGCGGGTAGTTATGGAATCTCTAATCTAAAATAAACTCTAAAGTCTTTTATTTAACTCAATTTTCAATGTATTTGAAAGAAAATAATATCAAGGAAGCACATTGTTAATTACAACATTACTACCATTGGTATTGGAAATTTTCAATTCCATAACTAAATTTTCAACATATTATGAAGAAAAACAAGTTGTAGGATCTACACATTTTTGAGTTAAAAGTTTGAAAGATGAGACCTAACCACTTGGGAAAGGATGGAAATGCTTTTAGATCCAAGCGTTGTGATCTTGATGTTGGTATAGTTTTTTGTTTTGAAATTTTAGGAGGACGTAAACTAAAAAATTAATTGAAGGAACCTAAGGTTGGATATGTTAATGAAAAAATATAGATGAAGATTTTAGCCTTGCCTTGGGTATGAGTGCTTTGAAGCAATTTAAGCTTAAAATATCAAATTTTTTTAGGTGTTAAATTAGAGTTTATGTGCTAATAGGATAGATTAGTGTAGGAGTCACTCATTGGATAAGGATAGGCACGTTTTCTTTTTAACAATATGGGCTTGTTTAGCTTTAACCCCTAAAGAAATGTGATTATGTTTTCACCCAAAATGCTCCAAAACTGCCATTTCTAGTACAAGTACTAAATTTTGGAAAAAAAATTCTTGGACACATGAAACCATAGGCATTAGAAGAGATTTCAGGATTTTGAGGGTTGTTTCAGCACTGTTCCCCCGGCAGTTAAAGAACGTCGATTTCAGATTTATTTTTTTTTGAAAAAAAAATAAAAAACATAAAAGTTCTTAAAATGAGAAACAAAGTTTTGTTTTTTTAATTTTTTTTCGAAAAAACTGACCTGGCCATCTCTCAGCCAGGTTAGCACAGGCGGGTAACAACGGATTTCGGCGGTTCTCAGGGGGGGGTTGAGTTGGGAACTCGCAACCCTCCCCGAGAGCCAAAACATATATAATGATCTTGTAGTATGCTGATTTGAAAATATGTGGAAGAAATTTCAAAAATTTCCACCACGTGGATTGCAAGATATGATCTTTTGAATTCACAAAAATCTTTTTTTGGGCCCTATGAAAAAATGGGAAGCTATACTTCACAAGCTCACATTTGTATGAAAAAATGTTCAAAATAGTGGTGCTTCTTAGGATTCATTTTTCAAGGCAGGTTGGCTACATGCTTGAAGAAATTCAGATCATTTGAAATTGTACAACGTATAGGAAAAAAATAGTAAATAGAAAGAAGTAGAGAATGATTTAAAATACAAAATTGTTAAGAATTTAGTTTTGGAATTGAAAAATGTCAATTCCAATCATTGCAATGTTGTAATAAACAATCTACATCTTATGATTTTATTTTATTTTCAAAATATTGAAATTTGAGTAAAATAAAGGACTTCAAAGTTTATTTTAGAATAGAGAATCTATAGTGCTTGCAAACTAAAACTCCTCATAACTTGTGACTCATTGATCAAAATGGAATGATTCAAAGCTTTCTACATATATATAACTCTAGAAAACCAATTTCAAATTTTAATTTCAAAAAAAGAAAAGAAATTTTGATGTGCCTAGACTACCCATTTACGAAAAAAGTAACATATTAGGCCATAACTTTTGATTTGTATTTCTAACTATCATGAAATTTAGTGCATATGAAAGATATTCCTTGTCTACACTATTTCTTAAAATTTCAGTCAAAAATATGCTAATCTTCAATCACATGTACCTGCCCAAAATTTCTATGTTGCCAAAAAATGCATGTTGGCCCTTTAGGGGTTATGTATCCCTTTTAGGCTTTGTTAAGTGGACATGATATAACCTTTGAGGTTATATTGAAAGTAGAACCTCATTATGAAAATAACATTTGTCACCGATCTATTGATTCTTGTAACTCAGTTTATACCAAGTCTCTACTTTCACTTTCATGTTCTTTAACCCCTTAAGTTCCTTAATTATGTTTTCATCAAAAAAACGCTTCAAAACGGCCATTTCTAGTACAAGTACCACATTTTAGGAAAGAAAATATTTTTGGATACATGTAACCATAGGATCTTGTATTACACTTGTTTGAAAAGATGTGGAAAAAATTACAAAAATTTCAACCATGTAGATTGCAAGATGTTAGTGGGCAATTGTCTGGCTAGTGAAAAAAACTACATATCATACAACAACTTTTGAACCATGTAGTCAAAAGTTATGAAAATTGTTGGAACTTAAAGCTACTCCTTGTCCCTATGTTGTGGGAGACTTTTAAAGAAAAATAAATAAAATCTCCATTTGTAGTGAGTTGCCCAAATTTTCTATGTTGCCCCAAACGTAGCTTGGTCCTTTAGGGGTTAATTCCCTTATCATGATGCAATCCATTTTTTGTAAAGATGGCAATCACTCATTGGATACAAAGAGCCATGTTGTTTTTCATAACATAGATTTGCTTTAGTATTATACATATCCACTAGGTAGCAACATAGCCTACTAGTCTATGTTAATGCAATCGTCAATACAAGGTGGCAACAATGTATGCTAAAAATGGTGGGAAAGAAGGCACAATTTACACTAGTAGAACCCCATGTTTTTCTAGACAGATTTTTCTAGACATCTACATGTTTTTCATATTAACAGTGACATCAAATGAAACATCCCAATGTTTTATTTGACATCACTGTTAACATGAAAACATATGGATGTCTAGAAAATCCGTAAAAAATAACACAGGTTCCTTCTAGTGTTATACTCAAAAGAATCTCTATGTATGTAATATTCATAACACAATAGTTTAACAATTGAAATTTATAGTGCATGTATTGCTTAAAAGTCACCAAATAGAATTCTAGACAATACCTAAACAAGAATGGTGTCACATTGAATAATTAGTTACTACCACAATAACAAAAGATTCACATTACAATAATGTTGACTAATTGGTATACAAACTTTGTTAGAGAAAATAATCGAGGTAGTCCTTCCCTTGTTGCTCCATTAACTTGAAAAGTATTGGCCTATTGATACAAGGAGTTGCATACCAATTATCTAATCCACGATTGTCATTAAAGACAATTATTCCATGAAATCGCTAGATTTCCTACAACTAGAGTACTTTAAGCTTACTATGATTCCCCCATCTACATACAATATAGAGAAGAAATAATTCATTGCATTATTATACAAACTAAAGTTAGAGATCCTAAAATAAACTAGTTTCTTCTAATGTAGAGATACATTTTGCTTTCTTCAATGCACCATCAATGTACTAGTAGTTTACATTTTAGGAGGTGGATGTTTTTAGTGATGACTATGTTTTAACTTCAAAACTTTGTAACTAATCCCACAAAAGGTTCAAAATATATGAAACAACTTGGGTTAGATGTCAATTTCATTTTTCTTCTTGCTCTTCCAAAATGAGATAAAATCTTAACCTTTAAAGGACCAAGTGTCCCCATGGGGAACACTGCAAGGTTTAGGTTGGGTCCTATAATCTCAATTTCTGATTTGATTTTTTTTGGAAGTTAGGAAAATACATTAGTTTTGGGGGAATATAAATTTTATTCCAATCTATGCTTGGAAGCAAAAGTTATGCCACACTAAGCTCAAAAAGCAATTTATTGGGCAACACAACCCCCCACAAAACTCAAATTCTTAAAATTTTGTTTCTACATGGAAATATTTGATTCATTCCATTTGGGCTAGTAATGAGAAAATTATGGATTCTTATTTTTTGGGCAATCTAAGTATATTCTTCAAGAAAAGAAGTTCTACATAGTTAATTGACAACTTTATGAGCCTCTTACCAGCAATAAGCTTACCAACTCCACCATACCAATCTTCATGACGTGAACAATAATTAAATTTTTTTTTCTCCATTTTATTTATGTACTACAATACTAAATGGAGAAGTGTCCCTGCCAACCCAAGTAGCAATGAAGAAGGGTCTGTTTGTATACTGTGATGAAAACTGCTCCTCTATGAGAAAATGTTCCCATATCTATGGTATGAGTACAAAACCTGAGCGGAAAATACTACTCCCCTCACACTACCTTAGAGATGGACTTCCAAGCAATAGCACTAAGAAGAACACTTGCTAATTCATTGCCAGGTCATTTTTTATTTTGCCCCCCAAAGTGTCCAAAACATGCCAAAATGAATAAAAAAACACCTCAATCCAATTTTCTTCAAGTTTTTTTCAGTGTGGTAGTCATTTGCTCTAACATGCCAATGACATGTTTCTATTTCATTCCTTCTCCTCTTGTATAGCAAGCTTCTCATTCATTGAAACACTCGCAAGACTGAAAACAAGAAGCAATACTAATACAATACAAAAGTACTAAGGTATGAGCACCTGTAATCATCAATGTTCAATATATAACACCTACATTTGGACCAAAAGCGTCATTGAAACCTAGATATTCATGACACAAGATGTACACAATCAAAACATGAGAATCTAGAAGAGCCTAGTTTTGATTTGTGGAACACCTACAAACAATAACTTCTTAACTTATTCATGTAGTGCCCAAATAATACATGCTAGCATGTGTTGGAATCCTCTTTCACTTGCCAATGAGATCAATAAGAATAATTTTTGTTTTAACAAGTATGCTCAATTGTTGTTAGTGTCGTGAGATGCAAAATCCTTCACACAGTTCATAACTCAGAACCACAACACACTTGAATCCCAGAAACCAGAACCAAAGTCTACAAACTAGAACATGAACCAAAAATCACTACAGTAACCCAGGACGGACTCGTATCCAGCGCAGTGAGCAGCGAAAAGACACAGTACCAAGTGTTAGTATATGATCAGTAAAGAACTGACACACAAAAGATCTAGTATCACTGAGTGGAAAGAAGCGACAACAGGAAACCAGAACAAATAGAGGGTTGCAAGTACTAGTATTCCATGCATATAATCTACAATCCTTACAAATTAGGTAATTAATGTACACAAAATTTAGACATCCCCATGCCGGACGGGAGAGTCATACTCATTTTTATGATCCAACCGCAATGTCGGTCCCACGTCCTTGTGGTAAATCACCCTTCCATTCTTGAAATTTCTCAAGCATTGCAGTAGTTCGATTTATCAGTTTGTCTACATCTGTTGTGATCCGAAAGACGTGGCTGAGAGCAGGTTGCACATATTTCTGACAACATTTCCTGGTTTGATAACCTGAAATCAGAGAGAACATTCGTTAAAACATGAGAAATTAAATTGGTTTCATTATTTAGAGGAGAAAGTATATCTTTCGCCACTTGCAAATCTTAACATGAACTATTTTTCTACTTTGACAAAGAGATCCCTAAGATTTGCTAAATTCATTATGGAATCACCCAATATAATAGCCTCCTCATTGCGCTAGGTAACTCAAATTCAGAGCTTAGTTGTGGAAAAAGAATATCCTTCACCACTTGAATACCTCAACAGGAATTGTTTTTCACAACTACGCTCAGCATGTAAGATAAGCACAACCATAATTTCCACTAATGCAGATGTGAACCACTTAAACATTTGTTCAAGTGTAGATTCTACATCATCTACAATCAAAATTTGAACCTTAATAACTTTTGCATCCAAAATCTTTTTTAAGGCATTCTTCGGGCAGTTGGTTCTTTCGTTCATAGCTAACAAGAAAGCATCAAAATTGACCAGTTTCATGCAATGAGCCAAAGAAATATTAGGAGTTGTGCTGGGCGCCAAAGTGGCTATTCTGGATGCCTCTACCTTGATATTTTAGTACTAGCATTTCCACCAGCAGACTCAAGATCTGATTGACCTTAGCACATAGAGTCTTGAGAGGTCACCCATCCCAATAGAACTTCGGGCGCATGGCGTTCAACACCAAAATTCTCATCAGAGTCCGGTGCAGTAGCCTTAGCATGGCCAGATGATAATTATGAGTATTGTAAGATATTAGTGGAATTCATTTGGAAACTAAGTTCAGAGGATCACCTTGATCATGAGCTGAAGAGCTTGCAACAGGTTTAAATTCGCTGGTCGAGATTTGCCTCACATCTTCCACCTGTATCCCAGGACTGGATTCCACAATGTCCTGTTGGTATAGAGTATGGCTTCCTGTAGGGTCTGCAAATCAACATATATTGAATGAAACCTGTTGGTACTCTACCACTGGAATACTATTTATGAGGAACCCTTGGTATCAAATTAAGACGGGAATCATTGGGAGCAAGAATAAAGATCCCTCACCTTCATTACATGACTCCAATGCAGCAGCATCAAGATCCAGTACAAGTTGAGGCTCGCTAGTACTCTGCTTCTTCACTGTTCCACTTACAAGCAACGAAACAAATGTAAGGTAGGGATACCTAATATCCACATACATGTGACACCCTAAACTTGTACATGATGAGTACATCTTGATTATGAGTATATACAATTAAGCACCACTTTACATCAGAGCTAGAGTCGAATTTAGGTCATTTACAAATAAACTTTGAACCTTATTTGGACACAACTCTCCAATGACCTAAATTCGACACAAGTTCTGTAACCATAGTCCAAAACAACGCATACTTTGATGCACAAGAATCCCTGTGCAATTGCTCTCAAGAATCGATAAAAATTCAGTCAATATAACAGCAGAGAAATATACGCAACTCTGAAACTGTTTTTTTCGGCTTACTTTGTAATGGCTTACCAAAAAACATGAGCTGTTTGAGACATCGACATTGTTTCGACTCCAGATATCAACAGACTGAAAGTAAGAGTTGCACAAAGAGAGACTTACCTTTTGCAAAATCTGAGGACGATACCATTTCTTCAGCGACTGTAGGAGGAATCGCTTCAGGGTTTCTCCTCCTCCTCAAAAGCGGCGTTGTCTTGGGTAGCATACAATCGGCGTCTGTCTTAGGAGGCGCAGTAACAATGAAGGCAGACAAATCAGCTTTTATATTTCTCCCATCTCGCACATCCCGACCTTTCTTCACGACTTTGCCTTGGCTGTCCAGGTCCGCAGGTCTGGCTGCCAGAATCAGAGCCGCAAGAGATGTCTCCTGCATGTCTATCTTGGGGAGAGCTTTGGCTCTGCCAGAGTTCTTGGCCACGACTGGGTTCAAAAATTGGGGCGCACGCGCTAGTACATTAGTCCTTGGGTCCTGTTGCCAACACCATTGCGAAGTGCACATCAAGCCCGCGGAAGAGAACCCATGGAACACAAAATCGTGCATAATCGGACAATACTAGAGTTTTAGACAAATTACGTACCCCAAGAAAAGTTGTCAGGGAACTTGCCATTGCCGCATTGGTTTTATTCGCTGGCAGTCCATATTCTTTGCACATAGTTTGAAGTTCACGCCGTGAGAGCTCATTGAAGCCCATTGCAGTGGATGCGCATGGAATTTAGGTCAAAACAACACAAAGAAAATTCTGTGCCCTAGAATTACCGTCCCCCTTATGTACCAATTTTCCTAGTCAAAATCCTGAGCACTCAATCACTATCATAAGAGTCAATTACTGAAAAAACTATACAATGTGTGGATCTTTGAAGAGACATAGAAGAGACAGTGCAGTGACAAAATGTAGTTCCATGTGAGGCCGACGGACTACTGCGAAGCTTTGCACAATCGGATTGCAATAGAGAATTTTGAGTACATGTGAAGATTCGGATATGCCAGAGAAGTCTGATAAGTACGGTGATGGCCTGGTGACAAACTATTTCTGGCCTGCAGCTAACTTACAGTGCATCCGCCACTAAATGTTTTTGTGCAAATTGAGCTGCAATGGGTTTGGTCGTGTTGAAGAAGCTTTGCTGCGATGCCGTTGAGTTTAAATTTTGAACGAGAATCGTGGGTGAAGACGGAAGGATGAATGTTGTTTCCGTCGTCACGGTGAGGACGAAAGGGAATATCTGTTGGAATTGGATGAAGATGCGGTCCAGTGCTGGAGGCATTGATCTGTCATGCAAGGTGACTACCAGGGCTTGTTTTTTGGCATTATAGTGCCAGATTGCAAAAATAATACTCGTAGTAATAATTTGTCTTAAAAATGTCAACAAATCATGAAGTTTTCTTTGCTAGAGAACTTCAAATTATAAAAAAAAATTGGATTAAATCATTAGATTGTGGATGAAAACATAATTATGCTCATGTAATATGTGTTAATGTGATATTTTCTATCCAATATGTGGATGAATGTTGAAATTTGAAGCAACACTATAACATTTTATATCACCACTTTGGCACATCATAAAAATTGAAAAAAAAGCTCTGGTAACTACACCTAGTAGTGTTCAAATAAGCAATTGAGAAATGTTTCTAATATTTAAATTGCTTAATTTTTTGTTCAATCTTGTTGATAGTCAAAAGAGGATTCTACATTCTCTTCTTATGCATTTTTGGAACACCATATGAATAAATTATGAATTTTCAAAGTGCTGAAAATAAGTATCCTCAAAAGCAACCCTAGGCTTTCATGAATAGATGCAATGGTTTTAGAGAGGGGTAAAAATTAGATGCAGTTATCTTGTGCTTCAACAAGAAATTCAGTATGAAATTCAATTGTTGAATCTTTGGTAGTGAATGAAAAAGGGGTTGGGCTACTCTTTAAAGATATTCCTTAATGTCCATCTCCAAACTTTGTGAAAGATTTTAAACACAAATGCCTACGGATGATATACCAAGTATGGAATTTAGACATACAAATGGCCATGGGGATAGATCTTAGAGGAATATAATATTTACTATCTATTGTGATTACAAACAAATTGGTTTGGCTTCCTTCCACCTCCAAGACACAACCACAACCTTTGATCTTGTTCCAAAAAGAATCCCACCTCCACCCCGTCATAGATTTGAATCAGATTCATTTTTAGATTTATGCAAAACCACTGTGATGCACTTGGTTTCAATTAACACACACACACTCAATGGAAAAAAATGAGAGCCGTTGATTATGAAAAAATAATTTCCCCTCCCCCCCTTGACACCATTGATTTAAAAAATTAAGAGATACAAATGTGGGATTAGGGTACAATACAAAGCTGGATATGAATACATACAAAAATATGGATACAAAGTACATGATCCATTAACCCATATCGTTTGCCCATACAGGTTGGTCTGGAAAAAATAAGTATGGTTGGAGGGGGAATGCAAATAAAAATTAATCACATTCTGAATTAATCATTGAATTAATTCAAAATGAGCATTGTATGACTCAAAATGAGTCATTATCCAATCAAAAGACAAACAACACTAAGATTTACTATAAAAAGAAAATTCTAAACAAAATAATATACAAAAAGTTAAGACTAACTTAAAAAAGAACCTATAATTACAAAATCCATGATTGTACTTAATGATTGTGGAATGCATATCAAATTGGATATTTTAAGGTATTGTACTAAGTCCTAAGGCAAAATCAAAATAACTCAAGGCAATTGGAATTCACTAATGAGGATGCACTTTGACTTAGCTTACATATGCACAAAGGTGGGGCCTTTATGCCATAAGCAAATTCAACTACTACATGCAATTGATTAATGCTTTGGTTATTTAGAGTTATAATTCATCAAGTGCAATTGCAACTTCTTTTTATTAAAGAGTAACCAATTCATTGGAATTGTTTTTTATATCTACCACATACATTTTGGACTATATACATATTGATAATTACACACTACTTCTAACAAAGTGCTAACCAAAGTGCTTAGTCTTCTTACAAGTTAATTGAAATAAATTCTAGCAAAGGTAACCCAATTTGCAAAAAATCAATCACTAGTTACAGAGGGAAACAAAATACAATTATCCACAACATCAAAAGTGTATGTTGATGACAAATTAGACCTTTGTCCACATTTGCATGAAGTCCCCATCGGTGATCCAATTGCAACTTCATGTCAAGGTTGTCATAGTGGGCGGACATCCGGTTTGCCCATCTGTCTAGTTCACTCGTCTCATAGAGGTCTTGCCTGTCCGATACAGTCAATAGATAGTTGACTTTTTGATAAGGAAAAAATAGGTGATGTGGCTGCCACATCGCCGCAATGTGGTGTAGGCATGACATTGGGTGCGAATGGAATTGGATGTGGCTGCCACATCGCCACAACGTGGCGTAGGCATGACATTGGGTGCGAATGGAATCGGACGTGGCTGCCACATCGCCACAACGTGGCGTAGGCATGACATTGGGTGCGAATGGAATCGGTAGGGGCACAAACGGAAACTATGAGTGCTCACATAAGGTTGGGCGCGGACGTCATTCCAATAGGTCACGGAGATAAAACTGCCCTTTTGAATAGGTGAAACTGTCTTGTTGAATGTAGACTCTCGTGTGGACTATAATTATTATATTATGGTAAATAAAATTATGGTTACATCCTACACAATCCCATTAAAGCCTACGAATTTTCAGCTTAAAAAATCTAAAACTCCATTTTTGGTGAATTTCTTAAGTCAATTTTCATGCTTTTACAAAGTAGTTTATTGCAAACAATTGGTGGTGAATTTTTTAGGTTCAATTGTGGATATATGTATAGAACACCCTCACACACATCTTTCCCTTTGCAAACATCTCCAAAATAACTTTACAATTTCTTTTATAGAAATTTTAATGTTGAGATCACAATGCTCAAATGTTATAAAATTGATATTTTTTAATATAATTAGATATTCAATTTGCCCTTTTTGTGGTGATTAAATTCATACATTTGAGCATCATTCATACTTGTATTAGAAATGGCACTTTCAAGGTGTATTAGGTGAAAACATAGTCTTATACATTTATGTTTTAAACTAACAAAAGATAAAACAAAAAAGAATCCCTTGCAGCAATTATCCCCTTAAATTCACCATTGAACACGTATCCAAAAGAATACAACTTGTAACTTCAATTAAAAAAGAATCCCATGTAGCAATTATCTCTTTAAATTCACCGTTGAACATGTATCCAAAAGAATACAACTTGTAACTTCAATCAAAAAAGAATCCCATGTAGCAATTATCCCCCCAAATTCAACATTCAACATGAATGCAAGAAAAGTGAAATTATACAAACAAAGCCTTCACAAAAAATAACCATTCGCTCTAATGGAGAAAAAATATTAACATCAAAGAATTTTGTGCTTGAAGTTTTCATCATTCAATATGTTTTAACAAATGAACTTCCCATGCTTTTGGGGTTTTTGTTTGGATCGAACTAGCTCTCAAGTGTTTAGAAAGTAAAGAATGAGAAGTTTTGCCACAAGAAAAGGGGAATATTGTTCCATGAAGTCACTTGCAAATCCTAAAAGGTAGAGCTCTTAATGGACGCATTTGACTTTCATGTACTTAAAGATGATCTCCGAATTGAAAATAAAAGTTGGCATCAATTAATGGTTTTTCCCTCTCCATAGAAAGGAAGAATCCCATGTCCAAGTGCATTTGAAAGGCCCGTCTATTTTGTTGTAAAATTGAAGTCCGTGCCTTGACCTTAAGTCCGCGCCTTGACCTAAAGTCCATGCCCTGACGTTCACACCTTGACCTTACGTCCATGCCCTGACTTTAAGTCCACGCTCTGATGTCCCTCATTCAGGTGCGTGCCCTAGAGTTCTTGAAGGGTGGATTGTCACTCCTTGCGTCCACGCCATGTGTCTGCGCCTTAACGACCCTCATTTAGGACCGCCAACCGTTTTTCAACCAAAAGATTTTCATCACAATGTGTTCTTGTCTCTCTAGAAATAACAAGAATCTATGAACATTTAGGATGAATCTATAAAAATGTGCTTTACATATGCATACAAAAGAATATAACTTCTAGGTTGAATTAAAAAATAATCCCTTGTAGCAATTATCTCTTTAAATTCACCCTTGAACATATATCCAAAAGAATACAACTTGTAATTTCAATTAAAAAAGAATCCCTTGTATCAATTATCCCCCTAAACCCTAAACCCTACACCCAAAATAACCATTTTCTCTAGTGGAGAAAAAATATGAACATCAAAAAATTTTGTGGTCGAAGTTTCCATCATTCAATATATTTTAATGAATGAACTTCCCAAGTTTTTTAATTTATTTTTTGTTTGGACAAGATTTCAAGTGTTTAAAGAAGTAAAGAATGAGAAGTTCCACCTGTCCACAAGAAAGGAAAAATGTTGTTCCATGAAGTCAAGTGCAAATTTTAAAAGGTACAGCCCTTAATGTAGGCATTTGACTTTTATGCATTTGAAGATATTCTTCGAATTGAAAATAGCAGCTAGCTGCAATTAATGGTTTCCCCCTCTCCATGGAAAGGAAGAATCCTATGCCCAAGTACATTTGAAAGGCCCGCCTACTTTGCTGTATGAGTGACCTCTGTCCCCTGACGTCCATTCTTTGACATCCGCGCCTTGACTTTAAGTCCACCTTTACGTCCCTGATTCAGGTGCGCGCCTTGAAGTTCTTCATCTTCAAAGGTGAATTATCATTCTTTGTGTCCGCACATTGTCGATGATGTCCATGTCTTGACTATTCGCGTCTGTGTCCTGTCAATGACGTTTATGTGTGTGCCTTGTCGATAACGTCCGCGCCCTAACCATTTGAGTCGGCGCCCTATTTATGATGTCCACGTCCTGACTATTCGCGTTTGCGCCTTGTTAATGACGTCCGCACCCTAACCGTCCATATTTGCGTCCACGCCTTGTGAATGACGTCTAAGTCTGCGCCTTTTAGGTGACGTCCGCGCCTGTCTGTATTCTTGCCTTGACGTTCGCATCCTGACTACAACATTATGACACATTACAAGGTGACGTGTCATTCAGTAAAATTCCACGGCTTACAAAATGAAAGTTGTTTGGACTGTCTAAACGTCCGGTCCAATTTGCCCATTCGTCCGTCCCGTCTGATGACCTTGACTCGCATGTTATGACAACCTTGCTTCATGTGGTCATGTCTTTTGTTTGCCATGCATACACCAACAACTTCAAAATGGGTCTATACCATGCCCTATTTGCAAAATTACCTTGATAATGGAAATGCACATGCTTGTTGTTTATGGCTTTGGAACTAATGCAAAGCTAACCAATAACACAATCAACATAAAAGAGGTTGCAACTTCAACCAATGTCATCCCACCACATTTGCTAAATGCCTCATGGTTCATTTGTGTGAGCTTAAATTAGTTGGCATTTGAAACAAGTATGGAAGGTTCTAGTCATAAGCCAAATTTCACTATGAAGGCGATAGAATGGCTATTTCATCAATTTCACAATGAAAGGGCCCAACTGGAACAAAGGAACTCTCACTTGATGAATAGTTTGCAATTGTATGATCATATATAGTTGTGAATCTTGGTCATCCATGAATCAAATCAAGCAAGTTTATCTCCTTCATATATCTAAGATAAAGCCTAAAATGTGAATTCCATTAATCTTTATAGAACACAAGATTTCAAAATACAATGAAAGTCCACTCTAAGGGGGGGTATGACCTTTATCTCCTTTCAACTATATTGTCAATTGAATGAAATGTAAGGTCATCTTGCCTACTACCACACAAATTTCAATTCCATCATCACATATCTATCATGTGTAGTTTTCATCTTTATGTACCTTTTGGTTACATTTGGGTGGAATTGATATGAGAGTGGAAATAGGTTGATTCACCTCAATAAAGACAAAGATTGTATGCGTGAGGATTTTTGGTTTGAGGTGCAATAGTGGAAAATAATATTTGCATACTTTGTGGAGTATTCCCTAATTTTAATGAAAATACAAAATGTCAACAAATGGGCTATTATGTCCGTCAACAAAAATAAATTTATATATATATAAATTATTCATGATCTTGACAAATGCTAGGGTTTAATCTCAATGTTTTGACAAATTTTTTAATGTCCATATGTGTTGTAATGCTATAAGGCTTAGATTTAGGCCAAATTGGCCATTGAACTTGTGAAGTATCTAACTTTAAATTATTTATTAAGATGATTAGAAAGAACAAGAGTTGCACAATTTGCGACAGGTATGCAACTTCAAGAGCGGGGGAATTTCAATGCCAATGAGCTCGTGAATGATGATCATTTTTATAGGGCATAGTTGTTGCTCAATAAGAGAGTAGGGACCCATACTATGCCCCACATTGTTTTGGTGTGGGTCTTGAATTGCATCACACCGGTGAATACAATGCCCATGAACATGATGAAGAAATTGATGATATTGAAGAACTAGTTCATCTCTTCCCTTCTCCACTTCTTTTTGCGTTCCATGGAGATCCTCAGAGCATTTCCATCGATACTATCTAAATTCTAAAATGAGCACTCCACATGATCTATGGCGTGTGTTTTTTGACAAAAGAGCCCCGCCTTCTTTCCGGGGCCCCATTGGTAGGCCTTTGAAAAGGGTCAAAGACCTAATAAATCTTGCTTTCCAAGGCTCAACATTCATGAGGCACGCCAAAGATTCCAAGATAGGTCCTTAAGCAAGACGTTGGTTGACTTTGATGTTGCATGCCTGGCTTCAACCTCGAGGCACATTCAAATTTGGGTTGTACCAAGGTTCAAGTCAATACGGGAGCTTGAAGTGCCAAGGGAAGTTTTGGGGCGTTATGAATTAAAAAGCGCAAACTTTCATGATTGGTGGGTCTCAAAAAGTCACATGGGAACATTAAAGCTCTTACCTCGGTTGTGTAGCATGCCCCGATGGAGATCCTTGCCTCAAATAGATTGTTTTGGTGCCCGACTTCTTTAAAGCTTCTAGATTTGTCTTATTGGGCTCAATCCAAATGACTCCATCCATGACGTGTAGCTTTAGGTCTGGAAAATCTACATCCACCATAATGTCACCTACATTAGAGACAATTTCTTCAACAATGCTATCCCTAAAAGACATTTCCACACAAAGATGACAAACTAATGTAAAGTTATGTCATGTGTAGATGTCAAGATGTCCGTCAAAATATCGAGATCAAACTCTAGCGTTAATCAAGATCATGAATAATTAAAACATATATCTATATATATTTTATTGACGGACGAGAAGGCACATCCGTCGACATTTTGTATTTTTTTATGTAACCAAATATTCTAGGCAATAATAGAAGTTACTTCTTCATATTTACCCTACATGAAGGTTTGTAGCCGACTACAAATGTTTGTTCTACTTGCAAACCACTAGAGAGTTGCAAAGGATCACTACATATCACAAAATGAAAGGAACCATTCAAACTAGTGTCAAAATGACAAAAATCCCAATCCTTCTAATTTGACCTTCATGTACTTGTTGAAGTTCAAAATTTTCCCCACTAATTTGATGTTGTTTAGCACTTGCTAATTCTGCAAATTTTGCTTTTGTTGATAGTGTTAATCAAAAATTCAAAGTTAGATACTTCAAATCTTGAGCCCAAGTTTGCCAAAACACATGCAATTACATACAATGTAATCTAATTAAATGACTTTGCTAAGAAAATATTGGAAATTGCTTCTGTATTCAAAAATGCAATACAAACATGAGTTCAACATGACAAAGAAAACTTCATATCAAGATTGGCCCAATGTTAAATTAGTGGGTATAAGATTCATATAGTCTTCATGTAGAATTAATGGTAAGCTCATGTAAATGTACCTCATGCCACTAACTAAATAGTGTGAACTCAATGTTGGTGTGATTTTACTATCCTTGCTATTAACTTTATGTTGTCCTACCAAGGTAATTTTAAGTCTCGTATTAAGTCAATACTAATAAGGAATTTATGTAACATTTTTTATTAAGGATTTGCAAAATAGAAAAAAATTAGATAAGGTTTTTAATAGTCATGAATACCTTACTTGTGAATCTTAAGTCTTTTGGAGTCATAATGTAAAAGTTGTGGCCCAAAAATAAATGAGCTAAAATTGAGTGATAAAAAATAGTAGAAGTGTTTTTTGTAACCACCCTCAAATGTTGATTCAAAATAATGTGAGAAAAATTTGACATATGAATGTATTTTGAAACTCTAAATGCCCACATTATGAGTTTTTGAGTTTAGCTTCCACACTTCGTCCAAGGATTTTGGGGTGAATGGTTAATGTGAACAACTTCAATTGGTGGAATTCCACTAATTTAATTGTTTTCAAGGCATGTCACCTAGAAAAAATATCTATAATGTATATGTTTTAGTTTTCACATCTTGTATTGATAAATGTCACTATTTTTTAGCTCTAAAAATCAGACCCATTCAACAAAATTAGTGATGAATTTTTTCCTTTGGATGATTGCAAGAACCCCTTGCTAATTTTGTTGCATTTTCATAGCACTCATACTTAGTTTCAAGATCTCTTAAAAATTAGAAAAAAATATTTTAAAATTCTAAAAATATAGCCAATATGTAAACTTTTAAGAAGATTGCACCTCAAGAACTTAAATTATAGAAAAATTCTCTAAGTAGAAAATAGATATTTTGGTTTATTAATTCAAAAAAATATGAGAAAAAAATTTTAAATTTTAAATTTTAAATTTCCATTTGTAAAAACTCTATAGAGATGGTTATTCAATAAAAATAAACCAAGATAATGTTTTACATATTTCAAAATGCCAACGAAAAAAGGTTCATTTTGTAGACTTCCATATAGCATACAATTATCTATTTTTAAAATTACTTTGAGTATCGGTAGTAGCTCTAAATCTACTAGAAGATCATATTTTCTAAATTTTAGCTTCAAATTCATTTTTAGGGGTACTAATTACAAAAATAGTACTAAAGTCCCCTAAAATACCAAGCAAGGTAAAACTTGAGGCTATTTTTGGACAATAAAAATATGCAAAATATGCAAAAAAAAATTAGCTAGAGTGTATAACAATTATGAATACCTTATCTATGGATTTTGAATCATTCGGAGCTAGAATGCACCAAGAGAATGCAAAAGTTATGGTCAAAAAACAAATCAACACACATGTTGTAATAGAAAATAGTATAGGTGTTTTTTGCAATCACCCCTCTTAAAAAGTCAAACAAAAATCTCCCTCTCCTATAACTATAATTCTATACATTTTGAAACTTCAAAATTAAATAAGAGTAAAGGTACCCCAAAGTATAGACATGGTTTTGATACCATTCCATCAATGATTTGATGCAACATACATTTATCTTGCATTGAAAATTTATTAAAAACAATTCATAATCATATAAGACTTGGCAAATTTGTTATGAACTATACTAGAAACTATAAGGTCGTTACTTATACTCAAATTTGCATTAAAAGAGAAAATGTTAAGCATTAAGATTAGAATTATCCAAATGGTCAAATTTTTAAAACACTTGATGATTTTTAGAAATGAGGATTGCAAATTTAACTTCAAAGAATCTATAAAATATAGTTTTTATTTTTAGATTTTAGATTTTCTAATATTAGGCAAAATTGTAGCATCACTTATTTTGTAGAAAAGGCAAAAGATTTAATGATGAATTATGAACAATCATTAGTAATTGTGTAACCAAATTGTCATGTTCAACACATACACTACAAGAGAAAGGAGTGTTTTAAGTATAGTCCTAGAGATAACATTTTAAGTAATGACCTTTTTAGGAGATTTTCAATAAGAATTTACAAGATATTTGTGTCTTTCTAGTAAAATTTCTAGTAAAATTTCTAGTAAAATCTCTAGGACTATACTTAAAACACCCCTTTCTCTTGTAGTCATATTTTGTACTAAACATTATATTAGACATTTGACATCAAATATCATATTCAACAAATGTATGTTTAGCCCTTAAATGACAAACCCATGACCATTGATTTCAAGCCCATTGACCATCACTCAATTTACTGCCATTTTGCAACTAGATATGTATGAAATTTTTTATATCTAGGAAATTTCATTAAAATGGTGTCATTCTGCTACTTTGTTTGTTTTTATGGTTCAGACTAGGCAATTTGAAATGTACAACATAGATTTCAAAAATCTATACACATCCTAGATGTCACTTTTACAATTTAGACTGGACAGTCTAAAAATGGCATATGGAATACCACCATTTTAACAAAAATTTCCATATATTTATTTTTCAAAGATGAAATTACATGTCTTCTTTACTTCACAAAAAATTTAGGTTTAAAAAAAAATGATTTTTTGAAAAGTAAAAAAGAAGAAAAATCACATCACTAGAAGAAAAGTGTGTTAGAATCCCTGAAAATACGTCACATCGTTTTTGTTGAGTTTCCGGTTCAAAACGCAGTCCAAACGCAGAAAACGTTTTTTCTGCGTTTTTCTGCGTTTGGACTGCGTTTTGAACCGGAAACTCAACAAAAACGATGTGACGTATTTTCAGGGATTCTAACACATTTTTCTTCTAGTGCATGAAATAGAAAATTATTTGAAAAAATTTGAAAATTTAACAATGCATGCATATTACAATGACAAACATCATATTGTAAACTCAAATTTTATGTCATTCTATCATTAGATTTCAATAGATATTGAAAATATATCCAAAGTCCAAATTGCAATGAAATATTCAATATTAGGATTTTTTTTCAAAATTCAAATTGGAGTAGAAACTAGAGGAGATGACCTTCATTTTTTTAGTTGGTCTCAAACTCAAAAAGTATCATTTTTGTGGAGAAATTCCAGATTTAAAGCAAAGAGCAACAACTTCTCAAAATACACTAAAGTACTTGTAGCATATTTCGTGATCCGTTTTTTTAGCGACTTCTCATTCATGTGAAGACAAAAACCAACATGAAAGGTCAATAAGAAAAACAAGGATGAAAAAATGCCTTGAATAGCTTTACACCTTAGTGTAGTGTCATCCAAAAGCCATAGAGTGGTGTTGGCGTTCCAAAGTTAGTATACTTGACAAACACCTCTAACCATTTCCAAATATCTTCAAATATTCCAATTTTTGATCAATTTGGGGTATAGATCATTTGATTTCTACAATTTAGGCATGTGTGCCCACTCCATTTTTTTTATACAAATGAATGGATTCACTTTTCATCTTTTTATTTTTGAAGATATATTTGGTAGGTATTGTGGCAAATTTTCATAGAAGCAATGTGCCCCAATTGAAATTTAAAAAAAATGGGATTTGCTATTTACAATTCTTTTTTGTAGCCATTATTGTGAACTTTCCTAAAAAGTCATGTGACAAAGAAAAGTTAAATTTGAAATCATTCATGAACCATCAAAAACCTCATATCACAAACTTTTTCAAGCAAGAGTATAAGGCATTTGCAATGCTATTTTTTAAACCCTTCTACAAAAATAGGTGGGTGGTTGTGCATGAGATGATGCTATAAAATTCCAAGTTGTAATTTCAAAACAAAGGTACTTGTAAACATTGTTATTTTGATCAAATTGCCCTTTTTGTTTTTCATTTCTTTTTTACATTGTACATGTTAGTCTATTATTGGTTTGAAGGGGCAAATTATTGAATATTGTGTGGGAATAAGGAATGGTTAATTATGGGTTTAAAAAAGGCAAATAAATGGGATTGGAAAGGTGGTGAATTACATTAGTTGTTGTTTCAAGTGAATATTGGAAGAGTTGCCATATGGTTCTTGGGTTGTTTCTTTCTTAGTTCAAAATCAATCAAACTCTTCTTCGCGTATGGCTCATTGACACTTCTTGTATTAGTGTATTCCTTCAATCAAATTCTATACTCAAATTTGTGTAAGTGTAATTGTCATTGGGCTACTTTTGTGTGTGTATGTTCGCAATATGTATGAAAACTTAGTTTATTCAATGTTGTTGAGTAATTTCAAAAGTGTCAATTAATCTTTGTGCTTCACGTCGATGGACTGAGATGGTTCGAAAGAGTGTGATTGTCAAACTACCAATGAAAGCCTAAAAGTGAATCCATCTAGCAAATTAAACTATTGGTGTGGCTATTGGCATTCGGAAGGAAAAACTGCCAAATTGACTACTGAGTCAAGCATGCACGAGGAGAATTACAGCAACAAGATAAGTTGCATTTATTTTATAGAATAATTGAAGATGTATAGAATTTAAACATTGCTGACCAATTACTAATTGTATATTGCAAAACTGCTACTTAGATTGATGAATGGCTAATAGCGTGTACTAGACATGGGGAGCCCAGCTTAGGAAAAATACTGAGGAAAAACATAACTTATAGTACTCAAAAGTATTGAACCCCTCAAAATGTAAAGTGTGACATGCCTCAGGAAATACTATTCCACAATCATTCTATTTATAAAACATAGCCAAAAAATATTCCAGAATCATAATTTTTTTATACAGCCTTAGTAAAATTTTCATTGCAATCCAAGAAGAACTCCCAAAGTTATATATGTAATCCAATGAGTACTTGTGCTACTCTAGTGTCACTTGTTGTGAGTACATTATGTCTTCTTCCATAACTTTTGAATTACAGAGTTGATGGATTTGAAATTTTAAAGGAAGATGCATAAAATCTTTTGTATTGTATTTCCTATTTTTTGAATTTAAAAAATAATAATTCATTTAATGGTTAATTTTGCTAAGTAGTCACAATCATGTTTTCATGTTTTTTTGAATTTGGGAGTGCCAGAAACTAATAATTCAAGTATAAACTATACCCTAAAAATTAATTTTAAAGTACTTCTGAAAAATTAAGTACTTATAAGTAATTTATTTTGGACTTGATCTTTATAGGGTATGATTTAATGTTTTCCCTATTTTATTTTATTTAAAAATAAATAAAATTTAAAGTACTTATGAAAAAATCATTGATATTGAACCAAACGCTATAAATTGTAGATTCAAGTGTTTTGTGGAATCATCTTTTGGGCCATTTTCCTTTCAAATACTTTGGCAATACTATAATCATACTTTGGAATATGAAATAAAAAATCAAAGTGATCTAGTATTCTAGAGTGCATCAAAAAATAAATTTTGAAAAAAATAAATTTACAACTCAAAGAGTTAGCCCAAAATTGTATTACTACCATAAATGGGTGATTGAGGGGTGTTTTCAAGCTATAGATGCACCGTTGACTTTAGAAAATAGAGACCAACTTTAGTGCTAGTGTACATGTATACTAATTTCATTAAAATGATAGTGATTATGCAACTTTGGCACTTTCACAATTTAGACCATGTAGTCTAAAATCTATACCAGTCCTAGATGTTTGAAATCTATAATAGTGGCACTTTTGTAGTTTAGACCAAGTAGTTTGAAAATGGTACTTTGAATATTGCCATTTAAAAAAAATTCCCTATGTATAGAATAATTTTATTTAAATGATAATTTTCAAATGATTTTGTAATAAATTCTTATGAAAATTTTAAAATATAATTCACGTGGCAAATTTTACTTATCCAAAAGTTGTTATTGTAAAACACATTTGGAAATAATACATATTTAAGGATTTAGAACTCTCTTCAAGACCAATTTAATATAGAATTCTATCCATCCCAAAATAGTCTTTTGGTTCACTACAATTATATTGCAATGAATTTAATATTACACTTTGACTAAGGCTCCGAAATTCAAAGTTTGATGACAATAAAAGTCCATTGAACTCTATGTATAGCTCAAAATAGTTTAAAATAATGATATTTATAAAAAAATATTTAGAATGTTTTGTCTAAGCAAAAGATCATTTGGGGACAAAGGGAATATTTATAAAGAAGTGGAATCTCTAATAAATCACAAATAAAATAGAAAGATTATAGAAGATGAATTATTTCACATTTAGTCTCGTCCAAAAAAATAAATATGTTTTCTAATTGCATACATATATTCATTTTCATGTGACATGCATAAAAAGGCTCCAATTGGCAAGTTTATTTATTTTAATAATTGAAAGTAGTGAATGTAAATAGTAGAAATCACTATCCAAATATATAATCCAAAAGAAATTAATATTCTACTAACCTCTAAAGGCCCAAGTCCCATTTATTAGGTCAAAAACCACTTTAAATTGCCTTTTCAATGCAAATAATAAAAATTTAAGCATTTGTTTCTTTTGTATGTCCAACCGTAGGATCTAATCAGTATGAGAATGTGTGGAATAAATTTTAGAAACTTTGACCATATGGATCACAAGATGAAAGTGTTTAAAGTGAAGAAAACAAGGTTTTTTTTTTCAAGAATTTGCTAAGATTGCAAAAAAAACAAGAAGCTTCATAACTTGACATCACTTATCCAAATGAAATGAATCAAATCTTTCCACACAAAAAAAAATATAATCTAAGTTATAAGAAATCTTTAAAAATTAAAATTTTCAAATTTTTGTAGATTTTTTTGTTTCTCACATAGTCACACTTGCATGTTTAGAGCTAATTGTTGCATAACTTTTGCTTCCATGTAGCAATTGAAATAAATATTATATTCCTAAAAAATCTTCATAAAAAATTGACATCGTATGAATTTGCTCTAACCTTCAAGAGTCCCTTGAGGGGACTCTTGTAACCTAAAATTCATAAAAAAAAATTAGGGTCACTGTAAAAATTGTGAAGTTGTCAATTTGAAATTGCACTTTTAGACTCTTGCAATACTTGTAGTGTAAGACCTTCACTGCATCTTCTGAGCTCATTGTCATTGTGACATTGAGTTGGAAAAAAAAATTATTATTTTTTTAACTCCCTCCCAAATTTCCTTGGTTTTAAATTTTTTTATTAATTTAAATTAATTTCTTAATTCTTCGTCCTCCCCTCCCCTTACTTGTAATTTTTTGAACAAGGTTAGCATGGCAAACAATATGGGACAATGAAAATCCCATATCCCGTATCAATATATTGTATCCATATCTGCACACGTATTTGTATTTGTATTGTACTATATTCCAATATCAAGTACTATATCTATATTTTGGTATTGTATCCATACAATATCCGTAACCGTACTCTGATTTGTATTTGTATATTGTATCTATATTCATATTTGGATGGATGGCTCAAATTAAATCTCAAAGATCAACGGCTTAAGAAATTTTGAGAAATGGACGACGATTTCGAAGGTAAGCATTTAAAAATAAAAAATCAACGGCCTTAAAAAATTTTGAGAGAGGAGGGGGGCAACTAATACCCTTGGCTTACTCTTTTGGGTACATTGTTAACATACACCCGGGGAGGACACTCCCCACGTTTTAGCAACCCATGTGCGGTGGAAAAAGTAATACATGTAATACATCGGTAAATTTTTTTTTTTTCAAAAAATAAATTATGGATAGATTTTACTACTTTAAAAGTTTATGTTTTGAATTATTGGTATTCTTTTATGCTAATAGTAATTAGTTATAAATTTTTGAAGAAAAAAGATACACTGTAAAGCTGAAAATAACTGTCACACCTCTATATTATATAAAAAAAAAAAAAATTTAAATGAAAAAAAAAAATTCTATAGAATAGTTTTCTATTGAAAGTTTATTTTGGTTGAATATTGATGCAATAGTCATCTTCATGTGAGCTTTATAAATATTTTAATTGGAGAACATGCCATTTTAGTTCATTTTTCGAACCTTTCTAGACAATATATCTTATTGTATTTGAAATTGAAATTTTTTTCAATAGAAACCTTTAGTCATTGTTAAACAAAGCTCAAAATTTTAGGATGAAATTATAGTTTATTTAAAAGTAAATAGGGGGTCAAAAAATCACTCCGCTACACGTGGGTACCTCAAATGTAGTGAGAGTGTCTTCCCCTAGAGTAGAAACTACACATTATAAGTTTCCTTTCACTAGTAGGAAACAAATTCAAAAAATATCATTTTTATGACTAAAATTCACATCAAGTGAAAATAGCAAGAAATGGTCAAAATACACTACAAGGGTGACAAATGGATTAAGCATCTACTTCTTTAGAGAAGTCTATAATACCACAATGAGGGAATTTGCAACATTATCCCCTAAATGCCCAAATTGCATTTTTTGGCAAGATAGCGATTTTGGACAATTCACTATGAATGGATTTATTTATTTATATTTAAAATTTTTGCACAACATGTGCCCAAGGAGTAGCTTTAAGGCCTAAAAAGATTCATAACTTTCAACTACATGATTAAAAAGTAGTTATGATATATAGTTTTCATTGGTCGACGGATAGACTGGGTAGCAAAAATAAATTCTTTAAAAATCACTTTAAAAAAAATGAAAATGAAATTTTTTTTTTTCTAGATTTATATATACATGGAAAGTTGTGAATCATTCCATTTTGATTAATGAGATGAAAGATATTAGTTTGGGATAGTTTGCGGGTAGCTATGGAATATCTACTCCAAGACAAACTTTGAAGACCTTTATTTAACTCAATTTTCAATATTTCAGGGAAAAAATAAAAACATTAGATGTAGATTGTTTATTACAAAATTCTAACCATTGGAATTGGCACTTTTCAATTCCATAAATAAATTCTTAACAATTCAATATTTTGAATCATTCCCTACTTCGAGTACTTCTTTCTACTTATCTATTTTTTTCCTATATGTTGTACAATTCCAAATGATCTGAAAATTTTCAAGCATGTAGCCAACTTACTTTGAAGAAGGAATCCAAAGAGTAAACATGATTTTGGATATTTTTTCATACTAATGTGACCTTGTGAAGTGTAGCTGCATGGTTTTTTGTAGGGCCCGAAAAGGATTTTTGTCCCTTCAAATGCTAATGAAATCTACATGGTGAAAATTTATGTAATTCTTTTCACATCTTCTCAAACAAGTGCACTACAAGAACCTTTAGTTACATGCATCTAAAAATGATTTTTTTCTAAAATTTTGTACTTGTACTAGAAATGACAATTTTGGAGCGGTTTTCATGAAAACATAGTCCAATTCATTTAGGAGTTATTCACTGAAAATCTACTCCTATAATTTTCAAATAAATATTGGATGAAAAGAAAAGAAAAATTCCATTCAAATAAATATTGGATGAAAAGAAAAAAATCAGGTCTCAGGTGAAGTCATCCATCGGACCCTCCGCATCTTTCTGTACCATCTCCCCGAAGCCTTACTCCTCTGCCTAGTCATCGTGACATCAAAGCAACAACTCTTTGGACTGTCATTTACGTAGTATAATATTAAAAATCTTTAAATTATTGCAGTCGAGTTGTAATAAGTCATATTATTGTGCAACTCTCGATTCGAATAACCATACGAAACCAAAGCTCATATCGAAAGTACAAACCGGCGCGTGCCGGAAAAGAGCAACCCTAAATCAAACCCTAAATCCTATTCCCTTGGTTTCCAATAACTCACATTAAGTTAGCAATGATGCGGGTGATGATGCTAAACTCTCCGGGGTTGAAGAATTGGCCAGCATCGTCCTCACAAGTCGCAATTGCTACAGAAGACACAGTCTCCAACTTTAATTAAGAAGAGATCTCCCAATTAAAAAAGAATTGCAGAAATACCATCTCCGCTGCCATTGACTTCCCCTCCGTCTGGGACCACAATCAACGACGAAAGAATGGCAGATGAGGATCACTCCCTTTCGAAGACAGGCACGTCTTTCAAAACCACTGATTCCCCCCTCCACTCTCTCCGAAGTCACAGGCACGCGGGGTACGACATCAAATGGGAAATTGAACTTGCACCAGGCAGGCAGTTGCATAACTTAAATTAAACCACGGTTTTTTTCAAAATTCGATCTGCACGAGAGTTCAATTGTGAAGCTGCACCTGTAAAACATCAAAGGAGGATACAAATCAAACAAAAGGTTTGAAACGGATTGATCAATGTGTGGTACGTACAACCGACCCCACATCCAAAATTCTTTCTCTTCGAAAGATCGATATGATTAAAGATAAGCTTACGACCTACGTTATGTCGGGTGACACAAAATGCCATGTGACTAGCAATTCCGCCCGCGTTTCTGGAGGTCATCATCCGACGTCATGTGCAATTCCTTATTTAACGTTGCTATGAAGCTTCTGGGCGAGGGTCTTCTGTCAAGCAAATTCGCGAGACAGTCAGACAGGGGATGTTATTAGCACAAAAGCTCGTAATCCTGATGAGACAGGGTAAGTTAACCCTAAACTCATGTATCCTTCCAAATGCGCATACATGCATCCAAAATGGAGTGATTCTCGTAGAAGATTTTGTACCCATTTATAAGTGATTTCATCCATTGTGAAAGGGGGAATATATGGTCATATACTCACTCAAAAGAAATTGTATTGCTTTTAAAAATTTCCAAATAAGATTCAATCAACCACTCTTAGTAGATACATGTGGTGGAATCATGTGAAGTCACTCAACCCATCATTAATTGTAGAACGTTGAGTTGGTCACCATGGAAATCATTCTTTTGGGTACTATGTGAACCATTTGTTTTAAGAAAAAAAAAGAGCACTTATTGGAGGTCAAACTACTATGCAAAATCTTCCCTTTTCACACAAAATTTCAAGGATGATCATCTGCACTTCTATCATCCATTAGACACTTAGTATCTATAGCAAAGTCACAAGGTTAAGATCAAATGTCTTCCAATTTACACTTAAAGTACATTTACATCAAGGGCAAAGTGAGAGAAGGAAATTCATATGAATGGCCTTTGGATGTAATTCAACCTAAGTGGCAAGGTGAGTTTCAAGATGATTATGAGCAACAATCATCAAAAATTGCAAATTGCAAACAATATATTAATTGAAAATGTATTTTTTTCATTTTTAAGCTACAAATTTGATAGTTTTTTCTTAAATTTTAGACACATTTTTTGCTAAAATATTATCCATTTTTAGAGGACAACATTGTAGCTTGGTCTATTTGGGCTTAAATGCTAAGCTATATTTTCATTGTCATACATTAGAACAAAAAAATTGGCTATGGATGTACAAATGACATACATCATTATATAAAAACAAATTGTAACATCTCGTCAAAAAATTGACCATTTGAAGCAACAATGCTAGCATGTGAGCTTAGAATTGTAAGCTTATGAGCCTTGAGCCTAGGTGTAAGTAGGTACTCTACAACTATTCAAGGTATTTATAATATAAATATTTATAATATAAGTACCCTATAACCATGGAAATTGCTTATAACATAGGTACTTATAACCTACACCCATAATATAATTAGGCACCTATAATATAAACATGATATAACCATAGAAGGTGCTTATAACATAAGTACTTACAATATAAACACCTATAATATAAATATCTTAAACTACGGAAGGTACCTATAATATAGGAGCCTAGGCTCCTAGGCTAATGGAATCCTAAGCTCACATCCTAGCAACTATGCCATTTGAAGGGTGCATTAATAACCCTCAATATATAAAATAATTAATGAAATGAGTTAGACTACTAAACTTGCTACTAAGTCTAATTTAGCTTATCCATTATCTCCTATCCTTTTGTAACTTTAATAGAGACCACTATTCAAGAAGTAGTAATCAAACATTAAATAAAAATAATATGATTATATCTCATAATCTTGTCTTTTTTTAGCATGATGGTGTTTTCTTGTTGGAATCTTTAATTGAAAAGAATAAAACAAGATTCAACTATGAGGCCATATCCTATAAATTGTGTGAAAGTACAATCCTAAAGTACAACTTCAAATCTTAAGGAAACATTATCCTTTTCCACCTTAGAAGTTTTGCATGTCAATCCTTTAAGGACTAGATGATTGCAAATAGGTCCCAACAAAACATAACCTTGGTATTTTCATCTTTCTAAATGTTTAAAGATTCTTTTTAAAATTCTCTAACATGTCTACACTGACTTTTCAAAAAAGAATTTTTGATTATCCTACAATTCAAAGACTACATTGAGTATGTTTTTTTCTCAAAAAAGTAAAAATAACTTTTGTAGTTCAAAAATTGATCCTTCAAAGGCAACTTGAATAATGAAGTAAGAAAAAGTCCTATAAATACTATTATTAGAAATTGTATTTCAATCATATAAAAAAACATTCTTGAAAAAACTTCAAAATTTAATCTAAAATCACCTTAAGAAGGAATATTCATGTTATAATTAGATATTTTTGTTGACAAGCATTTGCTATTGTAGCAATAGATCCAATCATATGGATATGATCTATGGATTAAAGCTTCAATTGAGTCATGCATGATATTGTCTTTTGTTCATTGATGGAAATTAACTAAATTTGACCATCACATTCTATATATGTTCTAATCAACACGTGTTTAGATGTAATTCCAAATAGTCTTTATTACAAACATTTAAAACTTTAAATGGACATATTTAAAACCAAAATTATGTAACTTTGTCATATATTGATGATTCTTAAATACAAGAGAACATGACTATCCCTTCAAAAACACTAGACACAACACAACATTTCGTTTGGGGGACAAATATAAAAATTAGAAATGTCAACTATGTTCCAAACAAATACACATATATGGATACAAATACTTGGATATAGATACAAATACAAATACATAAACATGAATACATTAGATATTGACATTGTTTATCTTATATTGTTTCGAACTCTTAAACTCAAAAGTACTATATAAATCAATACTTGAAGCATGTTTGAATAGTGGATCAATTGAAGAATTGTTCATGTGTAACTCATGGTATACAATAGCTTGCATTGTCTTGTCAATATGCACTCAAAACAACAATCCTTTCAAGTATGACTAGCACTCAAATTTGCCACTCAATCACTCATTAAGATGCCCTTGCAATCTAAGAATGAATCTTCATTGATCAAATTATTTACCAAATATTGACTCAATTGTAGCATGTCATACTTTTTCTATAATTGCAGTTGTCTCTTTAGACAAACTTTGTTTCTTCCAATCATTGTTAACAATTTTCTTAAGATGAAAATCAATTTTTTTACTTAAATTTTTTTCTAAGAATCTCAATTCAATTTTTCATATTAAAATAAATAAATCATAATATATAGCACAAAATATTGAAGTTAAGAGGATTAAAAGTCTTAGGCCCGGTTTACTCCAAATTAAGAAGTAAATGGATCAAAATTCTAAAGTTTTTTATTGTCTAAAATCAAGATGTCTTCGTAAAATGAATTTACATTGCAAAATGAGAGGTCACAGATCTCTAAGATGGTCCATTGACATGGGGCAACACTTTTTTCCTTTATGGCAATAGAAGTCTTCAAATTATAGCCCCTCAAAATTATAGTTATAGTCAAATCTACCTCAAGGAAGTGGTTATAATTTGATTTACAAGGATTCTCACTCAAAAGTGTTGTTTTTTAATATTATGGCCCCTCAAAATTATAGTCATAGTCAAACCTACGTCAAGGAGGTGGTTTTAACTTGAATTACGGGGATCTTGCTCAAAAGTGCTATTTTTAAATTAATTTTTTTTCCATTTCATGCCCATTGGGTGGTTTGTAACAATCTAAAGGTTGTGACTTCTAAATGAGGACTTCTCAATGGCAAAAGAAGGGACTTAGAAAAGGAGACTTTTCAATATTTTGTTTCCCTCATTTTTTGGTTGGCAAAAGAAGGAACTTGGAGAGGGAGACGTTTCAGTTTTTTAGTCCCCTCGTTTTGGTGTAAATTAGACCTTATAAATAATTTAGTATGGCAATATCCTCAAAAGAGTTTTCTTTACTTCAAATCCACTTTATGTGATTAAACTTCACAAATTTTACCACATATTCTTATACAATGAAATTAATAATAATATAGCCTTTTGTGGATAATTATGAGTCATTACAAAGAAAATTCAAAGATGCACCTAATTAGGCATTAAGGATTCTTCTTTTTCAAATTCAAAAAAATAAAAAAATTCTCCAAATAAAAGTGTTATTAATAGAAATCTATGATTTGAAATTTTCTATAATTCAAGAAAAAACTCTAAAAATTGGTCACCAAAAAAATATGAGGTTAACCCCTAAAGAATCATGACTATGATTTCACAAAAAAATGCTCCAAATCTACCATTTCTAGTACAAGTATCGAATTTTAGAAAAAGACATTTTTGGACACATGTATTTGTAGAATCTTGTAGTATACTGGTTTGAGAAGATGTGGAAAATAATTACAATTTTTTTACTTTGTAGATTGCTAGATCTTAGAGTTTGAAGTGACAAAAATCCCTTCATTGGCCCTATGAAAAAACGGACAGCTACACTTCACAAGGTTACATTTGTATGAAAAAATGTCCAAAATGGTGGTTATTCTTTAAATTCCTACTTCAAGGCAAGTTGGCTACATGCTTGAAAATTTTCAAATCATTTGAAATTGTTCAACATATAGGAAAGAAATAGTAAGTAGAAAGAAATAGAAAATGATTCAAAATACAAAATTGTTAAGAATTTAGTTATGAAATTGAAATATGCCAATCCCAATGTTTTCAATGTTGTAACAAACAATCTACATCCTATAATTTTATTTTTTTCCAAAAATATTTAAAATTGAGTAAAATAAATGACTTCAAAGTTTATTTTAGAATAGAGAATCCATAACTACCCACAAACCAAAACTCATCGTAACTTTTGACTCCTTGATCAAGAGATCAAGATGGAATGATATGAAGCTTTCCACAAAATCTTGAATAGAAAAATATCATTCATTTTCATTGATGGTAAAACTAGACTTCCAAAAGAATATTTCAAAAATAGGAACTTGGTCAGGATTTTATTTAACTTCAAAGTATTGTTGACCCGAGAATGTGGTACCTCCGCCATTTCGGGGTTAACCAAATGCTTCTCATTCTACCCTCCATCACCGTGACAGTTTCGTCCTTTGCAGCGTCTTCGTTCGGTTCCCCAAAACAATTGGTGAATGATTGATAGAAAGTTTCCCAACTTCCCGCAACTACTTGCCGACTAGCCCAGAAAATGGAGAATAATGAGCTCAATGGAAACGTGCTGTCTGTCAGTCAGTTGCAACGATGGAGAGGTGGAGCTTTGGCGTGTTGACTATTCCCTCCGGCCGCTTTTCCTTCGCAGTCTCCCTTGTGATTCCGACGCATTTCTAGGCGAGATCCTTGCTTTTTAGCAACCAGCACCACGCTCCTGATTGTTGACTTCCTTCAGTTCCCCACGAACTGGTCCAGGCTAGAATATTCAGAATCAACTGGCAGGGGGGATTGCCGGGGACTGCCTCTGCCAAGAATCTCCACGAGGTTTGCAAATTATTTACCATGGATAATGAAAATTTAAAATTATAGAATTCGTATATGGAATCCTCAAACCCGAATTAAGGTTGAGAGCAAGAAACACAAAACTGACGGCCTAAAATAGGGGGCAGATATTTACATCCATTAATGAGAAGTGTACATGGGAGAGAGAAAAAAATTCCCACCCGTCCTTGAGAGAGGCTTGACAAATCCATAAATTATGGTTGTAAGGTGGACTAGCACATCACCGTTTGCTTCCCAATTTTGTTACCTATTGTTTGACCTTAATTTTGTTCATTGCCACATCCAAATCTATCCAAGAAATATCCTAAACCATTTAAGATTTTGACAAAATTTGATTAGATTATGGCTTTAATGTGGACATGAGCTAACGTGTCAGCCTTTGATTGGTGGATATTTAAGTGCTAATGGATTCATAGAAGGGCGGTTCTGGATTGTTGACAAGGCGTTCATAACTTTAACCTACGGGTAGTTTTGTAATTTCAAGTTGATTTCTTCAAAAATTTGCAGAAATTACAGTTTTAATTAGAAAATTATAACATCTGAAAAACATGTGCATAACATTGTTCACCTTTGCTGGAGGGGTTCCCTTTTTCTCCCTCCTAATCATGAAGCCCCCAACCAACGATAATCCAAAGTCTGACAACCCAAGAATCTCCAGTTGAGCCCAACCAATCAAATCTTTAGTATTATAACTCAATTCTCCACCAAGGTATCTTGGACGGAATTATACCTTCATTTAGGGGGACATCCACCAATTGGTTTAGCAATGTTATGTGCCCCTATTGAAAAAGGTTTGAAGATATTCAGATTGCAAATCAGGGTGGTGATAGATAGTAGGGATAGTCACACCTTCTTCACTTTGCACTTGGAGAATGGAGAATGGAAAGGTGGCAGCTTGGGGTTGGCTTCATGTTGGTAGAATATACTTAGTTGAATATATCTTCCGCACTCCTAGTCTTCACCCCTTGAGGTGAAGATTGGGAGTGCGGAAGATATATCCAACTAAGAATATTCCTTTGTGCCCTATACTTTACCTTTCATTGCCGCTTTACCTTTGTTGTTGCCGATTTTCCTCCAACTTTATGTCTAATCTTAGTTTAGGTAAGTTGCTTCTCCATTTTTTTCATTCTCCACTCTCAACACATCTTTTAGGGGTGTCACACCTTCTTCACTCACCATGGCTTCCCATTGGCTCCTCCAAACCCTCACCAACTTCTCATTCTCCATTCTCCAATTGCAAAGTGAAGAAGGTTAAGGTGTTCTACCTTAACAGTCGGATAATCTGAAGAATCGTCCGAAGCTTCGAGCAAGGCGGGAGCCTAAAAGACAGGTGCAAAAACTCGAAAAGAACTCGTTATCTTCAGGAGCCCTGTCAACTTGCGTGTGTGAAATGGGTCATATCCGACTGAGTCTTCAACTGGACCCCCCTTGCGCGGCTTGGCTTGGCTTGGACAGTGGACTTTATTAGTTGTTGCAGGACGCGGTGCTTGATCCAATGGCCGGGCTTCGCTTGCAAGGGCTCTTTCTTCTGATGAGGCTGCTCAGTTGTAGTACTCGTCTTTGTGTTTGCGCTGGTTCATGCACATTTATTATTAGCGGGTTCTCCTGAAAACCCTCGCAGTTCTGTATGAGCATTTGCATATTGGAGTGTCGCCTAACATCGAACTCGTTTGTGGAAGTAGATCTACTTGCAGCTCGCTTGGTGCTTTCGATTTCAAAAGTCGCAAGCTAGACAGTGCATCATTCACCGCCCAGATTTAAGTCGAAGGGAGCGACACTACGCAACCTTGCCCCGACTGGTACTGATATGGTACAGCGCCCGTAGTACGACGGCCGCTCAAAGTACCTGCAGATCTCCGCATCCTCTGGCAACTGATGCGCCTGAAGAAATTGTGAGAGTCCCGAATCGGAGACTCCGCAGTCTTGATTAGATCCTCAGCTAGTGTTTGAATTTGTAGCGGCTCTCTAGCTGGGCCGGGAATTACAAGCTGGGCGCTCATTTACGATTGAGACAATTGGTGGACCAGGCAGCTGAATTCCGAGAATAAGGGCCGCAGACACGAATTTGCAGGGTTTGTGAAGGTTTTTGAGAGGGTAATAGAGATTGAAAGGTGGGAGGCCATGGGGCGATCTAGATGCTTGGCGTTGGTGTCCCTTCTTCTGCTAGTCCCTTCCCTCTTCTTCGTCTCCCCGGCGGCAGCAACTGCTGTCCACCCCGATGGTATGTACTACTACCCTCGAAATTCCAGATCCTTTGTGCACATCAATCTTGACGAGATTTTCGGGTTATCCGTGGCTGGCCGCTATAGAGGTCAGCTGTCTAGAATTCTTTTGTTCGTGAATTTTGGTCTAGTCCTGTTGGTTTCAATTCGGAACCGTATGATTGTCGGTGGAGCATCATTGTTTCTCCACTGTTTTCTAGCACGACGAGTCACTGGGAAATTCGAACAGGCATGCTGTTACAATTCGCGGTGAAGATTCTGACTTGCTGCAATGCTTCCAGTGGTGGCATTCGGCGGACGTCGAAGTCTTCTTCAAGCTACTTCCCCGACGCAAGCACCACAGTCTCCTGCGTCTCCACCTGTAAATCCCCCGACGCAAGCGCCACAGCCTCCTGCGTCTCCACCTGTAAATCCCCCGACGCAAGCGCCACAGCCTCCTGCGTCTCCACCTGTAACTTCCCCGACGCAAGCGCCACAGTCTCCTGCGTCTCCACCTGTTACTCCGACGCAAGCGCCAAAATCTCCTGTGTCTCCCCCGGTTACTGCCCCCACGCAAACGCCACAACCTCCCACTCCTGCCGCTGGACCAGCTCCCCGTACCCCAACCCCAGGTAAGGATTCAATTTTCCTGTTCAGATTTGAGATGTTCGCAAGCTTTAGCTTGAGTGTTGGAAAAGATGTGCCCCAACAGAATCCAGAGACTGGTTTTGTGATGTCGAATCCTATACTATTGCTGTATGCTATCCACAGTTATTAAGGGTAGACACAGTTGATTCCTGCGGACTTTCTGAAATCCAATTTATCAAGGGTTGAGGTGAAGATTGGGAGATGATGAAATTTGCGCGAAGAATGCATTAGAACTTGCAACCTGACCCTCCATTTTTTCCGTCAAAAGAATAGGGATGACGTACGAGGAAACAGGGATAAAGTTTGGAATCTAACGAGTTTGCTGAATTAATTGTGGACATCTCCTCCTAATTCTCGGAATCTAGGGTTTGAGAATAGTGAGAGTATTACTACTGCTCAGTTGCAATTAACGAATTGGTAACGATTGCATGTTTGATTTCTGCTGCAATCTGCTTATTTTATTGCATTTGCACATTTTGCAGTGGCTGCTCCAGCTCCAGTTCCTATCCTTGCTCCTGCTCCTGCCCCAAGTACGTTTTCTTATCCTCACTGTCAACTCCATGGTATTCATCGATTAGGTTGTTAACATACACTATCGATTGATGAAAATAGTCATAGATAAAAGAGCAAACTTTATGCAAAAGCAAAATTCTCCAAAGGTTGTGCAACAGTAAAAATAAGGGTTTAAGAGTCTTGGGTGACATATTTTCATGACATTCTTCTGTTGTAGAGAGCCTGTGGAATTGCCAAAGTCAGAGCGTTTTCATTTTGATGAATTTTCCTAATCATTTGCTTGACTGTCTTTCTTTGTGCAGTCGGAGTCACAAACTCGCAAAAACGCAATGCTATCATTGCGGCAGGCGTCATAGGCTCCGTGCTTCTTGTTGCCCTCGTCCTCATTTTCTGCCGCTGCCAGTGCTTGAAACGATCAAAGAGGCTGCCATTTCAAAGACTGCAGATGACTTAATTGCTTTACGAGTGACATGGAACCAACAACGTTAAGCACAGTCTGTGGCGTTATGTGGCTGCAGGGTTTGAAGAAAATTCTGGACGCATTGTCTTGTACAAGGCCTCGCCATACATGGTACATCCTTTGACACCTTGCACCCACCATAGAAACGGCAATGCATGCTTCAAAGCTTCCATCATGGTCGTAGCCCTAAGTCCATGTGCAAGAGCATGCCGGTGCTTATAAAGTTTTGTGAGGGCAAATGATAACCAACTAGTAGTCCTCTGTTTCCTTCAAGTCAGAGCTCTACAGAGATTTCTTCTCCTGTCGAGAATTGTGCATTTTATTATATTGCTAAATGAAATAAAGACAAATTTTTTCTTTCAAACTGTCTGGGAATCAATACCTGGTGAGTTCAGATTCACAGATGTTCCACATACTTAGGCTTCCAAGCTTTAATCATGGATGACTTTGGGTAGTCAGGACTCTGTGTCCTCTAAGAGAGCTCTACACAGATTGCTCTTTCCTGGTACCAGTCATTCACTCATTCTCGACACGCATTTTTCTACAATGCTACATGAGAAAATGTAAAAAGAACTCTTCCAAACTGTCTAGGAATCAGAAACTCGATTTCCACATTGGCCGTTTCGCACATCGGCACAGAAGGTGCTCTGGACGTTGAAATTGTAACTGGAGAGACCGGAGTTGCTGATAGGCTTCGTCCCAGTGAGGGTGTACGTGACGGAGCCGCGTTGGAAAGTGGCGGATTGCGTGCCAGTCTGGAACCCCATGCCGTGCACATTGACGCCCAGCGTCGCTGTGGTGACGCTCGTCTGAGTGCCGGATGTGAGAGTGATGGTTGCAGGCGCGCCGGGCTTGAGCACCGTGACGACGTAGACGGCATCGGAGAGCTTGTCCGCGTGCAAGATCCCGCAGGGTTTGCTGGGCACGTTGGTACTGTGACTCTGGGTGAAGTAGAACAAGTAAATCTGGTCTGTTGTGGACACGGGCTCGCTGCCTGTTTTGTACCAGCTGATGTAGTGCTTGCCGAGCTCGAGATAGGCTTGGTGCGGGAAGTCCGCGACGTCCACCGAGATTCCAGACGCACCTCCGCTCAGCGCTGGGGAAACGTAATGCCCCTCGAACCAATCGTTCCAAGTGACAATTTCCACCAGCGGAGGAGAGCTCGCGATGATCTGCGACCATTTCTGAAGCCACAGGCCGGGGCCTTGGTAATCGCCTTTCACTTGGCACGGGCACCCCGACCAGGAGTCTGGATTCCCGTTCGGATCACACGACGGAGAATTCGAAATGCAACAAGCCTGATTGTTATCCGCGTTTTTGAAGAACCACGGCGACACCTGCCAGCGCCACACATGCAAGTGAGAGCTTGAATGGCAGACAACGAAGACTTGAAAACTGTTTTGCTAGCTGGAGGAGAAGAAACTGTACACAATTGCCTAATCATGAACTCTTCACCAGTTTAAGAACTCATTTTGTAATGATACACCAAGCAAGCTTAGAATGGACTACCAATTTGCTGGAAAAAATAAACAGAACTGTGATGGTGCACTAGCCATTGCTTGCTTTGGGGGTTCTGTGTGGCTATGACCTACCATCGCCATGTAGGTTTTGCCCAAATCCTTGCTCACTTGAAGCGAATCCGCATCCCCAGGCGAGGTTGCCGGCACGGAGAAGTTGCCGTTCCGGTAGTTCCAAGCGGAGGTTTCCCATCCATAGGTCCCATCTACAGTCGCTCCGAAGCGATCGTAAATGGTGCCCTTCACTCCGAAGTAGGATCCATCGGTGGGGAAGAAGGGCAGAAAGAAGTACAACCCCTTGCCCCCTGCTTGCGTGAAGATGTCGTTCCATGCTGTCACGGAGCTTTGACCCCAGAAAGAGTCGTCGTTGCCTAACCACGACGTGAAAAACGCCTTGTTCTGGTACTGGAGCTGGTTCGGGTGGGTTCGGTAATCCACCAGCATGGACACGATGTTCGCCTTCGACAGACGGTCGTTCGGAGGCGACACGGACGCGTCGCCGATGTGGATGTCCGCCGAGAAGAAGAGCTTGAAATTGGTGCCGAGCTCCAGGGCAGCTTGGTACATGTTATCGAACAGCGTCTTCCGGTAGATGTTGGTGTTGAGCGCAAACGCGTCTATGCCCTTGCTCTGCGCAAGCTGAATCTCCTGCTTGTAGGTGGCGATGGTGTCAGGGAAGTAAATGAGATAGTGAGCGAACACCATCTTCGGTTGCGCTGCTGCGGACCATGCTTGGGTTCCGAGCAGCAACACACACACAAATGCTATTACTATCTTCATGGCTGCTTGCGATCAAACTCCTGCTGGCTATTGTTTGGTGTTCTCTTGCAATCAATTCTCTTTTCTGCTGAATGGTATTAAGGTGGGTGCGCCCCCAAAACCTCCACTTTTTGATACTGCGCCTAAGTTACATTATTAGACCGGTCAAACTTGCATATTTTCTTGTTTTTTGACAAGTGAAAGGAAGTTCCAACGCACCACAGAAGCTACATTTGGATACGAAGGGGTCAAAGTTTGTTTTGGTAAATGTTCTAAAATTGTTTCTTCAACATACGTTCATATTGATTTTGTTCATATTGATTTTGGAGATGCACACAGAGATGATGGCAGTTTTAGGCAAAGTGCAATTTTGGGTGTACCCTCCTTAGCAATTCTCAGCAACGATACCTACGAAAGAAAGCCAAAAGACTTATGTGTCCGATCATACTGTCCAAGTGTCCATCTGGCGTCGTTGGTTCTGTACTTTCACTTCTTTTTCGAGTTAATTTTTTGCCAGGTTTTGTCCAAAAAATTGGGCGTAGCTACAAGCATGTAGGAGTTTTGATAAAGAAAATGCGATTATTTAACCAGAGTTCAACGAAAGTTCGTTGTGAATTGTCATAAACTGTATTCTAACTGCCGAAGCAACCAAATATTATACAAAATTTGCCAGAATTGTTAACCTCGACTATGTTACTGCAAACTCTTGAAGGCACCCCAGCCAAAAAATTGAAAAAAGAACGGCTGGCTTTTTCATTTGGAGCAGTTGCCGTCTTTGACTTACGAGCGCAAATAGTAATGCAAACATGCAAATCTGTTACACTTCTCATGAGCGGAACTATTTGCCATGTGACAGTTTTTGGAGGGGATTATGGGAAGGTCTCGAGAGCAAATGCGGAATTGTGTGGTGTGGCGTGGCAATCTGTGCCCAGGCGGTTCTGACGGGTTGTAAGCTCTAATTTATGGTATGCAACCGAAGTAAGATGCCATTGCTGAGCTTGATATGCTTAGGCCAGTTCTTGGCGCTTGATTTAGCTATGACTTACTACAGCTTTACAGCCAAAAGGTTTGTCAATCGTCTCAATACTGATCGAGGTGTTCAAGGTATCACCAGCAGCCTGTAAATTGCTTTAAGAGAGCGACAGAATTTTGAAAGCACTGCAGTGGTAGGCATACGAGGGGATAAGCATTAGAAGGAATCAAGCAACACAACAGCGACAGCATAAACCAGCAATCTTGTGCGTACATACCGGTACAGTAGTTTGACCCGTTTGCAGAATTTGCAACTTCAATCAACTTGTTGCAGAAGCTCAAGTCAGTACTGTCTGCTCAACACTACTTATGCAGAACATGGATGGAAAGGTGACCATCCATGTGACATGGATGAAATCATGACAAAAGGAATTGACATTGTAGAAGAAGAAGAGGTACCTATTTTGGACAGCCCCTATGATGGCCTTATAGGGTGATCTATTGTGGACAACAATTAGATGCACTATTCATTGAAAAAGATTATTTGTTTGTGCCTTCTTGTTCACTCATCTCTCTTCCATCCTTGATTAGGGAGAAGTGTCAAAGCTAACTGTAATAGGTGAGTCTATGAGACTAGAATGGGTTTGATTGAAAATCCACATTTATATTGAATTAAATATTTGTTCATGAGAATTGAAAAAAATCCTTTTTTTTGCATTCTTTTGCATACATTGAGCTCAATTTCTCAACAAATTTCCCATATCCTACAAACTAAAATGCTTAAGTTTTTTGTTGTAGGTACCTCTACCTTATTGGTATGAGGTCAATCAGCCTATCACAGGCAAGGCCGCAAAAGATCCATTATAGATATTTAAATAATGACCCATTAAAGTTTTGCATCAAAACCATGAGACTTTTTTTTTCAAGAAATGAGATTTCAGCTCAATTGGGTTGAATTAGTGGCCACAATCAATGTCTTGGATGATGGTGATGGAGTGATTAGTGACTACAATAAGAACATCCACCTTTTGACTACAAATTCATCCCAAGAAGTGACTTTTTAGGTCATCATGTTTTGGCCATGTTAGAAATATTGTGATAACTTTAGGTGAGTGAGATGACTAGTATGGATATACTTCTTGTTGGTTTTGGGGTAGTCTAGAGACTTTTATGGGCAAATTGGGCAGCATACTTCAAAAATTTGTAATAAATTCATACTTTGTCAAAAAAAAAATTGCAACCACACTCCTCGTTGCATTCCCTATTTCTTACATTTGTCTTTGCATGACAATTTAAAAAAAAATTCCAATAAGACAAACCAATCATTTTGCCTATTATAGGTTGGTTTATCTTACTATAATAAATATTGTCATAAAGTTTTTTGAATTTTGAATTTTGAATTTTAAACACACATGGCTAGCAACAACAACCAAGCTAGACCAAGAAGTAATTTGGGACTAACTATGCCCTAGTATTTACTCCAAGGGCAACAACCTTGTCAAAGTTTTTTCTCCTATCAAATCAAATGATTGAGTTTAGACCATGAATACCGGTAGGAAAAGAAATATAGACTCATTGGTCCAATGAGTCCAATTAATGCAATCATTTTTGTCTATTGGTCCTTAGGGGCAGTTTAAGGACATTTATGTCCATTTTATGGTGTGTTTCAAAATGGTCAATTGTAGCATTCTCGTGCATGCGGAACTCTAAAATTAAGGTAACTATATTGATTGAAAATTGTGTGAATGAGTTCTATAGCACTATGGGAATGCAAGATTAAATGATGAAGAAGTTTGTTTAGTGCCTTGGTACCATGAAAGATTACTACCCCTTATTCTTTATATAGGTTGAGAGGAGGGCATTGTATATTGGCAAATGCTTATGAGGTAAAATGCAAGAGGTTGCAAATTTTTGGGAGTTTTGATGAATTAGTTGCAAATTTTCAAAGGTGAAGGTTATAGAAGGCTATGGATGGAATTTAAGCAAATCTAAAATCCATATGATGCACATTTAGAAAAATTACACTCGGAGTACATTAAGAGAAGTTAGACTTGGAGTATATAGCATCAAGACATTGCACAAGGCAAGAGTTTATACTACCTCCACGAGATCAATAGTCGTGAATGGTTGAACTTACTAGACTCATTTTAGTTGATGAAGTCTATAGTTCAATTACTACTAGTATTTGTAGCCCAAGGTTCCAATCATTTGGTTTGATATGAGGAAACAAAAATCTTGTCATTACTAAGTGTTGTCCTAAAAAGAAATACCAATCTATATTCAAAAGTCACTATATATGCCAAAAAAGAGAGATGAAAAAGGATCCAATACACTTAAGTATGCATTATTTGGATAATATGTCAAAAAAAAGACAAAAAGGCAATGATCAATTTATTTTTTATAAATCCAATATAACCCCATGTTTAATCCTTAAGCCCGGAGGCATATTTGGGGCAGAATTGTGAAAAATTGCTACTTTTTAGGGGAGTGAGAAAAAAATGAAAAATAAAGTTTTTTTTTCAAAATTCAACTATATAAATCTTTACTAGACTACTATGGGAATGTGTGGGAAAATTTTAAGAGAATTTGATCGCATGGATTGAAAGATTATAACATTTGAAGTTAAAAGAAAAGGTTTTTATTTACCTTGCCCAACTAAGCTAGCAACCTTTAACTCCTCCTCGAGTGAGATTTTTACACTAAACATGGTTGTTTTTTGATATTTGCATCTTGTATCATATAAGTTATATACCTACCAAATTTCAGAAGTAAAGGATGAGTTTTGGAAAAGCTGCTTGAGAGTCAAAAAAGTTCAGGGTGCCATAACTTTTGATTGAAAAAAAAATGGATGCCTGGATAAAAAATTATGGTACCCTGAACTTTTTTGAAAAAAATTAAATTCTCACTAAGGGGGTACATGTTCACACCTTGTGTCAAAATCTTGTGAACATCTTACCAAAATTGACTTCATAGGAACCTACCCGGATTTTTAATTTTCCGTTCAATGGACAATTGTCCTTTTGGGTGTAATGGTGTACATTCTTGTAATTATCATGTACACATTGTCCATAATTTTAGAGTGTTGTAATTAAGATGTTATTTGAAATTGTAATCCATCTTACACATAACAATATTGGAATTGTAATCTCAATAGTGTTATGTATTTATGTCTATTTTCTAATTTATGAATGAAGGTTGAAGCACACATGCCAAGAAATTGACTAGTATCCCAATTGTCCTATATGTAAATTGTATTTTTAATGTTTTATCAAATTCTTCAAACAACCAATCTATCTCCATTAAAAGTCAATCAAAACATCAACTAGCCAACCTCGAGAATCAAACCAAATATATACTAACACTTTGAGAACATTACTATAATGTCCCTTCAACAAATACAATTTACACCGGATTGCCTTGTATATAACATTGTTAACCCAATGTAGTAGGGATCTCACATTTTCTGTCCTTCAGGAGGACCCCTATAGTGAGCCAAAATCATATTATTGCATATGTATGTCCAAATGTAAATCAAATCAAATTCTTTTATCCCTACAAGACCAAGGTACATTTTTGGGCACAAAATGTGAAAAATTGTTGCTTTTCAAGGTAATGAGAATAAAATGAATTTTTTTTTTTCAAAATTCAATTGAAAAAATTTGTACTAGACTACTACAGGAATTTGTGGAATTTTTTTTAGAAACCTTAACCACACATATTGAAAGATTATAATGTTTGAAGTTAGAAGAATTTTTTTTCCTGATCTTGTCCAATATGGCCAAGAGACTCTAGCTCCTCTTAAACTGAGATTTTTACACAATACATGGGTTTTTTTTTTGTCATTTGCATTTTGTATATGTAGGTTATATACCTACCAAATTTAGAATTATTGGAGGAGTTTTGCACATGTTGCCCAAAGCTTCCCAAGTTGCCACAAAAGTTCAAGGCAACATAACTTTTGATCCGGGCACTTGATTAGAAAAAGAATTATATTCACACCTTGTATCGAGATTTTAAAGAGCTAGAGTCTCTTGGCCATATTGGACAAGATATATATTAAAAAATGACTTCAAATGCACCTAACCAAAATCACATGCATATGTCAATGGTCATTTAGTCCTTTAGGGATTAAATCTATAATTAAACCCCTCTCCTTGTATCAAAGAAAGTATTATACCTTCTCTCAAGATTCCAATGAGGGAAGATCATTGTTGTAGATGAAGTGCATGTTCTCCTTTTTAGAGTATATGTAGTTTGGCATGAGGCCCATAATAACTTCATGAATAGAAAGGTTGTTTTCCTTCTATTCCCTCTGTCTCAAAAAGAAACTAGTGTTTCAAAATTTCTTGGGATTAAAAAATAGTAACAATAAATTGCAAGCGGAAGGTTTAAAAGATTAGTCTTGAATTATTCCAAATCCAACTACATAATTTTTAGTTGAAAGGAAGGGAAAGCGGCATTGAAATTATGGCATTTTGTTGTTGTTTTTATCAGTGTTGATACTTAGAAAGTGGGTGATATGAAGCGTCTTAGTGCAAATGTAGTTGAAGGACAAGCAAACCTAGCTATGCAAGTTCTTCCATATGTTGAAGAAACAAATCTTAGTATTTATGATACTATTGTTTCTAGCACAATGATAGGCACAATTAATAAAAACCCAATTTAATTGATGAAGGGCATAGAATAGTGTACGATAGCTTGTTACCAAAGGTCAAGAATCTATAAAAACCTAGTAAGCTCGTCAAAGATACCTTAGATGATGTTGCCAAGCGGTTTGGCATGACTTGAGATATGATTCGGTGATTAGGAAGAGAGGCAGGAAATCTCTTGCTAGAGGGGTAGTTTCTACAAATGTGTTATCTTTAACCCCTAATGTCCAAGGCACTAAAATATGGTGTTTGGAAAAGTTTGAGAGCGTATTGAAGGTGGACACTTTGATATTTTTTCAATTTTTTTTTTTGAGAACTAGTAGAATGAAGTGTATTTCAATTTCCAAGTTAAATTTCTTGCATATCAAAACCACACTTGATGCATTACTTGTATTCATTGCAAAGAAGCTCGATGGAGGGAAGAAGAAAACGTTGCCACCAACGTCAACAGTAACTGCAACATCAATAAAGAAGAAAGATGGTGTGAGGAGGAAGGAGATGACAACCACCTACGATGGAAATTTGGCAAACAAAGCCACTTCAGTTGCACATCAATGGACAAAGAAGGGAGAGGGAGTGGGTAAAATCAGAGAGATAGAGGTTAGAGGTACAGTAGTGATTACATTTCACCAAAAACTAGAAGTTGAAACCGTTATGAATGTTTGGAGCGCTATGTACAGGGGACCCCTATTCACATGCACGTTGAGGACAAAGAATTGTGTTTTTTTGAACACCTTTTGGAGGGCACATGCTCATTTAGTATGGGAATAACCTACAAAAAATTCAAGTGAACATCATAATTTTTGGATGCTCCACAGTACTAAAAATCCCTAAACTGTAAAGTGTGACAAATTAGCTAAATTGACATTTAATTATAAAATTATTTTTCAAAATTTATGAAAAATAATGAATCTTGTGATTTCTCAATTAGCCTTTTTCAATAAAAATTTCAAGTCCATCAACTTCATTTTCCCAAAGTTATGATTGATGGCAACTCAGTCACTTCAATTGTAACGCCAAATAGGACTGGTCTTTCTTGCAATCACCCTAGAAGAGATTGATCCACAGAGTGGGAGTGACAGCAAAGGCGGCACTGAAATGTAGAGTAGGAGTACCAAATCTAGAATGAGAGCGGGAGCAGAGGCACAGACGGAGATCACTTGTGTAGAGGTGGCAAAGTTGGAGATCATGGTAGTAGAAGTGCAGTTGAAAATCATAGCAACAAAGGCACAAAAGGAGATTGTGATAACAAGGTGCAAAAGGAGATTGCAACAATAGAGACATAGAAGGAAATCACAATAGTAAAGGTGCATAAGGAGATCACGATAGTAGAGGCGGAAAACTTAAAGGGAGCAAGAGCAGAGGCGTTCAATGGCTCGGCAACAGAGGTGTCCAATGGCTCAACAACTCGACTTTGTGGAGGCTTCTAATAGAGCGAGAATAGAGGTGTAGTCGGAGGTCTTGAAGGCGGTAGGTGCACGGCGGAGAAGAAGAAACTCATCGTTCCAGCTTGGGCATTCAATTCAAGAAACCTTAGAATAAGGCATGCTATCCCCGCCAACAACTCTTCCATCCCAGTTTAGGCAAGCTTTGCTTGGCTAAATCAAAGATTTGGAGGTACTACTTTCAAATTCATTTAGAACCTAGGGGTATGCATGTCCTCCTATTTAGATGCCAACATTCAAAGTGTCTAGTACACTATCAAATTGGGTGGAAAAATCATTAAAAAAAGTCCCTCTAGATGCATTAGAATTCATCTCAAGAAACGAAGATGGTCTGAGTCATCATTCTTTCGGCACTACTATAGACAATACAAATTTAATTGTTAGAAGGGGATGTTGTTGAGTGTGGAGGCAACTCCAATGAAGAATTGAACAACAGTGAAGATGAGTTGCCCTCCATAACTACTGAAGGGAAAGGAAAAAATCTAAAGGAGCTTGGAATTTGAGAATTATTTTAGGATGGTACATGGACAAGAGAACATAACTCTTATGATCCACCTCCTAAATTTTTTTGTGATCCTTCCCTAAGTCCCCTTGGCCCTATCCAATTCTCTAGTCATTCCCTTTCTCTTGAGCAATTGTAGTCACAATTTTGGCCAGATTGAACTCTAAAAAGAATAGCTAGAGAAACTAACCATTATACTAAAACCAAGTGGGACAAAGCATTAGATGATATTTGGGGGGTCGGGAGGGCCGTTTCAGGCCTGTTCCCGATGTTGTTTCCTCGACAGTCCGAGAACGGCCGTTGTTAGATTTTTTTTTTCAAAATTTTAAAATGAAAGATTGAGTTGAATTTATTTTTATTTTTTTTGGGAAAAAAAATAAAAATTAACGTGGCAGTCGCCTTGCCACGTCAGGCAGCACATGCGAACTACTGTGAATTGCTGGGGACTGCTGGGGGGTTGTTCCGAGACCAAGGGAACTCACAGCCCTCCAACGGGGCTGAATCCCCTCTAATGATGCTAAAAAGAAAAGATCATTAGAAGGGATGAGAGGGGGGAGAGAATGGTATGATGTCACTACATCAGATTTAAAAGCATACATGGCAATTAATCTATACATGGGTTATGGGTATAAAACACTTACCAAATGTGAGAGCATACTGGTAGACATCTTTTCCATTTTTTTGGTGTCCTACCATCTCTTATATTATGAGTAGAAATAAATATGAAAGCATAACCAAATGTTTGCACATCACAAATCCCAAGGAAGTAGTAAGCACATCTAATAGTCTAGGATATGATAAATTGTGGAAAATTAGGTGGTGGTTGGATGACCTAAGGGATAGGTTTAGGTCTTCTTGGAATTGTGGTAAATACATAACAATTGATGAAATGATGATTATGTACAAGGAGTAGTATTGTGCTATTTGTCAAAATTTGCCTTCTAAACCTGTGAAGTGGGGAATTAAAATTTGGTACTTAACAAATTTAGTGACAAGATATGTGTCTAACTTTAATGTTTATTGGGGGGGGGGGGAAATTATGAGAAATTGAAGGTTCTAAGAAAGGTGATCTAAGCAATGATGGGCAATTTCGTTAAAATGGTGGTATTCGATTGGCATTTGTACATGAAGGAATGGAGATTGAGGTGTACTGAGACACCTATTCATCTCATATCAAGCATTGATTGTATCCCATGCATGCCCAAATCACCACTTGTTTACGTATGGTATCACCTCCACCGTCATCTTCTGCAAGATCTCATACCCTAGTTGGTCCTTTGAACCACCATTTTAATGGAATACCACCATTTTAACGAAATTGCCTATAAGGCAAATTTGTTGTCTTGAATTTGGTTAGGGGTTTAGAAAAGAGAGGACATGTGATCCTCATGGACAATTTTTTTTCATCAATGGAATTGTTCATGAAGTTGAGTTTTTTTTGGGTTGAATGCAATTAGAATAGTGAGGTTTAATAGAATTGGGCTACCATCCTTCCACATCGACAAGAAGACTTTGAAGATGATTGCATAAGGCACTATATTTTAGAAAATGCATTCTTCAACACAGATTTCCTCTGTGGTTTGGATTGATAAGAAATAGTAGTATTATCAACCCATGCCCTTCTTGTGCCTATCGTTAGAACAAAAGTGACAGTTCTTCATCAATAGGGCTTAGAGAAAGTTGATGTTGACACATCACTAATGCATTTGAAACACACGACCTATATGCAAGGAGTGACGTGGCGGATCAACTATGAGGTATTTATATGTGTCAGGTTCATACACATAAATGGTGGCACCACCTTTTCTTTTCTTTTGTTGGATACCACCTGTATGAACAAGTGGATATTGTATAAACAAGAATGTAGTTGGAGGGAGTGGCTTGGAGTTTCCATCTTGATTACCAAATGGAAATAGCATCTATGTTGCAATCAGGGTATTTGTGCATGAAGGGATCATCATCATGTAGGGTCCCTCCAACTTTTATGTTTCATGGGTTAGTGAAGAGCACCAAAAGGAAGAATTGTCAACATTGTAGTAAAAGATGGAGAATAATGTGCCATATGTGCGGAGAGGTTTACCTTTGCCTTGGTAATGGCTATTTTTATTCCATGAGGTCCTTTACAAGTGACAACATACTTGTGAGGTAGGACATAGTATACCTCACTGAGTTTGCAAACATAGCAGTGCATACTTTAGGGCAAAATTATGTGCTTTACTTTATAATTCCATAGTTGATATTTATGTCATTTACTATGTTTTTTGTGAGAGCCACATATCTCTTCAGGACATGGCCTGCCATGAGGTCATTTAGATGGTAGGTGAGATGTCATTGACATCAACATGGGATTTGACATACACTGTATTTACTTGTAACTTGGTATCTAAGAGTCTCCTAAGTCTGTCATGACTTTCATGAAATAAGTTATTAAAGTTTAATTTCAATGAAGGTGAGGGTTATATTTTTCAATTCCAATGTTTTCATCAAATCAAAGTTGAGCTAGGTGGTTACCAAAGTTGTGTACTGTACATGACTGCACTTGAAGTAAACATTGTCAAAGCTAACTAGGAGTGAGTAGAGGCTCAACATCTACTTTATCCTAGTAGCTATAATGAAGTCAATGGAAAATTAGTTGAAATAGCATTAATACTGAACCGGCAGTTGAGGATTATGTCACCATCAATTAGACCACTACAAAAAAAGGGTGTTTAAAGTGTATTTTAAAGTATAGTCCTAGAGATAAGATATTAATTATTGATTTTTATGTAGATTTTTAGTGAAAATTTACCAGAAATACATGGACTATACTTAAAAATACACTTAAAACACTCCTTTCTCTTGTAGTCATCTTAGTTGGGTTTTTACTTCATAAGGTCATTTTGTTAGCTAGTCCAATCTGTATTAAATATCTTGTTACTACAATGTTTGGTAGTTGGACAACACTATTACAAGGGATGTTCACAAGGAGGTTGGATTATTGGAAACTCTCTAGAGAACGTTGAAGTGGATCATGGGTCCAAGGGAACCCTTTTTTGAAGTTGGGTAAGAGCTCCCTTGGACAATGAAGGCTCTAAATCACTTAAAATCAAGATCAGATGTTTGGATGTGTTTTTCTTGTGATTTCAATTACAACGTAATTTTTATGACATTTAGTATGCATTCACCATTGAATTTTTTTGTATTGAAAATTATTTTGTGCCAATAAATTGAGTTGAAATTTTCCTTAGTATTAGGTTGCAAGTCCAGTAATGTTGTAGTGCAAACAAATTTGTAATGTTGTCATTCTTTGGGGAGCAGGATTAGTGGTTTTTATTAACAACAATGAATACTAAATCATCATAGTTTGTTTTCCTCCAATTTTCACTCGAAAGTGAGCTGAAAGCTTGTCATTTTGACATTAGAAGTTTTAGGCAGCTAAAAAAAACTAAAAAATCTATACTCGTCTACATTCTATACAAAATATCTCGACATCCGTGCAACTATTTCTTCTAATTTTTTTCTAGCACCATCTCCAAGCCTTGAACTTCAAGATCCTACCGTTACAATTTGCTTTAAGCTTTTCCGATCACTTGTAAAGCTCATGATTTAAAAGTTTGAAAATGCCTTCTGGAAACAAGAAAAGAAGGCTTGGGCATTTAGGGGTTAGAGCAAGGCCATGTTAGGAGGAAGAAGAAGGCGTTCAACCTGAAGCAATTGAAGCATATACTACTAGTCTACCACAACAACATTCAGTTTGTAGTTGCCAAGATGAACATGTCTAGAGTGACTGTTCATTGCTGAGTGAAGGAAGGTGAGATCAACCATCATTCCAATGCACTCAAACCATTCATGACAAATGCGAACAAGGTCAAGTATGTCCGATTTTGTCCATCGATACTGAAAAGTCACCAATGTTTCAAGATTGCATGACCATAAACCACATTGATGAGAAGTAGTTTTACATCACTGAAACTAGTGCCAAGTTTTACCTAACTCCAAATGAGGAACCGCCACTTCATTCTGTTAAGGGCAAACGATTAATCTCCAAAGTCATTTTTCTTGTTGCTTTGACCCAACCTCAACATAACTTGTACGTGAACTACAAGTTTGACGAGTGATTGCAAGAAAGACCAATCCCGTTTTGCATCCCATTTTGCGGCACATTTAGAGTGACAAAGTTGTTTTCTACTAGAACTTTCGAGAGTAGAACCTGATGAACTCGAAATTTTTATTGGAGATGGTTAACTTGACTTGACTTTTTATTGGAGATGGTTAAATTTTGTGCTTGCCGCAGTAGTACAATGCATAAGGCGGAAATTGCGCTGATGTCTGGGTGTCACTTTTGTTGTAAACAAGGCCTGAGGACTTCCGTAGTCAAGAAGAGCAGTACGTGGGGTGACACACTTGGTGAATCTTATCTCAGTTTCCCATATCTGCAAGGGCCCAGAACATATATCAAGCCGCCCTATCCAAACGGAGGACAGTACTTCACCAGCATAGCTGACCAGGAAGTTAGCAGTTTAGACTCCTTCCCGACTCCAATCTTCTTGACTAACGTATGCATTATTTGTGGGGTCAACCGACAGAATGCATATTTTTCTTGCTTGTTGCTACGTTGATGTCCCATTTTTGAACCCTCTTACGGTTTCTCACGTTCTTAGGGTGGTCACAGGCCTAGGTCTCAGAAAGCAGTATCAGTCAATTGGAGAAATGGAGTGTGTAACTACGCTTCATTCAAGAAGCATTAATTTTCAGACCATTTGGAACAATAATGGGCAGTTGATCTGGACCATAAAGTTTGAGGTCGAAGAGACTGGTTTGACTGATGACTGTCATTAGATCGACTAATTTCATGTAATTCGGCCCAAGTACAAGCTCAAAATTTTAGAGTACAGTAACGATAGTCCCAATGTACTGTTTTGTTCTGTACACAGGGTCCCGGTACCTTGAACAAACATAATTCTAACTAACACTGCTCTCAGAAAGTGATTGGCGTTATTATTTTAATGTAGACACGGCAGGAAAATCAACAGTCGTGCCGAATTCAAGCCTTATCTTCATCATTAAAACTCAATCAAGTAAGCCCGCCATTAGCCGCAACTATTGCTACTGCTCTGAACTACAGTGGCTACTGGTGGAGCAAGCTTCTTGTATTCAAAGTCACGAAGTCACGATCACAGCAGGCAAAGAAATGACCAGTTGCTGATATCAGTCCCAACCATGCTTACAAGTGATCACCCTGAACAAATTGGGTCATCCCCAGGCGTTTGAAGAATTTAAGATAAATTCAATATCACCAGATTAATTTCTAAAGTATAACCATTGAATGGTCGTATAAGGGTACAACAACACTGATTACGCGCAGTCATACCGCGAGCAAGCATGCAAACTTGCGAACACATGCTCAAAAATTAGGTTGAGCATCAAATCCATGTTGGAAAACAACTAATTTCATAAACTAATAGAACGCAGGCTGCTTTTTTTCTGCACGGAGGAAGACGCTGATGATTCCGCCTCCTTGGGTGCGCTCCCGAAGTGGTTCTTGAAATGGAGCGCAGGCGGTGGCAAACACTGATGCGGCGTCGCGCAGAAAATCTCGTCCGGATACCACCGAGGTCCATCTCCATTGACAGCACTCACAGACGATGCCTCCGGCTTGGCCAACGGCTTCAAGCAGAACCCCGCACTGAGCCTCTTGTCGTGCAGGATTTGCCCAATTTCGCAAGCGGTGTGTTTGTGCCCTAGCCCCAGGCAACTCGAGCACTGACTCGGCACATCTTCGTACTCCAATGCAATCTCCACTTCTTCATTCGTGATCGGAATGGGAAGCACGAGCGCCGAGGGCAGCGTTCGCAGATCCTCTACCAACACGCAAATGCGTGGAGTGGACGATTTCTTAAAATACTCATCTCTCTCCCCTGTCCACACGACCTCGCCGATGTCAGCGCACAGACTGGGCAGCGCGCGGATGTAAATATCGTCGAGAAGCGGGAAACGGATCCAGATGGGGATGCGGATGCCGGACATGGGCTTCTCCGGGTCGAACTGCGGCTTCCAAGGGTGCAGGTAGAGGCGGTGCCCGGTGCCGAATTCGAACGGGCTGGATTTTAGGGCTTCCAGCGCTCTCTCTGCTGTAGAAAATGTCAACACGAAGTAGCCTCGTTTCAGCATTCGAATTCGCGTCACCACCAAAGAGGGCTCCTTCCATGAGTTTAAATGGAGGTCTACCCACGACTGGAGCTCGATTCGAGAAGGCTGACGGGTGGGCACAACGCCGATCAATGCTAATTGCGAAAGCGACAACGCGTCCTCGCTGATCAGAGCTAAAGTTTCGGCAGACAGGACGGGTTTCAGTTTGGGACCCTGCGGCAGGGGAAACGCGCGCATATCTTTGCAACTCAGCCGCTTCCTTGCCATTGTGGCCAACACCTAATTCAACCCTGTACCAATTCAGAACAAAGAAGACTACATAACAAGTTTGGTACTAGAGAGAGCAGAATGGAATGTCAAAAACAGAGAAACGTAAGCCTCTTCCTTGCCATAGCAGCAAGTCACACCTAACTTACTTCAACCCTGCATCAATTCGGAAACTCCCCGAGAAGAAGACATAACAGTAACAGGCTGATAGAGACCCCGGAAAGGAATGGTTAAACAAAATTAAAAAAAACACAGGGGAAAGGCTGTTAGGGTTCAGATGGTTACAACTTACAAGAATCGGCGAGTTGCAAGGAACTCCTGCACGATTTTCTCATCGCGGAGCAGCCTGTGCTGAAGGACAGGCAATCCTTTCGACGACGGAGCCTCCCATGATCACCAGCTAGACTGGGTGATCGCCCCTTCCAGTGGATCAAACTAGGTCCTGTTTGCGTTACATCGCTCCAATTGCAGATACCCACAGCCACATATCACAACTGGGATGAGGCAATTCATGAATGCGAGAGAGAACATCTTCTAATTTAATCCGTGCGGGTTCGGAATTCAAAAGGTGTGCCAAAGATGCTCACTAAGTACGAGGAGATCTAGACAAAACGCTCACACCTGACTGAGGAGTTCGGGCCAGATGAGTGAGTGAGGAGGACGATGATGAAAGACAATCGATGGATGATATAGTAAGTTACCAGGGCGAACTGAAGAGTTCATCTTTCCACTTCGGTCACTCGACCCTCTCTAATTACATTGCCTCAAGGGCACGAAAATAGGCTTCTTTTCTTTTTTGACACGAGTGAAAAGCTTTATAATCTCTGTGAGAGAAGGCTGGGGTGAACCAACCCCCTCGCTTGTGCCCAAGGGAAATCACTGAATTTCTTTTATTTTCCATGCATGATAAAATTTGCAAATTTTGAATTCATATTTGCAATTAGAGGCCCCAAATTAGATGGTAGAGACAAAGATCATAAATTAATCATGCACAAAATAGGGGGTCTTTTTTTTACATACACCCCTCCAATGACTTAGGGGGGACAAGCGAGGGTGTCAATTCCCTCAGCTATGAGAGAAGCAATATGACTATCAAACTTGTTGACCAAACAACTAGCAAAGTAAATATTCAAATTTTTAATTTTTTTTTAAGGAACTTTCATTGATGAAAAATGGTACTACACTAACAAAACTAAAAGAGGCTTCTTATGATTCCAAATCACCTTCTAGTCTTGAAGGAACCCTCAGTGAATGATAAACGACCACTTAGGGTGAAATTTTGCCATAATATTGGCTGCACAATGGGGTGAAGAACACATTGTAAGATATGCTTTCTCCCAAGCTACTTGTTCACAATAAAGGAATGATTCCCTTTACACACTATAAGAAACTCGTATTTTATGTGACGTTTTATTATTTTGACAATAGATTTTAAGTGACGTTTAATAAAGCAACTTGTGTTTTTATGTCAATAATAACATCCAATGTAACATTTGGATGTTATATTGAACTTTATTATTGACATAAAAACACAAGATGTTCTATTAGACGTCATAAGAAATCCATCACTAAAAATTATAAAACATGTCATAAAACATAAGTTTCTTATAGTGACATCATCTACAACTTGTGAGCAAGCCAATCTTCCTATGCAAAGACTCATGCATTGTGTGCAAGACAAGACAACTTTTAAAAACATTTTAATGCATGTGTTCAACTTAATTTGAGACTAGTCATCCAATAAGATAATCTTGAATATAGAAGGAAGGTGCAATAAAAAAGTGTGTCCTGTTTAGAGAGGATTGAGTGTACATCAATACTTCTAAAATTAGAACCTAGGCATCCCAAATGCACTTGAATTTTGAGATTTGTGATAATATAATGTAGCATATACAAGTGACATAAAAACATTACTTTGGATTGAAGGATTTGAAGAAGGTGTCAAACCTTTTTATATATGTCAAACTCATTATTTTCTTGTGACATCAATGAGGCTTGATTGAGAGAGTATTGAGTGAATTTTGAGCTAGGCATATCTCTTTGTGGGAGAACAACGAATGTTACTCCCTTTGTTTCAAAATAAATCTAAGGTACTCCCACAATTTTCCATTAAAAACTATGGATTTATAAAAGTGTTGCAAGAATGTGGTGCTATACCATATTTCAATTTTGTTTATGTTTTCTAAGCCATTGGGTTTTGTTTTTAAACTTTTGGAGTGGTTCAAATCTCCAAAATTCTTGCTCACAAACTTTTAAATGATGCAAGCCCCCATGCCCAAGGTAGTCACCAAAATTGCTCTAATTATTGAACCAATAGGTGCATTCTTTGTTTCTATAGTGAACAATGAAGTCATCCATTGACCATCGACCACTTTTCAGCCTCAGCGTCGTTCAAGGGTTAATTTCCTGTAAAAGAAAAGTTAGAGCAACTTATAATATGAGTCCATCCATTTCCAATGTCTAAACCTTAAAACCTTGACCAGGCATGATCTTGCATTGTGAACTACCGCTCCAAGGCAATGACGTAAAGCACCACGGCCAATCCTTGTCTAGAAAATGGAGCCAGTGCGCCGAATCAAATCTGCCCTGGCAGTTGTGCGGTGTTACTCGATCGTGCATTGAGGATGAAATTGGGTCATGCGATTGGCTGTGAGGTGTAAGGCCACATAGCCTTGCAACCATTCAAAATCAGTATAATAGGTGGTACAGGTGCAATTGAAATGGAGTCCCTTCAGTCTGTGGAGGGCCCATTTTCATCGCAGACTAAGTTATGGCTTGAAAGTCCAAACCTTTTCCAGTAAGGTATGCATCGATCGAAGTGCTGAAATAGATGTACTTAAATTCGACCCCAGGTTCTCATGTACGGAGAGGCTATACATTTTAGGCAAGAATCTAGTTGGGGTGGTTATGCAAACAAGTCACAATTAAGTGTATATTACCTTTAGGTATCAAATATGCTTTCATTGGCAGTCAGTTTAGGTCACAATTAAGTGCTTTAGGTCGAATATGCTTTGCAGTTTGGCTTCTCTTCAGATTCTGTAAAGAACTCACTTTCTAACTGCACTGCTGTGGCATTTAGTGACCTCAGCAACTGAAGAAGAACATTAAACTTATCAGCAAGTGGCGCTGCGACCCTCGAAGTTTGTTAATTGGATGCCCATTAGATTCTTCTTTCGCCGCTCTTTGTCCACTTAAGGTGAAGCTCACATCTTTCTCACTGTAGATGTTGCGGAAAAGAATATCCACTGCAAATTGCAATCAATCTACGTTTCAGAAACAGAGTGTCTCTTCAATTTTCATTCTGTCGATCGATCATGGACGTTGAGAGAACTGGTACACGACGGAGCTCCAAAGTAAAGAGCAAGAAATATGAGGAGTCAGTTCCACTCAGCCTGGTTCACGCACACAACTTTAGCGACTGATTTTGGTAATTGGAGAGACAAACATTGTTTCAACTCTATTTGCAAGGTTCTAATTCATATTTGACAGGATTCTTCAATTAGCGACTTCTTAAGATTGGCAGGACTGACGTTTGAAGATCTGAAAGATAAATTCCAAAATTCAAAGATATTTTTGGGTCAAACAATTCAAACCTTGACATTTTATATATTTCTTTTGTAGAAATGGCTGACAAATCGCTTTTTGAACCTTGCGTGGCCTCGCTTTGGAAAGGAACACCAGCCTACATAACGTAACTTACTTGTCCCAATGTGAGATGTACAGTACGTTCATAAAAGTAGGAATTGTGATGGATAGAGTGCAGGTTTCTAAACCTCTAAATATAATTTTAAGATATCCAAACCCTACCTACGGATATCTCGAATCTTAGGGACTTTTAGAATCAAGATATTCTTGTACTATACTGGACAATAACCGGCACAGCACTAACCTAGTGGAAACTCATCCATTCTTTGTCGTGGGTCAAAATTCAGTCAGGCTTAATCTGCCAAAATCAACCGGTAATTTTGTGGTTATTTCCTTTAGTTTTCTTAAAATAACTTTTTTTTTTTGAGATTTTGACTGCCAAATTTGCCTGCATTTGATAATACCAACCATTGTTTTTTTTACAAATTGAACTGGCCGACTCACAACTATACCCCGGTTCTTCCCGTACATTGTTCTCAATGCCACTCTTACTTTCTTCTCCTTATTCACACCGTCTGCTTCAAATCATGAGACAGGATGAGGTGACTTTGGGTTGAAAAGACCACTAAACATTTGGATTTAACTTAAGCTTGTCAATGAAACTTGAATTTATTTGTTTCATGTCTGCACGTAGAATAGTAAACCCCCAACACGGTGGACATTCCATCATAAACTGGAAATCTCTATATTGGCATCAATCTGTAATAATTAGACACTTTTTCTTGCTTTGCAGCTTAGTTATCTCATTAGGATTTTAGATCAGATAACAAGGTCCAGCACTTCACAATCATGATAGGTTTAGTACTTTTTAAACCCAACGTCAATTTCATTAAATTAGCGATATTCCACAGGCAAAAATTGTGACATACATGTTTAGAAAAGTTTAATTTCAGGCCACAAACTGCTTCCTGAACCGCGCCAAAGTAGTGGAATATCGCCAATTTAACGAAATTGACTTCTACCTCAAATTGGTATCCGCTTCGTCCAAGTTCTTATGCACTAATCTCCATCACCTCACTTGTAGTACTATAATCAATTCCTTAATACTGTATCTTCTTTCTCTTGAACAACTGAATCATTGCAATTTCTTATTCATCATACTGGCATGTGGAGAGGTCGGCAGAAGCACAAGCTTGCGTGCGTGGAATTACTCATGCTCCCTCAAACGTCAATTTGAATAAATTGGGGGAAATTGCACGACGTTGGCACTTTCATGGTGCGCAGCCTGAAACGTTAATCTATTTTAGTCCTAGTCTCAAATTGGGCAGATGAATGGTACAATTTCTAGAGCCCAGAATCTTGCCGATTTAACAAAATTCATGATCTTAACTTTGCTAGAGGTGTTAAGCACGATCTTGGAGAACCTGATCAAGTATTGCAAGTACGTGTTGTTTTATTCTATGAGAGACTCTCAGGCTCATCACCCAAGTGACTGATCCAATGAGAATGGATAATATTAACTTATGAAATCAATGTAGTGGTTCCATCCTCACTAACGAACCTCTTAATATGCAACCTAACCGGTGGCACATAAATTAGCAGTTCTCGAATTGAAACTAGTTAGAAATGAGCAACCCCGACATTGAACCTTCCAAGTTCTCTAGAAAATCTCTCGAAGCGAGATTAAAGAGCCCAACTTGTATAGATTTCAGACCGCAGTCTGAACTGTGAAAGTGCCATCTACGCCACATGTAGATTTCACATATGTAGAAAAAATATACATTTAAGAAATCAAAGACAGGTGTACACTACACTTCAGACCGCCTGGTCTGAACTGTAAAAAATGGCAAAGTTAAGGAATTTCGCCATTTTAACAAAATTTCCCATAACGTAATTGCCCAACTGTATACATGGGCAATTTTGTTAAAATGGCAGTATTCCATTAAAATGGCGGTTCACAGGGACCAACTAGGGCATGAGATCTTGCAAAAGAAAATGGAGGGGGCAATGCCATACGTAAATGAGTGGTGATTTAGGCATGCATGGGACACAATTGATGCTTAATATGAGATGAATAGGTGCCTTAGTACACCTCAATCTCCGTTCCTTCATGTACAAATACCAATGGAATACCGCCATTTTAACGAAATTCCCCATATACTCATTCCATTGGCAGAGTTTCACGACATCAAGCACCTATAGTAGAGGATTATTAGGAACTAGTGGTGTAGGTTTTAGTTGCTCTACTGAAACTAAAGCCGATTAGAAAACTTGAAATGTGCCACTTGAACCTCAAATCTGTATCCCTCATAAATTTTAATGCTCTCAGCACTTGAACATAACATTTTTGAAGCTATAAAAGTTATCATTTTTACGATCTGTATGACATGCAATAACAGAATGACTCCCTCCTTTATTGATCAGAATCGATTCAGACGTATGACCGTGATTCTTCTCTAAGCTAAAACCTTGAATCGTGCATGTTTAAACATGCATTACCTAGTATCTAAGGGTTGCCGCAACCAAACCACAAAGATTGTCAAATTCGTTAAAATTTCAAGGCATCTCTACTTTTTCAGACCCCGTGTGCAACCTCAGATATACAACAATCCTAGTTCTGAGAGGTCGGTGCAATTGAGTACACCAGAAACAAACCGACACAAACTGTATATATGCATCGTAGGTACCATAATCCCCCAAATAATAATGAAGCAGCATTCGCCAAAGGGGGTCAGTATACTCGAGCAAGCAATTTTTGGAACCACCTAGATGGCTAGATCACCATTCAAGTGCACCGAGCTCTAGATTAAAATTCAAGCCTCGGTAGTGGCTAGCTGGCAAGTATGTGAAAAACTTGCAGCAATCCTCACCACCGAGGCTTGAATTGTGAGCCCAACGGCGAGCGAGCGAGCTAGCTAGCAATCGTATCGATCGTCTGAATTCAGGAGCGGTACTAATTCAACCATACCGCCGAGGCTTCAACTCAGACCGATCGAACTAATTTCACAAGTTCCGAGATCGATTAGTGGACATGAAACTGAAATTTCAATCCCCATTAATCTACCCCACCACCGAGCTTCAAGCCCAATTCACCCACCGTACCACACCACCGAGCTTCATCAACGTAACCCGAAACGGGTATATAAGCACCCAGGCCTGGGTGCTCCAAACACAACTTCCACATTTCCGCTTCGTCGTCAGGAGCTTTCATCGATCGAGCTAGGTCTCGCTTACTTTCTCCTCTGATCGAGCTTAGTGCGCGAGCGTGATCGGGACTGAGTCGATCTCTCGCCAGTTACGTACGTTGTTGCGCTCTGCAATATTCAATTAGCACAGACGGACCGAGTACGTTAACTGCGCGTGCAGCCAGCTCGCTCGCTCGCCAGGCCATCCATATATCACGATCATGTCGGGTCGCGGCAAGGGTGGCAAGGGCCTGGGCAAGGGCGGCGCCAAGCGCCACAGGTCGGTGCTGCGCGACAACCTGCAGGGCATCACGAAGCCTGCGATCCGGCGTCTGGCCAGGCGCGGGGGCGTGAAGCGCATCAGTGGACTGGTGTATGAAGAGACTCGCACGGCGTTGCGGAGCTTCCTGGAGACGGTGATTCGGGATGCTGTGACATACACGGAGCACGCCCAGCGCAAGACCGTCACCGCCATGGATGTGCTGTATGCTCTCAAGCGCCAGAACCGCACCTTGTTGGGTTTCGGAGGCTAGCTAGCTCGTTTGCTACTCCAAGTTAAGGACGATGCAACTACGGTCGCACGCCTTCCAAAATGCAAAGGATTCGTTGCAAGAAACACTTGTGGATTTCAGTCAGTGTGCCAGCCAAATGGAGTAGTACTCGGATGGAGCATTGGGCTTTTGGGGAAAAGAAGACTTTAAAAACTTTACATACTGAAATATAGTACGAGTATAACAGTAAGCTAGAACTTCCAAAATGATTTATCACCACAAGTTAGGCACTTTCAATTGATGTTGGAATCATTTTTATAAAGTAGTAGTAAAAAATCTAATAAACAAATATCAACCATATTTACAAGTGTAGTGGTGGGGATGGTTGTGCATTAAAAAAGAAAGTAAAAATAGTTTCTCCATATTTGGAATTGTGGACAACAAAGACCCTAATTTTGTGGATGTCTACAATTTGTACAATCAATTGTCTTAAAATTATTTATTAAACCTACAACCTATGTATGTATCTAGATGAAGGAATTTAAACTTATGAAAGCTATGTTTTGGGGATGATTAAATGACCGATTTTGTAATAGGCTTCCAAGTAGAAATCCAATTAAGAAGGTTGACAATTTTACTTAAATTATATTAATGGAGTATTCAACTAAAATTTGGCCACGTGACCACTATAGTGAAGTTGTGGAGTCCTTTTGTAGAGAAAGGAGTGACTAGATAATTAGTGGGCATAGACCCATCTCTTCATGATTATTGTATGATTATGGTCAATTTTGTTAAAATGGCAGTATTCCATTAAAATGGCACAAAATGAAACCACTGAAAGAATGAAAACAATGGAAAGATTGTCCAAGGGGAGTGGAAATGCGTGAATTAGGAGTGATTTGAATGTGCTAGGCATAAAATTGGCACATGTATGACCCTATCGTGGCACACTTATTCTCCATTTGTAGAAGATATTCCATTAAAATGGCATGCGGAATACCGCCATTTTAACAAAATTCACTATCATTTCATTTTTCAAGATTTCTTCTAGAATGTAGATGAGAGCTTGCAGTTGTATTTTGCAAATATTATGTAAGCTAAAGAAACTGTCTCATTGAAAATAATAATTTATAGCAATCTTGACATTGGGGAGGTGATTGCAAGGACCCATTTAATCACATTTAGAGTGATGGAGTTGTTTTCTGCTTAAATTTCGATGGTAGAATCCAATGAACTTGAAATTCTTATTAGAGATGGTTAACTTGATTGTAATCATATCCCTTATTTTTTAGAAATTAAAAAGAATCATTTTAAGTTTAAAAGTCAATCTTTCTTTTTATCATACTTTGGATTTAGGAATTTTTAGTAATCATATCCCTTCTTTTTTAGAAATTAAAAAGAATAATTTTATATTTAAAAGTCAATCTTGCTTTTTATCATACTTTGGATTTAGGAAGTAATCATATCCCTTATTTTTGAGAAATTAAAAAAAACCATTTTATATTTAAAAGACTATTTTGCTAATTTATCACACTTTGGAGTTTAGGATTTTTTAGTACAAGGGAGTACACAAAATTAATTAATTAATGATCTAGAGCTGAATCTTTTGTGGTCTATTCCCATTAGAAGATAAATGAGGCCACTAAAGGGCGACTGCAGGGTAGTTCCCCATGTTGGGAACAAGCTATTTCCATCATTGGAAAAAAAAAAAAATTAAAAAAAATTAAAAAAAAAAAAATTTATTAATAATTTGTTGATGTGGTAGATGACATGGCAATGTCCCGCCACATCAATAGTCCCTGTAGTATGGAAATATTCCATTGGAACAAAGCTCCCAAGCTTGGGAGTTCCAAGATAAATCACAGCCCTTCTTTGGCCTCATTTTTCTTCTAATGCACAGTACGGAGATATGAACCTATCAAAGGAAATCTAAAAATATATTATTTTATGTCCTCCATATTCATACAAGTAGGGCATTGAAGAATAGGGCACTTCTTAACATTGAAGATGGTTTTGACTTCTATTTTTTGGTGAAATGTGATGATTATCAAGTCTTTACAAATGGCCAATTTTCAATTCTTTTTTTGTTCATATTAATTTTTATCTACTTGCATCTATTTTTTATGACAGACTATCTTTTCTTTCAAATAGTAATTTTTCAATACGTGCAAGTAGTTATAGGTACTAGTACTAGTACTAGTAGTGTACTACTAGCTGCAAATTTTTTAGATCAACGGTTGAGATAGTACTTGTATTCCTCATAGTATTGAGGGCATAAACCGTAGTTTTGGCAAAATGCTACCAAAACATTCAATCTTTCTTGCAACCACCTATAGTTAGATGGAATTAATCTCAAGGGTTTCTTAGCATAAAAATACATGCACTATATGTGAGACAAAGGCATTTTATTGGTGGTTGTATATTTATTTTCTTATAATTTAAAGTGCCCTTTACATATGTAATCTTCTATTGACATCAATATATTTAATTTTTTCAGCAATAATAATAACGAGTGAGCAAACAGTAATGTCATTCTAATTTGATTATAAATTTTATTTTCTTGTATTCCTTTTTTCAATTGGTAATAGAATTTAGAGTGATGCACATAGAAGTTGTAAATAAGAAATGTATCATATATACAACATGAATTTGAGTATTATCTTCTTGCTTCAAGATTTAGGCAATAAAGGATACAAGTCTAATTACAATACTAAAAAGAAAAAATTAGTATTGCTTCATTTACATCACAATGTATGACTAAAAAGAAACAAAACAAAGTCTATATAAACTAAATGAAGATTACAAACAAAATGTGTCTCCCAAAATTCAAATTAATGTAGTCATCTATGAATTCATCCAATAGTATGATATGGAATCTAATATATACTTTGTCATCCAAGAACACCCTATAATGTCAATTTTATTAAATTGATAATACTCTATTACTTTGTCACCTTTCTTGAAATATAAATACATACTCGTTATGGATGTTAGACCTTCATGTTCATATATGTTGCAACTTTTGGTACCAAAATCATGCAACATTAACAAAATTGATGTTATTGTGATATTGACATTTTACTACTCATATAATTAAAAAATAATGGTTGCAACATTATAGAAAATTCTATTCCTTCAAGCTCCTTCTTGCGGCCCTCTAGAAGTCTAACTTTTTTTGTGATGATTTAAAGACATGCTACAAAAAATAATTTCTACTTTTTCTTTTTAGAGATACCTATTTTATTTATATACCTATCCACAAGTTCTATAGATTATCTTTATTTATGTCTACTTAATTTTTTTAATTTAATTGAATATAATTATTAGATCCCTAATTTATTACTCTCAATGTTCTTGTCAACGTTTTGACTTTTTACACTAGTGACCTCCTTGAGGATTTAATGTAAGTATCCAACATTACGAGCAACATTGTACTAATTTCTATTGAGCTCTCCATAAAAGGTGATTCTTAGACAAGAACTTCTAACATCAATTTTGCTAAATTGAAAATATTCCAACACTTCAGCACCTTTTTTATTATCTCTTCTCAAATACACAACAAACCAATCTTAGATTTTAGACTTCTGAAATCATAATAGATTAATGGATACACTATTCTTCACCTTCTCTAGTTTTTTTATAATTTCAAAATATTTTATAATTTACAAAAAATAAACTAAAATTATGGGTTTACTTTATAGTTGTGGATTTCTAAATCTAATATGACCTTAAGAGTAGGAATTTGAATCTTAGTAATGATTACAAAAGCGGTCATCTAGGTGTATACACAGCCACATAGGTTGTAGGTTTAATAAATAATTTTAAGACAATTGATTGTACAAATTGTAGACATCCACAAAATTAGGGTCTTTGTTGTCCACAATTCCAAATATGGAGAAACTATTTTTACTTTCTTTTTTAATGCACAACCATCCCCACCACTACACTTGTAAATATGGTTGATATTTGTTTATTAGATTTTTTACTACTACTTTATAAAAATGATTCCAACATCAATTGAAAGTGCCTAACTTGTGGTGATAAATCATTTTGGAAGTTCTAGCTTACTGTTATACTCGTACTATATTTCAGTATGTAAAGTTTTTAAAGTCTTCTTTTCCCCAAAAGCCCAATGCTCCATCCGAGTACTACTCCATTTGGCTGGCACACTGACTGAAATCCACAAGTGTTTCTTGCAACGAATCCTTTGCATTTTGGAAGGCGTGCGACCGTAGTTGCATCGTCCTTAACTTGGAGTAGCAAACGAGCTAGCTAGCCTCCGAAACCCAACAAGGTGCGGTTCTGGCGCTTGAGAGCATACAGCACATCCATGGCGGTGACGGTCTTGCGCTGGGCGTGCTCCGTGTATGTCACAGCATCCCGAATCACCGTCTCCAGGAAGCTCCGCAACGCCGTGCGAGTCTCTTCATACACCAGTCCACTGATGCGCTTCACGCCCCCGCGCCTGGCCAGACGCCGGATCGCAGGCTTCGTGATGCCCTGCAGGTTGTCGCGCAGCACCGACCTGTGGCGCTTGGCGCCGCCCTTGCCCAGGCCCTTGCCACCCTTGCCGCGACCCGACATGATCGTGATATATGGATGGCCTGGCGAGCGAGCGAGCTGGCTGCACGCGCAGTTAACGTACTCGGTCCGTCTGTGCTAATTGAATATTGCAGAGCGCAACAACGTACGTAACTGGCGAGAGATCGACTCAGTCCCGATCACGCTCGCGCACTAAGCTCGATCAGAGGAGAAAGTAAGCGAGACCTAGCTCGATCGATGAAAGCTCCTGACGACGAAGCGGAAATGTGGAAGTTGTGTTTGGAGCACCCAGGCCTGGGTGCTTATATACCCGTTTCGGGTTACGTTGATGAAGCTCGGTGGTGTGGTACGGTGGGTGAATTGGGCTTGAAGCTCGGTGGTGGGGTAGATTAATGGGGATTGAAATTTCAGTTTCATGTCCACTAATCGATCTCGAAACTCGTGAAATTAGTTCGATCGGTCTGAGTTGAAGCCTCGGCGGTATGGTTGAATTAGTACCGCTACTGAATTCAGATGATCGATACGATTGCTAGCTAGCTCGCTCGCCGTTGGGCTCACAATTCATGCCTCGGTGGTGAGGATTGCTGCAAGTTTTTCACATACTTGCCAGCTAGCCACTACCGAGGCTTGAATTTTAATCTAGAGCTCGGTGCACTTGAATGGTGATCTAGATCGGTGGTTTCAAAATCTACTTGCTTGAGTATACTGACCCGCTGCTTGATTAATATTTGCGGGATTATGGTACGTTCAATTCAGTTCTGATGAATTCACGAACACTGAACTCTAAAAGGTAGGAGCAGAATGAATCTGGGGTTCCACAGTATCAATTTCTTGAAAGATGTTTAGAATTTAACGATGATTAGCTGATTTCATTGGTTTCTACAGACCTTAACTTAAAAGATGGCTGCTTTTATTTTGCATTCTAAGACATGGCCGGATTCAAGGTTTTTGAGGAATGACCTCACTCTGAGTTCTGAATCGATTGTGGGTCAATTCATGGTGAAGTCATTGTGTACTAATTAATCATTGCCATTTTGAAGTCAATCTATCTTTTGTTTAGGCGAGACAGTAAAGGACTCCAACCCAAGTTCTAGCCAACTTAATTTCTTGGATTATTTCCTAGATGACTCAATTTGCTACGAGTACTGGAGCTAGGAGTACCAACCTCATCTTCGCTTGCACATTTCAAATTGCCATCAAGAGTGGTCATATTTTTTCAAATGCCACATTTCATAGCACCAAAATTGTGATGTGCAAGTGCCTAGAGCTATGAAATATGGAGTATACAAGATCAATTTTGTTAAATTGGCGATATTGGCACAGTCAAAAATTGTCACATATATGTTCACAAAGATCTAATTTCAGGTCACACAAACTAGGACAAAGGCCCCCTATAGATTTTGGGTTCAAGCTGTGCATCTTGAAAAATGCCCAAATAGTGGAATATTGCCAATTTAACAAAATTAACGTCATCTTTAAGCTTATATTACGGGTTCAATTGGGCGATGTCAAGATCTCAAAACAGTTTCAATTGGGTAACCAAAACCTACACCAATTCTAATAATACTATTATTCCTATACCTTAAGTGTCAATTTAACAAGTATGATCACTACAATTTGTCCAACAAAATCTAGCTTCATTGACTCTAAACTGTTAGAAATTTTCTTGAGTCGAAAGCCTCAACAGCAAGGGTGGCTATGCATTTAACCCCTAAACAAATAAACAATGCACACGAGTACTCGTCCTCAATATTCTTTGCTTTTTATGTTCTATTTTTGTACTAAATATAGTTGGCAATTAGTTTAGTTTATTTTCTAGAGATGAAATGATCACATGCCTTCTACATGTCTTAAAATTTTCAAATTTTTTGGTGAAATTTGAAATTATCATTACGGATGGGATTCAAGGGAGCTGAAAGGCCGTTTCAAGCCCGTTCCCAGCTCCGTTTCCTCGGCCTCCATCGAACGCAGGTGTCAGAATTTTTTTTTTTCAAAATAAAATAAAATTTTAAATTCTTAAAATGAAAAACAAGATTAAATTTATTTTTTTATTTTTTTATTTTTTTCAAAAAATCTGACCTGGCAATTGCTTGGCCAGGTCAGCACAGGCGGGGAACGGCGGGTTTCAGCGGATTTCAACTGGGTTTCGGTTGGGGAACTCACAGCCCTCTCCGATGGCTGAATCCCATCTAATGTGTGAATTTTGAAGAATGTGTGAAAAAAATTCATGTCATATACAACTATACAAAAGATGCTTTCAAAATTTGAAAATTTCACCACTAATATTATATTTTTATCATTCAAAATTCTATGGCATTCTATAATTAGAAAATCAAATATTATTGTTGTAGGCTCAATATTCAATTGTTATAAAGTATTTGATTTTAGTTATTTTTCAAATTTTCAAATTGAAGTAGAAATTACACTTTGTACTCTTTATTTCACTATTTGAGTTCAATTTTTTTTTAAATCATTTTAATAATGCCTTTAACCCCTAAGGCCCTAAAGTCCCATTGTCCCCTAGATAGACAAAATGGATTTCAGGTAGGCTCCTACAATCTCAATATTCATTGTGATTATTTGAAATATTTTGTGAAGATAAATAAAAAAAACATTGGCTTTCTATGAGTATAATTTTATTTCAATTGGTGCTTGAAAGCAAAATTTACAACACAAAAAGCCTTCTTTTTAAGAACGGAGGGGAAGAACTAAAACACTCAAAAACTCAAAATTCTAATTTTAATTTTTTTTCTCACATATTATATTTTTATCTACATGGAAAGCTTTCAATTCATTGCATTTGAATTTTTTATGTAATAATTATGGACAAACTTATTTTTCAAATAATCAAAACATTTTCTTAAAAAAAATAACTTGTAGGAATCATTTTTGAAGTCAATTTTTCAAATTTTTCAAAAAAAAAATTCACAAGGTTAAGATCTCTTTCTTGAACAATCTCATCATTGAGATTAGTATGTTTCAGTCTTATCTAGTTTAGAAATATTAATGGTTTAGTTTTTTCTTCAATTTTGAATCTACTTCTATTTAACAATTTTTTAATGACTGAAAACTAAGTGGTTTTTTTGGGGGTTTTCCCTAGACTCTCAATTTCTTCAACATAAAAAATTTGAAATTTGAAATTAATAGTGCAAAAATTTGAAATTAAGAAGATTTAAATCCAAAAAATCTAGTTCAACAATGTGTTTTTTTGTTTTTTTTCACTTTAAATGAAAATAGTTTGCAATCTACATACCAAAGTTTTTGAAATTTCTTCTACATATTTCTAAACTAGTCTAGTACAAGACCCTATAGTTAGATATGCCAAGAAAAACAATTTTAAAGGATATTTTTTGCTCTTTGTGATAGAAATGGCAGTTTTGAGTGGTTTTCGATAGAAAAAAGGCTTTGAGGCTTTTAGGATTAATTCAAATGAAGAGCAAGGATGTAAAAAATTGCTGAAATACACTAGAAGGGCATCTTTTAGCATCCATTTTTAGAATCTTTTCATATAGAAAATTCAATAATACCTCAATAAGATTATTCATCACCATTGTCTACTATAGCAACAACCGAGGCAACAACACTAGCATATAAACCTAGAAATGTGAGCTTCTCAAGGTGAGCTTATGAGCCTTAATCCTAGGTGTAAATAGGTACTCTACAACTATTGAAGGTGTCTATAACATACATATTTATAATATAAGTACCCCATCACCATAGAAGGTGCTTATAATATAGGTATTTATAATATAAATACCTATAATATATATAAATATCCTATAACCATGGAAGGTGTCTATAACATAGGTATCTATAACATAAACACCTATGATATGATTAGGCACCTATAATATGAACGTCCTATAACCACGAAAGGTGCTTATAACATAGTTACCTACAACATAGACACCTATAATATAAATATCCTATAACTATAGAAAGTGCCTATAATATAGGTACATATAACATAGGCTCACAAGCTAGCAACCTTGCTACGTACTATAGTAACATTCAATTAATTTTTAAGAGAAATTGGATGAAAAATCACAATCCCTCAATCCTTCATCCCAAAATTTGCAAAGGAAATCATTTACAAGACACTTCTTAACTCCAAAAATGTTGAAGGGTTAAACAATTTTTTTTTTTTCTTCTTAGAGTTAGTATGGAACTACAAACTTATGAACCACAAGTTTGAGTAGTATAAGAGTTTTGGGTGGTGAGGATGAGCACTACATGAGTTAATAATACTTGCATTACTTAATCACCTTTGACATAAGTAATCATGAAAAATGTGGTCAAGGAAACACTTCTATGGGGAGCATATGAGAAAAAAATACAAGTGTTTCTTACAAAATCTTGAGAATTATATAAAAGTCACGTACATATAGTCTCTTGAAAAGATTCTACTCTTGAATGGTTGCAAGAAATGCAAGCCACTTTTTATAATGTTTTGGCAATAACAAGGATTTTGTTGGCTAGTACTACAAATACTTTGTAGTGGAACGATTTCAACTATTTATTGGAAAAATCAACGACTAAAAGTATTGTTGTAAGTATTATGGACTACTTGCAAGTACTAAAATAGTACTATGTGGAAAAAAAAGACAATTTGTTACAGAAAATAGATACAACAAGGTATAAATTAATAAAAAAATCATTCCTAAAAAATGGCAATTGTGAAGACTTGATTGTTATCAAATTTCACCAAAAGAATAAAGTCAAAACCATCTTCAATGTTCAAAAGAACATTGTACAAGGGAGCCTTATTTGTAAATGTATTTTTTAGATTCCCCTTCGTAGGCACATGCTTACCCACTATGAAAGTAGACCACAAAATTTTTAGTTTTACATCATTAACCCCTAAAGGACCATTGTCCCTTCAGGAGACAAATGGGATTTCGGGTAGGTACCTACGGGCTGAAATGTTTCCCTGATTTTTTGAAACTTTTTTTGAAGATAGAAAATTTGATAAGCTTCATGTGAATATAATTTCTTTTTCAATCGGTGCTTGGGAACAAAAGTTATGTCCAAATAAGATCAAAACAAGGGACGAGGGGCAACAAAAAAATTTCAGCTTTAGATCATTAATTTTGGGTACTTTTGAGTACTAATTAAAAAAAAACTAAACCTTGAAGTGTGACAAACTGGAAAAAAATAAATTTTAAATATAAAAATTATTTTTTTAACATTTAAAAAAATAAAGGATATGATTACAATTAAGTTAGTCATCTTCAATAAAAATTTCAAGTTCATCAAGTTCATCAAGTTCATCCTTCAAAAGTTATAGTAGATGACAACTTTGTCATACTAAATGTGACCTAAAATAGTTCCAATCTTTCTTGCAATCACCCCTATCTCCTTTTTCCTACATGAGGGCTAGCAAATTTTTTGGAAAGATATTGTAAATTAAAGAACAAATAATTCCCAATGTCAAGATTTACTATAAGCCATCATTTCTAAAAATGCAATTTCCTTGGCTTTCAATATATTTGAGAATACAAATACAAGCACATGAGCTAGCTCTCTTTGTGAAGGAAATTTTAAGGAAAAAAAACTATAGGTAAACCATGTAATTCTTCAGCAATCCCAAAATGGTCTATGGATAACTTTCCAAATTACTACATGGATGAAGAATGCACTATAGTGGTCTGTAAATCATTTTTTACAAAGTACCTTGGTGAAAGGTCTTGTCCTTTCAAGATTAACTTCTAAAAGACCAGATGTTTACTCAAGGGACAATTGGAATTTCAATAGGTGATGATGAAGACAAAAATGAACAAATATTTATGAAAATTTGACACAAGATGTAGAAATTCATTCCTTTGTGAGAATGATAAAAAAAATTCCAATCAAATGCCCATAGCAAAAGTTATATTGCCTAAAAAACTTGGGCAATTTGGATGTCTTTTGCCAAATTGTTCATCTATTTTTGAAATTTTGTATGTATATAACTAATGTGATATAATTATATGCAGTTTAGAAAGCTTATTTTATAGCAAAACTCTACTAACTTTGCTGAGCAAGTTTGAAAACACACACATTTATGTCTAACTACAACCACTATTATCTTCAAATCTCTAGTATTTCACAAGTTGCCAATGTTTGTCTCTAAATTTTCTCCATTTGGATTTCAAAAAGAAAATGTTCTTGTTGCACAAGAAATCATCAAAACCAATTAGTGTATTTCTAGTTCACTTGGCCTCTTTGTATTGTAAGGTGATTTAGAGTAAGGTAGACCCCTTATTTGCTTCTAAAATTTTGTATGAGTGTACATAACAAGATGTACTTGATGATGTAGGGGCACAATGTACTTGATGATGTAAATTTTTGTGTAGAGCAAAAACTTTACTTCAAGAGGGCTCAAAGTGTGCTCACCCCATTTTGTAAGAATGAATAGATTTTTTTCTCTCTCTTCGAACATTATAATCTTTCAATCTATATTGACAAATTCACTCAAATTTTTTCCACTCATTTTCACAATAGTCTACTAAACTTTTGTAAGGTTGAAGTTTAAAAGAATAACTTTTTACTTTAAATTTTGACCAATGCACCAAAAAATGACAATTTTTAACAATTTCTCTTGAAAAAGACCCTGGATCCTTCAAGGGGTTAAGAAGTTCTTATGTAACGAATTAACGATAAATGATAGTCTAGCCTTATTATGATACCTGAGATACTGCTACAAGATGGATTGCAGTCACACACTGCGGGGTCAGAGTGCAGAAACTTCCTGACCCATCTCTGCAGACATTTTCATAGCTGTACTACAAGTTGAAAGAATTCCAAGTCTCCAAATCTAAGACGTTAGCAGTTAGCACAAACATTGTCTTCTACAACCTGGCTTTGTCCTAGTACGTGTCATTGTAGTTTCAACTTTCACTCTGACCAAGTATGAATCTATTCGACCAAGTATGAATCTTGAGTCCCGATTTCTAACAACTGAAGTTACTGACTTGAATCACCACTACTTCAATCATCTTTAGCACCTCTATCAAGAATGTTCTTACTTTCTCGTATCATACTAGATCCAAAGTGTGAAGTTTCCAAATAATACACACGGAGAACGGCAGGGCGTCACCCCCCGGTGTTCTTTTTGCACATTGCAGTTACACCACACCCCAAACTTTCTGTTTTAAGAAAGTTTTGGGGGGTATAACTGCATTGTGCAAAAAAAACACCGGGGGGTGACGCCCTGCCGGTGATATAGGCACATGGAGATTGAGCAAACTCCACTTTTTAACATGAGAGGTTCTTCACAGGTTGTAATGTTGGTACCACCACAATTTACTCTGCATAATATTCAGATACAGACAGAAAATTTAGGCTTCACAAAGCTAAAACATCAGTGAGAGTGAAAGGAACATCCAGACGAAGTTCACTGACAAATCCCAATACTGAACATACTACATAGCGACCGCTGCGCTTCACTTCAAATTCAAATAAATCAGTTCGCCAATATTATAGACAACCAGCACTGACCAAAATCGATTCAATCTTTCCACACTAAGAGCTTTCCCCACGGGAGCAGGTCTGCATCTCCACTTGCACGCGAATGAGATTTGGAACCTCTGCTTCGTACTTTTCTCATTGACTAGCTAGCTGAAGGTTGTGCCAGTCTCCAGCATAAACATCCATTACATCCAATGGATATTTTTTTGTGTCTCCTCTCCAGAAACTCTCAAGTGACTAGCTTCGGGAATAAATCTTGGACTAACTCTTCATTTTCACAGTTGAATTGATATATTACCTACAAAACAAGACCATCGCTGCCTAAAATCTTTCACAACAAAATTATCTGAGTGACTAGCTTTGGAGAATAATTTCAGGCGAAGAATTACCGTAACTTCCTTAAACCCTGATCTGCTGCGTTGCCAACCAAACTCTCCAAGAGTGCAAATGCTGGTGGTTTGGCTTCTAGATGCATGTGCAGTATGATTCCTGATTGTTAATCAAGCACCTCCCTTTGAATTCTATACCTGGGAAATGAAGTATGAGTGATGACAATGACCAGTTATAAATTGATAATACTTTCTCGATGAGCAGTAAATAATGCACAATACCAGACGAACATTACGACTTCATAGACATTTTTATTACTGCTTCAATTTGATTGTGTTAGATTCTTCAAAGGCAACAATTATGACCAGCAACTGCATCAGAACCAATTCCTTGTTGACAGGATTTCTTGCTTGAGGAAGGTATGTCCACTTGTCCCCCTTTTTACAATTTAATTAGCAATTGACTTATGTTTCAGTCCTTCCAGTGACCAAAGACATTCCCATCACATTTTCCAATGAAGGACATTCCCATTCCTCATCATATCCTTCAAGACACTTAAGGAGACGTGAAGCTTTGGTTTCAAACACGTTGACTTCTTTGAGGCCAATTACTCCTGAGGTGTTGTTAGAGCATCGCCACCAACGTGTTCTCTATCCCCAAACTTGGGACTTCAAACTAGTCAACCTTGACTTTATAGAAATGAGACCTCACTAGTTCTCTATATGAGCTCCAATATAGGGAATTGGGCCCAACTTTTACCGAGTTCTCTATAAATTTGGGATAGAGATCTTGTTTCAAGACCGGTGCGCGCAAGCTTCTGTATCCCCATCCCCATCTGAGGTCCTCTCTCTAAATTTTTAGGAATACAGAACACATTGGTGGGGATGCTCTTAGCCTTATGAGTTTTTGGAGGCAAAAATGCCTTCTAGAACTTTCTTTTACTCTTCAAGATTTAAAAAAAAATTCTTGGAGATAGAAATCCTTGGGAGAGCTCTACATGGTCACTATAACCACTACACTAAATAGTGAAATTAGGTTACCACACACTAATTTCTCGACATTCTACACTATATAAATATGTATTGTTTCTTTACAAGAATTTACTACTTTTTTGAATTAAAAATTTATGCATGTGGGACTTATGAACCTCTATGTGTACAAACAAAAAAAACAGTAGACATATTTGTTGATTAGTTGGCTTGTAAAGTGATTTTCTTGAAGTAAGGCAACCTAATTGTTAAGGCAACCTAATTTCACTATTTAGTGTAGAAGATCTTCTTATAAATCATGAAACAAACCAAGAATCATTTAGTTTGTTTTAAAGAAAACTTTGTTTCACTATCTTAATACCTTAAAGGTGCATGACAAAATTTCATCACATAATAGATCTTGTACAATAATTCATTTACATTCAATTGAAGAAGGTGCTTTGGACGGCTCATTGCTATGAAAAAATACAAAGTTTTGACTTAAAAAGACATTGGATTTTCATGCTTCCTAGAGAGTCATTGGTTATAGGAGTGTGTCAAGAGAGGGATTCCTTATCAAACCTTGCCTTTAGAGATCATTGTAATGCAGTACCTACATCTTTAGAGCTCATTGTGACACTTTGTCACAATGAGCTCAAATCCATTGTTTTTTTTAAAATTATTACACCCCCCCGCCCGTCCAAATATTTTTTAAATGATTTACCCCCCAACTCCAAATAGTTTTAATTAAAAAAAATTTAATGAAATTTTTTTAACCTCCCTCCCCCTCCCCTCCCCTCCTTTGTAGTTTCCCGTGACAATACTCATGACAAACAATATGGGATATTGCCCGTATCCCCAGTCTGTATCCGTATCCATATCCCAGTCTGTATTCGTATCGGTATCCGTATCGTATCCAAGTTTTTTTCAGATCAACGGTTGGGAGCAACGTTTTCTTTTTGGACATGTGTCCTTGTGTTGGCTTCACTGTAGAGGCCAATTTTTGGAGGGATGAAGCCAGAGAGGTCAAATTTCTGACAGTTGAGCGAAATTTCACCCAAAAAAAAAACCCTGGTTGGGAGGGGGGTTGTAATTATTTTTTAAATAAAAATCAACGGCTCTATTTTTTAGGAGGAAAGGGGGCCTACTAATGCAGGTATTGCATCTTTTCGGTTCATTGTCTAAACCCAACCTTTTCCTTAACCAACATGTAATTAACCAACATGTAATTAGAAGCCAAGACATTCCTTTACTTGGTAGGACAGTACTTGCATATGTAGGACATTGTCATTTATTGTACAATATAAGGTAGTGAATCCTCTCATAGAATAAATACTACATTTTTATAATTAATTAATTCAAATAAATAATATGCAGAGAAAATGTTGCTAAAAAATACATATTTATTATCTAAATGGTCTAAAAATGTGTAATAAGCAAAAAGTCAAAGTAGACCCTTGGTTATATTCATCGTGTGAACAATACTTTGAAAAATCATATTATGTTTAAAAAAAATAAAATCAATACATATTTTAATGTGTTGGAGTCCCCCCCGGCCCCCAAATAGAAGCAAGTTCAAAATTTTAAGCAGTTCATATTACAATAATAAGGGAAACTCTTCAAAACAATTAAATTCCATACAAATTCATTCTTTATCATAATGAAAAATTGAGAACCAATTCCATTGGCATATGGTCAAACTTTGTTTATAAACTGAAATTAGCCTTTTAAATCATATTCAAATTTCAATATAATATTTTTGTTAGATGAATAAAAAAAATGCTTTTTTGCCTTTGCTCTTCATTTTTTTGACATAATAGCAAGTTGTGCTACAACTCAAGAACTTTGAGGGAATGTAGAATTACCTTGTGCTATTTTTGCCAATGTCTCGATTGCTATCTACAAAAAATGTCCTATTGTATGAGGATTTGAACTACTAATGAGTGAATAAACTTATGTGTTAATATATAGCAAGTTTCCTTAAGAAGCTTTGCTACAAGATTTCAAAAGTTATGACAAGTATTGGAGGGATGCAAATGATTTTGGTGAAGAAAATGTTTTGGTTTAAGGTAATGATCACTAGTAGAAAAATAGTGACCAAATCAACAAAACATCAACACAAAAGTGTTGATGTTGATATTGTATCATCCATTTCAACAATTTTTTGTTGATTTTGGTAAAATCTGCCAAAATCAACAATTTTTTTTGTTGATTTGGATACTGCAACTCTAAATGAACCAAAAAATCAACATTTTTCTGTTAATTTTGACTTTCAAGAATCTTAAGTACATTTTTTGATTTGAAAAATGTTTAAATCACCATGGTTAGTATTCTATAAATAATGTGGTGTTTTTTTATTAAACTAAATCTTTTACAATTCGGTATTTTTCAAAGTCAGCAGACTTCAGAGGCCATTTAGGAATAGAAAAACAACTTTTTTTATAAACTTTCACTAAGAAAAGTTTCTAAATCAAATTATCTTTCATCTCCAAAAATCCGTTTGCAATTTCAAGTCTCCAATCAAAAGTTATGAATAAATTTCAGGGATAGCTATACAAGGTTGGTTAGCTATACAATGTGGATATATCTTTCGCACTCCCAATCTTCACCTCCGGAGGTGAAGACTAGGAGTGCGGAAGATATATCCACATTGTATAGCTAACCAACATGAAGCCAACCCCAAGCCGCCACCTTTTCATTCTCCATTCTCCAAGTGCAAAGTGAAGAAGGTGTGACTACCCCTAATGTCATCCACTGTGTTGTTTGAAAAGAAATTTGTCTTTACAAGCCTAATGTTCTATGACTCCTTTTATCAACTAAAAAGTTTAAAAGTATACAACTAATATCCAATGTAATAACTTGGTATTGTGCTCAATAATTTTTTCAAAGAATAATTTTTTTCAATTCATTGCTAAGCATCTTTCTTTTATTTTGATTCAAGTTGCGTATCTGTTATTTGTTGAAAAAATTTAGTATAATTATAATTTTAGATCCTGTGTACTAGAAGAGAGATGATATTATGTGAGCTTAGGATCATGAGCACATGAGTCTATGATTATAGGTTAGTTATATTATAGGTGTTTATGTTATAAGCACCTTCAGTGGCTGTAGGGTATGTACTTATACCTAGACTCAAGGCTCACATTTCTACCAACATGCTTGCATTGTTGTATACTAGAGCACTGGTGCAAAAAGTTCTCAAAGTTCCATGTAGTTAATTAGAGCATTGTCACCAATGCAAGATAATACCTTTACTACATTATATTTGGATGAAAAATTATGCAATTAATTAGAGGAGTTACCTCTACATTCTTTTGCACACTTCAAATAATTTGAGTCAAGTGAACCATCTAAATTTTTCTACTACAATTGGCATTTTTTGTAATAAATGATAACCTTTTAGTTCTTTTGTGCACTTAGAGAGTTGAGATTGTTCAAAGGTATATACATTGAGTTGCATAGGTGGGATAAACTGTTTTTACCTTCTACATCCAAAGTAAAAATGTAGTGTTGATGAATAATTCTTGAACTAACAATTTTGAGACTATGGGGTTGAAGAAAAATTAGAGGTGTCCAATTATACTACAATAAATGTTGAAAGTATCCAAAAAGTGAAGATATCTTCACACTATGAGGATTCCAAGCTCAAGTGATTCATGATATTTAAAAAATCATTGCTCACAATCAAGGCAAACTTCCATGTTCTACCATAGTTGGAAATGACTTTCCAAAATGTCTAGAGTCAAAATTGCCTTTGTAAACTTTCATGATGCTTTCACTTCTCTGTGGTAGGGAGAATCTACATCTTACAAGTAGCTTCGCTTTGTTGTCGAACCAAAACCAAACAAAAAGTTAAAGTCCAATGTTGATTATAATTTTCCAAAAGTCATACACTTTGCTAGAACTTGGCTTTTTCACAAATCTCCCCCCAAATTTGCCAACCAACCATTCTAATTCTCTTCTCACAATTGGTGCACATTTCCATGTAAAGTTCCGATTTTTTTGGGTCTTTTTGTGCAAAGTTTTGGGAGATTCTAGGTGCATGGAAGTCCGCCCTAATACCTCTGCAGATTTCAATTTCAACCCATCGTTAGTTACTGCACCAAGTGTCCCAAATCCCCAAACAAACTGTCCCAATGATCCTCTGCACATTTCTGGAAGTCCTTTGAAAGTTGTCTTTGACAAGCCATACCACTCAATCCGGCATGAACTCTGTCGCAACCAGTTATTACAGTTGAAACTGAAGTTTCGTTACATGAGATTGCTACCAAAAACAAAATGAGATTTCTCCAGATTTGACAGTTGCTGAGCCAGGGAAGGTAACATTGGATTTTACCAGTTGAAAATCTAAATTCAAAGACAACTCCATTTTAACCATCTTTGATTCTTTTCCGTTACGCGCATGATCCGTCAGGGAAAAAGGCGGAGATTAAAAGGAAAACAGATCATGAAATTATGGGATTCATACTGCTTTAAATTTCCTGGTTCCTCCAAAGCTCCAGGCAATCAGGCATCTCCAATCTTGAGGGCCCTATTTCCTATTTCCGGTCAGAGGGAAAGGAACGCCCTGCAAGATGGGATGATGCTTTTGCAAACATTTCAGGCTGGGGATTCCGTCGCAACAAAAATTCAAACGGAATCATCATCCGCAAGTCTGCGTGTGTCGTCATTTTTTTCTCTTTCGAGTTGATGTTTCCTTCCAGTCTTGCCATTCTTCTTCGATTTTATAGGATCATTTTCACAATTGGCACATGTCTACCCAGTTCCTTAAATTTGCTCATCTTGTGGATATATTTTTTACTGTTGTTTAACCCTTTAGTGACCATGGTTGATTTGGGAAGGCAATGCATTTTTTGACTGCATTCTATAAAAAAGATGATTTGGGAAGAGCCATGAAGGTAATAAATTTGGTCAAATTGTATAAATTAAAGCTATAGGGTCTTGTCAATATGCTACAAAAAAAAGGTGATCAAACATTTTGTGTATACATAAATACTGCTCAAAGATTGAAGTGAAAAATGAGTTTGCATTGAAAGAGGGTCTCACTAATTCACACATATCTTTGGATTTTGCAAATTAAATGGTTGTAGGATTAATAGATAGTATTGTTGCCTTCAAAGCTTCAGTGGTTTGAAAAAATTGTTTGATTTGAAGCTTATTTGTACATTTTTCCACAATTTGAAGGCCCAGTATATGTTCATTGAAACCAACATAGCTAGTGCGTAATTGCTCGCCTTGCTATAAGATTTGGTTCAGATTGTGTGTCTAAAGGCACTCTAATTCCGTTATTCTCTGTGTTTTTGCAATTGAGGTGCACTTCAAGCTACAACCAGCATAGAATCCAAAAACCGACCAAAAAGTGGTCGACTGGTCACTAAAGGGTTAATAGAGATGGTCAATTTTCCATCAAAAAGAAGTGGACATCTACACCTCAGTACAATTCTCATTAAAAGTTGGGCTTACACAAAGCTAGAGTTGTTTTCACTAGGGAGTATGAAAATGACCAATGTAAAAGCATCATTCTTAAGGTAGATGTATCTAAAATCACACTTAAGACTTCCCTAAAAGATAAAATTAATTTGTGGGATTCCATTGACTGTATATAAATACTACAAAAATAAAAAGGTAAAAAATATCATTTTTGGAGGGTCAAAACAAATTGCTTGTTTAAATTTGGTCTCTTTAGTGGCTTCCACCAATGAGAGCTCACAAGCTCGATGCATGTTTATCCAAAATATATAATTCAATTTGAGAAGCTTGAGTTCGTAGCTTAACTCAAAATTGACTACTTGACTAACCGGACTAAATGCATTGATTGTTGGGATTGAAGAATAACATTAGCTTGCTACTACTTTCAAAGTCAAATATACTTTTAGATTAATTCTAATGTCATCAAATCTATGATGCAATAAGGCTTTAAGGTAATAAAATCTTTAGTGCATGGTTAAGAATATTTTTGAAGACCATTCAAATATGCACATAGATTCATCATATTGAAAATTTACAAAAGGTCAAAAAATACTTCAAAAAACATCAATTTAAAAAAAAATTAACGATTATTTTTTTTGTCTGTGTGGAAGAAGTAATTGTCCAATTACCTTAAGCGCTTTGACATTCGTATTCTAGATGATGAATAGAGGACTTGTAGGCATTGTTTAGTCCAACTAACTTTTCATTCATCTAATGTAATACTTGAATGTTGAAAAGACAACCTTCCTTAATAACCAATTTCATGAAATTATGGTATATGATATTTCTGTACAAAGATATAAGCAAAAAATGTGCCTACACTTGAAAAAGGATCAAGGCGTTTGAGGGTTAAAGTGCAAAAAGAACAGAAATCGCAAGCAAGGCTCAACCGGGACCCAAGCAAAATGTTTGAGACTGGCAGTGAGAACATGGACTAATTTCCACTTACTGGAAGATGAAGATGAAGACTACCGGAGCAGAAAAAACTCCCCAAAGCACCAAATTGAACCCAGCTCCGGTTGTCCCTGCAAGTGGACAACTTATGATTTTCCATTATCTACATATAAAAAAAAAAACTCTGAGTGTAACTCTAACTATTGTACCTATGCACATCACCTACATGAACAATTTTAGATTGTTCTACCTCCCACCAAATTAACGAAGGTGACCTCGTTGGCAATTATCCTCGCTCTTGTCACCATGGTTGCAGACCGCTTAATTATAACTGAAGTATTGCAGAAAGCTTCGACGGACTCTCGGCTACGGGGAGGAATCTAGATTCTAGGAAGAAGGCCTGCTAATTTCAGCTCCCCATTTCGCTTTGCCCAGCTGTTTGTTGGGCAAAGCTCCAGCAGAGCACCCGAGCTTCCACCGGAGCTTGAAGAGTGATGACAACCTTGATTGCTGGAAGAGATTCCAAGTGGAGGAGGGCCGGGATTCCATGTTTAGTAACGTTGAAGGTTTCCATCATTTGCTCGGAAAAGGACCCACCTGGCTGCTCCGTCCAGATCTTTTGGCCTGGCTTCCTTCCGTACTTCGGGTGGTCAATGCTTTACTTTAACTGACTAGTCCCTGGAATTCAGTATTGTAAATCATCCACCATAAAAGAAAGTACTCATCAATCATCATGTGATGAGGAGGCTATCGAGAAGACGTAGCACTTTGTAAAAGACTACGAGAGCAGGCTTCAATTGAAGGTCCGCAAATGTACGTCTCCTCTACATCGTAATAGATCGACTGTTGGCTTAGGTTTTCTGTTGTTTGGGGTTCCCTGTTGCTTTGGGTATACCTACGTTTTAGGATCAAGAGCAACCTTCTGGAATGTCGATAAGTTAAAGTGATGTATAAGCAATGTGCACGCTTCTTATCCAGCAACTGGAAACATTGGAAATCCTGCACACGCCTCCTGTGATAAGCGTTGAACCATTATCAGAACCATATATGCCCCAAGAATAGAATTTCAGATTGTTGATAAATGTTTCAGGCTCTCTAATCACACCTTCTTCACCCCATAGCTCACTTTCACTTTCACCTTGCTTGGCATATTTCCGTTTTGTTACATCCCAAGTTTTGCCCAAGTTCTTCATTGCCTAAGTCACCTGGGCATCCATCATCATTAGGAAAAAATTGAACCCCAAAAGAGGCCGTGAGTTTTCTTACTAATTTTAATACTAATTGCATGAGTATGAAAGTGGTCACATCCTCATTAGAACGATCACGTAGGATTGCTTGTATCCACTTGTATCCACTTGGCGTCTTAGAATTTGAAGGAGGCGTGTGCTCCATCCTTCATGATGGAGCCATCATGAACCACGATTTCGTTGAAAGATTGAGTATTTTCATTTCAAATTTTTGCGCCTTCTTCTTCTTGGCTTGCATGAGACTCTTTATCCCCCCAATTATTGTGCCTTCTTTATCTTGGCTTGCATTGAACTCTCCATCCCCCAAAGCTTTGAAGCGCTTCAATGTGCGGTGATGGTTTCCCACTTCAAATATAAAATATAAAAAAAAATGACATTTGAATCTATATAAATCTACTTCTCATAGCTTCAAATGCATTTTCTACTCTTTTTTTTGAGTTTTCAATTAAGAAGTGAATCTCTTTATATACATAGGGGGTGGTAGGATGTTGAACAAACCATGTGGGATATGTTAATTTGACTTCACTATGAATTCTCAAGGTTCTACTAATTCGAATTAACATATCCCACATGGATTGTTCTACTTCTTACCACCCCATGTGTATATAGTGCGTTTCTCTTCCAACAAAAAAATTCAAAATAAGATGATAAATTCATTGATTTCTATTTTTGGACTACAAAAAATCCTCATTGGTGTTACATTTGTTCAAATAAAATCAAAATGCATTTGAATTCTTGTGAGCGCCAATTGGGGTTGGCCGGAAAGGCAAGAACTTGTTGGAGCTTCGCGCCAAAATCGACCTCTTGCTTCTTTAGGTTGACCTCCAACAAGGATCCACATGGACTTCCAACTAAGATGTAACATTTTCGCCCCTAAATTGTGGACCATTGATTTGTGAGATTGTAGAGATGGATTGTGGAATCTTGAGCCCATCATGACAAATATTTGAGCCCATCATACAAATCTTGGCTCAATTAGTGAATTGAGAAGGTCATTGTCACCCAAATTTTTGCATTGTGAAGCGGCCTCTTTTGGGGTTCATTTTTTTCCTAATGGGCATTTACGACAATGAATCCCATTCTCAAGTTTCCATTCTCCATGCTATTCACCTACAGAATGGGGGTCGCACCTTCATGTAGAATGACTCCCCATTGGTTCCTCTTTTCTCTCATCAACTTCTCATTCTTCATAGAAGTTTGCTTCTTGGAGAAGGTGTGACTCCCCCATTAACACAGAGCAAGTTCAAGATTCCCTTGTAAACCAAACAATCTGTGAAGGTTGTGTATAGGCAATAATCAAAAACAGTAGGAGTAGTCACACCTTCTTCACTTGGCACTTGAAGAATGGAGAATGAAAAGTTGGAGAGGGTTTGGAGGAGCCAATGGAAAGCTGCAGTGGGTGAAGAAGGTGTGACAGACCTAAAAGATGTGTTGAGAGTGGAGAATGAAAAAAATGGAGAATCCATTTACCTAAATATAAAATTAGATGTAAGGTTGGAGGGAAATCAGCAACAACAAAGGTAAAAATGGCAATGAAAAAGTAAAAGTGTAGAGCACAAAGGAATGTTCTTATGTGGATATATCTTCCGCACTCCCAATCTTCACCTCTGGAGGAGTAGACCAAGAGTGCGGAAGATATATCCAGCTAAGTATATTCTACCAACATGAAGCTAACCCCAAGCCACCACATTTCCATTCTCGTAAACCACTCCCAAGAAATGTCCCATTCATTTCCTGGGAGGCTTCTGCGGCGTAATGCCCGATTACGCGGGTTTTCCTACGTAATTAGGCATTACGGATTTCTCATCTGACTTCAAATTTTCATCCTTTTTTGCTCGTGATTTACGCCGGTCAATGCCTCTCGTCGTCGAGCGTTTGGGAAAAAAAGCGCCTCCTCCTCGGGCATTGCCCTATACCAAGGTGTGACTACCCGTAGTGCAGCATAATCTTAAACCCTGTAGAACCACAGAGGACTGTGCATGTTCATATAAATTCTGAAATGGTTTCCAGTGTTGTATACTTCACGTCCAGTCAAGAAGAACTTCCACTTTTTGAGGCTATCTTGAATTCGTCCCTAAGTGTCCGGTCAATCAAAAAATAGAAAGAGCAATTGGAATCTCTGGTTGATCACAAAAACTTATTGCAATAAACCTCTTTTTTAATAATAAAGTTCTGTGCACTTTAAAAACATATTTTCATGGCTCAAACATAAAATTTGTTTCTCATAGAATATACATGGAAATCTATAATTCATTCCGTTTGGAGTAGGGTTGGAGTAGTATTATGAATAGTCTTGTTTTGCTTGCAATAATAGCATGATCTTTGTGGAAAAAGATATATGAATCGTTTTTTAACTTAATTTTCACAATTTTCTTTAAAAAATGGCCCATAGAGATTAGATTACTTGTTTGAGCCACGGCCTAAAATAGTCATTTTTAGTAATTTATGCTTTCTTCTATGAAAAATGCACAATTAATTAATGTTCAAATCCATCATCAAATTTTAATTGTCCTTATAAGAAGATAACCAACAGTATAGCAAATGAGCCACCTATCACATTTTTTGGAAGCAAAGTGTGCAATCAATGCCATGAGATGTCAAAGGATATTCTTGGACACAACAAAAATTGTATCTTTGCCATGATTAGCAACTCTATCAAATACGCTTTTTCTTCTACAAATAGTTCATTGGATTTGCACTAATGGAGATTTTGTTTACCTTCGGACACTAGGAGACATGTAATTGGTTCAAGGGAAATATTGTTGAGTTGCATGAGTGAGGCAAACAAGCAAGCCATTCAAGGAAATAATGACCTTGTGTTTTGTTGAGATGAACTTTCCCTAGTAGACCATTGGCAATGCTCTAAATAAGCAATTTTTGTAGGGGGAGACATATTACCCCATCTAAATTATATTGTTTCTTCTACAATTAGCCAGTTGTTATGATAAATGATGACTTACTCTTTTATATCCTTTCAAACGATGGCTCATTTCTTGCATTCCCACACTAGGAGACTCACAATTGGGTGTTGATTGGAATTTTCTTGCATTGCATTCCAAAGTTTTCCTTTGTCCCGTGTCATTATTTTCAAACATCCCATATTCCCACTTGTGTCAAAAATAGCCAAAAATCTCACCCAGATATCAATTCACCATGATTCAATCAATCAGGACGTTGATCACATTACAATAATCGTCAAGAACTCCCCTCTCCAGACCGAGACAAAACACAAACAAACGAACCGCACAAACAGAAATGCCGGATTCTCCCCAACAGTGTTACCTGGAATACCTGCCAAACCAGAACATCCGCCTACTCCCGGAAGTCCGCCACTGAGTAATTTCCATTATTATCAATTCCCCCTTCCCCTTTCCTTAAAACACTCGGCAAAATCGAACAATACACGAAGCCCCACACCCCAGATTCGCTCCTCCCCCAAAATTGTTCCAAAACCTTGGAGAATCCCGAATCTCTTAAACGAAAAATTGACACAGATGCAAAGAGATCATCGCAAGGGTGAAAAACTAACCCAGCAAAGTGAAATCCTTGGAGAATCCCGAATCTCTTAAACGAAAAATTGACACAGATGCAAAGAAATCATCGCAAGGGTGAAAAACTAACCCAGCAAAGTGAAATCCTTGGAGAATCTCGAATCTCTTAAACAACAATTGACACAGATGCAAAGAAATCATCGCAAGTCAGGGTGAAAAACAAACCCAGCAAAGTGAAATCCTTGGAGAATCCCGAACCTCTTAAACAAAAATTGACACAGATGCAAAGAAATCATCGCAAGTCAGGGTGAAAAACAAACCCAGCAAAGAGCACGACTAAATTAAACAGGAATCCCGAACGAAACCCGGAGAGAATCCTCCCCCTCGCTCGCTACGAATATAGTCGGTAGTAAGTTGCCTTGATGGTCCGTCAGCAGCAGTAGAAACGGCCACAACCGTATTGCGGGCCCGGATTCTCCAAACGAGCCGGATTTCCTTGACGAAGTTGCGGCCCCGTCGAGGCTGCGACGGGTGAGGAGCCCTGGAACGCCAATAGCGGCCGGGGCGTGAGCTTTCCCGTCGGTACGAGGCGCCGCGAGCAGCTGCAACGGTTCAACGCGAGACGGGAGCTTGTTCCTTCAGATTCTTCGCGAGACAAGTGCCCAGCTGGGGAGTTGTCGTCCGTTGACAAAGGAGAGCGGGGTGCCGGGGTCCGTCCGATGGTCACGGATGGCTCACGACGGAGGGGGTGCTGCCCGGTGGGTGCGTCGGAAACTGCTGTCGGAGTCGCGCTGCATCGGGCCGCGATGGAGGGGACGAAAGCGTCGTCCAGTCTTCCGCTTTGCGCTCAGTCGGGCTCCGATGATTGGTGGGGGTGCGAGAATACCGTATGGGGGGAGGACGGTACGGGGATACGAAAACTACTACGAATTTCATCCGTCACGGACGGTCAGACCCGTTCTCGTTAACAGTAGATGTTTTGTGTTACTTTTTCTTTTTAATAAATAAATTTTCATTGAAAAGGTCCAGATGTACCAGTAGATTTTTTATTTTGTTTTAAAAATAAATCATCGTTTTAAAAGGATTTTTTCCCATATGAACCCAAAAAGTGGAGTTGAGGACTAAAAGTGTCTAATGAACAACTTTTAGAAGAATTGGAGAATGCACATATTGTATTTATCCAAAAAATTGACAATTTTGGCGGACTATTGTCGTGATACAACTATCTTTGCAAGGTTAACAATCAAAGAAAGGAATACAAGTCATTTTGTAACAAATGTCATACACTATGCACTTTGAACCATTAATAGGGTGGCTTGGGCACTTTTGTTTCATTTTTGAAATTTCTTGTTTAACAAAGGTGAAATGATATGGTTGCTCTTCTATAAATATTGCAATTACAATTATCATTGTAGAATAAACTCTTTGAAGTAACCAATGTGGATAATAGAAATTTACTACTAAATTTTAGTCAAGTTTAATCTAAAATATTGCTAAATAACTACATTTTCTTTCTTCCCCTTCTATTGGCTTGTAGCTTGATCCAAAAGTTTATCAATAACAAGTGATACTTAGTCTAACAAAAATTGATTGGCCACAACAAAAAAAATCAAAAGTATTTTTTTTTATTCCATGTTGTGGATTGAAACAATTTATCAACGTATTTCATTTCATTATAATATTTAAATACATCTTCATTTTGTAGCATAAATATAAAGTCATATTTGAATGTAAAACTCAAATTTTACATAAATTTATAGCCTACATATATGACTAGGGACCTCTGAGAGCTAATAATAAAGAATATAAATTCAAATGAACTATTGTTGATTTTAAAATAAAGCTTTTTATTTTGGTCATGCTAAACAATTTTATTTTGAATTTAATATGAAAAATAAATCTTAAGACTAATGAAAATGAAGAACTTATTGCAATAATATCTTATTTAGTCGTCCATGACCTAAGGTTAAAATTCAATCATTCTTACAAACATATTTGAAATGAATCTTACAAATTTTGTCCATGTCATAATTTATTTGCTTACTTTGGTATATTGTATAGACTTTAGTTTATAGATGTTTTGTTCATTATGGTATTTAAGATATTTTAATCCAAATCAAGAAGTTCTTCATTCCATTTTATTACTGGAAGGTTTATTTGAAAACCACAACTTTCAAATCTTAATGGTTGATGATTTCATATGAGGTAAATTTTCAATGACTTTTGTATAAATCTACTTTATAACTGAAAACTATGGACAAATAATTTAACATTATTGCAAATTCAATTTGACCTTTTAATTTGTATATTATTTTTAATTTTGTATTTCTATTATTTGAGACTTTGTGTTGTTAAAAATCAACATAAAAAATCTCAATTGCTTTTGGTGAAAAAATGCAATTGTCATAATTTTAAAGCAAAAAACAAAAATAGATTGTTTGGTGTAAGAAAAACTCCCATGTATTTGTAGATACAATAGGACAAAGATTATTGAGATTGATTTATTAGATAATTGGTATAGACACAAGGCCTTTGCTTTGCCATTCTTCACTCTCAACATTGATAGCTTTCTCAATTCCATAGTTCTCATACTTCATTGATTGTTTTATTTATCTTTGTTTTTTAATTGGCATGGTCATTTTCCAAAGAGAAAAAAACTCCAGTAAGTTTGAAATTTCTTTATAGGTTACAATTAGAAATGAAGAAAAAGGTATTTTTACCCCCTAAATATATAAGATAAGTTACAATGAGCCCAAAAGATGCAATCACTGCCATTAGTTGCCCCCCCTCCCCTCCTAAAAAATGACAGCTGCTGATTTTTACCAAAAAAAATTACAAACCACCCCACAGCCGTTGATCTCAAAAAAACTCTGATATGCATACGCATATGCTGATACGAATACATTGATACGGATACATTATGCTGATACAAATATGAATACATTAAGTTGATACAAATACGGATGTAGATTCATACATACAGATACGGATACATACTTGGGAAACATTGACTTATCCCATATTGATTGTAAGATCATTTGTTTCTCAAAATTTCAAAAGAGGGAGGGGGAGGGGGGAGGGGGGAGGATCTATAAAAATTTAATTAAAAATAATTCTGAATTCCTGAATTTTTTGGGGGCTGGGGTGTGGTTGGTAATTAATTAACCCCTAAAAAACCATTGTCCCCTCGGGGGACAAAATGGACTTCGGGCAAGTTCCTATGATCTCAATTTTCAGTGAATTTTTTTGAAACTTTCCCATAAGATAGGAAAACTTATGAGCTTCGTGGGAATATAAATTTTATTTCAATTGGTGCCCGAGAGCAAAAGTTATGGCATCTTAAATATAATTTACACGTCACCGGGCAGAAAAATAAATCTACAAAAATTTGAAATTATTTTTAAAATTTTTTTCTTCTTAAAGATCATATTTTTGTCTACATGTGAAGCTTTGATTCATTCCATTTGGATTAGTAATGTGAAAGTTATGAACAATCTTGTTTTTCGGGCAATTTGAGCATCTTCTTGAAAAAATAACTTATAGGATTCAATTCTGAATGCAATTTTCACAATTTTTCAAAAAAAATTGTTTGACAAGGTTAACTTTTCTATTTAGAACAATCTCACCGTTGAGATTATTGTGTTTCAATCCCATTTTTGAGCTATTAAAGATTTAGTTTTTCTTTCAATCTTGGACCTACTTGTACTGAACAATTTTTTAAAGAATGAAAATCAATCATGTTTTTTTTTAATTTTTTTTTCTAGACTTTCAACTCAATTCTTCAACAGAATTTTTTTAAATTCAAGGTCCATGGTGTAATTTTTTTTCCCAAATGGCATTCAAAGTCATCTGAAATTGCAGGCTAGTGTTCAATAAAACTTTCTTTTTTCAACTTTGAATGCTAATATCTTCCAATCTGTACGGTCAAACTCCATGAAATTTTTACCACATGATACTAGACTAGTAAAGTACAAGATCCTGCGGTTAGATACTAAAAAAAGTATTACCAATATTACAATATTACAATATTACCAATATTACACTATTCAAAGAAGAAAATCTCTACAAACAAAGTTGGTAAAAATACTTAGTTTAAAAACAATTAGTGTAGGTAACACTAAATATTATTATTGGTATACCAATCATTCTCTACTTGAGATTTGTGAAAGCCAGATTGACCAAACTCCTCTATACTATTTCTATGAGCCTTCTTTGGAAGGGCAAAAATCAAGAACAAACTATTTATTGTAGATAATAAAATTTATAAATTTTGAATTCATTTTTGAAATCCTAGACCCTAAACAACTAAAACAAGACAATAAATGTCTCCAAATATAAAATTGACAACCCAAAAGAGGGGACACACTTTTACATCTTTGACAAGCATGGGGGGAAATCCTATGATGAGCAAAATGATTGGTTTGCCTTCTTGGCATTGTTGAATTTAAAAAAAATTCCCCACATAAAGACAAATGTGAGAAATGGGGAGAATAATTCAATTTTCTTTTTGACAAAGTATGAGTTTATTATGAATTTTTGAAGTGTGTTACTTAAAAGAGTCTCTAGACTACTTAAAAACCAACAAAAAGTGTATCCATAATAATCATCTTATACACCTAAAACAGTTACAATATTACCTAATATAGTCAGACATTATCAAGGCCTAAACAAATCACTTCCTATGATAAAATTACACTTAAAAGGTAGAAGTTCCGATTTTAGTCACTAATTGCTCCATCACCATCATTCAATGCATAGATTTTATCCACTAACTCAACCTAATGTAGCCTAAATGTTGTTTAACGAAAAAAGTCTTTCATAGGTTGCCCTGCTCTATATTAGCTTGCCCCTGTTTATGGACCCAGGCAACATATGTTGGGTTGCCATGCTCTATGTTACCTTGCCCTTGATTATGGATCAAACCAACATATGTTGGGTTGCCCTGCTCTATGTTAGCATACCCTTGATTATGGACCCAACCAATACATGTTGGGTTGCCCTACTCTTTGAATTGTCCTCACAACTCTGGGCACATTTTGAAAATTATCATTGTAGTGTAAAGATGCCCCTACTGTGCTCTAGTTGAAAAACAAACAACATTTTGCATCATAATTTTTCACTTGTATACTCAAATGAAATGTAATTTAGCACTCATGGAAGATATTCCTCGTCCAAACCTTGTAAAAAGATTTCAGCCTAAATAAGTCAAATCTTTGCTCACATGTATTTGCCCCCTAAGCTTGTCTCTTGTCCTTTAGGGGTTAAATAACTAAATTTGGCCATGGCAAATTAATTTAATGTATCTTGCTTGGAGTTATATCCATCCTACTAATGGCAATTCATTAATATATTTTGCTACACTGTATTGTTGCAACCTACCTAATTCCTAGTCAATTTTTTGACATTTTCGATAGGTAGCCTTTAAGTTATCGATGGGATGTAGAATATTTCCAATCATATCATATGAGGGATGAAATGATGTAATATATTCCACATCATTTAGTTGGCGGGAAGGCAATATTGCTTCAAACTATTTAATGTTATAAGGGACCCCTTTTCAAGGATGCAAAAGGGCCCCCCACCTCATTGGTAAAGAATGTTATGACTATAATGAATCATTCCCTAGATGTGTGTCATGGGCCTTTTGGGTGTCATACGCTGGTTTACTTTAGCACTAAGTTACTTTAGTCAAATCTGACCCGACTACGGGCTTACCGTACATTACCGTAACCCAAGTTACCTCCAAACCCAGCCATAAAAGCAACAATAGAAAACCTCATCCCAATCAACAGAAGCCGAAGACTGGCTTCCTTGCAGGACTTCCGTGGCCGACTTCCGTGGCCGACTGTCCCGTCGACGAGCCGTTTACTTTCACCTGCATGTCTCAGTGAAGCCGCAGTTGCACAGACAGCCACTTGCAACGCCGTCTCCGGCGATTCTATGCTTCCGGAGGGGTCTGGTAAAAACTAGGTTTTCAGGTAATCTCCCGCATTGTCGGGCTTGGTAGGTACTCGGTCCTGTAGCTTGCAAGCGGCAGCGTGTGCTCTCGCTTTCACTATAAAGCTTTTGTCGTCCCTCTAGAGTCGCAGTTGCACGGATCGGTCCGTGTCGGTCCGTATCGGTTCTGTGTGCTCGTGATGAAGTTGTTGTAGCGATAGGACCTTCAGGATTCCATCGCTTGCTTTCTGTGATTGTATTGGAGATTGTTTGAGAGCGGGAGCCGCGATGGCGAATTTCGGGTGTGCGGATGGGGACCTGGGCTTGATCCAGGGGTTCCTGGGCGCTTCTGGCAATGCTTCAGGCTTGAGTAGTTTTCTGTGCTCGAAGCTCGATGGAATCTCCACGCAGCTCGGGTACACGAATCTGGCGGTGGACAACAGCTACTTGCTCTTCTCCACCTACTTGGTGTTCTCAATGCAGCTGGGATTCGCCATGCTGTGCGCGGGCTCGGTGAGGGCGAAGAACACGATGAACATCATGCTCACGAATGTGCTGGACGCGGCTTGCGGTGGTCTTTCCTACTACATCTTCGGATTCGCGTTCGCTTTCGGCACGGGTTCCGGCGCGAACGCCTTCATTGGCCACCACAACTGGGGTCTGTACGACGTGCCGAACGCCAGCTTCGACTACAGCTTCTTCCTCTTCCAGTGGGCTTTCGCCATCGCCGCGGCGGGGATCACGTCCGGTTCGATTGCGGAGCGCACCCAATTCGTGGCTTACTTGGTGTACTCGTCCGTGCTGACGGGATTTGTTTACCCGATCGTGTCCCACTGGCTGTGGTCTTCCGATGGGTGGTTGTCCGCGACGAAGACGGTCGGACCGGGCTCCCTTCTGTTCAGCAGCGGCGCCATCGACTTCGCGGGGAGCGGCGTGGTGCACATGGTGGGCGGAGTTGCAGGGTTTTGGGGAGCCTTCATCGAAGGCCCTCGCATTGGACGCTTCGACAAGTCGGGCAACGGACTAATCTTCCGGGGTCACAGCGCAACGCTGGTCGTGCTCGGCACTTTCCTGCTGTGGTTCGGATGGTACGGGTTCAACCCCGGGAGCTTCCTCAAGATTTTGGTGCCGTATGGGGGCTTCAAGGGCAACTGGAGCGGCGTAGGAAGGACTGCCGTGACGACGACATTGGCGGGATCCACGGCCGGAGTCACCACGTTGTTTGGGAAGAGACTCTTGGACGGGCATTGGAACGTGCTGGATGTGTGCAATGGTGTGCTCGGAGGGTTCGCCGCCATCACCGCTTCCTGCTCCGTCGTAGCCCCATGGGCCTCCATCCTTTGCGGTTTCGGCTCCGCATGGGTTCTTATCGGATTGAACAAACTAGCAGGTACGCAACCGGCTATGGACATTTCTCGCTTTCTTCCATTCAGTTTCTTAGCTCCTCTTGTTCTTCACCTCTTGTCTTTGCCTTCTTGGCTTTCTATACACCGCAATATCTTTCTTTAAGAGTTCTTGGCTTTCTTTTTCTTGATTCAGCATTTCGTGTTCTTGCTTTTCATGAGCTAACTGTTCTGTTTTCTGGTTTGCAGCTAGGTTGCACTACGACGACCCTCTGGAAGCCGCGCAGCTCCATGGCGGCTGCGGCGCCTGGGGTCTCTTCTTCGTCGGCCTGTTCGCCGAAAAGAATTACGTCCAACAAATTTACGGAGGTGACCCTGGCCGACCTTACGGTCTGTTCATGGGCGGCGGTGGCAAGCTCCTTGCCGCCCAGATCATTGAGATCCTCGCCATCACCGCATGGGTGTCCGTCACCATGGGCCCCCTATTCTTCCTCATGCACAAGTTCAAGCTCCTCCGCATCACCCCGGAGGATGAGCTAGCAGGTATGGATCTCACCCGACACGGAGGATCGGCCTACATCCACGCCGACGGGTCCGAGCACATGATGAACTTGAACACCATCAACGGGGAAAAGCGGAACAACCAAGGCCCCATCTAAGCCTTATTAGCTAGCCACGTTTTGCGTCGTTAGAATTGAGTTTGAAAGATTCCCCAACCAATTTTAGGAACAACTGCAGCAGCAGTGCGCCTCGATAGGTGCCACCCATGCCATGGTTTGTTTGCGATCTGTGATAGTCTTGGATGGTCGGTACGTGTGACTTGAAGATTGCGAGGTTGATTAGTGTTGAAGGTTGGGTATACTGGCCCTTACTGTAGGACCCCAAGCATGAAGAGACTGAACATCATAAGGCTTGCTCAGGAGAGTGGTTTTTGAATGCTCTCCTGGTAGTTGGTGACAAGAAGCGGAGTGTGCCTTGTGTCATGCAAGTCAGGCAAGGGCTGTGCCGCTGTGCATCCGTCCTTCCTGTTTGTATAATAAATATATATTAACTATTCTTTCCCCAAGAGATTGCCTTTCTTCGGGTGGATTCTTGTGATTCTGATTGTTTTCTTGGTCTGTTTTGTTTCAATTACTTCAAACGCTGTTGCTTAGTTCCTTGGGAACCCAGTTGTAGCGACCAGAGATTGAACGCCGACATTGGTTTTGACTGGTATTGTAGGTCCTCTTTTTTCCTTACCTGGATGTCGGGGGAAAAAGATTCCCTTCGGACTAGTACATCCCTAGGCTCCAAACTGGGAATTCCGCATCTTTTAAGATTGTCTGTTCACTTAAGGGAGGAAAATTTAAAACCGTCTCGTTTGAGTATAGTGATGTACGTGTATGGTGAAATTGTCGTTGATTCTTAGCAACTGGAGTTGTGGAAGGCCATACTCCGCACCATTTTGTCATTTCTCACTGATGCAATAGAGTTCCTACTGGCAGACGATTCGCAACAAGCAGGATGTGTACAATCTCATTAACAACATGTATCTGTTGTCCAAGAATTTGAGGGTTAGAAGCCTGACACCGGTGGAATTGGGTTCTCCATCCTAAATCCCTTCCATCCGTTGGTACTTGCAGTTCGGTGTCTGCACTCTGTTCAATAACTGGATGAACGATTGCATTTTTGCATCTTCCAATCTTGCTCATTTTTTCTACATGTTGATTCGTTGGTATCAATGTGGTAATGGTATGGCATCTAATGACATGTCATGTAGTTTTTAAGCTGGTTCTTGCCATACCTGTAGAAACACTGGTTGATACCTCTTCTTCCAATCCAGTATTATAAGAAAGGGAAGGGAAGGGAAGGCTATGAACATAATTTGCGGCGCTGTTCACGAGAGCAGCATAGTAACCTTCGTGGTGAATGTTGAGCTAGTGGATGTGCTTGAGCTGTACAGCTGTGCAGTATGCATGCATTTTCCTAAAACAGAATAGAATCAATTGTAAGATTCAAGAAGGTGCACCCTGGTAACGAATCCCTAACGGCGTTAACCAACCTGTTTCAAGTACAAGCGTTCGAACGTGTGAATCTCTTCGCAAGGATACGGCAGTGCACGTACCCCTCGACGGATAGATTGTGTTCGATCTTCCAAACTACTCTCCCATTTCGTACATTGAATGATATTCATGGTGGTACCAGATTGCTGTTCTAGTTGGAAAATTTATCTTCCCTCGAGAAAAATTTACATCAATCATTTTCAGTTAGGCAGGGAGAAAACAAGTGATGGAGTAGGATTTGGGTTGGTGAAGAAAAATTCAAAGTGTGCTAATTTTTAGAATGAGTTGTAAGTCCTTTTTCTTTACCTGAGTCGCATGGGTAGAGTTTTTAACCAAAATGGAGGTATGATACACAAAACGATACAAAATGAAATAAGGTACATCTCCTTCTATAGTACAACCACATATGAAATAAAGTGTAAGTTGTTAAATGGGATTCCGAATGTGAGCTCCGAATGTACTCTCATGCGCGCAATTTTAACCCAGAAAATGTACTCTCAACCCAGAAAATGAGATTCAAAGTAAGGGACTCGAGATCAAGGAGTCAAGGAGCAGCACAAACAATCAGCCGGAAACTGTCAATTCAGAGAAAGATAACCAGGATTAATAACTACAATGCCAGAACTATAAGGTAACTAACCACACCCAAATGTGTCCAAATAACCAAATCAACATGGTTCCCACTATTATATAGAGTTTTTTTTTCCTACTATCTTGTTGATACTCAAAAGGGATTCTAGATTCTCTTAAATGCATTTTTTGAATATTGTATGAATAAAAAAAGAATTTTCAGAATGCTGAAAATAGGTGTAACTATCCAAATGTGACCTTAGGCTCTCATGAAATAGAGGCTGTATATTTTAGGCAAGAATCTAAAGGGTCGATTTTAGAAAGGGGTCACAATTAGGTGGTGTTACCTTAACAAGAGCACTTTGATCAATTAATTTTGAAGAAACCCATTCTTGAATTTTGTTGGACATTCCAGAGTTGCAATACTCTTCTATCTGCCCTGTTACACTGTGAGAGGCTTTGTCCCTGTGACACTAACTCACTTTTCAAGTAAGTTCCTGCTCAAATTACTCCAAATAACTTAGCTAGCTTTTGTCAATGCCCAGCCTCCTCCGGTCCTCCCCATTGGAACAGAGTCAATAAAGTAATGGTTGTCAAAGTCAAGAGTACTGAGGACTGGAGAGTGTGCAAAAGAGACTTCCCAGTGCTAGGGTAATTATGTACCATATTCTCCCTTATGGCTAGAGTTTTGAAGGGTCTTTTACTGCATAAAATTCCTTTCTTCTTCAACACAAACCTGATGCCTGGGCACCCATAGTCAGAAATATTTTGACGCACTATTAAATTTGGCAAAATATTCAGTATAAAAATTTCCCTAATTTCCCTAATTTGTCAGCACTGTGCTGTGCTGATATTGATCAATTTGCAGAATGTCAATAGCATGGGTGGTTTCTTCCCACTAGTGACGGATGTTCGCACAGTCTGGATATTAACCTCACTTTTCCAATTCCATCGACTTATTATTAATCCGAACATGCTTTCAAAACTATGTCTTTGCCTTAAAATTTGGTCAGGGGAGAGAAACATTTTCCATATCACCTACAACTGTCCATTGTAAGTATGCTGCTAATTAACACGTATTCAGTTACTACCATGGCTCAAATGCTGTGCAGCTGTGGTATCATATGAGGACTTCATAATGTTCATTATCCCACTTGAGAATGCAATATCCCTCCTTGGGATACTTGGGATTTTGACTATTAAGTACCCGAACTAAAACTAAAATGTTCACTTTGGGATCTAATAGTCTGTACATGCTTTCTTGTTTCTTTAGATATATTTGTCACCTTTTGTGAAGCATTTTGTGAATGATTCACTTACACTGCTTTACACTTGGAAGCGGGCAAATGTAGTGGCCATTAACACCTCACTGGGTCCTTATTTCTTTTAGAACCGCTAGAACGAACTTAGTTACTACTGTTTCAAATGGAAGCTCTTATACACGAGCGCATATACTTAGTGACGCCCGGACAATGGCCGGAAGAATTTGACAAAAATATCAGTCTGAGAAATTTCACGAAGATTGATTCCACATCAACGCACAGTGTCGATGTGGAGAATGTTTACAGAGTCAGTGGAGGTGCTTTACCTGTGATGAGGGATCACACCACATGTTTATGTCACTGCTCTGGAGTTTATTTTGTCGTGGATTCACGATTGCACGGAGATAGTGAGTATCCACCAGAAGACAGGCTCGGTCACCGTCCTCTGACATAGACCTTGATGTGATCACCACATGAAGGGTTTTCACAGGGATGTCCATCAAGAACAGTAACTGGAAGCATCAATGCTGGGACCATGAACTTAAACTGATTACTCCAAATTCATCGCAAGACTTTGCAGCAACAGTTTGCAGGGGACTACAATCAACAGTAAACTAGCTGAAAACTTATATAGCTGCCCAATTGAGCCAAAGAGTTGGTCTTCGCGCGGATCAAAAGAGCCTTAGCTTCTGAGCAGCCTCCACAGTCTCAGGCTGACCCTTCTCTGCCTTCAGCACGGAATTTTCAAGAGCACGTAAGCGCACACGAGAACAATACGTGCCACGGATTGACGCTCTGGTTCATGGAGTTCAAGTTCAAAGTGGCCTCCACCTCAGATTGTCTGCCAGATAGAAACTGCCAAAACACAAATCAAGCACAAATCAACATACGCCCAGAAGAAAACACGCCCAAATCCACATATGGGCACGCTATCCACTGAGCACTGAGCATTTTGACCGGCTGTAATACATCTGGGTGGTTATTTTCTCATGCCTATGGTTACCAGCTCTTAGCTTTGAAAGAACAAATCGTTCTTGTTGTATTAACTGGAAACCAACTCCATTAGTAGTCAGTATTTCCAAAATAACAAGATTTCAATAGTACCCACAGACTAAGAAACTAGTGCTAAGTTGTATAAGTTGTATGTGACCGGTCATTCAGATGTGTACGATACGGCCGGGTGGAGAGGAATTAATTTGTGGTGGGCAGGGCGTCAAGGTGGGATGTCCATTTGGCCTTTGTGTGAAGTTTGCAATTGTGGAATTGCGCAGTTGTGCTTCTGGGTCTTGAATCCTCACTGCTCATCCGTCGGAGTGGCCTTCGTCTGGCGTTGCGAATTGTTGTGTATGATCAGTCATCGCCAATGTGGACAGCACGCGGACAGCCTTCAATTTGTTTCGCTTCTCCTTTTTTTCTTTTGTCGTAGCTTTCGATTTACGCCAGTGATTTATTTTCTTTTGCGGAAATGAAGTTGTTTTTGACACAAGTGAAAAAATTATAATTTCACTGCAAATCATATCAAACTGTCAAGCGCAAACCTGCTCAGCAAAGAAAGTGCCAAACAACTGAAGTTTTTCATTTTTTTTCATTTTTTCCTAAAAATTTGACGAACGACAAAGTAAAGCTCAAAGTAAAGAGGCTGCAGACTGTAACATGATTGTATTACCAGGCAATAGTAATGGTAACTTGCTTTCATGTGGATTGCTATGATCTTGCAATCTCTAAAGTCGAAAAGGAAATTTAACTTGCTCTTTCATGTTGAATGCTAAGATCTTTCATTTTTCTTTATTTTTGTGTAAAGATTCAAATGAGACAATATTGGGCACTTTCTTGTGAAACATAGTCATAGTCCTTGTGGAATGCATGAATAATATGAGTATTCTTCAGCCTACCAAAATTTATATTGCAAACTTTTTAATACAAATGCCTACAATACTAAAATAATATAGGTGGGTGCTTTGATACATACAATCTTAGTAAAAGCACACTACGGGTGAAAGCACACTACGGTTGTCCGAAATCGTAGTCACGGCGGAATTTCTGCACATGATGAAAGTTTGGTATCAATTTTCTTATAGTTCTTGTAACTTAAAAAATAAATAAAAAATAGAATTGAGTCTTATATCTTGCATACATTGATAATTGCATAACAAAAAGTGAACTTCATCTATTAATTTAATGTACGGAGTACAAACATTAAATGTTTGTACTGTCACAGATTCAACTTGAGCATTGTTGTACTTTTTTTGCATAGCTTAGGGGTTCTTTTTTACAATTCAAAGAGCTAAATCCAATGCTCTTATGTTTAGGTACTTAGACTAGGCATTTAATGAGTGTTTTAGGATCTATATAAGAAAATATCCTAGCAAATGTGTGATTTTAGTATGAGGGCCAAATTTTGATTTTAAATTGTTCTTTTTTTAATTTTAAATTTGAGAATCTATAAAAAGACCTTTTGATTTAGATGGGCCAATATTGAATTTTGGTATAAATGGCGTTTTGGCTCCATTTCGTACCAATTAGCATACATTTTGTACCAATATGTGTACATTTTGTACTAGTTTTTACTGGATTGTATATTCGGCAGGGGGGCGATTGTAGTGTGCGATCACCCCTTAATTTATCAATTAATTATAAGATAAAATTTATAATTGTAGAGATATTTTCAACTAAAAATCTAAAAAAATTTGATTCAAAAGTCACATAAAAATTCTAGGAATTCCACATAACTTATTCTAAATTTTTGAAAAAAGTATATTGTTCAATAAAACATTGGAGTCTAAAATGAATGAAAAAATCTAAAATCAGTCAAATATCCCTTCTAGGATAAAATTTGTACACTTAGAAATCTATATAAATTCAAGCATACAATTGAAATTATAAAAAATTTATTTATTTTTAGGACTAAAAATTCTAATTTTTTTACCTTTCCTTAACCTTGGAAGAATGTGGCACCCCTATCATAAGGTAGTAAGCCAAGTAAAATTATATAATTCTAGTATGAACAGATACATTTTTTGTTTCTCACTTCGTTTCTATACTTTCTTTGAAAATCATTGCAAATTTTTAGTCCATATATGACATCTTTGTGAGGTTAACTTTGTAAAGATGCTAAGACTAAAAATTGTTTGATGGATGACTTTCAAGGTTATTGTAAAAATGAAGAATGTACCTATTGGTCCAAAAATCATAAATATTTTTGGTTTACTACTTGGGTGATAGGTCTCACTAGGATTGCATTCTTGAGAGTGCACATCTTTTGTACAATAATTACAAGCCATTTGGAATTTGAACTAATGTATCTACATCCATTCCAATTCCAACATTCCAATTTCACCACCACATGGCAATCAATAATAAGCTAGAACAAAATCAAGTACACAAAATCCTCTCTAGTGACAGCAACTCAAGGGACAAACAAGCTCCTTGCACTTGTATGCACAACTTGACATGTGGAAGTGGTCTAAAGAATGATAGGTTCTCAAAATATATAGGCAATGTGAAATTATAGAGAGTGTCATTAGAGCCTCTTCAATGGAAGACTCTATATAATACACTAAATATATTACTATCTTTTGTTTGGTGTAAAATTAGAATTTGTGATTATTCTCATTGGAAGTGCATCAAAAACCACTTTAAATAAACAAAATGAAATTTGCATTTGAAAATTGGACAAACAAAACAGAGACCATAGAAAGCAAGCTAGAATTGAAAAAAAAAAAAAAAAAATTTAGTGCCACAACAAATTGTGCTTAAGAAAAAAAACATGAAGTTTTTTGGAGATTTATTGTGCTGGACTTGCTGGACTGCCTCCACTTCCGTTGGGCCGAACTCACTGAGATTGCCCAAATCGTAACGGCCATGACCAGAATTCTCTCCAACATCACGTTCTACGATTGGCTATGAGCAAGCAAACTATAAGTTGTAATTTGTGCCCTTCGTGACATTCTCCAACCCTGAATTACATAATCATGAATTACATAATCAGGCTGCTCAGGAAGATGGGAAGGTGACAAAGGTGACAAAGGTGACAAATAATTGACATAATCTGATTGTTCATAAACTGCTATATTGCATGTGGAGTGATTTTACAAGGTGTTTGGGGAAGGAAAAATATATGACTTTCCATCAGAATTGATTTATTGCACCTGAAGTCCATTTCCGTTGGTTCACATGAATAGAATCTAATGAATTTAGTCCAACATGCACAACATGCACAAGTTGACTACATTTCTCAAGTATCACCAAATGGAGCAATACTAATGAAGCTGTCTGATTAAAATGGAAGTGGATGTTCCCTTGGACCCCCAAAAATTTTGAAACACTATTTGGATTACCACTTTGCGGTTCTGGTTTAGGTGACTCCACCTCTCATGGACACTGTAATTCTGGAAGTAATTTTGGTGCAGCAAGCAATCCTTGCGATGCCAAAGTTTGAATGATAGCGGATGCAATTTTTGCTTGATCAGTGCCCAAATGAGCAAGGCCAGGATGTGGAGTCATGAAAAGAGAAGAAATCGTTTGTTGATTCTCAGCAATGTTCTTTTCATGATCTCCAGGGATTGCGTGCGCTGTAGAATGCACCATCTTCCGATCAAAATTAATTTGACAACTTTGTGATCCATCTCCTGTTGAATCTGTGCCATCGTAGTATTTAGCGCCAATGATGTGTTTCGATTTTCATTCAATCCATGCATGTCGATTATCAACAGCAATAGTGACTTCGTTGAGATGATCGCTTGGATTGATTTGATCACATTCTCTCTCACGTTGATCGGTACTGCAATTCTCACGTCGATCAGTACTGCAATAATTCTCATGTCGATCAGTACTGCAATAATTCTCATTATAATTCTCATGTCGATTGACAAAGTTCACAAGTCGATCAACAGGTCTTCGTTGAGTACTGCAATTCTCATGTCGATTGGCAAAGTTCACACATCGATCAACAGGGCTCTGATTGGCATCAGGAGAAACTTCATCATGATGATGAAATTGATTTACTTCCTTCTTGTATGGATCAATGTGATCATTCCCTAACTCCCGTGATCACGTCCACAAGATCTTCCAAAAGTACAAAAGTAGTAGAATAAGAACCCGAAGACTTACTCGAATAAGAACCTGAAGACTTACTCGATTTAATAGCATTGAATAGTATTCGAGACTCCTCTAGCAAGAATTTTTTGCAATATCCGCAAGAACATCAGAGGTGCGCGCGGCAACCCACACCAGAACGTTTTGATCTCCTAGAACTCATTATCTAAACTTGAGAACACTCAAACATTCTTGAACACAAAAAACGCACACGATATATCAGCAACAAAAATGCACTAATTAAATAACCATGGAAGGACCAAAGTTGAGAAAACTAATAGACTCGACTGCAACTACACTAAACAAACAAAGCTTCTGAAAATCAAGAAAGACGTAATCTCATCAGAGTGTGACTGTGTGAGTGCCGGGGTAAATTTAAAGTAAAGCGCCACCGAATGTCGAGATCACCCCGCTACAACTAGCTGTCGCAATCGCACATGAGCCCCGATGGGCACCTGTCGAAAACAAGCACTCGGTACATCTGTCGAGAATTCTCGTCAGGACCGTTCCGAACGATAATGGCCATGGAGGGTGCCAAAATGGCCTATACAAAACGGCCTGTAGTATCTGCTTTGGATGCTCCGCGACTCGAGCAGGTGATCCTACAGGTATTATTGACACCCTCCCTGGCCATTGTCTAGTTCATAATAATCATATCGATAGACTTGCACCATAGACAGAGTGCGAACATGCCCTTTCCGAATTTTCAATATCCAAGTCACTGCTTCAATGTCCCAAGTGCCCCACTTTCCAATTTTAATGGGAGGTGAGCGTGCAGTCCACATTGTTTCCTAAGAAATTCTGATTCGGGACTTTCCTTTGTTCAAATCGTTTGTTGCAATCGTTTTCCTTTGTTGGAAAGTCCTGAACCAACACATGCAATTTCCTTCACTAATTCTAGCAATAAAAATTTGACCCTTCTAAACTATCAATACTTTTCACAATTCAATCCATCAAACCAAGAATGGTACATTCAGAAGTTCAATCAAACCAAGAATCCTTGGTCCTTTACATTTTCACAAGGGCATAACATGTCTCATAACACCCTTTTGATCAGCCATATCACAACGGATTCAAGGGCAAGTTTTTTCTTTTCTAATTGTAAATTCAGAAGTTCAATCATCAGCCTGTGCACTCAATCTGAAACCGGGGTCAAGAAACGCAAGGAAAATTGGACAACTTGATGTATGGGTGATGAAGCCTTAGAGGACTCAGTATCTACCATTGGAGCAACTTTCAGCCGAAGTTCTAACATGAAGAAGCGAATCTTCTGAGCACACCAAAATGAACTTGCCATTGCACTCTCCTGCACATCAAACAGTAGATGATACTAGTAAGCATTCTGACATATTGGGCAGTGTGTCTACTCTTGGAGATATATAGATCTGTGGAGAGATCACTGGGGTGCAAGTGCCGAAGGTAGGTTGTTGAGACCAAATATTTATCACCATGTATGAAATCATTCAAAAGTGGCGATAAGCAACTATTAAGGAGCCCCATTTCCAAGCAAAGAGCAGTGCCCATGGCCGGGCATTCAGTTAGCCAAGGCATACCTACACCACTTGCTAATTGAAGGCCAGTCGAGTGGCTTCACGTATGAATAAACATTGCTAACACAGTCAGGAGACAGGATAAGGTCAGTCCCTAGCATTTTTAGTATCCTTCACATTGTTTTACATGCACCGACGATTCCCAAATGGATCGGAGAACTCAAGAAACTCAAGACAACTCGGGAAGGAGTCCTCCTGCTTCCCAACAAGGTAGGCGTAATTGATGAACTGATGACCTGAATAGAATTCACATTGGTGTGAGTTTATCCAGAAACCCAAAGACACCTTCACGACTACCTTAGGTCGTCATCTTTGAGAGGTGCCTGTGCTCTCAGGAGATGCAGGGATGGATCGCCATTCTTGCTAATTGCTGGGTTGCATACTCCCGTCTGCCCGACTCGAGCTTCTTGCTTCCATTGAGGCGGTGGCATTCTCAGGTGCATCGGTGGGGATCAATACCATGCCGGAAAGCTTTGCCCTGCTTCCGCTCCCTCCAATTCCTTCACATGATCAAGTAAAGTAGAAACAAAAATCTCGGAAACAAAACAGGAACTGAAGCACTAACTCACACACCAGGAAATTTACATTGAATCGGAAAATTTCTGTTAAAATAAAATCCTGAATCTACAACTGTCCCAATACTGTTAAGAATGATAGACACTTGTGTAGGTCATTTCTCGCAGTCGGAAAAATGCCAATTTCATGAATACTGTGTCAAGGCACAGGAGACGAGACCGGGGATCATCATAGGGAAGCTCAATATCGCAGCCAAAGAAAATGAACCCTTAACAGGAGTCAAAGGCCCAAACTAGGTCTCATGTTTTCGGGGAAGCAGCTTCGAGGAGGAAATATTTACCGGTATAAGAACTTCCTTTTGTTCAGTTGTATTAATTTGGAGCACCTGGGTTAGAATGAAAAGCTTTGTTAAAAGTTTAGATGAACCCTTTTGTAAATAGACAAGATTGCAAATTGAGTGCTCGCAAGTGACTGTACAAGAACTGATTTAAGAGCTAGTGCTCCGTAACTTGCAACCACTTTCAAAAACATGGTGACACCGAGCGAACAAGTGTCGAAAATCCAATCAACTCACAGAATAAGTTACAAAACATCCCAATCACACCCACATCCAGGGAAAGTGGACCTCGATCCACCGTAACACCTCTGTCTAACGCCTCCTGTAAGCTCGAAGGACCTCGCTCGTCAACACCTCTCTGATGAAGAAAGCTTGGCACAGACCTTCGTAGTATGGAATGCCTGTCAATGGAGAATTGCCCGAGGGATAAACCCCACCCGAAGTCACAGATACTGGCTCATAGTCCAGTCGAATGCGCCTGTGATTGGGAATGGCAACTGCCCAGTTCACACAATGGTCGTGGAATTCTCTCACAAGCGTCTCAAACTCCGAAAAGTTGCGCACACGCTTCCTCTTGATGCGACGCAGCACACGCTCCTTGGTGTCAAGCCAATGCGGCGTCACCATCAACTCCCGCTCCAGCTCGTCGGCCAGGAAGATGAACGCTGCAAGACACATGCTCAAGTCCGCCTGAGCAATGGCGGAATGCAGATACTCGCCCCATGGTGCCCAGAATCTGATGTCTCGTTGTGGCACTGGCATGCGGGAAAGGATGTCGAGGAGTTGGTGTTGGGCCCATGCAATGTTCTGTTGGTCGCAGCGGGTGAAAACCATGGCTGGTGACAGTTGCTCCACCAGTTGGTAGATCAGTAGACTCCAAAGGTCACTCTGCAAAATAAAATAGGCTTAATTATCTATTTGTACTTATTAGAGCCCAAATTGACTGATAATGATCAAGCCGCAGTAATAAAAAAATCTTGAACTATTATTACAATTGTAGGTTGCAAAATAGCCTTAGTTATGACAACTAGCTAGTGCCTCAAATGATATTGAACAAACCTTACACATGTCAAAACCAAGTTTTACACCCTCAACTATGACAACTAATGTCATCCAAACTCATGTCCTGGCTAACACCCTAGGCAAATGTAGGCATTGGTTTGCACATTGACCAAGCTAAGAGTCCTATATCACAAAGAGAAGCAACTGCAACAATCTTCAAAATAAAGAATAGTAGCTCTCCAAACTCCACCCAAAACAACCTCCTATGTACACTAATCATCCCATGAAAGGACGAAATGATGAAAAGTTTTGGATTGGGGACTTAAAATGATCTAAATTATAAATTTAATCCCTATTTCATGCCCAAAACACTCCAAATTCTCCTTAATCCTATCCCAACCCCCCATGATAATTATACCCTAATTCATTCGGACTTCAAAGTTTGGGAAATTTGTGTTTGGAGCATTCCAAGTGATGGATTTAGATCAAATGGAATGTGATGGAATTTTGAATCAAGGTCAACTTTCTTACATGTTATTTTAATTGTGTTTCATAAATTAGCCCCATGCACACACTTACAACCTATGTGTAAATTAAGATGTTTTGTTTTGTTTAACTGTGGGAGAAACTTGATCAAGTTAATTAATCAAAACATAAATTATCTAATAATTTTCCTTGTAATCTTCATTAAGCACACTTAAGCACACTTAAGCAATTAGGTTTGATGAATGGACTAACCTACAATGAATCAATCTTAATTGGTTCCTAGTCTACATTAACTTCTAATTAACTTAATTAAAGGAGATTTTTAATATATAAACAAACAATAGTCGACTCTTTGAAACCTAACTATTGAAATCTACCACTTATGTAATGGAGGCATTGTTAAAGGTTAGAAATTGCACCTGTGGCCCTTTGTCCAAGCCTTTTGTCTCCTCAGTTTTCTTTCTAGCCACCTCTTTGTGGTTAAGAATATTGAGGAACGCTTCCACACTCCGAAAATACACCCAAAAGTTGTCCAACTACTTTCGTAACCTCCCTATCTAGCCTTCTCTCGTCGGCGCCTCCTAGTTTCTTTAGTCTTCTTTCTAGTCTCCTCTTTGGGGTTCAAAATTTGAAGAGTGCGGCCACCAAACTCTAAACAAACACCTAAAGGTCCTAAACGTGTCAAACAGCTCACATAACCTAACCTATCTATTTGGCCTCCTCAAGTAGCGCCCAACTATTCACACAACCAACATCAACGATCTTAAAATACAATGTTAGCATGCTACACAATAGAATCCACTCGATCTGCCTCTCACAACGCGCAAGACAAGCAACTTATGAAACCCCAACTCAGTGGCTTGGTGGAGTTTGACTTCGAGATTCCCAAATGTGCTCATAGTTCCCTCACTGTTACCCTAGTTCCCTACAACATTCGACTTGGTTCCCAACAAGACGCGTCTACCATCCTATTGCCTGTTGTTATCCATTGGTAGTTTAATCTACACCAATTAATTTTTGAATTATTCTAAGTGCTATGAATGCCCTCATAGAGCTTAAAGATTTGATGATCCATTTCTATGTTCCAAATGGCCTATAGCCATGGTTATAGTGCCTAAATTTAACTTTTCCTTGCAACTCCAACATACAAAAATGCCTCCAAATACACTTGTAAAGAGAATTTAAAATACATTTGAGAGTGTTTTTTCTATACATTTATGCTCATAAATGAGTGTGATCTTAACAATAAGTAATGAATAAGCACAAATGCTTTCAATTAATCACACCAATAAAGTCTATGCTAATTTTAAAAAGTAGAGTGCATCATATCAATTAAGTTGTGAGGGGATGAACCACCTCCTATTCCATTATGTGCAAGATCCAACTTAGAAAAGATGGGTCTCTAAAACATGCATGTGGAAAGTACATACCTTGAGAGCTCAATGAGGTGTCAAAAGACACTACCAAGGCCAAAATCAAGGTCCAAGTCCCCAAAACTCCTTGTAAGGCCTCTTTTACATTCCAAGTCTTTCCAAGTAGTGGTCCACCTCCGTACAACTTGTAGTTAATGTAATAATGCTCTTCACGTGCCATACATGATAAATTAATCCTTGATAGTTTAGTTAACCCATCTATGATTTTCTCATAACTAAAGAATAGTTAGTATAATTCATCAAAGTTCATGTAACCTAGCCTTTAGTTCTACAACAAGTTTTCTTGCTATCCTCTACCATACAAATTTCAATGTTTTGCAAACATTGTGTATTGAGTTTGTATAAACCCTTTTGGCCCATTCTAACTCCTTTAAAGATGATTTACCTTGATATCAAATCACTAGTTAAAAGTGCTTTTTAGTATATTCAATTGATCAACCCCTTCTACTTCATAATTTTTTTAAAGATAATAAGAAAGTCATTTTGGTTAAATATTTTTGCATATATTTTTAATCTACTTGGCTAAAATGTACAAGTTCTGGACATAAGCGTTTTTTCCTTAAAAATACTGAAAGGCAAAACTTTACTTTTAGGAAGGGCTAGCAAAAGCTACATTTTGAAGTTATGGCACATTGAACTTGTAATTGGTGGGGATTTTCTTTTACTCTAAAATTTTAGGAGGATGTACTTAAACAACTTAACTAAAGGATCCTATGGTTAGATTTATTAAAGAATAAATATAGATGAAGATTATAGCCTTACAAGTGTTTTGAAGCAATAAAACACCATACTATTTTTGGGATTAAATGAATAAAAATGAATAATCATTGATGAAAATATGACCAATTTTTCAATGTAGGGTCACAACAATAATACAATATTAACATATCCATCCTATTCATGAAGTGGGTTTCTTGTAGGGTCTTGTGTCTTAGTGCATGGTGATGATAACAATTTCATATTCAACTATTCTCTTGTAGGCCTAAGATTAATACAAATTTTTTCCTTTAATATTTTAATCCTATACATAAGTTATTGTAATTGCAAGGGTTGCATGCTTGTGAATTTGTTGATGATTTTGATATTTCTTTTACTTTTCTTGAGAATTTGCCTCCCATGTCACCAATACTCAAGGCCTTCATTTGGATAATTCATATAGAAAACTAATTGCTACAATGTAATAGAGGTTTCTAGTAACCTAACTTGGATGTGACACTTTCAATGATTCCAAGGTTAACATAACTCTCAAGTTAGGTAATTTTTTAAGCTCATGATTAACGTGATTTTTTTATTACAAACATCAAAATTTTCTCAAAATTTTTTATGGCAAATTCGTTAGATGTTCAAAATTTAGATTATGTCCAAAAAATTTATCTATCAAAATCTTTCAATATTAACCCTTAAACATCAAACCCAACTTCAAGGGCTAGGTTTGAAGATAATATTTCAAAAACTCCACTAAAAGTCTTCATACACCTTCAAGAGATGCATCAGCTATACAAAGGTTTGTATTTGAATTACATTTTGACTAGGTTTTTGCATTGGAAAGTTTCTTTGAATTTTCATACAATGACTTTCAAGTTGCCCATTGCTTTGAAGAGGGAGAAAGCTCATCATTGACTGGTCATTTGCATAAGCTTTATGCTGTCCATTGAAAAAAGATTTTCAAATCCTAATTTGGGTTTTCCTAGCAAGACCTAAAATGGTGATTAAGACATAAAGGGTTAACATTTGTTAGTGACACCTTCAGAATATCAACGCCATCAGTCTTCAAAGAGACCATAAAGGAGGCTCTTAAACTTTTCCTTAGCTTAGAAGCACCCAAGAACATTTTCGATTCTCACACAAGCTCTTAACTCTATTAATCGCTCCAACCTCCGGACTAATGAGGCAAAGAGAGTCATATGCATAAATTCCAAATCTGTTGACCTTAAGTCACTGCAGATACAAAGAATATCCACAACTGCTTATATTGCGGCAGATACCATATCTACGTTCAGCTGCAGCCTGTTTCCTTCCGATGGTCCTTACAAAATCAAGAGGCAGCTCCACTTTCTCACCTCTTAGACAGCTACAACAGATGACTGCAAATCATTACTAGAATGTTTTGAGTCCCTCCAGGTCCTCCATGGCTGATATCTCAGTGGGTGTTCTTTCGGAGAAGCACTACCAAATAACGCTACACTGGCATGTGAGAATCAATACACAAAGTCCTATGCCTTTTACCAGCGAACACATTGGAATTATCAGCTAGCCTGAAAGAGTTCAGCTCGCAGGTAAAGCAACGGGTCAAACATTCGCCAGTGACAACTTGGCATGCGTGTTGAAGATGCTAGACACATTAGAGCTCATAACCAGGAAACCTTGAAGAATCTGGTCTCGTTAAATCCATCCATAGGCAGGCTGTTCCAGCCAATCCTTCAAACAAAGAGTACCCATGATCACCGCCATGCAATTCCCCTGAAGCGATCAGCTCTTTACCGTTCTTGCGAATGAAGTTAGCAAATTGTTGGGCCCGGAAGAGATGTTGCTTGCCCCCGGATAATCGATACAAAGATAAGAACACATAGGCATTCCCACTGATGCCATGGCAAAGTCCTAACCGTCGCAGCAAACCTCGCTTCCACACAACCTCCCCGGCCTCTGTTGCAGCTAGCCGAAACTCCTCACACTCGGGGTAAACCTGCAAATCAAGGATGGTATGAGGCAATCCGTCTGTTGAAGATACGCATTGCACATTATTAATCCAATAGTAAAAAGCAACACAACATCCCTAAAGTTTTCAAGATAGTAACACTGTTCAAAATCACGTACCTGAGCAGCTTTACAAAGAGTTAGTGCAAATCCGGGGGTTCCATGGCACCAATGGACAAGCCGGTCTCTTGTATTACTCTCACTTGATGGGTAGTTACCACTTGAAAATCGACCCTTGATCATGTAGCGTAAAGTTCCTTTCACATCATCCATGTCCTCCTGGTTGAGAGGGAAGTGCATCAAAACATGCATGATACCAGCTAGACCATGTGCTGCTCCCCAGTACCGCGTTCCATGCCATTGATACATCAAAGGGCATTGTGTGTGTGAAGCTCCAGCTCTTCCTGCCGCTAGAACGGCATCAACTACAGGGCCCTGAGTGCATGTCACGGGTCTTATTAGATTTGCTCTGCGTGACCAGTTGGGAAACTGAAAATTAAAGACTACATTCCACAAAGTCACAATTGGCTCATTGGTTCAAATCTCGAGGTTGATACTTTACTCACTCAGGTTACTTATAAATTTACTCAATATAACAGGCACGTACCGCTGTTAAAATTAATATCTGAACTTGTCTACTATTTGACATTTGCCCTGCAAAAGCTTTTCTTTCAGTAAGAGGGTTTCCAGTGAGGCTAGGACTGAGAGAAGCGAGAATGGGATTGAGATGTGTTAAACGAACCGTTGCGCTCGAAGGAATGGTTTCTTCGCCAATATATTTGTTCACAAAAAGTGCAGCCCAGAGAAATCCAGCTCGTCCATACATAAGTTCATAGGGCATACCCAGGCCACCCTGTCCCGGCCCGACAGAAAGAACACTCTGCTCCGCAATCTACAAGAATCATTAACAACGACGCTCATCATTTCTACATGCCAAAGATAAATTTGAGAATGACATCGGCGACACTCGACTGCAAGCCTAAGAAATTAGCGCTCTTACTAACTCATTTAAAGAGAAACTGCAAAAGAAAATCGATCTACACTTTCTAAGCTGAGGTAAACTTTAATCTATTAACGAAGTCTTAGAAAGTAAATGTAGTTACTTGTTGTCTTGATTCGCAAAATACTCACTAGTATCCTAGATGAGCCTCAGAATATTCAGATTTCAGGTTTCAGGACATTCTAGAAAATGAATAAAGAGAGAACTTATCAGAAATTGCTCAAACTACAGCGAAAGAAAAGTCCAGTAGCACACACCTCAACATGTACATGGCCAAAAAGATTTGTAAAAACACGACTTTGACGAAGATACTCCAAAGTAAAATTTCTGGGAAGTTCTGTCTATAATTTTTTGGGGTCAATAGAAAGGTACCGCATTGAAGAGGCCAAGATACCGATCGAGACGTTGCTGGTCTCCTTTGCACTTGGCAGCTGCTGCTCCTAGAGCATAAATCCCTGACTGCCCGCATAAAAATGTCACATACCTGTTCCATTGCGTCAGAAAAGTGTTGACCTAAGATGTTCCTCTTCACGAATATCTGCAGAATGGAACTGATCTCATTTTGAACCCTAATCTAAACAGGTTAACAACCAAAGGTTGGAAGACTAAAAAATAAGCCCGTTCGTAGCTCATCATCTGTTAACTAAAGCGTCACCAATGAACTTTTAATCAATTAACACAAAGCAAGAAAGAGTCAAATTAAGAAGAAAATGAGTTTGTCCAGTAATTCCACAGGCCTGCATTTACTCGCTTAAGCTTTGTCTGTAAGTTTGGAGAAGTCATACTGTTTCATAGTTTCAGCCGCAGTTGCACAGCTATCGACAATTTCGCAGCATAGGTCAAGGTCTTCTTTGCTTCCGGTGGTTTCATGAATCTTGAAGCACAAAAATGCTGTTCCCAGCATGCCCACGTACAAAGTTGGGTCCGACACACGTGGTCCATGCCGTATCCATGTTGCCTGCACAACCTGCAATGATGCAACAAAGCCTTCTAAGAGACCAGGTATTCCCAAAGCTGAGCGTCAATTATTAGCTGCAAATTAAGCAAGCTCTTAAATCAATCCAACTCTGACTTGCCCCTGGTCTACTAAGTCGACCATTATTAGCTAAGGTAGATTTCCAGCCACATCAAATGGATATGCTTGCGAGGTATTATATCATAAAGCCTGGGCATGTCGCAGCAAAGTTTTGTCTATAAATGGCATGTCTATACTAGGGCTTATTCTCCAGAACCGATGAATTGATTGATCACAAGAGCAATCTGTGAGCTCATTTCGCATGCTAGAGTCTCTCTCAACAGTAATCACCGAGACTACCAATCACATGGGTAAGGACGACAGTCGTCAACAAGCCGAGAAACGCGCTTCAGATACACAATGCTTCCAAAAAACGCTACCTGATGCAAACTACGATGATCAAGGCGAACCATTTGAAGTAAAACATGACGTCCGAGATAGACGCATACCTCATCTCTCAAGGCAATGGCAGCCTTCAGCATAACATCTCCTGCCTCAGCTTGTACGTGCGAGTCTTCGTCACCAATTTGCAACGGGGCGACGTAATCGCTCAATGTGTTGGGGAAGTAGCGGTCCGCCATTATTTTCCTAATGTCTGTGACAGAGTCGCTGCTGCAGCGAATTCTTCAACTCCTAGGTTGCTTAGCTCGAATAAAATAATCGGTACGGAAAACAGAACCGAGAAGAGAAAGCTGTCAGCAGCTCACGCTTCATGAGATTTAACCCCACCCAACCACCCAAGACGAATTAAACGATCCCGTAAAATTCCTATCGTCCAAAGCGTCGAGAATACCGAGTGAAACAGCCTTTCAGGAGAGTGACCGTCAGACATGGAAGGGGACAACTCCTTCGTACCATTCCTTACATCAAAACGGAAGAACAAAACCGCCCAAACTAGCTAGGAATTCCATGCAAAAAATGAAAGAGAAGACAAAAATATCCGGATGCTTCCGTGATGAAGGCGCGACAACATGACCAAGGATCAGACACTCTCCAGCACGCTGGCAATTGTGGCAGCGCCGCTCCAGCGTCCACAGATTCCACTGTCAGAGGGATGAATCATTGGTCCCACCAAAGGTCGGCCAACAGTATTCAGATTATATCATAGTGACACCGTCATCATGTACAATTGGTCGCGGTTCCAATCGTACACGACTTTCTTTGTGTTCATTCCCAGGCACAAAGCATGTGTTGCTTATCCAATCATGGAAACCAGGAAATACTCAATCCCATTCTCGAGTCCAAGGAAACTGCCCGCGCCGGAAACGCCCTTTTCGGACGGAACAAACCTTGTCGTCAAGCCGACCACAGCAATACGCTGCCTATATCCAATCACAAGCAGGGACACAAACAGTGGCGGATAATCTCGAACAACAAATGGACGAATTCAGTTACGAACTGCTACTCAGTTGTAGGAATAATAAGAGAGAGCGCTGTGGTGACAACAGAGTTGATACCGAAACCGAGCAAAAGTAGGCAATAGAACAACAAAGAGCTCATCATCTTTCTGCAACTAAACAGCAATCTATTGAACTAATGTGATGCTCCTCGACTATCGCAAGAAATGTGTCGACTGAAACGGGTTGTAAAGACGATTAAATTATGGGACGATTGGAACTACCGATAACTTACTACGAGTGTGCGACATTGATGAGGTTTGGCGATGTCTAACAAAAGCAATGTTGGTCCTGCGGATCTCCTGCTTTTGATGCCAAGACGACGACCGCGGAACCCTAAAAGCTTGAACCGGTCCGAATGTCCGAGAGCTGCCAGCAGAGGAGTTGCACGGGTGCATCCCAATTGACTGACGACACCTGTTCGAAGCTCAGGTGCTTCGGCCAGTGCTCCGATTGGCACCGACTTCATGTCGACGTGGTGCTGCACTGCATCGAAATTCACCAACTTGGCTAAATTTTAGCAATTTCTTTTGCAAATACTTCTAGAGTCCCCCCAAATGGGCCAGGGAGAACTGACCCCCTCGCTCGGCCCTGCGGGCAAACCCTGGAATTATTTATTTTTCGCACATGAATTTTTTTGCAAAATTTTAATTCATTTTTGCGATCAGAGACCCCAAATTAGTCTAGGGAGGTCAAGAGTATACTCTAGAATGGCTCAAAATAGGGGACTTTTTTTTTACATGCACCCCTGGTAAGGCCGAGCGAGGGGGTCAATCCAAAAGGGACATTTGGGGACAAGTTTTTATAGTTATCCCCGTGTGGTAGAAAAAAAAAATTCTCCCCCACCCCCACCGTAGAACCCTCATAGCACTATTTCCATTTGGGGATCAGGGTGGATTGACCAAATTACTATTGTCTATTATTTTTGTCTATTTCTAAGAGGGATACAACTCAAATTTAGAAAGCCATAAAAATAAATGTATTTTTTCATTTTTTGCATGGATAGAAGGATTCATGTCCTTTCTATCTGCATGAAACTAGTTTACATACAAATATATTATACCTGTAAAAATTATTAGGCTAATTTATTTTCGTGCACGTGCAAAGTGAAGTAATATTTTGAATGCAAAAGTTCATTGAAAAGGACGCTCAATTATTACCACATGTATGAAGTGCCTATTCTATATCCTTTCCATGTAACAACATAAATGTTTTTATTCATTCAAAACGTGCAAAATACTTTTACTCCAAATGACCTTTTATGCTTGAAATGAGTGTCAAATGAGTGTCAAGGATGGTATTTGCTACCTATGTCCGTGTGACATTGATAGCTCGTAAAAGTAGCACAACATTAACGTGGGAGTTCCTTGTATTGCGCACGTAGAAAGTACACATGTGGCACTAGTTCTTTCCCTTTATTTAGGGGAAGCATGGGCAATTGGATATGATACAGTTGAAGGTACCTGGGAAGGAACTTTTTATTTTTTCTATGAAAATTAGACCCAGGCTTTGCAGAGGTTGGGCAGCCCATTCACATCATTGACAAGTCCCCGCATGGCATGTGGGAATACATGGGAATAACGTTTTGGCAGACATCATTCCTTATGGCTGGAGGACAGTGACTAATGAATCTGAATTACGCTTAATTAACCTCTAAATGCCTGAGGCATCAAATTCTGGTGCCAACAATACTTTGAAATTAAATAAAACCTAACCAAGTTACTATTTTGAGTATTTTATAATTTTGAAAGAGTCTTTTTGAATCTATTTTTAGCATCACAAATTTGATTTTGAAAATGAATGAGTATGATTTGTCTATTCAAGATGTTATGCAAGGGTGTCAATGACAAATCTTGATTTTGAAGTATTGAGGTCACTTGAAAATGAGCCTCAAGTCTGAAATGCTCCAACGTCCAATTTTTGGATGACTAACAGATTGGAACTCAAGTTTCATTCTCATTACTGCTTGGATGAAAGTCATCCTAATTTGTAGAGATACTTGACTAGGTTGTTGTTCTATCTAATAGTTGGGTTTGGTATTACTAGAATACAATTACAAATGTGGAAGTATGTCAAGTGGTTGACAAAGCCAAAATTGCATTGACTCTAATTCAAGACTGGATTTGGAAAAATGCAGTCATAGATTTGAAGGATATAAAAATTTCAAAAAATCACCATGTCAAGAGAACCTCAATTCAAAGCTATTCCGACAGATTTTACTCAAAAAATGATAATATTTTGTTTGTAATTGAATTTTGAAGGAATTTTGAAATTTTCCTTTCAAAATTTATAAAAAAAAATATTGGTGATAGCATTGGTAAATCTAACCATATAGATGGAATCCAAAACCCAAAATCTACAACTTCTATTTGTATAACAATTCCAAAATATTCTTCCAAATAGTATTTTATGATGATTTTTCTCAAATTGTGAATTATGGAGAAGGATCTAGATGTTTAGAGGTTAAATACATTAAATCTTGGAGAATAAATCACATTTAAAATCCATTTAAGAAAATTATAAAGTAGATTTCTAGAAGTTGTAAATTGATTGGGGTTGTGCATGTTATGTCCTTTAACCTCATATTTTTTGGTGACCAATTTTTTTGGTTTTGACATGTGAAGAAGATTAAAAGACTTCAAATCACTTTCATAGATTCAACACCCTTATAATCAGACATTATAATCTTTCAATTCATTAGTGATATTGTTGTGTTTTCTTTTTGAATGTGATCTCTCACATATCTAGTTTGAATTTTGATGGTTTTAGTTCAAAAAAAATTATAGAATTTATCAAAATGTTGGATTTTTTTTCAATTTAGAGCAAATTCCAAGAAGCTCAAAAATGGCCTTGGGCATTCAAGAATTAAGGTAGACAAGCCTATAAGGTGGTACACCCATTATGGCACAGTGCCTTAAAGTGCACCCTAGATTAAGCCCTTAAATGGTGTAGTTATCTACTGAAAATCATTAGTGAGTGAATATGGTTGTTCATCAAAGAACCATTGGCCATTTGGATATTGGTGACATGCTTCTAAGCTCACATCACATATTAATTTGTTTCTTTGACAAGGTAATCATTCTTTTCTCTTCTTTGAAACACATGGACAATTCCCATTGATTACTGACAAGCTTTTCTATTGCTTGTTGGTTATTAATTAATTAATTTTTTCATTGTTTTAAACATGATTGCAACTCCATTTCTTTTCATTCCAACACCTCGGGAGGAAAACTTTGTGCATGTGACTATGATTGCCTCTTATGAGTGCTTTTAAATACTTTACTTCCAAAACTTTGTATCCCTATTGTGGTCTCATATTTGTCAAAATCTGAATTATTTTGGTGCATTTCTTCCTTTTTTACACATCTCTTTACAATCATGTATTCACTATTATCTACTTAGCCATCAAATTACTCACATCCCAATTTGTGGCACTTTTAGGTGTACCCACTGTACCACCTTGATTAGCAATCTAAATATCTTGGGGTCAACTCTAAGAGGGGCACATGTTTATTAAGAGTTTTGTGCTTGTTTCACAAATCAAATCCAAGTAGAATTATGATTTTTTGATTAAAATTGCAATTTTTGTGAATTTCTAAAGTGATCTATCCTAAAGTTACAAAACCACTTACAGAATGGAGTCATAAACATCCTATAAACAATCGATATAACTGCTCTCCCATGTATCCAATAAGACTTGAGCATTCACCATTAAAGAATTGACACTTTTACCTTGTTATAATTAATGCAAATAAGGGTAATTTTGTCAAAAAATGGATGGATTTTGGATGATGGGCTAGATGGAATTGGAGTTGAAAGTAGGATGACAAAATAGGCAATGAATAGAAATGGTCAATTGGTCAACCTTATAGAGTACTAGTTATAAGGCACAAGTCATTTCAAATTCTACATTCTACATCTAACTAACTCTTAATTTTCTTAAAGCCTCCAAGCCTTTTTTCATCAAAAAACACTCAAAACTTTCATTTCTCTAACAAATAACAAAAAATTAATTAATTTTTTAGTTCTGCATATCTAACCAAAGGATCTTGTACTAAACTTGTAGAAGAATATGTAGAGGAAATTTCAAAAACTTTGACTACATAGATTGCAAGATATTTGCTTTTAATGTGAAGAATAGTTTTTTTGGTACCTTAAGTGACTAAATTATAAGATTTCAAACCTATTTAACTTAAAAAAATTTGCACTACAAATTTTGAATTAAAAATTCTGTATTTTCAAGAATTATATTGAGAATCTAGAGAAAATAACTCCAAAAAACAAACTTGATTTTCATTTTCAAAAAGTTGTTAAATGAAAGTAAGTACAAGATGGAATCAAAATCAAAATCATTAATAGATCTAAGATGGAATTGAACGCACTAATCCCAATGCTAGGATTTTTTGAGCAAGGATTTAAGCTTTGTGAAACTTTTGTTCCTTGAAAATTGTAAAAACTGAGTTGAAAAATGAATTCAACATGTTATTTTCTCAAGAATATTTGTTATGATTGTCCAAAAATAAGATGACCCATAACTTTCACATCACTAATCCAAATGAAATGAATCAAAGCTTTAATCCATGTAAACAAAATATAATCTATGAGGGGAAAAAAACTCAAATTTCAAATTTTTGAAGATTTCTTTTGTTGCTAGGCAAGTTGAATGTTACGGCTTAGGATGGTATGGAACTTTTGCTTCCTTGCATTGATTGAAATACAATTTATATTCCTAGAAAGCTAATGTATTTTTTTCTATCTTATAAAATCGAAGGGCAAGCTAATGTGACATTAGAGGAGATTTCAGCCCCCTGGAGGGCTGTAAGTTCCCAAACTGCGGGAACTGGTTCGCAGGGGGCCGCAGCAGCTTGCAGACGTGGAATGGTGACTTCCACGTCGGAAAAAAATAATTTTTTTTTTCTGTTTTTTTTGCATTTCAAGAGTAAAATTATTATTATTATTTTTTTTTTTTTTGAAATTTTTTTATCGGGAACAGCCATTCCCCGAAAACTGCAGGGGGACAGTTCCCCCGCAACTGCTTGAAACGGCCCTCCAAGGGTCCGAAAACTCCTCTAATGTGGTGGTGAAGAAGTTCTTAAAGTTAGATTTTTGAAAAAATTATATATAGTTCAAAAAATCACAACAAAAATTGAGATCATAAGAGCCTATCCATTTAGTCCCCTATAGGAGCAATAGAAATTTATGGGTTAATTTTGAAGCTCATAACTCCTCATATAAGTTATTCTCAAATTCTTTTTTGAAGAACCTAATCATGCTCACTATGTGTGTCCATCAAATAAATAGTGGATCAATCAAGATTTGTCTTTTTTAGAATGTACAACAAGTTTCTATCATAAATGTAATGAAGTATGAGATCTCCATCTAAATTTAGGCTTGGAGGGACTTAGTTTAATAAAAAAATATGGAGAGTTAGGAACATGCTAATAAAAAGCTTCTTATGTACAAAGGCCATATGTAGAAAGGAGAATTGAAACCAAATTGTGTTTACATTAGCACAAATATGGACTAGGGATGAAATGGTCACTATAAGTTGATCCACAATTGGTCTAATTGGTCAAGTCAATCTTTTCATAGGTCATTTCCTTGGTCAAATTACTGAATTAGAGACCATGTTTCCATTAGTGCCAATTCACATTGACATAGTTGTACATGATTTTCAATAAGTTGCACCTTTCTAAAGAAATTTCTTTTCATTATTTTTAGGGTTTCATAACACTCTAGAAAACACATGTTTTGCACCTTCTAAAAAGAAACTTTGACACATTAATGCCACATTTAACTACTTTTGGGCTTTGGAAAGTCAAGAATTAGTAATTATGGTCATCGGGAGAAAAAAGAATTGGTCATCAAGAGATAATGCAAAACATCAAGGAGATCTAAGAAAAACATCGGGAGATCTATACAAACATCAAAGGATTCCCCAATGTTATTATTTAGAGATCTCCAGATGTTTTGTATGCAAGACCCTATTTGCGTCACAATTTAAAAACCACCTTATTTGCACCACTATGTATCAATAATGTACATTTGAAAGTTTCAAATTTACACTTCTAAAACATAATCGCCATGAAGTGGTGCAAATCTTTACATGTAGCAAACACAGTTTCTTAACTTAGATGAGCCCATTACAAGTAGAAGAATGGTTGCCTTGATTGAATCTGTTGAAATTTTTTAACCCTCTCTTTGCAAATGGACGTACACAAGATAAATCAAAGCTCTATTTTTTCAACAAATTATGAATTGTGTATTCTTACTCGATATAAGGTAGATACACCCAAATGTGACACTGCCCTTAAAGCGCCATCTTCACTATATGTACATCTCTAAAATCAATTTTGTACCTATGTAGAAGAAACGCTTTTAGAATCCTTAATAACTTTTGCATACAGTATCCAAATGCCATGTTCTTTGGTGCATTGGAACCTCCTTTCACTTTGCCAATAAAAACATGTGAAAATCTCACTAGTCTAATAATAATAGATAGGCTCAGTAGCAAAAAGTGGCGGTTTTGGGTGTACCCACCTTATCAGTTGGATCACAGTGGCAGATTGAAGATGTTTGGGTGCTAATTTACATTAAGGTAGGATGCTCTAAAAGCGACCCTTTAAGAGCTGATTGCATTTTGGAGGATGCTAACATTCATGAAACAAATTTCAGTAAATTTTCATAAGAAGAAAAATGGAATTGGCATCCAACCCAAGTCGTTTCATATTTTTTGGATCTCTGTGGAATTAGTTATGAATTTTTGAAGTTTGAAATGCAGTGGTTCTAAAAGCGACCCCCTTGTGAAATGTACGTCTTTGGTACATCGAAGAAAGCAGAATGTACCTCTGTAGCCAGATCGCTTTTAGAGACGGGTCTGTTTTAGAGCCACCTACCTTAATTTGTAGTTTCCTCTTCTTGCTTGTGCTGCAACAGTTCTGGTCTGCAGAGTGAGTCAGTGCATCGGAGTGCATGTTGCTGTCTGAAACCATCGTTCTCTAACTTAATATTATACTGTAGAGTACTGTATCGTCGGAGTGAGGCGATCATACCAGTCTCCAAGACTTAATCTTTCACTGCAGAAAAATTCCAAGCTCCTACAGAAGTTGGGCCTCCTGAAATTCCTCTCAGTTCCAAAAGAGCTACAGTGTTCTCCATCTGTTGCTGCTTTTCTTGCCTACAACGCTAACTTATGTCTACGAAACAAAACAGTGGGGTCAACGATCGAGAGGAGAATGAATCGGTGCGGATGACCTCCGTGAATCTTAGAAAGGTGGAAAAGAGATCCTCAAAAGAAAGAGTTGGCGTCATAAGTTCTCAATCAACAACAATCAAGAACAACATCCTCAAGGTAGGAGCTTGCATTCACCAATAGAGCAACACAAAGAACCCAACCGACCCATAGAATCAAATCAAATCTTTTTTTTTCGAAAACCTATAAAATCATCCACCAACACTTGCACACACTTTATCGGTTTTGGAGACAAAGTGTGTTTGATTATCATATTCTTTCAATGAGACACACCATATGCATGTGCAAATAAAATCTAAGATGGTGGACGTGTATGAAAGTGGCAAGGAAAGTTGTGGTACACAATGTATAATTGGACCACGTTGAATTTTTTTGACTCAAAAGCAGTTGTTGTTTGTTTAGACTTAATTGGATTTCATAATGGATGAACACAAATATGTCCTGAGCTTGCATAATCTTGGATTTTCCATCCATCTTATTGTTGTGAATTTTTGAATTAGTTCTCTATTATTGATACGATATGAATTTTGGAGACTTTGCTTTACAAATATTATGAAGTATTGAAAGCATACAGCAAGTATGTTTCATCTCAAAACTAAGTAACTTTTCTAATTCAACAAGTAGTGTAGCCTTGTTTCATCCATAAATCACATCCTAGATATCACCATGAATTGGTTACATTGTACATGCATTCTTCCACTACATTTTTGTTGAATAATCATGTTTTTTCTACACCTTTTACTAAAGTAAAGTCCTTTGGGTTCAAGTCTCCAAAGGGCCATGATAAAGCACTCTCTTGGAATATATTATTGTTTGAAGTAGAGCCCATGTGCTCAATAAGATGTGTCTTTGATTGATGAAAATGTGATGTTGTCTACGCCACATTTCTTTGCAAGACACAAATGGAATGTATTGCCCAATGTCAAGGGCTCACTCATGGATAGAACTTAGGTATTACTATTCTTTCTTATTTTTTCTACTAAAATAGTGGTTTATTGAATAAAAAAGAAAGATTTACTAGTTAAAGCACATTTTTTTTGGAAGAAATGGCAATAAAGCATTACATATATAATGTATGATTATATTTAGTATTGACACATACAATATTGTTAAATTGATATGACATACGCATTTTGTTGCTTGCTAGAATACTTGAATGTTGTTGTTAAAAAAATAACTACGAACATTAAACGGACTAAAAGTGAACTTGAAAGAATAAAATAAATTCCTTGACATATCAATTCATTTCTTAATTTGAAGTTTTGTACATATGTATTTTAAACAACAATAATATTTCTTGGTATTGGGGTTAGCTACATGGTACAATCAATTTACTAATTTTGATTGTTTTTAGGATTTTCAAATCATCACCTATTGAAATTGTGATCCACTATTATGCAAGAAATATTTATGCAAATAGATCATCAAATCATTCATTGAATGAAAATTTGAAAAAAAATTCATAATTTAAATGAGGCATTTAGAAAAAGATCAGTTTATTGTCACACTACCTCGATTTACTCCAAATTCAAATAACTTCAAAGAAAATTAGGTTATAATGGAATTATTAATTCTATTTTTTTTTTCAAAAGAGGTATATATTAAATGAATCATCAAGTATATCTATTTTTATCTTTAGGTAGTAACTTTCATTTAAATTCATATTTTTTAGATGGTTCATCGTTTATCTATATTAATATCATAATTCATATTTTTTTGAAGATTTAAATTTTTAAACATGCTATGAGTAAAAATCTTTAGGTGGGCTTTGTAATGAAATTAAAAATTAGAAATTATTCTGAAATTGAAAATTTCTTCTATAATTAATATTTTCAATTTTAGAATAATTTTGTTTTACAATGATTTGTAATTGTAAAATTGCAAATATGAATATTATCATTTAATTATTCAAAAATTAAGAACTAAGTCTCTACTACTCTTTCACTAGTAGTGACGACTAACTTACAATTTCAAACTTTTGAGAACAATTTTTTTTAATAATTTTATAAATCAATATTGCAAATTTAAATTCTAATATTGTTAAACTAGTATTTTAGACACTTTTGGAAAATTAATTAATCACAATGATTTATTAAATATTGACAAAGTCAGATAAAGATACTAAGCATATACTTTAATCTACAAGAATGCTCAAGAATTAGAAGAAAAAGAGCTTTCATTTGAGGAGTTATTAATTTTGGAAGATAGGCATTTTTGTACAATCAAGGAAACCAAAAGACATTATAATTAAATTAGTATATATAGTAATTAGATAGAAGGTACAAGAAGGTAGTTAGGGATTAGTTGCATAGGAATTAGGAAGTTAGGGTTTTTAGAAGAGGACCTATGGCCATTGAACTAAGCAGTTAGGGAAATTAGGAATTTCTCTATGGCCGCGGAAAACTATAAAAGGGGATTATTTCTCATTGTATATTCATTATTACAAGTATCAATAAAAGTCCAACTTTCAACTTCAATATATATAAAGAAAGATTAAGGACTCCCAAAAGTCTCCAAAGACTTAACGGCAGTAAGGTGATAGTCTCTATAAAAATAAATCCTTCTAATTAAATTTTTAGAACTAGATAGAAGTTTGTTTTTCCTTTAATGACTGATTTTTTTCAATGTGGTTTAATTCATATGGATATAAGGTAGTTTGCTCTTAAAGCGACCTTGTAAGAGCTTATTGCCTTTGGAGGGAAGCTAAACCATCCTTGAAACAATTTTTAATAAATTTTTATAGGAAGAAAAGTTGAATTGGCATTGTTTCATATTTTTTGGACCTTTGTGGAATTAGTTACAAATTTTTGAAGTTGAAATACATCAATCACTAAAAGTGACCACCTCCTAAAATGTAAACTATTGGTACTTTGAAAAAGCAAAATCTACCTCTATGTCATGATTGTTTTTAGAACATAGGTGCTTTTAGAGCAGACTACCTTGCACTGGATAAATTAAGTTGATATTGTTTGAATACACTATGTTATGAATAAGGGTGATTTATTTTTAAGATATAATAATTTATCCATTCATCATAAGGTGACTTATTTACGCAGGAGTTTTTTTTTTAACATAAAGTGATTCATGAAGTTGTAATTAGATTGTAATTAGATTATAAGAAATTGTTCTTTTAAAAAGTGTGAAGAATATATAAAATAAATGGATCTCATAAAGAATTGATAATTTAGTCATGAATTTCATAGTATTTAATTAGAATGAATGTTACATCAAGCACTAATACGGGTGTATAGATACTTGTTGAGCATTGTTTAACTTAAATAAGAATTGAATGTTATTTCTTTTTGTCGCAGCACTGGGTAAGTAAATTCCCTATTATGCTCACAAAAACCACTTTAAAGCATAACAAAGTGACTCTAAAGATCGAACCCACGAGATTCTGTGAAGTGTTTTAAGTTTATTAGGAACTTAGAGGACAATAGTTAGTTTCTTCAAGGATTTCCCTAATCGGATGTAGCGATTCTTAACCTGGTAATCCTTCTTATATCAGCGTAGAGTATCCGGAATCTTTGTTTCTCTGCTCCCGACTACGATCCGGATATCTTCGCATCCAAATCACCAAAACCACCTGGACTTTCTAGATAACTCCAGGTTTACTCCTTTAAGACCGGACTCCCTTCTCTTATTGGTATCCGTCTTCTTTACTCTTTACCGATTTAATTTAACCTCTGTTGACTCATCAGAGGGATCTGCCAATTTGATTTTTGAGAGTGGCAGGCTCGCCACACCTTCCGGACTTTTTAAAGTGATGGAAGAGTTCACTCTATTCTACTTGATCTCCTATCTAACTAGAGTCCGGTTTGGCTTCTCACAATGACCGGAGAATGAATCCGGTCAGAGGTCACTCAGAAACCCCCCGTACGACCCTTATCATACTACAACGACCTTGGCTTTCCTGCAATCCGTATGAAGCTAAGGTGACTACAAGTGTATCCGCCCGTGCCAGTAGAATCCGGTATCTTTTCCGTTTACTTTCTAAGTTAATGAGACCTCTCAAGGATTAGACGCTAACCAGACCTCCCATCCGGTTGCTCTAGCACAATCAGGAAATCCCTCCCTAATTGCCTAGCTTAACAATGGCTATCTCATCCGGAATACAAGATTCAAATCCCACTGAGGTGCAATGACTCACTCCCAGTACTTACAACCTTTTCACATATACAGACCAAAGAACACCAAGGGGAAGAAAAAGTTCTCTCAAAGTCTATTCCCAACACTCAATTCCTTACTCACTCACACGGCTAAAGCATAGGAAGGCAAAAGAATAACAGAAAAATGCACAATATACAAACAATATGATAGAAATTCTCCTCCTCATCTCCATTGAGAGACATGTTTATATACAAAGTTTGAGTTCATACAAAAAGGGGTAAAGTCCTAATAAACCGGCACTGTTTCCGGCCAAGATTATAGGATCTAATCCTCCCGGATTTCTCGCTACAAAACTGTACCTAACAAAAATTGTCCTAAAAATATACATCCTATCTACTAAAATTTCTAAGGCCCACTACTCTCTGGTGTAAGTTGCTCAGTAATTTTACTAATGCTGCCTTCTTTTTCTCCCCCTTCCGGAACACGTTCCGGAACTGGGGTACATGGTTCCTCAACTTCAGCGGTAGCTGAAGCGGGTACTGGTGGTGCTGATGCAGAGGCCTTCTGATTGGATCCTGGAGATCCGGGTTTGGGTACCTCCTGCATATCCGAGTCCCCACATAGACTCGAGAAGGAGATTCCGGACAAGGAAACCGGATGATGTAGATGAAGCCTTTTACTGCTATCATCGATCATCTTGGCTGCCTTCCGGAATTCCTCCAACAAATACTCCATCTGACCGGCAAATTCTGCAAGAATCCGTGCTACTCTCCCTCTGGAGATTTTCTTCTCCCTGTGCACACCTTCATCAAATAGTTTTGCCTTGGCCATCGCGTCTTCGGACGCCGCCACCACGGAGGTCATCGAGTTGATGGCCTTCCGAGTGTCCTCCTGCAGGTTCCGGGAAGCTCTCACTTCCTCCATGCTGACCTCCCGGTCCCTCTTCAAGAGTTGGATCTCGCCTCTCAGCTTGATCATCAACTCATCCATCTCCCAGAAAGTTATGGTTTGCTTCAAAAACCTCTCATCCTTCTCCCGGTCCGCATCCGGGTTATTGATACAGTTCGCTACTGTTTCTGGAAGTGAATTGTCAATCTTTCCTCCCACCAGGCCGGCCACAGAAGCAAGTGCAGTCTGCCTGATCACACAGCGGGCTTGGATCTCCCCCAAAACATGAATCAACTTTCCAAAAAGTGGATTCATCCCGGTATCATTGGATCCGGAAGCTTCAGCCTTTCCCTTCTCTACTTCCCGGGGTCCATTCTTGGGTGTTCCGGTTTTAGCCGGAAGAACCCCTCCTTCCGGACTAGTCTTGGTCCGGGTGGACATCCTCTTCACTTCCGGCTGGGACGGCTTTCCGCCTGTCTTCTGTTCAGCCGGAGACCCTTGGTTTCCCACCGTTGTCTTGAGCCGTTTCCGGTGCACGAGGGGTACTCCATCGTCCTCCTCGTCTTCCTCCTGCCAGTTTCTCATGTTCTCCTTGGGCGTCCCGGCTGGCGGAGTACTATCCGGTTCCGTTTCGGAGCTCTCGTCATCCGACGCTCCAAACTTTGAGAGAGCCATCTAGGCCCTCCATTCATTCTCCTCGACCATTGTGAGGAGTCCCTGCTTCCGGTAGAGATGGAAGAGGTAGAGGCAGAGTGGGGTTCCTCTGCTCTTCTTAGTGTTGGCGCAAAGTCTGGCCACCAGCAGGCACATATACTTCGCCCAATCTACTCTCATCTCCCCGCTCAGTGCCCCAAAAATTGTATTGCCCACCGAGTAGGTCAATATCGTGGGCTTCTCCGGATAGAGGATGGGGAGCAAAAAATCCAGGAGGCACCTATGCCGCGAGTTGATGCAATCCGCCACAACGAACCCGTCTTTGGAATCCGCTCCTTGGGAAAACAACCCCTTCACGTAGTTATCCCGGGATTTTGCTTTGGACGCCCCTCCTGCCCGGAAGTTGTATACTTCCCGCCAGATCTCCTCCGTCCACTTCTCCGGCGCTGCCCGGATGGTTCGCGCAAACTGATTTGGAGCGCCCACCTACAGCTCCCGGATCACATCCTCATTCTTAAAATCCCAGGGCTTCCCGTGAAGCCCCTCACAGCCCATGGCTGTGAGGTCGTCAATTAGATCCGCTTTCTCCCGATCTGACTTCAGTTCTACAAGCGCCACTCCTCTCAATTTCACTTCTATTTGAGGTGCATTGGGTTTAGTGGCGGCGCCACTACGTTTAGGCATCCGTCCTTCCTTCCAATCCTACCTCACTTTCTCTCTTCTAGCCGCACGTCTCGTATCCCACCCAAAACCCAATCTAGTGTCTTGCGCCTATAGATCAATCCGCGCGTCCTCCTTCAGCCCAGCGCTTCTTCAAATCTCTCAGCGCCTAAGTGAAAAAGGTCTCCTCAAAACACACAAAGAGAAAACAAAGCAAACTTGAGAGTTGGAGAGAGAGAGAGTTTGAAAAACTGAAAGCTGGAGCACCTAAGTGAAAATGAGACCTCAAAACCCTAAGTCAGGGTTTATATACCCCGAAAAGTAGTCCGGACTTTCCTTCCGGTTTCCGGCCTTCTGATCTTCCGGTCTCTCGGTTCTCTGGTCTTAGTCCGGAAGTAGAATATTTTCCGGCTTCCATTCTAATTCCGGTTGGCAGTTGATTCACTCTTCCATCTATCCTAAGTTCAAACAATTTCCTACTCTATAAGCTCGTCCAAATCAGTTCCTTTTGGATTAGAACCTATAATCTTGAATTCTAAAAAAAATGAAAATTCCGGTTGCGACACTTTTTTCATTTCAAACTTCAATAATCAATTCTAAAAATTTGAAAAATAAAAAGATTGGACTCCATTCTTCAAATTTTCATTTCATTGTTGCAATTTAACATCTTTGTAGGCCTAATCTGCTTGATCAATTTGTGCCAAATCTAGCAAACATCACTTCCACAGGCATTTAGATTTTTTAAATGATATGTCATGCATCTTCTATGATGAAAGTCCAAATCTCTTTAAATTTTAAATTTTAAATTTCTTAATCTTTTAGCTATTAAAGTCTTACATTTTTTTAATTTTTTAATAATTTGTGCCTATATATATATATGTATGTATGTATGTAAATTCTTGTACTTTCATAGGTTACTCTTGAAAACATGTAGCAATTTGTAGTGTGTAGGTGAATATTTAAAGTCAAAATGAAGATGAATGGATAGATAAAAATTTCTAAAATTCATTGGAAGCGTCATTTTCACATCTGTTCACTATAATCTTAAAAATTGGAGTGTCTTCATATCATGGGCATAATAAACAATTACTTAAAATTGAATTGATTAACCCTTAAAGTCCCATTGTCCCCTTTGAGAATAAAATGGATTTCTTGTAGACTCCTACTATCTCAATATTCAATTTGATTTTTTGAATTTTTTTATGGAGATAGAAAAACACATTAGCATTATAAGAATATAATTTTTTTCTCAATCAGTGCTTGGGAGGAAAGTTATGGCACAATAAGCCCAAATTTTAGTTCACCAAGTAGAACGCCCTCTACAAAAACTTAAAATAATAAATTTTGAATCTTTTCCATAGATTGTATTTTTTTTCTACATGAGAATCTTTTATTCATTCCATTTGGATTTGTTATGTGAAAGTTATAGACAATCTTGTTTTTTACATAATCATAGCATCCTTTTGAAAAAATAACATGTAGGATTCATTTTGAAGTCAATTTTTACAATTGAAAAAAAATATCTCTTGCTAGAAAAATCTCATCGTTGAGATTAGTGTATTTTAATTCCAACATTAGTTTTTCCTTTACTCTTGAACCTACTTCTATTTAACAATTTTTTAATGAATAAAGATTAAGTGGTTGTTTTTTGAAAAAAAATTCAAGACTCTCAATTCAATTATTCAATAAAATAAAAAAATCATTAGTGCAAAATTTTTTAATTAAGAAGATTCAAAGCCCAAAAGTCTAGTTGAGCAAAGTACAAAAAAATTTGTTTTCTTTATTTTAAATGAAAATATCTTGCAATCTATGTGGTCAAAGTTTTTGAAATTTCTTCCACACATTTTTACACTAGTCTAGTACAAGATCCTATAGTTATATATGCAAAAAAATAATTTAATAAAAGGTTTAGGGATTTAAGTTTAATAAATATTGGTTAGGAGACTTAGATCCAATATATAGATGTAATCTATAGATCATATTTTACAACTTTTATTTAAGAGTCACTATTAAATTCTTCAAAGCTACATCTTCACAACTTTGGAAATTTGGACTATCCCTTGATCCTTCAAGAATTAAAGGTTTAAAATATTCAAATTTGAAGGGACTCAATGTGTGTTAGACTTAGAAAATAGGCATGTCTAGATATAGTGGATTTTCAATTTTTTCAATTTTCTAGCAAACTTGAATGTATAGTTTTATTTTATTCATTGAATCCACAATATTGTACATTGATTGCTCAAAACTTGAGAATGCAAAATGGTGAATCTTTTAGGATTATAATAAAAACTACCACCTTGTTTTCAGAATACATATGTGAAATTTAATAGTACAGCTTAGACTCTATAGTATACAAACTACCCTATTGGTACTTCAAATGCTAACACTGTATAATTAAAAGGGGAATTTCATTTATTCAAATTTATATTTGTTTGATTATTTAGTTTTCCAATCCTTTACATTCAAAATAATACGGCTTAGATTCTATAGTATACAAACTTTACATGTATTAAGCCTCCCCTAGATTCAAATGTATTTGTAAGGTAATGTGAAACCATTTTTTTGCATATGGGTTGCAATATTTTTAACCATTCATAAGCCAATAATTAGGGGCAAACTTCGAATCAATTGAATTTGGAAATAATTCAAAGATGCTAGCATGAGAGTGTAGAGATCAGTGTGAGCCTACAAGTTTTGAACCTAGTTGTAAGTATGTACCTACAACTATTTGAAGGTGTTTATAATATATTTATCTATAACACAGAGAGAATCTAAACATAAGTACCTATAACATAGTTATCTAGGCGCATGGGCTTATAGATTCTATACTCACATGATAGAATTTTCCAAAATAATTTACTCTAGATAATGCAAAATACCTAGATGTTTTATCTCATTGCAATTTTGAGAATTATTGTTCATCCAATCCAAAACCATGTCCAAATTCAATCCTAAAACTTTCTACTATCACCACTCTTGACCCCAAGTGCAAAGATACTTTCAATAAGCACATATATCCATTGTTGTTATCCTTGCAATCATATAATCTACTGGATATTTTAATATCACTTTCAATGTTTCTTATTGTTGTGGTCAAAAGGGCGTAGTGAAAAATTATGTACAATTTAATGGCATATAGGAAGTGCAAGTGTCTATATTAAGGGTAACAAAACTAGTGGTTTTGAAATAGTTTGTTTGTTAGTGTCCAAACAATAGTTTACACCTTTCAATGAGACTTTGGGGCAATTTTTGCAGTAACATGTGAACTCAATAGAAGCAAACTAGAGTTGGAAAGCACATTAACCACTAAATGTCCAAGTCTTTTCAAGTGTGTTTTGACTATGAAAAAAGAGCATAGACTTATAGTTATTAATCCTAATGAAGCAAATTGCATTTTTTTTCAAAATCTAACTATATAGATGTTTAAAAAGCTTGCTTATTAATATGCTTACCATTTTTTAGTGCAAAATTGCATAGGAGTTGTGAGATTATAGCAAGAGAAATGTACATTTTCTATTTTTAGTATATTGCCCTTTCCCACAATGTTTAAGAGATTTGCACATAATTTTTTTTGGAATTGGAGGTGACATGAACAACTACAAATTGTATTAGCACACTAAAATTCACTTTCAAAAAACTTAATTTCTCATGAAAAGCTATCAAATTCATTGCACAATCCACCTTGCAATTGTTGAAATTCAATTTTTATTTATAAGTATAAATCACAAATAACTCCAAATCAACACTTGCATGTTTAAATTTTCAATGATGAAAATCATGAAAACACTTTACTCTTTCCATTGGGACCATTTCAAAGCAAATGGAGAAGTACAAGTTTTTAGATCTCAAATTAAGTGCAATTGGCAAACTTTGCTCAAAGTTAGAAAATGAAGTAAAATTAGCAAAATTTACTCTTCCACTAATGGACATACATGACTTTGAAGACCTTTCAAAAATCAAATGTTTACCTTTTTCAGTGAAAAATGAAAGTTTTCAATAGTTAACCTTCAATTTTTTTTTTAAACCAGTCAAAGAAATTTAACTACCCACAACAAAATAAGCCTGGAATTTTAGATCAATTATATTTGGTTGCCCAAGCATTTAGGGGTTAATAGTCTTTGCTAATTGTTTATAGTTGGAAGTTATATATTTTTTGATTGACAACTTTAAACGCACCTATCTTTTTTAATTTTAGTGTCAGAATATTTTTCATTTTTTTGCTCTATTGCAAATAGATTTTGCTAATATAATGAACTTAAGTAAGGTAAAAGTATCTAAAATCATCCCTCTTCCTTGCCCTCTCCTTCCAATTCAATGACTTTAATTCCTAAAAGATTGAGGGTGTTTTTCAAGAGAAATTGTCAAAACTGCCATTCTTTAGTACATTGACCAAAACTAAGAATTAAAACCTTTTTTTGAGCTATAATTGTACTACAGTATAGTCAACTTTTATGATAATGTGTGAAAGAAAATTGTCCCATTTGACCATGTGGACTGAAAGTTTACAATGTTTGAAGAAAGAAAGAACTTCTTTTTATTCTTGCAAAATGGAGTCAATAGACTTTGAGCCTCTTGGAATAAAAAATTTGCTCTACAAAAAGTTGATCATCAACCCCATCAAGTAGTAAATATTTTTAGATAGACTCATACAAAATTTCAACAGTAAATAAGAGATATAACATCATTCATCCTACAATATGAGAAGGTCAAGTCTCATTACACTAGTCATTTTTTGATGATTTATCGTGTAGTGAGGAAATTTCTCATTTGAAATCCAAATACTGGAAACTTAAGGATCCAAATTTGAAATGTGTGGAATATTTCTAGTATTTTGAAGATGTAGCCATTTTACAATAATAGTGTTTGTAGTTAGATGGATATATATATATATTTTTTTTATTTTTTTTTTATTTTTTATTTTTTTATTTTTTCAAATATGCCTAATATGGATAGTAGAAATTTGACTTCTTTTAGAACAAGATTTTTGCACTAAAGGTGCTTTCTTCTTACAATTTTATATTATGTCATGTTAGTTACATACATGCCAAATTTAAAAGTAGTTGAAGAATTTAGTAAAAGATGCCAAAATTGCCCAACTTGTCCGGATTTTCTTAGGCAATGCAATTTGTGATTAGGGCATCTAATTGGAATTTTTTACATTCCCACAAGGGAATATCTCCATCATGTGTCAAATTGTCAAAACCATTCATTCATGTTTACTTCATCATCACTTATTTAAATTCCAATCGTCCGTTAAATAGACATTTAGTCTTTTAGGGACTTCAATTTTTTACATGGTACAATATAGTGGTAATAGAATCTTTTAATGAATCTTTTAAAATGGTCTTCACCTTATCCAATACCAAACAATAAAAGACAAAGTCAATGTATTTATTGTTGACAAAATTTTGCTAGTCATGTCAAACTTAGCTTATGCCACCACATCTCTCTGAATATTCCCATACCAATAGCTAATAAGCAAGGGTTCACTAGTTTTGCAAAAAAAAACTAGATAGAATTGCTTAGCAATAGTGAAGTCCATGGAAAAATTGTTTATTGCTACCAACTCAATGCCCCTCTCATTGCCCCTTTGCTGAATGTTTCCTTTTAGAGATGAATGTAAAAATTTGCCCCCCATTTTGTAATTGGTTCATTTTGTATCAATTCTTAACCCCTAAAGGCCCAAGGCTATTTTCCTTTGAAAACCATTCAAAACTATCCCTATTGCACCGTTCATCAAAATTTTCAACAAAATGTTTAAGAAAAATCAAGTATAGGATCTTGTAGTATACTTGTATAAAAAGAAGTGGTAAGATTTTTGCAACATTTGACCATAGGGATTGAAAGATATAAGTATTTGCAAGGAAATTTTTTACTTTTTATTGTGCTTGACAATTTTAGATGCTTTTGACCATTGCTCGTGGAATTTTTTTCACTATGAATTATGAATTAAAAAATCTATCATACTCAACATGATGTTATTCATGTCTTCAAAAAATTTAATGCCAAAAAAAGACGTGGAGCACATCCAAAAAAATATTGCAATGCAACAATGTCCAAAAGTTCACAATGCACAATATAATTTTTCAGGTACATTTGCCACCAAGATAATTTTGAAACTTGGAATTCTAAATAGTGAATTGAAATATATACTAATGCTTTACAAGGTTCCAAAACAAATTTGGAAAAAAATAAATCCTCTACTTCGTATAGAATTTAGAAGGACTATGTAAATAATGTATAGGCTAAGGCTTTAATTAGTCAAGTTTGGGAAAATGGGTTCACCTCTATTCCCGATCTGATCCCAACATGTTCCTTCCATTGGAAACTCTAAGCTTGACCTCCATCCACCTTCCTTTAGGGCATCTACACAAAAGACACACAAGAAGGGCATCAAGTGATGTATTTTCATTGCTTGGAAGTTAGAGTAGAAAAATAATTAAATTGAGATGCCTTGTATATATTTAAAAGTTGTTTTAATTTGTTATGAGTTGCAAGTGAGAATAGAATTTCTTTATAAACATATGGGGTGATAGGAGGTAGATCAACCCATGTAGGATATGTAAATTAAAGTTAGTAGGAGCTCAACCACTCATAGGTCAATGGTATTTCTCATTTATTTGTAAATTTATTTCTTCGATCCAAGAATTTTTTCTATGAGCCCATGACATGAAATCTTAGGGCCTTTGACATGGTGGGATGATGGCCAATAATCCTAGTCCTTCACCCACTGCCCACCCTAGTTTTTGTCCTTTTGATTAGTGCAACATGTGCATCTGCCCCTAGACTCAATCAACAAAATTTTGGCAGCCCAACTTGCCCCTCAAGTTGAAATTTGCCTAAAATGGCCTACAACTTCTTCACCCAGCATTGGATTGAAATAAAAACTATTTATCCATGAAACTCTTGTTGAACTACACATCCACAAAAAGTTAAAAAAGACTAAAGTAAAATTTCAACTCATAGAAACCTACCGGAACTCGAAATTGTCCCTTGAGGAGACAATTGGCCTTTAGGGATTAACCTCTTAGCATTCGAACATTCCAAATCTAAAAGATGAACATAGAGGTTCTAAAGTCTTTTTTTACCACAATTTTTTTTTATTCATCCAAACCAATGCTTGACTTTTAAAAAACCACACTTTTTGTATGATGAATTTAATAAAATTGAGGTAAATATTATGTATTTATAAAGATATAAGCCAAAATATGCAAACATTCAAGAAAGGATTCAGGGCAGAAAGGGGTTGACCTCTACCAATTCCGTTGGGGACTTTGATTCCAAATTCGAATCCAATTCATTCAAATTTCCCTGAATTTGATTATGCGAGAAGTTCGTATGGATGAAAAGATGGATGAAAAGATCGGCAACTGAATGAGGGCGGCAATTCAGTTAGTTCGCCTTCGCCGGCAGTGAGGTACCTTGGGCCTGCGATTTCCCCCCCTTGTAAGATCGTCTGAAAAAATATCCGACGTTTCCACTGCCCTCTGCCTGCCTCATCACGAGCCTACCCACCCTAACCCAAGCCTTGCAGTCCCTCTTGTCCCTTTTTTGCCTTCACTTCCCTTCTCCACCGCCCTCACTTCCCCGTTCTTCCTTGTGTCTGTTCTTCTCCTTCCGCTTCGGCATTCAGGTGCACCGCCTTCACCGGCTTCTTCTGTTATTGCTCATGTTCTTTGTGCTTGTTCTGGTGACGTATTTCCATTGGAGTTTTGCTGCATTTGGTGGGACTATGGGAAGATCTGGGGATGTTTGATGAGATCATGCATTTGATGGAGTGTTCGAGAGCAAGAATATGGGATTGTGGATGCAAGATCTGTATGCATGGGGGTTGCATTTAGGGAGACCATGGGAGAGGTGGAATGCAGGGGGTCGATATGGAGGGGCTTGTTTGATCTACCATCTGACAGCGTTTGTGATTTGAGGTCAGATCTTGTGGGCTTATGAGTGTTCTTTTGGTGAAGCAGATTAAAGCAAGAAGCAGGAGCAATGGTGCGCGGTGGAAGCAGCGGAGGAGGACAAAGCTCCTTGGGTTACCTCTTCGGGTCCGATGCTGGACCACCCAAGGCAGTAGCCAGGGCGCCTGCTCCTGAACCGCAACCAGTTGCTGTGCAGCAGCGAGCGGCTGGGTTTGCGAGGAACAACGCTCCCGAGGAGAAACCTGCGGCTGCACCGCCGGCTCACAAGGTCGAGGACGCCGGAACCTCTTTGGACATGGGCGTCGCCAAGATGGGCAGAAACTCGAACAACTATCACCGTGCGGATGGACAGAATAACGGCAACTTCATTACTGTAAGCGATTCAGATCCCGACTCCCGTGCTATGCAGTTGAAGTTGCGGTTCCCTAATGCGAAGTGCTTGGGTTGTTGCATTGTTTTTAATTCTGGGCGATTGTATGATGACGTAACACAGTTTAATCACTAGGACAGAGTATGCCTGCTACCGATGGTGTCATACTTTTTGTTTCTTGTTTGGTGGTGCTAAGGGTGCATTCGTTAACGTGATAAAGATATTGCTCATTTTTTGTAATCTTGGTTCATGTATATGAGAAGGCTGTCGCTGTTAAGGTGTTACTTCTTGCTAGCAGCATTGAAGCTTGTTAGTTAGCCCCATGTGATGGTCTTTGTTGCACTTTCATTTGAGGAATAATCGTGTAACCATTGATCGAGCTTAGGTTTTCGGTGCACTTTCTGTTCTTGTTTTGTGGAGTTAAGGGGTGCATTACAAACGAGATGAAGTTATTATTCTTGTCCTGTAATCTTGGTTCATGTTTATAGGAACGATGTGGTTATTAAGGTGCTTTATGACGATTTTCTGCTCTTATTTTTTGCCAGCAGCATATGAAAATGTTAGCTGTACTCAGGTGGTGGTCACTCTTGAAAGGTTTGATTGAGTGTAGGTTGTAACTTGTAAGTTGCGGAGGTGCAACAAATGATTGCTCGTTATACTCAAACTAATCAGGGAGTGTTTACTTTTGGCTGCAGGATCGTCCTTCAACTAAGGTTCATGCTGCGCCAGGGGGAGGATCATCTTTGGGGTATCTTTTCGGCGGAGATTAAATTCGACTCGTGTAAATGGAATCAACGGTGCTTGTATGGTCTGGTGGAGTGCCTCTTGCAGCAGTTCATCGCCTTCAACTCACAAGGTGTTCGTAGGCTAGCATTTGCTTGGATAAACGTGTGCGCAGTGCCAAGCACGGGGCGTTTCTTTTGAGATGCATTTTCAGTTTCTGGTGTGCAATAAATTACTGGTGTTCGTGTAGGCCAGAGGTTATAATCATGCAATGCAACTCCTGAGCCTCTCCCTTTCTGATCCTAGCTGCTGGCAACTGTTGGGAGCTTCCCGTTTTAATTAAGGCCTGTTCACGCACTGACTGGTTGTCAAGGTTTCAACCACTAGTTCCGCAGTGGATGCTGAATTGTGTTCCCCTATGAACTGCGATACCTGAAGCGTTTTTAGCAGTTTTGATCTCTCTAGGAACAAGGTCGTTTGCATTTTTTTGCGTTCTATCAGTGGAATTGTTCATTCTTCTGTTTATTAAATAGTAGCTCTACTGTAATGAATCTCTTAGATGAGGTTAGCAGGACTCTGGTCATGTTGTTCATACGGCTCTGACCGCATTTTCATAGTGCAATTGTTTTTAGAGCTTTCAGTTATTGCTGCCGGCTCCAACGTAGCACTCGCTTAACGATTTTCCTTATTTGGCATGATGTTGTTCACTCCAAACAGTGGGATTTTGCCTCCGATGCTATAGCTTGATATGGGTAGTTCACATTGCTATTCAGAAGTGCGTATCTTGATGTAGGTTATGTCAGTGACATTTTACCCATCACATTTACCAGATTATATTCTCTGGACATCGTGAAGGTTGCAACTGACGTTTTGCTGTTTCATATACTAATTTTTCATTACTTTTAACATCCATTCCTGCTACTCAGAGAATGCTCGTATTCTCCCACCAGTAGAAGGTGGCATGAGTCTGGTTGGTGTAGTTGGTCATCACGCTAGTCTCACACACTAGAGGTCCCCAGTTCGAACCTGGGATCAGACATGCCGAAACTTTTTACCACCTCCCGTGCACTTCCACTATTCGTCTGCAAATTTGGACTGCTCGGCTACCTTGGTGTAATTCCTGGTTCATCCCTTTCCTCCCCTTGTCAGATTAGACCGCACTTACCTTGATTCCTTGCAATCAACAGGTTCTACTTGCAAATGTCATGTGATCCAAAAACTCATCGGAATTCTTTTTATTCAGAGGGAAAAATAGAGGGAAAAAATGGACTCATTACTTAAAAATTGGTTCAATATGGGAATTGAAGGAAAATGGCTGATAAAATTTTAAAAAAATACCCCAATTGTTGATGGGTAGACTTCAAGGGATATTCGACTAAAAAAGAAAATATCAAAAATAGTACTTTGGAAAAATTTCATTTTGACTTCAAACAATGAAATATTGTGTCTTGGGCATTTAGGGGTTAAACCCTAAAACACTAAACTATTTTTTTTTGGTGACGTAGTGATTTTGGATAGCTCACTATGAATGCCCAACAATTTTCATAACTTTTGACTACATGGTTAAAAAGTATGATATGTAGTTTTCATTGCTCAAAGTTATTGTATGATATGTAGTTTTCATTACTCAATGAACAACCCAAATAGCAAATTTTAAAAATTTTAAAAATCGCTTTTAAAAGAAATGAAAAACTTGAAGTTAGTTTTCTAGATTTATATTAAGATGGAAAGCTTTGAATCATTCCATTTTGAATAATGAAGTGAAAGTTATGAGGAGTTCTAGTTTGCGGATCGATTTAAAAATAAATAAATAAACTTGAAGTTAGTTTTCTAGATTTATATTAAGATGAAAAGCTTTGAATCATTCCATTTTGAATAATGATGTGAAAGTTATGAGGAGTTCTAGTTTGTGGATAATTTGTGGGTAGTTATGAAATCTCTATTCTAAGATAAACTTTGGAATCCTTTATTTAACTCAATTTTCAATATTTTTGAAAAAAATGGAATTAGGTGTAGATTGTTTATTACAACATTACAACCATTGGGATTGGCATTTTTCAATTCCATAAATAAATTGTTAACAATTTAGTATTTTGAATCATTCTTTACTTACTATTTTTTTCCTATATGTTGCATAATTTCAAATGATCTAAATTTTTTTAAGAATGTAGCCAACTTGCCTTGAAGAATGAATCCAAGAAGTACCACCACTTTGGACATTTTTTCATACAAATGTGACCTTGTGAAGTGCAATTGCCCAGTTTTTTGCAAGGCCTTCAAAAGAATTTTTGTTACTTCAAACGCTAATATTTTTGAAATTTTTTGAAATTTTTTCCGCATCTTTTCAATCAAGTGTACAACAAGATCTTATGGTTATATGTGTCCAAAAATGTTTTTTTTCTAAAATTTAATACTTATACTAGAAATGGCAGTTTTGAAGAGTTTTTTTTTGGTGAAAACATAGTGAAAAAACTTTAGGGGTTAAATGGCTTGAGGGAACAGTAAGAATGCTTGCATTAGACAATAATGTGGCATACCTTGTCATGTTGTTCTCATTTGAGAGTAATGTCTGACGTAGGCATTTTGGTTAATGAAATTGTCAAGTGGGGATGCAAATAAAAATTACCTACTAATTACAACCTATTTTTGAGGTTTGCTTAGCCCCTGAAATCCCAAGGTCATTTTTCTGTCAAAAATCATTCAAAACTGCCATTTTTACTGCGTTGGTCCAAAAAAACAAAAAATAATTTTTTTTTGGAACTGAACCGTAGGATCTTAAACTTTACTTGTTTTAGATCATGTGGTAAAAATTTCATGAAGTTGGACTGTACAGATTGAGAGATATGAGCATTCAAAGCTGAAAAAACAAGTTTTTTTGAACACTAGACTGCAATTTCAGATGACTTTCATCTCTATTTGTGGAAAAAAATTACACTGTGGAGTTTGAATTAAAAATTTAATGTATTGAAGAATTGAGTTCGGAGTCTAGCAAAAAAAATTCAAAAAATAAAAACTTGATTTTCATACTTCAAAAAATTGTCAAGTAGAAGTAGGTTCAAGATTGAAAGAAAAACTAAATTGATAATAGCTCTTAGATGGGATTGAAATACAATAATCCCAATGGTGAGATTGTTCTAACAAGCAAATTTAACCTTTTCAAAAAAAAATATTTCAAAAAATTTAGAAATTGCATTTTGAGATGAATCCTACAAGTCTTTTTTTCCAAAAAGATGTTTAGATTGCCCGAAAAATAAGATTGTTCATAACTTTCACATCAACAATCAAAGTGGAATGAATCAAAGCTTTAGATGTAGACAAAAACATTATCTTTGAGAAAGAAAAAAAATTTAATTTTTTTTTGAATTTTTGCAATATTTTTTGTGTTGCCCGCCGAGTTTAGTTTCAGGCTTTTTGTGATATAACTTTTGCTTCCAGGCACCGATTGAAATAAAAATTATATTCCCACAAAGCTTATCAGATTTTCTATCTTCAAAAAAAGTTATAAAAAATTAGGGTAAAATTTCAGCCCATAGGAACTTGCCCGAATTCCAAATTGTCCCCCGAGGGAACAATGGGACTTTAGGGGTTAGTATAGTAGACGTGTGATTGGATCGAGTTCATGATGCCCATGATAAACTCTTCACCATATACCAAATTCATTGCATGTAGAGGATTTGTGAAAGGCTTGAATGCTTTCTGAATTCAGAGTTCTCTAATCCAAATGATTCCTATCAGACTTGATGCTCTTGCTTGGGCCTTTCAGGGGTCAGTGATTTGGGGGAATTCTTAGTTAACCCCTAAATGCCCAAGGCACCAAAATATGGTGTTTGTAAAACTTTTAAGTTAAATAAATCCTAGCCAATTTGCTATTTTTAGTAGCTTATATTTTTTAAATGTTCTTCTTGAAGTCTAGTTTTGCCTTCAAAAGTCTGATCTTGAAAATAAATGACAATGATTTTTCTATAAGAGATTTTGTGCACGGGTACCCTATGCAATCTTGACTTTCCATAGTGTTAAGAGCTCTTGGAAATGAGCCTCAAATACACTAGATCTTGGAGAAAAAATCACATTCTAAATTCATTTAAAAAAGTTGTAGAGTGAATTTTGAGAAGTCGTAAATTGATTTGGGTTCTTCAAGTTAAGCCCGTTAACCTCATATTTTTTTGGTCATCAACTTTTTAGATTTGACTTGCAAAAAAGACTTCAATTCCTTTTTGCAATTTTAGCAGCCTCATAATCAAACGTTATAATCTTTCACTTCATAAGTGATATTGTTGTGCTTTCTTTTCCTATTGAATCTCTAACAAGTCTAGTTTGAATTTGTACGGTTACAATTTCAAAAAAATAGAAACATCTTATCAAAATGTTGGCATTTTGTTCAATTTAGAGCAGTTTTCAGGAAGCTGAAAACATGCCTTGGGCATTTAGGGGTTAATCACTTGATGCTCCTTAAAATGTCAGAGCTGCAATGTTTGAAGCCATACTTGAATGAAGAGTATATTTGCACTTGGTGTTAGGGATGATGTTTGCAACATGAATCTAGTAGGTCTAAGTTTGTTTCTAAGACCCTCAATAACACTCTTAACACTTAGTGTGAACATACCTTAAGCTTAGGTGATGGCAATGGTCAAGAGGTTATATAACATACTAGACCAAGAAACAATAAATTTGGAGACTACAATAATTGTTAGGATTAAATGTCATTTATTGTTATTGTTTGCATGGTGATAATTAAGAGAGATTGTGTACGCAAGCTGCAGAGTACAATAAGGTAAGAGGCTCAATAATGGCACATCTAAGGAGAAAAACAAATGTGTGGAAGAAACTAGCTAGCCAATGATTTCCAACTTTTTTTTGGTAGACATGGAAATGGAAAAGAAATGAACTACAATTTAAATTGTAATTTTATGACTTAGAATGAATTAGATGCCATTTTTCAAAGTGAAGAGTCCATAGGTCACTATTGATCTAGACTTTAGCAATAATAAATTATCATGTGTTTTGAAAAGAATAGAATAGTCCCAAAAAATATGAATAGGGTCCTCAGTATGTTTAGGGAAGTTCTATAATGCGTGAATAATGTGTCCTAAATCTAGCAAGAGAAATATGTGACCCTGAAATTTACATTTATTGCTTCTTTCTTATTGTCATTTTGAATTTTGTGTTCACAATTAAATGACGCATTCATGATTAGTGAATGACACATAATAGTAGTCCAAAAGCACTACTCACTACCCCAAAATCACTCACTTGTAGTCACATTTTCCTACCTCAAGAAATGGAATTCATTTAACAACCACACGCATCATTTATGAACCTTTCCTAGGGTCGATTCTAAATGCCCATCCTGTTTAAGAAACTCCTACACATTGTATGGAATTGAAATGGAGGAGTTCAAGCCACATATGCACAAGTAGCCATTTTAGTCACAAATGCCACCTGGAGGCTTTATTGATTGAGGATTCAAAAGAAGACTCCGAAACATATAAGAATAAGGGTTTTACTCATCCAAATAGGTGATAACATTGACAATAAATATTACAGCAGTTTAATCGAACAAAAAAAACATGGTTCCGCGGAGAGTGCGCTGTCATCCCGTTTGTATTATCGTGTTTGCGGAAGCAAAAGATAGAGATTTTGAAATACGCTGTGACGAATGAAAGACTGCAAATAGGGAAACAGAATGCATGAGGAAGAAGAAAAAACACTCTTGAACTTACTGGAAAATTGCAAAGCAATGTTCCCGATGATGAATACATCACATTTCTCATTCGATAAATTCATTCGCACCAAGTAGACCTGCAGAGAATGTCGAGAGGCTCGTGCTGAAGAACGGAATCAGATGATACTAGCAGTGAGTGAGAATCCATCAATAGGCTCAAGAATTCATCTTTGAAAAATCGTTTGCTGAAAAAAACCCATCCCGGAGTAATTGTCCGAGTACTTTCTCTTCATTTCGAGCTCCACGATGCGTGAAAACCAGCAATAGCACTGTCAGCGAAGTAAAATTACTCACCACTTTGAATATTTGATGCCTCCCACCTCACCAATTCCTCGTCTAGGGAAAAGAGGTCATCAGAGAAATTCGGGTAATGACAAGTTCTGTAAGCAAGATGTCAAACGCACGAAACTAAGCCGTCTCGACACCAGCACTGGCAACGTGTCATATCATATCCAGCAAAATCGACTAGTTTGCTTCATAGTTCAGTAACGTGACATTCTAAAAACTGCCTCAATGCTCCAATCTCGTACATCGCACAATTAAGCACCAAAACCACGAATTACGCTTCCACCGCTCTGTATCATCACTGTAATGCACACAGAAACTATTCGCCAAGCCTAGCAACCGATCAAAAAACAAGTTCGTAAACCCTGGAAACTGCAATACACTCCTGTCATGTAAACAAATGCTGATTTCACCACGCGGACGGACCCCAGTCATCCAATCCTTACCCTACACCGAATAACACCAATCAAAATGTATGCAAGAGAGCACAGTACCCAAGCCACCAGCATTACTCCGTCATCAGTCCAAGCCCACTACACAACCAATTCCCGATTGCAATTTGCCACTCAAATTTACTGAAACAGTCAAAAATATATATTTCATCCTGTTCGATCAACTACACCCCCTCCTCACCCCCCACCACTGCATCGTAAATGCCGCAATTTCGCCTCACACATCCTACTCTCCTACGAATCGGTCGGTTTACTAAATGTGTGCGAGTGACCTAAATCAGTGAGGATGGCTCGAATCCTGCTGCTTGCGATTCTCATTCGTTAGATCTAATACCTCTTCCGCTGCTCTCAATTCCACAAGTCACCCTTACCCTATATCTACGAGAGCACGGCGAGGACATCCGACACCCTCAACACCACGTACTGCGTCCCGTCCTTGCTCTTGAAGTCGTTCCCGGCGTATTTGGAATACAACACCGTGTTCCCTTTGCTCACTTCCAGTGCCTTCCGCTCGCCGTCCTCACCGTACGCGCCCGGTCCCGTCGCCAACACCGTGCCGATCACCGGCTTCTCCTTCGCGCTGTCCGTCAGCAGCACGCCGCCCGCCGTCTTCGATTCCATCTCCGTCACCTGGATGAGCACGCGGTCGCCTGCGGGTTCCAAGTCCTTGACGTCGTCCGTCGACAGCAGTCCCACCACGTCGTCCTCCTTGAGCAGCAGGTGCGGCTCGCCATTGAACTCCACCTCCGTGCCCGCGTACTTGGAATACACCACCTGCGCGCCCGTCTTCACCGCGGGCTCCAGCTTCTTGTCGCCCAGCGTCTTGCCCTCGCCCACGGCCACGACCTCCCCGCCCTGTGGCTTCGTCTGCGCCGTGGACGGCAGCAAAATGCCGCCCATGCTCTTCTCCTCCACCGTCTGAATCTTCACCAGGATGCGGTCGCCCAGAGGCTTCAGCGTCGTGAACTTGGGCGCCACTGCGGTCGCGGCCCGCACGGCGACGCTTCTGCGAGAGGAGAAGGCAGCGAAGGAGACTTGGGTTGGAATACGCGCGCCCGTGGTCCGGAGGCCCTGGAACGAGGCCAATTTGCACGGGGTCTGCGCTTGGAGCGCCGCTCCGACCTGTGATGCCATGGCGACCTAAGAGGTGGAACAAATTGCAATGGAGCAAATTGCAAAGAAGCGCGACGGGACGTGCAAGAGGAAGAGAATGGACTGGGGATGGGCAAGAAGGAATGGCCAAGCAATGGATAGGGTTTTGCTCAGGTGCGAGAGGGCCAAACTGGCAGGGGTTTAGAGGGATCTGGCTTCTCGGCGAAGGCTAATACGGGGGTGACGGGTAAGGATTTTAGTGGCGACAATAAAATTCATTCCAATGTAAACTACCCCATTATGGATAAAATGGGAGCAAGCCCATTGTGGGCAAAATTGTAATGGTGGTGTACATTCAAGTTCTGAAATGTACATTACTAACATTATTCAGCCCACAATGGGCTTCCTCCCATTCTGTCCGTAATGGGATAGTTTACCTTAGAATGAATTTTGAGATAGAGGTCGTTTTTCGTCTATATATTTGTACCAATTCACTTAATTTTAATGATTTTATCCACATTTTAACAAATGTTATCCATTTTTGGGCGACAAAAATTTGATTATTTTAAACAAGAAAAGAGTTTTGAAGAGATTTTTTTGCCCATCAATGAAATTATGGTTGTAAGAAAATCAATGGCAATGGTGCATCCCAATATGAGAAGACCAAGGGTAGAGCTTCTCGTGACATTTATCACATTTGATATTCCTTTTCTTAAGGAAATCTTGTTGTTGGAGTGCAATTCAATTTGACCACCTTGCCAAGTTGAATGTCAACATTGAATTCATTGTGAAAAAGGAATTTTTAAAAATTAAATTTTTAATTTATCGTGATGCAAAAATTGTGGCATTCAATGCATGTTAAAAAACTTGTAGTACTTAGTTGTGTCCACAATAAGGGAGGCCACGTGAGTTGGGCCCCCCATTGTTGGCTAGGATGCAAGCTTGTTTGTCTCTCTATTTTTGGTAGCTCTTAATGACTGCAAATGGTTTGCATTTAATTCACATTCAAATTTGGAGCTTTGAGCACAGTCACGTTGAAGCAAAGCAATTCCTCCCTCTTTATTTATTGCCGTGCCTTTATGAGAAATGGCATCTCACCCCAAAACGATGAAAAAAGCACCAAAATTGGTCAACTTTGGGCTCAAGCAAAAACTCCTTTGTCCATTCCAAGCTAAGATATCTCAAGAAAAATGTGATGAGCTAGGTGCTTGGAAAATCATGCCCCAAATGAAGGTATGGGCTATTTTTGCTCCAAGGCCTGGAGTGTGGAGTTCTAGTCTAGTATACTAAGTAGGAGTGGGCATCAATTTTTTTTGGGGGGGGAGAGGTAGATTTTGGAAATGAAAGAAAAGGCGATATTCATTTTGTGGTCAAGTTTTGCATGGCAATGGATTGATAGGGTGCACAATTTTAGAGTGGTGATGTGTGCAAAAGCATGGTGCAGAATTTGGTAAATTATATATTACATTTAGATTCATTTAGGCAATATCCTTTGTCAAGGCAAAAAACTCTCTAGCAAATTTCAAAATTTGGGGCAAGTGAAGTGGCAATTTAGAACAACATGTTGAAGTCAATTAGGTGAAATTTTGAGACTACTTTACTAAAACATGACAATATGAGAATGCTTAAGTACGTATATTGGTGTATTTACCATTCACTTCACTACCTTTTTGTATGACTTGCACTTGCACCCTCCCAAACACCCTTCCAATGCTAAAGTCAACAAAATTGAAAATGACATGAGGAAAACAAATAGTGTACATTAACAATGCCCTAACCCCTCCAATGTCATGCTATACAATGCACCTACACCCTTCCAAACACCCCTTTGATGTTGAAGTCAACAAATTGGTAAATAAACTAACTAAAAGAAATACTGGGCATTAAGGTTGTCTAATTAACTCCATGTAAAAGTAAAGGCCTAGCAATGTAAACAATGCACCTACACCCATCCCTAAACTTCTTCGATGCCACAATAAGTACCTTGCTCATTTCAAATGAAGTGTTCATAAGAATGGACAAGTTGAGCACTACAACATATGCAGTTTTTAGTAGGACATGAATACCAAATCATCTAAGACAACGCACAAATTGTCTTGGATTTATGGTCTTACAATTGACATGCTACAATATCATGTACCTACAAAGAACTTAAGCCCCCCTAAGTTGCTAAGTTTTAGAAACTGTAAATTCCTTAAAATGAAAACGAGGTTCAAAAATCACAATGAATAATTGCAAATGAGAGTCCCAAGTGCATCCCAAATCCACATGCACTTGCACGGATGCCATTCTACATTGGAAAAATAATGTTAACAACATTTGAACTTCAAAACATGGAGCATAAGTAAAGTGGACTTTATAATATCAGTACATGCCTTCCCATTGAAAAACATATACCAAACAAATAAGACATTGGAATTTAGGGATAAAATGAATTTCAACCAATGTCATGATTGCATCATGTGCAGAACTACTTACCGACTAATGCTCTTGGTTACTTGTGCTAAGGATTGACTATTGTTGTTGCAAATCCCAAAAACTACCTACGTATTAGCCAAGTACCTGCCTTGGCCTCCTTACATAAACCATTAATCAAACACTTGCTAGTAAAGGAAGGTCTCAAGAGTGTAGATACATTGGAAAAGCATCCCCACTACAATTTGAATGTGCTCCTCTAAGTTGTTGTGGAGCTTGGACGTGAGAAATCCCACATTGGAAAACAAACATTCATCTTCCACCCACCCCCCATAAAATGCACGATTGCAATTTTTGGGAGCTTCAGGAACTCTCTGAAGTTCTACATCAAGTTGTGGTTCTCGTCAAGAATTCGCCAAACTTTCATCTATAGATTTATGTCAAAAGGGGGAAGCATTATTGCAAGTGAGTTGCTTTTCATGCAAGTTTTAAACAATGCCTATTGCGATATGAAAGTATCTTGGTCAATTACAACAAAAATAAAAATAAAATTCTCTCCCTCCTCCCAAAAATTTCCATGCTCATATGTATCCATGAGGATGCAGAAGTGTTTATCAAACATTTCTTCTACATTTGGCATACACTAGTATTGAGGGTATAGAATGCTGAAAGCATTCATTACGTACTAGGCAAGAAAACGAGCATCTAACTCTTCGACCAACATCTTTGTGGCACTTACAAAGCAAAAAACAACATGCACATTAGGAAATCAGTAGAACAACAATGCCTACACAAAAGTCATTGCTATGAAACAATGCTAGAAACTTATGCAATCAAGTGAGAGGCTTTAAACTTCTACAATCAATTTATGCTACAAACTCAAACAAAGAATGAATTCAATCAACTAAAATGGCCGATGGACTTACTAGTGTACTTAGCCTTTACTTTTGCAAGCAAAATGACCCACACCTTGCAATCAATTGGGCCCCCTTGTACTCGGCATGGATTTGCTTGCTATAGCAAACGAATGATAGTACAATAGAGTCATCATTCAAATCTGTTATCTACTTAATGTAAATTTTCTTGTGTCTATAGTTAAAAATATTATTGAAACTCCAAAATTTGTCAGAACTAAAGGTTGTCCCCTTGTCTTTGTACATGTGATACAATGAACCTTGATATACTTTCAGCATAGCCACAAAGTTGCATATGTAAACATCACGTTTTTGAGCAAAGTTTATCAACAAGTCTATTGTCTCAACCAATGGCAACAACGCACACATTTTCAAAATAGTATATGGATCCAAGAGCAGTTACACGACAAGCCTACACAATGATAGCAATTAGTTATTAGAGTTCTAAAAACACTACATCATATGCATGCACAACTAAAGCATGTAAGCCTTGGTTGAAGTTCAAGTGTTCATCACAATGCATCAAACATTAGAAGATCTAGAGCCAAAGTTGGGAATCGCAAGGCTGTGACTTTGGACTATACATTGTGTAGATAATTGTATCTCCAGTCCATCAGTTTTTAGCAAGAATCACTACAATGTGATTGAATTCCATGTAAACTTACCAAAACATACAATTGATTATGAATTTATGAGAATACCCAAACATTTTAAGATGTCCACTATTGTTGCTATTACTTGCATCCACTTGCATGCAAATAATCAAGTTTAAGAAACTTAAGCCTATGTATCTTCCAACTCCCTTACCTTATAATTCATTACAATTTTCAATTACTTGTGTATTGATCAGATTTGTTGAGAGGAAAGTGCACAATAAAATTAGATCTTCATGTACACAATAAAATTCTAGAACAACGTGCCTTTAAGGAAATCTATATAAACAACATAATTCTAAAACGATGTACTTCAAGGAAATCTCTATGACCCTAGTTGAACTTGACAATGAGTTCACACCAAATACCACTACAAGTTCTTCAGAAGCACAAGCTAACATCAACAGTAATAACAACATGCAAATAAACATCCAAACAAACAAAAAGAGAGAGGGAGGGAGTGATAAATGCACCTCAGTCTTGTTATTTTCATACAAGTTTGTTGTCATTTTATGAATGAGAGTCCTATACTTAGGTAGAAGGCACCACAAGGGTTTGATTAAATTGACCCACCGAAACTGTACATTTTGCAGCATCTTTAGGCCCTTAGTCTTGGTGAGTTTTGCTAACTGTTTGAATTTGCTAAACTTCTTCGAACTTTTGCAAAAATAAGCATATGTTATTAAGAGAAGTTTTTCAATATCATCAAATATCCCCAAGTTCAATAAGGCCTTGAAGGCAAGATTGCAACAATGTGCAACGCAATTCATTCCAATGACATTTGAAGCATATTTTTCTTTAATATGTAGTGTCACGCTAGAGCAAATTCTTTGTAGCGTTGAAGTACCATCGGCACCAAAGCTAAGAACCTTCTTGGCTACGCCCTTTGGATCCAACCCACCTCCAATTTTCATAGCCCCTACAATTAGTTTGGTGAAATTTTCAATTGTTGGACTATACTCCCCTTAGTGCAATGAAATGAGCAATGGAATTCGAACCCAATCCTGCACTATATACCTATGGATAGAAAAGAAAATACTATTATCAACTACCATAATCTTGTCAATGTTGATAACCAAAAATCTAGCAATATCAATCAACCTCTATGCCTCTTCTATCACTTGTTTATATATATATATATATATATATATATATATATATATATATATATATATATATATATATATATATATAAGTTACTATAACCCATCTCGAATTGTCACACCAGTAAGCTGATGGTAAGTTTGGTATATTGAGCAACTTGTAGAGAGCTTAATGGGACTCAAACTTCATCTTGGGGCGACTATCAAAAAGAAGTTGGAACAACATTGCAAACTGCACCCTCTTTTTCCTAGCCTCTAGGATTGTGCAATTGTTTAGTTGCTCCAACACTAAAGGTGGTGACCTTGTGGCATACAAGGGCAAATTCTTACAATACTTGCATTGTGTAGCAATGTAGGTCTCTCTAGCCTTGACCTTACATTGTAGCATGTCCTTCTTGGCAATGCGTTTGCTATCTTGTTTAAACAATGTATCGAACTTTAGAGCCAATATGTATGACTTCCAATCAAGAGCAGAATAGACCTTGCACCTCACCGTGTGGTGAATGCCATTTGTTGTCATGATTCCTTTAGCCCATGGTAACATTTTGTAGCCCATAGTGTTTAGAATTTTTGGTGACGATCATATCTCTTTTGAACCCTAGATTGCACAATATCAACCTTGGTCCACATGATCATGCCTCTGTTCTATGGTGGAGACTAGAAATATGAATCATCATTAGATCCATTTGACCCATCAAGAACTTCAACCAAGTTGTCATCATTAGTATTGTGAAAATCCTCAGAAATGGTTATTAATGATTACTTTGTACTCAAGACAACTATGTCTCTAGATCCATAAGAAGAACCGGGTGTCTCAAGATTATGAGGTAATTCTTTTGCATCCAACTAAGCGATTTCCCTCTTCATCGTTGGGGTATTCTCTCCCTCATTGAGGCTCTACTCCTAGTATCTTGAGCATAGAGCCATCAAAAACCAATGATAGAGGTTGTCCAACTTAATTGGAAATAAAATTTCATTGTCTGCTTTTGCACCTCCGCCCTTCGCAAGTCAAGTTGTTTTCTCTTTTGCTTCATCTCCATGCACACGACTTCTAAAGCCTCCCTTGTTGCCTTCTTGATTTTCTTCTTCACCGACTTCACAATTAAAGCAACATGCATAGCTTTTGCTACGACATTGTCTCTAAACTCTTTATTGATAGATTCCATTGTACACAGTGGTTAATATAGTGATCTCTAAGCGAAAAAATTGCAAAGAAACACTAATTGAATATAATTACGCAAAGCCAACATCAAGAACCGTAGAATCTTTAGAACAAAAGTGGCGATTATCATGAACAAAATTGGGCATCTTTCTCAACTTCACTAGAGAAAACAAGCATGAAGGCCCATTGTTGCCATCTAAAGCAAATAAGAGCAATAACGACTACAATTAATGACAAGCATTGAAAATGAAAGAGGTGCACCACGACCACGAATGAAATGCAGACACTTGGTGAAAAGTATATTCTGTCTCGGAAAAATCTAACAAACCCTAGCTACACTTAAGGAAGTACATGGCAACATAATCCCACCATTGAGAGCATGACTTGGCAAAACAATAATCTCGCACAGAAGTAACTATGGCGACAACAAATTGAAGCGCAAAGCAAGATAAGAAAATGAAGGCGATAAAATGGCAATAACTCAAGGAGGAATGGTGATAAAGCAAGTGTCAAGTGATGATTAAACCCCCATCTATTATCGCCACCCTAGCACCTATTAGCCAACAAAACAGATGAATTAGCCACTTTTTTTAACCCTTGAACGTCGGGCCAATCACCGTGGATATCATCTGTTTTGTCACCGTGTCAATTGTTGGCTTAAAAAATAGAAAAGTACTCATTGGAAGTCCCTTTCCATACAAATTTTGGAAGATAAATAGTTGCATTTTTGTCCTACATGGAAAGATTCTTTGTCATTCATCAGCCGAAAAACGTCCTCTACAACGTTTATGGGTTAAACAGAAAGTCTATTCAAGTTCTTAATGCCAAAAAAAAACCTGGTGGGTATGCTCTGAGAGAACCACTAACTAAAGTTCACCAATTGAAAGAGAGTATCAATAACACGGTCTTATACGTATATGTATTTTGGTGAGAACTTGATAAAAATACGTATAGTACGGTCTCTACTTGGTCTGTGAAAACTTTGAGCGTGGTGTTCGCAGACCAGTTGTTGGTGTTGGTGTTGTTTCGACGGAGCGAGCTTCCCTGCCACAGCCAGCCATCCAGTACCGACTCCTGCTCCGCGTCCGACCTTTCGGCTTTACCAAGGTATGAAAGATCCACTTATTCGCATTTCCATGTCAATAGGTGTTTTAAAAATATGAATCTCCGTTCTGTGTTCTGTAACCGTAGGAGAGCTGGATCGGGTTAGGGTTTTGATGCGCGATTAAGACAGCGAAATGGGATTTTTTTCCTTTTTCCCGAATTGGTGATCTTTAGATGAGGTTCGCGACGTGAAGAAGGGAGGGAGGTGTCATTATGAGTGGGACCGCTTGCAACAAGAGTCGGCTCTACGTGGGAACTGAAACCCTAGTAGAGGTGGGGTTTGGGCTGTGATCCGTTATTGGTGCATTACTTGCAATTCTTTAGCGCTTCATGGGAAGTTGCGTAGCTGGAGTTCACGTTTTTGCGATGTGGGATGGTGTTGGAGGAGCGATGTATGTGCTTTCATCGTTCGACATTGGGATCGCTTAGATTCGTATCACAACCGGTCGGGGACAACGAAAAGGAGCTACCGTAATTGTCGTGTGTATTTGTTTGGCGTTGGTCTTTGTTCATGTCTGAATATAGATAGCAATTCACTTACGCGCAGTGCAACGGCTTGCTTTGACAACTTTTTATTGCGAATCGAATTGCAGTTTGGTTTGCAATAGATTTACAATGCTGATCTGGAATTTTTTGTGTGCAGATGATCGACGACATGGATTTGGGCTTCTTCGCCAACTTTTTGGGCATTTCAATATTTGTGCTACTAGTTGCCTACCACTATGTGGTGGCAGAGCCCAAAGTCAAGGCACAGTGACACAGTGGCAGGTTCGGTAACTTACCCAGTATAAACGATGAACCGGTGGCATCCTGTTGAGGAAGTCACCATGCGAGGAAAATATTATTCAACATGGGAGAGCAGTCATGATTTGGCAGTTCTGTACCTGGCTGGAAGATCAAGATCTGAAGGCATTTTATGGCTGCCTAACACAGCTCTTGTAGTATCGCTTAGCCAGGAAATGAGCCACTGCTTAAGATAATCAGATGCATTATGAACTGAAGCCCAATTCTGAGCTCTACTTTTGGATCCAATTCACTTCAGTTGCATTCTAATGTAGTTTTTATTGCATTGAGTGTGCAATTGGGACTCAATTTTGGAATTGGGGATAAATGGGTTGGAAAGTTGCCATTTAATGAATTCAATGAACTCACTCATGTGGCTTCTACACATGGCAAAAGGCTCATTCATTGTTTCATTGTATGAAGGGGTGCTTTTGGATTTCCATGTAGGAAATTAAGAGAGCTATAATTAGAATCCAAAGAGTAAGAATAATCCTCCTCATGGACCACAATGGGAAGCTAAATGTTTTTGCTTTGACCACCTATAAAGTATCATTTTCTTTTCCAAAATTGAGTTGGCCAAAATACATGTGAAATAAATCCTTATTTGTTGTTCTTTTGAATAAAATAAAAAATCGTTGTGAATCCAATAATTGTATCTATGTGCAATGACCAAACAATCCACAATGGGCTTCCTACTTTAATGAATGTGTCTTCAGGCTAACAAGGTGGATTGTGACCTATGTTCATATACTTTAATTGACTCTTGCCTTTTAGTGAACAATTGAGTTTGAATCCAATCTTCTTGAGGTTTTCCTTTTATTTGCATATCTCTATTTGTTTTCATTTTGATGAAGTTAAGGCAATTTTATAATATTTGGTAATGTGAGACTAATAGCAAATTTATGAAGATTTTTAATTTTTAATCATCCACTTAATGCCTTGATTCATTGAAGGAGATAAAGAGGACTTTAGGATGGCAAAAAGTTGAATGGCAAAAGTTGATATGACTTTACGGAAACACTTCAACTAAGGTAGGGGTCTGTAAAAGCGATTTGGTACATTTTGCCTCTAACATGTACCAAAAGTGTACAATTCAAGAGGGGGTCGCTTTTAGAAACCATTGTGTTTTCAACTTCAAAAATTCATAACTAATTCCATGAAGGTCCAAAAAATATGAAACAAACCTAGGTTAGATGCCAATTCCATTTTTCTTACCACGAAAATTTACTGAAAATTATTTTAAGCAGTTTAGCTTCCCCAAAATGCAAATCAGCTCGTAAAGGGTCGCTTTTATAGCCCCCTACCTTAACCATAAGATTTGGTATATGGTAAGTGAAATAGAAGATTTGGACGTTGAAAATAGATAAATATTGTGTAGATCTATAGATTGTTAGCTTTAACCAAGGACTATTGTGTATTGACTTCTTTGAGCAACTCCACCATCCTTTTGTTTTGTTTTCTACACTCAATTGGTTTTCTATTTTGACATTCAATTCATAACCACTCTCTTCTTTCTTCACCATTGAATGTAGGATTCTCATGTAGGTAACTTGCTTAAAAACAATCATTTGCTATTTGCATGGCTAAATATGTCTTACTTTATATAGTTGGTTCTTCATTTTTAATGTTTAAATAGATCCAAATCAATAGGTGTACTATGTTCTATTTCTATATTGGTGATGGAAGAATCATTAGAGTTCTTGATAATCGAGCTCAATGGAAAACTCTAGTTCTCTTGTATACTTCAATTACTAAAAGTGTTCCGAATCTTTAGAAATGTGACACCAAGTAGACTTATCAAACAATCAATGTATTGACTATTGATATAATTATTGTCATCCAAGCAATTAGGATAAAGAAATTAGAATGTATATTAATATAGATATTGACATAGAGGCCTCTCTCTCAATATAGAAACTCAATACAGTACAATAAGGGCATTGATTTGAGAATATGTAACACCTCAACATTAGAACTCATGTTGATTTATTATCAATGACCAATAAACTTAGCACATTGTAGCATTTGCATGAGATATGGAAATAATATGTTTGTTGGTGTGTTTGAATCCTCTCTGATCTGAAGCAAACAAATTTGAGAATGTAACTGTTCTAATAATAGAGTATGTGCTCAATGCATACAATGGTGTTATTAGATATGGCTACCTAATGCTGAAGGGGATATGGAAATGTTGATAGAAGATTTGTCAAATATAAAGACCATTTTATAAACTTTGAATAAATTTGAAGGATTATTGTAGGACTCTATGGATGCTTTGATGCAATACAAACGCATACACTCAAACCAAAAGGCTCAGATGCTAGCATGTGGTCTAGGCCCAAACCTAATTAAGTTAACGTATCAGGTTATTGCCATTATACTTATCACAAGAGCCTGTAAAGTCCATAGCTCAAGATGAAGAGATATTTTTCGAGAAAAGCGAAGTTCAAAACTCCAATACCGGTACTCTAATCATTACTACATTCTAGCAATTTCCGAACAATGAAACATGTACAGTGTGGTTTCTCCATTAAGATTCTCTACCAAGCAGTATGATCACAATTGCGAAAATTTGCAAGACAATAGCTATCTGCTTCTGCTGTAAAAAGAATTATCCGCAAGAAATGATTCACTCCTTGCTCACTTCGCGCTGGACATACAGGGGAGACCCCAATGCGCATAATCAAAGTCATACAGAGATGTCAACACCTGGTCTGCCTCCTGGCACAGGGATGACTCCAAGTTCGGGTCAGGAACCATGACAACAGGCCTGCAAAGAGTCCCACATCACACAGCCCACCCTGTTTTAGACGCAATCATTTTTTTGACAATTTGATTACCAGAAAACACAGATTTGAGGTGGGACCGCTCCTGCTATATTCGAACTGGTTGAGGATTAACTTCCGCTCATTCATTCTAATCCATTTATTGTATTAAAAGTATGATTCAATATTTTGTAGGCCTATGATACACCATGGAGTGTACCTATTGATGAACACTTACACTTACCTACTGAACTGAGCATTAGATCTCGTTGGCCACTTCTTGCTCGAGTAACTATTCACTCGAGGACTTCTGGACAAAAATAATTCATTTTCTGTATCGCACACTATATTTGGCGATACATTGATCGTGAATGACACTAAATAGAATAGACGGAGTAGCTAATTCAACAGCAGCATCTTTGCAACTAAGCGCACCTAATGGTACAAGAGCAAGGTGAGTATGCATATACGGCACAACCAGGCGAAACCTGTAATTACAAAGCCATTAGCAGCACATGGATAGAGAATAGGTGTGCTAATAACTCGAAAAATAAGAAATGCACTTACATTCCAGCTGCGTGTGCTGCTGCCACTCCTGATGGGGCATCCTCGAAAACCAACACATTTACCAGTTTCAAATCAGGATCCTGCAACCAGAGTCCAGGGCATCCCAGTCAGGAATCAAAAACTGGATGACACTAAACATCTAAGTAAATGAATGAGCAATCTTGTCTGTTTCAAACGCATCATAATCGGAAAAAAGCAGATCAACCTGTTACAGACCTCAAATCGGTTGGCAGCAATTAGAAAAATGTCAGGTGCTGGCTTCCCATTAACAACACCAGGATCGTCACCAGTGACCACATGGTGCATTAGGGAAAAAAGTGGACCATGCTTTGTAGACTTGAGCTCAAAGTGGCGGCGGTGTGAGCTGCGAGGCAGGAGCCAAGGGGTTGTTTAGCGCACAATCCAATACAACATCCTCTTGAAAAGCCTCCACTATTCACATGGACTGCAAAACAGAATATCTTTCTTGTGGGTTTCCTGTGGAATCAATTCAACTACTGGAACCCATATCAGACCAATTCAGGCACTAGTGGCTCAGTATTCAACTACGCTAACGCATATTTCTAAAAACTGCAAAGATATGTCAGCTGTGAGGAATGCCACTAACGCCTAAGTGCCTAACTAAAAAGAATAGAAAATTCACTTTGGAAGCAATTGTAGTAACTTCATAACATAATTTTCTTTAGTCCAAATATGTAATGTATAATTTCTTCTTTCTATTGATACATTTTATTTCCTTCTCAAGGAAGTCATATCAATTCCAGGTCACATTTTTCCCCTTGGCCATTAAGGACTTAGGTATTAACTGAAACAACATCACCAACATGAGAATGTACCTGGTTGCAATTGCCATTGGAACGTTATTAGCATGTAAATGCCGGATAAGTTGCTCAGCACCTGACAAAAGCAAGAGGCATGGAAACTCAGGCATACGGTGACCACACCTAAAGCAAAAACCTACCTAAATGCGAAACTCCAAATCTTGCACAATGAGTAGATATTGATTTTGAGAACATAGAAAATCTTAGCATCAAAACTCATGTCAATTTCAGATCATCTACCAATAAAACTTTGAACACATAACTTTTTTGCATACGGAATCTACATAATTCGTTCTTTGGTGGGTTGGAATCCTCTTAGAGCGCTCAGCGCTCAGTTCACCATTACGTGTGGTTACCTTATGCAACATTCGGAAATGAAAATATTTCTGACTCTAAATGCTTACAAAGATAACCTGTCATTGGAGAGAATACATACAAGCACTAATTGTTGGAAAGAGCATAACGTACCAGGCATCAAGTCGCTCTCAGGGAACATGGCGTGAAGCATCACTTCGCGACGTGTGATGAACTCCTCGGGCGTGAGCAGTCCCGTCAATCCGGTGTCCTGAACAAAAATCTGCCCTGCCTCCAACGCTTTCTTCCCCATCATTTTGGCTTTCAAAGACCAGTCAAACGTCTTCCCATACTCCGCCAGGATCTTCTCCTGGACGACGGTGTAGAACTTCTCAGTATCTGCATTGAAACGACCGATGCGAGAATACATGCCATGGTTAGCAAATTAGCATCTCAGCTATACGAGCAATCATCTTTCGGTATTGCATTACCAGCAATCCCTCGATGTAAAGATAGTGATTAGTACCTAGAGGACCGAGGGATTCATGGTTTTAAAATGACCCATTCATGTAATCAAATAACTTAGATGGGGAAATTTTTTATGTCGCCTTAATCTTTGAAGAACATTAGCCAGTAAATGAATAAAATTGGCCTAAAGAAAGCACTCAAATTAATTAGATACTGCAATGTGTACACTGAAGCGCGTTTTCGAAACTTGGAATTCTATCCCTAAACCCTAAACCCTAATTTCCCGGTTGCGAGAACAGAGTGAGTCTCCTTTTCAGAGTGGGATCGTGGAGAGTGAATTAAAAAAACATGGAGAATCGAGACAGAAATTCCTTCTTGCCCCAACATTACTTTGTGCACAGAAATTGACTTCGCAGCGTGAGTTTCATTTCATTGGGGATAGACGGACGCACCTAAAAGAAGTCCGTCCATGTCGAATAAGACGTGTGTGATCTGCCTGGTGGCAGTTGGTTTCAAAGCAGCCATCATCTCTGCACCCAAGCTTCCTCTCAGGCTTGCACTGACGAATCCGGTCCTTGGGGAACTGAGAGCAGAGAAAAGCACTGCAAAAACACTTCACTTGGCTTATCATGCTCCACACTCCACAGCAACACTGCACGCTTGAGTCTCTCCAGTGCCAATACTTTCCGGAAACAGTAACCCTAAACTTAGAATGGGGTTCATTAGCCTAGAGCTTCAATCTATTTCACTCTGTGTGCTCCATTTTGCCTCCGTATGTGTAAATGAATTTTTTTTTTTTTAAATTTTTAACAAGATGAAATCTCGTGTCTTCTACATGTTATAAATTTGCAGATTTCTTTTTTAAGATTTGAAGTTATTGTGAATTTTTGGGAAGGAAAGTGAAGAAAATTAATATCAAATACAAAATATGCTTAAAAACTCTGAAAATGTCATTTTGGGCTAACCGACATTTTACTCCTTCCCTCTATTAATACTAGTCCATTTGTTTGTTTTTAATTTGTCCCAATTCATTTGTCCCTTTAGCTCTTTGTACTTCAATCACAATTTTAGAGTTGAAGATGATTTTTTTTTAGCACTCAACATATAAAATGAAGCACAAGAAGTCTTGTTTTATATCTGCTCAACAAATCCAAAATTTCTAAAAATTGAAGTTTTTGTGAAGTTGATTGGATTAATGATCAAAATAATCGGTAGATTTTTTTTTAAATTTAGTCAGATTTCAAAATTTTGATGTTATTTTGGAAATCCCAAACCCTTGTGAAAAACATGAATTAAAAAATCTTTATATAATCCTTTATACTTTCATTACAATACAAAACTCATTTTAAGGAAGTTTTCAAGTTTTCAAGCTAAGTATAAGGTTGTGTGGAAGTTTTATTAAGTAAATATTGCTCATAGACAAACAAAATATTTACAAAGTTTTAAGAACAAAAAGTCAAGAGTGCTTAAACATTCTACATTGGTATACAATTTTTTGACACAATATCTAGTATTAGATTAAAAACTAACTGATGTGATTTGCATTTTATTTAGTGAATATTTATTATCTAGATATTCCATTGACAAAAATTACAAACATAAAGCTATAAAAGAATCATTATTTTTTCAATTTGAAAAAATTGATTGCTCATTCATAAGCCATTTTTTACATAAGGGGAGATCTAAAGCCTCTAAGAGACTGTTTGGCCATGGTTCACCATGCTATGAACCATGGTTGGATAGTCAAATTATTTAATAATAAATAAATAAAATTAAAAATTAAAAAAATAATGAAAAATAAATAAAAATAATTCATTTATATTATCCAATGTGACACTTTCTTTGCCACGTCGGACTACTAGTCCTATGATGTTCCCATAGTCCAAGAATTGCGGGAAACTTGTAGGTTCCCAAAGGCCCCAAAAATCACGTAATGGCTCCGACTATCTCATAGGGCTAACTCTCAAATGGGAGGGACTAGAGAAATTTTGTTTTGTAAATTTTACTCAAAAGAAAAAAGAAAAAGCAAAAAATTGTATGTCAAAACCAAGAGTTGATAACAAAAAGAATGAAGCACTAAAATTTTCAATATGAGAGGATAGCTTGTTTGTTAATCAATTTTTGCATTGAATTAGAAAATAGTGTATCCATGTTTATGTATATTATCTATAATTTGAAACAACTATCTATATAAAATTTTAAAATCTTATATTGTATGATAATATTATTTAAAAAATGATATGATGTTCACATTTTTTAAGTATAGCATCTATTGAAACCATATCCCAAATAAAATCTACAAATAATGTACCTCTCCTAGCAATTGAATAGTATCAAGTGTTTACTAGAATTTAGACAAGGAAATTTTTTTAAATTAAAAAATAAATGGATTGACTCCTAAATGCCTTACTGACCAAAACTAAAGATGCAACTATTCATTGTTTCTACAATTAAAAAAAAAAATTGGAATTCTTTTGTTTTATTTTTCTTCTTCATCTTCAACCATTATCAATTATAATTCAAACTATTGATGAATCTCTCTAATCTCCTAGTTAAACTATTGTTGAGTTTTATCATGTTTGCAAGTCCCTTTAGTATCACCTTTACCCATTTACAATATTGGGACTTCAATTTTTGCATTTCTTTACCAATACATACAAAACATGCATGATATATCTAGATGATGAAATTCTTACAACTAAAGTCAATTCTTGAACAATGCAATGGTAAATAAGTGATTTAACATACTATCTAATTTAAAATTTCATTTAATAACAATATTTTTGGCATTATGTACTATTAATCCAATTTGATCCTCCTAACCAAAGAAATTTAGTCTTCTATTTGGTTAAAAGGCCATTCAATATATTACCAATTTTAAGTGTGAATTTCAAAAGTCCCTCAAAAACCTTGCATAGACCAACTTTGGCATGAAAATCTTCAAAATAATGTTCAAACTTTAGTAATTTTGTTGTAGTATGGAAGCGTGGATCTCAAAGTTCGAGAATTGTTATCTGAAGGATGTTTTGAAGGACCAACAAAGAACACTACTTTTGTGTAATTTGTCCAATAGATGAAAATCCGAATCATCAATGTTGGTTAAAAGGCCATATCCACCCTTGCCTATGATTGAATGAATTGCATATGTAGCACAAATTTTTGAATCTCTAAAGATGGAAAAAATTTAAAGCTATTTCTAAAATTTGTTGCTACAAAATGAGACGATGTCATAGACATATACCTTAGAACCTTTTGAAGGAGTAGGAAGTTCCTTAGGAAGGAACCTACAAATAAGAAGAAGCCTCTTGAGGAACTTCTAAGATAAAACAAACTTCTCAAGGAACTTCCTAAATAGTAGTATATAAGAAAATTGAGGCTAAAGTAATCCTTAATCTCAACAATTTATCTCTTGTACTTCTAGCTTCTTGCTCTAGCCACATTTTTATACTTACAACTCGGGGGGTCATTTAGAGTGTCCATTAGAAACCACGTGTGAACAAAACTTTGGACCCCCTATATACTTTTTGAATTTTAAATTTAAAAAAATAAAAATAAAAATATGAATAGATTTTTCTACTTTGAAAGTTTATGTTTTGAAATTATTGATATTTTCATTTGTTAATAATAATTAGTTACAAATTTTTGAAGTAAAAAGATACACTATAGAATTGAAAAATAACTTTCACACCCCTATATTATATAAGAAAAAATTGTCTAAAAAATGAACAAAAAATTCATAAAAATAACTCATTATTGAAAGCTCATTTTGAGTTGAATATTGACTCAATGGTCATCTAAATATGTCCTCTACAATTATTTGAGTTGAAAAACATGCCATTTTAGTTCATTTTCAACCTCTTCTAGAAATCATTTCATATTTTATTTGAGTTGGAAATTTTGGCAATAGAAAGCTTTAGTCATTATTAAACAATGTTCAAAATTTTAGGTTGAAATTATAGTTTATTAGAAACCACTTGTTCGCACGTGGTTTGTTATAGTAGAACTAAGTGCACCCCCTGAGACTTACAAAAAAAATTTAAGATCTAATCTTGGCTTAGAAAACACCCATTGGTATTGTGTCCATTACGTCGGTAACACCATGTTGATGACATTTGCAAAGAAGGTTCTTTCATATACAATTTTAGACATAGAACCATTTTGTTGTTTTTTCTCTTATAAACAATAGTTTTACTAACATTTTAAATAATTCCATTTTTTGTTTAGTTTTCTTGAAATATTTAATATTTTCTAAAATACATCCATTAAAGTGTCTATCTTAGGAATATTTTGATTTTGAGTATTTCACTAATTTTGTATATATTATTGTTGTTTTAATTCCCAAAGCCTATGAAATTTTGATGACTTCTATTTGACTCAATACCAACAAGTGCTTCCTGTAGTGACTCATTGTCTCAACTCAAAATCCATAATAAACACTTCAAACCTTATTTTTGCCAACTAATATGTTTGCAATTGCAATAATACTAATTTTCACTTATAAACATGGAATATGATTGGTACATTGATGGTGCAAAGAAACAACAACCTTTGACTAGATAATAGGACTCAACGAATGTAGAAATGTAGTAGAAAGGGCATATAAAAACAAAGGCCTTGAAATTAAAAAGAAATGACTCTTCTAGTTCATGATGTTTTTTCTTAGTAGAATAAAGTAACTATACTACCTTGTTGTGTCCCTATAGGACAAATTCGCTTTCCAAGTAATATTCCATTCAAACTTCTTCATATACACTGTAAAATTTGTTTTTGTCAATGCAAAGTGTCCCTTCCTTTGGTCCATAGCCAATATTTGTCTTTTAGTTTCAAATTCAAAAAATACCAAGGAAGATGAAAGTTGCATTAACCTCTAAAGGATGAAGTGGACAAGTGGTTGTTGAATGACCAAAATTTTGAAAATTCAAGTAAATTCCTACAAAGTCAATTTTGAATGAATCTTTTTGAAAATTTGACACAAGATGTGGACATTTACTCCCTTCTTGAAAATGTAATTTTTTTTCCAATTTGATACCTAAATTAAAAGTTATGTTTCCCAAAGCTTTTCGAGTTGTTGAGGTAGCTCATGAAAAATCATCTCTTACTTTTGAAACTTTGAAATGTACCTAGGTCTTTTGGGGGTTAATTAAAGGTGTAGTTTTCATTGTATAACTAAAGAATATTGTTATAAGGGCTATGTAAGTGATGGGTGCTCATAAATGTCTATCACACTACTAATCCATTTATTTAGAGTATTTGCACATCTCAAAAATATTCTTTAGTCAATTACTCAATTTCCCATAAAAAGACAAAATAGCATCTAATCCTCTTTTATTCATATTTTTTTGGTTCTTATTGAATCACTTGCATTGAGTTTTTGAACATGGGGGGTGCTCTATTATCCCCTAAAGTCCCAAGGCCATTTTTATGTCAGAAACCACTCAAAACTGTCATTTTTGTTGCATTCACCCACGGAAGCTAAAAAAATATTTTTTTAGAATCTAACCATAGGATCTTCTGCTTCACTCGTCCAAGATCATGTGTTAAAAATTTCATCATATTTGACCATATGGATTGGAAGACATTAGCATTCAAAGTCGGACAAAAAGTTTTTTTTAAAACATGCTTAGATTGCCCCAAAAATAAGATTTTCCATAACTTTCTCATAACTAGTCCACATGGAATGAATCAAAGCTTCAGATGTAGAAAAAAACATAATCTTTGAGAAAAAAAAATTTTAAATTTAATTTTGAATCTTTGCAATTTTTTTTGTGTTGCCCACTGAGTTCAAGGGTGGATGCAAGAAACACCGAACGATTTAGGGAGCGTTCTGCCAAAATTGTGTTTTTTCTGCCCAGTACTACAAGTACTGCTAGTACTGCAAAACGGAGCAATCTCAGCCGTTGATCCAAAAAATCAACGGCCAGTAGTACTTTTGAGTACTTTATAATACTGAAATTGTACTACTTAAAAAAAATGACAGTTTGTCACAGAAAGTAGATAAAATTAATTATAAATTAATAATAATTAGAAAATCATGAATAAAAAAAAACTAAAAATTGGCCATTTGTAAAGACTTGATAGTGATTACATTTCACCAAAAACCAAAAATTGAAACCATCATAAATGTTAGGAGCGCTATGGGCAAGGGACCCCTATTTGCATGCATGTTGAAGACAAAGAATTGTGTTTTTTTGAATTCCCTTTGGTGGGCACATGCCCTTCTATTGTGGCAATAGCCCACAACAATCCTAGACGTACATCATAATTTTTGGATGCTCCACAGTACTAAAAAACCCTAAAACGCAAAGTGTGACAAATTAGGTAAATTACAATTTAATTAAAGGATTTTTTTTCAAAATTTCTCAAAAGTAAGGAATCTAAGGACTTCCAAGTTAGCCATCTCCAATAAAAATTTCAAGTACATGGACTTCATTTCCCAAAAGATATGACAAATTGCATCTCCGTCATTCCAATTGTGACGCCAAATAGTACCGGTGTTTCTTGCATTCACCCTCAATTCTAGGCTTTTTGTGTATAACTTTTGCTCCCATGCACCAATAGAAATAAAATTTATATTTCCATAAAGTTAATCAGTTTTTATATCTTATGAGAAAGTTTCACAAAGTTTCACCAAAAATTGAGGTCATAGGAACCTGCCCAAAATTCACTTTGTCCCCCGAGGGGACAATGGGACTTTAGGAATTATCACATCCCACTTGAAATAGTGGTAGTCACACCTTCTTTACTTGGCACTTGGAGAATGGAGAATGAGAAGTTGGTGAGGGTTTCAGGAGGAGCAAATGGAAAGCCGCGGTGGGTGAAGAAGGTGAGATACCTCTAAAAGATGTGTTGAGAGTGGAGAATGAAAAAAGTGGAGAATCCATTTATCTAAACCTAAGATTAGATGTAAGGTTGGAGGAAAATCGGCAACAACAAAGGTAAAAGTGGTATGGAAAGATAAAAGTGTAGGGCACAAAGGAATATACATAGTTGGATATATCTTGCGCACTTCCAATCTTCACCTCGGGAGGTGAAGAGTAGGAGTGCGCAAGATATATCCAACTAAGTATATTCTACCAACATGAAGCCAACCCCAAGCTGCCACGTTCCCATTCTCCAAGTGAAGAAGGTGTGACTACCCCTAATGTTCAATACGAGTAAGTTAAAAACTCGAATATGTACCCCAGTGTTACAGGATGCTTTTAGAATGGGAGCATTTTTTGCACAGCCCACTTTTCCAGCGCCTTGACGATGGACCGGGCTTTTGTCGATCACATCAACTGGCCACTTCCGAAAGCTGCCAATGAAGACTTCTTTTCGGTAACCACGTCTCCGAATCGATTCATTCGATTGCACAGAAGTTACCGAAATAGTTGCAAATCCGTGCGAGGCTGCGAGCGCGGCCTATTTTGAAACGAAGTTATGCCGGCAACTGTAGTTTGGGAATCCTGTATGATTAGGGCTGCACCCACTTTCGGTGTGATGGCGCCAGCGAGCATTCACAGCCACTGCACCGGATTTCCCTGACGGCCTCATCAACTTCTGACCTTTCTCATATTCAGCTAAATATACCGCTGTAGAACTCAGTTACGGGCCTTGAGCGTGTGCCATGTGGGGAAATTCACCCAGTTGAAATGAGCACGCAAGATGTGTCTGCTGCCTGTCCAGTTCACAGGAGCCTCTTCTCAAGCATTCTCTTTTATGTATAAGTTATGTCGGAAGAATTATTGGCAAGGATAATACTGAATTACCGAGGTACTGGCTGTTAGGCGATTTCATGCCTTGGATCCTCCTGCTCAACTATTCACGAGCACATTACGGGTACACCACTCAGGCGGGAATGTATTCATTTACTGTGGAAAATGAAATGTTCAAGTGAGTTTGAAAGCGGGCGTCAAAAACAAAAGTGAAAGAGAAAGGAGGAACTTGTGCAAGCTCCGTCTTGGTGGAATTGCCTTGGTGCTGGCATGGCCACGCTAACCTCGAAGTTATTAATTACGTCGCCATTTCCTGTGAGTGCGAATTGCCTTTATGAAACGAAATGCTGACCTTTGTAAGTTCCGCTTGTTTCCGAGAAGAATGCATGAATTTCGGGAGTGTCGCAGTGGAGCCAGTGGCTTGAATTTGCAAAGAGACGGAGATTATAACGGTCAACTCTCAAAACTTCTAAGCTAGAAAACACTCAAATTCTCATAATGTCAGTATTTAGGTAATATATAGTTATAAGTAATGAGGAATTATTGTCACATGTAGTGCATAGATAATAGGATTTTGCGTAGATAACACTAGCAGAAAACATGCCCGCTTAGACTCAGCTTTAAGACTCACATTTGATTTAACTCGTCATACACCTTAATCATACCAAGTATCAGTCTTAAAGCTTAGTCTATTCATGGGCATGTCTTCTATTAGTGTAATGAGACCATGTTTTCACTTTAACTAGGGCATCACCACCTTTACTTTTAAAGATTTTTTTTCTTTTTGACTATTGGTTTGCCTCTAGCCTTCCACCTCCCTCCCTCTTCAAGGCTCAAAGTTACACCTATGACAAATCAATGATATAATCCTTTAGATGTGATTGAACCTTTCATTGTGATAATGCATAGATGAATAAGGCTCAATAAATTCCCTATTATCTTATGTATTTTGATTGAATCTCAATATTTTCTTGCCAAACTTATAAAGATTCCGAACTTGTCTAGGAAGATGAAAACATGATCTCTCATTGGAGAGTGAAAGTGGTTACATCTAGAGCACATGCCATGAGGGGCTAGCTTAAAATAATAATTGTACCCTTGCACACCAAACATGTTTGACAATACTAAAAATGAACCAATCAAAGGTAGACTAGAGGATATAATTAAATTTAGATTTGAAAGGTCATTGCATGACATAAGAGGATTGTGTGACTCAAATAATATCTGAATTTAAGATGTGTAGTACTTTTCTTTCATTTTACTATATATCAAACATTCAAACCGTCAAAGTGCAAAGGTACAAATGTTATCATAATTTCAATTTTAGCCTCACTAAAGGATTATAATTTGCTTATATTAAGGTGTAAATTTTTTTAGGATGTTTGCAAAAAACATTAGTCCTTTTTAATGTCACATGTAGTGTGATGGACTTGTGAGTTGTGATCCACTATAACTTTTGAAGCATAAACATAAATACCATATGAACTTGAATTTTTATTGGAGATGGAAGTTTCCATTGTAATCATATTTGTTATTTTTTAGAAATATAAATAATCATTTATATTTAAGAGCCTATTTTATTAATTTGTCACACCTTTAGGTTTAGTGGTTTTAGATATTTTCAAAATTAATGATCTAGAGTTGAAATTTTTATTTGTCTATTTCCAAATTAGGTGAGTAGTTCCACACTAGGGACAACTAAAAATAGATTATTCTATGCTCTCCATGTTCATGCAAATAGGGCTCTCTAATGCAAACACTTAGGTCATTGCAAAAAACAACAGTATTGTTTATTAGTCATAGGGGGAGTGCCGAAGTTTTTCATCAAGATAACTTTTAAAGCATGACTCATATGAATTTGAAATTTTTATTGGAGATGTTTGTCTTGAGTGTAATCATATCCCATATTTTTTTTAATTAAAAAAATCATTTTATACTTAAAAGTCAATTTTGTTAATTTATTATGTTTTCAATTTTAGAAGAATTTAGTATTATAGAGTATCCAAAATTAATGATTTAGATCTGAAATTTTGATTGTTTATTTCTACAATAGGTGGGCATGTTCCTATCAAGGGGCATTTGGAAATATATTATTTTATGTCCTCCACGTTTATGCAAATAGGGCTCTTTTGCATGCATACTTCTAAACATTGAAGATGGTTTCACAATTATTTTTGTGGAATCTCTTCACCATGGAGTCCTTCCAAATGGCCAGTTTTTAATTTCTTTGTAAAAAAGTTTACTTACTTTTTACAAATTAAAATGTCCATGTATCTATTTTCTTCAAAATTTTAGTCATTTTGTTTCTTATGACTTACATTATTTTAAGGTCTCAAATTTTGGTGATATGTTATTTTTAGTGTTATACTAATTATCTTTATTTATTTTTTAAATATTTTTTTCTAAAGGTCATAGTATAGTGAATACTAGCTCAAATGCTAAAAAATCAACTTGTCATTTTTGCAATCACCCTTTAAAGTTACCACTCATTCATATCTATTACATGACCCATTGTCACAATTTCATTCATTTACATGGTCACATATTTATCAAAAATTTAGAAACATATTTTGAATTTAAAATTCAATTGTAAAAAACTAAAGAGAATAATATGTTTCTTGCTTGTGGTGTGTATTGTTGCAACACAACAAATGTTAGCATGAAAATTAGCATGACCAATCTAAGAATGTCACCCTACATACTACAAACGCTACAATGTCCTCGACAATGCCATTGCAACAATTGACGTTAAATAGTAAATACTTGTGAAAAATAGTTAAGACCATATTAAATAACCATTTTGGTGTAGCTACAAGTACATGTAGAACCTCCCTTAGTAGCTTAGTGCATGGTGTTGGAACTATGCATTAAGAGAGGTATAATGAACTCACCATAACAAATAGATGCAAATGGAGGTCCTGCAAAATGCATTGCCTGTATTGTAAGTTCTTTTTACTTTTTACTTTGTACACGAACTTAGAAACCAGCAACCTCCAAAGAAGAAGGAAATAATGCATAGCACCTATGAACGTCAATTTCTTTGAACTTGCATATTCCCACAACTTTGACACTTTCAGGCAGCGGGACTTGAAAAGTAATTTGAAAACTGCCCTAGTTTTTAGAGCTTTGTGTAGATCTGAGTCACAAATTTTGGCGCCAGAATCATGCCAATTTAACAAAATTGACGTTGAGTTTGGTAGCCTGGCAGAGTGCAAACCTCCGTGTCCTACAGAAACGATCGAGGTCGGCGTAAAGGTCAACTCCTCGGAATGTCAACGGGCGAAGCGAAACTACTCGAGACCACATCGATTATAAATGATTCCGGAGAGTGCCGTAAAGTCCGTCCAAACTGCACAGGACGGGAGTCATGCGACAAAACTCCAGGAGTCTAGTTCCCGGTTTCCGTGACTTCAGGCTAGCCCCGGCGAAAGCGTCACCTTCTCCTTCAACACGATCCCCGCTGCATTTGACCAACTAGGGCGCGCCACGCCGAACAACAGGGGACTTCCCCATTCAACTGCCAACTTGGGAGTGACAGATCGCAGTATATACTCCTGCTAGCTAGCTAGCTTTCCCCACAACAGCCGCACATCACCGATCGAGCTCCGAACAGTACGAGGTGAAGGGGACCACTATCCAGATTCTGATCAGTACCTGATCAGCAAGTTCGTTTGTAACCGTGTGTCGAACTGTAAGTCAGTCTAGTTCCTGGATGTGCGAGCATTGAGACACTATGCAGTTTGTTCGTTGAAGGGATTGATTGTAACATAGTTATCGATCGATCGCGAGGGGTAGCGGGGTGAGTTTGTGAAATGGGGGGCAACATGAAGACCGTGCATTTCCTACCTGTGTTGGCACTGCTTTGGGCCAGTTTGGTTTCCCTGACACTGGCATTCACCACCGGGCAATACTCGAGCGCCCTCGACAAGAGCATTCTGTTCTACGACCTGCAGCGGTCCGGAAGGTTGCCGAACTGGCAGCGCCTGCGGTGGAGGGGAAACTCGGCCTTGAACGATGGTCGATCCAATGGGGTACGTACTAGTTCAGTATACCTTCCTTCTCACATTGTGTAAGATCTGCAACTTTTGACAAGATGGATAGTACGTGTCATGAGATCTGGGGCGCCGTGTTCAATTAATTTTACTGTATTTGTTTGGTTACTTGCTAAAGGACCATCCTTTAACCCTTGAAACGTTAACGTCACCTTTTTTGAAAATATACTGAGAGTCTGGGCTAGCTGTGACGTTCAAGGGTTACTGAGCAGCACATACGTACATTGCTCAGAGACGATAGCAGGGGTACGGTGAATTATTGGTAAATACTGTGAAGTATCAAATCTGTACTGTATAGTACTCACTAGAAGTTTTCAGTTACTGGGAATAAATCATGTCCGTAAACTAAATAGACATGCGTTCTGCTTCCTGGTGTGCAGGTTGACTTGTCAGGAGGATACTACGACGCCGGAGACAACATGAAATTCGGACTGCCGATGGCGTATTCCATGACAATGATAGCGTGGAGCATATCTGAATTTTACCCGGAGCTTCGAAGGACCGGCCAGTTTGGGAACGCCCTGAACGCGCTCCGCTGGGGCACCGACTACTTCCTCAAGGCGCACAAGAGCCCCAACGAGCTGTGGGTGCAAGTGGGCAACCCCTGGAGCGACCACGACTGCTGGCAACGACCCGAGGACATGACGACGCCGCGCCCTGGTTTCAAGATCGACACCTCCCGTCACGGCTCCGACGTCGCCGCGGAGACGGCCGCGGCGCTCGCTGCCGCGTCCATTGCCTTCCGCGGTGTGGACCGCGCGTATTCCGCGCGACTGCTACAAAGCGCGGAACAGCTCTTCAACTTCGCCAACAACTACCGAGGGAAGTATAGTGATAGCATGGCTGGGGTCGTGTGTCCGTTCTACTGCTCCTACTCTGGGTTCAATGATGAGCTCCTCTGGGGAGCGGCGTGGTTGTCTGAAGCCACAGGGAATGCCTGGTACAGCCAGTTCCTTGCCAAAAATGCATACTCTCTGGGGGGCGCTACCCAAGTCCGACGATCCCTCAACTGGGACGACAAAATGGTCGGCGCTCAGATTCTCGTCGCACAAGTAAGTCCTGCCTCACATTTACCCATGGATTCACGCTCTTCGAATTATGCCCAGAATTTATGTCTTTGAAAGCGTAATGTCAATGGGAACCGTTTAATATCTGTCGACTAAGTGAAGAAAATTGCATCCTTTAGTTCAAAGAAATAGTTAATGGTTTTAAAACGTCTAATTCGAATAAGTATAGCAATAGGCAATTTCGTTAAAATGGCGGCAGTTTTTTGCCATTTTAATGGAATGTGGTGCCATTTTACCGGAATGTAGTGTTATTTTCTAACAAATGCAGTGCCATTTTAATGGAATGTGGTGCCATTATACTGGAATACCGCCATTTTAACGAAATTGCCTATAGCACTAGACTAAGTGTACGTAGAACATTGCATGTGTTGGTTGCTTGCAAGACATAATTCTCGGAAAGAGTAATAATCGCTATTTTAATTTAACTGAGAAATTAATGAAACCTGGTGCCATATGCGACTTCTTTATGTTCTTAAGAAACTCCTGGCTTTTCGACTTCGTCGTCGGCACTGGAATTGGTGATGCATGAGCTCTCAAACTCATCGTGATAAGTTCGTGTTTGTTACAGAGAGTCATGAAAGGCCAATACGCGTTCCAAGCGTGGAAGGACCGCGCGGACCAGTTCATTTGCAGCGTGCTTCCCAATTCCGTGAGCCCCTCTTCCTCCGTGGGTCGCACCAAGGGCGGATTGCTCTACTTCGACGGCAACATCAACTTGCAGTACGTCGCCTCCACCTCGTTCCTGCTCACGGTCTACGCCAAGTACCTGTCAACGAACAAGAAGACCATCACGTGCTCGGGACGGCGAGTGACGGCGGGGCAGTTGTACGGCGAGGCTCGCCGCCAGACGGACTACATTCTGGGCGCCAATCCTCGCGGCATGTCGTACATGATCGGGTTCGGCCGGAACCCCATCCGGGTGCACCACCGAGCGGCGTCCCTGCCGTCGCTGAAAGCGTACAGAGGGGTGATTCAGTGCAAGCAAGGCTTCAACTGGTTCAACTCCTGGAACGGCAACCCCAACCAGGCCACGGGTGCCATCATCGGAGGACCCGACTGGGGGGACAACATTAACGACAACCGAGGGAACTACGCGCAGATGGAGCCCACAACGTACACCAATGCGCCCATGGTCGGAGTCTTGGCCGCACTCGCAGCCGGGAAACGGATTGTCTAGAGCCGGGGAGTTGCAGTATTTCTAAAGCCTGGAAATATTTTTTCTAGAGCCTGGAAACGGTATTTCTGGATCCCGGAAATAGTATTTCTAGGTCTCGTATGCTCTGTGAGCACCCCGGCTGATACGAATCGATAGCATTGGAGGCAGCTCCGGAGCACAATTATTCAATTAAGCAGTTGATTGATCAATTAGGTTCCGAATTTAGTGATAGCTAGTTAGGGTGGCTCTGTGGAGACATTTATATACGTTACATATCGTAGCTAGCTCCCGGGCTGTTTGAATTCAATATTGGTGCGAGAAGATGGTCGGGCATGAACTTTTAGCCTCTGGCATGGATTCCTGGACTTCCATCTTTCTTCAGCGCTGTGACCTGTGAACCTGGCGGTGGGTTCCGGTCTGGCTAATTCATTAGTTGAATGTATGGATGTACATTTACACATAAAAGGCCCAAACAATTCAGTGCTTAGTGCTTACAACGAAAGCAACGTCGTTTTCCTTAATTTGGCGCACTCCATAACTGTGGCATTTTCAGCCTGCACGGCCCTAACTATAAAATAATCTTCACTTGCTGGTTTAATTCAATTAAAATTCCCTTCTGAAGTAAATTCAAAATAGCTTGACATTTTGTTATAACCATCCGATTACAAAAACTTAAGGATGTCAAACGTCGATTTCGTTAAATTGGCGTGTTGAGAGTCAACAATTGTTACACACATCTACACAAAGGTCTAATTCAGGCCACAAACAAGTATAGATTTTGGGTTCACGCCACACGTCTTGAACCACGCCAAAGGAATGGAATATTGTCAATTTAACGAAATTGAAATTCTACAGTCTACGTCTGTCTTCAAGCGAGGTTGCCTGCAATTCCGGACTTTAGACACGATCAGGTTGAAGCTCTCGGGACGCACGAACTTGAACATTTCTCAACCTCACGAGAAGTGGCTTATTTCGACGTTGGTGTCGAATCTTTTCTCGGCGTATTTCTTCAGGCTTGGGTACTCTGATTCGGGAATCGGGATCCCAGTAATCTCTCAGGTACGTCGGGATTCCTCCCTCTCAGCTACTCTCAGCAGGACCTTACTCTGCTCAACGACTACTTCACAATCAGGCACCAGGATCTTGCTTCCGCCCTACTGAGCTGTACCGCAGGCAATCCATCCGGTAATCAATTCGCTAACTTCGCAATTGAAATTTCCGATTTTCAGAGATTTTCAGGGTTTCAGAGTTTCAGGGATTAGGGTATAGGCTTCAGGTGCACAACTGGGTTCTTCCTTTCAAACCTAGAATGGTTGTAGATTCTAGCTTTACACATATCTGCACAAACCTTTGCCACAGTAACGCTAATTTGATGAATGTATCGATCAAGACGATCGATCAATTCATTGAATTGGCAATAGGCAATTATTTTTCATAATTGTCCACATGAGGTGCATATACGTGCATGGTTCTTCTAATTGTAACATTGTAAGGTAGCTACACCTAGAATTCTGTGAGTAAGCATTTGAGCATGGTTCCATTAATAAATTGTTCAAGTTCTGTTGGATTTTGTTGTTGGAGTGGGAAGAGGATTCCTAATATTTCTCTATATACACATTTTGGACATTGTATGAATAAATTAATAGGCAATTTTGTTAAAATGGCAGCAGTTTTTTGCCATTTTAATGGAATGTGGTGCCATTTTACCGGAATGTAGTGTTATTTTCTAACAAATGCAGTGCCATTTTAATGGAATGTGGTGCCATTTTACCGGAATGTAGTGTTATTTTCTAACAAATGCAGTGCCATTTTAATGGAATGTGGTGCCATTATACTGGAATACCGCCATTTTAACGAAATTGCCTATATTACAAATTTTCAAAGTACAGTGAACAAGCATACCCCAAAACATCCTAAGCTCTTGTGAATAAAAGATATATATTTTATGCAAGAATCTGTACGGATGGTTTTATCAAGCCGAACAATCAATTCATTAGATAGGCAATTTCCGATTATTGTTAACCTGAGATAAACAAGATAAACTCAGGCATGGTTCTCTCTCTTCAAAACTGGGAATTTTGTAGATTAAAGTTTTGCCAAAATAAAATAAAGGAACCTTGGAAACGCTGTGGTTTCTGCCTGCAACTCGGTCATGACTTTGTCGTTGCAGTGCTGCACAATTTTCAGCAACACGGCCTGCAACTTCTGTGCCCTCAGTTGGAGACGCGTTAACATTTCCCACCTGTGCTGGAGCTTGGGGCCATGGTTTGGGCTTCTGGGGAATTCTGCTCTGCTGAATGAGAGGCAGTCGAAAATGTGGTCTGAAAATCACAAGGACAGGAATGGATCGGAGTTTCCATTGAATTTCAAAGTTTAAGTCTCAGATTGCCTTGAAAATTGGTGGAAATATGACTAGCAAGATTTACCATATGATAAAATTAGAATTTCAAAGTCCATAGTGGGAAAAAAATTGGCAGAAAGTGTTCAAAGTCATCTGAAATTCTCGTGAAAGGCCAAAAAAAATTCACTTTGAATGCAATTATCTTTCAATTCTCAAGATCAAACTTTACCATCATATTCTCTCATATAAGTCTAGTACAAGATCCTACAATTACATTCTCAAAAATTCATCTTCTTAGTTAGTTTCTTGGGTGGGCCGGTGTAGTAGAAATGGCAGTTTTTGAGTGATTTTTGATGAAAAAAATGCCTTGGGACTTTAAGGGTGAATGAAACTGATGTTTGATTGCTCTTAGATATCAGTCTTACGACGATGCAGCTGGCAGTTTTTAGGGAATTATGAGTACCCAGTGAACTATAATAATTGAGTTCTTTGATTTTAAAATTCTAAACTTGGGTACAGTTTTGAGTTTAAGCAAACTTCAAACTTCGTTGATTTTGTGTTGACCTGTAGAGGTCAGAGACTATGATTTCACAAAAACGCTCCAAAACTGCCATTTCCGATACTAACACCAAATTTTAGATGAAAAACATTTTTGGACACATATAATAATAAGATCTTGTAGTAAAGTAGTTTGAAAAGATGTGGAAAAAAATCCAGAATTTTCCACCGTGTAGATTGCAAGATATTAACGTTTGAAGTGACAAAAATCATTTTTTTGGCCTTGTGAAAACACAGGCAGCTGCACTTCACAAGGTCACATTTGTATGAAAAAATGTTCAAAATGGTGGTTACTCTTTGGATTCATTCCTCAAGTCAAGTTGGCTACATTCTTGAAAAAATTTAGATCATTTGGAATTGCACAACATATAGGAAAAAAATAGTAAGTAGAAAGAAGTACAAAGTGATTCAAAACACTAAATTGTTAAGAATTTAATTATAAAATTGAAAAATTCCAATCCCAACGGTGGTAATGTAGTAATTAACAATCTACATCATAAGTTTTTATTTTTTTCAAATAATATAAAAAAATTGAGTTAAATAAAGAACTCTGAAGTTTATTTTCGAATAGGGAATCCATAACTATCCGCAAACTAGAACACCTCATAACTTTCATCTCATAAATCAAAATGGAATGATTCAAAGCTTTCCACATATATATAAAACCAACTTCAAATATTTATTTCTTCTAAAGTGATTTTTAAAGAATTTTTTTGGGTTGCCCAAGCTGTCGCTGACTACTAAAAATTACATATCATGCAATAGCTTTTGAACTATGTAGTCAAAAGTTATGAAAATTGTTGTACCTTACAACTACTCCTTAAGCACACATTGTGTGAAATTTTCAAAGAAAAAAAAAAAAAAAATTGTCTATAGTGAGCTGTCCAAAATCGCTATGTTGCCAAAAATGGTGTTTGGTCCTTTAGGGGTTAAGGGCACAGTGTTGATCAAGCAACAATAATCCCTAATTGCTTGGCCTTCTTAAGGTTCTCTATACCACTCATTCACCTTCCACGAAGAGTGTCGATTTGTAGTGTTTGAACCCCTAAAAAACATTGGTGAAATTTTTGGTGAAAAGCTTACCAAAATAAATCATGTAGCATTTAGAGAGATAAAAAAATTTGTGTTTTAACAAGTAAAGATGCCATGTGCAGTAGTAAAAGGGTTTAGAAAATGTTGAAACAAAGAATGCACCTATTCGTCTAGGAATCTAATAGTTTCTGGTTGACCACCTTGATGATAGAGTGCACATCCTTCCATGATGGTTAAATGCTTATTCAAAAACCTGCCTCACCAAACAAAGTTGAATTGAAATTATCTGAGGAAATTATCCAACTCCCCCTATGTTGAAGACAACATAAGGGAGACCTCAAAAAATACATCAAAGTAACCTAGTAAGCAATATGTGAACTCCACAAATGTCAAGTCTACAATGAAAGTTGTCTACAATTCAAATCTCTCACTCTACTCTCTATGTGATCGGGCATGTGGTATTAAAAAAAAAGTCTTGAACTTATGGTGCATAAAGATAATTGATGAATTAAAATTTTAGTAATTGTTGATGTAACATTTAGAAGGATTTATTGTAATTGGACATGATCTTTTCTTCTTTTAGATTGGCATGAAGTTTATAGTTTTAAAGCTTCACAATTGAACAATAATTTTTGAAAAATTCAATCATGATTTTTCAAGACAGTTGTAGCAAAATATTTCAAAGATAGTAGGGTTGTTGACAATGCCTACTACTTTTGATCACATTGTGACAAACTCGATGTACAAATGAATGAATTGATGAATTTTAATATTGCTTGAGTACCCCACCATACTTATATTTTTTGTAAAGTTGTGAGATTGCAATGGATATGGAATAGCATAGTACATGTATCTATATTCATATATTGTCAATATAGCTTCATATGTATCAATTCTTGTATTTGTGCATTGTACCATATTGGTATTGGTACCCATATTTGTACATCATATAATACTAAGTAACCATATGTATTCCGTATACATTATCTATATCACAATTTTTGGGATTTGGGTTTGGGATGAGTGAATTAGACGTTCTCTTTGTATATTAATTGTGCCACTTTATTTTTATAATGAATCAATGACATTGAAAAGGGGGGATTTTTTCTATTGAGATCAACAAATGAGTTTCTTTTAAGGCAAAGGCAGAACTACCTCATTTATAGAAATAAAATCTATGAGTGCTTAGAAGATGGGATTTCCAAATTTGGATTGCAATCACACTCAAAACTCCTTGATAATCACAGTTTTTTCTATCACATTGATTCTTAGTGTATTAGGACAACAATTTGATAAAGTATCTTCACAAATTAGGATGACTTTCATCCAAGCAATAATGAGGATGAAACTTGAATTCCAATCTATTAATCGTCAAGAAATTGGACATCAAAGCGCTTGTGGATTAACCACTAAAAGACTAAAGTAGTATTTTTGGTCATTCATTTATGATTAGTATTTTCATTTTCTTTTTGAAATTTTCAAACAATGTGTGAGATCTTCTTATACTAATTAATTGTATTTTGGATGAAATTAGTCTAATTAGTGCAAACAAATGAATTAATTTAGATGAAAATTGGATGAATGTAAAGGGAAATTAGATTAAAAATTAAATAATAAAATAAAAAACAAAAGTATCATCTCGATGTCATGGTGGTTGAAGAGTTCTATAATTCAATGGCTTGATGACTTTCTCCAACCAATTTTCTAATTTTCAGTGAGATTAAAATTAGAAAAAACAAATATCTTTCACCCCATTTGTTAGGATATTATAAACTCTCTTTTGTACATGCTCTCTTGCCAAGGGCTTTCTAACAATACCAAATGTGCCTTGGTCAATCCAATAGTTGCCAAGATCCCAATGTCATCACAAACATATATACAAACAATCAAATGTCTTAATATTACCTTCATTTAAAATACTATGAACTTCAAATTTTGTGTCCCTTACAAATTCGCGTAATTCTCATATTAATGTGAGTTAGTGTAAACATTATAGGGCTCTCTAATTGAATTAATTTGAGTAGTTTCTAGAAAAATAAAAATAATAATACATACCAATTTTGCGCCTTTGGTCAATCAGTGCACTTACCTTAAATTTTTCTTGAAACACTCTACCTTTACGGAAACCTTGTCATCCTGTATATGGTAAAAATAATATGGTAGAAATCACACACACACAAAATAAAAATAAATATTGAAATAGTGCGGCAGAGCAATTAGTATTGCTCCCCAAGGAAGAGGGATGTGCAGCCATTCCCCTCCGTTGCAGACTTCCGTCGTGCTTTCACGTTCACTCCATGACTCTTCGTGCTGCTCAAACTGTTTCGCAGCATCGTGAGTAAGAAACCCATCGATCTCCTGTTTTCACTCCCTCCATCGGATCCGCCAAGAAAGTGCCCTTGCGCACTGCAAGAACTTCCACTTCTTCTCTTCCAGTTTTCGCAGCAGCAGTAGAATCTGTGATGTGAAGATCGTTCTAGGTTTGGCGATGGTGTGACTCAGTTTGCTTCCAAGGCTGTGACGATTTCTGGATCTGGTGAGGGTTTCTCTTGGTTGCAGCGGATCGTGGGTTTGCGAGTTATGATGGGGTTTGCATGGCGGGGGTTGTTGCTGCTGGGGCTCCTGGCGGTGTGTGTTGTTGTGGACGCGAGGGTGCTTTTGAGTGCCAGGAACCATCGGTTCAAGGAGGGCGAGAATGTGCCTTTGTTCGCCAACAAGGTCGGCCCGTTTCATAACCCCAGGTATGCAATTGTGGTTTTGTTACTGTGCAGATTTAGAGATCTTGACGTTGAGTTTGGGACCATCTAAGCTACACATTGAGTTCCTAATAATAGCTGCGCAATGGCTTCTGAATTTAGCAGTAATTTTCGTTATGGCCAAGAAGCGGAGCCACATTGTGAAAGGGAGCTCTGTATCTCGTACACTGCCCTTTCTTGAGTTTCGGTTACTGATCGCCTTGAGTAGAGTGTATGTTCTATGGAGAGAATGTATTAGCGGTGTACATTTAAGGGGCGAGGGGGAGGGGAGCTACCTGAGGAGCACTCGTTTTATGGAGCACGACTGGCGTTTGTTCTGATAAGAAAGTAGTGCAGCAGTTTGCTTGGACTGATTAGTGTTGTGTTTTGCAGCGAGACATACCAATATTATGATTTACCATTTTGTAAACCTGTTCACTTTTTTCACAAGTCTGAGGATTTGGGAGAGGTTCTGGAGGGCGATCGGATGGCGAACACGCGTTACAATGTCACTTTTAAAGTTGACAAGGCTGTGGAGGATCTCTGCGTCGTCACACTCAGTCCGGCTGAGATTCTCAAGTTCAAGAGAGCTGTAGAACAGGACTACTACTTTCAGGTTTGTATTTCTATCTCTTGCTCTAGGGTTTTGGTGTGCGCAGGTTAACTCCTTCAGGCCCATATATCGTTATATTTTTTTAGCTGCTTGGAGTAGGTCAGTTGGAGATTTTCTTTCGTTTATATTTTGAGCAACTCATGCAATGTTCTTCACGGATTAGATTTTTCGGCGCCGTCCGAATTATATTTGTCATATTATGACCATTTTAAAACCGTGAATTCTTGGTCCTTTACGGGCTACTTAGTTACACTCAGTGCTTTACCTTCTGGCATTCACTCCGTGATCAATTTGGGTGGAGTTCTGCTTAGGAGACGCTCAGTGTATTTTCTATGGCGAGAGCATGTACCAGTGATGTACATTTTAGGGAGCTTGGGCTGTAGTATCTGAATCTTTGACTGTATAAGGAAAGTCACTTCCCTCTCTAATTCAAACACTCTCCTTTCTGTGCAGATGTTCTTTGATGATCTTCCTTTGTGGGGATTTGTGGGGAAGATGCAAGAGAATGAAAACAAAGAGTCGCATCACATGCTATTTACCCATGTTCACTTCGATGTGATGTTCAATGGTAACCGCGTGGTTGAAATTAGTGTTCGCACTGATCCCAACAAGGCCGTGGATATTTCGGAGGAGAAGGACACGAAGGTGAAATTCACATTTTCAGCTCAGTGGAGTCCGACCACAAAGTCCTTTGACAAGCGCATGGAGAAGTACCAGAAGTATTCGTTTCTGCCCCAACATTTGGAAATTCATTGGTTCTCCATCATCAACTCGTGTGTCACTGTGCTACTACTGACAGGTTTTCTTACCACCATTCTGATGCGAGTGCTCAAAAACGACTTCATCAAGTAAGTTCGCTGCTCCCTTATTGGATTCATTTCCCATCTTTCTAGGTTAACAGGCCAGAGTTGTAATAGAGTAGAATGTTTGTGTGATCTCGTCTGCCTTCTGAATGGCATTTGCCTATTCTAAACTACATGTTCCTTGCAATGAGCATATCTGTCTGTTAGTCAGCTTGCTGTTCAGTTCTTATTCGTTCTCAACTTTACAACTTTTTCGTTTTCAGAATGTCCTACATGTCAACTCAATAGATCTGAATGTCCTGTGTAGCACATAAATGATTAGAGGATTGAGTAGCTCAATGAAGGAAATCCGCCTATTCATTATTTATTGTTTGCTTTTCCTGGCGGTTCTTAGGGCTTTCAATCTTTATTCATGCCTAAAGTGTAACAAGAGTATAAATTCATGGATTAGCAAGAGAGATCTGATGCCATTGAAATCTTTATACATCAGGTACACAAACGAGGATGAAGAGGAGCATGAGGAAACAGGCTGGAAGTACATCCACGGTGACGTGTTCAGATTCCCTCCGTATCCCAAGTAAGTGGATTGTCGTGCATTCAGGTTGCGGTGAAATTTCATGTTAGTCTGGCAGTGATTCTTTTCATCTTGTCCAATAAGTGAATTACGAATGTGTCTTGTTTTGAGGCATTGATTGTATAAATATTGAAGTCCGAGTTACTACGGTATTCAATTGTGTGTGCAAATAGACTATTTCACTGCTGCCAATTTCTGACATCTTCACACCTCTCTTGGATGCAGTTTGTTTTCTGCAGTCATTGGGAGTGGAACACAACTTCTGGTTCTCGTGTTCTTCATTTTTGGCTTGTCACTTGTGGGTGTTTTCTATCCGTACAATCGCGGCGCTCTCAACACTGCATGCCTTGTTATCTACGCCCTGACTGCTGGAGTTTCCGGTTACGTGTCAGCTCATCTATACCGTCAAATGGGTGGTGAAGCATGGGTACGATTCTCGGCAGATTTCGTCAAAAGACTGCGATGAACCTGTTTAAAATATCTTCTCGGCCCAGCATCATGATCGTCTTTTGCTCAGAAGCAGATGGACTATAGTGCTTATTTTTAGCGTGTTCAGAGAGATTGTTATTTGCTTCTTTTTTGTTCTTAGGGAGTAGTGTGTCCTGACATTAATCATTTTGCTAAAACGTTGACTATAATTTTATCTTCGTATCTGCTTTCTCCTGGCTTGTTGTCAGAACGAGCTCGCCTGGGCAATTTCTGATCGTCATCATTGTCTTGTGTTCCAGGTTAGGAATTTGCTATTGACAGGGGCCCTCTTCTCTGGCCCTCTGTTTTTAGTGTTTTGCATCAACAACACGGTTGCAATTGGTTATCGGTCAACACAGGCTCTACCTTTTGGAACGATTGTTGTTATAGCCATCATATGGATTGTCGTGACCTTCCCCTTGACTGTAAGTGCTCCTTGCATTTATTTTATATTCCGTTCTTGTTGCAAACACGAGCTCGGAATGGGAATATTTTCTGAGTCTGAGCATTCATTTTCAGGTTCTTGGAGGTATAGCTGGAAAGAATAACAAGTCAGAGTTCTATGCCCCATGCCGGACCAATAAATACCCTCGCGAAATACCTGCCTTGCCGTGGTACCGTAAGGCTATTCCACAGGTATGTCACTTTGGCTACACCTAACCTCAAATGAATGTTCTAAATGTGGTTTTTCATTTGATGTGTCTCTTAAAGATGCTGACTAAAATGGTTAGGAACGTTGGAAACCAGCTCTCGCATGTTTTTATGGAATATTTTGCATTGGGATGTTGCGAGTATACTTAGTAGACATTCCTTTACCCTCAAAAGCTGTTGTTCACAAAATTCCCGGAACAGCAGTTTCAAGTCGAGCAACAGTCATCAGAAGGTCCATTGCTGAGATAATAGTAAGTCTTACTAATGACTTATACTAGATACTTGAGCAGAAACATTCAAGTAAGAAAGGAGACTCTTCAGCTAATTGGTTCTCCTATGCGGTGACAGATGTGCATGGCAGGTTTCCTGCCGTTCAGTGCAATCTACATTGAGCTCTATTACATTTTCGCGAGTGTTTGGGGTCACAAAATCTATACCATCTACAGCATTCTATTCATCGTCTTCATCATCCTCATCATTGTAACGGCTTTTATCACCATTGCACTGACATACTTTCAACTTACTATGGAGGATCACGAGTGGTGGTGGAGGTACACTCTATTACTACAATATTTTATTTTATTTTCTCGTCCCCGATTATTTTTTTTCTTGTAACGTTGGATAATCAGACTTCCTAATTCTCATTCAATTTCCGTGCGACTGATTGGATTCAGGTCGGTATTCTGCGGGGGGTCGACTGGCTTATTCATCTATGGATACTGTTTTTACTACTATCATGTGCGTTCAGGCATGGTGGGGTTGATGCAGACATCCTTCTTCTATGGCTACATGGGATGCGTTTGCTATGGGTTTTTCTTGATGCTGGGTTCGGTTGGGTATAGAGCCTCACTTTTGTTTGTGCGCCACATCTATCGCGCCATCAAGTGTGAGTAGACTCTTGCTAGGGTCCTGCACTTTTAGTATTTATCAGCTCTTTAGGTTTTCCAGTTTATAATAGACTGTAAAGCTATAATATTACTCGATCAAACATTCAAGAGACATGAAAACTGTCAACGGTAGGTTTGGAGGTTAGGAGCGAACTGCTGTGCAATTCCACTTTTGCATACAGTAGAAGTCAGCTGTACAGTACAGTAGCTGTTTATCTAGTTAGGGAGGGGTTTAGTTAAACAAATGGCAGGTACAATTTCAGATTGTGGTCCTGTGTCTCAGGAAGCTTAGCACCTGCCGTTCAGATATTCATATTATTTCAGATTCATTTTCGATCTGACAGCGACCTTTGTGTCGATGAAACGAGATGTGAGCTTTCCCATGTTTCCAAAATTTTATAAGTTTTTGTCAGCAAATGAAAGAGAATGTCATTGCACCAAAGAATGTGTCCGAAGGATACGAATGCATAAATTATGAAGGTTCAAATTTTTATTTCAGGGATATAGCATTCCTAAATTATGAATGATTCAAAGTTTCACTACAGTAGTAGATATTGTACGGTATGCAGTTTTATTGGTTGATGATTTGTCACTGACACTTCAACATAATCTATATCCTACTATTTAATAAGGTAGGATGGACATTGTCCATTCCCAATTGCATCTCCTATATACAAATTCAAAACATATCAAATCAAAATCTTGGACTAGTGTAGATATGGGATGTAATTGGAAAGGGGATGATTTTGAAAATGCCTACTATTTAGCATATATCTTTCCAATCCAACTCTTGTTTTCATATTGTGTTTATTTTTTAACCTCCTAAAGTATGGGTACACCCATAATCAACACTGCCCAAAATGCCATACCTACATTTTTATCAAAAAGTGTCACAACCTAGATATTGATTACACAAGATGTACACAATCAAGAACCTAAAAGCCTAGGAGAGCCTAGTGTTGATTTTTGGTATTTGTACAAACAGTACTTTGAAAATTCATAACTTATTCATGCAGTGTCCAAGTAATGCATGTTGAAGTGCATTTAAATCTTCTTTCAATTACCTATAAAATACAATAAAAATCATTTATGTTTAATAAAATCAACTATACTCAATTGTATTACAACGTGTCCACAAAACTTTGAAGTTAAATAAAACCTTACCAAATTATTATTTTTAGTAGTTTACATTTTTGAGAAATTATTATTGAAGTCTAGTTTTACCATTAAAAATCTGATTTTGAAAATGATTATGTCCTTTGATTATGTCCTTTAACCTTATATTTTTTGGGTGACTTCAATTTTAGATTTGACATGCAAAAAGAAGATTCAAAGACTTCAAATCACTTTTACAGTTTTAACACCCTTGTGATCAAACATTATAATCTTTCAATCCATAAAGTGATATTGTTGTGTTTTCTTTTCCTATGTGATTTCTAAGATGTCTAGTTTGAATTTGTACAATTACAATTCAATTTTCTTTTATAAAACTTATCAAAATGTTGACTTTTTGCTCAATTTAGAAAAAATTCCAAGAAGCTTAGAAAAGGCCTTGGGCATTTAGCGGTTAAAGGTTGGAATAAGTACTAATGATCTCAATTTGGAGAATTTTTTCTTGAAAGTATTTTTCAAGATAGGGAAATTGATTAGGTTTTGGAGAATATCATTTTTATTTCAATAGGTGCTTAGGAGCAAAACCTATACCAAAGTAAACCCAAAACAAGTGAAGTAAGGTAGAAAAAAAAAACTATAAATAATTTAATTTTTAATTTGTTTCTTATAGATTGTATTTTTGTTTGTGTAGAAATATTTGATTAATTCCATTTGGATTAGTAATGTAAAAGTTATGAAGCCTCTTGTTTTGCAAGCAATCTTCGCAAATTCTTGAAAAAATAATGTATTGGATTCATTTTGAACTCAATTTTCACAATTTAAAAAAAATTACTACATTGTTTAGTTTTCTTTTTAGAACAATCTCACCATTGATATTAGTGTATTTTAATTCCATCTTAGAGCTATCAACAGTTCAAATTTTTCTTTTGTCTAGTAACCACTTCAAGTTAACAATTTTTTTAAGAATGAAAATTATAGGGTGTTTTTTTTAATTCTTTTCCTAGACCCTCAATTCAATTCTTCAACATAAAAAAATTTTAATTCAAAATTTGTGGTACAAAAAAGTTTATTTTAGAGGATTCAAAGCCTTCTAGTGAGGCTAGGAACAGAAAACTCATTTTCTTCACTTTAACCTTTAAAGTTCTTTCATGTTGAGAGGCCCAAAATTGCTTCAAAATACTAGTGGCTCCAAAGCAAGGCCTAAAATCTTCATCTATATTTACTTTTTAGCAAATCCTTCTTTAGAATCCTTTACTTAACTTGTTAGAGTACTCCTTCCTAAAATTTTAGAATAAGAACCCTTACCAACATTCCTTACCAATGAGGTGGAGATAGTGCCACATCATCAGGAACAAGCCTGAAATGGATACTTGGATTTCAAAAGTAATATTTTTCAACTATTCCTAAATGGTCAAATTTAATCTTTGAAACTTTTAACCCAAAAATGTGTAGATTCTACAACTTGCAATTTTCCATTAGTATGTTGAAGAAATAAGTTGAAAATACATATAAAAAATTCAACAAAAAAACATTTCATACTTATGCTTGAAAAAAATAGTAAGTAGAAAGAAGTAGAAAATGGTTAAAAATATTAAATTGTTAAGAATTTAGGTATGAAATTGAAAAATGGCAATCCCAATGATTGTATTGTTGTAATAAACAATCTACATCCTATGATTTATTTTTTTCCAAAGATACTGAAAATTGAGTTAAATAAAGGACTTCAAAGTTTATTTTTGAGTAGAGATTCCATAACTACCTACAAACTAGAACTCCTCATAACTTTCTTCTCATTAATCAAAATAGAATGATTCAAAGTTTCCATGTGTGTATAAATCTAGAAAACCAATTTCAAAATTTTGTTTCATAAAAAAGTGATTTTTTTGAGTTGCTTAGGCTCCAAAAGAAACTACATATCATGCAATAACTTTATAACCATGTAGTCAAAGTTATGAAAATTATTATGCCTCAAAGCTACTTCTTGACCATATGATGTGTGAAGATTTCAAAGGAAAAAAAATGAAAATTCTATTCTTAGTGAGTTGCCCAAATTTTCTATGTTTTCAAAAAATGTAGTTTGTTCCTTTAGTGGTTAACCCATAAACGCTGGGGACGCCATTTCTTGGCGAGATTGACTGTGCGGTAGTGAGTAGGAAGAGTCAAAGCATTTTTTCATCCATTTTTTGCTTCTTGACCTTTCATAGAGGATTATGAAGAGTACCTCATTGATTTTGTAATTTTGCTAGTGTTTGTATTCATGTGAATCAAAAGTTAGTAAAAAAAACGGATCACAAAATATGCTATTTTCAATATATTTTGGGAAGTTGTTGCTCCTTGCTTTACATCTAAAATTTCTCCACAAAATGATAGTTTTTGAATTTTAGACCAACTATTGAAATGAAGGTCATGTATTCTAGTTTCTACTCCAATTGGAATTTTGAAAAAATTCATAATATTGAATATTTTATTGCAATTTGAACTTTGGATGTATTTTCAATGCCTATTTCATTCTAATTATAGAATGATAAGGGATTTGAGTTTCCACCATGATGTTTTTCACTATAATGTACACCCATGGTGAAATTTTCAGATTTTTTGAAATATTTTTCTATTTGATATGATTTTTCTTCACTTTTTCTTCAGAAATTCTCAAAAAAATCAATTTTCCTTAAAAAAATCTAAATTTTTTGTGAAGTAAAGAAAACATGTAATTTCATCTCTGAAAAATAAATATAAATTTTTTCATGCATATCTAGTTCAAAAATGGCAACAAACTGAGGGATGGGAAATGAGGCCTAAAATCAATGGTTATAGGTCTGTCCTTTAAGGTTTAAACTCTTATGTGTTGTGATTGATATGGTCAAAGTTTTTAAAATTTCTTCCAAACATTCTCAAACCAATTTAGTGCAAGATCCTATGGTTGGATATGCAAAAATAATCAAATTTTTAAATTTTTAAATTTTGAGTGATTTTTGATTGAAAAATGATCTTGGGACTTTTAGCTTAATCAATGAAGTACATCTTTGATCATTTTAGACTAATCATACCTATAAAGACTCAATTTTTTTTAATCAATTCAAAAATCAGAAGTATTGAATAAGAAATACAGAGGTAAAAATTTGATGATGACTTCATCCAACTTTAAAAAGTTGCAGAAGCCAAATAAAGTGAAATATATTATATTAGAATGTTGCAAACATGAAATCTTTTCAAATTTTAGATTTTGAATCTTCCAGACACAGCATATAAAAATGTAACTTACAGTAATATTGTGAAATGTTTTTTTTTTCTTCCTCAAAATAAAATGCAATACTTTATCAAAAATGTTTTTTCTTTTCTAATCAAATGATGACTATTCAGATTTGAAGATATGGACACCAATTTAACCTAACTTACTTAAGGAGATACATATCTGGGTCACTTCTCTGAAAATTCACCCATGTGCCAATGGGATTGCAAAATCAAATCAATGCATTTCATGTCAGAAATGCAGCATTTACCACAGCTGTACCGCTCTCACTTCATGTACCTGCAGATTGCAAATTTTTATTAAAAAATTTACTTTTTATTTCTCTTTTTTCTCCTTATTTTCCTTGTTCTCCTTGAAATGAAAAAAAAAAAAATTTGCATTGCTGATTAGATGGTAACTTACAGTAAGGTGGGTACCCCCAAATCGACACTTTTTTTTTCCTTCTCTTATAAAACTGGTCAAATTTTCATTGATTTTCTTGTTGGCACTTTTCAGAAAGGAGGTTCCAACACACCAAATAACTCAACATTTGGATACCATATGCAAACATTATGAAGAAACAAAGTTTGGTTCTAAAACAATTTCTTCCACATAGGTACATAATTGAATTTGGAGATGTACTCAAAGTGAAAATGGCGGTTTAGGGTCAGTGATGTATTTGGAGGTTTGTGGTTTTTTATCTCTTGTCAGGACACGTTCTCGGATTGGCAATGCTACACTGTTTTGTATTTTTATTTGCAATAAATTCTCTTTCATTTGTAAAGATAAAATATAAAACATAAAAATAAATTTAAAAAATAAAAATAAAATAAAATACCATTCCAAACCAATCAGACATAGTAAGTTCCACTCACAGCAAACCAACCCCTTGTGGAAAAATATGACTCTCTTGGATGTTAACTCTGAAAGGATGGGTGTATGACCACTTTTATTATCAAACTTCAAAGTAAGTTCACTTCCTCTCTCGCTATGCTTCCAATTGGCAACTAAATATGAACAACTTTTTTTGAATTTCTAATTCTAGAGATGTCTCGTACAAGTCTTTAAAAAATTCAGTTTCTTTTTGTGAAAAATTTGAAATTTTCATTAATTTTTGAATTAAAGTGAAAAAAAAATCATATCAAGTTCAAAATATGTTTTTTTTAAATGAATTTTTTTCCATAAAGGCAAGTTATTGTGTAAAACATTGTGGTTCAAGAGAATTGATCATGTCAATTTAATATTAGAAAATCAACACTCCATGGTAATAGGCTCAAAGTTCAAATTGCAATAAAATATTCAATTTAAATATATAAAATAAAATTTCATTATAGAATGAAAACTAGACTTAATAAGCTTTAGAATAGAAACTTAAGAGTATGTTGAAAAAGTTTAGAAATATTAATTTAAACATAATAAAAAATTGTAATAAACTTCAAAATTCTAGGACATGGGAGCTTATATTATATTTAAAAAAATTATAAGTGAGTCATTAATAGTATTTTTTCACCATATTTTGTAGTTCTAAATTTTATCAAACCTTTAGATCCCATACATTTTATTTCTTAAAATACACTTTTTAGTACCTACTCGCAAAACATTGCTACTTGTAGAACATAGATGTGTACAATATACATAATGTTCAACTATAGAAAGTAGAAGTCCACTTTGTGGTATCTTTGTATGCTAAATGTCGTACTCGTCTAACAATGCACTTTGCAATAGATTTTTTGTATTGCAAGGCATACAATTGGATAGTTTTTACACTACTTGGTGACCTTACTATGCTTAAAACCATATAAATATCACCATAAAATATTCCCATGAAGTAAAATTAGATGTTTAAACCTTTGTAATAACACAATTTTTGCTAAACTTTTTGTGGATTTCAATGTATAAAATGCAACACATATACATGTGAAGGCTTATACATGCCTCTAGTACTAGTTCATGAACTTATTACAAGATCAGAAGATCAATCCAAATATCTAAACACCAATTCTTTGATTTTTTAAAAACAAACATGCAATAGTACATTGTCATATATCAACATACATTGTGACATATTTGTGTCTATTAAGTATATTAGTAGTGTATATCATGACATTTGGAGAGATTCCATACCTTAAAATGCATTGATTCTTACACCATTTTATGCAATGTAAGATTTCTAACATCTCTCATGTTTGCACAAAAGTTTTAGATCTTGATGGTTTTTATGTTATTCAAAAGTACATGCTAAGAGTGACTACGTTTGGCTTGTCTAAGATGTAAAGTGTTAACTTCTAAAGGTTAACTCCTAAAGCCTTAAGGAAACACTTTGAACTCTTTGAGAACTCAAGCACGTAATATTGACTTCATATTTTGGATTTGTTGCATGAAAATTTGAAGATAGCTTCTACTCATCATACTCTATGCATGAAGATTTGTTGCACATCATTCCAATAAGCATTGCAAATAAGTTTTTGTTTTGTTTTAATATCAAAGTGGGTAGCTAAATATATAATTTAAAAACAAATTATTTAATTTTATTTGGTTTGATAGATTGATACCTACACAAAAACTTTGAGCCACTTATTGTTATATAAAACTTATGAGGAGTTTTATTTTGTGGGCAATGAAGGCTTTGTTGTACACAATTTTAAATTAAAAAAATAAAAACAATGACATGGGATACATGTTGCTTACTAGACATTCTCACCAATAGGATTGACATTTATTGGATTCTTGTCAAAGTTATTAACAATTTAGTTTTTTCTTTTATCAAGCACTACCTTCTACTTTATGATTTTTTAAAAGATGAATCAATATGAAAGTTTTTTTACTTCATCTTTAGGAAGGGCTTCAAAAAATTGCTTTTTGAGGTTTAGGCACATTGATCTTGCATTGGAGAGTGGGGGGGCACCTCGGGGGTCACTCTAAAATTCTAGGAGGATGTATTTGAACAAGTTAGCCAAAAATTCCTACGATTGGATTTGTTAGAGAATAAATATTGATAAATATCATAGCCTTGCTTTAGGTATGAGTTTCTTAAAGCAATTTTGGGCCTCAAATCATGACAAAACTTTTGGGATTAATCCTAAAGGACCAACCTCCTAAATTTTGGCAACATAGAGATTTGGGGCAAGTACATGTGACTAGAGATTTCCATGCTTTTGGCCCAAACTTTAATAGAAGTTGTGGATGAAGAATATCTTTGATGTGCACTAAAATTCAAGACATTTGGAAATATGAGTCAAAAGTTATAACCTAATATGTTATTTTTTTACGTAAATGGGCAGTTTGGGAAAATTTTAAAAATCACTTTTTTTATAAACAAAAATTTGAAATTGGTTTTGACAATCAATTATGGATTCTCTACTCTAAAATAAATTTCAAAGTCCTTTATTTTACTCAATTTTCAATATTTTTGGAAAATATGAAATTATAGGATGTAGATTGTTTATTGCAACATTGCAAACATTGAGATTGGCATTTTTCAATTCCATAACTAAATTCTCAACATTTTAGTATTTTGAATTGTTTTCTACTTGTTTCTACTTACTATTTTTTTTCCTATATGTTGTACTATAGGTACAATTCCAAATGATTTGAAATTTTTTCAAGCATGTAACCAACTTGTTTTGAAGAATGAATCCAAAGAAGCACCACCATTTTAAACATTTTTTCATACAAATGTGACCTTGTGAAGTGCAGCTGCCTGGTTTTTTTGCAAGGCCCCCAAAAGGATTTTTGTACATTCGAATGCTAATATCTTGCAATCTACATGGTGGAAATTTCTGAAATTTTTTCCACATGTTCTCAAGTCAGCATAGTACAAAATCCTACAATTACATGTGTCCAAAAATGTTTTCTTTTCCCAAACTTGATACTTGTACTAGAAATGGCAGATTCAGAGCGTTTTCGGTGAACACATAGTCACAGTCCTTTACGAGTTAATCAATCATAATCAAATTTAGAATTTTAGTAAAATTGTATCAGTCAGTTTTGGTGGGTCGGTGGTTGTTCTTCTCTTTTTTGTTTTTGTTTTGAACCTGACTATTGTACTTTTGCTGCTAATGATCATTTTTCAGAATTTCGATGTTCAGTGAATGGATATCGAAATGTCTAAAAATGCATCTTTGATCTGAATAATCTCTTATTATAATGAAGATCCAAAACTTTCGTTCCATCAGTCAAGTAAATATTTTTCAAAAAGTAGATATCAAAAACACATTTAACATGTGGCAAAATGGAAGGAATTTTTGGGGTTCGGTTAAAGTGTCCCTCCCCCCCTGAAAAGAGACGAAATTTTATTATATTCCAGGTGCACAGTTCATTGATCACCGATCGACCTTTCCTGTAGCAAGTTGGACCAAACCGCAGAAACGTAGAGTGCAAGTGGGGTCCAAACTGTTTTGTTTTTTTGTTTTTTTTTCATTTTGGAGAAGGAGCCAGTTGTTCCTTCTCTACTCATGTGATACTTGGTGATATCTATATGGAATCTCGATGATACTTAAGTAAAAATTTGTCTACTAGTCTCAAAATACAACAATAATCTGGCTATTTTGATCCCCCAAAATGAAAATTTCCTTCACAAAAAATACCTACAAATTTTTTTGGCTGCAACTAATTGGCAAAAAATCCTGCATAAAAAACAACATTGGGTTCAAATAATAAATCTTATTCCTATTTCCGATTCATCTACTTTTGGTTGACCATTGAGAACAAATAAGGTGGGTATCCCCACCACCACCGCCACTTTTTACTACCCTGCCTAGTTACTATTACTAGGGTGTTCAATTTTTCATATTATTCCCTTGTTGACAAGTAAAAAAGAAGTTCCAATGCACCAAAGACATTTGGATACCATATGCAAAAGTTAGAAAGGGTCCCAATTTTTTTTTGGGTACTAGATGTTCTAAAATCGTTTCTTCAACATATATACATAGGCCTATGTTGATTTTGAAGATGCACACGAAGTAAGCTTAATGATGGTGGTTTTGCAATTTTGGGTGTAAGGAAGTGCCATGGAAATGTGCCCCCCTTTGTCACGGTCCGCTCATCAGTGAGTGCAAGCCAATGTCTCCCTCCATTTTGCTTCCCCAATCTTGCCCCAATGATGATGGGGGCCGGCAGGCCGGACGCTGCTGATGTCCATCAAGACTCCCCAAACCCGGTCAGGTCTTGTAAGATATACCAGTCTAGGCCTAAATAAGTTAAGTTACATGACCCAGGTCCTCCTCCAACACAAAATTCCAAATTCTGCAAAAGCCCTTGGCTCAGAAAATTGGGGTGAAGTTGCGTGCATGCTATTAATTGCACTGATAATATCAGTCGACCAAGTCAATCATATCACTCAGCAAGGGACCAAAGGCTACCGGCAACAAAACAGAACAACCCACCCGGCCCTTTTCTTATAAGTGAAGAGACCCCACGTAACTTACGCACGCTTCACACCTAGAGGCTGGGGCTGGAAAATCCTCACTTGTAATTGGACAAAAGGCTGAAATTCTCACTTGCGATTGAAAAAAAAGGCTGAAATTTGGACAGTTAACCTTTAGGTGTAAAGCGTCCCTTAACTTAACTTTTAACTTTTTGCAAAGAGAATTTAAAGTGGCTGCACCTGGCCGTTCCGTTCCATTCACTGGCCACATATCCAACGGCTTCAGTTGCCCTTCCAATAACTTTACTTAAGCTTGTTAGTGCCCGCCCGCCAGCCCTCCCGGGCAGTCCATATTGGGCTGACACCCACACTCCTTTACTTCAGCGACATCCAGCATGTGTGATCAAAAACTGAAGCGGAGGATAACGCGTATCCCGGTTTCTTCCCCACCCGGCCGGCCAGACTTTGGCAGTGGATGGAATTTGCTTCACATTATTGGCCCAGCCCAAGGGGGTGGCAAGAGTGGCTTGAGTGGCTCGGCTTGGCTCCTGTATGCATTCATTCTCATGTTTTTTTCTGCTGTAACCACCTATCCTAACATAAAGTTAAGGGCGGAGGGCCATGATCTGCATCTGAGTGAGTGATTGTACTTCAATGTGGAGATTGGGCACAAGGAACAAGAAAAAGGGGAACCAAAGGGGCAGGGCCGGAGGAACAATTGGAGTGGATGGAGGAGAGACAGGGCGTTCAAAGGTGGGTACCCCCAAAACCCACCACTTTTTGCTACTGTGCATGGTTGCTATTATTAGACTCGTTAAATTTTCATTGGTTTTCTTGTTCGCAAGTGAACAGAGGCTCCAACGCACCAAAAAACATGGCATTTGAATACAATAGGTAAAAGTTAGGAAGGAACAAAGTTTGGTTTTAAAATTGTTTCTTTTGCACAGGTACATAATTGGTTTTAGACATGTACACAAAGTGAAGATGGCGGTTTAGGGTCAGTGGTACATTTGGCGAGGGGGGGGAAGGGGGGCGGCTACCTTGAAGGTCACATGGTAAGGCAAGGTTCTATTCCATGACTTATTAATATATAAATTACAATGAATTAAAAAGGCAAATCATGTACACGATGCAAACTATGTAAAAAACAATCAGGCATAGATATGCAATTTTCCCCCTGAAACTCCTTGCAAGCCAAAATGGATTTTGAAAAATTTGGGCATTGTGAGGTGGGACCCACCTTAAAGGTCACATAATAAGGCAAGGTTTTATTCCATGATTTATTAGAGTTGGACAAATCTACAAATTACAATGAATTTAAAAAGGTAAGTATTGTTGACAATGAGTAAAAAAACAATTGGACATAGATATGTAATTTATCCCTTGAAGCTCCTTGCAAGTCAAAATGGGTTTTTGGAAAATTTCGGCATCTAAAATTTCGGTATGAAATTTTGGGTATTTTTTTCATATTTCTTTTTTGAGAGTAGGGACACAAACAAACTTCTTGGAAAACAATTGAAAAAAAAGGTATATATTTTTTTGGTTTTGAGCCCCAAACTTGGGCAAGCAAAATGCTATATCATTTTGCTTTGAAATTTAGTTAATATGAAGCTCTTGTCATGTACAAAGTCCAAAATTTGTTTGCAAATTGATTTGGTGATTTTAAAAGAGATGAATATGATTGGTTATTTATAGAAATAATCTTTTGACTTTAGAGGTGCTTGATGAGGTTATTTCATAAAGATTAAAGTAACTTTACTATTGTTTCACTACTTATTTTTGAATGTGGCAATTTACCAAGTCTTTTCCATCCATTGCTATAATTAATTGGTGGTCAAGTATTGACTAAAATTTTATACAATAGTTGAAACAAATAACAAATCTAAGTTGGATTATTATTAAACTATTTTTAAGATGGGATAGGTTCTACATATGACCAATACCAATAATATATGAATCTTGGTTGTCAATACTTAAAAAGGAAGCATTATAACATTATCTCATAATAGAAAAGTCATTATATTTATAAATATACACAAAAATGTGGATAGATGTAAATGAAGTGTTTTAAGCACTACAAGAGAAAGGTGTGTTTTAAGTATAGACTATAAATAATGATCTTTTAGGAGATTTTCAAAAAAATTCATCAAAAACCCTGGGGAGTTCACTCAATGTATTTATTGGATCACGTGTGAACAAAATCTTTGACCCCCTATCTTATATGAATAAAAAATCATTTAAATAGTTTGAAAAATTTATAATATGTTTTACTAAGTTGGAAGTTCATATTGTGAATTTTTGAAAATTTTCTTTATCTGAAATAATTACTTACAAATTTTGTAAGAAAAAAAATACACTATATAGTGGGAAAAAAATTTCGACCCCCTATTTTATATGATAAATAATATTTTTTAATATTTTTTAAATTTACAATAAATGAAGTCTTGGTTAAAGTTTACGCATACCAAAGTTGGATACAATTGTCATTCAAATGCAATCTTGATAAATATTTGAAGTGAAAATACAGTCATTTTGGTGCAATCTTCAATTGTGCATTTGAATATCTTGTTGAATCCAATTGAATCCAATTTTTTTCACATAAAAGATATATTGATTATGTAACAACACACAAAAATTTGGAGCTAAATCAAAATTTATTAAAAAGTAAACAGGGATAGAAAATTGACTTGATCACACGTGATGTCCAAAGCATACATTGAGTGCCCCCCCGGGTAAAAAACACATGTATTTCTAGTAAAATTTAACTATAAATCTCCTAAAAGGTAATTACTTTTGGGATTACTAGTATTATACTTAAAACACCTCTCTCTCTTGTAGTGAAGGGGCTGACAAATCATTCATGATACTTAGAGAACAAATGAATTCAAAAATGCAAATGCAATCTTTAATCCATTCAATTAAACTCCTAAAGAACAAATTGACCATGATGTAGCCGATGAAATTCTTCTAAGCTCTTACAAGGTCAATTTTGAATACATCTATTTAATTTTTCTATACATAATGTGTATATGTATCTCCATTCTTGAAATGTTTATTTATTTTTAACAAAATTCTAATACAAGTTTCACAATTGAATTTAAAAAAATTAATTAATTTTTTTAAAGATTTTTCTTAATGCACTAGAAAATAACAATTTTTGACAATTTTTACACAAAATGAACCAAAGTCCTTCACGAGATCCTTTATGGTTTAAATTCAATGGATGATTTCATCACAATGCCAACAAGGCATCTTTGGGATCCATGCAAAGACATATGTTTTTTCATGAATAATAAAAGAAAATAATTGATAAAAAGATCATTGCAATTTACTTGTGTTTCCTTCTTTGTGGATGGTCTTCTTCACATTAGGGTCACTTCACACTATGGCCAAAGGCCGAGAAGACGTGGGTTTCTACCAATCAAATTTTAAGAAACCAAAAGTTCAACCTCTCAACCCTTCACACTAGAAGGCACAAGTCCAAAGGCCATTACCCTCCACTTATCTACATAGTAATAAATTGCCTACATGACAACAAACTCTCAAAGGAAGTTTGGGTTGGCTAGAAATGGAGACCCAAACTATGTCCGAGAGGCCATCGACTTATCACAAGATCTCACTAACTGCTAGATTTGTATGGGTTAGGACTTTGGGCTTGGCCTTTGAAGACTTCACACTATGGCCATCCCAATTGAAAGGCCATGGGAATTCATTGCTAAGAGTTGGTGGCTTCATACTATGATTGTTTAAGTTGAAAAGCCGTCTAAAGGCTCCAATTCTTATTATTTATTGCTCATTTCTTTTTATTCTCAACTAAGTTTGGCCACCCAATCCTACAACTTATAGACTTGGATGGCCATAGTGTGAAGTGGCCCTTAGATGCTTGTTTCTCAATTTCTTAATTGTTTGATGCCAAATTTTTTTTTTACAATTCCCACAAAATTACTTGATAAATTTTCTACATTTGATAGTATACTAATACACAAAACATTGTTCACCAATACTAGCTTGGAGCCATTTAGGCTTTTGCATTCCCTCAAAAACATGATCATGCCCTTTGCTTTGACTAAGTCACTGAAAAACTTGCACCCTAAGCAACACTTCAATTTCTCGGCAAATTTAGGTCAAAATCTTACCTTAATTTGGTAGTATCTATCACTACACCAAAGGAAAAAAATGAATTTTTTTTTAACGACATTGCCCAAAATGTCTACAAGATTTGCCAAACTTCGGACAAAATTTATTGCAATGAAAGTATATACATGTGTATGGATGTTCAAAAAATGGATGATTATTTTGACCCATCTAAAAGGGTAAAAGTTTAAGGTGAAGAGCACGCAATTTATAAACTAATCAAAACCAAACACTATCCCCCTTAGTAAGGTATGTATACTTCAAAGAAACACTCTCCTAATTGTGCCACCTATCTACAACACAGTTCAAGATTTCAAGCTCAATTTTAAAGCTTGACATAGGTGGCGCAACCAAGATAGTGTCTCTTTGAAGTGCACATACCTTATCCAACCTCAATTTTTTAGATTCAGGGACTCAAATTGTAAATAAACTTTACAGTGTTATGGACTATTTTCCCATTGCTTTTAAAAAACAAAGGGAGCCACTTGCCTTGCCACATAATGTCACTTGGTAAGTTAAATCCAACCATGGCTTTTTTTAATTGGCATTATAGTGCCAAATTGCACCAGAAAAAATAATTTGGCTTATAATTGTCAATAAACCCTAAATTTTTTTGTTGTAAAACTTCAAATTAAAAAAAACATTGGATGAAAACATAATTATGCACTATAATGTGTAGTAATGTGATACTCCCTTTGTCTTTGAGACAAAGGGAGTATTTTCTATTCAATATGTGGATGAATGTTGAAATTTGAAGCACCACGATAAAAATTTATATCGCCACATTGGCACTTCATAAAAAAATGAAAAAAAAAATGAAAAAAACCCTAAACCCCACCTAATCCTACAGTAATAAGTTTACCATAAGTTCTGTGATTTTCGAAATTTGAGAAACTAACTTCGCCGCCTGGCTGACACTTCTGCACATGTCCGCCTCCTGAAGATTAGTTGGAAAGCTTCACTCCCTTTGCTCTCCACATGTGCAAGTTGCCCCTGAGGCGACTAAAAATAAACAGAAAATGCTGGGATAGAGCCATTGGATTCCACACGCTTGGCAGGTGAATGCATCTGTCGCATCCACACAGATGATGAGTGAGACCCAACAGTTTGATGGAGAGTGACACACAGCAGGGAATCCAAAACTGCCATGATGGATTGACTGACTGACGCAATGGACAGAGCAGGGGAGGGAGAGAGCACGGCAGAGCTCAAGGGGAGGCCACAAGGTGATAGACAATTAGACAAAAATCCCATTAAGATAGACTCCGCACAGCTGGAAAAAAAAGAAAAGAAAAAGAAAAACCCACCACAAAACAAAACACAAAACCCCCCCACCAAATAAGCTTCACTGTACATGAACTGCCCACATCTGCACATGTGCCTCATTTTGCATCTAACAACATGGATCTTCTTTGCGATTCAGCAATAGATTTACTTATGTATCCACTCAGTAGGTTGTACACGGCAGGAAGCGAGTGAGTATGCAGCCCTGCAGGTACCACTTAAGTGGCTGAAGAAAGCCTGTTCACTTAATCCTGAAGTGATTTTCCAAGTCACTTGCTGGTTACCAGAGTTGCAAGGACATGGTGTTTTCAAGTGGGGTGAAAACAGGCAGTCGTCGTACAACTTGGGGTACTATATTGGTGCTTTTTGTTTTGCCAGAAGCAGAGTACATTTTCCCATTTCACAGCAGCTGACAGATGCTCTCATGAAGAGACCCAAGGAAGATTTGACAGATCCCAGTCATATCATACTATCATACACCAGTTTTGATGTTTCCAAGTACAGAATGCCCGTGGTTGCGCTGCTGCTGCATATACAGGCTGCTCAAGTTCTTACTCAGATACTATTTGGTCACCAGCCCTAGATTGACAAATAGGTGCAGAGCCATCAACATAGGAAACAAGTAGGGCACTCAGTTACCATTGCGAACCAATTCGGTTCAAACTCGAAACCACCGACACCTGATCCCGAGTAAAAGTTTGGGCACCACGGACTTCGAAGTTACTAACGACACGACACTACACACGACCCTACACGCATCAAATGTCGACACTTGGAAACAAAAAGAATAAGTCCACCCAATCATCGGACAAAACTGATGCATGAGAATATCCAAGATCACTGCTCAAACAAGCTCATTCAGAACACAAACAGATCCTAATACTAACCATCGTCTTCCGCAATCAGAACAATTCAAATCTTAATAACAGTATTCATACAAAACTCATGAACCTCCACATCAGCCGCATAAAGCCTCCACCAAACGCATCACTAAGCTTCGTTGTGGACATTCACCACAGACGTCAAGACCAATTTCACATGCAAAAATGTAACAGACGGCCAACCCAAACTCGGAGCTTCAAAAGCAAATGAAAACAGGAACCATTAAGCAAACGCGTGAACATTAGGAAGGCCAGGAAAGGAGTAAATCAGCAGGTCATGTTCAATCATACACCATGTACAGCGCCGAACACCCGTCCAGTCCTACCAGTTCTTAACGTTCTTACAAAATTTGCCCAAAGTGCGTCTGCCCTGCTTGGGGTGGACTGCGTGTAGAGCGTCCAGCCCATCCCTCGACGACAGCGTCACGCTGGGTTTGATCCGTCCTCGCAGTTTTAGTTGATGATGTTGTGTGTTCATCTTCATCTTCTCCTCCTTCTCACCCTAGCTCTTCTGCATTCCACCGTTCGTGGACTATTGCTGTTGTTGCTGTTGTTACCACTAGCACTCTATCTTGGCTACGAAAACCATGGCCGCTCGCCGCCCAGGAGCGTGTTGTCGGGCCCATACATCCCCGAGGGGTCCAGCAGCGGCGACGACGACGGCAAGTTGCTGCGCACGCCGCCGGCGCCGCCCCCGCCCAACTGAAGCTCACTCGGATTGGAGGTCACGGCCTGCTGCGCCAGGTCCAGGCCCTGGTCGTATAACACCCCTTTGAAGATGTGCCCGCCGATCTTCACTGTGGCTTGGTATGCGAACTCGTTCTCGCCGTCTTCCACGCCCGTCACCCTCACGCACTTGAACAGCGCCTGCGCACGCACCTCGGGCGGCAGTCCTCCCCGAGCTTGAGCTGCGAGGAACAAATTCCACATTCCACATTAAAATCCCGATGCAAACAAAGAATGCAAATGGATGAGAGTGTTACTGGAAGATTCCGGTTCTGGTTATTGCTATACAGTATTCATGGTTTGAAGGCTCAGATTGTGGCATCCGTGTATTTGATACCGCATTCGTGCAACCCCCAAGAGCTAAGAGAAGATTGGAGATTGCTAGCCCTTGGGTTCTGCACTGATGAGAGATCGCCTACTCGGATGCCTCATATCGAATTTTAAATTCGATTACAAGATGCCCAGAAGCAATAGCCAAAAACCGGAATCTTTTGGTCACTTATCGTCGTGACACAATCTAGTGTGTGGGAGGCGACGATCACCTGGTTGAGATGGATGACCCGAGTTTATGTCGGAGCCGCGGGGTGAATTGGCCGATGTGGTGGTCATGGAGGTGGTGGCGCCGGCCGGGGCAGCGAGCGCGAGGATGCGGGCGCGCTTCGACTTGGGCCGGGGCTGGCCCGCGGCCGCGGCTGCTGCCTCCGCAGCTTGACGCTCCCGGCGCTTGGACGCGGGCACCCAAGTGCTCTTCACGTGCGTGGCGCAGTCGAAGTCGCGGCTCTTGCAGCAGGTGCGGCATCGCTGGAACGTGCAATCCTTCTTCGCCTGGTTTCCACACTCTTGGCACGCGGTCGACCCATGACCCATCACTTTAGGGTCTTGCGACGACACCGGCGGCACCCGATGCTGCTGTTGCTGCTGCTTCCCTGCATCTGTTTCAAATCCGTGTTAATAAAATGATTTAAATCGAAACATCAAGGCAATCCAATGTTACATGGATGAGCTTGAATGAATTCGAGGGGTGGGTAGGGTGAAAAATTTGGGCAGACCTAGTTGGAGCTGCTGATGCACTTGGTCGACATTGGGCGGGGCACCCGCGGGGTTGTTGTGCTGCGGAGGGCGGGCTTCTTGCAGCGGTTGCACATCCATCACCCGCACCGTGACGTCGTCCCTCACAGCGCGAGCAACCGCCCATGACTCCACTCCTCCCGCCGTGCTTCCCTGCTGATGGCCACCTTTTTCCACGCTGCCGCTACTGCTACTTTCAGCCTCTCCTCCTCCTCGCCCCGTCTCGCCATAATTCGGAGGTTCGCTGCCAACAATCACTTGCTGTTGCTGCCTCTGCAAACTCTGCTGGTGTTGGTGATGTTGCTGTTGCTGTTGTTGGTGCTGATGCTGCTGTTGGTGTTGATGCTGCTGTTGATGCTGCCGCTGATGCTGCTGAAGGGAGCGCTCGTGCTGCTCGACGTCCGAGTCACGCTGCTTCAGCAAGGCTTCCGCGTACGCGGACCCGAACTCTTCCCCGCCGCGGGACAAGATGTCACGGAAAATTTCGCGCTGCTGCTGCTGCTGCTGGCCAGCTAGTCCAACGCCCAACGCGCCCGCGCCATCGGTGAATCGATACCCTCCTGTAGGCCGCCCCCACAGCCCTGCATGAGTCCCCGGGGGCACGGCGTCGCTCAGACTGACCGGCACCCGCGGCGCGAAGCCGAAGCCCAGTGACAGATCCCCGTCCTTGAGCGGCCCTCCCTGCTCCACCCTGCCTGCCACCGTCACCCCTCCTCCCTCCCCCCCGCCGCCTCCACCGCCCGTCGTCGTCACCGCCGGCGCCACGCTTGCCACACGGAATCCCCAGATCGCATCCCGCGCACTCAATTCAACCCAATTCCGCCCTCAATTCGCAACAGACACTCAATTCGCCCACATTCTCCCACGTCCCCCACCCCTCTCACACTCAGCCGGCCTAGCTCCTCCCTCACGAATCCCTCCGAAAACTCACAATTTCACAGCACCCACCACACCCCAAACTCACAATTTGGCACCACCCACCTCGCCCCAAAACTCACAATTTGGCATCACCGCCACCCGAATCCCGACGGGCCCTTCGCCCCCGAAGCGGGCGTGGCGTTCCCAGAATCCAGGAACGCACCGCCCGGAAAGGTGAAGAGTAAGACCAACTAAAGGCGTGCGTGAGCCATCGAATCCCACTACCCCGCCCCCAGCCAGCAGTGAGAATTGTTCCTTTCCTTTGTTCTCCCCAGGTGAGCTACTAGTAGAACCCCAGACGCGCCCGTCGTAGCTGGTGTCGGGTGAGCAGGTGCAACCGTCCGTCTGCTGAGAGCACAACCCCGTTGCCTGCTGGCCAAGGCTGCTACGCTAGTGATGGCCCAGAGGAGGAGCAGCAGCAGCAGGCCCGCCCAGAGCAGCTACGCTGCTACCACTAGACGTCACGAGCGTCGAGCAGCGAGACCACTAACTTACCAGGAGAGCCCAGCAGCGACGAGCAGGCAGCCAATACCATCATACATAGGCCACCACCGAATCCTCCTAGAGCTAGTCGACGAGGATTGAAAAAGCTCTACCACTATCACTATGGCTAGGACTGCGGGGAAAAGGGTGCAAGTAGTACTGCTGCTTCAGCTGGTCCATGAAAGGGGGATTTCCTACTGCGCGTCCCAGTCCATTAGCCAGGGGGGGCCTAAGAACCTGGGCGGGGCCTAAACCTGGGCACGCCTGGTTCAAAGTGCGGCGGCGAAAAGCTCGGCGCAGCCACGACGAGAACCTGCGAGACCTGCGAGCAATGCAAAGAACTAAAGTAAGTGACGGCGAGTGGGGCGAACGATACGAGCTCGCCCAGCAGCAGCCCCAGCAGCAGCAGCCCCACTGCGGCCACTAGTTTGGCTCTCTTTCTAAGCCAAGTGGTGACCCCGCCCCGCCCCACCCCCGATAGGATGGATGAACGTCGTTCATTCCCATCAGTTTCTCAGCCAAGTGGTGCAGTGCACTGCAGACCCCACCCCACCCCGGCTCCGATGTGGATGAAGGGGGGAGTGGATGATCATCGTTCGTTCGTTCGGCGGAAGTTCCTTGGGCTGCAGTAATTGCGCTGCCTGCTTCCTTCGTTGCGGCCCCCCCTGGCGATGAATGAAGGAATGAATGAATGGCGGTTGTAGCGGGACTGACTGAGGCTGGCGGGCTGGTCTGGCTGCCGTGAGGCGTGCTCGTCGGTCTTCATCAGTGAGTCTATCGATCTACAGTAGCTTAAGTTATGACCCTTGGGGTTGATGATGATCATTTGATTGCCACTACGTTGGCTGATCGCATTAATTAATTAGTGCGGTGGGAATGGTGAGCACTGGTGCATTTACAGGAGCTGGTGCTGGTGCTGGTGTTCATGTGTTGGACGGGAGGGAGGGACGGAGGGACCGGCTGTTGATGACCTTGTGATTAGCAAAGTGCGTGGCTCCTTCACTTGGGGGGGGGGGGGGGGCGTTCACGCCAGGACAGAAAATCTTAATTAACTACTTACGCTTGCAGTAAGTTAGGAGGAGAGGGATGAAATCAAAATTCTACCGTGGACACTTTTACTGTGCAGTAAATCAAGGGGGGCGCCTCTTAACTCTTGACCCATGGATTGCCCCGTATTTTATCCCTGCAGAAAACACTGGAATTTTTTATTTGCTGCATACGATAAAATTTGCATATTCTAAATTCATATTTACATGGCACAAAATAGGGGGTAATAAGGATATCAATCCTCCCTAGCCAATGTAGGAACCCACCTGCTGAGAATCATATTCTTTGTCACCATGTAAAACTATTAGAACATCTTGTTTTTGCAGTGGGTGAAAATTTTGAGTTTATATTGGGAATCAGAAATCCCTTGTTATTAGCTAAGGGTGGTTAGGAATTACAAAAGTAACCAACTACAAAATACAAGGTAAGTTCTTAGTATTTGGAATTACGCACGAGTCTCTAAGGCAAAACGTACAGTTGGATCATGAAATGAATAAGTTTGACCCTTTTAAAATATATACCTTTGACACAAGCCCTCAAGCACTACAAGTTATTATGTTGAAGTTCTTTTGACCATCAAAAAAAAATGGGGGGAAGAATGGCATTGTTTACAAGATATATGACCATACTTGGCTTTAATAAGTGCAAAAGCAAAGCTCGTTCAAATGTTCAAGAACCTACACACAAATGAACAAATGATGGAAGATAGTACACTAGAGAGGGACATTTTTCTCTTAAAAGGTAAATTAAAACAATCATGCGATCAAAATTTGATATTGAAGAAAGTTGTAGCTTGTTGGCAATATAAGACTCGCGAAGAGGTCTTGTTTACCCTTGGATTAGGGCAAAAACAAGATGGGATTGTGGCTTTCGTAAGTTTGTTGATGCAAATGTTGATTGCACACAAAATTGTAATAGAAATATTTTGAAGCATAAAATGTGGATAGCCTTCCTCACGACAAATGAGTCGTGAATAGGTTTTGATAGTACTTTAGTGAGGAAAGTTTGTCTAAAATGTAATAGTATTTATAGTACAGTAAAAGAGTTTGATCTTGTCTTTATTGATTTGATAATCTATAGGGGATTATGGAATGGTACTTTTAGTCCTAACAAAGGTTCTATGCTATATGTGGTTGTTTATACTTTATTAAGTTTGAAGATGAATGAAATTGAATTCGCTATCCACATCTATTTATATTTCTAACAATGTTTAGCACTTTGTTGCTTCTTGAAAGAATGTATATTTAGGAAGTTTGCTATATTTATTTTAAATTTTAAATTCAATAGAGGTAGAATTTAATCTCGATAAAGATTTGTTGCAGTTAAGGTGAGCGTTGAATGAGAGAATATAGTTTGGATTTTCATTACACTTGCATTTTTTCATTAAACTTTAAGCACTTAGGTCATTTACACTAACTCTTTCATGCATGATTTTTCTATCAAGACTTATTAAAATATATTCCTATTATTTTGTGCTTAAAACTATATTATTATTGCAAATTCTAAACTTTCAAAAAAAATATTGAAAATAATTAAATTGTAAAAATTCAAGTTCAAATGTTAGTTTCAAATCTTAAAAGTTTTAAATATAATTGTTTTTGAAAGGATGTAATATATAATAAAGAATCAAATAGAATTATTCTTCAAGTCCAACTCTAATTTCATCTTTTTTTTCCTTTGATTGCTTCAATATATAGGTGAATCTATTAATTTATAATTAATGGAGTACATCCTACCATTTTAGATTGGTTGAATCCATAAAGATATAGAATTAGAGTTGTCAAGTTTGAAAGTCATTAGATGAGATTTGGGGGGGCTAGAGGGCTGTTTCGGGCCTGTTTCCAGCTCCGTTCCCCCCGATCTTCTCGAACTCTGGTGTCAGACATTTTAAAAATAAAAATAAAAATAAAAATAAAATAAAATTTTGAGTCCTTAAAATGAGAAACAAAGTTAAAATTCATTTTTTTATTTTTATTTTTTTTGAAAAAACTGACCTGGTAATCTCTCGGCTAGGTTAGTATAAGTGGAGAACGGCAGGATTCGGCGTTTCTCAGGTGGGTTTTGAGTTGGGAACTCGCAGCCCTCCCAAGCAGCCAAAACACATGTAATGTAATGAGTTCATCCAACTATCAAAGGTTGTATTAAAAGCTAAATGATACATATACAATTAAACTAGTCATAATATTACAAATTGAGATATACAATTGATTTCAACCCCTTTACAGGGGTTTTTAGGCTTTGGCTATCCATTTAGCTACATAGATCAAAGATTTTCAAACAAGACACTCTCATGTAATGCATGCATGAAATTTACCATCATATTTTTCAACAAAGGACTCTAGGTTTTTTCAATGAGGTTAAAATTTTTTTAATTTATTTGAAACTTTATTGTGTTGTTGGTTTCATCTCAAATTTGGTAAAATAAGGGAAAAAATTGAAAATTTGTCTAAAAAATAGATATTTTTATTGTTGATATATAAACTAATGTACTCTTAAGTCACATATGTTTTTCAAATGTATTATATTTCAAAGATGTGTAGGGAAGTACCTTTAAGGAACTATTTGAATTCTTCATCTACCTAATGTGTGAACTTTTTGCTCGTATAATGTGTAATAAATATACTATTTAAGCCCTTCTAAACTATTAAAATTTTGGTTACAATTCATAAGTAAAATTTTGTAGTGTGAACAAACACTCAACCATTGCTTGGGCATATGGTATAGAGAACATTAAAGCATTTGCACTACAAGGGGTTTAGTACTATAGCCTTGATTTGCATTCTAAGACTATTCAAATTTCTTCACATTTTTGGTTGACTTGAATTTGATCAATGCAAAACTTCTTCTCCCTTGATTCCTAAATAACAAATATATATATATTTTTAAATTGGAATCCAAAACAATCGTTTTTTTAAGTTTTCATTGATTGTGCATATCAAAATTTGAAGACTTGTATAACTTGAGCCTCCATAATTATTCAATTTATGCAAATTTATTAAAAGTCTTTTTTTTAGGAAGTCATCACCAATTTCTTTAGGTATAATTTATTTCTAATTAATTGTAAGAATAAAATATGCTTTTAGATACAAATCTAATCATGGTTGCTTGTATATCTTAATGTGGCTATATTAATAATAAGTGTGTGAATTGATATAACTCCTCTTCTATAAGATAGGCTTATTTATGTTGAAACTTGGTTGGTTTGTCAAATAGAGCTAGTGAAGATGTTGCCTTACAATAATTTATGAATGTGTTGAGGTTTTTTCAAATAAGGTGGATTTAAAACATTTTTAAGGCATTAAAACTATTAAATCTAATATAGAGTTATGAAGGTGGATGTTATATTCAATGGAATATTTTGGTTGATTGTTTTTGAAGTACAACAAATTTTTACTATTTTAAATATATGCATGTTCATTATCTAATTGTCGTGCTAATACCTAAAGTGTATGGTGATTGGTATGAGTTCTATCTATGATATATTTGAGATGCCTATACGGACTACAATTTTAAAATTCTATTGAATGGATTGTATATGCCACTCGATATGCCAAAATCAACTCATCGTGTGTGATGTTTGCTCTTTTGTGTATTTGAAGGATCCATTCTCATAATCATTATAGTGTGATATGTAAATTTTAATGGTTTGATGTCAACATAATTTATAATAGGTAAAAGAAAATATCCAAAAATTCAGCTATATTTTTAGGATGAATATAAATGGCCTTTTCCATCCAAGTTTTTTCCTTAGTCAATTTGTTGTAGAATTTTAGTCAAAATAGTTGGTAGAAATTTGATTATATAATTTGTTTACATATAAATTATGTATGAAATTCTAAAAAAGATTACATTATTTTTTAGATATATTTATAGCAATCAGGGCATCCTATTTTTGATATAATGATCGCTTTTTGTACCTCTAAATAATTTATTACATTGAAGGAGAAATATTCCATACTTAGGGGGGATAAAATTCAAAAATATTGAGAGATGCAAAGATAGTTGTAACTATTACTTCTAAGTTTGGTATTTTAGTCAAATTGATTTATTAGAACAAACAATTATTTTATCCACAAATGTTGAATGTGAGATTTTATGTAAATTTTATTCTTCTAAGGGATAAATTTGTAGCAACCAACTACTGCAAAATGTTGGATTTTGGCAAAATACTAATATCTCCATAAATTATAAATACAATATTAAAAAAAATTGTTGGTGATTGATATTAAAAAAATCCTATTGTATGTCATCCATGTTTAATATGACATGGTAAGATTGTTCTTTGATTTACAAAACATCAAGAGTTTATTATTATTTTTAATTAATGCAAATTAATGGAATATTGAAGATATTTGTATTCATAAATCTATATGAAGCATGTCATCGTGGGTGAGATGTCACTTTTTTGTCCACAACATGTATACACATTCAAAATAGTCTTAAGATTGGAAACATTTCAACAATTTCATCTACTTTTTAACCCCTAAAGGACCATTGTCCCCTCGGGGGACAAAATGGATTTTGGGCAAGTTCCTATGATCTCAATTTTCAGTGAATTTTTTTGAAACTTTCTCATAAGATAGGAAAACTTATGAGCTTTGTGGGAATATAATTTTTTTTTCAATTGGTGCCCGAGAGCAAAAGTTATGGCATCTTAAACATAATTTACACGTCACCGGGGAGAAAAATAAATCTACAAAAATTTGAAATTAATTTTTTAATTTTTTTCTTCTTAAAGATCATATTTTTGTCTACATGTGAAGCTTTGATTCATTCCATTTGGATTAGTAATGTGAAAGTTATGAACAATCTTGTTTTTCGGGCAATTTGAGCATCTTCTTGAAAAAATAACTTATAGGATTCAATTCTGAATGCAATTTTCACAATTTTTCAAAAAAAATTGTTTGACAAGGTTAAATTTTCTATTTAGAACGATCTCACCGTTGAGATTATTGTGTTTCAATCCCATTTTAGAGCTATTAAAGATTTAGTTTTTCTTTCAATCTTGGACCTACTTCTACTGAACAATTTTGTGAAGAATGAAAATCAATCGTGTTTTTTTTTAATTTTTTTTTTCTAGACTTTCAACTCAATTCTTCAACAGAGAAAATTTTAAATTCAAGGTCCATGGTGTAATTTTTTTTCCCAAATGGCATTCAAAGTCATCTGAAATTGCAGGCTAGTGTTCAAAAAAACTTTCTTTTTTCAACTTTGAATGCTAATATCTTCCAATCTGTAAAATCAAACTCCATGAAATTTTTACCGCATGATACTAGACTAGTAAAGTACAAGATCCTACGGTTAGATTCTAAAAAAAAGTATTTTTTTTGTTTTTTTGGATGAGTGCAGCAAAAATGACAGTTTTGAGTAGTTTTTGATAGAAGAACGGCCCTGGTCCTTTAGGGGTTAAATGGAGAATTTATTGACAAAATCATGAAGATTTAATATTATCTCACTAAATTATATTGCTTATGAGTAATAAAAAAAACTCTATTAAAATCACTTCCATGTTTTTTAAACTATGGCCTAACTAAAAAAGGGGTTTAGAGCACTCTCATTGATCAAATTGAGACCATTTCTAAGCTCTTGACTAATGCGTAGGATCAAAATTTGATTATCCTAAATTTGTTCAACCTACAAGGCATTTCATTTATTAAAATGTTTTTATGCATCTAAAGGCAAAATTCTATTATACCAATCTTTCAATGCATTTTTTGAAACTTTTATACAGAGTGGATAGTTCCTTATTTTTTGCAATAATAATTCAAAAGAAAGAAGTTTGTGACTAGATAATTGTACTATTTTTTAAGTTTGAAGAAATAGAAATTTCTATTAAATCAATTTTATTTTTTGAGGTGAAAAATATGAGGAGTTTTTGTTTGCAAATTATCACTAAATCTTTTTATTTAGAATTTATAAAATGTGAGGTACATTTTTTTAACTCATTTCAACAATTTTCAAAACTATAAGGTCTATAAGAATAGAGTGGTTTGCTACAATATTCTCACCATTGGAATTGTAAGGTTTTAATTCCATGTAAGATTTTTTTCAATTTAGTTTTTATTATTATCTTGTACATTCCTTTCACGATGATTATTTAAATAAGAAAAATCTATGTTTTTATTAATTTCCACCCTATAGATTTTCAACTCAATTTCCTAACATAGCATCTAATTCTTCAAGGTACAAAATTTGTGACTTTTTCTTATAGAGTTTCAAAGTTGAAACTTTATCTTTGGGAAGGATTGTAAAACATTCAACGATGCTAGCATGTGAGCCTAAAAATGTGAGCCTACGAGCCTTGAGCCTATGTGTAAGTATGTATTCTACAACTATTGAAAGTGTCTATAACATACATACTTATAATATAAGTACTCTATAACCATGGAAGGTGCTTATAACATAGGCACATATAATATATATATATCCTATAACTATAGAAGGTGCCTATAATATAGATACCTGTTTCACAGGAACCTAGGCTCCTAGGCTTATGGGCTCAAGATCTTAGGCTCACATACTAGCAACCATGACACAAGTTCATTGAGTAAGGATGTTGAGGATTGAAAGTGTTTTAAGAATGATTTTCAAAGAATTGTAGAAACAAAGAATGTACTTATTCATAGTAAAAAAAAAAAAAAAATTGTTTGACTACCTAGCTTGATGATTGGATTGTGTTCTTCTAGAACTTAGTACAAGATCCTATCATGAGAATTTGGAAAGAAATTTCAATTTTGTTCCCTCCAAATTATTTTCAACATGACTAGTATGCCATGTGTCGTTGCCACAATATAACAAAAGAGAAGTGAAAGTAATTTTACTAAATTTTAATTCATAAAACTTCAAACTTCAATATATTTTCCTCCATAAGTCAAAATGCTACAAAACAAAGTCCATGCACCCTTCCTCACACAGGGCTTTCTAACGGTACTAAGAACACGACCGAAGGACTCATGGTCCAAAAGATTTCATTGTAACAAAACAAACTCATTTAAGGTATATCAGTGTGTCGTTTGCCATTGCCATAGTAAAAGTAATTTTATTTAAAAAATAACTCAAAAATCCATAACTTTCACATCATAGGTCCCACCGCCACAAAACAAAGCCAATGTACCCTTCCTTGTATAGAGCTTTCGAACAATACCCAAAATGTGATCGGGGGACGCACGGTTTTGGAGATCTCACTATAACAAACAAACAATCTAACTCAAGGTATAGAAATTGTATTGTTTTGCAACAATTTTGATCCAAAACAAGGCAATTAGTGCCAACCCCTCCACACCACACCACACCAACATGATTTTTTCCAACCATTTGGTGGTCATTTGCACCAAAGTAGTGGACCCAACACCACTCCCTTGGAACAAAATGGTATTGAAAGGGTGACAAATTGCTAGAAAACTTCAAACACTAGAAGAAAGCCTTGTTTAATTGGATGTTCATGCGTCAAAGTTGACGGATTTTCTTAAGCATCCAATGTAACATCTTTATGTGTTTATGTCAACAATGACATCCAATGTAACATCTTTATGCTACATTGGATGTCATTGTTGACATAAACACATAAAGATGTTATATTTGATGCTTAAGAAAATCCGTCAACTTTGACGCAGAAACATCCAATTAAACAAGGCTTTCTACTAATGAAATTAAAATGAAATCTTAATTGTATTTTTGGTGCTATACTTCCCATGAGGTTTCTTAGTGTGAGAGTTATTTGGTCAATTCTTTGGGGGTCCTTACTATGGATCATTTGGATCACTCGCAACCGCAAGGTTTTTTCCCAAGACCAATGGCCAAGGGGCCTCATTCAACAAGCTTTTGGAGATGCTCTCCTCAAATCTGGTCGTGCCACCCAATTGAGAGCTAAGACTGTTGTTTGTCTTCAATTGCATCAAGCCTCCTTCATTTGGACAAAATTTGACAAAATTTGGCTTAAATCCCATCTTCTCGCTTCAAGGGAGGATGGTCTCATTAGATGGCACTAGTGCTTTCCCGTTGTTTGTCTGTTCTTGTAGCTTAGCTCCCTGCTCTTTTGGATCTCTTGCTCTTCATTTTTGCTCTTATCTCTTCTTTTGTCCAACTTCCGGGCTTGGTTGTTGTTTGTTCTCGGTTTCCTTTAAATGCAGTGGATTTCATATTTGTTCAAAAACAAATAAAAAAATTAGATGGCACTAGTGCTCTCTTGTTGTTTGTCTATTCTTGTAGCTTAGCTCCCTATTCTTTTGGTTCTCTTGCTCTTCATTTTTGCTCTTATCTCTTCTTTTGTTTAGCTTCCGGGCTTGGCTGTTGTTTGTTCTCGGTTTCCTTTTAATGTAGTGGGTTTCCCATTTGTTCAAAAATAAAAAAAAATAAAAAAAAAATCTTAGATGAAATGACCAAATTGTGGATGAAAATAGAATAATCGATATGTGATATTTTCTACCCAATGTGTGGATGAATGTTGAAATTTGGAGCATACGTATAACATTTAATATCACCACTTTGGCACTTCATAAAAACGAAAAAAACTAACTAACTTGCCCACGATTTATTTCTCTCTTTTTTTCCCTTTTTTCCCTTCCCCCCGCCTGTGGACAAACGAGCAGATGAGCATTGATTACCTTAAGTGAAGGTCGTCAGTTGTACACTAAAGAGTCTTAAACTTATTTTATCCTTTCCCCGCAGTCAGTCAGTCAGTCAGTCCATCAGGCAAGTGGTCCGTCAGTGAGAATTAAAGATAACTTCAAACTTACCTTACCTTACCCTTTCCTTTCCTTTCCTTTCCATGAGTGTGAATCCATTTCGTCTGGACAGATTCCGTCGATTATTCCATTGTTCATCCCCAGTCTGTTCTGTTCAGTTGGCCTATTATTGCCAAAAGCGCCCGCCCTCAGGCCCACTCACTCGCACCCAGTTGGTTCCGCAGGAGCGACAGAATTCATCCTCGAACTTTCCGCCTCCAGCCCGCCAGTTGCCCCCGCCCCGCCCCCCTTTTCTTTATCTTTAAAAAAATGATGCTCTCATGTTCATGTATTTGGGGATACATGTACCTACCTACCTTAACTTAACTTACCTTACCTGTGGCGAATACCAATCTGAGTGGTGGAGTGGCTTGCGGGCCTTGCGGAAGTTGACTTTCCTGATTTTTTTCCGTCCAGTCTCCGTCCGGCACGGGGACGAACTTTTCTTTAATAACGAAAATTAAAAACATATACAGTAGAAACTTAAAAAGAGACGCGTTGGGATTCAGTCTGTGAGTTTCCCAATGCACGGCAAGCAGCTACGTGAAGTTGTATTACTGTACGTTAGTTTTGAGGGAATTTTGATATTCTGTTTGTTTTCAAGCCGCTTCACTTCGTAATTACTGGAGGGCAGTCAGTGCGCCACGTGGACGAATAGGAGAACAGGTAGGTCCGTGAACTTAAAGGTATGTGATGGGTGGGGGCCACTGGGAGTCAAAAGGTCATTTTGTTCAAGACATGTGGAAGGGAAATCGACCTATTACCACCCAGATGGGCCACCCGGGGATCTCGGAGAAGCTATTTTGTCAACTCGCATCAAATTGTTTTGAAGAGACGAAGGGAAAAGAAGAAAGAAAAAAAAAGGTGGAGAGAAGCCATTTGCAAGTAGAATGAAGGCAATCTAACAAGGAGTAAGTTTTCTATGGTTTTTCAAAGTTTGTACTTGGGACAAAATTGGTAAAGTAAGCGTGGGTAGACCCATGCTAAACCACATAATGACATGGCCCCTCCCCAAATGCATTATCATGGTGCTAAAGGGTTGCTACTTAAAATTGTGTGATAATGGGTGGGTGGTTGATGCAAACAGGAGGGTTGAGTAGATGTTGGAATTAGGTGACTAATGGCATTGGGTTGTTCTACCTTAGATGACTTGCAAGTTTGTAGCTATGGTATGAAGTGGAAGAATTTGTGCACTAATAAAAGTTACACTTGAGAAAATTTGAGTAGGACATTATTAAATAAAACCCGAACCAAATCAACAAGATTAACAACTACAATGTGATTAAGAGGCTTTGTCCCTATAACATTGGTTCAATTGTCAAGTAAAGTAGAGATTCAAACTTCCTCACTAATCTAACAATCCAATGCGCTTGGCAATGGGCTATACATATTTTTAACTCTCTTCTTGTAGGTGTGGATGCTTAAGGTCCTTAGTAATCACTTGTGTAGCACCAAGGTATATTCTCAATGAATATCCCTTGAAAATTCAATTTTATTAAGAGGATTTGGCTTGAGGCTCACACAATAATATTATGGGCTTTCTTGTCCCAAAAAAACAACATAATTTTCAATTTGTGCACTTGGACTCTGGATTGCCTGTTGTACCACATTTATAGCAACTTGATTGACTATAGAAGAGGCTAATGGGCTAATGCGTGTAGCAGTAGATGGAGATCACCTAACATGAAGTGCAAACTCCTTGACTCCTTTATAAAAGCATATATGCAAATTTGATCTTTCTACCTAGATGGTTGTTGGACAACCAAGTTGGTTGGTTTGGGACCCGCTATCTAGTTTCATTTTCCAACCACCTTGATCGACTCAGCTGTGTAGCAGAGTGTCGCCTCATGGATAGCTACGAGAGACTTTGTGGCCTATCTCTTAGCTACATTTGGTAGTGGCTTGCCCCTCTTAGTGTCAATCTAGTCTTGTCTATCTAGTTGCGGTCTTGTTCATCTCTCTCTACTACGCCACGATTGACTGATAGATAATATATTTTGTCATTGGCAATGAAATTTCGTTTCATTTGTTTCAAAATAATAAAATAATATTCATTGTTAATAGCTTTTGTCAATGCAAAACTTTGGGTCCTTTGGTCCAAAACCAGCAAAGCTTCTTTGGGTGTAATTGCTTGTTGTTTCAAATGTAGAAAGAGAGATTAAACAATGGTATGCAATGGTTCAAATTTTATAAAGTTGAATGAAAATGAAACATGTGTTAAAAGTAATAGTGAAATGTTGGGATCCAAAAGTCATTAGAATGTTCTTTTTATGTGAAGTAGAATTGTATCTATGTATTAAAAAAATAATGATATGAAAGTAAAAAGTCCCAAGGCCCAATAAAAATGAGATGTATTGAAACTAGTATTGTAGCACCTTCAAGACTATCATTCCTATAAAATTACATTTTTTGCTCAATAGAATTGCATTATGAAGAGTGATTATGGAAATATAATTATTCTATGAAAATTAAAATGACATTTGTTATGTAGATCATGTAAGAAAAACATACAAATGTTATACATTTTTTATTAGATAGAGATATTTTTGAGTAGTCTCTTGTCATAGATTCTACTATTGCATGAATCCAATATTGATTTGTTGATGCCCTATACCAAGATTGAGAAGACAATGACAAAATATTTAGGATTGTCATATTCATATTAAAAGCACCTTTACATGGAGCAATAATTGAAGTGCTAGCCAAAGTGTCGAACATTAAACTCAATTGAAATTATAAAAGTCTTTGCAAAAAACTTGTTTCCACAAAAATTACACTATCACAAACATATGTAGTATATAGATTTTGTATTGTATTTCTTATATTGACATAATTTAAAAGTTTAGTTGTAGAAGTTCATTGCTTCAACATTCATTTTAGCGGAATATTATATCCAATGGTTAGGGTGAATGTTTCCTAAAGCTCGGGGGGACTTAGAGTGTCTATTAGAAACCATGTGCAAACAAAACTTTGGACCCCTATATACTTTTTGAATTTCAAATAAACAAAATTTAAAAAATATGAATAGATTTTCCTACTTTGAAAGTTTATGTTTTGAATTATTAATATTTTTATTTGTTAATAATGATTAGTTATAATTTTTTGAAGTAAAAAGACACACTATAAAACTAAAAAATAACTTTCATGCCCCTATACTATATAAACAAAAATTGTCTAAAAAATGAACAAAAAATTCCTAAAAATAATTCATTATTGAAAGCTCACTTTGAGTTGAATATTGACTCAATGGTCATCTAAATGTGTCCTCTATAATTGTTTGAGTTGAAAAACATGTCATTTTAGTTTATTTTCAACCTCTTCTAGAAATCATTTCATATTTTATTTGAGTTGGAAATTTTGGCAATAGAAACCTATAGTCATTATTAAACAACACTCAAAATTTTAGGTTGAAATTATAGTTTATTAGAAACTATTTGTTCGCACGTGGTTTGTTAAAGTAGAACTAAATGCACCCCCAAGTCCTAAAGAATTCATAACTGAATTAGTATAAAATAACAAAGCTATTCATATTTTGAAAGTTGCAAGTCCTTTTCATTCACAATGTAAGTTTTTGTGTATTCTTACGTCAAAGATGCACTAAGTGAATAACCATAACTATTGCTAAAATACAAATATGTGGTGGGATTCTAAATTGTGAGGTCATTTGATCACTGTAAAAATTGTTTAGCAATAGAAATATGAAAATGTTTAGTAATAGCAATATGAAAATGTTTAGCAATAGCAAAAAATGAAGAATTGAGTTTAAGTTTTGCAAGAGATATAAAGTTTTATCTTGAACCTCAAAGGTTACAAACAATAACCAATTTCTATATGTTTTTTATGTAGAAAAAGGTTAGTGCGGTTTCAACACTAGGGCTCCATTACCTTTTAAACTAATATGGAATGAATGTCATCCAAATTTGTATCCAATAGCATGCCCTTATTGTAGCCCAATTTTGCAGTTCCTAATCTTGAAATGCCAAATTTTTGCTTTATTGACAAAAGAAGACACTTTGAATTAAATATAGATACAACACCCTAAAATAACAATTGTTAAATCCAAAATTTCAAACAAGGTTGTAGTAGTTACTACAACAATCACAACAATGGAGTTGTTGGTGTAAAGAAATACTACCACAAATGCCTATATCAAGGCAACTAAAAATATTTTATAATACTTTTGTATCTAAATTTGAATATTTAGAAGAACTCGCCCTTGTATCTTAAAGGAAAGTCTAAAGTGACAAAGTTAGTTGTAATTAAAGGTTGTTTTTTAAGCTTCAACAAATTGCAAAAAATTTGGTACTAAAATTTTAGTCTTTGAAAATCTACCCGTACTATTTTGAACTTAAATGACTTTTGTGTATAATATTGAAATTTTATTTTTGGATCAATTAATTTACACTGATTTGTATTTTAATTAAAATATCAAAATTTATTGACCATTGAAAAATTCTAAAACAAATCTGCTTTAATTATCGTTCGACCTAAACAATCAAATGACAATCTATTAATATCTAGTATTATTTGAAATTTTAAAATCTTCAATGCATGAACTTGAGTTTTTGAATGTTTTGTGAATTTGTAACATTTTAAATTTAAAAGTTTAAAATTCATGATTTATTAATTTGCAAACTTGCAAATAATTAACTTTAATAATTTATTATATTATTATATTTTAAGCTAATTGAAATGAAATTTGTATATATTTATGTAATTGATATAGTTTCTTTGGGAGTTAGGCAAACTTGCCTAATAATTTTTGTAAGCACTATGCTTGTAATACAAAAACTTTACCTCATTGTTTGAATTTCAATGGTGCAAATATTTTTTGAGTAGGCATCAATCTATACAATCCCCCTAAAAATTAATATTCTTTTATAATATATTTTTTGTTACTTAATCCCTAACTGCTTGGATGACCATATATGGTCGATTTGAAATTTCAGGCTCATTTTGTAGTGGGCAGTTAAATTTGTTTGACCGTTTAAAAAAAATTGGACAGTTTTTAGGTTAACTATTGAAAACTTTCAATTTTCACTTAAAAAGGTACATATTTGATTGTTGAGAGGTCTTCAAAGCCGTATATGTCCATTAGTGAAAGAGTAAAGCTTGCTAATTTTACTTCATTTTCCAATTTTGAGCAATTTCACTTGATTTAAGATCCAAAAACTTGTACTTATCCATTTGCTTTGAAAATGGTCCCAATGGAAAGAGTAAAGCGTTTTCATGATTTTCATAGTTGAAAATTTAAACAAGAAAGTGTTGATTTGGACTTATTTGTGATTTATACTTATAAAAAAAATTACATCTCAACAATTGCAAGGTGAATTATGTAATGAATTTAAGAGCTTTTCAAGTGAATTTAAGTTTTTGAAAGGGCATTTTAGTGTGCTAACACAATTTGTAGTTGTTCATGTGACTTCCAATCCCAAAAAACTTTTATGTGCAAATTTTTGAAACATTGTGGAAAGGGGCAAGATATTAAAAATATAAAATATACATTTCTCTTGTTATAATCTCACAACTCTTATGAAACTTTGCACTCAAAATTGGTGTACATACTAATAAGCAAGCTCTTTAAACATCCATATGGTTAGATTTTGAAAAAAAAAATCATTTTGTTTCAATGGGGATAACTATAAGTCCATGATCTTTTTTCATAGTCAAAACACACTTGAAAAGGCTTGGGCATTTAGGAGTTAATTCAACATTGAAATAAAAAAACTTTTAACTTTTGCAATATATATCTGAAGAAATGAAACAAAGTTTTATACATAGATTTGACAAGTATCATTCATCCTAAAAGATTCATGCACAAATTTCAAATTATGAAGTCAATAGAGCTTGCTCAAGTTCTCAAAAAACCCAAAATGGGCTCCTTGGTCCTTTAGGATTCAAAGTGAGGTTTCTAATTCTAAATTTAGCAATTGAAGATAACTACAATAATTTGTCCTATTAATGGGAGGAAAAATTAGCATCACCTTAAAATTTAGTATCACTTCCAAATTCTACTTTTGTAGAAATTATTACAATACATCGATATTTCAAAATAGTGTGACTTTAGTATGCCATGGTGTTCTTTTTTATCTTCTTTTTTCAAAAATAAATAAAATGCCATGTTGGGTCAGTTTTCAGTTTTCAATTCTTTCATGTTCATTCAGTCAAGTGGAATGATTCAACTGGACATGGACTTTTGATTTCGGCAACTAGTTCTCCTCCAATGGCAATTGGCATGTGTCTTTTTCTTTTTTGACACAAATGAAATTGTGTCTTCTTCTTTTTCTCTTTTCTTTTTCTTTCTTTTTCTTTCTTTTTCTTTCTTTTGGCACGAATGAAACTGTGTCTAAGGAGACACTCAGCCAATTGACAAGATCCAATCCCATCTTTCCTGTGTATTTCCCATAATTTAGGGATTGAACTTTTTGGAAGACCGACACCCAATGGTAGCCATCCACTCTATTTACCGTAAGTACTGTGCCACTTCAAATTCATGACAAAATTCCCAACACTGTATGTGTAGCCTTTTTACAAGCAGCATCTTAGCCTCTCAGGTATGAATCGGCCGGGCTTGACTGGGGGGTCAGGTTCGGTGGAAAATAATTCTATACAAATAGATTTGGAAAATTATTTCTTTAATTTTTTGATTATGGAAAAAGAGAATCGTGTGAAATATTCTGCATATACTAGAGTTAATCGTAAAGTTTGTCATGTGTTTGTAAATGGGTGTTAGAGGAAGGTTTAACTAAGAATTGTACAAAAGAAATATGGCACCAAACTCCGTGAGACCCTAGTTTTGGTGCTTTAGGGAGTTTGGTCCTATGTTTTTCCCAATCTTTGGCTCTTGATCCAAGATTGCATATACTTTATGATTAACTCTATTGAACTTATGTTTGTAAGAACCAATGTTCAACAAAGATGTATTGATTTTTTTCCCCTCAAAACACATGGACAATTTCCATTGATAGGATGTATCGATTTCGACTTCATTTACAAGAGAGCATCATCAATGTACACTTCAACAAATTAAATAACTTTCAAATGATCAATATGGAATTAGAGTGCTATCACATCGGTCACATCCTTCGTCGGTCAAATGGTTACAAATGGTCCCCACTTTACTAATAAGAATGTTTAAATTTTGGTTAGTTTCCTCTGGATTACGATATTGAATAATCTTATGCTCTTATAAATGATTAATTTGTTGCAAACTATTGAAATGAATTCTACAGATGGAATAGCATATCCGTACAAAAACATCATCATGATTTGCTTGTTCAATTCAAATATTATAAATTTTTATCAACCCAAATTGTGTTGAAATTTTAAAATCTTTTTGCAAATCATTTACAATATCTAATACTTAAGAATTTCAATGTGCAATTAGAACATGGAACTCTTACAATGTTTATAATAATATATAAGTGAATGGTTACCAAGTTCAATAATTGTTCATCAATACATGATAATCTTGAAGACTTCAAAGTCATAAGAATTGTGTCATTCAATGTAGAGTCATACACTTATCTAGTGATACAAACATAAGGTGCAAGTAAGAGAGTTATTGATTATTTCAACAACAACAAACAATTTTAGGCTTCAAATTATTTGACATTGCAACCTCGGACATGGAAATTGTTACTACACGTCAACATTGGTGTTAAAATGCTCATGGATTGAGAATATGCACTCACAACTAATGGTTGATTCTATAAGTTTTAACCCCTAAAGAACCACTACTTTTTCTTCATCATAAGAAACACTCAAAATTGCCATTTCTATTGCAAAGAGTAAAAAAATGTGGAAATTGATTTTTTTCCCCCTTCATATCCAACCACAAGATCTTGCAATAGAATTGTATATATTGCAAGATATCTACGTTTAAAGTGAAGAAAACAAATTTTTTTACTTTGAATCTTTTCAACTTAATTTTTTTGTACTAAAAAGTTTGAATTTTAAAATTTTAAAAACTTAATTTTCATTCTTAAAAAAATTATTAAGTAGAATCAGGTTGACACAAAGGAAAAAACTAAATTGTTAAAATCTCTAAGATGGAATTGAAACATACTAATTCCAATAGTAAGATGGTTTTAACAATCAAATTAAACCTTGTGGAACTTTTTTTTTTCTAAATCATGAAAATTGAGTTCTAAAACAAATCCGATACATTATTTTCTCAAAAAGATGCCATGATTCTCTGAAAAATAAGATGCTCTATAGTTTCACATTCCTAATCCAAATGGAATGAATAAATGCTTTCTATGTAGACAAAAATATGATTTATAAGAAATAAATTTAAAAAAATTTATTTCAAGTTTTTTGGATTTCTTTTGTTGCTTGGCGAGGTGAAAATTATATTTAAGAGGGCATAATTTTTTATTTTGGGCACAAATTTTAATTAAAAAAAACAAATTTCCAGAAAGCTTATGTATTTTTCTTTCTTAAATTTTTTTTCAAAAAATCATGACAAAATTGAGACTATATGAACAACAGTCATTTAGGGGTTAAAATCTTCATCAAAATGGTAGGGGCACAAATTGGTTTCCCGTTGAAGAGCCTCCATGTGGCTTCAATACTACTGGCATGCCTTATGCTATTGCCATAGTCAAAAGAAAAATTAAATTTCTAATTTTTTTACACATAAAAACTTCGAAACTCTATAACTTTTATACCGTAGGTCTAAATACCACAAAACAAAGCCCGTGCACCCGTCCTTGGCGAGGGCCTTCCAAAAGTACCAAGTATGTGACCAAGGGACACATGGTCCAAAAGATCTCACAATAACTAATAAACAAACAAATAAATAGCCTAACTTAAGGTATGGATATAAGAAAGACTGTGAAGACAATACGTAGGACTAAACTTACAAACCTTGAAACACAATGTAAAACAAAGAAGGTTGCGGCAAATGATTTAAATTATAAAACATCACATGGCTTTATAAGTAATTGATGTTAAAAAACTTATAAGGAGGTAAAAACTTTGATAAAGTGTAGTGATAAGACATACAATAGTCTATGTGAGATATGTAAATTAGGATGTATGAAAGTTGATCACTTAAATCAAACTACATCATTTATATTCATGTCACATGGACTTCATTATGAAATATTGAATAAATTAGTATTGTCATTGTTCTTCGCTTTGACATTGTAATGTTGGCTTGCTTTTCAAGTATGGGCCTATTGAAACTCATTTACATTCACTCAATATAGATGTAGTTTGTGTCCGTGCAAACATCCTATCCTTTTAGTCCAAAACCAACAAACTATTAGTTTACACCTATTACAAAGGATACTACGTTCTTGACATTGTATTTATGCCTGATTCTATTCAAGATTCAATCCACCCCCCATCTCATATGAAACCACTTCAATTGAAACCTGAAAACATTCATATCTATCTTATAAAAGTGAAAATGAAATGTAGAAATGTTCGATGACAGTGGTGTAAATGGGTGACGATGAAGGATGGTAGTAGACTTGCCTCATGGTGATTAAGCACCTCATTTATAGTGACATGACACATTGACATTTTAAATTAAATCTTGCATTCATTAAATTTTGTTCATTCAAGGATATTTGTCTACTAGCTATACTGAGGCCAAATATGATAGTGTTCGATTGTGGAATTTCCAATATCCCTATCTGTGAAGAGTTTTGTCTTTTCAAAAAATGCACTTGAAAATTCATTATAAATACAATAATTATTGAAAAAACTCGTTTGAACTTGAATTTTTTTCTACTAAAATTTGTCAGTCTTTGAAAACATGTGTGATTCTTAGCACATACTCCTACATATTCAAATTGATCAAGTGAATAATTAAAAAAAACACTATAATCACCTTTGAATTCTTTTTATTTCTAACCCAACAAAAACCATGATCAATTCAACGACATCACCTATAATATGATTACTACCTACATCCACAAGGTGTAATTTCCAAAACGGCCCCTCTTTCTTCATGTATGGGTATGGATAGGAGATATACCAGATACATGCACACAAAATCGTGGCCAAGAAGAACCGCCCTCCTCATTGTCCCTTTTTTTTCACTTTGAGGAAAGTGCTAGAACTTGTTTGATGTTTCCCTACGGATGAATTTTTATTTAGAATCAAAGACCCCAAAGTAGCACCAAGAGGTCAACAAATACAAAACTAACCAACACCAACGTAAGCAACAAGCAACTACGCCGGCTACAATCGTCTCTCTCTTTCTCTTTCCCTATTACTAATAAGTTAACAGCGGCACATCTTTCAAGTAAAGTGCAAGTGCTTCGCTTCTATCATTGCTGAGAGTCCATTGACTCCATTGACCTCCCTTCCTTTCCTTCTCCCCTGGCCAGCCAGCCAGAATCCCCACCTGAATTGCACAGAACGGAACGCCGGCATTCATTCATTCATTCATTCATTCATTCAATTCCAGTGAGTGGATTCTAGAAGCCCACTCACGGCATTCCTTCCCTTCCCTTTCGATTCTTCTTCTTCTTCTCCCGTCATCAGCTGCTTGCAGATACCTGCCGACCTTTTTTTCTGGGTTGTTTTGTTTGCGTGGAATCCTCGACATGACAAACACCTGGGGACGAAAAATGAAACAGTTGCTGCCGTGCATGCATGCCCTTTTGGGAGTGAGTGAGTTCCAGCAAATTGGGGTGCCAGGCCGGCATCAAGGAATCGAAAGGGTAGAAACAGGAACAAATTAAGCCCGCGTCCCGTACGTACTCGCGTACTCGCGTCACTTAATCGGGGCTCATGACTTTTGCCAATCCATTCAGTTGTCTCAGTTCGCTGCAGGATGACGGACGAACTTGAATCGATAAGTTATATCCAACTGAATGCGAATGAAACTGCAGACAGACAGACAGACAGACGGGCAGACGGGTCAAGTGGAGTGGAGCTAAGATAGAGGCGTCCGTCATCACTTGCACGCAGAAAAGCAGTTTGATATGACGACACCAGCTAGCCAGGTCCACTGACAACCCGGGCCTCCATTATCATCAACTGGCCAAGCTGGCTGGCTGGCTCCAAGCTCACGGAATCTTTGGAGAAAATCAAGTCTACAAGGCAAACAAGATTCTCTGCCATGGAGTCAGAGAAAAGGGAAACAAAATCATGGGTGGAGAGGGAGTCGAAGAAGAAGACGGACTTCTCCAATTTCATAAGAAGGTGCATTTGAGAATATTTTGAAACACGCCAGAAGTTAGAAGACTAATAAGAGAATCCTATTTTGATGCCACTACAAAATTAGTGGTACAGACTATTCTTTCTTCAAATGTCACCCTACGTTATTATAAGATGAGAATTTTATCTTTCTTTTTTAACCCTAAAGTTCTTTGATGTTTAGAGGCCCTAAAATTGCTTCAAAATATTGTACTGGTCTCTAAAGCAAGGCTAAGATCTTCATCTATGTTTATTTTCTAACAAATCCATTCAATTGTAGGATCCTTTAGTTAACTTGTTGGAGTGCGCACCCTCTTAAAATTTCGGATTAAGACCAATTGCAAAATTATAATGCTTGGATTTCAAAAAGAAGTATTTTGAACTCTTTCCAATTGGTTGGGTTTCATCTCTCAAACATTTTACCCAAAAAATGTGTAGATCATACAACTTGCAACTCTCTATAATATGTTGAACAAATAAGTTGGAAATGTATATAGAATTCTTTAAAAAAAAATTAATGATCATGCTTGAAAAATAATAATAATTAGAAAGAAGTAGATAATGATTCAAAATACTAAATTGTAGAAATTTGAGTTATGGAAATGAAAAACTCCAATCACAATGGTTGTAATGTTGTAATAAATAATCTACATCTAAAGATTTTATTCTTTTCAAAAAAACATTGAAAATGATTGAAAATTCAGTTCAATAAAGGACTTCAAAACTTATTTTAGAGTAGAAATTCCATAACTACCTTCAAACAAAAACTCCTCATAACCTTGATCTCATTAATCAAAATGCAATGATTCAAAGTTGTCTACAATATATAAATCTAGAAAACCAATTTCAAATTTTTTTATTCATGTGATCAAAAGTTTTTTTTTACTCGGATTGCCTTAGTTGAGAAAGAAACTACATATCATACAATATCTTTTTAACCATGTGATCAAAAGTTATGAAAATTGTTGTGCTTTAAAGCTATTCCTTGGATACATGCCGTATGAAAATTTCAAAGAAATAGAATGAGAATTCCGTTCTTAGTGAGTTTTCCAAAATTTCCATGTTGCCAAAAAACGTTGTTTGGTTATGTAGGGGTTAAAAGTTAATTATATTTCACATCCGAATGTGAATTTAAAATATTTTATGTTACATAGATTTCATTGTATTGTGCAAGATGGGGGTGTTAGATGGTGAATTTGGAAGTAGCAACTGATGAATGGGCATTGAAATATTTAATGAGGAATTGGTTGATTGGTGGTAATAATGATGACTTTGGATTTAAGTTTGAACTCATTTAGCCGCTTATTGGAGCAACCTTTAGAATTTTTGTATTGACATATATAGGATTCACTTTGCAACCATTGAGTGCCTTTGAGGCACTATGACTAAAATTGAAGCCATGATTAAAATGATGGAATGAAGTTAGGACAAATGGTGATATGAAGGCAAGATGAAAATAATAGAAATTTGAAGTCACAAGACTAAAACTACAGCCCATAGTGTCTTTTCAGTTGAGGGAGTTTCCAAGATTTTGAGGGAACCAACGAGAACCTTTGGCCTTTAAGGTTCAACTCATTTATAAAGCAAAGGCTAAAAAAATTGGAATTTAAAATAAATAAATATGAATGTTGAAAGGTTTTGAAGTCAACCAATGGGGTTTTGAGGTATCAATGAATATGGGATCCAACGTTGGCTATTGGTCACAACTTACACTTCTAAAGTACACTATAACAAACCACTTGCATACCATATGTGAAGGTCTACTTTAGCACCTCAATGCTGAAATTGAGTTTCCACGTCAAATTCACAAGGGTCCATGTCACCTCACACCATTGACAAGATGACACGTGTTATATTCTTTCAAAAATGACTTAATTTTTGTTGAATATGACCTTTGCATAAGGGAATTAATTATGCATTTTTTGTATGATTCTACTTCAAAATGCATCATGTCTTTTCAAATGAGAGAATTTAAAAGATTATAAGGGACCAATAGATTTGGAGTTCAATTAATTTCTGAAAAGAAGGCAAGATGAATTTGGAATTAAAAATAACCACAATGACATAGTTGAAAGTTTTTTTGAGTCAACTAACGGGATCTAAATCTTTGGAGATTTTATATTGACAAATATAGGGTCAAACATAGTCTATATATTGGTTAATATACACCTCCCATATCCACCAGAACAACTTCAAAGTTGTCAATATTTTTAACCCTCAAAAGACAAGTCTATAACCATTTTTCAAATTTCATTTTGCAAGTACCTATGAATGTAAAATCAATGTAATTTTTTGCATTTATTTTTCAAAAATGTAATTACATGTATCTATTAGTTATAAAAAATTTGCATTTTTGGTTCACCCGAACAACTTCAAGAGCATGATCATGTACCACATCATTGAACACGACCTTAAGAAGATTGGCCAATCGTACCTTGGGGGTGCACTTAGTTCTACTATAACAAACCACGTGCGAACAAGTGATTTCTAGTAAACTATAATTTCAACCTAAAATTTTGAACATTGTTAAATAATGACTATAGCTTTCTATTGCCAAAATTTCCAACTCAAATAAAATATGAAATGATTTTCTAGAAGAGGTTGAAAATGAACTAAAATGGCATGTTTTTCAACTCAAATAATTATAGAGGACACATTTAGATGACCATTGAGTCAATATTCAACCCAAAATGAGCTTTCAATAATGAGTTATTTTTAGGAATTTTTTTTTCATTTTTTAGACAATTTTTTCTTATATAATATAGGGGTGTAAAAGTTATTTTTCAATTCTACAGTGTATCTTTTTACTTCAAAAATTTGTAACTAATTATTATTGACAAATGAAAATATCAATAATTCAAAACATAAACTTTCAAAGTAGGAAAATCTTTTAATTTAAAAAAAAAAAAAAATTATTTAAAATTCAAAAAGTATATAGGGGGTCCAAAGTTTTGTTCGCACATGGTTTCTAATGGACACTCTAAATGACCCACCCACCCCGAGAATTGTACATGATCATTGTCATGTCCAACTCATACAACAAGCAAATCAAACCCTTTAAACTGGACATCCAATTGACAATACCTCCAACAAAGAGCCAAAATTTGTTCTTGTTCCTAAATCTCTACAAAGGAATGAAGGTCATATAGTTGAGAATGTGTTTTCCTTCTTTGGCCTCATCAACAATGTAGTTAGGGAAATCTATGGCATCCTACTTCAAAATCCGTACCCTACAAAATGCTGCTCAATGCACCTACCTACATTAGTCCTAGCTAAGTTATTTGCTTCATCACGGACAACCCAAACTTTTTGACATCCAACTACACAACTTGTTAAAGAATGTCGTTTTGCTTGTTTCCAAACTCATACAATATTTACACAAGACCAGAGAATATAAACAAGGTGTCCAAAATCAAGAGGCTCCAATTGAATTTGATGTCAACCTTTGTCCTTATTGACTACAAGGCTTAAGGCTAGACATATATTTGTTATTCTCTCGTGTCTCTACTTGTTCAATGGACTCGTTATTGCTAGAGACATATTTTATAAGGATATAAAGTTTAGAAAAGGATGTGTGAAATATATAATGGCTCTTCTTCTTATTCTATAGTCCATGGTGCCCTCTAACCAAACCAAACATGTCTTAGACTCACCTCTCACAAAAACAATGAGCAATTTTGGCTCTCAAGATGGGTTTGTCCTTCCTACAAAGAGTACCTCCTTAAAGTTCCATTGATGTCCTTGTAAATGAAAACAAGAAAGATAGTCAACATGTTCCCATAACATGTTGGCCTTCAGTTGGTGCTAAGCAAAGGAGAAGACTGATTAGTGTCCTCTATAGTTGTTACCAGTCCATTGCATGAAGATGAACTGGATTTAATGAAAAGGAAGGGGTTTGGTTTCTAGCACTTAGACATTGCATTCAAACTATTGTATGACACCAAACTGTAGAGACATCGCTATAAGGTGGATCAATATTCTATAAACCTTGATATATTCTACATGTTCATAAATCTATGCATATAATTCATCAACCTTAACATTGCCCACTAGACCCTCAATTATCAACACTCGTTAGCCATGCACCATCTACAACTCATTGATGCTATGTAGAAAGCATCTACCTTTTGATATCAAGGCTCAATTGAGAGATCTATAGGGTGTCTATTATAAGCTTTCCTATAGGTACACCAACATCATGCAATAATCCAATGTTTGGCCATTTGGGTTCTTTGTGATGGCATATACCATAGACATTGTATTTTGTATCTGACTCAAGACATCAACTTATATTGTCTTAATCATGATCTAGGACACACACATGAAACTACATCAATAAAGAAAAATTTGTGTTATTCCACAATACTAGTACTGCCAACCATTCTTTCAAAAAATCAATATCTATATAAAATTATTGTCGCCAAGGTCTTTCTATGATATGAAATAAAGGCTAAAATCTTCAATTCACTACAAGAAAAAAGGGTGTTTTAAGTGAGTTTTTAAAGTATAATCCTAGACATAGGATTATAGGTATTGACCTTTTAGATGATTTTTAGTAAATTTTTACTAGAAACACATGTATTTCTAGTAAATTTTTATTGAAAATCTTTTTAGAGGTCATTACTTATAATCCTATGTCTAGGACTATATTTTAAAAATTCACTTAAAACATCCCTTTCTCTTGTAGTGATTGGGCATCACTAGTAGCATAGAGAGCAAAGGAGCCCTAGTTCATTATCACTCTCTACTTTCATTCTTCAAGATTTGATCAATTTATCAAACAATAGTCTAATTGAAACTCATTAAATAAGAATTTAAATTAGAAAAATGTATGATGTCACCTACCTTTCATGATTAGATATATTTATGTATTGATATCCATTGGTGAGTTTGTCAATTTGATAGCCTTCAATTAAAATAACATTGATGAAAATGAAACATTTATTGTTACATCTCAAGTTACATTTTCTCTACGTAAGTTCTCGCGTAAGTTATTTTAACTTATTCTTTCTATGTAAGACTTTTTTCCTTGGGTTGTATTATATATGAAAAGTTAGATGATGAAAATTTTACCTTTTAGAAGGGTTAAATTTAAAAAATAAATTTTAAGATGATCTTAAAATTAGTTGAAGTTTTAAAAATATGGTTATTATAAGAAGATATACTTCAACAATTGACTAAAAGATTCAATATTTGGATTAATGATAAATGATAAAAACAAAAATTTAACACAAGGAAAGTTTTGGGCTTGAAATATTCAAAGGAATTTTAAGGCTAATCCTTCTAGAATCAAGCTTTTTGTAAATCTTAAATGAATATCACTCGGAATATCATTTTTATAGACTTATTGATGTATCAAAACATTCTATGCCATAACATACTTATACCCAAAATTCAAAAATTAAGATTTTGGATGTATGTATGTGTTATATGAATTGCTTTTATGACCCCATTATTGTAAAAAAATATTTTAAAATTATAATTGAAGCCCAGTGTGTTTTAAAATTTTCCATTAGATTGTGTCAATTGGCTATACATTCTTTGCTCTTATCCAAAATGTATTGTCCCTATTCATGAGCATTTAGGATTGACATTGGATACAATCATCTATTTTCAACATTTCTATGTCAAAAATTCACAATTTATTCATATGATGTCAAAAAATTCAAATTGTGAAGGAAATTTGAAATCCCCTTTTGACTCTAAACTCAACCAACAAAATTTAGGTATAATAGATTAATAATAGGAATTATATTCTATGTTTTTAGGTATAATTACATTCAACCCTAAATGCCCAAAGAACTAGAATTTGATGTCAACAAAACTTTGCAGTTAAATAAAATATAACCAATTCAATATGTTGATTTTTTTTAGACAAATATCTTTTAAATTCTATTTTTAGTATCACAATCTAATTTTGGAAATGAATATTTACGATTTTTCTATTCACAATTTTGTGCAAGAGGGGCCATTGCAAATGTTGATTTTTAGTGTCAAGGGATCTTGGCAATGAACTTCAAATACATTGTATCCTTGGGAAAAAATCATATTAGAAATTCATTCAAAGAAACCGTAGAGTAGATTTTGAAAAGCCATATATTGATTGTGGTTATGCATGCTATGTACTTTAACCTCATATTTTTTTTCACAACCTTGACTTTAGATTTGACATAGGAAAAGATGATTGATAGACTTCAAATCACTTTTACATTTTTAACAACCTCGTGATCAAACATTATAATCATTCAATCTGTAATTGGTATTGTTGTGTTTTCTTTTCTTGTAAGATTCATAACACATCTAGTTTGAATTTTAACAGTTTACAATTTTTTCTAAATATAAAACTTCTCAAAACTTTGACTTTTTGTTTAATTTACATAGGGTCAAACTTAATGAAGCTAAAAAAAAGACTATGATCTATTAGGGGATCATATTATTTATGCCTATTGTTGTTGAATAATGGTAAGTAACAATGAAGTAAAATGAAACAAGAATATCTAAAGGAGTTGATTGATAAAGGAAGAGAAATAGGAAAACAACGAGCGTAATATTGTATAACCAAGCAATGGTCTTCCCCCTTGATGAAAAGGTATTATATATAGGGCAATGCCTGACGATGAGAGGCATTGACTGGCGTAAACCTTAGGGGGGAAATCCTCCCTGGAAAGATTTCTTTAAGTGGTGGCCCACAAGAAACCTACATGCTTGCTTGCACTAGCCACAGAGGCCCTCCCAAGACTAACTGCTTCAGTTCGTCCAATGACTCAGCTATTGGTAACATTGAATGATAAAGATTTCCCTTGGATGATAAAAATAGTAACATAATATTCTGGATGAAAAATCCGTAATGCCCAATTATGCGGGTTTGCCCACATAATTGGGCATTACATCCTTGTTGTGGACCAGAATCCGTCTAAAAAATGACATTTCCCACCAATGGTTTACGCTTTGCTAGATACTAGGGAGGGACTTATCAACCAAGTCAAGGATTGCGGTTGCTTGAAGAGCCATCATTAAGACAATTTTGTTCCCTACAAGGTAGTCTGCTCTAAAAGCAATCACTAACACAAAGGTATATTTTGCTTTCTTCAATGTACCAACAATTGACAATGTACATTTGAGGAAGTGATCGATTTTAGTGACCACAACATTTCAACTTCAAAAATTTGTAACTAATTCCACAAAGGTCCAAAAAATATGAAACAACTTGAGTTAGATGCCAATTCCATTTTTCTTCCTACGAAAATTTACTGAAAATTGTTCCAAGGACTTTAGCTTCCCCCAATAATGCAATTAGCTCTTAAATGGTCACTTTAAGAGCAGACTACCTTGGAGGGCCCCTTTCAAAGGGCCCATGACTGAGATCAGGGTGGATTGACCCCCTTGCTCGTCCTTACCAGGGGTGCATGTAAAAAAAAAGCCCCCTATTTTGGGCCGTTCTAGGGTATACTTTCGACCTTCACAGACTAATTTGGGGTCTCTGATCGCCAAAATGAATTAAAATTTTGCAAAAAAATTCATGTGCGAAAAATAAAAAATTCCAGGGTTTGCCCGCAGGGCCGAGCGAGGGGGTCAGTTCTCCCTGGCCCTGACTGATTGGTAAACAACATACCAGGTACGCGAGGCAGTCAAATCTAAGCATAGGCAAGAAAGGAGAGGGTAGAAAAGGAACTTCAATGAAGGACAGTCCCGTGGCCCATCGGGGTAAAAAAGGACATTGTATCTGTTAACTATCACCTCTAGCCATGTATGATGCTCAGCACTACGCTCCCCTCCCCTCCCCTCCCCTCCCCTCCCCTAGGAGAGCCGGCCCATCAGGTACTGAACACAAAGGGTAAGTTGGGTAAAAAAATCAAGGCGAGGGTGGGAGTAGTAATCACAAACCTGTGTGTCCAGGTAATGGCATTGGGTAAATACTGTCCCGTACCTTATGCAAATACGAGTAGTAGTACCAACATTTACGTTGCCGCTCCGTCCTCTACGGTGTGTGTATGATTGTCACCCAATTGTGGTACATAACCCTCTACCCCAAACTTACCTTGGTACACAAGTATAAGGTGATGGGTAACTCTCCCTTGTACTTACGGCTATGAGAAATTACCCTATAGTCCCCTATAGTCCCCTTTGGAGTTCACATCACCTTCCAGGGGATGATCATGGGGGCATAATTGAAAAAACTACATCCCAACAGCTTGCCTGAAGGGAGATAAAATAATTATTAGCCTGTGTAAGAGTTACACCTTACCAAGAGCCTCACAATATGATCACTAGGCTGGTGGAGTGGAGTGGAATGGAAAGGGCCACCTGAGGAAATCAATACTAACCGGCCATGAGGTCCATCATGCTCATAATTCAATGATAAATAACTGAGGATACTAATGGCAATGTAATTGCGTTGCAATGCATAGCCCATATTTGATTTAAAACCTAAATCCAGGGGTTGTCATTCTTTTCTTATTTATGGGGCCAAAAACTCAAGTAAACACAAGTATGATTGTAAGGTAACCCCTAAAATTGGCTAGAGCCTACAACTATAATGCAGTTCAACTTTGAGATCATACACTTTGGATGCTCTATTTTGCTCGATTGGAAAGCAAATAGGTTTTTATAGATTTTTGAAGAAAAAATGAAGAGGATTTGTATCAAATGAAAAATAAGCTCAATAAAGCTGGTCATTTTACCATAAATTTATATTTTGGTGTAGAAAATCATGATGTACACCTAGTTTTGTGTCATTTTGTAATTAGAAATGCATTTGACTATGGTAATATGTCCAAAGTTCGAATGGCAATAAAATATTAAAGTTCTCAAAATTTGAAAATTTTGAATTGGAGTAGAAACTAGAAAATAAATCCCCCCCAAAAATCATATTAAATTTTAAATAGGAATATATAGACAAAAGAACTTCGGAGTTAGAAATAATAGTCATAGGCCAATCCTTTGAAAATTAATATGAAACAATAATGGGAGTTGCAACAATACGCCTTTGATTCCCCTAATTCATTGAAGGCATGATGCATAACCCTTTCTCATTGGACAACCTGTTTCATTCCTTGAACTAGTTGAAGATCTTGTACTCATCGGTTGAGCACAAATAAATAGGTTAGTTGTTGTTACAAATGTTAAAAAACTAATACAAGAATCTATTCTAAAAGAATTAGCATTTTTTATGTGCTTGGGATGTGTTTGCTTTCATTCATTGTTTGAAATTTGGACATGTGGTTCTTAAGGGGTTAAGGTATTTGTTGTATATATACAAGCAAGTTTTTGATATTTATTTATTTCCTAAACATATTGCATGCCATTACTTGAGTGGCTAACATTTTCAAAAAGGTGATATAGAAATTCAAATCAACAAAACAAAGTGTTGAAGTTATCTTTCCACAATATATTGAAACTTTATGGTAATTGAAATACACATAAGCAAATTGGAACACTCAAATACAATTTGCAAAAAAAACAATGTATGATCCGTTTCTTCCTTTAAAGATGGAAGGTAGGATTATAAATAGAAATTTCTTAATTTTTTTGAAGTTTGGATCAATAGAAACAATGTTAAGCCTTAAAAATGCAAAGTATATATATACCGTACGTTGGGTTTAGATTCATTAGACCCAATACAAAATCATTTTTTTGGATTGAATATCCTTTTATTAACTGGATTTAGAATTTTTGGGATTTCATTTAGCAAGATTTGAAATATTTCATGACCTTTAGCAAGGTCTCACATCTTTACCGTGGTACTTAGGGCTTTACCAAATCTTTTGTAATGTTTAGTAGTAGTGTCACCTTTCAGTTTAGTAAGTTAGCACAAGGATTGGTCAAGTTTTAATCCCTTTCAATGAACACAATGACTATTTATGGGGGGGGGAAGGACCAAGCTTAGTAAACTTATGTATTCCTTGGAATTTTTACATTTATAAAGCAATCACCTTGGTATGTATATTAATTTTTATTTTTCATCAAGGATTTTTTAAGGATACAAATTATTTTAATTAGTATTTTCTATACTATTCAATTATACCACATTTTAATTTTTGAAAATTTAATTATATGCAATATTCAATTATTTTTTGAATTATTTTTGAATTGCTTTTTAACAAATTTGACCCCAATTGTAGGATAGTCAAATTTCTAAAACTATTTGTAGATTTGTTTCAAATGAATTTTGAAGATATAATTTAATTTTTTAAATTAAGAATGTAATTTAAGTTTTTAGAAATTGAATTATTTTGTAGTTGATCAAAATTGTTGTTTCAATTGATTTGAAGAAAAAGGCATCAAATTTAACAATGAGAACATGAATACTTTCTCCAAATAATAAACTTCACAAAGGCAACAACTAGACAATTTGTACTATTTTACTTGTAGTTTTCCTTTTTAACATACACTACAAGAGAAAGGGGTGTTTTAAGTATAGTCCTATTTTAAGTAATGACCTTTCTAGTAGATTTTTAGTAAGAATTTACAAGATATTTGTATCTTTCTAATAAAATTTTACTAGAAAGACACAAATATCTTGTAAATTCTTACTAAAAATCTATTAAAAAGGTGATTACTTAAAATGTTATCTCTAGGACTATACTTAAAACACCCCTTTCTCTTGTAGTGATAACAATCTTAGTTTTGAATATAAAAATAGGAAGACAACCCAATCTTATTTGCTTAGAATTGTTTTTTAGGGAAAAGGGCTCATGTTTGCTTAAAATCATTGTCTAAAGTTGAGCAATGACCATAGATAGTTGCTTGAACATTTAAGAGGGATTTTTCTTACCCCCTAAAGATTTTGGACTATATTTTCACTAAAACGCTCCAAAATTGCCATTTCTAATACAAACACTAGATTTTAGATTAAAAAAACATTTTGGGATCTATATAACTATAGGATCTTGTAGTATGCTTGTTTGAGAAGATGTGGAAAAAAATTCAGGAAATTTCCTCCAAGTAGATTGCAAGATATTAGCATTTGAAGTGACAAAATCCTTTTTTTTGCCCCTACAAAAAACTAGACAGCTGCACTTTGCAAGGTTAGATCATTATGAAAAAATGTCCAAAATGGTTGTAACTTCTTGTATTAATTCTTGAAGGCAAGTTGGCTAAATTCTTGAAAAAATTTAGATCATTTGGAATTGTACAACATATAGGAAAAAAAAGTAAGTAGCATTACATGTGATTTGGCTCTCGGGGAGGGCTGCGAGTTCCCAACTTGACCTCCCCCGAGAACCGCCGATATCCGTTGTTCCCGGCCTGTGCTGACCTGGCCGAGAGACGGCCAGGTCAGATTTTTCGAAAAAATAAAAAATAAAAAAATAAATTTAACTTTGTTTCTCAGTTTAAGGACTTAAAAAAAAATCTGACAGCGGCGCTCTTTTACTGCCGGGGGAACAATGCTGGGAACGGCCCTGAAACGGCCCTTAAAATCCTGAAATCTCTTCTAATGAAAGAAGTAGATAATGATTCAAAAGACAAAATTGTTAATAATTTGTTTTTGGAATTGAAAAATGCCAATTTCAATGGTTGTAATGTTGTAGTAAACAATGTATAACTAATGTTTTTATTTTTTCCAAAAGTATTGAAAATTGAGTTAAATAAAGGACTTCAAAGTTAATCTTAAAGTAGAGGTTCCATAACAACACGCAAACTATCCACAACTAAAACTCCTTGTAACTTTCATCTCATTAATCAAAATGGATTGATTCAAAGTTTTCCATGTAACTTATATAGAAATCTAGAAAACCACTTTCAAATTTTTGTTTTTCTTAATAGTGATTTTTAAAGAAGTTTTCTTTGTTGCTTGGGCAGCTCACTAAGCAATGAACATTACATATCATACAATAACTATTTAACCATGTAGTCAAAAGTTATGAAAATTGTTGGGACTTAAAGCTACTCCTTGGACACATGTTATGTGAAACTAAAGAAAAACAATAAAAATTTCATTCGTAATGAGTTGCCTAAATTGCCATGTTGCCAAAAAAAAGCAATTTGGTCCTTTAGGGGTGAATAAGATCATATGTGAGTCCAAGTTATAAGATTGTGTTCAAGTCCAACAAATGCAATACATACATAAAATTCAAAACAGTATGTGATTTTAAAGGTCAAATTGAGATTTGAAATTACATTCGACTATGTGGGCATGCAAATACTCCTATAGGGATTAAATCTACTATCAAAATCACTGCCAAATTTTCACTTAAAGTTAACACCATTAGATCATGTGTTATCAAGAAAAATAAAATTCCATATACTTCTTTACTTTGATCAATTCTAAATACTATGATTAATTGTTAATAACTCAATAAAAATTAATTTTAATAGATGATTACAACTGAATTCAATTTCTTTAAAAGTTTGGTTCACATCTAAGGTAAAAAGACTCAAAATTGCCCCAAACCTCTTTCACCCCTTAGTTTAAAATCCAATTTGGTGTGTAGCAAAAACTATATGGGATTTTGCATTGTGAATTTATGTAAACCTATTGTGGAGTCTAATTTTAATAGTAGCCATGGTTACAATAACATCTACTTTTAGATAGTATTCTTCTAAGATTAATACAATATTAGCCAAGTATATAAAAATTAATATAGATGGCCACTAGGCTTTGTGCATATTGAAGAATAAATGATTTAAATCTCATTTTTTTGTGTGCAACTTTATTGATACTATATCCACATCATTGAGTTAAATTCAAGACATTTTAGTTTTTTTATTTAATTTAATGTGGGGTGGTTTATAAAAAAAAATGGTACACTATTGAGTGTATTTCAATACTTTGAGCCTAAATATATTTCCCCTTGAGACTTGATTTCGACATTCAAAACAATTTCTTTTGCTTTTGAACAAAAATAACAAAATGAAGCTTCTAAGTGTAATTTCTATAACACTTGAAAGTTTTGAAAAATTCCTTAAAATAATCATTTTAGTGAAGTTTGAAGTTGAAGATCTAAAACCACATTTAACCATGATTTGTATTTGATATGAATTTTCTTTGTTTTTCAGTTAAAAAATGAATGGTAATTTGAAATTTTTACAAAAGAATTTGAAAATCTGATGACAAATATTAGAATTTTGATTTCTATCTCTGAAAAATAAAACCAAAAAAATTCACTCATAAATAGTGAAGAGATGGAGGATACAAAGTGACAAACTTTCAAATTTGGCTATACAGTCATAGGCTCCGTCCTTCCTTTTGGGGTTAAACAGTTAGCCCTTGCAAACATCATCATGATATCATCATTCATCCACCATTTCATCCTCATGAGCATTGTCATGATGAGGTCCTTGATTGGCCTCCACAATTTACAGTTATTAGTATTACCCAGACTAGAGAGCACCCTTGCATTCAAAACTGCCTGGTTTAAATTGGTACTTCACTCATTCCCATTAGGACAAGAGTTTTTACAGTACTTTAGATAAAATGATAGGATTATGAATTTAGGATGCATTTGGATGAGATGGGAAATTTTGAATGACTAGTAGATGGCTATGGGATGGATTTTAGGATAGAAATCACACTATTTTAGATTATATGAAAACAGTGTAGAACAAATTATGTTGAACTTAGTTACGCAGAGTATTGTGAACTTCCAAATTAGTATGCTTCATAAATTGTATAGTTTGGATAGAATTAGTGCAAGTCAACGTTATAAGTTAAGAATGTTGTAATAGAAATAAGGTAAGTCACCATATTGTGGCTATTGTAGACTATTATGGCCACAATAAAATTGGAGACATATACACATGCAAGAAGAGAAAATACCAATAAAGACAAACTCACAAATGGCTCTCAAAATGTTTTGTATACTTACAAAAATTGTTATAGATAAGTGAGTAATTAGATATTTTAAACAAAATTAGGACATGTTGTGGTATAAGTAACACACTTGCATAAAATAAATTTTCACATTTTTTCCATACAAGTGTGCTATTTGTACTTCAACATATCCAAAATTTGTTGAAAGATCTAATTTCTCAATTAGTTATGACAATTTTTGAAGTGTATCAATACTTATGAGAGCCATTGTAGTACACATTCATAGAATGCGAGGAATGGCATCTTTGGGGTGTGCGAGTATCATCTTAAGAGTGATTTAGAGGCTACAAGGGTCACGTACTTATTTATTGTAAATTGTCAAAAAATGTATTTATGTCAAGGATTCAAGACTATGACTATTTAAAAAAAACAATTTTGGACACATGTAACCATAGGATCTTGTAGTATGCTAACTTGAGAACATGTGAAAAAAAATTCAAAATTTTTCATTGTGTGAATTGCAAGATATTAGCGTTTGAAGTCACAAAATTCCTTTTGGAGGCCTTTGTGAAAAACTGGGCATCGACACTTTATAAGCACACCTTTCTATGAAAAAATGTCCTAAATGGTGTTGCTTCTTTGGATTCATTCTTCAAGGCAAGTGGGCTACATGATTGAAATTTTTCAGATCATTTGGAATTGTACAACATATAGTAAAAAAATAGTAAGTAGAAAGAAATAGAGAATGAATCAAAATACAAAATTGTTAAGAATCTAGTTATGAAATTGAAAAAATGCCAATCTCAATGGTTGCAATATTGTAATGAACAATCTACATCTTATGATTTTATTTTATTTCCAAAAATATTGAAAATTGAGTAAAGTAAAGGACTTCAAAGTTTATTGTAAAGTAGAGAATTCACAACTACCCGCAAACTAAAACTCCTTATAACTTTCGATTCATTGATCAAAATGGAATGATTCAAAGCTTTCCACATATATATAAATCTAGGAAGTCAATTTCAATTTTTTTTTTTCTATTAAAATTTGGATTAAAAACATGAAAATCTCCATTCACACCTATGTATTCAAAATTGTTATCAGTTGCCATAGGTTGTCAAATTTAGTAGGCTATTTGGATGAAATTTAGCTACATTATCACTGACAACAACCGATGGTCAGTACCTTGCATGATTATGTCTTAGCATTCAATTGGTGTGGGATTTCAAGATTAATGTGACTCCCAAAAATTCAAGCCAACAGTGTTATTAAGTTAGTAACTTAGTGGATGTCCCTCCAAATGTCCAATGCCCCACTTTCTGGAATAAACTCCGGTTTCAAAAAAGAAAAAAGAAAATGTCCAATGCCAATGAGAAAAAATTCTCCAATTTGTCGGTAAAGCTGCAGCTTCTAAGCCCTAGTGCCATCAGGACTGGTCCCCACAAGCCCATATTCATGCAAGAATATTGCCAACTACCATGAATTGAAATTGGAGTTTTGGGGCAAAGATAATAAGTAATCAATTTGTGGTGCTTGAGATTCAAAGGAGACCGTCCCAAAGTTGAGCCTTTGATTTTGCCGTCCACAACACACACTCTCATCCACACTCCAATGCAAGTTGCCACTTGCAATGACCATCTCCGTCCAATCCCAACCCAACATTGCCGACTCCACTAGGCCTACCCTTAATTATATAAGTTACAAAAGAAATGGGGCCATCATGCAGATACTTTCGGATCAATTCCAAATCATTGGAACCCGGCGAAATACTTAACTTACTTGCGCATACCACTTACGTAACGTAAGTTAAGCTAAGTTTTTCACACAAAATAATATATATAACTTAACTTGTTTTTTGTGGGTCGGACCAAGTTGACGAAGTCTGGCTCTGGAAAGTTGGGGACAGCCAGTGTCAGCCAAAATCTCAGTCATACTGCAACTGAAGTGTTGTGTGTCCGGGCGTAAGTTAAGCTTAAATTTAAAAAAAAGTTGTGATCATTCTCTCATTGATCCATCAGAAGGATGAAATTGCGGTCCCAGTTTGACCAATGCAAGAGCAAAGAGGTTGATTGATTTTCTGGGCTTGGTTGAATTGTAAAGCATGTATTTTTGGGTTTATTTAACCCTTAACCCCTTAACGCCTCAATCCTTTTTCAAATTTTCACACATTTTTGCTTATATCTTTGTAGAGTAATACCATTTACCAAAATTTCTTGAAATTGGACATAAAAGAAGGTTGTCTTTTCAAGATTCAAGTGTTACAATGGATGAATGAGAAGGTAATTGGATGAAACAGCGCCTGCAAGCCTTGTGTTCATCGTCCAGATTATGGACGTCGGAGCACTTAAGGGTTAAAGGATGCAGCCCAGTATGGCCAGGGTAGTCATCAAAATGCTCTGATTATTGAATCATTAGGTGTATTCTTTGTTTTTATAGTGAACAATGAAGTCATCCATGGAGCCATTTTTGCCTTCAGCGTCTTTTAAGGGTCAAACTTTGAGTAGTGAGCCCAGCAACCCTTGGATCAAAGAGTTTGTTCCTTCTCTATCATGGTCACCTCAAGAATCAAATGAGTCAATGGGACCAGTCTTACTGTAGTTGAAAGTTGGGCAAAAAAATAATAAGACTTGTGACTTGTCTTGTTTTTTTCCTTTGAACAAACTGCTTTAAGTAGTTTTCAATTTGTTTGACAAATTATTACAGATATTGCCTTTCAAACGACGAGCAAAAATTTCAACCCCTGGTTAGCAAACGACTTTTTATCCAATGGATAATGATATACAATACAATAGAAAGTTCATATTTGAAAGATGTGCATTGGCATTGTTTAGCATTGGAAGGATCCATCAATTTGAAAGTGTTAAGGAAGTACAAACATTAAATAATCATATTTATATTTTTGAATTTTAAATAAAACAAAATTAAAAAAATATTAATAGATCTTCCTACTTTGAAAGTTTTGCAATTTATGTAGTCAAGGTTTAAAATAACAATGTAATAATTAGATTTTAAAATTAGTCTACCAATTGTATTTTGTTTCCATTATTCCAATGATGAACTTTAGGTTGGAATTGGTTTAGCCAATTTTTAGAAAGCCCTCTGGGATTTTTGTATTGACATATAGAGGTTTTACTTTGCAACCATGGGGACCTTGTGAGGTACTACAACTAAAACGAAATGAAATTCAATGGCTTTTGCAATTGAGGGAGTTGAAAAGCAATTTGAGGGAACCAATGAGATTTTTTGGGGTTAATTAAATTTTGAAATAAAGGCCATAAAATTTTGGATTTGGATTTGAATTTGGATTAAAAAAATATTGAAAAGGTTCACCTTGCATCCATGGGATTAAACTTTGGATCTTTTGGATTTCTAACAAACATAGAGTTCTACACTCACTATTGGTTAAACATACACCTCCACATTCCAATGCTCATAATGAATTCACCATGAATTCATAATGAATTTTATGCCAACTAAAGTTCTAGAGACTTTTAACAATCTCAAAAGTCAAGCCTATGATTATTTTTCAAACTTCGTTTTATAAGTACCTATGAATGTGATTTTTTGTATTTATTTTTTGAAGATGTGATTTCATGTCTTTTATTAGTTGTATAAATTTCACATTACTTTGGATTCTTTTGAAATTACCATGAATTTTAAAACAAAAAGTGAAATAGTTCATATCAAATGCACTTGATGCTCAAAAGTTTTGAAAATCTCTCCACGTTTATATCATAGTATCAAATATCGTAGTGCATATTCTTTTATTGTGTCATTCTAAAATTAAAAAAATCAACACTCCATGGTTCCAAATTCATTATTCTAAATTTATAGTCAATATTTCAGAAAATTTCTTATATTTTTTGTAAAATTATTACAATTGAATAGCCAAAGATTATCAATGAAAAATTGATTTCCAATAGAAACTATTCTTTTTCAAGCTCCAATATCTATGTAAAAATTTCCATTGCCGAGGTCTCCCAAACCAAAAATGGGGCTCTCAAACCTTTCAATTAGGCATCAGGAGGAGTGGAGCCCTAATATCTTTCAAATAATTTTTTATAATATTCAATTCATCTTTAAGGTTTGTAAAATTTGCATTTTGTTAGAGTGTGATACTACAAAAAAAAATAGAAATTGTGAGAGAATTGATGTTCATGTGCTTAGGAAACTAAATACTTGAAAAAAGATTTATGTGCTTATTGAATAAAATATTTATATAAAGATTATTTGATGTTTCTTGATGAATTTGAAGGGATTGAACTTTACAAAGCATTGGAAGGAAAGAAATAAACTGTATTTAGAATAAAACAAAAACTCGGAAGGTGCAAAAAAAAGTTACTTATCACTTTTCTTTGTTGCTTTGAAATTAATTCATATTTCATCAAATATAGTATTGATATTCTATTATTAAACAAATTAAAAATTGAAATTATTTCAAGGTCCTTTTTAATATAGAAGTATTGGTCTAAGTTTATCTACAAAAGCATCAATACATTATATTAATCTATTTAAAATAATATAAATAAACGCAAAATTCACCAATCTTTGGCTACAAAATGATCCACAATTTTTTATATTTTAAACCTTTTGTAATATCATAACTAAAATTCTTAACTAATAATAAAAATCATTACGTTAAATTTTATAAAATTACATTGTTCACAATACATGAATGAATTCTATAAATATTTAGCAAACTAATATTGCAATTGGTGGATTCATTTAAATACTTGAATACTATAATCAATATTTACACTTCTACATACTACATTGATTATTCTATAAGTGTGTGTGAGACACTAATTTATCAAAGTCAGCCTATTTAAGCATAGCTTGAGATCACCTTTGGCAAAAAATAATTAAATTTTTTGAAGCCAATTGGTTTTGGAAATTAATAAGCCACTTTGTTGAATCCAAGAGAAGTTGAATATAAAGAAAGTCAAAATGTTGGAAAAGTTACTTGTACAACTTGATCTTAGGGCATGTCTACTAAATAATGTGGAATCTAAATTCATTCCTCTAACTTCACAACAAAGTAGGGACACTATGAAAAATATTGAGTTCATTGAAAGCTATGACTATCACTTTCCTATGCAATGAAATCCCCCATTCAACTTCTAAGATTATTTGAAGGGTTGTCGAAAGTTAAAAAAACTATTTAATAATTGTCAAATAATTAAAAAAATAAAATTGCCAAACCAACCCTTGCAAATTTTAAATAATTATTCGTCAAAAATGCGCTGAAGGTGACTTCAAGCTATGGTACTCTAATTTGCACAAAATAGCCCTTAAGTGCTCAACCACATAGACAATGCAAGATAAATGTTGTGAAAAATGCACTTCATCCAAAATTCATTGAGGAAACTTCAAAAAAAAAAAATTCAATAGAAAGAGAAGAAAATGAATGATATGGATATGTTGGAGGGGTTTCAATTATTTATTATTTAATTAAAAAAAATCATACTATCTTTTGGTTGATCAATTGGAAGTTAACCTTGTCAGGATATTGTAGCCAAAAGGTAGGTATCTCATGGATGATTTTTCAAGATCACTATAGAAATGAAGAATGCATCTATTGGTGAAGATCATTTTTGACAAAGTACTTTGGTAATAGGGCTTATCTTTTTGAGATTAATCGTGAAAAAGATACCTACCTATTACCAAAGTAGTTACTCCAAAATGATTTGATTTTAAACCAAAAGGAGCATTCTTCATTTTTATCATCCATCGCCCATTTAGAGGCGCTGCAACTTCATAGGGTTAAACTTGGAAGGATATGGCCCCAAAAGAAGTCACCAAAATGCTCTAATTATTGAACCAATGGATACACTATTTGTTTCTACAATTAATAGTGAAGCCCTCTCTTGGACTTCTTATGTCTACAAAGTTAATTTTAGAATGATGTTGAGGATCTAAAGTGTTTGATGGATGACTTTGTTGTTCATTATAGAAACAAATAATGCACTTCTTTGTCCAATGGGCATGGAGTCACGTTCTTCTAGGGTTAATCCTGAGAAGAAGATTCAAAAGTGACCAATGGATGATAGAGAATCCTTCTATTCAAAACCAAAGTGCAAATCATCTTTGGAATGTCGTATGAAAAGGGAGGAGGTCTTGCATAGTAACTTGGCCTTCAATGAGTGCTTGTGGATTCTTTAAGCAAATGCTTCACATGATATTAAAACGGATGATTTTTACAATGACCAACCCTTCTTTCAGGGTTAAACCCTACATGATGTTGTGGACTTCAAGTGGGATTGTAGGATGGAAAAAATATTTTTTCATCCTTTTTTTGTGTGTGGGGGGGAAGAGTTGCTAGAATGAATTTTTAGTGAACAATATTGCATATTCCCTCATTATGGTATTATTGACTTTTCTAAAGAAGAAGATGCTTAATCCATAAATCACCTTTATAGAGTATTTTGAGTAATTCTTGCTCCTTACTCTTGATGTAAATTTTAGTCATAAATATCATATTTTTTTGAATTTGAGGCCAACCGTCAAAATGAAGTTTATCAAATTTAGTTTATACTCCAATTAGAAAAATCTTAAAATTCAATGTTTTATAGCAACATTGGGCCTATAACCATGGTTTGTTAATTTTCTAATGTCACAGAACCTTTATTTTATACTGTGATGTTCAACACTACAAAGTGCACCTGTGCTGAAACTTTCAAATTTTTTTAGCACATTTTATATTTGATATCAATTTTCTTCACTTTTCACTTAAAAAATTCCAAAGTAATTCAAAATTTTCACAAAAAAATCTGAATCTTTTTCCGCTTATAGAAGAGATGAGATTTCATCACTGAAAAATAAATATAAAAAATTTCATTCATATCGAGTTGCCGAATGGCAACAATCAAATGAAGCTTGAATCCGTGGGCGTAGGCACGTCGTTCAGAGGTTAAACCGTCCAAAGCTTGATTTTGACCAGTGAAATTCGGTGCACTGCAAAATCTAATGACAGTAGGGAGGGTTGGATGAGTTGGCAGCTGAGTTGGCATGTGAGGACCCCTGGTTTTGCTCTCCCCAGATATCAACACCCGCGTCCATCCAACTTTCCTTCCTTTCCTTGCTTTCCTTTCCTTCAGTTGCCCTTGCGCTTGCCTTGGCTATCTCTCTCGCACAAGAAGTCTCCTCTCATTTGTCGAATTCTCCCCTAGATCTAGCTCCTCCTCCTCTTCCTTGCTCTTTCTCACCCTTGCTACTGTTGCTGCTCACTCACTTGCTCGCTTCTCAAGCTCCTACGTGCACCAACCATGGATGAAGAGTACGATGTCATTGTGCTCGGCACCGGACTCAAGGAATGCATCCTCAGTGGACTCCTCTCCGTGGATCGGCTCAAGGTCACTCCTTCACTCCACTCTCCTTGGAGCTTTAGAAAGATCTAGGGTCCTACTACCAGATCGGTCACTGTCTTGACAGGGGGTAGTGTAGAGGTCAGGTTGCGTATATGTGAGACCTAAAAATGTGGAGTTAGGTTAAGAGGTGGAGGCGGGTTTGGAGAGGAATTGGAGATGAGATTTGAAGATGGGTGGATGTGGAAGGGTGTACTGGCACTGGGATAGATGCGCAATTGGTGATGTCACATTTAGCAGGCATCTGACATTAGGGCATCCTCACAGATGGCCTAATGAAAGGGAGTAGAGGAATGTGTTCTCTAGGTGGAGACCCTGGAGAGTTAGACTAGACTTTTGGTGAGGCGATGTTGGTGACTGGGAATTGCTCGCTTTTGGGTGATGATGATGATCATCATTTAGGGGTTGTTGTTTTATTTTTGTGCAGGTGCTTCATATGGACAGGAATGACTATTATGGTGGAGCTGCTGCTTCTCTGAACTTGAACCAGGTGCGAATTGGACGGATGAAATTGTGTTTGCGTTGGGGTTGTTTATTAGTTTGATGTTTCTAGTCGTGATGGTGGATCGTTGTTTACATCTGTGATTTCATGGTTTGGCTTTGTTGTATTCATACTCTCATTTACAATATGGGGATCGCGAATGGCCTAGTTGGTTTTATTACAGATTAAAAACCACATTCTGTTCACTTGTTCCTCGGATGGGGCAGAACAGTAAATTATTGTATGTGCATAGTCGTTCTGGATTTCACCCCTTCTTGCCCATTCTAATAATAGGAATTCCACTTTGGCAGCTAGTAGTGATTACAGTAACTTTTGGAACAAGTTTCTAAAATTTAGGGCATGATTCGTTTTCCTATTGTTACATATTTGTCTTTGTTCCGTTGAAGCTTCGTATGTGATTTGTTTCAACTCCTGTAGAAATGGAAGTGGTTACTTTTGGCCATTTGAACACTTCGGGGTTCAATTGTGATTTTGGGTGCGGATGAACCTTTATTTTTACCAAGATTGAGGACGTTATGATCGAGGATTGTGTCTTCTTGACCTAATTTTGTCTCGTGAGAAGAATTATTGTCTGAAAACAACTTGACGAATAGTTTTGAGCTGCTTCTTTCTGTGAGTTAGAATGACGAATAGTTTTATGAGTATTTCAATTGTCTTTGGGTTTCTTGTTTGTCTATTTCGTTCATTTTGAGGATCCTTCCATCGATTTTGTGTTGTTTCTGTTGTTGCAGTTATGGCAAAAGTTCAAAGGAGATGAGAAACCGCCAGCCTTTCTAGGCTCAAGCAAAGAGTACAATGTAGATATGGTTCCAAAGGTATTTCGATTTGACTTTGGTAATATCAGACCGTTGATACTGCATACATTCTTATGGCTGTGGCATAACAATGGTCAAATTTTGCATGTGACCTGGAATATATATGTATTGAGTGTACCGAAATTTATTTAGAGGAGAACAACGTTGTATACTTCGACGGTGTAGAAAGATCTGATATGTTACAAAGAAGTACATCTTGATACTCATTTCGGATTTTAATGCACGTTCATTCTTTCAATACAGTTTATGATGGCAAACGGCACTCTTGTGAGAGTTCTCATCCACACGGATGTTACTAAATACCTATTGTTCAAGGCTGTGGACGGGAGCTATGTTTACAAGCAAGGAAAGGTGTGTATTTGAATATTCTTACATACCAAATGATTTTGATTGTTCATGTATTTATCTATTACGTTCGTATCTCTTGTAGGATTCTAGACACGATGACTTAAACGGACTTTTCTTAACTCTGTTATCATAAACATAGTCCGCAAAGCTGAGTTCTGTCAATGTAACCACAGGTCTACAAAGTTCCGTCCAATGATGTCGAGGCATTGAAGTCTCCCTTGATGGGACTATTTGAGAAGAGGCGTGCTCGCAAGTTTTTCATCTTTGTCCAGAACTACGAGGAGGAGGATATCAAAACACATGAAGGAATGGACTTGCGGACAGTTACAGGGAAGGAGCTTTTTGAGTACGGTGCCTTGACCCAAATTTATATATCTGTCATTGGCTTCATGATATTTGCGGACATCGTCGTGTGGGTTGTCGTTATGAGTTCTGGAGTATTAAACGCGGTTGTTTGAGGGTTTATGGTCCGACCTTAAATAATATTTTTATGAGTGGTCCTGTCAGACTCTTCAACTCATTATATAATTTGTAATGCAGCAAGTTTGGACTGGATGGGAACACCATTGACTTTATTGGACATTCTTTGGCGTTGCACCGTGATGACCGATTCTTGTCTGAGTCGGCTTTGGATACTGTGAAGAGAGTGAAGGTTATTATTATCACCTCATATCTGCACTGTATTGCAATGCTGTCAATTTATTCTCAGCAGACTCTAAATCTTCACAAAGATTTAGGGTTCTTCTTGGGCGGTGATTTTGTTTTTGTCCTCTGCCGCCATTGACATAGTATAGTCTTGTATTGGTGCAGTTGTACGCTGAGTCAATGGCCCGGTTCCAGGGGGGGTCACCGTACATCTATCCACTCTATGGTCTCGGCGAGTTGCCACAGGTTTGTTATTTAAAGTTTTAGGATGGGTAGGGTTATTTAAGGTGGACAACATTGCCTTATTATCACTGGTTATGTCATGATTTGGTTAAACTCTGTATTGTTTTATTGTTTATAAAGGATTTCGGCATTGATTGTGTACTAAGTGATTGATTTGATACTGATACAATTTCTCACCTGGGTGTCTGGAAAATCGTGGTTTTCAGGGATTTGCTCGCCTTAGTGCTGTGTACGGAGGAACCTACATGCTTGCCAAGCCTGAATGCAAGGTACACAAATGTTTATGAGAATTTTTTTTTGTGCGTATTATTGCATCTTCTGCTGTTGTGTCAATTCTTTTATTTCATTCATGTCACCAAAAGCTAATTCCTGTGGTTTTGACTCGTGATTACTTAGGTTGAATTTGATGAGATGGGTTCAGTCCGTGGAGTTACCTCTGAGGGTGAGACAGCGAAGGCTAAGAAAGTTGTCTGTGACCCTTCATATTTGCCCAACAAGGTATGTGGTCAATTCAAATATTTTAGAAAGCTTCCAACAATTGATTTTGGAATTCCTCGAGAACTTTGGTGATGTGTCAACTTTGTTGTTTCTTCAGGTGAAGAAGGTTGGGAAGGTCGTGCGTGCCATCTGCTTTATGAGCCATCCAATTCCTAACACCGGTGATTCCGATTCAGTACAAATTATTTTACCACAAAAGCAACTTGGCCGCAGATCGGATATGTAAGTCTCGTAGCTGATGATTTGGAACCATTTGGACATTTCTAAATTTTCCAGAACTTAAAAAGTCCTTACATCCGGTTACTTGACTTCAAATATTTTGAGTTCCTGGAACTGCATTCATCCGGTGTCTCTACTCTTTATGTGGAATTGACTTTCTGAGACTCCCTGCCAGGTATGTGTTCTGTTGTTCCCATTCGCACAACGTCGCTCCCAAGGGCAAGTACATTGCATTTGTTTCAGCAGAGGTGGAGACAGAGAACCCCGAGGCTGAGCTTGAGCCAGGGCTTGCGCTACTGGGACATGTGGATGAGAAGATAATTGACATGTACGACATGTACGAGCCAGTCAACGATTCGTCCCTCGACAACTGCTTCATTTCCAAGGTACCAATTACTCATCAATTTTTTGAAGCTCTGTTCCTGGATGGCAGCGGTTCACTGCACTTGCACTGACCAGTTTCAATGTACCCAAGGCCTTTACTCATAATACTTTAGTCATAAAATATTGCTTTCCATAATCGTGTGGTCCCGTTAGTGTTGGTACGATTTCCTGATACTGTTTTCATCTTTTGTGAGTATTTGCATTATATTGATTTCTGTTTCCGTGCTACAGAGCTACGACCCAACCACTCATTTTGAGACGACAGTACAAGATGTGCTCTCGATGTACACAAGGATTACTGGCAAGGTAAGTTTTTTTCACATTTCATATCTACCTTGTAGAACTTGATAATCTCAAGTTGCGGGACTTATTCTCGTTTAGCGCAGGGTCTTTGTTGCTCTGTAATGGTGTTTGTGTGTTTCTCGCGAGTTCACTTCTTGGAGCGTGTGAATTTTGAAATCAACTTATTTGTGAACCGATTTCTGACATTTATAGATGTCGTGGTCTAATGCAGAACCTGGATCTGAGTGTGGATTTGAGCGCTGCCAGCGCTTCGGAGGAGTAGTGGTGGCTGTTATATACTAAAGGTGTTTTCTCCCAGTAGATTGTAAGAGCTTGGATATACACTCTGAGTGGCTCTATTGTCGACTACTTTTGTGCTAGGTAATTTCCATATTTATTCAATGGCGTAAACGGCCGTCCTTTCTGTATCGAAGTGCCCTATTGGGCATGGTCTTGGTATCATCAACTGATACTCAACCGTGGTGATAGGTCATTTGACATCACCAAGTGGATGAAAATTTTGTTATGTACCGTTTGTACAAAATGTCTTCCTCTGATGTGTCGTTTGCTGTGCATGAGTTCAAAAGACTTCTATGCGCAGGTCAAAGTTACATGCACAGAAACTCAATGTGATCACGGTGGTTTCCAGGTTGCTTTGAAAAGGTGGTCCGGCACATTATTGATTGAAATGCTTTTGTCCAAGTCTCTTTTCGTTTGAATTCTTTACGGAGAGGCAGAAGTTCCATGTGCATCGGAATCGATACATCGTGAAGGTGCCAATATTAAAGGAATGCCGAACTTCCCTTACTTTCTCGTCATTATAGTGACAATTTTCTGTGGTATTTCAAAACAGAATTTTAGATGGTGCGACTTTTCCTTATTTCAGGGATTTTGGTAATGTAAATAGACCAGCATATCATTATAGTCAAGTCAAGAAACCAATGCTGTTGACAGTTGCGATCAAACGCATGCGGGCAATCGAATCACTCAGAGAGTGAATTCAGTGAATTACCCAGTTACTTGTTCCGTTCAGAAGACTCACTGCTGTAGAAGACGGTTGAGATTTCAACGTATAGGTTTGGTGCTTGCCCTATCGTTAAGCGTTCTCTTTCATCGACAGCGTCAACTGCACCATGGATGAGGAGTATGACGTGATTGTGCTCGGCACCGGCCTCAAAGAAAGCATTCTTAGCGGTCTCCTTTCCGTCGATGGTCTGAAGGTGCGTGGTGCTCTGCAAAGTGATGTCTTTCGTTTGATGGTAAGATTCTATGCAGTGGGTGATACAGTGAAGCGGTATTCAGAGAAGGATGAATGATTTACTAAGGTATATTTTGCATGCATTTGCTTTCAACTGAGATTGGTATACCTGATGATGTTGGGGACTTTTAGGTGCTTCATATGGACAGGAATGACTATTACGGTGGAGCCGCCGCGTCATTGAATCTCACCTAGGTAGGTCTTGGGTCATTGCGAGTGCTTCTTTTATGAATTTAGCGTTAGGTGAAAAGAGAGAATCTGAAGTTCGCTTATGTCGATTGAAATTTAGGCCATGGAATGTGTTGGCCTTGCCACCCATCACTTCTATGTGTTGAAATTATTAGCTCTCACATCATCACAACTCTCCATCTAGAATTTTTTTCCCAGGGTGCTCTGTCTCTAGTGTGATAGTGAAAGATCCCAAGATGCTTCCCAAGATCTTGGTGTACCTAAAGCAGTGAAGGTAAAGAATGGAGTCGCTTTAGAGCTCAATCATCAAATGCTGAAGCACTCGCTGAACCCTAATTTTCTTTTCTGAGTTTTCTTTTTGGAGGGAACTTTATGGGTCGACCTAACTCTTCTTAGAATACTGCAGCAAAAGAGGGGTGGTTTCCTGTGACCTAGAGCTGCACTTGCCGCAAATTTACCTGGGAAAAGCTCATGCTGACCCCTGTGTTTCTTGGTCTCTTTTTGCTCAGCTGGCAGAAATTCAGGGGTCAGGAAAAAGCCTCCAGCATTTTGGGTGTCCAGCAAGGATTACAACGTGGACATGGTTCCCAAGGTGCTCTGCATTTCCCAAGTGTTATCAACATTGCGAGAAGTGCTGATGCAGACACGAATATGAACTTTTTGGCCACGGAACTCTTGTAGTATTCCACAAATCTTCTTCAGATAAGGCAGAGGATACCAAAACCGTCAATGAACCGTCTATACCGACCCTTGTTCCCAACAACTATTCTTTTCTTATTCTTGGTTGGCCTCCAATTAGCAAGTGCTGTAAGCATGACTTAGGTAATTGTCTGGCCAGTGATCCTGAAATGGAAATGGGCTTGTCTGCTGTCGCTTCTAGTTGTCTACAACCTCTCACTTTGGAATTTCAAAAATAAATTCACATAGCGATAAAAATTTGATCTCATCAGATCTGGCAAATGTACCCAAAGATCTCTCCGCGACTCTATACGTGTTTCAAAATCACTTCTACATGTGTTACGATACTTGAACATGAAGCAAATAGTATCCTCCAAGGTTCACGTTCTCAGCGGTTAATATAGATGACGGTATTCGGAGTTTCGTTTTTCTGTTTATGAGGTTCTAGGTTGAGTGATGGATCTGTGCTCAAGATCGAAAACCACATCTGCAGGCTTTAATGCAAGGTCTGAATTGCAGTTCATGGTGGCAAATGGCGCTCTTGTGAGAGTTCTTATTCACACGGATGTCACGAAGTACCTATTTTCAAGTTTGTGGATGGCAGCTACGTATACAAGCAGGGAAAGGTACTGGTCCTCGGATTTATTCAAATTTTTGCATCGTTGTAATTGTCTGCAATTCAAAGCTAGCTTCTGTACCTATTTCTTGGTGATACTGGCAAAGCAAGCGATGTTGCCGAATTTCTTTATAATACTTTAAGCTTATTGCAATGCGATCTGGGTCCTAAAGCTGAATACGTCGCCAGATTGTCGATATGGGAAAGAGTGTTGTCAACATTTCTCTGTCTCTTGTCTTTGGAGGACGAATTAATTAATAATAATAATATTTACTTAAGAATTTCAGAGACGGCAAAATGTGATTCTTCTTTAATTTCGAAATATTAGCTTATATGTTCTTTGTTGGTTAATGAATAAATTGTTGCATGTGATGTGAAGTTCAATTTTCTTAGCTCTGAGGTCTGTCCTTGGTGTGCTTGGTTCACATGATCTAGAAGACATTACGGTGTCTCTGTAATATATGTTGCATCCACTACGTTTATCTTACTAATGGTAAATTGGGTAGATATACAAAGTTCCATCGAATGATGTGGAGGCTTTGAAATCTCCCTTGATGAGAATTTTCGAAAGGAGGCGTGCTCGTAAGTACTTTATGTGTTCAGAGTTTTGACGAGGACTCAAGAACACATGACGGCATGGATTTGCGTTGATGCACAACGAAGGAGCTTTTCGAGTAACGTACTCCACTGCAAACCTTTTGATTATATCGAGTGCAAGTTGCTGAAGGCATTTGATAGCCTAAGAATTTCAAATTGCATACTGTGAAGTAGACTCACTTCCTTACCTGGAAAAAGTGGCCAGGCAAAGATACAGTTGGTTACCGGGTTTCAATCTCCACTCTTTGCATATGGTTCTAAAACTCACTTTATTATCCTGCTGCAGAAAATATGGATTGGATGACAACACCATCGACTTTGTGGGTCATTCATTGGCACTGCATCGAGATGACCGACTCTTATCTGAGCCAGCTTTGGACACTGTTCAGAGAGTGAAGGTAGGTTTTTCTAGGCAGCAGGTTCTATTTCCTTCCCAGATAAATGTTTTTTTGGAGCTGGATTCATATTAAATAGTAAGCATGATGGATAATGCCTATGAGATTATGACTGTATTAAACTTCATGTTGAGATTCATGGAATCAATCGTGACAATAGTCTGAAACATGTATTCAATCCTGTCCATACTCCGTTTATGCGCAGTTGCACGCGGACTCAATGGCCCGGTTTCAAGGGGGCTCGCCGTATATTTACCCGCTGTATGCGCTTGGAGAGTTGCCACAGGTTTGTGTCTCCGACCTATTGCATACAATGTCACGGATTCTCGCATTGTGAGATACTATTCCTGGTGTTTGTATGCGCTTGATTCAAGCGCATAAATTTATCAGTTTACGTGCTCAGATGGCCAATAGTGGAAGCTTCATATCTATAGGAGTTGAAATATATCATTTAGTAATCTTCATGGAAGGTAACAATATGTACCAATAGAAAGAAGAAATTATGCCCTATTTTTTTGAATGATCGGTGTATGTTTTGGGAACTTACTATACTTGACTAATAGCTTCCAAAGTAGAGTTTTTTCGTAATTTGCTCCGATACGGATTACATAAGTAACGAGTCGAGGCGTCATTTTTCAAAGCTTTTACTGTGATTTCCGGACTGTTGGTTTTCTCCTTACCCTTATTCCTCAGAAATGTGGTCATCATGCTTTGCAGGGGTTTTCCCGACTTAGTGCAGTGTATGGAGGCACTTACATGCTTGCCAAACCCAAGTGCAGGGTATCTACCCTAATACAAAACAATGTACGTTTTCCAATTTTCTTCTCTACAGGTATTCAGTGGTTTACTTGACCCTCTCAGAGACATTGTTCCCCTCTCAAATTAGTGTCTCAAAATTTGATTCTGTGAAGCAGTTCTCTCTATGTTGCTTTATCTTAGTGGATCTATGTTGCTTTATCTTATAGGATCTATGTTGCTTTATCTTAGTGGATCTCTTATTATTAGAGAATTTCCGTCATGGTGAGGCCGGTTGATTTTGACGAGATGGGTCAAAAGTTAGAGGAGTTTCACCGGAGGATGAGACGGCAAGGACCGAAAAACTAGTCCGTGATCCATTGTATTTGCCCAACAAGGTTTTTATAATGATATTCAATGCTCTTGTTATGAAGATGGTGTTTTATCCTTCTGAGGAAGGAAAGGCCTCATACCTCTAGGACTTCATACAAAAGTGGTCAATTTAGTTCTGTTCTTATATTCCACTTGTACACTCAAGTCAGAAGAGTTGCGAAGGTTGTGCGAGCAATATGTCTTATGAATCATCCAATTCCAAACATTGATGATATTGATTCCATTCAAATTATTCTTCCTTAGAAGCAGCTTGGTCATAGATCAGATATGTAGGTCACATTTTAATTTTTTTACAAAATTAAATGTGGTGATAATGGTCACCTATAGTGTCAACCTATCATGGGTTGGAATTGATGTTGGCTCTCACTTAGTAGTTGGGTGCATAAGGTAATGATGACCATACACATTTATCAAGTTATGCTTACACCACTTTTTAATAAATCCAACCAAGTAGTTTGTGAATAGATGGATTACCTGCATGTTTTTATGACTTTTATGCAAGCTACTTGTATTTATATAGTCTTAATATCTTATTCTATGTTTACTTCATGATTTGTTTTGTTTTGTTTTATAAGTGATGGCCTATAAGAAATGTGTGGTTAAATTGCAAATTTATTCAAATAAATTGTTGCACAGCAGAAGTCAACTCAGTGCAATTCCGCTCTTTGAATCCAACATTTTCATGCCACTTTGAGAAAGCTTATCATTGAGACACAATCTTTTGCAATTTGTGAAATGTAATTCTAGGCTTATACAACATAATTTCCCACAAATTTCATTTTTGTGTGTATTTTAACCCCTAAATGCATGAGGAATCATATATAGTTGCTCCAAAATTTCAGGCTCGTTTTGGTGTAGACAATTGAATTCACTTGACTGGTTTTAAATTCCTTTTGGACAATACTAAAGGTGAACTATTGAAAGCTTTTATTTTTCACGGAAAAATATAAATATTTGATTTTTGAGAGGTCCTCGAAGGCATATATGTACCATTAGTGGAAGAGTAAAGCTTGTAAATTTTACTCAATTTCTTGACTTTGAGCAAAGCTTGCCAATTTCACTTGATTTGAGATCTAAGAAATTGTACTAATCCATGTGCTTTGAAAATGGTCCCAATGGAAAGTGGAAGTATTTTCATGATTTTCACCTTTGAAAATTTAAACTTTCAAGTGTTAATTTGGAGTTATTTGTGATTTCTACTTAAAAAAAGAAATTGCATTTCAACAATTGCAAGGTGGATTATGTAATGAGTTTGATAGTTTTTCAAAGTTTTTTGAAAGTGCATTTTAGTATACTAATAGTGTTTGTAGATGTTCATGTCACCTCCCATCCCCCCAAACATCTATATGCAAATTTTTGAAGCATTGTGGGGAGGGGTAGTATACTAAAAATAGAATGCATACATTTTTCTTGTTATAATGTCACAACTCCTATGCAATTTCACAATCAAAATTGGTAAGCATACTAATAAGCAAGCTCTTTAAACATCCATATAGTCAAATTTAGAAAAAACAGCTTACTTTGTTGGTAATAACTATAAGCCTATGTTCTTTTCTATAAGAACAACATGAGGAAAAACACCCTTGGAAAGACTTAGGCACTTAAGGATTAAAAGATGTCATGGTTTGTCAAACACAAAACGATGCAATTTGGTATATTGTTTTCTACCAATTCTAATTTTTATGATTTTTCACTTTCCAGACTTGGTTGAGTTCAAAAATGTTAATTTTAAGTTAACTAGTATAATACTTCATATTTTGTACTTCACATTGGTATTCTTTTATGACCACATTATCTATCATACCAAAATCTTGTGGTGAGCACCATTCAAGATGGCAAACGAGGAAGACTTTGAAGACATTTTTGACCACTTCATAAATGAGGTCCAATCCAAGATGAGTTTCTAAATCCCATTTTCTTTCCTTTAAATTTCTTCATTAGGAGCTTTAAACCATAGCTGAAGTACAAGTTCAATTCAGACTTGTAGGAATATATTTTATTTTAATTTTACTTTCAGAAACTTGTAGAAGAAGTTCAAAGGTTTCCAAAAATGTAAGACACTTAGAAATTAGACCTACAACAAGTAAGATACAAGTGGATGAAGTTTACGAGCTAGATTGGATGAAAATTAGTCAAATTCATCCCAAAAAAACGAGGATGAAAATCTAAGAAATAGTATAAATCCAAAGTTTAGAATTGAAGTTAGAAGTAAATTTCAACTTTTAAGTTAATAATGATCAATGAATGAAGTTTGAAGTACCCATTAGTAGTTTAACTTCATCTATTCGTAAATTTCACTAGGAGAGTTCAATATTCAAGTATCTTTGCAATTCAAATATATAGTTAAAACCAATCTCTATAAGGAACAAGTTTTAGTAGTCTTAAAATAATAAACTAACTTAAATAATTAATTGTCCTTAAAAAGCAGTGGATATCAAGAAAGAGGTTAACCAAGTAGGAAATTAGGTTTAGAATCTTCGAAAGAAAGCTTAAGAAAAGCCAACACTATTTTAGAATTTCCAAGTTATGAAAGCTTCTTTGTGGTTGCATTATTGTTCTAGAAGCTCCTTTACAACTTCTTTCTTCTTGAACAAATCCATTTTATCCACCGAATAGAAATTTGGGTCACCTCTCAACATGGCCTCAAACTTGTCCACTACAAATATGGCTTCATCTTGAGTTTTGGCAGGAGTGGATGATGACGTGGCATTAACTTCAAGTGGATGTCCCTCGGGTGTGAATGCCTTAGCGGATGAAACACTACGATTGACCAATGAGATTGCTATAAATCTTGTCTACTTCCTCATCTGAATTGGGCCAAAGAATTCAACTTAAACTTCATAAGAAATCAAAGTTTGAAGTTTGGAATGGGATTTGGATGAATTTCGTAGAAATCTATCCATCCAAAGCCAAACTTAGGTTTTAGATAGTAAAAATTAACTTAATATCATATTAAAAAATTGAAGTTGAATCAAGTTTAGGAATTATTATAAAATGATAGATGAAGTTTAAATTGCCCTTCCAAAGGCTAACATTCATCCGGTTATAACTTTCTCTAAAAACATTGAATTTGAAACAAATTTTATATTTTTAGAGATGGAATAATCTAATCTCTAATCTAGGATTGATATATTGTAACTTTAAACTCTCTCTTCAAAAACTACAGTAGACTTGTTTAGTTTGGCCATTTGGTGAGAAGTTAGTTTTGTTTTAAGTTTTGTTTGGTTTATTGTGGAGTTTATATCTAGTAGGCAAGTAAAAAGATTTTTTTCTTGGAAAGTAAAAAGAACTATATCCAATTTAGTAGAAATTTTTCTATTTAACAATAAGAATCTAATTCTACTCATTTAATACTAAGGATGAATATTAAAGTACTCATAGAGCTAAACTCTTTTTTTTGGCATGTCCTTCAATTCCCTCACTAAGTACTAGATTCAAAGGACCTTCATACCAATCCATTCCAATCATGTTACAAGTGGTTTAGACAACATTTGAAATGGTCTTGACAATAGAAGTGGTCATGGCAGTGGAAGTGGCTGGCCATGTGCAGTGGAATTGAGCCAACATGTCCACTATCTACTAATTATTTTGTTTTCTTTATTGTCCAAGGATAGGGACCATTTGACCCTTCTGTTATTCATAGCCATGTGTCGGTGTCCAAGGATGGAGACCATTGAGTCTTTCCATTATTAATTTTGGCCAAACGTTTAGTGTCCTAGTGTCAAAACCATGAAGCCCCTCCATTTATTATTAGTTTATGCCAAGAGTTAAAAAAATGGACAATGAATGAAGAGGATGGCAACTTCTCAATAGTGGCATCAAGAGCCAAAGTTTACTTGCAAGCAACTATTTCCTTTTTCACTTCATTTGTCATCTTTCCATCCACATTTCTCTTGGCCTCCTTCCTACCTTGAGCCTCATCATTCCAATCTTAAATCCTTTTGTGACTACCTTAACCTCTTTGAATAAATGTATAAGTGCCATTTGGAAAAATGAAAGACAAGGAATCAGTGAAGGTTCATTTTCCATTTTGGTGTGAAGTTGCACATTATTTTGCAACGATTTGAATCATTGTGACACAATACTGAATAATTTTCCTTTCATTTACATTTTTCAAAACTATTCTCAATTGTATTTCTATCAAGGTTAGATTGATTGGTAGTACTATTGAATTGTTTTGCAATCACAAACAAAGTTCTACAATATTCATTATATCCTGCTTTGTTCTATAGAAAGACTTTCAATTGTCTTGCTATCATAAATGTAGTTTCCATTTATATTCGAAATTCTAGTCTCCTAAAATCCTATATTGGTCTACAATTATGTGTAATTATTATATAATTAAGACAATGTTCACTTCTACTTCCTATTGTTCAACTCCTTTCCTCAAATATTATGTAAGAATCTTGGATAGTTTTGCAACAATTTCACATTATTCTGCTTCCACAATAGTTTTTGCCTAAACCTTACATGGATTTGAATTGATTTTGAATTGCTTTGCAATGACAAATATTTCTCTCTATATATTATTTCCCTATATCTTGTACTATCAAAAACCTAGATTTTTGCCCAATGATTTTGATGAATTTTGTCATCAGAAATTTTGTTGTGCACTTCCTTCCATATTTTATAGTACCAAATTTTTAGGTTGTTTTGTAGTGATTTTAAATTGTATTCTAATACAAAACATTGCTTTAGATTGTTTTCAGTGTTCTATCTAAAATTTTGATTGTGTTGCACCAAAATTGAATCATTTTACAATCACAAACATTGTTTTGCATTGAATTAGAAAAATCCTAGGTTGTTTTGTTGCGGTTTTGAATTATTTTGTATCCAAGAATTTTTTTCTATTATTAGTTGAAATCATGACATTTGTTCCTATTGGTGCATTCTTTGATTTGTTTGTAATGTTGTGAATGTCTTAATGATGAAGTTTATTGATGAATTTTGGTATGCACTAATGTGAAACACATGTTGTTATGTTTGTCCAAGTATATTGACCTTGATTGACTTTTGTTGAATATCTAATGTTTTTCATTTTCATTATTCAACATTATTGTGTTCACTTTTATAGTATTTTATATTAATACAAAGCTATAGAACCTCAAATAAGGTAGTTGGCTCATATAACAACCTTTGATGAGCAAATTAGATTGAGGGGAAAGCTAAACTTCTTGAAGCAATTTTTAAAAAAAAGTGAGTAGCAAGAAAAATGGAAGTGGCATCTAGCCTACATTGTTTCATATTTTTGGGACCATTATAGAGTTAGTTACAAATTTTTTAAGTTGAAATTTAGTTATCACTAAAATTGCCCCCTTCCTACAATGTACACTGTTGATACATTGAAAAAAGAAAAATGCAAAAGATGCAAAAACAAATGCTTCTACAAATTCAAATAATCATAGAGATGTTGGAAAGTAGGGGAAGTTGGGTGCCTAAATTATAGAATTAGAAGAGGGGAAGGAATTCCAAAGGCATATACAGTTGAAGAGACCAATCCAATGAGTGCAAGAGAGAAGATGGAATGAGGAAGATGTAACTTAGTACTTGAAGTACACCTTTGAGCAAATAGTATAGGATTAGAGCTAAGATTTGACTTAACAAATCACACGTTAGCATTAGGAAGTTGTAATATGACATAGATGTCTTACAATAATTGACTTTGTGTAGGAAGTCAAGTATATTGCATTGTTGTCTTAAAATTTGAACAGGTATTCTATTCTAAAGTCAACTAGGATAATTTAATCATTGAATAGAATAGAAGTAGAAGGAAAAGAAGTAATGGGAAAGAAAAGAAAATTAGAAAGAAGGAACAAGAAGGGAAATTTAGAAGGAAAATTTAGAAGGGAGTAGGATTTAGCTTTGGGATTCCGTTTCAAATTTCTTTATAAAAAAACTCTAAAAAAGTTTAGTTGTGAGCCGAATTCAAAAGAAGACAAGGCAACAAATAAAGAAGGCTTCAAGAGCATTTTTGACCACCTCATAGATGAGGATCAATGCCAAGGTGAGTTTCTAAATCCCATTTTCTTTCCTTTTTGTTTCTTCATTAGGAACTTTAAACCATAGCCAAAATATAAGTTAGATTCAAACCATTAGGAATAGATTTTATTTTATGTTCGATTTTAGAAACTTGTAGAAGAGGTCTAGAAGTATCCAAAAACATAAGACACTTAGAAAATAGACTTTAAGCAACTAAGATACAAGTGGATGAAGTTTATGAGCTAGATTGGATGAAAATTAGTCAAATTCATCTAAAAGGAACGAGGATGAAAATCTAAGAAATAGTATAAATCCAAAAGTTTAGAATTGAAGTTAGAAATAAATTTCAACTTTTCAGTTAATAATGATTAATGAATGAAGTTTGAAGTACCGATTAGTGGTCTAACTTCATCTATTTGTAACTTTCACTAGGAAAGTTCAATATTCAAGTATCTTAGCAATTCAAATAGGTAAAACCAAGCTCTATAAGAAACAAGTCTTAGAAGTCTTAAAATAGTAAAATAATTAAAATAATTAATTGTCCTTAAAAAAGAAGTGGATATCAACAAAAGGTTAACCAAGGAGGAAGTTAGGTCTTGAATCTTCTAAAAGAAAGCTTAGGGAAGTCCAAAACTATTCTACAAGTAAGAATCCAAGTTAAACTTCATAAGAAATCAAAGTTTGAAGTTTAGAATGGGATTTGGATGAATTTCATAGAAATCTATCCATCCAAAGCCAAACTTAGGTTTTAAATAGTAAACATTAACTTAGGACCATAGTAAAAAATTGAAGCCCCATCAAATTTAGGAGTCGTTAGAAATAAATGGATGAAGTTTAAATTTCCCTTCCCAAGGCTAAGCTTCATCCAATCATAACTTTCTCTTGGAACATTGGATTTGAACAAACTTTATATTTATATATATGACATGATTTGATCCCTAACTTAGGATGGGTAGTTTGTGACTGAAATCTCTTTCTTCAAAAACTACAGTAGTCTTGTTTAGTTCGGCTGTTTGGCCAAAAGTTGGTTTTGTTTTAAATTTCAGTTGGTTTATTTTGGAGTTCATGTCCAATAGGCAAATAGAAAAATTCATTTTTTGGAAGGCAAATTCAAACACACCTAGAGACCAAAATTAGGAGAAATTTCTACTCAACACTAGGAACCTAATTGTACTCGTTTAATATCAAAGGTGGGTATTAAAGCACTCATAGAGCCCCACTTCTCTTTTGGGCATGTCCTTCAATTTACTCACTAAATACTAGAGTCAAAAGATCTTTATTTCAATCCAATCCAATCATATTGCTATTGATTTAGACAACATGCAAGGTGGTTTTGGCAGTGGAAGTAGCTAGCAGTAGAATTGACTGGCCATATGTAGTTGAATTGAGCCAACATGTCCATTGTCTACCTATTATTTTGTTTTCTTCATTGTCCAAGGGTAGGGACCATTTTGACCCTTCTATTATTCTTGGTTGTGCGGTGTCCAAAGATGAAGACCATTGGAAAACCCATCCATTATTTAGTTTGGCCAAGTCTCAATGTCCAAGGATGAGAACCATAAAAGCCTTCCATTTATTATTAGTTTTGGCCAAGAGCTAAAGAAAAGACAATGAATGCATAGGAAGGCAACTTTCTCAACAATGGCATCAAGAGCCAAAGTTTACTTGCAAGCAACTATTTTCTTTTTCACTTCATTTCGCATCTTTCCATCTACATTTCTCTTGGCCTCCTTCCTCTCTTGAGTCCATCATTCCAATCTTAAATCCTTTTGCGACTACCTTGACCTCCTTGCTTCTCTACATTTACCAAGAGCATGTTCTAGCAATGGCATTTTCAACATTTTGATTGATCTTTTGTTGAATGATCTCTTTGAATAAATATGTAAGTGCTATTTGTAGTTTGGATTTGTTGCAAAAGAAGATATATTGGATGTCGTTGCTAGTTAGTTGTTTTGTCCATTTCTTCTTTTTATGCAATGCTTGTATTTGTTGTGTGAGGTATTCAATTTTGTATCATAAAACTATTTCTCCTCTCCTTTGTAGTGAATTCAATTTGGTTTGCAATAATTTGACAACACACTTTCTAATGATTACATGTTGATTTAAATTCAAATGTTCTTCAAGAATATTTTCCATTTGGATATGGAAATTGCACATTATATTGCAATGATTTGAATCATTGTAGATCATTATTGAATAATTTTACTTTCATTGTTATTTTCCAAAACTATTCTCAATTGTTTTTCTATCAGATTTGGATTGGTAGGAAATACTATTGAATTGTTTTCTAGTCAAAAACAATGTTCTACAATGTTCATCATATCCTATTTTTTTGTATATAAAATCTTTCAATTGATTTGCTATCATAAATGTAGTTGAGATTTATTTTAAAAATTCTAGTCTCTTAGAATTCTATATTGTTCTACAATTGTTTTGTAATTATTTTGTAATCAAAACAATGTTCACTACTACTTCCTATTGAATAACCCTTTTTTTCTATTATATTGTAAGAATATTGGATAGTTTTGCAACAATATTGGATTTCCTACCTCAGTTTTTTTTTCTAAATCATACATTGCTATTAAATGTTTTTGAAAAGCTTTGCAATGGCATATATTATTTTGTATTACTTCCTATATCTTGTTCTATCAATAACCTAGATTAGTCTTCGATGATTTTTATTGAATTTGTAGTCCCAAATTTTGTTGTACACTAATTTTCTTATTCTGTAGTACCAAATTCTTTAGATGTTGTGTAGTGATTTTGGTTTGTATTCTAGTATAAAAAAATGCTTTAGAATATTGTTATTGTTCTATCTAAAATTTAGATTGTGTGGCACCAATTTTGGATCATTTTGCAATTACAAACATTGTTTTGCATTGTTCTATAAAAATCCTACATTGTTTTGTAGTGATTTTGGATTACTTTGCATTTGTAAAATTTGATTAATAAAATCTTCAAATAAAGTATTTTTGTAGGTATGTAATTAGTTGGCATCATGGTATTTGTTGCTAATGGTGCATTCCTTCTTTTGTTTGTAATGATATGAATGTTATAATGATGAAGTCCATTGATAGATTTTGGTATGCACTTATGTGAAACAAATTTTTGTGCAAGTATATTTACCTTGATTTACTCTTGTTAGTGCAATAGGGTCCTTTTGAAAATTTAGTGTTTTGCAACATTATTCAATATTATTTTGTTCTACTTTATAATATTTTATATTAGTACATAGCCCTCGACATAGCCTCAAGAACATCATGTATCCTATACATTGAACCTCAATGGACGTTCTACCAAACATCCAAGAAAGTCCTCCATGCACTATTTCATAGTTTTCACTAATGCTACAAAATCTTGCATTGAAACACATACAAAATACAAACAAATTGAATACCCCACACAACAAACACAAGCAACTATCTAAAATGAAGAAACTAACTGACTAGAAAGAAGAACAAATGTTATGTCTTTTCTAAGGAATTCCAACTACAAAAAGTACTTATGCATTTAAGGACCTATCAATTGGCTCAATTTAGGCAACATAGCAATAGCCAAGTTCCTTGCTTTGACTATGCCGTACAATTTACTAAAAATGCTTCTATTATGATATACACAAGGAAGAATTTAAGCTCATGATGGAGCATCAAATAGGAATCTAAAGTCTAGTTGTTTGATGTCCCACACTATAGTCTACAAGCATTGAGGTTAAAATTGAAGCATATAAACTTACTAGAACAAGAGTGAAACTAGTGATTTTATAGACTTGTCTAAGAACTCTAAAGTGATATAGAACATGTAAATTTCATCATGTATATCAAATGAACTATAGAAGTGAGTTGGGTGAATTTTTAAAAGTTCCGAGTAGGCTTTTAGAGGACTAAGCTGTCAGTGTAATAAATAATTTCTAAACTTTTAGTAAAAAATTACAATCTTTTTCCAATTTGGTTTCATATTATTTAGCTTTTGTTTGGTATGAGTAGCTAAGTTAGTTTTGGTGGTTGTTCCAATTAGTATTGGTGTGTGCCAATCAAAATGTTTAAGGGAAGAGGTGAAATTTTTTGTCACTCTCTAGTCTCTACCTAGTATGAACATGCGAGTTCCAAGTTCCAACCAAATTGGCCATGTTTGTTTTATGTTTTTTTTACTAATAGTGGAATTCACTTGGCATATTGGATGCAAGTTGTTTTCATGCATGATTTGTGATGATGGTGTTGAGCGAAGTGTTGGGTTGTTTGAGTTGGTGTTCAATATGCAGTGATTGCAAGAAAGACCAGTTCTATTTGTATCACATTTAGAGTGCCAAAGTTGTTTTTTGCTAAAACTTTTGATGGTAGAATCCGATGAATTTGAAATTTTTATTGGAATGGTCAAGTTGACTGTAATCATATCCTTTATTTTTTAGAAATTAAAAAAAACTTTTATTTTTAAAATTCAATTTTGTTAATTTGTCACACTTTGAGGTTTAATGTTTTTTAGTACTAGGGAGTATCCCAAATTAATGATCTAAAGCATAAATTTTTGTGGTTTGTTTTCATAGTAGGCATGCATGTGCCTACTGAAGGAAACTTTAAAAAAAAAATTATATCTTATACATTCATACTAATAGGGCTTCCTTGCACACGCACTTTTGAACATTGAAGATGGTTTTGACTTTCATTTTTTGGTGAAATGTGATCACTATCAAGTCCTTACAAACGGCCAATTTTTAGTTTTTTTGTTCATGATTTTCTAATTATTAATTTTAACCTAGTTGTATCTATTCTTTGTGACAAACTTTCGAGGACAAACTGTCTTTTTTGTTAAATAGTACTTTTTGCAAGTAGTCATATGTACTATTAGCCATCAATTTTTCAAATGAACAGTTGAGATTGTAATTCTATTTCATAGTACTTGTAGTACTCATAGTAGCGGGCTCAAAAATTGCAATTTTGGCAAAATGCTACCAAATTTTTTTTGTCTTTCTTGCAACCATCCTTTGCACTAACTAGAATTTACAAGGAACTTCAAATTATGAATGTGGTTATTATAGTTGTTAGTTTGAACGAGAGTTTGGATTATGTTTGATTTGAAGTTTGTGATAAATTCAACTTTTATGTTGGTTCTAGGTTGTGCCTTCAGCTACAGAAATAAACTATTCTTGTAGGTGCAATTGAAGGGCACAACTTTGGTATTATTAGATCTCTTATATATGTTGGAACCATGTGCTAGAGCCTTGGAGCTCTGGTTCAATCAATGAGTTGGAACAGAATGTTCTTCCCATTGTCCAAGATATTAGACTTTGTTTTAGAATATGGTGAGCAATAACAAGGCATATGCTTGCACTCAACACTTGAAGGTTGCAAAGAAGTTGGAGAGAAGATGGAGCTCCTAGATTTTGAAAGGAAGTTGTTGTGACCTAAATCAATGTATTTGCATTTCGAATATTGACCTTCAAATCATATATTAATGTTCAATTGTTCAATCTTTCACTAGTCCTAGTGCATTGTGCTATTGGACTTTTAACTAGCAATTTCATTTGCTACTTTGAATCGTTTGTCTTGAAAACTTAGATGCTTTAGGCTCTGATTTGTTGATGTTGTAGTTGTTTGACAATTTGTTGTCATTGTCCAACTTTGTTGTATTCTTGACATATATGAAACCTGTAGTAGATGGATTCAATATTACTTATTGTGTACACTTTGTTGAATTTATGTGAAGGAAGTTAAAAGAAGTTCTTCATTTCAGATTTGTCTTTGATTGTTATTTGGAATTCAACTTTGTTGTTTTGTCCTTTTGGTAAGGTGTTTGATTTCTATTCAACAATGGAATTAACAACTTATTCAAGGATGTATACTCTTATCAATGAAGCAAATTCTAAATTCTAAACTATAACATAAGGCCTAGCTAATGTAAGAACCCAACCAAGTTGTGTATTTGTGCATGTGAAATCACAAATAAGCTACCCTCAAAGGTGAACCCAAAACTACAACCCCCAAAATGCAATTCCAAAAGTGTATTAATGTAGTTGAATTTTCTAATCCGTAGACAATTGTATATTGATAAATTTTCAAAAAACTTAGATGGTGCCTATTGTGAGCCCTCAAGTTAGCACTTAGAACTCTAAACTTATTTTTTGCGATTTTTAGTTAGTTTTTAGGTTAGTTTTATGAAAAAAAACCCATAAAAAGAGAGCTATTGAGAGTTTTGGTAGAAATCCCTACCAAAGTAGTGAGGAATGGCCTTAGAGACGTGAAACACGTAAAACTTTATGTTTTCACTAATTCTAAGCCTTATTAGTAAGTTTAGGTGGTTAGTTAGTAATTCTGAAATAAGAAAGGATATGAGAGTTAGCCAGACCTAGTATCTTGTTCATGTGGTACAACATCTATAAGTACACATGTAACAAACTGGCTAAATAATAGAGTCTAGTCATAGTTGGATTTGTTATTTGCAGGTAATTTTGAGAATACAAGTCATTTACAAACCGAGATGGAGGAAAAGGTGATTAAAGCATACAAAGAGGTGCTTTTCTAGATCAAAGCATGCCAGGAGGTCAAATTGAGGTCCGATCATCCAAAATTCCCCCCAGTATCAAAAATAATTTTTCCCCCTACGGTGGAAATTATTAAGAAATTGCTAAAAATAGCATCCTTATTGGAGATTTGTTTTTTTCCTTAGCTAATGGACACCTTGTAGAAGAGTGCCCAAAAGTTTCGTGATTTTACAAAACTCCACGATGACTCTATGGGAAGTCAACCGCTTAAAAATGCATTCGTAAATTCCTAGAAATTACAAATGTTGCGGTAAAATCTCACTAAAAATTAGGATAGTATTTTGTATGCTAATAAAGATTCTTATCAAGTTTGAAGACATTCCAACATTTCCAAGTACCAGAATTAGGACCAACATCGAATTTTACAAATATTTACAACTTGGCGGTAGATTGACTAGCGTACCAGGAGCTAACGGTGTCCAAATGGAGCAAATCAAGGGTCAATTTTTACTCCCATAACATTCTAAACCACTCTGGCTAGACAATTTCATCAAAAAGAACAAACTCCAAAAGTTAGAGTTTTGACTTTTGGGTGATTGCAAGAAAAAACGGTCCTATTTGGTGTTACAATTGAAGTGACTGAGTTGCCATCAATCATAACTTTCGGAAAACGAAGCCAATGGACTTGAAATTTTTGTTGAAAATGGCTAACTGAGAAATCATAAGATTCATTATTTTTCATAAATTTTGAAAAATAATTTTATAATTAAATGTCAATTTAGCTAATTTGTCACACTTTGCAGTTTAGGGGGTTTTAGTACTGTGGAGCATCCAAAAATTATGATGTTCACTTGAATTTTTTGTAGGCTATTCCTACACTAGATGAGCATGTGCCCACCAAAGGGCATTAAAATAACACAATTTTTTGTCCTCAATATATATGCGAATAAGGGTCCGTTGCGCATAGCACTCCAAACATTCATGATGGTTTCAACTTCTAGTTTTTGGTGAAATGTAATCACTATCAAGTCTTTACAAATTGCCAATTTTTAGTTTTTATTTATTCATGATTTTATAATTGTTATTGATTTATACTTAGTTTTATCTACTTTCTATGACAAACTATCATTTTTTTCAGATAGTATTGTTTTAGTACTATTAAGTATTCAAAAGTATTATTGGCTGTTGATTTTTCATATCAACGGTTGAGATTGCTCCATTTTGTAGTACTGTAGTACTCATAGTACTCAGAGCAAAAAATCGCAGTTTTGGCGGAACGCTACCAAAATCATTCAGTCTTTCTTGCAATCACCCTTTTGTTCAGAGTTACCATGACTCAAATTTGCAGTTAAAAACAGCCGAGAAGGCACGGGTCATGAGACCTTCCGGCTAATTGGAGTCTTCTGAACACGATGGCACAATTAGTTTTTGATTTTGAGTTGTCCCTTAAAAGATAGATAGGGTTAGCCCTTAGCTTGACTTTTTTATAATAATTTGTAATTAATTTAGGGTGATTTTACAAATATCTTTTGGAAAATCAAAGATTGGATTTGCTCAAGATCCTTTTCTTGCCTAACAAGCCATCTTTTGAACTAAAGAAAAACAATTTGGAATTAACCTTAGATTAATTTGGAAAATATCCTCGTTAATTAGATTGATTTTCAAAATATCTTTGGGAAAAATCTAAGATTTGATTTAGGCAAGATTCCAAGGCCAATTAGGGCCTAAAAGGAACTTGCTTGAGGACCTTCCTTCCCATTAAACAAAGATTATTTAGAAAATATTTTAGGTTAGTTTAGCAAAATATCTAGATAAGAAGTAAGAAAATATTTACAAACAACTTACCAGGGAGGGGCCGGGAACGAGTATATAAGGCCCTTCCTCAAGGTTGTCCATGGCCCTCATTCTCTTATTTCATTTCTTGTTGTTGTTCTTGTCATGCTACCGATACCTTATCGGAGCACTTTTAAAGCCAAAATTTGGCTATTTCATTCTATTTCTCTTGCACTTTGAAGGTCCGGAGGGCCCTTCAAAGATTTATTTGATTTTTTGTTTAAATTTGGAGGCTTGAAGCCCCAAAACTTTGATTGCCAAGAGTTTAGGAGGAGAAAATCCCCTAATTCTATTATCGTTTGAGTTAACTTAATTTCAATCTTGAATTTGGAGGCTTCAAGCCCCAAAATTTTAATGTTAAGAGTGTGGTAGGGATGGTCCCCAAGCTCTAATTGATTCACGATTATTTCAAAATACTAACAATTAGATTGTGTGAAGTGGTAAAAGATTGTGATTTCAAAGCTTTAAAGTGGCAAGGCTAGACTTTGCCAAAAGGTTTTGTGTATCACTACGTGCCAAAATTTGTTGTATAACGGATGTTTGGTTTGATTAATTGCTAATGTTTGGTTAAACACTGTCATGAGTACCTCCTTTAAAAATTAAGCCTTCAAAATACTATTTTTGGGTCCGTGGATACCGTTTGTTCTTGGAGTTGCTCCCACACGGCGGAGCTTTCACCTTGACACCTGGAAATGGGTACTTTTAATTTAAAATTCTCGCTATCACATGGGGTTGCTCCCACACGGCGAAGCTTTGACTTTGAAACCTGGAAATGGGTACTTGAAAACTCTATTTTGTTCAATTTTTGTTGAGGTTGCTCTCGCACAACAGAGCTTTGACTTAAGAAACCTGGAAACAGGTACTTGAAAACTTTAATTTGCTCAATTAAAACCTAGGGTTGTCCCCGCATGGCAAAACTTTGACTTCGTTAGATTTGGAATCTGGACAAATATTATTTTGGTAGCTTATGTAAAGCTTCAAAAGTTTGCCAAATTCTTTCTTTTTCGTATTAAAACGTGTTGAAGTGCCTTTGCTTTCGAACTTTGTGAACTTTGTCATTCATTACTTTATTTCCATTATTGTGCTAGTCATCAATATTTCAAAAATCCATAAAAATTAGATAGATTATAGGTAGTGGTGGATTCTTTTAGTTAGTTAATTCATATTCCAAAAACTTTAAAAATTAGTTAGTATTAGTTTTGGTTGACGTTAGTTAGGCTTCTTAGTTTTATTTTTCTAAGTTTCATTTCCTTTATTTTTTTATTTTAGCTTTTAGTTTAGTTTTATTTTACCAAAGAAAATTTCAGTTGGACTAGTACAAGATGTTGGAACTAGCTAATTGGAAACAATAGTTTGGTGAATAGAGTTTGGTAAGGAGAGTCCAAGCAATGAGACAATAAGTCCAAGCAAGAAGATAGTGAGTCCAAATAGTTGAGACTGGCCATCAAGTTAGAAGCTCAAGCACTTCAAGTGAGCCAATGAATCCAAGTAGGAAGATAGTGAGTCCAAGCAGTTGAGACTGGCCATCAAGTCAGAAGCTCAAGCACTTCAAGTGAGCCAGTGAATCCAAGTAGGAAGATAGTAAGTCCAAGCAGTTGAGACTGGCCATCAAGTCAGAAGCTCAAGCACTTCAAGTGAGCCAGTGAATCCAAGTAGGAAGATAGTGAGTCCAAGTAGTTGAGACCAGCTGTCAAGTCAGAAGTTCAAAAAATTCAAGTGAAACAATGAATCTAGGTAGAAAGACAATGAGTCCAAGTAGTTGAGACCGGTAGTCAAGTCAGAAACTCAAGCAGTTCGGTGAAGTCCAAGCCTCAATTACTCAATGTTTGAAAATTAAAATCATGCTTGTGATGTTGCATACTAGCTTGAAGTTTTCTACATGCTAATGTCCACAACCATCCATCAACTGAATTAAATCAACTTTGATAAAATTTGATTGATTAGACATACACTACCAATCCAACAACCAAACTTTGAAGAAGACAAGTGAAGTTGGAAGTTGAAGAGACTTAGAAGTGACAATTAAGAAGAAGGAAAAGGTGAGATACTCTTGGAAGGAATGTTGATTTAAAAACCAATATTTTTTGAGCATCTAACTATTGAAGTAGGTATTGTTCTTGGTTTTAATTCTTTTTCCTATTCATTTGGAATTATTCTTAGATTTTGATTCTTTTCCTATTCATTTCCTGTTCATTTTGGAAGTATTCTTGGTTTTGTTCTTTTTCTATTGAAGTATTTGGTTTTTAGTCATTAATTAGGATTCCGGAGAAAATTAGTTGGTTGAATGTTGGTTTAAATTTTGTTTTATTAGGCCAATAAGCCAAATAGAAAAAAAAAAAAAAGTCAACAAAAATATTAGATTAATCCAAATAAACTAATAAACTAATGAATAACAAACAAACTTAACTATTCATTGGAATATCTACTAGAATTGGATAATCTCAATATTTAGAATTAATTCTTAAAAAGAATAAATCTTCAAGGAAGTTAGAAATAGGGCCTTGAAGTTTGTTTATTTAAAAGAATTTGTTTTAAAAACCAATTAAAAACCACTAGGTAGTTAATTTAATTCCTAAACTCAAGGGAATTAAGTTAAAAAACTTTAACTAACAACATTTGTAGGATTTTAGCCAAGAAGAATGTAGAAGAGCAAATTTTCAAAACATTATAATTCCCGATTAATCATCCAATAGTTAATTAATCATCGAAGTGCATGTGATGGAGGAAGACAGGTACTATGAGTCCATCACCGTGGTGATATGCGATGATGGAACTGTGTTGACGAATGACACATAGGTATGTTAGTTTTCTCCTTTCTTTTTGCTTTTTGAATTATTTTTGTTGTCTTATTAGCTTAAAGACAAGTGAGTCCTTAGGTCAGATTCTTAGATTTTAAATTATAATTTTGAAACTACTATATAATTTTTATAGGATTCCGAAAACATATCACACTTAAAAAATAACCTTAAAACAAAGAAGTTACTAACAATTGAAAGTTAACCCTAAAATTGGATGAGAATTTAGCATTTTTCATCTAAAAAGAATCTTTAAAGAATATTTGAAAGTTGGAATCAAAAAAGGAATATATAAAGATTCTAAAATCCGTTTTTTACTCTTAAAAATACTTTATTTTTGAAGAGTAAAGGCTTGGATGAAGTTTGAGATTAACTTTGGATGAAAAGCTTTCAATTAGGTCAAAATTATAATTAATCTTAAGAAGTCAGTAGCTAAAAGAACTAATAACCTAATCCAAAAGTTTGGATTTATTTTGATTTGATTTTCTATTTTAGATTAGTAGATGAAGTTTTTAGCATAAGTTTAGGGCCAAACTTGGTTAAGGGCCAAACTTTGTTCTTCAATAACTTTTGCTAGGAATCTTGGAATCTAAATTTCTTTACCATTCTAGAAAAGGAAAGTTATATTCTATCACTTTGCCTAGTTACAATTTTAATTTAGTTTAGGAATTTTTTTCTCTTCATAATTTGATTTAACCACAACTACTAACCATTTAACAATTATTGTGACTTAGAATCAGTTGAATTTGATAAGATTAACAATAACAAAAAGTGTCCATTGCTTGGAAGGAGAACACTTGACTAGGAATCACACCCTAGGAGTAAATCTCCACTTAATTAGCCGCTAGAATCCGTGTGCAACGTTCTGACTCAAGGGTGGAATTAAAAATGCTCACACCTATATTGGTCTCTAGAACCAAGGAATAGGCTTAGGGACCCCAAGTGCCGTCAACAAATTTTGGTGTCCTACATAGCAGTTTGGTTGTTCTTCAACAAATGGCATTCTACTAGTGCACTTCTGAGGTGCAGTTTTAAAGGTTTTTTCCAATTAATTTATCAATCCTATTGGATGTTTGTGTATTTGTATCTTGTTGAAAAAAATTCTATATGTATTTGACTACTAAAATTGATTGTTGAGAATAACAAATGTATCCAATTGGAATTTGAAATTGTGAAATGAACGTATATATGTTTGATTGACAAGGCCATGAGAATTAATGAGAAGAAAAAAAACAAATTGGATCAAGGTAAATGGAAGTTCTAAAATGAAATTCTATATTTCTATTCAATTTTTTAATAAGTAAATAATTAGAAGCCAATTTTAGAATTGATAACTCAATAATTGCTTGAGCTTCAAGGAGTTAAATAGAGAGATGCAAAGAAGGGATTCCACAAGCTATTAAAAAGTGCAATAAAGAATAAAAAATGAAATTCAAAATCATTTCAAAGCAATGTAAGATTCATTAAAGTGTTGGGGAAGAATTAATCAAAATTGTTGTAAAACTATCCAAGATTCTTACAACATAATAGAGAAAAAGGGTTGAAGAAGAAGAAGTAATAGTGAACATTGTTTTGATTACAAAATAATTACAAATAACTATAGAACAACATAGAATTTTAGGAGACTATAATTCTGAAAATAAATTACAACTACATTTATGGCAACAAAACAATTGAAAGATTTTCAACAAAATAAGATATGATGAACATTGTAGAACATTGTTCGTGATAGCAAAACAATGCAATAGTATTGCCTACCAATTCAAAATTGATAGAAAAATAATTGAAATTAGTTTGAAAAATGTCAATGAAAGCAAAATTATTCAATTTCTATAATGATTCAAATCATAGCGAAACAATGTCGAGAATAATGTCCAATTTTATATCAAAATGGAAAATATTCTTAAAAGACATTTGAATTCAAATCAATATGTAATCATTAGAAAGTCATGTCAGATTTTGGTATTATATTGTGCAATTAATAGAATATACTATGTTGTTGGTATTGCAAAACAATTTGAATTCATTGCAAAGGACTACATGACTAGTTATATGATAGGATATTGAATACCTCAAACATTAAATACAAGTAACTATATAAAATGAGGAAATGGACAAAAGAATTATGTAACTAGCAACTAAATCAAATATTTCTTCTTTTGCAACAAATCCCAACTACAAAAAGCACTTATGCATTTATTTAAGGAGATCATTCAACAAAAGGTCAACCAAAACATTGAAAATGCAAGTCTTAGAATATGGCCTTGTGGATAATCCACAAATATGGAGAAGGAAGGAGGTCAAGGCAATCATGAAAGGATTTAAGATTGGAATGATTAAGCTTAAGGGAGGAAGGAGACCAAGAAAAATGTAGATGGAAAGATGAAAAATGAAGTGACAAAGAAAATAGTTGCTTGCAAGCAAACTTTGCCCCTTGAGTTGACTACTAAGGTGTCTTAGAAGTTGCCTTCCTATCTATGAATCATTGTCTTTTTTTAAACTCTTGGTGAAAATTAATACTCCCTCTGTCCCAAAATGATCTTCCTGTTTGACAAAATGTTCTAGATTTAGGCTAAAAATAATTTTTTAAGACCCATTTCGCATGGTAGGTAGAGTTTAGTCTAGAGTTTAGTATACTCTTAGTGTCCTACAAACATTGACTTTAGAAGCCTTTTTCAAAGTGCAGTTTTAAATTATTGAAAAGTAGAATTTTTGGAGCATTTTTAAATAGCACCAATGGGCATTTAGTTGTTGAGTGTGAGGTTATAATTTTATGGGCATTTAGAATAAGCCAAAACCTATGTGTGGACCTCAATATTGACTCCAAAAGTTTCTTTTCCTTCAATTAGACAATACTCAAAGAGATGCAAAAAATAAAATTGAACAATGTTGATTGACCCCTTGAATCATTTCATGTGTCTTTTGATTGATGATTGAATGGATAGAGGGGGAGCTATTCCTCAAAATTGTTTTGTTGATCCTAGAGAGCAATTGAAAATTAAATCTGACCAATTTGCAACATTACAAATGCAATAGGAAGATCATTTTGGGACAAAAAATTAGAGCCAACAAGAAGATCATTATGGGACGGAGGGAGTATTAATTAGTGGAGGGGCTCAATGGTCCCTACCCTTGGACAATGATGCTTGGTCAAAATTATTAAATGGAAAGACTCAATGGTCCCTATTCTTGAACACTGACACTTGGCCAAAACTAATAATAGAAGTGTTTAATGGTATCCATCTATGGACGTCCCAAAAGACAAAAGAACTAGTCGGTGGAAGGTCGGTGGAGGTCCTATTGGCTTTGCGGAGGTCAGTGGATGGTTGAGGACTTGACCATGGAGGACCTACTGGCTTTGTGGAGGTCAGTGGACGGTAGCGGACTTAACCGTGGAGAACCTACTGGCTTTGTGGAGGTTAGTGGACTGTGGAGGATTTGACCGTGGAGGACCTACTGGCTTTGTGGAGGTTAGTGGACGGTAGAGGACTTGACAGTGGATGACTTGAATGGACAGGGCTAGCCAAATCCTCTACCAAGATCACTTTACATGTTGTCAACATCAATTGGAACATTTTTGGATTGGTATGAAGATCCTTTGAATCCAATACTTAGTTAGAAAATTGCAAGACATGCCAAAAAGAGGAATTCTCAATTTTAAAAGCCATCAAGTGAGATGCCTAATTGTAAGCCAAGGGTGGAGTAGTCCATGAGTCTGTCACCCAAATAAACTATAGGACTTTAACTAGGGTGCACTTGCAAGCATGTATGAGTGTAGATGTTCTTAGTTCTTACAAGTGCAACATGTCAAGTGACTATTTTTTCGAATATTTATAGATACTAAATGATATTGTTTTGAATAGTATAACCTATTGATAAGGTGTCAAGAGGGTAAGTAATATTGTTACAAGATTTACACCTAATATCACTATTAATACATACAATATACTATGATACTATAGGTGATATTATAATAATCTAATCCAAATTTTTTTCATTTCATTTTTTAAAATTATATAAATGTTAGTTATTGATTATCAAAAAATTTGGTATGAAAGATAATGGGATCATAGAAGAATACCAATGTGAAGTATAAAATATCAAGTAGTAAACTATTTAATTCTTTATTAACATTTTGGAACTCAACCAAGTCTAAAAAGTGAAAAAATCATTAAAAGAATGGATTTGGTGGAAAATAGTACACAACTTTGCACGGTTTTATGTTTGAAAAACCATGGCCTTTCTTAAAGTACATATAAAAATGAAATTGGTGGAAAATTATGTTCTATAAGCACGGAATTATATTTCACAACCTATGAAAGATTGCATCTCATAAGCTTCCTTAAAGTAGCACAAAAAAGTTGGATTGAAGTGGAGAAATTGCAATCAATTGACTTCTATTATGCAACTATTTATCCAAATAAATTAGAAGAACTACACATGTTTTGTAGGTCATCACTTATAAAACCATGGAGGAAACATAGGATAAGAAACTAAGGCTATATAAATACAAATAACTTTTATAAAAATCTTAAGAACATGCATGTGAAATTTGTAATCAACCATGTGCACACTTATAGAAATTGAGATTAGTAAAACTATCACTTGCTTAAATGCCATAGAAATTGCAATTGAAGATTGCACACGTGCCTCAACATGTGCTTATATAAGTAGTAAAGAAAAATTTAGTTTAAGCAAGTTTGGTGTGTTTTGCTAATTATTGGAAGTAAAATGAGATCCATATTAATCAAAGTGCAAATAAAAAGCATCCTATGCTCATAATTTCTTATATTGGGAGCATGTGTACTTGGGTGATTGCAAGAAACACTTGTCCTATTTTTTGTCCCCTTGACCTTAGACAGGTGGTTTTTTGCTCATAACTTTTGCATCGTGTGTCCATCTTCTATGAAACTTGAAATGAAGGTACATGTGGTAGTTTCAGATGTTGAGTAATTTTTTGGGTTTTTTAAAAATTATTTTACTATTTTTAAACTGCCCCCAATTGGATGTCTACCTTGGCCATTTTGGGGGTTTGTAGTACTATTTTTGATCCAAAAATAAGAATTTAAAGCTCAAAATTGCTATACAAGGACTTATACTAAAGTCACACAATCTCACCGAAGGTATTCTAAAAATAGTAAATTGTCCACCCTCCACATGTGCTCAAAGAGCACTACCTTTGCGCAAGTTTAGAGAACACAATTTTATTTTTCCAATAGTGAAAATTGGTGAAAATGATTATCTATAAGTTAGGAAAAATGTATTTTTTTTTTAGAATTTTTAGAATTTTTTTACTATTTTTTAAGAATTAAATTTCAAACTGTCTATTTTCTTTCCTTTTTCAACCCTCTTTGACCGTGCATAACTCTTAGAGATAAAAAAATTTAGGTCTGAATTTTTGCACATATCATTTTTTTAATGCTTTACACATTATCCATATTTTATTTTACTTAAAAAAAAAATTATTCCAAAATCCACGAACAGGAGTGAAATGGCCGTTTTGAACGAAAATCGGCAAGTGTTTCTTGCAACTACCCACTTTTAAGATAATCTTTCAACTATTCAAGCTCTTTCATGATTATGGTTACATCCCAATGTAATATAAGAACAAAAGTGTACAATATGAATCAATTAATAAACCCCATGACTATCCAAGACGACCAAGATCATGAGTGTGCAATATCTATCAACTTTCTCCAAATCCCACAACTATCCAAGAAGATTACGACTTTGATTGAACAATACCTATCACCTTTTCAAAATCCCCACTACCATTTAAGGAGACCAAGACCATGAGTGTGCAATTCCTATTGATCTTTCCAATAAAACCATGAGACATTACATGGGATTCAGCCTTGGGGAGGGCCGTTTTAGGCTGGTTCCCGTTGCTAAGAACTAGCATGTGCTACCAAAAAATAAATAAAAATTAATTTTAAAAATAAAAATTTGATTTAAAAAAATAAAAAATAATACTAAATATTAAAATAATATTTTTTTTAATAAAAAAATATTAATTAATTTTTTAATAATTGCTGATGTGATCATCTCTCGACCACATCAACATCCTGTGTGGCAGAGTTTCCAGTGTTTGGGAACGCATGGGAACTCGTAGCCCTCTACTTCACCAGAGTCTCATCTAATGGGACAAGAATTTGTAACACAAAGAACTCAAAGGAAGGTGTTTTTTAACTTTTAAGCATGAAGTCATTTTCTACTTTTCAGGAGGCCCTTCAAGCACAATATATGTTGAATTCTTGTGAAATTTGTATCTGATCTCTGTTCCATTATTAGCTTAAGGCTTTGAAAATTCCAAACCAATCCAAGTTGTATTTAAAAAATTATGCTTCAAAAGAGCTATTTTTTTTAGTTATGGGTAGTTTTGGGCAGTCATGATAAGATAAGTCCAATTGGGCTGAAATTTTTTATACATACTCTCAACAAGTTTTTGTTCTTTGGTCTTTTGTAGGCAAATGATTTCCATGGTAACTAGCCCAACGTTCTAGGACTAACAACATTCTAATTTTTGGTTACTAACACTAGTTTGCAAGGATACTAATTTTGCACCTTCACTGCAGTAGTTGGAGTAAGTTAGTATTAAAAAGATTCCAATAAGTTATTTTGAAAAAGAGCAGACACACTGAGGTAGATTAGTTCAATTCAATTCATTGTCTAATTTTGCCCGTACTTTTGGCCCCAATTCCATCTAGAAAACATCCAAATCTATGCATTTTTCTTACGAAATTAGTGCAATAATGTCTACAAGGGGTAATGTGTCAATCCATGACTGGTGAATACTTAAGTATCAATAGATATATGGAAAGGCAGTTATGGGTTGTTTATGGGATGTTTATGACTCCACTCTATAGACAATTTTATAATTTAAAAACAGGACACTTCAGAAATTCACAGAAATTACAATTTTAATCAAAAAATTATAATTCTACTTGGATTTGATTTGTGAAACAAGTGTACACCTCTAACAAATATGTGCCCATCTTCCAGTTGGTCCTAGATTTCAAATCAGGGTGGTAAGCTAATAATAGGCTTGTCTACCTTATCCCCAAGGATAGATTCCACAATAATGGAAGTAAACATTTTCTTTTCCCCTTGAAATACATGGACAATTTCCATTGATAAGGGAAACAATAACATAGAACCAAAAGAGGAAATCCTCAGCTATTATAGGAGGGGGTTGCAGAATTGCTCAGTCATTTACAGTTGCCCCTACAAATGCTGTGAAAATCATGCAGAAGCAGTTTTGTGTGATTGTAGACTTTTTATGTTGAGAACTGCCCATTCAAAGTGGTTCATTCTAGAATAATTTTAGGGTGGAAAAGGTGATTGTAGTGTATAGTATTTAATAATGAATGAATGATGATGTACCTCACATTGGAAGTGAAGTGTAGTTAATGAGATGCAATGATTTTTAATTGTAAGTTGGAACTAATAAAGTCGAAGCACCCAAAACGTTAGTTTAAGGAATTCGGCATACTTGGAGGCACCATTTCAAGAAATCATTACATGTGTTTTGGCTGCTCGAGAGGGCTACGAGTTCCCAACTCAAAACCCACTTGAGAACCGCCGAAACCTGCCATTCCTTGCTTGTACTGACTTGGCCGAGAGATTGCCAGGTCAGTTTTTTCGGAAAATAAATAAATAAAATAAAATAAAATATAACTTTGTTTCTCATTTTAAGGACTTAAAAAAAATTCAAAAAAAAAGTCTAACATTGGAGTTCGAGAAGACCGAGCGGAGGGAACGGAGCTGGGAACAGGCCCGAAACAGCCCTTCACCCCCCCCTCCAATCTCATCTAATGTAATATTTTGTGGTGTTAGTAAGAAAAAATCATGAATTTAAAAAAAAAATTTAAAAATTTCGGACTTGGCATGTATTTTCTATGAATTTTCAAAGTTGTAGTCCCCTAGACCATTGGAACCATTCTGTAGGTGGACCCAAATTTGAATTCTGACAAATTCAGCACTTACCCAATCACAGTGAAGAGAGGAGAAAACTTTATGACACATGTCAAGGACCATTCAATAAAAGTCTAGGGATGGTTTATTGTCCATCTAGGAACAAATATTAGGTACAGGTGCAGTATTGGGTGTTTCCACCTTAAACTGAATTAAGATGTGTTTTGCATGATTTAGAAAGCGTCATGAACACTTTGACCCCAAAAGGACGAGCCTATGACACAGGTTCAAAAGCCTCCTTGCCTAGCACTCAATTTGTGACCAATTTTGAACTAGAAATGTTTGAAATTTTTTATATTTATTTTCCAGAGATAAAGTTACATGTCTTCTTCACCTCAAAAAAAATTTAGATTTTTTTAAGGAAAATTGATTTTTATGAGAATTTTTGAAGAGAAAGTGAAGAAAAAATCCCATCAAATAGAAATTTATTTCAAAAAATCTGAAAATTTTACCATGGGTGTACATTGTAGTGAAAAACATCATGGTGTAAACTTGAGTACCTTTTCCTTCTACAATTAGAATATAAAAGACATCAAAGTTACATCCAAAGTTCAAATTCTAATAAAATATTCAATATTGCGAATTTAAAAAAAATTCCAATTGGAGTAGAAACTAGAATAGATTAACTTCATTTTGTTAGTTGGGCTCAACTCCAAAAAACGTCATTTTCAAGGAGAAATTTCAGATTTTGAGAAAGGAGCAAAATACACTAAATTGGCAAATTTTGCCATCCGTTTTTTTTCTTACTTCTCATTCATGTGAAGACAAACACTATCATGATTGCAAAATCAAGTGGATACTATTTCCAACCCTTCATGCAAGGTCCACAAACAAAAAGTGAATGAAAAAGCACTTTCAATTTCTGTCCAATTCAGTTTCTGTTCATCCAAAAGCCACAAAATGGCTTCCTCGTCGTTCCTGGGTGAAGTTGTCATTTGATCCATTCAATGTTTCCACCTTAAACTAAATTAAGATGTGTTTTGTATGATTTAGAGAGTGCCATGAACACTTTAAGTTGTCATTTGATCCATTCACTGGTGTTTTAATATTCTTTACAGCTACAGTGTATGTGCGTAATGAACAACTGATGCACTTTTGCCTTATACAAATCGCCAAAATTTCATTTTCACTGCAAAAATTTTGAAAAAAATTGGAATAACAGCTCCTCTTCTTTCTCTAGCCATGAAAAAAAAATTACATACTTTCAGTTTCACTGGCTTCTCCAAACAAGCCTATCTTTCCTTAGATGCACCATTACAGAGCCTTCTACCTTATATTTTCATTTTCTACAACAATATTTTAGAACTAGTTTTCCGGGAAGTGAACATTTTTAGAAACCGTACCAGGTAACTTGGACAAGGCCTGTGAGCCGTTTACTGAATTCTGACATGTCCCAATGAGCTGTAATTCTGTACCCCCAATTGGATATTCCTTGGTATGTAGTTCCCTTCATGTCCTTACAGGTTTGGACCGACCGACCGACCAAGCTTTGAATCTGCTTGATGGAAAAACTTTGATTTCTTGGGGCCCAATGAGGGTGACATGGTGTACGAGCTAGCGTAAAAGCTTGTTGGACCTCCCTCATATCAATTGTCCTAGTAGTGTAGTTAGTGGGGTTACATCTCAAAATATTGTATGATTCTGCAAGCAGGACGGAGGAAAGAGTGATTTTACCAGTGTGCACATGGCTGGCTTGACCAACTGACCAACCAACCAACCTGCACCAAGAGGGCACTGTACCCTTTCTTGGTTTGAGAATAGGACTGACTGAGTGTGGAATGATTTGTTTTTCTTGAATTGACGGTGGTGTTCATTTTCATCGCCGGCCTTCAGGATGGGTAACTTAGGCCACTTTTGATTGCACAGGTAGACGCAACACTCTTTAGAGAACTCATGTAAATTTTAAAAATTAACTTCATGTGCAAATAGGGTGAGAAAATAAGTTGAAACCCTAAAAGATCATGGCCTTTTATTTTGTCAAAAACACTCAAAATTGCCAATTTCATTGCAACGAGAAAAAAAAACATGTAAATATAGGGCTTTGTAAGTTTTGAACATTGCCCAAAGAAGGAATGCCTAATTCAAACTCTTGTAAGTCAAAATTAGGGGCTTATATACCTTTCAACTTTTGGGATTATGTTAACAAGCTTGTTGAAAGTATGTAAAAAAAAATTCAGTTCAACTGGACCTATCTATCATGGTTGCCCAAAACTGCCCATAACTTCTTTTTTAAAGTTCTTTTGAGGCATGAATTTATAATCGCAACTTAAATTGGCCTAAAAAATTTATAGGCATCAATCTAATAATGAAATACACCTTTAAAACAAATTTCACAAGAATTCAACATGTATTCTATATGGAAGGAGCTACCAAAAAGTGGAAAATGGTTTGAAATCATGCCTCAAAGCTTAAAAGTAAAAAAAAAACTTTGATTTCTTTGTGTTACAAATTCTTGTCCTCTTGTGGATTTATTGGAAAGATCAAAAGGTATTGTACACATATGGTCTTGGTTTCCTTATATAATCATGAGGATTTCTGAAAGTTGATAGGTATTGTTCACTCATAGTTGTAATATTCTTGAATAGTTGTGGGATTTGGAGAAAGTTAATAGATATTGCACACTCATGATCTTCATCTTCTTGGATAGTTGTGGGATTTATTGATTCATATTGTACATTTTTGTTTTTATATTACATTGGAATGTAACCATAATCATGAAAGAGCTTGAGTAGTTGAAAGATTATCTTAAAAGTACACATGCTCCCAATATAAGAAATGATGGGCATAGGATGCTTTTCATTTGCACTTTGATTAATATGGATCTGATTTCACTTCCAATAATTAGCAAAAGACACCAAACTTGCTTACACCCAAAGTTACCTTATAATGCTATAAATTCATTTGTTAATACCATGAGGTGAAACAAATAGTTTTGAAATCTTCAACTCCAATTTTTGATGAGACCCTAGCTATGTTTGAACTTGCATAATTTTTAAAATTAATGCACAATGTGCCCTTGAACTTAGCAGAGGTGTTTATTTTTAATTTTCATGTGTACAACAAAAAAGACGTGGATAGTTCACAAAAAAATTGAACTAAAATTTTCTTTATTGCTTATATAGGCATGTGTGCAATCTTCAATGGCAATTCCTATGGCATTTAAGCACGCACTAGTTTTACTAATCTTAGTGTCTATAAATGTGCAGATGGTTGATTACAAATTTCACATGCATGTTCTTAAGACTTTTATGAAAGTTACTTGTATTTATATAGTCTTAGTTTCTTATTCTATGTTTCTTCTATAGGTTGTTTGGTTTTATGATTGATGACCTGCAAAACATGTATAGTTTTGCTAATTTATTTGGATAAATTGTTGCACGATAGAAGTCAATTGATTGCAATGACCCCCTTTTGAATCCAACTTTTTTGTGCCACTTTGAGGAAGCTTATGAGATACAATCTTTTGCAAGTTGTGAAATGTAATTCCATGTTAATTTATAGAACATGATTTTCCACCAATTTCATTTTTATGTATACTTCAAAAAAGGCCATATGCAAATTGGTGTACTATTTTCCATTGATTCCATTTTTAATGATTTTTCCACTTTCTAGACTTGGTTGAGTTCAAAAGTGTTAATTTTGAATTAAATAGTTTACTACTTGATATTTTATACTTCACATTGGTATTCTCTTATGATCCCATTATCTTTTATACTAGTATTTTTGATAATTAATAACTAAAATTTACATAATTTCAAAAAATTTAATAAAAAAAACTTTAGATTAGATTATTATAATACCTCACATAGTCTCATGGTTTATTGTATGCACTAATAGTGATATTAGGTGTAAATCAAGTAACAATATTATTTATCCTCTTGACACCTTATCAATAAGCTATTCTATTCAAAAAAATCTCATTTAGTATCTATATGAATATTGATGTTTGTTTTGGCATGTCTTGCAATTTTCTAACTAAGTGTTGAATTCAAAGGATTTTATTTCTAATCCAAAAATGTTCTATTTGACTTTGACAACATGTGAAGTCGTCTTAATCGAGGACTTGGCTAGCCCTGTCCAGCCTAGTCCTCCACCGTCAACCACCGTCAAGTCCTCCACAAACCACCGTCCACTGACCTCTACAAAGCCACCACAAAGCCAGTAGGTCCTCCACCGACCTTCCACCGACTAGTTCTTTTGTCTTTTTAGGCGTCCAAAGATGGATACCATTAAACACTTCTATTATTAGTTTTGGCCAAGTGTCGGTGTCCAAGAATAGGGACCATTGAGCTCTTCCATTTAATAATTTTGGTCAAGCATCATTGTCCAAGGATAGGGACCATTGAGCCCCTCCAATGAATATTAATTTTGACCAAGAGTTTAAAGAAGATAATCATTCATCGATAGGAAGGCAACTTCTAAGACACCTTAGTAGTCAACTCAAGGGGCAAAGTTGCTTGAAAGCAACTATTTTCTTTGTCACTTCATTTTTCATCTTTCCATCTACACTTTTCTTGGCCTCCTTCCTCCCTTAAGCTTCATCATTCCAATCTTAAATCCTTTTGTGATTGCCTTGACCTCCTTCCTTCCCTATATTTGTGGATTATCCACAAGGCCATATTCTAGGACTTGCATTTTCAATGTTTTGGTTGACCTTTTGTTGAATGATCTCTTTAAATAAATGCATAAGTGCTTTTTGTAGTTGGAATTTGTTGCAAAAGAAGAAATATTTGATATGGTTGCTAGTTACTTAATTCTTTTCTCCATTTCCTCATTTTATATAGTTATTTGTATTTGATGTTTGAGGTATTCAATATCCTATCATATAACTAGTCATGTAGTCTTTTGCAATGAATTCAAATTGTTTTGTAGTACCAACAATAGAGTTTCTTTTTATGAATTGCATAATATGATACCAAAATCCGACACGACTTTTTGACAATAACTAATTGATTTGAATTCAAATGTTCTTCAAGAATATTTTCCATTTGGGTATAAAATTGCACAATGTTTCACAATGATTTGAATCATTGTGGGACAATATTGAATAATTTTACTTTCATTGACATTTTTCAAACTATTTTCAATTGTTTTTCTATCAAAGTTAGATTTTTAGGCAATACTATTGAATTGTTATACACTCACAAACAATGTTCTTCAATGTTTTTCATTTTCTATTTTATTCTATAGAAATTCTTTTAATTGTTTGCTAAGAAATGTAGTTCTCATTTATTTTCAAAATTCTAGTCTCTTGAAACCCTATGTTGTTCAATAGTTACTTGAAGTTATTTTGTAATCAAAACAAAATTCACTACAACTTCCTATTGTTCAACACTTCTTTCTATTATGTTGTAAGAATTTTGGTTAGTTTTGCAACAGTAAATTATTTTTTTACAATAGTTTTATCTAATTCTTACATTGCTTTGAAATATTTGTGAATTGATTTACAATGACAAATAATGTTCTATATTATTTTCTATATCTTATTTGTTGAAAAACCTAGATTTTTCTATAATTTTTTGGAAGGCAAATTGGACCACACCTTGACACCTAGACACCAAATTAGGAGAAATTTCTATTTAACACTAGGAGCCTAGTTGTGTTTATTTGATATAAAAGGCAGATATTAAAGCACTCATAGAGTCACATTCCTCTTTTGGGCATGTCCTTCAATTCTCTCACTAAGTAATGGAATCAAAGGATCTTCATTCCAATCCAATTCAATCGTGTTGCATTTGATTTACGCAACATGCAAAGTGGTCTTGGCAGTGGAATTGGTTGGCCATGTGCAATGGAATTGGGCCAACAAATCCATTGTCTAGCAATTATTTTGTTTTCTTCACCATCTAAGAATAGGGACCATTTTGACCCTTCTATTATTCTTGGTGGTGAGTCAGTGTCCAAAGATGGAGACCACTCAAAAAACCTCTATTATTTAGTTTGTCCTAGTCTCAATGTCTAAAGATGGGAACCGTGAAGTTCCTTTGTTTTTGGCCAAGAGTTCAAAGAAAAGGACAATGAATGAATAGGAAGGTAACTTCCTCAACAATGGCATCAAGAGCCAAAGTTTACTTGCAAGCAACTATTTCCTTTGTCACTTCATTCTTCATCTTTCCATCTACATTTTTCTTTGCCGCCTCCTTCCTCCCTTAGAGCCCCATCATTCCAATCTTAAATCCTTTTGTAATTGCCTTGACCTCCTTCCTTCTCTATATTTATTGATTATCCTCAAGAGCATGTTCTAGCAATTGCATTTTCAATATTTTAGTTGTCCTCTTGTTGAATGATCTCTTTGAGTATTGTATAAGTGTTGTATGTAGTTGGAATTTGTTGCAAATGAAGAAATATTGGCTCTTGTTGCTAGTTAATTCTTTTGTCTATTTCTTCATTTTATGTAATTGCTTGTATTTGTAGCTTAAGGTATTTAATTTTGTGTCATATAACTACTCCTATACTCCTTTGTTGTGAAATCAAATTGTTTTGCAATAATTTGACACCACAATTTATTTTTCTTAACTCCTAAAGTCCCATTGTCCCTAAGGGGGACAAAACGGATTTTGGGTAGGCTCCTATGATCTCAAATTTTATTGAAACTTTTTGAAACTTCTCCATAGGATAGATAAACTTATGATCTTTCCGGAAATATAATTTTTATTTTAATTAGTGCTTGGGAGAAAAAGTTATGCCACAATAACCGCAAAATGGGGGAAAACGGGCACCAAAAAAAATTCACGAAAAATTGAAATAAAAAATTTAATATTTTTTTTCTTGTAGATTATAATTTCTTCTAAATGTGAAGCTTTGATTCATTCCATTTGGATGAGTGATGTGAAAGTTATGGAGTTTCTTATATTGCAAGCAATCACAACAACTTCTTGAAAGAATTTTTTTCTTCCACTTTGAATGCTAATATCTTTCAATCTACACGGTCAAACATTACAAAAAAATTATCATGTGATCTAAGACAAATGTAAAACAAGATCCTACTGTTAAATTCTAAAAAACATTTAAGAAAATTATTTCACAAGTGAACATAGCAAAAGTGGTAGTTTTGAGTGGTTTTGGCAAAAAATGGCCTTGGGACTTTAGGGGTTAATTGCATATTACAATACCAAAATCCGATAAGACTTTCTAATGATTACATAATGATTTGAATTCAAATGTTCTTCAACAATATTTTATGTTGTGGTGTAAAATTGTACATTGTTTTGCAAATATTTGAATCATGCATTACAAGAAATCTGACCCTTCTAAAAGACTACCAGTTTTGTACCCCTCTTATGCAGTTTCAGTGCAATTAAGGAATTATTTTGTCTGGATCTGACATGGATCTGACGTGCCATATCAACGCCATGTTAGACTGGTGATTTTTTAAATTAAACTAAAAAAATTTAAATTTAAAAAAAATTTAAATTTAAAAAACATGTTCAAAAAATAATATTATATATATATATATATATATATATATATATATATATATATATATATATATATATATATATATATATATATATATATATATATATATATATATATATATATATATATATATATATATATATAATTTATTTATTATTATTAATTTAATTTATTTTTTGTACTTGTACTATGCGGCTGCTGAAAATCAAACATTAGCAGTCTTTTTTAAGGTTAGATTCCTTATAATGCATTACAAGAAATTTGACCCTCCAAAAGGCTACCAATTTTGCAACCCTCATCTACAATTTTGGTGCAATTAGGGATTTTTTTTAATTTTACGGATCTGACTTGGCACTAATGGTGCCACATCAACGCCACGTCAGACTGACAACTTTTTTAATATTAAAAAATATATTAATTAAAAAAATAAATCCTAGGCTCACATTGTGCGGTTGCCAAAAATCCTACATTCGGAGCCTTTTTCAAGGGTCAAATTTCTTATAATAAAGGCGGAAAATTTATTATTTATAGGAAATCTCTTCGTGGGCTTATGTAACTTTAGTAGAAGTCCTTGTATCCCAATTTTGTGCTTCAAATTTGCATTTTGGGGCCATAAATAGTACTAAATCCCTCCAAAATGGCCCAAGGTAGACATCCAATAGGGGGCTATTTAAAAATAGTAAAAGAAAAACTTATTGCAAAAAATTACACAATGTTTACAAATACCACATGCACCTTAATTTCAAATTTTATATAAAACTAACATATGATGCATAAATTATCATTGAAGTGTTATTTGTAGGTATGTTATCAGTTGGGGTCATTATATTTGTTCCTAATGGTGTATTTCTTGATTTGCTTGTAATATTGTAAATCTATTAATGATGAAATCCATTGGTGGATTTGGGTATGCACTAATGTGAAACAATTTTTTGTGCAAGTATATTTACCTTTGTTGACTCTTGTAAATGCTAAAAAATCCAATTGAAAATTTAATGTTTTGCATTTTCACTATTCAACATTGTTTTGTTCTATTTTATACTGGTACAAGGCTATAGAATCTCAAGTATATGTTGAACCTCAATGAATGTTCTACCAAGCATGATCCAAGAATGTCATACATGTATTATTTCATTTTTTTTACCAAAAGTGGCAAAATCTTGCATTAAAACACATACAAAGTACAAACAAATTAGAACCTTATACAACAAATACAATGAATTGTATAAAATGAGAAAATGGACAAAAAAACTAACTAGCAATAAGAGCAGATATTTCTTCTTTTGCAACAAATATGATCTACAAAGAGCACTTATACATTTATTCAAAGAGATGATTCAACAAGATGTCAACCAAACCATTAAAAATGTAGGTGTGTGCTATAACATGCTTCTGTGGATAATTCACAAATATAGAGAAGAAAAGAGGTTTAGGCGGTCACAAAAGGATTTAGGGTTAGAATGGTGAGGCTCAAGGGGAAGGAGACCAAGAGAAATGTAAATGGAGAGATGAAAAATGATGTGTCAAAGAAAAAAATTGCTACCTACAAGCAAACTTTGCCCCTCGAGGCAACTTGTGAGGAAGTTGCCTTTGTATTCATTCATTGTCTTCTTTTTAACACTTGGCCAAAATTAATATTTAATAAAGAGGCTCAATGGAGCTAGAGTGAGTGCTTTGTTGACCTCCTACCTTAGGGCGACTTTACACTATGGTGTTGAAGTGCACCAGTCAAGAGTTGTAGGGAAATGGAGCAATATGATTGAAGGAAATTTTGTTCTTCATTGGATTGGATTTACACTCCAGCCAAGACTTGTCCAGTGGAGAACTTCAAGCATGGGTGAAAAAATTCCATGGTTGTCTATGTGAGAGCACTTTTTGAAAGGGCAGTTTTCTGGAGGTCAAGTTTCTTGGGCGGCCTCATTCAACCTCCCGGACAAGAAACTTGGCCTATGGAGAACTCCAACTTCATTGATTGTCTTTTCATCGTGACATCTCAGCAATGCAATTGAGGGCTTCTTTTATCTCAAATAGCATTATCTCTTCGCCTCTTTCTCTTTCACTTTGTAGTGCTTTTGGTAGTGCGGGTGTGCTTTTGGTATCTATAGTTTCCTTTCACTTTCAAGTGTTGTATATAGCAGGTGCATCGATTCTTCATTTTTTGTTTTTCATTGAACGGAAGCATCAATAACTTTGATTTTTTCACTTTGAAAGTGTTTTCTTGCTTGTATAATTTTTATTTCAGGGTTTCAAATTTTTATATTTTATATTTGATTGCTTTGAATTTTTTTATCACACAAATTAGATAAGTAGACGCACTTTTTTGAACAAGTTTTATTGAATTTATTAGGCACTGGATGCAAAAGTTATGGCTTCTCAAAACTCACTACAATCAAAAAACGTACAAAACATGTGTGAGTTCCATTAGGGGTTACGATTTCTATTATTGTGTGTTGTCAAAATTTTCTTCTAGGTGAGGTTGTCCATTGGACTTCAGTTTGTGAAGTTGTCCAGAAGACTTCTCCACTTGGTGTTTAGACTATAACCGATCAAGACTTCTTCTTTTAATAGTTTCTTTTCTTTTCGTCTTCTTTAACATCCCACCAGGTGCCTAAAATAGCCACAACCTGTTGATGAACCGGATCACTTCTCCACCACCACGATAGTGTAAAGCGGCCCTTAGTGCTCCTGCAAAACTCAGTGGAGAGTCATCAATGAGTGTCTACGGTCTGTCTACTTTGTTGGCCAATGAAACTCAAGATCATTTCAGAGCACATGAAATGGTTAAGGATCACGTCTTCAGCTTTTAAAAAAAAAAGACAATTCTCTGACGCCTGCCCAGTCAGTTCGGATCCAATAGTAAAGTTCCAGGGATTATAGCAAACTCACAATCTCAAATGAAGTGTACTTGACTACCGGTATTCGAGGAGTCATTTTTTTTGCACCGGCTATTACTCTTCCCTTGCGAAGTCAACTAATTTTTCAGGTACAGCAGCTAATCCGGTTATTTCCCCTATCCACATTGTAATTAGAATTCCGAAAAATATCAGTTTTTTATCATTGATACAGTTTCACAATTTACCCACTCAGTTTTTGTAACAGTCCCTTTCAGTTTCGGTTCCCAATCCAGTGCTCCAACACACCAATCCACATTTTCCCCTACTGTAGTGAGAACACAAACTGCCTGCTAAGTTAACTTCGCTCGGGTCGATTTTTTGCGATTCTTCCAATCTTCCCCTGACAAAACGTACAGCGCTGGCTTCAGGCTTAAGCCTGTGGAAGAGGAATCAAATCATTAGGAGCAAGAAGATTCCATTCATGCCGATAGTGTGTGTGATGGACGCCGTGGGCAGTGAGCGTCCGCTCCACCAGTATAAACAGGCCACCAGCCTCCCAGCAGCTTCATCATTCATCAGCCTCGCTAGCTAGCCTCCTCTTGGGTACCGTTACTCCACTACTCTAGTCTAGCACCTCTCACAGCGGTATGAAATTCACTGGGGCAGTGACATAGAGAGCTGTACAGACTCTGAGCAAGGGCTTCTTCCTTAGAGGCTCCTCCTTCCTGAGGATTTCCTTTCTCACAGTCTGCACAGCTCTCTGTGGCACTTCCCCTTGCGCACTAGCTAGCTTACTGGAAATGCATGCGCGCAGCTCCTTCCTGAGGACTTCCTTTCTCATAGTCTGCACAGCTCTCTGTGGCTCTTACCCTTGCGCACTAGCTAGCTAGCTTACTGGAAATGCATGCAGCTCCTTCCTGAGGACTTCCTTTCTCACAGTCTGCGCAGCTCTCTGTGGCACTTCCCCTTGCGCACTAGCTAGCTTACTGGAAATGCATGCAGCTTTGGATGGTACTATCACATCTACAACAGGAAGCTGGGTTGCTAGCTAGTTAGACATTCACAAGCCTCGGGTTATGTATGTGGTGGACCGGTGATAGATTTCAGACTAGGATCCTTTTCTTCGTTTTCTTCTTCAGTTGGTTTGTGTACTGGCTTGTTCATTACAGAAAATGGAGGTGGTCATTTCAGCAAAGACACTCTTGTGTCAGTGTGAGTGTCTTGAAAAGTGTCGTCACTGATGCATTGTCTAAGTATGGTCTTGAGCACTTCTCTTGCTGTCGACGCGCTGAGATCGCAGCAACTTCGTTTCTTTAACCACCTTTTGATATAACTATGGTGGATTTCAGCGAAATTGGCGAAGTTTTCAGAAACCTCACATCTATACCAGTTCTAGTTTGAGAGGTTTTAACACTTGAAGGTTTTAGTTTTCAGAGCTCTGTGCACTTGAACATTTTGGCACTGTGCACTTGAACACTGAGTGACGTCATTTTAACGAATTCTGACCATTCTGACGTCTTTCTGCATGAGTGTAATCTGGATAGTTTCTGAAGGCTTTCTTTTCAGTGTTCTGAATCTGGTCCGTCCATAGGCGTCGGTGATGAACTCATCATGCCATCAACTGTTGTGAGGAGACTGGTTGCAAGTCGACTGATCGAGCTTGAAATGAAAGGTTGATTTAGTGAGTGTTTTGGAGGCTTAATTTGTTTTCAGTGAAATTGCAGACTGGGGTGCAAGTGATCAGTCTGCAATGCATGTATCTAGCTAGGCCGGTGGAGTGAGTGGACCATTCTCCATTATACAGCACTCTCTCAATCATTCCATCCGACTTCCTGCACCTGCGTGTGTTGCAAGATTCACGTGCCGAGACTTGACAGTCACTGACTTCCAAGATTTGTAATCATAGCAAAGGCATTTTTTGTTTATTTTCTGTATAAAACCCCTGAAAGTTTCGAGTGCGTACTCCGGAGACTGCGCGAACACGATCTACGGTGTTGAAAAGATTTCCAAAAACTGTGCGTATTCATTCAATTGATCTGGTACCGGCCTCGCTGATCGAATTGAATGATCAGCGGTTTAAAAAATTAGTTTGCCCCAAAGTATAAATTAGTCACCTGCCTTGCCCAAATATGATGGAAAGAGATTGATGCAACATGATGAGGGAGGACTGAACTAGAGGAAAATTAGCCACCTCTAGATCAGCACCATTGAACATCATTGAACATCAGTACTTACGGCTGTTGTCCTGAAATAGTATGAAGAATATATTGATACCATGAATCTGCAGCGCATTGGATTAACCCTACAAGGACAGAGCCTATGACCAGTGATTTCAAGCTAGCCTCACTATCCATCCTATCCATCACTCCATTTGTAGCATTTTGCAACCAGATATGAATGAAAAAAAATCTAAATATTTATTTTTCAGAGATGAAGTCGGATATGTCTACCACAAGTCATAAAATTCTGAAATCTTTTTGGGAAAAAATTGAAATTACTTTGAATTTCTTAAGAACAAAAAAATGAAGAAAATTCATATCAAATACAAAATATACTTCGAAAAATCTGAAATTTTCACCATAGACAGTGTATAGCATCATGGTATAAACCAAAGTCATTGGGTCATTCTAAAATTAGAAATCAACAAACCACGGTTATACCTAGGCCCAAAGTTCAAATTGCTATAAAATATTAAAATTTACAAATTTACAAAATTTACAATTAGAGTAGAAATTGCACTTTATAAGCTTTATTTTATTAGTGAAACTCAAATTCAAAAAATATCATTTTTATGGCTAAATTCACATCAAGAGTCAAGACTCAAGAGTAAATAGCAAGAAATGGCCAAAATACACTAGAAGGGTGATCCATGGATAAAGCATCTTGAGTTCTTCTTTAGAAAAGTCAATAATAACATAACTAGGGAATTTCAAATACTATTCATTAAAAATGTACTCAAGCAACTTCCAAAAAAAATTAGATGAAAAAATATTTTTTTCCATCCTATAGTCCAAAGTGAAATCATCCAAAGGACTTTTTTGCATCTTCAAAAGCATTTCAAGGTGAACCTTGGAACACTGAATTGGTCACCGAGGGAATCATCTTTTTTGGTACTATGTGAATCATTTTGCTTAAAAAGCAACCAAGAGCACTCATTGAAGGTTAAACTACCTTGCAAGACCTTCCATTTTCACACAAAATTCTAAGGATGAACATCTACACTTCTTACATAGAAGGATTTACTATCATCCATCCGACACTTTTAGGCCACCATGTCATTACAAGGATTAACTCCTTAGCACTCCGACATTCAAAATTTGGATGATGAATGGAGATATTCCAAGAGCTTTTATGACCATATAACTTTTCATTCATCCAAACCAATGCTTGACTTTTTGAAAAACCACACTATTTGTATGATGAAATTGAGATAAATAATATATATTTATAAAAATATAAGTAAAAATGTGCAAGAATTCAAGATAGGATTTGGGTATCAAGGGTTAAGGCATAGTGCCTCCAAGTAATCTTGTATATTAGTGGAGGTTTTCAACTCCTTTGACAATTGTCACCTTTGCAATCACTATTACTATATGTGTTGTCTCAGTATAATGGTTATAATTAAAATTTGTATTTTGTGGTCACAACTATTCCATGAAACTCCAATGTTCAACCCCTAAAGGTCCACATATTCAAAAAATAAATGTGCCTTGGTCAACCTTGATTGTAACTTTTAATATAACTATTTTTGGTATTTGATTCAAACTAAAAAAATGAAGCTTGACAAGAAGATCTCTTCTCACCTTATTTTGAAATTTTCAAAAAATTAAGAAATAAAAAAAAAAAATCCAATTGCAAGCTCAATGTGTTAAAATCCAAATAACACAATATACTATGTTTTTCATTCATATTTTTTTCTTTGAAAATGTATTTTAAATTACAAAATCACTTTTTTCATTCTAACCTTCATTTATGGTAAAAATTCTAGATCATTCTAATATATATTCTAATTGATATAATTTTATTTCCACCTTTTAACTTTAAAAAATCACAATAATTTGATTTTTTCATCAATTTTTTTGAATAAAACAACTTAAATAAAAAATAAAAAATTTCACTAGCAAAAAATATCAAAATTTTATACATAAATTACATAAAAGGATAAATTTGGTTTGATTGCAGAATTTGACTTCAAGGTCTTGGTTAAAAACAAAATAACCAATTGAGAAATTTTTGAATAGAGTAATCTCCATTGCTACTTGTACCTCTTCAAATAATTTGGATCGTTTTTTGCTATTTTTGCTTATTTGTTTTCAATTTTTGCAACAAAAATGATAACAATTACGTAGCACAATTTTTCATGAAACAAATTGAAATTTCTCACACAATGATATACAATTCATAGTTTCAAGTAATAAAAATATAAGATTGATAGTCAAACACATTCAACTCAAACATGATGTTTGACTAGTTGGCAATGGATCTCATCCTTAAGAGGTTAAACTCAAAACTCAAAACTTTTGCAAATCCGCTTATTGACAACAAGCATACTGCAACCAGATACTATCATGAGCAGAGTATACATTCATAAGCAAGAAATTCTTCAGTGCAGAGAAATGAGAGCAATGAAAGAAATGTCAAAATATATAGAGGATGTTAAGTTGCTCTTAGTACATGAAATAGTGTCGATTGTCACCCACTTTGGAAGAAACTAGTCTCGATCTGTCCCCCTGGCTAAGCTACCCTGTGGTTCCTCATGATGTTCACCCGACACTGATATAAATAGGTCGATGTCTACATTGACTAACAATTCCAGGGGTTTGTGAAGAGTCTCCAAGACTCTGCAAAATCGTGTCATTTCAATGCCTTTGCTTCTCCACAAGGAACGATACACGCACTAGTTTGATCTGTTGACCTTAGAGACTCACCTTTATGAAGGCCCTCCAGAGTCTCAAAGATGGGCTGGTGCAAAGTCTCGGGAAGCCCCAACGACAAGGCGCTGCCCACTATCGCCATCACCCCAAAAATACCAAAAGGAAGCGCCGAGTTGTACCGCCCTGAAACGACCACCACCGGCGCAATAATGGAGCCCACTCCACCAGCTTGAGTGGCAAGCCCCAGTGCCGCATTCCTCACCACAGTAGGAAAAAGCTCCGAAGTGTAAATGTAGACCAAATTATACGTCCCAGCCATGCCAAATATCCCCACCACGCTGCACACAATTCTCAACACTTTGTTCAACCCCACACCAGCTCCTCCAACAAGAATCACACCATTCAGCTGCTCATGCGGCGTTAGATGAGCATACGGCTGGATTCGTAGTGAAGTCGACCCATTACCAGGTATAGCACTGTCTCCACCTGTTTCAGTAAACAGAAAGCTGCCAGCAAGGCAGCAAAGTCCACTCAGCAGCATAGCCGAGGCTAACATCGACCTCCGCCCAAAGCGTTCCAGCAAAACCGCCGTGATGGCAAACGCAGGCCACTCAATCACGGCGTTCAAAAAAACTCCAACGTAAAGATTCGTCCCCAAGTTGACCACATTCAAGTTGATGCCATAATACACAACCGCCGTGAGCAGCCAAATCACTACCATGATCAGCATCCGGGGCCGAGTGGTAGGGTTTTTCAGCACCGTCCACAAGCTCCCCGAAGCAACTTTTACACAACTAGCATTTTCTTCCCCTGATTCTATATCTAGTGAATCTTCCTCTTGGTTTTCGATCTTCAAGCTCACGCCCTCGGGAATCTGCTTGCCGTTCCGAGCGGCGAACGCTCTCAGGACGTCCATAGCTTCGGCGACGCGGCCTTGGACAACATACCAGCGAGGAGATTCCCACACTGTGGGCAGAATTAATGCGCAGTAGAAGAGGGCGGGGAGGGACGTGATGGTGTAGAGGTGGCGCCAGGAGACTGAGAAGTAGGCCAAGGCAGGTAACGTCATGATTCCCATGGAGAAGAAGTAGAAGGCCGACATGCCCACGGCACCTCTTTTGGTTGGGCCGACTGGCTCCGTGGCCAGGACGAAGCTGGACAAGCCGATGCCGCTGCAGGTGAATCCGGTTAACCAGCGGTAGCCTACGTAGAGCCAGTAGTTGTTGGCCGTGGCCGTGATCAGGCCCGCCAGCCCTGTGCCTAAACAAGCTAGAAACAGGGCGCCTTTTCGTCCTGCTCGTGAGTCTGAGAAATGGCCGAATATCCCCGCACCTGTCCACCCAAACATTATCAACACTCACTTTTCATTTTTGCTTCAGACTTCTCAATTGACCGAGTTATAGTAAACATGTGTCCTATTCAAGGATCGGTAATGGTACGAAGTTAGCATCTTAATTTGTGAACGCTGAAATATACACTAGACTTATAAACTACCGTAATCGGAAATCTAGTCCCCAGAGATCAAAAAAACTTCCCATGGATGTATTTTTCAATGTCCAATAAATATTTTAGAAGTGGCATGGCACCTTGAGCGCTAAAAGTGGCATGGCACCTTTGAGAACAGTGCAAAGAAAAGAGTTATTTAGAGCAATCAATCTTAAACTCTGACATACTCTCACATGTGAAGACAATAGCTATCACTCGTTCAATTTTGCAAAACAAGTTGTACAAGACTCTTCCTCAAGCCAATTCAACGGGTGTTCAACAAAGATTACCCAGACTGTAATGCACCCATTATATTGCCTTTGGTTATCCCATCTATTTCTAACTGCATATACAGTTTTCTTCCTCAAATTTGATGAAATTTTTCAAAGAGGTTCAAGTTTGAGATGGTGATTTGGGCAATCTATCCGGCTGCTCTGCTCTCACAGTAGCAGTCGGATCTTCCCGGACATTCATTGCGGCTGTGAGAGGTAATGATGCTTACCCATAAAAGCACCCACGAAGAATGCCGACTGCGCCAGACCAACTTTGTACTCATGTCCGCAGATAAGGTCCCACTCGGAGACGGTTGAAATTCCTTTTCCTCCTACCCACTCCCATACGCTGGGGTCCATTGCGCACAGCGACGATGACGGTGAGCATGACGTCGACATGGCTGTGAGCCCAGATAAATGATGTATCTCAGTCAGGAATGCACTTGGAATTCAATCATTACAGAAAAAGAATAACCCTGGTCCTAAGACCAACATGAATGAACAGTCGTTCGACATAGTTGTACTTTTAACACTTTAATATCTGAATCCTATTCATAAATTTGCACATTTTTCCCAGACATTCCCTGACTACCTTAAATGAGGATGTTTGTTTTGTTTGTTACAGTGAGATCTCCAAAACTGTGCATCTCACAATCCTGTTCTTTGGTACCATCATAAATCTCTCTACAAGGAGGGGTGCACAGACTTTGTTTTGTGGCATTCCAACTCACGGCAGAAAAGATATTGAATTTCGAAGTTTTTATGAATTAAAAAATTAAAAAATACTTTTTAGTTTTATTTTATTATACTGTGGCAATTGGCAACGGCACAGGGCATACTCGTATTGTTGTACAAATATATTGTATATCTCAATTTCATCAAATTTTAAGAAACAAAGTTCCTTTAAGATATGGACTCGTATTCTAGTAGCAAATCATCACAAATATAATTAGAATTGAAGAGTTAGGAGGGGCACCAGTTGAATTGAAGACAGAGGAATAAAAAGGCAAGCCGGAGCCTTCAGAAGGTCGACATTGCCACTCCGGTTCCATGTCGGCGAAGATCATGACCAAGGTGTGCAAGCCCTCCAGACACCACGCCAGGCTCACTATTACGAAGTGAACCAACTGGGCCAGGCCAAAGTCCCCCACGTACTTGGAGAGCATGTTGTCGATGGACAGCTTCTCAAACACAAGGTGCTGCTCAACAGGACTGTCATTTCTGGACAACCCCTCGCTGTTGTCGCTCTTCAGTAAAGGTGCATTCAAGTGATCCACTTCCATAGCTACTGGCTGCCTGGACCACCGTCAAACTTCCACCCCAGCTCAACGTTGCTCCAATTTCATTTCAACTCTCCTTTCACTGCCTGCAGACGACCAACGTGCGTCAGAGTTAGCTGGCAATTCAGATAGACTTGTGAATAAGGCATTGTTCGAGGTTGGGGATGCAGATCATACTCTAGAGATAGAAACGCAAACTGTAAAGATTGATTTATTCAGTTGATAATTTTACAACACCATAAGCGGGAAGAGTGGTAGTATAGATGCCAGTGAGATCAAAGCCGGTGCATAATTAAAAAACAAAGGTCCATGAGATCAACCCATAGAAAACTCTTTTTCGTAAATTTGTGATTGGACCCTAAGCGACACGGGAAAACCTGCACAAAACTTACTCTCTGCGTTGCTATGCTAGAATTTGAATTTTAAGAGGGTCTCCTAAAGAACGAACATAGCCCAAGCTCGATGTAGATTGAAAGAAAAGAAAAGAAAAGATTGTGACTTGAAGACAAGTCTTATACTCCCCCAACACACGTTTCATGAGTAAAAAATTGTATGTCGCCGAGGCCGTGGCAAAGGGCCAAAATTTAGCAAGGGAAGTTATGAGACTGAAAGGAAGCTCAGGATCGGAGACGGAAACAAGTTTTGACAACAGTGGAGCAAGGTGCCTGCCTAAATAGAAGACAACTGTGGCTATCCCCATGACATAAGCACTCATAGCCATCTTTCAGTAATTACTACCGAGGTTTGAAAGACTCTAACCGATTGTTGTGGAACTCAATTCCCCCTTCGATGATACGAACGAATTTTATAGTCATCACCTCCGGAGAAGAAGAACTCCGACCTTGGACGAGTGTAAATGAAGAGTCCAATTCTACAGACGAAGCCACAAGGACATAGATTCACCTCTAGAATTAGTCTAAAAATAGAATTAACCTCTAAAATTAGCCTAAAAATAGAATTAGTCTAAAAATAGTGGAAACCGTACTAGATCACTGAAATGGAGGAAGGGTCTATTCACTCCTACGTTAGAATGATGTGAATGAAGAGCGTGTGGTAACACTACTTACTAAACCGCAAGAACCTGGATTCACCTCCTGAATTTTCTGGAGTCCCACTTTGGATATGATGAATAGACCATTCTCCTCCATTCCTCCATATTGAAAGGGGGAATGGTCAACCTCACACAACAGTCAAGTTCTCATCATAAATTCCAATTTAGGTTTTAAGTGTAGTAAGTTAATGGCCCGTCAGTTCAAAGCACTCCGCTGGCCAAGGCTCAAACTGAGAAACTTGAAGTAAGCCATCTCTAATCACAGTTACCAAGTCAGAATTGTTGGAACTCTCTAACCCAATTTAATAAAGAAAATCCCAAACAATCGTGACAAAATAGTCACCCCGCCGCCCCACATTTTCTGCTGCAGATAATCAACCTCTCCATCCAAAAATCTAAAATCAAGTGATAAACGCAACGTGTTGAAAATCGAAACCATCAACTTGCAAGGAGTCCCTGGAGTGCACAGGACGAATTCAGATGTGGCAGATGCCGAAGGTGACTCACATTTCTGAAGTTTTATTCTCAAACGAACTGAACCCAAACCCACGCGCACTCTTGAATCTTGCTTTTCCCACTAAACCCTAAACCCTGAACCCTCGATCACCGCCTAACTCCCGCTCAAGATGGCGTACTTCCAATTTACCTCCCAATAACCAATTTCACTCAAGCTGCGCGGCACTACAACTCAAATTGAAACCACACCCAACAAAATTCATCCCAAGAAAAGAAAACCCACAGAGCTAGCAGCGCGATTGCAATTTCACCTCCATTCCAGCTGATTGCATCTCCTCGTGAAGCTGGGTATGGTTCGATTCGGAAGAAGTCCGTCCGTGTGCATATCCTTTTCCCCCAGCGAGCATATCCTCTTCGCTGGACTCGATCTGGTCGTCGTTCCACGACCCCAGAAATGAATGAGAATGTGAGATCCCATCCAAGTGTTATACGCAATTAGCAGGGTCCTGGAGTCCTGGACGTGCAGGCAGGGCGGCCACTACTACTCCGCCAGACAAGTTGCAGACAGACTTGCAAGAGAGAGAGAGCCGTGCACCATCAACTCTCGTGAAGTCGTCACTCGTCAGTGGCGCTTTAATATAATTTGCAGCGGCGGTTTGAGCATTGTGATGGGGAATGGAATCCAAAGATGGACGATCCATTCTGACGGAGAATTGAACTTATGGCTGTCATGAAGATTGAGCCTTGAGGCCTCTGGTGATGGCTCGTGCTCCTTGGGCTTTCGTCCTTTTGTTGAAAAGAAAAGAAAAAAGAATTGGAGATACTGAAGAGGAAGACGGCGGAGTGGGTAATCTGTCGGATTCGAACACGTGACCCACGAGGGAAGATGCTGATGATGAAGAGCTAGGGCTTTGTCACCAACTGCAGAACATTCAGTAGCATGTGCTGTCACTGCCTTGGTTCCACACTAACACACTAGATATTCCACACCGAAAGACTACTTCATCTGTAAGGAAGTGGACATGTGGAGGCTCGATGTGATGAGTAGGGTGCAAGAAGGCTATTGAATGTTATTGTGTGATGATGGATTTCGCAGCATTTGTCCACCCATACATTTTTTGGTGTCTTGATTGGGTTTCTCAAAGAGCATCCTCAATGGAAACGATAACTGGAGTACGTAACAGGAGCTAACCGGTGACGCCCAGAAATGAGAAAAGTAGGAGCCAATGCGAACATGAACTGTAGAAGGACATCCCCAATGCAAAAGTGGCATTCATCCAAGTACATTGCTTTTATTGAGTCTTTTTTGGATTACTTAATTGGTTGTGAGAGGCAACTTTTTGTAACTTCGACAGTGATCAAGTATTGCTGGGAGGAGCTCCACAAGATGTTCTATCATGACTTTTGCCCTTTCATACCCTTGCAAGTTTGTTGGTCATCTCCATATTTTCCTTTGACCAAGTTTGCTAGCTCATTTGCCATGCTCTTCAAAAATGAAAAATCTATCATAGGAGGAGGACAATTTAATGAGGCTTGAAAACTACAAAGGTTGGTACAAGTTGAGTTGGTGTGTGTTTTTGATCCCTCTCACTAGATCCACCTTCTTCTTATCATTACTACATCAACTTATTGTTTCCATTGAGGATGCTCTTTTTGAGGTGATTGTGTTGGCAATCCCAAACTAGTAGATGACATAGCAAAATCAAGGGCCCAAAAAGTGACGCACTCACAGATGCACTACCCTCTCTTTATAGTATCCATATGTCGCTTGTGTACTAAAAATTCTCTAATGTAGTGCTATGAACCTTTCAAGAGAGGGTGAGAATTTTTTTCCCACACTTGTTGTGGATATAAATAATTTGTTCTCATTTTTTTCCCAAATAAAAATTTGGAGAGAAGTTCTAATTTTTACCCTCCAAAGAAGGCTCATAGCACTAGTATAGTCTATCTATCCCTTTTCCTTTGCTTTTAAGTAGGGGGGGCTCTCAAGTGAATTCCTTATTGTAGTCTCTTTCTAAAATCGATTTTTGTCCAAAATGTACTATTTCTATTTATGAGGTTCTAGGGACACTTTTGAATACGCCTATTTTCAACATTTTGAAAATTCATAGTTAAATTCATATCAAGTTCAAAGAATGCATTTGAGAATATTCTTTTTACTTCAACCATTAGATGAGATTGGGGGGGCTGGAGGGCCGTTTCGAGCCTGTTCTCAACTCCGTTCCCCCTGGACTTCTCGAACTCCGGTGTTAGATTTTTTTTTTCAAAAAATAAAAAAATAAATTTAAGTCCTTAAAATGAAAAACAAAGTTAAATTTTTTTTCCCGAAAAAACTGACCTAGCAGTCGCTTAGCCAGGTTAGCACAAGTGGGTTTCGGCGGGTTTTGAGCTGGAAACTCACAACCCTCCACAGCAGCCAAAACACATGTACTGAAGATCCAATAAAAATTTAGGAAATTTAGTATTAGAGACAATACTCAATAGCTTATTCATAAGTAATCACATGTAGTTATCAAACAACTAGTGGAATATTAATGTAAGGAGGATGCACCTAAAACCACGACTTTTAGTAGTCCAATTGATTGAGAGGTCTAAGAATAATTTTATAAAATAAGAATGTTAGCCTCCTTAAAAGAACTCCAATTCAAGTTGTTTCATAATTTCATGACATTCACACAATATTCTATGAAGCAAGATTGAAAGTTGAAAGCAAAAGATTATTATTAGACTCCCTTTAAATAGCTACTAAGTAAAAAATGCTTCAACTCCCATTGGTTGCTACAAGAACTCTTTTACTTTCTACAAGTGTAATTTTTTGGCAATGTAAAATGGACTAGGCCGAGCTATTAGCAACAAAGGGATAGGATTTTCCAAGTGTCTTGGGGCAACATTTCACCAATTCCATCTAGCTAGAGAACGGTAATCACCAATTTTTTCTTATTGTAGTAAACTATGTAATCCAAATGGATGAATAGAATTTAAAATAGCAAAAATAAAAGTCCTCATCTTTGCACTTGAACGATTTGTAAAATCCAAACAAATGACATTGCTTTTTAACACTCAAACAATGGTTTCTCTCCAACTAATAGAATATATGTTTGAAAAAACTACATTGAGTTTAAATAAGCATTGATTTTGGTTCCTATTATGAAATTGCCTAATTTTTCTTCAATCAATCTTGTTGAAAGTCTCAAGAGTATTCTAGAGTCTCTTCTAATGCATTTTTAAGACACAATTTGAACAAACTATACATTTTCAAAGTGTTGAAAATAGGTGTATTCAAAAGCGACCCTAGAAAGGGTCTTAGTTAGGCGCATTTATCTTAAGATCATAAAAGTTCTTACAAACAAATTATCAATTATTTAAATGTTTTTCATTCTTTTGTAGGGACATACTAAAAAGTCATTATGTCAATGCAAAATCCCCTAAATGAGCACCATATTGATATAATTGTTATAGTATATATTATGTTCATAACCCCTATTGGACTAAAAAGCCTACTTTGAATTTTTGGAGAACTCGAGCATGCTCTATTGACTTCATAATTTGTAATTTTTGCATGAAATCTTTACTCATGACACTAATCATCCTAATCTACATGAGAAGCTTTTGCTTCACATGTATCTAATAAGTACTGCAAAAGATATAAGTTTTTTCAAATGTCAAACTAGGCAACTTAAAATATATTATCTCTCTATATATATCATTTAATAGATTAATACCTATACAAAAATAATTTAACCATTCAATTTTGAATGACGAGATGAAAGTTTTGAGGAGTTTTATTTTGTAGACAATGAAGATAGAATAAACAAATAAAGTTGTGTTTTCAATTCAATTTTGAAAATTTTCCAAAAAATTAAAAATAATAATTATATATAGAGACTGTATGTTTTTTACTAGAACATTTCCACTACTTGGATTTATAATTCTCAAATTTTGCCAAAGTGATTAGAGATCTAGTTGTTTTCTTCCATCAAATATCACCTTCCAATTTATACATCTTTTAACACCTAAAGTTCCAAAGTTCCATTGGGAGACACTTCGAATATATAGTAGGCTTAAGTAACCTCAATTTTTGACATAGGTTTTTAAAATTGATTTGGAAGATTAAAAACTACATTAAATTTGTAGAAAAGAACCCCTATTCACTTTAAACTCAAATATCTTGCAATCTATGAATCCCAAAGTTTTTGAAATTTTTTCTACTCATTTTTATATTAGCCTAGTGTAAGATCTTATAAGTGGATATTAAAAATAAAATAAAATAAATTTAACCCTTGAAGTTCCTTGACTATGTTTTCATCCAAAATGCTCCCAAACTACCATTTCTAGTGCAAGTACCAAATTTTAGAAAAAAGAACATTTTTGGACACACATGTAACTGTAGGATCTTGTAGTAAGCTGGTTTGAAAAGATGTCCAAAAAAATTTAGAATTTTTCCCCTTGTAGATTGCAAGGTATTAGCATTTGAATTGACAAAAATCCTTTTATTGGCCCTACGAAAAACTAGGCACTACACTTTACAAAGTCACATTTGTATGAAAAAATGTACAAAATGCATTAGATGAGATCCGGGGGGGCTGGAGGGCCGTTTCAAGCCTATTCGGCTATTCCCAGCAAGGCCTCATCGAACACCAATGTCAAAAATTTATTTTTTTCAAAGAAGGAAAAAAAGGAAAATTTCTTAAAAATAAAAATATATTTTATTTTTATTTTATTTTTATTTTTGAAAAAAAGTGACATGGTAGTCATTGTGCTACATCAGAGCAACTTACAAACTGCAGTTTTGGCCAGTTTCAGTTAGTTCCCAAATTGAGAACTCACAGCCCTTTAAAGTAGGAAAAAAACATCTAATTTGGTCTCATTTGGACTCATTCTTCAAGGCAAGTTGGATATATACTCAAAAAAATTCAGATCATTTAGAATTGTACAACATATAGGAAAAAAATGGTAAATAGAAAGAAGTAAAGAATGGTTCAAAATACTAAACTATTAAGAATTTAGTTAAGGAATTGAAAAATGCCAATGTCAATGGTTGTAATGTAGTAATAAAAATTATACACCTAATATTTTTATTTTTTTTCAACAATATTGAAAATTGAGTTAAATAAAGGTCTTCAAAGTTTATTTTAGAGTAGAGATTCTATAACTACCCGCAAAATAAAACTCCCCATAACTTTCATCTCATTAATCAAAATGGAATGATTCTAAGCTTTCTACGTATATAGAAATCTAAAAAAACAATTTCAAGTATTTATTTCTTAAAAAAGTGATTTTTTAAGAAGTTTTTTTAGTAGCTTGGAACACTACAAGAAAATGAGGGCATATACAACGTGTCCAATATGACTTTAACAACAAAAACAACTGCAAAACGACTACAAAACGATTGCAAAATAGTTGTTTTATAGTTGTTTTTGTTGTTGAAGTCATTGGACAAGTCGTATATGCCCTCATTTTCTTGTAGTGGAATGTCTCCTAAGCAATGAAAACTACATATTATATAATAAATTTTTAACCATGTAGTCAAAAGTTATAAGCCTTAAAGCTACTTCGTAGGCACATATTGTGTGAAAATTTCAAAGAAAATAAATAAATATTCCATTTGAAGTGAGTTGCCCCAAATTACTATGTTGCTAGAAAATGCAGTTTATAGCTTTGGGGGGTAACCCTTAAAGGACATGATCCCCCATGACCAAGGTAGTCACCAAAATACTTGGATTACTGAACCAATACATGCATTCTTTATTTCTATGGTGAACAATCAAGTCATCCATTAGCCACTTTTGGGCCTCAATGTTGTTTAACCCATAAAAGACTAAGAATCCCCTCAGGGAACTCTTAGGAGTTTATGTAGGATCCTATTACCTCAATTTTTGGTGAATATTTTGAAACTTCCTCATAAGATAGAAAAACTTGTTAGCTTTGTGGGAATATAATTTTTATTTCAATTGGTGCCCAAGAGCAAAAGTTATGCCATCTTAAATATAATTTTCATGTCACCGTCCATAAAAAAATCCACAAAAACTTGAAATTAAATATTTTTCTTCTTCTTATAGATCTTATTCTTGTCTACATGTAAAGCTTTGATTCATTCCATTTAGATTAGTAATGTGAAAATTATGGACATCATGTTTTTCAAGCAATCTAAGCATTTTAAAAAACAAAAACTTATAGGATTTGTTTCTAAATACAATTTTCACAATTTAAAATAAAAGTTTTTTAATAAGGTTAAGTTTGCTTGCTAAAACAATCTCACCGTTGAGATTATCGTATTTCAATCCCATCTTAAAGTTATTAACGATTTAGTTTTTCTTTCAATCTTGAACCTACTTCTACTTAATAATTTTTTGAAGAAAAATCTTGAAGTGTGTTTTCTTTGAAATTTGTTTCCTAGACTTTTTGCCATTAATGGAGTTGAAATAACAATGCTAAATTTGAAGTGCAAATATAGAATTTGTAGGCTAGTGTAGGTAACCAACTTGAGTCAAAGCATGGCCATCTAGGTGCATCAAAAATGACTTGCAAGAGTAGTTGCTGTGGGTGGAGCTCAAACCCCCATCTTTATGTGTTGTAACTCCATGCGATTGTGTTGTTGTGCATTCAAGAGCTATGTAGTAGCTTATGCTACATCTTCATTGGCTACAAACCGTTACCTATTGCTACACGGAATATTTTTGGCATGTTCAAACAAATGTTGAGGTCAAATTTTCCTCAATCCAAGGTCATGTGTCACCAAAGAGACACTTAGCTATTTTGTGACCAATCTTTATTTGAAGTCGCCGCTCTATTGCAAGAGCGACGATAGGATGCAAATTCTACCAAATGACCACTAGGAGGCGTTGCAGTTGCATCCATTGCATTTGGATGGCCATGCTCTCAATGACAAGTGAGGTTCCTTTCATTTGCAATTTTACATTAGGTGGATCCAAATAGTATGTGATGCTAGACGAGGGGACCACCTCAGAGTACATGGTGCCTTTCTATTTCTCTGCTAGTTTTCATGAATTTCCATTCTACTATATAACATTGTTTGCCAATGAGGCATGCGTCACTGTTGCATTCTTGAAAAGGGCACCCAAATACCCCACAATGAACAAAATAGTCTTGCATGGCTCCTTAGCCAACTCCAATCTTTGCATTATTTAACTTCTAAAGGACCAAATTGTGTTTTTTGACAACATAGCGATTTTGAGCAGCTCACTACAAATGGAATTTTTATTTATTTTTCTTTGAAATTTCCACACAACATGTGCCCGAGGAGTAACTTTAAGTCCCAACAATTTTTATAACTTTTGACTACATGGTATAAAAGTTATTGCATGATGTGTAATTTTCAGTGTATGGCGGGATGCTCGAGCAGGAAAAAAAACTTCTTTGAAAATCACTTTTAAAAAAAATAAAAATTTGAAATTGATTTTCTAGATTTTTATATGTGCGGTAAGCTTTGAATCATTCCATTTTGATAAATGAGATGAAAGTTATGAGGAATTTTGGTTTTTGGTTAGTTTGTAGGTAGTTATGGAATCTCTATTCTAAAATAAACTTTGAAGTCCTTTATTTTAATTCAAATTTAAATATTTTTGGGAAAAATAAAATAAGGTGTATATTCTTTATTGTAATATTACAACCATTGGGATTGTCATTTGTCAATTCCATAAATAAATTGTTAACAATTTAGTATTTTTAAACATTCCTCTACTTCTCTATTTTTTTCCTATATGTTGTACAATTTCAAATGATTTGACAATTTTCAAGCATGTAGCCAACTTGCCTTGAAGAAGGAATCCAAAGAGTAACAACCATTTTGGACATTTTTTCATACAAATGTGACCTTGTGAAGTGCAGCTGCCCGGTTTTTTACAGGGCAAAAAAAAAAAAATTGTTACTTTGAATGCTAATAACTTGCAATCTACACGGTGGAAACTTCTACCACATCTTTTCAAACCAGTGTACTACAATATCATACGGTTACATGTTTCTAAAAATGTTTTTTTTCTAAAATTTGATACTTGTCCTAGAAATGACAATTTTGGAGTAGTTTTGGTGAAAACATAGTCTTTGACGTTTAGGAGTTAAAAGTCCCTCATGTGCATCTACGGAAGCATAATACCTTCTGAACATGGAAGGACTGGTGTTGTTTGGTCATAGAATGTTATGTCCCTCATATGTATCTAATAAAAGTATAATACCTTCTGAGCACGAGAATGACCATTGCGGGGTTATAGTGAATGTTATGTAGTTGTCTACCTATGCTAAATTGCTTATTTCAACAGTTTTGGGGTGTTTTCTCCTTAATTCACTGGATTTCATGCTTTTGCACTTGCTTCAGTTGTGAGTAAATTTACATGACACAAATCATGATATGTTGCCATGAAATGATTAAATTTTAGCAGGCACTCACTGCATCCAGGCATGTGATTTTTGGATGACAAGTGGACAATGGCAGGGGCAGCAGTGAAAACACAGTAACTTACTTTAACTTATACCAAAATCATCTTTAAGTCCCCATGCTGTGGGCCAGGGTGAATTGACCCCCTCATTGCCCCTCCAGGGCAAACCCTGGAATTTTTTATTTGCAAGGCTTAATTTTTTTTTAAAATTCTGAAGTCATGTTTGCAATCAGAGGCTCCTAATTACTTGCTGGAAATGCAAGAATTACCAAAAAATTGGCACAACAAAGGGGACTTTTTTTTCAAACCAAAGTTGACCGGGGTAATGAGGGGGCCAATTCTCCCTGCGCCCATGCTGTGCACCTCGAGGTGTCTCTTCTCCCTGTCCGTCTGTCCGATCTCTTTACTGTGTCTTTATTTGTATTTGTGTTGTTTGCATTTCCTCCCACCAGGCCACTCTTTCTTTGCAATGAAATTGTGTATCATTTATGTCACAAAATACATTAAAAAACAACATCTTTAAGCAAAGCCTGCAACCTTGTTTGACAACTATAAAGTCATCACTTGTGTCATTATGCTTACAGGACAGTATCATCTTCCTGACTTCATGGGTGCATGAAATTCAGGTCTCAGAATAATAACTTAAGTTTATTTTGCCCACTTGCCCTGCAGCAATTTGTCGGTGAATAACCACAAGCAATCCAGTCATCCAGTGTGGCCTCAAGAGTCATCTCACTTACTTACTCACGTGGGCAATGATTCTAATGAACTGAATTCAATTGGAGGTAAGGTAGGAGGCTCTTAAACCGACCATCCAAGGGATAATGGGCCTTTGTAGGGAAATCAGTAGAGTATAACATTTTTCACATATTTTTGGTAGAAAGAGAAAAAAGAAACAGTTCATTGACAATTTAAATCATAATTTTCTGACTTGGAATGAATTAACTATGAATTTTCAAAGTGAAAGGTGTGTAGGTAGCTATTGGTGCTCATAGACTGAACCAATCTTAATCAAAGTCAGCCTTTGAATGGAACACTTTGAACTTAGCAAGTTTCTATAATTTTGACTCTCAAAGAATGATCCACATCATGCTATCATGTATATTTTACTCAAAGGGATTTCAGAACACAATGAAAAAGCAACAAGCACATTGAAAGGAACTATGATCCATTTTTGAAACTCTATATACTATTCATGATAGTTCTACTAGGCCATTGTAATTGCCCCTTCAACATTTGAGCCTCCTACCTTAAGTACTCCCTCCGTCCCTAAATAAATTTGGGGTTTCCAAATATAATTGTCCCAAATTAAATTAGAAATCAGCTCTCCACAACTTGATTGACAACAACTGTAGTTAGTTCAAACACCTCGAAGCAAAAGAATCTGCAATAGCACGCTCCAGAGACTACATAGCAATTCAATCTCAGCAAAAGACAACCTCTAACCAACCAAAGGTGATGAATTCAAGCCACAACTCTATAGCAACTGTTGCTAACAAATCTCTTGTTGAAAATTTCCTAAAGTTGAATCACAGGACATCGTCGGAATTGAATATAGAGGATGTCATTGGCCTTCACTATACCAATGTTACTTGGAGAATGATCCAAATTAATAGCACTAGAGCAATTCAAAGGGGGAAAATTTGTCAATTTCGTTGCATGTTTTGAACATGTGCCCTTTTGTTGTTGACTTCCATTATTTCACGCCTAGTGGAATTGACTAGAAGCTACAGTAACTACACAATTCCTTGAAAGTAGGAGTAGCTCTTCTGTTAATCTACACTAAAGATGATATTTAGTGTTGAGTGACATTTAGTGTTTTTACCCCCCTACTAGCTACAACACTAAATCTGAACTTGTCCACAATTAGTGTTAGACTTGAATGTGCCGGCTGCAAACTTCAGAGCCTTGTAACTTTTGCAAAAATTCTTCAAATAAGGAAAATGAGATGTTTTTCGGCATCTACAAAAATTGTAGATGCCGAAAAACATCTCATTTTCCTTATTTGAAGAATTTTTGCAAAAGTTACAAGGCTCTGAAGTTTGCAGCCGCCTAGCCCTAATCGGTCCGATTTTGTCGGTGAATAGTGATATTCCGTCTGATATGACAACTCTGGTTCACATTTAGTGTTTGAATTGACATTTAATGTTATTTACTTTCATAGGGTAATTGGCTTTTAGTGTATGCCTTCGTATTTAGTGTACAAGACACTAAATATCATCTTTAGTGTAGTCATTTCCAGGAAAAAATGGATTTATTTCAGAATGGAGGGAGTACATTACATACAATAGTGAAATTAGGTTGTCCTCACAATTGGGTTGCAATACTCATAAAAGTTACCTCACGACTCACTATTTGTCCAATTAGAGGCATATATGACTCTCTGAACTAGGCCTTGAACCAATGCACCAACCCATGCCACATACATGGTTCTGGATTGATGAAAATTATTACATGCTTATATTGTAACAATAAATATTGTATAATATAAAATGTTGAGAAATAAGTGAGAGACAACCTAATTTCACTATTCAATGTAGAGGATATATAGCCTTGGAATGTTGGACCGGTCACCATGGAGATCATTTTTTTAGGTATGATGTGAATCATTTACTTATTGGAGGTTTCATTTGAACACTTATTGGAGGTCAAACTACTACAAAAGACCTCCCCTTCCTAACTTACACAAAATTCCAAGGATGAACATCTACACTTCTCTCTTGCATTTAAGTTAATTGATCTTTCAACAAGATGCATGGTTTTGCTTTAGCTTGACAGTGGATTGCTTCACGATAGCGATTGAAGGAGCTGTCTTGACCTCACATTAGAAGAAATTTGAGGCTCCAAAAGGCTGCCACTTTTGCACCTTCATATGCAATTTCGGTGCAATTAGGGAATTTTTTCCCGAATCTAATGTGGCATTATTGTAAGCGCCACATCAGATTGTCAACTTTATATATATATATTTATTTATTTATTTATTTTGTAATTGTAGTGCAGAGCTACTGAAAATTAAAAAATTGGCAGCTTTTGGGAGGCCTCAGATTTCTTCTTATGAAAGCAACCCCGGGCAGCCCGGAACAGCCTCCTCATGATACTAATTTGTAAACAGAAAATAGTAAGATAGGGTGTTCTTACCTTACCTTATTACAGATTGTTTTGCTTCTTCATTTATTTGTTACTCCTTATTATGGAGTATATTTTGGTGCCTTGTCAAGTGTACATAGCAAATCATGTGGTGGGTCTTTACAATAGGATTTCAAAGTATTGAATCAATCAAAATGAAGATTTGAAGTCCTTGATAGCAATGTTTCATATTGTTGTAATTTGAGGTCAATTATGTAATATTGATTTTTAAACCCTATCTTTGAGAAGCATCTTGAGTTCTCTTTATATCACAATTGCTTTTGAAAATTGGTAATGCAAATGAGAGCAACAATTGGTACATGATGTTTAAGAATTTGTATGCAATGCCTTCCAACCCTATGCATCACAATTATGGTGTCATTCTATGTAAATTTCTAGGTTTTTTTTAATGAATTTTAGAAGGATTAAATGCTAGAACTCTCAATGTTCTGAATATTGAAATCTTATATTGGACAATGGAAGGATTGAACTGTTCCCAATTCAATTGACCATTAAAACTTTTGTAGCAAGATCAAATTTTGCAATTGGACAATAGGAGGATTGAATTGATTTCAATTCAATTGAACATTGAAGGTTTTGAAGCATGATCTAATTTTGCAATTGTTGGCCCCCAAAACATTGTTCATCTATGAACACAACATAACTTAGCTCAAACTTTAACTTATTGAACTAGATAGAAAAATGCATTATTGTATAAACTAAATCTTATCATATTTTGTAGAGTTTTTATCTTTAATCCTTAAATGTCCATATTTGGTGACCTCAATTTTAGATTTGAAATGTGAAAAGTCAATTGAAAGACTTCAAATCACTATCACAATTTTAACACCGTCATGATTAAACATTATAATCTTTTAATCCATAAGTGGATTTTTTTCCATGTAATCTCTAATATGTCTAGTTTGGATTTATATGGTTACAATTCTGAAAAAAATTGATGAAACTTATCAAAATGTTTTTTTTCCATTCCATTTAGAACAAATTCCAATAAGCTCAAAAAAGACCTTGGGGCATTTAGGGATTTATACCAATTTCTAACAAACACTAAGTGGGAATGTGCTATACGTTGTTTTTCTAAAGGGTTTTGAACTAGTAACTTTTGGTGTTGAGTTATTTTTTTGTCATAAATGTGGAATTCCACATATTTTTTTCAAATTCCACTTTTTCCTTGGTATTAGGAAGTCTTGATTGGAAGGATTGGTTCAAGAAGGGAGAACTTTTGTGGTCGACAATTGTACTAAGGTAGAACTACCCATTACCACCCTGATTTGCAATCTGACTATATTGGGGCCAACTTTAGGAAAGACACATATTTTTCAGAGGTGTGTTCTTGTTTCAGGAGTCAAACCCAAGTGGAATTATAATTTTTTGATAAAAAATGTAATTTCTGTGAATTTTTGAAGTGAAACTGCACAACCGTCACTAGACTGGATTCATAAACGTCCTCTTACAACTCAATACCGCTTTCCAATGTACCTAATAGCACTTGAAGATTCACCAATCATTAATTGACACGTTATCTTTTAATAGCATTAATAAATTATTGTTGTCAGAATCTGAAGTGGATTTGCATATTTTTATGACGGAATTGGGATAAAGTTGTAGACCACGGAATTGAATGACTAACGGAATTGGGCAGTTCTACCTTACCTGAAGAATTTTGAAGAGATCTTGGAACTTCAAATACATAATCTCTTGATAGACCAGTTTGATCAAAATGATTTTAAAGATTTGCAATAGAAGAATGGAGCACTATGGAGCGTCAACTCTGTCTCTCGTATGGGAAATTGTCACGTGTAGATTATAGATCCATGTTGCTTAGATTTTAAACATGCTCAATCCACTTTTGTTTGTAGGTTGTAGACGTACAATTTGCTTTTCACACTTATTGATTGAGCAAATCCAAGGATGGAAGTAGGTGGAGCCAAGTAAACAAAGAAATTAGGGTTAGGATTTCAATTTGGATTCTAGTGTTCAATGGCTTTGTATGAAGATTTAGTTAGAATGTAGTACACCTCGACTACACAAACAAGGTCAAAAGTAGAGAATGTGAAGGCTTAGGCAGTTTGCGAGGAGGCAAATATTGAACCAAAGATGTGGTGGTGACAAATGAGGAAATACAACAAGTATCACCCCACAATTGCGGTTCTAGGCGAGGAGCTATCTGTTGGCTTTTTAAGGAGTTGCACCGGATTCCTTCTCAATAACACCATTTTCAAGGTAAAAGTAAACATGCAATTGTTGTATATTTTGTGAGAGGGAAAATTTCATAGGAAGTAATGAAGGTTTGAATTAGAAGCTTGCAAGTCATGGTAGGAGATTGGGTTGGTGTAGGAAGAGATTTGGAGAGGGGATCCTTTCAAATTTTGAGTAAATAGGTCGTGACTACTTAGAAATTGTTGATGTTGACCCTCCATCAATCTCGATGAGGAACTTGTATCCTTCAAACTTGGACCCCAGGTTTTAATGCTAAGAAGTCAATTGGTTTGTGAGTTCTGACTTGGGTTATGCTTAAAGACATCCTTGAAGAATTTGTAGGAGTGGTAACAAAGATTGCAAGTAGATTGGGGACAATCTTAAGCATAGACAAGGGCAACCAATTCACCATAGATCAAAGATTTTGTATAGGCCTCACCTTGAATCTGGGTTGGAAGACTCAGGTGTTAGTTGTGAATGATTCTACTGGTTACAAAGCCCTTATCACAAAAGATTATGGGAATTTTCCCATCTACTATAGGGTGTGCTTATCAATTGAATACTTGGTTAGGATTGCCTTAGGCGTGTAGTTAGGACAAAATATGAAGATTTGATAGTTGCATTGGTTGCTAAAGATAATGCAGTGGCACCACACTCAAAGGGCAAGGGGGAATCTCAAGGCGCAGTGGCATCACAATCTGAGATTGTGGAGTGTAGGGAATCTCATGTAATTTCCATGGAAGGAGATATTCTCCAAAGACCACTCCCAATTGCCTTTGGATAGGTACTAAAGATAATTAATCATCGACCTGGGGACTTTTGTAGGCAAGCTAGCAGTTTTGTATCGGTGTCACAAGGACTTGATTGGAAGAGTAATCTTACACAATCTTTAAACTTAAGCACATCAAACCATCCTATTAGGTTGGAAAGTAAAAAAACTAATACAAGTGAGTACAGGGGAGAGGATTCACAATCGTGTGACCTCCTCAAATATGAGTGGAATAGGTGGGAAATTTTTTATAGGGGTCCAAAGTTTTATGGACTAATAGTTCATTGTAGACTAGTCAAATTATTCCAAATTTATCCTAGGGCAACTCATGAGAGAACTTGTAGGGATGATCAAGTGAATCAATGGAAGCTAATCTAGTGGTCTTTCAGGCTAAGGCTATAGTCTTGGTGGAGTTGAATTTGAGTCTTTGGTCCTCTTTGTCTAGTGTCCGCATCTAGGAGGGGATTCAAAGCTAATGGTGGGCAACCCATGATTTGCGAGGCACTAAGTAAAAGTCATGGAAGTCAAAGAGCAAGAGAGGCAAATAGTCTTGGGGGGGTCATTTAGAGTGTCTATTAGAAACCACGTGCGAACAAAACTTTGGACCCCTTGTATAGTTTTTGAATTTTAAATAAAACAAAATTAAAAAAATATGAATAGATTTTTCTACTTTGAAAGTTTATGTTTTGAATTATTGATATTTTTATTTGTCAATAATAATTAGTTACAAATTTTTGAAGTAAAAAGATACAGTGAAAAAATAAAAAATAACTTTCACACTCCTATATTATATAAAAAAAAATTGTCTAAAAAATGAACAAAAAGTTCCTAAAAATAACTCATTATTGAAAGCTCATTTTGAGTTGAATATTGATTCAATGGTCATCTAAATGTGTCCTCTATAATTATTTGAGTTGAAAAACATGCCATTTTAGTTCATTTTCAACCTCTTCTAGAAATCATTTCATATTTTATTTGAGTTGGAAATTTTGGCAATAGAAAGCTATAGTCATTATTAAACAATGTTCAAAATTTTAGGTTGAAATTATAGTTTATTACAAATCACTTGTTTGCACATGGTTTGTTATAGTAGAACTAAGTGCACCCCCCGAGCAAATAGTATGGGATTGGCAGAGGGCACCTAAGGATCAATTGAGATGCTACTTGATTAGGAAGGCAACATGCATGCAACCAACAAAGAATTTAGGTATTAGGCCCTTTTGCAACGGAGAAATGGTAACCAGACCAAAGCCACCCCTTCACACTAATGGGGTGACAATCTTAGAGTCAAATAGCTTGACACTCTCTAGGAAAGTAAATATAGGAGGGGATTTTTCACCAACATTTAGACTAATAGTGACAAAGTTACAAAGCAAGCCGATGACATTGGTGCTCCCAAATATGCAAGGCAAGGTGTTACCCAACTTAGGCTAGACCTGAATGGGACAGTGCCCACTCCATTAGTAGGTTATGACCTAGTATGTGGATGATACGTCACTAATCTTGCTAAAAGAGGAAGAATCAATATTCACAACTATCACCACTTTGGATACATTTTATACGGGATTGGAATTGGTCCTTAATTGGGATAAATCCTATGGCTATTGGTGGGAACTAAGTAGTCAAGGGTGCTTGATATGAACAAATCAATTGTGAATGAAATGGGGCAAATGATGGAGATCTATGCAAGCTTTTGGAATCTTTGTTTGGACTTTCCATAAGCTCTAGAGATGTGGATGTTTTCTTTGTTGATAGGATACAGAAGAAATTGACCTTCATATGCACCACCAAAGTAAATATCATTAGTAGGATCATTGTTGTAAACCATGTGCTTCTATCCTCACTCTATTTTTCATTGCTATTTGGGCGGGATCACAAGCAAGAGTAGCAAAGTGTAAGAGTGTCATGATGAATTTCATGTGTTTTAGATCCCTTCACCACTCCTGAGTAAAGGTCACTTGGATCTAGTATTGCTAGAATAAAAAAGTGGAAGGTATTGGGCTCATTAATCTGGTTGATGTTTTGATAGCTTTCAAGGTCAAATGGGTGTTAAAAGTGTGTGAACCAAACCCTTCCAATCTTCACATAATACTTAGGTATAGATTACCTCACTTCCAGTCTTACAGTAGGAAAATGTCTACTGAATTTGGAGTTCTTTATGATAGAACATTTCCAAGCTAGGCTTGACTAAGACTTGAAATTGTGTGTGTGATGCGTAGAGAAAGGTTGTAGGCCATGTGGTTGTAGTTCCTTCATGCTTCAACATGAATCCTTGTGGTGGTCAAAATTTTCTTTTTAGATCAGTCTTGCATTTGCTAGATTCCATGCATCTAAATTGCATTGGTCGGGTCTTCAATTGATAGGAAATGCGTGGATTGGACAACGCTTTTGTACAAGCAAGGAGGTGGAAGTTAGATTCGGCTTGTTGGAATCAAAGTCAAGGGAATGGGACGCCTTGATTCAATCATTCTATTGAATTTGGGGCACTTTATTCATTGATGATTCTTCCACCGATATAGGGAGAGTGGGTAGGATGCTTTGACCTTAGATTAGGTTCTTGCTTGTAGTTTGTGCTTTAAATAGGGCTTGGCTCCGAGATTTTGATTGGTGGTTAGACTTGGGATTGGAAAGATGGAAAGATGATAGAAGTAAGAAAATTTTTAGGGTCTTTAATCGTTTGGTAGCCTTGTAGACATCAAATAATGGTGCTTGATGACAATAACTTTGTATGCACGGGGGTGTTTTATAGGGGTCAAGGGGTAGTTGCAAGAAATACTTTACGTTTTTTTGTTCAAAACTGCGTTTTTTGGCCATGGGACTAGCAGTACTATGCAATACTACTAGTACTACGTTTTAGAAGCGCCCTGACAAATCTGCACCGTTGATTGAAGGCGCTTGCACATCTAAACTGTTGATTTAATACTACGTTGTACTATGCAGTACTATGGACTACTACGAAGTACTATAGAAGCCACTAGGAGCAAAAAATAGCAAAAAAGGGGTCTGTAGAGATTTTCATTTTTAGTCATTCAAAAAAAATTCAAAAAAATTCCATAAAAGAAGCCATTTTTCTAGAGAAGACTACGCTCGCATTGTACCAAAAAATTCATGAAGGAAATTTTTTCCCTCTTCATAGTTTTCGTGCAAAGGAAGGTCACTTTGACCCCATGTGTGCAATCGACATGATGCTGTTTTCATAAAAACTCATCATCAGCCCTTTTAGTGTTAGTAGACCTCCAACATGTCCAATTTGTAGCTTCAAATTCGCATTTTTGGGTCAAAAATAGGACTAAACCCCTCCAAAATGGCCAAGGTAGACACCCAATTGGGGGCAGGTTAAAAATAGTAAACTAATTTTTTTTTAAATTTAAAAATCACTCAAGGTCTGTAACTTTTGCATCTACCTTCATTTCAATTTTCATGCCAAATGGACAAATAATGCAAAAGTTATGAGCAAAAAGCCAATTTTTAAGGGCAAGGGGACAAGAAATAGGACAAGTGTTTCTTGCAATCACCCCAAGTTGCTAGCATACTTTGTGACCCCCCTAAAATTGTGACCTTACTATATTATGGATGATTGGATTGTTTCAACTAGAATCCAAAGAAATTCACTTGGTTTAGGCATCAAGGACTAATTTCTTTTTTAGGATTTAATACAAAATTGGGATGTGAGTTATTGAGAGCAAAACATGTGGTGACCAATGTTGTGGAGTGCAAATCTTGCTACTATTTCATCGTTTACAATAGAGCACTGTTTGGACTATGCAACGCATTCCAAAAGAGGTTGGGTTCCTATGGCTTGTGCATAGGACTGTAGTAGTGAACACTCGTAGAAGACATAGTATCAATTCATGGTGAATAGTGTTTGATCATGGTGAATGGCATTTGGGTAGCCCTCTGCATGGTTGTAACGTGGACATTATTGTGGATTGAATGTAACAATGCAATGTTTAATGATGTGTGTTGGGTCTCAACGAAGTTGATGCAATAGATTTGGATGGGCCTTATGGACTACATACACTTTTGGTGGGAGTCAGTTTGCAAGCTCAAGGACAAATACTCTAACCATTGGAGGTAGCTAGAGGGCGCCTCAAGACGAGATAGATGAGAGTGTTAAGGGAGTTCATGAATAGTTCTCCTCCGTGGTCTCTTGCCATTTTTGTCTTCCAACGGCCTTACCGTGGGGGCAGTGCTTTGTATGTAGTTTGTTGTTGCTTTCTTTGCTTGTGTCACTTGCCCCCTACAGCTTCTTTCTTGCAATAAAGGTCACTTGTGTCAAAAAAAAAGAAAAAAGAAAATGATCATTTTAAAGATCTGATTTGAAATCGACCTAAGACACGGCCCAAAATCACAAAAGTAATCATAAAAACCACGACCTCAAAATCACGACACAATTCAAAATATTCGCCATCAGAGTGCCTTCTCAAGCACCGAAAGCCCAAATGTCAGGCATCGCCCCCTCCCCCCCGGTCTTTGCTCCATATCAGTTTTTTCTCCTTTTATATCCTGATCTTGCACACAACTGGTACATGAAGTTCTTGTGGTCACCATATACTTGTTGTATATGGCTCCTAATTACAAGATCTCACACTGTACAGGTAAATTATGAGGAACGTGGTTCTTAAGGTCCAAATAATCTTATCTCAGATTAATTAACTCTCTACTGCTCTGGGTAACTACTATACTGTCTAATTCAGAAGGCAGCATTCAAGTGGAATAAAGTGATTGTGCCAAAAAAAAAAATCAAAAGTCATCATGCAAGTCGCAGGGAGCACGATGCGTTGGTGTGGATCTAATGAGACCCTGCAGCTCGTTCGATTCTTCCGCAACAGAGATCACATGGCTTATCGGTGCAGAGTCAGAAGAAATTAAAGGTGATATCACCGGTATCCCTGCATGATCCACTTCCCCGAACACAAGCTGCAGCATGTCCTCTAAACTTCGTTTGGGGTTACCACGAGGAACTTGCGACTCCACCCTGTTGCCTCCGGTTTTCTCCTTTACTGACAGGCCCTTTATCGTCATATGACCTATATTCACTGCACAATCCAATGGAATAAAGCACATAGGATTTATGACCTTGCTCACCAGTCCCCATCCACACAGCGACAATCATCATGGGTTACGAAACAGAAATAGATAGAACTCATCAAAGAGTTGACTCAGACAGTGCGGTACAGTACAGACAGATAGCATGTGGGGAATTCAGATTAACCATCCAGCAAAACCAATCCAGCTAGTACCGACGAAGTCCAGATATCTACTACCAGAACATTGATTTCCAAACATGATTTTCAAGTATTTCAATGCTTTGGTAACACCATCCAATGGAAAGGGGCTGGAAGGAGCTAGACTCACCAACTGCGTCACGTCCAACCAAGGACGGCAGGAACTTTTTGAGATGCTCCTCAGCTTCGATGTCTGCCTTCAATGTCTCACATTCGAAGGAAATCACTGGTGAGGCCTCACCAGATCTGCGGCGTTCGTTCGCCTTGACAACCACCTCCTCGTCCCACCTGATAAACATGGGAGAAAAGCAGCAGCATTCCAGGTTTATTATTAGTGGTTTTCACACACGTGCTCACTTGGTGTTAGGAGTGGTGTTAGGAAAGTGAATCTAGTCCAAAGGTGCACCCAAATTCATTCCTAAGATCCTCACTAACATCACTCTTAACACCAAGTGGGAATATAACCAATTTTGATCCGAAACCTTGCTTGGCGAGGTGATATTTCTTGAATCAACAGAGTGACATAATTTGCCTTTTACTTTGACTGCTAAGTCAGGTCCTTTCGAAAGCAGTCTTGAAGAATGAGCGGGGAGAATCGGCAGCTAGTGTAAGACGACTTTCCTAACTTTTATTCAAAATCAAAACTGTAGGCAAATTGTCATGGAGTGTTTATTTGTAGGCAAATTCCAAGTAAGAGTACAGGAGATGATCAAAACATATCAACTGGAAAAAAATTAGCAATAGAGAACGAAAGATATCGACTGGTTTGCCTCAGTTTCTCCCGAGACACTGCTGTCGAGTCGAGAATTGAATACAACCTCCTATTCACTGTAACTGCTAAACTGTTTTTTTTCCTTCCATGCTCATCAACCTGTTCAGGGTTATGCACACTGCTTGGTACAGAACCTCAACGAGACAAGACCATAAGTGTTTATTCTCGCCTGATCAACGATGCGTGAAACCCACAATTGCAGCAGAACCAAGTTTATTCGTTAGAAAACTAATAGCTCTTGGTTGGTAATCTTAGTTGTCAATTCGTGGGGTTTGCCATTCCAATTTGACAGTCTACCACTTTTAATTTTTCCCGTTTGTTTCAACCTAAATGTGGAGATTCGGCTATCGAGTACACTTCCGTGGTAGAAAAATACTTACCCATGAAGATCACATGTAGTGGAAAGCCGAGCAGCGTCTTCTCCTTTACGCTCAACCACAACCGTGGTTTCCTGCTTCGTCTGCATTCCACATATCCCACAAGCCTCTCTGCTTAGATCACTATGAAACCCTAAGCCCTAAAACCCTATGCCCGAAGCCCTGTCATTCGCAGTGCAACAAGAATTCTGTCATTCTCAACGGCGAAGAACATTGTAGCTGTAAATGCAATGCTAACCGCAAATGCAACGCCTTCACACACCGCACTAAAGCTTTACCTTACCTTCATCTGAGCCCTAATCCCTAACCCCTAAAACCCTGTAAACCCTGTAACCCTAAAACCCTGTGTAAACCCTGTAACCCTGTGTCAGCAGTAACAGGAATCGAAGCCCCGGCTTACGACTTACTTTGAAATTGATGATTGTGAGATTCATCAAGCGGTAATCCTCGCCACGACTGCATTCCCTCTCACAGGCTATTTCTGCGGTTGCAAAATCCGGCAAAGACTCAATTAAGTGCTGGAGAACGAAACATGCTAACCACCAAATTGCGACGACCGCCAGAAAAAAACAAAAACGATCTGCTCTATGAAATATTACGATCTGCTCAGTGGAATGTTAGGAAATGCAAAGCCACGCACCCGTTCCGAACAAGCCCAAGCAAGTCGACGATGCGGTGTGCAGGAAGTGCCCCGATAGGGAGCCAGATGGGAACAAAGCTATGGATGCAATCCCTTGCAGAATCTCGTCCTTCTCCTCCTTGTCTTCTTCGTCATGCTGCTGCTCCTCTCCAAGTTTTACTGCTGCTCTCTGCTCAGATTCTTCTTGTGCCTCTTCCTTTCGTTGTTGAGTTCCGGTCCGTCGCCATCCTCCTTCCGCCTCCATCGATACTAAACGTTGCAATTAAATCGAGACTCTTTGCAGAGCATTACCTATGAGGAGTTTCTGCGTTACCAAATGAGTCCGTGTCTAGTGTTCTCCTGATAATGGGCTGGTATGTGTCTGATTCCTTTGAATTGTAGATTACATGCATGGAGATTACTGTGTAGCTGATGAAAGCATAACATTTATCAGCAATGTTGACCGTCCACACTTTTCATGGTAACTGCACTTGCACTGAGTTCAACTACAGTTGGCATACATAATATTATTAAGCGAGTCAAGGCAGTTAAAGGCAGAATACTTCACAATTGTCAGACTCAAGCTGCACTTGTCTCAGCTATACTATTTACCAAAGACACCCCATTTGCATGAGTTGATATTGACGTTATGGAGTATGAAGGCTTTCAATTTTGAACTCAAGATGTGCAAGGATCTGTGACAAAGAAAGAAGATTGTCAAAGATTTGGAGCATTTGTAAATACCCTTGCGTTAGCACTTGGGCCTTAAGTGTTCGCAGTTCTTTTCCAGAATGCTATAAGTTTGACAACAGAGCAATAAAAGAGATGCATTCCATTGTCCATGCAAAATATAAGACCATGATTGCAAAGCTCTGTGATGGCACAAAATGAGAAGAGAAAAAGATGTGTGAGGGAGTTCACAAGCGCTGAAAACAAGCAGTTGCTTCTGTATTTACAAAGTGCGCAAATTGATAAGCTAAATTCCAAGTGTCAATTTCGAAAATCATCGCTACCGCAGGTTTTGGCATCGAAGGACCTTGTTCCGATTACTTCAATGAGACCTCTACCGTTTCTTCTTGTTAATAGCCCTTTGGGGCGTTCTAGAACAAGCAACAAAGATGGGATTCAAAATGTCGGTGTATACATCTTTCAGTCTGGCGGCTTCTTCAAGCATGTGACTTCGTGTGCCCTTCTTGTAGCCTTCTCTGCCCTCCTCCAACGCAGCAAGCTCCTTGATTGCCCGGGGAAGGCATCCCCAACTCTCAACAATGCTGCTTACACCCTGTGAGCGCAGCCAGAAGATCATCATAAGGTAGGTAACCAATTGCGTAGGGGATTATAAATCCCCCCATTAACAACGCGACTTGTAAGAAATGAGATCAACTTCTAGGTTCTATCCGTTACAGATGCTTCCATGAGATACCGCGTAGATACAAAAGTCATGGTTCAATTGTAGTTTGGGCTCATGATTGGGACCTTAACAATTTATATGTAAACCAGACAATATCTAACTTCTAGTGCGTTGGAATCCTCTCAAAAAATGGAGACCAGAGCCACCAGAAAAATTCCATTTTACTAATGGAAACCACTCAAAACAACTGAATGCCGCGGGAATGGGTTCCTTTACTCTCTACATCTCTGACGAGGACCATGCCAATTATTTACAACAAGACCACCAGTTTTCTTTCCTTTGTGCACGCTCGTGTCATTTCTCGGCCACAGAAGCAACTTTGCAACAAGACTTCACACCAAATGCGGATTTTCAACGAGACAAACCATGATTGCATGACATCAAACATCAAGCATATCCTCAGGTAAAATGAAGATACAGGTGATCTGGACACACGGCACTCGTGAAAATATTGTGAAGAGTTCTCAACTACACATATCTTGCTGGCCTAAAAAGCGTCTTCTGCACTTACCTGATTATCCTGGATACACTTGATGGTATCTTCAAAACAGACCATGATACCTTGAGCAGCTGTAAACTCCAACTCCTCCGATTCAGGCTGCAGAACACACAACTTTCACTGCTGAACTATTGAAACTAACAAGGCACAGAATTCCTCCATGTTGCACTTCATTTCGACAAATTTCCTAGTTAAAGTTGAAGCAGAGAATACGGCTAACCTTGGGGTCTCGTTGCTGTAACCAATTGCTTGTAGATGCCAGATCATCATATACCCAATCTCGAACTTCTTCTAATGATCCGCAGTTGGCTTTATAAACTGCGACAAAGCACGTTCGTGTCTTGAAACTAAGAAATTGATTCAAGAAGACGGACATCGAAGTAAAGAACACATACCGGATAAAAATATAGAGGGATTGACTAAATGAAACAAGAAGTGTTATTTGACAAGTATCCGTATAATTCTACCTGGTTTCCTCCATGGTCTTCCCTTATGCATAAGAAACCTGCATGAGAAGAACGTAACCGATTTTATTAACAAGCGGAACGCGAGAATTATGTCCACCTTCTACTCAAACATTGAAACACAAATGAGCTGATGTGAACGAAATAAATTATACCTTTCTATGCTGACAAGTTTTCTTTGCTTGTGGCACTCCGATATCCACTCCTGCAAGATATTCAGTTGAACTCAAATACTTCAAAACAATAGATACCATGGAAAAGCAAAGACGTGGGATTCGCGAATGCTAGTCCTGTTCAGCATAACCAATCAATGAATAGGCAAAATCAAAGCATTCTCACACAAAAAACATGATACTTTTGAGATTTCTAGCTTAGCCAAGACTTTTCTGCACTATTGATGGATCCATGAGTCAACTGAGAGATGTAATTGAGAAAAAGGTGCCACGAAACCTTGGACACAATGGAACCACCAACAGCTTTGACTTGTTTGAATTTTGGGGTATCCTTGAAAGCACAAACAAGGACGGTGCAATCGCTTGTCCAGTCCGGACGATATTCTGCTCCCATTTCTAGCCCTTGAGTCCGAAATGAGCCTCTAGCAGGGTTCTGAATTCCTGAAATTGCGAAGACAACGCCTTCCTGGAACATGAAATATCAAAGCGTGTTCAATAAAATCCGTGAGAACAATGTTGTCAGCAAAGAAAGATACTAATTACAGAATTTCGTAATAACCAGAACAAGGCTTCCTTCAGAGCAGTTTTAAGACAAGTGCACCACCCACTGACATGTACACCCCTGGCACATGCTCTCCATAGAACATGCACTGGGTGTCTCCTGAGCAGCACTTCAACCCTGGGGTCAAATATACACACAAAGTCTAAGTTACGATCCATGGTCTTACCAGGACTTTAGCAAAGTCCTCCTTGTTTCCTGTTGTCGTTTTCATAGAACTAGAACCTGTTAGACTTTCGAGTCTCGCTTTACCAGCCTTTCCCAACTCCTGTGCAGAGTTCAATTTCGCCTGTGCTGCTTCCCCAACTCTTTTAGCATGAACATGTTCTGACTTTCCTACTGCTTGAGCCGCATTGACCCCAATATCAACATTCTGAGTCTTTCCACTCTTCCGAATCCTATCCAGTGTGCAGGGAGAAGTCTGCACATTATCTGACCATATGGACACTACCTCCTCTTTGATATCCTCAATCTTAGATTTCCTATTTCCAACAATTTCATTCCGATCTGGGCTATGGTCCCTGCTTTTCATCTTCGACACACTGCCATGATCTTTTCTAGGAAATGGGGAGGAAGCAAGTCGAAATGCTTGGCACTCTGAAGGATCAGTTGTTGTTGCTGTTCCCATACCAATCACTAACTTGCGTTTCATAGTCTTCTCAACGACTGTATCCTGATTTATAACCTTGCCAACATTAGGCTTCCTTTCCTCCACAAACTCCTTCACAATATCTGCGCTCTGCTTCCTAATCTTCATCTCGGAAATGATACCATTTAGTCCAGGAGTTATAAGCCTTTCAAGTGGAAGTGCATCATAGTCCTGCGGTTCAGGCTTTACATTCACTTTCTGATATCCAAGGTTTGTACTGTTTTGCTGTACAATTTGTTTCGCCCTCTTCTGATGTTTTCCTTCAGTACCACTCCCCAAAACTTCCGAAGTCACTCTTCGTTTTGCTGCGCCCTGAATGCCATCATCGCTCCTAGGTTTGCACGTCTTGAAATTGACGTATGCTAAACCTATGCAAGCACGGTGCTCGGTTGTACCAAAGGGTTGACGACAATGAATTCGCAACTTGCTCCACCTGTAAATGCAACAAAAGTTCACGTCTTGAGACAGTTTCACACTATTGATGTCTCTGTAAATGGAGGTCACAGCAATAAACCGGAAGCATCACAGTACAAGACACCTACAGACCCCTCTCACCACAGCCCCAAATCCACTCATTTCTAGCTTCAAAAGGGAGAAAGACACATTTCGAACTTTCGAACTTTTCCTCAAAACTTCACCAAATAGAGCAAATAGCCACTCAATCTCGTAGGAAATTATCCAACCTTTCCAATGAGTCTAATCTCGCCTTCTAATTCTCAACGTTAGTGAGCACTTGAAGAGAAACTGTTCTAACACTCCTGCATTATATGTTAGGACAATGTAATGGCTCATTTGCCACCAAATATTTTGAGTCGGGTAAAAATCAAAGGTATTTCAACACAAATCTAATGAGACTAAACCCAACTTCTTGAGAAGTAGAAACCGATTCTTACCGCTGCTGAGCTGCAACAGGCGAAAGCTTGCGATTCGTATCAATGTCGTATGTCAAAGCTCGATTCCGGTTGGCCTTGCTCATCAAGTCTTTCACGGTCATGACCTGAAAGAATAATGACCACTTTTTTTACAACCGGAAAAAGAGAAATGATCGCATTGCATCGTCCAATATTACAGATTCCAGCATTTGTGAACTGCGTTCTTGCTAACTAGTTTCCCGTTCTTTTTCAACACCCTCTGTTCTTGAGCTACAATCTCTCAAATGCAATTGAAAAACGTTGCAAAACAAATCTTAAATTTAAGGTAAGCTACAAAGCAAAAAGGTTTCGAACGCCGTTGTTCGCATTTTTGTCAATTAAGGGGTAATCTCTCTGAAAGTATCAAATCGGAAATGAGTACTAGACGATCGCATTGCATCGTTACGAAAAGCGGTCCAATATTCCAGATTCAAGCACTTTGAACTGCGTTTTTGCTCACTAGTTTTCCGTTCTTTTTCGCTCACTAGTTTCTCCAAAGCGAAGCTGTGTTCTCGAGCTACAACCACTCAAAGGCAATTGAAAATCGATAGAAAACAACGTAGTTAAATCAAAGATGAACAACAAAGCAACAAAGTTCTCTAACGCCGTTGTTCGAAGGAAACCCTAAATGATGAAGTTGAAGAGGAGGCAATCAAGCAAGGAATTCCAAGCCCGACCTGCTGAGGCGACAACAGAAGCTCATAGTCGCCTCCATTGTGGCGCCATCCGTGAATTTCCACGAGCGAGGATCCCGCATTGACGACCTCCACGCGGGAGAAGGCCGTGGGCGAGCGGGGCTCCACGACCAACCAAGCCTCCTCGCACGGCTGGTGCGTCTGCCAGAAGCGGAAGAGGTCGGGGTGGAGCACATTGGTAGCCGGGTGGACCTCCGCTTCGGAAGAGCCATCCGTGACGCGCCATCGCACTTGCTCCTCTTCGTCGTCGTCGTCCTCCTCTTCCGCCTTGCCCGCCATTGATGAAGGCTTTCAACACCTCCAAGCAGCAGCAACACAAAGCTCCGCCATATCCTCCGTCTCTCTTTCTCTCTACGCTTAATTAGTGATTCTCTCACATAGCTACACTTGTAAGCTATGAGTTGAGTCCACTCAGCAAAACATTGATGGATGCTTTCACCACCTCCAAGCAGCAGCAACACAAAGCTCCGCCATCAATAATACCTTCAGTCACACTCTCTCACCTCACATAGGTCTTCTCTTACATATGTCAGCTACAAGTTTTAGTCTACTTAGGGCATCCCAAACCTTTTTGGCCAATGAGGAAGGTCTCATAAAGGAAATAGAATGGCCCAACTGATGGTTAGTAACTCGGTTGTGTTCCTTTCGAAATTTCACTTGATTTGATTATCCAAAAACTTGAATTATAATTGATTTAGAAGCTCAAATGGGGACGTGATATTGCAGATGCTCTGAATTCCACGACATTTTGAGATTATGCTGGATGAAGTGAGCTGATGTTATTGAAGGCCAAAAAATGAAGCTAGAAAATGGGATGGGGATTCGAAATTGGCCTGTTTGAATTGAAATCAGCTTGCAACATAGAGACTGATGAGGAGGGTGCCTTGGGGACTGTGAAATCAACGTCAAGTGAGAATATTGCTCAAGCACGCCATTCCAGGAACGAGATCAATTGTCAAGAAATCAACAGTTCAATTGAGGAGGTTACTGCTTGTTAGCTTGGAGATTTCAGTTGTCAAGTAACCAACTCACTGCAATCCAATCTCTCAAGCAGTGTCAGAACATTGACCGTACTGTTCCCCTCCAGCAATGAGGAAGTGAGCTATTGAAATTCAGGTGATTCCAGTTTTCACAAAAGATAAGTGTTTTCCTCTTATCCATCCTGAAAAGCCCACTCGCACATCGCTTACCTAAAATGTACATTGATTTCAGAACCCTAGAGTACCAGTGGGGTTATCAGTTTCCAAATCCATCCCTGCTTTTACTACTTGCCTCTCCCCCCCCCCACACACACACAAAATTCAAATCCTGTTTCACTCATCGCCTACATTCTCAGAACTCGTATCTTGAACTCTGACACCCCCTAATATAACGGTATCAATTGAGAAACTTGCGATTTCATGCTCAAAATCAAGAGGTTGAATACGGTATTAACAGTCGTGTATGTCCCCAACTAAGGTTCAAGAGAGGTGTCTTCAGTCTTCACTGGAAGGACACTTCACTGAAGCTCACAAAAAACCATATTGTATATCATATGGTGCAAATTATTTCCTCTAGAAAATCCGGTAGACAACTCAGAAAGTCAACTCACCAGAAGACAACTCTTAAGGTGGGTACAGCCCAAATCGCACCCTGCCTAAAACAGTCATCCATCATTGGATGTGTACATCTCCAAAATCAATGTATAATTATGTTGAAGAAACGATTTTAGAACATCTACCAAAAAAATTCAACCCTTCATAACTTTTGCATACGGTATCCAAATGGTGCATTCTTTGGTGCATTGGATCTTCTTTTCACTTGCCTATATGAAAATATGAAACTTTGACCAGTCTAATAATAGTAACTGCGCAGACTAGCAAAAAGTGGCGGTTTGGGGTACCGACCTTAAAGCAAACTACATTACTGTCTACAAGGAACCACCTCTTCAGTAATGAGAAAATGCACTCAATACTTACAACAGGAATCATGAAAACACCGAATGGTTGGGTTGCTAAAATCTTCGTCCATGTCCAAAAAAAAAGTTTTTCCACGTGAGAAATAATCAGGGATAAAAATCCAGCAGTGATGATCAAATTTATAGATCTCGCAGTCGCCTTGCACTTCCCGGTAACGGACTCTAGAAATTTTTGCAAAGATCAACCAATCTTCATTTACCTACAGCAAAGCACTTCAAAGCAGAAATTTATCAATTATGAGCTCCTTTCTGATTTCAGTGTTCAAAATTATAAATGTACAGGTTGCACATCACAATCACTGCGTGTGTCCAAATGAAACTTCCTAAAATTTCACAGAAAAGTTGCTCAGCTACAAATTCCTCGCTGTGAATTTTCTACAATTTCTATTTCAATCCTAAGAAGAGGTCCGTTAATTTGATAGTTTGTCTTAGCTTGCGCTTCAAGACCAATAAAAAAAAGTAACCTTTCAGGTTATGAAAGTAACTCATTGCTAAATTTCTAGTTTGACATGAGCTTCACGATCTGTGCCACTTGATGCGAAATGATGTAGTTTAAAGTCGCATCACGACACCCGCTGCAAATCAAGATGACAACGATCACTACAAGAGCTCTTTCACTGCGTCAAATTTACCAAACTCAATCAAATTTGGTGCGGCTGCGGACACACGATTTTCCATTTCTGTCTCATTTTGCTGATCGAAATCTCCGTCGGAAGCAGCATGAGCATCAAGCCAGGTTACAATATCCATCATGACCCTCTTCACCACATCATCGGGCTCCCCTTGTAGAAGACAATGCCAGGCATCGTCGTAAAGCTTCAAAGTCTTATCCTTGCTCTTGGCCTTCTCATGAAGCAATATGCTGATTGACGGGTCAGTGACTTGGTCAGCAGCACCATGCAACACAAGCAATGGAAGTGAAACCTGCAGAAACAAACCAAAGCAACATAGAATCATGAGTAAATTTGAAGAGATTCTATATTGAACATTGCGACATGCATGCTCGTCTATTCCAGAAGTTTCATCAAATTGTTGAGTGCAGACGGTTCAGACAACCGATTGAGGTCCCAAAGTATAACAAGAATGACTTGCCTCTGCCAGCTTGCTCTCCACAAAATCTGTAGTCTGCAGTAACTGCAGTGCAGTTCCCAGTCGGGGATTCCCAATGTACGCAACAGGATTGTAATTAGCCTGCAGAATCCGAACAGTGATGACAACGTTATTTTCGAAATACTCCACATCAGGAATACAGAAACGAATTTACACTCCGACGTTGTAACGTACAAATGAAGCGAAATTTCTCTTGTCTACGATACAAAGCACTCAGGGACCTCTGAAAGTAGGCGTATACACTTACTCTGCTCCTCTTCTCTAAATTTCGGAAGCCCATTTCGGCGATGTCAGTATGGGGAACAAGTTTCGCTTTTGGTACGACGTGAGCCAGTGCAATCATAATTTGCACCAAATACCAGGGTGGGTACATAGCTTCAGCAATCTTGCACATGGGAGCTACCAATACCGCACCATCCCACAAGCTGGCATCTTTCAGATGAGCTTTAAGAGCTACAGCCCCTCCCATGGACTCTCCGAACAGAAAGCAAGACAAACCCTTGTTCTCGGGACGCTCTGATCACATCAAATCTAATGTTAGAAAAATGGTAGGTCCAATGGCAAGATAATGTCTTGCCATATAATTAAATGGAAATCATTAGAAAGGTAACTATTGAAATCGAGGGCTATTGCCGACCACAACTCAACAGTTTTAGTAAAATTAACCTGTTTCAAGAACTCTAGATAGCATGCAAGGAGAATTTTCCTCATTGACCTTAAGGAGGGCCAGGATGATCTTATGGATATCTCTATGTTTCATAGGGAGGGCTCCGTGTAATCACTGGGATCTTAGGGAGATCTCTTAAAAATTGGGGACGAACTTCTCTATGATTTTCCTTAATTTCCTTAAACATTCTAATACTCCTGAAAACCCTGATCTGTTGGTCACAGTACGTCAAGCGGCAAATTGTTGGTACCCTGAACTCTCTTACATCCGATACTCTTTTACATAGTGATGCACTCTAAGATTTAAACAAAAAAGAAGCTCTACCTTTAATGATACGATACTGCTCCACCACATCATTCACAAGCACGTCGAAATCGGGAATATACCCGTGCAACCCTTCTGAGAGGCCAAAACCAGGATAATCCATGCCATAAACAGCATAACCAGCTACTGCCAGAGCTCGAGCTAATCCTGAACATTCCACCCAGAAATACGTGTTAACATTCTTTCAAGCATCATTGAAAATAAGTACTATCATTTCATGAAATGGAATCACTACAAGAGAAAGGGATGTTTTAAGCAAGGTTTTAAGTATAGTCCTAGACACATGATATTAAGTAATGACCTATAAGTCAAATTTCAGCAAAAAATGACCTAAACACATGTCTTTTTAGTCATTTTTTGCTGAAATTTGACTTAAAGGTCATTACTTAATATCTTGTGTCTAGGACTATACTTAAAACCCTACTTAAAACACCCCTTTCTCTTGTTAATGCAGAATGCAGTTCCTAAAGACCATCATATCAATAGACAAGTACAGACCAAATAGGTCAATCAAGAGAGGGTGATGAATGCATAAAGCAAGCTCACCCTCATTGAAAAAAGTGACAGTGTCACCATAACCATGGCAGATAAAGAGAAGCCCCTTAGGACGTGCCTCCGCTGGCATCCAACTTTTCACAAAAATCTCCAAATTACGAGAATTCTTCACATAGCTCTGCAAAATCCGAGTACAAACCTTGAGGATATCAAAACACGCAATGGATGACATTCTCCACTAGCATTCTCCGAACATAACCGTTTCTAATATACTACTGAATTCAAACGACAGTATGACCCCTGAACAAAGTATCCAAGAAAAGAAGCTGCAGCCATGAAAAAGGTATACCTCTGTGACATTTAATCCCATTTCTTTATCTTTGTGCTGCCAAAAATCACAACACGAGAAAGAACAGAAATGTTAGCATCAGTTCAGTCCTCTAATAGTCCACCTCCAATCCTTTAGAGTATTCATTAATGGCTGCCACCGGAGCCTGTCCTATCGTCATATCCGCGCTTCTACATCAAATGCAGGGAAGTAATTTCTTGCGAGTAAAAGCTCTGGCAAATGCAGCATGCATCTCACCGGAGGAGCACTGAAGTCGAATTCACTGTGCAGTTCCAGGAACTTGTCTCGGGACAAGCGCCGCGCGGCAACCGAGTCCATGTTAAGCCGGTGATCTTCGGCGAGACTCTCCACAGCAGCCTTGTTCAGAGTACACACCGGATCCCTTTCAAATTGCGACATAACCCACGCTCCTGCACGGGTCGACGACAGCGCCACTTTCCAATTCAACGACTTCCCATAGAAAAGCACAAGCGCGCCCATGACAAGTAGCAATAGCAACACAAGCACTCGAGGAAAAGCCATGAAGGAGTAGCAGCTACTGGTGGTTGCACCACTTTGAGGCGCAACAAACGCCGACGACACCAACTCAATTAGCATACTCCAAAATCTAATATTCTTCAAAGCTTCTGCCAAACTTCCGGGAAAACTTCTCAAATCACCACCACCACATCCCCAATGTGCCGAGAAACTTCAAATTCGTGGAGAGCTGAGCCGGGAGTGAAACGAATGAGCGGATTCTGGAATCCAGATGGGCTTTTTATGATCGTGACACCTGAAGACAAGGCGCCAATAGGCTGTTGGGCCCCATGCGAGCCCACCACGTGTCTGTGTGGGCTTTGTTAGCACGAAATGGACGTGGAGCCTTGGGGTTTGATAAGTACTAGCACGAGCCAGTCTGAACTTTTGTTTTTAGTATTTTATCATCCTGGTCGAGTCAAGTTTTGAGTCACTTGAGTGAACTTATTAGGTCTACTTTTTCCTCTCTAACCTTAACTTTAAGATAAGATAAGATAGTACCAGTGGACAACTAACTGATTGGAACTGAATCTACAGTACAGAAACTGAACCAAGTTCTGATTTTTATTGTTTGAAAGTATCACCCATGAGGAAATTTCCTTGCAAGCCTGTCTGTTTTTTCTAACGATTGTTGAAGACTTTGGTAGTCGACATTATCAAGGCGGCTGCACGCATGCATTTGTATGGAAGGTTCAGTTGAGTTGAGGACGAAGTCATATGAACGTTTTTTTGTGTTGTTCCTGGAGGTCGTACGCCATGGCCTGGGACTCTGATGTTCTTGACCCTGTCCCGAAGCTACTACTCCTCCAATTTGGTTTCTCCCTTCTCACATACAAGAGTAAAGCATTATGAAACTTGGCGCAAGTCAATTCAGACTCCGAAAACTCAAGGTTCTTTTCCAAATTGCGACACAGCATGAAAGTTCGCTCCTATTAACTTATTAGTAAGAGATGCGCATCCCACAGCCAAGCAGGGGCCTCACGTTTTGCAGCCCGGGTGGGGCAATTCCCTGGGGATGATGAGGACTACAGTAGAGTACTGCTACTGTCCAAGTGAATGGAGATGACCGGTGAGGAGATTCCACTTGTCCGTCCGTCAGTCTTGTTGTATCTCTAACGTAGCTTTTGTGAGGTGAAGCTTATCCGGCCGGCCGGCAGTCAATCATGTGAGTGACGGAATTGCCGGCAGGCGCTCGCAACTCCTCCTCGGAAGGGACATATGTCACTTGCTCATGCGTAAGTCTCATTTTGGAGCTGCGGACGCATCCTACCGATTAGCAACACGTGGATTGATCCATTCGAAAGAGAAAAAGGGAGGGAGGGGGGCTGATGATGATGTTCTCCAAATGCGGCTTGGGAGTGCTCTGCGCAGAGGCACAGATGGTGTTTTTTTTCAATTTGGGGGAGCGCAGAAGGACGGAGATCTTGATGCAGTGGGTTAGAGCATCCGTCCGTCCCCACCAGTGGCTTCCCTGTCCCTATCCGAATGGTTTTCATCCGGACAGGGAAGAAAACTCCCCCACCAACATTCCCTATCCCTAAAAATTTAGGGAGAAAGGGTCCGAATTCCCCAAATGGGATGATGGATAGGGAACTCAAATGGAGTAAGAGCATCCCCACCAATCTGTTCTGTATCCCTAAAAATTTAGGGAGAGGACCTCAAATGGGGATGGGGATATAGAAGCTTGCGCGCACCAGTCTAGAAACAAGATCTCTGCCCCAAATTTATAGAGAACTCGGTAAAAGTTGGGCCCAATTCTCTATATTCAAGCTCATATAGAGAACACGCGAGGTCTCATCCCTATAAAGTCAAGATTGATTGGATTGAGGTCCTGAGTTTAGGGAAAGAGAATTCCCTGGTGGGGATGCTCTAAGAGCATTCCCACTAGAAAGTGTTGTATCCCTTTCCCTATCCACCCTTCTCATCGAGAAATTTAGGGATACAGGAAAGTGGACGCACGAGTCCTTCCCCAAAGTCTGACAAGATTAGTAAAAGTCACAGTTGATTTAACTAGTACATGACAGCACATCAGCACATGACAGGCAAATCCTCGAATTTACCGAGCCTCCAATCTATTTTCAGGATCCAGCAATGTAGAAATATGGAAAAACAACTGACTTCGAGGTCAAACCAAGGATATGGTTTACTGCAATCATCTTCCCTATATCCCATCCAGTTTGCGGAACAGGAGCATCCCTTCCCCGAAATTATACAGATGGGGAACACCAGTGGGGAGGTGAAGTTCCCTATCCGGATGATTTTCATCCGGATAGAGATAGGGATCTCCATTGGTGGGGATGCTTTAACCCCTAAACCACTTTCCACCTTTTCAACATGAGTTGTGCTTCATTGATTCGTAGGAGTACTGTTCATTTGGCCTTGTTATTATTTCTATAGTTCCCTTTTGATTTCTCCCTACCTCTATTTAGCAATAAGTTGAAAATTTAGGGAAGAACTAGTGGGAGCTTGTCTTTCCTATTCCCATCTATCACTATAAGAAAACAAGTTGTTGTTTTATGTTGCAAAAAACATGGGATGGCATCTTCTTTGATGCAAAAATAATCAGCGTAGATGTCTCCTAAAATCCGTTATACTTAATAAGCAAAAAATGTGCAAAAATCACAAAAAACGCGCCATTTACAAGCTTGTTTATTTGTAACATTGCACATGATAAGGTGAAGAAAGGTCCGCAGAGGTCGACACGTGGAGGCCACGTCAGAGCCATATGCTTAACTATTGCCACATCATCTTTTTTTTCATCCATGTCGTTGCCACCGTGGTCTTTGACGCGGAGGTGGGAAATTGTGACGTCGTCACTAACGTGAAGGCCGCGTCAGCTCATTTTTGTGTCATTTGAATAATTTAATGGTGTTTTTTAAGATGTCAAATTAGACATTTTTTGCAATGTTAAATTACACATTTTTTCTGTTGCATACCCTACCTACAAGGCAATATCAATAAATATTTAATGTTTAATATAAATTAAAAAAATGAAATGAACAAATAAATTTTTTGAATTCAACAAAAATTGAAGAAAACTTACCATCAATCATTAAGAGAATTTTTAATGGCCAAATGAAGGAATTACTTCATTAAAAGTTAATAAAAATGAAGGGTAAAGAGATTGTACTTATATCCATTCTCTGCCCATGGAAAGACAAACAATATGGGATAAGTAGAATATGGCTATTTCACTTGTTAATGTTGTTTCTGACATGTACATATTTTATCAAACACAAAGATGTTGTTTCAGACATCTTGACGTTTTTGTGGACATTTCAACTTGAACACAATTTTTGTGTGATATATCCCATATCAACTATCTCTCTTCCACCGGCCCACTTGTATAAAGACCATATGTTTTCATCTATGGAACACATCCATTTTCATCCATCCATTTTCTTTTTTTTGGAAAGCATGCCACGTCACTTCCCTTTTCCTAAATTTTTTACATAAGGTCAGTATTTTTCCATTGACTGTAGTAATTTTTAGTAATTTATCCATAGTCAAAGTGGACTTCATGCTAACGTGGCAGTCTATGTTTTTTGGGATGTCACAACAAAACATGAGCTTGTTTTTTCAAACATCGTTAAGAACATCTCTTTCTATGGTGACATCTACTTGTTCTCCAACTTAGTCGCACACGTTTTCTGCAACATCAAATTAAATTCACACTTTTGCACCCGTTCACTGCTTAACGCGTGACATCTCAGCAAACATGACACGTTTCGGTCCAATGACAGCAAAAACGCGGTTTTCTTACAGTGTATGCTCCCCTTCATCCCAATAGAGATAAAGATAGGGAAGACACTAGATGGGATGTTTTTACTTCTCTATAAATGGATGAAACATGCAAAATGTGGATGAAATCTAAATTATTCATCCAAAAGAGTGTATAAGAATGTATAGTCATTAAAAAATGATGAACAATCATTAGATGGGATTTGGGGGGGCTGGAGGGCCGTTTCAGGCCCGTTCCTAGCTCCATTCCCCTGGCCCCCATCGAACTCGGGTGTCAGAAAAAAAAAATTCAAAAAAATTCAAAAAAATAAATAAATTTAAAGTTCTTAAATGAAAAACAAGGTTAAAATTTATTTTTTTATTTTTTTATTTTTTCAAAAAATCTGACCTAGCAGTCGCTTGGCCAGGTTAGCACAGGCTGTGAACGGCGGGTTTTGGCGGATTTCGACTGGGTTTCGGCTAGGGAACTCACAACAATCCCCAATGGCTGAATCCCATCTAATGTTAGTCACTAATTGTCTGAGAGTATGTAGCAAATAGTATATAGCAAATCAATGATTTCATCCATTGAAAACCTAGCTTGGTGGATCTAGTTCCAAGATATTTTTCCACGTGGGAAAACACAAGAACTCACCTATTAATTAACAAATTAGTTACTTAGGTTCCATATATGCAAAAAAAAGTTCGTATTTGTATTGTGTACATTGATCAAGTCCATAAAAGGTTGATGCAAAGAGGTTGAATCCATGTGATGAAAGGTAAAAGATGTGAGCAATATGCAAATTTAGAAGCAATTATGAAGCACACAATTGCATATTGGGATTATGTACTGCATCATGTCAAATTCAGAAGATGCATGCTATGTAATTTGAAAATTGAGAATTCACAACATCTACATGGAAGGTAATTTTGAAGATGTACATATCTTGAAGTGAACTTTTCTTGTTGATTGTTTTTTACATGTAGTTTATCTTTGGTCTAAAGGTTATAAGGTAAACTACCCCATTAAGGACAGAATGGGAGCAAGTCCATTATAGGTTGAATTATGTTAGTGGTGTACGTTTCAAATTTTGAATGTATACCACCATTACAATTCTGCCTACAATGGGCTTGCTCCTATTTTGTCTGTAATGGAGTAGTTTACCTTAGATGAAGTCAAAGAGTTTACCCACTTAGATAAACTCGAGGATAAACCAAGGGATAAACTCCCCCTTGAAAATCAAAACCTCTCTCTAAAATCTATGGGATTGGTCAAATCAATGTATTGAGCTCAATTAACTAACACACACCATCCCAATAGTGTTTAGAGAATTTTGGAGTTCCCATGGTTCATTTCTTCCATCCTTCCCACAACACTAAAAAGGATATTTAGTGTTAGCAACACTATTTACGAACCTTGACACTAAATATCATTAACCCTACTAAAGTAAGTAACATTAAATCTAACTTCTAACACTCAATGTACTCTATGGTAAATCTGAAATCTAAAGAGGTTTACATTTAGTGTTAGAACATATTAAAAAAATGAATTTGCAAAGGAGGCGGAGGCGGATCCAACAAGCGGGCGAGAGAGAGCGGGATGAGAAGGAGAGGGAGATTCAAATCGGAACAGTGGCAAGAAGGCGGAGTATAATCCCACCCTCCCCAAAAAAAATCCATCACTTGAATATCGAAGGAAAAGAGTGGAGGAAGAGAGGAACGGAGGAAGAGAGGAATGGAGGAAGAGGAAGAGCAAGGAAGCCAAAATCAAGAAAGTGTGTGCGGGGAGGAAAAGAAAGGCGGAACTCAAGGTAAGGCTAGGGAAGGAGATGATAGAAAGGAAGAGAAGCTGGAAGCAGGCAGTGCATTGAAGTCTAATAGTACACTAATTCCTGCAAAATTCAGATTTATTGTTGTGTAGAGTTGGATGGTAAATACACTAAATGTAATCCAACACTAAATATCCTTTTTAGTGTAGTGTTTAGGAAATTTTAGAGTTCCCCTTGGTTCATTTCCTCCATCTGCAAAAATGCACCAATTTCTCTTCAATAGTAATTGCGTCTTCTCAACTACAAAATCTATAGGTTTATTTCCTACAATATCAATTTTTCACTGGTCAATTTCCTCCACACTCAAATTAACACCAACTAAAAGCCATTTTCAAACTAAAAGTACTAATTGTCAATATTGCATCTTTGGTTTAGGTGTAGGATTCTTTCTACATTGGGTGAGATTTTGTAGCATATTGAAGCATGGTCAAGATTCTATTTTCAATTTGACCAATGGATGTAAAGGGCCTACATATTGAAGCTCTAAAATGACCTTTTGTACTTTTCATAGTTTTTAATTGTTCAACTTTTGCTTCTTTTTTCAAATTCCTTCTTCCTCTGACATTGAGCAAGTCTATTTTTTAAAATTTGCTCTTCATAGTCATCAATTTTGCAAGAGTTAAGCAATTTAGGGCAATACATCGGTTTGATGACTATTGTAAAGCGTTGTTCTTGTCAATCCTTAACTCTAGACTATGATGTTTTTTCAATATGTCAAATACTTAGATGTTGTTGTTAAAGAGTGCTTTGGAATTTGTATGTGTGTTTGGTTAAATGTTGTGGTGATCATTGTCTAATCTTCACAAACAACTTCTTTGAAACCCTTACCCCAAGTCCAACACCAAAACAGACAAGACCTCCCTTATCAATACCCAACCTCCAAAATTAGTATTCTATCCATCTCATTCAAGTACCTTGTCCTACTTGGGTATCAACCACTATTATTATCTCGTGTAATTTGCCAAGTTATATATTAAAAAGAGGTGGTTAAAATGTCCTTCAATTTTTTGGTGCATTGGTTGAATTCCATCCCTACCAAATTCCTTCCAATTTTACATCCTTTATTTTCAAAATGCAAACATTTTTTTTTCCAATTCCACCAATCAACTTTGAACTAGTCATTAGGTATTTATAGCCATTGCTTCAAACTAATGCACCAGGTTTATAGGGAATATTATATCTCTATCTTTAAAAAACACAATCAACTAACTATAAAATGCCAATAGAAGAAAAAAATAGTTGATGAATGATCAAACTTGACTTGTTCTTATTACAACAAATTATTCTCATCCAATTTCTTATTAACAATTCCTTGAGTGTGTAGGTAATGCTTGGTGGTGCAAATTCCTTCATTTGAAGAACTAAAAAATATTCTATAAATAAGATGCTAAATCCATAGATTACAAAAAATACCTTTGTAGTGCATTAAGCAACCTCTACCTTTTAGATGTTGATCTAAATTTAGATCAACTTCTAAAAGATAGAAGTTGCTTAATGCACTAGAAAGGTATTTAAAAAAAATTTGATCCCAAATGATAAAATGAACAATATTAAGTTTAGTTTCTATTCCAATTAAAAGATTTGAAAAATTCCCCAAATTGAGTATGTTACCTCTATTTGAACTTTAAGCTAGAGACCATAATCAATTAAGTTAATATCTGTAGAATGATACAAAAATTTAGTTTGCACAACCTAGTTATTCTTTAATTATTGAAAGACAAAGAATTTGGTTTACAATACGGAAAAGGGTACATTGTATTTGATATGAATTTTCACATTTTTTTCCAAAATTCAGTATAATTTCAAATTTTCACAAAGAGAATCTAAATTTTTAAAGACTTAATGAAAGCATGTAATTATTACATCTCTGAAAAAATAAGTACAAAAGTTTTCATTCATAAAAGGTCACAATGAGAAGGGAGCACACAGAGTGACGGATTCTGAAGTTGAATTACGTGGTCATAGGCCCATCCTTTCAGGGTGAAGGCTCAAGCCACTACCGATATCAGGGACCGACTCATTACAGTGATGCTGCAGCAAAAATACATATGCAGCTTCGCCCAAACTCAACTCACTACTTGCAGGTAATGTAAGGTACATTTGGGTTCCACGGCTACATGAGCAAAGTCTCTAATGGGGAAGCAGTATGACAAATTGAAGTCGACTCTACTGCAATAAGGAGGTTGCAAAACGTGGATCATTCGAGACAGCAAGCTTTCACTCCTCCCAATCGTCATCGTCGCTATCCTCTTGGTTATTTTTGGCAATGTAATCGTGAAGATTCTTTATCTGCACATCAGAGAGGTCCTTGTGTGAGATGGCGATAATGGGGCTGGTGCATTGTGGTAAGCCCTTGAATGAGAATGAACTGTTTTGGCTCTCCCACAACACTGATGACTTTTCTGAACCCATCACCCTGAAACGGTTATTGAATACAGTTCACAATTGACGATGGCCATAGATGCAGATCATTTTCTTGTATCGAGACCAAAAGAATTAGAAGAGCACACAAGGAACAAACTCACCGGTAATGTAATCCCAGTACTGTTCGTGATGAGAAGAAAAGTCATAGGTGATCACATTCCAATCAAACAATCAATCCATGAGTGTCGGCAAGTACGTAAGTTGCACGTCCTCACATGAAACACCTATGACTAATGAAACTCAGACGATTTCTATGACAGCAATTATAAACGTCGATTCTGATCATCTGGTTCTCTTGCAACAAAATAAAACCACCGATCATAATATATAACAGGCATCCAACTGAACCTATAAATCGTTTAGAGCAACTGAAATCTGTTGAGAAATGCACACCTATTGGATTCGCTTGAGACGCTGGCGGCGTCTGCATCTTCAATTCCAAGCATTTTACTTGGCTTTACCTGCATGAAGTCCCAAAATAGCGATGACTAACACTGCAGATGCGTACCCGATTCATAGCGAGAAACTATAAAACTCAGCATTCGATATGTCAAGGGATGCACTATTTTGCATGTACCACAAAAACATTCACCCAAAAAATCACCCAAACACCAGAACTATATCCCATGTACTATGGCTTAATATTTCCAAAGAATAAAGAAAGCCAAGACAGATACATGACATTGCTCTGCTTGCACGGAAGAAGATAACATTGTTTTGAACAATTCATCATTTCACTAGCATAGAGTTGGCCTAACGAAGAGTTCACGGCACATCAAATGACTGGTAGCTAGAGAACAGCAAGCTGATTATCAAATTAGTTACCTGGTCCTTGTCATGGGATGCGCCTTGCATAGAGAGCCTACGCAATTTCAGGGTGTTCGCCATCTCTGAGAGAACATTCAAAGGCTGCATTACAACTGTGATATGTCAGGAAGACCTCTTGGAAAGAAAAAGACCCCAAATGGCACGCGTCTAAACTTCTAAATTACGGTTGAATGCTAAAATTTTCCAGAAAATTCTATGCAGACTAAATAATCACCAGCTCTAAAACGCTAGTTCGAGCACTATTAAGTATTCAGATATAACCACAGAAACTGGAGTGATGGAGCACATTAAATTCTCTATGACATCGTAGTGATGTGAAAGTGTACCTTTGCACGGTTAGAATCAATCTGCTTAGCACTCGAAGGCTGAACTTTATCTATGGATGTTGACTGGTTTCCAGCAGTCGTCTGCAAAATATAGTAAAGATCATAAGGAGAGAATCTTGAAATCTTATATTATATGCCCGATTGACCAAAAGAGAAACAGGTACTGTTGCCTGCCAATGGCCTTCCAGACCTCCAGATTAACCAAGCTGAGTTCTCTATGGGAATGGACACGTGAGAATACTCAAGGAAATCGCACACAAGAAGTATCGTCTGCGATCAGTGCAAAACCTAATTATTAACGAATAATGTTGGACGAGAAAAAGAAAACATAAAAAAAAATTCCAGCATCAAGAGAATTATTCTTTAGTTCATAGAGTACAAATCCAAGTATCTTCTCTTTCCGCTGTCATTGTTGTACCAGCGGCTAGAGTAGACTCCGCGATTGCAAGCTATATATCTTATAAATAGCATGGTTGTCCTGTACAAACGCTGGGTGTAGTTACAAGAAGAGAACATAGGTGGAGGAAAACCCTGGAAAATGCAGCAACAAACCTTGCGAAGCTGAAACCCATGATTACGAATAGATTCCATCAATGCAGCACGACTTGCATCCGTTACTGCCATTAATCACCAAACAACATTAGGCCAACTGGAAACGCAGTGCTCTAGTACACAAGAGTACACATAGTAATGAACTTAACACACCTATGCATACTATACTTGGAGTAAACAACCCCATAAACATTTCCCTTTTGGCCGACTTTCAGAGCAAATGAATCGACTTCAGAGCTTAAACGACCATGACTGCCTTCGTGCCATGCCGAGAGAATCAAATCACGTTCGCAATGGGTGACGGGTCACGTAAGGGCACAAACCTATTGGTGACGGTAGGCTTGATGAGCCCACTACATCGGATTGCTTACTAGACTCCGGCCTCTCAGAGTTTGAAGTTGTGGGTTTCTGTATTTGAATAGGTTGAACTGGTGATCGCATTGGTGGTGGCGGTGGAGGGGGACGTGGGGGAGGAGGGAGAGGTGGGGGAGGTGGGGGAGCAGAAGGTTTAGCTCGGGTTTCTTGAGTAAGGAAAGATGGAACAGCTTCTATATTCTTAGTTTTCGTCAAAATGGTTGGCAGCCGTGATGAAACAGGGGTCTGAGATGCTTCCGACTTCGGAAGTAGTAATGACCGAGGATCTGCAGTGATGACAATGAACAAGTTAGTAATAAAGAATAATTGACAGACGTTATTGTGATTACAATAAACATCTCCCAAGCTTGTACACATGAGAAGGTAACGATGATACTCTGCGATAAGTGCTCAAATATGCATAGCGATACAGGCAGAGAATTGGTGTTTACTGAATACATTTTAAGTGCACATATTAGCACAGAATGTTTCTGCTACTGTGGGTAAGTTCCACGCAAATGACTTAAGTCCAGCTGATCTAGTTCCAATATTTTACCTACGTAATTTTCAAACACTTTCTTCTAGAAGATTATACTCAGGAAATTCTTGTGAAGTTCTGAAGGACTAGGAAACTCACCAACTGGAAAGGCGCTACTCTGGATGAAAGGGAGAACAGGAGGTTGAGGTACACTCAAGGTAGAGGGAGCAGGAGCCACAATATCCTCAAACCCACGCGTTGAACCTGTAACATCCAAGTAAGGACATGCGAATCTTATTATTGGCCTCCGCATCAGTTTGTACAACATCTAGACGAGTCTTTACATTTACAACAGGACTTCCTCACGTGAGAATAGCTGGTGACACGATACTAGTAACGATGAGTAAATTGCTTCCAAAGGAGGAGGGTATACCGAGAACGAGTGAACAACCTACCAGACATGCTGCCAATTGACAGGGAGAGAGAATTTATATGCAATAACAAAATGACCCAAGTATATTGAGTGAAGTACACAAATTGGTGGCTACTAAAGTGGTTGAATTGCCTGAATAACTCACTATCTAATGATCTTGTATCACTCTTGGTTGGGGTACCCTCAGCTGAACTGTCACCAATGGAGGCAGCTCTGTAATGTCCAACAGATGGGGCAAAAGGTCTTGAGTAAGACTGATGTGAAGATCCTGTCAAACAACACAAGGTATCAATAAGAGAGAGAACGAGAAATCTCTGAAGTCTTCACAACGATTGTCACGTAGGTTATCCCTGTCAAGTGATTGCCTGGACTATCTTCGATGTCCAGCTATGCAATGTGAACAAATAACTCCCTTGCTCGTAATTGACATAATGCAACTGCCCTCAAATCGGACGAATAAACCGAAGCATTTAGACAAAGAACGAAGGTCTCCTCAGTAACTACCAAAATACAGTAGAGAAAAAGTTGAAGATGAAAGATCAAAAGCAATAAACTTACCATTCCAACTTATATCAGCAACCATGGGCAGGTTTGGAAGAGAACTAGGCAAGCTGAAGGACGGAACTTCACCAAGCATTGGTCTAAAGCCGTATTCTTGAGCCCCTGATGTAGTCTGAACCAGTCGAGTTACAGTCAGATGAACTCCATCAGAACATTGCAATCCCTTTTAAACTTGTATGAAAGACCTAGGACTCCAAGAAAGAAAACCATACAACCACTAATCAGACATTAGAAGGACCCACACCAAGCCCAAAGGTATGAGTCTTTTTTCCACACTATGTAATTCCCAAAGGCAGAATTCCAACTGGACAAAACAACTACTGCTGTTACTAACAAACTTGCAGGAATACGACCACGTAAGCATAGCAAACCCTCCAATAAAGCAAGCTGTGTGACCAATGTTGTATCTACTCACCAATGCATCACCAGCTAGAACACTTTGAGGTGGGGCAGCAAGTGGAGGAGGCTTATGCTCGGGTTCCTCCTCCCCTACCACAATGTCAGCTCCTGCAAGATTATCCACCACTCTATACCTGCAAAGCCAGAAGAGATAAAACAAATGAGTGACAGAAATAATTTCCTAGACGTCAGTGAGCGTCGGATCATACACGCACCAAGTAGAATTCGTTTCAAATGAGATGGCATGGGAGATGTGACTCTTACAGATGATATGGAAGCTCCGAAGAATTGAAAAGCATAGAATCAGCAACAGATTTGATATTCCTGGGCATCCTTCCAATTCCTTCCTGAAGAAAAACTTCAAACATTTACCCGAGGTTTGAAGGATGCAGATGCTTTCAATGCATATGCACTAGATGAACTAGAGTAGTTCCCATTTGAAAATGGGCAAAAATCAGTTCGTAATACAGAGCTTGGCAGAAAAATTTATTGACTTAAGGAGAAGTTCAAACGGTAGACAAGATCAATGCATTTCGGTAGCTGATGAGAAGTCTAGAGCGCACTACTTACAGCGCTTTGAAACTCTCTAGGCCAGTACTCATGATTTGTCTCCGAGAAAAAACGAAAGAGCTCGAGTGTACCTCCTTCTCCATCCTGACATCAAGACGATTCCCAGGAATCAGACCATGACTCCAGACGGTATTAAAAATTCACCAAAAATCAATCACGTGACTCGTAGATCCGAGAGAGAAATGTTAAAAACAAATGCTAAAAATATTTGCGACCGTCTTCATGTTCAGACTTAGAGGCTTGGACAGTAGAAATCACACCTGGTATTGGCCTGCATCCAATGATACCGTTGCAATGGGAAATTCTGATTGCTTACCACCAAACAATGGTACAAAATCTCTTTGCTCAGTTGGAACCTGGACATACTTAGCACTAGAGAACAAAGTTATCGCCTCTTTCGTTCCAGCCAGTGCCGCTATCTGAGCCTGCCACGAAATTGATGCATTGAACGATTCATGAAAAAATTAGAAACAGCAATGCCGATGACCAATGCAGCAATCGGCATCCCAGTACCACTGTCAAAAGATCTATGAAAGAGTAGTCGTAAATCCACTAAGCGACAAGGAGCGACAACTCTAAATTATTATCAGAAGGCAGCCAAAAGAACATCTAGACCATCTTCATGATCTCGAGAGCCATAGTATCCATTTTCATAAGGCGCAAGACAACAATTCAGTTACCAAGCCTTTTAGTCTCGACTCAACTCAGTCAACAGAAATTGGTCAGAGCGCACTTAGTACCTCTCTTTCAGTAATTCTTGCAGTTAGATTGTTCAACTTTTCCTGCTCAGACTTCACCTGTAGCAAACATTAAAATCTCAGCCAAGAAAATTAGGGCAGTAAACAAGAACCGACCAGTGCAAGTCTCTCGAACCCTAATCCTGGCGAAAGTCTCTCAGATTGCTTCGCGAATTGGGAGTCCAGACTCGAGCCAGATCGTATACCCTGGAGAGAATGGTGTCAAAAACGTTGTCGGCTGCATCGAACAGATCCAAGAGAGATTGACAGAGCTGGGCATGGACAGGCTTTCCTCGGTCCTCGCCACTCTCCGCCATCAAAATGCGAATGATGAATGGTGCATGGTGCAGCTGAACATGAGCTTGTGCTTGCGATCGCAGGTGTGAATTCAAACGCGATGACTATGAGGACGGGAGAAGCGGAAAACGAGCGCAAAGGAAAGTCCAGAGGACGAAGAAACGGCAGAGCAATCGGAGAGACAGCAACCATCAAGCAGGAATTGAAATTGAAGATTAGCGCAATTGGCAACTGCGTTTTGAATGTTCGGGGTTCTACGTTTGCCAAAGATGGAGTTACAAAGTCCACATGAAGTGTTTCTCTAATTAAATCAATTTACTCTAATAGGATGGTTTACACAAAGACCATAGCAAGGGACTACACTATTGGGAAATACTGTGCCATCTAGACCTTTAGCGAGTTTGAGGGGGGTTTACTCATCCCAAAGGTTTTTTCCTCATAGGTACATAATTGATTTTGGAAATACACACAGAGTGAATGTGGTGTTTTAGGGTGAGTGGCACATTTGGGGATCCCACCTTACAAACTTGTCAGTGAACTTGTTGAAAAGAGATGCAAAGAGTGGAGTGTTGGTCATAAATTGGCAAAAACAACATTTTATGGGGACATAGCGATTTTGGGTAGCTCACTACAAATGGAATTTTTATTTATTTTCTTTGAAATTTTCACACAACATGTGCATGAGGAGTAGCTTTAAGCCCAATAATTTTCATAACTTTTCATAACATGGCTAAAAAGTTATTGTATGATATGTAATTTTCATTGAACCATGAGCAACCTAGGTAGCTAAAAAAGACTCTTAAAAAAATCACTTTTTTAAGAAATAAAATTTGAAATTGCTTTTTTAGAATATATGTACATAGAAAGCTCCAAAACATTCCATTTTGATTAATGAGATGAAAGTTATGAGGAGTTTTAGTATGCAAGCAATCATAAATCCTCTATTCTAAAATAAATTTTGAAGTCCTTTATTTAACTCAATTTTCAATACTTTTGGAAAAAAATAAAAACATGAGGTGTAGATTGTTTATTACAACATTACAACCATTGGAATTGACATTTTTCAATTCTACAAATAAATTCTCAACAATGTAGTATTTTGAATTGTTCTCTACTTCTTTGTACATACTATTTTTTTCCTATATGTTATACAATTCTAAATGATCATAATTTTTTTAAGCATGTAGCCAACTTACCTTCAAGAATGCATCCAAAGAAGCACCACCATTTTGAACTTTTTTTCATACAAATGTGACCTTGTGAAGTGCAACTGCCCATTTTTTTTGCAAAGCCTCAAAAAGGATTTTGTCACTTCAAATGCTAATATCTTGCAATCTATAACTTAGATGCAAGCATAAATTTTGGGATATTATGAAAATATATTTGAAGTTAATATTCAAAGTGTATTCTATATCCCCAAATTCAATCCATACTGTTAGATTTTTTTGAAAAATCATGCACTATTAAAAAATCAATTTTCATAATTTGTTGTATTTAGTAGTTTTGATGGGTTTTAATACTATTAAAATCTCAAAATAGTGAATCTCTCATAGATATTTAGAATGTACACTCTTTCACTAGGGTTACAACTATTTTACAAAAGACATCTAAAAATAATTAATTCCTTAACTCTACATGTCTTCAAAGTAGGCTCTATTGCGTGTGCATTTTTAGCATTTGAAGATTTTATTATCATTTTTTTTGAGGACTCTCATCTCCATCAAGTTGATATTATTTTTGTTTATTTTTTTGAATGTTTTTACTATTTTTTAATTTAAACAAAGTATATATTTTCATTAATTTTTCATTAATTTTTTTTGAGCAATAAATTTTGGAGAAAAAAAAATTTTGATTCAAATTTTTGATAACACAACATAATGAACAAGTATTTCTTGCTCTCACCTTATCTAGCATTTGAAATCATCATTTTCGGAGGGAAAAATTGCCCTTTAACCCCTCACCGCCCAAGGCCTAACCATGTCAAAAAACAACTTTCCTTTTCAAGTGTTATAAGTCTAAATGTGAGTAAGGTATGAAAATCTCAACCGTACAATATTGTAGTGTGCATGTTTTAGATGGTGTAAATCAAATTTGAGGTCATTTGACCGTATAGATTGAAAGATTATAATGTTTTAGTGTTGAAAAAAGATGCTGAAATTGTCCTCAAAATACAATTCGAGGTGAAATTCGATTTCTAAACCTACTCAAATGAAAAAACTTTGAACTAAGAAGTGATTCAAAACCAAAAGAAAAACATTTTGGTGGGAAAAAAAAAATCATTCAATTGACTCATTGCGTTTGCAAAATTGTTTTGAAATGTCAAAAAACAGTGAAAAAAGTAGCAAAAAAACACATCTATTGCTGAGCCTACCTCTACTAAAATGCCTCTCAGTCAATCATAACTTCTTGGATTGGTATGAAATTTTTACTACAAGAACTAGACTAGTATGCGCAACTTTTCCAATAAAAATTATTGAAATCGAACCTTGTTTGAAGAAGTTATAAGCCGCCGAAGTTCACTGTAATGCAGGAATGTCTGTATTTTGAACTTCGAATTGCTCCCAAGCATTCGAAACAACTTGGATTGACATGAAAATTTTCCCACATTAAGTAGACTTTATGGGGAACAAAACCCAACAAATTTTATTGAAAAATAACATTTGATGAAAAAGATACAAGCCCCCGAAGTTGCAGCCACCTCAATGCAGTGTGGTGAACTGAAATTGAATTTGCGAACTTCGAATGGCTTCTAAAAATCCAATACATCTTGGATAGATTTGAATTTTTTTACCACAAAAACTAGTCTAGTATGCGCAACTTTTCCAATAAGTTTTATTAAATTTGGACACCGGACGCAAAAGTTACAGCACTTTGAAGTCGACTGCTAGATTGTGTGAGGCCACTTTTGGGCCCCTTGGGCGGTGAGGGGTTAAGAGAAATGATGGCTAGACAATGGCATTCATCGAGTTTCAAGAGAGGGATATTGTCTTTTCATAAGAATGAAGGTCATTATCAAACACTTAAAATGGCCAAATTGTGGATAGGATAACTGTCTTCTAAAAAAAATAAAGGTTGTATAAAAATTTTCTTTGACAAGAAATAAAGCCAATACCATCTCTATAGTTTTAGATAGTAATATTGTCTTTAGAGAAGAACGAAGGTCAACATGAACTTCTGGAAATTCAATTTTAGATGAGGAAGGTTTCCTTTGAGAGGAATGAAAGCCTCCATCAATCTCCCATTGGAATCTAATTTAAGACAAGAAATTCACTATCAAACACTTGAGATATGGTTTTGGATAGAGAAGTTGTCCTTTGAGAGGAATGATCGTCACTTTCAAATACTTGAAATCCAATTTTGGATTGGAAAATCATACTTCAGGAAAGAATCAAAGTCATTATCATTCTTCCACTTTTGAATGGGAATATTGTTCTTCAGGAGTAAGGAAGGTCAAAATCCAACAATTTTTGAAAGGAAAATTTACTACCAGAAAAAAGGTGGGTTTGCTACATTTTTTAGCAACATTTTAGAACATGATAAAGCAACACCTATTGTATACATGTACCCATAGTTTACATGTACACAACATGCATTGCTTTATCATGTTCCCAAACATTGCTAGAGAATGTAGCAAACCGGCCATCCTTTTTCTAGTGTGATTGTCCTTCAAGAGCAGCAAAGGTCAAACTCAAACACTCGAAATCTAATCCTGGATAGGGAAGTTATCATTTGAGAAGAACAAAAGATTAGTGTATATTATTTGAAATCCATTTTTGGACAAGGAAGTTGGAATAGACGAATGGCATTCTTCTCATCGGAGATAGAATGCACGGGAGTTTTATGTGGAAGTCTTACTTGGAGAGGAATAAAAGTTGTCCATGGAATTTTTTCTTTTTTTCTTTTGAGAGGAATGAAGGTTGACATTCGCGATTCCAATGCGGTAGCTACAGTACAATTCCGTCACCAGAGCATTTGAAAGGACTACTCACAAAGCTCATTACGGACATACCATTCAAAAATGTTCGAAGGACAGAATATAAAAGATTCAAAAACAAAGTCACCAGAGATAGTGCCATAATTAGGGTCAGAATTTGAAACTTCGAAAACATGTATCCATTTCGTCAAGTACCGAGTGATAAAGATCCCACTTGGAATCGCTTTCTACGATTTCCTCAACCTCAAGATACCAAAATAATAGACCATGTCATGCTTAACAATTGCAAGGGGATAACAATATAGGCCCATAAGTTGAAGGGGACCCATGCCTGATTACAAATCGTCCAAATGCTGGTGTTTGTAAGAGCTTCAGGTCCAGACTAACTCTCTGCATCTCGTAAGACGTGGGCTAAAAAACCCCATAACGACATAGTCGACAATCTGCTGATAAACACAGCATTCAATGATAGGAAGCGCTTGTGACCACCAAATGGAAATCTGGACCTACTTTTGGCCCGGATAAAAGCGCATGAAGTCCAAAATGCTGCTCTGCTCGAGCATCATTCGATGATGTCTTCAAACTGAAGTGAACTAGTAGCCTGCAAAACACAACAGCGGAATTAATAACGCACGAAATTGTGATTAATTTACAATATGATGAGATCAGAGATAATGCAACTCCGCTAGCTTACCTGTAGCAGTGTTCAATATATACGTTGAAAGTTCATAGTTGACGGATAGCGAAAGTCACACTGTCATACACGCCTGGGAAATTCACAAGCTCCTCAGTCTCTGTTATCAACCTCCCGCATAATCGTGCTTAATCAAGCATCAAACGTTACAAGGCCGCAGTGATTAGTCTGATGCGGCACATCAGAGCTCTGAATTATCGGCGAGCTGGCATAGGGGGTTTCGGCATATTCCCTGAAAATTAAAAAATTCCAATGTCAAGCACTGCATAGGGGCAACTAAAACCATCACAGGACATTCAGCCATCAAAAACTAAGTAAAACAGAGAATCCTGTCAGCTTTCAGAGAACGCAACGGCTCACACCTAAGTAGAGGTCATTGGCAAAGTACTGGTTCTGAGGAAGAAATCCGCCGGTATTAGGCCACTGAGAATGGAGATCTTCTCCGACATAGTAACGCTGATGTTGGATAGTATGCGTTGGATGACCTACACCAGCGGTCATTGGAAAAGCCGCTGCAGGGGGAGGAATAGCATTTGGATCGCCTTGTACACTGTTCAACCTCACATTTGAGCAATATATAGTGCCAATATGTGGCAGCCGATTATCCTTCTGCGGGGACGGCAGAAGGTTACCATGCGTTCTTACATCGCTCTTCGGGTTCCCCATAACCACCCCTCCAAACTGTGCTTCAGGATGCGATTGCATCATCCCAAAATGTTGTGGGTGATATGAATTCTGCAGTTGTTGCTGCTGAAATTGAAAAGCCTGCTGCTGACGCTGTTGGAACGATGCTGTTCCAGAAACTGCAGCAGCCACTTCCCCAGGCATTTGCCTCCTTCCACCATGCTGCGGGTGTAGAGGAGTCTGTTCGGGCGATATTTGTTGCCTCAAATTCTGTGTCTGTTGGTGGTGACCTTGTTGACGCAGCTGCTGAGGAATCTGAGACATTTGGGGCCCAAGTCGGCTTGGAGAAGTCTGGGTGGAAGAAAATTGGCCAGGCTTCTGATTGCGAACTGTGTGATACCCTGATTGCGAACTGTGCGAGGACGCAGGACTAGTTCCGTCCAGACTTGACGAGGTACTCAGTCGGCCTTGTGATGTCCTGCAGACAACGAATATAAATAAAATCGCAGAAACATGACGCTAAATGATCTCACTCATGGAGTGCATCAAACAAACTTCGAAGCAAAGTACAAGAACAAGCAAATTCGCAAATGCTCAATGGTGGAAAAAAATGCTAAGATGAAAGTAAGAAAGTACCTTCTTGATGTACCACCAATATCATGAGCATCTTCATGAAGGAGTTCATCACTGCAAGAAACTCAGACAACTGAGAAACGAGCTGGCTGCAAATGAAACTACTCATCAACTTCAAAAAAGTAATTTGTAAAGTAACATCACATCTAATTTAAGAAAATTCAACCAATAAAATAGTTTCAACCAGGAAAATATAACAATGGAGCCGTAGCGAAAACGTGTCTTAAAATGTTTTCTCAAGGTGCCATTGAAAAGATAATGTAAATTAATTTTTTAAACTTTTCTCAGGAATGGGAATGTGGATTGGAATTGAATTTAAAGTTACATATAATTTTGATTTGAAATAGGTATACTAGATAATCGAGAGAATTTTTATGCACGTCAAATTAATATGGGCTTAGTTCACACCAATGCTTCTATGATTATCGACAAAAGATTAAATGACAACAACAACAATCTCACAAGAAGTAAAGCACGACAATTCACGTGGAACCACTTCACCAAAACTTTCAGAAGAAAAAAAAAATTCAGCCGAAAAAGCGTAGTCGGTTTGAGTGCAGGTTAAACATCTTTAAACAATGGGCAGATAAAAAAAATATTAAAACAAAAACTGATTCCACATTCACGAGTACATCTAGAATAAAAGCTAGAAACTACATCAATCACAAAACTCGATGAAACAAAGAAACGACGCTCACACCCAGATTTTCAACTTCTAACTGAAAGAATGACGATTGAGCATAGAGTTACGGTCCGATGACCAATATCTCACCTAAAATCAGGATCCCAATGAGGGCCTAATGAAGAATCCTCATCCCCAGCGTCCATTGAGCTTCCAGGTGATAAATAGCTACCCAGAGTACCGGGAGCATAAGACGCCGAGGATCGTGGTACCTGAGATGACACTGGATTGCTACCATTCCTCACAGACCGAGTGTGAGGAACTGGAGGGGCACCCCTCCGTACGCCACCTTGACCGTCAGCAGAAAGAGTGGAGCTTGCATCCACAATCCCATTTACATTACCGTGCTGAAGCCTAGACCAATGTGCCTGTGCTAAGTCCTGCTGTTGTTGCTGTTGTTGTTGCTGCTGTTGCTGTTGCTGCTGTTGTTGTTGCTGCTGCTGTTGCTGCTGCTGCCCATGTCCACCCACGGGAGGGGGTGGTTGCCAAGGTCGCCTCCTATGAAAATGTCCGTGTGCAGCAGTTGCATTGACGACTGCGGTTTCCAACAGACGAGCAGGCGAAGCTGGTCCATACCGATTTGGAGAACCTTGTTGTGATCCAGTCGACTGGAAGTGACTTGATGCAGGGGATGAAGGAAACGAACCTCCAGGTGAAACACCATACGGACCGGGAGACACCTGATATAGACCTGGATTTCCAAACTGAGATGGACTGGCACCAAGGTTCAAAGCTGGACTACCTCCAAGATTTAGAGTTCTCATCTGGCACAAAATTGGATGCTGAGGATGCAAAGAGGGTATAAATGGTCTTCCTTGCCAACTTGATTCCGGAGAGCTACCTACAGTGGATCCTTGACCATTCATGGCCATGGCATGTATTCCTGAATCGTCCACATAACTTTCAAAGTTTCCATCGGCTGCTGGACCTTCTCCGAAGCTTCCAAAACTTCCGACACTGCCATAACTACTTGCTCGTGAAAAGTGACTTGGGTGCTGGTGTGGACTTGCAGCATACCGAGGACCTAAGTTCATGCCTCCGACCTGATTTGGACAAGGGAGTGAGAATTCTGTTCAATGTAGAATGCATTCTAAGAGAGCAAAATCATTTAAGGCAAGGGTCTGAAACACAAGATACAGGACCACCCGATCACCCATCAGTTTGCCTTCAAAAATAAGTTTGCCGAGCTCTGAACTAATGCAAAATTAACCAAAGTGTAACTCGAACTGTAAAGCATGCTTCACGCAGAGCCTCAAAGATAGTATTCGTTTGGAAGGTCCGGATAGAGGAAGTAAAACCAACTTACTTGGGGAGAAAGTCCAGCACCGACCCAGTGCCCTGCTGCGCCTCTATGGTCTATAAGAAGACTGTGATTACCAGGCTGCAGAACAACACATATTAGCGAAATTTTCGATTTCCTTATGATTTTTCCTTCTTCCCCTTCCCTCTTCGATTGTGAATGCTGCTTTCTGGTCGTTGCTGTTCACGTCCATTTCTATGATAAGGTGTCTTATACAGTGTGTTCACAGAACTACAACTTCAAAAATTGAGCAAACATCAATTTGCTACTCTGTAACATGTACATGACAACACGTACCGTTCTTGGAGTCTCTGGTACAGGATCGAAAGGTCCAGTAAAAGGTTCATCAGTTACAAACGGGTGTTGCGCGGCCTGCAAAGTAGAACCAAGATACCCCACAATGAATAAAACCGATAAAATGGGACTTGTACTCTAAGAGGCAGGCTAAAAGGTTAAAGTCCAAATAGTGTCATCCCGAACATCCCCAAAATCATCAGCTCGATCCCAGTATGTCTCATAAAAGACGGACAAAACGTATTCATTAAGAATATGCTACAAAGGAAGATAGTGGGTAAACACTTCTAATAAAATTAGGTAACAGGAAATAAAATAACCTGCTGAGGTGACCATCTTTTTCTTGGATCACATTCGAGAAGACCCTTGAGAAAGTCCACAAAGCATTCTCGAGCTCGGATCTCTGAAAAATAAATACGGAAATTAGCTCTTGCTGAAACCATAAAGAAAAAAATCCACAGAAAATAGGTTACCACAAGACCATAAAGATGATTGCCAAGAAACTAACCATAACAATAAGAAATTCTGAATTCCGAACAGCCAAATGAAAAACAGGCATGCAAAGGGGAACCTGTCACCTACTTAAGAAAACATGCAACTCTGTGCTATCACGAGCTCAAGGTCTTTGTCCACGACACCATATATAGTTTCAAAATAGTGCAATGCGATACCTTCAATTTGATCAGCCGGTGACATGGGCTTCATGGGATACCCCATAATGGCTTCTGAGAGAGTTCCATGAAAATACCTCCTACCAATTTCGGGTTTCTTCCTATGACGCTGCACCAATCAATCACAAGAAGTCTTTAAGCTATAAAATAAATTAGCAGAAACAAACGCACAAGACCAGGAGCACGACTGTCTATTCATCAAATCCAACAGTCAAAAGCATTAAGTAACATACTGCTTCATATTCCTCTGCTGTAAGTAGCTGATAGGCAGAGTGATTATGATCAGAATGAGGGGCGGCTGTGAGAAGCTTAAAAAACTTGTTCGTATACTTCGCATTCCTCAGTATATGATCAGATGGGTGGCCTCTGCATCATCGTAAACACCAGGCATGAGTGCTCAAAGCGACAGTAAACGCCTTTTCAGATGGTCTACCAGCACTAACATCTGATGGTGCAAAAATCAATAGAAACAATTGCAAACTTGGCCCCAGAAATATGGCAATAAAATTGAATTGCGTAAAGCACCAAAACGTAACCTTCAATTCAAGAGGAAAATATCTTACTCAAGTTTCTCCTTCATAAATAGTAGCATATCAAAGTCGCAAGCTCCAGGAAAGAGTGGCAGACCCAAGAAAAGTTCAGCTGCCACACACCCTAATGACCACATATCGATAGCTGTTGTGTACCGGTGACCCAGCAGCACCTCAGGGGATCTGTAAAACCGACTCTGCAAAGATCCGAACAGTAATTGGAGGCAGTAAGTATAGTTAGTTAATGATACATAGCACTGACACGATAACCTGAATTTGTGAAAATAAGAACTCACAGAAAAGCTCAGAGAAATTAATCCTCATGACACTGATGTAAAACAGTGCTTTACCTGTATGTAAGTGTACACCGTCTGGTCTTCCTTACACGCCGAACCAAAATCAATAAGCTTCAAATCGGCTGACCGAAAGCTGTGGAAAACAAAAGAATGGATTAGCTAGGCAAGTGCAAACACTTCAGTTAACTTCTTAAGAACACTAGTCACAAGGAAAGGTTACAAAATTGAGAACGAAGACATTGCAAGGCTAACAGTATAGAGACATTTGACTGACAGAGATATTACTGGGAGCAATAGAATAGCACACTGTTGGAAAATATCGAAACGGCAAAAAATGTTAAAAATACTAGTCAAGACAATTCAGTAACTTCCATCACATAATTAAGTCTTCAATATAGAGGTTTTTACACCCCTACTAACGATTAAACCAGAGATGTATTCACGGAGAACGATACCTCACACTCAATGACATCCATATAAATGGTGCATTCTAGTAAACAGAAAATGGAATACATAAAGTTCACCTTTCAATAAGAAGAATGTTCTCTGGCTTCAAATCACAATGTATAACTCGTGCTTGCCGGAGCAGACTCAGTGACTTCAACAACTGAACACAGCGAGAACAAAATTCATCAGAGCATTCAACTGTTTCATACTTCAAACAAACTAGAAGACTCGGACAAGAAATTATAACAATCCGTACTTCCGCAATCTGAAAATTAGAGCATATCATCTTTGACAAAAAATACAAACAGGCACATTTGAAATCGGTAATTGAAGTCCAAGCGAACAAGATTGGTACCTGCTTGGTGAACATGCGCACTAATACCAGTGACATTCCCTTCAAATTGGTCTTTTTCAACAGTTCATACCTGAATCACAAAACGAAAGAAAAAAGGTCAAAAAAGTGTTGCAGTGCCAATGTATAATAACTGAAATCTTCAGATAACAAACGCGGGAATAGCTCACACTATGGGAAGAACGAAATGTTTTCAATAGCTTGTCTAAAAGTATCATCACTATAATGCACAGTTCAATAGACAGTGTGAGCTCATATACGTACAGATTCTCAGTAAGGAGCTCAAAAACGATGCAGAGATGTCCATGATGCTGAAAATGGTCAATACATCGAACGATGTGGTACTTGTCGTCTGGATCGTATTCCTTGTTCAACTGTCCACCACAGTCAAAAGCCAAAACATAAGTTTCACCCAAAACCAAGATATCTACAAATTTGCACATCTTTCAATCGTAACTCAGAAACGAATTCAGGCTCGAAAACATCCGTTTGATCAAAACTACCTGTGTTGACTCAGGCTGCGAGAAGTTCATAATCTTCATCTACCCTAGTTCGTCACCAGCAAATTTAAACTTGGTTGCAATTGCAACCCCTGCTATCAATCCCTTCCAAATGATAAAGAACAAACTAAAACGATCTCCTCACCCCTCACTCCAGGAGTAGCTATACTAAAGTAAAGTGTCATACCATGTGCAAAATTCCGATCTCAAACCGCGCTTGAGTGTAGTATGCAGGAAGGTTTTTAATGACCTTCACTGCAACATACTCATTGGTCTCCTCAGTAAAACATTTCGCTACCTGCCCAAATGTACCCGAACCCACAAGATCCTTCACAACATATCTGCAATGGAGGCCAAGCATCAAAACACATTCAAAACGCTTGTAAGATCGTTCTACAAAACACATGCATGCAGAGAGATCTCCCATGCTATCTATTCCGTTTCCATTGCTTTGAAGATCGCAAATACAGACACAACAGCAAAAGAAAATCTGAAACTCTGAAACTAATTTTAAGCCCTAGACAAATGTCAACACACCCTGATTTGTATCCAAAGGGTGAAAAAAATCGAACGAGCAAAAAAACACAAGCTTGAACAAACAACAAAAAGATTACCACTTCAGGTGAAATTCAAGAGTATATAACCTAGAATGATCAACACATGAAAGTAATTTCACCAACCTGCGAGTCCCATCATCATTCGCTAGGACCTGATTGAAATACAACACAAGGTCGTTCTTTTCATTGTCAAGACCATTCTCAGACACGATTGTAGAGGGTGCAGTCAAGTATCGCTTTGGATTCAGATCAGGGGAAAACTGAAATTCGGAGTTGCAAATTTGGTAAGTCGCAACAATATCCTTCGTGAGCTTGAACGCCAACTGCGTCGTCAAAACGGAATCGTACATGATAAGTAATCAAGTTAACGACAAAATAAAGTTAGGTGAACCGAAGACGGTGACAATGCTCCACTCATACACAAAAATCGTCATAACAAAAGACCTAATCATGAGACCCGAACACTCTACAGCGAAGAGTGAATGCATGCATTGGTAGCTGTCGACTACTTGATCTACCAATAGCCAATGCTGTGACAATAAAGAACGACTTTCAAGCTGTAGCACAAAGCGACACACCAAACTGCCGCACTTGCTGCAAACACGCAAGGCAAGAAGCGATACAGCCGAGGCGAGGAATGTACCGGACGAGTGACCTGGATATGAAGCCGCGCCTGTTGCCTCGCCCCTCGCGGAGGTGCATTGGTGCCATTCCGTGGCCTCAGCCGCACATAAGGCCCGAACGAAATTGATCGAGGAAACCAATGAGATTGCGGCATCGGATGCATAGGTCGACGGTTTCGACTCCCGGGCAAGACCGAATTCGAGTCCTCGTCCTCACTGCTGTAATCGCCATCCGAAGATGGCGACCTCGGCGACTGACGAGCAGCTCCCTCCATCACCCCCTCTTCTCCCCTTCCCCTTGCGTTTACACTCCAACAATCGTAACCCCAGCGTTCATACAACACCCCCCTTTGCCTACTCCCGCCTCCTACCACTACTACTTCCCTCCCTCCGCCACGGCAGTCCTGCTACTCCAACCCGGTTCTACATGCATAACAAAGCGATGCTGCCGTAACAACCACACCACTTGATCTACCACCGGCAACGCCTTCTCCGTCTCCCGGTCCTCCTTACCCTGGATCCGCCACAAGCTTCGCAACTCCATCATAACTCCAAACCCTCGCTCGCTCTCTCTAAAACTCACACAAACTCGGTCTCCCTCGGTCTTTGAGTCTTTCTCCCTCACTCACTCACTCACTCACTCCATCGCTGCCATTGCCGCAACTGACAGGCCAGCGCCCGTCATGCAAGCAGCCTCTGCCTTGACTCCTGCGCCACATGATCATGGGCCGCAACCCCGTTTCATATGGCCGATCCCGCGTGACTTCGCCACGAAGGTTGCTGAGACGCTAACTTACGAGTTGCGTTGTAGAGAAGTTGTGATCAACGCCACCGCCATCGCCATCAAACACCATGGCCTTCCTTGGCCTGGGCTTGCCTTGGCTTGGGTTCCGGCTCCGCAATATGCCCCCTGCGGAGTTTGCCCTACCCCTACCCGAAGGTCCCCGCCCTGGTCACACCGGCTCTGGAGGGGCCCCATAAGCCGTCCTTGGCACGGTCGTAGGCGGAGACCAAGGCGCGGTAGTAGGGTGGGATGATGGAAACAGAAAAAACAAATCGCATGCCGGGACCCTGTGAGGGGCCGTCAATCAATGAAACCTTTGCCGGTGCAGCACAGCATCTTTGGGGGATCTTTGCAATTGTTGGTGTGGACCTGGGCGGCATTGGTTTGGGATATTCGTACAAGGAAATCTTAAATTGCCGTTGATTTAAGATGTTCATGCTGGGAGATTTGATATTAGGGGTTACATGAAGATAGTCTTCTCCATTCTCCACCACTATCGTACTGTACTTGCATTTGTATTAATTAATGAAGAGGCGCAATGGAGCGGTTTAGTATAATCTTCCCATTCTAAAAACTTGAGTGGAATCACATCATCTCTTGCAATGAGCCAATCAAAATGGATTTCTAACAATATTTGCCTTTGTATTAACCAATCACCAAGTGTAATCAAAATTGTTCAGTGTGACCTCCCCATTCCAAGAACTTGGTAAGACAACATAATTTGAAGCTTCATGGATATTGTTTAGTGTAACATCCTCATTTCAAAAAAAAGTAGTGGGACCACAGCATTTATTGAGATGAGTGGAGTTCTGAAAGTACTTATATTGGTATTTACCAATCACAAGACCTATCAAGAGGCGTAATGGAGATTGTTTCTTGTAACGTCCCCATTTCAAAAAAATCAGGTGGGACCACAACATTTATTGTAATGAACCGATCAAAGTGGAGTTATAATAGTACTTGTACTAGTAACAAAACTAATGGAGATTGTTAAAAAAAAAAAATAGGTGGGACCACAACATTTATTGTGATGAGCCAATCAAAATGGAGTTCTAATAACAGTTGAATTGGTATTAATTAATCACGGGACCTGTCAAGAAATGTATCGGAGATTGTTTCTTGTAACATCCCCATTTCAGAAAAATCAAGTGGGACCGCAACATTTATTGTGATGAGCCAATCAAAATGGAGTTCTAATAACAGTTGAATTGGTATTACCTAATCACAAAACTTGTCAAGAAGCGTAATGGAGATTGTTTCTTGTGACGTCCCCATTTCAAAAAAATCACGTGGGACAACAACATTTGTTGTAATCAACCAATCAAAGTGGAGTTCTAATAGTACTTGTATTGGTATTAACCAATCACTAGACTTAACAAGAAGTGTAATGGAGATATTTCAAAAGAATTAGAGAAGATCACAATATTTGTTGAGATGAGCCAATTAAAGTGGAATTTTGACAGTACTTGTATTGGTATTAACCAATCACAGGACTTCTGAAGAAGCATATTCGAGATTGTTTCTTGTGATGTCTCAACGAGCGTTTTGATTTTTAAAGAATTAGGTGGGACCACAACATTTGTTATAATCAGCCATTCAAATTGGAATTTTGACAGTACTTGTATTGGTATCAACCAATCACGAGACCTGTCAAGAAGCGTAATGGAGATTGTTCAAGATAACGTCTCCATTCCAAAAAAATCAGGTGGGACCACAAAATTTGTTGGGATCAACCAATCAAAGTGGAGTTCTGATAGTACTTGTATTGGTATTAACCAATTATGGGACCTGTCAAGAAGCGTATTGGAGATTGTTTCTTGTGACGTCTTGATTTCAACAAAATCAGGTGGGACTACAACATTTGTTGTGATGAGTCAATCAAATTAGGATTTTGAGAATACTTGAATTGGTATTAACCAATCAAGAAGCACGATGGAGATAATTTATTGTGACCAATCCATTCATAAAAGTTAGGTGGGACAACAATTCAATTGTAAATTGGAGTAAGTAAGAAATCTTCACCAAATTTGGAGAACTGATAACCCTACTTATTGTATGCTTATCAAGCATAAAGATTCAACAAGTTAGAGGAAGAAAGAGTCAAAAGCCCCTCCAACATGATGCCCACATTAAATAATATTGGTGAGAATTTGGTGACATGACATTGTTAAGCAATGTAGAGAGTGGACCTTTTACAACACCTCATTGGCCAAATTGGAAATGCAATGCAATGATCTTTTTCAGTTGTTTAACCTTTAACTATCCAATCAAAAGTTCAAGTGTAGGCAATTAAATTCCCTTGCCCGGTTAAAAAAAATTTACAAGCGATTTTGAAATTTAACTATTGAAAGCTTTTATTTTCACTAAAAAGGTAAGTATTTTATTTGTAAGAGGTCCTTCAAAGCATATATGTACCATTAGTGGAAGAGTAATAAAATCTTGTAAATTTTACTTGATTTCCCGGCTTTGAGCAGAGCTTAATAATTTCACTTGATTTGTGATTCAAGAAATTATACTTATCCATTTGCTTTGGAAATGGTCCCAATGGAAAAAGTAAAGTGTTTTCATGATTTTCACCATTGAAAATTTAAACATGCAAGTGTTTATTTGGTGTTATTTGTGATTTCTACTTCTAAAGTAAATGCATTTCAACAATTGCAAGGTAGTTTGTATAATGAGTTTGATATTTTTTCATATAAAATTCATTTTTTTGAAAGTGCATTTTAGTGAGTTAATATTATTTGTAGTTATTCATGTCACCTCCAATCCTAGAAAAAATTTATATGCAAATTTTTGAAAGATTGTGGGGAGGGACAACATACTAAAAATAAAAAACGTACATTTTTCTTATTATACTCTCAAAATTCCTATGCAATTTTACACTCAAAATTGGTATGCATACTAATAAACAAGTTCTTTAAACAAATATACAATTAGGTTTGGAGAAAAAAAAAATTGCTTCATTCGGGATATCTATAAAAGGCCATGCTCTATTTTCATAGTCAAATCACACTTGAAGAGGGTTGGGCATTTAGGGAATAAACAATTGCAACAAATACAGTCTTATTGTGCTTCTTGTTGTGATTGTTGACATATTTGGTACTCTACATAGAACATAAAGGAAATTAATTTGAGTCCATTAATGAATCCAATACATAATTTTCTGAAGAAAATACAATCATTGGCTTCAAACCAACAAGCCCCATAGCTTTCACATCACTAGTCCAAATGGAATGAATCAAAAGCTTAATGTATAGAGAAAATTATAATCTATAATCTATAAGAAATTTGAAATTTATTTCAAGTTTTTTTCTAATACTTGATGAACTACTTTTAGAGCATAGGTGGTAGCATAACTTTAGCTCCCATACACATATTGAAAATTTTAAAATTATATTTTTAGAAAGCTAATGTGGTTTTCTATTTTTTTTTTTAAATTCAGAAAATCATGTTAAAAATTTAGGTCACATGAGCCTAACCAATATTCCAAATATCCTGCAATGGGACTTTGGAACATTAAATGGGATTCAACCCTTCTGTCATGCTAGTTCTTGTTGTTGGGAACCAACCTATGTTGTCTAGAAAAAATAATTTAAAAATTAAAACATAAAAAAACATTCAATATTTAAATAATTTTTTAATATTTGTTGATGTGGTCGACTCTCGACCACATGAGCAGCCTACGTGGTGAAGTTTCGAACATTTGGGAACGTAGGGGAACTTGCAGCCTTGTAAAGCAGCAAAAACTTGTTTAATGGTTAAGCATTTTCATTAGTAAAGCTAAACCATTTCTAAAGTTTTAGCTTTATTATTGGTTGGTTGTCTAAACCATTATCATTTTTATATGAGATGCATATGATATTGCTTACACATTCTAGTTCATCACTCTTCATTCTAGGAAGTGAGCTACATCATTCTTTAGGATACTTGTGGGCTTCAATTTAATTTCTTCAAGCCCCAATTAATAGTGGTCATCCTCCGGATTAAAAAAGGGCAAAATGACCTCTAGCATTGACGTAAACCCCTTCAAGACCAATCATTCAAGTTTAGAACAATGGATGAACTAAAAGACATTCCAAGTTCACAAAAATAAAAAAATTTATCCATCAATTTCATTTAAAATTCTTGTTGTAGTCCTTTAACTCCTAAGCGCTCCGACGTCTAATTTCTGGATGATGAATAGATTGAAACTCTTGTTTCTTTCTCAATCTGCTTTGATGAAACTCATCCTAATTTGTGGAGATACTTTATCAAGTTGTTGTCCTATCTAATGGTTGGATTTGATGTTGTTAGAGTACATATTTTTTTTAAATTACAAAAGTGGAAGAGTGTCAAGTGGTTGACCAAGCCAAAATTGCATTGACTTTAGTTCAAAACTAGATTTGCAAAAATGAGGTCATAGATTTTAAAAACACGAATATTTCAAAAAATCACCATGTCAAGAGAACCTCATTTTAATTGCATTCCAACAAATTTTACTCAAAAAATGATAATATTTTGCTTGTAATCAAATTTAGAAGGAATTTTGAAATTTCTCTTTCAAAATTTATAAAAAAATATTGGTGGCAACATTGGTGAATCTAACCGTACGGATGGAATCTAAAACTCAAAACCTACAACTTTTATTTGTATATGAATTCCTAAATATTCTTCCAAATAGTACTTTATGATGATTTTTCTCAAATCTTCAATTCTAAAGAAGGATCTAGACGTTTAGGGGTTAACATTTGCACAGTGGGTGATTGCAAAAAACACTTGTCCTATTTTTGCCTCTTTGGCCTCAAATATGTGATTTTTTTCTCATAACTTTTGCTTTGTATGCTAGTTTTACACAAAATTTGAAATGAAGGTACGTGCAATAGTTTTAGATATTAAGTAACTATTTGCATTTAGAAATAATAATAACAACAACAACAACAACAATAATAATAATAATAATATTTTAAAATAGTCCCCAATTGGTTGATTACCTCAACCATTTAGGGGGATTTAGTACCACTCTTGACCCAAAACTGCAAATTTGAAGCTCAAACTTGGGATAAAAGAAATTCTACTAAAGTTACACAAATACATAAAGAATTTTTTTTTTAAATATTAAAATTTCTACCTTTCACATGTGCTCAAAGTACACTACTTTTGCACAAGTATAAAGAACACAATTTTTTTCCCTCAAAGATGAAAATGGTTGCCAAAGAGCATCTTCAAGTTAAGATAAATGAATTTTCCTATTGAGTTTTTTTGAGTTTTTTTACTATTTATTAAATATCAAACATCAAAGTGTTGGTATTTTTCATTATACTTTTCTTGTGCATAATTTTTAGAGATAAATTTTTCTAAGTTTATATTTTAAAAGACGTACTATTTTCTTTGCTTTAACAAATTATACATATTTTATTTCATTTTAAGCAAATTATTCCAAAAGTGATTGTACTCGTTGAAATATGTCAGAGTGAATCCAAAACGACAAGTCTTTCATTCAATGATCCCAATATAGATTCTAAAGACTTTCTTTTACAAATATTCTATAATTCAAGGAGTACTAGATAGAGTATTTTTTCAATTTAAAAGTGACCCTTCAAAAATGACTTGAATGAAAAAGTAAAATAAATAAAATCGTCAAAAAACACTATGATTAGAACTTGATATTTTGAACTTAAAAAGAAGAATTCTTGTGAAAAATATTCAATATTCAATCTGCAATCTTTTTTATTATGAATTTTTAATTTTTGACTTCAAATTTAATTAAGAAAATATTGGTTATTGTAGCAATTGATCTAACTATATGGATATTATCTTGTGGATTATATTTTACAACTATTGTTCAAGAGTCATCATTAAATTATTATTCTTAATTGCATTTTATAATACATTTTACAATTTTTACAATTTGAACTATCATGTACTCATCAAGTATTCTTTAATTCCTTTTGAACCAAGGTCTAGTCAAATTTTCCAAAATCATATATTTGCTATACAATACAATTTAAGAGAATGATTTAATAATGACTTCTAAGCTAAAGTTGTAAATACAATCCATAGATCACATCCATGTAGTTAGATCAATTATTGCATTGACCAATATAAACTAATAAAATTTCAAACCTAAAATTGAAAATTCCTTCAAAAATTTATCATAGATTGAATATCTACAATTTTTGTCTTCTTTGAGTTGAATATGTTAAGTTCTTATTTTGGTGTTTATTCAAGAATTTTGCTAATTTATTGAAGTCATTTTTTAAGGGTCTTATTTTGAATTAATAGAGTTGTTTTTTGTAGTCATACATACATGTATACCTTCAACTATAAAACTTTTGAGAAAAAAAACATTTGAAAATCCTTACCATATAAATTATAGAGAACATACATAAGAATCTACAATCGTTTACTATAGGTGGATGAAAAAACTAAGATCTTATATACATTGAACATTGTTGGAAATTTGAACATTTGGTTCTTATATAATGGTAATAAGGATTTATCAATGTTATGCAAGTGTAAAGCAACCCTTAGTAAGAAATCACATAGATTAAATTAGGTATCCTTACCATTCATCTAATGCCCTTCATGTATGAATTATACATTTTGATTAATGCCTTCCAAGTTCTTTAGCTATTTTTATTGAAAGTAAAAATTTGTAGTTTAACTCAAATTCAAATAAAGAGAAATGATCTTCTTTTGAATAATTATAAAATTCAAATGCAATTAAAGAGAAAAGAGCATCAATTGCCAAAATACACTACGCAAAGATCCATGGATTTGCCATCTCATCATGTAGAAAAGCAAAAATGATCATAAATAGGGAACATCCAACATCTTACATTGAAATTATAACTCCTCCCTAATTGCATGAAAAAATAAATTTTTCCACCTTTCAAGCTTTCTAAAGTCATCCAATGGACATTGAATGTCCTCTCCTCCAATTTCAAGGTCAATTCACTCAATTCCAAAGGGTCAATCTAGCCAAGAATAATGCATACATTGATTTTGGAGAGGCCAAAGTTCACATAAATGGTAGGAATACTTTAAATGGTGCCCCGAACTCTAATGGAGTAATAGGGTGTTCTAAAACCAACAAGTTCCAAAGGTAGCCATTTTAGGTGAAGCTATGATATAGGAATGGGATCTAGATGAAAAATCTACATTTATTTTGAATAAAATATTAATTCTTACAAAAAAAAACTCCTTTTTTTTTTGCATTCTTCCTCATCCTTATTTTGCACACTTTGAGTTCAATTTTTTTAATGAATTTCTCATATCCTACAAGCTGAAATGCTTATTTAAACCAATCATGGTATTCCTATCTTAAAGCCCATTTCCATTGGGGGGAGGGGCTAGAGGGATTTAAGCCCAAGAACTCAACCTCCATCATTACAAAGTTGGAAACATTTTTGGACCTTCCAAACCCTAGACCGGAACTTCCTTTCAAAACTGTACTTCACATTAAGATTTTAGAGTTTTTCCTCTTCTCTACCCATGGTTAACTTGGATGAGCCTCCATTGCCTGTAACCAATGGAATCGGGCTCTTATTGTAAGGGAGCCGCAATCCATTTTTGACCACTTAAGCATATACACGTATGTGTAAGGCGGGTTTTTTAAGTGGGGAAATTTTCCCATGTGTAGAAATAGAGTTCAAAACGTATCCGTAATTTTCCTAATTTTTATTTCTCAAAATATAATTACTATGAATTTTTTTAGTTGAAGATTCTGTTCGACCCATACTGGTCATTCAGACCTTCCTATTTCCAACTAAGGTCTTGTTGCAAAATCCACCAAAGGTTGGTTGCAATATTGAATGCGTTGCCTCCCGTACTGTTTGCTCCGTGCCGTGATGGGGTTTCCTGAGGATTTCATTTGCAAGAGGAGTGGATTGACGATCCATGAGCCAAGCAAATCTTGTGCAGGATCATGTGATTCCTATTTGTGACTCCATAGTAGTCAGGGATCTGTCATTCCCAAGCACCTTGCAGACTCTAAACTGTCCTCTACTACTGGTACTAAAGCTTAAAGCTTAAAGAAAGATATTTTTTTCTCTCTGCTAAAATGGCATCATCAGCTTCCCAATTTCAGTTGTGTCCTTGGCAATCTCCTTAAAAAAATTGGTTTTAAGTTATTGCGATTCTGAGTCAACAGATGGGAGGCAGGAGAGATTTAAGGCATGGCAGGCCCGTGTAAGCTCAGTTGCTCCAGATAGCAGGCTGGAGTACAAGCTGAAGGAAAAGCAAATGAAGTACGGATTGAAGTAAAGTTAAGTTATGACACACTCTGGGGGAATTGACCAGACTGGGAAAAAATGACTGAGACCCCATGCTGGCACTGTTCATCATCTAAAATTAGGTTTTGTGGGCGGGGTGAAATTGGAATCCGTACTTTGAGTTTTTAGTTTTTTAAGAAAAATGAGACGAATCGTGGAAGGGTACTTTGAGTTTTTAGTTTTTTTAAGAAAAATGAGAGGTTAGTTAATCGTGATGAGCTCCCTAGTTTGAGCTCTCTAGTTTGAGCTCCATAGTTTGTACTCCCAAGTTTGTAGAACGTGTATTAGAGGAAGGTTTACCTAAAAATAGTACGAAACAAACATAGCACCAAACTCGATGAGACCTAGTTTGAATGCTTCAAGGAGTTTTGTCGTGTGTTTTTCTCGAACTCTGGATCTTGGTTCCTCATTGTATACATTTTATGATTCATTTTATTGTGTATTAGAAGGAATGGATAAAAATCCAATAATCAAGGTTCTAGTGAAGAGATTGCATATATCAATTGGCAATGTTCAAGTTGCCACTACTGAAAATTAGTGAGTTAACCTTGGAAGGATGTCACTTCGATGGTAAGTTTCAAGTCTAAAAATGATTCAATTTTTGAACCAATAATTAGGTGAAAATTGAGTTAACTTGAGAAGGATGTTACCTCAGTGGCAAGTTCTAAGTCTGAAAATGATTCATTTTTTTTTATCAATAGGTGCATTTTGTGTTTCTATAGTAACATAGAAAAGTAATCCATTGGACAATTATTGTCTTTAGCATCCTTCAAGGGTTAAAACATCAAGAAGAGGGAAATCTTTTATGATGAGTAAGGTAGCTACATCTAATTGTGAGCCCTTCCTAAAATGAACTCTTACAAATTTCTTGCCTAGAATGTATTGCTTCTAGATATTCATGAGAGTTTAGAATCACTTTTGGATATACCTACTTTCAATACTTTGAAAATCTATAGTTTATTCATACATAGTGCAAAAAATGCATTAAAAAAGTATCTAGAATATTTCTTTGACTTCCATCAAGGTTCAACAAAAAATTAGATAATTTAAAAATAATAAAAACAATGCTCAATTGCTTATTGGAATGTGATTAGGTAAAGTTACCCTACTTGGAATTGGAATAAAATATTTTATAGTAAGTGTTGTTGACTCTAATTTATAACAAATCGCCAATTTAGTTTAGAACTCATTTTATAGACCCTTAGAAAACAATAGTCTTTAAATCAATAGTTGGAAACTCAAATGAATTATAGCATAGTCAATTTTGAATAGGTATTTTCAAATTTTAGATACATTGAGTGTACACAAATGTAGTTATTCTACAAGAGTTTAATCTTTCTCTAATTGAATGCCCAAATTAAAAATTATGTTGCCTCAAGTTTTTTAGTTGAAGCAAGTGGTTTTGAATAGAATTTGCAAAAGCCTCTACTACTTCAAAATTTGGAAGGTATAGAACTAATATGATTAGCAAATTGTAGTCATAAAAATGCATATGGGTAGTACAATGAATCCATTATTAGGGAACTTCAAATCTCCACAATATAAACGCCAGCGTAAATGGCTAATTTTTTGCACACCTATTGTCTATTCCTAATTTAGTATGATTACTTTCTCCACTTTGTCTCCTTTGTTATCAATAATCACACAAATGCTTTAAAGATTTTATCTATATTTTGATTCTTACCAAAATATCTATGGGATCTAAAGGGTTAACCGCCCTTAGAGAGTGCGTAAATATAATTAGAAACTTATAATTTTATTGATCAATGGGTTTGGAGTTAGAGTTGGGGCCCCCCTTGAAAGGAATAGTTTAATTACATTTGTATGGAATGAAGTCAAAGCTAGAAAGAGAATAATATCACTTGACTCCCACTAGTAGTCAAGTTTGTCACATGTTTTTTTCTTGTGAGTCATTTCCGTAGTGTACACATCCCAACTTCGTACTAGCAACTTATGCACATGGAAGTTTTCTTGGGAAGACAATTTCATTGAATTCAATGGGATCCTTTCATTCTATGAGAAAACCAATACAAGAAAACAAATTAGACTAAAATCAAATATGCAAAAAAATCTTCAAACCAAACTACTCAATCCTAAAAGAGGCCTCTAATATGCCTAGTGCATAATAATGCATATAAGTATGTCTCATCCCAATGAAAGAGTTCTCTACAATTCAACATGAAACTTTTTTTCCTTGGGTCACGAATGAAAATAAATTTATGGCAAGAGGAATAACAATAAAAAAAGAAGTTGTCAAATAATTGTACTTACAAACTTTGATTGTGTGTTGTATTCCGAGCAATGTGTTTTTTACATTGTTTTAGGCACAACGCACAAGGCCATGTACAATGGAGTGGTGAAGTTATTTACATCCACAAACATGGATGAAGCATGAAAAAACATGGATGGAAATAAATGTCTACATCCCAAAAGTATATAAAGTCATCTATAATAAAGTAACTACACCTAATTTCGATTGCTTTCTAAAATTGACCACAATAAATTCTTGTCTATAATGTACTCACACAATTCAAGAGAGTTTATGGTCAGTTTTTGAAACATCTATTTTCAACACTTTGAAAATTTGTAGTGTATTCATTAGGTGTCCAAAAAATGCATTCTAAGAAAATCTAAAATCCCTTGGTTTGACTACTAACAAGATCCTACAAAAAAAATTCAGTATAAGGTAGAACTGCCCAATTCCGTCAGTGACTTAATTCCGTGGTCTACAACTTTATCCCAATTCCGTCATTAAAACATGCAAATCCATTTCAGATTCTGACAACAATAATTTATTAATGCTATTAAAAGATAACGTGTCAATTAATGATTGGTGAATCTTCAAGTGCTATTAGGTACATTGGAAAGCGGTATTGAATTGTAAGAGGACGTTCATAAATCCAGTCTAGTGGCGGTTGTACAGTTTCACTTCAGAAATTCACAGAAATTACAGTTTTTATCAAAAAATTATAATTCCACTTGGGTTTAACTCCTGAAACAAGATCACACCTCTGAAAAATATGTGTCTTTCCTAAAGTTGGCCCCAATATAGTCAGATTGCGAATCAGGGTGGTAATGGGTAGTTCTACCTTAGTAATGAAAAACCATGCTGAATTGCTTATTTGTGTGATTTCAGGTGTAATTATCTAAGTGCAATATTTTCCCAAAAATTCCACAGCAGTTGAGTGATTTCATGTATTGAAAGTTTGCTAATCTCTCTCTCAGTATTCCTTACAAAGAAAATTGTGTCGCACTTGAGCAATAAATTAATCACCACCACCCCAAAACTAAAAAAACTAAAAAAAAACTGACAATGATTCTTCATGCGCAAGAATCAAAGCCCTTGCAAGTTGTACGGATTTGACCCCTTATTCTTGAGCCCCTTTGTACTTGTGAAGAAACTCATGTACACCATGTGGCAAGGAAGAGTCATGCACTCAGTTGTCCTGCTATTGATTTTCTTGGACTGGAATAAGAAACTGTTGTTCATCATGAAGAACACCCCATCATTGCATTCAAGGACACCCCAAAGATGGGGAGAAAAAAAAATACCCAGAACACCTGGCACAATTCACTGGAGTCCCGAGATCCACATCCGATCCGGGTTTTATTAGGGCACTGCAGAAAAAGCAATCGTCAACGTGGGGATGAAGCTTTTTCATCCATGTGAATGGATGAAATGCATGAAATGTGGATGATTTCATTCATTCATTCAAATGTGCATACTTTAATCCCTAAATTAATCCCTAGAGTCCCAAGGCCATTTTTCTGTGAGAAACCACTCAAATCTGCCATTTCTACTACATTCACTTACAAAATCTGGAAAAAATATATTTTTTAGAATCTAACCATAAGATCTTGTACTTCACTTTTCCAAGATCATGTGGTAAAAATTTCATCAAATTTGACTATATGGATTGGAAGATATTAGTATTCAAAGTTGGACAAAAAGTGTTTTTTTAAAACATGCTTAGATTGACCAAAAAATAAGATTGTCCATAACTTTCTCGTAACTAGTCCAAATGGAATGAATCAAAGCTTCAAGATGTAGACAAAAACATACTATTTGAAGAATTTTTTATTTTTATTTTTTGAATTTGTGCAATTTTTTTGGGTTGCCCGTTGAGTTCAGTTCTCGGCTTTTTGTGGTATAATTTTTGCTCCCAAGCACTAGTAGAAATAAAAATTGTATTTCTATAAAGCTAATAAGTTTTTCTATCTTATGAGAAAGTTTTAAAAAGTTTCACCAAAAATTGAGGTCATAGGAACCTGCCCAAAATCTACTTTGTCCCTCGAGGGAACAATGGAACTTTAGGGGTTAATCCAAAATGGAGTGACCTAAAGGTTGAGGTTATACTCACCTTAAAGATTTTGTAGCAATTCTACAATTTATCTCATCTGTTGTAAAAGGGTGAATATATTGTCAAATATTCCTTCAAAATAATTGACATTTCCCTTCTTAGCTATTGAAATTTTCCACGAAAAAAAATCTTTGGGTGATGATCTTATGTTCACATAATGAAGAAATGAAGGCATGGCTCATTTTGAAGCCTTCTTTTATCAAGAGTATTCATTTTTGTTTGGGAATGATTGAGTAGAGGCCTGTGGGACTATTTGTCAAGGGCCAAAAGAAGTGAGTGTTGACTACATATAAAAATTCTTCATATGATCACTATAGTGTATGCTTCTAAAATAGATGAACATTTTGAAAATATGTATTTCAAAAATTTTAATGAAGAAAAAAGAAGTCTATAGAATGTTTGTATATTTAACATCTTGAACTTCATCTTTTAAGAAATCCGTAAAATGTCCTTCACATATGGTAGCTCGGCCTTGGTGCACATTATTACAAAAGATTATGTGACAAATGAAGTTAGAGGTTTAGTTGAAATCAATCTAAAGTGCATCTAATTGTAAGGCAAACATCCAAGCTAATTAAATGCGACTCACAATCCCATATTTTTGCATACCCCTCTCAATTTTTTCCAAATTCACAACTTCCCTTCTCTCCATCTTATTAGTTTTCCAAATTCACCTTGACTAGATGCATTGAATTCATGTCCAAAAAGAAAATATAGAAGGAACAATCACGTGCTCCAAAAAAACATAATCCAACAAGAAAATGACATTTTGAAGAGATTGTCATTCTCAATCCAAATGGACTTGACTAGGTGCATGGAATCAGCCCAATTGACCAGGTGCACTGCACAAAAGGAAAATTGTGTCTGAATCTTGGTCCATGGAGCCAAAATGGCCAATTGGAGGATGAGAAAATGCATCAGAAATGAATTGGAAAAGTATTGGGAAAATGCAGCCCAAGTTTATTTAATCATTTTAAAAACATTTTTTTAAATGTTTTTTTAAATGTTTTTTTTAAACTGGTTATACTGATTTTTGAAGCAAGGTTCAGTGTATGTGGTCAATGCAGCATTCAGACATTCTTGTTCCAACTGATTATGGTATCCCTCCTGACACTGATTACAGCGTATCTAAGCTTAACACCTATTGCACCAAGGGCATCATGGGATTATACCTTAACTTAATAATATTCTAAATTACTGGACATGATGGTTCATCCTAATCTAAGTTAGTCTTTGGGAATAACATAAACTCACATGACTGCAAAGGCAGCTATGATAATTAAATTAAGCCTACTTGGGAAATGACTGATGGGGAATGGAGCTAAGGAACTGGACAAGCATTGGGTGGGGTGCAGAGTCTGTTTGGTACGGTACGTGTGGAGTCTGTTCACATGGACATTTTTCATGTTTTTTTAAAAGCTCTTGTTCATTGTGGACACTAACTTAATCGCGTTGCTCGTGTTAGAGACAAAGATGGAAGATTGGTTGGAGGAGATAAGCTAGACGGTTAGTGGTTGTCACTACGATTAGCTTTGACCATGGAAGTTGTTGGCGTGCTTGTTGTGCTTTGCATAGAAACAAATATTGTCCTACTTGTGTGTGAGAGCCAAAATCTAAAGTGTCTTGGATAGAGATGAGGGTGATAGAGGTCACATTCGGGTACATGTTTTTTCGTTTCCGACTCTCCTTACCGTTATTGTGTCAATATATTGTTACCATAGAGGATGTTCTAAGATCGTCCATGGTTGAAAATATGGATAGTATCAAATTTTCAAGTGAAGGGGCGTGGACCTCATTCCATTAATGGTGACTTTAAAAAAAAATTGACCCAATGCAAAATTGGCAATCCAAACCTCAAATGGACTTTTCTAAATTATAAAGAAAATGAAAGGAACAGATTACTAAAAATGGACTTTTCTACATTATAAAGAAAATGAAAGGAACTGATTACTAAAAATGGACTTTTCTACATTATAAAGAAAATGAAAGGAACAAATTACTGAAAATGGATTTTTCGTACACAAAAGAAAGTTTCAATTGAATGACACACATGACAAAGCTTGAAAAGGTATGACAATTATGAATCTTCCTGTTGTGAGCCAAATTGCAAGTTATTCATACTTCACCAACTTCTTGGATTTGGAAAGGAGAATAGTGGACTTGGGAATAAAGGTAAATCAATCAATGTTGATTGCATAGGGGAGGATTTTTTGGAATTGCTCCTTCATTATGGTGTAGGTGTGGTGGTTTCTAGTTGGATTGAGGATGTTCTAAATGGCAAGAATTAACCCCTCAAGTTCCTTGACTATGTTTTCACCAAAAACACTCCAAAAATACCATCTCTAGTACAATTACCAAATTTTAGAAAAACAAACATTTTTGGACACATGTAACTATAAGATCTTATAGTACATTGATTTGAAAAGATGTGGAAAAAATTTCAGAAATTTCTATTGAGTGGATTGGAAGAAATTAGTGTTTGGAATGACAAAAAAACTTTTTTTACTAGAAGAAAAACATGTCTGCCACAACCGGCTAAAATGTGACTAAGTGTCCTATACAACTATCTTGCGACTGTTGCCCTCTCTATTTGCACCAAATTCTAACGTCACTATTTGACGTCATTGCTTTACATCATTAAAACAATGTTTAGTTGCAAAGTAGTTGTAGAATGAAGTTGATACATTGTTTTAGTTGCAAAGCAATCATAGAATGAAGTATAGGATTATGAGAGTTGGAACAAAGTTTAAATTTAGAATGAATGTGAGTTCGTCTCCATCCAAAATTCATCGTAGTTGTCAATGTGAATTGGTTCACACTTTATGCGTGTTGATTTGCAGTAGTAAAAAATGACTGGGAAATAAGTAGGAAACAACTACAATTGTAAAATGACAACAATCATTTTCTAGTTGTTTCCTAATTGTTTTGTAGTCGTTTCTTAGTTGTTTCCTAGTTGTCTCTTAATTTTTCATTAGTTGTTTCCAAATCATTTTCCAATTGTCTTATATCAATTGTCCCATATCAATTGTCAACAATGCCAATAGGTTGGACATATAATTTGACTTGTAAGTAGTTGTATCTTTATGTGATGAATTTGTTAATAGAATTCTTTGATTTCTACAATTCGTAGATTCTACATTTTGTAGATTTTGAAATCTACAAATTCTAAAAATAAATAAGAAGTTGTAAATGCGCTACAAACAAGTTACAAATGAGTTGCAACGAAGTCACATATGAGTTGCAATGAATACCATATAAGCAACCATGTCATAAATCACATTGAACAAAATGAGGGGTTTTGTATAAGAGGACCCCATTTTGCCTTTGCAACTACGATACAACCTAGAACCCTAATGATGGTTTGTTTGCAAGGCAAAATGGGTTGCAAAATCCCTCATTTTTTCTAGTATTTGGGCCCTACAAAAAACCAGGCAACCACACTTGACAAGGTCATATATGTATGAAAAAATTCTAAAGTGATAGTGTTTCTTTGGATTCATTCTTCTAGGTAAGTTGATTATATGTTTGAAAAATTTTAGATCATTTGGAATTGTACACATATAGGAAAAAATAGTAATTAGAAATAAATAGAAAATGATTCAAAATACTAAATTGATAAGAATTTACTTATGGAATTGAAAATTGCCAATTCCAGAGTTTGTAACGTGTTATAAACAATTTGCATCCTATGATTATATTTTTCAAAAAATATTGAAAATTCAATTAAATAAATAACTTCAAGGTTTATTTTAGAGTATAGATTCCATAATTGCCCTCAAACTAAAACTCCTCATAGTTTTAATTTCATTGATCAAAATGGAATGATTCAAATTTTTTTTTTCTCTCTCTATATTTAATATCAAATTTTTGTTTTGAGAAAAGATTTTTTTATACATAGTGCCCGAGTTGAGAAAGAAACTACATTTCACACAATAACTTTAACCATGTAGTCATAAGTTATAAAATTGTTGGGCCTTGAAGCTACTTCTTGGGCACATTTTGTGTGAAAATTTCAAATACAAAAATAAAAATGACATTTGTAGTGAGTTGCCCATGATCACTATACTGCCAAAAAATGCAATTTTGTCCTTAAGGGATTAATTGAGTACCAATAAGAAAGAATTTTTGTTTTAATTGTGTGTAGTGGATTGTTTGATGATCTTAAGTTAAGTGGGTTTGAGCTTATGTAAATACAAAAGTACTTCATCAACCCCAAACACTTCAATATTTTATATAGGTAAGAACTTCATAAAGGGTCAAAGCTCTAATTAAACATATAGGTACATTTTTCTATCTTCATTGTACCAATTATATTTGTCAAAATACCAAAAGTGAACATATCAAGGGAAGGATGCTTTTAGAGATCTACTTGATTCTTGCTTCAAAATTAATAACTAATTCTACAAGGGTCCAAAAAATGAAACAACTTGAATGAGATGTCAATTCTATTTGTCTCCTAAAGAAAATTTACTAAATTTTTTTTCAAGAAGTCAAGCCTCCTCCAATAAAGGGCCAACTCTTAAATGAACACTTTGTAGAATTCCTACTTTAATATAATTTCTAAAAAATTAAGGTAGGAATATTGAAATGTGCTAAATGCCTAAAAGTGCCACTTACATGGATATTCCTACATGGTCAATTTCGTTAAAATGGTGGTATTCCGCATGCCATTTTAATGGAATATCTTCTACAAATGGAGAATAAATGTGCCACGATAGGGTCATGCATGTGCCAATTTTATGCCTAGCACATTCAAATCACTCCTAGTTCACGCATTTCCACTCCCCTCGAACAATCTTTCCATTGTTTCATTCTTTCAATGGTTTCATTTTGTGCCATTTTAACAAAATTGACCATCTATTATGAACATTTCCTACTTAAATACACACCCACTTCTAAAGAAACAATTTTAAAACATTTACCAAAAAACTTTGATTCCCATTATTTTGGTATATTATAATATCCAAACAATGTTTTGAATTTTTTTTTTCATTTTCCAATTAGAATATAATTGGTTATAATAGTTTAATAATAGAAACTAAAGACAATAGAAAAAATGACACTTTTAGGTCCTACCTTACATGTATTCTATTATATTGAAGCAAGACATTAGCTGAAATTTATAACTAATCCTTGTAAATTGTAAAGAATTATATTTTTAGAAGCATTAGATGGGTTTCTAGCATTGTGGAGGGCCACGAGTTATCAGGCCTTGGGAACTACTGCGAACTGCCTGCTGATGTGGTTGAGCGACTGCCACATCGGCAATTTTTATTTTTTATTTTTTTTCTCATTTCAAGAATGTTATTTTTATTTTTATTTTTTATTTTTTTTCAAAAACATTCTATTGGGAACAGCTCAAGAACAGTTGTTCCCCAAAACTGCCGGGGGGATCAGGGTCGGGAACAGGCCCAAAACGGCCCTCCCCACCCCCCAGAAAACATCTAATGGGTTTGGTGGCCTCTTGAAAAAATATTTATTTAAGGAGGCAAAAGGACTATTGCACTTGTAGGGCAGATTTCAGTAGGAAAATAATGTCAAAATTTAGGAAAAATAAGACATTTTCACAATACAAAAATAATGCAATTTTTTTTAGCTTCTACCAAAAAATAATTGTAGAAAAATTAAATTGACAAAGAGTTTGTAGACTATGCCTCTTCATTTATAGTAACACAAAGTTTTGTGAGTGGGTTGGAATGGCCTCAAGAATGGCATGAAGCCATTTGTCGTGGTAGTGAATTTATCAAAATGTCTTGAAATACTTTACTGATAATTATCTCTAAATGTGTCTAACATCTTTTTTTCCCACCAAAATTTCCCTTCTACGACATTCAATTTAGCAATGTCAACTTTGAACTTCTATAACTTCCAAACCATATTTCCAAACAATCTAAATTTTTGTCATGACTTTACATATCTTGCGGAAAACTTGCATACATAATTTCTAATCCTTCTAAGCTATTGTTTGCATGTAGCAACTAAATTACAACATCTCACTTATTAATTATTACTACTACTTTAGAACTTCTCACTTGATTTCTATTCTGTCCAAAGCTCATGAATTTTTTATTGAATATATACTAATGAAAAGACAAGCTACATGTTCACAAAATTTCATATTTATGTAATGAAAAAATTGTAAGATATGCTTCTTTGAACACCATGCCATTGCCTTAAATTCAATAGATAGTAGACATCCTTCATTTAAATTCTTTATAATTGCCCATTTATAAATGACAATGCTCCCAAATTTCTTTTGCTAGTAATTATCTTATTAAAAATTAACCTGCAAAACATCAACTCATATAGAAACACCAATAGCTCACAATAGTTGGAATACCCAATGTCAAAAATTGTATTCTTAAATAACATAATGCACCACCAATAATAGTTTGTACAAAATGCAATCCTTACTCTTATTACTTATCAAATTGCCCATACCCTCCTGAGGTCCTAAAGGCTCAAAGATCAACAAGCCCACTTTGAAATACTTTCAAACAAATCTTAAATCTTTGGAAGCTAGTTGTTGCTTAGCCCTACCTTAACACTAATCCTACCTACCAACTCATTCATCCAACTAACTATTAGTTCTCATCTAACATGAATAACACTAACACTGTTTAAATACAACACCTACTACTACGCTTGAACTCGAACAAGAATAAATGCCAATTTTAAATAGTAAATGCCCCACATCACAACAATAGTAGTAGAAAACATGTTTGAATACAAGCAAAGGTCAAAACCCACACTTGGTGTAACTTGTTACAAATACTAATTCTGCATTTTTCTTCCAAATTTTAAAAGATGGATTCTTGTATGGTGTAAAGGTTTGAACATGAATTTTGGCTATGGAATGTTCATTGAATTTATAGGAACTTGCATATTTTCATTCAATCATTCACCTTCAAGGTGAGGTTAGTTTATTCAATTATCTTTGCTTTGCGGCAGGGGGATTGCAGAGGGCTACGAGGTGTATGTGTGTCGTTCATTAACAATTATCACAATCTTTGAGAATTATTTGTCAATGTTTGATTGTTCTTAATAGTATATCTTCATCGATACGTCTTCATATATTTTCTATATGTATAATCCTACACAATTACAAAATTGAGTGTAAGTTTATCCTTTGATTTGAGATCTATGTGCACATAGGACATTTCTACGGAAAATTGTTACCATGCTGTCATTTTGTATTGGTGTATACAAGGAAAGTAGTTTTCAATGCCTTTCTTTCTTTTCAACAAACAAATGATCTAGAGTTAAATACTAAAAAAATATAATGAATGACCAATTTTGATCAGATTTGCAAATTATCATTGATCTAAAGGAATTCCTTTTATATCGTGAATTGAAGGGATGTATCGTTGTCACTCTTCTCATTGGATGTCAAGTATGGTTACAACATTGTCCTTAAGATGCAAGGTTAAGGGTAGAAATGATGTCATCTTTTGCATTAGATGCCAAAAACATCATTGTTTTTTATCTTTTATTTGATGTGAAGGATTGTTGAATGCCATTATTGTTTGTAGTCATAATTTTTTTTGTAAATTCCCTAGGTCTATTTTAGATACTTAAATCTTCTTAAGGATGAAATTGAAAGCTTTAGGCTTGGTTACAAATGTTGTGAGTTTCAATGTCAAACAAAAGATTAAAAAAATAAAAGAAGAAGACTGAAACAAGATTGACGATATTTTTGACTAAAAAGGGATTAAGATGCAATTCCTCCAAATATTTATGAATTATAAAATGGTATGAATTGTCTAATACTTGATGAATGAGAAGAGCTTAAAGAACATTTATACTTTATTTCCCATTCAACAATTTTTTCTGCACCTACTCCAATTATTATCCTTTTTTCATTTCCATCAATTTAAAATACAGTAATTCGTAAGTGAGTCAATGTCGTTTTGTAGATTATAAATGGTATTGAGACCTTATCATAGGAGCTTCATATAATGAATGAAGCTAGTTACAACCTTTCCACAAACCATAACTACATTTGAAACTCACAACATTTGTAACCAAGTGTAAAGCTTTCATTCAAATCTTGATCGTTCACTTGGAGTAAGCTATCTTAACTCCAATGCATAGTCTAGTGCAATTTTTTTCTTTTAATTTTTGGAAAATGGTTATGTGGCCTTCCTTTCAAGAATGTAACAAGTTGCCAATTTTCAATGTGCAATTTTGAGTATGTAATTTTGTGTGCAATTTTTGTATGTTCTGGCTTTACACAATGGATGAAATGAGGATTTGGAAAAATTGTGGCAACAATGTGCAAGGCCATCATTACAGTTTGGCATTTTTTTTACACATTTACGCTTTTTTTTCCTATATGCTTGAAGTTGAACATTTTTTTTTGAGGAAATTGGGCATTAAATTGCCCTCCAAATTGGTCTAGTGCACTTATCTTCATCTACAAATTTTGTAACTCCACAAATTCTCCATCTTCAAAAATCTATGTCGAGGCATCTGAGAGTTATCTAATTCAAAACACTAATCTTCATTTGGAAGTTGTCCAACTCTTGTGCATTGTCCAATGTACTTGTCATGAGCTAGGAGTTATCTAACTCCAATGCACTAATCCTCATCTTAAAGTTGTCCAACTCCAATGCATTGTCTAGTGCACTTATTATGAATTAGAAGTTGTCTACCCCAAATGTGAAAATTCACCATGCAAAGATATCTATCTCCAAGCAATCTTTGCTTGTACACTAACCACAATCAAATATACTTAAGACATGTTTTTATTATGAATCAATCTATCCATCAATCAATTCATACATCATGGTTTGTGACAAAGTACATCCAAATATGTTACTCGATATGTTAAAATAACAATTTTTGTCTAATATGCATCAATATGACATTTGTTTTTTTACAATTTATGTGCAAGGTTTTGAATCATATCATGTAGGCATTAGATGAAATTCAACCCTCGTTAACCCCTAAAGGACCATGCCCTTTTTTCTGCTAGAAAACACTCAAAACTGCCACATCTATAGCAAGGAGTAAAAAAATTTAAAAAATTTTTTTTTTTTTTTTTTTTTTTTTTTTTTCATATCTAACCGTAGGATCTTATACCTAACTAGTACGAGAGTGTGTGGAAAAAATTTCAGAATTTTTGACCGCTCAGATTGCAAGATATCTGCATTTAAAGTGGGAAAAACAAGTTTTTCAGCACATTGCGGGACTAGATTTTTTGACTTTGAACATTTTTAACTTAAAATTTTTGCACTACAAAGTTTTGAGCTTTAAATCTTTATAGTAGAGAATTGAGTTTAGAGTCTAGGTATAAAAAAATAATTCAAAAAAATAATAATTATCATTCTTAAAAAAATTGTTAAGTAGAAGTAGGTACGAGGTAGAAGGAAAATCTAAAATATTCATATATTTTAGATGGAATTCAAATGCACTAATCCCTATGGTGAGATTTTTCTAGCAAGTAAATCAAACCATGCAAAAACAAAAATTGAAAATTTTGAAAAATTGCATTCAGAAATGAATCCTACAAGTTATTTTTTTCAACAAAATGCTCTAATTGCCCGAAAAACAAGAATGTCCATAACTTTCTCATCACATATCCAAATGAAATAAATCAAAACTTTCCAGATAGAAAAAAATATAATATATGAGAAAAAATAATATTAAAAAGAAAATTCAAATTTTTGTCCATTTTTGGGGGCTGCCCGAGCTGCCCGCCGTCCCCTCATTTGAGCTTATTTGGTCATAACTATTGTTCCCGGGCACCGATTTTGAAAAAAATTATATTCCCACAAAGCTAATCAACTTTTCTACCTCCAAAAAAAAATTCAAAAAATTAGGAGAAAATTTCAGCCCGTAGAACATGCCCGAAAACGCATTTGTCCCCCAAAGGGACAATGGTCCTTTAGGGGTTAAGGGCTATGAGTTTTTATGTGTTCCCTAGCATTCTCATCTCTACTATGCCTGCTCAAATTCTACATTCCTCTCCATCTAGGCTCTCAAAGGGTTAATAAACTTCCTTTTACTAGTGATATGAACCTTCTTTGACTACTGTAGTGATATGAGCCTTCTTTGAGAGAATAAATACTTGAAGCTTTGGTCCAAATTTTTACCTTGAAAATACGCACAAACAAATTATTCACTATAGATGATAAAGTTTGAAAATTCTGAATGCATATTTGGAATGACAAACCCATACTACAATAAGAAAGGTCATGAAATACAACATTAACCGACAAAAATAGGGGGCAAATTTTCACATTTATCCCCAAGTAAGATGACGGGAGGACAGAGGGCTTTCCTTCAATGGAAGGCTCTTAGGTTGAAGGTTAAAACACTGTCCCTACACCCATTCCCGACAAGTAGACTTCTATTGAAAGTGCCCCCCAAAGCACCATCAAGTTTTGGTTTCTCAACCAAGCTATGTGATGGTTTCAAAGGGTCATGCAGAATTTACTTTGAAAATTTATAGTATTTACATATCTTATCCAAAAATTATGATTTTGTTATTGAAAATTCATGATTTCTAACTGCTAATACGAAGTAAATATTTTTCTTGAGAAAGGTACTTTTGCTACTTTTGCATATTTTGCGTATTTTGCGTATTTTCCACCTTACTAAGGTTACCAGCCAGGAATTGTCCATTCAGTTGTTTCCAAAAAAATTTAATTTTTAGAAATTGCACAATTGTGGATAGGCTGAAACAGACTCCTTTGAGGAGAAACCGGAACACTGCTGGAGCGAGTCTGCATTCATCCATGCAGAATATTTCATCCATCAGTTTTCCCCTTGGCGCGCTTGGGTTGCGGACAGCCGGCACTTGTGTCACCGGCATGCATGCGTTCTGCTGTCGCTTGACCATTGGCCACTGATTTGCCTATTAAGTTATTAGTGATTAAAGTCACCCCAAAATGGATTGTTATTAACGTTTTTGTACACTGGAAATCAACACAATATCGTAATATATAAACTTTTGCTAATTTAAAATAGTGTGATTTAGGTGAATTAATGTAAGGGGAATATCAAGATAAGTTAGTAATTCTAATTAAATTGTAAAACTTTTTATTCTTATTTTTAAACACATGGACAATTTCCAAGTAAAATTTGTTTTGAAATGGCCAATTATCAATACAAAATGGATTTTTGGTAGGTTGGTGTAATATTAATTTTTGAAGTGATTTTTTGAAACTTTTCTTTAAGATAGAATAAAACAAGAGCTTTAAAGCAATATCATTTTGTTTCAATTGATAGGTGCTTGGGAACAAAAGTTATGCTATATTACATTCAAAATGGAAGAATCCATGCAACAAAAAAATCTGCAACCACTTGAAATTAATTAACGTTATTTTCTCATTGATTATATTTTTGTCTACACCATTAGATGGGATCTGGGGGGGCTAGAGGGCCGTTTCAGGGTTGTTCCCAGTTTTGTTTCCCCGGGGCCCCATCGAACACGGATGCCAGATTTTGTTTTTCTAAAAAAATAAAAATTTAAGTTCTTAAAATGAAAAACAAAGTTACAATTTTTTATTTTATTTAAAAAAAAACGACGTGGCAGACTCTCGGCCAGGTTAGCAGACCTCGTGAACAGCCAATTTTGGCTATTTTCAAGAGTTCCCCACTAGAGACCTCACAGCCCTTTCCACTAGGTAAATCACATCTAATGAGAAAGCTTTGATTCATTCCATTGGATTTGTGCTATGAAAGTTGTGGAGCTTCTTGTTTTGTGTCCAATCCAAGAAACCTCTTTAGAAAACAATATACTGAATTTGTTTTTGAATTCAATTTTCACAATTTATAAAAAATAAAATAATCCACAAAGTTAAGTATGTTTATTATAATAATCTCACCATTGAGATTAGTGTGTTTCGATTCCACTTTAAAAGGTATTGGCGATTTAGTTTTTCCTTCAATTTCATTTTTATTAACTTATGGTCAATTTCGTTAAAATGGCGGAATTCCATTAAAATGGCACAAAATGAAACCACTTAAAGAATGAAAACAATGGAAAGATTGTCCGAGGGGAGTGGAAATGCGTGAACTAGGAGTGATTTGAATGTGCTTGGCATAAAATTGGCACATGTATGACCCTATTGTGGCACACTTATTCTCCATTTGTAGAAGATATTCTATAAAAATGGCATGCGGAATACCGCCATTTTAACAAAGGTATTGGAATTGAAGTTTTGAAAAGAGAAAATTTTAACAAAGGCATTGGAATTGAAGTTTTGAAAAATGGCATGCGGAATACCGCCATTTTAACAAAGGCATTGGAATTGAAGTTGAAAAGCATTGGAATTGGTTTTGAAAAGAGAAAATTTTGTGAATTCAATGAATACAACCATATAACATGTACTTATGGAAAAATGTTCATCCATTATTCTTCAGTCTTGAAAATGTTTTGGAATTGCCCTTGCATTTTACCAATGTGTGTAAAATTACTAACAAAGGTACATTTTACATCTAGATGGACAAAAATAATCTCATACAAAGACAACATTGGAAAACTATATATTGTCCTTTGTAAATGTGATGAGCCTAAATGTAGGAAAAGGGTCATCAATGTCTCATCCTATTTTATTACTAGTAGGGTCACCTATACATAATTTTAGGAATCTATTTTAAAAATATCCATAATTTTAGAAATCTATTCTTTGATATGCTTGTCTTTTTTAAACACAAATAAATTTATATGGATTATTTCCCCCTTCATCATCTACAAATTTTTATTGTTTCCTAGTTAATATTGCTTCTTGATATAGTATGCCACCAGCTATGGTAGATTGTCAAGCCGCACCTGACATATTCAACTAATGGCAGCCGAATCACAAAGTGAACACATGTTTACGCGTAGGTTTACCAAATGGGAATGAAGAATAAACATGCCCAATTCACATTAAGCACCAAGTAGGACAATATTATGAAGTGACATCAATAAAATAACATAATGAGCCCACAATGTTTCATAGGTAATAGAAGCTTGAAGTTAACCATTAGTGTATTTCATTTAATGAATCACTCTTTTTTTAAGTGCAGGTTCTGTAATTCAAGTCGTGTCAAATGAGCAATTGAGAACAATATGCGTAAGATGAGAGGGCTTCCTTCCTTGTTACCTTTAACTTATGCCATGATGCAATGGACCCCCTCCCAGGTCAATGCGTCAACTATCTCGTATGCGGCCAAATAGCAGCAAGGTGCAAGCAATTCAAGGTTCAAGTAAGCCTCGCCCTCTATTTGATGCCTACTAAAGTGATCCAACCTATTACCACCCAAATTCCAATTCCAATTCCACTGTCATATACTTCGAGTGGTGTCCATTTTTGTTCTAAATGTACTTGTGGATGCACAAAGATAGAATTTGGTTGAGAGTGATAATAGTTCACCTTAACCGAGAGTGAACATTGAGGTCAAATAGTGCTACTAGATGACTTTCAAGATTATTGTAGAAACTAAGAATACAACAAATGGTTCAAAAATTAAAATCATTTCTGACAAAATTCCTTGATGATACATTTTATCCTTCCACCGTCTCTGTGTTCTTTGCCCTATGAACCTCGGTCATGATAACCTTCTCTTTCCGTGGCCAATGTGTGACAACCAAATTTTGGAGGGACAGTCAGATTGTGCCCACGATAACAGTTTGTATATCGGAAAAAACAAACAATCAAACCCGTAACTACAGTAATGCGTCCGTTGCCCTGCAGGCCTTCAGTTGGTGTGGGGTCTCTCCCTCCAACAGACTCGTAATTATTCACGCCGGCCTTTTTTCCAAAAGAACCGCCAAGTTCGTCCTTCTCCTTGTGCGCGAGACCGTGAGTCGATGCACCAGATTCTTGCGCTCATTCCGGGATTCCAGATTCACGACGGGATCCCGGATCCTCCTCAGTTGATGACTGGATGGGTCACTGCAGTCCATGGATTCACAAGCCCCGGAAAGCGCGCGGACGCGTCATCAGCAGTCCGTGTTAACCATTGACTCATCAACGGAACAGCTCAACTGCCATGCCCCTGGCCCTGACCCTTGGCTTGCTTTTCGGTTTTGTGCAAGACAAGTCCACTTTCCTCTCACGGACGACAGTTGATCGTACCCACTCCCCCCGCCCCAATCTCCGGACACGCCAACGCCGACAGCGTAATGGACGGACGGGACTCACTGGAACAACGCCAACCCTCGATCGAATGTCGGAGCCCAGCAACCATATTTTATTTCTAGTTAATAAGTTACTCACACATCGAGCGTGTAGTAATCGATGACCTCTGCAGTTGAAATCATGTCTAGGAAATCACAGAAACTGTCGACAGTCCGGTACACCTCCGCTTCGAATCTGCAGAAATCAGTTGACTGGAGGATTCGGGGCAGTCGATGATCTGCGTTCACGTTGAAGGTGCTACCTTCGCGATTACCGACGTGGTGATCACCCCCCTGATCTGATTTGTATCTGGTGGATTGGCTAGCTCCAGTTGTTGATTTCTTTGAAGCTTAATAAGTTCGATCACCTGAAATCTGCGTACGAAATTGGAGGAATGGGTGAGTGAGTGGACAGGGTTGAATGATGCGAGCAATCGTGCAGTGACGGTAATGAAACGATTGTGTGAGCACTACTGTACTGTACTTACTAACTACTGCGAATAGATCATTTGCAGGAATCGTAGCCATGGACTCCATTTCAACAGTTGCAGACTTGCAGTGCAAGTTCGTCACCGGGAAGGGCGGCGGGAAGGCGGGCTGCGGTGGTTAAGGCGGTACCCGGTAGTTTCCTTGGATGAAAATATCGCTCGTTACCGTCGGAACACGTGGGAATACTACACTTCCAGATTTGGTAGACGAACACATCATCACCAGATAAACCTACTTGAATATCGTGCTAATATTATGATACAGGATGTCCTCCGGTCTTTAAGCAAACCCTAGGAAACGGACGACAATCTTTAATTAATAAATGACACAGTTTCATGACACTCTGTAAACATTCCTATAATATCCCCAAGAATCTAGCTTTCTTAGGGTAAAGTAGACAAAAAAGCCCGCCTACCCAATTGCTTACCCTATCCGGAAAACTTTAACATACTCAGTGAGAAATCTACAAATTATGTAGATAGCGGATTGGGACTCTTTTGGGTCTACTTTCATTATTGTAGTCAGCCCAATTTGAGGTGCCTAACCAAAAGCATGTAGTTCAAAATTGAATAGATAATTGATTTAAGATGTACCAAACATGTACAATATATCAAAATTAGGGCATGATTTTAGAAATCTACTAAGTTAGTATTTACCTCCAAAGTCCCCAAGTCCCAAAATGTACCTTTAGGACATGAAATGGATTTTGGGTAGGTTTGTATTGTTTCAATTTTTGTTTTGGTTTTTTGAATTTTTCTTCGAAGATGGGAACATTGTGGGAATATAATTTTTATTTGAATTGGTGCACGGGAGCAAAAGTTATGCTACAATAAGTCCAAAATAGAATCCGTTGAGTAGAACAAAAAAAATCACAAATGGTCAAAATAAATATTTCAATTTTTTTTTATAATAGAAATTATTTTTTGTCTACGTGGGAAGATTCGATTCATTCTATTTTGACTAGTGATGAGAAAGTTAGGGGCAATCTTGTTTTACCAACAATATGAGCATCTTCTTGAAAAATAACTTGTATAGTTCATTTTTAACCTAATTTTCACAATTTTCAAAAATAAAAAATTTGAGTTTGTTTGCTAAAACAATTTGACCATTGGGGTTATTGTGTTTCAATTCCATCTTTCATCTATTAACAATTTAGATTTCTTTTATAATTCAATATTGATATTGAAAAAAACATTAAGCTAAGAAGTTTCAAAGCCTAAAAATCTAGTCAGGCGAGGTGCAAAAAAACCTAGTTTTCTTCACTTCAAATGCAAATATCTTACAATCAACAAAGGCAAAGTTTATGAAATTATTCTAGACATTTTTATACTATCATTAGTCTAATGCAAGATCCTATGGCTAAAAATGCCAAAAAAATAGTTTCTGAACATTTTTGTGCTTTGCAATAGAAATAGCAGTTATGAGAGAAATTTGATGAAAAAAGAGCTTCATTTGAGACTTTTGAAAAGACCGTAACTATTGCAAATGATATCCAAAAGAGTACAACAATCTTTTGAATTTTTTTCACATTGCTTATAAGATTTAAAAGCATTTGTGAAAATTTAACAAATGAAACTATTATAAATAGCTTAAGTGTTGAATTCTAATCACTTGTGTAAAAAGCCCAATCATTTCCTCCAAGGCAAATGTGAAGAGAGATTATTAAGTTCTTCTATTGAAAATACAAATTTGTGTTCAATAGTACTATTAACCCCTTAAAGTCCAAACAACATTTTTTGGCAACATAGCAATTTTGGGTAGCTCACTATAGACAGAGTTTTTTTTTTTTTTTCTTTGAAAATTTCACACAATATGGGGACGAGGAGTAACTTTAAGGCCCAACTATTTTCATAACTTTTGACTACATGGTTCAAAAGTTATTGCATGATATGTAATTTTCAGTGTTCAACTGGCAGCCCAAACAACCCATGCAACCCAGGCAAAAAAAAAGCTTCTTTGAAAATCACTTCTTAAAAAAATAAAAATTTGAAATTGATTCTTTAGATTTTTATATATGTGGTAAGCTTTGAATCATTCCATATTGATTTCTGAGATGAGTTTGTGGGTCGTTAGGGAATCTCTACTCTAAAATAAACTTTGAAGTCCTTTATTTAGCTCAATTTTAAATATTTTTGAAAAAATATTATAGCATTAGGTGTATATTGCTTATTACAACATTACAACCATTGAGATTGGCATTTTTCAATTCAATAAATAAATTGTTAATAATTTAGTATTTTTAACCACTGTCTACTATTTTATACTTACATTTTTTTCCTATATGTTGTACAATTCCAAATGATCTAAAATTTTCAAGCATGTAGCCAACTTGGCTTGAAGAATGAATCCAAAGAGTAACCACCATTTTGGACATTTTTTCATACAAATGTGACCTTGTAAAGTGCAGCTGCCCGTATTTTCACAAGGCCAAAAAAAGGATTTTTGTCACTTCAAACGTTAATATCTTGCAATCTACAGGGTGGAAAATTTTGAAATTTTTTCTATATCTTTTTAAACTATTTTACTACAAGATCCTATGCTTACATGTGTCTTGAAATGTTTTTCATCTAAAATTTGGTGCTTGTAAATGCAAGGGCAGTTTTGGAGCAATTTTGGTGAAAACATAGTCTTTAACATTTAGGATTTAAAATCAATTCATTCAATTAATCCAATTAGTGAGGTCGGAAGTGAGCCTTGCAATAACAACACTAGTTTGTATTAATTTTAGAATTATGCAATTTAGGAAGACTTATTAATATAAAACTCCAAAATACTTTAGAAAGAATGAATGTGATGTGATATATATATATGTATTATTTTTATATTATTTCAAATAGGATAAGTTTCATCGCACACTAATCAAACTACATTCATTCAAAATCAAGTAATTAGTATGAAGGGATCTCACACCAATTGAAGTAGCTAAATGCTAGTCTTTTTAATGTAATAAAAAGTTATATACAACTAATGCAATAAGGACTTCGATAGGATTCCAACCCATTTTCAACCTTCTAAAAACCCAAGTACTTGCAGATATCCTTGGTGGCCCTCTTCTCTACAAACAATTGAATAAATAATTGTACTCCAATTTGAAAAACTCAACTTTCGTACATATATGTAAAATTGATTTGAGTTTCTTAAGAGTCATGGTTGATTTGAAATAAGCAATTGGATAAGAAGCATTACTTGACTATTACATAACATTGTTAACCTTCACTAGGGGTTTCCCTTCTGTCTCGGGGTGCACTTAGTTCTACTATAACAAACCACGTGCGAACAAGTGGTTTCTAATAAACTATAATTTCAACCTAAAATTTTGAACACTGTTTAATAATGACTATAGCTCTCTATTGCCAAAATTTCCAACTCAAATAAAATATGAAATGATTTCTAGAAGAGGTTGAAAATGAACTAATATGGCATGTTTTTCAACTCAAATAATTATAGAGGACACAATTAGATGACCATTGAGTCATATTCAACTCAAAATGAGCTTTCAATGATGAGTTATTTTTAGGAATTTTTTGTTCATTTTTTAGACAATTTTTTCTTATATAATATAGGGGTGTGAAAGTTATTTTTCAGTTCTACAATGTATCTTTTTACTTCAAAAATTTGTAACTAATTATTATTAACAAATAAAAAAATCAATAATTCAAAACATAAACTTTCAAAGTAGGAAAATCTATTCATATTTTTAAAATTTTGTTTTATTTAAAATTCAAAAAGTATATAGGGGGTCCAAAGTTTTGTTCGCACGTGGTTTCTAATGGACACTCTAAATGACCCCCCCGAGCCTTCTGTTCCTTGAAAATTTGCCCCCCTGCAATAAAGTAGTTCTATGCAACCAATCACGACAACCCCACTCTAACAACCTAGTGACATGGCCTTGTGCAAGCCAATGAGATTATCAACATTATAACTGAATTCCTCCTCTAGGTATCTAGGAAAGGATTATACCTCCACCTACGGGGAGGTCTCAAAGCCGGTTAACATTGTTATGTAAGGTTGACCTTTCATACAAAATATTTTATTAAATTTGGAAAAATAAATTTAATAGATGCTAAAATAAAAATATTTCTTTTCAATTTGAATTTTTTCTATACAATTTTAAAAATAAAAAGTATGGCATCTATTTTTAGAATTGTATATGTTATTTTTTCCTTGGCCACTTAGAGTTACTTATAGCTTGTTGTTATCTTTCTCTCTCGAAATGAGGGAATTTAACAAAATCATTATAGTAACATATGTCCAAAAAACAACCTTAATTTTTTATTTACTATTTTGCAATATGGTCTAATTCATTGAATGTAGCTTAAAGAAGTCATTCCAATGCAACTTATAATAAAACTTCAATTCATCTTGTCATGACCCCAGTCATGACAAATGTGACAGCATCACTTCAATGACATGTGTTAAAAAAAAGTAGATTTCAACTTACTATTTTGCATCCCTATGTAATTCATTGTTTGCAATCTCAAAAAGTCATCCCAATTCAACTTATGACAAAAGATCCATCCCTCTTATAATGAAGAAATTTGACATTGTCCCTTCAACGACACAAGAAAAAAAATTCTCAATTCACTATAGTTTCAACTTATGACCTCATTCATTGTACATAGTCTATAAAAGTCCTTCAAATTCAACTCATAACAAGACTTACATTCTTTATATTCTTTGCTTGCAGTTTTTCAACCCATGGGGACCTTAAAAAAGAAGGGATATCTTTTTTTTAAATACATGGCATGGCATACAAGTCAAGACAATGCCCACTCATAATACAAACTTTTGACTTTAAAACCTTATATTTCATTAATTAATTATTGGGGATTTCAATTTGTGAGGAAGGCAAATTGACCTACTTACACCAGATTAAGAATATTTAGTCTCTTTCAAAATGAAAGAATTTGACAATATCATTCCAATAATGTGGTTGGAAAAAATTGGTAGTTGAGTGCCTATTTTCCAACATAGCCTATTTCATTGTATGAAAAGACATAACTTCATTCAAATTCAATTTTTTGACTTCTACTCTTTTGATAATGAGGGGATTTGACAATGATCCTTTAGTGACATGTATTAGACCTCCCTATTTCTAGGTCATCAAATTTCCTCATGGCCTAATTCATTGAATACAACACAAATTTTCTTGTGGTAAGGCTTCTAACTATAATAGTGGACCTACATATAATTCAAATTAACTAGAATACATTATGATTGAGTTTTGATCTTCAATTGAATTGTCTATGTTTGACTTCATTATGAATTCAAAATTAATTAGTAGTTTCAACAAAAATGTCCATGTAGGTATGCCAACCTATTTTTACATAAAACACTAATGTATTTGACTATTGGGTTGCCAAAAATTAAATAATAAACAAAGTTGAATTTTTTTGGAAATTACTTTAGAGGTAGTTAAAAAAAACCCCAAAAAAATCCTACAAATGACGAATTATTCAAAAATGGTCTTCATGCAAAACTTAAAGTAAATTAATAAATTAATAAATTTACCACTCTCTTAATATTCCTATAAATATGGCATTGAGTTTTTGTTTTTTTTAAATTAAAATTTTTCTTAATTCTCGAAGTGACTATAGAACCACTTTTTCACCCTCTTTTTTTTTTACACAGCTTTTTCCAACTTTAATTAATGATTTCGCATGAATTGCCAACCCTGAAAGCAACGAACTCTACAAAACCACGTTCATTTCGGGAATAATCATTTCCATTTTAGGCGCCAACACTGTGACAGTAACTGGTCCAGGTGTCATTACATTCGTCGTGATCGAATTCATTCGTTTCGGTGGATGATTGGGGGTAGCTACCGGATTACCGGCCACGGGCATGGATGCCCGCGTCCGTCCGTCTGTCTCCAGCTTGGAGGTTTACTGGTGAAGCAACTCGGTGGAGTTCAGCATGGATGGTAGCATTGCGGGAAGAAGCTTGTGCATCTCATATCGTGCCCGAGATTCTTCGTGATTTGCAATTCCTGTGTTCCAATGGCGCGAATGAGCGGCACCGCGCTCTTGCTCCTGGTGTGCACATTGCTCCTGGTGTCCAATCTGGGTGGATTGGACGCGGCGCGATTCACCGAGGAAGAGCTGGAAGACATGGAAGGTCTCACCCCGGAAGAGCGGTCTCTCTTGACACAGGAGCAGGTCGGCGACAACACCGAAGATTTCAACCCGTTGAAGCAAACCGGAAGATTAGCCGGGGAGGACGATGTGGAGATTGTGGAGCAGCCGGAGGATCTCGACGATCTCGTGCTTAGGAACAAGTACGTGTTGATGGAGTTTTTCGCTCCTTGGTGCACGCATTGCACGGCATTGCAGCCGGAGTTTGCGAAAGCGGCCACTGCATTGAAAGGTGAGGGTGTGGTGCTGGCGAAGATGGATGCCGTCGAGCATAACGAGTTCGCCTGGGATTATGGCGTGAAGGCGTACCCGACTTTGTACTTCTTGGTCGACGGCGTGAAGGAGCCTTATACCGGAGGAAGAACCAGGTCAGAATACTTTTCTTTTTCCCGATTTCTTGCGATGAGATTTTAAATCCTTGATTATGAGTAGTTTGGTCTTATCAATGGACCATAATTACGTCACATAACTTCAGTTGATCACGCAAAGGCGTTAGGATTTTCAGGGTTTAAGCAGACCTTTGTGGTTTTAAACCCTGTCAACATGCTGTCGAAGTAATGTGAAACGATTTTTACCTTTTGGATGCGCATTGGATATTGCAAATGTGCTCGAACACTTTCGAAAGTATGCGGAATCTTTTATTTACTGTTTGCGTGTGTTGAGCGTTCATTGATAGTAGGGTGTGTTTGATATTATCAGAAAAGAATTTCTCATTTACTTGTAATGCCCTGTGATAATTAACCCCTAAATGCCTAAGGCCTTTTTTGAGCTTCTTGGTGTTTGCTCAAAATTAAACAAAAAGTCCAAAATTTTGATAATTTTTATCAATTTAAAAAAATTGTGATTGTAAGATTAAACTAAACTCGTTATCCAATGAATTCAAACTAAACTTGTTATGGATCACATAGGAAAAGAAAACACAATAATATTATTTATGGATTGAAAGATTATAATGTTTGATCAATAGGGTGTCAAAACTATGAAAAATGATTTGAAGTCTTTTAATCCTCTTTTTACATGTCAATTTTAGAATATTGAGGTTTCTGGAAAAAATATGAGGTTTAAGGACATTACATGCATAATTATAATTGATTTATCAAAATCTACTCTTCAATTTCTTTAAATGAATTTCAAATGGGATTATTCCCCCAAGATTGAGGCTCATTATTTAAACACTAAAAAATCAAGATTTGCAATAGACATACTTGCACAAAATCCTCAATAGAAAAATCATATTTTTTTTTTTTTTTCAAAATCAGTTTTGATGCTTAAATCAGATTTTAAAGGATATTCAACTGAAAAAGAAAATATCAAAAATAGGACTTTGGTAAGATTTTATTAAACTTCAAAATTTAGTTGACACCAAAATATGATGCCTTGGGCATTTTGGGCATTTAGGGTTAAGGTTTAATGATGATCCCGGAAGAGATGTGCGAGTAATAGTGACATCACAGTTTCCAGTCTTTATTCATTTTTCAGGGGGAATCTGATGGCAGTGTATAATTTAGGTGCTTCTTTTAATACCTCAGTCCGGCTTTTTGTTCAGAGCAACAGGTGGTTGTGTTGTAATGGCAGGGGGAGAAGTTTTCAATAATGTGTGATTGTACTATTCCCTGGTTCAGTTTGAATTGGTTTTCTTTAACTTTTGTCTTCATGCAACGGTTGCAGCGATGCCATCATCACGTGGGTCAAGAAAAAAATTGGACCTGCTGTCATCATTGTCCAGTCTGCTGAAGAGGTGTTGGAGAAGGAGATCCCTGTCGCTGTTGCCTATCTTGATAGCGTTGAAGGTAATGATGCCGACGAGTTGAACGAGGCAGCAAAGCAGCAAGATGGAGTCGAGTTCTACATGACTACAGATGCTCAACTTGCCAAGAAGATTGGCCTCGACAAGAAGACCCCCGCTCTTGTTTTGCTGAAGCAGCAGAACGAGAAGGTTGTTACTTTTGGTATGTGGCATTTCATTACTTGAACAATAGCAAACCCCTTCTCTCTCATGTTTGAATGAGTGTGTTGCGATGGTAGGAGTGTGAAATGATGCGTTATACTGAAATGACATTGGTATGCTCAGATGGGACGTTTGAGAGGAAGGCGCTTGGCGACTTTGTGTCAGCGAACAAGCTTCCCCTCGTAGTCACATTCTCTCGTGAGGCAACAGCTCGTATTTTTCAGTCTGGTGTCACTAAACAGGTAGTTTGTTATGCCGTTTGTACCTTATCCCGAATTTTATTGGTAGCATGTGAAGGGAATAATTGTATGGAAAATCTAACCTTTGTGCCGTGTATGTTGACAGCTGCTGTTGTTTGCAGATTCTGATGAGTTTACGAGAATTCGTGCTAATTATGAAGAAGCAGCTAAGTCCTTTAAGGGGAAGGTATGTGTTATGACTTAAAACTGCGGAATTTCTGAACCAGTTGCCAAAACTATAATGTTGAATATGATTCTGAATATTGTGAAAACGTTTGATAAATGCAGATTGTATATGTCCTTGTGAATCTATCAGACAAGGATGTAGCTACTCCGGTTCTGGATTTCTTTGCCTTCGACAGCTGGAAGACTAGGGTAACGCTTTTGATGTGAATTATTTTTTGGGGGGAGGTATAGGTTGATTATATGTTTTACATATGTATAATGTTGGTGAAAACCTTGTTGGGAATGTCTCGAGATTGTATTTGATGCAGTTTACTGTGTGAGTTTGTATGTTTAATATTCCGGATTTGTCTGAATATTTAGTAGAGTGCATGAGGTTCTTTGAACTCCAATGCTGATGTTCTTGGCTCTCGATGCAGCTCATGGGATTTGCGCCTAAGGAGTCTGGTTCCAAGTATTTGTATGATGGAGATTACAGTGTTGAGTCGCTGAAGGTGAGTTCACAAGGTCATGTTCGAAATGACATGTACGCTACTCGTGTTAGTTTTCATGAGCCGTTTGCACAGTGCATTGAAGTCGTGTAGTATACAAGCTTGAGATAATGGGTTAAAACTGGACCTTGATTGAACTCTCCGTGCTATTTCACTATAGGAAGAAAGCATTTACCAAACCTTTATTTCATCGTTGCAGCAATTCTCAGAGAAGTTTTTGGCTGGAGATCTTCCTAAGTATCTCAAGTCACAGAAAGCGCCTGCTAAGGTGAGACGTGTATTATTGGGATTAAGTTTTTGGATTTGTGTAGAAATTCTGTGTTCAATGATCTCTCAAGAGAATAGTGGAAGTATCGCCGACTTGCCTTGTGTGTTGCTGTTTATTTAAAATGAAGTGAAGCTAATGGTTGGCAGATATTGGTGTGTGCAAGAATGATGGACCTTTGAAAATTGTCGTAACCTCAACTCTTGAAGAGATAGTCTTTGACGAAAACAAGGACGTCTTGCTTGCGGTACTAGCATAACCTGAATTACTTCTCTGTGCATGTTAGGTCACTAGCTGGAAAGCCCTATTGATATATCCACTGTGTTTCGTTTTGCACCGTCTGTTTCTACATTTTGTGCTTGACTTATTAATTATCCTGCATCTGAGGAGCACATACTGCATTGCTTACTCGCAACTGTTTCTTTCGTGACGAGAAAACCTAGGAAGATTAAAGTACGAAATTCTGTTGTAAGCATTATCTAAGGGCAACTAGCACTAGGAATGCTCAGGTATTTATGACTTTTTATCCGATGTTCCAAAACGCCAAAGTAAAGAATGGTTTATGAACGTGCTTATAATAGACTGTCCGCTTCCATCATTCTTCCATCGTCGCGTCTTCGCTCTCAGGCTTCTCTGCTCTAACTTGTATTTAAGATAGGACGACCTCCTCTTATGCATGGATTATCTTCCTCTCCAGGTCTATGCTCCATGGTGTGGTCACTGCAAATCTCTGGTGCCAGAATACCAGAAGTTGGGAGAGGCCTTGGAGGGCGTTTCCTCGATAGTGATTGCTAAGATGGATGGCACCAAGAATGAGCACCAGCGCGTCAAGGTACTTACATTTTAGTATTGAATTATCGTTTGGCAACTTCTTTTTTTCACGATGTTGATCGTCGAGTCCAGCTTTTTAATAAGTACTGTTTTAATACTTGAGTATGTCGAAATGTTCGTGGTTGCTTTAACAGAATATTCGTCTTATCTTGGGAACCTGTTTGCAGATTGAGGGATATCCTACCCTTCTTTTCTTCCCAGCAGGAGACAAGAACTCTGAGCCGGTAAGTTTTCGTTTGATAGTTCGTTATGTTTTAGTGGTTTGATGAGTTTGTCTTGACTTTGATTATTACTGAGTTATCATGTGCCCATTCATGGCATGGTGTTGGTGTTTTCGGCTTGGCAGGCACTTTCAGTGTTGTAACGACGTTTGGGCTATGCCTGATTATTGCAGATTCTTGTTAAAACCGAGAGGAAAGCAGGTGCCGTCCTCGAGTTCTTGAAGTCTAATGCTAAAATTCCATTCGAAGCGCCTGATATCCCTGAGGACGATGAGGAAGAGGAGGAAGCAGGTGAAAGCGACGAAGAGGCAGATGTGAAGGATGAACTTTAGATGATTCTAGGTGATTACTTCAGAATAATTTTACAGTATTTGAGGGTGAGAAATTAAGCAATCCAAGGTTCTCACATCCGCAAGTTTTCGCTTCATTTTTCTAGCTGGTGTGACGCATCAAATGTGGCCATTCAATCATGAGAAAACTTATGACAAGGACGGTCAGGACCTAATGTGAAGCTGACGTGCGGGAAAGTGCAGTTTTTTGCAATTTTGGAGCTATGAGGTTTCCAATGCTCTTATTATTCATTACTTGGGTTTTCAATCCCATTTCCAAATCTCCTTCAGCTGTGATGCTCTATTCCTAATCAGCACTTCATTTGAGCTTTGTTTGAACCCATTCCAAACATTTGTGTGATTTTATACCAATAGTTGATATCTTTCAATTTGAAGTACCAAATTGTGTTCGAATGATTTTATACCAGTATTGAAACTCTTTTATGCATGACATTACTTCCAAATTTTCTGACGCTATTCTTGGTTCAAGAATTGAGGGAAATAAGGTTATTTGTTACTTTCACAAGGTTATTGCACTTGGTGCATTTGCCCATCTGGCATTTGCTGTGGAACATGATTGGATCATTTTAGCTGTTTTAAGGTAGAGGTCCATAAAGTGTCCATCTGAGAGCTGAAAATGAGTTTAGGGAGGTTAGACTTCTGGAAATATTTTTTGGTCAATTTTCCTTGAAAGACAAATGGAATTGGCATCTAATTCTAGTCATTTCATATTTTTTGGAGCTTCATGGAATTAGTTATGAGTTTTTGAAATTGAAACATGGTGGTCATCAAAAGTGTCCACCTCTTGAAATGTACACAGTTAGTGCAATGAGAGAAAGAAAAATGTACTTTTGTGTTAGAGGACTTTGTTGGAGCCCAAGCACTTCAATGACCTCCTACCTTAAATTATTAGGAATTTTTTTAAGAAAGATGCAAATATTAGTTAAATTCTTGATTATACATATCTTGAGTATAAATGGTTGGTTGGGAAGCATGTGTCAAATAGGTGTATTATGTAAATTAATGACATGAAGTTTGGAGTGTGGATTCAAATTTAGACCCCTAAAGTTTTATCACTAAATAACCACTTCACAATTGCATGTTCCATTGCAAAGAGTCAAAAAAAGTTTAATTATTTAATTTGCACATTCAATTGTCAGATTTGCACTTTCAATTGTCAGATTTGCACTAGACTAGTATGAAAAAAAAATAGAAACTTTTATGTAGTAGGTTGCAAGATATCTTCATTTTTTTGTTCCTTTTCATTTTAGATTATGAGATATTGAATCCTCTCAACTTGAGATTTTGCAATATAAGTTTTTGAGGTAAAAAATCTTGAGAGGTTAGGGGAACAATTGAGCAAAAAGGAATTTGATTTTCATCCTTTAGAAAATTATTAAGTAGAAGCAAGTGCAAAATGGAAAGAAAATCTAAATTGTTAACAACTCAAAAACACCAATGAGTTTGTTCTAGAATGCTATTAGAACCCTATGAACCTTCTTATTTCTTAATTGTTAAAATTGAGTTAAAAAATGAGTCATGTAAGATACTACGTGTGTATTAATGCAAATACTGCATCTTCTGAGCTCATTGTGAGCGGGATTGTAAGTCATTTAAGATATTTTGCAAGAATATACTCTAATTGTCCAAAATTCAAGTCTTCATAATTTTCACATAAATAATCCAAATGAGGATTGAATCAAAGTTTTTTTATGTAGATACAAATATTTTCTAGGATTTTTTTTTATAAATAATCTATTTTGAATATTTATATCTTGAATATTTTAATTTTGGATATTGTAGAATAAATTTTGAAACAAATTTTTATAAAATTAATAACTTGAAATTGATGTATAGAAATTCTAATGTATACATAAGCTATACTTTTTCTAAACAAATTGAAAATAATTCTTTGCAAAAATTTAGGGATTTAGAAATCCTCTTTGCAAAACTATTTCAAAATAACTCTCAACTAGAAGTTGAAAGGGTATTAAATCACAAATAAATAGAAAATGTGTATAAGTTGAATTTTTGTACACTTGGTCCTTATACCATTAGATTATTTCAAATCCAATTGCTTGATAATCTAAATATATATATATATATATATATTCAAAGTACCAAAAATGTTGTTTGAAATTTTTTCATGTTTTATCTATATAAAAAAAGAGTAAAGAAGAATTTTAAAATTTTGAATAGAAAAAATGTTAATTTTTCTTCAACTATAGATGAGTGAATTTTTAGCACTAGATTGTAAAGCAAGAATGATTTCTTGGTACACTTATACATTTTAGTATTTACAAAAAAGTGTCAAAGTTATAAAATTGCCAATTTGTGTCTACATCTATGGAGTACTTGTAACATGAAAACACCAATCAATGATTTTTCTTTTAAATGTCATTACCATATCAATCTAATATGTGATAAACATAAAAGTTCAACATTCCAGTAAGTCCGTTTGTCAAAAAGATGACTTTAGGTCTTGATAATCTACAATAAATGTAAAGTTACATTCCAACTTCCAAGTAATAAACAAACCCCTTTTATTTTTAATTATGAATCTATCAAGTAAATCCTTCATCATTTGGGCCTTCCATCACAATCAAACTCCTCTCAAAGTGACAATGTACAAAACTAAGCATCGTAGCAACAACTTAATTAAAAGACACAAGGTAAAGACCTAGATTAGAAGAAATGAAATGATTTTGATTACAGATCAAGATATCATTAGATTAGTTAAATAATTAAAAAAACGATTATTGTAGGACCCTTTGTCCTTATAACAATGACTTGCTATTTAAACATTAGATATTTTTTGAGGCCTCTAGTAGACTACGAGTTCTCCATAGTTCTCAGACTATGGGATTGTGGATGCACTAGTAGTCCAATGTGGTAAAGAGATTGCCATGTCGGATAATATTAATTATTATTTTTTAAACTTAATTTTTTTAGTTTTAATTTTAATTAATTAATAGTCTTACTGCCTTGTTGTGGTTTACAACATGAGGAACCAAGTCAAAACTACTCTTAGAGGCATGAGAAAACATCTAATATAAGAACTTCACTTCAAAAATAAAGCATGGTTCACATTATTGAATTTAAAAATATTTTTGTTGGATCTTTGTGGTAGTCGAAAAGGGGCAACTAGATTATTGTTGATTTCATTTTTTGGACAATTAATGAATAAAATAAAAAAATTTAAAAGTGCCTAAAATAGGTGTACCAAAAAATGATTTTAGAATAGAGGTTACATATTTATGCCAAATTTTTATAGAGGTTGATTTTAGAAACATGTTCCAATTGTGTATAACTAGAATTGATTTCAAAAAGATCATTTCATCATTGAGATGCTTCCCAAGTCAATATTTCACTAAATTTTACAACTAAGTGCATATTTTGAAAGCTATGAAAGAAAGACAAAAGGTATTAAATTTTGAGGCCTTTCAAACAAAGAAAAGCAATAGTAAAAAAAATTAGAAATAATAAATTGAAAGCACAATTAGAATTTTTTTAAAGTTGTTAAAAATCAACCACCATTCTACCCCCAATTTAAAACCAATTCATTCTCAATCTACAAGATGCTCACTTGATTTGAGGTACTCTCAAACCTGCTCTCAAGTTCTAAAGAATAGTCTAAAGCCAAAAGAATGTTGTCGGATGTCACATGCCACATTCCTTGGAAATTATATGTACAAAATTGTGTTGGGTGAGGGTTAACCCCTAATTACCCAAGTAACCATTATTTGGTTACTACTACTTTTTATTCAGTTATCCTATTTTCAAATTTCAATTTTTTTAAAGTAAAAAGTATTTCTAAAAAATAGATTGTGTTATTAATCCAATGGTGGTAGTTTCATCAAATTCCAAATTAAACTTTGCCTTGTGAGGGTTTTTTAAGTTGAATAATAGTGTAGTTCACAGCTCATGTTGGTTCACTTTGAGCATGGATTGAATAGTCAACCAACCAATGCAATTGTTGCCCACCTCAAAAAGAGTAGATCTAAAAAGCTCAAGGAAAGACAAGTGTGTCCATTCTTGTTTTGTTTTTTCATACAAACACTACTTTCATTTCAGTGATCACCATGCATTGCTCAAGTTGGCAATTTTGAACCATTTTGAAAGCCCCCCCCCCCCTTGGGTGGGTAGGTAGGGAATAAAAGGATGATAGGGTAGTTGCTTATGCTTCAAATTTAATACATCCTCCCTTTATTAGCTTTTAGAACATGCAGTTAGTTTTAAATTTGGTTGAAGAATTGACTATGTGAGGAAGGTCCAAGTGAGGAATGGAATTTTTTTGTCCATATCTCTAAATAATCTGAATCACATGCATTAACCCTTCAAGGATGTGTCCCCCCTTCACCAAGGTAGTCATCAAAATGCTTGGATTATTAGACCAGTAGGTACATTATTTGTTTCTTTGTGTATTCAAGTCATCCATTAGCCACTTTTCAACCTCAATATTGTCTTAGGTTATTTTAGGAACATCAAATTGGTCACCGTAGAAATCACTCTTTTGGTATCATGCAAATTATTTGCTTAAAAAAACCCAAGAGCACTCATTGGAGATTAAACTATTGTGCAAGACCTCCCCTTTTCACACAAAATTCCAAAGATGAACATCTACATTTCTATCGTATATAGAAATATTCTTTGTCATCCATTGAACGTTTTGTATTTGCAACGACATTAGAAGGCTAACTTAGGGTTGCTTTACACTTAGAGGCAAAGCCAATTTGTGGTGTCAAAGGCCCCAAATCCTCACTTGTGATTGGTCAAAAGGTTGAAATTGGCCCCAACCCTTACACCAAGAGACTAGGTCAATTTGGTAGAATGAATTTTTTTCAAAAAAGACATGATCTAACATGGCTCAAGCTTGCTAAATTGGGTGCACTAAAAATGGAAGGCCAATTCTTGGCCTAGGAGCTAATGCAAAATTTCAATTAATTTTTTTTTAATAAAATATTATTTTTTTCAACAAATCAAATTCGTTGGATTTTGTACAATTGGCCTCAAGGGAAATTGGCCGAGTCTCTAGAGGCCAAAGGGGAATTGGCCGACCCGTCTCTCTCTCTTTTGTAGGTTTTATTGAATCGGCCCAACTTCTTAGCCTCAAGGCCTTTACATATGGGGAAGTTGACCCCCGTTATAATCTTATTCTAATGAGTAGTTGAGGCTGGTTTTAGTCTTGAAGGGGCTAAGAGTATCGCCACCTATTCACTCTAAAGCAACACTATGAAGCAAATCAATGGAGGACATTTATTATGCTCCAAATGCACCCATCTCCTTCAAATGGACTCTATTATAAGCTGGAGAATGGAGGTGGGGTGAACCTTGAATGGACCAATTTAGCAATTGAATGAACCGAGGAAAAATTATTTTTCTATTCCAAGAGCCAATCATTGTCTTTGATTTCCACACATCTCTTTACAAGTTGCAAGTGGATGGATTTTGGGAGACCTATGGTCACAAATAGGTGCCTATGTTCCAAATCTTAAAAAATTTACGAGTAATTCAAAAATGCTTGAAAAAATATACAAAATCACTTGTGTTAGGTACCACATCTTTTTTCCTTTCTCTGAAAAATGATTGAAAAATATTTTTGTCCATGAAAGCCTATTGAAAAGGCGGACTAGCCCTTTAATGGTTGCTTTTAGAGCATACTACCTTATTAAAAGATCAATGGTGCAGAACCTTTACATTGTTGCTTCAGCATAAATGGGTGACGATACTCTAAAATTTTGTGCAATTGACCTCAAGGAGAATTGGCCCAGCCTCTAGATGTAAAGTGGCCCTTATGGATGTAATGTACGTTCTCTCTTTGCAAAACCTCACCCCTCCCCTTTTGGTCCAGAGCCAATTATAAAGCTATTGAGTAAAGAAGTACCGTGCCAGTGAAATGAGGACACGCATACCTTTTTAATGAGGATACGCTTCAGTCAGTTCAGGGGACTACAACAGCAACCCGCAGGGCCAGGGGGGACTGACCCCTCACTCATTGGCCAAGGGTACAATATCAGGGTAAATGTAAAAAAATTGCCCCTTATTTTGTGCCACGTTTCTTTTTCATTTCTTCATCCCTCTTGCCTAATTTGGGCCCTCCGATTGCAAATACGAATTCCAAATTTTCAAATTTTATCATATGTTGCAAACAAAAAAGTTCAGAGTTTTTCCTAGAGGTAAAGGACGGGGTAATGTTGGGGTCAATTCACCTTGGTCAACCTCTAGGCATTACAATCGTTAGGCCCTTGGTGCCCCAAGGGAACAAAAGTGTCCTCGCATAGTGTCAAAGTCCAATTCAAAGTGTTGTAACTTTTGCATCCGATATTTGAATTTAATAAATCTTGTTAGAAAATTTGTACTCTCTCTTCTAATTTGTGTGGTAAAATTTTTAGATCAATCCAAGATGTATTGATTTTCTAGAAACCATTCAAAGTTCACATGCTCAATTTGAGTCTCAGATTTGAGTTCATCAAACTACATTTTGATGGTTGCAACTTTGGGGGCTTGTATTTCCTTCGTCCAATGTTTGTTTTCAATAAATAAAAATTAAAAATGGTTTTGTTCTCCTTGAAAGCTAGTTATTGCGGTAAAATTTCATGTCAATCCAATTTATTTTGAGTGTTTGAGAGCAATTCAAAATTCAAAATCTGGACATTTTTGGATTACTACAAACTTTGATGACTTTTTTGTTCTTCATACAATGTTCGTTTTCAATAAAAGAATTTAGAAAGTTGTGCATCCAGTCTAGTAAGTGTGGTTAAAATTTCATATCAATCCAAGAAGTTATGAGTGACCTAGAAGCATTTTAATAGGAGGTTTAGCCTTACATGTGTTTTTTGTTACTTTTTTTTGCTATTTTTTTACAATTCAAAGTCATTTTGTAGACACAATTAGTCAATTGAATGAAATTTTCTTTAGCCAACGCGTTTTTATGTTGGTTTTGAAGCACTATATACTTTAAAGTTTTTCATTTGAGTAGGTTTAGAAATCAAATTTCACCTCCAAATGTGTAACATGAAAATTTCAACATCCTTTTTCATCACTAAAACATTATAATCTTGCAATCTATTTGGCCAAATGACTCCAAATTTGATTCACATCATCTACAACATGTACACTACAAGATTATATGGTTGAGATTTCTATACCTCGGGGACATTTAGACCTAAGGTAGCGACACCCATAAGCGTGAGTGTACCTTGATACCAACTGTAGAGTTCCCTAAAAATGCTCCCAAAAGTTTCTTGAAACCGTGTCCGTGCTTAACTGCGGTTGGTGGTCCCTGATTTTTGTAGATTTTTGTACTAGAATCGAGGCAGATTTATTAGAGTGCGGTATAGGGTGCCCTAGGGAGTTCAACTTTGAAAATTTGTAGAAATTAGATGCCTTATCCTAAAATTCTAATTTTTTTTTTGAAAATTCATGATTTTCAATTGCTAACATTGAAAAAATAATTTTTTTTGAAAAATTTGCCTCCAACTATGCTGAATTGCTTAATTTGACGGTTATGGGTGTTCCTACCTTATACCACTTCAAAAAAAATGGTATTTTTAAACCCCCACAAGTCCTAGGTGTTTAGGGATTAATAAAGTGTAGATAGTGTAATATAGGGGCACTTTAAAGCACCAAATTTCAAATTTTTAGGCAGGTTATTAGTCACCTCTAAAGAAATTATTCTACCCAAATTGTTTGATAATTTGCAATCCTTGAATAATATTTTGTGAGTTCTCAAAGTTGAAAGTATAAATTACCTACACATACCATTAGAATTCTTCTAAAGTTCAAATGCTCTAGTTCCCATTGGTTGCCTCAAAGAATCTTCAACTCCCATTTGGATGATGGTGTGAACCTTTTGCCCAAGGTGAAGTTGGAGTCTTGAAAAAGTTGATGAGATAAATCAATCCAAGTAACACTTTCCAATTAGTTTCTTTGAGAAATGTCAAATTGTCTAACGTTAAGCAACCAAGGTCACTTATAAGGTCAAAAGATAATGAAATTTAATTAATTCAATGTTATTAAGTTCTCATAGTTGTTAATAATGTAAAGATTTTATCCTATAAGTAGTTTTGTTTAATGCCTAAGAATGCATTTATGAGTGAATGAAGTCACAAAATGGCCAACAAATAGAGACTCCTTTTGTGTAAAACGATGTAGATGAATCAATTAGATATGGGCTCTTTTCTAACCTTATGTATCTTTATTATTATTTCCTTTGAGCATTCCTTCTTTTTCTTATTAAATTTATACAAATATTTCATATAAGGCTTAAAGCATACAGGAGTCAATCTCTTAAAATCTAACAAGTGCCTTTTGCTTAAGCTTAAGCTTCCATGCTCTTCGCTACATGTCTCTAAGATCTTGGTATGTGGATATAAGTTCAGAGCTTAATCTTTAAGCCTATTCACCTTGGCCATTTATGGACTTATAAATCACTAATAAACACTACAACAATATTTTCTAGCCTTCTTTAAGGCTAATAATGTTTATAAACTAATTTTAATTGGATGTTCAATCCACATAAAGCATTTATATGGTGTTAATCTCAACTTCACATAAAGCTATTCAACTACATTGATTATTTGCTATTACTCATTAAATTATTAGACTCAAATTAGAGTTTGTGTTCCACATTACAATTATTGTCTAATAGATCAAGCACTTACCTAATTAGCCAATAGCCCATGACATATCATAGTGTAAGAGACAAAGTATAATAGTATCTATTCTATCTTCTCTTATGCTAGTCAATACTCACTTTATTTACCTTTACTTCTTAGATTTATAGTAAATTTACTTTTGCATGATTTCACCTTGTACCTTAAAACGGACACTACATGTCAAATATGTTTACTCCATGCCATCCCTCACTATTGCTATTCTATGCATGTATGTGTTTCTAATTTGACATACTTAACTTTCAATTTTCTTAGAACACTCATGTAAGACAAACTATTATATTTGTATAAGATTCCTTTTATAAGAGGTTATCACATTCCATACCAACAATAGTTTTGCACAATTGGAAATTCCTCACATGCTCTATCTACTTGATTGCCCTTAGTATCTCATGTATCTATCTAAAATCTTCATGTTTATTGGACAATCCTCAATTACATATCCTTTGTACAATTTTTTGTCCACCTTTACATTCAACTATTCATTCTAGTGGATCTATAGACACGAATTCTCCAAAGTTCAAGTTGATTCGATTATATAATTAATCATGAAACATACACCACCATGCCAAACAAATGATGATTTAAATCCACATCAATTACCTGCTTGCAGGGTGAATGCAAGAAACACCGGTACTATTTTGCGTCACAATTGGAACGATGGAGTTTCCATTTGCCATATCTTTTGGGAAATGAAGTCCATGTACTTGAAATTTTTATTGGAGATGGTTAACTTGGAAGTCCTCAGATTCCTTATTTTTGAGAAATTTTGAAAAAAAATCCTTTAATTAAATTGTAATTTACCTAATTTGTCACACTTTGCGTTTTAGGGTTTTTTAGTACTATGGGGCATCCAAAAATGATGATGTACGTCTAGGATTGTTGTGGGCTATTGCCACAATAGAAGGGCATGTGCCCACCAAAGGGCATTTAAAAAAAAAAAATTCTTTGTCCTCAACATGCATGCAAATAGGGGTCCCTTGCCCATAGCGCTCCAAACATTTATGATGGTTTCAACTTTTAGTTTTTGGTGAAATGTAATCACTATCAAGTCTCTACAAATGGCCAATTTTTAGTTTTTTTTTATTCATGATTTTCTAATTATTATTAATTTATACTTAATTTTATCTACTTTTTGTGACAAACTGTCATTTTTTTCAAAGAGTACTATTTTAGTATTATTAAGTACTCAAAAGTACTATTGGCCGTTGATTTTTCGGATCAACAGCTGAGATCGCTCCATTTTGTAGTACTAGGAGTACTAGGTAGAAAAAACGCAGTTTGGGCAGAACGCTCCCTAAATCGTTTGGTGTTTCTTGCATCTACCCTGCATTATAGTTTAAAAGCTCCTCTTTAACATATAAATCAAATAAACTCAACCACAAGCATTCCGAGCAAGCATTAAGAGGTAGGAACTACAAATAGGTAGAGCAAAAAAACTATTGCAAGAACACATATTTATACATGGAAATTATCACACAAAAGAACTTGCACTTACTAACACTCATCATGAACCTTTATGTCTAATAGACGCATTGTTTCAAGCTAGATTCTAAGTCTAATTTGACCTTTATTATCTTCTTTACGTCTTTTCCATTCTACTCTAATAGACTTATAACATATTTTATTTCATTTAGAGACTTGAAAATAGTATGTCTCTAAAAATTCAAACCTAGAAGAGTTTAACTCAAGAAGTTTATTCAACAAATTCAAATAAAAAATTTCATTTCTTTTCTAACTTGAAGTTGCTCCTTCTCAACCATTTTTTCATTTTCATCTTTGGGAAAAAAATTGTGTTCTCCACACTTGTGCAAAAGTAGTGCACTTTGGGCACATGTGGAAGGTGGACAATCTCTTTGTGGGCTCGTGTAAATTTAGTAGAAGTCCTTGTATGCCAAGTTTGAGCTCCAAATTTGCATTTCAAGGTCAAAAATAGTACTATCTTCTCCCCCCTCAAATGACCAATGTAGCCATCCAATTAGGGGCTATTTAAAAATAGTAATTTTTTTTAAATGAATAAAATTATTCTATTTCTACAACTATCACATGTACCTTTATTTCAAATTCCATATAAAATTGTCATTCGGCACAAAAGTTATGACCAAAAAAACACCTATTTAAAGACAAAAAGACAAAAAAAAATAGGACAAGTGTTTCTTGCAATCACCCTACTACTAGTGTCATTCTTTTTGTGCATCAAATATACTTTGGTATCACCTACATTTCATTACACTTTTAGCCTCCTATACTTTGCATCTTTGAAAATTTGTAACTAATTCTTCAATGCCTCCAAAAATTATGAAACCACTTGCATTTTGATTCACAATCCTTGACCAATGTACAAAAATTGTTGTACATTTTCTAGATTATATCGGTTATGCCACAAAGCTTAATATTCATGCAATTTACGTGAACTTGCCTTAAGGTCCTTTCCCACCTAGTGTTTGCAAACACCATACGTTAAAAGATAAAACTTCCGTATAAGAAAGAAATAATCTTTTTTTATGGAGCTCAAGTTTGGAACTACTTTGAGAATTTTTTAACTATGTGTAGTTCACACATGACTCATATTTCTTCAACTTTACACTACAATTAGAGATCACCTATTGTGGAAAAAAATCAAAATTTCAAAATCTGAATGATTTTGAAAATTAACAAATCATCTTGCTAGATCTAAGGAAGATTAATTGTAAAGAATTTCCAAATCTTGGTAAAGATGTCAATACAATTTGCTGCCAACAAATGTCCACTAAACATTGAGTGGTGAGGTCTTTTCTAAAATGATATTCATTTTTCAAAATGAATCTTCAAAGGGTACAAGACAATTTGAAGATGAGAGCTTGATCACTCATTATCAAAACGCAAGAATTGTATTCAATGCATAACTTCAAATCTCATTTTATCATAGTTGAATAAATTTTTGTAAGAAATTTTGAACTAAAAAAGGTTAGTAAATCAAGCTAATTGTCATCTCTAAAAATCCATTAGAGATTTCAAGCCTCCAATTGAAAGTTAGGGACAAAATTCACAAAAAATGCTTGAAATTGTCAAAGAAAATGTCCCTCCCAACCCCTCTTTGAATTTTGTCCCTAATTTTCAATTGGAGGCTTGAAATCTCTAACAATTGAATATGACAGTTAGCTTTATTTACCAACTTTTCTTAGTTCAAAATTTCTTAAATTTTTTTATTCTACTATGACAAAATGAAATTTGAAGTTCTACATTGAATACAAATCTTGCTTTTGACTTAACTAGGTATGAACGGTTGAACTCTTACTAATTCTAATTTACATATCCCACATGGGTCGTTTTACCTCCCATCACCCCACTTGTATAAAGATATTGCCTATGAGGTAAACTTGCCTATGGTAGTCAAAATAAGTGGTTTGTCTTGTTGCCATTAGCAAAACAATTCATTTTTTTTCATGCAAAGACAAATGTGAGAAATAAAGGAAACAACTGGAATTTTATTTTTTGGACAAAGTATGAAGTTTTATGAAGTTTTGAAGTATGCTGTCCAGTTAGCCCCAAAGAGTCTGTAGACTACTCCAAATCACTTGAAAAGTGTTTCCATGATGGTCATCTTGCCATCTAAAGCAGTCACAACATTTTCTAACATGGCTATAAGATTTCCTAATTAACATAGACATGACATGAAGGAATAATAAATAAATAAAATTATGACAAGTTTACACTATAAAGGTGTAAGTGTCCTATGACAATCACTAATAACTCCATGACCATCTCCCTAGGCATTGATTATGGCCACAAATTAGCCTAATATAGTCCTAGTCCCATTTATTTTAAAAAATATACTATGGATTGATGTGAGACTCTAATGCATGGTTTTCTAGGTGACTGCATTAGGCAGTTTGTCTATCATAGGCTAGTTTACCTTACATCCTCATACACTCACATTAGTAGAGAGTTCCAAATACACGCAGGCTAGATGCTAAAACATTTCAATATTTTTTATTTTTCCAAGTAGGTTCCTCTTAATTTCTGCCTTAGGCAACCACTGCTCTCATATAATAGGCTGTCAAGAGCTCCATTTGATAATTACCATATTTATGGACAATGCAACCAAATCAATAGAATTTTGTCAAAATTTCTACATTTCTACTAGTGTAAGACTAGTTGTCAAGTGCTGAAATCTTCATTTTTAGAAGATTGTCAAGTTCTTGTTTCAGACTACTTTTACAGTGGTGGGCCAACAAAAAAGAAGTGATTAATGGTTGTAGTAGTGCTCTCAAGTCCATGCCACCTCAGCTGCCATGTAGGTTCGGTTGATAGCTAAATACTTAGGTGGGAATGCACTACTATTTACAACTCATTTAATGTCACCATAAGACCAGGTGGGAATAGACCTTTATAGTTTTATGCCACAATGGAGGAAAAAACTTTTAACCATCTTCCCTCCCATCATATTGAAAAATTACAACACAATGTTCAATATCCCCCTTCCCCCTTAGTTACATTAAAGTCATTTTTTGACCAAATTGATTTTTTCTAATAATAGAAAGGGCTAAAAATTAGTGTCATTACAAAATGAATTTGGTGGATATTAGTGCAATATATTATAAATTAGTGAGTACTAATTTGAATATATTAAACATAGAATGGCTTTAGTAAATGAGTGTGAAACAACCCCTAGAATAAATTAATTGAGTGCAGTTGCAAGACCATCATTTGGGAAGTAATATAAAATGTGAAGGCTTATATGAGCTATTAACCCTTGAGTGCCCCAACGACGGAATTCCGTCTCTCCACCATGAAAGTTTGTTGGGTTTGACTATCATAAGCTTTTGAAGGGTACATTTGTCCTTTTTCCTATCGATGAAGGGTTATTCCTACTTTCAATCGATACAGTTAATTTTTTTGGATTTTTTTGAGTAACAATGTGATTGACATTAGTTGTGAAAGGTCTGGATTTTGATAAATATGAGCTGGGCGCTCAGGGGTTAAGGTAAAAAAAATCCGTCATGGGCATCATAGGCAGAATGAGGAGTTTGTCCTCATGCCATTGCTCTATTTTTAATAAAAAAAATCCCTACTTAAAGACAAGTGTAAGAATCAGTAAGAGCAATTCATTCTTTATTTTTTTTTGACAAAATATGAAATTTGTTGTAAAATTTTGAAATTTGTTGCCTATCATGGTCCAAAAGAGTCTCTAAACTACTTCAAAACCAACAAAAAGTGTATCCTCAATGGTCATCTTACTCATCTACATTTATGGCTTAGTTAGTACAACTACAATTGCTAGCCACCAATTGTTAACTCACACTATAAGAAACCCGTGTTTTAGGTGACGTTTTGTAATTTTTTCAAACGGATTTTAGGTGACGTCAAAAAAAAAAACTTGTATTTTTTTGTTGAAAATCACGTCCAATATAACATGTGGATGTTATATTGGACGTGATTATTGACAAAAGAACACAAGTTTTTTTTTTGACGTCACCTAAAATCCGTTTGAAAAAATTACAAAACGTCACCTAAAACGCGAGTTTTTTATAGTGTCATCTCCATATGGGCCATATGGACTCTTGATGTACAACATTGACACTTGATGCAAGGCCTAAGATGAATACAGTCATAATCTTTGAGTGCTTGAACTAAAGATAATAAAATAGCTTTTAAAAATCGTAGTGAATTATTGTAACTCCAACCTCCAAACTATTTGTGTTGTTGATTTTTGTAGAATATCTTTTCATTTTGTTTTCATTGATATTTTGCACAATTATTTGCCAAAACTTCATTGCTAAATCTTCACCTTTAGACTACTCAATTTTTTTTTGCCCTCTTTACATATATTTGCTAATATCTTTGTACAAGTATATCATTTCCCTCAAATTGCCTCAAATTGAAATTATTTCCCTCAAATTGATCACAAAATAAGTTTGTTTTACAAGAATAAATTATTACTTGGAATGAATAGGTAGTATTTGGATGAAATATTGTCATGTCTTACTTTGTTCATCATCCATAATATGGACATCAAACAACTTTGGAATTAATTGGAAGAAGGTGACTTTTCAAAATACTCACCATTCATCCCATGAATGGTTGAGAATTTAGGACATACTTCACACCAACTTGAATGAAAGTAGATGGAGTTAGTTCTATCTTTTCATCTTGATATATACTAAAAAATATTTTCCAATGCCCTCACCAATCTATTTTTTGTTTGCAATAAAATGGTAGATGACAAAATGCAACATATAGACTAAAACCTTATTGTCTTATCACCATAATTTTCTTTCATTCAGAGTGATATTTCATTCACTTTGCTATCTTTCATCTAATTTCACCTACAAAACAGTATTACTAATCACCATTGTGCCTATAAGAACGTACTTGTCCGCCTTGCAAAATCGATGTTTTGTTAAGAGGTCATCTAGTTTGCAAGTCACGTAGGCACCTTAGACTTGAAAAAATGTTTTTTTTTTCAAGCTTGTCAAATGGCTTGCAAAAAACACTCTTGGCTCATTGATAGGTTGATTACGTGGCACGTCATTCACTTGGTTTCTTTATCACTTGCCGGGTTTTTCAAGCTAGGTGGTGATGTCCTAAATTATCCTATGCTTGGGTTTGATTTGTTAAAAATAACTCAAAAAATAATTCAATATGATTTGTATTGAAATTTTCAAAAATTATAACCTGGCATAATTGAATAGTGTAGAAAATATTAATAAAAATAATTTGTATCCTCAAAAAAAAAATGATGAATAATGAAAATGAAAAATAATATACATACCAAGGTGATTGCTTTATAAATGTATGGAATACATAAGCTTACCAAGCTTAGTCATTTTTCCTCTTTCGAATAAAGATTGTGTTCATTGAAAGGGATTAAAACTTAACCAATCCTTTTGCTAATTTACTAAGCTAGGAGGATCCTACCGCTCAAGGTCACGAAAGATTTGGTAAAGCCTTAAGTACTACAATAAAGTTGTGAGGACCTTGCAAAAGGTCACAAAATATTCTAAATCGAGTTAACCCCTAAAGTCCCAAGGCCATTTTTATGCCCAAACCACTCAAAACTACCATTTTTGCTACATTCACTTATGAAATAAATTTTAAATAAATTTTTTAGAATCTAACCATAGGATCTTGTTCTACTCTTGTCTTAGATCATGTGATAAAAAATTTGTGATGTTTGATCGTGCAGACTGAAAGATATTAGCATTCAAAGTGGAAGAAAAGAATTTCTTCTAAGAAGTTGCTATGATTGCCTACAAAACAAGAAACTCCATAACTTTCACATCACTAATCCAAATGGAATGAATCAAAGCTTGTCATTTAGAAGAAAATATAATCTACAAGAAAAAAAATATTAAAATTTTTATTTCAATTTTTTGTGAATTTTTTTTGCTGCCCAGTCTCCCCCATTTTGAAGTTATTGTGGCATAACTTTCGCTCCCAAGCACCGATTGGAATAAAAATTATATATTCCCGGAAAGCTCATAAGTTTATCTATCTTATGAGAAAGTTTCAAAAAAAATTCAGTAAAAATTGAGATCGTAGGAACCTGCCCAAAATCCATTATGTCGTCCGTAGGGACAATGGGACTTTAGGGATTAATGAAAGGATACTCTAACCAAAAAGAAATGATTTCATATGGGGTCTAATGAATCTCACCCCAACGTACGGTACTCAAAATTTTGCATGAAAAGCCCGGGACCTCACTCAAAGGACCGGCTCAATCCCCAGAGGCCGGGCACCTAAGCGCAGGACTGGGGCCTGTCCCGTGTGAACAGAGATGGATGCGAAGAAGATAAGAGGGGCCATGCGTGCCACGTACTCTCCTCCAGTGAAATTCCGCCACGTGGCAGAGCACCGATTGTTCACCAAGGCTGGTCCCCGCCCGCCCGTCGAGAACAGGATTGGGACCACTCATCCCAACTGGGAAGTTCACCTAGTTCTCCTTTAATAATTTTTGCCGCCCCTTCAGTCGGTTCCCTCCCTCCTCAAAGGATCAAATGACGGATCCGTCCTGCTGGGGTGACATCATTCATCAGTTCCTAGCGGAACGAAATGCGATTGACTTTCTGATGCCGGAGGACTTGATCGCGTTGGGGTTGTTGCATGCGGATGACTGGCACATAATCTGCGGCATCCTTGAGTTCGGCACCGCTACGATTGAATGATCCGTCCGGGTCATCCGGAGTATCGTCGTACCCTCTCCCAGTCCAAGTCCCAGTCCCATTTTTCTCTACAGTACTATTAAATTTATCATAACTCAGGAATAACACGTTCTTGTCTTTCGGATCAGCTTCGTTGCTGTACCAACTGATGACAACAGGCAGCTGATGAATACTCTACTACTGCCTGCCTGTATATTGGCTTCAGTTCTTCTTTATTGGCGGAAATCGAGTTCTAGAAGATATTCAATGGCGAAAAAATGAAAACCAGACACATGGTGACCACCGTACCGCAGGAACGGATGTACTGGATCAGGCACGGAAACGGTGAATTGGGGAGAGCCAGGGTGAGAGACTCCGAGGATGAATCAGATAAGATGAGATCCGTCGATGTCGCCCATCACCGAGTGAGTGCCTGCCGAAGTCGGACTGACCTCGGGGCGGTTCCTGATCCGAATGTCGAGACAGAAGCGGCACAAACCGTTCTCGCAACTCCTGGAAAACACAGTCTGTATCATCCTGGGCTCCGAGCGTCCGCCTGCCTGCCCATCGGAAAAGTTAGGCCAGATTATTTAGATGCCTTTTTTACAGTAGTGGCCATTTCAGTGTCATCTTTGATACTAACTAGCATACATACTAACGTAATCAGCCCCGGCTCGGTATTATGAGCTTTTTGGGTGTCTTTTCACAACCTAGAATTATCCTCCCAATGCGCACGATGCCAGTGTAGCACAGTCTTGAGAATTACAAACCCTAAGGCGCTTGGCGACCGATGGTTGGAAAATACCTCGCAAGGACTGATTACGCAATGGAATGGCCATTGGGAGGAGCATTGTGGAGTGTAATCTGCCGTTCCCCAGAGAGCGGCGAGAGCCGCGAGTGGGGAACGGCAAATCACACTCCACAATGCTCCTCCCAATGGCCATTCCATATTACTTATTAGCCACTAGCATACATACTAGCGGCTAGTATGGAGGTTGACACCAAATTATCTTGATATTATAGTGCCAACCTCCATACCAGTCCTAAAACATGAATGGAAAATGGTGGAAGAATACTGCCATTTTAACAAAACATCCGTTTACTACAAAAAGCAGTGATTACAACACAGTTGAAGTTCATTTGCAATGGTTTTGGAGTGGAGTGACATGTAACAAAACTTAGTTTGGATCTCTAGAAAAGAAATTGTAATGAATTGAATGTAAAAGTCTTGGACAAAGAATCCTTGCTATTGTATTCCTAAATTGTTGCAAATCCATGGATTTTGCAAAACCATTGCAAATACAATGCAATACTCTAATAAAAACCATAGTAAAAATTGTTGCAAATTGTACACTCTGTAGTAGTGAATGCACCATATTCACATGCCTTGAAGTTCTTGATGCACAATAGTGCAAGAATCCGCCTATCATCAACATAGTTGGATTTAGAAGGTTTGGGTAGTTGCTTAACTCTTGAAAGGTTTATGACTACATTTCACCAAAAAAACAATTTAAATTGCCAATTCAAATTATGTAAAGAGTTGGAATGAAAAAAAAAAACTATTTTTTTGCATATTCAACTGTAAGATTGTGCACAAGATATATACAAGGATGTGGAAAAAACCTCGCATAAATAGGTTTTTAGATTTTGAATCTCATGAACTTATATTTATTGCACAAGAAAGTTTTGAGGTTTACATCTGTATGGTGAGGAATTGAGTTGAAAATCAAGGATTTTTTCAAAATTTTAAATATTCATAGTTTTCATTCTTAAAAAATTTATTACATAGAAGAAGGAAAGAAAAATTATATTGTTAATAGTTCTAAAATGGAATTGGAATATGTCAAATCTAAGGTCAAATTATTGTAGCCAATTATCTACCCTTTAAAGATGTTTGAAGAATTATAAAAATTAAGCTTAGAAACAAATCATATACACTATTTTTTCAAAAAGATTTCCTAATTGCAAAACACTTTATAACTTTCACATCTCTTATCCAAATGAAATGAATAAAATCTTTTTAGAAAGATATAAATATATTCTATAAGAAAAATTAAATTTTGACTTTTGTGGGGGGTTCTATTGTATTTATGAAGGTATAATTTTTTCTCTCAATCATCAAATAAATTAAAAATTATATTCATGTAAAGATGGTATATTCTCTAATCTCAAAAAAAATCTTCGAAAAACTGCAATAAAATTTGACATCATAGGAACTTGTTTGATATTCTAAAAAATCTATTTCAAGACTTTGAACCTTTAGGGATTAACCTTGTAAGGACGCAATGGCCTAAAAGTTTGTAATGGATGACTTTCCTTATCATTGAAGAAATGAAGAATACATATATTGGTCCAAAAATCAAATCAATTTTGAATGAGTACCTTGGTTATAAGTTGTCATTATTGCAAGGTTAACCTTGCAAAATAGAAGACCCTAATGAGCAAGGTAGTCACCAAAATATTCTAATTATTGAACCAATAGGTGTATTTTTCTGTTTCTATATGTAACAATGAAGTCATCCATTCGACCTTGCACACTTAATGCTTCATGATGTTTGACAAAGGACTACGATCATTAAGGTAACTACACCTATTAGTAATTGCAACCTATTTCTAAAATCCAACCCTACAAATTTTTGCTTCAAATCTACTCCAACCTCAAATTTGAAGGTTGAGGGTTAGTATGATTAGTTGCAAATTTTTTAATTTTTGCTTACACTTGTGTATATAAATGATCTTTGAGTGGGGTAAACAACCCTTGAATGACATAGATATTTGGAAATAATAACTATAAATAATTTTCTATGATTTATAATCTTATAATGTATAGAATAGGGTTATAGTAATCAAAATAGAAGGGCATTGGTTGGGAGGTATGTGTTAGTTAGTAGTATTATACAAATAGATTTGACCAATTCATCCAATATAAGAATCCGGCTTCTATTTAGATCTTGTTTGGATGTATGTGATTACCAAAGTAGTTCCACACATAATTTCTTACTACTAGATTAGAATGGGCGATGGTTTTGGCTTTATATAGAAGGTTTAATTGATAGTTAAACTTTTTGACTTAGGTTACAATCCTATAGAAAAGATTAGGAACATGTTTTAAAAGAAAAGAAATAACATTGATTTATCTTCCTAGTAAATGTGACACCCATTTCTAAAATCAATCTATTTAAAATTAGAGCAATATTCTATTGTATCAATTTCCTTGAACCTTTTTTTTTATAATAATGACACTAATTTTGCAAAGTTTGGATAAATCAACATACCCCAAAGATCTACTTCATATTTTAGATTATATTTAAAAGGAAGAAAAGAAATATCAATTAACAACATTAAAAGTAGTTGCTTTAATTATTTTTGAGTGCTTTAATAAACAATGTCAATCAATAGACAATAGAAACAATGTATATATCATAGACACTTCAATTATTGGAATTTTTGAGTTTAGATTTTACAACAAAGGCTTAATCTTGTAAAGACAAAGTCCAAGACTAAAGGAGATTGTTGCTAGTATGACCAAGTGATAGTCAACAAAACATGTTCCAATTCTACAGGAACCGCAAATCTCATTAGAGGTAGTTACGGTAGGGAGTCTTTGCTTCTCCATTTTGTTAAAGGAACGTGTGGAATATTGTGAGTAAGTAACCATCTTCCTTTCACCACGTCTAGTGAAGAAATTATATTTGCTTAAGGGGGTGGTGGGGGTGTAACACTTTCCACAACTTGCTAAGTGAATGGATGCTACTATGACTCGTTCTATTCAGGAGATACTTCTATGAGGATTTAGGATCATAATCAAAAAATAATTTTTTAATTTTTCTAGAATTGGAATTGCTTTTAGTGATTTCCATAATGTTTGCACTTTTATATGAATAGGAAGAAACTACATTTGAGGAGTAGCTTTGTCTTTTAACCAAGAAGAAATCACATTCTAGGAATACTTTTGCTTTGATGTCAAACTAAAAGCAACCCAAAAGTTAAAATCCAATGTTAAAATTCATTTTTTGGGATCTTGAAAATGCGCTTCCTTGATATTTTATAGGCTTAACTTTGTAATTTTTTATGGCCAGTAATTTTGATTCTCTTCTTGCAAAACATTATGCATTTCCATTTCCATGTAAAATCATAAAAAACCACTTGTCGTTTTTGCAAAGTTTGGCCGATTCCGGTACATGGAAATCCACCCTTTATTTCTCCAACATTACAAGGAAAAAGAAATTCTCACTTTTTACTCTTGGTGAGAAAAAATCCGGAGGCTTGTCCAGATTTGCGGTGCAAGGGACGCCGCGCGTTGGCCGGGGACGCCCTTCGTGTTCGGTTCAGTTTCTGGATATCGGGTCCTCTTGCGGTGATTCTTACCTATCGTGGCCCTCCCCTTTTCCACGGGAGTGATGAAGCGGCAGCCATATCGGCCTTCAATTCTCGCCACACGCCTGCCCTCTGGCTTGTGTTCCTCCCACACTTCCCCCAAATCTCCTTCACAGCTTCACAAACTTCTTCAAGACAACTCCACGCCTGCATCCCCAAGGTCACTTGCCACCCCAATTTTGCTTGCTTCTCGCGATTTTGCAAATCTTTTGGTGGGATTACCGTTGGGTTTGCTATCTTCGCTTTTGCGTGTCGTGAATTTCTTTCATTTCGGGGTTTGCGTGTTGGGTCGTGGGGAATTTGGTCGTGGGAGCTGATTTGGTGGGTTCGCAGGTGTTGGCGCCGAGGTGCGGTGGTAGACGGTGACCGTTCGGCAGCATGGATCCCTACAAGGTGAGGATTCGGTGCATTTGTGAGTTTGTTGTTTGGGGGGTTTGGTTCTTTCGTGTCATGTTGACTGAGATTGGTGCTCGTTTGGTAATTACTGCTTTCTTTTTGTTGAGTTGAGGAGGAAGGAGTCGCGAGCTTTTGGTTCTTGATAGGGAGGGTTGGAAAATTTTGTGAATTAGCAGAGTCGCCAAGGTGCGGTCGAAAGGAAGGTTGTTGGTGTCTTGCACTGGTATTGTTGTTATCGCGCTGCGATCGGAAGTTATGATTATGGCGGTACTTTAAATTCGAATGTTCTGATAATACGTACATGTGAGGAGTCGATGATCAAGGGTTATGAGAATTTGAAATTTCGTTGATGAGTATTCGTTGATTTTGCGTGGAGTATGCGTTAATTTGTTATCACAGAGACCAATATTTGATTTTGAGATTATGAGAATGACCCAAATTGTTCCGTTATGTGTTGTGGTTGTTTTCCGATCTTTCTTTTAATATTATTTTCAGTCGGCGTCTTTGTTCTACTAAACCTCGTTATTGATTAGTTTGATTCCTCAGAGGTAGGTGGAGAGACACATCGTATGTTTTAGGTTACGTGATTTGCTAAGTAAGCTCTGCTCACTGTTTGCGTGTGTTGGTTGCAGTATCGGCCATCCAGCCAGTACGACACACCATTCTGGACCACCAACCAGGGCTCTCCAGTATGGAACAACAACAACTCTCTGACTGTCGGTCCTCGAGGTACTTTCCTTCTGTGACAGAGATGCTACTGAACTGTTACTCATTTCATCACCTATTTTTTTACAATTTCCATGATTTAGAATTTAATTTAATTTAGTTTATTAATTTTTGTTTGGTTTCTCCAGGTCCTGTGCTTTTGGAGGACTATCATTTGGTAGAGAAGTTGGCCCAATTCGACCGAGAGCGTATTCCAGAGCGTGTGGTGCACGCCCGAGGCGCCAGTGCGAAGGGTTTCTTCGAAGTTACACATGACATCTCGCATCTCACATGTGCCGATTTCTTGAGGGCACCTGGTGTGCAGACCCCGGTGATTATTCGTTTCTCCACTGTGATCCACGAGAGAGGCAGCCCTGAGACGCTGCGTGACCCTCGTGGGTTTGCCGTCAAGTTTTACACTCGGGAGGGAAATTTTGATATGGTTGGCAACAATATTCCAGTTTTCTTCATTCGCGATGGCATTAAGGTACTTTCGATGGTTGTCATATTTGAATTTGGTGCTTTTTAGAAGCCATGGCGATATTGTCCTCAGCATTTTAACCTCTCATTCTTTATTTTAGCAGTTTTGAGTAAGTTGAATAGAGATTTTTTGGTTCACTTTTAGTTGTTTTGGGGCCAACTCATGTAATGGTCGTCACTGAATCTGTTGATATAGAATCCGACGCCATCCAAATTCTATTAATTTGACAGTATGATCAATCATTTTTGGTCCTTTTGGAGTAAGTTGCTGTGCATTTTTGGAGTATCAAGGTGCTCGTCACATGGAGTACGTTGTGAATTTCTGCGCTGCATTTACGATGATTTTTTGTGCGCAGTTCCCTGATATGATCCATGCCTTGAAGCCGAACCCGAAGACCCATATCCAGGAGCACTGGCGTATCATGGACTTCTTCTCACACATCCCCGAGGCGTGCAATATGTTCACTTTTCTGTTTGATGATATTGGTATTCCGTCTGACTATCGCCATATGGAAGGTTTCGGTGTGCACACCTTCAAGGTTGGTTTTCGAGCTAACCTTCTGTAATAGCTGCACAAGTCTATTGCAATTCGGCTATTTTTCAATTTGTTTCATTATTTTCTCTTCTAGCTCACGGTGAAATTTCTTCGTGCAGTTAATCACCAAGGCTGGTAAGGAAACCTACGTGAAGTTTCACTGGAAGCCCACTTGTGGCGTGAAGAATCTGTTGGAAGACGAAGCAATTATGGTTGGAGGTGCGAATCACAGCCACGCTACCCAGGACCTCACAGATTCTATTGCTGCTGGAAACTTCCCCGAGTGGAAGCTCATGATTCAAACGATGAACCCAGCGGACGAGGACAAGTTTGATTTTGATCCTCTGGATGACACTAAGATCTGGCCTGAAGATATGTTTCCTCTTCAGGTATAACCTCTCACAAGTCACTGATCCACTGGCATCTTCGAGCCAATTTCCTCCCATTGAATCTGTTGCCATAAGATGATGAAATCCACCTTCGAAAATCGCTGTGGACTTGGGCAGTGTAATCTGATGGTCTATTGTGCACACGAGTGGCATCTTGAGTTCCAGGTCAAACCATTGGTCCTGACGTGGAATGTTCGTGCTGTATGCAGCCTGTGGGAAGAATGGTGCTGAACAGGAACATCGACAACTTCTTCGCTGAGAACGAGCAAATTGCTTTCGGCCCTGGGGTGATAGTGCCTGGAGTTTATTACACTGATGACAAAATGTTCCAGACTCGTATTTTCTCATACTCTGACACCCAGCGCCACCGGTTGGGGCCCAACTATCTTATGCTACCTGTCAATGCGCCTAAGTGCGCACATCACAATAACCATCACGACGGCTTCATGAACTTCATGCATCGGGAGGAGGAGGTGAGTGAATCAATATTTCTACTGTTGGATGTATGCTTTGTAGTAATACCAAGCAGTACTGCGTACTGAGATTTTCAATTTGCCTCAATGCGCAGGTGAACTACTTTCCATCCCGGTTTGACCCTGTTCGCCACTCAGAGCGCGTCCCAATTCCTCAGAGCAGACTGAATGGAGTGAGGGAGAAGGTAATACGATGCCTTGAAACATTTTTTGGGATGGCAGGTGCATTTTGGAGGATGAGGAAGGGAGTGCACAATGGATGAGAGGTGTCCAATGTGTTTTTAGGGAATTTTAGCATTTTTGGTGGTTTTGTAGAGTTGTAGTGTTCGGACCAACATATTTGAGGATTCAATGATTATTTTTCTTTTCTTTTCAAGTCGGTTTTCTTACCCTAATGTTGAATTTCGACAGAGTGTGATTCACAAGGAGAACAACTTCCAACAGCCTGGAGTGAGGTTCCGGTCCTGGGATCCTGCTAGGCAAGACCGTTTCATTAAGCGTATTGTTGAGATGCTCTCAGACCCCAGGGTGACTCATGAAGTTCGTAGTGTGTGGCTTTCATACTGGACTCAGGTACTCTCGCGATGTTATTTGTGTCGTTTCTTACAATCCGGGTTCGATCATTTGGGAATTCTGCTAGCGTACTATTTTGGAATGGCAATGTTCGTTGCATTATTTGGTCTCTGTTTGACATTTTCGGTGGTTTTGCAGTGTGACAAGTCACTGGGGCAGAGGATGGCCAGTCACTTCAGCACGAAGTCATCTATGTAGAGAAATCCTGTTTTGTAATTAAACTTATCGGTTTGGGATGTCTAGAAACACGGATTTGCAAGCAGTGGGGTTATATACTGTACTGTCGGGTGTGTAAGTGCTAGCGCTGCTACTGGTCAGAAAGAAGTTTATCAGAACGAAGTTTGTTCTGAACAGGTGAACTTGAATATTTTATCCTGTACTTGCTTGTGTAAGATCCTGAAACTTTCAATTTGTATGATCTGTCATAATCTGTACAAATGAAAATGTTTTAAAATGTTTTATGTTCATTGTAGTTATAGCTCATCAGTTATTGTATGAGTCTTACAAGGTTACTACACCTAGAATCACACAAATAAGCATGGTTCCCATTATTATACTGAAATACTTTTTGTAGGGTCTTGTTGGTAGCCAAAAGGGATTTTTAGCTTTTCTTACAATGCATTTCTTGGACAGTATATGAATATGTTACTCCCTTGTTTTTTGAATAATACTACTGTTTCCTTTTGAGTACTTTGTCAAAAATGATCTAATCTTGAACCAATAGTACATTCTTCATTTCTACAATGTTTTAAAAAATCATTCATTAGTCACTTTTTGGCCACAATGATTTTGAGGGTTTATGCAATTTTGACAACTACAAGCCTAATCTGTTCTTGTTATCCAAAGTCCTCTAACTATTTAAGGTAATGTTTGTCTAAATGATTTGTCTTTCATTTAAAGTAAAGCATGAATCTTCAAAAAAATAAAACTTCTATGACTATTATGGTGAAATGAAGGTTAATATTATTATTGAATAAAGATACAAGCAAAAATATCAAAAAGTCATTAATACATTAGATGTTTAAGGATTTAAGTTATTAAGATAGTAGTCCCTAATGGAAGAGTTATAGGCCTTTTGTACTTTTCCAATATTTGGATAGTGGATTGCTTGCAATGTTCTTTAGTGGTTTGTAAAAAATGCATCTAGACAAAATACTGTATCCACAATATGGAGAGTGGAACTTATTTGCCCCACCTACACAATTTACCATTTAAACTTCCAACCAATGTCAACATGTGCAACTTATCATTTTAACCCTAGCAACACATCATTGCTTTTGTATGGGCTTTTGGGGGTTTAAAAATATCATTGCTTTTGAAGTGCTATAGGTCTAAATATCACTAAGGTATAGAAACCTCAACCATACAATCTTGTAGTGTACGTGTTGTAGATGACATGAATCAAATTCGGAATCATTTGGCTACATAGTCTACAAGATTATAATATTTTAGTGCTGAAAAAGGATGCTGAAAATTTCCTAGCAACACATTTGGAGGTGAAATTTGATTTCTAAACTTGCGCAAATGAAAAAAAATTTAACTTCAAATTGCTTCAAAACCAACATAAAAAGAAATTAGTAAAAGAAATTATGATTCATTGTATCTGCAAAATGACTTTGAAATGTCAAAAAATAGCAAAAAAAGTTGCAAATTAAAAACACTTGTAAGGTTGAACTTCCTACTAAAATGTCTCTTAGATACTCGTAACTTCTTGGATTGGTATGAAATTTTAATTACACAAATTAGACTAGTATACATAACTTTCTTCCAAATATATATTGGAAATAGACACTATATGAGAAGAAACAAGCCGCTGAAGATTGTTGTAATCCAAAAATGTTTGGATTTTGAACTTAAAATTTCTCCCAAACATTCAAAACAACTTGGATTGACATGAAAATTTTATGATAATAATTTGACTTTGAAGAAAATCTAACCCAACAAATTTTATGGAAATACAAACCCCCAAAGTTGCAACTTTCAAATCCCAATTTGGCAAACTCAAATTGAACCTATGAACTTCAGACGGCTTTCAAAAAATCAGTACATCTAAGATTGATCTAAATTTTTTTATTACACAAGCTACTCTAATAGAAGAGAGATTGCAGATTTCCCAACAAGTTTTTATTAAATTTGGACATTAGATGCAAAAGTTACAGTACTTCAAATTGGACTTTGAAACTCTATGGGGACAGTTTTGATCCCCTAAGGTGCTTAGGGGTTAACCTCCAAACAATGACTAGTGTGCAATTTACCATTTTAACTTCCAACCAATGCCAACTTTTGTAGTTTATCATTTTAACCTCCAAGCAATGGCTAGTTTCCTATTGTGCAAAAGCAACAAGATGCTTGTCAATGATGATGTCAATATATTGTTTTATCATTTTAATCTGTAGTCAATGGCTAGTCTTTTATTGTACAAAAACAAAAACAATTCCATCATTAATGATGTCAATCAATTATTTTGTAGATGAATACCGGTAGTGCTATTGAGAAGAGATGCAATATTTGTGCCAATATTTAGTGGGATCATGCATTTATTGCTCACTTTTAATCCAAAAAACATCACAGTTGGTTAAATAGATGGACCTTTGGAGATGCTTTTAATTAGTCAACAAGTGATTTTGGTTAGTATTGGAATGCGATTTCAATTTGTTTCAAAGAACAAACAAGTGATTCCAAAGGATGATTTTTCCATATTGGCTTTTGATTGCACATAATCTCACATATAATAGAACTGGGTGATGTAGAAAATTCATAACACTCTATAGCTTGTGGCTTTGTTGCCCTTCCCTCAACTAAATGATGTGGAATGTTCTACAGTCCATCAATAGCTATAAGGGCATGTGGTATTAAGCAAGAGAACGGTGTGTATGTTCTACCACCATACTAGTATTGTAGCTAACTTTCATTTTTCAAAAGTTTTCCTTGGTGTTTTATAAAGATGATTAATATTCAAATTGATGTTCTATTCAAGTAAGGTAAGTGCACCTATAATTAACACTAACAACAACTGAACACATTTTCTATTATAAAATCCATTATTTTTCTTCCATCTTTTTGGCAAGAAGATTCCAACACACTTTATCTAGACATTGTATGAATATGATATGAAACTTCAAGGTATTGTTTGTAGGTGTACCAAAAATCAACACCACACTCTTCCAAGCTCTCATTGTGTAGTCATCAATATCTAAATTTTAGCATCACATTTTGGTCCAAATGTAGGTGTTGTATTTCAAGCAGTGATGATTATAAGTGCACATACCTCAACTTCTCATTACTTGTGACTTCTTTGTGTTTTTAAGACTTCCTTTAACGACCATTTTACAGGAATTTAGATAAATAAAATCTCATGAGAAAGACATAAGCAAAAATATGCAAAAATAGGATTCAAAATAGGATTTGGCTGTTGAAGCGTCAAAGTGTATGCAATGCAATGATTTGAAAAGAATGTGTTTCAAAGTCAACTTGAGATTGAAAGGGGAAGTTGTGGTGAAACACAGTCCTAAGAACAGTTTGTCTTTACATCAACCGAGGGGAGTAACAACAAAAATAAATAGAAAGACGGTAGACAGTGTACACTGAAATATGGCACCCGAAATTGTCGTCACTCAACTAGAACCACGGCATGCCTGCTTCCAGACCTGCTTCGTGCTCCTCGTGGCTTCCTTTTAACGAAGTTGGAAGGAAACCATCCTGATTGCCCATTACAGGTTCCCTCGGACCAGCCCGTGGGAATCGTCTGGTGCACAAGGACCTCATCCCCAATCGAGATGGACAGCTCTCCATATTCTTGTCCTTCAAACTTCTGCGTAGCCGTAGCATAGAAGCTCTTGGTTTCGGTCGGAGACGGCATGTTGTCAACATTAGTCTGCTGATGCCCTCCCATGGAATCCTCATATTTATAGCTTCCGTTCGACGTGTGATGAGAGGATTCTGGTGGATCCACAGACATCTCCCTCGCTGCAGTAAACGGAGTGGCAGCAGGAGTTTGTGGAGAAGGAGTTGCACGGTGGGAGGAGCTCCGAGAAACAGAGATTGAGCTTTTCTGTACCTCAGACTCAATTTCGTAGTGCAGGGAGTCAAGAATGGAAGTGACGCGGAGAACATATGCCCTTTCAGCATCAACCATGGCGAGCATTTTTTGAAGGGTGGTGATATGTTGTTGAGATTCAACATCACTCAAAGCAGAGGTAGCGTTTTTGCCCATAATTTCCATAGCTGAGGTGATGTCGTCCAGCTTCTGCTCCGCAGCTTGTAATTTGACAACGTGATCTGGATTGCTGCCAGCGTCTCTTGTCTTCCTCCTGTTCACCTCGGAAGCCTGATGATCTGCATCTTGGCGTAACCGGTCATACTTCTGTTTCAGGTGCCGGGCATCCTCTAACGGTGAGCCATGAACCATCGCCTTCAAAGGTTCTGATACGTCCTTAGTAAGAGATCGGTGAAAATTCTCCCGCTCTTTCTCCATCATACTCCTTGCTGCTCCATACTGCTGAGTGGCTCTTCTGAGTGGCTCTGGAACTCTAGGACCCTCGGTGCTATACTTTTTGCAATCCTCGCCAAGCTTACTTGAAACTTCAAGTTGCTTAAGTCCTGTGGAAACGATACCCTCAACTCCTTTCACAACATCCTTCTGAAAGTGCTTTCCCGCCCGCGTGGAGGTGAAGAGGCGCTCCAACTCCTGATGCCTTTCCTCTTCTGCGGCATCCAGAGTGGTATTGCCGCTTCCCCCAATGAACTTTCGGGGCAAGTGAAAATCAAACTGGGAAATTTGAAATTGGGAAATTTGAAATTTGGGACCTTTTAAAAAAGCCATCTTTTCAAGGTCACTATAATCTCCTTGAGCATCACCTTCCAAGTAGCAGTCGTTGACCGTTCCTACAAAAAGATCGAGCTGTCAATTACCAGATCGTGCTACTACAACATCGAGCTGGCTTTCCAGACCCTGACATACTATAGGACTTCAACCCCACGTTACGAGGCAGACTGTGAGAACAAGTGACTAGCAATCGTTACTCGGCCTGAAATTCAAGGAAACTATCCACCCCTTCAAGAGAATGAGAACTCTAAATATTCGTTAGTAATATCAGTAGTCTAAAAAGAAATTCACTACTTCCCACTTCTAAAAGTAATTGTGTAGTTGAGACGCATCTATAGAAGTGGACAATTACTTTTCCAAGAGCAAATTCGGGAACTGCAAAACTAGCGCTCTGCCTTCTATTAACGACGCATTTTCTGCTAGTGACAATCAGGCAATTCCCAGCTGAAAGATGAAGCCGTCCAATGTGGACACCCGTATTTCCTTAAATGCGGAACTTGGAAATCAACATCCCACAACGAGTAACCCTAAATATTCACAACACAGACTCCACAGTTCGTGATTCTCGCATCGTGGACGAATAGGGTAAACAGAGAAAGATTGACATACATGGCCATGACCTACACAATGCAAATCGGTGTCCCAGTCGGTAGAAATGGTAACTACAGTTCACTTTACCACAACACTATAGTCGGCACAAGCATTAATGTGCATCGCCAACCGACATTAGCAGGCCAAGAATCACCTTTGGAAAACAATCCAAACACGACAACCTCACCAGCAACCAGACGATTTCAACAGACAAAAGAAAGCGCAATCAAAGGACGAGACTCACCACAAGAGGTGTCGCCAACGATTAAGCACAGAATCGAGGATCTCGGAAGCCGCGACTACCGACTATTCCACTTGGCGAGACTCTTCCTTTCTTCTAATCCAACCACTACCGCAATGCATCCCACAAAACCAAAATACCTCAAAATAACGTCCTACCGATTATTGCCCAACTCGCTCAACCGAGATTCCACAACTCCGTACCAAACGCTACCACTCCACGGTTGCTCTCGTCTTTGCCAAAATCATTCAAACCAGTTTCAAATGCCTTTGTCGGTAAGCCAAAAAAATACGAAAAAAAATAACAGCACAAATTAAAAATACGTACACTGCCGGGTGCTAAACCGCAGATCCAAGCAGAAACGAAAGCATGAGGACTGCAACGAATGGCTATTCGCTTAGGGTAGGGAAGGCAGAGTGAGAGCAGAGGAGAGGAGGCTATGGCTATGGAGTGACTAAGTTACAACAGTAAAAAAAGCCTCAATAAATTCTACGAAGTGTACGACTGAGTGAGTGCTGGATCGCAGCGATCTCGAAGAAGACGATGCGAGCTCAGGAAGGGGGACTGCGGGAGTTGGCGATGGCGACGCTGGTGATGTACGTTGCAATTTGAACGACGCAGGTGCGCACCTGGAAGCGTTCAGGAGATCGGGAGTGGGGAACTGGGGACAAGAGGAACTTGGAGTGGAGACCGACAGACGGAGCTATGAATGTGGATGAGAGTCATCCATCTACGATCGCAAGTTGTATGGGTGCCAGCCGGTTCGGCTTGAGTGCTTCGGTTGGTTTCGTACTACTGTACCGTAGTTGCCACTTGCCTGGCTGCCAGCTTGGACCGCGTTTGCCTACCCCAGGGAAGGTGTAGGGGAGGCTAAAGTTTTCAACACGGACTTAGGTTCGGTTCAGACTGGGACTTCCGGTGCAACCGGTGTCACTGGAAGTCCACCTTGGTGTGGAGGGAAATTGCCATGTCATCAAACAAGGAACCGGACATCCAGTGACATTGTACTTTACCATGTTCATATCAAAGTTTTATAACTAAGAGTCGGTCTCCATTGGACATCCCATTATGTATAGGGCAATGCCCGAGGAGGAGGGCATTTTGGAAGAAAAAAAAAGGGCCGATGAGGAGGGCGGAGCCCGACGAGGAGGCACTTTTTTTTCCAAAACGCCCGACGACGAGAGGCATTGCCCGGCGTAAATCACAAGCAAAAATCGGATGAAACTCGGGGATGAAAAATCAAAATCGGATGAGAAATCCGTAATCCCCGATTACGCAGGAAAACCCGCGTAATCGGGCATTACGCTGCAGAAGCCTCCCAGGAAATGAACGGGACATTTCCTGGGAGTGGTTTACGGATGTGCAGAGGGGCTTCATTGAGCTTTGGGCTCTCTCCTCCCCTCCTATCGGACCTCGAGCCACCAGTCCATGTATTGGGGATTTGCAAAGCTAGAGGACTGAGACGGGAGCTTGGACCTGCTTATTTGAAGAAGAAGAAGAAACTGTATCACTTTTTCAAGTGGTTTGTGCGATACAAATTTTGCCACGTGGTCTGGGCTTTGCGTAATTTCAGTCATGCTAGCCCTAATGGAAACATTACAAGAAATTCTGGATGCACGACTCCCTCCAGCCCACCTCCAATTCTTGGAGGTCTAGCCAACTAATGGAGTCTAGTACTAAGGTAGAGCCACCCATCACCAACTAGCACATCGACAATCAATAGGTGGCAGAATGGCCGTAGCAGAGACTGGGACTAATTTCCAAACATGAGTCTTTGATTTCTGACCATCAATTCCTCCATTCTTTTCATGACACATGAGCTTGGTTTGGAGTGCCAAAGTGAACAAGAAGTAGTCTCTTAGCCCGTTTAGTTCCTTGACTATGTTTTTTACCAGAAACGCTCTAAAACTGCCATTTCTAGTACAAGTACCAACTTTTAGAAGAAAAAAAACATTTTTGGACACAAGTAATCATAGGATCTTGTAGTACGTTGGTTAGAAGAAATATGGAAAAAGTTTCAGAAATTTCCACTATGTGGATTGCAAGATATAAGCATTCAAATTCAACCAAGTCATTTTGGGGGCCCTGTGAAAAAAGTGGCAATTGCATTTTACAAGCTCACTATGAAAAAATGTCCAAAATGGTGGTGCTTCTCTGGATTTTTTTTCCTAGACAAGTTGGCTACATGCTTAAAACTTTCACATCATTTGGAATCGTATAACATATAGGAAAAAAATAGTATGTAGAAAGAGATAGAGAATTATTCAAAATACAAAATTGTTATAAATTTAGTTATAGAACTGAAATGCCAATCCCAATGGTTGCAATGTTGTAATAAACAATCTACACTCTATTATTTTATTTTTTTCAAAATATATTGAAAATTGAGTAAGATAAAGGACTTCAAAGTTTATTTTAGTATAGAAATTTCATAATTGCCGGCAAACTAAAACTCCTCATAACTTTGACTCATTGATCAAAATGGAATGATTCAAAGCTTTTCACATATGTGTAACTCTAGAAAACCAATTTCAAATTTTTGTTTATGAAAAAAGTGTTGTAATATAATCTGCCCGGACTGCCTAGCTAAAGAAAAAAAATTAACATATTGGATTATAACTTTTGACTCATATTTCCAAATGTCATGAAATTTAGTGCATATGAAAGATATTCCTCATCCCCACCTTCTATTAACCCCTAAAGGACCAAATTACATTTTTTGACAACATACCAATTTTAGGTAGCTTACTATGAATGGAATTTTTATTTCTTTTCTTTGTAATTTCCACACAACATTTACCCAAGGAGTAGCTTTAAGGCCCAACAATTTTCATGACTTTTGACTACATGGTTCAAAAATTATTGCATGATATGTAATTTTCAATGCGTGGTAGGCAGCTTAAAAATTTCTTAAAAAATCACTTTTTTTCAAAAATAAAAATTTGAAATTGGTTCTTTATATTTTCATATATATATATATATATATATGTAAAGATTTGAATAATTCCATTTTGATTTATGAGATGAATGTTATGAGGTGTTCTAGTTTGCGGGTAGTTATAGATTTCCCACTCTAAAATAAACTTTGGAGTCTTTTATTTAGCTCAATTTTTAATATTTTTTGAAAAAAGAAAAGCATATGATGTAGATTGTTTATTACTATATTACAACCATTGGGGTTGAAATTTTTCAATTTCATAATTAAATTCTTAACAATTTAGTATTTTGAATCATTCTCTACTTTCTTTCTACTTACTATTTTTTTCCTATACAACAATTCCAAATGATCTAAATTTCTTAAAGAATGTATACAATTTGCCTTGAAGAACGAATCCAAAGAGTTAACACCATTTTGGACATTTTTCCATACAAATGTAACCTTGTGAAGTGCAGTTGCCCGGTTTTTTGTAGGGTCAAAAAAAGGATTTTTGTCAATTCAAACCCTAATATTTTGCAATCTACATGGTGTAAATTTCTGAATTTTTTTTACATCTTCTCAAACTAAAGTACTACAAGATCCTACGATTACATGTGTTTGGTACTTGTATTAGAAATGGCAGTTTTGGAGCATTTTCGGTGAAAACATAGTCTTTGACCTTTAGGGGTTAAAATTTCATCCTAAAATCTGCAAATCTCCAATCATAAAATTTCTATGTTGCCAATAAATGCATGCTGGACCCTTAGGGGTTAAATGAGCGGTTTTAGAATAGTCTAAACATTGAGCATAGGGCCAAATCAACTTTTGCCTTCCAAAATTCATAGAAATTTCAATTCAAGTAATAAAATTACCAAATTTTGGCAATCTCCTTCATTTCTATCTCTGCACCTACGGAAATATTTTCTTCACCTTACTATACTCCACATCACGTCCAATTGCTTATTCAGTAGGTTATGGGTGGTCACAAAATTGAATTACAACGACGCCTTACTTTTTTACATGAACATTAATTTAGATTATATACATTTTATTTTTAAACTCATTTTTTGGTCTTTGATGTAAGAAGTTACTATAAAAATATTATAAAAATAAAGTAATAACACTTTAAATATACTTTTAACAATATTATAAATATACTCTAAAACATTCTAAAAATATTCTAAAAATTCTCTAAAAGTAGTCTATTAGCTTATGATTAAGAATTGCAATAATCAGCAGTTGTTGCACACTTCAACCAACTCATATCAAAGGACGGCATGGAACAACTAAGGTCCTACCTCTGTAGGGTCGTTAAATCCGGTGGATACGTCAAATCGCTTGCCGGGCCCGGCACCCGGTCGTCCAGACGGAAGCTTTCAACCGAAGACAGTTTTCGTTAGGTTTTCGTTCAAAGCTTCTCGTGGGCTTGTGATTGTGAAGTCCCGTGGCTATGGCGAGCTCCGATGCTGTATCACATCGATTGCCAATGTAATTTGACTCAATTCCTTCGCATTTGATTCTTCGCGGTTGCCGCAGATCGTTGGCCGCAATTTCTGACCTTGAGCGACCAATTCGGTTGGGATTTAGGGCCGTGATGGCGGTTGACGAGGATGATGATTACATGGGGGATCTTGAGCGGTTCATACCGAAGGAGGAGCTTCTCCCGACAAAGCCAGCTTCCCAGGTAAAAAATAGCTTTTTTATCGCTTGCAAAAGATGTACAGTACTAATTGAACGTGTGATATTTTATGATTTCAACGATTGTTTCGATCAAGAGAGACACGGCAACTGCGCAGGGTTAGTTTGTTGATTGGCATACGTACGCTAGAATGGATTGCATCTCAAATGGATTGCATGTCTTCGTCGTAGTTTAATTATAATTTCGATGGTCTGCAAATGCTTGGCACTCACAGCGTGGAATCTGAAAGCTAGATGCATTTAGAATTGACGGTGCACTTAATTCTTGGTGAATTGAGTAAATAATAACCAAGGTTACCCTAAGTAGTTGTGTATAACAAGGTTTGCCGCATCCAACAGATAGGAAAGGGAAAAGGAGCTGGCGGAACTAAAGAGAAGGTGAACTGGAAGGAGAAGCGGAAGCTAAAAGGGTTACAGAAAGAAAAGAAAGAAGCGGAACAGCGGCAGGATGGCCTGGCTGCTGCCATTCCTTCGTCCAATATTGGCTTTAAGATGTTGCAGCAGATGGGATATAAACCAGGGATTGCTCTGGGGAAGCACGGGCAGGGAGCCACAGAGCCAATAATCGTAGATGTGAAGGTCAATAAGGCAGGGTTGGGCAGAGACCGAGTTGTGGCGGAGGAGAAAGTCCTAAAGGCGAAGGTTAAGGCTCTCGTTCAGGAGAAGAAACGAAGGAAAGTGGATGAGCTCAGGGAAGGGTTTCAAGAAAGGAGGAGGGGTACCTGGCAGAGCCGGAAACTCGTTAGCGATTACCGCAAGGCATACACCGCTCTTTTGCAGCTTGAAGAGCGATCTTTAGGGTCTGCAGAAGGCCTATCAATGGCGAATCGGCTGGAACCTGCAGGAATTGCTGTGGAGAAAGAGAAAGAGAAAGGAAAAGAGGACAAGGATGGGGATGCTGATGATGAGGCTGAAGAAGAGGAAGAGGTTATTACGGACGAGGTAGGCATTTCGTCGCTGATTCTTCAATTTATAACATGATTCTTCAATTTTGAACATAAACCAAGTTTGTTCTATAGGTTTTAGTCGTGTAGAGAATGCCAATACATTTCTCTCGTGTTCTTGTAATCATTATTTGAACTGTTTTGGAGTGACAGGTGCTTAGAATGTTGTAATACAGCATGCAAAAATGCTTTTACTGTGCAAGCTTCATTACTAGTGCAATTATCGCAGTCTTCCTAGTAGTCGTAACTTTAAAACTATAGAGGCTACGAGGCTAGGAGCCCCCCTCCCAGTATGTCTGGCAGCCTGTGTCATTTAAGGGTTAACAATATAACTTCGGAAAATATGGGCTCGCATGTCGCAGTGTCCAAGTTTTTTACATGTCAGTTTTGGCAGCATTACTTCCTGTCAACGATCTTGAGCACTTCAGAAATCTCTTAACTCTTTAGAATTTTTTGTGATTTCTTGTTGGCTACCCCAATCCGTTACTGTTAAGTTCTTAAGGGACTCGGGATTAGTCCCGAGTCAGTGTTGAAGAGCTGTGTTATTGCAACCAGTTTTCAGATACATTAAGGTTTTCTACGCGATTAATTACTTTCAATTTTCTCGTGGATGAGCGCAGATGTTACGAGAAATTTTGACTCGGTTGCGTGAAGTTTACAACTACTGCCTGTATTGCGGATTCCAGGTTTGCCTAACCTTACAAAATCGTAAAATGTTTGTCTTTTTTGGCGGATTGTTTGTTTGGATATTTTTGGATTTTTGGATATCGTCCTCTTGCCTCACTCGATTGACCAGTCTTTACTCTGGATGCACAAGTTATCTTTTCTGGTTTTGATATCTTCTTGGGTTTGTAGCAGTTGTAGCTAGTTTTCATAGCTGTGAAAGAGACTTAAAGCTTTGTTGAGTGTCCGAAAGTGATATCAGCTTGTGAAATACTGCTTTGACTGATACTGAGAAATCCAGTTTTTTGAATTTGTGCTTCTTTCAGATGATGCCAGTTTTGTGATTTTAATCTTGTCCCTAATTACTACGTTCTTAATTAGAAAAGTCTCAGGAAAGCATGTTGTTTGATGCAATTTTTGAATCGGTGCAGTATGATTCTCAAGAACAGCTTCAATCTGACTGTCCTGGGGAGGAAGAAGACGCACATTGACAATACTTAGTTCGCACAGAAGCAGATGCTGCACTACAAGAGAGGTCCTTCGGAGCACCAATGTCCCACTTGAGTGAGTTCTACTGGTAGAATATTTAGTGGCGTGCCTGGATAATTGTCTATGGTATTTACGTCTTAGGAGACACTACACATGGTTAACTTTGCCGTGCAATTACTGTGGGGGAGGAATGAATGGTGTCCAGTTATACTGTTGGTTAAAATATCTTCACAGTATGAAGATTCTGAACTCATGTGGACCACAATCTTTAGAATTATTGTGATCAACATTAATTGCACTGAAATATCTAGTTTCTATGTAAATTAATTAAAGTAAATGCTGCAATTTGCGACAAATTGTTCTTCCTACTATGTCTAATATTCGAGATTTTTCATATATGTACATACTGTATATAACTTGCACGATTTTTTTCCCTTTGTTTCATATCATTCTTGGTTGGAAGTGGCCCTCTGCTTCATTTGAGTCCTTGATCTCCTGCAATGAGGATGTTTCTGTATTTTGACTATTGATATTAATGTATTACAATTGGCAGGGTGAAATACAATTTGGAACGCGATTGAAGATATCAGAATGTGGCAAGTTCTTATGGCTCTTACGTGTCTCCAATTCACCTGTGGATCCTGATGTAATCTTCATTCTCCATAGTGTTATTATAAGGCAACAGTCCTTTGCTTTTTTGTGTCAAAGTCAGATAAAATTTGGACTCGAGTTTGAATGTCTACAGTTTTTTCATCCATTCGTTACCTGTAATCGCTCCCTAAACAATGCGAGAGTCGATTATTATTTGTACTCATCTGCCTAAAATTCAGTGTGACCATGTCTTCATAGAGGGTGGCTTCACAAGTCTTACATGCTCACTAGCTGTATTTTAGATGTTCTTGCTAGCCTAGTTTACCCTGTTTATAAAATTAAAATGAAGATCTTTATAATACGGATGTCATAGGCTTGAACTATGTCATTTGCAAAAAAATTGTATTGCCTCTGCTTACACACCATCTTTCCCATGTCGCTTACCACTCACTCTCAATAATATTTTCTGCTATGTATTGCAGGTGAGTGGTTCCGGTACACATGTATTCTGAAACAGTAGCGAGCTGCCGGACTTGTGAGTCGTGTTGCATTGAGGAACCTCCCCAAGGAAAACCGCGCTCATATGACAGTACTTGGAATTATTTCTGCTTTTCTCTCTCTATTATCATTGTTCAAGGCTCCTTACTTCATTCTCTAACCTTTTCCTCATTTTGCCTTACTTTTTCATACTTGCGATACTTCTAGGGAACCTTTCGACAAGTAGATTAGGCACTTTTCTGTATGTGACGTAGAGACTCGACTCTGTGGCAATTAGGCTTTAGAAGGGACCTCTATAATCTCTTTACTAGCTGAAGGATTCATCGGAGAAGCTGAACTGACTGAGCTCTAGTCTGTCATTGCTCATCTGCTAGTAATGTAGTGACCAGAAACTGTTTTCTAGAGTGGGACTGACGGTTCATCTTTCGGTCTGTGCTAGTGGTGGGGACGGAAGACAATGCTGAGTATTGCGGTCAACTGTCATCTGCGTGGCTAATAGAGATCGTGAATTAGTTCATGCGGATCCCCAAAGCAGAGCTCAGTTTTTGATGAGAGGATTTGAATGAGAAAATTCTCCGTTTTATTCTCTAAGTTCACTTCTCCAAAACTTTAGTTGTAATTAAATATCTTTGTTTGTGGCAATGATTGACCTGCTTAATCAATCGTAACGTGGCTCCATGCAACTAACGAAAAGGCGTCAAGAATCTGTCAAATCTTCTCTGACTTACATGGTCAGTGGGGATACAAAAGTGGGCTACTGTATGTTGGTCTACTGGTGAGTAAAACTACGTCTGCTCTGTTTTGTCAGCTACTTGGTTTATGCTGAAATTCAAAGGTCTAGAGTCTCCATTTGGAGTACATTGCTTCTGCATTTACTAGATGGTTAGGATGTTTATGAATGCTATCGTTGAAATGCATATCAAGCACCTAAACCTCGTCTATGTTCGAAGCACCACGGTTGGCAATCTATATTGTCATTACATTGAACATTCCTTATTTTTCCAATCATCCTGCTTCTGTATAAACTGCATACGTGAGCCACCAATAGGTTCATTCCTTGATCCAAATTTTTCTTTGGATTTTGTGGTAAGCTAGAAGGACCTAATTCCAAACCTTTTCTGAAGTTAAAAATGATTGATTTTTACCCCAAAAGACTTGAAATTTGGATCAAGGACTTGGTATTCAACAAGAAACATTTTTAATTTATTAAATATAAAAAATTCAAGTTTTAAGTGTTTAGTCTTTAGTTTTGTGTTTAGGACAACATAATTTTTTATTGCCAAGGTCTAGTCAATAAAAAAATCATATGTATTAGAAGTGAGTACATTCCTACAACTTCAAAAAAAACTTTAACTCCTAAAATGATTACATCAAAGTAGGTATAAGATAGAAGGGAAAAAAAATTGTTGATAGCTCTAAAATGGACACTAATTTCAATGGTGAGATTGTTCTAGGAAGAAGATAACAAAACCATTTGCAACTTTTTTTTAAATTGTTAAAATTGAGTTCAAAAATAAATTCAATACATTATTTTCTCAAGAATTTGCTAAGATAACAAGAAGCTTCATAATTTTCACATTACTCATTCAAATTTTTTGATAGAGACAAAAATATAATCTATAAGAAATTTTTTAAATTAAAATTATTCCAGTTTTTTGGGGGGGTGCTTGCCTTTACCTAGTTTGGGCTTATTGTGGTACAATTTTTACTTCTTCTATGAGTTTTTCTTGGTTTCTAGGATCAAGCAATCCCTTCAAAACACTTATGTTTCTAGGTCTAGGGCTTATTGTGGTACAACTTTTACTTCTTCTATCAGGTTTTTTTGGTTTCTAGGATCAAGCAATCCCTTGAAAACACTTATAGTCTATCCAAAGGTATTGAGGCTATTATACCAAAAAATTATATCTTCTTAGAGGAGTCTTTTAGATTATAATTTTATGTTTTCAATGCCTACAATTTACATTATTATCAAGAAGTTTGAAACATTGGCTTGTAATAATATTGTATGTATAATGGTATGTGGTCACACTTAATTTTAGTAGTGGTGTTAGTGAGATCCTTATCCCCTAAAGTTCCATTGTCTTTTCATGGGACAAATTAAAGTTTGAGAAGGCTCCTATGATCTCAAGATGTTGTGAAACATTTTTTGAAGATAGAAAAACATATTAGCTTTATGGAAATATAATTTTTATTTCAATTGGCACCAAGGAGAAAAAAAGCTATTCCACAATGAATTCAAAATGGCTAAACACAAGGAAGAAAATTTTAAATTTTAAATTTTAAAATTTGTTTCTTATAGATTATATTTTTATCTACATGGAAAGATTTTACTCATTCCATTTGGATTAGTGATGTGAAAGTTATGGTTGGAATACCTTGTTTTGGGGGCAATTAGAGCATCTTCTAAAAAAATTAATGTAATGCATTCATTTGTTAACACAATTTTCATTATGTTCAAAAAACAAAAATATTAACAAGTTTTAGTTTGTTTGCTAGAATGATCTCAACATTGGAATTAATGTATTTCAATTCCATCCTAAAGCTATTAAATATTAATGATATAATTTTTCCTTCTAACTTGTGTCTACTACTTGGCAATTTTTTAAAGAATGAAAATCAAGTCTTTTTGTTAAAATGTTTTTTCCTAGACTATCAATTCAATTCTTCAACACAAAAAAATTTGAAGTTACAATGATTCAAAGTCAAATAATGTGGTCACAAAAGGTGCAAAAAAAACATTTTCTTTACATTAACTAAAATATCTTGAAATCTTCGAGGTCAAAGTTTCCAAAATTTCTTCCACATATTCTTATACTAATCTAGTAAAAGATTCTACAATTAAAGATGCAAAAAATTATTTATTTATTTATTTATAATTATACATATATATATATATATATATATATATATATATTTATAATTATTGTTCTTTGCAATAGAAATGATAGTTTTGAATTGATATTGATAAAAAAAATCCTTGAGACTTTAGAATTAACACTTGAGTAATTTGAAAGTTTAAAATTTTGATTTTTGTAAAGATGGTGATTTCAAATTCTTTGAATTGAACTATGACCCATATTTAGTTATTTTCTAGTCTCAAGACAACTTTGAATCATGTAAAAATGGTCAATATCAAATGAAATAAGAGTATTTCAATTAGGAGTGTAGCAAGAAGTCAAATAAAAATCTAATTAGCTTTGTAGCTCCATAATGTTTATTACAAAAATTATGAGGATTTTCCATCTTAAGTATTTCAAATGCATGTTTCTATGCTTGTAGTCCAAGGATTCTAATTATTTATTTATTTCATCACTCAAAATAGGAGAAACTATGAATTAGTTATTACATCAATTTGTAATGACCTACTTTGAATCAATAAAAATCATTCACACAATTGGGTTGAAATTGATCATTTTGGCTTCATTTTGGTATGAAATGTAATGCTTATATTGTAAATAGATGATATTAAACAAAAGATAATGAACTTCCAAAATGAAAATATTGGATGTTTGAAGGTCAAGAAGAAATTTAGATTTATCCTTGAATTCAATTTACTTTGCTAGCAATACTCTTAACACTTTAATGGTTGAATCCATTCTTGGATTTGTGCACAATTTTTCTTATATCTATGTATAATTACACTACTTATCTCAATTTCATCAAATTGATTGTAAAGAAAGGCTATATTCACATTTTAAAGATTTTAGAATTGTTTTGGATGAAATGAAAAAATATTTAAACAGTACCTTAGCATGAAGCACTCTATTCTTCATTGAAAATATGGATGTTGAAATGCTTAAGAGAATACCAAATGTGTAAATAACTTAATCCTTAAAGTCTATTTGTCCCCTCAAGGGACAAAGTGGATTAGGGGTAGGCTACTATTGTGTCAATTTTGCTATGCTTTTTTGAAAACTTTCTTTTCAAAGATGTGGAATTCAAAAAAAGATTCTTGCATATAAATTTCACAAATTTAAATTATAATTTAGAAGTTTGAGCATTATTTTTGCAAATAGAGCTTGTAAACCAAAATAGGCTTGACAACATTCCGCTTGACTTCTAAGGGAGGCAAATAAAAAGGGCAAGGGAAACTTCAAAAAGAGAGCAACACATAAAGATACTTGAAAGAACATGAGGCCTTGATGCAATATTGCAAAATTGCAAAAGCAATTTTTCTTCAAATTCAACATAGAAGGTAATCCGCCTTATTTTTAGTATGAGACTATTTTGGCTACTATTCATAAGCTCCCATTTTTACCATCGAATCATTCTAAACTTGACATTTCTTCAAGAAAAGAAGAGTCTAGTGGATAGGGTCAATTTGAAACACTATGGCATAAATCAAAGTAGAAGTTGTAGCAAACAACTACTAAGTGGCACCAAATAGAACTTTTAGGAATAACCTTTTTGTCAATGGAAGGGCCGATGATGGATACTTCACAAGGTGGTTTTATATTTTGAATTTGGTTATTTTTGGTTATAGGAGAGCTATTATATGTTTTTTTCTCCACAATTTTGGGAGGCATTAGTAGCCATGATGGATTTTCAAGTAGGTTACTTCCAAAATTTGTAAAAATTATACGATTTCTTTGAAACTTCTTATTTGAGTTCCTAATGCTTTCCTTCTGAATTATCCCTCTATGAAAAAAAAATCCCTTTGCTCATACTTCTAAGGGATCAAATTACAAGAAGTGGCGGAAATAGCGTGGGTTGCTTTGATACGCGATCTAAATGATCTTCAAATTTTGCTTCTAACATCATAAAATACATCTCCTAATTCAAAAAATTAAGAATGCACAAAGTCTCCAAAGTTTGATGTTAAAGGCATTGACAATGGAAACTTTGATTGTAGATTGTGAGAAAAATTTCTTGTCAAGTCCAATATGCAATAAACCATTAGAAAGGTCTTCAAATTGCACTTCTAAATATATATAATTCATCTCTTAATTCAAAAAATTCAAAACACAAAAAGCCTTCAAAGTGTATTAATAGGATTCGAGACATTCATTAGGGGGGGACTCTACTTAGAACCCAAAGGAAACATGATGGGAACAAAAGGAGAACATAGAGGTACCCTTTAATCAATGATGCCCAATGTCTTAGGCACTTGGGTGTTTGCATTAGCCTTCTAACTTCTATAAAAAATAGAGGATTTAAATTTTATTTTTATTTTTTATTTTTTTAAATAGTAAATAAATTTTTCAATTTACCATTGAGATTATTTTTCTAATAAATTATGTGGTGGAAAAACTGTTTGCAAAAAAGTTTAGTGTATTGTAAATTCTAAGCACATCCTACTATTGCAAGGTTTTATTGGAGGTATTCCATGTCTTTGTTGCCTTTAAAAAATAGTAAAAATATGCCTAACATGGTCATCAACAAAGTAGGTTTATAAATTCAAAATCCATAGTGCAAAAATTTCCCACAAATGGTAGTCAAATCGATGTGAAATTCTTGGGTTGGATCCAAAAAAAAATCTCTTCAACTTTTTGAACAAATATGTTCCAATTTATACAATAAAGCTTCCTAAAATTTTAACACATGTTTTTATACAAGTGTAGTGTCATATCTTACAATGGATTTCCTTCAAAACCATTCTTTTGTTTAGATGGCTCAATCGAGGGCTCAATGCAACAAAAATGGTAGTTTTGAGTGGGTTTTGAATAAGACTTTTTTACTTTTGGAGTTAACTAGATAGAATTCAAAATATAACCCCTAATGACCCAAGGGGGGGGGGCTTTCAAAATGGACTGAAAGTGCCAAGAACTTGAGCAATTTGTTTGCTCATTTTTTTTAAGATCAAATAGAATGTTATTGTAGGATCTTGAAGTTCACATTAACCCCTAAGTGCCTAAGCCTTTCCAAGTGTGTTTTTCCCATGAAAAAAGAACATGGGCTTATAGTTATCTCCATTGAAACAAAATGATTTTTTTTCAAAATCTAACCGTATGGATGTTTAAAGAGCTTGCTTATTAGTGTGTACACCAATTTTGAGTGCAAAATTCCATAAGAGTTGTGAGATTATAATAAGAGAAATGTATGTTTTCTATTTTTAATATGTTGTCCCTCTCCACAATGTTTCAGAAATTTGCACATAAAAGCTTTTTGGGATTAGAAGTGACATGAACAACTACAAATTGTGTTAGCAGACTAAAATAACCTTTCAAAAAACTTAATATCACTTGAAAAGCTATTAAACTCATTACACAATCCACCTTGCAATTGTTGAGATGCAATTTTTTTAATAAGTATAATTCACAAATAACTCCAAATCAACACTTGCTTGTTTAAATTTTCAATGGTGAAAATCATGAACACACTTTACTCTTTCGATTGGGACCATTTTCAAAGCAAATGAATAAGTGGAAGTTTTGAGATCTCAAATCAAGTGAAATTGCTCAAAGTTGGAAAATGAAGTAAAATTAGCAAGCTTTACTCTTCCACTAACGGACATAAATGGCTTTGGAGACCTCTCAACACTCAAATATGTACCTTTTTCAGTGAAAAATGAAAGTTTTGAATAGTTAACCCTAAAAACTGCCCAATTTTTTTTTTTAAACAGGCAAACAAATTTAACTGCCCACTTCAAAATGAGCCTGAAATTTCAGATCGACCATATATGGTCGATGAGGCAGTTAGGGGTTAAGAGTGAGCACCTCAAAAAAATCAGATTATTTGACTGCATGGCTTAGGTGAGATATTTAAGTTTTGGAAGTTTTCTTTGAGTCAATAGAAATACAAAGCAACGCACTTTCAAGGAGCATATCCTTGTGAGAATATTTTGAAATTATGCCTTTTGTGCTCAGTGAAAGATAATAGAGTTGAAAATGTACATGTAAAATTTCACAACATTCCAAGCATTTTTCAATTAATAGTGAAGCTTGCAATACATGATGGTCAACGAGAGCAGTGTTTTTAAGAAAAAATAAGAATGGGATACTTGCTCGGGGGGTGCACTTAGTTCTACTATAACAAACCACGTGCGAACAAGTGGTTTCTAATAAACTATAATTTCAACCTAAAATTTTGAACATTGTTTAATAATGACTATAGCTTTCTATTGCAAAAATTTCCAACTCAAATAAAATATGAAATGATTTCTAAAAGAGGTTGAAAATGAACTAAAATGGCATATTTTTCAACTCAAATAATTATAGAGGACACATTTAGATGACCATTGAGTCAATATTCAACTCAAAATGAACTTTCAATAATGAGTTATTTTTAGGATTTTTTTTTTCGTTTTTTAAACAATTTTTTCTTATATAATATAGGGGTGTGAAAGTTATTTTTCAGTTCTACAGTGTATCTTTTTACTTCAAAAATTTGTAACTAATTATTATTAACAAATAAAAATATCAATAATTCAAAACATAAACTTTCAAAGTAGGAAAATCTATTCATATTTTTTAAATTTTGTTTTATTTAAAATTCAAAAAGTATATAGGGGGTCCAAAGTTCTGTTCGCACGTGGTTTCTAATGGACACTCTAAATGACCCCCCCGAGGACATTTGTCTTCTCCTAGAACTCCTTGGATCTATCCTTTTCAAGATAGATATACATTTTTGAGGTGGAGAGGAATCACATTGGTTGGCTGACTTTTTAGTCCATGCCCAAACCAAATCCCCCAAAATGAGTTGTAAACTACATTACACTACATAATTTTGACAGATTTTGATAGATTTCAGTCAAAATCAACATAAACTGACTCAAATCAATGCGACCAAAACAACAAAAATTTCAGATTTTCTACTAGTGAGAGTTTAACTTGGAATTTGATTAAAAAAAACAAAAAACTACTACCATTGGATTCATAACACAATGTGTTTTCTAAAAGTAATTTTGATTCTTTTAGAAAATTCAAAATTTGAGAATGGTCAAGCTCAAAAAAAAGTGGTAGCTACTAGAAAATGGTCACTTGGATCATTAGGGGTTAAAATTTGTACCATTGTTTACTCAACAACACAAAATTACTTGTCAAAGTTATATTGCCAAATAAAGTAGGGTGCTCTAAAAGTGACCACTAACATAGAGGTACATTTTGTTTTCTTCATTGTACCAATAGTGTACATTTCAGGAGGTCGTTGCTTTTAGTGACCACTACATCCCAACTTCAAAAAATCTTAACTAATTCCTTGAAGTTCCACAAAATATGAAATGACTTAGGTTACATGCCAATTCCATTTCTTTTCTTCCGATGAAGATTGTTCAAAAATTGTTCCAAGGAGTTTAGCTTCCCCCTAAAGGCAATCAATCAGCTCTTCAAAAAGGTTCGCATTAAGAGCAAAACCACCGTGTTTACAAATCTGCAATTCAAGAAAATGAATTGTGGTAACTAATAAATCATAATAAGCCTTTCACTTGTTTGGACTTCCTTTTCTATTTTAGGGATTATTAATTACTGTATAACGTGACTGGTTGTGAAAAAAGTGAGTGGAAATTTCCACTGACTGAATATCAGTGTTTCCGAGAAGCAACTAATAATTCCATTTCCATTCCATTAAAGGCTATCCTAAGCTTACTGTTTCCCCTTCAGTTCCCAATGACTGACAATCTATCTATTCCTACTGACATTCTAAAAGGTTGTCTGGGGTGAGGATACTTGGAAAAGTCCTCCCCCCGGCCCCCTCCCTTTGTTCCCAATAATTTAATAATAAGTTATTATTATAAAACAAGAGAGAGGGGGGGCTCCTTCCTTGGACGGTGATAACTTCCATTTCCTCCCCTTTTTTTGGGCTTTTTCCTAGTGGGGTGTCCCCTCTTTACCCAACAATTTAAAACTTCCGTTGTCACAACAATAATGATTCTTTAATAGGAAAGGAAAGGAAAGGAATGGAATGGGGGGCAGTTCCGCAATTGGCGGGGGAGGGGGCCCTTCAGTGGGCTTGGGCCCATTCATCAGTTCAGTCAGACGGAGAAAGAAAAGGAAAGGAACCCCTTTCCCAGTAAGCTTAGATCCTCCCAAATTCTGCTGGACATGGGGAACCGGACTCTAGGGGTGAGGGAATGTCGCCCACGCACTTAATAAGGGAGTGAACTGAAATAAAATAAAAAACATATGTGTGTATTTTCTGAATCCTGTATTTTCAACACCTTCCATATCTGTATTTTCAATACCTTCCGTATTTGGATTTTCATCATGCTAACAAACAAAACCTGAATCCATCATGCTCATGTTGTTCACCTAAAGCGGTCATAGTATTTTCTAACATGGTGGATCTGAAATGTCAATTCTTACAATGAATACACATTGAAAAATTGGAAGTTTCTAGTGAAGTCAATAATCACTCCATTATTGTCATCTAAGACATGCATTGAAGTCAAAACCTTACAAACTGAAAAAATCCATGATGGCGGTACTTCCTAGGTGTCCACAATGGATCATTTGACCACAATGGGTTGGTTTAGCTTATATTTTATCTAAACATGTTAGGTGCAATCGACATGGGATTAACCACCGTATCATGTATCCATGTGTCATATCATATTAATATTATGGTTAACACATTTGAATTTCATATTTTGCACCTACATCCATATGTCATACCATATCAATATTACAATCTATATTTTGTATATCATATCGATGTGTATATTTTGTATGTATCCCAGTATCCATATTTAAGAAAATCAGAGTTGGGTATTTGAGGTGGGTGGGTGAATTAGGTGTTTTTTATTTGCATAGGGATTAATTCAAAGAAAAAATAGTGGATGTCTCTTTTATATTTTCACTACCTATAAAGTACTAGGTTGACATCTTATTGTTATTCATGTAAACTTTAATTTTTTTCCACTCTCGGCAAGTAAAACCTTACTTGTGTCGAGAAAATTGTTCTATATTGTTATTTTTCATCCTCTAAGGTTTGGTCAATGTACACAAGGCAAGGAACTATGTTAAGTTTTTTGGTTCATTGAGGCCCAAAAATGCATGTGAAGTTATTATTTTCCAAAATATTGCTAATATCTTCATCTTGATTCATTTTTTGATCAATTGTAATTGAAGACCTTTTATTTAACCTCTAGTGGAAAACTGAACTTAAAAAGACCAAATGGAAATTTGGGTTTGCTCTTAAAAAGTCTATTTAGAATGAATGTTTTTTTAAAGTTTAGACACAACAAACAAGCTTGTGTATGCTATGTAAAAATAAAATAAAAATAAGTTCACTCAAGTGCATAGATAAAAAATTATACCGCCAAAAGTTTTTTGAGTAGTCATAGCAATATGTGCTAAACCTCCTTTCTTATTCTCAAGTATGTACTTAATACAAGTATAGTGTAATATATGCAGTATAAAAATCTTTCTCCAAGATTCATTTTGAAGGTTATTATCAAGGTTTAATTAGCACCATGTCAATATTTCCTATTGTCTTTTAATTTTATATTAAACTTTAACCAACACGAATTTTCTTCATATTAGCATTTCTATTAAAGAAAATTTTCTAAGAGTCTACCTTTTGTTGAACATATTGGGCAAAGCAAAATATACATCTTATTTTCTAATTTCAAACCAATGATCTTGCAATCTATACAATCAAAGTTTCTAAAAAATTTCAATGCATTTTATTTTATAGAAGTTGTTCACAATTTTGTATCATTGCATCTCAAAAGATTATCTTTTTTTGGGTTTTCACTCGATGCACTTGAAAAGGGAAGTTTTGACAATTTTTACCTGTGACTTAACATTCCTTGTAAGAATTAAATTGTTCAAGTATGTCCTAAATTTTGGTATAAAACTTCCTTTGATTGAAAGATTACAATGCTTCAACTTCAAAATATTGAGTATTTCCTATAATTTGTTCATATTTGGGAACTAAGTTTGAAATATATGAAATCTTTAAAATTAAAATTAAATTCCTTATTCATTTTTTAACAAATATATATAAGTAGTATGTGATGGGGGAAAAAATTAAATCGCTAATAATCCTCACATGAATTTGATTAATATCAATGTGAATAGAATGAATGCAATGAATGAGCCTTGGAAATTAGCAATACACATCCTATGGGGTTTTGAAATTTGAAATTTGAAACTTTTTAAAGCTGAGTTTAATCCTTTAGGGCCTAACGAGACCCAAGCAACCTCTTGAATTCTTCTAGAATCAAATTTGCATATTAAAATTTTATAATTTAATTTAAATTAATATTTTTCTACAAATAAGCATTCATATCTTCTATCTAATATGATTTTTTAATTATTCTGGGGAAATTTATATTATTTTTTAAAGTTAATGTCTTTGAAAAATCATAGTAATTACAAAAAAGTTGACTTTACCATGAAATTTTTATTGAAAATAGAGTTCATTATATTGAACATTATAGTGAAGTTGTCATGCTCTCTTTAGTTATACACAAATAAATTCAATAGAGAAACATGTTCCATAGTGCATTTTGAAACTCTAAAATTTCCCAACTTCAAATTGCTATAGACAAATCATCATTGCTCCAAATTTGATGACCAATGGCTCATTGGAAGCGGAATACATGTGCCCTTACATCTTGTTCATACCTCAAGAGCAACTAAAGCCAAGAGAGTGTTCCAATTCCCAAAATTCAATTTAAAAGAAACAAAATTGGCATGCTAGGCCCTAAAGGGTTAAGAAATAATTCCATTTGTTACTTTACCATTCTTATTTGAAGAACAAGTTGAATTGACTCATTTTCCTAAAAATTATTTATTTGGATCATTTTTATTTGGTAGCCATTTAAAAGTTAGTAAAGAAGATTACTTCATTTCAATTAACTTAAAAAATTAAAAAATATTACATACTTAAAATTTTAATAATATAAATTAAAATATCTATTGAAAATTTTAGATTTTAAATTGAATCGTTTCAAATTATAAGTTTATAGATTTTTAAATTTAAAGATTTTAAATTTTCAACATTTTTAAATTTAATAATTATAAGTTGATCATAATTGCAAGCAAAGAGACACTCTTTGCATTGCTAGTGACAATTGAATGGAGGTTTGGGAGCTCTAGAGACTTTCACATCCATATCAAACTTAAGCCCATAATGATTGGTTGCTACGACCGACTATGGGGAACAACATGAACCTCCCATTATCAATCTATGCATTTTTGTACATGTTTTTTCACCATTGAAACAACTTAAACCAACACCTCAAGTGGGACATGGAATACAATGTCTTTGGTGTACATTATTGCATACATTATATCCTTGGTTTAGGCACTCCTACGAGAGACCATCATGGACAAACAATAAATTATTTTGCCTCTTGCACTAACTAGCCTCAATATTAGGAGACAACCAACTTATATGCAGCATTGATAAATTGAAGATGGTGCACAACTTGAGGGTGTAACAAAATGAAACAAAATCACTCTTAATTATTATTTTTCTACTTTTGTTGCTATTATTCATACTCTAGAAGATAAATCTCATTCTAGAACTCCCATTCTAGAGGAGGATCCCCGCTCACACGTTCTAATGCCCATACGCCATCTCTTGTTGCTTGTCCCTCTAGAAAGTCACCTACATGAATTGGAAACTGTCTCTACTCACTAACAAAACTTTTCATTGTTATAACGTCAACTTGTGAATGCAACTATGAAAAACATTGAGTTTGTTATCAGAGCAAAGGTTTGTAAATGTGAGCAAGACACAAAGGAGAAAGTAAAAGGAGAATGAGAGAAACTTTAGAAAATGGTGGATTTTAGCTTGAAGCTTAGTCACTTCAAAATAGCTACTAAACTTAGATTAAGCATAGCAACAAAGAAGATGCCAAAGTTGGCCACTTACATACTGTAGCTTCCTATCAACTTAGGTAAAAAATAAATAATTAAAAGGGTGCATAAATTTTTGGAAAATTATTGACCTAGTTTGCCCAAAAATAAATATATATATACTAAAGGATTATTTAATTTATAGAAATTCAACTCACATGTGTTGTAATCTAATAAATTAGCATCTAACTTGTGTTCTAAAGTTGGCACAAGTATTAGTAACTATGGCTCAAATTATAGTGACAAGCACTAGTCAAAAGATGAATGCTTCTAAAAAATTGATGCTTCTTAGAAATAGCACCATCCAAAAATTTTAAGAAAAAATTGGGTGAATGCCTAACTTATTTTAATCATATTTTAAAATTTCTTAATTTTAAAATATTATTTTTTGGACAATCTAATATTTTTTTAGATGAATGTTGATATAGTTGGATGAAAATATTGTCTTCAAGTAGTTAAGTAACAATCAATTTATTCATTGTTTGGATCACATTATAAAAAATAGCATTTTAAAGACTAAAATTCACCTCAAGAATAAAGAACTAGAAATTGCATGTATCCACTATAAAGGCAAGTATCTAAAAGTGTTCAAGTGAAAGTATCAATTGAACCATATTGAAGATGAAAGGCACAAGTAGAAACCAATGTTGAGAGAAACAAATTTTGGATAACATTTCTATTTTTTGCAACATGAAAACATCAAATTCAATGAAAATTTGCATAGAATTTGATGTTTTCATATTGAACAAAATACAAATATCATCTAGAATCTAATTCTTTCAATATGTTTTTTTAGGGCATATGTAAAGGACGGAAAAAACCCTCAAAAATTTGGGATTTTAGGCTTGTTGAATTGAAACACATTGAGGATAAAAGGACCTTTGTGAAAGATGACAAAAGTCCTCAAAACAATTGTGTTGTTTCAAAACTCCATTGCTCCATTCATTTGACTTCAAAGGAGCCTAATGATTGCTTGATTGCACCCTATATTTGTCAATACATAAATCCAAAAGGTCATCACTAAACATCGGCTAAACGAATTCTTGGCCTAAATGTTGTCATTGGAATCATCCATAGAATCAATTAATTATATTGTGTATAAGTTATGTACAATGAAAATAATTATTATATTATTTATGTTTCACTTTACAAATTCCAAATTAACTTTGTATAAACTAAAGTAATTAAAGGAACTTTTTTTACCACACTCTAAAACTTTTCAATACGGGGAGCATTCTAATGTTGAGGTGTTTCACTTGGAAAGCATTGACTCAAAGAACTAATGGAAAATAAATTTAAGTTGCATAGTTTTACTAACAATCTCTTTAGTGCTACTCTACATAACATTGTTGGAAAGCTACTTCAATACACTTGCAAAAAGCATCTAGACTTATTGTATAGCACTTTGTGCTCAAGATTGACCATAACTATGAATGAATTAAAAAAAAGATTATTAATGTAAACAATGCACCTTCTCCACAATAACATTATTTACCAAATTCCAAGGGGGACATATTTGATTTGATTATTTGAAGAGAGCACAAGTATCTAGGAAAAAATGTCCTTCCAAAAGGTGTACTGAACCACCTTCCGTAGCTCACACAAAAGACAATGTAGGATGTACTTGCTTCAAGTGCATATACTTGGATCTTCAATAGTGTTTTGGGACCCCAATACACCGTTACATATGCCATGACTACTCAAGAATGTCAGATTTTAGGTTTACTCTATGAGTTGTTCCATTTCCCAATAAGAAGTAAGATGTTTTCACTTTTATTAAAAACAAGCAGCTACCTTACACACGAGGCAATGCTACAGAAGCCTTGGCACCATTTTCAAGTTGTAACCTCCTCAAACTTTTGTACGTGCATTCACGATACACTATAAGCTTACATGTTATGTTTGTCAATGCAAGGTGTTCTACCCCATTGGCCCTGAGCCAATAAATTAGCCTCAGTACGTGCGCGCGCAAGAAGCTTGCCCTTTTCAACTGTTGGGGTATGTAAGTTATGTACAGCAGTGAGATCGCATCGCACGCCATAGGATTGAACCCCATTTAAGTTATCATTGGGAGCACACCTTTGGTCGTCACTGGCTGCCAGTTCTTATCAGCAGTAAGCCACCAATGGGGTCTTGGAAACAAGGACTTTCCGAAAGTTTTTTTGTGGTCCCGTGAATACATTTAAGTTATAAAAGGAACCATCACACTTGAGCTCCAACTGAAAAAAGCACTGTTGTAACAAACAAACAAACAAAGACTGAACCAGGCAGGGGTGCTGTCAATTTTGGATTTCAAATTGACGGCGGTCATGTCCACGACTATCCTACCTGCCCTCCACTCCACATGCTGTTGCGTCCATAAGCTCATTACTTCTCGTGGAGCTGTGGGACATTCGGTAATACTGTAACATGTAACAAAAAGATCAGCAAGTAGTTGTCCGTCTGATGTGGCAGCATGACAACCCCATCCCAGAGCAGCATAACGACCCCGTCCCGAGAGCACCATAACGACCCCATCCCGAGAGCACCGTGACAACCCCATCTCAAGAGCACCCTGACGACTCCATTTCAAGAGCACTGTGACGACCCCATTTCAAGAGCACCGTCACGACCCCATCTCAAGAGCACCGTGACGACTCCATCTCGAGAGCACCATGTTGATGAAGAGCACCATGACAACCGCATCCCAAGAATACCATGTCGATCGAGAGCGCCATGTTGATGAAGAGCACCGTGACAACCGCATTCCGAGAGCACCATGTTGATCGGGAACACCATGTGGATCGAGAACACCATGTGGATCGGGAGCACCATGTTGATCGGGGGCACCATGTTGATCGGGGACACCATGTTGATCGAGAGCACCGCGATGACCACACCTTGAGTGAGGATGCACTTGAAAACAAGCGCAAGCAAGCCGTGGACCGGTTCAACAAGTAAATTATCTATTTTCTCACCGAGAAACTAAGGATGCAAATTAATGCCACTACGGTAAAGTTCCGTGGCCACCCACCCCAATGGGCTGGTTGCAGCTGAATGGCTGCCTGGTATGCGTGACCCAGAAGCTCTTTTAATTTGTTAAATTGCATTGTTGTTGCCACACCGGCCAACGAAAACTCCCAAGGATTAGGGCTTAGGGACACCATGTGTGGTTGTCTGGTTGGTGTGAGTCGTTTGGCCATGTGAAATGACAAGGTTTGTAGCCGGAAATGCCAACAAGAATCGGATGGAGTAGTGGCACTTCTTCAATTTCAGGGTGGGAGGATGGTGTGCTTCGTTTGCGGGGAAGAAAAGTCTTCGGCCGGGTCGGGGCCTGCAATCCATCCACAGACAAGACAGCCAACCTTGGATAAATTGTAAGCTACACTAAAGCTACGCTTTAAGTGATGAGCGGGGTTCAATCTTGCGGTCGTCACTAGTTCAACATTGCAATGCCAGTGATTGGAGGAAAGGGTGCAAAGCCGGCGGGAGTCGAAGGGAGGTCCTTGTTAGTGACGGAGCCTTCCCAAGGGCATCATTCAGCTAAGATCAGGCTGAAGAAAAAATCAGCGGAAAAGCTCCATTTATCACATTATTCAGCAATTGAAAGAGCAAGAGCTAGAAAAGAGTGAGTCAGGGATTTGTAATTAATTGTGTTGATTTGATGTTACATTACATGGTTGTACTGTTTTGATGAGTTCCTACTCTTGTTTCAAGTTTTGGTATAAAGTTTTCAGAACCAACAACTTAGTGCAGTCAATTTTTGTAACCTTGGGGACCTGTCTGATGAATTTGGAAGCACTGGCAAAAGGTCGAATTGATGGTATTGATCTTCTTTTTACCTAGAGTAAACTTGCCAATCAACACACAAAATTCACATCCTTCTCCATATAGAGACTTGCATGTTTTGAAATTTGGCATGATTATTAAATGTCATATTAAGATTTATCTCTGAAAAATAGAATGCAAAAAGATTTCTTCCTACAAATTTTATTGCAATTTAAAGGCGATGAAGTTGAAATCTAGCTAAAAATTCCTTACAACCCTTCGCGACATAGTGTATGGTCATTGTACAGTGATTAAAATTTTTGTCCCCATCGCAATTGAATTGGTAGTTGAATTGTGCGGTTATTGTTTGGTAATTGGGATGGTTGTCATCTAGTTTTTGGATCTATACAATAAATGGCAAATCTACTCTGGTGACCTATCAAAACAATGCAGCTCTGCATTGTAGAGTAGCTATTTGAGTATGGTTACAAGCAATTTAGATTATTTTATAATAACATTTTGAACTCATGATTGGAAAAAACTCTATGTGTAGATTCAATTTTAACTTTGTCATACAGTAAGGTAAAGTTCTAGAGCAATGGGAGCAAGCCCATTGTAGGCAAAGTTATACTACGGGTGAATATTCAAGTTCTAAAATGGACACCTATAGAAAACTATACTCTATAGAAATCTACAAATTGAAAAAATCTTAGATTTCTATCAACTAAATTCATTGCATTAGACTACAACAATTTACAGATCTTATATGTCCAATCAAATGGTACTTTCTACAATTGATATGATATAAGACAAATGGAGTTGAACTTTGGAAGCAACTAGGAAGCAATTAGAAAATGGCTAAGAAACAATTAGTATATAATTTAAAAGCCACTAGGAAACGACTAGCTTCATTACTAAAAAATTCAGATTTTTTTCGGATTTTGTTGCATTCATTTGGTTCACTTTCTATTGATTTCTATCCAAATCAACAAATTTTATGATGAATTTAATTAGAATGGCGGTATTCTATGTCCCATTTTCAAATCAAATTTCATTAAAATGGCGCCATTCAAAAGTGACATCTCGGATCGGTCTAAATTATAGACAACTACGATAGTTATAGATTTCAAACCACGCTTTCTAAAACATCTAAAACATATGTAGATTTTAGATATCTAAGACTCTTATAGATTTCAAATATCTAGGAGATGTATACAATTTAGATCGTATAGTTTGAATTGTCAAAAGTGCCAAAATAATGAAATGGTTCCATTGTAATGAAATTGGTCATTTATTCTCCAAATCAACAGAAAAGTAAATCAAATCTATGCAACCAAATCAATAGAAAAGTTGAATTTTCTAGTAGCGTAGGAAATGACCAAGAAACATCTAGTGTACAACTAGAAAGCTATTAGAAAACGACTAGAAAATGACAAGGAACAACTATTGTCATTTCACAGTTGCAATCTTTTCTTAATTGTTTCCTAGTTGTTTTTTGCAACTATAGATTGAATGCTTTGCTACTAAACAATGTATCAATGCTATAAAACAGTGACATAAAACAATTATGTTAGATTTGGTGCTAATAGAGAGGATTATAGTTGCAGAATAGTTGTATAGGACAATTAATTGCATAGTGCCGGTTGTGGCGGACACGTTTTTCTTGTAGTGATAGCTCTAGTTTAAATCAATTTGAAGCATTTCCATTGGAAATTTTCCAAAAATATACTTTATATTTATATTTATTAAAAATGTAATAGATATTGAATAAATTTGAGCTTTGATGATAATCATAAAAAATCAAAATGATCAAAATATAAAATACCAAATACTTTATTCCAATAGTAATTTTTTTTACTAATATGCAAATATTGAACATTTTGTGCTATGTTTTGCATAATTTATTTTTTATCATAGAAACCTTAGTCAAAATTGGAAAATTAGAAAATAATTCATTTAAGCACTCTTTTAATAATTGATTTCTTAGAAAAAAAATGTAGTTGAACAAGTTATCCATTATACCACAGTATAGATCATCAAGTTGATAATAGACTACAAAATGGATAATCAAGCATTTAATTCCTAATGTGTTTTTTACATTGCCTCAATTGAGTTCTTCTCAAAACGGACAATATCTCAAAAAATTTAGTAATTTTTGAATAAGTAGCTATAGAGGATCTAGTATTTTCAAAGCAAATACAAAAAATCAATTTGTCAAATAAATAGATAAAAGATAACTACCTTTGAAATTACAAATTTTGTTAGATTACACATTGTTTTGTATCAACAATTTTTGCTTATTCATTTGTAACTCCTATATCCTACACTGAAGATATATAGGCAAAATTACTACTAGAAAATAGAGTTTTGAGTAAACGATGCCAATCAAATCAAATTCATGTATTTCTATTAGAACTAAGGTTTAGCAAATCAATAAGGATGGAAGAGCAAATTTTGCCATTAGGGAGTTGCTAATGTGGCATTTTCATAATATTGAACAAGGATGAAATTTCTCACAAGATAGCCTGTTTTTCTTTTTTTGGGGGGGGGGTCTTCTACAACAGATAAAAAATTCATGCAGAAACCACAATTCAATTTCAACTGCCATTACTTTTTGGTTGATTTGCCCATTAGGGGTTAAGTTTAGGTCAGGGAGGATTGATCCCATGATTGCCCTCGTTACATAACCCTTGCACTTTACCCATGGGGAAAAGACTAGAATTTTTTATTTGTCACCCACAATAAAATTTGGAAATTTTAAATTCATACTTGCAATCAAAGGCCTGAAATTAGTTAGGAGAAGCAATAAAATAAAATAAATTATGGCGAAAAAAAATAGAGGGCATGGGCAATAAGGGGGTCAATCCCCTTAGGGCACGTTCGCACCTGTTGTTAATTATAACTTTTGGTGTCATTAGGGGGGGTTGGTTACACATAATATCGCACCGAGCCTCTTTCGGGGGCAGGGCTGGGATGCGGGCAGGTTGGGACAGCCACTGACGGGATCCCAGTCACCCCACAACCTTCTGTACATTTTGGTTTTAAATTGATTTCTCCAACAAAGTAGAATAGAATGAATTAGTACAAGATTTCCATTAAGAAAATTGAACCAATGATGTGGATCTTGTGCCACTAATTCGCTTGAGCCCAATTGCCAATCTACTGTGCACAGGTGTGTGGAGAAAGGCTTTTTATACTAATGGAGTAGTGATGGGTGAAACAAACCACGTAGGATATGTGAATTAGGACAAAAAAGAGCTCCTCCACTCATGGTTAAGTGGAAACACAGGAATTGTGATAAAAGTCAAATTTCAGACCTCATTTAGACATAGTAGACTATATATTTTTTTTAAACTTCAAACCAAAAGAAGTTGGGGAATCAAGTACACTTTTATCTCCAAAAATCCGTTTGAGATTTCAATACTCCAACTAATATTTATGAACAAATTTCAAAGGAGGTGTTTGAAAATGTCCCCCAAAACGTCCCTTCCACCCTAACCCCAACCCACCTCCTCTAGAATTTGTTTAGAACTCTTACATGAGGAGTCAAAATCTCGAGCGGATAATTCAAATATGCTAGTGTAGGAATATTGAATCAACAATTATTTGAAGGTTATGTTTCAACATTTTCAATGTGGTGGTGTAGAATATTGAATCAACAATTATTCATGGTTGAATTTTTGGAAATTATATTCTACAAGGGGTTCTTAAGACTTCAAAATCAAAAAAGTATTCACTTCATTGTGTGCTTGTAAGTGCTTGTTCTATTTTAATCGATTCATGCTTTCAAATTTGAAATGTTGAAATGTTAGTTCAAGAATGTTGTTAAGTTTTCATTTCATGCCTTAAAATTGCTCTCAACTTTTGTAACAGAGAGCTCTCTAGGGTTTTAATGGGGGAATGACACCCTTCTACAATTCATACCTTTCAATCCATATTGATATTCTACATCAAAACAACATTGGATTTTGAAAATGTTGGTGGATATCTTATGCCAATTATTGAGCCCTTCATATATTGCAAGCACTTGTTGATAGATTTATGATGATAAAAGAAATTTATCAATATCTAAAATTCCAATCACTTGAGAATGCAAAAGGAGTCTATTTCCTCTCTCAAGCTAATTATATTGGATTTGAATATTAGGATGTCATGCAAATATTTATTTATTTATTTACTAGGTTTGTATAAAGAGAACGTTTTTTGTTTTTGTTTAGTAGCACGTCAAAGCATGTCAAAACTTTTATCACATAGAGGGGATCTTACAAGAAATGAAACTTCTTATGAGAAGGTATGAAATATGTATTAATTTCAAATTTAATTGTCTATTGATGACATGTTGTTAAAACAATTTAAATTTTTTTATACATTTAACCATTAGGTATTCCATGACTATTTCAAATAACATTAGACTCATTTTTAGTTGTGAATTTACTTTGAAAAAGTATAATAATGTACTGAATGTTGAAATAAAAATGAAACAAGGAAGAAAGGAAAATTTAAGGTATAACTATGAACAACTTCATTTTCTATAAAAAGAAAAAAAAGGAAAAGTATTGAATATGGTACAATGTCAATGGTGGAGAATTTTCAAAGAAGGGTTAGAAGGGACATGTTTATAGAACTTAACACCATTGTCCTCAATTATTTTCTTCCAAAGTACTCAATCCTTTATAATTTTAGAATTCATCATTGCTTACATTTTGAAAACATTTTTTAATTTAATTATTTTAAAAAAAAACATTTATTTTGTCTAAACTTACTACAAATTTAATGGTATTTAATCCCCAAATACCAAAAGTCAATTCAAACCAAGCCCTATATGTGCTATTAATTCATAGTATGTAACATTGTACAACCTTTTTGACATTTTTATTTTGTTTGATGTTCAAATTTATGAATAGAAAATATTCATATCAAGCTTATAATATCTTTAATAATTAGTATGTGTCAAATTAGTTTAAAAACACATAACTTTTAAATACTTGAAAAGTACAGTTTTTTTTTTATTGCTTGAATGAAAGTTTGTTGTGATTGACAAAACTTGTGCATTACACATATATATGAAACAAATATTTACAATGGAGGGTTGATAATAAAAACATCACTACTGAGATTCTCATAAAGTAATTACCTATACATGTGATTAAATATGCAAATGCACATTGTTTGTATTAAGAAACTATCAAGCTCTTGTAGAATTTCAGTAGAAGCTAGTAGAGTATTCTAAAATCTCCTTAAAACAAATTGAACTAGAAGAAGTGGGAGAAGGAAGCTAACATTTATCTCCTAAAATCCGCTTGAGATTTTGACTCCTCATGTAAGAGTTCTAAACAAATTCTAGAGGAGGTGGGTTGGGGTTAGGGTGGAAGGGACGTTTTGGGGGACATTTTCAAACACCTCCTTTGAAATTTGTTCATAAATATTAATTGGAGTATTGAAATCTCAAACGGATTTTTAGAGATAAAAGTTTACTTGATTCCCCAACTTCTTTTGGTTTGAAGTTTAAAAAAAAAAATAGTCTACTATGTCTAAATGAGGTCTGAAATTTGACTTTTATCACAATTCCTGCGTTTCCACTTAACCATGAGTGGAGGAGCTCTTTTTTGTCCTAATTCACATATCCCACATGGTTTGTTTCACCCATCACTACTCCATTAGTATAAAAAGCCTTTCTCCACCCCCTACCCCCCCTCCACAGTAGATTGGCAATTGGGCTCAAGCGAATTAGTGGCACAAGATCCACATCATTGGTTCAATTTTCTTAATGGAAATCTTGTACTAATTCATTCTATTCTACTTTGTTGGAGAAATCAATTTTAAACCAAAACCAAAATGTACAGAAGGTTGTGGGGTGACTGGGATCCCGTCAGTGGCTGTCCCAACCTGCCCGCATCCCAGCCCTGCCCCCGAAAGAGGCTCGGTGCGATATTATGTGTAACCAACCCCCCCTAATGACACCAAAGTTATAATTAACAACAGGTGCGAACGTGCCCTTAGTCTTAAAGTTAAGGGTTTGAGATAATGTACATTGGGGTCGGACTCATTAGGCCCCATACAAAATTATTGATTTTTTGATTGATTTTCCTTTTGCTTACTCAATTTAAATTTTTTAGAAGTTCATTTTACACGGTTCACAATATTTCATGACCTTCAACACTGTTGAAAATATTCTGTGACCTTTAGCACCAGTACTTAGGGCTTAACTAATACTTGTGGTTTCATGACTTTGACTCTGGATTTTGAGAAGATTAACATTGTTTTCATTAATATTTTTTATACTATTCAATTATGCCACATTATAGTTTTTGAAATTTTCATTATAAATCTTATTTTTAACGAACCTCACCCTAGCATCAAAGTATAAATGTAAAAATTTCCCCCTATTTTGTGCCATGTAAATTTTGTATTTCATCGCCTCTCTTAACCCCTAAATGTTAGAGACTGTGTTTTCACCCAAACTGCTCCAAAACTGCACTTGCATTTACAAGCACCAAATTTTAGATGAATTTTTTTTTTGAACACATGTAACCATAGGATCTTGTAGTAAAATAGTTTTAAGATATGTGAAAAAAAATTCAGAATTTTCCACCATGTAGATTGCAAGATATTAATGTTTGAAGTGACAAAAATCCTTTTTTTTGGCCCTGTGAAAATACGGGAAGCTGCACTTCACAAGGTCACATTTGTATGAAAAAATGTTCAAAATGGTGGTTATTCTATGAATTCATTCCATAAGTCAAGTTGGCTAGACACTTGAAATTTTTTAGATCATTTGGAATAGTACAACATATAGGAAAAAAATAGTAAGTAGAAAGAAATAGAGAATGATTAAAAATAATAAATTGTTAATAATTTATTTATAGAATTGAAAATGCCAATCCCAATGGTTGTAATGTTGTAATAAACAATATACACCTAATGTTTTTATTTTTTTCCAAAAATATTTAAAATTGAGTTAAATAAAAGACTTCAAAGTTTATTTTAGGGTAGAGATTCCATAACTACCCACAAACTAACCCAAACAAAAATTCCTCATAACTTTCATCTCATTAATCAAAATGGAATTATTCAAAGCTTACCACATATATAAAAATCTAGAAAATCAATTTCAAATTTTTGTTTTCTATAAAAGTGATTTTCAAAGATGTTTTTTTTCTGCATGGGTTGCCTGCTGAACATTGAAAATTACATATTATGCAATAACTTTTGAACCATGTAGTCAAAAGTTATGAAAATTGTTGGACCTTGAAGCTACTACTTGGGCACACATTGTGTGAAATTTTCAAAGAAAAAGAATAAAAATTCCATCTGTAGTGATATGCCCAAAATCGCTATGTTGCCAAAAAAAACATTGTTTAGACGTTTTAGGGGTTAATTGATTTCAGACCTTTTATTGCAAGTATGAATTCAAAATTTCCAAATTTCATTGTGGATGGTAAATAAAAAATTCCAGTGTTTTTCCCCAGGGGTAAAACACAGGGTAACTGAATAAAGGGATCAATCTTCCCCTGCCCCCAATTCCATAATATTCTTCTTTTTCCTTTCAGTTCGCCATTTGTTGCCCAACCTTTTTGCCTCACTTTCTTATTAATATGTCAGCCAAGAATTTTAGGAGGTTGGCATATTTCTAACGAACCCCCAATTAGAGAAAGCTGTGAGCCATCCAGAAATTCAGTCTAAATGTGTCAAAAAAAACAAAAAAAAACAAAAACAAAAAACAAAAAAAAAAAACTTCAGTCTTAACTTAATAAGAAAGTGTCCATTTGATGCACTGACCTGGACTACCGGTGATCCCGTGCAACTAGGAGTAAGTTAAAAGCGCTGGTGGGGTGCCATTGAATGCGTAACGGAATCCCAATTCTAAGGTAAGGTACAGTAAGGGGCATAGGGGGCCCTAGGGGGCTAGGGGGCTAGGGGGCTAGGGGGCTAGGGGGCCCCTGAACTGCCCATTAAAAGTTATCGTTGTTATGGGCCATATTCAAACAAACTGAACCGGCCAAATTCCGTCGACCTTGGATTTGTGTTGGTCGAATTTGGCAGGGGCCATCTATCGTAGGGGCACTGGAGCCCTGGCGCCCTGCCCCATTTAAGTCGATTCTCAGGCCCAATGGGGCCCTGAGCCCGTGCCCCCCCCCCCTTTCCCCTCTCCGAACATTCCCCAACAAGAGTGTCAGCTAGAATGTCTCTGTCCTTCAAGTTTCAAGGAGGCAAATGTCCATTATTCCTTGCCTGGTCACGATTAGGGAGTTCCAGGGCACTCATGCAGAATTTTCTGGGCTGCCCACCGCCCTACGCAATAATCGGAGACGGAGTCGGCTCAGTCTTTTTTCTTCGTAGTTGATACGATTGATTTTTTTCCAGGGTATTTTTTTAATTTTTATTTTGGGTTCATTCTAAGTGAGATTTTATGAACTTGGGGAGTTGAGGGTCAACTTACATGTGAGCTTGGTGGACAAGCGGGAAAGGAGGAATTGAAGTTTCACTAATAGCGGTGGACAACTTCATTGGTGGAGACTAGGGAATATTGAGAGAATCTAATATGTGTAAATTTCCTATTGTATCCCTCTCCACCTACCAGATCCACATGTAAGTGCAATGACTATTTTTCCATGTAGCACTTGCTATGAAAGTTTCCCAATGACTGTTACATATAAAGAGGCCCTACATGCTTGCCTAGTGGGCAAAGAGCAACAAGGGGGGCTACAAGAAGAAATGCCAATTGCACTTTAATGTGGACTTGACACATATTAGATTCTCTCAAGATCGAACTAGCCTCCACCAATGGGGTTGTCCACTGATATCACTTGAAAATGGAGCCCTTCCTTTTTCTGTTGCCCACCTCGGCAAGGCAATTTTGTCTTGTTGCTTATATTAGGTAGAGCTTTGCCCACCGGACTAGTATGTAAACATGCCTTTAGGGTCGGTTTTGCAAATGCAGGATATTAAATTTGTCCCATGAAATAGGTCCTATTCCGTGTGGATGATGGGGACGAAGAAGGGGCCTAGCCTACACCCCATAGCTTGCCGCATCCACGTTTCTAAATTCCCATACTGCACTTGAACTACCCGCCCGTGTTTCAACGGTCCTTTGTTTGGCCCTAGTGGTACAACAACGGAGTGGCTTTGATGCGACAACCACACATGTCTATCCATCTCTATGATGGGATGTTTTGTGCCACGATAATAAGATGGTTTGGTCCCTATCCTACACAGTTCTTCACGGTGCATCATCATTAGGGAAAATGATCACTTATGCATCACTTGAGCTTCAATTCTTGAAGTTTTTTTTTTTTTTTTTGGACTCATGTTCTTTGTCTACGCCCATCTGTGTCTGCCTTTTTTTTTTTTTTTACCTTCATGATGTTGGTCCGCACCTATCTTAAAGGCATCTTGTAATGTTTTCTTGCCTTTGGGTCATACTCAAGCTCCGAGACCTTTGAGCATCTCTTTCATGCAAGTGAAACTTTTTCATACTTAGAGTGTTGCATTGTTTGTTTCGGAAATTTTTTTAGGGTTAAAAGGGTTGTTTTGGGGTATGCACTTCCTCCGTGTCTCTACATGCTTTAGGGTTTAGGGAGGCGTTTTGGTTTAGGCCTTTGTTGTCTCTACTTCGTTGCACTCATTTTCATCGTTAGGGTTTAGAGTCCTCAACAACTAAGCTTCTTTCATTGAGATTACTTTAGATTTAGGATTTGGCTCTAGCTTCAGGGTGTGACGAATTTCATAGGAGGTTCTTCAAGAGTAATGAGGGCTTCCTCATTTGCCTCTACCTATGACACAAAGGCAAATCAAATGAGCAGCAATGAGCAAGAGGATTCCATTACACAATGATTTGGTAGACACTATAGCCATGAACTAAGGACCATCCCCTCCTCACCCATTGAAGGGAAAGTTGAGTTATCTTCATGTATCCAAGTTGAAGAATGATAATGACGTTGCATTCTATGCCCACAACAACACGGACATGGCTTAATGGCTGGGATGGGAGACATTCATCGAGGTAATGTGTTTTTTTTCCAACTTGATGGGTGGATGGAGTAAGTACAACATGTGTTTCATTTCATGATGTGCAGACTTTACATTTCCCTTTGTATTATGGAATTGCTACACGATTGTTCTTCATGCATTTTGCTTGTTCTTGTAGTTCTTCACCGCTTCAATCAATTTTCTTCATTGTTCATTGACTACTCTCAACCTACTCGTTTGTTGTTCTTCACCTTTCATCACTACTTGCTCATTGTTTTTACAAGCACACATCTTGCAGTTGAAAAGATCAAAACTTACAAATCTTCCATTGTACTATTGATCAGTGGGCTTCATTAGCCTTAACTCCACATAGAAGCTCGCCTTTATACATATGTATGGTAAGAAGATTTTTCAAAAAGTCTTGTATGAAGTTTCTCATATGTAACCTTCTAGTTTGTACATCAATCAAAATGACAAAATTTACATCCATATTTTGTTAACAATCAAAATTTAACAAAAAACAAATACCAGAATGATTGCATACCAAAAAAAATTGCAACATTTTAGAAAAAAAACATCATGAAATAAGTTAATGGATCTCAATGTCATACAATATTTATATTTAGAACATTTGTTTCTTCCAATCAATATGTAACTATATAAAAATTGAAATGAAAAATCTTGTACATTTTTGTAAGCAATGAACTAATCAAAGACATTGTTGCAACAAGACTTGCCTATGCTACCCCCCTAACTATCTTCCCAAATGGAATAAACTACCCGGTGTCTAGCTATTGTGTTTTTTGAGTAATATTTTGTTCAAAAGCTATTATACAAGTTTTTTTGGAGAATATTAGGCAATATATTTTTCCATTTTGACCATTGATTTGCTATATACTTTGAGGACAATATTGCTACTTTGGATATGAATGTACATATTTTTAGATGAATAATTTAAATTTCATCTACATTTTGTATATTTTCATCCATTCTATTAATATATAAAGTTGCATCATTCCAACAAAGATCTTTTTTTGCATTGTTTTAAATAAATGAAAAAAATTTGTTAGTGTTCCATGGTTTGTCCGTTCTTCTTCATATGATACAATATATAATACATGGATATAATATATGGCAATGACAATGGACATGTTGGTTTGCAATTTTTTATGTAAATACAAATACAAATTTAGATGCTATAACAAATGTTATCCTATAGCTTTTGTAGCTCTAAAGTTGCTCATCCATCTTCACATATTTGATTTTTCAATTAATTCTTGAAAAAAAGGGCCATAAATATGGGACAAAACGCATCCATAATACTTAGCACCCCAAAACTTACTTATACTATACACTACACACCACCATTAGATAAAAAGATGGCAATGAAAAACAAGAAGTGAGGGGGAATGAAACACCATAAAGCACCAATGGCATCAGCTAGGCAAAGATTGGTTGCGCATAGTTTTTTTATCCATGATATTTAGATCTTTATTGTTCTCAATGTACTTTTGATTGTAGGTATCAGATTCATAATTTTACCTCTCACGCTTGATCTTGAGCAAGTTAGAGGACAGTGGTAGGTGGAGCCTAGAAAAACATAGAATTTAGGATAAGAGTTTTTTGGTCAGATTTTAGATTGCAATGGCATCCTATGCTGATTTAGTGAAGATGCAGCAAGCCCTGATCACCCATGTAAGGTCTGAGGTGGAGCAAATGAGAGTGGCAGTTGTTTGCAAGAAGGTAAATGTTGAACTAGAGCTTGTTGTGGTTGTAACAAACATGGGGTGACACGACTACTTCCATCCCACTATGACAATCCAAGGTAAGAGCTACCTACTAGTTTCTCTAGTAGTTGCACTTACATCCTGTTTAATAATATTGTTTTTGAGGTACAAGTAAACTAGGTTGTTGTTAGAAAGGAAACAAAGCACTTGTAGAAACATGGAATTGTTGCATATTTTGTAGGGGGGAGAATCTTGCAGGAGGAGCTTGCAAGTCATAGTGTGAATTAGAAGCTTGGTAGGCGATTGGGTTGGCATAGGGAGGGATCTAGAATAAGGTTTCTTCCAAATTCTTAGCAAGAACTCTACGACTATCCATAAATTGTTTATGTTGACTCCCTACATATAAACTTAAACTTTAGGTTTGAACACAAATAAGCCTACTAAATTGAGGTTTCCCATTTAAATGACTTTCAAAGATGTGCTGGAAGAATTTCTAGGTGTTGCATCCAAGATTGCCAACGATTTAGGCACAATACTAGAGGTTGATCGACGCAATCAATTCACAATGAACCAAAGATCTTGTTTAGGTCTTACTTCCGGATTTGGATGGAAAACTCAATTGTTTGTTGTAAATGAGTTTACAGGGACAAAGTCGCTCATAACAATGGATTATGGTAATCTACCCATTCGTTGCCACGTTTTCTTATCTACCAAATATTTGGTTCAAGATTGCTTTAGCAGATCAGAAAAAGCAGGGGAGGAAGATTCGGCTGTCAAGGGCTTTTTTTTCTTGCAATGAAGGCTTCTTTATTTGTGTCAAAAAAAGAAGAAGTGAATACGTTGTAGGATCATTCAAGCATGATGATTAGATAGCTATAAAAAAAATTCAAAATTTTAAACTTGTAAAGGACTTGAGGAAGGACTAAATTGCATTTTTTGGCAACATAGCAATTTCAAATAGCTCACTACAAACGGTATTCTTTTTTCTTTCTTTGAAACTTTCATACAATATGTGACCAAGGAGTAGCTTCAAGGCGCAACAATTTTTGTAACTTTTGACCACATGGTTAAAAAAATTAAAAACTTATTGTATGATATGTAATTTCCTTTAACCTACAAGTAGCCTGGGCAGCTCAATAAAATTCATAAAAATTCATTTTTTTAAGAAATAAAAACTTTGAATTGTTTTTTTAAAGTTATATATACCCAAAAAGCTTTGAATAATTCCATTTTGATCAATGAGTATAAAGTTATGAGGAATTTTAGTTTGCGGGCAATTATCAAAACTCTACTCTAAAATAAACTTTGAAGGCCTTTACTTAACTCAATTTTCAGCATTTAAAAATAAAATAAAATCAGAGGATATAGATTGTTTATTACAACATTACAACCATTGGAATTGGCATTTTTCAAGTCCATAACTAAATTCTTAACAATTTAGAATTTAGAATCATTCTCTACTTCTTTCTACTCACTATTTTTTTCTTACATGTTATACAATTCCCAATGATCTAAAAAATTTCAAGTATGTAACCAACTTGGCTTGATGAATAAATCCAAAGAAGTGCCACCAATATGGACATTTTTTCTTACAAATGTGTCCCTGTGAAGTGCAACTGCCTAGTTTTTTTATAAAGCCCCCCAAAGATTTTTGTCACTTCAAATGCTAATATCTTGCAATGTTCATGGTGAAAATTTCTAAATTTTTTCCACATCTTCAAAAACATTGTACTACAAAATCATACATTTACATGTGTCCAAAAATATTTTTTTCCTAAAATTTGGTACTTGTACTAGGAATGGTAGTTTCAGAGCATTTTGGGTGAAAACATAGTCAAAAACCTTTAGGGTTTAATCCTAGAAGACACATGGTGTTTTTCAAGTGAAATCGTCAAAAACTTTTAGTTTAGGGTGCATTGACCAAAACTAAAAATTGAATTTTTTTCTTGAATTCCAACCATAGAAAAAGTATATTAGACTATTAAGACAATGTGTGAAGAAAAAGCTAGACTCTTTGACCTCATAGATTGCAAGATTACAATGTTCAAAGTTTGTAAAAAATGTTCTTTTCATCCCTTTCAAATAGTGTCAACAAACTTCGACGCCTACTGGAGTGAGATTTTGCTCTACGCAAAATTTAGCATTTGTTCCATGGAATAATACATCTTATTAGGTATGCACATGCATAATTTTAGAAGCAAATAATGGAGATACCTTACTATAGATACATCTTATTAGGTACGCACATGCATAATTTTTTTTGATGGTATTCATTTTGGAAAAAAATTAAAATTTTGCACTCAAGAATATTGATGAAATATAAAATTTAGAATATAAAATGGACTAGTTTTACAATCAAAGGCTGAACAAAAAATGGTTAAATTGCTATCAAAAATGGAAGTTTTGAATTTCCAAATCTTTACATAAATCAGTTTTATACCCTAAACTTGATTCTATGGTTAACATTTAATTTCTATAAACACATCTCTCATTTCATTTTTCATTGTGCTAATGAAATATATTTAAAAACTATATTAAAAAACTATATATTTTTTAATAAAATGCAATACTAAATTTAACAATAAAAGATCAATTGCCACTTAATCCCTAAAGGATGACGGGATAGTCTAGATTTCCAAAATTATAAAGATGTATATTTAAATGCAACTTAGAAGAATTAGCGATTCTAAGTTGAATACTAATCTCACATGTTCTGTAGTATGAATGCATTTGTTGGCTTTGTCTTTTAGACATCAACTATTGCATGGATTCTCTTACTTTTGGATGTAAGTTTCCAAAACTTATCTATACTAGTCAAACCAACCAAACCCTAATCGCATTGTGCAGTGTATGAGTCTTTGTCTACTTCAACCATATCTTAATCACGTCATGTAGTGTGAACCCTAATCGCATTGTGCAGTGTATGAGTCTTTGTCTACTTCAACCATATCTTAATCACATCATGTAGTCAAACCAACCAAACCCTAGTCACGTTGTACAATGTGAATGCAGTTTGTCTACTTCAACCATATCTTAATCACATCATGTAGTGTGAATGCAGTTTGTAGATAAGTTTGGAAACTTCTACACTAGTCAAACCAACCAAACCCTAGTCACGTTGCACAATGTGAATGCAGTTGTAGATAGGATTTTGAAAACTCAAATTCAACAATTAGAGCCCATGCCAAGAAGAAACATGAGGCTTTGTCTACTTCAACCAAACCCTAACCACATTGTGTAGTGTGAATGCAATTGTAGATAAGTTTTGGAAACTCAGATCCAGAAACCAGAGAGTGCATGCCATAACTTAGTGGATGTCTGAAAGGACAAAAGCCAACCCATGCATAGAGTCCACTCAGTAATTGGTGCATGCAGAAGTCCAGTGCCTTTTCAACTGCAGTAAAGGCCAAGCACTCCCACTATCAGCATGAATATAGTTGAGCCACTATACTTATATACACAGAGGAGCTCCCAGTTGCAAACAGTATGGGTTAAGTAATACAAACTGTTTATTATGAAACATATATGTGTATATGTACTTCATCTACACATCTGTGGTACCTACCATGTGCAATGCCCCTTTCCTGACTGGAGATCCAGTGGAGACTACTGCTTTTGCCCCCATTTGATTTGTGCGCATAAGTAGGCCATCTACTACTTGTATGCTATGCTATGCCTTTAAATTAGTAGTAGTTGTATCATGTCACCAGCTCGCCAGTTGACCCAGTTGGGTGCAAATCCAATTGCCATATCACTCATGATCAAGCCCAGATATGGGCTCACCTGCACAGTGAGCATCCACTGGACACCAGATCGGATGGTATTTTTGCTGTTGGATCGGACGGACCCATCCAAGAGAGACACATTAAGGTGTGGGTACCCCCCAAACAGCCACTAATTGCTACTGTGTCTAATTTATTACTGTTAATAGACTGTTCAAATTTTCAAATTTTCTTATTGACAAGTGAAAAGGAGGTTCCAATGTAAGGTAGAACTACCTATCACCCCCCTGATTTGCAATCTGACTATTTTGGGGTTAATTTCAAGAAGGGCACATATTTTTCAGAGGTGTGTTTTTGTTTCACGGATCAAACCCAAGTGGAATTATAATTTTCCCATTAAAATTGTAATTTCTGTGAATTTTTGAAGTGGTCAGTCCTGAAATTACAAAACCATTTATAGAGTGGGGTCAAAATTGTCCCATAAACAACCCATTACCGCCTAATCAAGTACTAGATATTCTCTATTAATGAGTGACACGTAACCCTTGTTGTCATAGAATTCTCTGATTTTGTCATAAAAGGAAGGGAATTGGAGGGGGTTTTAGGCGGAATTGGGGCCAAAGTTGATGACGGAATTGGCCTGGTCTACTTGATGGAATTGGACTGCAGAACGGTAATGGGTGTTTTGACCTTACCTAAGAACACAATATTTGGATATTCTATGAAAAAGTTAGGAAGGGACAAGGTTTGGTTCTAAAAGCGTTTTTTCCACATAGATACATGATTGATTTTGGAGATGTACAAGTTCCTGATTTTGGAGATGTACTACATAGAGTGAAGATGGTGGTTTAGGGTTAGTGGCACATTTCGGGGTGTCCATCATAATAACTCACTGCCATCTCTAATTCTCCAGTAAGGTGAATCTGCCTATAACGAGCAGATTAAGTGTTTTGCCTTGTTACAATTGACCAAAAAAAATTCAGATTTTTTTCCATACAAAGACAAATGTGATAAATGAAGAGAGCAATTGAATTTATTTTTTTACAAAGTATGATTTTCTTATGAATTTTTGAAGTGTGTTGTCCAATTGGTCCAAAAGAATCTTTAGACTACACTAAAACGAGCAAAAGTGTATGAATGATGGCCATCCTACCACCTAAAGTAGCTACAATATTTCCTAATGTAGACACAACATGAAGGAATCAAAAAATCACTTGCTTTGATGAATTTACATTGAAAAGGTAGAGGTTTCTAAAGCAATCAATAAAAACTCCATCACCACATCCAAGGCATTGGTTTTGGCCACTAACCAACCTAATGTAGTCATAATCTCATTTATTAGTGATGCAAGACTGTAATGGGTCATTTCCTAGGTACATGTCACGGGTGGTTTGCTTGTCATAGGTAGGTTTACCTTAATTCATGGAGTTAAGGAACAATTTTCCATACACAAGAACTCCTTCAATCAACATTTGAGGGGAGCCAGTCTTTTAGAAAAACATTTTTGTAGTTTTAACCCCATAAAGTTCTTTGACTATATTTTACCAATAAACACTCAAAATGGCCATTTTGATGTCTTAAGTTAGGCTGATTGTTTTGTTTGTTACAATAAGATCACTTGGAGTATGCGTCCTCTAGCCGTGTTCTTGGTATTGTCAGAAAGCTCTTCGTGTGGAGGGGTGCATAGACTTTATTTTGTGGTGTTTGGACATATGGTGTGAAAGTTATTGAGTTTCAATTTTTTGATGAATTAAACAATTGAATTAAATTATCTTTTATTTTGGAAAAAACATAACTTTCACCTTGCATTGGCCTCTAAATTTTTTGCAAACACCACAAAACAAAGCCATTGGCCTCCTTTGTGCATAAAACTTTCTATTCATATAAAAAATGCAACCTCACACACCGCAACCAAGTCCTTGAACACCATTGTGCATAAATGATATTGAATTTCAAAGTTTTTAAAAATTAAAAAATTAAAAAAGCATTTTTACTTTTATTTTGGCTAAGGGAACAATATAGGGCACATTAATGACAAATGAAATCTTGTTGCATCTTACTGTAAGATCTAGTAGTAGACTACTTCAATTACATTGTAGTAAAAAATTGAGAAGTATTGACTGTACATATTGCGAGATTATAGTGTTTGAAGTTAAAAAAAATGTTTCTTGGGGCATTCAAATTTGGGGCAGTTGTGATTTTGGGGAGCTTTTGCAAAAGTTGATTTCACTTTTTTGTTTGAATTTTTTTTTGTAATAGAGTTGATTACAAGTTCAAAATTTTTTATAACATTTCAAATTGGGGAACATGTACGAAAAATTCAAGTAAGGAACTATTATAAAAAAAACTCTCACATAAAGCTATTTTTTCAACAATTTTTGGCTTGAACATACAATAATCTCTTCAAAATGTTAATGGTGGAGATTTAGGTTTTAGCTAGCTCTAGAAGAAGGGAAAAAAATCACCCAAATTTTGTGGCTTTGGCAAGCTTGTTCAATCTATAGCCTCAAACACCAAACTCAACTCAAGGGCAATTGGACATATTGGATGGTCCAGGAAGAAAGCTGTGCCAAGGTTTGCTAAGCTTGATTGATCATAGATCACTAACATTGGATAAGTTTACCACATGCCATGTCTCTGAATATCCACATTCCCCTTATGTATGAAGTTGTTGCCTTTCTCCATGAAATATAAATTTTAAATATTCAAAATTAAATTCAAATAAATCAAATCTTTTGGCAACTATCTCACATAGCTTCAAAAGTCACTTATTTTGCATGTGTATAGATGAGAAGATAAGCTCTTTATACAAAAGGGTTGGTAGAAGGTGAAACAATTATGTGGAATATGTAAATTAGAATTAGTAGGAGCTCAATTGCTTATAGTTAAATCAAAAGCAAGAATTGTGTTTAAAGTAGAATTTCAGACCTCATTTTGACATAATAGGATAGTTTTTTTCAAAAAACTTTGAACTTAATTTGTGTGTAAAATCAAGCTAAATATCATCTCCCAAAATCCATTTGAAACCTTAATCCTTTAATCAAAAGTTACGGACAAAATTGAGAGAGAGGATGATTGAAAATGTCAAAGAAAATGTCCCTTTCAACCCCTCTTTGAACTTTGTCCATAACTTTTGATTGGAAGCTTGAAATCTCAAATGGGTCTTTGAAGTGAAAGTTAGTTTGATTTTACATACCAACTTAGTTCAAAGTTTTTTGAAAAAAATTATTCTACTATGCCAAAATGAGGTATGAAATTCTACTTTGAACGCTAGTTCCTCCTTTTGACTTAACTATGAATAGTTAAGCTCCTACAAATTCTAGTTTACATATCCTACATGAGTTGTTTTACCTCCTACCACCCCTATTGTTTAAACAACTTGTCTTCTCTTCTTTCTACCCAAAAAGAAAGTGGCTCTTGAAGTTATGAGAGATAGTTGCCAAGAAAATTTGATTTCTTTGAATTTAATGCTAATGGTCCACCTTCTTTTGTTCTTTTCCAAAATTTATGAGTCCTAAACAAATGTTAGAAGCACCCCAAATGTTTTCAACTTGGGTTGGAAATTTGCTCCTTGCCCTACTCCTGGATTGTGATGAAAATTTTGTTCCAATGTAAATAACCTTGCTTGTACTGCCCCCCGTCCATTAAAAATGACATTTTATCCATAATTTATTTTTTGGCAATTTCATAGCAATTTTGGGCAACTTACTAGGAATGGAAATATTCACTATATTTTTTGGAAATTCACTGTAGGAATGAGGAGTTGTTTGGTCTTTATGGACTAAACTCTATTTCATTTAATTGTTTACATCATAATCATAATCAGTCATGGGAGAGCAACATGGGAGAGCAACATGGGGTTAGATTGCACAAATTGAAAATAAATCTATTCTTTTCAGCAAATAAAAGTAGTCTCCCTATGCTAGAATTTTCAATAGTTTCCATTGAAAACATGAATGAAGTTGTCAAATTTGGATGTAAAAGTGCATGAATATAAGAATAAGGTGTTTTTTGGATTCTAAAAATGGATGAATGTTGAAACATAGTGCTTTATCAAATTCTAAGTGATTGTCATCCTTGCACTTTCTCAAAAAGTAAAAATAATAAGCCTTGACTATCATTCTATAAACCCTTGTATTAACCTTGTAATGTTATCAAAGATAAAAAAGAACAAAGTATAAAAGTATATAATTCATGCAATAAATGAATCATTTTTTGGTTGACTACCTCAATGATTGGTATTATTCTTTAAGAGTTAAGCCCTAAAAGATGTTGAAGTACATTGAATTTTCAAAAATGTGAAGGTGTGTTATAAAGAGCAATTTAGTGATGTCTTTCACACAAAATTTATAAATTATGACCTATAGATCATATTTATCTTGTTTTCGATTGCTCTAACAAAAATATATTAAGAGAAAACTTCAAACTAATATCCCAAAATTCTTTCTAAAGTTGATTGTGAATAAAATATTAGTGATTTTCACAAGGTTTTACTTTTTCTTCTTTTAGTTTAACATACATGTAGACCTAAAATTTTAGAAAAATAGTTTAGAATGGAAAAAGGGACCAAATTTGGTCGACTATAAATAGCTAAAAAAATAGAAAAAACATGGCATTGTAAGACCCAAAATTCTTTATATTTATATATATATTATTCTTTTGCAATTATATTTGTTGTGTTTGTATATGTTGTTATGTTTTTGGAATATCATTGTTATTGAGATTTGGTGGCATTTTGTGCATGTATTTGAGAGAATTGGAGCACTGTGACTATATTGTGAGTATGCGGTGTCTAATAAGTGAAATTGGAAAGATTTATATAGACTGAGATTGAATTCTTAGTTTGTAAAGTTAGATACTGTGAGTATGAGAATTAGCAAGAGTAATTGAGACATACAATAGGATTAGGGTGACACAATTTCACAAGTTGAGTGTTAAGGAAATTGAGATCAATCATTTGATGGAGTTTGGATGAATTCAGAGCAATTCCGGGAGCCAGGAATTGCGGAATTAGGGATTCACAGCGGCAGTCAAGGTCAACCGATTCTCCCCAATTCTACAGAAACGATCACAATTGGAGCGATTGAAGTGTTGGGATGAATTGAATTGAGTAAGCGAGAAAAGATCGGAGACAAAACTCGAAGAATTTGACCATTTGAGCAAGAAATTGAAAACAAGAGAGAGGTTGCGGACAGCAAGTGTGGCAATATCTAGGTTGAGAATCATTCCCAATCCAACCGATTCAAGGCTGGTATACTTTCAATCCACCAAGCGAGGAGAGATCGAATAAAAGTTTCTCGGCGCCAGTTCTCAGGTGCACTCGGGATCGTGAAGCGAGAGTGATTCCACCCAAAGTTTGGAAAATCAATTAAAAATTTCCCCCCGTCGGAGCAGATTCGGCGGAGGAGTGAGCGGCGCAGTGAGGCGCCTATGCGGCCGACAGACAAGCGCGACATTTCCTCTCGATCGGGATACCCGCCCAGTTCCCGACCTATCCGACCCGGCTCCTCGAGGTTGATACCCCTTTGAGTTGAGACCCGTGAGGAAGCCAGTGCGGGTATAGGCCGGGTAAGGATCTTGGTGGTTCAGGATACGGATATTGGGACAGTCAGGGTATCTACCAAGGTATCGCACAACCATAGGGTAGTGACGGATAAAACAAATTAAAATAAGGCTCAGATTTTTCGAACGGCCGTATCCTTAGTTTGGGTATAGGTCCTAACATAGGTTTGGAGTGTCAATTTGAAATTGCATATGCATGTTGTAAATGGGAGTTTTGTGTGTTGTAGGTAGAGCATACTAATTTGTACGTGTTTGGCCATATTGTCCTTGGTTGTGGGTGTGCAGACTTATTGTGAGTTATTCTAAACGCAAAATCTTATTCTTTTGTTAAATACTATTACTAATAATTATATAGTCTTTAAGTCTTGCATTGCACATGCATTCATCACAAGTCAGTCCACATTGACCTATTGTCCCAGAACTATTGTTACGAGCCAGTAATACACTAGACAGGACTGTGACTTCATACATCCGTCAATAGCATGTATTAATGGACAGCTTGAGTGATACCTTGGGTATTAGTAGGAATAAGAGTGAAAACCCCGTTATTGTTTGTTGTTTATGAATTTGAAATAGTACATATACATACTTACCCATATTCTAAGTACATGTGACTTTAGTTACAAAAAAACGTTAGACTACTTGACCATTCCCTAGACTAAAGAACCCTCATACTATAGTCCTGGGTTTTTGCGAGTTAGGCAAAAATCTAGACTACAATACACTACATTCTTTTTTAAAAGATATATATATATATTATAATTACATATTGAAGCCATTTTCAAAGGACCATTTCTTAAACTAGTAAAAATCAATTTTTGAAATAAAATATACTTGCATACAAATGTTATAAAATTCCATACTTCCAAAAAAAATTAAAATGTTAGGAAACTAATACAATTTTTCTTTTAAAAATAGAATAATTGAAATTATGCATGTTTGTTGAATGCATGGGAATTTAAAAATTGATAAAAATGTCTTTAACAAATGTGTAGCTTCAATAGGTGTAATTGGCTAGTCTCTATTACTTAAAGTTATAAGTTGAACAATTTAGAATACTTTACTTCTAGCCATTTGTTGTCAAGAACTTAAATTTTTTGTAATGTAATGATTGTAATGATTGATAATAATGCAATGATTGATTTATAATAACTTAAAAAAAAATTGGCCAAGAAAAAAATTCTTCCTTATGATAATAATAAATATATGATTTTTTGGACAATCACAAAATGTTAAAAATTCAACAAACAAATAACAAGAGTATGAACAGCCAACATTATGAAGTCAAGGGTAGATAAAGTTACAGAATTTTCATTGAAATGATTGAAATTTTATTTTAAAATATAGAATTACAAGGAAATTTTAGTTGTTTATGCCAAAGAAAAAATACTGCAAGCTAATTAAAGTAAACTATGAACAATCTAGGTCATAAATCTCATTTTAAGATTTTTATTGTTTGGAATTGAAAGTTAGATTTTGTTGTTTAGGATTGGAATCTTTTATCTTAAGTTTGAAAAGACATGCAAAATTGAGAATTTTCAGTGAATTATTAAAGAATACATATATTCTAGAAAGAATTAGAGAATAGTAATATTCTAGAAATATTCATAAAATTAGTCATTAATCACAAAGTGTGCATTTCATGCAAAATTCATTGTCTACCAAAATAAATAACAATCTTGAAATATAGATATAGATACTTGTAGGAATTGACAACCACTTGATTTGGAAAAAAACGATTTTTTAAATTCTTTAAATTACATAAATTCTTTATATTACAATTTGAGACATAAAACAACATGAAAGATCTTAGAACTTTAGTTTTTATTGAAAATACAAAAAAATACCTTGGCCCAAAGCTAACAAGAACAAAGATTTTGTTGGTGATATATATAAAAGATTCAAAAATTAATTAATTCTCAAGTGATATGCTTGCTGTGACATGATATATTGAAAACGTGTGTTGAAATTATTGTTGCAATACATCACGGCCATGGGACATTCTTCATAATAATTTGCTAATAGTGAATTGCAAGTGCATAATTATGTTTAAATTAACTACACTATTGTATGACCTCCTATAGATGCAAAACTATATGCATGATTATAGAAGATTTTTATTTCAATAAATAACATTGGATGAGAAATTTGTCCAACCTTGAGTAGTTTGTTCATTCTTCACAATTTGCATAAAGCTTTTTTAGAGATTAATGGCCATTCTAATACAAATGAAATAATGAAAATGTAAGAAAACAAATGATACAAAAGGTGAAATCTATTGATTGACCTAACGTTGTAACTATTATTACCATAAAAATTCCCCTTGATAGTTAGCTTGTTAGGCAACAATGCTAGTGTGTGAGCATGGAAATGTGAGCATATGAGTCTTGAGTATATGTATAAATAGATATATTACAACCATTAGAGGTGCTTATATCATAAACACCTACAATATAGGTATTTATAACATAGTTACACTTTAATCATGAAAGGTTTCTATAATATAAACACCTACAACATAGAGATATAGTCTTTTAGGCTCATGGGCTCATGATTCTAAACTCACATAATTATAGCAACCTTCACTTTTGCTAGGTGACATTTTTGCATTAGTTTCAACATAATTGACATACATTGGAATGAAAATTCATTCAAATTTGGATAACTTGCATTATAATAAAAATTTAGCCATTGCTTAATATAGGTGATTTTCTTCAGGAAAATTTTGTTTTTTTGGATATATAATTATTTTTTTATAATATTTTTTTATTTAAAGTTATTTGGATGGCTTTGGATCAAATAGGAAAACACTGCATCAACACAAAACTACATCTATAGCCTACAAAGAAGTGAGAAATTCAAATAGATTCTCAACTAAATTGTTTGTTGCCATTCAAAAAAATTCCTAGTCCCTAATATGAAATAAACACATATAGGTGTCTATATTATAAACACATTCTATAATCATAATGTTACTATATTATAGATACCTATATTTTATGTGATTACGTTATAAGTACATTCAATAGTTTACTAACACCTAGGCTTAAGGGTCATATGCTCACATTTCTATGCTCTCACACTGGTATCGTTGACTTCAAAAGGTATAGTCATTTACAACTTTGTAGATGCATTTCAATAAGGATGAACCTTCTTGAAGCTTTGGCTACACTTCAAAAGACATTGAGTCTTTTATAGTTTTATCACCGCATTTTGGAAAAAGGATAGAACCTCTTGTAGTTTTATGGCCGCATTTTGAAGAAGAATAGAACCTCTCATAGCTTGTAGCTACACTTCAAGAGAAACAAAGTCTCTTGTAGTTTTATGGCCGCATTTTGAAAAAAGAATAGAGACTCTTTATAGTTTTATGGCCGCATTTTGAAGAAGGACAGAGCTTCTTGTAGCTGAGTGGCTGCACTTCAAAAGGCACTAAACCTCTTGCAATTTTCAAGGCCGCATTTTGAAAAGAGTATCAAGACTCTCCTAGCTTGTAGCTCCACTTCAAGAGAGACAAAAGTCTCTCTTGTTTATGCTCTTGTAGCTCCATTGAGAAAAGGAACAAAAGTCTCTTATTTGATTTGAAGATGATAGATTTCTATGTGTACTTTTATACTTTGTTAGACTCCATACTACAAACTAGCCCCTCATTTAGGGGTCGGGTTCTCGGGTAGTCCCTATTCCCTACTCCCAATAGCCAAGTCATTTCCACTAACTCGAATCGAATCTAAAGTACAAGCTCATCTTGTTTGTTTTTCAGACATCAGCTGCAGTCAAACCTAACTTACAAGCAGTCATGCAGAAGGATCTTCGAAGAGACCACAAAACTCCAGGAGCGTGCAAAACCAAAATAAAAAAATATGGGGAGCCGGTACCCACACATTTCACCTAAACAGAGAAGGACTGATGTCAAGCTTTGCAATGTTTTTTTGTAAATAAATAATTAATTTTTTTATTAACCCCTACATGCCCAAGGTGGGTCTTTTAGAGCTTTGTGGAATTTGCTCTAAATTGAACAAAAAGCTAACATTTTGATATGTTTTATAAATTGTAGTACATAGGAAAAGAAAACATGTACAACTATAACGCTTATGGATAGAAAGATTGTAATGTTCGATCATGAGGAGTTTCAAATTCTGAACGTGATTTGAAGTCTTTCAATCTTCTTTTCACATGTCAAATCTAAAATTGAGGTCTCCAAAAAAAAGGAGGTGAAAGGACATAACGTGCTTAATCCCAATCGATCTATGGCTTCTCAAAATTGGTCTTCTACAATTTAAAAAAAATAATTTCTTATGTTTTTTTTCTCTTTAAGATCTCATGTATTTTCAAGAGCCTTCAACAATAGAAAATCAAGATTTGCAATGGATACCCTTGTACAAAATCTTGAATAGCAAAATCATAATCACTCATTTTCAAAATCAGATTTTTGATACTAAAACTAAACTTCAAAAATAATTTGTTTCAAATAAATATTTAAAGTAATAACTTGGTAAGGTTTTATTTAACCCTAAAACATAAATACGGACCAAAGCATTGATGGATGACAAAAAATCCTCCTACATAAGATGCTCATCCCTCGGGACTTTGTTTGAAAAGGGGAGGTCTTGCATAGTAGTTTGACCTCCAATGAGTGTGTTCTTGGCTTATGATTCACACAACACCCCAAAAGATGATTTCCACGGTAACCAACCCATCCTAACTTGAAAGTTTTGTTGACACCTCGTCCTTTGGTTCTACATATACTTTTTGCTCTTTCAATGGAGTTTGTCCATTTTGTTTGAAGAAGGAAAAAAAATTGTTGACACCAAAATTTGGTGCCTCGAGCATTTAGGGAGGTTAAGCAAATGAACAAAGCTTTTAAGTGCACAACAAGTGAAATCCTATCATGACAATTTTTTTTTAAATGTAAAATTTAAAATTTATTTTTTCTTGAAAAATCTAATACGAATACAGTATGAATAAAATCCGTCCATGTGGGGGGGGCAGGGGTTAAGTTCCCCAAATATTGCAGCACCAGGTAATAATAACAGGACAGGACTGGACGATACGGTGGTAGGACTGACTGACGGACTTGTTGTTTCCATAGAAAAAGTTCCATGCGAGGATCTGCGGAGATTCGAGAAAGACAAAAGGCAGGATCTAACTTACCTTACAGAAGCCAGGGTCCAGGGTCCAGGGTCCAGGGGGGGCAGTCGTACCAGCCAGGCACCAGCACTGGCACAGGCCGGGGAATGTAAGAAGAGCGAGTCCGACTATCAAGTCAAGGACCCTACAGCCGTGGCGACTAGGGGGCTCGGAGTGGGGCTCGAAGTTCGGGAACTAGCAGTGGTCCCGGACCAAACGATATCTTGAACCACATCCCAATACGGTACTAATTCAAACCCTGTTATCACCTTAATACGGTACTAATTCAAACCCTGTTATCACCTCAATAAGGGACAGGGTGAACTGACCCCCTTCTCGGCCCTGTGGGCAAACCCTGGAATTATTTATTTTTTGCACATGAATTTTTTTGCAAAATTTTAATTCATTTTTGCGATCAGAGACCCCAAATTAGTTTACACTAGTCATGAATGTACCCTAGAATGGCCCAAAATAGGGGGCTTTTTTTTACATGCACCCCTGGTAAGGCCGAGCGAGGGGGCAATCCACCCTGATCCTCAATATGGTACTAATTCAAACCCTGTTATCACCGTTCCTTTATTTGTGTAAAAAAAACAAAAAACTGTTATCACCTCAATACGGTACTAATTCAAAATCTATTATCACCTCAATACGGTACTAATTCAAAACCTATTGTCACGTCCATATGGTACTAATTCAAAACCTATTGACACCTCAATTCTACTAGAGGAATACTTGGCGGGTAAGAAGGAGGGATGGATGGATAAATCTTTGGAACACTTGGAGGGATGGTTGGAGGGATGGAACATTGGTACATTCTCGTTCACACAATATCACTACACTAATAATGGTATATAGTGTTGGCAATACTAATTACGAAGTACAACACTAAATGTCAACAATTTCACTAGTGTTACTAACACTAAATGTCAACATAGGCACTATTTGACAACTTTTTGAATTTTTTGGGGGTATAAATTTTTAACAAGACTTCATTTAGTGTTAAAGGTGATTTCATATTAGAAATGAGCTCACAAGAGGTGGAAAGTAAAACTCTAAATGGATCTGGTAAAAATTAGGTAACACTATTTGTAGCATAACACTAAATACCATAATTAGTGTAGTACTCTAGCTCCATACTCCGGTCATTCTAATTATATTAACCCCTAAACGTCCAAACAATGTTTTTGGCAACATAGCGATATATCACTACAGACGGAGTTTTTCTTTTTTTCTTTGAAAATTTCACATAATCAATGTGCCCGAGGAGTAGCTTTAAGGCCCAATAATTTTCATAATTTTTGACTACATGGTTCAAAAGTTATTGCATAATATGTAATTTCCAGTGTTTAGTGTGCAGCCCGAGTAGAAAAATAAACTTCTTTGAAAATCACTTTTCTAAAGAATAAAAATTTGAAATTAATTCTCTAGATTTTTATATATGTGGTAAGCTTTGAATCATTCCATTTTGATTAATGAGATGAAAGTTATGAGGAATTTTAGTTTGGATTAGTTTGTGGGTAGTTATAGAATCTCTATTCTAAAATAAACTTTGAAGTCCTTTATTTAACTCAATTTTAAATATTTTTGGAATTTAAAAAAAGAAGAGGTGTATATTGTTTATTACAACATTAAAACCATTGGGATTGGCATTTTTCAATTCTATAAATAAATTGTTATCAATTTAGTATTTTTAATCATTCTATACTTCTTTTTACTTACTATTTTTTTCCTATATGCTGTACAATTTCAAATGATCTAAAAAATTTCAAGCATGTAGCCAACTTGACTTGAGGAATGAATCCAAAGAATAACCACCATTTTGGACATTTTTTCATACAAATGTGACCTTGTGATTTGTGAAGTGCAGCTGCCCGTATTTTCATAGGGCCAAAAAAATGATTTTTGTCACTTCAAACGTTAATATCTTGCAATCTACACGGTGGAAAATTCTAAATTTTTTTCCACATCTTCTCTAACTATTTTACTACAAGATCCTACAATTACATTTTTCCAGAAATGTTTTTCATCTAAAATTTGGTGCTTGTAAATGCAAGGGCAATTTTGGAACAGTTTTGGTGAAAACATAGTCTCTGATGTTTAGAAGTTAATTACCCATTGGATTGCAGTGTAAGCTATATAGTAATTGGAGTGGCTACACTGAATTGACTAGCTCTGTATTTTAGAAAGGATTGGATAGACGTGGCTCTATTATGCATTTGATGAGAGTAAAATATGCGTACCCATTTTGGACCCTCAACCCAATTGCGTTCTTTAGAGGGTAGGAAAGATGGATGGATACATGGATGGGAATACTTGGAAGGTAGGAGGGAAGGATGGATAAATGGATGGAGCACTTGGAGGAATGGTTGGATAGATGGAGGAATGACTTCACATGCATTAGATGGGTTTGGGGGCCTCCAGGAGACCTCGGGTTCTATTGCCGTGAGAACACAAGGAACGTGACTGCTGGTGACACCTCAGCGGTCCTATGTGGCCGAGAGGCTGCCAACACATTTCTGAATTTTTATTTTTTTCAACTCCTTTTTGCATTTGAAGAATTTAATTTAATTTAATTATTTTTTCTGATAGCTTTCCGTCCTTCACTGCGGGGAGAACAATGAAGGGAACAACCTACAAACGGTCTTTCGAAGTCTTGAAAATCCATCTAATGTTATTATTATCACTCTCCATACTCATGTCATTTTGATGACATTACTAGTTGTATGGCATGTAGTGTAAGCTCTACAATAACTACATCAATTGTATTGAACCAACCAACTTTATGCTTTAGAAAGGATTGAATAGAGGTGGTCAAATATGGTACTAATTCAAATCTATCACCTCAATTCTAACTTAAATGGATGGAATATTTGGAGGAAAGGAAGGAGAAATGGATAAATGGATGGAACAACTAGAAGGTAGGAAGGATGGATGAAACATTTGGAGAGATAGATTGTTGGATCTCAGGGTTGGATGGATGGAGCACCGATACATTCTTATTCATACATTGTCACCATCACTCTCTATACTCTAATAATTCTGATGACATTATTGGTTGGACTATATATAATGTAAGCTCTATAGTAACTAAACTAGTTGCACTAAATGCTTTGGCTAGAGGTGGTCCTATTCTGCATTTGATGAGAGTATGGTATGCATATTGATTTGGAACCCTCAATGCAATTGTGTCCTATCTACATTTGTTGTACATTTCTAATGTATATAAGGAGGCAATTGAGTTGAAGGTCTATAATAGTATACATATCTTAATATAATGTTTTTTCATGTCTAGTTAATTGCTTCTAAAATTGTTAGGATATTTAAGCATTTGACCACAGTTCGCATCATACAATTATTTAAGTTAGATCTTGTTGGAGGTCAAGTGAACAAACTAAATTTTTTTAGAATTTTTTTTTGAATGCCATATGAATGAATCATGATTTTTCAAAGTGTTGAAAATAGGTGTAGATGAGATTATCCCTAGATTGTGATGAATATAATTTGTATGTTTTAGAGAAGACTTTATAGGCCCTGATTTTGGTAGGTGTTGTTAGCTTAGAAGATTATCATATTGTTGTAATGTAAGACTATTTTTTTTATCTCTTGGCTCATGTTTCTTATGACACGTGATCCATTATAAAGATCATACATAATTAGGATATTACTCGTACCATAAAGTGGACCTAAATGTACAAAAATAACAGTTGGAGTTTAGCAATTGCCACCATTCCACCACATGAGCAAATTTGGAAGATTAGAATTTATATTTGGAATTGGAGATTCAAAATTAGAATATAAAGGTAGAAAAGTATATAATCAACCTACTACAAAATAGGTGTAGATTTACATTTAGTCACCATAGTGAAAATTTTAGAATTGTACACTAGAGTTTTTTTTTTTTTATATGAGCAAATTCACAAGACATTATTTACTATAGTCATTGGAGTAGGATTTGTTTGAAAGGTACCTCTACTTCAATAGTCAATAGTCATATTGAATTCTATGAATGGTATTTGGTAGATGAAAATTGTGTTGTATCCTTGTAGGACAACAACGGTACTAGTATGTGAGCCCAAGAACGTGAGCTTATGAGCATTGAGCCTACAATATAAGTACCTATGATATAAATACCACACATTATACATGGTGTATATATCATGAACACCTATAATATGGGTATTTATAACATATACACCCTATAATCATAGATAGTTTCTATAGTATATACACCTATAACATAGGTGTGCAATATTCTAGGCTCACAATGTCACACTCCTATGCTCACATAATAGCAACCCTCGTAGGACAATACCCCTACATAAAGACATTCTTAACCCCATCTTTATAGGTGAATTTCCTAAAATAATTCCATAATTGTCATGCAATAGGGCTTTGCATTATGATACTAAAGCCTTCGATATTGTTTTGACTTACAATAAAACTTACATTAGTATAAAACATGCTTTAGTAAACCAAACTATAACCCTAAAGTCTTAAGGCCTATTTTCATAAAAAAAGACATCAAAACTACCATTTCTATTGCAAACAATATATTCTTTTAATTATTTAAAAAAAATCTACATGCTCTAGTAAACCAAGCTATAACCTTAAAGTCCCAAGGCCTATTTTTATAAAAAAAAAGACATCCAAAACTACCATTTTCTATTGCAAACAATATATATTTTTAATTATTTGTTTGAAATCTAATTGTAGGATTTGACATTAGACTAGTTTGTGAATGTGTAAAAGAAATTGTAGAAATTGTAACCATGTAGATTGCAAGATATAAGCATTTATAGTGAAAAAGTTAAATTTTAAGATTGAATCATTTTAGTAAAATAAGTGTGATCTTAAAAGCTTGGTCTAATGAGATATATTTAGTTCTACTAGTGTTGGCTCCAAAATGAGACCTTCTATCCTTTGATATATTATTATTTTTTAGTTATCTACAATCTACAATTTTATATTTTGGTGCTCCCAGACATCTATCATGTAAACAAAAGATTGAGTGCTACAACCAACATCATTTTGCAATAAAAAAAACTCAAGCACGAATGCATATCAAACGTACTTTTGGATTTTGGATTCTCCCTTTCTGGAGTGAGAGCCGCTTGACCTCATGAGTGTGTAGATTCGTAGTTTCTCACTTGACAAGAATATAAAGTCAAGGAGTTTTCTCCACCTAAATAGTCAAACTCTAAGCCGAGTGGAACTCATCCAAAACCAACATGAACTCTCATGGGAGTCCATCTAACACTCTACTTTGATGTGGTATGGCCCATGATGCTACTTCACGTGACACATCGAATAATTCCACAACCAATTGCAAATGGCACTAAATTCAGATCTTTTGGTCGAAATCAAGTTTGCAATATAAGTAATCAATGAAAGTCGAAGCTTGACATTTCATGCTTTCTGTCAAGGATGTTCAATTAACTTAAGGAATAGTGGAGTCTCAACATTGGTTTCTGTAAGATTCCGCCTTTGAAAATCAGTTCTAAAGTATTATTGGAGTATTGGAATAATAGGAAACAAAGTACTTCATGATTCTCTACCATGTGCATGTAGACCGTAAATCTTTTGGCCCATACCGTTAGTCAAATGGTGAGATCAGAAAACGGGTCACTTTCAGGGAGAGGAACTGAACCCCCGTAGAGTAGGGAAGGGAAGTACCGGTACATGCGAACGGGCTCTTCCAAACATGAAACCCGAACAGAAATAGGCAGAACACGGTAACCGAGCTGCAGGTTTGCAAGCAAAAGCCAGGGAGGCATCTAAAAGTGAAACTGAACCCTTGGATGGCGTTCGTCTCGGTGGCCGACGGAGAATTACTGCGCGCGTACAAGGCGCGCGACGAATGGAGGGAGCACACGGGGGGGCCTGGGGGACGAAAGGGGAGGCGCCCCCCCCGGCGGCTTAAAGTGGAGCGCCATGGCATGGGCCGTGCCATCTTTAAGGGCGCCAACGATGAGTAATCAGTAGTATGAGTACGACCGAGACGACTGTGACTGCTGTGGCGGGCGATACGTAGAGCCGAAGAAGAGCGCAGGCCTCTCATCATCATCAGGCCTTGCAGTTGCTGCTCCTCAGCTCCGTCCTTTCTTCGGCAGGGAGGCATCGTGCACATCACCTGATGCAGCTGCGGAATTTGCTGTATGTTGCCCTGCCCCCGGCGGTACGGGGTCCTGGTCTGGCCTGGCCTGGCCTGGCGCGAGTGAAAGCTGCTGCACACAGCGGATGGACGAAGCTTATTAGCTTAGGTGGAGATGCTGTAAGGGAAGGGAGGTAAGTGAGGTCATGTACTACAGTATCCGCACCTTGTGGCAGCGTTTCTGACGCACGAGGTTGCGCGGGGCTGGGGTTGCAGCCTCGTCTAACGGGCCGGGCATCCGTGTTTGTGTGTTTGTGTGTGTGTGTGTGTGTGTGACGTTGAGGCGTTCCCATGTGTGGCAGGGGGAGTGGGAGTGACAGAAGAGAGTGAGCACAGCTGAGCATGTACAGGAGGGAATAGTACTTGTCCATGTGTGCTCACCCTCTTCCTGTCACGCCGTCTCCCTTGTCGTTGTTTCGTTTTTTTGTGATATGAGAAGGGGAGAGAGAGAGAGAGGCGTGGGGAGGATGTCAGAGTGATTCGAAATGGAAGATCATTTGTGATGAAAATCTGCCAGAAGTGCTTCGGGTACGTGTCAAGCCGACGACTAACTTGAATCAACAGCTAGCGCCGGTAGCACGGTTGCCGTGTGTGCCTGACTGCAGCAGAAGCCTTCGATGATGGTCACCGGGATAGTCTGCCTCACTGCATGCCGACGTCATTGCAATATATCTGTTGCACAACTCAAGGTCTCACAACTTTCTGATTACCGAAATGGTTCTTGGAAAGCTCTCGAGCTTCGCCGATTGTGTGCTGTTGTGCAATGGTGCTTCATATGACACGGTGCAATTTGAGAAATAGCTTTTGGCTGCTCGGTGATCCAATTGCTTGGAGAATCAGTTACACGAATTGTTCGATCGGCATGTTTTGAATGGAGATCATGCTCATAAGAAATCTACTCATATCTTGAAAGAAAGTTGTGCACACAGAACTTAGTGTCCAAGCCGAATCATCTTACCTGTTTGATTGAACAGGAATGAAGTGCTAGTTGTCTATCGAACACCGTGTAGAACAGAAGAGGTCGATTAGCAGCTGACGGTAATCCGGTTCGCACAATCCAACTACACAAGCTTCGTCCGGCCTCAAAGACGTCGTTTTCAAATTAATTCACATCTTTGCTTGTCTTCGTGAGTGTATGGATTAGTCACTCTACATTAAACACTCACAGTGTGGTTACCTCCTCGCCGCCTAGATGTTTGCCATTCACCTCCCGTTGTGCTATTTCTTGACTCAAACCAGTTGATTTGTGTTTTCAGCAGGAGCTAAGCAGGTTGCCTGATATGTGGGCTAGATTGGCTACAAATGCTGAAAGGTAAGATAGGAAAGTCTTCCACGAAACTCGAGGAAAGCCCCGCTGAACACCGTCGCTTGCTTGTTGGGAGATCTAAAACTGCCACACGATGGACATATTCGCCCTTCGTTCTGAGAAACCGCGTTTCTAGTCATAGTGAGATGGAAGTTGAATGGACGGTTCTGCGTCAGTTTCAAGAAGTCTTGCTTTTCTAAGAATTATCAAGCTTAGTCCCGCAATTAGGGAAGCAAGCTGCTAACGCATCATTTGAAGCTCACTTTTCCCTTTGTTTGCTATCTTCGTATGTTCAGGGGGCACGTGGAGGCTGAGCTGAACGAAGGACTCATTTTCGTCGTTTTACGACTTAGTTTTTCAGTCTCAGTAGCTTCCAAGTCCGACGACGCTCTTAGTGCGGCGTTGGTCAATGATCATAAAGATGTTTGCGGAGGATCGAAAAAACTACGAATCGAAGCATTTTCGTCAACATTCTCACACCACACAACTTGAGTGTTTCCCAGCAGCAAGGGAGAAGTGCAGCCTAAAGGTATATTATCAGGTTCCTACTGTTCACCATCCGGCTGACCGACTCCTTAGTAGTTGACAGAAAGGAATGTGTTGTGTTTTGTAAGTTGGAACGTCAGGAGAATTCCAGCATTGATTACGAGACTGAAATCTCTTTCGAAGACCGCGCCTGCGAATGTTTCGAGCATAGGTGGATTCCCTGCCAGCACCTTCAGCCGTAATTCTCGCCTACCTAGTAAGCATCTCGACCATATCTCATGCAGTCCTTGTTGTATCGAAAGTATTTTCAGTCTCTGGTCTGCTCATTCGATAGTACGTGTCGATGGTTAGATGGTTGTCACTCATTTTGACAGCTAAAGTGATTGACGAATCGTCTTGGAAAAATGTGCAGGGATTCCAGGCAATGGGAGAGTTGAAAGTTTCGCAAGCTGTAACTTGAGGTGCTAGATGTATTATGACATAGTTTTTGAATTTCTGTGCAGTTAGGCCGCGTTGCCATTTTCTCATTGGAGTTGGACCCGGTCTTCAGATGGAGAATTTCTCACTAGATGAAATTTGTCCATTTGAAGATGAGATCCAGAGGCTCCTTCCAGATCTGCATCTGAAGACTTGTCCAAACCTTTCTACTTTTGCAGCTTGCGAAGTCTTGAATGTTGTTATCCCCTGAGAATGATTCAATGTCTAGGTGAAGTAATGCTAAGTACAGCAATCTCTCAACGTGATGAGGATATTTCTTTGTGAGATCTGTCGTAAGTTAGGTGCACGTACTGTCTAGGCACCGGCTAACTATTTGACCTACTGACAGTCGATCAGTGCTTGCTTGAGAAAATGAGTTGGTATTCTTGACGCGAGTGCGTTTCTGTTAATCTCACAGCTTTGCTGTGCTATGTACTCCTTAACAACGAGGCATTGGATGCAGGAATGCTTATCTTTGCTAGGAATGCACCTGGATGCAGCAGGCCTCGATTGTTGGATCAGAGTGCCTGCCGTGTTTTGCAACGAGTCGGCAACCTCTCTGGCATTCTCTCTGGCATACATTCTCAAATGTATACGAGGCAGAAACCCGAATACGATCGGTCCCGGAAGTTTTTGATGCTGTGAAGACCGGCCACACGCAGATGTCGAATTTTGGTAGTTAATTTAGCGTATTGATTCGAGAGCCTTGCTGTAATGCTCTTTTGAAACTGTGGTACGTTCCCATGGGACCGATCTGAGTATCGCCACAGGCTGTCTGACTGTTAAGCAAAAAGGTTCACTTGGATGTGTTGCCACTTGTGGTAATTATAGTATTGGTATAGCATGTCACGGCCCAAGGCGTACAGTTATGGAAAATAGCTCAAATTATGTAGAAACTTCTGCACTCGGACCTCATTCGATCGTGCGTTCTATGTTTCTACCAACAGGTCATCGTCAGGACATAACTTCTGCTCCCTTTCAAGTGTGTAGTTCTTATGTCCCAGTTCAATTAATATGAAGAGTACACAGTGTTTCAATATCTCCACACTTCTAAATGACGTGTCCATCGTTTGCTGTTGAATGAAATCACAGTTGTTGCTTGAAGGAGCGTGCAAATGACCCGGGCAAAAGATCATTGTCCCTTAGTGCGGTCGATTCTGTATGAACGTATTTTAAAGCACTCATTCCAATTATCGTCTGTAGATGTCTTGAGATGAGAGTTCTGAAGACCTGTAATGTAACAGTTCTGATCAAGCGGGTCTGTTTTTGGGCTTGCACAGTATGAACCCGGAGTCTTGTCTGATTTTATCGTTTCCATGATGCATTAGTCGCTTGTAGTCAACTTGATTAATTTGATGAAATATGTTTGCAGACGAATTCGCTGAAGATGTCGGTGCAATTGTGAAGCATACTCTCAAAGACAACCTGTACATGGCAGGCTAGGGCTGTTGACAAAAGGGATTCTTACGGCGCTCAGGTTGAACACACTGATCCTTTCGTCTTTTGACTCGTGAAATGCTCTTAGCGATCTGATGTTTGTCGGGCCAGATATTTAGTTCAGCGTTGTCTGACCATTAAGAATGTAGCGCATATCATGTTCCTGCTTGATTTTTGAGCCAATTGAACAATGTTCTCCGAAGAGTTCCCTGAGATCAGTGAGATGGCTCAATTGTTAAGTGTGCTTGGTACATTTCAGATAAATGCATGCATAACACGTGACTTTCATTTAGCTACTGAGCTTTCAGTTATTTTCATTGGTCGTGAGTCTTGATAATGTATATGTGATGGAAATTGTTGTCAATCCACTTTGTGGATTGATTGTTGTATGATCAACATTTCTCGTGTTCTACTGCATTTTGAACCAGGTAGAAGACCCGACCGAGGGCGACTCCATGCTGAAAGAGCCACTCCTCTGACCCCACCTGTGACTAGGACCCTTGACGTTTTATTTGCTAGACAGGTCTGACAGATTATGTACAGAATTATATTCAAATGCGATAGAGGCATTTGCTTAACGTTTCCAACTCGGATCCCGAATCTTCCAGGGTAAATCTTGCAGTTCATTGTATCAATATTCTTTTTGCTTTTGTTAATTTTCGCCCGACTTAACTTAGCAGCGTCTTTCAAAGTGACTGGATGTTCAGAGGGCACGTCATACTCGTGTTTTCATGAGCCTCAACAGTTTTATCTTCAACATTCAGCATTTTGTACATGTTGATGTAGCGCACGGAAATAAAGGTGTGCTTTCTAAAAGGTTTTACTCAGAATCTGTTGTTTCGCTTGCCTTCTAGATGTCCCTTCTGTTCAATGTGAGTGTATTTCTTTTCGAGCATTGGCATGATATGAAGCGATGACTCTGTATGTTGTGACTGTACTTAACTAGCTCATCACCCTTGTTGAGCTCATTTCCTTCAATTAAACCGCTGATCATTCAACGGCTGCTTTGGATTCAAAGTTGTTCAGAATTCAAAGTTGAATCCAAAGTTGGATCCAAAACTTTGAATCCAAAACTTGTTCAGAATTCAACAACGGTTCAGAATTCAAAGTTGAATCCAAAACTTTGAATTCAACGGTTGCTTTGGATCAAAACAACTTCTGATTCAACAGTTGCTTTGGATCAGTTGCAAGAAACAAGTACCATTTTGCATCCGATTCGGTGAGCACCCAACTTCTTTTTACTCGCAACTTTGCATCATTCATCCAATGCAGTTGAAATTTATAGTGAAAGATTTATATGGCAATCTTATTAAAGACATTTTACATTGTTGCATTTAAAGAACTATAAAATAGCAAAGGAAAAGGAAGTTTGGTAATATATTACAAGTATAGCCTTGAAAAATTCAATATTGTTAATTGGCAGAATTTCATGACTTTGGCACTTATGCCACATTTAACTACTTTTGGACTTTTGGAGTGTCCAGAATTAGTAAAAGATTCTTTGACAATTGTAGATTTTGACTCCTATAGGTGTTATAAATCTAGGAATGATATAGATTTTAGATTGACAATGTACAATGAATTTAGATCTTAAGAGATCTATGACATCTGGAGATCTCCAGATGGATAAAGTCTAAAATTCCCCTCAAAGTCCAAAAGTAGTTAAATTGTGCATACTTTCCAAGGTGCATAGACTAAAAAATAAGTCTATATTAGTCCTAGTTTTAGAGTATTGTGTTGATGAATGTCACAAATTTCTCAAATTCCTTTCATGATTTTGACAATAGAAGGTTTAGAAAGTGATTTTGACAATTATAGTATGGATATTTCTTTTCTTTGTCCTTTTTAAAAGCTGTCAATTTAAAGGTCATTTTATAATATAAAAAATTAACTTTTTTTAATTTATATGAATTTAAACACAATGTCAAAAGATGGTATGAACATTTTATCTAAATTACTATAGAACAAGAAGAATTGGACAATTTTAGTATTCCTTTTGAATCCTTACATAATCCACCAAATGGCCCTTGGAAATGCAACAAATCTACAGTTGCTTCATGAATACTTTCATCCTTCACAACTTTCCACATATATGTGCACCTATGAAATTCAATCTACTTTTGTTTTTAAAAAGAGGCAAAAGTTCTTCTAAAGCTATTTTGACTATCTAATTTTGTTCCAAAATAAAAAAATCATATAAATCATAAAGCACTTACCAAATTGATGTCTACAAGTTAAGTCCTTTGGATAAGGTTTCAAGTGAATTTTTGACAAAAAATAGCTTTATGATTTTATTATATTGTTTCAATGTATTGTACCTACTTCAATAGTGAATAAGGCTTGCAAAGTACTACTTTTAGATTGCAAATTCAATACGCTATCCATTTATCAATTTTATATGCCTTGATCGCACAAACTTTAGGCAAGGAACAAGCCATGTGCCTTGCTTCAAGAAGTTTTTTTAATTTCTCCTTGGATTGCCCGCTAGGCCATTAAATGTCATTTAAGGGGTTAAAATGATCTAGAAATAGATTAAAATTTTGAAGTCACAAAGTATTTATTTAGAAATTCAAAAAAGCATTTTGGTCCATGGAAGGCTTTAGGGGTTAAGCCTAAAGCCTAAATCCTTAAGCCCAAGCAGTCAAGTTAAGGGGGTTAGAGTGTACATTTGAATCAATACTTTTCTATCCATCAACCTCAAATATTGCTTTACCCTAAATAAACCTTAATAGTGTGAAGCACCCTAAAGCTTTCTGGGAATTGGCCTTTTTACTTGCCTTTTTAGTATTGTGTAAATCATTTGCTTAAATAAAATCAAGAACACTCATAGGAGGTCAAACTACTATATAAGACCTTCCCTTCTTACATAAAATTTTGAGGATGAACATCTTGCACTTCTATCCTATATAGAAGGATTTTCTACCATCCACCAGACACTTATAGTTTGAGGTGGCTTTCTAGGGTTAAAGACAATGCGGTTTGACATTCACATTCAATGATGTAATTTGAGTTGAGTTAACTAGAAGAAGAGAGCTATACATAAAATTGGCATCAACCATGGAGACTCCATCCATGAGTTTGGGCAATGAGAGCCCATTTCCATTATATAGTAACCAGAACTAGAGGCCCATCCAAATTGACCATGGTGAGAGAGGAGAAAAACTTTGAAATCTTGACATGACATATAGTTTTGAAAGCAAACTTTGGTATAGGGTCCAGAAGGTCCATGAATTTTTCATCTTTTACAAAGCTAGAGGTGTAGGCCTATACTGCTTTAGCCTCCCAAAAATAAATAGGCTTTTAATGGGAAGAGTTATGGTAGCCCGAGAACTTTAGCTAGCCATTCAACAAGTTTGGAGAAGGATATTTGGATGATACTTGGTGATGTATTTATATATATGTAAAATTTGGCTATCCCTCAGTTTGAAAATTCAATAGGACTTTGGCTATTTTGTAGAATTAAAACTTGAATTTCCTTCACAAGGAATAAACCTTGTGTTTTCTTGGTAGCAAAGTGGAAAAAATTAATGCAAAAAATACACATAGTGGTGCACCCACAATTTGACACTAATAGCAACTTAGCATAGTTACTATTATTGAACATAAATTATGTTTATTGGATCTTTTTGAAAAGTGCAACAGGATTCCAATGCACTTCACATGCATTATTTAGACACCGTAGAAATAAGTTAACCCCTAAAGGTATTGGACTATGTTTTCACCAAAAACACTCCAAAACTGCCATTTCCATTACAAGGACCAAATTTTAGAAAATTTGATTTTTTAGGCACATGTAACCATAGGATCTTGTAGAAAACTTGTTTGAAAACATGTGGAAAAAATTTCAGAATATTCCGCCATGTAGATTGGAAGATATTAGCATTTGAATTTGCAAAAATCCAATTTTCTTCCCTGCGAAAAACCGGGCAGCTGCCCCTCACAAGGTCATATTGGTATACAAAAATGTCGAAAATGGTGGTTACTCTTCAAATTAATTTTTCAAGGCAAGTTGGCTACATGCTTGAAAATTTTGAGATCGTTTGGAATTGTACAACATGTAGAAAAAGAATAGTAAATAGAAAGAACTACAAAATGATTCAAAACACTAAATTGTTAATAATTTATTTATGGAATTGTAAAATGAGAATCCCAATGGTTGTAATGTTGTAATGAACAACCTACATCCAATGTTGTTGTTTTTTTCAAAAAATATTGAAAATTGAGCTCAATAATGGATTTGAAAGTTTATTTTAGAGTAGAGAATCCAACAAAACTAGAAATTGCCCGCAAACTAAAAAGCCTCATAACTTTTGACTCGTTGATCGGAATGGAGTGATTCAAAGCTTTCCACATACGTATAAACCTAATGAACTAATTTCAAATTTTCAGTTTTGAAAAAAATGTTTTTTCAAAAAATTCAGAATTTTTTTTGGGCTGCCCGCCGAGCATAGAAAATGACATTTCATTGAATAACTTTTTTTCTATGTATTCAAAAGCTATGAAAATTGTTGCGCCTTAAAGCTGCTCCTCGGGAAAATGTTGTGTGAAAATTACAAAGAAAAAACAAATAAACTCCATTCGTACTGAGCTGCCCAAAATCGCTATGTTGCCAAAAAAGGCAGTTTGGTCCTTTAGGGGTTAAGAAATTCCAAAGTATTGTCTGTAGGTTGGCCCAACATCGACACTTGACTCACTACCTGTGCATCTTCCTCATGGGCAATTGAACAGTTGCTTTAGCAACTTCACGTTTGTAATCCTAACATCAGGAATTCCCAAAGTAATTAAAAATTGGAAGTTCAGTTTTCTTGTAACAATTAATACCATATTCTGACCTCCAAAACTAAGGAAACAACCCGCCCAAGGAACAGTTCATTCTATAAGTTACTGTGGACTTGGCTTCACAGGGGTCAGTCAGAGCGGACATTGAACTTGACAAGATTCAGTATTGGAGAATAAAATTTGTACTTGGTAAGCATGTTTTGGTGGACCTCCCTTGGATGCCGGAGTTTGTACTACTCCCCTTTTCCTGGAGCCAGGTAGTGATCTCCAAAAAACAGTGGCTGGTGTCAAAAAACACACAAAACAAAAAACAGTCACTGCTGTAACAGACAGACTTCAAGCATTAACTTACATCCATGACATTTATCTTAAATATAGCGTGAATTGGATGAGGATTGAAGCTTTTGCAAGTTATTAGAGTTCATCATAAAGGTCATCCCCAGTTGTAACAGTTTGCCTGAGAAGGCTTAAGTAATAACAACACCAAACTCCACCAAACCTCAATTTCGGTGCTCCAAGAAATTTCATCCTGTTTTTTTTTTCTGTTTTTTTTTTTCAAACTTCCACTCTTGGTCCCACATTGCGCACACTTTGTGATCAACTCTATTGCATGAGCTGTGCTTGGGTACTGAACTCATTTGTGAACCAGAATGATGCTAACTTTAACTTACTGCAATTTTGTACCAACAGAGATGAGATCTGAAGCATACACTTGGTAGGTCTGAAAAGAAGAAAATTGAGGGCGCTTGAATTCTCCTCGGCGTACACGGCAAATCATTTGCTATCACACACTCCCAGAATTTGACTATGAAATTGAGTTTCTGTAACTAGTGTATAATACATAATTATGCTCATTTTACTTCCGTGCACTATGGTGGGATTGAACATTATGGGCTACGTCGTTAGCTTTTGACTATGTGAGATTTGATGACTACACTAGGATGGCCGGATTATGTACAGTCAAGTCCAATAATCTTACGAATATTTGGATCCTGGCAGTTTTAGCTGGGATTAGGAGACCTTGGGGAGGCTCTTTTAATTGTACGCTAAAAAAATGAATTGGGTTTGAATTGTAAATTACGTGGGAATGACACTAAAGTCTACTTCATGATCATTACATATGTAATTGAAAATCATACAAAGAGTTTGATGTTTTGTCTACACTATCTATCATCTAGCGTTGTCATTATTTGATAAAATAGCAACTTATATTTTATGGTACATATTAGAAATTAACCTTCACAATTGCTTTAGAGATATTTATCCCAAACCACTTGAATTGCTTATGTACCATTTCTTGCTTGCTCTTCACCCCATTGCAACAAATCTTTAGCTATCTTCCAAAGGTTCTCTAAGAAATGGTACTCTAGATAGTGTATAAAAGAAATCCAAATTGTTGTATGATTTTGAATTATTTATTTTTCACTTGTTATGAAGTTGAAGTGCACTTCATTGTGATTCTATGGCAATTGTGGTTTCAAATTTTGCTCATTTTTAGCATTTAAGAGTATCTTGAACTTTATAGATTTTTTTGTTGATTTTTTTGGCTTGGGAAGAAAAATTTGTAAGTTCACTTGACCCTATTGTACAACAACAAATGATATAAATAGTTCAAGTAGTATGGGATCAAGTATTTGTACAACAATAGCAAAAGCTCATTTCAAACATTCCCAATTGAATGCAAGTTATAATTTTGGCAAATGGGGGCAACACTAGATGGTAGATAGTGTATAGGAAAGATCCAAATTGTTGTATGATTCCAAATTTTACATGTATATATTTGTTATGATGCTCAAATACTCTTCATTGCAATTCCAATGCAATTTGCAATTTCAAAATCTATCCATTTTTTAGCATGCTAGAGCTTCTTCAAGTTTATGGACTTTTTGTTGAGATTTGATTGTGAAGAAAATTTGTAAGATTATTGAACCCAACTATATGGTACCCAAAAGAAACTAAGTGTAATTTTTTTTATCACCCATCTCAACACTACAAAAAATCTACAAGACTACTGTTTCTTCTACACCTTCGATGGTCAAGTCACACCTTTTCATAGTTTTTGATGGGGTGTTGACTACGATTGGGTGCTAGATTGGAAGTTTTTTTTGTCTATGGGTGTATTGAGTAACTATGAAGAAATTATGTTTACTTTCTTTTAGGTATTGTATAGTACATTTTGTTTAGTTCAAATGATATTGGCATTTAATTAATAGTTGGCATACTACAATACTTTTCCATTTCTTCACTTCCAACATCATCTCAATACTATAGGTAACTAGTAGGTTTGACACATGTTGGTTGAAAAATTATTAAAAGTAAAATAAAAAAATGTTTGACATCCAATTTTTGATTTACTAAATTTTTTGGCATATCCTTAACTCAATTAATATAGAAATCAACAAGTCCCTTTGTCCATGTGTATCTCAAATATCTTCACAAGTTAATTACTACTCCATATTTGATTGGAGGCAAGATTGGAAGAAAGAAGGCAAGTGTATTATAGAAGTGGGGAGGTTGGAGGTAAAATAATCCATGTGGAATATGTAAATTAGAATATGAAAGATCTCAACCACCCACAATTAAATCAAATGCACTAATTGTTTTCAGAGTTGAACTTTAGACCTCATTTAAGCATAATAAACAAAAAAAAATTCAAAACTTGATCAACTAATAAAATATGGGAAATACAAATAACTTTCACCTGCACAAAATTCATTTGTGATTTGGAGTCTCTAATAGAATGTTATGGACAAAGTTTAGAAGAGGCTAGGGAAGAACATTGTCATATGTTGTCATTGCAAATGTCCATAACTTTCTATTAGAGACTCTACATTACAAACAATTTTTTTAGGTGAAAGTGAGCTTGATTTTCCTACATTTTATTAGTTAACCACAATTTGAAAAAAATCAATTTACTATGCTTAAATGAAGTTTGAAGTTCCATTGTGAACACAATTACTATGCTTTTCTTTGAGTGGTCATACTCCCAAATATCACATATCCTTTGAGGATTGATGAAGAACAATGAATATCATTGTAAGAAGGATCTCTCCACACCTCCTTCTCACAACATATCAAAGAAGTGAACCTTGCATATCACCATAAAAAAATTTCTTGATACTTGATGGTGCATATGATACTTGATCAAATTTAAACAATTAAATTTTTGACATTATGTGACTTGATTTCAAGAGATGTAACCAATAATTTCCAAAAATGATGGATATGACTTTTAAAAATGACAATGTATCCCAAATTAGGTTCTTAACTTGGCATAGAAATCATGTCAAAGGTTGTTGGGCCTTTTCACAGGCTTAGAAGCACTAACCTGTGCCTAAATTTTTGTTTGTGTTTTGTTCAATTAACCTTTAAACATCAAGGAGGACTTCTAGTGTCCAATGGATGATAGAAAATCCTTCTAATAAGACGGAAGTGCAACTATTCATCTTCAAAATTTTGTTGTGAAAAAGGGAGGTCTTCTATAGTAGTTTGACTTCCAATGAGTACTTTTATAATTTTTTGAGCAAATGATTCATATGGTAACCAAAGCGATGATTTCCATGGTCACCCATCCATCTTTTAAGGGTTAATCAACTGAATTGACCATCATCTTTCAAAGTTATAGAAAAATTGCACAGAAGTCTGTGATCTCAATAAAGGCATTTGCCCCTTCTCTTTTTCTTTCTTCCTAGGCAAGAAATCACAATACAATTGTGATTACAACCCACATACTAGATGATATGTGCAGTTGATTTTGCCATCCATCCATACCTTAATCAAATTAGGTGTTTTGTTTTGTTTGTTTGTTACGTTGAGATTTCCTTTACCATGTATCCCCGGTTGAGTACTTGTATCATTGGAAAGCTCTCTATAAGGAAGGGTGCACGAGCTTTGTTTTGTGGTGTTGGAACCTACGGTGTAAAAGTTATCGAATTTCCAAAATTAATGAATTAAAAAAATAGAAATTATTTTACTTTACTTTTATTATATTGTGGCAACGGCATAGGGAATACTAGTCCATACCTTAAGTTAGGTTGTTTGTTATGTTGAGATCTCTAGGATTGTGTGTCTTGTGGTCGCATTCTTTATACCGTCGGAAAGCCTTCAACAAGGAGAGGTGCATAGGCTTTGTTTTGTGGCATTATGACTCACGGCCATTGAATTTAAAAGTCTTTATGAGTTAAAAAAATAGAAAATTACTTTTACTTTTATTTTGGTTGTAACAATGACATAGGGCACACTAGTGTTCATTAAAATGGCAAAATTTCATGAAATTAGCACACTCCATATGTGCATATAGAACCTCAAATCTATGCTCATCCTAGTTTTTACAGCTCTGTGCACATGAATATGATAATTCTGAACAATTTCGACAATAATTTTAGTAATTGCCAAATGTCAAATTGTCAAATTTTGAGTTCACTATTTTCAAGCTCGAATATGATCCTGCACTGAGGCAGGAAAGGTGAAAACTCTGATAATTCTTGTCTCTCCAAATCGATTATAATTTTGTAGATTAAGGTTCAGTGTTGGCAATTTTGAGTTGATAATGTCTTGGATGAGGGGGTGCATATTATGTGCGTTACTGTCTATTTTGAGAGCGTGTGAAGACCAGGAAAAACTCCACCAAAGAGAGGGAGAGGATTTGCACATTGCAGCGGCTCAGCTATGATATTTGTCTCTTGAGCTTAAACTAATAAGCTTTTTCCTTTCCTTCCTACACCCACAATGCCCTAAAACCCCACCCCTGCCTGCCTGCCTTCCTTTTCTCCACCCAAAACAACTCACTCGGCTTTATTGGTTGCAAATAAAACACCATTTGGCATCATGTGAGGACAACAATGCTTGACCTTTGGAATTCAAATCAATTCAATTCAAGCCTGGTGTCATGTCTGATTTGAATGCCTAGCTTGCAATCAAGAATGATCTCATCACATGCCAATGTTTCTGAACATTCATTGCAGACTCGAAATCCCGTTCATTTTTTAATTTACCTTTTTGCAGTTTCCTCACATTTCACAGAGTTTTCAAGCTGAGGCCGATTGCCCACTTGCCAGGCAATGCGGCCTTGCCTTGAAGGGAGTGTGATCCTTTGGTTGGGAGAATGTTTCGTTGGTATCCCAAAGTTTCCTCAGAAGACGGGAAGGCTTGTACACGATTCAAAAGAAGAGGTGAAAGGTTCGAGGTGGAGGCCATTTCTCACATTTGTTGCTTAGAGCCTGCTAGTGACGAAGCTGTCCAGAAATGATTCGGGCGGAAGTGTCGCCATTTACAGTTCAAACTGATCAGCAGATTAGCATCAGTCAAGTAAGCTTAGTTGGGGGAGGCTTGATATACTGTATCATTGGGACATGAAAATGGGGGCAGTCATAAGCTACTGCTCCGGACAGAGGCTGGCTGTGGAGATGATTGTAAACATTGCTGTGGAGGTGCTTAGAAACATAACTCTAATCACTAAGCTTAATCAGATATGGGTGGATTTTAGTTGCTTGGAAGACTTGTTTCGACGGAAATAATGATGTGGATCCATTCTATCAATCACCAAGGGAGAAATAAAGTGATCGTGGAACTGAGGTTTCAGATAGGCGTCTGGAAACAAACCAATTTCTTGCAATTAATCTTGGATTTTGAAGTTTGCCAGTATGGATAATCTCGAAACATCAAGCCTAAAATCTTCTCTTTTGATGCAAATCTCAAAATTTTGAAGAAGTACGCTTGTCAACACATCCAAGTTAAACCCAGCAGTCCTGTAGGAGTTTTAATGGTCAAATTTCAAAAGATTACTGTAGCACTTTTGTCGAGGCGCTCGTCACTTGGAAGTCACAAATTGTCTCAATCTTGGTGCTCTGAATCCTCTGCTCTGCCGGACTTCGGTTTGCAGAAAAGGTTAAAGAAACTGATGTGACCATTGCTTTCTTAAATGAGAGTTGAGTACCGGCAATGATTCTTCAAATTCATCTAAAGGTGGGTGTTCGACCTTATTCTAGTGAAAAACTGGGGTGATTCTAATGAATAACGCTTTGAATTCGGATTATCAGGTTTTTCTTGGTAGTTCAATCAGGAATTCGAAATAGTATTGAATTCCAATATAATTCCATAATATATCAGGAAAAAGAATCCATGATCGGACAAACACATCGATGCAGAACATAAGTTACGTAATAAGTTCTGGATGTGGTGTAAGTTATTGTAGTAACTTGGTATGACTGCATCACATCCAGTTTTGGATTGGAATTATTTGTACAGAGCGAAGCCGGGAGTCACAATGGACAGGCCTAATTTTTCTAACTCTGTTGTTTTCCTCTCGAGGGAATTCACATGATTCTCGGCGCAAGGTCCCCCAAACAGCTCACCACACGAGGTCCCAAACACTGAGAAAAACTCTGTAAGCGGTACAAAGCTTAGGGATAACCTCCAGCATGGAGATTTGCTTTTTGGATTATATTTTGGATTTCGGAGTTCAGATTTCAATTTATACTACTTTGGTACCGGAACCTTAATTGCAGGAATTCAAGTGTTGGAACTCAAGCTTACAGCATTGGCCAAATGTGCCATCTGCTGCAACTACTGTTTTTTCCACCTTGTTGGTGAAGGCTTCACCCAATTTGTTGAAACTTTACACCTGATTAGCTCAAATCCGACCTGTTACTTGTTTATTGTAATCAAATTCAAAGTGGGTGAATGAATTACTGCAAGTAGTGGGAGCTCAAAAGCCACAGCTTTGTACTTAACCTTGATGAAGTAAACTTAGGTTTGTTACTCCTCTAATGTGCCAAATATGTTTGTTGGAGTCTGGCAATAGGTGCTCCGTATGCATACTACTCATGTTCTTGTCCATCATACAAACAAGCATAATGGACATACTGATGCCAATTCGTTTGAAAACGACTTCCACAAATTTATATTCATGCACATTGGATTCGTCTCAAGCGTGAAATTTACAAAAGGATAGTGGTTCGTGAAGGCAAGCCTCGCAGGGTAATTCATCGGAGAGCATTCAGGCCCGCAATCCCTCCACTACACAGAGCGGGGAGTAGGCGCCGCTCGGTTGCCCGCCTCACGCGGTGCCTCCCTCATCATCTGCAGCTCTGCCCAGTCCTACGAAAGGACAGCGCTGCGGACTCAATGTTTGAAATGGACAGGCCCTCCACAAGCTTCCAATGGTCCTACTCAGAGTCTCACATCCTCACTGTCCTGCTTAACCCCACATGGGTTACAGGCGGTCGCTACTCCGCCCGGATGAACAACAACCGGAAGAACGCAGATCAAATATCCACAAGTTTTGAGGTCTGCAAACAATATGGGAGTCGAAATGGGTCACCTAGAGTATACTTCAACAAAAGTTGGACAGCACTTGCTGAGTAAGTGGTACGGGATTTTAGCACATGAAAGACGTTATTGCACAATTGATATACCGTTCAATTCGATACCCCGTGACAGTTTTCTTCATCTTTGATAACTGTGAATGACATAATGACTGAGGCATTGACTCCCCTAATCATGCCCCTTCACGGAGTTAAATCGAGATCTACAATAGAAAATTTTAATATGGCCAAACTTCCTCGCCACGTACTATATGAAAATTTTAACGCAATCAGCTTGCACTTAGTTCAAGTATTACTCCCACTCGGTGTTGTTATCGCTTGATTCTGTGACACTCCTCTACTACACGAAGGTCTGTAAACTAGGACTGTTACTCATTTGCGTTTCAGGCAGAACGCCCTGAAAAAGTGGCAAAGTCCTAAGTTGTGAAATTCCAACAATTTGAGGAAATTGACATTCTAATCATTCGCACCTGACCATAATTTAAGATCAGTTTTCATAACTAATCTCCATTATTCACACCAAGGATAAAATCCCTCTCAAAAATTCAATGCAAAGCCCTGGCAGGAATCGTCCATTTCCACGAAACGGTTTTTCGCATGCTACTTGAGAAACAGAAAATTTGATCAGAAAATCAATCCCAGGCAACTGAAGACATCTGAATTGATTGATGCTCATAATCAAGGATTATTGATTTTGTGACTGAGGCTGTGATGCCAATTCATCGAAAATTCAGCATTGTGATGATGCAGCAAAAAAATGTCTCAAAAGATTGACAACAATGAGCTCCTGAATCACCATTGATAACAGGTGGAGAACTGAGCAGGGCTTGCATGATCCGAAAACTGATCTCAAAATCGCAGCAAGTTAACTCATTGACTACAAGAAAACAAATTTGAGACAGTGAGTACATCATAGTCCTTTCGACTGTGACCATTTTATTTATCAGTGACCTTTGTGAGCTCCAATCTGAGAGCTAGGAAGTGGGTACCAGGTTTGTTTTGTTTTGTTCTTCATTTTTTATGAAATGCCAAAGTGGCGATACAAAATGTTATAGTGGTGCTCCAAATTTCACCATTCATCCACATATTGGATAGAAAATATCACATTTGCACATATCACATGTCCATAATTCTACTTTCATTCATAATCTGGTGATTTTATCAAAGATTTTTTTTAATTCAAAGTTTTCTAGCAACAAACTTCATGAACTTTTGCCATTTCATAGCCAAATTAATTTTTTTTGGGTGCAATCTAGCACTAGAAAGCCCCAAAAGTAAGCTCTGGCGGGTACACTAGATTTCAAAAGTTAGAGGACAATCATATGTTCAATATATAGGACATGATAGTATTTTCTGATGTAGCTCACTTAACCCTGTGGACTCTATGTCTATGATGAATGACAAAAAAATCCTTCTATCTCAAGCAAAAGTGAAGATACGCATCCTTAGAGTTTTGTGTGAAAAGGGAAAGTCTTGCACAATAGTTTGACCTCCAATGAGTGCTTCTGGGTTGTTTTAAGTAAATGATTCACGCAATACTAAAAATGATGATTTCAATGGTAACCAATCTAGCATTGTAAGGTTAATTCACTAGAAGGAGCCCGCGTCAAAGTTGACGGATTTTGTTAGACATCCAATATAACAATCATTGTTTTTATGTCAACAATGATGTCCACTATAACATGAAGATGTTATAGTGGACGTCATTGTTGACATAAGAACAAGGGTTGTTACATGGGATGTCTAACAAAATCCGTCAACTTTGACATAAGAATACAAAAGAAAACATGGGATCCTTCTAGTGATTGTTCACCTAGTCCAAAAAATAATCATGATCTACTAATCCTAGACTCCGTGATCCTTGTGATTTGAACAAAGCTTGCTTCACTTGACATGTCCACCACTACAATTTCTAAATCCCAAACGTCAAAAAACAATTATAATTTTGTTGACAATTCAAATAATTGACCTCACGAACTACAACCACATTGCTCATGACAAGGAAATTATATCACTCCCCTTGTATGTGAGATGCAACAATTCTTTCTTCTTCACAAGTGATTTGAAGCATTTTCTTCTAAACTAGGCTTTGAGGTTCAAGGGAAAAAGTGAGACTCCAAGGGATTTTGCTTCTTTTTGTAGGGATGGGTGCTAATTGTGCATTTTCAGTGTTATTTGAAAATGTCCCTGCCTCCAAATCCACTCAACTTATGAAATTCAATCTTCTAGAATGTAGATTATGCCTCTAAATATAACTTTAATATACAATTCATAGATTTTGGAAGCTCAAATCTAACGAATATACAAATTTTGAATTTCCAATCTTACTAATTTGTAGATTTCAAAATTCCAAATCTAGACTCTTTTCTAGGTTTCACAAGTTCAAAAACTTGTTTAGTAATTTGTAGATCTCAATTGATTACAACTTTGCAATTTAATAGGTTATAAAATTTCATAGATTTCCAAAATTTGCACATTGACGAAGTTCTAGAATTCCATAAAAAGAATTCACTTCCCACATAATTTGACAACTTACAAGTCTTATCTTTCCAACCTCACAAATTGGTACCCTTTGACAATTGATGTGGGACAATTGTAAATTTGCAACTTGTAAAATCTATCAAACATTAGGTGGAAACAACATTGAAATGTAATATGTGTCAATGTATTGTAAAATCTACCAACTTGGATTGCTCACTAGGAATTTGGGGAGAATTTATGAAGGGAGGCAAGCTCCCCTAGCAAACTTTGAAACTTCATTCTCATATACCAAGATGGGAAAACTTTGGAGTTCTTCCACTTTCACAAAGGGAATTGATGTTACTTCCTTGTGCATCTTGCTCACCGCTTGAAGGCCAAGGCTCTAAAACTAGCATTGGTCTACTATGTTAACTTTACCTCCACCGCCAAGTTAGTCCAAATCCAATTTAGAATGTCCTAGTTTCGCTCTAGGTCCATGCTCATTGGAAAGCATAGGATCAATGCTTCATTGTCATGCAAATAAGGATTGACATTGATGTCACTGCTCAATGTGGTTGAACACACAAGGCATGGCTTAGCCTAGCCTTGCAGGTATCGATTGCTAGCAAAAGGAGTGGCTACAAGCAATCTCTAGAAGAAACCTGCGTTTCTTTTTACATGCCAATGAACATGGTTACATGTTTAGTTTAACATCAGGCATGTCTTCTGTGGATGTCTAGGAAAATTTGTCAAGATTGATAGGACAAAAACACGAAGAATTTGAAAAAACATGCCGTGTTTTTAAAGCGACGTCACAACAAACATAGTCAAAAAAGGAGACGGAAGTGTACCATGTGGCAACCACGTAAGCGCCACGTATGCAAGCGGGCAATGCCCCATGGAATTTCTTAAACCTGATCTGATGATGATGTGGCACCTGACGTCACACCATTTGAAAAAATTAATATTGTTTTCAGCAACATCAACATAGATGTTTAAAAGAATTTTAATGTTGTTTTTTACAATATCCACTTAGACATCTAAACATTTTTTTAAACATCAACTTAGACATACACTATACACAATACACAATACAAAAAAAGACATATAAAGTACACCATATAGAATACATTGTACATCATATACAATACAAATAGGGTATACATAATATACACCATACATAATACGCAATATACTATACATCATACACAATATGTCATACATTGTATACCATATATAATACACAATATATTATACAACATACACAATATATCGTATTGGCAATTATGTCAAATGGCCTAAAAAGCCACTTATTATAAGTATATAGACATGACAAGACAAGCTACTTATACAGGTGTGGTGATAGGAGCCAAGACAAAGCATATGGGATATATGAAACTTAAAGATTGTATTTTATGAGAAAACATTTGGACATCTCAATTGACACGTTAGTTGACATTGCAAAAAAAATGTAGACATCCTCTAAGACGTCTCAGTTGATGTACTAGTTGACATCGCAAAAAACATCTAGATGTTTTAGAAGATGTCTCAGTTGACGTTTTAGTTGATGTCTTCAAAAATAGTGTTAATCTAAATGCTTTTGACTATGCTTTCACCAAAAATGCTCCAAAACTGCCATTTCTAGGACAAGTACTAAAGTTTAGAGAAAAAACAACTTTTGTACACATGTAATCTTAGGATCTTGCAATACACTAATTTGAGAAGATGTAGAAAAAAATTCAAAAATTTCCATTGTGTAGATTGTAAGATATTAGTGTTTGAATTGACATAAATTCTTTAATTGGCTTTCCAAAAAAATAGGCAGCTACACTTCACAAGGCCACATTTATATACAAAAATGCCCATATTGATGGTACTTTCTTGGATTCATTCTTCAAGGCAAGTTGGCTACATGCTTGAAAAATTTATGATCTTTTGGAATTATACAACATATAGGAAAAAAATAGTAAGTAGAAAAAAAATAATGATTGAAAATACTAAACTATCAAGAATTTAGTTATAGAATTGAAAAATGTCAATTCCAATGATTGCAATGTTGCAATAAATAATCTACATCCTAAAATTTTATTTTTTTACAAAAAAAATTGAAAATTGAATTAAATAAAGGACTTCAAAGTTTATTCTAGAGTTGCAAATCCATAATTGCCCGTAAATTAAAACTCCTCATAACTTTCTTCTCATTGATCAAAATGAAATGACTAAAAGCTTTTTACGCATATATGAATTTAGAAAACCAATTTCAAATTTTTATTTTAGAAATTAAGAATTTTTTAAGAATTTTTTGAATAGCATGTTAAGTAATGAAAATTACATACCATATAGTCAAAATTTATGAAAATTATTGTGCCTTAAAGGTACCCTTCGACACATGTTGTGTGAAAATTTCAAAGAAAATAAAAATAAAAATTCAATTCATAGTGAACTGTCCAAAATCACAAAAATAGTGTTTGGGCATTTAAGGGTTAAAATTTTCAGACGGCGTCAACATGTACTAAAGTGGCATGCTACTTCAGCTTCATTGGATTCCATATCATTGAAATGCCACGTCAAATACCATTTTTTTTAAACCATGCCATGTGGCTGCCCTTCCCATGTCTTTTTCATATGTAATCAACATTTCACCTCAACCCCCAATAATTTTTAGAAACTTATCCACAGTCAAATCTTAAGCCCATGCGGCCATGCAAGTCATTTCTACTCTAAAAAGTATAAATCTTATGAAAATGAATATCTATTGTGATTTTTCTTCTAAGATGTATTGTTCTTGATGCTAATTTTGAAGAGCCCTCAACAATAGAAAATGAAGATTTGTAGTGGACACCCTTGCACAAAATGTTGAATTGGAAAATCATAATCATTCATTATAAAAATTAAATGTCTAATGCTAAAACCACACTTCAAAAAGACATCATTCTGAAGAAAAAATTAATTAGAATAGTGAGTAGTTTTCATTAGGATTTCATTCACTTCAAAGTTTTGTCAATACCAAAATGTAGTGCCTTCTGCGTTTTTGGTTTAAATGTTGTTAAAGTAATAGTAGAAGGTTAATACCTACTTTTACAATACTATTACTTTACTACACCATCAAGATAAATTTTGATTAACGAAATAATGAAATGGAAGAAGAGTTGCCTCATAAAATTTCAAGTTGATAGCAATATTGTTTTTGAACATGTAAACAAGAATTTGCGCTGGGAGTATTGAATTTGAGTATTGAACATATGAAGATTGCAATGTCTTCTAATATATATGCAATCCAATTATTTTGAAGCCCTTAATGGAGAATGGAAAAAGTGCAGCACATAATGGAAGTGAGTGCAAAGTCATTGTTTTGTTTCTAATATTCTTTGTTGTTTGGGAGAAGATATGAATAATAACTTTAGCAAAAAAAGAATTTTATTTGCAATGCAGTCAAAAAATGAATCTTCAAAAATTGACAACAAAATATGTTTTATTATGAAGTATTTGGGAGCATAAAGACAAATATTTACATATAGTATATATACTATAATGCATTATACTAATTTTTTAGGACTTGTTAATACAATTTATGCTATATTGGAAGTACAACAGAAAATGAAGTCATTCTGCAGTTTTCCCATCCATGCATGCAAGGTTTTTGAGAAAAGATGCCAAAGAGATGCCCTTCTTTGTATTTTTCACATGTGGTCAACGTTTTACCTCAACCCACAGTAAGTTTCAGTAACTTACCTGTAGTCAAACCGAAATCCTTTGCCAACGTGACAGTTACTTGTTTTTCAAGACGTCAAGAGAAACATGGCTATGTTTTTTGTGATGTTCTCTGAAACATGGACATCAGACAGGGCAAAAGCTTGTTATAATCCTAACGTTGATGTGTTTCTTGCAACATCCAACTGAATTAAGCCTCCTATGGCCAAAGTCCCATTTCTTTGCTCATGTTTTAAAAAACATTCTTGTTTCATGCTAACATCCAAAAAAACAGGGGCTCCTACTAGTGAATGATCATTGGATTAATTGCGGGAGTGAGGGAGTGCATGTTGCAAGCGACTACTAACACTTGGGATAGATTGATTGAGCTTTACACCGGCCCTTGTAGAAAGCAAACCACCTTCATCCGTGATTATAATTTTAGCTTCCAATCCTTCAATCCAATGCTCCCCTCATAAGTCTCAAACGTACATAGCACTAATAAGTATTTTCTATAATTATAATGGCACTTGAAAGAAAGACCTCAAGCCTAGATGATGTGGAAAATTAAATTAAATGTGCCACTAGTGTGGTCCTTTATATAGGGCCAATTGAATTCAAACTCAACTGCCAAGAATTCATTTGTTTTCCACTAAGTCTTGGTAGGAAGCTTTGGTATGAAGTTTACTTGTTGAATTTTCGGTAGTAAATGAAAGAGGGTTGGGTAATCCCTCTTGAAAGCCCTCATGTCCATCACAGGACTTTGTGAAAAAAAATTCACTCAAAGTTCTAGAGACAAAAGGATAGTTTTGTTAAGTGGATGGAAAAGAAGATTCCATTTTGAGCACTAAAACTCTAAATGAAGTTGTTGATCAAAGAATTGTATTGAAATGGAGCTCAATAGTGGCAAAAAAAAGTGTTAGATTTTGTTCATATCATATTTTTATGGGTCATTGCAATTGCGAGAAACACTTGTTGGTTTTGTTCCAAATGGAAATAGTTTTGGGAATTGTTCTAGGAGGAGTGTGAGTTTTGGGAATAATTCTAGGAGAGATGTGAGTTTTGGAAAGAAAACATTGTGTGAACAAAATAATATGTACAAAAAATGATGAATGGATTCCCTAATTACCAAATTCACTTACTACCAAGGCTTGATGTGTGTGCAATGCATACGAATCCGCTTTTTTGAGGTATTAAACTCTAAAGTCAAGCAAATCAAAATGACTCACATTGGTTCTCACTCCAAGGTTATACTACCTACATATAGCCTATATAAGTACAAAAGTGGGGCCTTGAAGCCATAAACAAATTTAACTTTTCAGTGCTATTGATTAGTGTTTTTTTTTCTTTAGAATAGCAATTCGTTTAGTGCAATGAGAGTTTCTTTTCTCTTGAGTGAATTGAGGATTGGAAAGCATTGGTTAGAATTGTATTTGTATATCCAACTTGTCTTGCTCTAGATATTCACTAAATTGATTGGGGTTGTTTTTCATCTCTACCTTTGTCATCACTTCTTTCCATAGTAAGTCCATTATATTTACATACTACTTCTAGGAAAGTGTTGATTGAAATGTTACTTGTTAAATTTTTAGAATTTAGTCAAAATAACTCAAATAAGTATTATTGGAGGTCACTTAGTTGCAAGAATATCAATTGATAGTTAGTGGAACATACACCAATGTTATATGTTGAAGATAAGATGGTGATTAGTAAGAAGTATCTTTCATTCTTTCACTTTTTTAAAACAAAGTAAAAAATAATGTATTTTTAGATTAAAGTAAAAGTATAAGGCAACCAAACATGGAAGGGATATATATAAAACCATGCAAAGGATCTCTTACTTGTCTTAACTTTTGATATTGATTTTTGGATTTATATCTAAAATATATTTGTCAAAATAAATATATTTAGAAGAAGAGTCTTAGTTGAAGGTGACCTCATGGTTGGGTGGTTCATGCTAGAATAGATTTGATATTTGTTTTAATTAACAAGAAAACTTTAAAAGAATACTAAATTAGAGATTGTTCTAGTTATGGAGAGAAGTGGTACACCATTATCTACACCACTTGACATACATGTTGCTAACATATCAAATAAGAATGTAGAGTGTCACATTTGCATGAAGCCCCCAACCGATCCAATTGCAACCACATGTGGTCACATCTTTTGTTGGCCATGCATCTATGTGTGGCTTCAACATGGGCCCAACTCTTGTCCAATTTGTAGAATCACCTTGGCAAAAGAAATGAGCATCCTTGCTCTTTATGGATTTGGAACTAGTGCAAAGCCAATCAACAACACAATCGGTGAAAATGAGGCAATGACTTCAACCAATGTCATCCCACCTCGTCCACCAAATCCCATATGGTTCATTTATCCAGACTTGCACCGGGTGATGTCCGAAACAAATATAGAAGGTTCTAGCCAGGATGCAAATTTCACTATAGATGAGGCAAATCAATGGCTATTTCGTCAACTTCGCAATGAGAGAGACCTAAGGATCAATTTAGTAAACCACATGCAAATGGAACAAAGAATCTTTGACTTGATGCAAGAAGCACGACAGACTGTAGCTCAACATTGGGATGAGATGAACCAAATGGCTCAAGCCCTAGTAAAGTTGCAATTGCAGTTGGCTCAAGCAAATGGCCAAGTGACTCGAGAAAATGACATGCCTCAAGCAAACAACCAACAAGCTCAAGCAAATGGCCAAGTGACTCAAGAAAATGACATGCCTCAAGCAAACAACCAACAAGCTCAAGCAAATGGCCAAGTGACTCGAGAAAATGACATGTCTCAAGCAAACGACCAACAAGCTCAAGCAAATGGCCAAGTGACTCGAGAAAATGACATGTCTCAAGCAAACGACCAACAAGCTCAAGCAAATGAATAGTTGGCTCGAGCAAATGACTTATTGCCATTTGAATGGAATAATGGACTATAAATCATAAATGTATGTGTATTGCTTAGTAGTGTATGATTGTATGATTATATGGTTGTTAGTAGCTTGGATCTTGGTCATCCATGAAGCAAATGAGGCAAATTGGTCTTCTTCATATATGAGAAATAACTAAAGGTCTAGAATGCCAATTTTGTTAAATTTGCATATTTCAAAACTTGATACTTTTAGAATTTGTGGTCTAAAACATAACTCTATATCAATCTTGTCTTGGTTTCGAGAGTTTTGTGTACATTTGAGGCATAATTTTTTGCCAACGGCACCAAATGGTGCTAATTTAACAAAATTGGCAATGCAAAGGAATTAGGTTACACTCATTAGACATTTCAAGTGAGAGATTAAATGTTCGGCTCTTTTCCTTGTCGCAACTTCAATCCTTCATCTGTGAATTTGTGGTCTAAAACATAATTCTATATCAATCTTGTCTTAGTTTTGAGAGTTTTGTGTACATTTGAGGCACAATTTTTTGCCAACGGCACCAAATGGTGCTAATTTAACAAAATTGGCAATGTAAAGGAATTAGGTTACACTCATTAGACATTTCAAGTGAGAGATTAAATGTTCGGCTCTTTTCTTTGTCGCAACTTCAATCCTTCATCTGTGAAATGATGCAACAACAAGAGTACTAAGGTAGGTGGCTCAAATTGCGACCCGTTTTTTGGAACCGTCCCTATAGGAGGCTCTGAAATGGACACTAAGTGGTTTTGAAATGGGCTTTTGATAATGTGAGAGCTTTATTCCTGAGCACCCAAAGCAAATCTAGTGAAATTCAAACCATTTCAACTTCAATCCACTCAAGCTTTCTCTTAAGAAGGGATTCACATAATCTAGCCGTACCAATTGGAGGTCAAGAATGTTTTTCAAAATGGAGAGGCCAGATTTTGGCCTCTAGGGTGCTCAGGGGTTAATAAGGTTTGTTATATGTTGGTTTATACTTCACATATGGTGTAATAAGAGCCAGGGTGGGTTGATTTCAAACTAAGAGTGGATACAAGAAAGGTGTCCACTTCATTTTTGCAAGAAACACATTTACGGCTGAACATCCTTTCACTAAAATGATTTTCAGTCACTCATTAATTCTTTTCTTGATATGAAATTTTAGATACACAAACTAGACTAGTAGGCGCAACTTTTCCAACAAAAAATATTGAAAACGGACCTTGTACAAAGAAGTTATAAGCCGCTGAAGTTCACTGTGATCGAAGAATGTCGGGATTTAGAACTTCGAATTGCTCCCAAACATTCAAAACAACTTGAATTGACATGAAAATTTTACCACAATACCTAGACTTCAAGGGAAACATAACCCAACAAATTTTATTGAAAACAAACTTATAATGAAGGAGATAGAAGCCCCCAAAGCTGCAGCCAGCAAATGCAGTTTGGTGAACTCAAATTGAACTTGTGAACTTTGATTGGCTCCCAAAAAATCAGTATAATTTGGATTGATCTGAAAATTTTATCACACAAACTAGAAGAGAGATCGCAAATTTTACAACAAGATTTATTGAATTTGGAAATTGGATGCAAAAGTTAGAGCACTTTGAATTGGACTTGAAAGTATGTGAAGACAATATTGGTTCCTTGGCTTCAGTTTAGTAAAGGTCACATTTAGGAATCTTAAGTATTACTTTTTCAATGCTTCACTGCTTGTTTTGGGTCACACCATATCTTTTTTCAGACCGTGCGTCTGTGGGTTTTGCAAAGCCTAGGATCACAAATAGGTGCCTATGGCAGAATTCTTTGGAAATTCATAAGTAATTCATAAATGCTCAGAAAAATATGAAACCACTTAGGTTACATTCTGCATCAACTTCTCTTCAAGTGAAAAATAAGTGAAAATATTTTTAGGCATCTGAAACCCATCGAAAAGGCCCAACAGCCCTTAAAGTGACGGTTTATGAGCACACTACCTTGTGAGTGAAGCATCTTTTTTTCATCACCTGCTTCAGTTAGCTACCTCCACTTTTGTAAATTTGATTTGGCTTTGCAATAATTCAACCATGCCAGTTTCAGCTGGAATATTAAGTTTGTAATTTGGTGTCAGTGAACATGAGATACTCCACGGAATCTGGGCTTATACCCTTATGGTCACATCCAATAAAACGGCGTGCTGCAAAGTGTCGGAATTGTGAAATTCAAGTGCATAGAACCCTAAAACGAATGCCTGATGTAGAGCCAAGGTTTCTTGACCTACGGAGGTTGAATTGGAAACAAGCCAATTTCTTGATATACTGCTATTGAGCCTAACGATTACGATGATCATTAGACCTAATGATTCTGCTCATGGATTAGAAATGGAGAATATATTTTTGGGCTCATGAGTTCTTCTCACATTACTGTTGAATATTACTGATGAATGCTACACTACTCCTGAGGACACAGTACTGAGGCATTGACTCCCCTAAATTATGCTTCTTCACAGAATATCATGATCAGTGATATTTATATATTCATACTACCAAGCCACTAAGTGTACAATTTAATACAATCAGAATTTACTGGAGGTTGAAGAGCGGTTGGTTGAAGATAGATCAGATGGGCTCATTCATACTCTTTCTAACTATGAGAATATCTTGACTCCAAGACGTTGTTGGGCGTCCTCATTTCGATGCTTGACAATCCGTAGCCGCCTGACAGTCGTGTAACTTAACTACACATTTGCTAACCAACAAGGCCACTTATTTACAGAGCACAGACATTTCATGCAGTTGTACGTTCTTGGTGAATACAGATTGAATCTGCTGTTGGCACATGATATGCCTCTGAAAACGCAAAGGTGGATATGGGGGTATCTCATACATGTAGCGGTCAGATGGGATTGTGAAATTGTGACCTGGCGTGGAGTGCTGACTGGTTATCAAGCTTGGATTGTCTATTTTGTAGTTCGGATATTAGGCCCTGAGTTTCTTACACACATGTTTAGGGTAATCGAATGTGTATAACCTACAAAATTTTGACAGGAGCAACATACTCACGCTACTGGGAGTCATGGAGAAACTATGAAGATCGAAGGTCTGTTCGAATAGCACGACGATTACACACTGTCTTACATTTAATGATGGCTCTCGTGGCTAGGACGGTGAGTCTACCATCTCAGCTAATTTTTGTGTGCCGATGCAAGAAAAGCTGCATTTAGTATATGTGCAGTTGCTTTGCAACCGAAACCTAAAATTCCACAAATTGGTCCATTTTCTGTATTACACAGCACGTTCGTAACAGCCAAGCGCTGCGGAGACACAATTCAGCACATACCCTCCAGACTTGCGAAATGAAAAGCAAGTTATATACAAACCAAATCTGAACACAGTGAGTACAAACCTATATGTACACAAGGATTATCAGAGGGTCAGTTGCAAACATTTCATTTGTAGCACGTGCTCAAGATTCACAGAGATAATATTTGAGTTGTGATTTCCTCCTTAAATTCTCAGTATTTGCAAGCATGGGAAATGTCCATTTGGGTGGACTCACCATTCCTTCAAGTCCATGCTCTGGCATTGCCATGTGATTGGTTCCCCCAGAGGCAGGCCTGCCTCGACAAAAACATTCTACCCTCAGCAAGTCTGCCTCGGCAGCAGGCTTCGACAATGGTTCCCCTGGTAGCAGTTCTGCATGCCTCGGCAGTTGTATACTTTCTATAAAACTTGATCAAGGGCTACTCTGGTGTCCACTCTTCTTCTCACAGCCCATTGATCTCTTCTACTTCGTTCCCCTCTTTCGCATTCTCTTGCTTTCAATTGTTGCTGGAGCGTGGATCGTTGTTTAGACTGTCGCCATGTCTGGAAGGAAAGAGTCCAGCGCTGCCCGGAAGAAGGCCGTCACGAAGTCCGCCAAAGCGGGGCTTCAGTTTCCGGTTGGGAGGCTGGGCCGCTACTTGAAGAAGGGCCGCTATGCACAGCGTGTGGGATCCGGAGCTCCTGTGTATCTGGCTGCCGTTCTGGAGTATCTCGCGGCTGAGGTGAGTGAGTTCAAGAGTGTTGTGGTTCAAGAGCACTTTCTAGCAAGTGGCTCCTTGGGCTTCCTAGTACGTGCATGCCTTGATTGGAGTGGAGTGGACGAGATATTGCAATTGCAGTACATGATCTCATTCGAAATATGCGTTTGTTTTTTCCAGGTTTTGGAGTTGGCTGGAAATGCGAGCAAGGATAACAAGAAGCACAGGATCATTCCCCGTCACATTCAGCTGGCCGTCAGGAACGACGAGGACCTACGACAACTGCTGTCTGGCGTGACAATTGCTTCCGGAGGTGTATTGCCAAACATCCACAGCGTGTTGCTCCCGCAAAAGAATGCTGTTGGAACAGAAAGTGGAGACAAGCTTGTGAAGCCTAAGAAGGCGGCCAAGGCAACCAAAGCGTGAACGGGTTCCTTCGTCTTGAGCGAGTGAACTTGTTGAAAAAAATGACAGTAAATTCTCAAAATGACTAAGCTGTGAAAGATAAACTACATTTTTGCTCGGCAAAGACAGCCCTTTCACTTACTCTTGAAGTTGTATAGTTAAGTACATTCCATGAACTTTTTGGATGAACTTTTTGGATAATATTTTGGATTTAATAGTTCAATTTAAACTACTTTAGTACCGGTACCGGTCTAGAAGTGATGCAAGCTTTGGAACTGAAGCTTACTGGCAGAGTTTTTCATCCTAATTGGTGAAGGTTTCAACCACCTTGCTGATGAAGCATTGTATTAGCAAGGACTTCATCTGATTACCTCAATGTCGGCCTATTATTGTACTTTGATATTGTTTGTATCAGTTTCATAGTGGGAGAGTACGTAATTGCATGAACTTAGAACTAGAAAGGCACAACCTTGTACTTTTCCTGAAAGGATGAAATAAAGCGATGGTCAATCATTACACCTTCAATATATCTACATGTCAACCTTCAAGGAGTCTTGCTTAGATTCCAAGTATGTATCAAATCATGTTCTGCCTTTTGTCGTTGTGAGTTGTGAGTTGTGAGCCAAATTAAGTTGTGAGTAACATAGAATGAGTGCCACGATCGGATTCGGTCCTTATCGATTTTATTCTTTCACTGTACTGCAAGTCTGATTATACCAACTCTAGCGTACTGCAATTAGCGTTGCTAGATACTGTGCTTCGAATTCAACAGAACTCTACATTGTATGGAGTTTTTGAATCTTATGAGTATCAGAACTGGATAGAACACTACAAGGAATTGTACCAGATCAAGGACTGAGGTGTGACTAAAGTTGGCATAGCTAGCAGGGGCCTTATATCCAGTTAGAGCCTCAGGCTGACCCTCCTCTGTTACCTTTTCATTCTCGCCTTCTGGCTGGTTTCTGTTCCTCCTTTCATCGCCTTCGGGTGTGTAATGCCTTCGGGCGGCTTAACTTATATCAGAAAAGTCTCAATGAACAGAGGGCTTCGAGGCACTGAACGGGTTTCAAGTTTTCAACCTTATATTCAGTTAGTGTCCTAGCGGAGCGTGCTGAGAGTTCCATAGGACACTCATTAGGAGACCTGGATACAGAAAGCATCTAGTAATATGTACTTCACAGGTGAAAAGCCTTGATTTAATCCTTGAGCACTCCGACGTCCATATTCTGGACAATGAACAGAGGGCTTCGAGGCACTGTTTTGTCCAACTTACTTTTCATTCATGCAATGTAACATTTGAATCTTGAAAAGACAAACTTCCTTAATGATCAATTTCATGAAATTACGGTAAATGATATTTTTGTAGAAAGATATAAGCAAAAATGTGCCAAAATTAGATAAAGGATCAGGGGTTAATCTTGTGGTACTTCTATTAAGTCAAATTACGAATCTAGATATTACGAAGTCAAATTATTTGTGGTACTTCAAGGGTTTTCAGATTGAGTTTTGATGTGCACCCAGTTAATTTGAGAAATGAGACTCTTGCTTCTATACAATACTTGAGTCTCGACTGGGTATGTATGTTTAAGTGTTGTCAGTGTTGATTAGGGCTAAATGTATGCTTTCTTACTTATTTCCTGTGGAAGCTAGCTTCCAGAGGTGCCTATTGGACACATTAATGCCAGACTCGCCTTCCTTTAAAATACGACTTTGACAATTTTTTGTGAATGAAAAGTTTGGCTGATAACCCACAAGACAAATTTGGATGGTATTTCGGATTGGATTACAATCGAACTGAACATTCTGTTGAGGCAGGAGAACTCTTGGTTGAATAATTTTAGAACCATTGTCAAAACAAACCAGAGCCAAAGTTTTGCCAGACAGTTGGGCTTTGGCATATACTGTAGACCCAGAGGTATAAATTAACCCCTACAGGTCAGAGACTATGTTTTCATCAAAACCACTCAAAAATTGTCATTTCTAGGACAAGCACTAAATTTTAGAAAAAAAAATATTTTTAGAAACATGAAACCTTAGGATCTTGCAGTACACTGGTTTGAGAAGATGTGGAAAAAATTTCAGAAGTTTCCACCATGTAGATTGCAAGATATTAACGTTTGAAGTGACAAAAATCATTTTTTGGGCCCTGTGAAAACACGAGCAGCTGCACTTCACAAGGTCACATTTGTATGAAAAAATGTCCAAAATGGTTGTTACTCTTTGGATTCATTCTTCAAAGCAAGTGGACTACATGCTTGAAAATCTTCAAATCATTTCAAATTGTACAACATATAGGAAAAAAATAGTAAGTAGAAAGAAGTAGAGAATGATTAAAAATACTAAATTGTTAACAATTTATTTATAAAATTGAAAAATGTCAATCCAATGGTTGTAATGTTGTAATAAGCAGTATACACCTAATGTTTTTATTTTTTCCAAAAATATTTAAAATTGAGTTAAATAAAGAACTTCAAAGTTATTTTAGAGCTTGGGGGGGGGCACTTAGAGTGTCCATTAGAAACCATGTGCAAACAAAGCTTTGAACCCCCTATATACTTTTTGAATTTTAAATATAAATAAATAAAATATGAATAGGTTTTCCTACTTTGAAAGTTTATGTTTTGAATTATTGATATTTTATTTTTTAATAATAATTAGTTACAAATTTTTGAAGTAAAAAGATATATTGTAGAATCGAAAAATAACTTTCTCATCCTTCTTTAAATAAGAAAAAATTGAACAAAAATTGAACAAAAATTCCTAAAAATAACTCTCTATTGAAAGCTCATTTTGAGTTGAATATTCATTCAATGTTCATCTAAATGTGTTCTTTGTAATTATTTGAGTTGAAAAACATATCATTTTAGATAATTTTCAACCTCTTCTAGAAATCATTTCATATTTTATTTGAGTTGGAAATTTTGGCAATAGAAACTTAAAGTCATTATTAAACTATATTCAAAATTTTAGGTTGAAATTATAGTTTATTAGCAACCACTTGTTTGCACATGGTTTGTTGTAGTAGAACCAAGTGCACCCCCCGAGTTTAGAGTAGAGATTCCATAACTATCCACAAACTAACCCAAATTAAAATTCCTCATAACTTTCATCTCATTAAGCAAAATGGAATGATTCAAAGCTTAATACATATATAAAAATCTAGAGAATCAATTTCAAATTTTTATTTTTTTTAAAAGTAATTTTCAAAGAAGTTTTTTTTCTACCCAGTTTGCCCGCAGAACACTGAAAATTACATATCATGCAATAACTTTTGAACCATGTAGTCAAAAATTATGAAAATTGTTGGGCCTTAAAGCATGTTCTGTGGAAATTTCATAGAAAAAAAATAGAAATTCCATTTGTAGTGAGTTGCCCAAAATCTCTATGTTGTCCAAAAATACAATTTGGTCCTTTAGGAGTTAACCACCAAATCCTATCAATGAGCAATGTGTGTCTTAGAGTGTCTCTAATGCCATTAAGGTAGGAGGCTTGAATGTTGGAGGGGCAATTACAATCACCCAGTAGAACTATCATGAATAGTACTTAGAATTTCAAAAATGGATCATATTTCCTTCAACTCACTTTTTGCTTTTTAATTGTGTTCTTAAATCCCTTTGAGTAAAATATACATTCATATAAGGCTAAAACAAATGAAAGCATGATCATTCTCTTAAAGTCAAAATTATAGAGACTTTCTAAGTTTGAAGTGCTCCATTCAAAAGCTGATTTTGATTAAGATTGGTCCAGTCTATGAGCACCAATAGCTACCTACAAACCTTTCACTTTGAAAATTCATAGTTAATTCATTTTAAGTCAAAAAATTACGATTTAAATTGTCAATGAATTGATTTTCTTTTTTCTTTCTACCCAAAATATGTGAAAATGTTATACTCTACTGATTTTCCTATAGAGGTCCATTATCCTTTAGATGGTCGGTTTAAGAGCCTCCTACCTTAGGGAGAGTTTGAAGAGGTTACTATGGAAGGAATGAAATGGAGTTTACCATCTCAATTGGACCATTACCACCTCTTAAGTGCTAAACTTTGTTAAATTATCATAATAATAAAATCTTAAAACTCCCTTGTGAAGATGACTAACTGGTAATTACTGTAAGTTATTTGAACCACCTCGTCTCTAGAATTTCCATAGCACTTAACCCCTAAATGCCCAAGCCTTTTCAAGTGTGTTTTGACTATGAAAAAAGAGCATGGACTTATAGTTATCCCCATTGAAGCAAATTTTTTTTTTTTTCAAAATCTAACTGTATGGATGTTTAAAGAGCTTGCTTATTAGTATGCACACCAATTTTGAGTGCAAAATTGTAGAAGAGTTGTGAGATTATAACAAGCGAAATGTATGTTTTCTATTTTTAATATGTTGGCCTTCCCCACAATGTTTCAAAAATTTGCACATAAAAGTTTTTTTGGATTGGAGGTGACATGAACAACTACAAATTGTGTTAGCACACTAAAATGCCCTTTCAAAAAACTTAATATCACTTGAAAAGCTATTAAACTCATTACACAATCCACCTTGCAATTGTTGAGATGCAATTTTCTTTTATAAGTATAAGGTAGAACTGCCCAATTCCGTCAGTGCTTCAATTTTGTGGTCTATAACTTTGTCCCAATTCCATCAAAAAAACATGCAAATTCACTTTAAATTTTGACAAGAGTAGTTTATTAATGCTATTAAAAGACAACGTGTCAATTAATGATTGGTGGATCTTCAAGTGCTATTAGATACATTGGAAAGCGGTATTGAGTTGTAAGAGGACGTTTATGAATCCAATCTAGTGGTGGTTTTGCAATTTCACTTCAAAAATTCACAGAAATTATAATTTTTATTGGAAAATTATAATTCCACTTGGGTTTGAATCCTGAAACAAAAGCACACCTCTAAAAATATATGTGTCTTTCCTAGAGTTGGCTCCAATATAGCAAATTGCAAATCAGGGTGGTAATGGGTAGTTCTACCTTAAATAAAACAACTCCAAATCGACACTTTCTTGTTTAACCCTTAAAGGACCGTCACTATACTTTCACTAAAAATACTCCAAAATTGTCATTTCTAGTACAAGTACCAAAATTTTGAAAAAAAACTTTTTTTGACATATCTAACCGTAGGATCTTGTATTATATAGTATAAAAAACAAGTGGTAAAATTTTCAGACATTTCCACAGGGTGGATTGCAAGATATAAGCATTCAAATTAACTAAAATCATTTTTTTTACCCTGCAAAAAGCAGGGCAGCTGTACTTCACAAGCTCACATTTCTATGAAAAAATGACCTAAATGGTGGTGCTTCTTTGGATTTGTTTTCCTAGACAAGTTGTCCACATGCTTGAAAAATTTCAGATCATTTGGAATAGTACAACATATAAGAAAAAAATAGTAAGTAGGTAGTAGTAGAGAATGATTAAAAATACTAAATTATTTACAATTTAAATATGGAATTGAAAATTTCCAATCCCAATGGTCGAAATGTTGTAATAATGTATCTACATCCTACGATTTTATTTTTGTTCAAAAATATTGAAAATTGGGTAAGATAAAGGATTTCAAAGTTTATTTTAGAGTTGGAAATCCAAAACTGCCCGCAAATAAAAAATCCTCATAACTTTTGACTCATTGATCAAAATGGAATGATTCAAAGCTTTTCGTGTATATAAAACTCTAGAAAATCAATTCCAAATTTTTGTTTATGAAAAAAGTGATTTTTTCTGATCTGCCCGAACTGCCCTGTCAGTGAAAAAAGTAACATATTAGGCTATAACTTTTTGACTTGTATTTCCAAATGTCATGAAATTTGGTGCATATGAAAGATCTTCCTCGCTTCCACATTCTATTAAAATTTCAGCCCCAAATATGAAAATCTCCGCTCGTAGGTACCTGCCCAAAATTTCTATACATCAAAAAACATAGTCCAGTCCTTTAGGGGTTAAATTTTCAATGGTGAAAATCATGATAACACTTCACTCCTTCCATTGGGACCATTTTCAAAGCAAATGGATAAGTACAAGTTTTTAGATCTCAAATCAAGTGAAATTGCTCAAAGTTGGAAAATGAAGTAAAATTAGCAAGCTTTATACCTCCACTAATGGACATATATGGCTTTGGAGATCTCTCAACAATCAAATATATACCTTTTTCAGTGAAAAATGAAAGTTTTTAATAATTAACCCTAAAAACTGCCCAAGTTTTTTTTTAAATGGTCAAACAAATTTAACTGCCCACTGCAAAATAAGCTTGAAATTTCAGATCAACCATATATGGTGGCCCAGGCATTCAGTAGGGTTAAGGTTTGTCTCGTGTGTGAAATTTTCAAAAGGATAAGGTATGAATCCATGGACAGATGGGCTCATATAAGTCAGTATACTCTTTCTGCCGATCAGAGCTGCATCATATTCCCCAATGGTTTAGGGTTTAACCCTTTATAAACTTGTCCATGGATTCATAGTTTTAAAAAGACCATTTTGGATGATAATACTATGGAAAGTGTAATGTGAAAGGGATGTTTTTTTGTATTTCTAGAATGAGTGAAGAACATTGCATGAGTTAGTTGAAAGGAATTGGTTTTTGACTAATCTTCTATGTAACTTTCAAATTTCTCTAAAATACATGAGACCATTTTATGGCTTCTTGGTTAAGGTGTCCAAATTAACCCTTGAACTTCAAAGGGGTGATGCTCAAAATCATCCTTTTGTATTACCGTGTGAATCATTGGTCAAAGAAATAGCAAAAGCACCCATTGGAAGTCAAAGTACTAGAGGAGATCTTTCCTTCCAAATTCAATTCCAAAGATGAATAGTTGCACTTTCGTCCTACACACAAAGATTCCTTGTCATCCATCGGATGTTTGGCGTTCCTGTCGATGTTCAAGGGTTAACTCCTAAAGTACCAAAGTCCCCTCGGGGGACACTTGGGATTTTGGGTAGGCTCGTGTGACCTCAAATTTTGACCTGATTTTTTAAAACTTTTTTTGAAGATAAAGGATCACATCAGCTTTCTAAAAATACATTTTTTTTTCCAATTGGTGTCCGGGAGCAAAAGTTATGCCGCCCAAAGTTTAAAAAGCAGTTTGCAGGGCAGAAATAAAAAAACACCAAATAAATACTTTTCTTAATTTTTAATTTTTTTCTGAAAGATTATGTTTTTTTCTACATTTGAAGCTTTGATTCATTCTATTTGGACTAATAATGAGAAAGTTATGGACAATCTCATTTTTTGGGCAATCTACTCATCTTAAAAATAAAAAACTTTTAGAATTCATTTCTAAATGCAATTTTTAGTTCTTTTCAACTTTTTTTTTTGGTAGGGTAAAGTTTATTTGCAAGAAGAGTCTCATTGTCGGGATTATGATGTTTCAATTCCATCTTAGAGCTATTAACAATTTAGTGTTTTGTTCAATCTCGGACCTACTTCTACTTAACAATTTTTTAATGAATGAAAATCAAGTTTTTTTTTCTGATTTTTTTTTCCTCAACTCTCAACTCAAATGTTCAACAAAAGAAAATTTAACTTTATGAACTGTAGTGCAAAAAAAATCCACAAATGGCGATCAAAGTCACGGGCAAAGTCATTTGAAATTGCAGGCCAGCATTCAAAAAAAGTTCTTTTTCTGACTTCAAATGCTAATATCTTCTAATCCGTACGGTCAAACTTCATGAATTTTTTACCACATGATACAAGACAAGTTAAGTACAAGATCCTATGGTTAGATTTTTTTAAAGTTTTTTTTGTGGTTTCTTGGGTGATTGCAGCAGAAATGACAGTTTTCAGTGGTTTCGGAGCCAAAAAATACCTTGGTATTTGAGGGGTTAAGGTATCCAAAAGGGTTAAGGATTCCAAATTTTCATGATGGCCAGACAACCCATAGCCACTTCTAGTTGGTGTAACTTTTAGGAAATACCACTAGACAATTCATTTTCAAGGTACTGGAAGCTGTATTCATGAAGAAAAATCCCAAAATGCGCTGCATGCCATATCTACTTTGTGATGGCTTTGTAGTAGCGCAACATTTGTGAGCCATAAGGGTAATTTTAGTTAAACTGGCAATTTTTATATTGACAATATTTAAATTGGCAAAAATGAGATATGTGAGCAATCACTTACTTGAGGTTTGGTTTGTTTACCGACTATTCCTAACCTGGTTTATCATTTTGCAAGTCTAGAAAATACATGCAGGGCTAGGATTGAGTCTCTACAGGGGCATAGGGCTGGTCTGTTTCAAGAGTGCTGTGCCTTTGCAGAAGATAACTCAATTTTGTTTCTAATTGTGCTCTGTGGGATGGGCCCCAAGTCCTGAGTCAACCTACTTCAATTCGGGAACTTCCGCCTTGCAGTGGTTTTTGTATAATTAATTTTTGAAGTATTGCTACGATGTTGACATCATATTGTAGTCAAAAGTGGATGGAAAGTGGCTAATTTTAAAGGAAAAAAATTTGATGTGAATTAGGCAACAAAAATGTGCACCAATTTGAAAAAATTAGTATGATAAAAAACAATAGTTAAAAATCCTAGAATCAACCCCTTAAGGATAATGATAGTCTATATTTCCAAAATTTAAAAGATACTGTAAAATACAACATGGAATAACAATTTAGTAATAACTTCAAACAAAAATTTGTAAAACATGATTTTCAAAACATACCCTAACAATTAGATCTACTATTACAATAATCAATCATTTTCAATAAAATTTAAAATCAAAATTTGAATTAAAAAAATTGATTATAGATTGAATATGTGTAATTTTTACAAAAAAAATTCTATAGGTTCAAATCATTAAGTTATAATTATGTGATTTGTATGATTTGTATTGTATTCATTTATACAAGTAGTTTTTGAAGGGTCATTTTTTTAATTGAAAAAGTTGTTCTTTGAGGTCATACATACTTGTATCCCTCAAACAATAGAATCCATGCTATTAAAACACGTGATTGTTTGTTTGTTTGAGATGACATTAGGATTTCAACGACAATAGGGCCAATCAAGGCACACTTGGTGTCATTAGAAAGCCCTCAACAAAAGGGTGTACAAGAAAGTGAGTTTACAGTGTTCTAATAGGACAAAAGATATTCAATTTTCAATTTTCAATTAAAAAATTGGATAGAAATTAGAAATGCTTGCGGAGAGCCATTATGCCATGAAGCTATAGAACACTTCAACCACTAGCAACACTTTTTTTTTACTTTTTTTTTTTCTCAAACTCAACTTCAAGTTTAAGTCTTTAGCTTTATATTTGAGGTATATTCTAGCTTCTACTTGGACATGGGTAGAAGAGAGGTATTAGTAATAAATTGGACAAATACCAAAGACAAGAATTGCCATTAGAAATCAATCTACGAACAAATATTTATTAATTCCCACTGTCTCACCTCCGACCTATTGCAAAATAAGAGAGATTTTGAAAATCTAGTAGATCTTGAGACCAACGTGCTTAAATACTTAACGAGACACCAATTGCCAATACAACTTAGCTCCTTTATGAATTTTTTGATGACCAATTAAATTGGCTCAAGAAATAGTTAACAATGGAAGCCAAGAATGGACACTTGTAGTAAAGTAGAACCACCTTTACCCAATCACTTAAGCAATTTTGGGACAAATTATGAGTAGTATAAGGCAATGCATTTTTTTTTCTCATATAGAAAGATAGAAAATATGAAAGTTGCAATTTTTTTGTAATTATTTTCCAGAAATTGAAATTATTGTGAATTTTGGAAGCCAAAAAGTGCTCCAAATCCATAGTCAATGTATAGAATCTTCTAATTTCAATCATTCAAGAACTACTTTTCCGCTCAGTAATTTTTATGCAATTTGGTGCCATTTGGGACATGTGTCATGACCTTATTAGTTCTAACCTTGAAAAAGAAAAAGAAAATTCAAGCTTTGGTTGGAAATTTAACTCACCTTGGTTGGAAATAAGGTAGAAGTATCTATTTTGGATAGCCTCCTTGTCATGGTTTTTTAGGCTGACCTATTGTGGAGAATAGTTAGATGCATTATTCATTAAAGAAGCACTATGGTTATAGGCACCTTCAATAGATGTAGAGTATCTACTTACACTTAGGCTCAAGGCTCATAGACTCATAGGCTAGCATTGTCAGGCCTCATGGGGCCCAAACTCGGGGGGGTCATTTAGAGTGTCCATTAGAAACCACGTGCGAACAAAACTTTGGACCCCCTATATACTTTTTGAATTTTAAATAAAACAAATTTTAAAAAATATGAATAGATTTTCCTACTTGAAAGTTTATGTTTTGAATTATTGATATTTTTATTTGTTAATAATAATTAGTTACAAATTTTTGAAGTAAAAAGATACACTGTAGAACTGAAAAATAACTTTCACACCCCTATATTATATAAGAAAAAATTGTCTAAAAAATGAACAAAAAATTCCTAAAAATAACTCATTATTGAAAGCTCATTTTGAGTTGAATATTGACTCAATGGTCATCTAAATGTGTTCTCTATAATTATTTGAGTTGAAAAACATGCCATTTTAGTTCATTTTCAACCTCTTCTGGAAATCATTTCATATTTGATTTGAGTTGGAAATTTTGGCAATAGAAAGCTATAGTCATTATTAAACAATGTTCAAAATTTTAGGTTGAAATTGTAGTTTATTAGCAACCACTTGTTCGCACGTGGTTTGTTATAGTAGAACTAAGTGCACCCCCCGAGGGCCCAAATGCCCTCCTCCCCCCCAAAATGGACTACACCAAGCCTATAGGAAAAATTTGAAAACAAATTCGGATGAAATTGCCAATTTTAAATGAAACTCATCCAAATATGTGAATGAAAAGATAATTCTATCCAAAATGTAGATGAATACTACAATATTTGGCTACATCATATTCTCTTATGTTGCCATTCCAGTACTTCTCCAAAAAACAAAAAAGAACCTTGCTTTGGTGGCAATTTCAAATGCCATACAAACTAATGGTTGTGGCAACAACATAGGACCTACTAATATATTTGCAAAAGAAAACTTTTGAAAATGGTTGAAAATATCAAGACTCCAAATGGTTTGACAAGCCACCTAATTCAAAAATCTTATTGGACATAATATCAATTAAACCCTAAAGGGATGGAAGCCCATTTTGGGCTAGTGCATTTTGGGGGGCAAGTTAGTCAAAAAATTATTTAAATTATTTATTTTAGGGTCAAGGAACATGTGTCATGTTATTAGCTTTCTAGTGCACTAAATTTTGCCCAATTCAACTAATAGTGGTAGAATTATTAATATTTTTTTAATAATTTGATTAAGCATTTGTTTTTTGAATTTTTTTGTTGACTTGTTGTTTGGCCTTCAAATAACCAAAAACTAAAAATATTTTGCAATATTTTATTCTATATAAAAAATATTTTTGTAGCAAAAGAAATTTTCAAATAAAATTGGGTTCCATTTGTAGAATTATTTAGTGCATATTTGATAGTCAAGTATAATAGTTCGTCTTAGTTTCATCTTTTCTCTAGCAAAATGCATATATCTCACAATTTGTACAAGTTTATGATTTGCTTTTAATTTTAGTTCCAAATCTATGGAAGAGAATTCAAGAAAAAAAACTCAAGTATAAAAAATAATTTTTATTATTTGACTTGTTAGTGTTGAGAAAAAAATGACTAAATTAGACATAAATTTCTACCAACTACATTAGAGGAGTTTTGAGCCCTCTAAGAGATTGTTTCAGGCTATTCCCTATGTTGTGAACCATAGCAAGGAAGCCAAAGTATTAAATAATTAAAATAATAATAATAAACTAAAATTTAAAATAAATATTAAAATAAAAAATAAATATTATCTGACGTGGCAATATCTTTGCCATGTCAGATTGTAGCTGCGAACTCCCTAGACTATTAGAATTGTAGGGAACTCATAGTTTCTTAGAAGGCTCAAAATTGTTCTAATGATCCAAATTCTATATAATTTAGCTTGCATTCAATACAATCCTTGTGTAATTCTATATGCCAAATTCCAACTATTGAATCAAAAAATTGGTATTATAATTGTCTACTCAAAATTGATAAAAGCCTCAATCATTTGGGGGCGAGTTTAGGGGTTAAATTGTTCTTTTGAGCAAGTATTGTCTACTTTTTTTTCTCTAGAACTCATACAAAATAATAAGATGGATTAAACCCCTTCCGTAACACATCAATGCAAGTGACATAGTTATCTCAAAGCTTTATTGTTAGAATTGTAATGTCATTACTATTAGAATGAAAACTTATCTTAATTGAATGATAAATAATCTATACATGGTACTATGAAATGGATGGTATATTCTAGGGGAGGACACTCTCACTACATTTGGGGTACCCATGTGTGGCGGAGTGATTATTTGACCCCCTATTTACTTTTGAATAAACTATAATTTCATCCTAAAATTTTGAGCTTTCTTTAACAATGACTAAAGGTTTTTATTGACAAAAATTTCAATTCCAAATAACATAAGATATATTGTCTAGAAAGGGTTGAAAAATGAACTAAAATGGCATGTTGTCCAACAAAAATATTTATAGAGCTCACATGAAGATGACTATTGCATCAATATTCAACCAAAATAAACTTTCAATAGAAAGCTATTCTATAGAATTTTTTTTTTCTTTTTTTTTCTTATATAATATAGAGGTGTGAAAATTATTTTTAGCTTTACAATGTATCTTTTTTCTTAAAAAATGTATAACTAATTACTATTAGCATAAAAAAATACCAATAATTCAAAACATAAATTTTTAAAGTAGTAAAATCTATCCATAATTTTTTTTTTGAAAAAAAATTAAATTTACCAATGTGGGTCTATTGTATTAAAAATGTTTGTCTTATCAATTACTTGCATGTTGAACATAATACAAGTCCTATTTTTAGCACATCTTAAACCTTATTTTTGGTACCTCAATTTTTTAAAATAAATAAATATTTAGAAGAGACCCTTGTTCTTCACGTATTGAATCTAGAACATTTGGATCGTTGAGAAAAAGATCTATTCATTTTGTGTCCAATTATAGAGATAATATTAGAAGTATTATGAAATTTTGAGAGAAAACAAAATGAGCAAAACATCAAAAGTAAGTAGCACATTAGAAAAAAAATCTTTAAAATTTTATCTTATTAGGGATTAATTGATATTATTTTTTATAGGGGTGCTAGCATGTGAACTTAAGAGCTTGAGTCTAGGAACCCAAGAGCCTAGCCATTTTATACCGGTATATGTTACCTATGACTATGAAACTATGACTATGGATATCAAACATAGTATGAAAGCAAGAATTTGACAATTCCATATTGACTTGAGATGAGAGGGTTTGAAACCAATCATGCTCTTAATTACAAGTTTACATATTTTCACTGAAAATGGTGGAATGTAGAAGAAAATCCATACATTAGCCATGTTGAAGGATTGATAAATAGAAGATTGTAATACTTGATGTAATATATGAAATCAAATCCAAGTGATGACAAAGTCACTTAAGAATGTATTTGTAGTATAGTATACAAAATTCTATGAATAGATGAAAAATGCAATTCAATCAAATTGCAGTCAAACCAATCATTTCTAGAATAGGCACTATTAGAAAAATTAGAAACTAACTCCTCATTCGAGGATATTGCCTCAATGTTGTACTCTTTAGTGACACTTACCTCTAACTCCAAGTTCACCAATGTGCTTTAATGACACTTCACTTCTAGTGACACCAAGGGTCACAATCTCCTAACATTGTACTATACATGCCATGCACCCTCAAAGTTATGTTCCAACACTAGTCCCGGGGGTTCCATTTCTTATGACTCCCTACGCTTATGTAGATTAGCTTCGGCAATCAATTCGAAAAACTAAGCTATTAGTATATAGTTCATTTGAAGAGGATAAGTAAATAGGCTTACTTCTCAATATATCCTAATAGATCATTGCAACCAAAAGATAATAGAAAATATTCCTTCAATTTGGACAATGTGTTTTCCTTGTGCGCTATACTAATTCCAAAATTTCACACTCCCCTTTTAAAGGCCACAAGGGTTAGGATACTTATAGTCAATTTTGTTAAAATGGCAGTATTCCAGTATAATGGCACCACATTCACTTAAAATGATACTGCATTTGTTAGAAAATAACACTACATTCCGGTAAAATGGCACCACATTCCATTAAAATGGCAAAAAAATGCCGCCAATTTAACAAAATTGACTATACTTCCAATCTATCTTTATTTGCTTTAGTCTTTACTATTTGGAACTTTAATCTTTTTCTAAATGGGAACATTGCCATTGATATTGCTTGACTAAGGTACTTCAGCTACCAACTCAGACTTGATCGCTTACAACTTAGTACTTGTCTCCTTCTATGGAAACTACCAAATCTTTATTTGCTAATTTGATTCTTACATCTTTTACTTCATAGCTTAGCTTCACATAATTTTGATTAAACAAGCTTTACACTTTTTATGTATTAACTTGGAATAGATCTTTTTAACTTTGGTGCTACTCTTTCTTAAAGATATTCTTCTCTAAATTTGGATTTAAATAATTGCCTCACATACACGTAAAATTTTACTCCTTAGCACTCATCATACACTCTCAATTCCAAGATTGCATTGACAATCACTATTACAACAATCTTCAAATTTCAACTAAGTTCATGACTTTGAGTAAATTATTTAACCGATGCTCCGACTTAGGAAATCACAGACACAAACGAAGACTTCCAATTAGGAACACGCGTTTGCAATTACATAACTAAACTCTAATTTGATTATTTCTCTTCAACTATAATTCCAACTCCAATTTAGATTCATCCAATAATCAGCCTTAACACACACATAAAAGATCACAATTAATTCCAACTTGGACATTTATGACATTAGCTTGCACATTGTTTCCTCGATTGTTTCTCACATGAATTCCACAAATTGCAATTTCTAATTTGTACATAGTTCAATCACATACTCACAACCACCAACTCCAATCGAATTCGAAATTATCTCATATTACCCAAATTGATGAATACATCACCGTTACAATTTTCACAATTTGCTCAATAAGTTTATCATCTCCATCAACTAGAACACTCACTCAACTTTTTCAACTAAGATTCTCATAACCTAAATCCACCATCAAATCTCATACAACCAACTCACTCACAACAAACAAAAAATATGTAGCCAAATTGGATTGGGACTCACACTAGACTCTCTCTCATAGTGGGTGACAACAAAAATGAAAACCCAAATCTAATAGGATTCAAATTGGCAATTAGAACACTAGTTCAAACTAACTAGCTCACCAGCAAAGATAACCACCCAACTTGGAACCGCACCTACAATCCAACTGACTTCCAATTTAGACAAATAGAATTCCAAGTTGGCACAACACTTGCTTCATTTCAACTAGGCTCCTATTACAACAAAACTAGCCCTCAACCCCCAACATTCAACTTGCTAATTTATTCTTTATAATTCCAATTTGATGAACTAAGTACCTAGAACAAAAAGACACCAAAAATTAAAAACAAAATTGCCAAAAATAAATTAGAAACTTTACAACTTAACTCCCACATGACATTGGGCAAGTCATTTGATGACACAGGGGAGAACTTTCATTGATGTCCAAGTGCTTAGTGGTGGCACTATTCAATCACCATTGATGCTAACTGCCCTTGAATGGTACCCAACCTCGAGTACCCAACTCCTCACTAGGTTCAAGCAATCTCACTTGGAAATTCATTTCAGGACTCACTAATTGGGATTCAATGTCACGGCTTAGCGTAGAGTAGAACACCATCCAACCAATATCAAGGAATGTTCCAGAACCCACCCACCCCCAGAGGTGATGGTGAGGCTTCATCACCAACCTCACTACTCATGGTCACTTTGGCTAGTGTTCACTACAATACCATTTCACTAGTAGAAAATTGTGTCATAATCAACTAAAGCTAGCTCACATTTTCATTGATTGCAATACAATTTAAAAAAATTTGCGCTGCAGTCAACGAAAATGTCAGCTAGCTTTTGTTGACTATGACACAATTTTCTACTAGTGAAATGGTGTTGTAGTGAACACTAGCCAAAGTGACCACGAGTAGTGAGGTTGGTGATGAAGCCTCACCATCACCTTCGGGTGATCACCTTGTTGACTATGACACAATTTTCTACTAGTGTTTAGAAGGGAAGGAGACCACCCTTCCTCATAGTATAAACTCTCTATGGGATTTGGCAGAGGTCCCACTTATTCACCAAGGTAGAATGGGTACGCCTTGTAGTAAGGTCATGACATTCATCCCTTCCAAACAATGTCCTTTGGTTTGTTTCTACCTCCCTTTAATCCAAAGTTTAGGCTCAATAATGGTCTTTTTTTCTAATGACAATTAGGGAACCATTTTTGTACTCTCTAGGTCTAAAGTCATGGCTATGAAGCTTAAAACTTGGAACAAGCTTGTACTCCAATACATAAAAAAACAAACTCAAAAACATTGTAAAATGTGTTTTGAGACCATCTAGATGTGAAAATCTCCTACACCTATATGCATAGGAGCATCTTTTTTAAATAAACATTAGTGAGGAAAAGCTCCTATAGAAGCTAAATTTTTTTCACAAATATAAATAATCAAGTCTACAGTGTTCTTAAAGAATGTCTACATGCTAGGAAGAAGCCACAAGGCAAAACATCTCACTCCATTGTATGGAAGACTCAACTTTGGAAAATATGAATTTCCAAACATACACATGAAAGGTATGGGTTTAGTTAGAGGGTCAAACAAGGTGCCAAGACTTAAAGCCAACTTTAGAGTCCTCCGTCTCTTCTTCATTCCATGCCTTCCAAACTATAGTATGTGGCTCACATAATGTTTTGTACATTTACAAATATTGTCATAGCTGATTGAAAAATTAGTGATTTAAAACAAAATTTGGATATATTGTTGTACAAGTAACACATGTGCTTTTTTCAAAATTTTGAAAACACTTTTTTAGTTTTCAATAATTTAATCAAACTCATTAGTGAAAAAACTTTACATACAAGTATTTCATTAGAGGAGATTTCAGCCCCCTGGAAGGCTGTGAGTTCCCAGACTGCGGGAACTAGTTCGCAAGGGGCCGCAACAGCTTGCAGACGTGGAATGGCGACTTCCACGTCGGAAAAAAATAATTTTTTTTCTGTTTCTTTTTGCATTTCAAGAATAAAACTTTTTTTTTTTTTTTTTATCGGGAACAGCCGTTCCCCGAAAACTGCAGGGGGATAGTTCCCTCGCAGCTGCTTGAAACGGCCCTCCAAGGGTCCGAAAACTCCTCTAATGTTTTTCAAAACTTTTAGGAAGTAGAATGAAAATTCTTTTTAGAATTTTCCTTTAAGAATTTCACCAAAAATTTCATCAAAAATTTCAAAAGATTGTAAAAATGAAGAAAATATAAAATATTTATATATTATTTTTTATAAATTTTTAGAGGTTTTTGGAGTGAATTATGAAAAATGTTGAAATTTATACTTATATTTAAACAATGATATTTCACTCAATAAAAATTTTAAATTCATAAAATTCTTATAAAAAAATTTATAATCAGAATTTTCATCCCCAATACTAAAAAACTTGAAATAAATTTATATTGAAAAGAAAATTTAACCTTCAATGATGAATTGATAATTGCTTCCAATGCAAGTTAATATATCCTATTAGTGCATGAACTAGATCATTTCACCTCTATGACCATTGTGGCTCTTATTTCATACTTTGTTCAAGTTTGTTATTCCATTGTATGCTTGCTTTTCTAAGAATGCAATTGTCCTATTCAGATAACCACTCTTTCCAAATTCCCCACATCTATAAGAGGATTGAATTTTCACTACCAAGGTCTCCCTAACTTGAAATGGGCCCCCCAAATTTTCAATCTTCAATGGGCATTACTTGTAGCAAAGAGAGCAATAGAGTCTTTGTTTACTTTTTCAAATTTTGTATTTGTATTTGTATTTTGTACCATACTTTGTGGTTGTAGTCTATACTCATATTTAGTATCCATTTGGGATGGCCAAGATCATGCATTTGACAAATATCAATGGCTTTGGATTTTTCAGAGGATTGACATCTTTTGGTGTGTGAGTTCTAATGCAAGATCAACGCCTCCGGATTTTTTTGAGAGGGAGTGGGATAAATTGAAGTTGAGCATGGTGTTTGCATCTTCTAGTTATATAGTGGCTCTACTCGTGCGCCTTCATTTATAGCTTGAATTGTGTAACATTACAATTCTATTGATTCCATGCCTATGTCAAGGCTTCAAATCATGGCTTGGGTCATGTAGCCTCAAAATTTCATAGCCAAGTTGTATCTATATGTTTATTAATAGCTAATGCATCCTATATTTGTCAATGTAGAAATATATATATTAACAAATATCGGCTAAGCCAATTTTGACCTAAAAGTAGGCATTGAAATTGAGAAATGTGTGAAATTAGTTTTTTTTTTTCTATAAAATTTTGGACATACTTGGATAAAATCCAAAATCCAAAATTTTAAAATAAATTTTAATTTAAAAAATGTAATCAAACTTATTACACTAATAATGTTAATTAGTATTTAGTGAAGATTAGTGTAGTCTACAGTGTTTACCCTTGAATACCAATTTCCAACCACTTTCCATTTAGTGTTGACAGTAAGACTCGTCCTTTTGCCGCCTTCCTCTTGCCGCCTTCCTCCTCTCCGCCTGTTCCTCTTTCCTGTGCGCCTCCCTCCACTCTGCTCCGCCTCCCACTACTCTCTCTCCTTTGTGCCTCCCTCCTCTCTACTCTGCCTCCCACTGCTCTCTCTCCATGGTTGGCTTTTTGAAAATGTCTTCTTCATTGTTTCATGATTTTTGTGCTAAAGTCTATAAAATGTGGTTCTTTTTCTTTGAAATTGGAAAAGAGTGGTACTCTCAATAAACACTAAATATCAACTTTGTAAAATTTGGAAGGTGTAAAACATCATGGGTGATGACAATTAGAGTTCAAGTTGAGATTTAGTGTGTACACATTATTGATTCAATTGACATTTAGTGTTCAAGTTCATAATTAGTGTTACAAACACTAATTATCATTATTAGTGTAGTGAATTTTTTTAACATAAATACAAAAGTTTCAAAAATCTTTAATAAAAGGGAGTGAAAAATCATTTTTAAAAATTTTATGATCAAAAGTTTTAAGACTTTACAATTTTTATTGAGTGCAATATTATTGATTGAAATATAACTCTAATTATAACATCCTTAACCTCTATTCATGTAGCTCCCCTACAATCCCAAGAAACTAGGGAAGAAGGATATTCCTTCTAGAAATCCATGGGAGAGGATTTTGGGTTAAAATTTTATCAGTGTTGAAACTATGGATTAGATGTTTGTTATAAAGTATTGCATATAGATTATCATATACTCCCTCAATGAAAAAGGGAAAGAGATCCCCTTCTAAAGAATAAAAAATATAAAAAATAGTTACATTTTTTATAATTTACTCCAAAAATCTCCAAAAGATCATGAAATAGTAAATAAATAATTTATAATTTAGTAAATTTTCTATAATTTTTGAATTTTTTTGGAGTAAATTTTAAAAAACATGAATACTTGAAATCATATTTAAGTCAATAATATTTCTAATAGTAAAATTGTAAAATTTATGAAATTTCTACTACAAAATTCCCAAGAGAATTCTCATTGCACTTACTAAAGAATCTTAAAAAAACAAACTTGTATTATAAGTTTCTTATTCACTAATCAATTTTAATAGACTTGAAAAAAGTAAGAATTTTGAAAAATCATTCTAAGCAAATGTTTTCCTTGAACCACAATATGGAAAATCTCGAATTCCTCAATTACCTCTGCCAATTTTTTTGGAAGTGTACGAAACATTTTGAGAGTCAATAACGTTCACGTGGTCGCCAAGCCAGAGTATACGAATAGGAGCCGAAGATGATTTAGGGTTCAGAGACGTTCCCTTAGCTGAATCTCGGGGAGCCTACTCGGCATTGCAGCTTGCTCTCCTGCCTCCGAGTCTTTGCACTGCAGGGGGCATTTCATCCTCCCCGCCTTCTCCTCTCTGTCGCGTTTGTCTTGGTGTCCCATTGCGTGTTTTTGGTGCTCGGAGCAGCGTTAGGTTTAAGTGCGGCGAGGTTGCGGATCAAATTTGTGGACACCGTCGCCTTCATGGGGTACGCGGGGCTCTTTGATGCGTTGTGGCGCTGCGTCAGGGCCGACCTGGCGTGGTTATTATTTCGTGGTCGTGTTGATGTGGTTTGGTGGTATCCGTGCTTTGCTTGATGTTGTGCTCTTGTTTTCCTTGTTCTTTTGGTTTTGGTGCAAGATTCACGGTTCAGGGGGAGCTGGGAGTCAGAATGGTAAAACGTGTTCAAGAGGTCGGATCTGCTTCATTGGCGATGAGACTGAGCTTGACAGACTCTTCCTGGAAATGGATGTCGTGCAGCTAATGAGTTCTATATTCAAGATTTGAGCTGGAATTTGACGCGATTCTAGCAACCTTAAATATTACAATTGAGAGAGAACGGAATTGGATGCTGATGCAGTTGTCGTAGACTCTTTCTTCATGCGGAGGTGAGTCTGCGGGCATTTGAAAATAATTTCTGGATCGAGAATTTCACGGACCATCAGCAAATTTCAGGTATTACCGCTGCCTGATGTAGAGTTTACGGTATTTAGAATATGTAGTAATCTTTTTGGTGTGTATGAATGGTCTTTGGCGTTTTGGTTTTATCTTTACTATATCAGTTTTTTTAGATTTCCAGAATTGTGTTGTTGCAGAGTTATTTTGATGATTAGATTGTGTGTTGTGAAGCTGATTTTACATGCCTGTTGTGCAATATGACCCATTGATTATATTTGTATGGTTGAAGCCACCTAAACCCCTAAACCCTAAACCTTAACCCTGAATCTGCTTTTGGAACATTTGTACATCAGGAGGAAATGAAGGGCGTGAAGGACTTGAAGGAAGAGATGGAAGAGAAGGAGTTGAAGGAAGAGATGGATGAGAAGGAGAGAAAGAAGAAAGAGAAGGCAAAGGAGAGGGCAAGAGAGAAGGAGCTGAAAAAATTTAAGGCAGCTCAAAAGGCAGAAGCTGCTAAAACTCCTGCTCCTCCATCGAAAAAGTCTGAACTGAAAGCGAAGAAAGCTGCCGCTGCATTGGATGATGCCGACGCTGTGGATCCCCCAACTACTCCTGGGGAGAAGAAGCGTCTGGCCCCTGAAATGGCAAAATCTTACAATCCTAAAGCTGTTGAGGCATCGTAAGTTACTTAAGTATCAGAACGCATAACTGCCTGTCATGCAATTGTCTCATTTTTTCATTTCGCTTACGGCACGCACATTGAGGATTAGGATGTTAACGGGTGTGCAATCTTGTGCAGATGGTATGAGTGGTGGGAAAAGTCAGGCTTCTTTGTCGCTGATCCTCACAGCGAGAAACCTCCCTTCGTGATTGTGAGTGGTGTATACTGAAGTGATGCTGAATTGCTATTCCCTTAGATTCACCTCCTTTCATCTCGACATGTTACAGAGAGCAAGCCTAACATGAGCTTCTATGTGCCATTAAACAGGTCGTGCCTCCTCCCAACGTAACAGGCGCGCTTCACATTGGTCACGGTCTGACGGGAGCTGTAGAGGTCTGCACCTGATCCATTCTATACTTCTATCTTGTTAGCAAATTTTCTTTTGTCAAGTGCATTCTACAATGTCATACATTGAACCGCATCCATTACAAGTGAGAATATGCAGGAATGCTTGTTTTTTCTTACTTTGTAGCTGGATTTTTCTGCAAACGTTGGTGTCGCTTGTGGTTGATACCTAATTATTGTTTTGCTTATGCTGTCCATAGGACCTCATTATAAGATGGCGACGTATGAGCGGCTACAATACCTTGTGGGTGCCAGGTGTTGACCATGCAGGCATTGCTACCCAGGTGATTTTTGCTTTCAGAACTGAACGATCTGAAATTTATCCACATCAATCGGGATAGTCGTTTGTGTTGGATAATTCATGTGGTCTATTGTGGTGCAGGTAGTAGTGGAGAAGAGCATCATGAAGGAGAGGAAGCAGACTCGCCACGACTTGGGAAGGGAAAAATTTGTTGCAGAGGTTTTAGATATTTCTTTACTGTGCAGCTTGTTCTTTGTTGTCTTCTACACACCATAATTGAATTCACTGCCTCTCTCTTTGATTTTGCTTCAATCATATCCCACCTCCATTTTCCTGTTCAATATGGCATTATTCTGTCAACGCTTTTAATACGTCTAATTCTTTTTTCGATCTTCAGGTGCACAAATGGAAAGAGGAGTACGGTGGGCAGATTTGCAATCAATACCGCCGTCTTGGAGCATCCCTCGACTGGTCTCGTGAGGTATGTTACTCACCATTCTAATCTTCACCTTTGTGCTAGCTCACATTCTTTTCTAAACTGGGCACGTGTCGTTGTCAATTACTCATGGTCCAGTTGGGAGGGTTGTAAAATGCAGTGTTTCACTTTAGATGAGAAGCGTTCAAAGGCAGTAACAGAAGCGTTTGTACGGCTACACAAAGAGGGTCTTATTTACAGGTTTGTCTCCTGATAAACTGCTTAGTGATGGTGGTCATATTTATTATGTGATACTCTATTTTACAACACCCCTTAAAATGTAGCCTCTATACTATTCCGCCGGTATTTGAAGATGTTTATATTTGTATGAAGTTTTATCATTTTCTTTATCCCCACTTTTGTTTCCCGCTCCATTTAGCGGCAGTGTTTATACTCCTATTCTTGTCAAATTTAAAGACATTGCCAATTTTGTCTTGCATAAATATACTTGAGAATAGCCAGTGGTTAGAACACTTATCTCGCTATTTGGTTGATCGGTGGAACAGAGACAATCGTCTTGGAAATTGGGATTGTATTCTCAGAACGGCAATATCAGATATAGAGGTATTGGATCTCAGTGGCTTTAGCCTTGAAGACATTATCCAGCCTTGTCCGATTCTAGAAATTGGAGCACTTTCCAGAGTGCTTTTGATATGGTTCTGGAGCTGACTCCTCTGCATTGAACCTACAATTTCCTGGAATTTGAATTTATTTTATTTTAGGATTTCATGGATCCTGATTCCTCAAAAGAGTATCTGAGTCTGTTTCTAAAAAGCGTTCATGATTTTATTCTCGAACCCTTTGATATGTCCATCGAGAACTGCCACATTTGAGAAATGCTGAAATTTGAACACTTTCATTTTGCTCTACAGATGGACTATGAAGATCTCAAAGGTCGCACCTTGAGACGAGTACCCGGATATGATAGTCCTGTCGAGTTTGGGGCAATCACGTCATTTGCCTATCCACTTGAAGGAGGGGAAGGGGAAGTTGTGGTAGCGACCACAAGACCGGAAACCATGCTTGGTGACACAGCAGTGGCTGTACACCCGGAAGACCCACGCTACAAACATCTCCATGGAAAGTTTGTGATTCATCCTTTCCAAAATCGTAGGATTCCCATTATATGCGATGATATATTAGTGGATATGGCCTTCGGTACTGGAGCTGTGAAGGTTCGTTTCCATTCTTCCATATGACTTTTGAATGACGTCAACTTCTTCTTTATTGCTGAAGTGACGATTTCAGAAATATATTTGTCACGCACTAGGCTGTACTCTTCAAATTCATATTTCTTATTTTCTTTTGACGCTTAGAAAGCTATTCAGTTTCATATTTTTATTTGTGTATCCACAGGTGACTTAAAGTTTTTATTTTAAGAATCAAGCGGAAGACAATCGATCTATTCGTCATTTTGTTTGGTTTAGAAGTGGTGGATGTGGAAATTGTGTCTTCACATTGTTGAACTTATGAACGAAGTCTGTTTTGTTGTTTGTTGTTTACTCAGATAACTCCAGCCCACGACCCTAATGATTTTGAGGTTGGGAAGCGACACAACCTTGAGTTCATCAACATTTTTACAGACGATGGATTGATCAACAGTAATGGTGGCAAGCCCTATGCTGGCACGAAACGCTTTGACGCTCGAGTCTCTGTTGTAAAAGACCTGGAGGCCAAGGTATGTAGTAAATTTTCCTATGTCGAAGAACTAAATGTAGTCAATTTTCCATGTTTACGAGACTTGGTCATTTTTAGTCATGCATGCAGTCAAGATGCATTTAGAGATCAAGAATGGTTACATTTTATGTTCTTTTTCATCGATTGGTTGACAGGGTCTCTTTAGGGGCGTGGCTGATAATGCTATGAGGCTGGGAATATGCTCAAGGAGCAATGACGTGATTGAGCCCATGATAAAACCCCAGTGGTACTTTCACTTCAGAGTTGCCTCTCCTCTGTTTAGGTGGACTTATCATAGTGGAATCTTTTCAGAATTGCAAAATATAAATTTGCTCTCTTCGACTTGGGTTGGAAACGTGAGAGATTCCATATAAGTTTGGTTTTAAGTGAAATTATTTTCTTAAATATATTCTGTCCTTTGTAGGTATGTGAACTGCAAGGATATGGCAAAGGAAGGATGTGATGCTGTACGTGATGGTCGATTGGAGATTATCCCAAATCAGTTTGAAGACACATGGTTCAGGTCACTGTCTTTCTATGTATTTTGCCAGCTCGTAGTTCCAGACATCTTTCAGAATTCTACTGCAGATTTATTTTGTTACTTCATGATTAAGTTCTCATATGTACTAGCGCAGGGCTGTTGCAGCGGGATATGGAGTGTTTGTTGCCCACGCCAGTAGACCACATATATTCTGAAGTTTTGAGTTTTGCACAGATGGCTTGAGAATATCAGGGATTGGTGTATTTCCCGGCAGCTCTGGTGGGGACATCGTGTGCCTGCATGGTATGCGACTGTGGAGGAGGATGCTCGGACCGAGATGGGAGCTTTCCCGGATCATTGGATTGTAGCGCGGGACAAAACGGAAGCAGAAAGCGTTGCCAAAGTGAAGTTTCCAGGGAAGAAGTTCACATTGGAGCAGGATCCTGATGTTCTAGATACGTGGTTTTCATCGGGTCTGTTTCCCTTTTCTGTCCTGGGTTGGCCTGAAGACTCCCCAGACATGAAGGCCTTCTATCCTACATCTGTCCTTGAAACAGGGCATGACATTATTTTTTTTTGGGTTGCTCGCATGGTGATGTTGGGCCTCAAGCTCACGGGTGTCAGCCCCTTTAAGCAGGTATACTACCCCTGTAATCATAGGGTCAAGTCTATTGTAACATTCCACGTGTATTTTTGTATAGTGCACCTGTGTTTTTAATTTTGGATCGACTGTAATGCTGCTACTCTGTCCTTATTTCGGCCCAGGTCTTCTTGCATGCCATGGTTAGGGATGCCCATGGCAGGAAGATGTCAAAATCTCTCGGGAATGTGATTGATCCTCTCGAAGTTATCAATGGCGTATCTTTGGAAGATTTGCATAAGCGACTTGAGCAAGGCAATCTTGATGCCCGTGAAGTGGAGAAGGCAAAGGCTGGGCAGAAAGCTGATTTTCCGAACGGTATCGCCGAGTGTGGAGCTGATGCCCTTCGCTTTGCGCTGGTGGCCTATACTGCTCAGGTGGAGCAGTCTTTCCCCTATATTCTGTCCCTTGTATCTTGTGGCTCTTATATTTACTGCTATGGAACTTATTTGCATGTGAATTGGGGTGGGGAGGCCGGTTTGTATTGTGTGATTTTATTTTTACAACCTAGCTGTAGTGGATGTATTTTTAAGAAGATGGCTCTTTCCTTCAACTATTTGACTGAATTTTGTAAATTGTTATCGGGTGGATCCTCTGGTGCAGGCAGTGAACATCAACCTTGACATTCTGCGTGTGGTGGGATACCGCCAGTGGTGCAACAAGCTTTGGAATGTCATTCGTTTTGCCATGACGAACCTTGGAAGTGACTTTGTTCCCTCGGCTACTATTCATCCTGCATCACTTCCCCTGAGCTGTCAATGGATTCTATCTGTGCTCAACAAAGCCATTGACAAGACTGTCAAGGGATTGGAGAGTTATCAATTCTCAGATGCCACGACTTCTTTGCATTCTTGGTGGTTGTACGAGCTATGTGATGTTTTCATTGAAGTGATTAAGCCAACCATGTTTGGAAACGATGAATCTGCAAAGAGAGCTACCAGGGACACCTTGTGGTTATGTCTGGATACGGGCCTTCGCATGCTACATCCCTTTATGCCATATTTGACGGAAGAATTGTGGCAGCGGCTTCCTCAACAGGAAGGAAGCCAACCCAAGTTATCCATATGTTTGGCCGAGTACCCGGCTGTCAATCAGGTAACCTCACTTGGTGCGTCTTACACCTTCGAGCAGAGCAGGTGCTTTAGATAACAAGATGGTCACGGCATAGAGCTGTACAGAATTCTTCTCTTAATTGAACGTTGCTTAGAAATTCAGTTTGCATCAACTAATTTATCTTTAAAACACCATCGTTTAATTCTTTGCTGTTCAGGATTGGGCCAATGAAGAGGCCGAGGCCGAGATGGAATTGATCAATGCAGTCGCCAAAGCGACGCGGACACTGCGAATGGCATATGAACTGCAACCTAAATTGAGGTACACATTTTGGCAGATCTTATACTGTTAACTGAGATTTTCATTTAGCGAATCTGTTGTTTAATTTGTTGCGTTTTAATTAGACCTCTTACTTTGCAATTTGACATCAATTACTTCATCTGAATCCTATACCATGCTGAACAATGCAACGAATATATCTGCTCAGGTTTTCAAATCTAAACAGAAAGTGGAAGGAGTTCGTTCAATTTCAGAAAATTTAAATTTTTGGCTATTTTCGTCCTGAAATTTAAAGGTGACTGGCAGGCCCGAGCTTTTTGTGATGTGTCGCACTGAGAGGTCTGTCGAGGTCGTTACGAAGGGAGGAAATGAAATTGCGACTCTTTCTCTGGCTTCTTCCGTGAAGGTATGTGTATCCAACTGTCGCCGTAGAATTTGTGAATAAATAAACTGTTCTTCCAAAGTCTTTCAATCCGAAATTGATCCAGCTTTCATTTTGCATGGAGTGAACATTCTTCCTTTAATTTTACTTAATTTTTCAGGTGCAGCTCTTGTACGTGCATTATAATCAAACAAGAATGTTTTTGTGGTAGTCACGATGGCAGTTTCATTTTTCACATCAATGTTGGATGATATTGGCAGTGTGCATTAATTTCTTCGGGATGACTGCTTTGACACAGGTTTTCCAAGAAATCGAAGAGGCTCCCCTCGGATGTGCTGTGGCTGTTGTGGATGAAAACACGACAGTGTATCTATTACTTCGCAATGTCGTTGATCCTAACGTGGAGATCTCTAGGTTGCAGAAAAAACGTGATGACCTCATCAGGTAATTAGTGCATGCTTTGGTCATTTTTTGATTGATTTTGTATTGAAGAAATTATAGAAATGATAGTAAACAACTAAAGTAATGGGCAATTGTCGGATCATCACAGGCAGCAGGAGGCTCTCATGAAGAAAACGAACATTTCTGGGTATGCTGAGAAAGTTCCAGAAGCTGTGCGTGAAGAGAATCAATCAAAGGCTACGAAGCTCTCGGCTGAGCTACAAACTGTTACCGAGGCCACGGCCAATTTTGAGAGACTTCTGATCAGTAATTAGAGACTGGTATGATGTGCTCCTGGATTCTGTCAATTGCCCAAAGCCTGGATGATATTGTGAGAAGTATGAAAGCATTAGGATGCTCTTATTTTGTTAGTGTTCTCTTTCAGAGATTTATGAGGGAATTCGTCCTGGATTAGACCAATGCATCGCTTGAATGACGAACATCGCATCCTTCCAATGTTCTTGTTTTTGGATGAAATTATTATTTTCAAATGAATGAATCACATTTCATCCATATTCCTCAATTTAGAGTCATCAAAACCATCATAAATTTGTTTGGTCAAAGCACACTAGATTCTTGTCTAAAATTTACTCGTGAATGGTTGGTTTAGAAACATTTCTTTTCAGCACTTCGAAAATTTGTAGTTTATTCGTAGGTTTTCCAAAAAATGCATTCTAAGAGAATGTGGAATCCTCTTGACAGCCAACCAGATTGGAAATCCCCACAAAATAAATTCGGTATAACATTCAGAACCATATTAAATTGCTTCTTTGTGCAATTTTAGATGTAGTTGCCTTAGTATACATAGATGCAATGATTTCTTCTCTCTAAAGAATACTATATTATAAGTTGTTCTACATTGAAAAGATCTTTGGAAAGATTTATATATTTTTCTTCTAAAATTGAACTTAATACCATATTTATTTTTAGATTGTACATATATATGGCATCCAACCATATATTCTATGGTTGTTATTTTTATTTATACATAGTGACTACAAAAACTGAGTCTATGTTGTGTTCAATTTCAGTTTGTGCCATATGTTGGACGAAATCCAAATGAGCAAACATGAATATTGTAGTGTCTTTTGTGCACTACAATTCTAAAAAAACTTGAAGCAAAAATTGCTTGTGCTTTTTTGAGCCTTGATTACTTGAATATTTTATTACATGTACACCATTTAATCCCAAAATGACCTTGAGGACAGAATGTGTCCTTACCAATTTTTGAAGTTAAATAAAACCTTACTAAATTAATCTTTTTAGTAGTTTATATTTTTGAAAAAAATCTTTTTGAAGTCTAGTTTTAGCTAAACCTTACTAAATTAATCTTTGAAAATGATTGATTATGATTTTTTTATTCAAGATTTTGTGCACAAGTATCCATTGCAATCTTGGCTTTTTGTAGTGTTGAGGGCTCTTGGGAATGAACCTCAAATACACTAGATCTTTAAGAAAAAATCACATTAGAAATTCATTTAAAAAGATTGTAGAGTATATTTTGAGAAGGCATAAATTGATTGGGGTTATGCATGTTAGGCCCTTTAACCTTATATTTTTTTGGTGCCCAACTTTTTAGATTTGACATGTAAAAATAGGATTGAACGACTTCAAATCACTTTCGCAGTTTTAACACACTCATGATCAAACACTACAATCTTTCAATCTATAAGAGATATTGTTGTGTTTTCTTTTCTAATGTGATCTCTAACATGTCTAAATTGATTTTATACGGTTACAATTCAAAAAAACATGATAAAACTTATCAAAATGTTGGCTTTTTGTTCAATTCAAAACAAATTCCTAGAAGCTCAAGAAATTCCAAGGTCATTTTGGGGTTAAGACCCAAATCCATTGGTATTGTAAAAAGTTGATATATGTATGCTTCAAAAGAACTATGTATAGTTTTTGTAAAGAATATTATATAGTTTTTGTAGTCACTATATATATATTTGTGTGTGTGTAATTTTTTAATTTTTAATTTATTTTAAAATATATACATACATGACATCTAGAAGTATGAAAGTGACATCAAATTGAACGTCTTACTCATTTTGGAAACTATACTAGAAGTAATTTTTAGTGAGCATTTGTTTGGGATGAATTCTAATCTATACCCACCAATTGTAGTTGATCTAAGGTATACCAAAGCATATAATGACATCAATATCTTAGAACTCAATGAATTAGAGGTTCTTGTCAATGATTTTTGTCAAGTGGGTGTCTATACAATTGAGGGCATCATCATGATGATGGATTAAAAAGGTGTGCCTCATCTTCCAAAGATTACAATTTGTTTGATGGATATGCTATGGCATGGGTGGGGAATTTATAACACTCTCTTGTAGATTTGGATGCAATTCAATCTTACATAGTGAAGATGGTGAAGATGGTGAATTTCAAAGGATTGCAAGTACATCATACACATTGGGGCTTAAATTATGATTCAATCCATGTTTGCAAAACATTTTGTGGACCACTCCTATTCCTTTGAGGTTGATGAGTAGTCGTAAGTTTATTGTTGTATTGTACATGTTGCCAAGTTTCAAAGCAACAACAATAAGGGTTTGTGGTAGACAAATATGCTTGATTCCATCGGTTCTCTTCAAGTTGATGCAAACTCTTTTGGTGTCACAAAGCTTCTACACCTTCTAACTAAGTTGGGGTGCTATGGCAAGGGATCAAATCTCTTCTACAAGAGTGTAGAAGACATATACATAAACACAAACTAATACAAGAGGTTTTAGTAGGTCTTACCTTGAGAATCCTTCCAAGTTCTAAGGCCCCTCTTTTGGACCAACTAAGCTTCTTGGTAATGATCTTTGTGGCCGTTAGCTTTATTTAGTTGCAAAGTTACTTGACAATGACTTGCCTTTTGACATAATCTTGTCATTTTAAGAATTGATTAGTGGCACCATAGAATTTCAAAATGTGGATAGTCATTTTGGTTTGAGAGGTGACTTGATTGAATACTTGTGGGCTTTAAAGGGAGCCAACATGGCATAATTTAAATTGCATAACAAATGAGTCCATGCTCACCACCTACATATTTTTCATGACTGAGGTATACTTCTATAATTTGTATACATGTGATTAAATGCATAATAGGTCTAGTTTCCCTAGCCATGAATTGTGGACTTACAAAAAATGGTAATGTATGTGGTTCCAGGGTTCTTTGATCATCAACATGGACACACAATAAGTTAAGATTGGAAAACAAACCTTCATTGAAAGTATTTCCATGATTTTATCAACAATGAAATAGCGAATCAAGACCCTATATCAAAAATATTGAAATTTATAAAATTTACAAATTTTATAATTGGAATAGAATCTACACTTGACAAGCTTCATTTCATTATTGACATTATTTGGACTCAAATTCAAGAAGCATCATTTTAAAGGCTAAAATTTACATCAAGTGTTTATAGAAAGAAATGGCTAAAATATTGTACAAGGTTGATCCTTGGATATTTGAACTTTTCTTTACAAGATTAATGACTCTCGATTATTTTTTACAAAGAAAGGAGGAGATGTGTTAATTGCAATCTGAACTTAGATGCATCATCACAAGAAATAGTAGGTCACATTAAGATTTCAACCACTACAATCAAGCACTTACAATTGAACAAGGGAGGTTTCAACATTCAATTATACTTTCATTTTCATTTTCAATAAGAGCATACAAAATATATTTAGAGCCAAAGACAAATGGAAGTAAATTGTTATCGTAGACATTAAAATACATTTAAAAATAAGAATTACAAAAGAAGCATGTCTTTCAAATTGAGGGCTTGGAAATGTTGTCATGTGCTTAAGGTAGCAAAAAGCTTGAACCAGATCTTCTGTCATCACTAACGACATGTCCATTACAAAAAACGATAAGTAAATGCTACAAATTACAGAGATACCATACAAGCTCTCTTATCCGAGCACCTCCTATTATTGAAACTCTCAAAATTGTTGATTCTAGAACTTCCATGCACCCTATCAAAGTTTTTGAATGCTCCTTCTCCACCGTTTTACAATTGTCCAAATAGATTGTCTGCTAGAGAAATGTATAGCTTAGTACAAGCTTGTATCTTGGTAAGGCAAGTTAGATCAAATGAAAAATTGTTTCAGACAATAGCCAAAAATTTAAGCTTTATAGTAAATTTATAGAGTTTGGATGCTCAAAATACGTTGAAAGGCATGTGGTGGATAATTGAAGTTCATTACAAGTTTTAAAATAAACATTCCTTACATGGTTTGACAATGGGGACTGGAAAAAAAATAGGGACTCAATCCAGCCACTCTATCTCATATTGCAGATATATATAAGATCGCCATAAACATCATTTCTAATCTAGGCCAATATGGTAAAACTTCACCTTTAATTGGAGATCTTTCAATTGGTATCATCATCATCTTATCAGATGAAATTTGTTTTAAATATTTGATGATGATCAAATTTATTTATTTAATATTTGTCTTCAGGAAGTAGATGTAACCTATTTGCCGTGTAAGGTTAAAACAAATGATATTAAAACACTTTAGTGATGATGGTGACAAGTGGACACATTGTATAACCCGTTGAGAGCTAGAAGGTTTTAGTGAAGATATTGCTAAGTTGTTTCATTGATCTTGAACATGTTGGTTTTCATTTTTAGTTGATATAAGGATTCACTTTCAGAAGATGGATCATTAGTGGAAACATAGTCTCTAGGGACCAAGGAAATGACTACAAGAACCACAATCGGTAGTTTAACATGACATGTGGATTGCCTTATGGTTCATTTCCCTTGACTACTAATTAGACCATGTTCTACCTATGTATTGTGTATTAATCTTCTACTTACCAACTTATTAATCTTCTATCAAATAGTGGTATATACGTGCCTTGAAACTTAGACTTTACTTGGTTTTATTAATGGAGAGTATTCTTTGCAGGTATTAAAGTTGTGAATCAGGGATGTTGTGGGGTTGGAGGGAGATACAAGGGCTTGCTTTCATGTCTTATAATCCTCAAACCTTGTACCAATTGAGATGATTACCTCTTCTGGGATGCATTCCATCCAACCAACAAGGCTAATGTGATATTGTCATTGGAATTCTGGAAAGGCACTGAGTACACTTATCCTATGAATATGAAGTAATTTGCCATGCTATGAATCATTCTTGTACCCATTTATAAATCAAATGCAATTTAGAACATACAATATTATAAGGTTTTGCTTCTATTGACAAAAAAACACAATGGACTTTTTTGGAATTCCCTCTGATTGTTTTGGAGATTCTGTAGTTTTTGCTTGCTAGTCTCTACCAATTTCTATGTTTCCCAATGTTCTAATGGCATGTGGAGGGGGTCTTCAGAGAATTCCTATACAAAAGAAAATTGTGGATTTATGTAGGAATTTTCCATAAATTTTCTCTAAATCCCTTGTGTGCAATCCAAATTGATAGACTTTGCAACACATTGACACACATTAGATGGGTTTTCCCTACCGGGGAGAGTTGTGAGTTCCCAACCCCGAATTTGGCTGAAACTGCCGAAACAGGTTGTTCCCAGGCACTGCTGACCTGGCAGAACGACTGCCACGTCCTTTTTTTCGGAAAAAAAAAAAAAAATTAACTTTGTTTTTCATTTTAAGAACTTAAATTTTTTTATTTTTTATTTTTATTTTTTAAAAACAAACAAACTGACACCCGCATTCGATGGGGGCCGGGGGAACGAAGCTGGGAACGGGCCTGAAACGGCCCTTCAGCCCCCCCGAATCCCATCTAATGTCTTACATTTCAAAGTTGTTTCCACCTAATATTTGGTAGATTTTACAAGATGCAATTGTCCCATATTGGTTGTCAAGGGGCCTATGAGGTTAGACACATAAGATTTGTAAGTTGTTAATCTCGGTGACAATGAATTTTATTCACAAAAATCTAACAATTCTAGAATTTGTATATTTTAGAAACTTACAAAATTTTACAATACATGAAATTGTAAAATGTTTAAACAAATGAAATCTACATATTACTAATGTTTTGAACTCTTTCAATCTAGGAAAGGGTCTAGATCAAAAAATTTGAAATATACAAATCAATGAGATTGTAATTCAAAATCTACATATGAATTAGATTTGAGTCTCTAAAATCTATAAACTATATTGATTATGTGCACTAAAATCTACATTAAAGTTATATTTTAGAGACGTAATTCTACATTCATGAATATTGAATTTCATGAATTAAGTTGATTTGGAAATGGGAACATCTTCAAATAACACTAAAAAATGCATGGATTTTCCTTGTAAAAAGAATTCCATATTTCACCTTTCCCTATGATAGCCACATTCCTTGTGAACATCAATTTGTTACACTTGTATGTTTCTTTGGAGGGGATCTTCATACAATCTCTAGTAGAAAAACAATGACCATCATAACAAGAAATCAACAAAAAAGTATTGATGGTGTTTGTATCCTCGGTTGCGTTGTCTTGGACAATACTTAATTAAAAAATGTTGTTCATTTTGTTATAGTGGTCAAGTAAATAAAATAAAATAATAATTCATTTATAAATTTTCTCAATAAATGGTTGTCACATGGCAAACCAAAAATCGACCCTATAGAGAATGCCACATAGGCAAAAATTGTTATGTAGATAGGAAAATTAAATTAATTTTTAAACTTTAATTAGAAAGAAGAAGACAAGCTTATTTTAATTTGGTGATAGAAGAGAGATTACTTCAATGATAAAAGAGGGAGAAAAGGCAAACTCTTTATACAAACGAGGTAGTAGAAGGTAGAACAAACTATATGGGATATGTAAATTAAGACTATGAGTGGTTCATATGGTTTGTTTTACCTTCTATCACTCCATTTGTATAAAGAGTTTGTCAAAATGAATAAGAAAGTGTTAACTTTTTTGTTGATGTGGACGTTGTACTATTTGAATCAATAAAAATTCAATGACCAATTTGTTAACTTGTACCAAATAAACAAAAAAAATTTAAAATGGTCAATACAGTATGCCAATCAACAAAAAATTGTTAATTTTTTGTTGACTTGAACACCATTTTCTAGTAGTGAATACTAGCAGAGGATTCAAAAACAATTTCTTGTTAAGGTATTCGAAGGTATTATTTCTATCACATTCATAACATGGTATAATGAAGTATATTTAGCTTGTATCTACTAGAAAATTGACGAACTTTAAGCAAGAGTGGAGTTGCAGTATAATGATTCCCAACCTTCTTAAAAGAATTCATTGTTTATAGGTGAGGGCTTGATTGAAAACTTTGTTTTTGGATTAATCGAATTAGTAAAGACTTGTAAAGTCTTTAGTGGAAAGAATTAAGGTTTGAAACTTTGAAGAGATTAAATAACAAATTTTGTGAAATTAATTATTTTATTGTGATGATAGACTTACAATTTTGACCTATTGTATCAAGATTATCTATTAAAAATAAAAAATATAGTTTTGACAAGATTTGACAAAGAAGGCCATATTCATTAAATTGAGACAAAATGGTCATTTTGAGAAATTAAGGCCCCTCCTTTCAAAGATAAGTTGTTGAAGGCTAAGATAAAAATAGGCAAGTTGTTAGAAGGCTTAGATCAATCCAACACCAAAACAATAAAGAAACATTAATGTGCAAAATGCAATTCCACATGAGTTGTGTAACAAGATGAAATATTTACAAAAGCGAGTCCCTTTCTCAAGGGGTGCACTTAGTTCTACTATAACAAACCACGTGCAAACAAGTGGTTTCTAATAAACTATTATTTCAACCTAAAATTTTGAACATTGTTTAATAATGACTATAGCTTTCTATTGCCAAAATTTCCAACTCAAATGAAATATGAAATGATTTCTAGAAGACATTGAAAATGAACTAAAATGGCATGTTTTTCAACTCAAATAATTATAGAGGACACATTTAGATGACCATTGATTCAATATTCAACTCAAAATGAACTTTCAATAATGAGTTATTTTTAGGAATTTTTTGTTCATTTTTTAGACAACTTTTTCTTATATAATATAGAGGTGTGAAAGTTATTTTTCAGTTCTACAGTGTATCTATTTACTTCAAAAATTTGTAACTAATTATTATTAACAAATAAAAATATCAATAATTCAAAACATAAACTTTCAAGTAGGAAAATCTATTCATATTTTTTAAATTTTGTTTATTTAAAATTCAAAAAGTATATAGAGGGTCCAAAGTTTTGTTCACACATGGTTTCTAATGGACACTCTAAATGACCCCTGCGAGGATCCTTCCACAAAGCAAAGACCACTAAAAACAAGGATCACTTGGCAAACCATTGTTCTTGGAGGAAAAACTGTTATTTGTTGCCTCCTTAGCTGCCTCCTTGGCTTTTAACTTGGTCAATCCTCTAAAGATATCCTTGCGTCAAGAAGGCTTGGGTGATCCACTGTCTTTACTGAAAGTATTGAACATCCCCATCATCATTAAATCCTTGGCCTCTCTCTTCCGCTTTTGTTCAAGTCGTGGAATCCCGGTATTCAAATGAGACCTAGAACCTCGAGGAGGTGGCCGTGGTACCAATCTATTCACAGTGTTTATGTATGGATTGGCAGTTTTTGTCGATCGTGTGTGAATTTGACCGCTATAGGTCTCAAAGAGTTGTTTGGCAAGAAATAGATACAACGGAAGGCAAAGATACTCCACCCATGGATTTGGGGGGGAGAGAGTTAGGAATCCCTATAAGGCGCGGAACCTGCCGTACACTACATGCACCCAACGGGACCTTATTTATCCGATCCCCTCTATTGGGATCTATATTGATCTCCTCACTTTGGATAGCGTGATGTGCAATTGTTGGCGGCAACACAACTCCATCCTCGAGATGAGGATCCATACCCCACTCTTCGTCATCCACATACAATTTTCTATGCGGGATGTTTGGAATTTGCAAAATCGGCGATTGTGAACGCAATAAACTTGGGGTGCTTCATCGGTGACAGTGAACAAATAGGGGTCCTCGTTGGACCCCGACTAGGTGGGCTATCTACCACGCCTTCCTCCATATTCCCCTTCAAGAAGTTGATGGTTGCCGAAGCTACATTTGTGGATGAATCCAGAAGGTAAGGCTTAGAGTAGGAAGACGACACAAAGCTCCCTCCAATCAAATCGGACCTCATTGAAAGTGACATGTCCGATCCAGACAACAAACTCCTTGTCAGTGGTTCCCTTTGTTGGAGAAAGTGTAGAACAGATCCTCCGACCTAATGTGAACAAACATCTTTCACAATTATCCTTGACCCAAAGATAAAACACATCCTCCCACTAGTAGGAACCCATGTTTTTTTAGACAAATTTTTCTAGATATCCACATGTTTTCATGTTAACAATGACATCAAATAAAACATCTCGATGTTTTATTTGACGTCACTATTAATATGAAAACATGTGGATGTCTAGAAAAATCTGTCTAAAAAAACATAGGATTCTACTAGTGTCCACAATTATCCTTGACCCAAACTTCCAAAGTTAACACACATCCTTCACAATTATCCTCAACCCTAAGATAACTCAACATAGACGGAAAACATATGTTGGAACAATACAGTACACCCCAAAAGACAATATAGTACCTCCAAAAGAGGCCAAAAATCTTAATCAAACTTCAAAATTTTACTAATACATATGAATGAAATGTACATACAAATCCGTATCCACAAAAATAATGTACAACGAGTTCAATGATTGACTGAGACATGGAGAAGTCTATTTCTTCTTTTGTTTTTCTTATTCAATTACTAGATTCAAGCCCTGCAACACAAATCAAGACTCGAATGCCTTGGCGGACATCCTCATCCCATCCAATATATGTTCGATTTTATCGTCGGATGCGACCAAGGGCGCCACACCGACACAGTTCCCATCTACGAACTCACGAAGGCAACCGAGTGGACAATCCTCGTGTAGTCTAGCTCTTTAGCTACGGAATGAGACTACCCAAGAGCACTTTGTCTCCATGCATGTCATGGTTCCAACTCTCAAGGTATATGCAATTCCCGTTCTCATTGAAGACGCCCTTCTGCAGTTTTGCGGAGAATCGTCAATGAGAATAGTATTGCCCTTGTTAAAGAAGATGGGATCATGAGGGTCTAGGAACAATTCCTCTTCAAACACTTTGAAGAGCAGATTCTTCCGTGGACTTCCAACCTGATAAAGAAATTTCCTTTCGGAGATTTCTACCCTCCTGCAGTTGTCTTGACTCTTGACCTAGGATGTGGTAGGGAGCCTTGCAATTCTGGAAGAGGAAACTTGCAACAGGCTCCACCCTCTTCTTGAACGTAGAGCTACAAACTATGACGCGATTCAAAATCCTTGAAACCTCTTCTAAGAACTCGCAAACATTGGGACAAACGAAAACGACCTTCGTCCCAATGAAAGTGGGGGTTCAATTGGAGAATATATCATCTTGGACTGTGTAATGTTTTTTCTTCTTATAGGGCTCTCAACCCCTATACTCACACAATACTCCATTCAAATCAAACACGATATTCAACCACTTCTGTTGCAGTTGGACCACTAATGAAGACACACTCTACGGCACTCTCTTTTTGTGACCTGCCATTACTAACTAATTAAACAAAACAAAAAAGAGATGTAGTTACTTGTTGAAAGGCATAATTTAATAATTAGGTGACCCATAAAACGGAGAAAAGCATTGAATCCCACTAAACGACTGTAGAACCCCTCCGTTAAGTGATTGTTTGAGTGCCAACAGGCGGTGCACACTTCTAAATTTTTCGCACTAGGCACAAACATGGACAATATCAATTCATTAGATACTACAACCATATGGCAAAAAGTTTGACATATATTTATTTGAATATCTAATGGTTTTCCTAATCTCTAGCCGATTGTATACAAGTACCAATTGTAGTCCATTCCAGTATCTACACTATGCTACAAATCGCAGTTACAGAGTGGCAGTCCGTCCACGCCTCATAATCAAAGACTGTCCACTCCTTGTCAAACAGAAGGAATCGACATGAGAATCTCTCACTACAAATATGAATATCATGGAAGCTAGAACAAACATCCATCACATCACATTGGACAGACTCATGAATAATCATAGGGGTTTGAGGATGGACGAGAGTGTACTTGGCCAAACTCCTCATCCAAATAAACCCGTAGTCGAGAATCTCTTCATCGTCGTTTGAGGGATTTTCCAACTCTATCTCCATCTCCGATACTGGCAGCTCAATCGGACAGGAGACAAGATTTGGAGCAATGTCACCCTCTTCCTGCATCTCCGAGACCGACTTCGCTTGCGCCTCCAATCCAAAGGGTTGACTCAAATTATCCTCGCCCCGAGGATAATCCACATCCGTATTAGTTCTCTGTACTCTAGTACCCAACTACCCAAGGGTGGGATCTCTTGATGGATCTGTTGATCTGATTCATCAACTGGAGGAGAGGGCCCCTACTCTTGTTCCATTAGGAGAGGGGGAGGGGGAAGAGGAGCAGAACTTTCTTAGGTGGGAGGCATGAGACTAAGGTAGAGGGACATCTTCGCCTCGAGGATAACCCTCAATGATGGGATCAATTGCCAGATGACCTATGGCTTTTGATGCACCACTACCGTCATGCGCATCAAGTTGACTAGGTTGAAAGGCAAAGGGGCCTTGTGATCGCGTTTTTAGATAAACATTCTCTTCACACAATTTCTCAAGTTCCTTCTTTAATACCTCTTTCTCCGCCAACTCCTTTGCCCTTCTTCTTGCCTCCTCTTGAAGGCCTCCTCTTTCTTCTCTCTGCCTCCAGAAATCCTTAAGTTCCTCCTTCACAGGACAGAGAGGAACTTGATTTGAATCTACAGCATCTTTGGACTCGGAATCACAAAGAGGTTGTAGCTCTACAAGTGAAGTCGCTCCTTGGGTTCCCCTAGAGTGGCCCGCGCCATCAACATCCGGATCATCGTAGTTAAAGTCTTCCAAATCAGAATACAAGTCCTCCACGTCACTCATGATGATGTCCAATATGAATCCCTCCACGGGCTTCCTTGTCGTCTTCTTCTTCTTGCGAGTTACTGCATCTGATTTTCATTCCCTTTCGACACAAATTCGGACACAAATTCGGACGCGGTTCTGTACGTGGAAGTCCTCTGTGTCGATTTCCACATTTCCTCTTTGGACAATATTGGTGTTTGTCCCAAATTCATCAATTCCAAAGTTGGCAGCCCCCTCATCACTAGGGAATTCTTGTGAGGCTTCCACATTGCGATCGATCGAGGGTGTGGAATCCGAGTCCAGGTTTGGAGTTTCAAGGTTACGAGGACGCCCGTAACCTAGAAGATATGGCGAGTTCTCATGGCAAAAATTGTTAATGTCTAGTTTACTGCCATACATCGCCATCTCTCGAAAGTTTTTGGGATGCATGCCTCTTAGTTAGGCCATAATAATACATGCCATACATCTACAATACAAGAAGCAGTTGTTAATACTTATTTTCTAGACATAATAACACATCCTAAAAAACTATCTTTGATTTGAAGATAAGACAGCAACAAACATAAATGCATGCAACATAGCGAGCAAATATAATAATAGACCAGCAGACAATGAAAGCAATCAGAAACTTGTATCTTTGAGCCGAAGATAAAACATAGAGTCACACCTTAGCAGCAATCATGAATTTTGAGCCTATATAAACGCCAATGACGTTATCTTCCGTCACGGCGAAACTCTGGAGAATGTCAATATAGAACTCCATATTGAGCTCACTTGGATGGACCTTATACTTTGCCTCCGTGTTCTTTTGGAAATCAGTGTAGTAAAGAATGTTATCGGTAGAGTATACCTTCTTCACTGCCTCCTTGTATTTTGGCTCCCCGTCATCACGTTTCTTCATTACAAATAGGAGCTGCACAGGGGGTGGCACTGCTCAGTTGGTCATGTTGTCCAACCTCTCAGCCTTACTTGGTAGGTAGGTGGACACTCTAGCTTCGTACTGTGTCATCTTCAACGTCACAAATTTCTTTGCCATGTCCATGTCATATGAATTCCCCACAATCCATAACCAGACATCCGGAGTAGACAACACCGGCCTCAGGTGATCATCAAAAAAATTCAACAATGGCAAGCATAGTGGACTGTCACCGGATCACGGATTCGGCCTCAGGAGGATTCGAAAATCAATCACAACAAGGCAAAGTTCTCTAATGACGTAGGGCCATATGTGGGTCGTCACAAGAGCCTAAGGATAGCATTGGTGGCCCCGGATGAACACATCTCCTCCCATTGGCTCCACTCGCTTCTTCATCTTCAAGAAATTCTTGAACATGGGATAGACCACCGCTGGGACAGACCATTGACAATTTTGGATTGTCCTTGTAATCTTTGGTTGTCTTCTTCTTCGCCTCGTTGGTAAGGCGTTTAATAAAGAATTGGTTGGGTGTTGCCGTGAGGAGGAAATCCCACGATGCTGAGGAAAACAAATTGTTGCACTTCCATTGCCTCCACACCACGTCGATGACTTCTCCATTTCTGTTCTTGAATTTCAAGGACTTATTCAGGGCAATCAACTCTTCCATGATGACCTTCTTACGCTTCCTATGCTCTACCCAATGCTCGGCTTTATAGTTGTCCTTGCACAAGATCTTTGCCACATTCACTGAGACCTTTGGGTAGTCTTATGTGTGTCCATCTATTCTCCCGAGCAGATGGAGGACATAATCCTTTAGATCTTTATCCATGAAGTGTCTCATGTGCTTGAAGAACTCCCTCTTGAGCGAGAAGTTCTTTGCGTTGAAGGTCTTCACGCTCTTCTATGATTTCCGCGTCATGGAATCAATCAGCAATTTGTTGATGTGCTTCATGAGGAACTCCTTCCACATCTGATAGATCTCATCAGCCAAGGTAATAATGCAAATTTTGTTTTTCACATTGGACGCCACTTTGACCTAAGCGCCCTCCTTGTCCGGGTTGATGCTGCCATACCGGATCATGACAACGTCCACGAATTCCTGCTCAAACGGATATTCATGATATCAACACGCATCTTAGTGCACACAAAAGATTTACAAATTATCATACAATTATCCACGGCCCAAGGATAATTCTTACGGACACCACATAATATTAATTCAAAAATAACAATCTTTCTGAAAAGAATACGTAAAGACAAGTAGAGCATGGACATACATTTTATCTTTGCCTCGAAGATAAGAGAGGCCGAGAGGGGTACCTTATACGCTGCGACATTGTAGACGGCTTTGTTCCCTCTCACTAGTCCCTCATTGTCTATGTTGGTAGGCCGCTTGAGTGCTTTACAAACTTGCCTACATGCAGATATTTGATTTCCCCATGTTGGTTGACTATGAACGAGGTGATTGGAGGCATTGTACCACTTTGAAATATCTGTGAGCTATGTCGAGTCTCTAGTCCAAACGATCACAACCTCCCACATCTACAACTCAACCTTACGAGTCTTGTAGCATCCTCCATGTTGAAGGAGCTTGGCAACAGTGACACTATGTTGGCCATCAATAATGTAGAAGCCTCCATCCTTGATAGAATCCCAATCCTTAAGACACTTCTTTAGAAGCTTCTTACTGGCGTCCATAGGGGTCAAGCAAAGTTTCTGTCTTTGCTGCTCTGAACCAAGATGAATGAAGGTTTCTTTTTACTCATCTACCAATTTCATTTCAAGCTTCTAGATAATGTATCTTTCTTTGGCCAGGAAGCATTGCTTGATATTTACAGTGAATACATGTGGATGAAAAATGAAGCACTTTCCATTCTTCTTCCAAAATTCCAATTGATATGCAAAAACAACTTCAAATTTTTCGATTGGTTGCTTACCTACTAGCTTACTCAGATTCATGTTTGTGAGTATTGACCCTGAACTTCCAGTGGTTGTAGGACAACTGTCTGATACAAGTTTCCTGCGTTTCTCACTAGCTTCACCGGTCCTCATGTCCAGGTTCTTCCTCTTGGGGGCCTAAGTGTGGGCCATTCCTCTCCCACTTCCTCCACTCCCTATGTGGCCGCGCACACTTGACGCCGACCTGGTCTCAACGGCAGTTTTCAACCTTTGCTCACCCCGACCTTGACTCGCACAAGCAAGTTTGTGGACATGTTCCTTAGCATGCTCTGTAAGCTTATGGAACATGTATCCGACTTTCCTCGCTATGACCCTAGCGTTCATTCTCAACCACGGGTGAAATCGTCTTATAAATTCTTCTACCAAGTCGTCATGATTTTCCGCGTGCAAGTTGGCGATGAGGTTGTCGAAGTCAAAAACTCCCATAGGATCATCTTCATGGCAGACGATTGAATGGATATGTCTTATTTCGTTTCCAGCATTGTTGAGGCCTTGTAGAATGATGACAATGTATTTGTCCTGATGGTTCCCTATAAGTGCGACCTTCTCACTAAAGTTCCAATTCACATACATCCCAATGTCCTGCACTCGGTGACGCAGATAGACGTAGTCCTTGGACTGGTTGATACCAAATGTCTATGACTCAACAACAGTTTTGAATTGCCAGAGCCCAGAGTTTGCCGTAGAACTCTTGCATCTCCGATATGAAGGGCTCCTCTTCCACCCATTTGCTAAAAGGCTCAAGGAACAGGAGAGTAGTTGAGTAGTCGTACTCAGACTCAGCCGCCATGTTGATATGGATCTGTGCATAGTAAACCATTAAGATTAGAATTGTAATTTGATTTTTATCTTTGAATCAAAGATAATAGACTAGAGAATTTCTGACTAATGCAATTTGATTGAATCATTATCAATGTAGGCTACACATCATATATTCATATCTAGAACAGTGTTCAATGTACAGACTATATTTGTAAATGAAAACTATAGTTCAATATCTTTGTCCCGAAGATAATACTTAATGATCTCTTATTTTAATTTAACTATATTGTATTTGTATTTTGTTTTGTTGTTTTTATCTTTGAGACAAGGATATTAACAGTTCATTGTTCTAATTTTTGTTGCTATTTATCCTCAAGCCAAGGATAACTGGTCCTTATTTTAATTTAGATATATTGTATTTGTGTTTTTTTCGTTGTTTTTTATCCTTGAGCCGAGGATAATTGTTAGTTAAGCTATGTGTTTCATTAGTTCTTTGGCTTCTTTGATTTTATAGGCTGTACATTATCCTTGACTTGAAGATGATTATCTTCGACCCAAAGATAATTTATGTTGTTCACGGAATAATAACTGACAAAAATTAAGACGGAAATCCTATTTGTAATACTAATCATCAATGCACATGCAAAATACAGACATAGAATACAATCCACATTGAATTAAAACATGCATGAAAACAAAATTGAAATCACACATTCAAACCAAGAGCAATGGTAGAATCAACAAAATACAACAACTGAAGACTTGCTCACCTCCTGCACACTTCCTGCAGCACATTCTTGAATGCCTTAGAATTTCTCCACACTTCCAAATCCAGTGAATCTTGCACACACCCTAAACCTTAATCCAAGAACAAATGAACAAAAATTCACACCCAAATTCAAGAACGTAAGCCAGTCACACTTGCATTCAAATTGGAACAATGTAAAGAATTCATGAACACAACAACAATTTGAAACAAGAACAAGAATAATTGCAAACTAAACATGCCCAAAGAACAAAAACAGAAACTGGATACCCTAAATTCTTGAGCTTTGCCACTACAAAGCAACTTGCACTAGAAATAGAAAACAAAAATTGTCACAAAGTTGTAAACAAAATCCAACAACTTCAAAAGTAGACAACACATTGTATAGAAGCCAAGCACAGAATTCTTTGTAACAGAAATAAAACTTGGTGCTTTCAAGTCTGGTCCTCTTACCAATCTCCGTCATTGCCTCCAAAAACCAGAAGAAGAACAAGAAATTGGAACCCACATTGAAAAGCAGAAAACAAAAATCAAGAACCCCCTCGCTCAAATTCCAAGAAATCCCTACCTACACTAAAGCTACAAGAAATCCCAGCACCTGATGTTGGAAAAACACCCGTGCCTCAAAGTGCAAGAAACCCCATGACTCAAGCTTGGAAAAACCCCGCCGACCCCCCCCCCCCTGCCTCAATCGAGCTGCAAGAACCCCCGTGCCTCGAACTCAACAAAAACCCGGCCCCCAATCAAGCTGCACAACAATACGAATGCGCAACAATACAAAGAAGTTGTGAAAACTGTCCCCAAATCCTAGCGACGCTAGGAAGAGACAACGAACCGACCTTGGTTCCAAGCCTCCTCTAATCCTACCTACAGCTTCCTTGAACCTACCTCATTAAGCCTGCCAAACCTACTTCGCCAAGCCTGCCGAACGTGCCTCCTCCAAACCTACTTCTTTTGAGCTTATGTTCCTATACACGTACAGTCGAACCTGGATAAGTGTTAAAACTCTATATGTGTTATGGAGATTTTCGCTCCCTTAAAATTAAGACTAGTAAGTGTTATGTATTAAGTGTTACGCAATGTTGCGCTCCCACTTTGTTAATTTTACCTTGGTAAGTGATAAGTTTTCAAAAAAAGGCTTTTTGTAAGAGCCATCGCTTGGGGGGAGATAATTTTGAGGTAAAGTAATAGTTTCTAGTTGCAAAGTGACTCTAGATGTCCATTCTACAAACAAATTGATAGATAGATGTATTTTTAAGCTCATAAACTAAATGCTTCCATCTCAACAACAAGGTAGTGAACACAAAGATAGTGATCTTGATGAAGCTAATCCTCACGATATAGTAGAAGAAGTTGTAGGCTTTACAGATGTAGGTAGTGCTCTTCAAACTTTGAAGAAGTTTTTGGAGCAAAGACCTAAGGACGCCATGTTATCTATTAGGAATATTGAAGCACTAGAAAAATAAGTAGAATCTTGGCGTGTAGTAGAAACTCGCCAAAGTACTATTGATTCATTCTTTCGACGGACTTAGATGAATAATGAATCAATATTTTGTAATTTCATCCATTTTTTTTATAAATGTTATGTATTTACCTTTTTAATTCTTCTAAGTGTTATTTTTTATAAGTGTTACAAATCATCGACATCACCCTCTATAAGTGTTATGTGTTACTAGTGTCTAAGTGTTAACTAAAAGTATGCTCCCAACCCCTAACACTTGTCGCGGTTCGACTGTATGTGTCTTGAACCCTTGAACAATGGGCGGGTCACCGTAGAAATCATCTATTTTGTCACTGTATGAATTGTTGGCTTACAAAAATGAAAATGTATTCATTGGAAGACGAACTACTATAGATGATCTTTCCTTTCTATAAAAATTTTGGAGAATAAATAGTTGCATTTTTGTCCTACACAAAAGAAATTCTTTGTCATTCTTTGACCAGAAAATGGCCTTGGCATTGTTTATTGGTTAAAGAATGTAAGAGAACTTCATCCAATGAAGTTTTTGTAGGTCCCAATTTTTCAAAGAAGTAGCATTCGATTTTGAAGAATTGAAAATTCAACCACAAATTATATCCCATGACATTTGGGTTCTCTAAATGTTGCTATATAAAAAAAAATGAACCCTTGAATGCCAAGCCATTCATTGTCTAAATCATTTGTTTTGTCATCGTGTGAATTGTTGACTTATAAGAATGAAAAAATACTAATTGAAAGACCAACTATTGTAGATCGTCTTCTCTTTTCACACAATTTCTAGAGGATGAATAGTTGCATTTTTGTCCTATACGGTGAGATTCTTTGTAATTCATTGACCAAAAAATGGCCTTGATGTTGTTTAAAGGTTAAAGAAGGTAAAGAATCCACATGTGAAGACTAAGAATGTTGAATACATGTATCAAACAATTGTCCAAAGTGTGTTTGATATCTTCTAGTTCCATAATTCATCTATTTTTTACTTTTTCATTTAATGTAGACTTTCCCTTACTACAAGAACGTGGAAAATATTCCATATCTATTGGGGTTTTCCAAATAATTTGCTAGTTTAAACAAATTTGAATAGAATTTAATCAATGGTATTTCTATTTCCTTATGTAGTTATGTATCTAGCTCCTTAAATAATCAACAAAATTTGTGAGCTTCTTGGAATTCACTATAAGTTTCAAATGAATCAAGCATCTTTAGAACTTATACAATGAAACACAATTCTCAAATTCCATACCCTATTCAAAGCTTACATTACAGTTTGGGCATTCCATATACTAAGATTTTATATGAAATACAAAGTTTAGTAAATTTTGATAAACTTCTAAAGTATTGTCATGAATAAATGAATAATTAAATGAACTGTTTAGTTTTGACCATTTCATTATTTTTAAATTATAAAGAACTTTTACTTTTTAAATGATTCTAACCCATGAAGGTCTAAATCCCATTTTTTAAAGATTTAACATTTAAAAAGGTATGGAATAACCATTAAATGGAACAAGAAATAAAGTGTAGAAGTTGAAAATATTCTAAAGTTGAATTTATGATTCTTGTGTGAATTAATTTGGTGCCATTCATTTGGTACTTTACAACAAAACATTAAAATTAAGTATTCTTGTCTTGTAGTTTAAAGAACTATTACTTCTGAATTCATTAAATAGACATAAATTGGAATGAGAAAAAAAATGGAACTTCTATATTTTTTTCACTTGGCCCTCTTCATTAAAATACCGTGATTAATGTGCATTGAGTTTAGTTCTTGAAGTACAACGTACGATTGGCTTGTTTTACTTTTTAATTAGATGTATTTTTATAATTAATGATTTTACCTATCTTTGTGAAGACCTATCTTAATGAATTTTAATGTCTAATTATGGTTTGTATCTTTATGAATGAATGAAAATCAAGTAAAGTAAACTATGAAATCTTTTGAAAACCATATTTAAAAAACAAACCATAATTAGACATTAACCTTTCAAACCCAAGTAAGGAAATTCTTGTTAAAGTAACCAACATTCATTCCATAATCAATTTATGAAGGAATTTCTTATTTTTGGTTCTAAATTCTCAAGGAATATATTGATAACAATGGTAGAAGATTTAGTTGTTTAGATATTATCTATTATCTATGGATTATATTTTACAACTTTTTGTTTGAAAATGATGATGAAATCATGCTTCTAAGAATTATTTTATAATACCTCTAAATGTTTTTGGATATTTGAACTATCCCCTAGCTAGTTCTTGATTATTTAGCTAATTTTTAAACATAGAAACTATATTTTTGGTGAATTTTTGAAGTTAAATGTGCAAATTGATTTAGCAAGATCTAGACATTGATCATTTCTAAATTTAGTACTTTATATCTTTCTTGTTATTCAAACATCGAAAACGCTGAAAAGGCAATATACTATGCCAACCTTTTACATAGGTACAAACATTCAATTTCATTTAAATAAATTCAAGTTAGAATACAAACCTAGAGTTAACTCTAAAAAAAGGTATGAAATATAGGGTTGAAGGTATTTTATTGAACATAGGGTGTTGTTTAAAAGAATACATTAAAAAATAATTATATACAATATAGAGGTTAAATGACTTAGAATTCAACCACACTCTTTGTATTTCATAAATATAGTGAACCAAAGCATATTAATTTCTTAGAAATTGTTATTAATATCTCACACTTTCATTGAATTTGTTTCTTAGGATTTTTTTAATTTTTTTTTGTATTCCATGTTCTAATATTTGGATCCTTTACACATTTGTTTAAGAAATCCAAACATTGTCTTAGACTATTCTCATATATTTCTTGTTGTGCATTGTTATAGAATTGTAGTTTAGAATTCTTGCAATTTGCATTTGTATGTTTTGCACTTGGAAGAATTATAACAAATGTAAGTCTACATGTATAATTTTACAAAATAATTTAAACTATCCAAAGGATACCATAAATTAAGTAGTGTTAGATTATTTCCTAACATTAGGGGGCTTTTAACTTTGTACAAAAATAATAATACCCCCATATCTATACCCATGTGCATTTGAGGTGTAATAATAGGTGCTTCTCCTAGGTTCACATCTTCAGATGGATCTAACTATTCTAGAGGCTCAAAATTTGTGCATTTTGTTGCCACATAGGACAAAAGCATTGTCTACATCACTCTATCCCTTAAACTTAAAAGTTCAAGTATAAAGTTTGGTTGAAAGCTTGATATCCATAGCTTCTCACCTTTAGTATAAACAAGCCCTACTTAAGACTAATTTATAGAGACTATTTTGAAAAGTGAATTAAGTGCATCAAAAGAAGTGCAAAAGATGCAAGAAGTACAAACCATGTATGCACCTAGGGGAACAACAAAGCAAATCAAAAGGCATTTTTTCTTGAATAGTAACAAAAGAATATCTATTGACTTGCCAATGTAGCAAAAAGAAGCAATCTCCAAAAAAACATGGTATTCCCATCTTTCTACAATAGAATTTTGTATATAATCAAATTTATTGAAATATTTTATAAGGTCTTCCTATCCATTTATCCCAATGCTATTCTTCAAACCTATACATCTCCTATAATAAACTTTTCATTCAAGAATATTGCATTTGAGAACTTTTTAGCATTTTCAATAAAAGATTTTGATTGCCCCAAATCCAAATGTTTTCTATATAATGTTCATATTTCATGAAGCAATACCACCATGTGTTCATAATCCAAAAAAACACTTCATTCATATCTTTCACTCTTTGTGATCATGCTGAGACATCGTATTTCACGATGTTCTGTACACCACTAACAAGACTAACCTATTTATACAATCATTTTGTTTACAGTCCTCTTTCAGTTGAAGACAATGGATCCTGAACATTTTCTTCGCATGTCCATCACATACTCTTCCATCTTTTAGTGTGGGAATTGTGCATACCGACCTATATTTCTTCTAAAACCAGTGATCTTAAGAAGATCCCCTCTATATTCTTGGTCTGGTGCCTTGGGACCTAAAGGGTAAGAAAGCAAGAAATCATGTCCACCATGGTACGCATGGAGAATTCCAGGAAACAATCGAATCTACATTAAAAAAAATTCATGCTGATCCATAGTCAATTATTAAGAATCGATTCATATGTAGTCTGTTGACATGACCGAATCCCAGCGTTGTACCCTTCTGCAGGCCTCCCGTCCTGCGAATGCACACAAGGATGCACCACCATCTGACCTAAAAGCATCTTCATAAGAACGCACGCAAATTAGAATGCAAAAATCCGTACTGACATTAATAATCTAAAAGTCAATATTAGAAGAAGTAATGGACTATCAGGAGAAGTAATGATGTTCTCAGTATCATCGGTTTTCTCATATCTCACCAAATAATGTAAAAAACAACCTAATCAATCATAGCAAATTCAAACTCTAAAACTACAAGCTACATGTTTGATAGATATCCAAAGATAAATTGATTTCATAATCAAGATCTAAAAAGATTCTTTGAAGTTTGACCGTACAGAAATTTCTAATCATCAAGACTATTATCTTCTCTCAGAAAAAAAGAGGAAGTCGTATCACATCTAAGTCGTGCCCCACACCCGCAGACAATAGGGGTTAAAAACTTGTGAACTCTTTGCCTGCATCAATTACCAGTGGACCCTGATTCTGTAACCTCAGCCTTGACAGTAGTCCTAACGGCTGTGGTCTCCGAAATTGCTGACGGATAATGCTCCCCATTCGTAACCAGGGTTGGTGCCGTCCCTTGTACAGCAGGTATTGTCCCCAAATTGGACTTCGTATTGGACTTCGTATCCTCCACCGCAACTTGACTTTCCAAATTGGACTTCGTGTCCTCCACCGCAACTTGACCTCCCTGCATAGGCGACCAGAGGCAAATGAGCTGGACTGCACCAATTTGTTCTAAAAGTGTGTGGGAGGAGGGGGGGAGGGGTAGCACCACCTAGAAAATTAGTCACCACAAGATAATACTTTTGTGGGAACTGGAACAATTCGGCAATATTTTGTCCTGCGCTAATTCAAAATCGTGTGACTTTCGAAAATTAGTGTTACACAGTATTAGGCAAATCAGTGGAGTAGACAATGACGTGGTAAAAAGAAATTTAACAAACAGGGGACAAGAAACTGGGCACACTGCAGAAGGTTACAAATGTTAATTATCTTTGAAAAAACCCTCCACAAGTTAAAATTCTCAGTTTACAGAGATCAATTCAAAGTAAATCAAGAACTGCATAATTTGGAGTGGAACACCAGTTTGGTTATAAAAAGTGTAACGTAACTATTCTTTTACAAAACAAGTCAAAACTGCCACTAGTATTCTACAAGGTCTCACCTGTTGAAGGTCAGTTGAGTTCTGTATGGCAAGCTCTTCACTGAAGACCACTGCCGGCGAGGTTTCTGTATTTCCTAGAGGGGCTGTATCTTGCACCACAACTTGCCCTCCCTTCATAGGCTCACTGAAGACCACTTCCAACTTGGCTTCCAAATTTTCTGGAGTGGCCATCATATTATTCTCCACGGGCAAGACATTCGTATCCGGTGCCGTCCCTTGTACAGCTGCTGGTATCGACCCCAAATCAGGCTTTGTCATGGCTATATCCTGCGGCACAATTTGCCCTACCTGCATGGGCTCACTGAAGACCGGTCTTGTACAGACTCCAAGCTCCTGGTTCCACTGAACTGGCATGACAGTCTCTCCAGAGTAACCAACAGGATTTACTGGGTATACTTGTGCCACCTGATTGACTGGTGGTAAGTGAATTTGCGAAACTTGTGGAATTTGGGGCATCTGGTACATTTGGGGCGGTTGCATTGGTCCAGCAACGTACCCCAAGCCTTGCTTGATTCGAGTGGCAAGTGGTTCCTCAATCAACGAAGGATTTACTCTCCCTCTCTTCTTCCGCTTCGGATGAGATTTGACGAAGTTTGCAACCTGCAGACACCACAGTAACAAGGTTATTCACTTTGGATTGTGTTCACAGAGTCTGTAAATGGACTCTCCTAACGTCATAAAAGTCACCATTGGTAAAATCGACTACCGCAGGCAACATGTAGTACATACCTGACAAGGTTGAGATTGAACAGGAAGAGGTTGAGGCTCCGCTACAAGCGATCCCTTGGCATCTGCAGTGAAGACAAAATTAGTAGAGCTACTACATGCCAATATGTATTTCTAGCGTCTACAGGTCTCAATATCCACTGCCACTATAGTTTGCACACTCGTAGTGGATATCACAAGACAGAAACCTGACGCCATAACGACTCATTACAGTAGATCGTCCGGCAAGCAGATAGATTCAAGATCTCAATCCACTAGGGTGAGATTCTTCATCAATATGCACTTTTGTGAATTCCTCCTGGATAAAATTGATGCTGATACTAATTTTGTGCAATGATGATATGTTGCATGCAGACTAGAGTTAGTCACCTGGTTGAGTGGCCTGAATGGCAAGAAGAGCTGTTCGAGCAGCTTTGATTTCTGCCTCTTTCTTGCTTTTAGCACCACCACCGCTATAGCTCACACCAGCAATTTCGACAGTGGCTGTAAATATAAGAGAGTGCTCTTTCCCTTGCCGCATGATTTTGTACTGAGGCAGCGGATATCCGTTCTTCTGAGCAAACTCTTGAAGAAGATTCTTACAAAGACCTGACTCATGCTGCACCACACCCACCATGAGCCCGACTTAGAAACAACAAAGATCATCCACCTTGTGACACAAATATCAACTCAGCAGTATAACAGATTAAAAAGCTCGTATGCCACAATTGAGGTCACTATTAGGCTGAATAAATGATTAGTCTGCATCCCTTGTCACAAAAATGTTCTACAACTGCCTCATATAACCTTGAAAAGGACCCAAACCTACTTCGAATCAAATTCCAGAATCAAATACACCTATACTGTAGTTGTAGTAGACAAAGAAACATATGTCACGGCTCATTGCTGGTATCAATCAGATCTAATATACCAAACGACCCCATCATCTAGAAGCTACTTCTGCCAAATTCAGATTATACCCTCTATAATCACGTGGAGAGGCGTATACTTGGATGAGAAGCGATTTGTTGTAAGGACCAAAGCAGGACTAATCATATAGATGCGTAGAACCCTGACGTTCAGCCAAAAGATTAAACCAATCGAAAGATAATCGCAGGACAAAGAAACCAGTGGTACGAAGGGAACAGAGAACTCACTACTGAACTAGGTGTAGGCCCCGATGCCTGATTTTGAAGAGAATCTAGAGCCACCTTCGCCGCAGCATGTTCAGCTGATCTCACAGTTAAAAAACCAGGCGGAGATTCATAGCTAAGGTCGTTAACCCATACAGTTGATTTAAATCGAGGTTCATGAGGAGCTCCCTCTTTCACATGATCATATGTTGGGGGCATAAGGCCCGCCTTCTGGGCATACTCTTGCAGCTGGCTTTTATACATCGCGCACCCTTCCTTTTCTGTATCATACAGGCTTCTCGATTAACAACAATACCATACAAATATAATCAATGGCTCATATTGGACAACATGCATGTAAAATCAGCTTCACAACACATAATCTAATCATCAAAATAACTCACTCTGCAACAATATAATTCTGGAAATCTAAAAATAACTTGAGATATTAAGGATAAAACCTAAACGCCAAAGACCATTCATACACACCAAAAATATTACTACATATTCTAAGTATCGTAAACACTACATCAGGCAGCGGTAATACCTGAAATTTGCTGATGGTCCGTGAACTTCTCGATCCAGAATTATTGCGAAATGCCCGCAGACTCACTCACCTCCGCATGAAGAAAGAGACTACGACAACTGCATCAGCATCCAATTCTGCTCTCTCGCAATTGTAATATTGAAATTAGCAAGAATCACGTCAATATCCAGCTCAAATCTTGAATGTAGAGCTCATAAGCTGCACGACATTCATTTCCAGGAAGAGTCTGTCAAGCTAAGTCTCATCGCGGCAAGAGGAACAAGAATCCTTGCACACCAAAACCTAAAACCCGCCAGCACCAAAAACCCCAACACGAAGACCAGCGGCAGCAGGAACGGCCAGAACAAAATGGCAGACACCAAAGATATGAATAAAACGAGCACTCTCATTGAATAGAGCGCGTAGCGACTGCAACGACGGCACGGCACGAAACTGGAACAGGGTAGACAACCACAAAACTCCAATACTCCAGGACAACAGGCCCGCGAACATGAGGGCTTACAGACTCCGTCCGTCCGTCCGGACGAGCCCGAACCGGTCCTGCCGAGAAATGCGCGATACGTCGGCCAAGCCCGAAATTTTACTGCAGACGACGTTTTCACCAACGTGGTAGCTCCGACCTCTTCACCACGTTTTAACGTTCTGACTCACAGTTTCCCCTGAGCCGTGAAACTTGCAAACCAACAATGCAAACCAACCCCTGCTCTCAGGGGTCCTGTTGGCCACATTTTTTCTCCCAAAAAACCTAAACCCTAAACTTAATCTCAATATAGGGCGAACCACAGACCACTAGAATACAACTACCAAAACTGGACATGCCCAAAAATCATGCTCGAAAATCCTTCGTCAAAAGGAATAGTTCAACACCAAACATAACCACAGAACCTTCGTGCCGTATTCTCCCCATCATCAGAATAAATTATCCACCACAAGGTAGCAAGATGCAACTTTATATACTTAGAGAACTGCAGATGACCCAATCTGCACCTTGAATGACCTAATCATATTTTTCGTAGAAAACATCAACTACTTCCACCAATAATCAAAGTACGCGCATATTAAAAACAGCGCAATCAAAATTAATGCACTCCGACTCTCAACCTCAAAATTGAGCTCCTTCATACTTCTAAAACACCTCACCCTCAACCAACCCATTCTCAGCTCAGAAACACCGAAACCACCGACACAAAAACAAATACCGAGAAGAAAACACCCGTCCCTCCAGTCCCTCGAGAAACAGAGGGATCCTCCGGAAACGAAAAGAACAAGGAAAACAAGAGCACAACATCAAGCAAAGCAAGGAAACCACCAAAACTACATAACACCACCACGAAAAAAGAACTACGCCAGCTCGGCCCATTCGCAGCACCACAGCGCACCAGAGAGCCCGCGTACCATCCATGAAGGCGTCGATGTCCGCAAATTTGATCCACAACGCCGCAGTTAAACCTCCCGCTGCTCCGAGAACCAAATGACGCAATGGGACACCAAAACAAGCGCGGCAGGGGTCCGAAACAGCGCGAGAGAGAGGAGAAGCCGGGAAAGACGAATGTCCCCGGCACAATAGAGACTTGGAGGCAGAAGAGCAAGCTGCGATGGCGAGAGGCTGCCCGAGACTCAGCTTCGCAAACCCTAGTTCATCCGATTCTGTCTTGGCGACTGACGTCATCCTTTTCCTAGTCTGGTGAACGTCATTCGGGGGTACACTATTGTTCTACTTTCTCGTTTCTAACTACTCAATTGAGTTAAAACAAAAAGAATCAAGTTGAGCTTTGAGCCAAGTACCCTAAAAAAAAGTGGCACATGTCATCTTGTAAATGATGGGAGTTGACATGGAATCCTAAGAATATGACATGGAAATTCAATTTTAGCATTTAAATGTCAAAATAGACCTTTGCATATAGCATCACGAAATAAGGAGAAAGAGATTCTAACCCCTAAATAGTCAAAGGCACCATATTTTGGTGTCACCCAAATTCTTAAGTTAAATAAATTTTTATGAAAGTACTATTTTTGATGATTTTTTTAAATTTAATACCCTTTGACCTCCTTACCCCTCAAAGATTAGGCATTCAAATTTTGAACAACCAAGAATTGTGAAGATGTAGTGTAAAATGCAACTTAGAATAATAACTTAATGATGACTCTCACCCATAGATCAAATTCATACAATTAGATTGACTACTTTATTTAACAATAATTTATAATAAATTTTGAATTAAGAAAAGGAATTTTTTTTTTATGAAATTGATTAAAGATTGGATATTTGCAATTTTCACAAGATTTTCTCTTCTCTAAGTTCAAATTGCTAAATTATAATTATAAATTTCTATTAGTATTTTATTTTTTTAATTTATTTATACCATTTTTTAAGGATCATTTTTTGAACTAAAAAAAGTTAATTTTTGAGGTCAAACATATTGTACTTATATCCCCCTAAACTATGGAATATTTGCAAATAAAAGTCATATAAATCTATACCATTACTAGTAAAAAATTGTATTGAGAGAAATCATATTTGGATGAAATCTGTATTTTTTATGACATAAAATCATCACAAAAAATACAATTGTCACCCAAATATTATTTTTCTAAACCACCTTTCTAATTGTAAATACAAATGTAAGTGAAGTAACACAAGAATCTACAGATATTTAGATAAATTAAAAAATGAAGATTTTATATGCTTTGGGAGATGTTTGCATTCATTTTGTGTTCAAAATCTGAATACATTGTCTTTTAAAGGTTAAAGTTTAGTATAATCTAGAAAGTCCCAAAGTCAATTTTTCATCAAAACCACTCAAAACCACTCAAAATTACCATTTCTATTGCAAACAATAAATAAATTTAAATTATGATTTTTGTGCATTTAATTATTAATAGAATCTAGCACTATACTAGTATGAAAATGTACATAAAAAATTTCAAAAACTTTCAACATGTAGATTGCAAAATAATTGCATTTAAGGAAAAAAAAATAGGTTATTTTGCACCTTGTGACTAGATTACAAGACTTTCAATCTTCTTAGATTAAATTTTTGCTTTACCAACATTGAATTTTTCTTAAAATTATATTGAAGAATTGTGTCGAAAGCCTAGGACAAATCATTCAAAAAACAAAATATGTTTTTCATCTTTAAAGAATTGTTAAATAAAAGTAAGTACAAGATTGAAAAAAATCATTGATAGCTTTAATATGGAATTCAAATACACAAATCCAGTAGTCAGATTGATCTAGCAAGAATACTAAACCTTGTGGAACTTTTCCTTTTTGAAATTTTAAAAATTGATTTCAAAAACAAATTCAAATATGTTATTTTCTCATTCAACAAGATGATATGGTTGCCTGTAAAACAAGAAGCTCCATAAGTTTCACATTACTAATCTAAATGGAATGAACCAAGGCTTTCCATGTAGGCAAAATATAATCTATAAGAAACAAAAATTTAAAATTTCAATTTCAAGTTGTAAATTTTGAATTCTATTTCAAATTTTTTGACCTACAACCATTTAATTTTTTATAACAAATAGAAAACCTTTGAACGACAAGTTTCATTTTGTTTAGGATGGCAGGACTTTTATTCTAGAGTACCAATTGAAATAAAAATTATATTTTTAGAGAGCTAAAATATTTTTCTATCTTACCAAAAAGTTAAAAAAAAAAATTGAGACCGTAGGAGCTTATCCAAAATCAAATTTATCCCATGTAGAGACAATGGGACTTTAGGAGTTAAACATCAATCCAATTTTGAAAAAGAAAATGTTTATGATTTTTCTATTGACAAATTTGTGCATATGAGTACATTACAAATCTTGATTTTTTAGTATTAGGTGATTTTGAAGATAAATCTGGCAAATACACTAGATTGTAGAGGAAAAATCACATATATTAGAAATTCATTTAAAAAATTATAGAGTAGATTTTGAGAAGCTATAAATTGATTGTGATTATTCATATTATATCTAAAATATTTTTTTATGAACTCAAATTTAGATATGGCATGTAAAAAGACAAACGAAAGACTCTCGGAAAGACTTCAAATGAGTTTAAAAGTTTTAACACCTTCTTGACCAAACATTACAATCTTTTCAATCCAGAAGTGATATTGTTGTATTCCTATTCCTATTGTGATCTACAACGGCTAGTTAGAATTTGTACAGTTACACATTTTTTTCATTAGCTTTAAGTAAATTCTAAATACCTCAAAAAAGACCTTGCATTTAGGAGTTAAGAATTATTAGTCAAGTCCAAAAGAAGACATTTGTGAGTACTCAATTATGGGATTTGGCAATGAAAAGCCTCGAGTAAAATGCCAATAGGAAATGCATTGTCATTTGAATGAGACACAAGTATGCAAAGCATATGTAATGTGTTCCTAAAGTAATCATGCCCTAGCTACGTCCAAATGTATCAAGTGTGTTTATCCTTTCAAAGCACACACACCGCATTTGGTGCATTCTATAAGTTTGGTTAAAGCGGGATTCAAAAACAAATACATGTAACTATCTCTCTATATATAAACTCTCATTCAATGCCAATGTAGTACATACATATCTCATGATCACATTGCTTCTCTCGGAATTAGTCAACTTAAGCCCAATCCAATGGATTTAAGAAGAAAATTTCACCAGCTTCCTTGAAAACATGAATTTTGAAAGAAGCAATTAGTTAAAACATATTAGAAAATAAAATAAAAATCAACGACCTCACATACACAAGCATGAGCAAGCTTGTGCATGTAGATTGAAGAAGGACCACAAATAATTTGATTATCACCATTTGAAACTTTAAACAATACACATTTGATGTCCTCCTCTTGAGATCTCTATTAACATGATTGCATATGGATGTACCTCACTCTTCTTTATCAACATCAACCTAAAAGGAAAAAGCTGTAAAAGATTACAAAATTTCTTTGAAAACATACGAAATGCTAAGCTAACACATTGAGTTCTAGAGAATGTTGCAAATGTCTACCACTAAATCAAAACAAAAAGAATTGCTTCTTATTACTTCAAAAGCCTTATCAATGATTGACTTTTGCATGATTACATGAACCGAAAAACTTCCTCACCAATGATCAACTCCAAAGAGTAGTTCAACAATCCAAAAATCCAATAATTAAATTTGAATATTCTAAATGACTAGGTACTTGAACTAAACACTTCCTACAAATCACATAACTCAAGGCATCATTTTTTCCTTACTAAAGATTTTTTTCTTACTATGGAGCATTGGATACTCTTCATTGTTTGTATATCCTAATGACAAGAAAAGAACCAAAAAAATAAGCAAAAAAAACTTTTCATCCCCACATATGGACACACCCTAATCCACACCAACAATACCAAAAGTCACACCAAATTCACCTAGAATTACAACTACATCAATGAACAATCAATCTAAGATATATAAAGAAAATTCAAGTCTAATGCAAAAACAAACTATACCAAGCAATAGTCTTATGGGCATTGTAATGCACCCTTTTGTGGACGAAGTATTTTGGTCAACTTCATGTGACCACACCATAACCGATTAGTGCAAGCTCTTTGAATAGTTAAAAATACGAGTTGTTGCCAAGTGGCAAACATTTCATTGGATCATTGCATTAGTATTCATGATAAATGTGTCACCAAACTCCCTAGGTTTGAACCTATAGAGAATCTAGGAAAATTTTATGAAAGACCAAGTTCAAAGGTGGCAATAAATAGAAAAGATGAGGCCATGGTTACTGCAATTCAATGTGCATGACAAGGTGTCTCAAATGACATAATTGACATTTTCATTGAATTCTACAATAACTCATAGAATGAGATTGTTATTAATATTGAATGTGATAATACTAAATTGTACTCCCTCCGTCCCATAATGATCTTCTTGTTGGCTCTAATTTTTTGTCCCAAAATGATCTTCCTATTGCATTTGTGATGTTGCAAATTGGTCAGATTCAATTTTTGATTGCTCTCTAGAATCAACAAAACAATTTTGAGGAATAGCTCCCCGTCTATGCATTCAATCATCAATCAAAAGACACATGAAATGATTCAAGGGGTCAATCAACATTGTTCAATTTTATTTTTTTCATCTCTTTGAGTATTGTCTAATTGAAGGAGAAGAAACTTTTGGAGTCAATATTGAGGTCCACACATGGGCTTTGGCTTATTCTAAATGCCCATAAAATTATAACCTCACACTCAACAACTATATGCCCACTGGTGCTATTTAAAAATGCCCCCAAAATTATACTTTTCAATAATTTAAAACTGCACTTTGAAAAAGGCTTCTAAAGTCAATGTTTGCAGGACACTAAGAGTATACTAAACTCTACCTACCATGTGAAATGGGTCTTAAAAAAGTTATTTTTAGCCTTAATCAAGAACATTTTGTCAAACAGGAAGATCATTTTGGGACAGAGGGAGTATAAATTAAGCATTAAATAGTCAAATATTGTACATTATCATATTTTTCAATGTCAGAATATTCCATAACTTGAAAATAACCTACCAATATCTTGTGAAGAGTATATTTTCCATCCTAAGGCCTATCTTAATTTTTCATTTCAATATATGCTTATTAATTTTATGAAATTTTGAACATTTGACAATTTTGTACTTTTCACATTGTTGGAGTTGAAAATATATGTATTTATAACAATGTTACCTAGTATTGAACATGGTTTAGGGTTTAGGATTGGTTGAACAATACCCACTCAAATGACACACTTTATTATAGGAAATTTCTTGCATAGGTAATCATTGGATCAAACAAACGCCACATTTGAAGTTGTGAAAATATGATGTCACTTGCAACACTGTCATTATAGAGGGTTGGATACAAACAAAAATTCAATTTGAAATGTATGAAGCACAACAAATTGGAATGGCACAATGGAGCGACAAGGAAACCTAAATCTAAGGAAGCTACAAAAGAAACTAAACCTCTCACATGTGCCTCCCCTACTCTTAGCAAGAAAATAATATACGTCTTTATAGAGCCTATACAATACACCATCCCCAATCTTGTTCCCAACTAGACTCCAAAAAAACAAAATTTCATTGTAAAACAACAAAAGAGAAACAAAAGGAAGAGAGCTTGGGACACACCTTAATAAATGAAAGGCAGTAGAGGCTCACATTGGATCAAAATTGAAGGCACCCACTTGGAAGTTCCATCGAAATAAGGAGAGCATAACAATATCTATAATACTTTAGTAATCATGACAAGCCAATGACGTTGTTAGCATTGTGTCCACAATAAGCCTTAAAAATACATAGGAATTTTGAATCAATAAACTTTAAAAATTAACAAAAAAAAAATCAATCTAATCAAATTATGACTAATCAAAAACTAACTTAAGCTCATTAAAGAAAGCTTCTAAAAAACACTTACCTTAGAAGAAACGAGATTGCCAATGAGATACAACCAAGAAGCATATGAGGTGGCAAGCAAGTGAAAGCAAACAACAAGCATCCAACAAGAAACCAACAATGGAAAGAAGAAATGAGACAACAAGCTAGGGCATGACATGCAAGGGACTTCACTAGGGTTAGGTTCGAAGTGCCTCACTTAATAGCCCAAAAATAATTCTAATTCAAGGAGAGACTTTATGTAATGCAAATTTGGAATGCTTTTGGTGTTTGGAAAAAAAGGGTTCTCTCAATGTAGAAAAATTGGTTAATTACAAAGTAGGTATGGTAAGTAGTCAAGAGCTATAAGTTTGAGAGACGGTTATTGAAAGGAATTAGTTGGTTGGTGTGAGTTTGTGGATGTTGAGATCTCATTTTTTGATTGATCAAAGAGTTTACAAGGTTAAGGTATACACCCTTATATTTGTCATCAATTTTAGATGAACATAATTATTACTATTAAGGATAAATGATTGTTTTGGGATCTTATTGGCAACTAAAAGTGGATTCCAATGCACTTTAGCATGCATTAATTGGACATGACATGAACAAATTATGAATTTTCAAAGTAGTGTCTCTCAATGTACCAAAAAACAACACAAGGCTTTTATAGACTCTCATGTTTAAATATATATAGTTACATTTTGTATCATCAACATCTAAATTTATATGACATTTTTTGACCAATTGTAGATTGGGTTGATTAGAAAAGCATATACCTTAGGCATAATAACCTTATTGTATTCTAAGCACATTGAAAATGTTGAATATGTACAAAAAACTAAATTTGAATATAATATCTATTTACAAAAATTCAAGATTCAAATATTTTTTAATTCGGTATATCATGAAAGAAGTAGGTATTCTACGAGAGGTTTTGTCTTTATTGCATTGGTTTGTTTTTTGAATAAGGTAACTATCGAAATTAGATTGAAATCAGTTCATGGCAGCTTTCAGCACATGTCTAGAGCCAATAATATGAACTCAATTAAATTGTTAAAGAAGTTATTTGTGAATATAGATGCAAATGTTTCTATGTTGTTATGTGAAAATATATTGTATGAAGAATTGTTTGTGCTATTTTTTTGTTAGAAAAATTGTCTTTAACTCCTAAAGGACCAAACTGTTGAATTTGGCAACATAGCAATTTTGGGCAAGTACATGCAATTGGAGATTTCCATGTTTTTGGCCCAAACTTTAATAGAAGGTGTAGATGAGGAATATCTTTCATGTGCACTAAAATTCAGGATATTTGGAAATATGAGTAAAAGTTATGGCCTAATATGTTACTTTCTCTATAGATGGGCAGTCTGGGCAAATCTAGAAAAAATCACTTTTGTTCATAAACAAAAATTTGAAATTGGTTTTCTAGATTTATAGATATGCGGAAAGTTTTTAATCATTCCATTTTGATCAATGCATCAAAAGTTATGAAGAGTTTCAGTTTTTGAGTAGTTATGAATTTTCTACTCTAAAATAAACTTTGAATTTTCCTTTATTTTACTCAATTTTCAATATTTTTTGAAAAAATAAAATCTTTAGATGTAGATTGTTTATTACAACATTGCAACCATTGAGATTGTCATTTTCAATTTTATAACTAAATTCTTAACAATTTAGTGTTTTGAATCATTCTTTACTTCTTTGAATCTACTAATTATTTTTTTCCTATATGTTGTACAATTCTATATGATGTGAAAATTTTCAAGCATGTAGCCAACTTGCCTTGAAGAATGAACCCAAAGAAAGACCACTATATTGAACATGTTTTCATATAAACGTAAGCTTGTGAAGTGCAACTACCTGATTTTTCGTAGCACCCCCAAAAAGATTTTTGTGAATTCGAAAGCTCTTATCTTGCAATCCAAGTGGTGAAAATTTCTGAAATTTTTTGCACACGTTTTGAAGTCAGCATACTACAAGATTATACGGTGCATGTGTCCAAAAAATGTTTTTTTTCAAAAATTTGCTACTTGTACTGAAAATGGCAGTTTTAGAGCGTTTTGGGTGAAATTATAATCAAGGAACTTAAGGGATTAACGAAGTTGTAACTTTTTCATGATGTAGCAATCTTCATATTACAAATGGGGTTGTAACAATAGAAGGCAATCATTAGAAACTATCAAACTTTATATATTTTATTGTGAAATTAAACAATCAAAACATTGAGTTTTTATTATGGTTTAAATATTTATGCAAGTTCTTTTCTATTGAGTATGGATAGTTTCAATTACATTAATTTAATGGACAAGTATATTAACCCCTAAAGTCCAAAGTATTCTCTTGGGTTTGTCAATGACATTTGATTTGGATAGGTTTTTATGATCTAAATTTTTAAATGATCTTTTAAGAACTTTTTTCAAAATAAAAAAACACATTACGTTTTCAAGAATATGATCATTATTTCAACAGGTACTTAGGAGCAAAATTTATATCATCCTATGCTCAAAAAGTAGTTTGTTGGATAACAAATAAAAAACCCATAAAAATTGAAATAAAAATTTAGAATTCATGTGAAGACCTTTAAGTCGGATGAAATTTAGATGATTTTTGAGGTGACATTTTGGATTTATGTATTGACATATATAGGGTTCAAAATAGGGGGCCTTTTTGAGTCACCACTACTAAAATAAAATGATTTTAAGACAAAAATGGTGGAATGAAGCCGAGAGAAAAATGATGAATGTAGTCAAAACAAAAATAATGAAATTTTGGAGTCACAAGACTAAAATTGAAGTCCATAGTGTCTTTTCAATTGAAGAACTTCAAAAGAGTTTGAGGGAACCATGAGAACCTTTGGGGTTCAATATTTATTTTGTGTTGAATTAACCCCTAAAGGACCAAGGCCTTTTTTTCTGTCAAAAAACACTCAAAACTGCCATTTCTACAGCAAAGAGTAAAAAAGTTTTGAAATTGTTTTTTTCCTACATCTAACCGTAGGATCATACTCCTTACTAGTATGAGAATGTGTGGAAAAAATTTCAAAATTTTTCACCGCACAGATTGCAAGATATTTGCGTTCAAAGTGAAAAAAACAAGTTTTTCAGCACATTCCGGGACTACATGATTTGACTTTGAACATTTTTAGCTTAAATTTTTTGCACTATAGAGTTTTGAGCTTCAAATCATTATGGTAGAAAATTGAGTTGAGAGTCTAGGGAAAAAAAGATTTTCAAAAAAACTTAAGTTTCATTCTTAAAAAAATTGTAGATTAGAAGTAAATACGAGATTGAATGAAAATCTATTTTATTAATATATCTAAGATAGAATTAAAATGCACTAATCCCCATAGTGAGATTGTTCTAGCAAGCAAAATAAACCATGTGCAACTTCTTTTTTTGAAAAATTGTCAAAATTGCATTCAGAAATGAATTCTACAAGCATTAGATGTTTTCTGGGGGGTGGGGAGGGCCATTTCGGGCCTGTTCCCGACCCTGATCCCCCGGCAGTTTCGGGGAACAGTCGTTTCCGAGCCGTTCCCAATAGAATTTTTTTGAAAAAAAAATAAAAAAAATTTACATTCTTGAAATGAGAAATAAGACAGGAAAAAAAATTCATTTTTTTTTGAAAAAAAAAATTAAAATTTACCGATGTGGCAGTCGCTCGACCACATCAACAGGCAGTTCGCAACAGTTCCCAAGGCCTGATAACTCATGGCCCTCCACAATGTTGGAAACCCATCTAATGTTATTTTTTCAAGAAGATGCTCTATTTGCTCGAAAAACAAGATTGTCTATAACTTTCTCATAAAAAATCCAAATGAAATGAATCAAAGCTTTCCAGATAGAAAAAATATAATCTATGAAGAAAAAAAATTTAGAAAAAAAAATATTCAAATTTTTGCAAATTTTTTTTGCTGCCCGGTCTCCCCTGTTTTGAGCTACATGGGCATAACTTTTGTTCCTAGGCACCGATTGGAAAAAAAATTATATTCCCACAATGGTAATCAGTTTTTCTATCACTTAAAAAAAAGTTTCAAAAAACAAGGAGAAAAATTCAGCCCGTAGGTACCTACTTGAAATCCATTTGTCCCCTAAAGGGACACTTGGTCCTTTAGGGGTTAAAATGCCACAAAACAAAATTCATACACCCTTCTTCACAAATAGCTAATATATATATATATATGTATATACTTGATGCAAAAAGTATAGTCCACCCTAAGTTTGATTTTCATAGAGCAAGGTGAATTTTCAAAGTTTTGAACTCCGGTGCACATCCATGCATTGTGGAAAAAAAAGTTGTGTACCGTAGCATGCAAACACCCAAGTACATTGTCTCTATTCAACCATAGACAAGAGAATCTTAGATTTAAGTGTGAGTAATTTACAAGATGTTGATCAAAGATGTAATTGGAACCTCATCATTATGTGTAAATTTTTAGACTTGTTTCACTAGTACAAAACCACCTTTGGATTTAAACATTGCTATTAATGTTTCTTTGACTTTTTTTTCCATATTCATTATTTTAGACTTTATACAAATTTATCGAAATTTATCAAAACTTGTTATATTTTTTTTAAATTTAAAAGATTTAACAAAATTTTGTCATGTTCAATTTTTTGTTTCTTTTTTGATAGATTTTCTATTTCTTGATTTTTTAATTTTACAATGACATAATAAATTGATTTGCACCATGATCTATATGACAATAAATACAATTTATATTATAACTTGGTAAGAAATATTAAACATAATACATTTTAACAAATCTTAATAGAGTTTAACAAATTCTCATATAATGCTCATTAAAAAAACAAATAAACCCATAGTGATGTTCAAATCTAAGGGTGGTTTTATTACTTTTATACCAATGTTCTTTGTGGAGGTAGCATTGATAAATTCTTGAACAATTGAGTTTTCTAACCATGGACTTGAAAGTTGTCCATGTGCATAACATTATTCATGAGTAGTTACCCTTTGTTCACTTTAACTTGAAGGAGCTATATATCCAAGAAATAATGTCGTGAGGTGACCAAACCTCAATAGTTCACATTGAAGATACTTTCCTTACTTTGAGCTAATATACTCAAGCCTTATACAATGTTTTAGAGATCACATGGCTTGTTTACCCAACTTTTGTGACCTATTGCAAGTAGGTTCAAACGATAATCATTTTTAACACACCTAACAATAAAGCAACAAAGTCCAAGCTCGTCATGGATGAGAAGACAAAAAGAAGGTCCCAAAATTACTTTGTGAATTCAACATTTTAAGTTTTTTGTTGTGCAGCTTCAACAATTTATTAGTTTATGTCATCCAAACATCATTTATGATAGACATGACACTCATTGTGCACATTTGGGTTTCAATATGATTTTCCAAAAGGTGGATACTCCTTTTTTACTACTAAAAAAATTTGCAATTAGCAAATGACATGAAAGTGTTGTGGTAAAATGAAATGACAATTGTATTTGAAAAGTTGTGACCTTTCTACAATCGATGTGTGATCAATGTGCCACTGTGAGATCAGTAACCTTGCATGTTAGATTTCACTATAGAAGTTACAAATGTTACCTTCTTTTTTTTAAGCATAGGTGTGAGACATTTCGATCAAATATAAGGTAGTATGCTGTTAAATGGCACTTGACCTTAAAGCGCCATCTAGAAGGTTTGTACATTTCGAATTTCAGTTATGTACCTATTTGGATGAAGCGCTTTCAGAAACAAACTTTGAGCCTTAATAACTTTTGCATACAATATCCAAATGTGGCGTTCTTTGGTGCGTTGGAACCTCCTTTCACTTGCCAACATGAATATGTGAAAATTTGACCAGTTTCATAATAGCAACTAGGCTCAGTAGTAAAAAGTGACAGTTTTGGGTGCACCCACCTTAGCTCTGAGATATTTCTTGTGCAGTATTGTGACATGCATGATAAGTGGTGCTGCACGGTCAGTAGCATGTCTACTGTACTTCATTTGAAAGAAAGTGTAAGCTTATGGGGAGGCATGCTAAAGTAGCACATGTTTGATTTTCAAGCCATGTAATCTTCTGATGACCCCAATTGAGAGTCACATGGTACAAGTTTCGAATTATATGGTGTTGGAATCATCTTTATAAACTGTGCGGTCAAACACAAAATAATTTGTACCTTCACTTCTCACAGCCCTTCAACTCTCAATTACAACATTTTATTTTCCATTTTAGATGTTTCCATTTTAGTTGTTTGCATTGACCCATTCATATCTATCACCCATAGTGGCAAGGTTTAGGCCATGTTTTGCAAAGTATTTATCTTTAGTTTATTTGTGGAATGCTTTACCTGCAAATGTGCCAATCATGATCTATAGGAGAGGGCTCGAAAACAGTTCAGGCATTTTGAACCGCTCAGTAGGGGGCTCTGAAATGGATCCTTGATATTAGTAAAATGGACTTGTGGTTACTTCAAAGTATGATAAAGTTTGGTTTACAGTCCTTGGATGGACGGTTTTAAAGTCACAATGGGTTCATTCCTAATCATGTAGATAGTTGTTTTTAATTTTCATTCAAAATAATATTCTGTAGTCCAACTACCTTCTTATTAATGTCAAAAAAATCTGAAATAATGTTTTATTCAAGCATTCATTTCAGATTTAGAAACAGTCGCTTTTAGAGACCATCTTCCCCACTTTTTATACGTTAAAATGTTAATTTTTGAACAAAGTCTGATTTTTTTCCAAACTAAGTATGAGCAGATTTTCAAGGCCTACCAATCACAATTAGGACCCTATGCCACTTTCCATTTGAAAATTCATAAGTAATTTATAAAAGCTCTGAAAATTACGAAACGACTTGTGTTAGATTCCCCATCTTCTTGTCTTTGACTGAAAAATGAATCAAAAATACTTACATCTAAAAATCTACTTGAAAAAGGTTGACCAGGTCTTAAATGAGTGGTTTCTGAGCCTGTTACCTTAGATCCAACTCAATGGTTTGTCTTCTGGATCCACACTGCTATACTAACCCATAAACAATGCTAAGGATGTTTTCCGGACGATGAATGACAAAGAATCTCTTCATGCAGGACAAAAATGCAACTATTCAGTTTCCAAATTTTGTGTGAAAAGGGAATGTCTTTTATAATAGTTTGACTTCCAAGGAGTACTTTTGCATTTTTTTAAACCAACAATTCACACGGTTTCAAAACAATTGATTTCCACGGTGACTAGCTCATTGTTTAAGGGTTAATAAGGTTTGTGCACATAATTGTTGATACAAACGTTACAAGTAAGGTAGAAACACCCAAAAATATCCATGTTCCCATTCTTGTATTCTAAACTATCACTAAATGTGTCCCTAGACTTTTGTTAATGTGTTCTTAAAATGTTTAACTCTAACTTGTTGATGCATTTGAAGGACACATACTTATCCCCCACAGGACAAAAAGAATTTTGGGCAAGTTTCTATGACTTCAATTTTTAATGAAATTTTTTGAAACTTTCTCATAAGATAGAAAAACTTCTTAACTTTGGGGGAATATAATTTTTTAAATTTCAAAGGACACCCAAGAGCAAAAGTTATACCACATTAAACATAATTTTCACGTCACCGAGCAAAAAAAGGAATCCACAAAAACTTGAAATTAAAGTTAATTTTTTTTTCCTTATAGATCATATTTTTTTTTCTACATGTGAAACTTCAATTCATTCCATTTGGATTAGTGATGTGAAAATTATGAACAATCTTGTTTTTTGGACAATCTAAGCATCTTCTTGAAAAAATAACTCATGATTAGGATTCATTCCTAAATGCAATTTTCATAATTTTTCAAAAAAAATAATTTGGCAAGGTTAAGTTTTCTTGCTAAAACAATCTCACCATTGAGATTATTGTGTTTCAATCACATCTTGAAACTATTAACAATTTAGATTTTCTTTCAATCTTAAACCTACTTCTACTCAACAATTTTTTTTAAATGAAAATCAAGTGTGTTTTTCTTGAAAAAAATTTCTAGACTTTCAATTCAATTATTCAATAAAAAGACATTTTAATTCAAAGTCCATATTGCAATTTTTTTTTTAAATGGCAGTCACCTAAAATTGCAAGCCAATGTTCAATTTTTTTTTCCAACTTTGAATGCTAATATCTTTCAATCTATATAGTCAAATTGTACTAATGGCCAAACTTCACGAAATTTTTACCACATGATCTCAGACAAGTAAAGTACAAGATCCTATGGTTAGATTCTAAAAATAAATAAATAAATAGTTTTTTTGGGTGAGCACAATAGAAATGGCAGTTTTGAGTGGTTTTTGACAGAAAAATGGCCTTGGTCCTACAAGTCATAACTCTAATTCATTGACTACTAATTTTTCTAGATTTTGATTTAGGGTCCACTTATGTGATGGTTTTAGTGGTCTAGAGAGTTGGCACTTTGAAAAATCATAGAAATTACATGCCATATCCGAAAAATCTAATTTTTTTTAATATTCATGATTATCACTTGCTAATAATACCAAAATATCATTTTTAGAAAAAAGTGCCTCCAACTATATTGAATTGCTGATATCAATGGTTTGGGGTGTTTCCACCGTATGCAAAGATGTTTTATTAATTTTTGTAATTCCAAATGGGGCCTTAGACTACATAACCTTTAATACATTGTATAACACTAAACTTGTCCAATAAAGTTGCCCTTGCATGGTGAATTTATCCTTGGGAAAAATGCAAGAATTTTTTATTTGCCACATATAATAAAATTTGCAAATTTTGAATTCATATTTGCAATCAAAGATCCTTGATCAACTAGGAAAGGTGAAGAACATAAAATTAACAAGGCAAGAAAATAGGCTTTTTCTTTTACAATTACCTTGCAGAACACAAAATTCACCCTACAAGGCCCACTTTGTAGGACAGGCTTAGCATCCTACCAATACATTGGTTTCTTGCCCTCATTAACCCCTAAAGGACTGGACTGTGTTTTTTGGTTGTATAGAAATTTAGGGCAGGTACCTACGAGCGGAGATTTTCATATTTGGGGCTGAAATTTTCATAGAATGTGGGGGCAAGGAAGATCTTTCATATGCACCAAATTTCATGACATTTGGAAATACGAGTCAAAAGTTATAGCCTAATATGTTACTTTTTTCACCAACAGGGCAGTTCGGGCAGATAAAAGAAAATCACTTTTTTTAGAAACAAAAATTTGGAATTGATTTTCTAGATCTTTATATACACAAAAAGCTTTGAATCATTCCATTTTGATCAATGAGTCAAAAGTTATGAGGATTTTTTTGTTTGCGGGCAGTTTTGGATTTCCTACTCTAAAATAACTTTGAAATCCTTTATCTTACCCAATTTCCAATATTTTTGGACAAAAATAAAATTGTAGGATGTAGATACATTATTACAACATTTCAACCATTGGGATTGGAAATTTTCAATTCCATATTTAAATTGTAAATAATTTAGTATTTTTAATCATTCTCTACTACTACCTACTTACTATTTTTTTCCTATATGTTGTACTATTCCAAAAGATCTGAATTTTTTTAAGAATGTGGCCAACTTGTCTAGCAAAACAAATCCAAAGAAGCACCACCATTTGGGTCATTTTTTCATAGAAATGTGAGCTTGTGAAGTGCAGCTGCCCTACTTTTCGCAGGGTAAAAAAAATGATTTTAGTTAATTTGAATGCTTATATCTTGCAATCCACCCGGTGGAAATGTCTGAAATTTTTACCACATGTTTTTGATACTATATAATACAGGATCCTACGGTTAGATATGTCAAAAAAAAAATCTTTTCTCAAAATTTTGATACTTGTACTAGAAATGGCAGTTTTGGAGAGTTTTTGGTGAAAGTATAGTGACACTCCTTTAAGGGTTAAGGTAGTGTGCTCATAAACCGCCCCTCTTCTTCATATTGTCCTGTAGGTAGTTGTAGAATGGATGCAAGGTGATCCTTGAATGGACCTCTTTGCTTTGTTAATGAATTCAAGAAGAATTGTTTTTTTTTATTGTAAGAGCTAATCACTGGCTGTGATTTCTGCACATTTCTTTATAAGTCACAAGAGGACAGATTTTGGGACATCTATGGTCACAAATAGGTGCCTATGACCTGGATCTTTGAAAATTTATAAGTAATTCAAAAATGCTTGGAAAAATATGAAACTAGTGTTGGGTTCCGCATCTATTTTTTTTTCTCTGAAAAATGAGTTAAAAATCATTTTGTCCCTGGAAACCTGTAAAAAAGGCGAATCAGCCCTTAAAGTGACAATTTATGAGTACACTACCTTAATGTGTGTTCAATTTTGTAATCAGAAGAAGAGTAATAATGAATATTAAAAAATTGAATGTTAATTATGCAAGACAAAAAATGCCAAATGTATACTGCATTATCCAAACCTCACTTTACATGTGGGAGTGATACACTAGATGTTGATCACAAATGTAATTGTGACTTCATCTTTATGTGCAAATTCTTTCCACTTCAAAGGCAAGCCATTAGGTAGTTTAGACACATGACAAAAGGTCTATTTATTATTCCACAAATTAAAGGGGCACTTTAAAATTACCATTGCAACCAATGAGTTCAAAGAACCACATTAAGGTAAACCAACCCATTACCGTTAATTTACCAACTCAGTGAGTAGACCAACCCAATTCCGTCACCTAATTTTGTCCATAAAACATCCAAATCTGTCCATAAAACATCAAATTCATTCGTCTTATGATAGAAATTAAAGCGTTCTATGATAAAATCTGTTTTTTCATGACAACAAGGGATAATGTCACTCCATTAATGGTCAGTATTTTGTACTTGACTTGGGTGGTTATGGGTTCATTAGTGTCAGTTTATTACTGTAGTCTATTGACAGTTTTGTAATTTTAGTCCAATTACTTCAAAAATTTATAGAAATTACAGTTTTAATCGAAAAATTATAATTCCACTTGGGTTTGATTCGTGAAACACGCACACCTGTGAAAAATATGTACCACTATTGAAATTGGCCCCAAGATATTCAGATTGCAAATCAGGGGGGTGATAGGTAGTTCTACCTTAGATCCAAATGATAAGTCTTCCTTGTATACTGCAATGGGAAGCTATATGTTCTTACTTTGACCACCTATAATGTGTTCTTTTTACTGAAAAAAGAGTTACTTGAAATGTATATGAATAAAACTTGATTTGTTGCTCTATTGCAAATATAAAATCATGAAGTCTAAGAATATGGAGAAAGGACGACAATGGATCATCCTACCTTATCCAGACAACAAAATCCAAGGAAATAGCTCATAACTCCAGGGAAGATCAATTTCTTTGCAGCCCAAAATAAACGAAATGAAGTACTCTGACGACGAACAGAAGGAAAGCAGCCGTGACGTAATTCAATTGAAAATGAGATCAGAATATTACTAATGAACAAGACCTGTTCCTATTGCAGTTCCAGTTGTTCATCGGTATACTTTTTTTGGTTTCTCATGTATCAACTGTACTTTCCCTTGGTTCAAGATCAAAAAGTAGTTCTGCTTCATGTCTAGCATCAGCTCCTTCCCCTTCCGCTAAAATTCTCAACTGTCAAAATTGCTGATTACAGTCCATATCAAAATTGTTGTTCAGGTACAGCTTTGGGAAGAATTTCTAATGCTGAACATCTTTTGGGGGAAAATCCACAGATTCATATGAAGCTCTCCAGAGGATGAGAAACATGCATAGTTGAATCAAAAAACTTGGGCTGTGAGGAGGTATGCAATAATTAACGCTTTAGTCGAAAGATAGAATCCGGAATTTGTCGTATGGTGCCCCGCAGTCCCGCTAGTCGAATTCCCTAAAATGTTGGAAGTTGTCCTGCCACAACCAACACCCACATCTTGTGAGGCAGATCTTCGACAACAATGTTCAAACATCTGCTATGAAATAGTATTCTAGTAATACTAGTTTTATAATATTAGCAGTCAGCGTGATACTACAAAATCCAACATCATCTGGAAACCCGGTACCTATTCATATGAAGAGTTACGAATAGAAAGGGGTTGCTTCTCTTGGATATCTAATCGCACCAACTAACTCAACCCATTAAACCCATAGGCGCCTCGGAGTCCATGTTCTGGATGCTGAAAATAAATTCTTTATGTGATGTTTCGTCCAATCAACTTCTAAAGTAATGCTTGAATCTTGGACTTCTATGATCAGTTCAATGAAAGTAAGGTGAACGATATATTTGTACAAAAATGTAAGTAAAAATAAGCTAAAACAAAAGACGTAACATTCCTACAAAGGTCCATCAGTAAGCTTACCCATTAGATCCCACATATGGACAGGTCGCTGTACCTGCACGATAAAATTATATGGTGATGAATATACAACGTTATCATCAGACTGCAAACTTTGCACACACATGGACTTTCCACACATCGCTTGATTAATGCAGAAAAATTGTGAGGCAACAATTGCATGCAACAAAACCCTAAATTGGTCCCATTGACAGGGTGAAAGCCCAATTTTGAAGAAAAAAACGGTTTACAAGAGCGTATCTCGGCAGCATTCACACGAAATAATATTCTCAAAGCCAATACGAATCACAATAAGATTGAACCTGGACTAAATAAGATAAGTGCAGAAAAATCATGTTCAGAGGATGGAGATCTCACTGGGGTCACTGGTAGTAGTGATTCCTGTGCCCTGGAAGTCACACGCTTGAGAAGTTTGTCCATGGGTTTGATAGTATAAATTGAAGGCCCAACTTGCATGGCCTTGGTAAGTATTAGGCAGATAGCAATTCTGTCCCGCTTGAAGGGGTCCACAATTCACTTGCCCTTGACCGGAAAGCGGTCCACACACCCAGTCTAAAGCACCTTGATAGTTGGCGTTTTCAAGGTTAGGCTTCGCAATACACCATTGCTGTGTGGCAAGCCTCCGGCCTTGGGGTCTCCCTGAATTCTTGTCGTCACTTAGGTCACGCATTGGTATTTCCACTCCAACCACACCTGAACATACATGTCATAATCATAATTAAGCCAAACTTGAAGGAATTACGAACATTCTCAAAGAGTCTTAAGGAAAACATAACATAGATTCAGAATATCAAATCTTTCAGCAAAATCCTCTCCTTATTTTTAAGCTTCAGTAAATTGAGAGATTAGTAGACAAAACAAGTAGACAGTGACCTTCAAGGTAACTATCAGGATATATTAGTTGGCATCTCTGAAAACGATCTTACAAAGTAGACTTGCTGCATTAGACGTAATAGACGATACCTCGATGGCATTCACCAGCACTTTCATGATGAGTGAGGATTTAACTTGACCTTTAATTCTTCCAAAATTTTGTAAATCCAGTCAAATGAGAAATTGCTATTATCACTGCGATACAGAAAGGTACATGTTACGTTATTTTTAAGTGGATGCGAAACTAACGCTATGTGGAAAACGGTATCTCTAGAATGCAACGGATCAATGTATTGAGGGACTGCCTGCAATACTTTCCCACTTCTTGAAGCAACGTGTACAAGAAGGGTATTTTCTTTCACATTTTCCTGAAACGATGGGGTATCAGGGGCAATTTCCTGCCGCCACAAACCTTCAAATGCCGTTCATGCACGATACTCAGAGCGTTAACGACACCCACCAACTTGAAATCGCCGAGGACACTTCTTTCTAATTGTACAACACAAAATACTTGTGACAAACTAGAAAATGCTCGAAAACCAGTTCAATGATTAGTGGTTCATTCCGGCACCTACAACCACCACGGATTAAGCTCCTGAGAAGCTCGCGCAAAACTAGACCATGAAGACATGCACGGCGTCTCGAAATACGAGTGAACAGCACAGCTTCCAAATGCTGTCTCCGCGAACGAGAAGTCATAAATTCCTTGATGAAATTCAATTGAGATGACTGATTCACTGTCGAGAACGCAGAAAAATGTCCTCAACCGTCAAGACAATCGAATAAGCTTCGATCGAATACGGTCTGCTCAAACAGCAAGCTAGATAATGTGGAATGACGAACGTACTCTGACGTGACTTCCACAAAACACACTAACCTTACTCACAACAACATCAAAAGTTCGCAAAATTCAATAACAGAGAAGTAAGGATCCAAGAAACTACATAAAATAATCAACGAACTCGAGCTAGCTCACACAGCAACCGAAAGCTTAAGAGAATCCATCCAGCATCGAGGTTCCGACCACCTTCCAAAGTAATAAGAACCAAGAACCAAGTTAACAAATAGACAGGAAAGCCAATTACCAAGAAGGCAGTAATGCTGGGATCCAAGCAGCAGAGCAAAGGCCAGAGCGACGCCAATTTCGCAGCACCGCTCCCCCATGAGGAACCTCATGCTGTACTTTAACAAATTAAGCTGGAGTTCCAAAATGCATGTAATCTGAGAGTGAAACTCCCAGCTGAAAGATCGTCACGTAACAAATGAACGGCCCGCTCTAACTTAGTAAATGTGCTCCATAGCGAAATGAGCCGCGCACTCTCGCACATCAGATTCAGCAGCAGAAGCTTGGGAGAAAACGGGGCAGGTCTTTCTAAGGGTGACCTAGAATGGCCGCGGCGAAGGACGAGTGATGGCGGCCATGGCAATGACGTGGGAAAAGTCGGCGCCTCAGGTGGGAGCACATTGAATTTGCGTGACAGGGGAGATCATCTGGGACAGCATAGGATTCCCCCCGCCAGGTGCCTTGCTTCATATTAATTTATGATGGAGCGTCATTTATGCATCAATGCAGGGTCTCGCATCGCCATAGCTGCAGCTCACGGTACAAGACAGTCGGGAAGTCGTGTCAGACGATTGCACTTCCTGCCAGAGCTTGGCTTGTGGGAGGAGCTGAGAATGAGAGAGAGAGACAGAGACAGAGGTCAAAGCCCGCCGTTTTTCATTGGGCTCAGAACATCTGCACCGCCGCCCGCTAAATTGACCCGCTATTATCTAGCATCAACCATCCAAGGTCTACAATTCTCTACCAAATAATTTTTTCTCCCGTTAAATACGTTTGGGAACATGATACATATTTAACAAGATTCTTTTATTCTTTAAAAAGAAACCCTTTTTTTTAAATATGAATCTTCCCAAAAGACCTGTCACCTATTTTTAAGAATATTTTTTTGCCCACTAAGACCATTGGGTATGGTATATATAAAGGGATGTCCAACATCTTGTTTCCCACGTTTATACATCAAATGTGTCTTTTAAATAGTGAATTGACTATGATAAGTAGGATATTGTTGAATTACTAAATTTAGATTTTATGGACATATTCTTCACACAGTGGGATGTAGGGCTAAGAGAATATTTGGAGGGGTATAGAGTAATTTTTAACTACTTTAGCTGAGTGTCAAACCCTCTTTAATGCTATAAGACATCTAAAAAGACAAACCTTCCTCAATGTCAATCCTCCTTGTTTATGCCAGTAGCCACTAAACTAATACATTTTTAACCCTTAGAGTCTCAGTGTCCCTTCAAGGGACAAAATGGATTAAGGGTAGGCTCTTGTAGTCTCAATATTTGTCATGATTTTTTGAATTGTTTTTTTGTAGATAGAAAATCACGTCAGCATTTTGAAAATATAATTTTATTTCAATTGGTGCCCATGAGCAAAAGTTATGGTACAGAAAGGCCTTTTGGTTTGGTGGGCAAAAAAAAACTCAATACAACCTAAAATTTATTTAAAAAAAAATTGTTTCAGATATATTTTATTTTTATCTATGAAAGAAGCTTTGGTTTATTCCATTTTAATTTGTTATGTGAAAGTTATGAGCAATCTTCTTTTCTAGGCAATTAGAGCATCATCTAAAAAAATAACTTACAAGATTCATTTCTGAATTCGATTTTTACAAGTTTTTAGGAATTTTTGTTTTTCACAAAGTTAAAATCTCTTGTTAGGACAATCTCACTCTTGAAATTAGTGTGTTTCAATTCCATCTCAAGGTTATAAACAATTTGTTTTTCATTTCAATCTTAAACCTACTTGTAATTAATAATTTTTTAGTAAGTAAAAAATAAGTTTGTGTTCTTTGAATTTTTTTACTTCAACTTTCAATTCAACTCTTCATCATATAAAATTAGAAATTCAACATCAATAGAGCAAAATATTTAAGTTTACGAAGGTTGAAAGCGAAAAAATGTAGTTGAGCTAGGTGCAAAAAAACTTGCTTCCTTCACTTTAAATGCAAAAATCTTGTAATCTACATGGTCAAAGTTTCTAAAAAAATTTACACACATTCTTACACTGGTTTAGTATAAGATCCTATCGTTAGATATAGAGGGGGGAAAGCATTTAAATTTTATTTTTTTGCTCTTTAGTATTGAAATGACAATTTTGAATATTTTTCAATGGAAAAAGGCTTGGGCACTTTAGGAGTTAATACAAAAATGCAATATACAATAATTTTGTATTGCAATTATCTTATTAACTTGAGTTGGATACAAAAGAATATTCAAGGACCAATAATGAACAAAAAATAACTATTCATAAAAAATAGCGCTCTTACTCTCAAAATCTATATATCTATATCTCTCTCTATATATATCCAAATTAAATAGGAAAATGGGCATGTTAGATAAGTGACATTGATTGTAGCTTGAGTGCCAATTTGGGGAGTAAGGTAGGGTGTTCTAAAAGCAACCACTAACACAAAGGTACATTTTGCTTTCTTCAATGTACTAACAATGTACATTTCAAGAGGTGGACACTTTTGGTGACTACTGAATTTCAACTTCAAAAATTCGTAACTAATTCCACGAAAGTCCAAAAAATATGAAACAACTTGGGTTCAATGCCAATTCCATTTCTCTTCCTACGGAAATTTACAGAAAATTGTTCCAAGGAGTTTCCCTTCCCCCAAATGCAATCAGCTCTTAAAATGTCGGTTTAAGAGCCGACTACCCTCCTTACATGTCTTGCTCAGATATCGACACCCCCAGATTGCCTGCTACTTGCAAAATCCTCCAAGCACTTGGAAGTCGATTTCCCTGCCACCCAGCTAATGGCCACCGAAGTCCACCACGGGTACACATTACAAAATATGCAGTCGAAAATTTCCTTCACGTACTAGTACAGTAATTAAGGTACTGTAAGATAGAGGACCCTGTTGTGGTCAACAGGACTGCTTCCCCCCCCTCCCCTTGGTAGGGTTGAAAATTATGGTTAATTTCTTCCCACACAGAAATGGAAAAAACAAATTGAAATTGAGAAGCCCATAGCAATTCAAATGATTACTTTCCGAGCAAATGTGAATTCGTTTTGAATTTTTGAAGTGTGCTAATTAAATAGTCCAAAGGGGACCACTAGACATCCCAAAGTCAACTCAAAGTGCATCCTTGTTACTCACTTAAAATAATTACAATATTTCTCTTAGAAGACAGTAATCATTGCATTAAAGAGTCGCTTTTGTGATGCTTTTACATCCAAAAGGTACATTGTAGTGCCTATTGTTTAGCAATTCATATGATTATTGTCACTCAAAGTTTTTTTTTTTCCACTGTCACTATTCCTCACATTGTATTCCAACCCTCAATTATTGAGGAATGCTTCCTTGAGGTTGAAGGCATAATTGTTATAGCCCATTACAAGTTGTCAATGCAATGGAAAAAAATGTCAAGAATACTCCCCTTTTAAACTCAATATGTTTTGGATGGGTTGGATCTCAACAAGTTCTAATGAGCCTTAGTTGTAATGAATGTTTTAGCAAAAATGGGTGTAAAACAAAATTATTGGTTTATATTGCATTTTTCTGACCAAATTCTTCTTCAGCAATACAATTATACAAATAACATAGTCAATAAGTGACAATCCCTCTAAATTAATGTCTGTTTACTAGTCCTATTAGAAGGCCTTAGGGCACATTCATAGGTCAAGCCACAACATTGGCCCTTCAAAGTACAATGGGGTCCCAATCAAAATGGCGTTTTTGAAATCGTAGTGAAGGATATTTCAATGCTGCCCGGGGAGGACACTCCCTATGTTTTAGCAAACTACGTGCGGCGGAAAAAGTAAAACAAGTAATACACCTTAAAATTTAATTTCTTTTTCAAAAAAAAAATTATGGATAGATTTTACTACTTTATAAGTTTATGTTTTGAATTATTGGTATTTTTTTGTGCTAATAGTAATTAGTTATAAATTTTTGAAGAAAAAAGATACACTGTAAAGCTGAAAATAACTTTCACACCTCTATATTATATAAGAAAAAAAATTTGAAAAATGAAAAAAAAATTATATAGAATAGCTTTCTATTGAAAGTTTATTTTGGTTGAATATTGATGCAATAGTCATCTTCATGTGAGCTCTATAAATATTTTAGTTGGAGAACATGCCATTTTAGTTCATTTTTCAACCCTTTCTAGACAATATATCTTATGTTATTTGGAATTGAATTTTTTGTCAATAGAAACCTTTAGTCATTGTTAAACAAAGCTCAAAATTTTAGAATGAAATTATAGTTTATTCAAGGTGAATTACATGAATTACTTTTTCCACCGCCGCACGTAGTTACCCCAAATGTAGTGAGAGTGTCCTCCCCTAGCAATGCTGCCAACTTTGATAGCCTCCTAAGAGCTAAAAAATTTGGTATTTTACCACAATTTTTTTATCACAACATCATCTTTATGTTAATAACATGTGTACCAAATTTCAAGGCCAAAAGATTTACACAAAATTTAGCTCTAGGTAAGGTATATAAATTGGCAACCTTAAAATTGTTTCTCATAGTTACACTTGTTGGTAGATTTTGAACATATTTTTTGGATGAATCTTTTGGCCTTAAAATTTGGCATACATGTTATCAACATAGAGATTATCCTTTGCCAAAAAATTTATAGTAAATTAACAATTTTTCAACCATAGGGAGGGTGTCAAAGTTGGCAGTAGTGAAATGGTTTCCTTAATTGTTTCTCACAACTACACATGTTGGGAGATTTTGAATATCTATTTTTGTGGGGATCTTTGGGACTTAAATTTTTTCACACATGTAATCAACATATAGATGGTCCTATGCAAAAATTTCATAGGAAAAAAAAATTAGTCCTTGGGAGGGTGCTAAAGTTGGAAGTAGTGAATTTTTTCTCACGGCTACACATGTTGGTAAATTTCAAATATCTTTTTTTGTCTAAATCTTTTGGCCTTGAAATTTGGTACACGTGTTATTAACATAAAGATGATGATGTGGTAAATTTTTTGTGGTAAAATATCAATTTTCAGCTCTTGGGAGGTTGTCAAAGTTGTCTGCATTGAAATTTCTTTCACTGCAATTTCAAAAACGCCATTTTGATTGGGACCCCACTATACAAGATCATGTCACCTTCATATTCGAGGGAACCAATCACATTCTCTAAGTATGTGCTTGATAGGTATATAGCTAGTAGACCAATCAAGTGTGAATTATTAATGTTGTAATTATAAGACAAGATTCCATTACAAGTTGCATTCAAGTACAAGAATCCACCTACATTTAATCCTAGAGAGTGGTTTGAAGGGCTTCTCACACATTACTCTCCAAATATGACATCTAGACTTGAAGTTGACTATTTTAAAATTATTTTCAACCATTTTGTCTATTGTCAAACTATTGAGAGTCTTGGAATGACGATGCTCTTATCTTCTAAAAAAAAGCATGTATATGGCTTGACACAATTTATATAGTGATGGAAAAGAATATATATTTTCAAGCCCTAAGGTTACATTGTCAATTTCAAAGTGAGTTTGGGTGACAAACACAATTGCGTGTTTGTCATATTTCATTTTCAATCACATTTTTTATAGACAAATTCTAGCTTAATCACTATAGTTCTTTTATGTTTAGAGGTCCCAAACAACTTCAAAATACTAGTCTTCAAAGCAAGGTTAAAATCTTTATCTATATTTATTTTTTAGCAAATCCAAATGTAGAATCTTTTAGTTAACTTATTAGAGTATTTCCTCCTCAAATTTCAAAATAAAAAACCTTGCCAATTGCAAGATTATGATGCTTGGATTTTGAAAAGAAGTATTTTCAATGCTTCCCAAATGGTTAGATTTCATCTTTCAAACATTTAACCCCAAAATGTGTAGATCCTACAACTTGCAACTTTCTATAATATGTTGAAAAAATAAGTTGAGAATACACATGAATAATTTCAAAACAAAAAATAATTCATATTCATGTATAAAAAAATAGTAAGTAGAAAGAAGTAAAGAATGATTCAAAATATTAAATTGTTAAGAATTTTGAAAAATGCCAACTGCAATGTTTTAATAAGAAATCTACATCCTAAGATTTTAATTTTTTTCAAAAATATTGAAAATTAAGTTAAATAAAGAACTTCAAAGCTTAGTTCATAGTAGAGATTCCATAATATCCCACAAACTAAAACTCCTTGTAACTTTCATCTCATTAATAAAAATGGAAATGATTCAAAATCTAGAGAACCAATTTCAAATTTTTATTTCTTAAAAAAGTGATTTTTTTTCTAAGCTGTTGAGATTTTGTGGGTTGAGAATGAAAACATACAATAACTTTTTAACCATGTAGTCAAAAGTTACGAAAATTGTTGTGCCATACAGCTACTCCTTGACTACATGTTGCAACAAAATTTAAAAGAAAAAATAGAAATTCCATTTCTGGTGAACTACCCAAAATTTCTATGTTGCTAGAAACATTATTTGGTCCTTTAGGGGGTAATTTAGTGAAGTCCTCAAGTAGCATTTGCATATTGTTAAGGGGCAAAGCCAGATTAGTCAATTTTCTATATCCATATCTAAACTACTTAGTTTGAAAACATTGTGTAATAGGACTTTGAATACTAACTAATATAATTTGGGCACATTTTAAGGAACATGGTTAGCAACAAGTTATCATACTTTAACACATCATAATACTTTGATGATAAATGAAACAAAGGTTGTACTTTCAAAGTATACTTTCTATAAAATTACTTGTACTATGAACTATTACTAAGCAAATTTCAATGAAATAGCCATGATTGTGTGTCATGATAAGTACAATTGTGTGTTAGTGAGGTGATGTCTAATTTTTTGTCTCATGCTCGCTCCATATTCAATGTCTTGCTCCAATGTGTCTTGTTTCACCCTTGTCTTTGGGCAATTTAATTTTTCTTTGTTCATATATATTATGCCCTTTGATGTCTACTTAGTTGTTGCTAGTTGTTTCATTTTATGCCTTTAGCATTGTTCTACCATGGGGCATTTATTGCATTGGATCATTTTTATAAAGAGTACAAACTCAACTAGATAGTTCTTAATGTATTAATTTCACCATATTTTCCTCCTTAGTAATTCCTCTTTGGACATAGTTGTTGCTTGCTTGTTTTCACTAAAAAAATAGTTTTTGCATTGTTTGTCTACCTCTTTAAAGTTTTATTTTTTTGTACATTTGTGAAAATGACACAAAGGTTTGGGAGGGGATATAAAGTGAGGAATTATTTTTTAATTTATTTTTAATTTCTCATTAATTGAAGACTCACCTAAATATGAGCCTAAATAGGCACCCAAAAGAACTATTGTCATAATTAGATGTTTGTTACCAAGGTTGTATCACTTGAAAAATGGAAACCAAACAAATTTCTTTGACAACATAATTGTGTGTTCATTAGGTCTCATTTTCTTGTCATACTAGCTGAGATTGGATAAAGTTCAAGAATGATTTACATAATATAATTATGCAAGAGTTTTAAAAGGTCAAAGTTGAATCAATCAATTTCCTAAATCAACGACCTTATTCTAAACTCTTCATATTGAACATTTTTCAATGAACACATATTATTCTCTAAGTTTAATTGGGCATGTTTTATGGAGTTCAGTGAAGAATGACCCTATCTTAAAACCTAAAGTCCCACTGGCCATATGAGGGCCAAAATGTGACTTTGGAATGGCTCATACAATCTCAATATTCATTGTAATTTTTTGAAACTTTTTGTGAAGCTAGAAAAACACATAAGTTTCTTGGGAATAATTTCTAAATTTCAGTCGGTGCATAGGAGCAAAAGTTAAATTGCACAATAAGCTAAAAATGAGAGTTGGTGGTCAACACAAAAAAATCACAAAAAGTCAAAATAATTTCTTAAATTATTTTCCCCTAAAACATTATATTTTTTCTACATGCAAAGCTTTGATTCATTCTATTTGGACTAATGATGGTAAAGTTATGGACAATCTTGTTTTGGGGGCAATTTAACTATTTAAGCATCTTAAAAACAACAACTCATAGGATTCATTTTTGTATGCAATTTTCCAAATTTTCCAAATTTTTTTTACAAGGTTAAGTTTGTTCGCTAGAACAATCTCACCATTGGGATTATTGTGTTTTAATTCCATCTCAGAGCTATTAACAATTTAGTTTTCATTCAATCTTTGACCCACATCTACTCAACAATTTTTTAAATAATGAAAATCAAGTTTTTTTTTTAAAAAGAATTCCTAGAATGTAAACTTCTTCATCATAAAGAAATCTAACTTCAAAGTCCACACTGCAAATTTTTCCCACAATTGACCATCAAAGTCATCTGAAATTCCTTGATAACCTTCAAATTTTTCTTTTAACTTTGAAATGTTTTGGCAACTATTGTGACAAGGGCAACACGTACACAAAAAAGAAGGAACTATGCTATGTCAAAGTTGAGGATCAAGGAGACTCAATTGTGTCATTCTTTTTCGTGTATTTTGTAGGATCCTATAGTTGGTATTGGGCAAAGGAATGGGAGTTTTGGGAAGCATATTGCCCATCACTACAATGAATGTATACAAGCTTTAAGGAAGTGGAGAGTAACACGCAAGGAGCTTGGAGAGCAAGTGAGGTTTCCAAATTCAGTGGTGTTTATCAACAATGAAGGATTTGGATATAAACAACACTTCGGATTTGCAAATCTAGGCTCTTGATTTGTATAACACAAGCATTAAGAGAAGAAGAAATTTGCATACCTTGAATGTTGACTCATTCTAAAGGACTACTCTTGTTAGGCTAAAATGTGGAAGAGGTGCGGTGATCTAGTGCTCCAAAGCAATGTCACAACACTATAAGACCTTTGTGTTTTATGTGATGTTTTCATCATTTTTTGTAACAAATTTTAGTGGATGTCTAATAAAACAACTTGTATTTATATGTCAAGAATAACATCCAAATTCTAAGAAAAAATGTCACATTGGATGTTATTAATGGCATAAAAACACAAGTTGTTTTATTGGATGTCTTCTAAAATCTGTTACAAAATGATGAAAATGTCATATAAAACACGGGGTTCTTATAGTGCAAAGAGCCTAGAGCATGGTGATAGACCTTGAAGAAGAGGTCGATTGTGACATGTCTCCATAAGGCAAAATTCTAGTGATATCCATCCTAAATCCCACCGGTTTCAAGCCTTTGAAGTGACCACAAGGTTTATGACATGCAAAGGAGGATTTGCGGATGGCGTAAGGTCAAGAATTTGCAATGCAAACTTAAGCAAATGCAACTTACATTGGAATTGACAGTTGCAATATGGGAGAAGTCTAGTATTTTGCTTGAACAATCTATCTTGATGCTTTTTTTGTATCTTTAGAAGGCAATTCTAGACAATTAGAAGAAGCTTGCAAATACCTCAGATTTCAAAGAAGGGTGGAAATAGACAAATTCTAATGCCGATTAGAGGAGAAAAAACCCAGATGCTATGAAGGTCACTCTAGTTGCAGTTACGACTAGGCAAGTAGGTGGTTGGAGGTAGTGATTGGAGAGTACATGATCAATGTAGGTCAGCAATAGACAAGCACAGTGGGAGGGGTTGAGTTCAAGTGGAGAGGCACTTCTGCAACAAGCCTTCCAACAACCAATTTGTGTGGAAAAATACTTCCACCCCAACATGCTACAACTTCCAACTTTTTTTTCTTACTATGGCAAAATTGATAGGTAGGCAAGGCCTCAACCACAACAACAAGCCAATTTAGAGGATCAATGCATGGCAAGGGAGGAGTTTGAACATGCAACTGTGGAATATTTACAACCATGACTGGTAGCTTCAACATTGACAATAACTATAGTAGGATAATGGAGCAACATCAAGATCAATTTGGGGAAGACAAAGGGCCCCACTAAGCTAGACAAAGAGCAAAATTGAGCCATGTAGGATACCATTTTGATCAATCACACTCACACCATAGTCACCCATTCTACCCCTATTACAAAATGTAGTAGTTGGTACTATGGATCCCAAACTAGTGTATATACATGATCCATCGTCAAGCAGATAGAAATAGTACAAAACCATTGATAGTGAAGATGAGAATCATAATATGAATGTAGAGCAACATTCACATGTATTGTTCAACTTGAACGATTCAAAATTTTATCAATCATTGAAGAAAAATGAGTTGTTTGGTGCTCTATCAAGCTTTGACAAGCCCCCTATTGTAGTGAACAGAGACTTCTAACAAATTCCTAAAATCATCATATTAATAAATATTAGGCATTCGAAAGTAAAATTATATTTTCCATTGGATGCAATGTTCAAACAACTCAAACAATGTCAAAAGCTCTAGAAGCATCTTATACTTGCAAAAACTCACATGGAACTATCTTATGTACCAAACAAACTATACAAAGACAATGAAAGAAAAGAGACTCTCTATAAGTCACATTAGTCTCAATTAAGGAAATTTCCCATAATACTTGCCTTTTACATTCCAAAATTGTCCAAGACAATCCCAACAATTGCAATAAATCCTAAACAAGCATCTTAATATATGAAATTGGATATGGCAACAACAATTCTTATTTATTTTTGAGTTGGAAATTAAATCAATCCAAAAATCGTAAAAAAATCTAAAAAGTGTCCAATGCTCTTTCAAATTTGCACATAGGTGCCTTATATAGTAAGAAATACATACAAATTCTTAGAAAAGTTCACCCCCACACTCAAAAGTTGTGAATGATTTCCCCAATTGTGACTAATGTGACTAATGCCCCTATTGCAAGGGAAATTAGTCACATTAGCCACAATTGAAGAAATTGTCCACAAATACATATTGAGTCATGATTCTCTCAAAAAAATTGTGTATTGATTTTGAATGTTATTTTTAGGTTTAGAATATAGGATTCATGAATTTTGTAATAATAGTTTAAAGTCAACAATGTGAAAAAACAAATTGTAAAGATTCTTTTGTGCATTTTATTAACTTGATATTTTTTTAGCATAATGAACATGTCAATGTCTAATTGACTATTTTTTGGTCACTTCTTTTTATTTATAATTTGCGTGGGGTGAAGAAAAAATTTAGATAGGGCTTACTTTGGGAATCTAAAACTTAAGGCAAGAAGCATAAAATCCAGATTTGTCAACGTCAATAGACTTATTTCAAAATAGAGGGGAGTAGCAATAACATGGAAGTATAGAGTTATTATGACAAATGGCATTTTGAGGTATGCAATCTATTACACAATTGTTGGCTCAAGACATATTGTCATTTGTATTAAATTATTACACAATTCACTACAAAAAGTTGAAAAGTCTATTATCCATGACTATCTTGTGGATATGTCTTGTAGATATGTAGTGCACCAATACGTTTAAATGGAATTCTAGTAGGTCTATCAATTTGAATTGTCAATTGGTGCTCTACTCTAGTTTTCAACCACTTTGTGTTGGCAAAAGCAAGCCCCAATGTATAATTTTCTATTGGATTATCTTTTGTATTGAAATGGAAGGTCCCATGGATATATTTTTCACTTTTTATAAACACACTGCCTAGTCTATAATTGGTTTGAAATTTACATAGATATTGGTGATAGGCAAATTGTCTTTTTAAGGGACTTCCAAATGTGATTTGTGACATTATAGAGGATCCTATATCCAAAGATCACTACAAGAGACTTAATGAAAGAATTGATATTACTAAAATGTAATTGACAAAAATTTGTTGGACTTTCATCAAGACCAATATATGTATAACTTGTATTGCTTACTTGTTGATGAAAGTGACGATTACTCTTTTGATGAAATGTTGGCATTGCACTTTTCCATATATTACTTCCAATTTCATCTCCAATGCCTTTGAATGCCTATTTTTGATGAAGAGATACCTTTGATGAGTGATATGGAACAACATTGCCAATGGCATTAACCCCTAAATGTTTTTGACTATATTTTCACCAAAACCACTCCAAAACTGCCATTTTTGATACAAGTACCACATTTTACGAAAAAAAAACATTTTTGAACATATGTAACTATAAGGTCTTGTGGTATGTGGTTTGAGAAAATGTAAAAAAAAACTTAAGAAATTTCTATCGTGTAGATTGCAAGATGATAGCATTTGAAATTTTGAAGTGATAAATTTTTTTTTTGATTGGGCAACTGCACTTCACAAGGTCACATTTGTATGAAAAAATGTCCAAAATGGTGGTGCTTTTTTGGATTCATTCTTCAAGGCAAGTTGGCTACGCTTGAAAATTTTCAAATCATTTCAAATTGTACAACATATAAGAAAAAAGTAGTAAACAGAAAGAAATAAAGAATGATTCAAAATACTAAATTGTTGAGAATTTATTTATGCAATTCAAAAATGACAATCCCAATAGTTGTAATGTTTTAATAAAAAATCTACATCCTACGATATGTTATTTTCAAAATATATTGAAAATTGAGTTAAATAAAGAACTTCAAAGTTTATTTTAGAATAGAGAATCCATAATTGCTTGCAAACTAAAACTCCTCATAACTTTCATCTCTACAATCAAAATGGAATGATCAAAAGCTTTTTATGTACATATAAATCTTGAAAACCAATTTCAAATTTATAATCCTTAAAAAAGTGATTTTTTAAGAATGTTTTTGAATTGCCTAGGCTACTTGCCAAGCAATGAAAATTACATATCATTCAATAACTTTCTAACCATGTAGTTAAAAGTTATGAAAATTGTTGGGCCTTGAAACTACTCCTTGGGCACATATAGTATGAAAATTTCAAAGAAAAAAAATTCCATTTATAGTGATCTGCCCAAAATTGCTATGTTGCCAAAAAACGCAATTTGGGCATTTAGAGGTTAATCCCTGCATTTGAAGAATAACCGAAATTAATATTTTTATAATTTCTACATTGAAAAGTTTCAACTCTCTCTTTACTTTTCTTTCCATAAAAAAGAGTCCTTTCATAATAAACATTTGCTAATCTCAATGTAGTTTTATATATGCTTTCATTTAACATATGTGGAACATAAATCAAATAACATGATTCAACTCCCAAAGTATTAAGTGTATATATATATATATATATATATATATATATATATTTGTTACTATATATGGAACCTATGCACAAATTGGTGTAATTGTTGGATAAACTTAAATTTTTTTATAATTTTTGAATTGTTTTAACTCTCAACTCAAAAAGAAATAATATTTGGCGTTGTCATATACAATTTTATATATTAAGATGCTTGTTTAGGATTTATTGCAACTCTTGGGAATGTCTTGCACAATTTTGGAATTCAGTAGGCAAGTAATTTGGGAGATTTGCTCAACTATGACTAAGTAACTAATGCTCCTTGGGGGCATTAGTTACATTAGTCACAGTCAAGGTCACAGTTGAGGAAATTCGCCACAACTTTTTTAGTGGAGGGGTGAATTTTTTGATAATTTATATCTATATTTCTTACTATATATGGCACATATGTGCAAATTTGTAGGATCATTGGACACTTTTAGATTTTTTCACAATTTGGGGAATGTTTGAACTCCCAACCCAAAAATAAATTGAAATTGGTGTTGACATATCCAATTTCATGTTTTGAGATGCTTGTTTAGGATTTATTGCAACTATTGGGAATGTCTTGGACAATTTTGGAATACAAAAGGCAAGTGTTTGGAGAGATTTTCTCAACTATAACTAATGTGACTAATTTGTTGAACTATGGTCAATATGACTAATGTCTCAAATGAAATGAATTTTTTTTTAAACAAAACAACATTTTTTGGAGAATCTTTTAATTTTCACCTTATACATTTGGGAAGTTTTTTTATGGTTGTGAAGGTGGATGTATTGCACGTTCTTTAAAAGATTCCTTCAAAATGAAATTATGGAATTCCAAGATATGATATATTTTGGGACTAATCAAACCACGTTATAGTTTTTGTTTAAATATGATGTGATCAAGATGTGAAAGTTGTACAAGGATAAGATAGCCATTTGTAGGTACCAAAGTCCATAGATCATTCTGCAAGACATGCTTTTCCTTGTCTTGATTTTGAGACAAATCATTGTAGGTAATGTTTTTGACAATCATATGTTTGTAGACTGTGATAAATGATCCCATAGATGTATTCATTTTAGAACAAATTATTGATTAAAGATATTGACCTTTTAAAAAATTATAATTTATGTAATATATATTAATATTAAATACAAATGGTTGCAAGGCATTGTTTAAAGTAGAATAAAGGAATTTTTTATAATCAAGAATTACTTTGAGGTTATGGTGCTCTTCTTAGTAGACCTTAATCCTTTAGTTGAATATCCAAGAAGATTCAACAATTTTTTTTTTCCATTTTTTAAGCATCAATTTTTTACTTTCTTTTTCATTTTTTTGCTAATTTTTTTTCCATATAGAGAACATCAAAATGATCTTGAAAATTAAAATTTCCTTGTATTGGCCAATTGATCAAAATTTCTCTTTTTTATTTTTATATCTACTCCTTGTTTTTTCAAATTCAGATGACAATGTACCCAAAAGAGTGAGCCAAGGGTATTAGTTGCCCCCCCTCCTCTTTCAAAATTTTTTAAGGCGGTTGATTTTTAAAAAAAATGCTTACCTTTGAAATCATTGTCGAATTCTCAAAAAAATTTAAGTTGTTGATCTTTGAGATTTGATCTTAGCCATCCATCCAAATACGAATACATATAAGATATACGGATGTGAATCAGAGTACAATTATGGATATTGTACGAATATTGTACTTGATATTGAAATATAGTACATGTACGAATATGAATACGAATACATGTACAGATACAAGATATAAGAAACAAATCCCATACTGTTTGCCATTGTAACCTTATCCAAAAAATTACAAGTAAGGGGAGGGGGGACGAAGAATTAAGAAATTAATTTTAATTAATAATAATTTTTTAAACCCAAGGGGATCTGGGAAGGGGTTAAATTTTTTTTTAATAAATTGATTTTTTTGAGCTCATTGTGACAATGAGCTTAGAAGATGCAATGACTGCATCACACAATTAAAATGAGCCTAAAATTATAAAATTTTGAAACAAAATGATAGAAATGGTCATTTGGCACATTTTGTAAAGGAAAAAAATGCAATTCAATAAAAGAATTTGTGGATTTATACAACTTCAAAGGTTTTTTTTTTTTTTTTTTTAAGGGTTTAGTTTTGTAATGTATATAGTGACAAACAAAACTAAGTATGGATTTGAAGCTTTTTCATTCAAACAACCATACCATAAGTATCAATATGCAAAGTCCAAAACTAGATATATGAAGTTCGAGTGTGCCACATATAATACAATAGTATGGAGGTTGAGGAAAAAATTAATTGTGATTTGAAAGAAAATTAATTTCAAAGTTAGCCATGTCTGAAACTTAGTTTTGTGTGCCATTATTTGGAATTACTTTATATTTTGTCAATTTTTTCTTAGAACTCCAAATTTCTTTCCCCCCCTTGGCCTATTGGTATACATCATTTCAAATTGCTGTACACAAAAATTGAAGGAAGTTGACATTTACTAAATATAAAATATTCACAATTTGACAAATATGCAAATGATATTGGTTCTCATGATATTTTAATATCTTTTTGGAATTGAGGGCATGAAATTGCACGAATCATTGTAATAAGAGTGAAGGTTTGCAATATGAACCATTATTACATCTTAGTGCGCTTGCAATTGAAATATTTGTGGAATAGGACAATGTGTTCCATTTATATATTAGAGTTGTATGATACATTTTTAGGTTCCAACTTTTTGTACACATACTAGAGTTCATGGTGCACATATTGATTCAAGCAATTAAAAAAAATTTAAATTATCATTATAAAGTTCAAATTCGCCAGAAATTTGAACACTAATTTTCATAAAATTGACTTACTGAACTCGACAAAAACAAGTTGTTCAGTTGCTCTCAGAACTATTTGCACTCTCAGAAAATTCAAGGCAATCCGGATTGTTTGCCGATGCCAGTATCAACTATGCAAACTTCGCCTCTCTCGGAACCATCTGCACTTTCGGAATTATAGGTAGTACTCTCAGAACCATTTGCACTGTCGGAATCATCAGGGAGCTCCGGATTGTCTGCCAATATCAGCCCTGCGAACTGTGCCTTCTTTTCTCGTGACTGCTGGACATCCAACAATCTTGAGTTCACAGATAGAACTTGGTCCTCACCGTCTCCATGTACAACACAAACAGCGCCGCTCTTAACTGTGATGTCCCATCCCAGATATCTTGATCGGGCTGCTACTCGAATCTTGTCTCCGTGTTCCAAAACCCTCACCAAGGGGTGGGTTCTGCGTAGAGTGCAAACATAAACTTGGTCGCGGCTGTCAGCATGCATCAACGTGATCAACATTGGAGACCGAAAAACCTCCTGGTCCTCCCTTACAATCCAGGCATCCAGAAAGCATTCACCTCTATAATACCCATTTTTCCATTCGAAGTCATCAGACCAACCTTGATCATGCGCCACACAGCAAATGACAACAGCCACACACTTGTTCTCGCCTACAACAGTTGCCTCCATGCAAACCTTGTCACAGTTTCTTTCCCCCAAAACCCTTTGTACCAAACCATCGTTGACGAATCCAAACACCTTGTCGTAGTAGGTGATCAGTTGCAGCGCTGGTTCGCTCTGCAAAATTCCAATCAAAGACCGGTCAAGGAATTTCTTGACTTATGCAATGTACCATGGATCTTGAAATCACCGATGATGTACTTATAGCACCAGAAAAATTACCTCTAACCAATTGCTGTCATATTTCACACTAACATTACTTCCACTCAAGTAGCAGGAACGCATTGCTCGGTTGTGCTGCAATTGTAGAGTGCTTGGTCGCATTGACGTGCAACCCGTCAGGTTCACTTCCTTCAAAGTTGTGAGACAGTCTAGACCCTGGATTTCTTCCAAACTTCCGCAATTGCATAGAGTCAAAGTTGCCAACGAAGTCAAACTTTCAAAGGATGGGAGATGCTCAAGATTCCAGCAATTGCCCAGATCAAGACGCCGTAGGCTGTGTGGCAGCGCTTTCACAGTCCGCAATTTCGGGCACCGATTCATTTTCAAATGAACCAATGAAATCAGATCCCTGAAGCTCTCTGGAAGTTCCGTGATCAAAAGATTGCGCTTCAATTTGAGCGTTGTAAGCGCTGTTAGGGTTCCCAAGTTCACTATGACGGTTGGCAACATTTCCAACTTAGAACAGTGAGATAGATCCAGATGCTTCAATTTCTTCAACCTAACAACAGTACGTGGAATACTCCGCAGCTTCTTACAGCGATCAAGGACCAGCTCCTCCAAATCCTTCATCTCCCCAATAGAATCGGGAAGACTTTCAAGCATGACACAACCGCCCAACTCCAGCACCTTCAATACTGATAGTCGCTTCCCAATATCCTGTGAGAGCATAGTCAACGTTGCGCAGTCATTCAGAATTAACCGTCGCATTTCAATACGGGCCTGCACATCGACAAACTGAAAGGCACCAATCAGCCACGATTTGATTTGGAAATCCTCCCACGTTAGATTCTGTGGACAATGCATGTAGCTCTTCATGAACTTCATTTTTAGAAACCTTCTTCCGTATTCAAGTTAAGCTAATGTACACCTAATCTTGCTGGATGGTTATTAATCGCTCTCGTACCACAATAAAAGTACCATGTTGGAGCCTAATATAAAAGAGAAAGCACGAGTATATATGATCTCAAACTCACGAATTAGAAAATCGACAATAGATTCCAATTCCCATGCAAGTTGAACATTCACCTCTTGAGAAAAACAACAATAAACCATTCTCGAGGCCTTCTTGAGAGGTGTTTCATCTTTCCAAAGACGTTTCAACTTGGGACTGCCGCTGAGATCCACCAAAACAGTTTTCACCAAATTCAACTCCAAAGGTAATGCTGAGAGGGGAAAGAGCCTCCACTGCAGCATTCTCAACTCTCTTGACCACTTTGAAAAATCACCAGATACACGGCAACCATCAAGAACCAACAAGTGGAGCTCACTCATTTTGGAGAATGCCTTAGCATTGTAAGTCGGGATCCTAGCATCACCTGCTCTATCCTGCCTTGCTATTGAGAAGCCTCGTACCTTGTTAGATCCCTGCAATATCAGAGGTAACATCGCATAATCAAGAATTGCCAAAGAAACACACAGTAAACTCTTCAACCCACCATAAATTCAACAATCTCCAGCCTATGACCAATCAAAACCCTAGAGACAGTGTCAAAAGAAGAGATCAATCTTGGGGCTTAGACCATTGCCCATACGCAACTCCTCTCACAAGTATCAAATGCAATCTTGCACTTGTCGTTGTTCTTGCAATAATTCAAATTAAGGCAACTCTAATCTGCAATCCATCCTTGAAAACAGGTAAAAGCAAGATTACCTCTCTGCACCTCAAAACAGCATCGGCTAATTCAGGATCCCACAAGTGGGTTCTTTCCCAATTCGGATTACGATCCACAATATCTCTACCCATGTCACGAAGGACATCATGCATCCGCAATCGTCCATTATCCAGCTTTACCAGACACTTTTCCGTGAGGTCAATAAAGCTGGAGTGAACTCCAGGGCGAATTCCGCACCCACAAGACTCGCATGATGCCCATATCTCCAGAGCTACTGCACTACGTTCGCCAATAAGGTGGCAGGCTATGTCCAGAAACATAGTTTTCTGGCAATTGTCAAGACCATTGTCGTAAGATATTTTTAAAATGCTTTGCAATTTTTCATCTCGAGTGGCTTTTGAAGCTATCATATCGTTCCATAAGACTCTATCGGTTTCTAAGTTCTTTTTATTGCGTAGAAAAGCACCGGCGATTTCCAACGCCAGTGGATGACCATCACATGCATCCGCCACTTTCACTGCCAGATCCTCAAATCCGTTGTCTGGCGATTTGCTAGGAAATGCTCGAAAATTGAAAAGCTGTTGAGATTCCATCCTATTCAGCACCTCAATCTCATGCAAAACACTCCTCTCTGTCTCTGCCATATCACGTTGAGATGATGATATTAGAACATTAGACAACAGCCTTCGGTCACGCGATGTGACAATTATCCTGCTGCCTTCGCCCATTCCATCCAAATCCGGGATTATATCTCGAAATTGTCTCTCTTCATCAATGTCGTCAACAACAATCAGCACTTTCAAGTCTTTGAACTTACAAAATTGTTCTGGATAATCCTCACTGCGGTTCACTTTCATTCCCAGGCGCAGATCTTCGATTATTTGGTTTTGCAACGTAAGAGCGACACTCGATCTCACATCTTTCAGAAAGCTGCGATGTCCAAAGTCTTGAGCACAGTATTTGTACACTGCTTCAGCCAAAGTCGTCTTCCCAATTCCACCCATGCCATACAGTCCCACAAAACCAACACGTCTAGATTCTAGTTTTCGAACTACCTCTTTCCTGGACTCTTCCAATCCAACTCGACGATTCTCATCGAAAAAAACTGGGCCGCGAGGAAACTTGCGTGCTACTGCATCCACAACTTCTTGCTTCAGCTTTGCTTCACAATCAAGAAACCAACAATGCACATTAAGTCAGAGTTGGCAAGAGTTCTACAGAAATCACAGTCTCAGTGGTTCAACTCTTCAACAAAATACAATGTTGTTGATTTAGAGTATACAGAAAATGGGGCATTCAAATGTAGCATAACCTAAGAGCTACTTCGAATTCACATAGAGAAGTGAACTGGTGAGAAGGATTATCTCTTCATGGCATTCTAGTGATCACGAAAAAGCTCCTCGACAAGTTTACCAAATGGAGTATCCAAACATGTTGGTCATAGTTACTTAGATTTGCTTCAGAACTCACCGATCTCTGGAAGTAGTGTCGAAGCAGCACCCAACGATTTTTGCAAGCCATCCAAGAGCATCTGTCCACTCTTGCAACTTCTCCTGGGGTTGTGTGATCTTGTGTTTCTCGAAAGCCTCCGCAAATTTTCCCTTCTCCACGTCCAACAAGTCCTTAGGCTCCACATCGTAGAACACAGGAATCACCGGTTTCTGGCTTCCCATAATGGCCACCAGTTCGTTCAGACAGTAATTCGACTCCACATAACCCTTCGACACAACGGCAACGTGAACTTTGGCCATATCCAGAGCCTCGTAAATGGATTCTTCATTATGATTGCCCTCCACCAGCGACTGACGGTCTAGAAATGGCCGAAACCCTTCAAACCTGAGTGCTTGATCCAAATGCGCAACGAAAGTGTTTTTGGTATCAGGCCCACGATGGTTCAGAAACACGTCGAAATCTTCCTTGGTCCAAGTAGAGGGTCCTGCTTCAGAGTCGTTCATTGTAGATCGAGGCCTTCCGAATTCCCCAGCGGTGTGGAAGTGACAATTACAATGCCGCTTTAATTTTGTCTATACTGCCTCTCATGTGCTCCATCGACGTGCTCCTCTGACGGCGCAAAAAGAAATCCACACCAGATACATTATTCCGACCTACTCCGCTGTAATCCAAAGATTATGTCGAAGACCTCTACACGTCGTCCGGCTTCACCACCCAACATCGTACTCAAACGACATAGCCGAGAACAGAGACTTGTTTCCCAATGGAGAGTTTCCTAGCAAGCTTCTACAAGATAGACACGAATTATGCGAGGATCGGTCAGCACACAGGCTCCTGCACACACGATTTACCAAACTTGATAAGGTCTGGCACCTCATCAGTTTCCACGCCTCTGAATGCATCCAAGGGTTCCCTCCCAGTTCCTCCAACTCCTCTGTTTATCTAAATCTGCTGGTGAGGATAGCTGAGCGAAAAATTGTCTTTTTTGAGTGCATACGAGAAAACAGAAGCCTTATTCAATAGTCGACATTCGGATAAATACATTCGATCTGTTATCACATGGATAAGTCTGTGAGCAACCTCTCTCTACCATCTCTATTTCGGCTTCAATCTTGGGAAGTATATGGCCCCATTTCTGGACTTGTTTTTCCCTTTCCTGCATTTCAACAGAAGCGAACAGAATTAGCCATCATTCTATTGACTCAAGATTACAGAAGATCAAAGACAAGCGTTCAAACCGTAGTCCAAGTTCTGAGCATATTGTGTCAGTGGCTAGCCAAACAAAGGTATTACTGTAAGTATTTTCTGTTGAATACGAGTCTTTGATAAACAAAAAACTGTACAGATTTGAACATTCATGATTCAATGAAACAAACTTGACACTACGTCCAACAACCTTCCCAAGCCTCCCATCTCTCAAAGCTAATTTCATCTATTTTGAAATGAGGTGAACATTAGGAATGTCAGCAATCATGCGACCTGATGGGACACAGTTTCTTCATGTAAATTTCAATGAATAATTGGAAGGAAACTAAGGTGCGTCGACACAGAAGAATCCACTAGTGGCCATGCAAAATCACTTACCAACTCAAGAGTGCCTCGGAATTCCTCTTCAAGGTTCAACTCTGCCTGGATGGAATCAGCACACTTGCCAAAACACTTGCACTTCCAGAGCACTTCCGCGGTAGAAATACCTGCACAATCAACACACGTCGCATTAGAAAACGTGATGGTGATACCAAAACTTGCAATAATACTCCTACAGTCATTTGCAACTTTTTCCCAATACTTCTGTCTTCAATACCTGTAAATATTCTTCTCCGATCTTCAAAACGCCATCACCTAATTGTTATGAACCATGACAAGAGTCGATTTGCACATGGCGCCATTCCTAGGTACGTGGCCCTTCAATATTCCAATAGATTGAATCAAAAACAACATATATCCACAAAAGAAAGAAAGCATACAACAAGTATTCTAATGTAATACAAAAGATTGAACGTCTAAGAACGAAGGTACTTGGAGTACGAATTCTCAGGGCACCTGTCAAGAAGCTCCATGAACATAGCCATTATACTCGGGGCTTGTGTGCTCCCCAGTGAAGTACACTGATTGAATTGGCGCCTGTCAAGGAGCAGCACCCGTAAGTAAGCCATGAGGCAAAATTGGCGGGACAAAAATCAGAAGATCCATCAATCATTCTGTTTGTGAAAAACAAGTAGCAAAAGTAAAGCTTGGGTTGGAAAAGAAAACTAAGCAATCATGCAAGAATCGTGCATCAACAAGCGCACAACCACAGGATACAAGATTACACCACGCAGTTTTCATCTCAAAGACTCTAGGGCATCCCTGTAAAGCCATTTGGAGGAACTTGCAGATCGAAGCAAGACAAATCCTCGGGGGAAGACCTGACCTGTGCACCCCTGCCTTGGGAGTATTTGAACCCCGTTTTCTGATGAACGCCTTGGAGCTAGTTTCGCTCCTCTTTGCCCTTCTCTCACTCACTTTTCCTTCTGTACGAACAAGGAAACTCCGGTACTCAGAATCCAAAAAAGAACTTCATTGGCGGCTTAAAAAAAATACTTACTTTGTTACAGAAGAAACCTAGGAATTGAATGTCGGTAAAACGTTCTCAACATTCACATGAAATGGTAGGAATCTCTAGATAACAAATCAGACCCGCTTCTAGCTAACACACATACTACGAAACACAGGATACGTTCAGGAAACAAAATTTTCTCCAGTAGGTTGCCACGACCTCAACAAGCATATTCAAATACACCTCAATGACATCAAAGGAAACCCCTCTCTGATTTGTCAACACCTCCACCAAACTATTCACTAGTAACCAAACATGAAAGCATTGTGCATCAACAAGCGCACAACCACGGGATACAAGAATAAACCACGAAGTTTTTCATCTCAAAGACTATAGGGCAACCCTGCACAGCTATTTGGAGGATCTTGCAGATTGTAGCAAGACAAATCCTAGGGGAAGACCTGACCTACTACGAAACACAGGATACGCTCAGGAATCAAATATCCCACAGAAAGGAGCACAATTCCCCAATTCGTGCACAGCTCCCTCTCTTCCGTGCAAGAAAGTGCACCAAAATGGCTCTGAAGAAACGATCACAACACGACCACTGCAAATTCGCAGATCGACCACCAGCAGCACACAACCGCAAAAATCCTAAGGGAAGATCTGACCTGCGCCCTTGCCTTGGGAGTATTTTAACACTGTTTACTGATGAACGCCTTGGAGCTAGTTCCGCTCCTCTTTGCCCTTCTCTCTCATTCACTTTTCCTTCTGTACAAACAAGGAAACTCCGACACTCAGAATTCAGAACGGATTTCATCAGGACATCAGGAAATATTCACTTTGATACAATAAAAGCTAGGAATTGAATGTCGGTAAAACATTCTCTAGATGCATTGAATGTCGGTAAAAGGTTCTCAACATTCACTCCAAATGATAGGAACTCTCGATAACAAATCAGATTCGCTTCTAGCTAATACCTAAACTACGAAACACAGGATACGCTCAGGAAACAAATACCCCACGGAAAGGAGCACCATTCCCCAGTTCGTGCACAACTCCCTCTGGCTCTTCCGTGCAAGAAAGTGCACCAAAATGGCTCTGAAGAAATGATCACAACACGACCACTGCAAAGTCGCAGATAGACCACCAGCAGCACACAACCGCAAAATCAGATCTCGAAAGCAAGATATATTCTGAAAGAGCCCGTACCTGTGAGAGTGGCGAGCAATGGTCGGGACAAATCGGCGAAGTCAGTCGGTGGAGTGGGAAACCTCTGGGTGAAACCGTGAGGCCCTGTCCATACGTACATAGCATTAACAAACTGATATAGTTTATAGAATTGAAGAAAAATTGTTTGAAGATTAAAAAAATTACAAGTATCTCAGTTCCATGTGTTTGAAGTCTGTCAGAGGCGAAGAATTATACTGTAGTCAAAATAAATGTAAAAGTTATTTATTTATTTTAACTCGTAAAAACTTTGAAATTCAATATCTTTTTTTGTTGTGAATTGGAACACTATGAAACAAAACCCGTGTATGCCTTCTTGGAGAAAGCTTTCTGATGGTACCAGGAATGGGGATGCATGGTTCAGGAGATCTCATCGTAACAAACAAAACAAACAAATAGCTTATTGTAACTTAATGTATGGATTATTATTATATTTAAAATACATAGGTCTAAGTCATTTTGGATTTGTCATCTAATTTTTCCCATGATTTTCATCTATTATATACACAATAGCTAAACCTACTTAGAATCTCAACTTGATACTCTTGATCCTTGAAAATCAAACCAAGAGGCCAAAGGCTATATAGACAATATTCTAGATTGATTTCAATGATATAAATATGGTGTCAACTCAATTAAAATCTTTAAATTATGATGAGTTAAATTGGTAGTTAGCAAATAATGAACACTTTTTCCTTTTAGGGATTAGATAAGGTAAGTTGTATGTTGTATCCTAATAGAGTTAATTGTAAAGGTCTCTCCAATTTGTAAAAGAGTGTTAGAGGATGGTTTAACTAAAAAAAGTACAAAAGAAACGCAACATCAAATTCCATCAGACCTAATTTGGGTGCTTCAAGGAGTTTCATCTTGTATTTTTCTCCAACTCCAACTCTTGGTCTTTCATTGCACACACTCTACAATTGACTCTAATGTCTATAAGCATTTATCCTCTAAGCATTTTATTTAAATACCAATCTTAACCAATACCTTATATAGGTAGCATAAGAACCATTTGAAGAAGGTGAAAACTTTGATTCTTTAAACTCTTTTGATTTCATACAAATTTTTCATTGCTATTTTCAACTCCATCTTAGATGAGTTAGGAGGGTCATTGGCCTTCAAATGGTGAAGGGCTATGCCAAGTTCAATTCCTATCAAGGATGCTATATTTATCAGTTGTTTCAATTTGCAATTGTTTTTATTATATTATAGGAATGTAGCAATTTAGCTATTGCCAATTTTTGTTTGGAGAAAATTGGCCAATGGGAAATTGATATTGTAAAAAATAAACTAGTATTTTTGTAAGATTGAGAAGATGCAACTAGTGACCTCTAGAAAAAAAACCGATCCATTTTTGTGGAAAGAAAAAATCAATTGGAGAAGCTTCAAAAAATTTCCAAACACTCGTGTTGATAGTAATAGGGCTAGCATATTGATCTTGAATTTCGTTAAAATGGCGGTATTCCATTAAAATGGCACAAAATGAAACCACTAAAAGAATGAAAAGAAAGGAAAGATTGTCCAAGGGGAGTCGAAATACATGAACTAGGAGTGATTTGAATGTGGTAGGCATAAAATTGGCATATGTATGACCCTATCGTGGCACACTTATTCTCTTTTGTAGAAGATATTCCAATAAAATGGCGTGCGGAATACCGCCATTTTAACAAAATTGGCCATATTGACAATATGTCTTACATTTGCCAACATCCTTTGCTCTTAGTTAGAATAGCTCTAGTCCCACTAGGAAACACCACACAACCAACATAATGTCCCTTTCAATCCTTCTCTGAATTTTGTCAATAACTTTCGATTAGAGGTCTAAATGTGAAACGGATTTGTGGAGATGAAACTCAAATTGAAACACCAACCTTTATTAGTTCAACATATTCTGAAAAAACATATTCTACTTTGACTAAATGAGGCCTAAAATTTCATTTTGAACAAAATTCCTATGTTTTGACAATAAGCAATCAAGCTTTCATCTTCAAATTATCCCATAGCCTTTGAGAATATATGATGGACAATGCATTTGACTATACAAACAACCTCTCTACCATCTTATTTCACAAAAATCTAATTGAATTCAACCCACATATAGCCATCAATAAACGTCTTTAAGGTAGATGGTCAAATGAAAGATTGAGAATTGACTCAATGTTTTTTGTATTGTCCTTCATTCTTAAATAACTTATGACATTGCTATCTGCATACAATAAATTCTTTGTTTGACTTGATAGTCTCTCGACCATGTCAAATTCTTTCCCATAGAAACCAACAACAAAGGTGGGCTTGTGGGGACATCTTGAGAACTTGCAGTCTTTTAATAACCTTAGATCTCCTCTAATGATGGCTATAAGTTAGATTTTTGTAAGGTCTTTGTCACAAAGCCAATTGTTTGAAACACTTTTCCATAAAACAACTAGTCCAAGTTTGAAACTCTTCCGATACATTTGAGCACTTTTGTGGTACAAAGTGGCTTAGCACTACTAATGGGAAGTAGTCGATAGATACAAGTAAGGGATTTAACCCTTAAAAGCCCAAGGCCTTTTTGGGTTCAAAAACATCATTGGTTTTCAAGTGTTATCTATAGATCTAAATGTCACTAAAGTATAGAAATCTCAACCGTACGATCTTGTAGTGTATGTGTTGTAGATGATGAGAATGGTTAAGGTGTTGTTTACACTTAACGGTTTGGGCTAAAGCCCCCAAACACAACTAGACAACATCTGTTGGTATTATATACTTTTATACATATCAAATTTTAGTTCAACAAAATAAAATTCCCCCAAATCTAAATCTAAAATTTTGGAGAACTAGATTCTTTGCTTAACCCTAGAATGACACCAAGGACATTGATTATCCAATGTATGACCTCACCTACAATTGTAGGATAAATAAAAAACAATTTTTAACCCAATATTTTTTGAAGAAGTTGCTTGAGTATAGTTTGATTGAATAATATTGCAAATTCTCTCAATATAATATTATTGTTTTTTTTCAAATAGAAGATGTTGAATCCACAAATCACCCTTGTAGTGGATTTTGGAACATCATGTCTTCCTATTTGCTTTTGATGTGAATTTTAGCCATAAAAATAAAATATTTTGAATTCAAGTTTATTTCCACTCCAATTGAAAATTTTGAAAAACTCGAAAATTACAATATTTTATAGCAATGTGAATTTTGGGCCTAGGTATACGCATGGCTTGTTGATTTTCTAATTTTAGAGTGCCACTGTAGCTTTCGTTTATATCATGATGTTATAAACTATAATATACATGTATGGAGAAGATTTCAGGTTAGTCAAGGATATTTTGAATTTGATATGAATTTTCTTCATTTTCTTCTTAAGAAATTCAGAATAATTTCAAATTCTCACAAAAAGAATTTGAAAATTCTATAACTTGTAGTTGACATGTGATCTTCTTAAGTATAAATCTTTTCATTCGCATCCAGTGCAGCAAGCAGGCAGAGTGATGGACAGTGAGGCTTGAAATCAGTGGTCATGGCCCCGTCCTTCTACGGTTAAATGTGGCTTCACATTGACAGGTCAGTTTACACATCAATTTCTTATTAATGCGGTTATTTTGAGAAGGACGCTCCTCCATCGTCTGGCCAAACTGTTCAATACACCATTTCCTCCATCACATGGGTTTCGTTTGGTTTGCTTTGGTTTCTGATCTTTGGACTTCTTGTTTCCTTTGCTGAGAGACTTCATTGCTGTGAAACCAGGCTTCTCAAAGATAGCAGCCATGTGGTACACCATGGCTTCATGAGTCGTCACAGCAACTCCCTTGTAGGTCCAAGCTTGCAGAACTGCAGTGAATTTTATTATTTCGATGAATGTAGATGTTATAGTGTTTTATGAGAGACAATAGTAGGATTTTGTGTATTTCTTTCTTTTTAACCCTAGGTAAATGTCCAAGGCCGATTTTGAGCTTCTACAAATTTGCTCTAAATTCAACAAAAAGTCAACATTTTGATAAGTGGTATCAAATTTTTTTAGACTTGTAACCGTACAAATTGGAACTAGACATGTTAGACATCACATAGGAAAAGAAAACACAACAATTATATCACTTATGGATAGAAAGATCATAATGTTTAATCATGAGGGTGTTGAAATTGCAAAAGTGATTTCAATCCTCTTTTTCACATGTCAAATCTAAAAAGTTGGTCACCAAATTCTTTTGAGGATAAAGGCCTAGCAATCATATATAACCCCAATCAATTTACGGCTTCTCAAAATCTACTCTACTATTTTTTTCAATGAGTTTCCAATGTGATTTTTTCTCCAAGATCTAGTGTATTTGAGGCTCATTTCGAGTAGCCCTCAACACTACAGAAAGTCAAGCTTGCAATGGACACCCTTGCACAAAATCTTGAATAGAAAAATCACCATCAATCATTTTCAAAATTGGATTTTCAATGTTGAAACTAGAATTTTAGGAGAACTTTTCAAAAATATATACAACTATTAGAAATAGCAACTTGGTTAGGTTTTATTTAATTTCAAAGTGTTGTCAACACCAAAATTGGATGCCTTGTGGGACATTTAGGCGTTCAATATGATATTCTATCTTATAAAATTTGAGTTATTATATTGTGTCAACTTAGCCTTTTTTTTTTCCAAGAGATTTATTAATAAATTTTCTTCTTTCCACTTATTATTATTTTTGCATGATAAACTTGAAAATGGATTTATGATCCTAGCACCTTTGCAGATTATAGTAGTAGAGTTGCTTATCCCGGAGCTGTGCGCGAGCTGGCAAGATGCCCTCCAACTTGAGAACTCCGAGAGTCGTCCCGGGGACCAGCTGCCTCCGTCAACACCGTCTTCTTCCGCTTCTCGCCTTCAAACTTCGCCAAGGCCGGAGTTGCGATTGATGAGAGAGATTTGCCAGCGGTCTGCGCAGCGACGACGTACCCAGCTCGCAGTCTCCCCTTGGACCAGCAAGCTGCTCGCTTGATGTGCTCGATCGGCCAGTTTCTCCACACACACACACACCGGGCCTTGGAATGCACTCACGAGGTGCACGCCTGGAATTCACGTCACGCCCCCAGATTTGGCCAACGAGTTGCAGTTGATGAGAGAAGATTTGCCAGCGGTCTGCGCAGCCACGACGTACCCAGCTAGCAGTCTCCCCTTGGACCAGCAAGCTGCTTCATGTGCTTGGCCAGTTGCTCCACGCACACACACCGGGCCTTCGAATGCACTCACGAGGTGCGCGCACGCCTGCAACTCACGTCCCGTCCCCATATTTGGACCTCCGACGCACCCATTGCTTTAGACGATTGGCAAAGATTTGCTTCGGAAGCAGGTCGATATTTGTTCATGACCACCACCAACTTGGCCCAGCAGTGGATTCGATTTCCACAATTGCACACGGCATACATCTTATGATTTTGTTTATTTCAAGGAATATTGAAAATTAAGTTAAATAAAGGACTTGAAAGCTAATTTTAGAGTAGAAAATTCATAAATATCCACAAATTAAAACGCCTTATAATTTTCATCTCCTTAACCCCTAAAGGACCAAGGCCTTTTTTCTGCCATAAAACACTCAAAACTGCCATATCTATAGCAAGGAGTTAAAAACTTGAAAATTGTTTTTTTTTCTTCCATATCTAACCATAGGATCTTACACCTCACTAGTATGAGAGTGTGTGGAAATAATTTCAGAATTTTTGACCGCTCAGATTGCAAGCTATCTGCGTTTAAAGTGGAAAAAACAAGTTTTTCAGCACATTGCGGGACTAGATTTTTTGACTTTGAACATTTTTAACTTAAATTTTTTGCACTATAGAGTTTTGAGCTTTAATTCTTTATAGTGTAGAATTGAGTTGAGAGTCTAGGTAAAAAAAAATATCCCAAAAAAAATTAATCATCATTCTTAAGAAAATTATTAAGTAGAAGTAGGTATGAGATAGAAGGAAAATCTAAAATATTCATACATTTTAGATGGAATTAAAATGCACTAATCCCAATGGTGAGATTGTTCTAGCAAGTAAATCAGACCATGAAAAAATAAAAAATTTGAAAAATTTGAAAAATTGCAATCAGAAAGGAGTCCTACAAGTTATTTTTTTCAAGAAGATGCTCTAACTACTCAAAAAACAAGAATGTCCATAACTTTCTCATAACATATCCAAATGAAATGAATCAAAGCTTTCCAAATAGACAAAAATATAATCTATGAGAAAAAATAATATTAAAAAAAAATTCAAATTTTTGTCCATTTTTTTTGGCTGCCCGAGCTGCCCGCCGTGGCCTCGTTTGAGCTTATTTGGTCATAACTATTGTTCCCGGGTACCGATTGTGAAAAAAATTATATTCCCACAAAGCTAATCAACTTTTCTACCTCCAAAAAAAATTTCAAAAAATTAGAAAAAAATTTCAGCCTGTATGTACTTGCCCAAAAATGCATTTGTCCCCCAAAGGGACAATGGTCCTTTAGGAGTTAATCAAAATGGAATGATTGAAAGCTTTCTTACTCCATATAAATGTTGAAAACCAATTTATAATTTATAATTCCTGAAAAAGTGATTTTTCAAGAGTTTTTCTGAGATGCCCAGGCTGCTAGTGAAACAATGAAAACTACATATCATACAATAACTTTCTATCCGTGTAGTCAAAAGCTATGAAATTTGTTGGGCCTTAAAGCTACTTCTTGGGCACATGTTGCTTGGAAGTTTTAGAGAAAAAGAAATAAAAATTCCATTCATAGTGGGCTACTCCAAAACGCAACTTGGGGGGAGGGGGGGTAATCCATGCATTTGAAGAACTACCATGACTAATATTTTTATAATTTCCACATTGTGAAGTTTCAACTCTCTTTTGACTTTTTGGTTTCTATAAAGAAAAGTCCCTTCAAAATAAACATTTGTTAATCACGATGTAGAATTATATATGTCTTCATTTAACATATGTGGAACATAAATTAAAATAACATAATCCAACTTCGAAAGTATTTAGTAGTAGGAGTATCTTTGACTCCATCAAATATTACGATTTTTATTGGTATGGTAGGTACTAAATTATCATCTTGAAATACATCTATCACTTGCGTTATTATACATATATACTCCTCACTACATATGGCACCTACATGCAAATTGGTAGAATCATTGGATACATTTCACAACTTTCACAATTTTTGGATTGTTTTAACTCTCAACTCAAAAATAAATAATAATTGGCATTGCTATATCCAATTTCATATATTAACCCCTAAAGTCCCAAGGCCATTTTTCTGTCAAAAACCACTAAAAACTGCCATTTCTACTGCATTAGTCCAAAAAAAAAAAAAAAAAAAAAATCTTTTTTTGGAACTGAACCATAGGATCTTAAATTTTACTTGTTTTAGATCATGTGGTAAAAATTTCATGAAGTTTGACCGTACAGATTGAGAGATATGAGCATTCAAAGTTGAAAAAACAAGTTTTTTGGAACACTAGACTGCAATTTTAGATGACTTTGATTTCTATTTGTGGAAAAAAATTACACTGTAGAGTTTGAATTTAAAATTTATTGTGTTGAAGAATTGAGTTGGGAGTCTAGGAAAAAAATTTCAAAAAATAACAACTTGATTTTCATACTTCAAAAAATTGTCAAGTATAAGTAGGTCTAAGATTGAAAGAAAAACTAAATTGATAATAGCTCTTAGATGGGATTGAAATACAATAATTCCAACGGTGAAATTGTTTTAACAAGCAAATTTAACCTTTTCAAAAAAAAAATTTGAAAAAATTTGAAAATTGCATTCTGAGATGAATCCTACAAGTTTTTTTCTCCAAGAAGATGCTTAGATTGCCCGAAAAATAAGATTGTTCATAACTTTCACATCACTAATCAAAATGGAATGAATAAAAGCTTCAGATGTAGAAAAAAACATTATCTTTGAGAAAAAAAAAAAAATTTAATTTATTTTTAATTTTTGCAATATTTTTTGTGCTGCCCGCTGAGTTCAGTTTCAGGCTTTTTGTGGTATAACTTTTGCTTCCAGGCATTGATTGAAATAAAAATTATATTCCCACAAAGCTTATCAGATTTTCTATCTTCAAAAAAAGTTTCAAAAAATTAGGGTAAAATTTCAGCCCATAGGAACCTGCCTGAATTCCAAATTGTCCCCCAAGGGGACAATGGGACTTTAGGGGTTAAGATACTTGTTTTCGATTTATTGCAACTATTGAGAATGTCTTGCTCAATTTTGGAAATTAATAGGCAAGTATTTTAGGAGATTTGCTCAATTGTGACTAATGTAACTAATGCTCCTTGGGGGCATTAGTCACATTAGTCACAATTGATGAAATTTGCCTCAACTTTTGGGTGGAGTGGTAAAATTTTCTAATAATTTATATCTATATTTCTGACTATGTATGGTACTTACATGCAAATTTGTGGGGTCATTGGATACTTTCAGATTTTTTCTCAATTTTGGGATTGTTTGAACTCTCAACTCAAAAAACCCACTAAAATTGGTGTTGACATATCCAATTTCATGTGTTGAGATGCTTATTGAGGATTTATTACAACTATTGGGAATGTCTTGGACAATTTTGGATTACAAAAGGGAAGTATTTTGGAAGAGATTCTCAACTATGACTGAAGTGACGAAATTGCTCAACTATGGTTAACATGACTACTACTTCCAATTTTAAATTTAAATTTAAAAAATAAAATAACGATTCTTGGAGAATTTTTTAACTTTTATCTTACACATTTGGGAAGTTTGTTATGGTTGTGATAGGGGATGTATTGCACGTTCTTTAGAAAATCCCTTTAAAATGAAGTTATGGAATTCCAAGACATGGGATATTTTGGGATGAGTCAAAACATGTTTTAGTTTTTGTTGAAATATGATGTGATGAAAATGTGAAAGTTGTACAAAGATAAGATAGCCAATTGTGGGTTCCAAAGTCCATAGATCATTATGCAATATTTGCTTTTCCTTGACTTGATCTTGAAACAAGTTATTGTAGATAATGAATATGACAATCATATGCTTGTAGACTATGATTAATGGTCAATGATCCAATAGATGTATTCATTTTAGAACAAATGATTGATTCAAGTGTTTATATATGTATGTATAGGTAGTTGCAAGGCATTGTTTCTTCTTAGTAGACCTTAATCCTCAAATATCTAAAAAGATTAAAGGATTTCTTTTTTCCATTTTCAACCATCAATTTTTATCTTTATTTTCCTTCTTTTGCTAATTTCTTTTCCATATAAGTAATATCAAAATGAAGTGGAAAATTTTAAAACTTCCTTGCATAGACCAATTTATCAAAATTGCCCTTTTCTATTTTTATACCTATTTCTTATTTTTTCAAATTTGGATGACAAAATGAGACTAAAATTAGAAAATTTAAAATCAAAATAATAGAAGTATTCATTTGACTCATTTAGTAAAAGAAAACAATACAATTCAATAAGAAAAAGTTTGTGGATTTATACATCTTCAACGGTTTGTTGATTTTTTTATAAGAGTTTGAAGCTTTGTAATGTTTATAGTGTCAAGCAAAACTAAGTATGAATTTGAAACTTTATCATTCAAACAACTATAACAAAAGTATCCATATAAAAAGTCCAAAATAAGATATATGAAGTTGGAGTGTTTGACATATAACACGGTACTATAGAGTTTGAAGGAAAAATTAGTTATGATTTGAAAAAGAATTAATTTCAAAGTTAGCCAACTCTGAAACTTAGTTTTTTGTGCCATAATTTGAAATTACTTTATATCTTGTCAATTTTTTCTTAAAATTCCCAAACCCCTTTTCTCCCGTTGGCCTATTCATATATATCATTTCAAATTGTTTTACACAAAAATTGAAGGAAGATGACATTTATTGGATTTAGAATATTAGCAAATTAACCAACATGCAAGTGATGTTGGTTCTCATGACATTTGAATATCTTTTTAGAATTGTGGGCATGAAATTGCACGAATCATTGTAATAAGGGTGAAGGTTTGCAATATGAACCATTATTACATCTTAGTGCACTTGCATTTGAAATATTTGTGGAATAGGACAATGTATTCCATTTATATATTACAGCCCTAGATGCATTTTTAGGTTCCAACTTTTTGTACAAACACTAGAGTTCATGGTGCACATATTGAAACAAGCAATTAAAAAAAAATTAAATTATCATTATAAAGTTCAAATTCGCCAGAATTTACACTAATTTTCATAAAATACACAATTTTAGATGATACTGAACCCGACAAAAACAAGTTGTTCAATCGGTCTCAGAACTATTTGCACTCAGGATTGGTTGCCAATGCCAGTATCAACTGTGCAAACTTTCCTCACTCTTCCCACACTATTTTGCTCACTCTTTCCTCCCTCTCGGAACCATCTGCACTTTCGGAATTATAGGCAGTACTCTCAAAACCATTTGCACTGTCGGAATCATCAGGGAGCTCCGGATTGTCTACCAATACCAGCCTTGCGAACTCTGCCTTCTTTTCTCGTGACTGCTGGACATCCAACAATCTTGAGTTCACAGATAGAACTTGGTCCTCACCGTCTCCATGTACAACACAAACAGCGCCGCTTTTAACTGTGATTCGACGTGATCGTGCTGCTATTCGAATCTTGTCTCCGTGTTCCAAAACCCTCACCAAGGGGTGGGTTCTGCGTAGAGTGTAAACATAAACTTGGTCGCGGTAGCCAGCATACATCCACGTCATCAACTCCGGAGACCGAAAAATTTCCTTGTCCCCCCTTACAATCCAGGCATCCAGAAACCAATTAGCTTTATAATGCCCTTTTTCCTTTCTTTTGTCATCAGACCAACTTTGATCATGCGCCTCACAGCAAATGACAACAGCCACACACTGGTTCTCGCCTACAACAGTTGCCTCCATGCAAACCTTCCGATCCCTTTCTACCAAACCATCGTCGACGAATCCAAACGCTTTGTTGTATCCAAACGCATCGTTGTAGTAGGAGATCAGCTGCAACGCTGGTTTGCTCTGCAAAATTCCAATCAAACACCGGTCAAGGAAATTCTCGACTTATGCAATGTACCATGGATCTTGAAATCACCGATGACGTACTTATAGCACCAGAAAAATTACCTGCGACCAGTTGCTGTCATATTTCACAGGAACATTACTCCCACTCAAGTAGCAGGAATGCATTTCCCGGCTGTGCTGCAGTTGGACAGTGCCTCGTTGCATTGACGTGCAACCCGTCAGGTCCACTTCCTTCAAAGTTGTGAGACAGTCTAGACCCTGGATTTCTTTCAACCTTCGGCAATTCCATAGACTCAAAGTTGCCAACGAAGTCAAACCTTCAAAGGATGGGAGATGCTCAAGCTCCATGCAACAGTCCAGATCCAGATCTCGTAGACTGTGTGGCAGCACTTTCACAGTCCGCAATTCCCGAGAAAAAGAAATATCCAAGTGAACCAATGAAAGCAGACGCGTGAAGCTCTCCGGAAGTTCCGTGATGAAACCATTGCAGCTGAATTTGAGCATTGTAAGCGCTGTAAGGTTTCCCATGTTCTCTATGACGTTTGGCAAGATTTTTAACTTATGACAGTAAGATAGATCCAGATGCTTCAATTTCTTCAACCTAACAACAGTAGGTGGAAAATTCTGCAGCTTCATACAGCGATCAAGGACCAGCTCCTCCAAATCCTTCATCTCCCCGATAGAATCAGGAAGACTTTCAAGCTGGGAACATCCCACCAAATCTAGAACCTTCAATATCGGCATTCGCTTCCCAATATCCTGTGGGAGCGTAGTCAGAGCTGTGCACTCATTCAGAATTAACCGTCCCAATTTAGTACCAGCCTGTACATTGACAAACTGAAAGGCACCAGTCAGTCACGATTTGATTTGGAAATTCGCAAACGTTAGATTCTGTGGACAATGCACGTAGCTCTTCATGAACTTCATCTTTACAAATCGTTTTCTGTATTTGAAGTTGACGCTAATGTACACCTAATCTTGCTGGGTGGTTATTAATCGCTCTCGTAGCACAATATAAGTACCATGTTGGAGCCTAATATATAAAAGCTAATGCACGAGAATATATGATCTCAAAGTCACGAATTAGAAAATCGACCATGGATTCCGATTTCCATGCAAGTTGAACATTCACCTCTTGAGAAAAACAACGATAAACCATTCTGGAGGAGTTGATCATACCTTCCTGAGAGGTGTTTCACCATTCCAAAGATGTGTCAACTTGGTACTGCGACTGAGGTCCAACACAACAGTTTTCGCCAAATTCAACTCCATAGGTAATTCTGAGAGTGGAGAGAACCTCCACTGTAGAAATCTCAGCTCTTTTGACCACTTTGAAAAGTCACCAGATACAAAGCAACCATCAAGAACCAGATAGTGCACCTCACCCATTTCGGAGAATGCCTCAGCATCATATTTCGGGATACTAGCATCACCTGCTCTATCCTGCCTTGCTATTGAGAAGCCTCGTACCTTGTCAGATCCCTGCAATGTAACATCTCATAATCAAGAATTACCAAAAAAAACCCAGTAAACTCTTCAACCCACCAATCTCTAGCCTATGACCAATCAAAATCCTAGAGACAGAGTCAAAAAAAGAAATCAATCGATATTGGGGATTGAAACATCGCCTATACGTAACTCCTCTCACAAGTATCAAATGCAATCTTGCACTTGTCGTTGTTCTTGCAATAATTCAAATTAAGGCCACTCAAATCGTGCAATCCATACTTGAAAACGGATAAAAGCAAAATTACCTTTCTGCCCTTCAAACAAGCATTGGCTAATTCAGGATCCCAGAAGTGGGTTCTGTCCCACTTCCTAACCCCGACAGCAGCCTCCACCATATCTCTACCCATGTCACGAAGGACATCATGCATCCGCAATGCTCCATTATCCAGCTTTACCAGACACTTTTCCGTGAGGTCAATAAAGCTGGAGTGAACTCCAGGGCGAATTCCGCACCCACAAGACTCGCATGATGCCCATATCTCCAGAGCTTCTTCACTAGGTTCGCCTATAAGGTGGCAGGCTATGTCCAGAAACATAGTTTTCTGGCAATTGTCAAGACCATTGTCGTAAGATATTTTTAAAACGCTTTGCAATTTTTCAGCTCGAGTGGCTTTCCCAGCCATCATTTCGTCCCAAAACACTCTATCAGCTTCCAAGTTCCTCTTATTGCGTAGAAAACCACCGGCGATTTCCAACGCCAACGGATGACCACCACATGCATCCGCCACTTTCACTGCCAGATCCTCAAATCCGCTGTCTGGAGATTTGCTAGGAAATGCTCGAAAATTGAAAAGCTGTTGAGATTCCATCCTATTCAGCACCTCAATCTCATGCAAAACACTCCTCTCTGTCTCTGCTATATCATCTTCAGATGTTGATATTAGAACATTAGACAACAGCCTTCGGTCACGCGATGTGACAATTATCCTGCTGCCTTGGCCGAGTTTACCCAAATCCGGGATTATATCTCGAAATTGTCTCTCTTCATCAATGTCGTCAACAACAATAAGCACTTTCAAGTCTTTGAACTGCTGAAATCGTAATCGATACTCTACACAACTGTTCACTTTCTTTCCCAGGCGCAGATCTTGGATTATTTGGTTTTGCAAGGTAAGAGCGACACTCGATCTGACATCTCTCAGAAAGCTGCGATGTCCAAAGTTTTGAGCACAGAATTCGTACACTGCTTCAGCCAAAGTCGTCTTCCCAATTCCACCCATGCCATACAGTCCCACAACACCAACACGTCCAGATTCTAGTTTTCCAACTACCTCTTCCCTGGACTCTTTCAATCCAACTCGACGATTCTCATCGAAAAAAACTGGGCCACGAGGAAACTTGCGTGCTACTGCGTTCACAACTTCCTGCTTCAGCTTCGCTTCATTGCTTCACATTCAAAAAACCAGCGAGGGACATTAAGTCAGAGCCTGGCAAGAGTTCTACGGAAATCACTGTCTCAGTGGTTCAACGCTTGAACAAAATACAATGCTGCTGATTTAGAGTATACAAAAAATGGGGCATTCAAATGTAGCATAACCTAAGAGCTACTTCGAATTCACTTAGAGAAGTGAACTGGTGAGAAGGATTATCTGTTCAGAGCATTCGAATGATCACGGCAAAGCTACTCGACAAGTTTACCAAATGGAGTATCCAAACATGTTGCTCACAGTTACTTAGATTTGCTTCAGAACTCACCGGTCTCTGGAGGTAGTATGGTAGCAGCACCCACTGATACCTGCAAGCCGCCCAAGAGCACCTATCCACTCCTGCAACTTCTCCTGGGTTTGTCTGCTCTTGTGTTTCTCGAAAGCCGCTGCAAATTTCCCCTTCTCCACCCACCGCAAGTCATTAGGCTCCACATCGTAGAACACAGGAATCACCGGTTTGTCGCTGTCCATAATGGCCACCAGTTCGTTCAGACAGTACTCCGACTCTGCATAACCCTTCGACACAACGGCAACGTGAACTTTGGCCATATCCAGAGCCTCATAAATGGATTCTTCGTTAGGATTGCCCTCCACCAGCGACTGACGGTCTAGAAATGGCGAATACTGTCTCTCCCTAAGTGCTTCATCCAAATGCGCAACGAACGTGGCTTTGGTATCAGGCCCACGGTGGTTCAAAAATACATCGAAATACTGCTTCGACCGAATAGAGGGTCCCGCTTCAAAGTCGTTCATTGTGGATCGAAGCCTTACGAGATCCCGAGCGGTGTGGAAGTGACAATTACGATACCCCTTTAATTTTGGCTATACTGCCTATCATGTGCTCCGTCGACGTGCTCCTCCAACGCCTCAAAAAGAAATCTACACCAGATATATTATTCCGACCTACTCCACTGTAATCCAGAGATTATGTCGAAGACCTCTACAAGTCGCCCGGCTTCACCACCCAACATCGTACTCAAACGACATAGCCCAGAACAGGAGACTGTTTCCCAGCGGAGAGTTTCCTAGCAAGCTTCTACAAGATAGACACGAATTATGAGAGGATCGATCAGCACACAGGCTCCCGCACACACGATTTACCAAATCTGATAAGTTCCGCCGCCTCATCAGTTTCCACGCCTCTCAATGCATCCAAGGGTTTCCTCCAAGTCCCTCCAACTGCTCTGTTCATCTAAATCTGATGGTGAGGATAGCTCAGCGAAAAATTGTCTCTTTTGAGTGCATACGAGAAAACAGAAGCCTTATTCAATAGTCGACATTCGGATGAATACATTCGAGCTATTATCACTTGGATAAGTATGTGACCAACCCCTCTCTGCCATCTCTATTTCTGCTTCAATACTGGGAAGTATATGGCCCCATTTCTGGACTTGCTTCTCCCTTTCCTTTCACCAGAAGCGAACAGAATTAGCCAGCATTCTAGTGACTCTAGATTACAGAAGATCAAGACAAGCATTCAAACTGCAGTCGAAGCTTTGAGCGTATTGTGCCAGTGGCTAGCCAAACAAAGGTTTGAATGGACGTATTTTCTGTTGAATAGGAGTCTTTGATCAACAAAACTGTACAGTTTGGAGCACTCAAAATTCAATGAAACAAACTTGACACGACGTCCAACAACCTTCCCAAGCCTCCCAGCTCTCAAAGCTAATTTTACCTATTTTGAAATGTGGTGAACATTAGGAATGTCAGCAAGCATGCGACCTAATTGGACACAGTTTCTTCATGTAAATTTCAATGAATAATTGGAAGGAAACTAAGGTGCGTCGACACAGAAGAATCCACTAGTGGCCATGCAAAATCACTTACCAAATCAAGATTGCCTCGGAATTCCTCTTCAAGGTTCAGCTCCGTCTGGATGGAATCACCACACTTCCCAAAATACACACTTCCAGAGAGCTTCCGCAGTACAAATATCTGCACAATCAACACACGTCGCATTAGAAAACATGATGGTGATACCAAAACTTGAAATAATACTCCTACAGTCATTTGCAACTTTTTCACAATCCTTCTGTAATCAATTCTCGTAAATATTCTTCTCCGATCACAAAAACGCCATCAACTAATTGGTATGAACCATGACAAGAGACGTTTTGCACATGGTGCCATTGGACCTTCAATATTCAAGTACATTGGACGAAACAACAACTATATTCACAAAAGAAAGACAGCATACAACAAATATTATAATGTAATACAAAAGACTGAACGTCTAAGAACGAAGGTACTTGGAGTACGAATTCTCAGGCCACCAGTCAAATAAGCTCTATGAACATGGCCAGCTCGGGGCTTGTGTGCTCCCCAGTGAAGTACACTGATTGGATTGGCGCCTGTCAAGGAGCAGCAACCGTAAGTAAGCCATCAAGCAAAATTGGTGGGACGAAAATCAGAAGATCCATCAATCATTCTGTTTGTGAGAAACAAGTAGCAAAGGAAAGCTTGGGTCGGAAAAGTCAACTAAGTGGTCGTGAAGCATACAATTAATGGAGTTGCTCTATCGATTCCAGCCGTTTGAGCCTTGCCAGGACTCCAATTGCAGCTGGGTTGCACAGGACGTTGCTGTCTGTGCGAAGCTTGCCTGGAGAAGCCAAGTCTGCGCTTGCTTGATCGTTGGGGTGACTAAATCCTATCTGCAACCTTCACACGCTGAAGTCGCGCGCAGCAATCACCGACGAAAAGTCGCGCACGCCAGCGAGAGAGACGAGGCTTGAACCCTTATCTCTCAGCGGTGAGATCGTCTCTCAGCGCGGCGCTGATCAACGGGTTTCTTAAGATCGACGGCAATTGGGGGGGTTCAAATTCTACTGTGTGCTGATCGACAGCGGGGGTTTAATTCAATCGGGGGGGCACGGGGGGGAGCTCACAACCTCTTTTGGGTGCATAGTCGGAGGAACTGTGGAATGGTCTGTACAGTGTACAGACACAACACGCGGTGTTACTTTCAAAGTCATGTTTAGCTCTTATCATACCGAATGGAGTGGCCCACTTCGTACACAGTAACACACCACAAGCGAAGGCTAAGGTAAACTAATCTTAGGTTTAGGGTATAGTCTCATACCAAGATGCAAATCCTTTCACCAATCGGTTTTCATTTCGCCAACAAGATGTAGGAACCTGCGATACGCATACAAGAATGCCAGTACAAACCTGCTTAGAGAGCTACCACCGGCCTCCAAAACCTTCTCCAGCAGGTTGCCACGACCTAATCACGATTATTCAATACATCTCAATGACATCAAAGGAAACCCACTGTCTGATTTATCAACACCTCCACCAAACTATTCACCAGTAAGCAAACATGCAAGAATTGAGCATCAACAAGCGCACACCCACAGGATACGAGACTACACCACGCAGTTTCCATCTCAAAGACTCTAGGCGATTCCTGCATAGCCATTATCCTAGGGGAAGATCTGACCTGTGCCCTTGCCTTGGGAGTATCTGAACCCCAGGATTACTGATGAACGCCTTGGAGCTAGTGCCGCTCCTCTTTGCCCTTCTCGCACTCACTTTTACTTCAGTACAAACAAGGAAACTCCGGTCCTCAAAATCCAGAAAGGATTTCATAGACGGCATCAGAAAATATTCACTTTGTTACAAAATAACCTAGAAATTGAATGTCGGTAAAACGTTCTCTGGATGCATTGAATGTCGGTAAAACATTCTCAACATGCACTCGAAATGATAAGAACCTCTCTTTGACAAATCAGATCCACTTCGAGCTAACACATATACTACGAAACACAGGATACGCTCAGGAAACAAATACCCCACACAAAGGAGCACCATTCCTCCCTCTAGCTCTTCTGTGCAAGAAAGTGCACCACAATGGCTCTGAAGAAACGATCACAACAAGACCTCTGCAAACGCACAATTCGACCACCAGCAGCACACAACCGGAGAATCAGATCTCCAAAGCAATATACTGAAAGAGCCCCTACCCGTGAGAGTGGCGAGCAATGATCGAGAGAAGGTAGTCGGTGGAAGAGTGGAGGAATATCCGGGTGAAGCCGTGAGGCCCTGTCCTACTTATAGCATTAACTAAACTCATATAGTTTACATAATTGGAAAAAAAAATTGAATATTTAAAGATTATTGTTATTATTATTATTTTATAAAATACATAGGTTTATGCCATTTTAGATTGGTCATCTAATTTTTTCCATGATTTCCATGTCTTATATATAGAATGGCTAAACCTTTTTAGAATCTCAACTTGAACCAAAAACCAAACCAAGAGGTCAAAGGCTACATGTACAATATTCTTCAGTCATTCTAGTAATATAAATATGACCTCAACCGAATTATAATCTTCAAATTATGGCAAGTTAAATGAATTGTTTATAAATAATGAATCCTTTTTTCTCTTGGGGGTTACATAAGGTAAGTTGCGTATTGTGTCCTAATGTCGATAATCATTTATCCTCTAAACATTTTATTTATATACCAATCTCGAGTGGTACCTTATAGGGGCAAGCACAAGAACCATCTAGAGAAGGTAAAAACTTTGATAATTAAAATATTTTGAATTCATACAAATTTTTCATTATTTTGCTCAACTCCATCTTGGATGAGTTGTCATACCTTTTCAAGCCTTAGTACGTGTGTCAATAAATTGGAACTTCCCTTTTTTGAATGAAAGGTCTTTTATTATCTAGAATTATTATTTTTATTCTTTTATAATATGAATAAGTTCATTTGAGATTTGGATTGTTGGCTTTGCATTCGGTCAATTGAAAAAAGTCCTATACTCTTTCTTCAGCCTCTCTAGAGAAGGTACCATAGACATTATATTATACTACAACACAAAAGGACAACAAAGGACAAGAAAAAATGAAATAGAATGATAAAAGAACATATTGGTGAAGATAGAATAGCTACAAGTTAGATTTTTGTCAAGTCTCTATCACCAAGTCCATGAGTTTTACTATTGGTTGAATGGAAAAGTACTTCAAATAATTGGGATAGGGAGCAGGATTTGGAGCTTTTTGGATGTACAATTAAACAATTCTATGGTATAGATTGGCTTGGCACTTCTAGATGTAGTCGACAGATACCAGTAAGGAATCTAAAGATTGAAGTGTATTGCTCAAGTTATAACTCACTTCTATATTCCAAGATTTACATGAACTATAACTCATTTTGTGTTTTGAGTTGAAGTTTGGTGTGTCTAGAATGATGTTATCTTCATGTATATAAAAGAATCCTCAGTTTAATGCATGTGATTGCAAGTGAGGAAAGTACAAGGTTGTTTACACTTGAAGGCTTGGATAGAAGCCCACAGACACAATTCGACATTTGTTGGTATTATACACTTTTCTACATAATTATTGATTTTTCGTTGAATGAAATATATCCCCCCCCCCCCATTATATTAAAATAATTTGGAGGCCTAGATTCTTTGCTTAACTCTAGAAGGATACCAAGCACAATAAGTGTCTAATGGATGAGTTTCACCTCAGATCATACAATGGAAAGAAATGGTTTTTCATTTGAATATTTTTAGACAAAGTTGCTTGAGTATATTTTATTAAATAATATTGCAAATTCTCTCATTCATTTGTAGTATTAATGATTTTTCTAAAAAAGAAGATGTTGAATCCACAAATCACCCTTATAGTGGTTTTTGGCCAATTTTTGATACAAATTCTTGATGCAAATTTTAGCCATGATAGGTTAAAACTTGAGTGCAACAAATGTAATGCAACTCATGAAGTTTAGTTTCCACTCCAATTGAAAATTTTGAAAAATTCAAAAATTTCAATATTTTATAGCAATGTGAACTTTGGGCCTAGGTATACATGGCTTGTTGATTTTCTAATTTTAGAGTGCCACTATAACTTTTGTTTATTTCATGATGTTATAAACTATAATATACATATATGGCAAAGATTTCAAATTAGTCAAGTATCTTTTGAATTTGATATGAATTTTCTTTGTTTTCTTCTTAAGAAATTCACAATAATTTCAAATTCTCACAAAAAGAATTTGAAAATTCTATAACTTGTAGTTGACATGTGATTTTTTTAAGTATCAATCTTTTCATTCATATCCAATTGCAAAATGGCGACAAGCAGAGTGATGGACAATGTGGCTTGAAATCAATGGTTATGGCCCCATCCTTCTAGGGTTAAATTTGACTTCACAATAACAAGTCAATTTACACATCAATATCTTATTAACCCTTACGCGCTCCAACATCCATATTATGGACAATGAACAGAGGACTTGGAGGCACTATTTAGTCCAACTAACTTCTCATTCATCCAATGTAACACTTGAACCTTAAAAAGGCAACCTTCTTTAATGACCAATTTCATGAAATTGTGGTAAATGATATTTTTTAGAAAGATATAAGCAAAAATGTGCCAAAATATGAAAAAGGATCGAGGCATTAAGGGGTTAATGCGGACTTTCTGAAAAGGACGCTCCTACATCGTCTGGCCAAACTGTTCAATACACCATTTCCTCCATGGGTTTGGTTTGGTTTGGTTTCTGATCTTTGGACTTCTTGTTTCCTTTGCTGGGAGACTTCATTGCTGTGAAACCAGGCTTCTCAAAGATAGCAGCCATGTCGTACACCATGGCTTCATGAGTCGTCACAGCAACTCCCTCATAGGTCCAAGCTTGCAGAACCGCAGTGCCCTTCACACCAATTCCCACCCATCCCAACCCGGCCACCGCCACGTCCACACTGCTTTGCTCCCAGGAGTCTCCCGTCACCGTCACCCTCCGAGGTACCCACCGGCCTATCTCCGCAGCTCGATCCTTGTCCGCTGGTGGCTGGACAAACGTGGAAACAGTCATATAAGCTCCAGGATGGCGCCAGAGAAAATGCATACAAAATGACTTCAGGAAGCTACACCAACTTATCCAAAATGCAGGGTCCACTGACTAATTATTGTTCAAACATTCTCGTGTAGTACCTTTCGAGAACATGTTATTCAGAGTGAAGGTAATGCCAGATGAGAGAGCAAATCAAGTCAAATGAAGCTCCAACATACTCTCACTATGTATGTGAATCATTGGCTTGAGGAGCTCTCACTTCAAATTGAGCTCAACTTTCCAAAACAAGCTGTGAGCATTCCTTTTCATGCAATTCAGAAGCTCCAGAAAGTAATCGGTTCACTCCTAGCTCTGACAGATTCGTCAGTGATAGAAATTGTTCAAGGGGAGGCGCTGCAAGTGGAATGGGAAGATGAAAACTAACATTCGCCTAATTCCTTCATGTAGCAGAGCAGAACAAGATGGAGTGAAATTACCGTCAATCGATCGCCAAGGTGCTTCTCGAAAAGCTCATCAGCTTTCTCAGACTTCCCCATGTGCAAGGGAAGCTGCGCAGATGCCCAAATTGTCACATAGATACTCTCAGACGGGGCTTCCACCACATCTAATCTAAGTAGTCCTCCTACGTGCACGGTACTGCCTGTCTGCTTCAAGTCCAACACCCAACCCAATAAGCCTTCGCAGAAGGATAACGTTGCAAACTCTACTGAAGAGTAATACCGTCCTTAAGGAATGAATCAGATCAGCAAGACTTAGAAATCAAGACGTCAGCTATGGCAAGCACTGTAAGGAACGACGATAGCTGGCAACCCAGTTTACCCGAACGAAAGACGTGAATGTAACGTACAGGATCCTGGAACCGAAAAAACCCTGATCCCGTCTCCTATACCGACCCCTGCTACCAACAGCAATTCATCTTTTCATCTAGTTATTAGCAAGTGGTGCAAGCATCACGGGGCTAAATATGTCTATGGTCATAGATCCTTTGTCAGGAAATGGGGTTGTCTATGACTTTGAATAATTGCATAGGAAATTCATACAATGAGTGATTATTTTTTTACCTCAAGAAAGTTTGACTCGCGTACTCGACGGGATCTCGTCACCGTTTCATAGTGATCTTTAAGAAAAGCACACTCCGACACATTGCTTAAAATGCATAAATAGTATCCTCTTCCTTGATTGAGGATAAAATTAGTGATGACGACGGAATCTCACCTTCACACGAAAGGTTCTCGGCTTGAGCTCCTTCCGCACTTCGACCAGCTTTTGCTCCTCCCGATTGAGCTTGGAGCTAAGTTGATGCGGGTGGATCAGACCAGGAGTGTCGAACAACCGTGCGCGAGCTGGCAAGATGCCCTCCAACTTGAGAACTCCGAGAGTCGTCCCGGGGACAGCTGCCTCCGTCAACACCGTCTTCTTCCGCTTCTCGCCTGCAAACTTCGCCAAGGAGTTGATGAGAGAAGATTTGCCAGCATTCTGCGCACCGACGACCCAGCAGTCTCCCCTTGGACCAGCAAGCTGCTTGATGTGCTCGGCCAGTTGCTCCACCCCCCAGCCTTTGAATGCACTCACGAGGTGCACGCCCGCAATTCGCGTCACGCCCCCAGATTTGGACCTCCGACGCACCCATTGCTCCAGACGATTGGCAGAGATTTGCTTCGGAAGCAGGTCGATCTTGTTCATGACCACCACCAACCTGGCCCACCAGTGAATTCGATTTCCACGAATTTTAGCCAAACGACTAGAATCGAAAATTCTTAGCTAGTTTCATTCCAGGACCTATAGCCAAACGTCTAGAATTCACATTGAAAATCGTTACAATGAGTACCAAACAGAGTTAATTGCTATTGAAGAACCCAGAACATTCTACCAAGAATGGCTATCAAAAGTTAACCCCTGAACCCCTAAAGGACCAAGAGATCCTCATGTTTCTTTGAGCAGTTTTGAGTATGTCATGTGGAAACTTTCTTTTGTTCAATTTTATTTAGTTTTTGACCAATAAATGCAACGTTCTTCATAAATACCGGTGAAATAAACCTTGGCCTCATCAGAATTACATTTTCAAAATATGATCAGTCCAGTTGGTCATGAATCTTGATCCTTTCAGGGTTTAAAGGCAATACTAATTTTGAAAAAACATGACAACGTCACAAAACCTGGGGGTGTTTCCGGCTTTGCCTTCTTGCCAGGCGGTGCCAAGTTCTTCGTCGGCCTCTGCCAGAACCTCCGCAGCTTTGCGTGGAAACGAGCCATCGAAGTCCGACCCGTCGACGACCATCAATACCACGGCTCTCCTTCCATACGCCTTCTTCAACCGCGCACCGACGACACGCTCGAAGTCGAAATCAGGCAGAAGATTCTCGGCGCTCTCGTCCTTGATCTTTCCGTAGTTTCGGAGTGTATGACAACGCGCGCACACCACCACTTTCTCTTCTTCCTCTTCTTCCTCATCCACTGCGTCCCGCTTACTCATCCGGTGTTTCCCACCGAGAATCTCAGCCCAGGCATCCTTCCCTGCCTGTCTGCTATCAGCCCCAACCTCATTCCACTCCGTCGCAACGCTCAGTCGAGTGTCCATGTCCATATTCTCCTCGTCCTCGTCCTCGTCCTCGTCAATATCAAAATCCGAATCGTCTAATTCCGCTCTTCCTGCATCGAACTCTTCCAACTCCTCTCCATCTTCCTCCAATTCGTCGTCTGATTTGCCCAGAATGGCAGGCATTTTGAAGTACCCGGGTCGGCTGGGGTCCTTGTCTTGCATGTACACACCACAACCAGGACAAGCCAACTTTTCCAAAAACTTTTGTCGTCGTCTCTCAAAAGAAGCATCCGCTGAGGCCGGTTTCATGCATTCTAGGGCTTTGAGCTCCTTACGTCTGTCACCGGCCTCAGAACTAGAACTGAAGCTAAGCAAGCCAGAAAATCGGACATTACTTGGAGATGCTCTGAACCTATCTGCCAAGCCCAATGCAGAAGCCACGACCGAATTTCCATTTCGTGAAACAAAGAAGCAGCACTTCGAGTTCACGGATTGACCCAAAGCGCATAACCTAATCGAAGAAGGAGAGACAATATTCCCATGGGCCCATTGCAATGTCCTCGCAGCGTGGCAGGATGTGCACCCCGAAACCGTGCGAGCCAAACAGGCCATTGGAGCTGCCCCAAAATCCTGCACAACTCCTGAACTCACCACACTCTTGAATTCATTCCTCCGAGCTGGTACTCCGCAGCAGCGACATTTCACAAGGGCCTAAAAAAATTCGCAGACCAGTGCACCAAAAAAAAACAGTCAACAAATTGAAGTACGAAAACCCTAAGCCTTCAGAGCCTCGAGCTTCGAGAGCTAAAGAATCCTAAACCTCCAGCACCTCAAACATGAGCACTAAACCCTAAACCCAGAGGAAGATGAAGACTGACTGTGGATAAGGGTGTTTCAGGAACGATAATCGTCGTATGAACGAACGGAAACCTCTAAGATAGAGACACCCATTACCAGCCAACACCCCATCGCCAATCAGTAGGGTGTTGTAAACTGAGGAGAGTCTAACAGTAATTGTATTTTTTTTTCCAATGGATGGTTGGAATAAACTTTCTGCTTTGACGGTTGTTAACAATATAAGTATTAGAATAGGACAGCCACGTGTTTCGTGAAAAAGAGCACGTCATATTGGAAATGCGGCTGTGTACTAGTGACAATTCAATGGACAATGCAACGCTTTACGAACTGAACGTACTGTATTTATAATATATTGTTCATTAATTTGCAAGTGTGGACGGTCTTGAAAATAGAATAGTGCTTGAGTGCTTTAAGGTTCATGAATTGAGTGACTTAGAAATCTTTCCTCTTGCATTCTAAAATTTGTATCCATACGACCATACCTTCTAGTCTCTTTAGGTGATTTTTCTTTGGCATCATGTTTGTATATGTGCTTTGGGACATATAGTTTTGATGAGAAGAGAGACTGATGTGGGTGCAAAGTTACTACCAAATTTGACGTCCTGTCTAATTGAATAGAGTGTACGTATCGATGTTCTTGACAACATCCCTTGTATAGAGATCTCGTAGTTGCATGTTGTGAATTGTAGTGAAAATTACTGGTAGCATTGATTTCCTGACTGCCATACTGAATGAGCTATAGAGCACTTAAGAACTCATGGCTAAATGACCAGCAGGCTTCTCATATGAAGATGAAGAGGACTTTCTTTGCAGTGATGGTCACATTAGTAGCACTAACGGTGACTCCAGTGACGAGGAGCGCAGAATTGGCGATGAAGTGCAAGATTATGAAGACATGGAGGCCCTGCAACAACATCGACAACCTAGAGGAACTACAGGAGCAGCCTCCATCAAAGGAGTCCGGCCAAGAAGGAGTTGCACAGGGCTGACGACTAGTACAGCACAGGTAATGTTGGCATCACAATTTCTGTTATTTGTTGTATGCACTCAGAAATTGCAGCTTCATGCAAGCCCTAGTCTAGTACATTAGCTTTGAATCCCCACACAAGAAGCACATGTTTTGCATTTTAGGACCCTGAGAACTAGGAGCCTTGAATTTCGTAGTCCTACTTCAGCAACATATTACTGAAAGTGCCGGCAAGGAAGATGTAGTTATGAAGGCTCCAAAAATGACCAGAAAATGTTAAGACCTGAGAAGGCAAGAAGCTGAGCTGCACTTCCAAGAACAGCACAGAAAAGAGACTTGTGTGGTCGAAATCTCAACACATCTCCATGAATATACCTCAGGAAAGCCTCCTCTTGCTCATCCGCAGCCTCTTCGTCCCAGGAATACCTAGCCAAGTAGAATCATGAATAGAACATAGCAATCAGAAAACTGAGTTTTCATGAACAGGAGCTTGCATAACTTTGCATGATGAATCGGTAATTTACAGAAATGAGAAACGTAGTTGATTATACTCTAAGTGAAAACCATAGTCTGATCGAGGTACGTACTTGATGAAGGCGTTCGTCAGTACCTCCATTAAAATGGTCGCTGGGAATCAAGTTAAAAGCTGGACAGTCATGCATGAGTTGATGATTGAGAACTAGTAGATCTGAAGGTGTTGCGGTAGGAACAAGTATCTTCAGTACTTCTCCATGTACTGGTCACAAAACTTGTCCGTTTCCTTCCATTTTGCGGAATACGTGGATTTCACAGATTGTTTCTATCTTCAGTGATATCCACAGTGAAAATCGAATGATAACCGACATTGATCTCCAGAACTTGGTCTTTGTTGAGATGTCGAACTGCACGTCTGTGAAATCAGTTTGTAACATTGAATAATCCACTGCTAGTCTGCTACATCGACGAATCCACTACTAGTCTGCTACATCGAAGAATCCACTGAGCCTAGTCTGCTACATTGAAGAATCCATTGAGCCTAGTCTGCTACATCGAAGAATCCAGTGCTACATCGACGAATCGACGAATCCAGGTTCTCGACGAATGTGCTACATCAAAGAATCCAGTGCTACATCGAGGAATCAACGAATCCAGGTTCTCAACAAATCTGCTACATTGAAGTATCCAGTGCTACATCGACGAATCTAGGTTCTCTTATACCGTACTAAGGGAAATGTGATTTAATGACTAGCATTCAAAGGGACGTGTGATTCTCCATGACATTTTAACCACTGCAAGTCCATGAAAATCAGCGTTGTATCCAGTTGGTGCTTGAATCATATGTCGATCGATGAATGCTTGAAATTTTAGGAAGACAGAACTTTTGAATTCACAAAGTCAAACACAAACTCAGTCTCTCACCTTAGGTCAAGCTCCTCTGGGCGAAGTTGCTCTGTTGTGCTCAGATGATTTCGATGTCAGTACCTAGGAAACTGACGACTTCATGTAAAGATGCTTGGTATTCTTTCGAAGTCCTGAAGAAGAACAAGTTACACACGAACATGACATAATGGCTTACATGCTTCCAACCACTTGTTCTCGAAGATGAGGATGCTTTTCAAAAAATGCAATTAAGACTATTGAGCATTCTGACTCCTCTCTCTCGCGTGCAATCTTTCTGTCACCACACATAATTTGTAAAGGAAGAACGATATCCCAATGCAGATGTTCCTAGTCAATACCTTGAATTCACTCACAATCTCATGTCTGTGCAGGCAAGTCGAGAAGGCCGGCAGCCACTGCGAGAAGGTTCAGCATTCGCGGAAGGAAGGAACGGCAGCGCCCTTGAAGCTCCTGTCCAGCGTCGCCGATCTGCAAGAAGCAAAGCAATTAGAAGAAGAACAGGTACATGGACTAATGAGGAACTGGAAGCAGCTTTAGCGGAAGTAGACAACGGCATGAGCATCAGGGCAGCGTCACAGAAGTATGCCATACCTTACTCCACTCTTCGGGAATGGTGCTTCGGCCAACGCACTTCACGCAAACGAGGTGCTCCAGCTATTCTGATGCCAGAAGAAGAAGCCTAGTTAGTACATTATGTGTTGGCGATGTGTGAGATGGGATTTGGCTTGACCTCCACCGCATTGAGATTGAAGGTATATGAGATGACAAGTGGTCGCTCTACTCCTTTCCGCAATGGAATTCCCGGAAAGAGTTGGCTCAAGTGGTGGCAGTGGCGGCATCCAGAACTAACTTTGCGGGTGTCTCAAGCATTGGCCTCTGCCAGGGCTGAGGGCTTGAACTCTGCAAACGCTGCTACATTCTACATGAACTTGGAGTACTTGTATTTACTTGAATCATAGACACCTGATAGAATTTGGAACTGTGATGAGTCAGGGGTGCAGGCAAGGCGAAATGGTGGAGCTCGTGTGATAGCACGGAGGGGGACTCGTTATGTTCATTCTGTTGTGCCGGATAAAAGGGAATGGTTGTCCGTGCTAGTGTGCATCAATGCTGCAGGGGCAACCATTCCTTCCTATTACATATTTCGAGGAAAACGCATCAGGCAAAACTTAGTTGAGTATTGCGAGCAGGGAGCAACGATGGCAGTACAAGAGAAGGCATGGATGACATCCTATCTATTTTCAGCATGGATATCACATTTCGTGAAGAATGTCAATGAAATGGGAGGCATTTCACCTGAAAAGAGGCACTTATTTATTTTGGACGGCCACAGCAGTCATGTGACACATGACGTGGTTTGTGAAGCTAAATTAGCAGGACTAGATTTGGTGACGCTCCCATCACATACCTCGCATGCCCTGCAGCCATTGGATTGCAACGTTTTTAAGCCGTTCAAGCAATATTTCAGAACCTATCGTGACTACTGGACAAGCAGAAATATCAGAGATTCACCATCAAAACAAACACTTGCTCACTGGGTTGCACTGGCTCTCAAAAAGGCACTCTCTATGAAGAACATCAAGAGCGGTTTTCGTGTGACTGGCATTTGGCCACTAAATCCACAAGCAGTGGATAGCCAGTGCAGTCCATCTAAAGCCTACAAGCAGTCCACAGTGGTTGACAATGACTCAATGGAGGAAGAAACAAATAATGCAGCAGGGACAGAAATGGAAGAGGAGGTCGACGAAGAAGCACCTGTTGAAACAGACATCGCTAACGAACTGTCACAACCACGTGATCCATTGGTGGAGCACTTCTTTGTCAATGGTGACGAAAATGACCCTCATATGCCTTCAGAGGTGGGTAGCTTGGACACCAGCAATGGCGCCATTGAATCCATCACACGCTTCTTGACATTGTCGACAGTCACGCCACGAGTTTGCAGCAAGGAACGGGAGCCCACCATGGATTTTAGCAAGTCACTTATGTTGACATCAGATGACTATATGCAGGCTGTAGCACGGAGGCGGCAAGCACAACTCAATGTTGTTGTCGAAAGAGACTGAAAACGAGCTGAAAAGGAGGAGCGCCAACGAAGTAAAGCAACACAGAAGGAACAAGACAAACGTGAACGAGATGAGGCGCGTACGGCTAAGGATTTGCAAGGACAAACACTTCGTGCAGAACGCGATGCAGAAAAAGCTAGGAGAGCGGCTGATCGCCTGCAAGGAAAGCGGCAAAAAGACTCCACAGCATTAGACAGGGTCCAACAACCATACACAACAAACATAATTTCTGAAAGCAATGCAATGTCTAGCATACTAGGGTTTCTTTTCTTTGCTCCATCATCATTCCCTCCCTTTGCATCTTCTTCTGAGCCCATGCATCCTTTTCAAAACTTTCTCTCCTCTCTGCACTGCACACTCCCATCAAGACCACAAGCAAGCCTTCCATATCCACTTCCAACAACCTACACTTACTTCTCACCAACAATCCAACCTCTCCAACTCTGGACTTCAATGGAACGAACGACTCTTTCAAACACAAGGCAAGGTCCACAAACTGCAACAACGTCGACAGACTTTGGTGGCGCTAGCGACGGCTGCGAACTTGAACGCCTTCACAGCGCCTTCATAGCGCCTTCGGGAGCCGTTGAAGCGCGTCAACGGATAGGAAGTTGAGCGGGAATTCGTGCCTTCTAGGATGACTACACGGAACTCCAGTGCCAACTCCAGTGCCAACTGTTACTTGTTTTCAATTTTAGAATTATTGATGACATAGGCTTTATGCTGTCAAACTGCCAATTAACATGTCCATAACTTTGCGTGCCTGACATAGTAAGAAGTACTCTTTGACTGAGCATTTTTTTATTACTCTACAGGTTGGACATGGGTCCATGCCACTTGGGCCCTTTAACAATTCATAGTAATTTTGAATCAAGCTATAAAATTTCGGATATTTTACTAGTCCTCCTCATTTCTATTGCTGTTTTCAGGAAAAAATTTGCTTCATGTTACAATACTGCACATCATATCTCAAATTGTTTAACTGACTAGTTATGGGTCCCTCTATCTTACCGGATGAACTTCGGAGCTGCCTAAATCAAATTGGAGCATGGAACTGCAAGAGGACAAGCACTGAAAATGGTGTGGCAACGCTTGTCAAGATGCTGATTACCATAGCAAACCCTAAACCGTCAACAATGACCAAATTTGTCAGGTCCGATTAATGCTAATAATAGTGTTAGGTGCAGTGCTTGATGAAGCATCTCACTCACTCAAAGTCCGGGCTAAGCTGATGTGGGAATAATGGAATCCGCCCACATTCTTACTGTGGGCTCCTTATTTACAAACCAAAATTCTTGTGAGCAGTTCTAGGCAAGAAACCATTTTCACAGGCAGGCGGCATCCTTTTGCAACAGCTCACAAAGATGTTTACTATTAAGAAACGTAGTTTCTAATGTGAACGCTCACCATAATGGTGAGTGACACGTGTCATGAAGATTAATGGGAATCTTCTTTGATGAATAGGAGAAGACAACTATTCATTGTCTCTCTCCTATTCTTCTATTGTATATACTTCAAACGCTTATGAAGTTAAGGTATTATTTTTTAGTGTACTTTGAGTGTCTTTGATTTTGTTTCGTATTCTATTCTCAACACGTTATCAGCATGCTCTTATGCTTGTTTGTTGATACGCTCTCATACTTTAGTTTACAACTTTTAGTTTTAATTTACAATTTTTTTTTGTTAAGGAGGAGGTTTTTGCAACCCCCCATCTGTGCACTCTATGACTCTTCCTCTGTGACTCCTCTATGACTTCCCTCCGACTCCCCTTCTGTGACTCCCCCTTCGACTCCTCTTCGACCTGCTGCCTCCGCCCCTTCTGGCCAGCCCGTCTCCCTCATCCGCCCAGTCCAGGCTGCCCTCTCTTTTTCAGCACCCCCCCTTCCTCCAGCTCCCTCCCAGCTTCCCTGCCATCCCTTCCTCCCCCCTTCAGCATACCCCCTCCTCTTCCAAACCCTAGCTTCCAACTTGTTTTTTTTATTTTAATATTTTAATATATTCTTTTTAATTTCTTATTTCTTTTAATATTTTTTTTTATATATTTCATTTTTTTTTACATATATATTTCTTTATCCTTATCTTCTTTATTTCTTTACCAATCTGATTTCTTTATCTTTATCTTACCTACTCTTTATCTTTATCTTTACCAATTCTTTATCTTTATCTTATCTTCTTACTTTACCATTATCTATATTTTATTTTTACTTTTACTTTTATTTTATCTTCTCTTTTCTTTATCTTCATCTTCCATCCTTATCTTTTATTTCAAAAACTCTAATTTTCTTTTTCAACCCTAATTTATCTACAAAGCCATTTTCATTCTACATCATGACTACTTCGACATCTTCAGTCGCTACATCTACGACTATTCCGGTGGCTGCTACTATTATTGAGCCACCAAGGCTTCAACCTCTTCTTTTTACACAACTGGTAGCTGACGGTAGCAATTATCTATTATGGGCGAGGACAATCAAAGCACATATATTTGCCGAGGGACTATCAGACGCTATTAATTTTGACACTATTCCCACTGTAAGTGTCACTACTCCTACTATCACAGGTTCCACTATTCCTTCAGGTTCCACTGTTCCTGCTACCACTGTTTCCGCTTCTACTTCCTGGAAAGCTTTACTTTTGCTTCGTCGCCATGTTGTTCCTACATTACAACATCAGTATTTAGAGATAAAAAAACCAGATGAGCTTTGGCAGAAGCTCAAATCTCGTTTTGACCATCAGAAAACGATGTTCCTTCCCAGAGCTCTCCACAATTAGACCCATTTACGAGTGTTGGATTTTCCAACACTTGTTGCTTTTAACAATGAATTGTACCGCATCATATCGCAATTACGGTTGTGTGGTCAATCCATTACCGAACAGGAAATGATTGAGAAAACTCTCTCAACATTTCCACCAGTTTCTGTTGTACTTGCCCAGCAGTATAGAAATATGAAATTTGAAAATCACTCAGATCTCATGTCTCTATTACTTCTTGCTGAAAAGCAAAACGAAATTCTTCTGCGCAATGCAAAAGCCCGTCCTATTGGAACTACAGTACCAGAGTCTCATGCTGTCAAGGTTTCTCATTTCAAACCTAAGTCATAAAAATTTAAGAAATATCGTCATAAATAGTCCAGCGGTTATGGTCAGAGTCATGTGCATAAGAAGAATACCAATTCTTCTTCTCAAAACCATGGTAAGCGTCCGTCAGAGACGCGTACTTGCCACAAATGTGGTAGAGTTGGCCATTTGGCCAATGTTTGCCGTACATCAGACTATTTTGTCAAGATGTTCCAAGAAACAAGAAACTTCGAGCTTAGGGTCGTGAAACTCATACCATGGATGCGTCTATAGACCCGTATGGAGTTGAAGATTTTGAAACACATGTTGTTGAGGATACCTCCACTGGTGAGTCTTGTGATGCGCTCCTTGACTCTGCAACCACACATACTATTTTGCAACATAAACAATTTTTTGATGCTGATAATCTTTCAACTTGGCAAACCAGAAATTTAATAACTATGGTTGGATCGAATGTGTTTCGTTTCCAGAAGGGACCAGCAAAGGTGATTTTGCCTGAGGGCACCACCATAACATGTATGCATACTATGTTTTCTCCCTCTACGCCTCGAAGCCTGATCAGCTATCGAGATATCCACACCAATGGTTTTCACCTCTCGACCAAAAATCTAGATAGGCGAGAGGCTCTGGTTTTTGTACAAAATAATAAAGTAGTGGAAACAGCCTTTGCTGCGGCTAATGGCTTGTATCGGATTCCAATCCGACCACCATCTGTATCTAGTTTTGCTTTATCTTCTAAAGATAATAAAATTTCACTGTGGCATGGAAGACTTGGTCATCCAAGCTCCACTTTATTTCGGAAAATTCTTCCATGTGTTCTTGGTCATAATTTACAACCCGCTGATGTAAATTCAATGACACTATGTTAAGCATGTGTACAAGGCAAATTTATTGCCAAACCATCTCTATGAAAGCTGCCCAGTGAATTACCACCAATGCTTTCAAGATTGCATGGTGATATTTGTGGTCCTATAACACCCATGTTTGGACCATTTTGATATTTTTTGGTTTTGGTTGATGCATCAGGCAGACAATCTCATGTCTCCTTACTATCAACCAGAAATTTGGCTTTTGCCAACTTACTTTCTATGCTTATCCGGTTCATGCTTATCCGGTTCAAGGCTCATTTTCCTAATTATCCAATCAAAACGCTTCGGATGGATAATGCTCAAGAATTTCGATCCAAATCTTTCGAAGATTATTGTATTGCTACTGGAATTGATCTGATATATTCAGTTCCATATGAACATGCTCAAAATGGATTGGCGGAGTCTTTCATCAAGCGAATTCAACTTATTACGAGGCCTTTGCTTTTACATGCAAATTTGTCCGCATACATGTGGGGACATGCAGTTCTACATGCTGCAACTTTGATTCGACTTCGTCCTTCATCTGTAGAGATCGCTTCATCACAAGAACTTCTTTTAAGACGAATTTTTAATGTCTCTCATTTGCGAGTATTCGGATGCCGTGTTTGGGTTCCAATTGCGGAACCTCAAAGTCATACTATTGGCACTCATCGCCAAGAAGGCATCTATGTTGGATTTGACTCTCCCAGCATTATTCGATACATTAATCCTTCAACTGGTACATTACTTCGTGCGCGTTTCGTAAACTGTCAGTTTGAAGAAGACATATTTCCATCTTTAAGAGCAGGAGCATTTATTCTAGAGACTTCTTCTAGTATTACATTTCAAGCACCTCAAACACTTACATCAAATCCTGATCCACGATCATCCTTGGCTGAAATTGAAGTTGCCAAAATTTTGCATTTGCAAAAGATTGCGGATCAAACTCCTGATGGTTTTAATGATGCGCCACGGATTACAAAAACTCCATTGAATGAAGCCCGAAATCTTCCTGCTCGAGTTTTTGTACCAAATATTACAACTATTTCTACTCCTCAATTTTTGAACAAACAGACTCGTGGACCAGATAAGCAACCACGCAAACGCAAGATAATCTTTGATGCTGCTAATCATTCTCTATCTATAGCAACCACTTCCGATTTTATTCATTCATCTAATTCTAAAGAAGATGTATCTCACTTGAACACAGAATTATCTGTGATGTACTGCGGTACTGGCCACATATGGAATAGAGCAAGTATTGACATGGATGAAAATTTCATTTCTATGATTGTACAACATCTTTCTTGTGAGAAAGATGATCCTGAGCCACGTACTATTGAAGAAGCAATGAATCGCTCTGACTGGCTCAAGTGGAAAGTCGCTATTGAGGAGGAGTATGAATCTTTGCGCAAGAGACAAGTCTTTGGACCTATCGTGAATAATCTTAACTCACGACCTCTTGGATACAAACTTGTTTTTATACGCAAACGAAATGACAAAGGTCAGATTATTCGCTACAAAGTTCGTCTTGTTGCTCAAGGATTTACACAAAAGTTTGGCATTGATTAGGATATCACGTATTCACCAGTTATGGATACTATTACCTTCCGATATATTCTCGGAATGGCAGTTCATGCCATTCTTGAGATTTACCTTATAGATGTTGTTACAACCTATCTTTATGGCTCACTTCATGCAAATATTTATATGAAAATTCCTCCTGGTCTTGAAACCACCAGCCCAAATCCACCTATCTTTGGCAAACATCGTGGCGTGAAATTACAACACGCATTGTATGGTCTTAAACAGTCTGGACGTATGTGGTATCAACGACTACGGCAATTCCTTATTGAACATCATTTCATAAATGATGCATTACTTCCATGTCTCTTTATCAAAAGAGACAAAGATGGATTTGTAATTATTGTTGTCTACGTTGATGATTTGAACCTTGTGGGTACCAAATCTGCATGTGCTGCTGCTACTCAGCTTCTTATTCGCGAGTTTGAAATGAAATTACTTGGCAAAACCTCTTTTTGCATTGGTTTACAAGTTCTACATATGCAAGATGGCAGCATTTTTCTATCTCAATCTACTTATACCAATCGAATCCTTAAAATATTTAATATAATTGACGCTTATTCTTTGTCTACACCTATGGTTGGGTCAAATCTCACTCAAATAGACCAAAAAAGGGGTCAAACACATTGAAATCTGCAATGTATCTTCTTTATAGCTATTGTTTTTTAATGCTAATCTATTAAATTTAGTCATTTTAGTCCTTTTCTATTAGTAGTTCAAGGCATGTTAAGACTAATATTTTTCTATTCACAAAATAATCTAATCTTCTTTACTAAAGTTCAAATTGAAGTTCAGATATCAACATGTCAGGTTTTTCAATGGTAGAAAAGGGGTTTAATTTCTAATGAATAATAATGTGATGAAATTTTAAAAAATCATATGTATATATATATATATATATATATATATATATATATATATATATATATATTCATATGATAGAGTAGAAAAGGAATCATTTGCTACAATTTAAATATTTTTTCATTTTCTATAATATTCAGAAGTAAAAACATTTGAACGTCTTTTTCAATAGAAAAACTAGTTCAAATGATGATTATGATAAAATAAAAAGTGTTTATATTATTTACATAAAGGTCCCTATAAAATCAATTTTTGAAACTAAATGTTTAATTATTTTTAAAGATTAAATCAAGAATGTGTCAAAAATCAATAAATTGATTAAAAAATTATACTATTTTTAGTCCAAAATTTAATCACTAGAAATTCTTTTTCATAATTGTATATTTTAAAAGATTAAAAAATAAGGATAAAAAAATCTATTTAAAGTACTATAATTTAACAAAGACACTAAATTTAGCTTTAAAATTGGTGATTTACAACTTTTAAAAGATTTTTTTTATGAAATTTTTTCTTCATCCCTTTAAGACAATGCATTTCTATTTTATTCATCAATAAATTTTTAAAAATAATAACAACATCAAAGTAATTGAGACCTTCAAAAGTTTAAAAAAAGACTTAAGTCTTGTCCTTACAAAGTAATCCCAATGGTACCTTTGAGTGTGGTTTGACCCGGTTGGTCGAAGTATCAAAGAAGATGATCCGTATCGCCCTTGCGAGAAGGAGGAGGAAACATTGGGTGAACAATATCCATACCTCACAGCGATCGGAGCACTCTTGTATTTGGCTACATCCACAAGGCCTGATATTGCATTTGCAGTTAGTGTCCTTGCAAGGCATAGTTCTTGACCGACACTTCGCCATTGGAATGGAATCAAACATATTTTCCGTTACTTGAAAAGAATTGAAGATTTGGGACTTCATTACACTCGATCTGCAGATCCAACATTGGTTGGATATGTTGATGTTGAATATAAATCTGATCCAACAACATCCAAATTACAAACGGGTTATGTTTTCTTACGACATGGAGCTGCAATTTCTTGAAAATCAGTGAAGCAAACCATTACTGCTACATCTTCTAACCACGCAGAAATTATTGCTTTACATGAAGCATCTCGAGAGTGTATTTGGCTACGATCAATTGACAAGTTTATTCTAACAAATTGTGGGTTGTCATATGATGATTCTCCAACTGTCTTATATGAAGACAACAGTGCTTGTGTTGCACAAATGCAAATAGGTTTTGTTAAAGGTGACCGAACAAAACATATTGATCCGAAGTATTTTAGTTTTACACATGATTTGATTACTAACAACACCCTGGAAATCAAGAAAGTGTCATCAGCTGATAATCTTGCTGATCTTTTCACTAAGGCTCTTCCATTATCTGTTCATCGCCGACTTATTCATGGCATTGGTATGCGGCGACTTAATATTTTAGAGCAAGAGATTCAATAAGTTTTCTTTATGAAAATTTGTAAACCTTTTGATATCGTTCCATAGTTTTTTCCCATTGGGTTTTATTATGAGAATGGATTAATAAAGGTGATGTACTCTTTTTCCTTCATTTGTGGTTTTGTCCTTGATTATAATCAAGGTTTCCTCAGATAAGGTTTTAATGAGGCAGCAACTGTAAACTCATGAGATTACGGAAATTACATACAAAAGGTGGGGGTTGTGGTGAGAACCACGGTTTACGATCAATGCTGGAGCTTGTTAACCATCTTGGGGTGCCCTGCATCTTGTCACATCACAGCTCAGGGGTAGGGTAGCGGATCGGCTATTTATTCTTGCCTCACTAGCAATGCCAAGCCGTAAGTTTCCCAAATCAATCGACGAGGCCGACGAGTATCGAACCTCGGACCGATCGGTTGACCACCGACTTACAAAACTAGCCGACCAAGTCCACCACTTGGCGACAACGATTGGTTTTTGATTGATTTTATACATACCATCGACTAGTTTATATTAGATTATTATTTTATAATATTTTACTCATATTATGCTAAGTGAGGAGGAGTGTTAAGAAACGTAGTTTCTAATGTGAACGCTCACCATAATGGTGAGTGACACGTGTCATGAGGATTAATGGGAATCTTCTTTAACGAATAGGAGAAGACAACTATTCATTGTCTCTCTCCTATTCTTCTATTGTATATACTTCAAACACTTATGAAGTTAAGGTATTCTTTTTTAGTGTACTTTGAGTGTCTTTGATTTTGTTTCGTATTCTATTCTCAACATTTACGAATCTTGTTTGCTGATTTTGAGTTTTGTCCTGACATTTGTAGGCACTGGCATGACTTTGTGACACATTATTTACTTCAATCGCTAAATTTGGGCTGATGTAAACAGTCAAGTAACTTACAAAGGAAATTCTTAGCTTTTGCATGAGGATGCAATGTTGATTTTCTTTCTTCTGATTGCTAAATCTCACAACAGGCTCACCTCCATTATCTGATGACTTGATACTTGTTCCAGATCTAGATGATGAGTACCGACCAGTGATAGAATTTTCAAGAGTAATAAGAAGAATTCGTTAGCAGCTGTTGCAGCAAAATTCTCATCATTGTCGAAACTATGATATCATTGAGACTGGAAGCAAAGGATTTTCTCTGACCTCTGTGAAGTAAGTTAAGCTTAACCCCTTAACGCCTCAATCCTTTTTCAAATTTTGACACATTTTTGCTTATATCTTTGTACAGTAATACCATTTACCAAAATTTCATGAAATTGGGCATAAAAGAAGGTTGTCTTTTCAAGATTCAAGTGTTACATTGGATGAAACAACGCCTGCAAGCCCTCTGTTCATCATCCAGAATATGGACGTCGGAGCGTTTAAGGGTTAATCGCTTGTGCATTCTTTTCAAATTGATACTAAGGTTCACTCACCCAATTTAAGCTTAGTAACCCTAAGTTTGAAATTATTGTGTTTTTCAGTCCTAAAAAGTGATTAAAAGCTGGGCAGTAATTAGAAAATGATTGATTGGGTAATTAGGATTTATTCGCTTTCGATGCGTAGTCCAATATAGAGCACAAATATGCTATGAACTATATTTGTCCCATAGCATTTGGAAAGCTTTAATAAAACACCGAGATGGGATTGCCAACATTTTGGAAATATTTTTACTATCAAAAATTTGAAAATATTCTAAGATTTTTTTGTAAAAATTTTCAAACCATTTGGCTTAGAGAATTGATAAAAATACAAATTTTGTATCTACTATATTTGAACTTTATGAATGGCTAAACTTTTTCTTACATTGATTTGTGAATAATTACTAAACACTTGTTTGATGGTGAAAATATTAATAATTTTTCTTAATAGTAAATGTTTTAAAAGTAGTCAAACTTGCAAAGAACATATTTGAATTATGCCAAAGTGACTCATTTGTAACAATGGTGCTAATCTAATAAGGTCCTAATCTTAAAGACCCAATCAACTATTTAGTAGTCGTTGCGTACTTTGGGCAACAATTTTAGGCATAATTTCTTTTTCTTTCAAAAATTAATATTATTCATACAAACCTAATTGGGTTGTCTTTCTATTTCTATATTCAAAAATAAGATCACTACAGTCAAACAAAAATTGTAAAGATAATAGCTCATAGCGTTTAGTATTTTACCTAGTGTTAGAAAGTTTATTATTTGAAAAAAGTGTTGATGTTTTGATTACAAATTCTTATGCTTTTTATTCAAAAATCAATTGAAACTAGAAGTTCAACCAATCATAGATATTTTCAAATTCTAAAGATAGTAATTGTATAATTTCTGGTGAATATTTGAAGTTAAATCTTCAAAATTTATTTGAAGAAAATCTATAAATAGATTTGATTTTTTTACCCTAAGGATACTTTTTATTGTTCATACTTCAATTGACTTTTTTGATACAAACTTCAAAAAAATAATGAAACTTATATTTTATAGCATGTTTGCATATTGTCCCAAACCCTCAAGTCTTTAGTTGATTAAGGCCCAATTATTGACTTAATTTCAAAATCACCAAAATCAAACAATAAGCTTGAATATTAAGATCATTCAATTGGGCCCAAAGGCTTCATTTTGAAAATTAAACCAATTATCTTTTACATCCAATAGCTACTTATGTGTCACTTTCATGGTAGTGTTTGGGAACCAAAAACTTGGGCCTAAGTACTAACACTTGAGTTACTATTATTTTTTATTCAATTTTTCAACTTGAGCTAGCCCCATAGATTGTAAATTGGGCTAACCTTGAATAAGGTTCAAGCCTTAACCACTTTGGGATGTAGAGAGTATGCCTTGGCCTCAATTTCTAGTATTTCACATTTTTGTAAAGGTTCCCTTGTATATTGGGGAAAGCACAAAATTATAAACACCTTAGAAAAGTCGTGGATAAAAAAAAATTATGAGATTAAATAAATAAATAAATAAAAAGATAGAAACTAAACATAAGTTAAGAATATGTTTTATGTACATATTGACATTGAATACAAGCTTCTTTGTATAGAAGGCTTCGTGTCAAGCATATTTTGCTAAGAAATTATGTATACATCTTTGACTTCATATAAGAGTTGTCAAAAAATAGTTATCATATGTGCTCCATTGAGTTGTAGAGTGTGTATATTGATAAGTGGATTTGTCTTAGATTCTTCAATCTACTTGCTTGAGTTTTATGATGAAGATTTGTAGCAATGCAGCAAGGCAATTTAATATTCTGGATTAAACTACAACTATCAATTAGAGAGTTTTTTTTATTAGATAGCAATTGAAAGGTCAAGAGTTTAAGGTGAAAATCTTAAAAGTGCAATTAGGAGAAAACAAAAGAAAAATTTTAGGAGAAAAATAGGGATTTTAAACTAAAAATGAATTTAAGCAAGATTTGGTAAAGTAATCAAATTAGGCAAATTGTAAGATGGTCATAAAATGAAAACCAAAATACAAAAAAGTAGAAAAATAAAATTAGAATTATATAGTAAACCCAAAAGATAACAAGCACAAAAAATACAAAACCCAAATGAAAACAAATTACTATGGGTTGGAATTGTGTTCAATGTAGAACTTTAGACCTCATTTTTGCATAGTAGAATAACTTTTTTCAGAAAAAATTGATTGGAAAAATTTGGAAAGTCATGCTAACTTTCATTTCCAAACTTTCATTTGAGATTTCAAGTTTTTAATCAAAAGTTATGGACAAAATTAAGAGAGGGGTTGGAAGGGACATTTTCTTCTAGGGGAGGACACTCCCCGCGCTTTACAAAGTGACCTGCGGCGAAAAATAGGGTGGATTTAATTCATCATAGGTAAAATTTATAAAGATTTTACATTTAAAGAAGGGGACTTAAAAAGTGACATGTCTTTTATAAGTAAAATAGATACCCGAAAATTATGGTCCATTAATTATTTTTTAAATGTAAAATAGGGGCCAAAGAATAGGATCCAAGGAATTCTATTTACTAGGTTCAGTTATGGTTATGCTACAGTACTAGTAAGATACAGGTACTATACAAATCTGAAGTATAACTACAACATATCTTGTAGTCAGTCGATGAATGGGGTAGTTTCCATCTGTTCTGTCTGTTAAGTTTAACGACTACTGCTAGGGTTTAGGCGCGAACGATAATTTCGAGGTTGGGAGGGAGGCGCGGCAGCGTGTGTTCACGAATTTGTTTGCAAATCTGGGTGCGGTTGAGGGTTAATCACGCGATGAGTTCTCCAGCTTCTTGAGTGACGGCAGCGTGTGTTCACGAATTTGTTTGCAATCTGGGTGCGGTTTAGGGTTAATCGCGCGATGAGTTCTGCTGCTTGTTGAGGGACGGCAGCGTGGAGATGGTGTTTCCGATTCGCGCGATCAGTTCTTCGGCTGAACCGTGGAGGCTGCTCTTGGGGATGGCATGCGCTTGGTTGTGGGTGCGCGATCAGATTGGTGGTGGGCTTAGGGTGAGGAGGTGAACGAAGGGGTCGGCGATTCCTTGTGCGGGGGCGCTTGCTTGTGTGTGCGCGATCAGTTGTTTGTGCCCGATCAGTTGTTTGTGCGCGACCAGTTGTTTGTGCGCAATCAGTTGTGGAATTCTGTTTTGGGGTCAGCGGCGTGACAAAGGTGTTCTCGATTCCTGGTGCGGGGTTTGCTTTTGAGGGGTGCGCGATCACCGATTCCTGGCGCGGGGTTTGCTTTTGCGGGGTGCGCGATCACCGATTCCTGGTGCGGGGTTTTGCTTTTGCGGGGTGCGCGATCAGTTCTGCCTGGTGCGGGGTTTGCTCTTGCGGTGTGCGCGATCAGTTCTGTCTGGTGCGGGGTTTGCTTTTGCGGTGTGCGCGATCAGTTCTGCTGGGGTGTGCAAGGTTCACCAGCGTGGAGGATGGTGTTCGGGATTGTTTTAGCTTGCTCGTTTGTGCGCGATCAATTGTGGTGGTGTGTTCAGGTCAGCGGCGTCACGGAGTGCGGGTGTTGTTCGTGTGTTCGTTTGTGCGGGTGTGTTTGTTTGTGCGGGTGTGTTTTCTGCTAGTGTGTTCACGACGGTGCTGGGGAATCTTCGGGCGGGGGTTCTGTATGCCTGCGATTTGTTCTGGACTCGTGTTCACGGCACGGCAGCGTGACGAAGGTGTTTGCTATTGCTTGTGGAGGGGTTGTTTGGGTTTAGGGTTGTTTGCAGCGGTACTTGTTGAACGAGATGGCGACTTGTATCAAGCTATGGACGATGGAGGAAGACTTCGGTGTTGCAACTCTGTACAGCAAGGTGAAGGTTTCAGCCGATGAAACCTACGCGTCTTTGAGGCTGCGTCTGGAGGACAAAGCGGCGCTCGAATGGCCATTCGAATTCTGGGACAACGATGATCAAATCAGAGTTCCGCAGAGGATGGAATCCTTCAGCGACATGCCTGGACATGTTTATGTGCTGCCCCTGCGTGCTGCGGGCGAAGACAGATCTTCCAAGTGTGGATGATGCACAAGTGAAGGATGAGTTGTGGAGGATCGCATGAATTGCATGGACCGTGAGGATTGGTGGAGTCGCTGAACATGGCTGTGGGCACAAACCAGTTGAAGTGCTTCTTCAAGTGCAACCGGTTGGCCCTAAACCAAATGCTATTCCTTATGCAATTTTTTTGAATGCATGTGCACATCTTGGGGCCTTGTAGAGCTGAAAGTAGAGCTGAAAGGAGGACTTCAGTCACATTTGTGTGTGAGGGATGCACTTGTTCACATGTATTGGAAGTGTGGCATCTTTTTTGATGCATGACTGTTTTCTGAGAGGCTGCTGGTTTTGTCAATCAGACTTGTGACTTGTGATTTATGGGGTGCAGTGTAATCACTTGGAATGTGATGATTGGTGGATTTGCAGAACATGGTTGTAGGAGTGAAGGAGCTGATCACTTCTCCAATTGGTTTGGGGTGACTATGAGTCTCATGTACAAGTAGACATTTGTGTCATAGACTCTAAATTTTTTTTCACATGTGTTGGATGGCTTAGAACTGCAGCTTGTTGCCATAGTTCTTGTAAATGATTTGTAATGTTGTGTTTTTTAACACCTTTAGTACATTAAACTCTTTCATTACTTTTTCATTTGTAATGTTTGTGTTTTTTAATACATTTTGTACATTAAACTCTTTCATTACTTTGTCATTTGTAATGTCTTGCTTTTATTTAGCATTTGTGCATGTATTTGTCTTCAAGTATGCATTCTAATGTAAACACATCCATTTTTTGCCTTAAAGTTGAATCTTGTGGGTGTACAGGGCATATCTTGTCACTTTAATTCTCATTACTTGTTAAATTAGTTTTGTTCTTTATAAAGAAAATAGCCTCCAATAAATTCAGCCTATGTACGTATTATAAGTAAAGATAGGCATGATAATATGGGCTCTAGGGGGGTTTATAAGTAATTATAGGGGCCTGAAAATTCAAAAAAATAAATAAATACCCCCCCTAAAAATACCCCAGCGCCGCACGTGGTATCCAGAAAATACGAAGAGTGTCCCCCCCGTGATTTTCTTTTGACATTTTCAAATATTTTCTTTGAATTTTGTCCATAACTTTTGTTTAGAGTCTATAAATCTCCAACTTTTCTTAGTTTAACATTTTCTAAAATAAATTATTCTACTATGCCTAAATGAGGTCTGAAATTTTGTTTTGAGCAAAATTCCTGCTTTTGAGTTAAATATAAGTGGTCGAGATCCTACTAATCCTAATTTATATATCCCACATGGGTTGTTCTACCTACTACTACCACCCTACTTGTATAAAGATCTTGTCTTCTCTTTTCATATCATTGATAGTAAAAGGCAACATTTCAAGGTTGTTAATTTTGAATGTAAGGTAGTATGTTCTAACATCGCCCATCTTCTTTAAAGTGCCCCTATCTTCAGGTGGATGGGGTGATATTCAAATGGACCAATATAGCAATTGAATGCTTCAAGGAGAAATTGTTTTTCTATTGCAAGAGCCAATCATTGTTTTTGATTTCCGCACATCTCTTTACAAGTTGCAAGTGGACAAATTTTGGGAGACCTATGGTCACAAATAGGTGCCTATGTCCTAAATCTTTGAAAATTTATAAGTAATTCAAAAATGCTTAGAAAAATACAAAACCACATGTATTAGGTTTCACATTTATTTATTTTTCTCTGAAAAATGATCTAAAAATAATTCTGTCTACGGAAGCCTCTGAAAAAGGTGGACTAGCCCTTAAATGGTCACTTTTAGAGCATACTACTTTAAAGTTGATTTTTGTTACGTAATATTTTAAAGTGACAAACTTTAATTAATTGATGGTTCAAGAACAGCGTGGCAAATCTAGACCACCAATCATCAACATTCTTGAAATGTGTTCTTGAGTTTTCCATGAAGAATCTAGTAAGTGAGAACTTTAAGAATTTATGAGGAGAGCAAGGATGGGAACCAAGTTGAAATGTCTTCTAGAGGTCTCAAATCTCTTCTAATGAATTTGTTATTTTAAACTTTGAATGTTCATAACTTTTGCGTGTGATACCCAAATGCTGCATTCTTTGGTGCGTTTGAACTTCCTTTCACTTACCAACTAGAAAATTTGAAAGTTTGATTGGTTTAATGATAGTAATTAGGCACAATAACTACCTTGTATGAAGAACAAATTGTATAGTACAAACTTTGTCTTCTCATGCTTTCAAGAATTTTAGCTTAGACAACCACTCATAAAAACTGCAAGAATGGACATCTATGACAAAACAATTGGACAATGTATATATCTGGTCTTCCTCTTGTAGCAAATCTCTTTAGTTATACTTATATGAATCCATTCTTAGAGGCTACCACCCTTTAAAAACAAATCATATTATCATCTAGGTGGTCCAATGTCACTATATTGATTAAATAATTTTAAAAATATTTTTCCATTGTACCATCAAGAGTTAAGGTTCTTAGGTGGACCTCTACTTTCCATAATCAAAAGCATCTGAATAAAATATGTATTTTTCTAAATAAATGCTTTGCAAAAATCATAGTATTTAAAAAAATGCTTATCATACTTTGAAATTTTTAGCAAAAACGGAGATAATAGTGATATGTTAAGATTGTGGTCTAATTGGTATACTTCTTGAGTTCATATTTAAAGAAGTTTAGTAAAAAAAAGTCCAAATGTATTTAATATTAGGCTTTCAAGATGTTGCCTTATTACCTTCAGAAGTCTAAAAAGTGTTAAATTTCAACTTCTTCAAAATTTTAAAATGAAATAAAAAAATATTTTTGAAGCTAATTAGTTGAGTTCATGTGTTGGCCTCATGCCACAAAGCCTCACTCTTGGCTCTTGCACTCCTTAGGATTCCAACAAACACAAATTGGTTCTACATTGTCTTGACGGTGATTGGTATTAGCATATGAATATGTTGCAATACTAAAGAGTATACATGAACTTGTTTTGTCCAATAAATCTATTGGTATTAGAAAGATGAATTAGCTAACAATTAACAATAAATATTATTTTCTCTTAGTAGTTTTCAGATCACTAGAAGATTTTTCAAGCCATTAAGAGACCTCGAGTTCCCTGATGATCCCGGACTGTGGGAACGTTGCAGAAGCTGTAGTCTGACGTGGCACAGAGACTGCCATGTCGGTTTGCATTAATTAATTAGTTTAAAAAAAATATTATTATTGAATTTTTTTTAATATTTGAATTTGAATTTGAATTTTTAAATTTTAAACTTTTTTAGTTATTATTAAATAATCTGACTATTTGGCCATGGTTCGCAGCATGGGCAACCATGGCTAGGTCTCTCAGAGGCCTCATTTCTCCCCTAATGTTTTTTGTGCATGTTTTATAATTTTTAAAATTGAGCACAATTTCAATAGGCCACTCTGTACAAGTCACTAACAAGTAGTTCAAATGTTGAGAAGAAATAGGAAGAGAAATGAAAAGGTTCAAAATAAAATAAAATAAAATCCCCTCTTTTTTAAATACAATAAATAGGAAGATGAAAGAAAAGAGTTTTTAAAAGTAAAAAAACTCTCTCTTCAATTTTTGAAATAGAAAAAATAAGAAGAGAAAGGAAAAAATATTTGTTTTATATTTTTTTAATTCAACATTAAAAAAATTCAAAAGCACATAAATCAAAAATTGAACCCTAGAATTGAGACTCCACACTTTGAGGCTCAAGTGTTGAACTAGGGCCCGATTGAGGGCCTGAACTTATGCAAATTAGGCTAGCCTTCCTTCCAAGCCTAAGGCTAGTATAAACCAAGCCCAATAAGTGCATAAAAATCCATTGTAAAAACCCCTTCCAAACCTTGAATTCAAGAAATCTTTATTCCACCGACGGAGCTGGTGCTCCAGATGTTGACAGTTCTCAAAGGCCTCAGAAAACTAAAAAGCTGAAGTGCTAAACCCTAAAACACTAGGGTACGGATGAAACCCTGGGTACGGATGAAACCTGAACGATAATCGTCGGAGGAACCGACAGAACATTCTGGCGGTTAGGTCAATGCCGACTGAACGTCACTTGTTGCTTGTCAAGCACGTCAATTGGCCTTCAAAGGCATCCGAACACGAAAGGAACGGACCATGTGCAGTGGCTCTCAAAAGTTCTCACACTAAGGTAGGAGGTCCATAATTGGATCGTCTAAGGGTGAAACTGAATTTTGGGAAACTGAATTTTGGGAAGGTGAAACATTTTGAAATATTTTTCAGTAAATTTTCTTAGAAAGACAAGTGGAATTGACTTCTAACCCAAGTAGTTTCATTCTTTTTTTGGAGCTTTGTGGAATTAGTTATAAAATTTTGAAGTTGAAATGGCATAGGGCTCTAAGATGGCTCATCTCCTAAAATGTACATTGCTAAAGGCTATGAAAAAGCAACATATACAAATAGTGTACATTTAAAGAGGTGGGCCATTTTAAAACCTGAGCACTTTTAGAACCTCCTACCTTATCATATTGTACACCTCAAAAATCACACTCAAACCGACACCACTTTTTATGCCCTTATTAAGAGGGTGGTCCAAATTAAATGGTGATTTTTTGGTCATAAACCAACCTAAGTTGTTTTGTACTTTTGGGCACTCTTGCAATATTGGCTATGAATTTTTCAGGGTTGAAAGCACAAGGTACCTACTCATGCTATTAGACTCCCCTTAATTCTTAAAGGAAGGACTAGTGATCTTGGAAATCATCACTCCATTACTGTCTCGATTACTATGTGAACCATTTAGTAAAAAAATTGCAAAAGTATTCATTGGAAGTCAAACTACTATAGAAGACCTATCCTTTTCACAACAAAATTCCAAGGATGAATAGTTGCATTTCTATCCTATTAGAAAGATTCTCTATTATCTATCAGACGCCAAATGGACACCAAATGTCATCCTCGACATTTAAGGGTTAAACAAGTTGTCCTTATAGCATGAAATGTTTCACCTCCTCTTGGTTGCTTGAGGGAACTCATCAACTCTCATTGGTTGCTAATGATGGTACTAGGTGAGTGAAGGTGACATAACATTCTTGAATGGAAAAGAAGGGTGATCATTCTACGATTCAACTATTATAACAAGAATATTTGTATTATAGTCGGCCTATAATACATGGGTAGGTTTGCATTCAAGATGTTTTACTATAAAACTAGCCTTGATTCGTGGAAATTAAAGCAAAGGGCTTCCTACCTTGAAGTTCAAAAATATTATGAACCTTCAAGGTACAAATATACATTGCATAATAGGTGGTAATGCTTTTGGGTAGGTATAGCATTAGATGTTTTTTCAGGGGTGTAAAGGGCTATGAATTCTCGGGGTTGTGGGAACTAGGGAACTGCACCACTATTGCAGTATTGGTGCAATAGTCTGACGTAGTCGAAGTTTGGCCACATTACTGGAATTTTTTTTTTTAAATGCAAAAAAAAATCAATTTTTTTTTGCATTCTAAGAGTTTTATTTTTTATTTTTTTTATTTTTTAAATTAATATTCTAACAGGGTGGCGTTCTTTCCCTACATTTGGAACAACTAGGGGAATGAGCCTGGAACAAACCTTCTTTTGGCTGAAATAACATCTAATATTTAGGATATAGCTAAAAAGTATGAAGTCTTCCAAACTTTTGAACATTCATGTCCACAATGTCATAAATGTTGGAAGTATTCATTATACTAATTTATCTTATTAAAGAGCCAAGGTGCAAAATTAGTATCACTATAAATGATTTGTATTAGTGTTAATATATATGATAATATTTCTACATGCACTTATTTAAAATATTCTAGCTTTGGTAAATTAATGTAATGGAGGTCTACAATTAGTTCCCTAAGGAGGTCTTGGGTACCAACCTAAAATACTACAACTTTGTATTCTAAAATCTTTCTTCTACTAGTTACTTTAATATGCTCATTGTTATGATTTGTTGTTGCAATGGTCGTGGAGTAGTGATTTGAGCTCATCCCTCACTAAATACAATATATTTGTAAGAGGTTGGAAGGGGGATTTTTCTAAAAAAATTAAAAAATAGTTAGACTAACAACAACAAAAATATTATGTTGATGTTGACACTAGTTTGAAAAGTAGTTAAGTCGGATGAAAAATATCCAAAAGGATAAAATTGGTCAAATAAGGAACATTTGGTGATAGGAAAACAATACTTTGGTTTCAATTTAATATTTTTTGCAATAGATTTTATCATCTAGAAATTTGTCTAACTCCAAAGAATTGGGTCTTAAAAAGCCTTGTACAAGCATAAAGATTATTCTGATTTTTTTTTGGTCAAAATTGGTAAGTCACCTCATTATTATTCACAAGTTATAGAAAATTTATTTGTAGTTGTAAACTACCAATGAGTAAATAAAAATAATGATGTTACACTTGAAGGGAAAAAAATTTCAAATCTCTACATGACATTCGAAAGGCCTTTTGAAATTGCATGCTACAAAGTCGTGCAATTGAAGTCGATTGTAGATGTTTTAATTGAGACATTATAATTATTTAATGAAATTTACACATAGCACATTATATAAAATTGAATTTTGAATTTTAGAAATAAATTTTAAGATTATTTTCAATTGAATAATTTTTTTCTTAAAATCAATATGTAGTATAATAATAATTTAATAAAAATCTTCAAGGTTGTAAATTTTGTCTAAAATTGTTAGTATGCTATTTTTTGCATGAGACCTCATTGGTTGAAATAAGACTTCAAATTTGAATTTAAAAGATTTACTTTAGAACTTTCTATTCAAAAAATGATAAATAGTTAACAAAGTGAATAAAATAGAAATACATATTTCACTTTCATGCTATATAGAATTAAAACCTTGATGCTTACTTGCCCATCCAAAAATTTAGAAAAATACCCTCTACACACAAATTTGCACCAATTTTTTTGGTAGTTATACAATTTAGCAAATCAACTACAAAATCTTAAAGAGATTTTATTTGTTTATCATTCCATAAGATTTCATAAAAATTAAAAATGCTATCGTAAGATTTTAATGATCCGAAAGTTGATTCAAATTTTAGTACAATTGCCTCAATAAAGGAGCAATTGTTAATAAATCAAGGATTCCATGCCATAAAGTGTTTAAGAAATTCTAAGTTTCTTAAAATGTAAGCTCAAAACAATTACAACAAACTACAAAAGAATTTGGAGCCATGACAAAAGAAATATTGTCACCTAGGTGAAAAGAATCCAAACCAATAGTTTGAGGACCATGAAATATAAACTCACAACCTTTGTGAATTGTGTGCGCTAAACTCTAGTGTATGAATTTTGAGGTTAATAATGCAATGTGGGAATCATTGATTGTATATAGAATGTAACCAATGATCCTTAAAAACTTAATTATTTCAAGATAAAAAATAAGTAAATGAAGCTTTTTCTTGAAGCAATTGGGCCTGATCATGATGTAGAGATGGTTCTTTACGCTTCAAAAATTATCCATGCTAACTTCAAGGAGCCTTCAAGATTATTACTATTTAGCAAATTTGGTATAGAAATAAAGACATAGGTCCATGAGGTAAGTGCACCTATAATTAACACTAACAACTAGGTATATTTACTATTATAAAATTTAGATCATTTTTATGGGACCTTCAAAATATCCATGTCAGCTTTAAAGAGCCTTCAAGAATATTTCTATTTGGCCCATATGGTATAGAAATGAATACATTGGTCCACAAGGTAAGTGCACCTATAATCGACACTAACAATAGTTAACCCCAAAAGCAATTACATGTGTTTTGGCTCTCGGGGAGGGTTGTGAGCTCCCAACTCGAACCCCCCTTGAGAACCGCCGAAATCCGCCGTTCCCTGCTTGTGTTGACCTGGCTGAGAGATTGCTAGGTCAGTTTTTTCAAATAAAATAAAATAAAAAAATTTAACTTTGTTTCTCATTTTAAGGACTTAAAATTTTTATTTTTATTTTTATTTTTATTTTTTTTAAAGAAAAAATCTGACAGCGGCGTTCTTTCACTGTCGGGGGAACAACGCTGGGAACGACCCTGAAATGGACCTCTGGACCCCGAAATCTCTTCTAATGGTACTTAAGCCCAAAGTAAGGCTAATATCTTCATCTTTATTTATTCATTAACAAATTGAATTGTAAGATCCTTTAGTTAACTTGTTAGGGTACACCCTCCTAAAATTTTAGAATAAGAAACCTTACCAATTGCAAGATCTCTTCCCTTGGATTTCAAAAAGAAGTATTTTCAACTCTTTCCAAATGCTTAGATTTCATCTTTCAAATTTTTTACACAAAAATGTGTAGATCCTGCAATTTGTTACTCTCCATAATATGTTGAAGACATAAGTTGAAAATATATATAAAAAATTTAAACAAAATTATTTCATATTCATGCTTGAAAAAAATAGTAAGTAGAAAGTCAGAGGTAGAATATGATTTAAAATACTAAATTGTTAAGAATTTAGTTGTAGAATTGAAAATTTCCAATTCCAATGGTTGTGATTCCAATGCTTCTTTTTTTTTTTCAAAAATATTGAAAATTGAGTTAAATAAAGGACTTCAAAGTTTATTTTTAGAATAAAGATTCCAAAAGTGCCCACAAACTAAAATTCCTCATAACTTTCATCTTATTAATCAAAATAGAATGATTCAAAGTTTTCCATGTATATATAAATATAAGAAACCAAGTTCAAGTTTATCTATTTTTTTAAAGTGATTTTTTCTAAGCTACATGAGCTATCCACTAAGCATTAAAAATTAAATATCATGCAATAACTTTTTAACCATGTGGTCAAAAGTCATAAAAATTGTTGTGCCTTAAAGCTACTCCTTGGGTACATGTTGTGTGAAAATTTCAAAGGAAAAAAGAATTCATTCATAATGAGCTACCCCAAATCACTATGTTGCCAAGAAACATTGTTTAGGTGTTTAGGAGTTAAGCATATTTACTATTATAAAACTTATATTGTTTGTATAGTTAGCAATTAAAAAGGGATTCCAATGTATTCTAGTATGCATTATTTGGACACTATATGGATTAGTTATTAATTGCACCAAAAATTAACACTAGGCTTTACCAAGCTCTTTGCATTTGGGTTGTGTACATCTTATGTCATCAATATTTAAATTTTGGTTGCTTTCAAATAAAAATGTATGCATTGCATCTTGGGGTGTGATGAGTTTGGGTGCATATATTGAAGTGCATATATTGTAAATAACTTTAGAACTTTTATAAGACAACCTTCCTTTATGATTTATTATATGAAAATGGGATAAATATTGAAAACATACAAAGATATAAGCCAAATTGTACAAAAGTTCAACAAAGAATTCAAGCCTTTAAAGCTTAAGAAAATAAGCTCTAAATGCCCAAATTAGATGCTTCTATACTTACTTATAAGAGTTAAAATTCATTATTGTTGAAAGTTCTAAGAAAATAACAATATATATTAATAAAAGAAAGGAATCACAATCTACATTTTATAGCAATAAAATTATATTTTTGAAATAAGAGCAATCAACTAAAGAGAATTAAATTTTTTTTAAGCAAAGATATTTAAGAATGCTTAACCTTGAAATGATGGGTCGGTCATTGTGAAAATCATCTTCTCTAGTACACTAGGAATCGTTTGCTTAAGAAAACCAAATGCACTCATTGGAGCTCAAACTATTGTGCAAGACCTCCCCTTTTTGCAGAAAATTTCAAGGATAAACATATGCACTTTTGTTTTATATAGAAGGATTTTTTTGGGTCATCTATTGGCCACTTTTTGGCCTTTACATCCTCACAAGGTTAAATATTCTAGTTATGATAATGAAAACATTTATATTTAGTCTTGAAACCCCTCAAGGATAAGAGCACGGTCACGGTTACATGCTTTAGATTCGACACTCTTCAAATGTGGATGAAAAGCGCTATAGGCCCTTCACAATATTCTCTTGACACTTGATCCTAGTATGTCAAGAAATGGCCCTTGAAATCACAATTCATTTTAACTTTAGTTGCTTAATTTATCCTTTATTCTACTTGATGAGTGGTCATTTGACTATTTATGAACCATACTTGGTGAGTAAGGATGAGGGACAAGGAAATTGAAGGCCCTTCATAATTAGATGGAAAATTTGAGCGAGTCAAGTTGGGTGTGTAACGGTGGCCATGCTTTTAGAGTAGCTCCAATGTTGACTCAGGAAGAGCCCCGTAAACTTGTTCGCCCCGGATTTGTTGCCGGAGCAATAGGTGAGCTAGGCCTCTTTCTAACATACCACTTGCCTAATACAACAACAAATCCAAGAATGACAAACATGCTTTTTTAATTTTCCCGATTGAATCTCTTCTAGTTCTTGTCGTAGTTGGTGAGAGTGTAATTCCTCCCCTTGTAAACCCTGGAACCACCACCACTTGTCATTTTTGTTAGAGAATCTAGCTTCTAGTGTGCTCTTTTGTGCTTAGTAAATTGCTCCTAAATACTGAGCAAGGGCTCTCATGTGCAAAGTTTCAAAAAATGCCATTGGCTATAGGGGTTGCATTGGGAAGTGATTTTTTTGGAGAAGGGCGTTATAATAAGCCCAATTGGCACTGCTCCCGTGCTTGTTCCAGTGTTGCATTGGAGCTGCCCTAACTTAACACCCTCTCATTCTTCAGTTCCACTGCCCCTTCCAATCCACATTTTCTAAATTAACACAACTTCGACACTCACTCTATCTCTGCCACGAGTTGCCAAGTGGGAACACGGTCCCCTCCACCCCCCTACCGGGGAACGGAAGAGCGGTGCAGAAGAACGGCGAGTCGGCTATAAGTTAAAAGCCGGACGCTTCTCGCCGTCCTGCGTCATCGTCGTTGTCCTGGTGCGTGTTGTCTCGGGATTTGCAAGCGAGTCGTGAGGAATCCGTCGACGAGCGTGGGGCAGTTGTGTCCCTTGCGTGCCCTTCACTTTACTTCCCTTCAGCGTCGACAACTAAGACGCTCTCTGTGACAATTGCGCCGGCGGCCAGCAATTGTCACAGAAGCCTAATTGGAAACGAACTTCCAACATATCCCCGAGTGGACGGACGGACGAGTGAGGGTTTCTTTCTCCTTTTGCTCTTGCAATTTGGTGGTGGTGGTGGTGGTGGTGGTTGGGGAAGGGGTGGGAATTGCTTGCGATGTGATGGCGGACAACGGATGTGAGTTTTGACTCGATCTTGCGTCGGCTATCCAGGTTTCTCTTGGGGAGTGGCGGGGGGGTCTTCCTTGGGGTTTGAGAGAGTTGCATGAGTTGCGGTCGTCTGCTTTCATGCCTTTGATCGTCGACTCATGGAGGAACATTCCGTTGCGCACCTCTGGCGGTCTTTGCGTGATCGTAGTAAGTCAGAAAAAGAAGACATCTGGATGAGGCGTCGTGTAGGTGGGAGGGGCAGACTTCCGCAGGACTTGTTGTTGCTGCTCTTGATCGCAATTGTCATGTGATGCGATGTGATTGTTATGTGATGTGATGGCGTTGGTGTTGGTGTTGGTGTTGTCGTTGCCTAGGATGGAAATTGGCAGGGAGGGCGGAGGCGGTGCAATTGCTTTTGTCGGTGCCATTGGGGCTGACGGTTAGTTGTGGCGGTGGGATGTCCTGTAGGCGCGATGGAGAAAGAGACCAAGGAATGGGGAAATCAGGAGCAACGGACCACGTTGAACACGTTGAGGGTTATGTTTCCTCAGGTGAGAGAGGTTTTGTTGTTTTTATCTTTTCGTTGTGCGATGATGGACCTAGGGTTCGTCTGCTTTGTTTGGAAGTGTTCTAGGGTCTGGTTGTGAGGGGAGGGTTGATTTGTGGCGTTTTCGGTCTTGGGGCGGTGAATTACAATGCTCTGCTTCCTAATTTCGTAGGTGAGGTCACTGTCCAGGAAGTCGATCGGATGTTGAGTCGCATGCAGAGTCGATGATGTGTTTTGATTGCGATTTAATGCTTGCTTGGGATGATGAAATTTTTATATGTATATGTCGTGGCGCTTTTCCGTCTTTGGTCGGTGAATTAAAATGCTTTGCGTTTATTAATTCGCAAGTGAGGTCTGTTAAGGAATTCGATCATATGAGCTCGCAATTCGAGCGGGCGTATCAAACGATGCATTTCGATGTCTTTTGCGGTTTAATGCTCAAGCAGGGTAGTGAGAGTTCTTTATGTTGGTAACTTCCAACGACGTCGAAGTAATTCTTTTTCTTGGAGTTTCTGCTGGCTGCTGAAATCAGGGTATAACCTATGCAGTTGCATTGTGCAGGTGGATATCCGCATATTGAAGGGAACTGTGCTCGAAAGTAATGAAATCGATGCAGCTGTAGAGTTCATCCTTACAGAAGTGCTTGAGCAACCCTCGACGGGAAAAGTTGACGAGCGACTCGCGAAAGAACTCATCTCTGGGTCCTCCAGGTCGGCCGTCTCTGGAGGATTTAATGACTCGCGATCGGGTGTGCAGACCTCCGCGGCTATGAACAACAAACGATCTGCTGAAATGAAGATTGTTAAGAAGCGAGACCCTTTTAACGCATTCGACCTAATTGGCGACTTTTTCAACGTCGGTGGATCTTCTGTTGAGAGCAGGAGTAACTTTGTTGATCAATCACCTTTGGTTTTGCATGGCGATCCTTTGGCACTACGGTCTGACAAAGCAGTCGAGAGTTCGAAATTACCTGCTCCAGAATCATTACCTATCGACATACCAATTGGTAATGTCAGGACGACCGAGCAGGAGCAGCAGCAGGAGTCATTCACTTATGAATTCGCGCTCAAGTCACCTTGTGAGAAACTTCTGCTCTTGAGAAAAAATTCTTCGATATATATATTTTGCTGAGCTGCAATCTTTCGTTTGACGTGATGTACACCTTGTCTTTGGACGGTTGTCGTGAACTAATCGACTTGTTCTTTGTTATACAGATACTGTACTTTCAGAATCTTTGACCGAAAGTGAACCAGATTCATTAGTTCGTCATCAAGATAGTGGTCGAACTCGGATGGACACTGGAGCGCCGCTTTCTGGGTTTCTGTCTTCACCTAGTATTGATAACAGTCTTGCTCAACCACGTGCTGACGTTGAAGTTAAGGACGAAGCTGCATACTTGGCGGAATCTCTCTACGGCAGTGTTCTGGATCTTACGACTGAAGCGGATTATGCAGTGGCTGATGTTGGGACTAGCAGATTGGAAGACCTGCAGAGCGATGAGGAAAAACCACTGCAAAAGCACATCAGTAGTAAGGGCAGCAGATGGGCCTATGACAGCGACGATGACTATTCAGATATGCAGGACTCGAAGAGCTCTCTTTTGGCCGTGCCTTCTGGACAGTTTGATGAAGTGTCGAGATATTCGGGTGAAGGCAGTAGGTTGATGGAGTCTTCAGTTCTGGAAGAGACTTATGATGGCTTGTTCATCACTAGTGCCGATAGTGTGATGAATGGATCCTCACAGGTGCTTGGTGTTGATGCCCTGGACGAATTGGTGAATGGCGCAAAGTCTGACAAGGTTGGTTTGTCTGCAAAACGCATTCTTCTTAATTATTCACAAGTCCACTCCGTGGTTATGTTGTTTTGCTTTAAATCAATACAGCATATCGTTACAGGTATATCGTCACTTCAAGATCTGTATTCCGGGATGTAGGGAGAGGAGCTGAGTGGTTTAAAGTATGGGACACACCTCCTTGCTGGGGGATGAATTCAATTTTTTTGTCTGTCTTCCAGATGTTGCTTCAGATCCTGTTGGTTCTGAAATACTAATAGTATTCATTACTCTTTTGCTGGTACAGGATGCATTGGTAGAAGCGATTGAAGAGATGCGAGCAATGCGAGCTGCAGTTGAAGAAGCTGAAGCAACTGCACAACAGGCAAAGAAGGATGCAATAAATGGTGGACTGGATGTGCTTGCTGACGTCAAAGAGATGCAAGCTATGCTTGTGCGAGCTCGCGAAGTTAATGAGATGGTTTGTTTCTCGCGTTTCTTTAGCATTAGATTCCTGATGTAAGAAGTAGCAGTTTGGCCTAACTGAGGTAGCAAGGTCATGGTGTGATGTGTGTCATTCTGTGACTAGTTACCCAGTAGTTTTTATTGAATATTTCTCTAGATACCCTGCTCTGGTTTTTGCTTGAAGTAATTCACAACATGCATGCTACACTGGAGTGAGGTATAATATAGTGTAGCATTCATCCCTCTCTTGGGTTACTGTGGTTTCTATGATTATGTTCATGGGGATGGTTTGATTGATGTCTGTAGCATGCCGGCGAAGTGTACGGGGAAAAGGCTGTGCTTGAAACGGAATCTCTAGAGCTCCAACGTCGACTTGCTCAACTGAAGGCAGAGAGAGAGAAGGCCTTTCTTGCAGTTCAAGAGGTATTAGTTCTTGTTGTTTTTGTGGTAGATAGAGCGTGACTGTTCTTTGTGCATCTCGCGGAGGGTATAAACGATGTTGTAATTCTAATTTTCTTCTTATATTGTATGGATGTCATGTTCGATTATTCATAAAGTTGTTCTTGTATTATCTTTATCATTTTGAAATCCTTTTTTGTCTTCTTTACCTTTAGGTGCAAGTTGCGAGGATTGTCCAGAAAGTCGTTGGTATTTTAGAAAAGAATTTGAAAACCTCTACCTGATGATTTTTGTATGAATTTCTGTGGCAACTAGATGCGAGCAACTCTCCAAGGACGTATTGACCATGCGAATGCGGAGAGAGAGGCTGCAGAGACGGAGAAACGTTTGAAAGAAGAAAGTGCTCGATCTATGCTTGCTATAGAAGAAGAGCAGATGGCTAAGGTTGCTCAAGAGTCTCGAGATCTTGATGCGGAAGAGGAGGCTTGCACTAAGGTAGGGAATAGCGTCTGTTTTAATTGTTGAGATGTAACATATCTTTTTTTATTGCCAGTTTTAAGGTACAATTTACACTTGTATTCCTTCAACTAACCTATTAATCCTGTTGCTGCAGTTGCGGGACTTCCTGATCAACCGGGGCAGCGTTGTGGACTCATTACAGTAAGTGTTAGTTCAGTTTCGAAGATGGTTGGAAGTGGATCCCCGTATTTGAACTATGGTTGGATTTATAGGATTCGTCTCATCAATCTTACTTTCACAATATGCATTTGTTAACCTGAATGTTGTACGGTGTGATATAGGGGCGAAATGGCAATTATATCTGAAGATGTGGAAGTCGTAAAGAAGCAATTGGACGAAGGCATTTTGTTTGGGGAAAACAGCTTCCTGCAGATGCTGGGTTCCCGGTCTCTTAGCAACTCGGTTGTGTCCGGGAAAGATGGCAGTGTGAAATTAGATGACGCCGGAAATAGTCAATTTGTTGCCCTGAGCCAATCAGGCAGCAGCTATCAAAGCGCTACCAGAGCTGGAGAAGGTGGGGATAACACCGAGGATCTATCGAACTCTGAACTCGCCGAAGCAGTCTCCAGGATTTCCCTCACCAATGGTGGAAGAGATGCTGAAGAGTCTCAAAGGACTGGATCCGCTCAGTCCAATACCGACTCAGGTGACGATGAAGGCTGGCAATTTCTTGAAACGTTATCTGCCCGGAGCAATAAAAGCCCCATCGCCTCTCCAAATTCAGGGAAGCGGATTCGCTCAGAGTAATACTGATCCCGGCGATGGTAATGGCTGGTGAAACATCATCTACTAATCTATTAAGAGCAGCGAAGGTCTTTATCTTTCCTCCAGGGTTTAGTGAAATTGAGAAAGGTTGAGGCTTTTGCAGTTTCACGGCAACTAGCAGGGTTGAAATGTTTTCCTATCACCGAGGAGCTGAGAGTTTTTCAATGTTTGAATTTCCTTTTTTACGTATTATTGTAGATATTCGTGTAGTTCAATAGCAGAAAGTCATGGTACCAACTGAGCTGAAGCTTGCTAACGACAGGTTGCAACTGCCTGTTGGTGAATCCACTTTTTCTGCATTTTGTTCATGTAGTTTGGGCCTAATAGGAGGATAGTAGTTGCAGGTTTCGTCCTTGTTCTACAGTACCAGAATTTTAAATGTACAGATACATTTTAAATGTACATTCAGGCACTCGGATATTTGTGTTACGTAATTTGTGTGGTTTATTGTTTTAAGTTGATTGGTAGCTCTGAGAATTTCATTTATATAAGACAGCAAGGTTATCTCCAGGAGGGAATTTGGAAATCTCAATTTTGTTTTTGGTATGTGTCCCGGCCGGTCATTTCTCCTGCAAGTGAGTCGATTTCCAGGAAGTCATCAAGAGTTTCATTTGCAACTCAGTAAGGAAGTGGCACCTTAAGTGTCAGCATAAGCGTTTCAGCGTCTTCCGTGTGACCATCTCGTGAATTTTTTTGTCCAACAAGATGAGCAAATGTGAGTGTAAGATGATGCCAGTAGAATCTGAATTTTTGGGTACTTGGAAAATGTGTTTGAAAATTTTCAAAAGCATTACCTTGGAGGCTCTTACAATGGGTTATAGACAATACATTTGGAAACTTGAAGCAGAGGGAGATGCATAAATAGGAACACTCTTCAATTTTCACTTTGATAATCTATTCAAGTTCTAAATAGGAAACTAGCAATTTCACATGTAGGCAATTCACATGTAGGCAATTTCACTTGCTATTAAGGTAGTATGCTGTAAAAGCGCTAGCCTTCTTCAAACCGCTCCTATTTTGGGGTGAAAAATGGAAACCAGGTGATCCTTAAATGGACCACTGTAACAATTGAATGTATCAAGAAAAAATGATTTTTCTATTGCAAGAGCCAATCATTGCCTTTGATTTCCGCACATCTGTTTACAAACTGCAAGTGAACAGATTTTGGGAGACCTATGGTCACAAATAGGTGCCTATGCCTGAATCCTTGAAAATTTATAAGTAATTCAAAAATACTTGGAAAAATACAAAACCACTTGTGTTAGTTTCCACATCCATTTTTCTTTCTCTGAAAAATGATCTAAAAATAATTCTGTCCACTTCAGCCTATGAAAAAGGCGGACCAGGTCTTAAATGGTCGCTTTTAGAGCATACTACCTTAGGCAAAAAATAGGTTTTGTTTGAGATGAATTAATCCATTAGCCCCTAAATGATTAGGATTATGTTTTCACCAAAAATGCTCCAAAATTGTCAATTCTTGGACAAGTACCAAATTTTAGAAAAAAATCAGTTTTAGATACATTTTTAGATCTTGTAGTAAGGTAAACCAGCCTATGACAGGCCAAGTGCCTAATACAAACATCTATAAGATGATCCATTACAGTTTTCCATCGCCTAATACAGACATCTATAAGATGATCCATTACAGTTTTCCATCGCCTAATACAGACATCTATAAGATGACCCATTACAGTTTTCCATCAATTTGTGCCAGGTTTTTTCTAATTAATGTAAGCAAAACTTCATTAGGTAGGTTGATGGCTAAAATCAATGTTTTGTATGATGGTGATGGAGATGTCAAAGACTGTTTTAGGAACTCGTCCCTTTCTAGTGTAATTCATTACATGAACTAACTTTTCTTATTCCTTTATGTCATGTCCATGTTAGAAAATATTTTAACCATGTTAGGAAATATTGTAACTGCATTGGGTGGTTTGATGACCACCATGAATATAGTTTTTGATGGTTGTGGGATAGTCTACAGATTGTTTTGAGCCATCTGGCCAATTCACTTCAAAAATGTGTAACAAATTCATACTTTGTCAAAAAAATAAAATTTCAATTGTTCTACCAATTTTTCATGTTTGCCTTTATAAGAAAAAAAAATTCAAAATTTCAAATATGTCAACAAGGCAAACCAAGCAATCTGCTTGTCATAGGCTGGTTTACCTTAAGTTGAATTGAAAAGATGTGTAGATTGCAAGATATTAGCGTTGAAGTGACAAAAATCCCTTTTTTAGCCTTGCAAAAAATCGAGAAGTTTGCATTTAATAAGGTCACATTTGTATGAAAAAATGTCCAAAATGGTGGTTACTCTTTGGATTCCTTCTCCAAAGCAAATTGCCTACATGCTTGAAAATTTTCAAATCATTTGGAATTGTTCAATATATAGGGAAAAAATAGTAAGTAGAAAGAGATTGAGAATGATTCAAAATACTAAATTAATAACAATTTATTTATAAAATTGAAAAATGCCAATCCCAATGGTTTTAATGTTGTAATAAACAATCTACACCTTATTTTTTATTAATTTTTTTCCAAAAGTATTGAAAATTGAGTTAAATAAAGGACTTCAAAGTTTGTCATAGAATAGAAATTCTATAACTACCCGCAAACTAAGGTAGTCTGCTCTTCAAGCATTAGATGGTATTTGGGGGGTTCAGAGGGCCGTCTCAGGCCTGTTCCCGGCGCTGTTTCCCCGACAGTCCGGGAACGGCTGTTGTCAGATTTTTTTTTTGTTTTTTTCGAAAAAAAAAATTCAAAATTCAAAATTTTAAAACGAAAGATTGAGTTGAATTTTATTTTATTTTATTTTTTAAAATTAAAAAAATGACGTGGCAGTCGCCTTGCCACGTCAGACAGCACCTGCGAACTGCTGCGAACTGCTGGGGACTGTTGGGGGGTTGTTCCCAGACCAAGGGAACTCACAGCCCTCCCAAGGGGCTGAATCCCTTCTAATGTGACCATTTAAGAGCTGATTGTGTTTTTAGGGAAGATAAAATCCTTGAAACAATTTTCAGTCAATTTCCATAGGAAGAAAAAAGGAATTGGCATTTAATCCAAGTAGTTTCATATTTTTTGGACCTTTGAGGAATTAATTACAATTTTTTGAAGTTGAGAGATAGGGATCACTAAAAGCAACGACCTCCTAAAATGTACACTACTACTACGTTGAAGAAAGCAAAATGTACCTCTGCTTTTAGAGCATGGGCACTTTTAGAGTATACTATCTTACCCGCAAACTCCCCACAAACTCAAACTCTTTATAATTTTCATCTCATTAATCAAAATGGAATGATTCAAATCTTTCCATGTATATATAAATCTAAAGAACCAATTTCAAATTTGTATTTCTTAAAAAAGCGATGTTTAAATAAGTTTTTTTTGTTGCCCGTGTTGCTTGCCAAGTACTAAAAACAACATATCATGCAATAACTTTTTAACCATGTAGTCAAAAGTTATGAAAATTGTTGAGCCTTAAAGTTGCTCCTTAGGCACATGTTGTGTGAAAATTTCAAAGAAAAAAAAATAAAAACTCCATTCATAGTGTGTTGCCCAAAATCGCTATGTTGCCAAAAAAACGTTTTAGGGGTTAACATCTCTAAAATAGTGAGCAAGAAAGTAATTCTTGAATGATTGGAATTAGAAGAGTCTAAACATTGACTATGGGTTCAAAGCACTCTTTGTCTCCCAAAATTCATACTAAATTCAATTTTGGGAATATAATTACAAAAAATTTGCAGTCTCCATATTTCCTATCTTTTTATATAGAAAAAAATTTGCATTGCCTCATACTACTTATGATCTATTTCAAAATTGCTTAAGTGATTACATATGGTCCTACCTTACTTATAGCCCCTATACAATACCTTTTCAATGGTTGTAATTTTATAATCTTCTACATAAAGTTTGTTTCTTCTTCAAGATTACTCTAGATTGATCCACATAAGAATCATCTCATGATCAACCACCCGCCCTACAAGGGTTGCATATGAATTATTTGTCCTTCTTATAGGTGCAATGAAGCACTAAGCCACGTTGGATAAGTCAATATCAAACCCTAATTGAGACATGTACAAAATGTAACATTACAAAAGCAAGCACAATAAATAAATAAATATTGTACATCACATCATCTTAGCATAAAATTTGTTTTGTTTTATCCCCTAAAGGATGGAGGGTGTTTTTATCCCCTAAAGAAAAATTGTCAAAAATTACCAACTATTAGTGCATAGACTAAAATTGAAATTTTACAATATTTCTAGAAAATTACAATAGTTTAAAAATATAGGAGACCATTACATGAATGTGTGAAAAAAACCTTAGGTCATTTGACAATGTGGAATAACATTTGAAATTTGAAATAAAAAGGTTTTCTAACCTAACCAAATAGGGACAACAAGCTTCAAACTCTAATGGATTAAAATATTTTCCTTACAAAAAAATGAGAATTTACACCATTCATTATTTTATCTTATTAGGTACACTCATGCAAAATTTCCAAAAAAAAGAAGGTGTACCTTACTCTAAACCACCCTAGAATATGAGGATGTTAAGTAATCTAGCAATGTACTAGCCATCTTTTTGATGATTTTTGTGCACTAAGGAATTGATTTTCTTGAAATCCAAATGGTGAAAACGTATACCCAAAACTTTAGGAAGAAAATGTAGATCCAAACATGGATCTATGTTTAAAGAGTTTTTCTTTTCTTTTCAAAATTATCCAATATAGTAAACGAAGTTTGGCTCTTCTTGGAATGTGATTTTTGAATTGAAATTAGTTTTGAATTTGAAAATTGCATACTATATTGTATTCGTTACATACATACCAAATTTCAAAAGTAAACACTTACTAGTAGAAAAGGGGAGTCCCCAATGCAGGACAAGTGACCAACACTCATTCTTCGCTCTTCTCAACAAGACCACATACCTTCATTCATTCATTCATTTCTGCCTATCCCTATATTTACTACTACAAGTTTAATGTTTGTATGTCATCTAGCGTCATTGAAGTTCTAGTCTTAGCACCTTCCTAAAAAAGACAAGCGACTATGAAAGTTGTGTCGTTGTTGTTGCCCATTTGAAGGGTGGGGTGAACTGACCCCGCTTGCTCGTCCCTCCCAAGTCAGTCCAGCAGGGGGTGCAAGTAATAAAAAGACCCCCTATTTTGTGTCCCCAAACTGTATGCTCTACATTTCTCCTAGCTAATTTGGGACCTTTGATTGCAGATACAAATTCAAAAACTGCAAATTTTATCATGCGTGGGAAATAAAAAAATTTCAGGGGTTTCCTTTGGGGACGAGCGAGGGGGTCAGTTCACCCTGGCCCATCTTAGGGACTGCCATTGTCTTTTCACAGGAAAGTTACCGGCTCGTGCGCATGTGGATGACTGTTCCATGCATCTGTTGTATGTCTGTTCTACATCAGCCTTTTAATCGCCAATTGGGAATTTTTAGCCACTTGAATTTGGTTCACTTGGAGTGGAGGCGAGGTTGTCTGGAGTGGTTATGTTGCATATTCAAGGAGGAGGCGCTGCTTTTTTCTTGGTGTAAATAGTACACATGGAGGTGACTGTAAGAGGTCATTCGAACTGGGGAAGTGATGATGGCAGAAGTGAAGCCAAGCACCAGTGGCGGTGAGGACACAGTTGAGCTTGTGGGAGAAGCCTCGTGCAGTCGGAGGTTTTTGCGGCATCCAATGCAAGTCGATGTGGAGTGAAGTTCCTGGTCGTGACATCCACCACTAAGGTAGTGTGCTCATAAACCGCCCCTCTTCTTCAGATCGTCCTGTAGGTAGCTGTAGAATGGATGCAAGGTGATCCTTGAATGGACCTCTTTGCTCTGTTAATGAATTTAAGAAGAATTGTTTATATTTATTGTAAGAGCCAATCATTGGTTGTGATATCTGCACATTTCTTTATAAGTCACATGGGACGAATTTTGGGACACCTATGGTCACAAATAGGTGCCTATGACTTGGATCTTTGAAAATTTATAAGTAATTCAAAATGCTTGGAAAAATATGAAACTACTTGTGTTGGGTTCCGCATCTATTTTTCTTTCTCTGAAAAATGATCTAAAAATCATTTTGTCCTTGGAAGCCTGTGAAAAAGGCGAATCAACCCTTAAAGTGACGGTTTATGAGCACACTACCTTACATCCCATGCCCCAACCAACTCTTTGTTTGCGAGGAGTGGAAGGAAAATGCCCCGATTTCTTTTGTGATTATTTGGTTGAAGGGTTGGAGTTGGGGCGCCTCCGGATTGGAAAGGGAGGCCAAGCCCAGATCTCCAAAGCCAAAGTAAAGGGAATTAATCATGATTTGGTCTTGAAGGTGTTCAAATTGGACACGGGGTTTATGGATTGGCAGTTTTATTTTTATTTTTTTTATTTTTATTTTTTAAACATATAGCCTTCAAAGACACGACACACAGTCAAGGCAACACCTTGGGTATCCCTATCAGGAACAAGTGGAGGAACAAACCCTCTCCTTGTGTGCCAGCACGAAGAGCCCCCACACAAGTAATGTTAGCATGGGAAGTTGAATTGGGAACTTTGTGGATTATTGGTAGATTTGAAATGCCAGTGGCCCCCACTCCATGAGGAAGGGTGGAGAGGATTGCAGTGAATTTAGGTCAATGCAAGGGAGAAGCTTTAGGTTAGTATTTGACGATCATGTGCCAAATTCTACTAGATCTCAACGTTTCATTTGGGGTGCGACATTGTTAGAGGATGGGAGGTTTGCATTCTTAATGGCAAGGGATTGGGGGGATTTGTCGAGGGATTTGTGCACTCTCATTAACCTCAAAGTAGAAGACAACAATCATCCTTGGGATTTTGGCTTATTGTCCCAAATTTGAAACCAAGGACCACCCTTTTCAATTCTTGAATCCATTCAGATTATGGTAAACATAGCAAGGGGATGCAAAGGTTGCATCGAGGTTTGCATGTAGAAGGTGTGTTGCATAGAGATTTGAAAGTTGCTAATGTCTTTATAGGATTTGGAGAAATTGTGGATCAAAGGTTTGCACCATTTGATTGTGACGTAGCGAATTATGAATGTGCAACGTTTGTTCAAGGAACTGGATTTTGAAAGGCTCTTCGGGTTTTGCAAGGGCTTCAAAAGAATGAAGAAGATCAAAATGGTGAGATATTGACAGAGAAGGTGGATGTCTATAGTGTTGGAATGACATGCTATGAAATATTGACAAGTCATATACCATTTGATGGATACACCAAGAGCAAATGGGGTGATGTTATTAGAGGTGAAAGGTCTTTTTTTGCCTAATTATGTATCTCCTAAGCTATAGGAGGTGGTGGAGGCATGTTGGCATGTTCAACCTTCTCAAAGACCTTCTTTTAAAGTTATAATTGAAGAGTTTAGTTTCCTTTTGGAGGAACAAAGAACTTGGAATTAGATATTTCTATTTGCTAAGCCAATTCAAAAGAAAATGGACGTAAAGTGCATCCAAATGAAAGTCCAATTTGCCTTGTAAATTCATAAACCTTTTTGACAAAGTGACAATGAAAACTATCAAATCATTTTACAATGTTTAAATTGGAGCATGCTATGAAAGGCTAACAAATAGTAAAGATGTTTTGTATATACAATTAGTTTTTCATCCTCCATTTCTAAATTATAGGTCGACGATAGAAAAACAATTCTATTTATTTTATTTTTTGTTATAAGATTAGCAACTCACCAATTGGCTTTTCAACACTAAGATTGGATTGTCCTATTTTTTGGATGCAAAATTAGCATTAGTTAAAAATTTATGTCCATATGAATTTTTATTACAAAAGCTTATTTTTGTGGAATTTGGTACAACAGTGTACTATTTTAGCATGTAGTGCTCCAATGATTCTACAAAGAATGTGAGTTTAATAAATCAGTGTCACAAAGATAAATCAATGTACTTTGGAAAAATGCCAACTATTGCCAACCCATAGCTCCAACAAAGGCATAACAAGATCATTGATATGCATAATTAGACAGATGAATCAAGTGGCTCAACATCATACCAATTCAACAACCATTTCAAGAATCCCTGCCACACAAAAATACTAGTATTACATTGGCAACTATCAAGCTAACATTAATTGAACATAAACTTGACATCAATTAACATCATTCTTATATTGAATTGAACATTAATTGAACATAAACTTGACATCAATTAACATCATTCTTATATTGAATTGAGATTTTGTTAGGCTGAAGTTACTATTGTACGTTTAGGTCAAATTCAACACCATGGTGCTAAAATAATTTTATTTTAGAATTTGGACAATTCGGCAGCTTGTTTTGATTTAATTTATTGACTTTCGGCACTTTGCTCCTCCTACTTTTTCAACACTCCCAATTTTGGATTGATTTAAATTTCTATTCATTTGTAAATGTGTTCCTTTTTCTAAAAAAATTCAAGAATAGTTTTTGGATATTCAGAATTGGCATTAATGATTTTTTTTTTCAGATTTTCAAAAATATTAGTACCAAATTTTCCCTAATTATTTTTGAAGCTAACCTACACATAGGGTAAATGATTTAATAACTTTTTCATTTGAATTACAGACTTTAAGGCATAGAGAAGCACTAAAAGACTTGGTTTCTAGCCTGTTCTTTGGAATTCAAACACGATAAAAGCAAGAAAACTACCTGCAAGTGAAGCTCCATAGCCTTGAACTGAATCTTACATGATGATCCGCATGTGCATATATATATTTATTAGAGCATCCATCAATGCCTCAACATAGAAAACAAAATCTTTGGTTCTATCACAAACTATCAATGAACAGTGCATCCCAAGCATCCAAGTCACATGCTGTCAGTACTAATTTGATTGAGGTGGATAACCTAATTCCATCCAAATTACCCCAAACCATCATATCTGCGATATAATTTCACTCCATATGACATCCAAGTAGGAACTTTAAACCCTTGAAATAACTGCTACATGTTCACATTTGCAAACAGTGCAAGACAGTGCCTTGAATCAGGGAGCTCAGAATAAGCAGTCATATTGATTGGTTGTGCATAAGAGATACCGTAGTGATTGTGGAAATCCACAACTAATTGAATGCAAAAGTAGAAATTGTGAAGCAACTTGCATTGCATCGTGTCCCGATCATTGCAGCAACAAGATTTCAAAACGACAAATTCCATCATCAAATTCATTTTCACCATATGCACCATGTGCGAATAGGTCGATTCTCATTTCCTCGATTAAATAAAACTTATCTCGGGGTGCAAACTTGGCTCTAAACCAAAAAATTCCTAAACAAAATGCAGTGCACAATCGTTCAATGACAACTACTAGCAAAAAGTGGGATCTTTACCTGCCAAATCTAAGCTCAACCGATTCAGTCGCTCAAGAGCCGATTCATTTTGTAGCGACAACACCTTCACATCATACGAGTACAAAGCGCAGGTGAACTCAAACGACGAGCCCAACCGAAGAAACCGACATCAATCGATGTTCGCGGCGACAGGTAAACCTCGCACGCATCCAAATGCAGCACCGACTTCCACGAAATGCACACAATGCGGGCAGACAGAATGGTCTCCACCAGCAACCCTGTGCCCACCATGATCGCGTCGAATAAGATTGGCTAAATCATTTTTTTTTCTCTCTTCTACAATCCTTCCAGAATAATGTTGAACTACAGACTTCACAGTACACACAATTTTCAACCCAACAACCTCCCTGCCTCGCAACAACGATCTAAAATCCCTAATTTAGTAAACAGGTTCGCTGAATCTCAATCAATCAGGCTTGCAATTGCTGACTTCCAAGATCACCGATCAGAATGCTGGTAAACTAGAGATTCGGTAATCCACACAGATAATCTTCAATCCAAGGTGCTCCTGTCTCGCAGCAACAATGGAGAAAAACTAAATCTCTGGATTTAACCAATCAATTAGTCTCGTCATAGGGCAGTAAGATAACCGATTGATCAGTGGCGCAAATTGAACACGCCAGAAATGCACACATCAGGGTGGTTTCGTCACCCAATCTGCCACATGGCTTCGCAGAGGATTGTTTTAAAACTTAATTAACCCGGATAGAATCGTTAACACATGAATTGTGTTGACAAGTCATTCAGAGAATTGTGGATTGGGACCCAATTCATCTCTCCAACACCGAAAGGATTCCGAGATGAAATCTTGGAGCATCTAGCGAATTTTATCGTGCACGACTCGCAATGCGGGAACACGAACGTCCCCGCTTGCGCTCCTTTGACTTTCCCAGTTACGTTCCCTTTTCTTCTCGGGAGCTTACAACCCTAAAAGGAGCGAGAAAGTAGCTTACGAATGATTGCAAATGAGCATTAGTGGATGAAGAACTGTGATTTTTCATTCAATTCTTTTTTTGAGATTTTCTAGAAGGGTCATGAGTAACCTGCATGGCAGAACATCACTGGGTTAAGTAATCCAAATTTGGAACTACAATCTAAGAATTTTCAACAAGTCAATGTTCAATCTATATAAGTGAGCTTCAATAGGCCCCTAAAATTTATTTATTACCATTATTATATCACCCTAACAATAGTGTCACTATTGCCCCACAATTGTAAAGCCTAAACCAGCTTTACAAGCTATTGGGTGTAATTGTTTGTCAAGTCATAGGAAGTGATGGCCTTGTGACTTGGCTTTACTTGAATATATATAAATTATCTATGAGTGTATTTGCAATGTATAGTGGTGGAAATCCTTCATTGAAGCATTATTGACTTCTCAAAATTAGGAGATGCTAAAAGAATGGATCACAAACAATGTTTACTCAATGAGAATTGGCAACTTCTACTTCAAAATTCTAAATCAGAATTTAGCTAAAAAATTAAAAAATTGAATTTTCACACTCCTAATAAAATGAATTTCATGAAGTCTAGTTTCTACTTCAATTTGAACATTTCATTAATATTTTATTGCAATTTAAACTTTGGGCTTGTAACCACAATCAGTTGATGTTCTAATTATAGAATGGCATGGATTTCTAGTGCAATATAATATCCTTCACTATTACATATATAGTATTCAAAACTTTGAGCATATTTTCTATTTGATATGAACTTTCTTGTCAGCATGAAGCAACTATTCAAAGTTCGTGAATCACGAAGCTGCACTAATAAGCAAGACGCTACGGATGAAACTACAAAATACGAGTCAACTCTAAATGTCTTAGTGTCTAGACCTTGAACCCATGCCCCATACGTCAAAACCTGCAGCTCGATTCCGTGGTGGACACAGCAAGTGAAGAGAGAATTACTGCAGTCCATCCCTGAGGAAGTTTTTCTTCAAATTCTTGCCCAACCATGGCTAAGAACGCACAGGAGCGAGATGCCAGAACTCTCTCACAAGAACACCTCGAGTACCATACGGCAACCTTCTCTGGTGACAAGCACTACCCATGACTCTTGGCGAATCGAAATCAGTACAGGATTCGCACACTCCGTGCTATCAGAGCTTTTCTGATGCTATTCAATGTTGAGTTTCAGATGGGCACTCAGAATTGTACCCTAGATGTCGAGAACTCCACGTCTACGAAAAGAATACTGACCACAAGCTCCCCAGTGATTGACAGGAGCCGTCAAAGATGATCACATGAAAGAAGTTACGGACGGATTCATTGAGTCCTACCTTTATCCCGTTTGGGGTCTGTGATAATACACTAACCTACCTTCGAATATATGCCAGACTTGATTATTAGTTCTGCCTATCAGCGATGTAATCTGCCAGCCCCAACAAGGGCGCTGCCTTCTCCTGGTCGAACACAGAGAGTAGGCCCTTGGCTTTCCGTGTCAACTCCTCCGCAAATTCCTTCGATTTCTCGAGTCCCAATAGCTTTGGATACGTAGCTTTGTCAGCCAACAGATCTTTGCCTGCAGTCTTCCCTAGCTCGACAGACGACTTGGTTACGTCAAGGATGTCATCCACGACCTGTCCAGAACGATCACAATTAGAATAAAATTTGAAGCCTCAAGTAATACTCACATCCCAGCGACTCAGTCATAGCCAAGTAATCAACTATACGGTGTTACAAAAACTACCTAATGATCCATGCTAAGAGGTGGGAGAAAGATGCTATTTGAACGTTGCACAATACGCTAGAGTTGAAAATTGAGGAATATGACCAACATAGAATCTGGTCTATATCCCCCGCATCTAGGCCGCAAATGAAGGTGAGGAAGATGCTTACTTGGAATAAGAGTCCCACATTCCGAGCATACTGGCTCAATCTGCTGATTTCATCCTCCGATGCGCCCCCGAGGATCGCTCCACTCACAACGGCCGCTTCCAGCAGCACGGCGGTCTTGTGGGTGTGAACATACTCCAGCGTTTTCAAGCCCACCGATGGGTCTCCCTCACTGGCAATGTCCACAATTTGACCCGCCACCAAACCCTCGGAACCTACAGCTTTCCCGAGAAGCGCAATCACTCGTAACACTCTGTCGGCTGGCACTCCTGCCGTTGCACGGGCAATGTGCTCAAAGGAAAAGGACAAGAGCGCATCCCCCGCCAGCACGGCCGTATCGTAACCGAAGACCTGGGCACCATACACGGGCAAGTGCAGAATGGGAGTCACAATTGCCAAAAAGCAAACAAAACAGAGTATCAAAATGTGCGAAGCCGGATTCCAACGACTCTTATTCTCTCCTCATCAAAGTTACTACAGCCAATTTCATTAGACTCTTAAGCACAAAGTTGCGTCAAATACCTTGTGATTGGTGGGCTTTCCTCGGCGCAAGTCGTCGTTGTCCATGCAGGGCAGGTCGTCGTGGATGAGCGACATGGTATGCACCATCTCCATGGCGCAGGCTGCTGGCATTGCCATGTTCTCGGTCCCGCCCACGAGCTCGCAAGCCGCGATGCAGAGCGCGGGGCGCACGCGCTTCCCGCCCGCGAGCAAGGAGTAGCGCATGGCTTCGTGAATCTTCTCCGGGTATTGCATTGGCACGGCCTGGTCCAGGGCGACATTGACGGCATTCGCCTTCCCGCCCATGTACTTGTCGAACTCGAACTTCAAACTCTCGCTCACGGACTCCGGCGCTTTCTCCACCTCGCTGATTAAGCGCGCCCTAATGGGTTCCAACGATGCGGGGCGGGCACTCTTGATGGAGGGCCTAACTCCTGCGCAGCGCACGCCATAAAATTGGGTTCGCAGCAGTGGAGTAGAAGCAGCGCTCTTGCTCGTCGTCAAATTCACGGACAGAGCCAAGCACTGCGAGCCTGTCGCAATCACGGAGGACCCCATTCTCACTCTGACTCTGTCACGCTCGCAACCCCAGCGACTCAATCGCAATACCACCAATTGATTACTCGCGCACACAATTCAATATCAACTGAACTCCTAACTCTCACCAAAACCGGACTGAAAATGAAACCGAAAACCAAAACCGAAAACCTCAAACTCCTGAAAAAGCAATGTTACAAGCAAGCAGCAACCCACTCGCCGGGCTCAAAGGTGCGACGAAACAATGAGCTCGCTCACAATAGCCTGCCGGTGAGAGAGTGCTGGGATTGGAAAATGATGAGATTGTTGGGTGTCACTGCACTATGAGATGGGGGCTCTGAGCGCCAGGATTTCATCCCCAGGCTCCCTCTGTCATTTGCTGCGAATGTGCCAAGAGATAACACAGAAAACAGAGAGACTAACGGGCCAGTACTGTACAGATGGGACCACTCTCTTGGCAATATCTTCCACCGTACAAGATTTCAGAGAGAAAACACTGTAGGTCCTGTACCATAGTATATGTGGTATGTTTCCTTGTTGTAGATTTTGGGAATGAGAATAGTGTGGGTGACTTAATAGGCAGCTGTTCCCTGCATGACCTCATCCGAAGCTCCGCCACCATCATTGAAGACTGGACCCATTCGTGGGACGCGGACGGCGACTCCTGGTCGCTGAGGAATTCGGGTACCAGGTCCTTGTCCTGGACGGCGACTTCTAGTCGGAGAAGATATTTGTTGCATTTGCAGACAGTAGGCGTCCACTCTGGACGCCGACTTACGGTCTCTGGATATTTGGGCATATATTAGTCCGGGCGACTGGTCATGCACGACCTTGGGCACTGCAACTGGACTGATTCAGTTTCCTCAGGGGAGCCCATTGGAATCAAAACAAAAAAACAAAAAACCTAGTTTTGTTCCAGTGCAAGTTTTTTTTCTTTTTTTATGATGTGCCAAAGTGACAATATAAAATGTTATAGTGGTGCTCCAAATTTTAACATTCATCCACATATTGGATAGAAAATATCACATTAGCACATTAGCACATATCCACAAGTCTGTTTCATTTACAATCTGGTAATTTCATTCAAGATTTTTTTCTTAATTTGAAGTTGTTTAGCAAAAAACTTTATGATTTGTTGTCATTTTTTAGCCAAATAGACCTAGTTGGTTGTCATGTGTTTACATTTCGTGGTGGTTGTGGTGATAAATCAATTAAATATTATAAACATCTTCTTACTTATTTGTATTGCATATTGTATTGGGTTTTCATAATTGTAATTTAGAGGTTCTTGAAGATGATAAGAATGTTCTTAGAAGGTGAAGGACCATCTCTACAAATTAATTTAGCCCAATTCCTTCAACATGACCTTGATTATTTTATAAATTTTCAAAGAGGTGGATAATAATTTATTTAATGCCACATTAACTACTTTGGAACTTTGGAAAGTTCATAATTAGTAATGGCCATCAAGAGAAAAAAATTAGTCTTCTGGAGATAATGCAAAACATACGGAGATCTAGGTAAATCATCAGGAGATCCTCCAATGTTATTATTTGGAAATCTCCTAATGTTTTGTCTAGAATTCATTGAATAGTCCAAAAGTAGTTAAATGTGGCATTTCAATCCTTGAGAATGTCACAAGCATAGGTTGCCATGCAGCACTATATTAGACAATCTCACAATTTGTACATACATCTTAATTGAGCCGGTTTCAATTCATGATGGTTGAATCTCCTCTTCTTTTGCCCTCAAATAGTGTTAGCCAACATCCCTTTTTACAATATCTCTACATGATACCTCTAAATACTATTAAATATATTGAATTTTTTTTAAGCTTACATTCCTTTAATACCAAATAATTATTTGCAACTAGATTGAATTTAGTCTCCTCAAGTGAAACCATAGTTGAAAAAAATAAAAATCTCATATATTTGTGGTTATCTAGTTGTTGTAATTTCAATTTGGGGGATAAATTTATGAAAAATTTCTAAGCAACCATAGTTTTTATCTTTCTACATGGAAAAAATTGCATTGCCTTGTATTGCTCATAATCTATTCCATAAGTGATTGGCTATGGGTGGTTTGACCTTAGTTGGGACGAATCAAGATTGTCATAGCCGCATTTGCTTATTAGCATGTACAAGGGACTTCATTAAAATGGCGTATTCAATACACCATTTTTAGACAGGACAATCTAATAAATCCGTAAAAGTGCCATCTAGGACAATTGTACATTTTAGACTAAGCGATTTAAACCATGAAAGTACAAAAGTTGTGGAATGGCACTATTCTCACGAAATTCCCCAATCATATGCACTTTCTCATGTACTTTCTTTTTCTTTTCTCTCCCCCCCCCTTTTTTTTTCCTGAAACCAATGAAACGGAATTCCATCCATTGCGAAGGGGTAAGTAGAAGTACAAGCCTGCCAGCCACAAGGTGGTCGAGTCTGGCAGGAAGAAAGACAAGCCAGGCCGACGACATCACAGCAGGACCCAACAAGTGATCGAGAAAGCGGAAGAAAGAGCCGCCGCCAGCCAGCCAAGCGGCCGGCCAGCATCAGCAGGTCGATCAATCGCTCACGCGGGGCGCGCGTTGGGGCTGCTAGCTTTTCCAAGGCGGCTGAAACACGGATCCCTCCTTGGGACCAAACGGAGCACACCTCGGTTGCCCATCGACCATCTTTTCGCAAGGACTTCGAACCTGCACGCATCAATTGCAATCTCCGCGCGCTTAAGCTAGAAACGATCAAGTCGAGGCACTTCTGCGCTGCGCCGGAGGATCGGAGACCTAGGCTGTCGTTTCCGTGCTTTCTATTATTCAATGTTTCTTAGCACGTCACGGATGATAGCACACATGACGGGCTAACTTACGAGAGTTGATGACCCAGTTGACCTAGCCTGCAAACAGCCGCATGATTTTCCTTGACTGCCCAATATTCTTCAATTCTCTATGTTATCGGGGGATGTTTTTTATTTATTGTTTATGCATCCAAATGATCGATCGATAAGTTACCGTACCCAACAACATATCGGCAGTCGTGCAGTTGGAAGTCACCTGTCCTTGGCATGGCCGGGATCCTTTCAAGCACACCTTGCGCTGCGTGCGTGTGGATCTTGCATGCCTAGCTAGTTGCCTCCACGCATAGAGAAACTGTGATCCCAGTCAGGGAGCAACATGAATATAAAATACCTTTCTTTATAACACTGGTGGATCATGGTCTGCATAGACCAGGGAGATGAGCGAAGACTGACGACTGCTCTGAGGACAGAGTTCCAGGTGCCGCCGTGAAAGCGGCGAAGTGGCGGCGATCGTCCAACATGATTTCCGGAGTCAGCGGAAGCTTCACCTCTCAGTAAAGTCCAAATAAATTTTGCGGTGAAGGGAGAATTGAAAATTGAGGTACGTTCCTATATGAAGTCAATTTTGGTTGGATGCTCACAAAATTTTGACACAAGCTGTGAACATGTACCCTCTTAGTGGGAATATTAATTTTTTTTTGCCAATAGGGTGTTTGAATCAAAAGTTGTGTTGCATTGAATTTTGTAGGGTAGCTTGGGCAATTTGGAAATCTTTTGTAAAATGCTCATCAATTTTTGAAATTTGGCATGTATGTAAATAATAAAACGTGGCATATAGTTTTTATTTATTTTTCAAATTTGTTCTCAAATCACATTCTAAGAAGAGTCAAACTTTATTAGTTGTGTTAGGGCTCAAGGCAATTTCAAGAAAAAAACATTTTCTTTGAACTTCAAGCCCTGTTATGATCTTGCAAAGTTGCAATCTTTAAAGTTAAAGTTCTTGAAATTTTTCCCACATATTCCAAATGTTTTTCTTTAACTTTTTGTTGTTTGGATTTCAAATAAAAAAACAATTTCCTCGTTGAACAAGAAATCATCAAAAATTGACTAGTATTATATTGCCAATTTGCTTATGAGCTTCTTTGCATTGAAAGGTGATTTAGAGTAAACTAAACTCCATATTTGCTTCTAAGAATTTGCATGAGTGAAGCTAACATTATATACTCGTGAATGGTCAAAATCCTCATTTGTGTGTAGAGAAAAAATCTAACTCCAAGGGGGCTTGAAGTCTCTTCACCCTATTTCACAAGAATGGAAAAAAAAAATTCTCACTTCAAATGTTATGATCTTTCAGCCCATGCGTCAAATGGGCTGAAATTTTTTCCACACATTTTCATGCTTGTTTAATACACTTTTGTATAGTGGGAATACCAAAAAAGAGTTTGGATTTTTTACTTTGGATGATATAAAAAAATGGCAATTCTAGACTTTTTCTCTTTTAGAACTATCTCTAGCCTTTAGAAATTAAAGTTGGTCACTTCTACATAAGTAGAGGGAAAACAAGTGAAGGAATAGGATTGACTTTTTGTCAAAGGAATTTCAAGTGTGCTGATTTTTACAATGTGGCATTGTCAAATATTTAGCACAATCTTACAGTTGGAGCTTTAATCTAAATTGGTTATATGATATATCATTCATTGGAAAGCTTTCTTGGCAATACCTTTCCAAGGGTATATTATGAGCCCGATTTGGAGTTAAATTGCAATTTTCAATATTAGGAACAATAGTTTACAAAATAGTAGTGGCCCACTATTTTATATCAACCCAAATTAGGCAAAATTCTTTGTCAATTACATATCTCTTTAATTCATGTTCTCCTTCCACTTGAATAATGCTAGCCAAATTTATTGATTCTTTGTTGACTGATGTTGTATGGAAGTATAGCCTCTTATTAAATACTTGGCAATTGTTTTGTCTTCTAGTAAGAGTGACCAAGTAAATTGATGTATAGAACTTTGTTCTAATTGGTCCTAGGTCATTTTGTAGATTATACATTACATCTATCTATACCATTAAGACAAACACTTGTTTTGTTTGTTTTATTTTGTGACTTATGTCAAGATCTCCTAAACTGCTAGCCCAACATGAATGTACTTAGTGGCAAGGGAGAGCACTTAGGGAGGTTGTGTGGACAATGTGAGTTTTACTACATTTTGACCGGCAAGGCAAGAGATATTGAATTTTGAATTTTATATTGCACCAGAAATTAGAAAATTGGATGAAAATTTTAAAAATTAGTAGCAAAGAGCATTGGGTAGTTAGGCTTGTAGGTTGAGAAGCTATAGAACACTTTGTCCATCATGACATTAGGTCAATACTTTTACTTTTTTTTAGATTTCACTATTAAGTTTAAGTTGCTAGTTTTATATTTGATGCATATTTTTCTTCTATTTGTTTATGGGTAGAAGAAAAATAAATGGGATGAGTATTGACAAATACAAGGAGTGTATTTACTTTTGTGAACCAATTTTAGTAACTCCCACCCTCCCACCAATAGTAGAATGGGAAGATTTTGAAAGATTTTGTATATTTTGAAGCCATTGAGCTTATTTACTTAGTAAGTTGCCATTTTCTAAATGTTACCATTGTCTCTTGAACTAGAGCTCTTATGACAATCAAATAGCTTGTGTACAAAATTCAATGCCCTTTCTAATTTAAACCAACCTATGACAAGCAAACCTCACAATGTAGACACGTAGGAAATGACCCAATACAATCTTACATCAAACTACAATAGAATTTTTGCAATAAATGAGATTTGACCTAATTAGGTTGAGTTAGTGGTCACAATCAATGCCTTGGGTGATAGTGAAGGAGTTATTAGTGATTGCAACAAGAATTTCCACTTTTTTTAGTATAAATTCATTACAAGAAGTAACTTTTTTATTCCTTCATGTAATAGCCATGTTAAAAAATATTGTGGCCATGTTAGGAAGTATAATTGTGACTACTATAAGTGTTAAGATGACCATTATGGGTATACTTTTTGATGGTTTTGGTGTAGTCTAGAGACTCTTTTAGGCCAATTGAGCACACACTTCAAAAATCCATAATAAATTCATACTTTGTCAAAAAAAGAAAAAATTCAATTGCTCTCTGCATTTTTCACAATTATCTTTACATGGAGGGAAAAAAAATTAATATTTTCAATAATGTCAACAAGCCAAACACTGATGCAGAGGCCACTTTGTGGAATTGCCAGGTAGGCTAGGTTTGCAAATAGTACCTCCACAAGCTGACCAAATGCTGGATTGCTTTGGTTCATTTTACAAACTGAGTTGCTGCACCATTCTTACTGTTCTGAAAGTACTTGAATAATTTAGTAGTCACTGGGAACTAGAACACTATAATGTAAGATAGACAAGCGTATTCCACTCTGATTAATTTGATATCTTGGGGCCAATTCGAAGAGGGGCACATATTTTTCAGAGGTGTGCTCTTGTTTCACGAATCAAACTCAAGTGGAATTATAATTTTCCAATTGAAACTGTAATTTCCGTGAATTTTTGAAGTAATCAAATTGGAATTACAAAATTGCCCGTAGACTAGAGTCATAAACGTCCTATCATCAACCCATAACCTCCCTTCTATGTATCTATTAGCACTTAAGTATCCACCAATCAAGGGTTGACACGTTACCCCATGTTGACATTAACCCATGAACAATGCACAGGATGTTTTAAGGACAATGTATGACAAAGAATCTCTCCATGCAAGACAAAAGTACAACTATTCATCATCCAAATTTTGTGTAAAAAGGGAATGTCTTCCACACTAGTTTGACTTCCAATGACTGCTTTTGTATTTTTTTTGAACCAACAATTCACACAGTTCTAAAAGAACTAATTTCTTTGGTGACCAGCTTGTCATTTAAGGGGTTAAAGCCAAAATCTTGTCAAATTTTGTTAGAATCTTAAATGGTTTCGAATATTTCCTAGATAGATTTGAATGGGGTAGTATATATGGGCTGAATTTGACACCATTTACACAAATCAAATCCATGATGGAATTACATAGTCCATAGCTTGCACAAAGCATCTCATTATCTATCCATTCTAAGTATAGGAGAACTTAAGAATAACACATGAAAAAGTAGTAAATAAGTTTTCTAAGTTTATCAAAAAATACTCCAAGAGGTAATAAACCTCACTAGTGCCCCATGATCCCAAGAACAAAAACACCCAATGTGATGTTAGTGAGAACACAACATGTGTCAAATTCAGCCTACATACACTTGGGTTTGATTTGTGAAAATGGATATGAAAGGAGATTTGTAAAGGGATTGGCCATCACTTTTGTAGCAATGACACATGGCATATTAGTTATACTATTAAGACAAACCTTGTTTGTTTGTTTGTTTTGTTTGTGATGTATTTAGGGTCTTCACAATTGTGGGACCAATTGAGATGTGTTTCTACTATTGGAAAGCCCTTAGAGGTGTGTGTACACAAAACAAATTCCTCTTTGTTTCAATTGACGAAGCAAAAGATATAAAATTTCAAAGTATTTTTTAGGCTCAAAAATTAGAAAATTGGTTGTGAAGATAAATTCAAATTCTAGGATTTTAATAATCACCAAGCCAATGGAGGAATCTTAGATACAATTAGAAAGCCCTAAGGGAGTGTATGTGAAAAATGCAAGTTAATTTTGTGGCATTTCAATTGACGAAACAACAATTGTTGAATTAAATTTTTTTATTGACAATGGATATTAGGAAATTGGTAGCAATTAGGTAGTTGGGCCTAGAAGTCAACATGCTAGAAAATGATTTGGTGGTTGCAATGTTGCTTTGATACTTTTATAAATTTTATAAATTTGTTTTTTTTAGAATTCTTCATCAAGTTTAAGTTGTTAGATTCATACTTGATGCATATTCTACTTCTAATTGCTTACAAATAAAAGAGAAATAAGAGTGATGAGATTTGACAAATATAAGGGATGTATTTGTTTTCATGAACCAATTTTCTTTAAAAATTATTTATTGAGTTCCACCCTTCCATCCATTGCGACAAAAGAGAGATTTGAAAGATTTGGTGTATTGTGAGACCATTGTGCTTACATACTCAATAATCTACTATTTTATAAACATTACCACTCTTTTATGAATTGGATTTTTTATGGCAATTAACTACTTGGCAAAAATAGTTCAATTCAGTCTTTAACTATGGTAGACATTGCTAGTTGCTACATGAAGACATTTGAGAATTTGTAGATTTATTAGGATTTGTAGATTTATTAGGATTTGTAGTTGCCTAGACAAGCAATTTGATTAATCTACTTGCTACTCTGAGGGCATGATTCAACACTAGAAAAACTTAGTTTCAACTAATGTAAGATATACAAGAAGGTATACGACCTATTTCCAAGTATATCCCCATTTGCACAAGATAGGGTGAACTATTTTCATAAATGAGGGGAATATCATGTCGACTAGGGCCTTTGTTATTTTGTGATGAATAACATTGATATCTATAGTTGTGATTTTGTCCAATCTAGCAAAATCCCAAGACTACACAACTAAATATTCGATAATAAGGAAGGTCAATAAGTCCATCATTTTGCATCTAATGTCAACTTTTAAATAGATATGTCTTGTAATTCTCTGGGTAATTCTAATTCTAATGGAAAATGTAGTTAAGATATTCCATTGGTTTAAAGAATAGAAATCATTCACTCATCCTATTACTAGTTTCCATCTAATATATATGGATGCAACAATACAAGTGTGTAGTCACTATCTTATTCTAGCTTATTGGCTCAAAAAAGAAACACACTTTTAGTGAAGGTAAATATAACATATAGCTTAAAGCACAATAGTAGTCATTTCCTATTGCATTTGTTTAAAGCATCACTCTTCACTCCATGACCATTGTTAATACATCCAAATTGAATTTCATCAATCCATTTGCTAAAAGCATCATAGTTTTACCATTGTTTTTAACGTTTTTATCTTATTTTGCTTAAGACAATAGACATTCAACCTAAACAATTGCTTTAAGCTTTGATACAATTTAGACATCCAAATCCCTTTAGAAAATATTGCTTAGAGCATCCATCTCAAGATTACACCATTCAATAATATAGTTGCTTGAAGCATTCACATTTATAGGGTTTTACCAATAACTAATACTCATTCATACACTCCACAATAATATGAACTTAATCACTCAACATGGACACAACTTTAAGCTACAACTTAAAACTCAATTATCCAATTCTTGGATACACTCATAATTTCATTTAATATATCCAATCATTGGGATTTTCACACACAAACAATTCACTCATTGAATACATCTTCACATTTACTACAAGCTTAAAGCTACACATCAATCTCCTCCACTACAACTCTAAGCTTCTTCTCTAGTTATACACAAACCCTACTTAAAGCACATACAACAACAACAAACGCTTTAAAGCTTACTCATCAATCACACAATCATATGAGTTGCTTTAAGCATAGATAATACTACACCTTGCTTCAAGTGAATATAGTCTATTAGGTCAATTTAATCAATGACAACACATATACATCAGCTTTATCCACACCAAGTAAATAATTATTCCCACAAGAAATCACACACCAAATACAAATGTTCAATCACTAGGTCTTAGAAATCAAATAAGTCATACACACAAAGGTGCATATCATTGGGACTTATACAACAATTGGAAATAAATGCTTAAAGCTTTATTATACACAGCATGACAGAACAAGTACATGAGTTATAAGCAAGATCACTCAGATACTAGTACAATTGCTACTGCAAGCCAAAACGTAAGAGAGAGAAGCCATCCTCAACTATATACTTCAGCTAATTTCTAGCAACTTTCCAAATCTACACCAATTTAATCATTTAAAATTAAATTGTTTAAAGCTACTCTTGAGATCCCACAAAAAATCCTCAAATCCAATAACATACAAACTCACATTATCACTTATTTCTAAATCCAAGAGCAATTTAAACCATATTTACACAACAAAACAAAAAATCAAGTTTATTAACAATATTTCACACTCACAACACCTAATGAAGTTGCTAAGACTAGTTTTTAGTTTTGCACTTCTCGAAAATAGGTTTTCTTGTAGATGAGAACAAGTCAAATTATAATCTACACTTCCTCAATTTTTACTAAATCCAAACTTCATGGAAAAATAGAAAAAAATAATGCAATCTTTGTTATTTCTATTCCCTAACTAGCAAGGCTTTTCTTTAGTGTTATAGTGCTAAATTGCACCAAAAAAAATAATTTGGCTAAAAAATGACTCATGCAATGGTGGAGGGCTGGTTGACGAATATATTGATTAACGAATACATTTTCAGCATTCATCGATATATTGGTTGGAAGGCTGAAAACTTTAGATTACTGTAATTCCATCATGGAAAGATTGGATACACTTGGGTATTTTTTTGGCAAGAAATGACTCATGCATAAAGCAAAGCTTATGTATTAGCAAAAAACTTGCATATACCTTTTTTAAATCAAATTTCTCATTTTTAAAAGCTCTAAGATGAGTTAGATATAAATTGGTCCTACATCTATTATGATTTAAGTTTTAAACTCTATATAAATAGGTGAAATTAGATAGTGCATGTTCCAAAGATGTTCCAAGAAAATCACTTTTAAAATTGGTTTGGCATTCTATTTTTGTATACCAATTTTTCTTAAAGAATAAGTGTAATACAAAAGTTGATAGAAGATGTGATATTAAAAATTAGTGCTACAAATAATATGCTAAAAAATAAATGGGCACGAAAGGAGATTTAAGATGAGGTTGACCATCACTATTGTGGCAATTACAAACGACATCATAATAGTTGACTTGTGACAAATTGGTAACAACACATGACATACTAGTGTTTCTACTCAAACCATATTCCTTCTAATATAGACCAAGCCTTCATATTGCCTACTTGAAGTAGGCAAAGATGAGTATAAAAAATTGTAGGGCCACTTCTTGTTGCCATCATTGAAATACATCCAAGCTTCAAATTGTCCTTCTAGTTCATAAGTTTTTATCACTTACCGTCTATTCTCTTTTTCTTATGTAGCATAAGTTCAATATTGAAAATAAAAAATTGTGAATCAAAACAATTAGAGACCTTCATGATATTTAGTCGTGTCTCTTATCAACATATTAGATGTAAACAATCAAAACATGAAAGTCTAGGAGAACCTAATTGGTACTCATAAAAACAATACTTTGGAATTTCATAACTTATTTAGATGGTGTCCAAATAATGCATAATAAAATGATTTGAAATCCTCTTTACTTTCTAATAAGATTCAATAAAAATAATTTATGTTTTATAATAATGAATATGCTCATATGCTATTAGTGTCAATTATAGGTGCACTTACTTTAAACATTGATTTTGATAAATATGCATATGGTGTGGATAATGTGCACATTAAAAAAATTACATATTTTGAATAATTTGTAGTCACTTTTTGAACATATTTCAAGTAAGCTGGATTTTAAATGCCTTGATTTGTGTGAACCATATTTTTATTGAAAAAAGATTGACATATGCCAAATACTATTACAAAATTCATATATATTGGAAGAGGCCAATATATGCCTATTCTTGTGCCTATTACCTTCAATATATTAAGCATTAGATGGAGTGAAAGGACCAACATAAGCCTAACCGCTTGGTTACAACAAGCATGAGATAGAGTGATGGGATTTGGCATATGCTTAACCTCTTGGTTGCCAGAAGCATCAAATGGAATGAGGGTGTTAAACACATGCCTAATTTTCTACAATAAATATGAGGTGGAGTGTAGGGGATGGCCATCTATCAAAATTCAATCAAATTCAATAAAAGAATTACATTTTTTTAATACAATTTGGATTCAATTTGGCATGCATACTAGGCTATGTGTGTATCACAAAGCCTTACAAGAAACTTAATGGTTGTAAGAAAGAAGTCTAGTTCTTCATACATGTGTGGAGGTACAACGTTCAACGTGGGATATTATTTAACAACATATGAAAATGCACTTTCTAAACCCTTGCTAAGTTTGATCTATAACTTTTGATTGGAGGTTATCAATTACAAATAAAATTTTGAAGGTAATATTTAATTTATTTTCCAACATTATTAGTTATTCCACATTGATTGTTGTACCTACTACTTCCCCAAATGTATAAATAATTGGATTTCTTCCTCAATATTACAAACATTGAGTGTCTTGTAAGACTTTGTCATACACACATATCCTAGTTTGTATGCCAAATTGAATACAAATTGTGTTTGAAACACTACAACAAAAGCAATGTTTTATGACTGCAAAATATAACTGCAGTGAGTCATAAATCGAAAAATATGATTCACGTAGAAATCATTGTAGATGATTCAAAGCATGACTGGGTCTAGTAATTACTGACAAGTCGCTTTGGACATCAGTCATATTTTGAATCACATGGATTGGGGAGTAAACTTAGCCATAATTAGCCATATTTTGCCAATGTGGCGTTTATGTTGACTATCTTAGGGGGCTTGACTTTTTCTTGAGCTACCCGGGCAAAGAAAAAAAATCCTATGTGGCATCTGACTCCGTTTAATTATATTTTTGCTTGACTTGGAATATGACTGTGGTGAGTCATGTTTTGGTTGACGTGGAATATGACTACGATGAGTCATGTTTTCTACTGTGTAGAAAATAACTCTCATGAGTCATATTTTTGGATGATGTAGAATGTGAATATGACTCTTGTGAATCATATTCTTTACTAATGTGAAATATGACTCTTGTGAGTTATATTTTTGATTGACATGGTAATTAACCCTTAAACGTCCAAACAACATTTTTTTGGCAACATAACAATTTTGGGCACCTCACTACAGGCGGAGTTTTTCTTATTTTTCTTTGAAAATTTCACACAATATAGGAACAAGGAGTAGCTTTAAGGACCAACAATTTTCATAACTTTTGACTACATGGTTCAAAAGTTATTGTATGATATGTAACTTTTAGTCTTCAACGAGCAGCTTGGACAGCCCAGGTAGAAAAAAAAACTCCTTTGAAAATCACTTTTAAAAAAAATTAAAATTTGAAATTGATTCTCTAGATTTTTATAATGTGGTAAGCTTTAAATCATTCCATTTTGATCAATGAGTCAAAAGTTATGAGGAATTTTAGTTTGGGTTAGTTTGTGGGTAGTTATGGAATCTCTACTCTAAAATAAACTTTGAAGTTCTTTATTTAACTCAATTTTAAATATTTTTGTAAAAAAAACAAAAACATTAGGTGTATATTGTTTATTACAACATTACAACCATTGGGATTGGTATTTTCCAATTCTATAAATAAATTGTTAACAATTTAGTATTTTTATTCATTCTCTACTTCTTTCTACTTACTATTTTTTTTCTTATATGTTGTACAATTCCAAATGATCTAAAAATTTTCAAGCATGTAGCCAACTTGACTTGAGGAATGAATCCAAAGAGTAACCACCATTTTGGACATTTTTTTTATACAAATGTGACCTTGTGAAGTGCAATTGCCCGTATTTTCACAAGGCCAAAAAAAGGCCAAAAAAAAGATTTTTGTCACTTCAAACGTTAATATCTTGCAATCTACATGGTGGAAAATTTTGAAATTTTTTCCACATCTTCTAAAACCAGTGTACTACAAGATCCTACGGTTATATGTTTCTAAAATGTTTTTTTTCTAAAATTTGGTGCTTGTAAATGCAAGGACAGTTTTGGAGTAGTTTTGATGAAAACATAGTCTTTGACGTTTAGGGTTAATGTAGATGTCATTAGTAATTTTATGACTGATTGTAGTCATATTTTGGAATGTGTAAGGTTACATTTTGACACAAATAAGTATGAGTATTACATGACTATAACTAATTATATTTTGACCAATATATTTTGTGAAATGTAACTCAAGCAAGTGATATTTTGAATAATTGAGAGTCATGTTTTAAAAATTTGTGTGTAGTTTGTGATTGAGGTGATTGAAGTCCAAAATAGCTTTAATTATAAACTACAATTACATTTTTCATGCATTTTGAATGGACATGACACATTGTAATTATACATCAAAATGATTTAACAATTGAAAAAAAAACTTTATGTAGTTAAAAACACATACACATGATTTTAGAGATATACATGAGACAATCATATTAGAGAGGGAGAATGCAAGAAGGAATGCAACTTTCTTCATTGACATTTATTAGCTAACAATATAAAACATATATATCACAATGAATCATTCACAAAATCCAATAGGATCTATATTCCTTACAATAATGTGAAGATGGCTCTATTGGATTGCAAGTAGTCTCCAACAACTTTGTTTCAACTTTTGGTACCTGCATATACAATTAAAGGAATGAGAGGTCAATTTTTAGTGAATGAACAACAAAGCTCAACCTTCTAAGGTTTACAAAAAAAAATGCAACATAAGTTTAGAGTAGGAAGAATAAAAATGATGATGAAGGAAAGTGGCAAGTGCTAAAAGATAACAACAAACAAGAATTAAGATGCAATAAGAAATAACAACTAAGAGGCAATAAGAAACAAATGTTAAGAGGCAACAAAAAGAAACAAGAAGTAAAAACTAAAAGGCAATAAGAGGAAACAAAAAGCAAAAACTAAGAAGAAGAAAGAGTTAAAATACAAGAAGAAGACGTGAAAGAAGAAACAAGATTCATAAACTAAAAAACAACAAGAAGTAAGAGCTAAGATGCAACAAGAACTAAAATGCAACAAAAAACAACAACTAAGAAAAGAAAAGAAAGTAACAACAAGTTAGAGCTAAGAGACAACAAGAACTAAAATGCAACAAAAAACAACAACTAAGAAAAGAAAAGAAAGTAACAACAAGTTAGAGCTAAGAGACAACAAGAAGCAACAACTAAGAAATAACAAATAAGAGCTAAGAGACAACAAGAAGCAACAACTAAGAATTAACAAGTAAGAGCTAAGAGCCAATAAGAAGCAACAACTAAGCAACAACAACTAAGAAGTAACAATAAATAAGAGCTAAGAGATAACAAAAGGCAAGGAAAAAGAGCTAAGAGAAGTGGTGACTAGGGTTTCAAAACCCTAAAGAAATGACAATTAGGGTTTCAAAACTCTAAAAAAGTGATGATTAGGTTTGAAAATCCAAAAAAAGAATTGGCTAGGATTTCAAAATTTTAAACAATGACTTGTCTATATATTTTTTGGATTGCCTATATTTTTCTTGGGCTACCCGAAAATTAGAAAATGTCACTCCCATGAAAATATGACTAGAACTATGACTCAGTGTTCCCAAAACATGTTCTCTTCATTCTCTATGAAATACTTTGGTGTTTCTAATGGGCGTATAGTATATGCTTGTGAAGTACAAGGCCCCCAAAAGACTAGCATTCATATTTGTAGTCATGTTTTTCACCAAGGTGTTGGCATCTAAGAATATGACTGTGAGTAGTTGCTAGTCATCCCCAATCATATTTTCGCAGTCATAAAACACTGCTTTTGTTGTAGAGAAATGTAATTCCTTTATTGAATTTGAATGTTGATAGATGAACCATCCCTTATGTTTCACTTCATATTTATTGTAGAAAATTAGGCATACGTTGAATCCTCTCACTCCATTTGATACATGTTATAACCAAGGGATTAGGCACATGCCTAGTCCCTCACCCCATCTAGTGTTTATTGTTATAAAGGGGTTAGGTATGTATTAGACTCCCTTATTCCATGCCATTTTAATTATAGTCCTTCACTTGAAATTTTTGAAAATATTTAGTATATAACTATTATTAAATTCACTTATAAAGTGATGCATTGCATGCCTTTTATGCATAATATGTAACAAAGTTGTAATATAGCCACCTCCCAAAGTACCCAAAGTGCATATGGACATGTGCCTAAATTTGACAAAAGCATTGTTCTAATATGGAATCTTTAAGATCAAATGTACGAGACAATTATATATGTCTCTACTTGGAGTCCCTCTTGCAAACTTGTTTTGACAAGCCTAGAGCTTGAAGTGTCGTGATATTGCATCATTTGTCCAACTTTCTTTGGTTTTAGCAATGGTACATGTTTGAGATCTACATAAATATGATCTTCAGATATGTTGGCACTGGTGTTAGCAATGGTATTTGCAAAGGTCTTAAGAATAAATTAAGGTGCATTTTTGGATTGAATTTGTTTTGGTAACACCACTCTTAACATGAAGTGCAAACAGGCATTTTCAATCATGTTGTGACTTCCTCACCTCTACAAGATTGCATGTATTTTTGTGTATATAAGGTGTTGACATTCTAATGAGAGTGATATTCATTAGAGCATCCACTATGCAACCTTTAAAAGAGCCCAATAACCGAATAATCGTGTGGTTGTATAGTAAAAGAATTAATCATTCCTTAGAGCAATTATTGATGGACACTTCGAACTTGTAGATTTTGTATTCAACCCTTTAGACCAACACTTTGGTAGCATGTGAAGAGCCTACACTTTGCCTTTCTAATGACAAGATTTATTGACCATTGTCATATATGGAGATTCAAACTCCCTGAAAGGACAAAACATGAAAGAAACTCATCTCAAAAGTCTTAGATTTGCTTCTGAAAAGACAATAAGGGTTAAAGTGGCCTTAACGAGCCTTAATGGTAGTACAGACTTTGATCCATGCCCACCCTTTGGTGTTGCTAAATCTCATATCCCATGGATGTTTTTAGAGGAAATTTGGAGACTAGAACCTATTACCTTGCAATCAAATTTCAAACTTTTTCACATCGTATGCTCCATTTTCTTTCTATATGTAAATGAATATTCTTAATTTTTTAAGATGAAATCATATATTTTCTTATATGTCACAAGATTTTCAAATATTTTGTATCCATTTGAAATTATTATAAGTTATAGTGAAGGATACTATAGTGCAAAATTCTATGTTCTATGCCATTTTATAATTAGAAAATTAGTTGATTGAGGTTATAAACACAAAATTCAAATACAACATGTAATTTTAGGAAATTTTGAAACTAAAGTCAAAACTAGACTTTATTAACTCATTAAAAGAGATTTCAGCTTTCAAAGAGACTGTGAGTTCTTGGATTGTGGGAATTCCTAGAACACTGCATAGAAGTCATCTGACATAGCTAGGTGACTACCATGTCAGATATTATTAATTAATATATTTTTAAATACATTTTTTATAAATAAAATTAAGAAATTAAGAAATTATTTTATTTCATTATTATTTTTAATTTCTTAATTTTTTAAATTAACATTATTATATTTTGACTATACACAGAGGGCTAGTTCCTAGCAATGGGAACAACCCTAAAATAGTCTCCCAAGGACCTAAAGTCTCCCCTAATGTCATTACATTGGGAAGGTGAAAATTAAAAGATATTTTTTAGTTAAGTTTAGACTTACAGTAAGGAAGTAGATGTTGCCAAAACACATTGAAAAAATATCTTTTGTGAGAAGTCAATAACACCTCAACAAAGGGATCTTGAGCACCATATGTTGCAAATACACTTATGGTTCATTTACACGTACTTATTTGTCAAATCAAGTCACAAGGTCATTACCTCATATAACCTGACAAATGTTTAGACTCATTTCTTTGTAAAGTTAGTTTAACTTTTAGAACTATGGGACAATAGGAATACTATTATGTCAGAGTGAATTGGTCATAATAAACTTAGTATTTAGGGGCATATCTATACTTCGACTGAACATCAACCCCTAAAGGACCATTGTCCCTTTGGGGGACAAATGCATTTTCGGGTAGGTACCTATGGCCTGATATTTTCTCCTAATTTTTTGAAACTTTTTTTGGAGGTAGAAAAGCTGCATATCTTTGTCGGAATATAATTCTTTTCACAATTGGTGCCCGGGAACAATAGTTATGACCAAATAAGCTCAAATGAGGGGACGGTGGGCAGCCCGGGCAGCCAAAAAAAAAATGAAAAAAATTTGAATTTTTTTTTAATATTTTTTTCCTCATAGATTATATTTTTGTCTATCTAGAAAGCTTTGATTCATTTCATTTGGATATGTTATGAGAAAGTTATGGACATTCTTGTTTTGGCGGCAGTTAGAGCATCTTCTTGAAAAAAATAACTTGTAGGATTCATTTCTGAATGCAATTTTTCAAAATTTTCAATTCTTTTTTTGCATGGTCTGATTTACTTGCTAAAAAAATCTCACCACTGGTATTAGTGCATTTTAATTCCATCTAAAATATATGGATATTTTAGATTTTCCTTCTATCTCATACCTACTTCTATTTAACAATTTTTTTAAGAATGATAATTAAGTTTTTTTGAATTTTTTTTTACCTAGACTCTCAACTCAATTCTCCACTATAAGTATTTAAAGCTCAAAACTTTGTAGTGCAAAAATTTTAAGTTAAAAATGTTCAAAATCAAAAAATCTAGTCCTGCAATGTGCTGAAAAACTTGTTTTTCTCACTTTAAACGTAGATATCTTTCAATCTGAGCGGTCAAAAATTCTGAAATTTTTTCCACACACTTTCATACTAGTTAGGTGTAATATCCTATGGTTAGATATGGGAAAAAAAACAATTAAATTTTTTTTTAATCCTTGCTATAGATATGGCAATTTTGAGTGTTTTTTGACAGAAAAAAGGCTTTGGTCCTTTAGGGGTTAATTCCAAAATTGTAGTACTAAACTCTTCATAGCAAAGGTAGGAGCCAATTTGGATTGTGTAAACCACCATTGGAAAATGCACTATTCATTTCTTGAGTCAATTATTTTCCATAATCTACTAGTGTGGAAACCTATCATAACTAGAAATTATGGATTTTTCATCTATCTTAATGAATGATTTGCACAACATCTATTTAATTGTCATTTGTTTTTGCATTTTTTTAGTTAGTGGTTGAAACACGTGAGGTACCAAATTTTGGTGTCAACAACACTTTGAAGTTAAATAAAACCTAACCAAGTTATTATTTTTAGTAGTTTATATTTTTGAAAAATTATTTCTTGTAGTCTAGTTTTAGCATGAAAAAATACAATTTTGAAAATGATTGATTATGATTTTTCTGTTCAAGATTTTGTGCCAGGGTGTCCATTGCAATCTTGACTTTTCTACAGTGTTGAGAGCTCTTGGAAATGAACCTCAAATACATTAGATTTTGGAGAAAAAATCACATTAGAAATTCAATGTTTGATCATCAGGGTGTTAAAACTACGAAAATGATTTGATGCCACATTTAACTACTTCTGGACTATTCAATGAATTCTAAACAAAAGATCCAAAGATAATAACATCAAGGAATCCCCTGATGTTTGTATAGATCTCTCGATGTTTGCTTAGATCTCCCAATATTTTGCTTACATCTTCAGATGTTTTGCATTATCTCTTGATGACTAGTTTGTTTTTTCTCCTGATGACTACTACTAATTCTGAACTTTTTGAAGTCCAAAAGTAGTTAAATGTGGCAATTTGAAGTTTTTCAATCTTTCAATCTTCTTTCAATCTTCTTTTCACATGTTGGATCTAAAAAGTTGGTCACTAAAAAAATATGAGGATAAAGGGTCTAACATGCATATCCCAATCAATTTATAGCTTCTCAAAATCTACTCTACAATTGTTCTTAATATAATTTTTCAATCCTTATGTGATATTGTTGTGTTTTCTTTTCCAATGCAATCATTAAGATGTCTAGATCGAATTTGTATGGTTAGAATTCAAAAAAGATTGATACAACTTATCAAAATGTTGACTTTTTGTTCAATTTGGAGCAAATTTCTAGAAGCTCAGATAAAAGGCCTTGGGCATTTAGGGGTTACGTGGGACAATCCCTTCTCATTGCGAGTCGTGCACGATGAGTTCGCAATCTCCGCAAGACGCCAGGAGTTCATCCCAGAATCGTTTTGGTGTTGGTGAGATGAATTAGCGTCACAATTTTCTGAATGACTTTTCTGAACACAATTCATGTGTTTACGACTGTACCCCGGTAAAAAGTAAGTTCTGAACGATCCTCTGTGAAGCTATGTGGCAGAATTTCATGAACAAATGCAGAAACCACCAAATGTAGTAATTTAGGGTTTCTACAGTGTTGTTGCAACGACAGGAGCGCTTCGGATTGAAGATTTTCTGAGTGGATTACCGAATCTCTAGTTCACTAGCATTCTCATCATTGATCTTGGAGTCATCAATGACAAGCCCGAGTGATTGAGATTCGAGGGACGTGTTTACTAATTTAGGGTTCCTAGATTGTTGTTGCGAGGCAGGGAGTACGTCGGATTGAAGATTGTGTGTGTGCTTGAAATGATGAGTCTCGAGTTCACCATCATTCTGGAAGGATTGTAGAAGAGAGAAGAAAAATGATTGAGCCAAGCTTGTTCGGCGCGAGCGTGGTGGGCACGGGGCTTCCGGATGCCCTTCCGCGACCTACATTGCGCACATTTTGTGGAAGTTGGTGCTGCATTTGGATGCATCCGAGGATGACCTGTCGCCGTGAGCGTCGGTTGTTGTCGATTTCTACGCTTGGGCTCGTTTACATTCACAATAGGGCGCTTACCAAAACACAGCTTCTCCTTGGAAGAGAAACTCAGTTTTTTTGCTCTCGAGGAGGAAGTAAACACTCACCGCACGCGTGCGCCACCACCGCCCTTTGCGACGGACACGTAAGCGTCCACGTCGGTTCGGGAGATAAGAGCACAGGCGAGTGTGGACACCCTCCACCTGTAAAACCCCACAGTAAGAGCTTCCTTTGGCCAGGTGCGAAGCGGCCCTTATACACTGCAACAAGATACGTCGGTATACTGGCCCTGTTGCTCTCGCCACTCTCACAAGCAGGGGCTCTTTCAGTGTGTTGCTTTGGAGATCTGATTTTGCGGTTTTGTGCTGCTGGTGGTCGATCTGCGAATTTGCAGTGGTCGTGTTGTGATCGTTTCTTCAGAGCCATTTTGGTGCACTTTCTTGCAAGGAAGAGAGGGAGCTGTGCACGAACTGGGGAATGGTGCTCCTTTCTGTGGGGTATTTGTTTCCTGAGCGTGTCCTGTGTTTCGTACTATATGTGTTAGCTAGAAGCGAATCTGATTTGTTATCCAGAGGTTCTTATCATTTGGAGTGAATGCTGAGAACGTTTTACCGACATTCAATTCCTAGTCTCTTTTTGTAACAAAGTGAATATTTTCTGATGCCTTCTATGAAATCCTTTCTGGATTCTGAGTATCGGAGTTTCCTTGTTTGTACAGAAGGACAAGTAAGTGAGAGAAGGGCAAAGAGGAGCGGAACTAGCTCCAAGGTGTTCTTCAGAAAACAGGGTTAAAATACCCCCAAGGCAAGGGCGCAGGTCAGATCTTCCCCTACGATTTGTCTTGCTATGATCTGCAAATTCCTCCAAATGGCTGTGCAGGGATGCCCTAGAGTCTTTGAGATTAAAAACTGCGTAGTCTAGTCTTGTATTCTGTGGTTGTGCGTTTGTTGATGCACAATTCTTGCATGTTTGCTCACTAGTGAATAGTTTGGTGGAGGTGTCGATACGTCAGACAGTTTTCTTTTATGTCATTGAGATGTATTAAATAAGCTTGATTAGGTCGTGGCAACCTACTAGAGAAAATTTTGGAGGCAGGTGGTAGCTTTCTCGGCAGGTTTGTATTGGTATTCTTGTATGCGTATTGCAGGTTCCTACATCTTGGTGGCGAAATGAAAATAGATTCGGGAAAGGATGTGCATCTTGGTGTGAGACTATACCCTAAACCTGAGATTAGTTTACCTTCGCCTTCGCTTGTGGTGTGTTACTGTGTACGAAGTGGGCCACTCCATTGGGTATGATAAGAGCTAAACATGACTTTGAAAGTAACACCGCGTGTTGTGTCTGTACACTGTACAGACCATTCCACAGTTCCTCCGACTATGCACCCAAAAGAGGTTGTGAGCCCCCCCCCGTGCCCCCCCGACTGAATTAAACCCCCGCTGTCGATCAGCACACAAAAGAATTTGAATCCTCCCAATTGCCGTCGATCTTAAGAAACCCGTTGATCAGCGCCGCGCTGAGAGACGATCTCGCCGCTGAGAGATTAGGGTTCAAGGCTCGTCTCTCTCACTGGCGAGGCGTGACTTTTCCTCGCTGGTTGCTGCGCGCGACTTGAGCGTGTGAAGGTTGCAGACAGGACAGCAGGTGGAGCCCTGGCAAGGCTCAAACGGCTGGAATCGATAGAGCAACTCCATTGATAGTATGCTTTTCACGACCACTTAGTTGACTTTTCCAACCCAAGTTTACTTTGCTACTTGTTTCTCACAAACAGAATGATTGATGGATCTTCTGATTTTCGTCCCGTCCATTTTACTTGATAGCTTACTTACGGGTGCTGCTCCTTGACAGGCGCCAATTCAATCAGTGTACTTCACTGGGGAGCACACAAGCCCCGAGCTGGCCATGTTCGTGGAGCTTATTTGACAGGTGCCCTGAGAATTCGTACTCCAAGTACCTTCGTTCTTAGACATTCAATCTTTTGTATTATATTAGAGTATTTTTTGTAAGCTTTCTTTTGTGAATATATGTTGTTTTTCCATTCAATCTATTGGAATATTGAAGGGCCATACGCTTAGGAATGGCGCCATGTGCAAAACAATTCTTGTCATGGTTCATAACAATTAGTTGATGGCTTTCAGTTGAGATCGGAGAAGAACATTTACAAGAATTGAAGACAGAAGTATTGTGAAAAAGTTGCAAACTACTGTAGGAGAATCATTGCAAGTTTGGTATCACCATCACGTATTCTAATGCGATGTGTGTTGATTGTGCAGGTAGGTCGGAATAAAATATCTATTGTGGATTTCTTTCTGTGCCGTGTGAGGAGCACATGAGACGCAGTAGTAGCGGCGCAGACAGAATTAAAGCGGCATCGTAATTGTGACTTCCACACCGCACGTGATCTAGTAAGGCTTCGACCCGCAATGATCGACTCTGAAGCGGGACCCTCTACCCGGGTCACGGAATATTTCGATGTATTCCTCAACCACCGTGGGCCTGATACCAAAGCCACGTTCGTTGCGCATTTGGATCAAGAACTCAAGGATAGAGGGTTTCGGCCATTTCTAGATCGTCTGTCTCTGATGGTGGGTAATCGCAATCAAGAATCCATCTATCAGGCCCTGCATACGGCCAAAGTTCACGTTGCCGTTGTGTCCAAGGGTTATGCGGAGTCGGAGTACTGTCTGAACGAACTGGTGGCCATTATGAACAGCGGCAAACCGGTGATTCCTGTGTTCTACGATGTGGAGTTTGGTGACTTGGTGGATGTGGAGAAGGGAAAATTTGCGGAGGCTTTTGAGCAACACAAGAAAGGACAAACTTCCCAGGAGAAGTTGCAAGAGTGGATAGATGCTCTTAGATGGCTTGCAGGTATCGTTGGGTTCTGCTTCCGTACTTCTTGTAGAGATCGGTGAGTTCCGGAACAAATCTGTTTGGATACTCCATTTGGTGAATTTGTCCGGTAGCTTTGCCGTGATCATTGGAATGCTATCAAGAGATAATCCTTCTCACCAGTTCACTTCTCTATGTGAATTCGAAGTAGCTCGTAGATTATGCTACACTTTGAATGCCCCATTTTCGAATACACTAAATCAACAACATTGTATTTTGTTGAAGAGTTGAACAATGAGACAATGATTTCTGAAAAACTCTTGCCAGGCTTTGACTTAATGTCCATCGTTGGTTTCTTGAATGTGAAGAGATGAAGCGAAGCTGAAGCAGGAAGTTGTGGATTCAGTAACAAGCACGTTTCCTCGCGGCTCAGGTTCCGATGATGAGAATCGTCGATTTGGGTTGGAAGAGTCCATGAAAGAGGTAGTTGCAAAACTAGAATCTGGGCGCGTTGGTGTTGTGGGACTGTATGGCATGGGTGGAATTGGGAAGACGACTTTGGCTGAAGCAGTGTATGACTTCTGTGCTCAAGACTTTGGACATTGCAGCTTTCTGAGAGATGTCAGATCGAGTGTCGCTCTTACTTTGCAAAACCAAATAATCGAAGATCTGCGCCTGGGAAAGAAAGTGGACAGTCGTGTAGAGTATCAAGTACGATTTCAGCAGTTCAAAGACTTGAAAGTGCTTATTGTTGTTGACGACATTGATGAAGAGAGACAATTTCGAGATATAATCCCGGATTTGGGTATAATCGGCGAAGGCAGCAGGATAATTGTCACATCTCGTGACCGAAGGCGGTTGTCTAATGTTCTAATATCAACGCCTGAACTTGATATAGCTGAGACAGAGAGGAGTGTTTTGCATGAGGTTGAGGGGCTGAACAGTATCGAATCTCAACAGCTTTTCAATTTTTATGCATTTCCTAGCAAATCGCCAGACAACGGATTTGAGGATCTGGCAGTGAAAGTGGCGGATGCATGTGGTGGTCATCCATTGGCGTTGGAAATCGCCGGTGGTTTTCTACGCAATAAGAAGAACTTGGAAACTGATAGAGTGTATTGGGACGAAATGATAGCTTGGAAAGCCACTCGAGCTGAAAAATTGCAAAGCATTTTAAAAATATCTTACGACAATGGTCTTGACAATTGCCAGAAAACTATGTTTCTGGACATATCCTGCCTCCTTATTGGTGAACTTAATGCAGTAGCTCTAGAGATATGGGCATCATGCGAGTCTTGTGGTTGCGGAATTGGCCGTGGAGTTCATTGCAGCTTTATTGATCTTGTGGAAAAGTGTCTGGTAAAGCTGGATACAGACGGACGATTGCGGATGCATGATGTCCTTCGTGACATGGGTAGAGAAATTGTTGAAGGTTTTCCGATGTGGGAAAGAATCCACTTGTGGGATCCGAAAGCAGCTGATGCTGTTTTGGAGGGCAGAGAGGTAATCTTGCTTTTATCTGTTTTCAAGGCTGGATTGCACGATTTGAGTCGCCTTAATTTGAATTATTGCAAGAACAACGACAAGTGCAAGATTGCATTTGATACTTGTGAGGAGTTACGTATAGGCAATGTTTCAAGCCCCAAGATCGATTGGTTTCTTTTTTTGACTCTCTCTAGGATTTTGATTGGTCATAGGTTGGAAATTGTTGAATTCATGGTGGGGTGAAGAGTTCATTGGTTGTTTTTTTGGCAATTCTTGATTAGATACGAGACAAGACAGAGTAGATTGCATTTGATACTTGTGAGGAGTTACGTATAGGTCAAGAGAGTTGAGAATGCTGCAGTGGAGGCTCTCTCCACTCTCAGAATTACCTATGGAGTTGAATTTGGCGAAAACTGTTGTGCTGGACCTCAGTGAGAGTCGCAAGTTGACACGTCTTTGGAAAGATGAAATACCTCATAGCAAGGTATGATCAACTCCTCAAGAATGGTTTATCGTTGTTTTTGTCAAGAGGTGAATTTACAACTTGCATGGAATCGGAATCCATGGTCGATTTTCTAATTCGTGAGTTTGAGATCATATATTGTCGTGCATTAGCTTTTATATATTAGGCTCCAACATGGTACTTATATTGTGCTACGAGAGCGATTAATAACAACCCAGCAAGATTAGGTGTACATTAGCTTAAAATAAATTACGGAAGAAGGTTTCTAAAGATGAGGTTCATGAAGAGCTATGTGCATTGTCAACAAAATCTAACGTAGGAGGATTTCGAAATCAAATCTTGACTGATCGGTGCCTTTCATTTTGTCGATGTGCAAGCCCGTATTAATTTGCGACGGTTAATTCTGAATTACTGCATAGCGCTGACTACGCTCTCACAGGATACTGGGAAGCGACTCTCAAATTTGAAGGTGCTGGCATTGGGCAACTGCGTCATGCTTGAAAGTCTTCCTGATTCTATTGGGGAGATGAAAGATTTGGAGCAGTTGATCCTTCATGGTTGTGAGAAGCTGCGGAGTATTCCACATACTGTTGGTAGGTTGAAGAAATTGAAGCATTTGGATCTATCTGGCTGTTCTAACTTGGAAATGTTGCCAGACGCCATAGTGAACCTGGCGAATCTTGAAAAACTTCTCGTGTCTGACTGTAACAAACTTCAAGATTTGCCAATGGACTTTCGGAAGTTGACGAATCTGAAGGTATTACAATTACACAGTGACAAGGAACTGCGGATGGCGTTGTATATCGGTGAACTCAAGATGTTGCAGATGTTGCACCTAAGATTGGGGAAATTGAAGAAACTTCCAAATGATTTGGGACAGTTAACTGGCCTCACTGAGATGTGTCTCAACGGTTGCAAAGAGTTGGCAAATCTCCCTGATGTCGGAATGCTCCGATTCCTCAAAACTCTCAGTTTAGTTGATTGCCATGGCCTCAAATCTCTTCCTGAAAGCTTGGGAACCCTTACAGCGCTTACAACGCTCATATTGCAGTGCAATCTTTTGATCATGGAACTTCCAGAGAGCTTCACGGGTCTGATTTCATTGGTTCACTTGAAAATGATTAGGTGCCCGGAATTGCGAACTGTGAAAGCGCTACCACACAACCTACGGCGACTTGATCTGGGCAATTGCCGGAAGCTCGAGCATCTCCCATCCTTTGAAGGGTTGACTTCGTTGGCAACTTTGATTCTATGCAATTGCGCAGGGTTGAAAGAAATCCAGGGTCTAGACTGTCTCACAACTTTGGAGGAAGTGAACCTGACGGGTTGCACGTCAATGCAACCAGACACTCTGCAACTGCAGCACAACCGGGCAATGCGTTCCTGTTGCTTGAGTGGGAGTAATGTTTCTGTGAAATATGACAGCGATTGGTCGGAGGTAATTTTTCCAGTGCTAGAAGTACGTCATCAGTGATTTCAAGATCCATGGTACATTGCATAAGTCAAGAAATTCCTTGATCGGTCTTTGATTGGAATTTTGCAGAGCGGACCAGCGCTGCAGCTGATCACCTACTACGACGATGCATTTGGATTCGTCGACGATGGTTTGGTACAAAGGGTTTCTAGTGTAGAGCACTGTCACAAGGTTTGCATGGAAGCAACCGTTGTAGGCGAGAACGAGTGTGTGGCTGTTGTCATTTGCTGTGTGGCACATGACCAAGGTTGGTCTGACGTCGAATTGGAGAATAATGGGCATTATAGTAGTGAATGCTTTCTGGATGCCTGGATTGTAAGGGAGGGCCAGGAAGTTTTTCGGTCTCAGCAGTTGATCACGTTGAAGCATGCTGACTGCCGCGACCAAGTTTACCTTTGCACTCTACGCAGAACCCACTCTTTGGTGAGGGTTTTGAAACACGGAGACAAGATTCGAGTAGCAGCACGATCATATCATCCGAAATGGGCAATCACAGTTGAGTGCGGTGCTATTTGTGTTGTACATGGACACGGTGAGGACCAAGTAATATCTGTGAACTCAAGATTGTTGGATGTCCAGCAGTCACGAGAAAAGAAGGCAGAGTTCGCAGGGTTGATATTGGCAGACAATCCGGAGTGCCCTGCAGGGCGAATAGTTCCAAGCGCGCCCTCTGTTCCGGTACGTGCGCACTGTGCTAAATCTATTACCGACTCGTCACAGGAATCACAGTACTACTGTAATTATCGATTGTTGATGCTAAAATTGAATTATAGTTCTGCGACGTTGTAGAGACTTGTGTGTGAACCTGATGTACTTGTCTATAAGTTGACATAATGATTGTAGCATGAATGCAATTGAGGTCTTATAAGTTAGAGCATTCCCACCGGTGGTTGCCTGTATCCCTATAATTATGGAGGAAGGATCGGGCAGCACTCTGGGCAAGAGTTATAGGGAGCATTCTTCCACCAATGTTCCTATCCTCCCCCTATCCCAAAATCTCTTTCTAAAATAGTATACAGGGACAGTGGCATGGCCATTCTCCCCTAAACTTGAAGCAAAATATGGGCAAGGAAGAGTGTGCTTCTAAAAAGTTTAGCAAAATCAGGATTGGACCTCATTTAGAATTAGGGATAGGGGAGACGGGTGGGAATGCTCGTAGTACATATAGTGCCTGTCCGGTGCATATGCTTAATTAGTATCATTTGTTAAGAGTGTGAATTTGATATTGCGTTTTTTATTGGGCAACTGACATGGTTTATATTTTGGCTGCCATGCTTTTGTGCAGATTTTGGAACCTGGGTCGTTTTATATGGTACCGAAGTTTTTTCTTCATACATTTGATCGTTACTGGATGTTCCCGAGTCCTGGTCAAGGTGTTCTGTCATTTGTGGCACAGTCCGTCGACGATGTGGAGGTCGATAGTCTTTCGATATGCCTTTCTCCGCAAAGAGGTCAAGTGGTGCCAAGGTATGAAATTTGCATTGGGAATGGAATATGGTGGATTCGGAGGCATGTGTGGCATGATTCTGATTCAAATCAATATGGCATAGTTCGTTGCTTCCGATTGGATAATCCTTTGGGGCGTAACCCGTTTTGGGTGAGCATTGATAAAGAGAACCGTGAGCTCCGAGTAGGCCAAGGAGAGGCACACGAAGTTGTCGTCCTTGAATACGAAGACCTTGACTTTCTCTCTGATGTCCAATACATATCCTTCAGCACTTACGGCAGTCCAGTAATATATTCGGACGTCATAGTTATGTAGCATAACTTCATGTAGATGGTGTTTGTTGGGTCGGTGTCTCGGTTGTGCTCAGATGCTCAGAATTGCTAGTGGATTTACGGGCAGCTTGTTGCCAGCACGTGCGCTTTGGTGTGATAATGTTTGAAGTATGAAGTATAGATTGGGTTAGTAACCTTCAAGAGCTTGCATACTCGTGAGGATTGAGGACATAACCTCAATGGATGGATTTTTGTTAATCTTGCACTTTCTTCTTAGCAAATTCTCAAAGGTTGGATATTGTTTAATTATCAGTGATGATCAATTTAACCCTTAACCCTTAAATGGCGAGCTGGTCACTGTGGAAATCAGCTGTTTTGGAACCATGTAAATTGTTGGCTTAAAAAAATGCAAATGCAGTCATTGGAAGTCAAACTATTGTAGAAGATGTTCCCTTTTCATACAAAATTTGGAGGATGAATAGTTGCACTTTTATCCCACATGGAGAGACTCTTTGTCATTCATTGATTGGAAAACATCCTCAATGTCATTTATGAGTTAACCATGTAATGTTGCGGACACTAAGAGTTGAGTCCAAAATCTGCACTAAGAGTTGAGTTGAATTACTTAATATTTTGTCATGTGCCATAACTTGGAATTACTTTATATTTTGTCAATTTTTTCTTAGAACTCTAAAAAACTTTTTGTGCCTTTGCATGTTGGTATACATCATTTTAGATTGTTGTACACAAAAATTGAAGGAAGTTGACATTTATAGAATTTAAAATATTCATAACTTAATCCCTAAATGCCCAAGTGTGCTTTGACTATGACAAAAGAGCATAGGCTTATAGTTATCCCCATTGAAGCAAATTGATTTTCTTTCAAAATCTAACCGTATAGATGATTAACCCCTAAATGCTCAAGGCCCCCAAATTTGGTGTTTGTAAAACTTTGAAGAACAACCGCAAGCTACACGTCATACATCATTATATTTTCGCAAGCTCATACAATTATAACGAAGCATTGCAACATTCACAATGGAGTTGAAGTGCTGAAAGGAAGTAGACTGAGACCAAACATGTAAGTTACAACACAGAAATGGCATTGCAAGTTTTTCAAGGCAAGAATGAAAATGTCGATACGTACCAGACAGACATTGATACTGTGAATCCAAGCTCCAAACCAGCGGCTCCTGCATCACCCACACAGACCAAAAAATGAAACCCTAAAAATCCTCTGTAAAGTCAGAGTGTTGCAAAAAAAAATTAAGAAATCTTTGTTTGTGCAACCATGGCCCATGAACTGCAGTATATGGAAACAAGGAGAGAATCAAAACCCTAAATCCAGAAAGCATGCGGCTGAGTGACTAGTACTCGTTCACATCCACTGCTCGCTCGTTGTGAATCTTTATTATACCTTCCAAGCTGCAGTGTTATTTTATGCATGATTTTTCACCAATTGGCTACATCCAAAAGATGTTGGCTATTTTTTGGACAGGAAATTTTCATTTTTTTGAGTCAAAATGACCACATCACTGCTATATTTTTGAGTCAAGTAGCCAAATTTTATCTAGGAATCATCTAATTTTGATATAGATATCACTATGTATCACCAAGTATCACACGAGTATTGAAGAAACATCTAGCTACTTCTCCAATGTGAAAAAAGAAGAAAAAAAGAAAAAATTGCTTCCAAGGGACAATTGATTTCTCTTAAAATTGAAAAGTCTAGAACTCAAGTTGCAAGTTGCAACTAGATATTATTGCTACCAATGGGCCCATGCATCTAGAATAAGAAAGAAAGAAATTGAAGTCTATATATTATTGGAGTATGAAGATCTATTAACCCCTAAATGACGAACCCATGACCACTGATTCCAAACCTCACTACCCATCACTCAATTTTCTTCCATTTTGCAACTAGATATGTATGAAAAAATTTATATTTATTTTTCAGAGATGAAATTACATGTCTTTTGTACTTCATAAAAAATTTAGATTTTTTTGTGGAAAATTGATTTTTTTGAGAATTTGGAAAGAGAAAGTGAAGAAAAATCACATCAAATAGAAAATTGTTTCAAAAAATCTGAAAATTTCACCATATGTGTATATTACAATGAAAAACATCATGCTGTAAACCCAATTTCCCTGTCATTCTATAATTGGAAAATAATAGACATTCAAAGTACATTCAAAGTTCAAATTGCAATAAAATATTCAGTATTAGGAATTTTTTCAAAATTCAAATTGGAGTAGAAACTAGAGGAGATGACCTTGATTTTGTTAGTTGGGCTCTTATTCAAAAAATATAATTTTTCTAGAGAAATTTCAGATTTAGAGTAAGGAGCAACAACTTCCCAAAATACACTAAAATAGCATATTCTATGATTCATTTTTTTAACTAACTTCTCATTTACATGAAGACAAACACTTGCAAGACTACAAACTCAACTGAATACTCTTCACAACCCACCATGAAAGGTCAACAAGAAAAATGTGGATGAAAAAACAATTTTGAACTCTTTCCATCTCACAGTACTCTCATTCGAACGCCATAGAATGGCGCTGGCGGCGCTCTAGGGTTAATGACCCACAATTCTTAATTTCTTGTCAAAGTTAATCCGTAAATACCTAAGGACTTTTTGGAGCTTTTAGAAATTTTCTCTAAATTGAACAAAAAGCCAATGTTTTGATAAGTTATATCAATTTTTTTGAATTCTAACTAGCAAATTCAAACTAGACATCTTAGAGATTGCATAGGAAAAGAAAACATAACAATATCACTTATGGATTAAAAGATTATAATGTTTGATTATGAGGGTGTTAAAACTATGAAAGTGATTTGAAGTCTTTCAATCCTCTTTCCACATATCCAATCTAAAAAGTTGGTTACCAAAAAAATAGGAGGATGAAGGTCCTAACACACATAACCCCAATCAATTTATGGCTTCTCAAAATCTACTCTACAATTTTTATAAATGAATTTCTAATGTGATTTTTTTCTCCAAGATCTAATGTATTTGAAGCTCATTTCTAAGAGCCTTCAACACCAATAGTGCTAGTATGTGAGCCCAAGAATGCGAGCTTGTGAGCATTAAGCCTACAATATAGGTACCTATAATATAGATACCACACATCATAGATGGTGTTTATATCATAAACACTTGTAATATGGGTATTTATAACATCTACACCCTATAATCATAGACAATTTCTATAGTATATACAACTATAACATAAGTGTGTAGTAAGGTAAACTACTCTATTATGGATAAAATGGGAGCTAGCCACCATTGTGGGCAAAATTGTAATGGTAGTGTACATTCAAGTTTTGAAATGTACACCACTAACATAATTCAGCCCACAATAGGCTTGCTATCATTCTACCTATAATGGGATAGTTTACCTTATTTTAGGCTCATAGGCTCACACTCCTATGCTCACATAGTAGCAACCCTCCCTCAACACTACAACTCGCACTACAAAAAGTCAAGGACAATCAATCATAACAATGAACACCCTTGCACAAAATCTTGAATAGAAAAATCATAATCAATCATTTTTTAAATCGGATTTTTGATGCTAAAATTAGACTTCAAAAAAGTTTTTCATAAATATAAACCACTGAAAATAGCAACTTGGTTAGGTTTTAATTAACTTCAAAGTGTTGTTGACACCAAAATTTGGTGCCTTGGGCACTTAGGGGTTAAAAATCGATTATAGTTTTTCTTTCAATGAATACGTTATCAATTATCATTTTTTTAAAGATGAAATCAATATGAAATTTCTTTTGGTCAAATTTTTTCATATGTTTTTACAACATTTTGGCTAAAATGCAAAAAATGTAGGAAAACTTGATTTCTCTAGATTTCTTGAAAGAAAAAACTTTGCTTGAGGAAAGTTAGGCACTTAGGCCCATAAAATCTAGTTTTTTGAAGTTCAGGCACATTGATCTTGCTATTGGTGGGGGTGTCAATCTAAAATTTCAAAACAATGTGCTTGAATAAGTTAACTAAAAGATCTAAAATGTCAATTTTGTTAAATTAGCAATATTCTTCAAGCCAAAATTTGTGGCATATATCTTCATAGTGGTCTAATTTTAAGCTACAATTTAGGACAAGATTTGATTGCTACCTAGCTTCAACTGCGCCAAAGTAAAGGAATATTTCCAATTTAATGAAATTGACATTCCAGTGGTTGAATTTATCAAAGAAAAACTAAAATTGAAGATTCTAGCTTTGCATTAGATAAGACTAAGAGTATTTTTAAAGCAATTTTTGGCCTCCAAACACCACAAAACTTTAGGGGTTAATTCCTTATTGATTTGATGTCTATATTCAAATGATAAATAAAATGCTTTACAGAAAATGTTTCACCAAAAAACCTTTCATTCATCCAAAGTATCAATTGCATTTTTAACCTCTAAAGTCCCAAGAATCTTTTTCCATCAAAAAACACTCAAAATTACAATTTCTATTTGCATAGAGCAAAAAAATTCAATTTTTTTTTATAAACGTCTAACTATATGATCTTGTACTAGATTAGTGTAAGAATGTATGAAAGAAATTTCAAAAACTTTGACAACATAGATTTCAACTTATTCGCATTTAAAGTGAAGAAAACAAGTGCTTTTGTACCTTACTTGGCTAGATTTTTTAAATTCTTTTTAGCTTAAAATTTTTGTACTATTGATTTAAATTTTAAATTCTTTATGTTGAGGGTCTAGGAATTTAAAAAAAAAAAACTCTTAGTATTCACTCATTAATAAATTGTTAAGTAGAAGTAGGTTCAAGAATAAAGAAAAAATTAAACCATTAATATCCCTAATACATAATTGAAACACACTAATCTCAAGAGTGAGATTGTTCTAGCAAGAGATTTTAACCTTGTGAATTTTTTTTTAAATTGTGAAAATTGAATTCAGAAATGAATCCTCCAAGTTTATTAATGAGTTATTTTTTCAAAAAGATACTCTAATTGCTTGAAAAACAAGATTGTCCATAACCTTCACATCACTAATCCAAATGGAATGAATAAAAGCTTACCATGAAGATGAAAATACAATCTATGAGAAAAAAATTTAATGTTTAATTTTAAGTTTTAGTGGATTTTTTTCCTACTTGCCGAACTAAAATTTGAGCTCATTGTACCATAATTTTTGCTCTTGAGAATCAATTGAAATAAAATTGTATTCCCCCAAAGCTAATTTTTTTTCTACCTTCACAAAAAGTTTCACAAAATCACAATGAATATTGAAATTGTAAGCATCTATCCAAAATTTATTTTATCCTCCAAAGAGACAATGGAACTTTAGGAGTTTAAAGAGAACTTTCCTTTAGGACAAATTTGATGAAATTCATCTATGTAAGATATTTGTACAAAGATACACAATAAGAAAAATTGTTCAAAAAACAACTCAAGACTTGAGTCATTGCAAGAAATACCTGCCATTTTTGTCTCAAACAACCTATTTCAATGAAGATTAAGACTTTTCAGATAATTTTTTCAAATGAAGTAAAATATGGATCATTTCTAAAGCATTTTAAATAATATGAATGAGAAAATTTAGGCCTGTAAAATTTTATCTTTAAAAGTTATGCACAAGAAAGAGCGATTGAAAATGCTAAGAAAATAGATACTTTGGTGTTTGATTTTTGGAAAATAGTAAAAAATTCAAAAAAATAAAACAAAAATATTTCATTTTTCCTAACTTGAAGATGCTCCTTCTCAACCATTTGCATTTGTGGAAAAAAAAATTGTATACTCTGCACTTTGAGCACATGCGAAAGGTAGACACTTTATTGTTTCTTTAAAATCTCTTTAAGGTCTTGTGTAACTTCAGTAGAGGTCCTTGCCTCCCAATTTTGACCTTCAAATTCACATTTTTAGGTTGAGAATAGTACTAAAAATCCCAAAATGACAAAGGTAGACATCCAATTGGGGGCTATCAAAAATAGTAAAATAATTTTTTTAATCAAAAAATTACTCAATGTCTGCAACTTCCATATGTACCTTCATTTCACATCTTGTACAAAATTGACATACAACACAAAAATTACAACTTACCAATAAAAAAACACCCGTCTAAAGTCAACACTAGAAGAAAAACACGTCCGGCACAACCAACTACTATGCAACTAGTGCCCTATGCAACTGTCATGCAACTAGTTTCCTCTCTATTTGCACCAAATCTAATGTAGTTGTTTTGTGTCATTGTTTTACAACATTCATTCATTGTTTTAGTTGCAAAGTAGTCATTCTGTAGTTGCAAAAAAAGACTAGGAAACAACTAGTGTCCTATGCAACTATTATGCAACTGTAAAATGACCATAGTTGTTTCCTAGTTGTACGCTAGTTGTTTCTTAGTTGCACTTTAGTTGTTTCCTAGTTGCTTTCAAAGTTCATTCCCATTCGTGTTATATCAATTGACCCATATCAATTGTAAAGAGTACCATTAGATTGAACATATAAGACTTGTAAGTTGTTATAGTCTTATGTAATGAATTCTTTTGATAGAATTCTAAGATTTCTATAATTTTTGGGTTTCTACAATTTGTAGATTTTGTATATAAGAATTTAAAAAATAATTAAAATTCAAGAAATTTTATAATCTAGGAAATTGAATTTTGAAATCTAGGAAGAAGGTAGATCTGAAATTTTGAAATCTAGGAAGAGGGTAGATTTGAAATTTAGAAATCTAAAAAAAGGTAGATTTGAAATTCAAAAATCTAAGAAAAAGGTAGTTTTGAAATTCTAAAATCTAGAAAGGAGCTAGATCTGAAAATTTGAAATCTACAAATCATTGAGATTTATATTTTAAAATTTACAAATCTACAAGTTGCAAGCAAGTTGCACACAAGGATGAAGTTCTTTGTATGGTGTCGGATGACAAAAAACCTTGCAACTAGACTACAACTAATGCGACTTGTCCACTGCAACTACGGACTCTACATTGTCACCTAGTTGCAAACGTCCTATGCAACTACAAAATGAGTTGCATACTGTAGTTGCAAAATCCCTCATTTTCTTCTAGTGTAGTTAGTGACTTCATTAGGAACTTTCAATTTTCAATGAGAATTCATTGTGAGAATTGACTTTTTAGGCCTTCCATCACCATAAGAAACCCATGTTTTAGGATATGTTTTGTAGTTTTTTAAAACGGATTTTAAGTGACATCTATGGCAACATACCCAAGTTTTATGTCAACAATACGTTCAATATAACATCAATGTTGACATAAAAACATGGGTATGTTGCAATGGACCTCCCCAAAATCCGTTTAAAAAAATTATAAAACATAACTTAAAACACGAGTTTCTTCTACTACATATTACAAAAGACTTTGATTGTTTTAGGTGAGCCCCAGGGTGAGCTAAACGAGCATGATGGATTCAGATTTTGTTGGCTTTAAGGTAGTCTACAAACTCTTATCGGCATTGAACACCTCAAAAATTCATCAAAAATTCATACTTTGTCAAAAAAACATAATTTCAATTGCTCTCATTGTTTCTCATACTTATGCTACTGTGGGAAACAAATTGAAAAATTTCAGTAACCACATGATGTCAAACTCCTTATTATTCTAACCACAATTTATGGGTTGGTTTACCTTACTCAGGAAATATCTAGCTACTTCTCCAAAATGATTAAGAAAAATCACTGAAGGGGTCCAACTTTATTTCCAAAAGATCAAAATTAACATAAATAGCACCAGATTTTTTGGGGGAATTGAAGACGCTTTCCAACCTCCATAACTCATACTAAACACTCAACACCAATCTCTTCAACTTACAGAATCCATATTTTTTACAAGTCACAAACTTGAAAAAGACGGAGATTCGGAGAGCGGAAAACGAGATTGCCGCCCAAGCTTACGTACCTCCAAAAACTCATAAATGTTTGGGATTTTGATATAAATGGCAGAAACCCACGCCAAGCTGTCGCAATGATCATCGAGTCCAAGCTTCTCGTGGATGCAACTTTCTGGTAAATAATGAGCCTCATTCGTCGCTCCATATCACATTTTCAATCCGGACGCACCCACGCTAGCTAGCTGTCCGATTCGATCGGAGTGGACGAGAAGATCCGGATCGGAGCGCGGAGCTCCTACCGACGCTCGATTGATTCAATTGCAAAGGTCACGAGCATTGCAGCATGCCAATTCCATGCCAATTCCAGCATCAGATATTCAGATTCGTACTCAAAGATAGATCGATGTGAAGGTCTCAATTCGACGCGATAAATCTAGAGAAAAGTTACCGATTTAACACTGTACTGAACAGTACATTCGATCTGAAACCTTAATGACAATAGTAATGTAAATAATTATTATATATAAGACCTTACCCTGTAAGGTCGTAACGTGGCAAATTCGAAAGTAGCCGCAAGGATCATGCGTGCGACCCTCATTGCTGCGTCTGGCGTTGACAGCTTTACTGTCGATCATTTCTAGCTCGATTCACTCACTGGCATGTTGTGCGTGGACGCGCGGGGGCTTCGGATTCAGGACATACTTCTGAACAGGTCGGTAATATATATTGAGCAAGCTTCGAGTTGCTAGCTAGCAAGTTCAAATGGTCTAGACAGAGTTGAGGTCTCGCACTCTCGCCGCGCATACTTGCCCTCCGAAGTTGTGTTGCGACAGTGTTATGAAATTCCGTATGAATTTCAGTTGACAGTTGTCGATTCTAGCTACATTCCAGTTGACACCATTCTGGGTACAAATCTGCGTCCCTTATATTCGACACCATTCTGCCTTCTAGTTGATACCATTCTGAGTTTCGTTTAAATGATACCATTTATATTCTGTTCGCTCTCCAGTTGATACCGTTTTGTCATTATCCTGTTGGTACCATTCTGCCAAAATTCAGTGGACTCCATTCTGTGAGGTTTCGGTGGACTCCATTCTAGCTGTCAGGTTCTATATTGAACACTATCATGGAGAGGATCGTCCGGAGTAGTCAGGTTGAGGGTGAGGGAGAAACGCTTCTGTGGTGGAAATGGATCACTACACTTTTGGTGTTGCTATCCTACTCTGTACTGGTAGTGATATGGATACCCGTTAAATTTCCTAGCGTTCAAGCTGCACGGGCTGTCGTTCTGGATGACGAGGCGCTTCTTAGCGCCTTGTACCTCTCAAGTTCCCTCAGTACTTTGTCAACAACTTGCGAGAATTTCTTGCTGGCCGGAGGTTAGTGTTTCAAAGAAATTGTGATGTACTGTAACTAATAACGCTCCAGTTGTTTAGAATATTGAATCTCTTCCTTCTTATTAATGTCAGTGTCACTTCCCTGACATCACTAGCTTGGTGCACTTGAATGGTTGCCTAACTCCCTAAGAGCAGTTACTGTTATGGTTACCGCTTGAGCTTCTTTTCTAAACTGTAGATTCGAAGATACTTCTGATCGAGTGACAATATTGTAATTGTGGGTTGAACTCAGAGAGAGAGAACCAAGGCGCAGAGCAGGTTCCTATTCAAGGATGGTCGGATGGAGAGTGGTACAACCCGCCTAAATCTTCGAATTCGAATTCCGACTTCCTCCAGCAACCCAGAACGATGGGAGGCAGTGTTGGAGAGCACGGAGTTTCATTTTCAGTGAACCCAGCAGCACGTGGTTGGTTGGAATGGTCTTCCGATTCAGAGAAGACGCCAGTGCAGGCCGTGGAGGGAGTTTTGGAGCTCAAGAACTTCTGGAATTGGATTCCTAGCATGGAAGCGGTGATGTTCGCAGAAGCGTCAGGTACAAACCTCTTAATGTGAAGCTCTTGAATGCATCTCAGCTTGTCTTAGTGCCAATCTCTTGACGTTTCGCCATTTTCACGAACGTGACGCTTTGGGCACGTACCATTCTAGGTTACGTTGCGGATGTATGGTGGTGTGTTTCGGGGTGGTCATCACCACGCGTCCACGCCCTCGAGCGTATTGGAAATTTTACAGCGATGTGAATTTGATCACAGGTGCCAAAATGGACTTCAACAAAATGCTGGCCATGCAAAATCTGAAAGTTTCTCTTAAAGGCGCCTTCGTGGACACTCGTGCTGGTAGACGAGTCTACATGACTGGATGTGCTTATCGAATCGACCACTCGTATCAAATCGACTGCGGATTCCAGCTCAAGGCACGTATTTCAATCGTGTTCTTCTAGCAGCTCCTAACAATTAATGCCTACTCACCAGTCACTGTCTATGTCATTTAGTATTTACTATTTCATCGATTTCCATTGTCATTCAAAAGTGAGAGGAGGTCCTTTGTCAGAGTGACATGGTTCTTACTACACCGTGATTCGTGCCAAGTCAGAACTTGTCACAATCACTTGGTTTTATATCATCCAAATGTTGTTCTAAGTTGCTCTCATGGCCGTAGTTGTTAAAATGGTAGGTTTCCAATAGCCAAAAATAACGTCAATTTCGTCAACTGGGTGCGATTTAGTGTGCCTAAAATGTGACATTCAATTCCACAAAGCTCTTAAAGTAGAGCTCTTAATAAGGTCGAGCAAGTTTGAAGTCCCCCACGTCGTCCATCTGGGACTGTGTGAATGTCGTGAGTTTCTGATAACCTAACGTTCGAAATTGATCTTACGAGCTCTAACACCTTGCCGGCCGTCCAGGGTTGATATCGATCTGAGCTTCTGTATGGCTATTAGAAAATACCAACCTCTTCAAGTATAGCAATATTAACAAATTCACGATTCTCCGCAACTAGTGTTGATGTCTATTGTAGTCATAGTTTCGAGTTTTGTGATTCAATTCTTGAGATGAAAACCTTCAATATATCTATGTTACATGAAGAGGTTTCGCCTGACAACAGTCTCTTGTGAAACAGATGACCTACCCAATTCGCCAGGCGACCTTTCCATCCGCACAGATCCACGCGGAGCTCAGCAGGAGGACCACAAGAGCGGACGACCCCTTACGATTTCCTACCATTCGCATCCACGCAGACATCGTGCCCGCGGAGTACACCTCCAAAGTAACCTATCCGCGGTCGGTCGTGGAGCAAAAGAACAACGTGAATCACAACACGCATTTGCGCCGTCGTCCCAGCACCATCGACGCATCCGAACTTGCGAAGTTTCAAGAAGACTACGACGACGATACTTACTCAGGCTATCATTAATTGAGCTCCGGAGGCTCAGACGACGCCTTCAATGTTGAACTCAGTTTCTCTTGAAACTCAATCAATTTTGTCTGTACGTAACTGGCGCAACAACTATCAAGGCCTCCAGAGATCGACACTGTACTGTACTGTACATACATGAGATTCTCTCGAGGTCTGATCTTGTACACACATTCAAGAGTGTCCATTCTTCACCGACCCATCACCGAGTTTCCTTACGAGATTCATTCGTTTCTTCGCTGAGGCTCATCCATCCTTGATTGAATTGAAGTTCATCACTACTGTACGAGCACATTATCTTCACCGACAGAGGTGCATTACTTCGTCTCTTTCTCAATTCGTTCATTTTCGATCAATTCATGCATCCTCCCATTCATGCCATTTTCATTGCAAATGGATGACTGCTCTTTGCCGGTTGCAGTTGAGGTGCCTGAGAAAAAGCATGTGCTTGATGATGCGAAGCTCTACAATATCGGCACTGTGACAGTGTACTATTTCTCTTTGAGTGTACTTTTACATTCAATGCTAAATTTTAAGCAAGCTGAAACTGAAGTTATCAATCTATGACGTGTCTTTATTCTTAGATCAGTGAGCTGCTTTTACAGTGTCCAAAACCATTCGTGTCATTTTTTTCAGGTTTATGGTAGAAGTACCTATTTCAGATAGACCCCTTGTCGAGGTTTTTTAGGCTGCCCTACTATTGTGGACAATAGTTGGATGCACTGTTAATTGAGAAAGATTCTTTGTTTGCACCTTCTTGTTCACTCATCTCTCTTCCCTCCTTGCATAGACTAAAAAGTGCCAAAGCTAACTGGAATAGGTGAGTCTATGAAACCAAAATGGGTCCAAATTGGGAAAATCCACGTTTATATTGAATAAAATATTCATTCTTGGAAAAAAAAAATCTTTTTTTTTATTGCATTCTTCTTCATCTTTATGTTTGCACACATTGAGTTGAGTTTATCAACGAAAAATTGCCATAACTTACTACATAACATTCCCTTAATTTATTCCATTCATTTTCTTATTGATTCCCCTATTTTTTGAGATTGTGATCGGTGGTACCTTAAATCCTAAAACCCAAAGGCACATTTCGGGTAGAATTGTGAAAAAAATGCCACTTTTTAGGGTAGTGAGAAAAAAATGAAAAAAAATAGTTTTTTTTTCAAAATTCAATTTTACAAATTTTTACTAGACTACTATGGGAATGTGTGAAAAAAATCATAAACTTTGACCAATTATAAAATTGAAAGATTACAACTTTTGAAGTTAGAAGAAAAAATCATTAGATGTTTTTTCAGGCCTCCGAGAGACCGTTTGAGGGTTGTTCCCCTTCACTATTCCCCCCTCAATGAAGGACAACTAGTTGTCAGAAAAAAAAAATTCAAAAATTCAATTTTTTTTTTTTTTTTTTTAATTCTTCAAATGCAAAAAGAAGTTAAAAAAAAAATTCCAGAAATGCGCTGGCAGTCTCTCGGACACGTATGACCGTTGAGGTGTTAGACTAGCAGTCACGTTTCTTGGGTTCTCACAGTATTAGAACCCGCGGTCTCCCAGAGGCCCGAAGAAACATCTAATGTTTTTTTCAACCTTGCCCAACAAGTCCAACAACCTTTAATTCCTCCTAAAGTGAGATTTTTACACTACACATGGTTGTTGTTTTTGACATTTGTAATTTGTATCATGTAAATTACATACTTGCCAAATTTTAGAAGTGAAGGAAGAGTTTTGCAAAAGCTACCCAAAGTTGCTCGAGCTGTTAGAAAAGTTCAAGGCAACATAACTTTTGATCCGGGTACCCAATTAGAAAAAAAAATTAATTTCCATTAACGGGGTATATGTTCACACCTTGTGTCAAAATTTTGTATACATCTAACCAAAATTGACTTCATAGGAACCTACCTGGATTTTCAAATGTCCATTCAACAGACAATTGTCCTTTAGGGGTTAAGCTTGCAACAGTTGTTCCATGACATATATAGTGCCATTGAAATACAAAATGCTACTAGTTACTAAAGCCCTAATCCTTGAGGAGTTGATGCTCTAATCAAGGTCATAAGATTGGATCACTCAAAACTTTAGAATCCAGTTTTCTTCAAGTAAGGTGAAAACATCCAAAACTTTCTATGATCTATTCTTGGCTCGATTCCTAGTAAGTAGACTTCTATTGAAAGTGTCACCAAAATTGCGTTTTTTGGCCATAGGATTGGCAGTACTATGCAATACTACTAATACTACGTTTTAGAAGCGCCCCGACAAATCTGCACCGTTGATTGAAGCGCTTGCAGATCTATACCGTTGATTTAGTACTATGTTGTACTATGCAGTACTACGGACTACTACGAAGTACTGCAAAAACCACTGGGAGCAGAAAATAGCAGAAAAGGGGTCTTTAGAGATTTTCATTTTTAGTAATTCAAAAAAAATTCAAAAAAATTCCATAAAAAAAGCCATTTTGCTAGAGAAGACTGTGCTCGCATTGCACCAAAAAATTCATGAAGGAAATTTTTTCCCTCTTCATAGCTTTCGCGCAAAGGAAGGTCACTTTGACCCTATAAGTGCAATTGACATGATGCTATTTTCATAAAAACTCATCGTTAGCCCTTTCAGTGTTAGAATTTGTGGCTTCAAATTTGCATTTTTGGGTCAAAAATAGGACTAAAACCCTCCAAAATGGCCAAGGTAAACACCAGGGCTTTTATTTTTGGCTTTTTGGTGCCAGATTGCACCTAAAAAAAAATCTTGGTTAGAAAAGGTTATAAAAAATGCCAAAAAAATTGAATGAAATCACGAAACAACTTTGAAATTAAAAAAAATATTAGATTAAATTGTCTAATTGTGGATGAAAACCATACTATACATCCAATAAGTGGATGAATGTTGCAATTTGTAGCACCACTATAACATTTTATATCGCCACTATGGCACTTCTTCAAAAATGAAAAAAAAGCCCTGGTAGATACCCAATCGAGGGCAGGTTAAAAATAGTAAACTAATTTTTTTTAAATTTAAAAAATTACTCAAGGTTTGTAACTTTAGCATCTACCGTCATTCCAAATTTCATGCCAAATGGACAAACAATGCAAAAGTTATGAGCAAAAAGTCAATTTTTAAGGGCAAGGGAACAAAAAATAGGACAAGTGTTTCTTGCAATCACCTATGGTCGCTTCAAAATTTCAACTCATATGTGTATGGGGAGTTAAATTCCTTTGACCATTCTAAATATTCTAAAAGTTAACTATTGGCATTGAAGCTTTTGTTTTTCACTAAGAAAAAAATTATTTGATTTTTGAAAGGTTCTCAAAGGCATATATGTACCATTAGTAGAAGTGTAAAGCTTGCCAATTTTACTTGATTTGATATCTACAAAATTGTATTTATCCATTTGCTTTGATAATAGTGCCAATGGAAAGAATGAAGTGTTTTTATAATTTTCACCATTGAAAATTTAAACGTGCAAGTATTGATTTGGAGTTATTTGCAATTTCTACTTATAACAAAAAAATTGCATTTCAACAATTGCAAGGTGGATTGTGTAATGAGTCTGATAACTCTTCATTTGAACTTTAGGTTTTTGGAAGTGCATTTTAGTGTGCTAAGACAATTTCTAGTCATTCATGTCACCTCCAATCCCCAAAACACTTGTATGCAAATTTTAAAAACATTGTGGGAAGAAGTAGCATATTGAAAATAAGATAAATACATTTTTCTTGTCATAATCTCACAAGTCCTATGCAATTTCACACTCAAAATTGGTATGCACACTGATAAGCAAGTTCTTTATGCATTTATATGGTTAGATTTTGAAAAGAAAACAATTTACTTCATTGGAGGTATCTATAAGCCCATGCTCTTTTTTCATAAGAAAAACACACTTGAAAAGACTTAGGCACTTAGGGTTTAACTACAATTGGTTGACTTTTGATTTTCTAGATTTTGGTATTATGACCAAGCTTTGTAAAATCTCATAGTAATTACATGTCTTAGCCAAAAGATCTATTTTTTTTCTTGAAATTTCGTGATATTCAATCACTAATACTACAAGAGTGGTTTTTTTTCTAGAAAAGGTGCCTCCAACTATGATAAATTTCTTATTTTGATGATTTTAGGTGTTTTCACCATCACTAATTCATAACAAATAACAATTTTTTTGAGATCAACCCCATCCAAATATTGGTATAAGACTAATAATTTAATTTAATTTAAAATAAAATAATAATAATCATTGAACTTGTTAGCTTTAATCAAAGGATTTTGAACATTAATGCGAAGAAAAATTCTAAAATTACCAATGTATGAAAATGAAATATAACACAAGGAAATTAGAATAGTTACCAACTTGGTAATGAAATTGAGGTCCAAATGAGACAGTAAGCTCTTCAATTTAAAAAATAAATCGTTACTTCATAATGTTGAATATTGTATTGTCTTTTGTTCCTTCAACACTGGTTTTCTACAATAATCTAATTTTATTAAAAAATAGCTGCTTTTACAATTTTTTGGACTAAAAAAGAACAGTAAATGACTTTAAGAAACAAATATTAAATGTAAGACCGATAATCCCCAAATACCTAAAAATATTCACACAACAACGAAGAAAAGAAGTATCTTACATAGATGAAAAATATATTTAAAAACTTAACAAAACTTGAATAGTGAAATTGCACATAAAAAAGAAGATACTAACAAAACGCTTTTTGAATCAATTAAATTAAATGTCATCAATTGGGGGATTTGAAAAATAATTTAATCCGAAAATAATTTGAAAATCTGAGTTCTCCCCCTCAATCTTGTATTTTTCAAAATCAACTTGTTTAACAAATGATATGGGTTAATTGTTTTTTTTATCTACCTTCTGTATCCGTATATGTATCATATATATGATTCAATATCTCAGTAATCGTATATGTATACATATATTAGTATTCGTATTTCAATATCTGTATGATTTATTTTCCAAGATCAACGACAGGGAAGGGTGCTTTTCTTTTCTTTTCAAAAATGATCAAAGAGGATAGTCACCCACCCGAAAGGGAGGTGGGTGCGGGAGGTGGGTGCCATCTTTTGAGAAGATAGTGAAATTGCACATAAAAAAAAAGATATACTTTCTTTTTTATGTGCAAGGGTCAAAGGACTATCTTATGCAAGGATCAAATTTGGTATAACTTTAAGCAATGTTTGCAACTAGGGAGGATTGCCCCCCTTATTGCCTTGTGTTTTATTCCTAGAAAAAACACTGAAATTTTTTATTTCCCACATATGATAAAATTTGCAAATTCTAAATATATATTTACAATCAGAGGTCCCAATTTAGCTAAGAGAATTGAAGAAATATAGAATTTATGTGGTCCCAAATAGGGGGCAATTTTTACATTTATCCTTGGTTGGGGACGATAAGGAGGTCTTTTAATCCTCCCTTCCCAAGTTGTAAGAAAATAACTCCTAAATACTTTTAGGTACAAGGGAATAAGGTGGGTACACCTTTAATGGTGTTGTGCCTTAAACTGCAGTCTACTTTAAGCCCCAATCACAGATGTTATTAAATCCCTTGTGTTATTAAATCCTCAATCTTCATGTTATTAAATCCCTCCGTGTTATTAAATCCTCAATCTTCATGTTATTTCAAGCACATGTTACAGATGTTATTAAATCATGTTATTTCAAGCACATGTCACAGATGTTATTAAATCCTCTTGTTAATTCATATGACGCACATAAATCATGTTATTTCAAGCACATGTCACAGATGTTATTAAATCCTCTTGTTAATTCATATGACGCACAGAACACGAGAACACGAGAACACGAGAACATTGTTCTCTTTCAATGCAGCCTATAAGCGGTTTTAAGAACCGTACTGTCAAAACTTTGTGCCGTATTTACTAATTAGCCTACAATTTATCCACAGCCCAATTTGTGGCGGTTTTAGGTGTACCCACCTTAACCCTTAACCCCTTTAGGATGTTAGCAACCCAAACTGGCCTATGAATTTTTATACAATACAGTATGCCTTGCCTTAATTGGGTCCTCTTTCCAATGTTTTTGTTTAATGTGTAGTGAGCTTTAATGTGTTTTGTTGTATAGTTTGAGGTGGGCAAATGTAAGTGGATGGCTCATTGCTTCTTTTCTTTTTTTCAACATGTGATTCTTCTCATTAATTGCTGAAATTCAATTCAAGTCTTGGGATGTGAGACAAAAGTGCAAAATTTTGGATAAAATTATTAATCTATTGATGAAAACTTGTGCACTATCACATTTTCAGATTTCAGACTTTAATGTGAGTCAGACTGTATTTTACTTTAGTATACAAAAGTGTACACTTGCTAACATCCTAAAGGGGTTAAGTTAGGTCCTTATGGGTTGGTGAAACACGCAGCACAGCGTGCCAGGTGCCGGGACTGTGACTTGCCCATCCAATCCAGGCTTCATAAAGCTGCTCTGTCTGTTTGATGCCTGCAGGGAGTTGGCCTCCCAAGCACCTATTGGCAAAGTGGTCCCGAAGGATGTTTCGTGCGCAGTAACTTAACAGTTCGCTCTTTTGCGGCGTCAGAAAAAATTCGGAGGAGCCACAATTAGTTTTACCCGCTCGCGCCAAGTTCTTCAACACTTTTCAGGTATAGGGGGCTCGAAGGTGTTTGTTATTACTAGAGTTGCACCGGGATTTTTAGTCGATTCTGTTTCTGTTTCCTGTGCAACATGGCATGCCTGTTGGATAGGAAATGAATAGTGTCTATATAAATGAGATGATCACACTCAGAGTTATTTGTTTTCTATGATCTCATGTGCAGAAAGCAACGTGGTCTGTTGATTACCGTTCTCGAACGAAATTCAAGCAGGAGGGTGGCTGGCCTTCGTTAGCATTGGTTTCTCCGTCAGGTTGACAGGATGCAGCGAGCGGTGGCGCTGGTTGATTTCAATGCCAAAGACCCAGAGAGCTCGTTGAAGCTAATAACGAAGCCAATTCCGAAGGCAGAGCCGGGTCATGTGGTGGTGCGGATTACACTGCGGCCGGTGAATCCCACAGACCTCATTGGCATCCGCACTGGCCGAATTATGAAAGGCATCGAGGGGTTTGCTACTCCCGGATCTGAAGGGTTTGGTATTGTTCACGAAGTAAGCAATCCCTTCTCTTTTGCTCTGTTCCTGAAGAAATTCAGCATTTCACATGATGCCCTAATTCTTGCTCTCTGGTCCACAACTGGATTTAAGCTTGTCGCGAATGTATGCTCTGCAGGTAGGAGAGGGAGTGGTGAAGGTGAAGGTGGAGCAACGGGTGGTTCCCTTCTTTATAGAGAGTAGGGCGAAGGGCGAAGGGTCATGGCAGGAGTATGTTTCTGTACGAGAGGAGATGGTGTGGGCAGTACCAGACACAGTCTCGGACGAGGCAGCCGCGCAATTCGTGATCAATCCCTGGGCAGTCTATGGAATGCTTTCGGACCTGCAAGTGCCCAAGGGTGAGTATGTGCTGCAGACAGCTGCTGGCTCTGTGCTTGGCAGGCAGGTCATCCAGTTGGCCAAGCATTGGGGCGTCAAGACGATCAACGTCGTCCGTCGTGCTGAGCAAAAGCAGGAGCTACTTGCACTCGGTGCGGACGAGGTCATTTGCTCCAGTGACGAGGATGTTGTTGCCCGAGTAAGAGAAATCACAGGGAAGAAGCTTGCTTGGGGTGCATTGGATTGTGTTGGCGGTGAGATGACCAAAAAGGTGATGGCGAGTGTGCGATGGGGAGGGCAAGTGTTTGTTTATGGTGTCCTCTCCAGCTTCGATGCTACAATTGCGATCACAGATCTGTTCAGAGGAGTGCGTTTGTCAGGATGGATTCTCTACAATTCGACTCCTGATCCTGGAAAACGGAATGAGTATGTAGAAGCAGTTGCCAAGCTTATGGAAGAGAGAATTATCGTACCTCTCGAAGGCGAAAAGTACGAGTTAGCCGATTTCAAAGTTGCCATTGCTAAAACGCAGGAAGTTGCCCGAGGTGGTAAGGTATTGCTCACGAGTTGATAGATTCCTCATATTACCCTACTTTGAACCCTATTGATTCCAAAACGTCATGGCCTTAATTGCATCATGATATGGGAGCGAGTTGCCCAGTGCCGGAGATTTTGCATCTGACCGGACGGTGCTGTGTTGCATTTTCGGAGCCCAAGCTTCTACCAATATACTGATATTTTTTGGTAAATTGCTATAGCGTTACTGAGTGGAACTTCCAGAAGAGTATTGCAGCATCCGTTGCTCTTCCGTGACTCTCTCAATGCTGACAACATAGCTCAAAAAGCGTCTTTCATCATCCTGTTTGGGTCAAAGCCCTTTTTCCAGCCCTCTGAGTCACTAAATTAGTATTTGCACATGTGCACATGTGATAATTGCAAGTAAATTAGAGCTGTGCTTGGAATTTCCTGGTCTTGGAAGATGAGTTTGATTGAGATCCACTCTCTCTTGTTGCTTTCATCGCCACGTGGCGCGTTGCAGTTGGGAAGAGGGTCTTAGAGTTACAAGCCAGTCCCTTCCACGCTCTCAAGGAGCCAACATCTCCAAGATATGGCGGGCTTCTTAGTTTGGAGGAGAGGGTTATGCCCAATAACCGTTGGGAATCTTGGCTTTCGATGATTTACCTAGTGCATAATACTTTGCTCGTATCATGGTAACAAAATGAGGAGGCACCTTGGATGTATCGAGTAACTTGGATGGATGATGATTAAATTCGCAGTCATAGCTGATATCGCAGATGACTACTTGGCAGTCAATACATGTAGCAATGCACACACTACATGCAATCCTATTTCTGCCACTCAGGTTTCTTTGGTCCTGCTGCTGCAGGTTTTGCTGGCTCTTTCTTCTTCTTGCCGGCTTTAGGAATGGGTATTTCCATGGTATCTGTGGCCACTGCAGCTGCCTTAGCTGCCTGTTGCTGTAGTTTCAGCATTGCAGCTTTCTTGGCTTCCTCAGCAGCTGCCCGAGCAGCAGCAGCCAGTATTGCGGCTTCTCGATCACGTAGGGCCTTCGCTGCAGCTTCCGCCGCTTCGCGTGCGAGTCTATCAGCCTCCATGGCATCCAACTTAGCTTTATCACGAGCGGCCTGCTTGCGCGCAGCTATCTGTTTAGCACGCTCTATCTCAGCCGCAATATTAGGTCCTTCGTCTCTTATAAAGTGAGCTAGGTACCGAAATGGATCATTAGGCCTGCGACAACATAAAGGTGATCATTGCTGCATCAGACCACCCGGAGCCTATCCGCAGCATTTCAACTCTCTAAAAACCGACAACGGAGGTGAGAAAAATTCCCAGGTGTTTTGGGAATCTTGCCAACCACATGTTATTTACAAATATCTGCAAATATAAGAAATCAGTACGCGGAGTGTTACCTGTCAACGATCATATGTTGTAGAGCTTGCAAGATTATTGCCACCATGAGACTTTCTTCCTACAAACAGAATAGCATCTCCCTGGACAATCAAGGTGAGTCACATCCTAGGGATTGCCAGTAAACAGAATCTTTTAAGTAGACGTAATCTCACAAGGTAGACACAATCACAAAAATAATTTAAAACCTGTATTTCATATAAATAATATTTAATCATGATGTGAAGGCAGATCTAGAAACATTGCAAAGAGTTCAATTGCAATGACGAATTGCAGACGAACGTCGGTCACAGGCATGCTATTTGCAATGTATCCTACCACGACTAACGATCACGACTAACGTCACCATTTTCGCAATTCACTAATCTCTAAAAGTAAACCAGATGAACTAGCACAAAAAATCTATCATATGTATTGACATCGAATGATTCCTCACAAATTATGCGTTTTAGCCTCTAACGTTCACTCATGAGTGCAAGTAAATGAACAGCGAATAACAATGATGAGAATCCCTCTGCATTACGAAAGGGCTGTTAAGTGATGATTGACAGCGTTCAATCCTTCAACTTTAGGTAGTTCTCGGGTACATACAAGGTATTGCCGAACCTCTGCTGCCTTTATCATAATATGTGCCTTCAGCTCCTTAGCTTGATTTCTTTCCTCTTCATCCTACATGAATGCTTCCGTTGGAGGATGCTGAGAAATCAGTCGTTATTACGCAATTTATTTCAAGTATTCTCGTGCAACTGAATAAAAGTGCCGAGTTATTGCTAAAATGGACATGATAACATGCTACATACAGAAATTTGTTGAGAAAATAACAATTAAGAAAGTCCCGGTGGAAGGTAACAATACGTTTCTTAAAACATCAATTACATCTGATTCCCTTCACTATATCAATTGAAAATCATGTGAAGCCCTTTACCTCAATCTCATCGTCGGCATTGAACCACATTTCATCGAATGTGAGTGGCACTTTGGGATCCCTCGGTGGTGGTGGTGGAGGCGCTTCCTCTGCTTTCAGCACAAAAGAACACATAGTAATTTTTTCTATAATGGAAACACTACTCCGTTCGATTAGATAACAATGTAGCCTCTTGGAAACTATGAAGACCGTCAAATTCATATCATACTCAAAGCATAGTCAAATCTACGATCGATGCATGGAAAAATTGTAGGATCCTGACCTGATATTTCGAAATTTCTTAACTAAACCTAAAGAAAGTAGTGTAATTCTCACCGGGCGGAGGCGCTTCCACAGCCGCAATGACACTCGGCGCTTTCTTTGGCGCCATGGAAAACTCTTCGCGCTCAAACTAATTCATCGATATAAACGAGTGAAGCACAGGTTTCACTCTAAACATTTTCCTCAACACACCATGTAAGCTCCTTTTCAGACAAAACCAAGACGCAGAGGTCAACAGTGGAACGTCGACAGAATCAGCGGCCAAGAGATATCTAGGCGAGAGTTTCTCTTTGCACTTCAATCTAAACATTAAAGAATATCAAATCTCACCGAAAGAAACGCCGGAATACAAAGCGATCCAGTTCTTATTAATATTGCACGCAGCCCTGACGATACACAGCACTGTGAGAGAGAAGATCCTATAACCGCCTGTTACCCTTGGCCGCTGAAAACTCCTATAACCGTGCTTCGTCTCCTTCCCTTGCCGGAGATGAAGCGAATTATAGATTGAAGAATTGCGATGGCGCCTACCAGCGGAGAGCAGAAGGTGCTGAACTTCGGCGGTGTGACACTTCGGCGATCGGATGTGGAGAGATTGGAGCACCCGGAAGAGCTTAATGATCAAATCATTGAGTTCTTCTTCGAGCACCTGACAGCGCAGTTGAGTGAGAGCATAGAACGTACGCCCCCGCCATTGCTTCTCGTCGGGCCTATTCAGACGTATTGGCTGCTTCACTGCCCTCTCGACAGCTTGTACGACTCTGTCAAACCTATGTCGCTGCCAGAACGAGAGGTGGTGATTTCCTTGATGTTTCTTTTGGTCAATTTGAGTTTATTTTCGTTGTCAATTTGAATTTCGGAGGTGGAGTTTTGAATGCTGGAAATGTTTAATTACCTTTGATATATAAGGCCGATTTGAATTTCGAATGTTGTTAAAGTCGGTCAATCCATGAGTTGCGACAGTGGAGATCGCCATTTTGTGAAATATAGCTCGCGAAAGCCTAAGATAGTGTCAGGGCGTTCTTTACCACTGAATTATATCAACCGACATAGCTACAAAGCATAAATCGATGCACAATCGAGTACAAGAGGTCCTAGCTTTGGTTTTCATTCATTTGCTCTTCTGTGAATGTTATAGAAAAGGATTCAATAGCATTGGTGATGGAAGAAATCTAAACTGTGAAATTAGGGTTGGTATTGGCGGAGCAGATGGTTATATTTGCGTTAAATGACAACCCGGATCCGAGTGAAGCAGAGGGTGGATGCCATTGGAGTCTCATTGTCTACTGCAGGTCAGCATCTCATTGCATAGATCGTTCAAGTTGAAATTCTTAGTCCCATTTCCCTTTGTCTCTTTCACTTTTCATATATCCCTCACACGGATACTCTAAATCTTGATTGTTGCACTGTTAATTGCATTCGATCGTGCAAGGTATATTCTGTAGACACGATTGTAGGATGCTGAAGTATGCTTGTGCAGGCCTCAGAATGCTTTTGAGCATTATGATAGCCTCGCGGGGCTGAATGGAGGAGTTGCGCAGCATTTCGTGAATAAAATTAAATCACATATGGGTGAGTTCGTACAACAGACGATTATTCTGCCTTTTAATAAGACACAATGAATTGGCTGATTTTTTATCAGACGTGTTTGTGGAGGAAGAGAACAACTCTTTCTGTTCAACGTAATGTAGATGATCGAAACCTGTGTTCCAGGGAAAGAGACTTCGCAAGCAAAACTAAAAGACCGTGAAACGCCACAGCAGCAGAATGCTTATGACTGCGGAGTCTACGCAATGAAGATAACTCAACTTTTGTGCAACGCCTTCCTGGAGCAGCAGAAGGCTGTAACGTTTACGGATATTGTAGATCCATTGCGAACTCAAATTACTCCAGCTTCTGTGGAGGAGATGCGCGCAAACACTGTGAAACTTATACATGAACTAGCGAAGCAATCGTCTTCCAAAAAGTGACAAGGTTTGCAAGGTCCTTTCTCTATACCGGTATGCATAGCCATAAGGTTGTAAGTGATAACTTTGAAGATCTAGCGAGTCACGTCGTCATGAAGAAACGACCTCTTGTAATTTGTTTCGATAGCTGTACCGATTTAAAAGTAAACTGTGAAGTTGTCATCGCGCACACATTTTGGTGCTGTGATGAGCGATTTAGTGTTGCCAATGCCCGTTGTCGTTTGGGAGTTACAATATAGGAGTGAAGACTTTATATTGGTAGATCGTGCACACATTAGCACTTAGATGAATTCCTTTCTGCTTTTAACATGCTTCAAGTACGCATGGTTAATAAACCTTGACTATATGGGGATTTAAATTACACCTTCATAACATCATTCATCAAGGTTGGAAGTTCCTTGCAATACAACCCAAGAGGTTGAATATTTTGTCATTTCAGAAGCTGCAAACTCAACAAACAAGTGAAGAATGACGAAGAAATCAACGAGATGGGAGACCAACAAGGGAGATCGTGTTTTCATTTCTTGAAATTTGGGGCCACCTTAAATTGTCTGAATGGACTCAAATGACATCGCAGTTCTCATTGCTGAATAATATTATGTTGAGATCACAGAGCACCGTGGAATGAGTGGAAAGAAGCATAAATACTTGTTTTTCAAGGTTGGGAATGTTGACTGCAAATTGTCGCAATGCTGTGACTTTCTAATTCTCGACTGAGCTGTGGGATGACACATGTGAGTGGAACTCTAGATTTGAATTATTTGGGAGAGAAAGAAATTTCAACGTTCTCTAATAAATACATGATAGAAAATTGAGTAGTCTAACTTCTGCAGAAAATGTGGAGACGATCAACCAGTTTGCTTATGCAACCTTAACCCTTAACCCCTGAAGGACCAAGGTCTTTTTACTGCCAAAAACACTCAAAACTGCCATTTCTATAGCAAAGAGTAAAAAAATTTGAAAATTATATTTTTTGGCACATCTAATCGTAGGATCTTACATCTAAATAGTATGAAAATGTGTGGAAAAAATTTCAGAAATTTCGACCACATAGATTGCAAGATATTTGCATTTAAAGTGAAAAAAGCAAGTTTTTCGGCACATTGTGAGATTAGATTATTTGACTTTGAATCTTCTTAACTTAAATTTTTTGCACTACAAAGTTTTGAGCTTTAAATCTTTGTTGTGGGGAATTGAGTTGAGAGTCTAAGGGGAAAAAAAATTCAAAAAAACTTAATTTTTATTCTTAAGAAAATTATTAAGTAGAAGTAGGTATGAAATGAAAATTTAAATTATTAATATCTCTAATATGGAATTAAAACACACTTATCCCAATGGTGAGATTGTTCTAAGAAGAAAACTAAACCACGTGGAACTATTCTTTTTGAAAAATTGTAAAAATTGCATTCAGAAATGAATCGTACAAGTTATTATTTGAAGAAGATGCTCTAATTGCCTCCAAAACAAGATTGTCTGTAATTTTTTCATAACAAATCCAAATGGAATGAATCAAAGCTTTCCATGTAGACAAAAATATAATCTATTGAGGAAAACAAATTCAAAAAAGGAAATTCAAATTTTCAATTTTTTTTTTGTTGCCCCTTCTCCCTTGTTTTGAGCTTATTTGGACATAACTTTTGTTCCCCAGCACCAATTGAAAAAAAAATAATATTCCCGTGAAGCTCATCAATCTTCCTAAAACAAATAAAGTGTCCATTTTGTGCAAGACCATAGAAAGATGAATGAACACTTTATTTGTTTCAAATATTATCAATTTTTTTACAAGTCCTACAAGAACTTCAAAAAATGTTGTTCCAATTGTTTCACAGAATGTTGTTTTTGTAAAACTTTGAAAAAAATTGTTTGGACTTTGTCCTTCTCTAAGAAACATTTTTAAAATCATCCATTTGAAATAGGCCCATGTTGATGTGATGGTGCCACCACATCTATTTCACTTTGCTTCAAAACCATTCATACATGATTTGTGGTATGAGTTGAAAAGACAACTTATTATATACACACATGGTGGTAGGAGGTAACACAAAGAATATGGGATATGTAAATAAGTTTATAGTTAAAAGAAGACTCTGAAAACCTAAACCGCCACCCTAAATCCTAAACCCGCCGTCTTGTGTAGGATGTGAATTAGGTTTTTCAAAATTGTTGTCCTATAGGATTGTGTCTTGCAAGTTGCAGTCCTATGTTTGTGCAAGATGAGGACATCGACGGGGTCGTTCCTTCACGTCATTGCCAGCACTCCGTCAAGATCGCAGATGGACGGAGGTGGGCTGGCCCAGGTGCCACGTAGGTTGGGCCCACCTTTGTGTGTTCGATTTAAAGTAACACTTTTTTTTTTACACAAATGAAACAGAATTTCATTGCAAAAATAAAATACATACCAGCCAGCTGTAAGCAGCCTGGCAGGATGCAATGTAACACTTGAATCTTGAAAAGACAGCCTTCCTTAATGACCAATTTCATGACATTGCGATAAATGATATTTCTGTACAAAGATACAAGCAAAAATGTGCAAAAATTCAAAAAAGGATTGAGGTGTTAACGGGTTAAAAATGCTTACAGAAGATCATTAGCTTACAGAACCTCAAAGAAAGACAAACTAAGTTACAATCCAATGTCATTACACAATACCAGCTCGGACAGACGTGAATAATTTCGAGTCCCTATTTCTGATTGCAAAAGGGTAGGCAAACAAACGCACAACTACTAACAGGTCCTGTCCCAGATTCCAGTACATCAGTCTTTGAAGTCCTCTACAAAGAGTATCCTCTACAAAAACATGGATTCAAACTTCGCACTAAACAGATGCCGATTTCTAAGTTCTAAGTATCGTTTTCCCTTTGTACTATGCTCCACATTGACACCTTCAAACTAAAACAGGAAGGATCTTTGCAACATGTTCCAAGGGAATGCTGTCAGCCATGTTACGTCTCAGTACAGGTTGATTGTCTTCGTTCAATGGCAAAACCACCAACTGCAAGCACAAGCATGAAGCAAACTTAGATATGGAAACCAAGGAGCTATAGGACCAAAACGTACATGCTATGAAGTTTTCTCTAACGATTCAAATGAAGAGATCCAGGAACACTCGAAGACATCCCTTATTGAAACCTAAACCTATACCGCAACCAAAAAAGGTGCATGGCAGTCATAGTTTGTACCTTTCCACCCTTTTCAAGTGCCCAACCATTGTTATTTACTTGGTGTTCCAAAAACTTATCTAAGGACAGGCCTTCCACATTGATAGCCTGTAAAATGAACTTCAAATTAGTGGTCTTCCAGAAACAAACGAAAGCCAGGATCACCCTCCTGTCAGACAAATCCTTCAAGAAATCTTAATAGAGGTGTTTTGGTGCAAATGGTTCTGCCACTCACCTCCGCCAAAATTGATCGAGGCAAGCGCTGATAAGTGATTGAAAGCACATGGATGGCATAACCTTGTATGGCTTGCTCAAATCCTGTAATCGCCAAAATCGCAGTCAAGTCTCTTAAAACTCGTAAGTAGGGTGAGTGAATAAATCTTCTGGGTAACAAATTTCAGAGAGTGCACACCACAAAAGGGAAAGGTTTCATCCTGCCAACAATAGCAGACAGAACACTCAAAGACCACTACTCCTAAAATCAACTGAGAAGGTATTTAAATGACCAAACCCGCACAAATATAAAATACATTGCATTGACACTCACCAGGAACCACTTCGAGAATATCCCTATTTCTGTTGGCCTCATCCCAGAACTCCCGGAATCGAGATGACTGCACAAAGAAATCACCAGTCACATGTAACCACTTAGCCATGACAAAGTAGAAACCCTACACTAAGTACAAGATTTGTTAACAAGCTTGTCAAGTTAATTTAGTGAAAACTTAAAATATCAAACCTCTTCAGCTAAAGGCTTTACCAATGAATATGGAGTGAAACTTGACAAGGCGTTGTAGCAAGATCTCTAGAAGAAGATAAAATGAAAGGGGCGTTCAATTCGCACTCCCAAGGCAAAACAGTATCACAAAAAGATCGTACCTCCAAAAAGTGAGCCAAAGTAGCCAGTGTCAGAAAGGTTTCCTCCATTTGCTGAAATATTAAAGTCAAAGAAGAACCCAAAAGGGGACTGACTGAACAGTTGTATTACTGTGAAAACGACATTGATGATACAAAACATACTGACAAAAGTAAGGGTCCTTACTGATACCCATGAAACATATTTAGTAACAGAGTGAAAAGGATACAAGTCTTTCTGGAATCAGGAACATGCACAGGTTAAAGTCTGTCGCAGGTAGTGCCATCAATGCCTGCAGCACAAATTAAAAGCATTCTTCGACATAAGCGAAGTTGGATAACACAAACAACTTGTCACTCATACCATGCTCCATGACCAAGCAATTGTTTCAGTTGCGCTTCACAAGAATGCTATCGACATCAAGTGCAATGCCATTTAAACCTAAAATTAATAGGGCACAGAGCAATTAAAACCCAAAGCAGCATGTCAAGAAACTCACCTTGACAAGCACCTTGATGATGATGTGAACATTCATGCGAGATGGTTGAAACTGCAACCACCAAAAGTAAACTTTAACAATCGAATTTCACTTTTGAACCACCTCTCATTCAGAATTCGGCAAAGTGCCCTACAAGGTTCCAGTATACCGATACTTCCAACGACTGGGTGTTTCTTACCTTGATTACAGAAGAATGTACTGAAAGAGCATACAAATGAAACAGCACCCCTTGCTACTCCGAGGTAGTCTAAATCTAATTTATGTGCGCACACGTTACGAAAGCTGCTGCTCCCAACTGGGCTAAGTAGAACTTATCCTCTGTCGTAAGAATAGCTTCCACCCGCAATTGAAAAGGAAGGGTAAAAAAATACTGCAATGCTTAATGAGAAGAGGATGAGAATGACCTGGTAGAGGCGGAGAAGGCAAAGGTTGCAATCCAGGCTGTAAGTTTGTGTCGCAACCTATAATTACCCAAGCACATTCCCAGAGAGCAACTCAGGTGGCAGAATTGCAAGATTCACAGAAGTTTAAGCTCACTAAACACTTGCAAGACGAGTCCCCCAGGGCTCTTACAAAACAATTGGGAAACTCGCAAGAACTTCGTCAACCAGCCTCTGCAACTAGCGCTCCCCGACTGTACGACTGAAGACTGTTCTAAAACGAAAATGTCCGACTCGCTCCAAAATCCGCACAAAATAGAAGACATCCCCGCAGAAACGACGCCCAACAGCATTCAAACAGCATTGAATAACAGCTCTCACCTGCTCGTCGACATAGCTCTCCAAGTCAGGCAGAATGTCGGGATTGTAAGGATTCAGGGCAACAAGCTGCTCTATCGTGAAGATCTGCTGCGGGGCTGGAGTGCCTGGCATCGTGCTCTTCGACGGTTATTACGCTTCGATCGTCACAACGCAAGCAAGCTCTAAAACCAGAACTCGCAACCCAGCAGCATGTATCGTCTCCAAACCCTAAAATTCCCTAGGGCTCGACCACAACATCCCGGGTATCTACTTTGGAAACATATCACCCTAATTCGGGTATCAACCATTCTGATAACACTTTTGGGGTCAACACTGAGCATATTCTTCCATCTGTAGTGCCACCCCAACCAAGGTCGCCCTTCCCCTTTCAAATTTCCTCCGTTTTGGGCCCTCGCCGCCATATACTGAACATTGCCGACGGAAGCTGTTTCTGACTGCGCTTGTTGAATTGGAATTATCAATACTGTTTGGTGCTGTGTTGGTGTTGTTACTAGAAATTTTGGAGCTTGCATTTGGAGGGGTCTGCAATGGCAGAAGTTATTGCCTTGGACGAGGAGACGACCGCTAAGGTTCTGCGGCAGGTGCGTGTGGGCAATTAGGTTGAGGTTTATGGTACATTTTCGGTGCTTTTAGCTCCAGGTGATGATGTTGGCTAGTTGGGAATTATAATTTTTTTCTGTGCTTTCAATTTTGGAGAGGTGAATGTTGGCTTGGTGGTGCAGATTGAATACTATTTCAGCGACAGTAGTCTTTCCGGCGACCAGTTCATGCTCAAGAAAATTAAGGAGGGTGAGGATGGCTGTATCCTGAATTTATTTGATTGTGGAGTTTTTGGAGGAAAACAGAGCGTTCGCGTTAATATTAGGGTTTAGGGTTTAGAGTCAGGGTTTGTGTTTCTTCGAGAGTATCATTGATGTTGTTGGTTTGAGAATTTATTGAGTGAGAATTAGGTTCGTTGCATTTTTCATTGGGTTTTTTTTAGTAATGGCTACATTCTTCCCTTGGAGTTGGTGGTCGACCTATTCGGGTGAATGTTAGGTTCATTGCTTTCTTTGTTTCCTTGGTGATTTATTAGCAATGGTTACATCCTTGACTGGGAGTTAGTGGTCGACCTCTCTCTTCTGTGCACCTTTCAAAAGATGAGAGGACATTTGAACGAGAAGGAGTCGGACCCAACTAAATTTCCAGCAGAGAAATTGGCCGCCGTGGCAGAAGTTCTTCGCAGCAAGTCGACCTTTCTGCGCTTGTCTGAGGATGGTGCGTTCTTAACACTTTTCGAGATGCATTGTCAAAGTCTGCTTTTCTGTTTTTATTGTGGTGCAAATTAGGCTGTTGATGATGCAGGCGAAGAGACTGGTTGTTTGACCATTATATTGTGTTTATGTTAACAGGAAAAAGAGTAGGACGTGTTCATGAGTTAAAGGACCCGGCCGTTGTACAGGCGGAAATCGATGCTCGGAGCATTGCAGCCAACCCGTTTCCTTACGATGTAAAAATGAATGAAGTTGAAGCTGTTTTCAAGGAGCATGCAGAGGTACCTCTATTTGTTTGAATATTTCTGTCCTCCACTATGTTACGGAGCTTTAAGTCCAAGTTTCTGGAGCCATGATTTTGTACATCTTGATTTTGTGCACCAAGTTTTCCCTTTCAATGTTTCTGCATTCTTTTGCTTTTCACACCCATCTCATTGTGGTTCCAAATACATCGTGCTCACCTTCCTTTAGTCTATGAGGTTACAGGTCAAAGTTTATTTCACGTTTTCATGCTCGATTCTTGGCAGGTCAAGAGTGTGCGACTTGCAAAGCATAAGAACAGCAAGAATATTCCATCAGGTTTTGCAGTAATAGAGTTATCATCAGAAGAAGAGGCCCAGAAGGTTGTGAAGATGGAGCTGACCTGCCAAGGTGTAACTTTGGAGCTTGAGCCCAAGTAAATATTATTACTTACCATAAATTGTTATGCCCTACGTCGTGAATTGTACTGGACCGGTGTGCTTGTTTATGCTGTGTTTTTCAGCCAGTAGTATGCATCATAATGTGTACACTCCAAGTGTTTGTTCCCTGTTATGTATGTGCAAAGTTTTGAGCTTCCTTCTCTACAGTTTTGTATAGCAGGACAGATACAAATTTTTATGAAATGTAATGCACATCTATATTGCAGGACCGCCTTTGACGCACGTAAAGAAACACTGTTGGCAAATGACAAAAAGAATGGTGAAAATAAATCCCAGAAGCGCGAAAGAGATTCTCAGAGGCAGGAGGACAACGGTGAATACAAGAAAGGCTTAATTGTTTCCTTCACTGCTGAAAAGATTGGGGTTGCGGATGAGACTGAAAATGCAGATGGCTCTGATGAGGCTGCGGGTGAGACTGAAAAGGCAGATGGCTCTGGTGAGGCAGCTGAGGCTGCGGGTGAGACTGAAAAGGCAGATGGCTCTGATGAGGCTGCTGAGGCTGCAGAAACAAAAGGTGGGGAGGAAAGAGAGAAGCTTTCTCGTGAAGATATCAAGGGCGCCCTGGGCAAGTTTGGAACTATTCGAGTTAGTTTACCTCACCATGCTCTTTACTCTGCTGATTGCAATTTTTCGTTTAAATCGGTGACTGGCGTCACATTGTACCTTGCAGAATGATATTTGTATGTTTTACTGCCGTTGCTGATGGAGTGGTATTTGCGTGTAGTATGTGGATTATGCCAAAGGTGACTCTTCTGGGTATTTACGCTTTGACCAATCTGAGGATGCACAAAAGCTCATAGCAGCTGCAGCGGAAACTGAAGGGAGCTTGACAATCGCTAAGTTACCTTTGAGGCTAAGTTACTCGGTTACCTTTGAGGCTCTTGAAGGTATACCCTCTACTCTTGCTTTTGGCCTTCTCAAGTCCCATCGTTGGTTCATTTGCTATTATCGGTTCTGAATGTTATCACTTTCTCAATACGTGTAGGAGAGGCAGAGGAATCTTACTGGAAGAAGCTTAGAGAAGGTCAAGCTCAGAGGTTCAGTGGTGGTGGTGGTAGAGGGGGACCGAACAGACGCGGGAGGGGAAGGTTCTTTCTTACCCGAATTCCTTCTGGGATACTTGACTGCTTTGTTTTGTTTAGAATGTACGCTCTCCGTGTTTGGTTGTAGGTGGTATATTTGCTCTTTACTGTCTGTCATTGTTAGTGTGTGATACTTATTTTTATTGGGACATTCAATTTAGGTAGGGTTTCAGCTGTTTGAGTGGTTTCTATTATGCGAAAGGAATCTTCTTCTGTGGGCCTTGTCTCAATTTCAAGAGTTTTCCAATGGATTAAGGTTGTGTATTCATTTTCATAACGTGCAAACAAGTAATGATGTGTTGGAGTTTGTAGTAGGTCCCAATGACAAGCCCAGACTCCCCTTGGACCATGAGTAATACATCTATGATGTATCTCATTATTTTCAAGTCACATGTTTCGATGACACTTGCAATGGCACTAGCAATTGTAAATGGGTGACGTTTCAACCCACGGGAAAGGGATCCACTAAATGGAAGACTCTGCATACACTCCATAGCCTTTAGGCTACAGAATTTAGTAGCAAAATTTTGTTCTCAGTATTCACGGTAACATGCTCTCTTCTCTTGTTTCAGAGGTGGGCGAGGAGGAAGAGGAGGAAGAGGAGGAAGAGGAAGGGGTCACAAGCGGTCGAATGATGGTGAAGGTCCTGAATCTAAATCACAGAAAACTGATTAGACATGATACAGTTGCAGCTTTGAATTGGATGACAATTTGAGACGCTTGCAACTACAATTTTGTCGTGTTACACAACTTCAGGTGTTCCGTGTAGACATTTTCCGGGGTCCAGAGTGGACCTGAGATGCAGTCATTTTAGATCGCTACGCGGCACCTGTAGGAGATATGGGTTTGGGATTACTTCCTGCATTTTGTTGGAAAGTATTGCGCAATGGAGCCCTCTTGTTTGAAGGCTGAGTTGATTCCCTTCTTTCTATTGAATACTCAATTATTTTGAATTTGAGCAGCTTGCCAGCTGTAGATGTTGCGCCATCTATGCTATCACGCCAGTTTTCTTGTCATTCAGAATTGCTATGATTGGATTGGATTACTCATTTGTATTCTTTGTGTTCAGTTGCTAACCCGTCTCATAATGTGTCTTTCAACCCTTTTAAGTCCCAGAGCTATTGTGGTCAGAGCAGGAATATAGATAGAATCTTTAGCAGATGTGGGATTATTGAGGATAGAGGAGTTGAAGTAACGGTAATTGTACTAGATTGCAAATAATTAGGATTATCCACCATTGGTATTGCAATAATTTAGAGTTTCTTGACTATGTTAACATCAACATATGAAAAACGTACAAAATATGCTTATAGCACTAGCAAATTCATAAAAGATTCACTTCAAGGACCTTTGGATTCAATAGACATAGCTTTCATGATTCATATAGAGAAACCAACTCTGAAAAACACACCTTCAATGTGTGAAAATACATGCTTAATATGAGAAATGCTCAACGTAGGTGTAAATAGAATCTTCCACTCAAAATTGATAAAAGTTCAAATGTGCTACTTTTGTGAATGGCTGATACTTACATTGGGATAGTTGAAGCCAACATCTACAACAAAAGATGGAAAAAAGACTTGGAAAAAACACATTGTTGACTATAATATCTTAAAGTACTAAAAACATTGCAAGACATAATATTATATGCCATATTTCTTTACAAGGTCCTTTCTAAAAGAATGCCTATCAATTTCATGTTCACTTTCCCAAAACACTACCATGTTCAAGACAAAGAAGGGACACATCTTTTACAATTCTTTCTACATGATTCCATGTATTATACAAAGATTGGCAAACATCCCTATATATAAATGCACATAACTATTGCATCCAATTGTATTTTCCAAATCAAATTGCTCCAATTCATTCTCTATCAAATAAATTAATGTCCTACATTTTCTCCAATTCTTCTAAGATTATGAATCATTTCTATTTTTTTCTCATTCCAAAAACTAGTTTGTGATTCTTTAGGACTTAGAAGGATTAAACATTCACAACGTGTGTATGCTAACGTGGAGAAATTTTCGACATTATTGTGCAGTCTAGACATGGTGTACTCCCTAAAAGTATCCTAAAAGTATCTTTGGCAATAGAAAGGAGATCCCAAATTCTCTAATCTGATATTTCCAAAGTCATATGAATAAACTATGGATTCTCAAAATTGACTTGAGGACTCACATGGACATGGATGTGGCATCCATTAGGTCCAAATGCCACAAAACAAAGTCTATGCACCCCACCTAGCAGAGAGCTTTACAACGGTACCAAGTACACGGTCAGGGACTCACAGTTTCTTAGCCCCTCACAGTTTCTTAGATATCAGCGTATCAAACAAAACAAATCAAACTTAAGGTAAAGATAGGCGGCATGTAAAGTACTTAGGACAGAAAGTGTCCAATGAATGACTTTCAATATTTCTTTAGAAATGAGAAATGCACATGTTCATCCTGCCAGTGGATCGCATGGCTGATGCCCTCAATAATAGGCTACTTGCTTCAGGGTTAATCTACAGCACCATCAGGCTCCAAATGCTGTCTCCCTGCAATGCTCTATCCCAAAGGTGACACCGGCAATAAACAGCTAGAAGAGAGCATCGGGGCAGCTAGTTTTCAGAGATTTGTGCAGCCAAATTTCTGGAGTTAGTGTGATTAAGAATATCTGTACAAACAGACAATCCAGAAAGAACCTAGCTGGCGATATCTTCCAGGAGTTTCGTAAGGGCTTCGTTGGGCAGAGGTATATAAAGACAGTCTTGACCATCTCCACCTCGTCGAAACTTGAGGAGCTCATGGTCCTTAAATTCAGTCAGGTGAGCACGCAGTGTCACTTCACTACTCACCAAAAACTGCTCCCGGCATGCTGTGTAGAGACGATTCAAAGGAAGTCCTGCCAGGAAAACAAGCCATCCACAAGTCAACAACATCAGTAGCCAAACCGGAAGTAGAATCCTAGAATGCGTCAATCTAAGGTGAGGATACCAAAATTGTTCGGACCTGATCCCGTCTTCTATAATGACCACTGTTACAAAAACAACTCATCTACTCATACACTAGACTGACCTTCAATTAGCAAGAGGTGTAAACGTAAGTTGGCTAATATCTATGGGATGCTTACTGTCATTTAAGTGGTCTACAACCTCCTGCTTTGAGATTGCATAAGAAATTCATACATACTGATAAAAAAACTTTGATCTTAAAATGATCACTCTCGTACCCAAAGTGATTACTCAACAGCTCTATAATGTTCTCCCAAAGTAATACTTACATATTGGTTAAAATGCTAAAAGGGACGCAAATAGTATCGTCTACCTTAAAAAGGCATGGGGATCAAACATAAGAAGCGAGAGTCCTCAATACCTTGATCTTCGGGGTGACTAATCTGGAATTCTGCAAGCACTCGGAAGACACTCTGTGCATTGGGAGTTAAACTTCGCAGCACAAGTATGGCACTGCGAGCACTTTTGGTGGCCGCGCCGGCAGCCAACAGGAGTGGCACGCTAGTCCCTTCTACTTTGTAAGATGCGTAAGTAGGAGTGTGTAACCACAACCACTTGAACTGATTGCGAGCCATTTGCTTGTCCCACACTGCACACATTCATCAAAGTAGGTGCTTCAGAGTGTAGTCGCTTCCAGAATTCCAAGGAAATCGATCCATCATTCTGTGCAATAATACCAGAAGCAACCATTCACTATTTGCTCACAACCACAATGTATAACCCTATATGACCGAAATTCCATGGATTGATATTTGATTGATCATTCTGCGACAAACACAATTCTTAGAGGACCAAATTCTATATCAACAGAACCCATATGACCTACTCGAGAGCGATTTAAAAAAACATGAGGTCTAATTTGATATTCTTGGTTCTTTTAGGGAATAATCTACATCATGATGTCTAAAGGATTGGAACAAAAAGAGCACAAATTTTTTTCCTAAAAGTTCAATGTCATTGGCAATACTCACAGATTGGAGCATTTATGTTGTCGATAGAGGCCACCAAACGAACATGCTTAGAGCTCGCAAGACTTGCGAGGGTCAATTGCACATCATCGTCTCTTAACCCGGGTCCATCAATGTTGTGGATAATGACATAAATATGAATGGAATCATCGTCATCGGCGAGGAACCCAAGGAGGTCCACTAAGCTGTTGGAACTTTGAGGAAAATCTTGCTTCTCTTTCTTACTCGTTTTTCCCTTCGTCCTAGTCTCCCACAGAGTATTCACTACTGTGTAGACCACCTGCTTTGACATAACACACCACGATCTGTCGGTAGCTCATTCAGGGTTTAGGTTCTACGGTTGCAACTTCCATCAGTAGTTGAAATATATCTTCACACTGTTCTGCCACAAAAATTCAAAGCCAATCGAAGAATTCTGATAAAGAAAATCCTCCATTTCCCTAAAGAATCTAGTCGCAAGTCATTACATGTTTAATATTGACACTTGAAAGGTATCCGTTCACAACGACGGCAGCACCATCTCGAAGTTCAGAACTGGCGAAATCCTCCAAGAGCTTCTTCTTAGAGCCAAAACCATACATCAGAAGTCCAAATCCACACCTGCACTGGAGTTTACGCCAGAGGTAAGGTTCGACCCACTTCGCAAAAAAAGGAGCGGAGTGCAAAAAGGCATTTCTATATTCTATTGTAAAGGTTCCTAATAAACAAATTTAGCTCTGGCACACTAAAGGAGCATGGAAAACAATAATGAACTCCCAATTCGCAGACTTACATGCACCGCTAAACAGTAATTGTGTGCCAAAGAGGTGTCAGATGATTGACCTCAATTGAAAGTGCCACTTGTGATAAAAGGTACTGTAACTCTCCAGAAGCACAGCTTGCTCCTTCTCATGCTTTGGAGATAATTTTGCTATTGCATCTCGAAGGTCCTGAGCAACATCTCAAAAGATCACCCAATTACATTGACGAAGTTATTAATGGAGAGTTAATGTTATACTTATACCGCTTAGTGACATTGGATCAATATTAAAATAATGCTTACTTCATGTCAAGTTAGTATCCATGCCACTAACCTTAGTATAACGTAAATGCTGTTAGGGTTTACATCAATTACTGTATAAGGACATTAACGTATCATTAACTCAACATGAGGACTATATAAATCAAATGACTAAATGGTTTTTTTTTGTGATAAGGTAATTTACTGAAATCAACGCCCTACACTTGAAATGTGCTAGAGAATTCAGTTTCGATGAAGAGAATCATGTGCCAATTCCACTGTTCGCAAACTAAAAAAACTAAAATTGAACGCTTCAAATATGGTACACAATGTTGCTGAATACCATCCACCAACTGAGGACTTCTCGTAGCAATGACTCATATTTCCAGACGCCTCTAGTTCGTATCCTTCTCAATCTACGTCACAAATTACAATGCCAGCTTGTGATCGAGACAAAGAAAGGGATTCAAAGCAACAAACAAATATCCGTCTGATCTGGAGATATTCAATACATCGCTCTCAATCAAAGCCATTCCGAAGCTGAAGAAAACGCACCTGCTCTTCCACAATGCCAATATCTGCAAGCTTGTTGGCTAGTCTCTTTCCAACCCCGCTCCCCTCTTTCACCCTAATAAAGCTCTGCGGCGTCGCACCCTCGTTTTCCTCCAATCCTTCCAAAAAATTCACGCTCTGCACACCACGACCAATCGAAGTTTCAACTCCAAACACACCGAAAACGGGCGCTGCATTCAATGCATTATTAGAATGAGAAAATGTAATGCAGCCAGTTCCTGACCTTGGGCGTTTTGGCCGGCGTTTGGTCCGCACCATGCGATGGTCTGTGCGGAGTCTTCTCGTCAGCCAAGGATTTTCGGCTATGGCGCCGTTTCTGCTGCGGAGTCTGCTCATCGGCCAGGGATTTGCGGCATCCAGGTGGGCGACCGCGCTTCCGCTTGGGCGTGAGCTCAGGCTCGTCGTCATCGCTGGTTGTGCACGCCCTCTTTAGACCCCGCCTTCCGTCCATCTCTCTATGTTTGCCCAACCCTAAAATCCACACTTCTGCACTGCCATTTCTTTACCAAGAACACAAACTTACCTTACAAATCTGCGATTAGGACGCAAATCAATGGAGTTCTTCGTCAATACCAAGCTCCCCGCGTTCTCTCAAAAGCCATAGCCAGACTAAACACAAGGACATTTTGCTTTCAAACTGCGGCCAGAGCGTTTGTTGCTGCGACGCCTCTAACCTTGCAAAGTAAGTCCCAAGTCCCAACTTTCTAAGTTCAAGTGATCAAGGTCAAATCCCAACTTTCTTGGGTTGCAGAAGGTGAAAAGAAAAATTATAAATATGGAACTTGGGACTCATAGTGTGAATTCTGAAGGCCAAAGTCCCAATTCTAATTCCCAATTTGTCTCTTTTGTGATATTATATAGCCTAAAGGATGAAGGCACATTTTGGATAGAAATTGTCAAAAATTGCCACTTTTTAGGGTAGTGAGAAAAAATGAGAAAAAATAAATTAAATGAGATTAAACCGTACAAATTTGTACTAGGGTGCTATGGGAATATGTGGAAAAAAAACTTCAAAAACTTTGACCGCACAAATTGAAAGATTATAACGTTTGAAGTTAGAAGAAAATTAAAGTTCTTCCAACCTTACCCGACTTGGTCAGCAAACAATAACTTCTCCTAAAGTGAGATTTTTGCACTACGCATGGATTTTTTTACATTTGCATCCTATATCATGTTAGTTACATACCTAACAATTTTTAGAAATAGAGGAGCAATTTTGCACGTGCTGCTTGGATTGCCCGAAAAGTTTAGGGCAACGGAATTTGACACCCAATTGGGAAAAAAAATTCATCCCCACCAAGGAGATACATGTTCACAACTTGTATCAAAATTTTACAAACATCTGTCCAAATTGATTTCATGGACAACTACCTAAGATTTCTTGCATACATTGAACGATCACTTGAATGGTTCTTTAGGTGTTTAGTGCCCCCAAAATGGATCAAAAATTCAAGGACTCATTTTTGAGGCAGTTTTGGCATCAAATTTTGCATTGTTCAAATTTGAAAAATATTCTAGCCCACTAGAATGTCTTATATTAATAGACGTTTTTTTCATTTTATATTCAAAAACACTATTGGAACTTAGAGACTAAGTTGGATTTCTATCTTTGGCTAGACCCAATGTGGCCTTCCAATCCCACTTCTTTGGCACAAAAACTTCCAATAACTACTACTATGTAGGTATTTGGGAGTGATATGGGACTTGAGATTTAGACATTGTAAAGCCCCAAGTCCCAAATTTTAGTTCTCTACAATCAAATTTTGAGAAGTCAGTGGGACTTGGAACTTAGTATAAAATGACCCTTACTTACTTTCATAAGAATGAAAATCAAGTTGTTGTTTTTAAATTTTTTTTCTTAGTTTTTAAATTCAATACTTCAATATAATTTATTTTTATTCAAACCTCAGGGGGTGCACTTAGCTTTACTACAACAAACCATGTGCAAACAAGTGGTTTCTAATAAAATATAATTTCAATCTAAAATTTTGAGCATTGTTTAATAATGACTATAGGTTTCTATTGCCGAAATTTTCAACTCAAATAAAATATGAAATGATTTCTAGAAGAAGTTGAAAATGAACTAAAATCGCATGTTTTTCAACTCAAATAATTATAGAAAACACATTTAGATGACCATTGAATCAATATTCAACTCAAAATGAGCTTTCAATAGAGAGTTCTTTTCAGAATTTTTTTTCATTTCTTAGAAAAGTAAATTCGTATATAATATAGGGGGATGAAAGTTATTTTTTAGTTCTACAATGTATCTTTTTACTTCAAAAATTTGTAACTAATTATTATTAACAAATAAAAATATCAATAATTCAAAACATAAACTTTCAAAGTAGGAAAATCTATTCATATTTTGTTTATTTTGTTTTATTTGAAATTCAAAAAGTATATAGGGGTCCAAAGTTTTGTTCGCACATGGTTTCTAATGGACATTCTAAGTGAACCCCCCGATATTCAAACCTAGAAGTGCAAAAATTTTAAGCTAATCCATAAAGGACCAAAGAGACCACTTTGAGCTTTCTGAGAATTCAAGCACACTCCATTGATTTTTGTCATAACCTGGAATTTTTTCAAGAATTTTTTAAAATAGATGCTACTCATTATACTCGACATGTGAAGCTTTGTTTTATACCATGATTCCAATAAATATTGAAAAAATTGTAATGGTTTTTTCAATTTCAATGTTAAAACAAGCAACAAAAAATATATTCTAAAAATATATATATTAATTATTTTGGGGAGATTTTGTAGATTGATACCTAATCAAAAATATTTGAACCATTCAATTTTGAATAGTGAGGTTAAATTTATGATCAGTTTTATTTTATGGATAAGGAGGTAGAATAAATATATAAAGCCATCTTTTGCTTTCAATTTTGAAAACTTTCAAATAAAAATAAAACCTTCAATTTTATAATTTATTTAAAGATGAATATGAAAGTTTTTTCAGTTACAATTTTTTATATATGTTTTCAACACATTTTCCAACATATTGATTAAATGCATATAGGTGTTATTATGTGAGCCTAGGATTTTAAAATGCTGTAAAACAAAACTTCACCTTTTGGAACGGTTAAACTCGGGGGGGCATTTAGAGTGTCCATTAGAAACCATGTGCAAACAAAACTTTGGACCCCTATATACTTTTTGAATTTCAAATAAAACAAAATAAACAAAATATGAATAGATTTTCCTACTTTGAAAGTTTATGTTTTGAATTATTGATATTTTTATTTGTTAATAATAATTAGTTACAAATTTTTGAAGTAAAAAGATACACTGTAGAACTGAAAAATAACTTTCACACCCCTATATTATATAAGAAAAAATTGTCTAAAAAATGAACAAAAATTTCTTAAAAATAACTCATTATTGAAAGCTCATTTTGAGTTGAATATTGACTCAATGGTCATCTAAATGTGTCCTCTATAATTATTTGAGTTGAAAAACATGTCATTTTAGTTCATTTTCAACCTCTTCTAGAAATCATTTCATATTTTATTTGAGTTGGAAATTTTGGCAATAGAAAGCTATAGTCATTATCAAACAATGTTCAAAATTTTAGGTTGAAATTATAGTTTATTAGAAACCACTTGTTCGCACGTGGTTTGTTATAGTAGAACTAAATGCACCCTGTGAGCGGTTAAAAAAACCTACATTTTGAAGTTTAGGCACATCGAGCTTACAACCAATGAAGATATTCAAACTAAAATTTTGAAACAATGTACTTGAACAAGTTGATCAAAGGATGCTACAGTTGTATTTAAAAATAAATAAATATTGATGATGATTTTGACCTTGCACTACTTTGGAGACAAGTATCTTGAAGCAGTTTTGGGCTTCTAAACATAAAAAAACTATAGGGATTAAGAAGATCCAACGTCTTATAATATAGTCAATCAAAGTATAAAAAAACATGTTTTCTTTACTTTAAATGCAAAAAGCTTCAAATCTCCATGGTCAAAGTTTCTAAAATATCTTCCACATGTTTTTATACTAGCTTAGGCATTACATGTTTTTTTACTACTCCAGAGGGTTGCAAGTTCCCATCTTGAAACCCGCCGAAACCCGCCGTTCGCAAGCTGTGCTGACCTGGCCAAGAGACTACCAAGTCACTTTTTTTGAAAAATAAAATAAAAAATAAAAAATAAACTTTGTTTCTCATTTTAAGGATTTTTTATTCTTTTTTTTTTTTGAAAAAAAAAATCTGACAATGGTGCTCAATGAGACCAGGGGGAACGAAGCTGGGAGTAGGCTTGAAACGCCGCCGCCCCCCCTCCCCCCCCCCCCGGATCTCATCTAATGGCAAGACCCTATGGCTAGATACTAAAGTAATGTTCTTAAAGTATTTTCATCTTTGCAAAAGAAATGGTAGTTTTGAGATGGTTTTGATGGATGAAAGATCTTACCTAGAATAATAATTTAATGATAAATTTCAAACAAAACTTGTAAAATGTGATCTATAGATCATATCTATATGGTTAAATTGATTGTTGCACTAATTAATAATTTTCATTTAAATTTAAAATCTAAAAATGGAAATTCCTTCTAAAATTGATTATAGATTGAATATTTAAAAAAAAATTCAAAAGTCTACTTTTTTCAAGTCCAAAATAATAAATTCTAATTATGGTGATTTTTAAGACTTCTATTTTTTTATTTATTCAAGTCTTCATTGAAAGATCATTTTTGAACTTAAAAAGTTACTTTTTGAAGTTAAACCCTTTAAACTATAGAATATATTTGTTAAGAATTTTTTTATTGAGTTCACTACTTAAGTAATTGACACACCATTCATCACAAGGGAACCCCAAACCTTAACAAAGTTATTGAGTTCATGGGTTCAAATCCACCATGAAGAAGGTTAAGGTAGATATCCCAAAACCTCCACTTTTTGCTTTTGTGCCTAGTACCATTATTATTAGATTGGTCATAATTTCATATATTCTTGTTGGCAAGTGAAAAGAGGTTCTAGCACACTAAGAATGCAACATCTGGATACCTTATGCAAAAATTAGGAAGGATCAAAGTTTTTTTTTGCTAGATGTTCTAAAATTGTTAATTTTTTTCAACATATGTAGATATTGTTTTAGGCAAGGTGTGATTTTCAATCCACCCACCTTACAGTCTCATGTTGAAGCCCATGCTATTTGATCAAGGGTATCTATTCTCTATCGGAATTGAATTATTTTACGATAATTTAATTCACCTAAAATTTTGGTACTTTGAGAGAACTAGTGTACCCTATATAAGATATTGGTAGCCTCAATACCTTAATAGGATAATCGTAGCTAAAGTACCGTGGGATAAAGTGAAGGCACCGCTATTTCTGTTACTTTAAACCGTAGTTCTGCATGCTTTAAGGTGGAATCATCACAATCATAAAAATATTTTAACACGTTGATATTTAAATAAATAAAATAAGATAATTTTTTTGAATATATGTGTGAATATACTAAGATTTTAAGAAGTTCAAATACATAGTGTACCCCAAAACATTTTTTTACATTTATTTATACAAACTATGCATTTTGAACTTCTTATATCTATATTTTCAAAATCGGTTTTTGGGTGTTACAGACAGGAACGGGGGCCTCCACCTTAGTTATTGGTAAGGAAAATATTATAGGCCGTGGGTACTGTCTAGCTAAACCACCACATTGTATAATGGTAGCTAAAACACCATGAGACTTAGGATACTGCACAATACTACATCTAGTGAGTCTTTATTAAATAATTATAGGATATGTAGAATGACATCTACTAAAATATATTGCGTAGCTACCAGCTAGGTTAAGTAGTGGAGCAGATGCAATTGAGTTGAGCATACAATGGACAATTGAATATTGAATGAGTGCTCAATACCTATTATGTGCGTTAGAATGACAAGTTGCGCTTTCACATCATTCTTATTGCTCTTCTTCTTAGTTATAATTTGATCTTCAATCTCAACTGATCAATTCAGTCCTTGGCTTTGTCACTCTTGCGTGTGATGAATTTTTCTGTAAGTGTGCAAACTGGGCATATTTGTAATCCAAGCTAGTTGTAAGTGATCAATACAATTTAGAACACTGAAGCAATTTCGGTTTCATCTTGAATGGAGAGAGTGAGTTCCATTGTGGACTGATGTGCTATTGTTTTGGTTTTTGAGGAACAAAAAAAATCATCAATGGATGGAGGCTACATGCATGTGGTGGATGTATGGGAAAATTCATTAAAATGGCATACAAAATCCACCATTTTTTCATTCAATTTCTTCTTTAGCCTTAAAGTCTAGGACTAGTATAGATTTCAAACCGCATGGTCTAAACTTAAAAGCATCAAGTTTGTGGAATGCCGCCATTTTAACAAAATATCGGTTATGTTTGTAAACTATGGTCAATGGCCGGATTCCTTGTACCGGTCATGACAACGTAACAATCAATGTCATAGCTACTAAAGTTTTGATGATCTGTTTCTAGGCTAATTAAGGTAAAACTGCTCATATAGATTTGCTATCTAGGTGTTTTGGAGAAGTTATTTCTGAGCTTCCACATTTTTCAGAGATTGAAAAGTTTGAGAGAAGTCATTTGCAAAAAGAATGAAGACGTTTTGACAGGTAGACCCTTGTTAAAGTGTGGGTTGACATGTTCACTTTTCAAGTGCATTGCCATTATGATTACAAGTTGGTAAGATTATGGTAATGGGTGGATCATTGACGCAAATGGGACAATTTCCTAAGTGTTGGAAATGGGTGGATGATGGTAATGGGCAGTTCATTAGATGGGTTTCCAGCATTGTGGAGGGCCGCAAGTTATCAGGCCTTGGGAACTGCTGCGAACTGCCTGTTGATGTGGTCGAGCGACTGCCACATCAGCAAATTTTAATTTTTTTTTTTCAAAAAAAAAATGAAATTTTTTTTCTGTTTTTTTTCTCATTTCAAGACTGTAAAAAAAATTTCATTTTTTTTTTCAAAAATTTTCTATCGGGAATGGCTCGGGAACGGTTGTTCCCCGAAACTGCCGGGGGATCAAGGTCGGGAACAGGCTGAAACGGCCCTCCCCACCCCCAGAAAACATCTAATGCTATCTTAAGCGACGTTATGGTTCATAGTTATGTTGGGTTTAGTTCGTAGTTTTGCAGTCTCTTTTTTGGAGCAACATTGAATTGAAGTCAAGAGTATCAATCACTATATTTAGGTTGAATATCAAGTGAGACACAATGTCTACTTAAACCCTAAAGTCCCATTGGCCATTGTCCCTACTGGGGACACAATGGATTTTGGGCAGGCTCTTATGATCTCAATTTTTACTGAAACTTTTGAAACTTTCTCATAAAATAGATAAACTTATGAGCTTTCCAAGAATATAATTTTTATTCCAATCAGTGCCCGGGAGCAAAAGTTATGCCACAATAACCTCAAAATGGGGGATACCGGGCAGCAAAAAAAATCCACCAAAAATTGAAATAAAAATTTTAATATTTTTTTTCTTGTGTATTATATTTTCTTCTAAATGGGAAGCTTTGATTCATGAAATTTGGATTAGTGATGTGAAAGTTATGGAGTTTCTTGTTTTACGGGCAATCATAGTAACTTCTTGAAAGAATTTTTTCTTCCACTTTGAATGCTAATATCTTTCAATCTATATGGTCAAAAATCACAAAAAAAATTTCACGTGATCTAAGATAAGTGTAGAGCAAAATCCTATGATTAGATTCTAAAAACTATTTTAAAAATTCCTTTCATAGGTGAACATAGCAAAAAAGGTAGTTTTGAGTGGTTTTGGCAGAAAAATGGCCTTGAAACTTTAGGGTTTAATATAAATATTTCAGGTAAGATGTAATCATGTCTACTTAATCTTGATAATCAAAAAAACAAACTTTCATTGCTGAAATAATTGAGTTTTTAGAATTCTACAAATATGAAATCAGGGTTGCACAGTGGGTTTAGGTAGTATGGTAGGAGGCTTTGAAAGTGAGCATTTAACCCCTGAGCGCCCAAGAGGCCAAAATCTGGCCTCTCTATTTTGAAAAACGTTCTTGTTTGACCATCATAATCTTTTGAGTAGTACAGTCAAAGGACAAGTCCTTTTCTCCACACCTCTTGGTCCCTCTTGAATATCAATCGGTACAGTTGGATTATGTGGATCTCTTCTTAGAAGAAAGCTTGAGTGGATTGAAGTGGAAAAGGTATGGATTTCAGTGAATTTGCTCTGGGCGCTCAGGGGTTAAGGGCTGGTCTGTCTTTTTCATGTGGTTTCTTGGATGGGATTATTTTTAGCTCATTTTTCAGACAAAGAAAAATAGATTTTGATTGTAACAGAAGTTGTTTCGTATTTTTTGAAGCATTTTTGAATTACTTATGAATTTTCAAACAAGATGAGTCATAGGTCCCTATTTATGACTATAGGTCTTCCATAAACCTTTCACTTGTAGCTATGGAAATGTAAGGCTTAGAAACTTGGAATTGGTGCATATTAGACTTAAACGAATGACATTGGTACACATTCCGTGATGTCCTTGCTTGCAACTTTAATAATGCTTTAATTTTCTTGGTTTGAGGATTGCCGCCATGGATGGAGACTTGGTTTGCCGATTTGCAATGATGGAGCCTCGAATGCTTTCGATCTTTGTCTATGATCTTCTTGGACATATTGTGAAAAGCCTATCCCTTACCAAACGTCATTTGATCTCCCTAATCCTTCCTAAAGTGCATATGGTTGTGGACAAACATCCTATCATTTTACAATTTTCTTTCTAGACCATGGTTTCAATTTGGAGAAGATATACTCCTAAAGAACAACTGAAATTCAAGAATGACCCATTGATGTCTATTTGCAATTTGGCAACTATTGAATGGAAGAGCGCCTCCAATCCCCCTAATCAGAGAGCATGGATTTTTTGATGTTTTGAGCATGGTAATGTGACAAGGTCTTCTATAGGCTTTCAATTGATGAAAAAACTTGGTCATTGGATTGTAATCTATTACAACCCTGCATAGGATGCATAGAAATAGATACATTTTTGTCTAAGTGCATTGCAATCACTATCCTCTCATGATTGTCACCATCACATCACGTCTAGATAGACGTGATGACAACAAAACGTCAAGATTAAACCTTAGTGTCCATCAAGATTAAACCTTAGTGTCCATCAAGATTGAACCTTAATGTCCGTCAAGATCCTAAAAAAATTATTTTTTTGGATGGTTTGTCTATACTTTTGATTACTAGACATCTAGGATGACGGTCAAGCCATCCAAGTTGACGGTCATGATGTTGTCCAATTGACAAACAAGCTATCCAAAAAAATTGTGACAGACATAATCTAGATGCTTCTAAATGCATCTGAACTGACGCCAATAGACATCATGATGCAAAAAGCTAGTGTTACGTCGAGATAAACAACCTTGCACCCACTTATTTGTGGCTTCATGGAAATTCACCTTAGAAAATCATGAAGAAGGTTATGAATACGATTTTGAAGTGGGTGAGATTATAATCCCTCAAATGATTCTAGAGATGTTGTTCAAACTACCTATGCATGATTTGATGGAACTTCTGGAAGTAAAGACGAAGAATTTTGACTTCATTGATAGGAAAGGCTTTGGCAAGGTTGTTGTCCTCGTGGAGTTGGAGGATACTCACATGAATGACGGTCTCGTGGGCCAACTCACTGTGATGGCGGCCACTTGCTTTACCATGGAAGAGACGATTATTGAGGCCTCGAAGTCCAACGCCCAGGCCATACATGATTTAATGCAGCAAGCGAATGTGGAGGGAAAGTGGACCATAGAATACCAAATTAAAAGAGGACCCAAATTCCAGAAAAGGATCAGTAGCGCGTCAATGAGGAGTTGCATGATGGCATGTATGCACTTTGAAGGTTCACCAAGAAGGGCCTCGAATTCTCTAACAAGGTAAAGAAGAGAGTCGCGTCGACCGTCGCCATGAATCAGGTTGAGAAGGCTTCTGGGAGGAAGAAGGGTGACAATGAGACGTGGTCGGCCTTCATCCAAAGTTTCACGGTTGCGGAGTCGCACGCGGTGGGCATTGGTAAGAAGAGCGTGCGGGATCTCTTCACTGATGGATCTTATCCTTTTAATGAATCTATCCACACCATCCCACTTGAGGAGGTAGTTGGGAGTATCGCCTACATGCGGCAAGGAGACTTGCGCTCGGCTTAAAAGACAATCTTCTTGTTTGCCTTCAAGAAAAGTGTGTTGGACCAAATCTTCATGGAGTAGCTCAATTACTCAGTGGAGCAGCAACAACTGCTAGGAGAGGAGTGATTTGCTAGTAGTGAGTTGACACTTTTCTTTTCTTGGGGAGATCAAATCTTGAAACCCTAAAATTACTTTAGTGTTTTCTTTTCTTTTGTGTCCAAATTCCATTCCTGGAGTATTTTATCTTATTGCAGTACTACAACAAAAGCAGTGTTTTATGACTGCAAAATATGATTGCAGTGAATCGTAAAATCAAAAAATATGACTCACGCAGAAATCACTGTAGATGACTCGGAATATAACTAACTGCAGTCGTTTAGAAGCAATCGCTTCAGACATCAGTCATAATGGCAGTCATGTAAGTTGAGGGGTATAAATAGCCATAATATACCAACAAGGCGTATATTTTGACTATCTTTGACTTTTTCTTGAGTTGCCCGAATAAATGAAAAAATCCTACGTGGAATATGACTACGTTGAGTCATATTTTTTGATGACATGGAATATGACTGAGGTGAGTCATATTTTTTGTTACTGTGGAATATAACTGCATTGAGTCATATTTTTTGATGACATGAAATATGACCGTAGTGAGTCATATTTTTTGTTGTTATGGAATATGACTGGGGTGAGTCATATTTTTTATTGATGTGGAATATGACTGCCGTGAGTCATATTTTTTGTTGATGTGGAATATGACTACGGTGAATTATATTTTTTGTTGATGTACAATATGACTCAAATGAGTCATATTTTTAGCTAATGTTGGAATATGACTCTTTTGAGTTATATTTTTGAACGATGTGGAATATGACTCTCATGAGTCATATTCTCAGTTTGCATGGTAGTTCACGTGGATGTCATTGGTAATTTTATGATTGATTGCAATCATGTTTTGAGAAGCATAGTCATATTTTGGTGTATATAACAACAAATACAAGTTAAGATGCATAAGAAACAATAACGAGCAACTACTAAGAGGTAACAAGAAACAACAAAATGATTTAACAATTGAATAAAAGATTTCATGTAGTTAAAAACAAATACATATGATTTTAAAGATATAAAAGAAACAATTATATTGGAGAGGGAATGTATAAGAAGGAATGTGACTTCTTTCAATGACATTTATAATTTATTAGTCACAAATACAAAATATTTATATCACAATGAATTATTTGCACAAGTCAATAGAGACTATATTTCTTACAATAATATAAAGTGACTTAGAAGTAGCCTCCAACGACTTTGTTCCAATTTTGTTGCCTGCATATACAATTAAAGAAATAGGAGGTTTATTTTTAATGAACATACAACAAAGTTCAATCTTCAAAAGTTTACAACAGAAAAAAGATGTAATACAAATTTAGGGTAAGAAGAAAAACAATGGTGATGCAAGGAACAAAAAGAAAAAAGGCAACAAGAGCTAAAAGATAACAACAAATACAAGTTAAGATGCACAACAAACAATAAGGAACAACTACTAAAAGGTAACAAAAAACAACAAAAAAGAATTAAGATGCAACAAAAAGAAATAAGAAACAAAAAGAGACAACAAAAAGTAAAAAATAAGAAATAAGAAGAAGAAAGAATTAAAATGCAAGAAGAAAAAAAAAAAAACTAGTAGAAAATCAGGCCCAATTTGTTGTTTAGGTCGCGTTGATCATTAACAAATTTCCGTTGATCAACAGAAATTTGTTGATGATCAACGTGACCAAAACAACAGATTGGGCCTGATTTTCTACTAGTGGAAGAAAGAGTGAAGATGCAACAAAAGACAACAACTCTGAGAAGTAAGAGTAACTCAAGATGCAACAAAAGACAACAACTAAGAAGCAAGAGTGAATTCAAGATGCAACAAAACACAACAACTAAGAAACAAGAGCGAACTCAAAATGCAACAAAACACAACAACTAAGAAGCAAGACTGAAGATGCAACAAAAATAACAACTAAGAAACAAGAATAAAGATGTAACAAAAAACAGCTTAGAAGTAAAAAAGAAGAAGCAACAATAGGTAAGAACTAAGAGACAACAAAAGGTAAGGAAGAAGAATCAAAAGGAGTAGTGGCTAGGGTTTTAAAACCCTAAAAAAATGACGGCTAGGGTTTCAAAACCCTAAAAAGTGGTGGCTAGGGTTTCAAACCCCTTAAAAAGTAGTGATTAGGTTTCAAAATTTTAAACAATGGCTTGTCTATATTTTTTTGATTGCCAATGTTTTCCTTAGGGTGCCCAAAAACAAAAACAATGTTACTACCATAAAAATATGACTAATAATATAACTCAATGTTCTCAAACGAGTTCCCTACCGTTTCCTATAAAATACTTTGGTGTTCCCAACGGTTGTATAATATACGCCCGTGAAGTACAAGGCCCAAAAATGACTGGCAGTCCTATTTTGCAGTCCTATTTCTTCCCAAGGTATTGACCTCTAAGAATATGCCTACGACTAGTCGCCAATCATCCTCAGTCATATTTTTGCAGTCATAAAACATTATCATTGTTGTAGTGTTGTTAACCATAGAACTCTTCAAATCCTATTGATGGAAATTTTGAATTTTCTCATGTGCAGGTCCTTAGGTATCAAGAAGGCCTTGGACGCTCGCTAACTCGGGGTGCCAGAGCACCCACCTCTTCCCACTGGAACCAGATTTGTGAAAATTTGCGGGAGTTTTGTTTTGAGCAATATATACATTTAGCGTTCGAACCTTGCATCATCCTTTTCAGATTGATATCATTGGCACCGAGTGTAATTACTAGTCAACCAGCATGGTTACAGAGGTCTTAACATATATAGATGTAATTCACTCAATCTAATGACATCACCTCTAATCTTTTTCGCCTTTCTGGTGGAGTTCTGATCAGGACTTTAGAAGACATTCATTATTTGTTCAGTGGAGAGGTTGTACCAGAAGTGTACATTAGGAGGTTTGGGGGTGGAGACGTGGAGTTCCCTGACCTTTTTCATTTTTTCAGTAGTTCTACTCAGTAGACACCCAATGTGTGTTTTGTACAGAGAATGTACTAGAGGTGTACATTGGAGGGGGTGGGGACTTGGTTTTTCCGGGTGGAGTTCTAATCAGCTCCTAGTGTATGTTCAATCAAGAGAATGTACCATAGGTGTACGTTGGAGGGAGGTACAGATATGGAGTCCTTTGCTTGTTTTTTATTTTATTTTTAATTTTAAACAAATGGACAATTTTTATTGAAAAAAATGAACAAATTCCTTTGCTTGCTTTTGATTTTTCGGTTAGAAATCTACTCAATAGAAACTGAACTTCTAGAGTGCATGTTCTATGCAAAGAATCTAGCATTTATGTAAATTAGAGGGGGTGGAGACTTGGAGTCCCCTGAGCAACGCTTGTCTTGTTTTTTCCGTTCTATCCGAGAGTTGCATTTGCTAACTAGGACTACTTATACTGAAATGCAATTCATGTTCCCCCTTGTCTCAAAGTAAATATTTGAGAGCAATTGTGAATAATGTCGAAATTTCAGTTTTAAAACTATCAACGATGTGCAAGTTCAACCATGTTATTTGTAGGACATAATTGGTGCAGTTCAGTCAGACTCATTTTGTAGTGTGTCGGTAAGCCTTGTATGTTGGCTTGTAATTCCTTGGGATATACAGAAGTTTTGTGGTTACAAAAGCATCTTTTTTGTTTTGCACTAAACGCCGTTATCGTCAGCATGGCGGAGCCTGTTTTTTCTAGTCATTTGCAGGAGCCTTGCAAACCCACGAAGAGCACATTGTGGGCGGCAAAGTTTTGCGATTCCTTGGAGAAGGCCATGTTGTGGTACTTCGACAACTACAACAATAAGAAACACAATTACTAGTTGAAGAACAATTTTGCCTCAGTTGATGAGATTGACCCTACATCCAATCTTTCTGTTATTGGTACCATACTCGTAAGTGTCTCACCACTTTGGTAGGCATCAATTTATGCATCATGATCAGGGTTTAAGGGTGTTAAGCTTATTTTGTTACATAATACTCTTGAGGAAATCAATCAACGTTGAACCTAGAAAAGGTAATCCGATTCTTTTCGTGCTCAATCTTGAGTTCATCTTCTGTTGTAAAGGCGAGAGTGGCTCACATTAAAATTATGTATCTCTATCCATCTCACCATTAGTCTATATGTTTAATTTGCATGTGGACTCGTGTAATGATTTACAATAATGGAATAAATTGCTTCAAAAGTTGACTAATTCCTTCAATATTTTACGGTCCTTTCGTGCTGGGGTGGTAAGGGTGCAAGTTGTACACAACTCTAGAACGTCATAGGTTTGACATGAGGTTGTAATGTATTTGTGATATTTGAATTTTAGAGGGTGTCTGATTCTTCACAAGGGTAATCATGGTGACATTTTCATGTGAAATATCTTGAAATTATTCCGCGTGAATATTTAAATGGAGAATTCGTTAGGGTTGGCTCAAATCCAAAATTTCTACCTGTTGCTGCGTACGATTGGTATATATTTCCATTATTCTTGACTTGAATTTGTAGTCATTGTCCATTTTGTGCAAGAACTAAGGTGTAACTGGTAATAGGATAATCATGTTGTGGATGTACAAGTCTAGATCAGTGCAACACACAAATAGACATTTCTGTTGTATAAGGCTTCATAAGTTTTGATCTTGTCTTTGAATTCTATAGTACTTTTACTCTTCGCAGCAAGCGCAAACATTCTAATAATTTATTTTTTCGAGAAATTGTTGGCACTCTAGGTTTGATGGAGATGGTTACGTTATCTCGTGGCGCTACTCTTTGAATCATGGCTTTGAAAGAAGGAAAGTCGCTTGTCATCATTTCAAATCAGATGCAGTTGAGGGTGTAGATATTAATCAATCATTTGAGTTCTCTTTGAGTTCTCAACAAGAATCAAGCTTGTAGAAATTAGAGGGAAACCTTACTAAAGTCCAGAAAATAGGGTATTGAAGCTCGGAGTATAGAGTGCTACCATTCTTGCTTATAAAATTACAAAAAAAATTCTAGAATATGATACTAATGTAGGCTAAATGATGTTTTGGTGTTTGCCTCAGAATGATTCATGGCTTGAAGATCAAAGACGAAAACACCACATATGTTTCTCGGTATATTAAGACCAGTTGACTGCAACAAGATGAGAAATATGCCACAGCCAAATTTCTGAAGTTAAAATTTTTTCTTCAAGATAAGTTATATCGTGGATTTAAACGTTCTTAGTATTTTTCCTTTTTGCATATTTTGTACTAATGAACCAGGAATCTGTAACTATCATTTGGTCATTGAAATTTTTTCCTTCTTCAACATTTGTTTGCTGCTTCTTGCGTATTGTAGGCAAGTGATTTGAGGGGAATTAAAGGCCTTCTTTACGTGCAACTTTCAAACCTCCGCCACATGCTAGGAGTTCTTGATGACTCAAATGGTGAAGGAACAAGTAAAATGCATTATAACGCTTTTTCCAGCTCAATTGTGATTGATAAATTATTAGTTATACACTTTTTTTATTACAATATTCCCACTAAATATGATCTATTGTAGGTAATACGGCTCTAGCATACCACAACAAGAAGCTCCTTGCATTGCAAGAGGGTGACAAACCTTGTAAGTTTCTTGAATCAGGTTCTGCCTTCGTAATATTAGACATTTCCGATGCTCCCAGGAGAAACTTTTCTCCACACCTACTTTCATGTTCTACTCATTGAGTTTTTTTGTAGAACTACCATAATATCCGTATCTGATGCAGATGCAATAAGGGTATTAGAAGATGGTGACCTCGAGACACTTGGCCGTTTTGACTATGGTGTCCAATTGGATCACCCCTTCACTGCTCATCCAAAGTAGATCCTATCATCGATCGGTCAATTTTTAGCTCTTCTTTGTTCTATTTGTGATAACCTTTTCTTGTTTATCTATCATTGAAGATGATTGCTTACCTTGCTCAAATTGATGATCCTCCTATGTAGGCGAGATGTTTACTTTCAAATACCAGCTCAAGAAAAGCCACATCTATTATCGTGTGGTATCCAAAGATGGAGTGATAAAGGACCCCGTTTTGATAACCCAGCCTAAAGCTGTCATGATGCATGACTTTGCCATTACAAAAAAATATGCAATATTTATGGACCTGCCCTTTGTGATAGACGGCGAAGTATGACTGCTCTTACCAAATTTAACATTTTTAGAGTGTCAATATCCTTGTAGTACTATGTTCACTTCCTGTGCCAAGCGAGAAGCATCATGCACGTAGTTAAAAAGAGATGTTTTTCCGTCCACTTCTCTTACGGTCAAGCCACATTTTCACCCCTTTGGAGGTTCCAATTGCAGAAATGATCAAAAGGGGCTTCTTTTTCAATTTCAATGAAAAGAAAGAAGCTCGACTGGGAGTCCTTCTCTGGTACACCACCAATGAAAGTCAAATTCGTTGGTTTGCCATTCCCTTGTGTTTTATATTCCACAATGGTGAGGGTTATGATAAATTCTAGGCCAATTTATTTGATGTACTACTTAGCATTCTCGGGGAGGTACCCCGCAAATTCTTTTTCAATCTCCATTGAGACATCATTATGAAAAATTTGCATACTTCTGGAACTACATTTCATGGGTTTGGAATTTTTTTAGGTGGAATGAAGATCTTGCCTTGCTCTACAGTTTATTTACTGACCGTCCACATTATAATTGTGAATCAACAAACTCTTGGAAAGAAGGCGATGAGATTGTCTTAATTTCTTGTCGATTTGATCAAATAGATCTCGAGACAGCAATGGATGAAGTAACACCTGCGGACTACTCCAAACCTTATCCGTGAGTTCGTCTCTTATCCTTAAGCTTTTAGTTATGTGTTGTTCTTCACAATCTAAACCTTTTTTCTATTGCAGGTTTGAGTTCAGGATGAATTTAAAGACAGGTGAGGTGAGACAAAAGTAGCTCTTTGTTCTACTGGCAAAATTTCCGAGGGTGAACGAAGAGTATACTGGGAGGTACTTGAGCCAACTCAAGCTAGTGTTCCTTTCTAGAATGAATTCTATGATTGAATTGAATTTTTCTAAAGCGTAATGAACTCTTTCATATAGTTCAGTTTAGTGCAAACTCACATGTCTAGTCGACACTTGCAAAGTTGCAAGTGACTCCTACAATCCTGACTTGGTGCAACTAATCACTCCAACCTTTTATTGCAGGATGGTACATGTATGGAGGAATCATGGATTGCATTGGGAAGATTTTGGAAGTTGGAAAGTTTGATCTCACCAAAGAACTAAAAACAAACCCAAAGTCTTTGGAAGAAGGCGGTGATTGTGAAGGCTCGTTTGTGTACGGACCGGAGAAGTTTAGAGGAGAAGCCATTTTTGTTCCTCGGACTCCTGGAATGAAGGGATCCAAAGATGATGGCTATTTGATTGGGTTTGTACACGATGAGAATGATGGGTAACTACGTGACAGATCCTTCCCAACAATTCCAATGCTCGCATGTTCTTATGAGTTTTTTATATGCTGCAAAGTAGGAATGTGTCATTGCACGAAAAGTTCAAGTCACAGATAATTCATAACACTATTGAAAGTCTCCTTATTGAAGAAGTATCCTGAATTATGGACAACTCTGAGGTTCAATTTCAATTTGAAGATACAAGCTAGAAACAGGTGGAGAAAAGCCTTTGACAACTAATAGAGGAATGTGTATCTATTTGTTTTGGCTACGTCCGTGACTTACATCCATTGTGCGAAGAGTAATCTTCTCTAATTCTTCTCTAACGTTGTTTCTCTCCCTATTTCAGTGTTGCATTGGTAGGAAATCTGAAGTTGTAATAATTGATGCAAAGACAATGGCACCTGAACCAGTGGCAGTTGTGACCCTACCAAAAAGAGTTCCTTATGGATTTCATGCCCTCTTTGTGACCAAGGTTCTTCCTTGACTCATCCTCCATTTTGCGGTGTAATAAATTTCAAGTAATGGGCTACTGTAATATGTATAGTATCAAGAGTGACGTATGCTTTGTATAAGAGGAATAGTAGCAGTCCATAACTGTTACCGCATACTTAATCAAATTATCTATAATAGCACTACACTAATAATGAAATTTAGTGTTAACCACACTAATGGATTTAAAAGTGGTATGAGGTATTACTCTTGATGAATATTTTTAGCAACTATGTTTATAGAGATTCCCCTCTTTATATAATATTGGCTTCTATTGTCAAATTTGATAAAAATCTTCATAAAGAGTAAAAATACTTATAGCATTATCATATCAATTAGTGTGGTAACATTAAATTTCATTATTCACTATAGTTATTTTTTTTTATACCTCCCCAGAACTAAAAAAGGCAACATATAACACTTTGTGCCCCTCAAGTGTTTAGGTGTTTACTAATAAACTTTATTTCTAAATTACAGTATGATGTAGGGATGAAAATTGAATTATTGTAGATGAAGATGTTGGATGTTGTGGATGGAAATGGCTGATAGAGTTTTCATTAAATAATTTAATATTGTCAATGAAAGTCTATTTTTAATCTCTGCCTTATAATCAGCATTTTGTTACTCCCAATAACTTAGTGACTGTTGTGTCAGGTTCTTGAGCATTGACTTATGCCTTAAGTGTATTTCTTTGTGTTTGTGATTTCAGGAACATTAGAAGGGATTCTGGGGTCCTAGAGGGCCGTTTCAAGCACCTCCCGGCGTCTGGTTCCCAGCAGTTTCCTCCCATCCCTACGAACGCGAGTGCTGCCTTGTCACCTTTTCAAAAAAAATTTAAAAATAAAAATAAAAAAATCTTCTCAAAATGCAAAAAGAAATTGAAAAATATATATATATATTTTAAAAGTGACGTGGCAGTCTCCATGCCACGTCACTGCATTGCGGAAGCGCTGCGGAGGGCTGCGAGAGCGCAGTTCCCGCGTTAGGAACAGGATGGGAACTCGCAGCCCTCCTGCACTCTGAAATCTCATCTAATGCAACTGAGAAATCAGAGTTATAACTGAGACATGATAACGCATGGGCATGGACTTGAGGAACTAAACCTTACGAACAAAGTTAGCTTAACTTATATGGATATGGAAATGGACTTTCTGAGCTCTTTGATATACTTTTGTAAGCTCCTTTTTATCAAGCATCTTGATAACAAAAAATGTACACAGAATAAGGCAAGGTGCTCTAAAAGCAACCCTGCTCTAAAAGTGACCACTAATAGAGAGATACATTTTGCTTTCTTCTATGTTAATGTACCAACAATGCACAATTCAGGAGGTGGTTGTTTTTTGTGACCACTTTTTAAAGTAGTAACTAATTCCACAAAGGTCCAAAAATTATGAAACAACTTGGGTTACTTAGATGTCAACTTGCTTTTTCTTCCTACAAAAATTTACTAGAAATTGTTTCAAGGAGTTTCACTTGGTCCCCTAGAATGCAATCAACTTTCAAGAGGTCGTTTCAAGAGCAGACTACATGAGTGTAGTGAAATTGGTTGTTGCCTTAACAATCAAGTTGCCTTGATCCAAAAAGTTACCTCATGACTCACTAATTATCTATGTGGAGGCATAGGTGACTTTCTAAACCGAATCTTTAATTGGTGCACCAACTCATGCCATACATATGGTTTTGGGTTGATAAAATCCATTGCATCTTTGTATAATAACAACAAATATGTATATAATATAAAACGTGGAGAAATTAGCGTGGGGCAACCTAATTTCACTATTCAATGTAGTTGTCTAAAGTAGTGTAGGGGTTGATTTGATTAAGGTTCTATCAGTATATGGTAATGGACTTTATAAGCTTTTGATATATTTGTAAGCTCCTTTGCATCAAGTATGTGATTGACTCTTGCCTTGATTCGATGGATCAAGAACGTCCTTGTCTAAAGTAGAGTAGGGTAGGATGATTTTTTTTCCAACTTGCTAAAAGAACAATTGTAGCCTAACCTCTATTTTGAAGTCATTGATTTTGTATTTTGTAACCGCATTAGTCAATTTTGGAGTTTCAATTTCAATTATGAATTCTAAATTTTTAAATTTTATCATCCATGGTAAATAAGGGGGATCAAAGTAGGGAATCTTCATTCCTCCAACTTGTTTTATTTCTATAACCTAAAGGGCTCTTTAACCTCAAAACCGCTCAAAACTCTCATGTCTATTGTAATGACCCTCCAAAAGGTGAAAATGTGAATTATAGGGAATATAATTTTAGGATCTTCTACTTAACTAGTATAAAGTCATATGGTAAAAATTTGTAACTTTAACCATACATGTTGACTAGACAAAAAAAATTGCAAAAAGGTAAAATCTCTAATTTTTATAGAGATTTGATGTCCAATGCCTACTCTAGAAACCTTAAGGTAGTACATAGTCCTCAAAAGAAGGAACCTACAACATTCCTTCTATGATCCTTGTCAAATGAATTCCTTGTCTAATAAAAATTAAAATGTCTAGGTTTAGTATCCTATATTATAAACCTTGTTTCCATACTTGGTTGCACTCCAGTTTTCATTTGGATTCATAGGTAATTTGATTTTGGTACCGTTTAAAAAATGTAATAATTCAGAGTACCAAAAGTTTTTACTAATCCAATTTTTTTTTGTAATGAATCTAAATCTTTTTATTAATTGGAGATTTTTAGGAATTTATATAACACCCCATCACAAAAAAATAATAGTCCCATTTAATATCCCTTTGCATGTATGTGGTATAGAAGTTCACAACTAGTAAATATTAACAATTTTGTTTTTTCTTCAATCTCATACCTACTCAACTTTGGCCTTATGAGTTAATCCCTAAAGGTTTTCGGTATTCTTAGGCCCTAAATTGCTTCAAAGTTTTTAAACCCAAAGCAAAGCTAAAATCTTCATTTATATGTTTTCATTAACAAATCCAACTATAAGATCCTTTAGTTAACTTATTAGAGTACATCTTCCTAAAATTTCAAAATAACAAACCTTACCAATTGGAAGAACAAGTTGCTAACTTGAATTTCAAAGAGAAGTATGTCCAATTCTTCCCAAAAATGGTTAGATTTCATCTTTCAAACTATTTACATATGTGTGTAGACCCTACAACTTATTACTCTCCATAATATGTTGAAAGAATAAATTGGAAACACCTATAAAAGTTTTCAACTTAAAATCATGTACATGCATTCTTAGAAATATAGTAAGTAGAAAGAAATAGAATATGATATAAAACACTAAATTGCTAAGAATTTTGTTATGGAATTGAAAAATGCCAATTCCAATGGTTGTTATGAGGCAATGGAGTAATAAACAAACTACACCTAATGTTTTTATTTTATTTTCATAAATATTAAAAATTGAGTGTAATAAAGGACTTTGAAGTTTATTTTAGAGTAGGAATTCCATAACTACTCACAAAGTAAAACTCCTGACAAAAACACACAATGTATTCACGAAATAACAAATTTCTAAATGTCTGAAATCATTATTTTAATACACGATGATTAGTTATTTTAATAATCATTATTTTAATTATTTCATTATTATGTTCTTTCATAATAATATTATGTAAAATCACACAAATTTGACATCATCACATTTTACATTGATGATTATAATTATATTATTGGAATAATATCATATGTGCCTATAATATGTGAGTTTGTATCATATACAAACAGATTTCAATTTAATTTGTATATTTTTGACTAATCAATTCAATAAATGAATTTCTATTTTGTATTAAATACAATTATTTTTCATTGGTTTTTCAATACTAGCAATTTCACCCACAATTTTCACAAACTCACACTTGATAAACTAAAATCTTCTATATACATTTTGTATTGGGTTCAATTGTAAATGACCTCCACTTGAATTAATCATGTATTGTATATGACCTTCATGTAGCTAAAATCCCTTCAATTATTCACATTCAAATATAAATAGAAAAAATCTTTTAAAAAATCACCCCTGGCAATATAAATAGAATGTAGGTATATTTGTAAAATATAATATAGTCCTATTTTGAGAATCAAAACTATAAAGGTAAAAAAATTATAATTTAAAAAATAAATATTGTTAGAACAATAAAAAATTTACAGAAAGAAATCTAATATGCAGTGCAGTCGAGAGTGCAGTCCATGAAGCATAATCCACTAAGGTAGGAGGCTCTGAAAGCGTGCACTTAAGGGCTGGTTTGCCTTTTTCATGTCGTTTCTTGTATGGGATTATTTTTAGTTCATTTTTCAGAAAAAGAAAAATAGATTTTGATTGTAACTCAAGTCGTTTTGTATTTTTTGAAGCATTTCTGAATTACTTATGAATTTTCAAACAAGATGAGTCATAGGGCCCTATTTCTGACCATAGGTCTTTCATAAATCATTCACTTACAGCTTTTAGAGAGAAATGGAGAAAGCAAAGCAAATGATTGGCTCTTACAATAAATAACATTTTTTTTATTGATCCATTCAATGACAGTAAAAGGTCCATTTGAAGACTACCTCAAGTCCATTACAGGTGAGCCTACATGAGCGGTTTAAATGACCCTCCAACATTAGAGCCTCCTACCTTAATATACATTCACATTCACTTCAAGGGATCATATTCACTGAGACCGCAAACAAAAAGTTTTGCAAAAGCTTTTCACGGACGATACAAATAAAAAGGGATTCAAGAGTACTTGAACACATGGCGAAGTAGGCCACTGTTGGGGAGGCTCCACGAAACCAAAGCTTCTCTAGAACCGACAGAAGGAGGTTGTCCACATTCTCATACCCAATATGTACTCATTGTGCATAATGCAATGTTGCATTTAGGTCAGGTGTCGCAATTAAGGTAAACCATGTTGGGGCCAACTTTAAGAGGGGCATATACTTTTCAGAAGAGGTGTGCACAAGCATAAATCCAAGTGGAATTATAATTTTTCAATGAAAATTGTCATTTCTGTGAATTTTTGAAGTGGTCTGCCCTGAAATTACAATGCGACCCATAATCGCCCTAAAGTGACATGTTACCCTTTCGCGTCATAAAAATGACGATCGTCATAAGAAAATGAATTTGGATGTTTTCTAGACGAAATTGTGCCCAAAGTTCTGTTTGGATGTGGTACAATTTGGATGTGGACAATTTGGATGTCTCCATTATTGAGCAACATGCAGGTCTTTCTTGATCTAGATTCCTCAGTTGAAGTGCTTTATAGACATGTCTACACAAATTTCTGATTTTTTTGCTTTACCTTCTCTCATTTCCGGAGATTGTCTTGCAGACTGGCACACATGAGATGCTGACCTTCTTTTTCCCATTTTGCTGGAATCAGTGGAATGTCATCCTAAGCTGCACCGTAATGCATTGACGGAAGTTTAAATTCACGAATCCTCCAAACTTTCCCGATAATAACGAAAACTACAGTCAGATAGTGAGATTCAGAGGATCCATGGTTTTATATGAAGGTTCGTCAGAGAAGTTCATTAAATTTTATCCCTTCATAGTGTTGCCACATATCAAGTGATAGGTTGTTCCTCATCATCCGAAAAAGACCCCAGTAACTTAAAATTTGAACGAAACGAGTAACCGAATGAGGTAATACTCCTAGCAGCCCGAACATCCACGTCCATATACTGCTCCACAAGGTCGAGCGTGCTAATACAGTAATAGAAAATCCCAATGCGCATTACTGCCAGAAAAAGCTTAAATCCAGTAATTCTGTAAGTCGAACTATGCCAGGAACGAACTATGAAATGTAAAAACTGTGAACAGGACATAAGTAATGGTGAAGGGACAACCCAGCCCACGTCGCGCCTGACCATCTAAATATCGGCAACTTTTACGAGGCGCTGCATCATTACAAGCGCAAGGCTTGCTCAGGCAGCACCAGATACCAGAGGCCTTTCCAACTAATAATCACGCTAGCAATAAAGAAAAAGAGTCTTTCTTCAGTTCAGGTCTCCAAATAGCTTTCCTCAATGCTTAAAGCAGTTAGGTTGGAGAAAGGTATTTGTTTTATCATCAACAGAAAGAGTCACAGAGCAACTCGACCCCGGCACATAAGATTGTCAGAGAACATTCACTCTCATCCACGACATAAGCCGTGTAAGAAGGTGTCCTAAGATTTGCGTTGATATCTCATCACTCAATCTCAGACTATTACAATAACAAAGAAATACCGAACTACCTGAAATCAGAAAGAACGCAGCATGTTTGACATCATAAACATCAGTCCAAGTGTTGGAAACTGCTATTTCATATCATTCACAGTAACCTTCAAATCCTAACTCAAGGTACGCATCAGATTGTCAGAGGTGTATAACGTTTCCACACGTAAACTTTAAGAGGGTAGTCATATTACAATCATCCTGTGCAAACAGACGAAGGCAGAAGCAGCTTTCAGGGACCACGGGTGGCCGGGTACAGACAATCGACATGGCATCACTTCAGTCCGCCCGTCTGCTTTTCTTCATCAGCAAGCTGTGCCGCGAAGGCGAAACCCAAAATCCAAAAAAAAAAACAAGGCAACAAATGAACGTCTTCAAACCTACATGTCAACGACCCGTCGTACCAAAGCCACACAGAAACGTCAGCGAAGGCATAGCGAGAGCCGCATACAGAATGGAGGCGTTTCCTAGGCGCCGCCGCCTTTGTAATATTGCTTCAGGGAACGGATCCATCGGTATGAAAAACCCGACGATCAGATATAGAAGCACAAACTACAAAAACTTTTGCTCACAAATATGGAAGAAAGGAACGTAACCCTTTCCATCATCTTCTAGTCAGCGAGAGATTTGTGCCCCACGCGGCAGTCGTACCTCCATGGACAGGAAGAATGCTGCAGACTCGACATGGGGCACGTCACACGAATCAAACATCCGTACACGACATAACCAAACACCTCCACATAACGCACACGAAACCTCAGGTTTTCTCCAAACCGCCGAAAACCAGAAACTGTTCCCAAACTTCGTGCAAAAATAGGAAACATCAGCTACGGAACGTGAAACGCAACGAATATGGAAATCAACGCACAGATCAAAACCCTAAAAAACAAGGACAGCTTGGAAACCCTAAGCGAACCCTAGAATGAAGAAATGAAGGGTTCCACGTCAGACTGTAGGGTTGTGTATCCGGCATATGGGAAGCCGGTTGGGTCCAAGTGTCATCCCCCGTGGAATAGTATATCTTTACTTTGGTGCAGTCTTTGGGTTTATTCAAAGACATAATTTCTTGTTCCTTCGGGACGATAATATATACTGCCAACCGTGCTAGTTTGAGGCAAAGAGTATGGGATATCAAAGCCTCACTTAAGCCTATTTGAGGGGGCATTGGAGATTTGGAGGTGGAGTGGCTATGGTCGAAACCCTAGAATTCCAAATTGAATTCAGACCTGGGGTGATGTGCAGATGTAGTGTGCACATAGTTCTGGTGTACAAATGAAAATTCGGCTCTAGTGAAGACCCAAACATACAATTTAGGCTGCCGTCGTTTAACCCTTACGTCCATATTTTGGACGATGAACAGAGGGCCTCGAGGCGCTGTTTTGTCTGGCTAACTTTTCATTCATCTAATGTAACACTTGAATCTTGAAAAGACAACCTTCCTTAATGATCAATTTCATGAAATTGAAGTAAATGATATTTCTGTAGAAAGATATGAGCAAAAATGTGCCAAAATTAGAAAAAAGGATCAAGGCGTTAAGGGGTTAAGTTGTCCAAAAACCAAGCCATATATTTAGTAATTTTGATATTACAAATAGCTTACAGCATGGCCACCTATGCCCACTCGATCTTATGTGCCACAACACATTGAGTGGGCCCTTGCACGGTGATAGCTAGACAGTTGGAGCATAGACCCCCACATTGTCCCTTGTTTTGTAAAATTGTGAACCTACTTTGATGTTTTTTTCGACAATTATATGTCAAGCTTGTAGTTCTTTTGCACTATCCAATTGCTCTTGCTTTTCATTGCCTATTCCCACAATTATTGTTCAAAGCCATACTCACACAAAGATTCTCCACAATCTCTGGTCTTCAGTCACCAAAGAGGCTTGCTACTATTGAATGGTTGGGTGCATTTTGTAAGTGGCTACTCTAGAAGTTGCCTTTGCAAGCATGATAGTGGGGAGCAAAAGGCTGCAAGGGCTAGCTTGGAGCTGTTGAAGACACCTACAATAGGTGTAGGTAGACATGCTCTTATGTAGGCTTCTATGTATTTTTATGACTAATAAATATACACATAGCCTATACTCAATAGATTATTAAACTGTACTTTTCGGAATTACTATGAGAAATCTCAAATTAACAAATATATTGTTTTTGTACAAGTTTTTTTTTAATTTAATTTTGTTGATTCAGAGTATCTCTTATATTAAATGTGAATTGTATCACAACTTCATCTATCATGTTTTCATCTATACTAGTGTGTCCTGTGCTATTGCCATATAGTATAATAAAATATAAAAATAAAAATAATTTCTAATTTAATTTATAAAAACTTAAAAATAAAAAACTTAAAAAACTTTGACACTGTAGGTCCAAACACCACAAAACAAAGCTTGTACAACCTTCTTCATTAAGAGCTTTCTAACGATACCAAGAACACAATTGGGCAACATACAATATTGGAGATCTCAATATAAAAAACAAAACAAACAACTGAATTTAAGGTATGAATAGTTTTTTCATTCATCCATTCTTGCTAAACCCTAATGACATCCATACACCTTCTCAATAAAATTTTGCAACTTTATGAAATCTTTTTGGAGGTGTTGCATTGCAACAAGTTCCTATCTATCTAGTATTACCTTACATAAAGATCAAAACTTTAACTTTAATTTTTATAAATCTGATCAAGCTCTTAAAGCAAAACTTCATCAATAAGTAATCTAACAACATAAGAAATTACCAACATGAATACAAGTTCTGAGACAAGTTCTGAGACAAGTTCTGAGACAAGTTCTGAGACAAGTTCATATGCATATCTTCTTATATAATGTCCATTGCTTTTTTTACATACATCCCCGCATACATCAAAAGAAACCATCAACTAAGTGTAAAGATTGGTTGTATTGATTGGTGGATTGGGGAGTTTGAAATGGGATAAGGTTTTTGAAGAATTTTTGAAGAAGGCCAAAATAAAGTTGACAAACACTAACAATGCTAAAGTACAAATGTCAACATCATCTCTTGAAAATGAATCATTAGGGGAAATTCAACTACTCTACATAGCCGCGAGTTCCTTGAGTTTTCTAACTCGGTGAACTCAACCACATGCGCAGTCTGATGTTGCCGAAGTTCGGCCACATCAGATTTTTATTTTTTATTTTTTTAATTTTTTTTCTCTAGATTTTAACTTCAAGATTTAATACTTGATGTAAATTTCAGCTCATACTCTATTATGAGGTAGAGAAAATTATGTGTAAATGGTTCACGCAAGGTTGTTAAAATAAAGGAAGTGCCACGAGTATTATATAAAAAAAGAAATAAATATATAGAAAGAAAAAGGAAGAATTAATACCTCCCTCCCTCCCATTGTGGAGTTAATGGGATTTTTCGAAATCTTTCTAAAGTGATGACATAATCTTTATCTTATGTTCAAATTAGCCCCCATTTAAGCACTTTATGAGGTTCCCTTGAATGAAGCTGCAAATGACAGCTAAAAACCTGCACAACAGACAAATTAGCTTTCATTTCTAAGTACTGATCCTACAAATGGACGGCTGGAAAAATGACAGCAAATTTAATAATAGATGTAAGTTGATCTTACAAGTAGATGAAAAATTTACTACGGAAAGGAGTACTGGTCATACCTCTACTGTTCACATTATAACATGCCCAAAATTATGTTTTGGAATTCATTGTGAGGAGCTTTTTAACATATTTCCGTAAAGAGAGTTTTGTCTGGACGTGTTGTTGAGTGAGACTGGCTTGAAATTTCGGTTTGACCTATTGGGGTGCTTCACCAAACTGACCTTGCGAGAGTTTCAGCTGTCTGCGAAGGAGCTGTGATTCTGGAAAAGTCTTGCTGTGGGGGAACTTACGGTTATACTCAGAAAATGGCGTCTTCTTCTCGTGCTAACAACCAGGTTTTCTACAAATGTGTTGTTTGGGTGTAATTTTGTTTTTGAAGTTTTGTTAGTTTTTCTTAAACTCCTTGTGACTGCAATAACACGCACTATGGACTGAAGACACCTCGTGTACCTCATTTAACATTCCTTTTTGTCATGTTGTGGGATGGGCACAGGTGAGGTCCATAGACTCTTGGAGGATTTTTGGCAAGCTACAAAAAATTCTTATTCCAAATTTCTCACACTACATTCTTTTGCTTGTTGATAAATATGCAAGGATGTTAGGTCCTACACTTAAGAGATATAGATAAGGTGCTTTGGATTGAACTTTGGAGATTATTACTCCAATTTTGATTGATTTGAAAACGATTGGGTTATATTTTTTTCAGCAAAGCTTGGGTTTTTAGGTATAATGGCTGGATAAATGGTTTCCAATTCTACAGTTATCCAAGAGGTTATAGGTTAAATGCTGATTTTTTTGGGATTTTTGGTCTAGTAGTGGCTCCCAAAATGTAAAGACTTTATCAAATCAGTGCCCGTTCCAGGGATGTTCCAGAGATTTTTTTTTTTTTCATTTTTTAAAATTTTGACTTCGTACATTTGGTTCACAGCTAGGGGAATAGGCCTGAAACGGTCATCCCCTAGCCTGAAATCTCTTCTAATGTTGAATCTCCAATACATTTCTTTCAAGAAAAGAATAATTTTTTGCCATGATTGAGTGAATATAGAAGATAATCTTTCAATCCACAAATATTAATCTACCTTTCATTTGCTAGTCCTATGTTCTAGACTAAAGGGGAGGAAGCTTCACATTGGTAAAAACAACACATTCTACAACAATGGGAGGAAATTTAAAAAGATCTATGTACATAGAAAAATAAACCAATGCTATGATAATTGCAAGGATAATTGTGGGTAATATTCACAAAGATGTCATAGTAGGAATGTAGGATATTGTATAGAGCATATGACAATAGATTTAGTTCCTACCATTAGTAAATATTAGTACATATTAATAAACATTATTACATATTAATAAACATTAGTAAATATTAATAAACATTAGTAAATATTAATAAGCATTAGTAAATATTAATAAACATTAGTAAACATGAGTAAATATTAGTAAACATGAGTAAATATTAGTAAACATGAATAAATATTAATAAATATCAATAAATATTAATAAATATCAGTAAATATTAGGAAATATCAGTAAATATTAATAAATATCAGTAAATATCAGGGAATATTAATAAATATCAGAAAATATCAGGAAATATCAGGAAATATTAGTGAATATTAGTAAATATTATCTTCAATTTAATCTCCAAAGTAATTTTAAATATTTTTACATATGAGGACAATGTTTTTTATAGCATAGCTGCTTGCTTGGTGTCCATGTTCCTTCAATATCAAGAATATTCAACATGCATAATTTTGTATTCTCTTTTACCTCTTTTTCTATTTATTAAATTCTAAATATTCGACAAACTCAAATTTTGTATTAAATCATGGCTTTACTAAAAACAATCTTTTTTACTCGGTGAATAATGCTCATAACTAGACTTTCTTACAATACATTCCTCTTTTACTTCTTGTACAAGTTCATTGTGTCTAAAGTTCTTTTAGATTTAAGGTGTATGAAGTTAAGATAGAAATCAAAGCATTAACTTCTATTCTTACCAAAAAATAATCTTGAGAAGGGCACTATATATGAATGAATGACTACTTTCGAGCAAAGAGTTTTTTAAATGGGGGTATGAAATAATAGGCACATCCGAAGAGTTTTCATATTATTAAAACATTTAAAAGATTATTCTACAAATATATTAAGATTGTTTTATGAATATATCAAAATTACTCATGAAAAAAAAAATTTGTAGGCTACATTGGAACTACTAGCTAGTCTTTCTACATAGTTGATTTTCTACACTTTTTGAATAAAAGTGACCCTACCATTGTTCTCACATGGATTTTAATACTTGAATTTGTAGTCACCTTTTCGAGAGAATCTCTTGTTTTGTACTTTGAAAATTGTTGAGTTTATACAATTTCTGAATAATGTTTCTAATACAAACATTGCAATTGTGTGAAGGCTTACCAATATGAAATTATGGTTGCTTCACTTACATCAGTTATAGGGCATGGAATTTGAGCCTTGCATTGTGGCATTACGGAATTAAAAATTCAATATACATAATTTACTTCCACAAAATTTTAATGGCAAGGTTTAACTAAGAATAATACAAAAGAAACACAACATCAAACTCCATTAGACCCATTTGGGGTCCTTCAAGAAGTTTTGTCTTTTTTTTTTTTTCAAACTTTGTCTCCTTGGTTCCTCATTGCACACACTTTACAATTAACTCTAATATCCAAAATTATAGTTCTACTATTGTATCTAGCTATCAGGGTTGGCATTAATTAAATAAATAAAACCAAGAATTTAATTTTCTTCAATCCCCAAATGGTGAAATTCAAGCCTATCTATACAAAATCATGGCCTATATTTGAAATTTCTTTAGAGTTGGTCAAGCTTTGGGCTACCCTAGCCCATTGAGTGCTCTACCTCAATAGATTTTGTGGAAAACCAGCTATCTCTGAGTTTGATTAGGCCTCTTAGAGCTCTTTGGTTAGGCCTCTGGTTAGGCCTCTTAGAGCTCTTTGGTTAGGCCTCTGGTTAGGCAGGCCTCTTAGAGCTCTTTGGTTAGGCCTCTAGTTAGGCAGGAGTTCTTTGGTTAGGCCTTTGGTTAGGCTCTTAGAGCAGGAGCTCTTTGATTAGGCCTCTTAGAGCTCTCTTCAACTTGCTCATGGCTAAATGGAGCTCTTTGGTTAGGCCTCTTAGAGCTCTTTCAACCTGCTCATGGCTAAATCACTCAAAGCCCATCTATACTATACTATTTTGTATCATATGTAGTGTGCTAATTTTTTTTTGCTATAACTTTTGCAATCTGACACCAAATGACTCGAGATTTAAAGGTAAGGTACTTATCACTATTATACACTTTTCCTAACACACACGCTGAAGCTGCCTCAGCGCCCATAGAAAACGAATCCAGATTTCTTGGTGCACAGGAATAACTGAAGGCAAGTGCTAGGCAGTCGCACTAACTAAGCGTCAAGCGCAAATCATGTCAGACTTTTGGGTCTTTTTTTGTGGTTGCCGTCTACACCAGAGAACCGCAAGTACCAAAGACAACTACCAACTACCGAAGACAACAATGCAAACATAAAATTACAAATGTCGCCAAGAGTAGAGGTTAGTTACATGAAACTATGAATTTCACTGTATTGAAGTTTGAAGTGCCAGCTAGCTTCTATTGAACAAGTTTCAGGCGGGACTGATAATCCCTATATACATTAGAAATAGCAACACATCAACAATGGCTAACTAATTACTGGTATCCAGTAACCCTTGAGTCAAAAGTCAAGGTTTCGAGCCAATGTGGTGTCGGTAGTAATCTAGCAAGGACCAGTTCTGAGACTTCCGATCGCATCATCCTTAATAGACCCTTGTTCCAAAATTGCGCAACTCAGTATGCTACACCTGTAATTTACACCTCCCCAATAGCATTAAAAACTGCCATCACTAGTGTGCAGTAATCCCACGTTTCTGCTCTAAATACTAGAATGCGCTTGTGTAGTCCACTGGAGTTGGAACTCCTTCCCCACCGACAATTTCAACCCGGAGATCGTGAGTACGGCATCATCAAACTTCGCAGAAACAGAAGCGGATACCGCCTGGCCATTCACTTTCACAGCGGAAGGTGCATTATTCGCCCCAAGGATAACCACAGTCTGCACAACCAAGCCTTGTTGGAAAGCATAGTCGCCACTCACCACCTTTGAAGTCAAAACACCTCTTTGCTCCGACTGCCGCCCAACGAAACTCACAAAACTAGACCTCCCCTTCCGAATCACCATCTCCACATCATCTCCGTTGTCCACAAAAAGCTTTCCTCTGGCGTACCCCGCGGCTTTTCCACCAGGGAACGCCACCACCAAAGTGAACGGCGTTTTCATCACCTCTGCGGAAGTGAGCTTTTTCTCCTGCATTGGGAGAATCGTCCCCTGATGAACATGAACGTTGATAGAGTCGAAGGGCGCATCAACTTCAATAGTCTCCCCCTTGCTTTCAATTTTGGAGCTAAAGTCAAACATGTTGTACCATGTGCCTTTCGGGAAGTAGCCTTTCACTGATGTCACCTCGGGGAGTGTCACAGGGGTGACCAACACTCCACTTCCGAGTAAAAACTGCTTGCTGACATTCAGAGTGTTGGCATCCTCTGGAAAAGCGAAAAACAAGGCTCTTGCAATGGGGGCGCCCTTGTTGTGAGCCTCGAACATGAGGCTGTAGAAGTAAGGGAGAAGCTGGTAACGTAAACCGAGAGCTGATCGGGCGGAAGCTGCAACGGAGTCCCAGACGTAAGGCTCCTGGGGAATGGCGTCGATGATGCTGTGGGAGCGGGAGAAGGGGTAGAAGGCGCCCAGTTGGATCCAGCGGTTGCACAGGTGCTCGGTGGTGTTGCCGGCGAAGCCGCAGATGTCGGCGCCCACCATGGGAAGACCCACCATGCCGGAGTTGAGGACGCTAGCGATGGAGTACTCGAGGTCCTTGAAGGTCGCGGCGTTGTCGCCCGTCCAGTGGGCGGTGTGAGCGCCCGAGCCTACGAAAGTCGACCTGCAGGGGATGGCACCAATGTTGTGAAATTTAGCAAATCCTCTATCCAAGTTTTTTTTATGGCTACAGGAAATGTGAATATCACAGTGTGAAATTTGAAATTATAGCACAATTATCAGCGAGTGTTTTGAGAATCTTGAGCGAATTGAGAGAATCACATTTCAGACCACTGGTCAGCAACCGTGATCCACAAGAAGAACAAGGGATGGGACGATGTTCATAATTGTGGCGAGGTTTAGGGTAAATCTACCCGGTAAAATTCACAGAGCTCTACAAACGACGTGAAATTTCACACTGTTCACTTTAATTTTTGTAGCACATTTCTCAGTGTTTCTAGTAGCTTGAGCCAATTGTGAAAGTCATATTTCGAGCCGCTGATCTTAGCACTCGTGATCCGCAAGAGGAAACTCTAGCACGAAACACATAGTACACCTCTATGAGTGATTTGATTCTCAATAGAAACAAGCACGAAGTCTAGTTAATTGTTATAGAAATTGAATTCAAATCATCTACACATGCATTCAAGAGTTGCACAGTCGGAGAGCCTAATACCTACATCTAGAATAGCTTGAGAATTAGTGCTTGCCTAACTCCCACTCGTGAAAATTTCATGAACGGTAAAGTATGGATGGATGTTACCATGATTGGGTGACTAGCATAGCTCATGATTAAATTTAGAACCCTTCGTGATTAAGTATGTTTAATTGACAGATCTGTAGCACAATTGGCTTCTGTTTTTTTGGGTGACCATTAGTGAAGTTTGAGGCATACGGCAACCTAACATAGACACCCTACCCCTGCCGCATTCATATTATGCAACTTAAGCAATAAAGCTCCTAAAATGATGCTTTCATTTCTCGCTAATTCTCATCTGATTTGCTAGTGCAAGCAATTTATGTCATTACCACCAAACCACGTAGATTCATGGTTCTCTCACCTTACTTCTCTATATTGCAGGAAGAATCGCAAAGTTACACGCTTCAAACCATTCTCAAGAAGAAGGACAACAGGGATCGCACCTGGAAAGAATGAAGGGCCTCTTCTTCCGCGTGGTCACGAGCGCCTCATTGGTCGCAATGGACTCCGACAACCCAAACAAATTATGGGCATTATATTCCATGGTCCCATCAAAATGCCTCACCGTCATGGCCAGCGTTTTGTCCCCAATATGCTCATACGCCCCACGGCGGACGATTTTGTACGGCGGGTCGTCCCACTGGGAAGTCGGTTGCCTGCACTCTAGGTAGCAGTCGTTGCGGTTGGGATAAACCACGCCGTTGAACTTGCACTGCGTGCCGTTGCAGAAGTTGGAAACCTCGTTCATATCGATCCAGAGCCCGTCGAAGGGGACCGTTTTGTGAAACTCGGAGACTTCGTTGACCCACCAGGCCCGACCCTTGGGGTTCAGGAAGTCCGGGAAGTACACAGGGCCTGGCCACACTTGCGCCAGGTAGTTGTTGCTTTGCTCATCCTTGAGGAATATGTCTTGGGCGAGGCCGCGCTGGAGGGTGCTGTAATTGTCGTAGGCCATGCTGATTCCTGGGACAGCGAAGAGACACTCGTCAGACAGTAATCCCAGGTTAAAACCCAAATCCTGTTTGGAATTGTGTTTACTTTCGCTTCCATCTTTGTCTTATATCTTTGTACAAACATGGTACCAAAATATCATCATACTGCTTGTAAAAGAAGTTTTTTAATGGGAAATTCAAGCATTACTTTGGATGAATGCGAAGTAATTTGAACCAAACATCACCCCTAATCACTCTGTGCATTGTCCATTGATATACAATGATTTTGGTGTTAAACCCTCTCAGCTCTCTGACTTAGTATGAGTTTCTTCAAGCACTAAGCTCTAAAAGACGGTAAGTACTTTTTCATGTGGCTTTCAGTGTCATATGTTGCTTTGATGAGAGACCTTGAACAAACACTCTTCAGGTGTGTGGTTCCACAGAAACACTGAAGTTATTAATCTCTTCTCATTAAGCACTACACGCGTAAGTAGACTTTGTATTGTTCTGTGATTTCGGGAGACTCCCTATTAAAGTAGTTCAAAGGAGAAACCGATGCACTCAGCTAGATATGCTTGTGGAATGTGCGCAGAAGATCTTTATTTGGGTAAGCTAGAGAACATTGACAGAAGATTCTGCTTAGACACATGCAAATTACACAAGTTGAAACATAATCACAATGCTGAGATTTAGATCAGTTCCTTGAGCACTCTTAAGGTAACTACACGCTTTGGATTAGAGTTCTCAAAGTTCAAAGGTGAACTTAAATTCATCCATAAGACCTCGCAAACACCACCTTCAGAATCCTACTCTATTGAGAATTAAGAACGAAATTCAGAACGAAGTGGAAGTTTACAGCAACCTTGTCATCAAGTACACAGGCAACAATCTCAATCTCAATCCGAAGAACCAAATAATACACAGGTCTGACCAATTCTGATGAGAGAGAAAGATGAAAAATGCATACCAGGGTCAAGAATCAACACGTAATGCTGTCCATTAGCATGAAGCTCCTCCACAAAGCTACTTAACTCATCCTCAGGATAGTTGACAGAGTCAACCGTGAAATCCAAGTAGTTTTGCATGTAGTCGATGTCGTTCCACATGGTATCAAGTGGAATTTTCGCCTTCTTGAAATTCTCCACCACGTATTTGAGGTCGGACACATTCTTGTAACCCCATTTGCACTGATGGAAACCTGCTCGCCGTAGCACAACAGTAGCTGTTAGACCAAAGCTTTAATCCACTACTGTAGTAGGTGCACAACAAGTCAAGTCAATTCTTTTCATATCATAAGCAGGGCGACCGGGAAGCCGTAACCCCTGGGTAGGCAAAATCGAAATGTAAACTTAACGCCCCGTTCAACATGCTTGATTGGAAAGTTTCTCAATAAGCATGTCGAAGAGGGGTGTACATGCTTACCTGCGGGGTAACATATATTTCAATTTTTGCCTACCCGCAGTAATGGCTTCCTAGGCTTCCTGCATTAGTAGCTCGCAGAAACGCACAAAGAGAGTAACAGATACACACGGAAATCGTTGAGTAACGCTTATAAAATGAAGCGGAGAGCTACACTCCCAATTGAATACAACCACCACAATATATTGAACATGGAACCACAGCAATCAGAAAAGGAAAAAAAAAACAGAGAGTCTAGTGACGGGGAAATAGAGCCAGAAAAGCGCAAAACTAAACGTACCGAAGCTCCAAAACGGCATGGCTGCCGGTCTCCCTATGAGCTCCGTATACTGATCCACCACTTCCAACGGCGACGGCCCCGCGAAGAAGTAAAAATCAAAAGTTCCCCCAATCACTCTCCAAGTGAGAAACCCCTCCCCATACTGAATATCCATTCCATTACTATTCAACAACAACACCCCGTGCGTCATCCCCCCTTCCCTTACATCCAAATAGAACGGATACGCCCCGTACAAGTCCACATCTTCCACCATGGCGCCGATGTCCGTCGCCCAGAGGGCATATGTCTTGCCCTTCACGAGAGGAAGTCCATCAGGGCGCGTGCTCTCGCCCAGCCCAAACAGCGTGGCCTCGGAAGGGATGTGTGTCGAAAGCTCCAAGTACTGGTCCTTGAAGACAAGTGGGTTGAAGGAGGGATTCTCCCCGGAAGTGACGCTGGGAGTGGAGTTGAAGAGGACTTGGGAGTTGGAGAGGCGAGTGACGGCGAAGCCGAAGGGGTTGGTGGTGTAGGTGAGAGAGAGCAGGGGGAGTTGGGGGAGGGTGAAGTTGGAGTTGGAATTGGAGGCGAGGGGGTCGTGTCGCGGGAGTATTGAAAGAGGGACTTCCCAGCGGGGAGTGGCTGGGTCGGAGATTTGGACGTGGATGCGGAATTGGCCTTCGATTCTGCAAAAAAAAAGTCATGCCGGTTTTCAATAGAGTTTTTGGCACTCCAACAGACCAATTAGTGTAGATAGCAGATCAGAGTAGAGTGACCAAACTTAACAAAAAATGAACTCACACTGCTTCAACATTGGGGAGTTTTTCTCGCTTCAACAGCCTCGGGAAACAATTAGTATAGATAGCAGATCAGTGTTTGGGAACCAGACTTAGCAAGCAATGAAGTCGCACTGCTTGAATAGGGTGGGATTTAGTGGGATTTGGTGGAATGGAGAGCTCGTGGAGTGGTTACTACAATCCTGCTGAACTAGAATATGCACAACAACACCTTGAATAAATGGGTGAATTTGAGGACAAGCTCTGTACGAAAGTCGTAATCGAAGATACAAATTCTGCGCAGAAGAGAAAGGGAAGGAGGGAGAAGAGTGCAATTCGGGATTGCACGGAATGATGCTTCGGGCAAGATTTCGGGATTGCAGTGTAGAATTACAAGCTTGCGAGCTGGTACCTGACAGTCATGCGCAGTTCGTTGATATCCGCACCGTAGAGGGTGCTTTGCTCGATGACCTCCAGATCGGCGACGAAGCCTCGGCCATCAGGGAAGTCGTAGACGGACGTCACGCGGTGGCCGTGCCCCAGCGGCGTCGCCACGGCGTCCGTCACGCCCACGCTTATGGCCGCGATGAGCAGCACCGGCAGCAGATGCCATAAAGCGGTCGTCCCAGACATCCTCATCACACCCTCCTCGCCACACCACAGCAAAAACGGAGATGGCGATGCCCGACACTGCCAGACCAAAACTGATCCCCACAAAAAAGAGGACCAGATTGCGAAAAACAACGTACCCGGCAATGATGACTCCCTCTCACTCCCAGTTCAAATCACCCCAGTCTCTCCCTCACCAAAATCCGCAGCCACTCCTCCCGAAACTCGCCATAGCCACCCCCTTCACCGAGACAATTCACTCCTCACATCCCCAAGCGCCGCAAAGGCTCAAAATGGCAAAGCAATTCAAGCACAAGCAGTTCAAGCATTCCCCTGAAGCTTGGAGCTCGACACAAGCGTCGATGAAAGACTGCAACCGTACTGGTCAGACCAAACTCCCTCCAGATTGGCAGAAATTAGGAGAATAGCGTGGAGACTGGTGGAGTGCAACACAAGTGATTAGCAAGCAATGTGGCCCCCAACACTGAAGAAGAAATTCTCACCGCGCAGACGTACTTAACTTACTGCGTAAGATTGTGACGCTGCGGTACTTAAGACGGCTATATATCCGAAATCCTTGCGTTTCGAGTAAGTTAATTTTCTCTATTCATGTTGATTCTGATCTTCTTTTTCTGAAAACTGGTAGTATTGTACTGACGGTCCTGTTCATCATTTTTGTTTTGTAAACGGTTTGGAAAACTGAGTGAAACTCAAGCGGATCATGGCTTTCATCCCAAGCTCCTGGTGCACGTGTCGCGGGTACCGAATTCTAAATTTCCCAATGATGTGTGAATATTGTGTACCGTTTTGGATAATCTTCAGGAATTGGAAAGCTAATCAGTCAATGCCAGCCGGCCTACACAAAGTAGACTGCTGCCAACGACAGAGAGAGTGACAGAGTACTTAAGTGAGCGCACTTTTTGGTGCACTTTCCTTGGTCGTGGTTGTGCATTTACCTTGTGGGAGTTCCTTTGTGGCACTGTGCGTGACAGAGTACCGTACTCTCTCGAGTCTTGAGGGAGTCCGTGTCTGTTTTTTGTTTTCTTTGGTTTTCTTTGAAACAAATGAAACGGACTCGGTGTCTGTATTGGGTGGTTTTTTTCTGTGAGACTGAGCATCTGTAAGCTTTAGATTTGATTGCTGTAAGTTAGAATGACTGAGGATGACGTTCCTGCCCGTTTTGCTGAAGTGGAGAAGAAAGAAGAAAAACGTAAGCTTTACTCCCACGTGAACGAAGGGTGTGTTGAGGGTGCTTCTATTCTATCATAAGGTAGACAAGCCTATTACCATGCCAACAACCAGCAATCTGAATGTCTTTGGGCCAACTCCAACTCCAAGAGGGCACGTATTTTTTAGAAGTGTGTGCTTGTTTTGCAAATCAAACCCAAGTGGAATTGTAATTTTTTTGATTAAAATTATAATTTCTATGAATTTTGAAGTGTTTTGCCCTAAAGTTACAAAATCATTTATAGAGTGGAGTCACAGACATCCCATAAACAATCCATAACCACTCTCCCATGTATCCAATGGTACTTAATAAGTGTTCATCATTAAAGGATTGACATGTTACGCTACCTTTGTTGGCATTGTTGCAATGATTTTGTTAGAAAATGAATGGATTTGGATGATTTTTTCGATAGAATTGGAGCCCAAAGTAGGGTGATGGAATTAGATAGCGAGCGGGTTAATTCACTTTAGGTAGGGGATATTCTTCATGGAAAGGGCTTTTGAAAAGTAGGTATTCTTGAGGGATACACTACAAGAGAAAGGGGTGTTTTGAGTAGTGTCCTAGACATCACGTCTTTTAAGTAACGTCTTTTAAGTAAGTTTTTAAGTAAAATTTTACTAAAAAGACAATCTTTTAATTAAAATTTTACTTAAAAGACGTTACTTAAAAGACGTGATGTCTAGGACACTACTTAAAACACCCCTTTCTCTTGTAGTGATAATTCATCAATGGTGCGACTACTATTCAAGAAGGAGCCTTCCCTTCATGTTGAAGAATGTTTTGAACTATATGACTTGAAATGGACAAATAACTATATTGATTTACCTTATTAGTAAGTGTGCAAAATTAGGGGCACTGCAAAATTGGTTTTTTTGTGGAGATTAGTATAATATAGTAATATTTCAATTATCTACACAAATTTAAAATAATGTAGCACTCTCACTATAAGGTTAAATTAGAATAGTATTCACAAACAAGTAGTCTTAAATGAGATGAACTCCTAATAGAGTTAGGTAGGAGATGGAAATTGTAGCTTTTGGGCTTATAAAAGCATTCTTAGCTAGACTAATTGAAAGACTTGGCAATGTTACTTAACAAGTAGGCAACACATTTATGACCCTATTTCCTTCTAATCCTCCTCATTATCATTGAAGGCTCTATAGCATGTGGATTTCATATGACATTTGCTTCAGCCTTCTTTATCATTTTTGGAATTTCTCCAATGTACCTCAATTCAAATGACTGAATTTGGCTCTCATCTATAGCCTTGATAAATAACATGGTGATAAAGGTTGGAAATGATGTTTGTGGGTTGGAGCTTTGCAACCACTAATTTTTCCTCTTAGGTACTAGGCTCACAACCATGACCTCTATCTAGGATGCTCCAAAAATTAAATCTATAAAATCTTCACTTTGAATACTTTTCCTTTTTCTTCATATCTTGTCATGAATTGATTCAAAAGTTTGTACAAGAGTCATGAATCATCTTATAACCAAGCTTGTCACTATGGACCAAAAGTGATAAAAGAAAATTGATGAAATATTCAATCATAAATTCTTCTTTTCTCAATCGCTGGAATTGCTAAAATTTTACAAAATTTGGAGATGGTGTTGCTCTTTTTAGATTAACTTCCTAACTTTTGGACAGATGAATAAATTTTTATAGATAATTTATACATTGATTAAATGGGTGTGGACAAAAACTCATTTATACATCGAAAAATATGTACTTTCATTCTAACTAGAGTAACACTCTCCAAAGATTTTATAGGAATTAATCTATTCCATCCACTGAAAAAGGGAGAATTCATCATCAAATATTTTTAGAAACTATTTTTTACTTTCTAAAGAATGTTCATTGCATGGGATGGAGAAGCCATACAAATATCTACTCAAAACACAGGAAACATTTAAACCCCCTGCATATGCATTGAATAAAACATAAATGAGTATATACCTTGAAATACACATATATGTACGTATATGTATATGTACATGTGGTTTAGGGTACAAAGAACTATCCCATATCTTTTGTTGAACTTCTTTAAGTTGAAATCAACATTAGAAGGGATTCAGCCCCTTTGGAGGGCTGTGAGTTCCCTTGGTCTAGAAACAACCCCCCAACAATCCCCAACAGTTCGCAGGTACTGCATGACGTGGCAAGGCGACTGCCACTTCATTTTTTTAAATTTCAACTCAATCTTTCGTTTTAAAATTTTGAAAAAAAAAAAAAAATCTGACAGCGGCTGTTCCCGGACTGTCGAGGGAACATCGCCGGGAATAGGCTTGAAACGGCCCTCCCAACCCCCCAAATATCATCTAATGTATACAACTCCTAAAAAATTTGAATTTTTTTGTGGAGGTTGCATAAAATTTGAATTAACCCTTAAAGCCCTGAGAGATGATTTCAAGCCATTTTTCACTTTGGGGCAAGTCCTTTCCAGTGCAATATTTTGTTGGATTCTTGTGAAGTTTCACTAGAGGTGTATTTCACTACCAACTTGATGCCTATAAAATTTCAAACCAATCCAAGTCATTGTTAAAAAGTTGTGCCTCAAAAGGACATTTTTGAGTTATGGGTAGTTTCAGGCAGCCATGATAAATAGGTCTAGTTGGGTTGAATTTTTTTAAACATACTCTCAACAAGCTTGTTAACATAATCTCCAAAGTTGAAAGACATACAAGCACATGATTTTGACTTACAAGCCTTTAAAATTTTATAGGCATCAAGTTGGTAGTGAAATACACCTCTAGTAAAAATTCACAAGAATCCAACAAAATATTGCATCGGGAAGGACTCGTCCAAAAGTGGGAAATGACTAGAAATCATGCCTTAGGGCTTTAAAGGTTGATGATCTGGATGCATAATTTGAGTGCATAGTGCACATGGAGTGACTATGCACTCAAAAACATCCCTATCACATTATTTTAATTTAGGTATTCTTCTTGCTTATACAAGTAGGAGGTCTAGGAAGCGCACCTCTAAGAGTTGATTGCATTTTTGAGGAAGCTAAAACTCCTTGAAATATTTTTCACAATAAATTTTTATAGAAAGAAAAATAAAATTGGCATCTACCTAGGTCGTTTTATATCTTGTAGACCTTTGTGGAATTAGTTACGAATTTTTGAAGATGATGCACAACAAGGTTGTTTGCTCTTAAAGCGATCATTTAAGCCTACCTAGCTCATCATTGACAATAATAGATATTCCAAGCAAAATGTCACTCATTCCTAGAAAGGGGTTGCATTTAGAACACAGGCGCTTTTGAAGTAGACTACCTTAATCATTAACCTTGCAAGGTTGTTGCAACTCAAAAGTGGCCAATGGATGACCTTTCAAATCACTGTAGAAATGAAGAATGCACCTATAGTAAAACCACCCATAACCAATCAAATGAGCAATTGGGGACATGATGTGGAGTGTAGTAAGGCAAAAGGAAATATTTGCACAAGTGCAGAGATAGAAACGAGGGGGATCACCAAAATTGGATAATTTTTTCGCTTGATCTAAAATTACTATGAATTTTGAAAGGCAAAAATTGGTCTAGACCCATGTTCAAAATGTAGACTATTCCAAAACCGCTCATTTAAAAGACTACTTCTTGTTCACTTTGGCACGCGAAACCAAGCAGATGTGTCATGAAAAGAATGGAGGAATTGATGGTCGGAAATCAAGAACTCATGTTTGGAAATTAGTCCCAACGTCTCCTGAAATTAAATCACTCTATTGATTGATGATGGGTGATGGGTGGTTCTACCTTAGTACAGTAGTCCAAAAATTAGATCATTTTGTTCCAAAAAATAAATAATAAAAAATCAGATCATTTTTGACAAAGTACCTTGCTGAAAGGTCTCCATCCACCTTTCAAGGTTAAGAGTGTCCTCCTTCCGAAATGTGCATGACTTGTACATTGTTGATACATTGAAGATTGATGTTCGAGGATGCTTTTACAGCCCGGCCAATTTTAGGTCGTACTGTACTGCCTGGAAGCAAATGCCGTAACTTTACTTATGTCAACTTGGTTCCCTTACTTCCAGTAAGATTCTCCGCATATTCATCCCATGTGAATCATGACTGCTCTCCTTCTTCATCAGTTTCATAGTCATAGTGTTTTCTGTGGTTTAAAAACAATAAAACAATAAATAAAAATTGAAAATTTGAAATTTGAAATAGTATTTTCTGGGCTTGTGTAACTCACGTCTGGCTCCCCTTGGCCAACCAACTCACAGACACTCTCATTCTTTTCAATTTTCTTTTAGAAACGTGGGGAAACTTTGTTTGTCTCCCCCAAACAATTGAAACAAGAGTCATGCTTCCCTGCATTTTGGATGTACGGGTTTGCTTTTTCTTCTGTGAAATACTGTACCACAAGGGGGCTGCTGAATTGCTCAGTCATTTACAGTCGCCCCTACAACTGCTGTGAAAATCATGCAGAAGCAGTTTTGTGTGATGTAGACTTTTTAATGTTGAGAACCGCCCATCCAAAGTGGTTCATTCTAGAATAATTTTAGGGTGAAAAAGGTGATTGTACTGTATAGTATTTAGTAATGAATGAATGATGATGTACCTCACACTGGAAGTGAAGTGCATTAGATGAGATTTCAGGATTTTAAGGGCCGTTTCAGGGCCGTTCCCGGCGCTGTTCCCTCGGCAGTCAAAGAACGCCACTGACAGATTTATTTTTTTGGCAAAAAAAAAAAAAAAAAAAATTTTAAGTCCTTAAACTGAGAAACAAAGTTAATTTTTTTTTTTTTTTTTTTTTTTTTTTTTTGAAAAATCTGACCTGGCCGTCTCTCGGCCAGGTCAGCACAGGCCGGGAACAGCGGATATCGGCGGTTCTCGGGGGGGGTTCGAGTTGGGAACTCGCAGCCCTCCCCGAGAGCCAAATCACATGTAAGGTCAAAACACCCATTACCGTTCTGAAGTCCAATTCCATCAAGTAGACCAGCCCAATTCCGTCATCAACTTTGGCCCCAATTCCGCCTAAAATCCCCTCCAATTCCCTTCCTTTTATGACAAAATCAGAGAATTCTATAACAGAATTAGGGATTTTTATGACAACAAGGGTTACGTGTCACTCCATTAATAGAGAATATCTAATACTTGATTAGGCGGTAATGGGTTGTTTATGGGACAATTTTGACCCCACTCTATAAATGGTTTTGTAATTTCAGGACTGACCACTTCAAAAATTCACAGAAATTACAATTTTAATGGGAAAATTATAATTCCACTTGGGTTTGATCCGTGAAACAAAAACACACCTCTGAAAAATATGTGCCCTTCTTGAAATTAACCCCCAAATAGTCAGATTGCAAATCAGGGGGGTGATAGGTAGTTCTACCTTAATGGTAGTTAATGAGATGCAGTAATTTTTAATTGTGAGTTCGAACTAATAAGGTGGAAGCACCCAAAATCGTCAGTTTAAGGAATTCAGCATACTTGGAGGCACCATTTCAAGAAATTAATATTTTCGTGGTATTAGCGAGAGAAAATCATGAATTTTCAATTTATTTTATTTTTTTCCAAACTTGGCATGTATTTTCTATGAATTTTCAAAGTTGCAGTCCCCTAGACCACTGGAACCGTTCTGTAGGTGGACCCAAATCTGAATTCTAACAAATTTAGCACTTACTCAATGACACTGAAGAGAGGAGAAAACTTTATGACACATGTCAAGGACCATTCAATAAAAGTCTAGGGACAAAGATTGGGTACAGGTGCAGTATTGGGTGTTTCTACCTTAAACTGAATTAAGATGTGTTTTGCATGATTTAGAGAGCGTCATGAACACTTTAGGTTGTCATTTGATCCATTCACTGCTGTTTTTATATTCTTTACATCTACAGTCTATGTGCGTAATGAGTGACTGATGCACTTTTGCCTTATAAAAATCGCCAAAATTTCATTTTCATTGCGAAAATTCTGAAAAAAATTGGAATAACAGCTCCTCTTCTTTCTTTAGTCATGAAAAAAATTACATACTTTTAGTTTCATTGGCTTCTCCAAACAAGCCTATCTTTCCTTACATGCACCATTACAGAGCCTTCTACCTTACATTTGCACAAGGAAAAAATGGGGCTCGCTAGAACAGTTAAGGAATCATTTTAGAAGGTCTAGTTATAGGGTTTCTTTGGGACTCCTTTTCCTATTAAAAAGAAAAAGGTGGAATGAAAAACTTGCCCATGAATAGTGAGCCAATGTAAGGTAGTCTACTCTAAAAGCAATCATTTAAGGACTGGGCTACCATTTTCATGGGCTTTTGTGGATGAGCTCATTTTCTAAACAAAGAGAAATAGATGCGGCATGTAACATAAGTGATTACATTTTTTTTAAGCATTATTAAGTTACTTATGAATTTTCAAAGTTTTTTGTCGTAGGCACCTATTTTTAGACCTATTTTTAATTGTAGATCTCTCAAAATTTGTTCCCTTGCAACTTGTAAAGAAATATGGGGAAACCAAAGAGAGTGATTGGCTCTTGAACTTTATCCTTGATCTACTCAATGACTAAATAGGTCGATTTAAGGACCACCTCATATCCATACTAGAGCTAATTATAGAGTCAATTTGAAGAAGAGGGACACTTTTAGAGCAGCCTACATACCTTAATACAAATTATTTTTGTTATTGTGACATTTAAAAGCCTTCCTGCCCTCCATATTCAAGTTTGTTAATATGTTGTCAAAGAAGTGCGCATAATAATATTCACTATATATAAGAGTTTCATGTTACTCCCCTAAAGCTCATTGAATCTAAGATGGTATTTGGGTACTCCTCTAAAACTCATTTGAATCTAAGATGGTATTTGGATGTTTGGAGCATTTAAAGTGAAATATCAATTTTTTTGTTTTTCTATCATTTTTTTAGATTGGAAAATCAAATGGCCTTCTAGGGAATCTAATTTTTAACAAAAATCCAACATTTGGTTCAAAAGTATTTTTTGTTTTTTTTACTTCCAATTTGGACAAAAGGAGCAATATTTTGCGATGAAAATTTGCATACCTCTTCGTAACTCAAGTCTATTCAAATTTGAAGTCTTCAGATCTTTTTGCAAAATAGAATTTGAGTTATGGGGCTCAAAAGTTTGACAAAGCCATATTATCAAAAGCTCGGGCAACCTTGACAAAAGCATAGTATTGCTCTTTGTTCATTTAATTTATATCTCGCTCACACACACACATTACTTTTAGACCTCAATTTTTGGAGTAAGACTCTTGTACTAATTAAGAATAAGATCCTATGGTTACAATTTCTAAAAATGAATAAATTTTGATTTATATATCTATTTTTAAAAGGAGATATTTTTGGCTATTTGGAGAGTGTTTTCTAATTTCTAATCAATCCAAGGAACCGTAGAGGGTACATTGAAGAAAGCCTAGGTATCTAGGAAAGTATAACATTGTTCTTCCAAAATGAATTGGTCTAACTTCCTTGGGTCATACAAAGAGATATCGTCATGTATTTTTTATTTTTCAACAATATTTTTGGGATGTGTACCAATTGGTAAACATTCTGATGTGTGGTTCCAAATGGTCTAATTTGAAAAAAAATGAAGAACACAGAGAAAAAAGGAAATGGCAATATAGACTCAGTTTTTTTACATTGTTAGTTCTTTAGCTTAGCATGTGTCAAATTGTGTTCACAAATATTCTAACTACATGCTAGTATATTCATATTAGCCATTACCTCCTAAAAATATACCTTAACCCATGAACGCCGGGAACGCCATTTCCTGGCGTTTGGATGACTGTGCGGTGGTGAGCAGGGAGACTGGAAGCATTTTTTCATCCATTTTTTGCTTCTTGACCTTTCACAGAGGATTATGAAGAGTACCTCAGTGAGTTTGTAATTTTGTTAGTGTTTGTATTCACGTGAATCAAAAGTTAGTAAAAAAAATGGACCACAAAATATGCTATTTTCAATGTATTTTGAGAAGTTGTTGCTCCTTGCTTTACATCTAAAATTTCTCCAAAAAAATGATAGTTTTTGAATTTTAGCCCAACTATTGAAATGAAGGTCATGTATTCTTGTTTCTACTCCAATTCGCATTTTGAAAAAATTCGTAATATTGAATATTTTATTGCAATTTGAACTTTGAATGTATTTTCAATGCCTATTGCATTCTAATTATAGAATGATATGGGATTTGAGTTTCCACCATGATGTTTGTCACTATAATGTACACCCATGGTGAAATTTTCAGATTTTTTGAAATAATTTTCTATTTGATATGATTTTTCTTCACTTTTTCTTCAGAAATTATCAAAAAAATCAATTTTCCTCAAAAAAATCTAAATTTTTTGTGAAGTAAAGAAAACATGTAATTTCATCTCTGAAAAATAAATATAAAACTTTTCATGTATATCTAGTTCAAAAATGGCAACAAATTGAGAGATGGGCAATGAGGCCTAAAATCAGTGGTTATAGGTCCGTCCTTTAGGGGTTTAAAGTATCAAATTGACATAAGAAGTGCTTGAGAACACTACCAAAAAGATATTGGGCTATAACATATAGAAGTTATACAAATTTTAATCCCTACATTCAAACATTCATCATTTGTCAAAACATCCTCCCTTTTCTTTTCCTTGGCTCTTTCTAAGCAAGATTTGATATAAATTTTTATATGACTTGGATGGTAGGAAGACACAAAGAAAAAACTAATAAAAACTTGTAAGTCAATATGAAGATGTAAATGATGTATACAAAGGAAAAAAAAACTAGTAAGCGGAGGTGCAAATGATAGAAGGTACAAAGAGTAAAGTTTCAATAAGTTACACAAGGAGGAATAAGAGCAAAATGATTGGAAAGAACTTTTTGTGCATAGGAATTGAGCTCAGAATTAAGCACTATTTTTCTAAATCTAAAGCTTGTTTTGAGGCCTCTAAACTCAACTCATCCCTCAAGCTTCCATCTCTCAACTCCTTAATTAAAATCATTCCAAAAATGTGTTGACAACATTAGAAGAGATTTCAGGATTTTAAGGGCCGTTTCAGGGCCGTTCCCGGCGTTGTTCCCCCAGCAGTAAAAGAACACCGCAGTCAGATTTTATTTTTTTTGAAAAAAATAAAAAAAATAAAGTCCTTAAAATGAGAAACAAAGTTAAATTTTATTTTTTTATTTTATTTTATTTTCAAAAAATCTGACCTGGCCGTCTCTCGGCTAGGTCAGCACAGGCCAGGAACAACGGATTTCGGTGGTTCTCGGGGGGGTTCGAGTTGGGAACTCACAGCCCTCCCCAAGAGCCAAAACACATGTAATGGTTCTTAGGAAATATTTTCATAAAACCTACCAGCCTAACTTTTCCCTTGCATTTTCTTCCCATGATCTCTTTCCAAAAAATGTCAAAAAGTTTTCAATCAACTTCCAATTATAATGAAATACTAAAAAGTTCCTTTAAAATCTTTCAACAGTCACTAGCAAACATAAATACTAGCTAGTACACCAAATCAAGATGTTTAGTTACTCTTACAAATGTTGGTATTTTTTATGGCAATCCAAAAACACACGACACCTAACAACTTGTCCCCATGCATATGCCCTAAAACTACAAATTTTAGTTGTCATGTAAAACTTTCCTATGGTGTATGTACTCTACCATACCAAAATACACCTCCATTTAAACCATCAAAAGGCCATAAAATTCAATTCATTGAATTTACATACTGTAACAGCCACTTTTCTCCAAATTCCATTACTCACAAACTTGATAAATATCAATCTTTCATTCAAAACATTACCAACCTTGGTTAGACAACACAAACTTTCATCTCAACCGGATACACAACTCTTCATCCCAACACTCATAGTCCTTATAGCTAAAGCCTAGAACACCACACATATCCCATCTATCTCCAAACGGAAAAATAAACTCAACCTACCTCGATTTTCTATTAAAAATACTTTAAATAACATTAATGATATTGCCATGCATTAAATACTCAACATATATTCTTCTCCATATTATTTTTCTGAAAATAATCAAACGTTATCCACCAACATCCTTCCATCCACTTCTCACTTTTAATTTTCAACTTCACCACTTCTTTTCAAGCTCTATTTGTAGGTAGTATAGAGCCCCTCCATATTTAAGGTGACAAATTATTGGAAAAGAAAATATATAAATAATTTTTTTTATGAATTCTAAAAGGGACTGCCAAATCATATTTTTCAAATTTAATTAATTATTTGGCATGAAATGCTGACCTTGATAGCCGTATATGGTAATAGACGTGTGTTTATTTTCCAATAAAGACCAATGTGTACAACAATTTTTAAATATTTTTGTAAAACAATAAGTTTTGTAAAATCCTTGAAATTGAACATCATCTATTTATGATTTATGAGTAATTTCTCTTTGTATTGCTTTGGTGCAAAGTTTGGGGAGAACTGTTGGTTAGTTCATTGTTAGCCAATGCCTTCAAAAAAATAACCTTTTAGAGTATAGATAAAAATGGAGGATCCAGAACCAGAAAAAATAAAATTGGTAGGACCAACAATCAACATGGTATGCAAAAATGAAAGGTAGATATGTAGCCGCCGCTTTCATGAAATTGTCAAATTTTAGCTACTTGCCATTTTGATCTAAGGCTAATACTTGGGGTGCTAGAGGCAAGGTAGATTCTTAAACAAGGTGGATATTGTTTTTAGGGTTGATTGTAGCAACTAATCCTTATCCCGTCAACCATGTTTGCTTGATGTAATTGAAATTTGGAGTTTAGTTTTTGAATCAATATGTCTTGGAAAGAGGAGGATTGTAGCCTTTGCAAATTTGAAGTTGAAGGAAAGAGGCTAGTGAGAATTTGATACTAAAGGAAATGACCTAGGAGATTTTGATAAGGAGAGGATGCAACTAGTGCCCTTAGAACCCCCTGCTCCTGGAAGCAAATTACAAAGGCACCTCTAAAACTTCTTGAATGATGCTTCCATGCATGATTATATTTGTAGACTACTTTATATTTATTTTTTTACAAATGAATGAAATTTGTTGTAGACAATCATAGTACCTGTAGTGCCCCTTCATCTTAGACAACCTTACCTTAGGGCTAGCTTACATGTCAACCATGCGGGCAACTTTGTGCCTAATCCAAGCAATAAGACAAAATAGACTTAACTAATTGTCTTGCCGAAGTGGGCAAGTAGAAAAGCAAGAGTTCAAATTTCACCAAAATAGGTGGACAACCCCATTGGTGGAGACTAGTCAATCTTGAAAGAATCTAATATGAGTGAAATTCTTACTGCTAATATCCTCCCCACCCACCAAGTCCACATGAAAATGCAATTGCTATTTACACATGTAGTTCCCTCCCCCTTCCCCCCATGAGGTTTCCCCACCTACCAAACATAAAAGGAGACCATAAGGTAGAAGCACCCAATGGCATTAATTTTTATAGACGGTAGTAATTTCAAAACTTAAATGTAGGTGAATTGTTGATGGCTTGTTTTTGTTGACCAAAATAATAAGCCGGCATTTGTGTTGTACTTACATTTAAATTGTAGAATCACTGCCTTACCTAGAAAGTGACGCAATTGGGTGCTCCTACGTGGTGATAGCCTGGGCATCGGATGAAAGCAAGCATTGTGTGAGCTTGAAAGTGCAGACTGGAATCCTTTTTTAAAGTGTGTGAAACATTTTTGAGAGCCACTTAACCTAATATAAGCTTAGTTGCTTGATTGGAGTGCAAATAGCTTCAACACATTATAGGGAGCAAGTTTGCACTATGGAACTGATGTACAGTACTGGCAGGAAGTACGTCACAGCCAGAAAACTTTTTTTTCCCCTGAAACCAGGGGAAACCAGGACACCATCTACTTAAAGGCCAATTCCCAAAAATCATTCCACCAATCATAGCATAGGAAAGTGCCACGAGTACCACACTCCTTCAGTCCCAATTTGGGCCCCCCCTTAAATACCCAACTTTCCTACAAGACAACACGAGGAACCTGGTTCTAAAATCTAAACTTCTTCTATGTTCTAAGGCATGTGTGCATGTATAATCATTACTAATTGCAATTGTGCATAGTTATTATTATATTATATGACCAATTTTAATTTTACTGAATCTAGCTTTGGGACAATTGAAAAAGGATTCAAATACACTTTAGCCTTGAAAGGACATCAAGGACAGGACTTATCATAACATTGTTAACCAACGAGGGGGGGGGCTTTTACTTCCACAGGAAGTGGGAGCCCCCAACATGGCAACTTCCTAAGCTAGTTAATGACTCTCTTGCAACTTCCCACTCATTGAGTAACACTAGAATTGCAACTTCCTAGCCAACCCATGATTTTCTATAAATTATAACTAAATTCATTCCTAGACATGTAGGGAGGGCATGATCCCCCTTCTAAAGGAGGGAATGGTTTAGGTTGGTTAACAATGTTACGTAAAGTATCCGATAAATGAATTTTAGGAAAACTGTAGAAAGAAGAATGTGTCTACTAGTCATGGAGAAATTTGAAAACTTAAAACTATCAACCATAGTGGTAGGGGTACATCTTTCAAGAATTAGCACGCATTATTGGGACATTGTTGAATAAGTTATCAATTTTCAAAGTGCTCTACGTAGATGTACTATATATTAATACTAGGCTCTAGAGTTGAGAAGGTGTACATCCTCATAGTTATATCTTCATTCTAGGCAAGAATGTTCATGTGACGATTTGTGGTTCATGACTATTTTGGATGTACTTACTTCCATGGGCAACTCCCCTATTCTCATTTATCTCCCCCCTAATTGCTTTTGGAGCTAGAAGGTGTCTTTTAGATTATTTTAGATGGAAATTTTGGATGAAGGATTGAGATTTTTCATCTTGTTCTTTTAGTGTTTTTTGACTATGTATGTGGTGGATGGTGCTAGAAATTCCTGCTTATATATACATTATTGACATCTCTACATAACAATAAGATGCTAAAAAAATAGATGATAAATGATGCTCCTTTAGAATATTTAGATATGCAATATGAATATCCTTGTTCTTGATCTTGAATTTTACAGTAACTAATGAAATGAAGCTTACTAAGTCTAGTTTCAATCCAATTTGAAAATTTGAAAAATATCTAAAATTCAATATTTTGCAATTTGGACCTATAGCCACAATGAATTCATTTTCTAATTATAGAATGACACAAACTTTTAGTTTAACCATGATGTTTTAAACCATAATATATAGCAATATGTAATGGTTTATATAAAATTTGAAAAGTGTATAAAATGTTTACATATTATTTTTCATGATTTGTTTGGAGTTTTTTGGAGTGAATTATAAGAAACATAACTAAAGTGAAAACACCCCAATTTGGTCATGTATCCATTCTTGACAAGTAGACTTCTATTGAAAGTGTCCCCCAAAGTGCAATTAAATTGTTTCTATACTTAATGACTATTGGTTGACTACTAATTCTTTAAATTTTGGTAAGAGGACCAAGCTATGTGAAGGTAGCCTAGGGAGATTTACTTGAAAATTCATAGTAATTACATGTGTTGTCTAAATTTTAATTCTTTTTTTTCAATTTTTTCATTTTCAATTGCTAAAAATACAAAAATGTTTTTTTTCTTCTAGAAAAAGGTGCCTCCAACTATTTTTAATTGCTTATTTTGATGTTTTTAGGTGTTTTCATTTGATAATTGGCTTCAGTTTTTTTTTTCATTTTCCATGAAATGGCAAAGTGGCAAAATTAAATGTTATAGTGGTGCTTCAAGTTTCAACATTCATCCACATACTGGATAGAAAATGTGATACTACATATCTATAATTCTATTTTCATTCACAATGTGGCGATTTCATCCAAAATTTTACTAAAAATTTCCTATAGTTTGGTGCTTTAGAGCACCAAATTGCCAAAAAAACACACATTGATTGGGTTGTCACACCTTCTTCCCATTATCAATCCATTTAATTAATTAATGAGGACATAGCACTCTTTGACCTTGAATTGTAGAGGGCCCATTCTTTGAAGATTGAGAAGTTTTTTTCTTCTCATCTAGAGATGAAGAATGAAGATTGAGAAGTTGTGGAGAAGATTAATAAGCTGGGTCCATTCTCATTCTTCACATGACCTCAAAAAGGGGTCACATCTTCTTCATGGAGAAGGGCTCCTAGTGGCTCCTCTTTTCACTCCATACCTTCTCATTCTTCATAGAAGTTTCATACTCTGAAAAGATGTTACAACCCCTAATATTTCATGCAATAAAAAATGAAAAGTTAACTCCTAAATGCTTGAGGCACCAAATTTTGGTGTTGAGAATACTTTGAAGTTAAATAAAACCTAATCAAGTTGCTATTTTTACTAGTTTATGTTTTTGAAAAATTATTTTTTAACTCTAGTTTTAGATCAAAAATCTGCTTTTGAAAATGATTGACTATGATTTTTCTATTCAAGATTTTGTGCAAGGGTGTCCATTGCAATCTTGACTTTCCTTACTATTGAGGGCTCTTGGAAATGAGCCTCAAATACACTAGATCTTGGAGAAAAAATCACATTAGAAATTCATTTAAAAAAATCGTTGAGTAGATTTCAAGGAGTCATAAATTGATTGGAGTTATGCATGCTATGCCCTTTATCCTCATATTTTTTTTGGTGACCAACTTTCTAAATTTGACATGTGAAAAGAGAATTGAAAGACTTCAAATCACTTTTGCTGTTTTAACACCTTCAAGATCAAACATTATAATCTTTCAATCCATAAGTCATATTGTTGTGTTTTCTTTTCTTATGTGATCTCTAACATGTTTAGTTTGAATTTGCATGGTTACAAATTTTAAAAAAATTGATACAACTTATGAAAATGTTGTCTTTTTATTCAATTGAAAGCAAATTCCTAGAAGCTCAAAAAAGGCCTTGCGTTTAGGGGTTAATGGATAGGAATTGACAGGAATCTTCTTGGGAGACATGGAAACTTATTAGCGAGGATAGGAATGGATCTGCAACTGGACCATCAGTCTGTCTCATTAGAAGACTTCCTCTTCTTATCATGCCCAATTTGTAAGTGGACATGAGCTTCTCCACCAATAAGCAATATGATGCCGTGGTTCATGTACCTCAGTTCAAGTCCTCGAACTGCTTTAAAAACCTTTTTTTAAGACTCTTCACTAAGTTGGACCTTTCTCATATTTTTTAAATTTTTAATTTAATTTAATTTAATTTAATTTTTGGACACAATTCCTCACACTTTTGTCTTGCAGATCCCTTTCCCATCTTGCTGGAATCAGTGGAATGTCCATCACCTGGAGAACTGTGATATTTGACCCTGGATTCTCCAAAATTATGGAATCACTTCTTGAAGGTATGGAGGGAACCCTATATATGACATCGTATTTGATTCGTAGAATACAATTTTGGGGTATGGAAATATAGCAAGATGTACACCGTTGGATTGATAAGAGTATCGCACTACATTTGGCTACAGTAGCAACTGGTGGCAAGGCACTTACTATTGAGTGAGATGTGGTGGTGTTGCAGCCGCCCAATGCTTCGCACAAACCACCAGTTGGAACCATCATTATTCAATTGCCATGGGGGCACTATGTCACTATTGTTTCTCCTCATCTTTTGCAGAAGTTTTTCCCCTGACTTCTTTGCATGCATACCCCCACTAGCCTCCACCTCATCTACCGAGGCCATAGTCAACGTTGACCGAGTTAGCGTGAGTGTAAAACATCCCTCTAGAAAGCCCCTATGTTGCCAACCAAATGTGATAGTGATAGGAGGAATGGTAGGCATTTGTATTGTGAAGGGGTGCTGGTGTTGGTGTGGAGTCATTTGGCGTTGGACAAGCATGGCAAGGCGGGAGTAGCATTGCCAAGGTTGTTGGCAAGGCCTTGCGGCAATGCTCTAAATCAACAACTTGCAAGTTTTGTTTGAATGTCTCTTTAATGGCAGCTAAAGTAGTCTCCTCTTCAAGTGACCTTTAAGAGTTGATTGCATTTAAAGGGAAGTTAAACTTGCAAAGGAAGGAAAATGGAATTGGCATCTAACCTAAGTTGTTTTCTATTTTTTGGACCTTCGTGGAATTAGTTATGAATTTTTGAAGTTGAAATGTGTAGACCTAGAAGTTTTTAAAATAAGGGTCAAAATAGAAAAAGGGACCAATTAGGGGCCCCTTAGTGTTTAAAAATAGAAATAAAAGCTATTTTAAAGTCTAAAACTAGTTCTAAGTGTAAATAGGGCTATTAGGTGGATGGATGAAATAATAATAATAATAATAATAATAATATAAAAAAATAGAAAGGGGATGAATGGGGTGTGTAAACGAGGTCTCACCCCTTCCCAAGAGGTGTGGCACCTCATTTTCAAAACTATAAAAAGATTAAAAAAATAGGAAAATCATGGCAATTGTAAGACCCAATTTTTATGAATATAAATACATTATATATTTTGTATGTGTTAGTTGCAAATTGTAAGTTTGTATTATGTGTTATATTTATTATTGTGAATCTATTAGACTTGACAGATTGATGTGAGAATTTGTGTATTATTGTGAAATTTATTTTGACTGTGAGAGGTAGAAATCAACCGAGTGATCTGAGGAGTGAAGTGCCAATCAACGGGAAACAACGAGAAAATTGCAATCCAGCTGCGGATGAACTTTGAATGCTGAGGATCTACCTGCGAAGTGTGGAATTGAAAATTGGAAAAGATAGCAGTGGCAGTCAATTGCGGAGACCTGCCTTGAAGCTGGATTGAAGAAAATTCGAATTTGAAGGAGATTGGAAGGCTGGAGCGAGAAGGAGCGTTGAGGAGTCCGAGATCAAAACACCAACCCGCCAGTAGTCTGCAGACTTCTTCGACGAGCTGCCTGAGGTCGAAATTAGGAATTTGCTGCACGGCCATAGGGCCAGATCGCGCGGTCATAGGACCAAATCTCAATAAAAATAAAAATAAATGCATTTTTGAGGGGTTTTAAAGCTGTTTCGTGGTCTTGGGCCTTGTTATCACAGGTTTGGGTTAAGCCCTGAAATTATATCAATAATAATTTTTTTAAATTTATTTATTAAGTTAATAATTTATTAATTTAATTGTGCTAATTATTTAATTATTTAATTATTTTAATTATTTATTGGCTATTAATTAATTAATTAATTATTAAATTGTACTATGCTTTTGGGTCCTTGATGACTTGTTATTATTATTCAAATTTAATCTTAGGGTTTGTATATTAAAGTGAAATTGTGGATTATTTGAGTTTTGGTCATAAGCTTTATATGTGGAAAAATTGTAAATTGTCCCAATACCTTGTATGTTGTGAATTTAGGGAATTAACCCTTGTGGTTTGGACCAATTACCCTTTTTGACTCATTGTCCCAAAGTGTTGGAGAAAAGTTTGCAGAAAAGACAAACTTAAGGTATGAGACCACAAATTGAGCATTCTCTGCATAACTGGACTATTTGACCTACTGGGACAGACATAGACATTGTGCATATAGTTTTGCTCATGGCGAGCACTTACTGGACTTATTGCCCTCCATATAAAAAGTTTTAATAAATGAACTATGTGTATTATTATTTTCAAAGTATTATCTTGATGTGATTAAAAGTCCTAGATCATACATTGCATTGACGATTTGACCAAACCTGACATATTGCCCAGACTATTTGCCCTCCTTTTAGAATACTATATAGGACTGGGACTACAATCATTGTGTCTGCATACATTTGTAATGGATTGACCACTAAATTACCAAATTTGGGAATAAGAGTGAAAATCCCTTTATTATTTGTTTTTGAATTCAAAATACTATATATTTACCTATATTCTAAGTACATGTGACTTTAGCTACAAAAAGTGTTAGACTATTTGACCATTCCCTAGACTAAGAACCCCTATACTTTAGTCCTGGGTGTTTTTGCGAGTAGGCAAAAATCTAGACTACAAAATGCAATAGTCACTAAAAGCAACCACCTCCTGAAATTTACATTGCTAGTACATTGAAGAAAGCAACATGTACCTCTATATTAGAAATTGCTTCTAGAATAGAGTCCCTTTTAGAACACCCTACCTGAAACTTTATCATGCTCGAATACGTCACCATATTTGTAGAATTTGTGATCATTTTGTGGCTTGTGAGACATGGAAGAAGAGCAATAATATTTGTAGAAAATCTACCTAAAGACAAAAGTTATAAACTATTTAGTATTTGCCTAGTATTACAAAATGTACTATTTGGAGAAAGTGTTGATGTTCTCATCACTAAATTTTATGCCTTTAATCACAAATCAATTTTAATTGAAAATTTGATCGATTATATATATATAATCAAATGTTATAGATAGAAATTGTACTTTGGGTGAATTTTTGATGTTTAATCTTCAAAATTTATTTGAAGCAGATTTATGAATAGTTTTAAAATTTTGACTATTGTACTCGTGATGCTTAACATTGTCGCCTTCGATGCAAACTTCAAGAAGTTATGGAACTTATATTCTATAAAACGTTTGTATATTGTTCAAAATTCTTGGGTCTTTAGAGATTAAAATTTAGGGAATTTTATGATGTTGCAATAACATTAGAGACTACTTTTTAATTTTCATATTTTCAATGAGAGGACCTCTACTCATAATTGTACTATAACAATTGTTCTAATTTATTTTGCAAGTCGTATATATAGATGTATAGAAAGTTTGTTCAAGACCCACACTATGGGCCATTGGATAATAGCAAAGCACAAGTACTATATTATTTATAGGCACCAAATCATTCTTCTCTAATTTCTCTAATTTTTAGAGTAATTTTATATTTCATTTCCAATGATTGTTAATGCCATAAAAATGTTCATCATGAACTTCAATTATAGATACTAAAATTTGAAAATAACTTGAAGTGTAGAAACCTATTTTGATACAATCTTTGGTTTTTTTTAATGAAAGGAGAGAAATGGATCTTACAAAACCCACTTAGACACATTTGAACATTATAACTACAAGTAGAAGCGTCCTAATAAGCAATTGTGAGCATTGCTCATATTATTAAATTGCCTAACTCTTTGTTGAATCTTGTTGAAAGTCAAAAGATTATCCTAGATTTCCTTTATATGCATTTTTGGACATTATGTTGTGTCAATAATTGACTAAGAATTCTCAAAATGTTGAAAATAGGTGCTCACAAAGCATCCTTACTCCCTCAGGCTCTTATGAATAAAGTAGGGACACCCAAAATGTCACTTTTTCTATTGTAGACATTTTCTATAATTAGACTAGTAAAATTTCTTTATATTTTCATTGGAAAGTAGTAGGAGATTTCAATGTGCCAAAGAATGCATCATTTAGAACCATAATTATGGAAAAGTTATGAAGGGTTAAAGGTTTTTGGAATAGATGCTCTAAAATCGTTTGTGTAAGAATAGATACATGTTGATTTTGGAGATGTACCTAATATGATAATCTCATAAAGTGACACTTTAAGGCATGGCGTGATTATTGGGGAGCCTACCTTAGAGGCAATACATTATGCAAGAATCTGTAAGGAAAATTTTAGAAATGGGTCAAATTAGGTACATTTAATTTATTAAGACCTTTTTGTCAATTGGTGCTTGAGAAAGAGACTTATGACTCATAAGCACATGTTGAAAGTATTATTTGATAAATTTTGTTTTAGTGGAAAAAAATCATTCTAAAGTCTACTACAATTACCATAATCTTTAAACTTGGTCACCTACTAGAAAAAAATCCATTGTCATCCAATAAAATAGGACATGGACACCCAGATGCACAAGGTACCTAAAAACAACACTTGAACAAATGCATACCATATCCATGGGGGAGGGGTGGCACATTGATTCCCTTGTTTTGTCCCCAAAGCAGCCAGCCAATGGGATTTTAGGGGTTAAGCAAATGACTCACATGGTAACCAAAAGGATGATTTCTACAATGACCAATCCAACATTCCGGAGTCAAGACACTTACTAAGATAGGGACTATTGTAATTTTTTGGTCTCCAACCATATCACTCATGTAGTAGTAGTTTGCAATTTAACCCCTAAAGGACAGAGGCCTTTTTTCTGCCAGAAAACACTCAAAACTGCCATATCTATAGCAAGGAGTAAAAAAAATTGAAACATTTTTTTTTTCCATATCTAACCGTAAGATCTTACACCTAACTAGTATGAAAGTGTTTGGAAAAAAATTCAGAATTTTTGACCGCTCAGATTGCAAGATATTTGCGTTTAAAGTGAAAAAAACAAGTATTTCAGCACATTGCGGGACTAAAATTTTGACTTTGAACATTTTTAATTAAAATTTTTTTGCACTATAGAGTTTTGAGCTTTAAATCTTTATAGTGGAGAATTGAGTTGAGAGTCTAGGTAAAAAAAAAATTCAAAAAAAATTTAATTATCATTTCTTAAAAAAATTGTTAAGTAGAAGTAGGTACGAGATAGAAGGAAAATCTAAAATATTCATATATTTTAGATCCCAATGGTGAGATTGTTCTAGCTAGTAAATTAGACCATGCAAAAAAGAAAAAATTGAAAAATTTGAAAAATTGCATTCAGAAATGAATCCTAGAAGTTATTTTTTTCAAGAAGATGCTCTAACTACCCGAAAAACAAGAATGTCCATAACTTTCTCATAACATATCCAAATGAAATGAATCAAAGCTTTCCAGATAGACAAAAATATAATCTATGAGAAAAAATATTATTAAAAAGAAAATTCAAATTTTTGTCCATTTTTTTTGGACTGCCCGAACTGCCCGCCGTCCCCTTGTTTGGGCTTATTTGGTCATAACTATTGTTCCCGGGCACCGATTTTGAAAAAAATTATATTCTCATGAAGTTAATCAACTTTTCTACCTCCAAAAAAAATTTCAAAAAATTAGGAGAAAATTTCAGCCCATAGGTACTTGCCCGAAAACGCATTTGTCCCCCGAAGGGACAATGGTCCTTTAGGGGTTAAAGGCTCCATCTTATATTATTTTTTAACTATATTTTTTATTTATAGTTTATAGTTTATTATAATTTTAAAAATTTGGTGAATTTTCAACCCTCACTTGGATGGATTTGGCAAAATGTAGTACAAAAAAGCTCCAAATTTTCTTGTACTTTTGTCTCAAAAGCTTGAAGGAGGTCAATTTCTTGCAATAGATTACCAAAAAATGTGTTGGTAGGGACAACTAAAAGCTCCACTCTCTCTACTATATACAATTTCTATTATTAAACTACCAATAAATGTATACTCATCCCGAAATAAATCCGAGGGTTTCAAATATACTTGTCCCAAATTAAATTAGAAATCAACTCTCCACAACTTGATCAACAACAACTGAAGCTAGTTTGAACACCTTGAAGCAAAAGAATCCATAAATACCGTGCTCTAGAGACTATTATATAGCAATTTGATCCCTACAAATGGAAACAAAACACAACCACTAATGAACCGAAGGTGATGAATTCAATCTACAAGTGTACAACAACTAAGAGCAAATCTCTTCTGAGAATTTCTTGGAGTTGAATCATAGAACATCGTTGTAATTGAATATAGAGGACATCATTGGAATTCACTGCACAAGTGTTGCTTGACAAATGATTCAAATAAATAGCACTAGAGCAGTTCCAAAAAGGGGGGAAATTTGTCAATTTCATTGTTTGTTTCCAACATGCATCGATTCACTATTGACTTCCATTCTTTCACACCTAGTGGGGTTGACTAGAAGCTACAATAACCACACAATCTCCTAAAAATAGAGGGAGTATATATTATAATAGGAAATGAAAGGAGGTTTTATTGCACCACATCATTTGGTGTTGTGTACAAAAGTTACATAGAATCAACTTCTTTTTGATAGATCAATGTTCTAAATTGTTTCTTCAATGATAGAGACTTATTGATGCAAAATATTGTAGCCATAGGGCAAGATTGGTTGGAAATATTTATTTTTAAGAATGCCAAAAATGAAATGAAATGAAAAGGAGAAATTAAATGACCAAGATGTAAAAAAGAAAATGTCCTATGTTAGTCTACAATAAAGGCTAAAAACCATCTAAGTTACCATCAAGAATTTTTTTTGATGGCAAAAACAATATGAAATGTAGAGAGGTCATTTTTATAATGAAATCCATTATCTGTCATGAACCCTCAAAGAGTATGGGATAAATTGAAGATGAGAACTTGACTACTCATTGTCAAAACATAGGAATTGTGTTCAAAGTAGAATTTCAGTCCTCATTTTGGCATAGTAGAATAACTTTTTTCAAAAACCTTAAACTAAGAAATTTGATAAATCAATCTAACTTTCATTTCCAAAGACTATTTGTGATTTTGAGACTCCAAAAAAAACTTATGAACAAAAGTCAGAGGGGATGTTTTAAAATGTCAAAGAAAATATTCCTTCCAATCCCTCTCTAAAATTAGTCCATATTTTTTAGTTGGAGGCTCAAAATCTCAAATGGATTTTTGGAAATATAAGATAACTTAAAAGTGAACCAACCTACAATATGCAAAATGGATGGTTTGCCTTGTTGACAGTTTTGAAAAAATTAATTTTTTTTCCATATAAAGACAAGCATGAGAGAGCAATTGAATTTTTTTTTGACTAAGTATAAATTTTTATGAATTTTTGAAGCATGCTACCTAATTAGCCCCAAAACAATCTCTGGATTACGTCAAAACCACCAAAAAATGTACTCGTAATGGCCATCTTACCATCTAAAGTAGTCACAATATTTTCTAATATGGCCATGACATAAAGGTCATTCTTATAATGAATTTACACTGAAAAGGTAGAAGTTTCTAATGCAATCATTAATAACTCCATCACCATCTCCCAGCGCATTGCTTTTAGTCATTGACCAATATAATGAAGTCTTAATCTCATTTATTAGCAAAAATCTGCCATGGGTTGATGTAAATTTGTAATGGGTGATTTTCTAGGTGTCTACATTGGGAGGTTTGCATGTCATGGACTAGTTTACCTTACTTCAATTTTTTTGAAAAATGTTATTCTACACTACCTAAATGAGGTATGAAATTCTACTTTGAACACAATTCCTACTTTTGACTTAACTATGAGAAGTTGAGCTCCTTCTAATCCTAACCATTAACATATCTCACATGGGTTGCTTTACCTCCTACCATCTAATTTGTATAAAGAGTTTGTCTTTCTTAACTTAACATACATCTAAGTAAGTGGATTTTGAAGCCAGTGGTTGACTATTTTGAATTTTTTTAATATGATGTTGAATTCTTAAAAATTAAATTTTAAAATGATAAAGCTACTTTGGCAACTTTAATTAATTATTTGGACAAAATGGATTTTGGGTAGGCTGGTACAATTTCAATATTCATTTTGATTTTCTGAAACTTTTTGTGAATAGAAAAAAACACATTAGCTTTTGGGAAATGTAATTTTTATTTCAATTGGTGCATGAGAACAAATTATGGCACACTATAAGTCTCAAATTTAGTTCGATGGGCAAAACAAAAAATCTCAAAAACTTAAAATAATATATATTTTTTGTTTCTCATAGATTATTTTTATCTATGTGGGAAGCTTTAATTGATTCATCTAGTAATGTGAAAGTTATGGACAATCTTGGTTTCAAGCAGTTAGAGTATCTTCTTGAAAAAATAACTTGTTGGATTCATTTCTAAATTCAATTTTCACAATTTTTCAAAAGAAAAGTTTCACAAGGTTAAGATCTCTTGTTAGAATAATCTTACCATTGAGATTAGTATTATCGTTTTAGTTTTTCCTTCAATTTTGAACCTACGTCTACTTAACAATTTTTAATGAATGAAAATAAAGTAATTTAAAAAAAATAAAAATTCTCTAGACTCTCAATTCAATTCTTCAACATTCTTTAAAAAAATCTAGTAGACCAAGGTGCAAAAAAGATTTATTTCTTCACTTTAAATGCAAAAAAAACTTGCAATCTATGTAGTGAAAGTTTTTAGTGTTTTTTGATGGAAAAAAGACCTTGATACATTAGAGGTTAATCCTTAAACGTCAAGGAGGATGTTTGGTGTTTGATGGATGACATGGAATCCTTGTAGTAGGACAAAAAAAAAACTAATCATCCTCAGAAATTTTGTTGTGAAAATGGGAGGTCTTCTATAGTAGTTTGACTTCCAATGAGTGCTTTTGCTATTTCTAAAGCCCATGATTCACACATTAATGCAAAGAGGATGATTTCCAAGGTCACCCCTTTGTCTTTTAACCCCAAAGTGACATTCAATTTTTGGGGTCAAAAACATCATTGCTTTTGAAGCTTTATGGATCTAAATGTCTTCAAGTTATACAAATCTCAACCGTACAATCTTGTAGAGGACATGCAAAAAATTTGAAGTCATCTGGACACATAGATTGCAAGATCATAATGTTTTAGTGTTGAAAATGGATGCTGAAATTTTCCCAAATACACATTTGGAGGTGAAATTTGATTTCTAAACCTACTCAAATGTAAAAACTTTATACTACAAAATAATTCAAAACTAGTATACAAACACATTGGTGAAAAAAAATTCATTCAATTTACTCATTGTGTCTACAAAATGGCTTTGAAATGTAAAAAATCAACAAGAAAAATTGCAAAAAAACACATCTAAAGGTGAACCTCCTTCTACTAGAATGCTTCTCAGTCACTCATTAATTCTTGGATTAACATGAAATTTTAGCCACACAAACTAGACTAGTATACGCAACTTTTCTAAAAAGAATTATTGAAAATAAACTTTGTATGAAGAAGAAACAAGCCGCCAAAGTTCACTATACTCCAAAAATGGCAGGATTTTGAACTTCGAATTGGTCCCAAACATTCAAAACAACTTGGATTGACATGAAAACTTTACCACAATAACTATACTTCAAGGGGAACAAATCTCAACAAATTTTATTGAAAATGAGCAATGGATGAAGGAGATACAAGGCCCCGAAGTTGCAGCCCTAAAATGCAGTTTGGTGAACTCAAATTGAAGTTGTGAACTTCGATTGGCTTCCAAAAAATCAATAAATCTTGGATTGATCTGAAAATTTTACCATACAAATTAGAGGGGAGAACGCAACATTTCCAACAAGTTTTATTGAATTTGGACCTTGGATGCAAAAATTACAGCACTTTGAACTGGACCTTAAACTATGTGAGGACACTTTCTGTCCTCTTTGTCACTTTGGGGTTAAGGGTTAACCCATTAAGGACCAGTTGACCACTTTCTGGTCGATTTCAATACTTTTTGTCTTCTACAATTTGTAGAACATTTGATTTCCAAAAACTTAGAGAAGAACGCATTTCAAGTGTCTTCATACGCTCTTAACTAAACCAATTTCAAGAGAATGTGTGCAAAAATGAGTGGGTTGTGTTTATTCAAACTTGAAATGGCTTGACCTTTCATATTGGAATTTTTAATGAAAAATGCATATTTATTTCAAAGGACAACTATATGTGTGTGTGAAGGAATTAGTCGAAAGGTTTTTGGTCAATTTCTAGAGGATATATGCAAATTTATGCCCAATTGTAGCTAACCCTAGTTTTGCACTAGTGCCAAAGGGTTGTTTACAACACATCAATCTTTGAAGAGTTATTACAAAGATGTGAATTGTTGGATCACTTTCAATTCTTGTTTGGTGCAAGAACCTATCCCATGGAATTTATCTATTCAATCTGATCTAAGATTACATCTATTAAGAGGCACAAAATGACACTTTCTCGGAATTGTATACAAAAGTATGCCCGCCCCCTAAATTGATCATGAACGTTAATGGGTTAAGAAAAAACCCATAAGCACACTCATTGGAGTTCAAACTACTGTGCACAACCTTCCCTTTTTTCCATACCAACTAATTCCAAGAATGAGTGACTCCGGTTGCACTTCTGTCTTATTACATAGAAGGATTCTCTCTCATCCATCAGACACTCGGACACTTTCAGACTGCCTTTTCTCCTTTTCTCCTTTTTCTCCTTTTTCTCCTCCTTACAAAGTTAAAGATTACAGGGTCTAATTATTTACAGGGTTGTACAGTACTGTACAGTGGCCCTCATCACTACTACAGTACAGTACTGTAGATTCCACATGCTTATCCATATTTCCAACATCCCGGCATTCCCGGGTCAGTGTGGCCAAGCCAAGAAATCCCAAAAGTTTGTAAGTAAAACTTATTGTACCTGTGCCGGCCTTTGGCTTTTGCTCCAAAATTGAAGGAGCTGCCGCACACAGTGGATATGCTTTTGTTCTTTGTGTCTGCCTGCCTGCCTGCTTGCCGTGGTCAGTACAGTACAGTAGTCATCCTTCGGTGAAGGTAACTGAAGTTATTATTCCCCCACGAGTACTGAACTGCGTTTTCACTTTCAGTGAGAACATCCTTTAGTGCGGCGGATCCTGGCTTTACATTCGCACAGGCAGGCTCAAGTAATACGGAGTAAGTTTTAGGTCTTTCCAGGAACCCTTTCGGTTTTCGTAGCCGCAATCAATCCTTTGCGGTGACGTGTTTCTAAAATCGATCCCTGTAGATTCTAGCTTGTCTAAAATTTACAGCAATCTCACTCTCTGGCTACAATCTACAGTACATGAGAGCTTGAATGATTCTCTACAGTAGCTACCTTCGTTCCCGATGCTTTTTCCGGCACACTCGTCTGCTGGAGATGCTATTTGAGAGATACGGTGTAGAGAGAGAGAGAGAGAGATCATGGCTGATGAATCCAACTACTGTACATAATAAGGCTGACTAGATTCCTTATCCAGACAGAGAGCAGCCAGTGCAACTAACTCGCCTCACCGAATTGTGCATTTTCATTGCACCAAGTGTCAATCCTTCCGAGCTTCTTCTTCATTCATTCTTCGGAACCCACGCAATCTTTGACTGCTCAAATGACCTGACAGCTGTTTCAGGAACGCCGTGGAAGGGTGGAGCCAGGAGGACCCATTCAGTTGCTGGTCGTTAAGTTACCACGTACTGTAATTAGACTTATGGAATTCATCAATTTTTGTTGCAGGTAAATACCAAATATGGTTGCTTCAGAATGAAAAAATGACACATTATAGGTGGTCAAAGCAAACATATGTAGTTTTTTCATTCTGAAACTACTGTATATACAGACAGTAAAACTAAGTTGCTTTCAACCAACAACTTCACTCACTGAAAAGGGCCACTGGGCGGATAACGTAAACACGTAGATAGCTGGGGAGGATTGGTGGAGTGTCATTTGAAGCAACCATTCACAGAGCTGCAAAAAGCAACAAATAGAAAGAAAAGGCTAGGCTAGCAACATAGAAAGCTGTGTCCACCCAACTACATACTACGAAGCATTCGGAAAGTGGTGGTCCAAACTCTGCAGATCAGTTCAGTTTCAGGCTTGGTGTATAGGTGTTTATTTTTCAAGCTAGTTCCGGAGTTCCCATGGAAGTTCTAACATCAGCAGGATCAGGTGCACACAATTAATGGGGCACAGTTTCTTCAAATTCTCGATCAGGGGATGAAATTCCTGGATCAATATGCCGTGGAAATCCACACGAACAAAGAGTCTGTTGGCAGGGGTGACTTTACTAACTATGCCACATGTTACACAATTACTGATTGCCACCATTGATTGACTCGATGATGGCCAAGTCATTCAGTTGTTGGATTTCGTTCCAAAGCAGCTTATTGCAATTCTCTCGTTTTGGGACTGTAATTGACTTTGGCTCAGCTATGTCGGTAGTCCTCTGATGAGTTAACAGGATGTTGGAGATTGAAGGAATGAGGCTTCGTGCACGGGAGGGATACTGGAGTAGCAGTATTTATTGTTCTCAAGTGATAATGGGTTTCAGATGTTCTCATTGTTGGACAGAGCTTGCCATGTGGCACACTCACATTCTTCAACAACTGGAGGAGTTGACATTCATGATCCCCTTTGAATGAGTTGGGTGTCAACGTTGGAATGGAAGGAGGTGGATATATAACAGTTTTCAACGTTAAAATTTCCTTTCCACGCTTACAGCAATGGAACTTTACTGGTATTCCTCTGTTAGAAAAGTGAGAGAAGGTTGAAGATGGGGCTTCAAAGGATCCACGAGAAATTTTCTGCCTCCTAAACTCTGAAATCCGCTGATGGCCTAATGGGAGGACATAGGGAACTCCCAGAGTGCTATTTCAAGCTCTTTTGTTATGCCGATATAATGAAATTGACAACAAATCAAAGTGACCATATTTACCGGTAAGTCGTTTGGTTTTTATGCAGTGTGGTATTTACGGATTTGCGGATTTACTCAGACCTCTATTGGCACCCATACATTTGCAGTCAGTTGGAGATATATCAACAAGTGCTGCTATGCTTAACTGCTATGGTAGTGGCAGGAAGTAAATTGTGTCAGAATAAGCTTTGAACATTGCGTTGAATTGCAACCATGTGAACCGGATCGGACTCCTGGCATCAGTTGTGCACTGCTTGCCTACATTCAAGTTGAGTTCCGGAATCTGCTTCCCAAGACCCTACACTTTACATCTAGATTGAGATATGGACTAGGAAACAAGCCAGAGCATCAATGGTCATTGGAAATAGTCTACATCAAAAGCTGGTTCACCACTTCCCTTTCTATGTATGAAAGGAGAACTTCTGTCCATGTCCAGACCAAAATTTGACTGTGAGTGACCGATTTAGTGACGGCTTTTGATAGTGACAAGTCCTTCGTTTAGACAGATTATGGTATATAACTTGAGAAAGTAGATATGCAATATACATTAGTGAAAGGATTGTTGATGCACACTACGGGATAAGTAACCAGGTTGATGATGGAATTTTTTCAGCCTTCTGAACTCAAGGTTGCTCCGAATGTGGGACTGAAGCCTTCAGTTTTCAGGGAAAGATTTGAGACGATACTCGAGGTGGACATCTACAGAGCATTTATGCTTCTTTTCGGAACCGTGTAAGTTAGATTGGATTAACAAATTCTTTGAAGCCATTGTATCCTTCGACAGGCTGCAGTTTCCATACCCTTCCTATTAGACTGTCTTCATTCTTAATTGTAGGATGCACAATTCAGCCAGTGTTTGAATTCTTTCTGGAGTTTTAGGAAAAATAAAATTCGACTGATGCAATATCTCAAATATTTCCTAAGATTTTTTCTTCTTCCATACAAAATATGATTGAGGAAATAACTTCCCAATAGTTTCGGCATCTATCTTCAGGATTATTTTCCATCGACCTTACCCCCCGGATATGATACAAGTATTGCAACGATCATGGCATTTTGAGGTAAGAGACTCCTCTTCCTGTTGGTTACTTGGATAGCTTATTGCCCGCATGGGCAGGCTATGAATAGGCTACACCGTATATGAATAAAGTAAATGTTACTGACAAGTAAATATTTAGAAAATAGAGGAACAATAGAACGAACCCCTCTTGCAATACAACACCACCAAAAAAGTGCAAGGTTTCATTGAGAAAATATTTGGATGGCATTAGTATTTAGCAAGAACAAACTGAATAAAAAAGTGAGGACGAAAAACTTGCGACCAATGAAATCGTGACGCATTTTGCAATTAATACAAGAGATACCAATGTACAACAATTGCAAAGTAAAAAACCAACCCCTGACTTCACAATATTGTGTATGCACTCAAACTCTAAATAAATTAATTTACATTCTGAAGGATTTTTACGCAGTGCTGATTTTCTTGGTGGTCAACTAATTGGTGACCACAAAGTTTGCTCGAACAAAGGCACCAAGCACACATTGACAGGCATATTCATGTTGGAAATTTGCGCTCACTCCTCAATGTGGCTGCTCACCTGGTTCTAAAGCTGTTACCTTCGTTAGGATTATATTCTGCCTTCATCCATCCCCGCCCTGGTCTCGTGTATATATACATGTTCTCCTACCTCCTGTATCATCTGAGATTAGTACACATAGAAGTTAGTAGAGCTTTTGCTCTAGTTTGAACAGGTGATTGTGAGACTCATCTTTCTACATGGTATTAGAGTGAACTACAGAGGCAGAGAGAAGCATAGCTCATGAAGTTCACTAGGGTCCATCGATTCTGAGGCATAGCTTGTGAAGCTCACCAGGGGCCATCGATCCTGAGGCACAATTAGAGCGGATCACCAGGATCCATCGTTCTTGAAGTAGAGAATAGCTCACCGGGGTCTATCGATCTAGGGCTCGTTTTTCCCCTCAAGCAAAGTGATACATTAGATCCATCAATCTACTTGACACCTCCATAGTAGTTAGACGTGCCCTGGTTCCTGTCGACGGCAGCAAGAACATAACGATAGATCAATATGGGCAATAGAAACATTACAATTGGTGATACTAACAAACTTACAGGAAGCAACAACTACTACATCTGGAGCTTGAAGATGCTCGCCATCCTATGGAGGGAGAACTGGTGGCGCCTCACCGAGCACAGTTTCAACCCGAAGGCTTTTCTAGCAAACCTCGAAGAACGAACATTCACAGAGAATCAGTTGGAGACCACCAAGGCAAACGCAATCTCAACACTGATCTTATCAGTAAGCGATGACCTCGTCGACACTATCGCTGAATTCACTGATCCAGCTTTGGCGTGGGCAGCTTTATGATCCGCTTTTCAATCCGGCGATCAAGCTTAGATCTTGATTCTTACCAGCAAATTGCTTTCAACCAAGCTAATAGAAGGAGGATCGATAGAAGACTACATCAAAAAGGCCCGAGAAATCAGGAACCGATTGACTAGCATGGGCGAACCGATCACAGACAAGACTATGATTCAAATCATACTCAACGGTCTACCTCGAAGTTATGAAAGTACGATCCAAATACTAACCCACTTAAACGTTGACATGACGTTTGAACATGTATCCTCAAGCCTACTCATTGAGTGACACCGGCAAGAGCATCGAGTGTTACAACTGGGCCATGAAGAAGCACTCGCAGCCACCTTCGAACACAAGACATCCCTGCAAGACAACCTATACCCCAGAGGCCGAGGGGGGCGAGCTGCACCAAGACCATACCCAGGCCGCCAAGGCCCGTTTCTCGGACAAGGTATGTGGCCACCCCTCATTTGTTACAACTGTGGCCACATTGGGCATTTTGCTCGCTACCATTAGAAGAGAAATCAAGCTTCAAAAGGGTTGTGAGTTATTTTCAAGTTCTCAAACTTGGGAGCTTCATTGAACTAAAAAAAAAGTCACACACAGGCAGCTGAGGTAGTAGGGAAACTGCCATGTCATTTGAGGAAGAAATAATTTATTAAATTAAAAAAATAAAAATAAAAACGAACTAGCTAAACTTCACCGTCTGGCTTGTACAAGCTACTGTACCTGGTTGGCCAGCCACCTGGCCTGTGCAGGCCAGCTGCCTGGCCGATCGGTTGCTTGGTTGGCCATCTGGCCAGCTCTTTTTAATTTTTTTTTAATTTTTTTTAATTTCTAAATTAAAAAAAAATATTGTTCCCAAGAGTGGGGAACAAGCTTGAAGCAGTCCCTTCAAGGGCTGAATTTTTTCCTAATGTGCCGCCAATAACGAACAAATAACTCTTTCTATCCTAATCTTAGGAATCACTCATTTGCAAACTCAACCGAATTCTTTGATGCCACATTATCCGAGTACTGGGGGGATTATGGATATTGTCCATGGTACATGGATAGTGGAGCATCCACTCACATAGCTTCAGATAGTCAAAAAATAGAGATCATAGACCCTAGTACCTCCACCATCAGACTTCAGGAAGTAAAAACTAGTGGGAGTGAATCGCATCTAGTCAGAGCCACTAGCACTTCATCTGTGCAGACCTAGGGAGGAGCAATAAAGTTTAAAACAAGTTAAGTATGTCCCGTCCATGGAGAAGAACCTTATCTCTGTTGGTTCTTTAGCTGATAAAGGCAGCGCTGTCGTCTTTTCTCATGCTTGTTGTTGGATACTTGACAAAAACAGGAAAATAGCTGCTATAGGAAGTTGGGATTATACAAATGGACTTTACTCACTTGGTCAAAAACTACAAGCAAATACTGCAATAATTCAAAATAGTGCACTCTTGTGGCATAGGCGCTATGGTCACTTAAGCTACCCAAGCTTATATCATCTTTTCCACTACAACAGAGTAACAGGACTCCCTCCTATTCAGTCTACGCTTCATATACGCAAACATTGCCTAACTGGACAACAATAGTGGAAGAAATTTCTTAAAACTTCGTTGTCCAAAGCATCCAAAGCTGGCGAGATTTTACATTCCGACTTAATAGGCCCGATATTGACACCAACTCTAGCAGGTTCAAGATATATCCTTGTCTTCACAGATGATTTTTCCCGCGAAAGTTGGGTCTATTTTTTGAAAAGCAAAGACCAAACATTTTCATTCTTCCGAGCTTTCCTTGCTAAACTCTACACCGAAACTAGCAACAATCTATGTATACTACGCACAGATAGAGGAGGCAAATTCACATCACACAAGTTTTCTAATTTCTGCAACATGCAAGGTATCCAACGGCAACTCACCCAAGCTTACATCCCGCAGCAAAATGGCATAGCAAAACGCTACAACTGCAAAAACGCTACAACCGCACCATTATAGAACGCGCCTGCAGCCTAACAACACAATGTAATCTATCCCTTTTTCTATGGATCAAAGTAGTTTCCACGGCGAATTATCCTGTTAATCGAAGCCCTACTCGCGCCAACGCCGGAATAACTCCTGAAGAAAGGTACACAAATCAAAAACCCTCAATAAGTTATTTGAAGATCTTTGGCTGCCTAGCTTACTATCACATCCCGGGGGAAACTAGGACAAAACTTGAGAGCAAGAGTAGACCATGTTTCTTTCTGGGATATGATACTCAAAGCAAGGCCTATAGAGCCCACGACACCCAAATTAGAAAGATCATTATCACTAGGGATCTCACTTTTGATGAAACCACCATCAACTACAATTACTTTACCATTTGAAGAGACAGTCACACCCATCATGGTCTTCCCACTAGCATCAACCCCAGATAGTGAAATTGACGACCCAATAGCACCTATACAACCATCCCAACTCCCTGTTCACCTGGATAACCTTTTTTTCAAATAACCTGGATAACATCCCACCACCCATAGACCATCATGATCAAACCCCAAACGTAGGACCCAACACCCCGTCCCCACCACCTTCCCCAGCTCACTTTGAAATCACACCAACTCCAACCCAATTGCCCTCTACCCCATCTCGTAGCTATCCCGCTTGCCACCGCATACCATCCATCAGGCTGAGAGAATTCTGGACATTTACCAACGAACTCTTAGATGAACCTTTAAACTACTCCCATGCAAACTCAAACCTCATGTGGAAATTAGCAATAGAAACAGAAATCAACTCCATACACCGCAACCACACATGGAAGGTAGTAGACAAACAACCCCACATGCGACCAATCACGGCAAAATGGATCTATAAGGTCAAGAAGGGAGCTATAGGGCAACCAAAGAAACTAAAGGTTAGAGTAGTTGCTCAAGGCTTCCAACAACAAACAAAAATTGACTACAACGAAATTTTCTCTCTAGTGGTCCGTTGGTCAACCATCAGACTTATCTTCGCCCTTGCTGCAAAACACAACTGGCCTCTCCACCACATGGATGTGGTTACCGCCTTTTTAAATGGCAAGTTAGATGGTGAGGTCATCATAGAAATATCTGACGGATTCCCTAGCGCAGGTGATAAAACGAAAGTCTGTAAAATCAAAAAGGCATTATATGGCCTCTGCCAATCATCGAGAGCTTGGTACCGCACCATTGATGAATGGCTCACCTTACAAGGACTATCACGCAGCTCCTCTGACTCGAATCTCTACTTCCTACACCAACACAACAAAATTACAATTGTATTGGTATATGTCAATGATCTCCTGATTACCGGCAGTGACTCTGCAAAAATTTCAACCCTGAAGACGGTCCTACACCACCAATTCAAAATGACCAATCTCGGTACTGCAATCAATTATTTGGGTACAGAAGTTGAACACCATACGTCCAGCCTTTTTCTCCATCAATAGACATACATCCAACGCATGCTAGAATGTTTCGGCCTGCAAAGCTGCAATCCAACAAAACTACCAATGGATCCTAAACTCCAACTTAGTCGAGACACTAGAACCCCACCCGCTGATCCCCACCTATACCGATCAATGGTAGGCAGACTAATATTTGCAACTAACACTCGCTCCGACATCTGTTTTGTAGTTAGTTCAGTTAGCAAGTATATGGACATGCCACAACAAACCCACCTCACAACAGCCAAACATATCCTATGCTACCTAAAAGGCACCATGGACTATGGACTGTACTTTCCTCACAACAACTCCAACATATTCCATACCTACGCTGATGCTGATTGGGGACGCGATATCGACTCACGGCGATCAACATCCGGCATTCTTCACAAGCTTGGAAACTCGAGCATCACTTGGTCAAGCAAACTCCAACCGACGGTCTCCCTGTCCACCACTGAAGCAAAGTATCGCATATTAAGTGAAGCTGCCAAAGACATCGTCTACCTACGCTGTATGCTCAAAGAACTAAGAAAACCATACCAACAGTCCACTTCTATATCCAATGACAATCAATCATGCATAAAACTCGTGAGTAACCCAGTACTCCACTTTCGGACAAAACACATGAGTATTCAAGACCCTTTTATTTGTGAAAAAGTTCACAACCAAGACATTACACTGAAATTCGTACCAACTTCCCAACAACAAGCCAACTACCACACTAAACCTGTTACACTACTCCAATTCGTGATCAACCGATAGAGCACAGGCATTTATCTCCTTCCATCAAGTTGATGTTTCTCACAACACCGGAGGAAACACAGAATTTATCTCATTCCTAACCCTAAACCTATCCTTGACCTAGTCCGGCGTGAACCACCCATCAATCCACAAAACCCGCTTAGTAACCTTGTGCTTAAAGTCAAGCGCCTTCTTACTCTTCTTGCTCATGCGGTTATCCCACCAAGCATCCAGATCAGCGAAATACTCCTGCCAGATCATGTCGTCCACCCTCACTTCTGGCGCCACAACCTACTCCAAAACTGCACCAACTCGCACCACGGCCCCGTATTGACTTCACCAACCAGTAGAGAATGTGGTTCAAGACCCATTTGCTTCTCCAACGCACCAACAAAACGCTCAACCACATTATCAAAGCTCCCACTTGTGCCTGCAAATAGACCGCACAAACATACCATCAAACCACTTTACTTCAAGCCCACTCATCACCAACGCTCGCCTCTGAGTCTTCCTACTCACCGCGGAAAACAATTCTATTTGTTCACAAATCAACACCAATGCCTCTTCCGGTAACCATGCCCCTTGTGCCATCCTCGTCGGCCCAAGATTAACACTCTTCCGCCCCGAGTCATAAGTGAGGGGGGCTGTTGGAAATCTACGCTCACTCCTCAGTCTGGACGTTCACCCAGTTCTGAAGTTGTTACCTTCGTTAGGGTTACATTCCGCCTTCATCCATCCTCGCCCTGGTCTCGTATATATATACATGTTCTCCTGCCTCAAGTATCATCTGAGATTAGTACACATAGAAGTTAGTAGAGCTTTCGCTCCAGTTTGAACAGGTGACCGTTAGACTCATCTTTCTACAATTCCATGGACGGGATGTCCGGAAGACTTCACAACCGTGGTAAACATAGGTCCTATTTGTTGAATGTTCAAGAATTCAATGAAGAATTTTAACGATTCTAACTATAGAAAGCAAAAACTAGTTCAAATGTTTCATATAAAACCACTCGAAAATAGTGGAATCCATCACGTCGGTATAGTATACTATAAAAATCTTATTAGCACACAATACCGATGTAATAGATTCCACTATACTACCAGAAGTAGACTCTTCTGTATGTAGTGCCTTTGCTTGAAGAGCAGGGAAGTATTCTCTCCTGACTTCAACTCTGTCTCCGCCAAAGTACCGGTGCTCATGTTCTCTCACTAAAACCAATTTTGCTCAGGTTCAATTTGCTCAGAGCTTCGACACCTAGGTTTGGAAGAATTTCTCAACTTAAAAGGCAACAACTTTAATGGCGTTTGGTGTAAATTTTCCCTCAAATTTTGTTGTTGTGATCGCCCTCCAACATCCAACACTCCTGGTAACATTTGATCTCTGGCTAGAGCTCGATCTGTTGTTCACATGGTCCAACTAGAGTTGGGTGCCAACATACCATGATGGTAGTAAGGTGGGTACACCCCAAACCGTCACTTTTTACTACTGAGCCTAGTTGCTATTATGAAACTGGTCAAATTTTCACATATTCATGTTGGCAAGTGAAAGGAGGTTCCAACGCACCAAAGAACGCCACATTTGGATATTGTATGCAAAAGTTATTAAGGGTCAAAGTTCGTTTCTGAAAGCGCTCCATCCAAATCAATATATAACTGAAATTCGAAATGTACAAACCTTCTAGATGGCGCTTTAAGGTCAAGTGCCATTTAACAACATACTACCTTATTCACTAATTATACAAAGAATTGCCAGTGTGAAGTTTACATGTGTCCATGTTTCACCGTAGTTTGTGTTACTTTTGTTATAACACTCATTTAAGCACAAAAAACATCATGAACCATAGGTGGTTTTCTTCTTGAGATTGTGTGCCCATTGTGTGTTGTCTTTTGAGTGGATAGTGAGAGAATGTGAATTTCAGAGGAAAAACATTGAAAGGGGTACACAAATCATTTTCAAAGGGGTAAGGTAGCAACATCCACAAGCGTCAATGTACCCACAACCACCACCTCTAAAATCTTGAAAAATCCTAAAAAGTAAATATTAGATGTGACTACAAGGATGTACTACATCTGAATATCAAATCTTAGTATTGGTATTAGGTGCATATATAGTGGGTTCTTTAAAAATTCACAACTTATATTTACAGTGTCCAAAAAATACATTTGAAAGTGCACTAGAATTCTTTTTCTTGCTAATAGGGTCCAATAATTTGTTGCATGTCTATTATAGACATCATGTCCCAAACCCTTAAATTGACGGTTATGGGTGTTGCTACCTTACAAGTGGCATTCAACCATTGAACTTTTTCAAAAAATGTGAAAAGGGGGCACATGTGTCACTATGCCATTGATTGAAAACTTGACATGGGTGTTTGTGATATACCCCCCCAAATCCCATACTTGTATTTTTATGACATTTGCTTCATTTGCAAACTATATGGGACAATGTATGATTGTTTTTGTAAGGCCATATTTGTAGGTATATATCTCATGTATATACCATATATATTTCATACATATTTCACATGCTGTACATATTCAAGATTCTATATCTGTCTTGTATATCCATATCCGTATTCCATATACATCTTATGTATCTATATCCATATCCATATTCCATATACATCTTATGTATCTATATCCATATCCTAGAGTATTCGTATCCATATACCAAAGTATCCATATCCATATTCCAAAGTATCCATATCTGTATTTTTTATTTTTCAAGATCAACGGATTTGGAGGAGGGGGGGGGGGGGTTGTTTGCAAGACTAATAACTCTCATTAGATGTTTTATTCCTACTTTGGAGAGCTATGAGTTCCCAATCTGGAAACTAGCCGAAATTGTAGTCCGCGAGCTACGTTGATGTGGCACAATGACTGCCACATCATTTTTTTTGAAAATAAAGTAAAATATAATTTTTTTTTTCATTTTAAGAATTTTATATTTTTTAATATTTTTTTTGAAAAATATTTTTTTTGACATTGGTGTTTAATGAGGCTTGTGGGAACGGAGTTGGGAACATGCCTGAAACAGCCTTCTACCCCCCGTATCTTATTTAATGCGATTTTAAGAAGGAAGTGTTAATTGCAACTTGAACCTAGATGCATGAGAGGAGATAGTGCAAAGGCTAGGAGCAAGAGGTCTATTGTTTTATACCATTTCTAAATTCCAAAGCTTAGCAAAACAATCCCACCCCAATATTGTTAGAATGTCACCAAGTAAGAACTCCATGAGTCCACACTGCAATATTGCATAGATTAGTTCTGAACTACACAACTTTGTTTTGCGCGGACTTTAATTAAATTGACAATTTTTAGATAAAATGGCAAAGGTTAGCACAAATATTTTAAATGTAACCATGAAACGATGTTCAAGGCACAAAGTCTCTTGCTGGATGTCTCTGTTACAATAGAAACAAAGAATGCACCTATTGGTCCAAAAACTGAATCATTTTTGGGAGAGTACATATATACACATATATGCTTGGACACACATATATACCTGGACAATACATATATACACATATATACCTGTAATGTTGGAAAAAACGTTTGTACATCTCATTAAAGTAACAATTGGAAATCTGCCAATTTGATCGAAATGCCTCACTTTGACATGCAATACCAACTCTTCAATTTGTATTCCTTCATGCACAGTGTGTTCGGTCAGGCCTATCAACCCTGGTTATGGGAGAGCCTCATTAGTATGGAGAATTCTAGGACCAATCACAACCTACACAGCTTCCAACATTACACACCTGGCCCTCAGAAGACAACCTCGATGTATGAAGGTTTATCCAACATTACACACCCTCAAAAGACAACCTTGATCAGTATGAGAGTTTATCTTGTTGGCTACTGACTGTGCTATGAGCAGTACACTGCCACTGGCATTTCACACGGATCCGCCATGCCCAGATTCGGAAGTCTCGGTCTTCCTAACGGGATTCCTGGTTGTCTGGACTCCTGCAACTGAATGAGTGATAATCGTTTTAGAATGGAGCACAGTTCACATTATTACACTAAATTTTTTATGTGCACTTGTTCCTTATTTATGAAGGGTGGCAACGCATCAACGAATGCATTATTTGGAAACAGGATGCAAAACTTATGACGATTCAAAGTCTTATTGGTAGATGACCTAAAACCAACCAATATATGGTGATTACATCCTCCTAATCAATATGTACCCCATTTCGAAGAGTTTACCGTGACAATTATGGGTGTCCCTACATTCGGTATCTCCTCAAACAGCGAATGCAATAGTCGAGGCCACAGCCACATGAATATCATGTAAAGTTATAGACGATACCTATTTGTGAAAAATGAAATTGCGTCACAATTGAATGTATTCATTTTGCATCACATTTTGCACCACCTAATTGATGAGTTCTGTGACATTACAATTGCGATGTCAGTCATAACACCAAACACGAGGGGTATCTTCACATGAGAGGTTTCTGTTTAGAAAGTAAAAAGAACACTCTCCAAGTATCTCAGAACACGCACTCTCCAAGTTTCTGTACAATTAGAGTTCTAGGAACGACTATAGTCACCATACATATGCTCAGTACTATTGGAAAAACAAGAAGACAATTACACACACCGGATCCAGGAGACGCAGGCACTTGGACTTTGAGGAATAAAAATCACCGACGGGAACTTCGATATTATTGGGAGGGAACTGGTAAGTGACAACAATTGCTTGAAATACTAACGAATTCTTTATATTCTGCGCGGTTAGACAATCTCAACGCCTCCATGAGAAACAGATGCCTATTTAGATATCAAACAATTTCAAGCTTTAGACCTAAACCATTTCCGAGGAGGAGAATCCGACCATACGCGAAGACCGCTGGTGCCAGATTTCAAAACTCGAAGATTCGCACCGCAATTCTAGTTCACCACATCGAGCACAATCTTCCTGGACTTGATGGGAGACCATTTAAACCTCTTGTAATACGCAGCCTGAAGCAATGCCAACGACAGTACAAAAATCCACTTCGCTCCGGCCAGCTTGCGCTCGTCCATCTCCGGCTCCGCTGCCCACGACAAAAATGTCACAACGTCCTTGGCCATCTGTGACTCCGACGCCGGGGTTTCGTCCTCATACTCCACCCCCCCGTCCGTCAGCATCTTCGGCATCGCAATGGCACCCCCTGGGAAGTACGGGTTGTAATGCAACCCCTCCCGCACGGATACGCCGTGAGGCGGATCACGGTACCCTAGCAGCAACGCAAACACATAATTCTGCCCGTCGTGACGCGCCTTGGTGATCAAGCTCAAATCAGGAGGATAAGCTCCTCCATTCGCGAATCGTGCAGCGGATTCGTTCGGATACGGCGACTGGAAGTGGTCACTAGGTTTTCCAGGGCGCATGTACATCTCACCTTCATCATTAGGGCCGTCTTCGACTTCCACCTCGGCTGCCAAGCATTTCACCTCGTCTTCGGTATAAGCTACCCCGATCAAGTCCCGATAAGCCACCAAAGAAGCGCTATGACACGCCGCGCACACCTGCTGGAACACCTGGTGCCCTCGGCGGATGGATGCGTGATCGTACCCGCTAAGAATCCCATTGTGCGACCACGAGTACTGCGGGGCCGCCAAGCCGTGCTCGGCCTCATCGGCATACGCCACACCTGCCAAACCTAACAGACCCGTCGTCCCCGCGCCAAGAAGTGCAAGACCTCGTAATCCCCTGACGCCCAAACCCTCACCATGAGCCTCTTGCTGCTGCCCGGCCTGCGTCGCGGCGCCCAAAGCGCGAGGAGGGACGCTCTGGTGCGGTGCACGCGCCGCTCGCCACAACGATCGCGCTGCCGCTCGACCCGCCATCGCCACACTCGAACTCGGCTAACCCTAGAATTCCGAATGTGGAGTTGTTCTGATTGCAAAAGAATTGACAGGAGCTTCGGGGACTCGTGCCTAACACAGGCTGAAGGGGGAAGAAGAAGACGACGATGACGTCGACGACGTCCGACGGGTGTGTGGTTCTCGTCGAATCTCTGTGGCGTTCGTCGTTGGGGATCGCTAATTGTTGTAGTGAGTCTCAGTTGTAAAACTCCAGGCAGAGCATTTTCTTAAAAGCAATATTTTGCTCAAAAGCGATACAGTTGTCTCGAGGGAATATTTGGCAACATATTTCCACTTTGGCAGGGCATGAAATTTTAGAATTGATAGAGAGGCCATATTATCTACCGTTCTGTGTAAACTTTCATTGGACATGGCCCAATCTCTGGACTGCCTCCTTGACAAAGGCAGAATTGTACCAAGCCCTTCTTCAAATGGCAAATGGTCGCAACCCAGGTCCTAACGGCATCACTGTCAAATTTTATCACTGCATTTGGGACATGCTAGGTGAAGATTTCACTGTAATATTAAATTCTTCCATTGTTCAAGGGCATTTCCCTCTAGATTTGACCTTGGGGATTATTGTGCTTCTATTCAAAGTTGGGGATCATACCGATCTCTCCAATTGACGTCCTATTACACTATTAAATGTTTCCTACAAGATTGTTACCAAAGCCATGCAAATTAGATTAAGGTAGGTGGCTCAAAAAGCGACACTTTAAGGGCTGATAGGACTTTTTGATATGTTTAAGAGGCACAAAAATATTTTCCCTTATTTTTCACTTGAAGAAGAATTGATGTGGAATCTAACACAAGTGGTTTCATATTTTTCGGAGCATTTATGAATTACTTATGAGTTTCCAAAGAATTCTGCCATAGGTACCTATTTGTGATCCTAGGCCTTGCAAAACCCACACACTCGTGGTCTGAAAAAAGATATGGTGTGACCAAAAACAAGCAGTGAAGCATTGAAAAAGTAATACTTAAGGCTCCTAAATGTGACCTTTACTAAACTGAAGCCCTAAACGCCCTAAGGAACCAATATACTTTTAAGTCCAATTCAAAGTGCTGTAACTTTTGCATCCAATTTCCAAATTCAATAAAACTTGTTGGAAGATTTGCGCTCTCTATTCTAGTTTGTGTGATAAAATTTTCAGATCAATTCAAGTTTTACTGATTATTTGGGAGCCAATCGAAGTTCACAAGTTCAATTTGAGTTAACCAAAATGCATTTGGTGGCTGCAGCTTTGGGGGCTTCTATCTCCTTCATTCTAAGTTTGTTTTCAGTAAAATTTGTTGGGTTATGTTCTCCTTGAAGTCTAATTATTGTGGTAAGATTTTCACGTCAATTCAAGTTGTTTTGAATGTTTGAGAGCAATTCGAAGTTCTAAATCCCAACATTCTTCAATCACAGTGAACTTTGGCGGCTTATAACTTCTTCATACAAGGTCCGTTTTCAATATTTTTTGTTGGAAAAGTTGCGCCTACTAGTCTAGTTTGTCCAGCTAAAATTTCATATCAATCCAAGAATTAATGAGTGACTGAGAATCATTTTAGTAAAAGGATGTTGAACCGTAAATGTGTTTCTTGCAAAAATGAAGTGGACACTTGTCTTGTATCCACTCTTAGTTCGAAATCGACCCACTTTGGCTCTTATTACACCATATCTAAAGTATAAACCAACATCTAACAAACCTTATTAAGCTCTCACATCATCCAAAGTCCATTCCACAATTGCTTAGTGTCCATTTCGGAGCCTCTTGTAGGGATGGTTCCAAGAAGCGGGTTGTAATTCGAGCCACCTACCTTACAACACCTCCTCAAACATATTATTAGTTTGAAGCAGTTTGCATTTCTTCCATTCAGACAGATCCTTGGTAATATACTTCTATAGGAGGGGGCTCGAAAACAGTTCGGGCATTAAGAATCGCCCATAGAAAGGTATTTAAAATCATGCACATAGTTCTTAATATAGAGCAATCTGTGAATGGTGGTAAATGAGGCTTATATGTGCATGGTTCAAGAATACTGAGGCAGTGAAATATAAGACTGTGACATTTCATTTTGCACCTTAAGTAATTTTTGAGTTATAATAAGACAAAATGAATGCACAAAAAAGAATGCATTAAAGTTTTATTAGCAGTAGCCAATGAATGTTCAAATCTGTACAACTTTTTTCTAGAAAAATGGTGCTCTTTGTTGGCTATGTGCATGGGCTGATTTTGAATTCACATGCATGATCATTCACTATGACTTCCATCATTTTCAGCATGTTGTTAAACAAGTCTTGGACTAACTTGGTTGGTTCATAGCTTCATCAGGTGCTATTATTCATGCACCCTCTGAGCAACTTTGCCTCCCTAGTGCACCTTCACTTCATAAAATCATAAGTAATTGAAACCAAGGTACAAAATTCTGGAAAAATAAGGCCTCCTACAGTCTGTAATTTGCCTTCCTATGAAAATTATCCCCATATTTTTTTAGTTCTTACATTTGTGTACAGACCTTCATTTCTTGTTAGATGGTCCATTTCTGAGCCTCTTACCTTACAGTATGAACCCATCAAATGGGCCAAAGACTCTAACCAAGACTTGATATTCCTAAAACTTGACTTTACTAAGGCATATGAAGTTGTGGGATTTTCTCCAACGTGTAATGTGTAAACTAAGAATTCCAAATTCATTCATAAGTCTCATTATGATGCTACTTCATGATGCCTCAACCTTGGTCTTATTGAATGGTAAAGCCACGGACTCTTTGCCTATTCAAAGAGGAGTAAGACAAGGGTGCCCTTTGGCACCCTACTTGTTTCTCCTCATAGAAGAAACTCTTCACATGGCAGCATCTGAGGAACAACGCCAAGGAAAGATATATGGGATTCAACTCCTTGAGAGTGACCTCCAACAACTTGTCTCACAATATGTTGATGACACTGGCATGTCCATCATTGGCAAAAAAGAGGATCTCCACAGCTCTATTACTCTTTTGCACGGATTTGGGTCTGTTGCCGACCTTATTATCAATTGGACTAAGAATGTCACCTATTGGTTTTCCAAACACATCAAGCCAATTTGGACTGAAAGCTATGGTCTAACTTGGAGTCTACAAGGCTCAATATCTAAGCTACTAGGAACTCCATTTGGTATTAATTTAGAAACCACCAACATAGATGGTTTTCTTCAAGATAAAATCAAGAAGAAATTATCCTCTTGGACCTTGCAACGCCTCTCACTTGCATGTAGGGCCACTATTGTCAATGCCGTACTTTTATTTACCCTATACTACTTTATTGTCATATGGTGTGGTTGCATTTAGGCAATTTGCTCTATCCAAGGTAGTTTGAGGAACTTCTTATGGAGTGGCACAAAGCACGGGTAGCTTGGGATGATTTTTGTCTACCAAAAAATATTGGCGGTCTCAAACTCGTTGACCTGGAAGTCTATCTCACCACCTTATTAGCTAAATGGATACTATTTGCCATAAAGCTAGGTATATCTAATCTAAAAACCCTATTTAGATATAGGATTCACAGGATGAAATCCCATACAAAAGTTAACTTTTGGTATCCATCTGAATCTTGGCTTATAGTCCACAATCCCTCAATCATGCAGGGTTCTCGGGTTTTGAATAGAATTACTACCACATAGTGCCAAATAGTTAAACATATAGAGCCTCTCCTTCCATTTAGTGCAGATGAAGCCCTCGACACAAATCTATGGTGGTCCACAACCTTTATTGGAGCTAATTTCCACTTTTCCTTAGAAAGAGCCAAAATTTTACTACAAGGAGGTCTTTGTAAGATTTGTGGAACTCACAACTACATTCTTCAACTCTTGGACACACATTACATCTCATTTCTTCCTTTTAGACATTGAAAGGCAAAGCTAGCTCCACCTTATCTTTCTTGTCCCACTAGATTGGATCCACATGCTCACTATGAATTTTGATTCCGCACAGATCGATAATTGGATGGGGCTATTTTCACACAGGTTGAAGACCTTGTCCCCATTTTCGCTTGGAAAAACAATATCCTTGACAATAGAATCCTACTTCATCAACTCCAAGTTTTTATCCTACTAGTAGAGTCTTCAAAGATGAATATTGGACCCATCTCTAGCCAATTGGTTGCCCTCCCCCCATCATCTAGCCTCAAAACCTACTCCAGTTTCATATACAGGATCCGCATATTGAAACTAGACAAAGATCGTAAACGTGCTCCTCTCTTCCTCTCCTCTAGAGTTATTTGATCTCTAGAGTTTGATCATGTGAGGTGGCTATGGGACGATGGCAGCCGTCTTTCGAACTACTCTACATCTTTGGAGCATCTCCTATTTACCAGAAATCGCCAGATTAAGAGGTCAATTTCGTCTAAGTAAATCAACTACCTCCCCCCTCCTTCTCTCCAGATTGGAAAAAAGTCTGGCATAAGGCAAGATTCCAAAAGGAGGTAACCTTCATGTGGTTTGTTTGGCATAATGCAGTGGCGGTACACTCATGGCATGCATGAATTGCACGAGGCATCGACACTTTGTGCAATTGTTGCTCCAATGCTAGTGAAGAAATGCCAACACACCGATTCTTCTCATGCCCCAAAGTGCAAGAAATATGGGACTATGCACTGTCATTATGGATGCCTTCCAATCTTTGGGCCCTTTTGAACACCTCGATTTCTCCCAATGTGTTTTCAGTTTGTCAATTCCGCGGAGATTTCTTGATATCCATACTATCTGGTCCTTTCTCCGTGGCTCTTCGCTATGGATCATTTGAATATCACGCAATAGCAAGGTGTTTACTCAAACACAATGGCCCAGGGACCTCGTCCAAGAAATATTGTGGAATGCCTTACTCAATTCTAGTTGAGTGGCACATCTCAAAGCTAGTAATAGTGTCCAAAGGTGTCCTCAATACATGACCAAAATTTGGGACAAATTTGATCACATCTAGCTTCGATCTACCATCCTTGCTCGTAGGCACGACTTCCATGTTATCTGGATCCTCCCCTTTGTAATTTTCTACAGTGGTCGATCTTTTATTTTGTTAGATCCGGGTTGTGTCCTTTTGTTTCTTATTGTTTGTCTTTGCTCTTATCTCTTTAGTGACTAGCCTCATGTGGCTTGATTGTCACTCTATTTTGTATTTTCTTTTTAATGCAATGGTTTTTCCATTTGTTCAAAAAAAAAGATTGGAATTGCAAAAAAAATTTAGGATGATATTGCTCTTTGGAGATGAATGCACACATTTTTTGTTGGATAGTTTCAAATTTCATCCATGTATATAGCTTCATCACTCTAACAAAGATTAGTACTTGAAGGGTCACTATCTTATATTTTTTATGTACACATATATTACTTGGGTATTATTGTTGGACTAAATATTACATTGGTGTTCTTTTGTTTTTTGGAGCCCTAAAATTATTAAAAGAATTCAAAATTAGCATAATTTTTGGCATGCTATTGATACTAATATTTCTCCAAATGAGGATTTAATACAAGGCTATCTTATTTATGACTACAATTTTTTTATTGACAACCTTGTTTTTTTCATAACACACTTTCAATGGACAATAATTCATAATTTTAGGTCTTTGTGAATTGAAACATATGAGGGTCCGAATAAGATAAAATGACATGACTAAATGCCACATACAAGACATACAAGAACATAAACATCTCTAGTCTAATATCTTTTTACATAGAATAAAATGTAACACAACAAAGTATCCAAGCATAATGCCCAACTTCAACAATGCTTGAATTTGCCAAAGAACAACTACACTAATGTAATATTCAAAGCCTCAATATACCTTAAACCTCCATTTCATTGCAATTTTGAGTAAAAATTAAGTCATACAACAGTAAAAGGCATTGGTGGGTCTAAACTTTAGGGTGCATTAACATCATACAAACTATTATAACTACTAGCATTTACAGAAAAATCCATCAAACACTCAAAACTTGCATACATCCACATTCCTATGCATTGTAGTTAAAATTGGTGTACATTAACAAATACACTAGCCTCTACAACCTGCTTCTTTAATTTTGACCCTAAGTGTCAAGTATGTCTTGCCTTCTTGTGCCGCAATACATTCCAAGTAAACAAGATTCTTTCTTCCCTTTTCTTCCTTTTCAAATGAATCAACATCACTCTTGTAGCTATGTAGGTTACATTGTAATCCCTCGTAATGTGCAAATCTTTAAGTTGAGGGTAGATGCTCAATACTAAAAAAGAAACAAAGATATAAGAATTAGCCCAAACCCTAACTAGTACTTTGTATAATACAATCCTAAGCAGTACACAAAGAGAAGGGTTCAACAAGGGTTGTATACAAATTTGAAAAAACAATCCAAATAGATTTGCAATTAGTAAACCAAACTAACTACCAAATGGAGAGGAGGTGCCTTTATCAAGATATAACTAATACACACAAAGACACACAATGTGCATTGCCCACCATCCACCCAAACCTCCACATGAATAGATGAAAGGTGTATCTTTTCATCCAAAGTAGGCAAAATCCTAAAGTTGTACTCACCCAACAAATAGAAAAAATTTGACACTACCAATAGTAAAGCTACTAGTATATTAGAAATATTTTTGATCTAACATAACCCTACATTATATAGAATATTTTTTGTGGCATAGAAATGATGTTATATTTTTCAACTTTTAATATAATATTTACCAAAAATGAATAAAATGCAAGCTATCTCATGTACTTTTCTAATTTACGCTTGCCCCACTCTCTGCACTTTCCAAAATGGAAAAATAAATCTAGCTCAAAAGACTATATAAATATCCTACTTTTTGTGGTCAGTTTCAACACATATTTGACTCCATTATTTATTTTTATGTCAACAGTCTAATTTTATATTTTGGAATTTCAAAACTTTCATCCATTTCAACAAATTTCAATTTCTTGAGCCAGTTTAGATTCATTTTGGTATGCAAATCAGTACATGCAAATCAGTTTTGTGAAATTGTAAATCATGCAAATCACTTGCTCCAGATGCAGATCAAGCTCACGATGACAAGGCATGAATGTCTTCCAGCTCCAGCGCAGTCCTACACAAAGTCCAACGGTTCTTCATTCTCAACCTTCTAGAATCAAACCAATATCACTTCACAAGCTTCTCAAGAAATTGATTCAATTTGATTTCTAAATCGCAAAACAAACAATGCGGAACAAGACTAGTCATCTGCATAGCAACAACAATGTTTACTCCTTGGCATAAAGCAAATTGGGGTGCACTTAAAGTCAATGCTTCACTTCGATGTTCCCAAGAGGATCAAACTTACAACTCGTAGCAAAGGAGTACTCGTACCGGTGGTAGTCAGGTGTTGAGCGCAAAACAATGAAGAAAATATTAGTATTACAACATGTTGCAATTGCAACAAAACGACACAGAACCAGTGGTTCTCGATTTCTGTTGTGACATTTCGGTCACTGCCAACGTAGTCAACTTAATAAACAAGTGGAATCTAAGCTAACTACTGCACATGTCGAACAGACGACGGTAATCAATCTACTTGGCTACGTGAAAGTGTCAGAGCCATGCCGTGGCATGGCAGATGCCACAAGCAACACTACAGCAGTAAGAAACATGAAGAGCATCCCAACCAGAAGACAATACGTCTTTCGAGATGAGCCATGATACTCCTTAAACAGAACCACACCCCACAACGTTCCCACCAAAGGCAAGGCCTGCAATGCAATAAACCAGTCATCAGTCGATATGGTGGAGGATTTCCAAAGTGATTTCCAAAGGAACAGTTCATATCAGACACTGAAATCAAAACTAACACCTACAATTAATCCCTAAAGAACCAGGAACCGGGAAGCCCGAAATCGCCCTCATGTTCTTTTTTGGCAGTTTTGAGTAGCTCGTAGGAGGGCATTTTGTCTAACTTAATAAATTTTTAGACCAACATATGCAATGTTCTGCACTGATTCTGATGAAATAAAACTTGGTCCCCTATAAACATATAATCAATCCAACTGGTCATTTTAAAACCATGCATATTTCGTTATAGGTTTAAAATAGAAAAACCATGCATATTTCGTTATAGTTAGTACAGAAGAAGTATCATTCACCATCATACGAACATTTTGCTTCAGATGCAGATGATTGACAGGTAAATTGTTTGCGAAATAGGCTAATTGAATTACCTGCACTGCATCTGCTGCAGCATACCCAGCAGCTTGGCCACCCATGAACTGAAACCCATTTCCAATGCCACAAAGTAGGCCTGCAAGGATGGCAATCGCACGCCCTTCGTGGTCTCGCCAATACATAGTCAGCGAGGATTTGGGAATACCCAGGACTGGATGGTAGAGCAAGTACACGTTCACAAGAAGCGAACAAAGCACGAAGGCAGTTGAGAAGTAGAAGAAAGTAGTGTACACCACCAGATGGGGGACACCGGGTTTTAGGAAATGGAATTGATCGTTGGTAGCCACGTTGAACAAAGGAGAGAACCCTGCGTAACATAACCCTGTGAAGAGGGCAATTGCGAGTCCAAACAAGACGCTTTTCCCCTTCACCTTGATTGCTCTGTGGGATTCCAAGCTTCGGAAATAGTCTGCACCAGAAACCACGCTTTGTGATGAAACACTGAAGGAATTGCCACCCGATCTATCCGTGTCTTCGGTATCTGTGACACAGCCGACGAGCTCACGTTCAAACGGTGGAGTTTTCTTGACACGAGAGCCAACAAATTTCCTCGCTTACGAAAAGTTATAAACTCGACAAAACTCATAAGTCCATGTCCAACTGGAGGTCAAGCTCACAAGGTAGAGAAACAGTGACACTGGGTAAGAGATTGTTTAGCTAAGGGTAGGGAGGGCTATTTGCCTCCTTTAGGAGATTGCTCATGTAAGCAGATGTCAAACACTTCTGGGAAAATTTGAGGCAATAGACAATAAGGGCTGTGGTCTAAAATCGAAAAGAAACAATTTTGGGACATTTCTAAAATATCTTATGGACCGTAACAGTTGAAAACCCGAATCACTTATAGCTGTCATCTACAAATCGTGTAGATTTTGTACCTCTATGCGTACCACATTTGGAAGATTTGTTGGAAAACGGAATGGATCCCCGATTATAGTATTGGCTACTATGAGTAAACTTATGAGCAATGGGTTTGCTATGTCCCTACAGGAAAATGTGGGTAAAATACTTGGGGATATATAGCAACAAATCTTTCCTCATCATTTGTTCATACAGTCAAATTCTGTAGAAAGCTATGTGTTTGAAGTCATAAGAAAAGTAATTAGCCAAAATAGCAATCGCTTTTTCAGGTTTTAATCCTCAAATAGTCAATGCTGACCCCTTGGAAAAACAGGAAAAAATCAAGGAGACTGGGTGAAGAACATCCACTCACGAACTTCATGGTTGTTTTTTGGGGTGTTGATCAACAAAGTAGCAAATTCCTCCGAGTCCTTCATGGAGTCATGCTTGTCCTCCGACCTGAGAATGGAGCAACAGTCAATGAAAAGTGAGAAGTTTTGAAATAACCCTTCGTCTCTTCACCGCTCCCAAACTGGTACTTTCATAGACCTAATTGAGTGCATCATGGTATGGTAGGTATTTTTATTAACCCAGATGCTTTGGCTGTGGGTAAGTCAGCAATAGGCCATCCGTGAAGTAAACGTTACCGACAACTACATATTTAGAATCAAATGAATATGACAATGAACAAAAGCTGAGGAGTCAAAATCTACCTATAGTTTTCCTCACCCTATGAAAAAAGTTTTTAAAATTCATACGACATCCTACTAAAACATTTTAGAGCATTGAAATCCTATTGAAAACGGGGACAAAATCTGTGATACTATGAAGGAGAAAGAGAGGCTTACGTTTGAGGAAGATACTCTGCAGATTTGATTTTGGCTTGAATGTCGGCCACATTCGAGGCATGGCAGAATGACCCCAACACCACAGCCACCAGGAAACAAGCCACACCCGGAAACAAAATGCTTGCACGGTTCAACCCATCGTCCAGAAAGTAATTCACAGTCGTCCCTGCGATAGATGATGCATCAAACCCTCCAACATCAAAACAAGCAGTGCAAAAACTACAAAAATGTTGGATTTTCTGCTCTCGAGTGTGGATAACCAATCATAACATTCAAAACATCAGAACTTTGAGCACCCCAAACGGTACTTATCATGTTGGATAGTGATCAACAAGAGAAATAGTTACCTTGGAGATGGTGAACAACGATGTACAATTAGATGTTCGAATCAACATAGTGCCACTAGCCAAGTAGGAAAGATGAAAAAGAAAACATCAACAAAGCTTTAGGAGTGGGAGTTAAAAAATAATCGATGTAGTTGGAACTCGTTTCTCACCAATCCCAACATTCAAGACATAGAAACTTTGAGGACACACGGGGCACTCCTCAGTGATCAACAAGAAAATTAGTTGCCTACGTCGTCAAAGAGATGGGTGCAAAACTTGATGTCCAACTTGGAGAGATGGGAAACAAGTTTACCATTAGTTTCCACTCCCAATTTGCCACTTAGATATACGCATTCACCGTGGAACGCAAAAACCACCAATGCAGTGAATGTGAGCAATTAACATTAACATTCTTAAGGTGCTTCTTGGAAAAGGAATCCAGATTCTTTTAGTGCACAATCTTGAGCTCATGTCATGTGGGAAACACCAAAAGCAACACAAAGAAGACAGATTCCAGCCAGAGCTGCACTCTGTAGTGAATTCCATTGAGTCTCTGTTTTGGTCGCCATCTACGGTGGATAAGGGTGAACCTCACAAATGCTATGAAACAACGAAACAAGCAGTGCAAAAACTAATAAAATGTTGGGATTTTCAGCTGTTGCACGTGGTTAACCAATCACAACAATCACAACATCAAAACTTTGAGGACACGGATGGTACCTATCATGTGATCGACAAGAGTACTAGTTACCTTAGAGATAGTGAGCAACGACGCACAACTTGATGTTTAATTCAGTACTGTGTCATTATCCACCTTGGAGAGATGGGAAACAGGTTTAACACCGAAAGCAAGGATTGCAAAATTTGCAACAATGGAGTGAATGTGAGCGTACGAGTACCTAGAACGACAGCAACGCTTGCAGACACGACCTCCGTCAACGAGATGCCAACAAAGGCGAGCGAGTACTGAAGACCGATGTTGCCCAAACACAACGCGAGTCCTCCCGCCAGAGCAAACGCCACCGAAGGAGCATTCGCTTGGAGCAGCTGTTTCAGGAAATTCGGCGACTGCGGCGTGTCGGGGCCGAGGTTGCCGACCGTAAGTGCGAAGCACAACGCCACTGCGTAATTGGCAAACGTGTAGTCCAAGTAGGTGTGCATCGGCACTCGGCCCCGACGCTCTAAGAGATTGAAGAGCGCCGGCCACGAGCCTAGGCACCAGAGAGACACGATCATGAGCAGGATCGCTCCCGCTTCGTCATGCATTACATACATAATGAACCCAAATCCCAAACCCTAGAACGCAAACTGCTCAATTCGTGAGCGCATCCCCAACCCTAAAAGGTGAACACAGAATTGACTCCCTCAAGTTTGGAATTCGAGATGAAAACTGGTTCAGAGGAAGCTGGTGGTGGTGCAAATCGCTTCAAGTACTTGAAATTGATCTTCTTTCGCCCGTTGTAGCAAAACATATGAGAATCTGATGTCATTCCATATCCAAGATTCTTGATTATCCGCAGCCTTGCGGTGTGGATTGTGAACGAAGTCTTCTAAATCTGCACGACTGTTGACGAGCTTCAGCGGCTGTTCCATGTCCCAAACCCTGGCTTTCCCTGCAGTATAATCTGTACGTCCTTGATTTCGTGCCGTGCCTGTGAATCTTGGCATTCGAAGTCACCTTTCAGAAACGTGATACGAAATTCGAGATGATGTGCACGCTACACGGATTGACCGACAATCGCCAACAGTTTCACAGGCTACAATAGAATAATGATTTACAATAAAGTCGCTACTGAGAATGGGGTCCACCGCAAGCTCTTACAAAGATACTGCTCTGCCAGTTGGGAGATTCAAGCTTTGCCCTTCAGTTTTGAGTGGTGATTCCACTCCTAGAAGACACCAATTTAGATCAACCCAAACGAAATTCACGACCAGTTTGCTTGATTCCATGGATTGTTTGGACGACACCGATTTTCAACTTTCTTACGACAGTCCGAATCCCCGTAAAGTTCACCCTTGATGAGATTCCGCATTTCGGCATGCAGCATTACCCTGGCGTCACAAATCTCACATGACAGTCACAAACCGCACTTTCCAGTCACAATTCTCACTTGCCAGGGGCGCCATGCCCAAGTCCAGCGACAAAGCAAGCATGTGGTCATCATCTCCACGTACAGTAGAAAACTAGAACATCCTTCGGGAGTCCGATTTAGGCTCAGCAAGTGGGCCCAACTTTTGGACTCCCTCAGACAGAATTAAATGGGTGCGCTGAGTGCGTCGGTGCATTGACTGTCGATAGTTTTACACAATTCAAGCTTGCATTTGGAAGTCACAGGCAATGTGAGGATCCAATCAAACCAAATACTTCGATCGGAGCTAAATTGTATAGTTGACTGATTTCATGTGCCAGCAGGAAGAAGCTGATTAAGAAACAAGTGTGAATTTCTTCATTGAATGACTAATTACGAATAATTCTGAGTACTTTCTCATCGATCTCAGTGGTCGTTGTTAATATGCAAGTAAGAGAGAGAGAGAGAGAAATAACTCTAACCACTCTAAGTAGCTGAATATAAGTTAAGGAACAGGTTGAGTGATCGGTGCACAACTGAAATTCATGCCCAGATGGATTAGGGTTCAGGGTTTAGGGTTTAGCCCAGGGTTTCTTGTTCTTCAAGGGTTGGAACATAACAAGTCGACATTGATCACTGACAGTTCACTTTGTCATCGGTTGAGAATTTGGTGAAGTGTGTTTTCTGCGATTTAATCCTGAAGCGAATTAGCTCGTGATAAGGTACACCATCGCCTTAATTTCTTTGGAATCTGTCCAACCTCGCTGGCATTGTGGGTTGCGGGTTTTGTTAGTTAGTGTGGTCTTGGGAGGGAGTGCAGTTTGAGGAGTTTAGTGGTGAGCTTTATAGTTTCATCGCTTCGTATCTCGTGATGGCACACGATGGTATTCCAAAAGTCATGCAGACCCCGAAGGTTTAGAGTTTAGGTGCATATCTTGCACTTGCTTGCCTTGTTCTTGAACGTGCGATGGTATCCCTGGCATGTTTTTTCTCCACCATTGCGTCACCCAGTTCTCATAGCCATGGAGGTAGAGGAAGGACCCCCAATTGTAAAAGCAGACAGAAATTCTCGGAGCTACAAGCTGATCAAGCTACGCAACGGGTTGTCTGCTCTCCTGATCCATGATCCTGAGGTGTGTAATGATGACGATCGCGGTGGCGGGGATATGAATGTCGAGACTAACGATGATGATCAGCAGGAACCCGCACTTTGGCCAAATTTTCAGTACAATTGCGCAGGTATCCCCATCTCTCATGCTTTTAGGGTATCATGAACGATTAGGGTTTTCTGATTCTGGCCTGGCAATCCTCGGGTGGCTTATGTTGCCAAGTTTAGAAGTATTGAAGTCTGAAATTGGGAAGATTGAAATCAGGGTGAGAGGTCGATAACCTTTGCACGACAAACTATGTTCAAATTAAGGCTAAGTAACTCTAATGTTGAAGTAAATAATGCTTTTCTGGTTCAATTTCTGTTCCTGACCTCTGAATGACGTTCATGGCTATTGTCGATTGCAAATCTGATTGTTCCTCTGAGGGTGCACACACGCAAGGAAACAAGCTGCACTGACTCTCAACAAAGAGGTTAAGTTAACCCCTAAATGACCAGGTCGACTGGTATTAAATGTCCAGTTCCAATAGGTCATATTGTGAAAAATAGAATTCAGATGGAACCAAGTTGTAAATCACTGACGAACATTGCATATGTTTGTCAATAAATAAATGAAATTCAACAAAAGGAGGTTCCCATTTGACCTACTCAATGTTGCTGAAAAAGCATGAGTCCCAATTGGGGGTTCTCAGTCTTTTAGGGGTTAAGAATTGAGACGGGAATCTATCTTTGTTGCCTTGAATTGATCATTATCCTTGTGGTGGTCTAGGTGGTGATGACTTCACGTCCGACAGGAAGCCACGCCTGCGGTTTCATCCAGGTAACACCAGCACATTAATACTTCAGTAGTCTAACTTACTGTAGGTATCTTCAAGGAAGGACTAGTATGTCCTATGCCGTTGCCACAGCCATTTGGTATGTCATTTGTAATTGCCACAGAAGTGATGGCTAAGATGGCTAAGCCCTTTTTAATCTACTTTCATACCCATGTTTCAATCCTTTCAAGTATTGCAAAATAAAAGTAGAGTAAAAGTAATTTTCTAATTGTTTAAATCATAAAAACTTCGAAATTCAATATGTCGTGAAACGGAACATTGTGATACTTGCTTTGTGCACACCTCCTGGTTGAGGGCTTTCCGACTACAGCAAGGGCACCCCCGCACCCCCGACAGTCTAGGAGATCCTGACGTACATACAAACAAAACAAGTTATCTGTTTTAATAGCCTAGATAGTGAAGGAAACATTCTGAGAAGTCCACTAGACTGGCAATATGGATTAGAAATGTTTAATCCAGTGCAAAAGACCTCCAGACGAAGAAGGGGGTTCAAATGGAGCCTCGCTCCTGAGCAGGAAAAAGCAAGACAAGGAACCCGGGCAGGAGATATCAAATAACTATGTACGTAAGACCTTAAGGTTCATGTAGAATCTTAAATGAACTTAGCAGGGTTTTTGGTACGCTATCTATGATGTCTAAAAAGTTCCTGAAACAACCACTCCGTAGAGATCTGTTATCTCTAATTTCGGAAATCTGTCTAATTTTCTGAAAAACTTGTTAGTTGTGAGTTGAGGAGAATATTCAATTCAAAACAACAACAGAACTTGGGTGGGAGTCAGGGGGAACAGAATAATCTGTAGTATTACTTCTAGCGCAACTCGATTGGATTTATACTAACTGTACCTCGATTGCAAAAATTCCATAAGTACTAGGTAAGTGAACACCAATGTGTTTGGCAAAGAATACTATGTCAGTGCTGTCTAATGTCAGGCTGCAGCAGCCATGTGTGTTGGAGTAGGGAGCATGGCGGACCCCCCGGAGGCACCAGGTCTCGCTCACTTTCTTGGTGAGTAATGCCTGAATTCCTGTTGCATGCACGTAATCCTGCTCGTCATGGAAGCAAACTTTCGAATGTAACATAAGCAATATGCAGAGCACCTTACTGCTCTGGTTTCTTTGAATCTGCAGAGCACATGTTGTTCATGGGGAGCACCAAGTTCCCGGATGAGAATGAGGTACTGTACTCTCTAACTGTCTCTGACTGAGCGTAAATGTTGAGAAAACAACATGTCCTTTCTGACAAGAGTTGGCTGATAGAAAAGTGCAATTCCATCGTGTCTTCAACTTCAACATTCCATGTGATTGTATCTCAGAAATGGACCAGAGACAGACAATTTATATACTGGTCAATAGCAGGAAGGTTCTGAGCTTTTAACTGCCCTTGGTGTTGTCGAAAACTCCAAAAATGTGAAGATGTGATTGCAAAGTGCAAAAGTTGTGAACTGCAATGCATAGATCATATCATTTGACTTACTAATAGTTATCAGTAAAATTTGAAGCCAAATATATAAAATTCCACCTAAACTTAAGATGGTGGAACGGTTAGGGGGCTAAGTAGTTTCAGCTCCATCATGGTGAACAATGATTCAGAACTCTTTGCAACGTGTCGAGAAGTAAAGTATTTTTTAGATTGCGATTTGATTTAAGATTAACCTGAGCAAGACACGTGCGGCTCTTTGCAGTATGATAAGTTTCTGTCGCAGCATGGAGGTAGTTCCAACGCTTACACGGACCAGGAATTTACGTGTTACCACTTCGAAGTCGGGAACCGAAGCTTGAGGGATGCGCTAGAAAGGTTAACGCATAATATTCCAACAGAATATGTGGACCTTATTTGTGAATTAGAAACGTTGATATAATCTGCCTTTCTGTAGAGAAATACCATTTTAGGTATGGTATGCATGGTTTCAAGCACGTGCCAAGTATGTCTCTTCATTGGTGGCCTCATTCATGTCGTATTGATGAATCCAGGTTTTCGCAGTTTTTTATTTCTCCTCTTGTCAAGGCCGAGGCAATGGATAGAGAAATTCAAGCAATAGAATCAGGTATTTTATCCTCCTTAATTGTTCCGTTTTCTTACCGCCTAAAATTCCAATTCGTAGTCTGATGACGTGCTTAGAGCAAGCGTCGGTTAACCGCTTGAGGACCAAGAAGCCCACACCAGGTCTCATATTTTATGTTTTGAGGTCATATTGGGGACAAGCTTTCGTCGAATTTAATTATTATGTTTTGACCAACATATGCAATATTCTGATGAAAGTGGCCCGATCTGAATTATATTTCTAATAATATGATCAATCAAATTGGTCATTATTGAACCACTCTTAATCCTCTAGGGGTGAAATAATCTCGTAACTCATACCGACATCGAAATTAACTTAATTTCGTAACTTAAGACTTGTATGTCTGGTCATTTATGTCAGCTTGCATCAGTAACCCTTTATGGTCTCGATTGCTGTGAGCAGAGTTTGTGCAAGCAGCGGGCAATGATATGAACCGTCTTTCCCAAGTTCAATGCCATACAACAATACCATCCCATCCCTTCCATCGTTTCGCTTGGGGTGAGTCTCCTGATTTCGTTGAACAATCTGAAGCACAGTTGAGGTTTTAAATCGAAGCTCCATTATGACAACGTTGCTAGATTTGCGCGTGATTTCCAAACTTTTACCTGGAGATAAAACAGCCCCCAGGAGGCATTCTAGAAATTATAGCTTGCATTACAATTAACAGAGTATTCTGCAAAAGTTGTCTTAATGCTTTTACAATTGACGGGGTTTAACGCTGCTAGGTTTTCTGCATTCCTTCGGAGAAGGTTTTCTTCTAGATTTAGCATCAATCGTATTGGAGCGTCAGGAGTAATGTGATGTGGTTGCAGGAAACAGGAAAAGTTTGCAGTGTGAGCCCACTAGAAAAGGAATAGACATGCGAGCCAAGCTTTTGGAGCTCTATAATAAGAACTACCTTGCAGGACGTATGAAACTCGCAGTACTTGGTGGAGGTGGGTGGTAAGCCCTAGCTTATCCGATCCTCTGTCATTTCAATTTGAGCGACAGTGGTTAGTTCAATTTTCAGACGATGAAATTCACTTCAGATTGAGCCCCAAATGTGATTTATCGGCTGTGGACCCATGTAAATGTAGTTGACTGTCCTTGCCTATTGCAGAGTCATTGGAGACCTTGCAAAAGTGGGTGGTGGAGCTTTTTGGTGAAATCAGGGAAGGTGGTCACGGAAGAATAACTATCCATTGTGAAGGCCGCATTTGGGAACCCCATCGGTTGTACCGTGTTGCAGCTGGAACGGAACAGACTTTAGTGACAATCAACTGGCCCCTCCCCTGCCTCGAGAGCGCCTATCTCTCAAAGCCGCATGATTACTATGCCCACATTATTGGTCATGGTACGCATGAAACTAACTCCTCAAGACCCTTCGCTAGTTGAGCTCCCCTGTAGTTCTTTGGGGTGAATTGTGTTGCATCCTTAAGAACTGATTATCCGACAGATTTAAAATTCGGTACAGCCTACGTGTACGTACATTGAATATAAAACTGTTTAATGGTGTTGCAGAGGGCCAAGGCAGTCTGCTATCACTGCTCAGAAGCAAAGGTTGGGGCAGGTCAATAACTGCCGGTTGTGGAGACAGTGGACTTGAAACCAACTCGATTGTGTTTTTGTTTACAGTTACCATAACTTTAACTATACATGGTGCTGAAAACGTATGATTCACGCTCCCTCTAGATTCTGGTCACTTACGTTTTAGTACTTCTTTGGTCAAACCTCGCAATCTGTTTTTTCTTTCTCTAATTTTGAAGACGATGTATCTCAGTTGTTTGAACTTTAAATATTTTAGATCGTCTTACTGTAGATGTTACAGTCCTTAAGAGACCCTCACTCGTACTGGTTTGAGGTCTCAACTAGTGACTGAATGTTCGTATTTCTTAGTCTTCATGTTGTTTAAAGAGATGATATGCTTTTGTGTGAGATGACATGCTTTTGATGACAATTTTTGACGTGCTCTTGATGGGGGTCGTTTCTGAAACCTTTCCGACCTTGTGATTAATAGTGAATGTGCAGGTCTTGGAGGTGATTGGATTCTTATTCCAGTACCTAAAAATGCTACGATCAGTGGGGCCACAAGAATGGGTCTTTCAGGAGCAGAAAGCTATCAGCAAATTGAATTTCGAGTACTTTGAGGACCCCTCACAAGACGAGTACGCAGTAAGCCTTGCTAGTATGTCATTTCCTCTGTCATGCTTGAAGAACAAACACTTGACTATCGTACTCCAGATATGTCACAGATTTCCCTCAGAAACTTGTACTTCAGGGAAATTTGAAATCGTCTATGTGGATTGTGGATTGTGGATTGATATTGGTCCTTTTCTTCAGAACGTTATTGCTGTCGTGATTCTCATGTTGACTTATGTGGAATCACGGGCTTCCCCCTATGTCACCCTTTCAACCAAATTATCCCGGCATACGCTACTGATATACTGGCAGTCTCTCTTCCGCGATTAAATTATCACTGCTGTCTTTGCAAGAGCCTGAATACTACTGTTTTTTCTTACCACCTCTTTGATTGCACCAATTCTCCACTGAGGATAATTATGGAGAACTGCGTGTCCCGCGTACAACTATTTAGAATGCAGAAATGTGTATTCTGGCCCTAAATCTTTTGTATCTTTTTCAAAAAGATGCGAGAGTCTGACTTGTCTGTATTTTTCAATGAGCTCTAACAATTGTGCTGTTCAAATTGCTAACAGCCAATATGCACTTATACTCCGAAGCGCATGTCATATATGGGGATTATGCGCATGATATATGGAATCCAGATTTGGTCACTAGCGTCTTGTCTCAGTTGACCCCAGATAACATGCGCGTCGACCTTTTGTTACACTACTTTGACAGGACGGCTGCTGGTAATTGATCCAACCAACTCAGTAGTTAGTTAAAAGAACTAGTCTCCATGTTGAGAATGCTCATAAATCAATTTGATCCTTCCTTCCTGCCTGATGCCACATTTTCCCTTCACCTGTGCACCAAAGTTATGACTTTGTGTGCACTTGTCAGATGTGCAGATTGAGCCATGGTTTAATACTCCCTTCACTGTAGAAACTTTACCAGCTGGTCTACTCAAACTCTGGTCCGATCCGCCATCTGTGGATCCAGCACTGCATATGCCAGTGTGCAACGAGTTTATTCCCCATGACTTCACCGTCTTCACCAGCAATGAGGAAGAGGACGTGTTCAAGTATCCACGCTGTCTGATTGACTCTGCTGCTCTCAAGGTTTGGCACAAGCATGAAAGGAGATTCCGTGCACCACGGACTAGTGCATGTTTCTCAATAATGTTCTTCCCAGCTACCAAGCAAATCACTGATGCAGTGTCCGCTCAAATATACCTGATTCGCTTAACCACCGTACTGAACGAGACAATATACTTGGTGAGAACCTGATTTTTTCGTCACCTCAAAATAAGATCAAACGTTCATCTCTATCTGTATCGTGTTATTCTTGATAAGATTCAACTGGTGAATGATTTGAAGTAATTATCCTCTGATTTGGAGCAAGAGTTCATCAGTTTTAGAATGAATTATATTGTAGTACAGAGGCGGTGATTTGCATGGAAAAAAAATCTAGTTACTAGTCAGTATTTGTACTTCTTTAAATGCAAGGGTGGAACTTCTTTGTAAGAAGTAATGGAAGATGAATTTTTTTAGAGTTGAAACGCTTCTACATGATCTTGCGTTGTGCAGGCTGACGTTGCAAATCTGGAGACCTCGATCAGTTTGTCGGGGTATAGAATAGAATTGAAGATATTTGGTTTCAGCGAGAAGCTGCCTGCCCTCGCTCGAAAAATCGCGAGTCACATGAAGACTCTCACCACAACAGAATTGGATTTTGAGGTTGCTACATTTTTTATTCTCTCTCGAACTTGTTCCTCAATGTGATGCTCATGTCGAAACCATGAATGTGATGGGTTCTGCTTTGTTTCTCATGCAGAGGACTGTAGAGGTCTTGTCAGAAGAATACATCAAGGCGAATGAGAAACCGATTGACCATGCGACGTATCTTTCAACAGAAGCATTGAGCAAGAGATTCTGGAGCATCGACCTCAGACGTGATTGTCTGCATAATCTTACTTTTCAAGGTTTCACCAAGTTTGTATCGAATCTCTTCAGCAAAGTGAGTAGTAGTGCTTACCATGGGGTCAGTTATCTCGTTCACCTTTGCTTTGCTTTAGATTAAGACTTAGTCCACCGTCTTAAAACTCGATTTATGTGGCAGGCATACATTGAGTGTTTTATCGAAGGCAACGTTCTTAAGGAGCAAGCCATTTTCATAGCCCAAATCTTCCAGGAAGCTCTGGTCACTAGCCCCTTACCACTCGACGCAAGGCCGACAAACTGTGTTGTGAAGCTGCCCGCCGGAACTTCTGTGCTGTACAAGGAGAGTTGCAAATGTGAATACGAAAGAAATTCCGTAGTTCAGGTACGACCTCAGGATTCGTAACCTCCATCTGAATTATTACATAACCAACCGCAGTGATTTATTCATGACTTGCTTCTATCTAGGACCTAGAAACGTTGAGTAAATCCCCATAAGCTTACAAACTCCCACCTTTGAAGTAAGATTTAATGGGTGGTGGCGGTAGTTAGTCCCCTAGGTAGTAACATATTGGGAAACGGGACCCAGAAGGGCAACTCGTGGATCAATTGTACGTCACGACACTGTTGCACAAGGAGGGTCATAAATTTAATATACTCCAATATTATAGAATAGAGCAGATGTTTACATTCACGTCTGATTTGTCCCACTGCAGTAGTCTTATTGAATTGTACATCTCTGACATTTCTGTAGTCATATTTTCAAATCGGGCAAGATCAAGGGAAGGAATCCATAAGGCTTCGATGCCTAATCGACTTGTTTGAAGATGTTATAGCTGAACCTTACTTCAATCAACTTCGGTGAGTATCCCTCTTTGTAATGCCTGCAGACAACTCTTTTCAACTTTCACATAGTATTTGCCGCCTGCTAATACTTTCATTGACCAGTGTCTCATCTTTTGTTATAGCTTTTATAGCCATCGTGATACTACTGACTGCATCTGTATTAGTTGACTCTAAATTCACGTTCAGAACCAAGGAGCAGCTGGGATACGTTGTGGAGAGTGATTGTTCAGACCTTCATGGAGTTCTAGGTATCAGCTTCATGGTGCAATCTGCAAAATATAGCCCTGCATACCTTGAGGGCCGCATAAATGCTTTTATCATGCAGATACCCCAAATGTTGGTAAGAGTTAAATTATGTCTTGATCACAATTTCAATAAACGTTGTTTTTTCTCTGTTATTAGCTTTAGTCTATATATATACAGTTTTCAAGCTTTGGCCACTTCAGTTGAAATACGGTAGTTATACTACACGTGCCTCTAGTTTATGGGTCTAGTCTTGGGATGAATTTAGCCTCCACCACAGTTGAGAAGTGGCTCGAATCTTCACGATGTAATTTTAAATCGTTTCAGATACTGGCTAGCAGACCTAAATAAACCAGGGAATTGATAACTGGCAAAATATATGTGGCAGACAAACATGGAGGAAGAGGAGTTCCAGTCTCATAAGGAGTCTCTCATAGCTTCGAAACAGGGCATACCTAGTTCTTTGTACGAGGACAGTGAGCTTTACTGGGAGCACATTTGGGACCGCAGGTATGCTGCAAACTATACAATTGCTTTATATTTCCAAAGCTTCATTGCATTCTTCTGTAGTGTTGATCACCCAAATTTTTTCGCTATAACTGCATTGTGGTAATTCACAGCCTGTAGCAACACTCGTCTTTAATAGTTGGTTGAGTACCAACGCTGTCATTCTTGAACTCAAGATTTGAGAAAATTTGTGGCAAAGGAAGAAGATGTTGAAGAGTCACAGCATCTTGAATACCCTGACTCCTCCTTGAATTAGCAAATACGCGCAAGGTGGTTGCAGCACTCCACTCAATAATGTTATGATCGTTTCTAACTTATGTCTTCTGATTCATTGCTGTTTTCTTGGGACAAAAAAACTTTGTAGGACTTAGTTTTTTAAGAACCTTAAAAACTTCCAAGCTTTAATTTTTATTCCTAACCAAAAAAAACATGGCATGAAGGCTTCTCAAATTTTCTGTTTTCTGATCAATGCGTTTCATTTCTGTTTTTGATTCAGACATCTGTTTGATGCCAACAAACACGAAGCTACTGAGTTGCTGCAAGTCTCGAAAAAGGAGTTGATAAACTGGTGCCGCCGTTTCCTTGGGCCGCGTTCGCGTATACGACGGCACCTGTGTCTCCATGTGGTGGGGCTTAATGCTCGAGAGGGTGATGTTGATGATCCCATAGACGAAACCTCAAAGGTGGGCCAAGTTGAGGCCCGAAGGACTGTCCTGATTGAAAGCTTAGATAAGTTCAAGAAGAATCTGGAGTGTTACCCCGTCAAGCTCTAGTCTCCCAAGTATCAAGTAGGAGATTCACATTCCATTCGAACTGATCAGCAGTTCTTTGGTTTGCAGCAAAAATTCAGTGTCTGAGATTGCAGAGCCTTCATGTGCTGTTTCGCAAAGTCTGTAAGGGGAAATTTTCACCGTTGAGGTCAGCTGAAAAAGTCCGTAAGTTATCTTTTACATCACCAGTTACTCTACCCTCTCTTATTGAAGAATACCGGCAGAAATTCACGGAATGACCAAGCGTCTCTACCACGGAAAAGTGGAGCTCGGTAGACTGCAGAAAAAATAATCGGTTTTTCTAAGGTAATAAAACTCAAGCACATTCGTACTTACATGTTGCTTCTTAATTTTTTTTGTCTCTACCCCGAGGGAGAGACTAAGCAATGGGTCAAAAATGTAGAAGTGCTCACATCCAATGAAAATTAGATGTTAAAAGTAATACTTGCATCATTCCAAAGAGTGTGAATTCTCATGTTTAACAGTAGAATTGTACCATTTGGTTATAGGAACAGTAGCATTCTAAGATGTTCGCCTAGGGTTTTGATTTTCAATTCGTGAAGATTATATTGAACATTGTATTGAACATTTTTTTGAAAAGAAACATATGAAAATTATACATTCTATTCAGGGTAAGATAGAGGCGCTTGCAATTAAGCACTCGTTACTCCTTATACAATTTGAATATTGATAAAAGTAAGGGCAATTAGACTCTCATACTGACAGTTACAGAGTTTAGCATCAGAGGAAGCATGAGATCACATTTTTAAGTGCTCTCTTGTTGCAAACTTGTTCCACTTGCAAGTGCATTTCCAGCATCTCCTCTTGAAAAGTTGAAGATTGCATTTTCTAAATTTCATTCCATCTTTGGTTTCTCATGTATTGATTTTGGATTAACTGTACCGGTATCTTGACTGAAGAATTGGTCAGAATATGTTATTGCATTGCTACCGGAGTTGGATTACTTGTGCCAGCTGCCAGGTGTTTGAGTGTCCTTTGTTTTGGCAAGTATTGAATGAACAAATGCTCAATTTGTCCAGTTTTGAATGACAAGTATTGAATGTGAAATGTGAGTCAGTATTAATGCTTTTCCAGACCTCAGGAAAGTCTTTAAAGCTATGCTAGACATGCACCTTCACTATTTGACAAGCTCCATCCTCAGCGAAGTAAATGGAGAGCCATTAAATTCCTGACCTCACCCCACCCCAGCAATAACTTGTCTGGACTTTTCTTACAAAACCTCTTCCTTGCAAATAACTTAAGTTAACGTAACTTAATGGATACAAGTTTCACAAGTCCCATAAAAGCCAACAGGCACTCAAGACTCAAGAGCTGCCAGTAACTTAATAGCTCTCTCACACTAAGGGACGCTTTACACCTACAGGCTGGGCCAATTCCCTTTGAGGCTGATTGCACAAAATTTCAGCCCCTTTTAGGTTTAAGGCTGTCCTCGATCGACTACTCATCAGAATAAGATTATATCAAGGGCCAATTCTCCTAAGGTAGTATGCTCTAAAAGCGCCCATGCTCTAAGAGCGATCATGATACAAAGGTACATTTTACTTTCTTCAATGTACCAGCACTGTACATTTCGGGAGGTGGTCGTTTTTAGTGACGACTACGTTTCAACTTCAAAAATTTATAACTAATTCCTTGAATGTCCAAAAAATGTGAAATGACTTAGGTTAGATGCCAATTTCTTTTTTCTTCCTATGAAAATTTACTGAAATTTGTTTCAAGGAGTTTAGCTTCCTTCAAAAGACAATCAGCTCTTAAATGATCACTTTAAGAGCAGACTACCTTATATGTAAAGGCCTTGAGGCGAAGAGGCCAGCTTGATTCAATCAAACCTAGAAAATTTCAGCCCCTCTCTCTCTCTTTCAAGGCCGCTTTACACCTAGAAATTGGGCTAATTTCCCTTGAGTTTGATTGTAAAAAATCCAATGGATCTAATTTGTTGAAAAACTAATATTTTATTAAAAAAAGTTTTTTTTAGTTGAAATCTAGCTTTGGCATCAAGCCAAGAATTGGCCTCCCATTCTTGGTGCACCCAATTTATTGAGCTTGGGCTATGTTTGATCATGTCTTTTTTGAATAATAAATTCATTCCACCATATTAGTCCGACCTTAGGTATAAAAGGGCTCGGACCGATTTCAACCTTTTGTCCAATCACAAGTGAGGATTTTAGGCCTCTTACAAAACAAATTGGCTAGACTTCTAGGTATAAAAAGTAGCCCTAAGGTTAAGGGACCACACCATAATCCTTGGTTGTTTAGGAAGCCCAATTTTGGATGCAATATGTTATTACTTGAGTATTTGCCATAAAAGGTGCACAAATTGAGGAATATATCAGTAACAAAAGTTTATAATCACATTGAGTGGAATCCAATGACACATGGCACTCCCAATTTGGATCATTATTGCCCTTCCTACATATCTCAAAAGCTATAAAATGATTGTGTATATATTCTATGTGTACAGTGTCATATTTGAGCATGATGAGCTTTAGATGTTAAAGTGACATTCAAATCAAAGATGCTAATTGTGTAATCATCAATCCAATGGTATATGTCTTGCTATATTTTTGTATATAATTCAAATTTTAAGAGTCAAATATAGTGACACTTATATGGTTCTCTTTAGATGATGTTCAATGTTTGGATGATGAATGTGTTCAAAGGCATAGTGTGGGAGCTATAGAAAATGGATGGAGTACATTCAATTCAAATATACTAAAAAAAAACAATGTTTGTGTATCTTTAGTGATGTGGCAATCCAACTTAACCCCTAAGTGTTGAAGATTATGTTTTCACCAAAACTACTCCAAAACTGCCTTTGCATTTACAAGCACTAAATTTTAGACAAAAAACATTTTTGGACACATGAAACCATATGATCTTGTAGTAAAATAGTTCGAAAAGATGTGGAAAAAAATTTAGAATTTTCCACCATGTAGATTGCAAGATATTAATGTTTAAGGTGACAAAATCTTTTTAGGGCCCCTGTGAATACACGGGCAGCAGCACTCCACAAGGTCACATTTGTACGAAAAAATGTCCAAAATGGTGGTACTCTTTGGATTCATTCCTCAAGTCAAGCTGGCTACATGCTTGAAAAATTTTAGATCATTTGGAATTGTACAACATATAGGAAAAAAATAGTAAGTAGAAAGAAATAGAACATGATTAAAAATACTAAATTGTTTACAATTTATTTATAGAATTGAAAAATGCCAATCCAAATAAACAATATACACCTTATTTTTTTTATTTTTTCCAAAAATATTTAAAATTGAGTTAAATAAAGGACTTCAAAGTTTATTTTAGAGTAGAGATTCCATTATTATCCACAAACTAATCCAAACTAAAATTCCTCATAATTTTCATCTCACTAATCAAAATGGAATGATTCAAAGCTTACCACATATATAAAAATTGAGAGAATCGATTTCAAATTTTTATTTTTTTTAAAAGTGATTTTCAAAGAATTTTTTTCTTCTACCTGGGTTGCCCGCTGAACACTAAAAATTACATATCATGCAATAACTTTTGACTTCATGGTTCAAAAGTTATGAAAATTGTTGGTCCTTAAAGCTACTCCTTGGGCACACATTATGTGGAATTTTCAAAGAAAAACAAGAAAAATTCCGTGTGTAGTGAGCTGCCCAAAATCACTATGTTGCCAAAAAAACGTTGTTTGGATGTATAAGGGTTTATTACTTGTGTTGCGTGATTTTTGTTCATGGTTCTAAATTAGCTTATGTAATAAGGGGAAAAAAACTTGCAAAATAGAGATTTGGTGTGTGGATTCTTTTCAAGCTCCACATGTTGCTCTTACCAAGCTCTCTCATGGTCAATTGTAGACTCGGGGGGGTCATTTAGAGTGTCCATTAGAAACCACGTGCGAACAAAACTTTGGACCCCCTATATACTTTTTGAATTTTAAATAAAACTAAATTTAAAAAATATGAATAGATTTTCCTACTTTGAAAGTTTATGTTTTGAATTATTGATATTTTTATTTGTTAATAATAATTAGTTACAAATTTTTGAAGTAAAAAGATACACTGTAGAACTAAAAAATAACTTTCACACCCCTATATTATATAAGAAAAAATTGTCTAAAAAATGAACAAAAAATTCCTAAAAATAACTCATTATTGAAAGCTCATTTTGAGTTGAATATTGACTCAATGGTCATCTAAATGTGTCCTCTATAATTATTTGAGTTGAAAAACATGCTATTTTAGTTCATTTTCAACCTCTTCTAGAAATCATTTCATATTTTATTTGAGTTGGAAATTTTGGCAATTGAAAGCTATAGTCATTATTAAACAATGTTCAAAATTTTAGGTTGAAATTATAGTTTATTAGAAACCACTTGTTCGCACGTGGTTTGTTATAGTAGAACTAAGTGCACCCCCCAAGATTGTAGACACAAAAATCATCCCTAAATTGTCCCTACAAGATGTCCACACCTACTTGTGGATGAAAAGTATCCAAAATGTTGAGTTGCACATGGTCAACAACAATGTGGAATTGGAGGCCATTTTTAGTAATGAATGAGTCAATTTAAGGTAAGAAGTAGGTGGTGACTTTGTAAAAGGTGTAGTTTTGAATATCCTTTTCAATTTAATCCACGTACAAATTTCCCTTACTGCATGGAAATGGTGGAAAGTAGTTATTTGCTATAGGCACATAGAAAAGTTCAAGTGCCAAAGGTCAAGTATTTAAACATGCTCACGTTGTACAATAATTGTATTTGATTGGTTGATCATTTAAGAAAATCAATGATATATGACATGATCAACTCCATTGATGGTTTGTGTAATAGACTTTATGCACATAAGGATCATGCAAATAAAGAACTACAATTAGTTATGTAAATAAGGAATTTGCATTATGAGAGGTTTCATTGTACTATGAAAGTCAACTCAATTGATTAATGACATGCCTCAAGGGTTCAATTATCTTTTTCCTCATGAATTGAACTCAGTAAATAATATCCTCGCAAACTTTCTATCATTGAATAATTCTATGCTTTAAACAATTGAGGTAACTACACTTAAATCAATCCAATTATTAACTAATTGAGCATTGTTCCTATTATTCAATTGTCTATTTTCTTTTGTTGAATATTGTTGGAAGTTCAAAGAAGATTCACAATTCTCTCTTTCTTCAATTTCTTGGATACCGTATGAATCAACTATTGTATTTTCAAAGTGTTAGAAAATACGTGTACCTCTCACAAATATAGGACCAATGTGCATATTAGGTCTAGAATTAATTTTCCAGGGTTGGTTTTAATTAGAAAGGTTGAGTCACAATTACTACATGTGCCATTAATGCCTTAGTTGCTCCAATAGTGATTGAGAATCCGTAGAAAAATTCCTCTAAGATCCATCATGGAAACATAACATTGTTCACCTTTGCTAGGGGTTTCCCTTTTATTGCCCCCTAATCAGAAGCCCCCCAGCCAATGATAATTCAAAGTTTGACAACCCAATAATCTCTAGTTGAGCCCAACCAATCAAATCTTCAGTATTATAATTCAATTCTCCCCCAAGGTATTTTGGGAGGAATTATACCTCCACTTGGGAGGAGGTCCAGCAACTGGTTTAGCAATGTTATGAAGTTCGACTCCGAACTTTCGTTGATTCCATGGACACTTGGCCAATTTCACAAGTGTCATGATGGCTTATAAAACAGAGCAGCATATTGATAGTTTACATACAACTAACTTAAGTTATCGTGTCCCCCTCAGATAATGATTGTGGCAACACAGACTCCTCTAACTTGTGTACTTGTACGGTGCTCTAAAAGCGCCCCTGCTCTAAAGCGACCTCTAACACATAATTAGGTGCATTTTACTTTCTTCAATGTACCAATAAGGTAATTTGCTCTAAAACCGCCCATGCTCTAAAAGCAATCATGACACAGAAGTACATTTGCTTTCTTCAATGTCTCAGCAGTGTACATTTGCTTTCTTCAATGTCTTAGCAATGTACATTTCAGGAGGTGGTAGCTTTTAGTGATTGATGCGTTTCAACTTCAAAAATTCGTAACTAATTCCAAGAAAGTCCAAGAAATATGAAACAACTTGGGTTAGATGCCAATTCAATTTTCCTTCATACAAAAATTTAATGAGAATTGTTTCAAGGAGTTTAGATTCCCTGAAAAGGCAATCATTTCTTAAATGGTTGCTTTATGAGCACACTACCTTAGCATATACTCATTTCAGGAGGGGGGTACTTCTAGTTAGCAATTACTACGTTTCAACTTCAAAAATTCACAACTAAGGTAGTATGCTCTAAAAGTGACCATTTAAGGGTTGGTCCGCCTTTTCCACAGGCTTCCAAGAAAGAAAAACAAATGTAGAACCTAACACAAGTGGTTTTATATTTTTCCAATCATTTTTGAATTACTTATAAATTTTCAAAGATTTTAGGGGCAAAGGCACCTATTTGTGACCATAGGTCTCCCCAAATCAATCCACTTGCAACTTCTATAGAGATGTGCAAAAATAAAAGACAATGATTGATTCTTGCAATAGAAAAATCAATTTTTCTTGAATGCATTCAATTACTAGTTAAAGTGATCCATTTAACCCTTGAACATTGACACAGATACCAAATGTCCGATGGATGACAAGGAATCTTTGAGTGTAGGACAAAAGTGCCACTATTCATCCTTGGAATTGGGTTTGGAAAGGAAAGATCTCCTACAGTATTTTGACTTCCAATAGGTGCTTTTGCTATTTTTTTGACCAATGATTCACACGATAATACAAGAAGATGATTTTGAGCATCACCCCTTCGACGTTCAAGGGTTAAGGATCATCCCATCTCCATTCTCCTCCTAAAAATAAAGACGGTTTAAAGAAGATGGGCACTTTTACTATCTTGATTCCAAAAAGGTCCAAAAAAATACGGAACCACAGTTGGATTTGATGCTAATTCCATTTTTCCTCCCTACAAAAATTTACTGAAAATTGTTTCAAAGAGTTTAGCTTCCCCCCAAATGCAATCAGCTCTTAAAAATTCACTTGAAGAGTCCACAACTATGTGACACTATAACTTAATTTGTCTGTGCCACTCAACTACAATACCATTTGGATCTAAAATATGGATATTACGGATGGATTTCACCAAAAAAATAGGCTAAGTTGAGGGTTGACTGCATAGTTAAGGTAATTAATAAATGAGTGAATTAATAACCCCTCTCACTATATTTTCTCATTAGGGAACCCCCAAATCTATCATTTTTTTTTTCTTGAACATGCTAATACGGAATTAACAACTATATCCCACACCTATAATCATATATCATACTATATTATCACTATTTTGCATATCATCCATATTCCATGTCGGTGTGATCCACACATCATATCCATATTAATCCCTAAACATCCAAACAATGTTTTTGGCAACATAGTGATTTTGGGCAGCTCACTACACATGGAATTTTTCTTGTTTTTCTTTGAAAATTTCACACAATATGGAGATGAGGAGTAGCTTTAAGGCCCAACAATTTTCATAACTTTTGACTACATGGTTTAAAATTTATTGCATGATATGTAATTTTTAGTGTTTAATGGGTAGCCCTAGCAGCCCAAACAAGAATTAATTCTTTGGATTTATATATATGTGGTAAGCCTTAAATAATTCCATTTGATTAATGAGATGAAAGTTATGAGGAATTTTAGTTTGGGTTAGTTTGTGGGTAGTTGTGGAATCTCTACTTTAACCCCTAAAGGACCATTGTCCCTTTAGGAGACAAATGCGTCTTTGGGCAGGTACCTATGGCTGAAATTTTCTCCTAAATTTTTGAAATTTTTTCAGGAGGTAGAAAAGTTGATTAGCTTCGTAAGAATATAATTTTTTTTCAAAATCGGTGCCTGGGAACAATAGTTATGACCAAATAAGTTCAAACAAGGGGACGGTGGGCAGCTCGGGCAGCCCAAAAAAATGGGCAAAAATTTGAATTTTCTTCTTAATATTATTTTTTCTCATAGATTATATTTTTTTCTATCTAAAAATCTTTGATTCATTTCATTTGGATATGTTATGAGAAAGTTATGGACATTCTTGTTTTTCAAGCAGTTGGAGCATCTTCTTGAAAAAAATAACTTGTAGGATTCATTTCTAAATGAAAATTTTCAAATTTTTCAAATTTTTTTTTATGGTGTAATTTACTTGGTAGAATAATCTCACCATTGGGATTAGTGCATTTTAATTCCATCTAAAATATATGAATATTTTAGATTTTCCTTCTATCTCATACCTACTTCTACTTAACAATTTTTTTACGAATGATATTTTTCTTTTTTTTAATTTTTCTTTTTACCTAGAATCTCAACTCAATTCTCTACTTTAAAGATTCAAAGCTCAAAACTCTGTAGTGCAAAAATTTTAAGTTTAAAAATTTCAAAGTAAAAAAATCTAGTCTCGCAATGTGCTTAAAAACTTGTTTTTTCCACTTTAAACGCAGATATCTTGCAATCTGAGCAGTCAAAAAATTTGAAATTTTTTCCACACACTCTCATACCAGTTAGGTGTAAGATCCTATGGTTAGATATGAAAAGAAAACAATTCTAATTTTTTTTTAATCCTTGCTATAGATATGGCAGTTTTGAGTGTTTTCTGGCAGAAAAAAGGCCTTGGTCCTTTAGGGGTTAAAATAAACTTTGAAGTCCTTTATTTAACTCAATTTTAAATATTTTTGGAAAAAATAATATAAAAAATAAGGTGTGTATTGTTTTTTACAACATTACAACCATTGAGATTGGCATTTTTCAATTCTGTAAATAAATTGTTAACAATTTAGTGTTAATCATTCTCTACTTCTTTCTACTTACTATTTTTTTCCTATATGTTGTACAATTTCAAATGATCTAAATTTTTTCAAGCATGTAGCCAACTTGATTTGAGGAACCACCATTTTGGACATTTTTTCATACAAATGTGACCTTGTGAAGTGCCGCTGCCCGTCTTTTCACAAGGCCCCCCAAAAGGATTTTTGTTACTTCAAACGTTAATATCTTGCAATCTACACGGTGGAAATTTTGAAATTTTTTCCACATCTTTTCTAAATATTTTACTACAAGATCTTGCGGTTACATTTGTCCAAAAATGTTTTACATCAAAAATTTGGTGCTTGTAAATGCAAGGACAGTTTTGGAGTAGTTTTGGTGAAAACATAGTCTCTGACGTTTAGGAGTTAAAGTGTGTTTTTTGTGTTATGTGATACAAGTTAACCCCTCAGCGCTTCAATCCTTTTCCTAATTTTGACACATTTTTATTTATATCTTTCTACATAAATACCATTTACCGCAATTTCATGGAATTGAGAATTTAGGAAGGTTGTCTTTTCAAGATTCAAGTTTTACATTGGATGAATGAAAGGTTATTTGGACAAAACAACGCCTTGAAGCCCTCTGTTCATCATCCACTTTCTTGACATCAACGCAGTTAGGGGTTAACCCCTGAACGCCGAGCCAATCACCGTGGAAATCATTTGTTTTGTCACCGTGGGAATTGTTGGCTTAAAAAAATGAAAAAGTACTCATTGGAAGACAAACTACTATAAATGATCTTCCCTTTCCACACAAATTTTGGAGAATGACTGAATAGTTGCATTTCTTTCCTACAAGGAGAGATTCTTTGTCATTCATCGGCCGAAAAATGTCCTCCGCGTCATTTATGGGGTTAAGTAAGCTTTGTCAGAGCTTGTTGATTGATGCAGACATTGTTGGTGGCAATCTCCACACACGGTTGGAGTTGTCCCATCCCTCGGAGTTTAGATTAATTCTTCGAGGTAAAATATGATTTTTCTGCCGTAGCAAGTTGTCCCATCACTTGGAGTATAAATTTATTTTTGGAGGTAAAATATGATTTTTCTCCTGCCCTTGGGAAAGAGAACTGGGAGCAACTGACTGTTGCTCCTGTGACAAGCATGTGCCATGAGTGGATGACAGGTAAGGGAAGGTAGTCTGCTATGGAAGTGATCTTCGAAGAGCTGATTGCATTTTGGGGGGAAGTTAAAACTCATTGAAACAAATTTCAGTCAATTTTGGAAGGAAGAAAAATGGAATTGGTATCGAACCCAAGTCGTTTCATATTTTTCGGACTTTTGTGGAATTAGTTATGAACTTTTTAAAGTTGAAATGTGGTAGTTACTAAAAACAATCACCCCTCTTCTGAAACGTACACATTTGGTATATTGAAGATAACAAAATGTACCTTTGTGTTAGTGGTCACTTTTAGAGCAGGGTCATTTTTAGAGCAACCATCAATGCAACTATTTGTGGACATCATATTTCAAAAGTGTAGATTTCGATCAACAATTTAGGGTACAAATAAGGGCCACTTCACACTATGTCTGTCCAAGTCAAGAGGCCATGGAAGTGAGTGGCCAAAACTTTGGTGAGAGTCTAAAGAAACAAGCTTGCCAATAGGCAATAAATGATAGGAATTGGAGCCTTCAACCACCATAGTGTGAAGCCTCCCAAGGCCAAGCCCAAAGTTCAAAACCTTGGCAATGAACTCTTAAAACCTCTCAACTTGTATGGCCATAAAGTGAAGCCTCAAAAGATCACAATCCAAAGTTCAAACTCTTAGCAATGAATTCCCACCCCCTCTCAATTTGGATGGCCATAGTGTGAAGTCTCTAAAGGCCAAACCCAAAGTCCTAACTCATACCAATTTATTAACAATTAAGATCTTGTCATAAGTTGATGGCCTCTTGGTCATAGATTGGGGTCTCCATTTCTAGCTAACTCAAAACTTCTTTTGAGAGTCCATCACCATGTAGACAATTTAGTGCGATGTAGCGGTAGTTGGAGGGCAATGGCCTTTGGACTTATGTCTTCTAGTGTGAAGGGTCGAGAGGTTAAACTCTTGGTTTCTTGAAATTTGATCGGTGGAAATTCACAACCTCTCGACCTTTGGCCATAGTGTGAAGTTGCCCTAACGCACTAATTAGGTCACAACTTATTGTTTGAACTCTTGGTTGAGGCTTATTAATGAAGTGGGGAAATTAAACCCATAATATCTATTAGTTTGAAATTGTCACCCTAAAATCTAGAAAAATGCATGGTTACATGTTGATTAAACAAAGAACCTAGACCACCTAGAATTATTTGCTCAACTATCAATTTAGGTCTCCATGCAACCTAAACCCTAAACCTTCATAATTTTTGTATACAATATTTTAAACAATGCATATTTTGATAGAGTCCAACATGAAAACCTTCTTTCATTTGCTACCAAGAACATATAAAAATTTGACTACATTAACAACACCTAAATGCATCTAAAAAATACTTTCATGTATAGATGTTGCACATTTTAGACAAGAATCAATATGGGATGGTTCTGTAAATAAGTCACAATTAGGTGTTGTCAATTACCTTTTGGGTAACAACAAGAATGATGCTCATATTTTGCACCAAAAGTGAAGAACTTGTGTGTCCCTACCTAGTGCTCCAAATTATGTCACCCTTATTTATAGAGACCCTTGCCCTATTTTACATGAAATGTTGTGTCTTTATGTGTATACTTGGTGTATTAATAATTCCATCATCCCTCTTCCTTATGCACGTCCCAATAAGGTGAATCAACTTATTACAACCACCTTTTTCAATTCCACCCTCATGTATCTATGGTGTGCACTTTCTCTCTCAAATGTCTCCCATGAGTACATGATGGCGGAATTGAGAAGGTGACAATAATCACCTTAAGTCATAACGTCGTAACCAACTCTAACTATATACATTTGTATGATTGATGGTGTTCATCCCCGAGCAAGATAGTTTTTTTGTAATCACAAAATATTCATCAATGAAGGTAATAGTTACAGGAGTTTTCATCCAAGGACATAGTTGATTACTCCAAGTAATCCACTTGTTGCCTCTCGGCAGCTTGAGGGTTACCTAGTCCATATCCATGTTACAACAATTCAATCCTCGTGATAGCACGTCTCGTACTTTTGCAATCATAGCATCCCAAGAACCCTTTACTATTCCTATTTATCTCTATGGGAATTTGAGGTGTAGGCATTAATGTTCATGGAAACACGATGGCTAGTTCAAAGTTAGCAAGTGAAATTAGACCCTCCTCCAATTGCAATTTGAAAACATCAGATAAAACTTGGTGGAAAAAAATAGAAAACAATTGGACTTAGTACATGAAAAAACGGTTCAATGTTGGAATTGAAGGAAAATAGTTGGTAAAATTCAAAAAATATCATGAACACATGTAGGCATAAGATTATTGTAACCATGGGTTCATCACCATCCTACTTGCATGCCATAAATTGAAACTACTGGCTATGTTGGACCAATGCAAAATTTCAATTGATGGAGGAAGTGCCTAGAACTACCTTGAACCATAAACTGATCTTAAGAATATCTAGACCTAAGTAGTTTGAAATGTTTTAAACATATACATGATTATAGAAAACTTTTTAGGGTACATCATAAAGTTTGAGTTTCAAAAATTCATGATATATTCATACATATATTGGAGTTTATGATTTAAAAAAAATTAATGACTTTGAATTGCCAATGTGTTAAAAATAGTCTCACGTGTTGATAGCACATTGGAGTAAGGTAAACACACACATTCCCACTTGTGCACTCAAGTCCATCATCATGTACCAATGGAGTACATTCTAGAAGAAAAATGTGCACCACTTGTACACAAGGGAAGAGCTCTTAAAGGGATGGGAATGTGTATGTCTATCTTACGTTGAATTACTCAAGTGAAAAATAATAGACAACACTTCCACCTTAATGATAAATTTCATAGGCCCTTTCACCCCAAGGTGGGGTGTACTAAAACTAACCCTACCCTAAAGCATCCCTAACATAGCCTTGGGTACATATTGGAGTTTTCAATGTAGGGAACCTCAATACTTTTGAGCCTCCCCAAGCTTCTACTTCAAAAATTCACAACTAATTCAATAAATGTCCAAAAACCATGCGCCAAAATGCGTTGGATCCAACTTCTTCTCTTCCAAACAAAAATCAACTAAAAAAATAGTTCAGGTGAGTAACCCTATAAAAAAAATTGAAACACTGAACACCCACCTTCCTGGGGCGTCTGCAGGGTGATGATCGTGCTGTCATGAGCTTTGGGTGAAGTACAGCCGATTCAGCTCCTTGCTGGCTTGCTCCTTTCATGGCCTCTCTCTCTCTCTTGCAGCAGCAGCAAGCAGCTTTGGTTGGTCCTTCTTGGTCGATTAACGTATTCTGCAGACGACTGAGAGCTAGAGTTGAGTTTGGGGCTCTTAATGCATGTGCTGTCAGACTTGTCAACTCTGACGAGTGCTCATCTGTCTATACTAGTATGGCTCCCCCTTTGCGGAGGGAAGATCAGTTAATGCAAAGTCTGCGTTAACGTTTGTCACTTTGCTCTTCAATTGATCTCAGCTCCTGGAAATTTCATGTTGTAGCTCTCAAGAGAGTAGCAGATGTAGGCTCCAGGAATTTTCTTTCATTGGAATTGACTTTTCCAATCGAGCTTCAGCTGTGCTGGTGGAGGAGTTTGCAGCCCGGTTTGCAGTGTTTTTTTTTGGCAGAAACTCTGTTCTTGCTGGAGCTGCATTTCAAGTTTGGTCACAGCATGTTCGGTTGGTGATCATGGTGGGGCCTCGATCTTAGCTTCGAAGCGTACATGTACTGTATACCAGGCTGAGAGAATGTTTTCAGGAGGCATGGAGGAGGTGATCCAGGTTACCTATGTTACCGTTTCTTTGATTTTTCTTTCTTCCTTCCACAATCTACCTGAAGTGACACTTCATGAAAAATGAAATGGCAGTGTGTAGTAGACAGCTGCTTCTTGGTGTTGACATTGCGAGTTTTCTTTGGGTGTGTGTAGGTTTCCGTTTGAAGAGTCAAGACGTTTGGGTGGGGACGAAAGGAGGGAGTGAACTCTGGAAGCTCGGTCTGCCGCCCACATGGGAGATTATAGAATGGCTGCACGTTCATTGTTGCAGATGTTCCTTGTTGCGGGAATGTTATTCGCAGGTATCACGGGAGATTTTGATTCGTGGTGCTCGGGTTGATTTTAAACTAAAATTTTCGTATTCACGTCCGAGTTCTCTGAAGGGTGGTTATCTCGATGAACGTTCTTTTCATAGGGTTTCTCTCATTTGGTAGAATTTAAGTCGAGTACAAAGGGCGAATTCCAGATCAAGAGGCATTGAGAAGTACATTTAGAGCTTTTCCATTTATCCATGGCCAAAGAGGAATAGGTCACTGTTGTGTACAGCCGCGTACATTCACCTTAAGAAGCTGAAAGACTGGGATTCTTGGAAGGAGTTGTGTGCCAAAAAATCTCACACTTTTTTTCTCAGTAGAATGAGCGAAAGGAATAATTTCTGTGGGTTTCAGTAGATGGTCTTAAAAATATGAGATTCTGGGAGGTCGAAGTAGTCAACAGTAGGGACTGCGCTCCTGCATTGCTTTGTGCTGCAACCCCACACTCCTACTGTACAGCTAATGTTAAATAGGTGGAAAATATTTTTGCATTTTAACTAATATGGAGTGTTTATTGGGAGATTTTCAGAGCTCTGTAGAAGTCAATTTTCTAATACAGAATTAATTGCTTACGCAATGTCAGAGTGGGAGGTTGTGGATCTCTGGGAAGTGATAGCAGACAACCCCATTTCCATTCAAGATCAGTTGTCATAGACGTTTTGCAAAGTGGTGCTTGCACCACTTGCACTAATTAGTCCAACCAAGTGGATGAATAGATGAGTTTCAGTTTAGGAGAGAGAATTAGGAGAGGCTTAGTATCCTCTCTTACTAGCACTTCATTTTCTCAACTGGTGGTCACTTTTCTGTTCCTGTCTGTAGGTGCAACAACAGAGCCCTCATCACGACAGGCAGTGGTGAGATGTCCCCATCACCGTTTCTCCTCTGCAACTTATCCTCCTGCGCCGTTTATTCTGCAATTGTACATAATGAGAATTTTGAGCCAACAGTTATGAGCGGCAGGAATAAATAATTTGAAAGTGCACAAGGATAAAATGGAGATCTGGTTTAGGTGCAAAACTCGTTGTGGGTTTAGGAAAGACATGGTTAGCTCTTTTTTCTGAAGTAGTATCAAATAGCTGAGTTTTCAAAAGGTATTGCTTTATTTGGCAAATTTATTACACTGAGTGCGCCTGATATTCTCTCAGAAAACACAGCCTGTGACATTCCACTGACGTTATCTTTCAACGGATGTGCAGAGATCTCAGAGGCAGAAGAAGGACAACAACTCTTTGATTAAGGTACGGAATGGTGTCCCACCATTGGAAGGACATACCACTTTCATGGGTGTACTAGTCCCAAACACAAAATTGGAATCTTGAGTCATCCTCTGATGTCTACGCCATTCTTAGGGCCACTTTAGATTGCACGGGTCTAAGCAACAATGTTGAGATAACAAGAAACGAAATCCTATATGGCTTGCTAATAATTGTTTGAGAAAACAAGGTTTCAATCCATCTCTTTGAGGTGGATTGGACCCTTGTTACCGAAGTCAGTTTCTTTAAAGTCGTGGGAATTCATGACATTGGCACTCGGGGATCTAAAATGTAAATCCACACAACTCCTACTCTTACGAGCTTTGAGCTTTGAGCACTTGAATGTCACAATTTTGGAGCTTTGAATGGCGCTTATTTAACGAAACTGCTTAGATGTGCAAAGGATTATTTTACGCTTGAAATCTCACCCCTGCTTGCACATGATGTCAGATTTTAGGCTTGTTATTTCAAACTTGTTGCTAGGACCTGTGCAATCAAATGTTGACCTGAGTATTCCCCTCGATCAGAACCACAAGGTTGAGAATTTTTTTTGTTATGATTTGGTTTAAGCCTCTATTGCTCAAAGTCTTGCAAGAGGTCTCTAGCCTTTTCATTTGTATATCTACGAACAGTAGTGGTGGGACAACAGTTCCGAGGTGAATCTGGAGGTAAATCTTGAGTAGTTGTTGTCCCTCTACATTCACCTCATGGCCATAGATTTGTCGAGATTGAAATGGGCCACCTCGTTACCATTTATGCGTCGTTCTGATGTAACTGCTGCTGAACCTTGGGTATGATTTGTGCCTTTACAGTCTGAATGGGACACCATATCCAGCTCTGCCTTGAAAAGTGACGTGGTGAGATTCTCAAATGGGACTGAATTACAGCTCTTCCCAGCTTCAGACGGCGTTTCTCACAAGCATTTGAATTCAACCACTCGCCGAATCTTAGGCGACTTCCGCCAGTGCTCGCCGTGCACATGCTGTGACCGCTCCAGACGGTGGTGCTTACCGACAGTGTGCTGCTACAACATCCGGTGTGGTGTGACAGGCCTTCCCTTTGGATTGTGCTCTTTCGTTCCCATCTCCTGCACTTGCTTCGGTTGCCGGAGCTGAAATTTAAAAGCATGATTTTTTATATTCAAGCGGATGAGAGTCCCTCTATTGCAGGTGAGAAGTGATTCAATATGATTGTACTAATTAAGTAGAGTGGCATTCTCAAACTGACGAGGGTTTTCATCGATTCAAATTTACTGTTGGTGCCCATGCAGTGTTCAACTGTTAGTTTGTACGTGTGTATTTATTGTTACTCAGCCATGATCTCGATCTTGATGCACATGATGATTGTATTTAATTACACCTGAACCTTTCATTTCAATCCAAACGTGCAAGTGCAGTGTGTGGAGTCTTGATTTCCAGCAGAGTGTTGGTTCCTTGTAATGCATTAAAAGACATGATGTTGAACATTCAAGCTGATGGATGTCCTACTCTTGCAGGTGAGAAGTGAGCTGCAATATGCAATAAGTGGAGTGACTCTGAAAACTGAGATCGGTTTGCCATTGAATTATTCAATTCTTGTAGTCTATGAAGTTCGTTCTACTGTTAGTGTATTAATTACTCTGATCTCGATGTACATGATCTTCTGTTGTAATTAATTGTCGTTGAACTTTTCATTTTAATGCAACAGTCTCTGGAGTCTGAGTCTGGCAGAGCTTTTTGGTTCCATGAAGACCTGGTTCTGCCAACTACGAGACGCTCTTCCAGATGGACTCTCTGAGTTCCTTGACTTGCATCCACTTTGCTCTTAATTTCATTATTACGGTAGTTGGAAAATCGTGAAATATGTGTAGACACCGCTTAGTTCGTAAGGATCTTCGTAAGGATCTCTTACTATGGATGAAGTTTACACATAAAAGTCGTCGGTTTGACAATGCTTTCAACCTTAGAATGCTACCTTCAAGTGCCACAGTGCATCTCATAAAAAAAAAGTTTCAAAAAGTGGGGTCGATCTTTCTAAGAAAAATTCATCTGCTATTTACATGTGGGTCAGTTTGGATTGCATTTTGGAACCAACTAGCCTATCGCTTAAGATTGAGCAAACACCAAGTGCAACAAGGGTGAAGATGCAAGATAACAAGCCTAAAATTATTTGTTGCAATCCTAAACCCTTGTCATAGGAAGTAGCTTGAAACCTTGTGAATCTCATAAAATTCACACCATATAGGAACCATGTTAGTAATGATGCTAGTGTGTGAGTATGAAGATGCAAGCATGTGAGCTTTGAGCATATGTATAAGTAGATATTCTACAATCATTGAAGGTTATTATAACATAAACACCTATAATATAGGTATCTATAACATTGTTACATCATAATCATGGAATGTTTCTATAATATACACATATAATATAGGTGTATAATTTTCTAAACTCATGGGTTTATGTTCCTAGGTTCATGTTAGAACCGGTGAAAAGTTTTTAAACAAAATGCGGTATAGCAATTAAATTTGTCTGCTGCACCAATCAAGGTGTAGGGGTCTCAAGTTTCCTGTTTCCACACGTGCAACTAAATAAGTTACCGATAGTACCAGATGTCCTGGAGTGGCTGGAAACATCAAATAGTGGAACATGCCTGTACACCGACAAATCCAAATGCGGGTGCTCAAAGACAGTTTCACGTGGGGGTCAGATTACCAACAAATGGAATATAGTTCCACAAGAAAATATGATATACACTTTCACTCAAATTTGAGCACTGAAAATTAATCCTTTCACTAGGAATCGGTATTTCACAATGTTAAAAGAAGTTTCTACCTTAGTTCTCAAGACCTCGTATACATTGATCAAACAGGCTAAAGTAGAGTAAAAAAATGGAAAAATTTAAACTCCTCAACATTAGCTTGGAATCCCTGAAGCTACACTTCTTTTCAAGACATTGTGTTCAAGAATCGAACAATAAATGCTGCACACACCCTGGCCATATATGCATTTTACTTGATTGTGGAAAAACTAAATAGAACAGTTCTTGCAAACAAGCCAGACTCATACACTAGCTTAGACTACTTGCAATGACCATTTTCAAAAAAAATGGTAGGTTCAAAAAATCAGTGCGTTAGTAAGAGAACTATATTGAAGTGAGTTGCGTGTCATGTACTAACCCAGCACGCACAATCGAATGAAAAGGCTTCCTGGAGAAGAGGAAGAAGCCCAAGAATATAACTATAAAATAAAAATAAAAATTGGACCACCTTGACCTTTGCTTAAATTGCTACCTTGACGAAATCAGTTTAAAACTTGACAATTCGGAGACGACATAATAAAACAAAAATATAAAAGGAGCGAAGTCCAGCCAATTGGTGATTCGATTTGCCCATGTGATAGTGATCAATCTATGACCACACCACTCTCTGTGGAAGCAAAGTCTACAAGGCAGCAGAATTGTGGTGCCTGGATCATCGGAATCATGTGCCATTCTAGTAAAGGAAAAACCCAATGAAGACTGAAAATTGGGATCCAAAATCACACCCAAATTCAAAGTCCTTGATGGGGAGCCTCTTCGTCAATCGGTTCCGGAGCAATGTCACTCGAGCCGCGCCGCGCGTGTCCAGGCGCACTTGAGGAGGCAATTCCAGTGGCCTTCGCGACAGGCAGGGAAGAGCCATGATACGTGTCCTCCCGCAACCCGGCCATGGACAGCGTGTTGGTATTGTGGTTGTGCCTCCAGCTGCCAAACAGAGCCTCATTCCAGGAGCTGTGCGACGACGTGCGCATGGCTAACGACTCCCCGAAATTCTCCTCCCTCACCACTTTGTGCGGATTCTCCAGAGCTTTCAGCACATGCCTCATACTCGGCCGCTTGTGAGGCTTGGAGTGCAGGCACGCCCGCGCAATTATGGCCATGGCCCAAACCTCTTCCAGCAAATCCTCATCAACAATCAGCGAAGGGTCCACAAGTTTGGGTAAGGACTCCTTGTCGTGCACACTGATCAATGGCAGAGCCCACTCCAACCAGGCCTCGCTGTGCGGATCTGGAATCGAACCGCTTATGCCCAGCTTCCCAGACACAAGCTCCAACAGCACTTTGCCAAAGTTGTAAACGTCCCAGCTTGTGGAGACTGCAGCACCTGCCATGGGGATGCAGTGGCACATCAGTTGATGTCATTAATTGCACTAGTAAAAAAACAGTGTTCGAGGCAACAAGTTCGAAGCAACACAAATGTGCTAAACAACATCTGAGTCAACTCGTCCAAAGCAACTAAAAAGTGTGGATTCGGGGCCCTGTTTTCTAGCAGTGGATATTGGACGGCATTGCCAAAAATCAATTTTGCTCAGAATTTTTAACCAAGTGGATGCACACTTCAGTACAGAGAATGTAAGTATGTCTTGTCCACGTCTATGCCTGAATGACAACTGAGCGCACCCATATATGTTCGAATGACCATAAATAGGCACGGATTCAGTAAAATTTCAATAATTTCAGACAACATCATAAAGAGAATCTTCCACGCGATTCATGAGGTCACAGGGAGGCCTCTTATGATCTTGCGTCCGTCAGATTTTTCTCTATGATGCTATCGAAAAGTCCTCAAAATCGTCCAAAAGTTCTCAAAATCGTTTACTGAAACCGTGTTCACGTTGATTTAGAAGGAATGCTTAATCAGCTCGTGTACCACCCAAAACAAGAAAAGGAAAGGGTGGAGAGAAACAAGAGCTCTCACCTGAATCTCCTTGGTCTGACGATCTGCTCCAGGTAGAAATAGCGCATCCACAAGTCATGTAGAAAACCCCTCATTATTAGTGAACAGATTCGATGTCCATGAGTTGGCAAACTCGGAATAGAACGGTAAAAGGACAAATCAAAAGGCTGTGTTATGAATTTTAAAAAGCGAAGATATTGTTTTGAAGGTCATGGACTTACTGGGACAAGCCGAGCAAACGGGTGATGCGGCTGGGATGCGAGTCCCCGTCTTGTACCCTTGCATCACTCAAACTCCCAAGCCTGACCTCAAACTTATCATCCAGAAGTATGCTGCTTGCCTTCACATCTCTGCCAACAAAAGAATAATCCTAGCCAATTCAAAACCAAGGAATATTCCAACCGGTTGACAATCCTGAAGTTGAGCACACTCAACTCTCTTCAACACGACCTTAATATAACCTTTCTACAGAATATCATCGCTTTGTACACACTCGTCTCACATTCAACCTCTGGCATCCTAAAAATCTTGGAGCCCTACGGTCAGATTAAATATGTCAAGGGGTGACAGACTACGCGCCCAAACTGCACGTGATTATATATGAAGCTCTGTAATGTTGCGACAAAGAGTGTTCCATGTAGAAGAGGCATTAAAGAGGAAAACAAACAAAAAGCTTGTAAATAGGCAAGGGACAATACTAAACAATAGGTGGAGAGCATTATATGGAGTTCTGTAGTGTTGTGACAAAATAGTGCTGTATATAGATATGATTCTGCATATAAACTTTCTGCATTGTTGTGACAAGATAGTGTTGCATACTGTTATGAGACATTGTAGAGAAAAAGGAGCATGCAACAGCTTGTGTAAAGCCAAGGACCAATTTAACACCTGTGCACAATAGGAGGCGAACATTCGGAGTGCAAATACGAGAGCGCCTCCGCCACCCCAATCGCAATCTTCAGTCGAGTGATCCAATCCAAGCTCTGCAAAACATCCTCACAAGGCCCAGGGGAGCCTTTCATATGCAACGCCGACGCCAAGTCTCCATTCGGTGTAAACTTATACACCAAAAACTTCTCGTCGTCGCCATCCAAGCAATGGCCGAGCAACAGCACCAGTCGGGTATGAGAAGCTCGTCCCAACACTTCCAACTCCTGCAGATACGTCTCCATCTTCACCTTATTCAAATCGATTCTCTTCACGGCCACCATGGCGCCACTGTCGAGCAGACCCTTGTACAAATCCCCGGAATGGCCGTTCGAAATCAAGTTCCCCAGGGAGAAGTTCTTGGTGGCGTGTTGCAACTGGGAGTACGTGAAAACTTCACCCATTCGGCTTGTAGGAACAGCAGGAATAGTTGCTCGATTTGATGCCCCTCTCATGCTTCCACCTAAGCTGCCGTTTGTTCTCCCTGAGCCTCGGTTCTTCCTTGCCAAACATCGGTGCAGGCAAAACACAAGAGACGCCACTATGACAATCAAGCCGACCCCTCCAAGTACACCTGACAAAATGGGCACCAAATGCTTCGGTTTTGTAGCTTTTTCTTCTGGGAGTGACGACTCTTGAGGCTGCCCCACTGGGGTAACACTAGGTGGCATGGCTGGAGCCCCGAAAATCACCTTCTGTCTCGCGTAGAATCTCACGCAAGTGCGGAAAGCATGCTGCCCTGGCCCCTCACTCAGACAATTCTTCTTCACGACTGCTCTCGGGAGCAGCCCCACCGGCACACTCCCATTGAAAAAGTTGAAGGAAACATTCAGGAATTCCACGTTGGCAAGGTCCAGAATGGGTCCGTAGAAGTAGTTGTGTGCAACATCGACCGCGTTGAGGCTGACCAGGGTGAGTAGCGACGAAGGCAACAGCCCTGTCACCCTGTTGCTGGAAACGTCTAGCGTTTCTAGACTCCGCAACTCGCCTATGCTCTCTGGAAGATAGCCTCGCATCATGTTCTGCCGCAGGTTGAGCGCGCGCAGGTTGGTGCAATTCGTGATTGTCGTCGGGAAAGCCCCGGAGATGTTATTGCTTGCGAGCGAGAATTCCACCAAGTTTTTCAGCTGGGAAAACTCATCTGGGATTTCGCCCGAGAATAAATTCGACGAGAGATCCAGTTGCGTCATGGAACCCAGGATCCCTAGCTCGGGAGGGAGACTCCCCGTGAGCTCGTTGTGAGACGCAATGAAAAATTGGGAGTTTCTCAGATTGCCTACTGTTGGTGGAAGCTCCCCAGTGAGGCTGTTATGAGAAAGGTCTATAGCTACTAACCCTGTTGCGTTGAAGAGAGAGCTGGGGATACGACCGTTCAGCTTGTTCCAAGACAGGTTTAGGGTAATGAGGCTCGCGATGCTTCCTATGGTAGCTGGAATATCACCCGTGATGTTGTTCCTCGCGAGCGAGAGGAATGTCAAGTTTGCTAAATTGGCGAGTGTCCATGGGATTGTCCCGAATAGCCCACTAGCTGTGAGATCGAGAAGTTCGAGAGCTGTTAAGCTCGTGAAGAACCAGTCGGGGATGGAGCGTCCCAGAGCAAACCCTGACGCATTGAGCTCCCGTAACGACGATAACGCCTTGAAGCCGTCGAGGGCGACGTTGAGAGGGCGATTGGGCACGCGTGGCAGTTGGCTGAGCTTGATGGTGTCCACATGGTTGCTGTTACACTGCACTCCTTGCCACCGCGTGCACGGATCCTCTGAAGCCGGCCAGGAGCTTTTGTGCACTTGCAAGTCGCGCTGCAGCTGCTGCATGGCCTGCGCCTCATTGGGCACCAGAAGCGCCTCCACCATTGCCAGGAGCGTGGCGGCGCCAACCCAAACCCACCACCGCACACACGGCCTCATTGCTAGCGGGAGGATTTCCTTATTATCAACAACTCTGTCGTCTGGACCTGGCCATCAATCCCGAGCTGAGCTCTCCAATCCCACAAACCTAAACACCAAACCTGAAGTCACAATGCTGCACTCCAGCCGGGGTTTCTCTGCTTCCCAGCTGCCAGGTGTCTACAGCCCTCCACCTCAGTCTCGCCGCCGCCGCCGCATCCACATTGATCGAACAGCATTCTACGCTCCAGCCGCGAAGGTAACTGCCATGGATTTTTTGTTCCCTCTACAAGCTAGCGCCTCCAAATCGGTACTACTCCTCCCAGAGACAATCCCTGCTGGATGATGCCAGCATTGTGACTGAACCCTCTGGACGAAGACGACATGGCGGCCGACCTGAAGAAGTCGTCACCCTGCAACACACCCAGTGGCGTTACACTCGTACTCACAGCGACGTGACAGTGAAACCAACAAGCATTGGAAACCCACTCACATTGGCTGCACCTTCTTCATTCCATCCTTGCAAGCTAACTTTCAAGCTGCCCAACTATTTACTGATGAAAGAAAAAAACCAACATTTGAAAGCGGACTTGAGGTTACGGACATGGCAGACGAACCAGGACCAAAACAGCTTCCTTCCCGCCACCTCGGCGTCGACGTACATACATGCGCGCCTTATCTAAAAATCATCGATCATTCAGCAGCTGCTCCCACTTCCCACCTGCTCCTCCTCTATCCACCTGCTCTTCCCTACTTCCCAATTCAAATACTCACTCACAAGGACCGCAACTTAGAGAAACGCCCCCACAAACGATGCCTTGCTACACCGCCGCAGCCAAACCAGCAAGAGTCATGGCGTGTATGCCCCCCACGACATGTGTGCGCATGTGCGAGTGCAGTGTGCGTCATTAGTTTCCCAGCTCGCTCTATTCAGTCCTCCACTCCAAGTAGCAAGTAGCTAGCTGACCCTTTCATTGCCCCTGCACGTCAGATCGATCCAAGCCACCCAATTTCTCACTCTCTCGCTCGCGCGATCGTCTCCTCGACACAACTGAACATCTTCCAGCTCCCCTCGCAAGCTGGCAACTCATCTCATGCAGTCTCTAAGCTTAGCTACCGAGTGTGTGCGTCGTCGACGATCTCTTTTCCAACTGATCGAGTTCATGAGTCCATGTGGAGGAGGCCATGACACAAAGCTATACTGGTTGCAACTGGCGCCCGAACTGGCGCCCTGGCACCAGGGTGCTGGAAGTGACGACAGGAGGACGCTCCACCAGAGTGCAAACAAGGGAAGCGGCAAGAGGTGTCAGAGTAAGCCTGCGAGGCCAAGCAGTTAAGAGCGCTCCAGGTAACGACGCTCCAGGGGGTGGGAGCAGGGAGCTGGTCATTAATGCTTTTGAACGCTCTCCCAACCCGCGCCACATTTGCAGGGATGGATTATATATATATAAATTGGGAACCGCTGGGAACCGCTAGGATTCTGGGAATGGGGGAGGGGCTATGTTTAGTAGATTGGAATGGAAGGGTGCCTTCTCCTTCTCCTGGACAAATGAGATAAAATTGGGGTTTGGGACGCGCTTGAATTGCGTGCATGCTCGGCACTGCTTTCGACCGAGAGCGGAGATGCTCGCCTCGCATTCCTCCAGGAGTGCAGCGACTGCAGGGAGTGCAGGCTCACGCTCCGGCGTCCGCGTCGGCGTCACGGACAGGACAGGACTCACAATAGAAACTTATTAGCATATGGCCGGGACTGTACTTGGGTCCAACACTTGGGACTAATAATACTTCGGACGAATATTTTTTTTTTTTTTTGAACAAATGGGAGGCCCATTGCATTAAAAAGAAACCAAAGTGACAACAAGTCAAGCCAAAAACGGCTGACCAATGAAGAGAAAACGAGCAAAAGGAACAACGAAAGGAACAACTAAAAACCTCAAGTAAAAAGAACAAACCGGAGGGACGGCTTGATTCCAATGAATCATCCTATTTTCCTTCCTACTAGCAAGAATCGGTGACTGGAGCCAAATGCGGTTGAAGTTATCAGAAAGTTTGTTGGAATGTTGAGGGTTGAGTCGAGTCCCATTAAACATCTTCATTTGGGCCGCCCGCCCTGCGTCCAAGAGTGCCATCCATAACGCCTTGTGAAGGTTGCTTCGAGGCCACTTGGTATTGGCAAAGACTTGGCTGTTACGAGCAATCCAGATAATCCACAATGCTTGCCCCCGAATAATAGTCCAAATGAGTCTAAGGTTACGGAATTTTCTCGAGAGTTTGTCACTAAAGATGCAGTGGGTTGATGTCAATCGAACATGAGACCCTAACATAGGTTGTACCCCACAAAGGTGTTGGAGGATCGATTGAGCGTATTCCCAAACCTCTTGTGCGTGTGGACAATCATAGAATCTATGGATTGGTGTCTCTTCAATGTTGTCTGTACAACAATTACACTTGGTGTTGATGTCGGGGTTGATGCGAGCTCTCCACAAGTGGACTGCTACAGCATTATGCCATACTGACCACATAAATGCCGCTTCTTTTAAAGATCTGGCCTTGTTCCATAGGTCCCTCCAGTCTGGTAGGAAGTCGGGAGGGAGATGCCCTGGCCACTTCGGACGAATACTTGGGACCAATAAGGTAAAGCAGACCACTGTGGTCATAATTAGGAGTTTGGCATCATGTTGTTGCTGAAATTTTTTCAATTTTTCCCCCACATTAATACAAGTGTGAGAAATAGGAAGAGCAGTTGAAATTATGTTTTTTTTGACAAAGAATGAATTTGCTATGAATTTTTGAAGTGTGAGAAATAGGGAGAGCAATTGAAATTATGTTTTTTTGACAAAGTAAGAATTTTCTATGAATTTTTGAAGTGTGAGAAATAGGGAGAGCAATTAAAATTATGTTTTTTTGACAATATGAATTTGCTATGAATTTTTGAAGTGTTCAATACATTGTGGCCCCAAAATAGTATGTAGTCTACCCTAGAACCAACAAAATCTGGATTTATGATGCTCATTTTGTTCACCTTAAATAGTCATAGTATTTTCTAACATGGAAGGCCTAAAGAGTCAATTTTTACAATGAATTCACACTAAAAAGTTGGGAGTTCCTAATGAAGTCACTAATCACTCCATTATTGTCATGTAAGAAATGCATTGTGGTCATAAAATCTAACATCCTAGAAAAAAACCATAATGGGGGCATTCCCTACGTGTTGACTATAGGTCATGTGACCACAATGGGATCACCTTACTTCAAGCGGCACTAATATTTCAAGTGGGACCAATGCTTGGGACCAACGGGAAGGAGGCTTTCACAAGAAGCATTCACGTAGAAACACCCAAAAAAAACATTTATTTGCCCCAACTGCATAACATGGTTAAACCCTAAAGTTCTCTAATTTTTAAAGACCCAAGGTTGCTTCAAAGTACTCAAATCCAAAGCAAGGCTAAAATCTTCATTTATATTTATTTTATAACAAATCCAACTATTGGACCCTTTAGTTAACTTGTTAGAGTACACACTCTTAAAATTTTGGAATACAAAACCTTACCAATTGCAAGATCATCATGCTCAGATTCCAAAATGCAGTATTTTCAACTCTTCACAAATGGTTAGATTTCATCTTTCAAAATTTTCACACAAAAATGTGTAGATCTTGCAACTTGCAACTTGCAACTCTCCATAATATGTTGAAGAAATAAGTTGGGAATACATACAAAAAGTTTCAACAAGAAATATTCCATATACTAAATTGTTCAAAATTTAGTTATGGAAATGTAAAATGTCACGGGATCCCAAGAAAGGCTCTACTTATGCCACTAGAGTTCCCTTAAATGTCTTCATGTATTTCCAAAAAAGAGGTACTTCTTGAGGAAAAGAAATTTGTATGGTACACAATGGTATGCAAAGGCACCAAGCTAGAGTTCAAGTGAGTGTGTGTAGAGCCCCATCCAATATTGAACAATTTAATCCTATATTTTTTAACAATTTAGCAATTTCATCTACTAAAAAAAGAAAGGTATATCATTGATTATTCCCTTGAAATTCATTTTATTGATTTGGAAAAAAAATTACACACTAAAAGTGAACCTTTAAATTATATCCTATATATATGTAGTTCAAATTTTATTTTATTTTGTTTGAAAGGAGCATATACTTTTCTTTGCTACAAAATGATAACCAAATTAGTCCTTTTAGAAGCATATGTGACACAATTTCTTTCATTTGGGAATATAACCCTACAAAAACTAATTTGCATTTGTTGGTATTACAATGTGTCTTGGACACATGTCACTACCTTGTTGATTTGGTGTGACATACACCCACTACAAGATATAGCATATTGCATGCATTGTCCAGTTTGTAAACAAGTAAGTATTTTTTGGATTATGGAAAAATCACAATGGCAATGGCACGAGCAATGGCAATCATTGTATAGCTTGCATTCACTATAAGAAACTAGTTTATTTTGTAATAAGTCCCAATTTTTTGGAATGGATTTTTTGTAATATCCAAGTTGACAAACTTGTGTTTTTATGTCAACAAAATGTCCATTGTAACATCAACATTGACATAAAAACAAGAGTTTGTCAACTCGGATATCACAAAAAATCCGTTCCAAAAAATAGGAGCTTGTCACAATATATACAAGTTTCTTCTAGTGATTTTATATTAATACAAACTAAATAAAATAAAATATAAGTATGTTTTTATATGGAATCTTTTCTCTTCCATTTGGAAAGAAATTTATTGTCTTAGCATAAATTTTTGCTCAAAAAAATAAATCTACGAGTATTAATTGTCCATGTGTCTTTTTTTTCTCTTAAGAACATCATTGCTTTAAACATATTTCATTAAATGCAAAACGAATTATAATAATTGTATAATGTAACTACTTTGCACTACCAATAATGAACATTTTGAAATTTTGAAACCTTGATATTTTGAAATCTACATACTTTCAAATGTTTAATTCCTAAAGTTTCTTGGCTCAAAAATAAGAAAATACTTTTGAGATTGCATAAAAACAACACCGTGAACAAAAAGAGTTATAAATTAATTTTTATGCATTTTGAGATTTTAAACCATAGGATCTCATTCTTGACTTGTTACAATAGCATATAAAAAATTAAGATCTTCAAGGCACTATGTGAGTGAGACCCGTGCATGCAAAAAAAAACTTTTACTACTTCACTTAAGGTCATCAAAACAATCCAAAAATGTTTTAGATTTAAAAGAGTTTTAGAGTATAAATTGTCAATTAAAAATTGAAGGTGTTTTTTTCACATGCCTTTAATAATTAAATTTTGTGGTGTTTATTTTATTTTGTGTTTTGGCCATTCTTTCACTAGTAAGGATTCCACTTTTGTCCTCTCTACCTATGAGTCTATAACAACTTCTCCAAAATAATCTAATTTAGAGATGTTGAAATTTAAAAATGTCTTTATACGTACATTTGTATTTGGAAATAATTTTTGGAAGCAATTTTGGAAAATTAAAGTCAACAACACTTTGATTTGGATGTATATAATGCAACCAACTTCAAACAATTGGTGGGCTTCAAAATTATAAAACTTCAATCACATAGCTATTCTACCATGATGAAACAAACATAGCTTTTCTATTACTTGACTTTAGTTGTCTTGTTGTATAGAATGTCACACATCTCAACAACAAGGACTCCATGACTTTTCAAATTTTACAAAGGGGTTTAGCATAGGCCAATACATAAACTATTTGTAGGTGTGCTACTAAAGGTTGTTACATATTGACCTCTATGCTAAATTGTTTTTTGAATTTTGTACATTTTTTCTTATATATATTTTTAAATATATATTATTTACCTTGATTTAATTGTAATATCCTAAGTGGTATCTTTCTTCGATTGAAAATTAAGATAAAAGTCAGTGCCATAGCTGCAAATGGACAAGACTAAGATTCTTGTAGCACAATTGTAATTCAAATGTGTAGTATATTAGAGCCAACCACGTTTACAAGAGGCATTTGTAGATTTACTCTTGAACTATATTTAAGAATGCATACAAGTTGTAATGTCCTTGTGAACATTTGTTGAATAAAGATAAGACTATTTGCCAATTTGAAGTCTAATGTGACTATTGCATCTTTTTAGTGACGTTCTAATTCTCTTGACAATCTTACATGTTCAACCATTGTGACTCACTCAAAAGGTTCAAAAAAGCTACACATGACATCATTAGAAGAGATTTGAGGGCAAAAAAAGACTGTGAATAGTGAGTAACGTTAGAAACTCTGCTACAATAGAAGAAATTATTTGGAAATACTTATTAAAAATTTCAACAAAAAATATTTCGAAATCATGCTTAAAAAAATAGTAAGTAGAAAGAAGTAGAGAATGATTTAAAATACTAAATTGTTAAGAATTTTGTTATGGAATTATAAAATGTCAATTCCAATGGTTGTAATGTTGTAATAAATAATCTACATCCTATGATTTTATTCTATTTTCCAAAAGTATTGAAAATTGAGTTAAATAAATAACTTTGAAGTTTATTTTTGGGTAGAGATTTCATAATTGCCGCAAACTAAAACTCCTCGTAACTTACAACCTTGTTTTCATTTCATCATTCAAAGTTTCCCATGTATGTACAAATTTAGGAAATCAAGTTCAAATTTTTATTTCTTATAAAAGTGATTTTTTTGAGTTGCTTGGGAGCAACAAAAAGTATATATATATCATACAATAACGTTTTAATCATATAGACAAAAGTTATGAAAATCATTGTACCTCAAAACTATTCCTTGATCACATGTTAGGAATCAAATATATATTTGAATTTTGGTTAAAAAACATCTTCTCTACTGAATCTGGGACACAAGAAAGTACAACATGAAATTTGAAATGAAAAAATATATATTTAGCATACAACATGTACTAAGTATTAACACTTTGCTAAAAACAAATCAAATGTAAGTCATTGTCATATATTGATCTTGCACATTTTCTAGTTGTCCAAATGATCTAATTATAAGTAGAAAATGAACTGAATCATGTGTTTTATTACTTCCTAAAAAAAACACAAATAAGAATCCATAACAGAAACAACATAACAATGCTAAAGAGAAATGAGCAAACTTTCCATATCTTTCTATTCATTTAAAATTACTTATAGATTGCCTCCAAAATAGTACACATAGAGTTATTTTTGAACTCCCCTCTTTGGAATACCACCTCCTTCATTAAAAATTTATCAAACCTAGTCATCTATCAAAACCTTGTCATCTTTTGTATGCATTAATATTTAGAGTAAAGTATATCGCAATTGGTTTTATATCATATAACTTAAAAACATAACAAAACCAAATAAAAATTCTCCCAAACCTTAATTACTACTCACACAAATTTCAAAACACTGTCTTCATCAAACTTCAAATCTACATCGCCAACATAAGCAAAAAAATTCACCAACTCATAAATTGTTCACCTCTTCATCCCAATCTCGTAGCATTTGATCTCATACAACCCTAAACACATTACAAATCTTTAATTCCATGTCAATTGCTAGGATCATAGATACAAATTTTACAAAGGGAGAAATTTTCTAGCAATGTGACTTTTTGAAATTCCATTACTTCTATCCTAGTTTCATTCCATCATTCCAGTTTTAGCTTGAATTTTAGTTGAAGCACCTCAAAGCCTCCCATGGTCACAAAGTGGACCCCATATATGTCAATATATAAATCCCCAAGGTCATTTTAAAATAACTAAACTAGTTCCTACCTAAAGGTCATTATTAAAATTTCATCAAAATAAAATACATCTTATAGTCTCAGAAAGATACTTAGTGATGCAAACAAATGTTGCATATGGGATGTACTTTTGTTGCATGCCCAATAGACCGCAAACACACTATAAGCCAAAATATGCAATTATTGAATGAATGACTAAAAACATTTGGTTCTTTAGTTTCAATAATAATTAGGGGTCTACTTCTCTCCTCATTACCAATGACAATCAATTGTAGACTTTGGAACTAACATTATTCTAATATTACTTTGGATTGAGCATTGCTTGAGATTGCAATTGAAAGACATAAGAATACCATTAGAAAAAAAAAAATCATGCTTTGCTTTCTACATCACAAAATGCACAAGGTTTTTGAGTCTATTAGACCATGCTTTTAAAACATGTAAAAAAACAAAGTTTAGATGAGTTTTTTGAATTGTAAACATATGCTCTAAGACAAAATGTATTGTGGATCACAAGGGAAAAGAAAACACATCAATACCATTTATGGATTGAAAATATGTAAATGTTTGATTGTAAGAGAACTAGTTAGAAATTTGAAAACAATTTGTAGCCTTTCAATTTCTTGTTTATATGTCAAATTTAAAATTAAGGTCATATAATAAAGTTGGTGTAAATACAAACAATTTATTTCAACTCAATATCTACTCATACAAAAATTCAAACAAATTTAGAAGGCTACAATTTAGTATATTTGATGATATCTCTAGGAGAGGGAGTTCTAGTATGTGAGTATAGAATCTATGAGCCTATGAGCCTAAGAATCTATATTATACATAGACACCTTCTATGGTTATACTAGATGTTTATGTTATAAACTCTTTCCATATTATAGTTTATCTATGTTATAACATAACTTCAAGTGATTGTTGGTACATACCTACAACCAGGTTCAAGGTTCAAGGCATTAGGCTGACATCTTTGCACTTATGCACTAGCATAGCTATCTTAGGGAGCCCTTAAGATTAGAATACCAATTTTAACAATGCCCCACCCCCCTTGTATGAAAACTTCAATAGAAACATCATGAATATTATTTTCAAAAACATTTTGATGCTAACAAAGAACCAAGTGATTATTCTTCTAAAAATCACAAGGACAATAATTTATTTAGATTTTATTTCACTTCAAAGTTTCACCAACACCAAAATGTATTACTTTAGGTATCCAAATTTAAATCTAAACTACCATTACTAGTTGTGGTAAAAAAATTGATCATTGCAAAATTAAATTAAAGCAATGAAATGTCCTATTGTAATAGATAGTGTTGGTCAATTAATGATGATATAATGCCAATCTAATTTTCTATTAATACTATATAGAGAGATATAATTATTAATATATGAACCATATATGAAAGAATGGAAGAATTATTATTTTCTGAATTCCAATCTTGCTATTGGTTCATCTACAAGGCAAGACAAAGTCAACAATTTGGACTTGATGAGAGAAAAATAGTTGAGTTGCACAAAGAATCATGAAAAGGTTATCTTCAAACCTCAAAGGCCACAATTACAACCAATTTCAATAGGTTTTGCCCGGATAGAAATGTTAAATAATGTAAATTCAACACTAAGGCTTTAAGACATATTATTAACAATTCTATCCAATCTTTTGAAATAAAAAAATCTTTAAATTTACAAATTTGTGAATTTGTGGATTTTTCAATTTTTAAAATGGGAATTGAAAATTTCACAAATCATTTGTAAAGTTTTAATTTTTTAATTCAAAATTTGTAGTTTGTTCATTTATAAATTAACAAATTACAAAAATTTATAGTTTTTTTATTCCATTCCTTCTTTTGCTAAAAAAATATGATGAGTTTACAATCATAAGTTTTTAAAATGCTAAATTTGTAAATTGATCATTGATTAAAAATTTTTAATGATTTCTTGAAGGTTGTACAATTTAATTTCTATATTTCTAAAGTTGAAATTATTCAATTGGAAAATTTGAAAGTTAATTAAATTTTATCAAGGTTATAAATCAATGTATAATATTTTTTAGTAATACGAAAAAGTTTTAGGGAAATGGATTGGTTCCATCCAGCTACAAGACATTATTAAAGTTGACAACCTAGAGACAAAGAGAAAGAAGTCATGAAAGGTTATCTTGAGCTTCAAAAGATACATTTTGTATGGATAGAGGGATTAATGTTATTTCAATACAACCTATAGACTTCAATGTTCTTTACACTCTTATCAATGGTGTCCAATTGTTTGAAGTTATAAAATCTAGTTTAAAAATATATAAAAATTGAATTTATAAAAAATTGAAAATTGAAAATTAATAATTAATCTCAAATCCTTAAACTAATTAACTTATAAATCAATAGATTTATAGAATTGTGGTTTTAAAATTTTTTAACTTGATATTTTATTAAATTCGAATATTTCAAATTTGTAGATATGATATATATTTTAATCTTAAAATGAACTAATTTTTCTTCTATCAAGTATTTTATACTCCATTCAGCTAATTTTCTTTCAGCTAATTTTCTTACCAAGGATCATTTCAAGGTCACAAAAAATCCTTTTTTTTTCCTGAAATTAAAAAATTTGGTGGAAAATCAATCATTTCTAACTTCCTACTTTGTAACAGACAGTGCTGAGGATGTTTTTCAAGAAAAATTGTCAAAAAAACTGCCAATTTTTGGTGCATTGACCAAAATTGAAAGGCCCCACCAAAGTCCAGTTCGTTCATGTAGCTGCTGTGTACATATCAGGCCCCACTGCAAAATAACACCTTTCAACAAAGAATCCAATCGAATCACCTTCCCAAATCTTGAGTCTAAGTTACGTGAGTCTCTTCATCAATTAATAAGCCGTGGTAGTGCCTGTACTGTGATCAACTTTATTTTAATTAGTGTAAGCTAGAATGGAAGTAAAAAGAATGACCCACGTATACAAAGTAAGTTAATGTGAAGTTTGTGGTCTCAAAAATCATAAATTAAACTGATAAAAACTAAAAAATTAATCATCATTAATGATTATTAACTTGTCACATAATGGACGTCAAATTCTCTCTCACTAGGACTTTCAGTTTCTTCGATATGACAAACAAAACAAACAAGGAAGATAAATTCAATCACTGTCACTCGATGGAATTTTGGAAGATGAGTTATTAGGGTCCCTTCACACTATGTCTCAAGTTCCAGATTTCTAAGTCTCTGAGTTCAAAGTCAAATCCTAGCTTTCTTGGATAATATAAGGTAGAATGCTCTAAAAGCGATCATTTAAGGGCCGATCTGTCTTTTTCATAAGTTTTCGTGGACAAAAATATTTTTAGATCATTTTTCAGAGAAAGAAAAATAGATGTGGAACCTAACACAAGTGGTTTTGTATTTTTCCAAGCATTTTTGAATTACTTATAAAACTTCAAAGATTTGGGACATAGCACCTATTCGTGACCATAGGTCTCCCCAAATCTGTCCACTTTTGCAACTTGTAAAGAAATGTGTGGAAATCAAAGACAATGATTGGCTCTTGCACTAGAAAAACAATTTTTTTCATGATTCATTCAATTGCTATAGTGGTCCATTTAAGAATCACCTCACCTCCATTCACTAGCCATATAGGAGCAATTTGAAGAAGAAGGGTACTTTTAGAGCATACTACCTTAAAAGGGGAATCAAGAATTACAAATGTAGAACTTGGGACTTCTAGTACGAAGGCCAAAGGCCCAATTCTAATAGCATCCCCTTTGGTCCTTTAAAATTTTGGCACTTGGATAAGAATTTTTAGTGACCCTCCAAATTAATTGGCATTTGTGTCATACATGAGAACCCCTACCTATGCAACTTCAAGACCGCAACAAAGACAAAATTCTTCCCCTTTTTATTGCATGTAGTGGAGATCTAGAAATCACAAAGGGAGGTGATGATGCCCTCGTGCAAGGGGCTATGGTAGCAAGAGATGAAAGAAGACAAGAGGATTCATTCAATAGGTTGTAGGAATCCAACATGTAATGATGAGAATATAATTTCCTTGTGATTTTTTCCTTTGGCAATCCCATCAAAGAGAGACCATAAAGCAAGATAGTCCTCATGATTCAATAGGCCAACGACACTAGCACGTCGGTTAGTAAGGAAGGTGGAGGATCAAATTTATTTCCAAAATTTGTAGACCCCCCAAATTGGTGCTTAAAGACTTTTGTGATGCTAAAACCATAGGTACTATTATGTGAGCCTAGAATCATGAACACATGAACATACACCTAAGTATGTTGTTTCAAAGATGAAATCACATGTAGAAGTCAAGCAAATTTCATAATTATTTTTGTTAAAGTTTAAAATCATTTTCAATTTTTAAGGAAAATCTAAAAGAAAATTTATATCAAATATCAAATTATTATTAAAATTTAAGGTATCGTAGGGTGAAAAAATTCTCCTTAGTTGTACACATGGTTTAAGGTATCATGGAGTAAAAACATATAAGTTAAGATATTTTTCAGATTTTCAAATTTAAGTTGAAATTGCAATTCATTGATTTCATTTCATTAGTTGAATTTGAATTCAAAAATGATCATTTTTAATGCTCAAATTTACATCAAGATCTAGGACCTAGAAGATATCAAAATACATTATACAATGAACCGTAGATCAAACATCTTCATATGTAAAAAAGTCAAGTATAGAACGATGAAATAATATTCATAATGATTTTGAAACATATGTTCAAATACCTCCCATCCCCCTAAAATGGATGAAAAATTATATATATTTTTTGCTATAGGCCTCATAAACTCACCTATTAGCTAGTAACAAGTTTCTTTTAGTATTGCAAGGTTATAGAGAGGGACTTAATTCCAAGCCATAAAGGATCTTTGACCATGAAAACATTAGAATATTTTAGAAATTCTTGAAAGGTCTTCAAATCTTTTCAATAATCTATAATAATTTCAAATATTTTTGAAATAACTGAAATTTTTTATGACTCATGGAATTTATGATATTGCATTTGTTGAAAATAGATAACTAAAATTCCAATTATAGTGATAGTGGCTTTCATGGTGAAGGATATTGAGGTTTCAATTAGAGATTACATCTTTAAAAGGTTATTTGAGGTTCTTGTCTATTTTTTACCATTGAATTCAAGAAATTTGCTTTTCAATACCAATGTTCAAATAGTGTGTTATTCATTGAAATTTTGAATTCAATCACCATTAAGCATTTATGAGAATGATATTGTATATACCATTAGGATACTATAAAAGTTATCCAACATCCATATTTGAGTTATTTTCTACAAATAGAAATCAATCCCAAAAGGCATTGGTGTTTTCAAGATACGGTGATTGATAAAGATTTGTTACAAGCATTCCTTAAAAGCTACGATTTAGTAGAAACGCCCTTATAGATTAAGGCTATAGATTAAATCTATAAGTTAATATGTTATAATATTGTCTTTTAAATTATTATATGTTATATATTATATTTATAATTTATAATTTTGTAGTATTGATCAAATTACAAAAAAATTGTAGAAAAAATTGTGTACTAGGCTCGAAATGTAACTAAAGCATTAGGAAATTTCTCCATTATTTCCACTTACATCTTAAATTCTTCCCGTAGAACTTTAGGAACCAAAATTAATGGCAAAATATTTCCACTGAAAAATTTACAAAAACATTTGAGCAAATTTTTTTGTTCGATCTAAGAACATTGACATTTCCAATGAAGGAAATATAGGAACCCTATGACATTGACCATACATAAAGATTTGTTGCATCTTTGCATAAGAGAAGCAAAGTTGCAAGAACAAGGGTGAGGATATTATTGAAGGGTGTTTTCAATAAGCGGGCGAGGACACAAGGGTTTAAGGTAAACCAAGCCTTCACCCTTCACAACCATCTACAAACTCCTCCTTTTTGTATAAAAAATCAATCCATTACAATGCAGATTGGTCAAGATATAAGGTGATGAGGAAGGTGTTTTAAAACAACATCATATGCTTCATTAATACATATCTAGTTTTAGTGGAGGATAGCAACATGGTCATAAGACTATTTTGGTAGGGAAGTGCCCCCGCCCCACTAATGGCATTGCCATTTATCATCAAACCACTTCAAAAAAATCACAAAAATCCCATTTCTAATTGGAAAATTTTGATTCCAACTTGCATTGGTGTTTTTAACAAATTATCTACGATTAAAAATTAGAGGTGACCTCAACTATCCTCCCAAAGCCTTGTAAACTCACTAATATATAAAGAAATAGGCTATTTTATCTTAGCTTTCCTACCTATGCATGTATTAAAAAGTTTAGTATTTTACAATAGTAATTTAGAGGGTGTGTGGATTTTAGAATATAGTAATTGGTGCTAGATTGCACATATGTTAGCATAATGTCTAGAAAAAAATGTCAATTAGTACAAAGTGAGTTGGTGAAAATGTTAAAATAACTAGTTGGATTTTAGAAGCACGTGGAAAAAACAGTGAAAAAATCTAGAAAAATAAGTTCTATTTCTAATAAACAACATAGAAAATAATTGGAATGGGTACTTGGAAAAACAATTGACTGTAGGAATTGGAGTGAATTACCCAATAAAGTTCCAAAAATTTACCAAACACTATGTTGGTGTTGTGAAAATCTTTAGAAAAAAGAGGAAAAAAGTTAGATAATTATCTTTACTTTACACAAGTTTCTTTTTTGTTATAGTGAGATCTCTGGAACGGTACATCCCTCGGTTGAATTCTTGGTACCATCAGAAAGTCCTCATCGAGGAGAGGTGCACAAGCTTTGTTTTTTGGCAATAAAAAATATTGAATTTTGATTTTTTTTTAAAAATGAATTAAGAAATTAGAAAATTGCTTTTCCTTCTATTATTATTTTTAATATTGTGGCATACTAACTTTATTTTATTTTTTTCTTAAATGGGTTGCTTTATGTTGTTTGAGTCTGGTCTCCAAAAGCTGCCTCCCAAATCTTCTTCAAAAATCGCACTGCTGACTGCAAGTCCTTCATCAGCTCCACTGAAACAAACATTCCTGAAGACCTGAATCTGTCCAACTCACTAGTAAGTTACTAGTAAGTTACGCTTGGAATCTCTCTTACATGTCAGATCTCCTCACCAACAAAAGTTATTATTATTACTTTAACTTACTTGCAGTAGTAAGTTATTACTGACCCTGCATTCATTCATTCATTCATTCATTCATATGGTTGCATTCATATTTAAGTGGAAAATGGCAGTACCTTCCTTACACTGACGAAGTAAGTTACTAAGTTACCTTATTACATTCATGTCAAAACCCAAGGGATATAATAATAAGCTCAAGTAGTTCAAAAATTCAAAAATTCAATAAAAATAACTCCGGGTTTCGAAATATATATTTCCTGACCAATGGAAGGGGCTGGCTGGGTTTAGGGTTTAGGTTTAAGTTACTCGATGTCATCAAGCATGATCACCACGCGAAGCCAAAAATAACTAGATACCTCGTAAGTTCATCACATCAATGTCAAATATTTATTTAAAGTAGGAAATCAAGGTTTGGCAAGATTAAAATTTAATTTATGCTATTTAGTCAACCATTCAAAATTGAATAACGTATAGGCATTTGGCTAGATTTAGATACTTCATTGAATGGTTTTAAAGAGGATAACATGTTATTTGTTGATAAAGTGCATAGAATATTGAGACAAGGTTGCTATAAATGTCTAGCACTTGTCTTTAAAGAAAAAAATTGTGATTCAATTGCAATTTCTAAATATTTGGCAAGACACGGAGATAATTTCCAAAAAATTAGGCATCATTTAAAAATAAGATACATATAGAGTTTGGATAGTAGGTTCAACACTTTAGTGTTGAATATTGATTTTAAGTCCAAAATAAAATTTGGCACTCTAAAATATTATTTTTTGAAAAAAATTGGCATTGACTTTCCAAGAATTCAAAATATTAAGCAACCATTTCATAAAGCAAAAAATGCCACTTAATATTGTGAGTATAATGAGAGGAGAAGACTCAAGATGGTTATACGAGTGAGGTAATAGGAAGTAATACAACCTACATGGGATATGTAAATTGAAGATTAGAGTAAACCAACCATTTACAACACAAATCCAAAAAACAAATAGCTAGCAACCATTGCCATTTACTAAATAATAATCACATGATTCAACTACCAATTCAGTTGTGATGGGAATGAAACTGTGTATCACCATCCAATGACTACACACTATGTGGTGAAGGGTTTCAAGGAATTTTTAACCCCTAAAGGACCAAGGCCTTTTTTCTGCCAAAAAACACTCAAAACTGCCATTTCTACAGCAAAGAGTAAAAGAAATTGAAAATTGTTTTTTTCCCACATCTAAACATATGATCATACACCTTGCTAGTATGAGAATGTGTGGAAATAATTTCAGAATTTTTCACCGTACAGATTGCAAGATATTTGCGTTTAAAGTGAAAAAAACAAGTTTTTCAGCACATTGTAGGACTAGATTATTTGACTTTGAACATTTTAACTTAAATTTTTTGCACTATAGAGTTTTGAGCTTTAAATCATTATAGTGGAGAATTGAGTTGAGAGTCTAGGAATAAATAAGGATTTCAAAAAAACTTAATTTTCATTCTTAAAAAAATTGTAGAATAGAAATAGATACAAGATTGAATGAAAATCTATTTTATTAATATATCTAAGATAGAATTAAAATACAACAATCCCCATGGTGATATTGTTCTAGCAAGCAAACTAAACCATGTAGAACTTTTTTTTTTTTTTAAATTGTCAAAATTGCATTCAGAAATGAATCCTACAAGTTATTTTTTCAAGAAGATGCTCTAATTGCTTGAAAAACAAGATTGTCCATAACTTTCTCATAAAATATCCAAATGAAATGAATCAAAGCTTTATAAGTAGAAAAAAATATAATCTATGAAGGAAAAAAATTCAGAAAAAAAAATTCAAATTTTTGCAATTTTTTTTTGCTGCCTGGTCTCCCCTATTTTGGGTTACATGGGCATAACTTTTGTTCCCGGGAATCGATTGGAAAAAAAATTATATTCTCACAAAGGTAATAAGTCTTTCTATATTCAAAAAAAAGTTTCAAAAAATCAGGAGAAAAATTCAGCCCATAGGTACCTACCCAAAATCCATTAGTTTCTTGAAGGGACACTTGGTCCTTTAGGGGTTAACTAGATTTTAACTTCATCCCCTTTAAAATGCAATAAAATTTGTAGGAAGAAATCTTTTTGCTTTTTTTTTTCAAAGGTCAATTTTAACATGACATTTAAAAATCATGCCAAATTTTAAAACATGCAAGTGTCTATATTTATGTAGAAAAGCATTTAAATTTTGTCTCTGATGATTGGCTTGACCACCCATAGTTAAGTCAAAAGCAAGAATTTTGTTTAAGTATAATTTCAGATCTCACTTAAGCATAGTAAAATAAAATTTTCCAACAACCTTTGAATTAATAAAAGTTGGGAAATCAAAGTAAATTTCATCTCCCACAACCCATTTGAGATTTTGAGCCTTCAATCAAAAGTTATGGACAAAACTCAAAGAAGTAATGGAAGGATCATTTTCTTTAATATTTTAAAACATCCTCTCTAAATTTTGTCCATAATTTTTTATTGGAGGATCAACATTCCAAACGAGTTTTTGGATACAAAAGTCACCTTGATTTACCAACTTTTCTTAGTTCAGAGATTTTTGAAAAAATTTATTTTACTATGCCAAAATGAGATTTGGAGTTCTACATTGAATACAATTCCTGGGTTTTGACAATGACTAGTCAAGCTCTAATTTTCAAATTGTCCCATATCCTTTGAAGATTCATGACGGATAATAGATTTTATTATAAAAATAGCCTCTCCACACTTTATTTTCATAAATTTACTACATAGTAAATGCATTTTGTTTGTATTAGTTTTTTTGATGGTAGATGGTCAAATGATAGGTTGGTGTATGATTCAATGGTTTATTTCCTGGTTCTTCAAAAAAATTGGGAACCGTTTTATCATTAATTTGGTTGTTTGGTCCCAAAATTAGCAAAAAAATTCAGCATTATTCTTTTTAATTAATTAAAGCCAAACTTGCTATCCAAGTACAATAGTTTTGGTCTTCAGTACATTGTTGGTTTACCTTAACCCACAAAGGACAATTATTTGTTGAATGGACAATTGAAAATTTGGGTAGGTTCCTATAAAGTCAATTTTGGTCAGATGTTCACAAAATTGTGTCACAAGGTGTGAATATGTACCCCCTCAATGGAAATATAATTTTTCTTTTTTGATTGGGTGTCTAGATCAAAAGTTATATTGCCCTAAACTTTTTAGGTAGCTTGGGCAATTCAAGTATCTTTTCCTAGAACCCTCATTGAAATTTGGCATGTATGTAATTAGCAAAATATGGTATAAAATTGTCCAACTAAAAACAAATTTTAGTTCTCAAATCACATTCTAGGAGGAGTCAAACTTTGTCGGAGTGGTTTCCAAAAAACATAGTTTCTTTCTTAACTTCAAACCCTATTATTTTGCAATTTGAGAAGTCAAAGTTATTGAAATTTTCCAAATATTTGTCTCTAACTTTACACCGTTTGGATTTCAAATAATACATTTCCAAAAAATCATCAAAAAATGACTAGTGTACTGCCAATTCATTTAACTTCCTTGTATTGTAGGTTGATTTAACATCTCAGTTGCATCCAAAAAATTTCATAAGTGAATCTAAAATCATGTACTTATGAGTGGAAAAAAGTTCAAAAACTGTGACCACACAAATTGAAAGATTATAATGTTTGAAGTAGAAGAAAAAGTCTATTTTGGATCTTGCCTACCAAAGACTTAAATTCCACCTAGAGTGAGATTTTTGCACTACTATTGCATTTTTTAGGTTTGCATCTAATATCATGTTAATTACATACATGCCAAATTTTTAGTAGTTAAGGAGGGATTTTGCAAATGCTCCCTAAAGCTACCTCAACTATCCAAAAAATTTAGGGCAACATCAAAGCATCCAATCAAAAATAAATATATCCTACAAACGGCAATCGAGTACATGTTCACACTTTGTGTCACAATTTCATGATCATTTGACCAAAATTGACTTTGTATGCAACTATCCAAGATTTCTTGCATATGTAGAATGGGCATATGGGGTACATAGTTTATATTGAGAGTACAATTGTGATTCATTCTTGTATTGGCTATTGATACATACAATGTATTTCATACCATTCATATGCATTGAAAATCACCAATTAGTGCCTTCAATTATAAAAAGGGGGGACGAAGATAAAATTAAAAAAATCTAGTTATCTTTATATATACATGAATGTAGGTATTTATTTTCTCATATCTTTTAAATATCATGAGTTGAACATCTAGTAAGGTGGTTGTACCTAATAGTGTCTTATTTGTAAAACCTTCTCATCTCGAGTCTTCCCTAAAATGTAAACACTTTGAACATGATAATCTAGGATCAATCTTAGGTACTCCTCCTACTTTAAGTATTTTGAAAATTCATAGTTTATGCTTGCAAAATGTATGCAAAAGAAACTTAGAATCTCTTTCTGACTAAATCCCAACATGATCCATTAAAACTTTAAACAGTTTAACACCTAAAGTCCTAAGCCCTTTTTCCATAAGAAAATACTCTAAATTGCTATTTCTTATGCAAAGTGCAAAAAAGGTTTAAAATAATCTTTTTTTCATATCTTATTCTAGAATCTTGCACTAGATCATTATTAAAATGTGTGGAAGAAATTTCAATAACTTTGATGGTATAGATTGCAAGATATTTGCATTTTGAATGAAAAAGCTAGTTTTTTTGTAACTTGCTTGACTAGATTTTGTGCCTTTGAATCTACTTAAATAAAAGAAAATTCACAACTAATTTTGAATTTCTAATTTTTTATGGTGAAAAATTGAGTTGAGAGTTAAGGTAATTTAGAAAGAAAAAGTTAATTGATTTTCATTCTTAAAAAAATTGTTAAGTAGAAGTAGGTACTACATAGAAAGAAAAACTAAATTGTTAATAGTTCTAAGATGGAGTCGAAATACACTTATTCCAATGGTGAGATTGTTCTAGTAAGCAAAATCAACTATGTGTAACTATTTTTTTTTTTAATTTAGGAAAATTTTCAAAAAAGAAACCTAGAAGTATTATTTTTTTAGGATGATGTAATGATTGCGTATAAAACAAAAAGTTCCATAACTTTCACATTACTAATCCAAATAGGATAGATCAAAACTTCACATGTAGAGAAAATATAATCTTTGAGAAAATAATTTAAAAAATTAAAGTTTAAAGTTTTGTTTTTTGTTTTTTGTTTTTAAGTGTATTTTTGTTTTTATTTTTGAAAATTCACAACTTGCATGACTAGTTGCCCTTTCTATTAGCATGATGTCTAAGTTGCCCTCAAACTTTTTACTTAGACACCTGATAAAAAATTGGTCAATGGATGACTTTCGAGAACATTTTCAAAGAAGAGATTCCAAAATTATTTCAAAAGTCATTAATCAACCACTCTTTGGTTAAAGATCCCGGGGAGGACACTCCCTATGTTTTAGCAAACTACGTGCGGCGGAAAAAGTAAAACAAGTAATACACCTTAAAATTTAATTTCTTTTTCAAAAAAAAAATTATGGATAGATTTTACTACTTTATAAGTTTATGTTTTGAATTATTGGTATTTTTTTGTGCTAATAGTAATTAGTTATAAATTTTTGAAGAAAAAAGATACACTGTAAAGCTGAAAATAACTTTCACACCTCTATATTATATAAGAAAAAAAATTTGAAAAATGAAAAAAAATTTATATAGAATAGCTTTCTATTGAAAGTTTATTTTGGTTGAATATTGATGCAATAGTCATCTTCATGTGAGCTCTATAAATATTTTAGTTGGAGAACATGCCATTTTAGTTCATTTTTCAACCCTTTCTAGACAATATATCTTATGTTATTTGGAATTGAATTTTTTGTCAATAGAAACCTTTAGTCATTGTTAAACAAAGCTCAAAATTTTAGAATGAAATTATAGTTTATTCAAGGTGAATTACATGAATTACTTTTTCCACCGCCGCACGTAGGTACCCCAAATGTAGTGAGAGTGTCCTCCCCTAGTTAAAGATAGAGAGAGATTGTAATGTATGATCATAAGGATTAGAAATTAGAAATTGTTTGCAGACATTTAATCCTTTGTTTACATGTCATATCTAACATTATGGTTATATTAAAACATGAGGTTGAGGTAAATAACACGTACAACCAAAATCAATTTATTCATTTAATTATCTACTTTGTAAATTTTATAGATGATTTAGTAACGTGAATTTTTTCAAGTTCCAATGTATTTGAGGCTCATTTCCAAATGCTCTTACCATTAGAAAATTGATCGACTTGTGTAATAAACTAAATAGAAAAATTATTAAAGTTTTCTTCCAATATACTTTTTAAGAGTCAAAATAGACTTAGGTGATTATGCATGTTTTAAAGTGGCTACAATTGAGACTTTATTATATTTTATATAACTTTAAATCCTTAGCACTTGAATCCTTTTTTGAATTTTCGCATATTTTGGCTTATGTATTTATAAATATATATTATTTACCTCAATTTCATGACTTTCATATTAAAAGAAGGTTTAAGAAAATCAAAGCATTGATTTGGATGGATGAAAAGTTATGTGGTTAAAAAAGCCCTTGGAAACTCTTTATTTGTTGCTCAAAATTGGGACATTGAAGTGCCGAGGGGGTAAAATTTTGTCAACACCTCTTTAGGGTACCTTGAACATGTATTAGTTATAACACTAGTTTTGATAAATTTTCTTCTCTTAAATAGTTGGTCAAATTTGGGGTACAAAGTGCTTTAGTAATTATGATTTGCCAACCCCTCTATAATTTTTCTCTTTTAAATAGCTAACTTTGAAATGGTTTCTTTCATTGTTCAATGGCTAAATTAATTTTTTTTTGAACCTATGCAAAGTTCTTTTGAATGCTCTTTCATTGATAAAAATTTACTGAAGTTCTAATTGTAAAGTAGTCAAAAGTTAAAAGTTCATTTGAAGGGGTATATTCCAAAGTGGATTGGCGACGCTCTAAGAACATTTGCAATGCATCCGTTATTGGGGCCAATATCGGCATTGTGTAGTGTGTAAAATATTTTATAATTAAAATTGTGCTCCAATGCAACCATTATTGGAGCCTAAAATTCCACACCCTTGGCATGCGACCACTCGAGACCAACTAATTTGCAACATGTGAAAGGCCCACGAGTTGACCCTGTTAGGAATAATCATAATTGTCAATGCTTTTCAAACATTAGTATGTGTGCTAATCAAAAGTCTCTTTTCTTAATGTAAATTTCTTTCTTTCTTTCTTTTTATACTATAGAAAAGTTCGTTTGACATTTGGATTGCCGGCTCTGCATTGGGTCAATTTTTCCCAAAAAAACCCTGGTATGGGGGTCCCTTGTAGAATGGCCCACCATATGCTGGAACAGGGCTTAGTATGCCAAGTATGCATTGCAAATGCTCTAGTTACTAACGTCACATATAAGGTGAACTAGCCTATTACCACCCCGATCGCAATTGCCTCCGAGTTCCTTTATGTTCCCACGGGGTACATTTCAGAATGAAAGTGTAAACTTTAGGTACATGAGGGCGGGTTTGTAATTGGGCCCCCTTATAAGTTGGTGGGAGCTCATAGTCATTAAAGAGACTGCTTTAATCAGGTGATTACCCTCTTTATGACCCACAAACCACCTACTGACACTGGACCAGCTCCTGAACCCGAGACGTGTCATTAATAACCGGAGATCAGTTATTTATGTTGTGTGGTATCTCAAAACACAAACCTGGTTGTGCAATAAATTCTGTGGCAACTTAACTTACCATGGCCTTGCAAGAGAAAATGATGAAGAATTAATTATGTTATATGACTCTCAGAAATAAACTTATAGTCTAAGGGACGCTTTACGGTTACACAAAATAGTGAAGTTAGGTTGTCCCACACTAAGCTTAATTTTCTCAACATTTGACACTATATACAAAATTTCAGTTGTTGTACAAGAATGCATTATTTTTGAATTATGTATTGTTGTGATTGGACTCATGAACCTCTAGGTGTACAACTAAAAATATTTTTTAGAAATATTTGTTGATTTTGATGGCTTGTAAAGTAACTTTCTTGATGTAAGGCAACCTAATTGTTAACTGTTGTGGTATGTTGATAACTTGATAAGGCATGAATACATATTTTCCACTCTATTAAAGATTGAAAATGTATAATATGAGCATGGACGGTGAGTAAAGGAAATAATTGGAAGATGAGTTATTGAACACGTGTCATTGTGTATATTTGCAATTACAAACCCTACATATCTAGGTATATTTGCAAAAGATAAAACTCTCTCAAGTATGTATGCTTGTTTCTAATCTATACGTGATCCCGCTATAAATAATTGCCACTTCTGAATCCCAATCAACTTGGGATGAATTGCAATAAGTGAAGATTATGGGAGACCACTAGGATTAGTTATTGCATGCTTTGCAACATAATGTTTTGTTCATTTGCATTCAAAATTAAAATAAAATATTCAATGAAAGGATCCTATATGAAAAGTAACATATGTTCTAACGATTGAACAATGAAATTAGGTTGCTTTAATAAATAGGGTGTCTTACTTCAAGAAAGTTACTTTATAACTCAAGAAAGTCAACAAATATTTTTACAAATATATTTCCATTTGTACAAATGGAGGTTCAAGAGTCCCAATGACAACAAATGAATACCTAATTCAAAAGTAGTGCATTCTTGTACAATAACAATTTATATTTACATAGTGTCAAATGTCCATAAATTAGTGAGGGGGCAACCTAATTTCACTATTCAGTGTAATGTTTTTGTGCAAATACAATATTCCCCAAAGCATGAATTCAGTTCACGCAGTGAGAGTCCTAAACTTATTACCTTCATTTCCTTTGTCCTTCAAAGTCTCCATATAATTATGTACCTCAGGATTAGGGCTGCTTTACAAGAGCTTGCAAGCCCAATTTCGAGTTGCATATTTACCTTGTGTTGGCACATTGTGTGTAAGCCTTGGGATATTTCTACCAGTGCATTAAAGCTGTTGCAAGGCCTTATAATTATTGCATTTTAACCCAACAAGACCATTAGGTTCAAAGTGTTTTTTTAAATGATCACTTTGATGGATCATATTGCAGAAAACAGTACCCAATGCAATGAGCTTGTGACATTCTTAGCATATACCACTAGATGGAGTGATGAATGATGAGCATTGCATGTGTGTGTTGGTTACGAGAAATTACATGATTTTTGAAATGAAAAAAAACAACCTAAAGTAGGAGGTCCACAAATCAAGTGGGTTTCTAAATGCGCCCCCCTTATCCACAAACAAGTGACATTTTTCTTTGAAATATCTATGACTGGCATTGATGAAGTAGTTAGATACGTGGAAAGGAATGGTTTATGGTCCTCCTACATTACGTTAAAGGAAGTTGAACTCAAACCTTTTTCCAACAATTAATAAGTTAAATGATGGCTTCTTGGTCTTCGAAAGGGTTAACTACTTTTATGTCATTGATGGCCAAGTTTAGAGTCCTTGTCTTCCACCCCTAGTGCCCCGTGAGTTTTCATGTACAGTTGACCTGGGCCGATGAAATCCGGGGGTAACACTGACCGTGGGTCGCAAATTGGTACCCCAGATGCAACTGAAAGATGCACATCAAGTGACTTTGTGAATCTCCGTAGGGCTTCAGTGCAAATCTCCATGAGGCACTTGAGAGTTGTTGCTGCTGCAGCAGCAGCAGCAGAAATTGCTGTCAAAGTGCACCCGTTTTCATCATGTACCTGCAGATTTGAACTTGAACTTGAAAAAAAACAAAAAACAAAAAACCCAGGAATGACTATCGCTGTCATAGCCAGGAAACACACTCCAAAATAAAATAAAAAATCCAATGTAATCGAACTTGAATTATAGCTGATATATATTTGCCTTGCTTTCTTTTTTTAACCCTTAAGTGCCCCAACATCCATATTCTAGACAATGAACAGAGAGCTCGCAAGTGCTGCTTATTCCAACTAACTTCTCATTCATCCAATGTAACACTTGAATCTTGAAAAAGACAACCTTCCTTAATTACCAGTTTCATGAAATTACAGTAAATGATATTTCTGTACAAAGATATAAGCAAAAATGATCAAGGCGTTAAGGGGGTAACCCTTAAGCGCTCCGACATCCATGTCCTGGACGATGAACAGAGGGCTTCCAGGCGTTGTTTTGTCCAACTAACTTTTCATTCATCCAATGCAACACTTGAATCTTGAAAAAGACAACCTTCCTTTAAAACTCAAAAAAAGGATCAAGGCATTAAGGGGTTAAGCACTCCGACATCCATATTCTGAATGATGAATAGTAAGAGGCCTTCTAGGTGTTGTTTTGTCCAACTAACTTCTCATTCATCCAATGTAACACTTGAATCTTGAAAAGACAACCTTCCTTAATGACCAACTTCATGAAATTGCGGTAAATGATATTTCTGTATAAAGATATAAACAGAAAATGTGCCGAAATTCAAAAAAGTGAGTTTCGTTCGCGGCTTAGCAGACTAGCAATCTTCACAGTGGATTCTTCAAGTAAGTTCCTATTTTAACTTGTGGCGTCTCTCACCGAGTGTGGGTGCAGCAACTATAGTTCTCATCAATTGATGAGTAGCTGGAAAACTGTGCGCACAACAAAACTTACTGTGGGTTTTCTAAAACGATCAACAGCTCAAGGTGACATTTTTGTCACAACAATGGTCCATCAAGAATAAAATGAAGATTCTGTCTGTCAAATTCAATATCTGTTTCAAAGTTCATAATTACCATCAAACCCAAATTTGCTTGTGACTGTAGAAACCTCAGAAAGTAGTAAAAAAAGGACCAGTTTTGGGTTTCAAGTTATGTTTTTCAATGCATTCTGAGTAACCAGTTTAGAGTTTAGAGTGATAATGGAATTATTTGCATGAAATGAAATAAGGTAACCACGTCTAAGGTAGGAGGTCCAAAAAGCGACCATCTAAGTGCTGAAACTCAATTTTGGGGAGGTAAAACAACATCTTGAAATATTTTTCAGTAAATTTTCTTTGAGAGACAAGAAGAAATGGCATCTAACTCAAGTTGTTTCATATTTTTTGGGAGCTTTGTGGAATTAGTTATGAAATTTTGAAGTTGAAATGCCATAGGGCTCGAAAAGTGACCACCTCCTAGAATGCATCCCCTTTGTACATTTTGGCACATTGAAGAAAGCAAAATGTACCTCTGTGTCATGTTCGGTTCAAAATGCCCGATTGTAGTTCGAGCCTCCTACCTTTAGTTATTAGTTGCAAGCCCAGCCGCTTGTTCTTGCCAAAATCGTACACTTTCAAACCACAAGAGCCAACGATGAATATATTTAGGATACACCTGTACTCTCCACTTAACCCCTAAAATACCAAGGCATTTTCTGGCTCCGAAACCACTGAAAACTGCCAATTCTGCTGCAATCACCCAAGAAACCAAAAAAAACTTTTTTTAAGAATCTAACCGTAGGATCTTGTACTTAACTTGTCTTGTATCGTGTAGTAAGAATTTCATGAAGTTTGACCGTACTGATTAGAAGATATTAGCATTTGAAGTTAGAAAAAGAACTTTTTTTGAATGCTGGCCTGCAATTTCAGATGACTTTGAACGTCATTTGTGGATTTTTTTTGGCACTAAAATTCATAAAGTTAATTTTTTTTTGTTGAACATTTGAGGTGAGAGTTGAGGAAAAAAATTCAAAAAAAAAAACTTGATGTTCATTCATTAAAAAATTGTTAAATAGAAGTAGATCCAAGATTGAACAAAACACTAAATTGTTAATAGCTCTAAGATGGAATTGAAACATCATAATCCCAACGGTGAGACTCTTCTTGCAAGAAATCTTTATCTTACCAAAAAAATAAAATTGAAAAAACCTAAAAATTGCATTCAGAAATGAATTCTAAAAGTTTTTTTTTCCCTGAAGATGAGTAGATTGCCCGAAAAATGAGATTGTCCATAACTTTCTCATTATTAGTCCAAATAGAATGAATCAAAGCTTCAAATGTAGAAAAAAACATAATCTTTCAGAAATGAATTAAAAATTAAGAAAAATATTTTTTTGGTCTTTTTTTATTTCTGCCCGGCAAACTGCTTTTTAAACATTGGGCGGCATAACTTCTGCTCCAAGGCATCAATTGGAAAAAAAATTGTATTTTTAAAAAGCTAATGTGATTTCCTATCTTCTAAAAAAGTTTTAAAAAATCAGGTCAAAATTTGAGGTCACACGAGCCTGCCCAAAATCCCAAGTGTCCCCCGAGGGGACTTTGGTACTTTAGGGGTTAACACTTTTGAAAATTCATAGTTTATTTATTTATAGTCCCCAAAATACATGTCAAGAAGTGCTGGAATCCTCTTCTTTTTTCTTTTTTTCTTTTTTTTTTCTTTTTTTTAAACAAATGAAATGGGATTTCCGATTGCAAGTGCTGGAATCCTCTCTTTCAATAGCCGACAAGACTGGACAAAAACTAGGACTGGGTCAGTCTGCTCCAATGTTGAGTTGGACGCTTTTTGGTGTGGTTACTCCACTGCATTTTTCTCTGTTAAGTTAAGGTAACAGGCTCAGAAACCGCTCATTTAAGACCTGGTCAACCTTTTTCATGTAGTTTTTTAGATGTAAGTATTTTTTATTCATTTTTCAGTCAAAGAGAAGAAGATGGGGAATCTAACACAAGTCGTTTCGTAATTTTTGGAGCTTTTATAAATTACTTATGAATTTTCAAATGGAAAGTGGCATAGGGTCCTAATTGTGATTGGTAGGCCTTGAAAATCTGCTCATACTTAGTTTGGAAAAAAATCAGACTTTGTTCAAAAACTAACATTTTAATGTATAAAAAGTGGGGAAGATGGTCTCTAAAAGCGACCGTTTCTAAATCTGAAATGAATGCTTGAATAAAACATTATTTCAGATTTTTTTGACATTAATAAGAAGGTAGTTGGACTACAAAATATTATTTTGAATGAAAATTAAAAACAACTATCTACATGATTAGGAATGAACCCATTGTGACTTTAAAACCGTCCATCCGAGGACTGTAAACCAAACTTTATCATACTTTGAAGTAACCACAAGTCCATTTTACTAATATCAAGGATCCATTTCAGAGCCCCCTACTGAGCGGTTCAAAATGCCTGAACTGTTTTCGAGCCCTCTCCTATACCATAACTTTTGTTTGTTGTTTTTCGACCTGCAAATTAATGCCATCTGTGCGGCAAGCAACAACTGGTCAGGGTCCTCAGGGACCGGCCTTTCCAGACTCACTGCGAGCACCTGAGATGGAGTGTCTGGCCATCATAACAACAACAACAACAACACAACCAGCCCTGCCTGGAAGAGAGCACGCAATGGAAGGACTGCGGCACCATGATGGTGCTATGAAACCCATAAGCTGACTGCATATTTAAAAAATTAAAAACATGCCTATTACCAAGCAGGTCATTGCTATCTAGTTACCTTGGGAGAAGGCTATGAATCTGTGAACTCGCGGAGTTTTTAGAGATTGAGAAGGTCATTGAGAGATGGAAGCCATCATTGCAAGTAGAATCAAGACATTCTGACAAGAAATGAATTTTCTGTGATTTTTCATAGTTTGCCTGGAACAAAATTAGTGAAGCGTGACTCGGTAGACCCATGTTGAACCAGACGATGGTGACATGTCTAATCCCCAAGAGCATTGCCATGATGCTAAAGGATTGCTAAGGTTGTGGTCATGGGTGCAAATGGAAGGGTGCAATACATGTGGGAGTTGGGTGACTAACAACATTGGGTAGCTCTACCTTATTCATGATTCCTAAAGCATACATGTGGTTCAGTATGCTAGGCATTGTGGTAGAAAATCATAGGGTCCAACATACTATAATAAAGTAATTAGGAGTGTAATCTTATTGATGCAAACATTGGAAGAAACTTGTAGAGAGAAACACTAGGATAGAGAAGAGGGGAAAAAACATCAAGACGAAAGGCACTTGCACCTTTAATCTACCAGAAGAGTCTAAAATGTGTTTTGGGACCCTCCAAATATTCTCCAAGGATTGTATCCTACTATGTCTACCAAAGTCTAAGTTCAATAGGCTTTTCCTACATTCCACTTGTAATTAGCCAATTCATTGTTTATTGGACACATCTGTTGCTTAACCTCTTAAGGACTGAACATTCGGATTTCGAATAATAGATGAAAGCAAACACATCCCAAACACACAATAATACATTCTTCTGTTAGTTCTTAACATTTGTACAATGTAGATTCTGAAGATTGCATGTTGCAAATATTCTATAATTCAAAGGGTGCGAGTAGATTGGCCTCAAAAAAATACTTTTCAAGTTTCAAAGATAACACCTCAGATATTACTTGAATAAAAAGGTAAAATAAAATAAATCTTAACATTTTGATTAGAAACTCAACATTTTGAACTTAAAGGAAAAAATCACAAATATTCAATCTACAATTTTCTTTTAGAAGGAATTTTCAATTTTTTGGCTTCAAATATAATTGAAAAATATTTGTTAGTGTAGTAGTTGATTTAACCATACGGATCATATTTTACAACTATTGATTAGCAATTGTTATTAAACTCTTCTTCTAAGATTCATTTTATAATACATCTTTATGGGTTTGGAAATTTGAACTGCCCCCAATTCTTAGGGGGGTAAGGGTGGAAAAAACGACAAGGGTTTGTCAAATATAGATGTAGAATTGTGGCATGTCAATTTTTGCTTATTTAATCCATTGTAATAACATATCTACTTCTTTTTCCTTTGGATATTAACCTTAGAATGATGCCATAGTGAATTTGGAATCCGATGGATTATTTGAGAGAGCTTCCTAAGATAGAAAAAGACAAATTTTGATCCAATTATTTTAAGATGTTGCCTTGAAGGCATTTGCAATAGTGTTGGAAATTCCTTCATTGTCATATTATTGATTTTTCTACAAAAGAAGAAACTTAATTCTCAAGTCACCTTGCACAACATTTGTGCAATTTCAAACTCCTTGCTCTTATTTTAAATTTAGCCACATATTTGTCTTTTTTGAATTTCAATCTAACTCATAGTCCAACTACTGAAATGAAGTTGATCGAGTCTGCTTTCTACTCCTGCAATGAAAAGATTTAATAAAATTCCTATAATTGAATATATATATTGCAATTCAAACTTGGGGCTTATAACCATGTACTGGTTTTCTAATTAGAGAAATACACGAAAATTTGGTTTGCACAATGATGTAGACATTGTAGTGGTGTAGAACATCGGAAATAGAGACACCAATACTGTCGAGTACTTGTGGTGCGCACAATCTGTCTTAGATGGGTCTGGCAGTGGCAAAAGTAAGCAGACAGGCAAGCCTCACATCATCCTATTCAAACTGCTGATACTTGAAATGACAACGGAGGAGAGATTAAAGTGGGAAGGTTTGTGGTAACTGTTTGTTTTTGGGTTGATTCTGTGTAAACTCAAGTTCAAAGGTCAAAGGTGCAGTGAGTTTCTTGCAGAATGGGGAAATTCTCGATTGCTTTTTTACATCTGAAACCATCTCACAGAAGCAATAGTTCAAGGTTATTCTCAAGAAGATTGCGCAAGGTCGTCGCTCGCCAAGTGCAATGGGAAGAAATGGAAATCTGTTACAATGGCAAAGTTGAAATACTTGAATAACACTATGCTGCTCCTTGTCCATCAAAGAGTTGAACACAACATCTAGAAAGTAGCTGCTAACACCTTTAGCCCGTCTGCTAATTCTAGGAAGAATTGGGGATTAAACACCAGAGTGACCACTTCGAAACAGACTGTGTGCAGTATCAGTAACTGCTAGTTGATCGACTAACACTTCCAGAGGCGCAAGAGGGTCTAACCTTCATATTCACAAATGGAACAACCTTCTTCACAACATCGTGTTTTCAGGCAAGTGCAGGAAGCTGAGCAAGCCATGGAAGCAGTTTGGCATGCACAAGATCAGGTCGGTCATCTTGAGGGCAGTGCCCCACACTCTTCAGGAGATACAACTCCACCGTGTTGTTCGTCTCCGCAAGAGATTGGAATAATTTTCCCACAGGACCATCGACGGGAGTGAAAGGATCTTCATCACCCCACAGCACGAGAATGGGATTCTTAACGGCCGGAATCAAAGTATCGGGCTTGGGACCTGGAGGGCCTGTAAAGATGGAGACGAACGCGTCCAGTGCACCTTCGGTATCTGCAGGCGTCGCTATGACCTGAACACCAAAAATCACGGAAAAAAGAATGTGAGATTCTCAGGCAACGATGTCACTCCCTTGTTGGCTGGTCAGAGGAAGGTTACCCTTTGTGCTCAATGTGAGCCCTTTGATCCCTCCCCCAAAAACAACAACAACCACCACCACCACCGATTTGGACGTTGAGAATTCCATCAAAAGACTAAGCATAATGCCCGATAACCTTTGAGAGCTCGGAGGCTCAAGACGGTTATTGGGGTGGGGTGGGTGGGTGGGTGTACATTGACTGCAACAAGAACAAACAGACACTCATCACCAAGTGCCGAGAAAGGAAACGATCTGGACAAGAGATATTAAGCACTGAAGTTGGCTGCAACAGTCACCTCCACAAGTTCATCGTCAACTGCTTCCTTGTTGCTGTAAACTGACCGCAATACAGTCTTCAAGTTGTCCCTGTGTACAAAAACATCGAGATTGTTCACTTCATGTGCCAAAACGAAAGATCAAAATCGGCAAAAGTTAGGACAGGAGCAGTGTAGAGGTCCCGCCGTGCAGGCCGGACGTTCTATAGGATCTCGAAGATGATGACGCCCCAATTATCTGAAAAATAATAGATTCCAGTGTGATTACAAAAATCAAAAGGTCAATGAGATCAATCTCTAGAGGGTTCTTTCTATGTATACTCCTTATTAGACCCCAAGCGAGATGGCATTCACTCACAGCCTACTAGCTGTTCAGGCAACCTGCTCCGCTCCACGGGCTCTTAAATTTATGAAGGCCTTCAAAGAGCATCCTGAAAGCCAGGATCAAGGGTATTCAATTGAGGGGGTCATAAGAGCATTGGATCTAATGGAAGAAACCTTGTAAAAGGTTGGGTTCCCTAATCCAAGTCCTTGATAGTACAAACTAGCCACAAAGTCCAAAGAAGTGTTGGCAAAGAGGAAAAGGGAGGAGAATGAGGGTGCACCTGGATTTGACTCGGTTGAAGAGACGGCCAGCGATGGAGGGTTGCTGAAGAAGGAAGTCAATCAGCCAAAACAGAGGTAAAGCCAGTTTGACACGCCAGTCGTCAAAGACGGCCTTGTTATTCATGCCTCCCGCACAATTGAGAAGGACCGTTCCTCTCACCAGCTTCAGAGGCGCAGCTTCTGGACACACAACAGATTTTACAAAGTTAAGAAGCCCTCTTTGCAGAGTTTTGCAGATGATCTCTCAGGCAGGGTAATTGTAAGGATTTACCTGCGGATGCAATGAGACATGCCAGGCTTCCGATGGAATTCCCTACAAGAACCGTGGGCTCGTCGACTACTTCCTTTATGAAGTCCACAATTTGCTGCAGCAGCTCACACCACAGCAACAAACACATCAATCGCTATTGCCACATGCAACAGGGAATTTAATCAATAAATCAGTCAGTCAGTCAACTAAGTTCGAGAAGAGGGAGACATACGTCAGCCCAGGTTTCCATGGTGTACTGGAAATCGGAAGGCTTGGCTGAGGCTCCTAATCCAAGCAAATCAATGGCGTACACAGTGTTGGATTCAGCCAGCACTCCAATGTTCCTGCAGTCCACCGAACGCATAATAATTCCATCTCAGAGTTACATCTATCGACGATTGACTCTTAAAGCCTCTCCAGGAAAAAATGTTTCAAGGATCACGTGTATTTTGTGATTTCTGATGCATTTGGCGATGAGATGAGCGTCCAAAATTTCATTAAAAACAAGAGTTTCTCCTTCACCTCACATCCACCATACACAATTATTCTCACTCGCCTAGAGGGCAAAAGTTGGTAACACAAGAGAGCTTATTGCAATTCTACAATCAAGGACAGATTCCACGAGAAGGGAGCCAACTTCTTACGATGTGCACCAATTCTTTTTGCAATTTTCCGCTCATTTGGTGTGCGATCAATGCCATGTGTACCCTAATTTCAATCAGAGAGTTGTTCCCAAGAAGAAGCGCAACGAAAAAAAAGAGAAGAACAAATATTGTTGCGAATAGGGCCATTGAATAACAGAGGAGAGAACCCTAAACTTGAAATCTGCAAAAAGGGTTTGAGCAGTCACCTTCGCCAGTGTCCTATGGAGGCCCCGAAACCATGAACGAGAAGTAACGGCGGACCAGTGCCTTGCACGGTATACACGATAGGATACCCTCGCCATGTCCACTCACGCTGGGTGGCGTAAATGGCCTTGAGCTCAGCACTAATGCAAGACGCTTCTTCACATGTGGCCAACTCTTCTTCACCCTGCACACGCTGTGAATTCAGTACCAGCTCCAATCCCCACAACGGTGATTGGATCCCTAAACCATGTCTAAAAATCTCTAGTTTCGAAGCAGTGCACCCTTGCATGATACTCCCTCCCTCCCGAAATAAGTGTCCTCAATGTTGTTGAAAACATTTGATACCAGTTTCATCGATCATGTAGTGAGAAGCAGAGATTCAGAAGGGTCCAAATTCTATATAACCTAAATCAGTGAAGAACATTGCATGCGTTCACTTCAACCTAAATAAAATTGAATTGAAGAAAGCCCCCCACCCCCCACCCCAAGAAAGCCTCCATATGACCTACTCAACACACCCTTACGAAACAATTATTTCAGGACGGAGGAAGTAATACACTATGAGGCTTGACCAACATAACCATGTGCATTCCTGCTTCTACCAAATCCCTCACAACCTTCCATGCCTGTATCTTTATACATATAAAGAATGAGAACATGGACATCACGGATTTACAAGATTTATGTTTTTGTTGCTGATTCCACGATGTTACAACAATGCACCCCTCTCAAGAATTTGATGTAATGAGCGAAAGGAAGCCCATCTGATGGTAATGACAGGAGGGCGGGCGACTACCGGTACCTACAGCTGATGTGTCTGCAGCGGCAATGGCAGCTTCAATTGCGGCAGTCGAAGGCTCAGGGGCCACAATACCCACCGTCACTGCTGCAACTCCCTCTTTCTCTTTCTCTTTCTCTTTCTCACTGCCCTCCACCACCTTCTGCGCCTGCACCCTCACAATCCTCCGACTGCTCGAAAATTTGGCCAATTTCAGTGATGGAATTGATGTCGGACTCCTGCGTTGGAGTCTGAAAGGTGAAGCAGCAGGCTGCCATGCCGTGGTCTCCGAGCAAAATTGTTGGGCCAAGAGAGGGTGGCGGAGTGCTGCACAAGTTGTCAAGGCCATCATGCGAGCTTAAGGATGACAGCGATGTAAGGATGAAGAGCGGAAGCGCAGTAGAAGCGCAGTGACGCCGAGCTGAAGAAAGTGAAGTTATGTTCGTGAATCTGCAATTCGGAATGGGTTCCTTCCCAACCACTAAGAGTCTGATTACGGGAATGGCGTCGTAGAACGACAGCCACACAGGAACGAATGCCATGCGGATGGCAGAGCTTCGAAGGAAAGGGAGCTGAACTGAAGGTGGGTTGTGCAGGAAGCTTTTGGAGTTTTTGCTTTAGCCGAGAACCATCCATGATGCTTCTAAGCTTATATATATGTGAGTAGGGAGAAACAAGATTTGAGGAATAGCTTTGCCTTGTTGTCAAACTAAAAGTAACAAGAAAGGTAAAACTTAGTGTTAAAAAATCCATTCAATAAGATAGGCTATTAGTTTGTTTTGTTTGTTTGTTCGATACAGTGAGATCTCCTCAATCGTGCGTCCCCTAGTTGTGTGCTTGGCACCGTTAGAAAGTCCTTGGTGAGGAGGGGTGCATGGGCTTTGTTTCATGGCGTTTGGACATATGGTGTGAAAGTTATGGAATTTCAAAGTTTTTATGAGTAAAAAAATTATAAAATTAATTTTTCTTTTGATTGTGGCAACAACATAGGGCACACTAGTTCATACCCTTAAGTTTGTTTGTTTGTTTTGTTTGTTATAGTGAGACCTCTGATTTTTGTGTCCTTAGTCACATTCTTGGTACTATTAGAAAGCTCTCTAAGAAAAGGAGTGCATGAGCTTTGTTTTGTGGCACTCTAATTCAAGACAAAAAATATATTGAATTTCAAATTTTTTTATGAATTAAAAAATTAGAAAATTAAATTTTACTTGTATATTGGTTGGCACAAGGCACACTAGTAATGTTGAAAATAAGAATTCCATAAATTGAAAACTTGGCTCCCTACTTTCCACGAGCCTCCTTCAAATTTATGTTGGATGTCCCAACAATTCATTCTCCTTTTGCAGTTGTTACATATTTCTATGTAGAATTATAGAGTTTCTTTTGTCATTTATGTACAATGTTGAACAATGTTGTATTTTGAAGGGTGGGTCCAACCTTCATATGAAATGCTGAATTTTCCATTGCCCTTTAAGGTAGTCGGTTCATAAACCGACCATCTAAGCACTGGAACTGAATTTTGGGCAGGTGAAACTGCTCAAAATATTTTTGAATAAATTTTCCTTGAAAGAGAAGATGAATTGGCATCTAACCCAAGTTGTTTCATATTTTTTGGATCATTTTTGAATTAGTTATGAATTTTCAAACGAGATGTGTCGTAGGTCCCTATTTGTGATCCTAGGTCTTTCATAAAGTGTTCACTGCGACTTCTAAATAGAAATGGGAAAAGAAAGGAAACTGATTGGCTCTTGCAATAATAAATAGTATTTTTCTTGATTCATTTAATGACAATGAAGGTCAATTCAAGAACCACCTCCAGCCCATTCCAATACCATTTATAGGGGCGGTTCTAAATGCCCGAACGGAGTTCGAGCCTCCTACCTTACATTAGTGCAAGGGGTTCAAAATAATAGCCTTTCAAAACACTAGAAGAAAATTGTGTTAGAATCCCTTAAAACATGTCACCTTGTTTTTGTTAAGTTCTTGTTTCAAAACGTAGTCAAAATGCAGAAAAACGCTTTTTCTATGTTTTTCTGCGTTTTGACTGCATTTTGAAACAAGAACTTAACAAAAACAAGGTGACATGTTTTAAGGGATTCTAACACAATTTTCTTCTAGTGAAAAAAATTCCCTACATGCGGCAAAGAGAGAAGGATTGTAAAAATTCAAGTATTAAAATGAAAAAATTCATTAAAAATCACATATAGAATAAAACTACATTGAAATCCAATGACCAAAAATATATATTTGAAACTTCAAACAAAACAAATATACTAGTGAAGCCTATATAATCTATTAGAATGTAGATGCCATTGATTTACCATAATCAATTTGGGCATGTCTAATTCAACAACTTTGTGGTACTTGATGCCACTTCAAATATAAAAATGTCCAACCAATCTACAACTTTAATTTCTTTTCCACATAAAGATATTCTCATAAGTGCATCCAATGTTCTTAGCTTTATTTTGCTTCTTCATTCACTCATCACCCAATTCTATTTAGGAAAGCCATACTTACATATGGCTATGGTAGTGGGAATTATTATCACTTTTTGCCAAATATTGATGGTTGTAGGCCAAACAACAAAATATTCATCTAAAACAAAACAATATATCCAAGTATTAAACATAGACTTCTACTTACATTATCTCTACAATGTCTCTACAAACTCAATAAGTTCACCTCTTGCTATATTAGATTATTCTTTGCTATAACATAACTTGACAAGCGGTGGTTATCAAGCTACAATCAACTTCACAATTGTGCTCAATTGCTCACCATTCAAGATTTTGTCTCAAACTTGTATTGTAAATCACACACTCGCCTTCAACATTAAATAGGTAGACAACTAGTAAGCTTATTCATAAACTAACTAAGTAACTTCCTTATTGGAACTCACTGGCTTAGGATGGATTAGAAGTAGAAATTGTAGAGCAAGCTACTCTATGCCTCCAAGCCTCTAATTGTGTCCTTGTGCAATGCCAACCCTAAAGTACTCCCTTTGGCCATTATCCATGTACTATTGCATATTCCTTTAGCCTATACCTGCTTTAGTTGCCTACCTATAGGCCATATTTTCAACAATTCCAACATCAAGGCTTTATAACCTATACCCTACGAAGCCCTTCATTTGACCTTCAAATTTTGGGTTAGCCTTTTAAGTGCAAGGTCACTTTTTTTCTCACCCTTTAAGATTATAGGGTTAGTTTATATTTTCCCCTTTATTTGAAGGATATTCATTTTGTCCCTCTTCATTTATATATTTTTTTCCTTCAATATTAAGGGCATTGTAACCTTCAAAATATAACATTAGTATTGAATAGAAAGGGTTGCCTTGAGAAAGCATCGGGTTTCTAGTTGCGACTAGATTTAGCCCCGGACATGAGAGAACCCATAATCATGTGAAAAATGGATGTAAAATGAATTTACTCTCTATATGTGTATAATACATTATATAAAGTATGTATGGATACATGTGTATCAATACTCCTTTAACCCCTAAAGGACCAACATGCATTTTTTGTCAACATAGAAATTTTGGGCAGGTACCTATGACTAGAGATTTGTATATTTTAGGCTAAAATTTTAATAGAAGGTTTAGGGTTGCCTAAATTTTTTAGTTATGGAATCGAAAAATGACAATTCCAATGGTTGCAATGTTGTAATATACAATCTACATCCTATGATTTTATTTTTTTCAAAAAATATTGAAAATTGAGTAAAATAAAGGACTTCAAAGTTTATTTTAGAATAGAGATTCTATACTGTCTTGCAAACTAAAACTCTTCATAACTTTTGACTCATTGATCAAAATGGAATGATTCAAAGCTTTATGGGTATATATAACTCTAGAAAACTAATTTCAATTTTTTGCTTCCAAAAAATTGTTTTTTTTAGATCTGCCTAGATTGCCCAAACAAGAAAAAGTATCATAATAGGACGTAACTTTTGACTCATATTTTTGAATGTCATGAAATTTAGTGCATATGAAAGATATTCCTTGTATTAAAATTTTAGCCTAAAATACCATCTTTTCTAACCAACGTACTACAAGTTTCTATGGTTGCTTGTACTCAAAAATGTTTTATTTTTAAAAGTTGGTACTTGTACTAGAAATGACAATTTTGGAGCATTTTTGGTGAAAATATAGTCAAGGAACTTAAGGGGTTAATGAATGTAGAGTAAAATATCCATACATGTATAATATATAGAAACCAAATCATATTCATACTTGTATATATCATATATAGAAATTACATACCTCATATAAGTTGTGTATAATATTATATATTCATATAGAAGTATAAATTGTATATAATATCACTTATTTATATAAGAGTCATATACATTGTATATAATGCCATATATTCATATAAAGTCATATAAACCGTGATCAAAATAATGATATAGAACTCCTTAAAGGTGTAGTCAACACTCAAATGAGTGCCACAACCTCTCCAAAATCCCAATTTAAGAGTGGGATAGCTTTTTTGAAAGCTAAAACAAATTTTGATAAGCTCTCCAAATTTAAAGCTAAAGCTCTTATTGACAATTTTTTTATAGCAAGAGAAGGCCGCCTTTTATCTTCCTACCTTGTCCACCTAAGCAAGTGGACTTCAACCAATACCATGCCATATGGAACAAATTTCATTCAATGACCATTTATTTCACTTCTATAACTCTATCTATATCTCTATTTGAAGTTACCTACATCTTTAAAAATTAAACTTTTGGTTTGGATTCAAGCCTTGCTAAACTCGTTGAGTGGCTCATGGTTTGTACTCCAACTAAGCAAGATAATGCAAAAAAACTATACACCTACCTACCCCTCTAAGTTGTGACAAGATGCAGGATATCCAAAATAAGTTTGTCACTTGGTAGCACAATTTTTTTAACAAAATGTCAAGATAAAATTTTGAATTTTTTTTTCTTATAGAAAATATTTATTTCTACATGAAAATAATTGAATCATTATATTTGGACTAGTGATGAGAAAGTTATGGATAGTCTTTCTAGGGTGCAATCAAATCATCTTCGTAAAAAAATAACTTAAAGAATTAATTTTTGAACTCAATTTTAGTAATTTAAAAAAAAAAAAATTCCACAAAGTTTAGTTCATTTTCTAGAACAATCTCACCATTAGGGATTTGTGTGTTTCAATTTTTCTTAGAATCTTATACCAACTTCTACTTAACAATTTAGAAAAATTACTTAAATTTTTTCCTTTTCAATTTTTTTCCTTAACTTTCAATTCAATTCTTCAACATAAATTTTTTTAATTCAATATTTTTAGTACAAAACTTTTAAGCTAAGAAGATTCAAAGTTCTAAAATCTAAATACACAAGGTGCAAAATAGCGCATTCTCTTTACTTCAATTGTAATTCTATGTGGTCAAAGTTTTCTAAATTTTTTTACACATTCTTACACTACTCTAATACAAAATATTCGAGATTAAGGTTGAAAATAACATTTCTTAAACCCATTTCACATTGTAAGTAGAGTTTGGTACACTCCTAACATCTTAGAAGCTGGGTTTGGGAACCCTTTTCAAAGTGCAATTCTAGTGTATTGAAAAGGGAACTTTTTTGAACATTTTCAAGGAGCACCAATGGACACATTATTATTGAATGTGAGGTGTCATTTTATTGATAGTTAGTATGGGCTGAAGACCATGTGTGGACCTCTATACCACCTCCAAAAGCTTCATCTCATTCAATCAAACACTAAAAGAGATGCAAAAAAATAAAAACAAACAATGTTAATTGACCCCTTCAATCATTTCATTTGTCTTTCAATTGATGATTGCATGAATGGAGGGAGAACTTTGTTTTGCTAGTCCTAAATAACAATCAAAAGCCAAATTTGAACAATTTCAACATCACAAAGTGCAACAAAAAAATCATTTTGAGACAAATTTGAGGGCAACAGGAAGGTCATTTTGGGACGGAGGTAGTATGTTTCAAGACTCGCATTTTGAAACAGTTATAACCCAGAGACCCTCACTGCCTACAAGAGAATTTCTACTCCAAAACGCACTTCATGGTTGTCATAAGAGAATTTCCTGAAAAACACAATAATATGAATATCTAGTCATTTGAAACAAAAAGAATAGCTGCTCTTGTAGGCAAGAGTGCAGCAACTACTTCAGGCTGTAAAACCTAAAAAATAGCCCTAAAAACCTGCAACGCGTCTCATAGCCAAGATGAATATGAAGAAGCAATACACTCCAGTATACTGTCTACGCTTAAAATGTTGAATGGCAGCTATAGAAGGAAATGAAAGAGAACCCTCATACAAACCAGATAGAGGCCTCATAGACCATGCTGAGCCAATTAAAACCTAATATTTTGCACTGTTACAAGGAAGCGAGACAAACATGAACTACACTACTGCCTAAAAAGCTTTCCATCCATCAGATGCCTGTGGTTGCTTGGCCCTGAAAGGTCCGGGCGCTGAGAAAAAATCAGGCTCATCATCCGAATGAAAGCCACTGTCGCGTGCTCCATCAGTTTGAACGCTGTTAAATGAGTCGAAGCGATTTAAGAAACTGCTGGGTCGGTCCTCATTTGCTCCTGCAACACATCACACGTCTAAGTAAGATATAATGTTTGGAACTCTCTGAAGTGGCACTCCCTTTCAATTAGGAAAGCGCTCATCCTTGGCATCTTCATAAGTAAAAAATGAAATGTTGTATCCTCTGACCTAACGCTCTTGGTTGCGCAACTGGACTGCCAGGTCCAAAAGAATCAAATCGCAAGAAGCTACTGTTGAAACCGTCATCCCGCTTGGAGGCCTTCGGGCTGCCACCAAATAGCGAAGGAGTAGCAGAAGCTCTGGGGCTTGAATTGCCTCCAAAAAGTGATGAAATCTTGTTGGAGTCTCTAGAAGTGCCAAAAGTTCCAAACGATTCAAAATCATGACTGTGGTTGGTTCCATTTCGTTCAAATGCTCTCGCTGGGCTAGAGGTTCCGTCAATGCTTGAAGGTCGTGGTGAGCCCAAGTCGAACGAACCAGATGATTTCCTGAGTCGTGTCGCACCACGGGCGCTTGTGATATTGAGAGATGCCTGGATCGTAATTATAAAGAATTAGTAAGTACTCAAGAGACAATCATGTATTCTTAGGCAGCATCAACTCAGGATGAAATACCCACTTTATAATCCAACTAATTATTTACATTCTGTAGCAGCAACACAATCAGGCGATCTGTTTACAAATTCAAAAGCTACAAATATGAAAAAAAATTAAAATCCAAAGTCCAGGAAAACATTGAAAATGTCCACACTCAGGAAAAGAATTGCCAAAAGTACCCTCAAAGTACAGTTAAAATGGCACAACCGGGAAATGTATCCACCTGAGTACTGGGCGGATTCCACGAAGCTCGTGACCCTGATTCTCCATCATCTTCATTCAGTCCAAATCCCCAAGAAGATCCAATTCCAGAAAATGCGTCCTGTGTGAAAGACCCACGTCCTACTTCCGAACTGCAGACAACAAATACAAAAATTTATGGAAGGGCAAGGAAGTCAGAAGGTTATATAAAACTTCACAATTCAGAATAACTGCAAAGTTAAAAAAAAAATGAGAGCTCAACAAACCAAAGCTCAAGCTCAAGTTGAAAGGTACAAACCTGCTTGTTGGAGAGCTTGCAGCTGTGGAGCCATTAAACACGTCGGAACCAAACTCCTGCGACTCTGCTACGTTTGCATATCTGCACCAACAGGAATATATCAGACCAAAAGATGATGAAGGTGACAGAGTTCCTCGTGATATAACAGACTCCAACTCCGACAGTGGCTATCAAGAGACTGTACGAGTCTTCTATCCAAAACTGTAACTCATATGAATCGGCAAAGGGTAGTGCACCTATCACTGGCTTTGGTAGTTGGAACTGATGAGCTAACTCCACTTTTTATATCAGAGGAGGGTTTTGAAGACGAAACATCACTGGCACCAGTTCTTGTTGGTGCTTCACTATGATTTTCAGGAGTCACATCTGGGGTTGTTTCTGGGGTTGAAGGAGCTTCTTTATGTACATCCAAATCGCCATTCACGGCAGGAACTTTGTTTTCAACTTTGACGGCAGGAGGAGTTCCATTCTCTAGAGAATCGTCTTCCTCTTTACCCCAACTGGCTGCAGCGGAAGGTTTGTCCGTAGAAGTAATCTCATCGGTCAAATTGTGGACCGCAGAGAAGTCTGCCAGACATATTAAATTAGTCTTTTAAAAGAATGACAGCAAAAATCGCTGAAACAAACAGCTCTTGGATGAATGACTACTGTGGCCTGAACCCAAAATAAAGCAGGTGCTTACCTTTCTAAAAAACAACATAGACCAAGCCAAGCTAGAACTCAGCAAATATGGAGAAATAAAAAAATCTCTTCTAGTTGTCAGAAGCCAACCTCTATCCACCAGCTCATCCCAGTTATCCCATGCAGCAGCTTTCTCTTGAAGATTTTGCATCCAGCCTGAAACATATATCCCCAAACCCATGAGACATTCCTTTCCTAAACCAATGTAAATATCAATATAGATCAGACCAAGATGCGTATGATTCACATTGCATATATTCACAGATCTTGCACTCACCGAAAGGCATCTCCTTAGGAATCTTTTGTTTGACCTCCACACCTAGAAGATGACCACGCTCACGAAGTGCCATCTTCAACTTGTCTACGTCAGTAGCGATATGGTCCGCTCGTTTCTGCACATAAAACAAGCAGTAACAGGACTATGATTACTTAACGCCAAAGTATCTTTTTCAAGGTCAACTACATCTCCAACATCAGAAGATATTGAACCGTCACTGCATAGCAACAATCTACCAGCCAGGACTGCCGATTAGAGTAAAATCCCAAACTTCACCCGTATGGATAATGTGAACGGTACCTGAAGAAGAGCATTGGGATCACCACCATGTTCCATCTTGAAAAGAGCATCTAGAAGCTCCATCTTCTTCTCCTGCAATATAGGTAGGAAACTCAAAAATTAAGAATAATTTTTTGTACACAAGGCAACTTCCGTCCCATCGATCTGGTGCAAATACTGTTTCTTGAAGTCATCTTTGTGTAGTTGTATTGATGTTACGCCAATTACCTGAGCATCCTTAAGAGCTGCATTCTCGAGAGCTAGCTGGGCATTCACTTCAGCTGCAGCCTTGAACTTCTCATCGTATTTCTTTGCCAACGACTCCACCTAGAGCATACAGAAGAATTGAGTAATAAAACATACGAAAGACACTAACTCAAGTCATTTAGGTATGTGGACGCCTCACTAAACTGCAGGTGAGAACCTGTGAATGATAAAACATGCATGAGCTTCATCAAAATGAAAGAAACTCGGATATTGTCTTCTAGTACTTAAGCCATATATGCTTATTGTACATTTTCAGCACCAGAACAACAACGATAGTGATGACTGAAAGTGCGCATGAAACACTAATACATTGTTTCTGGGGTATAAAGTACGCAAACCTCTCGTTTGTCTGCAGCAGCTCTCTCCGTTATTTCCGACAGCTTATTGTCACAGCGACTTTTAAACAAAACCTGGTAAGTTCAGGGAAAACATTTTTTGTAAGCCCATGGTAGGATAAAGTTTCTCTACTACAATATATGTCAGGAAATTACACCTTACACAAGCAAACCATAGCATGTTTCATACATTTTCTAAGATTCAACATCTCTTAATTCGTCATGCATCATAAAATAAGATGCTAGATGCCAAACGCGAAGTCATGCAGTAGGGACGCGCAAGATGCTACATGATGATGATGAAAGAGACTTACAATTTCTTGGAGCTTGGTTCGATAATATGCAGACTTCTCTCTGTGATCCATCATTTTCCTACCTACATTACCCTGTGCATCACGTAGAATACAATTATAACATGAGAAGTATCCGACGCCTCATGCTCAATGCCCCTTATATCAACAAATCAACAATAATAGCAACAGAAAGTTCACTTGCCGACATTATATCAAATATCAAATATTCTTGAGGAGTCAAAACTTGAGTCTTGTGGACAAAAGCAGACCATTAACGAGGCTGGCAAGTACGCGATAACAACTTAATACATACATTATTAAGAGAGGTGTCCAGCCCCCTCGGCAAAGCATTTGGAGTAGGCATGGAACTTGAAACTTCTTTATCAGGCTGCTTTTTCTTATTCAAAAAGTTGAATTCCCCGAAAGCATCTTTTGGGGGTTCAGCAGCATCTCGTCCGCCAGAAGTTAGATTTTGGAGATTCTGTTGTCCTGCCGGAGTGGTCAAAAGTGTAGGACGTATAGGGGCAGGACCAGATCCTGGTGCAGATCCTGGACCCATCTGTTGCATGTTCCCTGCAAACCCAAAAAAACTATTACGAAAAACACTTACAAAGCTGCAATTAACAAACGGAGGGGGAGATGCAGTAAAACCATAGGAACACCCTCCAAATCAGAATCTCAACATTAATAACTCGATAGATACAGTGTGCACGACTATTTAAAAGGTTGAAGATTTCCAGGGGAGCAGCATTCAGCAAGTATAACCAAGAAAGCAAGAAATTGAGGAGATGCAATAGCTACATTTGCCCTCTAAAATGATTTGAAGCCATCTTTGCAGAACGAAATGGAGCATCGCGGCTAATTACCTTGCTGTTGCCAGTTAGAACCACCATAGCCTTGACGCTGGCCTGCTGACATCTGCCCATCAGGACCACGGGGATCATCAAGATGAATGCCCGGTGGGAGTCTTGGGGGAAGGGGTCGGCCCTCTCTAAAGCGTTCCATAAGATATAGCGCAGTACAAAATTCTCGTACTGATAGCATGCTATCACCATCTTGATCAGAAAGATTCCAGACCTGCTTGAGCACATCTGGGTTCACAAAGTACATAAAAAGAATTTCAGAACACGGGTCACTTGAACGGTTCGATAAACAGGAAGTACCTAGCCATTTAATGTCCCAGAAAAATTCGAATAAGAGAGATGACAATCATAACCACAAGACAACATCATAAACCACACCTCACTGACTGTATGTCTCGAGTATAAATCTTGAACACTGACTAATCGTTGTCCACTTTGTACCAACATATGAACTGAACCAAATAGATTGAATAGAAGGTGCAGACGGCAGGAAACTCAGCAAGATCACGGAAACCATCTAGTTTGTCAGTCAACACACCTTTCGGAAGTTGCCAACTAAGAAAAAGCTGGCGAGCTTGCTCTCCTGTAATCTTCCCATCATGATCAGTGTCCACCTTGCTAAATACACGTGCGTACCGCTGCACGTCATTTGAATTCATTCGTGGCCAAGGAGGGCTCACCCCTGGTCCATTCAGGGGCTGTGAACCGTATCCAGAACCCAAATCTGGTGTTTGTGAAACTCCAGAAGATTTGGCAGCTAAGCCAGATGAAGAGGAAAGGGTCGTGGGTGCCAGCGCCTTGGGGCCAACAGGATCTATCCTGAAATACCAAAACGTGGCATTGCAAGATGAATTGAGGTTATCATAGAAGAGGCAAAATAACCAAGAAGAAAAAAACACCAGAAAAATAGAAACTGTGCTGGAAATTCAATGGGTCCAGGACTCTTCATGGAACATGTGCTCCAGAAACCTTCCAAATCATTACAAGGTTCTCCAAACATAAAGGAATGGGGATCACCCAAAAATAGGAACCGGTAAAGAAAAACTTTAAGCCTGCAAACCTGAAAGAATCTCCAAAGCCTTGCAATTCAGAAGTGGACTTCGACTTTGGAGGGGCCCCAGCCCCAGGAGGCCTTGCGGATAATGCAGCCCCATAAAGATCCCCGCTACTGAAAGACCCCGGCCCAATTTTGAGACCTCCAGTTCCCCCTATTTTGAAACCATTGTGACACAGATTTGTTCAAAACTCAGCCACAAGTGATTCGAGAGAAGCCACAGAGAACTCTGAAATGAGCTATGATTTAAGAAGACAATCCTCAAACCAATCACCAAAAATGAATGGACTGAAAAAGTATCACCTCTGAATCCAACCAAAAACTGAAAAAACGTAGAAAAGAAGTGCAGAAGAGAAAAATGACATCAGCGTTATGCAAGAATCTCTATAATTCCATCTTCAAAGTGTAAGCACGTAGAAATGTTGAACCAATTTGTGTATCACGTAGCAGAAATCATTGCAAATCAAAATATTGTACATGATGTGAAGGCGATAGATGGATGCGCTACACACACACACAGAAAACATATATACAAGATGGCTCGCGAAAAACACCTGCTTGTGAAGCTGGCGTGCTCATTGCATTCGGCAAAGAAGCTCCTGAATATAACAAGTTATTTGGAGCAGTTGGTCTTGGCAATCCTGAAGCGGTGGTAGACTGGAATCCAGGCCCAGCGGACAAACCCATACCACCAGAAAACTGCGGGCCAGACGGCAGAGAGGAAGTTCCCATCAGACCCCCTAAGGTCGGCCTGGCCTGGGGCACTCCCGGTCCAGCAGAAGGAAACCCAGGCCTAGGCGGCTGTTGCATTGGAGGTGGCCCCTGATGCATATTTCCAACGGAAGAGAAACGCCCTTGGGCCTGAGTCGTTGGTGGAATACCACTGCCCAGAGATGAAAACTGCGAGGCTTGACCGAACACTCCCTGTGAGCCAAACTGCTGGGCATGACCACTTTGTGCCGAGAACTGCTGCCCATAATTCCCTTGTGGAGCCGATGCTGGAGTCTGAGCTGGAGGTGCCTGGCCAAAGTTAGCGGAAGGTGGTGCCGGAGTATTGATACGGGGAGGGGGAATTTGTGAAGCAGCTGGACCATTCAAGGCTGCCTTCACCAGCTCCGGAGTAAGATCTCTTCCTGTCTGTGCTACTGTCACAAGTTTCAATGCATTGATGAACTCCTGGCGTGAAAGGAATCCCACGCGGTTCTGATCTGAAAATTGCCAAATCTGGAAAACGTACATAAAAAGAACTCAGAGGCGAACTTAGATCTAAGAAAAACAACCTCGCATTAACGTAATGACCAAAAGTTAGAGCAAAATTCACAAATCGTTGTCGTTCCCTTCTCAAAATACACACATTTCATTTGTCAAGTAAAAATGGAATGTTACTAACATTTTCAGCCTGTTTTTCAGATCACTGCCGAGTGATCGTATTTATACGGACAAGCATAAGGAGCCCCAAGAGTGATAGACATGTCAAAGAGAAGACTCTGTTCTAGGCCAAACGTGTCGGTGACAATTAGTGAACAAAGTTCTCTCAAATGCAAGAGGAAACCGTAAGAAGATACAGTAGAACCTCTCTAAAGTAATAGGACCGAGACTGGGCTAACAATATTACATTACAGAGGTTATTACATTAGGGCATTAATGACGTTTGTATGTGGCCCAGGGCGGGACTGGGAAATCAATATTACCTTAGTATTGATTACCTTAGAGAGGTTATACTGTATCCGCCTCGACAGCCAGTAAAAAAACAAGTAAAAAAACTCGAAATCAAGTTAAACTAAATTCAGTTGTTCAGTAGACCTGGAAACTATGAAAGCTGAAGCTCTGAAAACATGTAGAGTAAGTAATTACGTGAAAGATTCACTCGACATTGTAGATGGCGCATTGTCTGAACAAAACTAATAGAAATGATTCTTATCTTCAATAAACGACCCTGAATGCTCAGATATGATAATAAAAAGAGATTCTCCATTCAGCTGCAAAGTCTCTCCTAGCATCTGAGCACCTCCAATTAACTCAAGCTCAAAGACAAGTGAACTCTATACATTAGCTGAGAAGGAGTTTGATCAAATTCTTCCAAGAGTCCTTCTCATATCTATTTGCTAAAATCAAAAAGGTGATGCTGAAAATTCATGCATCCGTCGTAATTCCAAATATTTCCCTTATAGAGTTCTAATCTAGTCCCAGACCTTCAACGAAGCAGATCCGAGATGAATTGGCTCAGAGAAAAAATTGAAATGAGTGAAAGGCGCACACCTTTGCAAGAGTAGCTTGTGGCAGTCCAGATCCCTGTAAAAATCCAACTGCTTCACCACCACTGATACGACCATCACGGTCCAGATCAGCCCTTCGAAAAAACGAGTCGAACACCTCAGCATTCGCCATATTCCTGATACGTAGTTTCAGAGTTTCTTCTCCACTCAAACGACGCACTCTGATTCTGAGAGCTTACATTCAGACTAAATGCAGCTATGTACACTTACCCTGGCGGATTGTGTCAATACAAAAACCTAAAGTTGCATTATCTAACTTCGCCTCAGCCAACTTCAGCTCCGCAACCCTAGATACAGGTCTCAGAACTACTGACATGCATGGAACTCTTCAATCTCCTCAGAGCAGGCAACTGGACAGACTATCTCAAAATTCCCGAACTAAAATCACCTAGAAATTACCAAATCCAGGCTCTTTCAATATGAAAATGCAATAGCGAACCCTAACTGCACCAAGGCAGCAAAATGTCGATCAACTAGCCTCTCGCCGGGATCTGGAGCTGATTATTCGCATCCGCAATTCACCTTCACTCAGCTGCAATGAAGCCGAATCACCACAATCGCAACAATCACTACAACCACGAGCTCATCTCGAATTTGTCTGGTCAAAAGCTCGCATCCGCGCGTGAAATGCCGCAACCTCCTGCATAAGAATGCTACACTTCTAATCTTCAGGAAACCGCAATATCAAACGAAAGCTCCGAGACTCAACGTCAGGTCCACAACCGCAATCCAAATAGAGCTCGCAATCGAGCAAAATCTCGCCAATCTATTGAAAAAAGGGATCGAAATGGAGCTACCAAAAAACTCTCCGATCTGGAGGTGAAAACTACACACTACAGGGAGGACGTCTAGTGCGATCCAAGGGAGAAGGAACCGGCGTACGGAGCGAGAGAGGTGTCGCCATAGCCGGCAGGCGCTCTGCAATAACAAATGAAACCCCGGAGAAGCCGGCTACACATCTCTCATTGGGCCGTTTTCTATTCAGGAGGTAGATTTAATAACAAATATCTACGAAATGATATTACAATACGTAGATATTGATCTCCGTGAACTGGAATTATTATTGTGGTCTGCCACAGCGGGGCAGGCACTGTTCTATTGGAAGTTCCCTTAGTTGTGAACGCGTTCCATTTCTCGTTCGCTGTGTATCTACGGTTTCGTTATCTACCAATCCAGACCATGAGTGGACACTTTTGAAAGGGTCTGCGCTGTATAGTGCGGATGATTTATTACTGTGGGTTAAGGATATTCTGATGTGGAGAAGGTATCATCAACATTACAAAAAATATGAACTATGAACAAGACTGTTACAAAACTGTTTGATTTTCGGTCAAAGTGCAATTACAGAGAACTAAAATAATATTCTTTTGGGAATAAATAAATAAATAATAAAAATTGAAATTGTCTGACATGGCATTAGTAGTGCCCTGTCGGATTCAAAAAATAATAATTTAAAATTTAATCACTTTTTCACTATCATTGTATTGCTACCAAAAATACTCGCAGATTATTGTTGAGTACAAATTTATTTTAATGATGAGTACATTCCAAAAAAGAGTAACTTAGCACACCCTTGTTGCTAATATAGCATTGTAAGGTAGAAGCACCCAATGGTGTCAGTTTCTACAAATGGTAGAAACTAAAAGACCATGCATTAGGGATTAATTAGTTCATCCAGACTTTACAATCCTCCGAGAGGGCTCATTGATCAAAGTTGAGTTTTCAAAAAAAAATTTAATACAAAAATAATTACTATAGATTTTTGAGTGGAAGATTCCATCCCTCCCATTGTGGTCATATAGACCTTCTTATTTCCGACCAAGGGTTGGTTACAAAATTCACAAGGATCGGTTGCAATATTTGGAGTTTCGAAGAACAATCACAATTTACCACAACTGCACCAAGAACTGTGCCGTACTTAATCATTGTTCATCTCCTCCTGAGTAGAAAGAGAACGACCTATAGAGCCAGAATAGGGGGGTGATCTGAAATGGAATTTCTCCCTTGTGCTTGTGGAACATTTTGGTTGTTGACCATAAGAAGAAGAGAAATGCATCAATGTGCACAAGGAATTAGGCTGAGAGTAGTTGTTCTAAGGTAGTATGTTCTAAATGCGACCATCTTCTTCAAATGGACCCTATTATTAGTTTGAGAATGGAAATGGACAGATCCTTACATGAACCACTTTAGCAATTGAATGAATCGAGGAAAAATTATTTTTCTATTGCAAGAGCCAATCGTTTGTCTTTGATTTCCACACATTTCTTTACAAGTTGCAAAAGTAGACGGATTTGGGGAGACCTATGATTAGAAATAGGTGCCTATGCTCCAAATCTTTGAAATTTTATAAGTAATTAAAAAATGCTTGGAAAAATACAAAACCACTTGTGTTAGGTTCCACATCTATTTTTCTTTCTCTGAAAAATGATCTAAAAATATTTTTGTACATCAAAACCTATGAAAAAGGCAGACCAACCCTTAAATGGTCACTTTTAGAGCATATTACCTTATGTCATGGCACATTAATCTAGATAGTAGACCAAAGTTAACCCTAGAAAGACAGCTAGTCACTATGAAAATCATGCGTCTTTTGGATATTGTGTAAATCATTTGTTCAAAAAATCCATGAACATGTACACTTTTATCTTACATAAAAAGATTATCCGTCATCTATGAGGCACTTAGTGTTCGCGACGTCATTCTAGGGTTAAGTTACAACTTATAAGCGTATAGCTCAATGTAAAGTTCTCTAATCACCCCCAAAACATGCTCTTGAATGTTAGTTGTTCAACTATAATAATGATATACGATTTATTACTAAATCAAAGGGAGTAATTGACCTTGTAAAATGAGGGTTGAAGCTAAGAGAGAAAATGTGTAGATTTATACTAAGGTAAGAGGTCCTAAAATTGACTTCACTCAAAATGCATCCTTGTAGCGCAATGGGACGAATCACTTTCTTCAATATGCCAATGATGTAACAATTATGTATGTTTCAAGGGGTGGACACTTTTAGTGACCACCACACTTCATCTTCAAAAATTCATAACTAATTTCACAAAAGTCCAAAAAATATAAAATGACTTGGATTAGATGCCAATTTTATGTTTCTTTCTATGAAAATTTACTAAAAAGTATTTTCAAGGATTTTCCCTTCCTCCACATGCGATCAGCTCTAAAATCGGCACTTCATGGACCTCTTACCTTATTATGAATTAAAGTGCAACTGCATTATGTCTGATATCCAAGATAAGTGGAGGTTTATCTGAGGGGGTGCACCCATCACCAACCAACACCCCATCAACAATCAATAGGATGGCAGAAATGCACTAGAGGTTGGGATTAATTTCCAAACATGAGTTCTTGATTGTCAATCATCAATTCCTCCATTTTTTTCATGACACATCTACTTGGTAGTGAACAAGAAGTAGTCTCTTAAATGGGTGGTTTTTGAATAATCTATATATTGAACATGATCTAGACTAACTTTTGCCTTCCAAAATTCCTAGTAATTTCAATTCAAGCGATAAAATTACCAAATTTTTGGCAATCCCCTTCATTTCTATGTGTGCACATGTGGAAATATTTCCTTTGCTTTAACTATATTGCAAGTCATGTCCCCAATTGTTTATTCGGTCGTTTTTGGGTGTTTTTACCTTAATCCCTAAATGCCAAAGGTTTGCTTTGAGCATCTTGGAATTTACTCTAAATTAAACAAAATGCCAATATTTTGATAAGCTGTATTTATTTATTTTTAACTATAATTCTACAAATTCAAATTAGACATGTTAGAGATCTCATAGGAAAAGAAAACACAACAATATCACTTATGAAGTGAAAGATTATAATGTTTGACCATGAGGGTGTTAAAATTGCAAAAGTAATGTGAAGTCTTTCAATCCTTTTTTCACAAGTCAAATCTAAAAAGTTGGTGACCAAAAAAATACGAGGTTAAAGGGCCTAACATGTATAACCCCAACCAATTTATGGCTTCTCAAAATCTACTCTATGATTTTTTTAAACGAATTTTGAATGTGATTTTTTCTCCAAAATCTAGTGTATTTGAGGCTCATTTCCAAGAGTCCTCAACACTATGGGAAGTCAAGATTGCAATGAACACCCTTGCACAAAATCTTGAATAGAAAACTCACTATCATTTATTTTTAAGACATAATTTTTTATGCTAAAAATAGACTTCAAGAAGAACTTTCCAAAAATAAAAACTTTGTTAGGTTTTATTTAACTTCAAAGTCCTGCAAATATCAAATTTTGGTGCCTCGGGCATTTATAGGGGTTAATCCATACACTCCTTCTCAACGCTACATTGATAACTGTTCATTAGTCTAACACCCTAATTAGGCGCACATTGTTCTTAATTTGTGTCTTTGGTGAAAACTGTACGAGGGTGGTGACTTTAACCCTTAAAGGACCATCACTATATTTTCACCAAAAACGCTCCAAAACTGCCATTTCTAGTACAAGTACCAAAATTTTGGAAAAAAACTTTCTTTGACATATCTAACCGTAGGATCTTGTATTATACAATATCAAAAACATGTGATAAAAATTTCAGACATTTTCACTGGGTGGATTGCAAGATATAAGCATTCAAATTAACTAAAATCATTTTTTTGACCCTGCGGAAAGTAGGGCAGCTGCACTTCACAAGCTCACATTTCTACAAAAAAAAAGGACCTAAATGGAGGTGCTTCTTTGGATTTGTTTTCCTAGACAAGTTGGCCACATGCTTGAAAATTTTCAGATCATTTGGAATAGTACAACATATAGGAAAAAAATAGTAAGTAGGTAGTAGTAGAGAATGATTAAAAATACTAAATTATTTACGATTTAAATATGGAATTGAAAATTTCCAATCCCAATGGTTGAAATGTTGTAATAATGTATCTACATCCTAAAATTTGATTTTTGTCCAAAAATATTGAAAATTGGGTAAGATAAAGGATTTCAAAGTTTATTTTAGAGTAGGAAATCCAAAACTGCCCGCAAACAAAAAATCCTCATAACTTTTGACTCATTGATCAAAATGGAATGATTCAAAGCTTATCGTGTATATAAAACTCTAGAAAATCAATTTCAAATTTTGGTTTTTGAAAAAAGTGATTTTTTCTGATCTGCCCAAATTGCCTAGTTACGAAAAAAGTAACATATTAGGTTATAACTTTTGACTTGTATTTCCAAATGTCATGAAATTTGGTGCATATGAAAGATATTCCTTGTCCCTACGTTCTGTCAAAAATTCAGTATAAAATATGCAAATCTCCAATCACATGCACCTGCCCAAAATTTCTATACATCCAAAAAACACAGTCCAGTCTTTTAGGGGTTAACCCCTTTAGGATGTTAGTAGCCCAAACTGGCCTACAAATTTTTATACAGTACAGTATGCCTTGCCTTAATTGGGTGCTCTTTCTAATGTTTTTGCTTTCCATTAAATGTGTAGTGAGCTTTAATGTGTTTTGTTGTATGGTTTGAGGTGGGCAAATGTAAGTGGATGGCTCATTGCTTCTCTTTTTTTTTTCAACATGTGATTCTTCTCATTAATTGCTGAAATTCAATTCAAGTCTTGGGATGTGAGACAAAAGTGCAAAATTTTGGATAAAATTATTAATCTACTGATGGAAACTTGTGCACTATCACATTTTCAGATTTCAGACTTTAATGTGAGTCAAATTGTATTTTACAACATAGTATACAAAAGCATACACTTGCTAACATCCTAAAGGGGTTAAGGTAGTATGCTCTAAAAGCGCCCATCTCCTTCAAACCCCCCTATTTTTAGGTGGAGAATGGGAGATGGGGTGATCCTTAAATGGACTACTGTAGCAATTGAATGCATCAACAAAAAAATTGTTTTATTTATTTATTGTAAGAGTCTTTGATTTTCGATCATTTATTTGTAAGTGGACTGATTTTGGACAACCTATGGTCACAAAGAGGAGCCTATGTCCAAAATCTTTGAAAATTTATAACTAATTAAAAAATGCTTAGAAAAATACAAAACCACTTGCATTAGGTTCCACATCTATTTTTCTTTCTCTGAAAAATGACTGAAAAATAATTCTTTCCACGTAAGCCTATGAAATAGGCAGACCAGCTCTTAAATGGTTGCTTTTAGAGCATACTACCTTACTGATAAAACGCCCGGAGGCGGGGGCAAACAAGTCAGGTCAAAGGCGGCAGCCTCACTGCATGTGTACGTCTTCACCATCATGCAATCCATGCCCCAATCACAACCAGAAATTTAAAATTTTTTAAATTTCAATCCTCAACAAGAACCAAGAACCAATCTCATAACCAAGAACCAATCATTTGGGTTGAATGATAGATTACAAACAAAGAGGTCCACTGATTTGCCAGATCAATGTCCACCCAACCCCAGAAGTTTGATCGAAGAATGAATGATAGCCATTTCAGTCGCGAGTTTTAGAAGCTTCTCCGGTGAAAATTCTTAGAACAAATCATAACAAAACCAGATCTATTTCTTCCCGTTATTCAATGGCAACTTGCTTTGCGAAGGGGATCCATGAGGCTCTGGTCAGGAGGCATCTATCTTGTTGTACCCGAATTTAAGGTCAGGTTAGAATGTGTAGTATTTGTTTCCTTCGTTTCAGAGAATCCGAATCAGTCACCTACACATAAAAGATTTTCTTGTGACTCCAAATTCTTTTGCAAACTTTTGTTCTTGGAAAGGTAATCCGTGCCGTTTGCAATTTGAAGCAACGGCCCAAGGAAGGGAGAAAGCCTATTGTTCTTCCTATCTTGCCTTAGCCTTGTTTGCAAGAGATGGAAAAATCTCTCTTTAAATGTCACTTCATGCTATGGTGGAAGGTTGAGAGCTTGTGGGTTTCCACCAATCAAATTTCAAGAAACTAAGAGTTTGGTCTTTGACCCTTCACACTAGAAGGTGGCAATAAACTACTTACATGACAATAAATTGCTTACATGAAGATGGATTCTCAAAGGAAGTTTGGGTTGGCTAGAAATGGAGACCCAAACTATGATAGAGAGACTGTCGATTTATGACAAGATCTCAACTGTTAAATTGGTATGGGTTAAAACTTTGGGCTTGGCCTTTGGAGACTTCACACTATGGCCATTCAAGTTGAGAGGCCATGAGAGTTCATTGCCAAGGGTTTGGACTTTAGGCTTGGCCTTTGGAGGCTTCACACTATAACTTGCCAAAGATTTCAATTTTTATATTTTATAGCCTATTTATTGCTCATTTCTTTGGACTCTCAACAAAGTTTAGCCACTCCATACCATGGTCTCTCAACTTGGATGGCCATAGTGATGGTCATAGTGTGAAGTGCCCCTAAGTTCCTTTGTGAACATGAGGTGATCCTTTTTGATTGTACACTTTCTTAACACTTTAAAAATGCATAGTTTATTCACAGGGTGTCCAAAAATACATGCGACTCAGAACTCTATAAAAACCATTATGGAATGTCAAACACATTTAGTCACACACACTGGCATTGTCTCTGCATGTGTCACATTCAAACTATGTCAAAATCAATTTTTGGAACCCTAGACAATCAGATTAAAGAGGTCACGGTGTCGATTGGCACTCGATGGTCGACACTGCTATACAAACTGAATCACCACCTTATCTCTCATCCAAAAATCTTTTCTCTCTAATCTTAGAAAATGAACAGCGACGACATCCGGGTTCTACCGAGATCCGAGAATATGTCCCTAATTGATACGAATCAAAGGCTCCGGCAGAATCTAAGACATGCAACTGTAGTGGCTTTGACGGCTTGGCATGAGTCTGCACACTTTCAATATCCTCGTCCTTTTCTACGAACCCTGTTTTATTATTATTTTATATACAAAAATCTCCACGACACCACATGCAGCACAATGTAAGCTAAGCATTACCGATGCCCAAGGTTAGCGAGTCACATGAGAAAAGCAAATACAGTAACTGAACGGCCATCAGAAGATCATCCACTATGGGCAAGCCAGAGTACCTCGCTCGTGGACATCTGCCTCAACAGCACCGTAATTCTCTTCTCCAAAACCTCCCATAACAGAAACAAGCAGATTTCATGCAAGAGTGGCCCTCTTGCTACATCCTGCATTCACTGGAAACATTGAAACTTTACTGAAGCTGCCACTCACTGACTTCCATAGAAACCTGTTGACTACCTTCCGCAAGTGCAATTTTCATGCGCAGTATGGAGTATTATATTTGGGCAATTAGCATCAATAAACTCCTGAATCTTAGCAGAACATCGCAACAATGCAACTGTACCATCTGTAGCAAAGCAGGACATCATGTGCAGATGATAGCCAACTTAGTTGCAAACCATCGATGAAATCGTACACAACACTTAATCTTTTCGCAACAATTCTAAGACGGTAGCAGGTAATTGGTTCCAAGACGAGATTGCCATTCACTGGTTGCTAAATTTACGTGAAACAATATCCACACCAGATTTCAAACCACAAGTGCCACACCATAAAAACGCATTCCGCGCCTCATTATCCTGTTAATTGCAACAACTTCGCTCAACCTGCTCATTTGCATGTCTCCATCACATGTAATAACACAAACAAAATTCGCACTGTGCGGGATGAAAGTTGGACTTGGCTTTTCTAAATATCCATTTATAGACGTAGGAATAGTAGCATAATGGGAGGGGCTCGGCTAAAAGTCTGCCAGTCGCAATAATCTACAACCCCAGGTAATTTTTGTCTTATTTTTTTTCCCTGATAGAAAAGTAGCTCTCCACTAAGCCGTAATAGGACACGGAAACTTTTGGACCCCTTAACGACACGAGCAACCACAACTAGCAACCGATAATATTCGTAATACGCTCACTGCGTGAGACTGCCACTAACAGTTTCCAAGAGTCTGTACAAATCTCTCTGGAATCTACTCAAGTAAAACACTAAAGCTCTAACCACATGAACCTTCGTTGGAAGGTCTCATGCTTCCGCTCCTCCATTGATACGCTCGCACTCGTCAATCCAGTCACTGTACACATCAATGGGGTCGCTCAGAGCTGCAGACACACGCGCGCACACACACACACACACACAAGAGAAATACTGTGTTAGAATCACATCTTGCTTTCAAAATTCACCTCAACGCGTTAATGATCAAACCCTAACGACAAATTATCAAACCCCAAATTATCAACACGGGTAACCCTAACGCTTGTTGAGCGAGGGGAGTCGAAGGGCGAAAAATTTGGAAAACTCACAATCAATAGGTGTGCTGAACTTCTCCAGACAAATCCGGCAAGACGCCTCTCCTACTTGGTTCTTGCGATCCCTGCAGATCACCAACCGACATCAGCAACCACAAATCCACTTCAAACCCCAAACGAGGCCAATTCAAACACTGCTTCCACGCAAAGGCACATACATTCGGCACTCGACGCTGTTATCGTGATTGCAAAACGGGCAACTGAACACCGTCGCGAGCTTCTCCTGGCCACGTCGGGGCGCTGGCTTCGCCGCGCTCTTACGCTTCCCCATTTCGGCTCTTTCGCAATAAACTTGAAAAACAACGCAAAAGCTCCTTTGTCGACCTCGATGAAAACTAACTTGCGCTTCTGAATCTGTTACGGACAAAGACTTGCAAAGTTGCGACAAATTGGACGTGGAAACAACAAATTGTGGAAACAAAGAGAAAGTGCGTGTCTTGCAAGGTCGGCCCGTCTCCTTTTACCTTACGTACATTCAAACCTCCCTCCTTTCGAGGAATTTCTTTTGGAACCTCCAGTTTCTTTTACTTCTAGATTCTTTCGTTTCTTTTTCATCCATCAGGTTTCGGATGAGCCCCATCTCGTCCATCCATCGTTTTCAGTTCGTCGTCGTTCTTCCTGGGAAGGACACGGCCCCATGACCAATGGAGTCACCAAAATATTCTGATTATTGGACCAAAATACTTTGGTCCATTGGGCCTTTTAGCCATGCAAGCGCTCTTGTAGGGCTGAGCTTATTACTAGAAATCATATTTGGGTATGTGGCCAAGGTCCACTTTGTACCAAAAACGAGGGACTCCTTTTCCATTGCAAGCCCCCTCATTTACCTTTAACCCCTAAATGACACACCCGTCACCAATGATTTCAAGCCTAAGTGCCCGTCACTTAGTTTGTTACCATTTTGCAACTAGATATGTATGAAAATATTTTTATTTATTTTTCAAAGATGAAATTACATGTCTTCATTACTTCACAAAAAATTTAGATTTTTTTGAGAATTTTTGAAGATAAAATGAAGAAAAATCACATCAAATAGAAAATTATTTCAACAAATCTGAAAATTTCACCATGTGTGTACATTACAATGAAAAATATCATAGTGTATACTCAATTTCCATGTCATTCTATAATTAAAATTCAATAGACATTGAAAATGCATCCAAAATTCAAATTGCAATCAAATATTTAATACTATAAATTTTTCCAAAATTCAAATTGGAGTAGAAAGTAGAGTAGATGACCTTCATTTTGTTTGTTTGGCTCAAACTCAAGAAACATCATTTTTGTGGAGAAATTTCAGATTTAAAGCAAGGAGCAACAACTTCCCAAAATACACTTAAATAGCATATTTTGTGACCCGCTTTTTTTAAAAACTTCTCATTTTTGTGAAAACAAACATTGGCTAGACTACAAACTCAATTGGATACTCTTTATAGCTCAACATGAAAGGTCAACAAGGAATATTGGGATGAAAAGTGCTTCCAATAGCTTTATAGCTCATTGGATTGCCATCCTAACCAGGGCTTTTTTTTTCATTTTTTATAAAGTGCCAAAGTGGCGATATAAAATGTTATGGTGGTGCTCTAAATTTCAGCATTCATCCACAATTTGGATAGAAAATATCATATTCCTACATTTCACCTATCTCTAATTCTATTTTCATCCACAATCTGGCGATTTCATTCACGATTTTTTTTAATCTGAAGTTTTTTGGCGAAAACTTCACAATTCTTTTGCCATTTTTTAGCCAAATTATTTTTTTCAAGTGCAATCTAGCAATACAAAGCCAAAGAAAAAAGCCCTGATCCTAATGCCACAAAATGGTGTTCTAGGCGTTTCAGAGTTAAGAAGTTCTTCCTTTCGAGATTATGATCTTTGGATTGGTGTCAATGGCCAACAAAGGATGAAATGGAAAAAATCTTTAATTTGAATAAAATTTAGCAAAATTCAAGCATATTGTTTTATAAATACTTTCATTTAAGCACATCTTTAAACTACATTAACCCTTAAAGGACCAAATTGCGTTTTTTTGGCAACAGAGCAATTTTGGGGAATTCATTGCAAATGAATTTTTTTTTCTTTGAAATTTCCACACAACATGTGCCCAAAGAATAGCTTTAAAGACCAATAATTTTCATAACTTTTGACTACATGGTTAAAAAGATATTACATAATATGTAATTTTCAGTAGTTGACGAGTAACCTGGGCAACCCAAAAACTTCTTTAAGAATTGTTTTTAAGAAAAATAAAAATTTGAAATTGGTTCTTTAGATTTATATATATGTGGAAAGCTTTGAGTCATTCCATTTTTATTAATGAAATGAGAATTATGAGGAGATTTAGTTTGTAAGTAGGTATGGATTCTTTGGATGCCAAACTCATTATCAACTCAATTTTTCAACATACATTTTCTTAATTCAATATTGTAGCCATCAAATGTAGTATTGGTATTGCAAAATTTTAAGCTAAGAAGATTCAATGCTTTAAAATCTAGTTAGGCAAGGTGCACAAAAATTTGCTTTCTTCATTTCAAACACAAATGTCTTACAATACGTAGAGTCAAAGTTTCTGAAATTTCTTCATTACATGTGTTTTCAGGCCCCTAGAAGGTCGTTTCATCCTTGTTCCCATTCATATGAACATTGTTCTGTTGCCCAAAATATTTAATAATTAAAATTAATTAATTAATTAATTTTAAAAACATAAAATAATTTTTATTTTATTTTATTTTATTTAAAAATAATAATTAAATAATATGCTACTGATGTGGCCGTCGCTCGACCACATCAGCATGCTAATTTGGCAACATAGGAACGCCTGGTAACTCTGTGATAACTCATGGTCTTCTACAGGGCTGAAATCTCCTCTAATGTGACATTCTTATGCTATTCTAGTGCAAGATCCTATAGTTAGATATGCAACAGAAATAATTTCTGAAGTGCAATAGAAATGGCAATTTTGAGTGGAATTTGATGAAAAAAAAGGCCTTTAGACTTTAGAGGTTTACCCCAAACCACTCCAAAGGATCAAAAGTTTTACATGGTTTCAAGTCCAATTCAAAGTGCTATAAATTTTTCATCCGATGTCCGAATTTAATAAAAACTTCTTGAGAAATTTGCACCCTCTCTTCTAGTTTGTGTGGTAAAATTTTTAGATCAATCCAAGATGCACTAATTTTTTGGAAGCCAATCAAATTTTAGAGGTTCAATTTGAGTTTACCATATTGCATTTGATGGGTGCAACTTTGGGGCTTGAATATTTTTCATCCAATGTTTGTTGCATTATGTTCTCTTTGAACTTTAGTTATTGTGGTAAAATTTTCATGTCAATCCAAGGCGTTTTGAATGTTTGGCAGCAATTTGGAGTTCAAAATCTCGACATTTTTGGATTATAGTGAACTTTGATGGCTTGTTTCTTCTTCATACAATGTCCATTTCCAATAATTGTTTTTAGAAAAGTTGTGCATACTAGTCTAGTTTTGTGGCTAAAATTTCATATAAATATAAGAAGTTATGATTGACTGAGAAACATTTTAGTAGAAGGAGGTTCAGCCTCATATGTATTTTTTCTTGCTATTAAGAAAATTTCAGAATCTTTTTTCAACACTTAACCCTTCATTGTCTAAGGTGTTATAGTTCAAAATATCAATAAGGTATAGAAATCTCAACTGTACAATCTTGTAGTGTACGTGTTGTAGATGACATGAATTAACCCCTAAATGAATTTGACTATGTTTTCACAAAAGTGCTCCAAAACTGCCATTTCTAGTGCAAGATCCAATTTATTTTCTTTAAAGAATTTTTGGAAACATGTAACCGTAGGATCTTGTAGTTAACTATCTTGAAAAGATGTGGAAAAAATTTCAGAATTTTCCACCTTGTAGATTGCAAGATATTAGTGTTTGAAATGACTAAAATTCATTTTTTGACCCTGCCAAAAAACGGGCAGCTGCGCTTCAGAAGGTCATATTTATATACAAAAATGCTCAAAATGGTTGTTACTCTTTGGATTCATTGTGAAAATCAAGTTGGCTACATGCTTGAAAAATTTCACATCATTTGGAGTTGTAGAACATATAGAAAAAAAACAATAAGTAGAAAGGAGTAAAAAATGATTCAAAATACCAAATTGTTAATAATTTATTTTTGGAATTTAAAAACTCCAATCCCAATGGTTGGAATATTGTGATAAACAATCTGAATCCATTTTTTCAATTTTTTTTCAAAAATATTGAAAATTGAGTTAAATAAAAGACTTCAAAGTTTATTTTAGAGTAGAGAATCCATAACTACCTTTAAACTACCCGCAAACTCAAACTCTCATAACTTTCATCTCATTTATCCAAATGGAATGATTCAAACATTTTCATGTATACATAGATCTAGAGAACCAATTTCAAATTTTAATTTTAAAAAAAAATGATTTTTCAAGAAGTTTTTTTTGCTGCCCGGACTGCCCGCCGAGCATTGAAAACAACATATTATACAATAACTTTTGAACCATGTAGTCAAAAGTTATGAAAATTGTTGGGCCTCAAAGCTACTCCTCGAACACATGCTGTGTGAAAATTTCAAAGTAAAAAAATAAAAACTCCATTTGTAGTGAGCTGCCCAAAATCGCTATGTTGTCAAAAAACGCAGTTTGAGCATTTAGGGGTTAAATATGGAGTCATTTGGCCACTTAGATTGCAAGATTATAATGTTTTAGTGTTGAAAAAGATGCTGAAATTTTCCTAAAAACACATTTGGAGGTGAAATTCGATTTCTAAACATACTCAAATGAAAAAACTTTAAACTATAAAGTGATTCAAAACCATCATACAAACATATTCATTGGTGAAAGAAAATATCATGAAATTGATACATTTTGTTTGCAAAATAGCTTTCAAATGTCAATAAAATAGCAAAAAGAAAAAAACACATCTAAGGTTGAACCTCCTCCTCCTAAAATGCTCTCAATAACTCATTACTTCTTATACTGATATGAAATTTTATCTACTAAAACAAAACTAGTATACACAATTACTGTATGAAGAAGAAAGTCAAGAAACAAGCCGCCAAAATTCATTGTAATCCAAAAATGTCATGATTTTGAACTCTCAATTGCTCCCAAGCATTCAAACAACTTGGATTGACATGAAAATTTTAGAACAATAACTAGACTTCAAGGGGAATATAACCCAACAAATTTTATTGAAAACGAACATTCGATGAAGGAGATACAAGCCCTTGAGGTTCCAGCCTTCAAATGCAGTTTGGTGAACTCAAACTAAATTTGTGAACTTTGATTGGCTTTCAAGAAATCAGTACATCTTGGATTTATTTGAAAATTTTACCACATAAACTAGAAGAGAGAGTTCAAATTTACCAACAAATTTGATTGAATTTAGATATTAGATGCAAAAATTACAACACTTTGAATTGGACTTGAAATTATGTGATGACACTTTTGGTCACCTTTGGCGATGAGGGGTTAAACATTATAATCTTGCAATCCATGTGGCTAAATGACTCCAAATTTGATTTACATCATCTACAACACGTGCACTACAAGATTGTATAGTTGAGATTTCTATATCTTAGTGACATTTAGGTCTATAACACTTCAAAAGCAATGATGTTTTTGAATCCAAAAAGACCTTGGGCTTTTAGGGGTTAAAATGGGTGCTTAGGAATAGGGTCGTCCCTAAAACACAACAGACCAAAATTTGAGGTTACGTTCACTGAGAAAGAAAAGGAGGGATAGAGAAAGATATTGGAGCAGAAAGGAAGAGGCAGAGGAAAAGAGAAGGTCACATCCTTAGCAACTGTAACGGAAGGTGGTTGCCAGCTGAAGAATTCAGCCAATGCTCGCCTCCGCTCCTTCTCTGCGAGACCACAGAGCCAGGCCACAGTGATCTTTCTAAAGCGTTTGATCCCAGTGATGATGCGCGATTTGAGTGAATTTGTCAAGAACGGTGGAGCTTTCTGAAAACAATGGCAGACAGGTGATTTGACAGATACGGACATGCATGGTGGGATACAAGGCGTGGCAGGGAAGAACTTTTCGGTGAGGTTGGGAAGGGAAGCGAGTTTCAATTCGAGAGGTACATGGCTGTGTAGGGCAGGAAGGTTGCAGAAACTGGCCTGAGGAATTCAAAAATGGCTGGGGTTACATCAGGATGTATAGAGACCACGACACACAATCTGGTCTTCTCTAATCAATCATATTGGAGAAACTGCTGGTGATTTCCGATAAATTAAACTTACTTCGGCTAGCTGACAACTTCGAGTTGATTGTTGCAATGGTGGAGTTCTTTTGCAACATTCCTTCCTTGAAGAGCCTCACCGACGCTCCCATAATCACTGCATGGAACAGCTACCAACTCAGTATGAAACTCTTCTTCCTAAGTCAATACTTCGATAGGAGGCCATTTGACAGACTCATTTTTCACAGGAGATGCTTTGATGAGTTTCGAGATTATAACCTATGCTGCGATAACCATGCTTTGTTCGTTTGGCAAAACGCAGTGAATCTCAAGCGTGGCAAGGAGGGTGAGCAGCTGCAGCTAATCATTAATCATATGGGAGAGTTGTCTGCTATTGCACAGCGGTTACGCAGTCCCATCACTAGCATAGACCGCCTTTTGCAGAGCTTTCAAAAGCTCTACCTTCTCACAAGCAACGTACCTGAACGTCCGGGTCACATTCGTGCTCAGGGTCTCCTCAAAGTTGGTCAGAAGAATCTTTTCATTCGAAGAGATAATGCTCACCTTGTGGAGATGTCGCCCTTGTGTGTACTGGACTTTTATGTGCACGAATCCTGCCAAAGGTGCGCAACTTCATCAGATTGCTTTCTAACAAACTGAAAATGGCTCCATGCTTTTACCTGGTTCACTGTCCATGCACAGCAGCTTCAGGTTCATGGTTAGCAGTTACAGTCCTCGGGCGAAAAGCTTGCCCACTAACTGTGCTCTCGGTGATGAACAGGCAGGGGTTAGGGCACATGATGTTCGAGTTCATGCTGGAGGAGGAGAAAAAACGACCATGTCACCTTGGGTGCCATTCTCACGCTCATCTCCTTTGCATAAGATGCATACACAAAAAAATTTATTGCAAAAACTTAATTATTTCTGATGCCTCTTGCAACGCGAGAGCCGAAATTCAGTGAGGGTGAGAAAATAGGAATCACTTAGTTGAACAACATGCACATTGAAGTAGCACTCTCAATACGATGATATAATCTTCTCCTCACTTTATCTTTAAGTTTCTTACCATTGTTAGAGAAATCTTTTTTAATGTTGCTCTCTTTGACATCCACGCTCGCGAACCATGTAGGCATAAACATTAGTAGACCTCAACCCGCAAATGCAGAGCACCACATTCGATTGTTGAAAAAGCATATTCAGCGTTCATAACGCAGCCAGCATTTCCTGTTGTATTCTTAATGTGCAGCTACGACAAACCCTCCGACAAACTGCTCTCCTTCATGGACAAGCACTATAGACTAAGAAGCTACAACAGCCAGGTTATAGTTTCCATACTCTTCCACATGTTTACGTTTAGTGAGCTGTTTGCTTGTACACAGAAATTGAATGAACAGATTTACAAGAGAGTCACGAGACGCCTTCCTGTGCTTGCAGGCCAACCAATTTGTAGTGTACAACGACTACTTCGAGGACGCGGAGAACCACAGAGTACGGGAGAAAGAGAATTGTCAGAAGGAATCAAACAGAGTGCCCGACATATGCACGATGCCCAGAAAGGAGAAAGTCCTCCACGGCCGTCGGGCAAATCCGCAAGCAGGTGAGGCAGAGGAGTCATGGAACTCCAGTCGCCCTGATAGCTGCCGGCTTGCGAGCCCCGATTCAAGACAGAGTGCGACGTCACTTCCGCAGCCATCATTTCATAGAGGGAGAAGGAACAATTGGCAGTTGAAACAAGACGAATCAGAAAAGTTGCCTTCGCACTATCCGCCTGACACTCGGCATTCTCTCCGATCGCCAACAAAAGCTGTCAGTCTCCCCCTGAAGGATGCCTACAGACAAGAACTGAACGAGAAGGGAAAAATCTTGCAAGCAAGAAAACTATCAAATTCACGAAGTGGAGAGTCAAGAAAATGGCACGACACTCCTGGAGCTGCCCTTAAAACTTGCAACAACCCAGAAGAGCATGACAACCGGACACCACTTTACAGTATCGTTGGCGAGGAGGAGCGATTAAAGATTCAGAGTCTATGCCCGCCTTCATTGGCACAGAAGATGAACTACACAAACACAACTCGTTGTCATCAAGATTTGAAGCCACTGAGACCACAACCAATGGGCCGCTCCGCCACAAAACAAATCGCTAAGAATCCTTCCAAGGAGCCCCCGCCCACATATCCGTTCTGGACCGAGGCGAAGGAATTGTCCAGTACGCACCACCGGCAAGAGCGCCACCCGGTAGTTTACAGGGGGAGCAGGGCTTGCTGTTAGTAAAACCAGCTACAAACCTTGTGAGTTAACCGCCACCCAAGCCCTCGAGCCATCTGCAAAAGCGTCTCTTAAGTCGACGTGACACAACTTGAGGTGGATCCAGGGAGCGAACATGCCGCCTGAATTGAGCTTCGTAATTGCGTCCGCGGTAAGAACATCAAGAAATTACGAAACACTGGGAGTTACGGATCTTCGGTCAGACTAGAGACAAATCCTCGTGAACGTATCATTTTGGAGGTTACCGACTATCTTCCGGATCTTGTAAGTCAGAATATAGAAGAATTTCTTGATCTTCAGGGTTGCGGATCTGTACTTGAAGAAATATAACCTGAGACTTGAGAGGGTAATCTGAGACTTGAGAGGGTGCACCCTTGTGGAGCTGGCGAAGTCATCTCTGACAAGTCCATTGGTGCTCGCTTCGATTATTTCAGCTAAATAATCAGGTTCTAAACCTTGTAAGCTTGCGTTTATTAGTAAATTAAAAGAACGAGACATTTCCAGGTGTAGAAACCAAGCAGCTCAACAATAATAATAACAACGCTGGGCCTAAGACTATCGTGAATGAAGTGTCTGTTGCGTAGTTTGCCTTAGCCATGCCATTGGGGCATGGCTAGCGAGGGCTACGTTTGTAACCTCCGGAACCAGTAATCACTATGTCACATATCATGATCCAGTAACCGGTAACAACGGTAACAAAAGCCAGCTCGCATTGATTAAAGGACACAAAAAATGAGAAAATTACATATATACGCAAGACGTGAATTGCTACAAAAAGTTAAATATGCTTTCCTCACACAAAAGGCACTCGGCCTTTAACCCCAGAATATAAAAACCAAGCACATGTCATATCCAGGTACAAAATCTGACTACGCTTTCTGATACTCGAATCTAACGTCATGCACAGCCGTAAAAAGAAGGCAAAAACGTTCAGTTGCTGCTTGCCTTCATAGATTCATCAAATTCAGATTTAAGGCATACTTGCGTAAGCTCCAGAATCCACGAACTTCGATGTCACATGTTTCTTCATCCCTTTACTCTCTCGTCATGACAGGTTCTCGACGCACGTGTTCTTGAGTACAGAAAAACGCCTAAAAGAAGCAGTCACGGTTATCTCCATTCGAAAGTTGACATAGCTCGTTGTATGTCGGCAGGTCTGCAAACAATTAGCTAGCCTTAGTAAAACTTAAAAACACATCAACCACATGAGACGAGTGTCTAATAACTAAATGGATATAAGTAGGCTAGTAGTTCTGGCCAGCGGATTTTACTCAGAATCTACGACAGTTATTTGCCCAAGTCCCTGCCCCGAGAATCACTGACGCACTCACTCGGTTGCCGTCCCGCCCTAATCCTTGCAAGCATAGGGTTTATTGATGAAACTTTAAGACTCTTTCAATTGCGATGTTTCCGGTTCCAATGCCATGAGCTAATCTCTCACCCTTAATTGCATGACAAATCTAAATGCCCAAAAGTAGGTTAATCTTGTCATTAAAATTCAGGGAAAATAAAAAATGAAAGGGGAAGCCATTCTTGATAACCTATTTTGAAGAGATGGTAGAGATTGATCATTTGGTCAATCACCTTAATTGCATGACAAGTCTAAATGCCCAAAAGTATAGTTTTAGGTTAATGCATGTGTGTGCTACATACTTTTTGTGTGCACGTTAATGAAGGGTGAAGGTTTTTTTAGAAAGAACTCTCACCGAAATTGTCACCAAAGCTTGTGCATGTTTCCGCTCGCAAGAAGCGGTCACTTTCAACGACTCCAATCACCTCCATAAACGTCGACTGAGCGGCAACGTGTTGTGACGCTTGCTTCACCGTGATAGTAGCCCCATCCGGCATCTCCCCGACCACATTTCCGCCTTCCAACGTCAATACCTTCACCACGGTCGTCACCCTCCGTCCCGTGTAATTATTCAGCACCTTCGAATTCACGATCGGTCGAGGATTCGATATGTCAGCCATAGCTTCACCAACACTCACAAGGTGCACTCTCGCTTTAACTTCTCCTGTACTCCACTCCACGAGACAAACAAAAGGTTAGAAGAAACAGCAAGAAACGGGCAAAAATTAAAACAGATTTCAAAACCCACCCGGCAGCGACGACAAGCCAAATAAGTTCACAAAGATCGACTGCCACAATAGGGGTTGTCACACCTTCTCCCAGAACGACGGCACTTCCGTCTGATAAAACCAAAATTCTCTCAATGATCCGAAGAGATAATGCTCTATGCAATGAGATGAGCTGACCTTGTTTCGGGGTAGCTCGACACTCATTGCAGCTCAACAAAGTTTTATGAATTGCAGCCAAAAACTATTGCGTACTCAAGGAATGAGAAGCATAATCCCATAGGACAAGCGCAACCCTTGTAAATGAAAAGAAGCAACAAAACAAGCAAGGGAAGAAACCTAGACTTGCAGCATTCACAGGCAGGAGGGATTCGTGTGCACGAACCTCAAGATCGCCGTCAACAAGAGGCGCAGTTGCTGGCTGATAAGCATATGCAGGTGCCGCAGCCGGAACGTCCTCAAACAACACGAACACACGCGCTGGAAACGTCGTCGGACATTAAGGAGAAAAAAATCGGGATTCGGCGGGAAAGAGGAGATTTTGGATGAATGATAATAGGAGTCCTCGTGAAGATCATCAGGAAAACACCCCCCCAATGTAACAGTATTGCATCAATACTGACGCAGCTCCCTTACTATGCAGTATTGATGCAATATACATTGGATACAAACTTAATACTAGAAAATTAGGTTTTTTTGCAATACTAAAATAGTACAAATTATGTAGCTACTTAATTGTGAGAAACTAGTTGTTGTTTCAACATTGCAACAATTAAAATTATTTCAATACTGATGCAATTTTAACATTTTACTATATTGATGCAATACTGAAAATATACCTACACAATATTGAAGAATTTGGTAATGTTGCCATATTGCAACAATTAATATTTTTAATTGAAATTTGCTTTGAATATATATTGAAACAATACAATTTAAAATAAAAAATTTATATTGAAACAGTACTGCAAAAGTATTGCAATTGCCCAAATCTCACCCTTTAGTAATTCATTTTGTGTACTACCATTTTTCTTTAATAACTTCATATAAAGATTGTAAATTGGCATGAAGAAAATGGTATCATTTTAAGATTATCTTTTGTGTCTATCAAAATTATCTTATTAAATTTATAATTTAATAATTTAATAATACTCTATCAAAATTATCCTATTAAATTTATAATTTTATGAAATCTTGATCAACACTCCAAATTTCAATTTCAATTTCAAAATATAAAATTTTCATAGTGCGGTTGCAAGACTTCTAAGTAATGGATTCTAAAAAACAACTTAATCATTCACAATTCAATGTTTTTTAAATTCAGCATACTTTGGAGGCCTTTTAGATATAGAAGAACAACTTTTTTTCACAAAACTTTGAACTGTGAAAGTTGTAAAGTCAAGATGAATTTAATCTCCAAAAATCCGTTTGAGATTTTGAGTCTCTAATCGAAAGTTATGGGCAAAATTTAGAGAGGGGTTGAAAAGGACATTTTTTTAGACATTTTCAAACATCCTCTCTGAATTTTGTGCATAACTTTAAAATAGAGACTCAAAATCTCAAATGGATTTTAGGAAATTAAATTCAGCTTGATTTTACAACTTTTTGTTGTTGAAAGTTTTTTGAAAAAAATTGTTCTTCTATGTCTAAAAGGCCTCCAAAGTATGCTGATTTTGCAAAGCAAGCGAAAAGCATTTCAAAAAACTAGTTAAATATAATTTTTGATTTCTATAGTGCAGGAACTGTTTGGTATGGTTCAATGGCAAGCTCCTGAGGGGTTGAGCCGCAAGGTCTTGAGTTCGAACCTGGCAACTTCCTCTTGTGAGGTTGGCATGGGATAGCTTGCGCGTCTGGCGGGGAGGGGCCTGGGTGACAGTCTGGTGGGATGTGGCTGGTGGGGGGTGGCTGCGGCGGGCAGTTGAAGAAAAGTTTTTTCTTTTAAGTTAAAAGAAAATCAAATTTAATTAAATTGATTATTAAATTATAAACAAATTACTGTATTGAAACATGATATTTTCAATAGCATTGCAATACTATTTACTAACTTCTTTTTACATTTATTTAGTATAGTTTCAATATTGCAATCATACCACCCATTTTCTATATTGTTTCAATATTGCGTCAGTACTATACTGTTAAGCGTATGATGCAATATTGAAACAGAGTTGCAACAGTACTGTCTAGAGCCTAGTTTTTTTCCCGATGATGATTTTCGTTTGAAAATCATTGAAACTGGCCGAACAATGAAAAGCGCCACGCCGCGGCGGTATATTGGCTGAGACGGATATGGTGCCCCAGCTTCAAACTTCGGTCGTGGTTATGCTTATTCGGTTTCTTTGTTGTTGGGGTCTTCCGTTTGAAATTTTTTGATCCCCAGTTTGGCTGATTGAAGGTGAGTGTGTAATTCAATAGTTGTGACTGTTTTGGGAGGAGATTCGCTTTAGAAATTGTTTCGAATTCGGACGTGAACGCATTCTTTCCAGATCCCTCTGAGAGTTTTACCTGCCATTCCTTCACCATTTCTTTGCAAGGTCGATTTTGGTTTTGAATTACGGTTGTCACGGCACTACTTTAGTTTTGTAAACTGAGATTATAAGCTGAGGATTTTTGAATTTTTTGAGAATTTTTTGAAATTGGTTGTTGTGAGCTCCGTTACAGAGGCCGAGGAAGCGGTTTGAAATTCGTTTTTTTATTTATTAGGAGCTGTGATGGTTGTGGGAAAGTTTGAAAGAGGAAGGGGTAAACAGTTTTTCTTAAACTGACGGTATGAACTGAGATTATGGGCGGAGGATATAAGCTGGGATATGAGTTGAGATTATAAGTTAAGAATCTATGGATGTTTTTGAACTTTTTTTTGAAAATTGGTTTCTTTGTGGTGACGCAGCTTAAACCCGGAGGTGAGGATCAGGTAGAGTTTTGAAATCCTCTGTTTACGAATTAGGTTTTGGGGTTGTCGACATTGAACGAGGGAAGTGACGCAGATTGTTGCAGGTTGAGGTTTTTGTGAGGGATGGTGGCCATGGCGGGTGTGGCCTTGGGACTTGCGGGCTTGGAGTTGGTGACCAGCAGCAAGAGAGCTTTCTCCGCTGCACCTTGTTCGTCTTCTTCTTCATCAGCTTCCTCGTGCTCTGCTTCCTTATCAAACTACATCAATGCCAGATCTCACAAGCCGCTTGCCCTGCGAAGCTCCTTCGTCGCAAGGACTACGCATTCCAGTTTCTGGGATGGCGGAGGTACGATCATATTGGTACATTGAACTATTTGATCATCATGGAACAGTTTTTGTTCCATGGCATTTATTAGGGCAGAGGCAGTATTAGATTTGAAAGGATTGATGAAAAGAAACGCAGATAGTTGAAAGTTTGATAGTGGGAGTTGGTGTTCATCTTTACTTTTTTTGAAAGGTTTGCAAATGTTGTTTTGGTGAAGGTCATATTAAAGAGGTTTAAGTGTATTGCCGTCCCATGATTCGGCAATTAGCTGTTGTGTGACATTGGTGACATTGGTGGCAGTGGGGGCCTGTGTGCTCGCCCTTGCGGTGGAAGGCTCAATGAAGCAAAGCAAGCGGGGTGGTGCCCTATGTGCTCAAGCCAACATTTTTGAGCGCGTAGTCCGAATTGCGAAGGTTGGATAATCCTCTCCAAAACATTCAGTTTGCTGTATGAGCAGAGGAGAATGTTTGGAGAGGCAATCTTGTTCTATAATCTAAAGGCAAATTTATATATTATGTGGAATGCAGTCCTACGCGAATGCTATTGTGAGCGCAGCTGAGGACCCTGAAAAGCTACTGGACCAGACTGTGTTGGAAATGAGTGATGATTTGATCAAGATGCGGCAAGCTTCTGCACAGGTTCTTGTCTCTCTTTGTTTATGATTATGAGTTTGAGTGTGAAGATAGATGACTTGGGAAGATAGGGAACCCAATCTTGTGGCTTTCAGCTTGTTTGAATGGTTTCTATTCTTTGAGTGGTTTTGTTTTTTTGATGCTTCTTGTTCTCATTTTGAAGAGGATTACAATGTACTAAAATATGTATTATTTAGACATCACTTGAATAAGCTATGAGTGTTGAAGTTTGAAGTATTAGGTTTTCAATCATGAGCCTAGACTATCCTTGAACCGTGAGTGTTGCATCTCATGGAAGCACCTTTGACTGGGATAGAACGTAGAAGCATCTTATTACGTCTAATTCACGAGTTTGGATGATAATTTTACTATACAAGTTTTTTCTTTTTGTTTAGTTTGTTACTGCCATCCTATTTGGAGTAGGCCATGAGGGTAATCTGCTTTGGCCTGGTTGGATGAAGGTACTAGCGTCACAAAAGCAGCTAGAGAACAAGTACAAAGCATCCCAAACAGCAGCCGATGATTGGTACAGGAGAGCCAAGCTGGCTCTGGAAAAAGGCGATGAGGTTTTGGCTAGAGAGGCTCTGAAACGTCGTAAGGATTACGAGGTATCCAAATTTCGACTCTTTTTTTTACTTGTTTTCTCCTTAAAGTCTATTTTGACATGCTTGAGGAGAAAACAATTCTTAAGTCATGCTTGAGGAGTTGAGAATTTACAATGATTGTCCGTGAGGTTAAGTGTTACCCTGCATGTCACTCACAGTGCTCTGGATGCATTTCTCCACAGGAGAGTGCAAAGGCATTGAAAAGCCAGCTGGATCAACAGAAGGGTGTGGTAGAGAAGCTAATATCCAACACTCGGGTATAGTGATTCTCACCCTCGTTTGTAGGACGGTTGCTTTTGCTGTTATTAGTGATTTTATCCCCTGAGTGCCGGATATGAAAATAGATATTCCACTTCAGAATATAATATTCGATCATAGTAAATTTCTATATTTCTATCTTTTGTTCAGAAATGTAGGGTATGATTTCTTCTTTCTATCGGTACATCTTGTTATCTTGTTACTTTGGAATTTTTCTAAGTAGTTCATTTCTTCTCCCATAGATATGGAAGTGGCCACTTTGGGCCATTTGGACACTCGGGGGTTAATCACCAGTTTAGAATCGAATCAATTACCGCATTTATTCCAAGTAGTGGTCTATACTGGTTAATATTGTTGCATTTGCACGCAGCTGCTTGAGAGCAAGATCCAAGAAGCCAAGTCAAAGAAGGACACATTGAAAGCAAGAGCACAATCTGCAAAGTATGTTTTGGTTTTCTATCTCCAGTACTAAATTGTTATGTGATGATCTTTCCAATTGCTTGGTACATACCACTTTTCATAGCTCAGTCTTCAACATGGATATATTTCTTCTTAGTGTCATGGCATCTTCTTAAGCCCGGGCTCTTGTGGTAACCGGAAAATCATTCTAGAATGCTTAATTCGCCAGTGAAAGGTGCCGTTCATGGTTTTAGGGTTTAGTTAAGACTACTCCAAGCATACCACCAATTGAAAGTAGCTGCACACTCTACCAGCAGGTTACATATTGGTGGGTTTAAGATTGTGCTGAGCACTATAACAGGTTGAAAGGAAAGTAAGAGGGTGAGAGAGGCACTTAACCAATCAGAGGGTGCTGGGAATGCTACAGGACTTCACAGAAGGTCAATGAGCTCTTGGGTGGTATCAATTCCAGTGGTGCTCTCGCAGCATTTGAGAAGATGGAAGAGAAAGGTAGATTGCTGTTGTGGTGCTCTTTTGAACCCAATCCATTGCTGCTTCAGATAGTTTTGGGTGTGTCTGAACGAGTAGTAGGATTACAATGACTCAAAATCTCGCTATTCTGAACGCATCGGCTAGAGTTGATGACGTTTTCAGTAGTGATCTAAGTTTCGGATTACAATCAGTAGAACCCCCACCCCACCCCACCCCACTGCTAGATAGCGTAGCGGCTTTGAACCTCCCTACTGTGCTGCCATTTAAGGCAATTTCGAATATCAACCTTACCAATCATAACACGGCTAGAACAGGTTGAGGGAATGGTATTTCTATTAGATGGGCAATTTCATTAAAATGGCGGTATTCCATTAAAATGGCGGTTCAAGGGACCAACTAAGGCATGAGATCTTGCGGAAAAAAATGGTGGGAGCAATGCCATATGTAAATGAGTGGTGATTTGGGCACGCATGGGACACAATGGATGCTTGATATGAGATGAATAGGTGCCTCAGTACACCTCAATCTCCATTATTTCATGTACAAATGCCAATGGAATACTGCCATTTTAACTAAATTGCCCATTTAGTGTAATTACTGCTTTTAGTGGACGCAATATATTGAGGGCATCTTGGGAGAAATCTTGTAACGTTGGTTGAAATATGCAAAAAAGGTCGCTACTAAAGTAATACTTGCCATGCAGTTACTGCATTGGAGGCACAATCTGAAGCACTTACTCAACTCAGTACTGATGATCTGGCTAGCAAGGTGTGTATTTCCCTTACGTCATTTTGACCCTCGCTGATGAACTTTTTGATGAATTGATATAAACTTCTACAGAAAGTTATAGAAGTTGCCAGCCTCCTGTTTTTAACGTTACAGGTTTACTTGGTTTGTTAAATCAGGCTTGCATCTCTGACATGAGTTTGAATGATTGTGTCTGCAGTTTGCACTTTTAGAAACTGACTCTGTTGATGACGATCTGGCATCATTGAAGCAAGACGTGTTGGGCACTTCAAAGGTTCATCTTTCTCCCTTAATATTATTTAAATTGGCGTCTCTCTTTTCAATGTTTTCTGTATGGATATTTATTAATATCTCCAAGTGCTCTGCAAAATCTGCCCTGAGGGATTAGTGTCTCAAACAAGAGTGCAGACTAGTTTGTACTGCAGAGGACCTGGAGCAGGAAACCCAGGACACTATAGAGTTTAGCTCAAGACCTGATGCTTAGTATCTAATACAAATATTTACCAGAAAGAGGTCTCTTTGGGGTTGATCTCATTGACCTTTGATTTTTGTAAACACGCCGAGGTCTTCAATACCCTATAGAACGCTGTGTCTTCTCTACTATTCTTGTCCCCCTAACAAAGATTGGCTACTTGTGCAGAGAAAAGGAGAGCTTCCGGAAGGCCGCACACAGCCAGTGGCAAGTAGTAGCAATACTCCTTATCCGTTCCAGGACTCGGAGATTGAAAGGGAACTGAATGAGTTGCGGAAGAGGACAAATGATTTTTGAGCTTTCCAGTACATCTTCCCTACCTTGTATACCAGCGTTTTCGATTGATTCTATTAGTTTATTTTAGAGTGAAGTGTGGTCGTTGGTCACCCCTGTATCTTGGCAATTTGAACTTGACTGAAGCAATTGGCAGTTTCAGCAACTGCACGTCATTCTTAGAGTTTGTGCAAGTACCCCAATACTACTTGTATCAAATTTTGTAATGCTTCAAAGTCCTATTGCTGGCTTTGGTTCTTGCAAGAGAGATTTTTCGAAGCTATGAGGTGTCTACTCTTTTCTCTAATCTGAAGAAATCACTATTGAAGGTTCGCTATTGAAGAACTCTCAATTCTAATCCCAGTTCTGTGGTAACAGATTAACAGATTAATATGGTTTAGCCTATTCTGATGTAGGTCCAAATGTTTGCATGGATATGAAAAAACAGATGCAGCTGAGTGATTTCAAAGACCTACTTTAGTTAATTTTCTCATCAGTTTTATCGGGTTTTTTAGTTTTTTAGTTTTTTCTCCTACTTATGACGGATGATTGATTACATGGTTTCTCCGTTTGGATTTGAGCTCACGAGAGATTCCTAAATACTAGCTAGTGTGTTGTCATTCTTTGGGACCTCTTCCCAATGGAGGGTGATTTTGAATGTGTTGCAACCCTCATGAACTTTGGCCAAATTTCGCAAGTGAGGCAGCCGCAAGTGCCTAAATATAATAGAATAAAATCTTGCAGTGGGTCATAGTAGTGTTCTAATCCATTAATTAGTCACATAGTACAGAACATTCAATATACAATCCAATTGATAACCTCGGCTGCTACCAGCACTCCAATCAGCCATTGAGTGTTTATATTACATAACCGTGCAAATGAAGAAAAGAAAAAAGAAGAGAGAATAAAATCTGACTCTCAGTTGACCAAATTATCAATGAAGCCGGAATGCGATCAATTACCGAACTCGAAATTTTACATTTGAGCAGAAGGGTCGGTGATCCGGCCGATGAAGAGAATCACATTTGCAACTTCTTCCTTGAGAATGAACAAAAAGGGATGATCGCAGACAAACTCCACAGGGTCAATAGACATCATGAGACTCTTCGATTGAACGGCGATGGCTGTAGCTGCAGCTGCCTCTGTACCGACCTCGTTCACTTCAACAAACGATTTATGATACACATTGGAGATGTAGAGGTTTTTGCCGGCCGAAGGCGAATCCACCATTCCTGTCAGATCTGCCTTGTCTCCAAACGGCAAGGTCAAGCCGAGGGCCTGCAATGCTTGCGGCACCTCAAACCCACAGGAGACCTTGAACTTCGGCAGCTGAAACTTAGTCAAGGAGACTGCTTCATTGACATGCTTGAGGTCTTCTTCAGCCAAAGTCTTCGAGTCCAGAGCTTTCTCCAAGTCAGCAAGCCCGTTCTTCTCGTGAGGCAACAGAATGAACATGGAAAACAAGCGTTTGTCGCTGCCGAACTCGTATGGTAGACGAAGGGCTTTGAAGGTGGAGAAATCTTTCACATACTGCTCTTGGGATGTGTGCATCATGGGCACTTTGATGGATTTCCCATCCAGCAAGAAGAAATCCTCCTCACTTGTGGAGTAGCTGTCGAATGGCTTCTTCCATTTTCCCTTGAAATAGAGCGCATTTGCTAGCACTAAACGGGTGTCTTGATCCACGGAACCTGGAGAAGTAGGTCTTCAATTTTCCCATGTGTCTCTTCCTTGGCCCATGCGTTTACTTTCCCCAACACTTCCTCCGCCTACAAACAATTAACCCTAGTCCATTTCAGCTCCTAATGCAAGAAGCTGGTTCATCACAGCCTAAAAGTGGGTACTAGTTTCATTACAAAATGGCACATCTACTATTGAAGCTTAACTTTAACGGCAAAAGACAAATAGAACTGTAATCTGCACAATCATGATTAATCTGCTTAATCTGCACACCTTCTCTTAGCAAGAGGACTGAATGTGTGTAGCATATGCATAAAATGAAAAATCCTGGTCGAGAATAACAAAACTCCTTCTCAAGGACCAAAAAATAGCACATTTGCATGATAGCCTTTCACAACTTGAGACCTAAAGACCCCAAAAGTGGATACATATATTCCTAAGCAGGAGGAAACAATAATGCATAACTGCTTTAGGGGAATCAAATGTATTAATCAAAACAGTTGGTGACATCAACGAGATCAACTTATTTGGTACCTTAGAAATGAAGTCCACCGATGCGGCTTGCGATCCGTAGTTATCCTTAAGAACCTGCTGAAACTGGGGATTCAGCTTCAGAGATTGCTCGACCCAGACACGATTGGCAAGTGCCAATTGCGGACCTCCGGCGCCGCTCCCATCAGCAAGCACACTGGTGAGGAGGTCCGAAGAGAATTTGTGCATAGGCGCACCTGCGGGAAGCTTGATGCACTCGGAAATCTGCGACAGGGTCGGGCCTTTTGCCCCCGCCGCCACCATCGCCAATGCCAGGCTGATACTCAAAGGCCCCAGGATCGCATTTTCGGTCCCTATGCCCGTCACCACAGCCTTGTGTAAATCTATCGCAAACTTTGTTTGGCCCGCCGCGACGTCCATTTTCTCAAAATAGGTACCTTAACCTGCACAATAGACAAAAATTGAGACTCACAAAACCTCGTGAAGCATGATTTTGACACGAGAAACTCTTCCCCTGTCTCAACTCAAGACCTAAGCCTGCCTGAAGTCTGCCTGTACACTACGGTAATCACTATCCAGATCACCAATCCGCAAGAAGCGCAAAATTATTGTACTGAAAGCACTCCCGATGCATCTCTGCTCCGGGTCTGCATTGTTACGATGAACGGCGTTCGAGGACGTTCTAGGTTTCTACGACAGCGTCCAATTCACCGTTATTCCACCGTTTCTCAATTACATGTGGAAAGGGTACTGCTCAAGAACACATGATGGTGAAAAATAACAGACTGGAACACAAAAACTATGTAGCAAAAAAGCAGTTCAAAAACTCGAATCTGGAAAACTCGTCGAAGCAACGAGGCTGCGGGGATCGTGATTTCGATGTCACGAAAAACATGCACTCAACAACTCATCCCGAATCACAAGAAAATAGAAATTGATCACCTCAATCCAACCGTGAAGAGCTCAATCGAAAGATAGTAATCCACTCTCCACCTACAAATATCTCAGTTGCGCATCCAAAATCTGAAATATTGATAAGAACGGAAGCTTGTCGGAGTATAGTACATCCGGGCTCAAGAAACACTCAGATATAGAGAAGGGCAAGATCATTTTACTAAAAACGAAAAAATGAGATTCACGAGTAGCCAAATGGCAGACGCCACAATTGCAAGCCTCGGGAAACAGCCCATCGACTTATCAACATGCATGAAGACACTGACACTTTGAAGTCGTCTTTCAAATTCCTGCGATTCTGTAGAGCCAATCGTCAGCAGACGTCCGTAGCCAAAGAATCTTTACAGCAAATAAGTATCACACGTCTCCCGTGATTTTTCTACCCAGGGTGCAATCTCCATTGAGAAGTGCTGGTAATGTTTTCGTGTCCTCTTGGTGTTTCCGCATTACAGGTTTGCCGGATACATCTGAAGCTCGACAATTGTAACAAGATGCGCAATTATAGCCGTAGCACATGCGCTAATTGTGTAGGATAATATGCGACACAGTTGACCATTTCAAGTGTATGCTGGTATGATGTTTACCTCAGGTGTGCGGCATGCTTGATCTGTGAACTACTCTTGGCAATTGAGAAGAGTTTGTAGATTGACATAACCTTGAAGTCGCCTTTTCTTCAAGTGTTGATGACTTCGTTATTGAAAAAGACATCATCAACGCAAATGTCTCTAAAATCCAATACAACATTGTCCGGCTGAGAAGTGACGACCAGAGGCGAGAAATTCGCAGTAACGCGATCATCATCAACCATTAGACCAACGAGTCGCCAGATACAGAAAAACGACGCATCCAAAGAATCTGTTGAGTTTTTTTACTGCAGGAGAATCAATTGCAAAAGCACACTCCAGAAACATCAACCTTCTGTCACAGTACTGAATCAAGTCTTCTCCCAAACTAAAACTAAATTCTTGTAGATATCAAAATGCAGCACTATGGAATCAAGACCATTTAGTAAGAAAAAAAACTCTTCATAGATTCAGCTAAGCGTACAGATGGTATGGTGAAAAAATGGTCTGTTGCTCTCTCTTTTAACGTAGGTATCTCAAAATTTATGCCAAAAATGAATCCTTCATCCTAGCAACAGGGCACCACTACATTTCTACATGGTGCTAAACTGAGTAATGAATCAAAACTGAGTAATGAATCATACTTCACGAGATGCACGTCGGTTGCGAGAGAGATAGATGAAGCAACAGAATAGACCGCTGTAATTCTTTACTGATCAGGATTCAGATGCCAAAGTCCATCTACACCAACGGATACTTCAAAACGAATTGAATCAATCGCCTTCCAGTTGGATTATCACATTCTGGCCCTTTTCTTACAAACGAAACCCTAATCGAATCACACCAATTGTCGACCACATATTCAAGAGAAACGACGTCTGTAGTAAAATGAGTTTCTGACTTCCGCCAGAGATCAAATAGAGCTTGTCTCACAAGATCATACGCCAAAAGAATATTTACAGGTTTCAATTCGAACAATGCAACACAGCTAATTATCACCTCCCTTGCCCTGTTCGATCTCACTTCCATCCTACCATAAGTACAAAATATCCCTGCAGTCAAGTGAAACAGGAAAGAAGAAAATCAGAGAAAACATCACGAGATCCAATAATACCGGTCAATTCTAGTTTAGATGCTGCCGCCCAAGGGCTTTCCCTTGCCTCCAGGGCCATGGACAGGATTGTCATCCCCCGGTAGCCCAGGTTTTCCACCGATTTGGATAACGGGACCGTCCCTAACGTCGTCGTCGAGGTGACGACCGAAAGGAGAAACCATATGCTCGGTCGACAGTCTCCGCAGTGGACTGCCATGCGCGTACCGCAGTGAGCGTTCCATTGTCCATTCTTTCTCCTGCATCTCCGGCAACTCCTCCGTGCGCTTGCTCTTGTCGACCACCACGCCTGGATTGACCGCGAGTTCCCGGTACGCTGTCATTGCTGCCAGGCTCAAACCTATTGCTACCATGCCTGCCATCGGGTAGATCGGCAGGAGCCATGGCTGGAGGAATCTGTGGCAAGCACCAGAGAACGTGAGCTTCTTGTCAGGGTTTCAATACTAGTCCCGAATGGGGGATTGCAGTCATTACACGGGTTCCCTACATTCACAACTGAAACTGCTTGCCGTTGTAGTGGAAAGGACCAAACTAGTTCTGTAGTTATATAAATGTAACAAGTACACATTCAACGGTTAATGATTACTCCCTCTGTTTCTGAAAAAAGACTTGTGTTTCCATTGTATTTTACAAAGGAAATATGGGTCTCTTTCAGAAACAGAGGTAGTATCACAACATAGTATTTAGTAATTGAAGAGTCAAAACCTATTCAAAGTTTTACCAGTGATGTTATGTTTAAAGTTTCAAATTTGCAAAGAGAGTCTCTTTCCGCCAGAACAAATACATGATCTGTATGAAGAAAAAAAACAGAGGCAAAAATTCCAGTCATTATCAATCGATTGCCAATTTTGATAGAAGATTCTAGGTTCTTCAACAAGTAAGAGTAACTTATTTATATTTGATAAATGTTGGTTCACTTTGACAATTTGTTTAGGAAATTATCTTTAACTTTTGGCTAATTGTTCCCAAATAATTTCCTCCACTGAAATTAGCCAAGAATTTTCTCTTCTAATCTTCAGGCTAAAATTTGTCGACAAAACCCATTACATTTTCCTCACTCAATGAGCAAAATCTTCAAACACTCAAACATTCATATGACAATATCCACATGATACGTTTTGCAGTGACTTACTTGTTCTTGTTGGAGAGGTTTGTTTGCTGGTGCATGAAGCCGCCGGGGCTGTCAGATTTGCCAGGCGGTTTCTTCGCAGCGCCTAACTGCTCAGCCTCTGCTGAACTCAATTTTGTGGTGTCTGCATTCTCCTTGAGATACTTAGCTGACTGTACGGACACTCGCCGCCATTGCTGTCCAACTCTGGCCGCAGCCGAGCGCAAATTGCGAACTCCCTGCGAAGTCCATGCCATTCCGTCGTTTAGAGACCCGAAATCATGCTCTCATACCAGTAGATTCTTTCTCCCTTGCAGACACTTGATGGCATCTCAGTGACCATCCCAAGAGAGAGTATCATTTACAGACAAAAAAACAGATATAATGGACATGCTCCGGCCACAAAGCCCAGCAAGAACTCAAGTTTACGACAGAATATCGTGACGAATAAACCATTCTAATGCGAAACTTCTGCGATCACATGTACAGACGCTATAATTGCCAATTTTGGAATAGACTCCAATCACTGATGATCCGAGTCTAAATAAGAAATCTGGTAAATTTGTAACATGTACGATGCTAGGATAAATTAAATACCCGATCCCATTTATGACGGCAGCAAGCTCGATAACATAAACTTTGACAGACGGAGTAAGCCAGCACGTCAATTACGAGTCACTCTTAACTCGAGACCGGCGTGCACACAACACGATTCTAAAAGTCATAAGTACGCAGTCAGCGGTACTAAAGAATTTTTTTTTGCGACAACCTCACAAAACGATCAGCTCGCACACTCAGCAACAATTTTAAAAATCCTCTTCTGCACTAACGTTAAAAATTCTGCCGTACTCTACTAACACGAAGTGTTCAACAAATTCGATTTGAATTCCGCTACGAGAACATCGAAGGGACGCATGTAGAATCGGGAACCTCTGCCCCTAGTAGAAACATACATCTTGAACAGGAAGTACTGTATCACATTCAAACCCAACATCGAATTACAACGAATGTGCTTGCTTCATCATCAAGAGTAAGTTAGTACTGCGGACCATGGATCGACCACACTTGATGAATCTGAAGCAGGAAAAAAAATGCCTGAAATTGGCAACAGGGGGGAAGATGGAATGCACTCCAACTCACCCTCAAAGCCTCCATAGCCAGAATCCAGTGGCAAAGCTCCAGCTCCTTCGACGCCTGGCGAGCAATTGGGTGCTTGAGAAGAGTAGTGACTGAGATGCTTTGTCTTCTTCAGTTGTCACTTGGGATGGATGGATGAAAAACGTGACTCTTGACGGATTCTGTGGACCACGGGGGATTGGGTGCATGACAGTTGGTGGGTTCTGCCGCTGCCATTTGGCAAGTCATGCAGGCATCGACCGCTTCTTCCATTCGCCAGTCGAATCTCCGTAGCTGGGCTGATGTCAGATTAAAGCCGTTCGCATCCTCCCTTTAGAATTTGTCAAAAAGGGAAGGATGACCCATTTGTTGTTGTTAGTTGTTTTTTAAGTAACATTTTGCTCAAAAGTGATACAATTTTTTTGTAAGGGAATAGAGTTTATCATAAAGTTCGTCTTATGTTTGTAAGTGGATGTCAAAGGAAGGTTTAAGGTAGCCGATCTCTTTCCTACCACTACCTATTTTTGCTAGTTAGACTACTTTGTTTCCAATCAGTTGTGGTTTAGGGTGATAGCTCATGTGGTTAGGTGACAACTCACGCAACAAAAATGTTGGGGAGGTGTACATTGAAAGCATACAATGATTACAAGATGTACATTGGAAGCCACAATTATTATCTACATTGAAGCGTGGTCGATTTCGTAATCAAACTATGGAAATATGGTGCTTTATATAACAAGAATGGTTTGAATAGAATCTTTGCGAAAAAATTCATAAGTATTTTTCTTTTAAGGGAAAAAAAAAGGAACAAATTTCGGAACCCTCCTCAAATCTATTTCTTTACAAGGGGGAATTCTTCCCCTCACCAAATGCATACTGAAAATATGGTAAATTGCTTAAGTGGTCAGAATGAGGTCGGCTACCTTAACTAAGAAAAGTACAAAAGAAACACAACAACAAACTCTATTGGACCTCACTTTTGGTGCTTTAGGGAGTTCGTCTCATGTTTTTTCCAAACTTCGGCTCTTGGTCCCGCATTGTACATATTTTACGACTAACTCTAATATTTGACAATATATTTCTCCATTTTCATAGGATGAAATTGTTGAATTGCTATATAATAGAATTGTTCATAAAGTGAATCTTAGTTTGTAGAGGGGTGTCAGAGGAAGGTTTAATTAACAATAGTACAAAAGAAACACAACAACAAACTCCATCAAACCAAGTTTGGATGCTTCGAGGAGTTTCGTGTTGTGTTTTTCTCAAACTTTGGCTCCTAGTCCTTCATTGCACACATTGTATAATTAACTTTGATCTTAAGACAATATCAATCTTCCTAAGATGAATGTATACTATTTTGAAATGAATAATTTAAATTTCATCTACAATTTTCTTATTTCATCCATTTATATAGATATAAATAACTTCATATTAGCAAAGATTGTTTTTTATATTTTCCCAAATAAACGCAACCTTGGACAATATCCTTTGTTATTGCTCTCATATTTAAACACATCAAATTCCATTCTTTGTTGGGATAGAGAATGACAGATCAAGGAACATTTCACATATATTTCAATCAACTTACATTTGGAAAAAACTAACTAACTTTAGCTTCCTATTGTTGTTCCAAGGAGGGATATTCTTGGGTTTTTTCACGATATTAATGTGACTCTGTTAATTTCCTACATTATTACAATGTAATCCAAAAGTGTCTCTTAAGATTATTCAACAAACATTTTGTACAAATTGCATGAATGTGTTCATTGAATTCATAAATTAGTCATTTTTCAACCCAATTCCATACTCTATTGCAACAATGCAAATTTGAATTTTTCCTGCAATACATTTGTAGTAAAATAAAATTGGGAACACAAATCAATGAAGTGAGATTTTTCTGGGTTTGACTAATTTATTAATTTTCTCCAAGATAATAGAGGGACTTTATTATTGTAATCAACAATCTTTTCTATTCGTTCTTTTCAAAGGGTCAATACAAAGTTTAGCATGATCCAAGAAAATGTGTGGTGGTTGGGACTTGGGAATTGTTACTCAACAATGTACGGCCTTTGATCTAGATGTCCTCCTTGTTGAAAATTTTCAAAAAGCCCAAATTTTGATTTAGCGTCGTAGACACTTTTAATGTGCTTTGAGGATGATTAGCCCTACATAGATTTTCAAAAAATCAAATACTTGCCCTCTTAAAGCTACTAGATTAGGACAAGATCACAGAGGGAGAAGAAAAACTTCCAATTGCAAGGCCTGCAATCTCCCCATACTCTCTTCTACCAGGTACAATTCAAATTTTGATAGGTGTTATGTTATATTTAACCAATATCTTGTATTCCAAACAATTTTAAGTAATTATAAACCTCCTAGTTATGATATATTGTGTAGAATAAGGACTACCTATCAAAGTCAACTCCTTCACTTTCATAGTCAAAATATATAATCTCAAGATCTAAACAATTGATTATTTAGCAAAATGATTTATTTTGTACATAAGTCCTTGCTACTAAAGATCCTATCAAGCTCTACTATCAATATGTATTCTCTTACATATCATTCTAGAAGCATTTCCAAATTGTATTCCTTAAGCAACTTTTTTGTTTACAAGACCCCAACAACCTTTAGGGATTAAAAGGTGAAAATAAGGTCCATCTTTCTTATTGAGTAGTAATGGATATTCCCCTCAATCAATAACAAAAGATAAAATATTTTATTGTTGTCAAGTGTTGAAAATTCAATCAACAACTCATGTGTATGAAAAACATTGATATTAGCAAGTTTATACAACAAAGTAGAAATAAGTGAGAAGCAACTTGAGAATTAGCTAGTTATCATACACAAAAGAAGAAGTGTGATAGTCTAAACACAATCCACTTTTGTTGTTTGTATGCAAATGACAACTTGGTCTTATAGTTGAATTTTATTATGTCTTAGGTTGTGAATTTGTGCCTTTTGTCTTCTTTAGATGTCAACCAACAATAATTTTATTTAGCAAGGTTGAAGTTCCCTCAAAGTAAGCACACCCTATGAATACCAACTTACTCTCATAATTTATTTGTTTAAGGTTTCTTTTTACAACCCACTACAAGAACGATAACAATGATACAAGAACAATACAACTCTCCACTTTGTAACATTCTTTAGTACTTGTAAGAAGTCACCTTTTCAGATTGTAAATGACAGCCAAAAATATTCAACCCTCCAAAGTAGGAAAAAAACATCTAATGCACCCCTTTCATGTATTGTAGGGAAGAATTTGAATGGGATGATTCTGGACATAGGTTACAATTAGGTGTAGTTACCTTAATCCTTAAAGAACAAAAAGGGGTCCTTGGAAATCATCCCTTTTCATTACCATGTGAATCATGGGCTTTAGAAATAGCAAAAACACTCATTGGAAGTCAAACTACTATAGAAGACCATTGTCCTCTACTTTTCACAACAAAATTTTGAGTTGCACTTTTGTCCTACTACAAGGATTCCCTATCATCCATTAGATGCCAAACGTCCTCCTTCATGTTTAAGGGTTAATCAAATACTTCATCAGAAAGAAGAAATGATGTTGTATAGCGTTGAATAGTTTTGTTCTGTAGTGAGTTTATTATCATAATAAAGGATTCAGATTCAGACGCCAAGGGGTTAACCAGGAGTCTATCAGAAGTGGCTACCAGAAGTCTACCAGAAGTCTTGGCGCATTCTCTGTGGACTTCAGTCTGGCGAATTCGACTTGACTGTCGCGAATCCTACGAGCCTTGTGTCGCGAGTCCTCAGTGCTTGCACCATCGTCAGTACGAGTTCCTCCTCCAGTCGAACATCCAATGCAAAGCCACCCGATCTCCAGTCCCCTCCCCCCTCCCCAGCCTCTTCATCACCATCGCCAGCTTCTCCACATCGATAGTAAAGTCCGGCGTGTCCAGTGAGCTTCGGCACTCCGTGGTGTTCCCCGCTTTCGCACTCTCAATTCTCAGCCCCCACGGATTCCCCTCCGTCTCATGCTTCAGCGCCAACGCCTTCACGACCGTCTCCCCAATCCACGTCGAGGGACCACAAGGTCCGTAAACCTCGATCACCGCCGCTCGCTTGGGCATGAAAAGGGTGGCCCACGTATTGGCCCCGTGCGGTGTGATGAAAATGTCCGTCTGGGCCATGAGGGAAACGACTTCGGGAAGCGTCTGGTTGTAGAGTCCGTTCTGCATCATGTCGTCGACGGAAGTCACAAGGAGCGGTGGGTGGGTGGAGTTGCGTAAGAAAGTCGCCACTTGGGCGATGTTGGAGATGCGCCTGCGGGAAGCGTCGGAGCGGCCGTAGAGGGTGACACGGAGACGGGAAGGGGGGAGGGGGAGCGAAGGAGCTGGGATTGTGAAGTAAGTGAATGCGGACTCGCGGTATCGGGAAATGGCGGGGGAGAAAATCCCTAACCCTAATTTGGGACTCATTTTGCCAGCAGTGGCGGAACAGAGAGTGAGAGACGCGAAGCATAGGGGGCGTGTCTCGTCTTCTGTGTGCTGGAGGAACGTCGTGTTGACAGCGAGTAAGGCGAGTTGGAACATGAGCGTGTTGCGGTCGATGTTGTGGTGCGCTTGATCCAACCATGTGTGCATGCGGTGCACGTAATACTGGGATGGGACGTTCCCGCTTGTTAGGTGCGGCCACACGCGCTCGGCGAAATGGTGGAAGACGTTTCCCAGGTATGGAACGATGTGCGTCGTGGTACCGTTGATCCAGAGTGCGCCTGTAGGAGTCGAGTTCTCGAATGCAGCGCCATTGCAGCCCCAGGAGCAATTGTAAGTCTCTTTCCACTCAACTGCCATGGCTTCATTTAGACTGCTTGAAAACTCCTCTTTGGAAACCCCGACCACCACGATCGTCCCGTTCGGGCGAATGCAGACGTTCCGGAGGGGGGACAGCCCGTACCGCATGAAGCGAGCTTCGTCGCCGTCGCTTGTGTCGATGGACGTTCGCAGTCCTTCCGGAGCCAACTCGGTTAGGTTGTCCCAGTGCACCACATTGTCGCGGGTGAAGAATTCGTGCACCGTCGGCGACTTGGCAAGAATGGGGACTCGGGTTGCTCCTGCAGTCGCTTCTTCCTCCCTTTGTATTCCTGTGAGTGCACTGCTTGAGCATGCCTTCGATTCGACCCCGAGCTGCTGCTGCTGCAACCAAATTTCGATTGCCACAAAGAAGAGCAACAGTATCAACACCACGTGGGTAAGCTTCAGTGTCTGTTTGGCCGATTTCTCCGTTGATGTCATCGTGCAATCTGCTTCCCACAGGTGAGAAAACTCGTGAAATTCCTGAAGCAATTACGACAGCATTGTGCTTTGAGAATCACGCGGAGTGTAACGACGCACAATCAATGCCAACGGGTCGACCCAAACAAACAGTTGTAACTCAATTGAATCTTTGTCAAAATGCATCAGCCGGCAATAGACTGAATGATTAAAAAACTGTACTTTCTGTAACTGCTCCTCTATGATCGGAATTCGCCAACGCTGGACAACAGGCTCTGCAGAGCAGTGATCTCCTGGTGTCTGTAAGGTGACTGTCAATTCAGGGTGAAGCTTGTGACAATGGCCTCCCAGCTGCAAGGCAGGCTCCACCAGCTTGGACTCGTCCAACAACGAGCTTATTGCAACTTGTTTCTATGATGTTGAACGTGCACACGAAGGATGTTTGTTTCTGTGACGTGCAGCTAAGTTAAGGATGCTAGCGTAGCCAAAGTTAGTAAATACAAAGCACATGTACTGTACAAATTCAATTGATTTATAGTACGCCTGCATGCATGCTTTAATTCATCCAAAGAGGAACTTGAGATGAACGTGAACATTTGGGTCTGGCAAGGCCAAGCCTAACGATGAATACCGTACCCACTGGTCAGGGTCGGCAAAGTATATATTTCTAAAATAGGTGATAAATTTTTTGGGAACTTATTGTATTTTTCAAAAAAAGAAAATTATATGGAGGAAAAAAATTAATCTTTCTAGTGTTAGGTATCCATCTTTAATTATTTACTCATTTTGGTAGATAATGTTGACCTTGACCACCAAGTAAATCAAGCACATTTGTTTGGATATAGCTATGCCAAATTATGCTAATTTAGAATACAAAATACATTTGTTTTTTTAATGTATTTTGTATATGGATTAATCATTAAAGTAAATTAGCCTATAATTAGTAAATTGCCCAATGCAAACATATAGGAAATGATCCATTATAATCTTACATCAATCCGTGACAAAATTTTGCAATATTAATAAATGAGATTTTAGCTAATTAGGTTGAGTTAGTGGTGACAATCAATGCATTGGGTGATAGTGAAGGAGTTATAATTAGTGACTACAATAGGAACTTCCACCTTTTTAGTGCAAATTTATTAAAAGTATTTTTTTTGTTTACTTCATGTCATGACCATGTTAGAAAATTTTGTGACCGTGTTAGGAAATATTGTGAATGCTTTAAGTTGTAAGATGACCATTATGGATACACTTTTGGGTGGTTTGGAGGTAGTTTAAAGACTCTTTGGGGTCAATTGGGTAGTATGTTTCAAAAATTCATAACAAATTCATACTTTATCAAAATAAAAAATTTCAATTGCTCTCTTCATTTTTCACATTTGTCTTTGTATGGAAAACATATTAAATTTTTTTCAATAAAGTCAATAAGGCAAATCAATCATATTATCTGTCATAGGTTGGTTTATTTTAAAGGTTTGAGAAACCCAATTTGGATTGCAACATGGTATTTTTTTGTAATTGATGTATACAATAATTACAAAAGTTTGTGTTCATCCTAATCTAGATCTAATGACATGTGGTACTCCCAATTTAGAGCATTATTGCACCTCCTACATGTTTGAGAAGTTGCAAAATGACCATGATTGTATTCTATGTGTGCAGTGTTGTATTTGAACATGATATAGCTTAGATATTAAAATGAGCTTCAAAAGAAAGGTGTTAATTGTTGAATTATTTAATCCAATAGTGTATGTCTTGTCATAATTTAGTACATACTTTGCATTCTGAGAATAAAATGAACAACCATTTATATGGTCTTCACTAGACCTTTAATCTCTAAATGCCCGAAGCACTACATTTTAGTGCCAACTAAACTTTGAAGCTAAATAAAATCTAAACAAAGTCGGGAACAAAGTACTAGCTTTTATTTATTTTTGCAATTGAATATCTTTTGAAGTCTACATTAAGGACCAAAATTCTCATTTAGAAAAAAATTGCTTATGATTTTTCTATTTAAGATTTTATGCAAGTTTTTCCATTGCAAACCGTGATTTTGTAGTATTGGAGACTCTTCAAGATGAGCCTCAAATACTCTAGATCTTGGGAAGAAATGACTTTGGAAATTCATCTAAAAAAATTGAAGAGTAGATTTTAACCCCTCATCACCTAAGGCATATTTGAGTTCAAAAACATCATTGCTTTTGAAGTGTTATAATTCAAAATGTCAGTAAGGTATATAAATCTCAACCATACAATCTTGTAGAATACATGTTGTAGATGACATGAATCAAATTTGGAGTCATTTGACCGAGCAAATTGCAAAATTATAATGTTTTAGTGTTGAAAAAGGATGCTGAAATTTTTCTAGAAACACATTTCGAAGTGAAATTTGATTTCTAAACCTACTCAAATAGGAACTATAAAGTAAGTCAAAACCAACATACAAACTCAGTGGTGAAAAAAAATATTATTCAATTGATTCATTGTGTTTGCAAAATGTCTTTCAAATGACTGTCACAAAAAATAGTAAGAAAAGTTGCAAAAAACACATCTAAGGCTGAACCTCTTCCTACTAAAATGCTTCTAAGTCACTTATTATTTCTTGGATTGAGATGAAATTTTAGCCACATAAACTAGACCAATATGTGCATCTTTTCCAAAAAATATTATTGGAAATTGACACTCTATGAAGAAGAAACAAGCCGCCAAAGTTCATTGTAATCCAAAAATATCAAGATTTTGAACTTTGAATTGCTTCCAAACATTCCAAACAACTTGGATTGATATGAAAAATTTACCACAATAACTAAACTTCAAGGGAAATTTAAGCCAACAAATTTTTATTGAAAACGAACATTGGATGAAGGAGATACAAGCCTTGAAGTTGCAACCTTCAAATGTAGTTCGTTGAACCCAAATTGAACCTATGAACTTCGATTGGCTTCCAAGAAATCAGTACATCTTGGATTGATCTGGAAATTTACCATATAACCTAGAAGAGAGCACAAATTTCTCAACAAGTTTCATTGAATTCTGACATGAGATTCAAAAGTTACAACACTTTAAATTGGACTTGTAACTATGTGAGGATACTTGATTGTCCCCTTCGGCAATGAGGGGTTAAGAAGCCTTAAATGGATTATGCTTATGCATGTTATGTCCTTTATGTTTTTCATGATCTGAATTCTAAATGTCAATATATGGAAAAAAAAATTTAATTTTTTTTAGAAAATCCAAGTTCTAAAATATGAAATATAATAGAATGCTTGATTGAAAATTTTAAAAACTGTCCAAGCAAAAGTTAATCCATTTATTGGATCTCTAAAATATAGAAAACATTACTGTTAAAATTTTATGTTGGAGATGGTTCAATTATGAATATACCATGTTTTTGTTATGTTTCTAGATTTCAAACTATGGCATAGAAATCATGTGAATCATTGACTTAAAAAAATGCAAAAGTACACATTGGAAGTCAAACTATTGTAGAAGGCGTCCCCTTTCACACAAAATTTGGAGGATGAACAGTTGTAGTTTTGTCCCACACAGAGAGATTTTTGTCATTTATTGGCCGGAAAATGTCCTTAGCGTCGTTTATGGGTTAATGCTGTTTGAAGATTTTTTAAATTATTAGGCTGCAATTTCATAGGGCTCTTGGACTGAATCGAGTAAGTGTGATCGGAAGTCACATTCACCAAAGTGACATCTTCAATGAAAGTTGCTTTTCTTTTTTACACTTATTTTGTACACCTTCAATGGGGACCAAAGGAATAATATCAATTTAGAGAGGTTATTGACTTACAAAAGTTCATTTTAAAGACTGAAGTTTTAATGTTTAAGAATGTATGAAAGAAATTTTCTGAAACTTTGACCACAAAGATTGCAAGATATTTGCATTTAAACGGGATAACCTTTTGCCTCTTCTGGATCAGCTGGTCTGGATCGTTGACATTCTGTTTTCTTTTCAAATAAATAAATGAAATTGGATTGAAAAATCGTGGGAGCAATAAACCTACCGACATCATTTCTAGAGCCCAATCGATTCAGGCTCGTCGCCTGCGTCGGTTGTTGTCGGTAAATGGGAATTGGCATGGGAAGACTCTGTTTCCAGAGCCTTGAATTCGTGTCTTCTACGTCATTGATCGATGGCAGAGCGAGCTCAATGACGGATCCAGAGTTGGAATTTCGTGATAGTGTACGATTTCGAACTCAAATTCCCAGATCCTTAATTAACTTCTGGTCGTGTATGTATCAAGATAGAGACACCTGAATCGCCCCTTCAGTTGTAGCTAGTTTAGGTTGTTAGAATGATCGAATTTGTCAATCTCTTGTTCGCAAGAAGAGGGAGGATTTCGACGCACAAAAGAATGCATTCTTGGGATACTGTAGGTTTGGGTGGTTTTTGTGTTCTTTTATCCAATATGTAAGCATTGTCTTACTTCGAGTAGCGACTTGAATTGGAGTCAGGGGCGATTTGGAGTGTGCTTACATTACTAACTATCAACAAGCTCTTCATTTGGACCAGGCTTAATTACAGCTTCCTTTCACGTGGTGATGAATCTTGTGCTTGCGGCTTTGGTTCATTTGAATGTACGTACATTTCGGCTTGCTTCGCGGGTTGCGACTGATTTCTTTCAGTGCTTTCTTGGTTCAGGGTTGGTGATAAAATCAGGAACAGTTGTTGGAAATGGTGAATCAAAAATCAGCATTCCAGACAGTGCTTGAATGGTCTTCAAAGAGGCCGGAGAGATCTATGAACTAGTACCCTTCACGCACGCACTGCCAACCTTCTCCGTTTCAACTTCTTGAAATCGGCTGGTGTGCTGATGTGAGTGGCAATTCGTGCATAACGTTCTTGGAAGGAGCTCATGTACCATCTGCTAATGCAACTGAAGGAAGAATCAGGGTATCCAAGATGTTGTGGTTTCTGATGACAACTCCCTTTTTTTTCTGACACACATCTTCTTACTTACATCAAAGTGAGTTCAGATTTTATGGAGAGGAGTTCCTTCATAGCCATCACTTGAAAAGCTCCTTGAGAATGGGTCCACTTGGTATGTGCATGTTTAAAAGGTTGAAGTTCCTATTGCAGTCACTAATCACTCACCATTACCACCATCCAAGACATTGATTGATTGTGGCCACTAACTCAACCTAATGTATTTTAAATCTCATTTATTATTCTTGCATTTATTGAAAATAGTCTGTCATGGGTGGATGCAAAACTTTAATAGATCATTCCCTTAATGTTTGTGATGGGTCTTTTGTCTGTCATGGATTGGTTTACCTTAAGAGCATCACCACTTGTCTTGCAAAATTTGGCTTGCAAAATGGGGGGCCATCCATTTTGCAAGTCGGGTTTTGCAGGACCGCCTCATCCATAACCTCTTAAGAGGCCGACCTGGAATGACTGGTGGATAAAAACTCATTGTTGAAAGAATAAACAGTGTGTGGCCTGGAGGTAAAAGGCAATGCACAAAGATGAAAAGCATCACTAGAAGAAACCCATGTTTTTTGTGATGAGCCTTGATTTTTTTTTAAGGATTTTTTTTTATGTCTGAATTGACATTTAGTTGGTTTTATGTTTTTCATGACATCCAAATGATCTTTTGAACATCATCAAAAACATAAAAACAACTAAATGTCAAGTTAGACATAAAAAAAAACATGTTAGAAAAAATCAAGGCTTGTCACCAAAAACATGGGTTTCTTCTAGTAAATGCATTGAGGTGAAAAGAACTTGACATGGAGTGCATGCGGACGATATGCGAAGCAAATTTCAATTTGTCTTTTGCTGTTTTGCAAGTCATGGGCAGGCCGTAGAATGGTTGGCAAAATGACCCCGTAGGAGCCATTTGCAAGCCAAGTTGCCAAGCTAGTCATCCGTTTTAGAGGAGGGCGGTTTTGGAGGCCTTTCTAAACAAGTCATCCATTTTGGAGGATGTGTGGGGATGCTCTAAGTGCACTTGCTCCCCCACGGCTTGAGAGGTCCTCCTAATAGACTTTAATTTGTTAGATTCAAAATCCTATAGTGGAGGGAAATTTGTAACATACATGATAGAAGTAGTTGAGTATTGAAGAATTGAAGGCAACCGGATTATTAAGGTTTGTCATTGTTTAACCCCTAAACATCCAAATCTTTCTCTAGAATTCACAATTTTAGAAAAAACATCATAAAATACTATTTGGAAGAATATTTTGGAATTCATGTATAAGTGAAAGTTGTAGTTTTTCAGTTTTAGATTCCATCCATACAGTTAGATTCACCAATGCTATCACTAATATTTTTTTATAAATTTTGAAAGGGAAATCTTAATATTCCTTCTAAATTCAATTACAAACAAAATATTATCATTTTTTGAGTAAAACTTGTTAGAATGGATTTGAAACAAGGTTCTCTTCGCACGATGGTTTTTTGAAATTTTTGTGTTCTTTAAATCTATGACCTTATTTTTGCAAACCTAATTTTGAACTAGAATCAATGCAATTCAACCACTTGGCATTCTTCCACATTTGTAATTTTAGAATAATATGTACTCTGAATACACCAAATCCAACCATTAGATAGGACAACAACTTGGTAAAGTATCTCCACAAATTTGGATGACTTTCATCCAAGTAGAATGAGAAAGAACCAAGAGTTTCAATTTGGTCATTGTGCAAAAATTGGATGTCGGAGTGCTTAGGGGTTAATCATTCCATATTTATTATTTCAAGCAAAGCTTTGGTCAACAAGTTTTGGTGTAAGTTGGTGATGAAAATGGAAAAATCGTCTAGAACTTGAACACAAATTGGGTTCTAGGGTTTAAATCATTAGATGATAAGGTAGGAGGCTTTGAAATGGAGTGGGCATTAACCCGCAAAGTCCCAAGGCCATTTTTTTGCCCAAACCACTCAAAACTACTACTTTTTCTACGTTCACCTATGAAATAAATTTTTTAAATATTTTTTTGAATCTAACCATAGGATCTTGTTCTACATTTGTCTTAGATCATGTGATAAAAAAAATTGTGATGTTTGACCGTATAGATTGAAAGATATTAGCATTCAAAATAGAAGAAAAAAATTCTTTCAAGAAGTTGCTATGATTGCCCGCAAACAAGAAACTCCATAACTTTCACATCATTGATCCAAATGGAATGAATCAAAGCTTCCCATTTAGAAGAAAATATAATCTACAAGAAAAAAAAATTAAAATTTTTTGTGGATTTTTTTTGTTGTCCATTTTGAGGTTATTGTGGCATAACTTTTGCTCCCAGGCACCGATTGGAATAAAAATTATATTCCTGGAAAGGTCATAAGTTCATTTATCTTATGAGAAAGTTTCAAAAAGTTTCAATAAAAATTGAGGTCATAGGAGCCTGCCCGAAATCCATTTTGTCCCTTGTAGGGACAACAAGACTTTAGAGGTTAAGAATGGACCCTATAAATGGCTATGAAATGGACAAATGGTAATTCATAAATTGACCTCCATAGTCATCGGATGAATCAAGGAAAAAAAATTATTAATTGCAAAAGTCAATCATTCTCTCTACTTTCCCATTTTTCTTTAGAGGTTGCAAGTGAATGGTTCATGGAAGACCTAGGGACATCAATAGGGACCTATGACACAACTCCTTTGAAAATCTATAAATAATTCAAAAATGCTTCAAAAAATATGAAACCACTTGTGTTAGATTCCTCTTCTATTTTTCTTTATTTGAAAAATGAGCTAAAAATATTTACATTCAAGAAAATACATGAAAAAGGCGGATCAGCCCTTAGATGAGCCATTTCAGAGCCTCCCACCTTATTTGGGGCCTCCAAGAGACCGTTTCATTAGGAAAAATTCAGTTGTTGTAGATGGCCGCGACTTCCCTAAGTTTCCTAACTCTGTGAACTCAGTCACATACGTAGTCTGATGTGGCTGAAGTTTGGCCACATCAGATTTTAATATTTAATATTTTTTAAATTAATTAGTTTGTTTTTTTAAATTTAAAAAAATTATTTATTTATTCTGGTTGTGTACATTTGGTTCATAGTCAAGTGAATAGGCTTGAAACTGCCTTCCCCTAGCCCGAAGTCTCTTCTAATGTAAGCATGTTTCCTTCAATGTTCCCTCACAATGAAGGAACGTCGTCCGTCAGAGAAAAATAAATTCAAATTTTAAGAAAAATAAATTCTTAAAATGCAAAATAAAGTTGAAAAAAATAAAAAAAATAAAAAAATGAGGTAGCAGCGTCTCGGTCATGTAGGACCACTACGGTGTCAGTGTAGAAGTCACGTTCCCTGGTTATCACAGCATTATAACTCACGGTCTTCCGGAGGCCCCAAATCTCGTGTAATGGTTGGTTTATGTTGAATCAAGGCTAAAAATTAAGTTATGTTATCCGGATTACCACAACCGATCTTGAATTTTCTCTGCAAGTGTGCTTTCGATCATTCATTGAAATTCTCGTCATTGAAGCATGCTCCAACACTACTAGAACCCTTTTGCTTTTCATCCCTTGAAATAGCAACAAATCGTGGGATGAATGAAAAAAGTCACAAATAACAAAATGTTAGAATAACTTGGCTACTAACACTAACATGGATAATTTTCAGTGAGAAGCAACATAGGTCCGTATCTCTAGAATGGAAAATGAAATTACAATACTTCAGACATGAAAATTTGTCACTTTGGAACGCATCCCAACCTTCTTGAATTGTAATAGTTTTGGACTAGCAAATAGCCTTCTAGATTGGACATTGCAGATTCCTCCTAAAGGGTTTTTTAGGTGAAATTTTGAAATATTGATGCAAAACATTGGGTTCCCATTAAATAGTCAATCTAGACCCTAGTTTAGTGTTCTTTGTTTCTTCTCGGTATTTTTGCCACTTTGATCACTACCTACTTTGGGGGGCTTGTCAATCAAATGAAGCTTTGGAAGAGTTTAATGAAGCACAATTTCAAGAGTAATGAATAAGGATGATGATGTTGTGTTATGACCCTTGTTACAATCTCTGATGGACGAATGCATTGAAGGATAGATGATTGATGATTGGTCATGTTGACCAGAGATGAATGATTGATGACTAGTCATGTTGACCAGAGATGGATGATTGATGACTGGTCATGTTGATCAAAGATGGATGATTGTTGATTGGTCATATTGACCAGAAATGAATTATTGATGACTGGTCATGTTGATCAAAGATGGATGATTGTTGATTGGTCATATTGACCAGAAATGAATTATTGATGATTGGTCATTTGTTCAGAGATGGATGATGGATGACTGGTCATGATGACCAAAGATGAATGATTGATGACTGGTCATGTTGACAAGAGATGGATGAATGCGATGATGGATAACTAATTCATGATGTAATGTGAATTAGTTGATAAGCAGAAATTGATTGGAGATAGACATCTCTCGGTGATGGATTTATGCATTGGAGTTCGGCAACTCAAGTTGGATGACAAGTGCAATGGATAGACATCTCTAGACGATGGATTTATGAAGTGGATTTAGATAACTCCAAGTAGAAGATCAAGACTTGAATTGGATACAAGGTGAATTATGATTGGAGAGGTATAAATAGGACTTTTACTTTAGTGGATGGTTCTAAATAGAATCAAGGATAGAAAGCTAAAGTTAGAAAAGAAATCCTAATCTATCTTAAGAACTAATAGTCTTATTAATAGTCAGTCTCTATTTTATAAGACGAAGCTTGGGGGTGAGGAGGCACTCTTTTTGGAGATGGATCTCTTTCTATGGTCGGGTGGTTTGAGCTCTTTGTAAAGCATTCTTGTTAATAAGAGTGTTGATAAGTATATTTTGTGATTGTAATTAGAGTTAATTGTCAAAAGTCCGTAACAATTGGTATTAGAGCAGGTTGATTTTGGATGTGTAAAAAAATTCTATTGTGTGTATTTTAGAAATATTGATTAATCTTTATATTAGATAGTTTCAAATTTGCATTGAAGAAATTTGCTAAAGATGTTTTTTTGAAAGATTTCTTTTGGAAATTAAGTTGCTACTAATGATCTATGATAGTTGAATTTGAAGTTAGGAATGGAGCTTATTATGATGTGATCTTCAATATGACATGGTTGCATCAAGTGTTTGTTTAGATAGCTTGAAAGGAAGGAGCTTATTATGATGTAATCTTGGATATGACGTGGTTGTATCAACTGTTTGTTTAGATAGCTTGAAAGGAAGGAGCTTTTTATGGAAAGTTCAAAGGTGGAAAGCCTTTCATCATTAAAGGTAAGAGACCAAGACTTAATGTTCCTATACTTTCTCATTTACAAATGAAAAGGTCCATTACTTAAGAAAACCATAAAGTATATCTAATACATATATATGAGGTGCATAATGAAATGAAAAAAAAATTGAGTTTTCAATTGATGGCAAGTCATTCTAAATGAAATTGAAGATGAATTTCTAGATGATATTGAGTCTAAATTCCCCTTGTTTGGGAATGTAGACTCTTGCATTATAATATAATACACCATTCTCTAGGACATACGCTTTATATTCCTCTATTTCTTCACTCGATCTAGATTCCTTACTCAAACTCTCATGTGGATATTGAAAAGTTTCACCATTGGTATAATGTATTTTAATTTCATCTATCAAAGAGTTTCTAATACATGAGATTGCATTAGCCAACGGTCGTCTAGAAAGAGCATCAACAACAATATTTTCTTTTCCTTTAATGTATTCAAGGTCAAAATCAAACTCTTGCATCAATTCCATCCACCTAAATTGTCTTCTGTTTAAATTTGGTTGAGTTGATAAGTACCTTAATGATTGATGATGAGTTTCAACCTTAAACTTTAGTCCTAGTAAATAATGTCTCCAAATTTTTAACACATGAATAACTGCCAACAATTTTTTTTCATGGACCGGGTAATTTAACTTTGCTTCATTTAACTTTCGAGATTCAAACACAATCACTTGTCTATTTTGCATCAAAATAGTGCCACATGCTAAGTCACTAGCGTCGGTACATAAGACTATGTTTCCCATTCAAATTTTAAATCCCAAATTGAATATCTTGGTCATCTTCATTCTAAATGTGAAATTTTGGTTGATCCTAAAAAGATCAAAATAAATAAGGAGTGGACAATTCCCAAAGATAAGATTGAGGTAAGAAGTTTCTTAGGTCTTGCTAGTTATTATAGGAGATTTGTGAAAGGATTCTCCAAAGTAGCTATCTCTATGACTAATCTTTTGAAAGGGAAGTCTGACTCGATTGTTGGAATCACGAGTGTGATTTAAGTTTTTTTGCTTTAAATTCAGCCCTAATTCATTTGAGTATTTTGACTATTATTGACCCTTTAAAGGAAAACATAGTCTTATGTACCGACGCTAGTGACTTAGCATGTGGCACTATTTTGATGCAAAATAGACAAGTGATTGTGTTTGAATCTCGAAAGTTAAATGAAGCAAAGTTAAATTACCCGGTCCATGAAAAAAAATTGTTGGCAGTTATTCATGTGTTAAAAATTTGGAGACATTATTTACTAGGACTAAAGTTTAAGGTTGAAACTCATCATCAATCATTAAGGTACTTATCAACTCAACCAAATTTAAACAGAAGACAATTTAGGTGGATGGAATTGATGCAAGAGTTTGATTTTGACCTTGAATACATTAAAGGAAAAGAAAATATTGTTGTTGATGCTCTTTCTAGACGACCGTTGGCTAATGCAATCTCATGTATTAGAAACTCTTTGATAGATGAAATTAAAATACATTATACCAATGGTGAAACTTTTCAATATCCACATGAGAGTTTGAGTAAGGAATCTAGATCGAGTGAAGAAATAGAGGAATATAAAGCGTATGTCCTAGAGAATGGTGTGTTATATTATAATGCAAGAGTCTACATTCCCAAACAAGGGGAATTTAGACTCAATATCATGCATGATCTTCATGACATACCTATTGCCCATCTAGGGTTTCAAAAGACCTATTCGGTTGTTAAACGCCACTATTATTGGCAAGGAATGAAAAAAGACATTAAGGAATATGTAGAAAGGTGTTTAAAGTATCATATGTCAAAGATTGAACAAATTAAAAGTCCTGGATTATTGAAATCTCTTGGAATTCCAAATTTAAAATGGGAGTCTATCACTATGGATTTTATTGTGGGTCTACCTAGAATTTAAGCAGGTTATGATAGCATCTTTGTTGTAGTTGACCAATTGACAAAATCTGTGCGATTTATTTCTACAGTTACTATTGTTACTACTTCTAGTGTAGTTGAGTTATTCATGAAACATGTTTTTGAAAATCATGGCATACCATCAGATTTTATAAGTGATAGAGATTGTAAGTTTGTTAGCAAATTTTGGTCATCTCTTTTTAAGCTATGTGGAACGAAGATTCGACTTAGTACAACCTATCATCCTAAGACTGATGGTCAAACTGAACGCACTAATTGAATGCTTGAAGATATGCTTAGAATGTATGTTGGTAAGAAACAACACTCTTGGGACAAGTGAATTCACGCGGTACAATTTTCTTAAGTATAACTGTACGACTCATAGTAGTATTGGTATCAATCCATTCTTTACCCTCTACGGCCAAGAATGTAGAACTCCAATTTCTCTTTCAACCCCTAATTCATAGATTGAAAGTATTAATCAAATGATACAAGATATGCACAAAGTTATTGAATCTGTAAAGTTGAGTTTGAAAAGTTCTCAAGATAGAACAAAGTATTGTGCGGACAAGAAAAGGAGTCATCGTGAGTTTGAGGTAGGTGATAAAGTGTTTATGAAAGTTACACCTCAACGGTCAAAACTGAAACTTGATAAGTCTAGGAAATTATCTCCTCGATTTTGTGGTCCATTTGATATCATCAAACAATTATAATGAGTGGCTTATGAATTGAAATTGCCTGGCAATTGGAAAATTCACAATGTTTTTCATGTCAATTTGTTGAGAAAATATATATCAGATCCTAGCCATGTTCTGCATGAGCTTCCTAAAGCTGCTCATGAAGGAGCATTACTTGCAGAACCTGAAAAGATACTAAAAGTTGATATGCAGAATCTAAAGAATAAATCATTCCGAAGATTGTTGATTAAGTGGAGAGATTATCCTGAAGATGAAGCCTCTTGGGAATGAGAGATTGACTTCCGAAAGGATTACCCTAACTTTGTCATTGAGGACAATGACTGATTTTCAAGGGGAGATTGTGTTATGACCCTTGTCATTCATCTCTGATGGATGAATGCATTGACAGATAGATAATTGATGACTGGTCATGTTGACAAGAGATGGATGAATGCGATGATGGATAACTAATTCATGATGTAATGTGAATTAGTTGATAAGCAGAAATTGATTGGAGATAGACATCTCTCGGTGATGGATTTATGCATTGGAGTTCGGTAACTCAAGTTGGATGACAAGTGCAATGGATAGACATCTCTAGATGATGGATTTATGAAGTGGATTTAGATAACTCCAAGTAGAAGATCAAGACTTGAATTGGATACAAGGTGAATTATGATTGGAGAGGTATAAATAGGACTTTTACTTTAGTGGATGGTTCTAAATAGAATCAAGGATAGAAAGCTAAAGTTAGAAAAGAAATCCTAATCTATCTTAAGAACTAATAGTCTTATTAATAGTCAGTCTCTATTTTATAAGACGAAGCTTGGGGGTGAGGAGGCACTCTTTTTGGAGATGGATCTCTTTCTATGGTCGGGTGGTTTGAGCTCTTTGTAAAGCATTCTTGTTAATAAGAGTGTTGATAAGTATATTTTGTGTTTGTAATTAGAATTAATTGTTAGAGGTCCTTAACATGTTGGTATTTCTTGAACTTGCTCCAATAATTTGTTCCTTTATTGACCAAAAGAACTTTGTGCAAAGTTTGTGCAGGAGAGCCATGGTTCACAACTTGTTTTCGAGTTGATTTAGTTCAAATCTTCAAAGATTGTCCCCTTATGTATGAGAGGGGATCCCCTATCAATCTCAGAGAGGGTGTTGTCTTAATTGTCTTTGCTTAATGAGTGCTTCTTCTACCAACTGCACTAGATTTTGCTCCATTCACTCGCTTTTGTATAAACCTAGGGGTGAAATACTTTAAGATGTGCATGTTGAATCATCATCTTCGAATACTGTCAGGGCATACTAATATATAATTGTCATCGGGGGTCATTTTGACAATTTTGATGTTTCTAGTTGATTGATTTTGATATTTAATAAGACATAAGTCACTATCAATATGATGTTCAATGACAAATTTGTATTCTCTCTATTCTCTAGAAACATCAAGCCTTATAACTTGTGCATTCTAGCTGTGATAATTGGAAGATTTAATTATAATCAAACAAAACTTTGTTAGCTTATATACTAATATTCAAGATGTATATGACGCTTCCAGCAAAAAAATTAAGTTATACATTGAATAATTTCCTTCTTGTCAAATATAAAAATATATAAAATTCACTTTGAAAATTAATGTATAGCATTCTTGAATAGGGAGGCTAGAGTATCCTTCTATAATGTCATTGTACAAAGTATAATCCCTTCTTCAATAGCCCACATTTCACAAGTAAGCATAAATTCAAGATTTCTATATTGAAAGGAACTTCAATTGATGGGATGCAAATAGTCCGCCTTACCTTTACCATCAAAAATGTTGAGTAGTGAATAATAATAATATATAAAACAAAACTTTATTGTTAATCCCTTAAGAATCAATGGTAGTCTAAATTTCCAAAATTTTGAAGATGTATTATAAAATGCATATTAGAATAATAATTTAATAATAATTCTCAAATAATTGTTGTAAAATATGATCTATAGATCATTTCCATATAGTTAAATCAATTACTACACTAACCAATATTTTTCAATCAAATTTAAAGCCAAAAATTAAAAATTCTTTCTTTCACTTTTTAATTCAAGTCGTTTTTGAAGGGTTATATTTTGAATTGGAAAAATCACTTTTTTGAAACCAAACCTACTAAGTCACCTTTGAATTATAGAATATTTGCAATTGCAAAACAAAGTCTTCAAACTCTATATTGTACAAATGTTGAAGAACTAATATAAGAAAATTGATGGATGAAAAAATGCATTTCTGTGTACTTAGGATGAGTTTGCATGCATCCATTGTTCAAAATTTTACCTTGGGGCTTGAGGGGTTAAAAATTATGAAACAAATTTCTTCTTTCTATTGGTACATTTGGTTACCTTCTTTGGAGTATCATAAATGATGTAAGTAGTATTCGGTCAATAAAATGCCAATTTTTATAGCTAAAAAAAATTGGTTAAGATGGAATTCTTAAAATTAGTTTTTTAGTAAATTTTGTCCTTAAAAGACAAATGGAATTGGCATCTAATAACTCAAGTTGTTTCATATTTTTTGGATCTTTATAGAATTAGTTATAAATTTTGAACTTGAATCATAGTGTTTTGTCACTGAAAGCATCCACCTTCTAAAATGTACACTATTTTTAGATTGCTAATGCAATGGGAAAGCAAAATGTATCTCTCTATTAGAGGTTGCTTTTAGAGTTTGACAGAGTACTTTATGGACCTTACCATTAGATGTGATTTCCCTACTAGGAAAGGTTGTGAGTTCTCAAGTGGAGAACCCCCCAAAACTGGCCGTTCGTGAGCTCTATTGACCTGATAGAACAACTACCTTGTCGTTTTAAAAAAACAAAAACATCCACGTTCGATGGGGCCCGGGGGAACGGAGCTGGGACAACCCTGAAACGGTCCTCCAGCCCCCCTGGATCCCATCTACTTATATGGCAACGGACTCAAAAAAAGAAGTTTGGGTCGGTTAGAAATGGAGACCCAAACTATGGCCGAGAGGCTGTCGACTTATGACAAGATCCCATTCAACCGCTATATTTGTATGAATTAGGACTTTGGGCTTGGCGATTGGAAGCTTCACACTATGGCTTGTCCAAGTTGAGAGGCCATGGAAGTTCATTACCAAGAGTTCGAACTTCGGGCTTGACCTTTGGCTCATACTTCACACTATGACCGACCAAAGACTCCAATTCCTATAATTTATTTGCTCATTTCTTTTGAACCCTCAACAAAGATTTGACCACTCAATCCCACCGGATCTCTCCACTTGGATGGTCATAGTGTGAAGATGGAAACCGCCACTTTTGCCAAACCATTTTCAGTCAGAGTGCGTTGACGCCTTTGAAGTTAACTGCAGTTACGTGGACACACTTCACAGGCTCCCAGTACAGAAGAAGCAGAGATCGATGTGGCAAGATATGAGGCAGAGAAAGAGGATAGAGATGAGGACAGAGAGTGGATTCCACATTGGCAGCAGAACGGACACAGAAACAGAAACAGGGCTAACCTAAAACCATGGTTAACGTTTGCGCGTGTGTACGTGAATTTAGCAATACGGTAGAAGTACCTATTTCAGATAACCCTCCTGCCGTGGCTTTTTATTAGTCTGACCTATTGTGGACAATAGTTGGATGTAGTATTCATTGAGAAAAGATTCCGTCTTTGTTTGTATCTTCTCGTCCATTCATCTCTCTTCCCTTCTTGCATAGGGAGAAGTGCCAAAGCTAACCGGAATAGGTGAGTCTCTGAAACCATAATGGGTCCAAATGAAAAATCCCACATTTACATTGGATAAAATATTCATTCTTGGAGATTTTTTTTTTTTTTTTTTTGCATTCTTCCTCATCCTTATGTTTGCACACATTGAGCTTAGTTTCTCAACAAATTTCCCATGTTGCAGAGGCTGACATGGTTAAGTTATCAAGAATAGGTACTTCTACCTTCCTTCTACCAATTTTTTTCCCTACAGCCAGCCATGAAATTGGGCATCCATCGCACAGTGCTCAATTTGAAGTTTGAGCACTCTTTTTTAGCAACGTGGGCTAATTCTGGAAAGTAAGGTGCTCACGTTTGGGACTGGCTGAGTGTTAGGTCCGAGGAAAGGCTTCGCTTTTTCCTTTACCATGGTTGGGCGAGTGAGGTTGTAGGCGAAGGGCGAATAACCATAGCAGTGCTGCCACACCAGCGGTCGTCATCCTCCTCGTGAATCGCATGTGTCCACAACATTTGATCTCTCAGCGAACCCACTTCTCACATCCCCACTTTGCAACTCCGCCATGTGGGCTGGGCTATGGAGATAAGCGATAACTTCGGTTGTTCCAATGGAAAGAATACCTCGAGTAGTATACGAAGCGTACTCTCCTTCGTAACAGAGGATTGGGCTGCTGGAGAATCGTTTGGGTTTGGCCATGGATCCCGTTGAATTGGCTGAATTTGCAGGAGGGGAAGGGGTGGAAGAGGCAGACTGTTGAACGGAGGAAGTACGAGATTGATTGGAGTTGCAATTATGGAGTTGCAGGACCAGCAGCAGCAGCAGCAGCAGCAGGTGGGGGGAGGAGGGTGGAATCCCGTGGAGGCTCTGGTCCTTCATTGCCATAACGTTCACAAATGCTTCAAACCAATTGCCTCGATTTCAGCCAATTCAAACGACCACCCGCTGAATTCCTTCGTGTCGGCAGTGGCTTCCGTGAAGAAAGGGATGGGGATGCATCCCCTCTTTCGGCAATCGAATTCCAATGACAGAGATAGCAGTCAATTAGCTTGCAGCTGCAGCGGCAGCAACAACGGCAACAGCAGTAATAGCATTAATAGTAGCAGTAGTGGCAGTAGTGTTATTAAGAATCCTCCTGTGAAAGGTTTCTTCGGGCTCTCGTTTCCAAATTTGCGAGATTTTGATGAAAAGGCGGTTCAATCGTGTTCCTGTAGTTGCCAAGATTCCGAAAGGAACGTTGTGAAGTTCCAGGGTTTCTCAATTCCAGGTTTGAATGTAGGCAAGAAGGAAGCTCCCACTGTTCGTTGTTGTTGCTGTTGCGCGAAAGGAGAGAGTGGAGGGGATGTCAAGGAGCCGCGGTCGGAAGGAATGATCAATGTGTCAATTTTGGTAATGTCGATGATACTGGGGCAGCGGAAACCTGTTGCCCCTGTTCATAGTAGTAGTAGTAGTGATATGTCCAAGGGTGCCAGTGTGGAGGAGGAATTGCATCCTTTGATGCGAATTCCAGTTCTAGGGTTTCTCTCGCATCGCTTTACCAAGCCTAAATGCGATCGGAAGAGGACGCGGTTGGCGTGCACCTGCGGTCATGAACGGCACGACCTCTCCTCTAGGAAAGCTGTGAAGAGATTTTCGTTCGCGAATTTTGTGCAGTTAAGGAATGATTTAGTTCAGAATGGGACGAAGAGGCTGAAAATAGGGACATTAGGGTTTGCCAGGCTGCAAGGGCAGCCAGACGAAGCCGCTGCCTCTATTGTTGTCCCTGCTGAAGAGGCAATGGAGACGGCGCCTTTGATTGAGAAAGCGAAAAGTAATCCAGGCTCACAGATGGAGAGAGTGAAGAGCTTTGCAGCGCATTCGGCGTTGCAGCCAATTCAGGTGAAGCTGCCCAATATGGACGATTTGAGGTCATCGCTAGCTACTCTCGGTGTGAAGGAAAGTTTGCAGGAGTTCGTGGATAGGGTGACGACGAGAATGACCAAAAGCTCATCAAAGTACCCGGACAAGAAGAAGTTAACATCAGTGCAGGACTTTTTTAGATACACCGAAGCTGAAGGTATGGATTACTTTTGAAGGTAGAGGATCAACTATTTGTAATCAATATGTAGAACCAATATGTAAAACTGTGCTTTCATTGAAGGATCGGTGTAGAGAGCACTGGAGAGATCACTGTGGGTACAAAAAGAGCGAAATTAGAGTTTATCACCGTGGACTAATTTCTCTTGCAATCATTCAAAGTATCAGGTTGTAGAACACTATTGAAGGGATAGAAGACAAGCCCATTTCCATTCACAGATGAATGGCCATGGTCATATAGCTAATTGAAGGCCAACCAAGTGTTGATTAGAACCAGTTGAGTTGCTGTCAGAAACGGGTTCAGTCAATAGTAGACTGGATCAGGTCCCTAACGGCTTGTTTACCTGTTTGTATATCTGCGCCTTACAGATGCTTTAGAGAGGATCCCGTTTCATTGTCCATTCGGATTTAACAAGAATTTCTCTTCTAATGGGGATGGTGTTGCTTTGCAGGTAAGAGGTTGTTTGATGAATTGGACCGCGACCGCGATGGCCAAGTGACTCTGGATGACCTTGAAGTCGCCATGAAGAAGCGAAGATTACCACAACGGTACGCGAAAGAGTTTTTAAAACGGACTCGCAAGAATTGGTTTGCGAAATCGATTGGTTGGAGTGAGTTTCATACGTTGATGGAGCAAAAGGAGCCCAAAATGCTGCGGGCGTACACCACAATGAGTTTGAGCAAGTCAGGCACTCTGCAGAAGAATCAGGTGTTGGTTTCCTTGCGGAACGCAGGGCTGCCTGCTACAGATGGGAACGCAGCGGCCATGATGAAGTTCCTGAATGTGGACGCCGAGGGTTCGATTGCGTATGGCCAATTTCGGAACTTTATGCTTCTGCTCCCACCGGAGCGTCTTAGAGATGATCCACGGTGCGGTCAATTGTTTCTTGACATTTTACCCTATTGCAATTTTCATTTTTTAAGTGCTTCCCTACCTTAATTCTCTTACTTCTCTTGGGAAAGGTGGCTTATAGTTCTTTATGTCTGTGTTTGATGATTAGGATGGTGTGGTTCGAAGCTGCGACTGTAGTACCCATGGCGCCCCCTGTGGATATTCCAGCTGGTTCAGTTCTGAAGTCTGCTTTAGCCGGGGGTTTGGCGAGTGCTCTTTCGACTTCCATGTTACATCCGCTTGATACTGTGAAGGTGAGGCCGCTATAAAGGAACTAAAATTATTACAGCCCGGTACAGCTCTATTGTCTTTGTTGCAGAGGAAACAGCAATCGTTTGTGTACAGTTCATCAAGTATACATCTTTCATTTGAAAAGTGAAACAGGAAACTCATTCCCTCGGCTTTCAGCTGTTTTGAATGGTTTCTCTTACTATGGGTTTTGAATGTGGGTCTTCAGCAGGATTCCAATGCATTAAAATTCTATTCTATTTGGATATCGTATGAATAAGTTCTGAATTTCCAAAGTTTTGCTCATAGGGTGAGTAAATCGGTGGGTAGTCTTTGGCTCTTTCAGCTGCTGTATATTGTCGTAGATCCTAAATATGTACTTGTCAGTACCATTTACTGCACTAATGGCCTATTCATTCATGGCCTACCCATGGCAAAGGATTTCCCACAAGAATGGTTTCACTTCCTTACCTAGAAATTCGCCTGTTTTGTGCAGACGAGGGTTCAAGCATCGACCTTGACATTTCCAGAGGTGATTGCAAAGCTTCCTCAGATTGGTATCAGGGGCATGTACCGTGGGTCTATTCCAGCGATTTTAGGTCAATTCACCAGGTAAAGCCTCATATCAATTTCTTCTTCTGTTATCTTTGTTTTGCTCTTGTAATTTATATAGTTAAGCACCTAATCAGAAACGGAGTGTGGGAATCGAAAAGGTGGGGTTTTGTATTATTCAAAAATTGATATTCTGGAGCAAACCTCTACTTTCTGGAATGTGCCAGCCATGGAATCCGGACAGGGGTCTTGGAAGCCAGCAAGCTTCTTTTAAAAAATATGGCACCAAACGTTTCTGATCTTCAGGTACGCATTGCAGCAGTTGTACGTGTATTTTTCAATACCGACTCTCTGCTTGGATATTAACTCAAACGGCCAATAGCAGCAACTTCCATAACGATAGGAGTTGAAGCAATAGGCTTCATGGAAGGTAATAACATGTACCAGTAGAAAGAAGAATCGCATCCTACGTTTTTGAGCAACAGAAATATGTTGGAAAGTTACTATAGTCAACTATTAGCTTTCAAATTGAACTTTTTATTTTAGCTTGGGTGCTGAGGGGTTAGTTGTACAGATCCTGTAATCATATTCTGATATAATCTCTCTCTCTCTATATATATGGCAACAGGTGCAATCTTTGTCTTCCTTTACAAGCACTGTAATTGGGACAGCTGTTCGAATCCCTTGTGAGGTGTTGAAACAGCGGCTGCAAGCTGGGCTGTACAACAGTGTGGGGGAAGCTATAGTAGGCACATATCAACGAGATGGCTTGAAAGGCTTCTTCAGAGGAACAGGCGTTACCTTGTGTAGAGAGGTTCCATTCTATGTCGCCGGCATGAGTATCTATGAGGAAGCTAAGAAGGTAAGATCCATGTGCGAAAAGATCCATCAGATTTTGAAGACTAAAGCTTTTTATTACAAATCTATCTTAAGGTAGAGTAGATACTATTTACATCACTTAATGCATTTTAGCCAATATGAAAGAGTTTATTTTCATTGAGAGATCTTCAGTGCAGTAGAAAGATCACTGTGGGTGTGAGAGCCAAGTGTTTTGACGTCAATTTTTCATCAGTGTATGAATTTGGTATGCAATCATTCAAAGTTGGAGGTTGTAGACCACCGTTGAAAGGGTCGCGAGTAGCGACAATCCCATTTCCATTCAAAGATGAGTGGCCTTAGACATTTAGCCAAGTCATACTTAACACCCAATTCGCTAATTGAAGGTCAACGGAGTGTTTTGAAAGAGATGAGTTACTGTAGGTATTAGGGGTCAGGGGTATTAGGGGTCAGGATTAGGTCGCTGATAGTTTTAGTGTCTTCAACCTTACTCATGAGAATGTGACTTTTTCAGGTTGTCCAAAAGGTCTTGAACAGAGAACTGCAACCGTGGGAGACCATTGCAGTAGGTGGCCTCTCTGGTGGCCTTGCAGCTATTGCGACAACCCCGTTTGATGTGATGAAGACGAGAACGATGACTGCAGCTCCAGGCATGCCATCCACCATGGGCACTATCATGGTTGCGATTGTGAAAGACGAAGGTCTACTGGCCCTTTTCAAAGGTGCGATACCGCGTTTCTTTTGGATTGCGCCTCTTGGAGCAATGAACTTCGCAGGTTATGAGCTCGCTAAGCGAGCCATGGAGAACAAAGAAAAAGAAGTTCAAGCCTTAGGGGAACAGGAGAAGTCCAGATAAGTGTGCTGGTGCCCATTTTCATGGGAATATCTGTATCCCCACTCAACAGTTTTATTTCACAGTGAAGCAATGATAGAAATGCTGTACATATGTTTTGGAAGAGCCTTCGGGTGCGAAGAGGAAGGATTCGACAGTCCCAGTGTAGTTTACTGATTGCCGCAACAACTTTGACTTTAGACGTGTGCATATCAAAGGCCGTCAAGACCAGTGCATTAGAGGTTAAAAAATTCTTGGCTGCGTCCCACAATGTTGTCATTGTCGAGGAGTATTTCTGGCCTTCTTTGAGAAGGTCTTTCTGTTTAGTGCTACATCTCCTCTTTTGGGAAACGCTGTGGCAAGGAGGGCTGTGCTTCTGGGGTAGATTCCAGAAGACATGTCTCTGAAACTTGAAGTTTTGTGGGATTTATTTGGGCAAATGATCATGTTTTCAAAGGATTTGAGCTGCGAGGGTTGCCTACAAGATTGTTGAGGAATTCTGAAAGTGTCCTTATTTATTGTCGGAGCAGCTTCTTGATTTATTCTTTTTAGATTCCGTAAGCGTGTGGAAGCTTGAATGCTCAAACAAGGCAAACTGAGATCAGGTTCGAGTATTAAATCTGTTGTAAAGTTGGAACTTCTTGCGGTAACTCTAATGGCGCATTCTGCTGGTCACGTTCTTGAATTGTCCATCTGCTCATGTGTATCAAATTCTCAAATCTTTCTCAGAGTTTCCTCAACTGTTAAAAATCTAGTGCTTGGAAGCCACAGTTGAATTTAGTTTTGAGATTCTTCGTCTACACTGGAACATCGGTGAAGCGAAGGCGCAAACTTCGCCATGTACGCTAGAAGCTTGCATTAGCTTTTTGAGCTCCGCGCATGGCTGTAATTCTGCGCACTCTCAATCTAGATTCGGCTTGTTGACGGTCGAAAGAAAGATATCACCCTCTTGATGCGATGTTCTCGTAGGTGGGTACTGTACACCCAAAATCGCACCCTGCATAAAACCAAATTCGACAAATTCAACCTGTTCATCACTCTGCACGATTTTAAAACATCTGAAAAAGACTTTGACCCTTCTTAACTTTTGCACATGGTATACAAATGTCACATTCTTTGGTGCATTGGCACCTCCTTTCAAAATATGAAAATATGAAAAATTGATCAGTCTAATAATAGTATTTAGGCATACATACCTAGGCACAGGAGCAAAAAGTGGCGGTTTTGGAGGTACCCACCTTGATCCGCTTCTGTCCGAAAAATTGCACACCGCGGTATCCCAGGAATAATTGCCACTGGCAACGAAAAGTTCATTGACAGCGTAAAACACTGGATTCACAGCACATTGTCACATGCCTCGCAATCAAGTCGCAAGACTAATCAGGACGTCTGAAAACCTAAAACCCTCACTGGCTCCTAAAACCCTCACTGGCTCCAAACTGTAAACCCTAAATTCTGAAAACGCAAAACTGATACCTCTGCAATTGCACTGCGTACTGTATGACATGGTTCTGTGATATTAGCCCTGAAAGGACCATTGTCCCTTGGGGGACAAATGCGTTTTGGGGCACGTACCTACAGGCTGAAATTTTCTCCTAATTTTTTTTTGGAGGTAGAAAAGTTGATTAGCTTCGTGGGAATATAATTTTTTTCAAAATTGGTGCCCGGGAACAATAGTTATGACCAAATAAGCTCAAACTAGGGGACGGCGGGCAGTTCGGGCAGCCAAAAAAAAATGGACAAAAATTTGAATTTTCTTTTTAATATTATTTTTTCTCATAGATTATATTTTTGTCTATCTGGAAAGCTTTGATTCATTTCATTTGGATATGTTATGAGAAAGTTATGGACATTCTTGTTTTTCGGCCAGTTAGAGTATCTTCTTGAAAAGAATAACTTGTAGGATTCATTTCTAAATGCAATTTTTCAAAAAAAATTTGCATGGTCTGATTTACTTGCTAGAACAATCTCACCATTGGGATTAGTGCATTTTAATTCCATCTAAAATATATGAATATTTTAGATTTTCCTTCTATCTCATACCTACTTCTACTTAACAAATATTTTTAAGAATGATAATTATTTTTTTTTAAATTTAAAATTTTCACCTAGACTCTCAACTCAATTCTCCACTAAAGATTTCAAGCCCAAAACTCTGTAGTACAAAAATTTTAAGTTAAAAATGTTCAAAGTCAAAAAATCTAGTCCCGCAATGTGCTGAAAATTTTGTTTTTTCCACTTTAAACGCAGATATCTTGCAATCTGAGCGATCAAAAATTCTGAATTTTTTTTCACACACTCTCATACTAGTTAGGTGTAAGATCATATGGTTAGATATGAAAGAAGAAAAAAAATGTTTCAATTTTTTTTACTCCTTGCTATAGGTATGACAGTTTTGAGTGTTTTCTGGCAAAAAAAAGGCCTTGGTCCTTTAGGGGTTAAAGGTAAACTTTTGCTTTGACAATCAGAACTTCAAATCCTCCCAAAATACACACTCAATTCTTTTCATATTATCAAGTGTGGATTTATACCGGTAATGGAAATACTAGGAGAGTTTCAAATTGAGAACATTTGTTTTCAATATTATTGATGTTATTATTAATAGAATTACACTAATAGGGAAAGTGCAATTAGGGGAGTGGGGTCTAGAGAGAATACTGAATCCTCTTTTTATGTTTTGGTATAAATTTTATTTTACCAAGTCAGATGTTATGTTTCCTATGTCAGCCTTTATTTGAAAATAGGAAGTACATTTTAGAAACTCACTCAATGTTATGCAAAGTGTAAGGTAGTATGCTGTAAAAGCGCTCCCCTTCTTCAAACCGCTCCTATTTTGGGGTGAAAAATGGAAACCAAGTGATCCTTAAATGGACCACTGTAACAATTGAATGCATCAAGAAAAAATTATTTTTCTATTGCAAGAGCCAATCATTGCCTTTGATTTCCGCACATCTGCTTACAAACTGCAAGTGAACAGATTTTGGGAGACCTATGGTCACAAATAGGTGCCTATGCCCTGAATCTTTGAAAATTTATAAGTAATTCAAAAATACTTGGAAAAATACAAAACCACTTGTGTTAGTTTCCACATCCATTTTTCTTTCTCTGAAAAATAATCTAAAAAAAATTCTGTCCACTTCAGCCTATGAAAAAGGCGGACCAGCTCTTAAATGGTTGCTTTTAGAGCATACTACCTTACAATGAAAAAATTTACATACAGCGCATTTTCAAAGTTTTGTTGTCAATTAATGTCTTAACCCCTAAAGTTCCAAGGCTTATAACCACTTAAAACTGTCATATCTATTGCAAAGAAGAAAAAAACTTGAAAATTATTTTTATTGCATATCTAACTATAGGATCTTCTACTAGACTAGTGTAAGAATATGTAGAAGAAATTTCAGAAATTTTGACTACATAGATTGCACATTTAAAGTAAAGAAAACAAGTATTTTTGTGCCTTGCTCAACTAGATTTTTTGCCTTTGAATTTTCTTAAGATATACACAGTGTACCAAGTACCGTTGCCACAGCCAAAATAAAAGTAAAAGTAATTTTCTAATTTTTTAATTTGTAAAAACTTCAAAATTCAATATCTTTTACTATGTAGGTCCAAATGCCAAAAAACAAATTATGTGAACCCTCTTCATTGAAGGCTTTCTAACAATACCAAGAATGCAACCAAAGGATGCATAGTTTTAGAGAACTCAACATAACAAACAAAACAAACTAACTAATTTAATGGATAGACTAGAGTGCCCTATGTTGTTGCCACAATCAAAATAAAAATAAAAGTAATTTGGAAAATTTGAAATTTGAAAATAACTCAAAAATCCATAACTTTTAGACCATTGGCCTAAATGCCACAAAATAAAGCCCATGCATCCTTCCTTGCATAGAACTTTCTAGTGGTACCAAAAATGTGACCAGGGGATGTATATGCATTATTCCCAACTAATCTCACTGTAACAAACAAAACAAATAATTGATCAAACAACCTAATTTAAGGTATAGACTAGTATGCCTTGTGCCATTGCCACAATATAATAAAATAAAATAAAAGTGATTTTCTAAATAATTCTTTAATTTATAAAACTTTGAAATTCAATATCTTTTTTGCCATGAGTTGGTATTCCATAAAACAAAGCTTGTGCACCCCTCCTTGCAAAGAGCTTTCCAATGGTACCAAGAATGTGATTAGGGGACATACAATCTAAAAGTTTTCACCATAACAAACAATCAAACAAAAAATTAGCCTAACTTAACCCCTAAAGGACCATTGTTCCCTCGGGGGACAAAATGGATTTTGGGCAAGTTCCTATGATCTCAATTTTCAGTGATTTTTTTAAAAACTTTCCCATAAGCTAGGAAAACTTATGAGCTTTGTGGGAATATTTATTTTATTTCAATTGGTGCCCGAGAGCAAAAGTTATGGCATCTTAAACATAATTTACACGTCACCGGGCAGAAAAATAAATCTACAAAAATTTGAAATTAATTTTAAAATTTTTTTCTTCTTAAAGATCATATTTTTGTCTACATGTGAAGCTTTGATTCATTCCATTTGGATTAGTAATGTGAAAGTTATGAACAATCTTGTTTTTTGGGCAATTTGAGCATCTTCTTGAAAAAATAACTTATAGGATTCAATTCTGAATGCAATTTTCACAATTTTTCAAAAAAAATTGTTTTACAAGGTTAGCTTTTCTATTTAGAACAATCTCACCGTTGAGATTATTGTGTTTCAATCCCATTTTAGAGCTATTAAAGATTTAGTTTTTCTTTCAATCTTGGACCTACTTGTACTGAACAATTTTTTAAAGAATGAAAATCAATCATGTTTTTTTTTTATTTTTTTTTCTAGACTTTCAACTCAATTCTTCAACACAAAAATTTTTAAATTCAAGGTCCATGGTGTAATTTTTTTCCCCAAATGGCATTCGAAGTCATCTGAAATTGCAGGCTAGTGTTCAAAAAAACTTTCTTTTTTCAACTTTGAATGCTAATATCTTCCAATCTGTACGGTCAAACTCCATGAAATTTTTACCACGTGATAATAGACTAGTAAAGTACAAGATCCTACGGTTAGATTCTAAAAAAAGTATTGTTTTTGTTTTTCTTGATGAATGCAGCAAAAATGGCAGTTTTGAGTAGTTTTTGACAGAAGAACGGCCCTGGTCCTTTAGGGGTTAAGGTATAAACTAGTATGCCCTTTGTTGTTCCCACAACCAAAATAAAAGTAATTTTCTAATTTTCTAATTCATTAAAACTTTGAATTCAATAACTTTCACTGTAGTATGAAAGGTTGTGTTTGTGCTACAAATAGAAGCTTAATGCATAGATGAGTGCAAGGGCTTTGTTTTGTGGTATTTTCACATGCTACGTAAAAGATCTGTTTTTTTCCAAAATAAAAAATAAATAAATTCAGTTTTTTAATTAAAAAAATCCATAACTTTTACACTCTAGGTCCAAACGCCACAAAATGGGCACAATAAAAAGTTTTACCCACAAAGGAGTGTAAGGGCTTTGTTTTGTGTTGTTTAGACACGTGCTTGCTTTGTAAAAATTATGATTTTTTCAAAATAAAAGATAATTTAATTTAATTTTTGAATTCATAAAACTTTGAAATTTCACAACTTTCACATCATAAATCAAAACATTAGAAAATAAATTTTGTGCACCCTTCCTTGCAAATTACTTTTCAATAGTGCTAAAAATGCCACCAAAACTCTCATAGTTTTTAAAATCTCAATGTATCAAACAAACAAAACAAACAACCTAATTTAAAGTATAGACTAGTGTACCTTGAATCATTGCCACAATCAAAATAAAAGTAAAAATAATTTTTTAATTTTTTTAATTCATTAATTAAAACTTTGAAGTTCATTAACTTTCATTCCATAGTGTGAGAGGTTGCATTTTAAATGAAAATAAAAAATTTATGTATAAAAAAGTGCAAGGCCTTTGTTTTGTGGCATTTGGACCTATGATGTGAAAGTTATGAGTTTTCCAAAATAATAAACAAATAAATTTAATTTTTTAATTCATAAAAACTTTAAAATTCAATAACTTTCATAGTGTAGATCCAAACACCACAAAACAAAGTCTGTACACACCTCCTCACGAAGAGCTTTCCAACAATACGAAGAACACCACCGGGGGACTTACGATTTCTTACCAGCGTACCAAACAAAACAATCTAACTTTTAATGAATCGATATCCAAATGTCCACGTGTACAACCGAATCCGAATCCAGCCAAGCACACTCAGCATTGTCCAACTTGCCTTGAATAACTTACATCTCACAATCGCAAGCGAAGGTTCCCACGCACGAGGTAATCCAATCTACAACATCCCTAGAGCGACTACATCTTCGAACAGAGCCCCAAATCTACCATAACATGTGGGGCCCAACTCCGCAAAGGCAAACGGCGCCCAAACGTGCTGACCCACGGTCACAGGAGATAGACACCCTACGACCATGCATTCGGACGACCGTGGCACCGTATGCTCACGGTCTCCACTTCGTCACGCATTCGCCTACCTGTTCCTATTGTTGTTGTTGTTGTTGTTGTTGCTGCTGCTGCGACGATCGTTCGTAGCGATGGCGTAGCTCGATCTCCTCCGATTCGAGTCTGCAGCGTAGTTCTTCGCTGCAATCGAATATTTCTTTGCTGCGATTTTCTGCTTCGACCGACTCGCATACGAATTCTGTTTATTTTTGTTAGAGAATCGCAACAGCACATAATTGGTGAGTTTTTGTGTTCACCTTAGCTTCGCTGATTTTTTCTGTTTCTAGAGTGATAATCTCTGTGAGATCGCGCAACCTGTAAAAGAAGTTCCTATTCATTGTGTACCGATTTCTTTAGATGTTTTCGTAAGAAGAGTTAATTTAGTTTTTCGACGGATTGCTTTTTGTTCTTGTTATGTCACTGAATTAGGTTCAAGTTTCTTTTATACAACCCTTGTCCTCAGGATTTTATGAGTTTCTTTCAATGCTCTAATGAGCACAGGGCTGGTGAGAGATATGAGAGTGGAAGAATTCTAGATTTTTTTTTTTTTTTTCCCGCAGCTGAGATTTTGGCAGGAATAGAATTCTTTTTGTAAGTAGAAATTGTAATGGAATCGTGTAGGGGTTGAATTGGTGAGCGTGCAAGATGGCGTTGGATTTTAAGTCATTGACGGAAGCTACTTCCGGTGCTGTTGGCGGCCTTCTTAGCACCACTATTCTTTACCCTTTGGATACGTGCAAGTCCAAGTATCAAGCGGAAGCTCGGTCTGGCACATCACGCAAGTATAAGTAAGCGTAACTCTTATGGTTGAACATTGAAGTGATTGAAGTGATTGAAGCGACTGATTTGATTGAAGTGGTTGTTGTATGGTTAGACTTTCTTTTATTGATTACAAACTTCTTATACTTTTCATTTGAATTAACATTCTTTAGTCCTTGTAAGCCCTGCATCCTTTATTGGGAGGATCGTTGGCTTTGCGAAGTTGAATTTTATTTAGCTTTCTTTTACTCCTCTCGGTTGTTTGATCTGCTATTACTGGCCAAATAGCAAGCCCAAATTCAAACTCAATGTACACATTTGACAGAATTATAATAGTGAATCTGGATTCTTGGGCCTCTAAAGAATGTTATAGGAGCTCTGGGAATTGACCTTGGAAGGTTTATCTATCTTTGTACTGATAGCTGGCTTTACCCCGTTTCTGGCTTTCTATTCGCTTCAACAATGGCGTTGAAGATTTGAATGATTTTGATTACTTTGTGCTAGGTTTGGATTGGCAAGATAAAAAGGCAACATACAATCTTTAAGTAGACATTTGATAGAATAAGGATGATAAATTTGGACTCTTCAGTTGGTTCAGCAGTGTGGTTCTGAAGAATTTTTTGGAGGCTCTAGGAGTTCACATATTTTTGTGCTCTTGGGCAAATGCACTTGTTTTATTGTTGCTATTCTTGAAACTTTACCTCTCTGTGTGCTGTTCAGTGGCTTTACCCTGTTTCTGGCTTTTGCATTCGCTTCAACAGTGACCTAGTAGATTTGAGCGATGTTGACTATGGGTCTCTTGGTTTATTTTGCACAGGTCTCCTTTTGATGTGTTCCGGGAGTCAGTAGCATCGGGCAAGGTGTTGTCATTGTACCAGGGTATTGGCACGAAGAATCTGCAGTCTGTGATTTCGCAATTCATCTATTTCTATAGTTACAGCATCTTCAAGAAATGGTATATAGCAAAGGCGAGAGTATCGAAAATGGGCACCGGAACCAATCTCCTAGTTGCTGCTGCAGCTGGCGCATGCACTGTCGTGTTGACACAGGTTAGCTGCAACTGATTGAAAGTTGTAGAATTTGTATACAGGAAGTATAGGATATCTCTTGATGCTTCTTTTCGGTAATGAGTTGATTTTGTAACGCTTGGATATTCAACTTGTAACATGCATAACATTATTATGTTTGAAATTTTTTATTTCAATCACAATGCAGCTCTCAATGGGGACGCAGTTAATCTATGAGAACCTGCTTTTATTGACTTTATGAGTATCTACACGTGTGGAGAAGTATTAGATGGAGCTAGGAAATGCTAAATTCCTTATCAATGAATCCATGGATTTGCAAGTACTGAATGAACTCAAGATTTTGCCTCTTGACTTGATTCCAAAGGTGTTTAGGCCAGCTTCTGCAGAGTTTTAGGTTCAGCGTGTCAAGTATTAATTTTTAGAGTACACATTAACAGTAATAATCATTTATTTTAAATTCAATAGTTGTATTTGTTTTATCAACTTGCGTTTCTTTTGACAATCAATTTCAAGGCGACCATAGGAAGATGCAATCATTGTTTTAGATTGCACATTTCATTTTTTGAACTTGCATTTTTTGAGTGCAGCCTCTGGACACTGCATCTACCAGGATGCAGACTAGCGCTTTTGGAAAATCGAAATCTTTATGGGCTACATTGACAGAGGGAAGCTGGAGGGAGGCTTACGGCGGTTTTGGAGCTTCGCTTGTCTTAACTTCTAATCCTGCCATTCAGGTTCTAGACTTTTTGCCACATTGCTTATTTTTGTGTTCATTCTTTTGTACTTGGCTACAAGAAACTTTGTCTATGTTTGCAGGCCATCCTCTAGTGGATCACTTCTATATGTATGTATACCAGTGATATTCATTGCAATAGTACGACGGAAGTCTTAGGCAGTTAACATCAATATTAGCAGAATATATCTTGCATAAGATCTAGAGCTCTCCTATATCTTGGTATTATATTAGTATATATGACAACATATGACAGAGGTATTGGGTTCCCTACCTTACTTTGCACTGAAAGTCGCTCTTTTTGGCTCCTCCAAGTTCTCCATTCTCTCCTAGCCATTTGATTGTGTTCCACCATCCTCTCCACCAGTCTATAGTGTCCTCATGGCTCCTCATAAGCCGACGCAGAAGGATTGTCTTTCGACTAGCTCAATAACATATGCGAGTCACTTTGGATTGTTTGGGAAACATTTTTTTTCTGTTCTTTAGATACACGTTTGTGTCTGAAAGTGAACTTCTTAGATCTAAAAGTGGTGTTTGTTCACCCAACTAGCTTGCTTGGTGATTTTCTCGATATAGATACTACACTCTTCATTCTATTTAGTGTTGCTTTCAAAATAAAGTTACTTTGAACTACATGTTATTCTTAAAGTTGTTATTTTTTACTAAGATAGCTCAAGCAATAAACACCTTGTAGAACTATTATAAATTAAAAAATTAAATATATATTTCTTTAATGAAAAGACATAGCGTAAAATAATTGTCTTTTGGAAGCAACGCTAAATAGAATGAAGGGTGTAGTTAGCATTCGATACTAGATTTTATTTGAATTTTGTAATCCCAAGGAACTAGTTGTAAAGGACCAGGAGCCCCCTAATGGTTTTGGCGGCAATTATTTTGTGGTTCACTGGTATCAAAACAGGAATCATCTAACTAGTGATGATGGTATTGCAGTACACTGTCTTTGAACAGCTGAAGGAGTTTTTGCTACGACCAGAAGTAGTTGTAGAGGCGGTGGGCACAGACAGGTCTCGGATCAAGCCCAAGGTGTTGACCGCTTTTCAAGCATTTGTTGTTGGAGCACTGGCGAAGACCGTAGCCACAGTTCTAACGTATCCAGCAATCAGGTGATATTCCTTTCTAATGTTCCTATACATGCCAATGGGCGATATGGACATGTCACACTCCATCTAGTCCTATGTCTATATTCCAAGTAGTGCATTGAAAATCCATTGTTTGAATTGTGTACTCGAAGTCCATACTCTGGATGCATAGCAGGGTGACGTTTTGTTCGAATAACTTCTCAATCATTCAAAGTAATGTTTGAATCTTCCAAAAGAAACCAGTTCTTATGACTAATTCTATGAAAAAAAATTGTACAAAAATATGAAACAATATCTGTACAAAGATATAAACAAAAATACTCAAGATTATAAAAAAGGATTTGGTCATGTACGGGTTAATGTCACAGCCCAATGCATGTGATGGGAACGGAGCAAATTGGTGGTCCTGGTTGAAATTTCCGATGCTGCAAAGCCTTTTTCTTACATTTTTGAAATAGGGTTGAAAGCCTTATGATTTAAAGGACAACTGTATTAATTTATCCATCAATTTGCAGGGCAAAGGTGATCATTCAAGCATCCGAATCCGAGGAAGACAAGGCAATGCGGGTGAACGGAGGGTCAAACACAAAGGCAAAGCGTCGTGCTACAAACATGTTGCAAGCGTGGCAACAAATAGCAACAGAGGAAGGGTTGAAGGGGTATTTCAAGGGGTTGAATGCCCAAATTGTGAAAACAGTTTTGTCAGCTGCTCTCATGCTGATGATCAAGGAGAAAGTGGCCAGTAGCACATGGGTGACCATGTTGGCGTTTCAGAGGTGGTTGCAAGCTGGTGAACAGAAGTTCAAAACCAGCGTGGGAGTGACTCCCAAGGCCATCGTTCCCATAGTCGGCATCGCTGCTCTTGCCTCGCATTCTGCTACTAGTAGATAGATCACCTCACGCCTAACTGCATAACATTAAATTGATGAAGGTTTCATACTGTGGGTCCTTAGAATCAATTGCCATCTTGTGCAACCAATTCCTTTGCTACGAAGAGTAGCTACTTAGAGCAGGGTTATCTAATGAACAAATAGGCACTAATCATGAAACGTGAGCTTTTGTATTGCTACTTAACGTAGTGTTATGTGGCAGCTCCCACGAGGGTAGAAACCAGAAGTGCAAACTGAGGGGACAAGCTCATTGCATTCCGTTTCTTGTTTCAATTAGACACCTTTACCAGTTGAGGATCGGAGTTTTGCAGACGTTAGTTCCAGGAATTATAGATCTGCAAGCTCTGTACCGAACTGTCAGCTTGGTGGTAAGCTTCTCTGTTCAAATATTCTTGGCCGCGCTTTTTACAATGTGAAGACTAGTTTGGGGTTGGCTGCATACAGTGTGGCTGGGTCTTGAAGTGCCGGGTAGCTGGGTACTGTAGCTTAGGATTCAAGGGGTATCCTCCATGAAGTGGCTGTGAGTAGAAGCCAGTCACATTTCCATTAGTCGAGTAGATAGCTTACTACGAAAGTGGTGGATTTGAAGGTTCAAACTCAGGCGGCTAATTTGTTGGAAAGGGGCCCCTGCCGGTATTCGTTTCTGGAATGATGCTCCTATGTTGGGCATGGAATAAATTGCATTTCTCGCTTGATTACTCTTCAAATTAAGAAAAAAAAAAAAAATCCACATGACTTGATCATCTCATGACTCAGGCTTATGATGGTTAGGGTAGCTTTTGTTCGTACAGGTCATATGTCCATGACGTGATGATTTTCATAACATTCTTGAAGGGTCTGAACACCCTTGGACACCCATACAAACGGAATCCTTTTTGTGCATCATATATATTGAGCTCATGTTAGGTGGGAGGCACGAACTGCGTCAGGAAGAAGACAGCCGTCGGCCTACTCACTAAGCGTCATACATGCTTTTTCAAACTTTTGAGTCTTTTTGATTTTGTCGTCATATGTAATGGGGAAGGTTGACTTCTCAAATTTCTAGAAAAATTGTAAACAGAGGCAGAATCCAATAGACTACCTGTTTTAACATCTCATATATGATTTAACAATCTTAATAACAAGCAATGACACAATGAGATGCTTTGTCCCACTCGGTGTAGCTAGGCTCCACAACTCCTAGTGCAACTGCACTGTTTATTTAACCTCTTTCATGTCAGACTGGGACTCAATTTTTGAATATTTTTGTTCATAAGATTTTGCTACTCAAACATGGCAATGCCTGCTGCCTTTCGGTTCAGAGCCAAAGTGAATTCATCTTGTCCAATGTACCGCATGCAGTGCCCTAATCATGAATGCAAAATTACATAACTAGCAGAACATACTAAGGCAACTATGACAGGCCAAAATATGGCAGGCCAAGTTTGGAGCAGCCTAATGCAGACCAAAAAGTTCTTGTGAAGTTTATTTCACAAGACACATGTACATCTGAAGAAATTCTGGGCCTGCCTTAGGCTGCTCCAAACTTGGCCTGTCATACGCTGAGTACCCTTACAACGGTTGTAGGTTTCATTGTACAGCTTGATCCATTTGGAAGGATTCCTGCCAACAACGACAATCGTTGATTCAACCCGCCTTACAGAACCTACCAATTTCAGGACGAAAAAGACAGTGACCAATAAACGACTCGCATCAGGCAGGATTCACAAGGGAGGCAGGAGGATAAATCCAGGGCTTGCTCCATGAATAAATTCATGTATATTCATACAGAGAAATGCTTTTATCATCTGATACACTGGCCAATCTGCCAGACCTAAGCCCCTCGCCACCCGGACGAAACGCCACCGCCCACACCTGATCAGTGTGATCCGTCATGGTTTGGATGGCGGCCCTCATCTTCAAATCCCAGAGCCGAACGGTTTTATCGCTGGAGCCTGATGCCACAGCTGCCCCATCAGGACTCACATCCACACTGAGCACCCAGCTGGCATGCCCTGAAAACGCACTAATCAGCACCCTACTCCTCGCGTCATACATGTGAATATGCTTATCATCAGAAGCCGTGTACAGAACCTGGTTGTCCACCGGAGAAAACACCAACGACCGAACTGGCATGTTGTGACCCTCCAGAGTGTGAATAAGCTTCCCTCGGAGAACGTCAAAAATCGCAACGGTCCCGTCCATCGTGCTGCAGGCGAGAAGCTTTCCGTCCAGGCTCCATGCAACTCCGAGAACATATTTACCCAAGCCTACCTTGTCTGAGGCTTTCCCGTCCTCAGACTTGGGAACTGCAAGCGACTGCTCCAATTTCCATGTTGCCGTGTTCCATAACTTGACTGAGCAGCTTCCTCCACCCGCAACGGCCAGGACTTCACCCTACACAATCTCAAACAGTTCCAGAAGCGCTTTAGCTTTGTAAGACTTTGGACAAAACTGCTGCGTATGCATGAAAATGTAACGAGAAGGATGCGATGGTAAAGTGGGGAAACCGAGGCCACAAATATATGATGGCCCATACACAATCGTATTACCAGATGATATTCAACGCAATACAAACGTGGAAGTTTAAGGCGGGTTTAAACCAATATTAGCAAAGTATATCTCACATACATTTTATCTAAGGCTCTCCTCTGTACTGGTAATACAGTAGCATATATGCAGAGGTATTGATTCCCCACCTTAATACAGTATTGCCCTCTGAAAAACACCCGTCACCTTGCACAGTTAGGGAGACCAAACATACCTTGGGATCAAATTGCATTAGCCACGCTTCTGAAGGAGGAGTCTCCAGGGTTGTCACGGTGGCATTAGAGTCGACCTCCCAGACACGAACAAAACTGTCAAGAGATGTTGAAGCAGCGATAGTGCCTCCTGGATGAGCAGCTACTGCAACCACACCAAGGGAATGCCCTGCCAACAACATTGACGAATCGTCAGGGTAAGGATCCAGAGTGACACTATGTTTGCGTAAACCAGGGCATTCAGATATCACACAAACAAACAACCAGACTAGAGTCTACGGAAGATGCTCTTTGATCATCAGATCAAGCTGCGAGAACACAATCGGTAGAACGCTGATTGTTTATAATTCACTGTGATAATCTTCTCAACAGTCATGATGATAATTGATAATATCACTGTAACCGCATCACCCTAAATCCACAGCTATCCGCAGCACTGTAAAACTGCTTACCCTTGGACCCGATTTAAAACTTGTCCGATTCTAGTCGGTAATTCAAAATCACGAGGCTTAACGCCAACTAATTGGCAAAAACAGTCACTTTTCTTTGTTAAAAACACAAGCTTTGTTTTTTGGAGAAGGAGGAATCTTCCTCGCGACCTACACTGAGAGGCAGCTAGACTATAGGCAAGTTTCCGAACAAGGTGATTTAAGGGCTACTTTAGAATACACGGGTCGAAGCAAAAAGCTTAGAATAGCAAAAAATCCTACACCGTTATTGGTGGAAAAACATTTTTCAGTTTCTTTAACCTCGTCTTCCATTTACCTCGTTCTCTTCAACTAGCCCAAGTAACAAGAATGAGCATGAACACGTGAAGCTTACAAGAGCCCTATCCTAAAAACAGTTGAGATAACAAGGTTTCCAGCTCCCACTTTGAGGTGAATTGGACCTTCGTCACCTCATCAGGTGTCATAAATGCTATGTGTTATCTTCAGTTTGTCACCTTACCCCCATAATTCACTTTCCACAAGCACCTTGCTGAGACACAACCTGTCCGGACAAATTGCGAACAAACTCGCATGTAATTGAATAAAAGGAGCTGCATTGGGCGGGAGGCGGATTAGGGTTATCCCCAATCACCTCCACTCGTGCACGGCTATTCCGTCAAATCACGGAGAAAAAGTCACACAAAAAGTCACGAAGTTCCAAAGCTGCAGTTTTGCTAATCCGTAATGCAGCTAGATCTGATTGAAAAGGATGAGTTCAAGGGTTTATACTCCGGGCCACGAGGGAACACCTCAAGTCGCTTGAAGTGACACAATCTACTCATACAAATTGCAACAACGCATGTATTTGAATAAAAGGTACTGCATTGGGCGGGAGAGGGATTAAAGTTATCCTCGTGCAAGGCGACTCCGTCAAATCACGGAAAAGAAGAAGTTACACAAAATTGAAGTTCCCAAGCTGCACTTTTGCTAATCCGTAATGCAGCTAGATTTGATCGTAAGGGAAGACTTTAGGGGTTTATAGTTCAGTCCACGAGGGAATATCACAAGACGCTTCAAGTGACACAATCTACTCATAATAATTGCAGCTACGCATGTACTTGAATAGAAGATGCTACATTGGCGATTAGGGTTTCCCTCACAACCATCTTCACTCGTGCGGGACGACTCCACCAAACCCCGAAGAGAAATTTTAATGATATTGGGGTTCCAGAGCACCAATTCTGCTATTCCTTTTTATTCAGGAGCATAGATAAAAAGCTGGATTACATCCTAAAGCATAGAGGTTAAAGGTTAATCGTCTTCTACTAACCTGTATTAGTCCTGTCGAGCTCCAGCTCATCTCCTTTCCACAGCTTCACAGTCTCATCCACGGAACCGGTGATGAGCAGGCCCGGGTGTGAATCCGTTGCGGGCGACCAAGCCGCCGCCCAGATGCCATCGTTGTGCGCCCCTGCCAAGTTCTTCAAACTGTTGAACTTCATCACTCTATTTCAAATTTCGAAACAGAAGACGACTGAGGAAAAAAAAAATTCGTAGAGATGGCGGCACTACAAATCCATCGCGGGTTCAAAAGGATGACCGTCGCGGATGCATTGGTCCAGCAGCTAGGAAAACAGACGACATTAGAGCCAACAAAGAGCCGAGGAAGAGAGAGACGTGCCGGCAGTATTCGAACGAAATTCATCCATACTTCATTCATCGTCACAGATATCTCATCCATATCTTTCGGGGCTTCAGGCGAACTGCGGGTCCCACCCCTCGTCTCTCGAGTTTGAGGGCTTCATCTTGGCGTTCAAGTGTGGAGGGACGGTGGAGATGTTCAAATTTTATTTTTTTTAACAATAAAATCTAAAAAAATTAGTTGATCAACCCTTAAAACCCTTTTTGTCAACCCTAAGGACTACTAAAACTCCGCGCCTAACAACACTCCGTTCTAGGTCTAAACCCTACTTGCTCCACTCCGTAGGATTTAGGTGACATCTCCACCGTCCCTCCACCTGAGTGGCCAAGATAAAGGGAGCCCTCCCTCAAATTCAAGGTTGCCTGAATGCTTGGGGTCCCACCACCAAGTGCCAAATACAACAAAGTTCAAGGAATTCACAGTTACTGAGTTATTTAAAAAATTCATGTAATTGCAGAAGACACACCATTTACTTGAAACACCATTTACTTGAATTGTTGAACCCTCTATGATAATTTAATGATGACTCTCAAACAATAGTTGTAAAATGTGATTCATAGATCATATCCCAACAATTCTAATGTGTGAGCATTAAAATGTGAGCATGTGAGCCTGCTCAAAATGTGAGCATTTGTATAAGTAGATATCCTACAACCATTGAAGGTGTTTATAATATAAACATTTATAATATTAATATCTATAACATGGTTATACTGTAATCATGAAAAGTTTATATAATATAGACACCTATCACATAGGTATATAGTTTCTTAGGCTCATCATGGACTCACGCTCTTAGGCGTACATAATAACAACAACCGCCTCGATCACATCCATATAATTAGATCAACTAGTATGCAAACCAATATTTTTCAATATAATTTAAAGTCAAAAATTGATAATTCCTCCCAGAATCGATTGTAGATTGAATAATTATTTGTGATTTGCACAAGTTTTCTTTCTTGAAGTTCAAAATGTTAAACTCTAATCATACTAATTTTGAAGATTTAATTCTACTTCTATATTCAATTCATTCTTGAAGGGTCATTTTTTGAATTGAAAAGGGGTATTTTTTAAGGTCGTATCTACTTATACCTATTGAATAATATAATATATGCAAAGTAAAGTCTTCAGAATCTATACCATACAAATGTTAAAGAACTAACATAAAAATCTTCAAAAATATGAATGGATGAAAAAACATATTTTTGTGTGCTTGGGATGTCTTTTCATTCATCCATTGTTCAAAATTTAAATACTCATTCTTATAGGGGTTAAAGAGTTAGCTTCCGCACCAAAAATTTACCTTAGTCATTTCATAAATTTCTAGAATTCTCACAAATATTCTATGAGTTTCCAAAGTTAAAAGTGTAAAATACCTTATTACGCTACTACAGTAAATCGGATCAACACTTCTACATCATATATTTAATTTTTCTTAGAAAAAAAAAATTAGACAAATGCTAAAAATTGAATTACATTGCAAGATTTCTTTTAATTCAATCAAAAGTGTATTTTGAAAAATGAAAAAAAATTGACATCAATTTTAAGAAAAATATATTTTGCCTAAAATTAACAAATAAATATAATAACTTGATATTAATAATTTAAAATATTTAAGATAAAATTTTACAAAGATATGGACTATCAATGTACAAACAATAATTGAGCCCAATTAGTTAAATCCCTTTGAAGGCTAGGGATAGTTTAAATTTCCTAAACAATTATTGTGCATTTGAGAAAATTTTAGGCCTTCGAAGGGCTGCTCCGGAGTGATCAAACAAGCTATTGTTTTCAAAGTAGTCCCTGGCCGGAATCTAGTTGTAGAGATTTGAGGTGGGCAATTTTAGTGGAATTTTTTTTTTTTGCTAAAAAAGAAAGATAGGAGGGTAGTTCAACTGCTGCTAGAGCAATCCTCTGGAGGCCTCATTTTTTCTACAATGGAGATGTATCAAAAAGATGCAAGCAAGTGTGTACTTGCCCCTCTTCATCCAAAATGGATCCTGCCCATTGGAAATCTACATCTATTGATTTAAATTTTTTGGAAAACTAGTGACTTTGAGCCACTGTTGTCAATCTATTGTTAATTTAAAAAAAAAAATTGAACCCCCCTCCCCTATTGTCGATCTTCCCCAAATGGATATAATATGGATACTTATGGTTACCTAATATTGATGTGGAATACAATATATGGAATACATATGATATTGTATACAAATATCAATATAGTACAATGTATGGACACATGTATTGATATAGGATACAAAATACTAATATTGACAACATATAATCCACCTTGAAATTGTTGAGATGCAATTTTTTTTATAAGTGTAAATGACAAATAACTCCAAATCAATAGGCTAGTGTGCAAATACTTGCAAGAGGAGAATTGGAATAGTTGGTCGGTCAAAATTTTAAAGAGAGCCTTATAAAACTAGGACAAGCAAGTTTCCAACTTCCGAAGAATTAATTTTAACATTGGACTTAAACTTTATGGTTGCTTTTAGTATGATAGAAAGACAAAGCTATTCCTAAAATTTACTCCATATTTATTTTCCCTCCCACATACAAGTACAAACAACATGGAAGTTGACAAAAGCAATTCCAATTCCCAAGAACTTGAAAATTGTTTTCCCATTCCAACACAACATGGCAGTCTGCTCTAAGAAGGGGCTAGATAGATTGAAGAGTTGTTCATAGTCTTTGATGCTCAAGTCTCCAAACTGAAAGTTCAAACTTCTTGTCCCCAAATGGGTAAAAAAATGTTCCAAGAATCCTTGCTTTTGATTACCAACCACACCTCCTCACTTTTGTCAAAATGTCAACCACATGCACACAATTCACACAATTCACAAGGGGCCAAGATTTCTTAGCAAAGGAATGCAAAATTGCTCACACAATAGAGAATTATGATACAATAGAGCATGTGGTTCCATTGGGAGGTCACTCAATTGAGCTCACGGGAGAGAGCTCACAGGAGAGTTCACTTTAGGAGCAAGAGCCAAACTATCTTTTTGATTCTTGAGATGAAATTGTTTGCATTCAATGTAAGATAATTTCCGGTGTGAGATCATTCCAAGTAACTAAGATGTTCTTGATCAATGTCGAAGAGATAAACATTGACAGTCCCATTTTATATAAAGATTAGTGGTTACTGAGATTTTTTTTATGCTAAGTCACACTTGCACTTTCTAATTGAAGTCCTACAATGTGTATTGGACGAGATGAGTTGCTGTTGGTCCCATTCAGTTCAAGCATTCATTTGAAATCATCCATCAATGGAGGAAAAAAATTGGCTTCTTATTCCAGGATTTTGAAATCTGGATCCCAAACATTGCACAAAACGGACATGCAAAACAACTGATGAGTGGCAGAGGGGAACAGCGAAAGCGTGACAATTCAAAGAGCAGAGCAAGAGCAAGAGCAATGGAATAAGCCCTCCGATATTTGCATTGAAGTTGAGATAATTGCCATCCCAGTGTTCCTACGAGATGGCACTGTACAGGAAAAAAAACAAAAAAAACTTCACTCAGCATTTCGTAAGAAATTCATCTGGTCGCCCCATCGTCAAAAAAAACTTACTGCTGCTCAACATCTACAAACAGACTTTGAATACCGAATGTATATGCAGCAATCATAAATTCAAGAGCTTGCACACCCTGCAGGAATCCGGTGTGCTTGGTCTGCATTCCCCTAAGGCGAATTATTTCTAAACCATTTGGCTGAGGACTTGTCGTCGTCACCATTGTCGTCACCAAAGTACACCTCAATAGGTGCTCTACCAGTAACCACCTGGAACTGTGAAAAGCTGATCAAGCTGAAGATGAGGATGTCGCCAACTTTGATGTGGTTGTCCATCAAGAAAGTTTTCCACCCACTGGGCCCATACGCAAAGACTCGAGGCTTTGACTGCTTGAAAGAACGCACTGTAAGCTTGATGGGCCATGTCCGCTCGCTGTCCGTCATCACGAAAGTGACGTCTTTATCGAACTTTTTGCCATGCTGCTTGATGAAATCGATTGGAAACTCCTGAACAAACAGTGTCTTTTGTTAATCAACTTTACCATCAAGATGGAAGCAATTGGAGATACGATCAAGCATTGCAAGAGAATAGTAAGTAGTTTTCCAATCGATTCACAAAGCTCTTTCTTGAGCATGACCTGCTCAAGTGGAACGAAGCATGCGAGCTAGTGTTTGTTCATTCCTTTGACTACCAAGGGAGGAGATGGAAGTATCAATCAATGCAAGCATGGGTTAATAACAACTAGATTGCTTCAAAGCATTCACAATACCAGTGATCAAGTTAAAACGTCTCAGGACTTGGTGAACTCCGGCCTGTGTAACAATGCCGAATTTGTTTCGTTTGATCATCAAGGTGTGAGGAATGGAGCATGGCAAGATCAAACAACATAACTGAGCAGTAACAAAATAGTAAGCAGTAAGCAGTGACAACATTATTCTGAAGGCTAGGAAAACTCTCCATCAGGTGGAGACTCCTGTCCCACCGTCCAGCCGTTTGCAAACCCGTTTATCGTCAAGATAGTAGCTAGTGGAGCATCATACATACGTGCATTGCAAGCAAAAAAAATATTCAAGCAGTTTCAGATTACACGTTACGTTATCTTGAAAGAGAAGAGCTGCTCAATCATCTGCTTGCAAAACATACCAGAGAGTAGGCGAATGGCCCTTGCACCACCTCGGTGGCCATGGGCTTGGAAACGAGCTTGTAAAAGAAAAAGGCGTCCGTCGTCGACTCCAGTAGAGCCACCATGTTAAACATTCGCGTGTCATGGCAAACTCTTCGCCACTCCTTTGCTGGGCGGATATCGGTGATGCCATCTTCACTTATGGAGCTGCAGGTTTGTCTTGCAACGCCTTTCTTTGCAGCATAGTCACTACATCAGGTCACTACTGAAACAAGGAATCAACATACAACAACATGGATGCTTCATGACTGAGGAGATGACGAACGGAAAATAACAGAAAGGACTCGAGATGACGAACGAAAAATGGAATGCAACGTGGAATGGCGCTCTGTGCATTTCTACGTATCTGAAAGAGCTCTAGTCGGTTGATTACAAAGTCAAGAAACCCATCAGCATAAAGATCAAGCACGTATCTGTCTGCTGAAACGTGTAGAAAGACATATTTTTAACAACAGGGATGTTCTAAAGAAACTCACTCACAACGTTGTCCAAGTGAACTTACACCACACCCAGACATGCACACCTCCACGACTTCCTCTGGCCTTGCGGCTCTGAAATGTAGCTCAGGACAGAGCGGCGACAGGAATTGAATCTCCTCGACTAGCTCAACACAGAAGAGAACTCTAGAGGGCGAGCATGAATTTAAGTTTTTTGAAGCGCAGAGAGATGAACGATGACTTGCTTTTACCAGCAATTTCGCAGCATCTCCTCGCGAAGTACAGGCTGGGATGAATGCTACTTGATGTGGGTGACGTAAAGAGAAGACGTACTCTGGTTGTTGCAGACTGAGACGAAATTCGAAGCGCAGGACCCGTCTCCTCCAAATCAGACCAACCTGTCAGCCCTGTCGCAGCACGTCGTTGAGGGCGACATGAAGCCGTCCTGTCGCCGCACGACGTTGAAGGCGACATGACGCCGGTCCTGTCTTGTTTCTCATGCAAGCTTTTCCAGCGAAATTGTTTTGCAGATCCAAGAAGAAAGAAAAATTAGTTTGCAATCAAGGTGTTGAAGTTTTGCTATTAATTGAGGATGTAAGGGGATGTGGATATGGAGTTTTTGCTAAATTATAACAAGAAGACGAAGAAGATCACATAAAAGGAAATGAAAAATTGAGAAACAGAAATGAAACCAAACTTCACAAACCAGAATGCAAATGAATGCAAATGGAGAAACAAAAACGAAAACATAAATCACACAAACAAAATGAAAAGGCAAATTGAGAAATGAAAATGAATTGCAAATTCTGCAGAAATTTCAGACCAACATGACATGGCAATTTGTTGACAAATCGAGAAGAAATTAAATTTATAAACCAAACTGGCATCGTAGAAGGAAATGAAACAGGAAACAAAAATAAAATGAAATTCATTGACTTTGGAGTGAAGGAAATTAGTAAGAGAACGCAGAGAACAGACCAATGGTCTCGAGATTGAACGAAGCTTGAAAGAACCACAGGAACTTGAATAAATACTGAATAAAAAGATCACGTGCTCCCTACTCTAGAGGATTTTTGTTGGTCACAAACCCGCGAGCAACTTCTTCACTAAGTCATAGTGAAATAAAATAAAATGGGATAAGGGGCATATAATACGAAGGCATAAGGAGGTTGCCCTGTACAAAGAAGAGACCTGCATTTTCATGCATCTTTCTAAGACTTTTCAATCAAATGCGCAAACACTTCATACTATCAACACCAATGCTAACAGCCATAAGGTCTGCAGGGCATGAATTCAAATCGCCTGTTGTTGGTCTCACCATCCAGCTAAACCACAACTCAGATCGGTTTCTCAATAGCATCGGGAGGACTTCGCCAATAATCTTGGAAAACCCGTTCTATACATGGGGTCCATGGAGCCAGAGTCATCGTAACTCTACTCCACAAAATACTCCATGCGCGCTCATCCTTTCTCCTCTTGCAGATGTCAATGTGGGACCATGCAACTTGCACAGCACACACCACTCGGAGTTGAGGTTTCTCAAAGCAACAGCTAGGAGGTCGCGGTCACCTCATTTAATTTGCAGAGGAGCCTCCACTAGCTCTTCGCTGTCAGAAAGTGCGGTAGATGGGAAATCATCCCTTGCAACGTCCATACTCAAGGTTGTAAGACGCCACTCGACCTAACTTACTTCCTGAAAATAAATTTGAAGACGTTCAGACCCCAAGTCTTCACCCCCATTGTCCATGCCCTGCGACTGCGGCAGGAAGGGACGCTGGCTGAGTTGTTGGATCGGATCCCATTTCACATTGATCAGCTGGGTCTGAAATTGAAGTAGTTTCAGCACTTCTGTCATCATTTGCAGCATCACAAATCATTGGTGTTGTTTCTAATGGGCCCATGCTCAAGTTTCCACTCTCACTGTCGAGATGTTCATCATTCTTGTTATGATCCTCTGCTGCAGCCTGCTGCTGGGGTGCCAAAACTATGGCTTGCGCGTCAGAATGCTGACGATCTAATTGTACTGCAGCGATGGATGTCACAGTTTCTTGGACACTTTCTGAATCCCCTGGTTCTTTCCTGGTCAGTTCAGTCACACCAGATAGCTGAAGGCTGCTCGTCGTACTCCACGCTCCATACTGACCCAACTGAGTACTCATGCCCGGCCATGCATTCGGCTGCCCCTCTGCGAGTGTCGAGGAAGAAGGGACCCTCCCAAACGCCGAAGGAAGAGATTCAGAAGTCCTGAACCCTTTGGACAAAGTTCCAGTAGGAAATGTCACGGTGGCCGCAGAAACAGACGTGGTGTTGGGATTGAGAAATTCTTGCATTGCACTACCAGCGGAGCGTGACACACTTGAGGGTAACGATGGGGGCTTGGATAAAAGAGACTGACCAAACAGTTTCACATCCCGAGATTTCACTTGCTCCGAATCACTCGATAAAGTCGAGGTGGTGCTCTGCGCCGCGCCTTGCTGTTGTCCAGAAGAGGTGGAATGAACTATACTCAACCGCTGGTGTGAATCCTCCGTGACAATCAGCCTACTTCCCATGCCTTCACAATCGGTATCAGTGTCACTATCCTGTAGCTCAACTGTCTTGGCAAGGGTCTCTTGGAGTGTAGCAGTACTCCCAGCTGTCACAGCGGGAATCGTTCCTATTCCCAGTGACAAAGAGTGATCCTGCTGCTGAAACTGGATGTCTTCATTTTGAGGTTTATTTTGATTTGAGAAAACAACCGAGGGTTGTGAAGATGCCAGATCCAAAGGTTTAGATACAGCACCTCGAATGGGTTTCACTTTCAAGATACCCCGAGCTGGAGCTGGCTGCTGCTGCTGCTGAAAATGCACAGTACTTTGAATCTCTCCCTCTTGACTCGGTGCCTGACCTCGCCCTTGAAGTTCATACTGCTGTTGTAATTGTTGTACGACTTGGTGGAGCTGTACCCAAATAAAAGGTTGCTCATTAGCGTTCACTTATAGAAATCAAATAATTGTCATTAAAAATGTCGCAACTTAATTCTATGTCCAAAATTTAACAAGTCATACCTTCTCTTCAAGAGGCCGTACAGCTTGCAGAGTTTGCTGAGTGGCTTGCTGGTGCTGTGGCAGCAAATTCTGTGGAAGAGTTGCTTGTTGCTGCATAAGAAGAGTCAATTGCTTCTGAAGATGTTGCTGCTGTTGGAGCACCTGCAATAACCAAATAGCCTCCATTGTCATTGTACAATCTTTTATTAAAAACTTTGAAGAATTCTTGCCAATATTACATAAGCAGATGTAGGTGGATCAATGTGAGATTCCGAACAAACCAAATATGAATTAACATGCGCGACTTTCTGAAGAAAAAGAAAAACATAGATCTATTTGTGAAAGCAACGGTAGACTCCGCTCAATAAAATTCGTAATAATAATACTCGAAAATTAGACGAGCATCCTTAAAAATGAATTAATAGTAAATGGACTTGTACTAAATCGGAGTTACCTGTTGCACCTGCTGAGCAACCTGGTGAATTGCTGCTGGTGGCCCAGCTTGGGGTACCACACCTGGAGAGTGTGACTGAAGGTCAGAGCCAACTGCCTTCGATGACCCTGGACCCGAAAGCTGCTGTAGAATACCACCCGCACTGTGAGGACGGGGCGCGACTGGGGATGGTAATGCAGGCCGCGCTCCAGGTCGAAAGACTTGATGTCCGTCGTGAGTTCCCTGCAAAAAAAGACATGTTCAAGCTCAGGGGTGAATTTTACTACAGAATTAACTCTTAGTCGTCGAAATGAGATTCCCACCTTGTAAATGACCTCTTCTGAATTTGAGTCCAACAATTCATTTGATCTCAATGGAGGACAAACTCACACTAAAACTACACTGTTAAATCACATGACTCTTATTAAATGAATGTTTCACTTAAAGATAAATTATATTTTTCTTGATAAAAAAATACATCTTCAGAAAGAAAGAAAAAGGATAATCAAAGAGTTCCTATGGTTCCACTGATTTTGTATTGAGATGAAGAGTAGGGGCTGATCTGAAGTTTTCCCAGCAAACAGATAATAATTTACATTTAATTCTTCTAATTTTTACAGAAAAAAGAAGAAGATTGGAAGGACAACTTCGAGGTAGTAGTTTCAGTGTCTCCGCATACAGGGGTTTGCCCTGTAAGGAGAAGGATATATGATTTCAAAATGACCATTTTGATTTATCATATTGTGGGAAGTATAATATATATGGGGAATCTATTTCTATCATTAGATTGAGTGAAGAACATTGCATGTGATGGTTAAAAAGAATTAATTGAACAAAGGAAATACCTATATGAACTTTTCAAAACTACTAAAAATACATGAGGCCAAATATGGGCATCTTCGTCCTCAAAGGGTTCAGAAAGAGGGTGCTAAAACCGTAAGGTTTCTAAATGCATCTCCTCTCTAGGTAGGGGAACATGTTGACAGTAATATCTATGATAGGTAAGCACGCAGAAACAGTTTCTGCATGCTCTACCAAAACCTAAAATCCGTTTTCCTCCCAAATTCAGTACACTAAAAAGGATATTTAGTGTTGGCAACACTATTTGCGAACCATGACACTAAATATCATTTACCCTACTAAAGTAAGTAACACTAAATGTAATTTCTAACACTAAAAGTACTCTATGGTAAATCTAAAATATGAAGAGGTTTACATTTAGTGTTACATTTCAATTACAGATTTCAGATTTCAGATTTAGTGGGTCAGATTTCAGATTTCAGATTTTACATTTAGTGTTTACATTTAGTGTTACAAAGGCATCACATTGAAGTTTAGCACTACACTAATCGTCCTAAAATTGACATTTAGTGTAGGGTCAAGTAGGGTGGTAATTACACTAAATGTAATCCAACACTAAATATCCTTTTTAGTGTATTAGACAAAGAGAATAACAGATCTTTAAACTGACAACTAACCAGTCCCACAGTATTAAAAAGGAGTACAAAGAGCGTCTATGTCAAAATACCTGGGAATAAGAATTTGCAGAAACCCTTTGGCGAGCTAAGTGCTGCATCCCGTTCAGACTTAATGTGTCCTGATCAACTGGCTGTCCAGGAAAAGTACCAAAACGAGCTGCATATGCAAGTAAATCCGCTCCAGCTCCGGTCATTCCTGAAACTGATGCAGACCCCAGTAGGGTATCTTCTTTTTGAGCAGTACTATCTACATCAGGAACGGCCACATTGCCTCGAACCTTCTGTTTCACAGGTAGTGCCAATTCCGCAGCTCTCCTTGTTGACTCGTAATCATCAGCTCTTCGCTTTCGACTTGCTGAATCACATCGAGCCCCAGTCAAAAGCTTGTCTGAAGCAGGCAACCTTGATCTAGCTTTAGAATTCTGAAAATAGGTTTTAATCTGAGTCAATGATTTTGAAGGTAAACTCTCGTGCAGGAGTGCCCAATCTTTGCCATATTCTTGAAGAATCACAGCAAATTTCTCCTTCTCTTCTTGTGTCCATGAAGTAGGTTCTCTCCGAGGCTTTGGCTCTCCACCTGCCGTCTCTCTACCTTTCCTCCCAGTGTGAGCATCTTGCATGTCTTGAGGTTTATCCCTGGTGGTCGGTTTGCATGAAGTTGTAGCATTTAACCTCTCTTTGAAATGTCGCGCAGTTCTTGTAGATGTCAGACACAGGTTTGCTTCCGTTACAGCATGTAATGGAGGAGATGAAGTTGGTAAACGAGCTGACTGTGACCGAGAGAAGACACTGACAGGCGATGACCTGGTATCAACCTTCGCCTCGGACATGCTCCTCTTTAGTCCTGATACCATTTCAGACATTCCAACCAAGGCAGCTGCTGCCTGATCCACCACGACGTCAGTTTCAGCCTCTGTCCCAAGCTGATAGCTATCATCTGACTTGGTAGCTTCACTGTCCTCCTCGTCCTCTTTCCCTAACAGAGTGGAAGGAACTGTTGACTGATTGACCTTTAAAAGCTCACACGCAAGGTCTTCGCTTGTCGTCAGTGATTTACTATTTGAAAATAAATCCAGTGTTGGACACTCTGGCGTCACTAGCGTGATCTCTTCCATCACCGCTGCTGCATCGGCAACCAAGCTCAAATCTGACATGTCATTTGGCAAGCATCTTGGCTGCTCTTTGAGGCTCTCTAAAGTGCTCACAGCCGCTGCAGTGTCAATAAGCTCCTCCGCAATAACTCCTGCAGAAGCGTCCATCTGCACATTCTGTCTCATCAGAGTCAGAAGTTTACATCTGATATCTAAACAAAACAACATATATACCATGAACTTCAAAAAATTAACTTACACAGCCCATTAATTAAACATAGTACAAAGAGAAGGGGTGGGGGTTGGGGTTGGGTCAGAGTAGGACGAACAAATAAGACATCAACCCTCACCTCAGCGTTGCTGATCAATTTCACCTCTTGCGCAAGGTCTGCATCGTGCCTAAAGCTTTGCACCAACATAGCAGCAGCTTCGTTAGCTTGAAACTGCTCCACCAACTCATCAAGACCAAGACGCTTCCGGGATTTGCTGAAAAATGCTTTGCATTGATTCTGACTCTTCGAACCAACATGCTGAGTAATGAGTCGGAAGTCCTTCCCATACGTAGCGACTGCACTGGTGAATAGTTCTCTTTCCCCATCGGTCCATTGCGACTCCTGCTGTGAAGATCATGACGAGATGAGAAGGCGATAAGAATGTTTATAAAATGCTAGCTGTTTCCAAATTGTTTAGCTCCTCCCTTCACATTCTAAAAGACCTTTACAGAATGAGGTAATACAACATGCAAGCTGCAATGAAGGAAGAAAAAGCATTCAAACCTGAACCGCCTGAGAACAAGATGCACAATCTGAAGAAGAATTGCACTTGCATCGCATTCTACTGGAAAGTCTACATCCATAAATTAAAAACTAAACACTAAACATAGCTTCACCCTGAACCCACCTCAAGTGCAGCTGCCCTCGATGACATGCGCCGTAGATGCGTGCTCCGTGTACCCTTAAGTCCAGTAGCGTGCTGCTCTGAGTTTCTAGTCGTTGAAGGCCCATTCCTAATCCTATCCTTCACAGAGTCTTTCTCTTTGCATTGATCGATTACCAGAGGAGCTGTAGAACTCACACTGCAAGGCGTGCTTATCAAACTAGATGTGGCCGTCTCCGCTGTTGCTCCAGACGGAAGCGCCACTTCCAGCGCCTTGCTTTCTTTCAGAGGAAGCTTTGGCGTCTCGACAATGGACGGCATTGAGAAAGGATCACTTGGAGAAGTTGTAGCATTTGCACGCTCTGAGAGCAGGAGATGGCTACTAGTTTGAGACAGCTTCATGTTCATGTTGGCTACATTCAAGGCCTCAAATCTAGCACAATTTGCTTCATGATTCCGTTTAATCCCCGCTGCAGTTGGTGTAAGAAATGTAGAACAGGTCTTCGTATAATCCCATCGGTTCTTCAATTGTACACCACGCTGAGATTTCCTGAACTCTTCTGATTTTTGATTCCGGTAGTAATAATCAATGCAATCAGCTGTAGTCTTGTACTGAATGTGCGAGGCAATCTCTTTAAAGTTTTTGTTGTAAACTGCAAACTTTTCAGCAAAAATCTTCTTCTCTTCAGCTGTCCATGGATTGAGGGTCTTGCGCTCCATCTCCAGAGCAATAGGATCCTCCACAAGTGCATTCCTATTCACAAACTTCCGAACCTCACGCTCCTTCTCATCCAAGATCATAGCCGGCATTTTCAAAACAGGTCGTAAAGCTTCCACCTGAGGATCCTTCATCAACATTTTCATGGCCTGTGCAGCATCTGATTCAGCATCGAGCCTGCCCAAACCTACCATGAATACGAGTCATTAGATTCAACATATAAGACATAAAATCAGCTGTACAAAAGAACCTACCGTCCCATATTATAAGCTGTTCCGAAAAATTCACAAGTCCAACTTACTGAGAGGTCGCAACCGAGAAGAAGGCCGTTGGCTTGGAGGTCCATGACCGCAACGCCCCTCGCTGTCCCATCTGCCAACCATTTTAGGACGGTTCCTCCTGTCTGAAAGTCCTTTCTGTTCTCGCTTCCATGCCTCGGTAAGGGCTCTATACCTCAAGGTTAAAACACGTTCTTTGAACTTGATGAAATGATGCCTCTCAGAGAGCTTTTTCAGCAACCTATCATGTATAATCTTATGAGTTTCCACGTTACGGTGCCAAACAGGCGCTTCGATAGGAGAGTGGTACAACTGCTGGACGACTAATCCCGTCGGACATTGAGGAAGAAGGTGTACGAAGGGAACTCCAGACAAGCGAGCTTTCTCTTTATTCTCCATCATAAGAGAATCAACCATTGTTTGATTATGCTCCAGTAGTGAAACGCCATCTGTGGCCACCTCATTGCCAAACTGGTTCTCAGAATAGGCTGATTCTTCAGACCCGAGAGACTGTGAGATACTTCTACTCAGTACACCTCTGATATTCTTGTCTTCAATGTCCTTGGCAATCCTCGCTGATTTGAGTACCCCTCCAGGCACCAACTCCACTCCCTTCTCAGGCATAGAAGTCATACTGGATCCTCTAAGTAAACATATCTCTTTTCCAACATCTGCATGTCCACAGAGAGCAGGTGTGCTGGAGATATCTCTTTCAGAGCAAATTGGTGACTTTTCCATTCTAGCAGAGACAGCGGTCGGTGAGGACTGAGAGAATGAGGGACACACCACCCTAGTATCGATAGAACAAGGAACCGACTCTATTGTGTCTTCCTCCATTGGAGTGGGAACATCCTCCTCTTCAGTGACTCTTGAATCTAAAGTTGAAACTCTTACTTGGTCAGTGCCACGTATTTCCAACTTAACATCTCCAGTGAGCTCTGAATCAATTTGGGCAATCTCTTTCTTCACCGAGTCTATTTCAGACTGTACCCTTTCCACTGTCTGAAGGATTGAATTTTCGGTCTGGCTAGCAGGACCCAATGGGACTGCATGATCCAAAACAGGCGGGTCTGAAACACATGTAGACACAGTGGAAAGTTTTGTTACTAAAGACCCTTGACTAGCTGGCTCTGATTCGGGTAAAATCGGATCAGATTTGGTAGTCACGACAACCTTCTCACGAACCTGAGACATGGAAGGATCGGAGCTGGCAGCACCCTGTACAATTGTAGGCTCTGTCTGCAACATTGCACTTACTGGCTCTGAATCCAGTAACTCTGTTTCCTCACGTATAAGCAAATGAGACGATTCCGGCTCCTGCCTAATTTCAGCCTCTTCTACGATTTCCTTAGGTGGATGTCCGATTACTGTAAGATTAACCCCCTCTGCAAGTTTCAGATGCCTCTCATCCATAGACAAATCATTTACATCTTGCTCATCATACTGTTGATTTGATGAAGGTTCACCTGCAGATTTACAAGTAGCGATCTTTGTCAATATCCAGTTCTTTCTATTTCAAATATCCGAAGTTCCCAATCCAATATAAAAAATAAGCGAAGATAATGAGAAGCAATCGTACAGAGAAATTACGGAAGCCCGGGTTCTAAAGGAAATTCAAAATCCTCTTGCTTCAGACTTGTACTGATGCACAGTGGACAAGCTTTTACTTACAGGTTGATATGAGAATTGGGGATGATACCGGCAGCGCAATTAATTCACCGAGTCCGAGTGGAGCAGTAGTAGCCGAAGGGTCATCCGCAACATGAGAACGCGGACTATTGTCACATCCAGAGGATGACCGCCCAGGAGAAGTCTCGACAGGAGAAACAACATCACTGTCCTCTGCGATCATCTCTAAGTGCGTTGTTGGTGAGGAAGGTACAGCGCCCTCAATCACATTCCCACCAGTCTTACGCTCGGTCACCGAAGTAGACTTTGCGCAGAGACCTCCTCTTGACCACTTAGCTTTGATTAAGGTGTCGGAAAGAATAAAGTCATTTTTGGTATTATGCGTAGATTCTATTGCTGCTGTAGCTTTTTGGAGACTCTCTCCCAAAACCTCCTCAGACTTTTCAAATAAGGTCGAACTCTTAGCGATATCTCCCTGCCTTCTCTCGGCCTCTCCTACAAAAACAGGTGAGATCGGATTCTGAACCATCCCTTCCAGCAGCTCATGATCTCGAAGAACTCCAAGTGTCCCTTCATCTTCTCTCCTGCTCTCACTATCTTCCGCTAAGATAGGTGGTGCAAGACCCCAGCCATTCAGCTCCAGCCCTTCAATATAATTAAGAATTGCACCTCTCTTCTCGTTGTTCCCTTCTCTGATGGTCTTCTGGTGGTCTTCCATACCAACCGGAGATGCAGTACTTTCTTCTAGCCCTAGATGTTTCTGAGCTGGAGTGTGCTTTCTTTCATCTTCCCCTACTCTTTCCAGAATATCTCCCAAAAACACATAAGAGCTCGAATCTGGACCACTAAACCCCCGTGCCTCTCGCTCCTGGACAGTCTTCTTCTCTTTCTCTCCTCGATTTTCAAGGGTATCAATTAAACTCTCCCCATCCTCTCGTTTGTTCACATGCTCCCACCCTAGCACGGGGCGCCTTTCGTGTTCTACTCCAATCTTCTTCTCAAACTCTTCCTCTCCGTCCTTTTTCATGTCAGCTTTTGCAACCGGAGAAACATCATCATTGTCCCCAACTTTCTTTTCATATTTTGCCAACCCCTGGCCCCAGCCAAGACGTGGACGCTTGGATGGGGAAGGTTGGTCAAAATCCAGGTTCGGAGACAAAGAGGTGACATGGAGGGAGTCATGTGCAGAACCAACTGGCAGGGAAACTCTACCCCCAGTCTCTCCCACATTTCTGGTACCAGCTGTAAAACTAGAATGTCTCGCAATGCCACCTGAATTGCCCCTTTCACGGCGCCATCCATGAGAGAAACCAGAGTCCTTATTACTGTATTCATAATCTACACGAGGACCGTCTCGACTCCCATACCTTTCAAATCGACCTACCTCTGATCTCTTGTCGCCTACAACCCAGTCCTTTCCACTGTCAAATTGTGTCACAATACTTCTCCTTCTGCTGCTATAAATATCAGCACTACTATGCGACCTTGTAAGAGTGTCCCTGTCAATCCTTGTGGAGTTTTCCCAGTTCACCCTACCACCAAGAGACCTAGACCTATCTCCATTCCGCAGTAAAGGAGCATCGGAGTGTACTTGCGGCGTATGCGGAGGTAGGGGTTGATCACGTCCTTCCTTATCATCAACAGAAGGAAGAAATTGATCTCGAGTGTGTCGCTCTTCCGTATCACTTGCTCGATAATCGACGACAGGACTTCCACTAAAAGCTTGGCTTTTGGCTGCAGGGGTAGTTCCAGAGGGGTAGGGATTCCTGTGATATCGACGACCCAAACCAGTGTCCACAGGACTAGTAGCCGAGAAGGATGGTCCATTTCGTCCACTCTCCGCAATGAACCCGGCATAGTGCCCTGTAAGAGCATTCAAAGTCAAACGTCAAAAGATATCAACAAAATATGAGACTAAAATAATAGGAGTAGATTCTTCCTTCCACAAGCTCAGGAAAACATCTCCGAAGACGAAAGCACTGCATCTCTACATAGGACCACCAAATAGAATAAAACTAGTGAATACAAAAATCACTTCTGAGATGATATTCAAGCCGTAGAAACATTACAGACGAACCCAGTGACTGTAGAAAACGTACCTTGAAACCTTGGCTTGCTGCGAGGTACATAACCGTTGCCACTCAGAGAAGTTCCGCCAGGAACGCCCGGAAAAGGCACACTGGATGATCGTTCTCCATTCCAATGCCTCTTTCCTGCACCAACTCTGTCTCGATCCGCTCTATCCGTTCTGGGGTCTCTGTTGTAGGGTTCCCGGTGCCAAGTCGAGTTATCAGGAGGATACGTAGGCGTCTCCCTTGCATTTGCGGGGGACTCTCCCCCAGATGGTTTGTACATCTGATCTCGTCTAAACAGCTACGCTCTATGATGTCGTTTTAGAAACAAAACTACCTGACAGAAAACGCATTGAACCAACCTTTGTTGGACATCCCAATAGACATCGTACTTTCTGAAGTTCACATCAGGAACCTTCTCTTGAGTATCCCTCTATTCGGCTGACGTCCAGAAAGCACAATCTGTTTGCTCGAGAGACCATGGGTGATTGTTAACAACTGTCCTAAAAACCTAGTCAACAACGCCAATCATAAAGGAAATCTAACTACCACCGATTCAACATGCTTTAGCTCCAGTTCCGTTCGCTGATAACAGACTGAAAGAGAGTGGAGGCTCCTTCTGACCTAATCCAAGCTGCAACACAAACCAACTACAGCGAATTAAACACCATAATCATGCGATGAATTCACAAGCAGCCCAAAGAAGTATATCCTCGGCATAAAGATACCCTGAAGATATCCTAGGATCCTTTCCATCAAGACAACCGATACTAACACTATTAGTATGACTTCACAATAGTGACATAAGTAGATGAGAGCTGCTGATTGAAGTTAACTACACTAGAAGAAGTACTCTATTAATAAAGTTTTGGTAACCTATGACGACACACGCCTGCCCTAATGGCACTTACACTCACATTCCCTCAAGTGAATTGTATCTATAACTCGATATATTCGCAACCCTATATTCTGTACGTTCGTGCGCCTCGCCAGACACGCAAAAACGAGCTAGGGATCCTAACAGGAAACCTTACAAACCAACAGGGTCCAGATGAGTGAGAATCTCAGCCATGTCTCTTCTGTAGCACAACTTCGCCATCATGTTGACTGAGTGCGTGATTCCGCAAACTCGTCCATCCAAACACGAATATTTGTCACTTAACGCTGAAAAACTATGATTTTCTTTCAATGAGCGTACAGCGCATTGTAAAACTATCACTCGAACTCACCAACTAGACAACAGTCGTGAGATCCCAAAAAAGGTCTTCAAACAATCACTAAAAAGTAATTATCCCATCACTCGAGCTGCTTAATTCCAAGTCCAATTTCACGATTGTAGATTCTCAACCTGGCGGGAACCCCTTGCTGAGTTTGTTTAAAGTCAGTTACCTCACTACACCCTTAGATTAAAAAACTTTCAACTGCCCATGACAGAGATCTAAATAAAGAGGAATCAGTCAGCAGAAACTTCTTTTCTGGAAGCCCGAGCCACCACCATGGGACCCCAACTCCACAGTAAACATTCGGTTCCTCGCCCCAAGCCCAAACTAAAAGTCACATAGGGTGCTCGCGCTGGTGCTCAGGATCCCCGTTGCAGCCCAGCCTAACTAAACACCTCTAAATTCCTCAATTCCAACCCCCAGTTCCTGTTCACTGATCCACATAGGGATTCACCTCAAACTCTGAGCGAAAACCGAGGCCAAAAGAAACGCCCTTTATGGATCTTCCAAATCCAATCTCCACTCAAAACCTTAAAACACCACACTTACGCCTAACGAAACTAGGCTGAAAATCCCGCTCTTTTCAGATGATTCTGAAGGCATCTCCACGACATCCCGTCCTTGATGCGGCAAATTCGACGAGGCCTGCTAAACAAGGGACTTCGACCTACCGACAACACGAAAACCTAACTTTCGGCTTTCGTCACTCTCGCGCTCCGAACGACCAAACTCGAAAGAGACACCGACGTTCTCCATTCACATCACCTAGAACCCTCACGCATGCACAAAATTCTCAAAGGTTGAGAAAAGTTCACAGAATAACGCACACATCACATTCCCGGAAAGAAGGCACGTATCTACCTCAGAAAAAACGGCCTGGAACATCCAAACCCTACTTTCCCGAATATAGCTCGCCGAGCTCGCTCCACACGCAATCTGGCCTCAAAACGTCCCAAATAACTCCCAAAATATTCGCACGATCTAAGCTCGCCGCGGCCGCAATGAAAATCCTCGCAACACCATGAATCCTGCGCTCATAAGTCTCCGAATCATCGTCGTCTCTGTCCTCGGCGCCCCAATTGCGTTCCCAGATGCTTTCTACCCTAGAATGCTTACACTACCGCTCGTCTGCCAGCCTGCTCGAGCATTCACGAGCTGCCCTTCCCGGGTGGACCGCCACGGGCCGGGTGAGTACCGGGACTTACCACCCGGCCCGCGATACCAACGTCCTCGGACCCTTCACCCCGCGCTAGGGTTCCCAGGTTTCCTTGCAGGTCCGTTGGATGAAAAGTCTTCGACTGGGAATGCGTGCAATGGATGAACGAGGAGGGATGGATGAATGATAAAAGGGTAGACTGGGGTTTTCACGTTGCGGGCCTTCAGGAGGTCTCCAGCGTGGATTGGGCCAGTGATGAGTCAATGATGACGGCGATCCAGCAGTACCAATTAAATCGAATCGTGGGAGGGTGATAACATTTAATATTTGGGGCATACCTTTTGCTTTTATTTCGTATTGGGCCTTTTTGTGGGGCCTGCCTTTTGCCTTTTCCTTCCGGGCAGTCCGTGGCAATTCCTGTGTAAATTATTTCTTGCCATCGGCTGCTCATTTGTATTGATTGAAAATTTGAAATGACGTTTCCCAAAAAAAATAATAAAAACAAAAATTGAAATGACCATGATTAAATTCTTCATGTGTATAGTTGTGTCAGAAATTTAATAACTGAAAGTAATAAATTATACTTTTTGTTCATTCTTTTGAAGGGAGTTGTATTGGCTCCTAATTGTAAAAGGATCCTTTGTTAATCTAGCTTGTATTTTTGCTTTCATGTTCTAAAAGTATATGTACATGAAAATCTAATTGTAGAATAAAAAAATTGGTGAGTAATTGCACATCTACAAATTCAAATCTTCAATAAAGTTATCATTGGAGTCACTTTTCAAAAAACACAAAAGTTTTTTCCCTAGAGTTCTAAAATAATTTCTTCATCAAAAAATACTCAAAAATACTATTTTCTATGCAAACAATACAAAATTTAAACATTATTTTGTTTCTTTTACATCTTCAATTATAGAATCTTTTACTAAACTAGTATAAGAGTGTGTAGAAAAAATTTCAAAAACTTTGACTATATCAATCATAAGATATAAGCGTTTAAAGTCAAAAAACAAGCTTTTTTGGCTCTTAGCCTAACTTGATGTTGAAGACTTTGAATCTTCTCAACTTAAAATTTTGGTACAAATTGTGAATTAAATTATTTTTATGCTGAACAATTGAGTTGAAGGTTTGGAAAAAAAAAATCAACCTCCCTACCACAATCTTCATTCTTTACAAAGATGGGAGAAAAAACTAAATTGTTGATAGTTCTAAGATGGAATTAAAGCACACTAATCCAATGGTGAGATTGTTCTAAAAAACAAAATAAACCGTTAACAACTTTATCTTTTTTTAATTGTTAAAATTGAATTCATAAACAAATCAAATTCATTATTTATTTTTAAAAATTTGCCATGTTGCCCTCAAATCAAGAAGCTTCATAACTTTCATATCACTTATCCAAATAGAATGAAACAAATCTTTTTACATAGAGAAAAACATAAAAGTGATGGACCTATCAATGTAATCTCTAAGAATGACTTTTAGGATAGAATGTCCTTAATTATTGTAATAGACTTATCTTTGTAATCTCAAGGCTTCACATATTCATATTTTAAAGAAAAAGGATCACCAAGAGTGTCAAAAACAATGTTTAAAAACATAGCCAAAAAAAAAATCTATCCCTACCCATAATTTTCAATATACCCATGCTACCTACCATTGCCAACTTCCACCTAGATCACCTAAGGCAACTAAAATGGAATTTGGATCCCTCACTTCATAATTATATAATGAAAATTTTTAGTATCTTGTAACATATTTGAACTTCAAGAATTTTTTAAACTTATTTGAGATGATGTGTTTATTTAGCATTAACTACACTCCTAATCTCTTTTATTCAAAACATATCATCCCACAAAATGTTTTTCAATTAAGTTTCCTTGAAAAGCAAGAAGCCAAATCAACCCCAAATTATTTTTCATTTTCTAGACCTCTATAGATTAATTTCAAATGTTCAATACTTTTTGGCACTTTTGGGTGCACTTTTTCCAACACCTTTCTTGTCACTTTGTCAACAGTAGATATTTTCAAGACTTTTTTACACTAAAATGTTGGACAATAATTTCAACATTGTATTCACAAATTAGAGTCCAAAAAAGTGTCAAAATGTTCTAAATTCTATATCAATTCGTTTTTCTTTCTTTAGTCTCAAAAATGGTGTTGAAAAAAGTATTAGAGAAAACCCTTTTCTAGTAGTCTGGTGTAACCACCAAACATACTATACTTTCCATAGAATTCCAACCTATATAGATGATGATTGATGATTTCAAAAACAACCTATAAGGAAACTTCATAGAGGCTACACTATAAGATGGAAACTGAAATATTTCATATCATTGACCATTAAATAGTCTTGAAAGTAGACTTCATATTTATTAATTCTGCCGATGATATTTATATCAGAAATTTTGGTCGTCGGCAGAAAGAAAAAGAAAAAGAATTTAAAAGTGGGTGTGTTTGTGTGTTCGCAATGTCTCTTCCTTCTTCCATCGTCGGCGGACAAAGTACAATCCAGAACCTGATACAGAATGTGGCCTTGGAATGCATTCCTCAGAATTCTTCTCCAACTCGGGTGACCTTCTCCACATCCCACCACAAGTGGTTCTGTTACATAGACTCAAGATAGATCACCATTCCTCAGATGGACGAGTCCTGAGTAATGGGAACTTGAATGGTTCGTCCGTACTAGTGTCATACCTGCATCAATCAGGCAAAAAACAGCTTCAGTGGTACAGATACTGTACAAAATGAGATGACTATAGTAGGACTTCAAAAATAAGTTGCTAAAAATAAGAAACCGTCGAGTGCACGAACAGGAAATAAAATAAATTGGGCAGAAGCAAATTGACTTACTGGCAAAAGAGCTCGCAAAACGTACTCCAGACCTGGAACATAATGTTTCCTCTTATCGAGAACTTTGAAAAATTATGGGCATGGAAATGTGTTCACTTCACGGCGCGTTAAAAAGCGATACTAAAACTCCAAATTTACATCTTTAACACAATTGTGTCACGTGATAACTACCTGCCATCAAAAGCAATATTGCAGCTAACGTTTGCCTCTAACCTACTGCTTCTTTAGCCTCTTGAACCTCTCTTTCGCACCCAAAGGCTCAGCATCTGTAAGTTCTCTCTTGTCTCCTCTCTCATGACTCTCATCTTCTGTGGTCCTAACCTTAGCCAGGTTTCCAAACACACTGTCCGGAACAGACTTTTCAGTCACGTCCACACCTGCACCCTCTTCTTCCTCTTCGTCATCCTCAAGTCCAATCTCTTCATCGTTTGCATCGTTTTTGCCCCTCTCAAGACCTGCTGCACCATCACTCTGCGACTGAACTCCTGCACTAACAAAACCCAATGATTTCATGCCTTCTTTCGCAGAAGAAGCCATTTGTTTCTCCAGTGCCGCCATTCCATCCTCGCGCGAAACACCTGCCCCTGCTAGAGCATCCACAGCATCCTCCATGGATACCTTGCCCGTCTGTGTCTGCATAAGGTACTCGGGAAGAATAAAGTGCATCTGTACACCGCGGAACAAGAAATATCCACTGTCAGCTGTGACCAAGAAAATTGTACCTCAATCTGTGACCAACATATCATATACACATCACAACAAAGGTGCCAACATTAACAAAATCACGAGGGATATCCTCACTTGGCTGTAGCTGGCAGTTACACTTCGCTTAATGCGTAACATTTCCCGGAAAGTATCCTCATTGCCATGCTGAACTTCAAAGTCATTCCACTTGCTCCAGAACTCTGTATCTGAACGCGGGTCCGCTGACTGTGATGCATGTACATATATAGCTCGAGCTCGATCTATTTCTCCTAGATTTCGCTCAAGTTCAGCATACTTGATGCACATAGTTTTCACATCCTTGTCTGGCAGACCAGACTCAATTGCATGCTGCAGTGTTTCCCACAACTTAAAAGTCAGCAGAATATAGTTACTCGCTCAACCAGAAATAATCATAATATTCACAAAGATTTAATATACGCAACGAATCAAGCAAGTGCAAATCAGCTGCAAGACACGAACATTAGCCACATCGATAACAAAAACCAAAGAACGCACCAAAAGATGGTTGAGCCTCAATATCACCTAACACAGCAAGCTGGCATACCTCGTATATTTGCCGTGTCCTTGGCAAACCAAAAAATTCCGCTGCTCTGGCAATATAAATTTCATAAATTCCTAATTTTTCATTATCTGCAACAGCCTTGGTAGCACGCTCGTACACAGCCAGTGCATGCCTGGCGAGTCCATGGTCCTCTTCCAACTTTGCATACTGTAGATAAAGAGGTTTCGCATCTGCTTCCGGCACCTACAAAACAATTCATACTTGAGAACCAATTCTCGTGCACAGCAAGCGTCTAGCAGTAAGTTAGGAACTGTCAAGTAAGCCAGTAGGGAACACATCAATTGTGCATTCATTACTTGCAACATTACTAGCAACATTTGGGATTCATGTTTACAATATCACTAACACCTGAGATGCAGCGACGAAACGATGGACCTTACCTCTTTCAAAGCCTGTTCAAACAAATCACGTGCACGCTCTAACTTCTTCCCTCCATAGCGGTTCACGAACTTATCCAAGTACATAGACCAGATAAGGCGCACATGGGGATACTTGAATACTTGAACTCCTCTCTCATAAACTTTGAAAGCATCTTCAAAGAACTTATGCTCCTGCAGTACAGTAAAATATAAGCTGTTAGTAATAGATAGCAAAATTGAAAAATTTAGACAAAAACAATAAAGCTGTAGAAAGCAGTCCAAGAGAGAGCACTCTCAAACACAGTTCACGATCAGTCGTAATCATTGTTCACTAAGGAAGGATATTATCACCTCGAGTAGGGCAGCATAATTCAGGACAATTTGTGGGGTCATAATCTTGAGATCAAACATCCTCTCATAGATTTTGCGGGTGCTATCCAAAGTGCCCAAGCTCTCTTCCAAGTCGACGTAGAATGACCACAACTTCAGAGACTTGTGCAATTTCAGCTGCACCGGTTCCTCCCCTTGCTCAGCCACTGCAAATACGAATAAAAGATAAGTAGATGAACCATTAGTTTCTACTTTCCCGGGAATAACTAATAAAACACACTCTTGCAAAGAGGCTCTACTAGCAAAAATTGTAGAGTATCCAGCCAGAAAATTTGAGTTAAATATCCCCAAATAAATACTGTGAACTACTAGCCGCGCACCTTTTCGTTTGACAGCAACAGACGGTTCAGCTGTAGCACGCTGCATCAGGTCCAATGCACCCTTGAAATTCTTGTGCCGAAGCTCCATCTCAGCCCACTCACACCATACACTGGCAAGGTCGTCTACAGCCTTGTAATTAACCATTACTGCCTTCTCAAAAATTACTCTGGCATTAACAACATCAGCATGAGATTCGTACAGCTTGGCAAATGCCACCCATAGAGTATGAGGCTTTCCGACAGCTTTCGCAGCATCTACTGTCCTAACAGCCTCCGTGTACGTCAAGACTTGCTTTGTAGGGTTACCAGCAAACAGCTTCACCCGCTTGTGCCACTCATGAACGTTATGTGGATTTTGTCGCAGAAGCACACTGCTCACTAGCTCAGGCCGCCGCTCCATAAGATTCTCCAACCGAGCAAGGCGCAAGTCAACATCATTTTCTTCATTCAGCCAGAACGGCTTCTTGATCCATTCCTCAAACGTCGCTAGTCGATTGGGATCCAACTCAACCTCATCCACCTCTTCTATCTGCTCTCCGTCGTTACTCAAACCCGCTTGCTCCATCTTCGCGGCTAATATGCTCTCTTCAAATTGCGAATATGCATCAAAAACAATGCTGAAATCCCGCACAGTCACCACGCTCATCACTCCTTCCTCGAAAACATCTCTAGCTTTTTCAAATAAACCACACCTGATATAATAATCAGCCAGCGACGTCCACAACCGACCGACCTCATTCGTGAAACGCTTAATTCCACCACGAATGATAGCGTCAACCTGCAGACCCGAAACCTCTTTCGTGTGCGTGGTCAACAGCTGACACAAACTCAACCAAAGCTGATGTCGCGTCTTGCCTTGGCGAGAATAAAAACTCTCATCATTAAGCACCTGAGCCAACCGCTCCGCAGCTTCCTGCCAAAGCTCCGACGACTGCAAAAACTCAATAAAATCTTCCACATGAGTCGGGTCGTATTTCAAAAACCGCCGGTACACTCTCAACGAAGTCTCAATGGGAACTCCTTGCTGCGAGACGAACTTCAAATAAATCTCCCAAATTCGGTCGTGCTGTGTAACAGCGAGCGCACAGAGCGCCCGATCGAACGTCCGCCGCGTGCGCGTCAGAAGCTTCTGCTGCGTTAGGGTTTGCAAATACATAATCCACAAGCGAGGCATCTTGTGCATAGTGACCAAAGCACGCTCAAATGTGTTATTGAGCGACTCATAACTAGAGCTCGAAAGTGACAAGCCCCTCACTCCGTCCACCTTCTCCTTCAAATACGCGTGCCAGAGCTTGTAACTCCCAGGTAAAGCCCTCAGCGCACGTTCATACAACACATGCCGCTTCTTCGCTGGCGCATCGCCCCGTGCCTTCACGTAGCGCCACCATAGCTTCAAGGAGTAAGGGTTTCGTAAAATCTCCTCCTCGTAAAACAAATCCTCCTGGGAGGGATAGAGATCCACGGCCACCATCTCGTTGCTCGAACGGCCGGGCAATCGAAGAAGAGAACCCTAATGCACTCAATTCACAAAAGAAAGAAATTCTCTCGCTCTAAGGCATTGTCATGCTGGTAGACCTTCCCTTGCAAGCAACCGCTCGAGCTCAGGCGTACAGGGACGAAGCCCTTCGATCCGGAGAAAGCTCTCGGAGCTCTGAGGTTTAGGGTTTAATACTTGTCTTGGACGCTCATTCGCGCCAGTGCAAAGAACAGAATTTCGTAACACCAAATCCTGGAGGGTGGCCGGGTCACTTGTTTACCCCACCCGCCATTGTACACATTCAAATCATGAGGAAATGTTTAAATTTTTGAGAGGGACAAAGTAACTCCACTAATGTCAATGGGTCAAAATAATTTCACTATATTCTTCTTCAATCTCAATTGTTCATTGTCATGGGAATTATTTTATTTCTTTCAAGGTTAAGATATGCCCATTTGGTTGTATTGTAAGGAGCAATTGATTGAAAATCGAGTCAAGAAAATAAAATAAAAAAGTTGATCATTTTCATAAAGAAAAGGTCTTCAAACTAGTTTCGAACTTGAGAAATGGCGCTATTTTGAATTTCTCAATTTTACCTTAATTTAGAACCTAGTCACTAAGTTCTAAGCAATTGAAAAGGTTTTGATATTGCAAAAAACAAAAAGTAGGCCATTATTAGTTATGGTTGTTTGTTAAATGTATAAATATAGATTCAAGCTTTGATTGTTCACTTTTCATTCAAAATTTAGAAATGTGAGGATTTCCTTGCAATGTCATCAATATAAAGCCCCCAAAGTCCCCTTCAAGGGACTCTTGAAGGTTCAAGTAAGATAGAAAAACTAAATAGTTTTTTGGAAATATAATTTTTATTTCAATTGATGCTTGGAAGCCAAATGTATGTGAGAAGAAGCACTAAATAGGGTGGACAACAAAACAAACACAAAAATTTGGAATAATATTTTCTAAAATTTATTTTCTATAGATTATAGTTTTGTCTATGTGGAAAGATTTGATTCATTCCATTTGGATAAGTGATGTGAAAATTATGAAGCTCCTTGTTTTATAGACAATCTTAGTAAATTCTTGAGAAAATAATGTACTTGATTTATTTTTGAACTTGATTTATTTTTTTAATTTAAAAAAAATTATACATGGTTTATTTAGCCTTTTAAGAAAATCTCACCTATGGAATTAGTGTATTTCAATTCCATCTTAACCCCTAAGTGCCTATGCCTTTCCAAGTGTGTTTTTCCCATGAAAAAAGAACATGGGCTTATAGTTATCTCCATTGAAACAAAATGATTTTTTTTCAAAATCTAACCGTATGGATGTTTAAAGAGCTTGCTTATTAGTATGTACACCAATTTTGAGTGCAAAATTCCATAAGAGTTGTGAGATTATAATAAGAGAAATGTACATTTTCTATTTTTAATATGTTGTCCCTCTCCACAATGTTTCAGAAATTTGCACATAAAAGCTTTTTGGGATTAGAAGTGACATGAACAACTACAAATTGTGTTAGAACATTAAAATATCCTTTCAAAAAACTTAATATCACTTGAAACACTATTAAACTCATTACACAATCCACCTTGCAATTGTTGAGATGCAATTTTTTTAATAAGTATAATTCACAAATAACTCCAAATCAACACTTGCTTGTTTAAATTTTCAATGGTGAAAATCATGAAAACACTTTTCTCTTTCAATTGGGACCATTTTCAAAGCAAATGAATAAGTGGAAGTTTTTAGATCTCAAATCAAGTGAAATTGCTCAAAGTTGAAAAATGAAGTAAAATTAGCAAGCTTTACTCTTCCACTAACGGACATAAATGGCTTTGGAGACCTCTCAACACTCAAATATGTACCTTTTTCAGTGAAAAATGAAAGTTTTGAATAGTTAACCCTAAAAACTGCCCAAACAAAATTTCAAAACGGGCAAACGAATTTAACTGCCCACTTCAAAATGAGCCTGAAATTTCAGATTGACCATATATGGTCGATGAGGCAGTCAAGGATTAAAGCTATCAACAATTTAGTTTTTCTTTCTATCTTGTACCTACTTCAACTTAATAAATTTGAAAGAATGAAAATTACAAGGGAGAAGGATATGAATTTTTTTTTCCAGGCTTCTCAAATTAATTCTTCAATATAAAAAAAGTTTAATTCACAATTTTTAGTACAAAAAATTCAATTTAGAGGATTCAAAGCCTCATAATGATTTAGTCAAGCTAGGAACAAAAAAACTTATTTTCTTACACTATAAATACTTATATCTTGTGATTGATACAGTGAAAGTTTATAAAGTTTCTCCCATACATTTTCATGCTAGTCTAATGCAAGTCCCTATGAATAGCTCTGAAAAAACAAGTGTTTAAATTTTTATTTTTTGCATTGAAAATGATAGGTTTGAGTGGTTTCTAACAACAGAAAATGACTTTGGGACTTTAGAGGTTAAGAACATTTTCAATGCAACTCAATATATCATTTAATACTAGTAATGTTATAATCAAAACCATCTTCAATGTAATTAGCTTTAGTGTATGAATACTAAAAATCAAACATTATTCCAAAAGTGAGCCCAACAAAATTTAGAAAATAGGTAGATGTTTGTTGCACAATGCTAGTATAAGAAGATTCAATGGTTCCCAAAATGTTTTGGACACTTGCAAAAATTGCTATAGCTAATTGAGTAATTAGAGTTTTTCAACAAAATTTGTGTGTGTACATGTGTACTTAGCTCATAATTTGTGTGTGTACATGTGTCAAGTCCGCCAGGGCCGGCAGGCGGACCCTGGCGGATTCCGCCACCCCCCGCCAATAAAACAGGCCTGGCATGTGCGTGGGGTGTTTGGCATGATGGCCGGCCAACAAACAATGCAAAGTACTTAAAACCGTGGAATTAGGGTTTTCTCGATGGAGGACGATTTGAAAGTCTCGTTGCTGAGGCAGAATCCAGAGCCCACAAGCGTCGAGATGGGCACTGTGGAAGAAGACGGTGCCCTTCGGGGTCTGCAACAGCCCGCGTGGTTCACGCCTCGAAGGTAAATTATCATTCCGATCGCCGAAGCCTCAGTTTCCGAATTTTGGTGCAGAATTGGGGACATTGTCGCTTGATTCCCCTCTCGTGGAGCTCACTGATAAGGATGCGGTCGTTTTTGCGTTGATGTTCAGGCTTCTCGTGCTATTCTGCTGCATCAATTTGCTGAATTACTTGGATCGTGGAACTATTGCAAGCAACGGAGTGAACGGAGTGCCTGGAGATGCCGGTTGTTTGAAAGATGAGACCTGCTTCCATGGCTCTGGGATTCAGTACGTAATCTTTAGGTTTTCTTACAGGGAGAAACAATTTTGATTTTATTTCCGCTATGGATTCAGCTCAGGAATGAGACTTTTTGTTTAACTCTGTAATTTGGATAACCTAAATTCTAAGTTTGAAAGAGGAGCCCTGATTCTATGGCTCTGGGATTCAGTGCGAAAAGTTCTCTGTTTTTGTTTAGAGACAGAAGCAATTTTGAATTGATTTTTTGCTAGGGACTCTGCTCATGAGTGAGATTCTAATTCTGGAAGCTGGTCTTCCTAAACCTAGAGCCTATGGGATAGTTGAAATTGTTCTCCACTCTTATCTACAATGCAAACCGCGCTTGAGTCATTATATTTTCTGCTCGTGGATTTTGGAGATTCCTCAATTGCTGTTTTTGAGTTGCAGAGGCGAGTTTGGGTTGACTTATTTTCAAGATGGGATTCTGTCGTCGGCATTTATGGTTGGGCTTTTAGCAGCGTCACCTGTGTTTGCTCATCTATCAAAGACGTAAGCGCAGAATTCCAATTTCTGTTTCTCGTTTATGCTATCAGGATATTGAATGTGATAGTTTGTGCGCGTACTCATTCTCTTTCGCTCCAATAATACTGGTTCTAGATTTCTGCAGAGTTTTGTTAAATATGTCGACTATAACCAAGATTTGGTTGATCATATTATGAAAAATCAAATATTCATACGGGGCTAAAATTTATATCACTAGAGAAAATGAAGAGTGTTACATGGACTGGTCAATGAATTAAAATTAACTTCGACAAAGAAAGTCCCCACATGGCCCCACTCAAAATTGCGCAGAAAAACGCGAGGCCCAGTTTGGACCTGTTGATCTTTTGAATCTCTTGAGAGGGTTAAGGGTTGAATCTCTTGAAAATAGTTTTAACATGACTTTGCTTGTTCTAATTCATATTTAATGTGCCTCCACAGATTCCAGCCTTTTCGTCTTATTGGATTTGGTCTCTCGGTCTGGGTGATTGCGACTGCAGGATGTGGGTTTTCCGTAGGGTTTTGGTCAATCATGAGTTTCCGCATGTGAGTGTATAGCCTTGCCATGGTCTCCACAGTTCCCCTCTTCTACGTTTATCATTTTTATAGTAGAATTGCAGTTGGTTCTTCACTTGTTGCTGGTTTACTTGACTGAAATCTTGTAAAATTGAGCTACCATATTCATACTTCAGCCGCATTCAATCTATATTTTATCACACGTGGCTGCTATTCATAAAACTACGGTGATATATGTGGAGTGTCATGCATCTGGAGTTCCTTCCTTACGTTGGAACTTTATCGGCAGGTTGGTGGGAGTGGGAGAGGCGTCCTTTGTTAGTTTGGCTGCTCCTTATATACTTGATGTTGCTCCTACTACACAGGTAAACTTCTTTTAGAAGATCTATTAAAGTTTGCTTTAGAAGCTGTCATGTTTCAGTAGCTACTCATAAGGGTCTAATTTTGGTTGCCTCATTGTAGTATGAATGCCTGAAAAGGATCCTTCCACTTTTTCCCCCCTTCACAAACCCCCTCTCGATTCTGGATATCCCATGCTTGATTTTCATTATGCAGAGTGATCATGAGAGCTATTTATAAAGTGTCATACTTCTTATTATGAACTACAAAATAAGATGTGGCTATTGTATTTGCAGCGTTCTTCATGGATGTCCGTTTTCTACATGTTTATACCAGTGGGATATGCTGTGGGCTACGTCTATGGAGGACTGGTATGTGTTTTGCCATTTACATTTTACCACCTGAGTTTGTGTGGCTGTGGCAATTCACTCCCATACAAATATGGGATTTTTGGTGGAACACCTTCATTACTTTTTCACATTTTTCATGTCTTGAAGTTTATTACACTGAACTGTGTGTCGCTGTTCATCTCAGAGGCCAGATCTCCTACTTTGATATCCCTGTTGATCATTAGCTATCTGGTTTCAAATTATAGCTATAGGTTTTTGTCGACTTGCTTTCATTGTAGATTCGGGGTTTTATACTTGCAGGTCGGAGGAGCACTGGGCTGGCGGGCTGCATTCTGGATTGAGAGTCTACTCATGCTCCCCTTAGCAGTCTTTGGTTTTGTGACTGATCCAATTTACCTGAAAGGTTTGTATATCCTTCTCTTATGAACCAAATGCATTGACTCCTAAGACGCTGGTTCTTTATAGTGCAGCCAGGTTTGTATAGCGTATCAAGCCCTTTCAACTCTGTATACCCGGATATTCCTAGTGCGTCACTTGTTTTTTTCATGTACTCTCAGCTATTCCTTCGTTGTGTCTTCCTCGATTGAGTTCTGATTGGTTTTGTAATCACCAAATTCAAGTACATACAGCCCTTGACATATTTTCTGTGATGGAAACAGGTAGCTTGGACAAGCTCGAAGCAATTCCACAGTCTGACACAGAAGCTCCACATATGCCACTTGAAGGTTTATCTTCCGTCCTTGATGCTATCTTTTATATTCCGTATAGTCGTATACAATCTTAAGGGTTTCCACAGGCCTTAAAATCTATTTGCAGTGTTGAAATGATATCAATTTTATGTTCTCTTATGGTCTTAAGTTTTCCAACAAAGTATGTTTCAGGTGTTCGAAAGTTCAATTTATCAGTCTGACACAAACTATGTCAAACTTTGATTTATTCAATTTAAATTGAAGTTTTTGAGAAACAACTTGCAAATTTTTCATTACTTTTGTTCTTTATCATTTTTTTGACTAACATCTTAATTTCCAGATGGGGTGACTTCAGATCTCCATGAGCCACTTGCTGCTGCTGATAACAAAAATAAGTGAGTATGCCGATGACTCTGGCCTTCAAATGCATGCATCGTGAACACGCCCTTCCTGCAATCTTTGTGCTGTTGTATCACTTAAGCTACTTATGTTATGAAGTCTGTTGGGAAATTTTCTGTGAAATTGTTGTAGGACTGCGACAATTATGGCCGGTGGTCTTTTTAGTGATGTACTGGAGCTGTCGAAGTGCAAGGTTTACTCAACAAATGTTCTAGGTCAGTTCGATCAAGTGTTAATTTAGGGGGTTGTTGCTGGTTTGTGTAACCGTTTTAAAGTTTGAATGACTTCTTGTAACTTGTTCTGGAATCGTATCTGAAAGTTGCTAGTGTTTTTCAGGATTGCATGGACTATGAGCTCTGATATTTGAAGTTATGGATTTCATATTGCAGGTTACACTGTTTATAACTTCGTGCTGGGTGCATATGCATATTGGGGGCCAAAGGCAGGTCAAGCAATATTCAATATGGTAATGTCCTGAGCTTAAAGCTGTAATTGGGAGTGAGAATCCATGGCAGGAAATGTGTTTCGTGCTTTTTTCATGCTCATTTAGAAATGGACAGCTTGGATAACCCAGCATGATGCTTCTGACCTTCTGCTGGACTTGGTGAATGAGCAGGAAAACGCAGATGTGGTATTTGGAGGGGTCACAATATTAGCTGGTATCGTGGGCACGTATTGCGGTGGTATCTTTTTGGACTACATAGGATCTACTCTTCGAAATTCGTTCAAGGTGTGCGTTTTTACCTGTCTGGGAGCTTTTCGACGTTTATCCGACCGATTTCTTAGAATATACAGGATATTTTAGCATAATTTTCTGGGATTCTGATTATCCTAGAAATGTAGTGTATGTGGTAATTTCGCTATTCACTCATTAGCAGATGGTCTGTTGTCATGCTTTGGCTCTCTTGTTCACAGTACCGGTGGTCAATGTTGATGTAGTTATTATAAAATATTCTAATCAGCCTTTGTTTGGACTTTGGGTGTAGTTGCTTGCAGTGGCAACAGCAGTGGGCGGGATTGGTTGCACTATAGCATTTTTGTCACCAAGCTTGACCGTATTTATTATTTTCTTGGCAGTTGGCGAGTTCTTCCTTTTTGCAATTCAGGTTGGTAACTTGACTTGTCATTGACCAATGATGTGCAGGTGATGTAAGCAGATGTTTTATGGAATATTATTGGATTGTGCTAATTCACTCTGATGAATTTTTATGATGGGTTTGCTAAATCTATCTGTGTGGTGCAGGGACCCGTAAACTTTGTCTCTCTTGAGAGCGTCAACCCTAATTTACAGGCTTTAGCCATGGCCATATCTACAGTTTGCATACACGTTTTTGGAGACGTGCCATCAGCTCCTATCGTGGGTCTTTTCCAGGTATATGTTCTTTTCCACTTCTGTAGTGCTATCTCTAGACTTGTATTCGTTCCACTAATGCGACTTGTGAAGGTAAGGTCTTTTGCTAACCGTAAGTGCTCGAATGGTCAAAAATGACCGCTTCCATGTCTAAAAGACTTGAAATATATCATTAATAGTAGGTGACAAATGTTCCAATAGAAAGAAGAAATTATGTCGTGCATTTTTGAACGATAGGAATACTTTTGGGTAACCAAACTATTACTACTTTCCAAGGCGGATTTTCTATTTTTAGATTCGACTCTTTGGCGGGTTGAGTCTATTAGCACCTTATGCACTTACTGAGGCTCTTGTTATCAAATACAGGATTGGCTTCACAACTGGCGCTTGACTACCATCATTCTAACATCCGTATTGTTCCTTGCTGCTGCCATTTGGGGAACCGGTTAGTACACTTGTCTTCATTACTTGTGCATTCTTGTGCTCCTCGCAAGCTCATAAGCTCATCTAAACATGTTTTTTGTTCAGTGATTTTGTTTGTTGTGATAGTTTTGATTACTCAGCACCGCTTTTTTGATGCACATGGTTTTTCTTGCTACAAGACACTAGAGGCGCAGCATATGGAATGGTCATCAAAGCTTCTTGTAATTGTGGTTGGTCTCATGCAGTTAATTATCGTCTCTATTATATCCTTCGAGTCATTTGATTGTCAAATCTTATACATCCTGTGAAGAATTCATTCGTAGTGGTGCCTGAGATATGCACTCCTGTGGGGTGTTTTTCAGGGACGTTATTCTTGGTTTTGGATAAGGAGACGGATGAGGCTGAGTCCCATGAAGCACCGTTGCTGACAGATGAATGATGGAAATGATGTAACTTCGTGTAAATATATGACAACTTGTCATTGTTTTCTGTTAAATTACAATTGATTTGTGTAGGATCTTTACTGGAATCGGTTGATTAGGCTAATTCTTTTAGACCGACTTGAGGTTGGACTCAACCAAGCCGTTTATGGTGTTGCATGCAACGTTTGGCTGATATAAGCTGATACGAATCCATTGGTCTTTTTTTCCAATCAACATTGAAATAAGGAATTTCTCCTTAAATCGCTGAATTTAGAAATACTGAGGTTGGTTGGTCGGAAAAGAAGGGTATAAATTTTATGTAAGGTTCAAGGAGAAAAATAGAGTTTAGTCAAAGTCGTTTTGTAATTGTGAATTATATATGAATTTTCAAAGTCATTGTGGGTGCCTCTCGAAACCAAGCAATAGTCTCTGCTAAACCCCTAAGTGCTCAGTGCTCCAAAGGCCGTATTTTGGATATTGAACAATGTGCTTTGGAAACACATTTCATCCACATTACTTCTCTTTCATCCAATCTAATGTTTAAATATTCAAAATTCAGCCTTCCTTTACAATCACTTTGATGAAAATTGAGTTGAATACTACATTGGTATAAAAGTATGAGAAAAAAGATGCAAAAATTGCAAAAAAGATTTGGGCATTGAAGGGTTAACCCATAAATGCTTGACGCACCAAAATTGTTGTCAAAGAAACTTTGAAGTTCAATAAAACCTTACCAAATTGCTATTTTTAGTAGTTTATATTTTTGAAGGTTTTTTTTAGTAGTCTAGTTTTGGAATCAATAATTTAATTTTGAAAATGAATGATTATGATTTTTCTATCCAAGATTTAGTGCAAGGATACCCATTGGAATCTTAATTTTCCATAGTGTTGAGGACTCTTGAAAATGAGCCTCAAATACACTAGATTTTGGAGAAAAAGTCACACTAGAAATTCATTTAAATTAATTGTAGAGTAGATTTTCAAAAGTCATAAATTAATTGGGGTTATGCTTGTTAGGCCCTTCAACATCATATTCTTTTGGTGACCAATTTTTTAGATTTGACATGCAAAAAGGGAGCTCAAAGATTTTTATAGTTTTAACTCCCTCATGATCAAACATTATAATCTCTCAATCTTTGAATGATGTGTTTTCTTTTCCTATATGATCTCTAACATGTCTAGTTTGAATTTGTAAGGTTACAATTCAAAAAAATTGATTCAACTTATCACAATGTTGACTTTTTGTTCAATTTAGAGCAAATTCCAAAAAGCTCAAAATAGGCCTTGGGCATTTAAGGGTTAAATAATCCTCCCCTAAACTCGAGGTTACATGAAAAGATAACTATCAAATAAGTTTTAATGAATCAAATCCTAATATTTGATTTTTGATTTTTATGGTTTATATTATTACTAAGAAGATAGTTTTCAATCACAACTAAAATTTAAATAGTTATTCCATTTGTCTTAAAGCTTGTCCTTCATGTCTTCTAATTTTTATTCTAGGTTGTATTTAAATATTGATTGAATTTGATATTTTTTTGGAATGAAAAAAAGGTATGACTTTATGCATACTATGGACATTGAGCTGCCTTCTTCCAAAGTTGAGATATTGGTTGAGCTCTTGTAACTCCAAATCTCAAAGATGGGAAAGTTTTTTTTTCTTCCACCTCAAGATGCTAGAAAGAATTTGATTCTATTTTGAAGCTCGTATATGTAAAAGTGAGACCAATCCAAGATTATTGTGTAACCCAAAGAGGTATAGGTGGGATCAATAGAACTAAATTCTACGCAAATAATGTAGTTAGAATTCAAAGCCAAACATAACTTAATTTGAATTTAAGTAGGTTCTACATATGAATTGGAGGTCTTACCACAAATTGAGTTTGAATGACACTTTTGAAACCACGTAGAATGAATTAGAATTGTGCTTCAAGGGTTACTATGGCTCATTTTACTATCCAATGGAGTTAACTTTACAAACCCTACCATAGCTTATAGACAAGTCAACTTACTTGTGTCTCAATCAACCAATATTTTCTAATGACATGTTTGTGCATGGAGGGCCAAAAAAGAAAATTCAATTTGACTACAATCCATGCAATCATGGATTGTTGACATTCCAAAAAAATAACAAGTTGAATCAAAATTCAATTGCAATCTAGAATAATACTTGAAAGATGGACCAAATAAAGTGAATCAAAATTTAAATGCAATCTAGAATAATACTTGAAAGATGGACCAAATAAAGTGAATCAAAATTCAATTCAATCTAGAATAATACTACCTTTGTTTCTAAAAGAGACCCATGTTTCCTTTGTAAAATACAAAGGAAACACAAGTCTTTTTCAGAAACAGAGGGAGTACTTGAAAGGTGGACCAAATAAAGGACAACATTTCAAAATTTATAGGCTATCTATAATGAATATAGAAATTTAGGTTGTACTTTCAATTGGAGGATAGAAGCATGCTTCTAAGGCTTGAACCCATGTTGGAATATGGATGAAACCTCCACGCCATTTTTGATTTAAAAACATGTTTATAGTTTGTGTTTATGTTTGACTTAAAACTCAAAGTCTAAGATTATTTTGAAGCTTTTAAGTCAAGTAGAAATTAGAGTTAGAAAGCTTCATCTTCCTAGATATATCCAGTGGAGAAGAAATCATTCTAAATGATAAAATTAAATCTTATGAACAAAAAATAAAAAGTGCTAACATATATTAAATAGGATATTCTAATTTTTATTAACCCTTAAACGCTTCGATGTTCATATTCTGGACGATGAACACAGGGCTTGGAGGCACTATTTCATCCAACCACCTTCTCATTCATCCAATGTAACACTTGAATCTTGAAAAGACAACCTTCTTTTATGTCCAATTTCATGAAATTTTGGTAAATGATATTATTGTACAAAGATATAAGCAAAAATGTGTCAAACTTTGAAAAATGATTGAGGCATTAATCCCTAAAGTCCCAAGGCCATTTTTCTGTCAAAAACCACTCAAAACTGCCATTTCTACTGTGTTAGTCCAAAAAAACAAAAAACAAAACTTTTTTTGGAATTGAACCGTAGGATCTCAAACTTTACTTGTTTTAGATCATGTGGTAAAAATTTCATGAAGTTTGGCCGTACATATTGAGAGATATGAGCATTCAAAGTTGAAAAAACAATTTTTTTTGAACAGTGGACTGCAATTTTAGATGACTTTGATCTCTATTTGTGGAAAAAAATTACACTGTGGAGTTTGAATTAAAAATTTATTGTGTTGAAGAATTGAGTTGGGAGTCTAGGAAAAAAATTTCAAAAAATAACAACTTGATTTTCATACTTCAAAGAATTGTCAAGTAGAAGTAGGTCCAAGATTGAAAGAAAAACTAAATTGATAATAGCTCTTAGATGGGATTGAAATACAATAATCCCAACGGTGAGATTGTTCTAACAAACAAATTTAACCTTTTCAAAAAAAAAAAAATTGAAAAAATTTGAAAATTGCATTCTGAGATGAATCCTACAAGTTTGTTTTTTCCATAAAGATGCTTAGATTGGCCAAAAAATAAGATTGTTTATAACTTTCACATCACTAATCAAAGTGGAATGAATCAAAGCTCTAGATGTAGACAAAAACATTATCTTTGAGAAAAAAAAAATTTTAAAATTTATTTTGAATTTTTGCAATATTTTTTGTGCTGCCCGCTGAGTTCAATTTCAGGCTTTTTGTGGTATAACTTTTGCTTCCAGGCACTGATTGAAATAAAAATTATATTCCCACAAAGCTTATCATGTTTTCTATCTTCAAAAAAAGTTTCAAAAAATTAGGGTAAAATTTCAGCCCATAGGAACCTGCCCGAATTCCAAATTGTCCCCCAAGGGGACAATGGGACTTTAGGGGGTAAGGGGTTAACCAAATCATTGTTTAACCAAATTTAACATAAAATAACACCACCAAGGGCACTTCCACTTTCTACAATTGGAATCTCTGTCTATTCTTTCACATTTGCAGATAGAGAAATGATGAAAATAGAGTATACTTTCAATTATGATAATACACCGGTAAGAAATCAGCACGCAAAAAATTGGATGAAATCCATCCGTTTCACAGAATAAAGACGAACTGTTTGACCATTAAAAAGCCCTCATCTCCTACCTTAACAGGGTACAGGTAGAACAACACACTACGGTATATGCCATCATATTAATCTTTTACATCCCCATGAATATTTCTGGCCAACAATGTCCAACACAGCTACAAATTCGCAGAAATATGATCGCAGAATGAAGTACTCGAGCTCTCAAATACACGAAAGGAATTACTGCCAAGGAGACTTGACAAAGATAGGGAATGGTCAAGCGTTGCACGCAAGAATCAATTCTTATACAAGAGCTGGCAATGATATGCCTTAAGTTCTGAATTCTAAAGATTGCATTTTGTACATAAAACAAATTATGAAACAGGACGGCAAAACCCTGGATTCATGAGAATATATAACCAGTGGCCTTTTGTTGTGGAGCTCGATAAAATAACTGACGGAACAGTATTTCACATTATTGCGAACCTGAATTCAACCTCAATAATCTGATGCAGTTCTTGAAGTCCAGTACATCAAGCCACTGCAGGAAGCAGGAAAACCAACATGTGAGTATGAAATATAAATACAGGTAGACACACAGGACAACAAACCAAGGAAATCAGCAGATGGCGACGTCCGTCTTCCACAGCCTGTATTCTCTTAAACAGGAGAAGACAAAGTCAATTATTACCAAACCATTGGAATAAGCTTTACCTGCAAAGGCAAAAAAAGCATTGCAAGACACCGGCAATGCCCGTCCAGGTAGAGGGAGTGGTTGGCAGTAGTGCATCTTGCACCAGCATGCCCACAGAACCCGCCAATGAGGTAAATGCAATAACGTAAGCCAGAAACAACCACGTTCTAGACCTGCAAGAAACAAACAAGCAACCATCAACAAGCATTCTTGAAAGAATGCTCTTAACACCTTGGTCTCATCACTGATTCAAAGAAGAATCAAGGTTTGAATCCACTAACAGCTTCTTCGACACGGATTCTCTTACACCAATCATGAAACGATTGTAGGAAGGCGTATTCACTACCACTACAGTGAGTCGTCAACACTGTGCTACAATTAAGGGAAGCAGTAGAAGCATGCCCAGTCTCCCGAAACATGACACCCAGACCTAATTGAATACCATTTGTACACAAGGTATAGTTTTCCACCGACACAATTACTTGAGCTCCTGCCTGTGCTGCCCTATTGAATTCCCTGAAAGGATTTCCAAGTACCATGCCCAACGCGATCCCAGCTGCGACCAAAACTCATCCAACCAAGAGTGCTTACCGGCAGCCTTCGTTGTCATCAAAGGGAGAGTAGTCCGTAAGTTCATCTCTCCGCACACCATTGAACATCAGCGCAGCAATGGTTGCAAATATTCCTGCAAAATTCAATTCTCTTTCATCACAACCAAGGTATACCAAAGCTCACAATTTCACACCCTCCGATTACAAGGATCGACACATCAATTCATTCCGTAAGAAAACCTAAAATCGGGTGAGGCCAGTAGACCCCATGACGAAATCCTCTGAAGCGGCATAATTCCGAAACCCTAATCGATTGGACACAAAAACATTCAACCCACCCCCACCAACCCCAAATCCTGCGAAAACCTCAAAATTTACTCGAATCTGTCCCGCAAACCCCGAGAAAACCCCCTCTGGACCGGCATAATTCCGAAACCTTCATCGATTGGACAAAAAAACATTCAAACCCTACCAAATCCTGCGAAAACCTCCAAATTTACTCGAATCAGTCCCACAAACCCCAGAACATAGAAAGGGAGGAATTAATTGGGTGCATAGATCTTCGAACCCGGGAGGTAATGGAGGAAGGAGACTTTGATGTCGCTGCACACCACGGCGTCCACCCAGAACCACCACCCGCCTCCGAAGACGGCCCCCGCGAGGCCCGGACCTAACTTCATCCAAAGCTCCGGCAAACCCATCGCAACACAATTCACCACAAGGGACTTGTTGGTGATGGTGATGCTTCTTCAATTCGGCTTGCGCTCGCACTTGCACTCCCACTCGCACTCGCAATCGGCGACCACGGAGTCCTTGGACTTGATCGTCAACAGCCCGGGTCTCTCGAAAGCCCTCAACACGGTGGATGCTCGGGCGTATCAAAAGGTCCGAGGGATGGATGTCATCCTAAAATCATCCAACTGCCTGAGCATTGGAGGCAGGAAGGCACCAAATTTTGGTGTCGGCAATACTTTGAAGTTAAAAAAAACCTAACCAAGTTTCTATTTTTAGTAGTTTGTGTTTTCAGAAAAATTCTTTTTGAAGTCTAGTTTTAGCATTGAAAATCTGATTTTGAAAATGATTGATTATGATTTTTCTTTTCAAGACTTTGTGGAAGGGTGTCCATTACAATCTTGACTTTCTGTAGTGTTGAGGGCTCTCACAAATGAGCCTCAAATACACTAAATCTTCGAGAAAAAATCACATTAGAAATTCATTTAAAAAAATTGTAGAGTAGGTGTTGAGAAGTGATAAATTGATTGGGATTGTGCATGTTATATCCTTTAAGCTCGTTTTTTTTGGTGACCAACTTTTTAGATTTGACTTGTGAAAAGAAGATTGAAAGACTTTGTAGTTTTAATAGCCTTGTGATCAAATATTATAATCTATCAATCCATAAGTAATATTTCTTCTTCTTTTTTCTATGTGATCTCTAAAGTGTCTAATTTAAAAAAAATTGATACAACTTAGCAAAATGTTGGCTTTTTGTTCAATTTAGAGCAAATTCCTGTAAGCTTAAAAAAGGTCTTTGGCATTTAAAAGTTATGCTTGTAATGCACGCATTAGCCCAAAAATAGTCGATAGATGGCTTTCCAAATTACTATATCTATAGGTCAGGATTGATGAAAAATAATTATTTTTAAGAATATTAAAAAAGAAATTGAATGAAAAAGAGAAATTGTGGAATTTATCAAGAATTAAATGACCAAGTTGTAAAAAAAGAAAATGTCCACTATTAGGCAAAAAGTCCAAAGTAAAAGCCAAAGACCATCTACCATCTAAAATTTTTTGGATGGCAAGTGCAAGAATTTCTTCATTGATATTTAATGAGGATGAAGGGTTGAAAAGTTGTTTTATAATCAAATTCAATGTTCATCATGACCCCTTGAAGGATATGGGATTAATTTGAAGATGAAAGCTTGACCTCTCATTGTTAAAACATAGGAATTATGCTCAAAGTAGAACCTCATACCTCACTTTGGCATAGTAGAATAATCCTTTTCAAAAAGCTTTGAACTAAGAAAAGTTGAGAAATAAATCTATATTTCATCTTCAAAAACACTATTTGTGATTTTGAGCCTCCAAAAGAAAGATATGGACATAATCAGAGGGGATGTTTGAAAATGTCAAAGAAAGTGTTCCTAACTAAATTTTTGATTGGAGGCTTGAAATCTCAAACAGCCTTTTGGAGATGAAAGCTAAATTGATTTTCCACATTAACTTAATTCAACATTTTTGAAAAAATTTATTCTACATTGCCAAAATAAGGTCTAAAATTCTATTTTAAACACAATTTTTGCTTTGGTCTTAACTATGAGTGGTTGAGATCCTACTAATCTTAACTATTTACATATCCCCACATGGGTTGTTTTACCTCCTACCATCCAATTTGTATAAAGAGCTTGTTTTTCTCTACTTCATATATACATTTGAATAAATAGCTTTTTGTACTAGTTGCTGAAAATTTTGAATTTCCTTTGAATATAATGTCGAATTTTCAAAAATAAATGCTAAAGCTACTTTGGGAACTTTAATTAATAATTTGGCATTGATATACTGACTTTGACTTGTGGTTAGAATACTGCAAAGATGAAAAATGCACCTATTAGTCTAGAAATTGAATCATTAATTTTTATAAATCTTGCCTTTCAGGTTTAATTCCTAAGAAATCGAAGAGGAAGCTCAATATAGATTTTGAGATATAATGACAAATTGAATTGTGACATGAGAAGAATTCATACATAAGATCTTCATTTTTTTTCTTGTCCCCATCTAAATTCAATTGTTACTTTGTAACTTTGTACAATAATCAAGAAGTACCAAGTGATCACCCTAGTTGCATTGTTGAAGAGTAGACATTAATTGCTTTTTTAGTATACTTAGATGTATTTCACTCATTTCATGTAGTTCTAGCCATTACATGGGATTCAACCCTTTGGGAGGGCTATTTTAGGCAAGTTCCTTTTGCTGAAAACCAGCTTGTGTTGTCAGAAAAAAAAATTATTAATTTATTTTTAAAAATTTAAAAATATTAAAACAAAAAATAAAAAATAATTTTTAATGTTTACTGATGTGGTCGTCTCTCAATGACATCAACATCCTATGTGGCGGAGTTCCCAGCGTTTGGGAACGTAGAGGAACTCACAGCCCTCTATTGCTGCAGAATCCCATCTAATGACAAAGTTCTTAAAAACATTCGAAATCCACCCAATGGATGTTGACTCCTTTAGGGATTTAGTTTTTAAATTTCTTTATGAATCTCGTTGAGAGTCAAAAGGGGGATTGAACATCTTCTCCATCCATGTGCATTTTTAGGACAATGTATATAACCCCTAAAGGTTAGAGACTATGTTTTTACCAAAACTGCTTCAAAATTGCCATTTCTGATACAAGCACCAAATTTTAAATGAAAATTTTTTGGCCCTATGTAACCATAGAATTTTGTAGTAAAATAGTTAGAAAAGATGTGGAAAAATTTTCAAAATTTTCCACCGTGTAGATTGCAAGATATTATCATTTGAAGTGACAAAAATCATTTTTTGGGCCCTATGAAAATACGGGTAGTTGCTTTTTCACAAGGTCACATTTGTATGAAAAAATGTCCAAAATGGTGGTTACTGTTTGGGTTCATTCCTCAAGTCAAGTTGGCTACATGCTTGAAATTTTTTAAATCATTTGGAATTGCACAACATATAGGAAAAAAATAGTAAGTAGAAAGAAGTACAAAGTGATTGAAAACACTAAATTGTTAAGAATTTAATTATAAAATTGAAAAAATTTCAATTGCAATGGTGGTAATGTAGTAATAAACAATCTACATTATATATTTTTATTTTTTTCAAAAAATATAAAAAATAGAGTTAAATAAAGAACTTCAATGTTTATTTTCGAGTAGGGAATACATGACTACCTACAAACTAGAACACCTCATAACTTTCATCTCATAAATCAAAATGGAATGATTCAAAGCTTTCCATGCATATATATAAATTTAGGAAACAAATCTCAGATTTTTTTTCTTCTTAAAAAGTGATTTTTAAAGAAGTTTTTTGGACTACCGAGGTTGCCTCCCGACTACTGAAAATTACAGATCATGAAGTAACTTTTTAACCACGTAGTCAAAAGTTATGAAAATTGTTGTGCCTTAAAGCTACTCCTTGGGTACACATTGTGTGAAAATTTCAAAAAATAAAAATAAAAATTCCGTCTATAATGAATTATCCAAAATCGCTATGTTGCCAAAAAACGGTGTTTGGTCCTTTAGAGGATAAGTAAATTATGAATTTTAAAAGTATTGAAAATAATTTTGCCCTTAAAGAACTCTAGCCACTCGCATGTATAAACTATTTATATTTTAGACAAGATGTTCAATGTTCATCAAAACCATCTAATAATTTAGACCAAAGGATTTTGCAAACGGCATGTCACAACTAGACATAGATACTTTACAGATTCCATCAAAAACCCTTGAGTCCCATAACGTCCGGAGCTAATATATAGGCTGGCTAACATACTTTGCCCCTATAACATTGGCTTACTTTTTGAGGAAAGTCATATTTAAATTTCCTCATATACATTATAAATGTTGTCTTTCGGTCCATACATTTCTTATCCTTTTGATCCAAAGCTAGTAAAATCAATGTAAAATCCCTTATATTGTAGCCAAGGAGTACTAGCATGTGAACATAGAATCTATGAGCCTAGGAGTCTATATATTTATAGACACTTTCTAAGATTATAAGTGTTTATGTTATAGGTATTTAAGTTATGGGTACATATGTTATAAACACCTTCAAATGTTTAAAGGTACATACTTACAACTAAGTTCAAGGCTTGTAGGCTCACATCTTTGCACTCACGTGCTAGCATCATTGTATTGCAACTCATGGCATACATACTATATATTGACTCATGATGCCACATACTAAAATCATTAGGGAAGATTTCAGCCTTCAAGAGAGTATGAGTTACCCAAAGTTCCCGAACTCTAAGAACTTTATTGTAAAATTAGCTGATGTGACAAAGAGATTGCCATGTCAGATATTATTATTTTATTTTTATTTTTATTTTAAATAATAAAATTTAAAAAAAAAGAAAGTATTTTTTTAGTTTTTTTAAATTTTAAATTCTTTTAATATTTTAGTTTTTTAATTTTTTTTAATAATGTGATTGTACAGCCACTGTTCATAGCAAGGGGAATTGGACTGAAACAGTTTCTTAGAGGCCAAAATCTCCGAAATGTTTATTGGTTCATTACACAAATTTGTGACTTATAAAGTGAATGAAAAATAGGGTTGGAAAATTTAAAAGTTCTTTCTTAACTTAGTTGTAAGATAGGTTTAATAGAAAATAATTTTCAAAATAGATGTTGACATTTTTAGAGAATGAACTTTTCAAAAAAAAAATAGTAGACGACATTTTTATTTTTAGTATTTTTCCTTTATTTTCCAGGAAAAAAAAATTCCAAATTGGTCCTACTTAGCTTGCCCTAAACTTATGATATTCTTGTTTGTTTATTTCTAGTATTTTAGATAAGAATAAGTTAACTTACATTCATAATGCCAACTAATTATGTTGATGTGTCAAACTTATAAAGAACTAAGAAGATGGATTTATTTATAATTTTTATAAAGCTAATACCCTCTCGAATACCCTTTAAGAAGGTTAGTTTCAAACAAAAATTAAGTATTTTTTGAAATGTCTAAATTAAAGTTCTCAGATATTATAAGTGAAATGTCTAGAAGATTACAAGAATTTTTTGTCCATATTGCTTGATGTTTGAATTATATAAGAAACTACAAAGAGTAATATCTTCAATTTGTTCACCAAACCTAATTATAATCTTGAGAAATTTGTTGCACAAATTTTTTATTAGACTTCATAGTAGGGTTGCCATATTTCTTGGAAGTTTGTATACAATATAATTTTTTTTAAACTTAATCATTCACAATTTCGTGTTTTTTAAGCTCAACACTTTGGCGGCCATTTCAACATAGTAAAATAACTTTTTTCACAAAACTTTGATATAAAAAAAGTTGTAAGGTCCACCTAATTTTCATCTTCAAATCTCATTTTGTAATTTTGAGCCTCCAAAAAAAAGTTATGAAGAAATTTCAAAGAGGTATATTTGAAAATGTCAAAGAAAAGGTCCTTTCCAATCTCTCTAAAAATTGTTTTTATTTTTTTATTGGAAGTTCAAAATTACAAATAGATTCTTGGAGATGAAATTTAACATGATTTTCCAACTTTTCATAAATCAAATTATTTAAAAAAAAGGTATTCAACTATGCCTAAGTGAGGTCTAAAATTTTACTCCAAACACAATTATTGTTTTTTGACAATGAACACTCGAGCTATCATCATTTGAAGGTTTATGATGGACAATGGATTTCATTGTAAAAATGACATTTCCCACCTTTCATGCTCAAAATTATCAACGAAATATTTACTTCACATTGCCATCAAATTATTTATTTGTGGTAGATGGTTATATGCCAATGGTATTGATACTTATTTTCTTCTTCACGATGTGTAGATGCATTTTTGGGTTGAGGACTGTGGAGAGGAAACAGTCACTTTTGTGAAAGACTACAAAATATTATACTCCAAGTTTGAACGACTAATAACTTGAAATGACCCAATTATACCAAATCAATGCCTAGATCAACTAAAAACAACTCTTTCTATACCACCTAGACCTTTTTATCTTTGTCAAAGGTATTATGTTTTTATGAGCATTGTTACCAACACTAGGTGAAAACATACCATTTGAGTCCCAATTGCACACTCTAAGGTAGGAATACCATAAACGGTTAAAATAAGCATTTCAGCTTATAGGATTTGGGAAATTCATTGAGAAATTGAGCTCAATGTGTGCAAAAGTAAGGATGAGGAAGAATGCAAAAAAGAAAGAATTTTTTTCTCCAAGAATGAATATTTTATACAATATAAATGTAGATTCTTCATTTGGACCCCATTCTTGTCTCAAAGCTTCACCTAAAATGGCTACCTTTAGAACTTGTTCCTAATCAAGTGTGAGCCAATCAAATCGAATCTTATTCAAATCAACTACAAAGCTAACTATTGTTGATTTTAGAACACCTTGTTGTGCCATTAGAGGGGGGCACCATTTTTAGTATTCTTGCCTTAAGCAATAAAAAACTACTCCGTACATTAAAATGTAACAAAATTGAATTCGATCCAAAAAAAGAGCTTTGAGTTCTAGTCCATCATTGAATCCAAAAGAAGAGCTCCAAATTGCAGTCTATAATGGGTTTGCTTACCTTCAAGTAGATTAACCCCTAAAGGACCAAGGCCATTTTTCTATCAAAAACTACTCAAAACTGCTATATCTGCTGCATTCATCCAAAAAAACAATTTTTTAAGAATTTAACCATAGGATCTTGTAGTATACTCGTTTAGGATCATGTGGTAAAAATTTCATGAAATTTGACCGTATAGATTGGAAGATATTAGCATTCAAAGTTGGAAAAAAAAAATTGAACATTGGCCTACAATTTCAGATGACTTTGACTGCCATTTGTGAATTTTTTTGCACTATGGAACTTAAATTAAAAAGAAAAAGTTGTTGAAAAATTGAGTTGAAAGTCTAAATTTTTTTTTTTAATAAAACCCCGCTTGATTTTCATTCTTTAAAAAATTGTTTAGTAGAAGTAGGTTCAAGATTGAAAAAAAAACTAAATTGTTAATAGCTCTAAGATGAGATTGAAGCACAATAATCTCAACGATGAGATTGTTCTAGCTAGAAAACTTTACCTTGTCAAACAATTTTTTTTGAAAAATTGTGAAAATTACATTCAAAATTCAATTCTATAAGTTATTTTTTCAAGAAGATGCTCAAATTGCCCCCAAAACAAGATTGTTCATAACTTTCACATTACTAATCCAAATGGAATGAATCAAAGCTTCACATGTAGACAAAAATATGATCATTAAGAAGAAAGTTTTAAAAAGTTTCACTAAAAATTGAGATCATAGAAACGTGCACGAAATTCATTTTGTCCCTCGAGGGGACAATGGTCCTTTAGGGGTTAAGGTGAAGACACCCAAAAGCGTTCCCATACCTATTCATATATATTCTAAAGTGCCTCTTAATGTGTCCTTCAAATGCTTACCTCTGATTCGCTAACGCATTTGAAGGACATTTAGTAACTACTGATTTTTGCAGATATCGGTTTAGGGTCCACCTTTGTAATAGTTTCAGGGGTCTAGGGATCTAACACTTTGAAAAATCATAGAAATTACATACGACATCCAAAAAATCTAATTTTTCTTTTGATATTCATGGGTTTCTTTTGCTAATACTACAAAAATATCATTTTTAGGAAAAGGTGCCTCCAACTATTATGAATTGCTTATATAGACGATTTTGGGTGCTTCCACCTTATTGCTTGTTGTTTGGTGAACAAGTTTACATTTGGAGTGCGGTTAGACATCCCGGACAAAAGTGCTACGCTACACTAATAATGTTAATTAGTGTTTGTAACACTAATTACGAACTTGAAGACTAAATGTCAATTGAATCAATAATGTGTACACACTAAATCTCAACTTGAACTTTAATTGCCATCGCCCATGATGTTTTATACCTTCCAAATTTTACAAAGTTGATATTTAGTGTTCATTGAGAGTACCACTTTTTCCAATTTCAAAGAAAAAGAACCACATTTTATAGTTGCATAGCCGCAATGTCCTTAGGAGAGAGGTGGAGAGGAGGGAGGCGGCGAAAGGAAAGGTGGTGGAAGTGGAAGGTGGCACATTGATTTCGAGTCTTACTGTCAACACTAAATGGAAAGTGGTTGAAAAGTGATTGGAAAGTGGTTGAAAAGTGATTGGAAAGTGGTTGAAAAGTGATTGGAAAAGGATAAACATTGTAGACTACACTAATCTTCACTAAACACTAATTAACATTATTAATGTAGTGAATTGAAGCTCCACGATGCTGTACCAGATAAGAGTGTTATGGTTAGACACTTGAGCAGTATCACATAAGAATGTTATGGTTAGACACTTGAGTGGTATCACAACGATTTCTTATCCTTCATCACATTGACATAGAATATCCTCCCATCTCTCAATTCAAGTTCCAAATTTTCCAACTTTTGTTCAACAATGGCATGCAAGACATGCAACTTGTGTACAATATTGATTCAATGGATCACACCATGAGGCTCCCAAAGTTGCTAGGCAAACTCTTAACACTTAAGCGCTCCGATGTCCATATTCTAGATGATGAACAAAGGACAATGAACACTCCAACATCCTCTTAACCCCTTAAGCACTCAGGAAGATGAACAGAGGGCTTCGAGGCACAGAACTTTTCATTTATCCAAAGTAACTCTTGAATTTTGAAAAGACAACCATCCTTAATGATTCATTTCGTGAAATTGCAGTAACAAAGATATAAGCAAAAATGTGCCAAAATTAGAAAAAGGCTTTAAGGGGCTAAGATTCCATCCCAAGCCTTTCGAGAACGAAGTCAATACAACAAGCAGGAATCAAACCAAGAACTACTTCAACGAAGATAAGGCAGAGAACAACTCAAGGCAGAAAAAAAAACCTTGCAGATCAATTCATTTACAAAAAACGGAGTTGAAACGAGGAAGACGAGAAGGCGACGAATGGAAATGGTAAAGGCGAGGACGACGAGGAGCAGGTCGGGCGGGAAGGGGCATCCTCAATTTTCTAGCGCACAGAGACAATGGCACTCTGCCCCGTCCATTCCCCGCATCTACGCGGGGCTGAAAGCACTATGCAGACATGCAGACAGTAATTTCACTTATTTTACAATTCAACAATAAAAGCGTGAAGCAATAGAACCTGAAACCTTGACATTCCACTCGGTCTACTGCTTCCACTACAACGATATTTTTGGCTTTCCTATAAGCCTAAACTTTATAAGAGGGTGCAGTTGTGGGCAACGTTCACAATCGCCTTTTCTTCACAGAAATTGAAGGTCTGGAGGAAATTTCAAATGTCTTGTGAATTACCAGAATTGTCAACAAACCTCAAGATCTAAGCACTCATGTTTTGCTCCACAGGAGGGGCCATGGTGACGACTACATAGGGCTGGAAAGCTGGGTGCAGGGTCCGACGACGAAGCTCACGGCCTTCCTGTGCCAAAGCGAATGGATGGAGGCAAAAGACCCCATGAATAAGTTGATCACAACATGAATCACAACGTTCCCTGGATTCTTCACCAGGAGTGCCACTGCATCCAAAACAATAGTGTCCATATCCCTGCGAGAAATCAAGTGCACAATCAGTTCCGATACACGTAGTACACATTCCAGTGCTAAAGAAGCTTCTTAGAATAGGTGTTAAGATAAAGGAATCAATAGAACAATTGTGAAAGGAAATGTTTAGCATCATGTCCATGAATTGGTTTAGTTGAACTCAGGTCTCTGAAATTTCCAAAATTAACAGATCAGTAAATGGTGGGACGAATAGTTTACCTCCAAGTTGTACTTATGGCGAAGTGCAATGCGGGATCTAGCAGACATCCAGGGCGCAATGTTGTTCGCATTGAAAAGAAGTGAACCAAGGAAGTAAAGGCAGCTGTAATGCAGACAATGGCCAGCAAAGAGCCTACGATTAGGGAACAAGCGCTCCATGTTGCTGCCGTACAGAACGCAAGGTGCTGCAAATCCAAGCACACCTGGAAGAACATCAAATCGCAATCATTAGTGCATGACTCGTCACACTAGGAATCGTAGCTTCTTATCAGGTCTGCAAAACTTGCACTGCCATTGCGAGAAAATGACTTTCCAAGTATAGAACGTGGACTTCAAGATAGGACGGATAAAACCTCAGGCACCTGTTTAAAAACTCCAGTCGTGCAATATACCAGCCCATGTTTAGATATTAGTGTGGATCAACGTGATGACCCAAAAGAGTGTACATAAGATACTAATGAGATTAAATGAGTTGCACATCAAGGGAAGTGAAAAGGGACAGATACTCACAGACTTCGAGATCGCTGCTGAAATGTTCGTCGCCAGTACCAAAGCATTGAAAGAGGCCAGTGGACCAGGGAGTGGGAGGCACGGGGACACCTATGTTTGTGGATGCAGGGCCAGGGCCAACAGGCAATCCTGTGCTTGTTTCTTCCTCACCTTCCTGACTCTGTGCTTCCTTGGTCTCGGGTTCCATCTCGCCCTGGTACAACTTCTTGATTTCGGCACGTGAAGCCTCTTGCTCTGCCAATGCTTGCTCATCCTCGGCCTGGTTCACCTTCCTGCATTCGGCAAGTAAAGCCTCTTGCTCTGCCAATACTTGCTCCTGTTCTTTGTCCATCTTCGTAATGCTGCAGGAGAAAGAGAGAAGAGTTTCAATAGAAGCACCGCGTCACGAGCTAGGTCTTGAAGATGATTAGAGAGGTGGCAGAATTTGCAAATGACGATAAATCCCTGGACAGAGCATAGAACCCCTAACCATTAGATCGAGGACGAACGCAAAAAAGCGAAAACTAAAATCAGTTTACCGACTATTTATCTTTGAAAAGCGGTAAGGTAGTACAAACTAAGGAAAGCAAAGACAAGAAACACAACCCTCGCACACAAACTCGGTCATGCGAAACAATAGTCGACCAAAATTTCACGGCCAAAAACACGACACGACTTCCAATACCACTCTCTATAATCCTAATCGTACTGTCACAAGTTAAACAAGAATTCCGCGAATGGAACGAGAAATTCAACAGGTCGAGAGAAGTGGCGGAACCTACAAATGACGACAAAAACCTACACAAAGAATAGAACCTCCAAAAGACAAGATGGAGAGTAGAAAAACAACAGGAAACCTGAAATCACTCTACCGACTATTTATTTCGAAAATCGGTAAAACAGGGGAAAAAAAACTTGAAAAATCGAGACAAGAGAGTCAGTAATAGCAAACCCTCGGACACACACTCTGTAAAGCAAAACGATTGCAAATCAAAACTTCACAACCGAAGTCACTAGACACGACGTGACTTCCTATACCACTCCAAAACCGCAGCCATGCACCAACAACAACAATAACAACAACAATTTCTCACAGAAAACGAGGAACACAAACAAAACAACCCTGCACACCCTAAATTAATTAATTAATTAAGACTGTAGTGCAATTGCAACGAGTTTCGAAGGCAACAAAGCAACAGACATACCAAATCCCGATCCCGCAGCAAAAGAAAATGAAAATGCAACAATAAGACGCCGGGACGTAGTCAAACGCTTCGCAATTGCCGTGATTGGAAAGCAGCACAACCGCAGAGGTCTAATTGGCAAGCTAGAAACACACAGGAAGCGCAGCAGAACGGATGTCTGAACTTACTTTGAAAGCGCACACGGAAAACTGTTGGCGACTTCGAGAAGTGCAATGCAAGCAACAACGATCGGCGAGCTCAGCGGAAATATGGCGATGTCACAGATGAGGATGGAGGAGAGGGTTGCAGAATGCAGACTGGAGGAGGGAAGAAGCTGGAAGCTTCGAAAGCGCGTTCCCTGTGTCAGTGTGAACAGAGCACACAAGTGAGTCGGCGATCATCCACGGTATCGTTGGCGCTGTGTCAACATCCATCCATGTAAACGGATGAACGTTGTTTTGTTTTGTTTTGTTTTCTGGACGAATTTTCGCCACTCTGACAGGTTTGAGCCTATCAGACTCCGTCTCTCCAGAATTGCGCCAGTGTTCTGAAGGCATGTGACAGGTATTTAACCCCTAAACGCTGGAGCAACCATTTTCCCGGCAAAAGTTCTTTTCAAATTTCTTTTTTTTTCAATTTAAAAAAATATTGGATTGTCTTTCAATATTTTATTCGAAAATAAGATTGCTATGGTCAAACAAAAATTATCAGAGAAATAGCACAAAGAGTTGTGAATTGGTTTAGTGTTGAAAAACTTACTATTTGGAGAAAGTGTTGATGTTCTCATTACTGAATTTTATGCATTTTTTCACAAATCAATAAAATACACAATTTTGACCAATAAAAAAAAAATTGAAATACTAAAGATAGAAATTGTATTTTTGGTGAATTTTTGAAGTTATATCTTCACAATTCATTTGAAGAGAATCTAAAAATATTTTTATAATTTTGACCATACAAATGCTTTCTACTTTTCATTCTTCACATTATCTTCTTTGATGCAAATTTCAAAAAATTTACATAATAGTTATGTATTATAACACATTTGTATTTTGTCTGAACCCCCTAGGCTTTTAGGGGTTAAGAAAACCCTCCAATAATTCTACCTCCAAATTACCCCACTATTGAAGTTACAAAACTAATTGTAACCTATTTCCATAATTGATCCATATAGATTTTTGACTAAAATGTATAACCTACATAGATGAGAGCCTAGGGTTAATTTTAGGTACACCAACTTTTATCACTTTACAAATTTATAGTTTAATCATAGAGAATCCACAAAATTTGTTTTAAGAGAATCTAAAATCCCCTTCAACCAATGACAAGACCCAAACAAATGCCTTTTCATTTCAATAATAACCATGCTCAAACCTTTATTCAAACATGCCATTAGTTGTTATCTTATCCTATGAGGCAGTTGCGTCACCATCAGTTTTTTATAGTGACATTAAGGTTGAATTTGTCCTTTCATATGATTGTCAAAGAGACTTCTATACACACTAAATCTACCAAACCTTGTAAAAAAGACAAAGGAAATGAATGGAATTATGCTTGAAATTATACAATAGTTGCAAAATATTCATAGGAAGTTTTTTGAAAAGTAAGATAGTAAAGTTTTTTATTTTTGGAAATTATTTTTAACACTAAATGTGAAATTTATAGTTGCTTTTAGGTTGACAACTAGGCAAAGCTACTTCTAAAGAGTAGTTTCTCCCTATTTACATAGAAATGAAATCATTACTAACTTTGCAAAGGCAATTCTACCTCTTGAAAGTTTTAGAGTTTATTTCCGATTCTAACAAAGTATGGAAGTCTAACTTCAATAAAGAAAGAACAATAAGGTAGGAGTAATAAGGAACTTACACCTAAATTTATTCAAATAGTTTAGGAAGAAGCATTGAAACAAGATTTGATCATTCCATTTAATATCTTATAGGGTGTGATTTTGGGTGCTCGCTTTGAATTAGTTGATCTTACATTTTATTTGATGTTGCAACAACAATGACTTCTCAAATTGTATTAAATTTCATTTCTGAAAAAGAAAAAGAATATTAATAACATGCCACTTCAGTGTTCTAAATATGTTATAATTGAAAGATGTCTACAATTGAGTACACCTACAACTAGACATGGAGTCTTTAGTAGTTTGGTGATTGCCTAAGAACATCTTCAATCCAACACTCTAAACAATTTGACACCCAAGAAATGAATAAGAACAATTTTAAAATAGCTTCTTTCAAAGTGAGCTTCAAGTTTGCACGTCACACTTAAAGAGCTTGGTAAAGAAAGCCGTGCATGCACAACAAAACGAACAGCTCGCTTAAGATTTACTCAACTATTAATGACTGAACCATATCTGGAAAAAGCATCCAAGTGGAGAAACATGGACTTGTAAAGCAAACATTTGCACTTCACGTTCAGAAAATTTTGTCACCGCTGGAAAGGAGAAGTAAATGGTTCTCCTACACACACCCCAAAAAATTCCCTATGAATCTTCAAAGGTCTGTATATCCAGTACCAAATAATCAACAACTAACCTTCACCTGAAACTGACCAATTTGAAGCGGATTTGCTCGACGTGTCCGTATGGAGTCGAATCATTGTTGACTGAAGAATTTGCCCATGTTGCTACCTCCACTGCCATCAGTCGATTACACACAGGAACAGTAAAAATTGGACACAAATACCTATTGTACGTATTGCTAGGTGCCAAACCTTGTAATTGTAGCAAGACGCAGCACTGTCTGCATTTGCTTCCATTCGGAGCACTATTTGTATTACCAGTGTAAGGTCGAAGAAGCAAAATCAGAAAATGAAGTCCCAAGGAAAGAAGCGAGTCCAAGTAAAAACAGAATATCCTAATACGGGAGCTCAGATGTTTTTAGACAGCTCAACATTTTCTTATACCGCCCATGTACCTCCTCAAAGGCCTTGGAAGGCTTCTTCAATAGTAAGCCTTTCTGGAGTCTTCAAAGATTCATTTCGTGCGAGTGAAACACCGTCTGCAAGAGGAGAGCTAGGAGCACGCGGTGATTGTGTAGAGCCTCTTCCATTCTGATCATTTTGCGATGCCAAAGCACTTAAAGGTGGCAACAGGTCTTCGGAGGAAGCAATTGAGGGTAGGTAAGAATAGGACGTCGACGAGCGCATGGGCGTGCCTGTACGGTTTAGAAACCGTGTAACCAACCCCCTAAGGAAGGGTGCCATCGTATCAGGCTCGTACTCATGAAAGTACATGATAAAGCCCATGCAGACGCAGAACAGCGCTACCTGTACAAGTCCATGTTCAAGCAATAGTCAGCAGAGTGCAAAAGCTACTCGTCTCATCTCCTAGACAACCGAAACCAGCAGCTAAAAGGTAAACCCCTGCATGTTATATATATCTCAAAACTATACTGAACTGACTCGTGACTCGAAACTTGCTCGTTGCACATTTTTCATCAGTCCTAGCAGGGTTCTTTCATTCTCACAAAAACAGGGACACCAAACCCACGCACTGAGTGATGTGGTAGTGACTAGTTCAATAAAACAAAAAATTCCCAAGAATCCCAGGGGGACACCTCATATTCTGGTGCCATGTCATATAAAGACTACGAGAAGAAATCTCTGGGTTATCGAATGTCATGTGTGGACTTGCAGAAATAGAAAAAGTGCTTACTTCCGCGTGCTTGATGTTCGGCAGAAGATTACGATTCACCAAAATGTGCCAAAGAGAGTCACCGGCTCGTGGAAGTGTGTAAAGGGCAAGCTCTGAGCGGCGGCTTTTCTTTTCGATCAAGGCAGAGAGAGCTGCAGATGCTCCAGCCAAGAAGTAAACCAACTTGTGATCCTTTGTAGCCAGTTTCCGCTGAAGACAAATTACTCCCTGCAGAAGAACCCTAGTATCAATAGTATGATAATACTCCATAATAACCTCAAAAAAATCCATGAAACCAACCATGAAACTGTCGAACCTACGCATTGAACGAATTAAAACCCCAGAGAGATATAATAAAATCCCTTATCTTTCAGAATTCAAGCCAGAATTTAATTCTTAAAAACATGCAATTTCTGGCATTAGTTAAAACACTCAAGCGTCATTTGATCCTCATCCAAAGATTTCACACCAACTACAGTAAGCGAATAGCTAGGATCAAGAATTAAAAACCGGATGCCATTACCTGATAAATCCCAACAAATGCTGAGATAAAGCATGTGGAGCGTGTTGCACTCTTCAAGGCATTCCAGAAAGTGTGTAAAGGAGCATGCATAAACTGCGGACAACCAAATCATGGAGAGATCAGAAAGAGAGACTGATGGTGATCACCACGCTCGAGCATAAGACTTGAGAGATATAGGCTTAAAGATAAGGATTACGCACCTTCTGAACGTTAAGAACCACGAAGGGCACAAATGTGAGAGATAGATAGAGTGGGAAAGTCTTTCTAAATGTTGCCCGAGTTGCTTTACTGTTGTGTACTAGACATGAAGAAGTCTGAGGATGTATCCCAGAGCAAGGAATTATTGGTGAGTAAGGCGTCAGACCCAGTGGCCCAGGAATTCCTGATCGCTCCAAAACAAATGCTGACAACGCTTTTATATCAATTGGAGCACCGCGATTGTTTTCAAGGACGGCCTTCAATGTAGGCTTAGCAATCGGTCCAGTTTTCACAATAAACTCCAAATAAGACTCTGGAAGGGTCTCTGGACGCATGACATAGGCATACATAATCTGCATCAACAAACCACACCTGAGTAGCAATACAGTAGAATGCCAACATACTTGAGGGAATCGATTGAAGATGAAAGGAACTGAACTACGAGTTTGAAAGGAAAAAAACATATTATCACGTACCTGAGCAGATGCAAAGCTGAAAAGTAATGTATCCCCGTGACTCCACTTGCTGCCCCAAAAGTGAAACTTATTTTTGGCCTTAGCAGAGTTGTATGCACACTGCACAACGCACATTACAGGAAACGTAGATAAATCTCTTCCCTGAAGAATGTAACAATGAAAGTAATTTGCCACAAATTGTCTAGGAGAGATACGTGCTACTCTTCCAAAAGCAGCAGAGTTTCATCTCACAACCTGGCAATAGCAACTTAGCTGCATTCAAGAAAATTACCAAAATCACATACATACCTGTGCTACCCTCGCCAAAAGATACAGTGCAAAAGTTCGTCGTCTACTGGAATCGTCCAAAGCTAATACAGAGAGACCAGCTACGGTGCCCGCCACAAACCTGTGGAACGACATGTCCTCTGCTCAAATCCTTCTTAGGGATAATAACGCACTTCAACACGTACAGAAATTACGATAAGGACAGCGAAGTGCTCATTTGTAAGATGCAAAGGCATTATGATGCTCCGACAAGGGTCGTATGTTTCACGAACACGGGATGCAATGGCGCACAGGTGGAAAAAATGACTCTTGCATATTTCGAGCGCTTGCGAAGCGTAAAAAATACATCTATTTTCTATGCGCTTCTCGTAGGACTACACTCTAAATCGATCTTTGTCTGCTTGATAAGGTGTCAAACATTAAAGAAGAAAACATAATAATATGCGGGAACATATAGCCCCGATACACAACCAACGCAATGCAAAGACTACAAACGAAGTCACAATACTGAATTTCTGAATACACAAAATAAAGTCCAATTGTGCAGCTCACCCATTGATTGGCGTTTCCTTGTTGCGTGTCCTCCTTAGAAGACAACGTATTGCATGGAAAGCCCCCGTGAAACCTCCAAACAGAAGACCTGTCCGGCAAGCTTCTTCCCTAATAATAAGGTCCTTTTCGGATAGAAGTAGCTGCAACACGAGAAGAATCTATCGACCGTCAGATACTGTAATAACGTGCCATTTCCGGTGATTGCAATTGCCCACACCTCACACGTCTCGTACTTCCGTATTCTAAACCAGACATACTGAAGAGTCTAGTAAGGCATTAAATAAGCTAAAATGCGGGATTAATGAAGAGATAAACGGACCAGAGACAGTGCGATACCTTCAGGTCAAGGACGGTGTAGTAGGGTTGTTTCTTAACAAGCTTAAAGGCACGAAGAAGAACTCCTATTCCAACTCGCACCCCGTATGCAAGTAAGAAACTCTGGCACAAGCTCCCCACGGCATTGGCCACACACGAGTCCCCGTGTGGACAGAGGGAATGGCGGCCACTAAAATTGACTCCAAATCCATCCCCAGCTTCATTCTGTTTACGCTGGAGCTCCTCAATAGCGTCTCTAAGTCGTGCTTCGGCTTCCCTTAACCGGATCTCTGCTTCCGCTTTCTCCAGCATTAATCTCGCCGCTCGTTCTTGAGGAGAAGTGGCAGTCAATACCAAGGGTGCGAGTGTAGCCTTACCGAGACCATGTGACCGTGATGCCATCGTATCACCGGGACTTTTCAAGTGGCCAACAAGGTCAATGCCTCGTTAACTGAAACGTTTAAAGCCATAAAACTTTATAAAACATTGCAAGAAACCACTGCAAGAACGCAACTATATTCAATCAGTCTTCCCGTCTCCTATTCCTAATTCTTTTTTTCGATCATCGCTACACAATTGGGGGCATTGGTCTCTAGGCTCAGGAAAGTCGCACGCACTGATTTTGCACACCCCACCCTGTAATACAGCAAACATGACATTAGCTGCCCTAAACCGAATTCCGACTCTGACAATATATTTCAAGCTTGCAAAGACTTTAAATGTAACTGCTCTCGAGAAGTTCTCCGTTGAGTGTCTATCACAACTCCAGTGAGAATCTGAGAAACAGACTTGTTGCGACAAGAACGACCACTGAAAAATTGATCGCCCGCTTAATCAAAATAATTCAAAAAACTCAAGCACATTTCCAATAAACTAATAAACAGACAACGCGAAATTCTAAGTGCTATGAACCATCACCTCTGCATTGCTAAATTTAAAATCATTCGGAGCCGTTACGACAAACGAAAATAATCAGAGCAGCACGATGCTGACCAAGGAACGCATATATACGAGCTCAAGAAAGCCCTCCATTAGACAGAAATCACAGATACAGAACCTCTTACATTGCATGCTCACAAACCACCAAAAAGACCAGAAATGAAAGTACCGAGAATTGGCGCCACACCGTCCCAATTGTGAGTCACCACAATTAAATTTTATCATGTCCACATCCTCAGCTCATCTTCTCCGCCCACACTTTACCGTTTCCAAAACACTTCGATCCTCTCCAAGAAGACTACCTCCAGAATCAATCACAAGAGTTCCGCTCCATGGACCATTAGGGTTTTGGTGAACAGTCGCTTCCGAGAGCCTAGAAGCAAGCAAGAGGGCTTGTTCGACAGATTGTCACGAAAGACAACCGGTAACGTACACAGCTAACCTGAATTAAGGCTGATCCGAATGCTGTGCTGTTGCTTACGCGTGGGACCGCACGCGACTGATCAGCCAAAGTCCGCCAGTGTAGACTGAGGCGATACTTTTGAGGCAAAAAAGAAGAATCTGCGAAGAGAGGGAGATGAAGTTCCCTCCAGTAGAACGCGTTCTCACCGTAGAATGTCCAGGTGGCGTGCACGTAGTGGCTCGGTTAGATTTCAGATTCTCACGTGGCAGACCCGAACAGAAAGCAGGAAAGGTTTAATTTGATTATTGGGAGGTATCTTTTTCCTTAAAGGATGGGATCTCATCTTTTTTGAGGTCCTATTTTGTGATTTTGACACCTTTCTAAAGCTGACTTAAAATGTACAACCTCTATTCATGAGAGCCTACGGTGACATTTGGATACATCTATTTTCAACACTTTGAAAGTTTACATAGTTTATTCGTGGAGAATTCGAAATTTTTTATTTTAAGAGAGTCTAGTATCCTCTTTTGACTACCAACAAGATCCTACAAAAACCCATGTTGAATTGCCCATGTTGAATTGCTTATAGTTGATCACACTTAGCTATAGTTATCTTAGAGGAATTCATGGTTCAAGGGATTCCCTCCCCAAACTCAGAGATAGTCTTGACGAGGCAAACTTGCAATCAACCACAATAGCATATTAAGCTAATTTGGTGACAAATTGTTAACTAGTTTTGGCAATAATGAAAGTCTCTCCAAACGCATTGAAGCCTACATTTCCCCACTCTCATTGGCTCATAAAGGGCCTTTTAACCATACAACATCAAAAACATATTTGAGGTGATCATAGTTAACAATTTTCCTAGCAACACATTAGAGGTGAAATTTGGTTTCTAAACCTACTCAAATGAAAAAGCCTAAAAACAATAAAGTGCTTCAAAACCAACATACAAACACATTGGTAAAAAAAATATCATTCAAATAACTCATTGTGTTTTTATAATGGGTTTGAAATGTCAAAAAATAACAAAAAAAGTTGCAGAAAAATCATTTAAGGTTGAATCCCCTTCTACTAAAATCCTTCTAATAACTTCTTGGATTGATGTGAAATTTTAAACATACAAATTAGACTGGTATGTGTAATTTTTCCAATAAATTATTGAAAATAGACACCATATGAAGAAGAAACGTATCGCTGAAGTTCATTGTAATCCAAAAATGTCCAAATTTTCAACTTTGATTGGCTCTCAAACATTCAAAACTACTTTGATGGACATGAAAATCATACCACAATTCTAACTAGACTTCAAGGGGAATCTATGAAGGAGAAACTGAATTGAAACTGTGAACTTCAAATGGCTCCTCAAAATTAGTACATCTTAGATTGAGTTGAAAATTTTATGACACAAATAAGAAGAAAGAGTAGAGATTTTCCAACAAATTTAATTTAATTTGTACATTGGATACAAAAGTTACAACAATTTGAATTAGACTTCTAAACTACATAGGGAAAATTTTGGTCACCTACATCACTTAGGGGCAAACTTCAAAATAGGAATTTAGACCCTAAACCCATTCATCACTCGCTTGATGGATGGTTGAGTACTTAGGAATGAATTTTAAATTAACCCTTACATGTTTCTAACTATGTTTTCACCAAAAACGCTCCAAAACTACCACAGGGTTGCTAGCGTGCGAGCCTGTGAGCTTGTGAGCTTGTGAGCCTATGAGCGGGAATTTTTTTTGTAGTATAAACAAGTTGGGACCTATAACCGTGGGTTTATTACATTATAAATTTCAGGAAATGTGAAGTCATTTTAATGAAATTTGATGCACTTGCAAATGTATTTTGAAGGTATTTTTTGCCACAAGCAAATGCAGTCATTTTTTATAGACATCATGATGCAAAAAATCCAAATGAAAATAGCAAATGTCCAAGATGTAGCCATAAAACACACAAATACACTCATAATTCTAAAATCCACGCATTATAGTTTGGCTCAAGAGATATGTCAATCTCAAGAGTCTAAATCATAGTGGTCTTGGTTATAGAACCCTCAATTGTTGATGGCTTTAAAGTCTCTCTATCCTTAGAGGCACTACCATCTATAAATCCAAAATTTTCAAAGTATAAGTATCTTTATGGCGTTTTGGTTTAGAACAGCCAAAGTCTACAAATGTTGATGCCATCTGCTCGACAAACACGGGAAGATGAAAATTCTTCTCTAAAGTGAAGATAAGACTTTGTGCCTTCATCATCTCATCTACTGATGTCAATTTTATATGGCTACAAATAGATGTAAAACAATGTTAAGCTTACAAAATTTAAAACTTGACATGAAAAAAAAGGATACGAAAAATTGCTAGCTTACTGGCAAAATTTTGACTTCTAAGCTAACTTGAGAGGTGCCATAGTCATAGTGTCTAAATCTTGGGATATTGCAACTGGTAGTGGCGGTCATGTTATTGCTACAATCGAGGTGCATTTCCTCATGGGTTTGACGATGGCGTGAAAAAGATCCTTGTCCTCCTCCAATGCCACAATGTGGTAGCCTATACTATAACAAACAATAATAGAGATACTTGAAATTAATATCATATATATTAGTTCAAAGATTCACTTTACAAATTAGACTTAGAATCCATAGTAATTCAATTCAATAGTCACTTATAGTTGCGATGCAATCTAATACTCTAAAGTGTGTGCGAGCCTCTTATAAAAAATTTAAGACCGTGAGCAGAGTTCCCACCATGACTACTTGATCATCTTCAAGTACAACTTGGTGGACTTTTGCTTAGCTCTTAATCTCATGGCATTTGCAATGATGAGTTTAGGATTCCTCTTCAAACGGGATTGTCTCATTACACTTTCATTTTGTAGCATCTGTTGCAAGTACAATCTGTTATTGCACGATTCAAGTGACTTTTCAATTAGAAAATAATATAAATTAATCAAACTACAAACTACAAAATAATAATTTGAATAACAACAATCCTACATAATCCAAATCTCACTTGGAACATGAAAGTCATAAAAATATCAATTGACATCAAGTGTCAAGTTTTTCTAGATGTATGGAAAACATATTTCTTCACCTCTAATGGCCTCAACATCTTTATAAACTTGGACAAGGATAGAAGGTTGTACCTTTGCACTCAATGCAATATGTGAATCAAGTTGGTCTTTTTATGGAAGTCCTCAATGGATTTGGATTTCAAATGTGGTGATGAAAAATCTTTTCATATATCTTGAATAACAAATACATTGTAGAATGAGTAAAACCCAAAATTGATTGGATGGGTTTGCAAAAGAAGTCACTCACTGGTTTATGCCATCCATGACCTACATGATCAATTCAATCTTGTCTTTGGTATTGAGAACAATGTAATTTGTTGTAATGTGCCAAAACATCTTTATTGAATGAAGTCTAGAAATATGACTCATCCACACCAATAGACAATGATTTCTGTTCCACACAAAGAACTTTGACTTCCTCAAAAAATAGAATGGAGCATGTAGCTTTCTTAGTTGACTTGTTACTAGATATCTCGATGTTTGCATTTGTCGAAGTCATTGTTATGATGGACTTGCCACATTTGCAACAAGAACTATGTTATGATGCACCTTTGAGGTTGAAGCTTGACCCACATCTCCTCCCTACACTTGAACAACTAAATCTACACGAGACAACAAGACAATGTTAACAAATGAACTTTACACAAGAAAAACAAAATTTTTACAAAGCATAAAATGAAATGTATAATTCTTAACAAAAAAATTAAAATAAATTATAAAACAAAATCTCTAAGCTATGGTTCTCATCAAATAATCTTAGTAGCCCAAAAAAAAAAATTTGAATTTTTTATTTTTTTTTATTTTTTTATATTTTTTAGACTCGATTTCTAGGAAATATTCCTAGTTTTCGTATTTGTAAAGTCTATCGCTGTATGATTCATAGAAGTTTAATATAGCAGCAATTATCATGTAATACTATCTTACTATGTAAATCTTTAAATAATTCAGCTTTTGTAGGATATGAATTACATAGTAAGCTTATATAAAACAAGAAGCAATTTTCAGAAAATGAGGCTTAAAACTTGCTACCTAACATACCTTCTCCTGCATTTATATTGCCCTGAGGCATCAATACTCAGGGTAAGAAAATCCTGCTATGGCTTAAAATAAAAAGATTCGGTAGTAAAATGGACCACCAATATGAACCAGCTTAGCTGTGTTCATTAAGAGTTTTTTTTAAAAGAGAGTATTAACCTGCCAGCTTATGGGGGCTTGAGCCTTAACTCCAAATCAATGAGTTGATTACGCGTACTGCTTCCTTCCCGTTGGTCTGTTTTGCCGCTCCTCCTGTTACCTCCAGGGGGTGTTCAAACTCTTGTACTCAAACCACACGGTATTTCAGCCTATATACAACTGAAACACTAGAGTAATTTTTTGGTGGTGTTTAGCAAGTACTCAAGGTCTGGTGTACTCACACAAGGATTTTGGTTTGGAGATTGTATACGATGGTACTGGGCTCTCAGAACAACGGTCAACATGTGGTTTTTTAAGTCTGTGGAAAAAGCTAGAAAACTGAATGCTTGACATGTAGTTTGTGGCTTTGTAGTTTGATTTTGATGAAAAAAATTTCTCATGTGTAATTACGATAACAAGTAGTGGTAAATCTGTAGACACCTCGTATACGTTTACAGCTAAGGAGCTGAAATTCCGATGCAACTGGAGTGCCTGCTTACGATAATGTAGCAGTATAAGATGATATACGCAGTTCTATATGCTTGCTTCTCGTTACTTTATATTTTTTTCTTCTCTTCAGGAAGTATGGATAATGGTCAATTCTCGTTACTTTACATTTTTTTCTTCTCTGCGAGAAGTATGGATAATGGTCGATTCTCATTATTTTATATTTTTTTTCTTCTCAGCGAGGAATATGGATAATGGTCAATACTCAATCCAGATACTAACATACTAATGCGGTTAAAATACTTCATCAGCTTATGCCTTTTTGAGTAAGTTCAGAACCAATACATCTATACTGGGAATACTAATGGTTAGTTACAACTATTCTCTTGTAGATGGATTAATGAAAATAAGTTTATGATCAAAAATTGAGTCGTTACTTATAGGATATAAACATGAATAGGATTGGACATAGAATCTACTCTGAACTAATCAGGGAAGTTTCGAAAAAACCTTTTTTTTCCGACCAAAAATAGGGGGTCTGGCTGTTAGCTTGAAAACCTCAGTCGGACCCGATTGGGGTTTCTGAGCTACCTGGTGGTACCCCCATTTTTGGTACAAAAAAAAAATATAATTTTTTTTTTTTTTTTTTTTTTTCCGACCAAAAATAGGGGGTCTGTCATATGCCTCCTCCTCCTCCTCGCAAGGTCGGTATGGGTCATCATTTGTCTTGCTTTGATCGATCATGGGAGCAGATAAAGGATTTGCTTGGTCCATCTTGAAATTTTTGAGCAACCGTTGAGTATACGCAGTTTGGTGAAGAAATATACTTCCATTGGCAGATGTGTAATCTCTGAGTAATATAGCTACATATGGTACAGAGTATGTAAGTGAAATCCCATTAGCAGTACAATAATCCTCAAAGGCATGAGAGCGAAATTCTTGGGCATTGTCCATCCTCAAACTCTTCACAGGATAGTCCGGATGATGAGTCCGAAACTTAATAATCATAGCCAAAAGCTTTGAAAACACCAAGTTTTGGGTGCTAAGCAGGGACACCTCCGAGTGTTTGCCTGAAGCATCAATAAGCACAAGAAAATATCGAAATGGTCTAGAAGATGGAGTAATTGGTCCGCATACATCACCCTGTAGACATTGTAACATTGGAGGGAGTTCCGTTGGTAGCTTCTGTCGCAGTACAGGGTAAGTAAATTCCCTATTATGCTCACAAAAACCACTTTAAAGCATAACAAAGTGACTCTAAAGATCGAACCCACGAGATTCTGTGAAGTGTTTAAAGTCTATTAGGAATTTAGAGGTCAATAGTCGGTTCCTTCAAGGATTTTCCTAATCGAATGTAGGGCTTCTTAATCCGGAAATCCTTCTTATTTCAGCATAGCATATCCGGAACCTGTGTCCCACTATTACTGACTACAATCCGGATACCTTTGAATCAACAACCAACAAACCCACCCGGACTTTCTGAATACTTCCGGGTTTACTTCTTTAAGACCGAACTCCCTCCCCTTACTGGTATCCGTCTTCTTTACTAGTTACCGGTTTAATTTAACCTCTGTTGACTCATCAGAGGGATCTGCCAATTCGATTTAGTAGAGTGGTCGGCTAGCCACACCTTCCGGACTATTTAAAGTGATGGAAGAATTCACTCTAATCTACTCGATCTCCTATCTAACTAGAGTCCAGTTTGGTTTCTCACAATGACCGGAAAGTGAATCTGGCCAGAGGTCACACAAAACCCCCTCGTACGACCCTTATCATACTACAATGACCTTGACTTTCTTTCAACTTGTATGAAGCTAAGGTGACTACAAGTGTATCCGCCCGTGCCAGTAGAATCCGGTACCTCTTCCGTTTACTTTCTAAGTTGATGAGACCTCTCAAGGATCAGACGCTAACCAGATCTCCCACCCGGTCGCTCTAGCGCAGTCAGGAAATCCCTCCCTAATTGCCTAGCTTAACAATGGCTATCTCATCCGGAATACAAGATCTAAATCCTACTGAGGTGCAATGACTCACTCCCAGCACTTACAACCTCTGCACACAACTACAGATCAAAGAACATTAAAGGGAAGAAGAATTCTCTCCAAGTCCACTCACTAGCAATCAATTCCTTATTCACTCATCCGGCCAAAGCATGGGAAGACAAGAGAATGACAGAAAATGCACAGTACACAAACTATTTGGTGGAAATTCGCTTCGTCGTCTCCATTGAGAGACATGTTTATATACAAAGTTGAGTTCATACAAAATGGGGGGAAAAGTCCTAGAAAACCGGCACTGTTTCCGGCCGAGATTATAGGATTTGATCCTCCCGGATTTCTCGCTACAAAATTGTTCCTAACAAAATGGTCCTAAAAATATACATTCTATCCTCCGAAAATTCCTAAGGCCCACTACTATTTGGTGTAATCTGCTCAGTAATCTTACTGATGCTGCCTTCCTTCTCTCCCCCTTCCTGAATACGTTCCGGAACTGGAGTGCAGGGTTCTTTGTCTTCTGTTGGTGGTGCAGGTGTAGGGGCCTTGTGATTGGATCCTGGAGATCCGGGCTTTGGTACCTCCTACACATCCGAATCCCCACACAGACTCGGAAAGGAAATTTCGGACAAGGAAACCGGATGATGTAGATGAAGCCTTTTATTGCTGTCATCTATCATCTTGGCTGCCTTCTGGAATTCCTCCAGCGAAGACTCCATCTGGCCGGCAAACTCCGCAAGTATCCGTGCTATTCTCCCTCCGGAGATTTTCTTCTCTTTGTGCACGCCCTCGTCAAACAGTTTGGCCTTGGCCATCGCGTCTCCGGATGCCGCCACCACGGAGGTCATCGCGTTGATGGCCTTCCGGGTGTCCTCCTGCAGGTTCCGAGCAGCTCTCACTTCCTCCATGTTGACTTCCCAATCCCTCTTCAAGAGTTGGATCTCGCCTCTCAACTTGATCATCAACTCATCCATCTCCCGGAGGGTGATGGTCTGCTTCAGAAACCTCTCCTCCTTCTCCCGGTCCTCATCCGGATTATTGATACAGTTCGCTACCGTTTCCGAAAGAGAACTGTCAATCTTTCCTCCTACTAGGTCGGCCACTGAAGCAATTGCAGTATGCCTGATCACATATCGGGCCTGGATTTCCCCCAAAACATGAATCAACTTACCAAAAAGTGGATTCATTCCGGTGTCGTTGGATCCGGAAGCTTCAGCTTTTCCCTTGTCTGCTTCTTAGGGTCCATTCTTCGGTGTTCCGGTTTTAGCCGGAAGAGCCCCTCCTTCCGGACTGGTCTTGGTCTGGGTGGCCATCCCCTTCCCATTCGGTTGAGACGGCTTTCCTGCCTGCTGACCTTCCAACTTCTTGTCAGCCGGAGACCCTCGGTTCCCCACCGTTGTCTTCAGCCGTTTCCGGTGGATGAGAGGTACTCCATCGTCCTCCTCGTCTTCCTCCTGCCAGTTCCGCATATTCTCCTTGGGCGTTCCGGCTGGCGGAGTACTGTCATGTTCGGTGTCGGAACTCTCATCGTCCGACACACCGAACTTGGCGAGAGCCATCTGGGCCCTCCATTCACTCTCCTCGGTTATTGTGAGGAGTCCCTGCTTCCGGTAGAGGTGGAAGAGGTAGGGGCAGAGCGGGGTTTCTCTGCTCTTCTTGGTATTGGCGCAAAGTCCGGCCACCAGCAGGCACATGTACTTCGCCCAATCCACTCGCATCTCCCCGCTCAGAGCTTCGAAAATCGTATTGCCCACCGAGTGGGTCAATATCGTTGGCTTTTCCGGATAGAAGATGGGGAGTAGAAACTCCAGTAGACACCGATGCCGCGAGTTTATGCAGTCCGCCACAGCGAACCCGTCCTTGGAATCCGCTCCTTGGGCAAACAACCCCTTCACATAGCTGTCCTGGGATTTGGCCTTTGACGTCCCTCCTTCCCGGAAATTGTACACTTCCCTCTAGATCTCTTCGGTCTACTTGTCCGGCGCTGCCCGGATGGTTTTCGCAAACTGATTTGGAGCGCCTAATTGCAGCTCCCGGATCACATCCTCGTTTTTGAACCCCCAGGGCTTTCCGTGAAGCCCTTCAAAGCCCATGGCCGTCAGGTCGTCGATCAACTCCGCCAGTTCCCGATCGGTCTTGGGTTCTACCGGCGCCACCCCTGTCAACTTTACTTCTCCATGAGGCACATTTGGTTTAGTGGCGGCGCCACTGCGTTTAGGCATCCGTCCTCACTTCTACCTCTACCTCACGTTCTCTCTTCTAGCCGCACGTCTCGTATCCCATCCAAAACCCAATCTAAAGTCTTGCGCCTACCGATCAATCCGCGCGCCCTCCTTCAGCCAAGCACCTCCTCAAATCCCACAGCGCCTAAGTGAAAACGAGCTTACACACCACACCAAAAGCAAAAACAACACGCCTAAGAGCTGGAGAGAGAGAGAGAGAGAGAGAGAGAGAGAGAGCTGGGGCTGAGGCGTCAAAGTAAGAATGAGCTCTCAAACCCTAAGTCAGGGTTTATATACCCTGAAAACTTAGTCCGTATTTCCCTTCCGGTTTCTGGCCTTCTAATCTTCCGGTCCTCCGGTCCTCTGGTCTCAGTCCGGAACTAGAATACTTTCCGGCTTCCATTCTGATTCCGGTTGGCAGTTGTTTTACTCTCCTAATTGTCCTAAGTCTAAACCATTTTCTAAACTTTAAGCCCTCCCGGCTTAGTCCCTCTTGATTTAAAATCTAAACTCTCGACTCCTAGAAAAATTTGAAAATTCCGGTTGCGACAACTTCCAATGTGAAGGGCGCTTAATAAGCTTTCCTTGTAAACATGCCGCGCAGCTCCCAACCTTGTCAGCATCACTGGTGTACAAATTGTGTCCTTCCAACAAAGGTAACATCCTCCTCAACATAGTGGTGCTTGGATGGCCCAACCGACTATGCCACAATCCAGTCTTAGCTGTAGAAGGGGGTATCAAAGTAGAGTTGCTCTCACATACTAGTCCATCGACTCCTGCTTTCGCAGTGGCAAGGGACTGTCGGCCTTGCCTGAGTTCCCGGTACTCTTCATCATCTCCTACCGAAGTAAAGAAGTGGAAAGCTGACTCCTTAGGAGGGCTTATCAATAACTCATATAGGCCAGTAACTCTTGCGTTAGCGGTGGCAAAGAGTTGCTGACCTTGGCTAAGTTCCAATACTTCTTTATGGTCATCCAATGCAGTGGAGACATCCATCTTATTAGCCCGTAAATCACGATAGCTGATCAGGCTCCGGGGGGCATCAAGGGTATACATTGTTTTTTCACACAAGAGGGGGGTCCCCGCAAGCAATACTATAGTTGCCTGACCCTCTCGGAACTGAAAGTTCCGACTTCCAGCAATTGTGACGATATCACAAGTCTGCCAGGTTCTATCACGGCTAGCAAACGTGAAATATTTCGGATCTCTAAGAATTGTATGCGTCGTGGCACTATCTATAAGAGCTACATCTGTAGGAGCTAACTCTTTGGAGATATGCACCATGTAATTTTCGATATTTACATTAAAAGAGGAAGTAGCGTCGAGCGAATGAGCCTCCCTCTTTTCATTTCTAAATTTCTCTAACTCTTTGTACATACTAACGTAGTACTCAGGAGTGCGGCAGTATCGAGCGATATGCCCTTTACGGCCACACTTGTGACAAGTACGATCGTCACGTGAAAATGATGACTTCCTATTGAAGGTTCTATCAAAAGATCTATCGTTCAATTGAGAAGAGCAATAATCACGATTAGAAAAACGATCTGAATATCGAGAGACTCTATCAGAAAAGGGTCTATAAGAGTTTGACTTATCTCTAGGGTGTTGCCGATTTGGCAACCGTTGTTGTTGTTTCCTTGTTCCTCGTGGCTGCTGTCTCGAGATCTCAGAAGTGTGAGCCTCTCGAGCGGGTTTTGCTTCTGCGTTTTTAAGTAGAAGCTAGTGCTGTTTTTCAGCAAGCAAGAGATAAGACATTAGTTCGGAATGTGTCGTAAACTTCATATTCCTATACTGCTGAGCTAGGAGGGCAGAAGCATGAGGAAAAGTGGATAGGGTTTTATCTATGAGCTCCCTATCTGTAATCCTATCTCTACAAAGACGAAGTTGAGCAGTAATACGATGCAATTCAGCATTGAAGGAAAGGAAATCAAGGAAATCAAGAACACGAAGAGCAATCCAATCATTTCGAGCTTGGGGAAGAAAAATAGTGCGCTCATGATAAAACCGAGCGTGAAGTTGACGCCATAGCTCCGCCAGGTTGTCAACTTGGATGTATTGCTGTCGAAGAGAGGTATGAAGGTGGCGGCGAAGAATAAGCAAAGCTTTCCACTTGGATGACATTGGAAAATCCTCCTCTGGTTCATCATCGATCGCATCGTCCAACTCCTCCGAATAAAAGTACGCTTTCACATCTATACTCCACTTCATGTAATTGCTACCATCTATTTCAAGAGCATCAAACAAAAGTGGTTGTACCTGGGAGCTACTCTCCCGCGGTGACTTCTTATCCGCCATAGCTATCGTAGCTAAAGACAATAGTGGAAAAGAAAAGAGAAAAAGAGAATAGCAAAACGAGAGACAAATTGTGCTGATAACGTGTTGTGAAGGAAGCAGAGCATAGACACAGAAAATATATATATTGCAATAAGAAGTTCTCAAAGTAATTAATCATTAGGGTTACATGATCATACATACATATAGGAGGTATCACTAGTAGTGTCACTAGTAGTGAGATCTACTTTTACCTTATCCTAAGTCTCACTTAACCTAAGTTAATTGGGATCGTTATCTTATCTCAACAGTTAGCTTGAAAACCTCAGTCGGACCCGACTGGGGTTTTCGAGCTACTTGGTGGTACCCCCATTTTTGGTACAAAAAAATTTGAAAAAAAAGAAAAAGAAAAAATTCTTTTTTAACGTCTTGTTAGGGGTTAAAAAATAAAAACCACACTCTTAGGTACACTCTTAGGTCAATTATCATAGTCCAATCCAAATGCTAAATATAATAGATACAATGTATGCAATCCCAATTCTATATAGTATTGTGGATGTCAAATCCATCATGATATACTACTCACACGACACACAATCAAGATTACTCAACAATAATGAATTGATCTCGCAATTTGACTACTTGAACAATAACAATTAACTCACAATCACTCTCACAATGATACTCAACAATAATGAATTGATCTTGCAATTTGACTACTTGAACAATAACAATTAACTCACAATCACTCTCACAATGATACTCAACAACTTGGCAATTATTGTAACTCAACTTAGCCAATTTCAAATACTCAATAAAACACAGCTTAACAATTTACCAAATTATATTAATTGAATGAGATTTACAACTTGCCAACACTATTGGCATACACTTTTGCACGTAAGACTTCCAAGAGAGAGAAAACAAAAAAATAGACATTTGAACATATGGTTTTCAAAACCATGAAGGCAATGTTGGGCTAATTTGACCCACTTCACATTCCAATCTCTTAGCTTCTTCCCATCCTTAGCAGCAATTCAATTCTACTTGACTACTAAACAATTTGTTAAAAGAAAAATTAATAATAACTCACTAAAAGGCCTCCGACTCAGGTAGTGGTGGGTTGTGGATCCCCGACTTCTAGCGTTGTCTGAATAACGTCAGTCTGAACTTAGTCCATAAGTGAGATTGTTGTATTTTATTTTAATATTTAATGTCTAACATGTCTAGTTTGAATTTGTATGATGACAATTTTTTTTAAATGATACAACTTATTAAAATGTTGGCTTTAGTTCAATATCTAGCAAATTCCAAGAAGCTCAAAAAGGCCTTGGGTATATAGGGCTTAAGTTAGGAACAAAGCCATCCCCTAGTTGTGTTTTTTTGGAACAAAGCCCTTGCACTCCTTTATGCATAAAGCTTTCTATTCGTATCAAGAATGCAACCTCTTACACCACAACAAACTAGGGGTGCATGGTCTTTTTTTCATAGCATTTCGATTCATAGCATAAAAGATATTGAATTAAAAAATTAAAAAAATATTCTTAATTTTATTTTATTATATTGTGGCAATGGCACTAGACACACTAGTCTATACCTTAACCTCTAAAGGAAGGATCAAATTGCAGTTTTTTGGCAACATAGCAATTGTGGGCAGTTTACTACAAATGGATTTTTTTCTTTTTTTCCTTGAGCTTTTCACGTTTAATATTTTGAATCATTCTCTACTTCTTTTGTGTAAGTTGTATAATTCCAAATGATCTAAAAAATTTCTAGCATGCGGCCAACTTCTCCACCATTATGGACATTTTTTTATACAAATGTAACCTTGTAAAGTGTAGGTGCCCTGTTTTTTGCAAGGCCAAATAAGGATTTTTATCAATTGAAATGTTGTTATCTTGCAACCCACACAATGGAAATTTCTCGGTTTTTTCCTAAATCTTTTTGAATGATTATAGTACAAGATCCTACAATTACATGCGTCCAAAAATGTTATTTTTAAAATTTGGTATGTGTACTAGAAATGGCAATTTTGGAGTGTTTTCGGAGAAACATAGTCAAGAAACTTTTTAGGGATTAAGTTAGGTTGTTTGTTTTGTTTGATATGCTCAAAATCAACAAATGGTGAGGCATCCAGGGCGTTCTTGGTATTGTTGGAAAGCTCTTTGTGAGGACGGGTGCACAGACTTTGTTTTGTGGTGTTTGAATCTACGGTATGAAAGTTATTGAATTTCGAAGGTCTTATGAATTCAAAAATTAAATTAAATTATCTTACAGTTTGGAAAAACCATAACTTACACATTGCATGTCTAAACGCCACAAAACAAAGCCTTCTACTCATTTGTGCATAAAACTTGTTATTTGTATTAAGGACCTCTCTCACTATACCATAGTGTGACATGGCTTTCATCTTTATAGTGACAAAAAAAAAAATTCACACAAAGTGGTTTGTTTTTACTTATATGAATTAAAGATTAGTTTGGTATTGAAATCTTGTAATTATTTCACAATTTATCATTTCTTCATTATGAACAAAATGTCATGTCCTTTTAAATTTAAAAGAATCATAAAAGCAGAAACCGTGCAATTATTGTAATTTTGCTTATCAATGAGAAGCATGCAAAAAGAAGTAGGCTTTAAAAAAAATTTTGATATTTGTGAATATGAATGCCAAATGGTGTGATTCATGTAATGCACTAACTCTTGCTAATTTAAGTAAGTGCCACATGGTTGTTTACTTTTACAAACTACCACAATTATGTTGGCCACCATTCCCAACATTGGTCCTTTATTAGTGAAGTTTTTGACAAAGCTTGTACTTATTTTTTACAGATTCTACCCTTTGTTCTTTAACTTTTTATAAAAATTCGATTTTGACATTATTGAATTAATAAAAAAACGAAAGCCATGTTACACTATGGTAGTGGGAAATTTATTGAATTGCAAAGTTCTACTAAATTGAAAAATGAAAAACTTATTTTTAAAGCTTTTTATTTGTATTATGAATGTATCCTCTTACATCACAACAAAGCCCATTACACTCCTTAAGATATTGAATTAAAAAAAAATTAGAAATTAGAAAATTAGAAAATTATTTTTCTTTCCTTTTGGATGTAGCAATAGTATAACGCATAGTAGTCTATACCTTAACCTCTAAAGATTTTTGACTATGTTTTCACCAAAACTATTCCCAAACTGCCATTGCTTGTACAAGTACCAAATTTTGGTTTAAAAAAAAACAATTTTGGACACATGCAACTATAGGGTTTTGTAGTACATTGATTTGAAAAGATGTGGAAAAAATTTCAAAAATCTCCACCGTGTAGACTACAAGATACTTGCATTTGAATTGACAAAAATCCTTTTTTTTGGCCTTGCAAAAATCCAGGCAACTACAATTCACAAGGTGAGATTTGTATGAAAAAATGTCCAAAATGGTAGTGCTTTTCTAAATTCATTCTTCAAGGCAATTTGGCTACATGCTTGAAAATTTTCAAATCATTTGGAATTGTACAACATATAGGAAAATAATACAGAGTAGTAAGAGAAAAAAGTAGAAAATGTTTCTAAATACTAAGTTGTTAAGAAATTATCTATGGAATCAAAAAATGCCAATTCCAATGGTTATATTGTTGTAATAAACAGTCCACATCCTATTTTTTTTTTCTTTCAAAAAATATTGGAAATTGAGTTAAATAAATAACTTCAAAGTTTATTTTAGAGTATAAAATCCATAACTACCCACAAACTAAATCTCCTCATAACTTTCATCTCATTAATCAAAATGGAATGATCCAAAGCTTTCTATGTATATATGAATCTAGAAAACCAATTTCAAAGTTTTATTTTCTTAGAAAGTGATTTTTAAGAATTTTCTTGAGTTGCTAGTAGATCAATGAAAATTGCATTTTATACAATAAAATTTTGAATATGTAGTCAAAATTTATGAAAATTGTCGCGCCTTAAAGCTATTCTTTAGGCATATGTTGTGTGAAAATTTCAAACCAAAAAATAAAAATTTCATTTGTAGTGAGCTACCTAAAATCACTATGGAGTTGCCAAAAAAACATAGTTTGGTCTTTTAGGGGTTAAATTAAGTTGTTTGTTTGTTTTATTTGTTTGATACACTAAGTCTAAAAAACCATGAGTCCCACAGTCACATTCTTGGTACCATTAGAAAGCTCTCTCCTAGGAGGGGTGCATGAACTTTGTTTTGTGGCATTTGGACCTATAGTGTGAAAAGTTATGAGTTTTTGAATAATTTTTAAATTTAAATTTAAATTAAATTATCTTTTATTTTGGAAAAAATAGAACTTTCACATTGCATGTCCAAACTGCCACAAAACAAAGCCCTTGCATTCTTTTGTGTATGAAGCTTTGAATTAAAAATATAAAAATATATTTGATTTTGATTTTGATTGTGGATTAATAGCAAAGACACTCTAGTCTTTTCCCTTAAATTAGATTGTTTTGTTTTGTTTTGTTTGTTTGTTACATTGAGATTTCCCGAACTATGTGTCCCTTGGTTGCATGTAAGAAAGTTCTCACCGAGGAGGGATGCACAAGCTTTGTTTTGTGGCATTTCAAATCATAATAGGAGAAAAATTATTGAATTTCAAAGTTATTATTGAATTTTAAAATTTTAAAATTACTTTTATTTTTATTTTGGTTGTGGCACCGGTACAAGGCACACATTACATGAGTTTTGGCTCTCGGGGAGGGCTGCTAGTTTCCAACTCGAAACCCCCCTGAGAACTGCCGAAACCCGCTTGTGATGACCTGGCCGAGAGACTGCCAGGTCAGTTTTTAAAAAATAAAAAAATAAAAGAATTTTAACTTTGTTTCTCATTTTAAGGACTTAAATTTTTTTTTATTTTTTATTTTTTCAAAAATAAAAAAATCTGACAACGACATTCTTTCATTGTCGGGGGAACAACGCTGGGAACAACCCTGAAATAGCCCTCTGGGACCCCGAAATCTCATCTAATGCTAGTATACCTTAAATTAGTTTTTTTTGTTTATTTTTTTTGTTTAATACATTGAGATATAAGATACTAGAAAGTTTCTAATGGCGTTCTTGGTTTTGTTTGAAAGCTCTTTGCAAGAAAGGCTGCACAAACTTTGTTTCATGGTGTTTAAACTTATGGTGTGAAAGTTATTGAATTTTGAAGTTCTTTCAAATTTCAAAATTTGAATTAAATTACTCCCTTTGTCCCCAAATGATTTTCTAGTTGCACTTTGTGACATTGTAAATTGATTAAATTTATCTTTTGATTATTGTATAGGATTGACAAACAACTCCAAGCAATACTCCCCTTCCACCTATGCAATCATCAATCAGAAGACAAATAAAATGATTGAAGGAATCAATCAAACATTGTGTATCTATTTGAATGTTGTCCAATTGAAGGAGATGAAGCTCTAGGAGGTGGAACAAGGGGTGGCTTACATGGTCTTAGGCCCATACTAACTACCTACAAAATAAAAACCTCACACTCAACAATTAATTGCCCATTAGTACTCCTTGAAAATGTCCAAAAAATTCTACTTTCCATTATTCCAAAACTTACACTTTGAAAAGGGTTCTACAACTCAAAGTTTTTAGGATATTAGGAGTGCACCGAACTCTATTTAGAACAAGAAATGAGTTTTAAAATTTAACCTTGAAATGATGAACCTTCGACCACTAATTCCAAGCTTCATTGCCAATCACTTAGTTTGCTTCCATTTTGTAACTAGATTTGAATGAAAAAATTTATATTTATTTTTCCTAGATAAAGACATTTTTTATATTTATTTACATATCTTCTTTACTTTACAAAAAAAATTAGATTTTTTTGTGGAAAATTGATTTTTTTGAATTTTTTTGAAGAAAAAGTGAAGATAAATCATATTAAATAGAAACTTATTTCAAAAAATCTGAAAATTTGACCATGTGTGTAAATTACAATGACAAACACCATGGTGTAAACTCAAATTCCGTGTCATTTTATTATTAGAAAATAATAGACATTGAAAATACACCCAAAGTTCAAATTGCAATAAAATATTCAATATTAAGAATTTTTTCAAAATTCAAATTGGAGTAGAAACTAGAGTAGATGACCTTCATTTTGTTAGTTGGGCTCAAATTCAAAAAATATCATTTTGTGGATAAATTTCAGATTTAGAGCAAGGAGCAACAACTTCCCAAAATACACTGAAATAGCATAATTGATAATCTGTTTTTTCTACTTACTTCTCAACTACGTGAAAACAAACACTAGTTAGACTAAAACTTCAATTGGATACTCTTTGTAACTCAACATGAAAGGTCAATAAGAAAAAGTGGATGAAAAGAATGCTTCTATTCTCTCTCAATCCAAACATTTTGAATTGGAGGGAATATCTTTTATTTTGAAAAATCCATAATTTTCACATTACATATCCAAACACCATAAAATAAAGCCCTTGCATTTTTTCATGCATAGAGCTTCTATTTTTGCAAGTTTTTTGGTGTTTGGACCTATAGTGTGAAAGTTATGGATTCTTTTAATGAAAAAATTGAATTAAATTATCTTTTATTTTTGAGAATCCATAACTTTAACATAGCATGTCCAAACGCCACAAAACAAAGCCCTTGCACTCCTTTGTGCATAAAGCTTTCTATAAATTGTACCAAGAATGCAACCTCTCACACTACGGTGTGAAAGTTATTGAATTACAAAGTTTTAATGAATTAGAAAATTAGAAAATTATTTTAAAGCTTTCTATTTGTATCAACAATGCAACCTCTCATACCAAACAAAACCCTTGCACTCCTTTGTGCATAAAAGATATTGAATTTCAAAGTTTTTGTAAATTAAAAAATTAGTAAACTATTTTTATTTTATTATTGTATTCTAGTGTCTGTGAAGAGTGCATCGTTGCAATTTAAAAAATATATGACCTTATATACATTCATCTGGAAACTTCACATAATGGGACCTTTCAATCAAATAATATTCCACCGATCCTTTCGTTATTCTTATCATGGTTCTCCTGGACCAAAGTTTCCTGAAAATTGAATCAGTACAGAATGTTTACCATGAGAAATGCGCCGACCCACCTGCCCGACCCTTGCCCGGTCCCCACTATAAGAAACCCGTGTTTTTTTTGACAGCGGGGTCGCAACGTAGAGTGTCCGAGGCTAGACACACTATGTCCAGGGAGACATCTTCGTGTCTAAAAGATGGTTTGCCATTTCCAACAGATCTGAATGGCTGTTGCAACGAACAGGCCAAAATTTAGGTGATAACAGCTTCTTGTTTCTACTAACGTACCCCTTTCTTCTGACATTCTTGCGGACATGAGCATGTCTGCAATAGTGTCCGAAAAAATCAGAATTGCCACATCAGCATTGTTGACTTTTTCTCATCGGCTGTAATTTTAATTTTTTGTTTTTGTTTAATTAAAATGTTTGCCCGCCATGAAAAAAGGGAGGGCCGGGCAGTGCCCGGTCTTGAAAAATGCTAGACATGTTGACGTGGCAAATGACGTGGTGAGATCGAGGGAAATTTGTTGCCGTGGCAATTTTTTTGACTAACGTGGCCCGGCCACGTCAGCACAGATTTTGAAGCATTGAGCTTAATGTCTTCCCTGTTCCTCCTGACAATATTCGTTGAGACATCGTGACGCTTGTTTAGATGTCTCAAAAGACATCTCAATGTCAATGTGGACGTCACCTGAGATGTCTTCACATTCTTGGAGACTTTTGTACAAGTACTACAATGTTGACCTTCATGTTTTCAAAAACCTCAAACTACCTGTTGAGGCGTCATGATTGACGTCTTTTTAGATGTCTCAGATGACATATGCGTGTTTGTATGGACGTCGCTTGAGATGTCTGACTTAGCTAGGGACTTCTTGGCAAGCACTACAATGCTCATGCTGATGTTGACAGTAACATGTGAATGTCTTTAGATACTTTGGTTTCATTCTGACATCGTTGTCTTCTAGCACAACGATGTTCTAGAGGCGTTCATGTGTTCTACTAGTCTACTGAAGAGTGAGCAGCCTGAACAACAAAGTGACTGAATAGGGGAGTACTTCCTAACAATGACATTATCCATTTACATTATCTTATTAAGGCTACTTTGGAATGCTTAACCGTCTTTTTCGTTTCATTTCTATCTAACACACGGTGAGCACTTCAAGCATTGTAGTATTGTACCTCTAGACTAAGTTCAAGCTAATTTAATGAACGACATGCACCATTCAATTCAAATAGACAAATAGAAATTGTTCATTTCCAATATTCCACGTTAATGTATTAAGATGCGTGTACTTCCTACAAAATCATTGCGAGAAAACAAAAGAGTGCATGTGGTGCGCGAGGACTAAGAATGCAACAAATATTTTATTGGTTCTTTCATAATCTTTCATGTACTCTGTGCAAAAGATCCCTCAGCTATGCTACCTTTTGGGTGTGCACAGGTACAAATATAGTCCTTTAATGTCTTCATGTACAGACAATGCAGTGGATCACAAACAAATAACTACTTTACGAGATGCACCGGCAAATGTGTCATAATGTTCAAGAAAGTCGTGCTTGGGAAACTCCTTCTCATGTAGACATTCTGCATGACAATGTCCTTCTCTATCTCCTTCACTTCCTTGTCACAAAGTCTTTGGAATACTCTCCTAATTTTTTTGATAGCCAACTACACATTGTCATCCAAAATGTTTCAAACCACCACCGGTAGAATCTACAACAAAATAGATGCAAGAGCATTAGTTAACTATCCATCTTGATATTTACATAGACATTTCCAAATGCACCTAGACATTGACAAAGATATTTGTCACTGCGCAAATGGCATTGGCTGCCTCTGAAGGTCTTCATAGGACACTCTTGTGTATGCCAAATCTTGGCATATGATTGCACTGCTGCCAAAGAAGACGGTACTATCAAGTGCGGGCCAATGCAATGTCGTTACTAATGTCCTTGACAGCATGTCCCGTTTCTACGAGCACTTTTACAACAAACTATATATAGTATACTTAGAAATCAGTAAAAATTTGTGCTTTGAAGAAGGGCGTATGGTACACACAATTGTAGGGAGACACTACATTCATTTTACAAAAAACGACAAAGGCCATGGAGACATACAAACATCGGAAGCACTACCTTTGCCATGGACCTGTACATTCTCTCAATTGTGGAATTTGCATGACCTAGTACTATTGGAAATAAAATAAACACTTCTAAGGCAATTGATTTTGGTGTATCTTATTTGTTGCATGAGTACGTGGTAGTCATGTGCTTACATGTTTTATAGTTTGTCATCCCTATTGTGTTTGTGAATTGCACTGATATAGTTTGTGAGGGTGCGTAATTGCATATATTGCACACTATGGCTATGAACTTAGCTTGTTCCTGCGTGGTCAAGATGTAAGGTGCATGTGGCATGTGGAAATCATCATTGCATTGCTTTGGCGCCTGCAACCTGATTTCCTCACAAATTCCTAGATCCTCGGCATCCACACAATTACTTAGCTATCGTTCATTGAAAGCAACATCTTCAAAATATTTTCGCATAAATTTTTCTCACAATGCATGACATCCAACATGTATTGTTCTAGGAGATCTTGCAAAAGGAAAGGTAAAACATGTCAGAAGTAGAGAAATCCACGTGCATGCCTTACCTTATTAGATGTTGTATTAAACAAAAGAATGCCTACAAAGACATCGGCTACAGACGTCATGTCTAACAATAACATCAGCATCAACATCCAAACAAACGTTAGCACCAACGTCAGCATCGCCTCTTTTCATCCTCTATCATGACTGCATTTTTAATATCCCATACCGTTTGTTATTCTTCCCACCAGCTTTCTTGTATAAATATATTGGCTTTTCCCTCCCTTAAATCATAATAAGGTGCGTTTAAAGCCTTTATTTTGATCTAACTACCAAATATTGTGTATTATGTATGGTAAACTATTTCTGCATATATGATGTATGTATGTATTTAATATTATGTATGATGTATGTATGTATTTAATATTATGCATGATGTATGTATGTATTTTATATTATGTATCATGTATGTATGTATATGTTTTATATTATGTATGTATGTATTTTATGTTATGTATGGTGTATATAGTATGGTACAAGTATAGAATATTATGTACGAAATTTTATACAATGTTTATATAGAGGGCATCATGATATGGACATGTACATTATGTAAGACATATGATTGTTTTTCTAGGCATCATGTTGGATAATAAACTACTTTGCTTAACACATGAATGTTAAATTTGATATCATTTTGTACATCAACTATATTGTTTTGGACATTCTATGTTTTCTCTGATCACTACTAGAAAAACAGTGCCCAAATTAACAAAACATTAACAATTTTTTGTTAATTTGGGTACTACAACGTCCACTTTCACAAATTTTTGTTAACTGTGCCCTAATTAACAAATTTTTTTGTTGATTTGGATAGGGCAATTACCACATCAACAAAATTTTGTTAATTTTTTGGGAATCTTTTGGAATCTTTTGGAATCTTTTGGAATCTTTTGAATTTTTTGAATTTTTTTAGAAATCTTAGAAATCTTCAAAAATCTTTAAGAATCTTCAATATACACTGTAGATTTAAGAACAAAATAAGTACACAATTCGGTGTTTATTAAAGTCAGCAGACTTTAGGGGCAATTTTCACCTTGAAAAATTATTTTTTTCAAGAAACTTTGGACTAATGAAAGTTGTAAAATTGATATATCTTTCACCTCCAAATATTTTTTTGAGATTTAGATCTTCTAATCAAAAGTTATGAACAAAAATCAGAGAGGGGTAAAAATGGACATTCTTTTTTATATTTTGAAACACCTTCTCTGATTTTTGTCCATAACTTTTAATTTAAAGATTTAAATCTTAAACGGATTGTTGGAGGTGAAAGATGTTTTCATCTTAAAACTTTCATTAGTTCAAAGGATGTTTTGAAAAGTTTATCTTCTAGGACAAAATTGCCACCAAAGTCTACTGACTTTTAATGGGAAAAACATTAAAGAATAAAGTAAATAAAATTATATACTTCAACTCCAAATTCATATATAAGTATATTTTAAATCTTTTTTTTCTTTAGAAGCCTTTGGAGTCTTAATTTTACAATGTAGATTTAAAAAAAAATTAAGTCATCACTAATCGATTTTCTAAAAAGTCAGCAGACTTAAAAGGCGATTCAGACCCAGTAAAAGAACTTTTTTGGAAAAACTTTGAACTTAAAAAAGTTGAAAAATTAAGTTATCTTTTGCCTCCAACAATTTTTTCGAGATTCGGACCTACCAATAAAATGTTATGGACGAAAATCAGAGAGGGAGTTTAAAAACTTTTAAAATAAATATTCATTTTCATCCCTCTCTGATTTTTGTTCATAACTTTTGATTGGTAGGTCCGAATCTCAAAAAAATTGTTGGAGGTGAAAGATAACTGGATTTGTCAACGTTTTCTAGTCGGAATTTTTTCCAAAAAATGTCTTTTACTGGGTCTGAATTGCTCCTAAAGTCTGCTGACTTTAAAAAAGAATGAAAAAAATCCGAAAAAACTATCTAAATGGATTTCTATTCCCTTAGTAATCAAACACCTTGAAAGGTTGGTGCCTTGGCAAGAGCCTTGGTCTCTAACCATAAGGTCCCGGGTTCAAACCCCGGTGGCTTCATTTCCATGGTAGCCATTGCCATGTGGCAATTGGCTAGGTTGCCACGTGGTAGTTGGATTGCCGGCCATGTGGCACTACCCTAGACATCAAAAAATATATTTTATGAATTTTTAAAATAATATTTCAAAAAAATGTCCAAATTAACAAAAAAATCAACACTTTTTTGTTAGAAAATGAACACTTTTTTGTTAAGATTTAGCACTGTTTTGTTAAAAAATCAACACTTTTGTATTCAAAAGTGTTCAAATCAACACGTCCAAATTAACAAAAAAAATCAACACTTTTGTGTTGAGTTTTGTTAATTTGGTCACTGTTTTTTTCTACTAGTGGATGTTGATGAAGCAGTGTAGGAAATGCTCATGGTGACATCGTTGTGTCTAGTTTACTTTGTAGGGATGCAGGCGGAAATGTCCAAAGTCAGTTGCAGGTGTTCTGTACAGTACACGCTATTGCTTTCAGAGCTACGTTCCATGTCACAAACAACATCCACAAGGACAACACAAAAGTCATGGACATGTCGCATTTGGTACAATGAAAATCAAAGTAGACGTCTCTCTTCACAGTGTACGTGACGAGAACAACGTCTAGAATGACAACGTGACGTCATTGTGGATATAGAATGTCTATTGAGATGTCTTCACAAACATCCTAGAAGACGACATAATGTATGTGTGGTCATCATTTATGACATAGTAGCATTCCTTCTAGACCTATTTTCAAGCTTCAAAACAGTGCCACGTCACACCCAAAAAATAAGCCACGTCGACATGACACGTCACTCACGGGTAATGGATGAAAAAAAATCCAACTTGGCTTCCCGCGCTCACGTGGCATGATAGATGGCACAATTTCAGAACCCCGTTGACCAATGTTTTTTTTGACATCAAGCCTTGGACATGTGATGTCTGGGCAGATTTTCGATGTTTTTTGCATGTTTTAATGAACGCAAAAATTTGGATGTCTGATTGGACATGGACGGACATCACTCCAGACACGAGCATGCAGAATTTGCGTGTAAAAAAAAACACAGGTTTCTTCTAGTGGTAGAGAACGAATGCAGGCCTTTGGAGGCGATTGTGGTGGAGGACTGCTGCTGCTGTTTGAGGACCAGATCGATGGCCAACGCCAGACCCGCCATCACTGATTGTTGCTGGCAACAATTCAAGCTTGGTTTGGCTTGGCTTGGCTCGACTCGGCACGGCACGGCACGCGCATCCACTGACCCACCTGCAGACAATATCAAAAACAGAACCCTACCAAGACAAGTACAATTGATTGATGTAATGTGAAGTCCTCCCTTTATTACAAACTCCAAATACATGAATAAGAAGTACCAATTGTGCACAACTTATTTTTTCTTGATGGTGGTAACTAAAATGTCCAATCGTCCATGGACTTTGTCAATGCATCAATCTTTGCTGAAAGATCGCGAATGTCCTCCTTCATCTTCGCATTCTCATCTCGCATGAGTCCCTGAGAGTCTTTTAAATCCTTGACGACCATGAACGTAGCCTCCATGCGAGACTTGAGACCATCAGTGTTGGCGAAGAGAATCATCATGTTTGTCCCCACCATGGCTGCCGCAACACCAAGAGTCGTAGAAACAAAGCGGAAAATATCGCCGGTATAGCGCTACATGTATCAAAAAAAGAAACTTAAACCAAAGACAAAAAAGAACAAAGACAACAAAAAAGAACAAAGAGACAAGGAGAAAAACCTCGAGGGTCAAGAATTGAGGGATATCCCGATCTATAGAGATGCTATCCGCGGAGTATCCTCTGTTAAACTTCGCAAAGGTTGGGCCGCCGAATCTCGCCCATGATGGCGCCATTGCAATGATCCGAAGAAGAACCGTTGGGAGCGGAAACGCAAGTATAGAGGCCGCCTCGCACGAAGTATGGAATACTAGCCCGTCTAGCCTTCTACGTCAGCCAATGCGATTTGGAGACCTCGATTTGGGAATTCCAGGTTTAGATTGGGCAATTGCGGGTCTTTGTTTTTCTTGGCCCAGACCAGTGGTGAGCCCATTTGCCCGCCCATTTTGGGCAGCGATATCACAATTCTGGGGACCGGGCACTAGAAGAAACCCGTGTTTTTTTTGACATGCAAATTCTGCATGCTCGTATTTGGAGTGATGTCCATCCATGTCCAATTAGACATCCAAATTTTTGCGTTCATGAAGACATGCAAAAAACATCGAAAATCTGCCCAGACATCACATATTCACATGTCCAAGGCTTGATGTCAAAAAAAACATTGGTCAACGGGGTTTTGAAATTGTGCCATCTATCATGCCACGTGAGCGCGGGAAGCCAAGTCGGATTTTTTTCATCCATTACCCGTGAGTGACGTGTCATGTCGACGTGGCTTATTTTTTGGGTGTGATGTGGCACTGTTTTGGGGCTTGAAAATAGGTCTAGAAGGAATGCTACTATGTCATAAATGATGACCACACAGACATTATGTCGTCTTCTAGGATGTTTGTGAAGACATCTCAGTAGACATTCTATATCCACAATGACATCATGTTGTCATTCTAGACGTTGTTCTTGTCACGTACACTGTGACAGGGTTGTCTATCGGGACGTGACATGGGCTTTTCACGTTCGGATGTCATGACGCGTCCGTCCTGACGCGTCGGTATTGCCGTCAGTCCAAAAAAAAAAAAAAAAAAAAAAATTTTTTTTTTTTTGACAGCCAATTTGGCACCCTGGAGCAGACCAGTGAACAGCCGGGTCGTCAAAAAGAAAATTTTTTATTTTTATTTTTTATTTTTTTGGACGGCCAGTCCGTCGACCGTTCAGGTCGACAATCTGACCGTCTAGGGGACGGCCCGACCGTCCCAGTGGACGGACTACTCGTCAAGGTGGACGGACTACTCGTCAAGGTGGACGGACTACTCGTCAAGGTGGACAGACCACCCGTCCAGGTCGACGGACGGACCGTCCAGCGAAAAAAAAAAAAAAAAAAAAATTTTTTTTTTTTTTTTTTTTTTTTTGTAATCCCGACGGACGCCAGGGTTGAATCCGGACATCCGTCCGGACATCCTGACGGACGGACAAGACGTGACAGGGACAACCCTACACTGTAAAGAGAGACGTCTACTTTGATTTTCATTGTACCGAATGCGACATGTCCATGACTTTTGTGTTGTCCCTGTGGATGTTGTTTGTGACATGGAACGTAGCTCTGAAAGCAATAGCGTGTACTGTACAGAACACCTGCAACTGACTTTGGACGTTTCCGCTTGCATCCCTACAAAGTAAACTAGACACAACGATGTCACCATGAGCATTTCCTACACTGTTTCATCAACATCAGAAAAAACATAGAATGTCCAAAACAATATAGTTGATGTATAAAATGATATCAGATTTGACATTCATGTGTTAAGTAAAGTAGTTTATTATCCAACATGATGCCTAGAAAAACAATCATATGTCTTACATAATGTACATGTCCATATCATGATGCCCTCTATATAAACATTGTATAAAATTTCGTACATAATATTCTATACTTGTACCATACTATATACACCATACATAACATAAAATACATATATACATAATATAAAACATATACATACATGATATATAATATAAAATACATACATACATGATCAGGGTTGTTCGCTGCGACACCGCAACACCGCGACAGACAGACATCGCGCGACGTCTAGTAGAGCCCGCGCGACGTCACGAAAAGTCAAATTTACCTTTGACTTTACAGGAAATTACCCCCCTCCAGGTGGATGCCACATGGCATCCACTTGGCAAACTCGAGGGCGTGTACGGGTAGGAGAGTGCGGGTAGGGGCGACTGCGGGTGGGCGACTGTGGGTGGACGAGGCGACTGCGGGTGGGAGACCGCGGGTGGGCGACTGCGGGTTTGGGAGGGAGACCGCGGGTTCAGGAAGTGTTCTTGGGTGGGCGACCGCGGGTGCGCAAAAGGTACCTAGACCCAGTGGTGGACCCGAAGTCGCCCAATTTGGACCCGCGGTCACCCTCTCGAGACCCGTTGGGTAAATGCACACTACGGTGGACCATTTTTGGCAGCTTCGAAGTCCTTTTTCTGAAGCAACTGGTCCGTTCGGGTAACTGGGCGGGTAAGAGACCGATGTCGGGTTTCAAAATCGGGTTCATCTGGTTTGTCGATGTGGGAGGATCGTGCGGCTCACAGTTCGTCTCTCTTCTTTGGTTGTCACTCTCGGGCCCCTGGAACGTTTTTGCGCTTATTGTTGCCTTTCCATTTTTTGGATTGCCAGCTATGGTATTCTAGGTTAAGCGCTTTCGTCCTCCCAATTAGGTGGGCTTGTATGCTAGGATTGAAGTTGCATCCGAGGAGGATTGAGAGCAAGATCATTGCAAAACCAGGTGATAATCGAATTTCAGTTTTCTTATGGTTAAGGTTTGCCAGTTCCGCTACGTCTACGAACACAGTGCGCATGTTCTCTTCTCTCGTTTTTGCACCTTGTAGTTGGGGTCTTCACACATATGGCAAGCGGCTGCACGAACTTGGCTATGGCCGATGGTATGCTTTGACAGATCTCTAGGGTTCCGACACGAGTGTGCGTGAGAAGCGATTTGGAGATGTGCTTGATTTGCTTAAGACGATTGTCGAACGGTGTATTTTAAAAGATTGATTTCAGCCTGCTTGGGCCATTACAAGTGTCGAGTTTCTTCTCCTCCGTGTTTGACAGATCTCTACTAGAGTGAACTCTAATCCCTAGGGAACTGTGATTCGATTTGCCTTTCGCCGTTGTCAGGCGTTGAGTTTTATTGCTCTCTTGTAGGCGGTCTTGTTATGCTTGGCAAAACTCCCTGGGGGTTTAGGGTGTAGAAAGCAGCTGCACAAACTTGGGTAGGATTATCTTGCACTTGGTCGGGATTTGAATACAGGTCGATTAGGGTTTAGTTGCACCTCGATAGGGTTGCCGAAGACAAATAGTTGGAGCTTCAGGGACAAGGTTTACGGTGCACTTGGCTACTGATTTTGGTCTGAAGGCTAGAGCTTCATGGAGTCGAGCAGAAGGGTCTGAGGAGTTTGAGGTAAGTGTTTCGCAAATCTACTGCCCCATTTTGAGACAGTTTTCAATTAGGATAAGGATTACAATCATCTTTTTGTTCGTCTGTTCAGATATAAATTTGTTTGCTTGCACCTGGACAGGATTTACTTGTACTTGATAGGATATGTCTTTATGTTTAGAGCTGAAGGTAAAACTGGTTAGGATGAGCTTGCTCCAATTTGAGTTTAGGGTGCGGTTGATTGCTCTTTCATTGATGTTGTGGTTGCTATTTGGTGATGCAAGGAGGGAGACCTGAATGGGGGCAGCTGTGATACAAGATGCAAGAAATGGCCGCAAAAGGTTGCCTCCACAGGAACGAGCAGTGCGGCAAGTCCTACGGGCCAGGCAGCAAAGAAATGGTTATGCCGAAGAAGAAGAGCGACTAGCATCTCAAAATGCTAGCAAAGCCTCGTCACGAAGACGGCATGTCGAAGCCAATAGGGCTCGTGATAGTGAAGGACAGTGTGAGTTTGATGATAGTTTTGAATTTGATGTTGCTGGTGTTGGACAAGACCACATGGTAGACAGAGAGGAACGTAGGGTTGCACTTGTTATTGCCAATTTTATTAGTGAGAAATTGGATAGTTGTCGAGGGCCAAACAGTAAAAAAGCTGTTGTAGGACGAGTTCTAGATCATAAGAAAGTATTAGGGTTTCTTCCAGATCACATTTTACCCTCAAAGGTGGCAGCAGTATATGCGGACGTCGTGGGTGGTGTTTCATCTCGTCTAAACCTGGTGAAGAGAGGAAATAGTGCATCTAAACTAGCAACTAAGTACGCAATTCTAGATGCCTCAGTTTCAGCTGCCATAAATAGGCGGGAAGTGATCAACAGCAACGGAGACTTTGTTTGCATGTTGGCAGTGCGCTCAAAACGCACAGATGGTTTGAGCAGTGAGGAACGGGAAATTATCATTCAGTGGTGGGTGGTAGAGACCCGAGTCTCACCCAACAAGAAGGACGTAACCCGAAAGTGGCTGTCAGTAGGTGTTTACGATACCAAACCGACACATTACCTACAGGAAACACAGGTAAATGCTTACCTAAAACCACAATTGTAATCTGATGTTGCTTCAGTTCTGTCCATAGTATGTGCTTTCACGAACTCTAGTCCTTGAGAACACTACTAGAATCAGACTGAGGTGCTAAGGACTAACTTGGACAGAGGTCTTCTTCTTGTCAATATTGGCTGAACCAAATGTGCATACTAGTGGAAATGTTTCTTCCTATCAATAGTCCTCAGTTACACGATGTGTATACGAGGAACTTAAAGAGAAACTTGCCTAAGATGTCCACAGTTAAGTCTTGCTCATGCACTGTAGAGTTCTATTATATTGTATTATAGTAATTTTTAATGAATTCATGTTCATTATGTACATTACTTTCTCATTTGAAGTCCCTTTGCATATAGTAGGGTGTAGTGAGTGGAATGAATTGTACTATTCTCCACATGTTCACTACAGTATGAGTACTGTGAAGTCCACGATTGTAGTATGAGTCCTGTGAAGTTCACGGATGTACTGTGAAGTCCACGATTGTAGTATGAGTACTGTGAAGTTCACGAAAGTACTGTAAGGGTTCATTCCTAGTAGTTTGAAGTACCTGCGTAGTACTTTAAAGTCCAATATAAGTGCAACAAGGTCTACTTTGAATACACTGAAGTGCTAACCTTAGTGGACGTTTCATTTGAAGTCTATTGAGACTAGTATGGAAGTCCATATTAATAGACCACCCATGTGCTATGTGTCGTATGCGTAATACTGTAGTAAGCGCTCTTAACCACAAAAAACGTGGCAAGATGACACGGAATATCGTCCCAGGGAACCCCAAAGGGTGTTCTAAATTCCATCTAATCCGGTTTATTGTAACTACTTCAATTTTCACTCCCCAACCGGATTCTATCTCTATCCGGACTCTCTACCGGATCCGGATTATCACAAACACCAGATCCGTAGCTTTAACACACGGTTTTCGATACCTCTGTTTTACCTTCAGAGGGTCCTCACTGACTTTTCCGGAGGGGTAAGGACAACACCACTCCTTGTATTTCACTAACTCTAACTTCCTAATGACACGTACCCAAAGATCTTTCCGTCACAAACAAGGAACAGACTGGCTGACCCTCACATATTCGGATTTCTCCAGAAGCAGGTCACTCAGAATACAACTCGACTCCCCTTGCTACAACGACAAATACAAGACTTACCCGGAAACTGAGACGGGGTCCGGTACTAGCACTTCAACTTGTGTTTTGCAGACGGACGGAACTTTCTGGGTGAGCGGGGGTTTTCCACAGACGGTTGCTTATCTCCGCACGGAACCCTCCCTGGCCTTCCGGACTCGCACCCACACCACCAACGCCGGACTCCGCACAACTTCCTACACACGCTAGAACTGCTTCCCTGGACAACACACAGTTCACAGACCCGGGAAACCCTGAATCCGGACTCCTCCTTACCACCTCTCTACTCTGTAGTCAAAACCTTCAAGCAAGCGCCCAAGCAACCTTCAAACTTCCAAAGAACAGGAAACCAAGGACCCACAAAGAAAACTAAGGCAATGAGTAAAAAGACAATAAAAAAATGCACACATATATTACTGCTCAAAATAAGGAATAGCAAGAAAAGGAATCCAAGACCACAAGCGGTCCCTTCCTTTTATAAGCAAAACAACATGCCGTAAAACCCGCGGAAAGTGCCACTAAACACCATCCTAAACTGCCCTAAAAGTCCAGGTGGATAAGTTAACTGAAACTTACCCCTGAAAATCCGGAATCCGGGTTCTGACTAAGACCCGGAACTCTAAAACTAACAAAAAGATAACTAAAAACACAATGAGTCTAACAATCTACTTTCCCTTCTGCTGTTTCTTCGAACTACTGTCAAACTCTAACTGCCCCCGGGTGCTGGTCTTGCCTTGGGGTGTACGGAGGGACGCCCGGGTGATGATCGACGTCTTCCGGACCGGAGGACTGTCAGAATCCGTCTCGTCCGTATGGACAAGAGACCGGTCCGCCTTCTCCAACGACTTCGGATCTTCCACCACTTCTGCTTCTTCTGCTTTCGGTTCCTCTACTTCCGCCTCCTCCGATATCTCGATGGGATCCGGTGTAGGTAAGGGCATCGGTGGAGGTGGTTCGATATCCTCGAACTGCTCCGGATGCGTCCGTGCCGGATTCTAGACAAGGTCGATCCGGGCATCCAAACTGCTCCGGACCGGCATATCCTGCCCCAGAAATCCGGATGAAGGCCCCCCTTGAGTGACAATGTGGATCAGTGACCCAAACTAACCTGTTCGTTTGATGGGTGAGGGGGAAGGTTGCGTTGCCGGAGTTGCGATGACATCCGGAACTTCCGGAAATCCCCTGAAGTCGAGTGGCTTGTTCGGATCCATGTTCGTCATCATGGACCGGAACTCCTTCAACAATGCCTCCATCCTTCCGGACATCTCCACCATCACCCGGACTATCTTCGTGTTGGTGAGGGCCGCGGACGTCTTCTGCATCTCGTCATACAGCGCCGCCTTGTGGTAGAGATCCGCCGGACTGACCATCCATTTCTGGAAGGTCTGGAACGCTTGGTACGCCTTCTGCATCGCCCCTTGAGACTGGTGCAGCTCTTCTTCCGTCCAGATCAGCTTCCCCTTGAGTGCGTCCCGTTCCGTCTTCAGGTTCCGGATTTCCGTCCTCATCTCGTTCCATTCCGACTCGGCCGGTAACGCCTTCAACGCGTCCACCAGGTTCTCCGGTTCGCACTTCACCACTTCCACGGACCGGAGTACGATCTCCGTGAGCCTGTCGTGGTAATCCTTCGCGGTCCTGATCCAGTCTTCTCCGCACTCGAAGAAGCGGGGTCCTTCCCACTCCTGTTTATCCTAGATGAGAAAGGGACCCGGGAATTTACCTCTAGAAGCCGGAAGTGTAGACTTCCGTCTTTTGCTTCCCGACGCCTGTTCCCGTTCCTCCCTCTGTGTCTGCTTCGGTTCCGGTTCCGGCTTCTCTTCCTTGATCTCCGGCTTGACTTCCGGCTTGGCTTCTTCCTCCTCATCCTCAGACTCCTGCGTTTCCTGCTCCTCGTCGTCAGAGCAGTGGCATTGGAGCATGATGAGCCCGGTCTCGTAATCCGTCGCCTCGTCTTCCGTCAAGAGTTCCCGGTGCTGGTACAGGTGGAGCAGGTACGTGTTGAGCGGGTTTGGCTTGTTCTTCGCCAAGTTTCCGGTGCAGCGCCCCACCACGCTCGCCACGATCCGGCCCCAGTTCACGACCCGGTCCTGAAACGCCCCGAAGATCGTGTTGGCCATGGTTACCGTAACCCGGGAACTCTTATCCGGGTACAGGATCGGTAGCAGAAACCGGAGCAGCTGCCTGTGTCTCTCGTCCCGGCAGTCCTTGATCGCGTAGCCCTCCTTTGCGTGTGGTGGGTTCACGAACTTGTGCTGGTGGTACTGGTCCGTCCGGGCAGCGAATCCGCTTCCGGTTTGGGAGAATCCGTACACTTCCGCCCACAACTCCTCCGTCCACTGGTCCGGATGCCCACGTACGGTCTGGTCGTACTGGTTCGGAGCACCTGCCACCAACTCCCGGAGCACCTGGTCACTCTGGATGTTCCAGGGTTTCTTCAGCAGACCTGCACAACCAAGCACAACCAAATCGTCCTCTAAATGCCGCAAGTGCAGTGGATCTTCCGGATATACCGGACTAATCTTCCGGGCCGGTACTGTATACCAAGTACTAACCCCTGCCATCCGTCTCACCTCTCCTATCGCGGTAACCGTAACTCACCACACTTTCTCTCACTATCAGCCAGATGCGGAGCAACTGAAAGACGGCAAGAAATGAGGAGGAACTAGGTTTATATAGAAATCCTGCGCCCAACGTTCACTGTAACGGGAACGCAGGCTACGGATCGCCGTAACGTATCCCTAGTCTACCGCCGCAAGCTACTGAATTTAATGCCTGCGTTCCGGGTTCCTGTGTTCCGGCTCCTGAATCCGTCCACCCGGATGTCAAGTTCCGTCATGCTTCCGTACTGGTTCCGGAACGAAGTCTAAACTAATTCTAAGTATTTATTTGTTTCCGCTAGTCTATGCCTAAACTAATTTTTTTCAATTTTGATCTATTTTAATTTTTCTTAGTCTATTAAGGTCCGTACTAAGCTATTATGGATTCCAACACTATGCTCTAGAGGACTTTGGTGGGGTTTGGGGTAAGGACTTCGATGGACAGCATTGACTAATCACATACTAACTTTGACTATGTGCTATTATGTAGACACAATTTTTTATCCGCTTTGCAGTGGCATTCCCAAGAATATCAGTGGCAGAGCGTTCATTTGGAATTTTGAAGCCTTTTCATGTGAAGAAGATCAGTGAAAGAAATACGTGCTGTTGTATTTATCACGTCGAGGGGGATGAGATGCGAATGGCTCTGAACAAGCTGCGGGCAGGTAAGTCACTTGCCCTCAATTGCGAGCATTCTCCTGATGAGAAATGTGAAGCTTCTTGCATCCAATATGCAGGGTTAACTCAATTATGGCAATCTATTGTGTGCCCGAAAGGCGAATTTGATGAGTGGCACAATGTAAGTTGCTTGTATGGTCAGTGCCAGAACTGTGGGGTGAACACTATGCCGCTTTGTCCTGACGAGGCTCAGGGGTCAGAGGGTAATTTAATGGAGTGGAGGAGGTTTGCTTTGGAAGAGACTATTTCCAAAAAGGGAAAAGTCTTGAAAAAGCTAAACTTGGTCTATAAGAAGACCACATCAGATGTTTTCTTGGAGTACTTTAAGCCTAAGTTGCAGGCATTTGTGACTCACAACTTCGTTGCTAGGTGGGAGGATAAGCAGTTCAAACAGTATTGTAAAACCTTCCCTAAAGACACGGTAGTGTCTATCGTGGATTATGCTGAAAACTACAAGTTTGAAATCCAAAATGAAGTGCAAAGCATGCATTGGCACTCGTATCAAGTGAGTATTTTTGTGCACATTTCTTATCGTCACAACCCCGATGCTAACCTTGCTGATCTTGACTCCTTCATTCTTACAGAGTATCATTTCTACATTTCTGATGACAAGCATCATGACTCAGAGTTCATACAATATTGCTTTGGTCTGCATTGGGATCACATGGTCAGATCTGGCTTTACCCCTAAGCAACATTGGGTGTGGAGTGATGGATGTGCTAACCAGTTTAAGAGTAGTAGGCCTTGGTATTTTGTATCCAGATATCCCAATATGACGAATGGTTGCTCCATGCTTTGGAGCTTCTTTGGAAGTGGTCACGGCAAGGGTCCCCATGATGGAGCAGGTGCAGTTGTAAAGTCTTTTATTCGGAGAGAACAGCTAAAGGCTCATGGGCAGAAATTGCAATGTGCTAATGATGTGGTGAAATTTTTGCAAGCTCGGTTGGGTGAGAGGGTGCAGAGTACTTACGGTGGTCGTAGTAAGCCAATGATCAGGTACTTCTGGGAAATACTAGAGTCTGATGTCCAACCGCTTAGAGACAATAGTCACAATTGTAACGTTGTACAGGGGACGCGCAAAATACACTCTATTATGGCAACAAATAAGAACCAACTGGCCCAACTTATGGTAAAGCCTTTGGCTTGTTTTTGTGCATTTTGTACTGACAACAAGTGGTCTGAATGTGTAAATGTCCATTGGATTGGACAGTGGGAAGCAAAGTATTTGCAACCAGCTGACACAGGATTTGTAAGAAGCTGCATGCTTGACAATTGGGATGGTATTTGGCAATGGGGAGATGACGGAGAGCTAATGGCGGCCTCTCTTGAAATTGGGGACAATGTGGCTGTGAATGCAGCTGCAGGCAATAGTGAGGGGCAACCTTTTTGGCTCATCCGACTCACTAAGCCATTGCATCACGCTAAAGTTGATTTTATTTGTGAGTGGGGCACTGAAATTGAGCAAGGAGATGCAATTGTGGGTGGACACTACTATCAGAGATGGGGTCACTCTGAGAGTTCTTACGTGCTCTTGAAAGACTCCCATCTGGTTTACTTGCATGCTTCCCATATTCGGGCAGTGAAGTTTCTGATGCCTCCAAAGGACCACCGTGTCACTGGTAACGACATGGTTTACTCCTTACCAGAGGCGATAAGGACGCAGATCATGTCTGTGCTAGCAACTGCAGATGATTGTGCAGATGACTAAATCTGTGAATTTGCATATTGCCAAGGTTCAGACCTGGGTGTGGGCTGGGTGGAGGGTGGTCGTTTGGAGGGTTTCAGGGCCAGATTCGGGGTTTAGGGGTTAGAGGGGGGGGGGCATGCATTTTAGGATGCCAGCAGGGTTCAAATCCCTGCATGCCCGGGTGAACCAATAACTGCAAGCTACACTAGATTTACACTGGATTTCAAGTGGCGTTTTCTGAACTGACAGGTATGATTACTAGCAATTAATGACTTCATTATTTTAGTGATGCCTTAGGGTGAAAATCAGCCTTAGCCATCTTTTCCCTCATAAAGCGAGTAGGGCTGGACTTGAAGCACGTCAGTCCTTCAGTGCGTAGAGGCTGCCTTTTTAAGTGGTAGTTGTTGGATTCAGCAGTTTGATCTCCACATTTGTATCTCTCACTTGTTGAATTACCTGTTGCGTTTTTTGCTCACGGTGTTGAATGCTGGGAGAGAGGTCACCACAACGATGTCTTTCCTGCCCAAGTCGAAGGTTGCACTACGTGCTTACTTGGCGCGCGTGGATGCCGAAGTTGAGAGGCGGAAGGGGAAGATCCCTTCTTTCGGCGGAGATGAAGTCAAGGCTCTGCTACACAAGGGGGACAGTAGGGAGCTGCGGTGGACGGCGGATGCAGCATGGGAGTTCCGCGACATGGAATTTGGCACCGGAATTTTGTTCCAAGGTGAGCGACGATTCTTTCCTGTAGCCTCTGCGCTTGACGATGGAGGGGACAACTCTGACAGCGACAGAAACCCCAGGAGCGTTGTGGATTCAAATGCGCCCGTTTTTCACCTGGACCAAGTGATGCATGACGACCTGTTGGAAGGTGACACCACGACGTCAAGACTAAATCCAACTCTAGCAGATGGCGAATCAAAGTATACGACGATGTACTGGGACCCTTGGGGAAGAAGCTACTGCTATGTAAGTCTTGACGATGTTGCCGATTATGATCCCGCTGCGCAGTAATTAGAGCTCTCTTTGGAGTAGAAAAGCTACACAGGAGGATTCTAAGCAGTGCATCTGCCCATTTTGTATAACCCAGGTTGTAGTTCCGATTATGATCCATATAGACTCCTAGTGCCTGAGCTCAGGGTTTTGGTAGCATTTTTGCAACTTGTAAATTCAGGCCTTTCAACGTGCTTAATACAACTCCTAAGGCTCGGCTTTTCCACTGTAATTGCTTGTTGTGAATGTTATAGTATTTTGAATGAGTTGAACTTCATTTGCACAGTTGAAAACTATGTTTTGAAGTGTTCAGAATGTTGGTCTCCCTTGGGAGTCAGTCGTCAATGGTGATGTTCTCACGGGCCTTGCAGTGTTATGCGATAGCCCCTGTATAGTTGCATGCTTAGGGTCTACAGGTTGTACGCTTTGGAATTCAGCCTCATAGCAAAGACGGCCCACGTACAAAAACATGTTGGTCCAGTCGTTGTCGTTGCTGCCACAGTTGGCATTAGTTTTCCGTTCCATACTTAGAGATTCTAGTTGTGAATTTCCCAAAATTGCCTTACAATGACCCAATTCTATCTAAACCCAAAGATCTGTTGGCAGAATTTTGACATCATGTCATGCTCCATACATATAGTACTATACAACACTGTAGACCTCTCCAATGTCCATTTGTAAATAAGATCGTGACCCTAAACCCTTAGACCCCAAACCCTAAGACCCTAAACCTCAAACCCTAAACCCTAAGACCCTAATTCCTCCCTTTTTACTCTATACACTAAACCACTTGCTTAGTAATTTCCTAAAACATAGAATTGATAAGTGCCACGTTCAAAAAAATATAGAATGGAAAAAAAACATAGACTTCATAAGTGCCATGTTCCCAAATATGTAGAATTGATAAAACCTTGAACTTTAGAAGACCCAAACCCTAGACCCTAAGACCCCAAATCCTCCCTTTTTACTCTATATACTAAACCACTTGCCTAGTAGTGGTTCACTCCATAAATAGGCAGTTTGTAAATAGGTGGGTTTATTTATATAATGTTCACATGCTAGAAAGGAATGACAACAAGATATTTATCTTTAATATTGAATATTTTATCATGTTAAAACTAAATCCAACATAATGTTCAACAAAATGTGGTTGTACATGTATGACATTCCAATATATATTTTACTTCTTGAAGATCTCACTGTGTGAGAACTACAAAGAGAAGTGAAAAGTTTTAAAACTAAACCTTAATTAATTTTAATTATGAAATTCCCATTTGTCTGTAGATGAATGATTTTGTCAACTCAACCCTCTTATATATGACCTCATATTGCCCCTAGCAATTGATATGGAATATATATATTGGCAACCATATTTATAGACCAACTGCAACGCATGTTTATGTAACATGCACACTACCCTAGTGCCTTTTCAATTTTGGCAAAAATGATTTGCTTTCCTAATTTTAGGAAATTATAATGATAACTGTCTAAAATCTTGAAAATTGTCAATAGAAATGGTTGAAATTCAACCAATTTAAATTGTTCCAAACACACCCTCAATGAATCTAATAAATCACAAAATTTTCAAGGTATAGAAAAAGATCTAATTTGATTTTATAATGAAAAGAATTTTTTTCCCTTCTTATAGGAATTTTGAATAATGAAACTAAACATACCAGTAATCTCCACAAGAATAATTAGTCTCTATACAAACAATTCTCTTGTAAAACAAATGATCCTAATGTTGTCGCTCAGTCTTGTAAAACAAATATAGTATAGAATGAGGTACCAGCATCAGCACTGAGCAACCCAAGCTCGCCAACCAGCTCAGGAAGCCAAGCCAGCCAACTACCCACCCATCCTTCTGCAGAAGTTATCGTCCTTAATGGACGGATCGATCCAAGCAGCTGTGCCAGTTGCCCACCATGAGCTGGACTGAAGCGCCTTCAATTTCTCCAGGCTTATCACTAAGTTGGATACCCCTTTCTATGACCCCATAATTGAATCATGTCTCATTTGAAGTACCTCCATGTGGATCAATGTGGTATTTTGGGGGGGACTAGAGCCATATTGGAAGCTCGTAAAATAATTTGGCTTCAAAATGACAAAGGGAAACTTGAAATCTACTGTACTTCTTAGATTAAGTCATGTAAGTGTGGTTGAAAACAAGATTATTGATATTTTTGAGGCCCAATCCTAATTCCATGGAACAAAATATAAATTAAAAAAAACACAACAACAAGTCTCACTCCCCATTCTACACTGAAAGCCTTACTTTGAAAATAGTAAATTCTGAAGGCCTTTCTTGGTCCCTGAAAGCCTAATCTGCCATTTCGATTTCATTTTAGACAAAACCCCTTTTTCAATGGTGTTTGCATATTATTTTTATTCAACTTTGAAATGTGGCCACATGATATGATTAATTTAGGATATAAATTAAAACACCACATGTGTATCAATTTCAATTGAAGTGGTGTCTACACTATATTAATTTACGTATGTTATTTATTCACTTTAATGAACACATGTCAATTTTAACAAAAAGAAATTTGGATTGGGGGGGGGTTCCCGAGGACCAATGGAGATTCCCCCAGTTTCAATGAATGCCTAGGGCATGGTCCGCTTGGTCCCCGGGGTTGTGTAATCAACCCATAATCACCTTTATATAGGAGCCCTTTCACCTCCCACCAAACATTATGGGATAATGAAGGTCAAACCTTTCTAATCAAGGTGTCCACACTATACATTTAGGCTTCTCACTAAAATTACCAAGGGATCTATCTGTGACTACATTGTGCCATGGTCATAGAATTTAGTAGCCATATGCATCAAATTCAACATGAAGACTTTTCTAAATTAAATTACCAAGGCTTCACTATCAACAGTTGATTGTCCACTAATTTAATTTAGTGGCCATATATGGTAACTTCAACATGGAGACTTCTATGTGCACATGACTTGATTGTGCACTAATTTAATTTACTGGCCATATGGTAACTTCAACATGGAAGCTCATCTCCAAACAAGATGGGATTCATAGTTTTATATTTGTTTGACAAATGTTTGGGGTAAGCCCAAACTTTTGGATCCTCCTTCATTTAAAATTTTTTTGACCAAAGTTTGGGGCACGCCCAAACTTATGGATCCTCCATTTTATATTTTTTTGACCAAAGTTTGGGGCACGCCCAAACTTATGGATTCTCCATTTTATATTTTTTTGACCAAAGTTTGGGGCACGCCCAAACTTATGGATCCTCCATTTTATATTTTTTTGACCAAAGTTTGGAGCACGTCCAAACTTTTGGATCCTCCATTTTATATTTTTTTGACCAAAGTTTGGGGCACGCCCAAACTTATGGATTCTCCATTTTATATTTTTTTGACCAAAGTTTGGGGCACGCCCAAACTTATGGATTCTCCATTTTATATTTTTTTGACCAAAGTTTGGAGCACGTCCAAACTTTTGGATCCTCCATTTTATATTTTTTTGACCAAAGTTTGGGGCACGCCCAAACTTATGGATTCTCCATTTTATATTTTTTTGACCAAAGTTTGGAGCACGCCCAAACTTTTGGATCCTCCATTTTATATTTCTTTTACCAAAGTTTGGGGCACGCCCAAACTTATGGATTCTCCATTTTATATTTTTTTCACCAAAGTTTGGAGCACGCCCAAACTTTTGGATCCTCCATTTTATATTTTTTTGACCAAAGTTTGGGGCACGCCCAAACTTATGGATGCTCCATTTTATATTTTTTTGACCAAAGTTTGGGGCACGCCCAAACTTATGGATCCTCCATTTTATATTTTTTTGACCAAAGTTTGGGGCACGCCCAAACTTATGGATGCTCCATTTTATATTTTTTTGACCAAAGTTTGGAGCACGCCCAAACTTTTGGATTCTCCATTTTATATTTTTTTGACCAAAGTTTGGAGCACGCCCAAACTTTTGGATTCTCCATTTTATATTTTTTTGAGCAAAGTTTGGGGCACGCCCAAACTTCTGGATCCTCATGTTATATATTTTTTTTGACAAAAATCCTCCTTCAACTATTCTAACTACAACTATCCTACATGTTTTAACCATTCTGTTTAAGAATATTTGATCTCTCATGTTTACTGTCATGGCTTGAAAGTGAATGAGTGCGTTGTATCTATATTCAAATTATTGAAATATGCCATGTGCATTTCAGCAGCCATGAAGCATCCAATATGCAGTTCACATGAGATCACATTGAGACTAAGATCACAGCCTTCAATGGGTATCTTGAGCCCCAACTCACTATACACAACCTGTAGTACACAAGTCCAGACAATTACACAAATCTTGCCCAAAGAATCAATCACTCAATTGCCGTTACATCTAGTCTTTCATGCATACTTTGATAAGTTAAACTTTGAGGACGCTATTAGACAAACATGGTGCACTGAGATGTTACGAATTACGATACAGGTGACTGCAAAGATAAATGAGTATCATTCTATTACTGTACTGATCAGATCTTCAAAATTTGGCAAGACTCTGTCATCATAGAGTGTGTCAATACGGTGGCCGAACCTAAAACCTAGAGCTGAACTATGTTCCAACCTGAACCATACAGCGCACTTATGTATGCTCAATGGAAAGGTAATTCATGAACGAGCCAAAGTGCACACCCGGAACTGCATAAATTATACTTTCCGATAATAATGCAAACTAAGACTATTCTAAGCCCATTAACAACCAAGTCCCTAGACTAAAGCAACGTCACGCCACCACCTTGAAAGCTCCGAGGTACTCAAATGAGAGCTCCGACAGCTTGTACCAGCCATCCTTGTCATCCCCCGAAGGCCCAACCAATCTGCCACACAACTCTAAATCAACAATTGACATGCAGCTTTACACACAACCTCTAATCCATTAAAACAAAATTGTAATGTCAAACCGTGAAACTTAGGACGGAAAACAAACTCACATACAAGGCAGGTGCCCAAACAACTCTCATTTCCCGGTCCTTGCCGCTGCACGAGTGTTGGAGGCAGTGGACTTCCTGGACTCAACCGGGAGTTTCTTCCGCTTTGCGTTTCCACCTCCACACACCCTCAGATTAGCTTTGCCCTTCCTCTTAGTCCCTCCCTTTTTCCGTTTCTTGCGCTTCTCGTTCACTGGTTCGTCCACTTTGAACTCCTCTTCAGCTAAAACCTCGTTTTCCTCTTCTCCCTCTTCACCATCAGTCTCAGAAACTTCATCGCCTACTGTATTGTCCAATTCGCATTCATCTTCATCATCATCCTCAATGGAATTCGAAGTTGCATCGACCAATCTTTCCCCTTCCTCTCTCATGACAGCCCCCCGATTCTTTGATGCTGGACTCTTTCTCTTACTATTCTGGCCTCGCATATGAGATCCTTCAAGAACGGACTGAGTCTCTAGAACGGTGTGGCTCACTTCGGATTTGTCATGGCCGGCAGAATTGACTTGGAGATCTGAAGTTCCTTTGCTGGTTGGCGAGCCTCCAGCAGCTATAGACTTTGTAGTGCGGGATGGCCTTTCTTTGGAGCCTCCGCATAAATTGAGAGTACTTGCTGAGACTATAGGACTTGTCGTAGGGACTGATTTACCACCTTCAACGACTTCATTGGACTTCAAAGTCCAATCTGGTCCTTCTGCGACCTCGTCATCTGCGCTGTGGACTTCATTGGACTTCAGAGTCCAAGTTTGTGTTTTTCTAACCTCGTCATCTGCGCTGTGGATGTTGCATGGACTATCAGGAACTTCTACATTGCACAAAACCACTTCCATGTTAGAGTTGGAAGTACATGAGCACACTTGCATAACTTACATGGACTTCTGTTTACAAAGTTCTTTCAAAAAAGACTCATCGTACACTCCCTTGTACTCTTATTGGCAGCCAAAGCAGTCTTGCAAGCCATGTAGTCAGGATTGTGGAGTTGAATGGTAGCCGAAGCACTCTTGCAAGCCATGTAGTCAAGATTGTGGAATTGAATTCACTTCAGTGATCGTGTCTACCTAGTTGCAACTATATGATGGAAGATTGATAACAGCCTAGCACAAAAATGCACATATTGGGGACAATTGCACTCTCTACGTGGACTACCTACACTGATGTACACCCAAATTTCACACTTCACTGGACTCAACTGAACTTTTAAGTAAACCGGGTGAAATCAACGTACCGGGAATGGTGGCTGGTCTGGTCTTCATCCTTGAAACTTCAACTGCCATTTGCTTAGTTCCGGGCTTCACAATCCCATGAGCTGCCCACCAGTCAACATGCATCTCTTTTTTACAATTCACAGCACTGCACGCTGTGAAATCTTGAAAGTGGTACCTATAGCACACAGGGTGGTACACACATTTACACGATCCAAGAGAAACTGCCCAGACAGGCTCAAACCCAAGACCGCAGTAAGCGCACCTGTGTAACTCAACTAATTCAGATTCATGAGGAGCTCTGAGATTTGAAATAGGTTAGGGAGGCACAGCCCTAAATAAAATACTTCCAGATTCTAATCGGGCAATGCAGATCTTCACCGCTCCAACATGACGATCCAATAGCAACATTCTTTCTTCCAACTCCGAAACCCTACTTGCCACTCCAGACTCACTTTCACGGAACTTTTGGTAACGTGATTGACCATCGCTCGCACAAAGATAGCAGTTTCTTTTGCGCTTCAACATCAACAGACAATGAATCCAGTAAACTACTACTCGTCCCCACGTCTGTCCCACTTTCAGAAATGCGCTTGAACTCAGAATCTCTCAATTCCTGTAGCGAATCAAGTTTTAGAAGCACATCTGAAAGTTTTCAAGGCAGAACTCCATCTGCCCCTTTGAGCGCGCGTCTGCAACGGTAAATTCTTCCTTCGCCTTTCTCTCTAAAGTTAGAGTAATTACCGTCCTGCCTTGCTCTTCACCAATGATCGCTCCATAGCTCTTCCAAGCCTCGGTGGCTGCCAACCTGGCGCTTGGATCCCCCCAAACCTCGTACCCACCGGAAAAGCTCTCTTGCCGCGACGGACTTTCAAGCTGGCTGAAAGTCTTGGATCTACTCGACCCACCGTCTTCACCGCCTAAACCGCCATCTTCATCATCTGATAACAATGCATCGTCCGGAGACCTCCCTTGCTTCATCGCCTTTTGCCGCCGCCTCAACTGCTCACTGTTTGTCCACTTAGCATAAGCTGCCCAATTCAAATTACAATTCATTTTTTCCTGACAATAAAACCCTCTAGCCATGCCCAAACTAATTACCCTAGAAGACAACAAACAATGCTTCTGGTGGATTTGCATCCACAGAAGTTCAAGCTTCCTCACTTGCTCCTCGTTCCTCAAAAACATATATTGATGACCATTTTTGTTCACAACAGGCCCTAAAAACTTGCACAAGTCTTCCTCCATGTAATCCTCTCCAGACTTCAAGTGCTTGGGGTTTATACCGCTACAATGCAAACCATACTTCTCGTTGAAATCCCTGTGGTTGTACGATTTGGAGGTACTCAGTGGAAAGAGATCAGGCGCCTCAGCGTAAACAGGAGAGCTGTAACCTTGCTTTCCACGACCCAATGGCGACCCCTCTAATTTCACCTTAACTCTTCTGCATTGACCTTGACTTGCCATGATCACCGTATGCATGAACAGTACCCGCACAAGCTAACAAAAACGCACGCGATCAAAACAACATCTCATGCGTGACTGCAGGGTCTGGAGCGACCTCTCAAGCCGAAGGAGAGAGACGATATGTGAGCCGCACGATCCTCCTACATCGACGGACCAGATGAACCCAATTTTTGAAACCCCTCTTACCCGCCTAGTCACCCGAACACGCCCTAAACCCTCATTCGGAGTTCAATCTATACCGTCCAGCAGGGTTCCAATCTTCACCATCCACGTGTATCGGGCCACCGGGTCTGCCTTGCCAGCACAGACTGCTGGTCACTGCACCTACAAGCCAAAAAAGGGAAAATTAAGAATTCCAAGAAAATACCATCTTAGATAAACACTTTGTGAGTGTTATTAGTGAAGATGACATATCAAAATTCCAACTTTCAATGTGTGAAATCAATCCCCAAAATTTCGTGGCAATTCTGGACACATAAAAGTCCATATCTAAAAATGTAGGCACCAAAACTCTACATATTTCAAAGGCAAACATTAGATAATATACAATCCTACTTAAATATAATTCCTTCTTCTCCAAAATGTTTGACTTCTTTACTAATTAGAGAGTCTTTATGTTGAAGTTGTGGACTTTGACAGTGCATAAAGAGTCCATATGAAAGTCCTTTAGAAATAAAGTATGAACAATTTTGACAAGATTTCTTAGCTAATGTATAGATAGTGAAGTATACAAGTTTAAAATGAGTCCTTTACAATATTCCACAACTTGTCTCTATATGAAATTACAAGAGTTTCAAAGAAACTAACTGAAATAAGGACTCTGACAGTCCATATTGGTCCAGCATAGTGTGCATTTACCCCGATGATCTATGCTGGATTAACAACGACACAGCGAGACGGTTTCTTGACCCCAACTAAGCCAGGATTCCTGAAAACCCGTTCTGGATTTATCCATTAGAGTTTCTTGAAATCAAATGTGAGATCAAAGCCTTTGCTAAAGATAACCCAAGCAAGGGTATCAAAGCACACTTTATGAACTTGGATATTAGTATCAAAGATGATGAATCAGGAGAGTATCAAACTGCTAAGTTTGACAAGCGTCGGGATCTCCCGTTTCACTTTTCACAATACATACAATTCAAGTCGAACAGACCAATAAGACAGTCATACAGCATTGCGGTCTCTCAAACAGTACCAATACTATACTTGTCAAACAGCGTCGATGCAGCTTGGATCGAACTGGAACTCCTAATCGCCACGTTACAGAGCAATGGCTTCCAAAAAGATAGACTCCGACACAATGTCAGCAAATTTCTACAGGAAAATACTTTCCCAGGAATCAAATTTGAGCTACAGTCACTTCTTGACAAACTCAGGTATTCTTCTACCTGACTACATACTTGTTGGATTAAGAAAAATTGTAAGTGTAGTACTTGGTGTACGCCTCAGTAGAGCGTACATCAAGTACTTCTACTGAGGACAGTCACACCAAGGGTGGTGGTGGGTTTGTTTTGTTTTCTTTTCTTTTTTCAGACTAAAATTTAGTGCTTATCTCCTAAGCCTTAAAGTCTGTCGCTGTGTGGAAATAATTAATATTTAGGAATATAATCCAAGTTTATTATTTCTGTGTAAAAGATTTACACTTTAGAGACTCTGATGTATATCTATGGCATCAGATATACTTACTTGTGAATCATTTACAAAAACGGAACATAGTTTCTTGTTTAAAGATGACCTCCAATACAATCACTAATTTTTCAGGACAAAGGACTACAGGTTATCAGAACCAGTCCTTGCATGTACCCATTACTCTAATTAGTAAACAAACCGCCGGTTTTTTACCAAATTATTAATATGGGCAGATGTTTTCTGAAGATATTTGACGGTTTAAATTACCGGTTATAACCCTGGCTACAACAGTATAATCAGGTTCATAAAAGAATTCTGACGTTTTAAATTCCAAACAGGGCCGCACTACCTCTACAGCCAGCGAGAAGCCTTCCCCGGGTTTTTTAAAATTTGAGCGCGGGAATGAGCAGACTGCTTGGAACGGACTGAATATATACAGACTGCTTTTTCTGGTAATGTCCACTAGATGGCAACCAGTGGGTATCAGGTGTTCAAAAATTAGAAATTGTTATGGTGATTGGTGATTGGGACAGGGTTGTCATACCGGACGGGTCGGAGTGATCAGACGAGACGGACGGACGGGCGAACCGGACCGGACAAACGGACGGTCCGGACACTTCGGACACCATTCATTTTTGAAGCTATGGAAATTTTCCAAGTGAAAAGTCGCTTCCAACGTGGCTGTCCACGTTGTAATCAGGGCGTGGACTTGTTGTCAAGGTGGGGACTTCTGGTTAGGGCGGGGACTTCTGGTCAGGGCGGGGACTTCTGGTCAGGGCGGGGACTTCTAGTCAGGGCCGGGACTTCTGGTCAGGGCGGGGACTTCTGGTCAGGGCGGGGACTTCTTGTTAGGGCGCGGACGTAGGGGCGGGGACTTCTTGTCAGGGCGCAGACATGAAGGAGGACAACAAAGGGGGGTTGAACTTCAGCTTCACATTTGAAATTGGCATGGGATTCCTCCTTCCTATGGAGAGGGGAAAACCATTAATGTAGTCAGCCTTTAATTTGAGCTTGGGGAATATTAACAAGTCAATGGCTGCATGAAGAGGTCCAACTACTTTTTGAGTTCAAAGACAATTCATGGAAGGATGTGGCTCCTTTCTTGTGCCTCATTTGGCCTTCTTGGCTTCCCCAAGGACTTGAGAACTAGTTCCCACCTATAAAAAAGTAGATTTCAGAAAATGAAAATTAACTTGTACACTTGCCCAAAAAAAAATGAATTGGATGCTAGAAGTTTTTGGATTTCTAACGGAAGACAAGGTACACATTTAAAAAAATTCAAGTTGAAAGATGCATTTTTTAATTCTCCAAATAGAAACTAAAAGGGTTCAAAGCTCAAAAAACAAATCAAACACAAGTTATATTTTGTAGACTTCTAATTCGATGGGTTTATTTTTGGTAATAGGGGCTACAAGGGTTGGGAATTCACATCATTAATGTATTACAATGTATTCAAATGTAGTTGAAGGGTTTATTTTTGAAAATAGAGGCTACAAGGATTTGGAAAGGAAACAAAATGCAAGTAGTTTGGAAGTAAGTTCAAAGCTTTAGTCTTGTTACTAGATGCTACAAGGGTTTGGATTTCAAATCAAATAGAAGTTATGTTTTGTTTAGTTATAGTTGAAGACTTGAAGGCTTTATGGTGTTGGTAAATTGTTGCTGCAAGTATTTAAAATTCAAATCAAATACAAGTTAAATGTTATGTACTTGTAGTTCAAGGGCTTCAAGTTGTAAGTACGGGTTATAAGGGTTTGGAAATCCCTTCAAAAACAAGTTTATAATGCTGCAGAGGTCCCACACTAAACTTTGGTATGAATTTAGTCATGGGATTCTTCCTTCCCATAAAGGAAGGAGAACCAATTAATGTAGTCAACCCTTAATTTGAGCACGGGGAATATCTTCAAGTCAATGGCTACATTAAGAGGTCCAACCACTTTTTGAGTTCAAAGACAACGTATTGAAGCATGTCACTCCCTTCTTGAGGCCAGACTTCAATTTCTTGCCTTCATCAAGCACTTGAGAAGTAAGATCCATGTAAAGTTGGAAACCAAAAAAAGATTAGAAAATGAAATTGAACTTCCAAACAAGAAGGACAAAATTTGTATGAAAAAAATCCCAAAGGGTTTGGAGTCCTAATGAAAGTGAAGGTACATATTTTTTTTAATTCGAGTTCAAGGGTTTATATTTTATTCTTCTAAAGAAAAGGTATTTGTGATTTTGGATTTGAAGTTTACAAATCAAACCATTACCAATGTATACTTCTCAAGGTTTTGGTTTAAGTCTTTGTTTTTTCAATACGAAGCTACAAGGTTTCAGATTTAAATCAAATACAAATTATAATGCTTTAAAATATGCTTGAAGTTTTTTTTTCCGGAAAAAAAGGCTACAAGGATTTAGGTCTTGAAGACTTTAACAACAAATTCTTGTAATGGGAAAAATAAAAGGGGTGGGTATTGAAATGAAATACTAGTTAAGTAATTTTTTAATTCAAGGGCAATGGTTTATTTTGCATATGGGGATAGCAAAGCAATTTGGGTCTTTGGGAATGAAATGAAGCATTACCCAAATTGTTTATGATTTCAAATATTCAATCATTAGACATCACCCTTTAATTTGTGTAATGGGATCCTAAAACTCTAAACTCTAAAGTCTGGGACTTAGGAGGGGTGAGTATTGAAATGAAATACTAGTTAAGTAATTTTTTAATTCAAAGGCAATGGTTTATTTTGCATATGGGATAGCAAAGCGGTTTGGGTCTTTAGGAATGAAATGAAGCATTACCCAAATTGTTTACAATTTCAAATATTCAATCATTGGACTCCACCCTTTAATTTGTGTAATGGGATCCTAGAACTCTAAACTCGAAAGTCTAGGACTTAGGAGGGGTGGGTATTGAAATGAAATACTAGTTAAGTGATTTTTTAATTTATGGTCAACAGTTTATTTAATTATTTTGGTCATGGAATCTTCAAACCCTTGGAGGAAGTTCAAAATTGGCTTGGAGGGAGTTCAAAATTGGCTTGGAGGGAGTTCAAAATTGGCTTGGAGGGAGTTCAAAATTGGCTTGGAGAGAGTTCAAAATTGGCTTGGAGGGAGTTGAAGGAGGGAGTTGAAGACTTGCTTTAAAATTGGAATTTTGAGTGGACGTCCACGCCCCTATCCACACGTCCACGTCCTGACCCTCGGAGGAAAAAATATGCAAGAATTCCATCCACCAACGATGGGGGGGAGTGAAATTGACCTTCAAATTTGAAATTGGCATGGGATTCTTCCTTCCCATGGAGAGAGGGAAAGTGGAAAACCAATTAATGTAGTTAGCCATTAATTTGAGCCCGGGGAATATCTTGAAGTCAATGGTTTTATTAAGAGGTCCAACCACTTTTTGAGTTGAAAGACAATTCATGGAAGGATGTGTCTCCTTTCATGTGTCGCCCTTGTCCTTCTTCGCTTCTCCAAGGACTTGAGAAATAGTCCCCACACCCAAAAAATGAGATTTCTAGAAAATTAAAACTAACTTGCACACTTTCAAGAAAACAAATATAATTAGATGCTAGAAGTTTTTGGATTCGTAACGGAAAACAAGGTACACATTTAAAAAAATTCAAGTTGAAGATTTAAAGGATGAATTTTAGAGTTCTCCAAATAGAAACTAAAAGGGTTTGGAGTTCCCTAAAAAAATGAAACACAAGTTATATTTTGTAGAGTTCTAATACTTCTCAATTATTTTTGATAATTTGATCTACAAGGGTTTTGAATTCACATCATTAATGTATTACAATGTATTCAAATGTAGTTTAAGGGTTATTTTTGAAAATAGAGGCTACAAGGATTTGGAAAGGAAACAAAGTTTTGAAACTCGGGGGGATCACTCCTTGTAATTTAAGGTATACACCTGAGTTAAGAGGGTATTTTATGTGGGGCTATTTACCTTAATTATTGCATTTAAGATGATCGTATTTTTACATAAAAAGCTAAAAAGGGCATATTTCCAATACCCTATAGTTTTTATAAATTCATTCATGCAAGTTTTTAAATGGATCTATCTTACATATAAAATTTAAATGTCCAATTTCCTCCCACCCCCACCCTTCTTCACAAATTTTCTCTTCCATCTACTACAACTATGTATGGGGTAGACATTGTGAAATTAACAATAATCAATTGAATTCAAGTGGCAATTTTTAACCCATAAAGGCCAATTGTCCATTGAATGAACAATTGAAACTTTGGGTAGGTTCCTATGAAGTCAATTTTGGTCAAATGTTCATAAAATTTTGACACAAGATGTGAACATGTATCTTCTTAGTGGAAATATAATTTCTTTCTGCTCTAAATTTTTTTGGTAGCCCTTGCAATTTGAGCATCTTTGGGGCGTCTTTTGCAAAAAATCTCATCAACTATTGAAATTTGGCATTTATGTTACTAATAAAATATGGCATACAATTATCAAAAGTAATTTAGTTCTCAAATCACATTCTCAAAGGAGTCAAACTTTATTAGCTATGTTAGGGTGGCTTCAAGAAAAATAACCTTTTCTTCTAACCTCAAGCCCTATTATCTTGCAATATGTGAAGTCAAAGTTTTTGAAAATTTTCCAAATATTCTAAATATTTGTCTCTAATTTTTAACCATTTGGATTCCAAATTAAAAAATATCTCATTGCACAAGAAATCATCAAAAAAAGACTAGTGTATTGCCAATGCATTTAACCTATTTGCATTGCAAGTTGATTCAGATTTTTTATGAGTGAATCCAACATCATATATTTATGAATAGTCAAAATCCTCATTTTTGTGTAGACCAAATATTTTACTATAAGAGGGCTTGAAGTTTGTTGATCCTAGTTTGCAAGAATGAAAATAAAGATTTTTTTTCTCACTTCAAACATTATAATCTTTCAATCCACATGGTCAAATGGGCTGAAATTGTTTCTACACGTTGTTATAACTACATAATACACTTTTATACAATTGGATTTTTTTCAAATAATTTTTTATTTTAGACAATGCATCAAAATTAGCAATTTTGGATTCTTCCTCTTCCAAAACACCCTCTAGTCTTAAGGGGTTAATAACATTGAATACTTTAGAATTCCTAATGAAACTATTCCATGAAAATCTCATTCAATATGAGTGTGATTAACACATAAGGTAGCAACACCCATAACCGTCAAATTAAGCAATTCAACATAGTTGGAGGCACTTTTTTCTAGATAACATATTTTTTTAGTATTAGCAACTGAAAATCATGAATTTAAAAAAAAAATTAGAATTTTTGGATAAGACATCTAATTTCTGTGAATTTTCAAAGTAGAACTCACTAAGGCACCCTAAACCACACTCTACTAAAGTTGCCTTGATTGTAGTTCCAAAATCTAAAAAAATTAGAGCCTACCAACCACAATTAAGAATTGGCACGGTTTCAAAGTACATTTGGAGGCACTTTAAGGGAACTCTACTATCGAAGTATGGGTACACTAATGGTTATGGGCGTTGCTACCTTATGGCTTCAAAGCTTAGAGTTAAATGAACTATTAATTCTATCTTCATATTGTACAATTTTCAGTTTGTTGAACCCACTAAGGTAAATCTTCCTATTCATACAATGTGACAATTTTTCCACTTTTAGTTGATGTCTTACATTTACATTTAGTTTGTTTTTATATATACACTACAAGTACCATGGCACAATTTTAGTGGACCGCCTTTCATCATAGATTTTCTTGAATATATCCATTTTATCACCTATATGAAATTATTTGTCTACATCTATACTCATCATATTATGAAAAATTTGCATGACTTCTATTTGTCAAGGCTAACTTATTAATAAAAATTCCTATTATATGATGTTTTTACATACCCTAATTTATATATATTAGAGTGTGTAGCATTTCATAAACCTTATAGTAGCTCTACAAATTATATAAAATTTGCCCCCTTTGAATTAAATGAACCCTATCTTTTAACTCATGTAGTTTTCTAAAAACCGTAAGTGTTCCCCCCGGGAATGGAACTCTTGAGTACTAATTTTAATTTATATACCTCATCATTCTCATGTGCGTTGTTGTACATCCTAGTGATCCTACCACAGTACCACCTCATATGCATATAAATATATAATGAACTCCCATTTCTACTCTCAAATGCAAAACATGATGATACATTATTGCTTAGATACATGATGACATGATGACACATTTTTGCTTAGAAGAGCATCAAGCATGTGTATTTCACGGTTGCAATAAATTTCATACATAAAGATACGGACATATGGTGAAAATCTTGTAATATGCAATTTTGTCTTTCTTCCATCATGACAATTGTAATATTGTATGACTTCTGTGAATTTATGAATGTGTAGTAAACAAAGTAGCAAACAACTAATTATGTTTGAATTGATTTTCTAGAGTTTGATATACACAAAAAGCTTAGAATCATTCCGTTTTGATCAATGAGTCAAAAATTATGAGGATTTTCTGTTTGCGGGCAGTTTTGGATTTCCTACTCTAAAATAAACTTTGACATCCTTTATCTTATCCAATTTTCAATATTTTTGGACAAAAATAAAATTATAGGATGTACATACATTATTACAACATTTCGACCATTGGAATTGTAAATTTTCAATTCCATATTTAAATTGTAAATAATTTAGTATTTTCAATCATTCTCTAGTACTACCTACTTACTATTTTTTTCCTATATGTTGTACTATTCCAAATGATCTGAAATTTTTCAAGCATGTGGCCAACTTGTCTAGGAAAACAAATCCAAAGAAGCACCACCATTTAGGTCATTTTTTCATAGAAATGTGAGCTTGTGAAGTGCAGCTGCCCTGCTTTTCGCAGGGTCAAAAAAATGATTTTAGTTAATTTCAAATTTTGAATGCTTATATCTTGCAATCCACCTGGTGGAAATGTCTGAAATTTTTACCACAAGTTTTTGATACTATATAATACAACATCCTACGGTTAGATATGTCAAAAAAAGTTTTTTATAAAAATTTTGGTAGTTGTATTAGAAATGACAGTTTTAGAGAGTTTTTGGTGAAAACATAGTGACGGTCCTTTAAGGGTTAAAAAAAGTCAACTTTAGTGTTGACCACATCGGACGGGCGAGACCTCTATCGGACGGGCAAACCGGACGTCCGTCCGGTATGACAACCCTGGATTGGGAGTACCAGACATGGTGTTGGGTTCCCAAAACAACGGCCAACAGGTGTTGTAGTTTTCCACAGGCTTTACTGTCTCTTGTAGAGCTGTGTTTTGTTGGTTTATTCCTAAAGTTGTGTATGTTTTTTGATTAAGTTTGGACTAATACTCTTGTGATTTACGATAACAAGTAGTGGTACTCTTAAGACACCTCGTACACGTCGAATGGCACACTAATGGTTTGCTGTTGTTGACATGGGTACAGGTGAGGACTACCACCTCTCGGGAATTTTTCCAAAAAGTTCCAAAAAACTGCAATCTAGGAGGTGGAAGATGGTGTTTGTCGTCAAAACTTTGTGTGCTTGCTCCCTGTGTGGTTCAAGTTGTCACATGTTTTCCAAAATTGCTCAAATGCTGATATTACTGTTAACTTGGAGCTTATTACTATACATTTTTTTTTATCGCACTTGCTCTTCTGCTTTAGATAAGTACAGATAAGTCTTTGGCTTACACACCATGAAGCTTTTTGAAGCTTTGTTAGCAACTACTGTCTGCTACAGACAGACTAAACATGCTTGTTTTACAAGTCATTTTTTATTACATGTTCAAATATTACACTGCCTGTAGATAATGCTTATGGATTCTTCAGTTCTATAATGGATCAGTTGTCTTATGTATAGACTGAAAATCACATTTTGATTTGCTATCTCTTCAAAAGGAATTTTTTATGGTTAAAAATTGAAAAGAAGTTTACACATTGAGAAGGAATTTCGAAAGGGAGTCAAAATCTACTCTAATTCTATTAGAGAAGTACGATAAAAACCTTTTTTTGAATAGCTATGTACAAGGGATTAAGCCCGAGATAAGCCCAAGAAGGTGAGGATCTGGATGAGGGAGTTGATGGAGTGCATCGCTTTGAAGTCCGGGGTCAAGGTTCGGAGCGGCCCCTCCACCCGAAATTCGTGGTGGTCGCCTTCCGATTGACGGGTGATGACCCCCATATCATCTGCGGTGTAGTAGTTGCCAACCAGGGTGGTATGCTCCCCCGTACTCTCATTCATACGATATTGCAAGTAGATGAGTAGTTCCCTGTCCTCCACGATGGAAGAATCCTCCTCCCTGGCCGCATTTGGTAGGCGAGGTCGGATGTTGCGGGGTTGAGATGCCACCTCCTCCGCGTGCGGCCGCCTTCGAGAGCCTTGTAGGTGTGTCAGAAATGCCGCTTCCTGAAGTGTCACCATCTCTTCTTCTTCCTTTGGTGAGTTGACTTCAGGTTCTGCGGTTGTGGCTGATTCTTCGACCGGACGAGGACTGTCATCAATGCTGGGTTGTGTGAGGAGCTCCGTGAGGGCCTCCGTGGCTAGTGCATTGCCCGGTTGAGCGGAAGGCCCAGAATGCGTTGGGGATGAAAATCCCTCTGTTGGTTCTTCCATCGTCCTTTGAGGTGAAGGCTCAGAGGTTCTTGGAGAACCTGCCGATGAAGGGGAGGAAGGAAGTTGCATTCTGAGGGCCTGGCATGACTCCCATTGAGGGTGTCAGTGGTATCCTTGTGCCTCCCCCCGATGTCTTCGGTTTGCTGTGCGGTGGTGTAGGTGTTCGCGGAAGATGTCCCGATTAGCTGGGAAAGGTGGTCTATTGCTAGTAACTGCAGCTTGAAATGTGAGGAAGAGAATGCCAATGCTAACTATGATGGCGAAGAAAGCGAAAAGATGGAAGAGATCCCATCTCGTTGACCAGGGCGGTGATGTAGGGGCACCACCATAGATCCACATGCGGTCGGCCAGGCCTCAGATCCAGTTACCTGGTATGAAGGACTGTCGGACCATTCCTGTGGGCGCTACCGGATGGCGACGTCAGCGATACTGAGGAAGATGAAGGGGAGGAAGGCTGTAACGAAGGAAGAGTGACAAGGCAATGATGACGACGATACGCTATGCTATACTAATCCCCTACTATCCGTCCCAAATGGAGTTGGTTTGGACCTATAGACAAGAAATTTGGAAAACCCACATTCCGCCCTTGACGGAGCAAGTTTGGACTAAGAGGAAGATAGAAGATAGAAGATGATGGAAGGTAGGAAGTAGAAGTGCCTCACAGGTTGCTCGGCACAGTGCTAGATGAGGATGTAAATCACGCTATCTCAGGTTTCCCCGTAAGTGACTGCTGGAACTATCAAAGGCCAAGGGCTACTGAGCACCTGGGTCAGGAATTCTTGACCAAAATGAGTGCGGAGGAAAGTAGTGAAGTTGAGCTTTTCGATACACTGAACCCGAATGTTGAAGAGTCCTACTGGAAGGACCGCCGGTGGATTGTACCAACCGTGGTCCATCTGCTAATCTACTGCACCTGCACATCACAACACACAGTACACAAAGACGAGGGACTCCCTCCTACTTTTATACTAAGGTGTGAAGGCCAAGTGCGGAAATCCCAGGCTAGTCGTCTGTTAGTACTCTAACTAGGTGTACGACGACTAGCGAGACTTAGTAACGCCCTTAAACTAGCCGTCTTTTCAACTCGATGGTTTCTATTACGTCCGGTCTAGCAAGTACAGAACCTCCCTGAAGCTAGCTGTCTTTTCAACTCGATGGTATCTATTACGTCCAGTCTAGCCAGTACAGAACCTCCCTGAAACTAGCCGTCTTTTCAACTCTATGGTATCTATTACGTCCGGTCTAGCCAATACGAAAACGCCCTCAAACCAGCCGTCTTTTCAACTCGATGGTGTCTATTACGTCCGGTCTCGTGAGTCATAAGAGAATCCCCCCAACTAGCTGTCTTTTCAGCATCTCAGGCATATATTACGTCCAGTCTAGCGGCATTGGATCCAATCGGGGAGTTGAGTTCAACTTCCCCTTGAAGCTATCTTCTGACAAGCGGGTGAGGCATGGGTCATATGCCAACATCAACCCTGACCTGACATCCTAAGAAGTATAGCTGAAAACAAATCTAAACAAAGTGTTGGCTAGCGGTTAAGCTTTTCTTTTTATGTCAGATGTAGATTTCCACGTGAGTTCATTACCCCGCGACTACCTAAGAACTAACAACCAAGTGGCTCTAAGTGACGTGTTTTAGGACCCTACGAATCAGTGAAGTTAAAAGTAACTCTAAGAATTTTGGGAGTCTTGCCAAGGACCATTTCACGTTAGCATCGGTTATCTCGCGCAATAACTTATGTTTAACAACCAAAAATCTTAGTTTTGGGGAATCCGAAGATTCCTCGGGCTTGGCTGACCAGAGGCCTTTCATTTTACACCAACTGCACCTATCTACGGAGACAATCCACAATCGGCAACCAATAGTGACAAGGTAACCTAGTATCCTAGTGACTTAGTGATTTAGTGACTTGGTGATGGGTTGGAAGATTTTTTAGGGTTTTTATGGGGTTTTTTCTAGCTCTTCAATTTATCTTCCTTAAATTGACTAACTATTGATTTTTTTGGGCTTACGTGCGGAGGCCTAAAATGGCTTTTACATCCTATCTAACCTAAGACTTGACTCTTAAGTCAAAGAAGAGAACTGAGAGCCTCTATCGGCCCTCAGTAATTACAACCGATTGGGCTTTAATTGCCCTGACACCAATGGAGAAGCGTGTTGAGGAGAGTAATGGACGACAGAGTGATTACCTGAGTAGGTGGTCGTCCCTGGGACGTATTGACCTCCCCTGGCAACTCAATCGCCTCTAGATTGCGAAGGTCGTCTTGTAGTGTGCTAGGGGCGCGGCGCACGTTGTACGGTGCGGCCTCTACGTATTCCATCACCGTCGGGCCGTGATTTGCTGGTATCTCCAGCTGGCTGTCATAAATGCCTAAAATCCCATCGTCTTAGGGTTGGCACCCTGGAGGAAAATCTCTCACGGCGACGAGGTTCGTGGATACGGGCTGGGTGGCCGGGCCAGGGTCAGCTGCCTGAATTGGCTGACTCCAAGGGTGGTCTTCTGGATCCTCCCCGAAGAGTGTTGCAGAGGCCCGTTGTGCTGGAGGCGGGGTTCGTGGTTCTACTAGACGTTGCGGGCCGGACCAAGTGGCACAAAATTGGAATTCATATGGCGTCCAACAAAGAAGGCACGTTGCCCGTGATGGCTGAGCTTGTACTGCTGGCACTAGCTCCATGGAATCGGAAGGAGGTGTCTCGACTTGCGTTTCCTGAGGTGGTACTGTATGAGAAGTGCCCTCCGAACTGGGACTGTTGGCCGGAGTAGGGCTGATCTCTGATGACGGTTCGATGTCCGTCGCAGGTTCTTGACTTTCCGTAACGTGAGTCATGGGGCTGAAACTGGAGTTGGGAGAAGGCGTGGACGATGGCGGATGGACCTCCCGTATCTCCCTCCAGGACGTAGACCGTTGGTGTTTCCATGACGACGTAAGCATCGTCTCCCGAGTAGGGGTGCTCCAAGAGCCATTTCTCGAGAGACCCATCGTCTTCGAACCCGTAGAGTCCTGGGCCCATGCACTTGAGCTGACTCAAGCTAGCGGTGGGCTTGGCTTGGATTGCTTGGACTACCGATAGTCCCAGTTCTTGGACCCCTAGAAAGGCCGGGGTATTGGAGACTATGGCAATCATGGTCCTTGCATTCTTGGGACCATAGGTGAACGTGGGGCGCTTCTCCGCCCAATTGACAATGCCTCCACACTGGCGGAGGAAGCCCCTACCTAAGAGCAGAGGGTATGAGGTGCTGGCTTCTTCTTCGAGTTGGAGGACCTCAAAGGTGAGTATGTAGTCTATTCCTCTGGTCTGAACTCTGAGGTCCTTGATTCGACCCAGGGTTGGGACCGATCTCTGATCTGCACATTTGAGAGTGACCAACGAGGGATGCGTGATTTCTAGCCCTAACTTGCGCATGGTGAAAGCGGGCATGATGTTGACTCCGCTTCCATCATCTACCAGCGTCTTCGGTATGACCTTGTCGACTATCTCTACTTCTATCTCGACAGGCTCGAAGCTTTCTCTAGGTTCTTTTAGGCCTAGTTTGGGTTCTTCCTTCAAGGGTTCCGATTCCTTGACGTCAGGACTTGGGCCCCCTAGAAATGGAAGCGACCCCACTTGATTGACTAGGCCAACTACTTTGGAACCTCGAGGGATGGTGGCTCCTTCCTTCAATTGCTTGCGTAGAGTGGGGGCGGTGTTGATCAACTGACCAAAGGATATATTTGCTTTTACTTTGGCCAGGTCCTCCCACAAATCATATGGCTGAGAAGGGTTACTACCCTTCTTTGGCCGTGAGCGTAATCTTGGGCTGGTTGGATGGAATGGAGTTCCCGTTTGAACAAACTGGAATTCATCCTCATCCATCTCGGTCGAAGTTGGCAGATTCTCTTGGAATCGTACCTCCTTGGCAGTCTCCTTCAAAGTGCTTTGTAGGTCGGAGAACTGAGGGGAATCCTGGGACGAGTGCAAATGCATACTACTATGCGAGCTAGAATCCGGCGAGCTCACTATTTCTTGTTCGGGCGGGGGAGGGCCGGTCTTCGCCCCTCCTCGAGTGACCACCAAGGTAGGTAGGGACTTACAAACGGCCTCGGTCTCCGAGGTGTCTACCACTACGAAAAGCGTGTTCTGGAATTCGTTGGCTTGAGTTGGTTTAGACACCGTAACAAACCTAACATCCTAGGTGGTTGGGGTAGGGCCTAGTGGGACCACCCCTTGGTTGGTTTGGATTGCGGGTGGCGCAGCCTGGGTTTGGCGATGATTGGTGCGATCGTAATACATATCCGGAGGACCGGTCGTATCGTGAGGCTCCGTGAAGCGGACGCCCTTGAGGTTGTCTTGGCCTTGTTTGGCGTAGTCGGCCTTCGGGAATTCTAGCGGAATCACCCTATCCGTGACTTGGCAGCGAACCGTGGGGTGGTGATCCCCACCGCGTTCGCAAACCACATTGTTTTCTACCCAACATTGGCTAGGACCGTGTGTCCTCTTACACACGGCGCAATAGGACATGAAGGGCCTATCAAATGAATTGGTGTTTCGTACCTGAGTTTGGGCGTTAGGGTGTCGGTAAGGTTGTCCCGGCCCTCGAGGTCATGATCGAGGCGGGTTGTCCTTGAGTAGGGGACAAAACGGGGGCGTGTGGTTGGGCTGGCCGCAGTGGTTGCACCAAACCCCCGTGGAATGAGATCCCGATTCATGATATCGGGGCGGGGCCTGTTGCCCTTGTCCTTTGATGAGGCATGCCATTTGCTCGGTCAGTTCGCGTACTGCCCGAGCCATGTCATTGGATGCCTGCCGCATTTCTGTCCTAATCTGTTCAACAGGCGCGGTTAGCATTAACATTGGTTCCTGCGAAGACAAGGGGGTCAGATGCAAGCTGTCCCGCTGAGTGGGAGACGAGCGATATGGTGCTAGGGCGGGCTCTTGGTGATGTACGGGAATGAAGGCTGGTATCGGGTCGTGCTCCCGACGAATCATTCGTTCGTTTTCTTTGTCAATGATCTCAATCTCTAGCCCAGCGCGAATGGCGTCGTCCAAAGTTATGGGACGTCGGGACAAGATCTCCCGGATCGTGGAAGCCGAGTCGACCCCTTGAATAAAGTAGTGTCGTATGGTGCCGTCGTTTAGAAGGCCCCCTACGTAGCGGGTGCAGACTATCTGAAATCGTCGAATATATGAGGTGAGGTCCTCCGTGGCCCCCCGTCGGATGCTGGTCAGGGCGGACAACGCCTGCTGTTGGCCTGCTGTTGGCCTGTCGCTGGTCGGAAGTAACGTAGGAATGACGCTTGCAGTTGTCTCCACGAAGTAAAGACCCCTGCATCGTGGGATCGATACCAAGAGTAGGCGGTCCCAGTCAAGGTATTCGGAAACCAGATCAAGTAATATCCTGGATCGGTGACGAGGTTAGAGATGAGAATCTCTTCGAACCGCTCCACGTGGGCAGCTGGATCGTCGTCCCGAGATCCAAAGAACTTGGGTAAGTGATGGGGGACTGAGATTTCTCTTAGCCCATGAGGTACTAAGATAGGCAGACCCCGTGGCAACATCATAGGGTCTACCTCGGGTATGGCAGGTGGTTCTTCTCCCACTTCTGGTGCTCCTGGAGCCATAGGCGGCATCCTGGCTTCGCGGTCGCCCATCTCTTCTGATGGATAAGGTGAGCTGACTCGCTCGAAAGAGTCAGGGGAACTAGCCCCTTCGTGCGTTGATGAGGCAGGGGAACTTGGCGGTGGTGGTCGGGCAGAACTTCCTCCCCCTCCCTTTGGTCGTAGCACCCTACCAGATTGTGGTGTGGTGGAGACTTTTGGTGGCATCTAACTCAGATGGCCTGATAATATGCCAAGCGAGGACATATATATAGAAAAGAGTGTTTACAGTGATAGGAGTTGGCCAACTGGTGGTCCACGCTCTAGTCCTAGACTAGCTCTATCACTTGATCCACACAGACCAACGTGGTGACAATCTCCATCGCCGTTGGTCAAACCTCGAAGAAGTACGGGGCTTGTGCAACCTCAATTCTTGCCGTGGCCGATGAATGCTGCTCCCACGTGGCTGCGTTGGTGAAGAAGGTCGCGTCCTTGAGTCGTTTGGAACGGCTCCTCTTCCCACGGCTAGGGTACTCGTAGTGTATTGGATGGTAGCGAGGGTGATGGATCCCCTCGTCCCCAGGTAGTTGGAAGTTGGAGACTTTGAAGTCTTCCGCGTCCTAACAGGGTTCGCAAGCGGTAGCGTACTCGGTGATGTATCGGAGCTGATCCGCCGTATCCAAGGTGGACGGTGTCAGTATGGTGGAGATATCGCGGCAACACTCCAACGTGAGATGGCTGGCTCCGTTGTGCCACGCACGGAAGTCCTCAGACTGTGAGTATGGGTTGTCGAGAAACCGATCAAAGTCCCCGACTGGCTGGTTGAAGCGGAAATACTGGTCTGAGTCGTCCCCAAGTGGGCTTGGCGCGGCGTATCGGATGTCGAGGTGAGGGACCTCTGTGAGAGGTCTGAAAGTCGGGTAGGCGGGATGCTTGGCATCGAAGCACGTTTTGACAAACGCGCTTTCAAACTTCCAAGTGGCTAGCACCACCGCCCAGTAGAACGAGAGGCACTCGGCTATCTCCTCCCTTGAGACCCCAAAGGTCCCAGACTTGATCGCTTGTTGGATGCAGGGCGTGTACTGGTTGGGGTTGAGCAAGTATTGCCGCGCCAGATGTTCCCAATATTCGAAGGAGATGCCCAAGCGGTCGGGACCGAGCAACAGGTCTCCTAACGGAAGCTCCGTGTTGTCTTCGGAGTCGCTATATCCCTCCTCGTCGTCTCGGTATGCTTTGCGAGGGCGGCGGCGCGAATGGTCGTAAAAGTCGAGCTATGTGAGCTCAAAGCAGGGTTCTGGCTCGTCTCCCTTTCACAATTAACTTGTTTTGTCAGCTTTAAGACTTCTTCCTTCTATCCTGGCTACCTATCTGGCCTAGGAGTCGTAAGTGGCTCAATTCTCGTGGTAATTGGAAGCTAGCTTTGATACTTCTATCCCTTGCTAGCTCTAGTCTATGCTCAGAGATTGAGCCCTAATTCCTACTTACTACCTCTAAAAAGATCTTAAAGGTATCCTAAGGTACCTCCTTCTAATTACTAACCGAACTAGAGACTTGAAATATATTTTCTATCACTTCATTTGATAAACGTTCTTAATTCCTTCTATGATTGCTAATTATCATTCTAATGTAGACACTCTAATCCTAACTAAGTGTTACCCTAGACTACTTTTTAATGTGAGAAAAAATTTAAAAGGCAAGCTTCTAAACTTTAACTCCCGGCAGACGCACCATTCATGTGGGCGCTTAATTACCCACCCTTGGTAATTAATCGGATACAACCAGGTTCTAGGGGTTAACTAAATTCTAACCTAACGGGTGACTAAGCGTCGGTCCATTGTGCCTTCCAAGCAATGGATCTTCTTTACTAAGTTCCTAGTTTCCGCAGGTGACAATGGAGTTGCCCCCAATTGGCGAGGGAATAGTTCGGGCTAACCGTCCCCTAACGGCAACCTACGCGAACTACCACCAAATCTATCCTAATCTATAGGAATCTGAGGCTAATTGACCTTTCCTAGACTGAGGAGGGATTACCTAAGTCCCTTCCATGGTTTCCTAAGTTGGTTGGGTTTTCTCTTCTAATCTAAGTTATCTTTTTTCCTAATTTAGTTTATCCTTTTCTTTCTAGTTTAATTTCCTAATTTAATTTATCTAATTTATCTTCTAATTTACTTTCTAATTTACTTTATCTAATTTACCTCCTAATTTAATCTTCTAATTTGATTTCTCTTTGATCTAATTTATTTCTAATTTAATTTATCTACTTTACCTCCTAATTTAATCTTTCAAGGCAAGGTCCGTTTTGCTAAATTAACCCGAGCTCCTAATTGGATTATTTCGTCCTAAGCTAGTGTTCGCTTCTTGGTTGAGTGTTAACTTTAACGGTTACTAACTTCTAGTCCTATCCTACCCTTATCTAATTTGGTTGCTCTTATGGTTAACTTCTATGTATGAGATGGGTTTGGATACTTCTATCGATAACCTTCTATGTCCAAACTCAAGGCCCACCCCTAATCCCTATTTGCTAATCAAAATTATTTACTACTTAACAGAGTCTAGCGTAAATTAGAAGGGAAAAAACCACCGGGGATCTGTTTAATGACTCACCTGATCGTCGTTAGCATGTACGGCATTTTCCTCCATACCTCCAGCCGCGTGCTCGTATTCCATAGTGGACACGTATTTTGAAGTGGCCAAATGCCTACGGCTTAGTGGTGAAAACTGTTACACTCTAGTATCCTACGGCACTCTCTCCCCTCCTTATCTCCCCCTTTTCTTTTGCCTTGGTACTATTCCCACCAACCCCTTAATGGGGGTCTTACGCTATGACGCTAACTCCTTGCAAATTCAAACCCCCCTCTCTTACGTTGTCATCTTTGCGTCATTCTAATCTCCCTTCTAATGGCCGTGGGAAGCTTTGGGGATTCCCGTGCACTCTAATCGAAGTAACTATGGATCGTCTCTCTCCTTCTCACTCCTATTTCAACCTCTCTTCCTAATCTCCTACCATTCTTGTTTTGTTGTTTTGGCGGTGATGAGAGAGTGAGGGGTGCGTGTTTTGCAGGTATGGCCGCGGAGGTGTCACCTTTCTTCCTTCCTTCCCTTTTTTCCCCCGTTGACCTTAAGAGCCTTGGCTTCCTTCTCAGTTTCCCCTAATCCCAACTTTTAGTTTCCCCCCCCTCCCCTTTTTTCCTCCTCCCCCTCCCCTGGACTCCCTGGACCCCAAGCCCTCCCAGCCCGCAGACCCCAATATCCGGCGCCCAGTCCCGACTACCCAGTACTCGGTGCCCAGTCCCGACTCCCCAGTAACCGGCGCCCAGCCCGAACCCCAGTCCCGACTCCCCAGTACCCGGCACCTAGTCCCGACTCCCCAGTACCGACCCCCCAGTGCCCGGCACCCAAGACCCGGCGAACCCCAGGACCCGGTGATCCCAGTCCTGACGCCCCAGTCTCGAACCCCAGTCCCGACTCCCCTCACTGGTTGGTGTTTAAGGCTGGCTGGTGTGTTAGACTGGCTGGCTAGTGTTTAAGGCCGGCTGGCTGGTGTTTTAGACTGGCTGGCTGGTGTTTTAAGGGCTGGCTTGGTGTTTTAAGGGCTTGGCTAACCTTGGTTCTTGGGGGTGGTCTTTCCCAGGACTAGACTTTCTTTTCTAAACGGAAGGGTTTTTTGTTGTCAAAACAAAGGGAAAAGACTTCACTACTTCTAACTGGGCCCGGGGGCCTGTCAACCACAAAAAAAAAGGAAAGAAATAAACACACTTGTCTTGAGGGCTAAACTTTGGGCTTTCCCAAGAAGGTCTTGGGAACTAAACTTTGGAACTAAGGTACGTAGGAGGTCAAAGCTTCGCCGTAAGGTTGGTTTTGACACCAACTCTAAGACTTGCAATGTCCCTAAGTTCAAAGCTCCGCCGTCTGGGCCTATTTTGACACACACTCTAAGACTGGGGTAAGTTGTAAGTTCAAAGCTTCGCCGTTTCACGGCGGTGGGGTCCACACACAAACAACATGGAAGGGATGACTATGGTCAGGGTGTACACACGAGGCAACCGTACCCACAAGGTAAGCATAAACTAGACAACACTTTACACGCTAAAGGCCCCCAAAGCGGCATCGCCAAGGTACGGTGGGGGGTAACTTTAGGATTAGTACAAGATGCACAAAAAGCAAGTAAAACCCTCTTGACTCACAACAAGTACAAGGTAAGATGGAAAGACCTCAAAGGACCTTCAAAGAGCTTGAGATAGAACAACAAAGGGAGCAAAAAGTGCTCCAAAAACACCGTAGAGGTTTCTTGGCTTGAAACGCCAAAAATTCCAAGATAACTTGGACCCACGGACCCAAAACAAGTATTGGGGGTGTTTTGGGAGAGAGAAGGGCCCCCTTTTATAGGTTTCCAAGGGCCCACTCCCCCCCTCGACGAGTAACCTCATCCATCTGGATTTTCATCCAACTTTGAGATTTTCACCTAATCTTGGGTTTTACGCTGGTCCTAGTTTCTAACTTTTGGAGTTTAGCTCGGAATTGCAAATGGATTGCGCCAATGGCTTCAAAATGCCATTTTTAGTCTAAGGAATCCCCTACCCCCTATTTCTATCACAAAAAAACCCTCGGAAACTAGTGCCAATTGGAGCCAATTAAAAGGGTAAAAACCTAACTTTTGGGGTTTACCTCTTTTGGCTTGGGTAACTAGCTAGGGTTGTTGGGGAAGCTCTAGGGAGTAAGAAAAGGCTCCTTGATGTCCTCGTTCCGACTTCGTACGCTCCCGGGACGCCGGTCAACCCCGCAAAGATCTTGCCGTATATATTAATTGGGGGGATGTTGTCAGTTTCGGCTGCTTCCCGCTATTGGAACTCCATGAATTTTGTCGGGGCACGTTATTAACATAAAAGATGCTAGTCTAATTTTTAGTGAGATTTTACCGCGGCCTGGGTATTTTCTATGAATTTCCCAACGTGGCCTTTGGCGGTTGACCGCTCGGAAAAAGATCCTTTGGAGATCAGAAAAAACTGAGACTTTTTGGGGAACCTCTCATGGAGTCCCCCAAGCCACGTGCCAAGTCTTAGGCTATTCTGGCACATAGTTGGTGGCGAGGTGAAAATTGACTTCGGTTGAATCACCGGCAGTCAGGGAATCTTTCACATGTGAGGGAATCTGGGCGAATGGGTTTTGCCGTGGATGTCCCGACATGTTCCAGATCCAAGAACACCATCCGGCGGCTGTGGATTCCTCCATGCGGCCTGTCTGGGACAAGTGACACCTGCAAGCTAACAAACTGGATCCCTAATGTTTCGTCGGTGGAATGGGGAAACTAGAACCTATCTTTGGAGATTTACGTGGGGACCTCCCTTACTCTCCTAAGACTTAATTTAGCCTATCCTGGTCACATGTGTTGGGTTTTGGGCTATTTTGGGTAGGTTCCCAGTAGCCCTATTGTTTCCCACTAATTACGGGTTCTAACCTATATACAAGTGGGTTTTATGGGTAATCTATGGATAAAAGGCTATTTATGACCAAATGCTATACTGGTACGTGACATACCTATTTTGGTTCTACACTCTTTTTTGGGCTTTTTGTACTACTTTATGCCTTAATTTTTAATAAACTAAAAAAAAGAAAACAATGAGTCCCAAGTGACGAATTTGGGGCTCACAGATGGTTGTTCAAATATCCCATAAGGATTGGGTGTGACAGCATGAGCTCCCATATAACTTTCATCATGTGCTTCATCAAGCACCGTGACGGTGTAGTTGGGAACTGATTGTCACAATCAATTGTCATAGCTATTTCCTTGTTGATTTCATGGTTTTGTTCAAATTTTATTTATGTGTACATTCATAGGTATCCAAACAATAAAACTTGTTTCATATTAATTAAAAGTGTAGCCATCATATTTACAAACAAAGGGATTAAATCAAGGGCATACATTTGTACATTTTCAATATTTGGGGATTTCAAACTTGTGAACCAAGAATAACGACCCACAACATTTATGGATATATATTTAATTGGGGGGGTCACATTTATGGGTATATATTTTTTTGGGGGGGTCACATATGTAAACCATTAAAGTATTGGGCACTAACCAATTAAACATTCATATACCATGGACTGTTTAGCAAAATATGATCATCCATCTGAGATAAACAATCCATGCATTGTTTAGCAAAATCATAGTATAGAAATGTAAAATGAAGTTCTTTGTCAAGCACATTGCTATTTCACATGTCTAGCATGACTTTAGTACTATTATCTTCATAAATAACTTATTTCTTTCTATGATCCCACTTCAAAAATCAAAATAGGGTCTTATGCCATGGTACAAGGCTGCCATTTGATGCACCACAACAATGTCTCTAGTCACGAACGATTTGCCCGTGGCACAAGGTTGTCCAAGTTTGCGCGCGCTTGGTTTAACCTATTATTGGTCCGCTCAAAGATATCCGTGGTGTTGATTTGAACGCTCAGAGATTGTGTAAATGCGCGTTCCGTCCCGTGCTCATCATCCTAAGGTGGAATTGTCATTAGTACATATGATATTCACAGAATGGGGTACAAACAATATTAACCTAGCAAGTATATTAACTCGTGTTGTGGTATCCAAACATTGCACTAACCTTAATGAGTTGTAACAACAAGCATCCATTCTCAGACTCGGAAAGTTTCTCGACATCCTCAAATTCTTCTAATAAAGCCCTGCATCTCCCGGCCCCCCATATCAATGAATATTAAAACATAACAACTACATATGGGTATTTTTAGCATATAATCTTATAATACAAGTTCTATACTAGAACAACCGAACCTGAGGTTTGTGCAATCTTTTCCTTGCCGAACCCACACATATTCTTCCATCATGGCCCACCCCTCCCTAATGGCCTCATCAAATTTGGCTCCCCAAACAATATCGCGTGTGTTTTGTATCAAACACATCACTCGTCTTGCAGCAAATAAGCACTAATAGTGAGATGAAATGTCCACCACCAACTATCCAACTAGAAATGTTCATTAATACATGTTCATTTCATTATTCAAGGATTCAAATCACCTATACAAAATGAAGGGCAATATTTTACTCACCCATTTTGCTGGCTTGGAAATGGCCTTTGGACTCATTGCACTGGCCATAATGAGCAAAGCAATACAATTTGTAGCCTTTCCAAAAGTCCTTAATCCTATTTCAAAGATCACAAATCAATTCCAATAGAATAGTCATTGTCATGGTGATTCTCCCACCTATTAAAAAGACATTGTCTACAATACAAGTGGATGACAATAAGGAAGTCAAAGGCAAACTAAACAAATTTTTACCGGAAATATTCATGGTCGAGAATAATTATGACTTCCTCTGAGCACTTGCTAAATTGAACACCTGTCATTAAGCCTGTAAGGAGCCAAATAACTAATCATTAGCAATGCAAGAAGATTAAATTTGAATAGGCTACATAACAATTGAGGCCCCCCTACGTTACTATAACACCCAAAAATGAAAGAGAATCAATGAAGAACCAAATGAATCATTTTCATTTGAATTGCTAATTGTTTTAAATGTGAATTTAGTGTACCCTTTTTTGGTGACTTCACACCCATTTGTATGTGCATCCTTATTATTCAACAACTTTGCCACAATGAATGCAATTGCCGTTTCAAGGCCCTCTACATCAAATGGCTTTGATATTCTCACTATCCTAAACTAATGGAAAAGATTTTGGATTCATTGAAGTATACAAGAAGTGTCTACTGTATTATTGGCTGTTTGTTGTAAACCAAAAAAAACAAGAGACCTCCACAACATTGGCCCACATTCAGCCTCTACAAGGCAAGTGAACAACAAGGCGCAGTTATGAAAATTATGGACCACAGGCTGGAACAACCCATGAAATACCCGCGGTCGCTAGGGGCGCATGCGCTAACCCTAACACGGATACTAGGGCGACTGCGCATGGGGCGACTGCGCGTGGGGCGACCGCGGGTCCGGTCCAAGGATCCCTCGCGTCTTTCAAGGGCGACCTCGGGTCCTCGAGGGGGAAACACATTTCAAAATCCCCCCTCTATCAGGGCGACTACGCATAGGGGGCGACTGCGGGTCAAGGAGAAAATGCACTCCTTGACCCGTAGTCGCCCCCTACGCACAGTCGCCCATATGGAGGGGGAGGGAGACACCAAATAATTTTCCACCCTCAATCAGGGCGACTGCGAGTAGGGGGCGACTGCGGGTCAAGGTGGGAGCAACCTAACTATTTCAAAATGCAATCTCCCCCTTTCAATCAGGGCGACTACACGTAGGGGGCGAGTGCGGGTCAAAGTGGAAGACACCAAACTTTTTGAAAATGCAATCTCCCCCCTTCCATCAGGGCGATTGCGCGGAGGGGGTGACTGCGGGTCCCCAGATCACTTCCAAAATCAGACCTGGGGTTCTAGGGCGACTGCGCTTTGGTGACTGCGGGTATGGGCATGTTTCACGAGATTAATTTTTTTTTTGGGACCCCTCTCCCTTATTGTCTCTAATTCCCTTTAATCATATGTTACTTCCTCCATTTTGTTTACAAATTCAACAAGACAAACAAATCCTAGGTTTTGCATTAGCTCTAAAACACTACATCTCGTGTAGGATGTGTAAGTATTTTATGTAGGTTTAAGGATTTGATTCTAGATAAAAGTTTTATTATTGTTTTCCAAGGTCTAGGGTCTAGGGTTTAGGGTTTGGTAACCCCTTCACATTGTGAGAATAATTCTTCCATTGCCTTGCCATGTCTTTGATATGAACTGACGCCTAACATTTATTACCAATTTAGTATGTGAGATAAGGAAAAATCAATTAGAATATGCTGCAGATGCTAATTAGTGTTGGGTCAGATTGGTTGTTGGTTTAGGGCGACCTCGGGTCAGGGGCGACCGTGGGTCATCGACGAAGCGAGAAATACATTTGAATCAGGGCGACTGCGCGTAGGGGGCGACTGCGGGTCAAGGAGGGAGACTAATTTTTTGGAAAATGCAAACTCAATCTCCAGTAGGGCGACTGCTCGTAGGGGGCGACTACGGGTCAAAGAGACTTCTTTGTGGGCGACCGCGTGTGCAAGTTTCGAGATGGTTTAGTTGGTACCCGCGGTCGCCCACGATCCGCAGTTGCCCATTTCCGAGCTCCAAAAACGAGCAGTCACCCTTGATGCGCAGTCGCCCATTTCCGAGCTCCAAAAACGCGCAGTCGCCCTTGATGCGCAGTCGCCCATTTCTGAGCTCCAAAAACGCGCAGTTGCCCATTCTCGTTGTCTTCAGACCCGCAGTTGCCCCTCTTCTGACCCGCAGTCGCCCCCTCCCGACCCACAGTCACCCAAACGCACGCGCCCTGAGGCGACTTCGAGTACTTAAGCGTTAGCCCCACTTCCGATTCTCACCTTACTTTAGCCTTGCGCACTATCTTTCACCTACCTTCAAGTGGCTGGATGCGTGCCCGTGGGCTGGGGTTTCAATTGGGGGGGGAATTTTTGCCCTTTCAATCTACGAATTTTGAACTACGGTTTTGAATTGTTTTTAAGTACAATATGGCTTTTCCACATGAAGGCAACACTACAAGGAAAAAGTCTTTATGGGATCTGGACCTCGATGATCCAATTTTTTTCGAGGTTCCGATAGCTGTAAATGAAAACGAAGAAGGAGGGAGTCAAGAGCGACGGAAGGGCAAGAAGCAGAAGTCAGCACATGACAAGGACTCCAACTATCCTCCCCCGAGTTATACCCGATATACATACGAAGCGTGTCTCCAGTGGTACGCAGGGAAAAGTGTACAATTCTTGGAGGCAAGCTATTTGAGGTGTCCTACAACTGGTAGTGTGGCCTTGCCAAACGATTTACAAGCACGGATTTTAACCAAGCTAAAGGGATCCGATGATTTTGCAGACATTGACTTGACATATTCTTCAAGACTATTTGAATGGCTTGATAACACATTGAAAGCGGTGATGTTCAATACCAAGAAATTGATGGAGGAACATAGACCATTACTTCCAATAGTAGAGGAATCAGAAGACATCAAGGCATTCCGCCAAAAGATGGAGTGGTGGTCCAACGCAGTGAAGAAATTGGCAAGAGGCTCGGCAAGGGGTTTTAAGTGGAAAAATGCAGCGGTGCAGGCAGCATTTGCACGAGATGGTGGATTGTGGATCACGTGGATCCCCGATACAGCGAAAGTGGTGCCCCTTAGTGCTTTTGAACGTAAAGGGGGGTATGCAAAAATGCGTAAGGTACGCATTGAAGGAATGGATACAATTCCAAGCTACATCGCTTTTGTTAGGAAAGTATCTAAGGCAATAAACCCGCGCGAGGGGAGAGCGCAACGATCCATAGAGGCCCTTGCATGCCCCTTGAACCACCCTGGCATCATTAAGTTTTTTGCCATTCATTCTCGCACGAATGAAGCGTACACTTTGTGGTGGAATGGGGGCCATTTGAATGAGTTGAGGCATTTAGATCGTTCTGTATCACCAACCATTGACTGGCATGAAATGCAAAAAGCCACAAGACTTCTTGAAGAGAAACAAAAAGAACTTGGTCTCTTCCGAAGGCACAAGGCAAAGTTGGCATGGGCTTTAGTATATGTGACAAATCTCATGCACAAGTGCCGCGTGCTACACAATGACTTGTCTCCCATGAACATCATGTTGCATTTTCCGGATTATTCAAACGACATAATCAACATTGGAATTTGTGATTTTGGAATATCAAGTCGTTTTGACGAAAACGCGCCTTCACATTTTGGAAAGCCATCTGAGGCCGAGAGGGAATGATCAATACCGAGAAGGTCGTTGGTGGGTTGCCCCGGAGTTGTTTTATGCATATGGACCTCGAAATTCCGATACAAGCATACCGATCATGCAACAACAGTATAAATATACGCAATAGTCAGACTCATATTCTATTGGGAAGTTGACCGAATGGATGAGAATTGGTGATATGGATGATTGGGACAAGGATTTGTTCAAGAACTGCGAGGGATCAATGTACTTTGGATTGAAGTTGCGTGAACTCGTGAACACTGACCCAAAGAAGAGACCAACGTGTATAGAGATTACAAATTCCCTTATGTCTCCACCATGGTCCATGATGCCCCTCGAATTGGTGTTCCGAGACTCACCTTTGTAATAGGATAGTCTAGAGCAAGAGTTTAGTGGTACAAGCAATGAGCTTGGTGGCCAATTATGTGTTGCTTACTTTGTAATATTTTCCTATAATATATGAAGGAATTTTATGCTACGCGCCTTGTCTTTAGAAAAACAATTACTAATGGGCTATTTGTCAAATTGTATATATTGAATATGGCCTTTTACACATTGTTATGCAAAGTGTAACAACTTTTGAATTCAAATGTTCTTGGTCCTTTTTGATTCCGTAGTATATAATGGACGCAAGGAAAATAAGAAAATGAAAATAAATTAGTTGGTAATTGATGTTGAAGACTTGTATTATTTCTTGAATAAAATGTGCTAGTATGCAATTGAAAGGAGTTTTTACTTTCATGGTCATTGAATTCAAATAGTTCTTTTTTCAATCCCTAAAAAAATGTAAGTCATACATCATTTACATTCTCTTATTGTTTTTTCTATTTCCAAAAATAAAAGCAAGTTTTTTTTTTTTCCTATTTATTCTAATTCAAATATAGGAAACATAAATTTTAGACTTTTTTAGACTTTTCCTTCTTATTCGTACTTTACCTATTTCAAAATAGATGAGAGATGTTTTTATTTATTTATTTAACCTTTTTCGCTCGCTTCCTATTTATTTTATTTGGAAAAAAGGAAGTTCATTGACTTCTTGCCACCATTTTTTTTTTTTTTTGACAATGAAACAAGAGTGGATATTGCAAAAAAGATATGTAGCCATAATCTTTGTCATTTATTAAACACGCAATTCGAGAAAACTCGAATGAATTCAATAATAAATGTAAATCTGGTTTTACCATATATATTATTCCTAGTAGCATAATGTTTTCCTACCATATTCTTTTTTTTGGTATATGTCATCCAAATTGATAAAAACACACATTCTTTCATAGATGGTTGGAGTATGATATAAGTCCAACAATGACTTTCATTTATAGATTTGTGTCCGTACAAGAAATTTAGTTATTAGGCATGTAATTTATCAAAATTAGTGTCTGTAACATAGTATGTAATTTGAGTCTACATCCAAAAATACATAATGAACATCTCATGTCAAAACAATTACAAAGACATTATTGTTACAATTGCAATGGTTAATAATCATAACATTGGTTATTAACAATTGAATTAGTTATTAACAATAAAATTAGTCATTAACAATGAAATAAGTCATTTACAATAAAATTAAGAATTAACAATGAAATTAATTAATAAGAAAAAAATTAGTTAACAACAACTTCTTCTAAAACAATTGCAAAGATTTAACTTCTGTTCAGATAATCAATAAGGAATCCATTTGTACCACAACCGACCTCAACCCTAATGGCTCCCCAAATATAGTATAAAGTATAAACTAGTATTCCATAAATTTTGCAACACAAATGGGATTGAGCTCACAATCCTTTTTTTTTCCCTTGCGATTTGGTGCTCAAAAGCAACAAAATATTTAGGCTAGCTATAAGCTATAGGAATTTTTTAGGAAAATTTTGGATGAAATTGCTAGAAAAACTTCAACTTCTAGAAAAGTCTTCGATGAAATCACCACAATGTAAATGAAAATAGAATTTTAGATACTTAGTATCACATTTTCTATCCAGTACGTGGATGAATGTTGGAGCTTGGAGCCCCTCCGTAACATTTAGTATCGCCACTTTCCCAGCGCAAGGAAAAATGGAAAAAAAAATATCACAATCTATAAACATGTACTAAGAAAGAAAAGAAAAGTCCATGCATTAATAGATGGACCCGCGGTCGCCTGGGACCCGAGGTTGCCCAGGACCCGCGGTCGCCTTCGCAAAGTGGACCCGAGGTCGCCTAGGACCCGCAGTCGCCCTGGACCCGCGGTCGCCCACTCGCCCGGGCTCCTTCAACCCGCGGTTGCGTTGGAGCACCTGTCCAGACCCGCAGTCGCCCCACTTTAGGACCCGCGGTCACCGTGGAGCACTTGCATTGACCCGCACTCGCCCCACTTCAAGACCCGGGGTCGCCCTGGAGCACTTGCTTTGACCCGCACTCGCCCCACTTCAGGACCCGCACGCGCCCTAGGGGCAACCTCGGGTACATCAGCGTTCTCCTCCACCTGCAGTCGCCATTTCATTTTCCCTAGCATTCTGCGCATTGTCTTTCACCTGCTGACGTGGTTGAATGCGTGCACAGAAGCTAGGGGTTTGAGTTGTGGGGGGGGATTTTTGTCCCTTTGCACGGCTCATTTTATTCACACTTGGATGACATAGATAGGGTGTTTCACGAGAACATTGTATCTTTGTAAATGTTAAATGTGATAGGATTATGTTTAGCATTTTTTACACCTACGGTTTAGGCTTGCAACCCTAAACTGCATAGTACTTAGTTGGCTACTTTTGAGACGAAGTGATCGTTATGGAGGGCGAGGACTCTCAACCGCCACACGGTATGTCAAGATACCAACTTCAGCTCACCAAAAAGGCGTTTCGTGACAAGGATCGTAAAAGGAGCGGCAAACCTCGCAAGAAGCGTGTACCCATCTTGTTGCATCCAAAGATGAAGGCCTTTTGGGGATGGGAAGTAGAACCAGAGCCTTGGACATATGAAACTGTAAACAAATATGTGGATTGGTGCCACATCAACAAGTTGTTCCCGTTTTGGCGACACCCTTTGCACGTGAAGGCTAATAAGGCAAATTTGGCTTACTGCAAGAGTGTTGTCTTCCAGCGAAGGTGTTTGGAGGTATGGCAGCAACTCTATTTGGAGTCCCAGCCTTATCGAAATGACAACTTTTCTTTCTATCTTGTGCAAATGGTGTACGTTGAAGTTCAATTGAAGAAAAAGGTAGATTGGACAACCTTGAAGGAGCTTCCTATCGGTGACCGCCCGGACACACCGATAGTGCTGGATGAAGAAGGACTTCTTCAAGCAAATCAGAAGCTTTTAGAGGCAAAGCCTAGCAAGTTGGTTGTTGGTGATGACCAAGTTCAATGGTCTTCAACTTCTAGCTCAGATGAGCACACTCACGAATACGATGGATATTCTTTTGAGAGTGACGACGAAGACATTGGCAAAGAAAAAAAAGAGGCGGCCGAGGACGTTCAAGTTGACAAGAAGGGAAAGAGGAAGCTTGAGGAGCCGCAATCATTGTCCAAGATTCAAAAACAAAGCGAAGATGTTCATGTACCAATCAATGTGGACCGTTCTGGTGCAGACATTGGGTCTAGCGGAAGCAGTGACAATGGTTCGGAAGACAATTTGGAGATGTTGGGCACTAAGATCGAAAGTGCACGAGCAGCTTTGACTTCAACAGTAGCGGATCTTATGAATTTGAAAGAGAAGGTACAACATCTTCCAGTGAATCCAACTGTTGTGGATGGGTTGAAGGAGTTAGAGGCGACTGAAAACGCCATTGCTGAAAATGAGAAGATTTATTCTAAGTTAAACAAAAGTAGAGTAAATTATTTCAAGAAGATCGAAGATGGGCGAGCACACATTTCCGATGATTTAGCGGTGCTTCAAAATAAACTTGATCTTTTGCAACGTGAGAAATGGTCCCATCAAAGCGAAAGGAGAAGCTTGAATCTTCAAATACGTGAACTAGAGATGGAATATTATGATGATGCCTTACAAGAAGCCAAAAAAGAGGGCATCTTGGCTTTAGCTCCGGATTATGGTAGCAATACAGAAGAAAGAGCAACGCTTTTTTATTTGGTGAAGCTACTGGAGAAAAAACAAGAGTTGTTGCACGAGGGCATATTGGACTTGGAGCGCCACATCCTTTTTTTTAAGGAATGGCGCAAGTGGGCCTATGAAGGCATAGGTGCCACCCGTGCGGAACTTCAAAGAATGAGACCGGAGCCCAAAGAAAGTGACTTTGTGAATAGTGAAAAAAATGCTTAGTGGTTGGATCTAGTGTGGTAGAAAAAAACAATTTGGCCTTCCAATTTTTGATTTTCCAAAGGTTTTGTGGAATAAAAAAATTCACACCTTTGTTTTTGAAATGTACATATGTTTTTATTATATTTTGAATATGAGGGCTATGAATTTGGGGTCTTTGCAAGAATGGATGTCAGAGATGGTACCTACGGGCTGAAATTTTGGACTGAATTTTTGAAACTTTATTTGAAGATAGAAAAAACGATTACCTTTGTGGTAATATAACTTTAATTCCAATCGGTGCCCGGGAACAAAAGTTATGCCCATATAGTCCAAACTCCAAAGCAGGGGAGAATGGGCAGCAAAAAAATGTGACAAGCATTTGAATTTATTTTTCTAAGTTTTTTTCCCTCATAGATTATAATTTTGTCTATCCGGAAAGCTTTTTTTCATTTCATTTGGATTTTTAATGAGAAAGTTATGGACAATCTTGTTTATTGGGCAATTAGAGCTTCTGGTGGGAAAAATACCTTGTAAGATTAATTTAGGAACGCAATTTTGGCAATTGTTCAAGAAAAGAAGTTTGACATGGTTTAGTTTGCTTGCAACAACAATTTGACTGTGGGGATTAGTGCATTTTCATTCTATCTTAGAAAGAAAATAGATTTTCATTCAACCTCATATGTACTTCTATTCTACAATTTTTTTAAGAATGAAAATTTAGTTTTTTTGAAAACCTTTTTTTTATTTAGACTCTCAACTCAATTCTCCACTATATTTGATTAAAGCTCAAAACTCTGTAGTGCAAGAAATTAAAGTGAAAAATGTTCAAAGTCAAATAATGTAGTCCAGCAATGTGCTGAAAAAATTGTTTTTTTCACTTTAAATGCGGATATCTTGCAATCTGTAAGATGAAAAATTCTGAAATTTTTTCCACACATTCTCATACTAGTAAGGTGTAAGATCCTATGGTTATATGTGGGAAAAAAACAATTTTCAAAAACAATTTTGGATACTTTAAGAAATTGTTGAGTAGAAGTAGGTAAGATCTAGTTGTAAAATTTAAATAATGAATATCTCTAAAATGAAATGAAAATGGTGAGAGTGTGCTATCAAGTGAAGTTAACTATGTGACCGGACCTAATTTTTTTTTAGATTGTAGAAATTGCCTGGAGAAACAAATCCTACAAGCAACTTTTAAAAGAAGAAGCTATAGACTCAAGTTGCCCGCCAAACAAAATGGTCCATAACTTTATCATAAAAAATCTGAATGGAATGAATCAAATTTTTCCATGTAAACAAAAACATGTTGTATGAGAAAAAAATCCAAAAGGAAAAAATTCATTAAAAGATTTGAAGATTGCAATTTTGTGGGGACCGTGTATGGAATCATTGTGCGAGGCATTACAACAAATGTATTTGCATTTCACCAATTACATTTTAGGCTACAAATGTATAAGTATGCCCAAACCTTCAAAACCAAAGCAATAGAAGGTTGTTGTCGATAAGCACAGTAGTACAATACACAGCCAAGGCGGTATAGTTTTAGAAGCCAACATCTTAACTCTAATTCTTGCTAGAGTACTACAGTGTGCGAGTATGGATATGCTACGGCCCTTATACTATGGGCCTTACATCTTGTATACTACTACGATTAACTAGAACCACCGTTGAAGTAAGTATCTCATAGAAATGTTTAGTTCAAGTCCATTGGATTGTTTTGAGAACCACTCGTTGCACCTTGTTCGTAATCATTGGACTCTCCAACAACGAGTTTCTTCTTAGCACGAGTCCTTGAAGCAGGTCCATATGCTTCTAAAATAGATTCCAAGACATTGGAGTTCTTGAGAGCTTCAAGTGTCCTTTTAGTTTGCGGAGAGTGTAACTCCAATAGATAATTGAGTGCTTGGCTTTGGTAATAAGGCCTGTATGTTGAGTCGAGGTAAGCCATACTATTCAAGTCTTCTGGAGTGGCATTTTCATCACGATTAGCCCCTTGTTCACCTTCAAAATTCCAACGGTGTCCTTCCGGATGAGCACCCCACTTGAAGGTTTGGGATGTCTTATCAAAATATCCACCAAGACATTGAAAAAAAAACGCCCTCTTCCCTACATTGTGAGCTCCTTTTCCCATAAGGTTGAATGCCACTCTTAGAATTTCACGCGGGTCCATTTCCCAATTCAATTGTGAGGCAGCAGCTCCCATTTCTTGATCATGTAGGCCTTCTCGCCAACTCCAAAGCGAGTCTCGTCCCCAAAATCGGGTCTCTGCCGTCGTGTCTCTATTGTGTTCCCAAGAAGGTGGCATGTAAGTCATCAAGTTGAATATGGTATACAAGCGATCATGGAATGGTTTTGCACAAATCACACATCGTCGTCTAATCAGACATTGAGTGATGAGACACTAAGGATGGTACACATGTGTACATGATCCAAGTGCCCATCCTCCTTTTGGCCCAAATTGTTCTAGACATATGGGGCATTTGGTATGATCCAAGACGAAATGAGCTGGCTTTGGCCACAATAGACTTTGGTCTTTTTCGTTGAAGTGACTAGACATCTGATTTCCATGGTCCCAACCATTTTGTGCCCAATCTATGACATTTTTTTCCTCCACGTCAAGCATGGACATGTTATCCGGAAACATGTCCTCCATCAATGCCCATGATGTCAATCCATTCTCTTGTTTAGGGGCATTTGCTACAAAGTTCTTTGAAACTTTGTCTAGCTCTTTCGCAACTTGTTGAGATCGATCCACGGAGAGAATGCACGCGACCTTCCAATGATAGTATGTCGCTGCCAACACTGCCAACTTCTCTCGAAGCATTCTATTTTTCTCAGCCAAATCAAGTTCTTTTATTGATTGTAGATGTGGAATGGCAGGAAACGAAAGTGAATCCTGAGTCCCTTGCAAACCATCAACGTGCGGATTGCTAGAATCTCTTGAGACGAACGGAAGCGGTGCCATTGGAAGAATTGAAGAACGCTTCGTACGCTTGGCACGGGGAGAAAGGTGAATGACATCGCTGGTGAGGTCCCCAACAAGCTTGTCCAAGTGATGTGGATCCTGCTCAACAAAGATTTCGTCCATGTCCGACAATGTGAAAGTCTGACGCTCTTTTTCTCGGAGGCCTTGTAATTCTTTGGATTGTTGAGAAATGAGAGCATTTTTTTGTTCACATGTAGACCGCCATTTCTTCACATCACCTTCTAAGGTTGCAATTTGTGCATCCTTGGTCTTCAAGAGGTCGAGAGCCTTCGCCAACGTCATCGCATTGTGAACAACATCAGATTCAGACTGTGGAATGGGAATGTGACTTGTGGCACATACGGGCGAGTCGTCACTTAAAGCAAAGTCGAAGACGTTGCTGGCGTCTTGTGGTGGCAAGATTGGAGTTGCAATTGTGGTTGAGGCTGATGCCAATCTAATTTTTGTGGTGGACCGTCGCACCTTGGTAGGATGTTTCATCTTCTTTCCCCGCGATGATGAAGCGGCTTGAACATTTGGATCTGGAACTGGAACTGGAACTTGGACGGGGGTGATAATCTGCTCCTTCACTCGTACAAGCTTAGGAATCCGTGTGCCATCTGAATCATTATCCTCTTCTGATTCTTCCGTGTCCACTTCTTGAGTTTCTTTGTTTTGTGGATCACTTCGAAAAGGCCCAAGTCCACCCTCTGGAAATTTCAAAACCCCTCTTGGAATTATTCCAACTTCTGGACGCTCCACATAGGTACTTTCTTTGATCGTGGTCCAGCCAACTTGTTTGTTCAAGGCGACCTCAGCATAGGCACCTCTAGCAATGAACAAAGGGGCCTCATTCCTATTTACAAAGGGGTTTTGTAGAGGACCTGCCACAATTCTAAACACCTTCGTATGAAAGCTGGATTTTCACAATACTTCAAATTTGCCTTGTTATTGTGTCGGTTGTGATGATGGCGCCATGCCGGAAAGAACTTCCCGATGTGACACCATTCAATGTAGTCTTCGCACACCTGCATACTCCATGGCTCAGGCTCCTCGTTCCACCCTTTGAAAGCTAGGTGGTTATCATTGTTCAACACATGCCATCGCTTCTTGTGAATGTTACCCCTCCTTTTTCTAATCTTGTCTTTGGCAGCCTTCCTAATTGCACCAGGAGTGCATACAGTGGAAAAAACCGGAAGGGACCCATCACTGCTACCTCTAGTTGCCATGAGATTTGCGGACGTCGCAAAATTCTAAGAACCAAATGATAGCAAAAAATCGTATATATATTATCCAAAAGGGTCACGCATGCAGCCAACAAAGGTTGCAAGACAAAAAGCCTCAATGGAAAATGAAGGTGATAGCATGATGATGGGCTACTGGCTATATAGGGCGAGTGACTTCGGTCTAGGGGGGCGAGTACGGATAGGGCAATTGCGTATCCAGCGACTGCGGGTCTGGGTCCAGCGACTACGGGTCCAACGTGGGCGATAGCGGGGTAAATGCACACTACGCTGGACCAATATGGACTGTCAGAGTCCTTATTTCAGTTAGTTTCTTTGAAACTCTTGTAATTTCATATAGAGACAAGTTGTGGAATATTGTAAAGGACTCATTTTAAACTTGTATACTTCACTATCTATACATTAGCTAAGAAATCTTGTCAAAATTGTTCATACTTTATTTCTAAAGGACTTTCATATGGACTCTTTATGCACTGTCAGAGTCCACAACTTCAACATAAAGACTCTCTAATTAGTAAAGAAGTCAAACATTTTGGAGAAGAAGGAATTATATTTAAGTAGGATTGTATATTATCTAATGTTTGCCTTTGAAATATGTAGAGTTTTGGTACCTACATTTTTAGATATGGACTTTTATGTGTCCAGAATTGCCACGAAATTTTGGGGATTGATTTCACACATTGAAAGTTGGAATTTTGATATGTCATCTTCACTAATAACACTCACAAAGTGTTTATCTAAGATGGTATTTTCTTGGAATTCTTAATTTTCCCTTTTTTGGCTTGTAGGTGCAGTGACCAGCAGTCTGTGCTGGCAAGGCAGACCCGGTGGCCCGATACACGTGGATGGTGAAGATTGGAACCCTGCTGGACGGTATAGATTGAACTCCGAATGAGGGTTTAGGGCGTGTTCGGGTGACTAGGCGGGTAAGAGGGGTTTCAAAAATTGGGTTCATCTGGTCCGTCGATGTAGGAGGATCGTGCGGCTCACATATCGTCTCTCTCCTTCGGCTTGAGAGGTCGCTCCAGACCCTGCAGTCACGCATGAGATGTTGTTTTGATCGCGTGCGTTTTTGTTAGCTTGTGCGGGTACTGTTCATGCATACGGTGATCATGGCAAGTCAAGGTCAATGCAGAAGAGTTAAGGTGAAATTAGAGGGGTCGCCATTGGGTCGTGGAAAGCAAGGTTACAGCTCTCCTGTTTACGCTGAGGCGCCTGATCTCTTTCCACTGAGTACCTCCAAATCGTACAACCACAGGGATTTCAACGAGAAGTATGGTTTGCATTGTAGCGGTATAAACCCCAAGCACTTGAAGTCTGGAGAGGATTACATGGAGGAAGACTTGTGCAAGTTTTTAGGGCCTGTTGTGAACAAAAATGGTCATCAATATATGTTTTTGAGGAACGAGGAGCAAGTGAGGAAGCTTGAACTTCTGTGGATGCAAATCCACCAGAAGCATTGTTTGTTGTCTTCTAGGGTAATTAGTTTGGGCATGGCTAGAGGGTTTTATTGTCAGGAAAAAATGAATTGTAATTTGAATTGGGCAGCTTATGCTAAGTGGACAAACAGTGAGCAGTTGAGGCGGCGGCAAAAGGCGATGAAGCAAGGGAGGTCTCCGGACGATGCATTGTTATCAGATGATGAAGATGGCGGTTTAGGCGGTGAAGACGGTGGGTCGAGTAGATCCAAGACTTTCAGCCAGCTTGAAAGTCCGTCGCGGCAAGAGAGCTTTTCCGGTGGGTACGAGGTTTGGGGGGATCCAAGCGCCAGGTTGGCAGCCACCGAGGCTTGGAAGAGCTATGGAGCGATCATTGGTGAAGAGCAAGGCAGGACGGTAATTACTCTAACTTTAGAGAGAAAGGCGAAGGAAGAATTTACCGTTGCAGACGCGCGCTCAAAGGGGCAGATGGAGTTCTGCCTTGAAAACTTTCAGATGTGCTTCTAAAACTTGATTCGCTACAGGAATTGAGAGATTCTGAGTTCAAGCGCATTTCTGAAAGTGGGACAGACGTGGGGACGAGTAGTAGTTTACTGGATTCATTGTCTGTTGATGTTGAAGCGCAAAAGAAACTGCTATCTTTGTGCGAGCGATGGTCAATCACGTTACCAAAAGTTCCGTGAAAGTGAGTCTGGAGTGGCAAGTAGGGTTTCGGAGTTGGAAGAAAGAATGTTGCTATTGGATCGTCATGTTGGAGCGGTGAAGATCTGCATTGCCCGATTAGAATCTGGAAGTATTTTATTTAGGGCTGTGCCTCCCTAACCTATTTCAAATCTCAGAGCTCCTCATGAATCTGAATTAGTTGAGTTACACAGGTGCGCTTACTGCGGTCTTGGGTTTGAGCCTGTCTGGGCAGTTTCTCTTGGATCGTGTAAATGTGTGTACCACCCTGTGTGCTATAGGTACCACTTTCAAGATTTCACAGCGTGCAGTGCTGTGAATTGTAAAAAAGAGATGCATGTTGACTGGTGGGCAGCTCATGGGATTGTGAAGCCCGGAACTAAGCAAATGGCAGTTGAAGTTTCAAGGATGAAGACCAGACCAGCCACCATTCCCGGTACGTTGATTTCACCCGGTTTACTTAAAAGTTCAGTTGAGTCCAGTGAAGTGCGAAATTTGGGTGTACATCAGTGTAGGTAGTCCACGTAGAGAGTGCAATTGTCCCCAATATGTGCATTTTTGTGCTAGGCTGTTATCAATCTTCCATCATATAGTTGCAACTAGGTAGACACGATCACTGAAGTGAATTCAATTCCACAATCTTGACTACATGGCTTGCAAGAGTGCTTCGGCTACCATTCAACTCCACAATCCTGACTACATGGCTTGCAAGACTGCTTTGGCTGCCAATAAGAGTACAAGGGAGTGTACGATGAGTCTTTTTTGAAAGAACTTTGTAAACAGAAGTCCATGTAAGTTATGCAAGTGTGCTCATGTACTTCCAACTCTAACATGGAAGTGGTTTTGTGCAATGTAGAAGTTCCTGATAGTCCATGCAACATCCACAGCGCAGATGACGAGGTTAGAAAAACACAAACTTGGACTCTGAAGTCCAATGAAGTCCACAGCGCAGATGACGAGGTCGCAGAAGGACCAGATTGGACTTTGAAGTCCAATGAAGTCGTTGAAGGTGGTAAATCAGTCCCTACGACAAGTCCTATAGTCTCAGCAAGTACTCTCAATTTATGCGGAGGCTCCAAAGAAAGGCCATCCCGCACTACAAAGTCTATAGCTGCTGGAGGCTCGCCAACCAGCAAAGGAACTTCAGATCTCCAAGTCAATTCTGCCGGCCATGACAAATCCGAAGTGAGCCACACCGTTCTAGAGACTCAGTCCGTTCTTGAAGGATCTCATATGCGAGGCCAGAATAGTAAGAGAAAGAGTCCAGCATCAAAGAATCGGGGGGCTGTCATGAGAGAGGAAGGGGAAAGATTGGTCGATGCAACTTCGAATTCCATTGAGGATGATGATGAAGATGAATGCGAATTGGACAATACAGTAGGCGATGAAGTTTCTGAGACTAATGGTGAAGAGGGAGAAGAGGAAAACGAGGTTTTAGCTGAAGAAGAGTTCAAAGTGGACGAACCAGTGAACGAGAAGCGCAAGAAACGGAAAAAGGGAGGGACTAAGAGGAAGGGCAAAGCTAATCTGAGGGTGTGTGGAGGTGGAAACGCAAAGCGGAAGAAACTCCCGGTTGAGTCCAGGAAGTCCACTGCCTCCAACACTCGTGCAGCGGCAAGGACCGGGAAATGAGAGTTGTTTGGGCACCTGCCTTGTATGTGAGTTTGTTTTCCGTCCTAAGTTTCACGGTTTGACATTACAATTTTGTTTTAATGGATTAGAGGTTGTGTGTAAAGCTGCATGTCAATTGTTGATTTAGAGTTGTGTGGCAGATTGGTTGGGCCTTCGGGGGATGACAAGGATGGCTGGTACAAGCTGTCGGAGCTCTCATTTGAGTACCTCGGAGCTTTCAAGGTGGTGGCGTGACGTTGCTTTAGTCTAGGGACTTGGTTGTTAATGGGCTTAGAATAGTCTTAGTTTGCATTATTATCGGAAAGTATAATTTATGCAGTTCCGGGTGTGCACTTTGGCTCGTTCATGAATTACCTTTCCATTGAGCATACATAAGTGCGCTGTATGGTTCAGGTTGGAACATAGTTCAGCTCTAGGTTTTAGGTTCGGCCACCGTATTGACACACTCTATGATGACAGAGTCTTGCCAAATTTTGAAGATCTGATCAGTACAGTAATAGAATGATACTCATTTATCTTTGCAGTCACCTGTATCGTAATTCGTAACATCTCAGTGCACCATGTTTGTCTAATAGCGTCCTCAAAGTTTAACTTATCAAAGTATGCATGAAAGACTAGATGTAACGGCAATTGAGTGATTGATTCTTTGGGCAAGATTTGTGTAATTGTCTGGACTTGTGTACTACAGGTTGTGTATAGTGAGTTGGGGCTCAAGATACCCATTGAAGGCTGTGATCTTAGTCTCAATGTGATCTCATGTGAACTGCATATTGGATGCTTCATGGCTGCTGAAATGCACATGGCATATTTCAATAATTTGAATATAGATACAACGCACTCATTCACTTTCAAGCCATGACAGTAAACATGAGAGATCAAATATTCTTAAACAGAATGGTTAAAACATGTAGGATAGTTGTAGTTAGAATAGTTGAAGGAGGATTTTTGTCAAAAAAAATATATAACATGAGGATCCAGAAGTTTGGGCGTGCCCCAAACTTTGCTCAAAAAAATATAAAATGGAGAATCCAAAAGTTTGGGCGTGCCCCAAACTTTGGTCAAAAAAATATAAAATGGAGAATCCAAAAGTTTGGGCGTGCTCCAAACTTTGGTCAAAAAAATATAAAATGGAGCATCCATAAGTTTGGGCGTGCCCCAAACTTTGGTCAAAAAAATATAAAATGGAGGATCCATAAGTTTGGGCGTGCCCCAAACTTTGGTCAAAAAAATATAAAATGGAGCATCCATAAGTTTGGGCGTGCCCCAAACTTTGGTCAAAAAAATATAAAATGGAGGATCCAAAAGTTTGGGCGTGCTCCAAACTTTGGTGAAAAAAATATAAAATGGAGAATCCATAAGTTTGGGCGTGCCCCAAACTTTGGTAAAAGAAATATAAAATGGAGGATCCAAAAGTTTGGGCGTGCTCCAAACTTTGGTCAAAAAAATATAAAATGGAGAATCCATAAGTTTGGGCGTGCCCCAAACTTTGGTCAAAAAAATATAAAATGGAGGATCCAAAAGTTTGGACGTGCTCCAAACTTTGGTCAAAAAAATATAAAATGGAGAATCCATAAGTTTGGGCGTGCCCCAAACTTTGGTCAAAAAAATATAAAATGGAGAATCCATAAGTTTGGGCGTGCCCCAAACTTTGGTCAAAAAAATATAAAATGGAGGATCCATAAGTTTGGGCGTGCTCCAAACTTTGGTCAAAAAAATATAAAATGGAGGATCCAAAAGTTTGGACGTGCCCCAAACTTTGGTCAAAAAAATATAAAATGGAGGATCCAAAAGTTTGGACGTGCCCCAAACTTTGGTCAAAAAAATTTTAAATGAAGGAGGATCCAAAAGTTTGGGCTTACCCCAAACATTTGTCAAACAAATATAAAACTATGAATCCCATCTTGTTTGGAGATGAGCTTCCATGTTGAAGTTACCATATGGCCAGTAAATTAAATTAGTGCACAATCAAGTCATGTGCACATAGAAGTCTCCATGTTGAAGTTACCATATATGGCCACTAAATTAAATTAGTGGACAATCAACTGTTGATAGTGAAGCCTTGGTAATTTAATTTAGAAAAGTCTTCATGTTGAATTTGATGCATATGGCTACTAAATTCTATGACCATGGCACAATGTAGTCACAGATAGATCCCTTGGTAATTTTAGTGAGAAGCCTAAATGTATAGTGTGGACACCTTGATTAGAAAGGTTTGACCTTCATTATCCCATAATGTTTGGTGGGAGGTGAAAGGGCTCCTATATAAAGGTGATTATGGGTTGATTACACAACCCCGGGGACCAAGCGGACCATGCCCTAGGCATTCATTGAAACTGGGGGAATCTCCATTGGTCCTCGGGAACCCCCCCCCAATCCAAATTTCTTTTTGTTAAAATTGACATGTGTTCATTAAAGTGAATAAATAACATACGTAAATTAATATAGTGTAGACACCACTTCAATTGAAATTGATACACATGTGGTGTTTTAATTTATATCCTAAATTAATCATATCATGTGGCCACATTTCAAAGTTGAATAAAAATAATATGCAAACACCATTGAAAAAGGGGTTTTGTCTAAAATGAAATCGAAATGGCAGATTAGGCTTTCAGGGACCAAGAAAGGCCTTCAGAATTTACTATTTTCAAAGTAAGGCTTTCAGTGTAGAATGGGGAGTGAGACTTGTTGTTGTGTTTTTTTTAATTTATATTTTGTTCCATGGAATTAGGATTGGGCCTCAAAAATATCAATAATCTTGTTTTCAACCACACTTACATGACTTAATCTAAGAAGTACAGTAGATTTCAAGTTTCCCTTTGTCATTTTGAAGCCAAATTATTTTACGAGCTTCCAATATGGCTCTAGTCCCCCCCAAAATACCACATTGATCCACATGGAGGTACTTCAAATGAGACATGATTCAATTATGGGGTCATAGAAAGGGGTATCCAACTTAGTGATAAGCCTGGAGAAATTGAAGGCGCTTCAGTCCAGCTCATGGTGGGCAACTGGCACAGCTGCTTGGATCGATCCGTCCATTAAGGACGATAACTTCTGCAGAAGGATGGGTGGGTAGTTGGCTGGCTTGGCTTCCTGAGCTGGTTGGCGAGCTTGGGTTGCTCAGTGCTGATGCTGGTACCTCATTCTATACTATATTTGTTTTACAAGACTGAGCGACAACATTAGGATCATTTGTTTTACAAGAGAATTGTTTGTATAGAGACTAATTATTCTTGTGGAGATTACTGGTATGTTTAGTTTCATTATTCAAAATTCCTATAAGAAGGGAAAAAAATTCTTTTCATTATAAAATCAAATTAGATCTTTTTCTATACCTTGAAAATTTTGTGATTTATTAGATTCATTGAGGGTGTGTTTGGAACAATTTAAATTGGTTGAATTTCAACCATTTCTATTGACAATTTTCAAGATTTTAGACAGTTATCATTATAATTTCCTAAAATTAGGAAAGCAAATCATTTTTGCCAAAATTGAAAAGGCACTAGGGTAGTGTGCATGTTACATAAACATGCGTTGCAGTTGGTCTATAAATATGGTTGCCAATATATATATTCCATATCAATTGCTAGGGGCAATATGAGGTCATATATAAGAGGGTTGAGTTGACAAAATCATTCATCTACAGACAAATGGGAATTTCATAATTAAAATTAATTAAGGTTTAGTTTTAAAACTTTTCACTTCTCTTTGTAGTTCTCACACAGTGAGATCTTCAAGAAGTAAAATATATATTGGAATGTCATACATGTACAACCACATTTTGTTGAACATTATGTTGGATTTAGTTTTAACATGATAAAATATTCAATATTAAAGATAAATATCTTGTTGTCATTCCTTTCTAGCATGTGAACATTATATAAATAAACCCACCTATTTACAAACTGCCTATTTATGGAGTGAACCACTACTAGGCAAGTGGTTTAGTATATAGAGTAAAAAGGGAGGATTTGGGGTCTTAGGGTCTAGGGTTTGGGTCTTCTAAAGTTCAAGGTTTTATCAATTCTACATATTTGGGAACATGGCACTTATGAAGTCTATGTTTTTTTTCCATTCTATATTTTTTTGAACGTGGCACTTATCAATTCTATGTTTTAGGAAATTACTAAGCAAGTGGTTTAGTGTATAGAGTAAAAAGGGAGGAATTAGGGTCTTAGGGTTTAGGGTTTGAGGTTTAGGGTCTTAGGGTTTGGGGTCTAAGGGTTTAGGGTCACGATCTTATTTACAAATGGACATTGGAGAGGTCTACAGTGTTGTATAGTACTATATGTATGGAGCATGACATGATGTCAAAATTCTGCCAACAGATCTTTGGGTTTAGATAGAATTGGGTCATTGTAAGGCAATTTTGGGAAATTCACAACTAGAATCTCTAAGTATGGAACGGAAAACTAATGCCAACTGTGGCAGCAACGACAACGACTGGACCAACATGTTTTTGTACGTGGGCCGTCTTTGCTATGAGGCTGAATTCCAAAGCGTACAACCTGTAGACCCTAAGCATGCAACTATACAGGGGCTATCGCATAACACTGCAAGGCCCGTGAGAACATCACCATTGACGACTGACTCCCAAGGGAGACCAACATTCTGAACACTTCAAAACATAGTTTTCAACTGTGCAAATGAAGTTCAACTCATTCAAAATACTATAACATTCACAACAAGCAATTACAGTGGAAAAGCCGAGCCTTAGGAGTTGTATTAAGCACGTTGAAAGGCCTGAATTTACAAGTTGCAAAAATGCTACCAAAACCCTGAGCTCAGGCACTAGGAGTCTATATGGATCATAATCGGAACTACAACCTGGGTTATACAAAATGGGCAGATGCACTGCTTAGAATCCTCCTGTGTAGCTTTTCTACTCCAAAGAGAGCTCTAATTACTGCGCAGCGGGATCATAATCGGCAACATCGTCAAGACTTACATAGCAGTAGCTTCTTCCCCAAGGGTCCCAGTACATCGTCGTATACTTTGATTCGCCATCTGCTAGAGTTGGATTTAGTCTTGACGTCGTGGTGTCACCTTCCAACAGGTCGTCATGCATCACTTGGTCCAGGTGAAAAACGGGCGCATTTGAATCCACAACGCTCCTGGGGTTTCTGTCGCTGTCAGAGTTGTCCCCTCCATCGTCAAGCGCAGAGGCTACAGGAAAGAATCGTCGCTCACCTTGGAACAAAATTCCGGTGCCAAATTCCATGTCGCGGAACTCCCATGCTGCATCCGCCGTCCACCGCAGCTCCCTACTGTCCCCCTTGTGTAGCAGAGCCTTGACTTCATCTCCGCCGAAAGAAGGGATCTTCCCCTTCCGCCTCTCAACTTCGGCATCCACGCGCGCCAAGTAAGCACGTAGTGCAACCTTCGACTTGGGCAGGAAAGACATCGTTGTGGTGACCTCTCTCCCAGCATTCAACACCGTGAGCAAAAAACGCAACAGGTAATTCAACAAGTGAGAGATACAAATGTGGAGATCAAACTGCTGAATCCAACAACTACCACTTAAAAAGGCAGCCTCTACGCACTGAAGGACTGACGTGCTTCAAGTCCAGCCCTACTCGCTTTATGAGGGAAAAGATGGCTAAGGCTGATTTTCACCCTAAGGCATCACTAAAATAATGAAGTCATTAATTGCTAGTAATCATACCTGTCAGTTCAGAAAACGCCACTTGAAATCCAGTGTAAATCTAGTGTAGCTTGCAGTTATTGGTTCACCCGGGCATGCAGGGATTTGAACCCTGCTGGCATCCTAAAATGCATGCCCCCCCCCCTCTAACCCCTAAACCCCGAATCTGGCCCTGAAACCCTCCAAACGACCACCCTCCACCCAGCCCACACCCAGGTCTGAACCTTGGCAATATGCAAATTCACAGATTTAGTCATCTGCACAATCATCTGCAGTTGCTAGCACAGACATGATCTGCGTCCTTATCGCCTCTGGTAAGGAGTAAACCATGTCGTTACCAGTGACACGGTGGTCCTTTGGAGGCATCAGAAACTTCACTGCCCGAATATGGGAAGCATGCAAGTAAACCAGATGGGAGTCTTTCAAGAGCACGTAAGAACTCTCAGAGTGACCCCATCTCTGATAGTAGTGTCCACCCACAATTGCATCTCCTTGCTCAATTTCAGTGCCCCACTCACAAATAAAATCAACTTTAGCGTGATGCAATGGCTTAGTGAGTCGGATGAGCCAAAAAGGTTGCCCCTCACTATTGCCTGCAGCTGCATTCACAGCCACATTGTCCCCAATTTCAAGAGAGGCCGCCATTAGCTCTCCGTCATCTCCCCATTGCCAAATACCATCCCAATTGTCAAGCATGCAGCTTCTTACAAATCCTGTGTCAGCTGGTTGCAAATACTTTGCTTCCCACTGTCCAATCCAATGGACATTTACACATTCAGACCACTTGTTGTCAGTACAAAATGCACAAAAACAAGCCAAAGGCTTTACCATAAGTTGGGCCAGTTGGTTCTTATTTGTTGCCATAATAGAGTGTATTTTGCGCGTCCCCTGTACAACGTTACAATTGTGACTATTGTCTCTAAGCGGTTGGACATCAGACTCTAGTATTTCCCAGAAGTACCTGATCATTGGCTTACTACGACCACCGTAAGTACTCTGCACCCTCTCACCCAACCGAGCTTGCAAAAATTTCACCACATCATTAGCACATTGCAATTTCTGCCCATGAGCCTTTAGCTGTTCTCTCCGAATAAAAGACTTTACAACTGCACCTGCTCCATCATGGGGACCCTTGCCGTGACCACTTCCAAAGAAGCTCCAAAGCATGGAGCAACCATTCGTCATATTGGGATATCTGGATACAAAATACCAAGGCCTACTACTCTTAAACTGGTTAGCACATCCATCACTCCACACCCAATGTTGCTTAGGGGTAAAGCCAGATCTGACCATGTGATCCCAATGCAGACCAAAGCAATATTGTATGAACTCTGAGTCATGATGCTTGTCATCAGAAATGTAGAAATGATACTCTGTAAGAATGAAGGAGTCAAGATCAGCAAGGTTAGCATCGGGGTTGTGACGATAAGAAATGTGCACAAAAATACTCACTTGATACGAGTGCCAATGCATGCTTTGCACTTCATTTTGGATTTCAAACTTGTAGTTTTCAGCATAATCCACGATAGACACTACCGTGTCTTTAGGGAAGGTTTTACAATACTGTTTGAACTGCTTATCCTCCCACCTAGCAACGAAGTTGTGAGTCACAAATGCCTGCAACTTAGGCTTAAAGTACTCCAAGAAAACATCTGATGTGGTCTTCTTATAGACCAAGTTTAGCTTTTTCAAGACTTTTCCCTTTTTGGAAATAGTCTCTTCCAAAGCAAACCTCCTCCACTCCATTAAATTACCCTCTGACCCCTGAGCCTCGTCAGGACAAAGCGGCATAGTGTTCACCCCACAGTTCTGGCACTGACCATACAAGCAACTTACATTGTGCCACTCATCAAATTCGCCTTTCGGGCACACAATAGATTGCCATAATTGAGTTAACCCTGCATATTGGATGCAAGAAGCTTCACATTTCTCATCAGGAGAATGCTCGCAATTGAGGGCAAGTGACTTACCTGCCCGCAGCTTGTTCAGAGCCATTCGCATCTCATCCCCCTCGACGTGATAAATACAACAGCACGTATTTCTTTCACTGATCTTCTTCACATGAAAAGGCTTCAAAATTCCAAATGAACGCTCTGCCACTGATATTCTTGGGAATGCCACTGCAAAGCGGATAAAAAATTGTGTCTACATAATAGCACATAGTCAAAGTTAGTATGTGATTAGTCAATGCTGTCCATCGAAGTCCTTACCCCAAACCCCACCAAAGTCCTCTGGAGCATAGCACATGGGTGGTCTATTAATATGGACTTCCATACTAGTCTCAATAGACTTCAAATAAAACGTCCACTAAGGTTAGCACTTCAGTGTATTCAAAGTAGACCTTGTTGCACTTATATTGGACTTTAAAGTACTACGCAGGTACTTCAAACTACTAGGAATGAACCCTTACAGTACTTTCGTGAACTTCACAGTACTCATACTACAATCGTGGACTTCACAGTACATCCGTGAACTTCACAGGACTCATACTACAATCGTGGACTTCACAGTACTCATACTGTAGTGAACATGTGGAGAATAGTACAATTCATTCCACTCACTACACCCTACTATATGCAAAGGGACTTCAAATGAGAAAGTAATGTACATAATGAACATGAATTCATTAAAAATTACTATAATACAATATAATAGAACTCTACAGTGCATGAGCAAGACTTAACTGTGGACATCTTAGGCAAGTTTCTCTTTAAGTTCCTCGTATGCACATCGTGTAACTGAGGACTATTGATAGGAAGAAACATTTCCACTAGTATGCACATTTGGTTCAGCCAATATTGACAAGAAGAAGACCTCTGTCCAAGTTAGTCCTTACCACCTCAGTCTAATTCTAGTAGTGTTCTCAAGGACTAGAGTTCGTGAAAGCACATACTATGGACAAAACCAGGGTTGTCTTGTCTGACATATTTTTGGGTTTAGGCGTCGTGTATGACGTCTGACGTCGCGTGTCGCGTGTCACGAAGTGTCGAGTTTACTTGACATCGCGTCGCGGAGGGGTAAAAAATTTTACCCCATGGTAAATAGATTTTGCCTACGTGGCAGGGCTTCGGAACTGACGTGGACAGCCAACGTGGGCGACTGGGGGGGGGGGGCGCGTGCAGGTCTGCCTTGGGCGACCTCGGGTGGAAAAATTGAGGCAACTACGGGTGAAGGGGCGACTGGGGGTCTGGGGCGCTAGGGCGACTTCGGGTGAAGGGGCGACCTTGGGTGGAAAAAATAGAGGCAACTGCGGGTTTAGGCTTGAAGGCGATTGCGGGTGAGTGGGCGACTGCGGGTCAGGGGCTTTAGGGCGACTTCGGGTGAAGGGGCGACCGGGGCTTCGGGTACTGAGGGCAACCGCGGGTCCGACAGGTAGGGGCGACTGCGGGTTACACGGCGACTACAGGTCGGAGCAGCAGACAGCGACCGCGTGTTCCAAGGCGACCGTAGGTTCAGTTTAGGATTTCAGTTTGGCATATTCAGTCTTTGAAGTAACACGTCACATAGGTGTTTTATAAGCGCAGAATTAGGTGCTACGTTATATTGGGGTTTACAATTTACAAGTGCAAATAATAGAGCCCATGAAATGTAAATTGGACAAACTTCTCTAATCCCAAAAATTCACCCAGTATAAGGCCACAATAATAATGTCAACAACAATTATATTAATAAGTCATCGATATTGCTTTGAGACGGACTTCAAATGTAGCCATACTTGCATTGCACTTTTATAACCTCGTTGCAGTCATCACCTAACTGCCTACCAATTAGAACTCAACATATATTTTAAAACCGGTAATCTGTCCCTCACTCTAATATGCTCATATGCTTGATGAAGCATTACAAAATCCTTACACATCAGGATGAAGGCTCAAAGCTTGAACTACAAAGATTTGCTACCTAATATATAAGCTAAAACCTTATAACTATAATTATAACTATAACTATAATTATTGTCTACTTCTCTAGTACTCTAGTCACCAGGCGTGAATGTGGAATCGCTCGGCACCTCATCAGCATTAGGGTCTGTATCTTCGTAAGACTCTTCGTTGCTCCTATTGTCGCCCGAGCTTTCGATTTCATCATCTTCCCTTGTTACTACTTCGATTTGTACCTCACGCTCTACCTCTGAGTTCAGATTTTGAACTTCTGTATCTACACCACTGAACCCTTCAGTTTGCACAAGTCGTTTCGTGAGCCTCAACGCATCCGTAGTTCCATCCATGTTGGATGCAGGGTGTCGCCCTCCTCTACTTGATTGTTCAACATTCTGTGTGGAACATCCCGCTCCAATGGTACACCGTTGGACAATTTGAATAGGTCGTTTAGGGTTTCGAGGTCCCCTCTCGTCAACCCTCCTAATACGCCTTTTCTGGCCTCTACTGTTGCGCCCCTGGATTCCTAATGATGATTCGCCAGGGCCAGACACGGATGAAGGTTGAGTGGGTTGTGGAGCTGAGCCGTGAACCTCTTCATCAATCATCCGTAGAGTACCTCCACGCACCGGTGGCCTTGTTGGAAGGGTTGAGATAGACCTCCTTGACACTGTTGCCACATTTGTAGTCGTCTCTGGATTCAACGGCACATTCCGACTTCGATTCATAACATATGCCAATGGCACATCATCATCATCATCTGTAGTAACAGTTGTTCCGAGGGTAGATGCATTCAATACAACGGGATTTGGTATTCCCTCGTGTACAACTTCATTGACTTCGATGGCCTCTTCTTCATGTTCGCTTCTCATTGGAACTTGTGCACTGCTTCTTAAATTGCGGGCCATATTTGGAGGCGAACTAGTTGATATTGGAGATCTACCTTCTTCCTCTACGGGTGCCATGGGAATAGGTACGCCTTCGTCGTTGTTGTCGGGGGTGCTTTCCCTCCTCGGTGATGCATGTGCCGGCGAAATTGCATCCATATTGTGCACGACGTTCTGCGGTGGACTGCGTACAGGTGATTTTCCCGGAGAAACATACCCATCGTCACTAAAATCAAATGTATTCCCGTATATTGGTCGTGGAGGACTATGTGGCGGCCTAACCATTGCATTCCAAGGATTGTTGCGCAACCGATCCTCTTCATCCCTGCGGTTCTCGCGTTCTCTCATAAAATCTGGAACAACGTCGTCTTCTTCCCTTGAAGACAAAGGCCCATCACGCTTGTCCTCATCGTCTCCATCTGCAAGCATCTGGTCGTAAAAAATGGCTGGGTTGTGTCCACGTTTTTGACGTTCAAGTTTGCTGTTCGCGTAGATATACACCAATGTCTTCGCCTTTGTCATGGCCAAGCGGTTTCGCACTTTATTGTGCACAAAGGAATACATGCTCCAATTCCTTTCACACGAAGATGCAGAGCACGTCAAACTGAGAATTCGCTTTGCAATTTTTGGAAGAGCATTGCCCCCCACACGATTCCACCATTGATGAGGCAATAATTGACATTCAATGATATCGGGAGCCTCATGTAAAGGATCGAATGCACCTGTCTTCTCTTCAAATTGAGTTAGCTCCTGCATTGCTTCCACCACTGACACGTTCAATGGTACGCTCAGTTTTCGTATGACTCGATTCAAAGCTCCCTTCGCGTAGCCATTGTTATGAATAGCCTCCACGTCATTCAAGTATGGATTTAGTAGTGCCCCCGCATAGTGTAGGTCAGTAATCATCAACTTCCAGCGAGCATCAAATTGTTTCTCGTATCGTGTTGCCACCACTAGATCAAGGAAAAATGGAGCATTCTTGAGAGAATAAATGTGCTCCTTCAAGGCTGTCATCATTACTAAAGCTTTCGGCATTGCCGGGACTTTTCCATCAAAATGACGAAGACAAAGCAGCACGGGCTCTACCATATGGAGGAAATTGTCGCACTGAACCCATAACTCTTCTGAACGGATATCTTGCCTTGCAAGTTTGGCGTTGCCCATAATGAAATGTCCATTTCTGCGGTTTTGCGAACTCAACTCGAACGTCATGTATGTCTCATCTAGTGTCACGTTGTGCACTGCTTGCTTGCAGTCTACCAAACGATCAATCATCAAGAAATTTGTGGCAAAACGTGTTTTGCTTGGAAATCTCAACACTTTGTTTGGTGAAAATCTCCGAAACAACGCCAAAGTATGTTGGTATTTCTTGATGAACTTCACATTTCATAATTGATGAAGCCTTTTTTACCAACTCCTTTATTCTCTGATCCTTTTCCCAGTCTTCTAAGAGTAAGTCCAAAATGTGTGCCGCACAACCCTGCCTATAAATGTGAGGGTACCTTTCTTCCAACCTTGCCATCGCCCCCGTCATGACTGCAGCATTGTCCGTACACAATTGCACAACGTTGGTAGGCCCAACTTCCTCAATGTATCGTGCCATCGTCTCAGTCGTGTAAGATTTATCCTTCTTCTCCCCAGTACTATCCACTGATCCCAAAAAGACATCCCCGGCGGGACACACCAACATCATATTTAGTAATGGCCGCGAATTAGTATCGGACCAACCATCTGAACAAATTGTTGCTCCATACTGACTTATTGAAACCCTCGTCCGCTCCGAGACCATGGCTTCAACCGATGCCTTCTTAACATCTATCATTTTCGTGCGAATCGCATTATACGGTGGCGGTTGGTACACGAATCCAGCTGCTGCAGTTTGTTTAACAGCATTCACGAAGGCCGGGTGGCGCACAACATTAAATGAAATGTTCGCCTCGTGAAAGAAAAAGAAGCCCACAACCTATCCAACTCTTGTCTACGGCCCGTCTGTAATGATTCATCCATGCTTCTTTGCCGAGAAACAGATGGCATGTTCCTCCTTCTCTCAAGCGTTGTTCTAGTAGAATCTACTGAATCAGGCGTAGGATTTGGTCTTGCATTTGATTCAAAGGGATTGAGAGACCCTTCTTCTTCGACATCCAACGCAGGTGCGACAATAGACTCTGCAACATGAATTGGTGCATCATGTCTAGTCGGTGCATCATACATCTCTTCGTAACTCATGGACCTTGGAACTTGTCCCTCGCCAGTCCGAAACTTTTCTCGTACAATTCTAGGGATCTCCTTACAACGCTCCGATGTAGTCGAGCCGCCATAGCCAAAGTGAATCAATGCTCTCTTTCGTACAAATGCTTTGCTCCACCCACAAAACACACATTTTCGAGCCATGTGGGGGGAATTATCAATTGGGGTACATGGTACTAGCCAAGGGTCCCAATCCTTTGTGGACCTCCGCATATCATTCATGGTCCCCCCCCTCCCAACACCTTGTCCAGCCATGTAGTAGATCAACACTGGGTCTTCAAAGAAAATGACTACAATAATCACACTAATACTATGGAAGATGTAATGACAAAGCAACCCGCTTAGAGTGGTCTTGTAAACCCTTCTAAACACGGTTGTTGCCCTCCGAAGAAGTTTAACGTCCGCATGAAGCCTCTTTCGAAGGTCCAAGACAAGAGTTTTATCAACGGAGCCAAGGTGATAAAACAAGGGGTACCCCTAGAACTTTATACAAGAAAACTCCTTGGACCCGCGGTCGCCCCATGAGAGAATGCGGGCCCAAAAACCTGAAATCAGTCAGGTGATGGGCGACTGCGGGTCCAAGATTGGGCGACAGCGGGTCCAGAAGTGGGCGACTGCGGGTCCAGGAGTGGGCGACTGCGGGTCCAGAAGTGGGTGCCACAGGTCCAGTAATGGGCGACTGCGGGTCCAGAAACAGGCGACTGCGGGTCAGGAACGGGCGACTGCGGGTCCAGTAATGGGCGACTGCGGGTCCAGAAACAGGTGACTGCGGGTCAAGGAACGGGCGACTGCCATTTGTTTGGATAATTCTTGCATCCCCTGGGGTAATTTGGGGCCTATAATTGAAACTATGAATTCAGAATTTCCACTAAAAAAATAAGCCTTGAAAATAAAAAATTCTAGTGTTTGCCCTGGAGTGGCAATGAGTAGGTCAATTCACCCTAGCCGTGACAATTGCTCTGAACTTCAATAACAAGTTCTTTTCCAATCCGGCAAGTTTTGAATTTTCCTTTTTTTTTTAATTCTCTTTTAATTCCGAAAGTCCGAACTCCCAAGGTCATTTTCCTGCCAAAATTCCTAGAATATTCAAGTTTTCACAACATTGCAAACATAAATAACCAAAAATTCATATCTATATTTATGTACTCTTGTCAAGGAACTACATAGAATTCAATGTGCTTGCATTAAAATGTTCAAAATGGATAATATCCTTTTATATATACATAAGATGGAATATACATAGTCCTCAAAAATGTGCTAAAAATGAAAATCATTCAACATCCATTTTGGCCTTTTCTTTGCGGTCATGAGCCTCACGTTCCATCTCATACAAGACTTTCCTACCTTCCAACTGCAAATTCCTAAGGTATCGGTCATCCTTCCCCAACTTCTTTTCCAACCAAAATTGCTTGTATGATTTTTGGAACTTCAAAAGCGCCTTCAGTGCATCCCGATGTTCTTCCAATTTTGGATCCAATGACAAAGAAACCCCAAGCTTCTTTTTCAAATCAACTACTTCCGTAAGAGACAATGTTTGTTTAGTAGCCACGTCTTTCCAACCACACATTTCTGCAACACGGTTAAGGGGGGCTTTGTCCTTTAATGCTTTCAAGGAATTTAATCTTGATCGTGCTTCTTCCACCCCTCGCTTCTCCAAGTCTATCTGATCTTCCTCCAGCTTGCATGCTTCCATAATTTTGGTAAGCCGTTCTTTCGCAAACTCATTGCTAGAAGAACTAGATCCTCCAGCATGTCGAGAAGAGAATCTAAGGTAAAATGCTTCCAAGTCTAAAATCTTTGTTATTTGCGTTGACAAAAGAACTTGTCGACTTTCAAGTTCAGCACGTAAGCTATTCACAATATCTCCCCTCAAAGTTTGCGTTTCTTGATTGCGAAGCTTCTCACATTCTAGATGCTTTTCATCCAACTCATTTAGAAGCTTCTTGAGTTGAGCTTTGTAAACAACTTTGGTGTCCAACATTACTCTATCAGGGACAATTCCATCTTCAACAAATTCCTCACTTCGGTACATGTCATCAACACAATCCAATTGGAACAAAGAAGACTTCACATCTTCTTCTGTTTCCATCTTTGTCCAAAAAACATCATCTTTTGCTTCTTGCATGCATGCAAGCACATACTTCAAAACTTCGTCTTCTTCAGTGCGAGGGACTGTAATCAGATTCACCATAGCAAGAGGCAAAATATCAAGATTTTGTGGTTGCCTAGCTGGTTCACCCTCTTCTTCCATTCTCGGGGGAGGTAAATTTTGTGAAGTAGAAGCCACCATCGCCATGTTTTGGGGCTGCATTGGAGGGTCTTCACCAAGGTTGTCTTCCTCTTCCAAAGATGAATCAGATGACGTCCAATGAAACTGCTCATCGGGCACTCCCTCCTTCAAGATTTTCTTCTGGCCTAGCCCTTCACGTGGATTGGCAGATAGAGCCGCCTTTGGGATGTCTTTTGTCGGTGGAAGGCGAGCATGCTTCACTCCCTTGATTGAACTCCAATCCACGCTTCGAAACAAAATGAGTTCCGCATACACCATTGCACATATGAAATACGGGACTTCGCTCCTGGGCACTGAATATGTGCCATACAAGTATCAATAAATTTCAATACAACGTTGCACAAATGCATCATTACGGCATGGATGCAAATTGGCCGTATTGTTGCGCCGATTCGTGTAGTGCCGATGATAGGGGAATAACTTGTCGATGTGGCACCACCCCACGAAGGACTTACAAGTCTTGGCGGTCCAGTGGCCCGTAATTCGATCCCAACCTCGGTAGGCCACACACGCTGGGTCCAAAAGGATGCGTCGTTGCCTAGGGTGCATGGCTCCTTTTGCCTTGGTCTTCTTCTTGTGGTCCGCCATTGGAGATGCTCTTGAGATTTGGGGCAAGGAATCTAAACTTAACCCTAAACCGCAAAGTATTATCTAGCGATTAGTGAGTGATGGAGTAAAATCAAGAACATGAGCCACATGTAAGTGAAACTCAAAATCCAAGCTCCCGAGCACGCAATCAGCCACTGTAAAGTAGGTGAAAGGCAGTACGCAGCAAGAAGGGAAAGTGGCGAAGTCGGGTGGGGAGACAGCTAATTAACCCGCAATCGCCCTGGGGCGAGTGTGGGAAGGGGCGCATGCATGTCTGAGAGCGACTGCGGGTAGGGCGACTGCGGGTCTGGAGCTACTAGGGATGGGCGACCGCGTGTGGGGCACCACAGAGTAATTTCTGGAACCCTACAGTGGGGCGACCGCGGGTGGGGCGACCGCGGGTGGGCGAATGCGGGTACAGGGCGGGATTTTGAATTTCTGAACCTCTAAGACTTTCACTTTGAAGTTCTCTTACAGAAAATTGTGGACATAAATTTTCGTTACCAATGCACTTCATAAAAATGTATTGCACCTTTTCATCTTGTATTTAAAAATTTGGATTATACATCTTTAGCCATTTTATTAATTATTGTTGCAACTTATTAGATTTGACATGCAAAAAGAGGATTCCCACCCTAACATCACTTCTGCAATTTCAATAAGAAAATAATCAAACATAAGAAATTTACCATCCATGATTCACATGGTTGCGTTTTATTTTCCAATGCAATCTCTATTATGTTTAGTTTGAATTTGTATGGTGAATCCATTGTAAAACAAGATCCAACTATGAAGAATGTGGGATTCTTGATCAATGTAGACCACTTTTGGAGAGCTCCAAAAGAAGGGGTTTGGGATTTGAGGGATAAATACCTTTTATTCATTTACGGTCAAGTGTGATTGACACATTATAAATTGCGTGAGAGAACAAAACTCAATATAATCAATTATACAATGCATAGGATAGGTGTAGTAAGATGGTTGTTCAAATATCTCATAAGGATTGGATGTGATAGCATGAGCTCCCATATAACTTTCATCATGTGCTTCATCAAGAACCGTGAAGGTGTAGTTGGGAACTAATTGTCACAATTAATTGTCATAGCTATTTCCCAGTTGATTTCATGGTTTTGTTCAAATTTTATTTATCTCTACATTCATAGGTATCCAAACAATAAAACTTGTTTCATATTAATTAAAAGTGTAGCCATCATATTTACAAACAAAGGGATTAAATCAAGGGCATACATTTGTACATTTTCAATATTTGGGGATTTCAAACTTGTGAACCAAGAATAACAAGCCACAACATTTATGGATATATATTTAATTGGGGGGGTCACATTTATGGGTATATATTTTTTGGGAGGGGTCACATATGTAAACCATTAAAGTATTGGGCACTAATCAATTAAACATTCATATACCATGGACTGTTTAGCAAAATATGATCATCCATCTGAGATAAACAATCCATGCATTGTTTAGCAAAATCATAGTATAGAAAAGTAAAATGAAGTTCTTTGTCAAGCACATTGCTATTTCACATGTCTAGCATGACTTTAGTACTATTATCTTCATAAATAACTTATTTCTTTTTATGATCCCAACTCAAAAATCAAAATAGGGTCTTATGCCATGGTACAAGGCTGCCATTTGATGCACCACAACAATGTCTCTAGTCACGAACGATTTGCCCGTGGCACAAGGTTGTCCAAGTTTGCGCGAGCTTGGTTTAACCTATTATTGGTCCGCTCAAAGATATCCGTGGTGTTGATTTGAACGCTCAGAGATTGTGTAAATGCGCGTTCCGTCCCGTGCTCATCATCCTAAGGTGGAATTGTCATTAGTACATATGATATTCACAGAATGGGGTACAAACAATACTAACCTAGCAAGTATATTAACTCGTGTTGTGGTATCCAAACATTGCACTAACCTTAATGAGTTGTAACAACAAGCATCCATTCTCAGACTCGGAAAGTTTCTCGACATCCTCAAATTCTTCTAATAAAGCCCTGCATCTCCCGGCCCCCCATATCAATGAATATTAAAACATAACAACTACATATGGGTATTTTTAGCATATAATCTTATAATACAAGTTCTATACTAGAACAACCGAACCTGAGGTTTGTGCAATCTTTTCCTTGCCGAACCCACACATATTCTTCCATCATGGCCCACCCCTCCCTAATGGCCTCATCAAATTTGGCTCCCCAAACAATATCGCGTGTGTTTTGTATCAAACACATCACTCGTCTTGCAGCAAATAAGCACTAATAGTGAGATGAAATGTCCACCACCAACTATCCAACTAGAAATGTTCATTAATACATGTTCATTTCATTATTCAAGGATTCAAATCACCTATACAAAATGAAGGGCAATATTTTACTCACCCATTTTGCTGGCTTGGAAATGGCCTTTGGACTCATTGCATTGGCCATAATGAGCAAAGCAATACAATTTGTAGCCTTTCCAAAAGTCCTTAATCCTATTTCAAAGATCACAAATCAATTCCAATAGAATAGTCATTGTCATGGTGATTCTCCCACCTATTAAAAAGACATTGTCTACAATACAAGTGGATGACAATAAGGAAGTCAAAGGCAAACTAAACAAATTTTTACCGGAAATATTCATGGTCGAGAATAATTATGACTTCCTCTGAGCACTTGCTAAATTGAACACCTGTCATTAAGCCTGTAAGGAGCCAAATAACTAATCATTAGCAATGCAAGAAGATTAAATTTGAATAGGCTACATAACAATTGAGGCCCCCCTACGTTACTATAACACCCAAAAATGAAAGAGAATCAATGAAGAACCAAATGAATCATTTTCATTTGAATTGCTAATTGTTTTAAATGTGAATTTAGTGTACCCTTTTTCGGTGACTTCACACCCATTTGTGTGTGCATCCTTATTATTCAACAACTTTGCCACAATGAATGCAATTGCCGTTTCAAGGCCCTCTACATCAAATGGCTTTGATATTCTCACTATCCTAAACTAATGGAAAAGATTTTGGGTTCATTGAAGTATACAAGAAGTATCTGCTGTATTGTTGGCTGTTTGTGGGAAACCAAAAAAACCACGAGACCTCCACAACATTGGGCCCACATTCAGCCACTACAAGGTAGGTGAACTACAAGGCGCAGTTATGAAAATTATGGACCACAGGCTGGAACAGCTGTAGTCTTGTGAAATCTTTATTTTTGAGAACTTGTAGAAAATAGTGTAAATAGAGTAAACTTGGCAATTGGTTCCCACAATAGAGTAATAATATAGGCAAATTGATGGGTTAAAATGGATTTGTAAAGTCGCCAAGGAATTAGATTGCATGAGAGACAATATGACTTGGTACCTATGATTTGAAAGGTTGTCTTCAGTAGTAGAATATAGTCGGACAATTTGTCATTTCTTCTCCCCCTTTTGGGCTCTCTTTTTGGCAATCAACTTGTTTTGTATCGGTGTATTTCTTCAATGGAATTTTGAGCAATTTGCCTTGTGTAATTCTTATTTGTTTACATCTTTGGATCTAGTGATTGGACCAGTAGATTGTATTAGTCGATTTGACTTGTGTGTGTTGAGTACCAGTGATTGGGCCAGCCACCTATTGATCCAGTGATTGGATTTATTTGGTTTTGGATATTTGAATAAGTGAGTGAAGTTAAGCAAATTGTCTATTGTGTTGTCGTGTACTAGTGATTGGGCCGGCCAACTAAACAATTCGTCTTTGAATTATTGAAAGTTCTTATTGTATAATTTTGTCGATCTTGTGATAGGATTGTTGTGATAAAACAAATTGTCTTTGATTGGTTTGTGAGTTCATAATTGTGTGTTTACTAATCCAGTGATTGGATTAATTTATTGTGGCAATTTGATTGAGTGTGTGAAGTTGAAAAATTTGTATGTTGCTGTGTACCAATGATTGGACCAGCCATTCTTTCAAAGTGTTTTCAAATATTGGAGAATCTTTCCGTGTAATTGTGCCAGCCTTGTGGTTGATTAGTTGTGATAAATCAATTTGTCTTGTATCAATTTTGTGAGCATATGATTGTGAGAGTATTGACTTAGTGATCGAAACTTTATGAGATACAACAATTTGTCTTTTACCAAAATCAAAAGATTGCGATTGTGCATTTACTTATCCATTGATTGGGAATTGGAGTTGACTTATCAAATTGTCAATTTGAGATGGTGATTGAATATCTTTGGGATGAATCTTATCACATAAGTAAGTGTGATGAATTGGCATTGTGTTCTTGACAAATTGACAAGGTACTGGAGGACCAACGGATGTTGATTCAAATTCTTTCATCATGCAAATTGCCAATCAATTAGTGGATCAGGGAGTTGTTCAATTTCATTTATAAGGTATATATGATCAATTGACCATGAAGCAATTTCTAGTTTGGAATTGTATATAGAGAATCGATAAGATATTGATAAATTGCCAATAGATTATATAAGTATATTTTTCATTTTTTCTATAAGATACAAGTGACTTTAGCTACTAATACGTTAGACTATTTGACTATTCCCAAGTTTGGAACCCCTATACTTAGTCTTGGGGTTTTTGTGAGATGAACAAAAACTTAGACTACATTTTGGCGCCGCTGCCGGGGAATAGTCCTGGCTAACGGTGGCTAAATTGTAGAATAGAAAAAAGGAATTTTATTTTATAATTGATAAGGAAGTTCTGAAGAATAAATTAGTAGAAATAGATTATTTTTATCTTCTTTGAGTTTAAAGGAGAACTCCAAGAATGATTTATGTTTTTACTAATCGTTTTCTCTTGCAACTCCTTATCAAAATTTATAAAGTTCCTTAATACTAAAATGGAAAATAAAATAATAATATGTTTGCTTATATAAATTTTGGAAGAATTATAATAACTGATGATTTAAAAGAGAAAAAGTTTTGCATTGATTGTACTCATCAGCATTTAAGAGATTTTGTAACTCTAATTTATTTAGACCAATTTGAGGAGAAAGTGATTTAATTCAACCTGATTATTTAGAAATATTAAAAAGAAAAAGAAAAGCAGCAATAAAAATAAAAATAAAAATAAAAATAAACATGCATGAGATAATGTTTTGAGTTCAAGGTTAAATTGGCAAGTTTATGCAACAAATTGTTTGTTAAGAAAGATTGTTTCAGATGTCATGGATTACTTGTCTATTAGAAGAAGTCACCAAGAAATATTAGACAAATTAGGTCAAATAAAATAATTTTCAGAAAATATATAATGAAATAAGTATTTAATATAATCAAAATAAATAATTTAATGTATTAAAAATAAAACATTTATTACATTATAAATAAGAAATTTAATATAATGAAATAAATATTTTAATATAATATAGTAATATAATACTATTAAAATATAATATTTTAAAATATAAAATATAAAATGTAGAAATATTAAGTATTTAAAAATTAAAATATATAAAATTATATTGAAAATTAATATCTAATCTAATTTGACTAAAAGACCTCACATCTATATCATATTTATATTAATTATTGTTAAAATATATTATGATTTATTAAAAATATTATTTTATTTTACTTTATTTACTAGTGTGCAGGCGTACAACCTTATTTTGACCAAAATAAAATAATATTAAATTCCTCTACTATGGTCTTGATGAAGTTTTAAGAAAATAGATAATTTGATTGTTTTACAATAAAGTGACTAATTGACCAATTGACACATACATAGGTATCGTGAGAAGTTTGTTATTTTTGTTACAAATTTGGAATAAACTTGATATAAGATTTAATTATGCTAAGTCATCAAATTGCAAAATTACTCAAAGTCAAAACGTCCTAAACTTATTTTGTGAGAAAGGAAAAGAAAATAACATAAAAATGATGATAAATGATATAATAATTCTTTTTCTTAAAATAAAAATAAAAATAAAAAATTGAGTCTAATTGTTTTATAACATGTCAAGTGAATTAAGAGTTTGTTTTTTGTTTTTTGTTTTTTTGTTTTTTTATGTGTAACAAGCCTAATGGAGTTAATCATTTCATGAGAAAGAAAAAATAAGAAAGAATGTGATAATGGCAAAGAGTGATCAAAGTATGGGGACTGAAAAGAACAATTGGACCCCAAACCTTGTCTTTATGATTTTTTTAGAAATCTATTAAGTAAGAAATGGGAAGAAGCCAATTGTCAAAATTTTATGTTTATGGTTTAGTTCACCTATGTACTAAGAGTACAATTCAATAGTCTAAGACAAATTATCAAAAAAATAAAATAATAATAATAATAATAATAATTACTTCACTTTATTTTTTTATTTTTTTATTTTTTATTTTTTTTATTTTTTTACATAAGACAAGGTTATGGCAATGCCATTAGAAATTAGCCTTGTGGGAGCATACATGGTATATATGAGATTGTCAAAATTTTACAGCAAAGTAAAAACAACATTTGATTAGCTATAATTTATTATCCAGGTTCAAATGCATAATATAAAACCCTAGAAAGGAAATTAACAGTCAGTTCAGCATAATCGTCCGATCTCAACTATTTGACGGTCACGATGAATTAGGTTTTCCAATTAAATCTTGAGTGTCAGAGGCCGACTATAAATCCCCTCCCGAGTGCAAGGTCCTTCTTCTATCTTCGTCGCCTGTGCCTTTGTAAATTGCAATTCATGGCAATGAGGAGAACTGACGTGAAAGTCATGGAGGTTGTGACAAGAGGCACCCCCCCTCTTATCAATACTTTGCCCGGAAGGGGACACCGCATCAGCCCGACTACTACTATCCTTGCAGATCTCAAAGAGAACGAGATGGCCGTGAAGCGTATTTACTCCTCTCAGGAGAAGACCCCTGATCACTTGCTTTTGCAGGATCGGAAGTTTGTTAAGCTCCTTCAGGTCCACAATACAGATGCTATACAGCGCGCCATTGCTGAAGCTTCCGGTGAGTTTGCTAAGCAAATGAAGGCCCAACTAGATTCTATTCTAGATGCAAATGATCTTGCAAGTGTGAAAGAGCTTACAAGGTCCAGGAAGATCAAGTCCTTGGTAGATATGTACTTAAAAAGTAAGGATGGTAAGGCAGCACTCCGCGACATGAACAAGGTAACCGGGAGACTTGATATTCTTCGTGACATCAAAGCTTGTATTAAAAACGAGGATGCAGAGGAGCTCAAACAGATCCGGCTCCAAATCGACACTCTTACTAATGTACCTGGTGGTGGATTCGTCGATCTCATATCCAGCTACTTGGAGGCTAACAACATGCTCATGAACAACAAACTGTCGGCAGGAGATCTGGCTCTTATTCAAGACAAGCTTGCTAGTGGCGACACGTTCGGCTTAGGGGAGTCTTCCAAGACTTGGTTATCTCATATCACTGCAAACCTCCTGCGAGGCTAATAGAGAGCTATAGATTCTATTGTATACAGAGCGATTGCTATCTCACGTACATTTCGTCAAGTAATGCAAATATCACTCTTCTTTCGTTTTAGACTTCGTGAACTATTTCACATTCCTCGATGTTGCTTTTGCACTCTAGGAATAAAGCTTGTGCCACTTTTATTTTTATTTTTATTTTTTTTTATTTTTGTCTAAAAAAAAAAATCTATTTTTATGAATTTAAAAAAAATTGATAAATGAAGAGTGATTTAGTTGAGAGAAGAATAATTAGAAATCCTTACTTTCATATGTTATCTCAGTTAACTTGTCTTAAAACTAATTGTCTAAGGTTTATAGCTACGGTCTGATAGTTGAGCGACCTAATTGTCTATCATAAGCTTGAATCAAGTTGTCAAACTATAGTAAATGAAAGTTTTTGACATAAATTTCCAAAAGGATTTAAAACAATGAAGATTTACTTTAATTGGCTATAAACAAAAATCTAAGTTAAGTCTAAATGAGTGTAAAAGAGATAAATTGCCTCATAAAGGTTAGATTGAAAAATAAACCAATTGTCAAAGAGAGTTCAAGAATATGGAAAACATGATAAACGGTGTAATTAGACATGTTAAAAAAAAAAATTTAAATAAGAAAAGAGGTTAATAGGAGCAAATTGTTGGAGAATGCCCAATGATGCCTAAGATTAAAGTTGTTTGAAAAAAGGAAACAACAAATTATCTATGAGTTTGTTATGGTCTAAAATAGTTTCTAACAAAGATAAATTGTATTAGATCTCTTTCTAGCAGTTTTTTAAAATAAAAAATAAAAAAATAAAAAAATAAAAAAAATTCTTGTCTTAATTTTAACGAGAAACAAATTGTTGTTGAGTGGAAAAGTATTCCATGTGGTCAATGTGATGAGAGACTTTGTATCTTTAATGTTCACTTGTCTTTCTCTTAATTCAAAAGTCAAGGATCCTTCATGCAAATTGTCATGATTAGTAGAAAGAGAAGACAAATTATTGGATAAAATTCTTGAAAAAGAGTTAATTGCAGGGTGATTGATGGTAATTATGGAATCTAGATCATTCAAGAGCCTAAGAGAAGATGAATTGTGCTAGTGCAAATTTTGATTAAGAGTGACTTTGTCCAATTAATTGCTTGAGTCTGATTGAATAAGAGGATAATTTGTTTGGAGTAATTTGTTAAATGGAGAAATGCTCAAAATTGTCAATTGCCGAGTGAAACAAGTTGATTTAAAAGTACACGGCATGTAGCAAGTAGTCTAAGTAAACCAAGTGTTAAAAGAATTTCATTGATATGTAGTAACTAGTATCAACAAAATGTGAGTGAGAACATGATAAATTAGCAATAAGACAAATTGATGCATACAGAAGCAAAGAAAGGAAGCAGATTAAACCAATCAGCAATTAAGGGTGAAGCAAGTGGGAGCCAATTGTTGAGTGTGAATTTCACTTAGAAAAGAACAATTAGGCTCCAGATCCAATAGAATCCAGATATAAAAGTTGGAATTGTAGTAATGAAAACCTTGTAGATTTGCCAATTTGTTAAATTAGATTGTGAGGCAATTTGCCGAGTGAACAAAGTGCTTGCAGATTTGGAAATTTGTTAAGAAATTGACAATTTGAATTATATACAGCTAATCTTTTATTGTACAACGAGTAGGAGAGGACAGACAATTTGCCAAGAGAACAGAGAGACATCTAATTAATAATATTGTGATATCTACTTGGGGCAATGAAGTGGAAAGAAAATGAATCTTATTGAGTAAAACTGATTTTTTTTATGAGTTGAGAGAACATGATAACAATATAAGAGAAAACGAATCTCAAACAATTTGCCAAAAGATATAAGTAGTGTGAAAAAATCTCATTCCTTAGACAAACTGTCAAAATTGAGTGATTGAAAGACTAATTGCCGAGAGTTTAAGGAAATAAAATTTACAAGGAAACAAAATTGCTCCGTCAAATTGATCTTTTGTTAGCCTACTCCATAGGTTGTTATTACTGCAAGGAAGTGAGGATAGAGAAAATTGACAAATTGACAGTTATATGACAGAGAAGGTAGCTAGTACAAAACTTTTTATCCAACAATTTTCCAAGTGAGAATTAGTGTTCATATTTATGTGCAGCATAATTTTTATTTTATTCTTTAAAAGACTAAATTAATTGGAAATAATGAGTATCTTAAAAATAAATAAAAATAAGAAAGACTATTAGAATTCCGTGAGGAAAATTTAAAAAAACAAAAAAACACATGATAAAGTTGAGTGATTCTTTGTAGTAATTAGCTCTACAAAACTAATTGATTAATTGATTCAACTTTGAAGAGAGTTTTGATCATAAAATAGTAAATAGCAAATTGTTAGTGAAAGCAAAGTTCAGAGATAAATGAACTCTAAGAGAAGGAGACAAATTGATAAACTAATTGAAGCTTGAGGAAGTTCGTTTGCCGAGAGTGTAACTTAAGGCTATTGAGAGAATCAGGGAATGATTTTTTGTGAGCAGTGAGACAAATTGACTAAAAGTAGGTTGAATAAGAGAGAAAATGAGCAGATGAGAGAAAATGAGTGCTGAGTAAGGTGACTGCTGTTGAATATTAAATGAGAGTGAGACAAATTGTTTAGTGAATAATATTATAGAAATCAAATAGCGTGAAAGTTGTCTTTGAGTGACTTACATGTTTCTAAGAACTTGTCAGATGGCACCTAAGGTGTAGCTTAAGGCGTATGCCCTTGCCTTGTATGAACTTCCACCTAATATTTTACAATAAATTGACAAAGAGCAGAAGAATAAGCTAGAGTTGGCAAGGATATGGGCATATTTACATTGTCTATGGGAACAACCCAATTTAGAGTGAGTCAAGCAAGTTGGCATGAAAACTAATTCCGGGCAAGTTATTGACAAGATCTCAGTCCAAGTATAACTTGCTAGTTTGATGGTTCACAATTTATAGAACTTCTTGATTATTTTTGGAAGAAGCCAACCACTGAAGTCAAAATTGGCCCTCACCAAAGCAACAAAGATTGAATTATTTGGAGATAAATTTAACACTGCAATGAAACTTGAAGAATTCTCCTTATAACCTGGTGTATCTACACATTTCAAAAGATAGTAAATTGGATTTGCCTATAGGGACTGTGACAAATGCTCATTTTTGCCCTTGTAAGCGGTGTTACAAATATACAAATGCTATACTAGATTTAGTTGAGTATAATGGCCATTTATTGAGGGATAATTTACCACGCCAAAGCAATGTGCAAAGACCTACTACTTATTCTATGAAAAATATAGCAATCATATCAAACCTATGTATCTCCAAGCAGCTATCTTTTGCAACTTTCAAGCTTATATGTGTTGGCAGTACAAGATCATTGTAAATATCAAGAAATTTAATCCTAATCGTCTTGAGTTTTATTAAATGTTGAAAAATTCAGCACAAAAGTACAAGATGGAATAGATTGGTGGAAATTATGGCGATTACACACTTTAAGACAAGTATACTTAATAAAAGAATTCCTTGCATACGATTTGAGCTTGGCAGTATTTGTATGACTCCCCAAAGCAAGGAAATCCAAAACTTCTACTTTGTGATCCAATAGTGCAAAGGGGCAATGAACAAAGTAGAGCAACAAAGTATTCAACATGAAGATTAAAGCTTGAACAAGAAGCTACACTCATATTATTGACGAGGGCGTCAATAAGCTAAGTAGGGGGCTATGTAGTCTTGTGAAATCTTTATTTTTGAGAACTTGTAGAAAATAGTGTAAATAGAGTAAACTTGGCAATTGGTTCCCACAATAGAGTAATAATATAGGCAAATTGATGGGTTAAAATGGATTTGTAAAGTCGCCAAGGAATTAGATTGCATGAGAGACAATATGACTTGGTACCTATGATTTGAAAGGTTGTCTTCAGTAGTAGAATATAGTCGGACAATTTGTCATTTCTTCTCCCCCTTTTGGGCTCTCTTTTTGGCAATCAACTTGTTTTGTATCGGTGTATTTCTTCAATGGAATTTTGAGCAATTTGCCTTGTGTAATTCTTATTTGTTTACATCTTTGGATCTAGTGATTGGACCAGTAGATTGTATTAGTCGATTTGACTTGTGTGTGTTGAGTACCAGTGATTGGGCCAGCCACCTATTGATCCAGTGATTGGATTTATTTGGTTTTGGATATTTGAATAAGTGAGTGAAGTTAAGCAAATTGTCTATTGTGTTGTCGTGTACTAGTGATTGGGCCAGCCAACTAAACAATTCGTCTTTGAATTATTGAAAGTTCTTATTGTATAATTTTGTCGATCTTGTGATAGGATTGTTGTGATAAAACAAATTGTCTTTGATTGGTTTGTGAGTTCATAATTGTGTGTTTACTAATCCAGTGATTGGATTAATTTATTGTGGCAATTTGATTGAGTGTGTGAAGTTGAAAAATTTGTATGTTGCTGTGTACCAATGATTGGACCAGCCATTCTTTCAAAGTGTTTTCAAATATTGGAGAATCTTTCCGTGTAATTGTGCCAGCCTTGTGGTTGATTAGTTGTGATAAATCAATTTGTCTTGTATCAATTTTGTGAGCATATGATTGTGAGAGTATTGACTTAGTGATCGAAACTTTATGAGATACAACAATTTGTCTTTTACCAAAATCAAAAGATTGCGATTGTGCATTTACTTATCCATTGATTGGGAATTGGAGTTGACTTATCAAATTGTCAATTTGAGATGGTGATTGAATATCTTTGGGATGAATCTTATCACATAAGTAAGTGTGATGAATTGGCATTGTGTTCTTGACAAATTGACAAGGTACTGGAGGACCAACGGATGTTGATTCAAATTCTTTCATCATGCAAATTGCCAATCAATTAGTGGATCAGGGAGTTGTTCAATTTCATTTATAAGGTATATATGATCAATTGACCATGAAGCAATTTCTAGTTTGGAATTGTATATAGAGAATCGATAAGATATTGATAAATTGCCAATAGATTATATAAGTATATTTTTCATTTTTTCTATAAGATACAAGTGACTTTAGCTACTAATACGTTAGACTATTTGACTATTCCCAAGTTTGGAACCCCTATACTTAGTCTTGGGGTTTTTGTGAGATGAACAAAAACTTAGACTACAACAACCCATGAAATACCCGCGGTCGCCAGGGGCGCATGCGCTAACCCTAACACGGATACTAGGGCGACTACGCGTGGGGCGACCGCGGGTCCGGTCCAAGGATCCCTCGCGTCTTTCAAGGGCGACCTCGGATCAGGGCGACCTTGGGTCCTCGAGGGGGAAACACATTTCAAAATCCCCCCTCCATCAGGGCGACTGCGCATAGGGGGCGACTGCAGGTCAAGGAGAAAATGCAAACTCCTTGACCCGCAGTCGCCCCCTACGCGTAGTCGTCCATATGGAAGGGGAGGGAGACACCAAATACTTTTCCGCCCTCTATCAGGGCGACTGCGCGTAGGGGGCGACTACGGGTCAAAGTGGGAGACACCAGAAATTTCGAAAATGCAATCTCCCCCCTTCCATCAGGGCGACTGCGCGTAGGGGACGACTGCGGGTCAAGGTGGGAGACACCAAAAATTTCGAAAATGCAATCTCCCTCCTTCCATCAGGGCGACTGCGCGTAAGGGGCGACTGTGCGTAGGGGGCGACTGCGCGTAGGGGGCGATTGCGCGTAGGGGGCGACTGCGGGACAAGGTGGGAGCAACCTAACTATTTCAAAATGCAATCTCCCCCCTTCAATCAGGGCGACTGCGGGTCAAGGTAGGAGACACCAAAAATTTCGAAAATGCAATCTCCCCCCTTCCATCAGGGCGACTGCGCGTAGGGGGCGACTGCGGGTCAAGGTGGGAGACACCAAAAATTTCGAAAATGCAATCTCCCCCCTTCCATCAGGGCGACTGCGGGTCAAGGTGGGAGACACCAGAAATTTCGAAAATGCAATCTCCCCCCTTCCATCAGGGCGACTGCGGGTCCCCAGATCACTTCCAAAATCAGACCTGGGGTTCTAGGGCGATTGCGCATTGGGCGACTGCGGGTATGGGCATGTTTCACAAGATTAATTTTTTTTTTGGGACCCCTCTCCCTTATTGTTTCTAATTCCCTTTAATCATATATTACTTCCTCCATTTTGTTTACAAATTCAACAAGACAAACAAATCCTAGGTTTTGCATTAGCTCTCCAACACTCTTTTGGCAAGAAGTTCCAAATGAAAGTTTTATGAACATTCTAATAGTGGGGAGGTGTAATTAGATTTATTTGGGCATGATTAGATTTATTTGGGCATGTTTCACGAGATGGTGTTTTTTTTTTGGACCTCTCCCTTATTGTTTCTAATTCCCTTTAATCATATGTTACTTCCTCCATTTTGTTTACAAATTCAACAAGACAAAAAAGACATGATTCTGTTTTAGGTCTAAAACACTACATCTCGTGTAGGATGTGTAAGTATTTTATGTAGGTTTAAGGATTTGATTCTAGATAAAAGTTGTATTATTGTTTTCCAAGGTCTAGGGTCTAGGGTTTAGGGTTTGGGAAACCCTTCACATTGTGAGAATAATTCTTCCATTGCCTTGCTATGTCTTTGATATGAACTGACGCCTAACATTTATTACCAATTTTGGATGTGAGATAAGGAAAAATCAATTAGAATATGCTGCAGATGCTAATTAGTGTTGGGTCAGATTGGTTGTTGGTTTAGGGCGACCTCGGGTCAGGGGCGACCGCGGGTCATCGACGAAGCAAAAAACACATTTGAATCAGGGCGACTGCGCGTAGGGGGCGACTGCGGGTCAAGGAGGGAGACTAATTTTCTGGAAAATGCAAACTCAATCTCCAGTGGGGCGACTGCTCGTAGGGGCCGACTGCGGGTCGAAGAGACTTTTTTGTGGGCGACCGCGTGTGCAAGTTTCGGGATGGTTTAGTTGGTACCCGCGGTCACCCACGATCCGCAGTCGCCCTTGATGCGCAGTCGCCCGTTTCAGCGCTCCAAAAACACGCAGTCGCCCATTCCCGCTGTCTTCAGACCCGCAGTCGCCCCACTTCAAACCCGCAGTCGCCCCCTCCCGACCCGCAGTCACCCAAACGCACGCGCCCTGAGGCGACTTCGGGTACTTAAGCGTTAGCCCCACTTTCGATTCTCACCTTACTTTAGCCTTGCACACTATCTTTCACCTACCTTCAGGTGGCTGGATGCGTGCCCGTGGGCTGGGGTTTCAATTGGAGGGGGAATTTTTACCCTTTCAATCTACGAATTTTGAACTACGGTTTTGAATTGTTTTTAAGTACAACATGGCTTTTCCACATGAAGGCAACACTACAAGGAGAAAGTCTTTATGGGATCTGGACCTCGATGATCCAATTTTTTTCGAGGTTCTGATAGCTGTAAATGAAAACGAAGAAGGAGGGAGTCAAGAGCGACGGAAGGGCAAGAAGCAGAAGTCAGCACATGACAAGGACTCCAACTATCCTCCCCCGAGTTATACCCGATATGCATACGAAGCGTGTCTCCAGTGGTACGCAGGGAAAAGTGTACAATTCTTGGAGGCAAGCTATTTGAGGTGTCCTACAACTGGTAGTGTGGCCTTGCCAAACGATTTACAAGCACGGATTTTAACCAAGCTAAAGGGATCCGATGATTTCGCAGACATTGACTTGACATATTCTTCGAGACTATTTGAATGGCTTGATAACACATTGAAAGCGGTGATGTTCAATACCAAGAAATTGATGGAGGAACATCCACCGTTACTTCCGATAGTAGAGGAATCAGAAGACATCAAGGCATTCCGCCAAAAGATGGAGTGGTGGTCCAACGCAGTGAAGAAATTGGCAAGAGGCTCGGCAAGGGGTTTTAAGTGGAAAAATGCAGCGGTGCAGGCAGCATTTGCACGAGATGGTGGATTGTGGATCACGTGGATCCCCGATACGGCGAAAGTGGTGCCCCTTAGTGCTTTTGAACGTGAAGGGGGGTATGCAAAAGTGCGTAAGGTACGCATTGAAGGAATGGATACAATTCCAAGCTACATCGCTTTTGCTGGGAAAGTATCCAAGGCAATAAACCCGTGCGAGGGGAGAGCGCAACGATCCATAGAGGCCCTTGCATGCCCCTTGAACCACCCTGGCATCATTAAGTTTTTTGCCATTCATTCTCGCACGAATGAAGCGTACACTTTGTGGTGGAATGGGGGCCATTTGAATGAGTTGAGGCATTTAGATCGTTCTGTATCACCAACCATTGACTGGCATAAAATGCAAAAAGCCACAAGACTTCTTGAAGAGAAACAAAAAGAACTTGGTCTCTTCCGAAGGCACAAGGCAAAGTTGGCATGGGCTTTAGTATATGTGACAAATCTCATGCACAAGTGCCGCGTGCTACACAATGACTTGTCTCCCATGAACATCATGTTGCATTTTCCGGATTATTCAAACGACATAATCAACATTGGAATTTGTGATTTTGGAATATCAAGTCGTTTTGACGAAAACGCGCCTTCACATTTTGGAAAGCCATCTAAGGCCGAGAGGGAATGATCAATACCGAGAAGGTCGTTGGTGGGTTGCCCTGCAGTTGTTTTATGCATATGGACCTCCAAATTCCGATACAAGCATACCGATCATGCAACAACGGTATAAATATACGCAATAGTCAGACTCGTATTCTATTGGGAAGTTGACCGAATGGATGAGAATTGGTGATATGGACGATTGGGACAAGGATTTGTTCAAGAACCGCGAGGGATCAATGTACTTTGGAATGAAGTTGCGTGAACTCATGAACACTGACCCAAAGAAGAGACCAACGTGTATAGAGATCACAAATTCCCTTATGTCTCCACCATGGTCCATGATGCCCCCCGAATTGGTGTTCCGAGACTCACCTTTGTAATAGGATAGTCTAGAGCAAGAGTTTAGTGGTGCAAGCAATGAGCTTGGTGGCCAATTATGTGTTGCTTACTTTGTAATATTATCCTATAATATATGAAGGAATTTTATGCTACGCGCCTTGTCTTTAGAAAAACAATTACTCAATGGGCTATTTGTCAAATTGTATATATTGAATATGGCCTTTTACACATTGTTATGCAAAGTGTAACAACTTTTGAATTCAAATGTTCTTGGTCCTTTTTGATTCCGTAGTATATAATGGACGCAAGGAAAATAAGAAAATGAAAATAAATTAGTTGGTAATTGATGTTGAAGACTTGTATTATTTCTTGAATAAAATGTGCTAGTATGCACTTGAAAGGAGTTTTACTTTCATGGTCATTGAATTCAAATAGTTGTTTTTTCAATCCCTAAAAAAATGTAAGTCATACATCATTTACATTCTCTTATTATTTTTTCTATTTCCAAAAATAAAAGCAAGTTGGTTTTTTTTTCCTATTTATTCTAATTCAAATATAGGAAACATACATTTTAGACTTTTTTAGACTTTTCCTTTTTATTCGTACTTTACCTATTTCAAAATAGATGAGAGATGTTTTTATTTATTTATTTAACCTTTTTCGCTCTCTTCCTATTTATTTTATTTGGAAAAAGGAAGTTCATTGACCTCTTGCGACCCCTTTTTTTTTTTGAGACAATGAAACAAGAGTGGATATTGCAAAAAAGATATGTAGCCATAATCTTTGTCATTTATTAAACACGCAATTCGAGAAAACTTGGATGAATTCAATAATAAATGTAAATCTGGTTTTACCATATATATTATTCCTAGTAGCATAATGTTTTCCTACCATATTCTTTTTTTTGGTATATGTCATCCAAATTGATAAAAACACACATTCTTTCATAGATGGTTGGAGTATGATATAAGTCCAACAATGACTTTCATTTATAGATTTGTGTCCGTACAAGAAATTTAGTTATTAGGCATGTAATTTACCAAAATTAGTGTGTGTAACATAGTATGTAATTTGAGTCTACATCCAAAAATACATAATGAACATCTCATGTCAAAACAATTACAAAGACATTATTGTTACAATTGCAATGGTTAATACTTAATAATCATAACATTGGTTATTAACAATTGAATTAGTTATTAACAATAAAATTAGTCATTAACAATGAAATAAGTCATTTACAATAGAATTAAGAATTAACAATGAAATTAATTAATAAGAAAAAAATTAGTTAACAAGAACTTCTTCTAAAACAATTGCAAAGATTTAACTTTTGTTCAGATAATCAATAAGGAATCCATTTGTACCACAACCGACCTCAACCCTAATGGCTCCCCAAATATAGTATAAAGTATAAACTAGTATTCCATAAATTTTGCAACACAAATGGGATTGAGCTCACAATCCTTTATTTTTCCTTTGAGATTTGGTGCTCAAAAGCAACAAAAAATTTAGGCTAGCTATAAGCTATAGGAATTTTTTAGGAAAATTTTGGATGAAATTGCTAGAAAAACTTCAACTTCTAGAAAAGTCTTCAATGAAATCGCCACAATGTAAATGAAAATAGAATTTTAGATACTTAGTATCACATTTTCTATCCAGTATGTGGATGAATGTTGAAGCTTGGAGCCCCTTCGTAACATTTAGTATCGCCACTTTCCCAGCGCAAGGAAAAATGGAAAAAAATATCACAATCTATAAACATGTACTAAGAAAGAAATGAAAAGTCCATGCATTAATAGATGGACCCGTGGTCGCCTGGGACCCGAGGTCGCCCAGGACCCGCTGTCGCCCAGGACCCGCGGTCGCCTTCGCAAAGTGGACCCGTGGTCGTCCTGGACCCGCGGTCGCTTAGGACCCGCAGTCGCCCTGGACCCGAAGTCGCCCTGGACCCGCGGTCGCCCACTCGCCCGCGCTCCTTCGACCCGAGGTCGCGTTGGAGCACCTGTCCAGACCCACAATCGCCCCACTCTAGGACCCGCGGTCCCCCTGGAGCACTTGCGCTGACCCGCAGTCGCCCCACTTCCGGACCCGCGGTCGCCCTGGAGCACTTGCTTTGACCCGCACTCGCCCCACTTCAGGACCCGTACGCGCCCCAGGGGCGACCTCGGGTACATCAGCGTTCTCCTCGACCCGCAGTCGCCATTAAATTTTCCCTGGCATTCTGCGCACTGTCTTTTACCTACTGACGTGGCTGAATGCGTGCACAGAAGCTAGGGGTTTGAGTTGTGGGGGGGGATTTTTGTCCCTTTGCACGGCTCATTTTATTCACACTTGGATGACATAGGGTGTTTCACGAGAACATTGTATTTTTGTAAATGTTAAATGTGATAGGATTACGTTTAGCATTTTTTACACCTACGGTTTAGGCTTGCAACCCTAAACCGCATAGTACTTAGTTGGCTACTTTTGAGACGAAGTGATCGTTATGGAGGGCGAGGACTCTCAACTGCCACACGGTATGTCAAGATACCGACTTCGGCTCAACAAAAAGGCGGTTTGTGACAAGGATCGTAAAAGGAGCGGCAAACCTCGCAAGAAGCGTGTACCCATCTTGTTGCATCCAAAGATGAAGGCCTTTTGGGGATGGGAAGTAGAACTAGAGCCTTGGACATATGAAACTGTAAACAAATATGTGGATTGGTGCCACATCAACAAGTTGTTCCCGTTTTGGCGACACCCTTTGCACGTGAAGGCTAATAAGGCAAATTTGGCTTACTGCAAGAGTGTTGTCTTCCAGCGAAGGTGTTTGGAGGTATGGCAGCAACTCTATTTGGAGTCCCAGCCTTATCGAAATGACAACTTCTCTTTCTATCTTGTGCAAATGGTGTACGTTGAAGTTCAATTGAAGAAAAAGGTAGATTGGACAACCTTGAAGGAGCTTCCTATCGGTGACCGCCCGGACAGACCGATAGTGCTGGATGAAGAAGGACTTCTTCAAGCAAATCAGAAGCTTTTAGAGGCAAAGCCTAGCAAGTTGGTTGTTGGTGATGACCAAGTTCAATGGTCTTCAACTTCTAGCTCAGATGAGCACACTCACGAATACGATGGATATTCTTTTGAGAGTGACGACGAAGACATTGGCAAAGAAAAAAAAGAGGCGGCTGAGGACGTTCAAGTTGACAAGAAGGGCAAGAGGAAGCTTGAGGAGCCGCAATCATTGTCCAAGATTCAAAAACAAAGCGAAGATGTTCATGTACCGATCAATGTGGACCGTTCTGGTGCAGACATTGGGTCTAGCGGAAGTAGTGACAATGGTTCGGAAGACAATTTGGAGATGTTGGGCACTAAGATCAAAAGTGCACGAGCAGCTTTGACTTCAACAGTAGCGGATCTTATGAATTTGAAAGAGAAGGTACAACATCTTCTAGTGAATCCAACTGTTGTGGATGGGTTGAAGAAGGAGTTAGAGGCGACTGAAAACGCCGTTGCTGAAAATGAGAAGATTTACTCTAAGTTAAACAAAAGTAGAGTAAATTATTTCAAGAAGATCGAAGACGGGCGAGCACACATTTCCGATGATTTAGCGGTGCTTCAAAATAAACTTGATCTTTTGCAACGTGATAAATGGTCCCATCAAAGCGAAAGGAGAAGCTTGAATCTTCAAATACGTGAGCTAGAGATGGAATATTATGATGATGCCTTAAAAGAAGCCAAAAAAGAGGGCATCTTGGCTTTAGCTCCGGATTATGGTAGCAATACAGAAGAAAGAGCAACGCTTTTTTATTTGGTGAAGCTACTGGAGAAAAAACAAGAGTTGTTGCACGAGGGCATATTGGACTTGGAGCGCCACATCCTTTTTTTAAGGAATGGCGCAAGTAGGCCTATGAAGGCATAGGTGCCACCCGTGCGGAACTTCAAAGAATGGGACCGGAGCCCAAAGAAAGTGACTTTGTGAATAGTGAAAAAAGTGCTTAGTGATTGGATCTAGTGTGGTAGAAAAAAACATTTTGGCCTTCCAATTTTTGATTTTCCAAAGGTTTTGTGGAATAAAAAAATTCACACCTTTGTTTTTGAAATGTACATATGTTTTTATTATATTTTGAATATGAGGGCTATGAATTTGGGGTCTTTGCAAGAATGGATGTCAGAGATGGTACCTACGGGCTGAAATTTTGGACTGAATTTTTGAAACTTTATTTGAAGATAGAAAAAACGATTACCTTTGTGGTAATATAACTTTTTTTCCAATTGGTGCCCGGGAACAAAAGTTATGCCCATATAGTCCAAACTCCAAAGCAGGGGAGAATGGGCAGCAAAAAAATGTGACAAGCATTTGAATTTATTTTTCTAAGTTTTTTTCCCTCATAGATTATAATTTTGTCTATCCGGAAAGCTTTTTTTCATTTCATTTGGATATTTTATGAGAAAGTTATGGACAATCTTGTTTATTGGGCAATTAGAGCTTCTGGTGGGAAAAATACCTTGTAAGATTAATTTAGGAACGCAATTTTGGCAATTGTTCAAGAAAAGAAGTTTGACATGGTTTAGTTTGCTTGCAACAACAATTTGACTGTGGGGATTAGTGCATTTTCATTCTATCTTAGAAAGAAAATAGATTTTCATTCAATCTCATATGTACTTCTATTCTACAAGTTTTTTAAGAATGAAAATTAAGTTTTTTTGAAAACCTTTTTTTTATTTAGACTCTCAACTCAATTCTCCACTATATTTGTTTAAAGCTCAAAACTCTGTAGTGCAAGAAATTAAAGTGAAAAATGTTCAAAGTCAAATAATGTAGTCCAGCAATGTGCTGAAAAAATTGTTTTTTTCACTCTAAATGCGGATATCTTGCAATCTGTAAGATGAAAAATTCTGAAATTTTTTCCACACATTCTCATACTAGTAAGGTGTAAGATCCTATGGTTATGTGTGGGAAAAAAACAATTTTCAAAAACAATTTTGGATACTTTAAGAAATTGTTGAGTAGAAGTAGGTAAGATGTAGTTGTAGAATTTAAATAATGAATATCTCTAAAATGAAATGAAAATGGTGAGAGTGTGCTATCAAGTGAAGTTAACTATGTGACCGGACCTAATTTTTTTTTAGATTGTAGAAATTGCCTGGAGAAACAAATCCTACAAGCAACTTTTAAAAGAAGAAGCTGTAGACTCAAGTTGCCCGCCAAACAAAATGGTCCATAACTTTATCATAAAAAATCTGAATGGAATGAATCAAATTTTTCCATGTAAACAAAAACATGTTGTATGAGAAAAAAATCCAAAAGGAAAAAATTCATTAAAAGATTTGAAGATTGCAATTTTGTGGGGACCGTGTATGGAATCATTGTGCGAGGCATTACAACAAATGTATTTGCATTTCACCAATTACATTTTAGGCTACAAATGTATAAGTATGCCTAAACCTTCAAAACCAAAGCAATAGAAGGTTGTTGTCGATAAGCACAGTAGTACAATACACAGCCAAGGCGGTATAGTTTTAGAAGCCAACATCTTAACTCTAATTCTTGCTAGAGTACTACAGTGTGCGAGTATGGATATGCTACGGCCCTTATACTATGGGCCTTACATCTTGTATACTACTACGATTAACTAGAACCACCGTTGAAGTAAGTATCTCATAGAAATGTTTAGTTCAAGTCCATTGGATTGTTTTGAGAACCACTCGTTGCACCTTGTTCGTAATCATTGGACTCTCCAACAACGAGTTTCTTCTTAGCACGAGTCCTTGAAGCAGGTCCATATGCTTCTAAAATAGATTCCAAGACATTGGAGTTCTTGAGAGCTTCAAGTGTCCTTTTAGTTTGCGGAGAGTGTAACTCCAATAGATAATTGAGTGCTTGGCTTTGGTAATAAGGCCTGTATGTTGAGTCGAGGTAAGCCATACTATTCAAGTCTTCTGGAGTGGCATTTTCATCACGATTAGCCCCTTGTTCACCTTCAAAATTCCAATGGTGTCCTTCCGGATGAGCACCCCACTTGAAGGTTTGGGATGTCTTATCAAAATATCCACCAAGACATTGAAAAAAAAACGCCCTCTTCCCTGCATTGTGAGCTCCTTTTCCCATAAGGTTGAATGCCACTCTTAGAATTTCACGCGGGTCCATTTCCCAATTCAATTGTGAGGCAGCAGCTCCCATTTCTTGATCATGTAGGCCTTCTCGCCAACTCCAAAGCCAGTCTCGTCCCCAAAATCGGGTCTCTGCCGTCGTGTCTCTATTGTGTTCCCAAGAAGGTGGCATGTAAGTCATCAAGTTGAATATGGTATACAAGCGATCATGGAATGGTGTTGCACAAATCACACATCGTCGTCTAATCAGACATTGAGTGATGAGACACTAAGGATGGTACACATGTGTACATGATCCAAGTGCCCATCCTCCTTCTGGCCCAAATTGTTCTAGACATATGGGGCATTTGGTATGATCCAAGACGAAATGAGCTGGCTTTGGCCACAATAGACTTTGGTCTTTTTCGTTGAAGTGACTAGACATCTGATTTCCATGGTCCCAACCATTTTGTGCCCAATCTATGACATTTTTTTCCGCCACGTCAAGCATGGACATGTTATCCGGAAACATGTCCTCCATCAATGCCCATGATGTCAATCCATTCTCTTGTTTAGGGGCATTTGCTACAAAGTTCTTTGAAACTTTGTCTAGCTCTTTCGCAACTTGTTGAGATCGATCCACGGAGAGAATGCACGCGACCTTCCAATGATAGTATGTCGCTGCCAACACTGCCAACTTCTCTCGAAGCATTCTATTTTCCTCAGCCAAATCAAGTTCCTTTGATGATTGTAGATGTAGAATGGCAGGAAACAAAAGTGAATCCTGAGTCCCTTGCAAACCATCAACGTGCGGATTGCTAGAATCTCTTGAGACGAACGGAAGCGGTGCCATTGGAAGAATTGAAGAACGCTTCGTACGCTTGGCACGGGGAGAAAGGTGAATGACATCGCTGGTGAGGTCCCCAACAAGCTTGTCCAAGTGATGTGGATCCTGCTCAACAAAGATTTCGTCCATGTCCGACAATGTGAAAGTCTGACGCTCTTTTTCTCGGAGGCCTTGTAATTCTTTGGATTGTTGAGAAATGAGAGCATTTTTTTGTTCACATGTAGACCGCCATTTCTTCACATCACCTTCTAAGGTTGCAATTTGTGCATCCTTGGTCTTCAAGAGGTCGAGAGCCTTCGCCAACGTCATCGCATTGTGAACAACATCAGATTCAGACTGTGGAATGGGAATGTGACTTGTGGCACATACGGGTGAGTCGTCACTTAAAGCAAGGTCGAAGACGTTGCTGGCGTCTTGTGGTGGCAAGATTGGAGTTGCAATTGTGGTTGAGGCTGATGCCAATCTAATTTTCGTGGTGGACCGTCGCACCTTGGCAGGATGTTTCATCTTCTTTCCCCGCGATGATGAAGCGGCTTGAACATTTGGATCTGGAACTGGAACTGGAACTGGAACTTGGACGGGGGTGATAATCTGCTCCTTCACTCGTACAAGCTTAGGAATTCGTGTGCCATCTGAATCATTATCCTCTTCTGATTCTTCCGTGTCCACCTCTTGAGTTTCTTTGTTTTGTAGATCACTTCGAAAAGGCCCAAGTCCACCCTCCGGAAATTTGAGAACCCCTCTTGGAATTATTCCAACTTCTGGACGCTCCACGTAGGTACTTTCTTTGATCGTGGTCCAGTCAACTTGTTTGTTCAAGGCGACCTCAGCATAGGCACCTCTAGCAATGAACAAAGGGCCCTCATTCCTATCTACAAAAGGGATTTTGTAGAGGACCTGCCACAATTCTAAACACCTTCGTATGAAAGCTGGATTTTCACAATACTTCAAATTTGCCTTGTTATTGTGTCGGTTGTGATGATGGCGCCATGCCGGAAAGAACTTTCCGATGTGACACCATTCAATGTAGTCTTTGCACACCTGCATACTCCAAGGCTCTGGCTCCTCATTCCACTCTTTGAAAGCTAGGTGGTTATCATTGTTCAACACATGCCATCGCTTCTTGTGAATGTTACCCCTCCTTTTTCTAGTCTTGTCTTTGGCAGCCTTCCTAATTGCACCAGGAGTACGTACAGTGGAAAAACCCGGAAGGGACCCATCACTGCTACCTCCAGTTGCCATGAGATTTGCGGACGTCGCAAAATTCTAAGAACCAAATGATAGCAAAAAATCGTATATATATTATCCAAAAGGGTCACGCATGCAGCCAACAAAGGTTGCAAGACAGAAAGCCTCAATGGAAAATGAAGGTGATAGCATGATGATGGGCTACTGGCTATATAGGGCGAGTGACTTCGGTCTAGGGGGGCGAGTACGGATAGGGCAACTGTGTATCCAGCGACTGCGGGTCTGGGTAGGGCGACTACGTGTCCGACGTGGGCGACAGCGGGTCTTGAGAGGGCGACAGCGGGTCCAAATTGGGCGACTTCGGTTCCACCACCGGGTCTAGGTACCTTTTGCGCACCCGCGGTCGCCCACCCAAGAACACTTCCTGAACCCGCGGTCTCCCTGCCAAACCCGCAGTCGCCCACCCGCGGTTTCCCTCAGAAATCCGCAGTCGCCCTCGCCCACCCGTAGTCGCCCACCCGCAGTCGCCCTCCTCCACCCGCAGTCGCCCACCCGCAGTCGCCCTCGTCCACCCGCAGTCGCCCACCCGTAGTCGCCCCTACCCGCACTCTCCTACCCGTACGCGCCCTCCAGTTTGCCAAGTGGATGCCATGTGGCATCCACCTGGAGGGGGGTAATTTCCTGTAAAGTCAAAGGTAAATTTGACTTTTCGTGACGTCGCGCGGGCTCTACTAGACGTCGCGCGACGTCTGTCTGTCGCGGTGTCGCGCTGTCGCAGCGAACAACCCTGGACAGAACTGAAGCAACATCAGATTACAATTGTGGTTTTAGGTAAGCATTTACCTGTGTTTCCTGTAGGTAATGTGTCGGTTTGGTATCGTAAACACCTACTGACAGCCACTTTCGGGTTACGTCCTTCTTGTTGGGTGAGACTCGGGTCTCTACCACCCACCACTGAATGATAATTTCCCGTTCCTCACTGCTCAAACCATCTGTGCGTTTTGAGCGCACTGCCAACATGCAAACAAAGTCTCCGTTGCTGTTGATCACTTCCCGCCTATTTATGGCAGCTGAAACATTACGATGGTGAACTCCTAATACTCTAGCTACTTGTCTGGCCGACGAATGACCTGTCTGTGAACTAACTGAGGCATTTAGAATTGCGTACTTAGTTGCTAGTTTAGATGCACTATTTCCTCTCTTCACCAGGTTTAGACGAGCTGAAACACCACCCACGACATCCGCATATACTGCTGCCACCTTTGAGGGTAAAATGTGATCTAGAAGAAACCCTAATACTTTCTTATGATCTAGAACTCGTCCTAGGACAGCTTTTTTACTGTTTGGCCTTCGACAACTATCCAATTTCTCACTAATAAAATTGGCAATAACAAGTGCAACCCTACGTTCCTCTCTGTCTACCATGTGGTCTTGTCCAACACCAGCAACATCAAATTCAAAACTATCATCAAACTCACACTGTCCTTCACTATCACGAGCCCTATTGGCTTCGACATGCCGTCTTCGTGACGAGGCTTTGCTGGCATTTTGAGATGCTAGTCGCTCTTCTTCTTCAGCATAACCATTTCTTCGCTGCCTAGCCCGTAGGACTTGCCGCACTGCTCGTTCCTGTGGAGGCAACCTTTTGCGGCCATTTCTTGCATCTTGTATCACAGCTGCCCCCATTCAGGTCTCCCTCCTTGCATCACCAAATAGCAACCACAACATCAATGAAAGAGCAGTCAACCGCACCCTAAACTCAAATTGGAGCAAGCTCATCCTAACCAGTTTTACCTTCAGCTCTAAACATAAAGACATATCCTATCAAGTACAAGTAAATCCTATCCAAGTGCAAGCAAACAAATTTATATCTGAACAGACGAACAAAAAGATGATTGTAATCCTTATCCTAATTGAAAACTGTCTCAAAATGGGGCAGTAGATTTGCGAAACACTTACCTCAAACTCCTCAGACCCTTCTGCTCGACTCCATGAAGCTCTAGCCTTCAAACCAAAATCAGTAGCCAAGTGCACCGTAAACCTTGTCCCTGAAGCTCCAACTATTTGTCTTCGGCAACCCTATCGAGGTGCAACTAAACCCTAATCGACCTGTATTCAAATCCCGACCAAGTGCAAGATAATCCTACCCAAGTTTGTGCAGCTGCTTTCCACACCCTAAACCCCCAGGGAGTTTTGCCAAGCATAACAAGACCGCCTACAAGAGAGCAATAAAACTCAACGCCTGACAACGGCGAAAGGCAAATCGAATCACAGTTCCCTAGGGATTAGAGTTCACTCTAGTAGAGATCTGTCAAACACGGAGGAGAAGAAACTCGACACTTGTAATGGCCCAAGCAGGCTGAAATCAATCCTCTAAAATACACCGTTCGACGATCGTCTTAAGCAAATCAAGCACATCTCCAAATCGCTTCTCACGCACACTCGTGTCGGAACCCTAGAGATCTGTCAAAGCATACCATCGGCCATAGACAAGTTCGTGCAGCCACTTGCCATATGTGTGAAGACCCCAACTACAAGGTGCAAAAACGAGAGAAGAGAACATGCGCACTGTGTTCGTAGACGTAGCGGAACTGGCAAACCTTAACCATAAGAAAACTGAAATTCGATTATCACCTGGTTTTGCAATGATCTTGCTCTCAATCCTCCTCGGATGCAACTTCAATCCTAGCATACAAGCCCACCTAATTGGGAGGACGAAAGCGCTTAACCTAGAATACCATAGCTGGCAATCCAAAAAATGGAAAGGCAATAATAAGCGCAAAAACGTTCCAGGGGCCCGAGAGTGACAACCAAAGAAGAGAGACGAACTGTGAGCCGCACGATCCTCCCACATCGACAGACCAGATGAACCCGATTTTGAAACCCGACATCGGTCTCTTACCCGCCCAGTTACCCGAACGGACCAGTTGCTTCAGAAAAAGGACTTCGAAGCTGCCAAAAATGGTCCACCGTAGTGTGCATTTACCCATCGATATATCGATATGAATGTTTGAACTGTTTCATTAGGTGACCCATCCCTAGTCTTGCTAGACGTTGGACAAACTGAATCTCAAAATGCAAGAGATATAGATTACACCACAGGAGTGAACAACTGAAGCCCATGGGAATTCCAAGAGCTTGTTTCCAAACCCTGTCACCTAGACCGACGTAACAATGGTTCATCAGCCATGAATTTAAGCTGATCAACCTGTCTTCTGAAAGAGGGAAGCATGTGCCATAGGTAGGGCAGCTAGTGTTCCACGTAGCATTTGCTGCATTCCCTTCTCTATCTGTTCTAATCCAGATTTGCGCATTGGAACGGGGGTGTTTAGATCTTTCTTGACGAAAGCCTAAGCGGATAATATGTGCGATGGCTTCAGAGAGATTGTCCTTACTTTGTAAGGGAATCGTCTCATAACATCGAGTGACGTCTGCCACAAAGATATTTGTGATCTTATCTGGTAGATTTAATGCTACCTCAATGGCAGAATTTACAAGCCAAAAAAGTGACGTATCCGCATTTAGGAAATTGGAGAAACCAGACTGAGTTGACGCAGCCCACTCTTTGACCCTATCCAGAATAAGCATCGTAGATATTGTCAACATGTGAGCTAGATTAGAATATATTGTACGAAAAGCATTAGTAAGCCAGTGATATTTTTGTTTGTGCATTTTATAAGTGGCCATAAGGTATGGTAACGAATTGTAGGTCACTTTTAGTTCTGGAATAATCTTCTCCAGCGATTTAGTAACTTTGTCAATTACTACCGCTCTCGGAGTCTAGTCATTGATTTCATGGCATGGTGAAAAATCATCGCTGGTTAAGCGTTCTAGTGCCAACAACCGAATGTGCTTTATACAAATAAAACATATGTTGTTTGACGCTTTGTCTAGACCTGAGCAGTATAGATTCTCAGTGATCCAATCCACTTCTCTCAAGACCGCGGTACTTGAAAAAAGGTCAGGTTGTGACGAACGGAAACCGAACTTGTTAACTGTTCTGGCCTGCTTAAGGCGGTCCAGAGAAGTGACCCGTAACCATTCTTTGGCCTCTGCCATCGGAAAATTGTTTGTTTCCAAATCCAAGATCGAGGCAGTTTGAGTAAAAGCATCAAGAATAGTGGAAATGCATACCCCAAGAGTTGTTGGCTTAAGAGGAATGTGGTTTAATCCCTTTAGCACCGCTTTTCGTAATTCCGTATGTTGCAGTAAGTCGCAGCTCACTGTACGCACGTGTATATCCGGCTCAGCTAGACTTGTCGCCTCCTGTAAGGTAAGCGGGTCCAAGAATCTGCTCATACGTTTGGCAGTCTTGCATTTACAAGTATTAGTAACCTCCAATAAGTTAGAAACAGAAAAATTCTTGAAGACATACGTTGGTTTATAGAACATGGAGGCAATACTGTCATGGTAACGCCAGGCAAATAAAATCTCCTGAACTATTGGTGAGAAGTGAGAGAAGCCAAAGTGATCCAACAATTCCTGGAATAAAAGTTTCATGTTGATCCATTCCATACCCCTATTGGGATATGTGACTATTACAATTCTTGCATGTCTAGTTTTGTTGATTCTCTGTAGAACTCGCCTTCTGACTTGATTGAAGGTCAAGATCCTAGATGTCTCTGTTCAAAAAAATGGGAAATAGTAAAACTTCCACTTCCACACTTAACATTAGAGATAATATAAAACTTAATCAATCTTCATTTGCATTAGCAAAGCTAAGAGCTTTACGTTTGAGTGGTGACTCCGTAATGACTTGGATCCGGCTTGCTGTAGGGATACTAGTGTTCCCTGTGGAAAGGCAGAACTACGGTCATTGGTATCGGACCCAAAAGAGTCACAGATACTCATGACTAAGAAGGTTGGGACTGTCTCCGGTGTATGAAGTTGTCTCTGTGGATCCTTGTTCCATGGTGACTGTCGCTTCATCTGATTGGAGTTTTGTCCGGTAATATTGGAACTTTTGTTAAAGCGCTGCCAATTGGGACTATTGTTCCAATTTTGCCCTGGCGAGTTGTAGTAGTTTTGGCCACGGCCTCTACCGTACCCTCGCGCGTTCCCCATATTGCCTCTACCCCTAGCTGCACTGCCGCCACCAGGTGGTGTAGCTGCAAGCTTCTGTCGTTTTGCTGTAGGAGCATACGAGGTTTTGTCGGGGTTAGCGATGGACCAGCTTGCCGGTTTTAGCAAACGTTCCACTTGTTTGTAACCTGGAAGCTGAGCGTTTTCTTTGAACAGTGGTCCTTCTGGGTTAGCAGCAAGTTGAACAGCGCCTTCGCAAATCCATTTTCGTGCATGCATGAAGGATATGTGGCACTTTACAGCAACCGATCCAGCTTGGTGTAGCCAGACAAGGAATGCGCTAAACTTTGATTTGAGTGACGGATGAGGAATGTCTTCAAAAAATCGATCTAGGTGGTTGGCCATAAACCATATGGCATGGTCCCACCAAATCATAGAACCTGCGCAACCTTGACTAGCATTTGGCGCACAATTGCATTTCATATATGGACGTTTATCGTTCCATAGTTCTTACATGTGTCTATCCCGTCTATGTTTATCAGTAGGCGGATCGATCTTGCATTGCAATTTGATACTATCTGTACTGCATTTCGTGTGATCAAAAGAACTCAGGCTAAAAGCATTACTAATGGCACTAGCAGCTGTGCTCATTGCTCTATTGTTGAGCGCTGATTCCTTGCACTCTTTCATGTCGCCAGCTAGTAGGCCACCCCAAATTCTCCAGACAAATGGGGGAATGGGAGCTAATAGGTTGATGTTACCGACTTGCCACACACGGTGGTCATAGGCGATTAACATATCCTCCATTGTACGAGGAGGTGTGAAAGGAATAGCTAACCTTTTGCCAGAGGCAATTAACTCAACCTCTTCCTTCTGTTTTTGTGTGCAGATTATGAGTTCCTGCAGTTCTTCAATAGCAGTGCGTTCACTAGGTTCCATCTCCATGCCTTCTAAAAAAGGATGAGAAATGACAGAAACCTCACCGTTGTTTTTCTGGCTGTTAGCTAATTCAAGGTCTTCCTTGTTGTTGGCTGCGCGAATTACAACCTCGACAGAGATAGCATCTCTTTGGGAGGTAGTATATTCTACTGCATCTTGGGAAATGATATCCTCCAGAATAGAATGTAATTCTTTCAGACGTATCAGCCCCTGCTCCGGAGTCTTGCCGTTTGCCACTTCGAAAACCCTGGTCCATTGTGATAAATCCAACGTACTGAGTATGAGGGGTAACTCACCATCTTCCCCGTTGGTTTTGATAGTGCTGGAGTTTGTCTGTTGTATGAAGGCATGGATCTCTGCCGGTTTCAAACTCGCCAGTGTAGCCTGGATGATCGGAATCGGTGGAGGTAGCGGAAGATTGTATCCCATTATCTGTAAGTCTGTGTGCCATATCAGTTCCTTGATCAGGGACTGATACCAGGGACCGATTCAAAACAATGAGTTAGAAGATCAGAAAGGAGAAAAAATCTAAAAGAGACTCACCATCTCTTAAAGGATAGAGGCAAAAAAAGGTTTTTATTGTACTTCTCTAATAGAATTAGAGTAGATTTTGACTCCCTTTCGAAATTCCTTCTCAATGTGTAAACTTCTTTTCAGTTTTAACCATAAAAAATTCCTTTTGAAGAGATAGCAAATCAAAATGTGATTTTTAGTCTATACATAAGACAACTGATCCATTATAGAACTGAAGAATCCATAAGCATTATCTACAGGCAGTGTAATATTTGAACATGTAATAAAAAATGACTTGTAAAACAAGCATGTTTAGTCTGTCTGTAGCAGACAGCAGTTGCTAACAAAGCTTCAAAAAGCTTCATGGTGTGTAAGCCAAAGACTTATCTGTACTTATCTAAAGCAGAAGAGCAAGTGCAATAAAAAAAAATGTATAGTAATAAGCTCCAAGTTAACAGTAATATCAGCATTTGAGCAATTTTGGAAAACATGTGACAACTTGAACCACACAGGGAGCAAGCACACAAAGTTTTGACGACAAACACCATCTTCCACCTCCTAGATTGCAGTTTTTTGGAACTTTTTGGAAAAATTCCCAAGAGGTGGTAGTCCTCACCTGTACCCATGTCAACAACAGCAAACCATTAGTGTGCCATTCGACGTGTACGAGGTGTCTTAAGAGTACCACTACTTGTTATCGTAAATCACAAGAGTATTAGTCCAAACTTAATCAAAAAACATACACAACTTTAGGAATAAACCAACAAAACACAGCTCTACAAGAGACAGTAAAGCCTGTGGAAAACTACAACACCTGTTGGCCGTTGTTTTGGGAACCCAACACCATGTCTGGTACTCCCAATCACCAATCACCATAACAATTTCTAATTTTTGAACACCTGATACCCACTGGTTGCCATCTAGTGGACATTACCAGAAAAAGCAGTCTGTATATATTCAGTCCGTTCCAAGCAGTCTGCTCATTCCCGCGCTCAAATTTTAAAAAACCCGGGGAAGGCTTCTCGCTGGCTGTAGAGGCAGTGCGGCCCTGTTTGGAATTTAAAACGTCAGAATTCTTTTATGAACCTGATTATAATGTTGTAGCCAGGGTTATAACCGGTAATTTAAACCGTCAAATATCTTCAGAAAACATCTGCCCGTATTAATAATTTGGTAAAAAACCGGCGGTTTGTTTACTAATTAGAGTAATGGATACAGGCAAGGACTGGTCCTGATAACCTGTAGTCCTTTGTCCTGAAAAATTAGTGATTGTATTGGAGGTCATCTTTAAACAAGAAACTATGTTCCGTTTTTGTAAATGATTCACAAGTAAGTATATTTGATGCCATAGATATACATCAGAGTCTCTAAAGTGTAAATCTTTTACACAGAAATAATAAACTTGGATTATATTCCTAAATATTAATTATTTCCACACAGCGACAGACTTTAAGGCTTAGGAGATAAGCACTAAATTTTAGTCTGAAAAAAAAAAATAAAAAAAAATAAAAAAAAATAAAAAATATGCTTTGTTTCATATAGGGGGCGCTAGTTCAGGGCTGGCCGGTATATATACCACCCCGACAAGACGACGGACGTCTTCCGCCGCGGCAGCTCGATGGCCTGTGACCGACAACCTCAATTCCGGCGGCGAGGGTTCGACCTTTGGGCCGTCGCCGGGGCGCCACCCCTGAGCTAGTGACAAGGCAAGGAACCGCTACCAACTACCACGACGGGAGACTCTTTTGCAAGGGTCAAAACCCCCAAAAGGTCCTCTTGCCTCCCTCTTGTGACTTCTTTCCTTGTCTTTGTTGTTCTTCTTTTTTCTTTTTTTTCTTTTCAAAACACATAGTCCAAACTCACTCCGTTGAGGGAGGAAGGCGAGTTTGAAATATTTTTTGGCTATAGGTCCCAATTTGCTGCATCAAGGAGGGACATGGGGTTTCCTTTCTCTTATTCTATCTCCCTTTAGTTCCAAGCTCACTCCGTTGAGGGCGGAAGGATGGTTTTTCAATTTTTTATCTGTAGATCCAAATCAATTCCATTTGAGGAGGATGGGGTAAAAATTCTATAAAATATAAAAACTATAATACATAAAATGAACGAAAAATATCCCTCCTGTAAAATGGTGTCAAGACTTGTCTTGTTCACTGTCTACATCTTTCGTCTTGGGTTGTGAGGACTTAGTCCTCGCAAAATAGTCATTACCTCGCAGACGGATGGTTTAGAACCAAGAGTGGTGCTGGGGCTCACCACATGATGGTACTCAACTAGATAATCCACATAATGGTAGAGCAACCCTACCAGACTTAGCACTAACTGCTTACCCTCAGGTCGCCATTAGAGCATTTGACCATGTGCCCAAGGATAGCAAAACATTCTAGGTTCTCATGATTTTTCAAATCATACTGCAGATGGTCGCCATATGTGAGCCCCAAATTCGTCACTTGGGACTCATTGTTTTCTTTTTTTTAGTTTATTACAAATTAAGGCATAAAGTAGTACAAAAAGCCCAAAAAAGAGTGTAGAACCAAAATAGGTATGTCACGTACCAATATAGCATTTGGTCATAGATAGCCTTTTATCCATAGATTACCCATAAAACCCACTTGTATATAGGTTAGAACCCGTATTTAGTGGGAAACAACAGGGCTATTGGGAACTTACCCGAAATAGCCCAAAACCCAGCGCATGTGACTAGGATAGGCTAAATTAAGTCTTAGGAGAGTAAGGGAGGTCCCCACGTAAATCTCCAAAGATAGGTTCTAGTTTCCCCATTCCACCGATGAAACATTAGGGAACCACTTTGTTAGCTTGTAGGTGTCACTTGTCCCAGACAGGCCGCATGGAGGAATCCACAGCCGCCGGATGGTGTTCTCGGATCTGGAACATGTCGGGACATCCACGGCAAAACCCATTCGTCCAGATTCCCTCACATGTGAAAGATTCCCTGACTGCCGGTGATTCAACCGAAGTCAGTTTTCACCTCGCCACCAACTATGTGCCAGAATAGCCTAAGACTTGGCACGTGGCTTGGGGGACTCCATGAGAGGTTCCCCAAAAAGTCTCGGTTTTTTCTGATCTCCAAAGGATCTTTTTCCGAGCAATCAACCGCCAAAGGCCACGTTGGGAAATTCATAGAAAATACCCAGGCTGCGGTAAAATCTCACTAAAAATTAGACTAGCATCTTTTATGTTAATAACGCGCCCCGACAAAATTCATGGAGTTCCAATAGCGGGAAGCAACCGAAACTGACAACATCCCCCCAATTAATATATACGGCAAGATCTTTGCGGGGTTGACCGGCGTCCCGGGAGCGTACGAAGTCGGAACGAGGACATCAAGGAGCCTTTTCTTACTCCCTAGAGCTTCCCCAACAACCCTAGCTAGTTACCCAAGCCAAAAGAGGTAAACCCCAAAAGTTAGGTTTTTACCCTTTTAATTGGCTCCAATTGGCACTAGTTTCCGAGGGTTTTTTTGTGATAGAAATAGGGGGTAGGGGGTCTTCCAGGCTAAAAATGGCATTCTGAAGCCATTGGCGCAATCCATTTGCAATTCCGAGCTAAACTCCAAAAGTTAGAAACTAGGACCAGCGTAAAACCCAAGATTAGGTGAAAATCTCAAAGTTGGATGAAAATCCGGATGGATGAGGTTACTCGTCGAGGGGGGGAGTGGGCCCTTGGAAACCTATAAAAGGGGGCCCTTCTCTCTCCCAAAACACCCCCAATACTTGTTTTGGGTCCGTGGGTCTAAGTTATCTTGGAATTTTTGGCGTTTCAAGCCAAGAAACCTCTACGGTGTTTTTGGAGCACTTTTTGCTTCCTTTGTTGTTCTATCTCAAGCTCTTTGAAGGTCCTTTGAGGTCTTTCCATCTTACCTTGTACTTGTTGTGAGTCAAGAGGGTTTTACTTGCTTTTTGTGCATCTTGTACTAATCCTAAAGTTACCCCCCACCGTACCTTGGCGATGCCGCTTTGGGGGGCCTTTAGCGTGTAAAGTGTTGTCTGGTTTATGCTTACCTTGTGGGTACGGTTGCCTCGTGTGTACACCCTGACCATAGTCATCCCTTCCATATTGTTTGTGTGTGGACCCCACCGCCGTGAAACGGCAAAGCTTTGAACTTACAACTTACCCCAGTCTTAGAGTGTGTGTCAAAATAGGCCCAGACGGCGAAGCTTTGAACTTAGGGACATTGCAAGTCTTAGAGTTGGTGTCAAAACCAACCTTACGGCGAAGCTTTGACCTCCTACGTACCTTAGTTCCAAAGTTTAGTTCCCAAGACCTTCTTGGGAAAGCCCAAAGTTTAGTCCCCAAGACAAGTGTGTTTATTTCTTTCCTTTTTTTTTGTGGTTAACAAGCCTGTCGGAATCCATAATAGCTTAGTACGGACCTTAATAGACTAAGAAAAATTAAAATAGATCAAAATTGAAAAAAATTAGTTTAGACATAGACTAGCGGAAACAAATAAATACTTAGAATCAGTTTAGACTTCGTTCCGGAACCCGTACGGAAGCATGACGGAACTTGACATCCGGGTGGACGGATTCAAGAGCCGGAACGCAGGAGCCCGGAACGCAGGCATTAAATTCAGTAGCTTGCGGCGGTAGACTAGGGATACGTTACGGCGTTCCGTAGCCTGCGTTCCCGTTACAGTGAACGTTGGGCGCAGGATTTCTATATAAACCTAGTTCCTCCTCATTTCTCGCCCTCTTTCAGTTGCTCCGCATCTGGCTGATAGTGAGAGAAAGTGTGGTGAGTTAGGGTTACTGCGATAGGAGAAGTGAGACGGATGGCAGGGGTTAGTACGTGGTATATAGTACCGGCCCGGAAGATCAGTCCGGTATATCCGGAAGATCCGCTGCACTTGCGGCATTTAGAGGACGATTTGGTTGTGCTAGGTTGTGCAGGTCTGCTGAAGAAACCTTGGAACGTCCAGAGTGACCAGGTGCTCCGGGAGTTGGCGGCAGGTGCTCCGAACCAGTACGACCAGACCGTACGTGGGCATTCGGACCAGTGGACGGAGGAGTTGTGGGCGGAAGTGTACAGATTCTCCCAAACCGGAAGCGGATTCGCTGCCCGGACGGACCAGTACCACCAGCACAAGTTCGTGAACCCACCACACGCGAAGGAGGGCTACGCGATCAAGGACTACCGGGACGAGAGGCACAGGCGGCTGCTCCGGTTTCTGCTACCGATCCTCTACCCGGATAAGAGTTCCCAGGTTACGGTAACCATGGCCAACACGATCTTCGGGGCATTTCAGGACCGGGTCGTGAACTGGGGCCGGATCGTGGCGAGCGTGGTGGGGCGCTGCACCGGGAACTTGGTGAAGAACAAGCCGAACCCGCTCAGCACGTACCTACTCCACCTGTACCAGCACCGGGAACTGTTGACGGAAGACAAGGCGACGAATTACGAGACCGGGCTCATCATGCTCCAATGCAACTGCTCTGACAACGAGGAGCAGGAGACGCAGGAGTCTGAGGATGAGGAGGAAGAAGCCAAGCCGGAAGTCAAGCCGGAGATCAAGAAAGAGAAGCCGGAACCGGAACCCAAGCAGACACAGAGGGAGAAGGAGGAACGGGACCAGCCATCGGGAAGCAAAAGACGGAAGTCTACACTTCCGACTGCCAGAGGTAAATTCCCGGGTCCCTTTCTCATCCAGGATAAACAAGAGTGGGAAGGACCCCGCTTCTTCGAGTGCAAAGAAGAGTGGATCCGGACCGCAAAAAATTACCACGACAGGCTCACGGAGATCGTACTCCGGTCCGCGGAAGTGGTGAAGTGCGAACCGGAAAACCTGGTGGACGCGCTGAAGGCGTTACCGGCCGAGTTGGAATGGAACGAGATGAGGACGGAAATCCGGAACTTGAAGACGGAACGGGACGCACTCAAGGGGAAGCTGATCTGGACGGAAGGAGAGCTGCACCAGTCTCAAGGGGCGACGCAGAAGGCATACCAAGCGATCCAGACCTTCCAGAAATCGATGGTCAGTCCGGCGGATCTCTATCACAAGGCGGCACTGTATGACAAGATGCAGAAGACGTCCGCAGCCCTCACCAACACGAAGATAGTCCGGGTGATGGTGGAGATGTCCGGAAGAATGGAAGCATCATTGAAAGAGTTCCGGTCCATGATGGCGAACATGGATCCGAACAAGCCTCTCGACTTCGGGGGATTTCCGGAAGTTCCGGATGTCATCGCAACTCCGGCAACTCAACCTCCCATCTCGCCCATTAGACGGACAGGTCAGTTTGGGTCACTGATCCATATTGTCACTCAAGGGGGTCCCTCATCCGGATTTCTGGGTCAGGATATGCCGGTCCGGAGCAGTTTGGATGCCCGGATCGACCTTGTCCAGAATCCGGCACGGACGCATCCGGAGCAGTTCGAGGATATCGAACCGCCTCCACCGATGCCCTTACCTACACCGGATCCCATCGAGATATCGGAGGAGGCGGAAGTAGAGGAAGCGGAAGTAGAAGAAACAGAAGTGGAGGAGGATCCGAAGTCGTTGGAGAAGGCGGACCGGTCTCTCGTCCATACGGACGAGACGGATTCTAACAGTCCTCCGGTCCGGAAGACGTCGATCATCACCCGGGCGTCCCTCCGTACACCCCAAGGCAAGACTAGCACCCGGGGGCAGTTAGGATTTGACAGTAGTTCGAAGAAACAGCGGAAGGGAAAGTAGATTGTTAGACTCATTGTGTTTTTAGTTATCTTTTTGTTAGACTTAGAGTTCCGGGTCTCAGTCAGAACCCGGATTCCGGATTTTCAGGGGTAAGTTTCAGTTAAACTTATCCACCCGAACTTTTAGGGCAGTTTAGGATGGTGTTTAGTGGCACTTTCCGCGGGTTTTATGGCATGTTGTTTTGCTTATAAAAGGAAGGGACCGCTTGTGGTCCTTCATTCCTTTTCTTGCTATTTCTTATTTTAAGCAGTAAATATATGTGTGCATTTTTATTGTCTTTTTATTCATTGCCTTAGTTTTCTTTGTGGGTCCTTGGTTTCCTTTTCCTTGGGAGTTTGAAGGTTGCTTGGGCGCTTGCTTGAAGGTTTTGGCTACAGAGTAGAGAGGTGGTAAGGAGGAGTCCGGATTCAGGGTTTCCCGGATCTGTGAACTGTGTGTTGTCCAGGGAAGCGGTTTTAGCGTGTGTAGGAAGTTGTGCGGAGTCCGGCGTTGGTGGTGTGGGTGGGAGTCCGGAAGGCCAGGAAGGGTTCCGTGCGGAGATAAGCAACCGTCTGTGGAAAACCCCCGCTCACCCAGAAAATTCCGTCCGTCTGCAAAACACAAGTTGGAGTGCTAGTACCGGACCCCTTCTCAGTTTCCGGGTAAGTCGTATTTGTCGTTGTAGTAAGGGGAGTCGAGTTGTATTCTGAGTGACCTGCTTCTGGAGAAATCCGAAGTTGTGAGGGTCAGCCAATCTATTCCTTGTTTGTGACGGAAAAGATCTTTGGGTACGTGTCATTAGGAAGTTAGAGTTAGTAAGATACAAGGAGTGGTGTTGTCCTTACCCCTCCGGAAAAGTCAGTGAGGACCCTCTGAAGGTAAAACAGAGGTATCGAAAACCGTATGTTAAGTTACGGATCTGGTGTTTGTGATAATCCGGATCCGGTAGAGAGTCCGGATAGAGATAGAATCCGGGTTGAGGAGTGATAGTTTCATGTAATCACATTAACCGGATAAATAAGGAATTTAGAACACCCTCTGGGGTTCCCTGGGACAATATTCCGTGTCATCTTGCCACTTTGTTGTGGTTAAGAGCGCTTACTACAATATTACGCGTACGACAAGGCCCCCGGGCCCAGTTAGAAGTAGTGAAGTCTTTTCCCTTTGTTTTGACAACAAAAACCCCTTCCGTTTAGAAAAGAAAGTCCAGTCCTGGGAAAGACCACCCCCAAGAACCAAGGTTAGCCAAGCCCTTAAAACACCAAGCCAGCCCTTAAAACACCAGCCAGCCAGTCTAAAACACCAGCCAGCCGGCCTTAAACACTAGCCAGCCAGTCTAACACACCAGCCAGCCTTAAACACCAGCTAGCCAGGGGAGTCGGGACTGGAGTTCGGGACTGGGGCGTCGGGACCGGGTACTGGGTGCCGGGCACTGGGGGGTCGGGACTGGAGAGTCGGGACTAGGTGCCGGGTACTGGGGAGTCGGGACTGGGGTTCGGGCTGGGCGCCGGTTACTGGGGAGTCGGGACTGGGCACCGGGTACTGGGGAGTCGGGACTGGGGTTCGGGCTGGGCATCGGGCACTGGGGTTCGGGGCTGGGCTGCGGGCTGGGAGGGGAAGAAGAAAAAAAGGGAGGGGGGGGGGAAACTAAAAGTTGGGATTAGGGGAAACTGAGAAGGAAGCCAAGGCTCTTAAGGTCAATGGGGGAAAAAAGGGAAGGAAGGAAGAAAGGCGACACCTCCGCGGCCATACCTGCAAAACACGCACCCCTCACTCTCTCATCACCGCCAAAACAACAAAACAAGAATGGTAGGAGATTAGGAAGAGAGGTTGAAATAGGAGTGAGAAGGAGAGAGACGATCCATAGTTACTTCGATTAGAGTGCACGGGAATCCCCAAAGCTTCCCACGGCCATTAGAAGGGAGATTAGAATGACGCAAAGATGACAACGTAAGAGAGGGGGGTTTGAATTTGCAAGGAGTTAGCGTCATAGCGTAAGACCCCCATTAAGGGGTTGGTGGGAATAGTACCAAGGCAAAAGAAAAGGGGGAGATAAGGAGGGGAGAGAGTGCCGTAGGATACTAGAGTGTAACAGTTTTCACCACTAAGCCGTAGGCATTTGGCCACTTCAAAATACGTGTCCACTATGGAATACGAGCACGCGGCTAGAGGTATGGAGGAAAATGCCGCACATGCTAACGACGATCAGGTGAGTCATTAAACAGATCCCCGGTGGGTTTTTCCCTTCTAATGTACGCTAGACTCTGTTAAGTAGTAAATAATTTTGATTAGCAAATAGGGATTAGGGGTGGGCCTTGAGTTTGGACATAGAAGGTTATCGATAGAAGTATCCAAACCCATCTCATACATAGAAGTTAACCATAAGAGCAACCAAATTAGATAAGGGTAGGATAGGACTAGAAGCTAGTAACCGTTAAAGTTAACACTCAACCAAGAAGCGAACACTAGCTTAGGACGAAATAATCCAATTAGGAGCTCGGGTTAATTTAGCAAAACGGACCTTGCCTTGAAAGATTAAATTAGGAGGTAAAGTAGATAAATTAAATTAGAAATAAATTAGATCAAAGAGAAATCAAATTAGAAGATTAAATTAGGAGGTAAATTAGATAAAGTAAATTAGAAAGTAAATTAGGAGATACATTAGATAAATTAAATTAGGAAATTAAACTAGAAAGAAAAGGATAAACTAAATTAGGAAAAAAGATAACTTAGATTAGAAGAGAAAACCCAACCAACTTAGGAAACCATGGAAGGGACTTAGGTAATCCCTCCTCAGTCTAGGAAAGGTCAATTAGCCTCAGATTCCTATAGATTAGGATAGATTTGGTGGTAGTTCGCGTAGGCTGCCGTTAGGGGACGGTTAGCCCGAACTATTCCCTCGCCAATTGGGGGCAACTCCATTGTCACCTGCGGAAACTAGGAACTTAGTAAAGAAGATCCATTGCTTGGAAGGCACAATGGACCGACGCTTAGTCACCCGTTAGGTTAGAATTTAGTTAACCCCTAGAACCTGGTTGTGTCCGATTAATTACCAAGGGTGGGTAATTAAGCGCCCACACCATCTTACTACACCTATCCTATGCATTGTATAATTGATTATATTGAGTTTTGTTCTCTCACGCAATTTATAATGTGTCAATCACACTTGACCATAAATGAATAAAAGGTATTTATCCCTCAATTCCCAAACCCCTTCTTTGGGAGCTCTCCGAAAGTGGTCTACATTGATCAAGAATCCCACATTCTTCATAGTTGGATCTTGTTTTACAATGGATTCACCATACAAATTCAAACTAAACATAATAGAGATTGCATTGGAAAATAAAACACAACCATGTGAATCATGGATGGTAAATTTCTTATGTTTGATTATTTTCTTATTGAAATTGCAGAAGTGATGTTAGGGTGGGAATCCTCTTTTTGCATGTCAAATCTAATAAGTTGCAACAATAATTAATAAAATGGCTAAAGATGCATAACCCGAATTTTTAAATAAAAGATGAAAAGGTGCAATACATTTTTATGAAGTACATTGGTAACTAAAATTTATGTCCACAATTTTGTGTAAGAGAACTTCAAAGTAAAAGTCTTAGAGGTTCAGAAATTCAAAATCCCGCCTTGTACCCGCAGTCGCCCACCCGCGATCGCCCCACTGTTGGGGTCCAGAAATTACGCTGTGGTGCCCCACACGCGGTCGCCCATCCCCACTAGACCCAGACCCGCTGTCGTCCCACCCACAATCGCCCTATCCGCAGTCGCCCAGGACCCTAGTACTTCTATAGCGTTAGACCCGCGGTCGCCCATCCCTAGTAGCCCCAGACCCGCAGTCGCCCTACCCGCAGTTGCCCTACGCAGTCGCCTTCGCAGTCGGCCCCTTAGACCCACAGTCGCCCTACCCGCTGTCGCTCTCAGACCTGCACGCGCCCCTTCCTGCACTCGCCCTAGGGCGAGTGCGGGTTAATTAGCTGTCTCTCTACCCGACTTCACCACTTTCCCTTCTTGCTGCGTACTGCCTTTCACCTACTTTACAGTGGCTGATTGCGTGCCCGGGAGCTTGGGTTTTGAGTTTCACTTACATGTGGCTCATGTTCTTGATTTTACTCCATCACTTATTAATCGCTAGATAATACTTTGCGGTTTAGGGTTAAGTTTAGATTCCTTGCCCCAAATCTCGAGAGCATCTCCAATGGCGGACCACAAGAAGAAGACCAAGGCAAAAGGAGCCATGCACCCTAGGCAACGACGCATCCTTTTGGACCCAGTGTGTGCGGCCTACCGAGGTTGGGATCGAATTACGGGCCACTGGACCGCCAAGACTTGTAAGTCCTTCGTGGGGTGGTGCCACATCGACAAGTTATTCCCCTATCATCGGCACTACACGAATCGGCGCAACAATACGGCCAATTTGCATCCATGCCGTAATGATGCATTTGTGCAACGTTGTATTGAAATTTATTGATACTTGTATGGCACAATTCAGTGCCCAGGAGCGAAGTCCCGTATTTCATATGTGCAATAGTGTATGCGGAACTCATTTTGTTTCGAAGCGTGGATTGGAGTTCAATCAAGGGAGTGAAGCGTGCTCGCCTTCCACCGACAAAAGACATCCCAAGGGTGGCTCTATTTGCCAATCCACGTGAAGGGCTAGGCCAGAAGAAAAACTTGAAGGAGGGAGTGCCCGATGAGCAGTTTCATTGGACGTCATCTGATTCATCTTTGGGAGAGGAAGACAACCTTGGTGAAGACCCTCCAATGCAGCCCCAAAACATGGCGATGGTGGCTTCTACTTCACAAAATTTACCTCCCCCGAGAATGGAAGAAGAGGGTGAACCAGCTAGGCAACCACAAAATCTTGATATTTTGCCTCTTGCTATGGTGAATCCGATTACAGTCCCTCGCACTGAAGAAGACGAAGTTTTGAAGTATGTGCTTGCATGCATGCAAGAAGCAAAAGATGATGTTTTTTGGACAAAGATGGAAACAAAAGAAGATGTGAAGCCTTCTTTGTTCCAATTGGATTGTGTTGATGACATGTACCGAAGTGAGGAATTTGTTAAAGATGGAACTGTCCCTGACATAGTAATGTTGGACACCAAAGTTGTTTACAAAGCTCAACTCAAGAAGCTTCTAAATGAGTTGGATGAAAAGCATCTAGAATGTGAGAAGCTTCGCAATCAAGAAACGCAAACTTTGAGGGGAGATATTGTGAATAACTTACGTGCTGAACTTGAAAGTCGGCAAGTTCTTTTGTCAACGCAAATAACAAAGATTTTAGACTTGGAAGCATTTTACCTTAGATTCTCTTCTCGACATGCTGGAGGATCTAGTTCTTCTAGCAATGAGTTTGCGAAAGAACGGCTTGCCAAAATTATGGAAGCATGCAAGCTGGAGGAAGATCAGATAGACTTGGAGAAGCGAGGGGTGGAAGAAGCACGATCAAGATTAAATTCCTTGAAAGCATTAAAGGACAAAGCCCCCCTTAACCGTGTTGCAAAAATGTGTGGTTGGAAAGACGTGGCTACTAAACAAACATTGTCTCTTACGGAAGTAGTTGATTTGAAAAAGAAGCTTGGGGTTTCTTTGTCATTGGATCCAAAATTGGAAGAACATCGGGATGCACTGAAGGCGCTTTTGAAGTTCCAAAAATCATACAAGCAATTTTGGTTGGAAAAGAAGTTGGGGAAGGATGATCGATACCTTAGGATTTTGCAGTTCGAAGGTAGGAAAGTCTTGTATGAGATGGAACGTGAGGCTCATGACCGCAAAGAAAAGGCCAAAATGGATGTTGAATGATTTTCATTTTTAGCACATTTTTGAGGACTATGTATATTCCATATTATGTATATATAAAAGGATATTATCCATTTTGAACAATCCAATGCAAGCACATTGAATTCTATGTAGTTCCTTGACAAGAGTACATAAATATAGATATGAATTTTTGGTTATTTATGTTTGCAATGTTGTGAATACTTGAATATTCTAGGAATTTTGGCAGGAAAATGACCTTGAGAGTTCGGACTTTAGAAATTAAAAGAGAATTAAAAAAAAAAGGAAAATTAAAAACTTGTCGGATTGGAAAAGAACTTGTTATTGAAGTTCAGAGCAATTGTCACGGCTAGGGTGAATTGACCTACTCATTGCCACTCCAGGGCAAACACTAGAATTTTTTATTTTCAAGGCTTATTTTTTTAGTGGAAATTCTGAATTCATAGTTTCAATTATAGGCCCCAAATTACCCCAGGGGATGCAAGAATTATCCAAACAAATGGCAGTCGCCCGTTCCTTGACCCGCAGTCACCTGTTTCTGGACCCGCAGTCGCCCATTACTGGACCTGTGGCGCCCACTTCTAGACTTGCAGTCGCCCACTTCTGGACCTGCAGTCGCCCACTCCTGGACCCGCTGTCGCCCAATCTTGGACCCGCAGTCGCCCATCACCTGACTTATTTCAGGTTTTTGGGCCCGCATTCTCTCATAGGGCGACCGCGAGTCCAAGGAGTTTTCTTGTATAAAGTTCTAGGGGTACCCCTTGTTTTATCACCTTGGCTCCGTTGATAAAACTCTTGTCTTGGACCTTCGAAAGAGGCTTCATGCGGACGTTAAACTTCTTCGGAGGGCAACAACCGTGTTTAGAAGGGTTTACAAGACCACTCTAAGCGGGTTGCTTTGTCATTACATCTTCCATAGTATTAGTGTGATTATTGTAGTCATTTTCTTTGAAGACCCAGTGTTGATCTACTACATGGCTGGACAAGGTGTTGGGAGGGGGGGGACCATGAATGATACGCGGAGGTCCACAAAGGATTGGGACCCTTGGCTAGTACTGTGTATCCCAATTGATAATTCCCCCCACATGGCTCGAAAATGTGTGTTTTGTGGGTGGAGCAAAGCATTTGTACGAAAGAGAGCATTGATTCACTTTGGCTATGGCGGCTCGACTACATCGGAGCGTTGTAAGGAGATCCCTAGAATTGTACGAGAAAAGTTTCGGACTGGCGAGGGACAAGTTCCAAGGTCCATGAGTTACGAAGAGATGTATGATGCACCGACTAGACATGATGCACCAATTCATGTTGCAGAGTCTATTGTCGCACCTGCGTTGGATGTCGAAGAAGAAGGGTCTCTCAATCCCTTTGAATCAAATGCAAGACCAAATCCTACGCCTGATTCAGTAGATTCTACTGGAACAACGCTTGAGAGAAGGAGGAACATGCCATCTGTTTCTCGGCAAAGAAGCATGGATGAATCATTACAGACGGGCCGTAGACAAGAGTTGGATAGGTTGTGGGCTTCTTTTTCTTTCACGAGGCGAACATTTCATTTAATGTTGTGCGCCACCCGGCCTTCGTGAATGCTGTTAAACAAACTGCAGTAGATGAATTCGTGTACCAACCGCCACCGTATAATGTGATTCGCTCGAAAATGATAGATGTTAAGAAGGCATCGGTTGAAGCCATGGTCTCGGAGCGGACGAGGGTTTCAATAAGTCAGTATGGAGCGACAATTTGTTCAGATGGTTGGTCCGATACTAATTCGCGTCCGTTACTGAATATGATGTTGGTGTGTCCCGCCGGGGATGTCTTTTTGGGATCAGTGGATAGTACTGGGGAGAAGAAGGATATATCTTACACAACTGAGACGATGGCACGATACATTGAGGAAGTTGGGCCTACCAACGTTGTGCAATTGTGTACGGACAATGCTGCAGTCATGACGGGGGCGATGGCAAGGTTGGAAGAAAGGTACCCTCACATTTATAGGCAGGGTTGTGCGGCACACATTTTGGACTTACTCTTAGAAGACTAGGAAAAGGATCAGAGAATAAAGGAGTTGGTAAAAAAGGCTTCATCAATTATGAAATGTGAAGTTCATCAAGAAATACCAACATACTTTGGCGTTGTTTCGGAGATTTTCACCAAACAAAGTGTTGAGACTTCCAAGCAAAACACGTTTTGCCACAAATTTCTTGATGATTGATCGTTTGGTAGACTGCAAGCAAGCAGTGCACAACGTGACACTAGATGAGACATACATGACGTTCGAGTTGAGTTTGTAAAACCGCAGAAATGGACATTTCATTATGGGCAAGGCCAAACTTGCAAGGCAAGATATCCGTTCAGAAGAGTTATGGGTTCAGTGCGACAATTTCCTCCATATGGTAGAGCCCGTACTGCTTTGTCTTCGTCATTTTGATGGAAAAGTCCCGGCAATGCCGAAAGCTTTAGTAATGATGACAGCCTTGAAGGAGCACGTTTATTCTCTCAAGAATGCTCCATTTTTCCTTGATCCAGTGGTGGCAACACGATATGAGAAACAATTTGATGCTCGTTGGAAGTTGATGATTACTGACCTACACTATGCGGGGGTACTAAATCCATACTTGAGTGACGTGGAGGCTATTCATAACAATGGCTACGCGAAGGGAGCTTTGAATCGAGTCATACGAAAACTGAGCGTACCATTGAACGTGTCAGTGGTGGAAGCAATGCAGGAGCTAACTCAATTTGAAGAGAAGACAGGTGCATTCGATCCTTTACATGAGGCTCCCGATATCATTGAATGTCAATTATTGCCTCATCAATGGTGGAATCGTGTGGGGGGCAATGCTCTTCCAAAAATTGCAAAGCGAATTCTCGGTTTGACGTGCTCTGTATCTTCGTGTGAAACCGCTTGGCCATGACAAAGGCGAAGACATTGGTGTATATCTACGCGAACAACAAACTTGAATGTCAAAAACATGGACACAACCCAACCATTTTTTACGACCACATGCTTGCAGATGGAGACGATGAGGACGAGCGTGATGGGCCTTTGTCTTCAGGGGAAGAAGACGACGTTGTTCCAGATTTTATGAGAGAACGCGAGAACCGCAGGGATGAAGAGGATCGGTTGCGCAACAATCCTTGGATTGCAATGGTTAGGCCGCCACATAGTCCTCCACGACCAATATACGGGAATACATTTGACTTTAGTGACGATGGGTATGTTTCTCCGGGAAAATCACCTGTACGCAGTCCACCGCAGAACGTCGTGCACACTATGGATGCAATTTCGCCGGCACATGCATCACTGAGGAGGGAAAGCACCCTCGACAACAACGACGAAGGCGTACCTATTCCCATGGCACTCGTAGAGGAAGAAGGTAGATCTCCAATATCAACTAGTTCGCCTCCAAATATGGCCCGCAATTTAAGAAGCAGTGCACAAGTTCCAATGAGAAGCGAACATGAAGAAGAGGCCATCGAAGTCAATGAAGTTGTACACGAGGGAATACCAAATCCCGTTGTATTGAACGCATCTACCCTCGGAACAATTGTTACTACAGATGATGATGATGATGTGCCATTGGCATATGTTATGAATCGAAGTCGGAATGTGCCGTTGAATCCAGAGACGACTACAAATGTGGCAACAGTGTCAAGGAGGTCTATCCCAACCCTTCCAACAAGGCCACCAGTGCGTGGAGGTGCTCTACGGATGATTGATGAAGAGGTTCACGGCTCAGCTCCACAACCCACTCAACCTTCATCCGTGTCTGGCCCTGGCGAATCATCATTAGGAATCCAGGGGCGCAACAGTAGAGGCCAGAAAAGGCGTATTAGGAGGGTTGACGAGAGGGGACCTCGAAACCCTAAACGACCTATTCAAATTGTCCAACGGTGTACCATTGGAGCGGGATGTTCCACACAGAATGTTGAACAATCAAGTAGAGGACGACGACACCCTGCATCCAACATCAAGGTTGTCTTGTTTGACATATTTTTGGGTTTAGGCGTCGTGTATGACGTCTGACGCCGCGTGTCGCGTGTTACGAAGTGTCGAGTTTACTTGACATCGCGTCGCGGAGGGGTAAAAAATTTTACCCCATGGTAAATAGATTTTGCCTACGTGGCAGGGCTTCAGAACTGACGTGGACAGCCAGCGTGGGCGACTGCGGGTGTGGGCGCGTGCAGGTCTGCCTTGGCGACCTCGGGTGGAAAAATTGAGGCGACTACGGGTGAAGGGGCGACTGCGGGTCTGGGGCGCTAGGGCGACTTCGGGTGAAGGGGCGACCGCGGGTGGAAAAAATAGAGGTGACTGCGGGTTTAGGCTTGAAGGCGACTGCGGGTGAGTGGGCGACTGCGGGTTAGGGGCTTTAGGGCGACTTCGGGTGAAGGGGCGACCGCGGCTTCGGGTACTGAGGGCGACCGCGGGTCCGACAGGTAGGGCGACTGCGGGTTACAGGGCGACTGCGGGTCGGAGCAACAGATAGCGACCGCGTGTTCCAAGGCGACCGCAGGTTCAGTTTAGGATTTCAGTTTGGCATATTTAGTCTTTGAAGTAACACGTCACATAGGTGTTTTATAAGCGCAGAATTAGGTGCTACGTTATATTGGGGTTTACAATTTACAAGTGCAAATAATAGAGCCCATGAAATGTAAATTGGACAAACTTCTCTAATCCCAAAAATTCACCTAGTATAAGGCCACAATAATAATGTCAACAACGATTATATTAATTAGTCATCAATATTGCTTTGAGGCGGACTTCAAATGTAGTCATACTTGCATTGCACTTTTATAACCTCGTTGCAGTCATCACCTAACTGCCTACCAATTAGAACTAATACCTAAGTGTGATTGACACATTATAAATTGCGTGAGAGAACAAAACTCAATATAATCAATTATACAATGCATAGGATAGGTGTAGTAAGATGGTTGTTCAAATATCTCATAAGGATTGGATGTGATAGCATGAGCTCCCATATAACTTTCATCATGTGCTTCATCAAGCACCGTGAAGGTGTAGTTGGGAACTAATTGTCACAATTAATTGTCATAGCTATTTCCCAGCTGATTTCATGATTTTGTTCAAATTTTATTTATCTGTACATTCATAGGTATCCAAACAATAAAACTTGTTTCATATTAATTAAAAGTGTAGCCATCATATTTACAAACAAAGGGATTAAATCAAGGGCATACATTTGTACATTTTCAATATTTGGGGATTTCAAACTTGTGAACCAAGAATAACAAACCACAACATTTATGGGTATATATTTTTTTGGGGGGTCACATATGTAAACCGTTAAAGTATTGGGCACTAACCAATTAAACGTTCATATACCATGGACTGTTTAGCAAAATATGATCATCCATCTGAGATAAACAATCCATGCATTGTTTAGCAAAATCATAGTATAGAAATGTAAAATGAAATTCTTTGTCAAGCACATTGCTATTTCACATGTCTAGCATGACTTCAGTACTATTATCTTCATAAATAACTTATTTCTTTTTATGATCCCAACTCAAAAATCAAAATAGGGTCTTATGCCATGGTACAAGGCTGCCATTTGATGCACCACAACAATGTCTCTAGTCACGAACGATTTGCCCGTGGCACAAGGTTGTCCAAGTTTGCGCGAGCTTGGTTTAACCTATTATTGGTCTGCTCAAAGATATCCGTGGTGTTGATTTGAACACTCAGAGATTGTGTAAATGCGCGTTCCGTCCCGTGCTCATCATCCTAAGGTGGAATTGTCATTAGTACATATGATATTCACAGAATGGGGTACAAACAATATTAACCTAGCAAGTATATTAACTCGTGTATCCAAACATTGCACTAACCTTAATGAGTTGTAACAACAAGCATCCATTCTCAGACTCGAAAAGTTTCTCGACATCCTCAAATTCTTCTAATAAAGCCCTGCATCTCCCGGCCCCCCATATCAATGAATATTAAAACATAACAACTACATATGGGTATTTTTAGCATATAATCTTATAATACAAGTTCTATACTAGAACAACCGAACCTGAGGTTTGTGCAATCTTTTCCTTGCCGAACCCACACATATTCTTCCATCATGGCCCACCCCTCCCTAATGGCCTCATCAAATTTGGCTCCCCAAACAATATCGCGTGTGTTTTGTATCAAACACATCACTCGTCTTGCAGCAAATAAGCACTAATAGTGAGATGAAATGTCCACCACCAACTATCCAACTAGAAATGTTCATTAATACATGTTCATTTCATTATTCAAGGATTCAAATCACCTATACAAAATGAAGGGCAATATTTTACTCACCCATTTTGCTGGCTTGGAAATGGCCTTTGGACTCATTGCACTGGCCATAATGAGCAAAGCAATACAATTTGTAGCCTTTCCAAAAGTCCTTAATCCTATTTCAAAGATCACAAATCAATTCCAATAGAATAGTCATTGTCATGGTGATTCTCCCACCTATTAAAAAGACATTGTCTACAATACAAGTGGATGACAATAAGGAAGTCAAAGGCAAACTAAACAAATTTTTACCGGAAATATTCATGGTCGAGAATAATTATGACTTCCTTTGAGCACTTGCTAAATTGAACACCTGTCATTAAGCCTGTAAGGAGCCAAATAACTAATCATTAGCAATGCAAGAAGATTAAATTTGAATAGGCTACATAACAATTGAGGCCCCGCTACGTTACTATAACACCCAAAAATGAAAGAGAATCAATGAAGAACCAAATGAATCATTTTCATTTGAATTGGTAATTGTTTTAAATGTGAATTTAGTGTACCCTTTTTCGGTGACTTCACACCCATTTGTGTGTGCATCCTTATTATTCAACAACTTTGCCACAATGAATGCAATTGCCGTTTCAAGGCCCTCTACATCAAATGGCTTTGATATTCTCACTATCCTAAACTAATGGAAAAGATTTTGGGTTCATTGAAGTATACAAGAAGTGTCTGTTGTATTGTTGGCTGTTTGTGGAAAACCAAAAAAACCACGAGACCTCCACAACATTGGGCCCACATTCAGCCACTACAAGGTAGGTGAACTACAAGGCGCAGTTATGAAAATTATGGACCACAGGCTGGAACAGCCCATGAAATACCCGCGGTCGCCAGGGGCGCATGCGCTAACCCTAACACGGATACTAGGGCGACAGCGCATGGGGCGACTGCGCGTGGGGCGACCGCGGGTCCGATCCAAGGTTCCCTCGCGTCTTTCAAGGGCGACCTCGGGTGAGGGCGACCTCGGATCAGGGCGACCTCGGGTCCTCGAGGGGGAAACACATTTCAAAATCCCCCCTCCATCAGGGCGACTGCGCATAGGGGGCGACTGCAGGTCAAGGAGAAAATGCAAACTCCTTGACCCGCAGTCGCCCCCTACGTGCAGTCGCCCATATGGAAGGGGAGGGAGACACCAAATACTTTTCCGCCCTCTATCAAGGCGACTGCGGGTCAAGGTGGGAGACACCAGAAATTTCGAAAATGCAATCTCCCCCCTTCCATCAGGGCGACTGCGGGTCAAGGTGGGAACAACCTAACTTTTCAAAATGCAATCTCTCCCCTTCCATCAGGGCGACTGCGCGTAGGGGGCGACTACGCGTAGGGGGCGACTGCGGGTCAAGGTGGGAGACACCAAAAATTTCGAAAATGCAATCTCCCCCCTTCCATCAGGGCGACTGCGCGTAGGGGGCGACTGCGGGTCCCCAGATCACTTCCAAAATTAGACCTGGGGTTCTAGGGCGACTGCGCTTTGGGCGACTGCGGGTATGGGCATGTTTCACAAGATTAATTTTTTTTTTGGGACCCCTCTCCCTTATTGTTTCTAATTCCCTTTAATCATATGTTACTTCCTCCATTTTGTTTACAAATTCAACAAGACAAACAAATCCTAGGTTTTGCATTAGCTCTCCAACACTCCTTTGGCAAGAAGTTCCAAATGAAAGTTTTATGAACATTCTAATAGTGGGGAGGTGTAATTAGATTTATTTGGGCATGTTTCACGAGATGGTGTTTTTTTTTGGACCTCTCCCTTATTGTTTCTAATTCCCTTTAATCATATGTTACCTCCTCCATTTTGTTTACAAATTCAACAAGACAAAAAAGACATGATTCTGTTTTAGGTCTAAAACACTACATCTCGTGTAGGATGTGTAAGTATTTTATGTAGGTTTAAGGATTTGATTCTAGATAAAAGTTGTATTATTGTTTTCCAAGGTCTAGGGTCTAGGGTTTAGGGTTTGGGAAACCCTTCACATTGTGAGAATAATTCTTCCATTGCCTTGCTATGTCTTTGATATGAACTGACGCCTAACATTTATTACCAATTTTGGATGTGAGATAAGGAAAAATCAATTAGAATATGCTGCAGATGCTAATTTGTGTTGGGTCAGATTGGTTGTTGGTTTAGGGCGACCTCGGGTCAGGGGCGACCGCGGGTCATCGACGAAGCAAAAAACACATTTGAATCAGGGCGACTGCGCGTAGGGGGCGACTACGGGTCGAAGAGACTTCTTTGTGGGCGACCGCGTGTCCAAGTTTCGGGATGGTTTAGTTGGTACCCACGGTCTCCCACGATCCGCAGTCGCCCTTGATGCACAGTCGCCCATTTCAGCGCTCCAAAAACGCGCAATCGCCCATTCCCGCTGTCTTCAGACCCGCAGTCGCCCCCCCTCAAACCCGAAGTCGGATCGGGCGGTCCCGCGGTCGCCCACCCAAGAACACTTGCGCACCCGCAGTCGCCCACCCAAGAACACTTCCTGAACCCGCGGTCTCCCTGCCAAATTTGCAGTCGCCCACCCGCAGTCGCCCTCGCCCACCCGTAGTCGCCCACCCGCAGTCGCCCTCGTCCACCCGCAGTCGCCCACCCGCAGTCGCCCTCGTCCACCCGCAGTCGCCCACCCGCAGTCGCCCTCGTCCACCCGTAGTCGCCCACCCTCAGTCGCCCATACCCGCACTCTCCTACCCGTACGTGCCCTCCAGTTTGCCAAGTGGATGCCATGTGGCATCCACCTGGAGGGGGGTAATTTCCTATAAAGTCAAAGGTAAATTTGACTTTTTGTGACGTTGCGCGGGCTCTACTAGACGTCGCGCGACGTCTGTCTGTCGCGCTGTCGCAGCGAACAACCCTATCCAACATGGATGGAACTACGAATGCGTTGAGGCTCACGAAACGACTTGTGCAAACTGAAGGGTTACGTGGTGTAGATACAGAAGTTCGAAATCTGAACTCAGAGGTAGAGCGTGAGGTACAAATCGAAGTAGTAACAAGGGAAGATGATGAAATCGAAAGCTCGGGCGACAACAAGAGCAACAAAGAGTCTTACGAAGATACAGACCCTAATGCTGATGAGGTGCCGAGCGATTCCACATTCACGCCTGGTGACTAGAGTACTAGAGAAGTAGACAATAGTTATAGTTATAGTTATAATTATAGTTATAAGGTTTTAGCTTATATGTTAGGTAGCAAATCTTTGTAGTTCAAGCTTTGAGCCTTCATCCTGATGTGTAAGGATTTTGTAATGCTTCATCAAGCATATGAGCATATTAGAGTGAGGGACAGATTACCGGTTTTAAAATATATGTTGAGTTCTAATTGGTAGGCAGTTAGGTGATGACTGCAACGAGGTTATAAAAGTGCAATGCAAGTATGACTACATTTGAAGTCCGCCTCAAAGCAATATCGATGACTTATTAATATAATTGTTGTTGACATTATTATTGTGGCCTTATACTAGGTGAATTTTTGGGATTAGAGAAGTTTGTCCAATTTACATTTCATGGGCTCTATTATTTGCACTTGTAAATTGTAAACCCCAATATAACGTAGCACCTAATTCTGCGCTTATAAAACACCTATGTGACGTGTTACTTCAAAGACTAAATATGCCAAACTGAAATCCTAAACTGAACCTGCGGTCGCCTTGGAACACGCGGTCGCTGTCTGTTGCTCCGACCCGTAGTCGCCGTGTAACCCGCAGTCGCCCCTACTTGTCGGACCTGTGGTCGCCCTCAGTACCCGAAGCCGCGGTCGCCCCTTCACCCGAAGTCGCCCTAAAGCCCCTGACCCGTAGTTGCCCACTCACCCGCAGTCGCCTTTAACCCTAAATCCGCAGTCGCCCTAGCGCCCCAGACCCGCAGTCGCCCCTTCACCCGTAGTCGCCTTCCACCCTAAACCCGTAGTTGCCTCAATTTTTCCACCCGAGGTCGCCCAAGGCAGACCTGCACGCGCCCACACCCGCAGTCGCCCACGCTGGTTGTCCACGTCAGTTTCGTAGCCCTGCCACGTAGGCAAAATCTATTTACCATGGGGTAAAATTTTTTACCCCTCCGCGACGCGATGTCAAGTAAACTCGACACTTCGTGACACGCGACACGCGGCGTCAGACGTCATACACGACGCCTAAACCCAAAAATATGTCAGACAAGACAATCCTGTTACTTGCCCAGCAGTATAGAAACATGAAATTTGAAAATCACTCAGATCTCATGTCTCTATTACTTCTTGCTGAAAAGCAAAACGAGATCTTTCTGCGCAATGCAGAAGCCCGCCCTATTGGAACTACAGTACCAGAGTCTCATGCTGTCAAGGTTTCTCATTTCAAACCTAATTCACAAAAGTTTAAGAAACATCGTCATAAACAGTCCAGTGGTTATAGTCAGAGACATGTGCACAAGAAGAATACCAATTCTTCTTCTCAAAACCATGGTAGCGTCCGTCAGAGACGCGTACTTGCCACAAATGTGATAGAGTTGGCTATTTGGCCAATGTTTGCCATACATTAGACTATTTTGTCAAGATGTTCCAAGAAAACAAGAAACTTCGAGCTCAGGGTCATGAAACTCATACCATGGATGCGTCTATAGACCCGTATGAAGCTGAAGACTTTGAAACACATGTTGCTGAGGATACCTCCACTGGTGAGTCTTGTGATGCGCTCCTTGACTCTGCAACCACATATACTATTTTGCAAAATAAACATTTTTTTGACGTTGATAATCTTTCAACTTGGCAAACCAAAAATTTAATATCTATGGCTGGATCGAATGTGTTTCGTTTCCAGAAGGGACCAGCAAAGGTGATTTTGCTTGAGGGCACCACTATAACATGCATGCGTGCTATGTTTTCTCCCTCTGTGCCTCAAAGCCTGATTAGCTATCGAGATATCCGCACCAATGATTTTCACCTCTCGACCAAAAATCTAGATAGGCGAAAGGCTCTGGTTTTGTACAAAATAATAAAGTAGTAGAAACAGTTTTTGCTGCGGCTAGTGGCTTGTATCAAATTCCAATCCGACCACCATCTATATTTAGTTTTGCTTTATCTTCTAAAGATAATAAAATTTCACTGTGGCATGGAAGACTTGGTCATCCAGGCTCCACTTTATTTCGGAAAATTCTTCCATGTGTTCTTGGTCATAATTTACAGCCCGCTGATGTAAATTCAATGACACTATATCAAGCATGTGTACAAGGCAAATTAATTGCCAGACCATCTCTATGGAAGTTGCCTAGTGAATTACCACCAATGCTTTCGAGATTGCATGGTGATATTTGTGGTCCTATAACATCCATGTCTGGACCATTTCAATATTTTTTTGTTTTGGTTGATGCATCAGGCAGACAATCTCATGTCTCCTTACTATCAACCAGAAATTTGGCTTTTGCCAACTTACTTTCTATGCTTATCCGGTTCAAGGCTCATTTTCCTGATTATCCAATCAAAACGCTTTGGATGGATAATGCTCAAGAATTTCGATCCAAATCTTTTGAAGATTATTGTATTGCTACTGGAATTGATTTGACATATTCAGTTCCGTATGAATATGCTCAAAATGGATTGGCGGAATCTTTCATCAAGCGAATTCAACTTATTACGAGGCCTTTGCTTTTACATGCAAATTTGCCCACATACATGTGGGGGCATGCAGTTCTACATGCTACAACTTTGATTCGACTTCGTCCTTCATCTGTAGAGATCGCTTCATCACAAGAACTTCTTTCAGGACGAGTTCCCAATGTATCTCATTTGCGAGTATTCGAATGCCGTGTTTGGGTTCCAATTGCGGAACCTCAAGGTCATACTATTGGCTCTCATCGCCAAGAAGTCATCTATGTTGGATTTGACTCTCCCAGCATTATTCGATACATTAATCCTTCAACTGGTACATTACTTCGTGCGCGTTTCGCCAACTGTCGGTTTGAAGAAGACGTATTTCCATCTTTAAGAGGAGGAACATTTATTCCAGAGACTTCTTCTAGTATTACATTTCAAGCACCTCAAACACTTACATCAAATCCTGATCCACGATCATCCTTGACTGAAACTGAAGTTGCCAAAATTTTGCATTTGCAAAAGATTGCGGATCAGACTCCTGATGGTTTTAATGATGCGCCACGAATTACAAAAATTCCATTGAATGAAGCCCGAAATCTTCCTGCTCGAGTTATTGTACCAGATATTACAACTATTTCTACTCCTCAATCTTTGAGCAAACGGACTCGTGAACCAAATAAGCAACCACGCAAACGCAAGACAATCTCTGATGCTGCTAATCCTTCTCTATCTATAGCAATCACTTTCGATTTTATTCATTCATCTACTTCTAAAGAAGATGTATCTCACTTGGACACAGAATTATCTATGATGTACTGCGGTACTGGCCACATATGGGATAGAACAAGTATTGACATGGATGAATATTTCATTTCTATAATTGTAGAACATCTTTCTTGCGAGAAAGATGATCCCGAGCCACGTACTATTGAAGAAGCGATGAATCGCTCTGACTGGCTCAAGTGGAAAGCTGCTATTGAGGAGGAGTATGAATCTTTGCGCAAGAGACAAGTCTTTGGACCTATCGTGAATAATCTTAACTCACGACCTCTTGGATACAAACTTGTTTTTGTACGCAAACAAAATGACAAAGGTCAGATTATTCGCTACAAAGTTCGTCTTGTTGCTTAAGGATTTACACAAAAGTTTGGCATTGATTACGATATCACGTATTCACCAATTATGGATACTATTACCTTCCGATATCTTCTCAGAATGGCAGTTCATGCCATTCTTGAGATGTACCTTATGGATGTTGTTACAGCCTATCTTTATGGCTCACTTCATGCAAACATTTATATGAAAATTCCTCCTAGTCTTGAAACCACCAACCCAAATCCACCTATCTCTGGCAAACATCGTGGCGTGAAATTACAACGCGCATTGTATGGTCTTAAACAGTTTAAACGTATGTGGTATCAACGATTGCGGAAATTTCTTATTGAACATCATTTCATAAATGATGCATTACTTCCATGTCTCTTTATCAAAAGAGACAAAGATGGATTTGTAATTATTGTTGTCTACGTTGATGATTTGAACCTTGTGGGTATCAAATCTGCATGTGCTGCTGCTACTCAGCTTCTTATTCGCGAGTTTGAAATGAAATTACTTGGCAAAACCTCTTTTTGCATTGGTTTACAAGTTCTACATATGCAGGATGGCAACATTTTTCTATCTCAATCTACTTATACCAATCGAATCCTTAAAAGATTCAATATGATTGACACTTATCCTTTGTCTACACCTATGGTTGGTCGAAGTATCAAAAATGATGATCTGTATTGCCCTTGCGAGGAGGAGGAGGAAACATTGGATGAACAATATCCATACCTCGCAACGGTCGGAGCACTTTTATATTTGGCTACATCCACAAGGCCTGATATTGCATTTGCAGTTAGTGTACTTACAAGGCATAGTTCTCGGCCAACACTTTGCCATTGGAATGAAATCAAACATCTTTTCCGTTACTTGAAAGGAACTAAAGATTTGGAACTTCATTACACTCGATCTGCAGATCCAACATTGGTTGGATATACTGATGCTGGATATAGATCTGATCCAGCAACATTCAAATCACAAACGGGTTATGTTTTCTTACGACATGGAGCTGCAATTTCTTGGAAATCAGTGAAGCAAACCATTACTGCTACATCTTCTAACCACACAAAAATTATCGCTTTACATGAAGCATCTCGAGAGTGTATTTGGCTACGATCAATTGACAAGTTTATTCTAACAAATTGTGGATTGTCATATGATGATTCTCCAACTGTCTTATATGAAGACAACAGTGCTTGTGTTGCACAAATGCAAGTAGGTTTTGTTAAAGGTGACCGAACAAAACATATTGATCCGAAGTATTTCAATTTTACACATGATTTGATTACTAACAAGGCCCTGGAAATCAAGAAAGTGTCATCAGCTGATAATCTTGCTGATCTCTTCACTAAGACTCTTCCATTATCTATTCATCGCCGACTTATTCATGGCATTGGTATGCGGCGACTTAATATTTTAGAGCAAGAGATTCAATAAGTTTTCTTTATTAAAATTTGTAAACCTTTTGATATCGTTCCATAGTTTTTTCCCATTGGATTTTACTATGAGAATGGATTAATAAAGGTACTGTACTCTTTTTCCTTCATTTGTGGTTTTGTCCTTGATTATAATCAAGGTTTTCCCAGATAAGGTTTTAATGAAGTAGCAACCGTAAACTCACGAGATTACGGAAATTACATACAAAAGGTGGGGGTCATGGTAAGAACCACGGTTTACGATCAATGTTGGAGCTTGTTAACCATCTTGGGGTGCCCTACATCTTGTCATATCACAGCTCAGGGGTAGGGTAGTGGGTCGGCTGTTTATTCTTGCCTCACTAGCAATGCCAAGCCGTGAGTTTCCCAAATCAGTCGACGAGGCCGACGAGTATTGAACCTCGGACCGATCAGTTGACCACCGACTTACAAAACCAGCCGACCAAGTCCATGACTTGGCGACAACGACTGGTTTTTGATTGATTTTATACATACCACCGGCTAGTTTATATTAGATTATTATTTTATAATATTTTACTCATATTATGCTGAGTGAGGAGGAGTCTTAAGAAACGTAGTTTCTAATGTGAACGCTCACCATAATGGTGAATGACACGTGTCATGAAGATTAATGAGAATCTTCTTTGACGAATAGGAGAAGACAACTATTCATTGTCTCTCTCCTATTCTTCTATTGTATATACTTCAAACACTTATGAAGTTAAGGTATTCTTTTGAGTGTACTTTGAGTGTCTTTGATTTTGTTTCGTATTCTATTCTCAACACAAATAACGCATCTTTTAGTGCATTGGATTACAAGTTCATGTGCTACGCGGACATATTACAAAAATGACCAGCCTAGAGCTCAAAGTGGCGATAATGGGTGTCCCTACCCTAAGCGACGGGTCGAAGAAACTCCAGCAACCGCAAGCAGATCATACCTGATCCCAACATTTCAAATCGTGTGATTCTCGACATAGAAATCCCACGAACGACGTCGAAGACCTAAAACGGATCACCCCAAATTGCGTTGACATCAAAATTTGCGGACACAGACCAATGAGGAACCCTAAAGACAGGATGTATTCCACAGTATTTGGTATGGGTGGATCTCCGCCAAGGATGTGATGGGTCGAAGAGACTCCAACAACCGCAAGGAGATCGTATCTGATCCCCAACATTTCAAATCGTGCGATTCTCAACATAGAAATCCCACGAACTACATCGGAAACCGAAAATGGGACACCCAGAATTGCGTTGCCATCCAAATTTGCGGACACAGACAAACGACGAACCCTAAAGACAAGATGTATATCCAATGGGATTTTGAATAGGTCGATCTCAGTCAAGGATGCAATGAATCTAGAGATCAAGATCGGAGCGAGTGCTTGACCTGGCATCGAAATGCGCAAACAAGGAGGGCGATGCCAAGTTCCCCAAAAATGAGACCGCGGAGGAAGTAGTGGCGGTGGCCGCGAGCGCACTCAGAATACACTATAAGAAACCCAAGTTTTTTTTGACAGCGGGCCCGCAACGTAGAGTGTCCGAGGTTGGACATATTATGTCCAAGGAGACATCTTTGTGTCTAAAAGATGGTTTGTCATTTCCAACAGATCTGAGTGGCTGTTGCAGCGAACAGGCCAAAATTTAGGTGATAACAGCTTCTTGTTTCCACTGACGTACCCCTTTCTTCCAACATTCTTGCGGACATGAGCATGTCCGCAATAGTGTTTGTAAAAATCGGAATTGCCACGTCAGCATCGTTGACCTTTTTTCATCGGCTGTAATTTTAAGTTTTTGTTTTTGTTTAATTAAAATGTTTACCTACCATGAAAAAAAGGAGGGCCGGGTAGTGCCCGGTCTTGAAAAATTCTAGACATGCTGACGTGACAAATGACGTGGCGAGATTGAGGAAAATTTGCTGACGTAGTAATTTTTTTGACTAACGTGGCCCGGCCACATCAGCACAGATTTTGAAGCATTGAGCTTAATGTCTTCCCTGTTCCTCCTGACAATATTTTTTGAGACATCGTGACGCTTGTTTAGATGTCTCAAAAGACATCTCAATGTCAGTCTAGATGACAACTGCAATGTCTTCACATTCTTGGAGACTTTTGTACAAGTACTACAATGTTGACCTTCATGTTTTCAAAAACCTCAAACTGCCTACTGAAACGTCATGACATCTTTTTAGATGTCTCAGATGACATATGGGTGTTTGTATGGACGTCGCTTGAGATGTCTGACTTAGCTAGGGACTTCTTGATAAGCACTACAATGCTCATGCTGATGTTGACAGTAACATGTGAATGTCTTTAGATACTTTGGTTTCATTCTGACATCGTTGTCTTCTAGCACAACGATGTTCTAGAGGCGTTCATGTGTTCTACTAGTCTACTGAAGAGTGAGCAGCCTGAACAACAAAGTGACTGAATAGGGGAGTACTTCCTAACAATGACATTATCCGTTTACATTATCTTATTAAGGCTACTTTGGAATGCTTAACCGTCTTTTTCGTTTCATTTCTATCTAACACACGGTGAGCACTTCAAGCATTGTAGTATTGTACCTCTAGACTAAGTTCAAGCTAATTTAATGAACGACATGCACCATTCAATTCAAATAGACAAATAGAAATTGTTCATTTCCAATATTCCACGTTAATGTATTAAGATGCGTGTACTTCCTACAAAATCATTGCGAGAAAACAAAAGAGTGCATGTGGTGCGCGAGGACTAAGAATGCAACAAATCTTTTATTGGTTCTTTCATAATCTTTCATGTACTCTGTGCAAAAGATCCCTCAGCTATGCTACCTTTTGGGTGTGTGCAGGTACAAATATAGTCCTTTAATGTCTTCATGTACAGACAATGCAGTGGATCACAAACAAATAACTACTTTACGAGATGCACCGGCAAATGTGTCATAATGTTCAAGAAAGTCGTGCTTGGGAAACTCCTTCTCATGTAGACATTCTGTATGACAATGTCCTTCTCTATCTCCTTCACTTCTTTGTCACAAAGTCTTTGGAATACTCTCCTAATTTTTTTGATAGCCAACTACACATTGTCATCCAAAATGTTTCAAACCACCACCGGTAGAATCTACAACAAAATAGATGCAAGAGCATTAGTTAACTATCCATCTTGATATTTACATAGACATTTCCAAATGCACCTAGACATTGACAAAGATATTTGTCACTGCGCAAATGGCATTGGCTGCCTCTGAAGGTCTTCATAGGACACTCTTGTGTATGCCAAATCTTGGCATATGATTGCACTGCTGCCAAAGAAGACGGTACTATCAAGTGCGGGCCAATGCAATGTCGTTACTAATGTCCTTGACAGCATGTCCCGTTTCTACGAGCACTTTCACAACAAACTATATATAGTATACTTAGAAATCAGTAAAAATTTGTGCTTTGAAGAAGGGCGTATGGTACACACAATTGTAGGGAGACACTACATTCATTTTACAAAAAACGACAAAGGCCATGGAGACATACAAACATCGGAAGCACTACCTTTGCCATGGACCTGTACATTCTCTCAATTGTGGAATTTGCATGACCTAGTACTATTGGAAATAAAATAAACACTTCTAAGGCAATTGATTTTGGTGTATCTTATTTGTTGCATGAGTACGTGGTAGTCATGTGCTTACATGTTTTGTAGTTTGTCATCCCTATCGTGTTTGTGAATTGCACTGATATAGTTTGTGAGGGTGCGTAATTGCATATATTGCACACTATGGCTATGAACTTAGCTTGTTCCTGCGTGGTCAAGATGTAAGGTGCATGTGGCATGTGGAAATCATCATTGCATTGCTTTGGCGCCTGCAACCTGATTTCCTCACAAATTCCTAGATCCTCGGCATCCACACAATTACTTAGCTATCGTTCATTGAAAGCAACATCTTCAAAATATTTTCGCATAAATTTTTTTTACAATGCATGACATCCAACATGTATTGTTCTAGGAGATCTTGCAAAAGGAAAGGTAAAACATGTAAGAAGTAGAAAAATCCACGTGCATGCCTTACCTTATTAGATGTTGTATTAAACAAAAGAATGCCTACAAAGACATCGGCTACAGACGTCATGTCTAACAATAACATCAACACCGACGTCCAAACAAACGTTAGCACCAACGTCAGCATCGCCTCTTTTCATCCTCTATCATGACTGCATTTTTAATATCCCATACCGTTTGTTATTCTTCCCACCAGCTTTCTTGTATAAATATATTGGCTTCTTCCCTCCCTTTAATCATAATAAGGTGCATTTAAAGCCTTTATTTTGATCTAACTATCAAATATTGTATATTATGTATAGTAAACTATTTCTGTATATATGATGTATGTATGTATTTAATATTATGTATGGTGTATGTATGTATTTTATATTATGCATGATGTATGTATATATTTTATATTATGTATCATGTACAGGATTGTCTTGTCTGACATATTTTTGGGTTTAGGCGTCGTGTATGACGTCTGACGTCGCGTGTCGCGTGTCACAAAGTGTCGAGTTTACTTGACATCGCGTCGCGGAGGGGTAAAAAATTTTACCCCATGGTAAATAGATTTTGCCTACGTGGCAGGGCTACGAAACTGACGTGGACAGCCAGCGTGGGCGACTGCAGGTGTGGGCGCGTGCAGGTCTGCCTTGGGCGACCTCGGGTGGAAAAATTGAGGCGACTGCGGGTTTAGGGTGGAAGGCGACTACGGGTGAAGGGGCGACTGCAGGTGAGTGGGCGACTACGGGTCAGGGGCTTTAGGGCGACTTCGGGTGAAGGGGCGACCGCGGCTTCGGGTACTGAGGGCGACCACAGGTCCGACAAGTAGGGGCGACTGCGGGTTACACGGCGACTACAGGTCGGAGCAACAGACAGCGACCGCGTGTTCCAAGGCGACCGTAGGTTCAGTTTAGGATTTCAGTTTGGCATATTTAGTCTTTGAAGTAACACGTCACATAGGTGTTTTATAAGCGCAGAATTAGGTGCTACGTTATATTGGGGTTTACAATTTACAAGTGCAAATAATAGAGCCCATGAAATGTAAATTGGACAAACTTCTCTAATCCCAAAAATTCACCTAGTATAAGGCCACAATAATAATGTCAACAACAATTATATTAATAAGTCATCGATATTGCTTTGAGGCGGACTTCAAATGTAGTCATACTTGCATTGCACTTTTATAACCTCGTTGCAGTCATCACCTAACTGCCTACCAATTAGAACTCAACATATATTTTAAAACCGGTAATCTGTCCCTCACTCTAATATGCTCATATGCTTGATGAAGCATTACAAAATCCTTACACATCAGGATGAAGGCTCAAAGCTTGAACTACAAAGATTTGCTACCTAACATATAAGCTAAAACCTTATAACTATAATTATAACTATAACTATAACTATTGTCTACTTCTCTAGTACTCTAGTCACCAGGCGTGAATGTGGAATCGCTCGGCACCTCATCAGCATTAGGGTCTGTATCTTCGTAAGACTCTTTGTTGCTCCTGTTGTCGCCCGAGCTTTCGATTTCATCATCTTCCCTTATTACTACTTCGATTTGTACCTCACGCTCTACCTCTGAGTTCAGATTTCGAACTTCTGTATCTACACCACGTAACCCTTCAGTTTGCACAAGTCGTTTCGTGAGCCTCAACGCATTCGTAGTTCCATCCATGTTGGATGCAGGGTGTCGCCCTCCTCTACTTGATTGTTCAACATTCTGTGTGGAACATCCCGCTCCAATGGTACACCGTTGGACAATTTGAATAGGTCGTTTAGGGTTTCGAGGTCCCCTCTCGTCAACCCTCCTAATACGCCTTTTCTGGCCTCTACTGTTGCGCCCCTGGATTCCTAATGATGATTCGCCAGGGCCAGACACGGATGAAGGTTGAGTGGGTTGTGGAGCTGAGCCGTGAACCTCTTCATCAATCATCCGTAGAGCACCTCCACGCACTGGTGGCCTTGTTGGAAGGGTTGGGATAGACCTCCTTGACACTGTTGCCACATTTGTAGTCGTCTCTGGATTCAACGGCACATTCCGACTTCGATTCATAACATATGCCAATGGCACATCATCATCATCATCTGTAGTAACAATTGTTCCGAGGGTAGATGCGTTCAATACAACGGGATTTGGTATTCCCTCGTGTACAACTTCATTGACTTCGATGGCCTCTTCTTCATGTTCGCTTCTCATTGGAACTTGTGCACTGCTTCTTAAATTGCGGGCCATATTTGGAGGCGAACTAGTTGATATTGGAGATCTACCTTCTTCCTCTACGAGTGCCATGGGAATAGGTACGCCTTCGTCGTTGTTGTCGAGGGTGCTTTCCCTCCTCAGTGATGCATGTGCCGGCGAAATTGCATCCATAGTGTGCACGACGTTCTGCGGTGGACTGCGTACAGGTGATTTTCCCGGAGAAACATACCCATCGTCACTAAAGTCAAATGTATTCCCGTATATTGGTCGTGGAGGACTATGTGGCGGCCTAACCATTGCATTCCAAGGATTGTTGCGCAACCGATCCTCTTCATCCCTGCGGTTCTCGCGTTCTCTCATAAAATCTGGAACAACGTCGTCTTCTTCCCCTGAAGACAAAGGCCCATCACGCTCGTCCTCATCGTCTCCATCTGCAAGCATGTGGTCGTAAAAAATGGTTGGGTTGTGTCCATGTTTTTGACATTCAAGTTTGTTGTTCGCGTAGATATACACCAATGTCTTCGCCTTTGTCATGGCCAAGCGGTTTCACACGAAGATACAGAGCACGTCAAACCGAGAATTCGCTTTGCAATTTTTGGAAGAGCATTGCCCCCCACACGATTCCACCATTGATGAGGCAATAATTGACATTCAATGATATCGGGAGCCTCATGTAAAGGATCGAATGCACCTGTCTTCTCTTCAAATTGAGTTAGCTCCTGCATTGCTTCCACCACTGACACGTTCAATGGTACGCTCAGTTTTCGTATGACTCGATTCAAAGCTCCCTTCGCGTAGCCATTGTTATGAATAGCCTCCACGTCACTCAAGTATGGATTTAGTACCCCCGCATAGTGTAGGTCAGTAATCATCAACTTCCAACGAGCATCAAATTGTTTCTCATATCGTGTTGCCACCACTGGATCAAGGAAAAATGGAGCATTCTTGAGAGAATAAACGTGCTCCTTCAAGGCTGTCATCATTACTAAAGCTTTCGGCATTGCCGGGACTTTTCCATCAAAATGACGAAGACAAAGCAGTACGGGCTCTACCATATGGAGGAAATTGTCGCACTGAACCCATAACTCTTCTGAACGGATATCTTGCCTTGCAAGTTTGGCCTTGCCCATAATGAAATGTCCATTTCTGCGGTTTTACAAACTCAACTCGAACGTCATGTATGTCTCATCTAGTGTCACGTTGTGCACTGCTTGCTTGCAGTCTACCAAACGATCAATCATCAAGAAATTTGTGGCAAAACGTGTTTTGCTTGGAAGTCTCAACACTTTGTTTGGTGAAAATCTCCGAAACAACGCCAAAGTATGTTGGTATTTCTTGATGAACTTCACATTTCATAATTGATGAAGCCTTTTTTACCAACTCCTTTATTCTCTGATCCTTTTCCTAGTCTTCTAAGAGTAAGTCCAAAATGTGTGCCGCACAACCCTGCCTATAAATGTGAGGGTACCTTTCTTCCAACCTTGCCATCGCCCCCGTCATGACTGCAGCATTGTCCGTACACAATTGCACAACGTTGGTAGGCCCAACTTCCTCAATGTATCGTGCCATCGTCTCAGTTGTGTAAGATATATCCTTCTTCTCCCCAGTACTATCCACTGATCCCAAAAAGACATCCCCGGCGGGACACACCAACATCATATTCAGTAACGGACGCGAATTAGTATCGGACCAACCATCTGAACAAATTGTCGCTCCATACTGACTTAAACACTATATTCATTAAAATGAGAGATTTCCATGAGAATGAGAGGTCCAGAACACAATATATTTTATAAATACATCAGAATTTGTACTCTTGGGAGAGTGAAAAGCAATACATCAATACAAAAAATACATGTACAATTGCAAGTTTTTCATGAAAAGAATGGAATGAACTGATAATATTCATCAAATATACAATTAGTAGTGTGTCCATATCCCAACATCCTACTTGTAATGGTGCGGATGTCTACAGCACTTTTTCCACACAACCTGTACATTGTAAGACATCCACTGTCATCCCAAAATTACATATGGATTCTAGTCTTCACAATAGCCAAGTATAATCAATCCAAAGTTCTGGAATTCTCAGAACTACTTCAGCGTATTTGATATTTTACTATACGTGCCCACTACAATGGACAAAGGAGACATGGCTGATTTTTCTATATGTACCCACTATGAGTGTGACCTACTCTTCAACTCTTCCAATGCCTTGAATATTTCAGGCCCTCGACTGTATCCACCATTATTTGCAGTCCTTTGACATATGATCTCTCGCATTTGTTTCTTCAACGATTTTCGCTCCCAAGCATCCCATGGACGGCGACTACCTTCAAACCGTGGTTCTCCAATATGAGTGTGACACTGGCGTTTAGCAACACCCATTGACCTGCACTTGGGTATAGGAGGCAATACGCCCTCAAACATGGTTGCCCTCGCTTCATATATACAAGAACTCCGAGATCGCTTCGTTTGCAAGCCTTTTGACGAAGAAGGCTAACACGGAAGCGAAGAGGCGAGAATCGGGCACATCCCTCCTTCAACCTGCACCTTCAGTCCTGTTGGAGTATCACAACATCCGTCTTCCTCATATAGCTTTCTTTGTGCCACTCTTTCAGAAGAAATTGGCGAAGTAGGTTGCCTTGACGATCGCAAAGGTGAAGGGGAGCAAGAAACGCGCGGGTGTGGTCTCCCACTGGGAGGACTGTCGACCACGTTGTCCTCAATAGGCTTGGTCGAGAAGTCCATTGTTGAATTTGCAGTGGCTGCCGAACAAAGGAAATTTCCGGTGCTGAAAATGATTAATTGACCATAGTCCAAGATGGAGTCTACTGATGCAGCGCAAGGTAATCCATCATGTGGGACATGTGTCTCTGAGATGCTCATCATCTGATAGAAAAAGTGCAGCTTAGACAAATTGAAATAACAACGTACAAATTCACTGAAAAACGTTAAGCAGCACCAATTGATGCAAACACTTTGCATATATAAGTATGTAAGACACCCATGTACAGTTAAGATCAGACCGAGCTAAATTACATATATCGATAAACAAGGGCTATAACACATGTAGACATGTTCACTTTAGGTCTCACCGAGCTAAATTACAGAAATCGAAAAACATGATCTATAAAATAGACATGTTCATTTCAGGTCGGATCAAGCTAAAATGAACAAGACTAAAAATGACAGTTCACCTCACCTAAATCCCCCTAGACAATGACCTAACATAAACTAGAAGATGCATGAACTGCTTCCATGAGCTTGTTGTACTCCTTCCGATTCCTCTCGTCGCAAAGCATACGCCGCCCAATTCTTCCTGGGCCGTTTTCCTTGAATGCCTTCAAACCCACGTCTTGAGCAACGTGAAGGCGTTGAAACCAAGGAAGCAAAACATCCAGTAGGAACAAATCCCTAGGACCATTTCCTTTATAACTCCACGAATCTGGGAGTATGACATTCTCAGGCTTGTTCATTATGTGTTTGATGGGACTGTCATCTACAATGATGGTATTGGCATCCGAGAAGCTTCCTTTGGAGCCTTTGAATAACATGTCCAAATTCTTTAAAAACAAGTCTTTGTCCGTCCCAGGCTCCTTGAAAGATACCAACCTCCCCGATCGTTCCCGCTGTTTCAATGTCTGGCACGAGTCTTGCCCTAGTATATGGAAGGGTGCCCCGACGTCCCGGAAAAGGTATTGACAAATCATTTCAGTGGTGGACTTCTTCATGGAGCTCCACACTGAAATGATCGCAATTTTTCCTATTTCTGAGAGAAAATTTGAGCAATTAGTCCGCACCCAGACTGCCTTGGGTCCAACTACTACGGGTTCTGTTGTAGAGTGTGGCTGCGAGAATTCTCTCACTTTTTTGTGCAACAATCCTTTGGACTTCCAATCTTCGCAAACACAAAGAATGCCATTTAGGTCCAGGATAACATTGATCCACTTGTCCGCCACCCTGAACCTGAATGGACGACTAACGCCCTCCGAAGATCCTCCACGAACAGATGGAGGACCGGATTCCTGCTATCAAACGGAAGAACGCGCAGACAGTTATAATCTTGCACTCTTCTTTTACAACCAGGAACGAAGACACATGGGAACTCGAAGACACATGGGAAGAATAGAATACAACACATACCGGATTCAAAGAATGAAACACAACACCATACCTTATGCTGAGAGGATTCAGTAGGAAAGCTTTGATCATCAAATTGTTCATTGGGATGGATCGGACTCTGAATCACCTTCTTTGATGTCCTTGGCGATGTGACAGGCAATGTAACATCATGTACAACTACATGCTCTGGATGCAATGCAGGAAATGATTGTTTTGTAGGAGTAGGGGCAGTGGGCATAATGGGAGCAGGGACAGTGGGCAATATGGGAGGCTCTGCAATACCAAAGTTGAGACATGATGTTCTGTAAGACGTCAATATACTATAGCCTCAAAACTGAGTGTTAATGCACAAAAGTGCTTTGAAAATTTGGAACTCCATGGTTCAGTCCATTACAAGTTCAGGTTTACAAAAAAAAATGATCTACCTACATTATATCTACAACTGCAACTCTATGATACATATCAGCTCGAGTCGAGCTAAAACAAATGACATCGAGTGATTACTGGGCACAACCTGCTGGTGGATCTTCGCTGCATTCGGTGCCACTTCCTGGTACTACCTCCACAGGATCCACTGGCAGGCTATGTCCACTACCAGATTGCTCTCCTTCACTTGGTTGTGCGCTGGTATCAACATGTACACCTTTTGAAGCAGAGCCTCCCTGAGTTGTAGAAGTACTCTGACCTGCAAGAGTTTCTTTGGCAGGAGGGGGAGGGGGTTAGATTCAGGACGTCCAGGAGGAAGTGGTGGAGGTCCTGCCGGATTCCTCTGAGGAACGGAAACTGCGCTATCGTTAGACCCAGAGGGATTAATTCCAAGCATCAATTGCTAGGAAGGAGATGCAGATTCAATCGCGGCAACTGGTGCGGCTTGATTCTTAAGCAGATATTGGTTCCACATTTCACGATTCTGCCTGTTCTCTTCCCTGTTAGCTTTCTACTCGTCAAGAAAAGCCTTGGCCAGATCCTGAAAGCCCTTGCTTGAAGCCTCTTGGAACCTCCTGTTCTCCGCGCGATCCTCTGCTTGCGCGGCCCTGAGATGTTCTTGCTCTTGTAGAACTGATTTCAACGAGTCTGCAAGGGCCTGCATAGGATCAATCTTCTTCTTCTTTCCAGGCCGATTCCTAGACGACGGAGTGTTTGGCGTTGGAGCCAGTGCCCCCGACGGATTCAAACCAGATGAACTGGATGACCCAGGCACAGTTTGAGAAGTGGGAGCGGCCGGCGTTGTCAATTCATCAAGGCCACAAGCATCATCTTGGGTCTCTTGCTCCATGTCTTCGTCATCTTCATCATCGTCTTCATCATCCTCATCATCGTCTTCATCATCCTCATCATCATCTTCGTCCAACACTAGCCTCTTGCCTCGCCGAGTCCTCGGCGACACAATACCAGACGATCGAGTCGTCCATCTTGTCGAACCAGGCATGGACTGGGAACCATGAATTTCCAAGGCCTCTTCCTCAGCCGCTGTATAGAAAGTGTCCAGAAAATCTGCTAAGTCTAGAGTCAGACCAACAGTGGCAATGATGCTCCATGTTTCGGACTCAATATCCGGAACAACAGCGAATCATCGATTGAACTCATCTACAAGGCAACCATTTTGTTTAAAAACAGTTTGTATGTTGCGAACTAGATCAGCAACTGAAATGGCAATTCAGGTTGCACCAACCTAAATTGCCATACAAGAGACTTTCGAATCGCAATTACGTTATGAGAATGCAATCTTATACAAATGATAAGGTCAAATAAGTGAGGGTGCAATTTAGGTCGGTCCGACCTGAAATGTTGGGTCCTACTTACCAGTGCGGCGCATGTCAGCTTTGATCCAGCGAAGACAGAAAAAACACTTGATCCCGGAAGACAAAACATCTTCATGAGCCAGAGGTAAAACTCCATTCGGAGCTCCATTGTGTACATTCGGAACGGAAGTTCATCAAACCTTCTTGGATCCTTGTACACGATGGTTTCCGGAGCTCGAAATTCCGGATCAATTTGAGCCTGGAATGCGTTGTCTTTGCTCTGGAGAAAAATGAGGCGGACTTTCTTGAGGGCTTTTGCAGAATTCGATGGCAGATCGTATAGCCGTTCAATCTTTGCCGGATAATAATCCGAGAAACTTCGATTGAAGGTCCTGAGACCTTTATTCTTCTCCACAAATGCAAGAACTTGAGACTGATCGGTCTCGTCAGCGACAATAAACAGCCACGCTTTGATTTCTTCCAACTTGGGTTCTTTCTTCTCTTGCATCGATGATAACGCCTCGTAGAAGAAAGGATGGTCAATGGTGGAACCGTCCTTCTCCAACACCCCTGGAATGGACCTGAAGTCAATAACTCCTAGAAGAATTTTACTTGCCGTCTCTGGCGTCCACATATGCGCCGGCCAATCGAAGTGTTTATTTTCTCCGATGCTATAAGGTCGCATATGAGCAACTCCCGTCGGTGCTTGGAACTCCATTTTCTTCTGGAGAAAGACTTTAAAGAATTCTGTGGCCTTCGGAGATATATTCACAGCTGTCTTGTTTCTTGCTCTGACTTGCTTGCCCGTGGCGAAGTATGCTTCACCTGGCCTCTCCAGGAGCAAGTTCATTGTCGCACTTGTGATAAGACGACTTCTCTTGAAGGATCTCCAGTTCTCGACAATGATTTCACCTTTTGCATTGAATAGGCCTAGTTCTGGAGCGAGGAGGTGAATCTCTTTCTTTACCATCTTTTTTCGCTTGACCCTCTCCACCCAGTCCTTCGAGCTATAGCAACTCACTAGGACTGAAGTTATAGGCTTGATTGTGACCTTGGGATATAGTTGCGTCCGGTTGGGACCAGAACGATTGAGAATGTGTCTCGCCATTTTCCTCATGTCGTCATATGTCAAATTCCCAAGCGGCTTGAAGAAGTCCCGGCTTAGCGCACAACTTTCTTGCTTCCAATTCTCCCGCTCGTTGAACTTCATCTTGCTGTCGGGGTCGTATAGCTCGCCTAGGGCAGCATTCATGATCACATCACTCCACAGCTTGAACAAATCATCGGGTGCAGCAATGAGCTTTAGCTTGTTTACAATTTTTAACTTGTCGTCGCCACCTTTTTTCTTTGCTAGCAAGTGGTTCTTATTTACATCAATCATCGCAAAATGCTGAGTGATGGCTTTTTCGAATTTTTGCAGTTCAGACGTCAACTATTAGTGAGGTGGTCATTTAAAAAGAAAATCTACAAGATATCATTACAAATGCCATTTCTCCTTCAGGAGATGCAATTCAGGTCGGTCCGACCTGAATTACTCACCTTGAACTTGGTTGTCAATGAAGTGATCTCTCTGCAGCTCAACCCTAACGAGGAACTTCCATCTCCTTTTGGATGCTTGGGTCTGCCCATAGCTATCCAAACTGATCTTGCGTCGAGAATGTTAGTAGCCCACGACGGCTGAATAACTTGGAAATGGTTGACGCGGTTGTAGTAGGCTGAGATGGACCTCAGTTTCTCTGCACTCAGAGACCAAACAAGGAAACAATTCCAAGTCTTGAAATACTGCTTCACATCGTCGCTTACTCCACTTCCCTCCTCCATCATGAGTATACTAGCGGCCACGCTGTGCTGACCATTGATGATATAGAACATGCCGTCCTTGACTTCATCCCAGCTTTCGGGTTGCCTCCTGTTCCCTACTGGCAGGACTGGCATGACGCAGAGTGTCTGCTTGGTGCTCTTGTCTGGGATATTGACAAGATAATTCAACTGCTCTTGTACAATTGTGTCCTCTTTGACGCGGACGTTGAACTCAGCCGGTGCAGCGATCAATTTTTCTATGGGAAGCTCCTTTTTTTCTTCCACACCAAAGATATACGCACTTGAGCACGTCTCCCAGTACTTCTTGTACATCTCGCTTACAAGTTTATAGTTGGGCTTCTGGTTTGTCCTAAGCGCTTCAGGAACCGTGTTGAGTTCCTCCATTAAGCTCACCGAGTTGAGGCTAGACTGTTCGGATGCTTTCTCTGCCGACTTTTTGCTGACGGTGTTGCTAATGGACTGCTTGGGGCTATAGACCTAGGAGTTACCGATGGTTTTCTATTTTTGCTTCCCCGACTTTGTGATCCATGGGTTTTACGTCCTGTGGAAGGTTGCCCTTCTGTCTGGCTAATATTTTCAATGGAGACGGTTCGGGGAGTCATGAACGACCTTTGCATATCATGCTTATCCTTGAAGACAAGAAATGAGTTCATGAGAAGTGTGAGCTTCGTGCACAGACGCTTTCCATTCAGAGGAGTTCCATCTTGATTCTCGTATTCACCGGCATCCACCTTCTGCTCCAACTGCTTCAGTTCGACACTGTATGGTGTTGGTTCCAGGCTCTGGAGGAAAGGCGAGATGTTGAAGTAAATCTTCTCGGAGTTCAGAAGAAGCGTGAAATGATATTGCTGCTCAGGTGTACGATCATTGTTTGTTGTGACGTAGTGGATTTTAATGACTGGAAAGATGTCGGGGGTGATCCGCTTCACTTTCTCGTCGAAGGTGAGGAGCAAGTATGCGGCTGAGTTCTTGTACTTCATGTTGAAGTGCATATTATCCTTGAAGGGCACCATTTTCAAGGTCCATGACTCCACTTCCTTGGGTTCTGAGAATTCCCACCAATCCCCTTCGATCATCATTTCGTCATTACTGGCGTCTTCGGGTTCAATGTCTTCTCTTTTCTTGAAGTAACATTTGAGAAGTTCGATAATGTCGTCCATCCTGTACAAGACATTAGACGGGTTAGGCAAGTGTGCATTTTAGGTCGGTTCGACCTAAAATGTCATTATTTACTAGTCATTGAAGCTACAATGGTTATTTAATTTCGGCGGTATCAACGTTCGTTATGAATCTATTCTATTTGAAATTCAGCGCGGACCGACTTAAATTGCACTTTCAATGATAGGTAATTGGTTGACATGTTCATCGTTTTGCATGCTTATTACTGTTTTTTTCAAGTTATATTATTTCTCTATGTTAGATTTTTTCTTTTTGTGCAAATTATTCTGTTCAGGTGGACTAGACCTAAATTGATACGGAAGGGGATTTATGAGATATGTTCGTCTGGCCTGTCCTAGTAAGGGATTGAGGAGCTTCTTCATTCGGTTTTGGTAGATGTGCACTTTAGGTCTGCTCGACCTGAATTGCTCTGGGCAAGGATTTGGGATCTAGGTTTATGTGTGACTGCATTTGAATCTTCTATGCGATCTAAGGGCTCTTTAATTCAGTTGATGAAGGTGTGCGTTTCAGGTCGGTTCGACCTGAATTGTTCTGGGCAAGGATTTGGGATCTAGGTTCATGTATGATTGCAGTTCTATCTAGTAAGTGATCGAGGAGCTTCTCAATTAAGTTGAGGAAGGAGTGCGATTTAGGTCGGTTCGACCTGAATTGCTCTAGGCGGGTGTTTGGGAATCAGGTTTTCGAAGGGCGGAAGTTTTATCTAGTACGGGATCGAAGAACTCTTCCATTTAGTTCTGGAAGGTGTGCACTTTAGGTTGGTGCAACCTGAATTGCGTTTTTGTGTAACCTGATTTTGGTTCCGAGATAATTTGGTTTTGGAATCCACCTGAGACCCTTTGATATCCGGTTGAGACCCTGTGATATCCTTTTATACCCGCGTTATAGTCCACTGATATTTACTGATAATCCAAGAACATGTTAAGTTTGAGGGTTTTGTGAACCTTAAACCCTGAATCTGAGACCCTAAAATGGATAACTGAAACCTATAGCTTGAACCCTAATACCCTAATATCCTAAACCCGAAGACATAATCCATATACTGCATGCTTTCTACATTTGCTGGAATAATGAGCATTCTAACTAACCTGCAAACTGAGCAAGAGATAAACTTGTCAAATTTCTAGTACGCCCAAGACACACGGAGCTCCAAATCCTGCAAGAGTTTCAAGGTCTACAACAAATTCAGCATTCTAAATTTCCATGAAATTGCTAAACATTAAACAAGCAAACACTACACAAGCTAGCACTAAACAAGCCAAAACAACCAAGAAACCAAGAAACCACTAAACAAGCCAAAACACTAAACAAGCAAGCAAAACAACCACCAAACAAGGTAGCCTAAACCCTAAACAAAATAGTAAACAAGCAACTCCACATCTTCAAAAAATCTCATACAGTAACATCTAACAAATCTAAACCCTAAACCGCAAAATTGAGAATCACTTAAACCACGAAATTGACAATCTCTAGATGGACCTAATTTTCAGATGTAAATCCTAATACAGAGCTCAAAAACATAAAACTGAGCTTTGAATCCACATTGTACTACAAAGTCTCAAACAACACTTGAAACAAACTGAATTGAACAAACCCAATGTCCAACAACTGGAACGTAGAGCCTGAAATTGGAACAAAGAACTGCCCCGGAATTGAAACAAGCGCCCACCTTGAAGAAGAACGATACACACGACAATTGAAACAAAGAGCCCAGGAATTCAATGAAAGAGGAGCCCAACAATTCAAACAAGGAGATGAAGAATTGAAACAAATCGGCCACATGAAGAACTGAAACTAGAGACCACCAATAATTGAAACAACAGACCACCCAGCTTTGAGAGACTAACAACTAAAAAAGCACCCAGCTTCAGACCCTAAACAAAAACAACAGACCACCTTCAAAAACGAACAAGTGACACACCCGCCCAGCTTCAAGCTAAACCCCGCGTCCAACAATTGAAGTCCAACAATCAAAGAGCCCTCAAATTCAATCAAACAGCTAGAAATCAATGAAAAGGGAGCCCGGAAGTTGAAATGAAGCAAAGGAAACAGAAACTTACCTTCGCTCCGTCGCTACAGCTGCGAACCTGCCTCAACCTTCGCTCTGTCGCTGCAGCAGCGAGCACCCCGCCTAAACCCTAAACCTTCGCTCCGTCGCTGCAACTGCGACCACCGAAAACCAAACCCGCCTCAGGTATTGAAAACCCTAGCAGCGACCACTGAGCAGCGACCACCGAGAATCGAGCCACAAAATTTCCAAACACCGCCACCAAAATTCAGAACCCGCCAACACAATTTCGAACCCGCCTTTCACCGAACCCACCACCACAATTTCGAGCACGCCACAACAATTTCAACCCCTAGCTCCGTCGCTGCAGCAACGACCACCGAGAATCGAGCCCGCCATAGCAATTTCAAACCCTAGCTCGGTAGCGAGCACTGACCACCAAAATTCCAAACACTGCCACGAAAATTCAGAACCCGCCACAGCAATTTCGAACCCGCAACAGCAATTTCAAACCCCAGCTCGGTCGCTGAAGCAACGAGCACTGAGAATCGGTGGTCAGCGCGGACCAAACCCAAACTCCGTCGCTCATACCCCGTAGCCACGCTGAACCCTAGCTCCGTCGCTCCACAACCGACCACCGAGAATCAGAAGCACACACGGGAACACGACAAAAGAAAACACAACGACGAAGCAGCGTCCAAGAAAGTAGGTGGAGAAACCCTGAACACAACAAAACCCGACCTCCATCGCTGAAGCACTGAGCACCGCAATGACCCAACGCACATGCGAAGTTTTCAACCCGCCACCCGTCATCCGCCACCATGTGTCGAGTTGAGGTTTGATGGACCAGAATTTATACACGCTGGTGGACCTCTCCCACGCACTTGCAGTGAAAAACCTGGCACACCACACCACGCCGGAAATTTGGAAGTTGATTCTGCAGCTTTGTTTTTTAAAAATTTAGTTCCATTCTCCCACAAATCTTTTAAATTTTCTCTCACAAATTCATCTTCTCTTGAGTTTTGATTCTTCTAATGTTCAATTACATTGTGGCAAGGAGATTACATATCTCTTCAGTGTCTTTGTTTTCTTGCAATAGTGTGAATTACACAGCCAAAACCAGTTTGGTAAAAACCAGCTAGGTGAAAAAGCAACTAGGTGAAAAAGCAGCTAGGTGAAAATCCAATGAGAAAATACTGTTAAATGACCATGAATCCAAATACAACAATGGATGATTCTAAATTTTTACATATCTCTTGAGTTTCTTTGTTTTCTTGCAATATTGTGAATTACACAACCAAAACCAGTTTGGTGAAAACCAGCTAGGTGAAAAAGCAACTAGGTGAAAATCCAATGAGAAAATACTGTTAAATGACCATGAATCCAAATACAACAATAGATGATTCTAAATTTTTACATATCTCTTGAGTTTCTTTGTTTTCTTGCAATACTATGAATTACACAACCAAAACCAGTTTGGTGAAAACCAGCTAGGTGAAAAAGCAACTAGGTGAAAATCCAATGAGAAAATACTGTTAAATGACCATGAATCCAAATACAACAATAGATGATTCTAAATTATTTTTTGTTCATGAATCAGAAAGAGAATGTAAATCCTAAGCATAGGTTTGTATGCATCTAGCTTAACTCTTAAATGCCAAAGGCACCACAATATGGTATGTGCAAAACTTTCAAGGGAACTAAAATTATACCAAATTCCTATTATTAGTGGTTTACATTTTTGAAAGATTCCTTGAGAAGTCTAGTTTTACCATCAAAAAATTAATCTGGTTTTCACAATGAATGATTATGATTTTTCTATCCAAGATTTTGTGCAAGAGTACCGTTTGCAATCTTGACAATGTTGAGGGCTCTTGGATTTCAGCCTCAAAATCCAATAGACCTTGTATAGAAAATCACATTAGAGATTCATTTAAAAAAAAATTTAGAGTACATTTTGAATAGCTATAAATTGATTGAGGTTATGCTTGATAGGCCCTTCAACCTCATATCTTTTTGTTGACCAACTTTTTAAAGTTTCACAAACAAAAAAAGAGCTCAAAGATTTTCATCAACGTGAATTTCATGACTTTATATTTTTTTCGACATTAAAGTACAGGGCAACTTCTTGCTTTAAATTTGTGTTTCAAAATAAGGTCATTCCAAGTGACCACCACTTGCATGTTTTTTCGAATTCTTGTGTTTACGAGTAATTGCAACTTCAACAACATGTTTCCCATTTGTTTCCAACGTGAATTTCATGACTTTATATTTTCTTGGACATCAAAGTACAAGGCAGCTTCTTGCTTTAAATTTGTGTTTCAAAAAAAAGGTCATTCCAAGTCACCACCACTTGCATGTTTTTTTGAATTCTTGTGTTCACGAGTAATTGCAACTTCCACAACATGTTTCCCATTAGTTCCCAATGTGAATTTCATGACTTTATATTTTTTTGGACATCAAAGTATAGGGCAGCTTCTTACTTTAAATTTGTGTTTCAAAATAAGGTCATTCCAAGTGACCACCACTTGCATGTTTTTTTGAATTCTTGTGTTTACGAGTAATTGCAACTACCACAACATGTTTTCCATTAGTTCCCAACGTGAATTTCATGACTTTATATTTTTTTGGAAATCAAAGTACAGGGCAGCTTCTTGCATTAAATATGTGTTTCAAAATAAGGTCATTCCAAGTGACCACCACATGCATGTTTTTTTGAATTCTTGTGTTTACGAGTAATTGCAACTACCACAACATGTTTCCCACTAGTTCCCAACGTGAATTTCATGACTTTATATTTTTTAAGACATCAAAGTACAGGGCAACTTCTTGCTTTAAAGTTGTGTTTAAAAAAAAAGGTCATTCCAAGTGACCACCACTTGCATGTTTTTTTGAATTCTTGTGTTCACGAATAATTGCAACTTCCACAACATGTTTCCCATTAGTTCCCAACGTGAATTTCATGACTTTATATTTTTTAAGACATCAAAGTACAGGGCAGCTTCTTGCTTTAAAGTTGTGTTTCAAAAAAAAGGTCATTCCAAGTGACCACCACTTGCATGTTTTTTTGAATTCTTGTGTTCACGAATAATTGCAACTTCCACAACATGTTTCCCATTAGTTCCCAACGTGAATTTCATAACTTTATATTTTTTTGGACATCAAAGTACAAGGCAGCTTCTTGCTTTAAATTTGTGTTTCAAAAAAAAGGTCATTCCAAGTGACCACCACTTGCGTGTTTCTTGAATTCTTGTGTTTACGAGTAATTGCAACTTCCACAACATGTTTCCCATTAGTTCCGAACGTGAATTTCATAACTTTATATTTTTTGGGACATCAAAGTACAGGGCAGCTTCTTGCTTTAAATTTGTGTTTCAAAAAAAAGGTCATTCCAAGTCACCACCACTTGCATGTTTTTTTGAATTCTTGTGTTCACGAATAATTGCAACTTCCACAACATGTTTCCCATTAGTTCCGAACGTGAATTTCATAACTCTATATTTTTTTGGACATCAAAGTACAGGGCAGCTTCTTGCTTTAAATTTGTGTTTCAAAAAAAAGGTCATTCCAAGTGACCACCACTTGCATGTTTTTTTGAATTCTTGTGTTTACGAGTAATTGCAACTACCACAACATGTTTTCCATTAGTTCCCAACGTGAATTTCATGACTTTATATTTTTTTGGAAATCAAAGTACAGGGCAGCTTCTTGCATTAAATATGTGTTTCAAAATAAGATCATTCCAAGTGACCACCACTTGCATGTTTTTTTGAATTCTTGTGTTTACGAGTAATTGCAACTACCACAACATGTTTTCCATTAGTTCCCAACGTGAATTTCATGACTTTATATTTTTTTGGACATCAAAGTACAGGGCAGCTTCTTGCTTTAAATTTGTGTTTCAAAATAAGGTCATTCCAAGTGACCACCACATGCATGTTTTTTTGAATTCTTGTGTTTACGAGTAATTGCAACTACCACAACATGTTTCCCACTAGTTCCCAACGTGAATTTCATGACTTTATATTTTTTAAGACATCAAAGTACAGGGCAACTTCTTGCTTTAAAGTTGTGTTTAAAAAAAAAGGTCATTCCAAGTGACCACCACTTGCATGTTTTTTTGAATTCTTGTGTTCACGAATAATTGCAACTTCCACAACATGTTTCCCATTAGTTCCCAACGTGAATTTCATGACTTTATATTTTTTAAGACATCAAAGTACAGGGCAGCTTCTTGCTTTAAAGTTGTGTTTCAAAAAAAAGGTCATTCCAAGTGACCACCACTTGCATGTTTTTTTGAATTCTTGTGTTCACGAATAATTGCAACTTCCACAACATGTTTCCCATTAGTTCCCAACGTGAATTTCATAACTTTATATTTTTTAAGACATCAAAGTACAGGGCAACTTCTTGCTTTAAAGTTGTGTTTAAAAAAAAAGGTCATTCCAAGTGACCACCACATGCATGTTTTTTTGAATTCTTGTGTTTACGAGTAATTGCAATTTCCACAACATGTTTCCCATTAGTTCCCAACGTGAATTTCATGACTTTATATTTTTTAAGACATCAAAGTACAGGGCAACTTCTTGCTTTAAAGTTGTGTTTAAAAAAAAAGGTCATTCCAAGTGACCACCACTTGCATGTTTTTTTGAATTCTTGTGTTCACGAATAATTGCAACTTCCACAACATGTTTCCCATTAGTTCCCAACGTGAATTTCATGACTTTATATTTTTTTGGACATCAAAGTACAGGGCAGCTTCTTGCTTTAAAGTTGTGTTTCAAAAAAAAGGTCATTCCAAGTGACCACCACTTGCATGTTTTTTTGAATTCTTGTGTTTACGAGTAATTGCAACTTCCACAACATGTTTCCCATTAGTTCCGAACGTGAATTTCATAACTTTATATTTTTTGGGACATCAAAGTACAGGGCAGCTTCTTGCTTTAAATTTGTGTTTCAAAAAAAAGGTCATTCCAAGTCACCACCACTTGCATGTTTTTTTGAATTCTTGTGTTCACGAATAATTGCAACTTCCACAACATGTTTCCCATTAGTTCCGAACGTGAATTTCATAACTCTATATTTTTTTGGACATCAAAGTACAGGGCAGCTTCTTGCTTTAAATTTGTGTTTCAAAAAAAAGGTCATTCCAAGTGACCACCACTTGCATGTTTTTTTGAATTCTTGTGTTTACGAGTAATTGCAACTACCACAACATGTTTTCCATTAGTTCCCAACGTGAATTTCATGACTTTATATTTTTTTGGAAATCAAAGTACAGGGCAGCTTCTTGCATTAAATATGTGTTTCAAAATAAGATCATTCCAAGTGACCACCACTTGCATGTTTTTTTGAATTCTTGTGTTTACGAGTAATTGCAACTACCACAACATGTTTTCCATTAGTTCCCAACGTGAATTTCATGACTTTATATTTTTTTGGACATCAAAGTACAGGGCAGCTTCTTGCTTTAAATTTGTGTTTCAAAATAAGGTCATTCCAAGTGACCACCACATGCATGTTTTTTTGAATTCTTGTGTTTACGAGTAATTGCAACTACCACAACATGTTTCCCACTAGTTCCCAACGTGAATTTCATGACTTTATATTTTTTAAGACATCAAAGTACAGGGCAACTTCTTGCTTTAAAGTTGTGTTTAAAAAAAAAGGTCATTCCAAGTGACCACCACTTGCATGTTTTTTTGAATTCTTGTGTTCACGAATAATTGCAACTTCCACAACATGTTTCCCATTAGTTCCCAACGTGAATTTCATGACTTTATATTTTTTAAGACATCAAAGTACAGGGCAGCTTCTTGCTTTAAAGTTGTGTTTCAAAAAAAAGGTCATTCCAAGTGACCACCACTTGCATGTTTTTTTGAATTCTTGTGTTCACGAATAATTGCAACTTCCACAACATGTTTCCCATTAGTTCCCAACGTGAATTTCATAACTTTATATTTTTTAAGACATCAAAGTACAGGGCAACTTCTTGCTTTAAAGTTGTGTTTAAAAAAAAAGGTCATTCCAAGTGACCACCACATGCATGTTTTTTTGAATTCTTGTGTTTACGAGTAATTGCAATTTCCACAACATGTTTCCCATTAGTTCCCAACGTGAATTTCATGACTTTATATTTTTTAAGACATCAAAGTACAGGGCAACTTCTTGCTTTAAAGTTGTGTTTAAAAAAAAAGGTCATTCCAAGTGACCACCACTTGCATGTTTTTTTGAATTCTTGTGTTCACGAATAATTGCAACTTCCACAACATGTTTCCCATTAGTTCCCAACGTGAATTTCATGACTTTATATTTTTTTGGACATCAAAGTACAGGGCAGCTTCTTGCTTTAAATTTGTGTTTCAAAAAAAAGGTCATTCCAAGTGACCACCACTTGCATGTTTTTTTGAATTCTTCTGTTTACGAGTAATTGCAACTACCACAACATGTTTTCCATTAGTTCCCAACGTGAATTTCATGACTTTATATTTTTTTGGAAATCAAAGTACAGGGCAGCTTCTTGCATTAAATATGTGTTTCAAAATAAGATCATTCCAAGTGACCACCACTTGCATGTTTTTTTGAATTCTTGTGTTTACGAGTAATTGCAACTACCACAACATGTTTTCCATTAGTTCCCAACGTGAATTTATGACTTTATATTTTTTTGGAAATCAAAGTACAGGGCAGCTTCTTGCATTAAATATGTGTTTCAAAATAAGATCATTCCAAGTGACCACCACTTGCATGTTTTTTTGAATTCTTGTGTTTACGAGTAATTGCAACTACCACAACATGTTTCCCACTAGTTCCCAACGTGAATTTCATGACTTTATATTTTTTAAGACATCAAAGTACAGGGCAGCTTCTTGCTTTAAATTTGTGTTTCAAAAAAAAGGTCATTCCAAGTGACCACCACATGCATGTTTTTTTGAATTCTTGTGTTTACGAGTAATTGCAACTTCCACAACATGTTTCCCATTAGTTCCCAACGTGAATTTCATGACTTTATATTTTTTTTGGACATCAAAGTACATGGCAGCTTCTTGCTTTAAATTTGTGTTTCAAAATAAGGTCATTCCAAGTGACCACCACTTGCATGTTTTTTTGAATTCTTGTGTTCACGAGTAATTGCAACTTCCACAACATGTTTCCCATTTGTTTCCGAACGTGAATTTCATAACTTTATATTTTTTTGGACATCAAAGTACAGGGCAGCTTCTTACTTTAAATTTGTGTTTCAAAATAAGGTCATTCCAAGTGACCACCACATGCATGTTTTTTTGAATTCTTGTGTTTACGAGTAATTGCAACTTCCACAACATGTTTCCCATTAGTTCCCAACGTGAATTTCATGACTTTATATTTTTTAAGACATCAAAGTACAGGGCAACTTCTTGCTTTAAAGTTGTGTTTAAAAAAAAAGGTCATTCCAAGTGACCACCACTTGCATGTTTTTTTGAATTCTTGTGTTTACGAGTAATTGCAACTTCCACAACATGTTTCCCATTAGTTCCCAACGTGAATTTCATAACTTTATATTTTTTTGGACATCAAAGTACAGGGCAGCTTCTTACTTTAAATTTGTGTTTCAAAATAAGGTCATTCCAAGTGACCACCACATGCATGTTTTTTTGAATTCTGGTGTTTACGAGTAATTGCAATTTCCACAACATGTTTCCCATTAGTTCCCAACGTGAATTTCATGACTTTATATTTTTTAAGACATCAAAGTACAGGGCAACTTCTTGCTTTAAAGTTGTGTTTAAAAAAAAAGGTCATTCCAAGTGACCACCACTTGCATGTTTTTTTGAATTCTTGTGTTCACGAATAATTGCAACTTCCACAACATGTTTCCCATTAGTTCCCAACGTGAATTTCATGACTTTATATTTTTTTGGACATCAAAGTACAGGGCAGTTTCTTGCTTTAAATTTGTGTTTCAAAATAAGGTCATTCCAAGTGACCACCACTTGCATGTTTTTTTGAATTCTTGTGTTTACGAGTAATTGCAACTACCACAACATGTTTTCCATTAGTTCCCAACGTGAATTTCATGACTTTATATTTTTTTGGACATCAAAGTACAGGGTAGCTTCTTGCTTTAAATTTGTGTTTCAAAATAAGGTCATTCCAAGTGACCACCACTTGCATGTTTTTTTGAATTCTTGTGTTTACGAGTAATTGCAACTTCCACAACATGTTTCCCATTAGTTCCCAATGTGAATTTCATGACTTAAGATTTTTTTGGACATCAAAGTACAGGGCAGCTTCTTGCTTTAAATTTGTGTTTCAAAAAAAAGGTCATTCCAAGTCACCACCACTTGCGTGTTTTTTGAATTCTTGTGTTTACGAGTAATTGCAACTTCCACAACATGTTTCCCATTAGTTCCCAACGTGAATTTCATGACTTTATATTTTTTTGGACATCAAAGTACAGGGCAGCTTCTTGCTTTAAATTTGTGTTTCAAAAAAAAGGTCATTCCAAGTGACCACCACTTGTGTTTTTTTTGAATTCTTGTGTTTACGAGTAATTGCAACTTCCACAACATGTTTCCCATTAGTTCCGAACGTGAATTTCATGACTTTATATTTTTTTGGACATCAAAGTACAGGGCAGCTTCTTGCTTTAAATTTGTGTTTAAAAAAAAAGGTCATTCCAAGTGACCACCACTTGCGTGTTTTTTTGAATTCTTGTGTTCACGAATAATTGCAACTTCGACAACATGTTTTCCATTTGTTCGCAACGTGAATTTCATGACTTTATATTTTTTGGACATCAAAGTATAGGGCAGCTTCTTGCTTTAAATTTGTGTTTAAAAAAAAAGGTCATTCCAGAATAGGGTCTCTCATTAAATTTTTTTTGCACATGTTCTCTGCAAAACTTTCATGGGTGAATTTCACGATTTCTAGTTTTAGTGGACATTTTAGTAGAGGGCATGGTTCATGCACCAATTTGTTTTTTAACATTCAAGGTCATTCAATGTTACCACCAAATTAATATTTTTTTGGATATTTGGATTTAGGAATAATTGCAACTTGTACCACATGTTTGCACATTTTTTTAGGTGAATTTCAAGAGTTATACTTCTCTTGGACATGAAAGTATAGTGCAAAGTTGTTGCACCAATTTCTAATTTCATGTACATGGTCATTCAAAGTTACCACCAAATGAATATTTTTTGGGATTTTTCAATTTCAGAATAATTGGAACTTCAAAATAATTGCAACTTAAGAATAATTGGAATTTAAAAATAATTAACACCACATGTTTGCATATATTTTTTTGGAATCTTCGGTTTATTCTTTATGATTTTTGAGTTCTTTTTTTTCCATTTAGAATATGTCAATTAGGTTTTGTAAAGGTGATCTCTAACCCCAAACCCTAAACCCTAACCCTAAACCCTAACCCTAAACCCTAAACCCTACGTTTGAACATTGAAATCAAAATTCTGAAATTCTGGAGAAATTAATATTAAATTTAAAACAAAGTTTTCACTTTTTGGAAATTCAAGTCGTATTTTAGACATGCTTTATTGGAAAGCGGAAGAAAAAATGCCTAGAAATGTATCATCTAATTTTGAAATGTATTGTTCTATTTCTAAAATTGTGAAGTAATGGTGCTTTCTGTAGGCTGGTACTTCACGAAAAAGAATTGACTTTGGCATTTTCCCTTACTGGAAATACGGAGAAGAATCTCCAAAATAAAGTCTTTCCTGAAAAATATGTGTATAGTTTGCTGTCAAATGGGAGAAGAATCTTCCAAGGAATGACGGCTTGCACTTATCCCGAAAATACTTTTGCGTGAAAAAGTGCTCAAAATTAGAAGGCGAATCTTTCCAAAACAATTTTTGAAATTTGAACTATCTCTTCTGATTTGGCGCGATCTTTCCCCCCCGCGCCAAAACTTTGTGCATTCGCTTGTGACTTCTGCGTTTGCGTACTCTCATTCCATTTTCCGTCGTCCACCGCTGCTCTCCCTCAAACTTTTGTTCAATTTTTAGTTTCTTGACGTTGTTGTTTCAATTTCTGGAGCGAGTCATTGTTGAAGTAGGCGTCTTGATCTTGCAGGTACCGATAATGTCCTACCACATGAGATTGAATTCTAACACTTTGTTTGAGTGATTTCTGCGTTGCATTTGTGTTTTGTTCTACACCTCGTACTCTTGATTTCTAGGTAGTCAATCAGTTGCAGTGCATTCAAGGAAGTTCAATTGCGAGCTTCATTTTTGGTATTGGGAAGAATGTCTAAGTGTGAATGGGTTTCCGTAAAATACGGATCTAATTTTAGAAATAATTTATGATTTTAAAATAAAAACAGGTTACTACACTAAATTAATAGACATCCAATTTGCTAGACGAGCAATTCAGGTTGCACCAACCTGAATTGCATATCTTCAGTCCTTTGTCCCACACCTCGATTTCAATATGAAAAATCAGAAGTATAGATGTGCAATTCAGGTAGGTCCGACCTGAATTGTCATTTCGGAAATCAACAGTCATTTAAAGCATTTCAGGTTGCACCGACCTGAATTGCATATCTTCAATTTTATGTTCCCCGTCTGGATTTATATATGAAAGAATTCATAAGTATACGTGTGCAATTCAGGTTGGTCCGACTTGAAATGCCATGTCGGAAATCGATTGTCTACTAATGCATTTCAGGTTGCACCGACCTGAATTGCATAACGTCAATTCTAAGTCCCACGTCTGGATGTATATATGAAAAAATTCAAAACTATATGTGTGCAATCCAGGTTGGTTCGACTTGAAATGCCATGTCGGAAATCGATTGTCTACTAATGCATTTCAAGTTGCACTGACCTGAATTGCATAACGTCAATTCTAAGTCCCACATCTGGATTTATGTATGAAAAAATTCAAAAGTATATGTGTGCAATTCAGGTTGGTCCGACCTGAAATGCCATGTCGGATATCGATTGTCTACTAATGCATTTTAGGTTGCACAGACCTGAATTGCATAACTTCAATTCTAAGTCCGACGTCCGGATTTATATATGATAATATTCGTAAGTATAGATGTGCAATTTAGGTTGGTCTGACCTGAATTGCATACCTTTAATTCTAAGTCTATCGTCTAGGTTTCTATATGGGAAAGTTCATTAGTATGGGTGTGCAATTTAGGTTCGTCCGACCTGAAACGTCCTGTCGGAAATCAATAGTCTATTAATGCAGTTCAGGTTGCACTAACCTGAATTGCATATTTTCAAATTTTAAATCCCACACCTAGGTTTAAATATGTACAGAACAGTAGTATATGTTCTCAATTTTGCTTGATTCGACCCTTTATGTCATGTTGGAAATGAATAGTCTACTAATGCATTTCAGGTTGCACCGACCTGAATTGCATCCCTTTATTTGCAATAGAATGTGAAAAAATGTTTTGTGTAATCACATAATTCAGGTATGACCAACCTGAAGTGAAAATGAAACAAATCTGAATGCCTTTCCTACTATTTATGCGATAACTAGTTTTAAATTGTTTTATGTTATTTGGATTGTAGACAAGATGGGGTCCAATTCTTTACCGGATGACATGATGGACTCATCAGAGGATGAGTTGCAAGCTCTGGAGCAAATGAATGTTGGCATTCCTGAGTGTGAAGGACTTTCGCGGCCAATGTGGAATACAAAATTTGTTACTTTGTATAATGTTGAAGCGGAACTTGTTGGAGAGGGTACTTGTCATAGTGTGAACTCTGAACTTGTACTTGGTGCCAATGGGCCTCTCGGAGACACTCATGTATCAGTGCACATTTCAAAGTCACATTCTGAAGTGGATATTCCTGCGGAGCACGTACATTCATTGTTGGCTTGGCCTATTACATTGGTCCATTGTCGTGGAGCAAGTCTGCATGATCATGAAGCTAGGGACAATTTCAATCGTCATCGAGCGGCGCTCTTGAACCCACCTTCCTCGAAATCTGCTAGACCATATACAAGTGCTGCAAGGAACCCACCTCGTGAGACTGCTGTCAAAACAAAAGAATTGCTCACACAAGAGTCAATCAACGAGGTTTCTAGCAAAGTGTGTTGCAACCAAAATTGTATTCAACCCTTTCCTAGGGAGAAAATTCGGGCCTTTAGAGAACGCATGTATCGAAATTCGACGTTCAAACATAGAGCATTCATGAAGACTGAAGTACATAGACAAATTCATCGCGATGCATGTGGTAGGCGGATGGTCACGGTTGAAGAAATAAATGTGTGTTTGCGCGCATGGATGCATATTGCCGGGGTCGCAGAGGCTACATTCTATCGGTATTTGAAATACATGAAGGACAATTGGGAAGCAAGGGACCACGGTAACATGGGATTGCTCAAGCCTAGAGAGCATACCGAACAAGCTACAGCTTCGTTGAAGTGCATCCTAGAAAAGGAAGCCGATCACATGCCACATCGTACAAGGACTTTGAAGGCAGGTGAAAAGATTGTATCCAAGATTCTTCCAGCCTCATTTCAATGGAAGGATCAATTATTAAAACTGAATGAGACCAATGCGGCTTTTGGTTTGAAGGAGATTTCAACTTTGAAGTTGAGCAAGATCAAGTCGACCAAGTTCCCTGAGTACGATGTGAAGAAGCCGAGAGATAATTTTGCTCGATGTGGTACTTGTGACAAGTTGAATGAGCTTATGAAGGGTTCTATTGCTGGATCCCAAAGTTCTATGAAGTGGTCCAAGAGGTTGACCAAGCATTGTATCACTGCTCGTGCACACAGGAATTTGTATTACATAAACCGGAATTGGACGTATAATTTTCCACATGAATGTGTTACAATTATACACGACAAGATGGATCATGCCAAAACCGCTTCTCCAGTCTTTTCTCACAAGAGTAAAGAACTTGATGGACTTGTGAAGCTACCCGTTTCCATGACGGGTATGATTGCGCATGGTCATGCTGATGTGCGTTATGCACATTATGGCTTGGATGTCTTTGCCCATGATTCCAACTATACCATTGGTTCAATGACAAAGTTGTTGCGAGATCTAGAGTTGGAACCGAAGTCTTCTTCTCGGGAGTTGTTCAAGAATTCAAAGTCCACCAATTTGTTTAAGGCGGTGCTTGAAGGTGCAAGTATGTGTGAAGCATCACTACTGCCGGTGCCGAATACATTAACCCCGGCGATGCGATTACCACCAATTCTGAACGTGCAAATGGACAATGCCACTGGGGACAATAAGAATAGATATATTTTCTGTTTTTGGTCTCTTCTTGTTGCGAACAAGATCTTCCGTGAAGTCTACGTGAACTTCATGATTGTCGGTCACACGCATTATGACATTGATGCGCTATTTGGAAGATGGAGCATGGATTTGAAGAAGGAGAACTTTCCTACAATTCCTTCTCTTATGAAGTCCTTCATGGATGTGGATTCCATCCCCACGATTCCTCATCTTATTGAAGAGGTGCCCGATTTCAAGGGTTTCATTGCAGGTTCATTTGTGGATGGTGATGACATCCTTGTTGGACACACAAAACCACATCAAGTAAAGTTCTATCTGGATTCAACAGGATGTTCTGTCATGAAGTACAAGCTTTTGTGCACAGATGTAGACTGGTTAGGAGAAGACGGAAGAGGCATTAAGTTGTGGAAAGAAGATGCTGAAGGACAAAGTTTGTGGCCACGCGGTTCGCCGTTGCCAATTCCACTGAAGCCAATGAAAGGCTTGGACGACATCGTCAAAGGTGTATCAGGGTTTGTGAAGTATTGGGAGAATTTGTGCAATGCCGATGTCACTGGGGAGTATAGAAGACGTTACGAGCATTTGGTGAAGTATTGGCATGGCGTGAAGGTAGCATTGATGGAACCATTTCCTACTTTTGATGTTTTGAAGGACGGTTTCTGGCCAACTACCCGTATTGAAGCAAGTCAAGTGGATCAATTAGACGATGACGGTGAGGATCGTGAAGAGTTTGGGGAGGATGAAGCATACGTTGGACCATTGAGTGGCCGCCCAAATCCATCCTTCAGAGTAGCACGGGATTTGTTCGAAGGCTATTTTGTTGCGGTTCGACCCACAGATGGTGACTCTCATCCAGTTTGGATTGCGAGGGCATTGTCTAATCTGAATTCCAACCCAGAGAATCCGAATTGTGTCCTCATTCAATATTTTCGTCCCACATCAAGGATTCAAAATGTTCAAGACTTCTATACTGGGTGGGATAGCGATAAAGGTTTGCGTTGGAGGGTTGATGAAACTGAACCACCAATTTGGCAACACACAGATGCTCTTATGACTGCGTGGAAGTCCAGGATTCAAAAAGATAGTGTGGAGTGTATGATCAAGATTCCGGCTATACAAATTGAAGTCATCAATCAAAGTTTGTCTTCATATAATTGAGAAGTCATAACCACGTATGTGCATATGTGGCATGTTTTGATTTGTATTTGACATCAACATCTTCTGTGTAGAGGATGAAATTTATATTTTGTAGTAGGTGGTTTAGGTTTGGAAGTTGTTGGTTTGGATTTATAGTTTGGTACTGCTTAGTTGTATGTTTTGGAAAGTTCATCTTGTTTTTTAAAAACAAGAAAATTTTGTTTTAATATTAATATATTTTATTTATGTACTCTTGTGTTTTATTTATATATTTTCTACTCTAGAGTATTATTTAACTTGGTTATCGCAAGCACATATGTTATAAAATCTCTTGAAATTTCATTTGAAAGTGTGAAGTGATGATAAAAAGGGGTAGTGGGTATAACCACTTTGTTTTGGATAAACATGTACTTCAATTGTCACATTCCGGATAGGGGCTGATTGGTTGTTAATACTTTCCTGCTTGTGTAAGTCACTAGCAACACCAAGTCATGTTTGTCTTTCAGTCGCTCATACGAATTTAAACAGAAATTTATTTAAGGACTTTGTATATCACTATACTATCATTTTAATGAAAATTGCAATTCAAAATAGACAATATTATTTTGAGAGGGTCCAAAACTCTCAAAATTTTGAATATAGTGTTCTTATTGAAACCCTCGTCTGCTCCGAGACCATGGCTTCAACCAATGCCTTCTTAACATCTATCATTTTCGAGCGAATCGCATTATACGGTGGCGGTTGGTACACGAATTCAACTGCTGCAGTTTGTTTAACAGCATTCACGAAGGCCGGGTGGCGCACAACATTAAATGAAATGTTCGCCTTGTAAAAGAAAGAAGCCCACAACCTATCCAACTCTTGTCTGCGGCCCGTCTGTAATGATTCATCCATGCTTCTTTGCCGAGAAACAGATGGCATGTTCCTCCTTCTCTCAAGCGTTGTTCCAGTAGAATCTACTGAATCAGGCGTAGGATTTGGTCTTGCATTTGATTCAAAGGGATTGAGAGACCCTTCTTCTTCGACATCCAACGCAGGTGCGACAATAGACTCTGCAACATTAATTGGTGCATCATGTCTAGTCGGTGCATCATACATCTCTTCGTAACTCATGGACCTTGGAACTTGTCCCTCGCCAGTCCGAAACTTTTCTCGTACAATTCTAGGGATCTCCTTACAACGCTCCGATGTAGTCGAGCCGCCATAGCCAAAGTGAATCAATGCTCTCTTTCGTACAAATGCTTTGCTCCACCCACAAAACACACATTTTCGAGCCATATGGGGGGAATTATCAATTGGGGTACATGGTACTAGCCAAGGGTCCCAATCCTTTGTGGACCTCCGCGTATCATTCATGGTCCCCCCCCTCCCAACACCTTGTCCAGCCATGTAGTAGATCAACATTGGGTCTTCAAAGAAAATGACTACAATAATCACACTAATACTATGGAAGATGTAATGACAAAGCAACCCGCTTAGAGTGGTCTTGTAAACCCTTCTAAACACGGTTGTTGCCCTCTGAAGAAGTTAAACGTTTGCATGAAGCCTCTTTCGAAGGTCCAAGACAAGAGTTTTATCAACGGAGCCAAGGTGATAAAACAAGGGGTACCCCTAGAACTTTATACAAGAAAACTCCTTGGACCCGCGGTCGCCCCATGAGAGAATGTGGGTCCCAAAACCTGAAAAAAGTCAAGTGATGGGCGATTGCGGGTCCAAGATTGGGCGACAGCGGGTCCAGGAATAGGCGACTGCGGGTCCAGAAGTGGGCGCCACGGGTCCATTAATGGGCGACTGCGGGTCCAGAAACAGGTGACTGCGGGTCCAGGAACGGGCGACTGTGGGGCTTATGGGTGACCGCGGGTACAAGGGCGACCGCGGGTCCCCTGTGAGGCGACAGATTGGCCTTGCCTACGGTGGAGAATTAACCCCCTCATTGCCCCGGTCAGCTTAGGTTTGACATAAAAGCCCCCATGTTGTGCCATTATTTTTTGATAATTCTTGCATCCCCTAGGGTAATTTGGGGCCTATAATTGAAACTATGAATTCAGAATTTCCAAAAAAAAAATAAGCCTTGAAAATAAAAAATTCTAGTGTTTGCCCTGGAGTGGCAATGAGTAGGTCAATTCACCCTAGCCATGACAATTGCTCTGAACTTCAATAACAAGTTCTTTTCCAATCCGGCAAGTTTTTAATTTTCCTTTTTTTTTTAATTCTCTTTTAATTTCTAAAGTCCAAACTTCCAAGGTCATTTCCTGCCAAAATTCCTAGAATATTCAAGTATTCACAACATTGCAAACATAAATAACCAAAAATTCATATCTATATTTATGTACACTTGTCAAGGAACTACATAGAATTCAATGTGCTTGCATTGGAATGTTCAAAATGGATAATATCCTTTTATATATACATAATATGGAATATACATAGTCCTCAAAAATGTGCTAAAAATGAAAATCATTCAACATCCATTTTGCCCTTTTCTTTGCGGTCATGAGCCTCACGTTCCATCTCATAAAAGACTTTCCTACCTTCCAATAGCAAAATCCTAAGGTATCGGTCATCCTTCCCCAACTTCTGTGCTAACCAATATTGCTTGTATGATTTTTGGAACTTCAAAAGCGCCTTCAGTGCATCCCGATGTTCTTCCAATTTTGGATCCAATGACAAAGAAACCCCAAGCTTCTTTTTCAAGTCAACTACTTCCGTAAGAGACAATGTTTGTTTAATAGCCACGTCTTTGCAACCACACATTTCTGCAACACGGTCAAGGGGGGCTTTGTCCTTTAATGCTTTCAAGGAATTTAATCTTGATCGTGCTTCTTCCACCCCTCGCTTCTCCAAGTCTATCTGATCTTCCTCCAACTTGCATGCTTCCATAATTTTGGCAAGCCGTTCTTTCGCAAACTCATTGCTAGAAGAACTAGATCTTCCAGCATGCCGAGAAGAGAATCTAAGGTAAAATGCTTCCAAGTCTAAAATCTTTGTTATTTGCGTTGACAAAAGAACTTGCCGACTTTCAAGTTCAGCACGTAAGCTATTTACAATATCTCCACTCAAAGTTTGCGTTTCTTGATTGCGAAGCTTCTCACATTCTAGATGCTTTTCATCCAACTCATTTAGAAGCTTCTTGAGTTGAGCTTTGTAAACAACTTTGGTGTCCAACATTACTATGTCAGGGACAGTTCCATCTTCAACGAATTCCTCACTTTGGTACATGTCATCAACACAATCTAATTGGAACAAAGAAGGCTTCACATCTTCTTTTGTTTCCATCTTTGTCCAAAAAACATCATCTTTTGCTTCTTGCATGCATGCAAGCACATACTTCAAAACTTCGTCTTCTTCAGTGCGAGGGACTGTAATCGGATTCACCATAGCAAGAGGCAAAATATCAAGATTTTGTGGTTGCCTAGCTGGTTCACCCTCTTCTTCCATTCTCGGGGGAGGTAAATTTGGTGAAGTAGAAGCCACCATCGCCATGTTTTGGGGCTCCATTGGAGGGTCTTCACCAAGGTTGTCTTCCTCTCCCGAAGATGAATCAAATGACGTCCAATGAAACTGCTCATCGGACACTCCCTCCTTCAAGTTTTTCTTCTGGCCTAGCCCTTCACATGGATTGGCAGATAGAGCCGCCCTTGGAATGTCTTTTGTCGGTGGAAGGCGAACATGCTTCACTCCCTTGATTGAACTCCAATCCATGCTTCGAAACAAAATGAGTTCCGCATACACTATTGCACATATGAAATACGGGACTTCGCTCCTGGGCACTGAATATGTGCCATACAAGTATCGATAAATTTCAATACAACGTTGCACAAATGCATCATTACGGCATGGATGCAAATTGGCCGTATTGTTGCGCCGATTCGTGTAGTGCCGATGATAGGGGAATAACTTGTCGATGTGGCACCACCCCACGAAGGACTTACAAGTCTTGGCGGTCCAGTGGCCCGTAATTCGATCCCAACCTCGGTAGGCCGCACACGCTGGGTCCAAAAGGATGCGTCGTTGCCTAGGGTGCATGGCTCCTTTTGCCTTGGTCTTCTTCTTGTGGTCCGCCATTGGAGATGCTCTCGAGATTTGGGGCAAGGAATCTAAACTTAACCCTAAAACGCAAAGTATTATCTAGCGATTAGTGAGTGATGGAGTAAAATCAAGAACATGAGCCACATGTAAGTGAAATTCAAAACCCAAGCTCCCGGGCACGCAATCAGCCACTGTAAAGTAGGTGAAAGGCAGTACGCAGCAAGAAGGGAAAGTGGCGAAGTCGGGTGGGGAGACAGCTAATTAACCTGCACTCGCCTTGGGGCGAGTGCGGGAAGGGGCGTGTGCAGGTCTGAGAGCGACCGCGGGTAGGGCAACTGTGGGTCTAAGGGGCCGACTGCGAAGGTGACTCCAGGTAGGGCAACTGCAGGTCTGGGGCTAGTGGTGATGGGCGACCGCGGGTCTAAGGCTATAGAAGTACTGGGTCGAAGGTGACTGCGGGTAAGGCGACTGTGGGTAGGGCAACTGCGGGTCTGGGTCTAGTGGGGATGGGCGACCGCGTGTGGGCCACCACAGCGTAATTTCTGGACCCCAACAATGGGGCGACCGCGGATGGGCGACTGCGGGTACAGGGCAGGATTTTGAATTTCTGAACCTCTAAGACTTTCACTTTGAAGTTCTCTTACAGAAAATTGTGGACATAAATTTTAGTTACCAATGCACTTCATAAAAATGTATTGCACCTTTTCATCTTTTATTTAAAAATTCGGGTTATGCATCTTTAGCCATTTTATTAATTATTGTTGCAACTTATTAGATTTGACATGCAAAAAGAGGATTCCCACCCTAACATCACTTCTGCAATTTCAATAAGAAAATAATCAAACATAAGAAATTTACCATCCATGATTCACATGGTTGCGTTTTATTTTCCAATGCAATCTCTATTATGTTTAGTTTGAATTTGTATGGTGAATCCACTGTAAAACAAGATCCAACTATGAAGAATGTGGGATTCTTGATCAATGTAGACCACTTTTGGAGAGCTCCAAAAGAAGGGGTTTGGGAATTGAGGGATAAATACCTTTTATTCATTTATGGTCAAGTGTGATTGACACATTATAAATTGCGTAAGAGAACAAAACTCAATATAATCAATTATACAATGCATAGGATAGGTGTAGTAAGATGGTTGTTCAAATATCCCATAAGGATTGGATGTGATAGCATAAGCTCCCATATAACTTTCATCATGTGCTTCATCAAGCACCGTGAAGGTGTAGTTGGGAACTAATTGTCACAATCAATTGTCATAGCTATTTCCCAATTGATTTCATGGTTTTGTTCAAATTTTATTTATGTGTACATTCATAGGTATCCAAACAATAAAACTTGTTTCATATTAATTAAAAGTGTAGCCATCATATTTACAAACAAAGGGATTAAATCAAGGGCATACATTTGTACATTTTCAATATTGGGGGATTTCAAACTTGTGAACCAAGAATAACGGGGCACAATATTTATGGATATATATTTAATTGGGGGGGTCACATTTATGGGTATATATTTTTTTGGGGGGGTCACATATGTAAACCGTTAAAGTATTGGGCACTAACCAATTAAACGTTCATATACCATGGACTGTTTAGCAAAATATGATCATCCATCTGAGATAAACAATCCATGCATTGTTTAGCAAAATCATAGTATAGAAATGTAAAATGAAGTTCTTTGTCAAGCACATTGCTATTTCACATGTCTAGCATGACTTTAGTACTATTATCTTCATAAATAACTTATTTCTTTTTATGATCCCAACTCAAAAATCAAAATAGGGTCTTATGCCATGGTACAAGGCTGCCATTTGATGCACCACAACAATGTCTCTAGTCACGAACGATTTGCCCGTGGCACAAGGTTGTCCAAGTTTGCGCGAGCTTGGTTTAACCTATTATTGGTCCGCTCAAAGATATCCGTGGTGTTGATTTGAACGCTCAGAGATTGTGTAAATGCGCGTTCCGTCCCGTGCTCATCATCCTAAGGTGGAATTGTCATTAGTACATATGATATTCACAGAATGGGGTACAAACAATATTAACCTAGCAAGTATATTAACTCATGTTGTGGTATCCAAACATTGCACTAACCTTAATGAGTTGTAACAACAAGCATCCATTCTCAGACTCAGAAAGTTTCTCGACATCCTCAAATTCTTCTAATAAAGCCCTGCATCTCCCGGCCCCCCATATCAATGAATATTAAAACATAACAACTACATATGGGTATTTTTAGCATATAATCTTATAATACAAGTTCTATACTAGAACAACCGAACCTGAGGTTTGTGCAATCTTTTCCTTGCCGAACCCACACATATTCTTCCATCATGGCCCACCCCTCCCTAATGGCCTCATCAAATTTGGCTCCCCAAACAATATCGCGTGTGTTTTGTATCAAACACATCACTTGTCCTGCAGCAAATAAGCACTAATAGTGAGATGAAATGTCCACCACCAACTATCCAACTAGAAATGTTCATTAATACATGTTCATTTCATTATTCAAGGATTCAAATCACCTATACAAAATGAAGGGCAATATTTTACTCACCCATTTTGTTGGCTTGGAAATGGCCTTTGGACTCATTGCATTGGCCATAATGAGCAAAGCAATACAATTTGTAGCCTTTCCAAAAGTCCTTAATCCTATTTCAAAGATCACAAATCAATTCCAATAGAATAGTCATTGTCATGGTGATTCTCCCACCTATTAAAAAGACATTGTCTACAATACAAGTGGATGACAATAAGGAAGTCAAAGGCAAACTAAACAAATTTTTACCGGAAATATTCATGGTCGAGAATAATTATGACTTCCTCTGAGCACTTGCTAAATTGAACACCTGTCATTAAGCCTGTAAGGAGCCAAATAACTAATCATTAGCAATGCAAGAAGATTAAATTTGAATAGGCTACATAACAATTGAGGCCCCCCTACGTTACTATAACACCCAAAAATGAAAGAGAATCAATGAAGAACCAAATGAATCATTTTCATTTGAATTGCTAATTGTTTTAAATGTGAATTTAGTGTACCCTTTTTTGGTGACTTCACACCCATTTGTATGTGCATCCTTATTATTCAACAACTTTGCCACAATGAATGCAATTGCCGTTTCAAGGCCCTCTACATCAAATGGCTTTGATATTCTCACTATCCTAAACTAATGGAAAAGATTTTGGGTTCATTGAAGTATACAAGAAGTGTCTACTGTATTATTGGCTGTTTGTTGTAAACCAAAAAAAACAAGAGACCTCCACAACATTGGCCCACATTCAGCCACTACAAGGCGCAGTTATGAAAATTATGGACCACAGGCTGGAACAGCCTATGAAATACCCGCGGTCGCCAGAGGCGCATGCGCTAACCTTAACAAGGATACTAGGGCGACTGTGCATGGGGCAACTGCACATGGGGCGACTGCGCGTGGGGCGACCGCGGGTCCGGTCCAAGGATCCCTCGCGTCTTTCAAGGGCGACCTCGGGTCAGGGCGACCCCGGGTCCTCGAGGGGGAAACACATTTCAAAATCCCCCCTCCATCAAGGCGACTGCGGGTCAAGGTGGGAGACACCAAAAATTTTGAAAATGCAATCTCCCCCCTTCCATCAGGGCGACTGCGCGTAGGGGGCGACTACGGGTATGGGCATGTTTCACGAGATGTTTTTTTTTTTTGGGACCCCTCTCCCTTATTGTTTCTAATTCCCTTTAATCATATGTTACTTCCTCGATTTTGTATACAAATTCAACAAAACAAACAAATCCTAGGTTTTGCATTAGCTCTCCAACACTTCTTTGGCAAGAAGTTCCAAATGAAAGTTTTATGTACATTCTAATAGTGGGGAGGTGTAATTAAATTTATTTGGGCATATTTCATGAGATGGGTTTTTTTTTGGGACCTCTCCCTTATTGTTTCTAATTCCCTTTGATCATATGTTGCTTTCTCCTTTTTCTATACAATTTCAACAAGACAAAAAAGACATGATTCTGTTTTAGGTCTAAAACACTACATCTCGTGTAGGATGCGTAAGTATTTTATGTAGGTTTAAGGATTTGATTCTAGATAAAAGTTGTATTATTGTTTTCCAAGGTCTAGGGTCTAGAGTTTAGTGTTTGGGAACCCCTTCACATTGTGAGAATAATTCTTCCATTGCCTTGCCATGTCTTTGATATGAACTGACGCCTAACATTTATTACCAATTTAGTATGTGAGATAAGGAAAAATCAATTAGAATATGCTGCAGATGCTAATTAGTGTTGGGTCAGAATGGTTGTTGGTTTAGGACGAGCTCGGGTCAGGGGCGACCGCGGGTCATCGACGAAGCGAGAAACACATTTGAATCAAGGCGACTTTGCATAGGGGGCGACTGTGGGTCAAGGAGGGAGACTAATCTTTTGGAAAATGCAAACTCAATCTCCAGTAGGGCGACTGCGCGTAGGGGGCGACTGCGGATTAAAGAAGGAGACTAATTTTTTGGAAAATGCAAACTCAATCTCTAGTGGGGCGACTGCGCGTAGGTGGCGACTGCGGGTCAAGGAGACTTTTTTATGGACGACCGCATGTGCAAGTTTTGGGATGGTTTACTTGGTACCCGCGGTCGCGCATGATCCGCAGTCGCCCATTTCCGCGCTCTTAAAACGCGCAGTCGCCCATTCCCGCTGTCTTCAGACCCGCAGTCGCCCCTCTTCTGACCTGCAATCGCCCCCTCCCGACCCGCAATCACCCAAACGCACACGCCCTGAGGCGACTTCGGGTACTTAAGCGTTAGCCCCACTTCCGATTCTCACCTTACTTTAGCCTTGCGCACTGTCTTTCACCTACCTTCAGGTGGCTGGATGCGTGCCCGTGGGCTGGGGTTTCAATTGGAGGGGGAATTTTTGCTCTTTCAATCTATGAATTTTGAACTACGGTTTTGAATTGTTTTTAAGTACAACATGGCTTTTCCACATGAAGGCAACACTACAAGGAAAAAGTCTTTATGGGATCTGGACCTCGATGATCCAATTTTTTTCGAGGATCCGATAGCTGTAAATGAAAACGAAGAAGGAGGGAGTCAAGAGCGACGGAAGGGCAAGAAGCAGAAGTCAGCACATGACAAGGACTCCAACTATCCTCCCCCGAGTTATACCCGATATACATACGAAGCGTGTCTCCAGTGGTACGCAGGGAAAAGTGTACAATTTTTGGAGGCAAGCTATTTGAGGTGTCCTACAACTGGTAGTGTGGCCTTGCCAAATGATTTACAGGCACGGATTTTAACCAAGCTAAAGGGATCCGATGATTTCGCAGACATTGACTTGACATATTCTTCCAGACTATTTGAATGGCTTGATAACACATTGAAAGCGGTGATGTTCAATACCAAGAAATTGATGGAGGAACATAGACCATTACTTCCAATAGTAGAGGAATCAGAAGACATCAAGGCATTCCGCCAAAAGATGGAGTGGTGGTCCAACGCAGTGAAGAAATTGGCAAGAGGCTCGGCAAGGGGTTTTAAGTGGAAAAATGCAGCGGTGCAGGCAGCATTTGCACGAGATGGTGGATTGTGGATCACGTGGATCCCCGATACAGCGAAAGTGGTGCCCCTTAGTGCTTTTGAACGTAAAGGGGGGTATGCAAAAATGCGTAAGGTACGCATTGAAGGAATGGATACAATTCCAAGCTACATCGCTTTTGTTGGGAAAGTATCTAAGGCAATAAACCCGCGCGAGGGGAGAGCGCAACGATCCATAGAGGCCCTTGCATGCCCCTTGAACCACCCTGGCATCATTAAGTTTTTTGCCATTCATTCTCGCACGAATGAAGCGTACACTTTGTGGTGGAATGGGGGCCATTTGAATGAGTTGAGGCATTTAGATCGTTCTGTATCACCAACCATTGACTGGCATGAAATGCAAAAAGCCACAAGACTTCCTGAAGAGAAACAAAAAGAACTTGGTCTCTTCCGAAGGCACAAGGCAAAGTTGGCATGGGCTTTAGTATATGTGACAAATCTCATGCACAAGTGCCGCGTGCTACACAATGACTTGTCTCCCATGAACATCATGTTGCATTTTCCGGATTATTCAAACGACATAATCAACATTGGAATTTGTGATTTTGGAATATCAAGTCGTTTTGACGAAAACGCGCCTTCACATTTTGGAAAGCCATCTGAGGCCGAGAGGGAATGATCAATACCGAGAAGGTCGTTGGTGGGTTGCCCCGGAGTTGTTTTATGCATATGGACCTCGAAATTCCGATACAAGCATACCGATCATGCAACAACGGTATAAATATACGCAATAGTCAGACTCGTATTCTATTGGGAAGTTGACCGAATGGATGAGAATTGGTGATATGGACGACTGGGACAAGGATTTGTTCAAGAACTGCGAGGGATCAATGTACTTTGGAATGAAGTTGCGTGAACTCGTGAACACTGACCCAAAGAAGAGACCAACATGTATAGAGATCACAAATTCCCTTATGTCTCCACCATGGTCCATGATGCCCCTCGAATTGGTGTTCCGAGACTCACCTTTGTAATAGGATAGTCTAGAGCAAGAGTTTAGTGGTGCAAGCAATGAGCTTGGTGGCCAATTATGTGTTGCTTACTTTGTAATATTATCCTATAATATATGAAGGAATTTTATGCTACGCGCCTTGTCTTTAGAAAAACAATTACTCAATGGGCTATTTGTCAAATTGTATATATTGAATATGGCCTTTTACACATTGTTATGCAAAGTGTAACAACTTTTGAATTCAAATGTTCTTGGTCCTTTTTGATTCCGTAGTATATAATGGACGCAAGGAAAATAAGAAAATGAAAATAAATTAGTTGGTAATTGATGTTGAAGACTTATATTATTTCTTGAATAAAATGTGCTAGTATGCAATTGAAAGGAGTTTTTACTTTCATGGTCATTGAATTCAAATAGTTCTTTTTTCAATCCCTAAAAAAATGTAAGTCATACATCATTTACATTCTCTTATTGTTTTTTCTATTTCCAAAAATAAAAGCAAGTTTTTTTTTTTTCCTATTTATTCTAATTCAAATATAGGAAACATAAATTTTAGACTTTTTTAGACTTTTCCTTCTTATTCGTACTTTACCTATTTCAAAATAGATGAGAGATGTTTTTATTTATTTATTTAACCTTTTTCGCTCTCTTCCTATTTATTTTATTTGGAAAAAAGGAAGTTCATTGACTTCTTGCCACCATTTTTTTTTTTTTGACAATGAAACAAGAGTGGATATTGCAAAAAAGATATGTAGCCATAATCTTTGTCATTTATTAAATACGCAATTCGAGAAAACTCGAATGAATTCAATAATAAATGTAAATCTGGTTTTACCATATATATTATTCCTAGTAGCATAATGTTTTCCTACCATATTCTTTTTTTTGGTATATGTCATCCAAATTGATAAAAACACACATTCTTTCATAGATGGTTGGAGTATGATATAAGTCCAACAATGACTTTCATTTATAGATTTGTGTCCGTACAAGAAATTTAGTTATTAGGCATGTAATTTATCAAAATTAGTGTCTGTAACATAGTATGTAATTTGAGTCTACATCCAAAAATACATAATGAACATCTCATGTCAAAACAATTACAAAGACATTATTGTTACAATTGCAATGGTTAATAATCATAACATTGGTTATTAACAATTGAATTAGTTATTAACAATAAAATTAGTCATTAACAATGAAATAAGTCATTTACAATAAAATTAAGAATTAACAATGAAATTAATTAATAAGAAAAAAATTAGTTAACAACAACTTCTTCTAAAACAATTGCAAAGATTTAACTTCTGTTCAGATAATCAATAAGGAATCCATTTGTACCACAACCGACCTCAACCCTAATGGCTCCCCAAATATAGTATAAAGTATAAACTAGTATTCCATAAATTTTGCAACACAAATGGGATTGAGCTCACAATCCTTTTTTTTTCCCTTGCGATTTGGTGCTCAAAAGCAACAAAATATTTAGGCTAGCTATAAGCTATAGGAATTTTTTAGGAAAATTTTGGATGAAATTGCTAGAAAAACTTCAACTTCTAGAAAAGTCTTCGATGAAATCACCACAATGTAAATGAAAATAGAATTTTAGATACTTAGTATCACATTTTCTATCCAGTACGTGGATGAATGTTGGAGCTTGGAGCCCCTCCGTAACATTTAGTATCGCCACTTTCCCAGCGCAAGGAAAAATGGAAAAAAAAATATCACAATCTATAAACATGTACTAAGAAAGAAAAGAAAAGTCCATGCATTAATAGATGGACCCGAGGTCGCCCAGGACCCGCGGTCGCCTTCGCAAAGTGGACCCGTGGTCGTCTTGGACCCGAGGTCGCCTAGGACCCGCAGTCGCCCTGGACCCGCGGTCGCCCACTCGCCTGGGCTCCTTCGACCCGAGGTCGCGTTGGAGCACCTGTCCAGACCCACAATCACCCCACTCTAGGACCCGCGGTCGCCCTAGAGCACTTGCATTGACCCGCACTCGCCCCACTTCAAGACCCGCGGTCGCCCTGGAGCACTTGCTTTGACCCGCACTCGCCCCACTTCAGGACCCGCACGCGCCTCAGGGGCAACCTCGGGTACATCAGCGTTCTCCTCCACCTGCAGTCGCCATTTCATTTTCCCTAGCATTCTGCGCATTGTCTTTCACCTGCTGACGTGGTTGAATGCGTGCACAGAAGCTAGGGGTTTGAGTTGTGGGGGGGGATTTTTGTCCCTTTGCACGGCTCATTTTATTCACGCTTGGATGACATAGGGTGTTTCACGAGAACATTGTATTTTTGTAAATGTTAAATGTGATAGGATTACGTTTAGCATTTTTTACACCTACGGTTTAGGCTTGCAACCCTAAACCGCATAGTACTTAGTTGGCTACTTTTGAGACGAAGTGACCGTTATGGAGGGCGAGGATTCTCAACCGCCACACGGTATGTCAAGATACCGACTTCGGCTCACCAAAAAGGCGGTTCGTGACAAGGATCGTAAAAGGAGCGGCAAACCTCGCAAGAAGCGTGTACCCATCTTGTTGCATCCAAAGATGAAGGCCTTTTTGGGATGGGAAGTAGAACCAGAGCCTTGGACATATGAAACTGTAAACAAATATGTGGATTGGTGCCACATCAACAAGTTGTTCCCGTTTTGGCGACACCCTTTGCACGTGAAGTCTAATAAGGCAAATTTGGCTTACTGCAAGAGTGTTGTCTTCCAGCGAAGGTGTTTGGAGGTATGGCAGCAACTCTATTTGGAGTCCCAGCCTTATCGAAATGACAACTTCTCTTTCTATCTTGTGCAAATGGTGTACGTTGAAGTTCAATTGAAGAAAAAGGTAGATTGGACAACCTTGAAGGAGCTTCCTATCGGTGACCGCCCGGACACACCGATAGTGCAGGATGAAGAAGGACTTCTTCAAGCAAATCAGAAGCTTTTAGAGGCAAAGCCTAGCAAGTTGGTTGTTGGTGATGACCAAGTTCAATGGTCTTCAACTTCTAGCTCAGATGAGCACACTCACGAATACGATGGATATTCTTTTGAGAGTGACGACGAAGACATTGGCAAAGAAAAAAAAGAGGCGGCCGAGGACGTTCAAGTTGACAAGAAGGGAAAGAGGAAGCTTGAGGAGCCGCAATCATTGTCCAAGATTCAAAAACAAAGCTTAGATGTTCATGTACCGATCAATGTGGACCGTTCTGGTGCAGACATTGGGTCTAGCGGAAGCAATGACAATGGTTCGGAAGACAATTTGGAGATGTTGGGCACTAAGATCGAAAGTGCACGAGCAGCTTTGACTTCAACAGTAGCGGATCTTATGAATTTGAAAGAGAAGGTACAACATCTTCTAGTGAATCCAACTGTTGTGGATGGGTTGAAGGAGTTAGAGGCGACTGAAAACGCCATTGCTGAAAATGAGAAGATTTATTCTAAGTTAAACAAAAGTAGAGTAAATTATTTCAAGAAGATCGAAGATGGGCGAGCACACATTTCCGATGATTTAGCGGTGCTTCAAAATAAACTTGATCTTTTGCAACGTGAGAAATGGTCCCATCAAAGCGAAAGGAGAAGCTTGAATCTTCAAATACGTGAGCTAGAGATGGAATATTATGATGATGCCTTAAAAGAAGCCAAAAAAGAGGGCATCTTGGCTTTAGCTCCGGATTATGGTAGCAATACAGAAGAAAGAGCAACGCTTTTTTATTTGGTGAAGCTACTGGAGAAAAAACAAGAGTTGTTGTACGAGGGCATATTGGACTTGGAGCGCCACATCCTTTTTTTTAAGGAATGGCGCAAGTGGAATGTGGAAGCCATAGGTGCCACCCGTGCGGAACTTCAAAGAATGGGACCGGAGCCCAAAGAAAGTGACTTTGTGAATAGTGAAAAAAGTGCTTAGTGATTGGATCTAGTGTGGTAGAAAAAAACATTTTGGCCTTCCAATTTTTGATTTTCCAAAGGTTTTGTGGAATAAAAAAATTCACACCTTTGTTTTTGAAATGTACATATGTTTTTATTATATTTTGAATATGAGGGCTATGAATTTGGGGTCTTTGCAAGAATGGATGTCAGAGATGGTACCTACGGGCTGAAATTTGGGACTGAATTTTTGAAACTTTATTTGAAGATAGAAAAAACGATTACCTTTGTGGTAATATAACTTTAATTCCAATCGGTGCCCGGGAACAAAAGTTATGCCCATATAGTCCAAACTCCAAAGCAGGGGAGAATGGGCAGCAAAAAAATGTGACAAGCATTTGAATTTATTTTTCTAAGTTTTTTTCCCTCATAGATTATAATTTTGTCTATCCGGAAAGCTTTTTTTCATTTCATTTGGATATTTTATGAGAAAGTTATGGACAATCTTGTTTATTGGGCAATTAGAGCTTCTGGTGGGAAAAATACCTTGTAAGATTAATTTAGGAACGCAATTTTGGCAATTGTTCAAGAAAAGAAGTTTGACATGGTTTAGTTTGCTTGCAACAACAATTTGACTGTGGGGATTAGTGCATTTTCATTCTATCTTAGAAAGAAAATAGATTTTCATTCTATCTTAGAAAGAAAATAGATTTTCATTCAACCTCATATGTACTTCTATTCTACAATTTTTTTAAGAATGAAAATTAAGTTTTTTTGAAAACCTTTTTTTTATTTAGACTCTCAACTCAATTCTCCACTATATTTGTTTAAAGCTCAAAACTCTGTAGTGCAAGAAATTAAAGTGAAAAATGTTCAAAGTCAAATAATGTAGTCCAGCAATGTGCTGAAAAAATTGTTTTTTTCACTTTAAATGCGGATATCTTGCAATTTATAAGATGAAAAATTCTGAAATTTTTTCCACATTCTCATACTAGTAAGGTGTAAGATCCTATGGTTATATGTGGGAAAAAAACAATTTTCAAAAACAATTTTGGATACTTTAAGAAATTGTTGAGTAGAAGTAGGTAAGATCTAGTTGTAAAATTTAAATAATGAATATCTCTAAAATGAAATGAAAATGGTGAGAGTGTGCTATCAAGTGAAGTTAACTATGTGACCGGACCTAATTTTTTTTTAGATTGTAGAAATTGCCTGGAGAAACAAATCCTACAAGCAACTTTTAAAAGAAGAAGCTATAGACTCAAGTTGCCCGCCAAACAAAATGGTCCATAACTTTATCATAAAAAATCTGAATGGAATGAATCAAATTTTTCCATGTAAACAAAAACATGTTGTATGAGAAAAAAATCCAAAAGGAAAAAATTCATTAAAAGATTTGAAGATTGCAATTTTGTGGGGACCGTGTATGGAATCATTGTGCGAGGCATTACAACAAATGTATTTGCATTTCACCAATTACATTTTAGGCTACAAATGTATAAGTATGCCTAAACCTTCAAAACCAAAGCAATAGAAGGTTGTTGTCGATAAGCACAGTAGTACAATACACAGCCAAGGCGGTATAGTTTTAGAAGCCAACATCTTAACTCTAATTCTTGCTAGAGTACTACAGTGTGCGAGTATGGATATGCTACGGCCCTTATACTATGGGCCTTACATCTTGTATACTACTACGATTAACTAGAACCACCATTGAAGTAAGTATCTCATAGAAATGTTTAGTTCAAGTCCATTGGATTGTTTTGAGAACCACTCGTTGCACCTTGTTCGTAATCATTGGACTCTCCAACAACGAGTTTCTTCTTAGCACGAGTCCTTGAAGCAGGTCCATCTGCTTCTAAAATAGATTCCAAGACATTGGAGTTCTTGAGAGCTTCAAGTGTCCTTTTAGTTTGCGGAGAGTGTAACTCCAATAGATAATCGAGTGCTTGGCTTTGGTAATAAGGCCTGTATGTTGAGTCGAGGTAAGCCATACTATTCAAGTCTTCTGGAGTGGCATTTTCATCACGATTAGCCCCTTGTTCACCTTCCAAATTCCAACGGTGTCCTTCCGGATGAGCACCCCACTTGAAGGTTTGGGATGTCTTATCAAAATATCCACCAAGACATTGAAAAAAAAACGCCCTCTTCCCTACATTGTGAGCTCCTTTTCCCATAAGGTTGAATGCCACTCTTAGAATTTCACGCGGGTCCGTTTCCCAATTCAATTGTGAGGCAGCAGCTCCCATTTCTTGATCATGTAGGCCTTCTCGCCAACTCCAAAGCAAGTCTCGTCCCCAAAATCGGGTCTCTGCCGTCGTGTCTCTATTGTGTTCCCAAGAAGGTGGCATGTAAGTCATCAAGTTGAATATGGTATACAAGCGATCATGGAATGGTTTTGCACAAATCACACATCGTCGTCTAATCAGACATTGAGTGATGAGACACTAAGGATGGTACACATGTGTACATGATCCAAGTGCCCATCCTCCTTCTGGCCCAAATTGTTCTAGACATATGGGGCATTTGGTATGATCCAAGACGAAATGAGCTGGCTTTGGCCACAATAGACTTTGGTCTTTTTCGTTGAAGTGACTAGACATCTGATTTCCATGGTCCCAACCATTTTGTGCCCAATCTATGACATTTTTTTCCGCCACGTCAAGCATGGACATGTTATCCGGAAACATGTCCTCCATCAATGCCCATGATGTCAATCCATTCTCTTGTTTAGGGGCATTTGCTACAAAGTTCTTTGAAACTTTGTCTAGCTCTTTCGCAACTTGTTGAGATCGATCCACGGAGAGAATGCACGCGACCTTCCAATGATAGTATGTCGCTGCCAACACTGCCAACTTCTCTCGAAGCATTCTATTTTCCTCAGCCAAATCAAGTTCCTTTGATGATTGTAGATGTAGAATGGCAGGAAACAAAAGTGAATCCTGAGTCCCTTGCAAACCATCAACGTGCGGATTGCTAGAATCTCTTGAGACGAACGGAAGCGGTGCCATTGGAAGAATTGAAGAACGCTTCGTACGCTTGGCACGGGGAGAAAGGTGAATGACATCGCTGGTGAGGTCCCCAACAAGCTTGTCCAAGTGATGTGGATCCTGCTCAACAAAGATTTCGTCCATGTCCGACAATGTGAAAGTCTGACGCTCTTTTTCTCGGAGGCCTTGTAATTCTTTGGATTGTTGAGAAATGAGAGCATTTTTTTGTTCACATGTAGACCGCCATTTCTTCACATCACCTTCTAAGGTTGCAATTTGTGCATCCTTGGTCTTCAAGAGGTCGAGAGCCTTCGCCAACGTCATCGCATTGTGAACAACATCAGATTCAGACTGTGGAATGGGAATGTGACTTGTGGCACATACGGGTGAGTCGTCACTTAAAGCAAGGTCGAAGACGTTGCTGGCGTCTTGTGGTGGCAAGATTGGAGTTGCAATTGTGGTTGAGGCTGATGCCAATCTAATTTTCGTGGTGGACCGTCGCACCTTGGCAGGATGTTTCATCTTCTTTCCCCACGATGATGAAGCGGCTTGAACATTTGGATCTGGAACTGGAACTGGAACTGGAACTTGGACGGGGGTGATAATCTTCTCCTTCACTCGTACAAGCTTAGGAATCCGTGTGCCATCTGAATCATTATCCTCTTCTGATTCTTCCGTGTCCACCTCTTGAGTTTCTTTGTTTTGTAGATCACTTCGAAAAGGCCCAAGTCCACCCTCCGGAAATTTGAGAACCCCTCTTGGAATTATTCCAACTTCTGGACGCTCCACGTAGGTACTTTCTTTGATCGTGGTCCAGTCAACTTGTTTGTTCAAGGCGACCTCAGCATAGGCACCTCTAGCAATGAACAAAGGGGCCTCATTCCTATCTACAAAAGGGATTTTGTAGAGGACCTGCCACAATTCTAAACACCTTCGTATGAAAGCTGGATTTTCACAATACTTCAAATTTGCCTTGTTATTGTGTCGGTTGTGATGATGGCGCCATGCCGGAAAGAACTTCCCGATGTGACACCATTCAATGTAGTCTTCGCACACCTGCATACTCCATGGCTCAGGCTCCTCGTTCCACCCTTTGAAAGCTAGGTGGTTATCATTGTTCAACACATGCCATCGCTTCTTGTGAATGTTACCCCTCCTTTTTCTAGTCTTGTCTTTGGCAGCCTTCCTAATTGCACCAGGAGTGCATACAGTGGAAAAAACCGGAAGGGACCCATCACTGCTACCTCTAGTTGCCATGAGATTTGCGGACGTCGCAAAATTCTAAGAACCAAATGATAGAAAAAAATCGTATATATATTATCCAAAAGGGTCACGCATGCAGCCAACAAAGGTTGCAAGACAGAAAGCCTCAATGGAAAATGAAGGTGATAGCATGATGATGGGCTACTGGCTATATAGGGCGAGTGACTTCGGTCTAGGGGGGCGAGTACGGATAGGGCAACTGTGTATCCAGCGACTGCGGGTCAGGGTAGGGCGACTGCGGGTCTGGGTAGGGCAACTACGGGTCCAACGTGGGCGACAGCGGGTCTCGAGAGGGCGACCGCGGGTCCAAATTGGGCGACTTCGGGTCCACCACCGGATCTAGGTACCTTTTGCGCACCCGCGGTTGCCCACCCAAGAACACTTCCTGAACCCGCGGTCTCCCTCCCAAACCCGTAGTCGCCCACCCGCGGTCTCCCTCAGAAAACCGCAATCGCCCATCCGCTGTCACCTTCCTCCACTCGTTGTCGCCCTCCTCCACCCGCAGTCGCCCACCCGCAGTCGCCCTCGTCCACCCGTAGTCGCCCCTACCCGCACTCTCCTACCCGTATGTGCCCTCCAGTTTGCCAAGTGGATGCCATGTGGCATCTACCTGGAAGGGGGTAATTTCCTGTAAAGTCAAAGGTAAATTTGACTTTTTGTGACGTCGCACGGGCTCTACTAGACGTCGCGCGACGTCTGTCTGTCGCGGTGTCGCGCTGTCGCAGCGAACAACCCTGACGGCAGTAAAGTACTCCAATGATGTCACCAAACTGGAGGCCTTATCTCCCACGAGAGAACATTCATAGCTATTGTTTATTGATAGATCTTTGGTAGATTAGGTCATAACTGTTTGAATTCCAAACGCTTTAGTACAGTACTACAAAGGTGACTATAAAATGAAAACCCAATTTCTAAAAGATATCATCTAGATGACTACACATTAAGGAGACTTAATTATAAAAAAAACGGCTTCTTAAAGAATAATTCACTAGATGCCGTGTGACTCCAATACTCCATTAATAAACAAAACATTATAATGGACTTTGGCGGTTCAGTTATTGTTTGGACACTAAATTCTTTGAACACAATTATTACCCTTTTGGAAGCTTTGAAAAAACCATAGCATTCAATGAAGGTACCCTAATACAAGGGGACCCAAGAATATGATTTTACCACAGACTAATAAGTATAGGAGAAGATAAGCCAGTTGGGGGAATAAAGTAGTGGAGAAACTCTTAGGTATCTGGTCTCACATGTAGGATTCATTGCCCTCCTCCGTAGTACACTCTCCGTAGATTCACCCAATGGCTTGCATTCGAGTAGATGGTCATGAGGTCCATGTTGTGTTTCCGCTAGGAGAGGAAGGACGTGCTAGAGTTCTATCACACCTTCTCCATGTCCGTTTCAAGTTTGTAGAAGCCTCCATATATGTTGAAGAAGAAAAGATGTCTGAATCAGGTCAAGTGCAACAGTTTATCCCTGTTATGAGGTCTGTGGAAGTTGGAACGCAGTGTTGGTACCTTAGCGCTGGAAACTATAGAGCATACGGACTTCCTCTTTGTATTGTGGCTCCGTCCATTGAGATTCCTAGCCGCCAATCTGATAATTCCATAGTAGACATGCCTTACATTGCACATGCCGTTTCACCTAGTTCACCTAGTGACGTTTCTCCGGTCTTTCCAAAACACGTGGTACTTCATGAAGTGAAACTTGAGAAATTAGATGCAATCATAGAATTGTCTAGTGAATCAGAAGGAGAGTCTTCTGACTTCATTCTTCAGAAGAAAACAAGCTCCACTCAGAATGCATCTACGCAATTCAGTCTTGTGAATACAATATGCAATACCTCTTCACAAAGTCAGTCGAAGTCTTTCTTCTCACGGCCTCCATTGCATCCATCTCCAGCCGATAGAGTAAGTATTATGGAGTGTTTGAACAGACTTGCAACCATGCATAGATCTCGAAATGAACTATCTATGATGGACCTCAATGCTGTGGAACACCATCATGTGCAATTCCTTCCACCAATATTCAATGGTGATGTCATCTTCAAGTTGCCTTCATGCCGGTCATCTTCTTCTTCCTCTGCAGCCAAGAACTTAGAAGGGATGGACAAGTGCTATGATGGGCATCCTTGGTGCAAAGTTCTGACCACGAACATCAACAACTCTGATAACCTAAAGTTTCGTAAGTCATACTGCGCTGGCCATCTTGCTTGTGTGAATCCAAAGTGCGATTACTTGACTAGGGCTCGAAAACGCAATGAAACAAAGTGGAGCGGGTATACTACCTTTCCTTTTGCAGTAGGGGATACTGCTCCCAAAGATTGCACGTTAGTCTACAAGCTTTGTAAACTATCACCTACATGTCTAAGCACATGCAGTGCTAGAATTTACTACTGCTGTAGTGAGAATCAAAAAATGAGTAGGGCGGCTATTCATATCGGAGATCATTGTCACCCCGTAGCAAAAGGCATGTACAGAGACTCTGCAGAGAAGATCTGTGGACTCATTGCGGAGCAGGTGGCCAAAACACCTATGGCCACGAACTCCGCAATTGCTCTCTCTGCTAGCAAAGATTTCCTAACAACCTATTTATTTCACAATGAAGAGGGAGAGAAGAAGATGTTGAAAGGACATGAACTAGAAGAGGTCATGGACCGCTTTGAGTACTTAAATAGTCCGAACATCCGCAATGTCATATCTTCATTTCGCTCAAACAATCGTGGAGGCATCATCGACAACATTATGACCATGAAGAAGGAGGCAAAGTTCGAGTTCATTCATGACAGCTTTTTCCCTGGACAAAGGAAGGACAAGGTGTACATTTTCAAGATGCTCACAGAAGGACCCGGGAGTGGAGTGGATCTGGTGAAGCGCATGCAACCCGGAGGGAATCTACAAAATGCGTGGATGATGTTTGACCACGTTAAGCGTGTGAAAGACTGGACCACGATGGCTTGCCACGTGTATGATCCTGAGTACAAAAAGGTGATGACAATTTCCACATGCGATATGCAATCGGAAGATACCGAGATTCAAGTGCTTTTCTGGAAATGCTTGAATAATGTCATGTCACGACACGGAATAGAACACCCAAACTTCAAGGGGTTTATGGCCGATAGTGCTATGGCCAATTGGAATGCGGTCCGTATCATCTATGGTACTGGCTTTGCCAATGAGAAAATGGAAAATCGGGAGCGGACTTGCTTGTTGCATTGGAGTTCTTCACTTCAAAAACACACACAAAAGTATATCAAGGAAGCATTCCAACAGCAACATACTTTATTATGTAAACAATACAAAGATGCAAAGAATATGGAGGACGCAGAGACCAAATACCTAGCAATTCGGTCATGGTGGTTATCTTCTGGAGCTACCACAAAAGATGCACTTCATCACTTGGACCACTGGCTTGCATTTTGGCATTTCCGTTATAGGCAGTGGGGAGGCTTCATGCAAATGGTAAGGTCCATGCACTACTGTAATTATTTTCTTGTATTTGCATTAGAAAATAAATATTATATTTTGTTGTTCTTTTGTATTCTTTGGTATGTAACTCAGAATTTAGGGTAATTAGTTATTCAGGCCTACGATTACAAATCTAACTTTTTATGTCATCTTATTTACGTGTCTTTCATCTCATGTTCCCCGTACATGAACTCGGTGGTTTTCAAATCCCAATGGTACTTGCTTGTACTCTTTTCCATTGCATGTGATTTTTTGGGGGGGGGCCGGGCATTTCCAGGGATTGAGTTTGGAGGAGATGGCTGACATGCCTTCATGCAACTTGTCAGAAACAGTGCATAACAAGTGGCTTCAAATGTCTGGAAATCGAGGTAACAATTTGTTTGATGCTACTTGCGACGATAGTATCCGTGCATGGATGCAGATGAAAAATTATCGCGCTTACTTGAAGGGACATGCATCTGGCTCTGGTCCATTGAAGGGAGAGTTAAAACTGAGAGCTGCAAGACGGAGTGGAGATCCCAAGAAAATTGCAAAGGCACTGAATACACTACCCGGATCTGAAGGTGTTGGAAGTCGCATACCCCATTTGGAAGGAGAAGAAATATTTGGAAGCACGAAGAGGAAGTTAGATGTATCCATTGGTGATGCCGGAGACTCGCATAGACCAGATAAAGTAAATTTCTCTCAACCTCGTGTTCGAACAAGGTCTACAACCGCATTTGTCAACTCTACTGAGGAAAAGCATACAGACATTCAAGTGAACACTTCACTGCATGTGTCCATTGCGTTTGAAAGTGATTGCAACACATCGAAGTGGCACATTGCAAGGATCAGCTACAAATCAAATGCAAAATGTCATGCTCAGCAACGGGGGTCAGATATTAGGTGCACTGCAAGAATTTAAAAAGGACGGAAGGGAACCCCTGCTCCTACCTATCGTGGGAGAAAAGAAGATTACGGGAGTAAGCGCGAAGTGTTGGCAGACTTCTAGTTCTGTGTAGATGACATTGAACGATGTGTGAAGGGGACCAAGCGGAAGTGGGTAATAGATTGGCTGGAGTTGCCAGAAGTCTGGCCTGTTCTGACGGGGACTAACTTGAGCCGAGAGGAGACATTACTCCTACAACATGCTGGATTTCAACTCCAAGAGCGTCCTACGTTGTCTCCTCGTCGTCTATTCAATATGTCGAACGTTTTCAAAAGCGGATTTTATAATGAACCACCTCCACACGATGCACATATGTATCCAACGGTTCGAAATAATTGAATCATACAGCGAATCTCAACGGTACCAACTACAGAACAACGAAACAAATGGGAGAGTGCTGGCAATGTCAAAGGACTAATACTTGGAGTAACATTGTTGCCTTTCCAGGACTAGGTGCAATTGTGACTCTAGAGACCGGCAGTGATCATAACCGAAATGTGTATCGAATTACAGTGGGTATGTACCCCTCGTGCACATGCCCGGACTTTACCAACATGTGTGTTTCAGCTGTTGGAGGTCGTCAACAATATGTGAATTACAAGCACTTGTACTATCTGTTTCGGTATTTCTGCAAGATGGACATCCATGAGGACAAATTCATTCATGCACCAAGTTTTAGCTTCAATGAATTGAAGCTTCTTCTTGTAAAAGCAAGGATCATCACAATTCTAGAGTAGTACTGGCTGCAGTAGCAACAAGTATTACATTCTTATTGTATGAACTACCATTTGGTACAATTTATATGATTTGAAGCTTATGAATTAGAAAACGTCCAGGCATTTTACCAAATTTGGGAGTATGTCCTACAAACCAAAAAAATTGCAAATGAAATTATGAATGGTTGAACCATTCATGAATCCAAACCAATCATCCAAAGGTGTTCATAATTTCATATGAATATGAAAACATTTTTAGCCATGTTTATGTCACTTTTATTTTTATTTTTGATCAATTTTTTTTGGCTTTGCATTTTTTTTTGGCTTCACCCCTCTTTTTTTTTGGCGCCATTTCATTTTTTTGGCTTTCCTATACCTTTCCTTCCATGTATTTGTTCATTGTGTTGTCATTGTTAACCCTACATTTTTTTTTAAGTATTCTTTGCCTAATACCTTATATAAAAATCTCTAGCTAAATTTGGAAGTGGATAAATATGTGAACAATGTTAGGGGGAAATAAATGCTTCATTATACACAAAGGTTTAAGGATTATTTCCAACAGTAAATGGACCTGGGTAGGTCGTAGTCAGAATTCTTAGAATCCATAGTAATAGGGGTAGCGGTCATAGGTCCTCTAAATTGCTTGATATAACCAAAAAATTGTCAAGTTTTGGTTTTTTTTTAAAACAATATGTGTTTTCAGTATAAAAGTCTCAAAAACCTAACTCCAGGGCTCCACGCTCACAAGTTCACCGCTCACTGCTCACAAGCTCACCGCTCCAAGCTCACATGCTAGCGTCGTTGTTCCAATTTACACCTAGTTCAATCACGTACTCACAACCACCAACACCAATCGGATTTGAAATTATATCATATTATCCAAATTAGTGAATACATCATTGTTTTAAATTATCACAATTTAATCATGAATGAGTTTATCATCTCACAAGATGTTCCCCAACTTGGACACTTAGCAACCCTCCACCAACTAGCGTTTTATTCTACAATTTCTCACCAAATCACACATACCATCAACATATTAACTTTTCACTAGCTTTCACTACAATCTCCATAACACTAACTCACTCATTCATTTGTCATACAAAAGGTAAGAAAAAAACACAACCAAATTGAGGTTGGGACTTGCACTAGTTTCTCTCATAATAAGTACCAACAAACTTGGAAAATTGAACCAAATAGGAATTGGAAGATGGCAATTACTTTGTAGCAAAAGATGATCCAACTACCAATAAACCACCTTATTGGAACTTCAAGCTATTAGTCACAAAAACTCCAACTAACATTTAAAAAACCACCTACTTGGCACCACTACCTAATCATCACCTTAGATTTGACAAGAGAAATGCTACAAAGACAACCTCCAAGTTGGCAAGCTAACACCCCAAAATTGCCAAATATGACACAAAACTAAAAAATAGTTGTCAAAATGAGGTAGAAATATACTAAAAAACTCACAAAAAACCCAAAAATTAATACCAACTCAGACATCTACAAAAATATATGGTTTAAAAATTTTAAGATGCTTGGAAATTCATCATTGAAGAATTCATAGTGTATCACTTAAAAATTTTAAAATGCACTTGGAAGCAATATATATGTTTATAAAGACATCAGAATTGATAAACTTGCAAATGATAAATGCGCAATTATTTACAAATGATAAATGATTTATAGAGATCAGGTTTAATTTGTAGAATGAATTTTTGAGGTTTCAAGTGAGAAAGAAGTATTCTCAAATTCTTTAAGGTGACTTAATGCTCAATTATAATTCATTGTGTACTAAAAACAATTTTCAACATAACATTCAATTTAATGTAATTCTTTGAAAATTATGAATAAATAAACAATTCATTGATAACTTACATAATTTTATATATTGGCTCTACTCTTGTTAAAAGATTTTTTTGGTATAATAAACACCTTCAATCAACTTACGACCCCATGTAGTATTTTTTGTATGATTAAACCACCAAAAAGAGTCACCTTGTGATGAAAGGATAATTAAAATTTTATTACAAATAAATCACCCTAATTCATATTAATGTCATATTTGCAATCAATATCAACTCAAACTCTACTATATAAACTAAACCTTGTTTAATGAACAAAAATAAACGCTTGTACAATAATAATTTTTTTAGATTAGATTTTTTATTCTCCAAAAGTCTATAGTCTAAAACCTCATCACAAGGAGCAACCTTACTAGCTTTATTTTTATTTTTTGAATAATTAATTATTATTATATGTAGATTTTTTCAATTACAAATCCATTTCAAAAATTAATAAAAAATATTAAAAATATTAAGAGTATAATTAATTATAGAAGGAATTTTCAATTTTAGTTTCCAAATTTTACTTATAAATCAAACCATACAAATGTATTGCATAATTTACAATGTATAGCTTTTGATTATAAATAAACTAAGGGTGGTTGGAAGTCATGGTCGTTTGTTTCTTTGACAAACTAAGCGTGCAATCTTACACATTCTTGTGTATAATGAGAGAATTGTGGTTTCAAATAGAAATAATATACATGATTTCATTTGATATATTTTTCTTTTGGAAAAATTTAGAGCTCATTATTCCACTAGTCTTTGAAGTGCAAGGATGTGTGGCAACACTTAGGTGTTTTAAAAAATGCCTCACTTAAACCATCAAAAATTATTTCTTATGAATTTAATTTTTCAATAAATTATATCATGATCTATCATCTATCTATATAAATATGTTTTTGTAAAATAATTGGTCACAATTTATTAAGTCATGATTTGAAGATTTGAAAATCCTAAAAACAAGTGAAAATTACTGATATTGCACCATCTCAATGCAACTATAAATAACCCCAATATCAAATTATTATTTCTCCAAATTAATCTTTACAATGCATCAATACATTATTAAGTTGTCAAATGATGCTTTTATGTGTTAACCCTGTTTTCAAGCTCACTATTAGTCACTTGAATGACTTATATCATCTTAGTAGCAAGTGCCTTGTCAATAGAGTCATTAGAGCTTGTCAAATATAAAAATGTCTTAATTACACAATATTAAATATACCAATATTAGACATAATCGTACTCTCTATAGGTAATGCTTAATTGTATTTGGCTTCAATTTCTTGTTTTGGTGCATAATTAGAAGTGGAGTTCAAGTTATTTGGAATTTGACAAGCCCTTCTCCCTACACTTTTAAGTAACTATATTTTGTTTTTCACTTGTCTATGCTCATTTCTCTTTCGCTTGCTTGTTTTATATTCTGTTTTTATTTTATTTTTTAATGCAATGGGTCGTCTAGTTGTTAAAAAAAAAGGAAATAATTGTATAATCTGTCTTCCTAGAAATTATGAATAGACCTTACTTTGCCTTGCCCACCAATTTGCTTGAAATATGTTAAGTTAAAAGTAAAATACAGAAATGACGTAAAAAACATCTTTTTTTTCTACTTTTAGGAAATTTGATTTCAAATTGGTTTCAATAGTGTGGAACTTGTTTACACATAAGAAATTTTGAATCAATCAATAATAGAGGTCAAAATCCTGGTGCCCTATTACCAATGGGAAAGCCTTGCATTAACAAAAGCTAAATTGGCTGTAATATACGAGTAAGAAATTCACACATCCTTGCTTTCAACTATGAATTTCTGTTATTTATTGAAGATTAGAATCATGATCATACGAATTTGTTTTCTTGATAATTATAGTTAAAAGTTTAGTTCAAAACATATTTTTGCCCACTAATAATGCAATCAAAATCCTTGGAATTTTGATGATATATTATTTTCAAGTTCAATCTTCCAAATTGTACAAAAATCACTTGGACATTATTTATTCAAGAAAATACTAAAGTCTTTTCGAAAATATTAGGGAACAGCTAGAATTACAGAAGATAAATTCAAAAAACTGATTTTTTTGTAATGAAATTTCATTTAGCACTGTTTAGAAAATTTGGACAGTCCAATTGAGTTTTGTTCAAATTTTAAATTAAAACTTTTAAGTTACTATTTCTATCAGTAAAACTCCAGAATTCATGATTTCTTCTCACATAAATCTGTTGCGAATTTCTGTGTACTACATTCTTACCAGTTCATAATAGCTTGAAAAGGAACAAATATTCAATATAATAAAAAGCATTTAAACTGTTTATTTTTCTGTTCAAAACCAAGAAAGGTGTAAAGTTTGCCTTACCGTACTACCGCATTTTCAAATCTTGCGAAATGATTCCAATTTTCCAATTTAAAACAAAAAATTTAACTTTGAAGTGGCGTGATACGACTTTTTACCTGATACTGTACTGTACAGTATATGTTAACAGCCACAGCTAGGAAGACTTTCTGTTAATGAAAGCTCAAATTATAGACGCGACATTTTTGACTCAATGACATTGTTGTGGATGCGTTCTGCTGGAAAATTTACATCGTTTGAAAAGTGACAATCGAGCTACAAATTGATGCTCTATGATAAAACAACAGTTCAACGAGACTTAAGGATTTCAAATTTACAGTGAGCAGTCTACAGCCAAGTCACGCTAGTCAGAACAGGGTCTCAATAGAATAAGAGTCAGGAATTTCCTGTGATATAAAAGCAACTAGAGGGTAGAGACTGTAGACTGCAACTCACAAGGAGTTTTAATGTCGAAGATGAAGGAGGACGTCTATGAGACAACAAAAGAAAATTGTGCCAGAAGATTCAACAAGACGTGTTGAATGCATAGTACAACGTCTGTGTTCGATTAGAGGAATCACACAACTGCCTCAGGATTTGTCTTGCGGTACTCCTCCATGTCCACCTCGTACTTCTTCTTCAAAAGTGCTGCCATCTCATTCCAAGGTTCCTTTTCCTTGTCGGAGAGTTCCTGTGTACCAATTGAGGATGAAATCGTAAGGTTACTAGATAACAATTTAAGGTACATAAAGAAAGCGATTAATTATGATAAGTGACAATTACGTGTGCATAAGCAATACAGGTGCTTACAACCCCAGCTACAATCAGCTACTATAATGTTGTAAAAAACATAACAAGAGTAATACCTTCCACTTTTGTGAAATGTGAGCATTGGTGTCGGCGAAATTTAATCCAGCTTGATCATTGGCAAGATTTTTTCTCATCTCCATGCTGCACCCATAAAACGAATGGCTCTCAATGACGTAGCTCAACACGAAACGAGATGTTCTCGTAAATTAACACAAGTTACATGGTCCACCCCCATCCTAACAGCATTTGTCCTGAGAAAGACCAGAATGTTCTGAACAGAATGATGTGATAAGCAAGCACGCAGAATGAAGTAAAAATCAAAACACTATCACATGGGAACTCCCTTACCCAAAAACCAAGTATGATGAAAGAGGTTTCTTCGGTTTGTTTGGATCTTTGGCTTTCTTTTTCTCCTTGGCTTGATCCTTCTTATCCTGAGCCAAATCCTTCTTTTCCTTTGTCAGATCCTTCTTATCCTTGGCCAAGTCCTTCTTTTCCTTTGTTTGATCTTTCTGTGCCTTCGTTGGATCCTTCTTTTCCTTAGCTTGATCCTTCTTTTCCTTAGCCTGATCCTTCTTTTCCTTAGCCTGATCCTTCTTTTCCTTGGCCTGTTCCTTCTTTTCCTTGATTGATTCTTTCATTACCTGCAAAGAAAGACTTACTCATCTGTCAGACATTGAAAAAAATCCGTACTGATGCACAAAAGATGACGTATCCTGCCGCAAATGCATTCCTTTAAGTTCCTGATAACGAGGAAAAGCATAAGGTCGACAAGTATGAGACGTGAGCATCAACTTTCGTGTTGTCAGAGTTTTACCTTTTTAGCCTGATCCAGTTTTTCTTTCTGCTTGTAGAGCTGAAGAGCTTGAGCTTTCTCCAACTTAGATTTCTCCTCTGCTTCTCGCTCCATTGTTGACAGGTCCTGAGACATGCATGAAAAGCATTAAATGATACCCAGTATCGTTTAAAACTCAAACCAGATACATTGATGCAATTTTTCGTCTAGTAAGGAAAACCCAATTTTACCTCAGCTTTGTTCCTTTTGTAGGCTTCAAGCTCCACGGAGTATCTCTCTTTCTCCTTGGCGGCGATCTGCGAAAATAGCCGAAAAGCAAATCCGATGTCACTGACAAGAACGAAGCTCTCTAATTGTTATCTCATTCAAAAACATATGATAGGATAAGGAAGGTCAAGATTTCTACCTCCTCAAAAGGTACTCGCTTGGCAGCACTCAGGGCTTTCCATTCTTCTCCCAGTATCTTTGAAATCTGCAAGTAGTTGCATCATCAGTCACTCTTTCCACAAGCTGGCGTTTAAAAATGTGAGCATGGAGAAAATCTCCTTGGGAGAGTGGAGATGAAAATACTCTCACAATAGAATCACAAGTTATTAGCTCAGACAGAAGAATGACACAATTGAAAGGATTGTGGATATTTGGTACAAAGATTACCTCTATAACAGGTATTTTCTCCTCCAGTAGAACTGATCGTCGAGATTGAGAAAAGGCAAAGAAGGCAGAAATAGGTTGCTTGGGTTTCAAGGGATCTTTCTCCTTCCTGTGAATTGCTTACGGGTTAACAACTACAACTACTTGTGTATCCGGATAAACAATCCAAGCAGGTAACGAACATCAGGTCTACAGTAAAATAACTACCAGTCTATCAACCCTCATTCCATCCAATGAACAGCAGAAAGCAAGATTGGTTATCATATCAAAAACGCACTTCTTTTTCTTTCCATTGTCAGTCTCAGCGTCCTGCAAAAAATGCAGACAAAAACCATGTTTCAATCATCTTTAATTATCGGAACTCATTACGAAGCACTTTAATTGCTGATACTAAACTCTTAATATTCTATGAAAACCTGTACATAAAGCATCCCGTACATAAATTCATCTGATGTCATTAAATTTCTATCACAAATGCGAGGAGAAAAGTTGAAAAGAGAGCCTGAAGAGCTACCTTCTTATAAACAAGGTACTGTTCCAGAAGTTCTTGGGCCTGCTTCTTATTCTGTTCCTCATGAAATAACTTTAATGCCTCTGTTTCTCGCTTCTCCTGACCAACCAACTGAATGAAGCCAAAAAACAAGGTAATTCAGCGCATGCAGCTTCTAATCCAAGCCCCACTGTCTGCTCAAAAGGTACAATTTTAATTCTAATGTTGATAAACCGGGACACTGCACTCTGTAGCAGTTTCTATAAGGCCTAATCGGATTAATCCTGCTAAGAGTGTGACAAACATGACGTCTCAGCGAACTCCGTGTCTAGTAGTAGAGTTTAATTTGCAGTAAATAAGCAGATAATATAATTCGTAATGTACTGGCTCTGGAAATATACCTTCAGGTAGATGTCCTTCTCTACTTTATATCTATCTTCGTATGGTTTGCGTTCCTCTTCAGAGACATTCTTCCATTTATCTCCCATAATGGTACTGATCTCAGCGAAAGTGGCATTGGGATTGTCTTCACACACCTACACAAAACGAAGACAGTTACACGGTCCTGCAAAACGGAGACCAAATGTGAACAGCCAACAGAAATCAAGTTAAGAGGGCAGGAATTTTTTACCTTCTGACGATGCTCTTTGCACCAAAGCAGGAATGCAGACTTAGGCTTCTTCAGGCGGTTGGGGTCCTTCTTCTTTTTCTTAGTCAAATCCTCTGGAGCGTCAGGGGCTGACATCGAAAGATTCTGCAGAATCAAGCCATATCATACAGTAAAGAATTAGCTCATGACTGCAAAAAACTTGCACTCGCAAAGAACAAACGAAGTCAGTGTTGAACTAAATGTCGGGAACCATAAATGAGCAGAAGGTGAGATCAGCGTACTGTACAAAGATACACCAAATGACGAGGACTATGATGAACTGGGATAAGAAAGTGTAGTTCTGAGAGACAGTAATCAAGAAAATAAAGCTGTTACTCCTGTCAGGAACTACGTGAATAGTGTGGAATACCGGAAATAGAGAAAAAATTTGAGATCAAACATACCAAGGTAGGTTGGAATCCCTGCACTTTCTGAAGCTTCCGGAGCTTCTCCTCAAGCCTTTTTTTTTCCTCATCGGAGTTCTTCAGCAAATGCTGGATGCGCTCGGCCTCTGCAGCCTGAGCGGATAACTGCTCATCCTTCTCCTTGAGCTTCGCTTCGTTCAGCTCCTTCTCGAGAGAAACCTGCTTCAAGGCTTTCGTCATGGCCTCAAGTTCCTCCTCAAGAGAGGGATTAGTGGCTTTCTTCACAAGACCCTTCACAGGCGAAACATCAACATTCTCCTTCTCAGCCGCTAACTCTCCTCCTTTCGGACCCCGTTTGCTTCGTGGTTTCGACGCCATTTCAGAACTCGCGAGAACGACGTGAATTACTCTCTGCACACCAAAAAAACATCAGTCAACCAGTACACTCTGACAAAGCACCGAACAACAAAAATCACTCACTTCCTCCACCCTAATAAAACCATAACGACCCTACAGCTTCTCCCTCTCGCATTCAAGGCGCACCGCATAAATAATTCGATGCGATCACCAACAGTCATAAGAGACAGTCCACAGACGTTCAAACAAACTCCCACTCATTCTCTCGAACCTCAACACCGACCATAACTTATCTTGAACCGAAACTAAAGCACAGAGATCACACCAGCTGGAATCACACGCAGCTAACAAAAGTCTTTACAAAAAATTCAAAAAACGTCAGCCGATCACTACACATTGCACCGAAACGCAATAAATCCCTTGCGCACTCTCTCTGCACAAAACCATTCACAAAGCTACAGATTCTGGCCTTCGCAATCATAGCACACGGCATAAAAATTCCCCTACCCAAAACCAGAAGCCAAGCATAACAGACGATCCACAGACGCTTCCAATAACACTGACAACAACACCCACCCACCCCCTGCTTTTCAAAACTCGTCACCGACCACGACCACAACTTACCTTCAAACCAAAACTAACGCACAGAGAGCACACTCACTCACTTGTAACTCCTACCACCAAGATGTCGGTCAAAATTTAAAATCTCAACCACACCAGAAAATGCAGTATCATCACAGACTTCCAAAATGCAATTTCGAACCAGAAAACGAGAAAAGGCACAAAACGGTAGAACCCACGAGAAGGATCCAGAGCTTACTTGGAGAGTGCGTCAAGTGGGGATGCACAGCGGTGGAGATCGAGAAGGGGGCAGAGCTCGTGATGCGAAAGCGAATGTGCGGCGATGGATTGTTTGAATTTGAAAGGCAAGAGTGGCGAAGGCGCAGGAAAGGGCGGCTGTTAAGGCCGGGGATTTGAATTGCAGACGCCTTGTATCCGGGAACGGGCGTCTGATGGCCAGGAGCGGAGGGGGCATTTTCAAATTTGTCAGGGAGTCCCAAGACTGTACGCTCTCATCCCTCTCTAATGTCACTTTTCTCGAATATCACTTCCTTTGTCACTTGAGAATGGATATTTCCATTTCAAAATTGAACTCATTTTGTACTGTAACTTTCACATTTTTGTTATGTCAAAAAAAAAAGCTTGCTTACATATGTTGTGATAAGAGTATCGTCACCCCCACCCTATATGGGACGAAGGTTGCTATTATGTGAACCAAAGAATATGAGCCCATGAGCCTAGAAGACCATTCACCTATATTACAAGTGTCTATATTATAAAAACTTTCAATGGTTGTAGGATATCTACTTATACATATGCTCAAGGCTCACATGTTCACATTTTTATGCTCTCACTTTAGCATCATTGATATGGGACCAAAATAGGCGAGAAGAGAACAAAGTTTCCTAGCATTCCTTACCATCGCTCACGAAGAAAAAATTTGGCCGTTGGGCACGTCAAATTTTGCTTGAGGTACCTCAACTTGGCATGAAAGGTTTTCTTTTCACCAAACTTGAAACTTGACTGATTTCTTCATAGTTGATTGATTTGTATTTAGGTGGAGGATGTCATTGTTGGAATTCAAATTTTTTAATTTATAAAGAATTGTAGTCATGGTGACTACAACCCCAAATGAATAGTCAGTGGAGAGCCCAAGTTTTCCAATCTACACTACGGGGCTCCTCTCTTACTAGACAATAGTAGTAGCTTGAGCCCACCACCGTTACTTTTTCATAAAGATTACCTAGTGGTAACTTGCCTAGTAGTAATGTACTAACCTAGTAGGACAAGATTGCCAATTTTTTTTTAAATGAATGCCAATTTCTTTGATAAATCATTTTTAAAATTGTATAAAAAATTACTATAATCTTAATGATTAATTTGCAATAAAATAAAGTACTAAAGCTGTCGCAACAAATATTTTTGGTTTTGTTAAGTTATCTCAAAAATTGGATTGGAAGTCCTCCCAAGGAATTTGTATCCAGTTTAAGGATAAGTTAAAACCGGAAATTAGACAAGGAATGGAGTTAGGATTCTAATTGGATTCTAACTGGATCCAATTTCGTTCCGACAAAACTAAACAAAAACGAAATTTGTCTGGAGCGGATTTGATTGGAGCGGATTAAATCTATTAGGAGCGGATTGGTTTTGTTCGGATTAGTTTTGTTAAAACGGATTAGGTAAGAACGGATTTGGTTGGAGCGGATTAGGTTGAAGCGGATTAGGTCATGATGACCTAATTGGGACCCTGGGACTATATAAAGGATGGCCACGCCAGTTGATACCCCTTTTGCATCTTTATTCGTTGAGACTTGTACTTGCGCCGACGTTGTGTCATACTTCCGCGTTGTGATTTTTCTTCGAGTTTGTGAAGTAGAGTGTCAGTAGTGAGGATTTTTTGTGCGCTGCGGGGTTGGACTTCTATAGTTGCAAGTTTTGTTGCTTTGCGGTCAAGACCAGAGGAGGAAAAGTGAGGAACGAGACATGCAGCTAGGAGAGGAAAGTGAGGTAATCTCGGATAGGTTTTGAGTACCTCGGAGCTGTGCCCATGCCGCATTTACGAACACTACAACAATGGCAATGTTTTATGACTGCAAAAATATGACTGAGGATGACTGGCGACTATTCGCAGTCATATTCTTGGAGGTCAATATCTTGGGGAGAAATATGATTGCAAAATATGACTGCCAGTCGTTTTTGGGTCTTGTACTTCACGGAATCACGGGCGTATATTATACGTCCGTTGGGAACACCAAAGTATTTCATAGGGAACAGTAGGGAACTTGTTTGAGAACATTGAGTTATATTATTAGTCATATATTCATGGTAGTAACATTTTTTTGTTTTTGGGCAACCTAAAAAAAACATAGGCAATCAAAAAAAATATAGACAAGCCATTGTTTAAAATTTTGAAACCTAATCACCACTTTTTAAGGATTTTGAAACCCTAACCACCACTTTTTAGGATTTTGAAACCCTAGCCACCATTTTTTAGGGTTTTGAAACCCTAGCCGTCATTTTTTTAGGGTTTTGAAATCCTAACCACTACTTCTTTTGACTCTTCTTCTTTACCTTTTGTTGTCTCTTGTCTCTTATCTCTTTGAGTTCACTCTTGTTTCTTAGTTGTTGTGTTTTGTTGCATTTTGAGTTCACTTTTGTTTTTTAATTGTTGTGTTTTGTTGCATATTGAGTTCACTCTTGTTTCTTAATTGTTGTGTTTTGTTGCATCTTGAGTTCACTCTTGTTTCTTAATTGTTGTGTTTTGTTGCATCTTCACTCTTGCTTCTTGTTTTTTTCTTCTTGCATCTTAATTCTTTCTTCTTCTTATTTCTTCTTTCTTACTTTTTCTTTTCTCTTTTTCTTTCTTGTTTCTTTTTGTTGCATCTTAATTCTTTTTTGTTGTTTCTTGTTACCTCTTAATAGTTGCTATTTATTGTTTCTTGTGCATTTTAACTTGTATTTATTGTTATCTTTTAGCACTTGTTGATTTTTTTCTTCCTGTTCCTTGCATCACCATTGTTTTTCTTCTTACCCTAAATTTGTATTACATATTTTCTATTGTTGTAAACTTTTGAAGATTGAACTTTCAATTGTTGCATGTTCATTAAAAATTAACCTCCTATTTTTTTAATTGTATATGCAAGCAACAAAATTGGAACAAAGTCGGTGGAGGCTACTTGCAACTCACTTCATATTATTGTAAGAAATATAGTCTCTATTGACTTGTGTAAATAATTCATTGTGATATACATATTTTGTATTTGTGACTAATAAATTATAAATGTCATTGAAAAGAGTCACATTCCTTCTTATATATTCCCTCTTTAATATAATTGTTTCTTGTATATCTTTAAAATCATATGTATTTGTTTTTAACTACATGAAATATTTTATTCAATTGTTAAATCATTTTAATGAATGATTGCAAATATGCTTAGGTATCCTACAACCATTGTATGATTTGTTCAATTCATACTTCAAAATACATATCAATAAAAAAATGACTACTTGGAGTCACAAAATGATTATAATAATTTCCAAAAAATGACAAAGTGCTCTCAAAATGACTGAAAAATATAACTGAGAAGAGTCATTAGAAGAGATATCCGGCCAGGGAAAGGTCGTTTCAAGCCTATTCCCCTAGCTGTGAACCAAATGAACGCAGTCAGATAAAATAATAATTAAAAATAAATAAATAATAATAATAATAATAATAATAATTCTTTTTTATAAAAAAAATAATTAAAAAATAATTAAATATTACAGTCTGATGTGGCCGAACTTCGGCTACATCAAACTGCGCATGTGGTTGAGTTCCCTGTGTTAGAAAACCCAGGGAACTCACGGCCATGTGAAGGAGCTGAATTTCCCCTTATGTGTTTTACTAATCATCAAAAAATATGACTCACCGCAGTCATATTTCACGTCATCAAAAAATATGACTCAACGCAGTCATATTCCACAAAATATGACTGACCACAGTCATATTCCTCGTCATCAAAAAATATGACTCAACGCAGTCATATTCCACAAAATATGACTGACCATAGTCATATTCCACGTCATCAAAAAATATGACTCAATGCAGTCATATTCCACAAAATATGACTAACTAGTCATATTCCACGTCATAAAAAAATATGACTTAACGCAATCATGTTCCACAAAATATGACTGAGTAGTTATATTCCACGTCATCAAAAAATATGACTCAACGCAATCATATTCCACGTAGGATTTTTTCATTTACCCGGGCAACTCAAGAAAAAGTTAAAGAAAGTCAAAATATATGCCTTGTTGGCATACTATGGCTAATTATGGGTATTTATACCCCTCTACTTATATAACTGCCAATATGACTGATGTTTGAAGCGACTGCTTCTAAACGACTCCTGCAGTCATATTCCGAGTCATCTATGGTGATTTCTGCGCTAGTCATATTTTTTGATTTTATGACCGACTACAGTCGTTTTTTGCAGTCATAAAACACTGCTTTTGTTGTAGTGGAAGATCTAGATTCAGCTCCGCCACAACTGAAGTGAAGCTCTCAAAGGTGGTTCCGGTTATTCCTTCCACGGAACTGGAAAAGGCTGCGCTAATGCAGGACCTCACTGCCATGGGATGTTCCGGTTTGGTAGAGAAACCTTGAGGGTTTAAAGAGGAGCGGATAGTCCATGAGTTGTTGGGGAAATTATCAAATCAGTTTGATAATATTGTCAAAGGGAATCCGTCCCATTGGATGGAAGAGGCATGGAGGTCAATCTATAACTTCCGGTTAGGAGGTTCAGGGATGGCCAGTTGGAATGATGAGTATGTCAAGGACAAGTTTCGGGGAGCGGTGAACCCAAAGGACGGATACGCGATCAAGGATTGTGAGGATGACCGGAACTAGAACTTACTTAAGTCCTCATTCCAATCCTCCATCCGGAGAAACCGATGAGGATGACGATATAACCCTTGACAACACCATCTTCGGTGCTCTGACCGGACAACGGAAGGCGGATTGGACCCGGATCATCTCTGATCTGGTGTCCAATCTGGTGTCCCAGGTAGGGAAGAGTAGGGCCACACCCCTGTCGCCCTACCTTTTCCACTTGTATCATCATGACCAAGTCCTCACCGACACGGAAGAAAAGATCTAGCGGGCCTAGGAGACCATTTTGAAGTACGAGGAGTCGGAAACGGATGAAGAAGAAGAAGGATCCAGAACAGATCCGGAAGAGGAAGAGACGGACGAGGATGAGGAGTCGTTCAAGCGGTTCAAGCGGTAGAAGACGACACCGCCACACGGAAGAGGACCTCCTCCTGGGGAAACATCGGAACCGGAAAATCGATCGGAAGCAGAGAAGCCGGTCCCCGAAGAAAATGATCTGGCTGACCCCTTCAACAACCTGATTGGTACCCTCTCTCACATTCATGGGGATTGGGAGTGCAAAAAGATCACCTTAGAGCAAATCGGAAGGCTTGTAGGAGCACCACCGGACAGTCTGTTGTCCGAAAAAGTAGTGGACTGCATCAGCAATCCGAAAGAGAATTGGAAGCAGGAAGTTGAGATCCATCGGCTTTAGGAGGAAGTTGACATGTTGAAGAGCAAGATTGCCACCTTCAAAGAAGATATGGCCACCACTAGGGAGATGGAGGATGCAACCCAGAAAGATAGCAAAGCTGGTGAAGGAGACTTTCAGTGAAACCGGAATGGCGGTTGCCAAAGCAAAGCTGTTTGACGAGGGGTGGTTGCTGGACAAGAAACTATCCGATTCCCGGATGGTTCAGATCCTGATGGACTTCATCAAGCAGGTGGAAGCAACAATGGTGGGAGCCCGAGAAGCTGCAGACTGGATGGAGAAGAGCAGCGAGAAATTGACTAGAACAGTGCTTTCAAGGAATATCCGTCTTTCGGATATCTCCTTGCTAGAGTCGTTTTGGATGGAACGGAATTGAAGGAGGGGAAAGATGCAACTCCCCAATCGAAGAAGAAACGGAAGACGGAGCGGACCGGATCTCCTGAGCACATCGAGTTGAATTCATCACTAGAACATCCAAATCATGTTGCTAGGGAGCGGAGCAGAAACTTGCAAGAGATTTTCGATTAGCTTCCACCCGAGGCCATTTGTGTCACACTAAACGTGGGCATCAGAGCTTAGTTTGAGTTCTTCTTTTTGTAAATAGTGGATAGTAAGAACCGGACCGGATGTTTTTGTCCGGATTGCTAGTAGGAGCTGGACTGGATTAGGATCCGGTCTGCTAGTTAGGATTAGCCCGAAAGTTCCGCGTGGACTTTCTGGGGCACTTTTTGCTTTTAGGATCTTCAAGTGTATATAAAAACCTTTCTCTATGAAGGAGTAAGGGGAGTTATTCCTTTTGCTGAAATTCTTTTGTGTATTTTATTTGCTCCTTGTGTTGTGTCTCTCCCGTGTTTGGCAAGGTAGTTTAGTAAGGAGTTAGGAGCGCATATGGAGTTTTGATGGATGATTTCTCCCCTTGGTGGTCTTGTTTTAATTCTAAGTGCATGAGAGTGGATAGTAAGAGTTGGGAGTGTATTCCAATGCCTCAGCGCTTCTAAGGTTTAGTATTCCGGGTGAGAGAGCCGTTGTTAGGCTAGGCGGATAGGGAGGGATTCCTTAGTCGTGCTAGAACTCATGGGTGGAAAATCCGGTCGAGTGTTCGAACTCTTGTGAGGCCTCACTACTATAGTGGCGAACAGAAGGATCTTAGTTGATGTTGGAATGGTTAAATACACTTGCAACCGCCTAACTTCGTACAATTGGAACTTGGCATCAAGGTCATTGTAGTATAAGCGGATCGTACGGGGGGTCTTTGTGTGACATGTAATCCGGATTATCATCTGGCTTACTGTAAAGGATAAAACCGGATCCAAATTAGAGTAGGAGATTGGAGGATAGGATAGTGGGTCTTCAGCCACTATAAATCATGGAAGGAGCGGCGGGCCTGCTACTCTCAAAATCAAGCAGGCAACCCTCTGATGGTGAAATAGAGGTAAAACCAAACCGGATAGGAGATTGGAATGAGCGAGAGTGGACCGAAATGGATCGGTCTAAGAGTAATATTCTAGGAACGGAAGTTAGAAGGTCTTGGTATTGTTGCAGTTTGACGGACTGGATTACTTCCTGGTCCGGATAACTTCTTGGTTCGGATAATGTCCTAGACCGGAAGTTGAAGGGAGACTGTTCATAATTTCTATTGTTTGTGTTGTTTCCAGTTGCAGCACTAGGACCGGAAAGGTGGAGTTTGGAGACTGACTGAGTTTAGAATCATAAATAGGGTAGATACTTCACAGAATCTCATGAGTTCGATCTTTAGAGTCATTTTTGTTATGCTCTAGAGTGATTTTGAAGAGTATAATGGGAAAATTGCTTGCCTTGTGTTGCAACAAAGTGTATAATAGTCATAAGTACCTTACCTATAAATTTTGAGTCATTTGGAGCCAAAATGCAAAAGTTATGGTCGAAAAACAAATCAATATGCCTAGTGTGATGCAAAATAGTACAAGTGTTTCTAGCATTCATCCTTAGACATAGTACATTGTCTAAACATAAAGTACTTTAGTTTTCAGTAACCATAAAAGATGGTTTGAAAAAGAAGTGACAAAAGAACAAAGAAAAAAATTAAAGGATAAAAAACAGTAATAGAAGAAAAATCATACAACACCTATTAGTTCTAATTTTTAAATCTAATATGGGGGCCAAAAAATTGGACTCAAATGTGTATTATAAATAATAAAGGGTGCTATAATAAATGGCAATTTAGAATTATTTTTAACAATAGGGTATATTAAATTACGAAATATTAGAAAAATAGCCCCCTATAAAATATCCACCGATCTCACGTATATACTAGTTAAACCTCTAAGCTAGTGACTCCTCCGTGATTAACCCCTGAAAGATGGAAAATTTTGACACAATTTTGTTGAATTTGACAGGAAATTGACAGATTTCTATCAACTAGTTGTCCATTCAATCCTTCCAAACTGTCAAATATGACAAAATTGACAAAAATTGACAAATTTTTGTCTACTAGGCGTCTGAATCAAGGTGTCCTAATTGACGGCATAGTTGACAAAATTCTATTAAATTTCAGTCAATTAGGACAGAATTTCCCTTGTAGTGATAGTTGAAAAAAAATTGTAACTTTAACATTTTTTTTATCATTGTGTAGAATAATTCCTACTTGGGAGCCTTAAATGAACCTTTTAATTCCAAATAATGACTAACTATGGTAAGATAGGTCAGAAAAGATTGCGGGTTCAACATGAAGGCTTTTGGCATGCGGAGGGTCATGGGCGACATTGCATGGTAATTTTTAATTATAAAACTAAAGTGACTTTGTGAACATTTTTATGCTTATTTTTCATTTGATTTGTATTTTTTATTTTTTCCAACACTGTTGGGTTTTGACTTTGTAAGTACAAGCACAAGAACAAGAATCTATACAAATTGTCAAAGGAGTTGGCGGGTTTCATTTGTGATTGCCTGGAGGGTCACTATCCAGTTGTGTTTAAACATCTGACAAGGATTATAGAGGTAGAGAGCCCTCACAAGTCATAACAGTTGTGTGACAATTGGGAATTCACCATTTACATCTTTTGCAATGACGAGGGACTATAATTGTCGTCCTCACGTGGTTTAAGATGATTATGACATTGGGTTCATCATATGGTTACAAGAAGGTGAGTCCATTCACTTTTGAGTTCAACTTGTGGGAAAATATTTTTGCTTTGTTTTTTTAATGATTTATTAATTTTTTTTTTATAAATGTTGTGAAAGAGGGTAGAGATTTTTCACTCTTTGCTCTATCTGAGTTTGAGGTCTCTTTTATCCCCAAGCATGGCGATGTATTTTGTTTCAAGGCATGTGATGTATATCATTGTACCAAGGCTTTGAAGAAGAAGAATCAAATTGGATTGGCGCTTTTCCAAAAAGTGTCTTTATTTAGGCAAGTGAGGAGGTTATCCGACTTATCTGTTGATGGAGTTTTCGAAGATGTTGTTACACAAAAGGGGACTAAAGTTGAAAAATCCATCTATGAGTATAGAGCTGATTTTGAACTCTGGAGGACTAAGTATGTCAAGGAATTGACAAAATGATAGTTCTTTCTAGGGGATTTTGAGTGATTTCAACGTAATTGATTGAATTTTTGACAGAAAAGTGTCTGAAATGACCACCACAACTTTTGGAAGTTGACACCCTGTCAATGCGGTCAATATTGCAGTGTTTATCAAATTCTTGTCAATTTCTCAGTCAATTTTGATAAACAAGATGATTAATGTCTTCCAAAAATCCAACAAGTTTTATCTATTGCTAACATTTATAAATACTACTGGAGATGTACCTCATTGCAATCTTCAACCACTCGCCATCTATACATTAGCTTAACTTGTTTAAAGTGGAGTGAAGCTCTTTCTCTATATGTGGGGTGATAGGAGGTTGACCAACTCATGTGGGATATGTCAATTCTAGAAGTTGTAAAAGCTCATAGTTAAGTTAGAAATAGGAAATTTTGTATTAAGATTACAATTTCAAACGTCATTTGAGCATAGTATAATGTGTTTTTGAAACAAAATTTAAACTATTATTAGTTAAAAAATCAATTCAAGCTTTGCATCCAAAAATTCTTTTGAGATTTTGAGTTTCCAATCAAAAGTTATGGAGTTTCAAAGAGGTGTTCAAAACTATTCTTTTTATATTTTTTCAAGTTTCTACTTTGAAATTTCTCCATTGATTTAAAACTTGAAATGTCAAAAAAAATTTTGGACATGAAACTTCAATTCATATTATAATTATTTTTAGTTCAATTTTTTTTTTTAAAAAGGCACTCTACTATGCTCAAATGAGGTTTGAAATCCTAATTTTAATACAAAATTTCTTATTTCTAACTTAACTATGAGCTCTTAAAACTTTTAGAATTGACATATCCCACATGGGTTGGTCGACCTCCTACCACCATATGTATATAAAGAACTTCTCTTCCCTATTCTTTCTACAGATTATAAATGGTTCATGGAGTCTAATAATTTTGTGAATAAAATAATTCTATATTATTAGTTTGTTTTGGTCAATATTTGAAAGTTAATTAAAAAATAATAATTTTTTTAATCATCTATAAATTTATCATTCATCCAATGTAATTTCATCCATTTTTTTTGTTGGCCATTATTTGAACTTTTTTATTAAATCCATGGATAATTAAATAATAATTTTTTGGATTCAATGACATGGAAAAAAAATCCACGGTGGCAAAGGAGTCAGAGGAAGAGTTGTATGACGTGTATCTTTGTCCGAAATGACAACCAAATTGACAAAATTCTGTCAATTAAGTGTCCGAATCAAGTACTCCTAATTTACAGCACATTTGACAAAATTCTATCAAATTTCCTGTCAAATAGAATACAGTTTCCCTTGTAGTGTTACATTTTACATTTTGGATTCCTAATCTATGTTGCATTGTTTTTATCTTGTGAGGTAATTTAAGTTGGCCTTTGTATTTGATTTGATTATGGGAATGAAATTTTGTTCTAAGTAGTGGTGGTTGGTTCATCTTTTATGAAATGAGGTCAAATGTTGATTCTTTGTATTCCTTGACAAGATTTGGATATGTTTCAAAATACTCCTAATATATATATTTATATATCGTTTCAATGAAGTGGTGAAAATTATTATTCATGTTGCAAATAAATTTGAAATTGTAACAGGGACGAGGTGAGTGAATTTACAATGGATAAGTGTTACAAATTCATGTAAGAGTTTCTTTTTCTTTTAGTTTGGAATTTGTACATATATATGTGAAGTTTAGTTTTGTGTAGCCTTAAATGTCATATTCTTTTTGTTAAATACATTTTGATTGGATTATAAACCTGTTGAATGGGCTTGCCAAGGAGTGAAAAGTGTCCTCCATTGTAGAGTGCCACGAGATTAACTTTCTTGTGAATCAAGGAAAGGCCCTCTACATTATGTATTGGTGTGCCAATTACTTGATGATAAAGCTCATTCACAAGGTTGTATTTTGATCATAGTGTGATGGCATGTTTTTCATTTTATTTTAGCATTGTACCTTAGGTTGGAAATTGAAACATCAATCATTGTAGCAGATGGGTTGGATAGTTAGATCGGAATTTGATCTTCTGTTACAAAAATGAAAACAATCCTAGCTTGCTTTCTTCATTATTTTGAAGATTCAAGCATTCAAGTGTTAACAAAAAGTCAGAAACAGGTAATGCATTGATAAAATAGAATGGTTAACTACAAGACAGAAGGCTTAGGCTAGATTGCATGTTTTCATTGTATATATAGGGCTTGAACAGGATCGACAAAAGAAATTGTGAAATTTAGAAGAGGGAATTAATTGAAGAGTCACTTACTAAGAGAGGTCCCGACCATAGTGACAACAATAGCGACTTGTACTACATGTCTTCATGTGAGATTTGTAATCCACATATCGCTTGAAACATTTAACACATTTCCATTACTTCTCGGTGCAATGTTTCCTTTTAGTAATGCTTTTTTATACTCACAAGGGTTTAGGGTTTAGGGTCCTTGCGTGCATATGAAAATACCTCCTCGAAAAAGATACTGCGAGGCTAGTTAGTAAGCTGCACAACTACAACTGCTAAAACTATATGCTGTCACAACTGTACAGTGTATCGTCTTGGGATTTGATCTAATCTTTGGTTGCCAAACGCACGACCGAACGACACATCTCTAACTCTTTTGTTGTCTGCCGGGGAGATAGTCCCCCATTTCCCCTCAAACTCGAGTCGCTCTATTACTTGTACAGTTGTACCGCGGCTGCCGTCCGCCGTCCGCGTCGTCCGATGGACACCGTCCACATCGTCCACGCGTCCCGAAAATCTGGACATCTGGACGTCCAGACGTCCGAAAAATGGACGTGATTTTGCCCCGGACGTTGAAATTCGTCAACCTTGGAGCCTGTGAGCGTGAGTGTGTGAGCTTGTGAGCATGTAAAGATATATTTTTGAGAGTTTAAAGTTGATGAAGTACCCATGACCGTGGACTTAAGATTAATGATGTGACCTCAGAATATTAGGCGGGAAAGGGGAATGGTCATGAAAATTTTGTTTCTTAATGAGTTTAGGGCATGTTTAGTGAAAGTCATTTTGAATTCCGTTGTTACAAATTCCGTTTATTATAAATCATATTTACATTGAATCCTTAAATCCCTGAATTTTTTTATGAGAAAAACAACCTTTCATTTCAGTAACACTAGAAAATAATGGATACAATTGTGACCCAAAATCCACTAATTTTGAGAAGTAGATTACCCTTCAAATACAATAATGAAGCGTACATAGAATGCCGATAACTAAGGCTTAGAAAACATCGTATTTTAGATGATAAAATGAAAGGCATGTAGTGTAATGCAACCCCAAAACAAATCAAGTAGAAGATGTTGACATAGACTTAGAGTGACCAATACTATCAGATGATGATGTCTCATTGTCTAATCCTAAGGCTATCACATCTACAAACTACAAGACGCGTGGATCTACTACACTAGAATTTCTCCTCACACGCGGATTTGATTGACATGCAAATGTTGAAGCTAAAGCCTCTGCATAGGACGGCAGCACAAAGGACTTCTCCGGGCTTGGGAAAAACCCAAGTAGAGTGAAGAAAGGACGAAAAAATGTGATGGAGGCCTTGTACGCCTCCATCACTCAAGCTCAAACCGAACTAGTTTGGCTCCGCAAAATGTGTAGCAATCTCTGCAAGGATAAATAGTAGATTTGCAATGCAAACAAGACAAATTCAGCTCTTAAAGTTGGTATTATAAGCAAGGATCAAGTGAAGAACCATAAGAACACTTTGATGTCCTCGATACTCATTTCTAGACGAAATAGAACGGACAAAATTCCGCAAAACTACAATTTAGATGTGCATCTGCGAAGATTCAAATCATAATTCTCATTAGTTCAACTCACATACTTGCTAACTCCGCGAGGAATGTCCACAGATGGAGTAAAACTATTGAGCTTTGAAGCATTGTATACTGCTAATTGTAACTCATGAACAGCAGCAAGGCGGACTTGGTCCTTGCAAAATTGCACGCAATTACCTCCCACGGTAGGTGATCTCTTACCTGGCTGAACTTGCACAAACTCAGTCTTTTGTTTCTCATAACCGTCTATTCCCCACATACAAAGTTGCAGGCATGACAAAGTGTCACAAGAAAACCTTAGCAGACCATGACACAACTAAAACTTACTTCCGTGCACGAAGATACTAAATAATCTGCCAACCGGAAGGATTTATAAAAAAAGGTAATGAATATCTAGTTTGTTTATTACTAAAATCCCTTTATGGATGAAAACAATCCTGTAGAACTTGGTACCATAAAATAGACTCTTATTTACTTTCTATTGGTTTTGAAAGATGTAATGCAAATGGCAATGTGTATTACAAGAAAATACAAAATATATTTATTACTTTAGCACTTTATGTTGATGATTTATTTATTTTCACAAATGATCCAAAAGGTTGATTGATTGAAGTGAAAAATATGTTGGAGTGTAAACCTGTTGGACAAAAGCTTATTCCTTTTCCAACTACACCTTCAACAAATGACAATTTAAATAACCATTCTAGCACTTTTCCTTATAAAGAAGCTGTTGGTAGTTTGGTATTTGCTATGACTTGTACAAGACCCGATCTTTGTTATGCAGTAATGCGAGTTTCTCAACACTTACAAAATCCATTAGAGATTCATTGGACTGCCGTTAAAAGGATCTTTTGTTATTTGAAAGGAACTCAACACTATGGCATTTTATACAGAGGAGATGGAACATTGTCTAAATTAACTCTAACATCTTATTCAGATGTTGATTGGGCAGGAGATTTATCTGATAGAAAATCTATTTCTGGCTATTTATTTCTACTTGCAAATGGGGTTGTAAGTTGGGCAAGCAAGAAACAAACTACTATAGCATTATCTACAACTGAAGCAAAATACATAGCGACTACCTTAGCGGCAAAAGAAGCAATATGATTAAGGCGACTCCTTATAGATCTTGGAGAAAATCAAGACTCTCCAACTACAATTCATTGCGACAACCAAAGTGCAATAGCCTTGAGTGAAAACCCCAAGTTTCACTCTAAGTCTAAGCACATCAAAATGCAATTTCATTATATTTGTGATCAAATACATAGTATTGAACTTAAATTAGAGTATTGTAGCACAGAACATATGTATGCAAATTATTTTACAAAAGCTTTAGGAAAAGAAAAGCACATGTATTGTGTGCAGAATTATGGTATAGTAGATGAGCATAGTATTAAGACTGTTTAGTTTCAGGGGGAGTGTTAAGGATATTGAAACTCACAGTCATGAGTCATAAGTATCAAGGGTCACAACCCTTGATCTAATTAATGTCTTCTTGTATAAAAAGGCTTATTGCCTATTCTAATATGTTATTATCATTTTACTCTAGTACTTGTATATTTCTATTCTTATCAATTTGGGGCATTGGAAAATGCCAAGCCAACAATTCTTGTTCTATGACCCTGCAGCTTGCTCTTCACTTGCACAAATATTGCATTAGAAACATCATTCGCAATCTCAACTACAAAACAAAACAGATAGAGGCGGCACGATCAAAAAGAGAGCTTGCATAGAAACATACATCATCCCCTCAAACATTATAGATCTGAACGGTCAAATCTTCCATTCCAATGACAACAATGTTGCTATCTAACGGATGAAAGGCAAGACATGCAACCGCTAGCAGTGGTGGCATAAATGTTGTCCCAACCTGAGATAAACATCACTAGAATAAACCTCAAATTGGAATTTTTTAGGCACCCAAATAGAAAACATTAAATCCAAATACTGTTACAAAGATTTTGAATAAGGCTTACATCGCAATATTTGTTGACCGTGTTGCACGTCCTTGAGCAACACGAGATTGAAATGGAGAGCAAGAGATATGGCTACCTTGATTGGAGAACTATAAGCTTCAGATGATATCTTTTTCAGCAAGCTTCTGAGATACACACGCATTGGGTTGCAACATCGGCTACAATTGGTATGCAAACATTTATATTCAAATCACTCAGTTTTATTATCTAAATATATTGCTCTTTTGGGTTGCTTATGTTTCTTCCCTTTTATTTTCAGTATCTCCCAACTGGGTTTATCAATCAACACGGTGATAAACTAGAAGATTTGGTAATTTTGTGAACTTAGTCATCTACCAAGACATGGAGGGTGCGACTGTGTTTCTTTAAGAAGCCTCATGGATCTTTAGAGGCAAAAAAAATTGGGGGATGGAATGACTTCATTGTGGATAATGAACTCAAGAGAGGAGACTCATTGATATTCATTTTCAACGTTGAGACAACTTGTTTCCAGGTTTACATCTTCTGGACAGGTCAAAGGTGACCAGATCTTAATTCAAAGGGCTAGGACTTATCCAATTCAACATTACTTTGAATAGGTCTTAATATAGTATATGTATGTTCCCTAATGGTTTCATCTTACAAAGTGACCACGGTAGACTAATGTAGGAAATAGCTGTGATTTGCAACATCTTACGAAGTTACAAGTTATTTTGAGACAAAACAAAATGCCTAATATTTCTAAACACAAAGAATATCAAGTATTTTGTTTTGTCTCATGACTCTCATCAAAAAGCCCTAACAACCATAATTGAAGAAACAAATTGAAAACAAAGAGCTAAGACCCAATATTAACCAGTTTCAATAATCAAGATTTAGTCTTGGTTTGTTTTTGAATCCAATTGCAAACTAACAAGACAATAGGGTGATTGCAAGAAACACTTGTCCTATTTGTTGCGTTTTTGGTTTATAGACTTTTTATACTTTTTGTACTACGAGTCACCTTCAGTACTATCGGGGGCATAGAACATGAAATTTGAATAGTCAAGTAGATTTGAAATCTACTATTCTGACAACGCGTGATGTTTATCATTGGAAGATAAGGGTGGATGACAATATTTAATTTGCAATAAAAAAGATAGTATACATTGACAAATTAGACGCACTATAGGTTACCAACCAGTACTATTGAGTCTTTTGTATACCCTGAAGTACTATTTTTTGCCCTAGACTAAGATTTAAGCGAGAAAATGAGAGTTCTACATTTTTATTTTTTTAAATTAGAAAATGCACTTGAAAAATTTATTTTAAAAGTGTCCATTGTTGCCAACTAAGAATAAAGAAGGAAGATCAAAGCCATAGCTAGAAGACCATTTTTAATTCAACATAAATACAACCTGAATATAGCACACTTTAGGGAATGCAAAACACACTTGGAACAGGTTTTTGAAAATCCCTCTCCTGAAAAGGTGTATTTCTATTAGAAGAGTTAGCCTAACAAATTTGATGATGTAACTCTTCAAAAAAGGTACTCGATAGTACTAAAACCCACCAAAAACACATGTGTGACATATATTCAAAATTCAATTTCACCTACTGATTTAATTTTTAAAAATTGAAATAATTCAAGTACTCTTCCTACTACTAAAGGAAGCTTACCAATGAATTTCTTGTTCATCCAATTGTTTTTGCAATACTTATGGTACAAAACAACTTCGTTTGTGAGCGTGTGACGCAAAATAGGACAAGTGTTTCTTGCAATTGTCCAATACTCAATACGCAAATCCCTCTTCATTAACTCAAAAAATTAGTATATTTGCTCAAAAGAAAATCAGCTAACCACGTAAAACAAATAGATGGTGTACAAGGTCATCAGACATAGATTGAAGGTCATTGGGCGTATTCTTGTAATGTGAGGCAACATATGACACCATCATTGTCTGTCATCCTCTAACCACAATCAAGTAGGTAAATTTAAAAAATGCAATAACAGTAAATCATAATATTGCCAGACTAATTTCGTACACCAAACTGATTAGTTTTCATCACTGAGGTACAATGAAGCCTAAAAAGAAAGATGTAATAACTACAAAAACCTTTCACTTTCCTTATAATAGGAAAAACAGAGCATTACGATTTACATAGCACAACTCACATTCTTGAGGACATGGTAGTATATAAACACCAAAGTAAAACATCAGAATACTCACAAAAAATAATTACCCTGCTTCTGCAATTGCTTGATGAGTTTCAATGACAAATATCTCCCAGCATCTTCATAATTATAGCACAATATTGAAGAAAAGTTGTTAGGACATGGATAACTCGTATAATAGATGATCAGTACTGAACTTGTAAAAAAACAAGGAAAGACTACTGCTATAGCAAATGTTACAATTTCTTCCAACAATTTCAAAAGCAAGAAACACATTTGATATTGAAATTAATGGCAACATCCATCACAAAGCTACTTTAACATTTTCTTCTACTACGAGTGTGAATGAAGCGTTGAAAAAAGTTTTGGAACTTCATAGGCTGTCTATATGACTTATAGACCGACACGTGAACAAAAGAAGACCAAATAGGGGGGCCAAGAAGGTTCTTTGCGAGGGAAGCCGCATCTCGCAAGCCCTCCAACAGATGAGCAATGCCACATTTATCAATGAGAAGGTGCTGACGGAGTGTTTGAATGAGATTTCGCAAGCGCTCATGTCCACCAATGTCCAATTCAAGATGATCAACACCATGCAATCACTAGTAGAAAAAAGGCTATCAATGACTATTGTTTATGACTGCATAACCAGTCATTTAGAACACTTATGACCACAGAATGACTGAACCTGGATTTTGGGCTCAGAGTCATAGAGGACAAGTAATTACGGACAAACTAGTCATTTATACCATGAGTATTCTTTTTCATCCTATGCTGATGTGGAACTTCATTAGGGTGTAATTATATGGGGCACCTCCAATGGCGCCTTGCCACATGGTTGTAGATCTAGCATGCTAAGTTGGCGGATTTTTATTGGTTGGTTTTGGAGTGATCCTATTTGATGTCAAAGGAATTTTAAACTAAGGTGGGAAATATTCAATCCCCTACCAGTCATTATGTAGGTTGTTATAGTCATTATGTAGGCTGCTGTAGTCATTTCCAAGTGATTTCTAAGTTGAGCGTAGTAATTAACAAAGTCATGAATGTGTGCTCAGGGAATCATTCTTCAAAATGGTGACTAGTGTACCTAGTCATGCAATCATTGTGTAGTTGGATAAGAGTACAACCTAAACTCCAACATATGACTCTTAAAAATGGTAGAAATAGTAACATTGGAATCATATATAATATTCATTACAAAAATGACTAGTTTGGTCACAATACAAGAATAAATTACTACATTTGCATTAGAACTATACTATGGTTGCACTATGATTACATTGTTACTACACTATGATTATACTATAACTGCACTATGTCAAAATCTGAATTGTCTGAATTGCCTGAACTACCTGAATTGTCTGAGTTGCTTGAGTTGCTTGAGTTGCCTAAGTGACCTAAATTGCTTGAACTACCTAAATTGCCTAAACTACCTAAATTAGAAAACAACAAACAACTAAGACAACAACAAACAATTAAGACAACAAATAACAACAAACAAATAACAAACAATAGAAAGCACTCAAGAAAATATAAATTGTTACATCCAAGAGGTGGAGGCTGACCTAAACCTTCATTAAGAAGCAAGAGGAAAAAATGAAAAGAAGTTGATGAGCAAGAAGCAAGAAGCAAGAAGGAAACAAAAACAAGAAGAAAAAGTCAAAAGAGGTTGATGAATAAGAAGCAAGTAGGAGGCAAAAGCAAGAGGGAAACATGAGAAAAGATGAAGCTTGAAGGAGGAGGCAAAAACAAGAGGAAAACATGACAAGAGGTGAAGCTTGAAGAAGAAGGCAAACTTAATAGGTGGTAGCTAACCTAAACCTAAATTCTGAATGAGAGGCAAAATCTTTGTTGTTCATCTTTAATAACTATAGCTATAATGTGTGTTTGCCACGTTACATATCTTATGACTATAGAAAGACAGAACAAAGACTAATTAATGACTACTCAATGATTGCACTATAATCAATTATTAATTAATGATTAATCAATAACCAATAAATGACTAGTAACTAACATGCAATTACAACATGCCACATGTCAACTTGCATAGTTCTAAGTAGAAAGGCAGTTGACCTAAAATGTGGTGGCTGACCTAAAATCTAAGCCATCCATTTGTTATCAAAAAAGGCCTTATTTGTTAAATTGAGACAAATGGTTGTCTCATTTTAATACCCTCCTGTATTCAGAATTAAAAAGCTTTCATTAAATTGAGACTATTCAATAAATTGAGAATTTTCAACGTCAAAATGCAAGTTTACTTGACTTGTTATGGTTTGGAAATATAGACAGAATCCAATATAAACAATGTCATTTATTTTCATTCAAGAAATAACAAGAAATGAACCAAAATATCATCAAATGTAACATATCTTTAGATTGAGACTTGCATGTCTTAAGTGACAAATAGTCTTTACACTGTTGGTACACAATCTTTCACATGAAAAAAATAGGTAGATAAAAAAAAATCAAAATGAATGCATTGGATTAAAAATATAGTAAAGTAATAATATGGAAAAAACTATTAATAGTAAAACATTAGACATAGTCCCACACTACCATATAATAAGAAGTCTACTTATAAAACTACTAAACTATTCATCTTTGCACCATCTATTCATCATTGTTTTGATCATTACCAAAGGCTGCTATTGTTGCTTTGATGATGTCGATTTGTTGCTTTGGAATTGCTACCCTTGGGCCTGAAGTTCTTTCTCGAACACGAGGCTTCCAAGTTGTCATGATACAATCAGTATTTGACCACGTTAGAAATATCACTCGATCTTCGCGCCACACGTTCCCTTTCTTTGTGTCCCATCCATCATATGTCTCCATATTAATGGATCGTTCTGTAGCTGGAGTCCAATACTGAATCTCAATCATATGCATATGGCTTGGATCTGGATTTGGATTACTAATGGCTCTAGCAAGCCAGAATGGCTTTGGATCATCATTAGCTGGGCACACCACAACAAAATAGCCAGCAAATGTATCACGATTAACACGGAATGAAGGATGTGGACGATCACGCCTACGTCCAACAAAGGGTGCATCCTCTGCATCTTCTTCAGGCAATGTACCATCCATTTGTCTAAGATCTGCTTCATTTTCTTCATTGATTCTTGAAGTTGGCCAAAACCCTTGCAACAATCTCGCACATGGTTCAAGGGGTGCATCGAGAGCAGTGCGCACACCTTTCCAGTTCTCTCTTATAGGACCATTCTTCCTCCTAAACTCTCCAGATTGCTCATCATGAGCCATTCCGCTCCATTGTGCAATGAATCCATTTAAACCCCGCTTGATCTCATTCAAAGATTTCATGTCTAACTTGGGGAATCAGAGGTGGTGGATCATCCCTTGGCACCTTAGGAAGCCCATCCTCAGTCTCCGACCACAAGCGAATTCCGTTGCCGTGATCTGGTAACCAATCCCTATCTGTACACAGATTCTTGTACTCCATCAAAGGCCATCCACTAGAATGCATGTGAAATTTGAATTGTTGGGATCTAGAATGCCCTTCTAAAAAATCTCCGCCTGTGCCCAAGTACCCCTGCACAAATCTCTTGAAATCAGGAACTTCCCCAATCAAATGGGGAATGACAGGGTGCTTTTCACAATCCATGAAGGATTTCATTAGTCTTGGAAGTGTGGGATAGTTGTTCGTCTTCAACAAACTACTCCAACAACCAAAAAGAGCATCGATGTCTTCATGAGTATGGCCAACAATGAGGAAGTTGATGTACACTTCTTTGAAAATGCCTTTGTATACCAGAAGTGAACAAAATGCAAAAACCCATCTGTTTTTGTTGTCTCCAGATGCATTATCAAGTTGCAAAGTCAATATTGGTGGCAAAGAATGAGCCGGTATTACTCCTTCTGGAGGTGGAAGGAGGGAGTCCAAGCAAATGTTCGAGCCGTCCAAAAGAGCCTTAGTTAATGTGGATTGGGTCCCTTCTTCAGAAAATAACTTGCGCGATGAATTCTTAGACTCTTCTTCGAGATCTCACAACAACTTCGCAATAGAGCCAATGGTATGATTGGAGTCCGTTGGAAAAATGTCAAGCCCGTAGTGTGCATACCGAACGTCCCCATGTCCATGGGCTATCATACCCGTAACAACAACCGGCATTTTCATAAAGGAATTGGTGGCTTTAGTCTTGTGCGAGTAGTGAGGTGAAGCAGTCTTCGAGTGATCCATTTTATCATGGATGATAGTTAGCATCTTCTTAGGAAATGCTTCGGAAATGTATCGGTTTCCATAATACAAATCTCTATGGGCCCTTTGTCCAACAAGGTGCATATCTAGCATTTTCGACCACTTTTCTTGTGCATATGAAAGTGGAGTACATGCACACCTCAATTGCTTATATTGATCACACAAACCACATCGAGCAAAAGTGTCACCACGAGCTTTGGGGGCAAATTATGGGAAAGAAGCCCATCGAATGTTGCTCAAGCCACTAGAAGAAATGGGCGGCAAACTCAATGTAGCATTGGCTTCATTGAGTTTTGGTAGTTGTGCACTCCATTGAAACGCTGATGGCAAAACCATAGCAGGAACTTTCTCCCCTGACTCTAGTGTCCTCGTTTTGTGTGGCATTCTGTCAGCATCAAACACAAGGATTGTTCTTAGCGTGGCAGTAGCTTGTAAGGTATGCATCCGTGGTTTCTTGGATCCAAAATTCCCATGCTCCTCCGCTTTCTTGCCAGTTTTTGCCATATCCTTGTACCTATAGAAAGTGGCTTTAGAAATACCATGAATTGTCCACCATGCAGTGGGACAAACATTTCTTCCCTTCAAAGTGATCCACTCCTTTCCTGAATTATCTTTATGGACTTGACCATGCACGTCAAGAATACATTTTTTCCGAGCATACACTTCGTCATGTACATGAAGTTGAGTTCAAAGGGCTTGAATTTGCCCATGTGGAAAAGGTTGCAAGCAATTACTGCTGCAATAAGTTCTGGTGGAGACTTTAGTGATTGCTTGAACGGTGAGAAGAGACTCTTTCTTTGGAGAGACATCAGGCTCAACCCTTTTCCTAGAGGTTTCATAGCATCGAACCCCTTTACGAGCTTTTTGATTAAGTGCTTTCATGGCCATATTGTAAATATCTGTTTGGTCATGATCATACAAACTGACACCGTCAAGAAACACTCGTGTAATGTGCCACGAGTGCATCAACCACATCCATGCGCTTGGTACTTCCTCTTTGCACAAAGACTGTGCAATTTGCACTGCAACTCGATCGTCACCAAGAGGCTTTCCATCCATGTCGATGACAAGTGTTGGATCAACGTTCTGACAAACTCCATGTGCGACATCAATTCCCGCTTCATTTTGCAAAGTGACGCAACGAGTATTCCACTTTGCACGAGGAATTCCATCACACTGTGCAATACCAGGAGGCATTGCATGCACTGGCTTCGCAAAATCATGTGGCCCATGAATATCCATGCTGCAAGGAAGACAAAAAATTTGAGAAATAGAATCATGCATTCCCAAATGAAATTTCATATTCCAAAAGTAAATGCAAAACGATTCTACGCATAGATTTTCCGTACATTACAGTTACCCTCGACTCGACAATACTAGTATAACGACATTCCATCGATTCCTCCAAAATCATAAGTCACACTCAATTCAAATATATATATCATTGAAATAAGAAGACAATTCCACAAAAGTTGTTCGGTACCATTGGTCTTTTCAATTAAATATACCAGTATCCTCGAGTCGATGATAATCTCAAGAATATGGGATTGGAGATATTTTTAAAAACAACATATTTTAACAGTTTTGAAGCCTTCTTATGTAGAGGACAAAAAGATTTTTATCTTCACTATCTCACTGAAATATTTAGTTGTTAATCACTAACATGATCACCACACTCTAATATTATACACATATATCGTCGACTCGACGATATATAATCCTTACATATTTCTATTATTTGAGAATAGGTCTACATGATGAACATAAAATAGAGTCACTCAATAACTACTTACAGATAAAATAATGCATTACATTGTTGATAAAGTCACAGAAAACCACATCATTTTAATTTGTATCAAGATTAATATTTCCTGAGAAATTATTATCGTCGACTCGAGGATACTAATAATACTTGCAGATCAAAAATCAATTTCACTGATAGGTTTGAACAGTGAATAATAATAATAATAATAATAATCCGAAAAAATTAAAATAATATCATCGACTCGAGGATAGCTTGCAAAGCAAACAATTTCAGGATCATTTATTTGTCTTCTATCAATTATCATTGAGTCAACAATAGTCACCAGAATTTAGAACATATTGTAAGAAACCCTTCCGAAAAAATCGGCGTAAATATCGGATACTGCAGATGCTCATACTCGAATTATACAAACTATACGCGTACTGCACTAATTACAAAAACAAATCACAAACCTTCTTCTGAAACAGATCGGAAGTTGCAACAACAACGATGACAACCATGCTCGTCAACCACTTGAAAGACAATATCTTTCCACGCAACTGAGGCCAGCATGCACGTTCGTTTCTGTAGAACTAACCGCTTCAAACAATAACTCATGAAACAAAACAATGACAATTCAAGGAAACAAACGATCGGAGGCAGCTGAACATGCAAATGTAAACGTACAGAACTGTCCACTTCAAACAGAAGCTCATGGACAAAATCAATAATAATTTGAGTGAAGAAAATGTCGGAGCACTGTCTGAGAATGAAGGTCAATAGAGAAACACCTACAAGAATGAACGGTTGCGAAGGAAGCATTTAGTACCCATGCCGTGATGGTACACAGAGAAGGAAGGCTTTCTGACGAAAAAGGGCGCCAAAAATTAGCGCAGAGTTGACAATATTTGAATTCACTAAAAATGTGGAGTAAGTGGGCATGATTCCTTTGCCCTTATTCCTGTAAAAGTTGTTGCCAGCTAGAATTAGCGCTTTTGGTCAGCTTTTCGGCAAAAAGTGGGTGGCATGATTATACTACACCAAAATAAGTTTGGTCCTCTTTAATGTGCTGGCTACTTTCGCATTTCCATCAATTTAGTGCGGTATTCCAGTTCAAGAAATTCTAAAAATTTCTCTGTCTAGTCATTTCAAAAGTGAAATATATAGGCAACCCGGGTGGGTGGGAGGGACATCTTTATAACAAGGCCTTTCCTAAGCTTTTTATAAAAAGAAAAATCCTAGACTAATTAAGACAGGTACATACATAAAATAGCTTCTAAGATAGAGACATCTCACATCCATCTATCTTGCTATCCCAAACCTCACATCAAAGTCTTACAACCTCTTATAGAAGTCACATCAAACTGATAAGATGGCTCAAGTGAAAAATCTTTTTAGAACAACCAAACTCATGGTGGTACAGTTTCCAGTTAACTACAATGTCACATCTCCTAAGCTTACTTTAGACTACATATGTAATATACTAAAGCCTATAACCAATAGGAATTAGTATCCCAAATAACAATTGTGCCTCCAAAAACTATGGATAGAGTATTTTGCAGATTGGTAAATTAACCCAAGAGGCTGTAAACCTCACCTGCACCCATGCAATCCAACGAACAAAAAGTTAGTTAGAGAACGTATGTCAGGTGTCTTCAGCTCACAGCAGCGTGTTATAGCAATCACAAGAAGAAAAAGCACCATGCAAAATCTCATTAACAATTCACATAAGAAAATGGGGCAATCATATTAGTCTCAAAAACTTGCAGATCAACATCAATCACATAAGGCAAAGAACAGAGGACCTGAGAGGATGCCATCTGTGCTTGCTTTCTCTCCACACACCCTAACTTCCTCTAAATCCAATGCAGAAAGTAAATACCACCCAAAAAGTGAGAGGGTTCATCCATGGTTCAGGCCCTCTATTTATACTATGAGCTTCAAGTTAGGGCATAGAGCCACCATAACCAGAAAAAACCCTAGTTCTTAAGAAAAGAGGGGGAAAAACCACCAACTCGATTCAAATTAGGTCATTTATGCCAGACGTTACTTCCTTGGAGAACTAAAACCCACTAACATGACTACTTAACTAGTTGTCATGGAATGGTAATTAAAATACTTAGTATCTCTGGCATGGAGAGAATTGCTCAAAAACCATGGCCAATAGTGACTTTAGAAGGGACAAATTAGGCCACCTAAACTTGTACCATATCTATAAATCAACTTCAATCATAGTCTAATTTTCCAACTGATTGAATTTTGGTACCAATTTTCTACTTGTCATCCCTTCATAATTTAGAGAACAAGTATGTGGTGTTCCAGCTTCCTCTAATAAACCTAGAACATAGACATCTCCATCCAAGGCTAGGTAACAGAATTTATGCTATAAGGTTTTAGTAACATCCAAATTGTGGCTAAATTAATTTTCAACATTTTCTAATCTAGAGGGTAAAAGAAGGGAAGGGTGGGAGGGGCCTTATAAAATAGTAACTTGGATATGTAATTAACATATTTTACCATCCAAGTTTGCTGAAATATAAGTAACTAGTTCTAAGAATAGAAAACTACTTACTTTTATTTGAAAAAACATGAATATTTACTTGTCATGATTTTAGCAAAATATAAAGGGGACATTTAACATTCTCCTTTACTTTATCAAAAATTGATATGCAACTAGACTAAAACTAGAGCTTTGAGTGAATTACTCCAAAGAATTTTTTAAAACCTTTAAGCATGTTAAACAAATTGTTTAAAATTGATTGGTTACAAAATAGACAACCATACAAATTTAAAAAAAACAAAACCATGGCTACATAACCTCCATGATTACATTTACTTATAAAGGGGCTATTCAACTTCCACCCTTACATTATCAAAATAGATTGCAACTAGACTTAGGGTTTAGGGTTTAGGGTTCAGGATATAATGGGAAAACATTGTCCATTATAAAATATTAAGCTTTAGGGTTCAGGGTTTCATTCGAAGTATATTAATGAATTTAAACATTTGATTGAAGAAGAAATACAATGCTTTGAATTGACAATAATTGAGTAAACCCTAAATATATGCAAATATGAAATGCAACAGCATTGCTATAAATCTCAAATTCAATCAAGAATGATATATAAAAATAAACTGATGCATACAAAAGTTTTAGAACATTTTTTAGGAAGAATGACATTTTTCAAGTTGATGTACATACGTGGAACTTCTTCATGAAAATGTTTGAAACACTCTAAACCGTATAGCATTTATAATAAGGCTTTCTAACCGCAATACCGACTACATCATGCCAAATATCAGAAGAAATCTCTTTAGGCAATGTTGAAGTAATGAATGCATTATTTTATATAAAATTAGAAATCACTATGACAAAGTATATAAAGTTCTTCATTCATTTTCTCCATAAATTTCTATTTATTTTAGTGTGTTTTTGAACAAAGTAACCAACGACGCTAGGGTCCGAGCGTGGAGCGGTGAGCTTGTGAGCTGTGAGCCTAAAAATTGCGAGCGGTGAGTTTGAAATAACCTTTTCTTGGAAAATTTATACAAATATTTTGTAGGAGTGACGGATTTCTCCAAAAATTCAACCAAAATTTAGGATTTATAGTTCACTTTGGTACCTATGACCGCGTCTCCTATAACCGTGGATGTAGGGTAAGGGTGATTTTGTGGAGTCAACTAAAACTTCTGGGTATGCATTCCAAATTTCGATACTCTGTAGTAAAGACCTTTCCAATGAGCATCCTGGCTTTGTAAATAACAAAGATTTACGTAATTTCACTAGAAATTATTCTACAGAAAATTGGGTGGAATAGAAATGTCTGACTCAGAAAAGTAGACCCAAAAAATGATAGGGAATATTGGATGTACTCCCCAAAAAGTCAATTTTGGTAAATGAGGACTGTGACATCATAATTTCACCTGTAGCACACGTTCAAGATTCAAACATGAATATACTACCCTCCAAGAAATTACTCACTTCTATTCTGAAATCAAAATGATCCCAGCTCGAACTAGAAGTAGCTTCAACTCATTAAAGCTATAACTTGGTGCATGAATGAACTTGTCATCATGAATGTCCATTTTGCAAAAGTACCTATACAAATAGTATAAGTGCTTACAGTTGACGTATTGTGCTCGGCCTCCAATAGCAGATCCCACCATATTGACAAAATCAGGACATGTGCACGAAGGGAATGTACCCACAGTAACTCGATACACATTTTCCTTGGACTCCACTCCGGTCTGGAGCACCACTATTGCACCAAGTCCAGGAAGAGGGACAAGGGTCACTCCTAGAATTTCCCCTTTAACATTTCGAGCACTCTCCCACTTATTCCGATGCTCAACAGTTGGAGGATTTGCGAGTCTTTTAATGGCGCGGTTGTTCCTCACGGTTGGATGTGCATCTGGATTTGGTGGACATGGTTGGGTGAAAAAGACTGGCTCAAAAACTCTTGACATGGCAAAAAGGTCTTTGGGCAACAAGGTAGGCCGTTCTTGAAGACAAAACCCGACATGCTGTAACAATAAAGTTTCTTCGCGATTCAAATTTGTCCCTGCCAATACTGGCCAAACTTCAGGTACCTCAGGCCTATCAATGATCCACTTCCGTTTTGTACCTTTTACACAGTGTTCAATATCATCCCAACAAAACCAAAAATCCACCACCACTGGGCGCTTTGTTCCATACTCTTCTTTCCTACCACGATATGTAGGAGCAGGGGTTCCCTTTCCACCCTTCGCAATTCGGGAGGTACACTTGATGTTTGATGTTTGTTGTTGAGCCCAACATTTTGCATTTGACTTGTGGCTGATTCTAGCAATGTGCCACTTGGATGTATCGCAGTCACTTTCGCATGCTACTGTCACGTACTTAGAATTATTGACTTCACTACAATTTAAGGTGCCTTGCATTGATTCCTCTACCACCTTTGTAGACCTTGTTTTCACTCGAGGTTGCGAGAAGTTTATTTTGTCTGGTCTATGTGAATCTCCTACATCACCAATAGGAACGTCGAGGCTCTTCTTTGTGCTCCCAAATATTTCTTCTCCTTCTAGATGGGGTACTCGAGATCCTATGCCATGACCTTCAGGCAAGAAATTCAATGCCTCTGCTATTTTCTTGGGACACCTAGTGCGCCTAGCCACTCTCAACTTCAATTCACTCTTAGATGGTCCTGACCCAGATGTGTGCCCTCTAAGGTAAGCTCGGTAGTTTGTCATTTGCATCCAAGCCCGAATGCTGTCATCACAAGTGGCGTCGAATAAACTGTTTCCTTTCTTCCCCGACATTTGAAGCCACTTGTTATGTACAGTTTCGGACAAATTGCAAGAAGGCATGTCCGCCATCTCTTGTAAAGTAAGCCCCTAAAATACAACCGTCACCAAATGCAATTAAGATAAATCTCAAGTTACTAGTACCATGCCATTTATATTTCAAATTGCTTCATAAATTGGCAAGAATTAAAGGCATCTATCAACTCTACAAATGTACTATTGAAAGGAAACTAAGGAAGACTTCATTTAAATTTGGTTTTAGGGACTACTAGCAACTAAAAACAAGAAATTGAAAACACTGTACAAGCATCCATACATGGAATAATTTCTACATTAGACCTGCATAATCAAATTCTATTTCAACAAATAGAAGGCAATTGAATTTGTCGACTCCTCACGTTTTAAAAAAAAAGAAATACACAATGCAAAATAAAAACAATTCCATTGAAATTGGAAGCTTTAGGGTTTTCAACAATTTCCAGAATGCAAGCTTCTAGGATGTGAGTGTTTAAAATCATGTCACATTTGCATCCGTCGGATCCGACGGATGCATATTTTATTGGAACAAATATTTTCAGGGTTATCTTCTCCAATTTATAACCTTTCTGTACAAAGTTAAAAAAAAAAATCTCTATCAAAACATTTAACTCAAGAGGCTTAAGTCATAATTTGGAAAACAAAATTGTGTATATAGTTCGAATTTGTAGATGCCTACTTCACTGAAAATAGGAAAAAAATCCACGTCAAATAAAATGAACGTACCATTGTCATGAAACCTCCCCACTGTAAATAACGAAAATGCCAAAATGCTAGCCAATGCTCCAAATGATGAAGTGCGTCCTCTGTTGTTGCTCCAGATGATAGCCACCATGATCGGATTGCAAGATAGCGAACCTCCGCTTCATCCAAAGTCTTGGATTCTTTATATTGCTTGCATAATGCAATATGTTGTTGCTGTAATGCTTGCTTGATGTGTTTTTGGGTGTGCTTCATAAGAGAATTACTCCAATGCAATAAACATGTCCTCTCCCGATTCGGCATGACATCATTTGCACAACCACTACCATATACAATGCGAACTGCATTCCAATTGGCTATTGCACTATCCGCCATGGATCCCTTAAAATATGGGTTGGCCACTCCATGTTTCTCCATCACAGCATTCAAGGACCTCCAAAATTGTACTTGAATCTCCGTATCTTCTGATTGCATATCACAAATTGCAATGGTCATAACCTTCTTGTACTGTGAGTCATACACGTGGCATGCCATGGTGGTCCAGTCCTTCACGCGCTTCACGTGGTCAAACATCATCCACGCATTCTCTAGATCACCTTGCGGTTGCATCCGCTTTACTAAGTTCACTCCACTTCCGGGCCCGTCTGTGAGCATCTTGAAGAGGTAGACTTTTTCTTTGCCTTGGCCTGGGAAGACACTGTCATGTATGAACTCGAACTTTGAGTCCTTCTTCATGGCCATAATGTTGTCAATGGTCCCTCCTTGATTGTTGGAGCGAAAAGAAGAGATAATATTCCGTATACTAGGACTACTTAGCGATTGAAAGCGCTCCATGACCTCTTCCATTTCATCTCCCTTTAAGATCTTCTTCTCTCCTTCTCCATGGTGAAAAAGGTAGTTCGTAAGGAAGTCTTTGCTAGCAGATAGGGCTATGGCCGAGTTCGTGGCTGATGGGGTTTTAGAGACTTGTTCTGCTATGAGTTTCGTAATCTCTTTCGCGGAATCTCTATACACACCTTTTGCTACTGGATGGGAGTGATTTCCTAGATGAATTGCTGCCCTACTCATATTAGGGTTATCACTGTAGTAGTAGTACATTCTTGCATCACAGGAACTAAGGCATTTAGGTATTGTTTTGCAGACTTTGCAGAGCAGTTTGCAAGTTTGTGGTGGCACAACTCCTACAACAAAAGGAAATACTGTAGACCCTATCCATTCTGTTTCATTTTTCTTGGAAGTCCTAGACAAGTACTCGAAGGTAGGATTTTCACAAACAAGGTGGCTAGCACATAACGACTTACGGAACTTGAGATGATCAGAGTTGTGGATGTTTGTTGTTACTAGCTTGCACCACGCGTGTCCATCGTGGCGCTTTTCCATTCCCTCCAAGTTCTTTGCTACAGATGAAGAAGAAGAGGCTCGAGAAGGCGGCAATTCGAAGATGACCTCTCCGTCATAAGTAGGTGGCAAATACTCCACTTGGTGGTGCGTCACACCGCTGATGTCTATTGTAGAAAGTTCATTTCGGGAACGGTGAAGACCAGAAAGACCCTTCAAGCATATCATTATACTTGTTGAAGTGGCTGTGCTAAGACGGGAATCTAGGCGTGAGAAGATAGGTTGCTCACAAGGACTAGTACATGAATTATGTAGTGATTGTCCTAGTGTAATGTCAGTAGATTCAACTTTGACTACGGAAGTGTTAGGTGAAAGGTGCAAGGAAGGGGACTTGCCTTCTGAATCACTAGACAGTTCTACAATAGTCTCTAACATCTTTGCCTTTGCTTGCGACAAAATATCATTTTGTCCAAACACTGGAAAACATCCTGTAGGCGTATTCGGGTTGGTAGCTTGAGGTATACAAGGTCTATTCACTGTAGAATTATTGGACTCGTGGCTTGCTACCTCAGTGGTCAAAGCTAGCATAGAAAGAGGAAGCCCGTAAGCTCTATAGTTCCCAAGACCTAGATACCAACAATGACCTTCATCGGAGAGAGATTTTGGAACTGGTATTGATTGAACTAATTCACCAGAATCAGAAAAACGCTCTTCCTCGACATAGATAGAAGACTGTGCAAATTTGAATCGAACATGGAGCAAGTGGCTGGAAACAATCGCCCAACCGTCTACATCAAGTGGAAACACAAGAGGTACTTCGTGACCATCTACCCGAATGCTTGCCATATTGCTCCCAATACAAAATTAGAAAGAAACAAATATACACAGAACTCTTCGGAGTTGAAAACAAATGTAGGACTCATATTAGAATGTCTAAGGTCCGTTGATGAATAATAAATGATCATACATGAACTGAGTGTGCTTCATATGTTTTAGTTATTAAAAAAATGTCGGCATATAGGATTTTAGGGGTGCAGGGGATTAGGCTACGAAATAATATTTGGCTTGCCGTCACATTTAAAAAAAAAATTAATGTGTACAATGACTGCCCTATACTTTTCCTAATATTAAGAGGTCATTGGTAGGGCCGTCTTTTTTTCAAGGATTTGGTCCGTTCTAGAAAATAAATTACCCAACCTCTTCGACATTTAATACTACCCTACACGTTTGCGAATAGTACATTGTCAGTGCTCGAACTATCATTTTTTTGAATATAAGAATTAGGGTAGCATAGGAATTCCCTTCTCAAATGAATTTAGCAAAGCATGGGGATTGAATGTGTCAGAAATCCTTTGGCACACTTCGTCATTATTGCAGTGCGGCCCCCTCGAAAACGGCTCCCTCAAACTTCAATGTATAGAATTTTTGTTGGAATTTGACGTCGGCGGCATATAAAACCTTGGGCAGTGTGACCTTCAAGTGGGATGAAATGCCAGCGCCGAAATCAGAAGTTATGAGATACAGATTCATTTCGAACGAAGCGGTTTAGGTGATGTATATAAAGAGCAACTGAGAGGGAAGCTCTCATTTCAGACCCTTTTTTGTATCGTGTGCGACGGTGGTCCTTTGGTTCAATCTTTCCGTTTTCCTGTTAGGTGATGCGTTTAGAGATATTGAGTGGACCATTAGACATTCAGGAGCACAAAAAAGGGCGTAGAAAACGTAGGCCGTTGTATTTTTCTTCTTCTAAGGCTTTAAAGAGAGCAAGAATGGTTCGCTCCAAGAAGACAGGGAACAAGAGAGTTTTAGGTGACAATACTCAATCACAGAAGTCACAGTCCTTTGAGGGAGGAGAAGGAGAGCAGCATGAAGTTGGTGATGTCCAAAGGCAAGAAGGAGAGCAGGACAAGAACCCAAATGCGAAGCAAGCGGAAGAGGAAGTTCCAATAACACAACAAACATCAATTGTAAGTTTGTAGTTTGAATTCTTTCAGTAAAAGATTTTTCTTCAATTTGCAGTTCCGAGTACTTCGAATTTGTCGAGTTTTCAAAGTGAATTCTTGGCAGGAGTATGTTCATTGCTAAGCAAGGTTTGTAGTTATTTCAAGGTAGGATAGTTAGAAATATATTTCAAGATGTTTCACTTCTCCAAAATTCAATTTCAAGCGATAGATGCTCATTTTCTAAATTCCAAATGAGTTATGCATGAGCAGATGATTAATTTTAAGAGCTACATATGTACATAAAGAGTTGAATCAAAATCTCGAAACCATCCACATGTTCACACTATATACAGATATATCCTTACAATTTGTTATATACCTATATATTTCTCATCGCTAGGTCGAGCCGGATGGCTGAAGCATGCCTCTGCCACATTAGAGTCTTTAACCAAGTAACAGCTAGGCTTGTTCAATTCAACTGCGAAACCTGTAAAATTTATTGAAACATCTAGTTGTATATGTATCCTTCACGGATGGAGGAGGCGAAAGCACATCAAACACGTGTGCATAGTTAATTACTTCAATCTAGAGCTGAACTAGTGAACTCAGCCATTTGGCTATTACATGTCTTGTCAACAATGCTCGGCAGGGATGAGTTGATCCGCCCAGGCTGGCGCAAATGAAGGGCTGCTGTGCTTCCTTTTCTTGCCTTGAATCCACTGCCTTGAATCCACTGCTCGTCCATTATTTAATTTTCATGGATTCTCGTCGTAGCGAATCTCTGGTCCAATACAACCTCTGTTGTAAAGGGCGGGTACGCGTTCATTTGGGATGATTCCTGGGGTCTACATTCCTTCGCTCTTTGAATTTGTGAATCAAGCGCACGCTGGATCAGGGGTCATCGGTGCCATGTATGCAGATTCCAGTCATGTCGATGCACAGGGCGATGCTTGCCGTAAAAAATTTGTTTTGTAAAATATTTCACGCAAACAAGGATCCACTGAAAGTCAAGTTACGAAGTTTATTTTTGGCTTTCTCTTGCTGGCCAAGGGAGGCCAAGTAGCCTGCACGCCAAACCAAAATCAAGAAAAGCAGCTCCTCGTGAAGAGGAAGGACTGGCTGCCAACATTACTGGATAAGGGTCCGCCTTGCACCTGATCCACACGTTCGCCATCGCTAGCGATGGGTCCAACTTCACGCGGACCTGTTTGCGTTGCTTGCGATCGCGGACCTGTCTGCATCACCGAAGTCCTCAACGACTGGATCGGTATAGCGTGCTCCTATCGATATCATGAGCTTCCAGGATGTGAGTACTCCAACAACTTCAGTTTGTGAATCGGTGATCCTAATCGGGTTGCTTTTGCCTGTAGATGGAGAGAAGTACGCGACTGAGGGCGAGATCGATCGCTGGAGTAGGAGGACCGGCCAATGAAGTCAAATCTCAAAATGTATTGTTCCCTAAACCTGGATTCAGTAGCGAATTTGTAGCTCAAAATTTGATCTTGAAATTCTCCTGTGGTCAGTTGAGAGTGAAGCTCAGTCGGAGGTCCGATTGGATGCAGTATTGGCTTCTGTAAACCAGAAGCATAAGCCAGCTTTGGTGTACTTTTTTGGCGATCGGATTGAAAAAAAAACGCATGCACGGGGGTCATCGGGAGCCTTCCCGAATGTTGCGTCGGCTTCGACCTGGACTTTGGAAGGAGATCGTGGTACCCCGTACTTTGAATTTTTTTTTTACTTTCCCATCCGTCAGCTTGGGATTCTGGCTCTTGAATTTTGTGTCCCGCTTTTTTGGTAACAGGGATCGTCATGGGGTCGTCCCGATTCTTTGGTGACAGGGGTTCCATTTTTTTTTTGGTTAACTAGGGTCATCCCGATTTCGGGATAACCGATGGTAGCAGGGGTCGGCATGGGCCTTCCCGAATGTCACGTCGGCTCCGACCAGGACTTTGGATGGGGATCATGGTACCCCCGTATGTTGAATGTTTTTTTGACTTCGTGAACTTCGTCATATTGAAGTCGTCGTCTCAGATCACGAATTCATTAGACATCCGGAAAAAAAAATATCATAGAAACCTTGTGGTTTCGAAAAAACTCTTTTTGGATCTGACTTGGGTTTCCTTAATGCCTCATTGGACCTTTAGATTTCTCATTTTCTTTTATAACTTCGAATTTCAAGTTTCAGCAGTCTAATAAGTATATCTGAGGATGTAGATTCTAGATTCTAGATTCATTTTTGGGGTTCCCTTGAAGTTCATGCTGAAGACCTCGTCGGATCCGACGTAGGTTCCATTTTGCACTCAAGGGCCCCCCTGAAATCCCTTTTTATTTATTATGTAAATTTCTTTGAAATCGTCATCTTCAAGCCGCAGTTCCTTGAGATGAAGAGTGCTTGTCTTCTGCCAAAGTGTTGGTATATATTAGTTTCATTTTTTTGGCATAGAAAATTAAGTGAGGCGTCCACAACAAGTGGTTTCGAATTTCTTAAAGCAATTTTGAACTTCATATGAATTTATGAAAAAGACATGTTTGAGGACGCTATTTCATCCCTAGATCATTTAGAACTTGTTGATTTTTTGGTGACCCTAAACCTCTTACTTTTGGTACAAATGGAGTGTATCATTGAATTATATGTGAATTTAAAACTTGGCTCAAAATTTTTTTCTAATGTATTCCCTAATGATTTCTACAGAGTGGTCCAGCAAGAAGCAAACGCCTAAAACGAACATCTTCTTCTGAGGATGCAACAATGGTGGAATTAACTCCAGACCTCGAGACTGGAGGGCCTTCGAAGCAGAAGACTTTGGTAGAAGAAGGCTGGGCACATGCAAGTGATGATGAAGGGGCTGAAGAGAACTTGGTGAGTTTTGACGATGTCATGGATGCAGCTGATAGGGCAATAGAGGCTTTTGAAACAAGTGTCCAGAGCGGTAATGCAATCCAGCGCTTCGTATTCTCAACTTATAGTTCAGAGGACGACTTTCCGTACGACACAGAGCCTGAAAACTCCATCAGTGAAGGGTGTCTTCATCTCTTGGATACAAACGAGAGTATTGGGTTTAGAGCGAGTTTCCAAGGGTCGGAACTCATTATCCTGAGCTCAGATTCTGACGAGGATGATGACGTGGTAATCTATGACTAGTTTCCTCTAGAAGTGATTTTACATAAATCACCTTTTCAGGCTTTATCGGAATTTAGACTATTTTGCTCTCACATTGTGCTTGCTAGTCAAACAACCTATCACTTTATAATATGAATGTAAAAAATTTTGTTCAATGTTTCTGCGGGCATATTGCACTATAGGCCAATTTCTATTTATTGTACTTAATGTTTTCTTTTCTAGATGGACATCACACCACAAAAAACGATAGAAGAAGAGACCATCTTCGAGACTCCTAGCTCTCAAACGACTCCACAACCTGAAATTGAGGAAGTTTACGACGATGAGAATGATGATGACGCAGAAGATGGCGAGGACTTAGAAGATGTCATTGAAGAGCACCCAGAGGAGAAGGTGATGACCGAGGATGAATTACGCAAAATCCAAAAAGGAGATTCCATCAATGTTTTGGCTCAACTACGGATGAAGCCGGAGGAGTCCTTCCGCATGCACATTCCACTGTGCAGATTGGTGACCATGCCCATGGTTCGACCAGCTCTCATGTCTGATATATCAAAATTGGAACAAGATTTTGCAGCTGGGGGCTACCGAGATGGTGCGGCAGTCTTCTATGTATCCACAACAAACGAAGAGGGGAACATGGAAGAATTTATAGAGGCAGAGATGGAGAAATGGGACCCCATCTGGAGAGAAAAGAACCAAATCTTTTCTCAGAAGCTGGAGGGAAAGCAAGAGCTTCAATTTTTGAAGAACTTCAAGTTCTTCATTTGCGACGGAAACCATAGACGAGTCGCGTGGATGAATTTCATTGGAAGACACTCCAAGTGGCATTGCAATGTGGATTCTATAATCCTCGATACAAAAGGAAAAAACGAAATCGTCATGCAAGTCATGCATGATATAAACAAGTAAGTGAATTGGTCTTTTCCCTCTTTAAATGCAAGACTCAATCGCTTCATTTTTAGTTCTTCGTTAAATATGATCTCAGTCTACAACTTTACCACTAATCCAAGTTTTTGGTGCCATGCAGATCTGTGGAGGACTCTCACGTCAAGACCAACTTGGTTCATACTTTGTACCAAGTTCAAAATTACGGAATGCTCCCAATCCAAAAATTTGCAACTCTTTTGAGGCCTGCGGAAAGGAAGAGGTGCCTTGAGAACCCAGTGACCAAGAAATGGTATTCAGTTTTGCCCGACATTTTCACGGCATTCATTTTTAGGGTAAGGGCATATTCCACACTCCTTGATTTTAAGACTTCTGTATATACCCAATTTTCATTGCATATGTTTTTATATTTAATTTGGGGAGGGACATTGTGCAGCAAGAGATTTCTCAAGCAGCTGATTCGGCAGTCAGAAGGTATCTAGAGGCTACAAGAGAGACTGGTAGTACACCAGAGGGAGCGGCCGAAGCAATGAGGGAAGGGGCCATGGAGAGAAAGAAGGCACTTACGTCAAAGATGTTTAAGCTCTTGGCTGTAGCAAACCCAGGCAACGGAATGGGCTTCCTTAAAGAGGTGAATGTAATTGAATCATGGTTTCTTGCTTCTTCTTATTCCACAACAATGTATTACACTTATACATTTCTCTTTCTTTGCAGGTGGAGAAGCACTGGGGGAACTATGAGGTGCCAGAAATGACGTTGGAGAAGCTGCAAATGGTTGGAACCTCGAAATTGGCTGGTAAGCACAAAACCAAGATTTTAAAGTGGTGGAACTCTTCGACACTTACTCAAGAAGCCCGAAAGTTGCCACCCAAACCAGTCTCGGAGATCCATCTTCCTCAGTTCATAGTAAAGTGTATTTGGTATACAGGGGTAAGTCCTTGTTCTCTTCTTCTTATTGACTTTGAACTACAGTGATGAAGAAACGAATAATGCGGTAACTTATTTAATTTCATTTTTGAATTTTTTTTTTTTTTGTATTTTGACTTTGTAACACTAATCTCAGATTGAAGATGCTGCGGTTGCGATGTTCGAGAAAATAGTAAAGGAAGACAACTTGACCATCAACTACAATACCCTTGATGAACTAGAGCAGCTACCGGAGTACATTGAAGGATGGCGGCAAAAAATTTGGGACCACGGGTTTCTGAACTATTTGAAAGGAAACAACTATTTCAAGAAGGGAATGACCTTTGATACATACCCGGGCTCTATGGCAGTGGTCCGGAGAGTACTCTACCGGTATGCATTAAATTCTTTGCATACGACATTATTCTCTTCTTTTCCACTACTTAAAGTATATTGGAGCTTGTATTTATAATAACCCAACATTTGTATTGTCTTCTCCTATATTTTTGATGTAGTGAGGTGAAGTTGAAGTGAAGTGTCATTTTGATATTTTTTTATAAAAACTCTACTTTATACGTTGTTTTTTAAATACGAAATTGGCAAATTTGCAGGTACTTTAAGCTAGAGCTAGAAGCAAAAGGGGCCATCGCCAAATTGGACATCCCCCCCTTTCTCAGCGGTTTCCTTGATCGAAACTCTACGTCCTGCATGTTCAGCGCACACCAGTTGCGCACGTATACAACAGCTGCGTTGAGTGGTGCAGGCTGGTACTTGGATTGCACTTTGGAGTTCACTCATCACTCCGAAACGCAGCTCAAAAAATCCTTGGAGGGAAAAGGGATTGTGGATTTGGATCTCATTGATGAGTTCATTGGCATGGATGACGAAGCCAGGAAGAAGGCCATCAACAAGAGGGATGCGGTGGATCGCAAGAAAGAAGTGAAGAACCAGGTCGCTGTCCAAAACAAAGAAAAAAAAGAAGCGGAGAAAGCGGCAAAAAAGGCGGAGAAGGACTTAGTGAAAGAGAAAGAAGAGAAGACTAAAAGCAAGGGCAAGAAGAAGGAAGAAGAGCAAGGCCAAGTAGTGACTTCCTCCACTATGGATCAAGCGGGCCAAATCCAAGAGGAGGTGAAAAAGAAAATCACTTTGTCACAACTCACGGAAGATGTAATCTCGCGCGTCACTCAGGCATTGGTACTCTCCGATGACGAGGTGCCCAAGACCGAGCATTTAATCCTCAATGCTTGCATTGAGGATATTGCAATGGACATGGAGAGCAAGAAAGCCGGTGTCTTCGATGAGGTCTTGAACTACTTGAATAAGGTATAGTAGTTATCCTTTATAGATACCTTTTTTGTTCTACCTCCTATGATTTCATTTTTCTATACTTGTGATGTATTGATGTTGTAGTAATGTACAGAAATTTAATGTTTGTGTTCACTGCATTTACCAATCCTTGTCAATTTTTAATTTCTTTTAAAAAGATGTCATGTGCATAGAGGACATTATAATAATTTCGTCAGATCCGATGGGAATTGTGTAAAATGACTTTTTGTTTGGTGTAACTCTCCATTCAAATTGTTTGCCTAAACCATCTACATTTTGGTAGATTGATTGGTTATGCAATGGTAGATAGATGAGCTTTATTAGTTTATTACTACATTCACATTGGATTGAATTACTATTTTTCAGATGTCGGTTGGGAAGACCCGGATGTTTGAAGGTGTAGCCAATGCAAGGGCTGGGGTGGACGTCATCTTCATTGACTGCCCTGAAAATTTGCCCGTACCGAGCATTTCAACAACGCCAATGGAGGTGCCCAAGTGGAATGCAGATCCAGAGGCAGATGCTCTACAATCTACATGTGCATTTGCTGTAGAGCATTTGCACGATGATGGATGCATTGTTGTTTTTCACTCCTTTAGCGTCGCATCGAGGTCAGACATTGCTGGAGCTTGCGAGGTGTACGACTTAAAAAAGAAGAAAGATTGGCTTGGCATGAATCGCATGCACCTCACGTCGGCATTGGACATCACAAAGACGGTGAGAGCATTTGTATATTTGAGTTCCTGTCTTTAAATTGTTTCTACATAAAATTATCTTCACTCTAATGTTTATTGTTCTCTTAAAATACAGACACAGAAGTTTGGAGTGACAGTTCTTGTGAAGGACCTTCAATCAAAAGGCGAATCAAAATTTGCCTTCAAACGTACGCAAACGATGAAGAAGGCTGGGGTGGATGTAGAAATTGACGACATGCTCATGAACTACATGCATGAAGATGACCTCTCCATGAATGGAAGCAAGCCATGGAGAGGCGCACGCGAGAAGGATCCAAGGTTCTTCACTCTCTTCCTCGAGGCCACAAGCAATGAAGGCGATATCATTATGGATTGCTCAGCCTCTACTGGTTAGTATTCTAATTCTGTAAAATTGAATTGTATTCAATTGTGCAAATTGATAGCCCACTCTAACTCAAATACATTGCTTTAATGTTGTAGGTGCTTGCATCAAGGCTTGCAGAGGAACCGGCCGCAACATATTGGCTTTGGAAGGGAACAAGGACATTTTCAATGCCCTCTTAAAGCCAATGACGAAGTCTGCACTGTCAGTGGTACCAAAAACAACGCCAACAACACCCTTAAACCTCCCAATCGATCCAGAGGACGTGCCCATCGTACCTCGCAAGTTCGTTCGAAAAGGCAAATCCAGTAAGTAAGTTCAAAACCTCTTTCATTATTTGTTTGTTTTCTTCTTCTTGCATTATGAAACACTAATACATTGTCATCAATTTCTTTCAGGAGTGACAGGTTGATGTTGGCAGAGGCCATAGAGAAGAAGAAATGGCTTATCGTTAGTCTAGAAAAACCTTTTCATCTTCCACACTATGCAGAGCAAATGGCAAGCGCTTTTGCAACTTTTGGTTCCTCTAAACCAAAACGATGCAAGAACACTTACGCCCTAAATGTCTTGCAATATGTAGATGTTTCTGCATCTAAGGGTAGGAAGTCCTCAGAGTCATCTACAGAGTCAGATTCTGTGACTGAATCGACAAACAACTTGGATTCTTGAGATTGACGTATCTCTTGGATTGTAATATTGTGTATTGGTCTTTAATTGGATTGGATTTGTGTGTTTTATGGTTACTTCTAAGAGTCCCATATTTGTCATTCCATATTTGAATTTTTTTTACAATTACTACCTCCTCAAGCAATATTTATAATTCCGTCGGATCCGACGGAATCATAGGTACTACCCCTATTTCTCACCCTTATACTTTTTGAAGACAATTGGTTCAACAACTGTCTTGTCCAAATCTTTTTTTTTAATATTTTATCTTCCATTTACTCGATTTGTGGTTTTAGCCATCATCTCTATTACCCTATATTGTTCTTTAAATTACCAAATTGTTATATTTCTAGAATAAAACTCTCCTAAATATTCAAGAAATACTTTAGGTCTACAAAATAGACCCTAAATGTCAACTCTATTATATACATTGTCCACGGTTATAGGTATTTGAGATAACAAAGATCGGAAAAATATAGGTATCTTACATTAAACCCAAATGTTTAAACCCACGGTTATAGGTAGCCAACTATAATTTTTGTTATACAAAAGTTCTTGCTCACAGGCTCACCGCTCCACGCTCGCCTTCTAGCAACCTTGCTTCGCAAAGTCTTGCGGTTCAATGTTGGGGGAACGAGCGAGGAGGACAATGCTGGCATTCAGAACTTCGATGCAATGCAAGAGATGTCGGAAGATACAACAACTTCAGATCATCCAAGAGGACAGAGAGCCGATGGGAATGTAAGTTACAATCTTTGTGCACCTTCTTTTATTTTCTTTCGTATGACCAACTTCACTTTTATTGCATTTGATCAACAACTACAATGATCGCAGACATCTACTCCAGTGCTTCCGCAATTAGGCTCTCTTCTCACTTCCATCCTCGAAGAAACTCATTTGAGAATTTAAATTAAAAAATTGCCTCTTCCTTTTTAGAAAGCTGAAGACTTAAACCTTCTCCACATTCAGTTGCAGTACATGTTCATAGAACCATCATCCTATTCTTCTAGGACTTCTTATTCATCAAGTTTAATTCATTAAGTTCAATTCATCAAGTTTAATTCATTAAGTTCAATTCATCAAGTTTAATTCATTAAGTTTAATTCATTAAGTTTAATGCCTCCTTTCTCAAGTCTTACCAAGCTGCCATCATGCGCCCACATTCATCAGCTAGCATTTGAAACAGCTTTCGCAGCATCTGGCTTAAGTCCTCTGTTTTAGGTAGTTGGGATGGCAATCACATCAGATGGAACGCCGAGGGCCCCCCTCTGTGTTCTTTCCTTTCCTTTTTTTTTTTTTCTTTGCGTTTCTTTTTGGTCCTTTTGGGTTCGGTTCCCTGTCCAGCCCTCGGGCTTGGCTCTTGTTCTTTTTTCCTTCTTAACGCAATGGCTCGCCATTTGTTATCAAAAAAAGAAAAAGAAAAAAAGTTTAATATGAAAATTTATTGTAAACAAACTGAAAAATTTGGGACTAAACTTATTTTAAATAGGTTTCTTAGTATCCGTGTCCCAAAATCTGTGCACTGAGTTTCCCGCTCCGAGGTGCCATCTCATCGGCGGTCCGACTGTCAAGTACCCGTGTGATTTCAAATTCCACCCCATCCCCCGCTCCGATAAGACAGATCAGCTACAAATTTGATGGACTCGTCAGCTTTCCCTCGGAAGAAGCGCAACTTGCCGTAAAGGTATGACAGGTGGCTTGCTGTTAAGGTCTGACAGAATGGTAAAGCAGGCGGCTCCCGGATTTTGTGAAGGTCGACGTTCTGATTTTGGGTGTCTCAGTTCGGCTGGAGCGACGCCCACTGTAGCCCGCCAACTCATTTTCTTCTGGTTCCACAACTCGGTTGCGACAGATTTTGGAGTCTTACCTCGGCTTCAATTCTTCCTCACGTGAACCTTCACATTTGTCATTATCCTGCAGTTGGACACAATGACGCGCACAACAAGAAGTCGCGCGCGCGAGGAGACTAGTTCGCAGGCAACTGAGGGAGTTCCAAGAAATTCGTGTCGTCGTTTCAAGGTAAGGAATTCTAAGTTGTTTCCCATCCTTGTTTTGAATTTCTAGATCACATGGATTCGTCGATCATACTTCGCCGTCAAGCAAGTAAGAATCCAATTCAATGTCAAGTGGATGTCGGGTAAATTTTCGAAAACGTTGGGGTCCTTCCCCGAAGCCTGATGTGACTGTCGGGTCCGACGGTGGGTCAACGTGAATCGGCCGGACCCCCCAAAACTGAAGGTCTCTGATCAAGCATCGACGTCGAAGTCGAAAGCAAAGGACCGATCAGTTTCTTTGTCGCAGGTCTCACTCGCTTGCGTGTCGCCCCATCTTGGGATTTTGGTGAACTTCCGAATGAAATTACACGACGCCCGCAGTCGCAGTGAAGCTTGCGTGCAAGTTCAAGTTTGATTTGTCGTATGTTGCGTGTAAGTTCCAGTCCAGTATGATATGTTCAAACTTCGGCATCATTGAAGAAAGAATATGAAAATGTTGAATGAAGGGTGAATCTTTTAAAACCTGTGGGGTCCTGCTAGTTCTCCCGAAGTGACTGTCGGGTCCAACAGTGGGCCAACTAGAGTCAGCTAGACCCCCCCAAAACTGAAGAAGTTTGAAACCTTCGAAGTCGGAAACTGTGTTCCGACTTGTTTCTTCGTCGCAGCTTGCACTGGACTTCGCACTGGGCTTCCTTGTCGCAGCTCGCATTGCCGACTGAAGCCACTTTTGCTTGCAGCCGCAGAGAATCTTGCATTCTTGCAAACGGCTTGTTCTAGTACGTGCAGGTCCAGTCATTTTCAAGTATCGTAACAAGATGAGAGGGCAAGTTCAGGTTGTTGTGGACCTTCCGTTGTTGATCAGCCCGGGGAGGACACTCCCTATGTTTTAGCAAACTACGTGCGGCGGAAAAAGTAAAACAAGTAATATACCTTAAAATTTAATTTCTTTTTCAAAAAAAAAATTATGGATAGATTTTACTACTTTATAAGTTTATGTTTTGAATTATTGGTATTTTTTTGTGCTAATAGTAATTAGTTATAAATTTTTGAAGAAAAAAGATACACTGTAAAGCTGAAAATAACTTTCACACCTCTATATTATATAAGAAAAAAAATTTGAAAAATGAAAAAAAAATTATATAGAATAGCTTTCTATTGAAAGTTTATTTTGGTTGAATATTGATGCAATAGTCATCTTCATGTGAGCTCTATAAATATTTTAGTTGGAGAACATGCCATTTTAGTTCATTTTTCAACCCTTTCTAGACAATATATCTTATGTTATTTGGAATTGAATTTTTTTGTCAATAGAAACCTTTAGTCATTGTTAAACAAAGCTCAAAATTTTAGAATGAAATTATAGTTTATTCAAGGTGAATTACATGAATTACTTTTTCCACCGCCGCACGTAGGTACCCCAAATGTAGTGAGAGTGTCCTCCCCTAGTTGATCAGTTCTTGTCTTCAATTGTCTTCAATGAATTTAGATATTCTGGGCAGCTTTTAGACTTAGTTGCGTTTGTTCGTGAAATTAACAGGATAAACAGGATTCATGACATGAATTTACCATTTTTCAGGGGGTCCTGTGGATTGTGTCCACTTGACCGTCGGATCCGATGGTGGTCTTGCCGTAATCTGCCCGACCCCTTCAAAATATCCCCACCATGCACCTACATTCGTTAACAATTGTCAATTTTGGCGTCATTTTCTAATTTCTGGGAATTCTAGTGAGTCTGGATATAATCCTCAAAAGAATTTTCAATTCTATCATTGTTAGTATGATTTGTTTTTGCATTCTTGCATTTCGTGGTGGTAATTTTACTTCAATAGCCACGGTATGTATAGTCCTTTCTTGAGGCCGCTTTTTTCAAAATCTTCTTATTTGAGAGAACGAGATTGTTCAAGAAAATGTTAAATTCTGATCCGAAGTCTTTATTGGAAAACATTATGCAATGGAAGATCAAAATTAGCATGCAATATGTCCATTTTAATGAATTAATATTTCATAACAGACCATGAAATTAGAGTCATCTTAACTCGGGAAATGGCATCATTTTGTGGACTTTCCCCTTGACTGCAGAAGACGCTCCTGACCATCCTAGTGTCCTAATGACCGACCTAGTAACCTTATGACCATCGTCCTTCACCTTCTCTTTAACCGTCTTTCCTTGACAATATGCATTATACTCTTTGATCTTTTGCCTTATACTCTTTGATCTCTTGCATTATACTCTTTGATCTTTTGCATTATACTCTTTGACAATATGCATTATACTCTTTGATCTTCGCTCTTGTCCAATTAGGATTATTTATTTGATATACAATTTTTTGAATTCTCTCATTTGAAACAGGCAGGGCGTGGACGTAGCTCTTCAGTACCCATTGAGGTGCTTGGAAATCTGCCAAGTGCTCATGGAGTGGGACCTTCTGAGCCATTTACTCCGGGAAATACACCAAAGGAAGTCTCTAGTGACGAAAAAGAGGATGAACTTGAGAAAGAGGACGTGGTGAGTTTCTATGATGTCATGGATGCTGCAGACCGAGCAGTAGATGCCCTTGAGAGCTCAGTAATGAGCCGAGTGAGTGACACAGAGGCACGCAGACGTCGTGAGCGATTGGCTAGGGTCATAATGATGGCTAGAAATAGGGATCCAACGAGACCATTTATGTCTCCTGAGAGTTCCGAAACTGAATACAGTTCAGAAAGTCAGGTTTCCATCACTGTAGACGGTCCAGAGATGAATGACTATTATATGTGTGATTCTAGCCAAATTCTGGGTAGATAGGAGGTTGTCATCATTCACATTAGCTCCGACTCGGAGGTGGATGTTGACATTGACTAATCTTAAAGACTTGGAGTGATTTTTTGCTCACAGTTATGTAGACACTTGCATATCTAATACGTATATTTGTTTTATCTTCTTTCCGTCCTATTTTCAAATCACTAGTGGTTAAATAATGCCATGTAATTTCATTGAAAGTCCTTCACTTATTCATCAAAATTCTTATAGCATGTAGTTCATATGGAAAACTGATTATGAACATGAAGATTAACACGATTCATTTATTCTTTTTTGTACTACCAGATGGATGCATCTCCTTCCGTTTTGTCACAAGACGAAACTATATTTGAGACCCAAGTCAACGATGACACCCCCCAATCGGACATTGGAGGTGAGGAGGACGAAGAGTTCGTGGAAGAGGAGGTGGCAGTAGATGTCTTGGAGCAAGATGATAAAGGCTTGGATGAGGATGACTTATGGTCATATCACAAGGTGGATTCAGTGAAGACCATTGCTTCTCTGAGGATGAAGCCCAACCATCTCTTTCGATTAAGGGTCCCACTCTGTCGAATGGTGGCCATGCCTATGGTGAGGCCGACGCTTGCTTGTGACCTAAAGTTGCTGGAGCAGGAGTTCAATACAGGGTACCGTGATGGAGCCGCAGTGTTTTATGTGACCACAACAAACGAAGCCGGAGAGAGTCTAGCATTCACTGAAGAGGAGATGGACGGATGGAATCCATTGTGGAAAAAGAGAAATGACATTTTCAACGCCGAGGTTGACGCCGTACCGGAGTTGAGGTTTCTCAAGAACTTGAAGTTCTTTGTTTGTGACGGTAATCACAGGCTCCTTTCTTGGATGAGTTATATCACCAGGAAACACTCCCAAGATTGGGAGTGGCATTGTGCCGTGGACTCAATTGTTCTGGATACCAAAGGGAAGACAGAGTTGGTCATGCATGTAATGCATGACATCAACAAGTGAGTTTTTCATTTACTTTTTGTGAAAGCGCATAAAATTTCATTTTTATTTTTATTTAGAATGTTTCATCTATAGCTAAAACTTGAAATAATAATGTTTTTATCATTTGCAGGTCCACAGAGGATTCCCATGTGAAAACAAACCTCGTACATACTTTATACCGCATTCAAAAGTACGGACTTCTTCCCATTGAGAGATTCAATGAGATGCTCAGGCCGTCGGAGCTCAAACGGTGTGATATACCAAAATCAAGGAGGACTTGGTACTCTATGCCCTTGGAGGTCTTCACTACTTTTGTTTTTCGGGTGAGATATTGTTTGGATAATGATACTATAATTCAGTCTTGCTTCTACTTAAGTATAGATAATAGATACTTTAAATGATCATTATTTTGATTTTCATTCTTATCATTGGTCTTTTGCAGCAAGAGATATCACAAGCAATGGATGCTACAGTTCAAAAATACAATGAGACTTCACCAGAGAAGGAAAAGAGTCCCCAGGGACTTGCGCATGCCATGAGAGCAGGTGCAAATGAAAAGACTGGAAAATTGAATGTGAAGATGATGAAATTGGTCACGGTGGCCAATCCTGCTCATAAGCCGGAATTCCTAGCTGAGGTATGTTTCATTCACACATTTTCATTGGATGTCAATTATACTGGATGAAGTTCAAATTATAATTTTCATTGTGGCTGTTTATGAGGCAGGTGGAGAAACATTGGAGCGCTCATGAGGTCCCGGAGATAACCCTTGAAAAACTTCAAATGGTAGCTACTTGCAACACCACTCCTTTCCACAAGACCAAGTTTCTAAAGTGGTGGAACTCCTCATTGGTGACACGTGATGCTATTCGGCTTCCACCGAGGCCCGTATCAGAGACACTACTGGGCCCTTTCTTAAACAGATGCGTGTGGTATGCTGGGGTAAGTGTTTCAAATGAAAATGAGTTGCATTTGAGATCCAAAGAGTTAGGAATAAATAGAATAATGTACTCTATGTATTCTAGTAGCGCAATTTATATATATTGGAATGAACTAATTCTTGGATTTTATAGATTGAAGACGCAGCCGTTGAATACTTCAACAAAACACTGCAACAGGAGAACATCAATATCAACATGGCCACTCCATTGAAACCCGAGACGTTGTCGGACTATTTGGAAGGGTGGAGGAGAAAGATTTGGGATCAAGGCTTCATGGCTCACCTCAGAGGAACGAACTACTTTAAGAAAAATGACAATTTTATGACTTTTGAAGGTGGGAAGCAGGCAGTGCGAAGGGTTGTATTCCGGTATGCCTCAATTTCTTCAAAAATATTTGATTTTATAAGATGTGAGAGTTGTGAATTTTTCCATATTTATATTTTTTGGAGATATATTTATTCTCAAAATAAATTAGAAATATAGAGGAGGTAAAAATTGTGGGGGTCCTGCTGGTACCTCTAAGACCACTGTCGGATCCGACAGTCGTTAGTGTGGTACTTGGTGGACCCCCTAATTTTTTGGCCTCCAAGTCCTAAAATGATTTTTTTTTCCTTGACAATTTTTTAAGGGAATATTCTAAGTTTTGTATTGATGTAGAACTATATGATGTTTAAATGGAATTGAGGCCTCCTTGGTGCATTGTTTTTGGTTTGTAACGGACATTGTGTTCTCTTATTTCTTAGATACTTCAAGTACGAGCTAGAGGCCAAAAACGCAATTCAGAAAAAAGACTTGCCCTCATTCCTCTCAAATTTTATGGATCGTAGTTCTGCGGATTGCATGTACACACCAAACCAGCTGCGGACATACACGACAGCTCACCTCAGTGGCGGCGGCTAGTACATTGATTGCCCTATTGCCTACACTCATCCATCTGAGGTACAATTGCGGTTGTCTTTGGAGGGCATTGGGACTATTGACATGGAGGTGGACGAGTTTGCAGGGCTCGATGATAAGCAAAGGGAGAGGGCCATTGCAAGGAGGGATAACCTTGACCGGAAGAAAGCAGCTCGACCACAAGTTGCTCTGGAAAACAAAGAGAAGAAGGAGGCAGAGCGTGTGGCCAAGTTGGCGGAGAAGGAGAAAGAGAAGGAGAAGGAGAAGGAAGAGAAGGCGAAGGCAAAAGGGAAGAAAAAGCAAGACGATGGAGACAGCGTTCCGACATCACCAAAAGAGGATCAGAACACACAGACGGAAGGTGGAGTTTACGTGGGGATGAAGAAGAAAGCTGTGTTGCCAGAGTTCTCAGAAGACGTTGTTACACAAGGTATACAAGTGATTGAACTTGGTGACGATGACAATGTGACCTCGGAAGAGTTGTTGCTCAACATCTCTATTGAAGAGGTTGTCGACAATGAGAAAACGCAAGGCTCCAATTGCTACACTGAAGTTATGGATTTTTTGAAGAAGGTAATGTACATGTATTTGTATTTAATAATTTGATTTTCAAAGTACATAGCTATTCTTTACTCGTGACATGAACTTAACACTTGTCAATTTGTGTTTGCAGATGGTGAAAGGGAAGGGCAGGATGTTTGATGGAGTAGTCAATCGATGGCCGGGATTTGACCTCATGCTCTTTGATTGCCAGGAGAATTTGCTAGTGCCGGACGTGTCGACTAGACCTAATCACGTGCCTTACTGGAACTCGGATCCAGAGTACAACATGATTAATGAAGCATTTTTCTTTGCTGAAAAACATTTGCAGGACCATGGCTGCATTGTGGTGTTCCATTCGTGGAGCATGGATGCCAAAAGCACCATTGCTGGACTCTGTGAAGGGTACCCTACAATGGTAAAGAAGAAAGAATGGATGGGCATGAATCGAGTGCATTTGACTTCGGCCATAGACCAAAAGAGCACGATATGATGATTTTTTGATCAAAACCAATGTAGTGTGTACTTTTCATTTTATATTTTCTCTCAATTTTTTAATGTGTTTGTTTTAATGCTTACAGACTTTGAAGTTCGGCATCACACTTTTGATCAAAGACCTCGGTGACAGAGGAAAATCAAATTTTGTTTTTAAACGCTCACCAACAATGTTGAAGGCCAAAGTCGACCTCAAGCTTGATGACTTGCTCATGAACTACACTACCGAGGATTCTATATTAATGAACGACATGGATCGAATGCCATGGCGAGGGGCTCGAGAGAAGGACGCCCGCTTATTGCGGCACATCATTGAAGGAACCACCGACGAAGGAGATGTTGTTCTTGACTGCACAGCATCCACGGGTGAGTTTCGAGTGAACATGTGTATATTCCATGTGTATGTTGTACTCAAAATGATATTTGGTAGTGACATCATTTTGATTTTTTTCAGGTGCCTCTATTACAGCATGTCGTGCGACAGGGCGCCACATTCTGGCATTGGAGGTAGATAAGATGATTTTTGCAGGAATCCTTGAGCCTATGAAGAAGACCATCCCTCCTGTTGCGACAACTGTAGTTTCCGAAGCGCCACCAGTTGTGGTTTCACAGGATCCAGACGCTATGACTATAAAAGTGTGGAAGTTTGTTCGGCGAGATAGACCTAGTAAGTAAGTTTCTTTGTTTTCAAATGATTGATTTGCATGATACTTGTAAGCTTTCAGGAATCTAACACTCAGTCATTTGTGTTTGCAGCAACGAAGGATTGATGGCACCGGGGGTTGTGAAGAAGATACGAAGACTTATCTTGAGTCCGGAGAAGTCATTTGATCTTCCCGTCTATGCAGAGCAGCTAGCATCGGCATTTGCTGAGTTTGGTACTTCAAAGTCCAAACGCCGTACTCCTTCCTACGCTCTAAATGTCTTGCAATTCATAGACGGATCAGCTTCCGAGGGTAGAGAGACTTCTGATTCTTCTAGTGACAAGGATTCTGTGACCGAATCTACGGCAACTTAGACTCATGAGATTGACGTATCTTATGAGTCAACCCATTATGTTTTCATTTTCATGATGATTGGATTTGTGTGTTTTATGGCTACATGTTGTGTGATTTATTTCCTTTCACCCCTTTGCATTTCGGGTGTTGGCTAGCACACGAGCATGATCCACAAGGTCTTCAATACTGGAAATGGAAGAGGAAGAGTAAAATAAATGTATACCACCCTAAACGCTTAACAACTAAAAAAGTTTGCAGTCCAAATATATATTCTCACCAACTGAAGTGTGCAGCCACAAAAATTGTAGTGTAAGCTAGAAATAAAAATAAATGAATTATCTTTACCCCCCTATAAAGAGCTCAATGACAAATAAAGAAATTCACAGCCTTCATAGTAAAATATCCAGAAGTGGTAGGACAAAAATAGACCCAAAATTATATTTTACTCCAAAATGTTTCTTTCCTTCAATTCTTTCCTTCAATATGTTTCTTTCCTTCAATTCATAAGATACTCAATATTTGAAAGAAAAAGGGCCTAACCATTCAGATTCAATGAAAATTCAATGCATGCACGGTTATAGGTACATCCACGGTCATGGGCACCTCACTCTTTTTTTTCAAATTTTTTTTCACCGCTCACAAGCTCATGCTTTCAAGCTCGCACGGTAGCAACCCTGGTTAGTCAATTATAGGGGTGAAATGTAAACGTAGTGTTCTTTGGCCTTCCAAGCAATGGATACTTTGTTTGTTATGGTTATATCCTAAATTTGACTGTTTCAAATCAAATTAAACGTTTAAAAGTTCAAGACAGTGATGAGTAAATAAAATCTAATCTAACCAAAAAATCTATCTAAGCTAATGTGTAGAATGCAAATTGCCCTTTCCAGAATGGTAAAGCAAGTTGAATTCTGATGTTCCTACTAGAAGATATTGATGGATGAAATTTGTCCCTAATTCTATCCTAAAAACTTCATCCGTTGACTAAAAATAGAAAATGAATTCTAAATAAATTTAAATTTCAGGATTAATTTGTTAATTAATTCAACTAATGAATTTTTGAGAGAAAACCTAGTTTTGACCTATTTTTAGATTTTTCATCCAAATTTAGGCTAAATTTCATCCATCCTTTATTCCTTTAAAATTAAAGAAATTCTAAAGTAAAAGTTGGTTTTGGAATCTTCAAAAGATTCCCTAAATGCTTCTAGTCTCAAAAGATTTCTTAGTTATTCTTTAAAAATATTCCTAATTGTTCTTTTATTAATTTTAATTCTAAGTTATAATGCTAAAATTAGTAGTTTTTGGGTTCTTTATTATTTTAATGAAGAAAGTGATAAATTGCCTTTCTACTAAAGTAAAAAGTAAAAATTTAGGACTTCTAGGTGAAAACTTTTGAATGGATGAAAATTCCCCTTAGTTGGATGGAATTCGTTCCTTTAATCATTTTCAAGAGAATAAGGGAATAAATTAGGTTTTAACTTTCCCTAATTATTCTAATATTCCTTAAGTTCCTAAATTAAGTTAGATTCCTTTTGAAATTCCTTTGGATGAAATTACTATTTCATTTCCAAATTAATTCAAGATTCATCAATTTATTATTTCCACAATTTTAATTAGGATTTTAAGAATTTTATCGATGTCCAAACTTTTAAATAGCAAATGGAATTCTAAATGTTAATTGTAAGCAAGAAGGAAAAAAAACGAGGTTAGAAATCATATCTCAGTGTCAAAGATGTCGGTGGTTCTGTCGTCATAAAACACCATCATAATTGTCTCCTCAAAATTCTCCATTGTCTTTTATGAATTTGAAAAGTCCTAGTGAGTTTTTGATGAATTGTTTGTTGAATTGTTGTTTCTAAAAACCTATCTAAAAAGTCCAATTTATTAGTTTTAATAATAATAGTTTTGTTTTAAAGTTTATTTTGTAAATTAGTTAATTCATTTAAATTCTCTAATTCTAATGAATAGTGATTATTCTTTGGCCAATTGTTTAATAGTTTTTAGTTTAATATTCCAAAGATATTAGTTGTCTTTTGTTTTTATCTATTTGGCTTATTAGCCTAATAAAACAAAACTCTAAACAACAATTTTGGCCAACTAATACGTTTGGAATCCTAATTAATAACTACCAAACAACTAAATGAATAGTAAATAGAATAAAATCTAACAACAAGCAAAAGTAAATAGTAAGATTCCTTTTTAAAATGAATTTTTTAATCTATCATTCCTTCAGGTGTGGCAATTACTTCTATTCCATTCTCTATTAGTTCTCCTCTTCCCCTAAGTGTCTTCTTATTTAGTTTTGCAAAAGTTAAGAGAGATGTGGTGTTACTTGTAGAGATGTGAAGAATAGATGAGAGAACTTCGAATTGAAATTTAGTGTTCAAAGTTTAGTTGGAAACTTAAAATTTTGGTTGTGGCGAAGCAACTACCAACCATGAATGATTTTCAAGTTTTCAAGTTTTGTAACCAAATGTGAGAGGCACTGGTCTGAATGATAGATCGATATGTTGCGTTATGTTTGCTTCTGACATTAGAGGAAATTTGGGGTGACTATAGGGCCCTTCTTGTAACAATGCATTTGAGTTTAAATACCTTCAAGAAACTGATTTTACATGGCATGGGCCACTGTGACTCTGTTTTCCCTCCGATTTGTGTGCCAATGAGGGCAAAGTACTCATCAGTTTCTATAACGTACTTTTGGTTGCATACTTACCTTGTCCCTCCCTGACTTTGACAGGAGGGTAACTCGAGCTCTGTGTAGCCTGGCTATGCCATTTGGCAGCAAACCAAGGCAAGTAAATCTATGCAATTTGCACCTGGAAATCAAACTCATCCACCAAGTATTAAAATAAAACTAGATGCACTTAGATTTAAAAATAAAACCAGATGCACTTAAATCCTGAGTGCTCACATGCTGGACTCCATTCCACCAAACCAGGAGCACTACAATTTTAAAACTAGGCATATTTGACTTACACTGAGCAAACACTATAGCCATAAATTTGACAAATAGATGCAACAGATTGAATAAAAGAGTCCGCATTCAGGGTTGCTAAAACTCTAATAGACAAATTCATGAATTTTCACAAATATATGAAAATTCTGATTGTAAGGATGTAAAAAGAAATTGATAGGATTTTGAAGTTTTAATGTTCAGTTGGATTGAACTTAGCATGTTCATATTCCCTATCCAATGCAGCGTATTGTAGAGCATATTTAACTACAAAATACCTTACAACCTACTATAGAGCAAGTATATCTGGAATGCTACAACAAAAAATTAAGTTTGGATATAAAAGACATCCATGAATCCACCCCATTCTAACTCAGTCTATCTTTACATGACTATCATCAAAATTGCCTCTATGTACAATATTTACTCAATAGTCCAAGAGTCTCCATCATTCACATAGATGGGCTTGAACTATCAGCCATATTTTGGGCCAAAGCTACAATGCTTGATTTTGGCTCAAATAGAACTCTTGATGTCCCCACTTTCTCTGGGGTACCCTCCACCCAATCTTCACTTACCTTGCTTCTTGCTGTATATTCCTCAAACTCTGTAGACATGTTTTTGTCTAAGGAAAATCCCCAATATGCCATCCAGGTTCCATGAGGTTGTGCTCCACACGCCAAACAACTAACTTGTCCACTTAGAATCAATGCACGCATGCAAGGGGGGTGATAGCGGAGAGGAACAAAGGCATTGCAAACATATACCCTACAACAATATGGGCATAGACTCTCTATTCCACCACGCTCAGGCAATTTTAGAAGGGCGTGTTGTGGAAACAAACCAACTTCTGAAATGGCATTCACCAAAGAGCATTGTCTTTTTTTTTTTATTGATTCCAGGCTTGGGAGCAACTCCATCTCTGCTTGGACCAAGTTGGCCTTGCTGGATTCTAGTTTCTTCTCCAGCCTGTGCATAGTCTCAACAACATCTGTGATGGTTTTGGCAATGGCCTGGATGTGCTCAGTTGCAAACTGAACAAAGGCATGGTCCTCTTTTAATTTTGCATCACTTTTGAAATCATCTAGGTAAGCTGGCGTAAGGTTTTTCATTTGAGGTGGTGCATGTATATGTAGTCTGGCTAGGATATCTGCAAACTCATCCACCAATCCTTGTACTTGTTTAGTTAAGCATGGAGGCATCAACTTTTATGGATTGAGGTCAGGATTAGCAAACTGCTTCTTATGGAGCTCTAGAGCTAGAGTAGCCCAATCCACCGGTTGGTTCTCCTCAAAGTAGTAGGTTGCTACTCTTAGAAAGAAATTGGCCAAGCCACCATTGTCAGGTTTATTGCCATAAACCCTTGAGTACAGCGACTCATACTGCTGACGAATGACTTCGGTTTCAGCATCCCTCAAAAAGATTCTAGGAGTTGAATCGGCTTCTACTCCCTATTTGAGAGCCCACCTTGACCTGAGCATCATATCCTCAGTGACCTCATTGGGATGTGGTCCTGATGCGCACAGTCCAGCCACGTGATTGTAAAAACATTTGTCATACACTGCCGCCTTTAGCCCTAGGACAAACGGTGCCCGTGAAGTAACTCAGCGTTGGAGGTCTGGAGGCAATGCTGATAAATCCACGACGTCATTGAAGTGTTGGTTTGCCCCTACAGCAAATCGTGGCAACACTGTGTCATCAATAGGATGTTCCACAAAAGGGATTATTTCATCGTTGCCATCTTTCCTTTGCTGTGAAGATTCACCATGTCCCCTTTGTGAAGAACGAGTATCTCTATTGCAGTCCACCTCTACGAATTCATTGTTGGCTGGGGTGGAGAGCCTGCGTTTGCGGCCGCTTTTGTGACCTGGAATTTTTGGTGGCATTGCCTGAACATCACAAGTCTTTCAATTTTAACTTTAAGGCAACAATTAAAGATTTAAATTCTTGATGCTGGCAAAGTAAAAATGGTGGGTGCACAATAGAATTCAAACCCCATGGAAAATAATGAGTGGATTCAATGGCACAGAAAAAATGTGACAATATGAAAGCCAACCATTTTAGCATAAGATCATAGCATTGTAATTTAACAACAACAATTTGCTTCATTGAAAAACAGTAAGGAAGTTAATCGGTAGTGTGTACCTGAATGCGACTCTCCTGTAGCTCCTCCGTAATTCTCCGCCAGCCTTAATCCAAACTTTGAGCTTGTGATCGATTGCAATAACTTCTCAATTTCTATCCCTCCAATCACTATGGCACTGGCTCCAATGGCTTTGCTACTCTCCAATGGCTTTAATACTGATGTGCATGAAAATTACTTAGAATTCAACACTATTGAAGAAGTCAATTGCCGTCTCATGTAAAAACTGCTCCCTGCTCTCTAGGTAGCATAAAGCCAAAGTTACTGCCAAGTCTCAACAAGAGCACTTTGACAACTCTCAGAATCCTGTGGTGGAAATGGAAGATCGTTGTGACAATTCTCAGAGTCACTTTCAGAATGTTTCTGGCACAACTAAAATTTACTATGACGATTCTCACATTGAAACAAAAGACCCCATGGCCATATCCTAAACCGTGTGGGTATGCATTCAAGTGAATAAGCTGGTCTAGAGTGAGCGCTTGTTTAGCAAGACATTCAATCACACTTGATTGTTGCCAATCATTCATGCATGCAGTTAATTAGCATGTTATCATCTATTAAGATAATTCTCATTCAGTTTTGATTCATTCATCCATATTAAAATATTATCATCCATTGATTGAATTCTCATTCAATTTTGATTGATTCATCTATTTTAACATGCTATCACCCATTAACAGAATTCTCACTCAATTGTAGTTCATTCATCTATTTTAACATGTATCATCCATTTTCCTTAAACTTTCCAATTCTAAAAATAAGATTTTGTGGTTGTAATCTAAAGGATATAATATGCATAACCATGATTGATTTACAGTTTTTTGAAATCTACTCTACAATTTTTTGATATGAATGTCCAATGTGATTTTCCTACAAGACTCTAGAGCATTTGATACGCATCACCATGAACCTCTTGTTACCTTAAAAAAAATCAAACTATGCATTGGATATCCTTGCAAATCTTCATGCCTTTCTTTTCCAAAATTATATTTTAGATGCTTAAAATAGTATTAAAATATTAATATTCTTTACTTTAAAAAATTTACAAAAAGTAATACTCTAGTAAGATTTTATATAACTTTGAATTTTACTTGGCATCCCAATATGATGCCTTCGACATTTAGGATCTAAACCCAGTTTACAAATTTTATTAGCACTAGGAATGAATGGCACATTAGAGTTATATTATGAACATGAATCAAAGCTACTTCATTTGAATTCCCACTCTTATTGAACAAGGTGATGGTAACTAAAAGGAAATAGGCCTCTTCTATAATTTTGATTAGAAGTCAGTGCATTACAATAAGGAATGAAAATTCTCCATTTGGATTCATACTTTAATAAAATTTACATGATGTTGATTGTGCACATAATCGCAAGTACTCCAAAATAAAGCTACAAAATGTCATTTCAAACCCAAATTGAATTAATAAAAAAATGGAAGATAAAATACAATAATCAAAATTTGAGCAAGTAGATTAATGACAAGTTTTTTGACATAAATTCTTAATGTATTTAGACCCTTCAATGTAGTCAATTTATAAATCTTATTTTTAGAATTTGAAACTTAATATGATTGGGTGATATTAAACATCTAATTTTAAAATTTGAATCTAAATCCTGAAACTCACTAAATTCATTAAAATTCATAGACTAATTCCTATCCTTTTGTTTTATTTTGAACAAGAAATCATCCAAAATGATATATCATTATATGGTTAGAATGCAAATTCTTTAAATGTTGAATCTAACACAATATATGAGGTCTACATTAAAAATTTAGGTTTTTTAGAAGGTTATGAAAATTTGGGTTCAAAGCAAATAGATTTAGTCGTTAAATTTACTACTCATTAACATTATAATATCCAATGGATACTACAACATTCATGTTTGTTCATGCAAATTTTGTTCACTCATTTTCAACATATGGCGTACAGATTTAAATTATAGAATTTTGATTATATAATTCATATTTAATCATGATGCTTATTTTTAGGATTTTTTATTATAATATTTTTTAATAACATATTTTTTAAAATTTTAGAATGAATACATCAAACATATAAGAATAAAAAGTGGAAGTGTGAACTAGGTATTGCCTGAGCTAATACTTTGTAGATATGAATTGTTCATATCTTTTTATTTTTTTACGACATTTAATGGTTTGCTTTGAGCAGTGCATACAATCAGTGGATTGTGACACTGTGACAACGGGATACTATATTACTACGGCATTGCATTGTAAGTTAGCTATGATGACTCCAACTTGAAGACGATGGGCCTGGCTAGGGTGTTTGCATTAGGCAATGTTTTTACAGCTCATTGTACCCACTGAATGGGAGAACTCCAGCACAAGACTCTTAGCCATTCAACACATCAACCAAGTTGTTTAATCCACTTAGTGGTTATTTGGTGAAGTAAGGTAGGAGGTTGTAAAAGCAACATATATAAAAAACTCCGGTCTTCAAAGAAGGCCGGCGTGAATAAAGTGTCTGTTCGTAATGACAATGGGCCGGTGTCCAATGGAGCAAGGGCCATTGATGCAGAACTACTCTTCCCTTTCGAGAATAGACACTTTACGGACTAGTGACCAGAATAAAGCAACCAGGGGTTGAAAAGGTGGATATGTCTTTATTCAATGGGTAGTGGTTGATTGTTTTCAATTTTTCTTTTATATAGGATGATTGATCCGGCATATTGGATGGCAATGGTGTTGATTGTTTTGAAAGTATACTTTAGAGCGGTTTCAGGTAGGTTTAGTTTATTTTCAAGGAGTTTCATTGATGGAGTATGTGTTGTTCCTCTGGCTCCAACTGTAATGACAATAAGTGGGTCAACATTCCATCCGAGGGCTATGATGCTATTGATTAGTGGTTGATATTTTTGAATTTTGTCGGCAACTGGGCTTTGTGAAAATCTATCATTGGTGAATGTGAATTCAATGAACTGTATAGTGAGATTGTTATCCGGGTTAGTTGGTGGAATACTTTGGTATGGGAGTCCTTTTACCCATAGTATGTCCGGTTTGAATCTAGCATTGTAGTGGCATCTTTGTCCTTCACAGGAGCAAGGCAATAGCCATGAGGGGACAGTGTTTTCTTGTGGGTTATTGTTGAATATGCCTGCGTTCATTAGAGTGTAGTATCTCGATTTTTTGTTTGATATTATTAATTTCCGTAATTCCCATACTGCTTTGTTATGTCTTTTGACTCGGAGGGCGTGTATATGTTGTTGACTGCATTTTAGAAGTACATGGAGCCATGTGTCTATATCTTGTGATCTACATATAGAGCATGTGATTGATGGAAATCTTTCTATGCCAAAAAATAGTTGTTTGCGAGCATTGCCCATATATTGGCCAGTGCGGAATTTTAATAGGTTTGTTTTCTGTGAATCTGTTATGTGTGGGTTAGACCAAAAGTCATTAGAGAGAATATTATCTATGTCTGGATTGAGTGTCCATTTGCTAATGTTGGGGAATTTTTGTGCCAATATTACTAAGTTTTTATCATGATCGTATTTGTTGATGTATGTTTTAAGGCATCTGACTGGTCCTTTATCAGGTCGATGGGCCGGGCTTGGCCATTCGTCTTTTTGGTAATAGAATGGTGTGGTGTGTGCAAATTCATATGGTTTTGAGGCAAATTTGTATACCTTTGTTGTTCCGTTTTTAGCTAGTCTGTCTGCATGTTCGTTGCCTAAAATATTACTATGGGCTTTAATTTTGGAAATTGTTGTGGGTTGCGTACGACTTTGGAGCATTGCTACCATAGATTCAAGTATAGTTTTATCCGCATGGTTACGGTGTATCGTAGGGTGTTTTAATTGTGTGTTAAGTACATATAAACAGTTTAGGCAGTCGGTAAATATGTGTGCTGGTTCGTGTGGATATTTGGTAGTGATTATTCGTAGTGTTTTGTGTATGGCCATTAGCTCAGCTCTGAAAATGGTTTGGAGACCGGGTAGTCTTTTGGAGATTTGGATTTCTTCTTTGGAGGGGTTGTAAATACCATATCCCGCTTTTTCACGTGCCCAATGACCATCAGTGTGTTGTTTAGGCAGTATAAATGATCCATCAGTGTAGTAATTGTATTGTGATTGGTATTTTAGTTGAGAGTTGGTTGTATATGTTGGTATCGGAGGTGTATGGATATTTATTAAGTTGCAATTGGATTTATATGTAAGTTTGTTCCACTTAGTGTTTTTGTTCACTATTACATTTTGTGGTGTTGCTTGAGCAATTTGTATGTAGTATTGTGGTATTTGTATATTTTGGAGGATTAGTGTGAGGGAGTTTATTTGGTTAAGTGGGCCAATGTTATTGTTTTCTTGGTGTATATAGAAGATATGTATTGCAAGGGGTTTATTCTGTGGCCGTTTATTAAGTTCAGGCGGGATTTTGGGTTCGTCATATATAATGGTGTCTGCAGCAAAATGAGTAATAACGTGTGTGTCGTCAAAAGGTCCGGTATATGGTGAAAAGTTTTGATACCAATTGATATCTGGTATGACTAGTATGGTTATAGTATTTAGATCATGTTTGGCCGCTAATCATGCCCAGTGTATCGCTTGTTGCGCTGTTTCCTCATTGTGAGGATGTGCGAAGCCAATACCTTTTCATTTGTATTCAAAGGCTGTTCCAAGTGATCCAAATAGTTTGTCTCTTTCAAATTGGGAGTAGAATTGTGTGATTTGTGTAGAGCAGGTAATTGGTGAGGAGAAATATGAGTGGGAAATGTTAAATGTTTTTGTAAGAGATTCTAGGATATTGTGTGGGAGTGTATGATGTGATGTTCTAAGTGGATTTTTTTTGGTTTTTTTATATTTGTATCTTTGATAAAGCCATATTATTTCAGTTTCGAATGATTGTGCCGGCGGTACAAAGGTATGTGTGTTATTTTTTGCAGTGTGATATTGTTGCCAAAGCCATTGTAGTCTGATAGTTGGGATGGTAATGAGGTGTTGTCCAGTATCTAGGTATAGGTGTGTTCGTTCATTTTCCGTTATTATGGTGTGTGTATTTGTAAGAATGTCTTTTTCTGGATTACATTCGGAAGTGGATATAGATGTTAGTGGGATTATTGTTGGGGGTGGGATGTACCTAGTATCTCTGGGTTGTTCCTGTTGGAAGTGTAATGTGATAATTTTTTTGTAATGTTCGTGTTGTTGTCTTGTGTAATATTGTGTTAGTAGATTGATGTTATGTGAGATTACTGTTGGTTGATTAAAAGGGAAGAGATCTCTTTGTAGCATCCATTGAGCATAAATTGTGTCATTCGGCATTTTATATTGACATAGGTATGTATTATATTTTTTGGAGATTTTATATGAGTCTTTTATTTCTTTGGTTTTGTGTTTTGTTATAGTATATATGAGGGTTGTATTTGGGTTGTTTGGGATGTGTATTGATTGATTTTGTGGTCTTAGTATGTATGGTGGTTCTAGTGAATTGAGGCTAGGGGGATTTTCTGAAGGTCTTGTGTTTAGATCGCGGTTGTTTGATATATATTGCGCTTTGAGAGTTCTTGCTATTGTGTGGATTTGGCAAGGATTTGAGCATTGTATTGTACATTTTGAGTAGCAGAAAAGTTGTTCAGCTATGTTTAAGGCGCTTTTCTCTATTTTAGTGGGAGGTCGATAGTATATTTTGAAGTCTTCTGGTGCCATGAGATGTGTGCCATTTGGGAGAGTGATGTGTTTTATTTTATGTATGTTGTGCAACAGTAATTTATGTAGCATTTTAAGGGAGAGATTTTGGTTTAAATGGGGTAGAATGGTAGATGCTTGAGACATCCATTCTTTCTCAAGTTCCGTTGTATGGAGTTGGAAGCTTTCTTTCATACTCTTAAGGTGGATGCCTGCTTCATGTTTGAGTAGATACAGAGTTCTTGTTGTAGGTGATCTGGTACAATCATGTGATTTGATTCTAGGGATGTTTTCTGCACCTCCGTGTTTGGCTAAAATATGGTGGATGAGCCCTTTATATATTATTCCTAATCTTCCTGGATCATTGAGGGCGTTTCTAAGTTGTTCATTGATGCAACGTAAATATGCATTTTTGAGTGAAAAGGCTTCTAGGCCAAAGAGATTATGTGGAAGTTGTGCTATTACATTTGCAGTACATTTTGGTAATCCACATATAGTTTTTTGAATGCTAATGATTTTTTTGTCTAATTTTTTTATTGTTGGTAGAGAGTATGGCACTGCATAAAAAGTGTAGGCTATGCCGGCCCTAATTATAGTGTCCACCATGTTGATTTTTTGTTTTATTGTGGCTGGGCAATTTGTAAGTTGTGCACATTGTTCTATGACTTTTTTTGTGGTGATATGGGTTTGTAAGTTCCATTTTAGTGATGGTACTAGTTGTATACCTAAGTACGTGTAGGGTTCATTTTGATGTAGAATTGGTATTGGTTGATCTCTAAAGTTGATGTTCATGTTTTCAATTTGGTTTTTGAAGGAGTCAGGTTTTATTTTTGATTTATTTGGGCATCCCGTAATTGCGCATTTTGATATTCCTAGTTCCATTCCTGACCAATTGCAAAATTTATCTAATTTGTTAAGTTGGTTTTGGAGGGACGTTAGTTTATTTGATGTAGCTGCCAGGTCATCGGCGTATGCTGCTGAGCTTATTGTTATTTTGGATGTACCAAATGTATAACCGTTATTGCCGATTTGGAGCCATCGGAGTAAATGTTCTAAAAAGATAAGAAAAAGGTAAGGACTAAGGGTGTCTCCTTGAATGGTGCCTCTTTGTATTGGTATTGGTTTAATATTACCAAAGTGTTCGCCTCTAAATATTGTATTTGACTGTGAGTAGATATTTCCTATTAGTGCTACTGCATCCTTTGGGTATCCAAGATCTAGCATTATGGCGAGGAGTCTTGCGTGGTCTATGGATCCAAATGCATTTTTGAAGTCTATGTATAGTATGTAGATGTCTTGATTAGTGAATCGTGCATCTTCCAATGCTGCTATGAGTAGTTGGAGTTGTCGTGTTGTGCTTCTTTCTGCTCTGAATCCTTCTTGACTATCATGAAGTATTTGGTGGTGTTCACCATACTCAGAGAGGATTAGGGTTATAGTGCTAGTGAAGAATTTATATATTGTATTTGCAAGTGCGATAGGTTTGTGATTTGATAGTTGAGAAGGATCTCCTTTTTTATAGAGTAGTATAGTTGTACTGGTTTTCCAAGAGGTTGGGATTTGTTTTTGTTTGTAACAGTGTTTGAAGAAAAGAAAAAGTAGATTATGAAAACATTGTGGCATACTTATTAGGATTATATTAGGGATTTGATCTGGGCCTGGTGTTTTGTTATTGGCTAAGTTTTTTAAACAAATGTCATATGTTTCCTTGGTGAGGTAGGTATGTAGCGGGATTTCTTGGTTTCTTCTCTTCTCTATGATGAAACCATCTAAGTCGTGCCATGGGTATTGTCGTACTCCACACATATAGTGTGGTGGGTGTTCTGGTAGATAATGGCATGTTGGAACTGTGGGTCGATTACTAATAGATTGTTGGATGTGTATTTCGTTGGCTATGTCTTCCGGGTTAGTTAGTAGGTTGTTGTGTCTGTCCATAATGCAATCTAGTGAGGGTGTGTTTAGGTTCTTGAATACTCTTTTGTTTATTTTCTTAGGGCTTTTTTCATACAATTGTCTATATTTTGATATAGCTTTTTTTATACAGTTTTGAGTGTATTGTGTAGTAATCTTTCGGGCTTGTACATTTGCATTTTTGGCTAAGTTGGCTAGCGTTGTAATCCATTCTTGTTGGTTAGGTTCTTGTGTTGGAGGTGGTGGGATACAAATATGGGTGTGATTTTGTAGTTCTGCCATTATTGGGTGTATTGTCCAATGTGTGGTGTTTTTGGTTATGTATATTGCTTTTCTAATTAAGTGGTATGTGGAAAGGTGTGATTTCCATTTCTTTTGTAATTTTCTTGGTAGGTAACCCCCCTGTTGTGATGTGCGAGTTGTTAGTTGGGGAAGAGGTGGTGCGCTGCATGTTTCAATTATTTTATCAGATATATTTTGTACTAGGTGGTCTAAAGTAGTGCATGCTATATGCCATTGTTGTTCTGTTAGATGTTATGTATTGAGGATAGTGGTTAGTTCGTTTATTTGTAGTATGTGTGTCTCGAGAAAATTTGTTTTAAAATTTTCTATATTGTCTTGGGGGATAGGGTTTAAAATTCTTGGCAGTTTATTTTGTGGTGGTGTTATAGGGCGTGCTATTAGTGTATTTGGTGGTATATGTAGTGTTATAGGTGAGTGATCTGAGTTGAGGTTGTGGTTGTGATGCGTGGTTGATGTATATAAGGTCGGATTAGGTACTTTAATGTAATAACCATCAATTAGACTGGTTTGAGTATAGTTATGTCCGCCTTGTCTAGAAAATAGGCTATTGGTTTCTATGTATGTGAGGTGAAGGCTGTTTGTAAATGTGCGCCATTCTATGTCTTCTGTTTGTGGTGGGATTCTGTTAGATTCATTTTGTCTTCCTATAAGTGCAATATCTCTATTGAAGTCACCACATAAAACGGATGTGTATTGTAGGTGTATAGAAATTTGTTGGTTTATGTGTTGTTGGATTTTTGGAATTAGTTGCAAGTCATCGGTATGTGAAGGCATGTATATGTGAAATAGTAGCCATGGTTGTAGTGGTTGATTATTTATTTTTATTATTTGCAGATATGGTGAAAATTCAGTAGAAGTTGGGATTTTGGTGATGTTTCCTGGGAAGGTGTATTTTTTATTTATGAGAGTGAGGAGTCCGCCTCTATTTGGTGTATATTGTCTTCTTTGTTGTACACACCTAGTTAATGTGTGTGTATTATTAAATATTAGTTTATATTGTGGGAATAAATTTTGAATGTATTTTGTAGATTTTGTGGCTGTTATTTTGGTTTCTTGTATTGTTATTATAGCCGGAGTATCTGGTGTGAGTTCTATTAATTGATGAAGATTTGGTAGAGCCGTATTTATTGATGAAGCATTCCATGTGGTTATGTATGTATTAGAATTTGTTGTTTGTGCTCTTGTTGAATGGTTTGAGGGTAAGGGGGGTTGTGGTAGAGGATGAGAGTATTCTGTCAGAGGGTCTTTATATTTTAATATTTCTTTTAGTAGTTTTTCAGGTAAAAAAGGAAATTTATTACTCATATTTTGTAAAGTTATTGGTTCGTTTGTTTGTTTAATGAAACTATAGATTTCTGTGTGGATTGAATTGGGGGGTGTAATGAGTGATGTATTTCTGTCTTTAAATTGTGTATATGGGTGGGGAGTTGTGATATGTCTTTCTGGTGGGTTTTGTAGCGATGACATTTTTTCTAGGAGAGACATGGTCTAATGTGGGAGTGGTGTTTGTATTAGTGTTTGATTACATGTATCTAATAATGGGCTAATAGTGGTGATGAATGCAAATAAGAGTCTTGGTGGCGGGTGGTGTTGATTTTGGTAGATGTATCGGGATAGGTGTGGGTATATTGTAGTTGTGTTAATATGTTGAGGATGTGTGATGTTTAGTAGTGGTGCGAATGTTTTTGCTAGATGTTGGTATTCTGGTTGTAGTTTTATTGTGCATGCTATAAAGTACATTTTGTATCTGTGTTTATGTGCCGGTGTGTGTGTTGTTAGTATGTCAGGCATGGGGCCTGGGTTGGTTTCAATGTCACCACTTAAAATGATTGTTAGATGTAGTGGAAGTTTTTGATGTCGTGAGATGAGTCCAATAGGTTTTGATTTAATTTGATTGTGATGGGTAGTTTGTGAAAATTTATTGACATGGTTATTATCATAGGGAGTGTGTTTATATGTATATGAGTTATAGGTGTTTAATTTGTTTGTTTGGGATTGTAAAAGAAAATGTTTGAAGAAGTGTGATGAGAAGATGAGACAAAGCTCTTTATATATGTAATATTGCCAACAATTGGAGGTATACAAAATACAAATAGGAGATAACGTAGTACTAAAGTATATGTCTATGGCACTCTGTTTTTGGGTGATGGCGTTGTATAACCTAACTAGTTTGGCGGAGAAGAGGGGTCTGGAGCTGTAATGGCTGGGCGGGCTAGGTTTTGAATCACTTGCATGCTCTGACAGAGAATGTCTTCTAAGTTTGTGAGAGCTCCTCTAAGGTCATTGTCCACCTTGTCTGCGTAGCTTTGTGCTTCTGTCTGCAGTTCTTCCTTCATTTGACTCATGTCAGACTTGAATTCGACTCAGAGCTTCGAGTTTTCTTTGGAGACTGCTTCTCCTATTAACGCTGAGAGTTCATCTCTGTTCAGTGGTTGTTTTGAAGCAGAGGATGATGCTGTGTTCTGCATTGCTTCGACTGTGCTGGCGAGAGCAGTGTTGATGTCTAGAAAGCCCCATTTCTGGAGTGTTTCATCATTGGGTTTCACAGACCTGTCCAAAGAATTGGGATGAGGTTGAAACTCCACGTACTTGTGTTGAAGACGTGCTGATTTTTTAACATGTTGCTTGTAGACTGCTGCATTCAAGCATTCGATGTTGGCAATTCCGCTATGAGCGTCGCCCTTGTGTCGGGGGAAGAAGATGGATTTGATATTCTTGTGTCTAATGTGATCATGTAATCCCTGTGATACTTCTGCAGTGGATTTGGTAAGGTTGATGTTCTTGGCAATCAGAACAAGACAGTTTCTTTTGTTTACTTCTTCCCTGGTGAGTTGGTTCAAATCGATGTTAACAGGTTGTAGAAGTTCACCCAGTACTGCAATGCGCTGTTTCTTAATCTTCTCGAGTTGTTCAGGTGACGTTGTTGTTAGCCAGCCATAAGGTTCAATAGTGGGTTTTTGAACCTGTGTCAGTTCGAACTCGAAGCCTCTACGAAAGCTTTCTTCTAGTGTTTGTTTGAAGAGGTGATGGGGTTCTATGTTTCTGATGGTTTCACTATTGATTTTGATGGAGAGTAGGGTGCTGGTAGCTATGGGATCGAAAGATTTGGCGATTTTGGCGATTGTCAATGTGTCATTGTCCAAAGGGACTACGAAAACTCTAGTGCCTCGGAGTAGGGCTTTGCCGTCAACCTCAGGGTTCGCTAGGTGAATTCTAGCCATGTCCGACCAAACTTTGGAGTTCTTAGCACCGTGGCATAGGATTGCTACCGGGTCAGCAATGCTATCTCCTATCTGCATATGCATTTGCTTGAAACAAAGGAGGACTTTTGACATGGCTTCCTTTTGAGTGAGTGGTACCTCAGGTTTCTCAAAATGCAATAGTATATGATAATCGAGTGCTAGATAGGTATGCATATTTACCTCAACATCAAACGGAATTTGTGTTAGGTTGAAGTGTTGTCCCGCAATGTTGTCCGGCCTAGATGTTGGCCATAGCTTCTGCTAGACGCGGGGGAATGACATACGCGCTCTCGAAAGTTCAGCCGCTTCTTGTGCAGTATGTCCTTGGGCGATGAAGTCTGGTACTATTTGTTTGTTGAGAAGTGGCATCCCGGCCTCATAGGCTAGGGTTTCCATAGTCGGATAGCCATACCAAAATTCGTATGGTATTTGACCTTGGAGCTGAGTCAAGGTAGTGTCGACGCCTTTCGATTTCTTTTGGTGGGACTTGTCAGCCTCTGGGGTGGTGCGTTTGTGTGAGCCAGATGCGTCTTCCATCTCGATTTCATCAGGATAGGATACATGTCTATGTACCTTGTTGCTGTGAGGAGGATCCGACATTGTGCCTATATTGAGTTGTTTTTGATGAGAAGAGAAAATGTAATTAAGTAAGCCAAGTTGAGGGTATAAGGGTAAGTCTAGTTTTGAAGTATTGTAATGGAGTTTCCTATAGATTGCAATGGTATTGTTTGTGGTTTCAAACCATGTAAGGTATATTATAAGAACCCTCCTAGGAGCAAAGGGCTCCCGGGCATGAATGGGTGTATAATATATCATTATGGGTAGGTGGACTTGGTAAATAGACATATGCTTTAAAGTAAGACAAAAGTGGTATGGGTAGGATAACATACCTCTGGCAGCAGTGTGGGCCCTGTGTGAAGATGGAGGTGGGGGTGTATCCGAGGCTAGACGCTTGTGAATATGGAACTCAGTGGATACTGGAGCAGTTGGTGTGGTGTTGATGTTTTCGTGGCTTGATGAACCTCTGGTCTTTGTACGTGAGGTTGTATGTTGTTTGTAAGTATTCACTATAGGTTTTGGAGTTGGCCGCAAGCGTAGCTCCTTCTCACTTCGTCTTGAATTCACTGGCTTGTCTTGGGGCTTGGTCTTCATACAGCTTTGATTGGGGTGTAAGAACACCGTGCGTCCCTCCACATAAGTATAGCCGCAGTTGTGTGTGTAAACTATGAAAGAAGTTGGGTCTTGTTGTTGTCCTGTGAAGTCTGTCGGTTGATGAGCTTTTGAATATGGGATTCGTTGGAGGTTTGAGTACCTAATCTCCTTGACGTGTTGCTGGGGTAGCTGCACAGATTGCTGGGGAGCGCAGTAGTTGTGTCGGCCAATGTTGGCTGCAACTGGTTTCCGAATACCGGGGCGGTGTAGATGTCTCCAAACTGCGGTGTAGTGATGTCGCTGGCGTGTGACTTGGCGATGCAACTCCTTCGCTGATTTCGGTGAAGTCATCTCCAGTTGTAGTGCCAGGAAGTTGCGGGGAGGTGATTCGGTGATGTAGGGCCCGCTCGGTGCTCAGATACAACAGGGTCGAAGTCGTCGTTGCAAGCTTTCGCTGTGTCTCCACGTTCTTGGGGTGATCGCTACGTCTCTTTGTTCTTTGGTGATGCTCTGACTGGGTGGTGTTGTCGCAGCCACTGGTGTTGGTGAAGTCTGCTCCAGCTGCACTGCTCGGGAGTTGCGGGGCGGTAATTCGACGGTGCAGGGCCAGCGCGGTGGACAGATGCGGCAAGATCGAAGTCGTCGTTGCAGCTGCGCTGTTCGGGAGTTGCGGGGCGGTGATTCGACGGTGCAGGGCCAGCGCGGTGGACAGATGCGGCAAGATCGAAGTCGTCGGTGCAGGTTGGCGCTGCGCCTCCTCGAACTTGATGTGGTTACTACGCTTCTTGGTTCTTCGGTGGTGCTCCGGCTGGGTGGTGCTGTTACGTTTCCTGGTTCTTCGGTGGCGCTTCGGCTGGGTGGTGGTGTTGCGGCAACAGGCTGCTGTGCTGCGGGTGTAGAACATGAGCTGCGTGTGATCTGCTGCGACGTACAGGCACAGAGAAGAGGCTGTTGTGTGTTGTGACGAGAGGTACTTGTGAATTTGGTTGAGAGATTGTGGATAGAAGGTTTCCGTTTTGGGAGTGGTAGTGATTCGGGTTGGGTGCTGGATTTGGAATGTTGTGAGGTGCATGCGACGTGGTAAGTGGGTGTGGGTGTAGAGTAGCAGTGGTTGCAAGGTAGTAGGGATCTGGGGTGGTCTTGAGAAGAAAACAGTAAAGCAAAGAAATTTTTAAAAGAAATATAGGGAAAAGAACCTGATCGTAGTTGACGGTGTTGAGTACGCATGCTTGTGAGGTTTATCCACGTGCGGAATGCCGGATGATGGCGGGTGGAGGTCGAACTGCAGAGAACTCCTACTCTCGGTGGTAGTCTGTCAAAATCTAGTGCTTGAGTTGCTCAGTCCTGCATGCACCACCTTGTCTCCCCAGCCGCTCAGATTCAAGACAGGTGCTCCTTGCCGCAACAGATCTGAGCTTCCAGAAGTTTCCTAAAATTTCGGATCTCGTGGTTTTGAAGAAGCGGAGTTAAACCGCAGTGCTCCTGACTCGCTCTACAGGGGTGGTTTGAAGTAGGAGCGGCTAGTCCTCGCCGTTGTTGCACAGACAGCAGGCAGCAACACCGCCATCATCCGGCCCGCGACGTGATCAGAGCTTAGCTCCTCTCCGCCATCGCTCCCCGCGGTTGTCCTCCCGCGGAGAAGAAGCTAAAGGGGAAGCGCGGGGCTTCCTATAAAAGCAACACTTTAACAGATGATTTGCAGTTTGGGGGAAGCTAAATCTCTTAACACAATTTTCAGTAAATTTTTTTGGTAAGAAAAATGGAATTGGCATCTAACACAAGTCGTTTCATATTTTTTGGACCTTCATGGAATTAGTTCACTAGTAGAAAATCTACGTCCAAATCAACAAAAAATAGACAAGAAAGTGTTGATTTTGTTAGTTCATTTTCTGTTGATTTGGACGTGTTGACTTGGACACTATGAAACAAGAAAGTGTTGATTTTTTTGTTACAGTTTTTGTTAATTTGGTCAATAATTTAATTTTTATTTTTATTTTTTTTGATTAAAAATTTAATTTTTTTAAAATGCCACGTGGCAAAGCCCACATCGCACCACGTGGCAACCCGCCATGTGGCACACCAATGCCACGTAGGCGGCCACCACCATGGAGGTTTGAACCTTGGACCTCACGGTTGGGGTCCAAGACTCTAACCATTGAGCCAACCCAAATTCTACATGTTACAATGGAAATTAGAATTACATTTATATTGCTTTCCATTTCTTTTGTAAGAACAGCAGACTTTGGTGACCTTTTTGGCATAGTAAAACATTTTTTTGAAAAAACTTTGAACTAAGAAAAGTTAGATAATCAAGCTAACTTTCACCTACAAAAATCCGTTTAACATTTGAAGTCTCCAATCAAAAGTTATGAACAAAATTCAGAGCGGGTGTTTAAAAATGTCAACGAAAAATTTCATTTCAACCCCGCTCTGAATTTTGTCCATAACTTTTTATTGGAGACTTTAAATGTTAAACGGATTTTTGGAGGTGAAATTTAGCTTGATTGTCTAACTTTTATTAGTTCAAAGTTTCTTGAAAAAACATATTTTATTATGCCAAAACGGTCATCAAAGCCTGCTGTTCTTACAAAAAAAAAAAAAAAAAATGCAAAAACAATATAAATGTAATTCAAACTCTACAATAGACATGTAGTTCTTGAATTAATAATTTTGTGTGTTTTGTAAGAACAGCAGACTTTGGTGACCATTTGGGCATAGTAAAATACTTTTTTTCAAGAAACTTTGAACTAAGAAAAGTTAGATAATTAAGCTAATTTTCACGTCCAAAAATCCATTTGACATTTGAATCTTTCAATTAAAAGTTATAAATAAAATTCAGAGCGGGGTTGAAATGGACCTTTTTGTTGACATTTTTAAACACCCGCTCTGAATTTTGTCTATAACTTTTGATTGGAGACTTCAAATGTCAAACGGATTTTTGGAGGTGAAATTTAGCTTTATTGTCTAACCTTTCTTAGTTCAAAGTTTTTTCAAAAAAAGTGTTTTACTATGCCAAAAAGGTCACCAAAGTCTGCTGAGTTCAAAAAATACAGAATTGTGAGTAAAAAAGTGTTAAATTGTTGATTGTTTTGTTGATTTGGACGTTGACCTACCAAAAGTATCAAAAAAATTTAACCATTTTGTTACCTTGTGCCAATTCAACAAAAAATTGTGAAAATGAACAAAAAAGTGTTTATAGTTTTGTTGATTTGGACGTTGTTCTACCAAAATTAACAAAAAAATTTAACCATTTTGTTACCTTGTGCCAAATCAACAAAAAATTGTGAAAATGGTCGATACAGTGCCCACATTAACAAAAAATTGATGATTTTTTGTTGATCTGTACATCATTTTCTACTAGTGGTTATGAATTTTTGAAGTTGAAAACATAGTGGTTTCTAAAAGCGACCCCTCTTGGAATGTACACCTGTGGTACATGTTAGAGTCAAAATGTACCATATTGCTTTTAGAGTTGGGTCGCATTTACAGCCACCTACCTGTTTAATCCACTTAGTGGTTATTTGGTCTTAGTCAGCAGGGCTTGTACTAAGAAAATAATGACTAAACTCTTGACTGACCCTTCAATATAGAAGAAATAAATTAGAGCCTTTTTTCTAAGTGAATTAGGGCCTTCTCTCCAAGTGAATTTTCTTTTACATTCTATTTTTTTTCTTTAAGTCACATTTATGTAAGAGATGGATTCAATTTTAATAGTCTAACAACTCAGATGTGGTGAAACATGTAATAGACTAATTTCTATTAAATGTCTTAAATATCCTACAACTAAATTTCTTTTAATGTTGTGCTTTGCATTTTTTTGGAACAAATATCGTTGTTTCTTTAGGACAGGGAAGCAACCATGTTGTCTAGAAAAAATTCAAACTGCAAAATTATATGTCAATGAGCGAACAAGACCTCCTAAAAATATTAATTGTGGTTTGCATTTAAAAAAACAGATATCGTTGTTTCCCCTGGAAAGGAGAGCAGCCATGTTGTTCAGAAAAAATTCAAACTACGAGAATATTGATAGTAATAGTGATAATAAGCTGAGCCTATAAAATGTTAAAGACACTACTTATCTAATGCCTCATTTTTGTGTTTTTTGTTATTGTGACAAGTGAGGTTCATAGCTTTGGAGAATATAGTACCATGGTGGCTCTTGTTGAACAAGAATAAGTAAATATTTTTCAAAAAGAGATTTTACTAATCATGTAACTAGTTTGATCACATATATAATGAAGTGTAGATTTTAAGATGAGAATTAAATGATAAATTAAATTGTCATATGAGTATTTGAAAATAGAATGATAAATTATGGGCATTTGATAGACGTAGTGGTTGAATAGGGACCTTAAAAGAATTAAATGATGAGCTCTTGGTGTGAAAAGTTTTTTTTATATAAAGATATAAAAGAAATTTCAATTCAATTTCTTCAGATTTAAACCATTTCCCACTATTGTTGTTTTGATTGAACCCTAAACCCTAAAACCTAAAACCTAAACCCATAACTTTTGACTCATTAATCAAAATGGAATATTTCAGCTTTCCACATATATGTAACTCTAGAAAACCTATTTATTTTTAAAAATTTAAATTTATTATTATTATTATTATTTTTAACAAATAGGAGAACCTATTGCATTAAATAATTAATTCTGTACATTTTAGTATGATGGTACAATTACTTTGCCAAAATCTAGTTAAAATATAAAGATATAGATAAACCTAGACTCTAAACCCTAGACTTCGAAGAATATTTAGTTTTCTTAAAATGAATCAAAAAATTTATGGTATTATAAATTTACTATACATTGTATGATTGATTAAGCACTTAAGTTGTAGTACTATAGTACCCCTACTGACTCAACAAGATTTCTCAGCAAGCCTACTTTCCCCATTTAACACTCTCATGACTATATCAGTGCCAGAGTGGGAACCAAGAACCCTCAATAGTTGCATTTACAGTGGCACTTGTTGTTTACATGCCAATTGTGTCGATTATTTTGTTAGTTGTGCTTCTTTGCAGTTGTAGTCAAAAGTCATGGAACCTCTTAAGAACCGCACGAGAACAAAGAAGAAGGTAGATGCAGTAGTTGGAAAGGAAGAGTGTGTAGCCTCCATGGTTTCTTCTGATGACATGATTTCACTGACACCTTGGGACATGACTTTCGATCTCTCAATGCTTCCCTCTACAGTTATGCAACAATGTCTAGAGGTAGCACCTGTTCTCATGGGGAGGAATAATGCGAGATATGATGCTGCCTTTTTCAATAGAGTTCTGAATTTGTATACAGAAGGATATCTCATGTTGCAATTGACAGACGCAGTGGTTCCCAAAAAAATTCTTGAGGAGAACTGGCCAGACAAAGATGGTCGGCACTATTTCTCGGACTGTTTAGATGACAACTTCAGGGTGGTGGCGCAGAAGATGTACGTCCAAGTTTATGGTGGACCACCTGACAATGGTGGTGTTAGTGCCACATTTATACGTGGCATTGTTGTATCTAGGCGGGACCTGAAGCAAATGGTGAACTGGGCGGAGTGGGCAGCCAAGATCTGGACCAATCGCCAAAAAAACGCTGGTAGGAATCTATAGAAGCTAAAGCCTCCGGCACTGAGGGAACAAATTCAGGCTATGATCCAAGTATTGGGTGAATATGCAACTTCAAGCAAAGGAAGCATGTCTCGAGCTCCAACATCCACCATAAGAAGCAACTCGCTTCCATTTGTCTTCGGTGATATACAAGCATTACAAACGTGTCCTCAAGGGAAGAATCAACTAGAAAAACCCTTGACAAATTTGGAGGAAGCAAAAAAACAGAGGGATGACGTTGAACAACAGCTACTCCGTCTTGAATGCGAAGGAGAGGGCTTAGCACGTGTTTTATTTGGTTACAAGCAGTCGCTAGCACAGCTTGAAGACGAATGTTACAAGGTCGTGGAGGAGCACAATTTTCTGTGGTCACAAGCGAAGTGCATGGGAGTAGCCGGAAACCTTGTATTGAAGCATGATTTTGAGAACAAGGCAAGGCAAAAGAACATCGAATTGTATGAAGTTGATACAAAGATAGAGAAGGCTCTAGAATATGTCACTAAGATCCAAGGTCAAGCACTGGATCTTGAGGACTGTCGCCATGTCTTGCGATCTAAAATTGGAGATCTAACTGCCAACATTGAAGTGCTGGTCTTGGAATCATCTTGCATCAAGCCTGAGAGGGTCTTCAGTAAGCTACCATGTGTTCCTTTCAAACAGACAATCCTTTGCTTTGATGACCCTTGCCCTCTATGCAGTCGATATTTTGTAGATTGTGCATCTGTACCTCTTAATTGTGGTTGCTTGTTCCATCCACATTGTATTTGGAAATCCATTTTGTCAAAGGGATGTTGTAGAATGGAGTGCCCACAATGCCAAGTATATATAAGTGTGAAGTGGATGGCTCAGTGGGGTTTTAACATATGTGACAAGATGATGAAGGAGGTGAATGCCACCACTGTTCAAATGGAGGCCAATGGGTGGTTGGATCCACTTCAAATTTCAGTTAGTCACACAAATGAGTTTAGGGTGGCAAAGAGAGCATTCCCAGTAGAGGAAGCTAGTACCATTTCCAACAAGCATAGCAAGATTACAGAAGATGGTAAGAATAAGGACTATGAGATTAAGGTGGCAGTTCATCTGGCAAGTACACTCGATGCCATAGGTGTATCCAACAATATAGGCGATGTTGATCCCACTTTCGTTGTCACAAGCCAAGTTGAATCTGTAGTCTACACTGTTGATTCCACTGCCATCATAGAAAACATAGACATTCCGCCTCCACTAAGCCCGAGTTCTCATGGACTTGGTTTGAATGCTTATGACCAAGCAACTATTGATGCAGTAATTGCCAAAATTGTATAGGATTGATAAGTTAAATCCAACAAGAGATATCTACTCAATTTAGAGATGAAGAAGTTCAACAGTCATCTAGGCATACTATATATTCAATTTTGTTCTACTTTAGTTTGGAGATCCGATGTTGAGTTTAGTTTGTGTATCTATTTTTTAAAGTTTAATATAATTATATTTATCCATCATTTTTTTACACATATCTTGTAGTTGTATCTCTGGCTCTCTACATTTTTGTGAATGACTTGATTGCATTCCTTGATGCATCCAAAACATATGATGTGTTCACATTCTTCACTCTTATCTTGATTCTTATATATATATTAGTATTATTGTTGCAAATTTGTAAAGAAAAGGCCCCATGTTGCTCCAGACCTTGTGTTCAATGTTTAATGCCTACAGTTCTACATGGAAGTAACAACACTGTACATTAAGGCTTTGTATTTCATGTGGAACACTCTCTAGTCATGATAGTTGCACTATTATTCCACGGCACAAATGCTCAATACTGGTTATGACTATGTTCCAAACGTCCGGCTTCATTGTGTTATCAGAAAATGAGTTGTACATCGAGCGGTTGTGTCAGTCTAGTCAGCTTCTTGATACATAGGTAGCAATACAAGTACATCAACTATTCCAACGGCATTCTTTTCATTTGTCTTGGTTTTTCATTTCTACAATTGGTATAGAAGTAGGCGCTTCACTGTTGTAGAGCACCAAAGGTCGATTCATATAAAGTGTCTAGAAGTTGTAGGCACCGTTTGTTTTGCTTTCCACCATGTCGATTATTAGACGACCTCGTGATATTGTGCAGTCTGCGACTGTACACAATGAATTAGATGAGGAACAACGATGGGTGGGTTTGAGGCTAGAGAGGGGGTCTTGGGTGAATCTAAGTGCTGCTAGGACAGGTCTTTGGGCTCGTAGAAATGCAAATCCCCAGGCCGATGGTGATTCCATTAGAAGTGCTTGGAAAGCACAAATTGTAGACTTTCGTTTTCGAGTCACTAGAGAAGGTAGAGAACCACGCCCTGTGACATCCAAACCATCATTGGAAGTAGTGCTTGTGAGACATGCTTTCAACAGACTTGAGATATATGTAGATCCAAAAGTGCATGGCCTAAATGCAACACCTTGCAACTACATGTATCCATCATATTGTGAAGACTGGATGAGTCCCAAGAGCATTGTAACAGTCATAGTAGTCCAACACCATGAGGTAGGTGAAGAGGGCCGAGGACCACGAACCTATTCTGACTTACGTGACAATGGCATCTATTTTTACAAGTATACATATGTGCCACCAACCACTGGAGAGTTGTGGGGTACACTAGAAGATATTCCTTTGGGCACCCAACCTAGATGATGCAGAATGGCCTTTGCCTAATATGAGTACTAGCGAGTCATTTAGGGCGAAGTTGCAATCAGACTTCCAAAGGATTACCAAGGCCACCACGGGAAGTCGTATGGAACATCTACAACTGTTTGTTCCTCTCCACGTGACCATTGACTTGCTTGCATGCTCTAATAATGTTTGTAGAACACTAACGTTACTGAAGGTGGATGTACCAGAGGATGTCCTCTTTGATAGTCTAATGAATGCAGGTTGGGATGAAAAGATCCATGTAGGAAGAGATGTCATTAAGTGCAAGGTACTTCGTTCATTTGTTCAATTTTGATACCACATAGGACACCAGACCTTATACGTGAACTTCAAGTACCAACGCTTGTGTTTGTTGAACAACCACAATACGATCACATGGGAGTTGTTGGATCAGACAGAGGATGAAGACTTGGTGGCTGCTTGTAACTTGCATGTTTAATGGCACCATAGTAGGTCAATTCGAGGTGGGGAAGACTTGGCCACTCACCTACATTCAACATGAAGTCTGCATTAGTATGGGCTACAATACTCTAGAGGACTTTAAGTTTAGTATCCAGCGTCTAGGTTATGCTAATATGAAGATCAACAAGAGGAGTAAAAAGGTTGTAGATTGCGGCATAGTTATCCATCTAGCACGATTGATTATACTCCCATGTTGATACACTACTTTAGTTTATTGGATCACTCTAGATGTGGCAACAAGTTTGGTTGAATCATATCGTCAATGTATTACATATTTTATAATCAATTACATTGAGTACAATCATTCTCAATTAGAGGCATGTGCCATCATCAATCATATTGTATTTTGGACTAAGTATATCACACTGTATATGTTTTTCTATCTAATCGCCTATATCACATAGTATTTTGTCCTATGTCACCGGTGACAGTGTCTTTGTTACAGTGTGTGTTGCTCAAGTCTCTAGTCGTCTCTATGTCATCGTTGCTTGTACCTTCATCATCTAGATTCCGGTCTTGTTGACTCCAAACGCTCCCAATTCTAACCCTGGATTCCCTCCAACGCCTTCTTCCTTCCACAATAGATGGAAGGGTACTTGCAAGACTGCGACGTCTAAATGTAGCCAACTGCTCTTCATTAATAGGCCTTCATCTCAACAAGTCCAATTCTTGTTTTTTGAGAACCCTGTGCTGAATATTGCGGTACCAATGTTCATACTTCTGAACGGTGGCACTTGTCTTATTCTTGGTACCTCCGTGTTGGGTGTGATTTTGATTAGTAGCCTTGGCAGCATGGTGTGACTTTTCCATTCCCTGACAACTCCAAACACTCAAACTCCCATATTGCTGTGAAAACCATGGTGCGTGTTTTACAAGCACATGCTGCAACCAAGAGCAATCGTTAAGTTAGAAGCCTTCTAAGCCTTCTATCATAAATACTATCACAAGTAGTAAATTTAGTAGTTAGTGAGTAGAAGATGTGGTACCTAATAATTGTTGCTTACCATGTAATGGGTGATATGTTCTTCACCAAAACACTTGAGATAGCAATACCCCCAATGGTGAACCTTATTCAGAAAATCAACAGGCGATTGGTCTTCTTTGAGGTGCAACCCTGTAAGATATGCTACAACAGCTTCAAAGGAACTCCACATCTGAACTCTGTCAAGGTAGGCTTGACCTTTCGCATTCTTATTGTTCTCTGCACATAAGATATCTTTCCAAACTTTGTCATGTCCTGACCATTGAGATGATTGGAACATCTTGAGGACTGTAGCACCATTCAAAGACGGCTTACATGGCACGCTATTATTAGCCTCTGAAAGGTTTGTATCTTTGAACAAAGACACATTGCCACCGTGAACCCCTACTGCAGAAAGGGCCTTCTCAAGATTATTGATACATTGTTGTTGTTGGATGGGGTTTGGCATATTCCAAACAAACGTATTGTGGAGGTGCAAGATCTTCTTGGTAATCCTTGTTAAAGCGTGTAGTGTGCAAATATGCACCCTACTAAGTGGAATGGGCAATACAGGTTGCCAATGATCCATATGGAGAGTGGCATCTGAAGGCTCATCACTAGAATCTTTTGAAAATAATCCACCTTTCCACATGAATGACCGTCCTTGAATTAACTGTGTGGCCTTTGTTGCTGACACCACAGTTGTTTTTCCTCGCTCCTGGTTGCAAAAAATGCAGGAGCGATTTGCATTAGGCCCATGCTTCAGTCCAAACATGCATTTCAAAGTCTTCATGTCGGATGTCAAGTGCCACTACACGTTGAAACTCCTAACACCAGCACCTCCAACTGTTGCTCTACTTCTTGTGCAACAATGAGTGCCTTCAAAGGTACTTGATCAAAAACCCACTTCAAGATTTTGTTTGTCTCCTTCAAAACTTCAAAGCATGCTATAGGCCAAATCTCTTGTTCACTCTAAACACAATAATACTTTTCATTGTCTGTAGCTATAGAAGGATCAAGAGCTCTATTCATGAGAGTTATGCTAACTCGTTCGTATTTTTTTCCCTTGACAATCTCAACCTCGTCTAGCTTTAAGACAAAGATCAACGGATCCTCTCCAATCTCTGTAAATCAGAAATAGAAAAATTGTAATCAGCCTTCTTTTTCACTTTCAATTTCATACTACATGCTTTCAGTGACTCCAACAAGCAATGACCGTAAAGCCCACTCTGTTTTCTATACATGGAAACGTCACAAGATATGTAAAGTAGTGCTTACCTTCTAGAGTAATGCCATACACTTTAACCATGGATCTTTGGACAACTTCCACGTTAGTGAAGAGTGTATTCTTTTCATTCAAAACCAATTTCTCATGTTGACGTCCTTTTCCCTTCCCTTTCTCCAACAATTTACCCTTGCTAGCCGCAATCTCCAGACTGTTGTTTATATGTGTACATTGTCCTATAAGCTCGACTAACTTGGAATTCAATTCCCTCCTCCTCAGCTTGACCTATTTGCAAAAAAACAATTTATCAGCTCACCTATCACCTCAAAAGTGGCTACAATCAGTGAATCAAACTGACACAACACTAAAAAATTATTCCTTACCTTGTATGGTTTGGGCAATATTGTGACTTTTAATTTCTTGTGAGCTAAGCCAATGCGTCCCTTTACTGTTTTATAAATTTCCCTGTAGCCTCTATGTGAAACTCCAGTCATATCGCATGCTGCTAAAATTGCCTCGAGATCTATACTAGATCCAATCTTCTTCAATGTATCATCCACCAATTGATTGGCTACACCATTGAACTTGGGTGTGTCAACAATTATTGTTGCCTCAGACTTTGACAATATACGTGCAAGAGCGCCAGCGGTTGCAGATTACGTGGAACTATCATCCCATAGGCGCTTCCTTTTTTTGGACACCCTATTTTCATTCTGTGTCTCTTCCACCAACTTGGGACCACCTAGCAATTGGTGAATTTGTATAACCCTTTTTTTGTATTGCCACTACCTCGGGCTAGTGATTTAAATGCCTTGCTATTTCTAGCCTTCACTTTTGTCAAAACTTGTGACCTTGTTGCTGTTGCTAACTTTCCCCGTAAGAAATTGACATTATTTTTCTCTTCACAAAGCTCACCCTTCAGCTTTCCACCTTGTCTTGCCACACACGTTCCACCTCTAGGCTCTAGCAACTAATTTGAATGCTCTAATGTTAACTCTGCTAGCAGTTGCTCTCGTATTTTTAGTTCATCAACTTGCACTCTCGCCTTCAAAGCATACAAATCATCCTTCTCAATTTGTAATTGAATCACACGTTGGGTTAGTGAGGCCCGCTCTACACTTTAGAAGTCATTACAGCACAATGCCTTTGTATAACCAAGCAAGCCGTTGTCTCCATGGCAACAAAATTCTAACAATCCTTTGAGATTTTTGAATGGGGGAGAATGCCCTGTTAATGTATTCTTTGGATACAACGATCCATCTACCCATTAATCTATATTCAAGCAACCTTGAGCACGCTTGGCATTGAATTCACTCTAGCTACATTGTAAATGCAATGGCACACCTTTTTTCACCAACGGTTAGTACAACGACGCTAGCGTGCGAGCTTGGAGCGGGGAGCTTGTGAGCAGGGAGCGGGGAACTTGTGAGCATGGAGCCTTGGAGTTAGGTTTTGTAGACTTTTATACTGAAAACACATATTGTTTGAAAAAAACATAAAAATTTGACAATTTTTTTGTTATATCAAACACATTAGGGGACCTATGACTGCTACCCCTATAACCGTGGATTATAAGAATTATGACTACAACCTGTCTAGGTTCATTTCTTGTTGGAAAAAATCCTTAAACCTTTGTGTATAATGAAGCATTTATTTCCCCCTAACATTGTTCACATATTGATCCACTTCCAAATTTTGCTAGAGATTTTAATACAAGATATTGAGCAAAGAATACTTAAAAAAAACAAATGTAGGGTTAGCAACAAAAACACAATGAAGAATACACGGAAGGAATGGTACAAGAAAGCCCAAAAATGAAATGAATTCTCCAAAAAAAAGGGGGGAAGCGCCCAAAAAAATGGGAAACCAAAAAAATAAATAAATAAATAAATGAGATAGTGACAGAAACATGGCTACGAAGGTTTTCATATTCATATGAACACCTTTGGATGATTGGTTTGTGTTAATGGTTTAGCCATTCACAATTTCATTTGCAAAATATTTTTTTGTGGGACATACTTCCAAATTGGGTAAAATGCATGGACATTTTCTAATTCATATGCTTCGCACCACATAAATTGTACCAAATGGTAGTTCATACAATAAGAATGTAATACTACTTGCTACTGCAGCCATTACTACTCTAGAACTGTGATGATCCCTGCTTTTATAAGGAGAAGCTTCAATTCATTGAAGCTAAAACTTGGTGCATGAATGAATTTGTCCTCATGGATGTCCATCTTGCAGAAATAATGAAACAGGTAGTACAAGTGCTTGCAATTCACATATTGTTGACGACCTCCAATAGCTGAAACACACATGTTAGTAAAGTCCGGGCATGTGCATGAGGGGTACATACCCACTGTAATACGATACACATTTCGGGTTTGATCACTCCTGGTCTCAAGAGACACAATTGCACCTAGTCCTGGAAAAGGCAACAATGTTACTCCAAGTATTAGTCCTTTGACATTGCCAACACTCTCCCATTTGTTTCGTTGTTCTGTAGTTGGTACTATTGAGATTCGACGTATGGTTTGACTGTTTCGAACTGTTGGATACATATGTGCATCGTGTGGAGGTGGCTGATCATAGAATACGCTTTTGAAAACATTCGACATATTGAATAGACGACGAGGAGACAACGTAGGACGCTATTGGAGTTGAAATCCAGCATGCTGTAGGAGTAATGTCTCCTCTCGGCTCAAGTCTGTTGTCGTACGCGTAATACTGTAGTAAGCGCTCTTAACCACAAAAAACGTGGCAAGATGACACGGAATATCGTCCCAGGGAACCCCAGAGGGTGTTCTAAATTCCGTCTAATCCGGTTTATTGTAACTACTTCAATTTTCACTCCCCAACCGGATTCTATCTCTATCCGGACTCTCTACCGGATCCGGATTATCACAAACACCAGATCCGTAGCTTTAACACACGGTTTTTAATACCTCTGTTTTACCTTTAGAGGGTCCTCACTGACTTTTTCGGAGGGGTAAGGACAACACCACTCCTTGTATTTCACTAACTCTAACTTCCTAATGACACGTACCCAAAGATCTTTCCGTCACAAACAAGGAACAGACTGGCTGACCCTCACAACTTCGGATTTCTCCAGAAGCAGGTCACTCAGAATACAACCCGACTCCCCTTGCTACAACGACAAATACAAGACTTACCCGGAAACTGAGACGGGGTCCGGTACTAGCACTTCAACTTGTGTTTTGCAGACGGACGGAACTTTCCGGGTGAGCGGGGGTTTTCCACAGACGGTTGCTTATCTCCGCACGGAACCCTCCCTGGCCTTCCGGACTCGCACCCACACCACCAACGCCGGACTCCGCACAACTTCCTACACACGCTAGAACTGCTTCCCTGGACAACACACAGTTCATAGACCCGGGAAACCCTGAATCCGGACTCCTCCTTACCACCTCTCTACTCTGTAGCCAAAACCTTCAAGCAAGCGCCCAAGCAACCTTCAAACTTCCAAAGAACAGGAAACCAAGGACCCACAAAGAAAACTAAGGCAATGAGTAAAAAGACAATAAAAAAATGCACACATATATTACTGCTCAAAATAAGGAATAGCAAGAAAAGGAATCCAAGACCACAAGCGGTCCCTTCCTTTTATAAGCAAAACAACATGCCGTAAAACCCGCGGAAAGTGCCACTAAACACCATCCTAAACTGCCCTAAAAGTCCGGGTGGATAAGTTAACTGAAACTTACCCCTGAAAATCCGGAATCCGGGTTCTAACTAAGACCCGGAACTCTAAGTCTAACAAAAAGATAACTAAAAATACAATGAGTCTAACAATCTACTTTCCCTTCCGCTGTTTCTTCGAACTACTGTCAAACCCTAACTGCCCCTGGGTGCTGGTCTTGCCTTGGGGTGTACGGAGGGACGCCCGGGTGATGATCGACGTCTTCCGGACCGGAGGACTGTCAGAATCCGTCTCGTCCATATGGACGAGAGACCGGTCCGCCTTCTCCAACGACTTCGGATCTTCCACCACTTCTGCTTCTTCTGCTTCCGGTTCCTCTGCTTCCGCCTCCTCCGATATCTCGATGGGATCCGGTGTAGGTAAGGGCATCGGTGGAGGTGGTTCGATATCCTCGAACTGCTCCGGATGCGTCCGTGCCGGATTCTGGACAAGGTCGATCCGGACATCCAAACTGCTCCGGACCGGCATATCCTGCCCCAGAAATCCGGATGAAGGCCCCCCTTGAGTGACAATGTGGATCAGTAACCCAAACTGACCTGTTCGTTTGATGGGCGAGGGGGAAGGTTGCGTTGCCGGAGTTGCGATGACATCCGGAACTTCCGGAAATCCCCCGAAGTCGAGTGGCTTGTTCGGATCCATGTTCGTCATCATGGACCAGAATTCCTTCAACGATGCCTCCATCCTTCCGGACATCTCCACCATCACCCGGACTATCTTCGTGTTGGTGAGGGCCGCGGACGTCTTCTGCATCTCGTCATACAGCGCCGCCTTGTGGTAGAGATCCGCCGGACTGACCATCCATTTCTGGAAGGTCTGGAACGCTTGGTACGCCTTCTGCGTCGCCCCTTGAGACTGGTGCAGCTCTTCTTCCGTCCAGATCAGCTTCCCCTTGAGCGCGTCCCGTTCCGTCTTCAGGTTCCGGATTTCCATCCTCATCTCGTTCCATTCCGACTCGGCCGGTAACGCCTTCAACGCGTCCACCAGGTTCTCCGGTTCGCACTTCACCACTTCTGCGGACCGGAGTACAATCTCCGTGAGCCTGTCGTGGTAATCCTTCGCGGTCCTGATCCAGTCTTCTCCGCACTCGAAGAAGCGGGGTCCTTCCCACTCCTGTTTATCCTGGATGAGAAAGGGACCCGGGAATTTACCTCTAGAAGCCGGAAGTGTAGACTTCCGTCTTTTGCTTCCCGACGCCTGCTCCCGTTCCTCCCTCTGTGTCTGCTTCAGTTCCGGTTCCGGCTTCTCTTCCTTGATCTCCGGCTTGACTTCTGGCTTGGCTTCTTCCTCCTCATCCTCAGACTCTTGCGTTTCCTGCTCCTCGTCGTCAGAGCAGTGGCATTGGAGCATGATGAGCCCGGTCTCGTAATCCGTCGCCTCGTCTTCCGTCAAGAGTTCCCGGTGCTGGTACAGGTGGAGCAGGTACGTGCTGAGCGGGTTCGGCTTGTTCTTCGCCAAGTTTCCGGTGCAGCGCCCCACCACGCTCGCCACGATCCGGCCCCAGTTCACGACCCGGTCCTGAAACGCCCCGAAGATCATGTTGGCCATGGTTACCGTAACCCGGGAACTCTTATCCGGGTACAGGATCGGTAGCAGAAACCGGAGCAGCCGCCTGTGTCTCGTCTCGACAGTCCTTGATCGCGTAGCCCTCCTTTGCGTGTGGTGGGTTCACGAACTTGTGCTGGTGGTACTGGTCCGTCCGGGCAGCGAATCCGCTTCCGGTTTGGGAGAATCCGTACACTTCCGCCCACAGCTCCTCCGTCCACTAGTCCGGATGCCCACGTACGGTCTGGTCGTACTGGTTCGGAGCACCTGCCGCCAACTCCCGGAGTACCTGGTCGCTCTGGATGTTCCAGGGTTTCTTCAGCAGACCTGCACAACCTAATACAACCAAATCGTCCTCTAAATGCCGCAAGTGCAGCGGATCTTCCGGATATACCGGACTGATCTTCCGGGCCGGTACTATATACCACGTACTAACCCCTGCCATCCGTCTCACCTCTCCTATCGCGGTAACCCTAACTCACCACACTTTCTCTCACTATCAGCCAGATGCGGAGCAACTGAAAGAGGGCGAGAAATGAGGAGGAACTAGGTTTATATAGAAATCTTGCGCCCAACGTTCACTATAACGGGAACGCAGGCTACGGATCGCCGTAACGTATCCCTAGTCTACCGCCGCAAGCTACTGAATTTAATGCCTGCGTTCCGGGTTCCTGTGTTCCGGCTCCTGAATCCGTCCACCCGGATGTCAAGTTCCGTCATGCTTCCGTACTGGTTCCGGAACGAAGTCTAAACTAATTCTAAGTATTTATTTGTTTCCGCTAGTCTATGCCTAAACTAATTTTTTTCAATTTTGATCTATTTTAATTTTTCTTAGTCTATTAAGGTCCGTACTAAGCTATTATGGATTCCGACATCTGTCCCGGTTAGAATAAGCCATACTTTGGGCACATCCGGCCAATCTATTACCCACTTGCGCTTGGTCCCCTTCACACATCGTTCAATGTCATCTGGGCAGAACCAAAAGTCCACCAGCACTTCACGCTTAGTCCTGTAATCTTCTTTTCTCCCACGGTAGGTGGGAGCAGGGGTTCCCTTCCGGCCTTTTGAAATTCGAACAGTGCACCTAATATCTGACCCCCCTTGTTGAGCATGACATTTTGCGTTTGATTTGTGGCTGATCCTCGCAATTTGCCACTTTGATGTGTCGTAGTCACTTTCAAACGCAACGGACACATGCGGTGAACTGTTCACTTGAGCTTCTGTATACTTTTCCTCAGTAGAGTTGACAAGCGCGGTTGTAGACCTTGTTCGAACACGAGGTTGAGAGAAATTTACTTTATCTAGTCTATGTCAGTCGCCGGCATCACCAATGGGTACATCTAACTTCCTCTTCGTGCTTCCAAATATTTCTTCTCCTTCCAAATGGGGTATGCGACTTCCAACACCTTCAGATCCGGGTAGTGTATTCAGCGCCTCTGCAATTTTTTTGGGATCTCCGCTCCGTCTTGCAGCTCTCAATTTCAACTCCCCCTTCGATGGACCAGAGCCAGATGCATGTTCCTTCAAGTAAGCGCGATAATTTGTCATCTGCATCCAAACACGGATACTATCGTCGCAAGTGGCATCAAACAAATTGTTACCTCGGTTTCCAGACATTTGAAGCCACTTGTTATGCACTGTTTCTGACAAGTTGCATGAAGGCATGTCAGCCATCTCCTCCAAACTCAATCCCTACCACACCCCCAAAAAAAGACATTCAAATTCAATGGAAAATAGTTGGGCAGCAAGAACCACTGGGATTTGAAAACCAACGAGGACATGTAAATAAAATTTTAAAAAAGAATAAGCTAATCCTCTTCAGATTTGCGGCCAACCGGCCTTCATAACTAATTAGAATAAATTCACAGTTACATACTATAAAACATAGAAGACTCCAAAATTTTAACATTTATTTGGCAATGCAAAAACAAGTTGCATAAGAAGAGAAGTGTTGTCACGGCTTACCGTTTGCATGAAGCCTCCCCACTGCCTATAACGGAAATGCCAAAATGCAAGCCAGTGGTCTAAGTGATGAAGTGCATCTTCTGTGGTAGCTCCAGAAGATAACCACCACGATCGAATTGCTATGTAATTTGGTCTCCGCGTCCTACATATTCTTGGCATCTTTGTATTGTTTACATAATAAAGTGTGCTGCTGTTGGAATGCATCTTTGATATACTTTTGCGTGTGTTTCTGAAGTGAAGAACTCCAATGCAACAAACAAGTCCTCTCTCGATTATCCATTTTCTGATTGGCGGAGCCACTACCATACATGACACAAACCGCATTCCAATTGGCCATAGCACTGTCAGCCATGAACCCCTTGAAGTTTGGGTGTTCTATTTCGTATCGTGACATGACAACATTCAAACATTTCCAAAAAATCACTTGAATCTCGGTATCTTTTGATTGCATATCGCATGTGGAAATGGTCATCATCTTCTTGTACTCAGGGTCATATACGTGGCAAGCCATCGTGGTCCAGTCCTTCACACGCTTGACATGGTCAAACATCATCCACGCATACTGTAGATTTCCTCCAGGTTGCATGCGCTTTACCAGATCCACTCCACTCCCGGGTCCTTCTGTGAGCATCTTGAAAATGTACACCTTGTCCTTCCCTTGTCCAGAGAAAACGTTGTCGTGAATGAATTCGAACTTCACCTCTTTCTTCATGGTCATAATGTTGTCGATGACACCTCCACGGTTGTTTGAGCGGAACGAAGAGATGACGTTGCGGATGTTCGGACTGCTTAAGTATTCAAAGCGGTCCATTACCTCTTCTAGTTCTTGCCCTTTCAACAACTCTTTTTCTCCCTCTTTATTGTGAAATAGATAGGTTGATAGGAAATCTTTACTAGCAGAGAGAGCAATTGCGGAGTTGGTGGCCAGAGGTGTTTTGGCCACCTGCTCCGCAATGAGTCCGCAAATTGTCTCTGCAGAGTCTCTATACATGCCTCTAGCTACTGGGTGATTGTGATCTCCAATATGAATAGCTATCCTATTCATTTTTGGATTCTCACTATAGCAATAGTAAATTCTAGCGCTGCATGTGCTCAGACAAGTAGGTGTTAGTTTGCAAAGCTTGCAAACTAACGTGCAATCTTTGGGAGCAGTGTCCCTACTGCAAAAGGAAAGGTAGTATACCCGCTCCACTCTATTTCATTGTGTTTTTGAGCCCTGTTCAAGTAATCGCAGTTTGGATTCACACAAGCAAGATAGCCAGCGCAGTATGACTTACAAAACTTTAGATTATCGGAGTTGTTGATGTTCATGGTCAAAACCTTGCACCAAGGATGCCCATCATAGCGCTTATCCATCCCTTCTAAGTTCTTGGTTGCAAAGGAAGAGGAAGAGGATCGACATGGGGGCAACTCGAAGATAACATCACCATTGAATACTGCTGGAAGAAATTGCACATGATGGTGTTGCACAACATTTAAATCCATCATCAACAGTTCATTTTGAGATCTATGCATCGTCGCTAGTCTATTCAAAGAATCCATAATACTCACCCTATTGGCTGGAGATGGATGCAATGGAGGAAGTGATAACAAAGACAGTGACTGACTTTGTGAAGGGGTACTGCATCCTGAATTCCTGAGAGCCTTTTTCACTGATGTCTTTTGGCTAGAACCTTCTTTCTTTTGAGGAATGAAGTCAGGAGACTCTCCTTCCGATTCACTAGACAATTCTATGATTGCATCTAATTTCTCCTGTTTCACTTTACAAAGTACTATATGCTTTGGAAAGACCGGCGAAATGTCATAAGATGGACAAGGTGAAACGGCGGGTGCAATGTAAGGTTTCTCTACTGTTGAATTATCAGAGTGGCGGCTAGGAATCTCAATGGATGGAGCTAAAACAGAAAGTGGAAGTCCGTATGCTCTATAGTTTCTGGCGCCGAGGTACCAACACTGCATTCCATCTTCCACAGACCTCATAACAGGGATAGACTATTGCAGGTGACTTGATTCGGACATCTTTTCTTCTTCAACATAAATGGAGGCTTCTACAAACTTAAAATGGACATGGAGAAGGTGTGATAGAACTTTAGCAAGTCCTCCCTCTCCTAGCGGAAAAACAACCGGGACCTCATGACCATCAACTCGAATGTAAGCCATCCCCTAAATCTGTTGAGAGAGCAGTACAAAGAAGGGCAATGAATCCTACATGTGACACGAGGTACCAAAGACCTTCTTCAAGACTTTGTTTCCCCTCCTAGTCATATCAATGCTAGACTTATTAGTTTGAAATGAAATTGTATTGTTGGGTCCCCTTGTTTCTAGGGAACCTTCATTTAATGCTATGGTTATGCCAATGCATTACAAAAAATAATAATTGTTTTCAACGAATTCAATTCTTAGCAAATATCTTAACAGAAGAAGAGAATAATATATTTATATTGTTTGGAACAAAGATTCCATTGACAGTGTCACTTGGAATGTAGTTAATCCGTCTGAAATAAAAATTTTCCTCACATTAACTAAATCTTGTGGATGTCCAATATTTTAAAAGATTTATTGTGGAGATTCAGGTGATGGATATAGCCGTCCAAGGCATCAGAGTACTTTACTAAGGCGCTTAGAATCCAAGCCATTATAACGTATTCTACCTAGAAACTGTCAGCAAACAACGGATATGAATTTACGCTTGTGGGAGACAACCGGCACATAGGTGACATGATTGGACTACTGCATTGACGCAGTTGGGCAGAAAGAAGAAATGCCGTAGTCTACTTAATTCAAAACTATTTCATGGAAACCGACGGTGATATTATGACACATAAATCTTTATGAATCATCAACAAGGCCAATTTACACGCTAAAGAAATAAAATCTGACAAGACCATTGCGGCGGTTTCGGCCTAGTAACCTACCAAAGCCACCATTTTCGGCTCCTTGGGAATTGGGTTCCAAATAGAACTGGTAATTCCAATGATGCATCTAAGAACCCTACACCCTATATCAGCCGTCAAGTTCCACATCCACACACATGTCATTTAATTATGTAGAGTACTCATTGGTTTGTTTTGGAACACATAAGAGGGATTCATTGATTTCTTCTTAGCCATTACCCTAACGTAGTTTGAGACACCTGATGTAGTTGAAGTCTATTTCTTCCATGTAGTCATATCTCACTACATGCTTCTAGAGATTCAAAGAGCACTTATTCCTAGTCCGAAGCTTAGGAAGAGGCGGAAGCGACATACATCACTATATTTCTCATCTCCGAAGACATTGAGAAGAGCAAGGTTGACAAGGGGAAAGAGAGTGCTTTCTAGAACAAGTCAGTCCGCAGGTGGAGATTCTCGAAAGGTACTCCGATTTGGAAGTGGAGTCAGTGGTGGAGAAGAGGACATGGGAGTCATCAACACAGATGTAATTGAAGAGATGTTCGAAGACGCTACTAGTGGACAACGTGAAGGGAGAGAAGTTGACACCGCCACTGTAAGAACTTCTTGCATTGTTCATGTATTTATGATAAGTCCTGTGTCTTTGCTATTCATGAAGGAACAACAACCTTTACGACATGTGCCCTTTTTGAATCTTGATATCCCTCCTACGCATTTCTTTCTAGCGTACCAACATTTCGATCCATGTTTCTGTCAAGGTCTTAGGTCATGAAATTCCTAAACTTGATTTGTGTGCCCCCCATAATGCATAAATTCAAGCCCACGCTGTATGTTTTGTTGTAACCGCCAGCAACGTCCAAACCATGTTGAAATGAGGAGGTCTTTTATTTAGAAACCAATACCATCTAATGTTTTGAAGTTCAGAAGTAATTAATAGTAGAGATCAAATATGTGAAATAAGTTGGGCTCAGTGTCAGATTAGACTCCACTGAAACTCTGAAAGGGACACCCAAAAAAGGTACCGTTTGAGATGTTTCCCCTTCCAGGTACAATTCTGAGTAGTTAGAGTAGAACTCAAAAAAATTTGGAAATAAAAAATGCATCCTAGCCAAATCAGTGTTGCACGCACTCCCGTTTCAGCCGAAAATCCTAGATCCTGTTTGTGTGGATTAGCTGAGGATCAGCCTCCCGCTTCTATGGATCTGTTGAGGATCAACCTCACGATGACGATGCGCAGTCCATGCCAAGCAGGCTCACACCTTTCACCCGATCAAGCGGACCCCCGAACAAGCAGACCCATTTCACACAATCAAGTAGACCCGTTCCACCTGCTCAGGCTGTCCACATTCAGCCCGCCCTCCCGAGGCTTGCATGGCCGATATCAACCAACTAGTTGGCCTCGCGGTGGGAACGTCTTTTTTTAGTTTCCTTCCACGGCATGACGGCCCCGCAGCAACATTTGTGGCCCGCTGATGCGGATAACATAAAAGGCAGCGCTGGTGACCGCCCGATGAGATAGTCTATCCCCGCGGGATTCGCTTCTGCCCTTCTGCCCTCTACGAGCTTCACTTGGATTCTGAAGTTCATCTTTGCTGCACAGCCTCACTTTTGGACCTGTGTGTAGCAGGTGAGAATGACTCGTAACACAAGGAGCCGTGGGAGGGATGATTCCGCTGTCCAAAATCCGCAGGGGAGGGCGACCCCACAACGTCGGCATGCTGAGGTTTTTTCTCCTTCCCTACTCTCTGTGCCATTGCGTACACTCGTAATTTCACAGCTTTGGTTTGTCACCGTACTCGCGGAATCTAGCCATATTTTCTTTTTAAGATGGAGCCCGCATTTGTAAGTCGTAGTGTTCCCAAGCTCAGGAAGACTGTTGAATTCATGTTTTCAATCCTAGCAGCTTGAACCAATTCATCTGCCAACCGAGATTTGGTCCCGAGGCTCCAGATTTTCCACGCGGAGAGCCAGCTACAGCCTGAAAACAAACGGCAGGAGTACCAGTTTTTGGGGGTCCCCCGGTCGCTCATCCCACATCAGTCGGATCCGACTGATCCCTGGGCGCCGCTGGGAGGACCCCCCAAAAAACATACACCTCACGTAAAATTCGATGAAATTCTACGACGGGCTTTGGTCAAGGGGACCTCGTGAGTGCTCCCTGCTATTTTTCCTTGAATGACAATGGTGAGGACTAGTTCGATGGTCTCGTTGGATGCCAGTGTCGTAATCTTCCTGTCCGGGAACCATTGATGTCGGTTGGTTGGGGGATTATCGGGTGTGGGATTCTTGGGTTTGAGAATCTCGGGTGTTTGATTTTTGGTTCTGAGATTGTCGGGAGCGGTTCTTGCGGCGTTGTCACCTCCATCACGCGGGGAGCCACCAATGGGCCGGCCCGATCATTTACGCGAGGAGCCCGTTGCAGCAAAGAAAAAAATGTTCTTGAGTACCACTTTTCGGGGGTTCCCCGGTCGCTCATCCCACATCAGTCGGATCCGACTGATCCCTAGGCGTCGCTGGGAGGACCCCCCAAAAAACATACACCTCACGTAAAATTCGATGAAATTCTGTGACGGGCTTTGGTCAAGGGGACCTCGTGAGTGCTCCCTGCTATTTTTCCTTGAATGACAACGGTGAGGACTAGTTCGATGGTCTCGTTGGATGCCGGTGTCGTAATCTTCCTGTTCGGGAACCACTGATGTCGGTTGGTTGGGGGATTATCGGGTGTGGGATTCTCGGGTTTGAGAATCTCGGGTGTTTGATTTTTGGTTCTAAGATTGTCGAGAGCGGTTCTTACGGCGTTGTCACCTCCATCATGCGGGGAGCCACCAATGGGCCGGCCCGATCATTTACGCGGGGAGCTCGGTGCAGTGAACAAAAAAATATTCTCGAGTACCAATTTTCGGGGTCCCTCCGTCGCACCTCCCACATCAATTGGATTCGACTGATCCCTAGGCGCCTCTGGAGGACCTCCTGAAAAACGTACACCTCACTTAAAATCCGAGGAAATTTTGCAACGGGGATTGGACAAAGGAAAAAGCCTGCGTATAGGTTTTTGTTTGTCTGTGATTTAAAGGGTTGACTATTGGTTGGATGGTCGCGGGGACCTTATCTTGTTGGGTGCGGCTAACATTGTGTTCCTCTCCGGCACCCATTGACAGGGTTGTTCGCTGCGACAGCGCGACACCGCGACAAACAGACGTCGCGCGACGTCTAGTAGAGCCCACGCGACGTCACGAAAAGTCAAATTTACTTTTGACTTTACAGGAAATTACCCCCCTCCAGGTGGATGCCACATGGCATCCACTTGGCAAACTGGAGGGCGCGTACAGGTAGGAGACTGCGGGTAGGGGCGACTGCGGGTGGAAGAGGGCGACTGCGGGTGGGCGACTGCGGGTGGACGAGGGCAACTGCGGGTGGGCGACTGCGGGTGGACGAGGGCGACTGCGGGTGGGCGAGGGCGACTGCGGGTGGGCGACTCCAGATTTCTGAGGGAGACCGCGGGTGGGTGACTGCGGGTTTGGCAGGGAGATCGCGGGTTCAGGAAGTGTTCTTGGGTGGGCGACCGCGGGTGCGCAAAAGGTACCTAGACCCGGTGGTGGACCCGAAGTCGCCCAATTTGGACCCGCTGTCGCCCTCTCGAGACCCGCTGTCGCCCTACCCAGACCCGCAGTCGTTGGATACGCAGTTGCCCTATCCGTACTCGCCCCCCTAGACCGAAGTCACTCGCCCTATATAGCTAGTAGCCCATCATCATGCTATCACCTTCATTTTCCATTGAGGCTTTCTGTCTTGCAACCTTTGTTGGCTGCATGCGTGACCCTTTTGGATAATATATATACTATTTTTTGCTATCATTTGGTTCTTAGAATTTTGCGACGTCCGCAAATCTCATGGCAACTGGAGGTAGCAGTGATGGGTCCCTTCCGGTTTTTTCCACTGTACGCACTCCTGGTGCAATTAGGAAGGCTACCAAAGACAAGACTAGAAAAAGGAGGGGTAACATTCACAAGAAGCGATGGCATGTGTTGAACAATGATAACCACCTAGCTTTCAAAGGGTGGAACGAGGAGCCTGAGCCATGGAGTATGCAGGTGTGCGAAGACTACATTGAATGGTGTCACATCGGGAAGTTCTTTCCGGCATGGCGCCATCATCACAACCGACACAATAACAAGGCAAATTTGAAGTATTGTGAAAATCCAGCTTTCATACGAAGGTGTTTAGAATTGTGGCAGGTCCTCTACAAAACCCCTTTTGTAGATAGGAATGAGGCCCCTTTGTTCATTGCTAGAGGTGCCTATGCTGAGGTCGCCTTGAACAAACAAGTTGACTGGACCACGATCAAAGAAAGTACCTACGTGGAGCGTCCAGAAGTTGGAATAATTCCAAAAGGGGTATTTCAATTTCCGGAGGGTGGACTTGGGCCTTTTCGAAGTGATCTACAAAACAAAGAAACTCAAGAGGTGGACACGGAAGAATCAGAAGAGGATAATGATTCAGATGGCACACGGATTCCTAAGCTTGTACGAGTGAAGGAGCAGATTATCACCCCCGTCCAAGTTCCAGTTCCAGTTCCAGTTCCAGATCCAAATGTTCAAGCCGCTTCATCATCGTGGGGAAAAAAGATGAAACATCCTGCCAAGGTGCGACGGTCCACCACGAAAATTAGATTGGCATCAGCCTCAACCACAATTGCGACTCCAATCTTGCCACCACAAGACGCCAGCAACGTCTTCGACTTTGCTTTAAGTGACGACTCGCCCGTATGTGCCACAAGTCACATTCCCATTCCACAGTCTGAATCTGATGTTGTTCACAATGCGATGACGTTGGCGAAGGCTCTCGACCTCTTGAAGACCAAGGATGCACAAATTGCAACCTTAGAAGGTGATGTGAAGAAATGGCGGTCTACATGTGAACAAAAAAATGCTCTCATTTCTCAACAATCCAAAGAATTACAAGGCCTTCGAGAAAAAGAGCGTCAGACTTTCACATTGTCGGACATGGACGAAATCTTTATTGAGCAGGATCCACATCACTTGGACAAGCTTGTTGGGGACCTCACCAGCGATGTCATTCACCTTTCTCCCCCTGCCAAGCGTACGAAGCGTTCTTCAATTCTTCCAATGGCACCGCTTCCGTTCGTCTCAAGAGATTCTAGCAATCCGCACGTTGATGGTTTGCAAGGGACTCAGGATTCACTTTTGTTTCCTGCCATTCTACATCTACAATCATCAAAGGAACTTGATTTGGCTGAGGAAAATAGAATGCTTCGAGAGAAGTTGGCAGTGTTGGCAGCGACATACTATCATTGGAAGGTCGCGTGCATTCTCTCCATGGATCGATCTCAACAAGTTGCGAAAGAGCTAGACAAAGTTTCAAAGAACTTTGTAGCAAATGCCCCTAAACAAGAGAATGGATTGACATCATGGGCATTGATGGAGGACATGTTTCCGGATAACATGTCCATGCTTGACGTGGCGGAAAAAAATGTCATAGACTGGGCACAAAATGGTTGGGACCATGGAAATCAGATGTCTAGTCACTTCAACGAAAAAGACCAAAGTCTATTGTGGCCAAAGCCAGCTCATTTCGTCTTGGATCATACCAAATGCCCCATATGTCTAGAACAATTTGGGCCAGAAGGAGGATGGGCACTTGGATCATGTACACATGTGTACCATCCTCAGTGTCTCATCACTTAATGTCTGATTAGACGACGATGTGTGATTTGTGCAGCACCATTCCATGATCGCTTGTATACCATGTTCAACTTGATGACTTACATGCCACCTTCTTGGGAACACAATAGAGACACGACGGCAGAGACACGATTTTGGGGACGAGACTTGCTTTGGAGTTGGCGAGAAGGCCTACATGATCAAGAAATGAGAGCTGTTGCCTCACAATTGAATTGGGAAACAGACCCGCGTGAAATTCTAAGAGTGGCATTCAACCTTATGGAAAAAGGAGCTCACAATGCAGGGAAGAGGGCGTTTTTTTTTCAATGCCTTGGTGGATATTTTGATAAGACATCCCAAACCTTCAAGTGGGGTGCTCATCCGGAAGGACACCGTTGGAATTTTGAAGGTGAACAAGGGGCTAATCGTGATGAAAATGCCACTCTAGAAGACTTGAATAGTATGGCTTACCTCGACTCAACATACGGGCCTTATTATCAAAGCCAAGCACTCGATTATCTATTGGAGTTACACTCTCCGCAAACTAAAAGGACACTTGAAGCTCTCAAGAACTCTAATGTCTTGGAATCTATTTTAGAAGCAGATGGACCTGCTTCAAGGACTTGTGCTAAGAAGAAACTCGTTGTTGGAGAGTCCAATGATTACGAACAAGGTGCAACGAGTGGTTCTCAGAACAATCCAATGGACTTGAACTAAATATTTCTATGAGATACTTACTTCAACGGTGGTTCTAGTTAATCGTAGTAGTATACAAGATGTAAGGCCCATAGTATAAGGGCCATAGTATATCCATACTCACACAATGTAGTACTCTAGCAAAAGTTAGGGTTAAGATGTTGGCTTCTAAAACTATACCGCCTTGGCTATGTATTGTACTACTATGCTTATGGACAACAACCTTCTATTGCTTTGGTTTTGAAGGTTTGGGCATACTTATACATTTGTAGCCTAAAATGTAATTGGTGAAATGCAAATACATTTGTTGTAATGCCTCGCACAATGATTCCATACATGGTCCCCACAAAATTGCTATCTTCAAATCTTTTAATGAATTTTTTCCTTTTGGATTTTTTTCTCATACAACATGTTTTTGTTTACATGGAAAAATTTGATTCATTCCATTCAGATTTTTTATGAGAAAGTTATGGACCATTTTGTTTGGCGGGCAACTTGAGTCTACAGCTTCTTCTTTTAAAAGTTGCTTGTAGGATTTGTTTCTCCAGGCAATTTCTACAATCTAAAAAAAAATTAGGTCCGGTCACATAGTTAACTTCACTTGATAGCACACTCTCACCATTTTCATTTCATTTTAGAGATATTCATTATTTAAATTTTACAACTAGATCTTACCTACTTCTACTCAACAATTTCTTAAAGTATCCAAAATTGTTTTTGAAAATTGTTTTTTTCCCACACATAACCATAGGATCTTACACCTTACTAGTATGAGAATGTGTGGAAAAAATTTCAGAATTTTTCATCTTACAGATTGCAAGATATCCGCATTTAGAGTGAAAAAAACAATTTTTTCAGCACATTGCTAGACTACATTATTTGACTTTTAACATTTTTCACTTTAATTTCTTGCACTACAGAGTTTTGAGCTTTAAACAAATATAGTGGAGAATTGAGTTGAGAGTCTAAATAAAAAAAAGGTTTTCAAAAAAACTTAATTTTCATTCTTAAAAAACTTGTAGAATAGAAGTACATATGGGATTGAATGAAAATCTATTTTCTTTCTAAGATAGAATTAAAATGCACTAATCCCCATAGTCAAATTGTTGTTGCAAGCAAGCTAAACCATGTCAAACTTTTTTTCTTGAACAATTGCCAAAATTGCGTTCCTAAATTAATCTTACAAGGTATTTTTCCCACCAGAAGCTCTAATTGCCCAATAAACAAGATTGTCCATAACTTTCTCATAAAAAATCCAAATGAAATGAAAAAAAGCTTTCCGGATAGACAAAATTATAATCTATGAGGGAAAAAAACTTAGAAAAATAAATTCAAATGCTTGTCACATTTTTTTGCTGCCCATTCTCCCCTGCTTTGGAGTTTGGACTATATGGGCATAACTTTTGTTCCCGGGCACCGATTGGAATAAAAGTTATATTACCACAAAGGTAATCGTTTTTTCTATCTTCAAATAAAGTTTCAAAAATTCAGTCCCAAATTTCAGCCCGTAGGTACCATCTCTGACATCCATTCTTGCAAAGACACCAAATTCATAGCCCTCGTATTCAAAATATAATAAAAACATATGTACATTTCAAAAACAAAGGTGTGAATTTTTTTATTCCACAAAACCTTTGGAAAATCAAAAATTGGAAGGCCAAATTGTTTTTTTCTACCACACTAGATCCAACCACTAAGCATTTTCTTCACTATTCACAAAGTCACTTTCTTTGGGCTCCGGTCTCATTCTTTGAAGTTCCGCACGGGTGGCACCTATGCCTTCATAGGCCCACTTGCGCCATTCCTTAAAATAAAGGATGTGGCGCTCCAAGTCCAATATGCCCTCGTGCAACAACTCTTGTTTTTTCTCCAGTAGCTTCACCAAATAAAAAAGCGTTGCTCTTTCTTCTGTATTGCTACCATAATCCGGAGCTAAAGCCAAGATGCCCTCTTTTTTGGCTTCTTGTAAGGCATCATCATAATATTCCATCTCTAGCTCACGTATTTGAAGATTCAAGCTTCTCCTTTCGCTTTGATGGGACCATTTATCACATTGCAAAAGATCAAGTTTATTTTGAAGCACCGCTAAATCATCAGAAATGTGTGCTCGCCCGTCTTCGATCTTCTTGAAATAATTTACTCTACTTTTGTTTAACTTAGAATAAATCTTCTCATTTTCAGCAATGGCGTTTTCAGTCGCCTCTAACTCCTTCTTCAACCCATCCACAACAGTTGGATTCACTGGAAGATGTTGTACCTTCTCTTTCAAATTCATAAGATCCGCTACTGTTGAAGTCAAAGCTGCTCGTGCACTTTCGATCTTAGTGCCCAACATCTCCAAATTGTCTTCCGAACCATTGTCACTACTTCCGCTAGACCCAATGTCTGCACCAGAACGGTCCACATTGATCGGTACATGAACATCTTCGCTTTGTTTTTGAATCTTGGACAATGATTGCGGCTCCTCAAGCTTCCTCTTGCCCTTCTTGTCAACTTGAACGTCCTCAGCCGCCTCTTGTTTTTCTTTGCCAATGTCTTCGTCGTCACTTTCAAAAGAATATCCATCGTATTCGTGAGTGTGCTCATCTGAGCTAGAAGTTGAAGACCATTGAACTTGGTCATCACCAACAGCCAACTTGCCAGGCTTTGCCTCTAAAAGCTTCTGATTTGCTTGAAGAAGTCCTTCTTCATCCTGCACTATCGGTGTGTCCGGGCGGTCACCGATAGGAAGCTCCTTCAAGGTTGTCCAATCTACCTTTTTCTTCAATTGAACTTCAACGTATACCATTTGCACAAGATAGAAAGAGAAGTTGTCATTTCGATAAGGCTGGGACTCCAAATAGAGTTGCTGCCATACCTCCAAACACCTTCGCTGGAAGACAACACTCTTGCAGTAAGCCAAATTTGCCTTATTAGACTTCACGTGCAAAGGGTGTCGCCAAAACGGGAACAACTTGTTGATGTGGCACCAATCCACATATTTGTTTACAGTTTCATATGTCCAAGACTCTGGTTCTACTTCCCATCCCCAAAAGGCCTTCATCTTTGGATGCAACAAGATGGGTACACGCTTCTTGCGAGGTTTGCCGCTCCTTTTACGATCCTTGTCACGAACCGCCTTTTTGTTGAGCCGAAGTCGGTATCTTGACATACCGTGTGGCGGTTGAGAGTCCTCGCCCTCCATAACGATCACTTCGTCTCAAAAGTAGCCAACTAAGTACTATGCGGTTTAGGGTTGCAAGCCTAAACCGTAGGTGTAAAAAATGCTAAACGTAATCCTATCACATTTAACATTTACAAAAATACAATGTTCTCGTGAAACACCCTATGTCATCCAAGCGTGAATAAAATGAGCCGTGCAAAGGGACAAAAATCCCCCCCCACAACTCAAACCCCTAGCTTCTGTGCACACATTCAGCCACGTCAGCAGGTGAAAGACAGTGCGTAGAATGCCAGGGAAAATTTAATGGCGACTGCGGGTGGAGGAGAACACTGATGTACCCGAGGTCGCCCTGGGGCACGTGCGGGTCCTGAAGTGGGGCGAGTGCGGGTCAGCCCAGTGCTCCAGGGCGACCGTGGGTCCGGAAGTGGGGCGACTGCGGGTCAGCGCAAGTGCTCGAGGGCGACCGCGGGTCCTAGAGTGGGGCGACTGCGGGTCTGGACAGGTGCTCCAACGTGACCGCGGGTCGAAGGAGCGCGGGCGAGTGGGCGACCGCGGGTCCAGGACGACCACGGGTCCACTTTGCAAAGGCGACCGCGGGTCCTGGGCGACCTCGGGTCCTAGGCGACCGCGGGTCCATCTATTAATGCATGGACTTTTCTTTTCTTTCTTAGTACATGTTTATAGATTGTGATATTTTTTTCCATTTTTCCTTGCACTGGGAAAGTGGCGATACTAAATGTTACGGAGGGGCTCCAAGCTTCAACATTCATCCACGTACTGGATAGAAAATGTGATACTAAGTATCTAAAATTCTATTTTCATTTACATTGTGGCGATTTCATCGAAGACTTTTTTAGAAGTTGAAGTTTTTCTAGCAATTTCATCCAAAATTTTCCTAAAAAATTCCTATAGCTTATAGCTAGCCTAAATTTTTTGTTGCTTTTGAGCACCAAATCTCAAGGGAAAAAAAAAGGATTGTGAGCTCAATCCCATTTGTGTTGCAAAATTTATGGAATACTAGTTTATACTTTATACTATATTTGGGGAGCCATTAGGGTTGAGGTCGGTTGTGGTACAAATGGATTCCTTATTGATTATCTGAACAGAAGTTAAATCTTTGCAATTGTTTTAGAAGAAGTTGTTGTTAACTAATTTTTTTCTTATTAATTAATTTCATTATTAATTCTTAATTTTATTGTAAATGACTTATTTCATTGTTAATGACTAATTTTATTGTTAATAACTAATTCAATTGTTAATAACCAATGTTATGATTATTAACCATTGCAATTGTAACAATAATGTCTTTGTAATTGTTTTGACATGAGATGTTCATTATGTATTTTTGGATGTAGACTCAAATTACATACTATGTTACACACACTAATTTTGGTAAATTACATGCCTAATAACTAAATTTCTTGTACGGACACAAATCTATAAATGAAAGTCATTGTTGGACTTATATCATACTCCAACCATCTATGAAAGAATGTGTGTTTTTATCAATTTGGATGACATATACCAAAAAAAAGAATATGGTAGGAAAACATTATGCTACTAGGAATAATATATATGGTAAAACCAGATTTACATTTATTATTGAATTCATCCAAGTTTTCTTGAATTGCGTGTTTAATAAATGACAAAGATTATGGCTACATATCTTTTTTGCAATATCCACTCTTGTTTCATTGTCTCAAAAAAAAAAGGGTCGCAAGAAGTCAATGAACTTCCTTTTTCCAAATAAAATAAATAGGAAGAGAGCGAAAAAGGTTAAATAAATAAATAAAAACATCTCTCATCTATTTTGAAATAGGTAAAGTACGAATAAAAAGGAAAAGTCTAAAAAAGTCTAAAATGTATGTTTCCTATATTTGAATTAGAATAAATAGGAAAAAAAAACCAACTTGCTTTTATTTTTGGAAATAGAAAAAATAATAAGAGAATGTAAATGATGTATGACTTACATTTTTTTAGGGATTGAAAAAAGAACTATTTGAATTCAATGACCATGAAAGTAAAACTCCTTTCAAGTGCATACTAGCACATTTTATTCAAGAAATAATACAAGTCTTCAACATCAATTACCAACTAATTTATTTTCATTTTCTTATTTTCCTTGCGTCCATTATATACTACGGAATCAAAAAGGACCAAGAACATTTGAATTCAAAAGTTGTTACATTTTGCATAACAATGTGTAAAAGGCCATATTCAATATATACAATTTGACAAATAGCCCATTGAGTAATTGTTTTTCTAAAGACAAGGCGCGTAGCATAAAATTCCTTCATATATTATAGGATAATATTACAAAGTAAGCAACACATAATTGGCCACCAAGCTCATTGCTTGCAGCACTAAACTCTTGCTCTAGACTATCCTATTACAAAGGTGAGTCTCGGAACACCAATTCGGGGGGCATCATGGACCATGGTGGAGACATAAGGGAATTTGTGATCTCTATACACGTTGGTCTCTTCTTTGGGTCAGTGTTCACGAGTTCACGCAACTTCATTCCAAAGTACATTGATCCCTCGCGGTTCTTGAACAAATCCTTGTCCCAATCGTCCATATCACCAATTCTCATCCATTCGGTCAACTTCCCAATAGAATACGAGTCTGACTGTTGTGTATATTTACACCGTTGTTGCATGATCGGTATGCTTGTATAAGAATTTGGAGGTCCATATGCATAAAACAACTCTGGGGCAACCCACCAACGACCTTCTCGGTATTGATCCCTCTTGGCCTCAGATGGCTTTCCAAAATGTGAAGGCGCGTTTTCGTCAAAACGACTTGATATTCCAAAATCACAAATTCTAATGTTGATTATGTCGTTTGAATAATCCGGAAAATGCAACATGATGTTCATGGGAGACAAGTCATTGTGTAGCACGCGGCACTTGTGCATGAGATTTGTCACATATACTAAAGCCCATGCCAACTTTGCCTTGTGCCTTCGGAAGAGACCAAGTTCTTTTTGTTTCTCTTCAGGAAGTCTTGTGGCTTTCTGCATTTCATACCAGTCAATGGTTGGTGATACAGAACGATCTAAATGCCTCAACTCATTCAAATGGCCCCCATTCCACTACAAAGTGTACGCTTCATTCGTGTGAGAATGAATGGCAAAAAACTTAATGATGCCAGGGTGGTTCAAGGGGCATGCAAGGGCCTCTATGGATCGTTGCGCTCTCCCCTCGCGCGGGTTTATTGCCTTAGATACTTTCCCAACAAAAGCGATGTAGCTTGGAATTGTATCCATTCCTTCAATGCGTACCTTACGTACTTTTGCATACCCCCCTTTACGTTCAAAAGCACTAAGGGGCACCACTTTCGTTGTATCAGGGATCCACGTGATCCACAATCCACCATCTCGTGCAAATGCTGCCTGCACCGCTGCATTTTTCCACTTAAAACCCCTTGCCGAGCCTCTTGCCAATTTCTTCACTGCGTTGGACCACCACTCCATCTTTTGGCGGAATGCCTTGATGTCTTCTGATTCCTCTACTATCGGAAGAAACGGTCGATGTTCCTCCATCAATTTCTTGGTATTGAACATCACCGCTTTCAATGTGTTATCAAGCCATTCAAATAGTCTCGAAGAATATGTCAAGTCAATATCTGCGAAATCATCGGATCCCTTTAGCTTGGTTAAAATCCGTGCTTGTAAATCGTTTGGCAAGGCCACACTACCAGTTGTAGGACACCTCAAATAGCTTGCCTCCAAGAATTGTACACTTTTCCCTGCGTACCACTGGAGACACGCTTCGTATGCATATCGGATATAACTCGGGGGAGGATAGTTGGAGTCCTTGTCATGTGCTGACTTCTGCTTCTTGCTCTTCCGTCGCTCTTGACTCCCTCCTTCTTCGTTTTCATTTACAGCTATCGAAACCTCGAAAAAAATTGGATCATCGAGGTCCAGATCCCATAAAGACTTTTTCCTTGTAGTGTTGCCTTCATGTGGAAAAGCCATGTTGTACTTAAAAACAATTCAAAACCGTAGTTCAAAATTCGTAGATTGAAAGGGTAAAAATTCCCCCCCCAATTGAAACCCCAGCCCACGGGCACGCATCCAGCCACCTGAAGGTAGGTGAAAGACAGTGCGCAAGGCTAAAGTAAGGTGAGAATCGGAAGTGGGGCTAACGCTTAAGTACCCGAAGTCGCCTCAGGGCGCGTGCGTTTGGGTGATTGCGGGTCGGGAGGGGGCGACTGCGGGTCTGAAGTAGGGCGACTGCAGGTCTGAGGAGGGGCGACTACGGGTCTGAAGACAGCGGGAATGGGTGACTGCGCGTTTTTGGAGCGCTGAAATGGGCGACTACGCATCAAGGGCGACTACGGATCGTGGGCGACCGCGGGTACCAACTAAAGCATCCCGAAACTTGCACACGCGGTCGCCCACAAAGAAGTCTCTTCGACCCGCAGTCGCCCCCTACGCGCAGTCGCCCCACTGGAGATTGAGTTTGCATTTTCCAAAAAATCAGTCTCCCTCCTTGACCCGCAGTCGCCCTCTACACGCAGTCGCCCTACTAGAGATTGAGTTTGCATTTTCCAAAAAATTAGTCTCCCTCCTTGACCCGCAGTCGCCCCCAACGCGCAGTCGCCCTACTGGAGATTGAGTTTGCATTTTCCAAAAAATTAGTCTCCGTCCTTGACCCGCAGTCGCCCCCTACGCGCAGTCGCCCTGATTCAAATGTGTTTTTTGCTTCGTCGATGACCCGCGGTCGCCCCTGACCCGAGGTCGCCCTAAACCAACAACCAATCTGACCCAACACTAATTAGCATCTGCAGCATATTCTAATTGATTTTTCCTTATCTCACATACTAAATTGGTAATAAATGTTAGGCGTCAGTTCATATCAAAGACATAGCAAGGCAATGGAAGAATTATTCTTACAATGTGAAGGGTTTCCCAAACCCTAAACCCTAGACCCTAGACCTTGGAAAACAATAATACAACTTTTATCTAGAATCAAATCCTTAAACCTACATAAAATACTTACACATCCTACACGAGATGTAGTGTTTTAGACCTAAAACAGAATCATGTCTTTTTTGTCTTGTTGAATTTGTAAACAAAATGGAGGAAGTAACATATGATTAAAGGAAATTAGAAACAATAAGGGAGAGGTCCCAAAAAAAACACCATCTCGTGAAACAACGGTGCTAGATTGTGAGCCTGCGAGCACGAGCCTACTAGCGGTGAGCTTGGGTTCTGTGAGCATGGAATTCATGTATATATAATTTTTTTTTAAAGAGACCATTTTCATCTAAAAAGAGACAATGTTTTTTCAATTTCTAGTGTTGTGACTATTTTAGGATTTAGGGTGCTTATTACTGTGGACCCATTACCGTGGGCTTGTTACAAAGTAGTGACGACCACGGACGTTTTGCTCGAGACTTAAAAGCGTGGTATAGGGTTCAGGATTTTTTAAATTCTCTGATTTTTTGAATTTCTTAATATAATAGAGCATAGATTTTAAAGACAAAAAAACTAAAGTATATTAAAATTGGAATTCAGACTAAAAATGGTCTGTATTCAATACATTTGCAAATAACAGTATTGGCCCAAATAACAAGTGATAATTCTGAAGCTATATCTCAGATTGTAGTCTACAATCTTCAAATCTGAAATGCCAATCAATAAAGTACTACTGCACTTCTAAGCGTGTTTATGACTGTCGCTTGTAACCTTGATGATACCAGCCCTAATGAGAAGCAACTTGACTTCATTGAAGCTAAAGCTTGGAGAATGGATGAACTTGTCATCTATTTGATTCATTTTGCAGAAGTAACGAAATAAATAGTAAAGATGTTTGCAACTCACATATTGGTGCCGGCCACCAATTGCGGAGACGGCCATGTCTACAAAATCAGGACAAGTGCACTCAGAATACATGCCAAGTGTAATTCGATAAACCTTTTCTGTGGGCTCTGTTCCAGTTTGAAGGGTGATAATGGCTCCAAGTCCAGGTAAGGGGAGCATAGTAACTCCCAAAATCAATCCTTTGACATTAGCAGCACTTTCCCATTTATTGCGATGCTATGTAGTCGGAGCATTTGCAATACGTCGAATGGTCTTGTTTTTTCGAGATGTTGGATATGTGTCCGCATTCACCGGGCTTGCTTCATTGTAAAAGTTTGCCTTGAACACATTAGACATCGTAAACAACCGTCGAGGTGACATAGGTGGCCGTTCTTGGAGTAGAAAGCCAGCTTCTTGTAATAGTAGGGTTTCTTGACGAGTCAAACTAGTGTCATTCAACACTGGCCATACGTCTGGAACTTGGGGCCAATCAATTACCCAAGGACGTTTGGAGCCTCTTACACATCGGTCAATGTCATCTGGACAAAACCAGAAGTCGGTCATGATCTCCTTGTTTCCACCATATTGCTTCTTGCGACCACGATACGTTGGGGCTGGAGTACCTTTAGATCCCTTCGCAATTTTGGCAGTGCAGCGAATGTTTGTCCCTCGCTGTTGAGCGTGACATTTACAACTCGATTTATGAGATAATCTTGCAATGTGCCACTGTGATGTGTCACAGTCACTCTCCATTGCAGTGGAGACATGAGGTACATGCAACAAGTCAACTATTGGACTAGGTTCATTAGAAACCACTATGGGCGTACATGTAGAGCGGATCTGCACTCGTGGTTGAGAGAAGTTGACCTTGTCCGGTCGATGAGAGTCACCATCTGACCCGATAGGTAAGTCAAGCTTACGTTTGTTGCCACCAAATACTTCTTCACCTTCCAAATGTGGAATACGTGTTCCAAGACCATCTTGCTCAGGCAAGTCATTCAGGGCCTCCGCAATCTTCTTTGGATCACCACTTCGTCTAGCGCCTCTTAACTTCAACTCTGATTTTGATGGCCTGGACCTTGATGTTGTACCATTCAAGAATGCTCGATAATTGGTCATTTGCATGAAGGCTCGAATGCAATCATCACAAGTGGCGGCAAACAAATCATTACCGCGATTACCAGATTGTTGCAACCACTTGTTGTGAACTGTTTCCGATAAGTTACATGATGGCATGTCTGCCATTTCATCGAGACTCAATCCCTAGAAGAAAACCAAATGAGTAATTAGCTTTTAAATAAAAACATGCGAAAGAGAAATAATCCTACTACACACCTCATCTTTGTAAACCACTGCGATTTTGATCTATCGAGTAAGTGGTCAAGGTTCCCCTTGGCGCCGAGAGGTAAGGCCCCCACTCCCAGTAGTCAGTAGAGATTTGTTTGAAGTATATACTAGCCCTTTTGGGGGACGGAAAATAATTAAAATGATATGCAAGTAGTTCTACAGAAATGAAACTATAAGATACTGAAGGATCTACAAGAAACACATACAAAGATAGAGAAAGGCTTTCCAATGAAGTACCATTTGCATGAACCCGCCCCATTGGCGATATCGGAAGTGCCAAAATGCAAGCCACAACTCTAGTTCGCGTAGAGAATCTTCTGAGGTTGCTCCAGATGATAGCCACCAAGAGCGGATCGCCAAGTATCGTGTCTCTGCTTCCTCCATAGTCTTTGAATCTTTGTACTGCTTGCAAAGACGATTGTGTTGGAATTGCATGTCTGGCTTGATGAGTTTTTGAGTATGGCGATGCAACGAGGTACTCCAATGTAGGAGACATGTACGTTCACGGTTCACCATCTCTATTTTAGAATCCCCCATACCATATACAATGCGAACTGCATTCCAATTCGCTTGGGCACTATCAGCCATAAAGCCCTTGAAGTTTGTATTTGGCACGCCATTGCGTCTCATGACCTCGTTCAAGGACCTCCACATAATGACTTGCACCTCAGTGTCTTCGGATTGCATGTCACAAACGGCAATTGTCATGACCTTCCTGCAACCGGTGTCATAGACATGGCAAGCCATAGTGGTCCAATTCTTAACACGTTTGACATGGTCAAACATAATCCATGCGTTCTCTAAATCTCCACCAGATTGCATTCGTTTCACCAAGTCGACTCCACTACCAGGACCTTCCACCAACATCTTAAAAAGATACACCTTTTCTTTCCCTTGTCCAGGGAAGACACTGTCATGAATGTAGTCAAACTTCAAATTCCGCTTCATATTCATAATACTGTCAATAATCCCCCCGTTTCCAGTGCTACGAAAAGAAGTAATGATATTACGGATGTTAGGAGAACTTAGTCTTTGAAACCTGTCCATGACATCATCTAATAATTTTCCTCGCAACATATCCTTAGGCCCATCACCGCTATGTATCAACTGACCGTCCAAAAATTGTTTACTAGCTGCTAGGGCAATAACAGAGTTAGTGGCAGTAGGAGTTTTTGCAACCTCACTGGCGATAAGACCGGATATAGTGTCTAATGACTCTCTACAAACTCCTGTTGCTATAGGATGCTTGTGATTCCCTAAATGGATGCATGCTCTAGTCATCAACGCGGTATCGCTAAAAACGTAATATATTCTAGCGTCACAGAGACTAACACAATTTGGGGGATGTTTACAGATCTTGCAAAGAAGGCTTGAATCTTTCGGGGGATAAACACCAACTTGGAATGGAGCAGTAGTATATCCACACCATTGTGACTCGTTTCTTGTGGAGAAGCGCTTCAAATATTGACACTCAGGATTAGTACATACCAGATGTCCCGCACAAGATGACTTTCTGAACTTTAGCCTCTCTTGGTTGTGGATATTGGATGTCATAGTTCGACACCAAGCATGACCATCATATCGTTTATCCATGCCTTGTAGATTCCCGCCGGTACATGATGAAGATGAAGCTTGAAGCGCCAGTAATTCGAATACTACGTCTCCGTCAAAATCTGCAGGAAGATATTGCACTTTGTGGTGGATTACTGAATCGAAGTCTAAAGCAGCAACTTCATTCCTGGACCCCGGAACTGATGCAAGATTCTTTAAGCATCCAACTATGCTAACTGTTCCTATACTATTTGGATACGCGGGAGGGCGAGGATGAGTCGGAAGATCAAGAGTTGTAGATGGTGTGCGATATATATCTGAAGAAGTCTCCAGAAAATTGTCAAGATCTTCACTCCGACACTCGACTTGAAGAGTTGGTTGACTAGGGGACTCTCCTTCAGACTCACTTGATATATCTATGATAGGGCCAAGGACTTCTTGCTTCACACAGCAAAGGACTACTGGTGTACTTGCAATTGTGACACGCTCTGAATCCTTAGAATACTCAATTCCCCGTCGAGGGATTGGCATATCCACTGTAGAATAGTCGGATTGGCGAGGTAAAATCTCAGTGGAAACACCCGTCATGGGAGTGCACAAGCCGTAGGCTCTGTAGCGACCTTCACGGAGGTGCCAGACATAACCATTCTCATGTTCTAAGTTTAAGATGTGGACATACTCCTTCACTTGTCCAGAATCTGACATGATCTCTTCTTCGACATATATACTAGACTGCATAAAACCGAATCTGACATATAGAAGGTGCGAAGGCAGTGTAGCATACCCGTCTTCACCAATAGGAAGAACAAGTGGAATTTCGTGCCCATTTGCTCGAATGGAAGCCATAGACACCTTGTTCATTGTATATATCAAGTTCAATACTATGACTATACCTCCTGAAACCTATGAGACTGAGAGACAATAAGAGGTTGTGTTTATGCAACTTATACGCATTCGTTCGACTCGGGAACGGATATATATTTTTGGGAATGTAGTGTCCACAATTAATGACAATGAATGGTTGTCAGTGGCCCCTACAATATTAAATTTGAAACCGTCTCTGAAAGGTAATTTTGAAATGGATTCTGTGAATAATACATTGTTCATCAGACGGATGCCATAAATTGCATTAAATCAAAATACGTTCAACTAGCAATGGATTTGAAGAGACGGATCATATTATGATTAGGTAAATATCACATATTAATTTTGGTCATTCCGTGAGTAAGGGTATTCATTAGAGCAAATTAATGGTTAAATGAACGGTTAGTACCCATTTCTTTATTAGACTCCAATGATACCACACCCATGATTCACTTAGAAAATTTTATAGATAATTCTCCCATACGTTGTCAAAAGATATGATATGCAAACAGATTTTGCAGTTAACAAATTTAAGTAGATCCAGTAGGGTAATATACATGTGAAGTCATTGGCAGTCGACATTGATTCATTGGCATATACAAGGACTGGAGTAATGGTTTCATTTTGGAAAACTTGCTGATGCTGATCGGTCAGGAATTAGAAGGTAGATTTTTGAATATTAGTGAAGCAATCTTGGATACATAATTGATAACACTTGGTACATTTAGGCATCCTATAAGTGAAACCGATGGTATTCAATAGAAATATAGTGAGCACAAAAAGAGTTGGCCGTGAGAGTTCATATGAATCTCACATTAGAATATGCACTTGCAGCACTACATACATTCAGTACAAGGACGTTACATTGTCTTAGGTATATTAAGTTAGTCTCATGCAGGCTGCAATATGCTGCAGATGAGTGGTTCATGTCGAGGTTTTAGGAAGAAGAGGAAGAGAGGGAAACTGTTGTACTCTTCGCCAAAAGAATTAAGAAGGTCTAGGAGTAGATACAAGCAAGTCCTAGTAAGAAGTACACCAGCACGAAGTGAATCCATCTCTCAAAATGTCAAAGAAAATCATAGTATTGATGAAGAAATGCAAAGAACGTCTATTAAGTTACGAAGTATTCAGATTCATGAGTTCAAAGATTGCAACCTCCGAATGACGTCCATGACGAGTGCAAGTGAGTGCGAGGTAAGATACTTCAAGTGCAATCGGAATAAAGGTAGTTCCGCAATACAGTAGTGTACCATCCTCTTGGTCATCGGTCTCTCTTATCTTCCCTTCTCCATACTTCCAAACTCCACCTGAGCCCTTTCCTCTTCCCTCTTCCCCCTCCCCCCTTCGGCCATCCCCCTTCCCCCTTTCGACTTCCCTCTGCCGACATCCCCCTGCCCCCTCCCGTCATCCCTTTTCCCCCTCCCCCCTTCCTTCTCCCCCATCCCGTCATCCCTCTTCCGGTCTTCCCTTGTCTTCTCCCCCATCCCGTCATCCCGTCATCCCTCTTCTCCTAAACCCCCATCCGCCTTCCTTCGTCTCTCTGGTGTCTCCATCACCCGCCAGTGGCCTTGCCGTTTTCCGCCACCCCCCTTTCTTCCTTCCCACTTCCGTCTTCCCCTTCTCCACCTCCCCCCATCACCCCATCCCACTTCTGCCTTCCCCCTCTCCATCACGGACTTCTCCTGGAAATTGATCAACAATAGTCTCGGTGTACCCTTTGCAGCGGACGGAAGCCATGGGTAGGAGGCCAGCAACCAGAAGTGCGGCAGCGGTAGAGCCGGGAACTGAAGGAGACGGGAGGACAAATCCGGTCGTCGGTGATGCAGATACCAATCCTCAAATCGACCTGGCTAAAACCTCTGTAAGATTTTCAAGCAAATCCACTACAAGTCTTAGGAATTGAATTGCGGTTTAGGGCATCGAAAAAAATCAATGGGCCAAAGAGTGGTATTGTAGGTATAAGATTTTGTTGCGGTTGCTGGTGATTCGGGTTCTGGGGTGCTTCGGGATTCCAGTCGGGGCCGAGGGTATGGTCGGGGGGTCTGGGGAGTGGATCTGTCCGGGCTGCCTTCGGGTTTCGGGGTGTTGGTGAATCGGGTTTCGGGGTGCATGGGGATTCCAGTCGGGGCCGAGGGTATGGTCGGGGGGTCTGGGGAGTGGATCTGTCCGGGCTGCCTTCGGGTTTCTGGGTGCTGGTGATTTAGGTTTCGGGGTGCATGGGGATTCCAGTCGGGGCCGAGGGTATGGTCGGGGGGTCTGGGGAGTGGGTCTGTCCGGGTTGCCTTCGGGTTTCGGGGTGTTGGTGAATCGGGTTTCGGGGTGCATGGGGATTCCAGTCGGGGCCGAGGGTATGGTCGGGAGGTCTGGGGAGTGGATCTGTCCGGGCTGCCTTCGGGTTTCGGAGTGTTGGTGAATCGGGTTTCGGGGTGCATGGGGATTCCAGTCGGGGCCGAGGGTATGGTCGGGGGGTCTGGGGAGTGGATCTGTCCGGGCTGCCTTCAGGTTTCGGGGTGTTGGTGAATCGGGTTTCAGGGTGCATGGGGATTCTAGTCGGGGCCGAGGGTATGGTCGGGGGGTCTGGGGAGTAGATCTGTCCGGGCTGCCTTCGGGTTTCGGGATGCTGGTGAATCGGGTTTCGGGGTGCTTGGGGATTCCTATAGGATTGGGGTGTGGTGTCTCGGGTTTGGATTTGTAATCAGGTTATGGCTTAGAGTTGACTAGGTTATTAGTTATTGTCATATTGGTATGTCTTGCACTGAATTTAGACTTTGTGCTTGATAATGATCAGGATATCATGGAGGCAACTAACCAACTTCAACCTCCAGAAAGAGAGAATGCGGATGCCGATGTGGCAGAATGCGTTGAGGAGGATAACATATCTGATGATGACATGGAGAACTCTAATCTTGAGTTTACGTCCGAGGACGCATTCAGAAGGGCCCAAAAAGTTAACTCTGTTGCCTCTATAGGCGCATTGAGATTAAAACCTCATTCCATATCACGTTTGAGAATCCCATTGTGTAGACTTGTCCAGATGCCAATGGTCCGTCCAGCTTTGCAATGTGACCTAACCAGACTTGAGCAAGAATTCGTCCACGGATATAGAGATGGATCTAGCGTTTTTTATGTGTCTGTCACAAACGAGCAGGGAGAGACGGAGGAGGTTTCTGATACTGACAAAGACAAATGGGGACCTATATGGAATGCTGAGAATGATGAATTCAATGCCAAGTTGAGGGCAACACTTGGCTTGAGCAATTATGTAGGCTCCAAGTTCTTTGTATGCGATGGTAATCACAGGCTACTTGCATGGTCATCATACATTTCCAAGCATCATGCTGGAGATAGCGAGTGGCACGTTTCGGTGGATTCAATAATCCTAGAGACGAAGGGCAAGATTGGCCAGGTCATGCATGCTATGCATGATATAAACAAGTACGTCTTTCTATTTTTCACGTTAATTTGTATATCTTGCATTAACATCCAATGTTGCGTGGTATTGATTACCTTGTTTTATTCATGTAGGCATACAGAGAATTCGTTCATTAAAACTAGTCTCGTGCACACGCTTTATCGTGTTCAAAAGTATGGTCTTTTACCTTTGGACAAGTTTGCCGAGCATTTGAGTGACTCCGAGATGACACAGTGCCAGCAAAACACAAGAAAGAGTTGGTACACAATGTCTCTGGAGGTGTTCACTTCGTTTATTTATCGGGTAATACTCATTTTCCAATCAATGACCCTTGTTTTAGTGTGCCTTCTTTTATTACAATTACACTACTGATATGTACGTCGTTGTGCAGTATGAGATTGCAGCTGCAGCGGATGTTGCAGTCAGGAAATACAAGGAAGTCACAGCAGTTGAGGATCAATCCGAAGAAGGGATCCTAGCTACGATGAGAGTGGGTACAAAAGAACAAACCTCAAAACTAACCCAGAAATTGGGGAAGTTGACAGCTGTCGCAAATCCCAATCTAGGGACCGAATGGCTAAGAGAGGTACATATAATTTGTAAAAACCCTCCTTTATTTCAGTTGGTTTTCCTACTTCTTGAATTGTTCTAATATATTGATTATTTTGGTTTTAGATCGAGCGCCACTGGAGTTCAAATATAACTCCAGAAATGACTCTGGACAAGCTGCAAATGATAGCCACTTGCAACGTAAAGAGTGAACACAAGGTCAAGTGGTTGCAGTGGTGGAATTCTTCAATTCAAACAAGAGAAGCAAGAAGGTTTCCTCTTAAGCCGGTCGGAGAGAATGAATTAAAGTCCTTTTTGACTAAGGCTTGCTTGTATGTAGGGGTACGTGTTTTTCACTCTAATCTTATTTCTTTGTCCCCTTCTCCTATTTGCTTCAATGGATGATTTTTGAAAATGTGAAAATGATTTATATTTGAAGTCCTTGTATTTTTACAGATTGAAGATGTTGGGCTGGAAATGTTTGATGATATTGTCAAGAAGGACCAGTTGGCATTGTCGATGGAATCTCCAAAGGAGCCTGAGAGTTTTGGAGATTACATTGAAGGATGGAGGATTCGAGTTTGGGACAAAGCATTTCTCAACAATTTTAAGGGTCAAGAAGTTTTTCGGAAGTCTGATGACTTCAGAAAACGCAAGGACAACGATCTAGTTGTGAAACGTGTGCTCTATCGGTATGTTTCTATTCAATGATTTGCACAGCTTCTTCATGATTGTCTTTCTTTTCAAATTCAAACTTTATCTACCTCGAATTGACATAAATTGTTTCTATAGGTACTTTAGGTACGAGCTCCTTCCAAAAGGGGCCATTTCAAAACGTGATCTGCCTCCTTTCCTTGGAACGTGGTTGGATGTCACGTCCGAGCACTGTATGTTCTCTACTTCACAGTTAAAATGGTGGACAAGTGCGCATCTGAAGTCGGGCGCTTGGTATTTGGATTGCCCACCGGAGTTCACGCCACTCCTCGAGGAGTATTTGAAACAATCTATTCATTCTCATGAGGTGGTAGAAGACATTGACGAGTTTGCAGGACTTGATGAAGATGCAAAGGGAAGGGCTATGAAGAAGAGAGAGGAAGCTGACAAGAAGATAGCATTGAAGAATGCAGAGGCAGTGGAGAAGGCGAAGGAGAGGATGGCTAAGAAGGCTTCAAAACTTGCAGAGACTGGAGAAGTGTCTACAGCTAAGCAGACAAGAGGCAAGAAAGGGAAGCAACAAATTCCGCCCTCTTCCACTAAAGACGAGGGCTCCCAACACCAACAGTCTCTTTCACGAGGAACCAAGCGTGATGCTGATTATGTCTCCCTAAGCGATGGTGGTATGGTACATGGACCTGGAACGGTGGGGTTTCTAAATGACTCAGAAATTTCGATCAATGAGTTCATTCTCAATTTTTCTCTTACACAGGTGTTGGTTGATCCACTACCCCAAGTGTATCACGACATCCTAAATTTTATTGATAAGGTTGGCTTTTTCCCCAAAGTAATTGAAGTTAGCTTCATAGAATCTTTCTAAGGTCATTTCTTCTTTTATTAACCGCTGTGCATTTGTTGCAGCACAAAGGGGAAAAGCACCGCTTTTTTAAAGGAGTGAAGAGTGATAAACTGCGCATTGACCTTATTCTTGCTGACATGCCGGAGGGCTTGCCTGTCCCTGATTTGTCAATGCCTTCCACAAGCATTCCCAAGTGGAACATGGACTCCCCCGTTTGGTTGGAGTCATTGTTTGAGTTTGCTGATGGCCACCTGCATGATGACGGAGGTCTTATCATAATCTATCCCCTAAGAGCCGTTACGAAGGCCACTATTTTGAAGTACGCTACTACTTATTCTTTTGAAAAGATGAAAGATTGGTGGGGAATGAATTGGCTACATTTGGCCTCACCGGTTTCACCCTCAAGAACGGTATATTCATTTTCCATTTCATTGTTGACTACATGCATCTCTTGATGACACTTTATTAGTCTATTCAAATCCTTGCAATGGTAATGAAATTCGACGACTGTTCATATACCTCTGGAATTGTATGCATGCCTCTATTTTAGTTTTCATTATTTTTAGATGAAGGTTCTTTTTCTTCTTTTCCAATTTACATGGATCTAATGTCTACATTGTTCTTCATTGAGTTTATTTGTGCAGACCCAACGATTTGGAATTGCTTTGTTGGTGAGGAACTTCCCGGGGGCTGCCCCTTCTAAGTTCAAATTCCAACCGTGTCCGACCTTGAAGAAACTTGGAGTGGATGTAGCACGTGACGATGTACTACAGAATTTTACAAAGGTTGAAACTTTGACTATGGACAACAACTCCAAGCCTTGGAGAGGGGCACGAGAAAAGGATCCTCGATTTCTCCAAATGTTGATTGAAGCATGCTCATTACCACATGATGTTGTGTTGGACTGCACTGCTTCTACTGGTAATTTGAGATCCTTAGACTATCTATTTTTTGCTAACCATTTTACCAATTATGCTTAGATCCTTTAAAAATTGTTTACTGACTTTGTTGTTGCAATTAGGTGCCTCCATTCACGCATGCAGAATTCTGAGTAGGCACATTGTTGCACTTGAGGAGGACCAAGCCATCTTCCATGCCATTTTGGCCCCAATGATTCGTGTACATTCAAGTGTTCCAACCTCTACTGCAACAGTGGTATTACATTCTGATGATGAAGACGCATTGGAAGTTGAAGTTCCACACATCGTGAAGAAATCCCGATTCAGTAAGTAAGTCTATCCAAAACTATTTTTTTTTTCTAAGTTAAGTTCAATTTCTGTCCATTTTGTTTAACATTACTTTGTACATTTGCATATCATTAAAATTTTATTTTTTTGGGATTGCAGCATGATTTCCAAACAGGACAGTCTTCGTCCTTTCTTCACTCTGCCTGGTTTTTTCCCAAGCCCGGAGAAGTCCTTTGTACTGCCATCCTATGTAGAGGCTTTAGCTTCAACATTTGCATGTCAACCTAAACCGCCTGTAAGGAGAAATTCTAGTGTAGTAGATCCACGCGTCTTATAGTTTGTAGATGTCATAGCCTTAGGATCAGACAACGAGACATCATCGTCTGATAGTACTAGTCACTCTAAGTCTATGTCAACATCTTCTACTTGATTTGTTTTGGGGTTGCATTACACTACATGCCTTTCATTTTATCATTTGCAATACGTTGTTTTCTAAGCCTTAGTTATTGGCATTCTATGTACCCTTCATTATTGTATTTGAATGGTAATCTACATTGCGAAATTAGCGGATTGGGGGTCACAATTGTATCCATTATTTTGTAGTGTTATTGAAATGTAAGGTTGTTTTCTCATATAAAAAATCTAGAATTCAAGGATTCAATGTAAATATGATTTATAATAAATGGAATTTGTAACAGCGGAATTCAATATGACTTTTACAAAGCATGCCCTAAACTCTTCAAGAAACAAAAAACCCATGACCATTCCCCTTTCCCGCCTAATATTCTGAGGTCATATCATTATTCTTAAGTCCACGGTCATGGGTACTTCATCAACTTGAAACTCTCAAAAATATATCCTTACATCCTCACAGGCTCACACACTCACGCTCACAGGCTCACAAAATAGCAACCCTGTCTCGTGAAACATGCCCAAATAAATCTAATTACACCTCCCCACTATTAGAATGTACATAAAACTTTCATTTGGAACTTCTTGCCAAAGGAGTGTTGGAGAGCTAATGCAAAACCTAGGATTTGTTTGTCTTGTTGAATTTGTAAACAAAATGGAGGAAGTAACATATGATTAAAGGGAATTAGAAACAATAAGGGAGAGGGGTCCCAAAAAAAAAATTAATCTTGTGAAACATGCCCATACCTGTAGTCGCCCAAAGCGTAGTCGCCCTAGAACCCCAAGTCTAATTTTGGAAGTGATCTGGGGACTCGCAGTCGCCCCCTACGCGCAGTCGCCCTGATGGAAGGGGGGAGATTGCATTTTCGAAATTTTTGGTGTCTCCCACCTTGACCCGCAGTCGCCCCCTACGCGCAGTCGCCTTGATGGAAGGGGGGAGATTGCATTTTCGAAATTTTTGGTGTCTCCCACCTTGACCCGCAGTCGCCCCCTACTCGCAGTCGCCCTGATGGAAGGGGGGAGATTGCATTTTCGAAATTTTTGGTGTCTCCCACCTTGACCCGCAGTCACCCCCTACGCGCAGTCGTCCTGATGGAAGGGGGGAGATTGCATTTTGAAATAGTTAGGTTGCTCCCACCTTGACCCGCAGTCGCCCCCTACGCGTAGTCGCCCCCTACGCGCAGTCGTCCTGATGGAAGGGGGGAGATTGCATTTTCGAAATTTTTGGTGTCTCCCACCTTGACCCACAGTCGCCCCCTACGCGCAGTTGCCCTGATAGAGGGCGGAAAAGTATTTGGTGTCTCCCTCCCCTTCCATATGGGCGACTGTGCGTAGGGGGCGACTGCGGGTCAAAGAGTTTGCATTTTCTCCTTGACCCGCAGTCGCCCCCTATGCGCAGTCGCCCTGATGGAGGGGGGATTTTGAAATGTGTTTCCCCCTCGAGGACCTGAGGTCGCCTTGACCCGCGGTCGCCCTCACCCGAGGTCGCCCTTGAAAGACGCGAGGGATCCTTGGATCGGACCCGCGGTCGCCCTACGCACAGTCGCCCCATGCGCAGTCGCCCCATGCGCTGTCGCCCCATGCGCTGTCGCCCTAGTATCTGTGTTAGGGTTAGCGCATGCGCCCCTGGCGACCGCGGGTATTTCATGGGCTGTTCCAACCTGTGGTCCATAATTTTCATAAACGCGCCTTGTAGTTCACCTACCTTGTAGTGGCTAAATGTGGGCCCAATGTTGTGGAGGTCTCGTGGTTTTTTTGGTTTCCCACAAACAGCCAACAATACAGCAGACACTTCTTGTATACTTCAATGAACCCAAAATCTTTTCCATTAGTTTAGGATAGTGAGAATATCAAAGCCATTTGATGTAGAGGGCCTTGAAACGGCAATTGCATTCATTGTGGCAAAGTTGTTGAATAATAAGGATGCACACACAAATGGGTGTGAAGTCACCAAGAAAGGGTACACTAAATTCACATTTAAAACAATTAGCAATTCAAATGAAAATGATTCATTTGGTTCTTCATTGATTCTCTTTCATTTTTGGGTGTTATAGTAACGTAGGGGGGCCTCAATTGTTATGTAGCCTATTCAAATTTAATCTTCTTGCATTGCTAATGATTAGTTATTTGGCTCCTTACAGGCTTAATGACAGGTGTTCAATTTAGCAAGTGCTCAGAGGAAGTCATAATTATTCTCGACCATGAATATTTCCGGTAAAAATTTGTTTAGTTTGCCTTTGACTTCCTTATTGTCATCCACTTGTATTGTAGACAATGTCTTTTTAATAGGTGGGAGAATCACCATGACAATGACTATTCTATTGGAATTGATTTGTGATCTTTGAAATAGGATTAAGGACTTTTGGAAAGGCTACAAATTGTATTGCTTTGCTCATTATGGCCAATGCAATGAGTCCAAAGGCCATTTCCAAGCCAGCAAAATGGGTGAGTAAAATATTGCCCTTCATTTTGTATAGGTGATTTGAATCCTTGAATAATGAAATGAACATGTATTAATGAACATTTCTAGTTGGATAGTTGGTGGTGGACATTTCATCTCACTATTAGTGCTTATTTGCTGCAAGACGAGTGATGTGTTTGATACAAAACACACGCGATATTGTTTGGGGAGCCAAATTTGATGAGGCCATTAGGGAGGGGTGGGCCATGATGGAAGAATATGTGTGGGTTCGGCAAGGAAAAGATTGCACAAACCTCAGGTTCGGTTGTTCTAGTATAGAACTTGTATTATAAGATTATATGCTAAAAATACCCATATGTAGTTGTTATGTTTTAATATTCATTGATATGGGGGGCCGGGAGATGCAGGGCTTTATTAGAAGAATTTGAGGATGTCGAGAAACTTTCCGAGTCTGAGAATGGATGCTTGTTGTTACAACTCATTAAGGTTAGTGCAATGTTTGGATACCACAACACGAGTTAATATACTTGCTAGGTTAGTATTGTTTGTACCCCATTCTGTGAATATCATATGTACTAATGACAATTCCACCTTAGGATGATGAGCACGGGACAGAACGCGCATTTACACAATCTCTGAGCGTTCAAATCAACACCACGGATATCTTTGAGCAGACCAATAATAGGTTAAACCAAGCTCGCGCAAACTTGGACAACCTTGTGCCACGGGCAAATCGTTCGTGACTAGAGACATTGTTGTGGTGCATCAAATGGCAGCCTTGTACCATGGCATAAGACCCTATTTTGATTTTTGAGTTGGGATCATAAAAAGAAATAAGTTATTTATGAAGATAATAGTACTAAAGTCATGCTAGACATGTGAAATAGCAATGTGCTTGACAAAAAACTTCATTTTACATTTCTATACTATGATTTTGCTAAACAATACATGGATTGTTTATTTCAGATGGATGATCATATTTTGCTAAACAGTCCATGGTATATGAATGTTTAATTGGTTAGTGCCCAATACTTTAATGGTTTACATATGTGACCCTCCCCAAAAAATATATACCCATAAATGTGACCCCCCCAATTAAATATATACCCATAAATGTTGTGGCTCGTTATTCTTGGTTCACAAGTTTGAAATCCCCAAATATTGAAAATGTACAAATGTATGCCCTTCATTTAATCCCTTTGTTTGTAAATATGATGGCTATACTTTTAATTAATATGAAACAAGTTTTATTGTTTGGATACCTATGAATGTACAGATAAATAAAATTTGAACAAAACCATGAAATCAGCTGGGAAATAGCTATGACAATTAATTGTGACAATTAGTTCCCAACTACACCTTCACGGTGCTTGATGAAGCACATGATGAAAGTTATATGGGAGCTCATGCTGTCACACCCAATCCTTATGGGATATTTGAACAACCATCTTACTACACCTATCCTATGCATTGTATAATTGATTATATTGAGTTTTGTTCTCTCACACAATTTATAATGTGTCAATCACACTTGACCATAAATGAATAAAAGGTATTTATCCCTCAATTCCCAAACCCCTTCTTTGGGAGCTCTCCGAAAGTGGTCTACATTGATCAAGAATCCCACATTCTTCATAGTTGGATCTTGTTTTACAATGGATTCACCATACAAATTCAAACTAAACATAATAGAGATTGCATTGGAAAATAAAACGCAACCATGTGAATCATGGATGGTAAATTTCTTATGTTTGATTATTTTCTTATTGAAATTGCATAAGTGATGTTAGGGTGGGAATCCTCTTTTTGCATGTCAAATCTAATAAGTTGCAACAATAATTAATAAAATGGCTAAAGATGCATAACCCAAATTTTTAAATAAAAGATGAAAAGGTGCAATACATTTTTATGAAGTGCATTGGTAACTAAAATTTATGTCCACAATTTTGTGTAAGAGAACTTCAAAGTGAAAGTCTTAGAGGTTCAAAAATTCAAAATCCCGCCCTGTACCCGCAGTCGCCCACTCGCGGTCGCCCCACTGTAGAGGTCCAGAAATTACTCTGTGGTGCCCATCCCTAGTAGCCCCAAACCCGCAGTCGCCCTACCCGCAGTCGCGCAGGACCCCAGTACTTCTATAGCCATCGACCCGCGGTCGCCCATCCCCAGTAGCCCCAGATCCGCAGTCGCCCTGCCCGCAGTCGCCCTACTCGCAGTCACTCTCAGACCTGCACGCGCCCCTTCCCACACTCGCCCTCAGGCGATTGCGGGTTAATTAGCTGTCTCCCCACCCGACTTCGCCACTTTCCCTTCTTGCTGCGTACTGCCTTTCACCTACTTTACAGTGGCTGATTGCGTGCTCGGGAGCTTGGGTTTTGAATTTCACTTACATGTGGCTCATGTTCTTGATTTTACTCCATCACTCACTAATCGCTAGATAATACTTTGCGGTTTAGGGTTAAGTTTAGATTCCTTGCCCCAAATCTCAAGAGCATCTCCAATGGCGGACCACAAGAAGAAGAACAAGGCAAAAGGAGCCATGCACCCTAGACAACGACGCATCCTTTTGGACCCAGCGTGTGTGGCCTACCGAGGTTGGGATCGAATTACGGGCCACTGGACCGCCAAGACTTGTAAGTCCGTGGGGTGGTGCCACATCGACAAGTTATTCCCCTATCATCGGCACTACACGAATCAGCGCAACAATACGGCCAATTTGCATCCATGCCGTAATGATGCATTTGTGCAACGTTGTATCGAAATTTATCGATACTTGTATGGCACATATTCAGTGCCCAGGAGCGAAGTCCCGTATTACATATGTGCAATGGTGTATGCGGAACTCATTTTGTTTTGAAGCGTGGATTGGAGTTCAATCAAGGGAGTGAAGCATGCTCGCCTTCCACCGACAAAAGACATCCCAAGGGCGGCTCTATCTGCCAATCCACGTGAAGGTCTAGGCCAGAAGAAAAACTTGAAGGAGGGAGTGCCCGATGAGCAGTTTCATTGGACGTCATCTGATTCATCTTCGGGAAAGGAAGACAACCTTGGTGAAGACCCTCCAATGCAGCCCCAAAACATGGCGATGGTGGCTTCTACTTCACAAAATTTACCTCCCCCGAGAATGGAAGAAGAGGGTGAACCAGCTAGGCAACCACAAAATCTTGATATTTTGCCTCTTGCTATGGTGAATTTGATTACAGTCCCTCGCACTGAAGAAGACGAAGTTTTGCAGTATGTGCTTGCATGCATGCAAGAAGCAAAAGATGATGTTTTTTGGACAGAGATGGAAACAGAAGAAGATGTGAAGTCTTCTTTGTTCCAATTGGATTGTGTTGATGACATGTACCGAAGTGAGGAATTCGTTGAAGATGGAACTGTCTCTGACACAGTAATGTTGGACACCAAAGTTGTTTACAAAGCTCAACTCAAGAAGCTTCTAAATGAGTTGGATGAAAAGCATCTAGAATGTGAGAAGCTTCGCAATCAAGAAACGCAAACTTTGAGTGGAGATATTGTAAATAGCTTACGTGCTGAACTTGAAAGTCGGCAAGTTCTTTTGTCAACGCAAATAACAAAGATTTTAGACTTGGAAGCATTTTACCTTAGATTCTCTTCTCGGCATGTTGGAGGATCTAGTTCTTCTAGCAATGAGTTTGCGAACAAATGGCTTGCCAAAATTATGGAAGCATGCAAGCTGGAGGAAGATCAGATAGACTTGGAGAAGCGAGGGGTGGAAGAAGCACGATCAAGATTAAATTCCTTGAAAGCATTAAAGGACAAAGCCCCCCTTGATCGTGTTGCAGAAATGTGTGGTTGGAAAGATGTGGCTACTAAACAAACATTGTCTCTTACGGAAGTAGTTGACTTGAAAAAGAAGCTTGGGGTTTCTTTGTCATTGGATCCAAAATTGGAAGAACATCGGGATGCACTGAAGGCGCTTTTGAAGTTCCAAAAATCATACAAGCAATTTTGGTTGGAAAAGAAGTTGGGGAAGGATGATAGATACCTTAGGAATTTGCAGTTGGAAGGTAGGAAAGTCTTGTATGAGATGGAACGTGAGGCTCATGACCGCAAAGAAAAGGGCAAAATGGATGTTGAATGATTTTCATTTTTAGCACATTTTTGAGGACTATGTATATTCCATCTTATGTATATATAAAAGGATATTATCCATTTTGAACATTCCAATGCAAGCACATTGAATTCTATGTAGTTCCTTGACAAGAGTACATAAATATAGATATGAATTTTTGGTTATTTATGTTTGCAATGTTGTGAAAACTTGAATATTCTAGGAATTTTGGTAGGAAAATGACCTTGGGAGTTCGGACTTTCGGAATTAAAAGAGAATTAAAAAAAAAAAGGAAAATTAAAAACTTGCCGGATTGGAAAAGAACTTGTTATTGAAGTTCAGAGCAATTGTCATGGCTAGGGTGAATTGACCTACTCATTGCCACTCCAGGGCAAACACTAGAATTTTTTATTTTCAAGGCTTATTTTTTTAGTGGAAATTCTGAATTCATAGTTTCAATTATAGGCCCCAAATTACCCCAGGGGATGCAAGAATTATCCAAACAAATGGGAGTTGCCCGGTCCTGGACTTGCAGTCGCCTGTTTCTGGACCCGCAGTCGCCCATTACTGGACCCGCAGTCGCCTGTTTCTGGACCCGCAGTCGCCCATTACTGGACCTGTGGCGCCCACTTTTGGACCCGCAGTCGCCCACTCCTGGACCCGCAGTCGCCCACTTCTGGACCCGCTGTCGCCCAATCTTGGACCCGCAGTCGCCCATCACCTAACTGATTTCAGGTTTTTGGACCCACATTCTCTCATGGGGCGACCGCGGGTCCAAGGAGTTTTCTTGTATAAAGTTCTAGGGGTACCCCTTGTTTTATCACCTTGGCTCCGTTGATAAAACTCTTGTCTTGGACCTTCGAAAGAGGCTTCATGCAAACGTTTAACTTCTTCAGAGGGCAACAACCGTGTTTAGAAGGGTTTACAAGACCACTATAAGCGGGTTGCTTTGTCATTACATCTTCCATAGTATTAGTGTGATTATTGTAGTCATTTTCTTTGAAGACTCAGTGTTGATCTACTACATGGTTGGACAAGGTGTTGGGAGGGGGGGGACCATGAATGATACGCGGAGGTCCACAAAGGATTGGGACCCTTGGCTAGTACCGTGTACCCCAATTGATAATTCCCCCCATACTTGAAAATGCGTGTTTTGTGGGTGGAGCAAAGCATTTGTACGAAAGAGAGCATTGATTCACTTTGGCTATGGCGGCTCGACTACGTCGGAGCGTTGTAAGGAGATCCCTAGAATTGTACGAGAAAAGTTTAGGACTAGCGAGGGGCAAGTTCCAAGGTCCATGAGTTACGAAGAGATGTATGATGCATCGACTAGACATGATGCACCAATTCATGTTGCAGAGTCTATTGTCGCACTTGCGTTGGATGTCGAAGAAGAAGGGTCTCTCAATCCCTTTGAATCAAATGCAAGACCAAATCCTACGCCTGATCAGTAGATTCTACTAGAACAACGCTTGAGAGAAGGAGGAACATGCCATCTGTTTCTCGGCAAAGAAGCATGGATGAATCATTACAGACGGGCTGCAGACAAGAGTTGGATAGGTTGTGGGCTTCTTTCTTTTACGAGGCGAACATTTCATTTAATGTTGTGCGCCACCCGGCCTTCGTGAATGCTGTTAAACAAACTGCAGCAGCTGGATTCGTGTACCAACCGCCACCGTTGTCGCACTGTAAATGCGTATATAGTGTAAAAATGCATAGTAATACATTATTTCCATAGATTTGGTTTTAATAATATAAAAATAAAGATGACATCATCCTTAGTAGCTTCAAGATGACGCCTTCTCACGATGACATGAGCCATCTATATAAGAATAGGTTATTATCTTAGAATGCCACCAAACTTGAAGTAGTTTCTTTATTGTATGTTATAGATTTCAGTATGTGGAATTGGAGGGTTTTTTCTGAGTCTCAGGATGAGGAGCCTCTACCAGAATCGGAGTTTGAGTTTTTGTTATCTCAACTACCGGCTCAACCTCTTCAGCCGCTAGGTCTTTCATTATCGCACGAGTGTACTCAAGATGAATCTGGGCCTTCTCGACCGCCAAAGCAACCCCGTGTGGAGCAGCGATGGCACGGAAACCTACAGCATGGAGCTCGAGCACTAGTGATCCTGTTGCAGGTTGGGTGTGTTGAACCTGGTACCCTAGAAGTGACATTCGAAGGGAGTTTTGAAGGTCTTAACGACGATCAATACTATTGTATGGTCAGGCCTATTAAAGGGAGTCGCGGTCACCAACGATGGTTAGAGGGGCCGGTCAATCCCTTGACAAAGGCGGATCGTGTTGAGTTTGTTGCTACTACCATCAAGCGAATTCTCAAGTTCTTGAAGATGGAGTGAAGTTTCTTTGAAGACTTTAGTTTTTTACCTTTGAGAAGACATTTATTTTATGTTAGTTGTTTGTAGATTTCATTTTGGGTGTTGAAAATAGAGAAAGAAAAGATAGAAAGGAATTAATGAAATAGTTTTCCTTCTAGGTGAACTTGAAGTGAATTTTCTTTCTAAGATAAAGATAAAGATAAAGAGATAGTTGTGGGGTCAAATAAGGGCTCAATTATTGATGTGAGAGCTTTGGGAGTGAATTAGGGGCTGACCCTCTTGTTTGTGTGGTTAGAGTAGAGATAAGGTGGAGAAAAAAGGGAACACTATTCATCTTCTCTCCCGTTGTGAGTTTAGAAAGGCCCAAATGTTTGGGGGCCCATTGTGTTGTGAATTTGAAGTATTTTGAAATGAAATTTGGAGGTGTTGTGTATCATGGTGTGTAGTTTTCAAATTGATCTCACTTGCTTGATCATGGAGTTGTGAAGCAAAAGTTGTGTTAGTTTGAGTGGAAGGAGGTTTGTTGCCTTTAAAATTAAGAGGCAGAGACTTCGACCGACTATAAAAGACGGACAGGTTCTTGTTTTGCCATGAAATTTGGAGGGAGTGTAGTAAATTGTGTTAGCTTTTCATGAAGCTATCATTCGTTCTGTTTAGAGTTTGTTTGAGAAAGTTGTGAGTGTGGAAGCGAAGGAAGGTCTGTTGCCTTTCCCTTCTCAAGACCGAAACTTTGGATGGCCATAGAGGTTGGATAGAGTCTTAGAATTGTATGAAATTTGGAGGAGAAGTAGATGATTGTTTTAGCTTTCCGAAAAGCTATCATTTAGTTCATTTGGAGTTATAGATCAACAGAGACACTCATCCAAAGATCAGCTTGGGAATTGGAGTTGGAATCGGAGTTGGAGTTGGAATCGGAGTTGGAGTTGGAATCGGAGTTGGAGTTGAAGGAGTTGGAGTTGAAGGAGTTGGAGTTGAAGGAGTTGGAGTTGAAGGAGTTGGAAGACTTGTGTGTTTGTGTGTGTGTGGCTTGTGGCATTGTAAATTTCATTTTATTATTGCGGGCAGTTTCGTTCACACCAATACTAGCCTCATTTGGTGTTGTGGATGCGACGAAGTGGGGTTAATTGCCCACATGGTCGAGACTTTTATGTTGTTCCCACTAGTGAGGCAAGTTTGCTGGTCACCGTGGGTTTGAAATTTAGGATCCAATCCCCTCGGACGGCTCAGCTCGTGGTCTGGCCGTCCCGTTTTACACGTCCGAAGCCCGTGGTTTCTTATCACCCTACTTTAACCCTTGGCCTATTTAGAAACACAATAGGATAGGACAACAAGTAGCAGTTTGAAGATTTGAAGACTCGAAGATTTGAAGACTCGAAGATTTGAAGATTCAACAAGTTACAATTTATTTCATTCCCGAGCCATTTCTAGTCGCAGCCAGAATCCTCATGATTTCCCGAGGCAAACTCTCTCTACACGACACCGTATAATGCAATTCGCACGAAAATGATAGATGTTAAGAAGGCATCGGTTGAAGCCATGGTCTCGGAGCGGACGAGGGTTTCAATAAGTCAATATGGAGCGACAATTTGTTTAGATGGTTGGTCCGATACTAATTCGCGGTCGTTACTAAATATGATGTTGGTGTGTCTCGCCGGGGATGTCTTTTTGGGATCAGTGGATAGTACTGGGGAGAAGAAGGATATATCTTACACGACTGAGACGATGGCACGATACATTGAGGAAGTTGGGCCTACCAACGTTGTGCAATTGTGTACGGACAATGCTGCAGTCATGACGGGGGCGATGGCAAGGTTGGAAGAAAGGTACCCTCACATTTATAGGCAGGGTTGTGCGGCACACATTTTGGACTTACTCTTAGAAGACTGGGAAAAGGATCAGAGAATAAAGGAGTTGGTAAAAAAGGCTTCATCAATTATGAAATGTGAAGTTCATCAAGAAATACCAACATACTTTGGCGTTGTTTCGGAGATTTTCACCAAACAAAGTGTTGAGACTTCCAAGCAAAACACGTTTTGCCACAAATTTCTTGATGATTGATCGTTTGGTAGACTGCAAGCAAGCAGTGCACAACGTGACACTAGATGAGACATACATGACGTTCGAGTTGAGTTTGCAAAACCGCAGAAATGGACATTTCATTATGGACAAGGCCAAACTTGCAAGGCAAGATATCCGTTCAGAAGAGTTCTGGGTTCAGTGCGACAATTTCCTCCATATGGTAGATCCCGTGCTGCTTTGTCTTCGTCATTTTGATGGAAAAGTCCCGACAATGCCGAAAGCTTTAGTATTGATGACAGCCTTGAAGGAGCACATTTATTCTCTCAAGAATGTTCCATTTTTCCTTGATCCAGTGGTGGCAACACGATACGAGAAACAATTTGATGCTCGTTGGAAGTTGATGATTACTGACCTACACTATGCGGGGGCACTACTAAATCCATACTTGAGTGACGTGGAGGCTATTCATAACAATGGCTACGCGAAGGGAGCTTTGAATCGACTCATACGAAAACTGAGCGTACCATTGAACGTGTCAGTGGTGGAAGCAATGCAGGAGCTAATTCAATTTGAAGAGAAGACAGGTGCATTCGATCCTTTACATGAGGCTCCCGATATCATTGAATGTCAATTATTGCCTCATCAATGGTGGAATCGTGGGGGGGGCAATGCTCTTCCAAAAATTGCAAAGCGAATTCTCGGTTTGACGTGCTCTGCATCTTTGTGTGAAAGGAATTGGAGCATGTATTCCTTTGTGCACAATAAAGTGCGAAATCGCTTGGCCACGACAAAGGCGAAGACATTGGTGTATATCTACGCGAACAACAAACTTGAACGTCAAAAACATGGACACAACCCAGCCATTTTTTACAACCAGATGCTTGCAGATGGAGACGATGAAGACAAGCGTGATGGGCCTTTGTCTTGAAGGGAAGAAGACGACGTTGTTCCAGATTTTATGAGAGAACGCGAGAACCGCAGGGATGAAGAGGATCAGTTGCGCAACAATCCTTGGAATGCAATGGTTAGGCCGCCACATAGTCCTCCACGACCAATATATGGGAATACATTTGATTTTAGTGACGATGGGTATGTTTCTTCTGGAAAATCACCGGTACGCAGTCCACCGCAGAACGTCGTGCACAATATGGATGCAATTTCGCCGGCACATGCATCACTGAGGAGGGAAAGCACCCCCGACAACAACGACGAAGGCGTACCTATTCCCATGGCACCCGTAGAGGAAGAAGGTAGATCTCCAATATCAACTAGTTCGCCTCCAAATATGGCCCGCAATTTAAGAAGCAGTGTACAAGTTCCAATGAGAAGCGAACATGAAGAAGAGGCCATCAAAGTCAATGAAGTTGTACACGAGGGAATACCAAATCCCGTTGTATTGAACGCATCTACCCTCGGAACAACTGTTACTACAGATGATGATGATGATGTGCCATTGGCATATGTTATGAATCGAAGTCGGAATGTGCCGTTGAATCCAGAGACGACTACAAATGTGGCAACAGTGTCAAGGAGGTCTATCCCAACCCTTCCAACAAGGCCACCGGTGCGTGGAGGTGCTCTACGGACGATTGATGAAGAGGTTCACGGCTCAGCTCCACAACCCACTCAACCTTCATCCGTGTCTGGCCCTGGCGAATCATCATTAGGAATCCAGGGGCGCAACAATAGAGGCCAGAAAAGGCGTATTAGGAGGGTTGACGAGAGGGGACCTCGAAACCCTAAACGACCTATTCAAATTGTCCAACGGTGTACCATTGGAGCGGGATGTTCCACACAGAATGTTGAACAATCAAGTAGAGGAGGGCGACACCCTGCATCCAACATGGATGGAACTACGAATGCGTTGAGGCTCACGAAACGACTTGTACAAACTGAAGGGTTAAGTGGTGTAGATACAGAAGTTCGAAATCTGAACTCAGAGGTAGAGCGTGAGGTACAAATCGAAGTAGTAACAAGGGAAGATGATGAAATCGAAAGCTCGGGCAACAACAGGAGCAACGAAGAGTCTTACGAAGATACAGACCCTAATGCTGATGAGGTGCCGAGCGATTCCACATTCACGCCTGGTGACTAGAGTACTAGAGAAGTAAGCAATAATTATAATTATAGTTATAAGGTTTTAGCTTATATGTTAGGTAGCAAATCTTTGTAGTTCAAGCTTTGAGCCTTCATCCTGATGTGTAAGGATTTTGTAATGCTTCATCAAGCATATGAGCATATTAGAGTGAGGGACAGATTACCGGTTTTAAAATATATGTTGAGTTCTAATTGGTAGGCAGTTAGGTGATGACTGCAACGAGGTTATAAAAGTGCAATGCAAGTATGGCTACATTTGAAGTCCGCCTCAAAGCAATATCGATGACTTATTAATATAATCGTTGTTGACATTATTATTGTGGCCTTATACTGGGTGAATTTTTGGGATTAGAGAAGTTTGTCCAATTTACATTTCATGGGCTCTATTATTTGCACTTGTAAATTGTAAACCCCAATATAACGTAGCACCTAATTCTGCGCTTATAAAACACCTATGTGACGTGTTACTTCAAAGACTAAATATGCCAAACTGAAATCCTAAATTGAACCTGCGGTCGCTCTGGAACACGCGGTCGCTATCTGTTGCTCCAACCCGCAGTCGCCCCTACCTGTCGGACCCGCGGTCGCCCCTACCTGTCGGACCCGCGGTCGCCCTCAGTACCCGAAGCCGCGGTCGCCCCTTCACCCGAAGTCGCCCTAAAGCCCCTGACCCGCAGTCGCCCACTCACCCGCAGTTGCCTCTATTTTTTCCACCCGAGGTCGCCCCTTCACCCGTAGTCGCCTCAATTTTTCCACCCGAGGTCGCCCAAGGCAGACCTGCACGCGCCCACACCCGCAGTCGCCCACGCTGGCTGTCCACGTCAATTCCGAAGCCCTGCCACGTAGGCAAAATCTATTTACCATGGGGTAAAATTTTTTACCCCTCCGCGACGCGATGTCAAGTAAACTCGACACTTCGTGACACGCGACATGCGACGTCAAACATCATACACGACGCCTAAACCCAAAAATATGTCAGACAAGACAACCTTGCCCACTGATGTCGGTGGCTTGTCGGATTCTCGGGAGTGGGAATCTCGAGTGTGGGATTCTCGAGTGTGGGATTCTCGGGTTTCAGTTTCTGGGGTGTTATATTCTTGGTTGTGAGATTCTCGGGATTCGTTCTAGCGGCGCTATCTTGTCTTTCATTCACGAGGGGAGACTCCACGCGGGCAGTTTCTGCGGGCTGCCCCAATCATCGAAGAGGGGAGCAGATGAGGCCTCAAAACAATTGTGCCGAGGACCAGTTTTCGGGGGTCCTCCCGTCAATCCTCCCACATCAGTCGGATCCGACTGATCCCTGGGCGTCGCTGGGTGGACCCCCTGAAAGTGGTACTCCAGACTTGATGAACCTGCCAAAGCCGATGCCGATGAGAGGGATAATGGGAGAGGGAGGTGATCGTGTGTCACTGGTCGGTCTAGTTTGTCCATGGAAGAACTCTTCCAGGAATGGGTGTGTGGTCGCGGGCTCACATATAATGGCCTCGAGGTCTCGATGAGCTCCGGTCATGCTAAGGACTGAGGTCATTGTTTGGGCATTTTTTTTTGGGCAAGTATGGCCTTCAATCTAGGTAATAGTCAATTCATTTGATTATTCATTTTTTTTATTATATAGTCTTGTCAATGTTGTTTCATTCTTGGTTTCTTCAATGTTCAATTGTGTTGAGTGACTCTCTTCACACACCTAGTGAGGGTTCCAAATTGGGGGGTCGGGCTAACTCTTGTATGGATTTAGTTGGATCCGACTGATTAGGTGGCGGACTCCGGGGACCCCCCAAAAGTGGTACAAAATATAGTCTCATATATTTGAAATTGTTTTTTTGAGGTCAAACATGGTATGTTCTTCATTTTATTTATATATGCAGGGAGTCTTTGAAAGGGACCTAATTTCTTCTATTGTATTTTTAATTCACAGGAAGGAGATGCCTGGAATGCATCCACAACAACTTTATTGCCTATCATTGCCCCTGTTTCTCAAGTGCCAGGCCCTTCTCAACCATTCACGCCCGTGAACACTAGCATAGAGGTCTCTAGCAATTCAAAGGAGGAAGAGACTGCAAATGAAGACCTGGTAAGCTTTGATGATGTTATGGAAGCTGCAGATGCTCTTGAGCATTCTGAGCTTAGTCGAGTCAGTGACCTTGGTAGACAATCACGTTCTACTCCTCAGCTTAAGAAATGGCAAGGTCGAGGTAGGACGCCTGTCTTCTCCCCCGAGAGTTCGGAGACTGAATACAACTCGAATAGTGAGATACCTTCTCCGATTGATGGTCCAATGTTTTTGGACACATGTCAATGCACTTGTAGCACTGGGCTGGATATACGTGAGGTTGTGCTCATTCTGTTGAGCTCAGATGCACTACAAGAAAGTTGGAGTTAATGTGACTGGCATATACGACTGCGCAGAAGTTGTATTCTAGTCGCGTGACTAGTATACAACTGCAGGCCCTGCAGTCATATTAGTTGAGTCGTATAGCAGTCACGGGTGCTATTCTATTAGCACCGTCCAAATGAGGGCAGACGGAGAAGGGATGACAGAAGGGATGAGACATCCACTGGCCGAAGTTGAGGTGGATAAGGGCGTGTGCCCGGCACACGCCGTTTGAACGTAGACATGGCAAGCGCTCATTCGCCGGAGTTACCTGGAGTGCCAGTCGCGGTGCAGTCACTTTCTAGTCATGGTACAGATTTGGACAGCCAATCGACTTTTGACACGTGGCATGGTACAAAGTAGGCATTCGGGGGTGTTTACCGGTGTCCTGGAAGGGTATTATCAGTGCCGCGCCAGTCACTTTACAATCATGGGTAAGTCGTGAGGTAGTTGCGCTGAAGTCGCCAAAATTGATAGGGGTGGGCAACACAGAGTGGTGAAGTCACGGATCAGTCACGGAGTAGTGATTGTGTTGTATTGTTAAAATTGCTATGCATTCGTGTAAAATCATCTTATTGTGCAGGATACAGTAGTGACTGCAAGTTGCCGGACTGCACAGCACTAGCGCAGCCAGCTAGTCCGTTTCCCATTCAAGCATACTAGTGGGCAATTTCTACATGCTAACACAAACAAAGTAATAACACGGATGACCTCAGTGCCATAGACATACCCACAACCTCATACTGAAAATTGTTGGTGGAACTTTGATTTCATAGTCATTAGATTTCAGCAAGAAAAAATTGTGAATTGGGAGAGTTTAGAAGGCAAATGTTCTGCTCCTATGAACATGGCCGTTTTACCACCCTCCTAGCTATACTACAATGTATACAAACTATAGGTGACCGCCTCCCTTGCTAAAGGGAGTACAAAAAACAGGCCTCACGCAACCAACTTCAAGTTCTTTTCCCCCCACATTGCGGCAGAACCCTTGACATCCTCAATCATATATTGATCTCCTTTTTCATTGGAAAACATCAAAGAAACACCCTCCTGCAAAACAACGCGCACGTCTATCCTCCACCACCCCCTTGGGATATCTTGACCGTGGAATTGGTGTTCACCCGGCACACCGCTGATGGTCCCCAACGCCACTTTGAGCTTCACAGCCTTCGGATTCATGAAAATTACTTCGTCCCCAACCTTGAACTGCAAAGGAAACCACAGTAGCAGTTCCTCAGAGTCCCAAACCATGTAGAGCAAAATCCAATGTTCTATCGCAAACGCACCCCCTAAAAAGGTTACTGGCACGTCACTCGCCAACAACTATACTATGACTTGATTCTTCTACCCAAAACTGCCGCATGACTGTAACGTGACTTGCTAGCAACTATACTATGACTTGATTCTTCTACCCAAAACTTCCGCATGACTGGAACGTGACTCGCCAGCAACTATACTATGACTTGATTCTTCTACCCAAAACTGCCGTATGACTGGCAAGTGACTAAAATTTCACTTAGACAATAAAATAACAGGAGAAGCGGATTGGCAGGAGATTTTCCAAGTACTGGAGCTTACCCTAAGCGGATTGGCGTCCTTGTTTGCCGCAGCCTTTGCCCTCGTCGACGGCTTTCTAACCTGTACACACACACCAAATTCATCAAACATTCAGCAAAAGGGCAAGTGAGGCAGAGCAGACCAGTGGACAGTGGGCACGTGCTGTGCCCGCCTCCTCACCTGCGACAACCTGAAGGAAGTCATAGGCAGAGCTAGTGCGGCGTTTGTTAAGCATCTGGGCCACAGAATTGGTGACAATTTCGGGATACTTTGCACGGAAGCTTGGGATGTCCGAGCTGCAAGAGAGGGCTTCCAACAAGGGCCATAGGTAGCATTTCAAGTAGTCTTTGTCGTCCGCCAGTATGCGCAGCCACTTCACGTAGAAAGGAGTAGTGATGAGAACATTTGTAGACGGATTGCAAGCAACTCTAAAGACTTTGCTATCTACAATCACGGTATTCAGAGCCGAAAATTCCGGCCACCTGTCGTACACCTTTGATAAGTTCTTCTCCCCTGATGCCGGGTTGTCGTCTTCTCCCTCCAGTCCGCCACAATGCTTACCAGCCCAAGAAAACAACAGGACTTCAAACGGCCCTGTCAGACCGGCAAGCATAGTGGGGACTACGTCACCCATGTAGGACTCACTGCTACTACCCCAGAAGGCTACATTGAAATGGAGAAAACATCTAGAGAGAAAGGGTTTCAACCAAGGCCTCATGACCACTCTCCTCACATCCGTCTTTGTGGTCCCATGGATTCTACTATTAGGATTTCGCCCTCCAAGCAAACTGCAGTACACCAAAGTGCCATGAACATTGAAGACCAATAATTTTTGCCTTGGACAAATCCGGCTGCGAACGACTTCAGAAAGTGACAAGGAAAGCCTCGCCTCGATTGACGTGCAATGAAGGACGTCTGAGGGGGCTGTTACCTTGTTTGGAGACTTTGCCACCTTCTTCCCTTTTTTCTGCACAAGATTTGGCCGGACCAGCGGTACAAACTCCTCTAGAGAGGATTCAACGCCATCATGATGAACTTCTGGGGGCACATCCGGTAAACCTTGGGACAGCACTGGAACTTCCGAAGGCAGGTGTGCCTCGTCTCCACCCTCCTCGGCGGTTACCTCGTCCTCAGCATGGGTTCCCTGCATTATAACAATGGGCGCTAGAGCAGACGTGGCAAGGGTGACTACTTCTAATGCAATCGGATTGACACTTGCATCTTTGACAGGCTTCGACAACTCCTCTACAGCATCTGTGGCTACGAACACTTCTACGCAATCCGCAATGTCAGTAAGCCCTCCTCCACTGGCGGGTGTCATTGTATCAACGACTTCAGTCGTGGCGCGCGCTGGTTTAGCTGGCGGGCTTTTCCGTCCCTCCACCTTCCATTGCGGTGGAATTTGCGCAACCTGCGTGAGTGGCGGATCCTTCATGGACATCTCAGATTCAAAAGTAAGCGTCACTTCTTCATGCCGGGCGGTGACAATCTGTTCAGTCACTGGTTTAGGTGGTTTACAGATTGCTGCTGAAGCACCCTCCTGTACCACCAAATCACCTTTAGCAGGTATACCCTTTGTTGCGGCAGGAAGCATCCCTGCAACGTCAAACGCTTTCTGACCACGGGGTGATTGATGCTCCAACGCGGAGTGAGTTATGGACGGGCTGCCGTCGTCTCCCATGTCGGACTTCCGCATGAATTGTTCGAACATGGTCCTCATTTCGGCTGTGGTCGCCATGATCTGCCCAAACTTCCCGTCCACATCCTTCTTCAATTCGTCAATTTGCCGCTGCAGACTACAATCCTACACAACCCCACCCTCAGTATCAAAATACACGCACCCTGACATTATGATCCCCAAATCACTAACTGCAAGTTTCCTCTTAGTCGCGACAAAGTCATCAGTCACCATGCGGTGACTAGTGCGCGACTACACATAGACTTATAAGTGACTAAAGCACTACTTTCTGACGACTACGATGCGACTCCATAGCGACTTCATTGCGACTGAGGGATTAGTTCCCAGTGACTGTGACGCGAGTCCGTGCCAATTCTAAGCCACTGCTGGATTACTGCCTGACAAGGCACCACCTGAATGGTTAAGGTCTAGAAAGCAATGCATGGGACTGACTTACACGTTCCTCATACTTAGTGTGTGTGTCCACTTATAGTTCACATTGGCTAAACGCAATTAACATGTCCCAAGCTAACCAGAGTAAATCAACTCACTTAGACCTCTAGAAGGAGTACATGGGGCAGATTCACACATAACATAGATACGGCCATAACTCTTACATAAATCAGACATACCTCAGGCAAAAGGAAGACTCACATTCAAATTCACCCTCACATCACTTACACTCAGATTCCATCTCCCTAGCTAAACTCAGACTCAACGGACTTGGGGAGGACTCACGCTTAACCGACACTCACACATAACTCAAAGAGAACTCATTGACACAACGAACACTACATGTTCAGATTCAAAAAAGCACCTACAAAGTCGAAGCAAAACCGGAGTCACTAGAATGCGACAACGGGATTACTTCCCGGTCACTGAGACACGACTCTACAGAGACAGTGGATTACTAGCCACCAGTAATCCACTGGCCAACAATACTCACGACATTTCTTTCCTGAGCAATTTGAGAATGGCTAAACTCACCTACAAGGTCAGCGAAAACAAGAATAAAACAACTCACTTGAGTTTGAAGGAGATAACTCAGATTCACATAACTCACAGTCCAAGGTAATGAGGACTTACGCATAACTAAGAGAAACACATAACTTGGATAAGAACCATAGAAACGTCCCATGGAAAGGGGGCGGTTTAAGGGAACGACAAACATACCACTTTCTGGGTTAGGCTCTCCACATTGCTGCTCCGCACAACATCTGCAATGTCGGTAATCGTTGGGCTGGTGGACCGTATTCTTCTCTGCACACAATCACAGAAGGAATCCTCACATTGCAATTCAATGTGAGGCAGCCAAGATGGAGATTATTGGCGGCTACAAATACAAAAACTTGCAGAAAAGTGTAAGCATAACTTCACTTCACAAGGAAGCTCACCAGTGAGGCTTCCACCCCCGCTTTGCCTTTCCTGCCTACCACACTAAGACCCTTTACGCCTTGACGTGCCACGGCCATCTTGGCAGACTTCTCCTTCTGGGTAGGAGTGTTCCAGTACACAATTAGGCATTTCCATTGCTCGGGGTCAATGTGCACCGGGGTTTGGGCGTTGTCCGGGTCTCGACAGCCACTCAACAGCCACTTACTTTTCAAACGAGACCTCTCTGACTTCATAAACTTTGTCACTGTCGTCCTGAAAGCAGCCATGCTCAAAGGTGACCCAACATACTCAAACTCATTGTCCAAAAGGTCTCGCAACTTCTGCAGAGTGTGGGGCTTGTGCTTTGACCAATCCAGGATGCTCATATCCAATACTTTCGGAACAAAATTCCGCACCGCCAGGTCCCACGCATTCTTCCCTGAGCAACCAGGATCTACTTCGCCTCCGTCAAGCACTTCTACAAAGTTGGGTTTAGGGGGACCCTCCGGGGGTCTCTTCTCTCCCGAATTCATAAGCTGTTCGCTTCTTTCGTCTAATTGTGTGTTCAGGTTGCCGCTCCACTGCCTCCCCTCGAGCCTGCAAAGAGGATCGTCCATGGGCATTCCACAGAGGTTGTTGTGGGGGTGCCGGCTTTGGTAGCCATTGTCCAGGTTGCCACTGCCATCCTGAATCCTCATACTCGTGAACTGGTGGGGGTGGCTGCAAAGACGGCCTACTTGCAAGCAACTTCCTCGGTGACTTGAAGGTAGGGGCAGGTTTGTGGCGCTTTGCCCTTCTGTCGACCAGGGGCTCCACTTCCTCCATCTCCTCACTACTGGAGTCGAACAATGCATCCTCTGCAACAGCGCACAACATAGAATGAGCGATCTTGCAAGACTACGAATGTCCTAACCTACACAGGCACCCATTTGGTTTACGGTGGAGGCAGACCTGTCCCACAATTGACCCCATGCATCCACAGTTGCGCAAAACAAATCAAACCCGTGCTTGGGGTTCATCACGTTAGATTATGCAAAAAAGTGCGTATTCAAGGCATCGACCCCACCAAACGATGTAGGCGATTCCGATTCTGGGACTCCCCACTACGGGATTATGGAATTTGGGTCACACTTCTACCTCTAGAAGTCCACGCACGAAAGCAGTCGAGATCAACCCAACACCCTAACACCCTTCAAAGAAAGCAGGAGACAATTTTTACCTGCCACAGCGTCTTCCAACTTTGAAAGTTGCTCTACATGTGTACAAGCTATAGCTAAATGCATCATACCTCTTGCGATGGCCTCTTCATTGGACCTCGTCGCCTCTGAGGAGGAATTCTGGTCGCTGCTCATTCTGGAGTCGTCGCCCGCCGCTCCACGACTGCGCTTCCCCCTCGCGCTCCGTCCTCGGAGGCCCCGTTGCCTGCTACTCCTACGTACAACCTTTTTACCCTTCTCTCGGCGAATTGGACCCTCACGGTTGCGCTTCTTCCCGGAGTCCTGATCACTATGCGGCGTAGGTGTTTTAGGATTCAGCAGGTTTTAGAATACAATGGGCAAATTGAAAAAGGAGACGTACAAGCGCAAAAAAAATCAAAACAAGCCACCTACAAGGAGAAGACAAAACCACAAACAAAAAAGTGCAAGCGCTAGGGTTACGCCTGCCTCTTCAAGCGAGAGAGACACACTTGCTTGGCCAGGCTGCCACCAATTCCACGCGGCCGAATGGCGAGGAATGGGGTTTAAGGCAATTCCTCACTGACTGCACTCCGACGCTACTTCCCCACGACTTCTTCGTCACTCACATGAAGTCACACAGAAGATACACATCGGACGTCGAGACTCCTGCACAACTCCTACACGACTGCACAGTGTCCAAGGCATATGGGCGGCGCATTTTCCGAAACTAATAAACCGTGAACCCTATGTGGGCGCTTAATTACCCACCCTTGGTAATTAATCGGACACAACCAGGTTCTAGGGGTTAACTAAATTCTAACCTAACGGGTGACTAAGCGTCGGTCCATTGTGCCTTCCAAGCAATGGATCTTCTTTACTAAGTTCCTAGTTTCCGCAGGTGACAATGGAGTTGCCCCCAATTGGCGAGGGAATAGTTCGGGCTAACCGTCCCCTAACGGCAGCCTACGCGAACTACCACCAAATCTATCCTAATCTATGGGAATCTGAGGCTAATTGACCTTTCCTAGACTGAGGAGGGATTACCTAAGTCCCTTCTATGGTTTCCTAAGTTGGTTGGGTTTTCTCTTCTAATCTAAGTTATCTTTTTTCCTAATTTAGTTTATCCTTTTCTTTCTAGTTTAATTTCCTAATTTAATTTATCTAATTTATCTCCTAATTTACTTTCTAATTAACTTTATCTAATTTACCTCCTAATTTAATCTTCTAATTTGATTTCTCTTTGATCTAATTTATTTCTAATTTAATTTATCTACTTTACCTCCTAATTTAATCTTCTAATTTAATTTCTCTTTTATCTAATTTATCTCTAGTTTAATTTATCTAATTTACCGCCTAATTTAATCTTCTAATTTAATTTATCTTTTATCTAATTTATCTCCTAATTTAATTCCTAATTTAATTTATCTTTTATCTAAATTTATCTCCTAATTTAATCTTTCAAGGCAAGGTCCGTTTTGCTAAATTAACCCGAGCTCCTAATTGGATTATTTCGTCCTAAGCTAGTGTTCGCTTCTTGGTTGAGTGTTAACTTTAACGGTTACTAACTTCTAGTCCTATCCTACCCTTATCTAATTTGGTTGCTCTTATGGTTAACTTCTATGTATGAGATGGGTTTGGATACTTCTATCGATAACCTTCTATGTCCAAACTCAAGGCCCACCCCTAATCCCTATTTGCTAATCAAAATTATTTACTACTTAACAGAGTCTAGCGTAAATTAGAAGGGAAAAAACCACCGGGGATCTGTTTAATGACTCACCTGATCGTCGTTAGCATGTGCGGCATTTTCCTCCATACCTCCAGCCGCGTGCTCGTATTCCATAGTGGACACGTATTTTGAAGTGGCCAAATGCCTACGGCTTAGTGGTGAAAACTGTTACACTCTAGTATCCTACGGCACTCTCTCCCCTCCTTATCTCCCCCTTTTCTTTTGCCTTGGTACTATTCCCACCAACCCCTTAATGGGGGTCTTACACTATGACGCTAACTCCTTGCAAATTCAACCCCCCCCTCTTACGTTGTCATCTTTGCGTCATTCTAATCTCCCTTCTAATGGCCGTGGGAAGCTTTGGGGATTCCCGTGCACTCTAATCGAAGTAACTATGGATCGTCTCTCTCCTTCTCACTCCTATTTCAACCTCTCTTCCTAATCTCCTACCATTCTTGTTTTGTTGTTTTGGCGGTGATGAGAGAGTGAGGGGTGCGTGTTTTGCAGGTATGGCCGCGGAGGTGTCGCCTTTCTTCCTTCCTTCCCTTTTTTCCCCCGTTGACCTTAAGAGCCTTGGTTTCCTTCTCAGTTTCCCCTAATCCCAACTTTTAGTTTCCCCCCCCCCCCTCCCCTTTTTTCCTCTTCCCCCTCCCCTGGATTCCCTGGACCCCAAGCCCTCCCAGCCCGCAGACCCCAAGCCCTCCCAGCCCGTAGACCCCAATACCCGGCGCCCAGTCCCGACTCCCCAGTAACCGGCGCCCAGCCCAAACCCCAGTCCCGACTCCCCAGTACTCGGCACCCAGTCCCAACTCCCCAGTACCGACCCCCCAGTGCCCGGCACCCAGTACCCGGTGAACCCCAGGACCCGGTGATCCCAGTCCCGAACCCCAGTCCCGACTTCCCTGGTTGGCTGGTGTTTAAGGCTGGTTGGTGTGTTAGACTGGCTGGCTAGTGTTTAAGACCGGTTGGCTGGTGTTTTAAGGGCTGGCTTGGTGTTTTAAGGGCTTGGCTAACCTTGGTTCTTGGGGGTGGTCTTTCCCAGGACTGGACTTTCTTTTCTAAACGGAAGGGGTTTTTGTTGTCAAAACAAAGGGAAAAGACTTCACTACTTCTAACTGGGCCCGGGGGCCTGTCAACCACAAAAAAAAAGGAAAAAAATAAACACACTTGTCTTGGGGGCTAAACTTTGGGCTTTCCCAAGAAGGTCTTGGGAACTAAACTTTGGAACTAAGGTACGTAGGAGGTCAAAGCTTCGCCGTAAGGTTGGTTTTGACACCAACTCTAAGACTTGCAATGTCCCTAAGTTCAAAGCTCCGCCGTCTGGGCCTATTTTGACACACACTCTAAGACTGGGGTAAGTTGTAAGTTCAAAGCTTCGCCGTTTCACGGCGGTGGGATCCACACACAAACAACATGGAAGGGATGACTATGGTCAGGGTGTACACACGAGGCAACCGTACCCACAAGGTAAGCATAAACCAGACAACACTTTACACGCTAAAGGCCCCCCAAAGCGGCATCGCCAAGGTACGGTGGGGGGTAACTTTAGGATTAGTACAAGATGCACAAAAAGCAAGTAAAACCCTCTTGACTCACAACAAGTACAAGGTAAGATGGAAAGACCTCAAAGGACCTTCAAAGAGCTTGAGATAGAACAACAAAGGGAGCAAAAAGCGCTCCGAAAACACCGTAGAGGTTTCTTGTCTTGAAACGCCAAAAATTCCAAGATAACTTGGACCCACGGACCCAAAACAAGTATTGGGGGTGTTTTGGGAGAGAGAAGGGCCCCCTTTTATAGGTTTCCAAGGGCCCACTCCCCCCCTCGACGAGTAACCTCATCCATCCGGATTTTCATCCAACTTTGAGATTTTCACCTAATCTTGGGTTTTACGCTGGTCCTAGTTTCTAACTTTTGGAGTTTAGCTCGGAATTGCAAATGGATTGCGCCAATGGCTTCAGAATGCCATTTTTAGCCTGAGAGACCCTCTACCCCCTATTTCTATCACAAAAAACCCCTCGGAAACTAGTGCCGACTGGAGCCAATTAAAAGGGTAAAAACCTAACTTTTGGGGTTTACCTCTTTTGGCTTGGATAACTAGCTAGGGTTGTTGGGGAAGCTCTAGGGAGTAAGAAAAGGCTCCTTGATGTCCTCGTTCCGACTTCGTACGCTCCCGGGACGCCGGTCAACCCCGCAAAGATCTTGCCGTATATATTAATTGGGGGGATGTTGTCAGTTTCGGCTGCTTCCCACTATTGGAACTCCATGAATTTTGTCGGGGCGCATTATTAACATAAAAGATGCTAGTCTAATTTTTAGTGAGATTTTACCGCGGCCTGGGTATTTTCTATGAATTTCCCAACGTGGCCTTTGGCGGTTGACCGCTCGGAAAAAGATCCTTTGGAGATCAGAAAAAACCGAGACTTTTTGGGGAACCTCTCATGGAGTCCCCCAAGCCACGTGCCAAGTCTTAGGCTATTCTGGCACATAGTTGGTGGCGAGGTGAAAACTGACTTCGGTTGAATCACTAGCAGTCAGGGAATCTTTCACATGTGAGGGAATCTGGGCGAATGGGTTTTGCCGTGGATGTCCCGACATGTTCCAGATCCGAGAATACCATCCGGCGGCTGTGGATTCCTCCATGCGGCCTGTCTGGGACAAGTGACACCTGCAAGCTAACAAACTGGATCCCTAATGTTTCGTTGGTGGAATGGGGAAACTAGAACCTATCTTTGGAGATTTACATGGGGACCTCCCTTACTCTCCTAAGACTTAATTTAGCCTATCCTGGTCACATGCGCTGGGTTTTGGGCTATTTTGGGTAAGTTCCCAATAGCCCTATTGTTTCCCACTAATTACGGGTTCTAACCTATATACAAGTGGGTTTTATGGGTAATCTATGGATAAAAGGCTATTTATGACCAAATGCTATACTGGTACGTGACATACCTATTTTGGTTCTACACTCTTTTTTGGGCTTTTTGTACTACTTTATGCCTTAATTTGTAATAAACTAAAAAAAAGAAAACAATGAGTCCCAAGTGACGAATTTGGGGCTCACACCCTACCACAACGTCTCTTGCAGAGACACACGGTTTGCACCATGGCTGTGCACAGAAGCACATGCGTAGGCCAAGCAAGAGAGATGGCTAAGGAGGAGGTTTCGGATGCACGGCCAGTTTGGGGAGTCTATGCTCCACGTCAAGGCGGAGCATGCGGCGTGGAGGACAAAGTGACTGTGATCAATTCCGTGCACCTACAAATGCAGGGACAACTGAATTATAAACCTAGGTAAAGAAGAAACTCATGGCGCCAGTTGCGAGCTGAAAAGAGGCCCGAATTTTGCTTGATTTTCCGCCACACACTTGTCTCGCGCCAGCTCGTACTCTCCCTTCTCCACTGCTGGAGACTCCATGCTGCGCCCCGACCACAATTTCTTGTCCACTGACCACAATTTGCTCCCTGCTTCCTGCACAGGTAAAACAACAAATTGTTTGGAGCAAAGCACCGTGGAGGGCAGGCGTAGGAGCTGCACGGAGGAAGAAGGTTGATGCCGTCGTCTGGAGTTTCAAAACAGAAGGCCTCGTCTTCCCTTGTATTCAGACCGCTTCACGAAGTGTGATTTGTGCCGCCTGAAGCAGGTGTGCATTTTTATCACAAGTAGGTACATCAGGTAGTGGGCTTGATTACGGGCCAGATTTGGCGGCTGGCATTCAATTGCAAAGTCATGCAATAACTGATGACTTGTCCACGACTGAAGGAAGGATTTAGGGGCAGTATTTGCTGTTGATTGTGTTATGATCGTGATTCATGAAGTGATAGGGTGACCCCTGACTCATGAAGCGTATAGATCCGTTCAGGGAGGACACCCTATTTACATAAATTCACTAGATGCGTGTGTACTAACCTGGAGACTTAGTGAGGACCCTAGTGGTGGATGTCGGACTGTGGACCCAACCCTCCTTTAGGACGACTTGAGATAGTTACGGGTAAGTCACATTCAACACTACGGTGACTTCCTCGCGACTCAAAGGTGACTGTGAGTCTGTGACGCGACTCAAATGTGACTTCCTAAACCCTAAACCCCCAGAAGAACGGCGTAGGTCGTCTTCAATTTCTCCACGCTATCAGATGTTCACGATGTCGTCACATTCGGTTGTTGAATCTGAACGCGTGTGATGTGACGGGGGTGTCTGAGGACACAACGGATCTCGTAATGAATATGAATGGCATTGGTGGTTTAGGATTTGAATGCAAATTACACCTCAAATTAACACAAAAATGTTGAAAGAATACCAGGCAAAGAGCTGAAGGCCCCCGTTAGGTCCTTCCTATGAATGTCACCTGAAAAAGTGAAGTCATTCTAGATGGGACGTCTACACCAATAATTCGTCAATTGAGCTAATATGCAAATGAATTTTGATTCCTTGCCTTTTATGTTGTACGCAGTTAACCCATGTTCAAATGGGCAGCTTGCATACGTCAGTCCCCTAGTTAGCGGCAATGGATCTCCTATGTCTTCGTTGTCATGTCCTAGTACATTATATATATGTGATCACTGATGCTCCTTCAATTCGTAGACCATGTGGAATATTCCAATTAGAACTCTGACTATATGAAGTAGGGGTGTGCAATCATTAGAGCGGCTGGTTATTCTCTGGAATGAAATCGTGCAACTGGGGATCTCGGATCTTCAATGTCTTGAGACCGCAGCTACCGTGAACCCCTAGAATTTTCCACTCACAATATGCTCCTCTAGTTTGTTCTTGCACAGGGGAACTTCCCCCTCACTTGGCAAAGTCGCGGAGAAGTGCAGACCCTAAAGCCATGACTGCAGAGTAACTGACGCAGTCATCTTGGAGTGACTTTCAAGTGTGCGACGTTCCCGACATAAGAGTTTCAGGTACTAGGAGCACTTTGTGATCTATCCATTTCTGTGCTTAGAACCAGAGTTGTGATCAACCCTAAACCGCCTGCTTTTGTCACCAGTCCGCGAAAGAAATGCCCAAACATCCAATGCTGAGGGCCGCAGCGCTGCTCTGTAGGAAGATACGTAGACAGATCACACCGGAGGTTGAGGATGATGTACGCTTGCAAGAGACGGCCAAAGCTACGATTGTCCCCCCCTTTATTGCAACATCCGTAAACAGTATTGTCCACCCCCCCTCCCACATGAAACCACCTACAAAAGTTCAGTCACTAAGTCTTGACGCAGTGTGTGTACAACCAAATGCCCACCTTGAACCTCTAAGTGAGCTTGAAGTTAAGAAGCGCCTCCCGAAAGTCAATTACAGGCATATCTTTGAGTAGTTAGAATTTGAGGGGGGGGAAGAACCTGTCAAATCCGACGCAACATTTTCAGGTCCGTAGCAAGAGGAGGATCTCTCTGTAGTTGATTTGTTTCAAATTTGATATTAAGTAAAAAAGGGACGGCACTATTGTCTTTGTTTTGTTTCATATTCACTGTGCTCCCCCTACAATGTCGCACCTAAAGCGCATGTGCTATCCCAGTACTCACGGCCATGCGCACGTACGTGAATTATGGAAGTCAGATTCTTAGGGTGCAATCACTACTAGAAAAACAGTGCCCAAATTAACAAAACATTAACAATTTTTTGTTAATTTGGGTACTACAACGTCCACTTTCACAATTTTTTGTTGACTGTGCCCTAATTAACAATTTTTTTTGTTGATTTGGATAGTGCAATTACCACATCAACAAAATTTTGGGAATTTTTTGGGAATTTTTTGGGAATTTTTTGGGAATCTTTTGGGAATCTTTTGGAATCTTTTAGAATCTTTAGAATTTTTTTAGAAATCTTAGAAATCTTCAAAAATCTTTAAGAATCTTCAATATACAATGTAGATTTACGAACAAAATAAGTACACAATTCGGTGTTTATTAAAGTCAGCAGACTTTAGGGGCAATTTTCACCTTGAAAAATTATTTTTTTCAAGAAACTTTGGACTAATGAAAGTTGTAAAATTGATATATCTTTCACCTCCAAATATTTTTTTGAGATTTAGATCTTCTAATCAAAAGTTATGAACAAAAATCAGAGAGGGGTAAAAATGGACATTCTTTTTTATATTTTGAAACACCTTCTCTGATTTTTGTCCATAACTTTTAATTTAAAGATTTAAATCTTAAACGGATTGTTGGAGGTGAAAGATGTTTTCATCTTAAAACTTTCATGAGTTCAAAGGATGTTTTGAAAAGTTTATCTTCTAGGACAAAATTGCCACCAAAGTCTACTGACTTTTAATGGGAAAAACATTAAAGAATAAAGTAAATAAAATTATATACCTCAACTCCAAATTCATATATAAGTATATTTTAAATCTTTTTTTTCTTTAGAAGCCTTTGGAGTCTTAATTTTACAATGTAGATTTAAAAAAAAATTAAGTCATCACTAATCGATTTTCTAAAAAGTCAGCAGACTTAAAAGGCGATTCAGACCCAGTAAAAGAACTTTTTTGGAAAAACTTTGAACTTAAAAAAGTTGAAAAATTAAGTTATCTTTTGCCTCCAACAATTTTTTCGAGATTCAGACCTACCAATAAAAAGTTATGGACGAAAATCAGAGAGGGAGTTTAAAAACTTTTAAAATAAATATTCATTTTCATCCCTCTCTGATTTTTGTTCATAACTTTTGATTGGTAGGTCCGAATCTCAAAAAAATTGTTGGAGGTGAAAGATAACTAGATTTGTCAACGTTTTCTAGTCGGAATTTTTTCCAAAAAATGTCTTTTACTGGGTCTGAATTGCTCCTAAAGTCTGCTGACTTTAAAAAAGAATGAAAAAAATCCGAAAAAACTATCTAAATGGATTTCTATTCCCTTAGTAATCAAACACCTTGAAAGGTTGGTGCCTTGGCAAGAGCCTTGGCCTCTAACCATGAGGTCCCGGGTTCAAACCCCGGTGGCTTCATTTCAATGGTAGCCATTGCCATGTGGCAATTGGCTAGGTTGCCACGTGGTAGTTGGATTGCCGGCCATGTGGTACTACCCTAGACATCAAAAAATATATTTTATGAATTTTTAAAAAAATATTTCAAAAAAAATGTCCAAATTAACAAAAAAATCAACACTTTTTTGTTAGAAAATGAACACTTTTTTGTTAAGATTCAGCACTGTTTTGTTAAAAAATCAACACTTTTGTGTTCAAAAGTGTTCAAATCAACACGTCCAAATTAACAAAAAAAATCAACACTTTTGTGTTGAGTTTTGTTAATTTGGTCACTGTTTTTTTCTACTAGTGAATTGAGACCCACGCATGTGCCCACTACCTCCCCTCCCCTTGGAATTTGGTTGACAACGCCACGATTAGCGGGCAACCCGTCCCCAGTCATGACCGAGTCATCTCCAAGTCACTCATAAGTTGCGTAGGAGTTCCATGTATGGCCGTCACTGCATTTGCACTTACAACTCATTACCTGTGGCATGGCATACTTATTTGTGACGTGGTTTTCTTATCTGTACCCATGCAACAAACGCAGGGAAGCTATTGGATTTGGAGTTCCTGAACCTTCTGGCAGTTATGGATCCAATACTTCCATGCAGTGACAGTCGACGGCAGCGGCTGCAGGATGACAGGCTGTGGAGTAGAGAGCTCCGGAGGGCTTCCGAGCACCACTTGAAGAGGTTGGCTTGTCCGTGCAACAAATGCCGTGGAGGAAGGAAGTTACTTATTCGTAACATGAAAGAGCACCTTCTCCAAAATGGCAGACATCCAAGCTGTCGGATTTGGAGAGGTCCAGGTGACAGGGACTCTTCGGACAAAGAATGGGAGCAAGAATTTTGGGGACCAACGGTGGCAAAAGCGGTTGAGGTTGACGCGAATGTGGACACCGCAGGCATGATCGAACAAGCTTTGGAGCATGAGGATGTACTCACAGATGCTGCCGATCAAGTGTGGCGTGAGGTGACCGATGCGTTTGCCATTGCGGACTCCGTCCATGCAGATTTTCGGGGGGAGGATCCATACGAGGAGGACATAGCAGAGGCGGAGGAGTGCAGGGAGGACCCCAACCCGCCTACAACGGGTATACCGGTCGATGGAGACGAGGCCGATGTGGACACGGATGGCCAAGCATTGGAGGATTCCATGCAGCGTTTATATGAAGGTGCCCGATCTAGCAAGATTGGAGCCACAGTATTGCTCATGAATCTCTGTACAGTTCATGGGGTGAGCAACCATTGTGCAAATGAGTTGTTCAGTATCTTGCACCTACACTTTCTTCCACAGAACAACACATTGCCAAAAACATACCATGTAGCGAAGGCCTTGACCACAAAATTGGGTCTCACTTACAACACCATCCACGCATGCGAGAAAGGGTGCGTGCTATTCCGTGGTGAGCATGCAGAAGCTGTATGTTGCCCTAAGTGTGGAGGACGCCGCTACAAAGACGAAGAGCGACGTGCTCTACCTCTCAAAGTCTTGCGTCACTTCCCCATCATTCCTCGGCTGAAGCGGATGTTCAAGAGTCCTACCATCTCCAAGTTAATGGTGTGGCATGCAGAGAATCGCAGTGATCGTGTGGGCGGGGACGGCCTTGTCCGGCATCCATGTGATTCGAAGGCGTGGCGGCACTTTGACGAGAATGTGGACCCCAGCTTCTAGAATGATCCCCAGAACACTCACTTTGCGTTGGCAGCAGACGGAGTGAACCCGTTCAAGCAAAATAGGTCGTCTTGGTCCACATGGCCAGTTGTATTGTTGAATTACAATATCCCTCCGTGGTTGACTACAAAGAAGTTTTTCCTCCTCCTGGCCTTGTTGATTCCAGGTAAAGAGTCCGTGACGTTGGAGAACTTCGACGTGTACCTTGCGCCCCTCGTGGATGAGTTGCTGGAGTTATGGGAAGGTGTTCCTACGTACGATGTGACAAAGGATGTAGGCTGCAGGTCATTTCAGTTGCGTGCCATGCTGTTGTGGACTATCCATGACTTTTCAGGCTACGGCACAGTCGGAGGGTTTTCCCATCAAGGTTATGCGGCATGTCCTTGGTGTGGTGTGGACCTGGGCGCCGAGTACTCCGTGGAGTTGGGCAAACAGACGTATGCTGGGACAAGGCGATGGTTGCCCGAAGATCATCCGTACAGATCAGCTGCAATGAAGGACCACTTTGACGGCAAAATGGAAACCAGGCCTAAACCACGTGAAGTTATAGTGGAGGAACAAATAGAGCATGCAAGGAACTGCGAGGCTTGGAGAGCAGCGGGACACAAAGATGGTACAACCGGGAACCCTTCAAAGGTGCACGGCGTGAAGCGATTGAGTAGTCTTCACAGATTGCCCTATTGGCAGGTGAGTGCAACTGCTCTGTGAAGTCCCTTAGGCATGAAGGCGACTTATAGGTGACTTTCAAACTTTTGTCTCAATGTCTCGTTAGTCACATCAGAGTAGTGTGGAAGTTGCAGTTTATTCTTGCGGTGACTTCTGAGTGACTTCTACTAGTGCTAGCGGGGGCTCCATTTTCCAGATTCCGTCTTGTCCATGGAATAAATGCCTACTGTTGGCTGAACTTGTAAACAATTTCAGTGTTGTTACTGACCCATTCCACACTTTCTGGCTCCGTAGAAGCTTCTGATCCGGTATACCTTGGACGTCATGCATTGTGAGATGAATCTGTCTAAGAACTTCTTGAAAACAATAACAAGGAAGAAGGATACCGTGAAAGTGAGAAGAGATTTGCAGAGGCGGAATTTGTGCAGACATCTTTGGCTGACCCCAAATCCCCATCACCCAAGGAAGATGCTCAAGCCTCGAGCTCCGTATGTTATGTTAGATCACGAATTTGATCAGTTTGCAAGGTGCCTGGAGGCCTTGAAGACACCATCCGGCTATTCCTCAGACTTGGGCAAGTGCATTCGCAAAAAGAACTTTGGCGGCCTAAAGTCGCACGATTACCACGTGTTGATGCAACAGGTGCTGCCACTGGCACTTCGGGGGCTAATGCAACCTGGGCCACGCCTGGCTGTCATGAGAATGTGCAAGGTGTTTCGACGTTTGTGCACAAAGGTTTACAACCCAACAGACTTTGCATCATTGAAGCTTGATGTTGCGGAAAGCATGGCGTTGTTGGAGATAGAGTTTCCGCCTTCTTTTTTTGACAGAATGACCCGCCTTCCCTATCATCTCGCGAAGGAACTTGACCTCTGTGGACCTGTGAGCGCTCGTTGGATGTATCCGGTAGAACGTTACATGAAGGTCTTGAAAAACCATGTGAGGAACATGGCACGACCGGAAGCGTGTATGGCGGAAGGATACTTGAAAGAAGAGTGCCTAGGTTTCATAACGGAGTACTTGCAGCGGTTTGAGCCCACATAGAGACGTGTTTGGGACGAAGATGAAGAATATGGTGACGCTGAGGAGGTGCTCCAAGGCGCCGGAAGGCCATATGTGATGAGCCCCGAGCTTCGAGATGTCGCTCACCAGTACGTGCTAACAAACGTGTCTGTTATGGAGGATCTGAACACGTAAGTCCTTGATACACCATAAACCGCAAGCCAGGTCCCTCGGCTTTGGCAACAGTCAGTGCCGCCCCCTTCATACATCTGTGCCTCTCTCGGGCAATGGCTGTCGGTTCCACACTGTCGGCTCGAAGTCGCCTATGAGTAGTAGGAAAGTGACTTTTTAGTCACTTCTAAGTCACTTACCAGTCGTACCTCTGTAACTTTTCGACTTCTGCGCAACTGTTTGTAGTGAGATTTTAGTCACGCCAGTGACAGCCCCCTACGCAATGTTCTTCAAGTGTTTTACTGTTCTCACCTTTTTTGTGTACCTCCTTACCAGTTGCAGACGGACCAATGAGTGTGTTTGGTATGATTGTGCAGGAAATGGCAGACCGCAGTTGAGCAAGATCCGTCTACTTCGGCGCTTGCAGACTGGATTATGAACACCGTGGATGAAACTGAGTTGAACCTACGGAACCCGGATGACATGGATCGCCTCTTGTTAAGCAAGAAGCCATCTCGAGTGGCCACTCGATATACAAGGATCTTGGCATTTGGTAACCGGTTTCGGGTTGAGGATGACACATCTGCTCGAATGGTGAGCTACAACAGCGGTGTCGCATCGGTGTTTTCACTGCCCACCGAAAGTGATGAGGATGCATCAGTTCCATATGTTGGTGTTCTCCAGGACATATTGCTCTTGGATTACGGAGCACTGCAAATGCCGGTCATCCTACTGCGATGTGAGTGGGTGAAGCCCTTCGACAATCGCGGGAATCCAACATACATCCGAGATGACGACGGCTTTTTGGTTGTCAACTTCCGCCACAAACTTCCTCGCTTGTTGGAGCCTTTCATCTTTCCAAGCCAGGCGACCCAGGTTTTCTTCTCCGATGTGGTCGACAGACTGGGTTGGAAAGTTGTCTTACGCAAAGAAGCAAGAGCAAAGCAAGAAGTGGTTGACACCGCAGATGCCTTCATCAGCACCACAGTGGACAACGTGGGATTAGTAGCCCCTAGACAACTTTCTCGAACAGTGCAAAGTGTGAACTTAGTGGGCGCTATAGAGTTGTCTGTAGAAGACAACTTAGCCGCACAAGTCGCATACTAGCATCACTATTCCCTGGACGACTGGCACATAGTGTCGCTCAGTCATTACCAAGTGACGGCGGAGTCGCGATCAAGTCGTATAGAAGTGACGTATTTTGTATGACTCCGAGACTGGACAGAGGGCCCATTGTGAACTTCCTAAATTCTATTTTGAGAACTCCTTTAAGCCATGGACTTCCAAACCGCCTCTATTCAGCATAATTGTAAAATGTCCACTTTGCAATTGCTTGACGCACTGCGTAGCGTGGCCGTTTTACAATTTCTGCAAATTCATGCCACCCCTCTAGCGAGAGCTCTATGAAATAAACAATGTAATAATTACCTGAATGTGGTATCTCAGTGATGGAATCACCTATCTTCGCCTTTAATAGAACTCCACCCATTGTAGGTGAAGCTCCCATGAGATCCTTAACCCTTTCTTTGTGGCCCTTCTCTTTGGTAGAATCCTACACTACTGTGTAGTCGCGCTGAAGTCGCGGTACAGTGTCAATGAAGTGACGGAGAAGTTTCTCAGAAGTCACTGCAAGTAGCCCCCTATGACAACCATGTAGTCATCCCCGACTGTGCAAAACCGCCTGCTGACTGTCATGCCACATCAGCACGTCTTCATTGTTCCCTACAGCAGTCATGGATGAAATGGTACCCCTTAGCTGCAATTCATCTCACAGTCACGAGCGCGATTGCTCCGCGACTCGACTCTTGTGCATAAAATGAGCCGGTGCAATTAGGGAGGTGCTAGTCGCGTGGTAGTCGCATTTTTCCTGCAGTCACATATTGCAGTCACATATTTGGTAGTTTTCTTGTAGTGTCTTGAACAGATGTGTCTGGTACGCTGGGGTGAGTGTTCAAGTGTGTGGTGTTGTTGATCAATTCAAATTGGATTTTTTCTATTTCATTTTATGGATTTTTTAGTATTCAAATTCTAGAAATAGGCTCTATAGCCGTTGAATCATAATTAATCTTGTCATTCTACAGATCAAAGATGCAGCAATGGAGTACTTTGAAGACGTTGTGAGGCAAGATAATATCATCATCAACATGAAAGTGCCACAGCAACCTGAGTTCTTGGCAGAGTACATAGAGGGATGGAGAAGAAAGATTTGGGATCAAGGGTTCTTGGTGGTTCTTAGAGGAGCCAACTATTTCAAGAAAAGTGATTCTTTTATGAATTTCGATGGATCGAAGCAAGCGGTTCGAAGAGTTCTTTTCCGGTATGTTTCTTCTCCGATATTCATGTTTCACCCCAAGTATATAGAAATTCTTTAGATTTGATTTCGTCATTTTCCTAAATGAAAAGAGGCTGAATATTGGTTTTCATAATGCCTCATTGGAATCTATTTTGAGGCATTATCTGTTTCTACAGGCCCTCCTCATTCTGAATCTTTCTGTGTTTCGATTCATCGTTTCATCATTGCATTTTTACCCGTTGTTATTGACTTAATATTTGGCCTTCATCTAATATGGTATCTGAAGAAGTCATGTACCTTGCTAATCTAATAGAAATATGTTCTACAATGACTGTGTTTGTTTCATCTTGTAGTTACTTCAAGCATGAACTTGAAGCAAAAGGAGCAATTGGACGGACTGATCTTCCTCCATTCCTTTTCAACTGATTGGACCGTAGTTCTGCAGACTACATGTACAACCCAAATCAACTCCGGACCTACACAACTGCTCATCTTAGTGGTGGAGGTTGGTACATTGACTGCCCAGTCTCTTACACTCATCCATCGGAAGTACAATTCCGAAATTCTTTGGAGGGCATCGGTGCTATTGATATGGAGGTGGATGAGTTTGCAGAACTCACCGATAGACAGAGGAACAGGGCCATTGCAAAGAGGGAAGCCAACGACAGGAAAAAAGCGGCTCGGCTCCAAGTGCTTCTGGAAACAAAGAATAAGAAGGAAGCTAAACATTTGGTCAAGATGGCAGAGAAGGAGAAGGAGAAAGAAGAAAGAAGAAAAGCTCTTAGCCAAGGGCAAGAAGAAGGACGACGGTGGTGCCATTGTTCCGGCATTGTCGACAGTGGACCAACCCTCTCACATCGAAGGTGGAGCTCAAAGCGGGGTCAAGAAGAAGGTGAGTTCTGCAAACGGAGGACGTCATCACTCAAGGGACACAAATCATTATTCTTGGTGATGATGAGTTGGATAAGAGTGAAGACTTGATCGTCAATATTTCAATTGAAGACCTCGTTGAAGACATGGACACTGAGACACCATCTTGGTATAGAGAGGTCATGGAGTTTTGGAAGAAGGTAAATTTCGAAGGACTTCGGAATTTCAATACCCATCATGAATTGAAGAGCATGCAAATTGTGTGCATGGTTCATTGATCCAATTATGTATTGCATGTTTGTAGTTGTCGGTGGGGAAGCCTCGCATGTTTTATGGAGTACCGAATGCCAGGCCTGGAGTGGACCTAATATTTTTTGACTACCCGGAGAACTTGCCGGTGCTGGGACTGTCTTCTCCAGCAACGAAGGTGCCGACTTGAAACGCAGACTTGGAGAATGAGGCTCTTCAAGCAGTATTTCAATTTGCCTTCAAACATCTTCAAGACCATGGATGCATGATAATATTTTACTCCTGGAGCGCTGATATTAGGGGTGATATTGCAGGATTGTGCGAGACTTACCGAATGGTGAAGAAGAAGGAGTGGTGGGGCATGAATCGTCTCCACTTGACTTCGATAGTAGATACTAGTTCTACGGTAAATTCAACCCTAAGTCTTTCGAAGTTGTGCCTGACTTTTTCTAATGGATATGTTACATTTGTTTCTTATGTGTATTTTGTTTTCATGATTGTAGACACAAAGGTTTGGAATCACACTCCTCGTGAAGGACTTTGGGAAGAAAGGGAAGTCGAACTTCACTTTCAAACGCACATCGTTAATGAAGAGTGCTGGTGTGGACATTGGTCGAGATGATATGTTGATGAACTACACCAAGGAGGATGACATCGCAATGAATGACCGGAAGCCATGGCGGGGTGCTCGTGAAAAGGATCCTCGGTTTTTTCAACTCCTCATCGAAGCTACAACCGTCGAAGGAGATTTGGTTCTCGATTGTACCACATCTACAGGTGATCATTAAATTTCATTTTTATCCATTCAAGTAGCCATTTTGCAAATGATTCAATTCACTAATATTTAATATTCCATTGACTTCAAGTGCGTCAATTACTGCTTGTCGTGGCACTGGCCGACACATTGTGGCTTTGGAGGAGAACATTGACATCTTTGATGCTCTCCTCAAATCCATGAGGAAGCCTACTCCAGCTTTGATGAAGGCCCCACTTAAACCATCAACACTCAAAGCACATGATTCAGATGATATGCCAGTGGTGCCTCGAAAATTCGCTCGGAGGGGAAAATTTAGTAAGTAAGTTTGCATTTTTCTTTAAGTATTTATTTTTATTGAAAGCTTTATGTTCTAAAATTCTGACACTGTCATATTTATTTGCAGCCATCAAGGATTGATGTCATCAAATGTGATGCTGAACAAACAAAGTCTTTTCTATAGTCCTAAAAAGAGTTTTGATCTTCCAGTCTATGCAGAGCACATGGCATCAGCCTTTGTGGATTTTGGTTGTCATAAGCCAAAACGCCGTAAAGATACATACGCTCTAAATGTTTTACAATTCATAGATGGATCAGCATCCGAGGGTAGAGAGACCTCAGAATCCTCTACCAATGAGGATTCCGCGACCGAGTCGACTGCAACTTAGATTGATGAGATAGATATATCTCAGAAGTCAAACTACTATGTATGGATTTGCTTTCTGATTGGATTTGTGTGCTTCATGAATACATATGGAGCATCGTTTATTTTCATTTTCATTCTTGAATGGCATTATTTCATTCTAAATTGACCACTCTTACTTGTTGCAATGAAGTCTCTTATCAATAAGCACTGAATGACTATAATTTTGAATAAATGAGCTCACTTTTTCGGACCATCAAAATTCCCTATATCCACGGTCATAGGATCCTCACGCTTTTCTCTCCCAAAAAAAAGGGAGGCTCACAGGCTCACAAGCTCACATACTAGCAACCCTGACAGTTAGTACACACCATCTAGCACAATATGGGGTTTATACCTCACTGGTCTAACACCATCTCTTAAGGCCATTGACATTTTGGTGCCACAGAGTTGATTGCACCAACTGAAACCAAGTACGCCAACTAAACCCAGAAAAAACCATAGCACTGTATAACTAACGCTCTCCACATTGTGGAGCTGCTACAATGCCTTCAGTAAAAGTGATGCTGACACGCAGCTCGATAGTTACCCCCTTCCCGAATCTTTCCCTCGCAAATAGCCCTCCATCTTAGTTTTGGTGTCAGGTTTTTTAAAAGCTATCATCAATTTCCAATAGCCAGCAAAGCTTTGGCGCCACTCCAATCCAAAAATCATGCTTTTTTGGCCTGTGATGATAGAGGCAAGGTACTGCATGATGGCTTGGTGATCACCATTTAGCCTCCTAAGCCAAGGTATGAGTGACCTTTAAGCACCTCCATTAGACAATCTCAAAGGTCCTATAGTCACCCCAAATTTCCTCTAATGACTGTTGGACTCCCTGTCCTCCTTTCCTTAGCTTGTTGCCGGCTGATTTTCTTTCCGACTGCCACGTGTCACGCCTTGATTGGGCGCCTCCCAACCCCGTCCCCAGTCGTCGTCCGTCCTCCGTCCCAGCGTTCCCGTATGTTCCCGCGTCGGTCTGTTCTGTCAACCTGATTTTTTTGGCCTGATTCATCTGACCTGGTCCTCACGGGCTGGGTTAGATTCCGTCGGGCTGGTCTGAATTCCTTTTACAATCTGATTTTTGGTTATTCTAAAGATCAAACACGCTTTTTCTTTAGAAATAATATCTAACAAGAAAAGAAAACAACAATATGGGAAATAATTCTTTAAGCAAGAATTATGTTAACTAAATTTTAAGGAACTTCAAAATAAAGGTAAAACACATCAATCTAACAAAGAAACAACCAAAAAGTTTGGGAGGACCAATACCTCCACCACTTGCACAAGCGAAAGAGAAATAATTCAAGGGCTCTTAGACTTTAAATAAATTTCAAAGAATATTATTCCCTTTATTCTTATTAAAGTCAAAGCTTCGCCTTGCAAGGGATAATTCCAAGTTTAAATGGTCTCTCAAAGGTAAATTTTAATTCTAAAAGTCAAAGCTTCGCCTTATGGGGACTATCCTAGTCAACATGAATGGATCAAGGTTTTAGAAATTTTAAACATTCGTTTCCAGGTTTCTAAAAGTCAAAGCTCCACCGTGCGGGAGCAACCCCAGGAAATAACTGACAAATTAAAGTTCAAGTATCTGTTTCCAGGTTTCAAAGTCAAAGCTCCGTTGTGCAGCAACAACCCCAGGAAATAACTGACAAATTAAAGTTCAAGTACCCATTTCTAGGTTTCAAAGTCAAAGCTCCGCCGTGTGGGAGCAACCCCACGAATAACCAGTATTCAAGGACCCAAACTAGTATTTTGAAAACTTAATTCTTAAAAGAGGTACACATGACAGTGTTTAACCGAACATAAAAAACTAATTTCCAAAATTCCAAAAAAAGTTCTAAGTTTAATCACTAAAAGAGATACACATGATAGTGTTTAACCAAACATTAGCAATTATTCAAACTAAACACCCGTTATACAACAAGTTTTGGCACGTGGTGATGCTTAAAACCTTTTGGCAAAGTCTAGCCTTGCCACTTTAAAGTTTTAAGTTCACAAACTGTTATCAATTCGCACAAATAGTTGGTTAGTATCCAGAAGAACAATAAAATCAAATTAGAGTTTGGGAACTACTCCCATAACTCTCAAAATATTAAAGTTTTGGAGCTTGAAGCCTCCAAATTCAAGAAAGAAGTTAGATACTCAAACAACACTAGAGTTAGGGGATTTCCTCCACCTAAACTCTTGAAAAACAAAGTTTTCGGGCTTAAAGCCTCTAAATTCAAACAACAAAAGAAAATAAAGCTTTGAAGGGGCCCTCCAGACCTTCAAAGTACAAGAGAATAAAAGAAATTAGAAGAAAATAGCCAAAACTTGGTTTTAAAAGTGCTCCGACAAGTGTCGATAGCACAACAAGAATGAAACAAGAGAATGAGGGCCATGAACAACCTTGAGGAAGGACCTTATATACTCGCTCCCAGCCCCCCCGGTAAGTTGTTCGTAAATATTTTCTTACTTTCAATCTAGATATTTTGCTAAACTACCTAAATGTGTTTTTTAAATAATCTTTGTTTAATGGAAAAGAAGGTTCTCAATCAAGTTCCTTCTAGGCCCTAAATGGCCTTAGAATCTTTTCCCAAATCAAATATTAAATTTTCCCAAAGATATTTTAAAAACATACCTAATTAACCGTGATATTTTGCAAATTAATCTAAGGTTAGTTCTAAATTGTCTTTTTTTAGTTCAAAAGATGGCTTCTAACGCAAGACAAGTATCTTGAGCAAATCCAATCTTCGATTTTACAAAAGATATTTGCAAAATCCACCCAGATTAATCCAAAATTACCTTTTAAAAGTCAAATTAAGGGCTAACCCTCCCTATCTTTTGAGGACAACTCGAAACTAAAAACAAACTATGCCATCGCATTCAGAAGACCCCAACTAGCCTAATGGGCCTCTTACCCCTACCTCTCCAGTTGTTTTAAAGCGCAAATTTGAGTCATGGTAACTCAGAACAAAAGTCAAAAATCTAACTTCTGAAGTTTGCATTTTTTGATGAAACTATTGATCTTGGGTGGTTTAGAATATTCGTGGGAGTAAGAATTGACCCTTGAAACGCTCCATTCGGACACCACTAGTTCTTGGTACGCTAGTCAACCCGCCGCCAAGTTGTAAATTCTTGTAGAATTCGCTGTCGGTCCTTAATCTGGTACTTGGGAATGTTGGAATGTCTTCAAACTTGACAGGGCTCTTTATTGGCACACAAAATACTATCCTAATTTTTAGTGAGATTTTACCGCAACATTGGTAATTTCTAGAAATTTACGAATGTAATTTTAAGCGGTTGACCTCCCATGGAATCATTGTGGAGTTTTGTAAAATCCCGAAACTTTCGGGCAATCTTCTACCAGATGTCCTTCAACTAAGGGAAAAAAAAATCTCCAATAAGGATGCTATTTTTAGCAATTCCTTAATAATTTCCACCAGGGGGAGAAATTATTCTTGATATAGGGGAATCTTGGATGATCGGGCTTCTATTTGACCTCCTGGCATGCTTTGACCTAGAAAAGCACCTCTCTGTATGTTCCAATCATCATTTCTTCCATCTTGGTCTATGAATGAACGTATTTCTTAAAATTACCTTTTCAAAATTCTTTCGAATTGGATTTTGACTGACTCTGACTAGACTCTAACTTTTAACTAGTTTATTACATGTATACTTATAGCTGTTGTATCACATGAACAAGACACTAAGACTGGTTAACTCTCAAATCTTTACTTCGCTTGGAATTACTAACTTAACTACTTAATTTTACTAAAAAGACCTAAAATTAGTGAAAATGCAAAGTTTTACATGTTTCTCGCATTTAAGGCCATTATCCACCACTTTGATAGGGACTTCTACCAAAACCCTCAATAACTATATTTTTATATGTTTTTTCCTATTTTTCACCCAAAAAGTAATTAAAAATCGCGAAAAATAAGTTCAGAGTTCCAAGTGCCAACTTGAGGGCTCACACATTTTCACTCCCCTTAGACAATCTTTCCATTGTTTTCATTCTTTCAGTGGTTTCATTTTGTGCCATTTTAATGGAATACCGCCATTTTAACGAAATTGACTATAAATCTGACTATTTTGATAGTTGAGTAATTTTTGATGGCTACGGTATTTTTTTAACTACTTCTAAGCTTATTTTTAGCTTTTCCAAGATCCTATGAATTAATCCTAAGTCTAACTTTCAATTCCTTTTTAGTATTTTTTATAGAAATTCAAGAAGTTTTGGTAAAGAATTCAATGATTAACCTCGACTTTTGTGTTGTCAAAAATTCCATTGTTGTTGATTATAATTCACATGTTATCATGTGCTCCTTCCATCTCCATATCAAATTCTTGGTTTTTGTATGTTGTACTTTTGCACTTCTATGCCAATTGGAATACGCTAAACACCTTCTTTTTAAGTCTTTCTTCTTTTTCTTCTAATCTTTATCTTTTAAAGGCCATATTCATTAAAATGAGAGAAAAAAGATTTTCATTTTAATCACCCTCCTAAAATTTGAACATAAAAGCATTAATTAAATTGAGACATTTCAATAAATTGAGATTTGAATGTGTTGTATGAAATATGAATTTAGGGAAAATATAAAAAGGAGCTACAACACTCTTCACTCCTACAATACACATTCTATATCTTAGGTTGGCACATGGATTCAAGACATAGTAGAAATCATTTTTTTTTTTTTTTTTGGGTACACTTATTCTAGACTTCTATAGTCAAAGACGGAATGGAGAGACCAATAAGATTCAAACTTGAACCAATCAACATCAATACACTACAATAAAAATATTATTTTATAACTACAAAAATATGACTGGGGATGACTGGCGACTATTCATAGTCATATTCTTGGAAGTCAACACTTTGAGGAGAAATATGATTGCATAATATGATTGTTAGTCATTTCTAGACCTTGTACAGTTGTACCTTATAAGTGTAAACTATAAGCCTATTGGAAACACCGAAGTGCTTCAAAGAGAACGTAGGGAACATGTGTGGGGAACGTTGAGTCGTATTGTCAATCATATTTTCATAGTAGTGACATTTTTTTTTCCAGGGTAGTCCAAAAAAAATATGAACAAGTCATTGTTTAGAATTTTGAAATCCTAGACACTTCTTTTTTAGGATTTTCATACCTAATCACCACTTTTTAAGAATTTTAAAACCCTAGCCGCTACTTTTCTTGGCTTTTCTTCCTTGCCTTTTGTTGTCTCTTAACTCCTACTTATTGTTATTTCTTGTTTTTTGCTTCTTAGTTGTTGCTTTTTGTTGCATCTTAGCTCTTGTTTCTTGTTGCTTTTTAGTTTATGAATCTTGTTTTTTCTCTTGCATTTTAACTCTTTCTTCTTTTTAGTTCTTGTTTTCTGTTTCTTCTTATTGTTTTTTAGTTCTTGCTTTTTGTTGCCTCTTAACTCTCATTTCTTGTTGTTTCTTGTTACCTCTTAGTTGTTGTTTCTTGTTATTTCTTGTTGCATCTTAATTCTTGTTTATTATTATCTCTTAGCACTTGCCACTTTTTTCTTCTTGTTTCCTTCATCATCATTTTTATTCTTCCTATTCTAAACTTATGTTACATATTTTGTATTGTTGTAAACCTTTGTAGGAACTATCCAGCAGGAACTCGGCATCTGAGAGTAATTCTTTCAGCAAAAACCCATTCCCCAACATTTACACACATGAAGTAGTCGTCTACATCTACAATAGTGAATCCCATTTCATGAGCTTCTAAACAGCCTCGGCACAACTGCTATTTCATTCCCGTAACACACTTGTACATGAGGTTGAGATGCATTTTACTCATGGAGCCTCCATTTCACAGCAATATATTGGACAAGTCAGGGATAATTAAATATAAGGCCATCATGTGGAATGTCATTACTAATATGCTGACTACCAATTTTCGGGTCCCCTTCATCCACCGAAAACACAATGTACGCATAGAGAAGTATACGCTACCTCAATGAGAATTTGACTTACTTTGAGAAAGGTCGACAGGGACCTCGATCGGGTGTATGTTGACGTGTCTTCTTATCTAAAAGTTGCAGTAGGGTGTGTGAGACCTGTGCATCAAACTTATTCAAATCGAATCTGAAAACGTAGCTGAAGTAAAGATCCAATCCTAAAAATGCATAAGTGCCAGCTCTCACATCCAACTACCGCAAAACAGGGTCTTTAGAACGATCTCTAATATAGTGCAAAGTTTGTAACTTACAATTGATTAGACAATTACCTCACCTGCGTAACCAATTGGTTACACCATAAAATGCCTTGATGTTCAGTAGAGAGAAATATGTTCACCATGCCTGCTCCGCCAATAATCAAACCATTAGTTGGAGGCATAATCCCATTCAATGAAGCCATTCTCAAGTGCACTTGTTTTGCAGGAACACGTCACCATGAGAATGAACGGTAGATTATTATGAAGTGAAAGTCAATAAATCAGAATTTCAAACAACTCAAAACACTAGTATAAAAGTGTCACAAACTTCGTAGTTGCAAGAAAACACACACCCAGGCTCATTATCCAAAATAAGGTCAACAAATACCTTATAATCTCAAGTGCCTCCAGTTACCGACACAATGACTGCATCTGATAAAGGAGGCTTCGACTAGTGATTGTCCCTAGACTAAACACTCTAGAAAACTTGTACCCAGGCATCATTGACTTTAAAAAAAAAGCATCCAAACGATGGTTGAACTTCTAGCGGAGGTGACTTGACAATATATGGCCACCAAAATGAATAGGATATGCAACTGTGTTCACAAGCGGATGTCATTGAACATGAGCACAAGAACACTTCACATTGCACTAAGGACTAGAAGATGACATGAGCTGGCTTCTATTTCGACCTGTATAGAGACACAAAATATATTTATCAAGAAAACATGTTAGGTTTTCAACAAATTTCGTCACAAAAAACATTACTATGTTTTCTAATTCAGAAAACTTGTTCTTCCTACGAAACTCTTGTATATTGACAACGCATATTACTGAAGTAGTGCAAAAGATGACAGAGGAAAGTGGATCGACAAAATAAGAATGTCATTCCACAAAAATCTGGCAACATATATGGGATGGATAGTGTGATAGTAGTTCGAATGCTCTAGGTCCGAGTTCCGGAGGTACAACTGTAGCTCTTGCCACAAAACCACCCACAGAGTGTCCAACCAAGATTACGCTTGTTGGCAAAATCTCTCCTTAATCATCATTATGCTTCAACCTTGTTTCCAAAGAATCTTTGTACCTAATAAGAATCTATTGCTAAGAGAGTCAATACCAACGAATAAGCTCATGATTAATGAAAATTAGGTTGACTAAGTAGAGCATGTGATCGCAACATTTTAGTGAATAAAACTCTGGTACTGAAGTACATACAAGCCACTGAAAGGAAACATAACTTTAACTAGCACAACAACGCTAATTACAGTCGTCCAAAAAAGATGGCATATTTAGCATGAGATGAGCACGAGAGCCAATATGATCTCAGATGGCATGACAACCTCAAAAGGTATCCCTTTGATACATGTTATTTTTGAAACAGAAACCTTGGTTCTTGATAATTAAAAACTGATGATAAAAGCAAATTTTAAATATTCATTGAAACTCCATTCAATCACAAGCAGCTCAGAATGATGGATGATACATGCATCTCGCGGTGGAGGAGTGACGAGAGTCATACCGGATGTACGGCTTGCACCACATATTCAGAATGCTCTTCAAGGATCCACCCGTCCATTGTTGATTGCTTACCCTCCAAATCGTCGCCAAATCAATCAAGGTGATTTGCATACTGCTCATTTGTTCTTACTTTAGTCAGAAGCTCTGAAAAATTTAAGTCATCTTGAATTGAGCCAACTTCCAGAGGAGAAGGCAGACTATCGATAGTGTTGGACATCCTCGGGACGACCGTTGTAAACTCTATCTGATTCAGCTGATATGGATCACACTTGTTAAAGTAAACAATTTCAGCCCCTAATTTATAAGACAAAACTTTGGTACCAAGCCTTGAAACTCACATATCTAGAAACTTAGAGAAGTCACACTAAGGTGAAAATAAGAGATGCATCAGTTATCTTAGGGTCTAAGAACACACTGAACTAGACACCTGCATCTTTCAGTGATAAAGACTTCAAGACCACACAACACAGGGATGCACCCCATTCTGATAAACCATAAATACAAACTAAAGTAATGATTCAAAGTTTTACAAAGCTTTCTAGCTCATGAGAAATGAAGAAGACGGCAACAAGATAGAGATGCCCATGACTACCGGCACAAGTAGATCGTGCAAGACCTAATTACAAAAATTTAATGTCTTCGTGCCAACTGTAACCACATAATCAGATCGTTTCACTAAAGAGCTTTTAGAATTCAAAATCCACATTTATTTGTAGTGACCTTTAAGAGTGAGCTCCTTTAAAATACAAATCCATCATAATTTATCTCGAGAGTCTAGAACTTCTAAAGATGGAACTACAGAGCAGTCTAACTTGAAAACATCTCAATCTGAAATCCAAATGAAAGACTTACTTGCTTTGAAGAGCCACCATTGACGTTGGGTTCCTCGATTCGTTCATGGCGTTCGCACAAGGAGGCATCGATTCCATCACTTTTCCCTCGTACAACGGTGACCTGCTCCATCGGAGTGGAAATTGTTAAGAAAAGACAAACAAGATGTCAAGTGCTTTGTACATCTATAAACATGAGGCTTACTGAATTTTAGGACAACATGGAAGCATCTACCTAAAAGGCTAAAACTTTGAAACGCGACATGTGCGCATTCTTTTGCATTCATGAAATACAATCTAGAGCCAACCTGAAACTAGCTTAATCTCAAAAGTTACAAAACTCGCATCTCGTACACTCATTGAATAAACAGGGTGGTCTTAGTGTCACCGTAGTGAAAAGATGATCGAAGTTAGACTCCATGCCAAAAACATTTTTCTTCATACTGCATTGACCAACAACACCATGTCCACAACTCATGATTAGGGTAAAGAAAAAAGGCGGTATATTGAACGAAACTTGCAAAAATTCCCAGGGGGAGAATAAGTTCAGAAGTACCGTCAAATGGTTCAGGATGCGCTTATGAACTGGTAGTTTTCATACACCAACATTCGCATGTCACTGTCCAAAATTTAAAACTCCTCCAGTGCATTGGCAGCTCCTTAACTCAAAAGAGAATAGTCTATAACAACAAAAAGCACTCCTACTGCAACAAGAGGGATCTAAAGAACACACAAGTGACATTGATGCAATGTAGTGATCGGAGTCAAATTTCGGGAGGTTAATGCCTTACTTAGTGTCGCGACGGACTAGAAGCGACTCCACTAGTAGAAAAACAGTGCCAAAATTAACAAAACATTAACAAATTTTTGTTGATTTGGATACTGCATTGTCCATTTTAACAATTTTTTGTTGATTTTTGTAAAAACTGCCCAGATCAACAATTTTTTTTGTTAATTTGGGTACTGCATTTTTAAATTAACAAAAAGTCAACACTTTCTTGTTAATTTTGACTAAAAAAATTCTCAAGTAAATTTTTTTATTTGAAAAAATGTGTAAATTATCATAGTTAGTATTCTATAAATAGTTTGTTTTTAGAAAAAATAAATAAATCATTCCCAATTTGGTAATTTTCAAAGTCAGCAGACTTCAAAGACCATTTAGGCATAGCAAAACAACTTTTTTCTTAAGCTTTGAACCAAGAAAAGTTGCTAAATACAAGTGTCTTTCATCTCCAAAAATCCGTTTGCAATTTTAAGTCTCCAATCAAAAGTTATGACTAAATTTCAGAGAGGGGTTCCATTGAATTTTTTTTGACATTGTGAAAGACCCTCCTTGAAATTTAGTCATAACATTTTATTGGAGACTTAAAATTGCAAACGGATTTTTGGAGATGAAAGATACTTGTATTTTGCAACTTTTCTTAGTTCAAAGTTTAAAAAAAGAAGTTGTTTTGATATGCTTAAATGGCCTTTGAATTCTGCTGTCTTTAACAAAAAAAGGAAAAAAAAACACTTTTACATAAAAAAAAAAAAAATTCACACACACACATGCATGTGTATGTGTGGTGCATTGGTTTGAACCTTGTACCCCAAGAGTGAGGTGCAAGGTTCAAACCTTGCCGGCAACCCCAAATGGGGTGCTACGTGGCGGGCTGCTCATGTGGCAACTTTTCATTGGTCCAATTTTGAAAAAATTTGATTTTTAAAGGAAAAATTTAGTGCCTACATTAACAAAAAACTAACAAAAAAATCAACAGTTTCGTATTAAAAAGTACCCAAATTAACACATCCAAATTAACAAAAAAAATCAACACTTTTGTGTTAATTTCTGTTGATTTGGGCACTATTTTTTTCTACTAGTGCTCGGATTTAGAGTGCCATAGAAGCTGCTCAGAAGTTCTTGCAGCCTCTTCAATTTCTCGTCCAGCTCCTTAGTTGACGTCTCCTTGTTTCTTCTCTTGTGTTGTCACTTCTCTCCAACTGTAATTCCACTACACCATGGGATCCACCCTCGAGATCCTGGTTTGCCACAATGCACCAGGACAACCTCTCTGTCTATTCCCACGCAAAACGCAAAAAGATACATACTTCTGCAACCTCAATAGCATTTTCTTACAGTGACATAAATCACAAATGCTTTCGAAGTAACTGATCTTCTATAAAACAATATGATACGTGCACACTTAACGGAAATGGGAGTTTGTGAGACATGGATCACTCGCTCCCACAAACGTGGAGCACATCACGTCAGCACTTTGCGAGATCTCTCTCAACAGCCTCTTCAGAGAAGAAGTCTCAATTGTCGAGATGTCAGAGAAGAATGATATATCATAAGCTATCTCACCAATGTCTAAAGTTAGTCATAGAAAATACGTTGGAAAAGAGGACTGCTCAAAACATAGCGTACCTGCTATAGAACTGAATTTTAGCCTTTGTCACATTCTGCTTTAGCTGATCGAATGCACTAGTACGAAACGTATCAGCGCAAATTAAAGCAAGCTTTCAACCATTCTTCTAATAGTTGAGTGCATACTTTGTACACGTAGTAGTCTTTCCGGAACCTACAAGTCAAGATTAAACAAATAAACAACTACTTTAGAACCAAAAACTGCAAAATAAACAAACTTAAATATCAACACAGGTAGAATGCGTATCAGAGGCAAAACATCGGTGCAACAACTAGTAGCTCACCCTGCAGTCCAACAAACATAATAACATTGGGCTTTCCTTTCTTTGGTACAAATGCCGGCTCCCTAGGGTCAAGCATGTTGCAGAGCTCATTGAAAATAGCCTGCAAATTGCAAATACAACAACATTCAAAAAACATGCAAATACGCTGCGAGAGGCTCTGCACCTGCAGCAAAGACTTGCTTTTTGAGTAAGCTTTTGTCAATGCAAGGGCTCTTCCCTTCAATCCAAAGCCAACAAATCCGAGGCTTCTAGCATATATGAATTTTGTGCAATTTTGATTCCAAAGAAAACGACGCTTGTAATTGCAAAAAACGCACCAACAATGAAATTAGGTCAACTACACAAGCAAGCAAACCCATAGTCCCACACACACTTGCTGGATGATTTTCTACTTGTTGTGCCGCGTAGCAAGGTCATCGAGGTTCATAATCTTCTTGATGTTCAATTCACTAGTAGAAAACATGGTCAAATGTAACTAGTCAAAAAATGATTGGTGACTAAAAGGCTACTGAAAAATGACTGACAGTCATAGAAATGGCGCCAAAGCTGACTTATCGCGATCCACAGTCATTTAGAAGTCACTTCCTATAGCAGTGGATGGCAACCAGATGAAACCGACGACCAGAATTGGTGTCATCTATGGTTTAGTCTGTATTTTGTGACTTTGTTACTGATGTAGTTTTTGTTGAGTCATATTTGAGTTGTGTTGTCATAAAATGAGTGCATCATATGACTACGATAGAATAGAGGAATGACTAACAATAGGACACCATGGAAATTGAATTTATTAAATTTATTGTTTTCTTCTCTATAAAGAACTAGTTGCATTGTAGTCATTTTCAAGTCACAAACTAATTTTCACATGGACGGCTTAGTTGGATGGATCAAATAGACGGCTTAGATGAAATGATGAATGGATCAAATAGACGACTCAAATGGATGGATCAAATGGACGGCTTAGATGGACAACTCAGATGGATGGACCAAATGGTCGGATCAAATGGATGGTTGAGATGGTGGGGTCAGATGGACAATTGATAGATAGATGGATGTGTCAGATTGTGTTTTAAGGCCTTATTCGTTAATTTGAGACAAAATGATGACTATGAGACTTTGGAAAAGGAATGTGAATCATTGTTGAATTTATAGTTGTTGAGCTCTACGATAAGTACTACCGGAATCAAAGGTATGATTGAAAGACTATATCATGTTGCCCATAAAGACTTTGGGGAAGCGACTCCAAATGCATTCATACATAAGAAGACTTGGGAATGCGAGTGAACGGAACTACATTCACATTACTTTATTGCTGTACTCCAAATGCACACGGTGTATGTAAGAGTCGCTTTCAATGTCTTCTAAACAAAATGAAGCACGAATCCAAGTGATTTCAAAGAACATATGCAAAGGCAGTCTAAAAAGATGTATACAACTAGTGTAACTCTTGTTCTCTCTAAAAATTGCTATTAATAGTAAGGCTCAAAGATGAAAGAAAGCTCTTCAAAAAACTTCCATCTCTTTCCTAGATGATTTTCTCCGCATTTGATGCTATTAATAGTAAGGTAGTCGTAGAAGGTGAAGTGATTAAAAATTCACATCACCTCCGTAGGGCTGACTATGAACTGTATAGTTGCTATTGGTTCCATCCATTGCTTTGAACTTTGCTAGCCCTCTCATAATATCCTCACGTCGAGAACAAGAGAACGGCGTGATTGGAACGTCCACTATATCATGTAAGGGGTGCCGTTGAATTCCATTCACATGGCACTTTGACTTCTGCATGCTTTAGGGGACCTTGGAAGCCGAAAGAGACCTCGACCCTTGAACAGACGGCCTCGGTAGCAACGCATTGCCATTTTCTATGACGGAATGTCTAATACGAGAACGCCGTTGTTTCCTACAAAGTTGCTGACGGAATACTATGCCACCCGACAAACACCGCCTAGGGCGCATGGAGTGCGAGGAACGAAGTCGTGTATCTTGAAGTTCAGATACAGCAGCAGGAGCATCCGTCTTCAGTAAGTTCCTATGTAAGTCAATTTCCAGCAGAGACGTGGATCTTAGCGCCATCAGCGTACTCACATCGGCACTAAGAGGAGAGGATAGAAAGCCATCCTCACCTCAAGGAGAACCGGGTGCCTCCACAACGGAAAGGTTTAACTTTCGGCTCGTCGAACCATCCATCCGTTGATTAAGCGGCGAAGAGCATCCTCGACTTGAAGAAGCCCGTTTGAGTGGCGACGGAGAACACACGGGAATCCTGCTTGGTCCGCGACTTGGAGGGCTGTTCACGACCCCGTCCTCAATGTTTCCTTTGGAGTAGTCTATGGCGGCAGATGCCGCATCTGTTGCAGAGCGCAGCATATACGGCTTGGAAAGTGGAGCAGTCCCACAGCTTCCACACAGAGAAGCGGACCCCCTGGAGATGGACTTTTCAGAGCCTCAAAGTAGACTTCTCAACACTCTTTGTCTTTTTAGTGGATTAGTGAAGTCTCCAACCTACTTCAGCTACAGATTCCAGAAAACTACGTTTAATACCATTTCACGAGAAACGAACAACTTCAAATCAGTGAAAACAAAGACAAATTGGTAGCCACAGAAAGATATTTCCAGATAAGAAGACAGGAGAATCAAGTGTGTCAAATGTAAATTCAATATATTATTTACAAAAACGTCAAGATACAAAAGAAGGTCAACAAAGAGTGAATCCTCAGAGACAGCAAACCTACAAACAAATTTACACAAGAGCATACTTCCTATGTTGCCCTTTCTCTACGACAACCCCTATCCTAGGCAGCTCAAATCGGGAACCCATCATCTTCGAGGACTCTCTCATTCCGCCAACAATCTGCTCTAGACAGTCGTCACCCGCCAATAAAGGGTTCCTTCCAATCCTATTCTCTTCGACGTATCGCCGCAACTGGCCAGGATCACAATTAGCATCTAGACGACACAACCACGGCAGGAGCTGTTCCAAGAGCACGTCGTCCCTTCATTTCTCATGGCTCCATGTCTCTAAGAAAATGGCATTACCATACTCATTACAGACGCTCTTATCCGAAGAGTCGTCAATGAGAATGGTGTTGTCTGCGGTAAACGAAGAGGTCCCACTGATGAAAGAACTGTCCGGGTGAGACCTCTATCTTGGTACACTCTTCCTATCCTAGGACAACATAGGGCGGTCTGCACCCATTAAATAGGTGCCTGGCGATTGGATCGGCATTACGTTTCAACATCGTGGTCCAAACCACGACGTTGTCCGTGATCGCCGAGACCTGTTGGAGGAATTCACCCAGGTCTTGCCGAGCGAATACCGCCTTGGGTCCAATAACGGTGGGATTCCGATGACACAGAACTTTCTCTTCGATTCGGTAGGGCCTAAATTTATCAGCATAAGACTTCATTGCGGTCTGACAGAGGACCCCGTTCAAGTCGAAGACAATGTTCAACCACTTCCTCCGCGCTGGAGGCACTAATAAGGGCACATTCCTCGGTACAATCTCTCTTCCGCACTCCGTTTCTACCTGATCATAGCACGACAATAAAGAAATGGAGTTACCTGTAACAATGCAGTAGAGGGAGAGCCAAAAATCGGTTGTTTGCATTGAGTTTCGTTTAGCAACTACGGTCGTTCGTTAGACAAAGCTTTCAATGGCAGTAGATGTTGCACGCTATAGATTCTTTCGAGCTGAAAAACCAAACATCGAAAGCAAAATTTCATCAGATTGACGAACACTAGATGTTTTGAAATTCGCATATTTTATTTACATACGTTACATAATACAGATAGAAAACGTTTCTTTTATCGGCCAATAAAACTGTACACTCAAAACTATGCTGCACTATACTACACCACGAGGCAGAACAGATGGGGGTTCCATCCGCGCCTAGAAATCATGAAGTAGCCACACCATCCTGTCAAGCAGCATGAGTAGAAATGAGATTCAACACTACTCAAAGAATAGCAGGCAGCACCAACACCAGACAATCGTGACCGATTCACATTATTATCTTGGACTCAATCAAAATCGTAAGGGTCAGAGGGTTGTATCTGAGCGAATTCAGCCGCCTGAGGCTCAACCCCCTCTACAGTTGCCGAACCTAAGGGCCCTCCTTCTTGTACCGCATTTGTGTCCCGCATATCATCGTCGCTGGCCTCGTAGTCGACCTTCTCCTCATCAACTGACATTGGCGAGGGATTGTCATGCAGAGAGTCGAAAGATGTTCCACAAGTCGAGACAGGTTCCACTGTGGCAACGACAACGGGTGCAGTTGATGCTCCAATTCTATCATCGCCTCGATGATAAGCCCGCCTGTCACTTAAACCAGCTCCGAATGGGCTGACATTCACACCTATAGAAACAACAGCTTCAAAAGCCTATCTATTTGGAGACGAACGCTTGGGAAGTTGGGATGCTGGAGTGTTGGCTATAACATCTTCCACAGGAGCAGGCACTACATTAGCCTTATCCTCGATTCGAGGATAAGGCAACCTCGAAGATGAGGGAGCCTCATTCGAGACCGGAACCTGAGCTGATGTTGCAGGAGAGTCGACAGGCGATGGTTGGCTTGATTGCGACTTCACCGACTACAGAATCTGTGCCACTTGACTTTGGAGAGCCAAATATTGCGCTTGTGGTTCCTCCTGCATCTTCTACATCTGCGCCTTTGACTCCTATTGGAGCTTCAGCATTTCAGCTTTTGTCTCCACAGTGCCGGCAACTGCTTCCTTCAACTCCTTTTCACGAGCCTCCCTCTCAGCTTTTCGTGCAATTCTTCGGTCCCGTCTCTCCTTGTCCTTCTGCCAGTAATCCTTCTCGATTTTTACCACGACGCCGGAAGGCAAGAGAAGTGGTTTTATCTCGCTTACCTGAAGAGGTCCATTGTTGTCCTCATCATCATCGTCTGAGGAGTGAGGACGATCAATATCTTCATCACTACTCAGGTCAATGACGGGAATCGCTGCCGCTTCTACATCGGGAACATCTACCGCAGCCTCCATTACAGTGTCTTCCTCAACTTGAGGACCTTGTCCACCCGAGGACAATGCCGCATCCCCTAGACATTGCCTGGCATAATCAGTGTCCGTCTCGTAATCATCCTCCTCATGTGCAGGTTGATGCGATGAAGACGGGAGAGTCAAATCCGGAATACTGGGCACGCCAGGAGATGTCCTCCAAGTATGAATTTGGAACGTGTTAGTTCCAAACTCGTTGATTCCTTCAACACCCAGGTCAGAAGCGACATGAGGACCAGCAAAATCCCTCTTCCGGTCCACAGGTAAAGGATCTTGTGCTGGTGAATTCAGCATCATTGGCGGCGACTGTGGTAAATCAATATCCGCGGAGACTAGTTCCCGGGGGGGCGGTTTCTCATAAGTAAGCGAGTAGGGAGAATTTGAGAAAAGAAAATCGTTCTTATCCATTTTGTCCGCTACCTTCGCAATCCTCAAATATGGATTGGCCTCTTCTTGATTCATGAAACCATAAAAAAATGCACCAAACATCTGCACAGACAGAATCAAACATACGACACTATTCAGTAAATAAGTGGATTCATTAGTTATGACATCAACTAATGCTATCCTCGACTCGACGATATCCTGATCACTCATGAACACATAGCTATCCTTGACTCGAGGATAGGCAGTTCTCACCTTCGACGCAAGCATGAACTTCGGGCCTGAAAAAATTCCTAGAACATTCTCCTCCAATTTCGCGAAATCGCGTAGAATGTCTAAGTAAAACTCCATTCGAAGTTCGCTTGCCTCAATTCTCCATTTGGCCTCCGTATTTTTTGAGGCCTCCAAGTAATATACGCAGTTTGCTGGCGTATCATACTTGGGCTTTATCAAGGCGCCAGAGGATTTGGCGAAGTCATTACCTTTCTTAAAAAAGAAAAATAAAGGCACGTCCGGAGCAGTACCACGATTCGTTACGTTATTAATCATCTCTGCTCTGCTCGGAATATATGAGGTCAATACTTTTTCGTATTGACCCATGTGCGAAGATGCAAAAACAGTTGCATCTTTAAGATCCTCCTTGTCTTGCAAAATGAAGAGCCAAATATTTGGTTCTGACATTTTGGGATTCAGTTTATTCAGGAGGAAAGTCATGAAGGGATCGATGGAGCTCACGTTCTTCGATGACTTTACTCTTGGAATTTCCCTGACATCAAGAACAACGAGGTTTACTTCACGGCGTTCATACTGGTACGTCGTGCTTGCTACCATGGCCTTTGCTTGAATGTCGATGGCTTGAATTTGTATTCCCCCATTCGGTTTCAGAAGTTGATATTTCAACTTCATGAACCGGATGAACATATGCAATACTTCAAGAAACTATTGCTCAAGGTCCTTCGCTCACCTTGTCCAAGCGTCATTCCAAAGGTGCTTCTTGAAATACTCGGCTTTGGGATGAGAAATGAGGAAATCCCAAGATGCCGAGGTAAAGCGATGCCGCAACTTCCACGACATCCATGTTTCGTCAATAACGTCTCCACCATCATCAATAAAGTGTAGAGACTTCTTGACATCCATTAAGTCGTGAAGCACAACTTTCTTGCGCTTTCTTCTTTCGACCCAATCTGCATGCGAGAGATTGTCCGAAATCAGAATTTTTGTCCTGGAAATAGAGACTTTTGAATACAAGGCCTTGCGATTGGGAGTAGTGCCGAGAAGGTGTTGTGCAAATACTCCAAAATCGATATCCATGAAGTGGCCACAGTGTTTGAAGAATTCCCTCTTGAGGGCCATATTCTTCATCTTGAATCCCTTGCTGGCGTTGAACGATTCCATAGTGACTTGGTCGATCAACTCTCCAGCCGTATGCTTCGTAAGGAAGGATTCCCAATGAGCAAACAACTCATCCGGCAAAGTTATAATCTGAATTTCATTCTTCAAATCAGATGTTCCTGTGATTGATGCGTCGTCTTTTTCCGGATTTATACTTTGAAATCTCTCGACGACCGCGTCAGTGAATTTCTACACGGCAAGTACAGTAAGATGTTAGAAGAGTGAGGAAAAATAGCTTTCAGTATTATCGACTCGACAATACCATCGCTTGCGCACAAGTATTTCTAATTTGTAGTGAAACTATATGAAAGCACCTACATGAACCGTTTAATGAAAAAATAAATTTGTAATGAATACAAATCAAGAAGAAATGAAGAGTATCGTCGACTCGACGATACATCGAATGAACTGAATCTTATACCTTATAATTCAAAACATTGTATAATGCATTATTTTTTCTATAGACAGCCTCATCCTTTTCGTCCGTCGGTCGCTTGTATGTTTTCCAGATATTGCGGCAGGAAATGATTTGGTTCCCCCAAGTCGGTTGAGCGTGATCCAAATGGTTTGTGCAGTTATAATGTTTTGAGATGTTTCTGAGTTTGTTGTGATCCAGAGACCACACAATGAGAGCATCCCACGTCTGCAGCTACACTCTTCGCTCTTCTCCGCAGCCTTCTACTTGAAGCTCTTTTGAAGCAATTACACTGTGCTGGCCATTGATAATCATGAATTGGCCATTTTTAATGTCATCCCAGTTCTTGGGCTTGACTTTCAACAACTGCTTCTTTGAATCGACTGGGGTAAGACAAAGTGTTTGTTTTTGCTTCATATCAATGAATTGAATGAGCTCCTTCTTTACTGTGTCCACTATGTCTCTCTGCAATGTTCGGATCACATATTGATCGCATGCAATAATGCACTGCTTTATGTGAACGGTGACGGACTATATCCCCTGCAGAAAGCAATCCTTATGCTCGGACCAGAAGTTCCTCTGAATTGCCGCGAACTTGACGTGATCTGCCACTCGCTCTTTTGTGCCGGCAGAGTTGGTCGTAAGTGTAGATCCGGAGCTTCCAACCCCAACAATGTCACCTAGGAAACTTCTCTTCCTCTTGCGACTTGATTCACCTCCGTCTGAATGAGTTGGTTCTCTCTTTTTGGGCTCGGATCATGCCTGACCAGGACGATTAGCTCTCAATACTGAGCCGCCGACGTTGGATGGCGCCGTCGGTCCACTCATCTCTGTTGATGGTCGTCCCAGCACGGGTGCCTATTCAACATTTGCTAACGCATAGCGATCTAGTGTCTGGAAAATCAAACGGAGCCTCGAAGCGTTTGACTTTGTTGTGCTATTTTTCTAAAGCACGTAGCCTTGTTTCTTGAAATCTTCATTCAAGGACTCCATTTGAGACCCCTCCAAAAACGTCATTAAGTTATCCAAGTCAAATTTGCCTTTCTATGAGTTGACGTCGATGACAATGGAGTGACAGTGATCCAAATGTTTTCCAATGTCATCAACTTCACAGAGGACGATTACCACGTAGTTCTTACGGTGCTCCTCAATCAAGGTAACTTTCTCCTTGATGTTCAGGGGTGTGTAATTGGTCTTCCCTTGTATGCGGAAGCGTATGTACACGTAATTCTTCCACCGGTTGACGCCGAATGTCCAATTTGGAACATGGTCCTTGAATTCCCACAGAGTCCCAAATGTATCTTCCATCTCAGTTATGAATGGCTCGTCGGGAATGGGATTAACAAATGGTTGGAGATGATGACTTGTTGTGGAGTAGTCATAGTTGTCTGGCTACTCCATATTTGATGTCCTGGAGAGATGTTCTGTACACAGTTTAGTATTGAGGAAGTTTATCATCGAGTCGATGATAATCTTTACTAAAAAGATATCAAGCATTGTTGTTAGAAAATCTTTTTAGAAATGACGTAGATGTTTTTTGTTTCGGTTTATCAATTGTAGCCGGATGTGTTTTACGTAAATCTCGAAAGTAATTCTTGAGGTAGATTACTGTATTCAATGTATTCTCTATCGTCGATTCGATGATACGTCTGAGCTTAATCTGCTTTCTGTATTCTTTGGGGTCGGGTTCTTTTAGCATTTGATTGTTTTGGTGGAGTCTTTGTAATTGTGATGTGTGATTTAGTTACTAAAACCACTGTGAAATGTTCTGATCAATATGTCTTAGTCTTTCTAGTCTTTGTTTGTATCCTTGATTCGATGATACAGGTTTTCCATTGTACAAGAGGGCTCATCAACCACTACTTCGTCTTCTGTGCTTCTTTTCTTTTTGCTGCTGAATAGTGATGTATTGTCGAGTCGACAATAGAATTAGGGTCCCTTCCTCGCTTCTGATAGTGGTTTTAGGTTTATTAGACGGTTACTTATCGTCGACTCGAGGATAATTTTCCTATTTATATAACAGTAGTACTGGTTTTTCAAATCTAGAAACCTGAATTGTAAACCAAAACCCTAATTTAGAATCCTAAACCCTAATCTGGAACCCTATATCCTAATCTAGACAAAAGCAGTACTCTACTTGAAACTTGGAATCGGAGTCCTCCAAGAAGAAATCGAGAAATACTATTAGTGAATTCTCAGTAGTATTAAGAACACCCGCAATCAAAAGACATTTTTGTGAATACCACATGTAGCAAAAAAGAGCATTCAAAACGTTGAGCTATCAACTATTGTTACATTGCTGAAAACACTACACCCTAAACCTGCTCTCACAAACAAACCGCATTCACGAACCTGCATTCACAAACAACACAATTGAAGACACTGAGCTACAGAATCTCCAAGGAAGACGCAACCCAAACACGGAATTCAGCTGCAACGTGTCATATTCCACCACAACAGCGACCGTCCAAAATTCACAAACAAAAGCAGACATCCAGCATTACGAAACAAGAGCAAACAAGCATTCACAAACGTAAAACTTCCAGCAACAAGCAGCAAACAAGCATTTCAACAAGTATTAAACTCCCAGCATTCACAAACAAGCATTTCAACAAGCATTAAACTTCCAGCATTCACAAACAAGAGCAAACAAGCATTCACAATAAAGAGCACACCTTCAAGCATTCACAAACGAGAGCAGCGATCCAGCATTCACAAATGCAAGACGCAGCTTTTGGAGGAAGCTCACTGTGTTCAAAATATTTTTAACAAATGGCCTCAATTGAAGCGCAACCAGAAAGCTTAGAACAACAACAACTTAGAAAAACAACTCACCTGATTCGTAGCACTTGTCACGCTGATGCAGCCTGCACTTTCCTTGAATCCAAGCTGGAACAGCCGAATTGGTGGAGACCCTAAACCCCGAACCGCGAATCGCCCTCCAACACCTCCAACACTGTAATGTTGCACCGAAGTATTCTTCCTCCGCTGAGCTGAAGTGCGCCCCACCCTACCGCGCCTCCGCTCAACTCCAACACGGTGAACTGCAACCGCAAATCACCCTACCGCGCCTCCACCTCGAGAAAATCGTCAAATTTCCTTGCCGCGCCTCCACCGCGAATCACACCCTACCGCGCCTGCATAGACCAAAAATCTTGAATCACCCTATCGCGCCTCCACCGCCAATCACACCCTACCGCACCTCCACACACCTTCAACAATGGTTGAAACGGACACAACACACAATTGCCTGACCCTAGCGCGCCTCCGCATACAGTTGAGAACAAACGACAAAGAACATACGAAGAAAACGACGTCAAAACACAGAGCACCAAATCTCCACGGCAAACTGGCTTCCGCGATAAGAGGAAGAAGACGATGCGCCGAACCTGAGACCAACCCCACGAAAACCATGCCGAACCTGAAACCAGACATAAAACCGCACCGACCTCCGTGCCGACCTTGGAACCACACCTCCGTGCCGAACCAAGACCTAGCCGCCAATTCAAGTTCGTCTACTCCAAACCTTTATTGGCTAGGAAACTTCATAACTTCAAATTTCCTTTTTGAAATGATCATAAAGAAGACTTTTGTATTGTTTTACACTATAACGATTAGAAGGTTTCCCAAATGTGGTTCTCTTCATGTGGTGCCTTTCTTGAATTTTTTCTTCGCTACGACCTATTTCTTAATTATCTAGTTCTTGGGTATTACCAACGCCGTTTCTAGCGTCTGGAGGAAGTTTTTCGTTCAAGTAACAGCACATTGAATTATCACATAGGATTGCAGTTTCTTGGCTTAAAGAAATAAATTTTTACTCTAGTAACACACACTAAACTATTGCGGAGGATTGCAATTTCTTTTTAGTGTGAAAGAAGTCATATGTTTTTAATAATATTTGTTTATTTTGTAATTTATTTTTTTCCCTAAAATGAAATAAAATTATTGTAGCTTCTACGCTTCTAATGCAAAGTAACTAAACATTCATTCACACCTAGAATACTTCAGCAATACATCATAGCATTGACGTAAAAGTAGGAGCCAAAAAATAGGTCACTTCACACCCTCAAAAAAGAATGAAAACAAAAACATTAAAAACATGACATGAAAACAAATATACTTCTTTGCTCTATATTGCTTTATTTTCACCAAGCATATGTGATGAATTGTAAATTACAGTCCTTTATTTTACCAACTAGAGACTTCTCTATTTGCCAACAAAATTTTTGGTACATTTCAAAAATTCAACTTGTATTTCCGTTAATTTATGAGGATTTGGGATGTACAGGATGTTACAAATCTTTTACCCAATAAGAAACTTTGAAGTCCTTTGTATTACTCAGTTTTCAATGTTTTTGGAAAATCATGGGAAGAACTCCTTTAAATTATTAGAACCTTTCACCTACTAGGGTTGTAATATTGCAATTATAGAACTTCTAACTATTTTCTTACTACATGTTGTATAATACCAAATGATTTGCAATTTGTGAAGCATCTAGCCAACTAGTCTAGGAAGATGAATGTAAAGAAGCACTACCATTTTGGACCTTTTTTTTATAGAAAAATTAGCTTGTGCAGTGTAATTGCCATATTTTTAACAAGGTCAACAAAATAAAAATAATGTAAGTGAATTTGATTGCTTATATCTTGCAATCGAAGTGGCATATTTCCATGAACTAAAAATGTCCACATTAGAGATTTAATCAATCAAGGAAGATTGTTTAAAGTTAATAATTTCTATACTATTGTAAATGTGACACACATATGATGTGAAAGGTTTAGCTAATTTCATGATTCATGTAGGGTCAATGTAGGCAATACAAATGAGAACAACAACAATATTTTATGAAACAAACTACAAATTTCCAAAGTGAAATAACGGTCGTAGCTGTAAGTAAAAATAATAAATTGGGTTTTTCAATATAATATTTTTTATACTAGTTGCTTATAGTGAACACTAAAGTTTCTTAGAATTATGTAGTAATGAAGTGTTTTAGTATTGTGAAAGTACAATAGTGGTAGTTAAAAGCTTAACAACTATTTGCGAAGGTGAGGCTTACAAAATGTATTATACTTTTAGTAGTATGTAGTATATTCAATAAAATCGAATTTACCAAATTATTCTTACATTGTGGTTGTGAATTGTTTTAAACTCTTTTATTTTAATCTATCTTGCAATTAATGAGGGCCACAATCATTGTAAACATTGAAGCTCATTTTATGTTTCATCTTTTGTATTGTAACTATATATTTTTAACTATGTAGACATATTCCAAGTATTTAAGAGAACATTGAGTGACATTTTGTTCATTTTTGGCTTGCTTAAAAATTTGTGCTGGGCGCATTTCAAACTTAAACTAAGATCGATCCATATGAACTACAAAAGCATGTCTTCCAAATTATAAGAATAAATCTTTCAGTTGTTGTATGGCATTTAACATAGAGAATGATGCAAGAATGAGCCAGGGCCCATTTTTAGGGAATGAAGAATTTATCTTTGACCATTCGTAACTTGTGCTCACGGTATTTTAGATGTTGTTCTAGAATATATTTAAGTACATATTAATTTTATATTAAATAGTTTAAAAAGGAATACGATACAATTTTTTAGAATAATATCAGAACAGTTTTGTTGGTTTCAATATTATTTTTTTGAAAAGGTTAAGATCTCCTTTAAATTTTCTTCATGAACAATGAAACTGATTTGGGGTCACAATCTAAACATAGCACTTGGCACATGTTGAGGTATAGGACATTTAATCAATATGTACATATACGTCAGATTTCAAATGTTTTTGATGAAAGGCAAAGATTGGCGGACCTGCATGTATATGAAGAAGCTTGTTATATTTGGTCACGTTTAGGGTTTCATATCTACAACAATGACTCTCTACACTTAAATAGGTTTGTCACTTTTATACATACTCTTCAGTGCCCTCGCTTTTTGTAGACGAAGAGGAATTTTGATTGCCCGGTGGATTCCAAAATTATATACATATTTTTATATTGTTTGAAAATCGTGGTTTTATTTCATTTTGCTTTTTAAATCTCAAGAGTTAATAATATAATTAAATAATTTTATGTTATCAAACTAAACCATAATAATATAGTTGTAATTTAAGTTCTTAGAAAGAATATTTGCATAAAAATCATGGACTTTACAGTTCCCTATATAATGACTCTTTAAACATGAAGTGGAATCACCTTTTACCTTTGAACTAGAAAATCCTAAATAATAAGATCATATCATTAAAAATGCAAAATTTTCAATCACTATGAAGGGTAACCCAGAATCACTCCTTCGAACCTAAACTTTAAACTTTTTGGAACAAGAAGAATTAAGATCCTTGTTACTTTGTCAGGGTTGCTAGAAGGCGAGCGTGGAGCGGTGAGCCTGTGAGCTTGTGAGCTTATGAGCAAGAACTTTTGTATAACAAAAATTATAGTTGGCTACCTATAACCGTGGGTTTAAACATTTGGGTTTAATGTAAGATACCTGTATTTTTCCGATCTTTGTTATCTCAAATACCTATAACCGTGGACAATGTATATAATAGAGTTGACATTTAGGGTCTATTTTGTAGACCTAAAGTATTTCTTGAATATTTAGGAGAGTTTTATTCTAGAAATATAACAATTTGGTAATTTAAAGAACAATATAGGGTAATAGAGATGATGGCTAAAACCACAAATCGAGTAAATGGAAGATAAAATATTAAAAAAAAAGATTTGGACAAGACAGTTGTTGAACCAATTGTCTTCAAAAAGTATAAGGGTGAGAAATAGGGGTAGTACCTATGATTCCGTCGGATCCGACGGAATTATAAATATTGCTTGAGGAGGTAGTAATTGTAAAAAAAATTCGAATATGGAATGACAAATATGGGACTCTTAGAAGTAACCATAAAACACACAAATCCAATCCAATTAAAGACCAATACACAATATTACAATCCAAGAGATACGTCAATCTCAAGAATCCAAGTTGTTTGTCGATTCAGTCACAGAATCTGACTCTGTAGATGACTCTGAGGACTCCCTACCCTTAGATGCAGAAACATCTACATATTGCAAGACATTTAGGGCATAAGTGTTCTTGCATCGTTTTGGTTTAGAGGAACCAAAAGTTGCAAAAGCGCTTGCCATTTGCTCTACATAGTGTGGAAGATGAAAAGGTTTTTCTAGACTAACGATAAGCCATTTCTTCTTCTCTATGGCCTCTGCCAACATCAACCTGTCACTCCTGAAAGAAATTGATGACAATGTATTAGTGTTTCATAATGCAAGAAGAAGAAAACAAACAAATAATGAAAGAGGTTTTGAACTTACTTACTGGATTTGCCTTTTCGAACGAACTTGCGAGGTACGATGGGCACGTCCTCTGGATCGATTGGGAGGTTTAAGGGTGTTGTTGGCGTTGTTTTTGGTACCACTGACAGTGCAGACTTCGTCATTGGCTTTAAGAGGGCATTGAAAATGTCCTTGTTCCCTTCCAAAGCCAATATGTTGCGGCCGGTTCCTCTGCAAGCCTTGATGCAAGCACCTACAACATTAAAGCAATGTATTTGAGTTAGAGTGGGCTATCAATTTGCACAATTGAATACAATTCAATTTTACAGAATTAGAATACTAACCAGTAGAGGCTGAGCAATCCATAATGATATCGCCTTCATTGCTTGTGGCCTCGAGGAAGAGAGTGAAGAACCTTGGATCCTTCTCGCGTGCGCCTCTCCATGGCTTGCTTCCATTCATGGAGAGGTCATCTTCATGCATGTAGTTCATGAGCATGTCGTCAATTTCTACATCCACCCCAGCCTTCTTCATCGTTTGCGTACGTTTGAAGGCAAATTTTGATTCGCCTTTTGATTGAAGGTCCTTCACAAGAACTGTCACTCCAAACTTCTGTGTCTGTATTTTAAGAGAACAATAAACATTAGAGTGAAGATAATTTTATGTAGAAACAATTTAAAGACAGGAACTCAAATATACAAATGCTCTCACCGTCTTTGTGATGTCCAATGCCGACGTGAGGTGCATGCGATTCATGCCAAGCCAATCTTTCTTCTTTTTTAAGTCGTACACCTCGCAAGCTCCAGCAATGTCTGACCTCGATGCGACGCTAAAGGAGTGAAAAACAACAATGCATCCATCATCGTGCAAATGCTCTACAGCAAATGCACATGTAGATTGTAGAGCATCTGCCTCTGGATCTGCATTCCACTTGGGCACCTCCATTGGCGTTGTTGAAATGCTCGGTACGGGCAAATTTTCAGGGCAGTCAATGAAGATGACGTCCACCCCAGCCCTTGCATTGGCTACACCTTCAAACATCCGGGTCTTCCCAACCGACATCTGAAAAATAGTAATTCAATCCAATGTGAATGTAGTAATAAACTAATAAAGCTCATCTATCTACCATTGCATAACCAATCAATCTACCAAAATGTAGATGGTTTAGGCAAACAATTTGAATAGAGAGTTACACCAAACAAAAAGTCATTTTACACAATTCCCATCGGATCTGACGAAATTATTATAATGTCCTCTATGCACATGACATCTTTTTAAAAGAAATTAAAAATTGACAAGGATTGGTAAATGCAGTGAACACAAACATTAAATTTCTGTACATTACTACAACATCAATACATCACAAGTATAGAAAAATGAAATCATAGGAGGTAGAACAAAAAAGGTATCTATAAAGGATAACTACTATACCTTATTCAAGTAGTTCAAGACCTCATCGAAGACACCGGCTTTCTTGCTCTCCATGTCCATTGCAATATCCTCAATGCAAGCATTGAGGATTAAATGCTCGGTCTTGGGCACCTCGTCATCGGAGAGTACCAATGCCTGAGTGACGCGCGAGATTACATCTTCCGTGAGTTGTGACAAAGTGATTTTCTTTTTCACCTCCTCTTGGATTTGGCCCGCTTGATCCATAGTGGAGGAAGTCACTACTTGGCCTTGCTCTTCTTCCTTCTTCTTGCCCTTGCTTTTAGTCTTCTCTTCTTTCTCTTTCACTAAGTCCTTCTCCGCCTTTTTTGCCGCTTTCTCCGCTTCTTTTTTTTCTTTGTTTTGGACAGCGACCTGGTTCTTCACTTCTTTCTTGCGATCCACCGCATCCCTCTTGTTGATGGCCTTCTTCCTGGCTTCGTCATCCATGCCAATGAACTCATCAATGAGATCCAAATCCACAATCCCTTTTCCCTCCAAGGATTTTTTGAGCTGCGTTTCGGAGTGATGAATGAACTCCAAAGTGCAATCCAAGTACCAGCCTGCACCACTCAACGCAGCTGTTGTATACGTGCGCAACTGGTGTGCGCTGAACATGCAGGACGTAGAGTTTCGATCAAGGAAACCGCTGAGAAAGGGGGGGATGTCCAATTTGGCGATGGCCCCTTTTGCTTCTAGCTCTAGCTTAAAGTACCTGCAAATTTGCCAATTTCGTATTTAAAAAACAACGTATAAAGTAGAGTTTTTATAAAAAAATATCAAAATGACACTTCACTTCAACTTCACCTCACTACATCAAAAATATAGGAGAAGACAATACAAATGTTGGGTTATTATAAATACAAGCTCCAATATACTTTAAGTAGTGGAAAAGAAGAGAATAATGTCGTATGCAAAGAATTTAATGCATACCGGTAGAGTACTCTCCGGACCACTGCCATAGAGCCCGGGTATGTATCAAAGGTCATTCCCTTCTTGAAATAGTTGTTTCCTTTCAAATAGTTCAGAAACCCGTGGTCCCAAATTTTTTGCCGCCATCCTTCAATGTACTCCGGTAGCTGCTCTAGTTCATCAAGGGTATTGTAGTTGATGGTCAAGTTGTCTTCCTTTACTATTTTCTCGAACATCGCAACCGCAGCATCTTCAATTTGAGATAAGTGTTACAAAGTCAAAATACAAAAAAAAAAAAAATTCAAAAATGAAATTAAATAAGTTACCGCATTATTCGTTTCTTCATTACTGTAGTTCAAAGTCAATAAGAAGAAGAGAACAAGGACTTACCCCTGTATACCAAATACACTTTACTATGAACTGAGGAAGATGGATCTCCGAGACTGGTTTGGGTGGCAACTTTCGGGCTTCTTGAGTAAGTGTCGAAGAGTTCCACCACTTTAAAATCTTGGTTTTGTGCTTACCAGCCAATTTCGAGGTTCCAACCATTTGCAGCTTCTCCAACGTCATTTCTGGCACCTCATAGTTCCCCCAGTGCTTCTCCACCTGCAAAGAAAGAGAAATGTATAAGTGTAATACATTGTTGTGGAATAAGAAGAAGCAAGAAACCATGATTCAATTACATTCACCTCTTTAAGGAAGCCCATTCCGTTGCCTGGGTTTGCTACAGCCAAGAGCTTAAACATCTTTGACGTAAGTGCCTTCTTTCTCTCCATGGCCCCTTCCCTCATTGCTTCGGCCGCTCCCTCTGGTGTACTACCAGTCTCTCTTGTAGCCTCTAGATACCTTCTGACTGCCGAATCAGCTGCTTGAGAAATCTCTTGTTGCACAATGTCCCTCCCCAAATTAAATATAAAAACATATGCAATGAAAATTGGGTATATACAGAAGTCTTAAAATCAAGGAGTGTGGAATATGCCCTTACCCTAAAAATGAATGCCGTGAAAATGTCGGGCAAAACTGAATACCATTTCTTGGTCACTGGGTTCTCAAGGCACCTCTTCTTTTCCGCAGGCCTCAAAAGAGTTGCAAATTTTTGGATTGGAAGCATTCCGTAATTTTGAACTTGGTACAAAGTATGAACCAAGTTGGTCTTGACGTGAGAGTCCTCCACAGATCTGCATGGCACCAAAAACTTGGATTAGTGGTAAAGTTGTAGACTGAGATCATATTTAACGAAGAACTAAAAATGAAGCGATTGAGTCTTGCATTTAAAGAGGGAAAAGACCAATTCACTTACTTGTTTATATCATGCATGACCTGCATGACGATTTCGTTTTTTCCTTTTGTATCGAGGATTATAGAATCCACATTGCAATGCCACTTGGAGTGTCTTCCAATGAAATTCATCCACGCGACTCGTCTATGGTTTCCGTCTCAAATGAAGAACTTGAAGTTCTTCAAAAATTGAAGCTCTTGCTTTCCCTCCAGCTTCTGAGAAAAGATTTGGTTCTTTTCTCTCCAGATGGGGTCCCATTTCTCCATCTCTGCCTCTATAAATTCTTCCATGTTCCCCTCTTCGTTTGTTGTGGATACATAGAAGACTGCCGCACCATCTCGGTAGCCCCCAGCTGCAAAATCTTGTTCCAATTTTGATATATCAGACATGAGAGCTGGTCGAACCATGGGCATGGTCACCAATCTGCACAGTGGAATGTGCATGCGGAAGGACTCCTCCGGCTTCATCCGTAGTTGAGCCAAAACATTGATGGAATCTCCTTTTTGGATTTTGCGTAATTCATCCTCGGTCATCACCTTCTCCTCTGGGTGCTCTTCAATGACATCTTCTAAGTCCTCGCCATCTTCTGCGTCATCATCATTCTCATCGTCGTAAACTTCCTCAATTTCAGGTTGTGGAGTCGTTTGAGAGCTAGGAGTCTCGAAGATGGTCTCTTCTTCTATCGTTTTTTGTGGTGTGATGTCCATCTAGAAAAGAAAACATTAAGTACAATAAATAGAAATTGGCCTATAGTGCAATATGCCCGCAGAAACATTGAACAAAATTTTTTACATTCATATTATAAAGTGATAGGTTGTTTGACTAGCAAGCACAATGTGAGAGCAAAATAGTCTAAATTCCGATAAAGCCTGAAAAGGTGATTTATGTAAAATCACTTCTAGAGGAAACTAGTCATAGATTACCACGTCATCATCCTCGTCAGAATCTGAGCTCAGGATAATGAGTTCCGACCCTTGGAAACTCGCTCTAAACCCAATACTCTCGTTTGTATCCAAGAGATGAAGACACCCTTCACTGATGGAGTTTTCAGGCTCTGTGTCGTACGGAAAGTCGTCCTCTGAACTATAAGTTGAGAATACGAAGCGCTGGATTGCATTACCGCTCTGGACACTTGTTTCAAAAGCCTCTATTGCCCTATCAGCTGCATCCATGACATCGTCAAAACTCACCAAGTTCTCTTCAGCCCCTTCATCATCACTTGCATGTGCCCAGCCTTCTTCTACCAAAGTCTTCTGCTTCGAAGGCCCTCCAGTCTCGAGGTCTGGAGTTAATTCCACCATTGTTGCATCCTCAGAAGAAGATGTTCGTTTTAGGCGTTTGCTTCTTGCTGGACCACTCTGTAGAAATCATTAGGGAATACATTAGAAAAAAATTTTGAGCCAAGTTTTAAATTCACATATAATTCAATGATACACTCCATTTGTACCAAAAGTAAGAGGTTTAGGGTCACCAAAAAATCAACAAGTTCTAAATGATCTAGGGATGAAATAGCGTCCTCAAACATGTCTTTTTCATAAATTCATATGAAGTTCAAAATTGCTTTAAGAAATTCGAAACCACTTGTTGTGGACGCCTCACTTAATTTTCTATGCCAAAAAAATGAAACTAATATATACCAACACTTTGGCAGAAGACAAGCACTCTTCATCTCAAGGAACTGCGGCTTGAAGATGACGATTTCAAAGAAATTTACATAATAAATAAAAAGGGATTTCAGGGGGGCCCTTGAGTGCAAAATGGAACCTACGTCGGATCCGACGAGGTCTTCAGCATGAACTTCAAGGGAACCCCAAAAATGAATCTAGAATCTAGAATCTACATCCTCAGATATACTTATTAGACTGCTGAAACTTGAAATTCGAAGTTATAAAAGAAAATGAGAAATCTAAAGGTCCAATGAGGCATTAAGGAAACCCAAGTCAGATCCAAAAAGAGTTTTTTCGAAACCACAAGGTTTCTATGATATTTTTTTTTCCGGATGTCTAATGAATTCGTGATCTGAGACGACGACTTCAATATGACGAAGTTCACGAAGTCAAAAAAACATTCAACATACGGGGGTACCATGATCCCCATCCAAAGTCCTGGTCGGAGCCGACGTGACATTCGGGAAGGCCCATGCCGACCCCTGCTACCATCGGTTATCCCGAAATCGGGATGACCCTAGTTAACCAAAAAAAAAATGGAACCCCTGTCACCAAAGAATCGGGACGACCCCATGACGATCCCTGTTACCAAAAAAGCGGGACACAAAATTCAAGAGCCAGAATCCCAAGCTGACGGATGGGAAAGTAAAAAAAAAATTCAAAGTACGGGGTACCACGATCTCCTTCCAAAGTCCAGGTCGAAGCCGACGCAACATTCGGGAAGGCTCCCGATGACCCCCGTGCATGCGTTTTTTTTTCAATCCGATCGCCAAAAAAGTACACCAAAGCTGGCTTATGCTTCTGGTTTACAGAAGCCAATACTGCATCCAATCGGACCTCCGACTGAGCTTCACTCTCAACTGACCACAGGAGAATTTCAAGATCAAATTTTGAGCTACAAATTCGCTACTGAATCCAGGTTTAGGGAACAATACATTTTGAGATTTGACTTCATTGGCCGGTCCTCCTACTCCAGCGATCGATCTCGCCCTCAGTCGCGTACTTCTCTCCATCTACAGGCAAAAGCAACCCGATTAGGATCACCGATTCACAAACTGAAGTTGTTGGAGTACTCACATCCTGGAAGCTCATGATATCGATAGGAGCACGCTATACCGATCCAGTCGTTGAGGACTTCGGTGATGCAGACAGGTCCGCGATCGCAAGCAACGCAAACAGGTCCGCGTGAAGTTGGACCCATCGCTAGCGATGGCGAACGTGTGGATCAGGTGCAAGGCGGACCCTTATCCAGTAATGTTGGCAGCCAGTCCTTCCTCTTCACGAGGAGCTGCTTTTCTTGATTTTGGTTTGGCGTGCAGGCTACTTGGCCTCCCTTGGCCAGCAAGAGAAAGCCAAAAATAAACTTCGTAACTTGACTTTCAGTGGATCCTTGTTTGCGTGAAATATTTTACAAAACAAATTTTTTACGGCAAGCATCGCCCTGTGCATCGACATGACTGGAATCTGCATACATGGCACCGATGACCCCTGATCCAGCGTGCGCTTGATTCACAAATTCAAAGAGCGAAGGAATGTAGACCCCAGGAATCATCCCAAATGAACGCGTACCCGCCCTTTACAACAGAGGTTGTATTGGACCAGAGATTCGCTACGACGAGAATCCATGAAAATTAAATAATGGACGAGCAGTGGATTCAAGGCAGTGGATTCAAGGCAAGAAAAGGAAGCACAGCAGCCCTTCATTTGCGCCAGCCTGGGCGGATCAACTCATCCCTGCCGAGCATTGTTGACAAGACATGTAATAGCCAAATGGCTGAGTTCACTAGTTCAGCTCTAGATTGAAGTAATTAACTATGCACACGTGTTTGATGTGCTTTCGCCTCCTCCATCCGTGAAGGATACATATACAACTAGATGTTTCAATAAATTTTACAGGTTTCGCAGTTGAATTGAACAAGCCTAGCTGTTACTTGGTTAAAGACTCTAATGTGGCAGAGGCATGCTTCAGCCATCCGGCTCGACCTAGCGATGAGAAATATATAGGTATATAACAAATTGTAAGGATATATCTGTATATAGTGTGAACATGTGGATGGTTTCGAGATTTTGATTCAACTCTTTATGTACATATGTAGCTCTTAAAATTAATCATCTGCTCATGCATAACTCATTTGGAATTTAGAAAATGAGCATCTATCGCTTGAAATTGAATTTTGGAGAAGTGAAACATCTTGAAATATATTTCTAACTATCCTACCTTGAAATAACTACAAACCTTGCTTAGCAATGAACATACTCCTGCCAAGAATTCACTTTGAAAACTCGACAAATTCGAAGTACTCGGAACTGCAAATTGAAGAAAAATCTTTTACTGAAAGAATTCAAACTACAAACTTACAATTGATGTTTGTTGTGTTATTGGAACTTCCTCTTCCGCTTGCTTCGCATTTGGGTTCTTGTCCTGCTCTCCTTCTTGCCTTTGGACATCACCAACTTCATGCTGCTCTCCTTCTCCTCCCTCAAAGGACTGTGACTTCTGTGATTGAGTATTGTCACCTAAAACTCTCTTGTTCCCTGTCTTCTTGGAGCGAACCATTCTTGCTCTCTTTAAAGCCTTAGAAGAAGAAAAATACAACGGCCTACGTTTTCTACGCCCTTTTTTGTGCTCCTGAATGTCTAATGGTCCACTCAATATCTCTAAACGCATCACCTAACAGGAAAACGGAAAGATTGAACCAAAGGACCACCGTCGCACACGATACAAAAAAGGGTCTGAAATGAGAGCTTCCCTCTCAGTTGCTCTTTATATACATCACCTAAACCGCTTCGTTCGAAATGAATCTGTATCTCATAACTTCTGATTTCGGCGCTGGCATTTCATCCCACTTGAAGGTCACACTGCCCAAGGTTTTATATGCCGCCGACGTCAAATTCCAACAAAAATTCTATACATTGAAGTTTGAGGGAGCCGTTTTCGAGGGGGCCGCACTGCAATAATGACGAAGTGTGCCAAAGGATTTCTGACACATTCAATCCCCATGCTTTGCTAAATTCATTTGAGAAGGGAATTCCTATGCTACCCTAATTCTTATATTCAAAAAAATGATAGTTCGAGCACTGACAATGTACTATTCGCAAACGTGTAGGGTAGTATTAAATGTCGAAGAGGTTGGGTAATTTATTTTCTAGAACGGACCAAATCCTTGAAAAAAAGACGGCCCTACCAATGACCTCTTAATATTAGGAAAAGTATAGGGCAGTCATTGTACACATTAATTTTTTTTTTAAATGTGACGGCAAGCCAAATATTATTTCGTAGCCTAATCCCCTGCACCCCTAAAATCCTATATGCCGACATTTTTTTAATAACTAAAACATATGAAGCACACTCAGTTCATGTATGATCATTTATTATTCATCAACGGACCTTAGACATTCTAATATGAGTCCTACATTTGTTTTCAACTCCGAAGAGTTCTGTGTATATTTGTTTCTTTCTAATTTTGTATTGGGAGCAATATGGCAAGCATTCGGGTAGATGGTCACGAAGTACCTCTTGTGTTTCCACTTGATGTAGACGGTTGGGCGATTGTTTCCAGCCACTTGCTCCATGTTCGATTCAAATTTGCACAGTCTTCTATCTATGTCGAGGAAGAGCGTTTTTCTGATTCTGGTGAATTAGTTCAATCAATACCAGTTCCAAAATCTCTCTCCGATGAAGGTCATTGTTGGTATCTAGGTCTTGGGAACTATAGAGCTTACGGGCTTCCTCTTTCTATGCTAGCTTTGACCACTGAGGTAGCAAGCCACGAGTCCAATAATTCTACAGTGAATAGACCTTGTATACCTCAAGCTACCAACCCGAATACGCCTACAGGATGTTTTCCAGTGTTTGGACAAAATGATATTTTGTCGCAAGCAAAGGCAAAGATGTTAGAGACTATTGTAGAACTGTCTAGTGATTCAGAAGGCAAGTCCCCTTCCTTGCACCTTTCACCTAACACTTCCGTAGTCAAAGTTGAATCTACTGACATTACACTAGGACAATCACTACATAATTCATGTACTAGTCCTTGTGAGCAACCTATCTTCTCACGCCTAGATTCCCGTCTTAGCACAGCCACTTCAACAAGTATAATGATATGCTTGAAGGGTCTTTCTGGTCTTCACCGTTCCCGAAATGAACTTTCTACAATAGACATCAGCGGTGTGACGCACCACCAAGTGGAGTATTTGCCACCTACTTATGACGGAGAGGTCATCTTCGAATTGCCGCCTTCTCGAGCCTCTTCTTCTTCATCTGTAGCAAAGAACTTGGAGGGAATGGAAAAGCGCCACGATGGACACGCGTGGTGCAAGCTAGTAACAACAAACATCCACAACTCTGATCATCTCAAGTTCCGTAAGTCGTTATGTGCTAGCCACCTTGTTTGTGAAAATCCTACCTTCGAGTACTTGTCTAGGACTTCCAAGAAAAATGAAACAGAATGGATAGGGTCTACAGTATTTCCTTTTGTTGTAGGAGTTGTGCCACCACAAACTTGCAAACTGCTCTGCAAAGTCTGCAAAACAATACCTAAATGCCTTAGTTCCTGTGATGCAAGAATGTACTACTACTACAGTGATAACCCTAATATGAGTAGGGCAGCAATTCATCTAGGAAATCACTCCCATCCAGTAGCAAAAGGCGTGTATAGAGATTCCGCGAAAGAGATTACGAAACTCATAGCAGAACAAGTCTCTAAAACCCCATCAGCCACGAACTCGGCCATAGCCCTATCTGCTAGCAAAGACTTCCTTACGAACTACCTTTTTCACCATGGAGAAGGAGAGAAGAAGATCTTAAAGGGAGATGAAATGGAAGAGGTCATGGAGCGCTTTCAATCGCTAAGTAGTCCTAGTATACGGAATATTATCTCTTCTTTTCGCTCCAACAATCAAGGAGGGACCATTGACAACATTATGGCCATGAAGAAGGACTCAAAGTTCGAGTTCATACATGACAGTGTCTTCCCAGGCCAAGGCAAAGAAAAAGTCTACCTCTTCAAGATGCTCACAGACGGGCCCGGAAGTGGAGTGAACTTAGTAAAGCGGATGCAACCGCAAGGTGATCTAGAGAATGCGTGGATGATGTTTGACCACGTGAAGCGCGTGAAGGACTGGACCACCATGGCATGCCACGTGTATGACTCACAGTACAAGAAGGTTATGACCATTGCAATTTGTGATATGCAATCAGAAGATACGGAGATTCAAGTACAATTTTGGAGGTCCTTGAATGCTGTGATGGAGAAACATGGAGTGGCCAACCCATATTTTAAGGGATCCATGGCGGATAGTGCAATGGCCAATTGGAATGTAGTTCGCATTGTATATGGTAGTGGTTGTGCAAATGATGTCATGCCGAATCGGGAGAGGACATGTTTATTGCATTGGAGTAATTCTCTTATGAAGCACACCCAAAAACACATCAAGCAAGCATTACAGCAACAACATATTGCATTATGCAAGCAATATAAAGAATCCAAGACTTTGGATGAAGCGGAGGTTCGCTATCTTGCAATCCGATCATGGTGGCTATCATCTGGAGCAACAACAGAGGACGCACTTCATCATTTGGAGCATTGGCTAGCATTTTGGCATTTTCGTTATTTACAGTGGGGAGGTTTCATGACAATGGTACGTTCATTTTATTTGACGTGGATTTTTTTCCTATTTTCAGTGAAGTAGGCATCTACAAATTCGAACTATATACACAATTTTGTTTTCCAAATTATGACTTAAGCCTCTTGAGTTAAATGTTTTGATAGAGATTTTTTTTTTTAACTTTGTACAGAAAGGTTATAAATTGGAGAAGATAACCCTGAAAATATTTGTTCCAATAAAATATGCATCCGTCGGATCCGACGGATGCAAATGTGACATGATTTTAAACACTCACATCCTAGAAGCTTGCATTCTGGAAATTGTTGAAAACCCTAAAGCTTCCAATTTCAATGGAATTGTTTTTATTTTGCATTGTGTATTTCTTTTTTTTTAAAACGTGAGGAGTCGACAAATTCAATTGCCTTCTATTTGTTGAAATAGAATTTGATTATGCAGGTCTAATGTAGAAATTATTCCATGTATGGATGCTTGTACAGTGTTTTCAATTTCTTGTTTTTAGTTGCTAGTAGTCCCTAAAACCAAATTTAAATGAAGTCTTCCTTAGTTTCCTTTCAATAGTACATTTGTAGAGTTGATAGATGCCTTTAATTCTTGCCAATTTATGAAGCAATTTGAAATATAAATGGCATGGTACTAGTAACTTGAGATTTATCTTAATTGCATTTGGTGACGGTTGTATTTTAGGGGCTTACTTTACAAGAGATGGCGGACATGCCTTCTTGCAATTTGTCCGAAACTGTACATAACAAGTGGCTTCAAATGTCGGGGAAGAAAGGAAACAGTTTATTCGACGCCACTTGTGATGACAGCATTCGGGCTTGGATGCAAATGACAAACTACCGAGCTTACCTTAGAGGGCACACATCTGGGTCAGGACCATCTAAGAGTGAATTGAAGTTGAGAGTGGCTAGGCGCACTAGGTGTCCCAAGAAAATAGCAGAGGCATTGAATTTCTTGCCTGAAGGTCATGGCATAGGATCTCGAGTACCCCATCTAGAAGGAGAAGAAATATTTGGGAGCACAAAGAAGAGCCTCGACGTTCCTATTGGTGATGCAGGAGATTCACATAGACCAGACAAAATAAACTTCTCGCAACCTCGAGTGAAAACAAGGTCTACAAAGGTGGTAGAGGAATCAATGCAAGGCACCTTAAATTGTAGTGAAGTCAATAATTCTAAGTACGTGACAGTAGCATGCGAAAGTGACTGCGATACATCCAAGTGGCACATTGCTAGAATCAGCCACAAGTCAAATGCAAAATGTTGGGCTCAACAACAAACATCAAACATCAAGTGTACCTCCCGAATTGCGAAGGGTGGAAAGGGAACCCCTGCTCCTACATATCGTGGTAGGAAAGAAGAGTATGGAACAAAGCGCCCAGTGGTGGTGGATTTTTGGTTTTGTTGGGATGATATTGAACACTGTGTAAAAGGTACAAAACGGAAGTGGATCATTGATAGGCCTGAGGTACCTGAAGTTTGGCCAGTATTGGCAGGGACAAATTTGAATCGCGAAGAAACTTTATTGTTACAGCATGTCGGGTTTTGTCTTCAAGAACGGCCTACCTTGTTGCCCAAAGACCTTTTTGCCATGTCAAGAGTTTTTGAGCCAGTCTTTTTCACCCAACCATGTCCACCAAATCCAGATGCACATCCAACCGTGAGGAACAACCGCGCCATTAAAAGACTCGCAAATCCTCCAACTGTTGAGCATCGGAATAAGTGGGAGAGTGCTCGAAATGTTAAAGGGGAAATTCTAGGAGTGACCCTTGTCCCTCTTCCTGGACTTGGTGCAATAGTGGTGCTCCAGACCGGAGTGGAGTCCAAGGAAAATGTGTATCGAGTTACTGTGGGTACATTCCCTTCGTGCACATGTCCTGATTTTGTCAATATGGTGGGATCTGCTATTGGAGGCCGAGCACAATACGTCAACTGTAAGCACTTATACTATTTGTATAGGTACTTTTGCAAAATGGACATTCATGATGACAAGTTCATTCATGCACCAAGTTATAGCTTTAATGAGTTGAAGCTACTTCTAGTTCGAGCTGGGATCATTTTGATTTCAGAATAGAAGTGAGTAATTTCTTGGAGGGTAGTATATTCATGTTTGAATCTTGAACGTGTGCTACAGGTGAAATTATGATGTCACAGTCCTCATTTACCAAAATTGACTTTTTGGGGAGTACATCCAATATTCCCTATCATTTTTTGGGTCTACTTTTCTGAGTCAGACATTTCTATTCCACCCAATTTTCTGTGGAATAATTTCTAGTGAAATTACGTAAATCTTTGTTATTTACAAAGCCAGGATGCTCATTGGAAAGGTCTTTACTACAGAGTATCGAAATTTGGAATGCATACCCAGAAGTTTTAGTTGACTCCACAAAATCACCCTTACCCTACATCCATGGTTATAGGAGACGCAGTCATAGGTACCAAAGTGAACTATAAATCCTAAATTTTGGTTGAATTTTTGGAGAAATCCGTCACTCCCACAAAATATTTGTATAAATTTTCCAAGAAAAGGTTATTTCAAGCTCACCGCTCGCAATTTTTAGGCTCACAGCTCACAAGCTCACCACTCCACGCTCGGACCCTAGCGTCGTTGCTTTGCGAAGCTCCTCTGCATTGGGATCGGTTGTCTTCGACATCAACTTCTTCCCACGGGTCATCCTAGATCGTCGCAATTCTCTCGAAGATGAGAAGTAAAGTGATCTACGCCTATTCCGTCTCCCGGTAAACAACTTACTATGAATCAACTTCACAACGTTCTCTACAAGCATGAGTGAGATGACTCCACCAAAACTAACACTCAACTGTGGGGCAGGGTAGAACTGATGATCCGAATGGCTCTAATGAGTTAAAATGGCTTCTACTTATACTTTTTGAAGGAACTGTCATGAAGCATAGAATACCATATTGAGTTCGACGGTGACGGCATGGATCTTCATTGGTTGTCATAATATCATGCGTGAGAGTTGTCTTGGTGCACCTACAACATTAAACTTTCACTTGAGACGACCGTGTAGTACAATCTGACAGCCTCGGATAGTGTGCTATAATGTCATTGAGGCGGCCTAACTAGGTTTATGACTCTTGTAAGGAACCTTGGTACAATGGCAGTGAAAGGCGGCATTCGACAGAGGTACTCTAAACAAGTGTAGAGGTAGGTAAGATACCCTCGGATAGTGTGCTATTATGTCCAAGAGGCGGCGTAACTAGGGTAACGACTCTTGTAAGGAACCTTGGTATAAAGGCATTGAAAGGCGGCGATGGACAGAGGTACTCTACATGGCTATAGAAGTAGGTAAGATACCCTGGACGGAATATGAATGTAAAGTGGACTATTAATTTGTAATTCTAAATGGCGGCATATTATGGCAATTCCGAGTTCTTCAATTGTCATGGGTAGTCTAACACACATAGTGTAGTTGGTGCCACATAATGGTCATGTAATGGAAAAAGATGGCGGCTTCCGTTTTCGAGGAAAAAGATTTAAAACACTACATGGGTGAATACAAAAGGAAGTGATGAGTTCACTGCTGGTTTAGAGCTCTGTTTCTCTGCATTTCATGGTGATGGACTACCTTAGGTTCTAGAACTTCTATTCTTCCTCAAATTATGCTTTGGATTTTGGATATATCTCTCACATGAGTACTCCATGTATGATTTTTTGAAGATGGCTTGCATTCGAGTAGATGGTCATGAGGTACCTCTTCTTTTTCCAGTGGAGGACGGAGGACACGCTAAAGTTCTTAGTCATCTTCTACATGTCCGATTTAGATTTGTGGAATCCTCTATCTATGTTGAAGAAGAAAGGATGTTTGAGTCGGGCAAAGTGAAAGAGTTTGTCCCTATTGTCAAATCCGTGGAAGATGAAGGACACTGCTGGTACCTTTCTCTAGGGAACTATAGAGCTTACGGACTACCTCTTTCCATACTCGGTGTTTCCATTGAAATTTTGAGTCGCCAGTAAGATAATTCAACAGTAGATATGCCGTATACAGTCCAGCATGTTTCACGTAGTGCAGGTCCTCCAGTTTCTCCGATTCTCTTGAAGCCTTCATTACTTCATGCTGTGAAGGTAGAGAAATTAGATCCAATCATAGAACTATCTAGTGAATCGGAAGGAGAGTCTCCTCAAGTGGCTGTTGAGAATGTACGAGGTTTGATTGGAACTAGAACTGGAAAGAAGGCTGTATTGAACTCAATATTTGATAGCCCTTCGAGTAGTCATTTGCAATCTGTAGTGCCATGTCCTCCATTGCAGCCATATCCAACTTCCAAAGTAAGTATAATGGATTGTTTGCGTAAACTAGCCAACATGCGTCGATCTAGGAATGAATTGTCTATAGTAGATCTCACCATCATGAAGCATCATCATGTTTCCTTTCTTCCAGTGGCTTTTGATGGACATGTCATCTTCGAACTGCCACCGTGCCGGTCTACTTCATCCTCATCAGCGGCGCGAAGCTTGGAAGGAATGGACAAACGGTACGATGGACATCCATGGTGTAGGGTCATGACTACAAATATCAACAACTCCGACAATCTCAAGTTCCGTAAGTCTGTCTGTGCTGGCCATCTATCTTGTGAAAACCCGAACTGTGATTACTTAACAAGAGCTTCTATGAAGAATGAAAAAGAGTGGTCTGGCTTCACATCATTTCCTTTTGCAGTTGGAAATGGTCCTCCTAAAGACTCAACTCTAGTTTGTAAGGTCTGCAAGATACCACCTTCGTATCTTAACACTTGCACTGCTAGGATATACTATTGTTTTAGTGATAATCCAGAAATGAGTAGGGCCGCTATCCACTTCGGAGAGCACAAGCACCCGGTTGCGAAGGGAATGTACAGAGATTCTACACACGAAATCTTTGAACTCATAGAAGAGCAAGTTTCCAGAACACCGTCGGCCACAAACTCAGCAATTATTCTCTTTGCTAGTAAAGACTTTCTGACTAATCATCTATTTCACAACGGAGAAGGAGAGAAGAAGATGCTGAAGGGGGAGGAAATGGAAGAAGTTATGGACCGCTTCCAATATCTTTCATCTCCAAATATTCGGAATGTGATCTCGTCATTTCGCTCAAACAACAGAGGAGGGATCATTGACAACATCATGACAATGAAGAAGGATTCGAAGTTCGAATTCATACATGACAGCGTCTTCCCAGGTCAAGGCAAAGAGAAGGTTTATATTTTTAAAATGCTGACAGAAGGACCTGGAAGTGGAGTGGACCTCGTGAAGCGCATGCAACCAGGAGGGAATCTCCAGAATGCATGGTTGATGTTTGATCACGTGAAGCGCGTGAAAGATTGGACCACTATGGCCTGCCACGTATACGATGCTGAGTACAAAAAGGTGATGATGATTGCCATGTGCGATATGCAATCTGAAGATACTGTGGTGCAGGTACAGTTTTGGAAAAGTTTGAACGCTGTTATGGAGCAGCATGGAGTGTCTCAGCCAAACTTTAAAGGATTCATGGCAGATAGTGCCATGGCCAATTGGAATGCGGTACGTATTGTCTACAACAATGGCTCTGCCAATGAGGAAATGGAAAATCGCGAGAGAACATGTTTGCTGCATTGGAGTAGTTCTCTTCATAAACACACCCAGAAGTATATCAAAGAAGCACTTCAACATCAACATATTTCTCTGTGTAAACAGTACAAAGATTCGAAGAATATGGACCAAGCAGAGACACGATACATTGCAATACGATCGTGGTGGCTATCATCTGGAGCTGCAAATGAAGAGTCACTTCATCACTTAGACCATTGGCTAGCATTCTGGCATTTTCGGTACCGGCAATGGGGAGGCTTCATGGACATGGTGAGTGGATTCATTATTTCAATGCTTGCAACTATTTTATTTTGAGGAGAGGCATTTCTTGAATACAAATGTGAACCTATACTGTTGCATGTAATTTTCTATAATTTACATGTGTTCACATAGTGACCCTAAGCCACTCACTTTTGTATTTTAAGAATTTTTTGATTATTTTTTAGAAAGTACTAAAAGTATGGGGGTCCCTTAAATGGTTAAGATACATCCGTCGGATCCGACGGTTTTGTTTTGGGTATTTGCTAGACCTCTTCATTTTCATACCTTCAACAGAACATGACATTAGTAGGAGTCCATATTTTGAAAGTAACTATGGCCTAGTAGTAATTAGTTTTTACAATAAATTGTGATTATTTTCCTATATATAGAAGTTGGATAAATATTGTACTTCTTAATGTTGATGTGGTAATATAATTCTATATGAGTTTCTCTTGGATTGTCCTTGACTTTATGAGAGGACATATTAAGTGGACCACAATTGAGTTTGTAAATACAGAAGTCTATGACGTTTGTAAAGTGAAGTGCTAACTATACCTTGTACTTGGTTAAATATGTAGAAATTGAATTTGGAAGAGATACTGGACCTACTATCCTGCAATTTATCTGAAACAGTCCACAACAAGTGGCTGCAAATGTCCGGGAAAAGGGGAAACAACTTGTTTGATGCCACTTGTGACGACAGTATTCGTGCTTGGATGCAAATGACAAACTATCGGGCATACCTTAGAGGTCATGCATGTGGTTCTGGTCCTTCTAAGGAAGAGTTGAGGTTGAGGGCTGCCACACGAAGCAGAGATCCTAAGAAAATTGCAGAAGCATTGAACACTTTACTTGGAGCAAAGGGGCTTGGAAATCGTGTACCGCATTTGGAAGGAGAAGAAGTCTTTGGAAGTACAAAGAGGAAGTTAGATGTACCCATTGGAGATGTTGGAGACTCACACAGACCGGACAAAGTGAATTTCAGTCAACCGCGAGTGCGAACGAGGTCTACAACAACTTCTAATGACATCTTGCAGGAGAAAGGTAAAGAACCTGACGCTAATAGTTCTCCACATGTCACTGTTGCGTGTGAAAGTGACTGTGACATATCAAAGTGGCATATTGCAAGGATCAGTCACAAATCGAATGCAAAATGTCACGCTCAACAGCGGGGGTCAAATTTGAAGTGCATTGCCAAAATTGCAAGGGGAAAGAAGGGAAATCCAGCTCCAACATATCGAGGTAGAAAAGTAGAGTATGGAAGTAAGCGAGAGGTGGTGGTCGACTTTTGGTTTTGTTGGGATGATATAGAACGATGTGTCAAAGGCTCAAAACGAAAATGGATAATCGATTGGCCAGAGGTGCCAGAGATTTGGCCAGTTCTATCAGGAACACACCTCAATCGGGAGGAAACTTTGATCTTACAACATGCAGGATTCCAACTCCAGCAACGTCCTACACTATCGCCTCGTCGACTTTTCAATATGTCAAAGATTTTCAAGACTATTTTATTTGACCAGACACCACCGAAGAATCCAGATGTGTATCCAACGGTTAGGAACAACCGAACCATTCGAAGGATTGGAAATACACCAACTATAGAACAACGGAATAAGTGGGAGAGTGCAGGAAACATTAAAGGTCAAATTTTGGGAGTAACCTTAATCCCCAATCCGGGTTTAGGTGCAATAGTGTCATTAGAGACAGGGGCAGATCATAAGAAAAACATCTATCGAATTACAATTGGCCTATTTCCCACGTGCACATGCCCAGACTTTATAAATATGGTTGTTTCTGCTATTGGAGGTCGACAGCAGTATGTAAATTGCAAACACCTATACTACTTGTATAGGTACTTCTGCAAGATGGATGTCAACGAGGACAAGTTCATTCATGCACCTAGTTATAGCTTCAATGAGTTGAAGCTACTTCTAGTTCGAGCAGGAATCATTGTAGTTCCCGAATAGACATAGGCGCATTTTCAAATGTACTTCATTCGTATTGTATCCATGTAAGTATATTACGATTGAAATGATTTGAAAACCATGATACTGAAAATGGGTTGGCTTTTGGAAGTGCCTTCACTCATTTTTTGTTTTCCTCTTTTCTTTTATCTTGTGTCCTTTTCTCTTCATTGTGCAGACCCGTGACTTGGCTGTTGTTTTCATTTTTGGTTTTTTTTAATGCAATGCATTTTTTAGCTATTCACAAAAATAAAGACCCAAAAAATGGGTAGGCATTTTTGAAGTATAGGAAATTGGAAATATGTCTCTAAAGTCTCATTCATACACTATTCTATGGTGAGTTCATGTGAATGATCACAAACGCCTAATTCAGTATTACACATATGAATATTATAATCATTTTCATTCAATCCATTCTCGATTTTATTGGCCTGCTTAATTTCCTTTCCTTATCCTTTCCTATTTTTTTTAGTCTCTTCTCACTTTTTTTTCCTTTCATTTAAATTTTTTTTTCCTTTTCCATTTTTTTTTCTTTTATAATTTTTTTCCATTTCCCTTCCACTTGTATTTCCATTTCTTTCTTGTCTTCCTTTCATTTGTAATTCTCAATTTTTATTTCCCTTCAATTTCCCTAAACCCTAAACCTTTTTCTTCTTTTTCTTTTTAATCCACCTTTTTTTTCATTCATTTCATTTGTTGAGGTTCTCACTTTCTTCATCTTTTTTTCTAGTACAACGCCTTCCATTTCTAAACCCTAAACCCCTAAACCTTGTCTTCTTCCATTTTCTACAAAAAATTTTAAGGTGTGAACATTCGGCAGGATATTACAAATTTACAACGAGTCCTAGAAATTAATTTCAAAATTTTGAACTCTATATGCTAAACACTTAAGCATTGGAGTCATATGTCTACAACAATGATATGAGGTATTCATCTGAAACTACCCTTGAAGCTGTGTACTCATTTTACACATGTTGTAAGTGCTTTAACTTTGCAAAAAAGTCAAAATGAGTAAAAGCCTAAAGACATAGAAAATAAGAATTTTAAGACAATAAAAATAAAAATTTAACCAAATCCACGGTTTTAGGAGCCACGGTCATAGGCCGCAATACTTACTATAAATAGTAACTTTTTTTCTATTTTAGGCAATTTTTTGAAAACTTTCCTTTTTTAGACATCATTAACAAAATTTATATAATTTTGGATCTCTATGCTCGCAAACTTTACGCTCACAGCTCGCAAGCTCGCCGCTCCAAGCTCGCATGCTAGCGTCGTTGATTTACTAACGTATGCCACTAGAACCTGTGTGCAACTTTCTGACTTAAGGGTGGAGTTAGAAACACTCACAAAATGCATGAACTAGAAGTGATTTGAATGTGCTAGTTATAAAATTGGCACATGTATGACCCTATCGTGGCACACTTATTCTCCGTTTGTAGAAGATACTCCATTAAAATGGCATGTGGAATACCGCCATTTTAACGAAATTGACCATATTTATCCAAAATTATTTTGGATGAAAAGTATTAGTAAAAGTAGGTGAAAAAGTAGAATATTATCAAAAAGAATCTTTTAAGGAATCTTTAAGGAATCTTAAAATCTAAGTCAAAATACGTGTCAAAGGATAAAAATAGAAGTCATTTTGAATTTCCACGGTAAAAAAGAATTACAAAAGAAATTTGATGAACTAGTCAACGATCAAAATTCATCCGTAAATAAAATAAACCAAAGAAGGTAAAAAATAAGAAGTTTTTACCTTTTAAAAAAAAGTCAAATAAAACATCAAAAGATTAAACCATTTAACCCTCGAAAGTAGAAATAAAATTCCAATTTATCCAAATAGTAAAAAACGGTTAAGAATTTATCAAGTAGGTTAAGAGATTCACAAGGGATAAGTTGGGTGTATAATATTGAAGAAAATATTCTCAGGATTCCAAAACTAATTTCATCTTTGAAATTGGATAAAAATTGAAAGCCTTAGAGTAGAATGAAGTTTTCAACAAAAGTATAGTAGATTTGGATGAAAGTCAACCAAAGTTGACCAAATCAAGTGAAAATCAGAGCTTAGATAGAAGATAAAAAATAAAAAATAAACCAAAAATAAAAAGTTAAAATGCTAGAAATCGACGGATGAAGTTCTAGAAGGTAGTTTTAGTGTTAAACTTCATACGTGAATATCTTTTGGATACTTAGGCCAAATTTTAACTTCTTTATCATGTTGGAAAGGATAAAATCAGACTTACAACTTAAGCTACTTAACCTTTCCGCTTGACTAACCCCATTGGCCTTGAGTTTGGTTGTTATAGCCAAAACCTAGTCTTAGGTATTTATGTGGTTTGATTTGGTTAGCCATTGCAATTAGGAAAGTAAAGTAGGAACAAACAACAAAAGATCCTTTGCTTGGAAGGCGTAATTGGATTACATGTTGTTAGCACTAGAAGGATCCCGTGTTTTCTTTTGTTTTCTTATGTCAAAGTTGACATATTTTGTTAGACATCCCATGTAACAAACCCTGTCTTTATGTCAACAATGACATCCCCTATAACATGAAGATGTTATAGTGGACATCATTGTTGACATAAAAGCAATGATTGTTGCACTGGATGTCCAACAAAATCTGTCGACACGGGTTTCTTCTAGTGTAGACACCCACTAGGAGTTTACTATGACAAGTTAACTAAGAACTTGGTTGTATATGATGTATTCCAAGGGTGGGAATAAAGTGCACACAAGGTATGTAGAAGATGAGATGTGTTTCTCAACCTTGAAAATTTTGAAGTCTTGCCAAAAGAATTGGTTGGACAAGCACTTGTCCCTTATGGGGCATATGTTTGGCCAAAAATACTATTCTTTCGACACTTTCTTGTACAAAAAGGCCGTTGATTCTTGGAGGAATTATGTCATTAAAGTTGGCCAACATGGGGATGTCTAATCTTCATTTGGTTCATCAGTATCCTCCCTTTTCCACATTCCTTAGTTTTCATAAGATTGTGTTGGCTTTGCACCTCAATTTCAAAGAGTTTCCTTGACATTCAAGGTATATCAATATATGTTGGGAGATGTTGTGTACACTTGCACAAGATGGAGTACAAGACAACTAGGGCCAGGGAGAACTGACCCCCTCGCTCAATCCTGTGGGCAAACTCTGGAATGATTTATTTTCTGCACATGAATTTTTTTGCAAATTTTGAATTCATTTTTGCGATCAGAGACCTCGAATTAGCTATGTGAGGTCAAGATTATACCCTAGAATGGCCTAAAATAGGGGGCATTTTTTTTACTTGCACCCCTGGTAAGGACAAGCGAGGGGGTCAATCCACCTTGATCACAATGGACATGATCAACTTGTGGAAGCCTTGTTTGACTTCTTCATGTTACTTTCGAATCTAACTTTTACTTCTAATGTGGTTTGTTTGTCTTGTGTGCAGAACACTAATATTGCAAATGGGCAGTCTTGCAATTTTGCAAGTAGGGTTCAATTCCTTTATTAGTGACAATTTTGACTTATTGGTGTGTAACTTGTACTGTTGAACTTTTGCAATAAAACTGCATTCCAATTACCCACATTTGCACAACCTAAACTCCAAAAAGATCGCCATTCTTTCCAAAATTTTGTTTATCACTTAGCAATTCCACACATTAGAAATGACAGGAAGTAGTCATCCGTGATCTACAGAACTGCCTTGTGTGTTGCAACTCTTACTTTACCACTAAAAAAATATATCCAAAATTCTAGGTATTTTTCTCAAATTTCTCTCACTGCTTCTACCATGGAATTACCATTTTGCGGAAATAGCCCCTCTGTAGGTACGGGTATAGCCTCAGGGCTAATTTGGAAAAACCCTATCTGAGATCGCTGGTCACGTATGTCAATTCTTGAAGTTTTTGAGCTGTAAGCATTGCCGTTTTTGTTTTCACCGCACATGGTGAAACCCTACGCGAGAATTTCAGAACCATCCGTCCTGGTTTGTTTTGCAGAGGTGCTGCGGGGAGCGGCTTCGCTGGACGAGTTTCATCCCTCGGAGTTTTCATCCCTTGGCGAAGCTGCAACCTGCCATGTGCGTGGGGCTTGTGATGCCGCTACTCTTCTCCCCTTGTGATTGATTAGTACCCTTGCCACTTCGTTTCTCTTGCTCCGTCCTGCATCTCTTCCCTTTCCTCCCCTCCCCCTCTGATCGCAATATGAATGCCGACCCTTCTGCTCGCAAGGGCGAGCTCGCCGACCTCAAGGCGCAGCTTCGCCAGCTGGCCGGCAGCAAGCAGCCGGGCGTCGAAGCCCTCAAGCGCGAGCTCTTCTCCAAGGTCATCTCCTACATGACCATCGGCATCGACGTGTCCTCCCTCTTCTCCACCATCGTCATGTGTTCGGCCACTTCCGACCTCGTCCTCAAAAAAATGTGCTACCTCTACGTTGGCAACTACGCTCGCGGTCACCCCGATCTTGCTCTTCTCACCATCAATTTCCTGCAGAAGGACTGTCATGATGACGACCCTATGATTCGCGGCCTCGCCTTGCGCAGTTTGAGCTCCTTGCGCGTCAAAAATCTCCTGGAGTATCTCATTGGCCCTTTGCGCTCTGGTCTCAAGGATGCCAATGGTTATGTTCGCACCGTGGCTGCTATGGGAGTCCTCAAGCTCTATCGCATCGCGCCTTCTCAATGTACCGAGAATGAGTTTCCGGCCATGCTCAGGGCCTTGCTTCTTAACGACCCTGATGCTCAAGTACGACTTCTAAACCCTCTCGATTTCCCCAGTTTCTACCCGTTCGAGTGGTAGGCAGCCTTGTAGCTCGTCAAATTTCCCGATCCTCGATTTGTAATGAAAATCTCGCATTGCCAGAAAGTTTTCCCTCACATGTTACACCTCTCTACACATCGCGATCAGGTGAAGCTAGCTGTCAGCAGTCCTTATTCCTTTTGGGACCTAATGGATCTAAGGAGCACTGTCATCAAATGTTTTAATTACTTTTATGTCGCCCCTTTCCTCTCAAAACCCTAATTCTTCTCTTCTCGGGGTTGCATCGCTCACTTCGGTACGAGACTTTTTATTTCACTGCGTGTGTATTGTAGCCTCTCGATTTACATGATTGCAGCTACTCAAACTAGTGTGTGTTGTTGGGACAGAATTCATGGCCCTCTTGTCGACTCTATATTTCTTAGTAATCAGGTATTTCAGCGGGGGCATCTTTGTTTTTTCATATTCATTAAATTTGGCAGGTGGTTGCAAACTGTTTGTGTGCGCTTCAAGAAATCTACACTGCCGAGGCGAATGTTTCTCCGGAGACAGCTGCCAGGGATAGAGAACATCTGCTTAGCAAGCCTGTCATATATTCTCTTCTAAACAGGTGAATAACGTAGCGAATTTCAGCGTTCAGCAAATTTTCGCATTCCTTCCACAGTGATCATGTGTTTTACCTATTTTATTTTCATTTATTTTTTAAAGATGTCACTCCTGTTTGTGACATAAAGCAACATTCAGGGTGATAGCACAGTTTTCCTGGCGTAGAGTTTTGATGTCTTTCCTTGTTCAGCACGTGATGGACAATGGCACCTTGCTGTACTTCCTTTTATTCGGCATCTTTGGAGTCAAATGAAAGTAATTTCCTTTTGGCTTGAAATCCAAGACTATGTTGTGTTACAGGATAAAGGATTTTACTGAATGGGCTCAGTGTTTAGTATTAGACATGGTCTCAAAGTACATACCATCTGATTCCGATGAGTCATTCGACATGATGAACATTCTTGAAGACCGACTGCAGCATACAAACAGTGCTGTTGTGCTAGCCACAATCAAAGTTTTCCTTCATCTAACCATTTCAATGGCTGACATCCACCAACAAGTATGACTTTCTTCCACCTGTTAAAGTTTGTGTTCCTGTACCTTCTGTATATTTAGCTTTGGCAGTAAGAGTTGAGTAGATTAAGAATGCAGTTGACAGCAAGTGAACTTGAATTGAAAATCTTGAATTTCTCTGCGCAGGTCTATGAGCGAATAAAAGCACCTTTGTTGACTTTAGTTAACTCTGGAAGCGCTGAACAAACCTACGCAGTTCTCAGTCATTTACACTTGCTTGTCTTGAGGGCCCCTGTGCTGTTCTCGAATGATTACAAACACTTTTACTGTCGGTATAGCGACCCAAGTTATGTAAAGAAACTGAAGTTGGAGATGCTTACTGCTGTAGCCAATGAAACAAACACATATGAGATTGGTAAGTTTCAGAATGCTTTTTTGCTCTAGGTCGCCCTGCTAGAAATCGCTTTACTAATAAATGTTGGAATTCCCATCTGCTACATTTTATTGTTTGCGTGGTGACTTTGGACTTGGTGGTGTAGAGCATCATGATCTGGCATTGGTCAATATACCTTTGGATGAGCCTGTAACGTCCATCTTTTCACTTGGTTTGCTTTGCCTGGAGCATTCAATCCGTCTATTTTAGGTGCGGTACTGAAGTTGACAAGATATCTCTGTGATGATTTACAGTGACAGAGCTTACTGAGTACGCCGCAAATGTTGATGTGGCTATAGCCCGGGAATCCATTCGTGCTGTAGGGAAAATTGCATTGCAACAATATGATGTCAACGCTATTGTTGATCGATTACTTCAGTTCCTTGAAATGGAGAAGGACTATGTGACAGCAGAAACTTTGGTTAGTATCATGTCTTGTTCCTTTATTAGATCGTTTTTGTTCGTTTTTTCCATTATTATTCCATTATCGTGTCTTTGTTGTCTTCAGCAATGACGTCTCATGACTGCTGTCGATTGCATGTAGCTTTTGCTCCTAGTGACAGCGCCACAAGGTCTCGAAAATATGCTAAGTCATAGGACTAACTTGTTTCTGCCACTTGCAAATGATTAGATTTCTTGTAAGCGGAAGCAAATGTTAGTGTTAGCTAATCGTGTGACTGGGTTTGACTAGGTACTGGTGAAAGACCTCCTTCGTAAATATCCCCAGTGGAGCCATGATTGTATTGCAGTGGTCGGTAGCGTGAGCAGCAACACCGTGGCAGAGCCAAAAGCGAAGTCTGCGTTAGTTTGGATGCTCGGCGAGTATGCCTATGACATGCCTGATGCGCCCTACATCTTGGAGGGGTTTATCGAGAATTGGATTGAGGAAGACTCCGCTGAGGTTGTTTTTTATAATGCAGCTCTAGTGAAGCTGATGATTTTAGCTTGGTTGTCTTGAGCCTCTATAAAACTAGCCACTCATTCACATCTTTTATATAGCTTTGGGATATTACTGATACTTTCTATAGCATTAGGGCCAATTCACGTGAAGACATTCTTTTGTAGCCTTTTCGGTGAAGATGCTGTATTCTTCGGTGAAGCTGATGCAATTAACATTATTGGCAGGTAAGGTTGGAGCTTTTGACAGCAGTCACTAAGATTTTCTTTAAGAGACCTCCTGAAAGCATCAAGATGTTGGGTGCTGCACTCTCGGCGGGACTTGCTGACGTCCACCAGGTAAATAGTTATTGCTACGTGTAGGATTTCAGTTCTGATTTTCAGCACTCTTTGATGTTTTGCATACCTTTTCATACATTTCATATTGTACAATCAAGCTCTCCATCCATACCCTAAACTCTCTCTCTCTCTCTCTCTCTCTCTCTCTCTCTCTCTCTCTCTCTCTCTCTCTCTTCTAAAGGAGATCTTGTTTGATCATTGCAGGACGTGCATGATAGGGCTGTTTTGTATTATAGGCTACTGCAGCAGGGTGTGGAGGTAGCTGAGCGAGTTGTAAACCCCGCAAAACAAGCCGTTTCTGTTTTTGCAGACACACAGAGCAGCGAGATTAAGGACCGAATATTTGATGAGTTCAACAGTTTATCTGTTTTATATCAGCAGGTGTGTTCAGTTTTGTAGATGTTTTTGTTTTGCTCGAGGATCTTTTGACGCACTCAGCTAAGGATGTAATGGAGTTTAGTTTTTGAAAGTAAAAGGGCAAGCGCAGATATCTCATCATGCTTGACGTTTCTATATCCATGAAGAATGTGTTCATCGTTTTGTGAGAAGATGCGAAGCTTATTTCTTTTTCATTTCCTTCTTTTCTTTTCTTCTTTGACTAAGCTTCAGACGTTCTACAGAAGATGTGGATCCCTGATGCTGCTGCTCGTGTATGCAGCCTTCTTACATGTTCTTGGATAAGGAAGTCCGTGGGCCGATTGAGCTATCAGATGATTCCGGAATATTACCCATGGGACCGACAATTACTGATGATGTGCTGCCGAGCCAGCTTGTGGATGCTACTGATAATGATCTTCTCTTAAGTGCATCCGACAAAGAAGAAAGTGTGGCAGCTGCTAGCAACGGTTCTCACTACAGTGGTCCAGACTTGACTGGGTTTGAAAGCTCATCTGCTGCTCCAAGGTTAGTTAAGTTCTTGTGAGAATGTTCCAATTTCTAGATTATATTTTTAATGTGATGGATACCAGAATGTGTCGTGAAGGCGATGCTTTATGTTCGCATATATTATCAGATAGAATGTTCAGTTGGAAACATTTTCTATATCTTCGTATCATTTGGTTGAATTTGATGTTTACGATTTGCAGCCTGAATAGAATCACTGGATACCGGTAGTCGTGTTTGTGTCACTTGTATATCGGACTTATAGTGCTTTAGCTTTTAGCGACATGGTTGCTGGAAATATTTCTGTTCGTCAGAATTTAGTTGTTCATCTTATACATACTGTATAATTTTTTCTCTATTTCTCTTTATTATGTCTCTAGAGTACCAATATTGTACCTTTATGAAGTTATGTGTTAATTGTTATAACGTTTATGTAGGTCACAGTCGTCATCTTTTTCTACCTCTACTTCCCAGACTACCACTACATCATCTGCTGCTGCGACCTCTTTACTGGATTTCGAGGACTTGCTTGGTCTGAACATTTATGAGACCTCTACACCTGCTCCAACCTCTTTGAAGCTCAAGGTTAAACCGTCCTTAGTTGCCCAGGCTTTTCAACGAAAGTGGGGTCAACTTGCAGTTGCCTCAACTTTGGTACGTTTTTACGAACCCGCTACTATCAGATAGAATGTTCAGTTGGAAACATTTTCTACATTCTCTATCACTTTGGAGGAATTTGTAGAGTTGTGGAGAGAATTATTTTCGGATGAGGAATCTGTACACTTTGCAATATTCAGTTTTACGAATTCTCTTACAAAATACTTGTCAAGGTTAGGGCCGGGGTTTATACTTGATTCTTTTTATCAGAAATTGATTAGTCATATAGAAGATTACTGGTTTGGCTTCAGCTTGGGTTGAATCCTGCTAGTGATGAGTTTACGCGCTGAAGATATTATTTTACACGAAAGCAGTATCTTATCTTGCAATTACATTTTCCTTTTTCGCAAACAGGATCATACACTGTCAAGTCCAGCCGCTTTGCCAACTCCACAGCCACTCATCTCTCACATGCAAGCCAACTTGGTGGAAGTCATGGCCTCAGGTGGGAAGGCTCCAACATTTAAGTTCTTCTTTTATGCCCAAGCAGCTGATTCTCCTCCAACGTCGGGCTTTTTCTTGGTGGAGCTAGTCGTCAACACGTCAACTGGATCCTCTCTAGCAAAGATTAAGGCAGATGATGCTTCGTTAGCACCTGCGTTTCAAGAACTGTTTCTTGCAATATTGAGCTCATTTGGGTCACTGTAAGAACTTGAATGTTTTATAATGTTCGCATCATGATCTGAAAAACTTCACTAGTAGGAGTGGCAGGAGATGTGTGATTCACTTCATCATGATGAGGGCTACTGTAAGTTTCAGAGAACCTCCTTGTAATGCAGCTAATCTATGAGCGATTATGGATTTTGCTTCTTTTTGGATCATTTTTGGTCGACTACAATGGTGATTGGCTGATTGTACTGTAACTAATAGCACAAGGTGCCCCACAGAAATCCCAACATGCCGTGAGTGCTCCACTGCCCTTCAGTCCGTCAATTCATCATATACATCATATGCTTCTTACTTCTTGATTCTCCAAAACAAGGGGAGAATTGTCGAGACACTAAAGTTACAATTGCAACTCTAAGCCAACTTACAAGTCAAGAGTGAGTACTAGATGTATGAGCAATACCCATCTTCTACAGTTGTATTAATTCAACTTGGTAATCTGCTACATGCTTTCAGTGAAGCCAGTGGGCTGCTTCTTGGGGAAGAAGATGCTGGAGCGGCGGTAGAACGTGTCGCGAATGAGGGGTTTGCGTGCGTGTGCAGGTTTGGCGTAATTTGCTTCCCACGCAGTACTTCCAACAAGGTCACTGGAGGTTATGTAATCGCCACTCTCCTTCTTCATGTACGGATTATTGTTGCAATAGGCAATCCGATGAGGACAGTAGTACGTCTGTTTGTGGCACTTGTGACAATGTGCAGTTGTGCACAAACCCGCTTTGCCCACATCGTATACAAATTCTGGTCCATCAAACTAGCATCATGCAAATCACACCCCACACAAATCTGGTCAATACATAAACCAATAGACCTAAATGACCAACGTGGGCTAGATTCTGGTTCATATCATATCTTGAATGAGAAGGAAATGTCGGTCACAAATCCTGTAAGATATACTGTTGAGAGTACAATGGTGTGAACAATTACTCAAACCACTGAATTAAAGATGGGGAACCTAATTCCTGCATCGGATCTACCAAAAAAACTTTGAGCCTTCATAAATTTTGCATCTGATAACCAAATATTGCACACTTCGGTGGATTGAAATCCTTTCTCAAGTGCTGACAAAATTTTGGCTCTCGTACCCAAAGTGACCACTCCAAAGCTCTGTAGTGATCTCCGAAAATCACACTTCTGTGCAGAAAGTGACGCAAATAGTATCTTATACCTCTAAAGAATGTTCTGTAGATTCTCCTACATTACTGATTATTAACGAAGGCGTTCAGGAACAAATTAGAATAAGGATATTAGGAAAGTAGGCAGTTTGCTAGAGAGCAAGGAGAACGAGTACGAACTTACTTTGGTGGGAACGCGTTTGCCGATTTCAGGATATTTGGCTGCCATCTCTTTCATCTTGACGGCCATGGTGTCCAACCCCTTCTTAGCGAAGAACATGTCTTTCTGCACACGCCATAGTCAAACCCTAATTTCTCAGCAAGCTAGCAAAAGCGAAGCCATCACTTTGATTCGGAATAACCATATCAAAAACTTGTAATGGATTTCTTAATTTGGTGCATTTGGTGCATGAATCCTCCACCAACCTTGAGCTGATCGCGGTACTGCTCGGTGCGGATGGTATTGCTGAACTCGTCAGTTTTGGAGAAGTCGGAGCTGAGAAAGCCCTTGTATCGCTCTGGTTGCGACTCCAGATACATGTTCTTGTCGATGTAAGGGCATCCCTGAAGGAACCAGAACAATCCTCTTGAATATTATTATCTAGTACCACCATTACTCGCATCCCACTATTCACAAGAATTGGAGAAGGAGAAATTCAGTGGAAGTAGTCAGAAGTTAGGGTTTGATGTTGGGGATGATCTTGAGCCCTTGTTCGCATCATACAATTCACAATAATCGGCGAAGGCGAAATTCAGTGGACTTTGAAGTTATGGTTTGATGGTGAAGAGATTAGCAATCTTACATCGAACACCCACGGGTGTTCTTGCTGGAAAAAGATGTGGTTCGTGCCATCGGGCTGCATGCCCTTCTTGGATGAGGGTAGAGTGAGCTGCTTGCCCTTGTAGTTGCTCCTCTCCACTGCACCCGGATGATGGCCACATGATTACACACATGACGAGCCATGAAATGGAGAATGATGCGAAGATCGTCATCAACGCTGTGTGTTTAGGAGAAGATTGACGGAGCACATACCGTCAACCTGGGGATACGGGTAGGGATCATCGGCAGTGCCGAAGTTGATGTACGATGAGCTGTTGAACAGCCCAAGGAGCGCACGCTCCGATAACAATCCGTTATTCATCTTGACGACCGCTCAAGCGAGCAAAGCAATTCGTATTTTTCCTGGTGTGCTAATCGTAGTCAACAAAGTCTCGGAACTCCAACTCCAGGATATTGTTGCACCACAAGAATAATATTCTTCCAGTCGTCGTCGAATTCTCTTTGTGCTCTCTACCCCTGCGGTTCGTGACGATGAGCCCAGCACTGGAGGAGCCGATCATTCAAAGCTCTGCTGTGAATGACATGACGATCAACCCATGACATGACGATCCCTGTGCTGCCACCTTTCGATGATGATTGGATGCAAAGGAGCTTCGATCGGAATGAGGTCTTGCGGTAGGCAGTCAATCCCCGAAGCAGCACGGTTCCTATGTGAAGCTCCCAGGGGGCTACTCCCATGCCACGCCACTCATCGGGAGATCGACCAACTGAAGCAGGCGGGGGACGGAGCGTCAAGTTCTACAGGGGCAGGCAACCGTCTGACCAAGGGTTCAAAGGGTGCACCACGCTCTGGCGCCACTTTTTCGACTCCGCTTCGACGCACCACCTCATGGTGACCCTTACTACTTGTTTGCGCCATAATGTAACTTCTGTATGGGCCACTTCCTACGACGCAGACGCAGCAGGTCACACGGCGCATGATGCCGACCGACCGACGCCAAGGCGAAAGTTGTCGCATCCCAAAAGTTCTGGTGGAAGACGAGATTCTGATGTGCTGCATTTGGGGGGAACATCGAGGGAACGCATTGGGAACTTATTCTTCCTCCTCCAAACCCTAATTCTTCCGGAGTGTCGGGGCTCGCCTAGGACTCTTGCCCCGGCACCACTGCCTCTTTGCGACGATCGGGGGTCGTTTATTTTCGATGGTGGAGACTCTGGTGGATTCTTTTTGGCTGTTGTGTCGGTGTATTCTGGGTGATGGGTGCAGAAGATTCGGAATCTCCGTCTGCAGCATGTAGTTGTCGGGTAAAGCGTGGAGCACTGGAGTGGACACCTCGCGTTGTAGTTTCGATGCGAAGTATCAGAGATGATGAGCAAATGAAGATTTGGAAGCGCGTTTTAGTACTTTTGGATTGACTGTTTGTGGTGGAGCTGGAGAAGTGGGGTCTTCGTTTCGCGAAGCAAGGTGGGGTTTACGTTTTCGGAAGCGGCTATGGGGACGTCTCCTGCGCCGGGCGTCGTGATCGAGCTCAGCGAGGGCCTATCACTAGTGCCATGCACCATCGTTTCGCTCTCCTTTGTTCGGGCGGACGTGTCTGTGAAGCCGGTGGACGAATGGCAGCTCAAGGAGGGGCTCATGGCGATGTTCAAGAAGAGGTTTGGGTTGGTCGTAGCGGACCGAGATCTTGTTGTCCGCAAAGAGAAGGATTATTTCAAGAAGCGGAGAGACGAGCCCATTGCGGACGGGACTTTGCATTTGTGGGGAGGGTCCGCAGAGTCTGCGAAAGGTCGTCCTGAGGGGGCTGACTTCGGGAAGCATGTCGTGGAGAATGTAAATGGCGTGGAGCTCAGTAGTGGCGGGTTGAAGCTCAAGTGCCTTGCGGTCGTCAAGGAGACGAACGAATTGGAAGCTCTTAAGCGAGCATGGGAGGGGGCATCCGGCCCTCGTCGTGGAGGTGGGTGACTTTGACTTTAGGGTTTGGGGATAAGTTGTACTCACAACGCTGAGAACTGGAGTTCCATTAATTTATTTAACATCTTCTATGGAAGGTTTGTGTTGGCATATATGTATATATACATACATATACACACAGCATTCGTCCCGCTGTTTCTCGTTCTACATTGAATTTGAATGTGCGTGTTATTAGTAAGGCAATAATTCGACTCTCACGAGGGCAATCTGTACCTTATCGTTTTCCCCTCTGTGATCACAATCAGCGTGTTTGTTAGCGAGTCCTTGTGTCCTCTAGGATTCCAGTCCCGCTCATATCCGACTGCGTGGATTCTGAGGGTGTATCTAACCAGTTTAGATGAACCTCTAATGCATTCCTTTTGACTCCATGAGCTTATTTATGTGAAACGCAATTGGTCTATTTTGCAATTTTCTGCAGGAGGAGCACAAGGACAAGGAGGACCGACCACCCTTACACTGAAAGGTGTGCCTTCTCGATGGTTTGCTGAGCCACGGGTGTCATCCAAACCTTCCGTTTTGGTCACTCATACGATCTTCTCCACGTTCGGTGAAATAAGGTACTCCCTTAATTACGATGTCCTCTGACAGTTCCGAATTACCATTCGACATCAGCTTCTGCCTTCGTACTTGTGTCAGGGCATCAGTTTGATGCATTTGTTTGGTATTAGGAACTTGGAGGTGCTGAGTAATGAAGATCCGGGGAGTAATCCTAAGGATATAGGAAGCATGGCTGCTGCTTTACAGTGCCAGATCTGGGTGCAGTTCGACAGTCATACCAATTTCTGCAAAGCTTTGCATGCGTTTTGTGGGCGCGCAATGCAGAAGGCACGTTATAGTACAATTTCTATCTATTGCTTTTCATTTTCAATTTTTCATTTTATTTGGGTTAGCAGTTGTGCATTCAAGCTTGACTCAACCTAGTTGAAAGTATACAATCACAGTTCATAATGTCGCGTATAATAACCGTGGTCCCTATCTCCGCCCTTGTACTATGCACTAATGACCGTCTTAACTCTTTCTTTGTACAGGCAGGATCAAACTTCAGAGCGATGTATGTGGTGGACTGGGATAAAGAGAACTATTTTAGCGTTCTAAACGTACGGAAGAGAAAATTCGAGAAAGAAAGACTGGAACGACAAGTACAAGCAGAGGCTGAGAGGAAGTTGAAAGAGGAAATGGATGCTCGTCAAGCTGAGTTTGCACGCGCTGAGGTGGAAAGATTGAAGAGAGAACAAATGGCCGCTGCTTTGAGGTGCGTCTCTGATCTCCTGGATGTGAATGTGAACGCATTGCTCAACGTTATCATGGCACGAGTCCCAATGTATATTTATCGGTGCCGGAAGATAGTTTGGCTTCTGTGGTTATCATTTATTGTTCACATTCGTCTGATTAGATAACTTCTGTCGAGAGAGCCAAGTACCATACGAGCTGCGTCAATTCAGAGATGCATCTGATGATTGTAGATTGTCTTTGATATTTGCCTGTCTCTCACTAGTGTGGTCAAGAACATTTAGATTTAGTAGGATACTTTCTTGACTAGTCAAGGATTCTGTCCGAATCATGCATAATTTTATCATGCAAGCAGGGAGAGGAGCCTAAGAAACTTATATCCTGCACCAGATTCCTTTTCATCCAATCTTCAGCTTGACGTGGCATAGGTTGACGAAAGTTTCTCAATGAGACCTCCCCCCTTTTCCCAGCGAATAGTGTGTGACTTAAACCTATCACACACAAGCATTGTGAAGTCGTCTGCATTCTAACGTTAGTACTCTATAGAAGTACTTTGTCCGTGATTTCATGAGTCATTTAACATTGCAATTGTTCTGGTCCTTTCCTAAGCAAATATATAAGTATCAATCTTCTTCTGGCACTACTGCTTGCTCGGAATTCAATGTCTTGTCATCCCTGCAATTTTGTGACGACACAGAACAGGAACATCTGTAGATATGTTTTGCTGTGGATTGGATGGGGTCATCAGGTTGAGACCCTGCTGCTTGACATCATACATTTTGTCTGCTGCCCATTAATCTAGGGAGGAGGGAAGGTCACAACTGCTGGCTGAGCAAGCTAAAAAGCTGGAAGAGGAATCTAGAAAACAGGTGTTACATTATGATACGTCCTCAGAAGAAGAGGGTTTGATACAGGTGTGTTTGAACTCTTGAATCCTATCTGGTGCAAAGAAATCCTAGACGAATAGCGTACTTATTGTAACTCGGCATGAATGCCTATTGTCAGATCTATTGGGTCCACCTGAAAGTGGGTTTTCATTTCATGTCATGCATCTCTTAGAATGTTAACAGCTGGCTATCTTGTTAGTTTCCGAGAGATTGTCATGTCCCCATTCCATTACTTGCTATGGTTCAGGTTTGCCGTTCTATGGGGTTGTGTTATCATAATATCTGACAATAATGAGCTTCTCATCGAAAGCGCAGGATGAAAGGCAGGATTCTTCAGATGACGAAATGCCACGAAGGGAAAGGGAAATTGTAGGGCGCAGACTTGAGGATGATAGATTCTCGCCACCGCAAAGACTCAATGGAAGGTACCTTTCTGAGATAGAAGGAGAACTGAATCTACAGCAAGCAAGGGGAAAGGGCGATCACACCTCTGAAGATGAGGAAGCATTACTTCCATCACGAACGAGAGAAAAGAGAAGATTCCCGTCTGAGGATTCCGAAGAGGAAGAAGTCCCATCTCCACATGGGAGAAGATATACAATTGAGGACAGGAGAGACGCACTTCCAGTAAGGGCGAAGAGGAGAGACACTTCTGAGGATGAGGAAGTACGACATCTGAAGAAGAGAAAGGACTCCTCTGAGTCGGAGTCGGAGTCGGAGGAACGACACGTGAAAAAGAATAGGAGGGACACCTTGAAGGATGAGACTGAACGAAGTTTTCCAGAAGGAAGGGGTAATAGGAGATACACATCTGAGGACGAGGAAGAGCGGCAGCCACCACAAAGCAAGGAGAAGAGAAGATATAGATCTGATGAGGATGAAATACTTCCACCAGCTGAAAAAAAAGTCAATATTAATAAGCATGGTGGACAAAACGTACATGTTCCTGAAGAAAGCGCTTATCAAGAGATGTACAATCCTCTGGAGGTATGCATGATACACTGCGGGCCCTTTTGTATTATCTTGTATTGTTCTCAATGTCATATTTTCATTTATTTCTGCATATGTTTACATGTATGGCTGTTAAATCATGGATTTCACACTGTTGCGACAGAGATGGCAACCAGAGGAAGAAACGATGTATTATTCAAAATCATCAATACAGAACATAACGCATGAAGAACACTCAACTGGGCCTGTAAAAGACGGAAGAATGTGAGCTTCAAACCACCTCTTTTGTGTTTTTTGAGAGGATTCTATTATCTATTATTCGATGCAGAAAAGTTGATACCCATGGCAGCGACGTTTATTCTTGTTCCTCGAGAGCAATGTATTCAGCATAATGTCGTGTTCCCTGTCGATCTCTCTGGCTGGGGTCCTATTTGGATGTTCCAGAATGGATTGTAATGGTATGGCAAATTATTAATCTCGTGTGTTTTTTGTGTGGAGCAGGACAAGTAGAAAGCGTTCTCCCCCTCCTCTTACAACGGAGGAAGACGAAGAGGAAAGTGAGGATGTCGAATTTGTCGAGAGGGAACCAGGAAGATGGGAGGACGATCCTAGGATGGAGCGCTGGGTTCTAGACGTGACGCACAGTCTCGCCTCCCTATCTAAATCAGAGATGCAGTTACAGGTTGGCTGGCAGACTCACAAGGGAGGGTTAGCTGCAAGGGAACGTCCTGAGAAACGACTACGTAGTGTAATTATAATCAGCAGTTGAGAATTGGGTTGGTGCATCCTGCAGATATTATTGCAAGCATTGTGCAACAAAGTAGCTTCCAGTACTGTCCATTGTTACCCTGTGTGCAGCTGCTGAACAGCATGTATTGATTGAAATTTTGGAGTGTCAGTTGCTTCTGTGAATTCAAACTCCAGATTTTCTATATTGGACTTTACACCTATCAGTATGCAGGGTGTCACGGAGGCCTTCATCTACAGTAGTCTTTTTACATATGTTTTCAATCCATATTTCAACACAGTGACTAAATGTACAAGTTATAGAACATGCATGCTTGTTTCTAAAAATGTTGAAAGACAAAACTTCACCTTTGGGAAGGGCTAGAAAAGCCTACATTTTGAAGTTTAAACACATTGAACTTGCAATTGGTAGGGATATTTGTCCTAAATTTTTTGGGTCAAATGTACTTGAACAAGTTAACCAAAGAATTATATGGTTGGATATGTTAAAAAATAAATATAAACAAAGATTTTAGCCTTATGTGGAGATTATCATTTTGAAGCAATTTTGGATCTCTACATAGAAAAGAACTTTTGCAATGAAGTACCCTACATAAACATCTTTACTAGAGCAAAATGATTCATTTGGTTTATCACATGGATGACCAATATAATGTGGGCTGCACATGTATGCTTCTTGAATAACATTCACACATTAAAAACTTGTCTACAACCAAAATATAGCAACCTGAGAAGATGGCCCAAAAGTAAGTCAAACAGTTTGCTAATACTTAATGAATCTTTTATATTTTCAGCAATATTCACCTCAAATTCTACAAGATTGCAAGCCCCATCACGATCTTTTGCAAATTCTTCATAGGAATTAGAGATAGAGGTTGAGACTCTCTAGCAAGAAGGCTTGACAAGTTACTATTCCAATGTTCTTTCCACAATTCAATCATGCCATTTTCTACAAGGAGCCACTTGTAATCTGTGCATTTCAATTTATACTATATCAATGGCCAATCACTCTTATGCATGTAAAATTTGAATTGCCATTGACCCTAAGAGTGTCTACTATGAGTACATTGTCGCATTATAAATGCGTACATAATGTAAAAAGATATGATATAATCTTATTTTTATAGATTTAGTTATAATAATATAGAAAGAACATCAATAGAAAATACAAGAATTTTGACAAAATTTTATTGATTTGGTCACGTTGTCCCAATCATTGTTTTGTTGATTTCGACAAAAATCTGTTAATTTTTAACAGATTTCTATTGAAATCAATAGAACAATGACTGGAACAACGCAACCAAATCAACAGAATTCTGTCAAAAATTCATGCGTTTTTTATTAGTGAAAGAATGACATCATGCTAAGTAGCTTCAAGGTAAAGCCTTCTTGTTATAGCATATCATCTATTTAAAAAGATACAAACATCTTTGAACTTCGTCTGCTTGATTTAATTTTGTTTTGTTTCTTGCATTAGATTTGAGTATGTCAAATTAGAGGGGGGGGGTGAGTCTCAAGCTGAAGAGCCTCAACTGGAGGCAAAGTTTGAGTTTTCTTTGTCACAACTACTAGATCAGCATAATTTGTTGCTAGATCTTGCACTATCGCATGAACATCTTGAAAATGAAGTTGGGCCTTCTGTGAGCCCCAAATTCGTCACTTGGGACTCATTGTTTTCTTTTTTTTAGTTTATTACAAATTAAGGCATAAAGTAGTACAAAAAGCCCAAAAAAGAGTGTAGAACCAAAATAGGTATGTCACGTACCAGTATAGCATTTGGTCATAAATAGCCTTTTACCCCTAGATTACCCATAAAGCCCACTTGTATATAGGTTAGAAACCGTAATTGGTGGGAAACAATAGGGCTACTGGGAACTTACCCAAAATAGCCCAAAACCCAGCGCATGCGACCAGGATAGGCTAAATTAAGTCTTAGGAGAGTAAGGGAGGTCCCCACGTAAATCTCCAAAGATAGGTTCTAGTTTCCCCATTCCACCGACAAAACATTAGGAATCCAGTTTGTTAGCTTGCAGGTGTCACTTGTCCCAGACAAGCTGCATGGAGGAATCCACAGCCGCCGGATGGTATTCTCGGATCTGGAACATGTCGGGACATCCACGGCAAAACCCATTCGCCCAGATTCCCTCACATGTGAAAGATTCCCTGACTGCTGGTGATTCAACCGAAGTCAGTTTTCACCTCGCCACCAACTATGTGCCAGAATAGCCTAAGACTTGGCACGTGGCTTGGGGGACTCCATGAGAGGTTCCCCAAAAAGTCTCGGTTTTTTCTGATCTCCAAAGGATCTTTTTCCGAGCGGTCAACCGCCAAAAGCCACGTTGGGAAATTCATAGAAAATACCCAGGCCGCGGTAAAATCTCACTAAAAATTAGACTAGCATCTTTTATGTTAATAACGCGCCCCGACAAAATTCATGGAGTTCCAATAGCGGGAAGCAGCCGAAACTGACAACATCCCCCCAATTAATATTTACGGTAGGATCTTTGCGGGGTTGACCGGCGTCCCGGGAGCGTACGAAGTCGGAACGAGGACATCAAGGAGCCTTTTCTTACTCCCTAGAGCTTCCCCAACAACCCTAGCTAGTTACCCAAGCCAAAAGAGGTAAACCCCCAAAGTTAGGTTTTTACCCTTTTAATTGGCTCCAGTTGGCACTAGTTTCTGATGGGTTTTTTGTGATAGAAATAGGGGTTAGGGAATCCTTTAGGCTAAAAATGGCATTCTGAAGCCATTGGCGCAATCCATTTGCAATTCCGAGCTAAACTCCAAAAGTTAGAAACTAGGACCAGCGTAAAACCCAAGATTAGGTGAAAATCTCAAAGTTGGATGAAAATCCGGATGGATGAGGTTACTCGTCGAGGGGGGGAGTGGGCCCTTGGAAACCTATAAAAAGGGGCTCTTCTCTCTCCCAAAACACCCCCAATACTTGTTTTGGGTCCGTGGGTCCAAGTTATCTTGGAATTTTTGGCGTTTCAAGCCAAGAAACCTCTACGGTGTTTTCGGAGCACTTTCCGCTCCCTTTGTTGTTCTATCTCAAGCTCTTTGAAGGTCCTTTGAGGTCTTTCCATCTTACCTTGTACTTGTTGTGAGTCAAGAGGGTTTCACTTGCTTTTTTGTGCATCTTGTACTAATCCTAAAGTTACCCCCCACCGTACCTTGGCGATGCCGCTTTGGGGGGCCTTTAGTGTGTAAAAGTGTTGTCTGGTTTATGCTTACCTTGTGGGAACGGTTGCCTCATGTGTACACCTTGACCATAGTCACCCCTTCCATGTTGTTTGTATGTGGACCCCACCGCCGTGAGACGGCGAAGCTTTGAACTTACAACCTACCCCAGTCTTAGAGTGTGTGTCAAAATAGGCCCAGACGGCGAAGCTTTGAACTTAGGGACATTGCAAGTCTTAGAGTTGGTGTCAAAACCAACCTTACGGCGAAGCTTTGACCTCCTACGTACTTTAGTTCCAAAGTTTAGTTCCCAAGACCTTCTTGGGAAAGCCCAAAGTTTAGCCCCCAAGACAAGTGTGTTTATTTTTTCCCTTATTTTTAGTGGCTGACAGGCCCTTGGGCCCAGTTAGAAGTAGTGAAGTCTTTTTCCTTTGCTTTGACAACCAAAAACCCCTTCCTTTTAGAAAGGAAGTCTAGTCTTGGGAAAGACCACCCCCAAGAAACAAAGTTAGCCAAACCCTCAAAACACTAGCCAGCACCCTCAAAACACCAACCAGCCAGGGGCGCCGGTACTGGGGCTGCGGGTATTGGGGAGTCCGGATTGGGGTATCAGGACTTTGGGCGTCGGGGCTGCTGGGATGTCGGGGCTGTGGGAGTCCGGGTCTGGGGAGTCGGGTATTGGGGCTCAGGACTGCTGGGCGTCGGGGTTGGGGTATCGGGATTGTAGGAGCCGGGCTGCTGGGTGTCGGGGTTGGGGTGTCGGGCTGCTGGGGTGTCGGGGTGCTGGGGCATCGGGACTGTGGGGAGTTGGGGCTGCTGGGCGTCGGGACTGCTGGGGGTCGCTGGGGAGGAAGGTCGCTAGGGAGTTCAGGGAGTCCAGGGAGTCCAAGGCTTGGGGAAGGGGAAAGAGGGGAGGGGGAAGAGAAAAGGGGGGGGGGGGGGAAGGACTAAAAGTTGGGATTAGGGGAGACTTAGAAGGAGGCCAAGGCCCTTAAGGCCAACAGGGAAAAAAGGGGAAGGAAGGAAGAGAGGCGACACCTCCGCGGCCATACCTGCAAAGCACGCACCTCTCACTCTCTCATCACCACCAAAACAACAAAACAAGAATGATAGGAGATTAGGAAGAGAGGTTGAAATAGGAGTGAGAAGGAGAGAGACGATCCATAGTTACTTCGATTAGAGTGCACGGGAATCCCCAAAGCTTCCCACGGCCATTAGAAGGGAGATTAGAATGACGCAAAGATGACAACGTAAGAGGGGGAGGGTTGAATTTGCAAGGAGTTAGCGTCATAGCGTAAGACCCCATTAAGGGGTTGGTGGGAATAGTACCAAGGCAAAAGAAAAGGGGGAGATAAGGAGGGGAAAGAGTGCCGTAGGGTACTAGAGTGTAACAGTTTTCACCACTAAGCCGTAGGCATTTGACCACTTCAAAATACGTGTCCACTATGGAATACGAGCACGCGGCCGGAGGTATGGAGGAAAATGCCGCACATGCTAACGACGATCAAGTGAGTCATTAAACGGATCCCCGGTGTATTTTCCCTTCTAATTTACGCCAGACCCTGTTAAGTAGTGAATAATTTTGATTAGCAAATAGGGATTAGGGGTGGGCCTTAAGTTTAGACATAGAAGGTTATCGATAGAAGTATCCAAACCCATCTCACACATAGAAGTTAACCATAAGAGCAACCAAATTAGATAAGGGTAGGATAGGACTAGGAATTAGTAACCGTTAAGGTTGGCACTCCACCAAGAAGCGAACACTAGATTAAGACAAAATAATCCAATTAGGAGCTCGGGTTAATTTAGCAAAAAACGGACCTTGCCTTAGAAGATTAAATTAGGAGAAAAGATAAATTAAATTAGGAATTAAATTAGTAAATTAAATTAGGGAAAAAGATAAATTGAATTAGAAGATTAAATTAGGAGATAAATTAGGAAAAAAGATAAATTAAACTAGGAATTAAATTAGGAAGATAAATTAGGAAAAAAGATAAATTAAATTAGAAGATTAAATTAGGAGATAAATTAGGAAAAAAGATAAATTAAATTAGAAGATTAAATTAGGAGATAAATTAGGAAAAAAGATAAATTAAATTAGGAATTAAATTAGGAAATTAAATTAGGAAAAAAGATAAATTAAATTAGGGAAAAAGATAACTTAGATTAGGAAAAGACCCAATTAATTCAGGAAACCATGGAAGGGACTTAGGTAATCCCTCCCCAGTCTTAGGAAGGGCCAATTAGCCTCAGATTCCCATAGATTAGGATAGACTGGTGATAGTTCGCATAGGCTGCCGTTAGGGGACGGTTAGCCCGAACTATTCCCTCGCCAATTGGGGCAACTCCATTGTCACCTGCGGAAACTAGGAACTTAGTAAAGAAGATCCATTGCTTGGAAGGCACAATGGACCGACGCTTAGTCACCCATTAGGCTAGAATTTAGTTAACCCCTAGAACCTGGTTGTGTCCGATTAATTACCAAGGGTGGGTAATTAAGCGCCCACACCTTCTCAACCATCAAAACAACCTCGTGTAGAACAACGTTGACATAGAAACCTTCAACACAATGCTCGAGCGTTGATGATCTTATTGCAAGTCGGATGTGTAGAGCCCAACAGTAGAGAAGTAACATTTGAAGGGTTGCGAGGGTCTAAATATCAATCAATACTATTGTATGATGGGGTGATTGCAAGAAACACTTGTCCTATTTTTTGTCCCCTTGACCTTAGACAGGTGGTTTTTTGCTCATAACTTTTGCATCGTGTGTCCATCTTCTATGAAACTTAAAATGAAGGTACATGTGGTAGTTTTAAATGTTGAATAATTTTTTGGGTTTTTTTAAAATTATTTTACTATTTTTAAATTGCCCCCGATTGGATGTCTACCTTGGCCATTTTGAGGGTTTGTAGTACTATTTTTTATCCAAAAATAAGAATTTGAAGCTCAAAATTGGTTTACAAGGACTTATACACAATTTCACGAAATTTTTTCTAAAAATAGTAAATTGTCCACCCTCCACATGTGCTCAAAGAGCACTACCTTTGCGCAAGTGTAGAGAACACAATTTTATTTTTTCGATAGTGAAAATTGGTGAAAAGGAGTATCTATAAGTTAGAAAAAATGTATTTTTTTTGGAGAATTTTTTGAATTTTTTTACTATTTTTTAAGAATTAAATTCCAAACTGTCTATTTTCTTTCATTTTTCAACCCTCTTTGACCGTGCATAACTCTTAGAGATAAAAAAAATTAGGTCTGAATTTTTGCACATATCATTTTTTTAATGCCTTACACATTATCCATATTTTTTTTTATTTAAAAAAAAATTATTCCAAAATCCACGAACAGGAGCGAAATTGCCGTTTTGAACGAAAATCGGCAGGTGTTTCTTGCAACTGCCCGATGAAACATGTAAAAGGGAGTCGTGGCCACTAATGATCATTAGAGGGGTTGGTCAATCCTTTAACGAAAACGGATCGTGCAAATTACGTTGTTAACATCGTTAAACGCATTTTCAAGTTTTAGCAAATAAAGTGAGGTTTTCTTGAAACTTTGTTTTTTTACCTCCAATAGACATCTAATATATATTCTAATGCTTTACAAATTTTGTTTTTTGTGTGTATATAGAAGATTAATATTAAAATTAATAACTTTTTAGTGATTTTAGAGTAATTTATCTTCTATTTAAGGAGGTGAATTTAATAGTTTTCCCAAATATTTGACCAATGGGTGGTAGAATACCCTTATGGCTAAGTTATGGGTTGATGTCCACTTCTTTTTGCATTATTTAGTTATATTATTGAGGTGAAAGATAAGATGACACTATTCATCTTTTCCCCGTTATTGATTTAAAAGGCCCATATGTTTAAGGAGCCATAGTGTGTTGTATTTGAAGAAATTTTAAATGTAAATTAAAAGATTTGTGTATCATGATGTGTAATTTCTAAATTGATCTCACTTGCTTGATTTGGAGTTGTGAATCAAATGTTGTACTAGTTTGAGGGAGGTCTATTGCCTCCTATGAAGAAGGGTTGAGACTTTGATGGACCATGAAAGACAGACAAGTCTTTTATTTGCAATGAAACTTTGAAGGAGTGTATAGTAGGATATATTGTTATCTTTCTATTAAGTTATTATTCAATCAATTTGAAATTCATGTGAATGAATTGTGAGTATTGAAGTGAAGGAGGGTTTGTTGCCCTCACTTTTAGAGGCTGAAACTTTGGTCAGCCTTAGATATTAGATAGAGAGTTGAAATGAGTTGAAATTTGAAGAAAGTGTAGAAAAAGGTCTTAACTTTCCAAAAAGCTATCACTCATTCCATTTGAAGTTTTGAAGCAAAGGTGACACTCATTCAAAATTCAATTTTGAAATTGGAGAGGAAGTTGAAAGATGGAAAAAAAACTTGTGTGTTGTGGCTTGTCTTTCCTTTTAAACTTTGTTGTTGCGAGCGCATGGGTGAAACCATTGCTTATCCTTTTTTTATATTGTATATGCGACGAAGTGAGGTTCTTCGCCTACATAGTCATACTTTTATATCGTTCCGACTAGTGAGGTATAATTGTTGATCACCATGGGTTTGAAATTTAGAAGCTAATCCTTCGAACGGATCAGCTTGTGGTTTGGCCATACCATTTTACCCATCCGAAACCTACGGTTTATCATCACCCTACCCTAACCTTTGGGCCTAATTAGAGCCATTACAGGATAGACCAACGGGTAGCAGTTTGAAGATTTGAAGACATGAAGACTTGACATAGTTTAGTATCAATCATTTCTTGTCGCAGCCAAAATCCCCATGATTTTTCAAGGCAAACCGCTTTCTACATGGCAACGCCTTTACCATCCATGGTGAAACCTTTGAAGTTTGTAACTTCTTCAATGAGATGCAGAATGATACAACATGCCTTAGTGCCCATGGAGGATTCATGACAAAAAAAATTATAGAATAATTATTTTCTTTTAATTTCATGTTTCAATGACTAAATAGAGTATTAATGTATTCATGAGTGTGCCCAACCAAAAAAAAATTCACATGAATTTTTTGAAATATGCCGTTGGTAACAAAAAAAAAGACCAAAAACAAAATACAAATCGATTTTTGTTGTTTGAAGTCACGTTATCAAATTGCACATTGAAAATTGGAGGCACAAGTTTATCCATTTTGGAAAGAGTTCTCGGAGGAGGTAAACTGAGCAAATACTCTTCTTTGCCTTCAAGAAGAGTGCTATAAAGTGGAAAAAAACAAATCCATCAAATAAAGAACTTGATGATTATTTTGTAATCCAATTTTTTAGGTCACAAAGGAATCTAACAATTGAATCTATGGTGTGATAGGAATCACTTCAGTAAATGTCAAGGCCATAGTTGACAAAATACACATTCTTGTAACTAAGGGCAATTATAGCAATAGGCAATTTCATTCTATTTTACAAGAAAATAAAAGGGACATAGTCTTAGCAAAGTCCATTTTGTCATGAATAATTATAAGCATCTAGTTTGGTTGTTAGATAGACAACATATAAACTATTTGCATAAATAAATACTTGAGTGAGATAAATACAATTGATTGTAAAGATTATCCTCCAATTTTTCACACAAAGAGTCTCCACACTTGATCTAATGTAGCTAATTTAGCCATAGATTCATACTTGTCACATGTTCACATGTAGATCATCTATAGAAATTGTCATCCAAATATTTCCTCAAGTATTGAAGAAACAAACCCCTTCAAATTTTGCTCAAGGAATTGTAGAAAACAAACATAGTCCCAATTGAGCATTCATAATCACTAGTAGAAAATTAGGCCCAATCTGTTGTTTTGGTCGCGTTGATCATCAACAAATTTTTGTTGATCAACAAAAATTTGTTGATGATCAACGCGACCAAAACAACAGATTGGGCCTAATTTTCTACTAGTGAATGTTGATTTTTAAGTGGGATTGTTCAGTCTTTTCATTGCTATAAAGTCGGAAGGGTCTTTGAGCACTACTAGAAAACGCTGAAATTTCAACACAACTCTGTTGATTCGGTCGCGTTGTTCCGGTCACTGTACAACCAAACTCTGTTGAAATTTCAGCGTTTTCTAGTAGTGGAGACACCACCTTCTCCCTGCTAGCAAGGATTTTGGGCTTATTGAGATTTGGACCCTAAAATTTCCAAAAAGAAGCACTCACTTGTTGGATAGCTTCATCTTTTTTCTAGAGAAAGTTGATCTAAACACATCCATGATGAATTTTCAAGCCTTGGTGCAAACATCTATCCCTTCAACAATGACTATCTTCTTGTCTCTACCAACAAAATGAAATTGAGGATGAAAATCTAGTTTCAAATTCTCCTTGAACTTAAAGTCTAAGGAATCCTACAATTGCTTGCAAACATCAAAAATCTTCTTATAAATAAAAGATTGAGCACAATTTTTCTTACAACAAATATTACTTAACATTCATAGAATGAAATATTATGAGATAACCTCATTAACTTAATTAGACCCACCCTTTGTAGGATTGCAAGATGATGACTATAGAATATGAATACTTACCAAATCTTTCAACTTGACAATCCAAGGCGATGAGAACATCATGGGTGTGACACTGACAATGATCTTGCAAAGAATATCCCTTTGTAATGTATATGTAAAATGGTCTATGCCCTCAATTGAGAACATCCACTAGAATGGAACCACATCCTCATCCACTAAGGTTGTAATTTGAACAACTACTTGATCTTCACTAAGCAATCTGTTAGTCCCAATGACCCCGACAACACAGTGACAAACACCTTTAGCTTTAGAGGATCCATTGTTAGTGGTTAGATAATGAACTTAATAATCTACTTTGCATAAGGAAGACTCCAACAATTAAGAAGATGAGCAAGAAAAATTAGAATATAAATATCAACATTGAAGAATTCAACAAACTAAAGAGTTTCATTAAATAGATTGCCACTAGCAACACCATGTGCCAAAACAATATCACCTAGTATCATCTTAATCAAGGACATACTATCATATTGAGGAGGCTACAAGGGAGGCTAAACACTAAGCCGAGTTCAAAAATTGAGCCCTTATAAATTGATGTTCTTGATCAAATTCTCTTAAAGTAATATAGGTTTTTCTCATTATTGTTTTTTTTTAATCTTTTTTTGTATAAAAATAAACCAAAATAAATAGATATAAAGAGAGAGAAAGAAAAAGACCAAAAGAGAGGAAGGTAAATAGAAAGGTAGAAGTCAGAGTGGAGAGAAATATGACTTTTCCTTTCTACACTTCCTATCCTACTTCTATTTGTTTTTTCTATGCTCTCCTATCTACCTTCACCTTCAACCCTAATGTTATCCCTCCTACTTCTACTTCCTTTCCTCACTTGTGTTTATGCTAGTTTCTATTTCTATTTCTTCCTACTCTATTTTCTTCTCTCACTTGTATTTATGCTAGTTCCCATTGAGCTCTAGTCCTAGAAACAAAAGTAAAACCCTCATCACTACCACCATCACCCTCGCCACTTATCAAACAAGACCAACACAAGAAGAGGACTTGAAGATAAAAGAAGGGAGCTTAGATAGGAAGAGATTAGGAAGATAGAGGGAGGAGAAAAATCCCAAAAATCCCCCTCGACCATTAAGGAAACATTAGAATAACCGATGCATAAGGGGGTAGGTTAAGGACGTTAGTGGTGATTAACCCATATTTAGGACCACACAACCAAGTTGGTAGTGCCTCAACCATCCCATTTAATGGGAAATAGGATGAAAGGAAAAGAAGAAAGGAAGGAGGTTAAGGGAAAGACGGGACCGGTTACTTGTAACACAAGACCACCACTAAACCAAGAAATCTTCCAACTAATTGGTTACGTTTTTGTAAGTTCCAATGGTGGATGAAGGAGGATTAGATGACTTAATCGCGGACCTCCAAGTCAGGGTAAGGAACTAAACTTTTCCTCTTTGTTTAAGCCCTTGTAGGTGTCAATTGTTAGCTAAGACCGAGAATGAGAGGCTAGTAGGATGTTAGTTAGGTCAAATTTGAAGAAGAAATCTTAGAGTAGGTATCGAGAGGTTTCCAAAAATATAAAACACATAGGTATTGGAGTCATAACAAAAAATATATAGGTGGATGAAGTTTGGGACAAGAAATGGATGGATCTTTGAAGGTTTCATCCATCCGAGTCAAGAATTAGTATTTAGATAGATCATATGAATTCAGATCCGTAGATCCAAGTTTGCACCAATTTAGAAATCCAAACCCCTAAAAAACCTTGGATGAAGTTTAGAGTGCCTCTTGGGCTGAAACTTCATTCACTTATAACTTCTCACAAGACTGTCCAAAATGGATGAGTCTTAGGTTTTTAGAAATGACATGAGATGGCCTTTCAGTTATAGAGATAGATTAGACATGTAGAAGCCTAGGCATAGACTCACTATAGCAGATGAAGTAGTATAGGAGGTAATCAATCTTGGTTCCACAGGGATTCCAATTAAAGGAGGTGAATGTAGAAATTCAGCAAAGATCTATTGCTTGAAAAGCACAATGAACCGACATTAGGCACCCACTAGGATAGAATTTCACCCCTAATACAAGAACTTGGTTGTATTTGCCTATTTACTAAGGGTGGATAAATAAGCGCCTACATAATTACATCTCCTTTTTGTTTTGTTTGAATAGGTAGTAACGAGAGGTTGTAGAAAGAGTGTGCTATAGAGTGTGTTGTTAGTTGTCCAACCACAACAAAAATGGTTGAACATTGTGTTTGATTTGAACGGAGTACTGTATTAGAGCATGGATCAAAAGTCCTATAAGAAAAAACAGCATTACATAGTCAAAGATAATACATTTTCCGATCAAATCCCTGCTCTCATTGGGACGAAGGCCATCTTTGTTTGCCCCAATGTCCGGGAACTTTTAAACGAGGTTTCAAGATTTTCAAATCACATCATAGTTTGGAGCTCAATGTTCAAGAAGACGGTGGAGCCCATCACTAGTTTCTATCCTAGAATTGCAAGGCTCCCTTCCACATCTTAGGTCAAGACAACTACAAGAGGGTAGAAATCTTTGAAAAAAAAATTCTTACTAAGATTGGGAGTCTATGGAAAAATCTACTTTTCAAAGTGCTTGAAGAGTATTGGTACTAGAGTCTCATGATCCAAAATCCTTTTAATTAATAAGGACAATACTATTCTCATTGATGATTCTCTGCAAAAGAGTGTCTTCAATGAGAATGAAATTTCATATTCCTTGAGAGTTGGAATCATGACATGCGTGGAGATAAAATCCTCTTGGATAGCTTCATTCCGTAGTTGAGATGACTCCACAAGGATTGTCCTCTTGTCCACCTTCGTAAGTTTGTAGATGGGAATCGTATTGGTGTGGCACCCTTGTCCGTTCAAATCAAACACAATGTTCAAATCATTTTGGAAGAGATGAGGATGTTCACCAAGGCATTTGAGTCTCAATTCATGTTACTGAGGATGAATCTAGTGATTGAATAAGAGAGATGTAGGAAGAAATAGACTTCTCCGTGTCACGGTCGATCATAGAACTCATTGTACATTGTGTGAATATAGATTTTTATGTAAATTTCATTCATATGTATTAGTAAAATTTTGAAATTTGATCTAGACCTTTGGCCTTTTCAGGGATACTATATTGTTCAATATATGTTTTTCGTTATCTTTAGATCGAGGATAATTTTTGAATTTGCCTATTATTTTTTAGTCAAGGATTGTTGTAAAAGAAGTCTATTATCTTTGGGTCAAGGATAATTGTGAAAGAAATTTCTTTTCTTTTTGTCGAGGATAATTGTGAAAAAAGTTTGTTATCTTTGGATCAAGGATAATTGTGAAAAAAGTTTGTTATCTTTGGATCAAGGATAATTGTGGAAAAATTATGTTCACTACCATTGCTTTAGGTTGGAGGATCCGTTCTACACTTGCTCTGACATAGGCAACCACTGGCAAGGAACTTGTCGTCTAGATCGAATGCATCACTTTCAATGAAGTCCGAGTCGATTGAAGGGAGCTTTGTGCCGTCCTCCTATTCTAAGCCTTACTTTCTAGGCTCGGCCACGGATACAATTTTGGTGGCCATCAACTTTTCAAAGGGAAATATAAAAGAAGGCATGGTGGATAGTCCACCTAGTTGGGGTCTAGTAAGGATCCCAGTTTTCTCACTGTCACCGATGAAGAGGACTGGTTCTACCTCAAGTCGATTGCGTTAACAGTCACCAACTCTATGAATCCTGAATACCCCGCACAAGAAATTGTATATAGATAACAAAGAATATTCTATAGATCCTCGTCTTGAGGATGGAATTTTGTTGCCGCCAATAATTGTTCATCACCCTATCCATAGCAATGACCTCAAAACAGATTCCAAAAGAGAGGGTTGTAAAAATAAGGTTCCTTTGGGTGCATGCAATGTACGTTAGATCTCATGCCTTGTAGAAATCTCTTCCTTCCAAAAGTCCAAATCCATAAATGACGGATTTTCACCTTCTTCTGTACCAATTTTCCACCGAACAACTCTTCGAGACTTTCGGCAGTCAAATTACACATAATCGACTCCAATTGCCGATCCGTACATAAGCACTATGAATAGATTGATACCATGGCCGCTTCCTTGGGGTTCTAGATTTCTTTCAATACCAAAATTCCGCGACTTAAACAAAAGCAAAGGAAAGAAGTCAAGGAATTAATGATGATGGAGATGTTCAGTACTTTCAGTAATGACAGTGGATTGCTCAAGCCTTCTCAATTTGAGGATATCTTTAGAGGATTGGCCAAGTTAAAAGCCTTGGAGGTAGCCAATGAGGCAACAAATAGCAATTTTTTTACCAAGAACGATAGTTAGCCGAGTGATTCTTGTTTATAAAGGTGTTTGCTTTGTAGAAGGATAATTATTATTAATAGAGTAGTCATTCATATACAATTTTTAGCAAAGGCAAGTGCTCCCTGTGCACATAGCCTCTACATTTTTATACTAAAACATTCAATCATTAGAATTATCAAAGTTAGATTTATCGGGATTTCATTTCTTAGGAAGTGAAGCATGTAGAGAAGTGAGATAAATTGACTCAAGTAAATTCATGTTCTTCAATGTAAAGTGACCCAATTTTATAAATGTCACATATTGTTAGACAACTCATGTGGAATTGCATTTTGCATATTCACATCTCTTAATTGTTTTGGTGTTGGATTGCTCTAAGCGTTCTAAAAATTTACCATACATTAAACTTAAAACTCATTCCTAATTTATAATGTCTTCATTAATTGGTGATAGAATTGCCTATTTTTATCTTAGCCTTCAACAACTTATCTTTGAAAAGAGGGGCCTTAAGTTCTCAAAATGACCATTTTGTCTCATTTTAATGAATATGGCCTTATATGTTTGCAGTTGCACATTGTTAACATTCACGTTTTTTCCTCATAAGTTGTTTTTTCTATATGCAAAGGGCTTGGATGCCAATATATGATGCTTGTTTATAGGGAGACAATGTGACATGAGCACTATGTTGCATCACTACAAGAAAATTGCATTGCAATCAATAAAAGCTACCTGACAGTTTTGTTGATTGCAACACAATTTTAAGAAAATTGTTAGCAAGCTTTTGTTGATTGCAATGTAGCTTTCTATTAGTGCATGCTATATTGATTTTCAATTCTTGAAAATAATGTAGTCTTCATGTTGTTGTCCTAAATATTGTTTTGTCATGGATACCAAGATAGTAATGATGGTGAGGGATTTGAACAAGAAATGGTTTTCATTGATGAACTATAGGTGCAGATAATCATAGAAGCACATAAATTTCAAGAAAATGCAAGAGACATGTATCATTTTCAAAAGCCCTTCATTTTGCACGTTCAAGTGGTATGTCATGTTTTCAAACACTACTAGAAACTTCAACTTTTTTGTTGATTTGGTTTTATTGATTTAGATAGAAATCAACAATGATCTTTTGATTTGGACAAAAAAATGTTGATTTTTGTCTAAATGAACATGACCAAATCAACAAAAAAAAACTAAATTTTCTAATAGTGATGCATCCAAAGACACTTCTTCCATTCAAACAAGTTGAGAATGCAGTCATTATTGTCTTATTTTCATTGGCTAAAGCTTTTAAAAAGGGATGTGCATTGCAATGGCCTTTCCTTCACATGTTCTTTTAGATTTCATAGATTCAATGAAGCACATATAAGGTATTAAATATTTAGTGCACTACAGAGAAGCACAAGTGTTATTCACTCCATCTTCATGATTGCAAAGTTTGTTTAATTTGGAATGGACTTCACTATCTTCATGTTAGACATTTATCCTCAATTTTGTAGGCTTGCGTGAATGTCCATAGATGTGGAGGCCATTGTGCATCTTCAAATGTTGTGGACACATATACAAAGCACCGTAGTTGAAGGTTGTGGGTGCTTATTTACCCACCCTTGGTAAATAGGCGAACACAACTAGGTTCTAGTTCTATGGTAAGTTCCTATTCTATTGGGTGTCTAACGTTGGTCCATTGTGCCTTCCAAGAAATGGATCTTCGCTAATATTTTATGTTTGTCCTTCTAAATGTGGCCCCTAGGAAAGTAGAGTTGGCTACTTCCTATGTTAATTGCTATGCTATGAGGTATTGGGCTAAAGGTTTGCTAAGCTTAACCTATCCTTTTAAAGTAAAAGATCATCTAACGCCATTTCTAAAAACCTACAACTTGCCGAATTTAGACACTTTGATAAAAAGCTATGGGTAGATGAAGTTTTGGTTGGTTAGCCCCCCAAACTTCATCCATGGTTTTCTAGAGGCTCCTACTTCCAAATGGTGTTGATTTTTGACCTATCGACCTGACCTCCTATGATCTAGCTAAGTGCAAAGTTTTGACTTGGATGGATGAGAATTTCCAAAGTTCATCCATTTTAGACTCTAAACTTCATCCCTCCATATTTTTTCGTCATAACTCCAATTCCTGTGTTTTATATGTTTTTGGAACCCTCTCACTATCTACTCTAAGATTACTCAATCAAACCTGACTTGACCTACGTCCTACTAGCTCCTAGCTCTTGGCCCTACTTAGTATTTGATGCCTAATGGATTAGTTTAGGGAGGAAAGTCGAAGGTCTTATTCTAGCATGGAGATCCATGAGTAAGTTGGTCAAGTCCCCCTCTTCTACCATTGCAAATTGCGAGGATGGTTCCAACCGTCGGTCAAGTATTTCTTGGCAACAATCTTTATAGTCACAAAAGAAGTGTCAGCCTTTCTTTTAGCTCCTCCTCTTTTCCTTCCGCCTCAACCCACGTGCCCCATTAGTTGAGGTAGTTGGATGTTCACCTACTTGTTTACGTAGCCCTAAATATGGGCTAACTATCATTTACGCCTCACTTCTTACACGTCAATTTGTCCTAATGGTGGAGAGAGATTCTTAGGATTTCTTCCTATCTTCCTCACTCTCCCTATCTAAGCCTTCTTCTCTCTTCACCTCTAGTTCATTGTGCTTGCTCCCATGGATTTTGTTGTTGAATGGTTAGAGAGAAGAGAAGGTGGTGATAGTTGTAGAGTGGAGGTGTAGATTAGCATAGAAAACAAGAGAGGGAGCTACCTCCACTCTACACTCCTTGAAAAACACCAACAACGGCTCGAATAGAAGCCAAAAGACACGGTTCAAAGGTTTTGGCCAAAAAGGGCCAAAATCTTCAAACAAAGTAAGACCAACGATCCCAAGTACAAGAAAATGGGTGTTTTGAGAGGAAGAAGGGTGCCATTTTATACTCTTCTAGGACACCCTTTTACTCCCTTTCTAACCTAGGTAACCCTATCATTCTATATTTTCATCCTAATCTTTTAGGATTTTCACCGCATTAGGGTTTTTACGTTAGTCCTAAACTCTAACTTTTGGAGTTTGACTCCAAATTGCAAATGGATTGCGCCATTGGCTTCAAAAGGCCATTTCTGCTCTACAAAACCTCCAACCTCTTGTTCCTCTCAAAAAAACTCATCAATAACCAGCGCCAACTGGAATCAATAAAAAGGTTAAAATCTAACTTTTGGAGGTTACCTTTTTTTACTAGGGCGAGTAGCTAAGGTTGTTGGGAGGGACCTAGGGAGTAAAAGAAGATCCCCTAATGACTTGGTTCCGACTTTGTGTGCTCCCAGGACACTGGTCAACTCTAGGAAAATCATGTCGTAATTGATAATTGGAGGAATGCCGGTGATTCGGTTGCCTTTCTGCTATCATAATACTTCGAAACTTGTGTGGGCGTGTTATTAATATAAAAGAAACTACTCTGATTTTTAGTGAGATTTTACCACAGCCTGGATAATTTACATGAATTTCCTTCCGTGGCCTTTAGCGGTTGACCGCTTGAAAAAAGATCTTTTGGACATCAGAAAAAATCGAGACTTTTGGAGGAACCTCTCATGGAATTCTCCAAGGCATGTGCCAAGTCTAGAGTCAGTCTTATACACGGTCGGTAGAAAGGTAAAAACCGACTCTCCTTGAATTACTGGTAGTCAAAGAATCTTCCACATGTGAAGGAATCTTAGCAAATCGATTTCATTGTTGACAACGTGACATGCTTTTGATCCTAAAACACCATCTAGTGGCCGTAGATTTCATTGTGTGGCCTGTCTTAAAAAAATGACACATGCATGCTAAAAATTAGGGTTACTAATATTTCGTCGATGGGATGGAAAAATTAGAAGATAGGAACTCTTTCTATCTCTCCTAGGACCAATTTAGTCAAGCATGGTCACCTGCACTGGATTTAGACTATTTCGGGTAAGTTCCCTACAAGCATGTTGATTTCCACTACTTTGTGGTTTTAACCTATATACAAGTGGGTTTTGGAGGTGTTCTAAAGGTAAAAGGCTATTTATGACCAAAAGTTATATTGACATGTGACATACCTATTTTGGTTTTACACTCTTTTGGAGGCTTTGTGTAATATTATGATTTTAAATGCAACAACCTAAAAATAAGAAAACTATGAGTCCCAAGTGACGAATTGGGGGCTCACAATCTATTTTCAAGTGAATAGAAGTGGAAAGATGAAGTGTATATAGGAAGTGCACCATCAATGCGATAATTATATACATTCCACAGTGTCATGTTGTATATTTATACAATATTTAAAATATTTATTTATTTAGTATTTTGAAGAGGTTCTAAAAATCTAGAGAAGAAACTTCAAGATGACATGTCGAGTGGGTTCAAGCTGACACTTGTTGCCATTATAACAATTGTTAAAAGGACAAAAACCTTTGACAAATTTCAATAGTCTAGAGTGCTCTTTCCAAGTTTATAAAATCTATACTTAGTTTTAAAGTTCAACTTTGCAATGTCGAACTAGAGGATTTTTATGGAGTAGCAAGATTTAGAGGCAAGTTCAGAAGCAGAATTAGAGCTTTTCTTGTTACAATTGCCAAGTCAACCACTTTAGCCGGCAATTTCTTCACCATTGCCATACTATCCACAAGATGAAGTTGAACCTTCTCATCTGCTAAAGAAACCTCATGTAGAGCAACGTTGACATGAAAATCTCGATAGAAACGCTCGTACTTTAGTGATTCTACTTCAAGTAGGATGTGTTGAGCGGGGGCACCCAAGATGTGACATTTGAGTCAAGTTACGAGGGCCTAAACAAAGACCAGTATTTTTGTATGATGAGGCCAGACAGAAAAGGCACTAGCCATCAACGTTGGTTAAAAGGGCTAGTGAATCCTTTAACAAAAGCCGAATGTGCAGATTACATGGCAAACACTATTAAGTGCATCCATGTTCAATTTCGTTAAAATGGCGGTATTTCATAAGCCATTTTAATGGAATATCTTCTACAAATTAGAATAAGTGTGCCGCAATAGGGTCATACACTTGCCAATTTTATGCTTAGCACATTCAAATCACTCCTAGTTCATGTATTTCCACTCCCCTCGGAAAGTCTTTCCATTGTTTTCATTCTTTTAGTGGTTTCATTTTGTGCCATTTTAATGGAATACCGCCATTTTAACAAAATTGACCATATCTTCAAGTTCTTGTAGATGGAGTAGTGTTCTTTTTTTACTTCACTTTTTACCTCCGTTTAATTTGAATTGTAGTTTTTTTGCTAGTTTAAAATTTTATGTTGGATTCTTTTTGTATTAGAAGTTAAATGATAGAAAAATAGAAGTATTTTGCCTACTAGTTTAGATCTTTGGGGTTCAATGGTTTTAGAAAAGATTAGGACCTTACCTTTGGTTGTTTCCTAAAATCAACAAGGGGGTAAGGAGGCCCATGTGTGGTATCTTAGGGTGATTCTTCCTACCCTCCTACCCTAGGGGTCTAAAAGGTAGGTCAACATCTTCTACCTTGTTTTGAGGGTGTTTGTGTGGAGAAAAAACTGTTGTGTTGGGAGTTCAAAACTGTTGTATTGAGTTAGATTTTGAGAGAAAATAGTTTGTGATGTTAGCTCTCTATAAAGCTATCACACTTGAGATTTGAAGAGATATGAAAAGAGTTATGGAGTTCGAAGGGAGGAGGGGTCTGTTGCCTTTTAAAAGAGAAGGTCGAGACTTTGCTTGTTCATAACTTTTAAACAGTATCTTAAATCAATTTGAAATTTGAAAAAAAGTTAGATTGTAAATTTAACTTTATAAAAAGCTATTATACTTGATATTTGAGCAAAAATTGAAGAAGATATAGGATTTTGAGATAGAAGAGGTCTGTTGCTTTCAAAAGAGAAGGCCGAGACTTTGCTTGTCTATATCTTTTGGACAGTATATTAGTTTAATTTGAAAATTTGAGAGGTGTTAGATTATCTCATTACCTTTCCAAGTTGCTATTGAAATTAGCATTTGGAGGTTGGAGCCATTTTTAGCAGTAAATCAAAGAACGCAGCTAGATTAGAGTTTAGTTTTAAGTTCAATTCTACATTTGTTAAAGACTTCAAGGTTTGAAGAGTTGAAAATATGAAGACATGAAGAATCGTGTATTGTGGCTTGTGACTTGTTATTCCTAGCCAATTTTGGAGGCTCATTGTCTTTATTTTGTTCCTAACCAGTTTAGGAGGCTTGTTAATTTTCATTTTTGTATTGTAAACTTTGTTGCGGGCTATGTGTTGATTCAATTTAGTCCCGTATTGTGTTTGTGGCGATGAAGTGGGATTGATCACCCACATGGTCGTTCTTTTATGACATTTCTATTGGTGAGGCTCGCTTGCTAGTCACCGTGGGTTTGAATGTAGGAGCCAATTTTTCGGACGGTCATCTCATAGTTTGACCGTCCCATTATCCGTCCAAGGCCGTGGGATCTTATCATCTACCTTTACCCAGATCCTTATAGAGTCACTACAAAATAGGTCAACAGATAGGAGTATGAAGATTGAAGACTAAAGATTAGAAGATTTGATTGAACTCCATCAAAAAACTGTTCTAAGTCGTAGCCAGAATTCTCGTGATTTTCCAAAGCAAACTCTCTCAACTCGACAATGGGTACTTTGATCATTCCATACGTAGAACTTTGTGAGAGACATTGTAGTTATGAACGTGACAAATGTTAGCATTGTAGTAGTGTGGACAATAATGGTAGTTTCACTAGAAGAAAACTATGTCGTAGTCAACAAAACCACATCAGATTGGTTTTGTTGACTACCTTGTTGAAAACGAAGTGAAAACACAAAATCTGCGTTTTTCTGTGTTTTCAACAGCGCAGTCAACAAAACCAATTTGATGTGGTTTTGTTGACTGCGACATAGTTTTCTTCTAGTGTTTCCATTATAGAGGCCTGTAGAACAAAGTGTCTCAAATCAAATGTTCTACAAATTGAAAATATTAGTAAAAAACAAACTCTAGTGTCTTTCATTCAAGAAAAATTTTGATACCGTTGCTAGAAGCGTATTGACAACACTTGTTGATTATATATTTTGCATTAAAAGAGGTCATGCAGAACTTCCACATTTAATGTCTGCGGAGGTTACTTATATGCTACACAATATGTTCTCTACAATGTAAAAAATTACATCAAGGACTTTGCTAAAAGCATGCTTCATTGTGTGCTCAATTAGACATTGACAATGCACTGAGCGTCACTTGCAAAGATGTGTCTGTTCTCACAAAAAGCAAAGAGCATCAAATTGTACATTGATGGTGACAGTGTCTATTGTGATAAAGGCATAAAATGTTGTCACTTTTGTTACCAAAAACATTTGATTCCACACAACAATAGAGTCAAAAATGTATTCTATGACATGTACATGTAACCATTGACAAGAAAGTGTCATCATTGACATGTACTAGTACATGTTCTCATAGACATGTATGTGTTCATCGACATGTTCCTTGACATGCATACGTCCAGAGGAACACAATCATGTTGCATAAAACATACACAAACACAAGGACTTACCCAAGAAGCCCTTGCCTAGCATTTTCCATGCACATTCCAAGTCAACATGTCAAATTGCCACGTCATGGTCAACGCGCTACCAACGTGGAAGTCAATTTTTCACCAATCTCGTTTAAAAAAAGCTTCAAACCACAGCCCTCCTGAAATTTGTTGACGTATAAGCCACATGCATAGTTTTTGAACATTGCAAAGGGCCATGTTCATCATGTATTTTCTTCAAACATGCAGCCATCATACCTTGTTTTTTCAGATGTTGGACCATTTTGGGGAACATCAGTTATGATGAATTTTAGGTGACATTAGAGTTGATAAGTCCTTTCACTAGAAGAAAACTACATTTCATCCAGCTAATGTTTTTTGAAAACTGCGTTTTTTGCAACACAGTTTGTAGAAAACTATATTGCAAAAAACGTAGTTTTCAAAAAAATCAATTGGCTTCTATTGGTTTAAATGCAGTTTTCTTCTAATGTTTGTTTGAGAAAACGTAAGCCCATGTCTTTTAAAACACCACACAAAACGCAATTTTCTTATAGTGACCATACTCAGCAATGTACTGCAGTTGTTCCTTGCTAGATAGGTTGGATGATACTAGTAAACTTGCAATATCTTTGCAACAATCTACAATGAGATGGCTAGTGCCACTATGCCAAGTCCGGAAATTGGCAAGCTCGGTGTATGGTTTATCGATGAAAGATAGCTGTCAATGTTCAGTCAACCAAATAAGAAGAGACCCCCATCGTACAACAACGGTGGTAGCACTAGAAGAAAACCAGAAGAAACTGCGTTTTACTTCACAGAAATTGCATTGTACTCAACAAAAAAGTATCGTCTAGATTTTGTTGAGGTCTCCCTTCGTAACACATAATTTTGCACTTTAATACAAAATTCTGTGTTTTACTTGTCAGAAATTTGAATTTTACTTGTCAAATTCTTTGTTGAACTGTTGGAACGCAAAATTTTGCATTACAAAGGGAGAACTCAACAAAATCCAGATGATACTTTTATGTTGAGTATAACGCAGTTTTTGTGAAGTAAAACGCAGTTTCTTCTGGTTTTCTTCTAGTGTAGACAGTATCAAAGGTTGATATGTAGTAGTTCTAAAAGCTTTTTGTACGTAGTGTATGAAGGATATCCGACTTCAAAACAAGCTTTTACAGGCTCGTTTTCGAACCTCTATATGGCTAATATAACCTTCCAATAGAAGGCAACTAGTAATCTCGTCTTCTGTCACTCCAAATGCTCCAAATACGGTGGCATAGGCAATGGAGTGTGTCGTTTTGGATTCTGCAAATATTGTCGAGCCAACTACTCTCAATATTTGAAAAAAATTCCTTGTCAAGTAGGGCCAAGCAACACGACTTCCAATAGTAGAACCTCATTGCTTTCATCTTCGCTATTACCTTCTTCGTCTTTGAGATAGAATTTGCGTAGCCAACTTCACCAGCTTTCCAACCAAACCTCAAAGGCAAAAGGTTTCTTAGTGTAATCGGCTAGTGGTCCTATAATTTTGTATATTTTTATTAGAAGAAAATCCAAATAAAATAACCTTGTCAAAATAACTTGACATTGAGTTTCTTACCCTAGTTGCCTTCTCCCAGCAGACACCATTATGTGGCTATTGAGATTACTATGTCAAGCGTTTTTAATTTGTCAAAGCCTAGATAGTAAACTAATTAGTAATTAGTCACTCCTGGCAAACACACCACTATGTGCGCGCTTTATTCCCACCCTTAGAATAAAGTGTACACAATCAGGTTCTTACTACTTTATCGTTGAATCCTAGTGGGTGTCTAATCCTACGTGTAATTCTCTTACACCTTCCAAGCGATGAATCTTGTTTTTTTTTTTTCTAATTGATTCACTTATAATTGCTTATTCAGAATAAACCATGCATTAGTGTGTACAACTAATTTTGGCTATAACAGTCAAAACTAAGGTATGCTAATTGTTAGTTAAGCAAAAAAATGAATTAGATTAAGTTAAAGATCTTGTTTTTCTCTTTTGCAAAATGATGAAGAAATCCAAATTTAACCTAATTTCATAGCGGATAATGGCAAATGAAGTTTGACTTCCAAACTAATCTTTAACCCCTAAAGGACCAAGTGTCTCTTCAGGGGACAAATGGATTTTGAGCAAGTACCTATGGGCTGAATTTTTGTCCTGATTTTTTGAAACTTTTTTTGAAGATAGAAAAACTGATTACCTTTGTGAGAATATAATTTTTTTTCCAATCGGTGTTTGGGAACAAAAGTTATGCCCATATAGCTCAAAACAAGGGAGACCGGGCAGCAAAAAAAATTTGCAAAAATTTGAATTTAAATTTTCTTTTTTTCCCTCATAGAGTATATATATATTTTCTATCTGGAAAGCTTTGATTCATTTCATTTGGATTTTTTATGAGAAAGTTATGGACAATCTTGTTTTTCGGGCAATTAGAGCATCTTCTTGAAAAAAACCCTTATAGGATTCAATTTTGAATGCAATTCTGAATACAATCTCACCGTGGGAATTAGTGCATTTTAATTCTATCTTAGATATATTAATAAAATAGATTTTCATTCAATCTCATATCTACTTCTATTCTACAATTTTTTTAAGAATGAAAATTAAGTTTTTTTGAAAATCTTTTTTTTCCCTATACTCTCAACTCAATTCTCCACTATAATGATTTAAAGCTCAAAACCCTGTAGTGCAAAAAATTTAAGTTAAAAATGTGCTGAAAAACTTGTTTTTTTCACATTAGATGTTTTCTGGGGGGTGGGGAGGGCCATTTCGGGCCTGTTCCCAACCCTGATCCCCCCAGCAGTTTCGGGGAATAGCCGTTCCCGAGCCGTTTCCGATAGAAAATTTTGGAAAAAAAAAAAAAAAAAAAAAATTACATTCTTGAAATGAGAAAAAAAACAGAAAAAAAATCATCTTTTCTTTTTGAAAAAAAGAAATTAAAATTTGCCGATGTGGCAGTCGCTCGACCACATCAACAGGCAGTTCCCAAGGCTTGATAACTCGCGGCCCTCCACAATGTTGGAAACCCATCTAATGCTTTAAACACAAATATCTTGTAATCTGTACGGTGAAAAGTTCTGAATTTTTTTTCATACATTCCCATACTAGTAAGGTGTCAGATCCTATGGTTAGATGTGGTAAAAAACAATTTTCAAAATTTTTACTCTTTGCTGTAGAAATGGCAGGTTTGAGTGTTTTTTGACAGAAAAAGGCCTTTGTCCTTTAGGGGTTAAAATTTCATCTATCAATTGCAAGCGTTTTAACTATTGAAATTGAATGTGGTTTTTTCAATTATTTTCTATTTTTTATGTTCTACTTTAAAAAAAATTGACTTGATTTGGTCAACTTTAATTGATTTTCATTCAAATGGTTCCTACTTTTGGCTAAAACTTCATTCTACTCTAATTCTTTCTATATTTGTTCAGTTTTTTAGGTAAAATTAGTTTTGAAATTCCAAGAATATTTCCTTAAAGATTCTATTCCTAACTTATCCCTTGGTTATCTTTTGACCCAATTGATAAATTCTTAACCATTTTTTACTACATTGGAATTTTATCTTTTAAAGTTTAGTTCTAGTTTTTTTTAAATGTAGAAAAATATACTTTTGACCTTCTTGGTAAATTTTATTTACAAAGGAATTTTGACTGTTGTCCGATTTATCAAAATTCTTTGGTAATTATTTTTTACCTTCCAATTTCAAAATTACTTTTATCTTTTATTTTTTACCTCCTATTTTGACTCTAGATTCTAAGATTCCTTACATATTCTCTAAAAGATTCCTTTTGGTAACTTTCTACTATTTCCTCTATTTTTGCTACTACTTTTCATCTAAAGGTAAATTTTGGCAATTTTCTTTAATGGATGTGATAAAAATCTTTTTAAACTACTATGGTAATTTTCTAACTACTTTTGAAGTTACTCCTTGATTTTCCAAATGACTATGGGGTTAATTTTAATTCTAACTTGTAATTCAAAAGTCAAATTCTAATCTAATATTTTTGGTAAAATGCAAGAAAATTGGCTAATCAATTACTGACCTCAGCGTTGATCCCATCTTCGTTGAGCACTGCCACAATGTCATTGAGTACATGGTCCAACTCCATCTTCAATAATTTGATACTTTGTTGCTGTTGTAGAAACTCCTAAATGAATTTGGAGAAAGTCTGAGCTCTTTTCTTCAATTGATTTTCTTTTCTTTTTCCTTACAGTTATATATATATATATATATATATATATATATATATATATATATATATATATATTTTTTTTTTTTTTTTTTTTTTAATTTAAAAAAAATTTAAAAAAAATTTAGATATTTTGTGAGAATAAAATCCTATCAAATCTAATGCTTAATTTTTGGCTAAATTGCTTGGAATCAAACAAAACTTTAAGACAAAACATATTTGACTTCTACTAACTGAATACTCCCTCTGTCACACTAAAAACGTCCAAATCAAGCAAAATTTTATTCCACTAAAAAGCCCCGTTTCTTGATTTTAACTGTTGAGTAAGTGTTTTCCGTAGTGAACAACCTCGTAGGGACAAGTGAAACAATCTAGGAGCATTCCTTTGGCCTAACAAGCTTGGTCTTGTCTATATAAGACACCTTATACAAATTGCTTCCTCAGATAGTAGTGATGACGATGCATTTAGTCACCACTTCATTTTATAAAAATTTGTTCATAAAGTGGGCTAGGTTTTTTTATTGCACATGTTTAGGTTGATAAACACATTTCTGGAATCCTCTTGTTGCCACCAACCTTTAAATCATCTAAAATGATAGAGCTGGCAGCATTTACAAATTATGCTCAAATATCGTACTTTCTACATGGATTTTAGGTGCCTAAACAACACCACCTAAGCAAGAGATTTTGCATAGATTTAATAGAAGGCTTACTTGTTCTTGAATACACATGTAGTACTAGCACTATGACTGAAAATATAGTTAATCCCTCAAAAAGAAGAATTTTGGAGGTTTTTAGTGGGACAAAGGGAGTAACTAATTCCAGAATCTTCCCAAAGGTCAACTATTCTTCTATTTCATTTTTTCTTCTTGTCCTATAAGCAAAATCCAACCTTGTTTGATGGAATATCATTCCCTAAGGAGTAGTGCACGTGCAAATTGAAACTCTTTCTTCTCTTCCAAGTACTAATGACAACTTCTTTGTTACGGTCTTGTTTTGCGAATATCAAAATGATCTAGACCCTTGGGTGTATTATTATGTGCGTTATGGGATGACGTGCAGCGCCTATCAGCCATTTTGGCCTTATCACAAATCCTACTGGCTCCATTCTCGAGGTTCTGTGAATTACGAGGACCTTCAAAGTGCACCCTGAAGCTAGTATCGGGGATTTGAGGACGAATATTTAACGCAAGCCGAATGTAGGCGATCCAGCATCCAATGGAGGAAACCCTGTTGCATGCTGGGTGTACTCAGTGCAAAGAGTAGCCTTGTTTGAATGAATTTTAGTGCTCAACGAGTGGAACAACAATCTGTTTGACTTGGCTGTCAGTAGCAATCTTTTTCTTGTTTTTTTGAAAGTATGTAGTAACTTTTTTGGACTCTGCAGATATTGAACCTGGCTAATTAGTGGTCGATTCCTCTACCACCAGTAGATGCAGAGCTAACTATTCTAGCATTGGCACTGCCTGCAGAATTGAGTTTTCGAACAAGTGAAAGAAATTTAGACATCATGCTGGAAACAGGGGAATGGTGTCTTGACCGACTCTTTGAGGAGTATCTACAGCGGCAGCGTGAGACCTGATGGATCAACAACATTGGAGCATATCTCTCCGATGAGACCCGGTCCGTAAGAGAGCATCTGTTATTCCTGTAATCATTAGGCTTGCCATTCAGGGCACTAGTCAAATGCCTAGGAATCAGTCACTGCAAGCGTCTTGTAAGGTTCATGTGGACCTAGTACGCATCTATTACGAGGATTGAGAATTAGTTGGTGAGTTACATAGAAAAGCCTTCAAGAATTCAATACATTTGCTGATCAAGTCACAAGGTAACTTTTTCATGTTTATCAGGCTGAGATGCGCCGATACCTTTCTTGTAACTGGGTCCCATGTTACAGGAACTGAAAGTACACTCTTTTTAAGGGAAACTCAAACTTGCTGACAACCTAAAGTTCCAAGAGAGTTACTGTACTGCCTATGTTGCAGAAGAATTCAAGGGTATATGTCTGCGTTAAGGGTATATCCCGGGTTCATCCTCGTTTGGAATTGATTAAAATAAACCGTTTGCTTCCATCTAAAGTTTTACGTCCATAGCAGTAAGGTCGATCTACAAGTTCGGGAGGCGAAGTGCATCTGCAACGGCACATGTCCAACTGCAGTATAATCACGACTCCGGATGGACAAAGGTGTTTATACTCCAACAAGGACACTTGACTTTCCAAATTCATAGCTGACAAGGTACGAGCATGTTATGCAATAAATTACCTTCCATTGTATCCCAGTGGTTGCTTGCATTTTCAGGAATTGACATGCTGGAACTTTGTAAGGTAACCACACCTAATTGTAAAGCCTAAATCCAACATTTCAAAATCATTCGCAACCGTTACATATTGATTTTCAGAATTGTCAGTCATCTCGCTCAACAGTAGAAGTTATGTCGATTTCGATCATCTACCAATACAGCATCCCCCCCTTTAACTTTTGCATAAGGTATCCAAAGAATGCATTCTTCGGTGCGTTATAATCCTCTTCGATTAGCTAAAAAGAATATTAAAAACCTGGTTATGCTAAACATGCTTAGAGCTTAAAATTTCGCACATGAGTTGGCATACCTCAGCGAAATTAGTACTGTAGCGAGTAACAGGAGTTAAGGATAAGCGGGAACCGTGCTTGACATTCTTGCGAATTGGCTGTCCTTTAATAAGATGGAGGAATTGAAAGCGCAGTTTTTATAGCAGATTCGTCTCCGCACGTCAAGGAAAAGACTTGGATTTTCAGTACAGAAAATGAATTAACGGGGTTTGAGTTCGTTGAGCAGGAAATTCCTTCCGACTTACTCTGTGGCCAGTAATTAATAGAAAGCGCACGAACCTCGAGGAGGACGGCGAATCTAATATTAATTCCCGAATATTTGAAAATGCGGGCTGAATCTCCTCATTGTCTTACCTCGTTTGCACGTAGCAGTTGCTTGTCCCGCTCGTCCACTCCGGCACCTTCCCTGCCAGCCAGCCAGCCAGGAAGGCCCCACAAAAGAACTGAAGCAGCCGCAACGACGGTGGGGTCCTGTTTATATTCTTGCTTAATGACTTCTTGCCAAGCTTGCCACGGGGATTGGTACGCAGGAAGGGAGAGTCTACTGAAAGTCTTAGCTCAAATCCCACTCTCTGAGATCTGCCGTGGCGCACCTCTCAGGTTGGTAGTTAACTACCCAAAGTGCTATGATGGACGTACGTAAGAATAAAAAAAACAAGCGATGTGCAAGGGAGTGAAATTTCGCAAGTTTTGTCGTGCAAGTTACTGCATTTGGGTTAACTTTTCTTTTCCTGCTTTTTGTTCGACATGCAAACGGCAGTTGTTTCAGCTTCAGTGGATAGAATGGAACGAATTCTGAAAGCTTGGTTGTTCTGATCTGGAGTGTGGCCCAATGCATTCTTATCATAATAACCTTAATAGGACTGTCATGGAAACCAAACCTCTCATAGCAATGTTAGTACGGGGAGAACCGGGCAGCTAGTGTACGATGAAGAAAAAACGGTTGACAATGGGAATCATAGGTTGCAGAACTGAGTAAGAAAATGAAAATAAGGATTTCATCTGATTTAATGACAATTGGACACATTTCTAGCTAATGGAGGGGAAGAGGTTAGGTTTACAACTGGGTATCTTGAGGGTATCACTAATCTCAGCCATATGTATTGCAATATCCTAAGTTTAAGTTAAGGTTTGAGCCATATCTTGTTGACAATGTAGATGTTGACGGTGAAGTTTATGATCTTCCTAATGCCTAAAAGTTTTTGTATGTGAATGTAAGTTTGTGTACCTAGGTACCCCTTCCAACATACTAAAAATCCTTTCATTTTAGGACCTGGCGTGCATTGGCAAGGTGAATCAATCCGTAACCATCAAATGGTTGGTGGCTTGCCAAGTTCAAATCTTGCCAAGGATCTTGTAATGTTATACTTGAAATTTAGGATTTCAATCAAATAGAAATGTTAACGTTAGGATTTGAAAGCGAAAAATCAAATGAAAGAGCTCTGAAAGCTTTGGACTCAGGCAGGCAGGCACTGGGCTCTTCTTCCTAGCCAGTTCATCCAACACATGGGCCGAGTCAAGTTTTGGAAAAGGGGAGTGGTACTCGTTAACGCTGTCTCAGATGCACAATAGTGTGCAGTACCTGGAGATCCCAATCAGAGGAAAAAGTTGTCTGGATTTAGTCGTAACTGCCAACCTAGCTTTGACGCTGGAAGTCTGAGAACAAACAGTTTGCATGGCTTGGGCTGTTTCATCTGGGCATTACTGGCACGTAACTTGAGGTTCACAGCAGACGGAGCAGAAGGCTCTGTGTCTGCAAACTGAAGAAGGCAAGGTGGAAGAACTTACTTTTGGCCAATATAACCCTGAAATGCCCAAAGCCTTTTGGGGAGCTTCTTGGAATTTACTCGACATTGAACCAAAAAAACAGCATTCTAATCAAAGTTTTATAAATTAAAAAATGGAATTGTGACCGTACAAATTCAAACTAGACATGGTAGAGATAAAATGGGAAAATAAAATGCAACAATATCACTTCTAGATTCAAAGAAATTGGAATTGTGACCATACAAATTCAAACTAGACATGGTAGGGATAACATGGGAAAATAAAATGCAAAAATATCACATGTAGATTGAAAGATTATAATGTTTGATCACAAGGGGGTGAATTAGACATGGTAGAGAGAACATGGGAAAAGAAAACACATTAGTGTCACTTATGGATTGAAAGATTATAATGTTTGATCATGAAAGGGTGGACCGTGAGGGGAGAGGGGGGGGAAGTGATTTGAATTCTTTCAATTCTCTTTCACATGTCAAATCTAAAAAATTGGTCACCAAAAAAACATGAGGTCAACAATATCATTATGGATTGAAAGATTATAATGTTGGATCATGAAGGTGTTGGAAGTGATTTGAAGTCTTTTAATCCTCTTTTCACAAGTCAAATTTAAATAAATTGGTCTCAAAAAATATGAGGTTAAATGGCATAGCATACAAATCCCCAATCAATTTATGGCTTCCCAAAATCTACTCTACAATTTTTTTTAAATGAATTTCTAAATAATGGAAATTTTTCTCCAAGATCAAGCATGTCTTTGAGACCCATTTCCAAGAGCCCTTCACCAACTAAAAAAGTCAAAGATTTGAAATGGACACCCTTGCACAAATCTTGAATAGAAAAATCATAATCATTTTCAAAATTGGATTTTTATGCTAAAACTCAACTTCAAAAAGAATTTTTCAAAAATACAAACTATTAAAAATAGTAATTTGGTTAGGTTTAAATAACTTCCAAGTATTGTCAACATCTAAATTTGGTGCCTCAAACATTTAGGAGATAATCCTGGAAATACACGAGCTTCCATGACCAAGATAGTTACCAAAATACTCTAATTATTGAACTAGCAGGTGGATTCTTTGTATCTACAATTACCAATGAACTCATCCAATAGACCATTTAGATTTGCATGGTACTTATAGGATAAAAAAGTAATGACAAGTAATTACCTTACCATAAGCTTGAATTTTTGCTCTTGTAATTCCCCCCCCAAGAATTCTATCCTTCAAAAACTAGCTTCCCACAACAAGATATGTTGTTCTAGATGTTGTTACATATATATATGAGGGATTTCAAAAAAATTAAAATTATGGTTTGGGTATATCAAGGGAATGATTTAGAAGAGATCTTCAACAAGTCTAAGTTGTCATGTACTAGGTCTTTGGGTGGACTCTTTCTATGAATCCACTATTGCATGGTCAAAGGGGCTATTTTGAAAATCTTGGAAATTCATTCAATATTGAACATTAAGGTTTACGACCAATTTCTATTTACTTTGTGGATGAATTATATTCAATCTCCACAAGGTTTTTTTTTTTTTGCATAATCTCAACAATTGTTGAAGGTAATCCTACTAGGGGGAATATTGTTAAATTATGCAACATCAAGCACATAGAAAAAATGGTAGCAAATATTTATGTCAAAGTACTAGAATGTGGCACATGATGGCGTTTGCATCAAATCCTATAAATTTAGAGCATAGTTGTGTGTACATCTTTTCACTGTCATGTACAATCCTAAGTTAAATGTTCATGACACATTAAAAGATGTCATACCTATACAACAAACACACTACATATAATGTCAATCAATAGCACAATGGCTAATTTCAATCATCTTTATAAATTTATTCCATCACTAGATGTACCTTATATTAGAAGAAATATAATCTTGAGTTTGCTCATACAAAATAAATCATATCCTTGCTAAGTTGGTCAAAATTTGGCCAATAAAGTAGACCTAACATATTTGATTGTTGTCATAATATTGGAATTTTTTAAAATAATTCATAACTCATATAAGTAGTATCCAATAAGATGTATTTTAGTGCGTTGAAAATCCTCTTGGAAAGGGAAATAAGGTTTGCATGTTAAGTAAATAGGTTTATCGTATTATTATTTTATATTATTTATATAAAAACAATAATCATAAGCCAAACTAAAGTTTATAGAAATTAACCGCCATGTAATTGTGACACAACTTTTGACATTTAAGTTTGACTACATAGTTTGATATTATGCTCACATTCTTTCAAATTAAAGAGGCTTTTCATATTTTACTCACTCAAAACTTACTAATGTATAACAAAGCAATTTTTCTGGAGGCCAATATTCAAAAAAAATTGCCATCCATTAATGAAATTTTCAACTTCTATTGAGGGGCCTGGAGTGCCTGGATAGGGTAGGGATAAATATCACTCTACAGTTGGTTATGGTGGCCACCCCATGCTCTGTCGTCTATATATGCCTAATGTCCTTAAATTTGGAGTTAAGTTTTGAAATTGGCATGTCTTTGAAAGACGAGGATTCACTATAAGAAACCCATGTTTTAGGTGATGTTTTGTAATTTTTTTAAACCGATTTTAGGTGACGTCCACTGCAACAAGCCCATGTTTTTATGTCAACAATACATCCAATATAACATCAATGTTGACATAAAAACATGGGCTTGTTGCAATGGACGTCACCTAAAATCGGTTTAAAAAAAATTACAAAACATCACCTAAAACATGGGTTTCTTCTAGTGATTGTCACCTTTGCAAATTTAAAGTTGAAGGAAAGTGGATGGTGAGGATTAACAACTAGAAGAAATGAACCAGGAGATTTTGATAAAGAGAAGATGCAACTAGGGCTCTTGGAAAAACCAACTAGTGTCAATCTCCTTCAACAAAGTGGAGGCAAATGACCACGGCAACTCCAAAAACTTTCCAAACCCTGTACCAAAGCCAAGTCACCTTACCTTGTGAAGAAGATTAAGGTAGGCTACTCTAATGTCACCTATGCTTTCAAAGCAATCATGACATAGGAGTACATTTTGTTTTCGTGAATGCACCAATAGTGTACATTTAGGAGGTGGACGCTTTTAATCAACTTCAAAAATTTGTAACTAATTCCACTAAGATTCAAAAAATATGAAACAACTTGGGTTAGATGTCAATTCTTCCCACAAAAATTTATTGGAAATTGTTTCAACGAGTTTATTGGAAATTGTTTCAACGAGTACAGTATATTGAAAATTGTTTGAATGAGTTTAGCTTTTTTCCGAAAAGGCAATCAGCTCTTAAAAGGTCGCTTTTAAGAGCAGACTACCTTAGATACTTTTCCATGCATGCACCCCCCTCCCAAATGCCTACCAATTTAACTTACCTGAATGCTAAATATTGATTGCTAGAATCCGGAACTGGGATTTTCCTTCAAATTTAGAGAGGCTGAAGGGGAGAAAAGCCTACGTTAGAAAGGGAGATGCTCGGAAGCTAGGCCAATTTCCAGACTTTTCATTGGCTCATTGCTTCTTCTTCCCATGTGAAGAATCAGCAAAAGTGGATTTGGACAGCGTCTCAATTTAGTTCTAAGCTTAATGGGGGTTGTCATTACTAACAGCCCAGAGCTAGATATTTGAATGAATGAGTGAGAGAAAAAGTTAACACGCTAGCCAGGGGACTCTGATTTATCGTATTATTAGTGAGGGTGCAAATTTAGTGTAACTGAGATTTTTAATTTAGTTTTAAAATTATACCCTAAATACCCTAATTATGGATCTCCCATTTGTTCCAAAAAATTATGCCCTGAAATACGACCAGTGCATTTTAGCACGACTCTTCTGAAAAGTGGAATCTCGTGTCCCTCGAGCTCACACATATTTGTGAAACACAAAATTCGAGAGATCAAATTTTTATTCACAAAGTAGGCAAATTACAACTAGCTAGACTAAGGTGATATCTACAAGAGTGTCCTTTAAATCTTATAATTATGCAAAAGTTATAGAGGGCAAAGTTCTAAAGATACATATTAAAAAATTCCATGCCCAAATGTCAATGTCCTCCTACTAGCTAGACATTTATAAATGAACATTTTGCTTACTATCTAGATTTTTAGAACTTCTTATTTGGATACACTTTGAATCATCAATGATGTTATTGTAATTCAAAGTGCTTTGAAGTTCTTATTTGGATGATGAACTAAGTACTTCAAGGCAATGCTTTATCCAAATAATATCTTCTTCATCCAAATCAATGTTTTAATTCTTCAAAAACAACCTTCATTTATGAATAATATGGTGAAATTGAGGTATTAAATGATATGTATTTGACAATCAATATATAAGCCCCAAACATGCAAAAATTAGAAAAAAGGTTAAGATTAACTTTCTCAACACCCATACGGGATCACTCAATTACATCTATGTCTTACTTTTAACTTCTACAGGACCAAGTGACCATTCAATGTACACAAGAGATCTTGGGTAGTTACACTTGAAGTCAATTTGGTTTGGATGTTCACAAATTTTGATTCAAGGTGTGATCATATACCTCCTCAGTATAAATATAATTATTTTTTGATCATGTGCTTGGATCAAAAGTTAGGCTGCTTTAAACTTTTCAAATAGCTTAGGTAACTTTGGGCAACATGTGCAAAACTCCTTTGATTCTAAAATTTGGTAGATATGTAATTTACATGATACAAGATGTAGATGTCCAAAAAAATAACCTTGTGTAGTGTCAAAATCCCACTCTAAAGTTTGTTGGCCTTGTGAAGAAAGGTTTGGGGAAAAAAATCTACCTTCAAATGTTATAATCTTTCAATTCATGCACCCAAATTTTCTAAAAAAAATTCCACAAATTCTCATAATAAACTTGCCACTTATAGCATAGATCCAAAAACCAAACAACAACCGTTCCAAATACCAAACAATAACTACACAATTCAACTACCAAATTCAATTATGATAGGAACAAAATTCATATTATTGCCCAATGATTGCACACTATGCGGCAATGGATTGCAAGGAATTTTAAACTAAATTTCAACTTCATTGCCTTCAAATTGCAATAAAAATTATAGGAAGAAATCTTTTTGCAATTTGTTTTTGAAGGTGAATCTTAACATGAGTAAACTTGCCACTTCAAGGTGGATCTTAACATTTAATAATCATGACATCAAATCTCTATATTTATGTGGAGAAGGATTTGAATTTTGTATGTATAGTGATTGGTAGGTCTACTCTAGTCTAGTACAAACTTGTACAATTGAATTTTGAAAAGAAAAGTATTTTATTTTTTCTCTCACTGCCCTAACAAGTGGCAGTTTTTCACAATTTCTGCCCCCAAAATGTTCCTTCGTCAACACTTTTTTTGTTTGTTTGTTAGTTTTTTGAAACCAATGAAACAGAATTTCATTGCAAGGAGTGATCGTCAACACTGTTGCAAAACCACGAAGATGAGGCCGAAATTTACGTAATAATGATTGACAGGCGGGGATCCAGAGGGGAACTAAGTTGAAGCCTTGGGAGCTCGTGCTGCGAAGACCCGGCCAGTTGATCGAACTCAAAACTTCATGAGCTTGTATTTTGTATTTTAGTTTGCTTGTTTGTTCACTCACTTGCCAAGCCCAGGCCGTTTGCGGCTGGGTTCTTCTACTCATTCTTCTTGGAGTAAATTAAGGTACCTTTACTTGTGTCAAAAGAAAAAAAAACTAAAACCTCATGAGCTTGCTCTATCGTAACTTATAGATACTGAACAAATATCCCCCCGACCCCTTCAGTAGCCAGTTTGCAGGCTCTCAAGGCACTTCTTCAATGCAAAACAACAGTAGCAAAGTGCCCTGAGTGTCCCAACAGTCCGCTGCTTTTATTAAGTATTCTCTTGCCTCAATTGTTCATCGTTTTCGTTACGAATCTGCAATGAACAATCTGAGAGAATTCTCCTGTGACAGCTTCTTATTACACTGCAAGGTGACTGATTGGCAAGTTCCCCATGGGTGCAGGAGGTCCTTCGTACCACCAATTGATGGGCCCATTCTATCCACATGGATCGTTGTCAGGCTCTGCCTGCCTGTGCAGCGATCGCAAGAGGATTATTATTTATCTTTCCACATGCATACTGCTTTAAAACGTTCTGCTGCTGCTGCATGTGAAATCAACTACAAATTAATTAATCCACAATACGCTCAACCCAACCACGCCCCTTTTCAGCGGCCACGACTGACTCGTTCAATATGGGAGAAGTCCAACAACGGCGCTGAAATCCCAACGACATTCAAATCAGTCGTGGCGTGAGACTCAGTAAGTGCGAATCCCAACGAACAGACAGCGACACCACGAATTCAATGTGTTTACGAGAGGCCAGAAATGGTGTTATAATGTACGAATTTGAGTTTCAGCAGGGACTAAATAATGTTTTCATTTCATAAGTGGAAGCAATCCACGCGACAGATTCCAACAGCGGCGCTGACACCGCAACAGTACTACAATTAGTCAGTAGTTGCATGAATCGGGAGAGACCAGCACACATCCTCACCAAGCGAACTCTCAAGCCACACAGCAACATGTACAGAATTCACAATGCAAGAGGGACCCAAAATTGAGTTCCACCAGGGACGAATTACTCTTTTATTTCATCAAGTGGAGACATGTTCACACAACTAGTAGGCTAGATTGGAAACCAGAAGAGAGAGTAGTCCTACAACTAACTCCGACAACGCCTTGTTGGTGCATGTGCTTCCTTCCCATCCACTTAGCTCAGGAGTGATATACAATTGACACGGGCTGCGCCAAGGAGCGCTACGCCCGTGTCACAAGGGTAGGTGGGCTGCGTAGAGGATAAGTGCCGGGTAAAGCACTCATCACACCCTACGGAGCCATGGGTGACATCTGAGGCTGCCGGGGCACCCGTTGGTGCTTAACACCCCGTTAACAAGGCGCCACCCGGCATGCCCCGCGCGCCCTCCCCCCACCCTTGCCTTCGTTCTCAGCTCAGGAAGGATAACGCCCGCTCGGCATCTAGCACGCCGCAGTCACAACGACGGTGCCAGCACGGACGGGGGAAACACACACCCACTCCCCAAACTCCTGCCAAGGAGGGCGCCGAATCCACAAGCCGAGATCGGAGGGCGTCATTGCTGGAGCCTAACTTGCCAGATTGAGCCTCACTCCCCTTGCAACGAGCTTGGTGTCGATGGCCGGATCACAACCACTGCACACCAGTCACACGGGAGTCAGTTTCAGTCAACCTTGGCAAGGACTGTTGAAAGGACTACAAGACCTGATAAGTCTGGAAGATGATGGATAGACAGACAGTCTACGTGAGTGATGCACACCATCAGTTTCAGCCGACCTCGGTAAGTACTGCTGTATGGACGGCAAACCCTGATAAGTCTATAAGATGATGAACAGACATACAGAAGTGAGTGATGCACACCACTCACACGGGAATCAGTTTCAGTCGACCATGCTACTGCTGAATGTACTACCAAACCTGATTTAGGCTGCGAGATGATAAATAGACAGCCAGAAAGTGACTCATGCTCTTGCGCACACTCAAACTGAATGGACTCTCCGCTTTGCAGCACCGACACAAACAGGCGGATGAGTGGGCAATCTACTGACAATCTAGGCATTCTTTGGTTTTGTGAAGCTAGCGATTGGGGACAGCTAGATCAAATAGGTAGTACCACGACAAACTGAGGAATTAAGCGTTGCAACGGGGACCCTACAAATTCAAAGGTAGTACCGACACTGAGTGCACAAGGATGAGGAATTGCCTGGGGGATTCAAACGACAGAGAGGATTGTATACGAGGACTTACCAGTTGAAGCGGTACCGATGGAGGAAATGAGCCGAAGAAGATTCTCACTAACTGCGGAGCCGTGGCTGGCTGGCTGGCCCGGAGGTCTCGTTCCACTGGGGCAGATTGAGAATCTACAGGGAAGCGGCTGGAGGTAGCAGCGCGCAGATTGAAAGATTGACAGAAGAGAGTGACCACTGTGGACGACGAAAACGAAGTCCCTGATTCGATATCAGTCGATGCCGATGATGTTGCTGCTTACGGAAGCATAACAATCCACGCTTCCCCTTGGAAACATACCACGATGGAAAGACAGATGGATGGATGGATGGGTGGTTGTTCGCCAACAAACTTTTAAGACCGGGTGTTGGTTGACATTGTGGAGAGAGAGCACATTTGAAGAGTTGATGAGTGAGCACAGCTGCGAGAGAGAAACGCTACAAACCCCGGGGTAGATAAAGAGAGAGAGAGAAAACGATTGGAAAATCAGTCAATCACACTCTCGGCCACTGATTTCTCCTCCTCACCAATCTGGGTTGCCAGGAAAATCAGAAGATTAACCAATCTCCCCCTGAAGTCGGGTGTGATCACGCGCGACACAAACCACAACCTCCAAAACAAAAAACGATCTCACAACAAGGATCAGAGTCACCGAACAAGCTTTACACAGTGAGATCGAGCGCTCCCGATCGCAGTGAGCAGAATACTATCACAACAAAACTCTATAAACTAACCTACTCAGCAACAACTCCCAAACGGTTTCACCTTGGAAACCCAAACAAATGCGGCAAACCCTGATCAAATGCAGCAAAGTCAGTCGAACACTCGCGTAGTCTCAACCCTACCAACTGATCACTCTCACTCTTCACTAACCCAAACTAAATTCCCCAAACAAAAACACACCAACTGTTACCACTAAAAACACCAACTTCTACAGAGAGCAACACCACTCGAAGCCCACCAACTAAAGGCTAGGATCCCAAGAGACTTGCTACCCACGACACTTGTGAGAACACAGCCCAGAGAGCGATGCGATGCCGCATCGCCATAGTGATCGAGCCAGCCACAGACAGAAGCTAGAGAAGCACGCTGAACCTCACTTGAAGGCCTTGAGGAGGAGGAGGACCATACTTCCAAGCCGTAGTCGTTTCAAGTGTGAGAGCCCCAGCAAGACGATGGCAGTTTAATAGTGAAGGGGGCAGCCAGGTCCGTCGAGGTTTGACTTCGCGGAGAGCGCAGAAGCAGTAACTTATAACGTGGGCGGTTATTTTCAACCTCAGGAGTTGGCTGGCAAGGGGAAGAAGTCCGGGGCTCTGTGATTATTATAATTAAAGTACTTACCGCGAGTGGGGGGAGGGTTGCAGAGGGGGACTAAGTTTACACACCGGCCACCGCCACTCCCATGATGCCGGCCTGCTCTTAATGGGGGGCCGCTAATTTTATCCTTCACTCATCACTGTTTGCCTGCGGTGCAGGCTTGGTTGGGGTGTAAATGTGTAGAAATAATATTAACTTCCGTGTTGCAGCAGTAGAAGTGCAGAACAAAGCTTACGTTTTCGCAACTTTCTCCCCCACTGACCCACTCTCGACGGCTGGTGCTGCTGCTGCTGGACTGTGCACTTGTGCAGGCAGACGTGAGCCTGCCTGCACATGATTGTTGACGCAAACCAAGAGAGTCTCTCAATAGCTCTCTGCCCTGCGCCCCTGCCCTGCTGTTGTCCCTGCTCCGGCGGTAGCACTACTGAAACTGCTGATGCTCACTGCTGCTGCTGCTGCTGGCTGCCACTCACTGTTCCCAGTTCAGTTCCCTGCTCATCAGCAACCTTGGAAGTAGCAACAACTTATCAAATTCTCAGGCTTGAATCACTGGCGCCACTCAGGAAACCGGCATTACTACTGTATCCCTTGCATAGGAGCCTGGAAACTACCGTTAAGTTACTGATGACGGCCTGACTGTATCTTCATTCATGGGGTTCAGGAACCAACCATGCCTGCTTGTTTTACATCCATAACTACGTGGTATAAACTTATTTATCACCGGGTTCATCACTTCTTCATTGGCCGCAGGAAACGAGCATTCCTGTATAAGTTCTCACATTCGTGCCTTCTTCATGATATAACCTATTTCATAACTTTTGCACTGGGAGAGAAAACAACCAATAACCCATAAGCTTACTGCCTCTCACATTCATGGGTTACAGTGGAAAAAACACCATTCCTGTGTTATAAAAGGTATGCTATCACTGTGTTAGAGAGTGTTGTTACTGAGGGTTTTAGGAACGAATTTACACCTACTTTTGAACTAGGCTCACATTGCAAACATCACCCCTACACCAAGTGTGAACATACCCTTTGTTCACATTAATTTTTGTTATAACTTGAATTTCACAACTTTTCCATAGGCTCCAAGAGTGTAGGTTTGATTGATCCTTGAGTGCTTGAGCCTTTCCAAGTGTCTTTGTCTTGCGGAAAAAAAAGGCATGGACTTATAGTTATCCCAAACCTACTTATTAGTATGCACACTAGTTTTGAGTGTGAAACTGCGTAGGAGTTGTGAGATTATAATAAGAGAAATGTATATATCCTATTTTTAGTATACTATCCCTTGTCACAATGTTTGAGAAATTTGCATATAAGAGTTCTTTGGGATTGGAAGTGATATGAACAACTATAAATTGTGTCAGCACACTAAGTTCAAATGCACTTCTCAAAACCTTAAGTTCAAATGAAGAGCTATCAAACTCATTACACAATCCCCTTGCAATTGTTGAAATGTAGTTTTTTTTATAAGTAGAATCGCAAGTAGCTTCAAATCAACATTTGCATGTTTAAATTTTCAATGGTCAAAATTATAAAAACACTATACTCTTTCCATTTTCAAAGCAAATGGGTATGTATAATTTTTAGGTCTCAAATCAAGTGAAATATATGCCTTCATGACCTCTTGAAAATCAAATATTGTTTTTTTAAGTAAAAAAATAAAAGTTTATAATAATTGACCTTCGATACTACCTATAAAAAAATTTAGAATGTTCAAAGGAATTTAATTGCACACACAAACAATCTGAAATCTTTGAGTGACCATATGTGGGCACTCATGCAATTAGGGGTTAATCTAGCTAAGGAACTGAGGCATATTTTCAACAAAAATTGTAAAAAAAAATGTCACTTTTAGAATAGTAAGAAAAAAATTAAGAAAAAAGGATTGAAATTTTTTTTTTTCAAAATTTAACCATACAAATTTGTACCTAATTACTATAAGAATGTGTGGAAATAAAATTCAGAAATTCTATTAACATAGATTCAAAGATTTTTATGTTTGAAGTAAGAAGAAAAAGTTTTTTTCCAACCTTTCCCGACAAGGCCAATAGACTTTTAACTCCTCCTAGAATGAGATTTTTACACTACACTTGGTTATTTTATGGGACACTTGCATCTTGTATCATATAAGTTACTTACCTATCTAATTTCAAAATATAGGAGGAGTTTTGCACATGTTGCTTGAAGCTTCCTAAGCTAACAAAAAAGTTAAAGATAATATAACTTTTGATCTAAGCACATGATAGGAGAAAAAAATGATATTCCCATTAAAGGATACATGTTTACATCTTTGTTAAAATTTTATAAACATCTAACTAAAATTGACTTCTTAGAAATCTACTTAGAGATTTCTTGCATACATTGAATAGACATTTGGTCCTTTAGGAGTTAACCCCTAATAACCCAAGACGAATGTACTTTCAAAATTGGCCAAAATTGGCCTCAAGTCCTCTCTTTGTACTATATTTTGCATCCCCAATGTTGTCTATTTGTTTTTTAGTTTTGTTCTTGTTTGTTTTGTTGTGGTTTTTGCAGTCCTTTGCCAAGCCACTTGTGGCTAGTAGGTATATATATTTTCCTATGCAATGAAATTTTGTTTCATTTGTTTTTAAAAAAATGGGTCCAAATTGCAAAGAAATTGAGCAATTTCTTTTCTCATTTTTTTTCTTAAGACTTGATAGAATATAACCGTAGGATATTGTAGATTTTATTTTTTAGAGTGAGCACCTCAAATAACTCAGATTATTTGACCACACAATTTAGTAGATATTTAAGTTTGAAGTTTTATTTGGGTCAATGGAAAAACAGTGTGGTGCACTTTGAGGGAGCATATCTTAGTGAGAATATTTTGAAATGATGACCTTTTGTGCTTAATAAAAGACAAGGAAGTTGAAAATGCCCATCTAAAATTTTACAACATTCTGGTCATTTTGCAAATTTTAGTATAGCTTGCAATGCATGGTAGTCAATGAAATGAGAGTCGCGTTTGTAAGAGAAACATGAATGGCACACTTGTCCTTTCCTTGAGTCCTTGGATCTAACCTTTTTGAGGTGGTAACAATAGTATTGGTTGGTTGACTTTTCAGTCCATGTCCAAATTGAACCAAAAAACATGAGCTGTAAACTACATTGTAAGGTAGAAGGTCCAAAAACCAACCATCTAAGCCCTAGAACTGAATTTTAGGCAGGTGAAACTTCTCAAAATATTTATCAGTGAATTTTCCTTCAAAGACAAGAGGATTTGGCATCTAACCCAAGTTGTTTCGTATATTTTGGATCATTTTTTAATTAGTAATGAAAATTTGAAGTTGAACTACCCTAGGGCTCCAAAACCGCCCACCCCTGAAATGTACATTATTGGTACATCAGTAAAGGCTATGAAAAAACAGCATGTACAAACTGTGTACATTTATTGGGTGGGTGGTTCTAAATGCCCAAATTGTTCTCGAGCCTTCTACCTTACCACTCAACTTTTGAAAATTCCACAAGGTTGAATTTAACTCGGAATTTAATGAAACTATCTCTATTAAATTCATAACATAGTCTATTTTTTAGAAATAGATTTCTATACACAAAAATCTAAATTTGAGAATGAGGAGCTCAATAAAAGGAAGAGCAACCAAAAAATGATCATTTGGGTCATTAGGGGTTAATCCCTAAATGCCCAAGGCACTCAATTTGGATGTTGACAATACTTTGAAGTTAAATAAAATATAACCAAGTTGCTACTTTTAGTAGTTTATATTTTTGAAAAATTCTCTTTGAAGTCTAATTTTAGCATCAAAAGTCCAATTTTGAAAATGATTGATTGTGTTTTTTCTATTTAAGATTTTGTGCAAGGGTGTCCATTGCAATCTCAACTTTTTGTAGTGTTGAAGACTTTAGGAAATGGGTCTCAAATACACTAGATCTTGGAGAAAAAATTATATTATAAATTAATTCAAAAAATTGTAAAGTAGATTTCGAAAAGCCGTAAATTGATTGGGGTTATGCATGTTAGGCCCTTTATCCAAGACAAATATTTTTGGTGACCACCTTTTAGATTTAACATGTGTAAAGAGGATTGAAAGACTTCAACGCACTTTTGCAATTTTAACACCCTCGTGATCAAACATTATAATCTTTCAATCCATAAGTGATATTGTTGTATTTTCTTTTTCTATATGATCTCTAACATGTCTAGTTGGAATTTTGATGGATATAGTTTTAAAAACTGATACAACTTATCATAATTTTGGCTTTTTGTTCTATTTAGAGCAAATTCCTAGAAGCTCAAAAAAAGCCTTGGGCATTTAGGGGTTACCCCCTAAATGCCCAAGGCACCAAAATGTGGTGTCAAAGAAACTTTGAAGTTAAATAAAACCTTACCAAATTTCTATTTTTGAAAGGATCATTTTGAAGTTAGTTTTAGCATCAATAATGATTTTGATAATGAATGATTACGATTTTTCTATTCAAGATTTAGTGCAAGGATATCCATTGCAACCTTGACTTTCCGTAGTGTTGAGGACTCTCGGAAATGAGCCTCAAATACACTAGAACTTGGAGAAAAAATCACACTAGGAATTCATTTAAAAAAATTGTAGAGTATATTTTCAAAAGCCATAAATTGATTGGAGTTATGCTTGTTAAGCCCTTCAACCTCATATTTTTTTGGTGAACAAATTTTTAGATTTGACATGCAAAATGAGAGTTCAAAGATTTTCATAGTTTTAACACCCTCTTGATTAAACATTATAATCTTTCAATCCTTAAATGATATCGTTATGTTTTCTTTTCCTGTGTGATTTCTAACATGTTTTGTTTGAATTTGTAAGGTTACAATTCAAAAAAACATTGATTCAACTTATTGAAAAACATTGATTTTTTGTTCAATTTAAAGCAAATTCCAAGAGGCTCAAAACAGGCCTTGGGCATTTTAGGGGTTAAGCAGGAAGGCAGATCCATTGCGTCATAGCAAGACAAACAAGTGTGTCATCCTCGATGGGCTCCCTCTGGAAGCCTTGCAACTTGTGAGGGGACCTCCGAAGTCCAAGGAAGTGTAGTTTTCATTGTTTTTAGTGTTTTTATCAATTCAAATTTAGTATAACCTCGATGTAAGCTCTGTCATTACTATCACACCTTGATTTGGGCAATGTTCTTGGACAAGACACTATCCTATAACATAGCATGTCTGGGTTGGGGTTGGTTTCCCAAATATTTAAGCAAAATCTGAAGCATGTCTAAGTTTGATAATTACAAAATTATGATGGTTTTTAGCTCTTTGTGAAATTTGAAACGCTAGAGTTATCATTTTATCCCAATATTTTAATAACAATAAAATGACATTTCATACAATTTGAATTTCAAAGTTGAACCATTTTGGTACACACAAGTTGAAATAGACATAACCACCTAACGGGATGAAAATATCTTACATTTTGGAGGTGGCCTACAAGTTTTCTTCCAATCTCTCCTAATCATTTGATTCCTTCACCATCTTTTTAACTCCTATTTATAAATCATTTGAATTGCTCTACAAAGCCTATACTTAGTTTCAATCATGGTCTTCCAAGTGCATCAAGAAGTTGATGATGTCACCCAAAATCTTGAAATTGACTTTCATAGTAATAGCTTTGTCCCATATTACTTCTTATTGCCCTTATTATATTTTATATTATTGAAATTTAAAAATAAACTGTAGGGTTATTCAAATAATAAATAATTTTATTATTTTGCTCTTCCATGTGTATTGAACCATATCTTGTATACACACACAATTTTTTTGTCAAGCTATTTCAAATTAAAGGAAGTTGCTAATTTTATTCATTTCATTGGTGTATAATACAATAATTTCTCATTTTTAAACATTAAAAATAGCATGTGTTGTTCACAAAATATACTAAACATCCAAAATTGTAACCTTGGTTTCCTATTGACTCTATAAAAATACAAAAATCAATCAAAAATCAAAGCACTTCTTAGACATATGACGTGAAAATGGGTAGATATCATGTCGCAAGAGATTCACTTCACACATTTACATACATTATATATTTTATTTTATGTAAAAACATCATATGTCATATTGCGTACATATTATATCTCATTCTTATATATTATATTGTTTATCAACTTTACACATATTGTATATTTGTATATTTGTAAATCTAAATTGTCCCATTTTGTCTAAAGAGGCTATTAAAACCTCACATCCATTGCATTAAAAAATCAAAAACCTTTGCATGAGGTGAAATAGCCATAGTGAGTAAAAAACAATATGGATACGTGCAAGAAGTTGTTTGGATGTGTAGATGCAAGTGGGTCTCTATTAAGGGAATTAATCAACTTTGATACTCTTAGAAGAGTGTTGAAGAAGGAAGGATTCATTAACCCTTTAACGATGGGGGGGCCAAATATCCAAAAGTGTAAAGGGGTATTATAAAATGTAACTTTGAATAGTAATTAAATGGTGACTTTCAACAAAAGTTTAAAAACTAGATTCAAATATCATATGGTCATATGGTTGCATCTACTAATATTCTAACCAGTATTTATCAATAATGTTTTAAATCAATGATTGAAAATCTTTTGAAAAACTCATTGCAGGTTGAATACTTGTAATTTGACAATAATTTATTTTTCTTAAAGTGAAAATGTTAAACTTTAATTACAATGATTCTTTAAGATGTTTATGCTTATTTATAGAAGTCTTTTGTGAAGGATCAAGTTTTGAAATGGAAAAGTAACTAATGTGACTATATTAATTCCTTTTGGCCATTACAATACAAATCCAAAAAACATCACTTGAGAGTGTAGAAAAGTGAGTGAATTTTTTTCCATGTAAATTAACTACATGGCTACATATATTCAAACCCCTTTTGTCAATCCTATTTTCCCCCTTTTTTGCCTTCATTCTATAGGAAGTCTATGAAAATGAATTCCCTACCCAATGGCCGCTAAGGTCAGTCAAATAATGAATTAAAAGTTAGGAAATGTGATTTGACAAATATCTAAAACCGGAATATTCTTTTCCTATACAAAACGAACAATTTTGAAAAGAAAAGAAAGTCTCAAAAATCAATACTAACATCCATACCTTAAGTGAGGTTGTTTGTTTTGTTTGTTACAGTGAGATCTTTGAAACTATGCATCCTTCAATCGTGTTCTTGGTATCATTGGAAAGCTTTCTACAAGGAGGTGCATGGGCTTTGTTTTGTGGTGTTCCAACCTAAGATGTAAAAGTTATTGAGTTTCAAGAAAATCATGAATTAAAAATATATAGAAATTTATTTTTATTTTTATTTTGACTATGGCAGCGGCACAAGGCACACTACTCTATACTGATTTTGAAATGAGTGTGATTGCCGACCTTGACCACATGATGGTAAGGATATTGTTTTCATTTCGTTAGGATGACAAAGAATGAAGTTTGATGCCATCGTCGAGTTTGCAATTGGGAGCGGATCGCTTTTGGGCTATTCTAACTTACCTTTATCGATCTCTGGCATGCATTGAGAGATGACTAGCCCAAGTTATCATAAAAAGCTCCAAGTTCTTCACTAGAAAAAGAAAGAAAAAGTGGACCCCTATTGGGGTTGAACTCAAGGGGATAGAGATGACGAGCAAGCCTTGCAGTGTCTGCATGTGTCACATTGAAATGTAGGGATTGGTGCAAGGCCAACATTTGCTGGGGGCTTGAAGGCATTGTTGGCCATGAAAGCTGGTATAAGGTGAACCAGCAGCATTACCGCCACCTTCTGAATTCTGCCCAGATCATGTACCCTACGGGTACATTTCATAAGGGAAAATGTACATTATATGTACATGAGGACAGAATTGAGAAGGTGGCGGTTATGGGCTACATGGAATAGTGGAATTAGGTTGGCCCTCACTGATTTCTCGATATTCTACACTATATAAATATGTACTTTATTTTAGAAGGATGCGATAACGAGGAAACCGTGTGTGTTGCATGGGTTGGTGCACTAATTTATGGTCCAAATCTAGAGTGTTACATGTGCCTCCATGTGGACAAGTAGTGAGTCATGAGGTAACTTCTCGGGGTAAGGCAACCCAATTTCACTATTTATTAGTGTAGCTTACCTTACCTAATGAGAACCAATACTCTAAAATATTGTAGCTTTTTGCTTCCTATAGCAATTTGGGCAACTTTCTGCCCAATAATTATTTAATAGTGCAAAAAATAGTTAGACAACTCCAAAAATAATATGCTTAAATAGGACAATTTTGAAGTATAATTAAAATAAGTTAGGCATTCATTTGAATTGTTGTTATAATTTTGTATGGTTGTTGCTACTTTCATCTAAGGCATCTACATTGACTGAAATCCTTGTCTTGACCTCCAAACTCTAAACTCTCTATTTTTTGTGTCAAGGTTTTGTTAGGTGTTAGGATTTCTTGAATGTAAGAGGTGTGTTTAGTTTGTGAGAGATTGTGCTTTAGAATGGTCAAAATGGTAAGGCAAAAAACTTTGCAATGTATGTTTATGGTTATTGACAAAGAATAAATGCTAGGTTGTATAGAGTTGAATTTCTATGAATTAGGTAATCCTTATATATATAATTTTAGAGGAGGGCAAACTAGATTAGTAATTTCCCAAAAGAATAAGCACCTTTTTAATTATTTGTTTATTTGACAAAGTTGCTAGAAAGCTACAGTAGATGTGTAGAGAGTTAGATGCCTAATGCTACACTTCACCCTGAATCATTCATGAAACAACATTTCACTACCTAGAGTGCAACCCAAGAAAGAATTAAAAAGAAGTCCTTGAAGTGGGACTTGTTGCTTGCTCAAAATTTGTTTGGTTAGGCCATGCAAAAGTGAACAATAAATAGTGTTTTGACTTTGCAGCCTAAAAGTAGTGTTAGGTGATTGCAAGAAACTCTTCTCTTATTTTTTGTTCCCTTGGCCTTGGAAAGGTGTTTTTTGCTCATAACTTTTGTATTGTACGTCAATTTTGTATGAAATTTGAATTGAAGTTACATATGATAGTTGTAGATATTGAGTAATTTTTTAAATTATAAAAAAATTGTTTTACTATTTTTAAATAGTCTCTAATTGGATGTCTACTTTGACCATTTTGAGGGGTTTTAGTTATATTTTTGATCCAAAAATGCAAATTTGAAGCTCAAAATTGGTCTACTCAGGCTTCTACTAAGGTTTTGAGACTTTAAACAAATAACAAACTATTCACCTTCTACATATGTCCAAAGTGCACTCCCTTTGTGAAAGTCCAAATAATACAGTTTGTTTTTTCCAAAGATGGAAATGGTTGAGAAGGAAGACCTTAAAGTTAGAAAAAAAATCATTTTATTTTATTTTTTAAAATTTTACTATTATTTTCTAAAAATCAAACATCAAAGTGTACATTTTTTTGGTATTTTCTATTGTCCTTTCTTGTGTATAACTTTTAGAAATAAAAATTTCTAGGTCTAAATTTTGAAAGACATTTTATTTTCAATGCTTTACAAATTATTTTTATTCTATTCTATTGAAAAAAATCTATTCCAAAAATAAATAAAACTGACTAAAAAGGTTGCTTTGAGCCAAAAACGGCAGGTGTTTCTTACAAAGCCATATATTTGTAGCAGAGCGTTTAATAGGTTGAAACATTCCAAAAAATGAGAAAAACACTCTTTTGTCAACTATTCTTTCAAAACCAAACCCCAAGGCTTGGCTTGTTGTTTAAGGGGTAATGTTGAGTGTCATACCCATAATTTATATATGTACCTATAAGTGACACTATTTACAATTGAGCATAATTGCTATTAACCCCTAAAGGACCGGACTGTGTTTTTTGGCTATATAGAAATTTTGGGCAGGTACTTACAATAGAGATTTTCATATTTGGGACTGAAATTTTAATAGAATGTGGGGGGGAGGAAGATCTTTCATATGCACCAAATTTCAAGACATTCGGAAATACGAGTCAAAAGTTATAGCCTAATATGTTACGTTTTTTTGTAACTGGGCAGTTCGGGCAGATAAAAAGAATCACTTTTTTCAGAAACAAAAATTTGGAATTGATTTTCTAGAGTTTTATATACACAAAAAGCTTTGAATCATTCCATTTTGATCAATGAGTCAAAAGTTATGAGGATTTTTTGTTTGCTGGCAATTTTGGATTTCCTACTCTAAAATAAACTTTGAAATCCTTGATCTTATCCAATTTTCAATATTTTTGGACAAAAATAAAATCTCAGGATGTAGATACATTATTACAACATTTCAACCATTGGGATTGGAAATTTTCAATTTCATATTTCAATTGTAAATAATTTAGTATTTTTAATCATTCTCTACTACTACCTACTTACTATTTTTTTCCTATATGTTGTACTATTCCAAATGATCTGAAATTTTTCAAGCATGTGGACAACTTGTCTAGGAAAACAAATCCAAAGAAGCACCACCATTTAGGTCATTTTTTCATAGAAATGTGGACTTTTGAAGTGCAGCTGCCCTGCTTTTCGCAAGGTAAAAAAATGATTTTAGTTAATTTGAATGCTTATATCTTGCAATCCACCCGGTGGAAATGTCTGAAATTTTTACCACATGTTTTTTATACTATATAATACAAGATCCTACGGTTAGATATGTCAAAAAAAGTTTTAATTTTAATTTTAATTTTGGTACTTGTACTAGAAATGACAGTTTTGGAGCATTTTTGGTGAAAGTATAGTGATGGTCCTTTAAGGGTTAATAAATAAAATTTCATTAGATCTTATGCGCAATTGAAAGAGCAATCCAATACACTTTAGTATGCATTATTTGGTCAATGTCTAAATAAGTTATGAATTTTCAATGTACTATTTCTTGGTGTACCAAAATCTAACACCAAGCTTTCATAGACTCTCATGTTTTGATTTATACATCTTAAGTAGTCAATATTTAGATTTTTGTATTTATTTTTGATGCCTAGAAAATGAATCATGTTATTAAAAAAAATTAGTGGATCTTAGTAGTAATTGAAAGAGGAATTTAGATTATCTTAAAATCTAATTTCAAAAAATCATGAAGTGATAATTATAGGTGTATTATAAAACAATCACTAGAAGAAAAACACGTCCGGCACAACCAACTACTATGCAACTAGTGCCCTATGCAACTGTCATGCAACTAGTTTCCTCTCTATTTGCACCAAATCTAATGTAGTTGTTTTGTGTCATTGTTTTACAACATTCATTCATTGTTTTAGTTGCAAAGTAGTCATTCTGTAGTTGCAAAAAAAGACTAGGAAACAACTAGTGTCCTATGCAACTATTATGCAACTGTAAAATGACCATAGTTGTTTCCTAGTTGTACGCTAGTTGTTTCTTAGTTGCACTCTAGTTGTTTCCTAGTTGCTTTCAAAGTTCATTCCCATTTGTGTTATATCAATTGACCCATATCAATTGTAAAGAGTACCATTAGATTGATCATATAAGACTTGTAAGTTGTTATAGTCTTATGTAATGAATTCTTTTGATAGAATTCTAAGATTTCTATAATTTGTGGGTTTCTACAATTTGTAGATTTTGTATATAAGAATTTAAAAAATAATTAAAATTCAAGAAATTTTATAATCTAGGAAATTGAATTTTGAAATCTAGGAAGAAGGTAGATCTGAAATTTTGAAATCTAAGAAGAGGGTAGATTTGAAATTTTGAAATCTAGAAAAAGGTAGATTTGAAATTCAAAAATCTAAGAAAAAGGTAGTTCTGAAATTCAAAAATCTAGAAAGGAGGTAGATCTGAAAATTTGAAATCTACAAATCATTGAGATTTATATTTTAAAATTTACAAATCTACAAGTTGCACACAAGGATGAAGTTCTTTGTATGGTGTCGGATGACAAAAAACCTTGCAACTAGACTGCAACTAATGCGACTTGTCCACTGCAACTATGGACTCTACATTGTCACCTAGTTGCAAACGTCCTATGCAACTACAAAATGAGTTGCATATTGTAGTTGCAAAACCCCTCATTTTCTTCTAGTGAATTGTAAGCTCGAGGAATAAACTTTTGAGACAATAATATCTAGGGGTCAATTTTGCAACAAAGTCACTTATGCATCTAGTTACCTCATAGTACATCTCAATAAATGTTTTTTTTATGATAAGTGTTACTTAGTTGTTGTGGAATATTACAATTCAAAAAATTTGACACTCTTTTATTTGGCACATTTTCGCACGTGTCAATTATAACTTACCTTCTTCAAAAATATATCACTCTAAAGAAGGTATGTTATAACATTTAGCACTTGAAAGCAAGTATAAATTCTATTAGATTTAAATTTATTTGTATTTTTATGTTTTACATTGAATTTTACAAAGACTTACCTTTTCAATTTCATAGACTTACTTCCTCAATTTCAAGATGCTATTGGATTTATAAAATATAGTATTTACATTTTAGTATAGTGAAGAGTATTAAGTGATGCAATTAGATAAAAATAAATAAAATGTCATAGGAGGTGTAAAAGTGTCTATATTGAGATAAAATGTTTTGGTTATGAAATAGTTGACATGTATTGGTATAGATTTCTAGCAATGTTTTTCATTTTAGATGAAGCTTTTGGATAACCATTGAAGTGATATTGAACTCAATTGAACCAAAATGGGATTAGAAGATACAAGAATAATTCCCTTGTTATATTGGAAAGCTATATGGTTTTGCTTTTGACCATTTACAACACAACATTATTTATTTGATATATACTTATCTAAAAGAAAGAATCATATTGTTTTTCAATTTATTTTTCTACTATACTTTATTTTAAATAATTTGATGGATCTAACTATGTGCATTGATCAAAATTACAACAAGGGATATATTTGGATATATTTACCTTTAAGGTTGTAATCATACAAAAATCTTTTAACTAAAGAATGTACTTCTAACTAAAATTTAACAATAAGTTCTTTGTAGTTTTTTCATGGTTGGAAATCAATAAACCAATGAGGAAACACTAAATCTTAGAATTTCCTTTGTTGCTATTATTATTACTCCAATTCTCAATGTCCACTTTGAAAAACACATTAATACATTTCTTTATTACATTGATACTCAACACTTAATCTTTTCAATTTTAAAAGCCTTTCATATTGCTTGAAATGCAATCTAAGATGATATTATCTATTATCAATGCTATATCAAAACAACATTATTATGGAGAAAAAATACCATAGCTTCCTAGCAGCTTAGGCAACTTTTTGCCTAAGCATTAATTAAAGTACAAAAAAACAATTAGGTAGCCGAAAAAATAATATATTCAAATCGAGCGATTTTAAAATATAATTAAAAAAGGTGGACATTCATCAAAGTTGTTTTTATAATTTTAGGATGGTTGTTGCTATTGTCATATAAGGTAGTTACATTTACTTAAACCTAAAGTTTTTACTTTGTGTGTTAGGTTCTATTGTAAGTGAGATATGTTTTGTTTGTGAGGGATAGTGCTTTAGAATGGTCAAAATAGCAAGGCAATAAACTTTGTATATTTGCAATTATTGACATAGAAGAGATGCAAGATTGTGTAGAGCGAGTTGAATATATATATGAAAAGCAAACTAAGTTAGTAATTTCCCAAAACTTTATTCACACTTTTAATTATTTATTCTTTGACCAAACTACAAGGAAACTATAATGTAACATTAGATTACATTGCATGAACTAGAGGTTATTCACCTAAGGATCCTCATAATTATACATTATAGGGAGTGAAATTCAAAAAAATTGATATTATATTTGAGATATTACAAATTTATTTAACCCTTCAAGGACAAGAGCACATTTATAGCATATGATGTCAAAAATTACCACTTTTGAAGTCAGTAAGAAAAAAATGATTTAAAAAAAAATTCAAACACACTAATACATACCAGACTACTTTAGGAATGTGCGGAAAAAATAGCAAAAACTTTGACTACATGGATTGAAAGACATTACATGTGTTTTGGCTGTTGGGGAGGGCTGCAAGTTCCCAACTCGAAACCCACTTGAAACCCGCCGAAACCCGTCGTTCCCTGCCTGCACTGACCTGGCCAAAAGACTGCCAGGTTAGTTTTTCGGAAAAATAAATAAATAAATAATTTAACTTTGTTTCTCATTTTAAAGACTTAAATTTTATTTTATTTTTTTCAAAAAAGAAGAAGTATGACACCGGAGTTTGAGAAGACCAGGGGGAATGGAGCTGGGAATAGGCCCGAAACAACCCTCTAGCCCCCCCCCCTCCAATTTCATCTAATATTGTAGTGTTTGAAGTTAGAAGAATTTTTTTTTCTCAACCTTGCTTGACATGGTCAATAGGCTTTAATCTCTCCTAGAGTAAAGATTTTTATGGTTATTTTTTTGACAATTGTTTCATATATTATATGAATTATATACCCACCAAATTTTAGAGGTAGATGTGGAGTTTAGTTAAAGATTCCCTAAGTGCATGAATTGCCCAATTTTTTGGGAGTAGGCTAACTTTTGATTTGGGCATCCAATTGGAGAAAATTTATATTCCCATATGGGATGTACATGTCCACACCTTGTGTCAAAATTTCAGAAAGATCCATTGAAAATTGACATTGTAGGAACTTTGTTAGAGTTTTCAATTGGCTAGCAACAACTATTTGGTCATGTGAGGGTTAAGCAATACCCTAATGAAGTGCCCTTTTAATAAGAATGTTCAAACCTAAGCAAAATGTATAATTTTGGAGTTTTTTTCCAATGTTCTAAAATAAATGACAAGATCTATACATTTTCTATTTCTATCCTTTAATTTAAAGATTTCTTAATTTCCATTAACCCCTAAGTGACTAAGCCTTTCCAAGTGTGTTTTTCCTATGAAAAAAGACTAGGAAAAAAGAGCATAAGCTTATAGTTACCTCCATTGAAGCAACTTGATTTTATTTCAAAATCTAATTGTATGGATGTTTAAAGAGCTTGCTTATTAGTATGCACACTAATTTTGAGTGCAAAATTGCATAAGAGTTGTGAAATTATAACAAGAGAAATGTATATTTTTTTATTTTTAGTATGTTGCTCATGCCTACAATATTTCAAAAATTTGCAGATAAAAGCTTTTTGGGATTGGAGGTACGTGATGTGAACAACTACAAATCGTGTTAGCACACTAAAATGCCCTTTCAAAAAACTTAATATCACTTGAAAAGCTATTAAACTCATTACACAATCCACTTTGCAATTGTTGAGATGTAGTTTTTTTTATAAATATAAATCACAAATAACTCTGAATCAACAATTGCTTGTTTAAATTTTCAATGGTGAAAATCATAAGAACACTTTACACTTTCCATCGGGACCATTTTCAAAGCAAATGGATAAGTACAAGTTTTTAGATCACAAAGTTGGAAAATGAAATAAAATTAGCAAGCTTTATTCTTCCACTAATGGACATGTATGGCTTTGGAGACCTCTTAACAATCAAATATGTACCTTTTTCAATGAAAAATGAAAATTTTCAATAGTTAACACTAAAAACTGCCCAATTTTTTTCATAAAATGGTCAAACGAATTTAACCGACTAGTACAAAATGAGACTGAAATTTCATATCGACCATATTTGGTTGCCGAGGCATTTAGGGGTTAAAAGTGTTATTTTTATAAATCAATACAAATCAATCAATTCAATTACTCAAACTGTTTGTTGAGATTTTGAAACTCCAAAATAATTGCAGGTTTGGATCCTTAAACTTTATAGACTTTGTGAAAAGCCTCAAATGAACATGTTTTAGCTAATTTTATTTCATTTTTTAAATGAAATTATTCTTTATCTCTACAAAATTGACTTTTTTTATGAACTAGTCTCAATGAAACTACCAATGTTGAAATAAATTTGTGAAACAATCATAAAAAAAATATAGTTAATAGCCATCAAATGTACTTTCGTAAACCTCGCTATCCACTCAAAAGATGCAAAAGATGCATCCCCTATCCACCCACCTCACCTTTGCTAAATAAACAGGAGCTGTTGATTATACCAAGGGAAAAAGGATCCAATACAATAATATAGATACTAAATACAAAAATACATACAAAAATCATTAACCTATACCATTTGCTGACAATGTTCATTCTAGAAAATACAAAGAAGTGTGAGGTGGAAAAATTAACTAGGTCCTGAGGGTGGTAGGAAAATTATATATATTTGTATGGATGGCTCGTATACAAATCCAAAGAGGGGGGGGGGTAATTAAATCAAAATTAATAAGTAACCACATGAGTGAGTCTTTTAAGTGACTATCCACTTAGAAGACAAGTTGTAAGTGACTATCACTTACATATTTGCTTGGTGTGTCTACATATGTAAGGTTGAATCACCAAAATGTGCTAGGTGTTTAAAAGTGCCACTTGATGAGATGATCATAGAGTGTACATCTCCTAAATCAATATTTACTTATTCTTGAAGAAATGAATTGTGAACATCTACCAAAAAAACTTTCAATTATCATAATTTTTGCATATGGTATCTAATTGATGCACCTTTCGTGCAAGAAAATCTATTATAACTTGATGATTGGAAGATATGAAATTTTGCCAGTATATTAATAGAAAATTTTCACAATAGAAAAAAAATTGATTTGGGGTGTCCCCTCCTTATGTACATGCCAAGTCCCAATGATTTCTCCAAATAAAATCGGTAGAGAGTCGAAAGTCCGGACTTCAAAGGGCCTTACACTACGTCCTAAGTCCTAAGTCCCAATGATTTCTCCAAATAAAATCGGTAGAGAGTTGAAAGTCCGGACTTCAAAAGGCCTTACACTACGTCCTAAGTCCTAAGTCCCAAGGTTGCTCCCAAACGCTTCTATGGCAACTTTTTCCTTGAAGTTTTGGTGCCAAATTTTCAAATCAATCCAAGATTTACAAATTAAATGGGAGCCAATCAAAGTTTACAGGTTCAATTTGATTTCACCAAACTGCATTTGATGGCTGAAACTTTAGGGGGGTGTATCTCCTTCATATAATGTTCGTTTTCAATAAAATTTGTTGGGTTATGTTCCCCTTTTAGTCTAGTTATTGTGGTAAAATTTTCATGTCAATACAAGCTTCTTTGAATGTTTGGGAGCAATTCAAAATTTAAAATCCAGCCATTTTCGGATTATAATGAAATTCGGCAGCTTGTAACTTCTTCATACATTGTCCATTTTCAATAATTTCTTTTGTGAAAGTTGCGCATACTAGTCTAGTTTGTGTGGCTAAAATTTCACATGAATCCAAAAAGTAATGAATGACTGAGATGCTTTTTAGTGGAGGAGGTTTAGCCTTACATGGTGTTTTTTGCAACTTTTCATGCTATTTTTTGACATTTCAAATCTGTTTTACAGACACATTGAGTCAATGGAATGATATTTTTTTACCAATGTGTTTATATGTTGATTTTGAATCACTTTATAGTCTCAAGTTTTTTCATTTGAGTAGGTTTAGAAGTCGAATTTCACCTCCAAATGTGTTTTTTGGAAAATTTCAGCATCTTTTTTTAACACTAAAACATTATAATCTTTCAATCCATATGGTTAAATGGCTTCAAATTTTTTCTGTGTCATCTACAACATGTTCACTACAATATTGTACGGTTAAGATTTCTATAACTTAGCGAAATCTAAATTTACAACACTTCAAAAGCAACACTGTTTTTGACCTCGTTTGGACTTCAAGCGATGAGGGGTTAACAAAAGTAGAGCCTCGAATGCAGCCTCCTAGTCCCAACTATTGTTTCAAATATAAAATTAGGAGAAAACTACCATTTGAACCAACCCTCATTGGCTGAAATTCTGTCCAAATCTATCCCAAATCTATCTAAAGCAAGTTTGATGCTCAAAGTGCTCCCCGAAATGAGGTTTTACCTTTTTGACCCATGTCGGGGGCACTTATAATGTCTCTAAAATAATATGCAAGCGACAAGTTGGGACTTTGGCCTCCACACTATGAAGTCTCAAGTCCCGCATATTCAATATTTTTTATTCACCTTCTATAACCCCAAGAAAGTTGTTTTTTGGCCTCGAACCTGGACTTTTTTCTTTTTTCTTTTTTCTTTTCAACTGGGACTTGGGACATCATGAGACTGATGTGCCCCTAAATGATCTTAGCGTCCATTTTCTGCCTGGTGGTGCCAAATTAGTGTCCTTGGCCAAACTCTCTCAACACCCAATGATTACTGGTATACTCGGCTGTGCCATGTTTGATTGGAGTTCTCCCTGTTGGCAACCACCAACATTCAACTTCCATTGGTGCAGGCCCGCTGAATGAAAAACACATCAGCAGCTAATAATTGTAGCACCACAATGGTGATTTTTTTTCCCCCTCTCTCTCTCCTAGCTTGAAATCTTTGCTGCTAATTAGGATACATTGAATCCATCTCCAATTCAACGGAATGAATGTATCTTAGAACTCAGTCCCCCAATTTGCGCAATAACTTAATCATGTGCAAGTCAATAAAACTTTGCAGGGAGACAGGGAGGCAGGCAGGCAGGGAGGCAGGCGTCACAGAGAGTTGAGGGAGGCCAGGGCGGCATCTTGGAAAAATCAATTGAAAAAAAGGTCCAGTGGTAAAGTAGCATCAACAATGTGCTCCCATTTAGACTGCAGCCAGTTGTGGTGGTGGTTCAGTTGCCCTTTACTAATTACAGACCTGCCTCCAGTTTCATCCCAATCTACAATTTCCTAGCTAACGTAATCGAGGAATAGTGCCTAAGGGCGGGTATATACACGGCCTGGGGCCGGATGGAAGGCCGGCCCGATTTGCCTCCAATCCGGCCCACAATCCAGCCCCAAATCACCACTCCGGCCCCAAACAATGTAAAGGGGTTGAGGCCGAATTCTAGGGCCGGATTTCGATTCATCACTTCGGCCCCAAGCAATGTAAAGCCCTTGGGGCCTGATTCTAAGGCCAAATTCTTGATTACTACACTCTTTAATTTTTGAAATGCTCAATTAAAAAAATCTAAGACATGCATCTTTTCCTTTCTCTTATTATTTTTTATACTTTAGAAGAAAAAAAAGGTTTTCTTTTCTATTTATTCTATTTCAAATATAAGAAAAAAAAATTTAGAATTCTTTAGACTTTTCCTTTTTATTCCTACTTTACCTATTTCAAAATGGAAGAGAGAGTTTTTTTATTTTTTTTAACCTTTTCCACTCTCTTCCTATTTTTTCTATTTGGAAAAAGGAAGTTCTTTGACTTCTTTTGAACCTTTTTTTTTTGACACTAAAACTAGAGTTGACATTGAAAAAAGATTTGTAGCCCCATAATAGTTGTCATTTATTAAACATACAATTCAAGAAAACATGTAATTTTTTTTAATCTCTTTTTCAAATCTATATTCTTAGTTTATTTTTAAGAAAAACATGAAATTTTTTATTATGAAAACTTGAATGAATTCAATGATAAATGTAAATCAGGTTTTACCATACATGTTATTTCTAGTAGTATAATTTTTCCTTACCATATTCTTTTTTCAAGTATTTGTCATCAAAATTGATAAAAACACACATTATCTTGTAGATGTCAAAGTTTTTGGCATAACTTCAACAATGACTTTCATTTACAGATTTGTGTCTGTATAAAAAATTTACTTATTAAACATGTAATTTATCAAAATTAGTGTCTATAACATAGTATGTAATTTGTGTCTACACCAAAAAAATTAATTATTAATACCTCATGCTAAAACAATTGCAAAGACATTATTGTTACAATTGCAATGGTTAATAACAATAAAATTCATTTTTAATAATAAAATTCATCATTAACAATAAAATTCATCATTAACAAAAAAATTCAGTATTAACAAAAAAATTCAGTATTAACAATAAAATTCAGTATTAACAATAAAATTCAGTATTAACAATAAAATTCAGTATTAACAATAAAATTCAGTATTAACAATAAAATTCAGTATTAACAATAAAATTCAGTATTAACAATAAAATTCAGTATTAACAATAAAATTCAGTATTAACAATAAAATTCAGTATTAACAATAAAATTCAGTATTAACAATAAAATTCAGTATTAACAATAAAATTCAGTATTAACAATAAAATTCAGTATTAACAATAAAATTCAGTATTAACAATAAAATTCAGTATTAACAATAAAATTCAGTATTAACAATAAAATTCAGTATTAACAATAAAATTCAGTATTAACAATAAAATTCAGTATTAACAATAAAATTCAGTATTAACAATAAAATTCAGTATTAACAATAAAATTCAGTATTAACAATAAAATTCAGTATTAACAATAAAATTCAGTATTAACAATAAAATTCAGTATTAACAATAAAATTCAGTATTAACAATAAAATTCAGTATTAACAATAAAATTCAGTATTAACAAAAATTCAGTATTAACATCTTGTAACACAGTATCTGTATCACAACATGACTCAACCAGATGGGATTGAGCTCATAGTTAATAAAAAATGTAATAAAAAAGAAAAGAAAAGCTCTTGCATGGTAGACGGTGGAGATTTGTCCGATCCAACGGAGGAGACGAATGTGACACCAATCCGGCCCTAGATGGGAAATCGGGCCACCCAAAACCTTGGCCTGATTGCTCCCTTGGGGCCGGATGGTTTGGCGCCAAAACCATGCCACCTAAGGCGACACGTAGGATGAGTGGTGGTTCCATCCGGCCCCAAGTATAAAGCCCTTGGGCCGGATTTGGAGAAATTGAGCAATCCCATTGGTTCAAACTTGGAGAGTTCCGGCCGGCCTTCAATCCGGCCCCAAGTGTATACCGGCCCTAACTTTTGTTCTTTTTTCTTTTGGAAAAGAAAGGAAAGGAATAAGGTAAAACAACCCATTGTGGTCATTTCTCCTATTCCGGTCACCCACGAAAGGACCCCATAATGGTTTATTCTCATTTTATGAGATTTTGCGCCACAATCAATGTCTTACCTAACTCTAATGGAATACTTAATAACCACATTAGAACATGCCAACGACAATACTGTAAGAGCATCCCCACCCCGACTCACCACACCTGGCCGGGTGGGATTTGACAGGGCCTGGGAGCTAAAAAGTCTCCACTGTGGCATGGGGCGCAGTTTTCCAAGCACCGGGCTCACCAAATTTTAAGCAGAATACCTCAGCTTCCAGTGGACGGGGAAGTTATGAGTGAGCCTTGAATTGACCAATTTCTGTGGATTTTTTCTTGGTTTTTGGTGATCTGCTGTTTCTTATAATGGCTAGGCCATAGCCAAAAGCGAAGCAGATCCCCAAGTCATGACTCATGACTAAGTTCATAACTTAATGTGGATTAGCTTTAATGTGCCTAACCCTCTTGATTAAGAGCAACTCATTAAATTAGTAACAACTAGCAGAATGAAGAATTGGACTCCGTTTGACAATGGGGAGGTCCCTACTCACCGGGCCCTCTTCTTCAACAGAGCCCGCCATGTCAGGTATCCAGTGGGGGATTTCACCGTCCCACAGTGGCGATGCTCTAAGTGACATAGACCCGGTAAAGTAACCGGGCCCGGTCACTTTACTGCCCCACGGCAGGCACGGCCAAAATCTACTGAGGTACCGGCCCCCAACTGGCACTCAAAATAATTCAATCACATTTAGAAATTAATAATTTCAAAATAAATGAAATGTGCATAGGCATTTTTACATAAGTCCAATATTATATGATAAATTAAATATGAACGTGTTTTGAATTTAGTGAGAAGCTCAGTATATGGTGGTAGGAGGTAGAACAATCCATGTGGGATAATTATAATTAGTAGGAGTTTCACCACTTAAAGTGAAGTTAAATTAACATATCCCACATGGGATGCTCTACCTCCTACCACCCCGTGTGTATAAAGAGCTCCACTTCTCAATTGGAATTTCAAGGAACAACTTCGAAATGTGTTTGAAATAAGGTGAACTTGTTTTCAATGAACTCAAAGATACAATTTTTATTTTTTTTAAATTCAAAGCAAGGAAACTTCTTTGGATTGCGTAATTCATTTGAAGCCTCCTCTTAGCGTGTTGGCCATGGGGCACATGAGGAGCTTCCTGTCTGCGGGCTTCGAAACCGCATTGCAAGCCCCTACCGGCCAGCTGTATTTGTTGTGTCTTCCGTGGGGATGCTCTTAGGAACACCCAACTATTTGAGTGAAATATTGTGACTGCTTTAGAAGAGTAAGGTGACCATTATGGGTACCGTTGCACATTGGTTTGGAGTAGTCTACTGACTCTTTTGGGCAGAATACTTCAAAAAATCCTAGTGAATTCATACTTTGTTGAAAAAATATAATTTCAATTGCTCTTGCTCTTTCTCACCCTTGTCTACATGTGGAGAAAAAATTGAAAAATTCCAGCAACCATATAAGGTCAAACTCCTAATTCTGACCACAATAGTCTGTTTTACTTTAGTCCCTAACTTTTCTTTTTTCCTTTTTTTCTTTTTGGAAAGAAAGGAATAGTGCCTAACTTATTTATCTAGGCCTAAGTTGGATATCATGGCCAGGGTGAACTGACCCCCTCGCTCGGCCCTGCAGGCAAACCCTGGAATTGTTTATTTTCTGCACATGAATTTTTTTGCAAATTTTGAATTCATTTTTTGCGATCAGAGACCCCAAATTAGCTAAATGAGGTCAAGAGTATACCCTAGAATGGCCCAAAATAGGGGGCATTTTTCTTACTTGCACTCCTGGTAAGGCCAAGCGAGGGGGTCAATCCACCCTGATCAATATCATGGAGTTCCTTGTAGCCCAGTGAGGTGAGGATCAGGGTGGATTGACCCCTCGCTCGACCTTACTAGGGGTGCAAGTAAAAAAAAAGCCCCCTATTTTGGGCCATTCTAGGGTATACTCTTGACCTCATTTAGCTAATTTGGGGTCTCTGATCGCAAAAAATGAATTCAAAATTTGCAAAAAAATTCATGTGCAGAAAATAAATAATTCCAGGGTTTGCGTGCAGAGCCGAGCGAGGGGGTCAGTTCTCCCTAGCCCGAGGTGAGGTAGGTCAGTGACTCCCGTGTCATCCACATGGAAACCTCACTTGCTTGTATAAGCCACTCAGTCCCAACTGAACAACTGCACCCAAATTGGCAAGCCCAGCCAGACTGGGCGGCCAGGGGCGGGGGGCCCTGATGGCCTGCTGATGATGAGATCATCATAGTAGCCTTCCATAAATATGATAATCGTAGCACTTCTCGAGACCAGAGCAGCCTCTTTGGGGGAAGCGGAAGCAGAAGGGGCTGAGTGGTCTACTGTAAGTTAAGTTAGTGGCCTATTGTAAGTTAAGTTAGTGGCCATCCATAAGTTAAGCTTAACTTAGTTAGTGTGAACCAGGCAGTGACGCATTGGCAGAGAGTGAGTTTAGTTTGTGTTTAAAAAGAATTTATTAATTTTACTTGGCAGACAAGGAGTTTTTTTTTTTTTTTTTGAAACACATGGACAATTTCCATTGAGCAGACAAGGAGTTTTGTGACAGTGAGAGAGAGTCAGTATTTAACTTTAGTTTAGCCGGGTAGGGTCAATGCCAACTGAACTCAATGGGGTGGTTTGGACGGAATGAGGGGAGGGGAGGGGAGCAGAGGTAATTCTGTCGGCCAGGCCAGGCTGGGCCTACTCATGAGCATCCCCCAAATCTTTTGCACTGCGGAGCACTCCACCGTGATGACTTACTGCATTTAGACAAAAAACTTGCAAGATCAAAGACCATGCAGAACTTGGGAGGCGGGAACAAGCACCTCCCCACCGAGGACCCACCAAACCCGCCCCACCCCACCGGCACTCAATCACTCTGGCTGGCTACACCCAACTTAACTTAACTTCTAAGGGTCTCCTTACATGTAGGGTAGAACTACCCATTACCACCCTGATTCGCAATCTGACTATATTGGGGCCAACTTTAGGAAAGACACATATTTTTCAGAGGTGTGCTCTTGTTTCAGGAGTCAAACCCAAGTGGAATTATAATTTTTTGATAAAAACTGTAATTTTTGTGAATTTCTGAAGTGAAACTGCACAACCGCCACTAGACTGGATTCATAAACGTCCTCTTACAACTCAATACCGCTTTCCAATGTACCTAATAGCACTTGAAGATTCACCAATCATTAATTGACACGTTATCTTTTAATAGCATTAATAAATTATTGTTGTCAGAATCTGAAGTGGATTTGTATGTTTTTATGACGGAATTGGGATAAAGTTGTAGACCACGGAATTGAATGACTGACGGAATTGGGCAGTTCTACCTTATCGGTCATCGGGGAACTTTCACCGCGGATGCTACAGGGAAAAATAGACATTGCACTTTCATGTGGACCCGGTGGGTGGAGATGGAGACAATAAAAAATCCCCACGTATTAGATTCCCTAGTCTCCACCAATGAGGTTGTCCACCGATATCGGTGAAACTTCAACTCCTCCTTTCCCGCTTGCCCACCCCGGCAACACCATCGGTGGAGCCACTTTTGTCTTCTTGCTTGAATTAGAGAAAAGTTTGCCCACCGGGCTCACATGTAAGCTGGCCCTAAGGGATGGTTTATACATAGAAGCCGAGCTATGCACCTTGTGCGCAAATTTCAACCTTGCGTCCAATCACAGGTGAAGATTTCAAGCCTCTTAGACAACAAATTGGCATGACCTCTAAGTGTAAAGCATGCTTAAGGTGATGTCAGGTCACCCAGCCCTCGTCATGTACCCAAATTGTACATTTGAGAGGGGAAATGTATACCACAGGTTCATGAGGGCAGAATTGGTGGTAAGTTAATTGGCTGCTGGTTTGCTCTTCCTCCTTTGCTAACTTATTGTTAATTCCATCTTAACTTAATGGATGGAAATGGAAGTGAGGCTACTACCTACCTACCTGATGAGATGGACCCCATCCAGCAGATGGATCCTAGCCTTTTGGTTTTTACTTTTCCAGACCGAGGTCATGATGTGAGTTCCATTGGATGTGGCCATTGTTTGCTTTGTCCACTTTGCATGCAAATCCCACTAATTAGGCTGACTGAAAAATTAAAGTGGCTGGGGGAGGTGATCAGGCAAAGGATGGAAAATAAATTAAATAAACATCAGCCAGTGAGGAGCTGATGATGAGACTCAGGAGTACTTTAATATGGAATTTCGGAGAAATTGGCCTTCTCAACCAAGGTAGTAATAATGATAATAATGCTAGTTCTGGTTTCTAGGAAGGTGGGGCATGAGGGGATGTAGAGTTTTGAACTTTGGGGGCCAAAGTAAAGTAACTTATGCAATGAGGAGAAGAATCTAGGACATCATATCTTAAGTTTTGCATGTTATCATTTTCTTCCTATATCTTCTATGTATACATTAAATTAGGTTGTTTTGTTTTGTTATGTTTGTTTGTTACACTGAGATCTTTGGAATCGTATGTCCCCCGGTTGTGTTCATGGTACTATTAGAAAGCACTTTGCAAGGAGAGGTGCATGGACTTTGTTTTTTTTACGGTAAGTTAGAGAAAATCAAACTTTCATAAAGGGGCCATCGTACGTCAAGAATGAGGTCAAAATCATAAACTTGGCTAACGACATCTTACGTACATTGTGGTAGGAGTTTCTAAACAAACACTCCCTAAAGGGACAGATAATAGATTCCATCACGTGTAAGCCATTTAAAGGATGCATTCTAACTCACTATAGAAAATATATTGAATTTTAAATTTTTTATGAATTGAAAAAAAATTAGAAAATTACTTTTATTTTGATTTTATTGTTATATTGTGGCAACAACATAGGGCATACCAGTCTGTATGAATTCATGCAAAACCTAGTGTGAGCCTTAGAATTGTTACCTAGGGCTTTGGATTTTTTTTTGCTTTTGCTATGTTTTAATAGAGTTTATAGTTGAAAGTCATAAAAAGAGTGTTTACATTGTATTTGGTAGAAGTTCCTACTAATATGATGGTTTATTCCTAAAAAAGTACCTTAACCCCTAAAGGACTAGCACATGTTTTTTAGCAATATAGAACTTTTGGGTAGGTATGTATGATTGGAGATTTGCATATTTCAAGCTGAAATTTTAATTGAAGGTGGGCATGAGGAATATCTTCCATATGCACTAAATTTCATGACATTTGAAAATATGAGTAAAAAGTTATGGCCTAATATGTTACTTTTTTTTTGTAAATGGGCAATCTACACAAATAAAAAAACTCACTTTTTTCATAAACAAAAATTTCAATTTCAGTTTCAATTTCAAAATTTCAAAAATTGATTTTCTTGAGTTATATATATATGTGGAAAGCTTTGAATCATTCTATTTTTATCAATGAGATGAAGATTATAAGGAGTTTTAGTTGGCGAGTAGTTATGGATTTTGTACTCTAAAATAAACTTTTACTCAATTTTCAATATTTAAATAAATAAATAAAACCATAGGATGTAGATTGTTTATTACAACGTTTCAACCATTGGGATTAACATTTTTCAATTTCATAATTAAATTTTTAACAATTTAGTATTTTGAATCATTCTCTACTTCTTTCTACTTACTATTTTTTCCTATATGTTATACAATTCCAAATGATCTGAGAATTTTCAAGTATGTAACCAACTTGCCTTGAAGAATGAATCCAAATAAGCACCACTATTTTGGACCTTTTTTCATACAAATGTGAGCTTGTGAAGTGCAACTACTGTTTTTTTGTAAGGCCAAAAGAAAGATTTTTGTGAATTGGATAGCTCACATCTTGCTATCTACATGGTGGAAATTTCTGAAATTTTTCCACATGTTCTCAAGTCAACATACTACAAGATCTTATGGTTACATGTATCCAAAAAGTTTTTTTTTCCTCAAAATTTCGTATTTGTACTAGAAATGGCAATTTTAGAGCGTTTTTGGTGAAATCATAGCCAGAGGACTTTAGAAGTTGAGCACTTTCATTTCCTACTTCTAGTGTGTAAGTTAAATGTCTAAAGGGTCAATTAGGAGTTCGAGAGAGATTTAGACTCTTTTAGCCAAAGTATTTGCAAAATTCCTTAGAATATATTAGGACCAACCCTATGAGTGCATGTGATGGAACATAGTTTTATAGGAATTAGTAGTTCATGTTAGAAAGAGCTTTGATAGCTCTAGGAATTCAAGCAGATGTCCCATGTAGAGGTCACCATCCTTTTAGGTAAAATTCAAGCGATATGAGGGACATGCAACCAAAGATTGGAGAGAAGTGTTTTTAGCAATAAAAATACCAGGAGCTCAATGGCAAAATCAGTTCATTTAGGTTACTTTCTACTTGAACGATTTCCCCCTCCCTCTTAGAATTAAAAGGAAGTAAATAATTTCGACCTTGCTATGAATAGTGCAAAGTAAAAATGTGAACTTGCATTTGGGAGATTTCTAAAATTTATCCAAAAAAAATTGGAAGTTTTCAAAATGAAGATGACTCCATAGGAAGTCAATTATCTTTAACAACTACATGAAATTCATGAAAATTACACAAGTGCTGGTAAAATTCCACTAAAAATGATGATAGAATATTTAGTGCTAATAATGTGCCTTGACAAGTTTCAAGGTGTTTTGACACTAACAAGTACTAGAACCAATGGTTACATCAAATTTTGGCAAAATTAAAAAACATCCAACATATTAATCATTGTACCAAGAGCTTGTGATGCCTTATCAAAGTCAAACCTTAAAAGCAACCTACGCTAGTCAAATCCCTCGAAAAAAGATAACTCTATCATTTGACTTTTTAACCTTTTATTTGTGATTTGTTGACTTTAGCAAGTCAAATGACCTAGAAGTGGGAGTGCTTCAAACTCATTCATGCCTATTTAAGCTAATAGTACAATCCATTTTCCATTTGGAGTTTTTCTCCAAAAATTAGATTGATCAAAACAATAGATTTGATTTTCTAGTAATTTGTTTTTTTGTTTTTTAAATACATTTTAAGTCAAGTTTATAAAACAAAAATTCCAAAAAAGAGTGTTAAAATTAAATAGCTATGTTGCATGCCAATAAAATATTTGGTTCAAAATAGAGTAGAATACCTAAAATAACCAAAAATTCCACATGTATATAGGTTAGAAACTTTCAGCAGATCCATTTCGATGACGACGGACAACGACTTTTTTAGCAAATGCCAGTAGGGCCTGGATGGCACAGGATAGTTTTAATAAAGATTTCAAAAAAGCATTGAAAATTATTTTAAAATGTTATTTTAAAATTTAATTAATAAAAGAATAAAAAAATCATAGTTTGATGTGGCACTAATAGTGATTATTTAATTGTTTTATATTATTTTATATTTTCACTTTATTATTATTTTTCTTTTCTTTTTCATTTTTTTTCCAATAAATATGTAATCTTTTTTTCTTTTTTCTTTTTATTAAATAATCTAGCTAACATTGGACAAGTTCATAGTTTGGGGAACCTTTTCTTAACAACCCTTTCAAGGCTTGAAATTTTTCCTTATGATTACATTTTATAAATCACCTCAGAATTTTTCATTTTCATTCATATTTTTCATTGTAATGTCAAACAACCTTTTAGCTCATGTTTCAATATTTCAAACATCAAATTTGCATAGAAATCTAATTTCAACCACTTGTCTACTTGTAGAAAATCAATTAAAATCTAAATATTCAAGCATTTAAATAAAAATGACTTCAAACAGTTTATGGAAAAAAATCTGAAAATCACTACATTTATATAAGTGAGTTTATTTATTTTTTAATCAATTAGCAATATTGATAATTAATTGGTACATAATAAGTATTTACTACTTCATTCATTCGATTTGAACTAAATTTTGCTTTTAAATATCTTTTCTTGTTTTCTTGAAATGTCATCTCTTCTCTCATCCTCTTCAAAGAAGATTTATTTGATCCTTCAACCACTTGAATTTTTGTATTCATATCAATTGTACTAATAGTTTGATTTGAATCTAAATATGGTTTCAATCGCTTAATGTTGTTTTCTTCCAATGTAATTTCTTGTCCTGGTCTTTTCATCGATAATTTGGTCAATGACTCAGTCATTTGATTTTCAACATTGAATTCAAGCTTTCTATAAGTTTTACTAACCTTTCTTTCTTCACATTGGTAATAAAGATAGACTACGTCACCATGAGAGATGTTAAGTGATAGTAATCTAATTTTTCCATCAATCATGAAAATACGTAAATCATCACATTTTTCACATAGTAAGACATCACGATTGGTAGATAGATATTGTTCATCTACTGGAATATGAATTTGTAAAGCAATAGCTTCTTTCAATTGGCCAATAGTTGCATATCTATCTATAGCTACTAGTTCCATTCCATCACGACTTCTAAATCTTAAAATCATCATCATATTGAAAGAATTAATAAATCTTATTGGATTTTAATGAATGACAAACATATAACTTCAACATAAACTTCGAACAAAATGATAAAGTCCCAATGTTCTATTATATATACATTTGGTAAAAGCAAAAGTACTTAAAGCAAAAGATGTTTGTCAAAGTAAAAGTATTTTGAAGGTTTCTCTCATAAACTTTATTCGTATACTTTTTAAAATTATCTAATGGGCATAAGGCTAGAAATGGTGAAAGTTTAGAATATTCTATGAATACTGCATGAACCACCTAAACCTACTATGTATGGAATAGTGAATTTGTGAAAATGTAACCAATTGAGAATTTAATAATATAAGAACCAGATTGTATAAAAGAATTGTGATGAGAGACTTGATATAGTAGAATTATACCAATTGGAGTTAAACTTTGTGGAGATAAATAGATTGAATGTGGCATTTGTACCAATTGGAGGGAATTAAAATGATTATAAATCAATTGTGAGAAATTATAAAAAAGATAATTGTTAGAAAAGTGGTGATGAATAATTGGAACTTAAGAGTTTAAGAGAGAATAGTTCTCAGAATAGTTTTCAAGAATTAAGTTGAGATTGATTATGAAGAGAAATTGAATACTGATCGTGAACATTGAAGATGATAAATTAACAAATAAAATAATTGAGAGACAATTGGAAATTTAGTCTGTGAGGATTTTAATTGAGTTTGATGAAAATCTAAAGAAAGATAACCAATTGGAAATTTCCGTGAAAGATATAATTATAACATATTGTGGAATATCAATTGGAAAAAAGATGCAACAAAGATGCTGATCTAATAAAAAAGAACAATTGGAGATTTGAGCTGGTTGTGGAATTAAGCCAATTGGAGAAAAACAAAAGATAATGGCTCTTGAATTGACAGTAAGAAGTCCTAAAACCTTGTACTATTGATATGGTGTAATGAAGTTGTATATCTTCCATCTTGCAATTGGATCTTTTAGGTGTAATTTTCAGATTCAGATTTCATGTAAACTTACTTCCTAGAGTTTGAACTCTATCTTAGGTGTTTTATTTTTATTATAAAAACAATTTAAGATACTGCTTACATACTCCTATAATCCTACATTCCTACACTTCATTCTACAATTGCTTTGCGACTAAAAAAATGTATAAGTATGATATGGTGCTAATAACAATGGTTGCAGTCATAGGATGGTCACATAGGGTACTTAGGGCTGCTTTACACTATGGTAGAGAAGTGCTCTATCAATCAACATGTTCTGGCCAAGACATGGTTATTTTAGGCACCTAGTGGAATGTTAAAGAAGACGAAAAGAAAAGAAACTATTAAAAAAGAAGTCTTGACCGGTTGTAGGCTAAACACTAAGTAGAGAAGTCTTTTGGACAACTTTACAAACTAAAGTCCAATGGACAACTTCACTTAGAGGAAAATTTTGACAACACACAACAATAGAAATTGTAACCTCTAATTGAACTTCTAGATGTTTTGTATGTTTTATTGATTGTAGTGAGTTTTGAGAAGCCATAACTTTTGCATCCGGTGCCTAATAAATTCAATAAAACTTGTTTAAAAAATGCATCTACTTATTTAATTTGTGTGATAAAAAATCAAATCAATCAAATATGTATTGATTTTTGAAAATCAATACAATACATAATTTTTACTACCTATATAGTCTTTTTATTGGCTACAAGTGAAAAGAAGTTGTGAAAAATTAGCCATCTTTAGGGGAAAAAAGACAAATAAGAAACAACTTTCTTAAACACAAAAAACTCACTAAAGCTCCACACTCAAGTTAAGATCTCAAAATAAATTTGAAACCCTAAAATAAAAGTTATACAAGAAAGAAAACACCTTCAAAGTGAAAAAATGAAAGTTATTGACGAGTGTGCTCAATGAAAAATGAAAATGAAAATCGATGCGCTTGCTCTATACAACACTTGAAAGTGAAAGGAAACTGTAGTTGGTGTATCCGCACTACCAAAAGCACTATAAAGTGAAAGATAAAGATGCAAAGAGATAATGCTATTTAAGATAAAAGAAGCCCTCAATTGCATTGATGAGATGTCATGATGAAAAGACAATCAATGAAGTTGGAGTTCTCCATAGGCCAAGTTTCTTGTCCTGGGGTTTGAGGCTGCCTAAGAAACTTGACCTCTGGAGAACTCCCCTTTCAAAAATTGTTGCCGCATAGACAACCATGTCATTTTTTCATCCATGCTTGAAGTTTTCCACCGAACAAGTCTTGGCCGCAGTATAAACCCAATCCGGTGAAGAACAAAATTTCTTCCAATCATATTGCTCTATTTTCCTACAACTCTTGACCGGTGCACTTCTCTAGCATAGTGTAAAGCGGCCCTTAATTGTTGTTTAATCGGTTGTGGCACATGTTTTTCTTCTAGTGTACATAAATATTACAAAAACAAAGTAATGGAGTCTTATATTGATTTTTTCAATATTAAACATCTCCAATTGTTGACATCAACTATTAGCATTCTGTCTCCACCCTTGAGATAAAGCAAGCACTACTAAGTTTTTAATGTTTTTGATCTTTTATTCCTAAATGGGGGTCTAGGCATCATTCAATTTTGCTTTCTAAGAAATGGACTAATCCTGTTTTGTACTAAATTGTAATGAATCTAAATATTAACAATGCAATCTCCTAAAGTTAGAAGTTTCGGTTGATTTTGGTCAATGTGGGCCAAAACTTTGAACATTCAAATAAAAGTTAACCAAATATGGATTCTAAGTAGTCTAAGTTGTAGAGCATGTCATGCCTATCTTGAAATGGTAAAGCACTTTCTAATCAAAATTTTCTACTAAAAATCCTACCTCTCAATTTAAGACAAAACTTCATCCTAGGTTATCTCCTTCAATTTTAATCTATTTTCTTAAGTGCGAGTTAGTTATAGAATCTTCTAAACATTACCTAAATGACTCTAACCTCAAATTGTTCTTTAGTTGTTTTTAATAGATTGACATTGACTATCTATTTGTTGACTATGGATTTTTAATCTTGACTTATTATTTCAGGGTTTAATAGTTTTAGTCTGGAAATTATAAAATTACCTGTCTAAAATGTTATGACACATAAATTTTGGACTTTCCTATCAAAAGTTATGGACTGATGAAGTTTGATAGCTAGTTGGCATTCTAAAACTTCATTTAATGTTTTCTACTAACCTACAATTCCCAAATTGACCTTTCTTTTAGGTTTTAATATATGGATTTAATCTATATTCTAAAATTCTTTTTTAGCTTTCCTTGGATGTTTTTACTACTTTCATCTCAAACTAATTTCTTAGATTGGTAAATTTCATCCATTCATATTTTCTTCAATTTTCATCTATTTTTAAAGTTTAATATATTTTTGGAAACCTTTAGAAATTAAATATTCAATTCTAAATTCAAAGTTAAATTTTAGAAAACTCCTATGGTTCTGGCTTAATCATTTAATTCCTAATTCTAATTCCTATTTCTACAAAAAGATCAAATAATCAAAAGGTAAAGTTAAACACTACCTCCAATGCCATTGACACTATAGTTTTTCCCTCTTGTTTCATTATTGTGATTTGGTCATAGTACCCATCATGCTCTATTTTTGTTGATTTTTCTGTTTTTTTGCATAACACGTAAATAGGAAGTTTACAAAGCAATTGTAATTTAAGACTATTCCCTTGGTGTTCTTCCCACCTAATTTTTCCACCTTCTCTTTTTCTACTACCCTTTTGATTCTTTTCTAATTTCTCTAATGGTTTTTGAGTTGCCACCATTGACCTCTAGTATACTAATTGTTGCTAATTGACCATGAAAATCAAAATAATGGAAAGACATGGGCCTCATCAATTCTACTAAGTATCTCTATTATCTATTTAATCCCTAAACGTGAAGGACCATATTTTCACCAAAATTGCTCCAAAACTGCCCTTGCATTTACAAACACCAAATTTTAGATGAAAAACATTTATGGAAAAATATAACCATATGATCTTGTAGTAAAATAGTTAGAGAAGATGTGAAAACAATTTCAAAAAATTTCACCATGTAGATTGCAAGATATTAACGTTTGAAGTGACACAAATCCTTTTTGGGGCCATGTAAAAATACAGGAAATTGCACTTCACAAGGTCACATTTGTATGAAAAAATGTCCAAAATGGTGATTACTTTTTGTATTCATTCCTCAGGTCAAGTTGGCTACATGCTTGAAAAAATGTCCAAAATGGTGATTACTCTTTGTATTCATTCCTCAGGTCAAGTTGGCTACATGCTTGAAAAAATTTAGATCATTTGGAATTGTACAACATATAGGAAAAAAATAGTGAGTAGAAAGAAGTAGAGAATGATTCAAAATACTAAATTGTTAACAATTTAGTTATGGAATTGAAAAATTCCAATCCTAATGGTTTCAATTTTGTAATAAACAATATACACCTAATGTTTTTGTTTTTTTTCCAAAAGTATTTAAAATTGAGTTAAATAAAAGACTTCTAAGTTTATTTTAGAGTAGAGATTCCATAACTACCTACAAACTAATCCAAACTGAAATTCCTCATAACTTTCATCTCATTAATAAAAATGGAATGATTCAAAGTGAATTTTTATTTTTTAAAGTGATTTTCAAAGAAGTTTTTTTTTTCTGCCCGGGCTGCCCAAGTTGTCCGCTGAACACTGAAAATTACATATCATGCAATAAATTTTGAACCATATAGTCAAAAGTTATAAAATTGTTGGGCCTTAAAGCTACTCCTTGTCCCCATATTGTGTACAATTTTCAAAGAATTTTTTTTTTGTCTATAGTGAGGTGCTGAAAATTGCTATGTTGCCAAAAAACATTGTCTGGATGTTTAGGGGTTAATCAACTAGATGTTCTAATATCTATTTAGGCAACTATGGGTTTTGGAATCAAATTTACTTTAATTCTAAAGTCCCAAGACCATTTTTCTGTCAAAACAACTCAAAACTTTCACTTTTTCTATGTTCACCTATAAAATAAATTTAAAAAAATAAATTTTAGAATCTAACCATAGAATCTTGTTGTACACTTGTCTTAGATCATGTGATAAATTTTTTGTGATGTTTGATCATATGGATTGAAAGATATTAGCATTCAAAGTGAAAGAATTTTTTTTTGTCAAGAAGTTGCTATGATTGCCCGCAAAACAAAAAGCTCCATAATTTTCACATCACTAATCCAAATGGAATGAATCAAAGCTTTCTATTTAGAAAAATATATAATCTACAAGGAAAAAAATATTAAAAAATATTATTTCAATTTTGTGTGAATTTTTTTTGTTGCCCAGTCTCCCCTATTTTGAGGTTATTGTTATAACTTTTTCTATCGGGCACCAAATGAAATAAAAATTATATTACCCAAAATCTCATAAAAAAATTTATATTATGAGAAAGTTTAAAAAAGTTTCAGTAAAAATTGAGATCATAGGAGCCTATCCAAAATCCATTTTGTCCTCTATAGGGACAATGGGACTTTAGGGGTTAAAAACACTGTTGGTCAAACCATGAGTATGCGGTCAAATTAGCCTTTAACTCTACCATTAAGGTTGGGCATCTTCAACTCCTATTTCTTCTACTTCAAAACTCTAAATTTTCACACAACTCACACTTTGTTGTAGGAACTCTTTTTGGACTCTTCATATCTCTCTTTTTCTCTCCACTTTTTTTCTCTGTGGTTTTTCACAACTCTATAGTCTATCCTTGCACTTTCAACCTCTCTATTTCCAAATTCAAATTTGCATCACAATTTTTAAGGTTGAATTGGCTTTAGGGTTACTTTACATTATGGCCAATTGAAAGGTTTAGAGGTTGTGGGTTTCTACCAATCAAATTTCAAGAAACCAAAAGTTTGGCCTCTCTACCCTTCACACTAGAAGGCACTAGTCCAAAGGCCATCACCCTCCAATTACCTACATGGTAGTAAATTGCCTACATGGTGAAGGACTTTCAAATGTTGTTTGGGTTTGCTAGAAATGGATGCCCAAACTAGGGCCAAGAGGCCATCGACTTATAACACCCTACAAGGGAAACTGTATCCTATTTGACAAGAAATTTGACAAAATTCTGTCAAATGTGCTGTAGATGAGGAGTACTTGATTCGGACACTTAATTGACAGAATTCTGTCAATTCGGTTGTCATTTTAGACAAAGATACACGTCAACAAGTCTTCCTCTCACTTCTTTGCCACCATGGATTTTTTAATTTCCACGTTGTCGTATAGTAAATACATACATTGTATTAAAAATATGTATATTATACGTTTTAGAAGATTCTTGATTCAGAGGAGAAACTTACTGATGACGCTTCCGTTAGCTTCAAGATGACGCTTGTTAGCAATGGAATTGTATATAACTGTAAATTCTTACTGAAAATCTCCTAAAATGGTCATTACTTAAAATGTTATCTCTAGGACTATACTTAAAACACACCTTTCTCTTGTAGTGATCCCATGTGAGCCCATCCGATTTTCCTAGCAGAAAATACCAAAGGATGAAGTTTAACTACTAACAGGTATCTAAAATTTCATCCGCTAGTTACTACCAACCTCTATTCTAAACCTAACTTCTAATTTCACACTTGTGTCTTATATTCTTTCTACTTCCTAATCCTACAATCTTGTTCCTCGTGGATGAAAATGACTAATTTTCATCTACTATGACCCCTAGACTTCATCTGCTAATATCTCGCTCAATTTGGCTCCGATTTCTTCGTATTTTAGAATTTTGAAAACCTCTAGACTTCTATTTTGTAATTCTCTACTCAATCATGGCCTAATCATATCTCTACTTGCTTCTAGGTCTCGGCCCTACTAGGCATTGCTAAACTATGAGGGGATAAATGGGATGGGAAGTTCTAGTAACTTACCTCAGATTGAAGCTCATGTATAAGGTTGTTGAGGTCTCCCCTAGCGCCATGTTGTTTGCCATTTTTTGTCCCGGAATAGTTGCCCAATTCCTTTAATAACATCTTGTTTTCAAAAGTACTTCCAATTCTCTTTTTGGAGCTCTTCTCTTTTGTCTTTCCCTTCTACACTACAGGGGGCTACTTCATTTACTTCTATGCTATGTCTTCCTACACTCTTTCTTTATGCTCTTCTTTTACTTTTACACTATTTCTTTCTACACTAATATTTTACGTGCTCCATTTACTTCTACACTATTATCTTATGCTGCATTATTGCCACCAATCCCTCTTACAATCCTAATGGGGCACAAGTTTCTAGGCTCTTATGCTTAACCCATCCAATGGACCACAATGGCCCTTGGCATTTCCCTAATCCTCCTTCCTATTTAATACATCTCCTCCTTCCCCTCTTCCTCATTTCATCTAGTGGTGTAAAGCTCTTGTGGAGGGTGCGGTTGCTTGCTTAGTTAGCCTATTCTACTCCTTTTTGTAGGTTGGCTTGAGTGGGGGTTACGGCTTTATTTGGTGGTGGGTGGCTTGTCATGTTTTGCTTTGTTATTTGACTTGGTTAGATTTGCTTTCTTTCCCCCATGCTAGTCTCCTTCCCTTTACTAATCCTAACCCTCTTTTTCTCTAATTTTTTAAAATCCTAACCTCTTTTTTTCCCCATCCTAACCTCTCCTCCAATTGCTCTCCCAACTCCCCTAGCTGTTATGAGTGTTTTGATTTCCATTCTTGAGACCAACATGCACAACCAAGTTTTTTTTAAACTAATTTATATAGGTGAGCTGGTCTATAGTGACAAGCTGCCTTCCAAGCAATGAAACTTTTTGTTAGTTGTTCCTACTTGACTTCCCTATTGGCAATGATTCATCAATCAAACCACATTAGTACCTAAGACCAGGTTTTGGCTACGACAACCAAAAAACTTAGGGTCAATGGAGTTAATCAAGTGAAAAAGTTAAATAGCCTGAGTTGTAGGGTTGGTTTTACCCTCTCCAAAATTATAAAGAAGTTAAAGTTTGACCTAAGTATCCAAAAGATATTTGTAGATGAAGTTTAACACGAAACTACCTTCTAAAACTTCATCCGTCGATTTCTAGAGTTTTAACCATCGAAATTTGATTTTGATTTTTTGATTATTTTCTTATTTTTATGCTCTAATTAAGTTTAAAGTTTGAAGTAATTTGGTCAACTATAGTTGACTTTTGTCCAAATTGATCCTACTTTTAGCTAAAACTTCATCCGACTCTAATTCTTTTACTATTCATCCAATATTTTAAGGTTAATTTAGTTTTGAAATCTTTAAGATTTTATCATTAACTTCTTCCTTGGTTATCTTTCAATTCCTTGGTAAATTCCTAATTGTTTCTTACTTCGTTGGATGAATTTGAGTTTTATCTTTATTTTTAGGGTTCAAATGGTTTTATCTTTTAAAATTCCACTTCTACTTCTTTGAAAGGTAAAACTTTTTACTTTTGACATTTTTGATAAATTTTGTTTACAAAAGTATTTTGACCATTGTCAAGTCCGTACGTAATTCTTTTTTACCTTGAAATTCAAAATTACTTTTACTTTTACCTTTTAATTCTGACTTTGATCCTAGATTCTTGGATTCTTTAAAGATTCCTTTTGATAACTTCCTACTTTTTCACCTACTTTTTCACCTACTTTTTCACCTACTTTTATTGCTACTTTTTTTCTAAGGGTAAATTTTTGATAAATTTCTTTAATGGTTGTAGTAAAATCTTCTTTAAATTCCTACGGTAATTTTCTAACTACTTTGGACTTACTACTTGGTTGTTTAAATGACAATAAGTTAATCCTAATTCTAACTTGTAATTCAAAAGTCAAATTCTAATCTAATGTTTTTGGTAAAAATAAACAAGAAAAAGGTAAAAATTTAGTTACTAACCTCTAGGTTGGTGACATCTTCGTTGAACATTGCCATCAAATTTTCCATGGCGCGTTCTGCCTCCATCTTTGATTTTTGTTGTAAATTTTTGTTGAAGTGTTGCAGGTTTTTATGGATTTGGAGAAGTTCCAAGTTTCTTCTTTTCTTTTTGAATGTTTTCTTTTCTTTTTCTTTTCTGATATTTTTTTCAAGAATAAAATCATATCAAATCTAATGCTAAATGCTTGGCTAAATGGCTTGGAATCAAAAAAATACTCAAGATAAATTTTGTTTGACTTCTTCTAACTAATAACTAATCCTAGAATCTTCCTATAGTCCACTATTCTTTGTTTTTGTTTTTTCTCCTTGTCCTAGATGAAAAATCCAACCTTGTTTTAAGATTCTCTAATAGATGGCTAAGCTTTGTTTGAGTCTCTCTCCGTCTTTTTAACACTCCAAGGTTGCAAATCTTGAGTTCATTTCCTCCTCCAACTTTGAATGGCAAGTGAGTGAGATACTAGAGATGAGAGATTTAGACTTCAATTTTGGTCACAGATGGTGGAAAGATGGATGGGAAGCATCCGAAGCTTCCAAAATCATGTTTTGGATCCAAACAAAGAGAGTTGAGTGACCAAAATATGATTGGTGATTAATTTTTTATTTGGACGTGTCCAGATGGGAGGTTGATTGTGACTAAGGTGGTATAATATACAACTGCGTAATATTACAGAACCAAAGATTGTGCATTGAATAAAGGCCTGGTGATATTACAAAACCAGTATGATATTATGGAACTGGAGCTTGTAACTAAATGGTGACCAATGTGTGATAATATGGAATCAACATGATAATATAGAAACAGAGATTATGACTGAATGGGACCAATCTAACTGGGTAAGCTTTGGTAAGAGTGAACTTAGTATTGATTTTTTAGGTTTTATACCAATTTTCCCTACCAAACTATATTCTGTTATTTGAAAATTCACTCAATTAATTGTCAATTGTTGCCAATCTTAGTTTTTAAAACTACATTGGGTCTCCATTAGAGAAATTCTCAGCCCTCCAGAGGGCTGCTCCATAGTGACCAAACCAGTCTATTAATCGCGTAAAAATTAGTAGGGGCATATAGCTGCTATGCATTGTATGAGTGGGTGAATATCGCAAAAGACGTCAAAACTCCAATAATGAAAGTGTAGTAGAAGTCTATTTAATAATCAACCGCATGAACATATGAGGTGATTAATTGAGAAATTAAGCAAATTCAATGAAATTAAGCAAAATGAAGTGAATTTTCAAACTAGTTGCCAAAAAAATTAGGAAACTCTTACATTTTCCAGCTAGCTTTTAAAGTCACTTAGTTTAGGATGTTTAATGATGAAAAGAGAATCTCTTTATGTACACATGGGGTAGTAGGAAGTAGAACAATCCATGTGGGATATGTAGTTTAGAATTTGTAGTTTTTCAACCGCTCATAGTTAAGTTTCAAATAGGAATTGTGAAAAAACTAGAATTTCAGACCTCATTTAGGCATAGTAGAATAATTTTTTATCAAAAACCTTTGAGCTAAATAAAGTTGGAGAATCAAGCTAGTTTTCGTGTCCAAAAATCCTTTTGAAGTTTAGAGCCTCCAATAAAAAATTATGGGCAAAATTTGGAGAAGGTTTTTGAAAATGTCAAAGAAAATCTCCCTTTCAACCCCTTTTAGAATTTTGTCCATAACTTTTAATTGGAGGCTCTAAACATCAAATGGATTTTTGGACATGAAAACTAGTTTGATTTTTCAACTTTGTTTAGTTCAGAAGTTTTGAAAAAATTCATTTTACTATGCCTAAATGGGGTTTAAAATTCAAGTTTTAATACGATTCCTATTTTAAACTTAACTATGAGCGGTTGAAAAAATACAAATTCTAAACTACATATTCCACATGGGTTGTTCTACCTCCTACCACCCCATGTGTACATAAAGATATTCTCTTCTCATCATTAAACACCCTAAATTAACTGACTTTAGAAGCTTGTTGGAAAACGTTAGAGTTTTCTAATTTTTTTGGCAACTAACTTGAAAATTCACTTCATTTTGCTTAATTTCATTGAATTTTGCTTAATTTACAATACCTGAACCTTAATTATTTAACTACTTATACTTGAATTTTGAACCACTAATGGTCGTCGGACATCATGACTTTCGGTGATCGACTATAGGGGAAAAACAAATCATTAACCAAAGTTAAATGTAATCTTGGGGTCCTTTCAGCTGCTCTCGAGTGGGCCTCCGGAGGGTAGAGAATTTCTCTAATGCTATTGGAGACCCTTTCAAATAAACAAAACAAGGATTTTTTAAGACTAGGAACAAAGCTTTGCCATCTGGGGTGTTAGGCCCCAAATTTAAAAGCAAAACAAGGGAATGATACGTATAAGACATTTAAAAAATTGGCGATAGCTTCACCGTATAAGAGGGATTAACTTTAAACTTTAGCAAGATTTTGCAAGAGTTTTGTTCCACGTGGAACAACAAGAGTCTTGGATCCAATCCAAGATCTCTCCAAAATAAATTCAAACAATATTTTTTGGACCATGTATTTCCACATCAAGGCTTTAAGGGGATTTTGTCAAACTAATGGCTGGAAATCTACACACAAGAAGCTCAGTAGGAACAAAGTTAGTAGACAAAAGACTTAGAATTACAATAAAGCAAGCTACAAAGGTTCACACTAACAACATTGCCAGAATTCAGTATGAGTATCTTTGGTGCTAAAACAAAAAAACTTTAAAAAATGATCAAGACTTTGAAAATGGTTTTGAAAACATATAGATTAGCAAGCTCCTCAAACGAACCCCAACGTCCTTTGAAATGAGCTCCAAAACACAAAAGAGTTCAACAAAGATGAAGGAGAAAAGCTTCAAATGCAATTCAAAACAAGGTTTTGGCAAATTGCCAAAATTCTAATAACATGGCCACGTTTAAATGGTAGTAAAGTGAGAGGTCTTGGCGAGGGTCTTGGAAACATATAAAAGACCTCCAAATGACTCCCTTTGCACCCCTTTGTTTTCATTTCAAACCCCTTTCCTTTTTGTAAAGCTTTGGCCAACTCTAAACTACCTATTTAGCTAAAAAAATAAAAAAATACTTATTACTACGTTAATTTCTATCCTACTGCTAGCTGTACTTATAACTTTTGGAGTAAAACTCCAAATAGAAAATGGACTACGCCGTTGGCTCTAGAAGACCCAAATTAGCCTAGAGTCCCCCTTAACCTCCTACTTCCCAACCAATTTCTTCACAAAAGATAGTGTTTTCCGACCTTAAAAACACCGAATTAGACATTTTTGCACTTAGGGGTTACGACATTGCACTTGGCTTGTACAACAATCAAAGAAGACAATTTCAAATGTGAGGGGGGGAGAAGAAATATTGAAAACATCATTAACTCTTTTTCTGAAACATTATTTTGTGAATATTTGTCATAATCTTCCACACTTTATAAATACTTTATGAAAATCTTATACACTTTTCACTACCCATGATTTTCAAAGCATTTTGCTTTGTGCTTCACGTTCTACTTCTTTTACATGCGTTGAACTACAAGGTGAGAACTACTCTACAGATCATGATACTCTTCTAATACATATTCAAATCATTTTGCAAACATTCGTCATCTAAGTCCTCCATTTGCATCGCCATATACTCCAGAAGATGCGGTTTAGCCTCAAGTGGAATGATCAGTCTTTCCTCAGTTTGCACACCATGCACTGTTATGTTTGAACCTACTATATTACCACTTCTCCCTCGACAAGGGACATCCATCCATGAATATATAGTGGCTTCCTTCTCAATCCATGCAAACCTCTCACCTGAAGGTTCCCATGTTGATTCCATACAATTCATGTACCTCACTTTATTACTACCAACTTCTTCTTGTGCTCCAAGTCTCATAGTAGGCCAATACCACAAGTCCTTCATCTTTGAGGCCCACCTCCCTTGACCAAATTCAAGTACCTTCCCCACATAAAAATGTACTCTTTCTTTTACTTCCCTCAACTCCACTGTAAGAACTACGAATTGGCCTATAACAACATCATTTTCTGGATTGAACGGAGGAAAAGGATCTTCACTTGCACCTTGTACTACTTCTAGTACAATAGCATGTCTTCCACCTTTGCTCCTTCCTCCAATCACTTTTCGTGATGCTTCTGGTGGCGGCCTATCTTTGCGAGGTCCAAAATATCCCCTCCTCTCTAGATTTGGCATTGTCGCCATTATCATATCAGCAGTTGCATTGTCCGTTATGTTTGCATCTGCATCCACTGTTGTACTTTCATTTGTACCACTTCCTCTGCCACTGTCAACAACACGACCATCTCCATCATAGTTCAAGACATCGCTTGGCCAAAACGGTAATTCACGCAAACATTCTGTGCTCCGTTGTGGGAAATCTTCCAAATAATCCTTGAATTCATTTGTTTCGTCCACGACTTCCAAGTTCCTGATCTTGTTTATGCCTCTAACCACCAACTTCTTCTTTTATGCAATGAACTCGTCCAATGCTTTCAATTCTCTTTGATCAGCTGCAGACACCTCTGCAAAGTTCGGTTTCTCTACTACACTTGGTAGTGAGTTCGAACACAAATGTCCTCCTGCTGGAGCCCATTCATCTGAGCAGAAATGTTTGTGTTGCACACGGACCAACCCATTTTCCACATAAAACCTCATATGGTGTGGAAATGTAATGCCCGTCAATTGCTCACCCCCTTGTACCAAATGAGGGGTGATGAATGCTTTCCAATCGTGAATGTGTTCAAGCTTACGAGCACTCACAAAAGCCTCTGTATAAGATGTGCCTTTCTCCACTAATTGCAACATCTCCTGAAGTGTATCTATGTCTCTTCTCTTCAGCACATTGGAAATTACACTGAATCTCTGATCAATGTCCTCATGTGTGTGGCCCATGATAAGAAAACAAAGATGCACTTCCTTAAAGTAACCAAGGCCCACCAGTGCGGCACACATGCCAAACATGTAGATGTTCTTATTCTCCCTTGTTATTTTATCTGCTTGAATCCGCAATGTCGGTGGCAAAAATCCCTTCCTTCGCTTCACATCACATATTACGTTCATCACAGACGTTATGACTTGATTGCTATAATGCTTGTGGTGAGCATCTATCCACACATCTGTATAGAGGCCAATCCCATGTACAAGTACACCACAGAGATGAGTCTTCACAAATCGAGATTCGATGTTCTTCACAATTTGCATCATCTTTGGTATCATGGTGGTATTTTGATCCATAGCATCCACGATCAAACACATAAAAATGTCTGGAGTGATCATCGCGGATCTCTTGAACAACCAATAGTCTCGCCTCTCTTCCATTTGATACCGGATGTCTAGCACGTACAACTTCTTAATCTTTACTTTTGCTACCGCATTTGTTGTAGATTCCATCCCACATTTATACTCCCAACAGTGGTAGCACTTTGAGAATCTAGAAAACGATGGTATTTGTACATGCGGAAAGTCTTCCCGCCAAAGTCTGCGAAACGAGCTCATAGACAACTCTGTTCCATCCACTAGTCTCTTCACTTCTTCATTCACATACCGAAACACATCCAATTTACTCGTGTTCATGGGCAATAGTATTAGCGGTAGCACTTCATTGTCCTTTTTCCTGCGTACTGATCGATGGGGTTGTTGACATCCAGCTTCATTTACAAACACGTCCAGGCTTTCCCTAGCTGCTGACATTTTTGCACTTTCCCTTACTTGACACGTGTTTCCATGAACGGCTGCTACTCTTCCATATATAGCATGTGCTGCCTTCAATTGCTTCAAACGCCTCTGAGAATAACCCAACGTCGCTGCATAACATGCATTGCAAACGACTCTGCTCGAGGAGATCACTTAGTGTATCTATAAGTAACTATGTGTGTTAAAGTGATTTTTTGCCCCCCTATATACTTTTTAATAAACTATAATTTGAACCTAAAATTTTGAGCTTTGTTTAATTATGATTGTAGGTTTCTATTGCCAAAAATTCCCAATTCAAAAAACATGTGAAATGATTTGTAGAATAGGTTGAAAAATGAACTAAAATAGTATGTTTTTCAACTCAAATATTTATAGAGAACACATTTAAATGACCATTGCATCAATATTCAAGAAAAGTAAACTTTAAATATAAAGTTATTTTCAAGAATTTTTTGTTCATTTTTTAGACAATTTTTTCTTATATAAAATAGGGGTGTGAAAGTTATTTTCACCTCTACAATGTAGTTTTTTACTTCAAAAATTTGTAACTAATTATAATTAACGAATAAAATTATCAATAATTCAAAACATAAACTTCTAAAGTAGGGAAATATATTGATATTTTTTTTTCCTCCTTTTATTTAAATTTTAGGATATAAAATAGGGGGTCCAAAATCTTAACGCACGTAGGTTCTAAATGGACACTCTAAGTGATCTCCCTGGGCGACTCTGCCATCTAATTTTGTCTCGTACTTGTCTCTTGTTTGTCCTTGTACCCGAGTGTAGAAGGCATTCAACATTTGCATTATCCACGTAGACCGTGCTTCATACTTCTGACTCCATGCCATGTACCGTTGATCCAATATATATCTTGCATCTACCTCATGCAAGCAATTGTGTTTACACGCACCTTTCTCTTTTGCACATAAAACACTTTCAAGCGTCACTTTCTGACTAGCCGATTCCCCCCTCTCTCTTGGATTTCTCACTCTAGCCCTTCGGTTTGCCATTGAATACTTTCTCCTCGGTGTATCCAAAGAAATACCTTCCACTCTCATTACATTGGGAGTACTACCTTCAGAACATTGTGTCATGGGTGAACTTCTCTCAGGTGTGCTTCTTTCATCCTAACTTGGTGGAGTCATATCAGAAGTGTTAGGGTTGTCTTCAACGTCATGGAAATCAAACGCTGGTGCCAGAACCGGTGGAAAAGAGAAGTTTTGCCCCTCCCTCGAAGGAGTACTTGTTGTCCTCACTTCCGAAGGATGTGGCCAACGGACCAAAGCCCGACGCCATCGTATAATCTTACCTACACAATCACCTAGAAACTTCCCTACCACCTCACCAACCCATTTTGTCTCTTCCAAAGCATGTGTAAGACGGATTGCAATTTCAATAGGACGTAACTTCACTTGATGAAGTTCAACACCACATGTAAAATTTGTATCCACCACACCAACTCCCACAACATTACCATCATCCCCAAGAAGTTGCACCATCCCATTGGTATCTAAGGGTACTCCACTAGTCATCGGACAATCCTCTTCTTGAAAAAGTCTTCCTCGTACCACACGTGCCAACCTTTCTCCTATACTCCTTTGCTCTGTTGCAACCACAGAAGTACCTACGGCATTGAAAACCACGGGACTCCCGAATGCTTCCGCTACCATTTTCTTTGGTCACTCTTGAATGACAATCATATGCATACTACAAAACTTTAGATTTCTTTTCTATTTTTGCTACAACACTAGTCAGAACATTTTACACAAAATACAATAAATTGTTGAATGTACAAATTCATTTTTTCGAGTATTAGTGAAAACGACTTCTACCTACATTTGGAGACATGTACTTTACAATGTCAATCATCAGAACTTGTAGAACACTAAAGTGCAATCACATTATATGAATTCCACAAGAAATTTCTGTTGTGCATGATCTTCACTGTAATTTAAATCAATTTCTAACTTCTCATATGAAAATTAATTTAGAATTCTCTCTATTGATAAAGTTTCCTAACATATGCTAACATTGTCGTTGTGTTCTAACTCCTTCAAAGTGCTAAAAAACTTCTTCAAAACATTTATAATGCTATCAACTCTTATAAAAAACAATAAGATTACATTCCGATTCCTTATCTGTATTGGTATTCCATACCAGTACAATGCCTTTCTAAACCCCTACAGTCCCAAGGCCACTTCTTTGTCAAAACCACTCAAAAGTACCACTTATGCTATGTTCACCTATGAAATTAATTTTTCAAATATTATTTAGAATGTAGAACCAACATCTTGCTCTACACTTATCTTATATCAATTGCCAAAAAAAAATTGATTTTCAACCGTACAGATTGAAAGATATTAGCATTGAAAGTAGAAGACAAAATTTCTTTTAAGAAGTTACTATGATTGACTGCTCATCGAGGAACTCCATAACTTCCACATCACTAATCCGAATGTCATGAATAAAAGCTTCCCATTTAGAATAAACTATAGTAGACAAGGATAAAAAAAAAATACAATATGTATTTCAATTTTTTATGTATTTCTTGTGCTACCTGGTCTCACCTATTTTGAGGTTATTGTAGTATAACTTTTTCTACAAGGCAGTGACTACAATAAAAAATTATATTCTACAAAACCTCATAAGCTTATTTATCTAATGAGAAAGTTTTAAAAAGTTTCAGTAAAAACAGAGATCATAAGAACCTCTTCAAAATCCATTTTGTTCCACGTCGGGACAATGGGACTTTAGGGGTTATGAATCTCTCCATTGCATTAGTAATTCAAGATTTTCAAAGTACGGAGAAAAATTCATAGTATTTATTTTATAAAATTTATTGTACAAATCTTCTTATGAAGTGTTTCAAGAATTTGATCCAAATAAAGAAAAATGACTATGGAAAATAAAATTAGAAACTAGTATATGCGTTCCATAAAAATAGTGATCCTCAAGTGATTTTCATTCATATTTCTTCAATCCTCTCATCATATATGCATGCAAACATTTAGGTTCAAAAATAAAATAAATTTCCATACTCTTCAGACGCTAAAGAATAATTTCTATACACTTGTGTGTTGATTAAAAATACAATCCATAATTCCTAAATATCATTTTTCTATTCCTTTTATCCTATATCCACAACATTTCTTGTTTCTTTCCAAGAGTTCATGAACAATAGCACAAAATAAGTTTTCATCATTACCTTCTCACTTTACAATTTCATTCAACAACAATGAAAGTGCAATAATGGATGGTTGGGAAATACTTCTATACAAGACCATTTTAATGAAGCCTACAAATTGGACTATACATAAAAAAAACAATGCCTTCCACATGTTGTACTAATCCAAAAAATAGCAATGGTTTCCTCAAATTCAAAAACAACTTTTTCATCTACATTGTGTTCCACTAAAATCAAAATGCACAACTCCTAGGCATGTACATCTATTCAATCTTGCTCTACATTAAATTTAAATTTTTTAGGCATGAAACTACAAAACTCAGCATACGTAAATTGAAAGTTCATTGACTTTTAAGAGAAAATTAGAAGTCATGAAATGCCTTATCTAATTTCATTTTTTGCCTTCACACCTATTAAATCATATAAAAATACACTATGATCTTCATTCTAAAATTTTTTAATCAATTTACTACTGCATTTCCAGTGTACTACATATACTTGGAAAAATAAACATTAATATTATTTCCTATGTTCATGAAGTGGACATATTCCCATTAGTTTGGAAAAACACAAGGATTTGTAATATCCCCTAGAACAAAAAGAAATGGGGACTTCCGTGAAAACGGCGGTATTCCACTAACATTTGTACATGAAGGCATCTATTCAACTCATATCAAACATTGATTTTCTCACACATGCTGAAGTCATCACTTGTTTATGTATGCCATTGCCCCCACCATTTTATTCCGCAAGATGTAATGCCCTAATTCGTCCCCTAAACCGCCATTTTAATAGAGTACCACCATTTAAACAAAATTGCCCATAAGAACACATTGTTCATTTCTGTGCTTTTCACATGTGTGTACCTTCTCTTACCTACCTACTGGAATACTAAGTCCAATACCAAATACATAACGTGCGCTGCATATTATACATGCTAAAACTCTAAGACATTATTTCCACAATTCAGAATTGTTTTTCTACATGTCAATTTACTAACAAATAACTATCTTGTCTTTCTATTCAAACTAATCAATAAAATAGACTTATAAGAATCCTTTTAAAAATCAACCTAGTTGTAGGCAGATACTATTCACTAGTACATAACTTTGTAAAAGCAATTTTTGGAACCTTAAACTTTGTCATTGTAGTATATTTGCGTTAAAAAAAACTCTTTTATGACTTCCTACTCTTACAACAATCCGAATATATGAACGTTCTCAAATCTTATTTTAATACATTAATCATTATCTATGAAAGAATGTATGCTTTCAAAATCTAAATGACACAATGTCACGAAAAAAAAACCCATCACTCTTATTTTCCCAAAATTATAATTACAAACCAAATGCATTATTTTGATCATAGGTATGAAAACATTCTTGATAAAAGGTCCTACTGCAATAATAAAAAAATTAAATTGAGACAAGTAATTACTCTACATTGAGGAAAATCCAAGACATTTAATTTCAATAAAACAAACTAACATGTACTTCCTTTATATTGAGGAAATATCAAGTAACTAAATATTTTTAAATACTGTAGTATTAGCCACATTCTAATTTTGATTTGGTTTTAAATTTACTTCGTGAGAAATAGTTTGTTTTTTGTGGACAAGTTGTTGCATAGGATTTTTTGCAGTGGTAGTATTTCTAAAATATTGAGTTGTAATGGAGGAAACATGAATGGTCATTTATTGGTATATAAGTCTATAACACATTTGGAAATAAATCTAATAAACAAGCATTTAGTAAACAAACATTTAATGAAATTTTGAATTCTTTCATATGTCACCTTCTAAATTTTGTAAAATAAGACCAATACTTCCTTATTTCTTATATGTCTCCATATTGAAATTGAAATTATTCTTCAACAACATTTTATTCTTATTTATTACTTATTAAAAGAATGAAAAGCACCAAAAACAATTAACTTTCGTATGGACAAATTGTTTTTTGAAATTGAAAGTTTGTGTGCTCATCAAGACAAAACAATTCAATTAATTTATTTGGATACTTTTTCTTGAATGTAGTTAACATTTATTTAAAAAGTAGTTGAACTAAAAATTAGTGCAATCTTGAAGATTGTGATGCAATACTTTGTAGAGAACACGTTAATTTCATGACATGATTGATTATAAATAATGCCCAGTGTTGTTTCAACTTCAAACTATCGTTACTAATTCCACAACATCTCTAGTTTTAAATGTTTTGACTTGAAACATTCATAACTACTTCTAGAAATCTCTAGTTTCAAATGTTTAAACTTCAAAGATTCGTAACTAATTCCACTAATCTGTAGTTGGAAATGAAAGAATTGAATATTTGAATTGCATATCAATTCTAATTTATTCATTACCAAAGTTGCTTGACAATTATTTCGATAATTAACGAGTATTTTACAAGTGAAAATCCTTTTCTTTCAATTTCCATTAACACATTGAAATAGTAAAAAACAATTAACCTACTTGAAAATTAAAATGTATGTGAAGTCTTTTGCCATAAAATTTCAAATAAACCAATACAGAAGCTTCTCTATTGCCAAAAAAACACTCAAACAATGTCATTTCTATAGCAAAGATTAGAAATTTTCAGATAATTTTTTTAAACATATTTGACAATCTTTTTTTGAAAAAAAGCCCCAAAACATAATTTGAGCTATAAATCTTTGAAGTCCATATTTTATTTGATAGTCTTCTCAAAGTAATTATCCCAAGAACATTATCTGTAGCTTTCACAAAAAAATTCCCAGAACATAATCATGAAGTTACAACAAAAAATTCAGTACGAAAAAAAACTAAAATCTATATATCTTCTACATGGATTTAAAATGCACAAATCCCAACGGTAACATTGTTCTAGCAAGAAAACTAAAGCATTTAGAATTTTAATTTTTTTCATATTGCAAAAATTGCATTATAAAATTAATCCTACAAATCATTTTTTCAAGAACATGCTCTAATTGCCCAAACAAAAGATTGTAAAAAACCTTCTCATAGCAAATCCTAATGGAATGAACCCAAACTTCACACCCAAACTATGGGTTCATTAAGAAGGGTCGAGAGTCCCTTTCTCTCCATAGAAATAAGAAATAAGAAATAACAAATAACAAATACGTTGCACTGTAGGAGATGACACCCCACGCGCGCGGGGGGGGGGAGGGACGATACTGTTCAACTACGTGATCGAAGGAAGACCCCCCGCGCGCGCGGGGGGGAATTGTAAGTTTTTTTTCTGTCGTCCATTTTTGCAAAAGTGGTTTTCGATTCTTACCTTGGTCCGTGCTATTCTTCTTTCCTTCAGCGCCCACGTCGACCGATCCGGGAAACCCTCTTGACACGTTGGCCCAACTTCCGCCTCAGGTGCTGGCGCGCTCCTGCATAAACCTTCATCTCCGGGCTGCCATTCTTTCAAACTTGTGTTGGAGCTACTTCCCAACAACCTTCTTGCGCTGGTCCTCTTCAGGTTTCCTTCTCCTCTTATTGCTGCTTGCGGTGCTCTTCTTCGGGCTGCCGTTTCCTCCTTCTCTGGATGCTGCGCTCGAATCCGCTACGTCGTTGCTGCGCTCCGCCTATTCGACACCGCAATCGAGCAGCTACTTCAAGCGCTCCTGTTCTTTTCTCCTGCAAGCACCCCCTCCTGTTTCCTCACTTCTCTTTCCTGCGCTACATTGTCCCTCCAGCCGTTCTCTCCATTGTAAGTGCTCCAGCCCTCCAGCTCGTCATCCCGTCATCTGCCTTTTAGTTTTGTTGGTTCCATTGCTTGTTTTTCAGGTTCTCCCCTCTCCATTGTTCGCTGTTCTCTTCCTGTTTCGTTGTTGCGCACTATTCTGCCTTTCTTGCGCGTTGTTGTGCACTTGGGGCGCCCTTCCTGTGTCCTCTTCTTTCGTGGTTGCACCCTTCCTACGTCGTGGTTGCGCCCTGCTGCACCCGTGGCTACGCCCTTCCTCCGTCGTGGCTACGCCCTGCCTGCGTGCTGCGCCTTTTCTCCGCCGTGGCTACGCCCTACCTGCGTGCTGCGCCCTTCCTCCGCCGTGGCTGCGCCGTGCCTGCGTGCTGCGCCCTTCCTCCGCCGTGGCTGTGCCCTCTCTGCGTCCTGCTTATTGTCGCATCGTGGTTGCACCCTGATGCGCCCTTCTTGTGGCCTGCTCTGCTTGCCCCTCTCCACTTCACTCCGAGGTTGCGTCGTACTGCACCCTTTTTCCACTCTGCTCCGCTTGTCCCTCTCCCCTTTAGTACGCAACTGCACCCTATACCCTCGCTCCGCCGCTGTAGATCGGTCCAATGTTGTAGATCGCTCCCCTCCAAACCCTTTTTTGAATTTCATTTTTTCTTCTTTTACTGTAGTGCTGCAGCTGTTACTTGCTTCTGCTAATACTTTTTGTGCCGGTTGTTGCTCCAATGCTGCAAATGCTCCCCTGCTACCGCTAATGAATCTTCTACTTACTTGCTTCTGCAAATATTTCAGCTTCATGTCTGTGCTTTCTTCGTTGAGAATCTACATTTCGATGCAATCAAAATTGAACACTTCAATGTCATTTGGTGTATCGTGTAAGGTTTGAGATTTGGCTTCTTTGGAGAAAGTGAATCGTTAAAACTTTAAGTAAAAGGAGCTGCAGAAGCGTGCTCACCTAAACCACCCTTACCTCCTTCAAATAGAGGTATGAATTTGCAAAAGTTGGCTTCCAAATCAATTTTCTAATTGTGGGTTCCTTCCCACTCTACATTCCTTAGTAGTTTTGGAAGTAGAAATTAAGCACCTGTCGTTTAGGTTGATGTTTTTGCACATGTTGCAGTTTCATTGAATACAAATCCATTTAGTCAATTATTATGAAGGTAGAATTAGCGACGTTTGTGCTTCCATTTCATTCAAAGTACTTCTTAATAAGATTGGCAATACTATCTACTTTTTTAATCATGGTTTTCTGAGCTTCCTATGCACAGTTTGATTTCTTCAATAGTGAACTTTGTTACAAGAACTTTTTAAAATATTGTTTCTCATTTCTTCTCTATAATGTCTTTGAGTTCTCTGGAGGTTTGGCTAAGTATTTTATATAAATGTGCACTGCTTGCGTCCATGGACTAGTTTCTACTCACTTATATCCATCTATGTAATTGCTTGCAATTGCTCAATTATATGGACATTTAAATGAATAACAAAACTACTGCACTTGCTTGTACAATTATTTTTCCATTACAATATGCCATTCAAATGGACATGCCTAAACAAGTCAAAAGTGAAAGAAGTATATTTTGAACTTAAATTACACTTTGTACAAGCTGATGGGTGCTTCTATCTAGCAAATTCAAGATGGCAATACCTTTATTGTGAAATATTAACTCACAAAACGTATTTAATGTGAAACAAGGAAAAGCATTAAAACATGAACCATGAGAGAAATAAAAGTTAAAATATCAAGACCAACAAGAAAACTCCTAAGTTTTTAGAAGGGAAGACTTTTGCATAAGTCACCAATTATCCAAAAGTATTATAATTTGAAGTCTAAGTTCAATACAACGTGCACTATTCACAGTGTCAAAGCATGCTCAATGTGCTTGAAGGTAGTGAAGTTTCTGTAGTTAATTTTTGAAGAACAACTTCCATTTTGTCAATGGTGTAAGTTGTTGCCAATAATCCAAAAAAATTACATGAAAGGCCTATAATGAAGCTCTAAGAATAATAGGAATATTTTCTAGAATACCATTAATTTTGCATAAAGTCTAATAGGAATATCTCATTCAATATCACTAACATAACACAGATGATTAGGAATACATCTTCGTAGCTGTTGGTTAAATAACAACTAAGTTTTTTGAAGATGACAATAATATTAGGTATATGTTGCAATTTTGCAATTACATTAGATGACAACATAGTTGATCTCCATTTGACAATTGCAAAGTTTATTGCGTTTCCAATAAAGGTAAATTTATATAAACAATTCTCATTTCATTTTTGTAGGTACAAAAATGAAATTGGCATGTAACACAAGTTTTTCCATATTTTTTGCACATCAATGGAATTAATTATAAATGTTCGAAGTTGAAAGATTATTGTTTGTGAAAGCAAACACAATGTGATTATCTTGCTTCTACTTTAGTGGAATGTACAAAATTAACCTGGACGTTGAGATTGCTTTTACAACACATTTACTTCTTAAATACAATACCTTTTCTAATGCCTGCTTGCATTTTAAAATTGAATTCTCATGATTGCTTGTAGAACAAGTTTGCTTTCTAAGTACAATCCATTTTTTAGTTGCTTCATGACATTAGGAAATTCAATTGTTTGCTTATATTCTTTGTTCTCAATACAATACCTTTTTTAGTTGTCTACTGACACTAGGAAATTCAATTGTTTGTTTCTATTCTTTGTTTGTAGTGTTTCAAAATGTTTTTGATTCATAAATGTTGTGTTTTCTTAAAAAAGGATAGTACCACTTTCTCACTTGTGATGAGAAAATAGACATAGTGAAGTTTATTCAAAAAACAAACATGGAACATATCATAGCCAAAGTCTACAAAAAGTTAGACATAGAAATTTTAAAGAAACAGAATTTGTTATGAAAAAGTTAGACATATGAATTTTAAGGCAAAAAAAGTGTTATGGAGTTATAGATTACATTTCCTGAGGGGTTTAGAAAGGTAATTTGCATATGTTGGTATTATATATACATATATATATATATATTTTTTTTATTTTTTTTATGCATCATGTATTATCATTTTTGTCCAATTAGTGTCTTACAACCTATGAAAATTGCTTTAATTCTTAGCTTAGGTTCTTTGCAATGGAAGATTACTAAAAGAATCATTTGAAAAGAAATTTATTATTATTTATTATTTTTTTTCTATCAGGCTTGCTATTTGCTAATGGGCTCAATTCTCTTAATTTATAGTGCTATATATTTATTTTTTTGATTTGCATTTTCTTTTTGGGATTTAGAAATGTATATATTTTTGGTAGCCAATTATGAGTGGACAAAAGTTTTAGGACCTTAATATTTCTTGTGGATCATGAGTATGTTACTTAGACGTTACGAGAAATTAATTATTGTTGATAATTTTTGGGAATGTTGTAGATTTCTTTGGAAGAGTAGGCGTGCCACCAGCAACGAACGTATAGAAGGAGTTACAAGATCATTTATGCTAAGCGTTTGCTTCAATGACCAATAGCAAAAACCACATTTGCATTAGGTATTTCAACTGAACCATTACTTGTGAAGGGAATTTTTCAAAACATATTTTCTTGGTGCAACGTTTGAATTTATTCAACATTAGTTAGAACTATGTTTTCATGAATGAACATTATATTTTCTTTTTCTTTTTTATTGTGAAGGACTTTTGTATTTCGTTTATTATTAATTACCTAGATGTAGGATGATTGAGTACATGTGTAGTACATTGTGTGGGAGTAATGAGAAGAGTTTTTGTAATGTACATTAGAAAAAGAAAGAATTGTTAACACATTTGTGGAAGTCCGTTTAACAGGGTGTTTTTCTCTTTGAAACACTTGAAGCATATAATTCGAATACTGTTGATTGTTATTTACCTTTAATTTGCATATTCCTAAATTTATTGCAATTTTGTTTGAGTTTTCTTTTAATAGCATAGTAAGTTATACTCTCAAAATTTAGAGGACATTGAAACACATTAGAGATTGAAAGATTTTTTTTTTTCAATAAACTGAATTGAATTAAAATTTTAAATTTCAGATTGATAAAAAGAAATTATTTTGTTATATTTTGAAATTTTTTATTGAAGAATGAACCTTGGAAGGGAATACATGATAGACATGTGCATTGTGATTAATTTTTTGGTGGATCAAGCGAAGCACAGAGTTTATGACAAAACTTACAAACGTGGAACACAAGCAACACATTCTATGGAGATAGCATTTTGAGTGGAAGGTGCACTTCTTTGAAACAATTGATTTGTCCAGGTGGTTAATTAAAGGATTATGCATTTCACTTTTTTAAAACAATTCTACAATTATTTTTGGTTTCAAGTGCAAGAACATGTGATTTTCGTACTTAATGAAATTGCCCGTTTTAATTAGTTATGAGATTTAAAATGAATAGAAATCATTACAATCATAACAATGAAATAGAACAACTCACAATTAGATGCTGCTGAGTTCGAAATGTTGAAAATAAATTTCATGAACATGACTTCTAACATAATTTGTGCAAAAGTAGTTTATAAATTTGTTCTATGAGTTAAATTTTAGAATAAATGTTTTGACTATCCGAGAATAAAAGGTTTATAGTATTTGTAGTCATTACTGTAATCAAGTTAATGGCTTAGTTTGTGCAGGCAAATTGTTTTGTATATAATTGTAAGGTTCACAATTTCTAACAAAAAACAATGAATTGAAGCTACGAAATTCATGTCTTCAAGGATTGCCATGTGCTGGTTATAGAGAAATTCATGTTCAGGCAAATTTCTTAAAAAACAAACATTCATAATTACTTCATTTCATGGAAGGTCCTATGCAACATAGTTTGGAGACTAATTTGCCATACGTTCTACAACGAAGATAGTATTTCTCATTTAGTATTGGCTATCTGTTTCTTTTTAATTTTCGCTTCCAAAACAATGATAGTATTATCATTGTTCAATGAAAAAATTCAACCTTTGAGCAAATACTTTTGAAGAGGAAGAATGCTGGAGATGTTCATATTACATTTGGTTGTATCAGGTAACTCAAGAGAAGTGAAGGACACATAGCAAAACAAGTCGTACTACAAGTTGCACATTCACTCATGTTTACAGAACTTCTATAGAATCAAAAGCGTCCAAAACATCTACAGTAGGTATGTCATACAATTTCTTCATTTTGCTTTCTCAAGTTATTCGTAGAGTGTTTCATTGTAGAATTTTTTTTTTCCAATGTATAATATACAAACTCTATTAACTAAGGAAAACATTGAATGGTAAACATTCAAGAGGATTTAAATGCAAATGAAGCATATGATGAGCATTGCAATTTTGATTTCTTTGCATTGGTTACTCTTGTTTTTTTCCATCTAATGTTGCCTTCTGAAAGTTCAAGGAAAATTAATTGTAACTTCGTATTTGTAGGAATTAAAATAATTAATTTGAGATGTCTTGGACAATAATTCTAAAGTAGTGAACGTGGTTTTCCTTTTTTTTAAATTAGCATATAAGAGTAGTAGGTACATAATGAAATGTGAAGGAATTTGAAGTAGATGTTATGTATAGGAATTATTTATTTTAAATTTAAGTGATTGTAATGAATTTTTTTTTTATTATGGACAATTGCATGTGTGAGAAAAAATTTGAAAAAAAACTTGTTTGATTTTTTTTTATTCAATAAGTTTAAAAAATAAAATTTATAGAATACATTGTAGAAGAGTAATTTGAAAAATATATGATGAATGTTTCAAATTATTCAATGTAATAGCTTGCTTTGTAAGACATCTTTATTAATAGTGTTCAAATTGAATGTCAAAACTATGTTAAATGCCATGAATTCCTTGTTGTCAAGATTGAAGTTGTATTTCAAAAATAGGTAGACTAAGAAGGGAACCACTTTCTTAATTATGAGTGCAATGTCTTTTATTATTTCTTGAAAATGTTTTAATTGCTAGAAGAACAACGTTGTTGAAAAGAAAGTGGTTCCTAGTCAAAAAAAAAAGTGTGAACACTTTTAATGTAGATTGGTAAATTTCATGGCCTTCATTACACTACTAAAAAAATAGAGATGAGAATTTTTGAGCAATGGTTTCGGGATTATGCATAGACGTACATTTGAATGTATGGAAACATGATGACAGTTGTTCATAAAGAGGGATGGGGAAATGTATTACAGTATCATATGGGCATAATGTAAATGTTTATTTGAAAACCCATTCAAAGATTCTTAATTGAATTGCATAGATGAAAATGAAATGTTTTTGAACAATTGTACAGAAATTGTAATTCTCCTATATTTATAGTTGTTGTAGGTGTTCAAATGCAAAACAAACTGAAGCTACAATTGCATATTACAGTTGAATATATGAAGAATTGTTTCCATAGAGACAATTTAATAGAGGTTAATTAAAAATAATATGGTTATCAATTATTTAGTGAGAAAGATGTTGAAGTTATAAAGAGTAGTTGTTTGCTTCGAACAGAGAGTTTTTAATAATTCTACTGTACATGAGTAGGGATTTAGTAATTGTTAAATGTATTCCGGATAAACCAACAATCACGAGTATCTAGTAGTAGTGTATTAAGGAGTTGTACGTATGTCACATTTAGTTTGAAGGAAGTTATGCACGTTTTAATTTTTGTGAATTCAATTTGTTTTTAGAATACATTATATTTTATATCTTATTTTTTTAAATATTTATTGTATAACAATTTCTTGAATTACTGTTGGTTCACTTTTGCATAATAATTGTACATTATGTATGTTGTAGTGAATAGAACATTTGAGTTCCGAAGTATTTATCTGTAAATTCAATGTACGGATTTCAATGTTCTGTGTAGAATATGATATAACACTTCAAGTGGCACTATAGTTGAAGTGGACATTGAGGGCATTTGGACAGTGTATTTTTCTCCCATAATGATTTGATTCAAACACCATTTGTTTTTTGCGCCTTCTCTATAGAACCAAAATTTACACATTCACATATGTGTACTTCAGGTTCACTATGTCTATGTATGAAATGCACAGGCAATATCAAGATGTTTTTAATAAGAATTGTATTGGGGTTTATGAATTCAGAAAAATTTATACTTCATTTACTGCATTATGAAGTTGAATATGAAGGCAACAGTGAAGGCATAAATTTATAGTTTTATTCAAACACTACAAGAAATAGGGGGTAAACGTGACTGGGCAACCATGACTGCGTGTCCGGTTTGACTGAAACGCGACTGTACACTCCGTAATAACACCATTCCTATGCTGCCGGATTACCTACAGTTATTTCTCAGTCATGGCTACGACTGATGGATGTGGGAGGAATACCGAACGACCTTCGTCAACGGTTTCTTGTGGATGAAGTCGAGAACCTGTTGGTCGGTTTAGTAGTCTGAAGGACATTCGGGGGTATTCATGGTCCTGCTTGATGGTTTGACTAGACTGCAACTGCAGTCGACTTGTAAACAACTCGGAAATGACTGCAGGGGCTGTGGAAGGGCACCATGAAATTTTTCAGGCCACGGATGGGTAGGGCAGCATGCTGACGTGGACGGAAAACTTTTTAACAGTGACTGGGCTGCGACTGCGCGATCTACAATTTGGTCACGGAGTCATATACAAGTAACACGGCTATCTTTGGTAGTACATGCCTGTCACTGTTACATGACAGCGTTATGAGTCCGCCATGATGTGTACTTACGCCATATATTGTAAGCCCTCAGTCCTATTTTTTGGGGGTTCAAGGTTGTAGCTTTAGTGGTAGGGCAATTCGGGTTCACATGTAGGACCTTGTGACTGTTTTGAACTGGAGAAGTCATGAACGATATTTTTGCAAAATTTCCAACTATAGAGACGTCAATACTTTCCATCATGACTTGTCCACAATTCACATGCATGTTGAATGAATTGATTTGCAAGTACATTTGTTTGACCATTGTACAAAGCGTTGATGTAAAGAGGCCATAAGTGCCATATATATTGCAACCGTCATACTTTGTGTACCTTAATATGAATACGTTCATGACCGCCTCCTTTTGGATTCAGGGTTTGTTGAATTCAGGTGCCGGAAAAATGAGTCCGATTCCAAGGGCTATAAATCATGGACCTTCATAGTTTACACATTTTTCCAAGTTGTGCCGACTGGTGTACCTGCACACATCTTGACACAGTCCTCTAAACGGAACTCATTCTCAACTCCGTATACACTTCTGTGAAACTGAGGTGCAACTTTTGTGAAACTGGGGTGCAACTTCCCACTTCTGAGATGCAACTTCTGTTAAACTGAGATGCAACTACTGTGAAACTGAGATGCAACTTCTGTGAAACTAAGAGGCAACTTCTGTGGGACTGAGTTGCAACTTCTGTTCAACTTGTATATGACTCCTGTTTATCCCACTTCTGTGCAGCTGATCAGTATCTCACTTATGCACAACTTGCATTGAAATCCTGCTCCACTCATTTGTCAATGCAGGTGCTCCTTCAAATATGAATCTGGAACCCTGACATTTACACTACTATCAATCCATAGAAGAGTGGAAAAAACAAACACATTGTACAGAATATATGGGCACATGCGCGCATGTACATGCTACCTAGTATCCTTCTTCAGCTAATAAGTTCTCCTCCTGAGACAATTCTATGGCACCAACGAGACTAACTATTTGTGGTGGGATTGGCAACCTCTGCGGAGCTCTTAGCCCTGTAGTCTCCATTGTAGTGCTAATGAATGCGCTTGTAGTGTCAACGACTTCGCGTCGCGCTCTTGCCTCCTGACGGAGGACAACTTTCCAACCGGGTCTTTCTACATCATCAGAGAAAAAAACTTGAGTGGCTTGGTTGGGAAATATGAAGGGGTCTGCCATGCGAGGTAGTTTGTGCCGAAAGTTTACAACAAGAAATCCGGCGTCATCCCTGATATAAGTGGGATTACCACGATTATCGCGAGGCTTCACCCACTCACAACGCAATACAATTATCCGTGTAGTTACTGCGCCATAATCAAGCTCCAAAATGTCCTTCAACACTCCAACATAATTCACCAATGATTCACTGGCATTCCTAGTCGGCTCCTGAAAAATAGATGCTACTCCACTGTTGTAGCTCATCAATTGTGTGGTGCTCTCGTCTTCAACTCGAAAGCGATTCCCAAATGCATACACCCGTGCGTACCTAATGGCTCTTTGTGACGGCTTCTTGCTTAGTAATAAGCGGTCCATATCCTCTGCCTTCCTCAAATCTAAGTCCGACTCGCGTACTGTGCTCTGAATCCAATCTGCCATTGCGGCCGTGTTGTGATTTGCTTCTGACTCCATTCTCCAGTTCCTACAGCCGCTAATAGGGTCAAGAATGATCAATACACAAAACTGAGGACTGAAAATCTCATACATTAGAAATTACAATGAATTCACATCTTGAAGTTCTAGGGTACGACTTCAATTTCACTTTCCGTAGTCACCATTTAGTCACTCTATAGTCACTGATTGGGAGATGACTCAAAAAGGACTCCTGGTAATCACATTCTCTACTACTAGAAGTCCAGAAATTACTTTCGCACCAATTGAACACTACAGTTTCTAGAGGTCTAAAACTTTGCATAACACGGCATCACTGTATAAAATGTTAGGGTAGTTAGCTTTTTCTTTCTTGCAGTCCAAGATCAAGTTCTATTTAGAACAGTCGGTCTACAATTTCAGCTCCTGCACCCGTACTCCCGTAGTCATCATTCAGTCATGGTAAAGTCATTGAGTAGTGACATGACTTAACAATAACTGAATAACAACTTCTACACTGCAACAAGGCTACAAATGACTGAATGATGAATGACCATGATCGTTTCCAGGAATGAATGATGAATGACCATGATCGTTTCCAGCTTCAGGAAACTGTGCATGCAAGCTTTAGGGTGCAAGGGTTTAGGGTAGAACTCACGTGACCAAATCTTGCATACTGGAGACATTTGATAAAACATACTGGTGTGCCACGTCTCTCATCTCTGGGGTCATTACATATGCCTGTCCGGCACCTTGCAAAACCTCCTCTGCATCTCCGTACGCCTCGTCTTCGTCCCATACACGTCTTTGGGTGGGCTCAAACCTCTGTAGGTACTCTGTGACAAAGCCTAGGAATTCGTCTTTCAAGTATCCCTCTGCCATGCAAGCCTCTGGTCGTGCTTGATTGCGAACATGGTTCTTCAACACCTTCATGTACCGTTCTACCGGAGACATCCACCTTGCAGTCGCCGGACCACACAAGTCCAATTCTTTAGCAAGGTGTACTGGGAGATGCGTCATGATGTCAAAAAACGAAGGTGGAAATTCTATCTCCACCAACGCCATACTCTCTGCCACATCGGCCTGCAAGGACGGGAAATCTGCCGGATCGTATACCCGTGTGCACAAGCGCCTGAAAACTCTACACACCCTCATCACAGCCATCCGGGGCCCGGGTTGCATGAGGCCACGAAGAGCTAAAGGCAACACTTGCTGCATCAGAACATGGTAGTCATGGGACTTCAAACCACCAAAGTTTTTTTTCCGGATGCATTTTCCTATGTTAGATGAATATCCACTGGGTGTCTTCAAGGATTCTATGCACTTCGCAAACTTCTCAAACTCCTCGTCTGTCAGAACATATGATGCTCTAGGCTTTACCATCTTCCCTGCCTTACGTGGATGAGGGGTTAGCCATAGGTGCCTCCTTATATTTCTCCTCTGCAAGTCTCTGCGCACCTTCACTGTGTCCTTCTTTCCCGTTATGGTTTTGAGGAAGTTCTTTGCTAAGTTCATTTCGCAATGCATGAGGTCTAGCAGATGGCGAATGAGAAGATTCTGGCATACAAACATGAAGAGCACCATTAGATTTTACAGAAACAACTGTCATATACTAGTCATACTTAAGTGTCCTGACTTGCTCAACTCACTTTGACTACTGCATAATAACTGAGATGCAACTTGGACATGTCCTCCTAGTCGACTTCTAGTCTAGCTTCAGTCGTTTTTTCTAACTACGACAAAGAATAGGAATGTGACTGAACGAGGACTCTTACACGACTTAAAAATGACTAATTTTCCACTTCAACCTAGTCTTATAGTCACATGGAAGTGGCTTTCTAGTCATTTTTTGGAACTCAGGCGAGTTGAAGTAAGTGTCACCTTCCAATACGGCAGTCTATGAAGACTGCTCAATCACTTCAAACCGTGCAATTTTGATGGGTCTCCAACAGCACCATCTCTGTTTCCCGCTGCTCTCCAAGCCTCGCACTCCAGAGCGTGTTGTATCTACTCCTCCACGGTAACTTCGCGTGGTTTAGGGCAGGTTTCCATGAATCCATCAAAGTGCTCCTTCATTGCTTCAGAGCGGTATGGATGTTCTTCAGGGAGCCAACGTCGAGTTCCTCCATAAGTTTGCTTGCTGAGCTCCGTCGAATGTTGTGCACCTAAGTCTTGGCCACACCACGGACAGGCCGCATATCCTTGATGGGCAAAACCTCCAACAGTTCCATAACCTGGAAAATCATAGATGGTCCAAAGCAACATGGCCCGCAACTGGAAAGCTCTACCTCCCACATCTTTTGATACATCAAAAGCTGGAACTCCAACCCATAACTCTAACAACTCCTCCAGAAGCGGCTCTAAAAACACGTCGAAGGTGTCACCTGTGACGGATTCCTTCCCTGGAATTAATAGGGCCAATAGCATGAAAAACTTCTTCGTGCTCAACCACGGCGGTAAGTTGTAATTCAATAGCAAGACAGGCCATGTTGACCATGTAGAACGGTTTTGTTTGAAAGGATTCACTCCGTCCGCTGCTAATGCAAAGTGAACATTTCGTGCATCGCGTGCAAAGGCTGGATCGACATTCTCTTCAAAGTGCTGCCAGGCTTTTGAGTCACACGGATGCCGCACGAGGCCATCACCTCCTTCGTGACTGCTCCTGTTCTCCGCATGCCATGCCAAGAGCTTCGAGATGCTAGGACTCATGAACATTCTCTACAGTCGGGGAATGATGGAGAAGTGACGAAGTACCTTCAATGGAAATGCACGCCTGTCTTCGTCTCTATATCTGCGTCCGTCACACTTAGGACAGCGGATATCAGCCTCATGAGGGCCACGGAACAACACACACCCCTTCTCGCAAGCATGAATGGTGTTGTATGTCAAGCCCAATTTTCGAGTCAAACTATTTGCTGAATGATAAGTTTTTGGCAACGTATTATTCTCGGGAAGGAGATGGGAATGCAAAATACTAAAAAGTTCGTTGGCACAGTGGTTGCTGACGCCATGAACAGTGCACAAATTCATGAGGAGTACTGTAGTTGCTAGCTTAGTCGACCTGGCCCCTTCGTACAGCTGTTGCAAGGACTCCTCCAGCCCATTGGCATTAAAGTCTGCATTTTGAGCACCTTCATCCTCAAACATTTGTCCGGGTGTGTGCTCATCACGACATTCTTCAGTGTCTGCAACATCGCCAATAAACCCCTCCATGCACTGTTCATGAATGGAGTCTGCCGTTTCGAAAGCTTCCCTCACTTCCGATTGCAGTCTCTCTGCCGAAAATGTTTGTTCGGGCAGTGGATTAGCAGCTTGGGCGACCATCCCATGCGTGTCCACCTGAGCATCTACTATAGGCGGTGTCTCTGCGATTGGGCCCCAAAAATGCTGCTCCCACTCTTCGTCCGAGGAATTGCGCACACCTAGACCCCTCCAAATTCGACAATCTAGATCTCTCCCATTGCGGATGAGGTGCTCCCGCACGTTACGGATGAACAATCTCTTGCGCCCTCTGCATCTTGTACAAGGGCAGTGCAATTTTGTGACGTTGAACTCCGTAGCCCTCTGCAACTCACGAATCCAAAGGCAGTCATCTCGGAGTCGCTGCCTCTGAACCTCAGACAGAGGAAGTCTTGCTGGAATCATGGCCTCACTGCTTACGAGATGGGTGCAACTTCTGTTGCTGGTATATGGCCATATGGGACGAAGTATTAGGCTTCAAGGATACGGCCAGCCCAGAACTAGGCAGAAATGGGAAGCCTGTAAGGAGTAAAAATTCACTTCTATTTCATGGTGGATTGCTTCAGTGTTCCATGACTGATAAATGTCTCTAGTGACTGGATAACTTCTTGAAAATGACTTCTGCGCCACTTCTCAATGACTGAAGATATCTGTAGTGACTGGATAACTTCTTGAAAATGACTTTTGTACCACTTCTCAATGACTGCAAAGTCACAACATTCCACTTGTGAATGACTACAATCTTTCTGCAGGGTCATCACACTTTCCATTGAAGACTGGTCATATGAAGAGTCGCAATGCTTACAATGATTATGTCAATGACCACACTTCATAGTACAATGTACAAATTTTGGGAACTAGAATGCAATCCCTAAAGACCTTAGGAATTATAATGCAATCCCTGAAAAACTTGGAAATGTAATCCAACAAAAAAGGAAATGCCCTCCCTAAGAACATTAATTGGGATTAAAGAAAAAAATTGGGAATGGAATCCCTTAAAACTAACTCCCAGTCGCGTTTCATATACCAAGACGTTCATAACCCGTGAATTGCAGCTCTCATTTGTTTTCATGCTGCAATGTCAGAAATAGCCTCCCCTTTGGACTTCTATAGTTCTCCTTGCGTCTGAAATATCTCATCTCCCATATAGAGAACACGCGCATACCTGACTGACGGACCTCACGTGCCATGCCAGGTCTGAATCACATTCCCATGGAGGGCGGGTTTAGTAAACTGGATCTCCTGTGACCTACACAAAATCCAATTACATCATTAGGGAATGCATTTTTTAGAGACTGGGTGAAATAGACAGTTATTGTTTCATCAAATAAGTGTCGTGAATGGAGATAGTGAGGAACTGTAAGGCAACTTGTACATGACTAGAACAAGTCATTTTCTAGTTGTATATGATTAGAACAAGTCATTTTTTAGTCATATATGACTAGAACAAGTCATTTCCTAGTCGTATATGAGTAGAACAAGTCATTTTCTAGTCGTATATGAGTAGAGCAAGTCATTTTCTAGTCGTATATGACTAGAACAAGTCATCACCTAGTCGTAAATGAGTAGAACAAGTCATTTTCTAGTCGTATCATGCAACTTCCCACTTCAACGTATCTGCTGGGTGACGTCTTCTGGAGGCTCACTTCTTGAAACCCTACAATATGAATTGTAGAGGCCTTGAAATGCGATTCTGTCGCCAATTTTAACATTAGATCCTAAACCTACAAGTACCATACAACTAGTTCCTTCATGAAGACTTGGGATTCTGATTTCAGACCCCTGCGATTGCATTCAAAACCAAATGAGGCAGCCACTTGTGAAGGGGGCCCTCTTGGTAATCACTTTGGCGGTCTTCTGTAGCTTGTCAGATTCTGTAATTAATTCCCAGCCGCCAAAGCCTGATTGCGACCATCATGCCACCACTCTGTCTTCCCCATCGGACGCCGATCTATTGAGACTACAGTTTCTCTCAAACGGCGTTGCCTCCCTACTTGCCTCCCAACTACCTCGATTCCAAGTCTCATGTTCATACATCCCTCACTGGAAGCAGGAAGAAGAGGCTCAGAGTGGCCAAAAATTCCTTTGCCTCATTGCTCCCTATAGGCCGCACTTAGACTAGGCTGTGAAATTCAAGGCAAGTAGACCAGCACGCAACCTTTTTGAATTCGGCAGTACCAACGTCTACGGAATTTGGGGCAAGCAGACAAGCACGCAGGGTTTGTTGAATTCAGCACTACCAACATCAGCGAGTCCAAAAGTGGAAAAGGAGAGGGGACGTACCTGCAGTATGGAGAGCGATGACGCACTGGAGAGTCCGCCGCACGAGAAGACGGAGTACGAGTTGCAGAGGGACCGCAACGTTGCATTCGTGCAAACTTTGCTACAACCTGCCGTGAAATTGAGAGGCGAAATGTGAGTCTCAAATTTCACTCTATCAGCATTTGCGCCATTCGGGTGACTCTAACTTCGCTGCTCCCACTCGTTTCCAATTACCGTGTAGATTAGTTGTGCTTAATCGTCCTGGGGCAGCCTATATTCCCCTTTAGCCTTTGCTCCAGTTCCTCAACGTCTGTGAGATCGACTGAGATGGCACATACAGGCGTCTTCGTGAACGCACATGCATTTCACCTTTGCACGTCAAAGGACCTGCAGACGACTCCAAAATGATAGTGGCGGCGGTAGTCTAGGGTTAGGGGACTCAAATGATTTGCGGTTCAGTCTGTGACAATTTTTTTAGTCGCATTCCAGTGACTAGAAGTCACAATATGTTACTTCCAGCGACAGTGGCACTAGGTCATAGTCATTTTTTAGTTGTATAGAAGTCGAATCACAGTCGCAGGGGCCCCAGTGGGCAAAGGCGTCTATAGTTATTGCAGCCGCCACGTGGAAAACCCCAGTGTAGCGTAGGGTCGTCTTCCCTAACTCTGCTCTGATGGAGCAAACCCTACTGAGCCGAGAATTTAATCTCTGTCGTCGGTTTTCCGAGGCAGTCTCCGAATGTTGCCCTCTTCAACCATAGCACTGTTTTCTTCCGAAGTTAGTGTGCCTAATTAGTGCTGTAGGGGAACTAAGCGATTTTCTTGATTTCGGCGCTACAGAGATCAAGACAACGCAAAGAAGAAGGAAGCGAAAGCGCAGAGCACGGAATTCAAGGAACCGCGTCCCCTGCGGCGAAGTTCGCGACGGCGAGGCCTTCGAGGCCGAGGTGCGACAAAGGTGCGTGAAGACTCAAGTCGCGGAGGAGTGAGAACGCAGAGCGAGATGAGTAGCGCAGGGGAGTCGTCCTCAGAGGCAACACAGTCCAATGACGAGGCCATCGCCAAAGGTATGATGAATCTCGCGATTGCTTGTACACTAGTTCACCAAGAACCCACCTCGGAAGCAGCTGCTGCAGGTACATGAGCATCACATGTGCTTCTTTCCATTCGCCATTTAGTTAGGGTTTAGTGCATTATCGTGGCTAAATTGGTGGAGGTATTGGGGTGCATGTTGTCTTCTGTGCCTATGTGTAGTAGAGAACAACTTTCTAGAGTTTAACCACTACATTCCCAAGGCTTTAGGAGGTATGGTAGTAAATGTTGAAGGCATCATGGGTCGAATTGTGACCTTGCTTCTGGTCTGTGTGTGCTGGATCGCTGCAGAGCACAATGTGGTGGATTCATCCGAGGAGGAAGAAGAGGTTCAACGTGAAGAACCACTTCGAATCCCCCACTTGAAGAAAAAGAGAACAAACGAGCCTGGCTCATTGGCAATTCGTGGACTTGAACCACACCTTCCTCCAATACAAGAAAGGGATTCATATGGCCGCCCTGCATGGTCTTGGGTGCTGGGCCATTACATCCATAGCCAGGCACCAGCACCAGCTCCATGGTGTGAACAGCCGCCCCCGAGATTAGAAGGTCCATGGCCTGGGCGCACATCAACGGTGCTTGAGGAATTCAACCCAACACTGTCCCAAGATAGTGAAGGGCGCGGGTGCAGGCGGAAGCGTAAAAATGCCTATGAAGAGGGCATTTGACAGAGGTCAAGTGGTGGCCTCAAACCAAATCGGGTGTTTGTGCTGCCTACAGGTGAACTAGATGGGAGCTGTGAGGGGAAGAACGCGTGGGACGAAACGTTGAAGGACTTGGTTCCAAAAATTTTGGACCTTAGCGTGGTTTCCTGGACACAACACGAACCACACACAATACAGAAGCTGAGGGACGCGTTGGATACCGAATTTGAGTACATCCCTAAACCCCTGAGCATTGTTGGTTTTCGGACTTGCATCACCCGGTTTTTGAAGTCCGAGAGATCTCGGCTGAAAGTGAAGTGGTTGAAAAGCAAAGCAAAAGGCCCAGTGCCGGCTCCTTTCCGCGTTGACCCGAAGCAATGGGCGCGTCTCATTGCATACTGGAAGACGGATGCACAGCAAGAGAAGGCCATGAATATGGCTTTAGCGCGAAGGAGTGTTAAAAATTTGGATACGGTCGGGAGGAAAGGGAAAGCAGCGAAGGAAGCCCAAGCTGTAAGTATTCAACCGCGTGTTTTCAGTTTGCTTCTTACCGTACTTGAAAGTGTATAGCCTCCCCTTTGGAAAATTTTTATCCAGATTGTTTTTTTGCTGGCAATAGCTATTGGTCACTCATGTTTGGGCTTCCATGTACATGACAGAGAGTAGGAAGGGAATCCAGCCCTGGAATCACGGACCTGGCTGACGCTAGACGGGCATTTGCAAGGGAAGATAGTGTAAGATAATTTCATTTTGGATTGATGTTATTCGTGTCTATAGAGTTTTGTTATGTCATTTTGCAAGTGTTTGTGGTACAGACAGGTTTGTGGTCTTCTCAATTTGTCTGGCATGTTTATTTTCTGATACATCAAAAGGGTTGGTGAGGCACCTCAGATGTTCCATTTTCAGAAAGGATTGCCGTGAAGTAGGCCGCATTTATATCAGTTGGTATCCCTGCGGCAGTAGCCATGTATGATTGTAGTGTTCAGGAAGTCCCAACTAAGTAAATTTCAAGTCGTGACCTAGTCAATAAGAAGTCTAGACTCAGTCGATTATGAGTCGCTATTTGTAACTAAGTCAATTACAAGTTGCATAGAAGTCAACTTGAAGTCGCACAGCATAGTCTGTTTTGCGTGGAAGTGTAGTCAGTCATCAGCCAAAATAATTTTATTTTGGCGTCTTCTTCTATTTTTAATTTTTTTTTTTTTTCAAAAGAATACTTGGTCTATGGATGTTGTGTGGCAATTCACAGAACCGGGCACAACCAATTTGTCAATCCATTTTTTTTTCTTTGTCACATCTTTTGAAGTTTGTTTCCTTGCAACATGGAATTTGGCATGCGTGTGTCAGTAGTTTGTATAGTTCTTAGACACAAGTCTAAGACAAGCAGACAAGCACCCGAGGATTTTGAGTTCTTTCTGAAGGAAGTGGCAATATAGCTGGGCGAGAGGTCTACTTAATGGTATCTTAGCGGTTCATAACTTGAGAATGATTGGAATTGTTTGTGGTATGCTTCTGTACAAAAAGGTGGAGGGGCCACGTGAATCAAGTCGATGGCGCATCATGGAGTCTTGGAAGAAGGACGTCGATCTTAGGTTTGGTCAGTTTGCGGATGCCACAACAGCACAAGCGGAGGCAATAGAAGACCTGAGGTCCATGTTGAAAAGCTTCATGGTGAATCATTCGCAGTCGGATGCCGGTAGGCCCTCCATCATGCATATGGCACCTGAAATCGAGGAATCACGTGAACGTCCGCAGCTTGTAGGTAAGGAGTTGGTTAGCCATTCACGGAAGTAGGATGGGGGTCTTCGTGCCCTCACTAAGAACAATGGTGGTGTGCCAAAAGCCAAGAGAGGGTCTGGTAAATCAAGCGGAAAGAAGCAGCCGGACCAAGTCAGCACAAAGTGCGGTGATATGACGGACCGCAATTCGGAGGAGGAGCCAACCGTAACGCTCACTAGCAGAAGCGTGGAAGAAACACCAACCAAGCGGGATTGGAAGGTGGTCAGCAAGAAGCCCGTCAGTGCAGCTGCTGTGGAGCACAAGTCAGAGGCATCCGACGCTGGCAACATAAGCGTGCCTGCAGATAGTCCACCGGCTGTTCAAGATCCGATGCCTTCGCCCGATCCCATGGCTAAGAAGGATCCCACACCTATCGAGGACCCCACGCCTGTCGAGGACCCCACCTTGTCGGAGGAAGACACAGCTGCCGAAGATGAAGAGACGTTGGCCGAAGATGAGGAGTCTCCTCCCCTGAAGCCTGGACCGCCTGCAACGGAGATCACCGAAGACGGTACGGTGAAGTCCAACGACACTGCATCACCAACAGAAAGTGGCACTTCGGGAAGCCCTGCGGAGAAAGAAGAAGTGCAGGCAAAGATGACTGCAGGAGATGCGGGCGAGTCCAGGGGAGAACCATCCAAAGCAGTGGATGTCGGAGTCGTAGCGGAGGTATCGCAGAAGAATAGTAGGAAACCTCCGAAGTCACCGGTGAAGGTAAAGTTCCCTCTCGACGTTCATGTACGTACGTCGAGTGAGGTGAGGCTTCCTGGGCAATGTGGGGCACATACAAAACCTCCCAAATATCCCAACCATGGACCGTTGAAATTAATAATTTTTAATGTCCACGGAACGTTGTTGGATTGCAGCTTGCTTGCAGACGAAAACCCAAACAGTAAAATCCGAAGTAGCACCAAAACTGCCTTGAGGAGAGTGGTTTTCAGGCCAGGGTTGAAACCTTTCTTACAGAAGTACTTTGGAAATTTTAGGGTAGCCTTTTGGGATATCAAGAGTGCCAGCTACATGGATGATGTTGTGGCAACCATGGTAGGGGATTTGAAGGGTGCCACCCCACTATTTATTTGGTCTGCTAAACAATGTGAGTGGCAAGAAACTGAGGATGGGTGTACAAATGGTTTGGTGAAGAAATTAGCGGCAGTATATGCGGCCTGGCCTTCCTTTAATGCCACCAATACGGTCCTTGTAGATTGTAAGCCCGGTTGCGTGGCTAACAACCCAAAGGCCAATGTCATCATCAGCACTCCTTTCTATGTCAAGTGGACTTTGTCATTGGCAGAAGACAAGGAATATTTGAAACGTTCCTTGTGGCCCGCATTGGAGGCCTTAAAGGATTGCCCATCAGTTGCTGCCTTTCGATCGAAATTTCCAGAAATTTTCAACGAATCAATGGACCAAATGCTACAAAGACGACGAATTGGCAATGCATATGAGTTTGTAGCCACTGTGGAAGGTGAGGGGATTGGCAAACCGCAAGGTTGCACACGTCATGGCATCCCCTCGCCTTCCCTTGACCTTCTGTTCTAACAGATTGCGTATGTGTTTGCAGGGAAGGGGTCCAAAGCGGGAGACAAAGACGAAGACGGTGCCGACAACTCCCAGGAAAGGCCCTGCAGCATCCACGAAGCAGGTGCGGTGACCCTAAACCTTTCTTCTTCATTGCCCTGCTTGAGGGAGTCATTGACTAGTTCTGGAAAAGTCAGGGAAAAGTGGAACAATCCAAAGCAGTGACATACTAGTCATGGTCCAGTCATGATTCAGTCAAGTGGAAGTAGGGAAAGTGGAACAATCCAAAGCAGTGACGTACTAGTCATGGTCCAGTCATGAGTCAGTCAAGTGGAAGTAGGCTCGAAGTTGTGGTTGGCTGTATAGTATACCCTAACTTATAAGCGTAGGATTTCATCTAATTCGTAAACTTGGTGCAGTATCGGCAAGGAGACGAAGTGTATCTTATCAACCCGCGGTCGACAAAGCAAAAAGTGGCAGTGGGTAACATTAGCGGAATACCTGGGATACACAAGTTTCACTTTAACGACATTCCAGCAACGTGGTTCAAGGTAAATGTCAGGGAAATCCTACATGGAGGGGTTGCGCTCATGTTCCCAAATGACCAGGCAGAGCAAGTTGTCATTGACGACGTGAAGGGGAGCAGCACAATATGGAATCAGAAGTACCTTAAGCTCACCTAATGAGGTGGCCTTCTTGTCATTGCTTTTTTTGCAAGGGCTGGAGATTTGTAAACAGTGTGGGAGCTTTCCACGATATTTACATTTTTGTAAATATAAGAGACATAGAGGCAATCATGGCTACAAGCACGTGAAGGGACCCTTTTCTTATGCAATTCATTGGTGTACTTGTATTTTGCTTAGCTCATTTTCATTGTGCAATGGATTATGTAGATTGTGACAGTGTGGACGATTGCGCCAATGCTTTGTATGTATGCATTGGTCTAGTGACCACGTCCATGGACTGCCGAGTTTGCCTAGTTCACTGTATGAGTTCCACTGTGTATGCTTTTGATGTTTGAGTGATGTAAAACTACTGTGGTCATCCTAAACTGAAGAGGCGTCCATGCGGAAGTCACACCATTTCGTGGAGTCCCTCTGGAATGTATTGGACCAGTACATCCAGGAACACGCAATCGTCTTCAGTGGGACTATACACTGAATACGAACGAAGTCGGATTTGTTGACTGCCCTAATCCCAAAAATTTACTCAACAATGACTATGGAATGACTTTGTTGTGACTGGAATGTCCAAAATTAGTCCAATGTCATGGCCTGTATGGATGCATATATGACTGAAGATTAACTGGAACCGGACTGTAAACCCTAATCCGCAGTAGTCGCCTGAAATAGTTGCAACCTCCAAATGACTCCTCAATGACTAGCACATGACACTCTCTTGCCCCCTAACTCGACTCAGAAATGACTGTATCATGACTCACGTATGAATGTCAATCGGTGTCCACGTCAGCAACATCTCAACTTCATCGCGACTTTGAAGTAACTTGCAAATGACAGTGACGTGGATGTCCACGTCAGCACCGATCCGACAGCAGAGCAACTGAACAATGACTCCTAAATTGGCTGAGGTGGACTCCTCCAACCCCACATTTTTCTTTCCAAACCGTAAACTGCCCGGTCTTTCCCAAAAATTTCCGTGCCCCCCATATGCCACGTCAATACCTTCCGTCACCCTTCATCCAAGTCTAAATTGGATGGTGATAATAAGATTGCAGTCATAAAAGAATGACTTGTCCACAATGACTCGGGGGCCCACAGTCATTTTTCAGTCATTTTTGTCCACAATGACTGAAACGCGACAGTTTTTGGCAGTCGCGATTACCTCCAATTTCTTGTAGTGTAGGGATCTCCTTACAATGCTCCAATGTAGTCGAGCCGCCATAGCCAAAGTGAATCAATGCTCTCTTTCGTACAAATGCTTTGCTCCACCCACAAAACACGCATTTTCGAGCATGGGGGGAATTATCAATTGGGGTACACGGTACTAGCCAAGGGTCCCAATCCTTTGTGGACCTCCGCGTATCATTCATGGTCCCCCCCCCTCCCAACACCTTGTCCAGCCATGTAGTAGATCAACACTGGGTCTTCAAAGAAAATGACTACAATAATCACTAATACTATGGAAGATGTAATGACAAAGCAACCCGCTTAGAGTGGTCTTGTAAACCCTTCTAAACACGGTTGTTGCCCTCCGAAGAAGTTAAACGTCCGCATGAAGCCTCTTTCGAAGGTCCAAGACAAGAGTTTTATCAACGGAGCCAAGGTGATAAAACAAGGGGTACTCCTAGAACTTTATACAAGAAAACTCCTTGGACCCGCGGTCGCCCCATGAGAGAATGCGAGTCCAAAAACCTGAAATCAGTCAGGTGATGGGCGACTGCGGGTCCAGGAGTGGGCGACTGCGGGTCCAGAAGTGGGCGCCACGGGTCCAGTAATGGGCGACTGCGGGTCCAGGAATGGGCGACTACCATTTGTTTGGATAATTCTTACATCCCCTGGGGTAATTTGGGGCCTATAATTGAAACTATGAATTCAGAATTTCCACTAAAAAAATAAGCCTTGAAAATAAAAAATTCTAGTGTTTGCCCTGGAGTGGCAAGGAGTAGGCCAATTCACCCTAGCCGTGACAATTGCTCTGAACTTCAATAACAAGTTCTTTTCCAATCCGGCAAGTTTTTAATTTTCCTTTTTTTTTTAATTCTCTTTTAATTCCGAAAGTCCGAACTCCCAAGGTCATTTTCCTGCCAAAATTCCTAGAATATTCAAGTATTCACAACATTGCAAACATAAATAACCAAAAATTCATATCTATATTTATGTACTCTTGTCAAGGAACTACATAGAATTCAATGTGCTTGCATTAAAATGTTCAAAATGGATAATATCCTTTTATATATACATAAGATGGAATATACATAGTCCTCAAAAATGTGCTAAAAATGAAAATCATTCAACATCCATTTTGGCCTTTTCTTTGCGGTCATGAGCCTCACGTTCCATCTCATACAAGACTTTCCTACCTTCCAACTGCAAATTCCTAAGGTATCGGTCATCCTTCCCCAACTTCTTTTCCAACCAAAATTGCTTGTATGATTTTTGGAACTTCAAAAGCGCCTTCAGTGCATCCCAATGTTCTTCCAATTTTGGATCCAATGACAAAGAAACCCCAAGCTTCTTTTTCAAGTCAACTACTTCCGTAAGAGACAATGCTTGTTTAGTAGCCACGTCTTTCCAACCACACATTTCTGCAACACGGTCAAGGGGGGCTTTGTCCTTTAATGCTTTCAAGGAATTTAATCTTGATCGTGCTTCTTCCACCCCTCGCTTCTCCAAGTCTATCTGATCTTCCTCCAGCTTGCATGCTTCCATAATTTTGGCAAGCCGTTCTTTTGCAAACTCATTGCTAGAAGAACTAGATCCTCCAGCATGCCGAGAAGAGAATCTAAGGTAAAATGCTTCCAAGTCTAAAATCTTTGTTATTTGCGTTGACAAAAGAACTTGCCGACTTTCAAGTTCAGCACGTAAGCTATTCACAATATCTCCACTCAAAGTTTGCGTTTCTTGATTGCGAAGCTTCTCACATTCTAGATGCTTTTCATCCAACTCATTTAGAAGCTTCTTGAGTTGAGCTTTGTAAACAACTTTGGTGTCCAACATTAGTGTGTCAGGGACAGTTCCATCTTCAACAAATTCCTCACTTCGGTACATGTCATCAACACAATCCAATTGGAACAAAGAAGGCTTCACATCTTCTTCTGTTTCCATCTCTGTCCAAAAAACATCATCTTTTGCTTCTTGCATGCATGCAAGCACATACTGCAAAACTTCGTCTTCTTCAGTGCGAGGGACTGTAATCGGATTCACCATAGCAAGAGGCAAAATATCAAGATTTTGTGGTTGCCTAGTTGGTTCACCCTCTTCTTCCATTTTCGGGGGAGGTACATTTTGTGAACTAGAAGCCACCATCGCCATGTTTTGGGGCTGCATTGGAGGGTCTTCACCAAGGTTGTCTTCCTCTCCCAAAGATGAATCAGATGACATCCAATGAAACTGCTCATCGGGCACTCCCTCCTTCAAGTTTTTCTTCTGGCCTAGCCCTTCACGTGGATTGGCAGATAGAGCCGCCCTTGGGATGTCTTTTGTCGGTGGAAGGCGAGCATGCTTCACTCCCTTGATTGAACTCCAATCCACGCTTCGAAACAAAATGAGTTCCGCATACACCATTGCACATATGAAATACAGGACTTCGCTCCTGGGCACTGAATATGTGCCATACAAGTATCGATAAATTTCGATACAACGTTGCACAAATGCATCATTACGGCATGGATGCAAATTGGCCGTATTGTTGCGCCGATTCGTGTAGTGCCGATGATAGGGGAATAACTTGTCGATGTGGCACCACCCCACGAAGGACTTACAAGTCTTGGCGGTCCAGTGGCCCGTAATTCGATCCCAACCTCGGTAGGCCACACACGCTGGGTCCAAAAGGATGCGTCGTTGCCTAGGGTGCATGGCTCCTTTTGCCTTGGTCTTCTTCTTGTGGTCCGCCATTGGAGATGCTCTTGAGATTTGGGGCAAGGAATCTAAACTTAACCCTAAACTGCAAAGTATTATTTAGCTAAACTTAACCCTAAACCGCAAAGTATTATCTAACGATTAGTGAGTGATGGAGTAAAATCAAGAACATGAGCCACATGTAAGTGAAACTCAAAACCCAAGCTCCCGGGCACGCAATCAGCCACTGTAAAGTAGGTGAAAGGCAGTACGCAGCAAGAAGGGAAAGTAGCAAAGTCGGGTGGGGAGACAGCTAATTAACCCGCAATCGCCTGAGGGCGAGTGCGGGAAGGGGCGCGTGCAGGTCTGAGAGCGACCGCGGGTAGGGCGACTGCGGATCTAAGGGGCCGACTGCGAAGGCGACTGCGGGTAGGGCGACTGCAGGTAGGGCGATTGCGGGTCTGGGGCTAGTGGGGATGGACGACCGCGGGTCGATGGCTATAGAAGTACTGGGGTCCTGCGCGACTGCGGGTCTGGGGCTACTGGGGATGGGCGACCGCGTGTGGGGCACCACAGAGTAATTTCTGGACCCCTACAGTGGGGCGACTGCGGGTGGGCGACTGCGGGTGGGCGACTGCGGGTACAGGGTGGGATTTTGAATTTCTGAACCTCTAAGACTTTCACTTTGAAGTTCTCTTACACAAAATTGTGGACATAAATTTTAGTTACCAATGCACTTCATAAAAATGTATTGCACCTTTTCATCTTTTATTTAAAAATTTGGGTTATGCATCTTTAGCCATTTTATTAATTATTGTTGCAACTTATTAGATTTGACATGCAAAAAGAGGATTTCCACCCTAACATGACTTCTGCAATTTCAATAAGAAAATAATCAAACATAAGAAATTTATCATCCATGATTCACATGGTTGCGTTTTATTTTCCAATGCAATCTCTATTATGTTTAGTTTGAATTTGTATGGTGAATCCATTGTAAAACAAGATCCAACTATGAAGAATGTGGGATTCTTGATCAATGTAGACCACTTTCGGAGAGCTCCAAAAGAAGGGGTTTGGGAATTGAGGGATAAATACCTTTTATTCATTTATGGTCAAGTGTGATTGACACATTATAAATTGCGTGAGAGAACAAAACTCAATATAATCAATTATACAATGCATAGGATAGGTGTAGTAAGATGGTTGTTCAAATATCTCATAAGGATTAGGTGTGACAGCATGAGCTCCCATATAACTTTCATCATGTGCTTCATCAAGCACCGTGAAGGTGTAGTTGGGAACTAATTGTCACAATTAATTGTCATAGCTATTTCCCAGCTGATTTCATGGTTTTGTTCAAATTTTATTTATCTGTACATTCATAGGTATCCAAACAATAAAACTTGTTTCATATTAATTAAAAGTGTAGCCATCATATTTACAAACAAAGGGATTAAATCAAGGGCATACATTTGTACATTTTCAATATTTGGGGATTTCAAACTTGTGAACCAAGAATAACGAGCCACAACATTTATGGGTATATATTTTATTGGGGGGGGCACATTTATGGGTATATATTTTTTGGGAGGGGTCACATATGTAAACCATTAAAGTATTGGGCACTAATCAATTAAACATTCATATACCATGGACTGTTTAGCAAAATATGATCATCCATCTGAGATAAACAATCCATGCATTGTTTAGCAAAATCATAGTATAGAAATGTAAAATGAAGTTCTTTGTCAAGCACATTGCTATTTCACATGTCTAGCATGACTTTAGTACTATTATCTTCATAAATAACTTATTTCTTTTTATGATCCCAACTCAAAAATCAAAATAGGGTCTTATGCCATGGTACAAGGCTGCCGTTTGATGCACCACAACAATGTCTCTAGTCACGAACGATTTGCCCGTGGCACAAGGTTGTCCAAGTTTGCGCGAGCTTGGTTTAACCTATTATTGGTCTGCTCAAAGATATCCGTGGTGTTGATTTGAACGCTCAGAGATTGTGTAAATGCGCGTTCCGTCCCGTGCTCATCATCCTAAGGTGGAATTGTCATTAGTACATATGATATTCACAGAATGGGGTACAAACAATACTAACCTAGCAAGTATATTAACTTGTGTTGTGGTATTGCACTAACCTTAATGAGTTGTAACAACAAGCATCCATTCTCAGACTCGAAAAGTTTCTCGACATCCTCAAATTCTTCTAATAAAGCCCTGCATCTCCCGGCCCCCCATATTAATGAATATTAAAACATAACAACTACATATGGGTATTTTTAGCATATAATCTTATAATACAAGTTCTATACTAGAACAACCGAACCTGAGGTTTGTGCAATCTTTTCCTTGCCGAACCCACACATATTCTTCCATCATGGCCCACCCCTCCCTAATGGCCTCATCAAATTTGGCTCCCCAAACAATATCGCGTGTGTTTTGTATCAAACACATCACTCGTCCTGCAACAAATAAGCACTAATAGTGAGATGAAATGTCCACCACTAACTATCCAACTAGAAATGTTCATTAATACATGTTCATTTCATTATTCAAGGATTCAAATCACCTATACAAAATGAAGGGCAATATTTTACTCACCCATTTTGCTGGCTTGGAAATGGCCTTTGGACTCATTGCATTGGCCATAATGAGCAAAGCAATACAATTTGTAGCCTTTCCAAAAGTCCTTAATCCTATTTCAAAGATCACAAATCAATTCCAATAGAATAGTCATTGTCATGGTGATTCTCCCACCTATTAAAAAGACATTGTCTACAATACAAGTGGATGACAATAAGGAAGTCAAACACAAACTAAACAAATTTTTACCGAAAATATTCATGGTCGAGAATAATTATGACTTCCTCTGAGCACTTGCTAAATTGAACACCTGCCATTAAGCCTGTAAGGAGCCAAATAACTAATCATTAGCAATGCAAGAAGATTAAATTTGAATAGGCTACATAACAATTGAGGCCCCCCTACGTTACTATAACACCCAAAAATGAAAGAGAATCAATGAAGAACCAAATGAATCATTTTCATTTGAATTGCTAATTGTTTTAAATGTGAATTTAGTGTACCCTTTTTCGGTGACTTCACACCCATTTGTGTGTGCATCCTTATTATTCAACAACTTTGCCACAATGAATGCAATTGCCATTTCAAGGCCCTCTACATCAAATGGCTTTGATATTCTCACTATCCTAAACTAATGGAAAAGATTTTGGGTTCATTGAAGTATACAAGAAGTGTCTGCTGTATTGTTGGCTCTTTGTGGGAAACCAAAAAAACCACGAGACCTCCACAACATTGGGCCCACATTCAGCCACTACAAGGTAGGTGAACTACAAGGCGCAGTTATGAAAATTATGGACCATAGGGTGGAACAGCCCATGAAATACCCGCGGTCGCCAGGGGCGCATGCGCTAACCCTAACACGGATACTAGGGCGACAGCGCATGGGGCGACTGCGCGTGGGGCGACTGCGCATGGGGCGACCGCGGGTCCGGTCCAAGGATCCCTCGCGTCTTTCAAGGGCGACCTCGGATCAGGGCGACCGCGGGTCAGGGCGACCTCGGGTCCTCGAGGGGGAAACACATTTCAAAATCCCCCCTCCATCAGGGCGACTGCGCATAGGGGGTGACTGCAGATCAAGGAGAAAATGCAAACTCCTTGACCCGCAGTCGCCCCCTACGCGCAGTCACCCATATGGAAGGGGAGGGAGACACCAAATACTTTTCCGCCCTCTATCAGGGCGACTACGCGTAGGGGGCGACTGCGGGTCAAGGTGGGAGACACCAAAAATTTCGAAAATGCAATCTTCCCCCTTTCATCAGGGCGACTGCGCGTAGGGGGCGACTGCGGGTCCCCAGATCACTTCCAAAATCAGACCTGGGGTTCTAGGGCGACTGCGCTTTGGGCGACTGCGGGTATGGGCATGTTTCACAAGATTAATTTTTTTTTTGGGACCCCTCTGCCTTATTGTTTCTTATTCCCTTTAATCATATGTTACTTCCTCCATTTTGTTTACAAATTCAACAAGACAAACAAATCCTAGGTTTTGCATTAGCTCTCCAACACTCCTTTGGCAAGAAGTTCCAAATGAAAGTTTTATGTACATTCTAATAGTGGGGAGGTGTAATTAGATTTATTTGGGCATGATTCACGAGATGGTGTTTTTTTTGGGACCTCTCCCTTATTGTTTCTAATTCCCTTTAATCATATATTACTTCCTCCATTTTGTTTACAAATTCAACAAGACAAAAAAGACATGATTCTGTTTTAGGTCTAAAACACTACATCTCGTGTAGGATGTGTAAGTATTTTATATAGGTTTAAGGATTTGATTCTAGATAAAAGTTGTATTGTTGTTTTCCAAGGTCTAGGGTCTAGGGTTTAGGGTTTGGGAAACCCTTCACATTGTGAGAATAATTCTTCCATTGCCTTGCTATGTCTTTGATATGAACTAACGCCTAACATTTATTACCAATTTTGGATGTGAGATAAGGAAAAATCAATTAGAATATGTTGCAGATGCTAATTAGTGTTGGGTCAGATTGGTTGTTGGTTTAGGGCGACCTCGGGTCAGGGGCAACCGCGGGTCATCGACGAAGCAAAAAACACATTTGAATCAGGGCGACTGCGCGTAGGGGGCGACTGCGGGTCAAGGAGGGAGACTAATTTTCTGGAAAATGCAAACTCAATCTCCAGTGGGGCGACTGCGCGTAGGGGGCGACTGCGGGTCGAAGAGACTTCTTTGTGGGCGACCGTGTGTGCAAGTTTCGGGATGGTTTAGTTGGTACCCGCGGTCACCCACGATCCGCAGTCGCCCATTTCAGCGCTCCAAAAACGCGTAGTCGCCCATTCCCGCTGTCTTCAGACCCGCAGTCACCCCTCCTCAGACCCGCAGTCGCCCCACTTCAGACCCGCAGTCGCCCCCTCCCGACCCGCAGTCACCCAAACGCACGCGCCCTAAGGCGACTTCGAGTACTTAAGCGTTAGCCCCACTTTCGATTCTCACCTTACTTTAGCCTTGCGCAGTGTCTTTCACCTACCTTCAGGTGGCTGGATGCGTGCCCGTGGGCTGGGGTTTCAATTGGGGGGGGAATTTTTACCCTTTCAATCTACGAATTTTGAACTACGGTTTTGAATTGTTCCTAAGTACAACATGGCTTTTCCACATGAAGGCAACACTACAAGGAGAAAGTCTTTATGGGATCTGGACCTTGATGATCCAATTTTTTTCGAGGTTCCGATAGCTGTAAATGAAAACGAAGAAGGAGGGAGTCAAGAGCGACGGAAGGGCAAGAAGCAGAAGTCAGCACATGACAAGGACTCCAACTATCCTCCCCCGAGTTATACCCGATATGCATACGAAGCGTGTCTCCAGTGGTACGCAGGGAAAAGTGTACAATTCTTGGAGGCAAGCTATTTGAGGTGTCCTACAATTGGTAGTGTGGCCTTGCCAAACGATTTACAAGCACGGATTTTAACCAAGCTAAAGGGATCCGATGATTTCGCAGACATTGACTTGACATATTCTTCGAGACTATTTGAATGGCTTGATAACACATTGAAAGCGGTGATGTTCAATACCAAGAAATTGATGGAAGAACATCGACCGTTTCTTCCGATAGTAGAGGAATCAGAAGACATCAAGGCATTCCGCCAAAAAATGGAGTGGTGGTCTAACGCAGTGAAGAAATTGGCAAGAGGCTCGGCAAGGGGTTTTAAGTGGAAAAATGCAACGGTGCAGGCAGCATTTGCACGAGATGGTGGATTGTGGATCACATGGATCCCCGATACGGCGAAAGTAGTGCCCCTTAGTGCTTTTGAACGTGAAGGGGGGTATGCAAAAGTGCGTAAGGTACGCATTGAAGGAATGGATACAATTCCAAGCTACATCGCTTTTGCTGGGAAAGTATCCAAGGCAATAAACCCGCGCGAGGGGAGAGCGCAACGATCCATGGAGGCCCTTGCATGCCCCTTGAACCACCCTGGCATCATTAAGTTTTTTGCCATTCATTCTCGCACGAATGAAGCGTACACTTTGTGGTGGAATGGGGGCCATTTGAATGAGTTGAGGCATTTAGATCGTTCTGTATCACCAACCATTGACTGGCATGAAATGCAAAAAGCCACAAGACTTCCTGAAGAGAAACAAAAAGAACTTGGTCTCTTCCGAAGGCACAAGGCAAAGTTGGCATGGGCTTTAGTATATGTGACAAATCTCATGCACAAGTGCCGCGTGCTACACAATGACTTGTCTCCCATGAACATCATGTTGCATTTTCCGGATTATTCAAACGACATAATCAACATTGGAATTTGTGATTTTGGAATATCAAGTCGTTTTGACGAAAATGCGCCTTCACATTTTGGAAAGCCATCTGAGGGATCAATACCGAGAAGGTCGTTGGTGGGTTGCCCCGGAGTTGTTTTATGCATATGGACCTCCAAATTCCGATACAAGCATACCGATCATGCAACAACGGTATAAATATACGCAACAGTCAGACTCGTATTCTATTGGGAAGTTGACCGAATGGATGAGAATTGGTGATATGGACGATTGGGACAAGGATTTGTTCAAGAACCGCGAGGGATCAATGTACTTTGGAATGAAGTTGCGTGAACTCGTGAACACTGACCCAAAGAAGAGACCAACGTGTATAGAGATCACAAATTCCCTTATGTCTCCACCATGGTCCATGATGCCCCCCGAATTGGTGTTCCGAGACTCACCTTTGTAATAGGATAGTCTAGAGCAAGAGTTTAGTGCTGCAAGCAATGAGCTTGGTGGCCAATTATGTGTTGCTTACTTTGTAATATTTTCCTATAATATATGAAGGAATTTTATGCTACGCGCCTTGTCTTTAGAAAAACAATTACTCAATGGGCTATTTGTCAAATTGTATATATTGAATATGGCCTTTTACACATTGTTATGCAAAGTATAACAACTTTTGAATTCAAATGTTCTTGGTCCTTTTTGATTCCGTAGTATATAATGGACGCAAGGAAAATAAGAAAATGAAAATAAATTAGTTGGTAATTGATGTTGAAGACTTGTATTATTTCTTGAATAAAATGTGCTAGTATGCACTTGAAAGGAGTTTTACTTTCATGGTCATTGAATTCAAATAGTTGTTTTTTCAATCCCTAAAAAAATGTAAGCCATACATCATTTACATTCTCTTATTATTTTTTCTATTTCCAAAAATAAAAGCAAGTTTTTTTTTTTTCCTATTTATTCTAATTCAAATATAGGAAACATACATTTTAGACTTTTTTAGACTTTTCCTTTTTATTCGTACTTTACCTATTTCAAAATAGATGAGAGATGTTTTTATTTATTTATTTAACCTTTTTCGCTCTCTTCCTATTTATTTTATTTGGAAAAAAGAAGTTCATTGACTTCTTGCGACCCCCTTTTTTTTTTGAGACAATGAAACAAGAGTGGATATTGCAAAAAAGATATGTAGCCATAATCTTTGTCATTTATTAAACACGCAATTCGAGAAAACTTGGATGAATTCAATAATAAATGTAAATCTGGTTTTACCATATATATTATTCCTAGTAGCATAATGTTTTCCTACCATATTCTTTTTTTTGGTATATGTCATCCAAATTGATAAAAACACACATTCTTTCATAGATGGTTGGAGTATGATATAAGTCCAACAATGACTTTCATTTATAGATTTGTGTCCGTACAAGAAATTTAGTTATTAGGCATGTAATTTACCAAAATTAGTGTGTGTAACATAGTATGTAATTTGAGTCTACATCCAAAAATACATAATGAACATCTCATGTCAAAACAATTACAAAGACATTATTGTTACAATTGCAATGGTTAATACTTAATAATCATAACATTGGTTATTAACAATTGAATTAGTTATTAACAATAAAATTAGTCATTAACAATGAAACAAGTCATTTACAATAGAATTAAGAATTAACAATGAAATTAATTAATAAGAAAAAAATTAGTTAACAAGAACTTCTTCTAAAACAATTGCAAAGATTTAACTTTTGTTCAGATAATCAATAAGGAATCCATTTGTACCACAACCGACCTCAACCCTAATGGCTCCCCAAATATAGTATAAAGTATAAACTAGTATTCCATAAATTTTGCAACACAAATGGGATTGAGCTCACAATCCTTTTTTTTTCCCTTGAGATTTGGTGCTCAAAAGCAACAAAAAATTTAGGCTAGCTATAAGCTATAGGAATTTTTTAGGAAAATTTTGGATGAAATTGCTAGAAAAACTTCAACTTCTAGAAAAGTCTTCGATGAAATCGCCACAATGTAAATGAAAATAGAATTTTAGATACTTAGTATCACATTTTCTATCCAGTATGTGGATGAATGTTGAAGCTTGGAGCCCCTTCGTAACATTTAGTATCGCCACTTTCCCAGCGCAAGGAAAAATGGAAAAAAATATCACAATCTATAAACATGTACTAAGAAAGAAATGAAAAGTCCATGCATTAATAGATGGACCCGTGGTCGCCTGGGACCCGAGGTCGCCCAGGACCCGCTGTCGCCCAGGACCCGCGGTCGCCTTCCCAAAGTGGACCCGTGGTCGTCCTGGACCCGCGGTTGCTTAGGACCCGCAGTCGCCCTGGACCCGAAGTCGCCCTGGACCCGCGGTCGCCCACTCGCCCGCGCTCCTTCGACCCGAGGTCGCGTTGGAGCACCTGTCTAGACCCACAATCGCCCCACTCTAGGACCCGCGGTCGCCCTCGAGCACTTGCGCTGACCCGCAGTCACCCCACTTCCGGACCCACGGTCGCCCTGGAGCACTTGCTTTGACCCGCACTCGCCCCACTTCAGGACCCGTACGCGCCCCAGGGGCGACCTCGGGTACATCAGCGTTCTCCTCGACCCGCAGTCGCCATTAAATTTTCCCTGGCATTCTGCGCACTGTCTTTCACCTACTGACGTGGCTGAATGCGTGCACAGAAGCTAGGGGTTTGAGTTGTGGGGGGGGATTTTTGTCCCTTTGCACGGCTCATTTTATTCACACTTGGATGACATAGGGTGTTTCACGAGAACATTGTATTTTTGTAAATGTTAAATGTGATAGGATTACGTTTAGCATTTTTTACACCTACGGTTTAGGCTTGCAACCCTAAACCGCATAGTACTTAGTTGGCTACTTTTGAGACGAAGTGATCGTTATGGAGGGCGAGGACTCTCAACTGCCACACGGTATGTCAAGATACCGACTTCGGCTCAACAAAAAGGCGGTTGGTGACAAGGATCGTAAAAGGAGCGGCAAACCTCGCAAGAAGCGTGTACCCATCTTGTTGCATCCAAAGATGAAGGCCTTTTTGGGATGGGAAGTAGAACCAGAGCCTTGGACATATGAAACTGTAAACAAATATGTGGATTGGTGCCACATCAACAAGTTGTTCCCGTTTTGGCGACACCCTTTGCACGTGAAGGCTAATAAGGCAAATTTGGCTTACTGCAAGAGTGTTGTCTTCCAGCGAAGGTGTTTGGAGGTATGGCAGCAACTCTATTTGGAGTCCCAGCCTTATCGAAATGACAACTTCTCTTTCTATCTTGTGCAAATGGTGTACGTTGAAGTTCAATTGAAGAAAAAGGTAGATTGGACAACCTTGAAGGAGCTTCCTATCGGTGACCGCCCGAACAGACCAATAGTGCTGGATGAAGAAGGACTTCTTCAAGCAAATCAGAAGCTTTTAGAGGCAAAGCCTGGCAAGTTGGCTGTTGGTGATGACCAAGTTCAATGGTCTTCAACTTCTAGCTCAGATGAGCACACTCACGAATACGATGGATATTCTTTTGAGAGTGACGACGAAGACATTGGCAAAGAAAAACAAGAGGCGGCTGAAGACGTTCAAGTTGACAAGAAGGGCAAGAGGAAGCTTGAGGAGCCGCAATCATTGTCCAAGATTCAAAAACAAAGCGAAGATGTTCATGTACCGATCAATGTGGACCGTTCTGGTGCAGACATTGGGTCTAGCGGAAGTAGTGACAATGATTCGGAAGACAATTTGGAGATGTTGGGCACTAAGATCGAAAGTGCACGAGCAGCTTTGACTTCAACAGTAGCGGATCTTATGAATTTGAAAGAGAAGGTACAACATCTTCCAGTGAATCCAACTGTTGTGGATGGGTTGAAGAAGGAGTTAGAGGCGACTGAAAACGCCGTTGCTGAAAATGAGAAGATTTACTCTAAGTTAAACAAAAGTAGAGTAAATTATTTCAAGAAGATCGAAGACGGGCGAGCACACATTTCCGATGATTTAGCGGTGCTTCAAAATAAACTTGATCTTTTGCAACGTGATAAATGGTCCCATCAAAGCGAAAGGAGAAGCTTGAATCTTCAAATACGTGAGCTAGAGATGGAATATTATGATGATGCCTTAAAAGAAGCCAAAAAAGAGGGCATCTTGGCTTTAGCTCCGGATTATGGTAGCAATACAGAAGAAAGAGCAACGCTTTTTTATTTAGTGAAGCTACTGGAGAAAAAACAAGAGTTGTTGCACGAGGGCATATTGGACTTGGAGCGCCACATCCTTTATTTTAAGGAATGGCGCAAGTGGGCCTATGAAGGCATAGGTGCCACCCGTGCGGAACTTCAAAGAATGAGACCGGAGCCCAAAGAAAGTGACTTTGTGAATAGTGAAAAAAATGCTTAGTGGTTGGATCTAGTATGGTAGAAAAAAACAATTTGGCCTTCCAATTTTTGATTTTCCAAAGGTTTTGTGGAATAAAGAAATTCACACCTTTGTTTTTGAAATGTACATATGTTTTTATTATATTTTGAATACGAGGGCTATGAATTTGGTGTCTTTGCAAGAATGGATGTCAGAGATGGTACCTACGGGCTGAAATTTGGGACTGAATTTTTGAAACTTTATTTGAAGATAGAAAAAACGATTACCTTTGTGGTAATATAACTTTTTTTCCAATCGGTGCCCGGGAACAAAAGTTATGCCCATATAGTCCAAACTCCAAAGCAGGGGAGAATGGGCAGCAAAAAAATGTGACAAGCATTTGAATTTATTTTTCTAAGTTTTTTTCCCTCATAGATTATAATTTTGTCTATCCGGAAAGCTTTTTTTCATTTCATTTGGATATTTTATGAGAAAGTTATGGACAATCTTGTTTATTGGGCAATTAGAGCTTCTGGTGGGAAAAATACCTTGTAAGATTAATTTAGGAACGCAATTTTGGCAATTGTTCAAGAAAAAAAGTTTGACATGGTTTAGTTTGCTTGCAACAACAATTTGACCGTGGGGATTAGTGCATTTTAATTCTATCTTAGAAAGAAAATAGATTTTCATTCAATCTCATATGTACTTCTATTCTACAAGTTTTTTAAGAATGAAAATTAAGTTTTTTTGAAAACCTTTTTTTTATTTAGACTCTCAACTCAATTCTCCACTATATTTGTTTAAAGCTCAAAACTCTGTAGTGCAAGAAATTAAAGTGAAAAATGTTAAAAGTCAAATAATGTAGTCCAGCAATGTGCTGAAAAAATTGTTTTTTTCACTCTAAATGCGGATATCTTGCAATCTGTAAGATGAAAAATTCTGAAATTTTTTCCATACATTCTCATACTAGTAAGGTGTAAGATCCTATGGTTATGTGTGGGAAAAAAACAATTTTCAAAAACAATTTTGGATACTTTAAGAAATTGTTGAGTAGAAGTAGGTAAGATGTAGTTGTAAAATTTAAATAATGAATATCTCTAAAATGAAATGAAAATGGTGAGAGTGTGCTATCAAGTGAAGTTAACTATGTGACCGGACCTAATTTTTTCTTAGATTGTAGAAATTGCCTGGAGAAACAAATCCTACAAGCAACTTTTAAAAGAAGAAGCTGTAGACTCAAGTTGCCCGCCAAAGAAAATGGTCCATAACTTTCTCATAAAAAATCTGAATGGAATGAATCAAATTTTTCCATGTAAACCAAAACATGTTGTATGAGAAAAAAATCCAAAAGGAAAAAATTCATTAAAAGATTTGAAGATAGCAATTTTGTGGGGACCGTGTATGGAATCATTGTGCGAGGCATTACAACAAATGTATTTGCATTTCACCAATTACATTTTAGGCTACAAATGTATAAGTATGCCCAAACCTTCAAAACCAAAGCAATAGAAGGTTGTTGTCCATAAGCATAGTAGTACAATACACAGCCAAGGCGGTATAGTTTTAGAAGCCAACATCTGAACCCTAACTTTTGCTAGAGTACTACATTGTGCGAGTATGGATATACTATGGCCCTTATACTATGGGCCTTACATCTTGTATACTACTACAATTAACTAGAACCACCGTTGAAGTAAGTATCTCATAGAAATATTTAGTTCAAATCCATTGGATTGTTATGAGAACCACTCGTTGCACCTTGTTCGTAATCATTGGACTCTCCAACAATGAGTTTCTTCTTAGCACGAGTCCTTGAAGCAGGTCCATCTGCTTCTAAAATAGATTCCAAGACATTGGAATTCTTGAGAGCTTCAAGTGTCCTTTTAGTTTGCGGAGAGTGTAACTCCAATAGATAATTGAGTGCTTGGCTTTGATAATAAGGCCCGTATGTTGAGTCGAGGTAAGCCATACTATTCAAGTCTTCTGGAGTGGCATTTTCATCACGATTAGCCCCTTGTTCACCTTCAAAATTCCAACGGTGTCCTTCCGGATGAGCACCCCACTTGAAGGTTTGGGATGTCTTATCAAAATATCCACCAAGGCATTGAAAAAAAAACGCCCTCTTCCCTGCATTGTGAGCTCCTTTTCCCATAAGGTTGAATGCCACTCTTAGAATTTCACGCGGGTCTGTTTCCCAATTCAATTGTGAGGCAACAGCTCCCATTTCTTGATCATGTAGGCCTTCTCGCCAACTCCAAAGCAAGTCTCGTCCCCAAAATCGTGTCTCTGCCGTTGTGTCTCTATTGTGTTCCCAAGAAGGTGGCATGTAAGTCATCAAGTTGAACATGGTATACAAGCGATCATGGAATGGTGCTGCACAAATCACACATCGTCGTCTAATCAGACATTGAGTGATGAGACACTGAGGATGGTACACATGTGTACATGATCCAAGTGCCCATCCTCCTTCTGGCCCAAATTGTTCTAGACATATGGGGCATTTGGTATGATCCAAGATGAAATGAGCTGGCTTTGGCCACAATAGACTTTGGTCTTTTTCGTTGAAGTGACTAGACATCTGATTTCCATGGTCCCAACCATTTTGTGCCCAATCTATGACATTTTTTTCCGCCACGTCAAGCATGGACATGTTATCCGGAAACATGTCCTCCATCAATGCCCATGATGTCAATCCATTCTCTCGTTTAGGGGCATTTGCTACAAAGTTCTTCGAAACTTTGTCTAGCTCTTTCACAACTTGTTGAGATCGATCCACGGAGAGAATGCACGCGACCTTCCAATGATAGTATGTCGCTGCCAACACTGCCAACTTCTCTCGAAGCATTCTATTTTCCTCAACCAAATCAAGTTCCTTTGATGATTGTAGATGTGGAATGGCAGGAAACGAAAGTGAATCCTGAGTCCCTTACAAACCATCAACGTGCGGATTGCTAGAATCTCATGAGACGAACGGAAGTGGTGCCATTGGAAGAATTGAAGAACGCTTCGTACGCTTGGCAGGGGGAGAAAGGTGAATGACATCGCTGGTGAGGTCCCCAACAAGCTTGTCCAAGTGATGTGGATCCTGCTCAACAAAGGTTTCGTCCATGTCCGACAATGTGGAAGTCTGACGCTCTTTTTCTCGAAGGCCTTGTAATTCTTTGGATTGTTGAGAAATGAGAGCATTTTTTTGTTCACATGTAGACCGCCATTTCTTCACATCACCTTCTAAGGTTGCAATTTGTGCATCCTTGGTCTTCAAGAGGTCGAGAGCCTTCGCCAACGTCATCGCATCGTGAACAACATCAGATTCAGACTGTGGAATGGGAATGTGACTTGTGGCACATACGGGTGAGTCGTCACTTAAAGCAAAGTCGAAGACGTTGCTGGCGTCTTGTGGTGGCAAGATTGGAGTCGCAATTGTGGTTGAGGCTGATGCCAATCTAATTTTCGTGGTGGACCGTCGCACCTTGGCAGGATGTTTCATCTTCTTTCCCCGCGATGATGAAGCGGCTTGAACATTTGGATCTGGAACTGGAACTGGAACTGGAACTGGAACTTGGACGGGGGTGATAATCTGCTCCTTCACTCGTACAAGCTTAGGAATCCGTGTGCCATCTGAATCATTATCCTCTTCTAATTCTTCCGTGTCCACCTCTTGAGTTTCTTTGTTTTGTGGATCACTTCGAAAAGGCCCAAGTCCACCCTCCGGAAATTTGAGAACCCCTCTTGGAATTATTCCAACTTCTGGACGCTCCACGTAGGTACTTTCTTTAATCGTGGTCCAGTCAACTTGTTTGTTCAAGGCGACCTCAGCATAGGCACCTCTAGCAATGAACAAAGGGGCCTCATTCCTATCTACAAAAGGGGTTTTGTAGAGGACCTGCCACAATTCTAAACACCTTCGTATGAAAGTTGGATTTTCACAATACTTCAAATTTGCCTTGTTATTGTGTCGGTTGTGATGATGGCGCCGTGCCGGAAAGAACTTCCCAATGTGACACCATTCAATGTAGTCTTCGCACACCTGCATACTCCAAGGCTCTAGCTCCTCGTTCCACCCTTTGAAAGCTAGGTGGTTATCATTGTTCAACACATGCCATCGCTTCTTGTGAATGTTACCCCTCCTTTTTCTAGTCTTGTCTTTGGCAACCTTCCTAATTGCACCAGGAGTGCGTACAGTGGAAAAAACCGGAAGGGACCCATCACTACTACCTCCAGTTGCCATGAGATTTGCGGACGTCGCAAAATTCTAAGAACCAAATGATAGCAAAAAATAGTATATATATTATCCAAAAGGGTCACGCATGCAGCCAACAAAGGTTGCAAGACAGAAAGCCTCAATGGAAAATGAAGGTGATAGCATGATGATGGGCTACTGGCTATATAGGGCGAGTGACTTCGGTCTAGGGGGGCGAATACGGATAGGGCAACTGCGTATCCAGCGACTGCGGGTCTGGGTAGGGCGACTGCGGATCTGGGTAGGGCGACAGCGGGTCTCGAGAGGGCGACAGTGGGTCCAAATTGGGCGACTTCGGGTCCACCACCGGGTCTAGGTACCTTTTGCGCACCCGCGGTCGCCCACCCAAGAACACTTCCTGAACCCGCGGTCTCCTTGCCAAACCCGCAGTCGCCCACCCGCGGTCTCCCTCAGAAATCCACAGTCGCCCACCCGCAGTCGCCCCTACCCGCACTCTCCTACCCGTACGTGCCCTCCAGTTTGCCAAGTGGATGCCATGTGGCATCCACCTGGAGGGGGGTAATTTCCTTTAAAGTCAAAGGTAAATTTGACTTTTCGTGACGTCGCGCGGGCTCTACTAGACATTGCGCGACGTCTGTCTGTCGCGGTGTCGCGGTGTCGCAGCGAACAACCCTTGTGATGACCCCCATATCATCTACGGTGTAGTAGTTGCCAACCAGGGTGGTATGCTCCCCCGTACTCTCATTCGTACGATATTGCAAGTAGATGAATAGTTCCCTGTCCTCCACGATGGAAGAATCCTCCTCCCTGGCCGCATTTGGTAGGCGAGGTCGGATGTTGCGGGGTTGGGGTGCCACCTCCTCCGCATGCGGCCGCCTTCGAGAGCCTTGTAGATGTGTCAGAAATGCCGCTTCCTGAAGTGTCACCATCTCTTCTTCTTCCTTTGGTGAGTTAACTTCAGATTCTGCGGGCGTGGTTGACTCTTCGACTGGATGAGGACTGTCATCAATGCTGGGTTGTGTGAGGAGCTCCGTGAGGGCCTCCGTGGCTAGTGCATTGCCCGGTTGAGCTGAAGGCCCAGAATGCGTTGGGGATGAAAATCCCCTTATTGGTTCTTCCATCGTCCTCTGAGGTGAAGGCTCAGAGGGTCTTGGAGAACCTGCCGATGAAGGGGAGGAAGGCTGGGACTCGGAAGTTGCATTCCGAGGGCCTGGCATGACTCCCATTGAGGGTGTCAGTGGTATTCCTGTGCCTCCACTTGATGTCTTCGGTTTGTTGTGCGGTGGTGTAGGTGTCCGCGGAAGATGTCCCGATTAGCTGGGAAAGGTTGTCTGTTGCCAGTGGCTGCAGCTCGAAATGTGAGGAAGAGGATGCCAATGCTAACTATGATGGCGAAGAAAGCGAAAAGATGGAAGAGATCCCATCTCGTTGACCAGGGCGGTGATGTAGGGGCACCTCCGTAGATCCACATGCGGTCGGCCAGGCCTCAGATCCAGTTACCTGGTATGAAGAACTGTCGGACCATTCCTGTGGGCGCTACCGGATGGCGACATCAACGATATTGAGGAAGATGAAGGGGAGGAAGGCTGTAACGAAGGAAGAGTGACAAGGCAATGATGACGACGATACGCTATGCTATACTAATCCCCTACTATCCGTCCCAAATGGAGTTGGTTTGGACCTATAGACAAGAAATTTGGAAAACCCACATTCCGCCCTTGACGGAGCAAGTTTGGACTAAGAGGAAGATAGAAGATAGAAGATGATGGAAGGTAGGAAGTAGAAGTGCCTCACAGGTCGCTCGGCACAGTGCTAGATGAGGATGTAAATCACGCTATCCCAGGTTTCCCCGTAAGTGACTGCTGGAACTATCAAAGGCCAAGGGCTACGGAGCACCTGGGTCAGGAATTCTTGACCAAAATGAGTGCGGAGGAAAGTAGTGAAGTTGAGCTTTTCGATACACTGAACCTGAATGTTGAAGAGTCCTACTGGAAGGACCGCCGGTGGATTGTACCAACCGTGGTCCATCTGCTAATCTACTGCACCTGCACATCACAACACACAGCACACAAAGACGAGGGACTTCCTCCTACTTTTATACTAAGGTGTGAAGGCCAAGTGTGGAAATCCCAGGCTAGTCGTCTGTCAGTACTCTAACTAGGTGTACGACGACTAGCGAGACTTAGTAACGCCCTTAAACTAGCCATCTTTTCAACTCGATGGTATCTATTACGTCCGGTCTAGCAAGTACAGAACCTCCCTGAAGCTAGCTGTCTTTTCAACTCGATGGTATCTATTACGTCCAGTCTAGCCAATACAGAACCTCCCTGAAGCTAGCCGTCTTTTCAACTCTATGGTATCTATTACGTCCGGTCTAGCCAGTACGGAAACGCCCTCAAACCAGCCGTCTTTTCAACTCGATGGTGTCTATTACGTCCGGTCTGGTGAGTCATAAGAGAATCCCCCCAACTAGCTGTCTTTTCAGCATCTCAAGCATATATTACGTCCAGTCTAGCGGCATTGGATTCAATCGGGGAGTTGAGTTCAACTTCCCCTTGAAGCTATCTTCTGACAAGCGGGTGAGGCATGGATCATATACCAACATCAACCCTGACTTGACATCCTAAGAAGTATAGCTGAAAACAAATCTAAACAAAGTGTTGGCTAGCGGTTAAGCTTTTCTTTTTACGTCAGATGTAGATTTCCACGTGAGTTCATTACCCCGCGACTACCTAAGAACTAACAACCAAGTGGCTCTGAGTGACGTGTTTTAGGACCCTACGGATCAGTGAGGTTAAAAGTAACTCTAAGAATTCTGGGAGTCTTGCCAAGGACCATTTTATGTTAGCATCGGTTATCTCGCGCAATAACCTATGTTTAACAACCAAAAATCCTAGTTTTGGGGAATCCGAAGATCCCCCGAGCTTGGCTGACCAGAGGCCTTTCATTTTACACCAACTGCACCTATCTACGGAGACAATCCACAATCGGCAACCAATAGTGACGAGGTAACCTAGTATCCTAGTGACTTAGTGATTTAGAGACTGGTGATGGGTTGGAAGATTTTTTAGGGTTTTTATAGGGTTTTTTCTAGCTCTTCAATTTACCTTTTTTTAATTGACTAACTATTGATTTTTTTGGGCTTACGTGCGGAGGCCTAAAATGGCTTTTACATCTTATCTAACCTAAGACTTGACTCTTAAGTCAAAGAAGAGAACTGAGAGCCTCTATCGGCCCTTAGTAATTACAACCGCTGGGGCTTTAAATGCCCTGACACCAATGGAGAAGCGTGTTGAGGAGGGTGATGGATGACAGAGTGATTACCTGAGTAGGTGGTCGTCCATGGGACGTGTTGATTTCCTCTGGCAACTCAATCGTCTCTAGATTGTGAAGGTCGTCTTGCAGCGTGCTAGGGGCGCGGCGCACTTCGTACGATACGGCCTCTACGTATTCCATCGCCGTCGGGCCGTGATTTGTTGGTATCTCCAACTGGCTGTCATAAATGCTTAAAACCCCATCGTCTTGGGGTTGGCATCCTGGAGGAAAATCTCTTACGGCAACGAGATTCGTGGATACGGGCTGGGTGGCCGGGCCAGGGTCAGCTGCCTGAATTGGCTGACTCCAAGGGTGGTCTTCTGAATTCTCCCCGAAGAGTGTTGCGGATGCCCGTTGCGTTGGCGGCGGGGTTCGTGGTTCTGCTAGACGTTGCGGGCCGGACCAAGTGGCACAAAATTGGAATTCATATGGCGTCCAATAAAGAGGGCACGTTGCCCGTGATGGTTGGGCTTGTACTGTTGGCACTAGCTCCATGGAATCGAAAGGAGGCGTCTCGACTTGCATTTTCTGAGGTGGTGCCGTATGAGGAGTGCCTTCCGAACTGGGACTGTTGGCTGGGGTAGGGCTGATCTCTGATGACGGTTCGATGTCCGTCGCAGGTTCTTGACTTTCCGTAATATGAGTCATGGGGCTGGAACTGGAGTCGGGAGAAGGCGTGTTGCCGTTGGCGTGGACGATGGCGGATGGATCTCCCGTGTCTCCCTCCAGGACATAGACCGTTGGTGTTTCCATGACGACGTAAGCATCGTCTCCCGAGTAGGGGTGCTCCAAGAGCCATTTCTCGAGAGACCCATCGTCTTCGAACCCGTAGAGTCCCGGGCCCATGCACTTGAGTTGGCTCAAGTTAGCAGTGGGCTTGGCTTGGATCGCTTGGACTGCCGATAGTCCCAGTTCTTGGACCCCTAGAAAGGCCGGGGTGTTGGAGACTATGGCAATCATGGTCCTCGCATTCTTGGTACCGTAGGTGAACGTGGGGCGCTTCTCCGCCCAATTGACAATGCCTCCACACTGGCGGAGGAAGCCCCTACCGAGGAGCAGAGGGTATGAGATGCTGGCTTCTTCTTCGAGTTGGAGGACTTCAAAGGTGAGTATGTAATCTACTCCTCCGGTTTGAACTCTGAGGTCCTTGATTCGTCCTAGGGTTGGGACCGATCTCTGATCTACATATTTGAGAGTGACCAACGAGAGGTGCGTGATTTCTAGACCTAATTTGCGCATGGTGAAAGCGGGCATGATGTTGACACCGCTTCCATCATCTACTAGTGTCTTTGGTATGACCTTGTCGACGATTTCTACCTGTATCTCGACAGGCTCGAAGCTCTCCCTAGGTTCTTTTAGGCCTAGCTTGGGTTCTCCCGTCAAGGGTTCTGACTCCTTGATGTCGGGACTTGGGTCCCCCAGAAATGGTAGTGACCCCACTTGATTGACCGGACCAACTACCTTGGAACCTCGAGGGATGGTGGCTCCTTCCTTCAGTTGCTTGCGTAGAGTTGGGGCAGTGTTGATTAGCTGACCAAAGGATATATTTGCTTTTACTTTGGCCAGGTCCTCCCACAGATCGTATGGCTGGGAAGGATTACTGCCCTTCTTTGGTCGTGAGCGCAATCTTGGGCTGGTCGGATGGAATGGAGTTCCCGTTTGAACAAACTGGAATTCATCCTCATCCATCTCGGTCGAAGTCGGCAGATTCTCTTGGAATCGTACCTCCTTGGTAGTCTCCTTCAAAGTGCTCTGTAGGTCGGAGAACTGAGGGGAATCTTGGGACGAGTGCAAATGCATACTACTATGCGAGCTAGAATCTGGCGAGCTAACTATTTCTGGTTCGGGCGGGGGAGGGCCGGTCTTCGCCCCTCCTCGAGTGACCACCAAGGCAGGTAGGGACTTGCAAACGGCCTCGGTCTCCGAGGTGTCTACAGCTACGAAAAGCGTATTCTGAAATTCGTTGGTTTTAGCTGGATTAGACACAGTAACAAACCTAACATCATGGGTGGTGGGGGTTGGACCTAATGGGACAACCCCTTGGTTGGTTTGGACTGCGGGTGGTGCGGCCTGGGTTTGGCGATGATTGGTGCGATCGTAATACATATCTGGCGGACCAGTCGTATCGTGAGGCTCCGTAAAGCGGACGCCCTTGAAGTTGTCTTGGCCTTGTTTGGCGTAGTCGGCCTTCGGGAATTCTAGCGGAATCACCCTATCCGTGACTTGGCAGCGAACCGTGGGGTGGTGATCCCCACCGCGTTCGCAAACCACATTGTTTTCTACCCAACATTGGCTAGGACCGTGTGTCCTCTTACACACGGCGCAATAGGACATGAGGGGCCTATCAAATGAATTGGTGTTTCGTACCTGAGCTTGGGCGTTAGGGTGTTGGTAAGGTTGTCCCGGCCCTCGAGGTCGTGATCGAGGCGGGTTGTCCTTGAGCAGGGGACAAAACGGGGGCGTGTGGTTGGGCTGGCCGCAGTGGTTGCACCAAACTCCCGTGGAATGAGATCCCGATTCATGATATCGGGGCGGGGCCTGTTGCCCTTGTCCTTTGATGAGGCATGCCATTTGCTCGGTCAGTTTGCGTATTGCCCGGGCCATGTCATTGGATGCCTGCCGCATTTCTGTCCTACTCTGTTCAACAGGCGCGGTTAGCATTAACATTGGTTCCTGCGAAGACAAGGGGGTCAGATGCAAGCTGTCCCGCTAAGTGGGAGACGAGCGATATGGTGCTAGGGCGGACTCTTGGTGATGTACAAGAATGAAGGTTGGTATCGGGTCGTGCTCCCGACGAATCATTCGTTCGTTCTCTTTGTCAATGATCTCGATCTCTAGCACAGCACGAATGGCGTCGTCCAAGGTTATGGGACGTCGGGACAAGATCTCCCGGATAGTTGAAGCCGAGTCGACTCCTTGAATAAAGTAGTGTCGTATGGTGCCGTCGTTTAGAAGGCCCCCTACGTAGAAGGTGCAGACTATCTGGAATCGTCGAATATATGAGGTGAGGTCCTCCGTGGCCCCCCGTCGGATGCTGGTTAGAGCGGACAACGCCTGCTGTTGGTCGGTCGTTGGTCGGAAGTAACGTAGGAATGACGCTTGCAGTTGTCTCCACGAAGTGAAGACCCCTGCATCGTGGGAGCGATACCAAGAGTAGGCGGTCCCAGTCAACGTATTCGGAAACCAGATCAAGTAATATCCTGGATCGGTGACGAGGTTAGAGATGAGAATCTCTTCGAACCGCTCCACGTGGGCAACTGGATCGTCGTCCCGAGATCCAGAGAACTTGGGTAAGTGATGGGGGACGGAGATCTCTCTTAGCCCATGAGGTACTAAGATAGGTAGACCCCGTGGCAACATCATAGGGTCTACCTCGGGTATGGCAGGTGGTTCTTCTCCCACTTCTGGTGCTCCTGGAGCCATAGGTGGCATCCTGGCTTCGCGGTCACCCATCTCCTCTGATGGGTCAGGTGAGCTGACTCGCTCGAAAGAGTCAGGGGAACTAGCCCCTTCGTGCGTCGATGAGGTAGGGGAACTTGGCGATGGTGGTTGGGCTGAACTTCCTCCTCCTCCCTTTGGTCGTAGCACCCTACCAGATTGTGGTGTGGTGGAGACTTTTGGTGGCATCTAACTCAGATGGCCTGATAATATGCCAAGCGAGGACATATATATAGAAAAGAGTGTTTACAGTGATAGGAGTTGGCCAACAGGTGGTCCACGCTCTAGTCCTAGACTAGCTCTATCACTTGATCCACACAGACCAACGTGGTGACAATCTCCGCCGCCGTTGGTCGAACCTCGAAGAAGTACGGGGCTTGTGCAACCTCGATTCTTGCCGTGGCCGATGAATGCTGCTCCCACGTGGCTGCGTTGGTGAAGAAGGTCGCGTCCTTGAGTCGTTTGGAACGGCTCCTCTTTCCACGGCTAGGGTACTCGTAGTGTATTGGATGGTAGCGAGGGTGATGGATCCCCTCGTCCCCAGGTAGTTGGAAGTTGGAGACTTTGAAGTCTTCCGCGTCCTGACAGGGTTCACAAGCGGTAGCGTACTCGGTGATGTATCAGAGCTGATCCGCCGTATCCAAGGTGGACGGTGTCAATATGGTGGAGATACCGCGGCAACACTCCAACGTGAGATGGCTGGCTCCGTTGTGCCACGCACGGAAGTCCTCAGACTGTGAGTATGGATTGTCGAGAAACCGATCAAAGTCCCCGACTGGCTGGTTGAAGCGGAAATACTGGTCTGAGTCGTCCCCAAGTGGGCTTGGCGCGGCGTATCGGATGTCGAGGTGAGGGACCTCTGTGAGAGGTCTGAAAGTCGAGTAGGCGGGATGCTTGGCGTCGAAGCACGTTTTGACAAACGCGCTTTCAAACTTCCAAGTGGCTAGCACCACCGCCCAGTAGAACGAGAGGCACTCGGCTATCTCCTCCCTTGAGACCCCAAAGGTCCCAGATTTGATCGCTGGCTGGATGCAGGGCGTGTACTGGTTGGGGCTGAGCAGGTATTGCCGCGCCAGATGTTCCCAGTATTCGAAGGAGATGCCCAAGCGGTCGGGACCGTGCAACAGGTCTTCTAACGGAAGCTCCTTGTTGTCTTCGGAGTCGCTATATCCCTCCTCGTCGTCTCAGTATGCTTTGCGAGGGCGGCGGCGCGAATGGTTGTAAAAGTCGAGCTGTGTGAGCTCAAAGTAGGGTTCTGGCTCGTCTCCCTTTCACAATTAACTTGTTTTGTCAGCTTTAAGACTTCTTCCTTCTATCCTGGCTACCTATCTGGACTAGAGGTTGTAAGTGGCTCAATCCTCGTGGTAATTGGAAGCTAGCTTTGATACTTCTACTCTTCGCTAGTTCTAATCTATGCTCAAAGACTTAAAGCCCTAACTTCTACTAACATCCTTTAAAAGGGTCTTAAAGGTATCCTAAGGTATCTCCTTCTAATTACTAACCGAATTAGAGACTTTGAAATATCTTTCTTACCAAAACACTTTTAATTCTTTCTATGATTGCTAATTATCACTCTAATTTAGACACTCTAATCCTAACTAAGTGTCACCCTAAACTAACTTCTGATGTGAGAAAAAATTTAAAGGCAAGCTTTTAAACTTGGCTCCCGGCAGATGCACCACTCATGTGGGCGCTTAATTACCCACCCTTGGTAATTAATCGGACACAACCAGGTTCTAGGGGTTAACTAAATTCTAACCTAACGGGTGACTAAGCGTCGGTCCATTGTGCCTTCCAAGCAATGGATCTTCTTTACTAAGTTCCTAGTTTTCGTAGGTGACAATGGAGTTGCCCCCAATTGGCGAGGGAATAGTTCGGGCTAACCGTCCCCTAACGGCAGCCTATGCGAACTACCACCGAATCTATCCTAATCTATCAGAATCTGAGGCTAATTGACCTTTCCTAAGACTGGGGAGGGATTACCTAAGTCCCTTCCATGGTTTCCTGAGTTAATTGGGTCTTTTCCTAATCTAAGTTATCTTTTTCCGTAATTTAATTTATCCTTTTTTTTCTAATTTAATTTCTTAATTTAATTTATCTTTTTTCCTAATTTAATTTCCTAATTTAATTCCTAATTTAATTTATCTTTTTTCCTAATTTAATTTCCTAATTTAATTGATCTAATTTATCTTCTAATTTAATCTTCTAATTTAATTTATCTTTTATCTAATTTATCTCCTAATTTAATCTTCTAATTTAATTTATCTTTTCTCCTAATTTATCTCCTAATTTAATCTTCTAATTTAATTTATCTTTTATCTAATTTGGTTACTTGTAAGGTCAACTTCTATGTATGAAATGGGTTTGGATACTTCGAGTCCTATTGATAAACTTCTACGTCTAAACTCAAGGCCCCCCCTCCTAATTCCTATTTGCTAATCGAAATTAATCACTACCTAACATGGTTAGCGTAAATTAAAAGAAAGACAGCCCCAGGGATTGGGTTACTAATTCACCTGATCGTCGTTGGCATGCGCGGCATTTTCCTCCATACCTCCTACCGCGTGCTCGTATTCCATAGTCGACACGTATTTTGACGTAGTAAAATGTCAACGGCTTAGTCCTCGGCGAAGTAGTACACCCTAAAGACCTTTAATGGTTCCTTCCTTTCTCCTCGCTTCTTTTTCTTTTCCTTCAACACTATTCCTACCAACCCTTTAAATGAGACCTTACACCATATGATGCTAATCTAATGGAAGAGTCACCTATTCCCTTACGTCATCATTTTGGTGTCATCCTAATCTCCTTCCTAATGGTTGTAAGAAACTTTTGAGATTTCCTACCTAATCCTATGACGCAACACTATTTATCGTCTCTCCCTTCTTCCTCTCCTATAACTACCCCCTTCCTAATTTTGTCACCATTGTGTGAGGTGGCTTGTTGGTGAGGGACTTTGAGAGGTTGTGCAGGTTTGGACGTGTGGGATGGCGACTTCTCTTCCCCCCCTCTTCCTTTAGCCTTGAGTTGGTCTTTCGTTAGTCTTTCACTAGACCCCGGTTTTCAATCTTAGTGTGATGAAAACCCAAAAAAAAGGTGTGGTGGGGCCCCGCAGGGCATCGTCCCGTACTGCTGAATTTAGTTAAGGTAAGGATTTCTCTTTCCCCCCCCTTTGGACTCCCAACTCCCTGGCCCTCCCCAAACTGGCTCCCCGAACTGGCCCCCCCCGCCCAATGGTTCCCCGAACTGGCCTCCAATACCCGGCCCTTCGATACCCACTGGCTCCCCGATATTGGCTGTTGACTGCTCCTTACGGGCCTCCCCTTGGGCTGGTCCAAATCTTTTTACTACAATCCTCCCTTTCCGGGTTCCCGTATGGGAACCCACTACACAACTTAAAATTGGACAGGTCAGGGTCAAAGCTTCGCCGTCTAGGGGGAATAGACAAAAAGTTTTAACAACTAGCAAAACAACGGCCTAGTGGTGTGGTTTCTTCCTATACTTGTCTACCACCTAGGGCACTCTTGGGGGCTAAACTTTGGCTTTTCCCAAGAAGATCTTGGGAACTAAACTTTGGAACCAAAACGTATAGGGGTTCAAAGCTTCGCCGTCGAATTGGTTTTGATACCAACTCTAAAACTGGTGACGCCCCCTGGGTCCAAAGCTTCGCCGTCTAAGGCTTGTTTTTGACACACACTCTAAGACTAGGGTAGGTTACAGGTTCAAAGCTTTGCCGCCTCAAGGGCGGTGGGGTCCACTCGTAAACAACACGGCAAAGGTGACTATGGTTAGGACTTACACAAGAGGCAACCGATTCCACAAGGTAAACATAAACAAGACAATACTCATGTACTAAAGGCCCCCCAAAGCGGCATCGCCAAGGTACGGTAGGGGGTGACTTTAGGATTAGTATAAGACACACAAAAAGATACACGAAAAACACACGCAAGTAGATGGAACCCGCTTGACTTGCACACGTACAAGGTAAGGTAGAAGGACCTCAAGGACTTCAAAGAGCTTGAAATAAAACGACAAATGGGAGCCAAAAGTGCTCCGAAAACACCATAGAAGTTTCTTGGCTTGAAACGCCAAAAATTCCAAGATAACTTGGACCCACAGACCCAAAACAAGTATTGGGGGTGTTTTGGGAGAGAGAAGGGCCCCCTTTTATAGGTTTCCAAGGGCCCACTCCCCCCCTCGACGAGTAACCTCATCCATCCGGATTTTCATCCAAATTTGAGATTTTCACCTAATTTTGGGTTTTACGCTGGTCCTAGTTTCTAACTTTCGGAGTTTAGCTCGGAATTGCAAATGGATTGCGCCAATGGCTTCAGAATGCCATTTTTAGCCTAAGAAATCCCCTACCCCCTATTTCTATCACAAAAAACCCCTCGGAAACTAGTGCCAACTAGAGCCAATTAAAAGGGTAAAAACCTAACTTTTGGGGTTTACCTCTTTTGGCTTGGGTAACTAGCTAGGATTGTTGGGGAGGCTCTAGGGAGTAAGAAAAGGCTCCTTGATGTCTTCGTTCCGACTTCGTACGCTCCCGGGACACCGGTCAACCCCACAAGGAACCTGCCGTAAATACTAATTGGGGGGATGTTGTCACTTTCGGCTGCTTCCCGCTATTGGAACACCATGAAATTTGTCGGGGCGCGTTATTAACATAAAAGATGCTAGTCTAATTTTTAGTGAGATTTTACCGCGGCCTGGTTATTTTCCATGAATTTCCCAACGTGGCCTTTGGCGGTTGACTGCTCGGAAAAAGATCCTTTGGAGATCAGAAAAAACCGAGACTTTTGGGGGAACCTCTCATGGAGTCCCCCAAGCCACGTGCCAAGTCTTAGGCTATTCTGGCACACAGTTGGTGGCGTGGTGAAAACTGACTTCGGTTGAATCACCGGCAGTCAGGGAATCTTTCACATGTGAGGGAATCTTGGTGAATGGGTTTTGCCGTGGACATCCCGACATGCTCCAGATCCGAGAACACTATCCGGCGGTTGTGGATTCCTCCATGCGGCCTGTCTGGGACAAGTAACACCTGCAAGCTAACCATTTGGATTCCTAATGTTTCGTCGGTGGAATGGGGAAACTAGCACCTATCTTTGGAGATTTACGTGGGGACCCCCCTAACTCTCCTAAGACTAATTTAGCCTATCATGGTCACATGCACTAGGTTTTGGGCTATTTTGGGTAAGTTCCCAATAGCCCTATTGTTTCCCACTAATTACGGGTTCTAACCTATGTACAAGTGGGTTTTATGGGTAATCTATGGATAACAGGCTATTTATGACCAAATGCTATATTGGTACGTGACATACCTATTTTGGTTCTACACTCTTTTTTGGGCTTTTTGTACTACTTTATACCTTAATTTGTAATAAACTAAAAAAAAGAAAACAATGAGTCCCAAGTGACGAATTTGGGGCTCACAGTTGGCGAAAGAGTAGATCCTTCATAGATGGAACTCACCCGTTCAAAAAAGTAATGTCCCTCCGTACCAGTTCGGACATATCGTACGTGCTCCCTATTATAGAAATAGCCATCCTCATCCGGAACTAAGCTCGTTGACTCCAACATGCTAAAAGCAGACACGGTTTCCGCTGATGGTACCGTAACTTCAATTTCTCCCACATCCACTTGAACATCTTCGATATCTACGTTGTGTGAATCCTCAACATTCCCTGTAGGTACAAAATCTGGATCTTCTTCCATTTCCAACAACTGTGCTACATCCCCGTGCGCATCACTCATAGCATCGGTATCTCTAGAACCCAAACTTCGGCTGCCACTTCGTATATCGTTAGAGTGTCTGTGCTCAGAATGACTATCACCTTCACTTGTTGATGATGCTCCAGAGTCAATTGCAATTTGTTTTCCCTTCTGCTTCTCCCGCTCGGTCACTTGAAATTTCTCTCCTTCATCTGATGATTCACTTGATGAACGCACTACCTTTTCAAACCTTCCACGAGGCACACCCATTTCTGTCTCAGAAGGACCATCACATGGCGATTTATCTCTTGCATCACGCACTAGTGAAGCGTTGCGTTCAACTGCCCTACTCGTATTGTTGACTATCACCATTTTATCCCCATACAGCACTTGCAATGCGTTGTAAACGAATTGCGTTTGCACCGACGCACCTTCCATAATGATAATTTCATTCCCCACAAAACTAGTCTCCAAAATCAATGGCACTGCCATTGATATGCCCAATGTCACTAGCCCCCAATTCTGTGGCAGATACATGTGTACCATCCTCTTCAACTCCACGGGTGTCCTCTCAAACTTGTCCTCCACCCATGGCATCACCTCCTTGCTCCCACAATCTCCAAAAGCTACAACTAAATCCTCTGTGTTGTTCGGCAAGTTCTCCATAGGCCTTGACTCTCTAGGGTAATGCATAATGATGACGATGTCTCCCACTGGTTATACACCACGTTGTTGTTGCTGACCATGACGTAGATCATGAACATATGAGGGAACGGTTTGTGATGTAAATGCCCATGAATCCTTCAACCAATGCCAACTCTTAGGCAAAGCCATCATTGATTGCATGTTTTCGTCAAAATACACACCTAGTAGAAAAAGAAAAATGGCATTCCATCGTAAAATCAAAGACATCCAATTCTTCAATTGTCGCAAAACCTTGTTGTAGTCCTCACTTGACCATTCTTTGTCTTCTCCTTCTGAACCTCCACGTCTGCAGTCAAATATCCACAAACACGGTTTCCCAAGCTCAATATATTCATCCAAAAAGAAACCTCCTCTAAACCTCACTTGAATTGATGCTCCACTCTCTTGTTGTTGGACTCCATCAATAGCAACTTGCCAGTACTATCGAGCATTGGACACATCCTCTATGTCCCGACCATAACTTGCATAACCTTTGTGACCCGCTCTTATATCTGTAAAGTGTTGCCTAACAAAAGGAGGAATAAGAGCTTCAAAGTTCTTCAACGCTTGGACTGTTTTCACTGTAGGTGAGCTCCATAATATCTTTGTATCATTATCCACTGTCTTCCCCATTAGGGTGAACTGCCTTTCTTGTGCATCTCCGTATTTGTTGGCATCTATGGCGAAGAACTCATCCATGGACGATGGATTATCATCCCCTACTTGTACCATCAAAAAACGAATTTGGTTCCTGACTGCATCTTTTCGTTGTAAGCGCTCCACTGCATAGGCTATGGTACCTTTTGGAGGGTTTGGAGTAGATGAATTGTTAAAATAATAATGCTGTGAACTTCGCCTACCGTCTACCACATCTTTGGCGGCCATTCATTTCACCAACCGTAAATAATACTCCTTTGAGACTCTACTAAGAGGCCTCAACCACGTTTTCTCCATCCTCTTCTTCTTAAGGTTTACATCCACAATGACATCAACATTTTCCTCCCTTGCCATTTTCCTCCACTTGTCCTCATCTTTCTTACTGAAAAACAATTTTCCATCTTCATAATCTTTGCACACTTGCAACATCGCCTGATATGACTCTTCATCTTCATTCCATGCATGACGTGTGTAGTCAGTCATCTTCTTAGACAACTCTCTAAGTGACATATACTTGGGTAAGTTCTGACTCCAATGCAACGCACTAGCTGCCATTGTCAATGCCTTCGCTCTTTGTGCATCATCAGCTCTAGCATAAATACTAGGACTGCCACAAGCTTTCCATATATCACGCAACTTGATCACGTTCTCATAATACGTGGTGAAGAAAGTCCGATCGAACTCTCTCGCATTAATTCTAACGGACGCTTCAATATAATATTGTGGATTGTTGTAGACCACAAACTTTGCTTTCCGTTTCTTAAAGCGCTTGGTATACTCTTCATCGGACAAATTACCCTCTTGGTTATCATGTTGGGCTCTTCTACAAGCACCCATGATATGTTGTCCATCCACAGGCTCCCACACTAAATTATTTTGCAACCATCTTTTCCTCAGCATAATACTCGAAATAGATGCATCCGCTCGGTAATGCTTCAAATATGCGACTTCAAACTCCCGTGCTGCACCTTCATGACTGAAAAATTCCTCTACCACCTCTGTCTCACCCTCTACATTGACATTCTCATAGCGATATGCAATGGGGCGAAGTGTAATTGCACTAACTCCATCAGCTTCCGATCCCTTCAAACGCTCATACATTTCGTTTACTCGCCATTCCATCAACGCCCTATGATTTGTCTCTGCATTTACTACATTGCAGATGCTATCAATGTTTGTATTGAAAAATGTATCATGCCCCCATATATACCCTGCCTTGAATTCCGTCTCAGTTTGAAAAACCACTGGTGGTTTCTTCAAACTTCTTCCACTGACATTATTAGGTCCTTGCTCTCACTCACCCTCAGAAGACTCATCATCAACTTTTGCATCTTCACCATCATTGCCTTGTAAAGGAGGTCCTCACATGGTTGCTCTCTAATGATGTCTCTAGGTTGCAGAGCGAGTGCGGACACTTTGCTCTTCCCGTGACACTATTTCAGAGCTGAGACGCCCTTGTGGTTCTTCTGGAATCCTCTCCGTTCTGGGTAATTGATGTAGTCTAGTTCCATCACTTCCTGTAACAACACCTCGTCCAACACCATCTGAAGATCTTCTAACATTCATATTGGCCAATATAACTCTTGACCTATATGTTTGCTTTCCAGAGCCTACTACTGGAGGTTTTGACCTTGAACCCACTTCCGTAATTGTTGCTGGAGCTCAAATTCTACCTTCGTTTCGAAATTCACGATCGGATTGCAAAGATCCCTCTCCCACCTCCATTTCCACAGATTGTGGCATCACCCATGCACTCTCTTGCATTACCATGTCCTCACGTATATCATTTTCATTCTCTCCTAGAGGCTGCACTTCAACATCTGTTCCTATGGACAAAAGACGTTGACGATGTGCTCTTTGTCTTTCAGAAGCACTACCGTCTTTTGCATTTCCAGCACTTTCTGCTTCAGCAGTACTTCGCTTCCGGTTTCGTTCAGACAACGGAACCCGATTCAAGTTTACAGGAGCAGCAAACACCCGATATATCTCGTTTGCATCCTCTGGTTCCCTTGGAGGGGGGGGGGGCTTCAGCAACTTCTTGATTCATACTTCGCAGCTCCTCATATCTTCGAATCTCCACATATTGAGCACGTGCATCAAAAGCTTGTTCAGGGGTTAACTCCTTGAATTTTTTCACTGATGCTTCTCTTGGAACCTTCACTTCTTCAGGCATGCTCGTCCATAATTTCGCCAAGGTCTTCAAACCATACATAGGAGACAAAATAAGAAAGAGCTCCGTTGGAATTGGCGATATCAAGAGCTTCTTCTTCAATTTGTACTTTTCAAATACTAATTCACTGTTCGTTACTGACACAGTGACTCCTCCATCTGCAGTACCAGAAATACTCTCAATGGTTCCGTATGAAGAACCTAGAGCAGACCAATAACGCCCTTCCTCAATTGCAAAGTCCGTTATCCATAAACTGGACTTCCCCGCAGTCTCTGCTACAATCCACCATCCATGCTCCAACTACTTTGAATGCACTTTAGGCGCCATAATGCACTACAATTTAAAATACAATCAAATTGTAATTAGTTTTTCAAACATCTTTGAATGTTCAACACAACAAATAAAAAACTTCAATACTACTATTGTATCAAATACAGTAGTCACGCTACAGTTCTCATGAAGTTCAGAATCGCTTTCTATTATCAATAGCCCCTTCAAAGTACTAATTATTTGGAGAACAATCAAATATGTGAAATACTTATGTACAACAATTCCAACACCATATCATCCAATGAATAAAGCTACGTCAAATGGTTTTTTCATAAGCAGTTGCCATATTGATAATAATAACTAACACTACATTCTCTATGAATTTACTACACCCTCAATTCGTATTCAATCATCAATCCTATTAATTTTTGGAAAAAAAATTTACATCCTTTCACTACAAGAAATTGGAGGTAATCGCGACTGCCAAAAACTGTCGCGTTTCAGTCATTGTGGACAAAAATGACTGAAAAATAACTGTGGGCCCCCGAGTCATTGTGGACAAGTCATTCTTTTATGATTGCAATCTTATTATCACCATCCAATTTAGACTTGGATGAAGGGTGACGGAAGGTATTGACGTGGCATATGGGGGGCACAGAAATTTTTGGGAAAGACCGGGCAGTTTACGGTTTGGAAAGAAAAATGTGGGGTTGGAGGAGTCCACCTCAGCCAATTTAGGAGTCATTGTTCAGTTGCTCTGCTGTCGGATCGGTGCTGACGTGGACATCCACGTCACTGTCATTTGCAAGTTACTTCAAAGTCGCGATGAAGTTGAGATGTTGCTGACGTGGACACCGATTGACATTCATACGTGAGTCATGATACAGTCATTTCTGAGTCGAGTTAGGGGGCAAGAGAGTGTCATGTGCTAGTCATTGAGGAGTCATTTGGAGGTTGCAACTATTTTAGGCGACTACTGCGGATTAGGGTTTACAGTCCGGTTCCAGTTAATCTTCAGTCATATATGCATCCATACAGGCCATGACATTGGACTAATTTTGGACATTCCAGTCACAACAAAGTCATTCCATAGTCATTGTTGAGTAAATTTTTGGGATTAGGGCAGTCAACAAATCCGACTTCGTTCGTATTCAGTGTATAGTCCCACTGAAGACGATTGCGTGTTCCTGGATGTACTGGTCCAATACATTCCAGAGGGACTCCACGAAATGGTGTGACTTCCGCATGGACGCCTCTTCAGTTTAGGATGACCACAGTAGTTTTACATCACTCAAACATCAAAAGCATACACAGTGGAACTCATACAGTGAACTAGGCAAACTCGGCAGTCCATGGACGTGGTCACTAGACCAATGCATACATACAAAGCATTGGCGCAATCGTCCACACTGTCACAATCTACATAATCCATTGCACAATGAAAATGAGCTAAGCAAAATACAAGTACACCAATGAATTGCATAAGAAAAGGGTCCCTTCACGTGCTTGTAGCCATGATTGCCTCTATGTCTCTTATATTTACAAAAATGTAAATATCGTGGAAAGCTCCCACACTGTTTACAAATCTCCAGCCCTTGCAAAAAAAGCAATGACAAGAAGGCCACCTCATTAGGTGAGCTTAAGGTACTTCTGATTCCATATTGTGCTGCTCCCCTTCACGTCGTCAATGACAACTTGCTCTGCCTGGTCATTTGGGAACATGAGCGCAACCCCTCCATGTAGGATTTCCCTGACATTTACCTTGAACCACGTTGCTGGAATGTCGTTAAAGTGAAACTTGTGTATCCCAGGTATTCCGCTAATGTTACCCACTGCCACTTTTTGCTTTGTCGACCGCGGGTTGATAAGATACACTTCGTCTCCTTGCCGATACTGCACCAAGTTTACGAATTAGATGAAATCCTACGCTTATAAGTTAGGGTATACTATACAGCCAACCACAACTTCGAGCCTACTTCCACTTGACTGACTCATGACTGGACCATGACTAGTACGTCACTGCTTTGGATTGTTCCACTTTCCCTACTTCCACTTGACTGAATCATGACTGGACCATGACTAGTATGTCACTGCTTTGGATTGTTCCACTTTTCCCTGACTTTTCCAGAACTAGTCAATGACTCCCTCAAGCAGGGCAATGAAGAAGAAAGGTTTAGGGTCACCGCACCTGCTTCGTGGATGCTGCAGGGCCTTTCCTGGGAGTTGTCGGCACCGTCTTCGTCTTTGTCTCCCGCTTTGGACCCCTTCCCTGCAAACACATACGCAATCTGTTAGAACAGAAGGTCAAGGGAAGGCGAGGGGATGCCATGACGTGTGCAACCTTGCGGTTTGCCAATCCCCTCACCTTCCACAGTGGCTACAAACTCATATGCATTGCCAATTCGTCGTCTTTGTAGCATTTGGTCCATTGATTCGTTGAAAATTTCTGGAAATTTCGATCGAAAGGCAGCAACTGATGGGCAATCCTTTAAGGCCTCCAATGCGGGCCACAAGGAACGTTTCAAATATTCCTTGTCTTCTGCCAATGACAAAGTCCACTTGACATAGAAAGGAGTGCTGATGATGACATTGGCCTTTGGGTTGTTAGCCACGCAACCGGGCTTACAATCTACAAGGACCGTATTGGTGGCATTAAAGGAAGGCCAGGCCGCATATACTGCCGCTAATTTCTTCACCAAACCATTTGTACACCCATCCTCAGTTTCTTGCCACTCACATTGTTTAGCAGACCAAATAAATAGTGGGGTGGCACCCTTCAAATCCCCTACCATGGTTGCCACAACATCATCCATGTAGCTGGCACTCTTGATATCCCAAAAGGCTACCCTAAAATTTCCAAAGTACTTCTGTAAGAAAGGTTTCAACCCTGGCCTGAAAACCACTCTCCTCAAGGCAGTTTTGGTGCTACTTCGGATTTTACTGTTTGGGTTTTCGTCTGCAAGCAAGCTGCAATCCAACAACGTTCCGTGGACATTAAAAATTATTAATTTCAACGGTCCATGGTTGGGATATTTGGGAGGTTTTGTATGTGCCCCACATTGCCCAGGAAGCCTCACCTCACTCGACGTACGTACATGAACGTCGAGAGGGAACTTTACCTTCACCGGTGACTTCGGAGGTTTCCTACTATTCTTCTGCGATACCTCCGCTACGACTCCGACATCCACTGCTTTGGATGGTTCTCCCCTGGACTCGCCCGCATCTCCTGCAGTCATCTTTGCCTGCACTTCTTCTTTCTCCGCAGGGCTTCCCGAAGTGCCACTTTCTGTTGGTGATGCAGTGTCGTTGGACTTCACCGTACCGTCTTCGGTGATCTCCGTTGCAGGCGGTCCAGGCTTCAGGGGAGGAGACTCCTCATCTTCGGCCAACGTCTCTTCATCTTCGGCAGCTGTGTCTTCCTCCGACAAGGTGGGGTCCTCGACAGGCGTGGGGTCCTCGATAGGTGTGGGATCCTTCTTAGCCATGGGATCGGGCGAAGGCATCGGATCTTGAACAGCCGGTGGACTATCTGCAGGCACGCTTATGTTGCCAACGTCGGATGCCTCTGACTTGTGCTCCACAGCAGCTGCACTGACGGGCTTCTTGCTGACCACCTTCCAATCCCGCTTGGTTGGTGTTTCTTCCACGCTTCTGCTAGTGAGCGTTACGGTTGGCTCCTCCTCCGAATTGCGGTCCGTCATATCACCGCACTTTGTGCTGACTTGGTCCGGCTGCTTCTTTCCGCTTGATTTACCAGACCCTCTCTTGGCTTTTGGCACACCACCATTGTTCTTAGTGAGGGCACGAAGACCCCCATCCTACTTCCGTGAATGGCTAACCAACTCCTTACCTACAAGCTGCGGACGTTCACGTGATTCCTCGATTTCAGGTGCCATATGCATGATGGAGGGCCTACCGGCATCCGACTGCGAATGATTCACCATGAAGCTTTTCAACATGGACCTCAGGTCTTCTATTGCCTCCGCTTGTGCTGTTGTGGCATCCGCAAACTGACCAAACCTAAGATCGACGTCCTTCTTCCAAGACTCCATGATGCGCCATCGACTTGATTCACGTGGCCCCTCCACCTTTTTGTACAGAAGCATACCACAAACAATTCCAATCATTCTCAAGTTATGAACCGCTAAGATACCATTAAGTAGACCTCTCGCCCAGCTATATTGCCACTTCCTTCAGAAAGAACTCAAAATCCTCGGGTGCTTGTCTGCTTGTCTTAGACTTGTGTCTAAGAACTATACAAACTACTGACACACGCATGCCAAATTCCATGTTGCAAGGAAACAAACTTCAAAAGATGTGACAAAGAAAAAAAAATGGATTGACAAATTGGTTGTGCCCGGTTCTGTGAATTGCCACACAACATCCATAGACCAAGTATTCTTTTGAAAAAAAAAAAAAATTAAAAATAGAAGAAGACGCCAAAATAAAATTATTTTGGCTGATGACTGACTACACTTCCACGCAAAACAGACTATGCTGTGCGACTTCAAGTTGACTTCTATGCAACTTGTAATTGACTTAGTTACAAATAGCGACTCATAATCGACTGAGTCTAGACTTCTTATTGACTAGGTCACGACTTGAAATTTACTTAGTTGGGACTTCCTGAACACTACAATCATACATGGCTACTGCCGCAGGGATACCAACTGATATAAATGCGGCCTACTTCACGGCAATCCTTTCTGAAAATGGAACATCTGAGGTGCCTCACCAACCCTTTTGATGTATCAGAAAATAAACATGCCAGACAAATTGAGAAGACCACAAACCTGTCTATACCACAAACACTTGCAAAATGACATAACAAAACTCTATAGACACGAATAACATCAATCCAAAATGAAATTATCTTACACTATCTTCCCTTGCAAATGCCCGTCTAGCGTCAGCCAGGTCCGTGATTCCAGGGCTGGATTCCCTTCCTACTCTCTGTCATGTACATGGAAGCCCAAACATGAGTGACCAATAGCTATTGCCAGCAAAAAAACAATCTGGATAAAAATTTTCCAAAGGGGAGGCTATACACTTTCAAGTACGGTAAGAAGCAAACTGAAAACACGCGGTTGAATACTTACAGCTTGGGCTTCCTTCGCTGCTTTCCCTTTCCTCCCGACCGTATCCAAATTTTTAACACTCCTTCGCGCTAAAGCCATATTCATGGCCTTCTCTTGCTGTGCATCCGTCTTCCAGTATGCAATGAGACGCGCCCATTGCTTCGGGTCAACGCGGAAAGGAGCCGGCACTGGGCCTTTTGCTTTGCTTTTCAACCACTTCACTTTCAGCCGAGATCTCTCGGACTTCAAAAACCGGGTGATGCAAGTCCGAAAACCAACAATGCTCAGGGGTTTAGGGATGTACTCAAATTCGGTATCCAACGCGTCCCTCAGCTTCTGTATTGTGTGTGGTTCGTGTTGTGTCCAGGAAACCACGCTAAGGTCCAAAATTTTTGGAACCAAGTCCCTCAACGTTTCGTCCCACGCGTTCTTCCCCTCACAGCTCCCATCCAGTTCACCTGTAGGCAGCACAAACACCCGATTTGGTTTGAGGCCACCACTTGACCTCTGTCGAATGCCCTCTTCATAGGCATTTTTACGCTTCCGCCTGCACCCGCGCCCTTCACTATCTTGGGACAGTGTTGGGTTGAATTCCTCAAGCACCGTTGATGTGCGCCCAGGCCATGGACCTTCTAATCTCGGGGGCGGCTGTTCACACCATGGAGCTGGTGCTGGTGCCTGGCTATGGATGTAATGGCCCGGCACCCAAGACCATGCAGGGCGGCCATATGAATCCCTTTCTTGTATTGGAGGAAGGTGTGGTTCAAGTCCACGAATTGCCAATGAGCCAGGCTCGTTTGTTCTCTTTTTCTTCAAGTGGGGGATTCGAAGTGGTTCTTCACGTTGAACCTCTTCTTCCTCCTCGGATGAATCCACCACATTGTGCTCTGCAGCGATCCAGCACACACAGACCAGAAGCAAGGTCACAATTCGACCCATGATGCCTTCAACATTTACTACCATACCTCCTAAAGCCTTGGGAATGTAGTGGTTAAACTCTAGAAAGTTGTTCTCTACTACACATAGGCACAGAAGACAACATGCACCCCAATACCTCCACCAATTTAGCCACGATAATGCACTAAACCCTAACTAAATGGCGAATGGAAAGAAGCACATGTGATGCTCATGTACCTGCAGCAGCTGCTTCCGAGGTGGGTTCTTGGTGAACTAGTGTACAAGCAATCGCGAGATTCATCATACCTTTGGCGATGGCCTCGTCATTGGACTGTGTTGCCTCTGAGGACGACTCCCCTGCGCTACTCATCTCGCTCTGCGTTCTCACTCCTCCGCGACTTGAGTCTTCACGCACCTTTGTCGCACCTCGGCCTCGAAGGCCTCGCCGTCGCGAACTTCGCCGCAGGGGACGCGGTTCCTTGAATTCCGTGCTCTGCGCTTTCGCTTCCTTCTTCTTTGCGTTGTCTTGATCTCTGTAGCGCCGAAATCAAGAAAATCGCTTAGTTCCCCTACAGCACTAATTAGGCACACTAACTTCGGAAGAAAACAGTGCTATGGTTGAAGAGGGCAACATTCGGAGACTGCCTCGGAAAACCGACGACAGAGATTAAATTCTCGGCTCAGTAGGGTTTGCTCCATCAGAGCAGAGTTAGGGAAGACGACCCTACGCTACACTGGGGTTTTCCACGTGGCGGCTGCAATAACTATAGACGCCTTTGCCCACTGGGGCCCCTGCGACTGTGATTCGACTTCTATACAACTAAAAAATGACTATGACCTAGTGCCACTGTCGCTGGAAGTAACATATTGTGACTTCTAGTCACTGGAATGCGACTGAAAAAATTGTCACAGACTGAACCGCAAATCATTTGAGTCCCCTAACCCTAGACTACCGCCGCCACTATCATTTTGGAGTCGTCTGCAGGTCCTTTGACGTGCAAAGGTGAAATGCATGTGCGTTCACGAAGACGCCTGTATGTGCCATCTCAGTCGATCTCACAGACGTTGAGGAACTGGAGCAAAGGCTAAAGGGGAATATAGGCTGCCCCAGGACGATTAAGCACAACTAATCTACACGGTAATTGGAAACGAGTGGGAGCAGCGAAGTTAGAGTCACCCGAATGGCGCAAATGCTGATAGAGTGAAATTTGAGACTCACATTTCGCCTCTCAATTTCACGGCAGGTTGTAGCAAAGTTTGCACGAATGCAACGTTGCGGTCCCTCTGCAACTCGTACTCCGTCTTCTCGTGCGGCGGACTCTCCAGTGCGTCATCGCTCTCCATACTGCAGGTACGTCCCCTCTCCTTTTCCACTTTTGGACTCGCTGATGTTGGTAGTGCTGAATTCAACAAACCCTGCGTGCTTGTCTGCTTGCCCCAAATTCCGTAGACGTTGGTACTGCCGAATTCAAAAAGGTTGCGTGCTGGTCTACTTGCCTTGAATTTCACAGCCTAGTCTAAGTGCGGCCTATAGGGAGCAATGAGGCAAAGGAATTTTTGGCCACTCTGAGCCTCTTCTTCCTGCTTCCAGTGAGGGATGCATGAACATGAGACTTGGAATCGAGGTAGTTGGGAGGCAAGTAGGGAGGCAACGCCGTTTGAGAGAAACTGTAGTCTCAATAGATCGGCGTCCGATGGGGAAGACAGAGTGGTGGCATGATGGTCGCAATCAGGCTTTGGCGGCTGGGAATTAATTACAGAATCTGACAAGCTACAGAAGACCGCCAAAGTGATTACCAAGAGGGCCCCCTTCACAAGTGGCTGCCTCATTTGGTTTTGAATGCAATCGCAGGGGTCTGAAATCAGAATCCCAAGTCTTCATGAAGGAACTAGTTGTATGGTACTTGTAGGTTTAGGATCTAATGTTAAAATTGGCGACAGAATCGCATTTCAAGGCCTCTACAATTCATATTGTAGGGTTTCAAGAAGTGAGCCTCCAGAAGACGTCACCCAGCAGATACGTTGAAGTGGGAAGTTGCATGATACGACTAGAAAATGACTTGTTCTACTCATTTACGACTAGGTGATGACTTGTTCTAGTCATATACGACTAGAAAATGACTTGCTCTACTCATATACGACTAGAAAATGACTTGTTCTACTCATATACGACTAGGAAATGACTTGTTCTAGTCATATATGACTAAAAAATGACTTGTTCTAATCATATACAACTAGAAAATGACTTGTTCTAGTCATGTACAAGTTGCCTTACAGTTCCTCACTATCTCCATTCACGACACTTATTTGATGAAACAATAACTGTCTATTTCACCCAGTCTCTAAAAAATGCATTCCCTAATGATGTAATTGGATTTTGTGTAGGTCACAGGAGATCCAGTTTACTAAACCCGCCCTCCATGGGAATGTGATTCAGACCTGGCATGGCACGTGAGGTCCGTCAGTCAGGTATGCGCGTGTTCTCTATATGGGAGATGAGATATTTCAGACGCAAGGAGAACTATAGAAGTCCAAAGGGGAGGCTATTTCTGACATTGCAGCATGAAAACAAATGAGAGCTGCAATTCACGGGTTATGAACGTCTTGGTATATGAAACGCGACTGGGAGTTAGTTTTAAGGGATTCCATTCCCAATTTTTTTCTTTAATCCCAATTAATGTTCTTAGGGAGGGCATTTCCTTTTTTGTTGGATTACATTTCCAAGTTTTTCAGGGATTGCATTATAATTCCTAAGGTCTTTAGGGATTGCATTCTAGTTCCCAAAATTTGTACATTGTACTATGAAGTGTGGTCATTGACATAATCATTGTAAGCATTGCGACTCTTCATATGACCAGTCTTCAATGGAAAGTGTGATGACCCTGCAGAAAGATTGTAGTCATTCACAAGTGGAATGTTGTGACTTTGCAGTCATTGAGAAGTGGTACAAAAGTCATTTTCAAGAAGTTATCCAGTCACTACAGATATCTTCAGTCATTGAGAAGTGGCGCAGAAGTCATTTTCAAGAAGTTATCCAGTCACTAGAGACATTTATCAGTCATGGAACACTGAAGCAATCCACCATGAAATAGAAGTGAATTTTTACTCCTTACAGGCTTCCCATTTCTGCCTAGTTCTGGGCTGGCCGTATCCTTGAAGCCTAATACTTCGTCCCATATGGCCATATACCAGCAACAGAAGTTGCACCCATCTCGTAAGCAGTGAGGCCATGATTCCAGCAAGACTTCCTCTGTCTGAGGTTCAGAGGCAGCGACTCCGAGATGACTGCCTTTGGATTCGTGAGTTGCAGAGGGCTACGGAGTTCAACGTCACAAAATTGCACTGCCCTTGTACAAGATGCAGAGGGCGCAAGAGATTGTTCATCCGTAACGTGCGGGAGCACCTCATCCGCAATGGGAGAGATCTAGATTGTCGAATTTGGAGGGGTCTAGGTGTGCGCAATTCCTCGGACAAAGAGTGGGAGCAGCATTTTTGGGGCCCAATCGCAGAGACACCGCCTATAGTAGATGCTCAGGTGGACACGCATGGGATGGTCGCCCAAGCTGCTAATCCACTGCCCGAACAAACATTTTCGGCAGAGAGACTGCAATCGGAAGTGAGGGAAGCTTTCGAAACGGCAGACTCCATTCATGAACAGTGCATGGAGGGGTTTATTGGCGATGTTGCAGACACTGAAGAATGTCGTGATGAGCACACACCCGGACAAATGTTTGAGGATGAAGGTGCTCAAAATGCAGACTTTAATGCCAATGGGCTGGAGGAGTCCTTGCAACAGCTGTACGAAGGGGCCAGGTCGACTAAGCTAGCAACTACAGTACTCCTCATGAATTTGTGCACTGTTCATGGCGTCAGCAACCACTGTGCCAACGAACTTTTTAGTATTTTGCATTCCCATCTCCTTCCCGAGAATAATACGTTGCCAAAAACTTATCATTCAGCAAATAGTTTGACTCGAAAATTGGGCTTGACATACAACACCATTCATGCTTGCGAGAAGGGGTGTGTGTTGTTCCGTGGCCCTCATGAGGCTGATATCCGCTGTCCTAAGTGTGACGGACGCAGATATAGAGACGAAGACAGGCGTGCATTTCCATTGAAGGTACTTCGTCACTTCTCCATCATTCCCCGACTGTAGAGAATGTTCATGAGTCCTAGCATCTCGAAGCTCTTGGCATGGCATGCGGAGAACAGGAGCAGTCACGAAGGAGGTGATGGCCTCGTGCGGCATCCGTGTGACTCAAAAGCCTGGCAGCACTTTGAAGAGAATGTCGATCCAGCCTTTGCACGCGATGCACGAAATGTTCACTTTGCATTAGCAGCGGACGGAGTGAATCCTTTCAAACAAAACCGTTCTACATGGTCAACATGGCCTGTCTTGCTATTGAATTACAACTTACCGCCGTGGTTGAGCACGAAGAAGTTTTTCATGCTATTGGCCCTATTAATTCCAGGGAAGGAATCCGTCACAGGTGACACCTTCGACGTGTTTTTAGAGCCGCTTCTGGAGGAGTTGTTAGAGTTATGGGTTGGAGTTCCAGCTTTTGATGTATCAAAAGATGTGGGAGGTAGAGCTTTCCAGTTGCGGGCCATGTTGCTTTGGACCATCTATGATTTTCCAGGTTATGGAACTGTTGGAGGTTTTGCCCATCAAGGATATGCGGCCTGTCCGTGGTGTGGCCAAGACTTAGGTGCACAACATTCGACGGAGCTCAGCAAGCAAACTTATGGAGGAACTCGACGTTGGCTCCCTGAAGAACATCCATACCGCTCTGAAGCAATGAAGGAGCACTTTGATGGATTCATGGAAACCTGCCCTAAACCACGCGAAGTTACCGTGGAGGAGTAGATACAACACGCTCTGGAGTGCGAGGCTTGGAGAGCAGCGGGAAACAGAGATGGTGCTGTTGGAGACCCATCAAAATTGCACGGTTTGAAGTGATTGAGCAGTCTTCATAGACTGCCGTATTGGAAGGTGACACTTACTTCAACTCGCCTGAGTTCCAAAAAATGACTAGAAAGCCACTTCCATGTGACTATAAGACTAGGTTGAAGTGGAAAATTAGTCATTTTTAAGTCGTGTAAGAGTCCTCGTTCAGTCACATTCCTATTCTTTGTCGTAGTTAGAAAAAACGACTGAAGCTAGACTAGAAGTCGACTAGGAGGACATGTCCAAGTTGCATCTCAGTTATTATGCAGTAGTCAAAGTGAGTTGAGCAAGTCAGGACACTTAAGTATGACTAGTATATGACAGTTGTTTCTGTAAAATCTAATGGTGCTCTTCATGTTTGTATGCCAGAATCTTCTCATTCGCCATCTGCTAGACCTCATGCATTGCGAAATGAACTTAGCAAAGAACTTCCTCAAAACCATAACGGGAAAGAAGGACACAGTGAAGGTGCGCAGAGACTTGCAGAGGAGAAATATAAGGAGGCACCTATGGCTAACCCCTCATCCACGTAAGGCAGGGAAGATGGTAAAGCCTAGAGCATCATATGTTCTGACAGACGAGGAGTTTGAGAAGTTTGCGAAGTGCATAGAATCCTTGAAGACACCCAGTGGATATTCATCTAACATAGGAAAATGCATCCGGAAAAAAAACTTTGGTGGTTTGAAGTCCCATGACTACCATGTTCTGATGCAGCAAGTGTTGCCTTTAGCTCTTCGTGGCCTCATGCAACCCGGGCCCCGGATGGCTGTGATGAGGGTGTGTAGAGTTTTCAGGCGCTTGTGCACACGGGTATACGATCCGGCAGATTTCCCGTCCTTGCAGGCCGATGTGGCAGAGAGTATGGCGTTGGTGGAGATAGAATTTCCACCTTCGTTTTTTGACATCATGACGCATCTCCCAGTACACCTTGCTAAAGAATTGGACTTGTGTGGTCCGGCGACTGCAAGGTGGATGTCTCCGGTAGAACGGTACATGAAGGTGTTGAAGAACCATGTTCGCAATCAAGCACGACCAGAGGCTTGCATGGCAGAGGGATACTTGAAAGACGAATTCCTAGGCTTTGTCACAGAGTACCTACAGAGGTTTGAGCCCACCCAAAGACGTGTATGGGACGAAGACGAGGCGTACGGAGATGCAGAGGAGGTTTTGCAAGGTGCCGGACAGGCATATGTAATGACCCCAGAGATGAGAGACGTGGCACACCAGTATGTTTTATCAAATGTCTCCAGTATGCAAGATTTGGTCACGTGAGTTCTACCCTAAACCCTTGCACCCTAAAGCTTGCATGCACAGTTTCCTGAAGCTGGAAACGATCATGGTCATTCATCATTCATTCCTGGAAACGATCATGGTCATTCATCATTCAGTCATTTGTAGCCTTGTTGCAGTGTAGAAGTTGTTATTCAGTTATTGTTAAGTCATGTCACTACTCAATGACTTTACCATGACTGAATGATGACTACGGGAGTACGGGTGCAGGAGCTGAAATTGTAGACCGACTGTTCTAAATAGAACTTGATCTTGGACTGCAAGAAAGAAAAAGCTAACTACCCTAACATTTTATACAGTGATGCCGTGTTATGCAAAGTTTTAGACCTCTAGAAACTGTAGTGTTCAATTGGTGCGAAAGTAATTTCTGGACTTCTAGTAGTAGAGAATGTGATTACCAGGAGTCCTTTTTGAGTCATCTCCCAATCAGTGACTATAGAGTGACTAAATGGTGACTACGGAAAGTGAAATTGAAGTCGTACCCTAGAACTTCAAGATGTGAATTCATTGTAATTTCTAATGTATGAGATTTTCAGTCCTCAGTTTTGTGTATTGATCATTCTTGACCCTATTAGCGGCTGTAGGAACTGGAGAATGGAGTCAGAAGCAAATCACAACACGGCCGCAATGGCAGATTGGATTCAGAGCACAGTACGCGAGTCGGACTTAGATTTGAGGAAGGCAGAGGATATGGACCGCTTATTACTAAGCAAGAAGCCGTCACAAAGAGCCATTAGGTACGCACGGGTGTATGCATTTGGGAATCGCTTTCGAGTTGAAGACGAGAGCACCACACAATTGATGAGCTACAACAGTGGAGTAGCATCTATTTTTCAGGAGCCGACTAGGAATGCCAGTGAATCATCGGTGAATTATGTTGGAGTGTTGAAGGACATTTTGGAGCTTGATTATGGCGCAGTAACTACACGGATAATTGTATTGCGTTGTGAGTGGGTGAAGCCTCGCGATAATCGTGGTAATCCCACTTATATCAGGGATGACGCCGGATTTCTTGTTGTAAACTTTCGGCACAAACTACCTCGCATGGCAGACCCCTTCATATTTCCCAACCAAGCCACTCAAGTTTTTTTCTCTGATGATGTAGAAAGACCCGGTTGGAAAGTTGTCCTCCGTCAGGAGGCAAGAGCGCGACGCGAAGTCGTTGACACTACAAGCGCATTCATTAGCACTACAATGGAGACTACAGGGCTAAGAGCTCCGCAGAGGTTGCCAATCCCACCACAAATAGTTAGTCTCGTTGGTGCCATAGAATTGTCTCAGGAGGAGAACTTATTAGCTGAAGAAGGATACTAGGTAGCATGTACATGCGCGCATGTGCCCATATATTCTGTACAATGTGTTTGTTTTTTCCACTCTTCTATGGATTGATAGTAGTGTAAATGTCAGGGTTCCAGATTCATATTTGAAGGAGCACCTGCATTGACAAATGAGTGGAGCAGGATTTCAATGCAAGTTGTGCATAAGTGAGATACTGATCAGCTGCACAGAAGTGGGATAAACAGGAGTCATATACAAGTTGAACAGAAGTTGCAACTCAGTCCCACAGAAGTTGCCTCTTAGTTTCACAGAAGTTGCATCTCAGTTTCACAGTAGTTGCATCTCAGTTTAACAGAAGTTGCATCTCAGAAGTGGGAAGTTGCACCCCAGTTTCACAAAAGTTGCACCTCAGTTTCACAGAAGTGTATACGGAGTTGAGAATGAGTTCCGTTTAGAGGACTGTGTCAAGATGTGTGCAGGTACACCAGTCGGCACAACTTGGAAAAATGTGTAAACTATGAAGGTCCATGATTTATAGCCCTTGGAATCGGACTCATTTTTCCGGCACCTGAATTCAACAAACCCTGAATCCAAAAGGAGGCGGTCATGAACGTATTCATATTAAGGTACACAAAGTATGACGGTTGCAATATATATGGCACTTATGGCCTCTTTACATCAACGCTTTGTACAATGGTCAAACAAATGTACTTGCAAATCAATTCATTCAACATGCATGTGAATTGTGGACAAGTCATGATGGAAAGTATTGACGTCTCTATAGTTGGAAATTTTGCAAAAATATCGTTCATGACTTCTCCAGTTCAAAACAGTCACAAGGTCCTACATGTGAACCCGAATTGCCCTACCACTAAAGCTACAACCTTGAACCCCCAAAAAATAGGACTGAGGGCTTACAATATATGGCGTAAGTACACATCATGGCGGACTCATAACGCTGTCATGTAACAGTGACAGGCATGTACTACCAAAGATAGCCGTGTTACTTGTATATGACTCCGTGACCAAATTGTAGATCGCGCAGTCGCAGCCCAGTCACTGTTAAAAAGTTTTCCGTCCACGTCAGCATGCTGCCCTACCCATCCGTGGCCTGAAAAATTTCATGGTGCCCTTCCACAGCCCCTGCAGTCATTTCCGAGTTGTTTACAAGTCGACTGCAGTTGCAGTCTAGTCAAACCATCAAGCAGGACCATGAATACCCCCGAATGTCCTTCAGACTACTAAACCGACCAACAGGTTCTCGACTTCATCCACAAGAAACCGTTGACGAAGGTCGTTCGGTATTCCTCCCACATCCGTCAGTCGTAGCCATGACTGAGAAATAACTGTAGGTAATCCGACAGCATAGGAATGGTGTTATTACGGAGTGTACAGTCGCATTTCAGTCAAACCGGACACGCAGTCATGGTTGCCCAGTCGCGTTTACCCCCTATTTCTTGTAGTGCTAGAATTGTACGAGAAAAGTTTCGGACTGGCAAGGGGCAAATTCCAAGGTCCATGAGTTACGAAGAGATGTATGATGCACCGGCTAGACATGATGCACCAGTTAATGTTGTAGAGTCTATTGTCGCACCTACGTTGGATGTCGAAGAAGAAGGGTCTCTCAATCCCTTTGAATCAAATGCAAGACCAAATCCTACGCCTGATTCAGTAGATTCTACTGGAACAACGCTTGAGAGAAGGAGGAACATGCCATCTGTTTCTCGGCAAAGAAGCATGGATGAATCATTACAGACGGGCCGCAGACAAGAGTTGGATAGGTTGTGGGCTTCTTTCTTTTACGAGGCGAACATTTCATTTAATGTTGTGCGTCACCCGGCCTTCGTGAATGCTGTTAAACAAACTGCAGCAGCTGGATTCGTGTACCAACCGCCACCGTATAATGCGATTCGCACGAAAATGATAGATGTTAAGAAGGCATCGGTTGAAGCCATGGTCTCGGAGCGGACGAGGGTTTCAATAAGTCAGTATGGAGCGACAATTTGTTCAGATGGTTGGTCCGATACTAATTCGCGGCCATTACTAAATATGATGTTGGTGTGTCCCGCCGGGGATGTCTTTTGGGGATCAGTGGATAGTACTGGAGAAAAGAAGGATATATCTTACACGACTGAGACGATGGCACGATACATTGAGGAAGTTGGGCCTACCAACGTTGTGCAATTGTGTACAGACAATGCTGCAGTCATGACGGGGGCGATGGCAAGGTTGGAAGAAAGGTACCCTCACATTTATAGGCAGGGTTGTGCGGCACACATTTTGGACTTACTCTTAGAAGACTGGGGAAAGGATCAGAGAGTAAAGGAGTTGGTAAAAAAGGCTTCATCAATTGTGAAGTTCATCAAGAAATACCAACATACTTTGGCGTTGTTTCGGAGATTTTCACCAAACAAAGTGTTGAGACTTCCAAGCAAAACACGTTTTGCCACAAATTTCTTGATGATTGATCGTTTGGTAGACTGCAAGCAAGCAGTGCACAACGTGACACTGGATGAGACATACATGACGTTCGAGTTGAGTTTGCAAAACCGCAGAAATGGACATTTCATTATGGGCAAGGCCAAACTTGCAAGGCAAGATATCCGTTCAGAAGAGTTCTGGGTTCAGTGCGACAATTTCCTCCATATGGTAGAGCCCGTGCTGCTTTGTCTTCATCATTTTGATGGAAAAGTCCCGGCAATGCCGAAAGCTTTAGTAATGATGACAGCCTTGAAGGAGCACATTTATTCTCTCAAGAATGCTCCTTTTTTCCTTGATCCAGTGGTGGCAACACGATATGAGAAACAATTTGATGCTCGCTGGAAGTTGATGATTACTGACCTACACTATGCGGGGGCACTACTAAATCCATACTTGAGTGACGTGAAGGCTATTCATAACAATGGCTACGCGAAGGGAGCTTTGAATCGAGTCATACGAAAACTGAGCGTACCATTGAACGTGTCAGTGGTGGAAGCAATGCAGGAGCTAACTCAATTTGAAGAGAAGACAGGTGCATTCGATCCTTTACATGAGGCTCCCGATATCATTGAATGTCAATTATTGCCTCATCAATGGTGGAATCGTGGGGGGGGCAATGCTCTTCCAAAAATTGCAAAGCGAATTCTCGGTTTGACGTGCTCTGCATCTTTGTGTGAAAGGAATTGGAGCATGTATTCCTTTGTGCACAATAAAGTGCGAAACCGCTTGGCCACGACAAAGGCGAAGACATTGGTGTATATCTACGCGAACAGCAAACTTGAACGTCAAAAACGTGGACACAACCCAGCCATTTTTTACGACCAGATGCTTGCAGATGGAGACGATGAGGACGAGCGTGATGGGCCTTTGTCTTCAGGGGAAGAAGACGACGTTGTTCCTGATTTTATGAGAGAACGCGAGAACCGCAGGAATGAAGAGGATCGGTTGCGCAACAATCCTTGGAATGCAATGGTTAGGCCGCCACATAGTCCTCCACGACCAATATACGGGAATACATTTGATTTTAGTGACGATGGGTATGTTTCTCCAGGAAATTCACCTGTACGCAGTCCACCGCAGAACGTCGTGCACAATATGGATGCAATTTCGCCGGCACATGCATCATTGAGGAGGGAAAGCACCCCCGACAACAACGACGAAGGCGTACCTATTCCCATGGCACCCGTAGAGGAAGAAGCTAGATCTCCAATATCAACTAGTTCGCCTCCAAATATGGCCCGCAATTTAAGAAGCAGTGCACAAGTTCCAATGAGAAGCGAACATGAAGAAGAGGCCATCGAAGTCAATGAAGTTGTACACGAGGGAATACCAAATCCTGTTGTATTGAACGCATCTACCCTCGGAACAACTGTTACTACAGATGATGATGATGATGTGCCATTGGCATATGTTATGAATCGAAGTCGGAATGTGCCGTTGAATCCAGAGACGACTACAAATGTGGCAACAGTGAGGAGGTCTATCCCAACCTTTCCAACAAGGCCACCGGTGCGTGGAGGTGCTCTACGGACGATTGATGAAGAGGTTCACGACTCAGCTCCACAACCCACTCAACCTTCATCCATGTCTGGCCCTGGCGAATCATCATTAGGAATCCAGGGGCGCAACAGTAGAGGCCAGAAAAGGCGTATTAGGAGGGTTGACGAGAGGGGACCTCGAAATCCTAAACGACCCACTCAAATTGTCCAACGGTGTACCATTGGAGCGGGATGTTCCACCCAGAATGTTGGACAATCAAGTAGAGGAGGGCGACACCCTGCATCCAACATGGATGGAACTACGGATGCGTTGAGGCTCACGAAACGACTTGTGCAAACTGAAGGGTTCAGTGGTGTAGATACAGAAGTTCGAAATCTGAACTCAGAGGTAGAGCGTGAGGTACAAATCGAAGTAGTAACAAGGGAAGATGATGAAATCAAAAGCTCGGGTGACAACAGGAGCAACGAAGAGTCTTACGAAGATACAGACCCTAATGCTGATGAGGTGCCGAGCGATTCCACATTCACGCCTGGTGACTAGAGTACTAGAGAAGTAGACAATAATTATAGTTATAGTTATAGTTATAATTATAGTTATAAGGTTTTAGCTTATATGTTAGGTAGCAAATCTTTGTAGTTCAAGCTTTGAGCCTTCATCCTGATGTGTAAGGATTTTGTAATGCTTCATCAAGCATATGAGCATATTAGAGTGAGGGACAGATTACCGGTTTTAAAATATATGTTGAGTTCTAATTGGTAGGCAGTTAGGTGATGACTGCAACGTGGTTATAAAAGTGCAATGCAAGTATGGCTACATTTGAAGTCCGCCTCAAAGCAATATCGATGACTAATTAATATAATCGTTGTTGACATTATTATTGTGGCCTTATACTGGGTGAATTTTTGGGATTAGAGAAGTTTGTCCAATTTACATTTCATGGGCTCTATTATTTGCACTTGTAAATTGTAAACCCCAATATAACGTAGCACCTAATTCTGCGCTTATAAAACACCTATGTGACGTGTTACTTCAAAGACTGAATATGCCAAACTGAAATCCTAAACTGAACCTGCGGTCGCCCTGGAACACGCGGTCGCTGTCTGCTGCTCCGACCCGTAGTCGCCCTGTAACCCGCAGTCGCCCCTACCTGTCGGACCCGCGGTCGCCCTCAGTACCCGAAGCCGCGGTCGCCCTTTCACCCGAAGTCGCCCTAAAGCCCCTGACCCGCAGTCGCCCACTCACCCGCAGTCGCCTTCAAGCCTAAACCCACAGTCACCTCTATTTTTTCCACCCGCGGTCGCCCCTTCACCCGAAGTCGCCCTAGCGCCCCAGACCCGCAGTCGCCCCTTCACCCGTAGTCGCCTCAATTTTTCCACCCAAGGTTGCCCAAGGCAGACCTGCACGCGCCCATACCCGCAGTCGCCCACGCTGGCTGTCCACGTCAGTTCTGAAGCCCTGCCACGTAGGCAAAATCTATTTACCATGGGGTAAAAATTTTTACCCCTCCGCGACGCGATGTCAAGTAAACTCGACACTTCGTGACACGCGACACGCGACGTCAGACGTCATACACGACGCCTAAACCCAAAAATATGTCAGACAAGACAACCCTGGTCATCACCCGTCAATCGGAAGGCGACCACCACGAATTCCGGGTGGAGGGGCCGCTGCGAACCTTGACCCCGGACTTCAAGGCGATGCACTCCATCAACTCCCTCATCCAGATCCTCACCTTCTTGGGTTTATCTCGGGCTTAATCCCTTGTACATAGCTATTCAAAAAAAAAAAAAAAAAAAGGAAATTAAAAAAAAAAAAATTGCTTTGTTTTATATAGGGGGCACTAGTTCAGAGCTGGCCAGGTATAAATACCACCCCAACAAAACGACGGACATCTTCCGCCGCGGCAGCTCGGTGGCCTGTAACCGACAACCTCAATTCCGGCGGCGAGGGTTCGACCTTTGGGCCGTCGCCGGGGCGCCACCCCTGAGCTAGTGACAAGGCAAGGAACCGCTACCAACTACCACGACGGGAGACACTTTTGCAAGGGTCAAACCCCCCAAAAGGTCCTCTTGCCTCCCTCTTGTGACTTCCTTCCTTTGTCCTTGTTGTTCTTCTTTTTTCTTTTCAAAAACACATAGTCCAAACTCACTCCGTTGAGGGAGGAAGGCGAGTTTGAAATACTTTTTGGCTATAGGTCCCAATTTGCTGCATCAAGGAGGGACAGGGGGGTTACTTTCTCTTATTCTATCTCCCTTTAGTTCCAAGCTCACTCCGTTGAAGGCGGAAGGATGGTTTTTCAATTTTTTATCTGTAGATCCAAATCAATTCCATTTGAGGAGGATGGGGAAAAAATTCTATAAAAATATAAAAACTACAATACATAAAATGAACAAAAATATCCCCCCTGTAAGATGGTGTCAAGACTTGTCTTGTTCACTGTCCACTTCTTTCGTCTTGGGTTGTGAGGACTTAGTCCTCACAAAATAGTCATTACCTCGCATACGGACGGTTTAGAACCAAGAGTGGTGCTGGTGCTAACCACATGATGGTACTCAACTAGGTAATCCACATGATGGTAGAGCAACTCTACCAGACTTACCACTAGCTGCCTAACCCTCAGGTCGTCATTAGAACATTTGACAGTGTGCCCAAGGATAGCAAAACATTCTAGGTTCTCATGATTTTTCAAATCATACCGCAGATGGCCGCCATATGTGAGACCCAAGTTCGTCACTTGGGACTCATTGTTTTCTTTTTTTTAGTTTATTACAAATTAAGGCATAAAGTAGTACAAAAAGCCCAAAAAAGAGTGTAGAACCAAAATAGGTATGTCACGTACCAATATAGCATTTGGTCATAAATAGCCTGTTATCCATAGATTACCCATAAAACCCACTTGTACATAGGTTAGAACCAGTAATTAGTGGGAAACAATAGGGCTACTAGGAACTTACCCAAAATAGCCCAAAACCTAGTGCATGTGACCATGATAGGCTAAATTAGTCTTAGGAGAGTTAGGGGGGTCCCCACGTAAATCTCCAAAGATAGGTGCTAGTTTCCCCATTCCACCGACGAAACATTAGGAATCCAAATGGTTAGCTTGCAGGTGTTACTTGTCCCAGACAGGCCGCATGGAGGAATCCACAACCGCCGGATAGTGTTCTCGGATCTGGAGCATGTCGGGATGTCCACGGCAAAACCCATTCACCAAGATTCCCTCACATGTGAAAGATTCCCTGACTGCCGGTGACTCAACCGAAGTCAGTTTTCACCACGCCACCAACTGTGTGCCAGAATAGCCTAAGACTTGGCACGTGGCTTGGGGGACTCCATGAGAGGTTCCCCAAAAATTCTCGGTTTTTTCTGATCTCCAAAGGATCTTTTTCCGAGCAGTCAACCGCCAAAGGCCACGTTGGGAAATTCATGGAAAATAACCAGGCCACGGTAAAATCTCACTAAAAATTAGACTAGCATCTTTTATGTTAATAACGCGCCCCGACAAATTTCATGGTGTTCCAATAGCGGGAAGCAGCCGAAACTGACAACATCCCCCCAATTAGTATTTACGGCAGGTTCCTTGTGGGGTTGACCGGTGTCCCGGGAGCGTACGAAGTCGGAACGAAGACATCAAGGAGCCTTTTCTTACTCCCTAGAGCCTCCCCAACAACCCTAGCTAGTTACCCAAGCCAAAAGAGGTAAACCCCAAAAGTTAGGTTTTTACCCTTTTAATTGGCTCTAGTTGGCACTAGTTTCCGAGGGGTTTTTTGTGATAGAAATAGGGGGTAGGGGATTCTTTAGGCTAAAAATGGCATTCTGAAGCCATTGGCGCAATCCATTTGCAATTCCGAGCTAAACTCCGAAAGTTAGAAACTAGGACCAGCGTAAAACCCAAAATTAGGTGAAAATCTCAAATTTGGATGAAAATCCGGATGGATGAGGTTACTCGTCGAGGGGGGGAGTGGGCCCTTGGAAACCTATAAAAGGGGGCCCTTCTCTCTCCCAAAACACCCCCAATACTTGTTTTGGGTCTGTGGGTCCAAGTTATCTTGGAATTTTTGGCGTTTCAAGCCAAGAAACCTCTACGGTGTTTTCGGAGCACTTTTGGCTCCCATTTGTCGTTTTATTTCAAGCTCTTTGAAGTCCTTGAGGTCCTTCTACCTTACCTTGTACGTGTGCAAGTCAAGCGGGTTCCATCTACTTGCGTGTGTTTTTCGTGTATCTTTTTGTGTGTCTTATACTAATCCTAAAGTCACCCCCCACCGTACCTTGGCGATGCCGCTTTGGGGGGCCTTTAGTACATGAGTATTGTCTTGTTTATGTTTACCTTGTGGAATCGGTTGCCTCTTGTGTAAGTCCTAACCATAGTCACCTTTGCCGTGTTGTTTACGAGTGGACCCCACCGCCCTTGAGGCGGCAAAGCTTTGAACCTGTAACCTACCCTAGTCTTAGAGTGTGTGTCAAAAACAAGCCTTAGACGGCGAAGCTTTGGACCCAGGGGGCGTCACCAGTTTTAGAGTTGGTATCAAAACCAATTCGACGGCGAAGCTTTGAACCCCTATACGTTTTGGTTCCAAAGTTTAGTTCCCAAGATCTTCTTGGGAAAAGCCAAAGTTTAGCCCCCAAGAGTGCCCTAGGTGGTAGACAAGTATAGGGAGAAACCACACCACTAGGCCGTTGTTTTGCTAGTTGTTAAAACTTTTTGTCTATTCCCCCTAGACGGCGAAGCTTTGACCCTGACCTGTCCAATTTTAAGTTGTGTAGTGGGTTCCCATACGGGAACCCGGAAAGGGAGGATTGTAGTAAAAAGATTTGGGACCAGCCCGTAAGGGGAGGCCCGTAAGGGAGCAGTCAGCCAGCCCGTAAAGAGGCCCGTAAGGGAGCAGTCAGTCAACCGTAAGGGGGGGCCGGGTATTGGGGAGCCAGTGGGTATCGGAGAGCCAGTGGGTATCGGGGAGCCAGTGGGTATCAGGGAGCCAGTGGGTATCAGGGAGCCAGTCGGGGGGGAGCCAGTTCGGGGAGGGCCAGGGAGTTGGGAGCTCAAGGGGGAGGGCCAGGGAGTTGGGAGCTCAAGGGGGAGGGCCAGGGAGTTGGGAGCCCAAAGGGGGGGGAAGGAGAAATCCTTACCTTAACTAAATTCAGCACTACGGGACGATGCCCTGCGGGGCCCCACCACACCTTTTTTTTGGGTTTTCATCACACTAAGATTGAAAACCGGGGGTCTAGTAAAAGACTAACGAAAGACCAACTCAAGGCTAAAGGAAGAGGGGGGGAAGAGAAGTCGCCATCCCACACGTCCAAACCTGCACAACCTCTCAAAGTCCCTCACCAACAAGCCACTTCACACAATGATGACAAAATTAGGAAGGGGGTAGTTATAGGAGAGGAAGAAGGGAGAGACGATAAATAGTGTTGCGTCATAGGATTAGGTAGAAAATCTCAAAAGCTTCTTACAACCATTAGGAAGGAGATTAGGATGACACCAAAATGACGACGTAAGGGAATAGGTGACTCTTCCATTAGATTAGCGTCATATGGTGTAAGGTCTCATTTAAGGGGTTGGTAGGAATAGTGTTGAAGTAAAGGAAAAAGAGGCAAGGAGAAAGGAAGGAACCATTAAGGGTCTTTAGAGTGTACTACTTCGCCGAGGACTAAGCCGTTGGCATTTTACTACTTCAAAATACGTGTCGACTATGGAATACGAGCACGCGGCCGGAGGTATGGAGGAAAATGCCGCGCATGCCAACGACGATCAGGTGAGTCAGTAACCCAATCCCTGGGGCTGTCTTTCTTTTAATTTACGCTAACCATGTTAGGTAGTGATTAATTTCGATTAGCAAATAGGAATTAGGAGGGGGGGCCTTGAGTTTAGACGTAGAAGTTTATCAATAGGACTCGAAGTATCCAAACCCATTTCATACATAGAAGTTGACCATACAAGCAACCAAATTAGGAAAAAAGATAAATTAAAATTAGAAGATTAAATTAGGAGGTAAATTAGATAAATTAAGTTAGAAGATCAAATTAGGAAAAAAGATAAATTAAATTAGAAGATTAAATTAGGAGGTAAATTAGATAAATTAAGTTAGAAGATCAAATTAGGAAAAAAGATAAATTAAATTAGAAGATTAAATTAGGAGGTAAATTAGATAAATTAAATTAGAGATAAATTAGATAAAAGATAAATTAAATTAGAAGATTAAATTAGGAGGTAAATTAGATAAATTAAATTAGAGATAAATTAGATAAAAGATAAATTAAATTAGAAGATTAAATTAGGAGATAAATTAGATAAATTAAATTAGGAGATAAATTAGGAGAAAAGGTAAATTAAATTAGGAAAGTAAATTAGGAAAAAAAGGATAAATTAAATTAGGAAATTAAATTAGAAAGAAAAGGATAAACTAAATTAGGGAAAAAGATAACTTAGATTAGAAAAGAAAACCCAATCAACTTAGGAAACCATGGAAGGGACTTAGGTAATCCCTCCTCAGTCTTAGGAAAGGTCAATTAGCCTCAGATTCCCATAGATTACGATAGATTCGGTGGTAGTTCGCATAGGCTGCCGTTAGGGGACGGTTAGCCCGAACTATTCCCTCGCCAATTGGGGGCAACTCCATTGTCACCTGCGGAAACTAGGAACTTAGTAAAGAAGATCCATTGCTTGGAAGGCACAATGGACCGACGCTTAGTCACCCGTTAGATTAGAATTTAGTTAACCCCTAGAACCTGGTTGTGTCCGATTAATTACCAAGGGTGGGTAATTAAGCGCCCACACCAACTTTATCGGAGGGAGTATCAACACCTATTGCAAGCGCCATGGTAGAGAGGGCATTACAATATGCCTCTCCACCTCCACTATCTCCAATTGGTAGATGGAACTCATATGAAGAGACAGTGGGAGTTGGTGAAGGAGAAAAAGAAGCTCTGACACAGTCATCTACGCGAGTATTAGAAACCTCTGAAGAAGCAATGCCATAATATGCAAAGTAGTGGTATATGTGATGGTAGTACAGGGAATGGTAGAGTGCAAATGTCGTATGCTAGTTTTGAAGAAAAAAAATTATGTTGGAGTGCACATTATTTGTTTTGAGTGAACCATAATGTAGTAGTATGAAAGTAGAGGATGAACCTGTAATGTAGTCTTCATTTTATAAATAAATGTTTTAGTGCTTCCACTAAAAATTGGTATATTTATGGTTTGTCCATCAAAAAAGGTAAAATTCTGAAGAGAAAGTAAAAAACACTGATCGAAAACAAAAATTCGAAGCAAAAAGACTCATTGAAATGAAGAAAGTAAATGAACTATACTTGTTTCAATGGAAAAAACTAAACATTGCATCTCTATAGAAATGTGCCATGCACAAGTGATGGACTACAAGTAAATATAAGAGGAAGGTGCATTTTGAAAAGTTGAGGGGACCATAATGTTTGGAAAACATTTCTCTAGTGAATAGTTTTGCGTATGATCAGTGCACTTGGCCAAGTGCAAAAATGTCTAATTCGGTGTTTTTAAGTATGAAATTCAAAACACATCAATTTGCCAAACACTTCAAAGGAACCCCAATGTCCTTTGAATGGGCTTAAAAAGAGAACACAAAAGATGGAAGCAACAAGATGGAAGCAATAAGATGGAAGCAAAGCTTTTGTGTATGAATAAAAAAACAAGAGTTTTTTGGCCTAAATAGCCAAAATTCAAATAACGTGGCCGCATTGGGCCAAAGTTTATGAAACAAAGGTTACAAAAATGAAGAGAGGGGCCTTTTATACTTGTCCAAAGACCCCATTTCCCCTCTAATTACCTATACCTAATTCTAAGTAAATAAAAATTAACTAAATTCAAATTCTACTACTACTATTGTGATTTTTATAAATTTTGGAGAAAAGCTCCTAATGCCAAATCAATTGCGCCATTGTCTTTAGAAGATCCAAATTAGTCCAAAGAACTCCTTACCCCCTATTTCCAAGCAATTTTGCAAGTAAAAACTAGCGTTTAGCAAAGCAGTGAAAAAAGTCAAAAATCCAATTGTTGCAGTTTTCATTTTCTCAAAGTTTTGACTAGCCTGGGTGATTTTTAAAGTTCAAGAAAGTAAGAAAAGAGTTCAAGTTGACTCTAATTGGACACTGTATGTCCGTAAATTCTTTTAAAAATAGTTGTCGTTACCGGTTGAGGTACTTGCCGGTGTTGGAATGTCATGAAATTTAGATGGGCGCTTATTTATACTAAAAAACACTATCCTAATTTTTAGTAGGATTTTACTGCTACACGGATAATTTCTATGAAATTCCCAATGTCGATAAACACAGTTGACTTCCTTTGTCTACAATCCATAAAATACAAAATTTTGGGGGGAACTCTTAATAGGTCCCTAAAAGCTAAGTGTAATTTCACCTTGGAACTTGACACTAATAATAGTAGAATGAAAATTCCTACTTCTTGATTTTAATTCCTTTGAGGAAGAATCATTCCCGTAATAGGGAATCTTGGCAATCTGGCTTCACCATTACCACTACAAGGAAATGGGGGTAAATGTAACCATAGAAGAATGATTGCTTGTCCGGAACGACTTGAATATGACTCGTGTTCCCTAATTGCACCAAGGGTTTGGGGTTGTCATCATTAGAGTCAATTCAGAGTCACATTCGCGACTACATGATGATGACTTAGCGGCAAGGAGTCTTCATCCTTATTTTTACATCCGGAACGTGCTGTCTTTATCTAGTCCCGCAATGTGTTGAAAAACTTGTTTTTTCCACTTTAAATGCAAATATCTTGCAATCTATGTGGTCAAAAATTCTGAAATTTTTTCCACACTTTTTAATACTAGTTGGATGTAAGATCCTACGGTTAGATGTCAAAGAAAAATATTTTAAATTCTTTTTTACTCTTTGCTACAGAAATGACAGTTTTCAGTGTTTCTTTGGTAGAAAAAAGGCCTTGCTCCTATAGGGGTTAAAATGATGCACTCTTGGAGACGTATTTTTCTTTTGATTTTTTTCTCTATTTACTAATGTTTTTTTCAAAACAAACTAAAAAAATAAAGTTAGATTGACAATGCAAAGGCCAAAAACTAAAACTTAGATGACATTTAGCACCTCTAAGAGATAGAAAAACAATTTTTGGTTCTAATTTTTATATAACTAGGTTGATAACTTTCACAATGTCTATGTTTCATCCATTGGTTTTTGTTCACAACATTGTTAAACTTCCAATTTGGACTTAATCAATTCCATTGTGAAGGCCATAGTCAAAAGTGAGTAAACTAGGTGATTGTATTTTGCCTACAATTTACTATAAGGTGACTACATAATGACTTCCATGTCACTACTCTACTATTTTGATTGTGATTACTCTAACACAACTACATAATGACTTCCACATCACTACTCTACTATTGCATCAACATTTTACAAATCCCACATGGTTTGTCTTGCCTCTTACCACCCCACTTGTATAAAAGGCTTGTTATTTGAACTCTTTGTATTCACACACTAAATGGCTTGAAAATCCATTTGACACATATGCAAAATATAGTGTATTGTGTATCATGTATTTGTATATGGTATATAATGTATGAATAATGTATATGGTATATAATGTATAAATCATGTATATGGTGTATGAATCATGTATTTGTATATGATGTATGGTGTTCGGTATATGGTGTACTCATTTTGCACATTTCACCACAACTTGAAAATAATATTCACATTTCTTGGATTTTAGAATATAATCTTAGATTTAAAAAAATAATATTCACATTTCCTCGATTTTAGAATACAATCCTCGATTTCAGAAGAAAAATATTCACATTTCCTAGATTTCAGAATATAATCCTAGATTTCAAAAAATAATATTCACATTTCCTAGATTTTAGAATACAATCCTAGATTTCAGAAGAAAAATATTCACATTTCCTAGATTTCAGAATATAATCCTAGATTTCAGAATATAATCCTAGATTTCAGAAAAGGATTAAAAAAAGGGGTCATTTGTGACTACGAGATGACTTTAGAATGACTGGCCACGTGGCAACATAGGAGTCATTTCTTTAAACTTCTTTTTTCTTTACCACTTTGGAAGTTTCATCCAAAATCCCATCCAAGCTCACAATGGATGGTGATAATACTATAGCAGTCATTTATAAAAATGACTAGTCCACTATGACTCTAGGGGCCAAAGTCACAGTGCAATCATCTTTGTCTACAATGACTCCTATGCAGTCATTCTTTGCAGTCATTTATATCATGTTTTTCTTGTAGTGTACGCTCTTGGCATGTTTCTCAATTAGAAACACCTTTCTTCATTCCTCAATTGCCTGCAATTTGAATTCGCAGATTTTACCTACAATGTTACACACTGGCATTTTTTCCAACTTTTGAAATTTGGGTTATACTTCCCCATGAACTCTTAACAGGGTTTCTAAACTCTAAGTACCCATGGAAATCCTAACTCTCTATTCCAAGGATGTCAAATGCTCTTGTTATGGTTAAATTCCTCCAACAATCTATTTTAGGTGTTTTCACTATTTGGCCATCAAGACTTATTTCTATTATAAACTCACAAATGACCCCTTAAACACCTAATAAGACATCAAGTTTATCAAATAGAAGAGTTTAGGACCCTTCTAGACTTTTACCAAACACAATGTTAATACACTTTTTTAGTATCTTTTGACTAGAAATACTCATGAAAATGAACATAGAGCAAAAAAAAAATTTGAGGCCCGATGACAATTATGAGACTCACACCCTCTAAATCAAACACCCAAGTTTTTACAATTGATGAAGTTTTCATGCACTCATAGAGATGCCCTTCTTATACCCTAACATGTGACATGCTCTATACTACCCTATGTCAAAGTCAAATTCAACATAAATCAAGCATTTATTACATCAAAGGTGTTACATGCCATTTTTAGAGTGATGTTAACATCTCAAAATTTATCATAGAAGTTCAATTTCAGCACTTCTTTGTCAAAATTGACCTTCGTATAGTTTACAATTTGGGGTATGGTAGAAGATGGAGATTAGCCAAAAAATAATTGTGAATTGTTTACACATTTTTCATATAAAGTTGGTCAAATTTAAACATTAATTCCTAAAGGACTAAGGATCCCACTTTGGATTTTTTGAAAACTTGAACAAGCTCTGTACAAACTTGTACTAGACTAATGTGAGAATGTGTGAAAAAAAATTCAAAAACTTTGACCGCACACATTGAAAGATTATAACGTTTGGAGTTAGAAAAAAAATTAATCTTGCCCAACAAGGCTAACAAACTTTAACTCCTTCTAAAGTGAGATTTTTACACTAGACATGGTTATTTTTTTATATTTGCATCTCACATCTCATAAGTTACAAGCCAAATTTCAAAATTCTAGGAGGAGTTTTGCACATGCTTCAAAGTTGCGTAAGCTGCCCCCCAAAATTAGGACAATATAACTTTTGATCTGGGCACATGATTGGAAAAGAAATTATATTCCCATAAAAGCCCGGGGAGATCACTTAGTGTATCTATTAGTAACCATGTGTGTTAAAGTGATTTTTTGACCCCCTATATACTTTTTAATAAACTATAATTTCAACCTACAATTTTGAGCTTTGTTTAATAATGATTGTAGGTTTCTATTGCCAAAAATTTCCAATTCAAATAACATGTGAAATGATTTGTAGAATGGGTTGAAAAATGAACTAAAAAGGCATGTTTTTCAACTCAAATGTTTATAGAGAACGCATTTAGATGACCATTGCATCAATATTCAAGAAAAATGAACTTTCAATAGAAAGTTATTTTCAAGAATTTTTTGTTCATATTTTAAGACAATTTTTTCTTATATAAAATAGGGGTGTGAAAGTTATTTTCAACTCTATGGTGTATTTTTTTACTTCAAAAATTTGTAACTAATTATAATTAACGAACAAAATTATCAATAATTCAAAACATAAATTTTCAAAGTAGGAAAATATATTGATAATTTTTTTTTCTCCTTTTATTTAAATTTTAGGATATAAGATAGGGGGTCTAAAATCTTAACACATGTAGTTTCTAAATGGACACTCTATGTGATCTCCCCGGGCATTAAAGGCGTATATGTCTATACCTTGTCTCAAAATTTGAAGAACAACTATTAAAAAATGACTTCATACGCACATAGCCGAGATCACTTGCATTTGTTCCAACAATCATTTGTTTCCTTAGGAGCAAACTAAAGAATCCTATGGTTGGATTTGTTAAAAAATAAATATAGATGAAGATTTTAGCCTTGCTGTGGGAACAAGTATTTTGAAGCAGTTTTGGGCCTCTAAACATCAAAGAATTTTAGGGGAACCCTAAAATAGCATTGAAGATATTTTATATCCTTTGGATGATTTTAGGAAGGGTGATAGGGTAGAAAAAAATTCTTCATTTAATTATTTTACAAAGAGTTGCATGAGTGCATTTTAAGTGAAGAGTATTGAATATTGTCTTATTAATTTTTTGATGGTTATGATTTGAAGACATTGTATTTCATAGTTTCTAGGATTATTGGAGAATATTAGGAAAAAAAGTTATTTTAGAGTCATTTATGTCTATCCTTTCATTTACCTTTGGGCGTTGAATAGTCACCTACACCATCAAGAAATGCCAAGACATGAACATTGATAAACTTGTAAGTTCAAATTTGGATTAAAACTTAAGAGCATCACTACCCACTAAATAAATGACTATCATCAAATAGAAATGAATTGAATCAACACACTAAAATGAAATATATTCCAAAGCATTTTTAACAACAAACAATCAAATATCATGCCATTGCCTTTCCAACCAAACCCACTAGAAAGGGGATAACATTTTACAAAGTCTACCAACTTATAGATCAACACTTGTATTTCCATAATTAATTAAGGCAATAGAGTTGTAAATAGTAAATTTATTTATAATATTTTGTTCTCCAAAGTCTCCAAAGTGAGAAGCATTTAGTCAAGCATCACTAGTGGTGAATACTACCAAAGCCCTAATTTTTAATTTTTGAAATTAAAATAATAATAATTGTATTTAGATTTTACAATCAATTAATTTTTAAACTAACTCTAAAATTATCATTACTTAGTAATTAATTGATTCTTAGTTTTTGGCTCAAATTTTATTTAGAAAGATTGGTGATAGAAATTCTAAATCAATCTATACATGAATGTGTAAATCAATATCAAATTATTTTTGTCAATAAGTTGTTGCCAATGATACATTTTGGTGTTAACCACTAAATGCTAGAGGCACCACATTCTGGTATCAAGAAAATTTTGAAGTCAAATAAAATTTTATCAAATTATAATTTCCACTCAATTTTATTAAGTGAATCTATTTCAAATTCTATTTTTAGCATCAATATCTGTATGTATATATATATACTCTTCTATTCAAGATTTTACACAAGGATGTCCATTGCAAATCTTGATTTTCTAGTGCAAGGGCTCTTGGAAATGTGCCATGAATGCATTGAATCTTAGGGGGAATCACATTAGAGACTCATTTAAAGAAATTGTAAAGTAGATTTTGAAAAGTTTCAAATTGTTTCTGATTATTCATATTATGTCTTTTAACCTTGTATTTTTTTCATGACACAAATTTTAGATTTGACATGTAAAATGAAGATTGATAGACTTCAAATCACTTTCACTTTTATTTTATTTTAAAGAATTTTCTACACCAAACTCTAGTGCCTGCAAATGTTAATCCCAAAATGCAATGAAACCAATGGCTCTTACATGCTTTCACCTATAACTAAGTTCTCCATACCAAAAGTTTGGTTTCCACCACTTCGGAAATAGGCTCCCATCTATTTATGTTTATCTAGAAAGATATAGATCATTTGTTCTTCTTCATTAACCACTTCCTAGTGGGCAACTTAGAATAGAGTAGTGGTACCTAAGTTCTACCCATGAATAAGCCTTTGACATTGAACAAAAGGAATGTTTGCTCACAATTTAACTACCATAGAGCTTGCCAAACATTGCATTTGTACAATGCATTTGTACAATGCATTGACACATGGAGTTGTCCAAGCTACATTTTCACTAATTAGTGATACATCAACTGGAAGAAGAATATCTCTTAGACCAATGATTATCATGGCATCACGTACTAAGGCCCAAAGGGACTCACGTTAATAAAGATATAAGAAAAGCTCAATCGATCAACAACTATGAGTTTGAAGAATGCATTTATGAGTTTGAGCCAATTTTTTATAATATCAAACAAGTGATTTACGGATGAAGTAGGGGTGCACCAATTTGTCTTTCTATGACAACACCAAATAATCTTTGTTTGTAATTTGAGCTTGTGTCATCTCAACTACAAGTGCCAATTACAAACAAAGATGCCAATAAGGCATGTCAAATTAGGAAGGTCTCAAGCCACATTAGCTATAACCATACTTTGTATATCCAATTTTTGATTGCCACCTCTTTGGAAAAAGGCTCCATTGATTTTTTGCTTTTAACTAGAAAAAAATTGATCTTTTGTTTTGATTATGGAAATTACTTTCTAATAATAAAGATAGAGCACTCAGTGGAAACTTGGTCGTACCCATGAATAAGTGTTTCACACTAAAATCTACATAAAGCCTTTGACGTTGCAACAATAAGAAAATTGCTCCTCATAAATTAATTGTCTTGGAGTACCAAACATTGCATCTTTGTTCTATTGGAAAATGTAGTGTAGATAATGCCTCATTTTATCTTTTAAAGCTACATACTATAAATCATCCAAGCTTCGCCATAAAAAATAACATGTCCTTCAAGAGTAGTTATCATGGTGTCTTAGATGCAACATGAAGAAGGAACTTGATTTGACAAAAAGTGTAGGGAAACTATTATCATTCAACAAAAATTAGTGTTTGACAACTACATTTAGAATGATGTAAGCCAATTTATGATGATATCTAATAAGTGATTTACGTATGAAACAAGGCCACATCACTTGTTCAAAAGAAAAAGATATTTAACCCCAAAATGACCAAATGTCCCCTCATAGGATACTACAAGGTTTGAGCAAGTTTCTATGATCTCAATTTTGGGCATGGAATGAAAACCTTTTGAATGTAAATTCATCACATGAAATGACTTTTTTAGGCCTTCATGTTGTAGTCATATTAGGAAATATTGTGATTGCTTTAGGTGAGTGAGATGACCATTATGGTTACATTTTTTGTTGGTTTTGAGGTAGTCTACAGACTCTTTTGGCCCCAAAGCACTTCAAAAAGTCATAACAAATTCATGCTTTGTCAAAAAAAATTCAATTGTTCTCTCCATTTATCACATTTGTCTTTTTGTGCAGAAATCTTTTTCAAATTTTTAACAATGCTTATAGACCAAACTAGTCATTATGCCTGTCATAAATTCATTGACCTTAGTGCGTTTCAATTCCTTTTTAGAACTATTGATGATTTAGTTTTTTCTTCTATCTTCTACCTACTTCATTAGATGAGTTTCAACTTTTATTAAGGGCTGTGAGTTCCCCCTGCGTTCCCTTGCGTTTTGATCTCTCCCATGCAGCTTGGTAAAGTAGTCAAGAGACTGCAACGTCAGCAAGCATTAATAAAATTTTAATTTTTAAAATAATTTTTTAGTTTTTTTTTAATTTTGAAATAATTTTGAAATAATTTTTTTTCCAAATAACACTAGCTAATTTCCAACAACAGGAACTAGGCTAAAACGGCCCTTTCGGTAGGCCAAAACACATCTAATGCTATTTAACAAATTTTCAAAGAGTGAAAATCAAGTGTGTGTTTTTTGAATTTTTTTCCCAAACTTTCAATTCAACTCTTCAACAAGATTCTTCTTAAATTTAAAATCTAGAGTGTAAAGATTTTTAGGTTAAAAAGATTCAAATTCAAAAAATCTACTTTGAAAAGGTGCTAAAAACGATTTTTTTCACTTCAAATGCTTATATATTCCAATCTATATGGTCAAAGTTTTTGAAATTTCTCCCACACAATCTTATACTAGTCTAGTGTAAGATCCTATAGTTAGATGTGCAATTTTTTTAATTAAGAAAAAATTGCTCCTTTCAATAGAAATGACAATCTTGAATATTTTTATGGAAAAAGGCCTTGGTCCTTTAGGTGTTAATCCACCAATCACCCTTGTGGTGTATTTGAGCTAGTTCTTGCTCTATATTCTTGATGTGATATTTAGCTAGTTATTGCTCTATATTCCTGATGTGATATTTAGCTAATTCTTGTTCTATATTCTTTATGTGAATTTTAGGTATAAAAATGATATTTTTTGAATTTGTACCCAACTAACAAAATGAATTTTATCAAGTACGTTTTTTACTCCAATTTGAAGTTTTGAAAAAAAAAAAAAATTATTTCAATTTGAACTTTGGTCATACAACCATGGTTGGTTGATTTTACAATTTTATGTTGACATAGTGACTTTTGGTTTAGACTGTGATGTTATACACTATAATATTAATATTTCTATAGTGATAATTTCAGAATTTTTCAAGCATATTTGGTATTTGATATGAATTTTCTTTGCATTTTCCTTAAAGAATTAAAAATAATTTTAAGTTTTTATTTAAAAAAATTTGAAAACTGTAAGACTCATAGAAAACATGTGATTTCATCTCAAAAAAAAATTAAAAAATTAAAAAATAAAGTCATCAGTAGTATCTTAGGAGTAGCAGAATGGCAGTAAGGTAGTATGTACCCATCTTCCTCAAATTGCCCCTATTTTTAGCTAGGAAATGGAGATTAAGTGATCTTTAAATGGATTACCTTAACAATTGAATGAATTGAGAAAAAATTGTTTTTTTATTGCAAGAGCCAATCATTGTCTTTGATTTCTACACATCTCTTTACAAGTTGCAAGTGGATGGACTGGGGGAGATCTATGGTCACAAATAGGTGCCTATGCTTCAAATCTTTGAAAATTTATAAGCAATTCAAAAATGATTGGAAAAATACAAAACCACTTTTGTTGGGTTCCACGTCAATTTTTTTTTCTCTGAAAAATGATTGCAAAATATTTACGTACATGGAAACCTATAGAAAAAGGCGGACCAGCCCTTACATAGTCGCTCTTAAAGCATACTACCTTAACCCCTAAATGCCCAAGGCTTGTTTTGAGCTTCTTGGAATTTGCTCCTAATTGAACAATATGCCAACATTTTGATAAGTTGTACCAATTTCTTTTTTAATGTAACTATGCAAATTCAAACTAGACATGTTAGAGATCTCATAGGAAAAGAAAATACAACAATATCACTCATGGAGTGAAAGATTATACTGTTTGACCATGAGGGTGTTAAAATTGCAAAAGTGATGTGAAGTCTTTCAATCCTCTTTTTACAAGTCAAATCTAAAAAGTTGGTGACCAAAAAAGTGTGAGGTTAAAGGGCCTAACATATATAACCCCAATCAATTTATGGCTTCTTAAAATCTACTCCATAATTTTTTTAAATGAATTTTGAATGTGATTTTTTCTCCAAGATCTAGTGTATTTGAGGCTCATTTCCAAGAGCTCTCAACACTACATAAAGTCAAGATTGCAATGGGTACCCTTGCACAAAATCTTCAAGACTTCAAGAAGAACTTTCCAAAAATATAAATGACTAAAAATAACAACTTAGTTATGTTTTATTTAACTTCAAAATTTTGTAAACACCAGATTTGAGTGCTTGAGGCATTTAAGGGGTTCAACAGAGAGCGTGGGATTGGGAGGCCGGTCCTGCCTGGACCCGTCAATTCTCAGCGTGATCTCTGGCAACATGGACATTCCTCTGCATCAAGTTCCGTCTTCCTCATCCCCCTTTTGACGGCATTCATCCCCATCAGTGGCCTGCTCACGGCAACAGTGGGGAGCTGCTCCATTCCGGCCTGCCTGCCTCTGAACGGTCAGGACTCAGGAGCCAGAACTAATAAGTTAAAGAGCCCGTTTCCATTTGGGTGTGTGTGGAACTGGAGGCCCATTCAGGTTGACCACGGACAGAGAGGAGAAAAAACTCTGAAATCTCGACGTAGGGTTTAAGTTTAACTTAGTTGGGAAAGCAAGCTCCGATCCAGGGTCAAGAAGGTCCAAGAATGTTTACAACTTTTGCATAGCTGGAGGTTGGAAGTCTCTTTCAGGCTTAGAGCATCCCCACCAGTGTCTTCCCTATCTCCGTTGGGATGAAGGGGAGCACAGATGGAGATAGGGAAGGCAAGCTACCACTAGTTCTTCCCTAAATTTTCAACTTATTGCTAAATAGAGATAGGGAGAAGTCAAAAAGGAACTATAGAAATAGTAACAAGGGCAAATGAATAGTACTTCCACGAATCAATGAAGCACAATTCATGTCGTAAAGGTGAAAAGTGGTTTAGGGATTACTCCATTTGAGTTCCCTATCCATCGTCCCATTTGGGGAATTTGGACCCTCCCTCCCTAAATTTTTTAGGGATAGGGAATGTTGGTGGGGGAGATTTCTTCCCTATCCGGATGAAAATCATTTGGATAGAAATACGGAACTCATTGGTGGGGATGCTCTTAGAGCATCCCCACCAACTCTTCCATTTCTCTATCTGTTTACTAAGCTTGGGACCTCAAGTAGGGATGAGACCTCGCGAGTTCTCTATATGAGCCTCTGGATACACAACTGGAAAAGAGTTTTACAGAAATCTGTATATTTTAGAGATACAAGTTTTGGATAAAGGTTGGTGTGATGAAATTTTTGTATCTCTATTTGCATATGAGAGCATCCCCACCAATTTGTTTTGTATCCCTCAAAATTTAGGGAGAGGACCTCAAAATGGGGATGGGGATATAGAAGCTTGTGTGCACCAATCTTGAAACAAGATCTCTACCCCAAATTTATAGAGAACTCGATAAAAGTTGGGCCCAATTCTCTATATTCAAGCTCATATAGAGAACACACGAGGTCTCATCCCTACAAAATCAAGATTGACTGGATTGAGGTCCCGAGTTTAGGGAAAGAGAACTCCATGGTGGGGATGCTCTGAGGTCCTTTCCCTAAATTTTTAGGGATATAAAACTCATTGGTGGGCATGCTCTGAGGTCCTTTCCCTAAATTTTTAGGGATACAAAACTCATTGGTGGGCATGCTCTTAGACCCTGACCCAAATAGAAACGGGCTCTAATAATGTACTACACTAAAGATGATATTTAGTGTCTTGTACACTAAATACGAAGGCATACACTAAAAGCCAATTACCCTATGAAAGTAAGTAACATTAAATGTCAATTCAAACACTAAATGTGAACCAGAGTTGTCATATCAGACGGAATATCACTGTTCACCGACAGAATCGGACCGATTAGGGCTAGGCGGCTGCAAACTTCAGAGCCTTTTTGCAAAAGTTACAAGGCTCTGAAGTTTGCAGCCGGCACATTCAAGTCTAACACTAATTGTGGACAAGTTCAGATTTAGTGTTGTAGCTAGTAGGGGGGTAAAAACACTAAATGTCACTCAACACTAAATATCATCTTTAGTGTACTACTAATGTAAGGTGTTGGATGAATGTAGTGACTTGCCATTCCGTTCCGTCCGTTTCACTGACTGACTGTCATGAATCAAGGTGGCCGTTTTGTCCGTCTGCCGTGGTGATGCGGCTGTAACAAGCAAAGTAACTGAATGCATATTTTAGATACTGCATTTTAGAGTTTATTGATTTCTAAATCAAACTGCTGATGACTCATGAGAAATTTGGGTTTTGTTTGTCTTGAATGCGGACTGACATAAATATGTATTTCAGTGCATTGCCTGCCTGCCTGCCTGTCGCACACTCGCACTCGCACTCATCAAGAGTGGCAGGGAAAGCATCTCCACTCAATATCTTAAAAGGACTGACTGCCACCTCCTGCCGGAGGGACGGACGTCTCGGCCTTCGAACCATCTCTCGGTCTGCCGGCTTCAGACCAGGGCTTTTTCTTTGCCATTTTTTTAATTTTTTCTTTCTATCAAGGGACAAAGTGGCGATATAAAAATGTCATAGGGAGTGGTCACTGCTCCAAATTGGATAGAAAATATCACATATCACATTCCGTTTTCATCCATAATCTGAAGATTTCATCCTTCTCTTTCTTTTCCTTTTTAATTTGAAGTTTTACGGCCAAAAGAACGTTATGATTTGTTGTCATTTTTTAGCTAAATTATTTTTTTCCTGGTGCAATCTGGTACTATTTCCAAAGAAAGAAAACTTGTTTCAAATGTGCCCAACCCAAAGGAGGAGGTTCTGCAATTATGGGCAACAACCTCCACAACAAAATGTGTGTATTATTTAATAGGTATGATCAACTTTGAAAATTCTGTATTTTGTTTTGTTTTGTGACATACATCGGTATCTCCTAGACTATTAAGCCAAGGTGGGCAATATTATTAAGACAAATGGTTTGTTCTGTTTTGTGACAATTACAAATGACATACATTTGGTTGTAGCAACAATACATGACATACTAATCTATACTATTAATATAAATGTTTGTTCTATTTGTGATTTACGTTGGGATCTCCTAAACCATTGAGCCTATTGGGGGCACAATCTAGTTTCACCTTGTTTTGGTAGACATGACAAAATATGTTGAATTTCTTCGTTTTTATCGGCATTGAAAACAAGAAAATTTCTTCGAAAATTCGAAAATTGGTTGTTGTGGATAGTTAGTGAGCCATCAGGCCCATAGGTTGACGAGCTACATAACACCTCATCCACCACAACATTGCACCGATATTTTTCTCTTTTCTTTTTATAATTTATCATCAAGTTTAAGTTGCTACATTTATACTTGATGCATGTTCTACTTGTACTTGTTTACAAGTAGAAGACGATTAAGTGTGATGAAATTTGACAAAAATAAAGGATGTATTTTCTTTCACAAACCAATACATATACTTTTAGATAAGATTATTTAGTGATTCCCACCCTCCCACCTATAGTGGAAAAGTATAATTTCAAAAGATTTAGTCTTTCTTGAGACCATTGAGCTTATATATTCAATAATATGCCATTTTAAAAATCTTACCATTCTCTCATGAATTGGAGCTTTTACGACAATCAAACAACTTGTACAACTTATAATTCACTGCTTTCTTTAACCCTAACAACTTTAACCCTAACAACTCAAGTAACCATTTTTTGGTTGTTGTCCTTCTTTTATGAATTGCTTGTTCCCAAAATTTGAGTTTTTAATCAACAAATTATTATTTCTAAAAGAATAGATGCATTATGAATTCAATAGTCATATTTTCATCAAATTCCAATTTAAACTTTGTCTTGTGAATTTTTTATTAAGATGAGTGGTGTAGTATAGTTCATGGCTCATTTGGAAGAGTTCAATTTTGGAATGCAATGAAAAGTCAGCCAACCAATGCCATTGTTGCCCATGAAGATCTCTACCATGTCTAGTTTGAATTTGTATAGTTACGATTCAAATGAAATTGATAAAACTTATCAATTTTATCAATTTCATTAATTTTGGCATTTTGTTCAATTTAGAACAAATTCCAAGAAGGTCTAAATATTTTTTTGGAGTATTTTTTATATCCTTCAGAAACTCCAATACTACATTCTCATGTGTTACTCTACAAGCTTGAGTCCTTTTGTACTTAGAATGAGTAGATAATGAAAAACTTTGTGCAAGCTAAGGGTTAACTTAATTTCATTGTGAAGAGATTGGACATACTTGTGTTTTGTTTGGCAGGAATTCATGAATGCTTGAAGCAAAGCTCATGTATTAGCAATAAACTTGCAATTATCTTGTTCTTGATCAAATTTTTCATTTTTAGAAATTCAAAGATGACATGGATTTAAGTTAGGTCTAGATTTATTATGATCCAAGGTTTAAACTTTATATGAATACACAAAATCAAATTAGTATTTGTTCTAAGGATGTTCCAAAAATATCACTTTTACTTTATTTTTATTTTTACTTTCACTCTTATATTGTATTTGGCATACTATTTTTGTATGCCAAAGAAAACTTTAAAAATAAACATAATGCAAAAGTTCATATCACACATGATATTAAACATTATTTTTACAAATAATTTTAAGAATGAAAAATCTTGGAAAAAATAGGTATAAAAGGATATTAATGAAAGGATTAGCCATCACTTTTATGGCAATTACAAATGGCATACTAATAATTGTACCAATAAAACATGGTATACTACTTAGCATGGAGGTGTCACAAAATTCAAAATAAATTGTTCCACAATAGGAAGAGGGTTTTATATCTATCGCCACGCATGGGGGAAAAATTCTCACCCTCTTGTAGATGGCTCCGTAGTGACATATACCTTGTTTGTTGCTATGTAACATCAAATGTCTGATTGAACGAGACGTGCTTTAAAATTTGAATGACAAATTGCTTGCAACCCCAACAAAATGAATGAAACCGTCCTACACCAACCTCATTTCCTTGGAAGTGAGACAAAATATAAGCCCTTCACGATATAGTTCTACTTAAATGTTGTTCTTGTATTGATTATCCATGACAAGTGGAGAGGAGATGCTTTGAGATTAGTCTTAATCCCTAAAGGACCAAACTACATTTTTCGGCAACATAGCAATTTTTGGCAGCTCACTACAAATGAAATTCTTATTTTTGTTCTTTTAAATTTTCACACAACATAGGGACAAGTTTTTTCTATAAGGTCCAATAATTTTCATAACTTTTGTCTACATGGTAAAAAATTATTGTATAATATGTAGTTTTTATTCTAGATTGGATAGTCCGGGCAGATAAAAAAAATCATTTTTCTCATAAACAAAATTTGAAATTGGTTTTCTAGATTCATATGTAAATGGAAAGCTTTTAATCATTCTATTTTGATTGATAAGATGAAATTTATTAGGAGTTCTAATTTGCAAGCAATTATGGATTCTCTATTCTAAATAAACTTTGAAGTCCTTTATTTAGCTCAATTTTCAATTTTTTTGAAAAAACAAAATGTAAGATGCAGATTTTTTATTACAACATTACAACCATTTGGATTAGAATTTTTCAATTTCTTACCTAAATTCTTAACAATTTAGTATTTTGAATCATTCTCTACATCTTTCTATAAACTATTTTTTTTCTATATGTTATACAATTCCAAACAATCTAAAACTTTTCAAGCATGTAGACAACTTGACTTGAAAAATGAATCCAAATAAGCACCAACAACATGGACATTTTTTTATACAAATGTGACCTTGTGAAGTACAGCTGCCTTGTTTTCGCTCAACCAAAAAAAGGATTTTTGTCAATTCAAACACTAATATCATACAATCCACATGGTGGAAATTTTTGAAATTTTTTCCACATATTTTCAAACCAGCTTACTACAAGATCCTTTGGTTACATGTGTCTCCCATTTTTTTTCCTAAAATTTGGTACTCATACTAGAAATGGTAATTTTGGAGTGTGTTTTTTGGTGAAAATATAGTCAAGGAACTTTAGGAGTTAACTCTTTAAGAACCAAGAAGTAGTCAAAATTTCCAAAATTGTTAAGATGTATTGTAAAATACAACTTAGAATAATAATTTAAAGATTCGTTAAAAAAATTTGTGATATATCATTCAAAGATTATATCCACATGGTTGGATCTACTACTACACTTACTAATATTGATTAATGAGGTATTAAACCAAAAATTAGATATTCCTATTATAAAATTGATTGTATATTGAGTAATGGGCATTTGCATGGTATGGTGCACTACTTTTCATTGATTATCATCCATTCAATTGCAATGTCTATTTTGAAAAATAATAAAATAATATAGATAGAACTTCTAATTAATTATTAGAGAAAATTTTGAAATTTTGAAAAAATAATTTTTTAATAGTTCAAATGAACCCTTTAGTAAATGAGCAATGCATAGTCACATTGCCTTGATGCACTCCAAAATTCATAAAAAGGCATAGTAAAGAAGGTTGTGAACAAAAATTTTAGTTCAAAATTTTTCTAATAGACAATTATGTGAAATTTTCTCATCAATTCTTTTTATTCTTATTTTTAGATATTTGGTCTTTTTAATATTAATAATTTTTAGATGGTTTGTCATATCTCTAAGTTAATTTTTTTTATGATTTTAGTTTTGATGTAGTTCAGATATAAAGTCTTTGGGTGGGCTTTGGAATGAAAGTTCAAATATAGAATTAAAATTGGGATATTTTAAACCTCAAAGTATTGTCTTTGTTTGGTCAAAGTATTATTAAGTGAAAAGTTTCAAAATTCTAAATCTTTGAGGTAATTTATTTTTTCAATTAAAAAATTCAAATTTTCTTTATTTATATATAATTCCATTGAATTTTTTAATAATACAATGCTAATTTTTTTAAATGATTCAAAAATCAAAATTTTGTCAAAATAAAAAAGAATGCATGTTGAGTACACAAGAGTGCACAAATAGCTTGTCTAAGAACTAGTGGATTGTAGCTTGCAATCACCCTAATAGTAATTTTTACAAGAATTTTTTCCATCAAGTTTATCTTCAAATAATGGTGACTTTTCAAGATTTTTATATTTGTTTTACTTATTTATCCAAGGAGTGTTATTGAAGGGTTATTCAATGCACTAGACTAGTTATTTTCTTAGGTGAAATACACTTGTTTGTTTTGAACTATATAATACATTGATTGCAAAGAAACACTTGTTAAGTTGGTTGCATTTGGAAAAGTACTAAACATGAGCATTCTCTGAAAAATATTTTAAAATAAAATATGGAAGATTAATAAAAAGATATAAATAACATATTTCCAAAAATTCAAGTCAAATTTTTTTTCCTAAAGGAATGGACAAATATAACTAAAAGAAAATTTCAAAAACACATGTATTTGATTTTTGTGTATTACAAATATAGTTAAGCAATTCTAAAAGCTTAAAAGAACAAATTGGCTTTTGAGGCTTCTAGTCAATTAATTACACCTCAATCCCTCATTAACCAAGGGATGTTTATAGGGCTTTATCAAATTTGGGTAGGCAATTGTGGTTTCAATTTTTTGATCCTATAGTTGAAATTTTGCACATAGATGCACACAAGGATTGTCTTGAATGCAAGACACGTTTCATTAATTGTTGGATTAATGGTTACAAAGTTATGTCTAATTTAGTCTTTTTGTTCTCAAGTTGGAGATGTCAAGCAACGAGAATTTATTTTGAGTATTTGAGTTTTCTTTTCTTGAATTGATTTTATGGATTCCCAAATAAATTTCAAAGAAAGTCATCAACTTGAAAATTTTATGAGATATATAATTTTTGCTAAAAAAAATTTGGAAGATGAACCATGCAAGTGTAAAGTTATGGAAAAAACACTTCATCTCAAAGTTTCAAGGTAAATATCTTACAATCATTGAATTTTCTTACTTTGAAATTTTGAAACAATATACTTGAATAAGTTAGCTATATGATTTTATGTTTGAATTAGAAAAAATAAAAATAAAAAATTATTTTTATGTTGCTTGGGTTGAAATTGAAACATATTTCTCCTCATTGTTCTTCAACTATTTTTTCAAAATGTGCAAAAAGCAATATACTAAATATCTGGTGACTCAAAAGTCATGTCAAAAAATCTCAAATGCTTCACATATGTGACAAAAAATTGTACAAGTGTTTCTTGCAATCACACAATAATTGCACATGAAAGTCTTGAAAATCTATACCATTCAAATGTTACAGAACTAACACCATATTTTGCAAAAAATTAGACTGATGAAAAAACCAAGATTATATGGACATGAGACATGTTTATGCTCTTCCATAGTTCAAATTTGAATGTCTAGTCCTCAAGGAATAAATGATTACACTCCTTGACAAGGTAACCACATCTACAACTACTAAATAAACAACTAATGAGGATATGTTAAATTGTTTTAATTACTCCTTTAGTTGTTGAAAACTAAAAAAGAGAACTATACATTCTTTTTAAATATATTTCTTGAACATTGTATAAATAAACTATGAATTTTTAAAAGTACTAATTTTACATGTAAAGTTGGGAATGCATGGCAATGTACATTTAGAAGTTCATTTGACCAATAAGGAATTAGGAAAATATTGGTAGTTCTTGTTTCACTTGCTCTACTTTGTTGGTTTTGGCTTGGGACTTCAATCAAGCAAACCTTCTAGGCCCTAATGGATATAGGGGCTTCATTTGTTTGAAATGAGGGCTTTTATAGGCACACTTTCAAAATGGCTGATGTTGGTAATGTCTTTGTGATTTTTGAGTGAATAACTAAAATCTGATGTTCTTGTACTTAGGTTGATTTCAAACTAAATCTACCAAAAAAAATCAACTTCAACTACGAGATTATTAAACTGTCTTGTTGAAGTATATCCACTAAAAAATTTCAAGAATAATAATTCAACTTATTTGTTTAACTCTAAAGGACTAAAGAATCCACTTGGTCCTTTTTGAAAACTTTGGCAAAGGTTTGTTAACTTCGTAATTTGGAATTTTTGCATGACAATTTTAGAATGGATGTTTATTATTCTAATTTCAAGTCTAATCCATATAATTATGAAGTTTTGTTGAAGGTCATTCCAATATATATTGCAAAAGATAGAAGGAATATTTTGTCAAACCAAGTAGCTAAAAATGTATTATAAGAATTAAGTAATTGGATTGGATTGATTGATACCTACTTAAAAAACAATTGAACCATTCAATTCCTAATAATGAGGTGAATGTTACAAGGAGTAGGCAATGAAGGTAGAACAAATATATAAAATCATTTACTTATTGAAACTCAATTTTGGAAATTTTCAAATAAAAAACAAAGAGATATAATACGGATTATTTATTAGAACATTTTCACATTTGGGATTAGGAATCCTCGATTTTTTGTAAAAGTTACTAGTGGTTTCAATTTTTCTCTCATTCATGACTACCTTCCACTGTATATCAATTTTTTAAAGATGAATATGAAAAGTTTTTTTGGAATACATATATTCTCTAAACATTTTTTAATATATTGACAAAACACACAAATCATAAGACATAAATGTTTTTTTTCGATAAATGTTGAAAGACAAAACTTCACCTTTTGGAAAGCCTTAGAAAGTCTACATTTTGAAATTTATGTAGCTTGAACTTGCAATGGGTACAATGGAGATATTCACTCTAAAATTTTAGAAGTATGAACTTAAACAAGTTAACCCCTAAAGGATCCATTGACTATACAACATATGCAAGACATCTTGGATAGTTGCCCACAAAGTCAATTTGGGTCAGATGTTCACAAGATTTTGACGCAAGGTGTGAATATGTTTTTCCTTGATGCTTGGATCAAAAGTTACGTTGCTCTGAACTTTTTAGACAACCTAGTCAATTTCAGGTAACATGTGCAAAACTACTCTTTTACTTCTAAAATTTGCTAGGTGTATAACTAATATGGTATAGGATGCAATTCTAAAGAAACATGTATAGTATAAAAATATCATTCTAGGAGGAGTTTAATCCCTCACTGCCCAAGGCCGTTTTGGATTCCAAAAACATCACTGCTTTTGAAGTGATATAGATCTAAATGTCACTAAGCTATAGAGATCTTAACTGTACAATTTTGTAATGTACATGTTTTAAATGATGTTTTTAATTTGAAGTCATTTGACCACATAGATTGCGAGATTATAATGTTTTAGTGTTGAAAAAGAATGCTGAAATTTTCCTAAAAACACATTCAGAGGCGAAATTTGATTTCTAAACCTAATTAAATGAAAAAACTTTAAACTACTAAGTGATTCAAAACCACCATACAAACACATTGATGAAAAAAAATATCATTCAATTGACTCAATGTGTTTGCAAAATAGCTTGCAAATGTCAAAAAATAGGCAAGAAAAGTTGCAGAAAACACAGACAAGGCTAAGCCTCCTTCTACTAAAATGCTTCTCAGTCATTCATAACTTCTTGGATTGATATGAAATTTTATCCACACAAACTAGCCTAGTATTTGCAACTTTTCCAATAACTTTTATTGGAAACCAACACTGTATGAGGAAGATACAAGCCGCCTAAGTTCACTGTAGTCCAAGAATGGCGGGATTTTGAATTTCAAATTGCTCCCAAACATTCAAAACAATTTGGATTGACATGAAAATTTTACAAGTATAACTAGACTTCAAGGATAATATAACCCAACAAACTTTATTGAAATCTAACATTGGATGAAGGAGATACAAGCCCCCAAAGTTGCAGCCATGAATTGCACTTTGGTGAATGTGAATCAAATTGAACCTGTGAACTTCAATTGGCTTCCAAAAAATCATTACCTCTTGGACTGATCTAAATTTTTTACCAAACAAACTAGAAGAGAAGGTGCAAATTTTCCAACAAGTTTTATTTAATTTGGACATTGGATGCAAAAGTTATAGTACTTTGAATTGGACATGAAACTTTGTGAGGACACTTTTGGGCCCCTTGGGCGGTGAGGGATTAAGGTTGTTGACTTTGTTAGACAAGGTTGGAAAAAAAATACTTCTAACTTCAAATCACTACAAGAAAATGGGGGTATAAATGACTTGTCCATAATGACTGCACTAACAACAATGACTTCAAAATGACTAATTTGTAGTCATTGTTGTCAGTGCAATCATTATAGACAAGTCATTTATACCCCCATTTTCTTGTAGTGATTTGAAGTTAGAAGTATTTTTTAGTGAATGTTATAATCTTGCAATCTATATAGTGAAAGTCTATGAAAGTTTTTCAACACATTTCCACAAATTTTCTACAAATTTTTAGTGTTGAATTTCAAAAACATTAAAAGAAAATTCTCACTACCCTAAAAGTGGCAATTTATGACAATTTATGCCCAAAATGTGTCTTCGTCTTGTAGGAGTTAACTAAATGATCCTACATTTGAATTTCTTAAAAGTTATATATATAGAGAGATCAAGATTTTATGCTTGCTTTGGGGACAAGTATTTTGAAGCAATTTTGGGCCTTTAAACATCAAAGAACTTTATGAAGAAACCTTAGAAAGACATAGTTCTATTACTAAGATAGTCAAACAAAACTTATTAGATTCCATGACAAATAGAAACATATTTTGTTTCTTTATTTTCCTTGAAAGCAAATCATTGAACACTTTTAGTCCATGGTAACCTTATAGGATTAAAATTCAATATTCAAGTTTGAGTAGTCTTTCTGAAAGGAACAATTTTCTAAGATCTTCGACATCTTCTAAGATATTTAGGAAAAAATGAATTTATTCTACAACTTGTGTAAGCAAGTTGATACTATATTGGAGGACTAAGTTGAGAACCTGTGGAAACAAATCTATCCCAGAAAAGATGTGGAAAAAATTTCAGAAATTTGCATCTTGTCAATTCCAAGATATAATTAAGCATTCAAATTCATGGAAATCATTTTTTTGGCCTTCCAAAAAACAAGCAAAAAAAAAAAGAGCAGCTGCACTTTATAAGCTCGTATTTGTATGAAAAAATGACAAAAATAGTGGTGCTTATTTGGATTCATTCTTCAAGGAAAGTTGGCTACATGCTTAAAAATTTCAAATTGTTTAGAATTGTACAACATATAGGAAAAAAATAGTAAGTAGAAAGAAGTAGAAAATGATTCAAAATACAAAATTGTTAAGAATTTAGTTTTGGAATTGAAAAATGTAAGTTCCAGTGGTTTCAATGTTCTAATAAACAATCTACATCTTATGGTTTTATTTTTTTCAAATTTTTTTTGAAAATTGAGTAAAATAAAGAACTTTAAAGTTTATTTTAGAGTACAAAATCCATAACTACTCGCAAATTAAAACTCCTCATAACTTTCATCTCATTGATAAAAATGGAATGATTCAAAGCTTTCTACGTATACAAATATTTAGAAAACCAATTTCAAATATTTGTTTAAAAAAAAGGATTTTTTTTTTATCAACCTGGACTGCTGAGTCGGGAAAAAAACTAACATATTAGGCCATAACTTTTGACTTATATTTCCAAATGTCATGAAATTTAGTGCATATGAAAGATATTCCTTGTTTCCTCCTTCTATAAAAATTTCAGCCTAAAATAAGCAAATATCCAGTCACAAGTACTTGCCCAAAATTTATATATTGCCAAAAAACACATACTACACTAAAAATGATATTTAGTGTTGGATTACATTTAGTGTACTTAACACCCTACTCCACACAACACTAAATCTGAACTTTGTGGGAATTAGTGTAATATTAGACTTCAATGCGTACCATAGAGTATATTTAGATTTACCAGATTTCAGATTTCAGAATTCAGATCTGCCATAGAGTACAGATTTCAGATTTATCATAGAGTACAGATTTTAGATTTACCATAGAGTACAGATTTCAGATTTACCAGAGTACATTTAGTGTTAGAAATTATATTTAATGTTACTTACTTTAGTAGGGTTAATGATATTTAGTGTCAAGGTTCGTAAATAGTGTTGCTAACACTAAATATCATTTTTAGTGTAGTTCTTTAGGGGTTAATGTGGAATTGAATTATTTTATAAAACAAAACTTCATTTATAGATTGTGATCTATAGAGGCTACAATAAAATACTCAAAAAGTGAATGAGAGAAATAAAGCTACTAGGACCTGTCTAAAATCATGAAAAGATTGGTTTTCAAAATGGTCTTTAATTAAGAGTCTTTAGAAATTCATCTGATTGGTAGATTAATTCCTAAACGTAAGAGACTATGTTTTCACCAAAACTGCTCCAAAACTGCCCTTGCATTTACAAGCACCAAATTTTAGTTGAAAAACATTTATGAACAAATTTAACTATAGGATCTTGCAGTAAAATAGTTAGAGAAGATGTGGAAAAAATTTCAAAATTTTTCACCATATAGATTGCAAGATATTAACGTTTGAAGTGACAAAAATCATTTCTTTGGCCCTGCAAAAATATGGGCAGCTGCACTTCACAAGGTCACATTTGTATGAAAAAATGTCCAAAATGGTGGTTACTCTTTGGATTCATTCCTCAAGTCAGGTTGGCTACATGTTTGAAAAATTATAGATCATTTGGAATTGTACAACATATAGGAAAAAAATAGTATGTAGAAAGAAGTGGTGAATGATTAAAAATATTAAATTATTAAAAAATTATTTATAGAATTAAAAGATGCCAATCCCAATGATTGTAATGTTTTAATAAAAAATATACACCTAATGTTTTTATTTTTTCCCAAAATATTTAGAATAGAGTTAAATAAAGGACTTCAAAGTTTATTTTAGAGTAGAGATTCCATAATTACCTACAAACTAACCCAAACTAAAATTCCTCATAACTTTCATCTCAATAATCAAGATGGAATGATTCAAAACTTACCACATATATAAAAATATAGAGAATCAATTTCAAATCTTTATCTTTTTTAAAAGTGATTTTCAAAGAAGTTTTTTTTCTACCCAAATTGCCCGATGAACACTGAAAATTACATATCATGAAATAACTTTTGAACCATGTAGTCAAAAGTTATGAAAATTGTTGGGCCTTAAAGCTACTCCTCGTCCCCATATTGTGTGAAATTTCATAAAAAATAAATAAAAACTCCATCCGTAGTGAGCTGCTCAAAATTGCTATGTTGCCAAAAAAATGTTGATTGGACGTTTAGGGGTTAAATAGTTATTATGCTTGAAGTTGCAAGGTTCTTCAAGCAACACAATGCATTGTGTACATAGTTTGTTCTTGTTCATTGTAACTCAAAAGGCATATACGTACTAAAGATAAGAAGGCAATGATATTGTTAGAAGCAAAGCTTGTATGGAACATGCTACTAAAATTTTAATTTAGAATACATAGAATTTATATCAAAACAAGTTCATGCAAATAAGCAATGTTACAAGAGTTAATTAAAAAATAAGTTGGGATTTGAAGTCAAAGATCCATTATTCAAGGTTAGATGGTCTCATTGCCTACCATTGTTTAAGTTTGGATTGAGGCGGACTTTGTCTTGAAATCAACCTATCCAATCTCCTATCAAGTCTTCTTGAGGTAAAGGTAGTCTCCCATCCAATTGCAAAATGTTAGAAATTGCATATCCTTGAATTGTCAAAAGAAAGATTTTTTTTCTTCTTTTTGAAGATGGATTAAAAAATTCATTTGAAAATTGTAATTATTAAATGTCAATGACCACTTTTAGACTTATTTGGGCTTCAGGGTTGATGTTTGTTGGTTCCTTGAATAACTAAAGTTGTTTCAATTCAATCTCTCCTTTTGCATCTAAAGCAATAGAATTAGTCAAGGATAGGATTAGTGAAGAAGAGAGTTAATTCTAGTTTGAAAGATCAACATGAATGAAGCCTTTGTTGAGAATTGAATGGCTCATCTATTTAAGCCATATAGACCTAGGTGACAAAATTATATCCTTGATGCTAGACCTTGTAAAGAAGTGATGTGTTCCTTCCCTTGAGAATGCTTATTAAGGGTGGGTACATCCAAAATTGTCTAAAATTGGATTGTGGATAATTTGAAGGTTAAATAGCTAATAATAAAAATAAGACAATAAAGAAATGTGTAGAAAAAGAATAAATGCACAATCAATTTCTTGATTTTATCAAATATGTGACCACAATAGGGGTACAAAGTCCTTAAAGAAGAGTGATTAAAACACCTCATATGCAACCTTCAAATTGAGCGGCTACATCCCAAAGCTCTTCCTCCCAAGGTGTCAAAGGAAAAGAATTGGAGCTAAAATTGTGTCATTAATATTCCAAAAAATTTGCAAGCTTGTAAAGCAACAAGCTAGTTCTTAATGCAACAAGCAACAATCCACTCAAAATACAATTTACATTAAAAGTTATTAGAGACTTAAAATCCTCATGTGATATCAATGTTCAAGCCTTTGTACTCACCTGCAATAACATTGACATAAGGTGAACCAGCCCATTACCGTTAGTTTTCCAATTCAGTGTGTAGACCAACCCAATTCCATCACCTAACTTTGTCCAAAAAACATCCAAATCCATTCTTCTTATGACAGAAATTAAAACGTTCTATGATAAAATCTAATTTTTTTATGACAACGAGGGATAATGTGTCACTCCATTAATGGAGAATATTTTTGTACTTGACTTGGGAGGTTATGGGTTCATTAGGGAACGTTTATTACTCTAGTTTGTTGTTGGTTTTATAATTTCACGCTGATTACTTCAAAAATTCACAAAAATTACAGTTTTAATTGGAAAATTATAATTCCACTTATGTTTGATTTGTGAAACAAGCACACACCTCTGAAAAATATGTGCCCCTATTGGAATTGGCCCCAAGATATCCAAATTGCAAATAGGGGGGTGACAGGTAGTTCTACCTTGATCGAAAGCTGCCATGTCTCACTCATTGACAATTTCCAATAGATGCTTACACCATTTTGGGACTTAGACTGTGATTTAAGGCACGACGTGATTTGGGGGGTACCCACCACAGGTCCTTGGTATGACGACAAGGTCATTTGACTCACTGCATTGACACACCAGTGAAATGGTCATGAGTCCCAAACCTAGGCATTGACAAGGTGCTTCCCACCGTACCGTAGTCCACAAGGGCCAAACTGAAGCCACTGAAACCCAGGCAGCAGCATGGTTCCTCAGGGATCATGGTTCCTCAAGGGTCAGTGTCAACTATCTTAAGTTATGTAAGCTTCCTCCCTTTCTGTCCCCATACAGTATTGCAATGTGTTTTTGTTCCAAGTTACTGCAATCTGACATGCCCACCATGCAAGTGAGAAATTGGAGGCCCGGACAAAGTCTGCCCCCCTTCCCGGAGGCCCTTCCCTTCCTTTTTCCAAGTTATCCTTCAGAGTTAGTTAACTTCTAGTTCCAAGACTGAGGAAAGCAGAGCCAACAGTCCCTTCCATAATGAAGTATGTTACGTTACTTTGCTGCAGTTGCTGTACAAGCCTCCTCCTCTTGGCAAAAGCTCAGAACACAACAGCACAGAACTGAGACCACCCCCCACCCGGCCACACTACAGTCCAGTGCAGTGCAGTGCGGTGCAGACCAGCATAGTCCAGTCCAGTAATGGTAAGCTACTCCACTGGCATGATCAAATTGGTTTGTTGTCCCTCACCACCCCCACCCCAAAGGCTTGAGCTTTTGCCTGACTTGGCATGTTGCCTGTGGCAGTCCCTTCTTCCCAACTAAAGTGGCCCCTGGCTTGTATTGAACCAAGAGAAAGAGAAAGAGAAAGAGAGAAAGAAAAAAGAACTGAAAAGAAAAAAGAAAAAGTTAGAGAAAACTCTGCCCCCCACCCCAACCACTATGGATTGATTTTTCCATACAGTAGTCATGATGAGAGGAAGGATTGAGATTCCCTTTTTCTCAGTTTGGGCTTGGAGCCCGCCCTTTCTCCCTCTAGGCCTTTCAAGCAGCGAGTGCGCATGTTCTCGTGCTCATGGGGCCAATGGAGGACGTCCCCCCAGGGCAATCAAGCTCCGGGATCCCGTTATTGAGGCTGCAGTTGCCACTTGCAAGGACACAGTACATTCTCTTTCTTGCCCATTTGGTCCATTTGGCCCGTTTTGTCCATTTTGGCATTGGCATTATAGAAGTAGGGAGCCACACAATCGTGCGCAGGGCGTGGGGCATGGGTCAACCCTAATGAATGATGATGGCGCATTTGGCCGGGGGCGCACTTTGGCATGTGACAGGCACCGGGGGGATCCCCGGGACCAGGCAGCGGGGGGAGGCTCCACCAACGGAGTCAGCTTCCGAGATATCATACTGGCTATTGGATGGGCGGGGTGGATTGACTCCCTTGCTCAGCCCTGCGGGCCAACCCTGGAATTATTTATTTTCTGCACATGAATTTTTTTGCAAATTTTTAATTCATTTTTTGCGATGAGAAACCCCCAATTAGTTACGAGAGGTTGAGAGTATACCCTAGAACGGCCCAAAATAGGGGGCTTTTCTTTTTACATGCACCCGTGGTAAGGCCGAGCGAGGGGGTCAATCCACCCGGATCCTTTTGGATGGAGCAGGAGGTGGGACTCGGGGAGGGAGGGACCGAGGTGGGTTGGGGTTGGGGCTTCAGAAGGACAGATGGGGTGTCCCGCTTGTAAAGAGTCCCCACAGTCTGACCTCCAAAGAGCAGATTTGGGCTTGGGTTTTCAATGGGGAGGGGCACGGCACTAGGATAAGTTACGTCAAAGAAAATCCAGTCATGTGCCTTCCAAGACAACAGAAGTACAAGTCATGCATTGAAGGGGAACTCCACACCTCATTCTGACCCCCCCTTTTGGCTCTTTTGAAAACCGACCCCTATATCGATTCTTGCCTAAAAATGCAACTTCCACTATTCAGAAGAGTCCAATATCAGGTTTAGAAAACAACTAGGATATTCAACACTTTGAATATTCATAGTTCAGTTGTACAGTGTTCAATGAATGTATTCTAGAATCTGTTAGCTTTTGACTACCGATAAGACCCCTACGAAAAAACACTTTTTCCAATACAACAATGGAAATCAAGTTGAATTGCTGATTTGGAAGCATTTATTTTAGGTGCCGTTATCTTAACCCGTAAAGGATTGAAGCACATTTTGGACAGAAATTGTCAAAAAATTGCCACTTTGCGGGTGGGGGTGGGTGGGGGGTTGGGGGGAGGCAGTGAGAAAAGAATGGAAAAAAAAAGTTTTAAGAAGAAAAATTCAACCATACAAATTTGTACTAGACTACTATGGGAATGAGTGGGAGAAAAAGTCATAAAATTTGGTTGTATAAATTGAAAGATTATAGCATTTGAAATTAGAAGAAAAAGTTTTTTTTTTCTAACCTTGCTCGACAAGGCTAACAAACTTTAACTCCTCCTAAAGTGAGTTTTTACATTCTACATGGGTTTTCTTTTTATGTACATTTGCATCTTATATCATGTAAATTACATACTTGCTAAATTTCAAAAGTAGAAGAATAATTTTGCACATGCTACCTTAGCTACCTGAATAATTCAAAGCAACATGATTTTTTATCTAGGCACCTGGTTAGAAAATGTTCAAAATTTACAAAGCCCAATTCCAAAGGCTTGTAAGTCAAAATCATGTGCTCATATGCCTTTCAACTTTGAATATCATATTAAGAAGCTTGTTGAGAGTACAGTATATATAAAAAAATTCAGCCCAATTGGACTTATCTATCATGGATGCTTGAAATTGCCCGTAACTTAAAACAAATGTCATTTTGAGGCATAATTTTTTAACTTCGACTTAGATTGGTCTAAAATTTTCTAGACATCAAGCTACCAATAAAACACACCTCTGGTAAAAATTTCACAAGAATCTAACAAATATTGTCCAAAAATGAAAAATGACTTGGAATCATGCTTGAGGGTTTTAAATACCTCTCTAAAGGAATTATTTAAAAAAATAGAATATCCGAATAATTAAAAAGGGATCCTTACACATTTGGCTAAGAGCACAATCAATCAACCATTGAATTGATTATAAAAAATAAGAATGAATTAGGAAAACATATTTGATAATTTCAAATTTTATGATAACATTGCACATACAACAATGGAACTTCATTTGTAGTAAGAGATATAAATTACAATAAATTGAATAATTAAAAATTATTATTATTAATTAAACAATATATTATTTAGGGTCTCATGATCTTGGTTCTTAAAAAAAGAATAAGAAAATCCATTTAAATTATCTCAAACTAGAATTTCAGATGCCATCAATCCCCTAAGGGACCAAGGCTTCTTCTTGGTCGAAGAACACTCAAAACTGCCAATTTCATTAGAAGATATTTGAGGCCAAGGGAGGGCCGTTTCAAGTCTGTTCTCTTTGCCATTCCTTGTGATTGTGGGGTACTAGCCATTGTTAGGGCAGTAATGACCCAATATTTCAAAAAAAAAGTAAGAAAAAATTTGGTCAAAAACATGTTTTGAACCCAATTAATTTTTTTTTTCCAAGGTGGTACATTCGCCACTACATCAATAGAGAGTTCCCTACCCGTTCCTGCAATTAATTCCAACAGTGTTAGAAGGAACTCACAATCTCCCAATGCCCTCAAATCTCTTCTAATGCTATTGCAAAGAGCAAAACATCTTGAAAATTGTTTTTTCTCTTATATCCTTGGGATCTATGACTAGACTAAGGTAAACCAGCCTATGACAGGCAAAATGGCTGGTTTGCCATGTTCACATTTTTGAAAAAAATTAAATTTTTTTCTCTATGAAGATAAACATGAGGAATGCAGAGAGCAAGTGAAATTTTATTTTTTGGACAAAAAATGAATTTTTTATGAATTTTTGAAGTCTGCTGTGCAGTTGGCTTTAAAGAGTCTGTAGACTACACCAAATCAGCAGAAAAGTGTTTCCATGATGGTCATCTAACCACCTAATGCAGTCAAAACATTTTCTAACATGGCTCCAAGATTTCCTAATATGGACATGACATGAAAGAATTACAAAATAACTTTTTACTACCAGTTTACACTGAAAATGGGTGCTGTGCAGTTGGCTTTAAAGAGTCTGTAGACTACACCAAATCAGCAGAAAAGTGTTTCCATGATGGTCATCTAACCACCTAATGCAGTCAAAACATTTTCTAACATGGCTCCAAGATTTCCTAATATGGACATGACATGAAAGAATTACAAAATAACTTTTTACTACCAATTTACACTGAAAATGGGTGCTGTGCAGTTGGCTTTAAAGAGTCTGTAGACTACACCAAATCAACAGAAAAGTGTTTCCATGATGGTCATCTAACCACCTAATGCAGTCAAAACATTTTCTAACATGGCTCCAAGATTTCCTAATATGGACATGACATGAAAGAATTACAAAATAACTTTTTACTACCAGTTTACACTGAAAATGGGTAAGTGTCCTAAGACAGTTACCAATAACTTCATGACCATTTCCCAAGGCTTTGATTATGGCCACAAATTAATCAAATGCAGTTCTAACCCCATTTATTGGAAACAGTTTGTCATGGGTTGATTTAAGACTGTAATGGGTAGTTCTCTAGGAGCCTGTCATAGGAGATTTGCCTGTCATAGGCTGGTTTACCTTAGTACATATGAATGTGTGAAAGAAATTTCAAAAACTTTGACTACATAGATTGCAAGATATTTGCATTTAAAGGAAATAAAACATGTTTTTTGCTCGGTTTTTTGTACCTTGCATGATGAAATTATAAGACTTTGAATCTTCTTAATTAAATTTTTTTGTGCTACACATTTTGATTTTCTAATTTTTTATGTTGAAGGATTGAGTTGAGAGTTTGCAGACAAAATAAATTAAGAAGAGACTTGATTTTCATTCTTTAAAAGATTATTAAGCAAAAGTAGGTTTGAGATTCAAGGAAAAAATAAATGAGTGATAGCTCTAAGGTGGATTTGAAATAGACTAATCTCAATGCCGATATTATACTAGCAAGCAAATTAAACCCTGTGGAACTTTTTGTTTTGAAAACTTATAAAATTAAGTTAAAAAATGAATCCAATATGTTTTTTCTCAAGAAATTACAATGATTGCTGCAAAACAAGATGCTTTGTAACTTTTACATCCTATTAGTAATCCAAAATGTAATGAATCAAAGTTTTCTATGTAGACAAAAATACAATCTACAAGAAACAAAAAAAATCCAATTTTTTTCCATTTTTTTCTATCCATTGAACTAGGAAAAGAAGCTTATTGTGGTGTAAGTCACATAACTTTGACTCTCATTCACCAATTGAAATTAAAACTATATTTCTAGAAAGCTAATATATTTTTTTATCTTAAAAAAAATTCAAAAAATTCAAACAAAAATTGAGACTATAGGCACCTACCCAAACTTCCTTGGAGGGGACAAATGGTCCTTTAGAGGTTAAACTTTATCTATTTTAAAACATATAGGATTCTTTATCAAATTTTCATTCATTTTTTTTCCTTCTAATTAATCTTTTTTTCTTTTCTTAGGGCCTATCACACAATTTTAACCAATGAAAGAATCTAGAATGTGAGAACAATGTAGAGTTCACTATACATGCAAATACCTCTTTTTGTAGGAAACCACTTCTTATTTTAGCAAAAGAAATCAACAAACATGGAAAAAAAAATCATAAAAATTTCATGTGTCTTGAAGATTTCGTAATCCATATTATTTGTGTTATCTTTTTTGTTGGAAAGTAATGTTGTTGTGTACATCAACCTAGATAGGGTGATTATGAGAAAAAAATTTATTAGTTATTGACACATTTGATGTTAGAGCATTTTTCAAGTATACATTAGAGAATAATGTTCTAATGTAGATGAAATTCTTCACAATGGTGGTTAGAACAACTGCAATTACAAGTCTTAATTTTTGTTCTTGTAAGAATAATTCAGTAGGAGTTGTAGATTTTTGGAAATATAATACACATGTGATTTTAGGATTGGTGAGCACTACTGTAATGAATACTCATATTAAAATATAGAGAGAATTGCCTAGAACTTTTGCACAAAGGAATTCGTAAAATAATTAATCATGGGTTGTATAGAAATCTTCAAAATGTGCATGTTTTTTGTGTGTATTTTGAAACATTACAAGAATAATTCTTTTGGATTTTTCTTTGCATGATCATCTCCTGAAAGATTGTAAACTGACAACTTTTTTCGAACCCAATCATTTCCCTATTTTTAGCACATTTAAAACATCAATGAACCAATTTCTTGTAGAATTTGCACTTTTTCATCCTCGAATTTAAAAATATAACTTCTCTAAAATATTTTTTCTTTTAAAGGATTTCAGCATTAGTCATATGTTAAATTATTTCAAAATTGATACCATATTCTATTTTAAACATATTTTTGAAGAAATATCTTACAAAAAAATACAGTTGTTTTTTGCAATCACTCAATACAAAAAGATTTGTGTTGTTTCTACATAAAAAATCCTTTGCAATAACATATTTCTCGCACGTAATATGTGAAGAAAATGTCACATGACTATTGTTGGGCCAAATTGTTTTCTAATTTAGTAAAAATTGTTTTTTAAGTGTGGATTTGGGGTTGAAAGTATTGAAATTGGGTTGAAAAGTGGTTGATTTTGCAATTTCATTACAATCTTGATGATGTTTCTGGATTACCATTGCAAGCTTGTAAGAAGTAAAAAGAACCATATCAGAATCCAATTGGATAAAAATAGTCCCCATGTAAGGATAATAATGTGAAACTATGTGCTTTTGCTTTGACTAGCTATTATGTGTTTTTTATTTCTTTAAAATGAATTGACCAAAATGTGCATGAAAAAAACTCTAACTTATTGTTCTATTGAAGGAAAAATTTGTGAATCTTAATTAGTCCAAGTATGTGTAATTGGACCAAAGAGATGACAATGTGTTATTAACCCTTCACCGCCCAGACTTGGTTTGCATAAGTACATGCAATGAGGTGGACTGTGGAAGAATCGGAGCCCAGATAGTGGTGACAGTGGAATTTTGTGAATCCACCGTTGGGTACTGGGGATAACTTTATGGCGATGCAACATTCGCTGAAAAATTAGGAATTGTGAGGTTGGATTTGAAGATTATAATACTTCATCAAGCCCGAACCATGCTGGAGACTACGTTTTTTTTCAGTTTTGCAGAATGATTTCCACAAATTCGGTACACAAACAAATGTGTTTCGGGACAAGCATGACACTGATTCATTGAGCCCACAAATGCAACTCAGTGCTGGAAAAAAAAATGCAAACGACTTGAAAACAATCCCACAGGAAGAATTGAAAGGTGGCAATCTCTGCAGGGGTGACCGGGAGAAACCGGGAGATGGTCGCCGTTGATACGGGATATTGCCGGTACACGGAGGCAGACGATAGAAGGTAGTAAACATATAAAATCCTACAATGAAGAAATTGGGGAGGGAAGTTGAAATCCGTAAGACAAAAGGGGACGTGCAATACAGATGTGAAGTTCAAAATTTCGCCGCCAAAGTCTGCAAAACCCAACTACTTCGCTACAGCTACATCTATGATCTTGATGAGAAGGACAACTAAGTTTGCCGAGAAGTCCTGCTGCCCAACTGTGCTGGCCTACACAAAAAATGGTCACCAACCCACTCACGCTACGAGGTAAGCTACAGTCTACCGGGAGCAACGCAGTTGCATCAGTCGTCCACTGGACTGCGAGGTGGTGAACCTGCCCAAAAGTCAGAGTCAAAACATGGTTGGAAGTGGGGAGTCTTTACTTGCGCGCGCCTGCCGCTTCGATTCAGGGACCTTGGCTCTGGTATAGGGCTTGTCGCCACCATCCACACTACAGGCAATGAACAACACAAAATCAGTTAGTCACCTATGATGCTGTCGTTCTGCAAATTCGGAAGCACGCAATGCCCATTTCGTGGACGAGTGCACCTTTGCAAAGCAGGGCTCCTGGCACATAAACACAAAGCCACACGCCATGCAGTACCCAGCTTGCTTTCGCTTGCAAGCACAGCACCTCCGATGGATGTGGGCGTGGGTCTGCACGTAGTGCAAAGCAGAAGGATTCCGATTCCAAGTCGTACTTGTTCTAGGCAAAGTGACCTTAGGCAGTATGAGTCCAAAAGCTACCTGATACATAAAATCTACTCTATGCACTCTCCTCTCTCCCCTAGCATGTCGGTCATGACGAAAACAAACCCATGAATTGTGGAGAACGGAATCTACAAAGAACATGAGATACTTGTGCCACCACTTGTTGCTGTGGAACTGCGTTGTATAATCTTGCTGCATTTGATCTACAAGATCAACGCCACGCATATTGCATTGGTATTCCGCTTGTTGTGGAGTGGTTGGAATCTCTTCCCTCACTCCCTTCAACCATATGCGAGCAAGAGCAGGCCCTGTAGCATTGGCAGACGTGCTCAAGAATGCTACTGGTTTGGAATCATACCAAACCGAGGTAGCCATTTTTCCACTTGCATGAATCGCCCAAAATAGTGTGGATCTTGGGTGCTCCCCTTTCTTGAAGCCCATGAGACTTGAAGGAAAGCCTATCCGCCCTCCCTTCACGGTTCCTGTAGCGAAGATACCTCGTCGGAGCAGGCCATCGAACAGGGAAGGGGAGCAAAAAAAGTTGTCGACACAAACGCTGTGGCCGCAGTTTTGGAGTCCAACTGTCAACTGGTGGACTACTCGCTCGCGCAAGCCCACTTCTGACTCTCCAGGTTTCTTCCCAAGGTAAGGAATTACATTCCCAATATAAGCAGATTCAGGGCACACCGCAGCCCAAATTTTAAATCCGTAGCGCGTAGGTTTTGCTGGCATGTATTGTCGACATGGCGAGCGGAAGCCATGGTAGGCGACCATAATCTCATCACACGTCACCCACTTTTGTGGGTTGTACAGTCGCTGCGACACTGAGACAAAATGCTCCAACAACCATCTAACCTTGAACAACTTATCATACAGAGGGTCTTCCTTGTCTCTACATGCGGTTCTATTATCTACACAGTGAATGCAGCGTAGAAGACTCTCAAAACGATTTCTAGAAAATACCATGGGAATTACCCCACACCGCCAAAAAATATCCTCTCACCAGTAATCCCGAATCGACGGAGAAGTTTTCAAGCCCATCAAAATCGTCACTCTAAAAAAAGCTCGAATCTCCAATCTTGTCGTTGCAATCCATCCTGGGCCCCCGTTAGACCCTGCTGGCCTACCTCTCCGTCTAGGGTCAGTGAGATTTGTGCATTGTTGCAGGGCATAGGCATTGGTCTCCAAGACAATGCGATCAATACACACATCATCAAGCCACCGGTCAAAGAACGACCGTGGCGTGGGCTTATTTCGACTATGTCGTTGCGTAGGTCCTGGGAACGGACCAGTGAAGGTACCTCGGTCACCAATCAGCAGCGGCCGTGTCTGGTCCCACTCAGAATCACGATACAAGCGCCGAATCCTCTCAACAGCAGCGGCTTGCAAGGGGTCAACAAACGTATATTCTTGGTATGCGGTGATGTCAAAAGCATCATCCTCACTATCCCGTGAAGCTTCCTCATCAAGCAAAAGCCAATCAGAGTTATTTTTGTCGGATGAGTTGTTACCTGTAAAGTCCGCGAAGTTTGGCACCCAAGCCGTGTCCCGAGAATCTGTGGTCCACTCGCTGCTGCCGTCGACAATGTTGAGCTGTGTTGGTTCAATGAGTGGTTGTGGTGGTGTGCTGAATTCATCCCCACTCCCCGAAATTGAGATTGGGTCGTAAGATTCGTCCACTCCCAGGCCCACTTGGTTTTGCAAATGCCCGATTGAGCCTTCCTCTTCACTCCTGGGAGTCCTCACCTCATCTGTTGCAGTGACTGTCGTTGGTGCAGCTGGTGTTACCACCAATTGTGGATGCCAATCGAGCTCCAGATTCCTTTCACTATCATGTTTTGGCGGCTCTTCAACCGCAAGGTCAGTGATTGATTCTCCGTATTCGCCTTCAGTAACTACGCTATCAAACACACTTTGTAGATTCATGGCGAGGCCGAGCACAAGTACCTGAGCTCCAGTCTCCCTCGTCGTCTCCAAAGGGGATAATTGACCTCTCGTAGGATGCACTTGTTGGATACGCCTACCTGTGATGGATCCACCCCGCCTCGCACGCCGCTGCCAATGACCACGCCCAGATCCCGGAGACTGTGAGGGCGACCGGGAGTAGTATTGCTCCCATAGGACACATGCATTGTCGACATCGGATGCCTGGTGAAACAGACTGCAAGCAGGGCAATTCCTTGCTGCCGAATTCTGCTGTGTTGAAGATCGCAGAAGAGGGGGCGATGCTGGGGTGGGCACTATTTCAGGCACTACCCACCCTCTAGGCTTCCGCGGGAGTTTGGCATTACCCCGCTTGCCATGCCCTGCCCCTCCTGTCGGCACACTCCCTTCCCCTATTTCAGTGGTCACCAAGCCTAATCCAAAATTCCCTACACTCAAATCTTGTAAACCCAAATCACTTCTCCTTTCCAGTACCCCAATACTCTCTCCTCTCTCTCCAAGCTCATTGTTTTGTACCCCTTCCCTTGCCTCAATCGAATCCCCCTTGCCTCCCTTTCGTTGCCCGATCTGCCTTCCTCGTCCACCTCGTTTTGGGCCACCTCGCCCCGCACGATCACTGGCACTTGGGACGTCGTTTTGGACTTTCACAAGTGTTGTCTGCGTCATCTCGGGGATGGCAAGACTTTCGCCCTCTGAATTGTTCCTAGCTGATGCTAATGCTCGTCGAATCCGCCCCCGTTATTGAGGCGGCCTGGCGTCCAGATTCGCTGCAGCGTGTGCCCTCGCTTGGCTCTTCATGATTTCCCAAATCCGGCCAATGTTGGATCCGTAAAAACAAGTTGAGCCACGCTGGAATCCCACAAGGATCTCCTTCAGGATATTGCTGCGTCCAATTGAGCAACCTCCCAATATGACGACAGCACAAGTACCGCCAATCTCGATTCGAGGGCTCGCTACTCCAGTGATGGTTTCGCCACGGCTGAGGCAACGACAAGAGAAAGTCCTCTTGCAAACAATTTACAATTTTCTGAGCAGTGGACTTGGAAGCACCTCTCTCGAGTGCCCAGTGGAAGAGCTTGTCTTGCAATTCGAAAACCTCTACTTGTATAGCACGTCCCGAACATAATGTAGTCGTCATTTTGAAGCCCAAAATCAAACAAAAAAGAAATCCCACGACGTCAAGGGGTTGTGAGGGAAAGTAGTGCGCCGGCGTGCTTACTTCTACTCGACAGTCCTTCAAAGCTACTTCCTCCTCTATGCATTTGCAAACATGATGAAGTCGAAGCCACTCGCCACTCTCCCTCCTCATATTGCCTCCGCGCTGTACAGAAGCACCCTCGGATTCTCTCCCAAATTCGTGTAGGGAAGGGTACAATACGGTCCAGAGCGAATCAGAGCAATTCATCGGTCATTCTCACGTTTGCAGGACTGAAATCGACCAAATCGCTCCCTCCTTACTACAGCTCCATTGTCCAGAAACCTAAACCGTCCGCAGTTCCGCACCGCAATTGTGTCCCCGCCTCGTAAGTTGGATCCGAGGCCAACGGTCTCCAACCGGCTGTCCCCAGTCACATTTGTGACATTTTTGGCAAACTGCCATGTCCCACGTTTTAGTGACGCTAATCCGACAGCTGCATCTGACATTGCTAGGTTGCGATGCCTCCACCAACACCGCGTAAAGCCCACAAATTCCATTCTCGACCTCTCCAGCTTTCAAGCTGCCCGATCCTGATTCCTTGTGAGGCTGAGTAGGGCGCTTTTCAATTCTCAGCGGCCAGAATCCGTCCCCTTGGGCGGTATAGGGTTAAACCTTAATCCTTAAAACTGCAAGGCACGATTTCAAGCCCTTTCCCACTTTTGGGTAGGCCCTTCCCGGTATTGAATATTGGTTGGATTTTTGTGAATTTTTTAGCAAAGGTGTGTTTCACTACTATATTCTTTATTCTACTTAGTATTGCTTTTCAAATAGTATTACTCCTACAAACATAGGGCCACTTTAAATAGATCAATTATTATAGACTACTTCACCCTATGTTTGCAAAACCATACATTGTAAAAATTTTAAATGACAAAGACCACACTATATAGATAATTGTAACACTATTCAAAGTAAAAAAAAAAACTCAATCACTAAGTATAGTAGATTCCTTAAATTATGGGAACAACACAAAATGAAATTATCTCAAATATTGAAATGAAATACATTTAGTGTGTTCCACTCTAAAAAAATGAAGAGTGTAGCTTGATGCCTAGAAATTTTTATAGTAATCCAACTCACAATTAAAAAGTTATGCCTCAAGAGGACATTTTTTTTCAAAGTAGGGGCAATTTGGGCATCATGATAGATAGGTCCAATTGATTTGAAACTTTTTACACATACTCTCATCAAGCTTATTAACGTGATCTTATAATTTCAAAAGCATACAAGCAAATGATTTTGACTTACAAGCCTTTGAAACTGGCCTTTTAAAGTTTTGAAGACTATCCACAGGAAAAAAACTTATTTCAAGGGCTTGTACATCAAAAACATGTACTTGTATACCTTTCAATTTTGGGGATTGTGTTAAAAAATTTGTTAAAAATATGTATAATTTTTTTTAGAACAATTGGAATTATCTAATATCATGGCTGCTAAAAAAATCACTATTTCAAAAAAATGTCCTTTTGAGGTATAATTTTTTGCAACTTGGATTGTTGTGAAGTTCTAGCCATCAAGCTAGGAGTGAAATACATCTCTAGTAAAACTTTCACAAGATTCTAAGAAATCTTGTACCATGAAGGACTTGCCCCAAAGTAAAAAAGGGCATGAAATCATACCTTAGAGTTTTAGGGATTATGAAAATACGACGGCCATTTTCCACTCCTAAGCATGTAAACTATGTAAGCAAGTTACATGGTTTTCACCCCTAATGAATCTCAACTCCGCAAGAATATTTTCTCTATTTTTGTCTTTACTACATTGATTTGTCCTATTAGTGCATGTGACAATAGTTAATTATGTCATACTATTTGTAAATTAGTGTATGGTGAAATATAATTGTATTGTACTAATTTCCTTAAACAAAAATTGTTGTAGTGACATTGATATTGTTTGCACCCTCATTAGTATTGTAGGACAAATCAATGTTAGTAGTTGTATTGTTTTGTGGACAAGTTGAGAGTAATGATCTTAGTAGTGATCAAATAATCAAATTTAATCTTTAATCCCAAAATATTTGATAAGACATTTTGAAGCCTTTGGTTGCCTTTAAAAAAACTCTTCATCCCCCTAACTAGCCTAGCCGTCCCATTTCTCTAAAAAAAACTATTTATATTGTTGATAATTTTGTAAAAAATACAAATTTAGTAGTGAAAAGTTGAAGACTTTCATTTCAATCAAATCTAAAAAGAACTAGGGCTACCCTACTATGTGCTACTAATGACACCCATTTGAAAATTTTAGGGCCCCATTTCTGGCTTTGGAACCTTGGAATAGGTCAACTCCTATGGAAAACAAATATGCAATGAAACAAGGTCCTCGAACAAAGCATGAAGTAAAAAGCCACAGTGGTCATAGAGGTGAATAATCACATGTGCCCTTGAATAAAGCATCTTCCATTGGCAGTGATCATTGTTAAAGGATAAATTTTTGCTTTCTCAACAAAAGTCTACATAACGTACAATAGTTTCCTCACAATTCTAAACATAAGCATTAGAAAGGTAATTATTGCAAAAATCATAGAAGGATTATTTCAATTTCCATCTCAATGTAGGCATCTTAGTAATTTTTTTTTTAAATTCACTCTTTTTGGGATGGATTCATTTGATGTTTGTTTGAAAACCTTTGATCGATACTAATTTGATTAACCCCACAAGCCCTAAAGTCCCAAGTGTCCAATTTTTGGCATACTTTTTGAAACTTTTTTTTAAAATAAGAAAAAAATTGACTTTCTAGGAATATAATTTTTATTTAAAATGATACTTGAAAACAAAAGTTGTACTACACAAAACTAAATATTGAATGCATTGTCCTTTTCAACAATTATTTCTAATGCAAAGGCATTAAGATGTAACAATGGTTCATGTTGCAACCTATACTCTCCATGTAATGGCTAATACAATTCCATGCTCTTAATTCCAAAAAAGTATTCAAATATCGTGAGAACCAACACCATTTGCATGTTTGTCAAATTGTGAATATTTTTAATTATATAATGTCAACTTCCTTCAATTTCTATGCACAACAATCTAAAATTATGTATACCAACATGCTAAGGTACAAAAAAAATTGGATTTCTAAACATGGTTAACTTTGAAATTAATTTTCTTTCAAATGAAAACTAATTTTTTCTTCAAACTTCTATAGTAATATGTTATATATTGTATATTATAACTTTTGTATATCTATTTTTGAACTTTACCCATTGATGCTTGTGGTATGCTTGTTTGAATGAAAAAGTTTCAAATCTATACTTAGTTTTGTTCATCACTATAAATGTACAACCTTCAACTTCCTAGATTTTTTAAATTTATCCATTATAATATTATGAATAAATTAAATTTTAAATTTTAAATCTTCTACATTTTAAAATTTCATAATTATAATTTAAAAGTTGATCATATTATTCAACAAAGATAGCAATGGAATCCTAATGTAGCAACACCACTCATTTTTCTATCTATACAAGACATACTATTGTTTGTAGTGATCTTTTATATTACTAGTAGCTTAAATTTCTTTCACATTGAATTTAAAATTTTATTATATTTATCGATGAAAATTATATATTAAAGTTTTGTAGAACATCATATACACAATTTTCTTAAAAATTTAAAGTAATAGACTAAGGCTCCACTACTCTCCACACTACCAATGACACACATTGAAGATTGAAGGTTTTGGGACACCATTTTTGGCTCAACACACTTTGATGGCAGGAATTCCAAAATTTGGACTGTATACAAATGTGTCAACCCCCAAAGAGTGGCTATTGAGACTGGTTTGGGGAAACGGTGTGAACCTCTTGTTGTCAATGTACTTCCTCACATGCACCTTCATTAGACAACATAAACCAATGACTATGAGGTGACCCACAACATGATGTTTGTGGCGTATGCTAATACAAAGAGCCTACATAACAATCCATTTGACTGTTGCATGATGTCGGCATAATAGTGTGAGACGGTGGCATTGTCAGGAATGGCGTGAACTTCTTGTTGTCAATGTACTTCCACACATGCACCCTCATCAAACGACATAATGAATGGTTCTATGGTGACCCGGAATGTGATGTCTATGGCATATACTATTGCAAAGAGCCCACATGACAATCCATCTTGCTATTGCATGATGCTAGCATAATGGTATGAGAACATGTCATAGTCGAAAAACAAATTTTTCAATTGTTTCTTGACGCCATGAAGCAACTACCTCATGTGCAACATCAATGAGTTGTAAATGGTGCATAGCTTGCAAGGGTTGTTTGATTCAACTCGGGCCAAGATCTACTAGGCTTCATGGACATTGATGAATGCTAGGCACAAGCTCAAGAACACATGACACGTGCTCTATGACATTGAATTGTGGAGTCTATCAAGAAGGAGAATGTCATGGATCTTGCATCCTCCTTTTGGTAGCTACGACATCCTCCTTAAAAGAACTAGTAGCCTTGCCTCTGCAATTTGATGCCATAGAACACTTTGAATGCAATATCCAAGTGTTAAGAAGTGAGCCATCCACAACTCTACATCAAATCTCTTTCATCTTCTTTAGAAAACAACAAATCATCTAGCAAGTACAATGTGTTTTTGTCACACAAAGGAAAAATGACATCAGCAAAGGGCATTGGTTGGTTGCCTTCTTCATTTGACAACAATTAATATTGGTGAACTACATGAGACAATACTATGGTCATGCTTGTCATTTGGTTTTGGTGAAGTATACCAAGAGGACTTGGAGGAGGTGTGTTCTTTGGTGCAACCTTGTGATTTTTTGTGTTAGGTCATTTTCTCTCTTAGTGACTCCGAGGCTTTATTAGACTAGTTGGAAGGTGGTAAAGACTATTAAATGGGATTAAGGGTCATCTTGTACTCAAGGCAATTTTTCCTAAAGTTGCAACACTTTATGTTTGAGGTACATGATGTTCTTGGAAGATGGCAAGGCCACCAAACAACTAAAAGGAGAATGTCATGTTGATAAGACCGAAGAAAGGGTGCACATTCTTAGTGAACATAACCTTCATCCCTTTGTAGAGTTTCAAGAATAAGAGAAGATTAGGGCTCTTGGGGGGGAGATAGTTTTTCAAACAAGTAGTTGGGCATTTGGCTTGAGGGGGTTGTTTATTACATGTGTTGATTGCAACAATGATTACAATCGGTTGGCTAGTCTTTTGTAGATGTACACAATGATGTGATAATTGATTGCATTTGTGAGGTCATTTTGTCGCACAATGTACGTTGCATCATCATTTAGTTCTTCCATAGGCTTTTGCCTATGATTTTCTTGTGTATCCTCTGGGTGAACAAAAAGGTTGGTGGAATGTTAGACAAATACAAAGGATTGTCCATGATGGGTGGAAATTCATGAAGTTGACTATGAAGAAGATGTTGATGCCACCAAAAGAGAGTGTATTTGATTTCAAGTTATATATCTTGAAGTGCATTACCCCAAGTACATTGCAACCAATCATGAATACTTTGTCAATGATGACACGGTTCACATAATCCATGATAGATGCTTTCATGTGATTAATTAGTCATTACCTAAACCCTAATAAATAAAACATTCTTACCCTTATGTTGGCAATAATAAAAATGCAATACAATATTTTTTATAAATATAAATATCTTTGGAACTCAACTAATTCTTCAACTCTCAAAAGGTCAAAAATATATTTTTATTAAAATATTGCAATTGTGGATGAAAGGATACACAAATTATATGAAACAATAGTTGTAGTTGCACTTATCTAGCTTTAATTCAAGACTTTAGTCATGCTCCATGGCCAAGTTTTGTCTAAGTGACTCTTCACACCTAGTGCACCCTATACTCATCAGTACACAAATTTATATCAACAAATATTGGATAAATGAATTCCAACCTAAAGGTTGTCATTGGTACTACAATTTAAAAATGTTTACATTATAAATTAATAACTAGTTAAGGTTTGATCATTTATAAAAGAAAATATATTTTTACAATTTTATAATGTCAATTGGACGTCATGGACACAAACAACATTGGAGCCTTTGTGCTTTGTGTTAAAATAACGCTAATCCTTTCTTCTACATAAGACATGTAGAAATTGATTAGTGCACAGTCTTTGGTTCACAATGACCTTTCATACCTTTTGCACAACTCAATCCTAACCACTTCTTTCTCTTCAATCCTAGGTCATGCACTTTTGCTATCACTTGTAGCTAACTTATAAAAATTCGGAGTTTCTTGAATGCATTCTCAATGAAATGTTGTTGAATGTTCCTTTAAATGTTGGTATTTTTTTAATCTTTTCCATGTAAACATTGTGTAGTGAATTTTGAAAACTTATAGTTCTTTTTGCTTAATCTAAAATTCAACCATATAAACAGTTTTTGAAATTGAGCCCAACTAGTAGAATGAAGCTTATAAAGTATACATTCTCCTTGAAGTTGAGCTTTTTTAAAATTCTATAATTTAATAATTTATAGAAATTTCAACATTGTGCCCAAAACATGGTTAATTGATTTTTTTTCTTCTAGAATGACATGGTAATTTGATTAGTACCATGATATTTTCCACTATAATATACACCTATGGAGAAATTTTTAGTTATTTCAAACATATTTTTCAACTCTTATTCAAAATTTATAGTAATTTCAAATTTTCACAACACAACAAATTCTTAGACTTACATGATTTATAGAAGACATGCGATGCATCTTTGAATAAATAAAATTCATTTGCATATAATTGCAAAATGGGAGCATTTCAATTGAAGTGGAATTTGAAAATGTAGATGTAGTCACATTAGACTTGTCTTTTCATGGTTAACCCCTAAAGGACCACATGGTTGTTGAATGATTGATTGAAAATTCAGGTAGGTTCCTATCAATGTATTTTCTAGATTTTATGGGATGGTACCAAGGTGGCACAAAGTAAAAGCAAAGGAAGGAAAGTTTGGCTTTATTTCCTATTTGTGGAGAGAACGAGTGTGGCAGAAAGTCTTTTATGCCATATTTAACTACTTTTGGACTTTGCAAAGTCCAAAATTGGTAAACAAACATCTAAGACAATTGTAGACTTTGACTTCTATAGATTTTATGAATCTAGAAATGATATAGATTTTGGACTAGGTGGTTTGAAAAATGTACAACAGGTTTAGATTTTAGATATCTATGACATCGGGAGATCCCCCAATGGACAAAGTCCAAAATTCCCTTCAAAGTCCAAAAGTAGTTAAATATGGCATTTTTGTTTGTGTTGAACTTTGGCACCCTTCTCTATTAGAAATTTACCACCATTAGGCGTTCCATTTTTTTACAGAATGTTCATGATCTATTGGCTACTAGGTTAAAGAAACAATCATTCAACAGGCTTTGAAGTTTAAACAAAAGGCGAACTAACTAGCGACAAACAAAAACAGTTCACAAAAAATACAACAAAATTTCAACAGATCATGCCTTGAGTTACCACTCGAATCAAATGACAAAAGATGATCAATGAATCTCATATATGAATCATTTGATTCATATACCACCTAAATCAAATGATAGAAGATGATCAATGAAACTAGGTTTAGGTAGTCTCAGAGCCTAGGTTCTCTCTTCTCAACAATTTCCAAACATAGGGCCTTAACCATTGCACAATAAGAAAACTGCGTTTTTGGTGAGTTAGCCACAGAACGGCACATGTTTTTTGAGACATCCTGTGTTTTCAAGTTAATGTACGTAGTCGTGCAAATTTTTTTTGACGTCTATACAGACATGGCGTTGTAAACATTAGAACGCCAAATGTCAAATGAGACATGTACGTCTTTGAAGACATCCCAAAAAACATCACTTACAACAACTTTGTCCACGTCAAAATTAATTACAATTTGCACTTGCAAAAGTTAGTGCGGTCAGCGATAGAGTATTGACCGTTGGTAAAAAATGCAATTCGGGCAGAAGGCAAAGATGTCAAGTGAGACGTTTACGTCTGTAAAGACTTTTGCAGGAACGTCCCAAAAAACGTAATTCATTGTACAACCCCTTTTTTACTTATCCCATATCGTTTGTCTCTCTATGGGTAGAGAAAGAATATAAGTAAAACCTTGAAATCCTTCATTTTCACTAAATTTTAATGAAGAAATTCCTTCATTTTACCATCAAAAATTTACTTGAAGGTAAATGGTAAGCTTTTTTCAATTTTTGTTGAATTTGACGTTTTTTATTTTTATTTATTTATTTTTATTTATCTTCATTTTATATAGATAGGATATGTTATATGTACCAATTGATGTTTCAAAAAACGTCTAATTTGACATCTCAGAAAACACCAATAAAATTTTCAAATGATATAAAAATGATCTGATCGGATGGATGAAAAATTTCACACGTGGCATTGCCCGCCAAAAATAGCTGACGTGTCGCTGACGTGTCTTCCACGTGGCTTGTTTTTTGAAGCTGAAAAACACACATTCTTCTTGACGTCAACAAAAAACATGCCAAAATCGGACACGTTTTAACATGTTTGTTACGCGTTTTTTGCTAGTCAGTTATAACGGATTTTAGAAGACATCCACGCTGATTACTTCCGCGTCAAAAAAGACGCCATCCCATGTTTTCTGCAGCATAAAAAAAAACTCTGTTTTCTTATAGTGTTGACCTACCTAGACTAGGCACACAATGATCAATCTGATTAGTCTAAGTCCCTAAACACACTAAACAGAGTAATAATGATGCATAAAATAAGTAGATACAGGAACACAAGCACAATGATGTCCAAAACAAGCAAATAACACGTATAAACATTGCAGACTCTAAACACTAAGCATAAACTGTTGAGAAAGGAAGAATCTGGCTTTAGGGACGTAGAATCGGTAGACACCAATTCTAAACCCCCTTCTCATCATCGACTACAGAGCCTAACCTGCACATGATAGGTATCATATTAGTAAATCTCAATCTTCCTTGCGAAGACTCTTCTTCCAATCGTCATACGCTGCATTATAAGGGAAGTTCGTTAGAGTGTAAAACTCCTATGCATGCATAGCTACCACTAGGGGTAGATGATTGCTAAGTCGGTTCCGAAGTTTGTTCTTCATGAACGATAACGTGCTAAAGGTACGTTTGTCTTCAACACTCTCCAACACAGTGACAACAACAAGTTCAACCACTTTCAAGTATTCGGAAAGCTTGTGCCTAAGTAGTCTCGAGGCCTCAAGGCGGTGCCATAAACGAGTGAGCGGGTTCAAAGGTAAATCTCATGCCATAGTGCCTACACAATTAGCCTTCATCGTAATGACAAACATTTGTGCCTGCTCCTCCAACTTCCCTACAGACAGGATTGGCTCTGCTATTTTCGTTGTTTCTGCAATACCGCCTCCCTTTAGATGTCTTTGCTTGTTCTTCTCCTTTGGCTTTCCAAAGTCTTTTGTGTAGTAGTGGTACTCTTCTATGATCCTCAAGTGCCGTGTGAAGTTTTGTTCTGCCTCAGGCATCCTCCAGTACTGAGGATATACAATCCCAAAAGCGTCCATCAAGGTCGAAGCTGGAAATCGCTGCTGCAATTGGTTTATTAAAAGCTTTGCTGCACCTGTAGAACATTAAGAGTATGCTTAGTAGGATCTGTATTATGACAAGAATCAACATGAATTTCAAGTCCTTGAAAACAATGTGAAAGCCATGAAAACAATGTACAAGCTTCAATAGTAGAAAATCTGAAATTTTTGTTGTTTCGGTCGTGTTGATCTGGACAAAATCTAATAGAAATCTGTTGTTTTTAACAGATTTATGTCAGATTTTGTCCAAATCAACGTGACCAAAACAACAAAAAATTTAGTTTTTTCTACTAGTGAAAATGACAGGCCCATACCTTTGCACATCGCCTTTACATCTTCAGAGATGTTGGCGTGCAATTCTCGAGTGATGGTGGATGAAGTGCCAGCCTCAGAATCAACGTGAAATGCTTGGATGCTATGGCCAATGGGGATAAAGTGCAAATATTCAAGGCCTGATTTGTTTAGGTCTAGAGCACTACCAACCCACGACATGGGGATGGCATCATGCCGCACTTCATGTGACCCTTTGAAATCCCAAAACATATCTTGCTGAAATGCAGAGGTGTTGTCAAGGTAAAAAGACTGTAATTCACTTATACAAATTTGTATTGCTGCCATATAGTCACAGATGAACACCTCCCTACTTTGGGAAAATTTAATGAGGGAGTGCTCTAACCGCAATATGGATAGTAAGCAAGCTAGGCCAAGCAGAATTTTGGAATTGGACAAATATGCCAAGTTTAGCTTAGCAAGCTTAATGAGGAGCTTGTCCTTCTTGCTTGCCTTACCACTTGAGTCGGGCTTGGGGGGGGTGGAGTCACCTTGCATCTTCACCAATAATACTTTGTATTCATTCATGGCCCTCACTATTGGTGAGAGCATGCTAATCCATCGAGTTTTGATGTTCTTCAAAATCTTCAAGCCTTTTGAATGCATCACTTCTGCTAGCTTCTGGAATCCTAGGTGGCGTTTGGGGGAATGTGCAAAGAAGGCGTGCAAGGACTACAACATGCCCTCGATGCGTGAAACCACAGGTAGATCGTTCAGAGATTCAACAGTAAGATTCATTCGGTGGGCCTACACAACACAGTAAATAGTTAGTGGCGTTATAAACAATGAACTATGAACTAATAGAATCACTCCAAGAAATCTAGTAATCTACATTGAAAGGCTAGAGCCTTACCATGCAATGTATGCCGACCACTCTTGGAGCCCAGTTTGTCTGTAGTTGTTGTACTACTCCAGTTCTTTGCCCTTGGAAAGTGCTTACTCCATTTGCACACATGTAGATACACAGCTTTATTAGTGCACATTATCAATATTGCATGTGGCATACACATCATAATCTAACTACAAAGAAGGGAAAAGAAAAACAATTACCTTCACCAAATGAAGCAAGACGTGAAGCTAGTTCTTTGGTCTGGATACCTCCATAAGTTTTGATGGCATTGATGATGACCTTGGTCATGCATGCTATCGGACCCAGCACCATCCATGACACGCTCCAAGAAAAGCAACATAGGTTTTTGTTGCCAATCTTCACACACATAGCCGTGAATAGACACCCATGTCTGATTATCTAGCGTGGACACTTCATCGCAAGTCATAGAAAAGAATCGGGCTCCCTACATGACAATCTTAGTCCGACGTTGCACTTGATTAAACAAGCACTCCGCCAATTCCCATCCGGCACTATCTGACCAATGTCGCTTGGGCATTTTCGATACTTCCAAGAAGCACAACAAAGGTTGCGAGGCTTCATACTCCCGCATAGGCCGCCCTTCATGAAGCAAATGGAAAATCGTAGAGAACTAGATCTGCTTGTGAGCGCGTTCTCCCTTCACTGCCGTCACTTGATCCAAAACAGCGCCACGGCTTCTTCTTGCGAAGATGCGTTCATTACGTAGGTGGCGTCAATTCTTTGCATGATAGCATTGATCTTTTTTATGCTGTTTGGCATGTCACGTGTCGCTTTTCTCTTTCCAGCATGCTTCGTTAGAATGTCCCACTTTGGACCAAGAATTTTGTCCCTTCCTTCAATTGCAGAACACACCAAGCACTTCACGCTATCATAGAGTCCATCCCCTCCACGATGCAATTCCGCCCAAGGAAGACAAGCAGCCCACGTTTCTTGAAACTTTCGACTCGCCTCATATGACTTCTTCGGCTTCTTCTGAACAGGCTTCTCCTCGAACTCCTCATCCTCTTCATCATCAAGGTCCTCACACTCGGGCAACTTCTCTTTCCCCTTGTCTCCGATGCACGCAATGCCACTGGAAATGCTTGAAGTTGAACCTCTCGACGATAGTGCCAGCACTTCGATGACCTCATTGTCTGCAGCAACGATAATTGGAATGTGCGGTTCGTCAGGACTAAGCAGCACGACAACGGGAGTAGACCTCCTCCGTTTTGTTTTTAGTTTGTCTACCTTCCGCTTCCAAAGAAGATTGCATATAGAATTCCCAACACTCTGGCTACTCGTTTGGCCCACCACTGAGAGTGAGGTAGATGACTCAGTCCAATTGATATCGCTGCAACCTTGAAGGCTCCTCGATGGTGTATATGATTTTGAAGTGGGAAGCCTCGCATAGAAGCTGTGCAACAATGTTCCTGGAGGCATTTTCCACAACAACAAACCACACAGCAGTAGTGCACAACACCTAAATCAAGAGCTACAGTTGCATAACCAATTACTCGCATGAACCCTAAACCAATTCCAACATCAACAGCTCACGTCACAACAACATCGTCATTCACAACGCTCACATTTACAACGCTCATACACAATAATTCACACAACATACATGTCGCATGTTAATTCACAGGTAAGTGTATACCCAAACCCTGAATGCAAAGAAGAGCTTGAAAGTTGGAAGTTCAGTGTGAAAAAACTGGAGATTCGAGAATCGAGACTCTGTCGCTAGGCAATTGCTGCCGCTTTCTTCCTCAAATTACTGCAATCAATAGTCCTCCAATCCACCCTAAACATCCTCATCATTTTTGCAAGTGGCAACACTTAAAAAAATTCAAGATTGTACAAAACAAAGTGGCGACAATAAACAAATTTTCAAGCTTGTACAAGAGGAGAGTGGTGAATCTTGTTAAGGACAGAAGAGAAAGTCTGGCACCAATTCACAACGAGGGAGGGAAACAAGATTTAATGGAGGGCTGGCAAGTGGCACCAAAATCATAACATCCACAGCCAAATGGATGCCGGCAGGCAACAAGGCTACCAATGGTGGAGATCATTGAAGTTACAAGGAGGTAAATTGTTGCTCCCACTTCAACAAATCATGGCGATTGGACGGCCAAGATCAGAGTTCCTCTGGCACTCCATCTCAAGGGGTTCATTTAGAGTGTCCATTAGAAACCACATGTGAACAAAACTTTGGACCCCCTATATATTTTTTGAATTTTAAATAAAACAAAATTAAAAAAATATGAATAGATTTTCCTACTTTGAAAGTTTTTGTTTTGAATTATTGATATTTTTATTTGTTCATAATAATTAGTTACAAATTTTTGAAGTAAAAAGATACAGTGTAGAACTGAAAAATAACTTTCACACCTCTATGTTATATAAGAAAAAATTGTCTAAAAAATGAACAAAAAATTCCTATAAATAACTCATTATTGAAAGCTCATTTTGAGTTGAATATTGACTCAATGGTCATCTAAATGTGTCCTCTATAATTATTTGAGTTGAAAAACATGCCATTTTAGTTCATTTTCAACCTCTTCTAGAAATCATTTCATATTTTATTTGAGTTGGAAATTTTGGCAATAGAAAGCTATAGTCATTTCTAAACAATGTTCAAAATTTTAGGTTGAAATTATAGTTGATTAGAAACCACTTGTTTGCACGTGGTTTGTTATAGTAGAACTAAGTGCACCCCCCAAGCACTCCATCAGACGGTGACACCCTGGAATTTAGCCAGAAAAAGCTTTTCTATCATTTTATTTCGCCTTTAGGCACTAAATCAAAACACAAAAAATCACTGGTTCCTATAATGTCAATGGATATTTTTGAAATTTTGACACAAGGTGTGAGTATGTATCCCCTAGGTGGTTATACAATTTTTTTCCAATCGGGTGGCTAAATCAAAAGTTATATTGTTCCAAAGAGTTTGGGCAATTCGAGCAGTTAGGTAATCTTTTGTTAAACTCCACATCTATCTCTAAAACTTAGTAGGTATGTAACTCATATAATATAGTATGTAACTCATATAATATAATATGTAACTCATATAATATAATATGCAATTGTAAAAAACCAACCATATGTAGTGCAAAAAAATCACTCTAGGAGGACTTAAAGTTTGATGACTTTGTCATATAGGGTTGAGAAAAAACTTTTTCTTCTAACTTCACATGCTATAATCTTTTGCGTAATCAAAGTTTTTGAAATTTTTTCTATACATTTCTATGGGAGCCTAATACAAATTTGTACTGTTGAAATTCAAAATAAATGTTTTATTTTCCAATTTTTGACAATTTATGCTATAAATGTGCTTTGGGCATTTAGGAATTAAAGACACCACAAAAAATCTTCCTTATTGATTCCACATTTGGACATGCTTTTTCAACAAGGCTAGAAGGGCAATATATAATTCGGAAGCCAAGCCTTCAAGATTAGTTGTTTATCATTGTTCATTGGCCCATATGGGTTGACTTACAAATATGCTCTTGAAGTCAACATGTCCAAACTTCCATAAAGTCTCCTAATTGGAAGATCCATCTTACATTAGTTGCAAACATACACAAAGTATCCCATTTTAGCATTTTCAAAATGGTTTCTTCATTTCTTAATGCATCCAAGCTTCATATAGCTTGAATTTGGCATACTTGTAAAGAGAACTTTTTTATTGATGTGTCCAATTGAGGTTAATAACGATACATTCACACCAAGAATAAAAAAAGGTAGGATATAAATTTTAACCTCATGGGTTTATAAGATTGTAAAGTATAACCTATGCGAGGATACGTATATCTCCCAAGATTGACAGTAATGTTACACTAAATTAAAGGGGTAATATAATCTCCAAAGGGGAAGCAAGTGCTCAATAAAAACACACCTCCCTACCCATAGGATTTACTATTTTCTTCCAACATCTTATTATTATTGTAATCTCATGAAAGAAAATTATAGACTCTAAAACTTTAAGATATAATTTACTTGCAATATCATATGCTACATTAGATTAGGATGAAGAACCCCCCCTTGTAATTATGTACTTCATTTTTGAGGTACTTACACCTTTGGTTTAGTAGCTTTAGCCTTGGCACACTAGTAAGGTGGTCACAAGTTCAAACCCGGGCATTAGTACATAGGGGCTTACCACCATAATCCACCCAACTTTGAAAAGGGTGTGGTGGTGCAAAAACTACCTTGTTGTTATATGGGAACCCAAGAAATTTGTTGAAGGTAAAGAACAAGCCAATTCTTTTTTATATATCCAACCTCCTAATGAAAGCATAAAGGATGGAATTTACCATCTAAGTCCATGAGGCTTAGATAGTTGAGCCATTCCTAGCAGCTAGGGAGGATTGACCCCCTTATTGCCCCAACCAAGGATAAATGTAAAAATTGCCCCCTATTTTGTGCCACATAAATTTTGTATCTCTTCACTTCTCTTGGTTAGTTTGGGACCTTTGATTTCAAATATGAATTCATAATTTTCAAATTTAATCATGGGTGGAAAATTTTAAAAACTTTACCCTTGTTTTGTGGAAGGATAAAATACGGGGCAATAAGGGGGTCAATCCTCCCTTCCTATTCCCAACAGATGTTTCTTTCACACCAAAGCTCAATTACCCTTCTAAGGTAGCTAACCTCATTCCGACAATTTAAACAATTTTGTGTAATTCCAATATGCATTTGGTGAGGAGAAAAAATCCCCCATGTAGAGAAATAGATTTGAAGAGAGTTCCATAATTTCCCCCCCTTTTTTTCCCTCAAAAACAAAATAATTATGAATTTTTTGTAAAGATTCCTTTCAATCCATTTTTGTTATATAGGGCATCGCAATTCTAACCATAGGTTGATTACAAAATCGACCATGCTTCAAAGTAGGTGATAATTGTGGCTTCAAATGTACATCTTGTGATCATTGTATGAATTTAATGTACACCTCCCCAACATTTGTGCTCCATGAGCTATCACCTAACCACGTGAGCTGTCACAAGTGATCAGAAACAAAGCAATCTAATTAAGGTAGGTACACCCAAATGTGCCACTGACCTTAAAGCGCCATCCACACTATGTGTACATCTCCAAAATCAGTTCAGTACCTATGTGGAAGAAATGCTTTAAGAATCAAACTTTGTTCCTCAATAACTTTTGCATACAATATCCAAATGCCATGTTCACTGGCACGTTAGAACCTCCTTTCACTAGGCAATAAGAACATGTGAAAATCTGACCTGTCTAATAATAGTAGATAGGCTCAGTAGCAAAAAGTGGGTGTACCTACCTTAGCGAAAATAGGTCAGTGGTTGGAAAGAGGTCGGCTACCTTACTTCTTCAATTCTACTTCATTTTGAGTTTGAAATCTTGATTTTCATTTCTTACTAGTGTGAACCTATCCTCTCTAAGTAAGGTAAGCTTAATAAGTGTTCCCATCCCCAGTCAGTCCTTCCGTACTTGAGAATTGAAGTGGTGGGTGTGGGCAACTGAAGCCACTGACAACGAATGCTAAACTTGGGGAACTCACAGTCCCTGCCTGCGTGCTGCAAACCACCACGAGGAAAGAAAGGCCTCCAATAACTTAATAAGATAGTATTAAAAGCTCCGCCTGTCTAGGAATTCTCCCTCAGTTCAGTTGGGCTTCAACCTCCAATTCGCTACAGTACGTTGTGCATGTGCTGGCTGCACTCAGTATCATCCTCAGTCGTCACTTATTAATAATAATATTATGATGATGATGGTGGTGATGATGAATCCATCCCTTGAACTGCAAAAAGAAAGTTCCCAATTAATAAGTTAAGTTAGTGTTTCCCCACTCCCCTTGGCCACTAGAAAAGGAGAGCCCAAGATTGCGAGAGATATTGGACAGGCTCTTCAGCTTCGTGCTTTTGTTTTCTAGCTTCTAAAATACTACTTTGGGGGCCTCATGATCAGCAAGGGAGCAGGCATCATTTCTAAATTCAGATTCAGAGCATGGGGAGCGAATACAGGGTGGGACGGGCATAATAACAGTAGTGGTGCCCATAACCGACCCCTCCCGCCGCCCCCCACCCCACCCCACCGGGACTCATCTCTAACACAGCTACTGAAGGAAGGGGAATTGTTTATTGGAGTGCCACCCATGATAAAATTTGGAAATTTGGAATCCATATTTGGAATTGGAGACCCCACATTAGGTTGGGGTGAAGAAATACAAAATTAGGGCGGGATGGATTGACCCCCTTGCTCGGCCGTGCGGGCAAACCCTGGAATTATTTATTTTCCGCACGTGAATTTTTTGCAAATTTATAATTCATTTTTGCAATTAGAGACCCCAAATTAGTTAAGGGACATCAAGAGTATACCCTAGAACGGCCCAAAATAGGGGGCTTTTTTTTACATGCACCCCTAGTGAGGCCAAGCGAGGGGGTCAATCCACCCCAATCCAAAATTAGTAACATGGCACAAAATAGGGGGAATTTTTTTTCACATTTATCTTGGGTTGGGGGAATGAAGGGGATGGTCAATTCACCATGAGACCTGCCAAAACATTCTCCATAGTAAATGCCTAGTGGCTAGAGGTTAAATATTCTAATATTTAACTTCTCCATATTCAACAATTAGTTGTCACACTTATGGCATCCCCTACACATCTCCAAAAAATTGCCCGCCATGTTGTGTATAGAGGGGACTGTAATGCGAATAGAGAGGGCAACAATCAAGAGTGTCCCAACGGTAGGACATGGAAGGCCACAATACATCATGAATGTTAATTGAAAAGTGTCACTTTTTTTCCCTCAATCACGGGGATGGCTAGATTGAGATGGCCAAATTTGTAATCAAGGTCATTGGCAAGATGTGGGATGAAGCACATGGAGTCAACCCCAAAAGAAAATCCTAAAAGGAAAAAGTGGAATATGTCTCTCAAAACCAAGTTTGACAAGCCTACAATAAGAAGCCTCAATAGCATGCAAACAAAAGTGAATTTCAAGGGGCTACCACTCTTGCAAGTTGGATCACGGATAACACAACTTCAAAAAGAGAACCAAATTGCTTGAGGCTACTATTCTAGCGAGTGGAATTTGTAGGTGAGTTGAAGATGCTCTTAGACCTTATATTTCAAAGGCACATGTTGATTTCTTGTTTTTTATCCCATTATTGGGTGGATTGCATAGATGCATGGATAGCATAGCATGAATGTATGATAGGCATGGTCCCCCAAGTGTAGGTGGAAATCATTAGTGGATAATGCTAGGTTGCCGACTCAGTGAAGTTAATAGCAATGAATCTAGGAAAAAAAGAATTTGGATCTTTGAGAATTAGAAGTATGGCTACTACTTGAGATGTGTTCTATTTATAAACATTTAGGGACATGCAAAGTGTCTAGGAAGAGTCAAATGCATGTCAAATTTATGGCATAGTCACATTCTTGTTCTCAAGTAGGCTATAAACATAATATATAACACTATTTGAGAGAGCTCAAAGCTATCCATTGTAGTCTTCAAGAAATACAATACTTTGTTGTTGTCAAGTGTAGAAAATTCAGCAACTGAATCAAGATTGAGTTGTCTTTTGCGGGTGCATACTAAGGTAGTTTGCTCATAAAGTAACTCTTTAAGGGTTAGTTGGCCTTTTAGATAGGTTTCAAATGCCCCAAAGTATTTTTCCCTTATTCTTCAATTGAAGAAAAACTAATGCAGAATCTAAAACAAGTAGTTTCATACTTTTCAAAGCATTTATGAATTACTTATAAATTTCCGAAGAATCATGTCCAAGGCACCTATTCATGATTATAGGCCTTGCAAAAATTCCACACACAATCTAAAAAAATATATGGCTTCACCAAAAGCAAACACTCTAGCATGCATAAGGTAATATACAAGGTTCCTAAATGCAATCATTACTAAACTTAAACAAACCCTACATTCTTTAGCATTTGTAAAAAGGCAATTGGGCAGACAATTCTCATTTAGAAAAATTAAGTGGAGACACCCTAGCTTTGAAATGGACCCACCCTAGTTCTTATTCCATCCATTGGCAAAGTACGAATCAATATTTGACAAATCTTATTACACTCATATTATTGGCAATTTATTTCTGAACCGCTTACTATCCATTTTAGAGCTTCTTGTAGGGACTATTTGAAGGAGAGGGTTGCAATAAGAGCCTACTACTATACATATGTGCACCTAGGTGTGCAAGAATTGTAATTGGCTATGGAATTTCCAAGCCTTGCACAACCTCAAAATAGGAGGCACCTTTTGTATTATACATCATCACAATGCTCCCCCACCCACCCCTAATTGTGCCCCCTCCAAGTCAAGGACAAAGAAGAAACTAGCATAGATAAGAAAATACAACTTATATGAAATCAAAGAAAAAATTGGCACATAATTCTCCATGTTGAAATCAATCTAGAGTGAACAAAAGATGCAATTTCTTTTGCAATTTTAAACCTTAGGATCTTGTATTTTACCCCAAAAATTTAAGACTAAGTTTTACCAAAATTGACTTCAAAATTTTTCATTCTTAAGAAAGTATTTTAAATAGAATAGATACAAGATGAAAGGAAAACCTAAATTGTTAACAATTCTAAAATAGAATTGAAACATGTCAGCCACAGTAGTGAAATTGTTGTACCAAGTAATCTACACTCAATGGAGACTTTTTGGAAAATTTTGAAAACTGAATAAAAAACTAAATCTAAAATGTTATTTTTTTTAAAGATGCTCAAATTGCCTTTGAAATAGGACCCTTCATAAATTTCACTCCACTAGTCTAAATGGAATAAACTAAAGCTTTCTATATAAAAATACATATATTCTATGAGGAGTGGAAAATTGTTCCGAATTTTATTTTGCCTACATGCATTCAAGTGTTTTGTACTTGGTAGAATTTAACCTTTTCTACCAAGTGCCAATTGAAATAAAAAATGATATTTCTCATAATTTGGTACAATCATTTACCTTCAAAAAAATTCAAAATATTACACTTGAAGTTTGACATCATAGGAACATGCCTAAAATCTTAAGAAATCTATTACAAGACTTTTTAAATTGATGGGTTAATAAAACACTTCATATAATTTACTTCCTAAAAGCAAGGCATAAGGATTTTTTTCCAAAAGTAATGCACAACAATGTATGAATCATAATTTCAAGAAGATGGGTAATTTTATATTTGTATTTGTTTGAATTCAAAAATTCACAAAAGTATGACAAAAATCAGCAATTTTGAACTTAAATGGATCTCATTCAATTAATCACATCTCAAGAAATAAGGTAGGAATACCATAAATGGCAACCCCCCTCCTAATGGCACAATAGTGTGTTCTAAAACCAACAATAGCTAGCTTTGATGTTGATTTGAATAAGATTTGATTTGCTGAAATTTGATTGGCTCAGACTTTATTAGGAACAAGTTCCAAGGGAAACCGTTTTAGGTGAAGCTATGAGACAAGAATGGGGTTCACATGAAGAATCCACATTTATATTCAATAAAATATTCATTTTTGAAGGTTTTTTCTTTTTTCTTTTTTTGCATCCAACCTCATCTTTATTTTTGCACACATTGAGCTGAATTTCTCAATGAATTTCCCGTATCTTATAGGCTGAAATGCTTATTTTAACCGTTTATGGTATTCCTACCTTAATAATCAATGCGATTGTGTGTATACGAAGGAAGCATGCTTTCAACACAATCATGTATACGATATATACATTGATTTTACTATTTAAAACCAAAAAATTGTGTGTATATAATCCTAATATATGACAACAAAATCATAATTATTAGCTTCAATTTTGTTGTTTGACTTCAATATAATATAGAAACCTTTCAAATGACAAAATAGACATTCAATTGAAGTCTATTTTTTAATTTTTTAATTTTTTGAAAATCATGTCCAAATTTTGGTTACAAATATCAAAATCTAAGGAAAAGTTACACAAAATTTATAGCAAAAAACAATCTTTAGAGTTTGAGGATATACAAAAATATAAATTTCTTGCTCAAAGTTTCTTATAATAAGGTAGAAGTACCTGTAACCAACACTCTAAACAATTCTGCATATTTTGAGGTGGAGTCGAGACATTAAATTATTTTCTTAACACGTTGGCAATTGAAAATCATGAATTTAAAAAAATGATAATTTTTTGAATATGTATGAATGTGCTATAAATTTGTAAAGTTCAAACATATGGTGTATCCCAAATCATTTTGCATTCATGTATGCAAGTCATACATTTTGAACTTCTCATATCTACATATTTTCAAGATTGATTTAGAGTACAGTGTTAGAAATGGGTGCTTCTACCTTAACCTTAACCAAATATGTGGTAATTAGTTGAAGCTATACATCTAAGTTTTAAGAATTTAGAAAATTGTATATAGAGAATTAAGTGGAATTGAAAATAACATACATGGTGGACAAATGAAGGATGAAATTAATTTCATTTATAAAAATAATCATTTTATATACTAAAATAGGGTTTACATGAAGGGTTGTTTATTTCTCTTCATGTCTAGAATTGTCACCATTTGATCAAGGTACATTTACATACACCAACTTTTTGCACTTCCAACTTTGCAACTACACTTTATTAGCCTCATAAATTGAATCATCTTCAATAGAGGGAAGACATGGTGAGAATTTGCATCATGCATATCATTCTTTACATTTTGGAAAGTTAGATATCTTCTTTCCTAATCAGTTGCACATGTGTCATTATTATATAGGTTATTGTAGTTATAACTTAATATTGAAAATAACACTTGCTTTTGTCTATGCTATTCGAGAGAGAAAAAAGAAATGCAAAAGTATATTCGTGAAGAGTACCTTGTAAATTTCTTTTTGCAAATACCAAAAGACCCCAAGATTCCAAAAACTCTTAACAACAGTGATGTTGAGAGTGGAATTTCTAGAATGAAGTTGATGATTTAAGGTTTGTGCATTATTTAACATAAATTTTTTATAATTATACATTGAATTTTCCAAAACTCACTCATTTCACATTCAAAGTTTTTCCACTTCCAAACAAACCTAATTTTTAATTTCTTGAAACATTCATTTCTCAATTAATTAATATGTTGGAATCAACCGAGGAGTGGATTATAGCATGAAGTCACTTTAATCTCTACATTATTGTAGTATCTTTTCAATTTTGGCAAAAATTAATTGTTTTTGAAGGAATTCGTAATTTCAAGAAGTTATAATGATAACCACCAAAAATCTTGAAAACTTAAATCCAACCAATTCAGGGCAATTTGAAACACACTTTCAATGAACTTGAGGTAGAGAAATACACTTAACTTGATTTTCTTGTTACCGCTAAAATGAAAGGAAGTTTTATTTCATCCTTCATATTTTTTTGAACAATGAAACCATACATATTGGTAGACAAGTTTAACTTGAAATTTTTTTTGAACAATGAAACCATACATATTGGTAGACAAGTTTAACTTGAAAATCCCCACAATACTAATTAGATTATTTATAAATGATTTCCTTGTAAAACAAATTTAAACTTTGTTATTCATTCTTACCCTTCTGCATGCACCTCTTGATAGCAGTAATCAATGTAAATGATTAAGTAGAGAGAATACTAGTATTATTGTACACTAGAAGTAAATGATTAAGTAGAGAGGATACTAGTATTATAGTACACTAAAAGTAAATGATTAAGTGGAGAAGATACCAATGGAATATTGTAGTACAGATAATGATTAAGTACAAATAATACAATACTTAGTAGCATGTTGTATTGAATACTTTTAATGCTCTTAGATATTTTATTAATCCATTATTTTGAATGATGAAAACTTTTGAAATCCCTTTTAACTACCAAAATTGAAAACAAGTTGCCGAAATTGAAAATGTACTATAGGTAACTTAAGCTAAATAATTATTTCTACTTCATAAATAGCATTTCATTCCATGATTGTATCCTAATCCATACGATATTTTGCAAAATATAAGAATAACTTGGAAATTCTTCTATATGCTTGGGTCTAAGTGTAATGTCTTGAATAAATGAAATTTTAATTTACATACCCCTCCCAATTGCTTGAAGCTTTTTTCTTTTTTAAATTAAAAATTAGTCAAGTTGGCCTATTTCTAAAAAAAAACTTCTCTAATGCAATAGTTGATTAGATAACAAAAATTAAGTAGTAAAGAGTATTTCATTTCAACCAACTTGAAATTTTTTCATACTCACAAATTTAATGAAATAATTTAATTGATTAATTAATATTAAAGTTAAAAATATAAAATATAAAATGTAAAACCTTGAACTTTCCAAATTTATTAATTCTATCAATTATTTTACAAATTTAGAAGTTAATAAATTGAAAATTCACAAATTCATGAATCTTGAGATTTTAAATCTTCAATAATTTGAAGCTTTATAATTAAAATTTACAAGTATATTATAATTATTAACAAAGAGAGGAATAGAAGCTTAAGTATGCAACAACACTGATCCTTCTATTTATGTGAGATATGTTATTTTTGTTGCGTTATCAAGTTCTAGACTATTTTTGATGTTGCTAGCATCTTAATCAAATATAAAATATTCAATTGAAAACATATTTCGTTTTGAAGATTAAAAAACATCTCATATTTATAAATTTAAAATATCAAAATTTAATCAAATAAAATATTTATTAATCTTCAAAGTTTTCATTGAATCAAACAATAGTTTTATAAATTTAATAGTTCACAAATGAAAAAATTAAAATTTTATTATTTGTTATTTATATAATTTCACTAATTTTATAATTTACTATCATTGAGAATAGTATAAAGAACATTAAAACCTTCATGTTGGCAACTAATGATGCCAACTTACACAAAACATGTAGAAATTGGTAATTTGGGAGGCCTTTGAGGTTCATCATTCCACTTTGCAAAACTCAACCTTGATTACTTCTTTCTCTTTGTCTCTAGATCACCCAACTTATGTCAAGTGTCTTTGTCTCTAGGTTGCCGACTTATTCTAGGTGTCTCATAGCTTGACCGATAACTAAAGTTGACCCATTTTTCTAAAAAATATTGCTAATGTTTTTGCTATTGCTTTAGTAAATAACAAAAATTAGTAATAAAGACTATTTCATTTCAATGAACTTAAGATTTAATAGAATTTAAGCAAATTTCTTACTTACATATTCAATTCAACATCAATAAATCAATTCAATTTCAAATTTCAAATTGAATCGTTTCAAGTTTAGACATTTAGATGTACAACCTATAATTTTCTAGATTTATTACTATATCAATTATATTTTTACAAATTTTGAAGCTTATAAAATTAAAAATATACTAACTTGTAGATATTGAGAGTATAAAATTTTCATATTTTAAATCTTCAAAATTTAAAATTTTCATAATTATCTAATTGTCAACAAAAAAAGAGCAATAGATCCCTAATTTTCTACAACAATAGTAGTATGAAGGATGGTGAAGCTTAGTGTTGACATAGTAGTAACACCTTGTATCCATGCAAAATACGTAGAAATGGATTAGTATTGTGGCCTTTGAAGTTGAAGATATTTTTTCATGTCTCTTTGTCTCTTTGAAAAACTCAACCTTGACCACTTATTTCTCTTTGTTTTTAGTTTGTTGACTTTTGTTGTGTCTTGTGGCTCGGACAATAAAAATTGGCAATTTTTTTTTATAGGTTTTGATACATGATCTCAAAAGAGATAAAACTCTTAACAATATTCTTTAATAAAAAAATTTACTAGGTAAACTTCATTGCTTACCTTGAAAAAATCAAAATTTTGAACATGGAAAATTTTTACTATAAAAAATCAAAATATCAAGTATATTTTAAAAAATTAAAAATTTGATCAAATGAAATTAGTTGTAGTAATGATGGCTTAGCCTCTATGGGATTTAATCCCTAAATATCCCAAAAAAAACTGAGCTTCTTAGAGTTACTCAAATTAAACCAAAAGTTCAAAGTTTGTTGATTTTTAATAATTTCAATAGTATTGAAACTACACGAATTCAAACTAGATGTGTTATGGACCACATAGGAAAAGAAAAGAAAACAATATCACTTATGGATTAAAAGATTTTATTGTTTGATCACAAGGATGTTAAAATTGTCAAAGGTTTGAAGTTTTTGAATCCTCTTTTTTACATGTCAAATCTAGAATTGAGGTCATGAACAAATACGAGGTAGAAGGACATAACATGTATAACCACAATCAATTTACAACTTCTAAAAATCTACTATGCAATTTTTTAAGTGAATTTTCAATAAGATTTCCCCTCTTAGATCCAATGTATTTGAGGCCTATAGAAATGAGACTCTAATACTAAAGAACTAAGATTTGTAGTGAACATCCCTCAAAACATCCTTGCACAAAATCTTTGATAGAAAAATCATAAACAATTTTTTTTCAGCATCAAATTTTTATGCTTAAATAGACTTTAAATGGTATTCAACTAAAAAAATGACAAAAATAATACTTTAGTAAGATCTTATTGAACTCATAGTTTAATTGGCACTAAATTAACCCCTAAGCATCCTAGGTGACCAAAATTGTCCCCACATAGTTTGGAAGTTCAATTCAAAGTGTTGTAACTTTTGCACCCAATGTCCAAATTTAATAAAACTTGTTGAAAAATCTGTGCTCTCTCAAATAGTTTGTGTAATAAAATTTTAGATTAATCCAAATGTTCTAAAATTTTGTGAATCATTCAAAGTTCATGGGTTCAATTTGAGTTCACTAAACAATATTTTGATGGCTATAACTTCAGGGGCTTGTATTTCTTTCATCCAATGTTTGTTTTCAATCAAATTTGTTGTGTTAGATTTTCCTTGAAGTCTAGTTATTGTGGTAAATTGTTCATGTCAATCCAAGTTGTTTTGAATGTTTGAGAGCCATTCAAAGTTCAAAATCCAAACATTTTTGGATCATGGTGAGCTTCATTGGCTTGTTTTTTCTTTATATAGTTTCCATTTTCAATAAATAAAAATGTTAAAGTTGTGTATATACTATTGTAGTCTAGTTTGTGTGGTTAAAATATCATATCAATCCAAGAAGTTATGAGTGGTTGAAAAGCATTTTAGTGGAAGGAGATTTAACCTTTCATGAGTTTTTTTTGTAGCTTTTTGACATTTCAAGTCACTTTGAGAATATAGTGAGTCATTTGAATGATATTTTTTTCACCAATGTGTTTGTATGTTGGTTTTGAAGCACTTTATAGTTTAAAGTTTGTTTCATCTGAGTAGATTTAGAAATCAAACTTCACCTCTAATGTGTTGCTAGGAAAATTTCATTATTCATTTTCAACATTAAAACATTATAATCTTTGTAGCCAAATGACTTCAAATTTGATTTACATCATCTAAAACACATACACTACAAGATTGTATAGTTGAGGTTTTAATACCTTAGTGTCATTAGACCTATAAACACTTCAAAACAATGATGTTTTTAATCCCTAAAGGACCAAGAGTCTATTCTACACAAGAAATCTTAGGTAGTTTCCTACAAAGTCATTTTTGGTCGAATGTTCATGAAATCTGGACACAATGTGTGAATATGTACCACCTTGGTGCTAAACTATTCTTTTTCCTGATTGGGTGCATGAATAAAAAATTATGTTGTTGTGAACTTTTTGGGCAATTTTGGAATCTTTTGCAAAAAACTCATCAACTTTTGAAATTTAGCATGTATCTAACTAATAAATTATGGTATACAATCGTCCCCCCAAAAAAGAATTTAAAGTCTTCAAATCTCATTCTAAGAAGAGTCAAACTTTGTTACCTATGTTGGGGCAATTTCAAGAAAAAACATTTTCTTCTAACTTTGAGTCTTATTATCTTGCACTCTATGAAGTCAAAATTCTTGAATTTTTTTTCACATATTCCAAATTTTTGTCTCTAACTTTTCACCATTAAGATTTCAAATAATTTTTTTTACATTGTACAAGAAATCATCAAAAAATGACTCATGTATTTGCAATTCACTTAACTTCCTTGCATTGCACGGTGATTTGATATAAGCTAAACATCTCAGTTGCTTCTAAATTTTTTCACGAGTGAATCTAACATCAAATACCATAGGAGTATGTCCGGGTCAACACTTTAATGCTGAATAATTAATTTAAGTTCCCAAAGTGACTTCGGCACCTCAAAATTTAATTTCAAAATTTCAACATTACATTCAAATAAATTCATAATAATAAAAAATAAGCTCCCAAGTCACTTATATAAATGTGTTTCTAATTGAGGATGACAAGCTTTGTATATACATTGGATAGTAGGAAGTACAACAATCCATGTGGGATATGTGAATGGTTAGGATTAGTAGGAGCTCAATCTTCAAATTATCCCATATCCTTTGAGGGTTCGTGATGGACAATGGATTTCATTATAAAAACGACCTCTTCACCCTTAAATCTCACTAGATTTCAATGAAGAACTTCCTCCACTTTGTCATCAAAATAATTTTATGATGCTAGATGGTCTTCGGACTTTATCTTGGACATTCTCACTAACTGTGGGTCTTTATTCTTTTACAACACTTTTGTCATTTAATTCTTGTTGAATTCAACAATTTCTCTTTTTCAATTCATTTTATTTCCAGCATTCTTAAAAAGAATTACTAACCGTTAACCTTGCCCTATGGGTACGGTACTTATGAATGGTCAAAATCCTCATTTCTATGTAAGGAAGGAGGCTCTTAAAGCGTGCACTTAAGGGCTGGTTTGCCTTTTTTATGTCGTTTCTTGTATGGGATTATTTTTTTAGCTCATTTTTCAGACAAAGAAAAATAGATTCTGATTGTAATCCAAGTCATTTTGTATTTTTTGAAGCATTTTTGAATTACTTATGAATTTTCAAACAAGAAGAGTCATAAGTCCCTATTTCTAACCATAGGTCTTCTATAAATCGTTTACTTATAGCTTTTAGAGAAAAATGGGGAAAGCAAAGCAAATGATTGGCTTTTACAATAAATAATATTTTTTTTATTGATCCATTCAATGACAGTAGAAGGTCCATTTAAAGACCACTTCAAGTCCATTACAAAAGAGTCTACATGAGCAGTTCTAAATGACCCTCCAACATTCGAGCCTCCTACCTTAGAGCAAAAATTGTACTCCAAGAGGGCCTGAAGTCTACTAACCCTGTTCCGCAGGAATGAAAAAAAGTTTTATTTTTCTCACTTCAAGTGTTATAATCTTTCAATCCATGTGGTCAAATGGGCTAAATTTTTTCCCACACTTTGGTCAAACACTTTACTTCAGTTTTGAATAACATGACGAAAAACACCCCTCGGTCCTTTACAGGTGAAAATCCAAAAGGCCTTGTGCATTTAGGGGTTAGAAGGTAACGGTAGAGATGTTCTAAGCATTTGACAGTAGTAAGGTAGAATTGGCCATTACCGCCATCCACCCAATTCCGACACCTAGGGAATGGTCCCATTTGCGTCAGTAATCCACCCATTACCACAATCTTACCAACCTATAATCATAATGGCAATGCATTTGAAAAGAGGACACGTCAGCCTACGCTTTAATAAGGGTCTACTCATGCTTTAAAATTTCACTTTTGAAAAATCACAGAAAATTCAATTCTTGTCAAAATGTCTTCATTCTTTTTGCAAATGACTTCTCTCAAACTTTCCAATCTCTGAAAAATGTGGGAGTTCACAAATAACTTCTCCAAAACACCTAAATAGCAAATCTGTACGGTAATGGGCAGTTCTACCTTATGTCCAAACTCCTACCCAGTAGTCCAGTACCCACTTAATTACAACATGACTATCATTCCACAAAGTCCTCCTGTTGCCACCTAGCGAAGATCCCATTACTAAAAGAAAGATGAACATCCAATTACTAAGTCTCTACTGGCCACGTCGTGAAGATGCTCTAAACAAGGAAAGTGGACATGAGTAATCTTCAGTTAACTTACTGCGACGACGTCCCGTACTTCAAATCCAACGAGCCGAAGTATAACTGTTTGATGCCCGATCCTTGAGCCTATTTTGCAATAGACCCAAGGCTTAAGTTTTAGACTGGGTTGCAGTAATAAGGTACTACTACCACCAGGAACGCAGCTCCAGTTTGCAGCCTGGCTGCCAAAAGTGAGATTCTCTGAAGGCCTGTGCACTCCGCCCAGGCAAGCACTGCAAGCAGGCCCACTGCTGCCATCACCAAAATATCCAAGCAAGGAGAGACGGAGGGCATTTGGAATCAGGATTCAGGCAGGTAAGCTAAAGCTAAAGCTAAAGCTACAGTAGTCTAATTGAGGAGGGCAAATGCTGCAATCTTGTGACCTGCCGTGCCTCGTGTGCATGCAACCAACCTCTCATTCCAACACTTGGCACCAAGCGCTTGGTGCTCGGAAACAGGGGGCCAGGGCCACGTCGAGAACAATCCCGCCTTCCCTGGGTCCCTACCTGAAATGGGAAAAACGAAATTTCACAAGAATCTCTCAAAAGTTAGAATATAGCACCTGGCCACCTGCCACAAGCTTTCATGTGTGTAGATGCCGTTGCAGCAACTTTCATGGCATGGCCAACACAGGCACAGTACGTAGTAGTGATTGCAATTGCCTCTCTCGATAGTCCACTTCAGCTGCTCATTCTCTGTCTGTGCAGAGCCTTGGATCGATCGAGCACCAGCTGGTTCCAGCTCGCGACTGATCGAGGTTAGTGTGTGGACATCGATATTTACGCGCTTTCTTCGGGGTTGGTGCGAAATTGGAGAGGAAATTTTGAGGTTTGAAGTTCTTTAGGTTGTGTAATCACAGGGAGATTATCTATGTGTCTGGTTCCCGGATTCATCATTTTCGGTTGGTTTAGGGTGGTGCCAATTCCCTGTTCGTGGCTTACTTTTCTGTGATTCATCCCGTTTCGAGGGCAAAATTCACGTGGGAAATTTCTGATAGTTCCGTAAGGGATACAACGAGAATGTCCCTGGGATTGAGTTTTTTGGGCTGTCTGATGAGAGCTCAAATTATTCGGCTTCAGTCGTGTGCAGTGTATCTTGAAGTCAGTGTCTGGTCTCATTGCTCAATGTTGCATAATTCATGTTATATTCGGGTGCTTGGTTGGGTTTGTCACTGGAAATGAGGATGAGGATTCGAATTTAGTGTTTTATGTGTTCTGGCCATCAAAAGCAGGTGTTTTTCACCTCCTTTGTAAGCAGGGAACACTTGCATTTGTAGCCAAACACCAGTGTAATCCCTCGCTGTTTTCCAATGTACTGTACGTAGTCGATCATGACTTTGTCTCACCCATGCTTTTGTGATCGAATAATTGATGGCAGCTGAAGATTGCAAAGACCTCACCGAACTCGGATAGAGCTCTGTATCCAGATGCTTCAGCTACGGTGCTGCGTCTTCAAGGCGCTACTCCAAGTATGTGAAGATGAGATTCACTCACTTAGGAGCCAAGATTTCGAAGCTTTTAGTAGCTCACTCATGTAGATTTTAAGGAGGTGGTATCCATCCTGAGCTAATTAAGAAGGGTTTCCAAGGTGTCTCTTTGTGGAGACAAAAAGACGCCAGTTGTGACTCCCTAGGGGGTGACGATTGCTTCACCAAGTTGCAGGGTCTTGCCCTGCCACCTACCCTTGTGAAACGTAAGTAAGTTGGTATATCTGGCCAACCTTAGACTTTGCTATCACTCTTGAGCTAGCTAGCATGTGCATTTGTAAAAGCTCTTAAAACTATGTCCCATTCTAGGACCACTTGATGTTGTTGCATCAAATGCAATATGTGTTTCAAACTATGCATTTGTTTTCACACATACCACTTTTAACAAATGTTTCATTTTGTGAACGGAAGCTCTTGAGCAAGTCAGTGTTGTCCACATGGTCAACACCAGCAGGTGCAACCAATTGTATGTGCAGTTGTTTAAGCTTATTCATGAAGTTGTTTCTTTCACCCCTTATGAGTTCTCTGTATCAACTTAATGAATCCTATTTCCATCAGTGCATTATTCTTTTCAGTCACTGCTTTTTACCCTAGGAAATTCATTTCTGGAGCAAGTCGTACTGCTGTTGACAAACTTGCAGCAGCAGGAAAGCGTGAACCTGAGTGTCTAACTTTTTTATTATGGCTTATAAAAACTACCTGTTATGAGCTGCCCAATTTGTACTTCTTCTACCATAAGCGAGACTGGATTGTTGGATGAATTCATGTATTGGTTGAATGATATACGCACCGACCGACGCTCTCAGTTTTGGAGCACCGACATGCTTCTCTTCAATGAACTCTAGTGGAGATAGTAACGTACTCATGGACATTGATAGGGGGTTTCAGTATCAGTTCTACGGAGGGGAGGATGTACTTCCAATGCACTGAGCAATCAGTTAGTCCTTTGAATGCAAATATCAAACACTCAGATACTTGATGTTCAATGTTGCGTAATCTGTTTGGACACATTTCCCCCAATGAAAACAAATTTGGAGTAAGATATGAGTTTTGTACCCAGAAAAGATGCAATAGTGTCAAACATCCTGGCAGGAACTAATGAATGATGTTTCCTACAGACTCAGATGGAGAATCAATAGACCTACAGGTATGTCTTGGACACTGAATCACGTCAAGTTGTACCTCGTACTCTCCAGGAATTCAGAGTTAGTTGGCAACAAAGTCATGACACACACACAAGTGTGTTGAGGGAAGGCACGCAGGACCAGTGAGTGTTCAGGAAGGTTTTGTAGTTTTACCAGCTCTTAATTTCCTCCAATTCCCACGTTGAAATGGGTCTTCAAGTACTGAGTCTGGCTATTTTCTCCATTTTTTTTAATAATGAAAATAGAATTTTTAAAGATTTTTTCTCCATTTTTTTTTGCAAATGTTTTCAAATTGCAACCGTTTTTTTTCCCCCCAATTCCATTGGCTAACTTTGAACTAGCCACCGGTTCTTCCCAAACATAGTGCAAGACATTATTATGGTCATTCAAAGTTTATGTCACGTGTCTATCTTCCCCACCCAAGAGTAAATGTAAAAATTGATCTCTTATTTAGTGGTTGCTTAGTGTCTTGTGTTCTTCACTTCTCCTATTCTACTCTTTCACCCTCTCCTACATAGTCTGTTTTTTCATGTCTCCTAGCTAATTTCGTGCGCCTAAATCCAAATTTGAGTTCCAAATTTCCAAATTTGATCATGGGTGGCAAATGAAAAGTTTATAGGTTTTTTTTCCACAGGGGTAAAAAACAAACACAGACTGTGAATGACTCACCACGTTAACTTAGCGTCCTGCTGAAGGCACAGAGTTCATTTAAGGAACGTCCCCAAGTATCTTCTGTACACCCATCCCAAGATTTCCTCCACCATCACTTTCCATGCCATCTCATTTTCAATGCACAAGGTGTCCGCGCTCCACAAGCAAGCAAGCAAGTCTGCAACTTCCATGAGAGAGAGAAAGAAGGCCACGGCTTGGCTGCACGTTGGGCGCATCATTTCCACATTTCCAGAACTTAGGTGCAGACCTGGTGGAGAGAGAGACTAGGGTTAGGGTGGCTTCTCACCTGGTCGGGCTGTACATGTACTGAGCAGCCATAGAGAGAGAGAGAGAGACTACAGTAGGGTGGGTTCTCACTTCTCACCAAGTGGGCTGTACGTGTACTCAGCAGTGAGCACCCATGATCAACTCCGCCTGAAATATCAAAGCCTGAAATAGGAATAGGAGCATGAATGGGGGTCTTGTCACCAATCAGTCAGTCATGAATTCACCATTACAACTCCTAACTTGTCAAATGGGTATATGGGTGACATTATTGTTGTCTCAATTGAGGAGTGGCTTTGAAAGTGTTAAACTAAACTCTCCATTTGGGGGCAAAGATTTCACTATTTTCAACATGTTCTTCTTCTATCTGTGTAAACACGCATCATTCTCTCATTCCAATTCATCCCAATTCTAGTCAATTTTTTGGGGTGTTTTATGATACATGAACTGGGCCTGAAGTCTGTCTCCCCAGTTCCTGGATCAAGGCCATCTCCTTCTCGGTTGCAAATTTGCAATAGATATGAGTGAGTACCGGTACTCCTCTGTCTGCAATTCTGTCTGTAACGTACCAAGGATATCTAATATGGATGATGAGTGGAATGCATGTGACCGCACAAGTACACTGGCTGGCCAGGGAAAGTTGACAACTAGAGCCTGGCTGCCTTGGTGGTGCAGTACCCACTAGCTTACCCTGCCATTGATTTCATTTCGCTTTTTTTTCTTTTTTCTTTTTTCTTTATTCCAGAATTGGGCAGAAGGCAACCGATTTGGACATGTTATCGAAGAACTTCTGACCATGTTGTCAATTCAGGGTTTCTGTTTTGAGGCAAAATTTTGCTCAACCCACCAAAAATTGACCTCTGGCGACAGTTCCCTCCATAAAGTAGCCTATACAGCAAGGCCAGCAAGCAGACACACAGCCGAAAACAACAGCTAGGTTGCCATTTCTCAAGGTCCAAGTCAAAGTCATAAGTTGGGGAATGGACCAAGTAAGGTAACCACACCTAAAATCGCACAAATAAGCAATCCAGCATGGTTCCCATTATTATTTTGGAATTCTTTTTGTGGGGTCATGTTGTTAGTGAAAAGGGGATTCTAGATTCTCTTGGAATACACTTTTTGGACACCGTATGAATAAATTACAAATTTTCAAAGTGCTGAAAATAGGTGATTCTAAAAGCAATCATAGAGTCTCATGAATAGTGGGAGTACATTTTAGGCAAGAATCTCTAATGGGCAATTTTAGGAAGCGTACAATTTTAGGTGTAGTCACCTTAAGTGTAAAACAAGATATTATAAAATTAGAGATTGACATCTTTGGAAATATGGAAGGTGGGAATCAATAGGCATAGCTAGGTGGTGCTAAACTACTAACTGTTAAAAGGACAAAGACTATGACCATAGTTTGAAACCTAGAAATCCTTCACTTTGTATGTTCTATTTTGTCACTAAGGTAGGAGGTTTGTAAAGTGCTTGGGTTCTACAAGGGTCCACCTCCTCCAATGTATACTATTTGTACATGCCGCTTTTTCATTGAACTAGTAGTGTATAAGTACTGTACATTTGAAGAGGTGGACGCCCTTTTTGTGACCCCTACTAAAAATTCCATTTGTCTTTCAAGAAAAATTCACTAATAAAATATTATGAATAGTTTAACCTCCCCAAATTAAGTTTCAAGTTTTAAATGTAAGAATGAATTGATTTTTGAAAAAAAAATTGAACCTTCAAAAGTTGAAAAGTCCTCATACTTTCTTCACTCTTGAAGAAAGAGACTTCAAAGAATGACTTTGTGGCAGTCATTCCGGACACATTTGACTAGGAAATGACTAGAGGTCCCTGGAGTCATAGTGGACAAGTAGTTTATATATGACTTCTACTTTTATTATCACCAACGAACAAAAAAGTCATTGTAGAAATGGATGAAGGGTTTAGGGACTTCCAAAGTGGTAAAGAAAAAAGAAGTCTAAGGAAATGACTCCCATGTTGCCACATGGCCAGTCATTTTGAAGTCATCCCGTAGTCATGAATGACCCCTTTTTTTAATCCTTTTCTGAAATCTAGGATTATATTTTGAAATTTAGGAAATTTGAATATTATTTTTTGAAATCTAGGAAATGTAAATATTTTTCTTCTGAAATCTAGGATTGTATTCTAAAATCTAGGAAATATGAATATTATTTTCTGAAAACTAGGATTGTATTCTAAAATCTAGGAAATATGAATATTATTTTCTGAAAACTAGGATTATATTCTAAAATCTAGGAAATATGAATACAATTTTCTGAAATCTAGGATTATATTCTGAAATCTAGGAAATTGGAATATTATTTTCTGAAATCTAGGATTATATTCTGAAATCTAGGAAATGTAAATATTATTTTCTGAAATCTAGGATTATATTCTAAAATCTGGGAAATGTGAATATCATTTTCTAAAATCTAAAAGATTATTTTCAAGTTGTGGTGAAATGTGCAAAATGAGTACACCATATACCGAATACCATATACAAATACATTCATACATCATATACAAATACATGATACACAATACACTATATTTTGCATATGCATCAAATGGCTTTTTAAGCCACTTAGTGTGTGAATACAAAGAGTTCAAATAACAAGCCTTTTATACAAGTGGGGTGGTAGGAGGCAAGACAAACCTTGTGGGATTTGTAAAATGTTGATGCAATTGTAGAGTAGTGACGTAGAAGTCATTACGTAGTCGTGTTAGAGTAAATCGCAATCAAAATAGTAGAGTAGCGACACAAAAGTCATTATGTAGTCACCTTAGAGTAAATCGTAGTCAAAATACAATCACACAATTTACTCACTTTTGACTATGGCCTTCACAATGGAATTGATTAAGTCCACATTGAAAGTTTAACAATGTTGTGAACAAAAACCAATGGATGAAACATAGACATTGTAAAAGTTATCAACCTAGTTCTATAAAAATTAGAATTAAAAATTGTTTTTCTATCTCTTAGAGGTGCTAAATGTCATCTAAATTTTAGTTTTTGGCCTTTGCATTGTAAATCTAACTTTATTTTTTTAGTTTGTTATGAAAAAAACATTAGTAAATAGAGAAAAAAATCAAAGAAAAATAAGTCTCCAAAAGTGCATCATTTTAATCCCTACAGGAATGAGGCCTTTTTTCTACCAAAGAAACACTGAAAACTGCCATTTCTATAGCAAAGAGTAAAAAAGAATTTAAAATGTTTTTCTTTGACATCTAACCATAGGATCTTACATCCAACTAGTATAAATAAGTGTGGAAAATTTTCAAAATTTTTGACCGCATAGATTGCAAGATATTTGCATTTAAAGTGGGAAAAACAAAATTTTCAAAGACAAGAGTTAATGAAAATAATATGGACTCCAAAAAAGTAGGGATAATACCACAAAGAAGATTATGGGTAATAAAAAAAATAGAGAAGAGGAACCAAAAATAGGGATTGTGAAAAAAATAAATCTATGCATGGGAAAAATAGGAGAAAAGGAGACATGGATAATAATAGGAAGATGACTTGTGGTACTCTTCAGACTTGAGAGGACGAAAAAAAGGGGGAATAATAATCACACAAAAAAAAAAAAAATTTAGAAGAAGAAAATATATAGGGAGAATAATAAATTTTAAAGATATAAAATGAAAAGAGTAAGGTTCATGAATGAAAAGATGTAGTGAACAACCTAGTGATGGAGAATAAAAATAGGGATAAGAATTACGCTTTTAGGTTTTGGAGGTACGTACATTCTTCTTCTACATTTTAGTCATTTAAAAGACCTAATTAAACTAAAAATGAAGTTAAATTCTGTGCTCAATGCAAATTCAAGGAAGAATAAAAAGTAACATAAGACCTAAAGATAGAAGTCCAAGTTAAAAACCAAATACTACAAGAGGAGTTCGTGAATTTCCAAAAATACTTCTACAATTTCTCTCTTAAATGGAAGAGGAAACTCATACTACAATAAAAGAAAAGTACATTGAAAGAAATAAAGCACCCCGTCTTTAAGGAAATGCCCACGTAAGTTGTCAACTCATGTTGAAGTCATTGGGAAGTGACTATGTAGTCACAAACAAGTGACTTGCAGTGACAATGTATGACTCCTTGTTACTCTAGCACGACTGCGGACTTTCCATCGGATGCTTGGTGGCGTTTTGGACAGACTTCAGAGGATGAAACCTTGGCATTTTGAAACTGCTCATCCCACAATCACGTTCGCGACTCCTGAATGACTCGGAAGATGTGGAGCTAGAAAATCCGGTGCAATTAGAGAGCCGCAATCATTGTTTAGTCACATTGGACACGCAGTCATTCTTCCGCAATCGCAAAATAGCCCAATTTCTTGGAGTGCATAGGTGTATGTAATAGAGTAGCATGGCATAATATAAACCAAACTCATTTTCCATTTAGAAATGTGGTATCATTTTCCATTTAGAAATGTGGTTACAAGTGATCAACTTCAGACCACAATAAAATGATATTTTAGGATATTTTAGAAGTTTTGAAGTGGAATATAAACTAAGCTTGGAAAGCATTACAATACTTAGTTTTGCTAATAAGCAAAAAGAAAATAATTTTCAATGTCAAAATCAAGCTTTTTGAGCAATAAGCCAAAAGTTATTATATTCACTATGTGTACATGGTTGATCCATTTTCTTAAAGCAATGATGCATGTTTAATTAGGAAAGAATTAACACATTACGTGAGATTTGGAGCCTTTGGAAGATCGCGAATTATCATGCAATGATAACCAGTGAACTTGACTACTATAGTGACACCACAACAATCCTACGTGGCCAAGAGGTTGCAACCTCATTTTTCAAAAAAAAATTGTACATTTCATTTTTTTTAAATTAAAAATAAATTTGATAGCCAACCATTCCTTCATTGCAAGGGGAACAGTGAAGGGAACATGCCTGAAACGGTCTTTCGGAGGCCCTAAATCTCACCTAATGTGACTTGAACTCCATTATTTGAATATGCCACTAACAAGGTTGTACATAGAAAAGGAAAAAGAAATTGGATTTTTCAATATGACAAGAATTTTTTTATAGACATTTTTTTACTTCACTTTTAGGGGTTAAAAACTTACTTAGTTGTGAAGGGATTGATAGGAATGGGGAGATGTGTTGTTGATTAGGGCCCCCTTTGCTAGTGGTGCACCGTTCATTTAGACTCCTTTCTACTTGCCAAACCAAAACATTAAAAAAATCAATATGGAAGGAGCCAATGATACCACAAAATTCACAAGGCAAGCACAAGGGATGTTGTTTTAAGAACACTTTTTGTAGAAAACACCAAAACCTCAACACCCAATGTAGCAAATGTTCAATACACACAATTATTGGTAAAGTAAAGTCACCAAACTCAAAACTAAGTTGGTATCCTAAATCATGCCCTAAAAATTCAAAGAATTAATTGATGTTTGTTGCACAATGTCAACATGAAGATATGAATATTAGGACACAAAATTCAAGTCAATTCAACTTTGACCTTTTATTTCAAATGGTGCTCTTGAACTTCACCAAATTTAATTACAATTTATCTTCATGTGATTAAAAAATGAAAAAGTTCCTCTACAAACAAAAAATGATTGTTAGTGAAATTTACAAACAATTTTTAGAAATACTATCTTTAGTTATTAGTGTAACAAAACCCTTCTTGCTACAAGCCCCTCGAGACATTAGATGTGTTTTCGGGCCTTCGAAAGACCATGAGTTCCCTAGAGTTCTTAGATTGTGGGAACTTCACTGCAACAATAAACTGGCACAATTTGATGTGGCTGAGAGATTGCCACATTGGATAATATTTTTATTTTTTATTTTTAAATATATTATTATTATTTAATTAATAATTAAATTGCACTATTGTGGTTCCTAGCATAGAGAACACCCCTAAAACAATCTCTTGGAGGCCCGGAATGTCATTAATAATGAGAGAATGAGAAAGAAAACACAATAGAACCTTAATTTGTGCAATAGAACTTTGTAGCAGCACTAAACTATATCAAGTTAAGATGTGGCCAATGTTTGTACATATATTCTATACTAATTAAAGTCATGATTTGGATTTACATGCTTGTACAATTGTATATCTACCTTGTGTATGTATGTTGTCATGAAAAATAAATTGATGGAAAATATAAAAGAAATGTAATTATAAAAAAAGAATTGATTCTTAGCAACTTCCAAGGCAAGAAGAAGATAAAGACAAGACACACGATTGGGTTTTGTCACAAGAGATGCAATAAGAATCGCTTGGTCATCAACTCCAAGCTCGTTCGATTCCTCCAAAAATTGCTCACTTTGCCCATTGTACACATTGGCATACAATGAAGTCTCCAATCCATACAAATCCATTCCGCAAGCTTATATACAAACACCTGCGGAGTGCCATGATTCAAGTCCTCAAACAAACAAAGAGTGAATATGACAAACCCGAGGACAAACCAAAGAGACAATGCACAATGAGCATGGATCAAGATAAAAATGACTCCTGGAGGTCTAGAAATTAGTATAGCTTAAGTGAGATGAGATCTCAACCAAACAAGAGTGATCTGCACAATGAAATGAAACCCAAAATCCTATGAATGGAACTCTAAATTTGGAGATCGCAAACTCAGAGGATTTCAAACATGCGACCAATTGCACAACTCAGCACTAAACTCTAAATGCTTGCTCCTAAACTCTAAACACACATTATTTCTTTCTTCTACATGGAGTCCATTTCCTTCTTTATGGAGTCCATTTTCTTCAACATGGAGTCAATCATTTGGACCGCGTGCTTGACCTCTGCCCTGATCTCCTTCGTTTCGGCCGTGCACTCCTTTATTTCGGCAATGAGTTCAATCTGGTCCTGCTTGATATCCTTCCCCAGCGCATCAAGCTTGTCGGATACAGCCTCCATGTGGCTATGCGTGAGGAGCCCATTGACGCCAACTATAATTGCTACTGCAGCAGTGGCAGATATGAATTTGAAAGACATTTGAAGGTCTCGTATTTCTGAAAATAAAATAATAAAATAAAAAAAATAAAAAACCTCCAAATCTACAAGCACAGCAACAACATCGAATGCAATTCCCAAGCCCTAACACGCCCAGGACCTCCAAAGTAACTGTCCACAGAGGGTGGTGGCAGCAAACACTACACTGGCCCCTCCACCACAACCTCCGGACGCCACCAAACGTCCTGCAATCGTACCCCGGGAAAAAGCTAGAGCGAATATTCGAAATCAAACAAAAAAGAACAATATTTGTCAACATTACCACATTACTACTAACGTTGCAGATATAACCCTTCGTAACATGTGTGATCGCCCAATACATTGAAATTCAAAGACCCTCTACTCTACCACACCACAAGAATAACGCAAATCTCTAATATGATTCACGAAACGATCTGTAACAATTCATTCCGCCACAAAGCCAAGGAACAAATGATTTTCTGAAAACACGAACCTTCAGCTCTCGCAGCAGCCCACGTCCTCTGCGCTAAAACCGCAACAGACCACCTCCGGCAACAACGCAAGTCCTCCGCGCAGCTCCCGCAGCAGCCTCTGCGCGACCCACGTCTTCCAAGCACGGAACCTCCCGGAGTCCTCCGAACACGGAACCTCACCGAACCCCACCGAACACAGAACCTCACCTAAACCGACAGTGCGCTCGATTCAAGCAAGGAATCACACTCAAGCTTGCTGCAAGGAACCACACTCAACCAACAGTAACAGCGGAGAAAACAAAACGGAATCAACCAGCAGCGGAGGAGCCCGCTAAGGTCTGAGGGAGCGGAGCGCGCTAAGGTCTGAGGCAACCGATTTGGACATGTTATCGAAGAACTTCTGACCATGTTGTCAATTCAGGGTTTCTGTTTTGAGGCAAAATTTTGCTCAACCCACCAAAAATTGACCTCTGACGACAGTTCCCTCCATAAAGTAGCCTATACAGCAAGGCCAGCAAGCAGACACACAGCCAAAAACAACAACTAGGTTGCCATTTCTCAAGTTCCAAGTCAAAGTCATGAGTTGGGGAATGGACCAAGTAAGGTAACCACACCTAAAATCGCACAAATAAGCAATCCAGCATGGTTCCCATTATTATTTTGGAATTCTTTTTGTGGGGTCATGTTGTTAGTGAAAAGGGGATTCTAGATTCTCTTGGAATACACTTTTTGGACACCGTATGAATAAATTACAAATTTTCAAAGTGCTGAAAATAGGTGATTCTAAAAGCAATCATAGAGTCTCATGAATAGTGGGAGTACATGTTAGGCAAGAATCTCTAATGGGCAATTTTAGGAAGCACGCAATTTTAGGTGTAGTCACCATAAGTGTAAAACAAGAGATTATAAAACAAGAGATTGACATCTTTGGAAATATGGAAAGTGGGAATCAGTAGGCATAGCTAGGTGGTGCTAAACTACTAACTGTTAAAAGGACAAAGACTATGACCATAGTTTGAAACCTAGAAATCCTTCACTTTGTATGTTCTATTTTGTCACTAAGGTAGGAGGTCTATAAAGTGCTTGGGCTCTAAAAGGGACCACCTCCTCCAATGTACACTATTTGTACATGATGCTTTTTCATTGAACTAGTAGTGTATAAGTAGTGTACATTTAAAGAGGTGGACGCCCTTTTTGTGACCCCTGCCAAAAAATTCCATTTGTCTTTGAAGAAAAATTTACTAAAAAATATTATGAATAGTTTAACCTCCCCAAATTAAGTTTCAAGTTTTAAATGTAAGAATGAATTGATTTTTGAAAAAAATCAAGAACCTTCAAAAGTTGAAAAGTCCTCATACTTTCTTCACTCTTGAAGAAAGAGTGAAGAAAATTCATACTTAAAGTTTAAAACATTTTAAAATTTTACCATAGGTATATGCAATAGAGTAGCGTGGCATAATATAAACCAAACTTCCATATCATTTTCCATTTAGAAATGTGGTTACAAGTGATCAACTTCAGACCATGATAAAATGATATTTTAGAATAGTTTTGAAGTGGAGTATAAACTAAGCTTGGAAAGCATCACAATACTTAGTTTTGCTAATAAGCAAAAAGAAAATAATTTTCAATGTCAAAATCAAGCTTTTTGAGCAATAAGCCAAAAATTATTATATTCACTATGTATACATGGTTGATCCATTTTCTTAAAGCAATAATGCATGTTTAATTAGGAAAGAAATAACACATTAGGTGAGATTTGGAGCTAGCCTTTGGAAGACTGCAAATTATCATGCAATGATAACCAGTGAACTTGACTACTATAGTGACACCACAACAATCCTACGTGGCCAAGAGGTTGCAACCTCATTTCTCAAAAGAAAATTGTGCATTAAAATTTTTTTAATTAAAAATAAATAAATCTAATAGCCAGCCATTCCATCACTGCATAGGGAACAATGAAGGGAACAAGCCTGAAACGGTCTTTCGGAGGCCCTAAATCTCACCTAATGTGACTTGAACTCCATTATTTGAATATGCCACTAACAAGGTTGTACAGTACATAGAAAAAGAAATTGGATTTTTCAATATGACAAGAATTCTTTTATAGACATTTTTTTACTTCACTTTTAAGGGTTTAAAACCTTACTCAGCTGTAAAGGAGATTGATAGGAATGGGTGGATGTGTTGTTGATTAGGGCCCCCTTTGCTAGTGGTGCACCGTTCATTTAGACTCCTTTCTACTTGCCAAACCAAAACATTAAAAAAATCAATATGGAAGGAGCCAATGATACCACAAAATTCACAAGGCAAGCACAAGGGATGTTGTTTTAAGAACACTTTTTGTAGAAAACACCAAAACCTCAACACCCAATGTAGCAAATGTTCAATACACACAATTATTGGTAAGGTAAAGTCACCAAATTCAAAACTAAGTTGGTATCCTAAATCATGCCCTAAAAATTCAAAGAATTAACTGATTTTTATTGCACAATGTCAACATGAAGATATGAATATTAGGACACAAAATTCAAGTCAATTCAACTTTGACCTTTTATTTCAAATGGTGCTCTTGAACTTCACCAAATTTAATTACAATTTATCTTCATGTGATTAAAAATGAGAAAGTTCCTCTACAAACAAAAAATGATTGTTAGTGAAATTTACAAACAATTTTTAGAAATACTATCTTTAGTTATTAGTGTAACAAAATCCTTCTTGCTACAAGCCCCTCGAGACATTAGATGTGTTTTCGGGCCTTCGAAAGACCATGAGTTCCCTAGAGTTCTTAGATTGTGGGAACTTCACTGCAAGAGTAGACTGGCACAATTCGACGTGGCTGAGAGATTGCCACATTGGATAATATTGATTTCTTTAATTTTTAAATATATTATTATTATTTAATTAATAATAAAATTGCACTATTGTGGTTCCCAACATGGGGAACACCCCTAAAATAATCTCTCAGAGGCCTGAAATGTCATCAATAATGAGAGAATGAGAAAAAAAACACAATAGAACCTTAATTTGTGCAATAGAACTTTGTATCAACACTAAATTGTATCAAGTTAAGATGTGGCCAATGTTTGTACATATATTCTATACTAATTAAAGTCATGATTTGGATTTATATGCTTGTACAATTGTATGTCTACCTTGTGTATGTATGTTGTCATGAAAAATAAATTGATGGAAAATATAAAAGAAATGTAATTATAAAAAAAGAATTGATTCTTAGCAACTTCCAAGGCAAGAAGATCAAGACAAAACACACAATTGGTTTTTGTCACAAGAGATGGTCACAAAAAAGAAGCTGCACTATATATATATATATATATATATATATATATATATATCTCAAACTATACCACTTTTTAGTACTATGTGGTATTTCAAAATACAATAGAACTTCTCTAAAGTAATAGTCCTGAGACCAAGTTCAAATACCCATGCTCAAGAATCTCAAAGAACTTCTCTAATGTGTATATCAAGGATTGGACTTAATGTAGGACCGAACAATCAATCCTCCATCACTTTAGAGAGGTCATTGCTTTAGAGAAGTTCTACTATAGAATAATGTTATTTTTCAAAAGATGCAACTATAACTTCACTTCACATCTTCAAGTCATTGGACTCATACCTTATCCTAAATCACTTATAAGTAGGTGTCAATTGTTTCTCATCCCATAACCCAAAATTGCTTGTAAGTGGATGTTCTCTACATTTTTCTTTATAGATTAACACATATAAAACCACCACGACCTCCAAAAATCATTGAAAACCCTATAAGACAACTAGGCAGGTATACAGCATGCCATCTTCTCAGATGTGTAGTTAGTTCTGCACGGTTAAATGACTAAAATATTTAAAATATGAAAAGCAGTACATGTAATTCAAACAATTGCTCAAGAATGTGGTCATTTTCTGCAACAGTACTCATGGGGTTCTAAAGGTTTAAACAGGCTGGAAGCTTAAACTTGAGACACTTTGAGATACTGGATAGTTATGCAAAGGGACAACATAAAAGTATATGTGACGTGCAGCTGAGACTAAAACCAATAAAACCAATGAACTCCACATTTCAGGGAGTAAAACTATGTTAGAATTTGTCAGCATACATTCGGGTCTTGAGTCCAGTTCAGACTCACGAAGCCTGCTGAAAGATGTGAAATAAAGTCCTTCAATGACTAACAGTGCTTCCCTTTGGAAAACTAGCCAATGCCTGCATCTCTCTGAAAGACACCGGTGTCATTCAACCCACCTCAATGGAGCCCCTTTTTCTCATGTGCCCACAGCTTCGCTTGCCCGAAAGGCAACCAGGAAGGAAAAGGAAAAGATGTAGGAGCAAATTCTACAACTAAATCTATATCATTCGTGATATCTCTATCCTAATTATACAACACTTTCAGAAAGGAGAAAGGACGTCACACCTCTGAAAATCAGGACACAAAATGATGATCCTTTAATACACCAAATGAAGGCGTCTCAACTCTGATTGAAAGGTACCACTGGCATTCAATGTGCGTTGGGCAAGATTGCGAATATCCTCTCTTGAGCACTCTCGCGAGATGCGAACCAATTCCCAAAGAGCACCACCCGCCACTAGATCTTTTGCATTCACTTCTGCAAATACGTCATACAAAGAGGTGCACCAGTCATTCCATGAAACAATGCAATAAAACTACTAGCATGTCCTGCTCCAATGCATTCTTAAGAACACTGCAAACCTACTAATTTTCTGGCAATTCAAAAAACCTGGACATGAGAAATCATGCAACCGCAATTAGCAATGTGAGGAAGGGCAGTTACCATGCTGTGCTAAATGACATAGGGCTAGCTCAATATGGCGCCGGATGGGTGAGGCATCATTGTTGGCATTCGCAACAATCCATGGCAGAGCCCCATCATCTATGAGTAAAGACCTTCCAGTCTTGTACCCTGCAACTACAACATGCTAGTTGTAATTTCAAGGATTGATCAAGGATTTTCCACATGTAGCTATGCTCGGAAAAGATATTACGCATGCGTCAAATTTCTCACTGATTCATACATAAGCTACATACAGAGAGCTCTCCAAGTACTATTATCTGTATTAAATCACAAGCGATTCAAACAAGTAAATAATCTACAACAGAGTGGCAAACGGTGACAGGAGAACAAAGAAACTACTCCACGCATATCGCCAATATAATGTTATTACCTTGAGCAGCACCTCTGGATTCACATTTTGCAAAGTTTGCAATTCCTCGAGCAACTTGAGCCAGCACATCTGGATGTCTTGATCGCACCATTCCAAGAAGTGCTCGTATACCACCTTCCTCCCTCAACTTAATTTGTAGCTTATCTGTCCAGAAATAGACCAAATGTTTCGTTAGAGTAAGAAACCCTGCGAAAAGGTATCAAGAAATATAGCCACTATGTTACTCACAAGTACTCAAGATGTATCTCCCGCAACTGATACATGGGGAGAGGCATCCGCAATAGAATGAGCAAACAAACTATAATGACCAGATCTACAGTCTAAGGAATTTCCAAAAAGAGCCATTCACTTAAATTTAAGAATGACACTTGCTAAATATGAACTTGACCCCCAAAGCAATTTCTTTGTTGAATAGAGTGATTCAGGGTTGAAGTACCATTTCCACATAAATTCGCTATGGCTCCCGCAACCATCCTTAGAGTCTGAGGGTCCTCTGCATCATCTGCAGTCCGGGCCAAAAGACCTATTCCGCCTTGTGCCATGATGAGCTCTTGATTTGTCTCTGCTCCCAACAGAATATATAAATGTAAGTAATGGACAGAATGAACAATGACTCGTGGCATGCTGACTCTGAGTACAGGAAACTAGGTTGGTCCATGCTCTATGCTTGTATCCTCGCCTTCTGAAACTAATAACATGTGCAGTGAGTCAACCTACTTATCCTATTTGGTATAGTGGTTTTCCGCAACACCATTGGCAAATTACAAACCGAAATATAAAAACCTCGGTGCGCATCCAAACCAGACATAGAAGGAAACCAGTAACTTTGCAAAAATCTGATGAGCTAAGAAAAGAGAATATCTCAAAAGATTCTTTCATTGGATTCATGAAGTAATTAATGTAAACTTATTAGTTGCTGACGTGACATCAAGTTAATGCCAATGACACTAACATTAATTTAGCACCACTTGCATTACACTAACATGAACTTAACATGAACACTATAAATCTCATGTCTATTAACTTAACAATAATAACTTTGTGAATCTAATGGAGGTAGTCATGGGGGGTAGAAAACGAAAAGAGGTGTCACCATTCATAGCAAGGTTAGCCACAGCCCCAGCTGCAACTCGCCGAATGGTTTCATCTTCAGAACTTTGCAACAGACTGAGAAGAGAACCCAGACCTCCTGCCTCCACAATCTTTTCCTGATTTGCTTCTGAGGAATACACAATGAGTATAAATACAGGTGCTCACAGACACACTAACAGTAACTCCGCAACTTTAACAAAATTAAGGCGTTCCAGAAAAGAAACCAGAAAAGAAATGTGTTCTTGGAATAGGTCTTCAACAGTAGGTCTTCAACAGAAGATACCTAGCAATGAATTTTTTTTTGCTTTTTGACGTGTCAAGGAGATAATCAAACAAACCTTGTGCATGCTATTTCGTAATCATACCTTCAGCAGCAAGATTTGCAACAACCTTCACGGCATGTACCCGCACATCCACATCCTCTGACTCCAAAAGAGAGAGTATCTTGTGCAATCCCACTGAGACAAGAAGGTTTCACAGATTATCAGTGCCTCATGATGAGAATCTCTAATTGATTCGTTAGCTTCAAAGCAAGAAACCCAAATAACACGGTCATTTGATGACGTATTACGTACGCTACACATGTAAACAAGCGTGCATTAGGCTGGAACTAAGAGATATACAGAGAAAAAAGCTTGTTGTTACCTTGCTCAAAAAGTTTGGCAATAGTTGCACGCTGTCCATTGATAGTGTCACGCATGTGATTAGGCTTGGAGGCACTCACTCGGGGACTTTCAGAGCCCACTGAGCTGCGTTCTGAGCCTCCTCTATCAGAGACTCTCCTGGTATGCTGCATAACCGCATACAAGGACAACATAGGAGATAGGTTAAATGTAATCTCAGAGGAACATTGTATTGCATGTGCTATGGTATCCACCCTGAATCAGAACTATTTCCAACAAATCCGCATTCTCAGCGACACATATATATCCCAGGTCCCAAGATGCTAATAGAACCAACGCAAATTAGAAATGACATATAAAAGGAGTATCTTTGTTTATGTGTCGACAAAAAAAAATATCAAAATTTAAAAATCAACTTATTGAATTCAGAAATTTACAATAATGCAGAAAGTCTTTAACCCAATCAGGACGCTGAGGCCGAAAAGTGTTTATTGGATGAATGTAGAAATGAAGTATACTAACTACCTTGGTGATAGGTCTCGTCCTCTCAGGGTTAAACAATTTTCCACACATTTCATGGACAAACTAAAGGATTACTAAAAGGAGAAGTCATTTCCAATAGTTTAGGTTTTCTCAGATTCAAAGTTTTGAAACTTTCGGCATTATTTTAGTAGTCTGATGGTATTTGACATTGATAGAAAATAAGAACGCCATACCTCCTCTCCATCTTCCCCGAGCAGACCCATTTGCTCCCTCAAGGCTTGATTTTCAGCCTCGAGTCTCTCTCTCTCCTTGAGCTCATCTTCTAGCCGTTGCCTTACTGTGAGAAGTTCATCGCTTTGTTTCTGGAGGTTTCCATTTAGATTTTTTCTTGAGGCTGATGACTTGAAAGCACGTAACTCCTGTTCCAGTTGTTCCCTCCTCTGGGTCTCCTTCTTAAGAGACAATCTGAAGTCCAGCACTTCGCCACTGTGCTCAACTGACTGTATACCACAGAAATCCAATAATATAAGCACAGAGGGAACACCACATAAGCACAGACGGAGATCGTTCACTAAGTAGTGCAGTATTGGAGAGATCTTTTTCCCTCATTGCTCAGAATTCGGAATTCTAAGGACAATCATAATCATCTTTTTAAAGCCCAACTATGACCCTGGTCTACAACATGCATATCCACCCTAGGATTGGTTCATGGGATCCTTCATGAATGCTTTACTGTCAATCTTTCAGTACGATTGGGCCCCAAGCATCTCAGAGAAGCATATTTGCCTTTCTCCACACCTAGGGAAGAGAGGAAATGACCCTAGTAAATAATGTAAAGTGAAGTGAAAAGAAATACAAAATGCTCACACAACACACAACTGACAGTTGCAATGGTTTCATAAAAATCTCTTTAGAAAAATGTGCGGTATTTTCCACCTCTTGGCGTTGGTGCTGGGATTGAACACCGTCAAGAAGCTCCTTCTCTAGCCTTTCACATAAAGCTAGCTCTTGTTGTTGATTAGCCAACTCGTTCTCCAACCTTTCGCGGTGAGCTCGCTCTTGCATTTGGAGAGCAACAGCCTCCGCAAGTTCTTGTTGGTGCCTCTGCAGGAGCTCTGCAACCTCTTTCTGGTGCTTTTCCGCTGACTCTGCCAACTCTTTCAGGAGCTTCGTAACGTCCGCATGGGAATATTTCTGCCAACACAAACACAATCTTTTTCAATACTACCATCCTCTAGGTCTCCTAAAGTAGTGGTGTTCATACCCGGAGACGTGCTATAAAACAAGGCGCAACCTCAGTACATGTTGAACACTGACTAGCAGATTTTACGCTTTATTTTAACTATTGTAAGAATATATAACAGCAAATGTATTTTATGGAGAGTGTAAGTCACCACCCAACCAGAAAAGAGATACTCAATCATTTGCACAAGTATCTCTCCTTCACCCACCGAACTTCTAATACTGTATACTAAACGTGCCTTCCTACATACCAAGAATATGCAGAGAATAACTAGGATATTTCGCAAATACTACTGGATTAGCCCTCCTTATGGTCTTATGGCTACATGAGTCCCATGGTGCTCTAGCTATTGACTCTTGGCTAATTAAATAATCATGGAATAACTTAATTCCAACACTCCCCCTTAGCTAGCACTAATAGTACATACCACCTAATGTGCACCAAGTTATTAACTCACTTATTTCAAAAGAGTTTCTTCAGGCTAGTAACTTTCTCCTTTCTCAGTAACTTCCCCTTTATTGAAGTATTTCCTTGCAAAATTCATATTTACTTCTGGTATACTTTTAGTGAACGTGTCACAATCAAATCATAGAATTTGTTCCTTCGATCAACTCTTAAGTTGAGGGAAAAAACTTTATACCAAATCCGAGTCTAATATCTATCAATCACTGAGATAAAGATTCAACCTTACTGCCCCAGAACCCTTGCTTTCCTTGCAGAGATAAAAACCACGAAGCTCAAAATACAGAATACTACCTCTTTCTCTGCTTGGTGCTCTAGAGAAAGCGCTTGAAACTCCTCCTGAAGTTTCTCCCTCCGAGCGCACTCGGCCTCCAGTTTTTGTTTCATATCCACAACATCTTTCCGACTATTCGACTTTTCCGCTGCCGTTGACTACACACCACTTCAACCCTCAGTGCTTGATTGCAACAAACCAAAACCAGAACTCCAGACCAATGTAAATAAAACCAGAACCTCAACAACAGTATTGGAATGAAAGACTTGCCGAACCAAACTTGACTGATGTGGCCAAGTTCTGGCTGCGTACGAATCAACCTCGCTAGTCCTACCGAGCTGCCAAATTGACCCTCACTGGCCATGAAATAATGGATACCAGAGACAAGGATAGCATAACAAACCTCCAAGGCATGCGCGAGCTTGCTCTCGGCCTCGTAAACATCTTGGCGAGCATCATCAAGTTGCCTGGCACATTCGTCCTCAGTGTCTTCTCTAATTTTGACTAGTCTCTCATTCTCTGCAATCATCCTGTCTAACTCTGTCTCCAGCCTTCGACAGAGGCTTTTATAGTCAAACTCCTCTTTCAATTTCACCATATTTTCAACTTTCATGGCCTGCATGCAAGGAAAGACGAGTCAGATAAGTCAAATTGTAGCCAAAATGAACCCAATGCATGCGTCTCCATCAGAATTCCATGACTATTGCACCAAGACAACCTCCAACCACTGATTATTTAAGAAACTACATGTTTCACAATGCAATCTGCAGTTGGTGACACGTTCACACACAGGTGACTCTTCTTTTACCTGACACAATGTATCTTTCAACAGAACAGCAAACCAAAACCGATACCTCATAATGCATCATGTCTCCAGATCTCAAAGGATGAAGGGACTCACACGCTGGCCAAACAAGATTGTGCTGGAAGTTTCTCCTCTATGCCGAGGTGATGGTCCGATTGTCACAATCAACGAAGTTCTTGCAGTACCTGCCCCCCCCAAATATCACCATGTAACTTAAAAACTCTTTTCAAACTCCTTATCTTGAAAACTTCTTTTTCATGCTCACACCAATCCACAACGCAGATACATTTCACCTACTTCAAAGCACCGAGACTGGTAACGTCAATACAATCTACTACAAAGCAGGCTGAAGCACATAATGCTGGCAAGTGCAGTCAAATTCCAGCACCACTGCCAAGCGCTGCCTTCTCCAAGACCCAAGACCCCGCACCCCCGAAACAAAAGGTAAGCTAATATACCTCCAAACGAGTCTCGAAGCAGCCTTGTTAACTTTGAGTCGCGTATTGGAACATGGGAACTATTCTCAGCAAGAGCATTAATACACTTCCCCAACGCTGTCAAAGATAGGTTGATTGATTTTGCTTCTTCTAAGGTGTGGCCCTCGCTTCCTACTCCGAGCAACAGTGTGAATTGAGATGACTAGGAATCAGAAAGCCAGGATCACAAAACCACTACGTTATACTCCAATAAATCTTTTCATAAAAAGAATAGAGATGTTTTAGAAATGCAATGTACCGGATTTGTCCACTCGCTCTGATCCGGCAAGATCAACTATAAGAAGTTTACTTCTCCGAATAGTTGGAGCTCGAAGTCCCTTCGTCATCAGGGGGCTGCTATTTCCATTCTCATTTGTACTAACGTCTCCAGCTTTAGATTTGACAGTTTTCTTTACTTGCACCTGCACAAAGAAGCATGTCAAGGAAAGCGGAAACATTAACTTCTCCCTGGAGATAAGATTCAGCACTGAAACCTTGATTCACCTCAAACCACAACATTCCAGCAGATCAGAACTGGTTGCGACATTCAAGAAACAAGAATCACTAACAAAGCAGAATCAGGGTGGGGTTCTTTGCTCACCAGTAAAAGGGCATGACTACGTGATGATTCCGTGTTAAGCTTAGTATTAGCAGCAAATCGGTTTGCCTCTCCAACATCCAGCAACCGTACAAAGCTGGTCTGATCCTGTAGTTGAACCTGAGTAGCACCAGGAACTGATACATCACCGGTCTTTGGGTCCTCTTGAATAGTTATGTTGTCCCTCTCTGGAGCTAACAGATCTTGCACCGACTCCATGTACAGCTACATGAAGCAAATAAACATCCATGTAAGAAACTGGTAATTACACATATGTCTATGGGTTCAACTATCGTTATTGAAAATATACTACTGAATAAGACGCATCATACTTCTCCAATTCAATGAAGTATAAAGCTAGTATTGATCGATGGAGAACAGACTCCAGACCATTACACACAAACCAACCAAAGCATCTATGAAAAGGATAACCTCAAAAACCCTAAGCAGGTAAAGCACCAAAATGAGAGTGTAGCAGTGACAACAACAGCATCCTTCAAACTTAAAAGTAAGGAACACAACTGATACCTGCAAATATGAGACTGTGACAGTGTCTTCGCCTGGAATCACATTGGCCAGGATGTCCTCCATAGCACGAACCATGATACCTCGATCCGCGCAATCTTCCTCCCCTAATCTCCCCAATGTGAAAGTCTTCCCGGTACCAGTCTGTCCATACGCCATGACGGTTCCATTGTAACCTTCAAGAACGCTCTGGAACAAACAGGCATACAAATAAATTAACAATTTACATGAACCTACATGTCACAGTTTTGCCATGAACCTTGTGTTGTTGCAGCTAACAAAAATCAAAGTACGCATTCTTCGGTAAACAAACAAGCAGTATAATTCCCCTACTACAAGAGCAAATTAGGGCATATCCGTTTATAGAAATTTGAGAGAGCCAGAAAAGAAATACAAAATAGGGTAGCCTTCTTCTTTGATCACGCTAGTGGAGATTGTGCCTACCTCAACGACCGGCTTGGCCACCACCTCATAGACACGTTTCTGTGAAGAGGTCTCCGTAAGGACTTCATCGAACTGATAGGTCTCGCAGTCCCAATTGTTCTTTCGTAGCTTCAATCTCTTAAGCTGAAATAAGCCAAAAGAGACATGATTAACTCCTAGCAGCATTATTGTATCACAGTAACGCCACAGGAATAAGTTCTACTCTTGGCAAGAAAGGACCGGCAATAGTAAACCCAAAACTAACCTCTGGTTGCAACTCAACACAATCCGCAAAATCAACATCTGCTTGCAGCTCCTCCGCATTCCGAGGTCGTAACCGAACCGCAACCCGAACCCGATTGGGAACTGTGAGCCACACGACCGAAGAAACCAAACACTCAGATAACAATCTCTTAGGTTATACCACTTAACTTATTTCTTTTACGATGGTGCCCAGATTGCCCACAATTTCAGTCTCCTCTTACAAATGTGTATTAAAAATAGACTTCCAGATGACCTAGGGTTGGCACACTCAGGCAGTTAACCAAAGTAGCATACCCCAACCTTCTTTGTCATGCTTTTCCACAGCAATCAAAAAGGGATTAATGACCTCAGATACGACATAAAGTACAGTGCCTCGTGCACCGGAATATAATTACATTGCAATCCTCTTTCTTCATATAGCAAGAGATTGGGCAATGCAGGTCATTAAGTACAATGCTTAGGGGACAAAGTGAGTTTGCAGTTTCAAAAGGAGTATTGATGAAGAATATGAACCCGGGTAAATAATTCAAATTTTGAGCGCCATATTTTTGAAGTGCGAGTGGATGTTCTGTTACCTCCGAGACCACCATTCGTTGAGCCACTGGGGGACCGCCGGTGGTGGTTGCTGGAAGGCGAAGGCGACGCGGATTTCGGGCGCACAGGAGGCGAAGCTGTTGTTGTCGAAGATGTGGGCGACGCAGAACCAGGCTTGGTACGCGGGGCCAACGCCGGAACCCCGTTCTTATGGCCTGATGCGAATGCCATTATTGCTTTCGATTGCACTTCAGATACACACTCAAATCGTCTCCCTCATTGCATTGCCTTACAGATCCGAGAATGCCGCTAACCCTAGATTATCCCACTCCCAAGTGCGTGGGGTTTCTTTCCCCCCCCTCCTCTCGCAATGCCTCCCCAAAAAGGTCTCTCCCAACAAATCCAGTGCACCAAAATCAACGAAAACTGGCATCCAAATCATACACTCCCCTCAAAAACACATCAATCTGGTAGACCTCCGTACAAGGACTGTGACCCCTCTGACTGTAACCCCTCTGACAGTGACCCCTCTTGCTACTCATCTCTGCATCCGTTGAAACATTCTCTGGAAAAAACGAAAAAACTCCGGCCAGCGAGTCCAATCGAATGATTCAAGTCGCGTGAAGCGCCCGCCTGCTGCACAGAATCCCAAACAAACAAGGGCTCCTTCCAGTAACTTATTACAGTAATGGTCTTCTTCCCAGGGCTGCTGGCTGTTGTGGCGGGATTTTGATCATGAACTGCCTGCTACGTTGTGTCGCTGGCTACGTATGTCTCCCTTGGATATGAAAGACCGAGTCAAAAGTGCTGAAAGAAGCGAAATCGTGGACAACCGAATTGGGGGTAATGTAACACGTAGTACTTCTTCACAAGGCATTGCCCGTGAGTCCAGGCAGCAAGCAGGGAGGCCCCAATCGGCTTCCCCCCACCACCACACACAACTCACACCAGGCGGAGCGCATCGCCAGCGGACTACGGGAGCAAGCAGCCCGGGGCGAGCCCAGAAAGGCGGGCATGGGAAAGATGAGAGCGACTGGGAAAGAAATGTCGGCCGGGCAGACAGGGCGGGCAGAGGGCAGAGAGCACGGGACTGACTGGAGTGTTGTTTTTCTTTTTGCCCTTTTGTGGTTTGTCGTGTGACGGGATGTCTGACATACGTACTGTACCTAACTTTCCTGCCTCCCATGTACTTTTTCAGAACCCGTTAAGAGCATCATCAATCCAACGTCTATTCCAAAAGGAAGAGCCAACCCACCAGCCCCTTTGTGTTTTTTTGGTTTTTTTGGTGGTAGGACAAGTGGCAACAAATGGTTTCATTGTGTTGACAAATAGGTCCCATTTCTGTTTTCATGGACAAAAGTGTTTGGTGCTTGTCGTGGCTTCATTAACCCCTTAACGCCTCGATCCTTTTTCTAATTTTGACACATTTTTGCTTATATCTTTCTACAAAAATATCATTTACCGCAATTTCATGAAATTGATCATTGAGGAAGGTTGTCTTTTCAAGATTCAAGTGTTACATTGGATGAATGAAAAAATTATTTGGACAAAACAATGTCTTGAAGCCCTTTGTTCATTGTCCACTTTTTGGACATCGACGCAGTTAGGGGTTAAAGAACAAAAAGGGGTTAGTGGCTACCTTGCTTAAAGTTCCATGGATAATTTAGGTGTAGATAAATTTTGCATTGTGACAAAATGTGGCAACCTTGGCGAGGCTTGGAGCGTTTTGGGTGCAGAACTACCTTTGAAGTCAATGCTAGTTGGACAAGATGTTCTTCTAATTCATTGCAAATGTAGCTTCCACCACTAAAATGATGTAAGAATTTTGGTGACAAGAAATCATACAAGTAGTAAGCATATAAGTAAACCAACAATGAGCAAGGTCAACATACATTTCATGAGCATCTTAATGGACTCAAATAGGCCATGTTGGAAACTTATCTATTTTAGAGAAAAATCTTCACATCAAGCAGGGGGTGAAGAAGTAGTCAACTTGTGGTACATCTAAGTCAACAACTAGCCCATATTAGTGATCTATGCCTTCAACCCATTGTTCATAAGTGTCATCATACGTGACCTTATATTTTTTAAGTATAAATTGGAATACAAGCATAGAATTTTGACTAAGCTAAATGTAGTTCATAGAAAACTAACTACCTCTTTAAGAGACCCCCTACATTATTACTTATTTATAGAACAACTCTAAGAAACAAAGGCTCATGATCTAGTAGATACTAAACCAATTGGAGACATCATCCAATCGCCTACTATACCAACAACAATGTAGTTTTTTTATAAACTTTATTGGATCTCCTAGCAAGTGGTGTAAACATGAATTCACTCAATGCTGATGGTCACTCATCTTTGAATGGAAATGGGATTGTCACAAATAGTGGCTTACAACCTCTTACTTTAAAAGTGCATTTAACCCCTAGAGGACCAGACTGTGTTTTTTGGCTGTATAGAAAATTTGGGCAGGTACCTACGAGCGGAGATTTTCATATTTGGAGCTGAAATTTTAATAGAATGTGGGGGCAAGGAAGATCTTTCATATGCACCAAATTTCATGACATTTGGAAATACGAGTCAAAAGTTATGGCCTAATATGTTACTTTTTTTTGTAACTGGGCAGTTCGGCAGATCAGAAAAAATCACTTTTTTCATAAACAAAAATTTGGAACTGATTTTCTAGAGTTTTATATACATGAAAAGCTTTGAATCATTCCATTTTGATAAATGAGTCAAAAGTTATGAGGATTTTTTGTTTGCGGGCAGTTCTGGATTTCCTACTCTAAAATAAACTTTGAAATCCTTTATCTTACCCAATTTTCAATATTTTTGGACAAAAATAAAATTGTAGGATGTAGATACATTATTACAACATTTAGACCATTGGGATTGGAAATTTTCAATTCCATATTCAAATTGTAAATAATTTAGTATTTTTAATCATTCTCTACTACTACCTACTTACTATTTTTTTCCTATATGTTGTACTATTCCAAATGATGTGAAAATTTTCAAGCATGTGGCCAACTTGTCTAGGAAAACAAATCCAAAGAAGCACCACCATTTAGGTCATTTTTTCATAGAAATGTGAGCTTGTGAAGTGCAGCTGCCCTGCTTTTTGCAGGGTCAAAAAAATGATTTTAGTTCATTTGAATGCTTATATCTTGCCATCCACCCGGTGGAAATGTCTGAAATTTTTACCACATGTTTTTTATACTATATAATACAAGATCCTACGCTTAAATATGTCAAAAAAAAAATTTCCTCTAAATTTTGGTACTTGTACTAGAAATGGCAGTTTTGGAGCGTTTTTGGTGAAAGTATAGTGACAGTCCTTTAAGGGTTAAAATTCATACATAATGATAAACAATTAATTTCAACATAATTTGACTCTTGTATCCATGAATCCCTCAAGGAATCTCTTCACAACTCTAAGTAATTTTCTAAAACTCACATTCCTATCTACGGTATATTAAATTCCTTAATAATGATACAAACAATATCCTACACCATATAGGAAGCTTGTCACCATTCCCAAAACGATGAATGAGATTAGAAAGGAAAAAATTCTTCAAAATCAACATACTACAACTAATCTCTACATGCAATGCTGCAGAAAGTTTTGGATTTAAACTAACCTCTCGTAGTATTAATGCCAACAAGCTTTTAAGCTATTTCCCTTCTCTTGACTTCACCACCAATAGCACCCCTACTTGCACCCCTACAACTTTGAAGTCATCTATAAAAAAAGACTAAATGATAGAGTCAATCAAATAGGTTATTACAATTATATTTGATCAAGCATTGGGACACATTAGATTTTAGGCATATAATAATGTATTTTTAAAAGACAAATTTAGAAAAAGGTGACATAAAACAATAAATCACCATTATTCTTGCACAAAAGCAAGAAGAGCACCAATACTAGACGTCAACTTGATGCTCATCGACTACAATGTCATCTAAATTGTACCACATTTACAAACCATTTTCCTTGCTCCCCTTCTCCTTGAGAATATCGTCAATGGTATTGCTCTTGAATCCATGCTCCTCTAAACTCTCTCACTTCTCTAGCTGCAACACCTCCTTCTACATCTAGAACCCCCTTCACATGCAGAACAATTTTAAAACATGGTACACACACAAAACCTTAAACACAAAGATGCACCTTTGGCAATTTCAATTTCAAACCATACATAGTACGCCACAAACTTACATTCCAAAGACATGAAAGCACACATCCAATCACTCATATAGCTAAGAAGAAGCAAAATCGCAAGTATACAACGCAAATCTAAACAAAACATACTTAAACTTATTTGGCAATGCATTTACTCACCACATTAACAACCCCCAAACTGCTTATGAAACAACAATATCTACCATCCATCGTACCAAATCCACACAATGACAAGCAATCTCCCATGAACTTGCATAGTGATCCTAGATTCTAGTTGTCTAATCTTTTTTTGCGGTAGATACTAAATTCTCATTTGGGGTCACTACAAGAAGGCCCTGAATGAAAGGCACACAGACATAGTAGTTGTAGAGCAAGTGCAAGAAAGATTTGTCACATTTGGAAGTTGAAGTGAATGAGTTGCCAAAAAGATATGCTGAGATGATAAGGAGAAAAAACCAAAAGACTATTGATAGTGCAAAGTTGCAAGGGCAATTGGCTTAAGCGCCTCACTTGTTACCCAATGGATGGGGGTGATCTCACCATTCCGGAGTTGATTGAAAAATAAATTGAATCATATGAATCCTCCTCTATGTGAGCCACAATCACTACACAAAATAGTGAATTTAGGTTGTCTCAATGATTAGGTTGCCTTACTCCAAGAAAGTTATTGTATATGCCATCAAAGTCAACAAATACTTCTAAAAATATTTCCATTTGTACACATGGTGATTCATGAGTCCTAATTACAACAATATGCAATTCAAAAGTATTGCATTCTTATACAGTAACAAAAAATATTTATATAATGTTAAAATGTCAAGAAATTATTATGGGAAAACCTAATTTCACTATTTTGTATAATACATACAACATATCCTATTATATGGTAGAAGGGTATTTCTAGTTTTGGATAGAGTACCTTGCATGTATGTAGTCTTCATATTGTTTCTTCAAGTGACAATGAATCAAGTAAATCATTTTAATAGGAAATATTTCACTTAGATCTTTCAACATACAAAATTCTCTATTGTTTAGAGTGGCACAATTATTTTCTTTATAAGATTTAGAGAAATTAAATAATCTTTAATGTCAAATTTTTATCATCACGGTTATCATGGGAACAATTCAAGATATAGTTCTTCAAATTTGCCCTTTTTGAAGGTAAGTCAGGACATGTCTAAGTTTTAGAATTCTAAGGTCTTGAATTCAATAAGTGGTTATTATTCAATTTATAAAAAATAATTTTATTGAAACATAAGTAAAATTTAACCTATGTACAAAATTCTAAATTGCAAATAAATTTTCTACTATAAACATTGTTTGGCTAAAAATAATTAGATTATTATAAAATTTACTATAACACGTACATTATTATCACAATGAATAAAATTATATAGTTGTGGTTGTTATACATATAGAAATTAATATTTGATTCATGACTATTGAAATATAATTGATTGTTAAGATTGTTAAGATAAGAATTATATTGCATTTATGTCATTGCACCACTTCTAATTGACTTTTTTGTTTTCATGGTACATCTTGCTACAATTCCTATCACCAATACTAGAATAAATCCAACTTGTAGCTTTAGTAGTAATAGTAATATCAACCAATCATATTGGATTGACCATTTAAATTACCTCGCAAACATCAAATGAAATCATATGTGTGTATAACTTTGCCCTTGTCAATAAAAAATTTAATAGTTGAAAGTTGTTTATCATTGTAACTTATTAAGTTTAAATAACTTTCAAAGTTACAATGAATTCTTTATAATAACATATTATATTTGTATGATAAATCTAACTATGTAATAAGAAAATGAAGGTTTAAATTTGTTAGATAATCCATATTTACATTGCCTCAAATATTTGTATGAAGTTGAGGTGGTTTCTTTCTACAACTTAATAGCTATGCATTTGCAAAAAATAATTTAATTTTTTTTACACTCAACTAGTACTTCTTTAAGACCTCATTACATTCTTTACACCTTTTCAAAGTTAATATAGACTTTGTTGAAACCATTATGTAATCTACAAGAATTTTTTTGATCAAAACATGAATGAAGCTGAAATTGATCCTTTGTAGTGTAATTTTTGCAAACTTCAGTCATCCAAATTAAAAGAAAGAGATTTTTATTTTTTATTTTTTAATTAGATTACTATTTACACTTGTAAATTGATTTATTTAAGAGAGAAATCAGTAGTATTATATTTGAATTTAGGTGTATCTTTCATTAGTACAATATTATTAAAGGTTTAACAAATAGTTTGATACAATAAATTTAAGTACAATGTTATTTTAAAGGTTTTACAAATGGTTTGATACAATATATTTAAGTAATTAAAATGTTCAATTGAAGATTTTCACTAAAAAGTCAATATAAACTACAATTCTATTTTGTTATTAGTTTCATGACCTAATGTTTCCAAATTTTGGTACTAATTGACTCTCAAAGTTTGTGTTCTTTTTATTGTAATATGAACTTTTGACAAAGACAAAGAAGGCTAATATTCACACTTATTGTAATGGGGCAACCAATGAAACACAAAGATTGTATTTTATATTGCAAGAATAGGTGTTATGCCTGGGAAAATAAAAAAGATTTAAAAAAATTGTGTAAATCTATTCTATTAAATGCAAAGTGTCACATTTTCATCCATTTGTACTTAGTAAATCCTAATGACTTCCCTGCAACTTCTCATGTTGATGAAACCTTTTTGTTGCCATTGCAATGGTATAAATGACGTGGCAACGAACAACCTTGCATTACGTCACAAGTATATAGTTTCTGAACAGTATCACACAAAATAACCATTGGTCTCTTCATGATCATCTGGTGAACATGTAATGACTTGAGAAAGACAGTTACAAAATTCATCCATGAAAACTCTGCACAAAATTTATAATTTCCAATACATGAACGCTATTCTCATCAAAAATTAAAAAAATTCAATTCACTCTAAACGTAAGTGCAGTCGTTTAAAAAATTCAGTCCAAACACACACCGTGGCAGAGCATTACATTTCAGGTTCCCTCTTGTAAGGGATGCTCGTGTGACCTGTCTTATGTCTTCATACAGTACCTTATGTACAGGAGATGACTCAGAGTGTGCTCTGCACTACATGTTACATCACGATAATGCTGCGGTTGTTCCACCCAAATGTCTGTGGCGCTGTTTTCTGTCATTTTAGAACTCTGAGAAACTCGAGTATGATTCCTCCTCAAGACAATTTGTCCCGTCGCATTTTCGTAAGAAGTGACCTCATAGATTCAGCATCTGTTGCCCTTGGCGCTTCCTGTGTAACAAACATCACAATCAGCACCTGCAGCTCATCATTCCGAATGGTACGTACACATAAAAGCATCCAAATAAGCATCTTCCAACGTATCTAATCATGTTTCATTTAAAGCTTGTATGAAATAAACGATAAATTTCCAAAGTGCTCGTTACAGGGGTACCCAAAATCGACATTAGGGCTCTCATGTTCAGAGTACGTACATATTTATACCTTTTAGGGGTCGCTATTGGGTACGCGTCACAACTAGGTGTACTTAACTAATTGAAACTCATGAAAATATCGTTAGAAACTGACATCACGAAATGGCAATACCTGAACATAAGCTTCCAGGCAAGGTATTGCCTCAGAAAAACGATTCAAAAGGTATAGGCATATTCCGTAATCTCTGGTCTGCACGAACCACAAGACCAACAGCAAATTGTCAACAAACGCGGAAGGGTTTCCGGGGATAAGCTCAAAGCAACCTAGCCCTAGATGATGTTTGCCTACTACTGCCAACTTATCAGCCGAGGTCGAAGTTTATCTGTGTACCTCTTCAATGACACCTGGTCGAACAATCTTCAGATAATCGATGATGCATAGAGTGCTGCAGATGCCAGATGATAGCGTAGAAAATGAGTGAAAAAAATTACAGAAAAAACAAGAGACTTGCAGGACGAAGACAACAATTGCGCCAGCCATTGCAATAGCTTCTAATCATCCATGAGCAAAGTAAATGAGAATCTGGTATTACCTGACAGGGTCTTTCCGTTCAAAATAGATTCGTTTCAGGTTAAATAGAAGGCGAAGCAAGAAGGCTCGGTTGGTAATATCCGTGTGCTTTAAGAATTCTGGGTTGATGTCCACTGGTAAACCATAAACTACAGATAACCTCTCCTCAGCATCCTGCAAGAAAGTGATCTGCCGGACCAACAGAAAAATTGATACTGAATATGTTTTCTTCACAAAAACTGCTCTCTCGAAAAATAAAAATAAACGAAAATGGAGGACAAAAAGAAAGCAAATATGCTAAACTGCACTAACTGATAGAATTCAACAAGATAACATTGCCTCAGTGATGATAACAGGGGAAACGCCGGAAAACAGCAAACTGTAAAAGACACTTGCCTTGCCACTTGCGTGTGCATCTATGAAGAACTCTAGACCATCACCGGTTGGACGACACATAAAATGTGCAGGCAAATTTACCTGTAATCATGCCCAACATTAAACGGCATTCTCAGTAAGTTTGGTCTCCGCAAGTTTATCTTAAGAAGCTGATGCAGCATTCGAAAGAAATGCACGCACTAAATCATCCTCACTAAGACAGAGAATGGTGAACAGAAACGCAAGACAATCTCTACATGGAGAAGTGAAGCCAGGTCCATACCCCTTGCATTAGCAATCCCACGCGCTTAGCAAGTTCCATGTACACCAATGACATTGTAAGTGGCAATCCTGAAGATAAGCAAGTATATAAACAGAAAGTTAAATAACCAAGAAGCATATAGGAGCATGGACTCAAACAATCGCAACTAGAACGTTTGATTGACCCTAAACCCTAAAACCTAGGAGTGCATCTCAAAAGCAACATTAAAGTGGATTCCATGGAAAACTACAATTCTAAATGCACAAGACCGAAACATTTTATTAGATTAAGATGCAAACCATCCCAAAATTGTCACGCCATCAGTAAAACTGTTGATTCCAAATCATGAAAAAGAATCAAACGTACAGTCGTTAAAGCGAAAATGGGGTAAAAATACATCTTGTCATAACGCTTGATTGAACGATGTTACCTTCTCGCCTCTTCAGCACCATATTTATGCATGAGTTGTCAGGATCAAGGTAATTTGTAGCTCCCTTATAACCCAGTTCACTATAGAGGTACTTATTGATGGAGTTGATCATGCGCATAGTGTATCGCTCTGCGTGGAAACAATGCACCCTTACGATTATGATTCGAGGATGAGCTAGGAACTGCACTATAACGTTTGACCTTAAGCCCTAAAGGACCAAAAAGCTCAAATTGGGCCTCATGTTCACTCACCAGTTTGAGAATGTCATATGGAGAGTCTTTCTTTTTGTTCAATTTCATTAGTTTTATAGCCAATACACGCAATGTACACTAATAATAGTAAAATAAAATTCAAGCCCATTCTAAGAATAATTTTTACGAAATAAAGAATCGACCTTGTCTTTCTAGAGCATGAATCCTTCGCCTGTAAGGGTTAAGTCAAACCTCTCAAATTCTACCACAACATATAAAAATTGCGTATGCCTGCAACTTGTCTTCAGAAAAAAGAAAAAGAAATCAAACTGAGCTGAAGTACTTAATTGTCCAGCAAAGTTTTACAGCAGGACAAACCAGCAGGGGGTGGTAGCAGAGGTTCAAGTGCAGCAGCCATTTCCTCCATCTCGGCTTCCACTTCCTCGGCAGTGATTCTTGGATATCTGCGATTACCGAACAACTGTCATCAACAACCATGTTCTGTGCAATAGTTGAAACTACTTGCACAACGAATGCAGATACTGTACTGGTCTGAACTCAACATCTTCTCGAAGAATATCACATTCTTGGCTAAACCTCACCAAGGTTCGCATATGGCTACAAGCAGAATGCAGAATGTTTTCATTTACGAAATAAAAACTAACGAGCAATGAAAAGGATTACTAAGAACATGGTGGACTAAATACACAAGACTAGTCCACCCTGTGTTAAATACACTGAAATTTTAAACACCAATCCTGTCCATCCTAGTTCAAATAACCTCAAAAACTACCTGATTCTATAACAACGACACTCGATCTGCAAGAACGACTTGGGCAGACAACTTACAAGTGCTGAGCCACAAACACTGCAGCTCGTATCAAGTTGATCTCTTCATCTGGCTTCGCTACTTCTTCACTGAAATTCTCCAGAGCTCTCATTCGACCCTGTAATCCGTACCGCAAATGTCGCGAACATTGCAAACATAAGTAAATTTTCTAAAACATATTAACGGGAAATTATTATTAGGTTTCAGACTTTGTGAAATAAGATTAGTTCCAAGATAAAGGCTTTCCATGCTGAATGAATATGTGCACATGGCAATCTGGGTGTGGACACTGAAATATTTCATGATAACCTCGATTCTGATCCCCCCACTTGGCTAATAGCACATTACGATTAGAATTAAATTGGTGCTGGTTTCTTCGTGTTCGAGAGTATTAATGTAAAGTCTCCATTCACCATACAGCAAGAGAGAGGTTCCAATCAGCATACAGGTGAACTTTGAGTCTTTCCCTACAACAATCTAGAAACTTGATTCGTCTATACTTTTGCACACTTAGGCTGTGCAAAGCTAAAAATCAATTGCAAAAAGCTAAATGCCTATAGATTCAGCATTTATACACTTACCACAAATCAGAGTTCACCTGTATGGTCATTGGAGAATCTAATGTATTGTACGGTTAACGGAGCCTCTGCTTTACTTAGTCCTCTTGTAAATCACCTCATAACATGTTAATCACCATTTACAATAGAATCCTCAACGAATCCCCACTAATGTGATTGTTCCGATTCGCTTTCAGCATCCATCCCTCAGACCCTAAAACCGACTATCCTTCCAGTTTAGTTGTAGCTTCCAAAAATAAAAGAAGCTCATACCGTGTATAAGAACAACTCGGACTCCAATGTACCCGCTCTACTAGCGGCCGTTTGGTCTGCTTGCGAGCCTCCAGGAGTAGCCCGGTTGCTCCTCTCATTCGTTGGAGACGTATCCTCGGGATTCAATTCTTCCGAACCACACCGACACATCCGTGAATTCTTCTTCGTCTTCTTCCCTCCCCATCGATGAATATCGCCCGAAGTCGAAGCAGGAGATGCGTTTCCGAACGAAGACGAATGCGTGGATCCAACAATCCTGGGTTGATCCCTAAACCAGCTCCCTTCTAAATTCTCCAAAAACGACCTAGGACTGCTACACCCTACTAAATTCATCGTCGGTGGGTTCGTCTTGCGTCCTCGCTCGCACCCACCGATGTCCAATGAATGTGACACCAACCTCCAATTGGCTCCATCCAAGCCATAGCTGGCAATTGCAGGTGGTGACGACGAAGACGACCGAGTAGTAGTCACCGAGGAGACTCTCGTATTGCACAAACCACTGCAAGGATTCAACGAAATGGGAACACGAGTGCGCGCCAAGGTGGCAGAAGCTGGTTCCATCGATTCTGCTACACCGACCACCACGACAGCAATTGTCTCCCCTACTCAGTCCATGCCCAGTCGTCTTCCACGTAACCCCAATCTCTCTGTCCTCCAAGCTCTCTCAATAGCACAGGAAACAAAACCCCAATAACTTAACCAATTCCAATTCAGAAACAACCCAAGCTTCCAATTCGGAAACCCTGGTCACCGACCGAGCCCAATCCTGTCCAAGAAAAGTTGCAATCGGGCGCCTCAATCGCTCCGTCAGTGATGATTTCTTCTTCTTGGTCTAGAAGAAGATGGACAGCCAACGAGCCCAAGAGGATGGAAAGGCAGGGAGGGAAGGCACGTCCGGCTGGGCGTGAAATTGGCAGACACCGGCCAGGCTCTCCCGTTCGAAATGCTCAACCACTGGCATGTGCACGGGATGAATGGATGAATGGGTGGATGATAAATGTCTTGGAAAGTGTACTTCATTCAATCAATATGCATTGAAGAATTGAAGAAGTTTCAAGACAGAAGATAGAATGTTTGACATGAATCAAGGATAAAGGTGTTTATTCCCTATTTAAGTTTTAAGTGCTCAACAATCTATTGGTATGTGTGATGAATGTTGTAAATAGTGCACTTTATTCAATGAACTCCTTAACGCCGGAGGTTCCATTTTGTGCCATTTTGATGGCACAAAATGAGATGGAAAAAAATAAGAAGCATTTTTTTCATTTTTTTTTGTTGACCTTTTATGTTGAGTTACAAAGGGTAACCAATTGATTTTGTAGTCTTTCTAGTGTTTGCCTCCACGTAATTGAGAGTTTAGTAAAAAAACGGATCACAAAATATGTTATTTTAGTGTATTTTGGGAGGTTATTGTTCCTTGCTCTAAATCTTAAATTTCTCCACAGAATTGATATTTTTTGAGTTTGAGCCAAACTAACAAAATGAAGGTCATTTGCTCTAGTTTCTATTCAAATTTGAAATTTGAAAAAAAATTCCTAAAATTCAATTTTTTATTGCAATTTGAACTTTGAATGTATTTTCAATGTCTACTAAATTCTAAATATAGAATGAAACGGAAATTGAATTTACACTGTGATGTTTGTCATTGTAATATACACACATGGTGAAAATTTGAAATTTTTTGAGGTAATTTACTATTAGATGTGATTTTTTTTCATTATTTCTTCAAAATCTCTTGCAAAAATCAATTTTCTACAAAAAATCTAAAATTTCTTCAAAGTGAAGAAGACATGTAATTTCATCTCTGAAAAATAAATATAATTTTTTTCATACATATCTGATTCCAAAATGGCAACAAATTGAGTGATGGGCAGTGAGGCTTGAAATCAGTGGTCATGGATTCGTCATTTAGGGGTTAATGTTCGTTGTCATAGAAGCTTCAAGAAAATTCTTGGAATATATCAATGGGAAGAAAATAAATAATGTTCTACATGAATCATCAATAGAGGTATGTTGGAGTTTTAATTATTTATCATAATTTTTCAAAAGAAATCATATAATCTTAGTTTGAGCACTTTGAGCATCATCAATGGATTGCACCAAAACATCTGACATGTGTATACCTATTTTTTGATTGGTGCAAAATTAGAACTTGAGAAACTATCATTGGAAGTGCATCAAAAATTATATTGAAGAAACATAAAATCATTTAGATTTGAACTTCAAACAACATAAATTGAGCCCATTTGAAGCAAGTTAGAAGACAAATATAATAGAGAGCCAAAATTAAAAAATTATAAATAAGAAAGATTCTTGGAAGTGGCACCTGTGGGATTTGTTTTTCTCAACTCCAAATGATTGTGCTATTGTATATTGTCGATCTAAAAATGACATTGATGATATTGGTGCTTGTTTAGTAAAAGATGGACTTCCTTATCAAGGTATAGTTATTCTTTCTAACATGCATAAAGTATCTTGGATAGCAGAGAGTTTCTACTTTGATGATAATTACATTGGTCATTCAATTGTGTACACTATATGAATAATGGTTTGTTAGAAAGTTGATAAAATATGTACGTCTATATTTTATCAAATTTTTGTGGTATACTTTCTCAATCTATCATAGAGGACTAAGGCATGGAGTACAAAATCAAATTCAATATTATTGGCAATCTAGGATAGTCAGGATTGTTGAAGCAATTGTTGTATTTAAGTATGTATTATATTTTTTTATTTACCTTACAAACTATTATGGCCTATTATTAGTACAAATAGAGGTTTTCTAAAGACATTGGAGTTGGTGAAACCATGCTGATGTATGAAATCCTTTCGTTTGTTTGTCATAGCTTGAGAATTAAATTTCTAGCTTCCAAGGACAAATTTTGTTTGAAAAATGATTGTTTGGGCGCTCAATACTAGTCTAGATGGAGCTCCCAAAGGTAAATCATAATTTTTTTAGGACAATTTAAATTCAAAACAAACAACAGACAACTTTTGTATCAGTGGACTTTGAAGCAGACAACATTTTGGGTGGACGGCATGCCATGCCATTGGACAAAAACAAAAAAGCAATGATGTCCTAACAAAAGTGATGAAAAGATACAAATTAATTCTAAAGGAATGCTACAAGGCATGTTGTCCACCTCTATAGGGGCTTGTGTAAAAAATTGTTCTTTATAATAGTTAGACATAATGCTTACAGAAACGAGAATTGATGCATGGTGGATCCAAGGTAATTCTTGATGGCTCTTAGGAACTTATAATGGATCCTAGGCAACTCAAGGCATACAACCATATATAGAAGGTGATATCATGTGTCGTGTGTGAGGAACATTATTACATTGACTGCAAGTTGTGTAGAAGTGAGGAGTTGTTTGGGAAGGCAAAGAGTGCAAAAGAGAGAATTAGAAGGACTTGGGCATTGGTTTAGGCCTTGAGGGTCTGTTTTGACACCTTGTTTAAGCCCTCAAAGCACATATTTTCTATGTGTATGGTTTGAAAATTTGTCTTTCTTAAGTTGAAATCTTCTATAACTAAGATAGAATAAGAAGTGTTTGCCTCATGGGTTCATCCTAGCATGTATTCGATCATTCTTTAAAAATGGTGTACACTTGACTTCATGTATATTTTTTTGATTTTTTTCTAACTTGTATATAAGTTGTTTCCGTTATCAATTACTTAGAAAAAATGCCATTACATTAGCAAGTGTATACATGAAATTTTACACCTAAATTAGTTTTAAAATGTGATTGTGAATGTTTTTGAGAACATTTTGAGCGCATGAGTTGCATGAAAAATTCAAGTTTAGGCACCACAGCCAAAGCTTTACACTACAACAACGGCAGTGTTTTATGACTGCAGAAATATGACTGAGGATGACTGGCGACTGCTCGCAGTCATATTCTTGGACGTCAATACCTTGAGGAGAAATATGACTGCAAAATATGATTGCCAGTCGTTTTTGAGTCTTGTACTTCACGGGCGTATATTATACGTCTGTTGGGAACACCAAAGTATTTCATAGGGAACGGTAGGGAACTCATTTGAGAACATTGAGTTATACTATTGGTCATATTTTCATGGTAGTAACATTTTTTTGTTTTTGGGCAACCTAAAAAAAAACATGGGCAATCAAAAAAAATATAGACAAGCCATTGTTTAAAATTTTGAAACCTAATCACCACTTTCTAAAGGTTTTGAAACCCTAGCCACCACTTTTTAGGGTTTTGAAACCCTAGCCACTACTTCTTTTGACTCTTCTTCCTTACCTTTTGTTGTCTCTTATCTCTTGTCTCTTTGAGTTCACTCTTGTTTCTTAGTTGTTGTGTTTTGTTGCATTTTGAGTTCACTCTTGTTTCTTAGTTGTTGTGTTTTGTTGCATTTTGAGTTCACTCTTGTTTCTTAGTTGTTGTATTTTGTTCCATCTTCACTCTTGTTTCTTGTTTTTTTTCTTGTATCTTAATTATTTCTTCTTCTTCTTCTCTCTTCTTCTTCTTTCTTCTTTCTTACTTTTTGTTCTCTCTTTTAGTTTCTTATTTCTTTTTGTTGCATCTTAACTCTTTTTTGTTGTTTCTTGTTACCTCTTAGTAGTTGCTCCTTATTGTTTCTTGTGCATCTTAACTTATATTTGTTGTTATCTTTTAGCACTTGTTGCCTTTTTTCTTCTTGTTCCTTGCATCACCATTGTTTTTCTTCTTACCTTACATTTGTATTACATATTTTCTATTGTTGTAAACTTTTGAAGATTGAGCTTTGTTGTATGTTCATAAAAAATTAACCTCCTATTTTTTTAATTGTATATGCAGGCAACAAAATTGAAACAAAGTCGTTGGAGGCTACTTTCAACTCACTTCATATTATTGTAAGAAATATAATCTCTATTGACTTGTGTAGATAATTCATTGTGATATACATATTTTATATTTGTGACTAATAAATTATAAATGTCATTGAAAGGAGTCACATTCCTTCTTATATATTCCCTCTTCAATATAATTGTTTCTTGTATATCTTTAAAATCATATGTATTTGTTTTTAACTACATGAAATTTTTTATTCAATTGTTAAATCATTTTAATATATGATTGCAAATATGCTTTGGTATCCTATAACTGTTGTATGATTTGTTCAATTCATAGTTCAAAGTACATATCAATAAAAAAAATGACTACTTGGAGTCACAAAATGATTATAATATTTTCCAAAAAATGACTAGGTGCTCTCAATATGACTGAAAATATGACTGAGAAGAGTCGTTTTACAAATCATTAAAAAATATGACTCACCACAGTCATATTCCATAATAACAAAAAATATGGCTCACCACAGTCATATTCTATGTTATCAAAAAATATGACTCAACGCAGTCATATTCCACAAAATATGACTCAATGCAGTCATATTCTACAAAATATGACTAACCACAGTCATATTCCACGTCATCAAAAAATATGACTCAACGCAGTCATATTCCACAAAATATGACTGACCAGTCATATTCCACGTCATCAAAAAATATGACTCAACGCAATCATATTCCACGTAGGATTTTTTCATTTACCTGGGCAGCTCAATAAAAAATCAAAATATACGCCTTGTTGGCATATTATGGCTAATTATGGGTATTTATACCCCTCAACTTATATGACTGCCAATATGACCGATGTCTGAAGCGACTGCTTCTAAACGACTGCTGCAGTCATATTCCGAGTCATCTACAGTGATTTCCGCGCCAGTCATATTTTTTGATTTTACGACTGACTGCAGTCGTTTTTTGCAGTCATAAAACACTGCTTTTGTTGTAGTGTTAGGCCAATGATGCTAGTGTGTGGGGATGAAAATGCAAGCATGTAAGCCTTGAGTATATATATATAAGTAGATATTGTACAACTATTGAAGGTATTTATAATATAAAGACATATAATACAGGTATCTACAATATAATTACACTATAATCATGTAAGGTTTCTATAATATAGATACCTATAACATAGGGTATAGTCTTTTAGACTCATGGGCTCAAGCTCTTAGGCTCACATACTAGCAACCTTTGGCTTTAGGTCATTCACTACAAGAAAATGGGGCCCTAATCAATAGAAGTTCAATGCATTTATGTTGATTACAACAATTATTTTTGGCCCTATTGATCTCGCAATCCTCTAAACATCAATCAACATAATTGTGTTGGTTTGATCCAAAATTCTTTTGCTCAGTTGATTTGGCAATCCTCTAAACATCATTTTCATTTTTCCACATATCGTTGTAGTAGGGGAGGGTCGATGGAAAATAATTATTTAAAAATAAGCCAAAAAATAAATAAAATGATTAAAAGAAGTTATTGAATTCAACAAAAATTAAATGACCAAGATGTTGAAAAAAATGAAAATGTCCAATGTTAGCAAGAAAGTCCAAAATTAAGTCCAATGATCATCTACCATCAAAAAAATTCTAGATGGCAAGATGAAAGACCTACTTCATTGACATTTAGTGAGGTGAAGGGTGAAGGGTGAAGAATTTGTTTTTATAATGAAATCCATTGTCCATTATGAATCCTCAGAGGGTATGGGATAATTTGAAGACAAGAGCTTGACCACTCATTGTCAAAATGTGAGAATTGTGTGGAAAGTAGAATTTTAGACCTCATTTTGGTATAGTAGAATAACTTTTTTCAAAAAAACTTGGATTAAAAAAAGTTGTTAAATCAAGCCAAATTTCATCTTCAAAAATCTGTTTGAGATTTCAAGTCTCCAATAAAAAATTGTGAACAAATTTAAAGAAGAAGAATCTAGAAATTCTAATTGATTTTTCGTGCCGATTGTCAATGTGTGTTGATGTGCCGATTGTGCCCTTTGGGTACAATATATGGTTTGGGTTCAAATATTACTAGTAGTCTTGCCCATATGGCAGTTGCTAACGTGACAATCCTACTTGCGCAGTGTGAATGCTTATTTATCCACCCTTGATAAATAGGCGAACACAACTTGGTTCTTAGTTTTAGCGGTTAATCTTGTTCCTAGGATGCCTAAGCATCAATCCATTCTGCCTTCCAAGTAATGGATCTTTTCTCAACTCTTTGTTATTCTTTCACTTGAATCAACCCCTAAAACCTAGTCATTTGCTAAATGAATTTGTTATTACCAACTTGATTTCTAAGCCACTGCGAATTCAAAGGAAAAAAAAGATAGTATAAATTGAGCTATTCGAAGTGAAAGATTAGCTTATGCTATTTTCAAAAAGGTAAAAATTCATTCTTATCCGACCTTCCTAGCTAAAGTTATGGACAGATGAAGTGTAACCTTTAAAAGGCTTTGAAAACTTCATTCAAGGTTTTTACTAGGTTCCCTATTTGGTTTTGATCTCAAATTTTTATGCTTCCTTAATTTGCTTTGATCTTACTTTGTTCTAAATTTTGACCTAGATGAAAAGTTTGTACTATGGTTTCATCCGTTTGCTCATTTAAACTTATTCCTAGTCTAACTTCTAAACTATGAACTTGTTGTGGAGAAATAAACTAGTTATGGATTCTTCTAAGTGTTTTTTTTCAATTTCTATTGTTAAATTTTTAACTTGTTCTTGATTTCTTAATTCTAATTCCTACTTGTATGTATTTTACCTCATGGTCTCACTTTTGACAAATTACTATTTTCAGATGTTTATTGTTTTTTTTATTAGAGTCTATTGCTAGTTTTTCAAAAATATAAGACACTTCTAATTTGGACTCTCCTAGTGAAAGTTATGCATGGATGAAGTTTAACTGCTAATTGGTGTTTAAAACTTCATCTACTTGTTACTCCTAATTGGTAATTGACAACTAAATTTTGGTTATGGTTTTGAGTTTTATATGCTTAATACTTTTTAAGGATACTCTTTCACTCTATTTGAACACTTCTAACTCTTCTTCATCCAATTTAAGTCCTAAACTTCATCCTAAGCTAACTCCTTCTTTTAAGTTGAATTTCTAAGTGTGAGATCTTTTTGGAAACCTCTACACACCTTCTACCAAGTTTTACATTCACTTTTCAACTATCTTTTCATCCTCTTGCACCTAGCTCTCGGCCTAATTGATAATGAATAACTTAAAGATTTAAAATGTAAAGGAAGGAGTTTTAGAAAACAAACCTGAAGCTTGGCATCCTCTTGGTAGTTGGCCAAAGTGTCGGAATCCATAATAGCTTAGTACGGACCTTAATAGACTAAGAAAAATTAAAATAGATCAAAATTGGAAAAAATTAGTTTAGGCATAGACTAGCGGAAACAAATAAATACTTAGAATTAGTTTAGACTTCGTTCCGGAACCAGTACGGAAGTATGACGGAACTTGACATCCGGGTGGACGGATTCAGGAGCTGGAACACAGGAACCCGGAACGCAGGCATTAAATTCAGTAGCTTGCGGCGGTAGACTAGGGATACGTTACGGCGTTCCGTAGCCTGCGTTCCCGTTACAGTGAACGTTGGGCGCAGGAATTCTATATAAACCGAGTTCCTCCTCATTTCTCGCCCTCTTTCAGTTGCTCCGCATCTGGCTGATAGTGAGAGAAAGTGTGGTGAGTTAGGGTTACCGCGATAGGAGAGGTGAGACGGATGGCAGGGGTTAGTACGTGGTATATAGTACCGGCCCGGAAGATCAGTCCGGTATATCCGGAAGATCCGCTGCACTTGCGGCATTTAGAGGACGATTTGGTTGTATTAGGTTGTGCAGGTCTGCTGAAGAAACCCTGGAACATCCAGAGCGACCAGGTACTCCGGGAGTTGGCGGCAGGTGCTCCGAACCAGTACGACCAGACCGTACGTGGGCATCCGGACCAGTGGACGGAGGAGCTGTGGGCGGAAGTGTACGAGTTCTCCCAAACCGGAAGCGGATTCGCTGCCCGGACGGACCAGTACCACCAGCACAAGTTCGTGAACCCACCACACGCGAAGGAGGGCTACGCGATCAAGGACTGTCGGGACGAGAGGCACAGGCGACTGCTGCGGTTCCTGCTTCCGATTCTGTACCCGGACAAGAGTTCCCGGGTTACGGTAACCATGGCCAACACGATCTTCGGGGCGTTTCAGGACCGGGTCGTGAACTGGGGCCGGATCGTGGCGAGCGTGGTGGGGCGCTGCACCGGAAACTTGGCGAAGAACAAGCCGAACCCGCTCAGCACGTACCTGCTCCACCTGTACCAACACCGGGAACTCTTGACGGAAGACGAGGCGACGGATTACAAGACCGGGCTCATCATGCTCCAATGCCACTGCTCTGACGACGAGGAGCAGGAAACGCAGGAGTCTGAGGATGAGGAGGAAGAAGTCAAGCCGGATGTCAAGGAAGAGAAGCCGGAACCGGAACCGAAGCAGAGGGAGAAGGAGGAACGGGAGCAGGCGTCGGGAAGCAAAAGACGGAAGTCGACATTTCCGGCTTCCAGAGGTAAACTCCCGGGTCCCTTTCTCACCCAGGATAAACAAGAGTGGGAAGGACCCCGCTTCTTCGAGTGCGGAGAAGACTGGATCCGGACCGCCAAGGATTACCACGACAGGCTCACGGAGATCGTACTCCGGTCCGCGGAAGTGGTGAAGTGCGAACCGGAAAACCTGGTGGACGCGTTGAAGGCGTTACCGGCCGAGTCGGAATGGAACGAGATGAGGACGGAAATCCGGAACCTGAAGACGGAACGGGACGCGCTCAAGGGGAAGCTGATCTGGACGGAAGAAGAGCTGCACCAGTCTTAAGGGGCGACGTAGAAGGCGTACCAAGCGTTCCAGACCTTCCAGAAATGGATGGTCAGTCCGGCGGATCTCTACCACAAGGCGGCGCTGTATGACGAAATGCAGAAGACGTCCGCGGCCCTCACCAACACGAAGATAGTCCGGGTGATGGTGGAGATGTCCGGAAGGATGGAGGCATCGTTGAAGGAGTTCCGGTCCATGATGACGAACATGGATCCGAACAAGCCTCTCGACTTCGGGGGATTTCCGGAAGTTCCGGATGTCATCGCAACTCCGGCAACGCAACCTCCCATCTCGCCCATCAAACGGACAGGTCAGTTTGGGTCACTGATAAACATCGTCACTCAAGGGGGGCCTTCATCCGGATTTCTGGGACAGGATATGCCGGTCCGGAGCAGTTTGGATGCCCGGATCGACCTTGTCCAGAATCCGGCACGGACGCATCCGGAGCAGTTCGAGGATATCGAACCTACTCCACCGATGCCCTTACCTACACCGGATCCCATCGAGATATCGGAGGAGGCGGAAGCGGAGGAACCGGAAGCAGAAGAAGCAGAAGTGGCGGAAGATCCGAAGTCGTTGGAGAAGGCGGACCGGTCTCTCGTCCATACGGACGAGACGGATTCTGACAGTCCTCCGGTCCGGAAGACGTCGATCATCACCCGAGCGTCCCTCCGTACACCCCAAGGCAAGACCAGCACCCGGGGGCAGTTAGGGTTTGACAGTAGTTCAAAGAAACAGCGGAAGGGAAAGTAGATAGTTAGACTGATAGTGTTTTTAGTTATCTTTTTGTTAGACTTAGAGTTCCGGGTCTTAGTCAGAACCCGGATTCCGGATTTTCAGGGGTAAGTTTCAGTTAACTTATCCACCCGGACTTTTAGGGCAGTTTAGGATGGTGTTTAGTGGCACTTTCCGCGGGTTTTACGGCATGTTGTTTTGCTTATAAAAGGAAGGGACCGCTTGTGGTCTTGGATTCCTTTTCTTGCTATTCCTTATTTTGAGCAGTAAATATATGTGTGCATTTTTTTATTGTCTTTTTACTCATTGCCTTAGTTTTCTTTGTGGGTCCTTGGTTTCCTGTTCTTTGGGAGTTTGAAGGTTGCTTGGGCGCTTGCTTGAAGGTTTTGGCTACAGAGTAGAGAGGTGGTAAGGAGGAGTCCGGATTCAGGGTTTCCCGGGTCTGTGAACTGTGTGTTGTCCAAGGAAGCAGTTCTAGCGTGTGTAGGAAGTTGTGCGGAGTCCGGCGTTGGTGGTGTGGGTGCGAGTCCGGAAGGCCAGGGAGGGTTCCGTGCGGAGATAAGCAACCGTCTGTGGAAAACCCCCGCTCACCCGGAAAGTTCCGTCCGTCTGCAAAACACAAGTTGGAGTGCTAGTACCGGACCCCGTCTCAGTTTCCGGGTAAGTCTTGTATTTGTCGTTGTAGCAAGGGGAGTCGGGTTGTATTCTGAGTGACCTGCTTCTGGAGAAGTCTGAAGTTGTGAGGGTCAGCCAGTGTGTGCCTTGTTTGTGACGGAAAGATCTTTGGGTACGTGTCATTAGGAAGTTAGAGTTAGTGAAATACAAGGAGTGGTGTTGTCCTTACCCCTCCGGAAAAGTCAGTGAGGACCCTCTGAAGGTAAAACAGAGGTATCGAAAACCGTGTGTTAAAGCTACGGATCTGGTGTTTGTGATAATCCGGATCCGGTAGAGAGTCCGGATAGAGATAGAATCCGGTTGGGGAGTGAAAATTGAAGTAGTTACAATAAACCGGATTAGACGGAATTTAGAACACCCTCTGGGGTTCCCTGGGACGATATTCCGTGTCATCTTGCCACGTTTTTGTAGTTAAGAGCGCTTACTACAGTATTACGCGTACGACACAAAGCTTCACAATACTCCCCTTCTTGTGCCATTACTCCTTCTACTTTGATAATGCTCATCGCTTAAGTACAATTGGATTTCTAATACAATTTTAAAGAGTCTCAAAACTCTCTTCCATCCTTTTTCTTTTACTTCTACTCTTCTCTTATTCCCCCTATTCTCCTACAATTATTAGTATCTTAAACCCTTAATGTTAGAGACTATGTTTCCCGCTATGTTTTCACCAAAAATGCTCCAAAACTGCCCTTGCATTTACAAGCATCAAATTTTAAATGAAAAACATTTATGGACACATGTAACCATAGGATCTTATAGTAAAGTAGTTCAAAAAGATGTGGAATTTTTTTTCAAAAGTTTCCACCGTGTAGATTCCAAGATATTAACATTTGAAGTGACAAAAATCCTTTTTGGGGCCTTGTGAAAACATGGGCAGCTGCACTTCACATTGTTCACAAGGTCACATTTGTATGAAAAAATGTCCAAAATGGTGGTTACTCTTTGGATTCAATCTTCAAGTCAAGTTGGCTACATGCTTGAAAATTTTTATATCATTTGGAATTGCACAACATATAGGAAAAAAGTAGTAAGTAGAAAGAAGTACAAAGTAATTCAAAACACTAAATTGTTAAGAATTTAATTATAAAATTGAAAAATCTCAATTCCAACAGTGGTAATGTAGTAATAAACAATATACACCTAATATTTTTATTTTTTTCCAAAAATATTTAAAATTGAGTTAAATAAAGGACTTCCAAGTTTATTTTAGAGTAGAGATTCCATAACTATCCACAAACTAATCCAAACTAAAATTCCTCATAACTTTCATCTCATTAATCAAAATGGAATGATTCAAAGCTTACCACATACATATAAATTTAGAAAATCAATTTCATATATATATATATATATATATATATATATATATATATATATTTATTTATTTTTAAAGTGATTTTCAAAGAAGTTTTTTTCTTTCTGCCTGGGCTGCCCGTCAAACACTGAAAATTACATATTATGCAATAACTTTTGAACCATGTGGTCAAAAGTTATGAAAATTGTTGGGCCTTAAAGCTACTCCTTGAACACATATTGTGTGAAATTTTCAAAGAAAAAAAAGAGAAATTGCGTCTGTAGTGAGCTGCCCCAAATCACTATGTTGCCAAAAAACGTTGTTTGGACGTTTAGGGATTAAATAATTGCTTCAATCTTCAAAAAAATAATTTATATGTCTAGGTTCACTCCTTTTATCCCATTCTATTATATCCTAATCCTAATTTGTATGGATGGAAGGAATTCCTTAAGATTTCCTTCCTCCTTTCAAATCCTCTAACTAAATTGTATAAAAATTCTCACTTTGGCTTCCTACTTCATTCTATCATTCAAACTTTGAGTTTTTGAAGTCTACTTTTTTTATTGTAGTTGAGAGAAAAAGTGGTGAGTTTAGAAGTTGTTAATTTCTACACTCTTTGATGCTAATTGATGTTTCTATCCTCTAATTTCTTTTTTTAATTGCTAAATTTCTTCTCCCTAATTCTACTTCTAAGTATTCTAGCTCTCGGTTTGACTTTTGATAGATTACTATTTTTAGAATTTTTGTAATTTTTTAGAGGCAAAAATCAACTTTCCAAATTGATAAGGCACTTGCAAATTGGACCTTCTTAGTAGAAGTTATGCATGGATGAAGTTTAGCCGTTAATCAATGCTTAAAGTTTCATCTACTCATTATTTCTAGATGGTAATCTCAAACCTACTTTTGATTACAGATCTAAACTCTAGTTTTTTACTACCTCCTAATTCTACTCTTTCACTCTATTTGAATGAATTTAACACTTCTTCATTGAACTTGAGTATTAAACTTCATCCACTCATAAATCACTCATTTCAACTCAAATTTCTTTGTATCTTATGTTTTTTGAAACCTTTCACCCTCTACTTTATGATTCTAAATTCAATTGTATATTGTCATATTCTCTTTTCACTCTTGACCTCGGCTCTTAATAAACACTAACACAAATAAATGACCAATTTGACCAAACTTCTACTAATAAGGTCAAACTTCTACCAACAAAGTTAAACGGCTTAATAATGTAAAAATGACACAAGAGGGGGGTTCAAAGCTTTGTCATGTTTTTGAACAAGGGAGAATTTCTAAGACAAATTTGGCAAGGCTTCGCCGTATGCAACAAAACCGAAAAGCAAAGAACAACAAAATTGAATAAGGGTTGTTCTAAAATATAAAACCACAATCAAGTGTTACAAAGTATTAGTACAACACAACAAGTTAGTAGAAGTTTAGTACAAACTATAATTGAGAAAAAAATGACAACTAATGGCCTCCCCTATGCGGCATCGCCAGTCGTAAAAGAAGGACTCTTTAAAATTAGTAAACAACTACAAGTTTCTTTAGAAATTGAAGAAGACTACAAGGAAAACAATTCAAAAGCAAGTGCAAGAACAAGAAATAAGACTTGAAGAGACCTCAAAGTCTTTCAAGACTCAAGAAAGAGAAACAAAAGGAACTTAAAATGTTACAAAAATACAACATGTTGGCAACATGGCCTAAAATGGTCAAAATCCAATTAAATGGACCCAATGGAAACAATGCGGTTCAAAATAAACTTAAGAGGTGATTTGAGAGGAGAAGGGGTGCCCTTAAATACTCTCTCAAGGGCACCCACCTCCTCTCATTTCCAAGTGGTAATCTTATCACTTGAGGTTTTCATCCTAATATCTTATTTTTGACTTTCTACACTAGTCTTATTTCTAACTTTTGGAGATTAACTCCAAATTACAAATGGATTGCGCCATTAGCTTCAAAAGGACATTTTTTGTCTATAGGAATTCCAACCCTTTTTCCTTCGCCAAAATTGTAAAGAATCCTACCGTCAACTTAACATCAAAATGTGGTAAAAACTCAACTTTTGAAGTTTGACTTTTCTATGAAAAATAACTAGCTTAGGCTCTTTTATAAATGTAAGGGAATAGAAAAAGATCCCACTTTGACTTCAATTTGACTCTAAGTGCTCCCGATATGCCAATCAATTCCACGTTTCATCTTCAATTTTGCCAATTTTGAAGAATCTTGTTTATTTTTTTTATTTTTGACTCTTGGAACATTATAAAACTTGTTGGAGCGCATTATTAACATAAAAGAAGCTATTCTAAATTTTAGTGATATTTTATCACACCCCGGGTAATTTCTATGAATTTTCCATCGTGAAATTTGGCGGTTGACCGTCTGGAAGAATATCTTCTGACTATTAGAAAATTTCGAAACTTTTTGTGGAACCTCTCATGGAATCTTAAAACATTTGTGCAAGTTTACATTTTTCTTATCTTGCACCTTCCTCAAGGAGAATCAAATCCCACTACCACCTTTAACTTTCGTTAAACAAAGATTCTTTCAAATGGAAGGGAATCTTGGCAAACTGATTGTGCCGCCGAATTTCTGACATGATTCTCATTTCAAATCACCGTAATTAGGTCATAAATGCCCTTCATTGATCCATCTTGAGTTTTCTTCATCTACAAGCTAACAATTGGGGTTTCCACTATTTCGTTGATAGAATGGAGAAACTGAAACTTCTGTTTGAGAATCTATTTTAGGGTTCTCACATAGTTACCTTAGACCATTTTTTAGTCAGTTTGTGTTCACATGCACAATAAGTTCAGACAATCGAATGTTTCTATTTAAACACACTAATTATGTACAATTTGTGGGTTTCTACCCTATTTACATGCAAGATTAGAGTATTTTTGTAGAAAAATACTCTAAATAGGACCAAATGTTAAATTGATATGTGATATACTTATTTTGGTTTTACACTCTTTTGGGGGCTTTTTGTATAATAAACTACATTCAAAACTGCAAAAAATCCCAAAAAAAAAATTATGAGTTCTAAGTGACGAATATAGGACTCACATGTGACAGATTTGCTAATGTAGTAATTGTACTTGCATAACAAGTTTTTGCCTATTTAGTAGTGTACAAAATGGATTTTCGAATAATAATAATTTTTTCTAAATTTGACCAAATCAAGAAATAAAATCAACAAAGAATTGTTGATTATTATCCAAACCAAAACGTCTTGACCAATTGTCCTAACCAACATATATAATTTAATTATCATGATGGTTTGGACACTATATTTTCTAATATTTTAAGTAAATTAGAACAAATCACTATGTACCTAAAGTAAACAAATGTATTATTTGCACCAAAATTATGACTAAAAGGCTTAGTGGTGATGAAAGGCCCAATGGGAAGATAGATTTCTACAAGAGATTGGTAGTTTGGGACAATTGATTTTGAAGTTTAAATCAAATAAATATTTTAATTTTAATTTTATATATAGTGGGGGTCCCAATGAAAATGGCGTTTTTGAAATCACAATGAAAGAAATTTTAATGCTGTCAACTTTGACAGCCTCTCGAGAGCTCAAAAATGGATGTTTTACCACAAAAATTTTACCACAAAATCATCTTTATGCTAATAACACGTGCACCAAATTTCAAGGCCAAAAGATTTACACAAAAAAATATATTTGAAATTTACCAACATGTATAGCCATGAGAAAAATTTCACTACACTACAAAAAAATAAGCATATATATAACTTGTCCACAATGACTGTAGTAGTCATTTCTTGTCCACAATAACTGCAAAGAAGTATTTGTTGAGAGATTTTGAATATCTATTTATGTGGGGGTCTTTTGGATTTAAAAAAAAAAGACAATGTAATTTTCCACACATATAAGCAACATATAGATGGTCCTATGCCAAAAATTTCATACAAAAAGAAAAAAAATTCAATCCTTGGGAGGGTGTCAAAGTTGGAAGTAGTGAAAATTTTCTCATGGCTATACATGTTGGTAAATTTCAAATATATTTTTTTGCGTAAATCTTTTTGGCCTTGAAATTTAGTACACGTGTTATTAACATAAAGATGATTTTGTGGTAAACATTTTGTGGTAAAATACCAATTTTTGAGCTCTCGGAAGGTTGTCAAAGTCGGCAGCATTGAAATTTCCTCCACTGTGATTTCAAAAACACCATTTTGATTGGGACCCCATTGTACATATATTACACTTTAAAAAAACACAATAGTTTGATTTTTCTACCAAAATTTCTAAAAAATCAGCATTTACAGGAAAAGTATTTATTCAAATATGAAAATTACCAAAGTTTTGTCAATCAATTTTATAAAGGCTAAGTTTATTTTGATAGTGGTGATTTGAACAAAGGTCATCACCAAGGGGGTGTGAATGTAAAAAAGAAAACAATTACTTGAAAAGTTTTCATATTATTCTTCATGGCTACTTAGATTGTTCTCGAGATTGTTTTTGTTGAATTTCCTAAATTATTTTCACTTATTGGTTCTAATTTTATAATAATCTTAATTTATTATGAAACTAATAGAGACTCTTTTACTATTTGTGAGCAACCCTAGAATAACTGTGTAAAGTAGGAATACCATAAATGGCACCCCCCCCTCCTAATGGCAGAATAGGGTGTTCTAAAACCAACAATAGCTAGCTTTGATGTTGATTGAATAAGATTCAATTTGCTGAAATTTGATTGGCTCACACTTTATTAGGAACAAGTTCCAAAGGTAATCGTTTTAGGTGAAGCTATGAGACAAGAATGGGGTCCAAATGAAGAATCCACATTTATAATATTCAATAAAATATATTCATTTTTGAAGATTTCTTTTTTCTTTTTTCTGCATTCTTCCTCATCCTTATTTTTGCACACATTGAGCTGAATTTCTCAATGAATTTCCCATATCTTATAGGCTAAAATGCTTATTTTAACCGTTTATGGTATTCCTACCTTAAGTGAGTCTATGTCGGCCAGTCACCTCATTTGTAAGTTGTAACTTGAGGACCTTCTTGTGCATAAGATGAGGAGGCAGATCGATGCTGTTGCAGAAGCAGCCTCAGTATGCTACACGAGAGAAGCTCCAGTTCACAGATCGATAGAGAGGAAGATGGATGCTTTCAATTGCTACGAGCTGAAGAATGTTTTAGTTCAATTCTCGTCAAGGGCGTAAACTGTTGCGGCCTGTATGCGCTAAACCTGATGAGCGAGTGCTAGCTTCATTTTAGCCACTTGGACTTTTTGATCGATGGCATTTCCGATACTTTTGTATCATGCCGTCCCGTCCATTCCATCCTTTTTTCTGAATATCTTAGCAAAAAGAGAGCTCCATCAAGTAGTAGATCGAGAACAGCAGCCTTTTTGAAGATCTCGAAAGAAATTCAACTACGAAATTCAATTATACCATTGATGACAAAGAAGCAATCTTCGATGACACAACATTTTTACTATTGGAAGGAGAATCATGTAAAATTGAAAAAGAAAGGGGACCATGATGGCGAACTTCTATTTCGAACTCTTCCGCTGCATTTGTATACCTTGAGGACCAAGTCCAGAAAGGCTCCATCAAGATTTTGGAGTTGGTTCCTTGAAGCTTCCACGTGTGCTTACTAATTCCCTCATCATTCAATGTCTCGAAATTGAATCGTATCAATATCGTCTTTATTTCGAAGTTAATTTCGTTCGTACATTCGTGTGATCACAACATTAGTTCATAGGGTGTAGCTTCCTGTTGATTGAAGGTGAGATGCGGCGTTGCCTTGTAAATTGCAATTAGCTCTGCCAAGGTCGTAACTAACATTAATTTCGCTGCCACTGACAGTCTATGCTATGATTTGATTTAATGACTGCAAGCCTCTCCCGATGTTTCGTGAGGATGTGGCAAAGCCGCCTTGTTTGAGATCATCTGGAGGATCGAGATCAGGAATATTGCTACCTCTACATACTATGAGGTCCCAAACCGTTGGAAATCGGTCCTCAGTTGCAGGAAAACGAGGGCATATTGCTCGCATCGCATAAACTGAGGCCCGTGCCTGTAATCCCCATTCATTTGATCTGCGCTTCTACGTGTCTTTCACAGCTTCAATGTGGCGTCAAATCAGAATTTCTCTAATCCTTGATCCCTTCATATTTTTCCGCGTATTCAATACAGTATGCCCTCAAAATTAGGCCGCTGGTCGCGTATGCCCTGTAACCTCGGCGGTCTTTGGACTGAAGCAGCAAATTTGCATCTAATTACAATCATTGTACAGAGACTCATCCACTGCATACTCGGCGGTCACATAATTAGTTCTTTTTCGTGGAGGCAAAATTCCGTGTTAGGGAAAGGGAAGTTGAACATCATAGTTTCATTTATCGTAACTTGCGGTCACCCTGCCAGTCAGTACTCTTCTCGAACTGAGCGTTGTGCTATTCGACTTGTCAATGATAGGTGCTCTTGCTGTCTTGCATCATCGTTAAGCACTGGTCGGTCTGCTTCCCTTAAGGTATACGACCAGTTTCCGATAATGTTAAGCGTTTTTGGCATATGTCCGATTGAGCGATGGTGGGGGATAATTTTGGTAGAAATTAACGAAGTGTAGATTACAATCCTACTTGTTCAATGTGTAGAAGCGCAAAACTAAAAACTTCATTAGGAAAACATATTCCCCTCATTCATGAAAATAGGTCACCGTATCATGAGTACATGGGGCCCTCGTCGGAGCAGGGCGTATATCTTAGCAGATCGTGCCACTGAAAATGCAAAATTTCCCGACAAGCAAGATATCGTGCCGTGACACGAGATTGTGAAAAAGGTATTTTGTCAGGGCTGCCGGGGCCACTGCATAACGCAGTAGGATGCCTCAATTCTCGGGTATCCTTGCCTGTAATGGCACTTCCCCCCGGGGGACAGTGCCATTACGGACCAGGATGTCCTCGAAGTAAGGCTTTCCACTGTACACCAAATATCGATCCAGCCAAGAGGAGTTGTACTTGCATACAAACCTAAGTGCGGAAAACGAAGATCTCGTCTGGAGGTCATCACACCCGGATGCATCACCCTGCAGTAAACCCTAGACCCTGCTTGGAATCAGGTCAAAGATCCTGGGTTTTTTTCTAATCTTGTGCACCCTCTCCGGGATTGGCACATCCCAGGAATTTTTCAATTCCCTGGAGCAACGGTCGCTGATACCCTCCGGGAATCCCACAAATAAAATAATCAATACAATAGCCCCACGATGACCAGGGACTGTGTCTCATCCCTCCTTGAAATTTTGCAATACGTACACTGGAATCTCTCATCCCTCGAAATTCTGCAATACACTAGAGTATGAATACTCACAGATTGCCGCAGCGTTGACTCGATTGCCGGAAGTCCGGATCAGTTAATTAGAATGTGTCTAGACAAGCCCCGTATTCCTGGGTGTGTTAGGCGGGAACGTTGAATGAGCCTCGATAGCATTCAACGTGCATCCAACTTATGCTTCACAGCCGGGTTCAGTTCAGAGATGGTCACAAGACTGATGCCGCCACCATTCTTCTTCCACGTCACTTGATCGAAATTTGCTGATCACTGGAGTAAGCCCTCGGCTGGAGTTTTGTATTACTTAGTGAGTGCCAGGGAGATGCATAACTGCCTGTTGTAGAGTGTGCTTGTAAATCCGTACAGGGAATACTCATCATTTTCCCTTGCAGTTGCAACAACGGTTTGAGCTACTTCGGCCTTGTTTGTAATCACAGACCCGCTCAAGGTGTTAAGTCAATCGTGGGCGAACTGTAGTATTATGTGGTGAGAATTTGTATTGAAATCTTCACGAAATTTATTGCTTGGGGAACGAAGGGTCAGTTGTTGGGCGCTAGAGGAGGAACTCCATGTCAACATTGAATTGAAGATCTAGAGGGTGTTTCTACCGAACGATGGGCGGGAGGCAGTTCGAGCTTTGGAGTACAAAACAGGACTTTGCGAGAAAATCTTCCTGATAAAATTCTTCCCGAAGATACGTAGACTGATAGACTGCATTTCAGTAGTAGTGAAATTGATTTTATTGATTGAGATTGAGGCCTTTTGAGAGCCTGCTCCTTGAGGATGGTGTACTTTGAAGTGACGAAAGAAATAGTCTTGCAAGGGAGGCCCATGGCGCAGCAATTCCCTTACTATTCAGTTGCGGCTCCCACCTCCTCCCATTTGTCGACGTTTCGAGACTTTCGCGGACTACGCAACGGTCACCTTGCAGTCAATCCTAACCAGTGTAAGTCTTCCTTCCCTTTTGAACTACTGCTGATCCGTTTATTTGTATTTTGGAACAAGCAAGCAAACCTCAAGTTCTGCCTTGTATCACCGAGTATACTGCACTTAATGATTTAATCACTGTAGCTTGCATATCGATTGGGAACTCTGTTAAGTCAGAAAAGATGACAAGGGAAACTTGGCAACTGGACGAATGATCTTATGACCATGCATGTTTCTCATAGAGGCCAGAATGTGACAAAAAAAGTGATACATCTTGTAGAGTGATATACTTTAAAGTGTCGTGTTTCAGAGCACCGAAATGTTGACATTCAAGTTTATTGAGCTCAAAACTAGAACTGGTATTCCAGACGAGCATCCGAAAAATTGTCAATTTCTTGACGTTTCGTAATATTTTAACGAATATGACAATTTTTGTACCAAGCGTAGCAAGAATTGATGATAAATTTAGACAACGTAATGTAAAGTCTCCATTCACCATACATGTGAACTTAGAGCCTTTGCCTACAACAACCTAGAATCTTGCATACTTCTAAAATTTTGCAAGTTTATTTTGTGTTGAGCTAAAACTCAATTGCAAAAAACTACATGTCCGGAGATTCAGTGTTTACACGCTTAACCCAAATCGAAGTTCAGCTGTATGGTCAATGGAGCATCGAATGTACTGTATGGTTAATGATGCCTCTACCAAATTGATCGACTTCTGCAAATCAATTGATATGCATGAGCAGTAGGGAGTCATGGTCTCTGGCCAAGTAGTACAGCGTCGAGGCAACGACGGGAGAACCATTTGGCAGCGAAGAAATTCGGGGTCCAGCTTTCAAAGCCCATTTCAGCAGCGCTTGACCAGCAATTTGGCCCAATATCTGCACACGAAAACATGAACGATGATGGATTGAAGCGAACAAGGAGAAGGCTGACGAGGATCCAGACGTCCGTGGATGGAAAGTCGACGACCTCGTTGCTAGACGAAGCTGCGGAGTTTGTGGAGACGGGAGCGAATTGGTTCAACGCTTTCTGGCGATTCACGCGTCCTCATACGATCATCGGCTCAGTAAGCTCATGCTTAGCGCTTAATTAACTACCCGGCCACCAGCTACACCTTTTCATACTTACTTAGCGATGTATTCACTAGTACAGAAGGATGAGATTGCTATGGTTTTGCAGTGACCGCAAGAAATCTATTAACAATTTGCAATGGCTTAGCGCAAGATTGTGAAAATATATTTGGAACTATTTGAGATTGCGACAGTTTTTGCACCAGTTTAGGCATAGACATGCATTGGTTCCGTGCCCAAAACGTTTGCAACAAGTTTGCACCTTTTATTGCAATGGTTTGCATTAAACCATGAGTTAAGGTAAAGTCGAAAACAGACACAAAACCATTACAAATTAGTTGGTGATTGATATCTTGCAACCGCTACTTCCTATTGTAGTGATTAATTGACTCTATCACCAGTTTGGATTAGCTAACGGTGTTCTGTTTGCTTGCTTAACAGGGATTGAGTGTGACGTCTGTGTCGTTATTGGCCATTGAATCTGTCAGTGATGTCAATCTAAAGTTTGCCATCGGGTTTCTCAAGGTAACTACTCAGCCACCATCTTCAGACAGAATTTGAATTCATTCATTAGTATATAATCAACAAGGTTCAAATCTAGAGGAAAATAAAATAATGATTTGTAATTTGCAGAATGCATTTCAAAATTGGTTAACTACGTTTATGTTGGATGCCAGGCGATCATTCCAGCGCTTTGCATGAATGTGTACATTGTGGGTCTGAATCAACTCTACGACATTGAAATCGACAAGGTAACGAAAGTACTTGAATACTTGAAGATAAGAATTGATTTCAACTCATTCTCTATCTTGGAAGAAAAGATTTGAATTTTTTACTCGTAGTGCCTGAAGTCCACTAAATTCGAAAGAGACGAGTTTGACAGCTTCATCCTTGTTATTGTGATGGTGGTTAATTTTTCGCCAGGTGAATAAGCCCAATTTGCCGTTGGCGTCCGGAGAGTTCTCTGTAGCAACAGGAATAGCACTGGTGACCACCTTTGCAGCTGTGGTATGTGAATCGAAGCCATTAATCATGATTTTCTCTCATTCACCACCATTTTGCATTCTGTCATAGTACCAGAATAATTCAGTTAATCAGATTTTATTTAGATCTTGTGACTTGTTGGCGGATGTGTGATTAATCGAGTCCTGGAGTTGGTTGGTGTTGGCAGAGTGTTGCAATGGGAGTGTATGTAGGATCACCTCCATTGCTGTGGTCTCTCTTGGTCAGCTTAGTTTTGGGCACAGCGTACTCAGCTGATGTAAGTTAATAATTGATCATATTCCCTGAAGTTAACTGTGCTGTGTGATGATACACTGACAGTCAAAATTTTCTATTCAATCATCTAGTGCGGACATAACAGAGGAATTGTTGATTTCAGTGACTCTACACAAAATTGTCACAGGAATTTACTTCAGACATGATTCAATTCCAATGGCGGTTTAGAACGATTTGCAATAACTGTACTAGGTTTATTTTATTTAAACTGATTTAGGCTGAAACGTTGCACTTATTGAGATTGTTGATCCCTCTTTCAAACATCACAGCTTCCGTTTTTGAGATGGAAGAGATCAGCCCTCGCGGCTGCATCCTGCATTCTGGCAGTAAGAGCTGTCGTTGTACAACTCGGATTCTACCTTCATATGCAGGTAAACTTCACACGCATACGGTGAGAATGATTCAACTTTGTAGTCCAATGTGGAGGCTGCAGATCCACATAACAAAATGGTTCACCCTTGAAAGTCGAATCTCTTCTCGGGAAATAAATACTAATCTTTAAATCGTTTTGCAGGTTTCTGTTCTTGGGCGTTCTGCGATTTTCAATAAACCACTCTTGTTTGCAACAACCTTCATGTGTTTCTTCTCCATTGTCATTGCTCTTGCCAAGGTACCCTTGCAGTCACAATAGTAAATTGATCTTAGGTTGCTTTGAATAGGTCTTAGTTTGTTACAGTTCTGTAACAGTGCGAACCCTTTAGTTGTCGAGCAATTTTGTCTCGATTGATTATCCTGGTCAAACTTTTACGTTAGCGACGTGGGATTAGTAGCACCACATGATGATGATGCAGATACTAATACTAGTTTTAAAATTACTGTGGTCTCGAATGTTCAGGATATTCCAGACGTGGAAGGAGATAAAGTGTTCGGTATACGCTCTTTCAGTGTGAGACTGGGTCAGAAACGGGTATCGACTTGATAAACACTGAAACCAAATCTCCTTTGGTCATTGAGGTCCTCGCTGAATTTGAATGTCTGTCTCATAGTGACACAGTGACTAATGATTTACTCCGGAGGGAGAAACCAATTTGACAAGTTTGAGGGCTTGGTTGGGAGCAGGTATTCTGGATGTGCGTTGGCTTACTGCAGACTGCATATGCAGCAGCCACGATCACTGGTCTCACAGCTCCAGCATTAGTGAGCAAAGTCATCACTGTAAGGAGTTCAAGACGATAGTTTCGTCAGATGTTTCTAAATTACGCATTACAGATATCGCACTCACCAACTATTATTTCACAACTAACTGATTCAAAGACCTAATGCAAACCTGAAGTTCAATTGATTTGATGCCTTCTGCATCTTTGTTTTTTCAGTGTACGGGGCACGCCATTCTGGCGGGAATTCTCTGGGAGCGATCACAGAGTGTTGATCTCAAGAGCCGCGCTGCAATCACGAGCTGGTATATGCTCATATGGAAGGTGAGTGTAAGCGGTCGAATGCCCCTTTGTTTCAAAACAAATATTAATAAATGGTCGAATGCATCAAAGATGCATCAAGAGCATTCCAGGCTTTGAATAACGTTCACTGCAGCAGGAGAGATTCAAAGCTGTGCATCCATCACTTAGTACCAAACCTCTAGTGGCATCACTACCTCTACTAACAAATGTCTATTTGGAATCTGCGCAGCTCTTCTATGCCGAGTACTTCCTAATCCCGTTCATGCGATGACTGCTCATTCAATAAGAGGAACATGACTATAGCTTATTTGAAGGTGTGCTTAAAAGGCAGCAAATGTATGAAAAGTTTTTGCACTATCGAGTATGGATCTCAAACTTTTGTCTGGGAGGAATATCTGTATCTGAAGCACGTTGGTTGTGATAAAGAAAATCACGTTGTTGATATACACAAAGCCCTACTTGGAATCAGGTGAAGTACAGTTACTTACTGAACTTTTCAATTCAGTGATGATGCACTAGCTCGGTCACTTGTGAGTCCCTTTGCTGCTCGTTGCACGCCCTCCTTTACCTCAGTAATAATTGACTTCGAGACATCAACGCCACTTCTCACCTACACACGGAAGAGATGGCAATTTGTTAATCAAAGGAACGAGGTGATCAACACTAACTGGCAGCAAGCAGTTAGGTAAGACACTTGAAGAAATTGTATAATCATTTGCCCCCCAAGACTCTCAGTTCCTTGCATTCACTATTTCACAACTCCTGGAGATCTTTGGTATTGCATGATAACAGAGTTACTACTTGGCAGAATACCTTGTTGGCAAATCTGAATCTTGAGTTGTGTATGACTCTTTGACACATGGATTGACCACTTAGGAATCTACTTAAGAATCTGCAAAATCTACAATGGGCACCAATAGAAGGCGAAATCGTGAACTAAAGTTTGTACCTTAGCTTGCAATATGGCGGAAAGAGTTCCATTTTCTGCAGAAGATTGTACACCAGACACTTCAAATCCAAACTCACTCAACGCCTGCAACACATCGACCAGAAGCGTCTGTCGCCAAGGGCAATGTAGTTTGACGAGAGTGACATCATTTCCCATCGAAACGGATACGTTAACCTGCCCATGAACAAAATCTTCCATGGTAATGCCTGTTTTGAATTCCTCTCTTCTTTTCTCCAGGTCAGCACACTCCAAGGGACTAGTAGTAGTGTCCATTGCATCAGCATTTGCTTCCGCAGTTGGTCTCAACGACCCATCCTGTGTGGCCTTACTTTCCAAAGTTCTCAGTCTCTTTTGAAGCTCTATCACGTAATCAATGGCATCTCCCAGTATCGACGCTTTATCCATCTGCGCATTTCAAGCGGTTCCACACGTTTACACGCCATCTTATTCTTCATCAATTTGTTAGAACTTCATGGTATCATTAGTTGATCAAGTTTTTGGACACTTAATGGACGCATTACTTGATCAATTTGTTGGAACTTTATGTTTGGCATTAGCTGATCAATTATTGAACCAATTGACTGATCAATATGAGGTCATTAATTTATCCATAAGTGCCTATTTAGCAAGAACTCAGAAGCAGTCAAATCATAGTTACAAACCAGAATATAAGTAATCTAAAACGTTTCTAGAAGATGAGTTGTATGTTTGAAAAGTAAAAGACAATCTCCATATCACATTAGGAACCAATTGCTTCGACAAGAAGTTTCATTCTTCATATAATATTCCAAAGAAAACGCAAGTAAGTTTTTTGTCCTTGGGCATGTTCAAACAACGATGTGTACATGAAGGGGGATTCATGCAGGGTTAACCCTACAAGAGCCGGCATCCACTGGGTGGGTTATGAACGTTTTCAACAACTTACTATGGGAGCTACATGAAATAGTATATTCCCTTGTGTTGAAAAGCATATTTTGTCTATTCTTGACTACCATGGTCACTCAATGCTTTATGATTATGCTTGATGATTTTTGTGGAAGGTTCTAAATGAGTTCATGAAGGGATGGGAAGAAAAGAAAAACTTGCAAAAATGAAGATATGATGTCTAGATTCTTCTCACTCCATAATTTGTTTAGCCAAAAATCTCAAAATCTACATCCACCCTCCTCTTAGAGACTCTTGGGACTCTCTCGAGGGTTAAGGGTTACGAGCTTGAAAGAGTAAGGAATCCTACCTTGGAGACATTAGGGACGAGAGCCCGTAATGCCATGAAGCGTTCATTCAGTTTCTCCCGCCTTCTTCGTTCCGCCAGCACATGGTTAGCATTCGTTTCTTCAGTGCTGGGTGCAAATTTGTGGGATCCCAAGTCGGGAGCCCTTCTCTCTTCAGGATGATTGTTATTAGCCTTATCGTGCACCACCACCAAGCCACTGTCGGCTTCCTTTTTGTTTTCTCTCCAGGCAGGAGTTGTGCTATTGTTAGAATTGTTGTAGAGACGGGTGACACGAAACAAAGCGTCCTTGAGGATCCATTGCCTTTTCTCAGCAACCCTCCTCTGGGAGGACTTGGAACTCCTCCTCCAACCAACAAATGCGCTCGCATCCCTTTGACCCTCCTCTGGAATTTCTGCCAGATGTCGTTTGGAACCACCACTGACCTGCAGTTTGAAATGCTTGTCAAAAGAGTAATCTCAATTAGGATCTGGTAATGAACCAAACCCTTCTTCCTGTGGCTTTCCGCTTCTTAGGAGAGGATTTCATTGGTAGAATGGAGTTTTTCATTCTTGCATGTTGTCCCCATTTTGGAGAGGATTCCAATGAGTTAGGTAAAATATGTATTACTAGAACAGATCATTTTGCAATGCAACAATATAAAAAGGTTTCACCAACATGCAGGTTTGAGTTGAGAGGTTGTGGGATGTCATTAGGGTTTAGTAAGAAGAAACGGATAGAAAACTGTGCTCATCAAAACGTCTAGATGAGTTCTCAGAGAAGCTAGAGTGCTGCACAAGAGAAGAAAACAAACAACTGGGGAACAGCTGAAAGGGAAATAAGGCACGAATTCTACGAGGTGTTGTGACAGGCTGATTAGCTCGTTGTTAACAAATTCAATCACATATGCAGTACACATATACAGATTTCTATATAACCAAAATTCTGCCAGATCTATTATACTCGATGCAAGCACCAGTCGAACACTTCAAGCTCGACTCCTTAAGGTAACTACTTAAACCGAAAATCTTTTGAGTAAGCATTTGAGCACAGGTCCTATTATTAAATTGTCTTAGTTTTTGTAGGGTCTTGTTTGGAGTCGAATCTTATTGGGCACAAATCTTACTGGGTATTGTTGAGCTTTCGTTAGGCGTATCAAAATCGAACCTAGGCTCTCATGAATCATTAGAGGCTGTACATTTGAGGCTGAGGAAAGAATCTGTAGAAGTCGGTTTTAGAAACAGGTCTGATTAGGCTTCCTGATGGAGGTAAGCTTTAGAGCTTAAGGACTCGAGTTGCAATATACGTACTCCACGATGTACACATGAAAATAACTCGGAACTTTTAAGAAAGCAAGTTGTACAGATGATTGCGAAAAATCACCTGCTCCAAAATGTGTGTAGATGCCTTTTGTCTCTGACGTAACTCATGGTTAAGTGACGTTTCATCACCAGCTTCTGCCCTCGGAGAACTGGAAAGCTTGACCCTCTTGGGACTCCTTGCACCTACAAACGTCCAACATTTCCACTTCAAGAATTTCTGTTCGAATACAAGATTATTCGAAACAATCTACGCCTGCAGAGGAAGTTCACAACGTACAAGACAAGGAACTCCATGTATACCCAACGACATCTGGAGCTCACATCTAAAAACAAACCTTCGTTTTACAATATAATGACCGCGTACCAGAGCTTACAAGATGGCTACGGTGAGCCATGGAATTCAATTGCTGGCGAGTGATCTCCGAAGACTCATGCTTTGGACGATCCACAAAAAAGGACAAAACATGTTGTACCATCTTCGAGTCTTCTGCCACCTGTATAAAGGCGTGTGTCAGATCAAGATATAACAACAATAGCAGGGTTACCCACAAACAATATAAGCTTTAGGAAAATGTACTGCGCTTACATTTTCCGTTGTTCCAAACTCCAACACTCCATCCTTCAGAGGGATACAAACAACAGTCTGTCCACCACCACAATTCAATGGGTTATGAATTGCATTAACATCGTACGTACAAATAGAGTTTGAAGACGAGTTTGAGCACAACAGAGGAGATTGATAAGGAGGATACCTGAATGCAAGCACTCTTCTTTGTATTAAATATGGTGATGATCCCCAGACAAACAGCCAACACCAACATAGAGATTAGTAGTGGCGGGCATAGAGTCTTCACCACATAAGAAGACTATGCTAAGAGTACTTTGCTTAAATACCAAAATTTAGTTATTCCTGGTGACAAGCTTGGGTCTATGAGGAAGGCACAGAATGCACACGACCAGACCGCACCAACATGAAGCCCTTACAGTTGCTTGAACAACCACAAGAAGGAGCAGAGCTAAGAAAAGCAAAATGAGAGAACAGCATACACAGTCGTGATCTGAACTAGTCCAGTTTCTCTTAATTAAATACTCTGCATTATGGGATGGTTCTGAAACATGCAGATGAGGTTTCAATTGTCCACATTCGACTTTTAAGTAGTCCAATGGTTTTCACAACCGTCACCTCTTCACTTAGTCGTCAATCGATCAAAAGGACTGTGAGAGGACACCTTGGCAAGGAGAGCGCGTGTAAAAGCGCTATTGGTCGTCTCGTTGGTTCCGCATAGCCATTGGTAACGTCCGCTTGCTGCTGCCCTTCCTACCAACCTGTGCAGAACAGCAGTCAGAGAAGTTACAAAAGCTATTGGAAAGATTTTCAAGTACATTCGTACAATGGAATCACCTGTTAACCCCTAAAGGACCAAAGATTCCCGAGCATGAAACAACGAATTCCACGGATTATATTGTGAACAATCAATAATTCAGATTTGGCCGAATCACTCGAATCAGTATAGAACATTGCGTGAATTGGTCAAAAAAAGAAAAAGAAAACCAGAGAAAAGAAAAGACTCCATATGAAAAAACTCGAAACTGCAAAATACATCACGATGCCCAATTCAGACTTCTTGGTCCTTTAGGAATCAACCCCTAACTAAAGATATAATAAGATCACTTTTAAAGAATCATAATAAGTAACTGTAACTCCTCCAAAATATCTATATCACTCTTTCCTTCTTTCCATTGATATACTACACAATTTTACTTAAAGCATCCTTTATGAACATTAATAGAGGGATGACGTGCACTTTCTAAAACATTCATCACCCACCAGGTGGAAAGTTGAGCATTTAAGGGTAGATATTGCACAGAATAAACTGCCGGGTGAGAACAATTTTCATTCAAAAGCATCAGTTTCACAGGTACCAAGCTAGGGTATGGAGGAAAAATGCATTGGTGAGTGAAGGATAGAGAAAGTCATGTACCCTACACCCTCAGCGAAACTGAAGGACATGCACAGGAGGAAAAACCACTCGGTTTCAGCCAGATCCTCGGGCTTCAACGCAAAGGGCTTACTGGCTGGCTGCTGCTGCTGCGCCTTTTGAGAATCAGACGACAAGGTATCGTAGAGATCACGGAGCTGCTGGGAACGCTGCAAGCCGAACTCCTCTGGAGTCAACTCCCGGGCGTGAATGGTTTTCCGTGTCTTGATAATGCCATTGTAATAGCCGTCACCCCATATCCAAATTCTGCCATTGCAACATGCCAGTGAGAGCACATCATTCCGTTAATCCTTTGGTGTCGATGACCGAGCTATTGCTAAATTAGAAATCAGAAATGTCATTGCAGCATGCCAGAGCACTGATGGTAGATATAAAATGGCGTTCAACATTTTTGCATGTGGACTCAAATGGACAATATGAGAGAGAGATTACGTACTTCTGATTACGCGGAGAAGGCTGCCAGAAAGCGGAGTACGTCCATTTCACAGAACGGGTGGCAGCTTGCATTTGAAGAAGCTGCAACTCCTCCATCGCTATTCCCTCCTGAGCCTCTGATTCGGGCGCTGTCATCCCCTTCTCATGCTGCCCACATACACAACAATTTAAAATTTCATGAGGATAGTTAATCTCCAGATCATGCAACTTGGCACAGAGAAAACATGTTCTCTGATCATAAGACCACATTTCACAACTCCTTGCATTCGATTTATACTGTATCTCAGACTCTGGAAGAGGCATTACTTCCTCTCTAACTATATTCTGACATCCCCAAATTCAAAGCCTTATATGGCTTTTAGGTTGTAATCCAAACGAAAAAAATTGGAAAGTGATTCATTGTTGTGCGTAATGTGGCGAATCGTCAAACACGATGCAGGGGTAGGTTGTGTACCTGTGAAAATAGGGTTTACTTAGTCACTGCCTCTCATGGTCGTGAACAATCCGAAATCCTTCCCTAATCCTTCAGAGACTCTTCGGTGTAGATGACCCAACCATTGCTAAATTTCAAATTTTAAAAACATATCGAGAACATTAAAAAATGAAATCTCCCAAGTGCTCCACACATACCCACACACACGCCATCCACTTACAGTCCACATGCTTGCTCCATGGGCCTCCGCCGAAACGAAGCCTTGAAACCAGAAAGTCCAAACCATTCCCAAACACCAAGTCTCGCACTTGACCTATTCCATGCAGCCCCGCGCCTAATCAACCTGAGTTCCCTGCTGTCATCACTTGGGTATGAATTATGCGAATGGAAATGAGAAGCTCAAAGACACAATCCATTCTCCAAGCCCAAGGGCAGCCCTAAAAACAGGCACTTTTAATCTTCCCCCCACAAGAGACGCCATAGCCACGTACACCCAATTCCATCAAACCTCACGAATCCTTGCTACTGTAACCAACGAAGTTACCGACAACAACAAAAACAAGAGACCTTTCTATTGCTAAACCTGATGCAAACCACCAGAGATGTGGTGGAAGTGTAGACACGGGAATGAAATGTTAAGTTCGAGAGAGTGTGAGAGAGAGTGTGTGTGTGTGTGTGTGTGGAGTGAGAAGTGAGAAGTGAGTGCACTGAGGTGCGTGCCAGGTTCATGAGAGTACGGTAAGCTCAGTTGGTCGCAGCTTTTTTAGAATTAGGCCACGTGAGGAAAAGAAAGAGAGGCCTGCGTTCCTGAGTGCCATTTCTATGACCAAGCCTTGACGCAAGAGAACCAGACAAGACTGACCAGGCACCACCTGCCCGGCAGGGGCCGGAGCTTCAGTTGGCTACAGGGGACTAGCAGCGTGTTTTTTTTGCAATAAGCTTAACGTAGTGACCTGCCCCAAGCCTGCACAGCACTGGCGCAAATCTGGAGGTACAGAGTTTGACAGGCTCAAACCTGTCATAGAGTGCGAAATTTGGCCCCCCAAAAAACGTTGCTCACACTCCTCACAGCAGGACTGAGGCCCACTCCATAAACAACAAAATAGACTACTGTAATTAGGGGGTCCGCTTTTCAATGTGAGACCTTTTGGTGAAAAGTACACAAAATTACACATGACGTAAAACAACCATCTTTGACAATGATAACTTAGAGACGAAACCCACATGGCAAAGATGCATTTTTCTCTCTTGACCTCTCTCTCTCACTTTCTCTCTTTCTCTTTTTTCTCTTTGTGTAGTAGTGTGAATGCATGGGCTAGTTCATTGGGGGGGAGAGGGGGTCCTACAGTGCTAGAAAGTAGGAAGCAAGTTGGACATTGTGGACCCTATGCGTATTTGGGAAGTATGCACATCCAAAACAGTCATCTTTTCGATTACGTGGAAGACAAAAAGGAGGACAATGACAAGATGCATTTTTTTATTTTATGTGTTTACTTTCTATTTGTGGTAGTATGAATGAATTGACCATTTCAATGTGGAAGTTAGGGGCCTACGTACACAATCATAAAATAGAAGACTAGGTTTCACCAGAAAGCAAGTCTATGCATAGGACTACCTTACACAAACAATTAAGTTAGAGAATTTTAATTAGTTGGATTTTGGAAATTTGATTTGTATATAGGTAGGTACAATTTGAATTAGATTATTTTTCAAGTTGGGGTTGAATTTGAAAATGAAATTGTATAAACGAGTGAGCCTTTGACAAGCCTTCAATCATCTTGGGGTAGGTTCATTCACAAAATCTCTACAATTGTCTTTATGGAATTTCTACTTTGAAGAGACAATTGCATTAATTATCATCCATCTACTATAGTGTTATAGTTGTGCTTTGGCATTTGAGTATGTTCAATATGATGCCAATACACCACAATCTCCATCTTTCAACACTATTGAAATCAATCGATACTATTTAGAAGAAACTGATTACGGCAAAAGTAATTTAAAAATTAAATTAAATGAATTATGAAATTTATTTGAGCAAAATCTATATGTTGATTCTTGGATCTACATTAAACAATACTAATTTGTTTTCACAACAATTTTCAATAGGTGTAATATAAATGGAATCTAGGACTTTTGTGAGTGGTAATCACTAAAAAAGAAACAAAGAGCATAACGTGAAGTAGTTGAGGGATTCATACATGGGCCCACAAATTTAACCTCTAAAGTTCTTTGATGTTTAGAAGCCAAAACAACCTTCAAAATACTTTTTGGCAAAGCAAGTCACTAAAACCTTCATCATTTTGTATTCTTTTATGAATCCATCCGTATGGTCTTTTTGTGAGGTTGTTTGAGTATATCTTCCCCAAATTTCAAAGTACAAGCCCCTACCAATTCAAAAATTAAAATGCATAAATTTTTTTTTTAAATAGTTTTCTTGAAGGGGTGAAGTTTTCTCTTTCAATATTTTTAGAAAAACACATGTGGTCCCCAATACTTGTGCAGTTTAGTCCACATGTTAGAAATTGGATTGAAAACACATGAAAAAATATTTAATAGAAAATTTTCTCATATTCATCTTAGAAAAATTATTGAGTGTAAAGTGGTACATAATGAAAGAGAAACCTAAATCACTAATAACTTTGGAATAAAAATTAAGATTTGTCAATTCCAATGGTGAAAATGTTTTAACAAGCAACGCACATCCAATTTTATTTTTTTATTTTAAAATTCTTCTAATTGAGTTCAAAAACCAACTTGTGAAATAAAGCTATTTTTTTTTCCTCGTTGCCTGTAAAATAAAAGTCCTCACAACTTTCATCTCATTAGTCAAAATAAGATAGTATAGTTTTTTTGGTGCACATATCCATCAATCCAAACAAATGAGATTAATTTTTTTTTAAAGTATATTTTTAGCTACGTGCTTTGACATTGAAATCACATATTAAGTCCTTATTACTTTGGTCATATATATCAAAATTACATAAAACAATGTTTTACATGTAGAACATGATGAGTAGAATATATCCTCAAATTTTCATGCATAAAATTCAAAATTTGAAGTGAAAAGAGTTGCCAAAGTTCTTGGGAAAGCCTAATGTGAACTCTTTAAAACTTTAGGCATTAAATGCCAATTTGTATAAACAATTTTACTTTCTCAATGAAGAAATTGTTGAATTACTACAAAATTTTGAGATAGTATTGCTCCTCTTTAGATGATTGTCTACTTTTGGGATGAATACATTTTTTCATCCTCATTAATATTTTTCTTGTAACTATCCTTTGAAATAAATAGCTTCAAAATCTAGAAAAGATTGTTTTTTGCACTATCCGAAATTAATGAAAAAAATCCTCATTAGACCGATGTTTACAATGTTTACACTAAAGGTTGGTTACCAAGGTTCTTAGAGGAGGGACATTGTACCTTGTTTTCATCAAATACTTGCATTAAGAGTGGGTATTTTTCACAAGGGCATTATTTTTTTATCATCTTTTTTCCTATCCTAGTATTGCATAAAATTCTAAAATGGCCCAATACTCACATCCCTTCACTTGTTTCTAATTTGCATACAAGTTTCTATTTTGTAAAGTATGTTATTTATAAAATTTGGCCTTCAATACCTATGTACTGAAAATTTGTATAACATTCAAATGCACACATATGCTACTATGATGCCATAACCAAACACCATGAATCCATACTAACAAAATTTTGAGTATTTCACTTAAAGACAATCCAAAAAGTGACGATTTCTCTAATAGAATAAAGAATTTAGCATTTCACATATATGAAGATGAATGGTATCAAGGAAAAAAAACCATATAAATTTAGGGTTTATCTAACTACATCACAATCTATCATACATTCTACCATTCACATCATGCCATGTGTCAAAAATGAGTACACTCACATCTCCTGCCCGCTTGCATGATCCCTAAATAAACCAAAAGTTGTCTCAATAATTGAATAAAAGGTCCTAAGTTGCTTTTAATGTTTGTATACTATTCCATCTTAAAGCACGCATATCCTATTGTAGTTTTAAAACCTATCTCCTCACACTACACCATCTATATTAATTCTAATAATTTTCAAATTTTATCTTTAAAGAATGAAATACACCCTATATTTTTATCCACGCTACTTTCAAGAACAACAATTAGTGTCTCTTGAATCAAGGTTGCTCAAGAATGGAAATTTTTGTATATTCTAAAAAAAGTTTGAGCTTTGTTCTTGATAATATAGGCTATTTTTGTCCAATTCTTCTTTAAGAGACAGGGTTGCTATTCTATGAGCATGTGAGTATGAGTGTGAGCTTGTGAGTATATAATTTTTTAGAGATTCTATTTAAAAATTTTGGTCAAATTTTATTATTTTTGGTACCTATTATTATGGACCTATTTCCGTGGACCTATTTCCGTGGACCTATTACCATGGTTCCTTGAACAACCTTGATGTGCTACTTATTGGACTTTGCTAGATTTTAAGAAGAAAAAAATTGATAATTAATTAGGATTCATTTGAAATCAGTTAAAGATGTTCCATTGAGATTTTGATTTTACAACCACTCCCCTCTTATTGCTGGGTACCTCTTGGCGTTGAGAGGGCCCCCTAGAAGCTGAAAAAAATGAAAAAAAGGTTTTTTTTTCCCCCTTCCAATTAGGGGGACCTCTCAACACCGAGAGGTATACAACAACAAGAAGGGAGTGATTATAATCTCAATGGAACAACCTCAGTCAATTTCAAGCAAATCGTATTTAATAACCATTTTTTTTCATCTTAAAATCTAGCAAAGTTCAATAAATAGCACATCAACTTAAAGATGATAAGTGCTTGATCCTCCTCTCGGTGCCAAGAGGTACCAAGCAACAAGAGGGGAGTGATTAACCAAATGACCATTTGATCAAAGATAGAAGAGTTGGATCTCCAGAAGGTCCCACAAGAGAATAGTGGTCAACTAATCAACAATTTGGTGTAACCAAGCTCACTCTTTACAAAAATAATCCCTATCAACCAAATATTTTCTTCCAAAATCTTAACAAGTCTAATTACTAGCACATCAAGATAGAAGTACGGGTACCCTCCGTTGACTTTGAGAGGACTCATGCTACTACAAGATAGTGATCAACAAAAATGAAATTCGGTGTAGCCAACCTCTTTCCACATATATTGAATTCCTATTAACAAAGTTTATTTTCTAAAATCTAAACAAGTCGACTTACTTGTAAATCTAGAAAGAAGTGTTGGTACCTTCCCATTGACCATGAGAAGATCTATGATGCTACAAGACAATGATCAACCAAAATAAAATTTACTATGACAAAGATCATTAGATATAAAAATAATTCTTATCAACAATTTTTTTTCTAAAATCTAAATAAGTCCAACAATGGTGCATCAAGAGAATATTATTGGTACCCTCTCATCAGCCCTGTGAAGACCTACATTGATATAGAACAGTGATCAATCAATATTCTATACAAACTTATTTCCATCTCCATCCATCTTTTATATCAATTAAGTTCATCATTTTCATAATGTATACTTCTAATATTTTAGACAACATTGAAAATTATAATTTTCATCTAAATTCTACATAACCACGGTAATAGGTCCATAGTAATAGGTGCAAAAATTTACTAAAAATAGTGAAATTTGACTAAAATTTCTAAATGGAATCTATTTTTAGAAATATTATTAAGTTTTCTAGTGCTTCTTCAAATTTTTAAGCTCAGCACTCACATAATCCCTGCTCACCACTCATAGGCTCATACTCACGCGCTCACAAAATGGCATCGTTGTTTAAGAGATTGCATTTTTAACTTGTAAATAAGCTATATAGATGAAGATTGAAGAATGTTGATAAATGCTTAGAAGAATAAATTAACACCACTTAATTATAAACCCTTACTAACTCCTAAAGGACATAGCCCATAACTATATAGTCAAACTTGAAAGTCTCACATTCTCTATCGTCTATTTCTTCGCTATTTATAAGTGAAATTATTTGGTTTTATTTTCAGAGGTGAAATCACATGGCTACTATATGTCATGAAATTTCCACAAAATGAATTGCTCATTTTAACCCCTACAATCCCAAGGCTTTATTTCCATAAAAAAAAATACTCAAAACCACCATTTCTATTGTAAAGAGAAAAAAACATTAATTAATTTTTTTTGCATATTTAACCATGAATCTTGCACTAGACTAGTCTATAGATGTGTGGAAAAAATTTCCAAAACTTTGACCACATAGATTGCAAGATATTTGCAATTAAAGTGAAGGAAAATAGTTTTTTTTTGCACCTTTAACAACTAAATTTTTTGGATTTGACTTCAAAATTTTGCACTACTGATTTTGAATTTCTAATTTTTTATGTTGAAGAATTGAGTTGATAGTCTAGGAAAATTTTTATAAAAAATTCACACTTAATTTCCACTCATAATTTTTTTGTTAAAGATTGAAGAAAAATCTAAATTGTTAATAGATCTAAGATGAAATTGGAACACTCTAATCTCAATGGTGAGATTGTTCTAGCAAGAGTTCTTAACCCCTAAACGTCAGAGCGGACGTTTTCCATACCCTCCTGAAATGTTGTGACTTCGAAATGTTGTAACTTTTGCATCCAAGGTCCAAATTTGATAAAATTTGTTGGTGAAGTTGCGCCTTGTCTTCTAGTTTGTGTGGTAAAATTTTCATATCAATCCACAATGTAATGAGTTTTGGGCAGCCAATCAAAGTTCGCAGGTTCTAATTGAGTTCAGAAACTGCATTTTAGGGCTTCAACTTCGGGGGCTTATATCTCTTTCATCCAAGGTCCAAATTCAATAAAATTTGTTGGGTTTTCTTCCCCTTGAAGTCTAGTTATTGTGCTAAAATTTTCATGTCAATCCAAGTTGTTTTGAATATTTGGGAGCAATTCAAAGTTCAAAATCCTGCCATTTTTGGAGAACAGTAAACTTCGGCGACTTGTATCTTCTTCATACAAAGTCCATTTTCAATCATTTTCGTTGGAAAAGTTGCGCATAATAGTCTAGTTTGTGTGGCTAAAATTTCATGTCAATCAAAGAATTTATAAGTGACTGAGAAGCATTCTAGTAGAAGGAGTTTCAGCCAAAGATGTATTTTTTGCAGTTTTTCTTGCTCTTTTCAAGACATTTGAAAGCCATTTTGTAACCACAATGAGTCAAATCAATGAAATTTTTTTCACCAATGTGTTTATATACTCATTTTGAATCATTTTACAATATAAAGTTTTTACATCTGAGTAGGTTTAGAAATCAAATTTCACCTCCAAATGTGATTTTATGGAAATTTCAGCATTCATTTTCATCACTAAAACATGATAATCTTTAAATCTATGCGGTCAAATGACTCCAAATTTGATACACGTCATCTACAACATGTTTACGAAAATATTGTACGGTTAAGATCTCAATAACTTAGTGACATTTTGATCTATGACTCTTCAAATGGAATGACGCTTTAGAACCTATTTGGACTTGAGACGTTGAGGGGTTAACCTTATGAAACTTTTTCTTAAATTGAGAAAATTGAGTTCAGAAATGAATCCTACAAGTTATTTTTTTGAGAAGATGCTCTAATTGCCAAAAGAACAAGATTGTCCATAACTTTCATATAAAAAATTTAAATGGAATGAATCAAAGCTTCCCATGTAGATAAAATTACAATCTATGAGATATTTTAATTTTAATTTTTTAATTTTCTTTTTGTATATAGGAGTTTCTACCTTCTACATCTAAAAAAAAGGGCTTTTTGTGCCATAATTTTTTCTCCTAGGCAATTATATGCCATATTTAACTATTTTTGGACTTTGCAAAGTCCAAAATTGGTAAAGGAACATCTAAGACAATTGTAGACTTTGACTTCTATAGATTTTATGAATCTAGAAATGATATAGATTTTGGACTAGGTGGTTGGAAAAATGTACAACAGGTTTAGATTTTAGATATCTACGACATCGGAAGATCCCCCAATGGACAAAGTCCAAAATTCCATTAAAAGTCCAAAAGTAGTTAAATATGCCATTTATGGAAATAAAAATCATATTCGTAGAAAGCTAATATGTTTCTCTATATGTTTCAAAAAAAGTTAAGAAAATCATGATGAATATTGAGACTATAAAAGCCTAGCCAAATCCATTTGTTTCCTTAGGGACAATGGGACTTTAGGGGTTAAGAAATTTGTAAAATTTGCAAGTGAAGTAGAAAGTACACTTTAGAAGCTTCATTTTATTATTTGTGCTCAAAAGTAAAAGAAATCATTTGAATGTCAAAATCAAGTTTTAAAGGGAAAATAAATCTCAAATTATTAAATTAGACTATATAATATACCATTTTTTGATAAAACTACCCCATTTAGTAATTATAAAGAATTACTAAAATGCCTTGAACTTAAATCAATGATGTGGATGTAGCATCATTAAAGTTGCACATAAAAAATTGGAAATTGGGATGAAAATTAAGGAAGGAAAGGGCTAAGGAAGAAACCCAAAATCGCAATTTGTGGACAACCCTGACTTAACCCGGGCCGGTCATTGTAAAAATCTTCTCTATTGTCACCATCTGGATTGTTGGCTTAAAAAAATGAAAAAGTTCTCATTGGAAAACAAACTACTCTAAAAGACATTCCCTTTCCACACAAATTTGGAGGATGAATAGTTGCACTTTTGTCCCACTTGCAAAGATTCTTTGTCATCCATCTGACGCCAAACGTCCTCCTCGACATTTAAGGGTTAAATGGTAACTTACCAGTTCTTAAGTTGACTGCAGTGGGGTTGGTCACGTTTGGTGTGAGTTTCGAACGAACAGATTCTGTACTCTCAAAATGAACAGAAAATCATCCATAACACATCCAACACATCTGGCTAGTCACGATAATTGAACCCCGCCGACCAGAACGACGGGAATTGATGGACGAATTTCATCCATCAATTCAACGGCTGAGATCGAATCTACAAATGAACATCCTCAAATGAACATATTTCGAACATTCAATAAGGCCGTGGGTCCCAAATCCATTCCATAGATTCGCTGGGGAGTCCCACAGGGCCGGACTTGGGCTCTGAAATCTACCAATGACGTACATAACACGAAGTCCCAAGCACAGTGAGCGTGGCCTGCAAGGCCTTTGCAACCCCACCTGTAGCTCGCTTCTCATCGTGTGTCTATCGCCGAATTTTGCGCCACTCCGACGATCGGCGCTCTAGCGCAATTCGTCTTGATTTCTCAGGTAAATGCGCTCCTTCGAGTTCTCGAAATTGACGAAATTTGACAAAATTGGCGTATTTTGGCATCGAACATGTTCGTGACTGCCGGCTCTTGGAGCTCATCGTGATGGTGAATTGTCAATTCGGAGTACTGTTGTAGCTTTTGCACAGCTTATTAGGTTTTAATTTGATTTCTTGTTTAGGCGCCTAATGCAGAGCAATGTGGAGTTCATGGCTCCCCCTCCAGTAGAAGGTGTGGGAGGGGGCGGCACTGGCTATGGGTGGAACGACGGGTCGGGCTCTACTGCAACAATTCTCACAAGCGATGCTGATCTTTCGAGGATTCCGACCAGCGACCTTGTTCATGTGTGGTGTATGCCGAGCACAGCCATCATCGGCCATCAAGAGCCTCCACGGCCACTGGAACAGGTAGTGTCTTCGGCAATTGTTTTGATCGCTTTGGAATTGTTGCAGTATTAGTGTCTGAATTGTGTCTGATTTGTGTCTGGGCTTGTAGGTGTCGTTGTTGGCTGCCCGGAATGAGAGAGAGAGTGCGCAAATTGCAATGCGACCGAAAGTATCGTGGACCAGTGGTGAAATGGTTGGCTATCTCCACATACAATGCTCAGATTTTTGTGCTACCTCTGGTGATAGGCAAGTCCCGAAGCATTTTTGTACTTTCTGAATTTTGAGTTGGCAATATTGGATTAGAATAGCGAGTCACATGTGACTGAAAAGATCTGGCATGTGTATAGGAAGAGTCTAGGGTTAGGATCCGCATATCATTCTTGAAAACAGGTCCTCACACCTTGGGTCTACTACACTGCTATTAACCTGAGAATCAGGTTATCCAAGATTCAGTGACATTTCATTTATTTCATGCACTTCTGCTACTATGTTGATATCAACATTTGAAAGTTCCTGACTCACGTGTCATGAGCCATCATGGTTCTCAAGTTGCAGTCTTGGAATGCGTGCCACATGGTTCCAAAACTGGATGATTCTAAAGTTGCAGTCTTGGGGCCACATGACTTTTGACAATTACTAGTTCTCAGCATTATTTAAATGATCTGTTTTTCTTTAGTGCTCTAATGAAAAGGGTGCAAACCCAACAATATTTAAGAATGTTATGCTGTAGTTCAAAGCATGCTATTTTATCTGTTTCTTGTGCTGTCCGAAGAGAAGAGCTGACAGACTTGTTTGTGAAACCAGATTAAGAGCAGGGAAGGAGGTGACAGTCCGGCGAGTGGTGCCAATGCTGGGAGTGCCGGATGCTCTTGTACCTATCAATTTGCCATCAAGAGTAGGATTGCTTCCCGGGTGAGGCTTCAATTTGATTATTTTTTCGTTTATCCTTCGGACACTGCATTTCGCTTGTCCAATGGAATAATTGTCTTAATGCTTGTCCAACTTTCATGCAATACAGAGAGACGTCTGCTTTGTGGGTGTCGATTGACGTACCAGTCACGCAGCCTCCTGGTGTGTACACAGGAGAAATCTGCATGACGGCTGTGAGAGCAGTGACCGAGTAAGCTTCTTGCCCCTGTTATCGGATATACATACTTACATTGAGTTGGATGATGTTTTCTTAGGCACTAATTTTGTTGGATGAGTTCGTCCCATATTGGGGTCTCATGCGGTTTTGAGTAGGTCATATGGAGCCGATTTAATTAACTAATTTTATCAACACATTGTTCTCCACTAATTCTGGTGATATTGAATTTGGCAACGTATAAATTGGCAATATTAAATTCTGGTGATATATGATTTGTATTGTATTTTTCACATTATGATTGATTGAGTTGTTTATTTTAAAACCATGAATCCTTGGTTCTTCAGGGGCTAGGGTTACTGCTTCCGGTTATGCCTGTAGATTTGGTGCTATTTTTAAGAGGTTACTCCCATTTTCTCGATCTGAAATATGGCAGGTTTACCTGGTTTTCTTGAACAGGACCGTTGCGGCTGAGAAGGTGGAATGTGAAAAGGTGGAAATTAAGAAGGGTTTGCAGAGCTTTTTAACCCAAGCAGAAGCCGTTGGCAGTAAATCCACTCAACAGTTGGTGCGCCTTTTACATTTCTTGGCACTGACATGAAATGCTATGTGTTCTGGAGGGACCCAACGGTGTGGGATGGCTGCACTGCCTAGAGGTGAGACATGAGATGCCCCACCGTTGGGCTCTTCCCTTGTGCAAGACATTTGAGTGCAAACTGAAGTTTGAGTGGGCTTCTTATAGCTTTTCGATTGCTTTTTTTAGCAGCGGGCGAGGTTTTTGAGGACTGCTTGAAACACTTTCAGGCAATTTATTTGTTTCAAGGTCCCGATAGGGGTCTGACGTATGATGCTGTTGGTTGACTGGTTGACTGGTTGCCTTGTGTGTTACTTCATGATTTAAACTCCTGTCATGTGAAAGCTTTATTATTACCTCGGCATGAAAAATTTACAAATACCGTGAAGTTTAGGACTTGTCTGTTGGCGTCCTTCTGTGGTTTTTCGCTTCCTCTCTTAAGGAATAAAGTCTTGGATTGCTATGTCAATAATGCTTGATAAGCCTCTTTAGTCATCGATTTACGGACTTTTATGCAACAGTCACCTTGCGTTGCTCAATTCTATTGGTTACTCAATCCAACATTTTAGGTGCTGACTGGGCAATGATGGATCGGCTGCAGACAGAAGCGCTGCATTTTATCTGTGAGGGATTGCACCAGGTCCTCCAATCACCTTTACTGTCTGCTAGCTGCGGCGAATTCGGAAATATGGAGATAGATGAAGAATCTCAATCACCTCCTTGTATCCGAGTGCAGTTCAGCATCACTATATGGGACTTTATTTTACCCATCACACCCTCCCTACCAGCCGTCTTTGGTGTATCCACCCATATGTTGTTAGAGAAAGGAAGTGTCGTAGTCCTTGGTTGCTCACTTAATATGGTCTTTCAAAACTCGTTGAAAAAGGTCTTGTAAAATTGCTTGAATGGAGTGCATTGCTTAAAGGAAAGGAGTGCATTACTTTCCTTTTGTTAATTCTTTTTATTGTCGGAAGAAGTTTGTATCAGTTCTTGACATTTTAAAAAGATATCAGAAACAGTGATTGAAGACAGATATAATCTGCAAAATGGCAGCAAGGAGTGGTACAAATCGCTTGACATGCATTTTGATTGGTTATTGCAATATCGACTCAGTCCTTACTTCTGCCGTTGGGGAGATAATATGCGTGTCCTCACGTATACTTGTCCCTATCCTGGTACATCTTGCCCTACTTGTATGTGTCTATTGCTTGAAGTATATGTTAGCGGAGAAACTTCATAATCCGAATATCTCATCATTCCTACTTTTTGCTAGCTCTAGGACTCCCTATGAGTCAGCATTACTGATGAGTGGTGCTGATGTGTGCAGCTACTCATCCAAAATCAGAGGATTACTATTCAAATCCAAGATTGGCAGCATATGCAGTTCCCTATGCCCCAGTGTTGTCCTCGTAAGTGTTTTCATGTTCGATGTCCCGTTTCCAGTGTTCGACATATTGCGCAAGTTGATACTCAGAGAATGATAGAGTGCTTGTGGAATTAATGCAGCTCTGACTTAGCAAAGGATGTGGTGAAAAGTGAATTAAACGTTTTGAAGAACCGAGGTCATTGGAAGAAGGCTTACTTCTATTTGTGGGATGAGGCACGTATCTCACCTTGTCCTCATCATGATGTCTAGTTGGTATGGGTGAAAAAGTAGAGTGAACAGTACTTCTGGGTAGATAAACAAGTAGATTCCAATGCTTGACGATTCAATGTTTGGTGCTTAACGTTTCTACTTCTGCCCTCGGCTCTTCGAGAGCAGTGCCATGACGTCTTTAAGAGGAGGGTAGTCATTTGTGAACGAACTGTGTTTGTGAGGGACTTTGTTAATTTACTGGTAAATCCTTTGATGTGCATCCTGACATGCTATTCTTAACAGCCTGTAGGACTTGAACAGTACGAGAACATACGAAGGATGGCTGAGGAGATTCGAACTCTTGCACCTGATGCACGAGTATTGACGACGTACTATTGTGGTGAATAGAGACATGACTGTTCGCTCTTAGTTTGTCTATTTTTTTTTCTGGTTGGGATGCAGTTTAATGTGTGGGTCTGGGAATCTAATCAAAAAGGAACATTTTTTTTAATCTTCGATTCAGGTCCAAGTGACCCGTCTATGAACCTGGGTGGCTTCGAATCCTTTGTGAAAGTGCCAACCTTTCTACGTCCACATACACAAATTTTCTGTACGAGGTGAGGAACGGGGACCTCATCATTTATCGGTGGATTTCACCAGAATAACCAAGACTAGTTACATTTGAACCTTAGGAAATAAATTACTGACTTGTCCTACATTTCGTAGTGCTTGACTTGGCATACCAAGAGGCAAGAATCAAATGATTTCAAAGAAGGAAAGGTCATGAGATCATTTGCAAATACGTTCAATTTTATTCATGAAATCATGTGGTATATATTGCAAATATGTTCACGATGACTCGGTTCAATATATAACCCCCCTCTTCCTAATCTCTGTCAATATCTTTTTCTCTAGGAATGCTCTTAACAAATACGCATTGTTCTCGCAGTGAGTGGGTTTTGGGAGGCAGGGAGGATCTTGTGAAGCAAATAACAGACGAAATTCAGTTGGACCATAATGAGGTCTGAACATCCGGATTCATGCTTTCTAAGTGTCTGGAATTTGAAAATGTGTCTGGTCTGTTGGACATGGATTTTTGAGGTTTTTGGGTATCTCCCTGTCATGATTTTGATTCAAGGGATAGGCATCTTTCTCATGTTCAGTTGCAGAAATACATATTGATTAAGGTTTCAAACCCTTAGCTATTGCTTCATGAGATTATTATGATTTCAGAAATTAGAACTGTGGATTCTTCATTGTTGCCGAATCTCTGCTGACTCTTCCCGAATGGGGACTACACACATGAGCCTTAGAATTACTGTTTGTTCTATCGTTTACAACGAGTGTCAAAGAAGAGTTGGCACTTGAAAGTTCCTCTCTGAACATTGGCAAGTATTTAAGTAGATTGATCTGACTGGAACCTTTCTTTCAATAATCTTTTGGGCCTTCAGGAGTGGTGGACGTATGTTTGCATGGGTCCAGCAGAGCTCCACCCAAACTGGCATTTAGGGATGAGAGGAACACAGCACCGAGCAGTGATATGGCGTGTTTGGAAAGAGGGTGGCACCGGGTTTTTGTATTGGGGTGTGAATTGTTACGAGAAGGCGACTTCTCCAGCTGCTGAGGTACTTGTAGCATCTCTTGGAGGTTTGATGTAGATAACTTCCATGCTTCCGACAGTTGCTTAACCCCTGAAGGACCACAGATTCATGGTGTTCAAAATGACCAATTCAAATTGGACCAAATTTTTTTCATGAAAGAACATTACATGTGTTGGTCAGAAAAGAAGTAAAATTGGACAAAAGGGAGTTATAACGTTATTATCCATGCATATCATAACGTTATTATCCCATGCAATTGGGGTGTCTTTGGTGAACAGTGCTGCTGAGATAGGTGTAGCTTGTTGCTCAAGGTTAAATGGTCTTGACAACTGCAGAATATTCTACTACTAGTGTGGGGAACATTTTGACTTGCTTAACAAAGTTTTAGTGCCAAACTCAAAACTGGTCGAAACTGTTTTTTTAAAAGCCCAATTTGGGCTTCCAGGTCCTTTTCAGGGTTAAGTAGATGTGACTAGCGATTTGCGTTATTCTAACTGAGATTGGGCATTAACAAGACTGATATGCTTCCACAATCTATTTCATCAATTTAAAATTTTCATGTTGCAACTGTAGATTCGCTTTCGACGAGGATTACCCCCGGGAGATGGTGTGCTGTTTTATCCTGGAGAGGTGTTCAACGTCGGTGCCACTTTGCCTGTTGCATCCGTGCGCCTGGAACGTCTTCTCAGTGGGATGCAGGTACACTATTCATTTATTTCCTGTTTTAAATTTCTCTATTGTTGTACTGAGCTCGTTTACCTTGCTTCAATAATCCCTACACCGTCTATTCTATCCGGTGTCGCTTCCTAAACCAAGTTATTGGAGACCTGTATTTTCTGCTTGATCAACTTGACTGCACTGATTTGTCCTATTAATGCGTGACACTAATTTCCAAAGTCACAGTATTTTTGAAGTAGTGCGGGCTGAAATATTATTGTGTTCTACCAATTTCCACAAAAAACAATAAAACTTTGTAGTGACACTAATTTTCACTCAATGCTTGCTAGATAGGCCTTAATTAACTTGGTGCAGGGGAGCGACTAGCGACACTACATAGAATAGACGGTGTGTACCTTGCAGTCTGTCAAATGTCTGACTGTTTTTCTCCGGCCATTGGCATCTTGACAGGATTATGAGTATCTGCAGCTGTACTCGTCTATGTATGGGCGACATGAAGCCCTTTCTCTCCTCGAGAAGACAGGGACTTACAGTGGTCCAGAGCGATACACAATTGAACATGGTCCTATTGAATCTTTTCGGGGAGAAGTCTACCGTACTTATCGTCCTGCAGCAGCATAAATATATGAAGCGTTCACTCCATCTTGTATCATACGTAGCTTGAAATCCCTCATCCTCACTGGGGACACGAATTACAGAAATCTCAGATACTCCTCTCTGAGATTCTGAGGTTGGTCAGTACTGTACTGCATGCAAGTGGGAATTTTCTCGCAGAGCATGCCGGATAGGACCGTTATATAGAAGTCAGCAAATTTAACGGTATATATGATGAGCTCTATCGAGCAAGGACCATATTGAGTCCTCATATTTTGTACACTAATGGAGAGGCCTTACACCATATTGACCTTGTCATTCATGGGACAGGTTTTGTGCACTAGTCGTGAAGAGAGTTGGTTAATTGTGTTCTATGAAATGATTTGATCAACCACATGGGGTTGAGAGGGGAGTTTTGATTTTCAACTAAGAGTTTAACTAAGTAGGTGAACTTTTTTACTTAGTTACAACTTTTAACCAAAGATAAACTACATTGGAATAGTAAAGAGAAAGAAAAGGTCTACTTCAAAACACTTGGATTTTCTAATTCATCTTCCTTTTGTTGTGGATTGACCACTTGCAATTCACAAATGCATGCCAAAGGGAAGGTGATGGAATGTGCAATTGACAACTCCAATGAGCAATCATGTATGAATTTAGAGCGGTGTTTAAGATATAGTCATTTACATATCATGTATCTTTGTCTTTAATATTGTGAATTGTGAATTGATTTCAACTTTAACCCTTAAACGATGAAGGATAATGAAAAGGGATGATTTCCAAAGGTCACTTGTGTGAATCATTGGCTTAAGAAATAGCAAAAGGACTCATTGGAAGTCAAACTATTGGAAGTCAAACTATTGTAGAAGACCTCCGCTTTTCACAACCAAATTCCAAGGATGAACAGTTGTACTTCTTTCTTAGTAGAAGGATTCCCTACCATCCATTGGACGCAAAACGTCCCCATTGATGTTTAAGAGTTAAAGGATCAAATATGGTACTTATTTTTACTTTCTAGCATGCATTGATTTGTATGTGATTCAAAGCAAAATTGTTCAAATTGTAGTTTCGATAAGGAGACATTTTTCACAAAGCAAAATCATTCAAAATGTAATTTAGATAAGGAGACATTCTTCACAAATCAATGGTGCTAGTATGTGAGCCTAAAAATGTAAGCCTACGATGTAAGCCTACGAGCCTTGAGTCTAGACACATAGGTACTCTACAACTACTCAAGATGTCTATAACATACATATTTATAATATAAACATCCTACAACTATGGAAGGCGCTTGAAACATAGTAGCCTAGGCTTCTATGCTCATGGGCTCAAGATCCTAAGCTCACATAAGAACAACCATGTTGTTGTGTGATGGGAAATGATATGCTAGCCAAGACATAAATATTGTTTGCAAAATTGGATTTGCTAGGAAGTGAGATGGTGTTTTTTTTTTGGTAAGAAGACTCTTAGAAGGTGTAAAAATTTGATGTTGGAAGTCACAATATAGCAATCCAAGGGCATATGGTATATGTTACTTGCATCATGAGAGTTCTTTGTTAATCTTTAAAGTCCCAAGGCCATTTTTTCGTCAAAAAATGCTTAGAACTATCATTTCTAGTGCAAAGAGCAGTTGAAAAAAATAAAAATAAAAATCACATATATAAATGTAGGATCTCACAATAGATGTGAGAATATGTGGAAAAATTTCAGAAACTTTGACCACGTAGATTACAAGATATTTGCATTCAAAGGGAAGAAAACATGTTTTTTTTGGCACGAGGATAAACTAGATTATAACTACGAATCCTCTAACCTACAAATTTTGAATTTTGAATTTTTATCATGGAGAATTGAGTTGAGAAAAATTTAATGATGTGATTTTCATTCTTTAAATTTTTTGTTAAGTAGAAGTATAAATTAGAGGGAAATAAATAAATTGTTAACAACTCTAAGATGGAATTGAAATACCAATGGTAAGATTGTTCTATAAATCAAAATTAACCCTATGGAATGTTTTTTTTTAAATTGTTAAAATTGAGTTCAAAAACAAATCCAATACATTTTTTTTCCAAAAATATCCTTTCCCATCACTTATCCAAATGGAACAAACCAAATCTTTCCAAATAGAAAAAAAATAGGATCTATTAAAAACAATTAATTTTTTAAATTTTAAGCCTTTTTTTTCCCACTCTAGACTGTTTTGACTTTTGTGTGGCAAAACCTTTGCTTTTGAGCATCGATTGAAATAAAAATCATATTTCTAGAAAGCTTTTCTATCTTGAAAAAATGTTTTAAAAATCAAGCCAAAAATCAAGATCACACAAATTGCTTGAATTATCAAGAGTCCCCCGAAGGGTCACTTGGACTTTAGGAGGTTAATAGTACATTGAGATGTGAGAGCATCTTCAATCCAATAGGTCTTTACATTTGAGGCTTTCAAAGTTTTGGTTCATATCACCTTCAAGTTCAAGGGACCTAATCACACTTTCTAAATGTGCCTAGTAAATAGTTAGTGGACCAATCACAAATCAAATTACATTGAATGTACAAGATTCCATCACAAGTTGCAATATGTTCAAGAATTCATCTAAACTTACTCATAGAGAATGATTTTAGGAACTCCAACTATGAAGTATAAATTTGAAGGTCATTGTAAAATAAACTACTTTAAGATAAATCTAATCCATGTCATTGAGTGTTGTGCAAAAAGACGGGACTCTTAATCACCTCTCTTTCTTTATTATTGAAATATATTGATTGATGTAACAATTGATAGAATTGTATGGGTAAGATCCATGGATCATGTTTTACAACTTTGGTGTAAAATTCATCATTAAATTATTATTCTAAATTACACTTAATAATAAACCTAATCAATTTTGGAAATTTGGACTACCACGTTGTGAGGGCCTCATGTGAAAGGCCTATTTTGCGTCTTCTGCATGTTTAGGGTTTAGGCTCGTCTCGTAACCTTTCATTCTCTGCTCTGCGCTTCGATGGAATCCCTTCCGCAATCTCCACTCCCTCCCGACACCGCCCTCGCTACTCCTGCTGCAGGTCTGCCTTCCTTTGTCTTCACCTTCCCTTTTTGAACTACTTCTCATTCATTTAGGGTTTCTCACTCTGTTTTTTTTCGTTCTATGTATGTCTGACTTGAATGTCTCTGCAGACTTACCCGCTCCCGCTCTCGCCCCTTTCTACGATCCTACTGCGGATGATCACAACGAAGATTGGGCCCTTCAGCAACGCCAAGGTCGCAAGTCCGATGCAGTTCTGTCATGCCCTGCGTGCCTCACGACACTCTGCATCGATTGCCAACGGTGCTGTGCTGTACCTTCCACTTATGAACTTATTTTTATTTCAGTTTCTGCCCTTGCTACTCTTTCTTATGCATTCTTTTCCCCCTTCCCTTCCACTGCAGGCACGAATTCTACGTGAATCAGTACCGAGCTATGTTTGTGCGAAACTGTACAATTGTCGAGTCAGAGCGACTTCGCTATGAACAAGATAACAGGAAGAGGAAACGGAACGCAAAGCGCAACAGACGAATTCACGAACAAGATAGTACAGGAGGAGGCCCTGGCATGATCAGAATAGATCCCAAGGATGTAGGAGTTGAGGAAGAAATATTGAAGCCTGTCCGATGCGCGGAGTGTGGGGCACAAGTGGCAGTCTTAGATAGTGATGAAGTCTACCATTTTTTTGATATAATTCCTACATTTTCGTAAGAGTTGTTGCTACAAATCGTTTGCTCGGCCTTTTCTAGAACCGAAGTCTTTCGAGTATCAGTATCAGTGTAGGATAGAGAAACCATTTCGTAGGATTAGAGCTCTGAGGTTAAATGCTTTGTATATGATTCTTGCTGTGTGCAATAAGAGTAAGGGTTTAAGGTTCAGGGTTCAGTTTTTCCAGAACACAACCTTTAATACTGTTTTATGGAAGTGTATATAATCTACAAAACTCTGTGGAAGCAATTCTTGTAGGGTTTCAATTATTGTGTGCAACATGTTGCTTGACCAGGAATGGTGTAAGCCCGATGGATTCTGTTTAGAGATTTTATTGACACGCTCGGGACGAACAAATTGATTGTGGAATCGTATCTATTTTCTTTTCACCAGATAACTAGCAGCTAGGATCAATGAAGCAGTTTGTGCTTGACGAAAATATTGCATCATCATCAATTCCATGTTTGAATAATCATAACTTAGGATCAAAAAGGATGTTGCAACATGAACATTTGTGTCGTATTCATGTTCACACAACGCTGGACTTTCCACTTGTAGAAATGATTTTCGTGAGGTTGTATGGGCTTACACGTAGGAAGGTGCATGCCACGGCAAATATCGAGGTCCTGAACCAGTTCACATGGGTCTTCATGCAAACATAGAAGACAAAATCAAGTAGAGTGTTGGACTGAGGATGCTCTGACAAAACAGAATCCATGACCTCTATTGCTGGCTCCTAAAGCTACATTGCTCCTGGTAATGCTTCAGCTGAAACGAGAGCTGTACCGGCACATTTATAGTCTCGTGTTGGACCCATCTTTCTTAAATTGCATTATTTCTTCCCCTGCTACGAATTACCTAATGGTGCTGCAAGATTTCATCATTTCTTTTCAAATTTAAACCTGCACAATTCAAAATCTTGTCCCCAAAATACTTGCCCTTGCAGGAGGTTTTCATGTCTCATAGTAGAATTGTCTCTATTTCGGAACGAAAAGCTAGCACTGTGTCACAGGTGGTGGTGTTCCTTTCACCTCCAGCTCCCCTTCCTTCCCCCAATAGCTTTCCTTCCCAAAAGCTTTTAGCTGCAATAAACAATACACAAGTAGGAACATAATGTTGCCACATCGAAGTCCAATCTACACTTGTGGAGACATCGTTTGACACATGTTTGGAATAACAAGTAGATAGCCAGTACAGCATTGCCATAATTGTTTTCAACGTTTTATAATATGTTATCTTTAACACATTCAACATAGAATGAACGTCATTTTCTACAATTTTGGATTTACATTTGTCGTAGTGCCGAATTACCTAGCAGAGGTCAAGAAATAAATTTTTTTGAGATGTCCACATCAACAAGTAGCAATGCTGAAGTGTAACCCTGGACATGCTCGTTTCAACGCTGGTGTTCAGTGCAAGTATCCTGAGGTCTGCTCCTAAAGTGAGAATTTTTTTATTCAAGCGATCAAGTAGGTTACTCAGCTCCAATTAATCTGCATGTCCACTTTGAGTAAGAACGTAACAACGACAATGAGGATTATGTAAGTCGGATTGAGGCTGTATTCGTACCTCAAACAAGTAACGAATTTCTATGCTCGGTCTACAGAAAATGACCAACGTCCGAAATATCATGGAACGAGTTGGCGGAGTGGCCTGCTCCTTCCGCACAGCTCTCATAAAAAAATAGATGCCAGTTCATTTCACCACCATTTTCAAAAATCCTCGTTCACACCTGAGAATTTTTAGTTGAAGAACAGAAAATCAGATTCTGAACTGTCTCTGCTTACGGAGTCACAGGTTCGATATCCCGAATGGTGCCGTATTCTAAATTGCTTGCAATTGGATTCGCTGAAGAAGCATCGTCTACCACCGTCCTGCAACCAATCTTATATTCGTTAGAATGGCAGATTTCCGTGAAATTGGCACACTTTTCAGTCGCCTAACTGAAACCTGGGATCTATGTTAGTTCTAATTTTAGAGCTCTCGTCACTTGAATGTCGCAAGTTTGCACTCTGACACACGCCATGTAAACAAATATGACCCTAATCTCACCTGAACTTGCTCCAGCAATAGGGGGTGTCAGACCTCGAGACTCCTGCTCCGCAATTTGCAGGTTTGTTACCAAACTGGGCTCCATGCAATTCTTCTTTTCTCAAAGTACTAACCTGCTCATAGAATTTTGGAACTCAATTCTGAAATCGGCTTCTTCGGCAGGCCAGGTCCGACACCCCTCATATGAATTTGGTGACGAGGAGACTGCTACTTTTGCCTGCTTCTGTGACTGAAAATCAGACAAAGTAACGCCACAACACGTGCACCAACTCCATGACCCAAAAGAACCCACAAGCAGAGATTGAAATCATCCAGTCGGTACCCTTGACTGGCAAGCAGGCCACAGCGTGAAATGAGCCAAACTCCTTTGTACCTGCGGTCAATAGGTCACTCAAAACTTTCCAACAAAGTCGAAAACCATCTCACATCTCATCCCCTTCCTGTGTACGAGTATGTAAGATCCTCAACACAACTTCTCAAATTGGAGCAATTGCATCAGTATATGAAAACAAAGTCACCCAAACAAACCAGTAGGAAGGAAGACAAATGAAGTTACTAACCGTTCCACATTTGCAATAATATAAGCTTCTAGAGCATATCTCGCATAGCTCAAATAGGACAGAATGTGTACAAATCCAGTTCTCGGAGACGACACGATCAGTGTTGCAATGACGGGAAGAAAAACTGCACACTGCACAAGAAGACCATCATGGGCGTTCATGGAGTTTAGAAATCATGACGAGAGATGCTTTAATATTCTTTTACATTACCAGAGAAGGCTTACCAATTGTGCAGCTCCTGGCTCCAAGAGGATGGCAATAATGTAGGCCAAGCCCGTCACACAATACACGAGTGCCAGCGTGACCACATAGTTGTCTACAAAAGTTGACCTTGGATTGCAGAAGAAATAGAACATAGACAAATAAATGAGAGGCCTCAGAACAACATTGAAGAGATCTGCCACGTCCTTGGCAAGAAAAATCGCAATGCGGTTCACTCCTGAAGCACTTTCACGCCAAAATTGAAGTCTGTCGGCTGAGAAAGTTCTCAGGGATGCTATCATGGTCAACAAAGCTGTCAAAGCACATCAAATGAACAGGTAAATACCCTTAGCAGTGGACGGATTTGTTGGTAACCAAAAAAGAGGCATTTCAGTACATCCAAAGGTCAAACTTGTACCTAAGGCAATTACTGTGAAGTGGTAACCCTGAGATCCCAGGTTGATATCCCTCATGTTTGATAGCACACCCAAGCAAGCCCCAGCAATAAGCAAGATGATGTAGTCCTGCACATGTAGCCTTGCCTCACGGAACCGCTGCTTTCCCACTCTGATTCGCACCACCCCGTTCATTCTTGTCAGAAACATTTGATCTAAATCTTCTCACGCATCCATATATGCAAATCAACGCATGACAGAAGAGTTGCGCAGCTCTACATGACAGTTAATAAGAAAGAAAAGAACTTCAGGAAATACCATCAATTGCCCAATGCCGGAATTTAAAGCCGATTTGAAGTTTAGAATTTAAATTGAACCAATGGATAGTGTACATAGTAATAAAACTCACCGGTGTAGAATGATTCTAAACTGCTTCAGAAATCCAGGTGTTTGGCGACCTGACAAGTCATCCGCCCTTGAAAACGCAGTTTTGATTCCGTCCCAAGTTACTACAAACTGATGATAGAGTTCCAGACATGCTTGCTGAGTGAAAGAAGCTCCACCGACTCTGGCGGATTCCGGATGCACGTGCAATTGACCCTCAGTGGTAGTGTTCGCAAATGCCGCCATTTCGTTGGGGATATGGTAACCCTTGTGCATCATCCACTGAACGGGTAAAGTTCTCGGGTCTACTTTAGGAGAACGACCTTGCTGCACTACACCCTCCAATGCATCCATATAGTAGTCTGGTGGGTTGATTCTCTCGGGCACCACCAAACCGAGACTTGCAAAATAAGCTTCAATTTCATCCACTGGTCCTAAATACACCGTGTAACCCCCCTTCGCAAGGAACATAACATCGTCGAACATTTTGAAAAGCCCGTAGCTGTACCAATGCCCACACATTTGTCACTGTTGAATTTTAGGCATTGTTTCTGGAAATGAACTTCTTAAAGAAAGCATATAAAGTTTACCATATAGGTCACAGAAGGAAACGAGATTTCAATCCATGGTGAAATTCAGAAAATTGAGCCTAGAAATGCAAGGTCCTGTACCTGGGCTGATGAAGCACCAAAATTACGTTAACTCCTTCCATAGCCTCTCGACGTAAGGCCTGAAGTACAAGCCTCGAGGATGTACTGTCAAGTCCGGATGTGGGCTCATCTAAGATCAACAAAGAGGGCTCAATCACCAACTCCAATCCTACATTCACTCTCTTGCGCTGTCCTCCTGATATTCCACGGTCTTCAACGGTACCTACGAGAGAATCCCTTATGCCTCCTAATCCTAACGCTTGAATGGTGCGTTCCACCACCAAAACTCGCTCATACCTTGGCATATTCACTGGTAGCCTGAGACAGAAGAGAGACACGGTCAAAATCGTATATCAACAGTTTCACTGAAGAGCATTGCACGCATCAGTAGGAGTATAAATCAGATGGAACAAAGGAAAGTTCCCGTATGACCCTTTTTTCAAGTGCTAAAACAACACATACTCGGACATTTGCGGTCCTCTTGGTATTTCGAGAGTTAACAAAAAGAAACTAAATAGTAAAAAGACGGTCAAATTTCTCCGTTAGGCAAACATCGGAGCTATTCTGTGTGTGCAATAGCATGTGTGCTCGAATCAATACCTGTAGCTTGCGCTGAACCACAGATTCTCCTCCACGCTCAAACTGCCATGAACGATATCATCCTGCGGCACAAAGCCAATTATTCGCTTGTACGAGTGCATGGATCCGGACTTGCCATTGATAAGAACCTGCCCTGTCGTGTGAGTGTGGGTTGACTTCCCGGCTAATCCATTCAAAAATGTTGTCTTCCCAGCGCCAGAAGGGCCCATAATGGCTGTAATCTTCCCTGGCGACAGTTTCCCTGTCACGTTACTAAGTATCTTCTTCTTACTGCCCTTGAGTACCAAGGAGAGGTCTTCAAACTCTAATTCAATTTCAAATCTCTTCTTACGAGTGGCGGCCTCACCAGGGGACCGGTGTTTATACCCGAAGGCCCTTTCTTTCTCAATTTGGCCATAAGCATAAGCAAACATCTGGCTGTGAGTCTCCTTCGTCGGAATCACCACTGTTGGCAGTAATTGACCGGAAAGAGCTCTAAAGCTTTGAGCAGGCGTTGTTGCTTCTCTTGAATCGTCTGGCATTACCCTATCAATGGGAGAAATTGGCTCTACAGACTCCGGAAATCTCTTCGATAAATCTACAAAAAGAGCCGGCAAGGGGTCTGCAGCTGCTGATGCAGTGGGTTTATTCTCGTCTATCTTTGCTGGTATGATACCAGAGTGCTGAATGAGACTAGAGTTGGATCTTTGTAAGGAGTCTCTTTGGAGAGAGAGGCTCTGCCACAACATAATTATATTTAGATCTTCTTCAAGTTTATCATACATAGACGATGTCATGAATTTAGACAATGGAACATCAACGAGTAGGTTGGTGTATTCAATACACGCAGAAACACACCTGCACGGTTGCTAGTGGTTTAAGTGTTTTTTGAGAACCTGATGATGGAACATTTCTAGTCAACGTTCAAATTGGCTGCAAGAGTAGTACAGTTTCGCCCATTCAACAACACTATGGTAGCTGCTCACCTGCAATTCTTCTGCTGTAGGAGACTCTGGTTGCTTTCGACTTTTGCCCCGAGTTAACTTCCGTGTAAATTTTGAGGCTTGACGTTTTGCAGTATCTTTGACTTGTTTCAAACGCTCATATTTAGATATGCGCTCGTGAGCCTGTCGTGCTGCCACTTCTCGAGCAAATGTTTTACGCCTACTTCTTAGATCCATTAACCAATCAGAGCAAGTGTATACCGCCACCAACAAGATCAATAACCCTGCCTGCACCGCTTTAAATCTTTCATTAGAGTCAGCCAAGATTTACAATGTGAAGCGTGAGGGTATTCTTATTTGTGGCACCCTTAAAATCTACAATCAGAATTAACGCATTTCAAATGGAGGAAAGAAGAGTTGCCTTCGACGTACAAGTATTAATCCTCCAACGCCTTGCAGATTCTGAATCTGAAGATTTCCACTCTCGCAAGCCGTAAGACGAGAACATTCTGCAAAAGAGAAGGTTGTGAGAGACCAGAAAACAACGTGAGATGTTCGCAGTGAGGTGAGTATTCAGCGTACAAAACTTTAGCAGGAACAGAACATACTTTCTTGACGGGTGGAACCCAGCCTGCAGTAATGCCTGCAAAATCGCCCAAACTTTTCGAGTCAGTGGCATATTGATGTGTTGTAGTACTGTGCCCAGTCCCAGAAAAACAGAACTATCGGTACTCCATGCATAAACTGTCTCACATGAGTAACTGTCAACAATCAAAGCCATGATAATGACAAATGAGGAGGGGTTAGGGTTGAAAACATCTTACCCAACGGTACAGCTCCTAGATTGAACAGAAGTGGGGCAGAAGTGACCTGCAGGGCAAAAGATGCCCATCGTGGAGGTAACATCTGCCCATTTATCGGCTCCTCCACACTGTGCTGCGTACAAACTACTGTTCTGCATCACTTGGTAACCATATCTGAAAATACACAGATAGTAAAGATGATCAATCTCAATAACGACGCTATCAAAATTCGCAAATATTCAGCTGAAATACGAATCCATAACATAAAAGGACCAAGACGCCCAAACTGGGCCGAACATGTTTTGAGCAGTTTTGAGTAGGTCATAGGGTGACTCTCTTTTGTTGAATAATTTCGATTATCGTCTCCTCAGCAAATGCAATCTCCTTAACTGATTCTAGTGATTATAAAGTAACCCCACTTGAATTCTATCACTTTCACAATATGATCGATCGAACTGACATTACAAACCAGGTACTCATTTGATGGTAGGTGAGTATGAAACGTACGGTTCGCACATGTTGGTGTCGTGATTCAAGGTCGCAGAAGGACAATAAGAGCCTGAAGGGCAAGCTGCGACGAATTTTGAGGTTCAACAAACTGTCTGGAACCGAATTTCAAAGCTAATTAATGCAAGTCACATAATCACGAGCAAGAGCAGGTCGAGGGGGAAGTTTAAGGCAAGCAAGATATACACTTACGAATCATACAGGAGAGCCCTCGAGGGCAGAAAAATCCAGCGCAGCAGGGAAGAGGATCCAGAAGCCTACTGGAGACAATCTCACTGTCCAACTGCACAGGTTGTGAGACTCTGCCAGCCCAACCAGCTTCGCAGGCTTGATCCCAACCAGATGCATTACAGTTCAGGTTGGGAGGTGGGCTGTCCACAGATGCAAGATTCTCGAAGTAAAGCCTTTGCTCACTCAACACACATACCCGCTCGGTCATGCTACCACCTGCACGTCCTCGAACGCAGCTGTTTCACTGAGACAATGCCATGGCCACGAGGGCACAAGAAACAACAATTGACGCTATTCATTCAAATTCTCCACTTCCTGAAGCTCGAAACACCCCACCCGTGTTTCCTAATTAATATTTCTCAGAGGAACGTAGAAAGTCGATCTTTGTGGAAAACCCCGGTTGAAACAACATTGAAAAAACGGCAATCGTACCAGTAGTCTTTTTTTATGTTTTGTTGTTTTCATGCTGTTTCAGCAGAGGGTTTGCTCTTATAAGGGCAACCAAAAGTAGAGACTCACCAGTCATATCATCACAATCTAACAAAAGATTCACATCCGAATTGCGGAGACCAAAGATTTCGTCAACTCCATCTCTTTCCCTGCACATACGCACGCATGTGGAAACCTAGATGAGTTTCAAGGACGGAACACACGCTAATCCCTAATGGACTGGTTTTAAAATGATCAACTCCATTGACGGTATTCTGGAAAATCGATAATTCAGATGCGGGCCAGATATCATCCACATCAGTGAAGAACGTAACGTTGCATACAGTGTAGGTCGAAAACTCAATAAACTCGAACAAAAGGAAGTCGATCTGCATATGACCTACTCAAGACTGCTAATTTAAAACCCTTATGTCCTCTGGGGGTTAAGCCAAGCCGCGGTAGACAAGGGAAGTGCAAATCTCAACCTATCCGTGATGCAGAATCCATACTGCTGTCGTAGCAACCGAGTCGCATGCGCTGTTAACCCTTCCAGTTGGACACCAAGCGGTGGTTGCGCAACGCCATCAGAAATGGGTGCACTCTGTGCAGCTCCATAGCCAAACAAGACCGCCATGGCGACAGAAATGCAGACCATTCGCAGCTGATGCTGGGCTTGCAGACGCTCCATGATCTCTGAATCCGCCTCTTGGTTCGTTCAGCGTCCCAACAAAAAAAATTCCAAAGTTCACCACCAATTCAAAACCCACAGGCTCCTCCAATCCAGCCACAGACTCAAGCTAAATAATCAATGAATCCTTCATTTCCAAAAGAGCGTTGCCATACTCGCTGACTTCTTTCCCCATTCCCGGCCCTCCCTGAAACGAACCCATGACCCAAATGCCAGGATGAAAAGTCTACAGCATTCTCAAACTCGGCTCGTCACCGAAACATGCAGCACACATTAGCACAGCTAGATCGAGATCCATCCAATACATCACAATGAGTATACAAGACTTAGAATCTGACATGGAAAATCTGCTTCAAACGTCCTGGATACCCACGGCCATGGCGTGAAGAGTGGTAATGTGAGAATCAGACACGCAGCGTGCAAAAGAACGATAGACTGACTGACTGATCGAGTACGTCGTCCGTCAGGTCAAGGACTGAATTGAAATGAAACCAAGAACGGTAGCTGAAAATATTAGGTGCCTTCTGTTGTGATTAGCTATAAGTTAGTAATATTAGCTATAGTAGTGTACATATCTGTCTGACAAATGCAAATCCAAGTGGTGGAGATCGTCAGTCGTGGGGCTCGTAACCTCTGCCAGAGCTGTCAGTTCAGTTCACTTATTTGGTGCAGTCTGCAACTCTGCATGTAGCACATGTTAGGTGAGGTCAGCGTGTGAGACTGCCACAGTAGTGCCACTGCTAGCGGTCGGCACTCGGCAGTTCGGCACCTTTCGGTCCGCTCCAGGAATGTCCGTTTTCTGGAGTCCCTGGGTGCCGTGGGAACGATGAAACTCGAGGTTTCAGTGAATGCCGGTCGGATGGTACGCAAGTCGGACGAAATTCTGAAATTGATCCAAAGTGGAAAGGACATCGGCGGAGGAGTCACAAGAAAGAAGCCCATGAAGCCAACCCGGCAGTAGCTTAGCTTAGTCCCACTGGCTGGCGAAATTGAAATGTAATGTACAGTACAGTACACACACTTGGGGTTGGGTGGGTGGGTGGGTAAGCTTACAGCTACACTGAATTATAGTGAAATTAGGTTGCCCCTTACTAATCTCTCAACGTTTTATGGTATATCAATATTGTTGTTGTTACTGTACAAAGATGCAGTAATTTTCATCAACCCAAAACCATGTGTGTGGTATGGGTTGGTGCACCGATTTTATTAGAGAGTTGCATGTGCCTCCACGTGGACAAGTGGTGAGTTATGAGGTAATTTTTCTAGGTAAAGGTAACTTAATTGTTAATGCAATCTAATTTCACTATTTTGTGTAGGTGGAATCTAAATGTACATTTTTATTAGCTCTAAACATGCTTGTTTAGAAAGTTTTAAAGGAATAACACCTAACTAAGGGTAGGTAGGGGATCCTATTTGTGACACAATTCAAAGGTCATCCAATTTGTGTCACTATGATGTATGTTTTGTGTACATTCTCAAACTTTCTAATGGATTCTACTAATACATAGTGATCACTATTAGAAAACATGACTGAGTAGACCAAGTGGGGGTCTATTTGGCCATGTTTTCTACTAGTGTGACCCAAAAGTGGCACAAATAGTCACATGGCACAAATAGGATCTCCTACCTTAAATACATTTGAATAAAGGTTTGAGCATGGTTCCTATTATTGAACTCTAAAAGCTTTTGTTGGGTCTTGTTGATAGGTGAAAGTGGATTCTAGATTCTTTTAGAAAGCATTTTTGGATTCTATATGAATAAACTATGAATTTTCAATGTGCTCAAAGTAGGTGTCTCTAAAACTGTCCCTAGGCTCTCATAAATGGAAGCTGCACATTTTAGGCAAGAACCTATATGTGATAGTTTTGTAAGCAGGTCACAATTAGGTGATGTTACCTATAGGATATGGACTAGGTAAAGTAAAGGCTAGTCATTATAACAAATAACACGAAGAGCAACATGAGTAGTGACAAATGCCACCTCATAATGAACCTCTATTTTTGCATTACTGGACCTAATTTGAAATGGGATTGGATTAAAACCTACCTCTGTGAACTTTTACATCCTAAATCCTGATTTCTTAATCTCAAATCCTATATTCTAAGAAAATTATAGTTTTTCATAATTGTTTACAAGACTTATTATATTATTGAAACATGTCAATTTAGGGTCAAACCATAGACTGACATGGAAGTGCATTTAGTGGTATTACAAAATGTCAAATTTGGTTCACATTCAACAATGCTCTTTACAATAGATTTTGTGCATTGCAATATATTCAAGGCTCCTGATTACATGCATTCTAGTCAAATTGAATTGTCTTCTTCATAACTTGAGATTTAGGTTCCACCCTTGAAAAAAAAAATTTGGGCCACTTGAGATTCTACTTTGTATTTGATTCTCTCTTCTTGCAAAGGTAGGACCTAATCTATTATTTTAGGAAGAAAACAACCTAATGTTATTAAATTCCATGCAATGATGCCTTATTTTCATTCCACAAAAAATGCAATTTAAAATTAGACACAAACCAAGGGTCGATTAAAAAAGATATAACTTTTACAACTTTTAGGGTAGCTTTCATATCTGTAGAATAATTTACATTTTGAAACATACATGATGTTTGTAATTTGTCAAGGACTTGTTAACAATGAGATGGCAAAATGACTTTGGAACCAAAACAATTAGTAAGATCAAAAGGATTATAAGAGCACAAGTCCACCTAAGAATAATCTCAATAACTTCACAAGATTTGTATATTGCAATAGAAAAGAATAAAAACAAGTATGGCTACAATGACCTAGAAATTTTTATTGGCAAGGTTCAGTTTTTTTCATCTTGCAGTTTGAATAAATATATTACAATGAACTAACATCTTGCCTTTAAGAAATACTAGTGTGCCCTATGTTGTTGCTATAGTAAAAAAAAAGTAAAATTAATTTTCTAGTTTTCTTAATTATAAAATTTAATATCTTTTTTGTCGTAGATTCAAACATCACGAAACAAAGTCTTTGCAACCCTCCTTGCAAAGAAAGAACTTTCCAACGGTACCAAGCATGTGACTAGGGGCAACACAATCCAAGAGATTCCATTGTAACAAACAAACAAACAACTTAACTTAACTTAAGGTATAGATATATGTATTGAATTTCTTGGAAGATACACAATGGTGTTGAAAGAAATGGCACAAAGATCTTCTAAAGGTTACTAGAGTACTTCAAAATGTCCTCTTATATAGTTTGGAAAATCCATTTAAATATTTCAAATAACCTTAAAAGGTCATTTAAAATACTACACAATACACCTAAAATGTTAAGAAATTTTGACTTATTTTTAAATTGTGGCTCACTTTTAGGAAAACTAGAAATCAATATACAAATAGTATACATTTTTCAATTTCTTTGGCCAATTGGCTTTGCAAGTATGAATGGGATCTATTTGCTTTCCATTTACATTGTAGTATGTCAATTAGCTAGTTAACCCCTAAAGTTCTTGCATGTTTAACCCCTAAAGAACCGGACTATGTTTTTTGGTTGTATAGAAATTTTGGGCAGGTACCTACAAGTGGAGATTTTTATATTTGAAACTGAAATTTTAAAAGAATGTGGGGGCGAGGAAGATCTTTCATATGCACCAAATTTCATGACATTTGGAAATACGAGTCAAAAGTTATAGCCTAATATGTTACTTTTTTTCGTAACTGGGCAGTTTGGGCAGATAAAAAAATCACTTTTTTCAGAAACAAAAATTTGGAATTGATTTTCTAGAGTTTTATATACACCAAAAGATTTGAATCATTCCATTTTGATCAATGAGTCAAAAGGTATGAGGATTTTTTGTTTGCGGGCAGTTTTGGATTTCCTACTCTAAAATAAACTTTGAGATCCTTTATCTTACCCAATTTTCAATATTTTTGGACAAAAATAAAATCGTAGGATGTAGATACATTATTACAACATTTCAACCATTGGGGATTGGAAATTTTCAATTCCATATTTAAAGGCCCAAAACTAGTTCAAAATACTAGTCTTCAAAGCAAGGCTAAAATCTTCTTCTATATTTTCTTTTTTAACAAATCCAACTCTAAGATCATTTAATTAACTTGTTATAGTACACCTCCTAGAATTTTAGAATAAAAAACCATACTATTTGTGAGATCATCATGCTTGAATTTCAAAAAGAAGTAATTTAAATTCTTCCCAAATGATTAGATTTCATCTTTCAAAAACTTTTAATCCAAAAATGTGTAGATCCTACAACTTGCAACTCTCTAAAATATGTTGAAGAAATAAGTTGGGAATGCATGTAAAAAATTTAAACAAAAAAAATTTCATATTTATGCATGAAAAAAATAGTAAGTAGAAAGAAGTAGAGAATGATATAAAATACAAATTGTTAAGAATTTAGTTATGAAATTGAAAAATTCCAATTCCAATGTTCATAATGTTGTGATAAGTAATCTAATCCTATGATTTTATTTATTTTTTAAATATTGAAAATTGAATTAATAAAGGATTTCAAAGTTCATTTTAGAGTAAAGATTGCACAAGTGCTTGCAAAGTAAAAGTCATAACTTTCATCTCATTAATCAAAATGGAATGATTCAAAGCTTTCTACGTTTTCATAAATCTTAGAAAATCAAACTCAAATTTTTATTTCTTAAAAAAGTGGGTTTTTTTTTAGCTACCTATATTGCCTATATTCGAAAAGAAATAAAATATTATACTATAACTTTTTTACCATGCAATCAAAAGATTGTTATGAAACTTGTTGTGATTTGAAGCTACTCCTCAACCACATGTTGTGTAAAGATTTCGAAAGAAAAATGAAAATTCCATTCGTAAATGGATAATTGAAAGTGCTATGTTGCCAAAAAATGCTACTTGGTCTTTTAGGGGTTAAGGATGGGAAGAAGCTAGGAGATTGGGATGTGAAGTAGGTCAAATTGGCCCAACATTGCCTTCATGGTTTTGGGAACCATATGTTCAAATGTCTATTTTTTCGTTTTTTCACTTATGTGCAAAAGTGTATGCCAATAGTGTTGGCAAGTTGTAAATTTCATTCAATTAATATAATTTGGTAAATTGTTAAGGTACTTTTTATTGAGTATTTGAAATTGGCTAAGTTGAATTGCAATAATTGCCAAATTGTTGAGTATCATTGTGAGAGTGATTGTGAACGGGGGTGCTATTTTGTGAGCCCAAGAGCCATGAGCTTGTAAGCTTGGAGCTTGGAATTTTTTTTTGCAGTTTTTGTCTTATGGACCTATGACCGTGGTTTACAGATTTAGGGGATTTAGGGTGAGATCATAAATCATTAGAGCAAGAGAAGCGTTCTAGTAACAAAAGACAAATATAGTATCAAGCTAAAGTGCAAGAAGAATAGACCATGTCCACATAGAAATATAAGGAAATAAGATAGACAAACATTATAGCATGTATTCATGAAGAATAATGCTAGAAGATCTCGATGTAGAGCTTTCATAACTACCTGATGATTCAGTGTCGGACTCTATAGCCGAATCATCTATAAATTGTAGAACTCGAGATCCACCTTATGGATACGAGATGCCGGTTTAGGGTCAAAGGTATCATACTTTAAGGCTAATGCCTCTGCATACGGTGGCAAAATGAATGGCTTTGGAGGACTACTCAAGAATGTCATGTATCTATAGAACGGCTGATCCTTAATCCTTTGTCAACTTCATTTTTTCTGCTTGCCTACACAAGAAATGAAACCACTCATGAGATCAAAGTACAAGTAGAAACTTACAAGGCATCCAGAAGAAGCTTAAGGATAAACTTACTTACTAAATTTTGAAGTCTTCACAACATGGCAGATGGGAACCTCCTCATCATCGAGATCAAGCGGAGGAGTTGTACTGTGGTCTGGATGGGTCTCAGGATTCTTCAGAGATTTAGTGAGTGGAGCAAGAAGGGCATCAAAGATAGACTTATCTTCTTCCAATGCCACAATGTGGCGATTGGTAGCACAGCAGGCATAGATAGAGGAACCTGAAAAAACAAGTAGGTGAGAAAAATGGTTTGAATAATAAGGTCATGTGCAGTTAATGGATTGGGGACTAGCGAAGGAAATGAATATTAACATACCCATATCTATGAAAGAGAATCCAATACAGGATATACCAAGAAACCGTCTCGGCAACAAGACCACATCCACAAGGGATCAAGCTTAGAGTAAAACTAAGACATGGTCACAAAAATTTGTACTACATCTTCAACTAAAACTATTTTTATATTTCAAGAGTTACTTAGTAATGAAGATTTTCAGTCTAAACCGAATGAAATCATGGGGACTACAAAACAGTGGTGACAAAATCAAGTTACTTGAACACCAGAAGAAACCTGCGTTTTTTCTAACATGCTAATGAACATGGTTACGTGTTTAGTTTAATGTCAAGCATGTCTACTGTGGATGTCTAGGAAAATCCGTCAAGATTGACAGGACAAAAACATGAAGAATTTGAAAAAACATGCCGTGTTTTTAAAGCGACGTCACAACAAACATGGTCAAAAAAGGAGACAAAAGTATGCCATGTGGTAGCCACGTAAGCGCCAAGTATGTAGGCGGGCAGTGCCCTATGGAATTTCTTAAACCTGACCTATTGTTGATGTGGCACCTGATGTCATACCATTTGAAAAAATTAATACTGTTTTCAACAACGTCAACGTAGATGTCTAAAAGAATTTGAATTTTTTTTTTGTGACATCTAAACATTTTTTTAAACGTCAACTTAGACATACACTATATACAATACACCATACAAAAAAAGACATATAAAATACACCATATAGAATACATTATACATCATACACAATACAAAATAGGCCATACACAATATAAAATACACCATATACAATACTTTACATCATATACCATACACAATATACAATACATCATACTCAATATGTCATACATTGTACACCATATATAATACACCATACACAATATACCGTATTGGCAATTATGTCAAATGGCCTAAAAAGCCACTTATTATAAGTATAGTAACATGACAAGACAAGCGAGAAGACAAGCTACTTATACAGGTGTGGTGATAGGAGCAAAGACAAAGCATATGGGATATGTGAAACTTAGAGGTTGTATTTTATGAGAAAACATTTGAACATCCCAATTGACGTGTTAATTGACATTGCAAAAAATATGTAGACATCCTCTAAGACGTCTCAGTTGATGTGCCAGTTGACATCACAAAAAACATCTAGATGTTTTAGGAGATGTCTCAGTTGATGTTTTAGGTGATGTCTTCAAAAATAGTGTTAATCTAAGTGTTTTTGACTATGCTTTCACCAAAAATGCTCCAAAAATGCCATTTCTAGGACAAGTACTAAAGTTTAGAGGAAAAAAACATTTGTACACATATAACCTTAGGATCTTGCAATACACTAATTTGAGAAGATGTAGAAAAAAATTCAAAAATTTCCATTGTGTAGATTGCAAGATATTAGTGTTTGAATTGACAAAAATTCTTTAATTGGCTTTCCAAAAAAATAGTCAGTTATACTTCACAAGGCCACATTTATATACAAAAATGCCCATACTGATGGTACTTCTTTGGATTCATTCTTCAAGGCAAGTTGGCTACATGCTTGAAAAATTTATGATCCTTTGGAATTGTACAACATATAGGAAGAAAGTAGTAAGTAAAAAAATAATAATGATTGAAAATACTAAACTGTCAAGAATTTAGTTATAGAATTGAAAAATGTCAATTCCAATGATTGCAATGTTGCAATAAATAATCTACATCCTACAATTTTATTTTTTTACAAAAAAATTGAAAATTGAGTTAAATAAAGGACTTCAAAAGTTTATTTCAGAGTAGCAAATCCATAATTGCCCGTAAACTAAAACTCCTCATAACTTTCATCTCATTGATCAAAATGAAATGACTAAAATCTCTTAACCAATTTCAAATTTTTATTTTAGAATTAAAGAATTTTTTAAGAATTTTCTGAGTAAGCAATGAAAATTACATACCATGTAGTCAAAAGTTATGAAAATTATTGTGCCTTAAAGGTACCCTTCGGCACATGTTGTGTGCAAATTTCAAAAAAAATAAAAATAAAAATTCAATTCATAGTAAACTGCCCAAAATCACAAAAATAGTGTTTGGGCATTTAGAGATTAAAATTTTTAGACGGCATCAACATGTATTGAAGTGGCATGCCACTTCAGCTTCATTGGATGCCATATCATTGAAATGCCATGTCAAATACCATTTTTAAAAACCATGCCACGTGGCTGCCCTTCCCATATCTTTTTCATATGTAGTCAACATTTCACCTCAGCCCCCAATAATTTTTAGAAACTTATCCACAGTCAAATCGTAAGCCCATGCGGCCATGCAAGTCATTTCTACTCTATAAAATATAAATCTTATGAAAACAAATATCTATTGTGATTCTTCCTCTAAGATGTATTGTTCTTGATGCTAATTTTGAAAATCCCCTAACAATAGAAAATGAAGATTTGCAGTGGACACCCTTGCACAAAATGTTGAATTGGAAAATCATAATCATTTATTATAAAAATCAAATGTTTGATGCTAAAATTACACTTCAAGAAGACATCATTTTTAAGAAAAAATTAATTAGAATAATGAGTAGTTTCTATCAATACCAAAATGTAATGCCTTTTGTGTTTTTGGTTTAAATGTTGTTAAAGTATTAGTAGAAGGTTAATATCTACATTACAATACTAGTACTTTACTACACCGTCAAGATAAATTTTGATTAACAAAATAATGAAATAGAACAAAATCTCAATTTATAAAAGAAGAGTTGCCTCATAAAATTCCAAGTTGATAGCAATATTGTTTTTGAACATGTAAATAAGAATTTGCACTAGGAGTATTGAATTTGAGTATTAAACATATGAAGATTGCAATGTCTTCTAATATATTTGCAATCTAATTATTTTGAAGCCCTTAATGGAGAATGGAAAAAATGCAGCACATAATGGAAGTGAGTGCAAAGTCATTGTTTTGTTTCCAATATTCTTTGTTGTTTGGGAGAAGATATGAATAATAACTTTAGCAAAAAAAGAATTTTATTTGCAATGCAGTCAAAAAATGAATCTTCAAAAATTGACAACAAAATATGTTTATTATGAAGTATTTGGGAGCATAAAGACAAATATTTACATATAGTATATATACTATAACTCATTATACTAATTTTTTAGGATTTGTTAATACAATTTGTGCTATATTTGAAGTACAATAGAAAATGAAGTCATTCCGCAACTTTCCCATCCATGCATGCAAGGTTTTTGAGAAAAGATGCCAAAGAGCTGCCCCTTTTTTGTATTTTTCACATGTGGTTACTGTTTTACCTCAATCCATAGTAAATTTCAGTAACTTACCTATAGTCAAACCGAAATCCTTTGCCAACGTGGCAGTTACTTGTTTCTCAAGACGTCAAGAGAAATGTGACAATGTTTTTTGTGATGTTTTCTGAAACATGGACATTAGACATGACAGAAGCTTGTTATGACCCTAACATTGACATGTTTCTTGCAACATCCAATTGAATTAAGCCTCCCATGGCCAAAGTCCCATCTCTTTGCTCATGTTTTAAAAAACATTCTTGTTTTATGCTAAAATCCAAAAAAACAGGGGCTCCTACTAGTGGAAGCAAGAATAGTGAACAACAAGTGTAGGCTACGAAAACCAATATTTGAAGGCAACAAGAAATATAAACCTGTAGACGATGTGTAGTCCATGACGATGTCACCTGGACACGTAATTGCCTCCACCAACATTTGCATAAACGGGCGAGCTTTCTCTCAAGGACCCCTCCAAGGCTTGTTGCCATTCAAGGCCACGTCGTCCTTACCGCAAATTTTTTGCAAAATGTCGTCATGGCCCACATTCACGCCAATGGCATCGTGTGCAGGTACGCTTTGAAATGAAAACCGTCTCCTATGTCGACCACCTGGAGCTCTAACATAAATAGAAATAGCAAAGCGCATTGTTTGCAAGAAATTTGAAATTTGGATTCAAATTCAAATAAAGGGTCAAAGTGGTCTAAACAGTAGACAAAAATGAAGTCAAAATTTGAGTCACCGTGGAAAGATGGTCTATGGGAGAAGTGAGGTGTAGCCTATTCATTCCCCACCAATCCTTTCGGGATAAGAATCCAAATGATTTGCAATTCCCTAGCAAGTATGACTTAATGTCACAGCTAAATGGATACATCACGAGAAGAGCACCACAATCATGTAGATAGTTTTCGGCAAAATCAAATACATCTTTCAGCCCTTCCTCTGAGAACTTATTCCAGTGTGGAATCGATTCTGGTGGTTTAGATATTGTAGGAACCGGTAAATCCTTTGAGACATCAACGATAATGAGATCAACAACAGCTTGTCCACTAACCGCGCCGTTGAAAAATCGCTCTTTGTTGGAGGCATGCTACAACCATCATAGCAAGAAATTAGGTGATGAATAAATCACAAGTCCCACATTCAAATAGTACTACAGACACTATAAGAAACCCGTGTTTTTAGTGGTGTTGAGAAAAAACAGGTTTTGTTTTCCTTGACATCACTTTGTTAGAGGGTACTGAACTTCTGGAGGCCTCTTTTTGGTGCTTGTTTTAGTAGACGTGTGGGTGTCAATGGCCCAACATGTTGATGTTCTGTTAGACGTGTACGTTTTTTTAGACATTGACTGGAGCATGTACCCATTATTGAAAACGTAGTTTACTACAAGCAACTGCCACGTCAGCTCACAAGTTCTGATGCAGTGAGGTAAAGTCTGCAGGGCTTACTAAGGGGTCTGGGTAAAAGCAGACCGCTGGAAAAAAAAAAAGGTCATAGGCAGCTACTTTGTCTACTTCCAGAATTTTCGTGCATTCATTAATGTTGAGTGCAAACACTTAACTTAAAAGTGTTTTATAGGGACAATGCTTAGAAATTCTTGTGGCTTTGGAAAAAAGTGGATGTACAATGTAAAGATGTATTTGAAAAGACATTTTTACTATTTCCTTTATAAGTCTTCAAATGAAATTTCTATGAATCATTAGTTCCAGTGCATATTAATGTGGACGCTGCATTTATGAAAATCAATGCTCCCTACAATAATTACATATGCCCCATTGTCATTCCCTATATTTCGCATGTATCGTAACTTATTTTTCTATATGTACACGCATATAAACTTCAATTTAGTACTTCTTATATTTGAAGAAACGGATGCGCACATTTTATTGAATTTTTACTTTTTGAATCCCTAAATGTAAGAGATTGTTTTCAAGAAAAATGCTCCAAAACTGCCCTTGCATTTACAAGCACCAAATTCTAGATGAAAAACATTTTTTGACATTTGTAACCGTATGATCTTGTAGTACACTAGTTAGAGAAGATGTGGAAAAAATTTCAGAATTTTCCACATTCTAGATTGCTAGATAATAATGTTTGAAATGACATAAATCCTTTTTTTGGCCCTATGAAAATATGGGTAGCAGCACTTCAGAAGCTCACACTTGTATGAAAAAATGTCCCAAATTGTGGTTGTTGTTTGAATTCATTCCTCAAATCAAGTTGGCTACATGCTTGAGAACTTATAGATGATTTGTATTTGTACAACATACAGGAAAAAAAAAAAGAAGAAGAAGTAGAGAGTCATTAAAAATACTAAATTGTTAACAATTTATTGATAGAATTGAAAAATGCACACAACGAGGGTTTTAATGTTGTTATGAACAATATGCACCAATGTTTTTTTCTTTATGCCAAAAATATTTTAAATTGTGTGAAGTGAAGGACTTCCAAGTTCATTTTAGAGTAGAGATTCTCTAACTACCTAGAAACTCAATAGGCAATTTCGTTAAAATGGCGGTATTCCAATATAATGGCACCACATTCCATTAAAATGGCAAAGAAATGGCGCCATTTTAACGAAATTGCCTATCTAACCAAAACTAATTAAAATTCCTCACAATTTTCATCTCAATATCTCATTAATCAAAATGGAATGATTCAAAGCTTACCACATATATAAAAATGTAGAGAATCAATTTCATTTAAAAAATGAAAAAAAATAAAATTCCAAAGAATTTTTTTTTCCCATACCCAAGTTGCGCTGGCTGCCCGTTTCATACTTGCATACTGAAAATTACATATCATGCAATAACTTTTGTACCATTCAGTGAGAAGTTCTGGAAATTCTTGGACATTCATTAAAGCTACTTCTTGTCTGCACATTGCATAAAATTAAAAAAAAAACAAAAAAACATTTGTAGTGAGTTGCTGAAAATCAGTATGTTGCTAACAAATGGTGTTTGGATGTCCACGGGTTCATGAAAGGGTACAATCCTTCATTGCATCTATAAAATAGAATGATTTCAATTGCCTCAATTGTATTGAGCAAAAGCTTAACTACTATTGTAAGCCTTCAATTCAGCCCTAGAGAACAAACATGAAGTACTGTGTGCATTGTCCTTTCTAAAAGTGTAGAGCCTAGCTAGCTAATTTTGGATACCTAGAAAAATTGTGTGTATTTAAAAATGAGATTCATGTACACTAAGAATTGAAGTGCATATAGTGTTTTCACTTTATAATAAATAAATGAAATATTGAGAAGAATGTTCAACTTCATAAAATATATATAGTTTAGGACAAATAGAAAATGAACATAACATTTATTGAAGGACCGTCAAATTACAAATACAAAATTGCATTTTCTTGCATGCTTGAAGCCTTCAAAGTATCCAAGCACATTGGGTATATATGCAAAAAAGAATTTGTAATTAATAATGTTGACAATGTCAGGAATGCCAACATGTAGTTCATGTCATAACCAAAACAGAGCAATTTCTATAATATCAAACATTACAATTCAGTGTAATGTATGCTTACTTCGATAGTTGAAAATTGTTATCTAAATTGTAATGAAAATTAAAATTTTCAATAGTGTAATTGTTATCACAATTGAAAGAATTTCATATAACGGAAACCCTGTTTTGCAATATTGGTGAATATATAGCTTGCGTTTCTTTATAAATTTCTAGCCCCCCTGTCATGCTGCCTTATTTGTCTAAAAATAGCAAAATTCAGAATTTTTTACCACATGTTCAAATGTATGGGGCCATAATTTCCACTAAGATTATTAGTAAAAACTTCAAAGATGAGCCAATTCAAGAGAAACCTTGGGGGGGTCACTTAGAGTGTCCATTAGAAACCACGTGCGAACAAAACTTTGGACCCCTATATATTTTTTGAATTTTAAATAAAACAAAATTAAAAAAATATGAATAGACTTTCCTACTTTGAAAGTTTATGTTTTGAATTATTGATATTTTTATTTGTTAATAATAATTAGTTACAAATTTTTGAAGTAAAAAGATACACTGTAGAACTGAAAAATAACTTTCACACCCCTATATTATTTAGAAAAAAATTGTCTAAAAAATGAACAAAAAATTTCTAAAAATAACTCATTATTGAAAGCTCATTTTGAGTTGAATATTGACTCAATGGTCATCTAAATGTGTCCTCTATAATTATTTGAGTTGAAAAACATGTCATTTTAATTTAGTTCATTTTCAACCTCTTTTAGAAATCATTTCATATTTTATTTGAGTTGGAAATTTTGGCAATAGAAAGCTATAGTCATTATTAAACAATGGTCAAAATTTTAGATTGAAATTATAGTTTATTAAAAACCACTTGTTCGCACGTGGTTTGTTATAGTAGTACTAAGTGCATTCCCCGAGAGAGAAACTTAACTATAAGAATTTTAATGAAGTTCATTTTTCCCTCCAAAAATTCAAATTTAGTCTAACATAGCCTTCATTTGACATGCCATAGCTAATATCACATGTGTCCATGGCCACATTTCATTAATTTCCGAAAATGTTAGTGCCCAACTGTAATGACTTTTGCATTTTACATTTTCCAAACACTACAAGAAAACTGTATTATAATTCCTGAAAACACGCCACCTTGTTTTTGTGAAGGTACCGTTTCAAAATGCAGTGAAAACGTAGGAACCCACTGAAAATACGTTTTCATCATGTTCCATACTGTCATTTATTTAGATGAATGATATATATATATATATATATATATATATTTTGTAGATTCAAAGTACTTTTGATAGTTCTTGAGTATGGGAATGAAGCCTATAGCGAACCTATACGGACGCACCCCTAAATACCATATTAAAATAAATGCAATTGTAAGTGCAAAAAAGATAGAACACTTGAATTGCATTTCAATCAAATGCACTGACATTGTTTTGCTTTCCTTCACATGCAAAAAACCTATAATGTTCACTGTCATACTTTATAATATTCATTCAGCACATTTGTACATGCGTCTACTATAGTATCTATCATTGCAGCATGTACAGCTGAAACCCTTCAACATGCACGGTAGCGTAGCACTTATTTGGCACACGTTATTAGATGCACACATGTCATTCATTCATAAGCAATAAACATCTTTGCTTGTCATTCAAAACATTTTGTTCATATAGAAACACGTGGTGACTAATGTTACTGTTCGTAAAAACAATGCATCAGACTTGCATTAGTTCCTAGTATGAAGATAACGAGCTTATTGCTCATTGATGTTTTCATCGTCAATGGAACTATGAATACATGAGTACTACTTCTGTGTTATTCCTCCACATGTGCATCTTCTTCTGTTTCTCTCTGTGACGGTACTCTGATGTACGTTCCTCCTACCATCATAGCTTCTCGTCGAGGCTCTGCTGCCAACATAGTTGGTTGCAAACCTATGAAGTCTGAGTCATTTCCAACATTGATGATGCGGTTCACAGACTCCGGAAGTTGTAGTTGTCCACGTCTGCCACGAACATCGGTTCGGCAAACCACTTTCCACCCACGTCTGTTGGGGTCGTCTGAAAAAAACACTTGTTGGCAATGTAATGGAAATGCAAAAGAATTAGCGTGTATCTTTCCATCCATGCGGTTAAAGTTGGCCACTATGAATCCATATTTGTCCCTCTGTACACTTGGATACCGGTCATCTTGAGACATTCGAACCCAATCGCACACTAGCACCGTTGTGCAGTGATTGCGATAATCCAACTCCAGAATTTCTTCTATGTACCCTACATAATCATCAGTTCTCTCCAGGGGCTGTCCTTGGAGAAGTCCCCATCAAAGTTGGCTTGTAAAGGATGCGACAACACAGGAATCACGGGTTACAAGTCCAACTTCAGAACTACGGACGCGTAGATGCATTCCACATGCGTACATGTGGCGATGCGAGGTTGCGTACCGTTCAGGCGGGCGAGCATAGTGCACAATGTCATTGTCAATTTCTTCACCAACTAGTTCCGCTGCATCTACTCTTGTACTCAACCAATCTGGAAAACTTGGAAATTCATTCAACTCAGCCGGATATCTTAGTTGTTGTGGAGGACGGCGGCGTCGACAGTCCAAGCGAAAGGCCTCACGTTCTTCCCAACGTTTGCCCTTCAGAGTAACATACTCTCTACACATCATACATCATTATCAAGCATTGCTGTCAGCATGATGCATTGGATGTTGTTGAATAAGTAATTCTATAGTTACTGAAAGTATTATTGTTCCCATTTCAGGAACAACCGTAGAAGTACTCCATTTTGAATAATAGAGACCTTCCCTCACATGTCAGTACTAATGCTATATACGTCATATTGTATGCATGCATATACTCTAATGTACTTTAGTTACATGCATCAAAATGGCAGTAACTTATTAAATAAGAATGCATATAAAAGTATGCATTCAATGAACAATGCGTTCTATGGGACAAGTACTTACTGGCGCAAAACTTCCAAACTGGCCAATTGGATGTGCATAGTTCCGCACATCGTTCGACATTTTACGTTTTGCACGTTCATTGCAACGTAGGACCTTGTGGGCACTTATTTACCCACCCTTGGTAAATCGGCGAACACAACCAGGTTCTAGTTCTACGATAGTGTCCTACTCTAAGGGGTGTCTAAGCGTCAATCCATTGTGCCTTCCAAGCAATGGATCTTTTTTGCTAAGTTCCTAATCGTGACTCTCTAATCGTGGTTCTAATGACCCCTAAGTTGACTATCCTGCTATATTGTGTTTTTTGTGTTTCCTATTTCCAAATCCTACTCTAATGTCCTAGGGTCAAAGATTATTTTCCGCCGTTTCTAAAAACCTAAGACTCGCTTGATTTGGACTTCCTAATCACTTGCTATGGACGGATGAAGTTTCGACCACAAGGCTATCAAACTTCATCCATGGTTTCCTATGGGTTTCCAAATCTGGTTGGGGGCGAAATTTGACTTACGGACCTTACTCCCTACTTTCTATCTAAATCCTAAGTCCCAACTTGGGTGGACTACTACATCCAAGTTTCATCCGTTTTGGGCTCTAAACTTCATCCATCAGTATCTTGGTCATCCTAACTCTGATTCCTACGTGTCTTATGTTTTCGGAAACCCCTCAAAACCTACTCCAAGATTTCCTAATCACACATGACCTGACCTGGACTCTAGTGGTGCCTAGCTCTCGGCCTAGATGGGCTCTTTCCCCTAGTGAGACAATGATGAGGGAAGAAGTTAGGTTCTTACTTCGGCATGGTGTTCCGCGAGGAGGGCGGTCAATTCACCTTCTTCTACCATGGTAAATTGTAGGTCGTGGGGCATGTATTTGGTTAGTCCCGTCGTATTTGTAATTTCAAAAAAAAAACTTCCTTCCCGTGCATGCCACTTCTTTCTTCTTTCCCCTTCTCCTCAACCCGCGTGCCCCATTGATGAAGGGGGGTGGGTTGGACACCTACCTACTTAGAAGGTCAAACTACGTCCTAACTACCCCTTACACATCATTTTATCCTAATGCGTAAGGAATCTAAAAGTCAAATATGGCCTAACTACACTAAAGATGATATTTAGTGTTGAGTGACATTTAGTGTTTTTACCCCCCTACTAGCTACAACACTAAATCTGAACTTGTCCACAATTAGTGTTAGACTTGAATGTGCCGGCTGCAAACTTCAGAGCCTTGTAACTTTTGCAAAAATTCTTCAAATAAGGAAAATGAGATGTTTTTCGGCATCTACAAAAATTGTAGATGCCGAAAAACATCTCATTTTCCTTATTTGAAGAATTTTTGCAAAAGTTACAAGGCTCTGAAGTTTGCAGCCGCCTAGCCCTAATCGGTCCGATTCTGTCGGTGAACAGTGATATTCCGTCTGATATGACAACTCTGGTTCACATTTAGTGTTTGAATTGACATTTAATGTTACTTACTTTCATAGGGTAATTGGCTTTTAGTGTATGCCTTCGTATTTAGTGTACAAGACACTAAATATCATCTTTAGTGTACCTCTTACGCTCGCCTCACCCTAATGGTGGAGAAGGTTTCCTTCCTACCCTCTCGATGGTGCCCCAATTCTATCTAAGCTCTTTCCCCCACTTCTCCTCCTTGCATTTGATGGTGGTGATGTGGGGTGTTGGAGGGGAGAGTTGGTGAGGTGAGATGGAAACGTCTCTTGTATTTGATTTCCCCTTCCTTAGCGGGTATAGCGAGGTCCTACCCTAGTTTCCTATTTTTCCTATGTGCTAGTTTTCCCTTAATCTCCTACTCTATCTACTCACTAACTTTCCCTAGTCTCCTATTCTATCTAGTCACTAAGTTTTCTTAGTCTCCTATTCTATCCACTCTCTAAGTTTTCTTAGTCTCCTACTCTACCTTCTTCCTAATTTTTTCCAAAAAAGAAAAAGAAAACGAACAACAACGGGAGCCCGACCCCGATTGGGCCGAGCTGTGGGCCAGCTGCCGGTGCAAGCTGCCTGTGCGAGCTGCGGGCAAGCTGCCGAGTTGGCTGCCAGGCTAGCTGCCGGCTGGCTGCCTGGGCAAGCTGCCTGTGCGAGCGGGCTGGCTGTTGGGCAAGCTGGGCGAACTGTTGGGTTGAGCTGCCGGGCAAACCAAAAAAAACGTCCACACCCTTCAAACGACTGGGGGACCCCTATTCCCGTGGGGGTTATAACAAGACACGACCAAGGTGGTTTTCACGGTTGACTCTCTACTTTTGGAGGCTAAACTTTGAATAGTTTCCAAGCGTTTTGGAAACTAAACTTTGGAACCAACCACGTGGGGGGTTCAAGGCTTCGCCGTCAATTTGGTTTTAACACCAAATTTAGGATTTTTGCCTTCCCCTAGAGGTTCAAAGCTCCGCCGTGTGGTGGACCCTTTAACACACAATTTAGGACTAAACTTGGACAAGGAACGGTGGGGTCTGGTTACCCCTAAGGGAACTATCCCACTCTTTTCCAATACGGACACAATGACTCGACTCCAATGCAACGGTAATAACTGGGTTAGTAACGAAATATGGAAAAGAACGTGGTTAGTAAAAGGGGGTTAGTGCGACATAAATGACACAACATGAATTGGAAGCCCCCCAAAGCGGCATCGCCAAGGTACGGTGGAGGGTAGTTCCAGGGTTAGTACAAAACACGGACAAGACACCCAACCCGACTTGGATGGTAAGAACGTTAAAAAGAAACTTCACACGAGTTGCAAGACAAGGAGAAGGGCCCCCCACGGACCTTCAACACTAAAATTGTAACCACAAAGAGGAGCAAAAGTGCTCCAAAACACCGTAGGGAGTTTTGGCCAAAAGTTGCCAAAACCACGAGAGGTTGGACCCACAGATCCAAAACAAGTATTGGGGGTGTTTTGGGAGAGAGAAGGGCCCCCTTTTATAGGTTTCCAAGGGCCCACTCCCCCCCTCGACGAGTAACCTCATCCATCCGGATTTTCATCCAAGTTTGAGATTTTCACCTAATTTTGGGTTTTACGCTGGTCCTAACCTCTAACTTTTGGAGTTTAGCTCGGAATTGCAAATGGATTGCGCCAATGGATTGCGCCAATGGCTTCAGAATGCCATTTTTAGCCTAAGGGACCCCTTACCCCCTATTTCTATCACAAAAACCCATCGGAAACTAGTACCAACTAGAGCCAATTAAAAGGGTAAAAAACTAACTTTTGGGGTTTACCTCTTTTGGCTTGGGTAACTAGCTAGGGTTGTTGGGGAGGCTCTAGGGAGTAAGAAAAGGCTCCTTGATGTCTTCGTTCCGACTTCGTACGCTCCCAGGACGCCGGTCAACCCCGCAAAGATCCTGCCGTAATTATTAATTGGGGGGATGTTGTCAGTTTCGGTTGCTTCCCGCTATTAGAACACCATGAAATTTGTCGGGGCGTGTTATTAACATAAAAGATGCTAGTCTAATTTTTAGTGAGATTTTACCGCGGCCTGGGTATTTTCCATGAATTTCCCAACGTGGCCTTTGGCGGTTGACTGCTCGGAAAAAGATCCTTTGGAGATCAGAAAAAACCGAGACTTTTTGGGGAACCTCTCATGGAGTCCCCCAAGCCACGTGCCAAGTTTTGGGCCATTCTGGCACACAGTTGGTGGCGAGGTGAAAACTGACTTCGGTTGAATCACTGGTAGTCAGGGAATCTTTCACATGTGGGGGAATCTTGGCGAATGGGTTTTGCCGTGGATGTCCCGACATGTTCCAGATCCGAGAACACTATCCGGCGGCTGTGGATTCCTCCATGCGGCCTGTTTGGGACAAGTAACACCTGCAAGCTAACAATTTGGATTCCTAATGTTTCGTCGGTGGAATGGAGAAACTAGAATCTATCTTTGGAGATTTACGTGGGGACCCCCCTAACTCTCCTAAGACTAATTTAGCCTATCATGGTCACATGCACTAGGTTTGGGCTATTTTGGGTAAGTTCCTCGTAGCCCTATTGTTTCCCACTAATTACGGGTTCTAACCTATATACAAGTGGGTTTTATGGGTAATCTATGGATAAAAGGCTATTTATGACCAAATGCTATACTAGTACGTGACATACCTATTTTGGTTCTACACTCTTTTTTGGGCTTTTTGTAGTACTTTATGCCTTAATTTGTAATAAACTAAAAAAAAGAAAACAATGAGTCCCAAGTGACAAATTTGGGGCTCACATATGGCGGCCATCTGCAGTATGATTTGAAAAATCATGAGGACCTAGAATGTTTTGCTATCCTTGGGCACACGGTCAAATGTTCTAATGGCGACCTAAGGTTAAGCAGCTAGTGCTAAGTCGGGTAGGGTTGCTCTACCATCATGTGGATTATCTATCACCAGGAACTTTATAAAGAGCTTAGTTAGTTGAGTACCATCATGTGGATCAGCACTAGCACCACTCTTGTTCTAAACCGTCCGTATGCGAGGGTAATGACTATTTTGCGAGGACTAAGTCCTCACAACCCAAGACGAAAGAAGTGGACAGTGAACAAGACAAGTCTTGACACCATCTTATAGGGGGGATATTTTTGTTCATTTTATGTATTATAGTTTTTATATTTTATAGAATTTTTTCCCCATCCTCCTCAAATGGAATTGATTTGGACCTACAGATAAAAAATTGAAAAACCATCCTTCCGCCCTCAACGGAGTGAGCTTGGAACTAAAGGGAGATAGAATAAGAGAAAGGAAACCCCCTGTCCCTCCTTGATGCAGCAAATTGGGACCTATAGCCAAAAAATATTTCAAACTCGCCTTCCTCCCTCAACGGAGTGAGTTTGGACTATGTGTTTTTGAAAAGAAAAGAAAAAGAAAAAGAAAAAAGAAGAACAACAAAGACAAAGGAAAGAAGTCACAAGAGGGAGGCAAGAGGACCTTTTGGGGGGTTTGACCCTTGCAAAAGTGTCTCCCGTCGTGGTAGTTGGTAGTGGTTCCTTGCCTTGTCACTAGCTCAGGGGTGGCGCCCCGGCGACGGCCCAAAGGTCGAACCCTCGCCGCCGAAATTGAGGTTGTCAGTCACAGGCCACTAAGCTGCCGCGGCAAGAGACGTCTGTCGTCTTGTCGGGGTGGTATATATACCGGCTAGCCCTGAACTAGTGCCCCCTATATAAAACAAAGCATATATTTTTTTTTTTTTTTTTTTTTTTTGAATAGCTATGTACAAGGGAATATTAGGACAACCACCTTAGATTCCTAAGAAGGTTCGGAGAGTAGACACAACCTCAAGGACGTAGGCTGATTGGCGTTCGCGAGGCAATGGTTGCAGAGGTGGACCGTGGATGGTGACCATGTGGTCTCCGCTTGAAGTCCTCCTGGTGATGTTGCGGGGATCTTCCCGATTGGCGAACTGTCCCTCCTCTAAGAAGAGGGGCGGGTCACCACGGAACAAGGCATAATCCTCTATGAGAATTACTAGTGTCCTTGGTGCTGCTGGCCAATATCTAACCTCTTCGGTGAGTGCGTTGGGAATTCTCATTCCTCGACCGGGTTGTTGTGCCTCCTCTCGTAACCGCCGACGTGAGCGGAGTAGTCGCGACAGCTGCGCCGCCCCTTCTGCTGATTCGATGCGGGCTTGGCGTGCTATCTCGGGATCCGCAGTGTTTGCTGGTTCCTTGACTAGATGAGGACTGTCATCAATGCTGGGTTGTGTGAGGAGCTCCGTGAGGGCCTCCGTGGCTAGTGCATTGCCCGGTTGAGCTGAAGGCCCAGAATGCGTTGGGGATGAAAATCCCCTTGTTGGTCCTTCCATCGTCCTTTGAGGTGAAGGCTCAGAGGGTCTTGGAGAACCTGCTGATGAAGGGGAGGAAGGCTGGGACTCGGAAGTTGCATTCCGAGGGCCTGGCATGACTCCCATTGAGGTTGTCAGTGGTATGCTTGTGCCTCCACTCGATGTCTTTGGTTCACGGTGCGGTGATATAGGTGTTCGCGGAAGATGTCTTGATTAGTTGGGAAAGGTTATCTATTGCTAGTGACTGCAGCTCGAAATGTGAGGAAGAGAATGCCAATGCTAACTATGATGGCGAAGAACGCGAAAAGATGGAAGAGATCCCATCTCGTTGACCAGGGCGGTGATGTAGGGGCACCACCGTAGATCCACATGCGGTCGGCCAGGCCTCAGATCCAGTTACCTAGTATGAAGGACTGTCAGACCACTGCAATCCGTGGTGGTGCTACCGGATGGCGACGTCAGCGATACTGAGGAGGATGAAGTGGCGGAAGAGTGAGAGGCAATGATGGTGACGATATGCTATGCTATACTAATTCCCTACTATCCGCCCCAAATGGAGTTGGTTTGGACCTATAGACAAGAAATTTGAAAAACCCACATTCCGCCGTTGACGGAGCAAGTTTGGACTAAGAAGAAGATAGAAGACAGAAGATGATGGAAGGTAGGAAGTAGAAGTGCCTCACAGGTCGCTCGGCATAGTGCTAGATGAGGATGTAAATCACGCTATCCCAAGTCTCCCCGTAGGTGACTGCCGGAACTATCAAAGGCCAAAGGCTACGGAGCACCTGGGTTAGGAATTCTTGACCAAAATGAGTGCGGAGGAAAGTAGTGAAGTTGAGCTTCTCGATACACTGAACCCGAATGTTGAAGAGTCCTACTGGAAGGACCGCCGGTGGATTGTACCAACCGTGGTCCATCTGCTAATCTACTGCACCTGCACATCACAACACATAGCACACAAAGACGAGGGACTCCCTCCTATTTTTATACTAAGGTGCGAAGGCCAAGTGCGGAAATCCCAGGCTAGTCGTCTGTCAGTACTCTAACTAGGTGTATGACAACTAGCGAGACTTAGTAACGCCCTTAAACTAGCCGTCTTTTCAACTCAATGGTATCTATTACGTCCGGTCTAGCAAGTACAGAACCTCCCTGAAGCTAGCTGTCTTTTCAACTCGATGGTATCTATTACGCCCAGTCTAGCCAATACAGAACCTCCCTGAAACTAGCTGTCTTTTCAACTCTATGGTATCTATTACGTCCGGTCTAGCCAGTATGAAAACGTCCTCAAACCAGCCGTTTTTTCAACTCGATGGTGTCTATTACGTCCGGTCTGGTGAGTCATAAGAGAATCCCCCCAACTAGCTGTCTTTTCAACATCTCAGGCATATATTACATCCAGTCTAGCGGCATTGGATTCAATCGGGGAGTTGAGTTCAACTTCCCCTTGAAGCTATCTTCTGACAAGCGGGTGAGGCATGGGTCATATGCCAACATCAACCCTGACCTGACATCCTAAGAAGTATAGCTGAAAACAAATCTAAACAAAGTGTTGGCTAGCGGTTAAGCTTTCTTTTTACGTCAGATGTAGATTTCCACGTGAGTTCATTACCCCGCGACTACCTAAGAACTAACAACCAAGTGGCTTTGAGTGACGTGTTTTACGACCCTACGGATTAGTGAAGTTAAAAGTAACTCTAAAAATTCTGGGAGTCTTGCCAAGGACCATTTTTACGTTAGCATCGGTTATCTCGCGCAATAACCTATGTTTAACAACCAAAAAATCTTAGTTTTGGGGAATCCGAAGATCCCCCGGGCTTGGCTGACCAAAGGCCTTTCATTTTACACCAACTGCACCTATCTACGGAGACAATCCACAATCGGCAACCAATAGTGACCAAATAACCTAGTATCCTAGTCAGGGTTGTCTTGTCTGACATATTTTTGGGTTTAGGCGTCGTGTATGACGTTTGACGTCACGTGTCGCGTGTCACGAAGTGTCGAGTTTACTTGGCATCGCGTCGCGGAGGGGTAAAAAAATTTACCCCATGGTAAATAGATTTTGCCTACGTGGCAGGGCTTCGGAACTGACGTGGACAGTCAGCATAGGCGACTACGGGTGTGGGCGCGTACAGGTCTGCCTTAGGCGACCTCGGGTGGAAAAATTGAGGCGACTGCGAGTGAAGGGGCGACTGCGGGTCTGGGGCGCTAGGGCAACTTCGGGTGAAGGGGCGACCTCGGGTGGAAAAAATAGAGGCGACTGCGGGTCAGGGGCTTTAGGGCGACTTTGGGTGAAGGGGCGACCGCGGCTTCGGGTACTGAGGGCGACCGCGGGTCCGACAAGTAGGGGCGACTGCGGGTTACAGGGCGACTGCGGGTCGGAGCAACAGACAGCGACCGCGTGTTCCAGGGCGACCGCAGGTTCAGTTTAGGATTTGAGTTTGGCATATTCAGTCTTTGAAGTAACACGTCACATAGGTGTTTTATAAGCGCAGAATTAGGTGCTACGTTATATTGGGGTTTACAATTTACAAGTGCAAATAATAGAGCCCATGAAATGTAAATTGGACAAACTTCTCTAATCCCAAAAATTCACCCAGTATAAGGCCACAATAATAATGTCAACAATGATTATATTAATAAGTCATCGATATTGCTTTCAGGCAGACTTCAAATGTAGCCATACTTGCATTGCACTTTTATAACCTCGTTGCAGTCATCACCTAACTGCCTACCAATTAGAACTCAACATATATTTTAAAACCGGTAATCTGTCCTTCACTCTAATATGCTCATATGCTTGATGAAGCATTACAAAATCCTTACACATCAGGATGAAGGCTCAAAGCTTGAATTACAAAGATTTGCTACCTAACATATAAGCTAAAGCCTTATAACTATAATTATAACTATAACTATAACTATAATTATTGTCTACTTCTCTAGTACTCTAGTCACCAGGCGTGAATGTGGAATCGCTCGGCACCTCATCAGCATTAGGGTCTGTATCTTCGTAAGACTCTTCGTTGCTCTTGTTGTCGCCCGAGCTTTCGATTTCATCATCTTCCCTTGTTACTACTTCGATTTGTACCTCACGCTCTACCTCTGAGTTCAGATTTCGAACTTCTGTATCTACACCACTTAACCCTTTAGTTTGCACAAGTCGTTTCGTGAGCCTCAACGCATCCGTAGTTCCAACGACGCTAGCGTGCGAGCGGGGAGCTTGTGAGCTGTGAGCGGGAAGCTTGTGAGCGGGGAGCCTTGAAATTTATTTTTTCAACTTTTTTACCAAAAAGTATTTTTTTTGGAAAAATAATTTTAATGGAGAAGAAAATATACTATTTTTAGTAAATTTTAGGACCTATGACCGTTATTCCTATAACCGTGGATTTCAATATTTTTTTTCAAAAATTGTCACTATTCATTTCTAGCAAAAAACAACTTTATATTGTGGTACACAATTCAGTATTCAATTCAACTACTACAATTTTTATGTCGAGGTACTCACAAGTTATTTTGAGAACACAATAGAATATATTAGGCTAATGTGACTCACAAACACAATAATAAGTATAACCTAGCATTTACTAATGCTACTCTACATCAACGCTTTGCTTGCAGCTCATTATAGATATTGTATGCACCAGTATAATTTGGGGCCTCATAGGATTCAAACCTCAGTCACCACATTCAAGTCTCATGAACCTCTCACAAATGTATTCCAATCTAATGTAGTGACCATTATTTAAGAAAAAATATATATAAATGGAAAAAGGCATCTTTCTCAAAAAATAGAAAAAAATTGGAATACAAATAATAGACTAATAAAAAAAAAATAATGACTAAGCAGTGGATTGTAAGATCTGAATCATTATTAAAAATAATTATGTCTCATAAATTGGAGAATGAAGGGAAAAAATGAGAGCATAGTAAAAAAAAATGAAAAAAATGAAAAAAAAATTGAAAAAAAATGATTTTTAAAGGAATAAAAGAAAAAGAATAGAAACAAACAAGGATGCATAGGATTGTTGCATTCTATACACTTTAAATCATTTCAATCATACTAAATTTTAATACAATACAAAAGAAGTACATAAAAAAATATGGCCAAGATTACTCTAAAATTGTGATGATTCCTACTTTAACTAAAAGAAACTTCACCTTGTTGAAGCTATAATTTGGTGCATGAATGAATTTATCTTCATAGATGTCCATTTTGCAGAAGTACCAGTATAGGTAATATAAGTGCTTGCAATTAATGTATTTTTGACAACCTCTAATGGCTAAAATTGTCATGTTTGTAAAGTTTGAGCATGTGCATGAGAATTATGTACACACTGTAATTCAATACACATTTTTATTAAGGTCAAATCCAATCTCTAGTTAAACAATTGTACCTAGTCCTAGGAAAGGCAACAATGTTATTCCTAGTATTTTTTTTTTGACATAGCTAGCACTCTCCCACTTGTTATGTTGTTTTGTAGTTGGTGCATTTGCAATTTGCCATATGGTTCGATTATTTCAGACCGTTAGATACACATTTGCATCATGTAGAGGTGGTTGAATATACAACACATTCTTGAATATGTTAATCATATTGAAAACTCGATATGGGGACAGTAAGGTATTCTTGCAGACATAAGCCAACATGTTGCAATAGTAATGTACTAATGTCTCATCTCAACTAAGATTTGTCCCAATCAATGTGAAGAAGAGATTGCCTTTCACAGCACACAAACAAAGAGGTTTTAAAAAAAAAAGGGGGGGTTACAATAGATAGTAGATCACGTTTGCTATTTTGTGAACCTAGGGAGCTTGAGTCCATGAATATAGAAGCCTAGACTCTTATGTTTTAAGCATCTTTCATAGTTATAGGATGTTTATATTATAGGTGTCAATGTTGTAGGTACTTATGTTATAAGCACCTTTTATGGTTATAGAATATTTACATTATAGATGCCTAATTATATTATAGGTGTCTATTATACGCACTTTCTATAGTTTAAGGATGTTTATATTATAAATACGTATGTTATAGACATCTCCAATAGTTGTAGAGTACCTATGTGTCTAGACTCAAGGCTTATAAGCTCACATACTAGCACCATTGAGTAGTAATGAACCTAATCCTACGTTTGCTAAAAATATTGCTTTCATCAATAACGCAAATATTGAGGACGTGTTTGGAAAGTGCTCCAAACCAAGCACAACCTATATATTGTTGAATCCCAATGCAAATTTTGTTTTCATATAGTTGTACTCTTGTACTGTTATACTCTAAAATTTATGGATCTAAGTAGGTTACCAATGATGAATTTGTTGTTTGGTTGGTGAAGGGCTACATTACAAATGTGAAAAGAAGAAGAAGGTTAATTAGACATTGAGAGCTTGGACAACCACTTTAGAAAAAACTTATCAAGTGCAACAACTCATATTTCGGCATTCAAATCTACTAATGGGGATATAACAACTTTGGGTGGCAACCATAGTCGTTGTAAGATAACTCAACCTCTGACAAGCCAATTTTTGATCACCTTATTGCAAGTCCAAAAATTCTTTAGCTATACATGTATCTTCTGAAATTTACTTCACAAATTTTTTTCACCTACATTAGGTTGGTCCAAAGTTGGCCTGTCATAGGCTAAATTACCTAACATTCCAACGATGCGGAATTAGCTTTTGTAATATGAAAGCAATGGTAATAAAAAAGTCATAAAGGTTATGCCAAGTAGCGCTAGGTCTTGTGATTTTTTTAACAACCTTTTTCATTACTAGGTATTGCAAAGTGATTTACATCTAGTTTGGAATGTTGCTGAAATTGAAAATGAGATTCTTGTGATTGCTATAAGTAAAGTTAAATGTATAGAGCCATAGAAGTAGAGTATAAAAATCACAAACAATTTACTTGAATTAAAATTTAACATGGTTGATTGTTGTACGAATACAATAATTAAAAGAAAATGCAAATAAGGTAGTACAACTCCAAATAGAATTCTAGAGAGTTGCAAAGGCAATACTGGAATAAATGATGAAGGTAGGTTTTCGTATTTACTTGTTATAGTTTTCCATGTGTGTAAATTTGGATTCTTTCTATTGTTTGAATTCTGTAATGGGTTAACAATATTTTTCTGCAAATCACTATTGCATTGTTGATTCATAAATAAGCTATTGAAATTTCTAAAGGCTATGATGAGCACGAAAAGTCGGAGGCAACATACAATATCTTGAAAGAAAGTTGGATGGTTCTCAATGAGTACTAAAGTTAAATTGAGAGAGGGCAATCAAACTTAAGGTGAAGACTTATATCAAGACATTGAAATACAATAGCTCAAAGTAGAATGAAATATTCAAATTTTGAGAAGTGAGATTATGAAGATTAAAAGATATAGCACTATTGTTCACACACAATCTGTAGAGATGGGAAAAGGTTGTAGTTTGTCATTCTACACAAAACAAACAACCCATTTAGCATTGACAAACAAACTTGATTTAAACATTGCTACCTTACACTCGACTGAGTTTTTTGAGCTCCCAGCAGGACCCCCTATTTTTTGTTAAAAAAATTAAATATATATATATATATATATATATATATATATATATATATATATATATATATATATAAATTATTTTCCAATCTTTTTTTTAATTTTTTTTTCGAATACCATAAACGGGGGTAGCACCAAGTAGCTCGAAGAACCCCGTCGGGTCCGACTGAGGTTTCCGAGCTACCAGCCGGACCCCCTATTTTCGGTCAAAAAAAAATATATATATATATATATATATATATTTTTTTTTTTTAAATTTTTTTTTTTCGAGTACCCAAAACGGGGGTAGCACCAGGTAGCTCGAAGAACCCCGTCGGGTCTGACGGGGTTCTTCGAGCTACCTGGTGCTACCCCCGTTTTTGGTCAAATAAAATAAAATAAAATATATATATATATTTTTTTTTTAATTTTTTTTTTTCGTACCAAAAACGGGGGTAGCACCAGGTAGCTCAAGGAACCCTGTCGGGTCCGACTGAGGTTTTTGAGCTACCAGCCGGACCCCCTATTATCGGTCAAAAAAAAAAAGAATTTTTTTTTTTTTTTTTTTTTGGAATTTTTTTTTTTGAGTACCAAAAACGGGGGTAGCACTAGGTAGCTCGAAGAACCCCGTCGGGTCCGACTGAGGTTTTTGAGCTACTAGCTGGACCCCCTATTTTTGGTCAAAAAAAGAAAGAAATGCCTCTTTGTTTTGCTTCAAGGCTAGTGGAATTTGAATTACTAGTTTTAAATTTTAGTTCAAATTAGTGATTGTGGTTTGGATTGAAGAGTATGAAGTTTAGTAACTTTGGATTAAAGTTTAATATGTTTTTGAAAATGAAATGTAATGGATGGATGAAATTTAAATAAAAACCAATTAGTTACCGATTCTTAGGGGGGCTTTGTAGTCTCTTCTTAGGTCAATCGCCTCCGACTAATTTTGGACAAGCCTTTGCTAAATCTCCTAGAATTGATTCCTATTTCAAGAATTTAGGAATTTTCAATGTTGGAATCAATTGGCAAGACATGGCGGGGGGGCTATAAGCATGGTACACCACACATGTGGTGCGTCATGCTTTTGAATTTGAATTTAGTTTTTTTTGGGCCATTACTATTTAGTGATACTTTTGTGGGCCAAGGATGGTTTCATTCATTAATTTTTTCTAGTTATATGCAAATTTGAGAAGTTTCTGGTACTAAGATAATTTTTGTTGACATTGATTAATTCTCGGATTTTCTTAAATTCATTTAATGTGACATCTTTGCATATATTATTGATGATCTTTATAGTGACTGTATATTAAACCAAGATTATTTGATGAGAAACATAGCTTAGAGATTTTGTTTTATAAATTATTTTAATTTTCTTCTTAAAAATTATACATTTCATTTTGTACTTTGTAAGAATTTTTATTTTCTTGTCTAGAATTCAATTGTTAACATTGTTTTGTTGTCTCGTGTAGATTCAATTGTTCAAGTGCAATGAGGAGATGTGGGTCAAGCTTCAACCTCAAAGGTGCATCATAACATAGTTCTTGCTGCGGATGTAGCAAGTCCATTATAACAATGACTTCGACAAATGCAAACATCGAGATATCTAGTAACAAGTCAACTAAGAAAGCTACTGAAGTCATGCTCCATTCTATTCTTTGAAGAAGTCGAAGTTCTTTGTATGGAACAAAATTCATTGTCTATTGGCGTGAATGAGTCATATTTCTAGGCTTCATCCAACAAAGATGTCTTGGCCTATTACAGTGAATTGTATTGTTCTCAATACCAAAGACAAGATCAAATTGATCATGAAGGTTATGCATGGCATAAACAAGTGAGTGACTTCTTTTGCAAACCCATTTGGATTTTACTTGTCTACAATTTATTTGTTATTCAAGGTATATAAAAAGATTTTTCATCACCACATTGAAATTCAAATCCATTGAGGACTTCCATATAAAGACCAAATTGGTTCACATATTATATTGAGTGCAAAGGTACAATCTTCTATCCTTGTCCAAGTTTATAAAGATGTTGAGGACTTTAGATGTGAAGAAATATGTTTTCCATACATCTAGAAAAACTTGACACTGGATGCCAATTGATATTTTTCTAACTTTCATGTTCCAGGTGAGATTTAGATTATGTAGGATTGTTGTTTTTCAAATTATTATTTTGTATTTTGTGGTTTGATTAATTTATATTATTTTCTAATTGAAAAGTCACTTGAATCGTGCAACAACATATTGTACTTGCAACGGATGTTACAAAATGAAAGTGTAATGAGACAATCCCGTTTCAAAAAGAACCCTAAACTCATCATTGCAAATGCCATGAGATTGGGAGCTAAGCAAAAGTCCACCAAGTTGTACTTGAAGATGATCAAGTTAGTCATGGTGGATAACTTTGCTCACGGTCTTGAGTTCTTAGAAGAGGCTCACACACACTTTAGAATTTTAGACTGCATCGCAACTATAGGTGACTATTGAATTCAATTATTATGGATTCTAAGTCTAATTAGCAAAGTGAATCTTTGAACTAATGTATATAATATTAATTTCAAGTGTATCTATTATTGTTTGTTATGGCATAGGCTACCACTTTGTAGCATTGGAAGAGGACAAGGACCTTTTTTACGCCATTGTCAAACGCATGAAGAAATGCACCTCAGTTGTAGCAATAACATGACCGCCACTATTAGTTGTGATATTCCAAGATCTAGACACTATGACTATGGCACCTCTTAAGTTTGCTTAGAAGTCAAAATTTTGCAAGTAAGCTAGCAATTTTTCATATCCTTTTTCTTCAAATCAAGTTTTAAGCTTGTAAGTTTAACATTGTTTTACATCTGTTTTTAGCCATATGGAATTGACATTAGTAGATAAGATGATAAAGTCACAAAGTCTTTTCTTCAGTCTAGAGAAGAATTTTCACCTTCTTGTGTCTATCGAGCAAATGGCATCAACATTTGCGGACTTTGGCTGCTCTAAACCAAAACGCCATAAAGATACTTATGCTTTGAAAATTTTGGATTTATAGATGGCAGTGCCTCCAAGGGTAGAGAGACTTTAAAGCCATCAACAATTAAAGGTTCTATAACCAAATCCACTACGACTTAGACTCTTGAGATTGACATATCTCTTGAGTCAAACTATAATGTGTGGATTTTAGAATTATGAGTGGATTTGTGTATTTTAAGGCTACATTTTGGACATTTGCTATTTTCATTTGGATTTTTTTCATCATAATGTCTATAAAAAATAACTTCATTTGCTTGTGGCAAAAAATATCTTCAAAATACATTTGCAAGTGCGTCAAATTTCATTAAAATGACTTCACATTTCCTGAAATTTATAATGTAATAAACCCACGGTCATAGGTCCCAACTTGTTTATACTACAAAAAAAAATTCCTGCTCACAAGCTCACAAGCTCATGCTCACAGGCTCACACGCTAGCAACCCTGGCTCCAATGGTACACTGTTGGACAATTTGAGTGGGTCGTTTAGGGTTTCGAGGTCCCCTCTCGTCAACCCTCCTAATACGCCTTTTTTGGCCTCTACTGTTGCGCCCCTGGATTCCTAATGATGATTCGCCAGGGCCAGACACGGATGAAGGTTGAGTGGGTTGTGGAGCTGAGCCGTGAACCTCTTCATCAATCGTCCGTAGAGCACCTCCACGCACCGGTGGCCTTGTTGGAAGGGTTGGGGTAGACCTCCTCACTGTTGCCACATTTGTAGTCGTCTCTGGATTCAACAGCACATTCCGACTTCGATTCATAACATATGCCAATGGCACATCATCATCATCATCTGTAGTAACAGTTGTTCCGAGGGTAGATGCGTTCAATACAACGGGATTTGGTATTCCCTCGTGTACAACTTCATTGACTTCGATGGCCTCTTCTTCATGTTCGCTTCTCATTGGAACTTGTGCACTACTTCTTAAATTGCGGGCCATATTTGGAGGCGAACTAGTTGATATTGGAGATCTAGCTTCTTCCTCTACGGGTGCCATGGAAATAGGTACGCCTTCGTCGTTGTTGTCGGGGGTGCTTTCCCTCCTCAGTGATGCATGTGCCGGCGAAATTGCATCCATATTGTGCACGACGTTCTGTGGTGGACTGCGTACAGGTGAATTTCCAGGAGAAACATACCTATCGTCACTAAAATCAAATGTATTCCCGTATATTGGTCGTGGAGGACTATGTGGCGGCCTAACCATTGCATTCCAAGGATTGTTGCGCAACCGATCCTCTTCATCCCTGCGGTTCTCGCGTTCTCTCATAAAATCTGGAACAACGTTGTCTTCTTCCTCTGAAGACAAAGGCCCATCATGCTCGTCCTCATCGTCTCCATCTGCAAGCATCTGGTCGTAAAAAATGGTTGGGTTGTGTCCACGTTTTTGACGTTCAAGTTTGCTGTTCGCGTAGATATACACCAATGTCTCCGCCTTTGTCGTGGCCAAGCGGTTTCGCACTTTATTGTGCACAAAGGAATACATGCTCCAATTCCTTTCACACGAAGATGCAGAGCACGTCAAACCGAGAATTTGCTTTGCAATTTTTGGAAGAGCATTGCCCCCCACACGATTCCACCATTGATGAGGCAATAATTGACATTCAATGATATCGGGAGCCTCATGTACATGATCGAATGCACTTGTCTTCTCTTCAAATTGAGTTAGCTCCTGCATTGCTTCCACCACTGACACGTTCAATGGTACGCTCAGTTTTCGTATGACTCGATTCAAAGCTCCCTTCGCGTAGCCATTGTTATGAATAGCCTCCACGTCACTCAAGTATGGATTTAGTAGTGCCCCCGCATAGTGTAGGTCAGTAATCATCAACTTCCATCGAGCATCAAATTCTTTCTCATATCGTGTTGCCACCACTGGATCAAGGAAAAATGGAGCATTCTTGAGAGAATAAATGTGCTCCTTCAAAGCTGTCATCATTACTAAAGCTTTTGGCATTGCTGGGACTTTTCCATCAAAATGACGAAGACAAAGCAGCACGGGCTCTACCATATGGAGGAAATTGTCGCACTGAACCCAGAACTCTTCTGAACCAGGGTTGTCTATCCGGACGTGACGTTGGCTTTTTATGTCCGGATGTCATGACGCGTCCGTCCGGACGCGTCTTGACGCGTCAGAGCCCGTCGCCGATACTGACGGGACCATCCGCGGCGCGGATGAAGTCTGTCCAGTCTGCGACGGCGTCGGGCCGTCTCCTGGACGGTCATTCCGTCGCCGAATGGACATCCGTCTCTTGGACGGAGAGCCCATCCGTCCCCTAGACGGTAAGCCGTCCTCTGGACGGAGAGCCCGTCTCTGGACGAAGAGGTCGTCTCTTGGACGGAATTCTCGTCTCTAGGACGGTAATCCGTCCCCTGGACGCGAATCCGTCCCGTCCCTTGGACCGGAATATCGCTGGACGGGACAGTCGCCACTTGGACGGTTTAGGGTGCGGGGCTGCGGGTTTAGGGTCCACCCCATCAGCCGGATGTCCGTCTAGCTGGGTTTAGGGTTTAGGGTTTTAGGGTTTTAGGGAGGGCTTCAAGGTGTATATTAAGGACTTCCGCCTATTCAATATTACTTTCCCTTGCTGATTTTGCCTTTCATGTCTTGGTTGGAGTACAACCATTGCGGTAGAGCGAAGTCCAAGAAGAGTGTGTTGTGGTGGCACTTGTTGTGAGAGCAACAAGTGTTGTTGCCACATCACATTTCAAACATAATACTAATCTTTTTTTTGGTGCAGGGGCAGGTAGAGGAGGACAGATAAGAGCAATGGGTGGAGGAAGATCACAGTGGGAACCTTGGTACACACTACGGCCAGATGGAAAAGTTGCTTGCAAGTTTTGCGAAACTTTGCTAAGCTACCGAAAGGATCGGTTGCTTTTCCATTTGGGATACAGACGAAACGACACCGTCCAGGGAGTGAGAGCGTGCACTAAAGTCAATGCAGCCGTGAAGGTAATGTTTTGGAATTGTGGAGGACATATACCTACGGACACTTCGCATGGACCTGGACGCGACGTGGAAGTGACATCACCATCAACGATACTACCAAGTGTAGTATGTGGCGAGCAACAAGTTGATGCTTCAATCTCAGCAAATGATGGAGGAGAAAACACTGGGGGGCAAAGCTCTCAAGTACGATCATCAGAGGCGTCCATTCCTAATTTGACCTACAGTCGATCGATGAGGCAATTGTCTGTACAAGATGGAATGAACGCATCAAACAAGCAAGTACTAGACAAGAAGTGGGCTAAGTTTTTCTATGAAGCCAATATACCATTCAATGTAGTGAGGCATCCTGCTTTTTTGGATGCAGTGAAATCAACATCGGAATCGAGAGTTGGCTACAAACCTCCAACGTACCATGCACTTCGTACAAAGCTCATAAAATCTACAAAAGATGAAGTGGTAGCAATTGTAGCAGAGAAGACAAGGGCACCAATCCACAAGTATGGCGTTACAATATGCTCTGATGGATGGGATAATGTGACACATCGACCATTGATGAATGTCATGTTGGCATGTACAAGTAGAGAGGTATTTCTTGGATCGATAGACACAACAGGCGAATGCAAAGATGCTACTTATGTGGCTAATTGCATGGGTGATTACATTGACAGGGTAGGGGCACAAAACGTGGTACAAGTTTGTACAGACAATGCAGCAAACATGTTGGCCGCTGGCGCTCTATTAATTCGTAGATTTCCACACATATATTTTCAAGGGTGTTCAGCACATGCACTTGACCTTCTACTTGAAGATTGGGGAAAACAAGATTGGATTACAAGTATGGTCAAGAAAGCCAAGTCAATTGTGAAATACATTCGAACGCATCACATGCCACTTGCAATCTTTCGACGACATTCTCCTAATCACGTTTTGAAAAATCCCGTTCAAACACGCTTTGCAACCATGTTCCTCATGATCGAACGTTTGGTGGAGGTGAGGGAAGCGGTAGAATCAACAGTCCACGATCCGCAGTGGAATGAGTACATGCGGAGATTGGCATCCAGTGAAAAGAAAAGAAAAGCTAATGATGTGCGACGATATGTGCGAACGGATGAATTTTGGAGGAGATGTTTAAACTTTGTGCACATAGTGGAGCCCGTGTTGATGGCTCTTCGAGAGTTTGATGGAAAGCACCCGTGCTTGGACAAGGCATGGCTTGTGATGAAAAAGGTGGAAAAGCATGTTTTATCTTTGAGGGATCCACCATTTTCATTAGAGCCACGGTATGCAATTTCCGCCATCGATGATTTCTACAAGCGCTGGGACATGCTCAGGACGGATTTGCATTACGCCGGGGCTCTATTGAATCCCTTTTTACTTGACGAAGTCTTGCTAATGGATGATGATGAGGCAAGAGAAGCCATATTGAGAGTTCTGCGCAAATTGGCGGTTGGAGATCAAGCATTTGCGTCAGCTTTGTCTGAGTACCAAGCATTTAGAGATCGGCGAGGCATTTTCAGTGGACTCCCTGATGTAAACACCTTGAATTTGCAGCCTCACGAATGGTGGGACCTTCTTGAAGCCGGTGCTCGTACACTTGCATCGATTGCCAAAAAGATCCTCGCACAAGTGTGTTCTGCATCGTCATGTGAACGCAATTGGAGCATGTATTCGTTTGTCCACAACAAATCACGCAATAGATTGACATCTGAGCGTGCTGAGGAATTGGTTTACATTTATACCAATTCCAAGACTCTAAGAGAAAGGGCTGCAACAAATCCGACAAGGTGGTACACTGAAAACATGATGTCAGAGGATTCCATGACAGATGAATCTGATGGTCTAGACCGTGGTTCGGTTCGCTCTGATCCAGATGATGACGATTCAGATGATAGTTCCAATGACGATGACGAGCCACCGTTTGATAGATTTGGTGGGTTTGGAGGAGTGCGTCCTCTAATTGATGCATCCGTATTTGACTTTGAAGAGGGGGATAATAACGACAATGCCTCCGAGGGACATCAAGGAAGTCCACCACGAATGCCACAAACGTGGAATGCTGGGCCAAGTGGGGGCAATACAAATGAGGACGTTGTGGCACCGAGACCACTAAGTCCAGACCCTATGGATGTACAAATTGATGCCACAATAGACAGAGATGGGGTTGACGTTGGAAGAGGACGTGAAGAAGAAGTAGTAGTACCACCGTCCTTACCCATGAGGACCACTCGTAGAGAAGGGCCCCCTCAAGGTGGAGAAGCACATATGCCCCCTCCAAATCGAGTCTCGGTTGCACAACGGCAGATGCCAGTATTGGAAAATCTACAAATCCAAAGTTCATCAAGGCCGTCTAGTTCCGAAGTTCGTCCACACGAACCAACTTTGTCGGTAGGTACACGATTGGCTGGTATGGTGTCACAACGTGTGACTAGAAATACGAATTCATTGCGGCCACTTGTACATGCCAATAATCGAGGGAAGCGTCCCCGACCACAAGGTACTACCAGTGAACGTGTGAATACTAGAGCACGTAGAAGGCTGAGGTTCCAGGAGATAGTGATTACAGGGGGCCGGTGCCTCGACAAGGTCCACTCGAAGAAATTGGTGGTAATGAACCAATAGTACAAGAAGCAAATGCAAATACTTCTGTGCGCATTCTTAGGCATGGAAGACGTTGAATGTTTTTGAAATGACAATAGGGTCTTCACATTTTCAAATGCAAATTTTTGAGAGGCTCAATACCTTGCATATTGAAATCAGCATTAATATGAAATATGACTTTTGTTCCTTTCATTCTCATGGAACTATTTACCCCTACAGTCCCAAAGTCATTACACAAAAAGGGACGCAAAACTGTTTTTTCTCTTGCATTTGCCTCAACATGTGGAAAAAAATGTTTTTTACAACATCTAACCGTAAGATCTTGTACTTCACATGTTTTTTATCACGTGGAAAAAATTTCATGAAGTTTGACCGAATAGATTGAAAGATATTAGCATTCAAACTTGGAAGAACTAGTTTTCTGAATGCGGGCTTTGCAATTTCAAATTAACTTTCACTACGATTTATGGAAAATTAGGCCTCTGGAGTTTGGAGCAATATTGTTTTTGAATTTTTTTTTGTGAATACAAAAGAATCGAGGTCTAAATTTGAAAGAGTTATTGCAATTGAAAACTCCATGTGTTAAAATCCAAATAACACAATCTGACAGTCTGGTGTTTTTTTCATGTATGTTTTCTTTTTTTCAAATTTAATTTAAATTAAAATTCTGAAACTATGTTTTTCATTCATTCCTTCGTTTATGACTTTATGGTAAGAGTTTCCGGTTATTCTGATACATATTCTAATTGATAAAATTTGATTTCCACATTTAGCTTTATAAAATCACAATAAATTCATTTTTCCATTAATTTTGCTGAAAAAAATAAAATAAATTTAAAATAAATTCTTACGAGTGGGGAGAAATATTAAAATATTATGCTGATTTTCAATAAAAATATAAATTTGGTTTGATAGTGAAATTTGACTTCAAGCCTGTCTTTGTGGTTGTTTATTAGTTTCGGGTGTGAAAACTAAAATAACCAATTGAAAATTGGTTCGACTAGAAATCTCTATTGATATTTGGACCTCTTGTAAAAAACTAAAAATTTAGAATCTCGTGAGTTGTTTTTTCTATTTTTACTTATTTATGGCACGAAGTGCAACAAAAATGATGACAATTACAATTGTGCACAAAACTAATTGGAATTTCTTATAATGATGTACAATTCAGAGTTTTCAGTACTAAAGATATAAGATTTTTGTTTAAACTCAATTTAAATGATAAAGTTAGGAAAGACAATAAGTTCTTTACAACTCAATGTTTAGGTAAAATACTTTTATATCTTTATATAAACCAAAATGAGTACAAAATGCATTGAAGCCACAAAGTGTGCTACATTGCTACGTATGTCCTCAAGCCTACATTATAATAACCGCATGTGCTAAGTAAACACTAACTTTGCAAGTATATGGTAATACACTATTATCTAATCTTCATTGCGCGCCTGCTCTTCTTGAAGGTCTTGTTCTTTGCGAGCCTCACGATAGCAATCCACAGTTGGTGTCCAAAACGTTGGAGCACCACTTAGACGTTGCACGACGTATGTCACTGAGCGTCGTTGTAGTGGCTCCACCTTGCACAATTCACCCAACATGGTTTGAAATGCACCAAATGCCGTATGGTCCGGAATCATCTCTAGATTTCCGCGATCTTTTTTCCATACCTTCATAGCCAATTTGCCTATGGAGTATCCATCTGTGTGTATACTAACACACGGTGGCTTAACCCTGCGAGTAGGAGATGATGAAGTTCTTGTCTCTCCAGTCAAGTACATCAACTCAGGAGCCACCCACCAACGTTGCGCTCGGGTTGCCTGCAACTTCCTTGGACAATTGAATTGGTAAAGAGAAGGGGTTTCTTCGTTGATGCGGCTACCCATTCCCCAATCACATAGACCAATCCACACGGTTCTGCCATCATCATTCGAAAAATGAAGCATAATGTTCTCCGGTGTGATGTCGTTGTGCAATACAGAGCATTGTTGCACTGCATCCACAATGCAAATCATTGCCCACGCAAGTTCAGTGCGCTTGCGTCTATATGCCATGAGTCGTTTCATGGCTTGCATTGTTTGTGGAGTTGCATCGTAAGCCACCTCTCCAATTTCATCTGGATCTCGGTTCTTCTCATCCAATGTAAACATGGCGCCGAGAGTACCGCCATTCCACCACTGCGAATAACACTCCATGGTCATATCATTTATAGCAAAGAATTTGATGACCCCTGGATGCTCGCATGGACATACCAATGCCTCGATGGACAACTTCTCCCTGGACTTCTTCAATTCATCCACGCGCAAAGCTGACTTCCCAGCTAATTCCATATTCTCCGGAATATGTTTTGAATTTTGAACACATACTTTGCGCACCCTCCCATGCCCCCCTTGTTTGCTATGGCCAGACAAAGGAACCACCACCACTCCGCGTTCAAGAAAAACCACTCCTCCTGCAGCCTGTTGACCAAAGGCCAAATTTTGACTTCGTTGAAACCACGGAGCGGAATGGATGTTGTTTGAAGATAGTCCACGCATTGCTTCATGCCACCAATACACCTTCTTGTGCAACAAATTCAATGCTTGTTGTCTGGGCACTACACTCTTCTGAAAGCCTTTTATTTTTTCCGCAACTTGGGCAAGGTTGAAGATACACGTTTGCACTTGTGACTCCAACCAATGATCGAAGCATTCTTTCGTGCGGTCTTCATGCCACTCATCCGCGCTCATTGTTGTCCAAAACATGTGGTGGAACTTTTGTTTTATGACATCCACTCCTTGTAATCCGCACGAGACGTATGTTGTGTTCAACTGCGAAATCGAATACTGCTCAAAAAAATCCAACGCCACTTCATGCAATTTTCGCGTTGCACCCTTGCTTGGCCACTTCTCCGGATTTGTAGCCTTGTGCCTCCTTCGTTGTTGTTTTTTCCCCTTCGAAGACTCTCCGCCCCCCCCCACAGCTGTGGCCCCTTCTGCAGCTACGGACCCTTCTGCAACTACGGCCTCTGAAACGGGCTCTGGTGATTCTGCATCCGGGTCCATCATCGGTGCATTTCCAATACCTATGTACCAATCATCAACTTTTCTCTTTGAGAAATCTCGACCAGCCATCGTGACAGTAACAAGTAACAAATAATCAAAATGATAGGAATTAGGAATTCGGCTTCCACAAAGTGAAAAACCGCCCCCCTTATTCCTCAAACCAGCCTCTACCCAACACCCGCGCTCGCAAGCAAGGACTGCAACCAATCCAAGACAAGAGAGCACCGTCAGAGCAGGAGAGACTGTGGCGAAAGTACCCTAAAAACAGTCTTTATATACCCATTTCACGTCAACGGAAAGGCCGTCGAGAGGACGGACAGGGCCGTCCAGGGCGTCCAGAGGACGGGAAGGCCGTCCAGGGGGACAAGCCGTCCAGCCCGCGGACCAGCCGTCGAGAGGACGGACGGCCATGCAAGGGCTGAGACCGTCCAGCCTAAACCCTGGGCGTCTAGAGGACGGGAAGGCCGTCCCCCCCCACGGACCAGCCGTCCAGCGGGCCAGGCCGTCCAGAGGACGTGAAGACTTTCGAGAGACGGTACAGGTCGTCGAGAGGACATGAAGAATCTCGAGAGACGGAAAGCCCGTCGAGAGGGCGGGAAGGTCGTCGAGCGGGACGTTCGAACAAGTGGAATTCATTTCTAATCCTTGTCCACGAATTTTTCATTTATGTGGTTCGGCACTCTCGGACTTGTCAGGACAGGTGTCCTTCCTCTCAATCGGGCATTAGTCTATGGGGGCGGGTAGTTTAGGAGTGCTAACTTAATGTATTTATTTGTTTCAATTAGAGGACAAATAAATACCAGGGATGACATTCAAATGCTGAAAACGAGGTTTACTGCTCATTTAGAATGGAATTCTATTTTGTTGCACGTAAATAATGGGAGATACATAGAAAAAAATCACCAAAGGTCAAATTGAAAACTTCTTAATGTCGGTCCTTTAATGTTCTATTTGGATGTTCATGTTAACATTTGATTCATTCTATTGATTCTAATTGCACCCATTTTCACGAAAGTCGTTGGCATTGGGCAATGTTTTTATTCCCAAAACCTCAAAATCTCACAATCCCTTAAAATAATTTATAATCTGTAGGGCTCAAATTTGAATTCAAATGAATTTTATCAATTATACGTAGAACAATTTCACCTTTGGAATTATTGTATTTTGATTCCATCCTTCCTTGCATGTAAGTGCACATGACAATTTAGTATTTTGTTGAATTTTAAACCCTGTCTATACTAGTATACTCAATTCAAAGTCTCAATCGTACAAACATTCAATAACTTACTGAGAACGGATCAAATATACAAAGACCAAGACAAAAACAACCCTCTAAATGCTCTAGTTAAAGGTAGTAAGATTAATACTCTAAAATGGTTAATTATCAAATAAGTGAAAGACCTCCTAAACAACATATGTCATATGCATATCATTGATTCATGTAAAACATTGTTTCTTCTTTCCATTCATACATTACATAAAAAAAATGTAGCCCTATACATCTATACTTAAGAATGTTTTACCTTTTACAGATATTGTTATGCCATTTTTTGGTGTCTTCAATATGTTTTCTAAAACTTTGAATTTAAATCATTAATCTATTTTTTTCCAATTCAAACTTCAAAGACTACATCTTGATTGAGTTTTGCACTTGTAATGCCAACTACCGAAATGAAGGACATGTTTCGTAGTTTCCGGTCCAACCTAGGTTTTGAAGTAAATCCTATAGGCCTATACCCTAAACCCTAAACCCTAAACGTTGTTGCAATTTTAAGAGAATTTGATGTTCAAGTTTATGTAACTATGACAAATAAGAGAGGATTGGTGTAAGTCCGTAAGATAAAGGAAAAAAAAGGACGAATGGATTCTAATGTTCCATGTAGTCTTCCACACAAAGGGAAACTCTAAAACAATAACATAATAAATATGGCATTTGCCTTTTATTTTTATTCTCAAAATCAAAATGCAACATTGAGTACATGAACTTGACATTTTTGTGGTGTCTATATTTTTTTTATGGCTTCTAAATTATAATGCAACTAGCGGTGAATTACTATAGTTTTTCTTATGGATTGTTTATTAATTGCTTATGTAGTATCGTATGTTAGCCACTAAACTGACTGAAGTCGCAAGGCCTCTTTTGAGTCTTTTCCATACTAAATCTGAATAAATTGCCATTTCTAATTTTCTATAGCAAAGAATTAAAAATAAAATAAAATGTGTTTAGGCCTCTAAGGTGCACCTTTGCTTGTAGCATGTAGGATCTCATACTAGAGTACTAGACTAGTGTTCAATTGATCGGAAGAAATTTCACAAACTTGACCTATGTGGAATTGTAGATTGCAAGATATTTACAATAAACTTCACCCTCTGAACACCCAACGGCATCATTTAGTGCCAATTTAATGGCAGTTCAATCACTTTAATGACATGGAAAGAAGTTGGAAGCGTTCATTTCATTTTCTTGGGACCTGCCATGTTGAGTTACAAAGTGTATCCAATTGATTTTGTAGTCTTTCCAATATTTGCCTCCAAGTAATTCCGAGTTTAGAAAAAATAAAAATAAAAAAATATGCTCCTTTAGTGTATTTTAGGAAGTTGTTGCTCCTTACTCTAAATCTAAGATTTCTCCCCAAAATTGATATTTTGGGAGTTTGAGTCTAACTATCAAACAAAAGGTCATTTTCTCTAGTTCCTATTTTATGTAAAATCCCCCAACACAACCCTAAATTGAAATTTCATTATTGCGATTTGAACTTCGAATGTGTTTTTAATGTCTACTACATGAGTACAAAACAAATATATCATGAAATGGAAATTAAGTTTACACTATGATGAATTCTAATGTCATTGTCCTTGTGATATATACACATGGTGAAAAATTGAAAATCTGAAAATTACTTTTCTATTTAACGTGATTTTGTCAAAACTTCCACCCTGAACCAATTTTTAAAAAAAAAAAAATTTATATATTGTGAAGGGCCGTCCAGAGGACGGAAAGGCCGTCCCAGACCACGAACAGGCCGTCGCGAGGATGGGCAGGTCGTTCTCGACCAGGGACAGGCCGTCGAGGATACGGGCAGACCGTCCTCTTGGACGGGCTTTCCGTCGAAGAGACGGGCAAGCCGTCTAGGGGACGGAAAGCCCGTCCAGGACCAGATCCAGGCCGTCGAGGGGACGGGCAGGCCGTCCAGGGGACGGAAAGCCCGTCCCCTCCCACACCCAGGCCGTCCAGGGGACGGAAAGCCCGTCCCCTCCCACATCCAGGCCGTCGAGGGGACGGGCAGTCCGTCTAGAGGACGGAAAGGCCGGCCGTCGAACTCTCGGGCGGCGGTGTAATCATTCCCCGAACCTGGAGACGGCGCCCCGAACCCGTTGACGGCGTTCCGACCCGAGGCCGGACGTCCGTGGACGGATCGGCTGTCCATTCCAGGGCTGTCTCCCGCCGTGGACGGTCTGGATTTGGGGGGGGACGGGCTGATTAGGTGTTAATTACCCTTGCTAACCGGGTCGATAACTGGGGGGTATAAGTGACATTTTTTCACATTTGCCCTTGCTTCCTCTTTTGAATTGCACTGTCCTAGCTTGAGAAAGCTTCGCATTGCAATTTGAGGGGAAGTGTTATACATTTGACATTGTTTTGCCACATTTCAGTTGCCTTCACGCAACAGAAGGCAAAGCAAATTGTCATTGTATTCGCATACAGTATCGTGTGTGTCATTGTGCAGGTATCAAGAATGGATGCAGAGGATGTAGCAGGAGGTTCGGGACCTGGAGGTGAGGGAAGCGGTAGAAAGAAGAGAGGAAATAGAGCAACTTTGGATTGGGGCACACTTAATGCCCCAGCAATTATGGCACACCCTGGGTGGTTGGAGGCAAAATCACTATGGACAAGAGCGACATGTCGGCGGTTTATAGATTGGGCCCACATCAACCGCCATTGGCCACACGACCGGTACGAGGTGCACGTGAAATCTGGCGTGGTGAATATTGACCAGTGCACCCATCCGCACTTCAAGAAGAGGATGATTGAAGTGTCATTGGCACTTTGGGGTTCAAGATCGAAGAAGGACGGGACACTTTCATTGTGCCAAATGGCATATGCGGAGGTTTTTCTTGGCAAGGATGTGGATTGGAGGAGCTTTTTGGGCAGACAGCGGGACAACAAGTTTCCAAATAGAACTCGCCACATTCCAACAAATCCTGCCATGCCACTGGACAATGCACAAATTCCTGCCGTGCCATTGGTTGGTATTCAAAATGTGCAAATGGATGTGGTTCCACCCGTGGAGCAGCCAAGGACGGAGTTGATGGAAGTAGAAGTTGGTCAGAGCAGCGGTGCAAATGTCAACCAACAAAATGTGATTGGTGGAGCCCAAGCTGACAGTGAAGAACTAATTCGCTTGCGCCAATTAGTACAAACACTACAAGCGGAAAAAGAAGAAGCGCTACGACTTCATGCAGTAGAGTTTGAAGTTCAAAGTGCAAGGATGCGGGCCCTTGTAGATGAAAACGTGCGCCTCATCGCACGTGAAGCAAAGCTTGTAGAGCGCAACAGGCGGTTCAGCACAGACTCAGTTCCACCACTCGATGTTGTAGTGGAACGTGCTACATACGCGGCAGACGAAGACAGAGCAGGCCCGAGCAATACACCTGAGTTTGTGGTACGACCACGGGCCATTTTTCCAAGTGCAGAAAGTGCCACGTTGGATATTATGCGTGTACGTGCTGAGCGGGCTGAAGCAGAGGTTGGAAGTACTCGCACAAGCATGGAAGAATTAACAAGCGCCATGCGTGCTTTGGAACTCCGTGCCAACAACGCTGAGGCAGATGTGGCGGTGTTGACTGCAGCTCGAACTGACATGGAACAGACCATGACCGCAATGAGTGCTCAAAACATGCGGTTGGTCCACAATCCTCAGAAGGAACAGATGTTGCTTCAAATGTGCAACATGAAGTTGACATGCAGCATGGCGCTAAACGAGGCTGAGCAAATGCAACGTGAAGTGAGGAGAGAGGCTGCGGAATTCAATGATGGTGGTCAACGTTATTTTGGCTTGACCTCATGGCCTTGGGTGGAAGAAATGTTCACCGACGATTTGCTAGTGTTCGCCGAGAATTCAAGCATCGATTGGAATTCCCGTGCAGACTTGGAATTCCAATATAATATCGAGCGCCAACGGTACGGGCCACCCAACCGCGATGGCATTACACCACTAGTATGGCCATCCGTTCCAGCTTTTGTACAAGATGGAACAACATGTATAATTTGCCAAGAACCGTTTGGCCCAAAAGGTGGATGGAATCTTGGTACATGTGGCCATCTATACCACCCCGGGTGTCTCATTCCTCACATGGTCACCAGAAAGAGATGTGCGCAATGTAGAGCTCCATTTCATGCACGACTGTACAAAACGTTTGGCCTTCAAGACCACATGCCTGCAACGTACAAGTACAATGAAGAAAATTTACCGGGCCTCGGTAATAGAGTACATTGGGGTTCAGACGTGACATGGCTTTGGAAGTGGGGCCACGACAACCGACACCTCCCGGCAGGAACGGTCACTGAGATACATTGGCAGAGTGATGCCCAAGTGACAGAGGTGATCAGGAGGGTGTTTGGAGAGGGTGATCCAGGGCGTCGACTATATTTTGGTCAGATTGCGGGTGGACATTGGGACCAAGACCGCTCCATTTTTGTGCGTGCGCCACATCCACAGCGCATCATGTTTAACTCTCAAGGCGCGCCAGTCGGATTTGAGGGTGAACTGAGTTTTGAGGAACAAATGACGTACATTGAAGACAATACCTTCCATGAGCCAGCTCTCGTGAGTGCCATTTATTCCCACTTACATAATAGATACGACATCGACGCATTTCAGCTTTTGACGACTTTGCAATCGCGACGAGAATTGCAACAATTTTTGAGAAATAGCATAGCACGAGGCGTTGTAATCGAAGAAGTAGAATAGATAGTTTTGGACTAGATAGATGTATAGAATTAAATACCGGAAGTTGTACAAAGCAAACATATGTAATTATATAAAGCCTTTATTAGTTTACTATGTACTTCAGCGGATTTATAAAGTATGTACATTTATCGTTTTCTTTCCACCTTGTGTATTGTTGCTTCGCCTTTGTCTATTTTTGTAATGTATTGTACCTTTTTGTAATAGTATAGAAGAAGCTTGTATGCTTAGATGGTAGGTAAAAGAGTGTTCTATCTTTATTTTGGGTGTTGCCCTAAAGTCCGAAGTCCATTTTTTGGCCCAAACCACCCTAAACCACCCCTTTTGCTATATTCACCTATGAATTAAATTTTCCAATTTTTTTTTGAATCGAACCAAAGGATCTTGTTCTGCACTTGTCTTAGATGACGTGACCATAAATTTGTGATGTTTGACCGTATGGACTGAAAGTTATTAGCATTCGAAGTGAAAGCTCCAAATCTATTTAAAGAAGTGACTAGGATTGCCCGCTCCATAGAAAAATCCATAACTTTTCCATTCCTAATCCAAATGGGATGAATGAAAGCCTCCCATTTAAAAGAAAATATAATGCAACTAGAAAAAAATATACAAATTTGTATTTCATTTTATTGTGGATTTTTTTGTCTACCCGGAGTCCTGGACCGCCCAGTGTCCCGATCTCCCCTGTTTGAGGTTATTCTGTTCTTGTGGCCTATCCCTAACTCCTTGCGCCTAGGCACCGATTGGAATAGAAATTGTATTATGAATAAAGTCATAAGTTTATCTATCATTCTATAATTCTATTTTATCATTCTTATGAAAAAGTTTTCAAAAGTTTGAGTAAAAAATTAGATCATGGGCGCCTATCGAAAATCCATTTTGTCCCTTGCAGCAAGGACAATGAGAGTATGTTACTTTAGGGTCTAAGAAATAAAAACAATGGAAATTCTTTACCAAAGCCTAAAATAATAAACAAAAATCTCTATTGCTTCATATTTGATGAAATCTCCTCTAAGTCTTTAGAATTAAACCCTAAATAATTCACGTTTTGTAACTTCTTTTCTATTAGTTATTTAGTTTGAATCTTTTTTTAGTTGGACACATGATTGACTACTCCCTCATTTTTTTTTTAACTCCAAAGTTTACAAATTAAAGTATTTAACATTTTCCATTTTCTCTCAAATGGCATTATGGCATTATTGAACAAAATGTCAATATTTTTGATTAGGAGACTAGGTGTATCAATTTGCAAAAAATTGTAACCGTATAAATTCAAACAAGACATGTTAGCAATCTCATAGGTTGCTAAAACACAACAATATCACTTATAGAGTAAAAGATTATAATGTTTGAACATGAGGGTGTTAAAACTACAAAAATGATGTGAAGTCTTCCAATCCTCTTTTCAGTTTTCACAAGTAAAATTAAAAAAAATTTAGACCCAAAAAACATGAGGTTAAATTGCCTAACATGTATAACCCCAAACAATTTATGGCTTTTAAAAGTATACTCCATATTTTTCTTTTAATTAAATTTCAAATTTGAATGTGATGTTTTCTCCAAGATCTTGTTGTGTTTTCGAGGCACATTTCCAAAAGCTCTCAATGCTACAAGAAGTTAAGATTGCAATGGGTACCCTTGCACAAAGTCTTGGAACGATAAATCATTATCATTTATTTTTAAGAATAGATTATTGATGCTAAAACTAGACTTCAAGAAGAACTTCCTAAAAATAGCAACTTGGATACTACAAAAAATAGCAATTTGGTTAGGTTTTATTTGACTTCGAAGTTTTGCCAACACCAAATTTGGGTGCTTCGGGCATTTAGGCAAAAAATCCAATCCCACCCGTCCAGAGAACCGTCCACTTATCCATCCAGATGCCCGTCCACCCGCCCGTCCAGTTTTCTGTCCAAAGACCCGTCCATCCCGCCCGTCCAAATACCCGTCCACACAACCGCCCACCATTCCGTCCACATGCCCGTCCACACAACCGTCCACCCTTCCGTCCACATGCCCGTCTAGAGAACCGTCCACTTACCCGTCCAGATGCCCGTCCAGTTTTCCGTCCAAATACCCGTCCATCCCGCCCGTCCAGATACCCATCCACACAACCGCCCACCCTTCCGTCCACATGCCTGTCCAGTTTTCCGTCCACATACCCGTCCATCCCGCCCGTCTAGATACCCGTCCATCCCGCCTGTTCTGTGCCCGTCGACGGAAGCTCGCCCGTCCAGCTCGCCCGTCGACGAAGAACGTCCATCCATTTCTGTAGTTTTCATCCTTTGTGAACGGTTCTCGTTCAGATTACATCCTGACAGACGCCGGGGTTGAATCCTAACGTCCGTCCGGACATCCTGACGGACGGACAGGACGTGATGGGGACAACCTTGTTCTGAACGGATATCTTGCCTTGCAAGTTTGGCCTTGCCCATAATGAAATGTCCATTTCTGCGGTTTTGCAAACTCAACTCGAACGTCATGTATGTCTCATCCAGTGTCACGTTGTGCACTGCTTGCTTGCAGTCTACCAAACGATCAATCATCAAGAAATTTGTGGCAAAACGTGTTTTGCTTGGAAGTCTCAACACTTTGTTTGGTGAAAATCTCCGAAACAATGCCAAAGTATGTTGGTATTTTTTGATGAACTTCACAATTGATGAAGCCTTTTTTACCAACTCCTTTACTCTCTGATCCTTTCCCCAGTCTTCTAAGAGTAAGTCCAAAATGTGTGCCGCACAACCCTGCCTATAAATGTGAGGGTACCTTTCTTCCAACCTTGCCATCGCCCCCGTCATGACTGTAGCATTGTCCGTACACAATTGCACAACGTTGGTAGGCCCAACTTCCTCAATGTATCGTGCCATCGTCTCAGTCATGTAAGATATATCCTTCTTCTCCCCAGTACTATCCACTGATCCCAAAAAGACATCTCCGGCGGGACACACCAACATCATATTTAGTAACGGCCGCAAATTAGTATCGGACCAACCATCTGAACAAATTGTCGCTCCATACTGACTTATTGAAACCCTCGTCCGCTCCGAGACCATGGCTTCAACCGATGCCTTCTTAACATCTATCATTTTCGTGCGAATCGCATTATACGGTGGCGGTTGGTACACGAATCTAGCTGCTGCAATTTATTTAACAGCATTCACGAAGGCCGGGTGGCGCACAACATTAAATGAAATGTTCGCCTCGTAAAAGAAAGAAGCCCACAACCTATCCAACTCTTGTCTGCGGCCCGTCTGTAATGATTCATCCATGCTTCTTTGCCGAGAAACAGATAGCATGTTCCTCCTTCTCTCAAGCGTTGTTCCAGTAGAATCTACTGAATCAGGCGTAGGATTTGGTCTTGCATTTGATTCAAAGGGATTGAGAGACCCTTCTTCTTCGACATCCAACGCAGGTGCGACAATAGACTCTACAACATTAACTGGTGCATCATGTCTAGTCGGTGCATCATACATCTCTTTGTAACTCATGGACCTTGGAACTTGCCCCTCGCCAGTCCGAAACTTTTCTCGTACAATTCTAGGGGTCTCCTTACAATGCTCCGATGTAGTCGAGCCGCCATAGCCAAAGTGAATCAATGCTCTCTTTCGTACAAATGCTTTGCTCTACCCACAAAACACGCATTTTCGAGCATGGGGGGAATTATCAATTGGGGTACACGGTACTAGCCAAGGGTCCCAATCCTTTGTGGACCTCCGCGTATCATTCATGGTCCCCCTCCTCCCAACACCTTGTCCAGCTATGTAGTAGATCAACACTGGGTCTTCAAAGAAAATGACTACAATAATCACACTAATACTATGGAAGATGTAATGACAAAGCAACCCGCTTAGAGTAGTCTTGTAAACCCTTCTAAACACGGTTGTTGCCCTCCGAAGAAGTTAAACGTTCGCATGAAGCCTCTTTCGAAGGTCCAAGACAAGAGTTTTATCAACGGAGCCAAGGTGATAAAACAAAGGGTACCCCTAGAATTTTATACAAGAAAACTCCTTGGACCCGCGGTCGCCCCATGAGAGAATGCGGGTCCAAAAACCTGAAATCAGTCAGGTGATGGGCGACTACGGGTCCAAGATTGGGCGACAGCGGGTCCAGGAGTGGGCGACTGCGGGTCCAGAAACAGGCGACTGCGGGTCAGGAACGGGCGAATGCGGGTCCAGAAACAAGCGACTGCCATTTGTTTGGATAATTCTTGCATCCCCTGGGGTAATTTGGGGCCTATAATTGAAACTATGAATTCAGAATTTCCACAAAAAAAATAAGCCTTGAAAATAAAAAAATTCTAATGTTTGCCTTGGAGTGGCAATGAGTAGGTCAATTCACCATAGCCGTGACAATTGCTCTGAACTTCAATAACAAGTTCTTTTCCAATCTGGCAAGTTTTGAATTTTTTTTTTTTTTTTTAATTCTCTTTTAATTCCTAAAGTCCGAACTCCCAAGGTCATTTTCCTGCCAAAATTCCTAGAATTTTCAAGTATTCACAACATTGCAAACATAAATAACCAAAAATTCATATCTATATTTATGTACTCTTGTCAAGGAACTACATAGAATTCAATGTGCTTGCATTGGAATGTTCAAAATGGATAATATCCTTTTATATATACATAATATGGAATATACATAGTCCTCAAAAATGTGCTAAAAATGAAAATCATTCAACATCCATTTTGGCTTTTTCTTTGCGGTCATGAGCCTCACGTTCCATCTCATACAAGACTTTCCTACCTTCGAACTGCAAAATCCTAAGGTATCGGTCATCCTTCCCCAACTTCTTTTCCAACCAAAATTGCTTGTATGATTTTTGGAACTTCAAAACCGCCTTCAATGCATCCCGATGTTCTTCCAATTTTGGATCCAATGACAAAGAAACCCCAAGCTTCTTTTTCAAGTCAACTACTTCCGTAAGAGACAATGTTTGTTTAGTAGCCACATCTTTCCAACCACACATTTCTGCAACACGGTCAAGGGGGGCTTTGTCCTTTAATGCTTTCAAGGAATTTAATCTTGATCGTGCTTCTTCCACCCCTCGCTTCTCCAAGTCTATCTGATCTTCCTCTAGCTTGCATGCTTCCATAATTTTGGCAAGCCGTTCTTTCGCAAACTCATTGCTAGAAGAACTAGATCCTCCAACATGCCGAGAAGAGAATCTAAGGTAAAATGCTTCCAAGTCTAAAATCTTTGTTATTTGCGTTGACAAAAGAACTTGCCGACTTTCAAGTTCAGCACGTAAGCTATTTACAATATCTCTACTCAAAGTTTGCGTTTCTTGATTGCAAAGCTTCTCACATTCTAGATGCTTTTCATCCAACTCATTTAGAAGCTTCTTGAGTTGAGCTTTGTAAACAACTTTGGTGTCCAACATTAGTGTGTCAGGGACAGTTCCATCTTCAACAAATTCCTCACTTCGGTACATGTCATCAACACAATCCAATTGGAACAAAGAAGGCTTCACATCTTTTCTGTTTCCATCTCTGTCCAAAAAACATCATCTTCTGCTTCTTGCATGCATGCAAGCACATACTGCAAAACTTCGTCTTCTTCAGTGCGAGGGACTGTAATCGGATTCACCATAGCAAGAGGCAAAATATCAAGATTTTGTGGTTGCCTAGCTGGTTCACCCTCTTCTTCTATTCTCGGGGGAGGTAAATTTTGTGAAGTAGAAGCCACCATCGCCATGTTTTGGGGCTGCATTGGAGGGTCTTCACCAAGGTTGTCTTCCTCTCCCGAAGATGAATCAGATGACGTCCAATGAAACTACTCATTGGGCACTCCCTCCTTCAAGTTTTTCTTCTGGCCTAGCCCTTCACGTGGATTGGCAGATAGAGCCGCCCTTGGGATGTCTTTTGTCGGTGGAAGGCGAGCATGCTTCACTCCCTTGATTGAACTCCAATCCACGCTTCAAAACAAAATGAGTTCCGCATACACCATTGCACATATGAAATACGGGACTTCGCTCCTGGGCACTGAATATGTGCCATACAAGTATCGATAAATTTCGATACAACGTTGCACAAATGCATCATTATGGCATGGATGCAAATTGGCCGTATTGTTGCGCCAATTCGTGTAGTGCCGATGATAGGGGAATAACTTGTCGATGTGGCACCACCCCACGAAGGACTTACAAGTCTTGGCGGTCCAGTGGCCCGTAATTCGATCCCAACCTCGGTAGGCCACACACGCTGGGTCCAAAAGGATGCGTCGTTGCCTAGAGTGCATGGCTCCTTGTGCCTTGGTCTTCTTCTTGTGGTCCGCCATTGGAGATGCTCTTGAGATTTGGGGCAAGGAATCTAAACTTAACCCTAAACCGCAAAGTATTATCTAGCTAAACTTAACCCTAAACCGTAAAGTATTATCTAGCGATTAGTGAGTGATGGAGTAAAATCAAGAACATGAGCCACATGTAAGTGAAACTCAAAACCCAAGCTCCCGGGCATGCAATTAGCCACTGTAAAGTAGGTGAAAGGCAGTACATAGCAAGAAGGGAAAGTGGCGAAGTCGGGTGGGGAGACAGCTAATTAACCCGCAATCGCCCTGGGGCGAGTGTGGGAAGGGGCGCGTGCAGGTCTGAGAGCGACCACGGGTAGGGCGACTGCGGGTCTAAGGGGCCGACTACGAAGGCGATTGCGGGTAGGGCGACTGCGGGTAGGGCGACTGCGGGTCTGGGGCTACTGGGGATGGGCGACCGCGGGTCGATGGCTATAGAAGTACTGGGGTCCTGCGCGACTGCGGGTAGGGCGACTGCGGGTAGGGCGACTGCGGGTAGGGCGATTGCGGGTCTAGGGCTACTGGGGATGGGCGACCGCGTGTGGGGCACCACAGAGTAATTTCTGGACCCCTACAGTGGGGCGACCTCGGGTAGGGCGACCGCGGGTGGGGCGACCGCGGGTGGGCGACTACGGGTACAGGGCGGGATTTTGAATTTTTGAACCTCTAAGACTTTCACTTTGAAGTTCTCTTACACAAAATTGTGGACATAAATTTTAGTTACCAATGCACTTCATAAAAATGTATTGCACCTTTTCATCTTTTATTTAAAAATTTGGGTTATGCATCTTTAGCCATTTTATTAATTATTGTTGCAACTTATTAGATTTGACATGCAAAAAGAGGATTCCCACCCTAACATCACTTCTGCAATTTCAATAAGAAAATAATCAAACATAAGAAATTTACCATCCATGATTCACATGGTTGCGTTTTATTTTCCAATGCAATCTCTATTATGTTTAGTTTGAATTTGTATGGTGAATCCATTGTAAAACAAGATCCAACTATGAAGAATGTGGGATTCTTGATCAATGTAGACCACTTTCGGAGAGCTCCAAAAGAAGGGGTTTGGGAATTGAGGGATAAATACCTTTTATTCATTTATGGTCAAGTGTGATTGACACATTATAAATTGCGTGAGAGAACAAAACTCAATATAATCAATTATACAATGCATAGGATAGGTGTAGTAAGATGGTTGTTCAAATATCCCATAAGGATTGGGTGTGACAACATGAGCTCCCATATAACTTTCATCATGTGCTTCATCAAGCACTGTGAAGGTGTAGCTGGGAACTAATTGTCACAATTAATTGTCATAGCTATTTCCTAGCTGTTTTCATGGTTTTGTTCAAATTTTATTTATCTGTACATTCATAGGTATCCAAACAATAAAACTTGTTTTATATTAATTAAAAGTGTAGCCATCATATTTACAAACAAAGGGATTAAATCAAGGGCATACATTTGTACATTTTCAATATTTGGGGATTTCAAACTTGTGAACCAAGAATAACAAGCCACAACATTTATGGATATATATTTTATTGGGGGGGTCACATTTATGGGTATATATTTTTTGGGAGGGGTCACATATGTAAACCATTAAAGTATTGGGCACTAATCAATTAAACATTCATATACCATGGACTGTTTAGCAAAATATGATCATCCATCTGAGATAAACAATCCATGCATTGTTTAGCAAAATCATAGTATAGAAATGTAAAATGAAGTTATTTGTCAAGCACATTGCTATTTCACATGTCTAGCATGACTTTAGTACTATTATCTTCATAAATAACTTATTTCTTTTTATGATCCCAACTCAAAAATCAAAATAGGGTCTTATGCCATGGTACAAGGCTGCCGTTTGATGCACCACAACAATGTCTCTAGTCACGAACGATTTGCCCGTGGCACAAGGTTGTCCAAGTTTGCGCGAGCTTGGTTTAACCTATTATTGGTCTGCTCAAAGATATCCGTGGTGTTGATTTGAACGCTCAGAGATTGTGTAAATGCGCGTTCTGTCCCGTGCTCATCATCCTAAGGTGGAATTGTCATTAGTACATATGATATTCACAGAATGGGGTACAAACAATATTAACCTAGCAAGTATATTAACTCGTGTTGTGGTATCCAAACATTGCACTAACCTTAATGAGTTGTAACAACAAGCATCCATTCTCAGACTCGGAAAGTTTCTCGACATCCTCAAATTCTTCTAATAAAGCCCTGCATCTCTCGGCCCCCCATATCAATGAATATTAAAACATAACAACTACATATGGGTATTTTTAGCATATAATCTTATAATACAAGTTCTATACTAGAACAACTGAACCTGAGGTTTGTGCAATCTTTTCCTTGCCGAACCCACACATATTCTTCCATCATGGCCCACCCCTCCCTAATGGCCTCATCAAATTTGGCTCCCCAAACAATATCGCGTGTGTTTTGTATCAAACACATCACTCGTCCTACAACAAATAAGCACTAATAGTGAGATGAAATGTCCACCACCAACTATCCAACTAGAAATGTTCATTAATACATGTTCATTTCATTATTCAAGGATTCAAATCACCTATACAAAATGAAGGGCAATATTTTACTCACCCATTTTGCTGGCTTGGAAATGGCCTTTGGACTCATTGCACTGGCCATAATGAGCAAAGCAATACAATTTGTAGCCTTTCCAAAAGTCCTTAATCCTATTTCAAAGATCACAAATCAATTCCAATAGAATAGTCATTGTCATGGTGATTCTCCCACCTATTAAAAAGACATTGTCTACAATACAAGTGGATGACAATAAGGAAGTCAAAGGCAAACTAAACAAATTTTTACCGGAAATATTCATGGTCGAGAATAATTATGACTTCCTCTGAGCACTTGCTAAATTGAACACCTGTCATTAAGCCTGTAAGGAGCCAAATAACTAATCATTAGCAATGCAAGAAGATTAAATTTGAATAGGCTACATAACAATTGAGGCCCCCCTACGTTACTATAACACCCAAAAATGAAAGAGAATCAATGAAGAACCAAATGAATCATTTTCATTTGAATTGCTAATTGTTTTAAATGTGAATTTAGTGTACCCTTTTTTGGTGACTTCACACAAATGGGTGTGTGCATCCTTATTATTCAACAACTTTGCCACAATGAATGCAATTGCCGTTTCAAGGCCCTCTACATCAAATTGCTTTGATATTCTCACTATCCTAAACTAATGGAAAAGATTTTGGGTTCATTGAAGTATACAAGAAGTGTCTGTTGTATTATTGGCTGTTTGTGGGAAACCAAAAAAACCACGAGACCTCCACAACATTGGGCCTACATTAAGCCACTACAAGGTAGGTGAACTACAAGGCGCAATTATGAAAATTATGGACTACAGGCTGGAACAGCCCATGAAATACCCGTGGTCGCTAGGGGTGCATGCGCTAACCCTAACATGGATACTAGGGCGACAGCGCATGGGGCGACTGCGCGTGGGGCGATCGCGGGTCCGGTCCAAGGATCCCTCGCGTCTTTCAAGGGCAACCTCGGGTCCTCGAGGGGGAAACACATTTCAAAATCCCCCCTCCATCAGGGCGACTGCGCATAGGGGGCGACTGCGAGTCAAGGAAAAAATGCAAACTCCTTGACCCGCAGTCGCCCCCTACGCGCTGTCGCCCCCTACGCGCAGTTGCCCCCTACGCGCAGTCGCCCATATGGAAGGGGAGGGAGACACCAAATAATTTTCCGCCCTCAATCAGGGCGACTACGCGTAGGGGGCGATTGCGGGTCAAGGTAGGAGCAACCTAACTATTTCAAAATGCAATCTCCCCCCTTCCATCAAGGCGACTACACGTAGGGGGCGACTGCGGGTCAAGGTGGAAGACACCAAAAATTTCAAAAATGCAATCTCCCCCCTTCCATCAGGGCCACTACGCGTAGGGGGCGACTGCGGGTTAAGGTGGGAGACACCAAAAATTTCAAAAATGCAATCTCCCCCCTTCCATCAGGGCGACTACGCGTAGGGGGCGACTGCGGGTCAAAGTGGGAGCAACCTAACTATTTCAAAATGCAATCTCCCCCCTTCAATCAGGGCGACTACGCGTAGGGAGCGACTGCAGGTCAAGGTGGGAGACACCAAAAATTTCAAAAATGCAATCTCCCCCCTTCAATCAAGGCGACTACGCGTAGGGGGCGACTGCGGGTCAAGGTGGGAGCAACCTAACTATTTCAAAATGCAATCTCCCCCCTTCAATCAGGGCGACTGCGTGTAGGGGGCAACTGCGGGTCAAGGTGGGAGACACCAAAAATTTCAAAAATGCAATCTCCCCCCTTCCATCAAGGCGACTGCGCGTAGGGGGCGACTGCGTGTAGGGGGCGACTGCGGGTCAAGGTGGGAGACACCAAAAATTTCAAAAATGCAATCTCTCCCCTTCCATCAAGGCGACTGCGCGTAGGGGGCGACTGCGGGTCCCCAGATCACTTCCAAAATCAGACCTGGGGTTCTAGGGCGACTGCGCTTTGGGCGACTGCAAGTATAAGCATGTTTCACAAGATTAATTTTGGGGGGGGGACCCCTCTCCCTTATTGTTTCTAATTCCCTTTAATCATATGTTACTTCCTCCATTTTGTTTACAAATTCAACAAGACAAACAAATCCTAGGTTTTGCATTAGCTCTCCAACACTCCTTTGGCAAGAAGTTCCAAATGAAAGTGTTATGTACATTCTAATAGTGGGGAGGTGTAATTAGATTTAATTGGGCATGATTAGATTTATTTGGGCATGATTCACGAGATGGTGTTTTTTTGGGGACCTCTCCCTTATTGTTTCTAATTCCCTTTAATCATATGTTACTTCCTCCATTTTGTTTACAAATTCAACAAGACAAAAAAGACATGATTCTGTTTTAGGTCTAAAACACTACATCTCGTGTAGGATGTGTAAGTATTTTATGTAGGTTTAAGGATTTGATTCTAGATAAAAGTTGTATTATTGTTTTCCAAGGTCTAGGGTCTAGGGTTTAGGGTTTGGGAAACCCTTCACATTGTGAGAATAATTCTTCCATTGCCTTGCTATGTCTTTGATATGAACTGACGCCTAACATTTATTACCAATTTAGTATGTGAGATAAGGAAAAATCAATTAGAATATGCTGCAGATGCTAATTAGTGTTGGGTCAGATTGGTTGTTGGTTTAGGGCGACCTCGGGTCAGGGGCGACCGCGGGTCATCGACGAAGCAAAAAACACATTTGAATCAGGGCGACTGCGCGTAGGGGGCGACTGCGGGTCAAGGAGGGAGACTAATTTTTTGGAAAATGCAAACTCAATCTCCAGTAGGGCGACTGCGCGTAGGGGGCGATTGCAGGTCAAGGAGGGAGACTGATTTTTTGGAAAATGCAAACTCAATCTCCAGTGGGGCGACTGCGCGTAGGGGGCGACTGCGGGTCGAAGAGACTTCTTTGTGGGCGACCGCGTGTGCAAGTTTCGGAATGGTTTAGTTGGTACCCGCGGTCGCCCACGATCCGCAGTCGCCCATTTCAGCGCTCCAAAAACGCGCAGTCGCCCATTCCCGCTGTCTTCAGACCCGTAGTCGCCCCTCCTCAGACCCGCAGTCGCCCCACTTCAGACCCGCAGTCGCCCCCTCCCGACCCGCAGTCACCCAAACGCACGCGCCCTGAGGCGACTTCGGGTACTTAAGCGTTAGCCCCACTTCCAATTCTCACCTTACTTTAGCCTTGCGCATTGTCTTTCACCTACCTTCAGGTGGCTGGATGCGTGCCCGTGGGCTGGGGTTTCAATTGGGGGGGGAATTTTTACCCTTTCAATCTACGAATTTTGAACTACAGTTTTGAATTGTTTTTAAGTACAATATGGCTTTTCCACATGAAGGCAACACTACAAGGAGAAAGTCTTTATGGGATCTGGACCTCGATGATCCAATTTTTTTCGAGGTTCCGATAGCTGTAAATGAAAACGAAGAAGGAGGGAGTCAAGAGCGACGGAAGGGCAAGAAGCAGAAGTCAGCACATGACAAGGACTCCAACTATCCTCCCCCGAGTTATACCTGATATGCATACGAAGCGTGTCTCCAGTGGTACGCAGGGAAAAGTGTACAATTCTTGGAGGCAAGCTATTTGAGGTGTCCTACAACTGGTAGTGTGGCCTTGCCAAACGATTTACAGGCACGGATTTTAACCAAGCTAAAGGGATCCGATGATTTCGCAGACATTGACTTGACATATTCTTCGAGACTATTTGAATGGCTTGATAACACATTGAAAGCGGTGATGTTCAATACCAAGAAATTGATGGAGGAACATCGACCGTTACTTCCGATAGTAGAGGAATCAGAAGACATCAAGGCATTCCGCCAAAAAATGGATTGGTGGTCCAGCGCAGTGAAGAAATTGGCAAGAGGCTCGGCAAGGGGTTTTAAGTGGAAAAATGCAGCGGTGCAGGCAGCATTTGCACGAGATGGTGGATTGTGGATCACGTGGATCCCCGATACGGCGAAAGTGGTGCCCCTTAGTACTTTTGAACGTGAAGGGGGGTATGCAAAAGTGCGTAAGGTACGCATTGAAGGAATGGATACAATTCCAAGCTACATCGCTTCTGCTGGGAAAGTATCCAAGGCAATAAACCCGCGCGAGGGGAGAGCGCAACGATCCATGGAGGCCCTTGCATGCCCCTTGAACCACCCTGGCATCATTAAGTTTTTTGCCATTCATTCTCGCACGAATGAAGCGTACACTTTGTGGTGGAATGGGGGCCATTTGAATGAGTTGAGGCATTTAGATCGTTCTGTATCACCAACCATTGACTGGCATGAAATGCAAAAAGCCACAAGACTTCCTGAAGAGAAACAAAAAGAACTTGGTCTCTTCCGAAGGCACAAGGCAAAGTTGGCATGGGCTTTAGTATATGTGACAAATCTCATGCACAAGTGCCGCGTGCTACACAATGACTTGTCTCCCATGAACATCATGTTGCATTTTCCGGATTATTCAAACGACATAATCAACATTGGAATTTGTGATTTTGGAATATCAAGTCGTTTTGACGAAAACGCGCCTTCACATTTTGGAAAGCCATCTGAGGCCGAGAGGGATCAATACCGAGAAGGTCGTTGGTGGGTTGCCCCGGAGTTGTTTTATGCATATGGACCTCCAAATTCCGATACAAGCATACCGATCATGCAACAACGGTATAAATATACGCAACAGTCAGACTTGTATTCTATTGGGAAGTTGACCGAATGGATGAGAATTGGTGATATGGACGATTGGGACAAGGATTTGTTCAAGAACCGCGAGGGATCAATGTACTTTGGAATGAAGTTGCGTGAACTCGTGAACATTGACCCAAAGAAGAGACCAACGTGTATAGAGATCACAAATTCCCTTATGTCTCCACCATGGTCCATGATGCCCCCCAAATTGGTGTTCCGAGACTCACCTTTGTAATAGGATAGTCTAGAGCAAGAGTTTAGTGCTGCAAGCAATGAGCTTGGTGGCCAATTATGTGTTGCTTACTTTGTAATATTTTCCTATAATATATGAAGGAATTTTATGCTATGCGCCTTGTCTTTAGAAAAACAATTACTCAATGGGCTATTTGTCAAATTGTATATATTGAATATGGCCTTTTACACATTGTTATGCAAAGTGTAACAACTTTTGAATTCAAATGTTCTTGGTCCTTTTTGATTCCGTAGTATATAATGGACGCAAGGAAAATAAGAAAATGAAAATAAATTAGTTGGTAATTGATGTTGAAGACTTGTATTATTTCTTGAATAAAATGTGCTAGTATGCACTTGAAAGGAGTTTTACTTTCATGGTCATTGAATTCAAATAGTTGTTTTTTCAATCCCTAAAAAAATGTAAGTCATACATCATTTACATTCTCTTATTATTTTTTCTATTTCCAAAAATAAAAGCAAGTTGGTTTTTTTTTCCTATTTATTCTAATTCAAATATAGGAAACATAAATTTTAGACTTTTTTAGACTTTTCCTTTTTATTCGTACTTTACCTATTTCAAAATAGATGAGAGATGTTTTTATTTATTTATTTAACCTTTTTCGCTCTCTTCCTATTTATTTTATTTGGAAAAAGGAAGTTCATTGACTTCTTGCAACCCTTTTTTTTTTTGAGACAATGAAACAAGAGTGGATATTGCAAAAAAGATATGTAACCATAATCTTTGTCATTTATTAAACACGCAATTCGAGAAAACTTGGATGAATTCAATAATAAATGTAAATCTGGTTTTACCATATATATTATTCCTAGTAGCATAATGTTTTCCTACCATATTCTTTTTTTTGGTATATGTCATCCAAATTGATAAAAACACACATTCTTTCATAGATGGTTGGAGTATGATATAAGTCCAACAATGACTTTCATTTATAGATTTGTGTCCGTACAAGAAATTTAGTTATTAGGCATGTAATTTACCAAAATTAGTGTGTGTAACATAGTATGTAATTTGAGTCTACATCCAAAAATACATAATGAACATCTCATGTCAAAACAATTACAAAGACATTATTGTTAGAATTGCAATGGTTAATAATCATAACATTGGTTATTAACAATTGAATTAGTTATTAACAATAAAATTAGTCATTAACAATGAAATAAGTCATTTACAATAAAATTAAGAATTAACAATGAAATTAATTAATAAGAAAAAAATTAGTTAACAAGAACTTCTTCTAAAACAATTGCAAAGATTTAACTTTTGTTCAGATAATCAATAAGGAATCCATTTGTACCACAACCGACCTCAACCCTAATGGCTCCCCAAATATAGTATAAAGTATAAACTAGTATTCCATAAATTTTGCAACACAAATGGGATTGAGCTCACAATCCTTTTTTTTTCCCTTGAGATTTGGTGCTCAAAAGCAACAAAAAATTTAGGCTAGCTATAAGCTATAGGAATTTTTTAGGAAAATTTTGGATGAAGTTGCTAGAAAAAATTCAACTTCTAGAAAAGTCTTCGATGAAATCGCCACAATGTAAATGAAAATAGAATTTTAGATACTTAGTATCACATTTTCTATCCAGTACGTGGATGAATGTTGAAGCTTAGAGCCCCTCCGTAACATTTAGTATCGCCACTTTCCCAACGCAAGGAAAAATGGAAAAAAATATCACAATCTATAAACATGTACTAAGAAAGAAAAGAAAAGTCCATGCATTAATAGATGGACCCGCGGTCGCCTGGGACCCGAGGTCGCCTAGGACCCGCTGTCGCCCAGGACCCGCGGTCGCCTTCGCAAAGTGGACCCGTGGTCGTCCTGGACACGCGGTCGCCTAGGACCCGCAGTCGCCCTGGACCCGCGGTCGCATTGGAGCACCTGTCCAGACCCGCAGTCGCCCCACTCTAGGACCCGCGGTCGCCCTGGAGCACTTGCGCTGACCCGCAGTCGCCCCACTTCCAGACCCGCGGTCGCCCTGGAGCACTGGGCTGACCCGCACTCGCCCCACTTCAGGACCCGCACGTGCCCCAGGGGCGACCTCGGGTACATCAGCGTTCTCCTCCACCCGCAGTCGCCATTAAATTTTCCCTGGCATTCTGCGCATTGTCTTTCACCTGCTGACGTGGCTGAATGCGTGCACAGAAGCTAGGGGTTTGAGTTGTGGGGGGGGATTTTTGTCCCTTTGCACGGCTCATTTTATTCACGCTTGGATGACATAGGGTGTTTCACGAGAACATTGTATTTTTGTAAATGTTAAATGTGATAGGATTATGTTTAGCATTTTTTACACCTACGGTTTAGGCTTGCAACCCTAAACCGCATAGTACTTAGTTGGCTACTTTTGAGACGAAGTGATCGTTATGGAGGGCGAGGACTCTCAACCGCCACACGGTATGTCAAGATACCGACTTCGGCTCAACAAAAAGGCGGTTCGTGACAAGGATCGTAAAAGGAGCGGCAAACCTCGCAAGAAGCGTGTACCCATCTTGTTGCATCCAAAGATGAAGGCCTTTTTGGGATGGGAAGTAGAACCAGAGCCTTGGACATATGAAACTGTAAACAAATATGTGGATTGGTGCCACATCAACAAGTTGTTCCCGTTTTGGCGACACCCTTTGCACGTGAAGGCTAATAAGGCAAATTTGGCTTACTGCAAGAGTGTTGTCTTCCAGCGAAGGTGTTTGGAGGTATGGCAGCAACTCTATTTGGAGTCCCAGCCTTATCGAAATGACAACTTCTCTTTCTATCTTGTGCAAATGGTGTACGTTGAAGTTCAATTGAAGAAAAAGGTAGATTGGACAACCTTGAAGGAGCTTCCTATCGGTGACCGCCCGGACAGACCGATAGTGCTGGATGAAGAAGGACTTCTTCAAGCAAATCAGAAGCTTTTAGAGGCAAAGCCTGGCAAGTTGGCTGTTGGTGATGACCAAGTTCAATGGTCTTCAACTTCTAGCTCAGATGAGCACACTCACGAATACGATGGATATTCTTTTGAGATTGACGACGAAGACATTGGCAAAGAAAAACAAGAGGCGGCTGAAGACGTTCAAGTTGACAAGAAGGGCAAGAGGAAGCTTGAGGAGCCGCAATCATTGTCAAAGATTCAAAAACAAAGCGAAGATGTTCATGTACCGATCAATGTGGACCGTTCTGGTGCAGACATTGGGTCTAGCGGAAGCAGTGACAATGATTCGGAAGACAATTTGGAGATGTTGGGCACTAAGATCGAAAGTGCACGAGCAGCTTTGACTTCAACAGTAGTGGATCTTATGAATTTGAAAGAGAAGGTACAACATCTTCCAGTGAATCCAACTGTTGTGGATGGGTTGAAGAAGGAGTTAGAGGCAACTGAAAACGCCATTGCTGAAAATGAGAAGATTTACTCTAAGTTAAACAAAAGTAGAGTAAATTATTTCAAGAAGATCGAAGACGGGCGAGCACACATTTCCGATGATTTAGCGGTGCTTCAAAATAAACTTGATCTTTTGCAACGTGATAAATGGTCCCATCAAAGCGAAAGGAGAAGCTTGAATCTTCAAATACGTGAGCTAGAGATGGAATATTATGATGATGCCTTACAAGAAGCCAAAAAAGAGGGCATCTTGGCTTTAGCTCCGGATTATGGTAGCAATACAGAAGAAAGAGCAACGCTTTTTTATTTGGTGAAGCTACTGGAGAAAAAACAAGAGTTGTTGCACGGGGGCATATTGGACTTGGAGCGCCACATCCTTTATTTTAAGGAATGGCGCAAGTGGGCCTATGAAGGCATAGGTGCCACCCGTGCGGAACTTCAAAGAATGAGACCGGAGCCCAAAGAAAGTGACTTTGTGAATAGTGAAAAAAATGCTTAGTGGTTGGATCTAGTGTGGTAGAAAAAAACAATTTGGCCTTCAAATTTTTGATTTTCCAAAGGTTTTGTGGAATAAAGAAATTCACACCTTTGTTTTTGAAATGTACATATGTTTTTATTATATTTTGAATACGAGGGCTATGAATTTGGTGTCTTTGCGAGAATGGATGTCAGAGATGGTACCTACGGGCTGAAATTTGGGACTGAATTTTTGAAACTTTATTTGAAGATAGAAAAAACGATTACCTTTGTGGTAATATAACTTTTTTTCCAATCAGTGCCCGGGAACAAAAGTTATGCCCATATAGTCCAAACTCCAAAGCAGGGGAGAATGGGCAGCAAAAAAATGTGACAAGCATTTGAATTTATTTTTCTAAGTTTTTTTCCCTCATAGATTATAATTTTGTCTATCCGGAAAGCTTTTTTTCATTTCATTTGGATATTTTATGAGAAAGTTATGGACAATCTTGTTTATTGGGCAATTAGAGCTTCTGGTGGGAAAAATACCTTGTAAGATTAATTTAGGAATGCAATTTTGGCAATTGTTCAAGAAAAGAAGTTTCACATGGTTTAGTTTGCTTGCAACAACAATTTGACTGTGGGGATTAGTGCATTTTAATTCTATCTTAGAAAGAAAATAGATTTTCATTCAATCTCATATGTACTTCTATTCTACAATTTTTTTAAGAATGAAAATTAAGTTTTTTTGAAAACCATTTTTTTATTTAGACTCTCAACTCAATTCTCCACTATATTTGTTTAAAGCTCAAAACTCTGTAGTGCAAGAAATTAAAGTGAAAAATGTTAAAAGTCAAATAATGTAGTCCAGCAATGTGCTGAAAAAATTGTTTTTTTCACTCAAAATGCGGATATCTTGCAATCTGTAAGATGAAAAATTCTGAAATTTTTTCCACACATTCTCATACTAGTAAGGTGTAAGATCCTATGGTTATGTATGGGAAGAAAACAATTTTCAAAAACAATTTTGGATACTTTAAGAAATTGTTGAGTAGAAGTAGGTAAGATGTAGTTGTAAAATTTAAATAATGAATATCTCTAAAATGAAATGAAAATGGTGAGAGTGTGCTATCAAGTGAAGTTAACTATGTGACCGGACCTAATTTTTTTTTAGATTGTAGAAATTGCCTGGAGAAACAAATCCTACAAGCAACTTTTAAAAGAAGAAGCTGTAGACTCAAGTTGCCCGCCAAACAAAATGGTCCATAACTTTATCATAAAAAATCTGAATGGAATGAATCAAATTTTTCCATGTAAACAAAAACATGTTGTATGAGAAAAAAATCCAAAAGGAAAAAATTCATTAAAAGATTTGAAGATAGCAATTTTGTGGGGACCGTGTATGGAATCATTGTGCGAGGCATTACAACAAATGTATTTGCATTTCACCAATTACATTTTAGGCTACAAATGTATAAGTATGCCCAAACCTTCAAAACCAAAGCAATAGAAGGTTGTTGTCCATAAGCATAGTAGTACAATACACAGCCAAGGCGGTATAGTTTTAGAAGCCAACATCTTAACCCTAACTTTTGCTAGAGTACTACAGTGTGCGAGTATGGATATACTACGGCCCTTATACTATGGGCCTTACATCTTGTATACTACTACGATTAACTAGAACCACCGTTGAAGTAAGTATCTCATAGAAATATTTAGTTCAAGTCCATTGGATTGTTCTGAGAACCACTCGTTGCACCTTGTTCGTAATCATTGGACTCTCCAACAACGAGTTTCTTCTTAGCACGAGTCCTTGAAGCAGGTCCATCTGCTTCTAAAATAGATTCCAAGACATTGGAGTTCTTGAGAGCTTCAAGTGTCCTTTTAGTTTGCGGAGAGTGTAACTCCAATAGATAATCGAGTGCTTGGCTTTGATAATAAGGCCCGTATGTTGAGTCGAGGTAAGCCATACTATTCAAGTCTTCTGGAGTGGCATTTTCATCACGATTAGCCCCTTGTTCACCTTCAAAATTCCAACGGTGTCCTTCCGGATGAGCACCCCACTTGAAGGTTTGGGATGTCTTATCAAAATATCCACCAAGGCATTGAAAAAAAAACGCCCTCTTCCCTGCATTGTGAGCTCTTTTTCCCATAAGGTTGAATGCCACTCTTAGAATTTCACGCGAGTCCGTTTCCCAATTCAATTGTGAGGCAGCAGCTCCCATTTCTTGATCATGTAGGCCTTCTCGCCAACTCCAAAGCAAGTCTCGTCCCCAAAATCGTGTCTCTGCCGTCGTATCTCTATTGTGTTCCGAAGAAGGTGGCATGTAAGTCATCAAGTTGAACATGGTATACAAGCGATCATGGAATGGTGCTGCACAAATCACACATCGTCGTCTAATCAGACATTGAGTGATGAGACACTGAGGATGGTACACATGTGTACATGATCCAAGTGCCCATCCTCCTTCTGGCCCAAATTGTTCTAGACATATGGGGCATTTGGTATGATCCAAGACGAAATGAGCTGGCTTTGGCCACAATAGACTTTGGTCTTTTTCGTTGAAGTGACTAGACATCTGATTTCCATGGTCCCAACCATTTTGTGCCCAGTCTATGACATTTTTTTCTGCCACGTCAAGCATGGACATGTTATCCGGAAACATGTCCTCCATCAATGCCCATGATGTCAATCCATTCTCTCGTTTAGGGGCATTTGCTACAAAGTTCTTCGAAACTTTGTCTAGCTCTTTCGCAACTTGTTGAGATCGATCTACGGAGAGAATGCACGCGACCTTCCAATGATAGTATGTCGCTGCCAACACTGCCAACTTCTCTCGAAGCATTCTATTTTCCTCAGCCAAATCAAGTTCCTTTGATGATTGTAGATGTGGAATGGCAGGAAACGAAAGTGAATCCTGAGTCCCTTGCAAACCATCAACGTGCGGATTGCTAGAATCTCTTGAGACGAACGGAAGTGGTGCCATTAGAAGAATTGAAGAACGCTTCGTACGCTTGGCAGGGGGAGAAAGGTGAATGACATCGCTGGTGAGGTCCCCAACAAGCTTGTCCAAGTGATGTGGATCCTGCTCAACAAAGGTTTCGGCCATGTCCGACAATGTGAAAGTCTGACGCTCTTTTTCTCGAAGGCCTTGTAATTCTTTGGATTGTTGAGAAATGAGAGCATTTTTTTGTTCACATGTAGACCGCCATTTCTTCACATCACCTTCTAAGGTTGCAATTTGTGCATCCTTGGTCTTCAAGAGGTCGAGAGCCTTCGCCAACGTCATCGCATTGTGAACAACATCAGATTCAGACTGTGGAATGGGAATGTGACTTGTGGCACATACGGGCGAGTCGTCACTTAAAGCAAAGTCGAAGACGTTGCTGGCGTCTTGTGGTGGCAAGATTGGAGTCGCAATTGTGGTTGAGGCTGATGCCAATCTAATTTTCGTGGTGGACCGTCGCACCTTGGCAGGATGTTTCATCTTCTTTCCCCGCGATGATGAAGCGACTTGAACATTTGGATTTGGAACTGGAACTGGAACTGGAACTTGGACGGGGGTGATAATCTGCTCCTTCACTCGTACAAGCTTAGGAATCCGTGTGCCATCTGAATCATTATCCTCTTCTGATTCTTCCGTGTCTACCTCTTGAGTTTCTTTGTTTTATAGATCACTTCGAAAAGGCCCAAGTCCACCCTCCGGAAATTTCAGAACCCCTCTTGGAATTATTCCAACTTCTGGACGCTCCACGTAGGTACTTTCTTTGATCGTGGTCCAGTCAACCTGTTTGTTCAAGGCGACCTCAGCATAGGCACCTCTAGCAATGAACAAAGGGGCCTCATTCCTATCTACAAAAGGGGTTTTGTAGAGGACCTGCCACAATTCTAAACACCTTCGTATGAAAGCTGGATTTTCACAATACTTCAAATTTGCCTTGTTATTGTGTCGGTGTGATGATGGCGCCATGCCGGAAAGAACTTCCCGATGTGACACCATTCAATGTAGTCTTCGCACACCTGCATACTCCAAGGCTCTGGCTCCTCGTTCCACCCTTTGAAAGCTAGGTGGTTATCATTGTTCAACACATGCCATCGCTTCTTGTGAATGTTACCCCTCCTTTTTCTAGTCTTGTCTTTGGCAGCCTTCCTAATTGCACCAGAAGTGCGTACAGTGGAAAAAACCGGAAGGGACCCATCACTGCTACCTCCAGTTGCCATGAGATTTGCAGACGTCGCAAAATTCTAAGAACCAAATGATAGCAAAATATAGTATATATATTATCCAAAAGGGTCACGCATGCAGCCAACAAAGGTTGCAAGACAGAAAGCCTCAATGGAAAATGAAGGTGATAGCATGATGATGGGCTACTGGCTATATAGGGCGAGTGACTTCGGTCTAGGGGGGCGAGTACGGATAGGGCAACTGCGTATCCAGCGACTGCGGGTCTGGGTAGGGCGATTGCGGGTCCGACGTGGGCAACAGCGGGTCCAAATTGGGCGACTTCGGGTCCACCACCGGGTCTAGGTACCTTTTGCGCACCCGCGGTCGCCCACCCAAGAACACTTCCTGAACCCGCGGTCTCCCTGCCAAATCCGCAGTCGCCCACCCGCGGTCTCCCTCAGAAATCCGCAGTCGCCCACCCGCAGTCGCCCTCGCCCACCCGTAGTCGCCCACCCGCAATCGCCCTCTTCCACCCACAGTCGCCCACCCGCAATCGCCCACCCGCAGTCGCCCCTACCCGCACTCTCCTACTCGTACGCGCCCTCCAGTTTGCCAAGTGGATGCCATGTGGCATCCACCTGGAAGGGGGTAATTTCCTGTAAAGTCAAAGGTAAATTTGACTTTTCGTGACGTCGCGCGGGCTCTACTAGACGTCGCGCGACGTCTGTCTGTCGCGGTGTCGCGCTGTCGCAGCGAACAACCCTGATCCTAGTGACTTAGTGATTTAGTGACTGGTGATGGGTTGGAAGATTTTTTAGGGTTTTTATAGGGTTTTTTCTAGCTCTTCAATTTATCTTCCTTAAATTGACTAACTATTGATTTTTTTGGGCTTACGTGCGGAGGCCTAAAATGGCTTTTACATCCTATCTAACCTAAGACTTGACTCTTAAGTCAAAGAAGAGAACTGAGAGCCTCTATCGGCCCTCAGTAATTACAACCGACGGGGCTTTAAATGCCCTGACACCAGTGGAGAAGCGTGTTGAGGAGGGTAATGGATGACAGAGTGATTACCTGAGTAGGTGGTTGCCCATGAGACGTGTTGACTTCCTCTAGCAACTCAATCGTCTCTAGATTGCGAAGGTCGTCTTGCAGCGTGCTAGGGGCGCGGCGCACTTCGTATGGTACGGCTTCTACGCATTCCATCGCCGTTGGGCTGTGATTTGCTGGTATTTCCCGCTAGCTGTCATACATGCTTAGAATCCCCTCGTCTGGGGGTCGGCATCCTGGAGGAGAATCTCCCACAGCAATGAGGGTCGTAGAGATAGGGCTAGTGGCTGGGCCAAGGTTGGCATCTTGTGCCAGCGGACTCCAAGGAGGGTCTCTTGGATCCTCCCCGAAGAGTGTCGTGGATGCCCGTTGTACGGGCGACGGAGTTTGTGGTTCGGTTCGATGTCGAGGGCCGGACCAAGTAGCACAAAATTGGAATTTGAATGGTGTCCAACAAAGAGGGCACGTTGCCCATGATGGCTGAGCTTGCACTGCTGGCACTAGCTCCATGGAATCGGAAGGAGGTGTCTCGACTTGCGTTCCCTGGGGTGGTGCCGTATGAGGAGTGCCTTCCGAGCTGGGACTGTTGGCCGGGGTAGGGCTGATCTCTGATGACGGTTCGATGTCCATCGTAGGTTCTTGACTTTCCGTAACGTGAGTCGTGGGGCTGAGGCTGGAGAAGGAGTCGGGAGAAGGTGTATCGCCGTTGGCGTGGACGATGGTGGATGGGTCTCCCGTGTCTCCCTCCAGGACGTAGACCGTTGGCGTTCCCATGACGACGTAAGCATCGTCTCCGGAGTAGGGGTGCTCTAAGAGCCATCTCTTGAGGGACCCATCGTCTTCGAACCCGTAGAGTCCCGGGCCCATGCACTTGAGCTGGTTCAAGCTAGTGGTAGGCTTGGCTTGGATTGCTTGGACTGCCGATAGTCCTAGTTCTTGGACCCCTAGAAAGGCCGGGGTGTTGGAGACTATGGCAATCATGGTCCTTGCATTCTTGGGACCCAACGTCGCTAGTATGTGAGCGGGGAGCGGGGAGCAGCGAGCGGTGAGCGGCAAGTTGTGAGCGGTGAGCATTGTTTTAGGATGAAAAAACATAAAGTTGGATGAAAAAGGATGAGAGTAGATGAAAATGGATGAAAATAGATGGAAAAAATGGATGAAAGTAGATGAAAAATGAATGAAAATAGATGAATTTCGGATGAAAATAGATGGAAAAAATGGATGGAACTGAATGCAATAATGAAGGACAATGGATATTAGAAGTGAATGAAAGAAGGTCAAAATCAAATAACATTCCACGTTAAACCATTCAAAATTATAATTTTATTGTTACGATGCCTATGACCGTGAAAGTAAATTGTTTTAAGACTGTCAAAGTTTAGAGTTTATTTTTATTTTTTATGCCATATAATTAATCTCAAATAGACCTATTATCGTGGACATTTTTAGAATTGATGACTATATAGACTTTGTGCAAAGAAGAAATGAGAATTCTAATCCTGAACCAAAAAATAAAGTTTTTCTGTTCTTGTTTTTAATACAAAAAAATTAAATTCAATATACTGTAATGGTTAAAAAAAGGCACAAACACATGATATTTTTGATAAAATATTATAAGTTATAATGCAAAAAATAGGTAAAATGAGGATAAGAGAAATCATTCAATAGTCTGAATGCCAGAAGTGCAAGCAAAAGTGAAATGGAAGTAGTGGCCCTTTTAGTCTCACTACATATTCATTGATGAGCACACAAGGTATAAAAGTTGATACTGTTTTGCAATAACAAATCTAATCTAAAACTAAATGATTCAATATCCCACTGAGAAGGATCTTCTTGACTTCATTGAAACTTAAACTTGGGGCATGAATGAAAGCATCTATTGTTGACTGAAGGTTGCAAATGACAGTGAAAATAAAATAGAGATGCTTATAGTTTGCCCACTGTCCTCGCTTGCCTAATGACTTTGTAGTCATTTCTTTGAAATATGGACACGAGCACTCTGGAAATGATGAAATGGTAAGCATATATTGCTCAATCTTTGGCTCTAATCCAGAATCAAGGCAAACAATGCAACCAAATCCAGGGTGAGGAACCATTGTTACTCGACGAATGCGTGCTTTTAGTGTAATTGCAGATGCGCAATTGTTTGCGTGTTTTACTGTTGGTGCCTTTAGATTCCGACGAATACTTTTCCCTGACCGAATTTGGGGATGCTCATCCGGTAAACCTGGAATAGGATATGAGGAGATCAAATCTAACCCGGCTTCTCCACCAAACAGTCTTCGAGGTGAAATAACTTCACGTTGTGGAAGTTGAAAGCCAACTGTTTCAAATGCCAAAACTTCTTGCTTTGACAAATTGGTACCCATTTTGACAGGCCATATGGCAGGAACATTAGGTCTTGACAATACCCACTTCCGACTGGTCCCCTTCACACAACGTTCAATATCGTCATTGCAAAAGAAAAATTGCATTTGTCCATTTCGATTTTTCTTGTAATTGGTCATCATACCTGTGTACGTTGGTGCTGCTGTGGCCTTGTTGTTTTGAACAATCTTTGCTGTACACTTCTTCTTTGAAATAGCTTGGAGGGCAAAACAAGCCTTTGCTGAGGTTTTGGGAAGCCTTGCAATGTGCCACTGAAACTCGTCACAGTTGCTCTCTTGAATTGCTGAGACATGAGGAATTCTGTGAGTAAAACCTTCCCTGGAATTATCTGTCTGTCTGTCTGTCTGTCCCTTCAATCTCTCTGTCTACACTTGGAAAAATGTCTTCAATAATAGGATTCAAGTTTTGAGTGCTTGTAGAAGCTCTCTTTGACCTCATATGTGGATAACACGATATTCGTTATTTTAGGAGTTTTCTTATCTCCCAATTTACGTCGGTTTGCGCTGATCTGAATCACAGATTCGGAAACTGGAATTTTCAAATGGCCATAACTTACTCAAATTTTGTCCAAACTGGGAATATGAGGTGTTTTTTGACATCTATGGAATCTGTAGATGTCAAAAAACACCTCATATGCCCAGTTTGGACAAAATTTGAGTAATTTATGGTCATTCGAAAATTCCAGTTTCCCAATCTATGGTGCAGATCAGCTCGAACCGAGCTGAACTGCATACTCCCAAAATCATGGAATTCTCCCAAAATAACGAATATTGTGTTGGATGAGAAAAATTCACTTTGTCTGGGCGGTGTGAATCATATTCACAACCCAATGGCATATATGGTTTGCGTTTCTGCGATCCAAACACTTCCTCACCTTCAAGACGAGGCTCTCTATTAAGAAACTCCTCCACTCCTGGAATATTGGACATAGCTTCGGTAAGCACTTTTGGATTTCCTGATTTTTGAGCTGATCGTTGAGCAACTCGAAGTAGTAATTCTTCCTTTCCTAGTCCTGTTCCAGCCTCATTGCCTTTAAGGTATTGATAATACTTGACCATTTGCATAAAGGCTCTTACATAGTCGTCAACAGTGGCAATGTACAAATCGTTTCCACGATTTCCAGATTGTTGAAGCCACTTGTTATGGACAGTTTCAGCTAGATTGCAGGAAGGCATTTCTGCAAGCTCAGATGTACTAAGATCCTGAAATGAAAAAAGCAAAAATACAAACTTTGTTATAAAAAAATTTAAATGTGTTGTAAGTAAAATATTATTGCTATTAATACTCATAGTATGACTAATAATCTAGGTAGGAAGGAAATTATAAAATAAAACAAGAAAAGACCATAAACTTTCCATCATCAATAATAAAGAAAATAACCTTACTCTCTAGTTCATGTGTTTTTTTATAAAAGAACTAGGGGAGGAAGTTAAGTTATGGCAATGCTACCAATGCAGTGACTAGATATGCTTCAATTTAGTTTAGGGGTTGCACAAATAAAATAAAGAATAACTGAAGTCTCAGACCACTCGTTGACGAGTGGTCTTGGTCTCTAATTTAATTCAAAATGCTTGATAAATAATACTGTGAATACTAATCATCTATACTCTCTCTGATGAATCATTTATAGCAATTATAAAAACAACAATGAATATATACTATACATCCATTTACAATTTGACATTGTCAAATTGATTAGTAATGATTATAAAATTAAATTTTGAATTCTAACACGATATTCGTTATTTTGGGAGAATTCCATGATTTTGGGAGTATGTAGTTCAGCTCGGTTCGAGCTGATCTGCACCACAGATTGGAAAACTGGAATTTTCGAATGGCCATAACTTACTCAAATTTTGTCCAAACTGGGCATATGAGGTGTTTTTTGACATCTGCGGAATCTGTAGATGTCAAAAAACACCTCATATGCCCAGTTTGGACAAAATTTGAGTAAGTTATGGCCATTCGAAAATTCCAGTTTCCCAATCTGTGATTCAGATCAGCGCAAACCGACGTAAATTGGGAGATAGGAAAACTCCCAAAATAACGAATATCGTGTTTTCTTTTATTATTGAAACAAATAGATGTTTGAAGTACAATTGATGAAGAGTAGATACTTACAAGTTGCTGAAATCCTCCCCATTGGCGGTAACGGAAATGCCAAAACGATAGCCAAAGTTCTAATCGATGAAGTCCTTCTTCAGTTGTGGCACCAGATGACAACCACCAAGCTTTAATGGCAAGATATCGAGTTTCTGATTCTTCAAAGGAAACAACATTCTTGTATTGTTTGCATAGCAAACGATGTTGATCTTGTAAGTCGGATCGAATATCAGCTTTTGTGTGTTTTTCCATTGATTGAGTCCAATGGAAGAGGCAAGTCCTTTCTTGATTTTCCATTGGAACACTAGTGTCGCCTGACCCATAAATTGTCCTTACAGCATTCCAATTGGCTTGAGCGGTGTCAGCCATGAATCCCTTGAATTTAGGGTGGGATACACCATGTCTTGCAAGAACTGAATTTAAGTTTTTCCAAAACACAATTTGAGCAGCGCAATCTTCCGATTGCATATCACAAACAGCAATAGTCATAACGCGACAATACATGGAGTCATAAACATGACATGCCATAGTAGTCCAACCTTTAACACGTTTGACATGATCAAACATCAACCAAGCATCTTGAAGATCTCCGCCAGGTTGCATTCGCTTGACCACTCCACTACCAGGTCCAACTTCTGACATTTTGAATACAAAAACTTTATCCATATCCGACCCTTGTCCTGGAAATTTATTCTCTTGAACAAATGCCCAAGTGCTTGTCCCCCTCAATTTCGTAATGCTATCCATAACTCCAAACCTCCTTAAGTATTTGAACGAAGTTACCTCATTTCGAATGTTTGGAGAGCTGAAGTACTTGCACTTGTCAAGAACTGGAAGCAGTTCATCAATGTTGAGGGTCTTCAGCGGAACGCCATCTGGACGCAACAATAGTTCTCCCACAAGCTCTTTTGTAGCCTCTAACACAATTGAAGAGTTTGTTGCAACTGGTGTTCTCTCCATCTGTTCTCCAATAAGAATACGAGTTTTCTCCTTCAAATCTCTGAGCTCACCATCTTTGACAGGATGTTCATGAATGCCAAGGTGTACAAATGCACGAGTAAAGTTGTATTTTCCAAATACGTAATATACTTTTGCAGAACATGTAGCAATACACGACGGAGGTTGCTTGCACATTTTACAAATAAGCATTGAGCCCCGAGGATGTGTACTTCCCACTTCCAACAATGAGGGCGTGAATCCTTCCCATTCCAATTCATTGACAAGCTTGATTCGATGAATGCGACTAAGAAAATCACAGCCTGGATTAATGCACTGAAGATGCCCTATGCACGAAGATGTGCGGAATGATAATCCCATGGGATTTGTTATATTTGTTGTAATAGTTTTTTACCAAACATGACCATCATACCGCTTATCCATCCCAAGCATTTGTTTAGCTTGAGATGAACCAATGGAGGTAGTGAGTGGTGGAAACTCAAAAATGACATCACCATTAAAAATTGGAGGTAACACGCTTACTCTATGAATAGTAATAGAGTCATAATCAATTTTTTTCAAGACATTTCTACAACCCTTCAATGTACGCAAATTTCTTAAACAATCAATTACAGATGTAATGGATTTACTACCACTAGAGTGGCTGGCAGATAACGGTTCAGTAGAGGTTGGTAAAATACTTGAGCTAGGTAAAGTACTGAAGCTTGACAATGTACCGAAGCTCGGCAATGTACCGGAGGTTTGTAAAGTATTCGAGTTTGGCAAGGTGCTCGAATTTGGGAAAGTACTTGAGCTCGGCAAAGTACTTGAGCTCAACAAAGTATTTGAGCCCTGTAAAATACTTGATCTCAGCAAAGTTGACTCCAAACAAGAAGTCTTTACGCTTTGCAATTGCTCAGGAGAATTGTCGTCAGAGTCGTCACTAAGAATGGTGACATCATTCACAACAGGCTCTACTTTGACTTGCGATGCTAAAGGCCAGGTTAAAGGTGTTTGAAGAGAAGATGTAGATGACTGGTGAGGTGTAAAAACACTCGAGGAAGGTGCCATGATGGATTCTCGTAATCCATAGACCCTAAATTTACCAGACTTGAGATGCCACATTCTACCAAAACCATCAGATGTAGAGACTTGACCAATTGTATGAGTAAGATCTCCACTACGCTCATCAAATACCTCTTCACCAATGTGAAGTGAGTCCTCGTTTAATTGGAACCTGAGACTTAACCGAAATGCGGATACAACAGCAAATCCATCTTCGCCCACTAGAAACGTTATTGGAACTCTTTCACCATTTGCTCTCACAACAACCATCCCTGCAAAGTCTACCATCGCTCAGAAATTGAAGTTTCATGAAAACATCATTCTACTTTTAGTACATACTGCTCTGAAGAAAACTGCTTTGAAAAGGAAAAGCATATTGTGTTCGAGACAAAAATATAGTGAGCAGGTATGATGAAGAATGAATGAAGTATTTTTACTACATCTTTAGTGAATGATGATTAGGAAATGGTTTGAAAAGCATAACAATGATGAATACTGACAAAGAGTGTAAGAAGTATCATTAATATTAACGTCTTTAAATAACCTCATTAAGAAAGGCAAGCAAACAAAAAACACATAATGATGACATAATAGACAATAAAATATATTAGTACCATATTTGTTAAAATGAAGAGAAATGTGAATAAGATAGCTAGATTAGTAATTAATGAAGTACAAAAATAAGCAGATTTATTGCTAATGAATTTAATAATTAATATGAGTTAGGAATAAGAAACCTAATAAAATCTGGTACATGTCACAATCTCTGTTTGAAGTAGCCAGCATTTAAAGCAAGCAACGGTTGAAGCAGACATCATTTGTATGAATTAGGGACAAGAAACAGTAGAAAGTATAGGCATTTATTTATTTGAAAAATTGTTGTTTATGTTGATATTCAGGTATACTAGTACTAGAAGCGCCAAATCCTGAACTTGTAGGTTTACGTTATAGTAGAAGGTAGGGAGAGTACTCATACAACAAATTGCATTTACAACAATAGATCTGTTAGATTTCATAATTTGAATCAGGTATTGAGTAGTACAATTGTCATTTACCGTTGCCAGAGATGTTAAACTCTTCTTGTCAGTGGTTCTTGCTTGTCTTCTTTATTAGAGTTGTAGAACTGCATTGTATTATTTCTATTGTTCTGTAAGAAGTTTGAGTTTGCGTTGCATTAGCTTGGGCATTGGATATGTGTTATGTATTCTTGTTGCAAAAGGAGATTATAGAGTACTAAAGATCTGTGAGGGGTGAGGGGTGAGGGTAGTGCACCTAAGTTGTCACTTATTTGAGGTTTTAAATGGCTAAGCAAGGTATTTGTAGACTCAATACTTGTTTGATTTGTTTTTAAAGTTAGTAGGGAGAATGATAAATAGTTTGGAGGTGATAGAGAGGGTGCTATTGTAATGCTTGCTATTTAGAGATGTATGTGTAGTAAATCAAATGCTTGAAGAAATCAAAGTACTTAAGTCTCAGGTTGCAACTTGTAGGCTGATAAAGAAGAAGAGAAGAAGACGCAAACTGTATTACACAACTCCCAAAGAAAGATTAAGAGCTAAGATGAGAGGGAAAAAAATTGTAAGCAGAGGTATACATAGCTATGGTGAAACGTCGAAGGCACTTGATTTTGGTGACCAAGAAGTGGACGACGTTGTTGGTGACCGTTCATTATGTCTCGTTAAGATTATTGAAGAACCATTGTCTGTGGTTGAAAGAGACGAGGGCAACGAAGATGGCGAAGAAGACGATGAGAGCGAGGACAACCAAGATGGCAAAGAAGACGATGAGAGCGAGGACAACCAAGATGGCAAAGAAGACGATGAGAGCGAGGACAACCAAGATGGCAAAGAAGACGATGAGAGCGAGGACAACCAAGATGGCAAAGAAGATGATGAAAGCGAGGATGACAATGAAGATGCAAATGAAGAGCCTAACCAGGATAGAGAAGACTTGGTATGTTCATAAGTATACCATATGCCATTTAATGATTTGCAGTCAATAATTTAAATAAGATATAGATGTATTTTTTTGGAAATACAAAGGTTATGTACTCATTCTCTAATTGGCTGCAAAACTATATTAGTATGGGCTTAGAATTGTAGAAGAATGGACCATAGAATTAGAAGAGTGTGCGTTAAATGAATATGAATAGTTTTTTGTTAGATCTGAATTTGACATCCTAAACTTAATCATGCAGTTTGAGAAGACGATTCGAACAGTATATAGCATGTACAAAACGGACACTAATTGAATGTTTTATGGCCCAAAACGAATTCAACATATTCGAATCTTCTCTGAAATCTTCAGAATCCGAAGATTTTTTGAGCAAATCTTGGCCTCCGTCTTTTTTGTCAACTTTGAGGATTTTTATAAAACCAGCCGTGAGTCCAAAAATTCTGAAATAAATTGAGGTTAAGTGTAAGGTTATAATCTAGGTCATCTGAAAATTTTGACCCTAAATCTTCAAAATCAGAATTCTTATCGTAAAGATTCTCTTGACCTGCATCTACCGATTTTTTTTTTTTTTTTTTTTTCCTTCTTCTTCCTTAGTCTTGCGAACCGGTTGAGGTTAGGGTTTGGGTGCGTCGGGTGAGTGCTCGTCGACGAGGTGTTGTTTTTGCTCCCGATTGGTGGTAGCCGCATGTTCTAGATGGAGGAAGGAGAGTTTGCGGCGTGTTCGGCAATGGCTTCGCACCAATCGCTAGAAGATGTTCAGCCAGAGATTGAGGTTCACAATCATGTCTTTACCTTCATAATTTTGGTTTAGGAGTTTAGGAACAATGCTGAATATCACAGTAGAAGTGGCGGTGTGATTTCGAGAGTCCTCGTTGACGAGGATGCCAAAAATTGCGCCTTATTCTAAATCATTTCGGGGAGTCCTCGTTGACGAGGATACCAATAACTGCGCCTATTATAGTTGAAAATGTAGTGATTCTTGAGTTGGATTCAACCATTTTCGAGTGTCCTCGTTGACGAGGATACTAAAAATTGCGCCTACTGTAGTAAAAAATGTTGTGAGCGGTGAATTGAATACAACCATTTTCGGGAGTCCTCGTTGACGAGGATACTAAAAGCTGTGCCTAGTGTACTTAAAAATGTTGTATTTTGTAGGCTGTATTACACATATCCATTTCAAAAAGTCCTTTTTAAGGAAAAACCTACTGATGTTTCAAATCTGATTGAAAATGTTGTTATTGTTGTATCGTTTTAAACAAAGTCCTTTTAAAGGAGGATTTATACACCTTCTTTGCACCAATGCTAATATTTTGGTTTAGAATTTCGGCAGCTAATGTAGTCCTCGTTCACGAGGGTGTTCACAAACTAGACTACTTAGGTTGAATTTTAAATATAGATGTCATTTCATAACTTCCTAACACCTTTTCTTGTTTAGGGTTAGAATGAACTTTGAGCTCTTTTAGGGTTTACTTGTCAATGAATATACTTGCTGAATTTGTTTTTGGTCATATGATATGGTTTAGATCTTCAATAAAAAAAGGGCTATGGTGAATCCTTGTTCACGAGGAATCCTAGTCTTTACTATTATGACAATATTTGTATTGTATGTTATAGTTGTGAGCCAAATTTTGTTTCGTCTTCATTACAAATAATTCAGCACTCATGTCATGTTTTTTGGAATGATTTGAACTAATCAGATGGACGAAGACAACGAAACTGAAATTATATATGATGAGGAGGACAGTGCTGAGAGGATTGTTGCAAGACAAACGAGAAGAGATGGAATATCCCCAATTGTGCTTACAGAAAGTTTTCCACCACCAATCACTAAGGTAAATGAAATTTCTACTTTTGAAGTTCATGTAATTTCCATTACTTTGTGTATGTCCAGTTTTTGAAAGAAAGAGCTTCCATGCACATCACTCTCTCCCTTCACAACCCTATCTTCAATTTTTCTAATTCAATTTCATGTGTTATTATTTTGAAGGTTGCATCTATTGATCTTGAAGATGATGATGAGCCAAGGCACAAATTTCCACCTAATGTAACGAGTGTGTTGGAGAGTGAGCACCTCCACCGCAAACAACTCAAGGTGGACACTACAGGACTCATCAACACATTACGCATCCAACCTATTACGAAGTCACGCCTTGAGATCCCTCTTTGTCGAATGATTGTAATGGACGAGGTTAGACCAGTTGGAGAAATGGATGTTCAAAGATTGGAGAGTGAGTTCATGAACGGCTATCGAGATGGTGATCGGGTTTTATACGTTTCACTGTACAACAATTTTGAGAAAACTATGGATGTGACTGAGGAAGAAATTGCAAGGTGGAGTCCTCATTGGCAACGTGTCAATGAAGAATTTGAAAAGGAATTGATGGCAGATGTTGACCTTGTCCAATTGAGAGGTAAGATGTTTTATATATGGGATGGGAATCATCGTGTCTCCGCATGGATGCGACACATCACCAACTGTCATGATGGAGAACTCGGCTAGCACAAACGAGTCCATTGCATTATATTGGATCCAAGAGGTCAAGTGGCAAACTTGCTAAATGCAATGAGCGATGTCAATTGGTAAGTTTGTTGTTTTCTTTTAATATATACGTATTGCATCTAAATATCAATTTATTGACATTGACATTGACATTGACATTGACATTGACTTTGATTTCATTCTCATAAAAATGTATTGTATAGGTCTACGGAACATGATCATGTGAAGAACACAATTCCAGCTCGACTGCGTCGAATTCGAAATTTTGGAGTTCTACCCCTTGCTGATTTCAAAGACCTTATCTCACCCGACGAATACCAATACTGTGAGAAAGTGAAGGCGATGAGACCAAGTTGGTTTTCTTTGACAATCAATGTCTTCATCTCCTTCTTGTATAAGGTACAACCATCTTTTCAATTTGCTTTTCTTGCAAAACCTTTTATTGTCGAATGGGACCGAAAGTATCCTCACATAGTTTGGCAGTCCAATTCAAAGTCATGTAACTTTTGCATGTAATGTCCAAATTTAATAAAACTAGTTGGAAAAGCTGCGCATAATAGTCTAGTTTTTGTGGTTAAATTTTTAGATTGATTGAACTTGTATTCAGTTTGTAAGAGCCAATCAAAGTTCACAGGTGCAGTTTCAATTCAGCACTCGACATTTTTAGGCTGCAACTTTGAGGGCTTGTATCTTTGTCCTCCAAAGTCCGTTTTCAATAAAATTTGTTGTGTTTGGTTTGCCTTCAGATCTAGTTATTGTGGTAAAATTTTCATGTCACTCCAAGTTCTTTTGAATGGTTGGGAGCAATTTCAAGTTTAAAATTCAGTCATTCTTTTAGTTACAATGAACTTTGGCCGCCTATTTCTTCTTCATACAATGTCCGTTTTCAATCATTTTTGTTGGAATAGTTGCACATACTAGTCTTCTTTTTGTGGTAAGAATTTAACAATCTAAGAAGTTATGGAAAACTGAGAAGCATTTTACTAGAGAGAGGTTCAGCCAAAGATGTGATATGGTGATCCTTTTTTCATTGTTTTTTGACATTTTGTACATGAAATCTGTAATTCCTTTGACATTCTTTTTTTCAATTGTAGCGGGAGATTGCAGTGGCTGCCGATGAAGCAACTCGAGAGTACACATTGCAGACACCGCTCCAAGAAAGGACTGCTCCAGGCATTTGGGAGGCAATGAAGAGTGCCTCAGATAAGTTCATCAAGGCCATTCATGCCAAAGACTTTGACAAATACTTAGCGGTGGCAAATCCAAAGAATGGAAACGATTTTTTGAAAGAGGTATAAATTCATTCCTACCCTAGTCAAAGTTGCTATTTCTAAATTTATCTTGAGATTGTTATCTTTCAATCTAACAAAAATGTTCTTGTATGCTCAGATTGACTGTCATTTCAGCGAGAATCCAGTTCCCGAAATGACAATTGAGAAGCTTCAAAAAATTGCCACTGCTAATGTTGAAGCAAAGCACAAGGCACGGTGGTTACGTTGGTGGAATGCATCTTCATTGACTGTTCGACAATCTTATCGTTTTCCTAGGTCCAAAGATAAGGATCTCTTTTGGGATTCTTGGATCAACAAAGCATCATTTTGGGCTGAGGTATTGTACTATGACCAACAATCAATTTGTCTCTTACAGTTATCATGGTTTCATTTTATTTTGTTCTAAACATTCTCTATTTCATTTTAACAGATGGAAGAGGCAGTTGTTAAGATGGTTACAAATATTTGCAAAGATGACAACATTGTTGTAGATTGGACTATACAAGGTGTTCGAAAACCCTCTGATTACGTGGAGAGTTGGCGCATTCTTCTTTGGGACAAAGCTTTTATCCCATTCTTTGGAAACAAAGATCAAAAGCTTTATACCAAAAAATCTGTATTCAAAGAGTTCCCTGGAACTGATAGTGCAGTGAGGCGCGTTGTATACAGGTACCAATACCATACATCCAAACTACTACACTTGTGTAATTGCTTTGGTCTTTCATTATTTAGTTTCTATTGTTTATTATATTTTGGTCCCTATTTGTTACCGTTGCTTCCAAAAGTTGATGAAAATGTTTTGTTTGTTTTTATTCTTTATGTTTCATGAACTACTTTTTAATTATATAACATTTTTCACCTCTACTTTAGGTACTTCATGCGAGTCTTACTATCCAAAAAAGCAATTTCAGCTGAAGCTGTACCGCCCTTTTTCCTTTCTTGGTTGCAAAAAGACTCCGATCTTTGCATGTTTACATTTGAGCAATTGAGGAAATTCAAAGCTACACATTTGGAAGCGGGAGGGTGGTACCTTGATTGTCACCGGAACTACACCCCCGATTCAGAGGTTGTTGAGAGGACAACTCTTGATGATGGAAAGCTTCCTCTTGTTGACCCTGACGATGCACAAGAAGTAAACCCCAAAGAAGCTCAACCACAAGACAAGCCACCGAAGAAAAAACGACTCACAAAGAAGGAGAAAGAAGAGATGGAGAGGGTGACAAAAGAGAAGGCGGAGAAGGAAGAGATGGAGAGGGTGGCAAAAGAGAAGGCAGAGAAAGAAGAAGCTGAAAGAGAGAAGTCTCAAGCAAATGAGCTTGTAGCCATGCCTTCAGATAGTCATGAGACTACCCCCATGTCAGACCAAGGTCATGATGACGGCGTTGCAACCTTTGCTCCAGATTCCTCTTTATCCAATGTTCATCATAGGATTGGTAACCAAATTCGCAAGAAGAAACAGTTCATGTTTCCTTCAGTTAGTTCTTCTATGATAGAGCCTCAACACTCTCTTCATGTCTTTGTAGAGTGCACTTCTCTCATCACTCTCTTGAATAGTTTACAAGATCCCAGTGGCCCTGATCCTCGATGGATAAGGTTGCACGATACTATAGCTAAGGTATTGTATTCTAAACCTTATTCTAAACCTAATTCCAACATTTTCCTTTCTATGCCATTGTTTTGAAAGTTTTAATTCTAACTTCATAATTATGAAATGTACAGATTAGCGCTTCTCGCAACCGTACTGTCACATCCAACTTTTGCAAGAAGTACAAGCATACAGGGCTTGATTTGATCATTGCAGACATTCCAGAGAACCTTCCTGTTCCAGGCATTTCAACTTCGATTCCAGACTGGAACACCCGCACAGAGAACTACGTTGAGACTCTCTTTGAGATGGCTGATATGTATTTGCATGATGACGGTGCCCTCCTACTTATACATTGCGATGACCGCAGTTTGCTAAAGGAAGTTGATGAGTTGGCCGACCAATATGACATGAAGTTGGCCAAAGATTGGTGGGGGATCAATGAGCTACATCTTGCATTTGCACGCGATCCATCACTGACGGTAATCAAAGAATTTGCAAAATAGTTTTTGAGCATTTCTAAGGATTTGAAGGAATGGTTGAATTTAATTCTATATGCTTGCATTGAATTTATGGTTTTATAAATACAATTTTTTTTCTAATATTCAACTTTTCAATGTTTCCAGTCTGTTCGATTTTGGATTCAATTGTTCATTCGACGGGAGATTCCTTCACGGTTTTCATTCCAAGAAAATCGTGACTCTTCTTATGATGGTGAGCCTTTAGAGAAAAACGATGCTCTATTCAATCTCACGGACATTGAAAACCTCTCTATGAATGAGAAAGTTCCATGGAGAGGTCCACGTGAGAAGAACTTACCCTTCATGCGAGATCTCATCCTACAATTTTGCAAGCCTGGAGATATTGTCTTTGATTGCAAAGCTGCAACAGGTATTTTTTTTTTCTACAAATCTAAGTTCTATTCATCATTCTTTAGAACTCAATTTTCATGATTTATTCATATATCTTTTGTTTTCTATCAGGCTCATCCATCAAGGCTTGTTTGGAGACTGGACGACACATCCTGGCTTTAGAAGATGATCCTCTCATTTTCAAGGCTATGATTGCTCCATTTGCCCCTATCACAGCCTCTATTCCTAAAAGCAAGGGCAGAGTCATTACTCCACCATCTGATCAGCCACCTACAAAGAAGCCAAAGAGTAATCGATTCACTTCTTGTGCGTAAGTTGTGATTCATTTGTTTTATCACCATTTTTTACTTTATGAGTATATACTTAAATGATTTCTACATTGTATTTGACCAATTTTTTTTGGTCTTGTAGAAGTGCTATAGTAGAGCAAGTGCAAGATGCAAATGACCGAAGTCCACCTTTCAATTTCAATCTCCCAATTTATGCAGAAAGGATTGCTCAAGCATACATTGACGCCCCATCACCAATAGCAAATCAACGCAAACTTCAATACAATCCAAAGGTAAAGAAGTTCTTGGATATAGAGGCAAGTGAAGGAGAGGAATTTGAAATTGAAGGTTCAACTTCTAGTGATGATCTTTGAGTGGTTTTCATTTTTCAATATATTTCACTATTGTGGCTCAAAATTGCTCGATAGTTTTATAGCATTTGCTTTAATATATTTATTATGCACACAATTAGTTGTATGCTCTCAAATTTGAATGATATATCTAAGTGACATACATATTTTATTGTATTATTTCTTCTATTTTTTGTGAGTATTTAACCCTAAACCACCCAAGAGGACCAATTATAGTGTCCTCACACAATGTAGCAATCTAATTTAAAGTGCTATAACTTTTGCATCCAATGTTTAAATTCAGTAAAACTTGTTGGAAAAGTTGCGCATATTAGTCTAGTTTTTGTGGTTAAATTTTCAGATAGATTGAACTTGTATTCAGTTTGTAAGAGCCAATCAAAGTTCACAGGTGCAGTTTCAATTCAGCACTCGATATTTTTTAGGCTACAACTTTGAGGGCTTGTATCTTTGTCCTCCAAAGTCCGTTTTCAATAAAATTTGTTGTGTTTGGTTTGCCTTCAGATCTAGTTATTGTGGTAAAATTTTCATGTCACTCCAAGTTCTTTTGAATGGTTGGGAGCAATTTCAAGTTTAAAATTCAGTCATTTTTTTAGTTACAATGAACTTTGGCCGCCTATTTCTTCTTCATACAATGTCCGTTTTCAATCATTTTTGTTGGAATAGTTGCACATACTAGTCTTCTTTTTGTGGTAAGAATTTCATAACAATCTAAGAAGTTATGGAAAACTGAGAAGCATTTTACTAGAGAGAGGTTCAGCCAAAGATGTGATATTGTGTTCTTTTTTTATTATTTTTTGACATTTTGAACTAATATTGGAGATAAGATGAGTCAAGTGAGTGATATTTTCTTTCACCAATGTGATTATATTCTAGTTTTGAATCACTATGTAGTTCATTTTTTTCCTTATTTGAGTAGGTTCAAAGTTTAAATTTGACGTCCGAATGTGTTTTTAGGAAAACTTCACCATTTTTTTCCAATACTAAAATATTATAATCTTCCAATTTGTGCAGTCAAATCACCCCAAATTTGATTTACATTATCATCAATATGCACACTATAAGATTGTACAATTGAGATTTTCATACCTTGCTAACATTTAGACTTATCACACTAAAAAAAAAGTTTTTTTTTACATGATTAGGCCTTGGGTGGTTTACAGTTAATTTCTTCTTCTATGCATTTTCTCAAAGAAAAGATTTGTTTGTAAATGTTTCACAACTACCTATAATCTTCACAATTGCAATATCATGCCAAAACTATATATATCATTTATTTGATGGTATTGTACTATTATAGTTTTTCATTCAATCTCTTTGAAACTACTTCATTTTTCTATTGTAAGATTTAAATGACTCTAAACCAAGGAATTAGATGTTCTACTTTTCCTAAAGCAATTAATCATCATTTTTTTAGTTATCCTAATTTTTTTAAATCCAATGTTATGCATGTTCTTTTAGTATAAAAATTAAATCCTAATGACAAGTACATGATAATAGGGTCTCTCATATTTCATAAATTAAACTATAATACACTATTTTTGGCTCTCCAAAATCTGCTCCCTACTCTTGTAGAAGGCTTTAAATGTCTGAAAATTAATAAGTATAATGCTTACACTATATAACTATTAGGTCTAAGCTTCTAAAATCCTATGGCTTTAGGTCCTATTTGGATTAAAAAATTCAATTTCAAACTTTTTGAGACAAATTGATTACACGGTTTTAGGTACCCTTTTTCATAGTAGCAGGACTAAGGAGGGATTTTTTTCCCTAAAATCCCTGCTCTGTGCTCACTTTTTTCTGCTCCCCGCTCCCTGCTCCCTGTTCTCTGCTCACATACCAGCATTCCTCTCTTGGGACCGTAGGTGAACGTGGGTCACTTTTCCGCCCAGTTGACAATGCCTCCACACTGGCGGAGAAAGCCCCTACCCAGGAGCAGAGGGTATGAGGTGCTGGCTTCTTCTTCGAGTTGGAGGACCTCAAAGGTGAGTATGTAATCTATTCCTCCGGTCTGAACTCTGAGGTCCTTGATTCGTCCCAGGGTTGGGACCGATCTCTGATCTGTACATTCGAGAGTGACCAACGAAGGATGCGTGATTTCTAGACCTAATTTGCGCATGGTGAAAGCGGGCATGATGTTGACACCGCTTCCATCATCTACCAGCGTCTTCGGTATGACCTTGTCGACGATCTCTACTTCTATCTCGACAGGCTCAAAGCTCTCTCTAGGTTCTTTTAGGCCTAGTTTGGGTTCTTCCTTCAAGGGTTCTGATTCCTTGACGTCGGGACTTGGGCCCCCTAGAAATGGAAGTGACCCCACTTGATTGACTAGGCCAACTACTTTGGAACCTCGAGGGATGGTGGCTCCTTCCTTCAATTGCTTGCGTAGAGTGGGGGCGGTGTTGATCAACTGACCAAAGGATATATTTGCCTTTACCTTGGCCAGGTCCTCCCACAGATCGTATGGCTGAGAAGGGTTACTACCCTTCTTTGGCCGTGAGTGTAATCGTGGGCTGGTTGGATGGAATGGAGTTCCAGTTTGAACGAACTGGAACTCATCCTCATCCATCTCGGTCGAAGTTGGCAGATTCTCTTGAAATCGTACCTCCTTGGCAGTCTCCCTCAGGGTGCTCTGTAGGTCAGAGAACTGAGGGGAATCTTGGGACGAGTGCAAATGCATACTACTATGTGAGCTAGAATCCGGCGAGCTAACTATCTCTAGTTCAGGTGGAGGAGGACCGGTCTTTGCCCCTCCTCGAGTGACCACCAGGGCCGGTAGGGACTTGCAAACGGCCTCGGTCTCCGAGGTGTCCACGGCTACGAAAAGCGTGTTCTGGAATTCGTTGGCTTGAGCTGGTTTAGACACCGTAACAAACCTAACATCCTGGGTGGTTGGGGTTGGACCTAGTGGGACAACCCCTTGGTTGGTTTGGACTGCGGGTGGCGCAGCCTGGGTTTGGCGATGATTGGTGCGATCGTAATACATATCCGGAGGACCGGTTGTATCGTGGGTCTTTGTGAAGCGGACGCCCTTGAGGTTGTCTTGGGCTTGTTTGGCGTAGTCGGCCTTTGGGAATTCCAGTGGGATAACCCTATCCGTGACTTGGCAGCGAACCGTGGGGTGGTGATCCCCATAGCGTTCGCAAACCACATTGTTTTCTACCCAACATTGGCCAGGACCGTGTGTCCTCTTACACACGGCGCAATAGGACATGAGGGGCCTATCAAATGAGTTGTTGTTACGTACCTGAGCTTGGGCGTTAGGGTGTCGGTAAGGTTGTCCCGGCCCTCGAGGTCGTGATCGAGGTGGGTTGTCCTTGAGCAGGGGGCAAAACGGGGGCGTGTGGTTGGGCTGGCCGCAGTGGTTGCACCAAACTCCCGTGGAATGAGATCCCGATTCATGATATCGGGGCGGGGCTTGTTGCCCTTGTCCTTTGATGAGGCATGCCATTTGCTCGGTCAGTTCGCGTACTGCCCGGGCCATGTCATTGGATGCCTGCCGCATTTCTGTCCTAATCTGTTCAACAGGCGCGGTTAGCATTAACATTGGTTCCTGCGAAGAGAAGGGGGTCAGATGCAAGCTGTCCCGCTGAGTGGAAGAAGAGCGATATGGTGCTAGGGCGGGCTCTTGGTGATGTACGGGAATGAAGGTTGGTATCGGGTCGTGCTATCGACGAATCATTCATTCGTTTTCTTTGTCAATGATCTCGATCTCTAGTGCAGCGCGGATGGCGTCGTCCAAGGTTATGGGACGTCGGGACAAGATCTCCCGGATAGTTGAAGCCGAGTCGACTCCTTGAATAAAGTAGTGTCGTATGGTACCGTTGTTTAGAAGGCCCCCTACGTAGCGGGTGCAGACTATCTGGAACCGTCGAATATATGAGGTGAGGTCTTCCGTGGCCCCCCGTCGGATGCTGGTCAGAGCAGACAACGCCTGCTGTTGGCCGGTCGCTGGTCGGAAGTAACGTAGGAATGATGCTTGCAGTTGTCTCCACGAAGTGAAGACCCCTGCATCGTGGGATCGATACCAAGAGTAGGCGGTCCCAATCAAGGTATTCGGAAACCAGATTAAGTAATATCCTGGATCGGTGACGAGGTTAGAGATGAGAATCTCTTCGAACCGCTCCACGTGGGCAGCTGGATCGTCATCCTGAGATCTAGAGAACTTGGGTAAGTGATGGGGGACGGAAATCTCTCTTAGCCCATGAGGTACTAAGATAGGTAGACCCCGTGGCAACATCATAGGATCTACCTCGGGTATGGCAGGTGGATCTTCTCCCACCTCTGGTGCTCCTGGAGCCATAGGTGGCATTCTGGCTTCGCGGTCGCCCATCTCTTCTGATGGATCAGGTGAGCTGATTCGCTCGAAAGAGTCAGGGGAACTAGCCCCTTCGTGTGTTGATGAGGCAGGGGAACTTGGCGGTGGTGGTCGGGCTGAACTTCCTCCCCCTCCCTTTGGTCGTAGCACCCTACCAGATTGTGGTGTGGTGGAGACCTTTGGTGGCATCTAACTCAGATGGCCTGATAATATGCCAAGCGAGGACATATATATAGAAAAAAGTGTTACAGTGATAGAAGTTGGCCAACTGGTGGTCCAAGCTATAGTTCTAGACTAGCTCTATCACTTGATTTGCACAAACCAACGTGGTGACGATCTCTGCCGCAGTTAGCCGAATCTCAAAGAAGTACGAGGCCTGTGCAGCCTCGATTCTTGCCGTGGCTGATGAATGCTGATCCCAAATGGCTGCGTTGGTGAAGAAGGTCGCGTCCTTGAGTCGTTTGGAACGGCTCCTCTTCCCACGGCTAGGGTACTCGTAGTGTATTGGATGATAGCGAGGGTGATGGATCCCCTTGTCTCCAGGTAGCTGGAAGTTGGAGACCTTGAAGTCTTCTGCGTCCTGACATGGTTCACAGGCGGTAGCGTACTCAGTGATGTATCGGAGTTGATCCGCCGTATCCAAGGTGGACGGTGTCAGTATGGTGGAGATACCGTGGCAACACTCCAACGTGAGATGGCTGGCTCCGTTGTGCCACGCGCAGAAGTCCTCGGACTGTGAGTATGGGTTGTCGAGAAACCGATCGAAGTCCCCGACTGGCTGGTTGAAGCGGAAATACTGGTCTGAGTCGTCCCCAAGTGGGCTTGGGGCGGCGTATCGGATGTCGAGGTGAGGGACCTCTGCGAGAGGTTTGAACGTCGGGTAGGCGGGATGCTTGGCGTTGAAGCACACTTTGACAAACGCGCTCTCGAACTTCCAAGTGGCTAGCACCACCGCCCAGTAGAACGAGAGGCACTCTACTATTTCCTCCTTTGAGACTCCAAAGGTCCCAGACTTGATTGCTTGCTGGATGCAAGGCGTGTACTGGTTGGGGCTGAGCAAGTATTGCCGCGCCAGATGCTCCCAGTATTCGAAGGAGATGCCCAAGCGGTTGGGACCGAGCAGCAGGTCTTCTAACGGAAGCTCCTTGTTGTCTTCGGAGTCGCTGTATCCTTCCTCGTCGTCTCGGTATGCTTTGCGAGGGCGGTGGCGCGAACGGTCGTAAAAATCGAGCTGTGTGAGCTCAAAGCAAGGTTCTGGCTCGTCTCCCTTCACAATTAACTTGTTTGGTTAGCCAACAGACTTCTTCCTCCTATCCTTGCTACCTATCTAGCCTAGGAGTTGCGAGTGGCTCAATCCTCGTGGTAACTGGAGGCTACCTTTGTTACTTCTATTCTTGCTAGTTCTGACCTATGCTCAAAGTCTTAAGCTCTAATTTCTACTTACTATTTCTAAAAAGATCTCAAAGGTGTCCTAAGGTACCTCCCTTCACTTCTACTACTATTAATCTTAGACTTTAGATCGTGGTTAACCCTAACGACTGACTTTATGAGTGATCTGCCTTCTAAGTATCCTGTAAGTGTCTTACTTCTAACCAATCCTTGCTTCACTATCCTAATTCTATTTTAGGGTATTTTATCCTACCCTAATTCCTTCCTTGATTCCTTCTAAGGTGCTTTCTAACTGTGCTTACTATTAATTATCAGCCTATAGTTAACAACTAATTCTTACCTCTTACTACTAATTGCTTATGGTTATCGCTCTAACCCTACTTAGGGTGTCCTAATCCTAATTTTCTTTCTAATTTTCCCCTAAATTTCCTTCTAATTGGGTTTACTTGTTAATTATCGACCTATAATTAACAACGAGTTCTACTTGTTTACTACTAATTGTTTATGGTTAACTTCCTAACCTCACTTAGGGTGCCCTAATCCTAATTTTTCTTTTCCAGACTGAGCTTACTATTAATTATCGACCTAAGATTAACGACTAATTCTAACTTTGGTTACTACTAATTGCTATGTTTAATCTTTTAACCCTACTTAGGAAGTTCTAACCTAATTTTCTTTTCTAACTTCCTTCTAATCAAGATTACTACTAATTATCGACCTAAGATTAACGACTAATTCTAACTTTGGTTACTACTAATTGTCTTATGGTTACTTCCTAACCTTACTTAGGGAGCCCTAATCCTAATTTTCTTTCTTGATTTTCCTAAGTCTTCTTCCAATCCGCCTTACTATTAATTAGCCAACCATAATTAACGAACTGGTTTCTAAATTACCTCACTAACTATTGATACGTTTAACACTCGGATTTTAACCACTTATCCTAATCTAGCCCTCTATTGTGATTATCCCTAAAGGACTATGTCTAATTACTAACTAAATTAGAGACTATGAAATATCTTTTCTATCACTAACTTGATAAACACTCTTAATTCCTCCGATGATTGCTAATTATCCCTCTAATTCAGACACTCTAATCCTAACTAAGTGGTACCCTAGACTAACCTCTAATTGTGAGAAAAAATTTAAAAGGCAAGCTTGTAAATTTTATCTCCTGGCAGACGCACCATCATGTGGGCGCTTATTTACCCACCCTTGGTAAATCGGCGAACACAACCAGGTTCTAGTTCTACGATAGTGTCCTACTCTAAGGGGTGTCTAAGCGTCAATCCATTGTGCCTTCCAAGCAATGGATCTTTTTTGCTAAGTTCCTAATCGTGACTCTCTAATCGTGGTTCTAATGACCCCTAAGTTGACTATCCTGCTATATTGTGTTTTTTGTGTTTCCTATTTCCAAATCCTACTCTAATGTCCTAGGGTCAAAGATTATTTTCTGCCGTTTCTAAAAACCTAAGACTCGCTTGATTTGGACTTCCTAATCACTTGCTATGGACGGATGAAGTTTCGACCACAAGGCTATCAAACTTCATCCATGGTTTCCTATGGGTTTCCAAATCTGGTTGGGGGCGAAATTTGACTTACGGACCTTACTCCCTACTTTCTATCTAAATCCTAAGTCCCAACTTGGGTGGACTACTACATCCAAGTTTCATCCGTTTTGGGCTCTAAACTTCATCCATCAGTATCTTGGTCATCCTAACTCTGATTCCTACGTGTCTTATGTTTTCGGAAACCCCTCAAAACCTACTCCAAGATTTCCTAATCACACATGACCTGACCTGGACTCTAGTGGTGCCTAGCTCTCGGCCTAGATGGGCTCTTTCCCCTAGTGAGACAATGATGAGGGAAGAAGTTAGGTTCTTACTTCGGCATGGTGTTCCGCGAGGAGGGCGGTCAATTCACCTTCTTCTACCATGGTAAATTGTAGGTCGTGGGGCATGTATTTGGTTAGTCCCGTCGTATTTGTAATTTCAAAAAAAAAACTTCCTTCCCGTGCATGCCACTTCTTTCTTCTTTCCCCTTCTCCTCAACCCGCGTGCCCCATTGATGAAGGGGGGTGGGTTGGACACCTACCTACTTAGAAGGTCAAACTACGTCCTAACTACCCCTTACACATCATTTTATCCTAATGCGTAAGGAATCTAAAAGTCAAATATGGCCTAACTACACTAAAGATGATATTTAGTGTTGAGTGACATTTAGTGTTTTTACCCCCCTACTAGCTACAACACTAAATCTGAACTTGTCCACAATTAGTGTTAGACTTGAATGTGCCGGCTGCAAACTTCAGAGCCTTGTAACTTTTGCAAAAATTCTTCAAATAAGGAAAATGAGATGTTTTTCGGCATCTACAAAAAATTGTAGATGCCGAAAAACATCTCATTTTCCTTATTTGAAGAATTTTTGCAAAAGTTACAAGGCTCTGAAGTTTGCAGCCGCCTAGCCCTAATCGGTCCGATTCTGTCGGTGAACAGTGATATTCCGTCTGATATGACAACTCTGGTTCACATTTAGTGTTTGAATTGACATTTAATGTTACTTACTTTCATAGGGTAATTGGCTTTTAGTGTATGCCTTCGTATTTAGTGTACAAGACACTAAATATCATCTTTAGTGTACCTCTTACGCTCGCCTCACCCTAATGGTGGAGAAGGTTTCCTTCCTACCCTCTCGATGGTGCCCCAATTCTATCTAAGCTCTTTCCCCCACTTCTCCTCCTTGCATTTGATGGTGGTGATGTGGGGTGTTGGAGGGGAGAGTTGGTGAGGTGAGATGGAAACGTCTCTTGTATTTGATTTCCCCTTCCTTAGCGGGTATAGCGAGGTCCTACCCTAGTTTCCTATTTTTCCTATGTGCTAGTTTTCCCTTAATCTCCTACTCTATCTACTCACTAACTTTCCCTAGTCTCCTATTCTATCTAGTCACTAAGTTTTCTTAGTCTCCTATTCTATCCACTCTCTAAGTTTTCTTAGTCTCCTACTCTACCTTCTTCCTAATTTTTTCCAAAAAAGAAAAAGAAAACGAACAACAACGGGAGCCCGACCCCGATTGGGCCGAGCTGTGGGCCAGCTGCCTGTGCGAGCTGCGGGCAAGCTGCCGAGTTGGCTGCCAGGCTAGCTGCCTGGGCAAGCTGCCTGTGCGAGCTGCGGGCAAGCTGCCGAGTTGGCTGCCAGGCTAGCTGCCGGCTGGCTGCCTGGGCAAGCTGCCTGTGCGAGCGGGCTGGCTGTTGGGCAAGCTGGGCGAACTGCTGGGTTGAACTGCCGGGCAAACCAAAAAAAACGTCCACACCCTTCAAACGACTGGGGGACCCCTATTCCCGTGGGGGTTATAACAAGACACGACCAAGGTGGTTTTCACGGTTGACTCTCTACTTTTGGAGGCTAAACTTTGAATAGTTTCCAAGCGTTTTGGAAACTAAACTTTGGAACCAACCACGTGGGGGGTTCAAGGCTTCGCCGTCAATTTGGTTTTAACACCAAATTTAGGATTTTTGCCTTCCCCTAGAGGTTCAAAGCTCCGCCGTGTGGTGGACCCTTTAACACACAATTTAGGACTAAACTTGGACAAGGAACGGTGGGGTCTGGTTACCCCTAAGGGAACTATCCCACTCTTTTCCAATACGGACACAATGACTCGACTCCAATGCAACGGTAATAACTGGGTTAGTAACGAAATATGGAAAAGAACGTGGTTAGTAAAAGGGGGTTAGTGCGACATAAATGACACAACATGAACTGGAAGCCCCCCAAAGCGGCATCGCCAAGGTACGGTGGAGGGTAGTTCCAGGGTTAGTACAAAACACAGACAAGACACCCAACCCGACTTGGATGGTAAGAACGTTAAAAAGAAACTTCACACGAGTTGCAAGACAAGGAGAAGGGCCCCCCACGGACCTTCAACACTAAAATTGTAACCACAAAGAGGAGCAAAAGTGCTCCAAAACACCGTAGGGAGTTTTGGCCAAAAGTTGCCAAAACCACGAGAGGTTGGACCCACAGACCCAAAACAAGTATTGGGGGTGTTTTGGGAGAGAGAAGGGCCCCCTTTTATAGGTTTCCAAGGGCCCACTCCCCCCCTCGACGAGTAACCTCATCCATCCGGATTTTCATCCAAGTTTGAGATTTTCACCTAATTTTGGGTTTTACGCTGATCCTAACCTCTAACTTTTGGAGTTTAGCTCGGAATTGCAAATGGATTGCGCCAATGGATTGCGCCAATGGCTTCAGAATGCCATTTTTAGCCTAAGGGACCCCTTACCCCCTATTTCTATCACAAAAACCCATCGGAAACTAGTACCAACTAGAGCCAATTAAAAGGGTAAAAAACTAACTTTTGGGGTTTACCTCTTTTGGCTTGGGTAACTAGCTAGGGTTGTTGGGGAGGCTCTAGGGAGTAAGAAAAGGCTCCTTGATGTCTTCGTTCCGACTTCGTACGCTCCCAGGACGCCGGTCAACCCCGCAAAGATCCTGCCGTAATTATTAATTGGGGGGATGTTGTCAGTTTCGGTTGCTTCCCGCTATTAGAACACCATGAAATTTGTCGGGGCGTGTTATTAACATAAAAGATGCTAGTCTAATTTTTAGTGAGATTTTACCGCGGCCTGGGTATTTTCCATGAATTTCCCAACGTGGCCTTTGGCGGTTGACTGCTCGGAAAAAGATCCTTTGGAGATCAGAAAAAACCGAGACTTTTTGGGGAACCTCTCATGGAGTCCCCCAAGCCACGTGCCAAGTTTTGGGCCATTCTGGCACACAGTTGGTGGCGAGGTGAAAACTGACTTCGGTTGAATCACTGGTAGTCAGGGAATCTTTCACATGTGGGGGAATCTTGGCGAATGGGTTTTGCCGTGGATGTCCCGACATGTTCCAGATCCGAGAACACTATCTGGCGGCTGTGGATTCCTCCATGCGGCCTGTTTGGGACAAGTAACACCTGCAAGCTAACAATTTGGATTCCTAATGTTTCGTCGGTGGAATGGAGAAACTAGAACCTATCTTTGGAGATTTACGTGGGGACCCCCCTAACTCTCCTAAGACTAATTTAGCCTATCATGGTCACATGCACTAGGTTTGGGCTATTTTGGGTAAGTTCCTCGTAGCCCTATTGTTTCCCACTAATTACGGGTTCTAACCTATATACAAGTGGGTTTTATGGGTAATCTATGGATAAAAGGCTATTTATGACCAAATGCTATACTAGTACGTGACATACCTATTTTGGTTCTACACTCTTTTTTGGGCTTTTTGTAGTACTTTATGCCTTAATTTGTAATAAACTAAAAAAAAGAAAACAATGAGTCCCAAGTGACGAATTTGGGGCTCACAGACCTCATCATTCATGGTTGCGTCTTCCTCTGGATCCCAAATACGATGTGTTGTTCCTCTATATTGCTTCATGTACTCGATACAAAATCCAAGAGTGTCGTCCATGTGATAGCCTTCAGCAATGCTTCCCTCGGGATGTGCGTATGTTCGGACATAATCCTTCAGTGTCTTCATGTACCTCTCAATAGGATACATCCAACGGCAGTGCACCGGTCCGCATGTAAATAGCTGTTGCACCAAATGCACGGGAAGATGCGACATGATGTTCAAAAATGTTGGAGGGAACTCCCTCTCTAACTCACATGTCGCCATGATGACATTGTGCATGAGTTCATCTTTATCTAAATGGCGAACCTCTTTCTCACATAATCTTTGGAATACTCGAGAAATTCGAATTATTGCGCTTCGTACATTTTCTGGGAGTATGCTTCATATTGCCATAGGAAGAATCTACAGTACACAAAATACAACATTTGTGAAGCTGTATTTAACAATCAATGGATGGCATGCATGCATGTACTGTTCTACGGTAGTGCATGAGTACAAATGATTAGCGTTGAAAATAATGGTCCAAGTTCTTCTAATTAAAATATCACATATAGACCTAGAAACTATTTAGCGTATGAGTGATTCACACTCAATACGTCTAAAACTTTGTAACTGAAAATAGTATCATCTGTATATATGGAGGAGGAAAAGCTACTCACATTTGAAAAATTATATATTAACGTGAAGTTCATTTCAACACAGAAAACACTCATGGATATCGTCTACAATTTAGGTTATGTACTTTACTTGTTGCATAAGGACATGGTAGTCATGTGTTTTCATGTACTGTAGTTTACCATCCATAAATCTCTTATGAATGGAGCCGATGTAGTTTGAAGGTGTGCGAATGTTGGTGATGATGTCTAGAAATTCCTTACGCTCATCAGGTTTCATTACATATGGCGGGTGTGGCATGTAGTATTCCTGACGCCCTTCTGTTCCTGCTTGCAACCAAATTTCTTCATGGATGTGTAAATCCTGAGCATCTTCACGACTGACTGCACTGTCTTGAAGACCCATAATGGTCTTAACAATGTTCTCACATAAATTCTTCTCGCAGTGCATTGGATCGAGAACATGTCGCTCCAACAAATGCTGTAAACAATGATGTTCAAGGTCTTTTATGCATCAAAACATTCTATAGTATGTAATCAACAGACATCATTTGCCACATGTACGTTTTATGTAACTTTATGTCATTGCATGCACATATAGCACTGTGTATATGGCCTTCAAACATACATGAACCTCAAGTGCAGAGACTAGACGACAAGTACGACTAGTATTTGTCAGCAATATATGTTTGTTTCCATGTGAATGACCTTGTCAAACGCATCCAGAAAAACCTTCTCTGAAACTGCTTGGTGTACATTGAAAACATGAGGACAACGTCGATTGACTATGCCTAATTTCCATAGCAGTTACACATCACTGCAAAAAAATGTGAAGGACATACATACCTGCTAGTAAGGAAGTTCGTATAGTCCACTCAACCGTTTCACGCCTGTACAATGTACCGGATCTGCCTTCGCATTTTCTTTTCCACCTAGATCGAGGTATGATTGGCGCCATGCAGCATACCTTATGATGTCCACAGCGGACATTATTGCTGGCGTACAACGTTGCTCAATTTCACCGTTGAATCTTTTGTTGTGTCGGTATGGATGATGTCGACTTAGATATCTTCTCATTCCACCGTATACAATCTTTGAACCACAAATGCGTCCATTCGCTAAAATGTCCCCTGTTTTTGCCATCCTTGACTCCGTTTCAGGTCCACAACAAGGACATCCCCTATAACCCTTACAACATAGGCCGGATATGAGTCCATAAGCCGGATAATCTGAGATGGTCCACATGAGTAAACCACGAACAGTAAATCCTCGAGAGCCTTTTGGTTGTGAAAAATCTACTACGGGGACACCTTCCCATAGTTGCAGCAACTCGTTCAGTAGAGGACGTATGTAGACGTCAATGTTCTTTGACGTTGGAGAGTGCTTCCCTGATATGAGAATGCACAATGATATGAAAAACTTCTTTGTGACAAACCATGGCTCAAAGTTATAAATCAATATGAGCACGGGCCATGTTGACCAATTCGTATTACTTAGTTTGAAAGGATTCACCCCATCCAACGCTAACGCAAGGCGCATGTTCCTTTTCTCCAATCCAAAGTTGTTGAAAATAGCATGTGAGTCAACATGCTTCCATGCTGGGCTGTCAACCACTGAGCGCATGATCCCGTCTTCACTAACATGTTTCGTGTAACCAGTCAGCATGCGTGCAATCTCTGCGGACCGCCACATTCGCTTCAATCTAGGAATGAGGGGAAAATGTCGTACAATCTTCACTGGAATCGCATCAGTGCCGTCCACCCAACGCGATTTAGAACATTTAGGACAGCACTCCAAATCTGCATACTCGTTGTCAAAAAGCACACATCCATCAGGGCAAGCATGGATGTTCTTATAGTTTAAGCCCAAGCTTCGAATGTTTTTCCGAGCTAAATAGTGAGTCCCTGGTAGTTTATTCTCAGCTGGCAACAAATCCTCAGATAAATACCGTAGTAGCTCATCCGTGAACCTATTGCTCACATGGAACACTGCACACATATTCATTATGATGATAGTCGCAGACACCACACTTGTTTTTGACCCCACATACAGTGGCGTCGTGGCTTGTTCATACAACTCTTCCAATCCATCCAATGTATCAGCACTGTTGTCTTCATTTTCTTCGACATCGACAACTCCAACAGCATCACGGTGTAAGGCATCGCTTCTATCCAATGCCTCAAGGACCTACCTTTGTACCTCATGTAACTCATCCAGTGAAGCGTCGGGACGATCCACAACGTCTTCTTCGAGCACGTCTGGTACATCCATATTTGCTATGTCGTCGTTCTCATTGAATGTTCCTTCGGCATGTGTATCAAACTGTACAAAATCATCGTCAAAAATGTCATCTTCTATCCATAGTCCTCGACGTGGATATCCGTTGGGAAGATCACCTTCAATCATTGACTTCATCAGAAAAGGATCTCGGCCCACTGCTGTATGGTGCTTTCGTATTATGTCTATACTTTTTCGGCACCCGCCATGACAGTCTCTACAAGGGCAGCGCTCAGGGGTAGCGGTATGCTCTTATGTTTTGCTCTGTTGCGACTCGTAACTCCGTTTCCAATATCAAATCACCCACTGGAATGTGACGTAGTGTACGTCCATCAGTAGAAATGTGGACAGTTGCGGGATGCTGTAAGGAATGTGTCGGCATGCTGTAAGGAATGTGTCGGCATGCTGAAACTCTTTCTCAGATGTACTTAATTATAGCAAACATAAAAGCTATACATGGTTGGGATCCTTTAGAAAATGCCGAAAGAGTGAAGTCCGTCAATGACATTTCCCTTGTAGTATGTGCACTGCATGCATCATTCACAAGAAAGGCATACGGGCCGTTAGAAATGTTTATAGACATTCGTTTTGTTTATAAATTCCATGTGTGTCATGCAAGAATGCATGTGCATGAGTGCATGCTAGAACTTAGGTAAGGAACTATATATGAATATATAGTGTGCAAGTGTGCAACCACATATATGTCAATTCTACCCAAAATGGTATAAACCAATAGTGGGTGTAACCTACTGGACACCACACTTTACCTTTTCATCCCGTCTCTGCTTGAAAGCTCAGGTAATGATTTATTATTAGTACTTCATTCCTCTTTAACTTGTACTTGATGTCATGTGAAGCCAAATAATTTTTACAGAACAAAACAATTAATTTTAGTTCTCTATTGTTCCCACTGAAGTATTCATGTCAAGTTCATTAGTTCTCCAGTTGCTTAAATGGGGTGCCATTTTTGCTTATGAAAAATATGCCAGAACTCCAAAATAACCACGAATATTCATTATCATATGATAATAAGGTTACAATGCTATGCCAAAATGTTCGTAGTTTTATGTTAGCTGCAAAATTCCAAACACAAAACATGTGCAAGTATTTGAAAAAAGGATACTCATGATTGTATTCTAATTTAATATGCCTACAATATTCCATTTGAGGACCCCATATGAAATATTATTGCAATGGGAAGTTCTTATTTCAATTTAATTAAACAAAGAGTACTGTAAATTCTTATAATTTTTTAAAGAAGTATTGTATTTTGTGTCTAACATGTAATCACTAGAAATCCGAAATTGTGAAATAAACATGAAATTTACGTTTGCAATAGGTCATTGAAAACGTCCACTATGCCATTGAAGATGCAATTTTGCCTATAATTTCTATAACAACTGCAGTGCTACACTATCAATGCATGCATGTATGAATAGAATCTGAACAATTTCTGAATTCATGGCTTCACAAGTGCATCAATGGACCATACACCTACTTGCAATGAGGTTGCGGAAAAGCTACCTTTTATTGCGGTTTTAGCAGTGTAGCGTTTTCATGTTCGTGCAAGCAACATCGTACTAGCACTTCCTGTATGTATTCTGAATATGTTAATAGCCATTTCTGAACGCCCAAGCTACGAACATCCATTCTGAAGGTGCACAAGTCTTTGCTGAAGCACCATCTGTAGAGCATGTTGCACGCATTGTACTCAGAATCCATCAACATATAGAATTCAGTAAGACATCGCTGCCATGAAAGATGTTATTCAATAATTCTGATAGTCTGTTCACCAATGGTTCTGGCAATACTCAATATAGCCACTGAAGGTCATCCACGCGTTCTTTCTTCAATTTTGTTAGAAACAATTCAAAATTTGTCTGCTGAAATACATACTAGAAATCGACCATAGTATTACAAGTGACATACAGTTACTGCGAACTTGTTGAAAAAAAGGAAAAGCAGTCACATTTGGAGGAAGTCCTCAGTGTCTTATACATATCTTTTAACAAAATCTACCTTTCTGAAATTTGGTGGCTTCGTAACTGACGTCGAAAATTCAGTCATGTACACTATATATAGAGTCTGCTACAACATATAACCTCATTATTGTATAGTACAGTTTCAACATCTATAGTTTCTATACATAGTGACCCTCCTCACAAAAGTGTCATACCGGCAGGGACAATTGAAGACTTTTAATATTCACAGTAACGTTTCAATCTATCATAGCTGACTCTACTTGTTCAGCCAACCATGAGTCGAATGCTTCCTCCAAACTCTCAAAGGGATAAACACCACGATAGAACCATGACATACAATATGTGTTGCTGTGGTATACATCATCTATGCTCTTCGGCATGAAGTTCATCGTGCCAACTAATCCTAAATCGTACCACTGCATATTCTCCTTGTGCCAGAAAACCATGCATTCTAGATATGCTACCCATTCAATTTCATGCTGTCCAAACGGCTGCAAATCATCTGCTTCGCCATAGTCATTGTCGGGCTCTACATCAAGGGAACCCACACATTCTCCCACAGATTCATCGTTGGACAAAGCAGAGAGTTGCAATTGTGCTTCCGAAGTAGACATTTCCCTGAACATACTCGACATATCCAGAATTCTAAGTTTGCATGCCCAATGTCTCACAAGGATAGAACTAATCAGACTGTGTTCTCAATCCAAGTCCTCCCTCTTCATATCCAATAATTACTATCACTATTACTTCTTCTTGTGAAAACGCAAGTAGCAGTACGGCTGAAGATGCTAAAACCTTGCTAAGTCTAGTTTCATTCGGCCTCAGGATGCTACACACTTGCAAAGATCATGATCAGGCTCAATACTTCAATTATATTACCTGCTGGACGTAATGCATTTGACTTTTCTGACGCTTCCTTCAGCATGAGCTTTTAGGCTTGCTCTGAACTTGGATTCTTGGTATTGCAACAGTTTAGTTGCGTTTCCCTGGACAGAAAGTGACAACATCATATCAGTCATCCATATATTCAGAGAAACTCATAATCAGGGAAGTTGGTGGTATAAAAACTATAGAATGCTGTAATTATACTTGCTTGAATTCATTATTGCCCTTCATAGAAAGGCTTCGTGGTATTCTAGTATGGCGTCACTTCTATTGCGAAGAAACTGTTTTTGTATTTCAAAGAATTCTACAATGTAGTATTCAGCTCCTTCCATGTTATGATGGCATGAAAGGGAGACTTCCTATACAGAATGAGATAGTACCATTCCTTCCATGTCCCTACCGCATGGATTCATGTGTTTGACCAAAAACTGTATTGCATGGAAGTGTTACGAAAAGAGATTGAACAATTGAAAACTCAACAATACAAAGGTGCGACGTCCATTAGCTACTATGTTCATGTGTTCCTGTGAATTCAGAAATGCAATGCATTTGATAGCTGCTTCAGGCGCCAATTACAGACTTGTTTTGTAGCAAATAACTTCTGGAGATAGAAGCGGCAATTAACCATGCATAGACAGGAGGTGGTGACACGGGTCAGAGCACGAGGTTTGTCATGTACCAGACCTTGTCCAATGCAGAGGCACTTGCACATGCTCATTCATGAGAAAGTGCAGGTGCATTGTGCAATGATGAAGAGAAAATCGACGTTTCAAAAAACGAAGCAAATGAAGTTGCATTGGTATAAATGTACATGACAGTCTTGTGCATTCTCTATCTGGACGTTTTCATGAACAACTGCGCGTTCTGAAAAACACGATTGCGTTTGAAAAAACGTGACAACAAACATGGAATGGGAAAACATACGCACCAGTAAGCATTGGCCGTACTCTCATAGAAGAAGTCTTATGTGTCTTCCACCTGCACAGGAACAAGTTGTGAAAGTCTGCACAAGGAAGGACTTCCTCTACTTCAGCAGAAGTCGTTATTCTTGGAGTGCTGTCCAACTGCTATAGTTTATAAAGTACGAAATGGATGAGCACAATGAATTTCTGAGGGAGAAACGGATTTCTAGAGGGAGGCCAAGTTTACCTAATTGTGCCCCCACAGATGTTGGTGTCACTGATTGTGCCTTGCGCGTCTTCACGAATTTCTTGAATAAAGTCCGCCGCAATTCTGTAGAGTGTTCGCAGAATCGCAATAACCCTACTTGCACAGGCATGGATGGATTGAGACGTAGCACACGACTGAAGACAACCAGCATCGACAATTGCATTGCATGCACGGTTGCGGTGGTTCCCACAAACAACAACTCAGCCGCCAAAGAGGTAAACCCCTAACTTCTTCAATTTCAGTTTTTACGGAAATAAAAAACAACGAAATTTCCAGCGAGAAGGTACGTACCTCACTGTACACGCCAACATTATAGCAATCCATTGCCGGCCGCCTCCCCCCGCCGCCTGTACTCCTTTGCTAAGTTTTTTGCAAACGACGACAGGGTTGTCCTCCTTGTCGCAGCGGGCCTTCGTCTGCGGTGATAAGGTGCACCTACAAGTGGCTTTAGGCTCCCTCTGAAGTAGGTCTCATGACCTATACGTGTGTTGCCGTGGCTTCTGTTTTCTGTGACACAATGTGCTCTTTAAAGGGAGTCCGCGTGCCCATTGTCATTGTACATGTCTTCGCTTGCTCATTGTGTGCACGCATTTGTGGCCTTGCACATTTGTTGAAGCCATCATTGTTGCATCTGTTAAGTTGTGAGTTGAATTGGAATTACAATTGTGCTGTTGCGAAGGTTAGTGTCACTTTCCATTAACTTTAATGTCACTTTGAAGTAGTGGACGTATTGTAGACATGATGTTGTCTCCTTTGTACTCCATCGCCTTCTTTTTGAGTACAACAGTTCAAGTCTGTGCTGCACTTGTTATTAGCAATTGGGGCCTATCATTGCTACATTTTTTTTAAACATTGCTTGGTCGTATACTGAAGACAGCGGCATCAGTTGACGTCCATGGAAGGTAGTCTGCGTCCGTATCTGTGAACTCTGTGTGCTCCACGTGCTTGTGCACATGCATGTTCTTCAATGTCTAAGCTTCTGTACTTGTATGCAACAATTATTTATCAGTGCTTCTTCATGCATGTTGTCATTAATGTGTGTTGCAATCCTCATTCCATGTGCAGTTGTCGGGGGAGGTTTTTGTTGCCTGGCCGACTGCACGTAGAAGGATGGTGGGAGGTCGTGGGAAAATGCTGAAACGCAAGCCTTCACCAACACGTCCCAATCGTAGCAGTGATTTTGCAATGCCGAAGACGCCGGAGTTCCGTATGCGAGGCGCCGACGAGCGGCGGTCGAAGATGAAGGAAGACCAACATCCAGTGAAAGGCAAGGGAATAGAAATTTCACCCGCTCGACCCCAAAAAAAACGTAAGGCACTTCCCGTGGAAGTGGAGACTTCATCTGAGGAGGACCGTGACGTTGTTGGCATGGAACAGTCAGACAAGGAGGACGAAGTGGACAGGTGTGTTGCATTATGCACGTCTTCTTTAGTATTGAATGTGTGTCATCAGTAGTATTTTTGAACTTTGTGACAGAATGCCTCCGATCAGACACGTTCTGTACAGTCCATGTTCTAAGAAACGTAACCACAGACACTTATCTGTGGTCTTGTCTTTTGTCAAGAACTGATGTGCACGTTTTCCGTTAGTGCATTTGAGCAACAGAAACGTGTGCTTTCTGCGCATGTTTTCTAGAACGTGCCCATGTTTTCGTGGACGTCACCACGTTTTGATAGACATCAGAGGCCCACATGTTAGGGTTTTCTGTATCGTTGTCTAAGATGCATTTCTTCGGAATCCTTCATCCATTTTGTTTCTGTGCGTACTCATTGACAGAGACGCTGCAGCAAATGGAAAAGTAGCAATTGTGACAACAAGAATTGCAATGAACATGATGGCAACCAGACGTGTCTAATTTCATAACTTTGTTTGTCTACATGTGTGCTTGGATACAAGACTTCACTTTCAGTGGTCAGAACTAGGTACTGTCACGTGGAAGGCTTCCAATGTCTCTGTCTTTGTCGTTGTGAAAGCATAACATTGCCAGCGAAATTGGGGCGTCTATGTACATTGTACAACAGTCTATAACTGACATGCTAGGTTTCTAATTCTTGATGTACTAAACTGGGAACCCGTTCTTTAAAGTAGCGATGCGACTGCGACGCCAGTGGAGGATGAAGACAACAGCGACGAAAGTGACGACGATGACTGCAGCCTCCAACCAATTCAAAAAGGAAAGTCCACGGAAGAGGAGAAGAAGCCAATCAAATTAGATGTCATTGGCTTTCCCAATGGACGAATGATGCCTGTATTGGCAGAGGACGTCAAGCGGTATGCAAAGGACTTAGATCCAACATGCAGTTGGGAAGCGCAACCATCCCAACAGAAGAGGCGTTTCTTCAAGCGCTTATACAATGGTATCGCTTTCCTGACTAGTTTCATTGGAGATTGAATGCATTGTATTAGACATTCAAATGGTATTTCATTGATTGAGTCTTTGTGTTTTCAGATTGGGAGATGAAGGGGGGGAGCTCCAAAATAAGTGACAAGTGGATTTCCCCCATCGTGACAAAGATTTTGATCAATACTCGATGGAGATTGAATGCCATGATCGATGCTGGAAAAGCTAAACCGGCGGAGGTCAACGCCGAGCAGTGGGACACGCTTGTGAGAAATAGGCAATCCCCGGCTTCACGGAAAATGTCGGAACATATGCGTGCCATTTCAGTTGGCAAAGGCTCGAAGTTGGCGCTACTAAGGGTAATTGAGAGTGATGCGATCAGTAGTTTGGTAAGTTTGATGGCGTCTGTCATTTCAGTTGTAGTAGTTGTTCTGTTACAGTCAAGTTCGCTGCATTGTATGATGTCGAAAATTTTGTATGACGAATTGATGATGTACAACTATAGCTCACAAAAAGGATTGCTTGCATATGTTCAGCCTTCACTGTACTTGTCAATGGCATGCGCAAAATTCCAATTCCAACAGATGAAGAGTAGGACTTTATGCTTGTAGAATGTATCATACCAAGAACGCATATATGTTGTTGAACGAGTGCATGACTGATATAGTGCTGGTCTCTATCATTTCGTCAGAGCATTCAGTTCGGTCGGAAACCAAAACCGGAGGAAGTCAGTGCCGAGGTGGCAAAAGAATACAGTCGACAAGAAGAAGCTAAGTGGACATCGCTTTTGGATCGTGGAAAGGACATTCAGGAAATGAGCACACGAGTTTCTGACATAGAGGGTGCTCTCTGCAGACTTCAACAGAAGATGGATTCATCGCACTGCCGTCTGGAGGACATGCTACGCGAAATTATGGCCAGCCGTAATGCGAACTTGCAGATTGGTCAGCAGAATGTGGATACATCACCAGTACAGGCAACCTTGACAGAATTGGGACCGTCGTGTTCTGGACCTCGAAGTCCCATTGCAGGCTCGGTGGACGCTTTGTATTTGCCCGAGTCAGCGTCCGACGAAGACAATGGAAAGGCAGACCTGTTTGTGCATACTGATGCACAAGTGTCAAAAGAAGTAGAAGGCAACGACCAAGAGGATGTCATCAGACTTTTCTTGGATGAGGTTCCTATTGCTAACAACATAGACGAACACAGCACACCTGTAAACAGTGTTTTGCCTGTCAATGTAGTAGACGACATACCGAACGATGACAATGACTGCATGCTCACACAAGTGACAGCATCCAAAGATGGGTTGGCCGATGTTTCTACCGCCAAAGATGGAGAACGTATACAGCAGGTACTCCATTTCAATATCCCACGTACTGCAATGTCCGCAAAATTTGTAAGGCAATTATGATAGTGCTTTGTCATAAGCTCAATTGTATAGAAAAAAAATGTGGAGGCATGTTACAGTTGTTACTGTTCCATTTTTTGTAAATGGAAATTCTGCATCTCTGTCGATGGGGCCGTGGAGGCGGGAACTGCATACTTGTTCCCATTGAAGCATTCATTGCAGTACGTGAGCATGAATTTCCGGTCTCTTATTAATGCCGAAACAGTTACCCACACTTCATGTTAGTCCTCTTTGGAAAGCCGTAGTGAAGAAATCTTGTAATTATGGTTCAATTGTGCATATAACATAGGAGTGCAGATGTAGCCATACAAGTTTTGTTTTCCTTACACTTGCAGTAATGATCCACCCTCTTCCATTCCATGGCATTTGTGATGCAGCCTGACAATGACTCCACTGGAAATGCCATGAAACGTCCTCCACGTCTGACGAAGACGACGCAAAACAATGTTGGCTCCAAGAAAACAGTTGCATCCAAGTCTAGCAAAGCAAGTACTGAAAAATATCTCCCGTAACAAAGGCAGCCGTACCCGTTGCTAAGGTACCATACTCGAAACTTCTTGTAGCTGTTGCATGCAATGAAATGTATACAGAATCCAACATGACGACTACTACAGTGATTGCCGCTTTCTTGTTATTGCATAGGCCTAACGACAAGAAGCTAATTACGATAACAGCAATGTACCATTGTTGGCCAGTGGGCATGACGACCCGACAAGTGTGTTTTGGAATTGCAGGTGACAAATGCGAAACGTGTAGAGGCAGTTCGAAAAAAGTGAGTGACTATGAGCAGTACTCGTGGGTGAGTTCATGTCACTCCACCTTCTTTGCAATCAATTGTGCAACTGTTTTTGTGGAGCAATGACCAAGTGCCATTGCATGAGGATGGCTAGGCACTATTGTAATAATGACAATGCAGAATTGAAACGGCTGGAGTGACGACTTTTGAAATTCCATTTCAACAAAGACCATGTACATAGGTTGGCTGTCTAAATCATTTTGTACAATGAAGGATAAAGGTAAGTGTTTCATTCATAGTCTCATGCTATGTTGTGGTGGAATTTTGTAGGTACGTGTTCAATCCTTCAGAAATGTGGGTGATAACACTTGGCTTAGAAATTTCGGCATCGCCAGGCAACTCCACTGGAGAGGGTGTCGAAGGCAAGTAGGACCGGCCGCTGGCAGACCTTTTTTTTTTGTTGTACATAGTACCTCTGTGAAGTGCGGATGTGAACTTGTATGTAACTGTGCTGAACTAGTGCTTCGGTTTAGAATGGTTCTTATTAGCTTCTGTGCAAAGTACAAATGAAAACAACATTCCGTAAAGGACTATCGGTAATATAGGTCTCGAAGGAGGCAAGTGACATTGCTCTGAAGTGCTTGCAACGCGTGAAATGGGTGTGTGTCAGCATACCCTTGTCACAGACAACGTCGCATGACTTCATATGTATGCATGTTACACTTAATTTTGGAAACAATAATTCCATTACATTTTGTTTGTGAAGAGCAAGACCTGGACGTCACTATTTTAGTCATTGTTTTGGGTTTTAATGTAGATGGAAGGGGCTTTTCTGTGTATGTTTTCCATTTTCTGAAGATTCAACCCATAGCATGCCAATTTCAAATGCAGGTGCGTTGCAAATACCATGCATAATCCCGTCATGCTCATTTCCAATTTTCCATTATCTAAACTTCACTTACTTGGTATTGAGCCAGACAACTATTATGGCCTTTTAGCTGTAACATGGGATGCAGTGCTCTGCAATTTTGATTCGTTATTTCATGTACAAGCAAGCAGTTCATACAGAAAAGCACTGATGAGAGCACAAGAAAGCAACGACTATGACAGTTTACGTTTTCACGCGCATGCTTCATGTGTGCATTCGGTGAGTATGGAATTTTCAAATGCACCAACAGAGAAGACAAACCAGAAAACGGAAATACAGATATGTTTTAATACACATTGTAATGTGGATCAATTTCTAAGTTTCTTGTTCTCTGTCTGCAATTTTTCCATTCATAGAGAACTAAGAAGGGTGTAGCAGTTGAAAGTAATGTATAAGAGCCAGCATTTGATAGAATTTAGCAATAGTCCTATACAAATGTGCATGACGTATATGGAGTTTCATATGTCATGTCAATCATGCCTAGTGCAATTAATGAACATTACTTGTGGGACTTGCATATTTTCATTGTTTGTGGAGGCATCCAAGTGTTCGAACTTGATATGAAGGAATAGAGAGTGCACTATTGAGGTGCAACCTTCATCATGGACTGCAGGACGGATTCTTAGTGCAAGCAAAATTGCCGTGTTGAGAAGCTGTTGCAGAAGTGTACGTATCTGAAGTCGTCAACCTTAAGTTTGTCATTGTGGAGTACGTAGTCTGTAGTTTCAGTAATTCATTGATGCGGACTTCTAAGATGTTGTATGGGCATGTGATTTTGATACTTATAATTTATTGGACATGTTAGTGCAAAACTGTGTGACAACACAGACTTCCAAGTAATATTTTTGTGGCTTCATTCCATTTTCGACGACAAGTTTGGTCACGTTGTTTTAGGACAACTTTTCTTCAAAACTATATATATAAATTTGGTGGCATTTAGAAAAGTTATAGAAGTTGTAATATACATTTTGATGAGTGACTTCACAAATCATAGCATGTGCTTAGAGGCGCATACTAATTTTTTCATTTCGGTTGTTGTCCTTAGTAATTCAAACAATATGCAATGATATGTGTAGACATTCATGCTATGCATGACTATGAGAAGGCCATGTTCCTACAAATAGGCATGCCTGTACACCTCTGAAGTTCCATACTACTATGTCCACCGAGTGCAATTCTATAGTTTTTTTCAGACATTATGCGTAATGATTGCGTCTGTTTTGTTGTAGGAGTGCAACAATACTACAGTTGCTGTGCTAATGTCGTTTGCCGTTTAATTCTTTACGATATAGGTAGTATTTGGCATTCATAGCAAGTCTTCCAGTCATGTCGGGGCAACATAGTCTGCTGCTGGGTAATACATTATGTCACGCATTGTACGTTATGCACACTGACATGGTGAAATTATTTTATGGAAACATGCAGTTGGAGTATGTATTCAGAAGATGATGGAGTATACTCAGTGGAGAGTGCTTCGAATGGCAATATCCCAGTCAATTGTGAGGTATGAATTGGTTGTCACTACCATTCTGAACCTCTACACATTTTAGGTGCACATTTCTAGGGAATTATATCTTTCTGTAGAGAATCTATGAATTTAGTATGTTTCGAAGTTCTTGCAATGGTCTTTATACTTATAGCAACAATCAACAACTTTCTTTTCAATTCTAACCAAGCCTGACTATACAAGGTACGTGCATAATGAGAAGTTTAGCTTCTAATCCTAATGTATTAGTATTTTTGATAGTGTACTATGAAAATAAACATCTAATATCGTTTGGTATTACAGTAGTTGCTCATATTTTTGTACTAAACTTGTTAACCTTCACAGTAGTATGTGTAGAAGCCGGAAGCCGCTAGTACTTGTGCTGAAGGCGAACTACAGTTATATACACATCAGGTACAGAGGTCTACATACTGCAAGTGTTATGAGAAGTCACCGTCGTCTGCATGATTAGTTCAATACTCTCGTAGAATAAGTACCACAATTCACTGGAGGATTTGGAAAGTCTACGGGAGGATTGACATTCAGGTAGTCATTGCATGCATATTTGAGGCACAATGTTCTAGATTACCATATCATCCTTTCACAAATACAGTGGAATGCAAGTGATCTTCTGCTTTTTTAAAGATCTTGAAGATTGTTCGTATTCAGACGATTGTAATCGATACAATAAGCATGGTCATGTGATTGGAATTGTTCACTGTGTCTGCTGTGGGCGGATAGGAAATGTTATATATGATTCCCGTACATGTTCCTTCTACATGAACAGAAATGAATAGAATATCCAGTTGGGACAAGAAACATGAATTAGCGAACATGCCGATCTACACTTCTATATGTGAACGCACTTCATATGAAAGAGAAGTTGAAGTTGGAAGTGCAAATAGCTACATATGTCATGTACAGAAACCATGACGAGTGCTACAGTCGTTTTCAGTTGTTCCGGCTCCACATGCCCAAATCATCGTAAATGCAAATGGCCTCTTTGTTTCTAATGTTCTGTAACAGGGAGTTTATGAACAGGTTCATTCATTTAGACCTACAAATCCGTGACGGAGAAATACACAACTCCTCTTGTCAATACCACATTCCAGAAGGTGAGTTACTGTAACTCATGTCCTCTACTCTGAAAGTTGAATATCAAGTACATGATGCTAGTGAATGCAAGCACCGTGGTTGCTCCATTGGATGACCTGCACTTTGCATGGCCTTATTCCACCTTGTTTCTTTGTTTACTCCAGTTATTGTGACGCTTACTCAAAGTTGCATGTCCAAAAATTAAATATGCAGTGACCACAAGAATGTAATTATTTTTTAAAAAGTACTGCAGCCTAAAATAAATCTACTACATACTGGACTTTGTTTTCAAAGGTACTGAGGAACCTATCACTTATAGCGTGAGGTTTCGTAACTATTCATATGTTGAACTTAACAGATGTGAGTCTGTGAACTTAGCCACTACTTTGGTTTTCCATGTATTGTGCAGTATTTCTGAAGATCTTGACACTATATGTGGTTCTACACATTTCAATGAAACCTTGAAAATCATGATGAAGGCCGTCATGTTTTCCATTGGACTGATTAAAATGTATTGATTGCTTTTCATCGAAATTAAAATTCCCTCTAACGTACAGAGTGTATAGCACTGCTTGCCAATATTGGGTGCCTTGACAGCACATGTTCGTCGACGAATGTTTGCAAATACAATTGGAAGCTTATGGATTGACCGCAATTGTCATTCTTGTTACCGAAACACTTGTCAAACCAAAAGACATGAAAATAAAGAAGACTTGCTTGTCAGTAATACAGACGGCCATGCTTAAAATGAATGATCTCTGATTGTCGCGTGTGTCTTTATCATCAGAAATGGCAACATCATTCAGCATTTTGGGGAGTCGCTACCATTTCAAGGCTTCATGTGCCACGTATAAGGTACATACAGTGCTGGGTGTTGTTGAAGTTGAATAGGTTTGAGTTCCGAGAAGGCTACATTGCATGTGGTTCACAATGAGCGCATGTGGTAAGGTGTTTTCATGATTTCTTGCCCATTTATGGTTACTTACGGAAGAGGTTGTAGGATTTCGGAATTGCTGAAGCTTACAGAATGTGTATCAAGTAGAATGAACATTCTAGTACAGGGGATTCATTGTAGTATATGAAAGAGCACAGTTCTCTACAGTACCTTGTTCTATACTAGTCTTGTCATTATTAATGACACAATGTGTAAGATGTAAGACAATTAGAACACATACGAAACCATTTGGAGTCCTTCAATTCACTATAGGACCCGCGTTTCTTTTATCTACTATGACGACTCATATGCCCAAAATGTCAATTCTTCTAACTAGCAACAACAAACGGTGACCTCTTTTACAGATATAGGATTCAATGCTAGAAATTCTTGTTTACTATCGTAAGCCTTTTTCTCCATGGTCAGTAGTCAAGTCCAATTCCAACTGGACCCTCATGAAGTAGCAAATCGTCCAAATGCACATGCTACTTTCTTCGGGTATGTTAGCCTATTCAGTATACTTGCTGTATGAAATGCTTGGGATTGAAGATGAAGCAAAAAAATTCTCAGTGCTTACATGTACACTTCACCATTTTCCCCGGGGAGGACACTCCCTATGTTTTAGCAAACTACGTGCGGCGGAAAAAGTAAAACAAGTAATACACCTTAAAATTTAATTTCTTTTTCAAAAAAAAAATTATGGATAGATTTTACTACTTTATAAGTTTATGTTTTGAATTATTGGTATTTTTTTGTGCTAATAGTAATTAGTTATAAATTTTTGAAGAAAAAAGATACACTGTAAAGCTGAAAATAACTTTCACACCTCTATATTATATAAGAAAAAAAATTTGAAAAATGAAAAAAAAATTATATAGAATAGCTTTCTATTGAAAGTTTATTTTGGTTGAATATTGATGCAATAGTCATCTTCATGTGAGCTCTATAAATATTTTAGTTGGAGAACATGCCATTTTAGTTCATTTTTCAACCCTTTCTAGACAATATATCTTATGTTATTTGGAATTGAATTTTTTGTCAATAGAAACCTTTAGTCATTGTTAAACAAAGCTCAAAATTTTAGAATGAAATTATAGTTTATTCAAGGTGAATTACATGAATTACTTTTTCCACCGCCGCACGTAGGTACCCCAAATGTAGTGAGAGTGTCCTCCCCTAGCCATTTTCATTGAAGTTTGCCTGTTGCTAGAGTGATTTGCGAAAGTTGTATACGTACAATTGCTATCATTCGTAAACTCAAAATCCGCAAAGATGTGTAGCTGTACGAAAATATGTCTCAGGAACACACATTCGTAGCTTACATCCTTTCTACTTTCTTAGATTGAATTAGAAAAGCGATGTGAACATGTTATTTTGGTTGTCGATATAGCTACAAGAAATTGCTGAGAAGAAAGGTAAACGCATGTTCAAGCTACCACACAAGAATGACAGTGGATTTGCTAACCTCATAATACTTGGTACAGTGCAGTGAAGTGATGATGGTCAAGAAGATGTACTACTACAAGAAGGGATTACAGTGTTCTTGGCCAAATACATTTCTGTTCGCAGGAAACGGTAGTGAACCACTGAACCTGTGAAGGGTATTTTCCGAAAAGCAGTGAAAGGACGGTAGCCGGTATATAGTGCAAGGACATCAGTACTCATGTGCATCGGCATTCTATGTTGTAGACTTCAAGGTACTGTCATTTACAATGTAATACCTGGTAATCATCTATAAATGAACTGTAATGGACGTCAATTTCTATTGACAAGTGTAGATAACAGTTTGTGTGCATAGTGTTGTTCTTCAAGTTCATCATTCATGACTTTGATACATGTACCCTTTACCAGATATCCAATTTCTGGAGCTCGTTTTTATTGAGTTCAACCTCGCATGACTCCAGAAGGTCATTTCGCAGGTACTCCTCAGTACCTAACTTTGCATGTTCGAAACTGTGTACATAGTCCATTTGTTCTATCCATGCGTTACTTTTTTGTTATGTCACTGTGATTGTTAAAATGATCCGGCTTCTAAGTAACATGCGATAGAAGAAAAGATATGACATTCATAGAGGAACCTTTCATAGTGTAAAATGAACATCATCGTTATGATGAAAGGATTTACTAGCATGTAGAGAAAGCAAGTGAAAAGTGTTCATATCAATGAATTGCATGATTCGGTTGACAACTTCTGGGAATTTTAGTGCTCCGTTATAAAGCATTTGTTGGTCAATGTGTCAAGAAACAATGTATTATGTGCGTGGCAGAAGCTGGTGTACATGAAAGCGATCATACGCTCTGATGTCTACACGTATGTGTTACAATGTGGACCACAATTTGTACAACTCATTTTCTGGATACAATCACATGTCAGTATAGTGACCTTGTAATGACCAGTATTTCTATGTTGTTGCCATCCACAGAGCTTTCAATACCGAAGGCTTTCTGATAAGCGGTCCCTGACCTGCCAAGTATAGATAAAATTCAGCTTCCAAAGCAAGAAGCAAAAAAATGCATTGACGCACTTCCTGCAGTATCACGGACCCACTTCTCTGCTTGAACAAGTTGACGACGAGTCTCCGTTAATCAGGTAAGAACTTTTACTACAACTTCTGAGACCCTTTTAATTTGTAGCAGTGGACACACATTAAACGCCTACAGAAAGAAACGTATTCATCACCTCTCATGAGCACAGGAAAGGGTTGTCAGTCTTCGCTACATTGAAATTTACATCATATTGTATTGCTTCCAATTTAAATCTCATAAATCTTTAGGAATCATCAAATGTACGTGGGACAAACTAATTAATTTGGAACTTAGTGTATAATGTTTGTGATTGACTTTGTGAATGCGAGCTTATAGCCAAGTCCGAAAGGAACATCTTTGAATCTGAAGCGCACATACGAATTAAAGATTCTCATCAAGTAATCAACAATGAAGTTGTACGGAGGAGGTTTCTATCAACCAAGATGGCACACCTTCTTCAGTGCCAGGTACCAGCCATTTTTACTGATGGGTCACTACAGCATCTACATTTCATAGATTGGTTGCCTAGTTTACAGCTTGTCCATGTTTTGGTCCTCTTGCTTTCAAGAGAAGATTTCCTCACTCATTCAGTCATTACTCTGAGGGGTCCACACGGAGTTGCATGTGCCTGCACATACTCTTTGCTCGGACAAGAAGCAGGGGCCATCATATCTTGCTACATTGTAGTTGCCAGAACGACATCTAGTTCAGCGTCATTTCTGCATATGAAAAGTGCATGTTCGTAGAATGAGGTGAATTCTGTAGGTATGTGGATTCAGCAATACCTCGGACACTGAAATCTTACACTTTTTTCATGTCAGATTCCTGTCCAAGAACAGAAAATAAGAGCATCGTTGTTTTTGGCAGATAGCACTGTATAATGGGAGCTATGGTTTTTCCATAGCATTACAGTAATGGGAATCCAAAATGGACAAGGATGGGGCCATGCCACGTATACATCATGGCATCTTATTGAGAATGGACTTCATGTTGTACCTTGACTACAAAGGTATAATCTGTAATGCACCTCATATTTATGGAAGATCTATTTTTGAAAGCATCACTTGATGAGTTATATTTCATGTATGTATGTAGAATGGGCAGGAATCAACTACGGAATGTCTTAGAAAATGCATATTAGTAACTAATGATTGAAAGGGCATGTTCAAAGCATGACGCCTGTGTTTCGATACCTACATTATAGGGCAATCAGGTGTGTTTCTATCCACATAGTCATTGTGGACATCCCTATGAATGTACAACGTTCGTTGTCTTCAAAGACAACAACAAGAACACTAGCTGTATTTAGAAAAAGAGGACTCCATATAGGAAGACATGTAGGAACATACCTTTCATGTGAAAAACAAAAGGACACGGTAGACAATGAATGTTGGGAATTGACATTCTTTTTGATAGATGCACACAACATTGTACATGTTTGTTGATTGAATAGTGTTGTCAAGAATGGTGTCATGTATGACATTGCATGGCATTGGTGGCCCGTCCAATGAAGCAACACTACATAATATACTTGCATATGAAACAATTAACACGATATTCGTTATTTTGGGAGTTTTCCTATCTCCCAATTTACGTCGGTTTGCGCTGATCTGAATCACAGATTGGGAAACTGGAATTTTCAAATGGCCATAACTTACTCAAATTTTGTCCAAACTGGGAATATGAGGTGTTTTTTGACATCTATGGAATCTGTAGATGTCAAAAAACACCTCATATGCCCAGTTTGGACAAAATTTGAGTAATTTATGATCATTCGAAAATTCCAGTTTCCCAATCTATGGTGCAGATCAGCTCGAACCGAGCTGAACTGCATACTCCCAAAATCATGGAATTCTCCCAAAATAACGAATATTGTGTTAATTGGCACTGTTGCAAAGAATGCGGACTTTCAGGATGGGGGGATGTGTCGTGTCGTGCGTTGCACTACGAACAACAAATGGGACAACCTTGTCATTCATATGCTGCATGAGATGCACAACTAAAACATGGCAACTACGTTTGACAAGAAAGCGGACATTGGCAAGAATACGTACTACAGAACTTCCATGTCTAAGGTGACATTGCTCGTTCATGGCTTCATGTGTCATCAGGTGTTCTTTAGCCTACAGGAAACTCAAATGCCCACATGAACAGTGCCACGTCAACGTTTTCTGCAACACAATCAGATTTCCACACACGTTTTGTAAAACATGATAACGTCATACAGGACGTTCTGTTAAACATTTACGACAAGCGACATCATTTTTGAACTTCCTCTGCAAGAGCTGCCACGTATTATACTGCAATATCCATATTCAGAAATTACCTATCCATGTCAGAGTTTCGGTCAGCCATGTCATACGCCACGTCATCACGTTTTTTCCCTGAAAAAAATTTTGTGTTATTGCCCGGCCAAAATTTGCTGACATGGAAGCCTAGGGGCATCCACGTGGCGCATTTCTACACACTCAAAAGAGGAGGTGTTACCACTTGTTTCCATGAAACATGTTGACATCACAGCATGTTTTACCAAATTTTAGACGTCTGAAAAAATGCACACCACAACGGATTTTAGGTGACACTAGAGTTGACACATTTTTCCACCATGAAAACACATGTTCTAGTCTTTCCAAACATCCCCTAAAACGCGGGTTTCTTCTAGTGTAAGGGTCGCCTTGCTGGTGCATTTTCTCCGTCTCGGTAGCTGACTCTCTCGCTCGGATGTCTCCTGCTGCTTGCCCTGAATCTTCTGTTTGGTTGGCTTTCTTCTTTGATCTTGGGCAGTCTTTCATTGAATGGTCCGTGGCATGGCAAAGTCTGCACCTAATGGGCAGGTTACAGTAATCCACCTCAATGAAAACTCTCTCACTCGTGCTTTCGTTCACCACAGTCAGTTGTGTGGCCCATCCTTGGTCCGACCGCATTGCTACACAAAAGCGTTGTTCCAGTGAGGTGGAGTTGCGTCTGTCACTACCAATCAGGACTCCCAGGCCACTAGCAATCTCTTTAGCCACACTAAGAAATTCCCCTGGGATTCCTCTTAGAGTAACCCACGTGGAGACTTTCAGTCTAGATGGACTGCCTGCATTGAAACTTGATGCCCACATTTGTATAATACAAGTGCCCCATTTTGAATGATGCGGGGTAAGCATTAAGAGTTTCTGGGTGGCCACAGTCTGCCTTGTGAGAACTTGAAAAAATCCCCTTTCCAAATCTCGCCCTAATCCTACCCATTCTCCAATTTGCGATTGTAGGGCAGACGCCCATTTAGCAAGTTCGCTGTTGGATGGCTTACCTCCTACAAAGTACGCCACCCCAGCGTGTTTTTGCAGGCGCTCTGTTTCCCTTTTCACCAGGACTTGGTCGACTTGCACCTCGATCGTTGTGTTGCATAGAAGAAGTCCTGCGTAGCTCCGCGCATAACCTTCTGGAAGCAGCTCGCCAGGTGTCGGTTTTATGGGGTGCAGCTTCGCATTCCTCCCCATGCTTGTGGTTGCAGCCACTAGCTCTGGTTCCACCTCATCCTGGGCTCTTGGATCCTGCACCAATCCTGAGGAGCTGGGCGAGGCTGGCGCGTGCTCCAGTCTTGCCCTTAGTGTGCTTGCGTACGACTTTTGCGCCATCGTATCTACCCACCTTAGTCGCTTGAATCTCAAAACCCTAAAAAAGCCTTTTGACAACTTTCCCCAACCCTAATTTGGGGATACTACCCCACCCAGACTCGATCCTTGCGACTCTCACATCGTACGGGGAAAAGAAACGCTACTTGATGTAATCGTCCAAGGCTGGATTGAGTACTTTGTGCGTGGGTGCTACGGATCCTTGGATCGCTCATGGGGTGCACACCTCGCGAGCATCGTAGCGGCCACCAGGAATTCAACCGACACCAATTGTTTCTATTCCATAATTCCAGTGACTCCCTTATGAAATACTTTGGTGTTCCCAACGGACGTATAATATACGCCCGTGAAGTACGACTGGCAGTCATATTTTGCAATCATATTTCTCCCCAAGGTATTGACCTCCAAGAATATGATTGCGAATAGTTGCCAGTCATCCTCAGTCATATTTTGCAGTCATAAAACACTGCTGTTGTTGTAGTGCTAGGTCCGCCAGTAGTGCATTGAGATTTACCAGTTGTCTTTGCGGTAGCACATGTTGGACTTCTCCCGCAACCTCGGCCATCGGTTCTTGTACTCTCTCCATTGTCTGTGAATCTTGTAGTGAAGGCATGATATGTTAAACAGAAAAGTCCAAATTTTAAAGACCAATTGATACCACCATAGATATAGAAATTGAATGATGGAACTCTACAACCGGAATACGTATGCGAAGAAAAAGGCTCTCAAGGTGCCTCTTGTTGTTGAGACGTCTTCTTCACCCCCCAGAGATTGGAGGCAAATCCGGATCCTCCCGTGGGACTGACTAGTAGAACCCTCTCCATTGTGAAAAAAATAATGCGGAATGAAACAAGTGACCCGACCTTACCTAACTTGCCGAAGGCATCTCGTTGTCGAGACGAGATCCCTTGCGCCCGAGGTTTGCACTCACCTAATGGAGTCAGCCCCAGACAAGAGTGATGACAGTCGAAGCCTGAGCACCCAACAAAATCTAATCGCCAACTCGAGGTGAGGTCGGCAAGGCGTTCCCCAGCTCTCGAGGAACCTTCGTGAAGAAAACCATTATAAGGAACTGGTTTGAGCTCTATGGACAGCAGTTTATCTAACTCCAATGATCGAAATGGAAAGGGTAGTATGTTCATATCTTGCTAGGGATGATTTCGTGTGAGACGCATTGAGACAATCACCGTGCCTTGACAGGGTGAGAAGGCAAGGACACAGACTAAGCCTTGGACGGATACAAGAATGTCGTAGACGAAAATGATGAAGGGAGTAAGACCCCAAATCACAATACCTACTTGGGCTCCCCCTCCGTTGCTTGAAACTAAGAAGCCCTCTCCCGTCGTTGTCGGGCAATAGAAAAATGGTAGGGGAATCGTATCCCCATTGTTACCCTAACTAAGCAAAAATAAGGCGCACTAAAATGTTTTTCAATCGACACGCACTCAAACGAGACCCGCCTTTCATCTAACTACCCGTCTAAGTCATTGAAGTGGGGATAACTTCTACATACAATTCATATCCGTGATCTATCGAATGATACCATCTGAGTCTTGGAATTTTGGAGGAACTGACTTCTATGATTGTTGTTGCCAACTTTTGACTTACAGTTGCCCTCTCTCGTCAAGTGAAGTCCCTGCCGCTTCTAGTCTCTATTGTATCTGACCGTGGCTGGATCCAAAGGAGCATAGGGAATGAAAATGCGGGAGATAGTTTTCTGTATCGATGAGGGACGTGGATTTTGCGGCAAGGGGAATTGTTGCAAAGTCTGGAGTGACGACCCGACAGGTAGGGCGGTGATGGCGGAGGGAGTAATGGTGTGTCGCAGTGACTTTTTTAGTTGAGAGTAGGCATTAGGGATGATGAATGTATAGGGGATAAAATTATCATACATGGTAGAGAAAGTTCGGCATTCTACTCTACTTAGGGATTGAGAACGCAAAGGGGATAGTGGTGATGATTGATGATATCAATGGTTTCAATTGTAATAACTCAGTACTTGAAGACAGGGAGATAATGGGAATGCTTATTATACTAGGTAGTTCAATTCGACAATACTGTAAGGTTACATATTCTACACACATCACAATAACATTTTCTTTTGGTGCAATTCAGTTTCTATGTAGGAAATTTGAGGACAAGAACAATAATATGAAGGGATAGGTTATAAGACGATCTTACAAACTTGGAATATGAATTCATCGTGTTGCAAACTGTCGCCTTCACATGTCCATTGTAACTGAGGACCACTCGATCTTGATTGCGCATTAATCCTCGGAGGATCTCAAGCCACTCCACCATGTGATATTTCAAGTTCCTCCTTGTCGAGTCCTGAGATTGAAGTAACTTTGTGAACAAGTCTTCTCTGACTCATCCTCGACCTCTTTAATTCCTTCAAACTACTGAAGAGTAGTGATCTCTTACCCCTCTTCCGTTTCTTATTGCTACAATCATGGAGACATATGTTTCTAGGACTAGGTGGCATCTAAGGCTATTCTTGACCTAGGCCCTCAACCATATGCCTACAAGTCCACTTGGATTGACAAGAGAAAGGGGTCAAAGGAAACAGTGTCAAGGAAAAGAAAGGGACTCACTAGAAGCACACTATCACTATTTATGATCTCAGTAGTTGGCATTTCCTATTATGACCAAATTAAAAAATGAATGAATGTTTAATTCAGTGATCAGATAGATTTCAAATCTAACTATATGATTTGCTTAGTCTTACTCGTGGTATTATGTAGTTCAACGGCCATAGCTGAAAGAGTCTATTAACTCCGACTTGATGTACAAGGGGGTCATATCTTATAGTGTAGTCAAAATTATGGCAGCCAATTACTACATGTAGCATACATACATGATGGGCCCCCATCAAAATGTACGTGACTCTTCATAGACATCTTCATTGCATGATCACTATGTTTGATAATCATGACTATATGCTACCTACTTAAAATTATTTATTTAAATGCCTTAATTGTCTATACTTATATAATTGTCTATACTTATACTCATCAATTACTTAATTGAAGTATAGAATCATAGGAGATGACGTTTTTTCTATTCGATTTTTTGATATCTTTATGAATCACATCTTAAATGGCCACTGGAATTTGCCGTTTTATCTAATACAAGATCATCACTACGTGATTTTAGGTTGTTCAAGTAGAAGGGCCGAGTAATTGAGTATTGAACTCAAATTCTTCTATTTAACACCTCGTATTCTTTGAGTTCTTCACTGAAGCGTTATGTGATATACTCTCCCTCTTACTTGTCATGGCATCCCTTAGAGCAAAGTCAGCAAACGGGCATGAGGTGCCTCTTCTTCTTCGATTAAATAGTAGTGGTGTAGCTTCTATGAGTAGTGACTTGCTCCATGTCTGATACGGATTCTTGGAGTCCTCTATCTATGTTGAAGAGGAGATTCACTGTGAGACAAGAACCCTTCTGCAATCGATTCTCATGTGTAGGACACGTAATGTCCACGGTTACAATTGGAAGCTTCCAATAGGATGTTATAGAGTGTTTGGCTTGTCACCCACTACAATGGACACTTCTACTGAGATATTCACCCACTTCTCTCATGCATCGATTGCAAATGTTCCAAACCTTAGAATTGTTAAGTCCGAACCTGACTGTCTACCACAATCTGATGACGTAGAGGGCACTCCCATTGCAAATCAGTACTCAGGAATAAGATCATTAATAGCAAAAAAAGAAACCATCCTATAAGCGAAGATGAGAATCACTATACCCGAGTGTTGGATATTAACTTCTCTACCACACCCTTCTGTTAATCCAACTGACTTTTCAACGCCTTTGCACTTTCTTGTGCAGAAATGCATCCAGAGCACTGTGAGTGACATGCAAGGTAACACTTAACCTCACGGACAACCATTGTAAATTCTCAAGCATGACTTAAGAATTGTTTCTCTTCAAGCATGACTCAAGAGTTGTTTTCTCCTCAAGCATGTCAAAATAGACTTTAAGGAAAAAACAAGTGAAAAAAAGAGTCAAAATTTGGATACCTTGTTATCCTTACGACGTTTCAAAGCCTCTCTAGCCAAAACCTCATTGCCTTTTTCTAGAGCCAACTTGGCTCTCTTGTACCAATCATCGGTTGTTGTTTGGAATGCCTTGTACTTGTTCTCTAGCTGCTTTTGTGACGCTAGTACCTTCACCCAACCTAGCCAAAGCAAATTACCCTCACGGCCTACTCCAAATAGGATGGCAGTAACAAACTACACAAAAAGAAAAAACTTGTATAGTAAAATTATCATCCAAACTCGTGAATTAGACGTAATAAAATGCTTCTACGTTCTATCCCAGTCAAAGGTGCTTCCATGAGATGCAACACTCACGGTTCAAGGATAGTCTAGGCTCATGATTGAAAACCTAATACTTCAAACTTCAACACTCATAGCTTATTCAAGTGATGTCCAAATAATACATATTTTAGTACACTGTAATCCTCTTCAAAATGAAAACACACTATAAGAAACTCGTGTTTTTTGTGATGGCAACAAAAAACACGGCATGTTTTTGCAGATAGGACGGCGTCACAAAGTTTGAACCAATGGGTGGCAAATTCCGATGGACATTGCAAAAAATGTGTACATGTCCATGAAAAAACATGGGCATTATACAAAAAACAAGTATGTTTTGCAAGACATCCAAAAAAATGTTGTCATATTTTTTGTGATATGCAAAACAATATGACTATGCCATGTTGACAAAGTCAATCAATTTCACTACAAGTAAATTTCCAGGAGTTATTGGACATCCATGTAAAATGTTAACCCAATCTAAAAATCATAGGAGAAGGGTAGCTGCTTGGGAGTCTTCCAAAAAACCCTTTCATGAATGGATGATGAAGCTACTATTCACTATTTTTTAGTTAGGATTTCATGAAGCACAAAATCTGTTGGCATCTCTTCTATAAGCATGTGTATACATAAACATAATTATAGGAAATATGTCTAAATCCTTTAGAATTTCATATGCCAAGTACGATGTACTACGCTTCACTTCCAATCTTACGATTCATGTGTATATGTCGTACTGGAAGCTTCAAAGCATGTGTGGACTTTTCAAATTATGTTCATATACATCAACAACTTATAGGAATAAATGAACTCTTATTTTCATTGTATTCAAATTGTTTACAATAATTCCTCTATCCCTAATATAATCGGGAATATAATACTACAATATTAATAGTTCATAAATGTATCATAGAAGTAATTTTTGTAAGAAAATGTGATGCTCATCCAAACAAAAAGTCACCCCCCACCTTCCACAAAAGACATCCATTTACAAAGATGAAAGATTCCACTATATTTTTAATTAGAAAGTGCAAAAAAATAATTCCTAGCATTTGTTTTTATTTCTATTCAATAGGGGGATTTTATTGCACTGCATCTACAAGAAGGGCTTCCATTGTCGTCACTTCTAGTGTTGGTCATTGATTGAATAAAGAACTTTGTTTTGAAAAAGCGACTATGTCACTTCTTCTTTAGAAAAACTATCCACAAATCAAGTTGAATATTAAGTGTGTTTGAGCATAATCAATATCCATTTCATACCACAAGGGGACTATACAATCCATTTCACACCTAGATAAGCAACTCTCATATTATATACCATTCATTATAATTACTTATAATGCATTTTTCTTCAATCTCAATGAATGTAATTTGCTATAATGTAAAAATTGCTCGTAGCCCTTCCAACAAAAAATCCAAAATCATATTCATATAAATGACATGTATATTCTTCAAAGACAATAGTAGTATTAAAAAACTTATTACATGATTTTTTTTAATGCATGCATCATACCAAAATCTACCCAACTATTTGGTGTTCTTGGTAATTTAAAAAAGAAATAGAACATTACAAACAAATGTTAATTTCAATTGGAGGGAACTCCTTCTATGGATTTTTAAAAACTCCACATACATCTTTTTATTCTTCATATATATATTTTTTTATTTTTTTATTTTTTTATTTATATTTTATTTATATTTATATTTTATTTTGAATATATAAGTCAATTTTTTCTACATTTCAACTTTTTCTAATTGGTCCTCATGTACCTTCTTGATCAATCTAATTTCATATACTTTTCTATAGAAGTTGTCTTGTAATCCGTTCTAATGCCATTGACCCTTGCATATCATACAAGAGTTGCATCTCTAGAACTTTACATTCTTCTGTAAGACAAATTAGAAGTTTTTTCATACATTAAATGTCACAATTTCAGTACATTTTAGGTTCAATTACTTTTGTATAATACTTGCACTATCAATTGACATTGATGACTTCCATTTCATGTGCTCTTGCTATCTTTTAAAAAATTTCAAAGTATACAAAATCTCTTAAAAGAAATACATTTTCTCTCATTTGCTTTGTACACATAGATGGAGTTTGATACATACTACGAACAAGGTGTAGACAGACTTTGGGGTCATTGCAAGAAAAAAAAACTTATTTTTGTAGCATTTGCACAGTCCTCATAATTTTTGGCTAAAATACTTCTTTATTAGAAAAACAATGTGAAAGAAACATGAGAAATATGTCCAATGTATACACCTTTACAAAAAAGATATCCTAGGAAGGAATAGCATAAAAAAAATTGTGAGTGGAAAAACTGGAAAAGTACAGAATCTCATAAAGATAGGTACTTTGACATTTTAATTTGTAAAAAGTAGGAAAAACAATTTTCAAGAATACTAAAAATAGGACATTTGAAAATAGTTCATGTTTTAGGGATTTCACAACTCAAATTGTATTAGAATATTTTAAAATCTTCCAAAATCTATCAAAATCATTTGGAGTTTTCTATAGAGTCACTACAAGAAAATGGGGGTATAAATGACTTGTCCACAATGACTCCATTGACAACAATGACTGCAAATTAGTCATTTTGTAGTCACTTTGAAGTCATTGTTGTCGGTGGAATCATTGTGGACAAGTCATTTATACCCCCATTTTCTTGTAGTGAGTATAAATTCAAAGTTTGAATTTTAATCAATTGAAATTTTTAATAGGTATAATTTGATTTTGAATGTGATTTAAATTCCAATGAAATTCAATAACTATGATGAAAACTTAATATTTCATCAAAATTTTAATAAAATTCAACTCTAATTCAAAGTTAGGTTGAAATAACTTAACCCCTAAAGTTCCTTGACTATGTTATCACCAAAAATGCTCAAAAACTGCCATTTTTTATATAAGTACCAAATTTCTGAAAAAGAATTTTTTTTTGACACATGTAACCATACAATCTTGTAGTATGCTAGTTTGAGAAGATGTGCAAAAAATTTCAAAAATTTCTACCTTGTAGATTGTAAGATATTAGAGTTTGAAGTGACAAAATTCTTTTTTTTGCCCCTGCAAAAATCTGGGCAGATGCACTTCACAAGGTCAGATCATTATGAAAAATTGTCCAAAATGGTTGCAACTCTGTGGAATCATTCTTCAAGTTAAGTTGGCTACATGCTTTAAAAAATTCAGATTTTTTGGAATTGTAAAACATATAGGAAAAAAATAGTAAGTAGAAAGATGTAGGGAATGATTCAAAATACTAAATTGTTAACAATTTATTTATGGAATTGAAAAATGAAAATCTAATGGTTGTAATGTTGTAATTAAAAATCTACAACATTTGAGAATTTATGAAAAAGTTTATATATACTTCTACAACATTTGAGAATTTTTATTCTATTTTTTGAGACATTGACTAAGATGTCTACATGTTTTTTGAGTTGTTTTCTAGGGACATCAAATCAAATGTTTCTAGAGACATTTTTGCAATGTCTATTGAGACATCCAAATGTTTTCATAGACATCAAATGAGGCATTGCCGTGTTCATCTCATGTTCATCTTTGAAATTTTACTTTTAATACAAACTACACATTCTACATATCCCATATGGTTTGCCATACTTCCTACCACCCCACTTCTATATAAGCATGTGTTTTCATTTCAATATACTCACAATAAATTCCCAAATACAGTGTATTTTGTATGGTGTATTGTACTTGTTGTATAATGTATGTTGTGTAAATGATGTATGTTGTATAATGTATGTTATATTTTTAATGTATTCTATATTGTGCAAGAAATATGGTGTATTGTGTATGAATGTAGTTGATTATTTCAATTGATGTCTTAGAAAACATGTGGATGTTGTAGTTGATGTCCCAAAAAACATGTGGATGTCTTGGTGGACATCCATTTTGCAAAGGACATGCCATAGCATAACGGACAATGTAAATGATTTAATTGTAAACATCAAAGGAAACATGTGCATGTCACAGAAGATGTCTTTTTGGACTTCAGATTGGACACAATACAGTGAACATGTCAAAATTCTGAACTACTATAAAGTTAACATGTGGTAGTGATGTCATGGCTAACGTCATCCAAAAAATGGATGAAAAAGTAGCTTATGTGGCATTTACTGCCCTGTCATTGCTGAGGTGGTGCACATGTGGCAGCCACATGGCAACTTCTTAACAGTTTAAAAGACCATGTTTTCTAAGACATCCTCCTAAATCTTCTTCAAATCTTATCATGTTTTCTGTAATTTTGCATGTTTTTTGCCTTGTCAATCCTGACGCATTTTTTTTGATATCAAAGTTGACGTAGCTGATGTCCACGCAAATATGACTACCACGTTATAGTCATGTCACAAAAATCGCGGGTTTCTTCTAGTGCACTATAAGAAACCCGTATTTTTTTTGACAGCGGGCCCGCAACGTAGAGTGTTCGAGATTGGACATACTATGTCCAAGGAGACATCTTCGTGTCTAGAAGATGGTTTGCCATTTCCAACAGATCTGAGTGGCTGTTGCAACGGACATGCCAAAATTTAGGTGATAACAGCTTCTTGTTTCCACTGACGTACCCCTTTCTTCTGACATTCTTGCGGACATGAGCATGTCCGCAATAGTGTTCGTAAAAATCGGAATTGCCACGTCAACATCGTTGACCTTTTTTCATCAGCTGTAATTTTAATTTTTTGTTTTTGTTTAATTAAAATGTTTACCCGCCATGAAAAAAGGGAGGGCCGAGCAGTGCCCGGTCTTGAAAAATTCTAGACATGCTGACGTGGCAGATGACGTGGCGAGATCGAGGGAAATTTGCTGACGTGGCAATTTTTTTGACTGATGTCGACCGGCCATGTCACCACAGATTTTGAAGCATTGAGCTTAATGTCTTCCCTGTTCCTCCTGACAGTATTTGTTGAGACATCGTGACGCTTGTTTAGATGTCTCAAAGGACATCTCAATGTTAGTCTAGATGTCAACTGCAATGTCTTCACATTCTTGGAGACTTTTGTACAAGTACTACAATGTTGACCTTCATGTTCTCAAAAACCTCAAACTGCCTACTGAAACGTCATGACATCTTTTTAGATGTCTCAGATGACATATGCGTGTTCGTATGGACGTCGCTTGAGATGTCTGACTTAGCTAGGGACTTCTTAGCAAGCACTACAATGCTCATGTTGATGTTGACAGTAACATGTGAATGTCTTTAGATACGTTAGTTTCATTCTGACATCGTTGTCTTCTAGCACAACGATATTCTGGAGGCGTTCGTGTGTTCTACTAGTCTACTGAAGAGTGAGCAGCTTGAACAACAAAGTGATCGAATAGGAGAGTACTTCCTAACAATGACATTATCCGTTTACATTATCTTATTAAGGCTACTTTAGAATGCTTAACCATCTTCTTCGTTTCATTTCTATCTAACACACGGTGAGCACTTCAAGCATTGTAGTATTGTACCTCTAGACTAAGTTCAAGCTAATTTAATGAACGACATGCACCATCCAATTCAAACAGACAAATAGAAATTGTTCATTTCCAATATTCCACGTTAATGTATTAAGATGCGTGTACTTCCTACAAAATCATTGCGAGAAAACAAAAGAGTGCATGTGGTGCGCAAGGACTAAGAATGCAACAAATATTTTATTGGTTCTTTCATAATCTTTCATGTACTCTGTGCAAAAGATCCCTCAACTATGCTACCTTTTGGGTGTGTGCAGGTACAAATATAGTACTTTAATGTCTTCATGTACAGACAATGCAGTGGATCACAAACAAATAACTACTTTACGAGATGCACCGGCAAATGTGTCATAATGTTCAAGAAAGTCGTGCTTGGGAAACCCCTTCTCATGTAGACATTCTGCATGACAATGTCCTTCTCTATCTCCTTCACTTCCTTGTCACAAAGTCTTTGGAATACTCTCCTGATTTTTTTGATAGCCAACTACACATTGTCATCCAAAATGTTTCAAACCACCACCGGTAGAATCTACAACAAAACAGATGCAAGAGCATTAGTTAACTATCCATCTTGATATTTACATAGACATTTCTAAATGCACCTAGACATTGACAAAGATATTTGTCACTGCACAAATGGCATTGGCTGCCTCTGAAGGTCTTTCATAGGACACTCTTGTGTATGCCAAATCTTGGCATATGATTGCACTACCGCCAAAGAAGACGGTACTATCAAGTGCGGGCCAATGCAATGTCGTCACTAATGTCCTTGACAGCATGTCCCGTTTCTACGAGCACTTTCACAACAAACTATATATAATATCACTACAAGAATTTGAGTGTCCACAATGACTGTGAAATGACTACAAAGTGACTAGAGTAGTCATTTTGTAGTCATTTCAAAGTCATTGTGGACACTCAATTTCTTGTAGTGTATACTTAGAAATCAGTAAAAATTTGTGCTTTGAAGAAGGGCATATGGTACGCGCAATTGTAGGGAGACACTACATTCATTTTACAAAAAACGACAAAGGCGATGGAGACATACAAACATCGGAAGCACTACCTTTGCCATGGACCTATACATTCTCTCAATTGTGGAATTTGCATGACCTAGTACTATTGGAAATAAAATAAACACTTCTAAGGCAATTGATTTTGGTGTATCTTATTTGTTGCATGAGTACATGGTAGTCATGTGCTTACATGTTTTGTAGTTTGTCATCCCTATCGCATTTGTGAATTGCACTGATATAGTTTGTGAGGGTGCGTAATTGTGTATATTCCACACTATGGCTATGAACTCAGCTTGTTCCTGCGTGGTCAAGATGTAAGGTGCATGTGGCATGTGGAAATCATCATTGCATTGCTTTGGCGCCTGCAACCTAATTTCCTCACAAATTCCTAGATCCTCGGCATCCACACAATTGCTTAGCTATCGTTCATTGAAAGCAACATCTTCAAAATATTTTCGCATAAATTTTTCTCACAATGCATGACATCCAACATGTATTGTTCTAGGAGATCTTGCAAAAGGAAAGGTAAAACATGTCAGAAGTAGAAAAATCCATGTGCATGCCTTACCTTATTAGATGTTGTATTAAACAAAAGAATGCCTACAAAGACATCGGCTACAAACGTCATGTCTAACAATAATATCAGCACCGACGTCCAAACAAACGTTAGCACCAACGTCAGCATGGCCTCTTTTCATCCTCTATCATGATTGCATTTTTAATATCCCTTACCTTTTGTTATTCTTCCCACCACCTTTCTTGTATAAATATATTGGCTTCTTCCCTCCCTTTAATCATAATAAGGTGCGTTTAAAGCCTTTATTTTGATCTAACTATCAAATATTGTGTATTATGTATGGTAAACTATTTCTGCATATATGATGTATGTATGTATTTAATATTATGTATGATGTATGTATGTATTTAATATTATGCATGATGTATGTATGTATTTTATATTATATATCATGTATGTATGTATTTTATATTATATATCATGTATGTGTATGTTTTATATTATGTATGTATGTATTTTATGTTATGTATGGTGTATATAGTATGGTACAAGTATAGAATATTATATATGAAATTTTATACAGTGTTTATATAGAGGGCATCATGATATGGACATGTACATTATGTAAGACATATGATTGTTTTTCTAGACATCATGTTGGATAATAAACTACTTTGCTTAACACATGAATGTCAAATTTGATATCATTTTGTACATCAACTATATTGTTTTTGACATTCTATGTTTTCTCTGATGTTGATGAAACAGTGTAGGAAATGCTCATGGTGACATCATTGTGTCTAGTTTACTTTGTAGGAATGCAGGCGGAAACATCCAAAGTCCGTTGCAGGTGTTCTGTACAGTATACACTATTGCTTTCAGAGCTACACCCCATGTCACAAACAACATCCACAGGGACAACACAAAAGTCATGGACATGTTGCATTCGGTACAATGAAAATCAAAGTAGACGTCTCTCTTCACAGTGTACGTGACGAGAACAACGTCTAGAATGACAACATGATGTCATTGTGGATATAGAATGTCTATTGAGATGTCTTCACAAACATCCTAGAAGACGACATAATGTCTGTGTGGTCATCATTTATGACATAGTAGCATTCCTTCTAGACCTATTTTCAGGCCCCAAAACAGTGCCACGTCACACCCAAAAAATAAGCCACGTCGACATGACATGTCACTCACGGGTAATGGATGAAAAAAATACGACTTGGCTTCCTGCGCTCACGTGGCATGACAGATGGCACAATTTTAGAACCCCGTTGACCAATGTTTTTTTTGACATCAAGCCATGGACATGTGATGTCTGGGTAGATTTTCGATGTTTTTTGCATGTCTTAATGAACGCAAAAATTTGGATGTCTGATTGGACATGGACGGACATCACTCTAGACACGAGCATGCAGAATTTGCGTGTCAAAAAAAACACAGGTTTCTTCTAGTGTAAGAAAGATCACCATAGTTTGGAGACAATTGATAAAAAACAGAACTCTACCAAGACAAATACAATTGATTGATACAATATCAAGTCCACCCTTTATTGATTCATACTTAGGGCCTTACAAACTCCAAATACATGACACAACAAGTACCAATTGTGCACAACCACTATTTTTTCTTGCTGGTCGTAAGGACAACGTCCATGGACTTTGTCAAGGAATCTATCTTGGCAGAAAGCTCGCGAATGTCCTCCTTCCTCATATTCTTGTCTCACAACTCCTTGACCTCCGATTTCAAAGAAATCTGAGATTCTTTTATATCCTTCACGATCATGAACGTAGCCTCCATGCGAGACTTGAGACCATCGGTCTTTAAGAAGAGAATCATCGTGTTTGTCCCCACCGCGGCTGCCGCAATAGCAAAAGTGGTAGACACAAACCGGAAAATGTCGCCGGTGTAACGTTGTATGTATGAAAAAGGTCAAGAAACTTAAACTCAAAACAACAAAGACAAAAAAGACAACACAAAACAATAAAGAGCTGAGAAATCAAAGAGAAAAAACTCAAGAGTCACGAATTGTGGGACATCCGCCCGATCCATAGAGATGCTATCCGCTATGGTGGAGTATCCTCTCGTAAATTTGGCGAAAGTAGGACCGCCGAATCTTGCCCGTGGCGCCATTTGTTGCCGCAAAGACAATGATCGAAAGAAGCAAGGCGCTTGGAAGTGGAATACACAACGCAAGTAACTTAGAGGCGGCAGGCCTCGCACTAAGTTCAGACTGACGTTTTTCAGACAACGCTGTTGGCAAGTTGTAAATCTCATTCAATTAATATGATTTGGTAAATTGTTAAGCTGCGTTTTATTGAGTATTTGAAACAGGGTTGTCTATCCGGACGTGACGTCGACTTTTCACATCCGGATGTCATGACGCGTCCGTCGACGGACAGGTCATCAAAATTTATTTTTTCTTTATGGACGGACGGACCATCCAAAGGAATTTTTTTTTATTTTTAATCTTGACGTCCGTCCGGACATGACGTAATGAGGACAATCCTGATTTGAAATTGGCTAAGTTGAGTTACAATAATTGCCAAGTTGTTGAGTATCATTTTGAGAGTAATTGTGAGTTAATTGTTATTGTTCAAGTAGTCAAATTGCAAGATCAATTCATTATTGTTGAGTAATTTTGATTGTGTGTCGTGTGAGTAGTATATCATGATGGATGTGACATGTAATCCACAATACTATATAGAACTAGGATTGCATACATTGTATCTATTATATTTAGCATTTGGATTGGACTATGATAATTGACCTAAGAGTGTGGTTTTAATTTTTTAATCCCCTAACAAGACCTTAAAAAAGTCAAATATTAAGTGTCCATTATACAAAACAAGTGACCTTAGTCCGAGCCTTAGTCATATAACTATAGACTTATTGAACTTTCCTAGAACAAATCTCTACTATATATGTGGTCTTGGATTTTGTTGATTAGATAAAACTTTACTCTATAGTGACCACTGCATTTCAATGTCAAAAATTTGTAACTACTTCTACAAAGGTCCAAAAAATATGAAATGACTTGGATTAGATGCAAATTATATTTTTTTCTAGGAAAATTAACTAAAAAATATCTATATACAAATGGAAGGAAACTATTTGTAGGAATAGCAAATTCTATTCCCTTCAAAATAACATTAAGTACCTCAATTACGACATTTATTTCCTTTGATATGATCTTTATTCCTTCAACAATGACTTTCATTTCCTTTTACACAGCCTTTATTTCATCAACAATAACATTTGTTTCCTTTGGAACAATAATAAAATCAACAAATTTGTACATTTAGTTCTATTATACAAATACGCTTCTTCTTTTATTTATGATGCTTTGGACCCCGATATTATATTTTGGACAAAATTCCAACATATATCAGATTTGAAGCTTTAATTTAGAATATACTAGACAACCTCCAAAAACATTGGAAAATTTAAAAATTTGCAACTTGATCTTCTACAAACTTAAATAGTAGACATCTAATTCAAGAATTGTTGTTCACCTTGAAATTTGTAGGATTCTAAACATTTCAAAAATCTCATTGATATTCAAGAGTTCATAGGATTTAAAACTCTCTAGCTAAAAAAGTAGTATAATCACAAAGCCAAAAGGAGACTCTATTTAAATAGACCCTTGCTTACAAACAAGGGTTAAGGTTGCTATTACTTTGTAGAACACCTTAGTTAAGTTTACCATAGAAATAAACATGAATTGTTGAAGTCTAAGAATTTGAAATTCAAAGTACAATAAAAATTTTGAAAAATTACTTTTCCATTTATTCAAGAATAGAATTATTAGAATTAAAATACTTTCAAAAGTGACCAAATGTACTTCAAAATAAGCAAATCACTAAGGTAACCACACCTTAAATTGTCCCCTACACATTGTCAAAACCTAGTTTTAAAGGAAAATGAACAAGTCAAATATCCAAAATGATGAGTAGTACAAGTGCAATAACAATATCAAATTGGTGAAAAAAATTTGGTAGTGAATTTTTTTTCCTATATGTGGTTACATAGTGGTGACAACTTTGCCAAAGGTGGTTTTGTATCTTTCCATTCAACATATCATTTGGAGTTTTGGACAATGTTTCGATACTATTTAAAGAAATTTTTCATATGCACCAAGTGGATTTGGAGGGTCCTAATAAGTCTTAGTTATATTTGCAACAACTTTGAATTTGCCTTAGAATTTTTATAACTATTTCATAGTGCTTCCAAATATATGCAACAAACTTGCATTTTGTTTTATATGCATCTATTAATGTGATTTCTTTTGGGGATTTCAATTGCATGCCCAGTCCATAGTGCTATAAGGGTTATTTGTACAATTGCAAGTGTGGTTGCCTAAGAGAGTCCCATCCTTGCGTTGCCTAAACCTTTTTAGTAAACCATGTTTCAAAATGTTATTTATGAGTAGCAATGCCACATTTGTCATTGAATGTCATTGTTTATGCCTTGTTTATTAGCATCTACTCTAGCAAATCCTATTCAAGAGACATGAATTTGAAAATTTTGGGAACAAAGTGTCTATTAAAGTAGGTGGTGTGGAGTCTAGGGCCAACAACTACATGTTCTAGCAAAGCAAATCTGGATATTGAACTAGAAGTTTGAATTGAGTTGTAGTCCATAATGTATCTATCTACCTTAGATTTTATTGTAGGGCTTGAGAAAATGGACTCTTGATTCATGTTGTTTCTAAAAGGATGCACCCCTTTCCCAATTGGAACTTCAATTCTTATCTTTTATGCTATATTATCTCACACCTTCTCTTCATCACATATTTTATTTTGTGCTCCTTATCACTAACTAAAGGTGGATTGTGTATGTCCAACATATCCTTCGTTGTTCTCTAGTCAATAGAATAGAAAGTTATGTCACTTGTCTAACAAAAGGATCTCCAACTTGTCGTGGTTTGGATTAGTGCATCCTAATGTAATATAAAGTGCACGCAAAAATGAAATGAAATTGACAAGTCACCATTTTATGAATTTAGAATTGCCGCTCTACACATTGCAAAGGATTCTATCATTATTCTACAATTTGAAGGGATACTTTTGGATTGCTAATGGAATTGTGTAGGGAATTAACTTCTAAAGAGAGTTGAATAGATTTGCCCCTTCAATGTAGATAGATTGTACATTTAGGATACAAAGATGTATTCGAAGGCGCAAAAACGTTCCAACTGATTTTGTGAACTTATGAAGTATTAATGAGAATGTTGCATTAAATTTGTGATTTTTTTGGATGTTGCTATACAATTTTCAACAAAAATTGTATTCAGAAACAAACAAACAAACAAGCATGGTGCAATTTCACTTATATTGTCACTTTGTCAAGGTGTACACCATGGAAGGAATTTCCAAATCACTTGACAATTTGGGAATTGTATAGACTTGTCAATTGTGGAATTGGCCATATTCTCTCTTTTGTATTAAACATTGCATAAGAATGTAGTAAATTGTTTATATGTGATTGAAATCACCATACTTTTGGTTCTTATAAGGAGAATGGTATGTACATACAAGCATGTGTGGGAATAATAACCTTATAACATTTTGAAGAAACCTTTATTCTCCAAGCGTACTATCCATTCCTTTGACTTGTACTTTGTTCCTTGGAGAATGACATTTATTCTTTGCAATATATGAAGATAATGAGTGGATTTAGGGATGGAAGTAGTTAATAGGTAACAAAATATACAATGATTAACATGCCAATAGTCATTTGAAAGTACTACAACCTTGATTTGTATATGATGTCAAGTCTTGGTATTTGAATGTACTTCTACCTAATCTCATGTGCTTTAGTGAATTATACTTATATTTGATCCAAAATATGAATACATGCTCATATAATGGGCTATAGAATACATTTTATAGCCCCCATTTTTTTCCAAAAATTGGAAAATCAACACTAACCATGGTATCTATTTTTAAATCATGCCAATATCCAATACAATTATTTCCTTCGTCAAATATGGGTTTCTACTCATTTCAAGGACTCCATTGACTCTCCATTCTCTTTATGAGTTAAAAGAGACACATTAGTATCCAAAATGACAAGAACCCCATAGCCAAATAGTAAATTCACCTACACAAAATTAAATAATTATTCAATATGGAGAAATCCAATTCACCTTTACTCCCAAAATACATATGCTCATCTTTAGAATTTTGTGCAAAAAGGGAAGGTCTTGTATAAAACTTTGACCTCCAATGAGTGCTATTGATTTATTTAAGTAGATGATTTACATTGTACCAAAAAGGATGAATCATCTATTTAAATAAACCCAAAAGCATTCATTGGAGGTCAAAGTACTATACATGGTGACTAGCCCATCCTTACGCGCAAGGAGAATTGACCCCCTCAAGAATTGACCCCCTCATTGCCCCGGTTAACATTGGTTTGAAAAAAAAGCCCCCTATGTTGTGCCAATTTTTTGGTAATTCTTACGTCACCCTAGAGTAATTTGGGGCCTCTGATTGCAAATATGAATTCAAAAATTCAAAAAAAAATTCAACCTTGAAAATAAAAAATTCCAGCGTTTGCCACGGAGGGGCAATGAGGGGGTCAATTCACCCTGGCCCATCCTTACAAGGTAATGGACAATTTTTTTCAACTGGTATTACTAGAATTATTTTTCAACAATCCTACTATTAGGCTCCATGTGATTTTTGTTTTGACTACCTATAATGTTTTTATCTTTTTTCAAAAGTGAGTTGACTCAAACACTTGTGAAATATTCAGTAATTTGTCGTTCTTTTGAAGAAAAAAAATTGTGAATCCAATAAGTGTAACTATGCGCAGCCAGAGAGTCCAAAGAACCTTCGAGTCTCAACCACGGCAAGATATCACCATGTGCCATCTCAGAAGTCAAGACTATTCTATTATTTAAATAAATGACTGGACTCCGTTGCAAACGTGGAACAAAAGAGCAAACTCATGCCGAAAATCTGGACTTCCTGAGTCGGAGTACCGCACGGTAAGTTACGTTGAGTTGGCATGTCTTGAATGACCATGAACAAAATTCCTTCACAAGACATAACGTATCTGGACTCTGGTTGGGCCCAAATTGTTTCCAAGTCCGAACCACACCAGGTGGCGGTAACTTAACGAGCACAATCACTAGTCCACTGTTTGATATCAACTAATTTTCTATCACCTCCATGCATCTGACCAACTAGCACATGCTCTGACCATGAATGTTTTCCACAAACAAGGAATTGGCAGTTGTCAGTACTTGAACTGATTAGAGACTAATTAGCTTCATTGCCTACGACGTTGAATTGCGTGCACTCACTGTCCCTTGTCGAGGCCACCAGGAGTGAAGGTGCCATACACAATCCAGGTGTCCAACCAAAGGCCTACCAAGAAAGGCCCCGCAAAATCACCCGCAGCACAGCCTGCATACAGGAGTGGTCAAAACAACCAGTAAATACACCTAAAAGCAACCAAATGAACATCTGAGCATGCTTCATAACAATAAAAGAACTCATTTCTATTGGAAATTGAAAGAGGACTCCATTACATAGTAAAATGCAATATTTGGATGCCATACGAATAACATGTACTTGTAACCGAAACTGGCACTAGATTCTAATGTTCAAATGGTGTAACCAGCACTGCTTTCAAAAAAGTGCAGTAATATTATCAATAATTAAAACCCGAAGGACCAACGAATCATGGCATAAAATGACCCATTCGATTAATTATATTGTGAAGAATATAATTTAGATAGGGACAAAATTTATATCACCAGAAACACTGATTGCGTTGGTCAAAAATATAAATATAATTATAAACAAACAATTTCTAAAATTTCGGACCAAAGAAAGGTCCCATTAAGAGTATATCAAAACTGCAAAAGAAAGAAAACAAGGAACGTTTCAAAAAAGAAGGCATCAGTTCACATGGTGGGGAGAAATACCAATCCAAGTGCCAGTGGAGGGCCTGATGAGGATCGTGCCAAGGCCAGCACCCACAGAAGCCAGGATGAGCGAAGCACTCCCCTTGAGCGTGTTGCCCGCTGTTCTCCTGGCCAGTCGTTTGAGCTCCTTCGCATCCAGTCCTGCCGGTTTGCCCTCTTTCGAGCGCACCGTGAAAGAGACCCGGATGCTTCTATAGACATCAATGACCAGTTGCACCATCCAATTGGCAAGTACTCCTAATGCATGAGCTGCAGCAACATTTTCAACCGGATCAGTCTTCGCACCAGAGAAGGAAATGTATGCCAAACAAGCAGTTAAACTACGAGACCTGTAGCAAAAGAACTAATTTCAAGTAACCTGCTCAAACTTCATCCCATGTAGCTTTTGTCAATGCAAAGCCTCCTCCCCTTTGGTCCATAGCCAATAAACCAGACACTAACGTTCAGAATAATATGTGCATCACTTTAAGCATTTTGACATATGTAAGAGTGGGATTCTTGGAAGATGTAAAGTCAAATTTGTTGAGTTCAGATTTGAATCACTAGGTATACATTTCTCATGGAATTTTGAAGTGGGAGATTGTAGATCACTACAAGCGCCGACCAGCAACCCCATTTCCATTCGCAGATCAGTGGCCATGGACATTTAGTTAAGTCATGCTTACATCCCTTGCTAATAAGTCCAACGGAGTACACGAATAGATGAATTGCTGTTGGTAACAAAGGTCAGTACAGGAGACGATATCAGATCCCTGACGATATAATTGTCCCCTACTTTACACAAGAAATCCGCAACACACCACAAACTGCTGAAGCTGCGGATCCAAATCAGTCAAGAACACACCTCGAAACGTTGTTTTGCACACAGCAGCAAACATCTCCGCAGGAGACAAGTCCCTCCCTGCTTTGCGAACTGCAGACTTCGGAATGTCTGCAGGATTTCCAATCAATTAGATTTCAGAAAACCCTACAGCTCAGATTTCATTACTAGCGTAAGATCATACCAAGATCAAACTTGAAACGTTGTTAGGCAGTAGAATACAAAAGTATGAAGATACTCTTTACCACGATGACAGTGCAATAAATCGTGTAATCAAACAATCATCAAGTGCCTTGAACTGATCTGATCCAAATGGAAAAACTTCACAAACATTCCGGGAAAATATTTACAGATTGGTCACCTTTAAGCAGCTTCCATGCCATTCGATCAGTTACATAATGCACTGCGACCCTTTCCAGAATCCGTCTTGTGGTGATGACAGAAACCTGAAATGCGGGTATAAACCAACAGACGGTAAAAAACTCAACTCTGAGAGCACGGATACAAGTGAATTGCATATATACTGCAGTGACTATAATCGACAAGTAAAGCATGATTACAAAACAGTGGAGGACGATTTACCTCGCGCAGTATATGTGTAACTGATCGCTTTAACGGAACCACGGGGTCCATGGGAGGCCGAGCAGGACGATCCAGATCTTCCTCGAATTCATCATCTTCAGGTTGCAAATATGCCTCCAGCAATGGGAGATAATTTACAAGCACGGCTCTGATCGTGGTGGCGCCAATTGCCCTAGGTCTAAACGCCGAAAATAAAGGTTTCAACTCAATGTCATACTTCTTTCCCGCTGAGTATTTATTCGGAATCGGGACACATATAGTCTCGTCTTCCCAGCTATCTGCATCTGCGATTGCCGCATCGCAGTATGCAACGCGACCAGTCCAGTCCCTACAAACGCCATATGATTGGTTCGAATCGAATCAGATACACATGAAAATCCAAAGTGCATACTTCCCCATCAGTCTTTAAGGAATCTCAAAATCAAGAATGAAGAAACGCCGAGGAGGCGGGTTTTCAACCAAAAGATTTTCGGACACAATTGCGCACACTAGCAGAAACTTGTTGACAAGATATCAAGGTGATATAATTTGAAGGCTACGGAGGTTCACAAAGTCTTTCAAAAATTCGCAAGAACTTGCAAACATCAGTAGCAGTGCAAAAATTGATCGCCGCTTCCAATAATAGAACGATTGCAATGTGCAGAAGCATTCGATATTGAATAACCTTCAGGTAGGAACACCCAAATTGGCCACCCTAAAATCTTACACAATAGGTCCATGCTGATTAAGAGTGCAAACCATCGAAACATGTCATCAAGCGTCCGTTTTAAGTCATCTACCAATAAAACGTTGAATCTTGGTAACTTTCGCATATGTTATCCAAATAACGCATCTTTTAGTGCATTGGATTACACGTTCATGTGTTACGCGGACGTATTACAAAAATGAACAGCCTAGAGCTCAAAGTGGCGATAATGGGTGTCCCTACCCTAAGCGACGGGTCGAAGAAACTCCAGCAACCGCAAGCAGATCATACCTGATCCCAACATTTCAAATCGTGTGATTCTCGACATAGAAATCCCACGAACGACGTCGAAGACCTAAAACGGATCACCCCGAATTGCGTTGACATCAAAATTTGCGGACACAGACCAATGAGGAACCCTAAAGACAGGATGTATCCCACAGTATTTGGTATGGGTCGATCTCCGCCAAGGATGCGATGGGTCGAAGAGACTCCAACAACCGCAAGGAGATCGTATCTGATCCCCAACATTTCAAATCGTGCGATTCTCGACATAGAAATACCACGAACTACATCGGAAACCGAAAATGGGACACCCAGAATTGCGTTGCCATCCAAATTTGCGGACACAGACAAACGACGAACCCTAAAGACAGGATGTATATCCAATGGGATTTTGAATAGGTCGATCTCAGTCAAGGATGCAATGAATCCAGAGATCAAGATCGGAGCGAGTGCCTGACCTGGCATCGAAATGCGCGAACAAGGAGGGCGATGCCGAGTTCCCCAGAAATGAGACCGCGGAGGAAGCAGCGGCAGTGGCCGCGAGCGCACTCAGAGTAGAGAACGAATGCAGGCCCTTGGAGGCGATCGTGGTGGAGGACTGCTGCTGCTGTTTGAGGACCAGATCGATGGCCAACGCCAGACCCGCCATCACTGATTGTTGCTGGCAGCAATTCAAGCTTGGTTTGGCTCGGCTCGGCTCGACTCAGCACGGCACGGCACGCGCATCCACTGACCCACCTGCTTGCGGCTATGGCCGCGACATCTTTTTTGACGGTTGCAACGCAGCCAGGGGGAGCATCTCAGACAAGAGCAGAGCGCGGGCGGAGCGGGGCTGCTGCACCAGCGGGACGCTGGGTACTGAGCGGGGCACCCCAACCTACACACCGACGGGACGACGACGAGACGAAGGGACGAAAGGACGACAGAACCTCGACGGACGGTCCAGCACGCGAGACGACGGGGACGACCCGGCCTTGAGAAATAAAATTATGTGTGACATTCGTATTTTGTGTGACGTGAACATGCAACGCAAATTTTGCGTTGAATTTGACGTTTTCACGTCCAAAAAAATTACAAATGTCACACAGAATTTGTTTCTCTCAATACTGTTTTCTACTACTGTAGTGAATTAATGTGACCCAAATTACAGTAGGTTCTTCGTTGAATCCTCCACGGAAGTTAGTTTGAAAATAATTAACTCCTAAATGCCCAAGGCACCAAATTCTAGTGTTGACAACACTTTGAAGTTAAATAAAATTTCACCAAGTTACTAATTTTAATATTTACTATTTTTGAAAATTTCTTTCTAAAGTCTAGTTTAAGCACCAAAAATCCAATTTTGAAAATGATTGATTATGATTTTTCCGTTCAAGATTTTGTGCAAGGGTGTTCATTGTTTGTAGTGGTAAGGGCTCTTGGTAATGAGCCCCAAATACACTGCATCTTGGAGAAAAAATCACATTAGAAATTCATTTAAAAAAATTATAAAGTAGATTTTGAGAAACCATAAATTGATTTGTATTATGCATGTTATGCCCTTTAACCTCATTTTTTTGGTGATTATTTTTTTAGATTTGACATGTAAAAAGAGGATTGAAAGACTTCAAATCACTTTATATTTTTAACACCTTCATGATCAAACAATATAATATTTCAATCCATAAGTGATGTTGATGTTTTTTTCTTTTCTCATATTATCTCTAACATGTCTAGGTTGAATTTGTATGGTTACAATTCAAAAAAAATTGATAAAACTTATGAAATTTTTTTTTTTTTGTTTAATTTAGAGCAAATTCCAAGAAGCTCAAAAAAGGCCTTGGACATATAGGAGTTAAGCAAAATTTGAAGGATGTCCAAAATTTTATAAATTTGCAAAGCTATATCTAAAAAATGAAGAAAATTATATTTGAAGGTCTTTAGTTTATTTTGAAATATAATAATTTCAAGAATAACATTTTGGATGGTCTAAATTCCTCAATTAAACCATTTTTACACACAAGTGTTGAAATTGACTTGGGAGTACAATATTATAAGTGTCATTTTTAGTTTAATTAGTTATATCTTAACCCCTGGAATCTTGAGGCCTTTTCCATAAAAAAAACCCTCAAGTAATGCAAAGGGCACAAGCATTAAAATTTTATTATTGTATATATAACCATAGGATCTTGCAATAGATTAGTAAAAAAATTTGTGGAAGAACTTTCAGAAATTTTGATCTCATAGATTGCAAGATATGTGCTTTCAAAGTGAAGAAAATATTGTTTCTAGCATTGTGGCAAACTAATTCTTGAGACTTTGAATCCTCTTAACTTAAAATTTTTGCATTTAAAATTTTGAATTAAAAATTTTGAATCATGAAAAAGTGAGTTGAAAGTCTAAAGGGGGAGGGGATTGAAAATAACATGATCTTCATTCTTTAAAAAAAAATTTAAGCAAATGCAAGTACAAGATAGAGGGAAAAACTAAATTGTTAATGGCTCTTTGGTGGAAAAGAACTACACTAAGTAAATCCCAATTATGAAATTGTTCTAAAAATCAAATGTAACTTTGTGGCATTTTAATATTTTGAAAAATATAAAAATTAAGATCAAAATAAAATAATTTATTTTTTAAAAAGATGCTTTGATTGCCTGTAAAATAAGATGCTCTATAATTTTCTCATCACTTATTCAAATGAAACAAATCAAAGCTTTCCATATAAACAAAAAGATCACTTTTAAAAAACAAATCTTTATACAATTATTTCAATATTTCAAGTTTTTGTGATTTTTTCGTTCTGTCCCCTATTAACTATTTTGATCTTAGGAAGGCATAGCTTTTTCTCCTAGACACCGATTGAGTTAAAAAAATTATGTTTCCAAAAACTTTATCATTTTTTCTGTCTTAAAAAAAAAAATTTAATTATGCCAAAAATTGAGATTACATGAGCCTACCCAAACTATCAAGTGTTCTTTGAGAGAACACTTGGGGCTTTAGGGGTTAAAGGGAAGTATTATCTCACTTGGAATTATCTCTTGTTTTTAGAGTAATTAACCATAACACAAGATAGTTTGCATTCACACATGCATAAAATCTTAAATATCTACCAAACCTAATTGGCATCCTTCATGGCAAAGAAATAACAATGGTCGGGTAGTAGTAGTGAAGGTTATTGATAAGTACAAAAAGCTTGACAAGAATTTTAAAATTCAAAATCCTTCAAACAATAGATTTGAATTCCATACCAACTATTGAGGAATCGAAATAAACTTCAATCCATTTGGGGTTTGTTGACATACAACAAGAGTCTATTCATCTAATTTAACTTTATCGAAAAAGTCACAAATGCATGATATATAGATTTAAGACGAGTCTAAGGATCCGTTTTTCTATTAAGGTCCCACGATAAACTTTGAAAAGTCAATACAAGTGACTCCTAAAGTCTATAACTTCTTTACAGAGAGACTCTAGTATAATTAGAGAATTATTAGAGTTTTATTAATTAGATAGAAAATATAAAGTTAGTATGAGGTTTGGCATGGTTGGAAAGGTAGGATTTTTAATGAGAGTGTTTTGATTTTGGTTAGCAGAAAGGAGTTGTAATATGTGGGTTATCTATGACATGTGCTTAGTTGAATTATTGCTTATGAAGAGGGGGTATAAAAGTTATAGAATGTCATATAGAATGTCATATAGAATGGGTAGAGTTTGGTGATTTTCTATTTATTACTCGTGAAGTAAGATGTAAGTTGAGGATTTGATGACTATGTTATTGATGTTATTGCCTTTTACAAAATCTGAAAATGTCAATGGAGTACTTGGAATGAGGAGTTGTGTATTGTACTACTTAATTGGGCCAAAAATGATGACTATTAGGGTTTGCATGTTTCAATCCAAGTTGTGCATGTTGTGATAAGTGTTTGATTTTGGTTAGTTTTAGATTGATAAAGTGTTGGTAGTATTGGTCATTATAAAAGGTAAATGACAAGAATTGTATTTTATATTGTTGAGATGGTGTTGTAGGTGTTATAGATGTTTTAAGTTTGAAAGGAGTGGTACATAGTATATTTGTTACCCTGTCTTTAGAGTGGATAGTGAGGCACAGCTCAAATCCATTTTGTTTTTTCCATTATTATTTAACCCACACACCCGACCCCCAAAATTTTAATTAAATTTTTTTAAATTAAATTTGAACCTCCCCCTCTTTGTAATTTCCCCCCTCTTTGTAATTTCCCCCCTCTTTGTAATTTCCCCCCTCTTTGTAATTTCCCCCCCTCTTTGTAATTTCAGGAACCAGGAACCCTCACAAACAATATGGGATAATTATCAAGTTACCAAGTACGTATTCCAATACGTATCCGTATCAGTACCGTATCAGTACCCGTATCAATATCAGTATCAGTACCCGTACCCGTATCTGTACCCGTATCAGTATCAGTACCCGTATCAGTATCTGTATATGTACCCATATTCGTATTCGTATTCCAAAAAAAATTGAGATCAACGGTTGTGAGGGGGGGTTGTAATTTTTTTTACAAAAAATCAATGGTTCTCGTTTTTTTAGCACAGAAGGGGGGGAGGGGGTTGATAATTAATGCAAACCTGTACACACAGTAGATAGTATATTTAGATATAATTTTGATTCATAAGAGAAGTTGTAAGGATTAGAACAAATATTACAAGGATATAGCCATTGTAAAACAATATGTTTGCTAAGGTTTTCTTTCAAGCTAACAACATTCACATATAAGAAGCATCTCTAAAGTGCGTACAATAATTGGAGTTATTTTATTTTATTTTTTAGATTGATTTGACAAGACATTGAATATGTAAAAATGTTATTTCAAGATGTATATCCTTCACAATACAACCTTCTTAGCTCAAAAGTTAACCCTCATGAAAACAAAAATAGACACAATTGATATTAGATTACAAAAGTAAAAGCAATCCTCGACAACACAATATAACACTTAGAGATAAATATAAATTTCAAAATGAATGTTTTCCAATATAATATAGGCAAGAAAATACAAGAGTTCCAAAGAGTCTCTAAAGAAGAAATTGGAGCTTCTAAATACCTGCCACTAAGTCTCAAGGCTACAAACAATATGGTATAAACTCAAAACGTCCCTCAAAATGTTAGCCACCAAATGAGGCTAACCAACCTAACAAATCTAGTTCCTTCACAATTTGGAATCAACTCAGATAAAAGTATCGTCTGAACAATAGAGTCTAAAGTTTGCTTTTGATACACCGAGAGGTCATACTTTCAAAATTCATAACTTCTTCATACAACAACTAAAAAATACACGGTTGAATGCATTGAAATTGTCTTTCACTTGATTTAAAAATGAAATCCATAATAATAATAGGAACTATATTTAGTTGGTAAAATAACCACTTTCAGGTGTTGTTATCTTCAAAGCTAACAAAATTACAAAACCTAATGAAACAATTCAAACTTCAAATGCAACACTAACCTTCAAGCTGTACAATTAAGAATTTTTGCATTGTATATATGTGTTCTTCAATGCATTCAACATCATTATTTTAAAAATTGTTCATATTTGTCTACTTCCAACAAAGAGCAACTCTTTAGGTCAAGAAACTAATATGTAAGATACTTTGTCAAAGCTTTTGTGCCCATCAAAGCGAATTGCAAAAACAAACCCCTATGATTAATAGGCTAAGACAATATTGACACAGGAAAGACACACAACAAACCTTGGAAGTTGAAAATAGGGTGAAGTTAGAGACCACAATTGAGGAGGAGCTCTTGATTCTTAAAGCAAGTTCTTTGAACCGCGATTGTGGATCAAAAACCTCATGTCATTCCAAAGCACAATCAAAATCTCATCAACTCCAACCCTACATCTCAAACTTAAGGATAGACGGATTGTTAATAATTATCATACGGTTATCGTTGTTTCATGGATTCATACCATAATCGCATTGACTCAATGTATTATTATGCACTAAATCAGTGCAAAAACAATGAATATCAATAGCATACAATTTATGCACTTTAACTATATGATTACTGTGCAGTTTTGGCACAACAATTGTATAGTTAAAATACATAAACCGTACGCTATTGATATTCATTGTTTTCGCACTGATTTAGTGTATAAAAATACATTGAGTCAATGCGATTATGGTACGAACCCATGAAACAACGATAACCGCACGATAATTGTTGCCAAATCGTAGGATCTAAACTTTGTGATGTAGGACTCAAAACTCCCCAAATCCAAAATCCAAAACCTAAGAAATCTCTCTTTGCACTTCAGTCCTTTCAATCAAAAACAAACTCACCATTGCTTTGGAGAATTCAATGGCCCTTCTTTGAAATTCTAGCAATATGCCTTGCAAGAATTTTGAAAAGATGCAACAATGATTCCAACAAGAGATGCAGGGCATAGCGAGTGTCAATTTGGAAGAGTGGGGTGGTGGGCAAGGTGTTGTGAATGGAAATGCATCAAGAAACCCTACATCATTCCAAAGCTCCAACCAAACCAAGTACAAACTCTAAATAAAAGGTCTTAAACAACATGATTGAAATTGTCTAGAGGTCATTTTGTTGATTCAAACAAAAGTTTCTCAATTCTTTGTCATATAAGGCATTGTTCTCTTCTAAGCATAAAGTAAAAGCTAAGACCTAAAATAAAAGCTTAAACTTAACCCCTAAAGGACCATTGTCCCCTCGGGGGACAAAATGGATTTTGGGCAGGTTCCTATGATCTCAATTTTCAGTGGATTTTTTTGAAACTTTCTCATAAGATAGGAAAACTTATGAGCTTCGTGGGAATATAAATTTTATTTCAATTAGTACCCGGGAGCAAAAGTTATGGCATCTTAAACATAATTTTCATGTCACTGGGTAGAAAAATAAATCTACAAAAATTTGAAATTAGTTTTTTAATTTTTTTCTTCTTAAAGATCATGTTTTTGTCTACATGTGAAGCTTTGATTAATTCCATTTGGATTAGTAATGTGAAAGTTATGAACAATCTTGTTTTTCGGGCAATTTGAGCATCTTTTTGAAAAAATAACTTATTGGATTCAATTCTGAATGCAATTTTCACAATTTTTCAACAAAAATTGTTTGACAAGGTTCAGTTTCCTATTTAGAACAATCTCACTGTTGAGATTATTGTGTTTCAATCCCATTTTAGAGCTATTAACAATTTAGTTTTTCTTTCAATCTTGGACCTACTTCTACTGAACAATTTTTTAAAGAATGAAAATCAATCGTGTTTTTTATTAATTTTTTTTTCCTAGACTTTCAACTCAATTCTTCAACACAAATTTTTTTTAATTCAAGGTCCATGGTGTAAATTTTTTCCCCAAATGGCATTCAAAGTCATCTGAAATTGCAGGCTAGTGTTCAAAAAAACTTTCTTTTTTCAACTTTGAATGCTGATATCTTCCAATCTGTACGGTCAAACTCCATGAAATTTTTACCACATGATACTAGACTAGTAAAGTACAAGATCCTACGGTTAGATTCTAAAAAAAGTATTTTGTTTTTGTTTTTTTGGATGAATGCAGCAAAAATGGCAGTTTTGAGTAGTTTTTGATAGAAGAACGGCCGTGGTCCTTTAGGGGTTAAAGTAAAAGCTTAGGGTTTTCGGGTATATATAGGAGTTGAGACTAATTAATTCCTCAGTCTCAACAACTCCATTTGATGTTTATAAATTTCTTGGTCTAAGGCTCAATCTTTGAGTCTTTTTGTTGCTTACTTGTTATTTGGAGTATATCTTGTTTTTGGCTTGTATTTGTGCCCATCCTTGACAACTTCTTGCACCTCATAAGGCAGAGGTTTCTTTCCACCATTGTTGGTTCTTAATTTCATTTTAGTAAATCCACTCAAATACAAATTGTGGTTGGCTAGACAAAGATGCACACAAAGATGACATATTTATCTGTGTTGTATGAAATTGATGAATAGATTGAGGGAGAGTAGAAGAAGGCAAGATGGAAGAACGGAAGGTTTTGAACAAATATTATCCATCAGACTTTGATCCAACAAAGATACCAAGGCGGAAGCAACCTAAGAATTTGCAAATTAAGGTGCGCTCGATGCTTCCCATGAGCATTCAATGCAATACATGTGGAAATTATATCTACAAGGGGACCAAGTTCAATTTCCACAAGGAGGATGTTAAAGGGGAGACATACTTGGGAATCCAAATCTTTTGATTTTATTTCAAGTGTAGCAAGTGCTCAACAGAACTGAGTATGAAGACCGACCTGCAAAATAGTGACTACACTATGGAAGTTGGGGCATCTCGTAATTATGAGCCTTGGCAAGCAACAGATGAAGCGACAAATGAAGCACTAAAAAAAAAAGAGACAAAGGAGCTAGGTGATGCAATGAAGGCATTGGAAAATCGAACCTTGGATTCCAAGCGAGAGATGGACATCATGGCTGTATTAGACGAAATGAAATCTATGCAGTCCCGGCAGGCAAATGTTAGTGTTGAGGACATGATGGCAACTCTTAGTCACACAGCCGTAGAGAAGAATTTTAGAAAATTTGTGCGACGTATTGATGATGCTAAGCTCAAAGAGTATTATTTGGACCAAAAAAGCACATGTCCTTCCGAGACACCAAAGGAAAGGGACTCAAAAATAATCTTTTGAAGAAAAAGGAAGATTGAAGCAAAGCCACTTGTCAATAGTGGTATAGGGCAAGTACAAGTGGCTAAAGTACATGCCAATGAGATGCCAAAACTAGAAGCTAAAGGTAGCAATGGTAGTAGAAAGGCCCCATCTTTCATAGTGCAAATGAAACCTGTAGCTTTTAAAAACAAGCCCAAAAAAGGCTCTATTCCAACATCAACAAAACAACTAATCACAGATGCACTTGGTGATCAATCTATAGTTGTACCAAAGGTTTCAATCAAAGAAGATGATCCACAACCCAATAGTGTTGTGACTTCCCTTGCTTTGGCATATGGTATGATGATTTTGAATAGCATCTACTAGTTGAACTAGTTTGTTATATATAATGCAATTTATTTTTCATCTAAATTATTGTTTCCTAATGATGAATTCAAAGTCTTTGATTATATTTGAGAAGTTGTTGTCTCTTTATTGTTGGCATTTATATTGGATATGTCAAAGGGTAGTGTATTGATAAGATTTAGAGTTTAGGGTGTCAAAAATCAACATTGACAATAAAAGTTTTGTTTAGAAAACCACTCCATGGCACGAATTCCAAAATTGCAAGTCTTGTTGTTGAAAATTCTATAAAGGATAAATTCAACACTTCATGGCAAAGTCTACATAATCGTATATCTATCCATTGAAAGAGCTGACATGTTTTGACCTACAACCTCTTTTGTCATTCCCTTGTTTTGAAGTGGGCTAATGCTTGATTTTTTGTCTTCTCGAGCCTTTTCTAACTTAGGATCTTTTTCTTTGAGTGATTTAATTTCATCTTCCTCTTGCAGAAGAAAATTCTTGCAAAATTGGGAGAAAATATACAAGTTGAATCAATGTTTAACTTGCAATCGCTCTCAATGTAAAATCAAAATCTTATAGTTACATTCTATCCAATCCCAAGAAAAAATAAAAAAACAAATTGCATAAGTTTGTGGACATTTTAGCTCATTTAAAAAGTACAACCTCTTGGGTTATCAAAAATAGATTTAGTTATCTTTAAAGGACGTTGCAAGCTCCACAAGCATTTTGAAAGTCAGAAACTAAATTTTCATATAGTTTTTGATTTCAAATGTTTTTAAGCTTAAAAATGTAGCTCAACTAATCTATTGTTTATTCCATTCAAAAAATTTGTAGAATTTTTGAATTTGCAATATTTGTAAAATTTCAAATTGATAGTAATAATCATATAAATTGTTCTTAAAAATGAATGTGGTAAATGAGTATTATGAACACACAATAGTAGGCTAAAGTAATGCAACTTTTGATTTGAATTTGATGTCTTATTTTCATATGCAAATTGAACCAATATAACACTTTAACCAATTAGATAATTTTGCACTTAATAGAGGCTACATTGCACTTGGCTTGTACACCACCAAAAAAAGACACTTTGAAGAATAAATGGTGGGTACAATATTTTTTTAATAGTAAAATCATGAGGTGTATATATGTTAGAATATGAAGATAAAATGAAGTTTTTTTCCAAGCATCTTCTATGGGATGAACTTAGATATGTTACAAAATAAAACTTTGGGGTGAACTCATGTAATTAGTGTTAAAATTAGTAAAAAAACTTGTGCCCTCTTTTGGGGCTCAATTTTTTCCTAATGGGCAAACAAGCCTTTGAATACGTAAGGATGATATTTGAAGATAGTAGGATACATATTCAAGTGTCAATTTGATTCAAGTCGTAGAATGGGCATCTAATAGGTATTGAGTATACTAGAGTAGGCTAGAGCGTGGGTGTTGAGTAGGCTAGAAATGTATTTTCAGATTGCCCTAAGTATTGTCCATGAAAGATGAGTGATGTGGGCAATTGAAATAGAAGGGCTATAGTAGTCTAAAAGTTGTATAAGAGTGTGTAATCTCTATTCTAGTTGTTAGTTCATTTATTTGTACTAGAAAATTGTAGGAGAAGAAGCATATTGGTTGTTTTTTCTTGTTTTTTCAAAGTATGATTGGAGGAAACAAATGTGGTCTTTACAGGGATTGCCTTATGGAGGAAGGGTGTGCATATTCATGTGGTGCTTCAAGGAATTGATGTTCTTTGGCATTTCCTAATATTGCAAGGTTGTTAGCTATATCATTTCTTATAAAGTTTGCAAGTATGCATACTTTGTATATAGAGAGGGGAATGGTTGGCATTGTAGTTTGCTAGCATGGGAGTGTAGGATCTTGAGTCCATGAGCCTAAGAACCTAGGCACCTATATTATAGATACCTAGGTTACAGACACCTTCTATCTTTATATGATAATTATGTTATAGATACATATGTTATAAGCACCTTCTTTGGTCATACAGTACCTATATTTTTCATATTTAACCATAGATTCTTGCACTAAACTAGTGTAAAATTGTGTAGAAATTTTTTGAATTTTTTTTTAAATTTGTAGATTGTAAGATATATTTGTCTTCATAGTGAACAAAATGGATTTTTTAACACCTCGCTTGACTAAATTATAAGACTTAGAATCTTCTCAATCTAAAAATTTTGGACTATACATCTTGATTAAAAAGATTTTTAATTGAACAATTGAATCGAGAGTCTAGGGATTTTTTTTTTAATTATTGATTTTCTTTCTTCAAAAAATTGTTAAGTAGAAGTAGATACAAGATAGAAGGAAAAAATAAATAGTTAATAGTTCTAAGATGGAATTGAAACATGCTAATTTCAATAGTGAAATTGTTCTAGCATGAAAATAGAACAATGTGAAACTTTTGTTTTTTCAAAAATTGAGCTTAAAAATGAATTCAAGACATTATTTTTCTCTAAACATGCTATAATTGCCTACAAAACAAGATGTTCCACACTTTTCACATTACCAATACAAATGGAATGAATCAAATCTTTCTATATAGACAAAAGTGCCTAAGCTCTTAGGCTCACATGCTAACAACTACGCAATTTAGAACCACTTCACACTACGGCCAAAAGTCGAGAGGCCATGGGTTTCCACCAATCAAATTTCAAGAAACCCAAAGTTCATCCCCTTCACACTAAAAGGCACAAGTCCAAGGGCCATCCAAAGTCGAGAGTTTGGACTTTGGGCTTGGCTTCTAGAGGCTTCACACTATGGCCGTCCAAGTTGAAAAGCCGTGGGAGTTCATTACCAAAGGTTTGAACTTTAGGCTTGACCTTTGAAGGCTTCACACTACGGCCAACCAAAGGCTCTAATTTTTGTTATTCATTGCCTATTTATTGCTCATTTTTGTAGACTCTCAACAAAATTTGGTGGCCACTCAATTCCACGGTCTCTCGACTTGGACAACCATAGTCTGAAGTGGCCCTTACGGTTAGTACCAATTTTTTCAAACTTTGGTTGTTGTAAAAGTTCCCTTCCTCATATGAGTAATAAGCTTCCAAAGTTCCAACGGTGGGCACCCCCACTTCTCTCTCCCACAAGTAAAAGAGGAAATCAATGCAAACCTTGGCATTGTCAAACATGTGTTGACAGCTTTGTATTAGTTGGCGTAAGGCCATGGCAACTATTATGAGCATTGATACTGGCGTTCAAGTCATTCTAACTTAGCTTGTGTTTTTTTGTGTTTTTTTTGGTAACAAATGAGCTTCTAACTTCGCTTGCAATAATCACACACCACCAAGTCAATTGTTGGTGCAAAATGAATAGTGGAATAAGCTATAAACAACACGGAAGTAACGCACTGTAGCGGATTGAATTGGATTTTTCAGAGCCGGTACTCATCATATCGTGAGTTACTGTAGTTTCTGTAGTTTCTCATCACTTCACTCGCCGCGCTCGCAGCAGGAACTCTCTCAGAAGCACCCACACCCGGCGGGCCTTTCACAAGCTTTCAGGTACATATGTATTTTATAATGGTTGGCATTATAAACATATTTAATCTTTATACATGTATTCAAAAAATGAAAGTGTTTACAAAAAAATGACACAAAGATAAATTGAAATTAAATTTTATTCAATGAAAATATTAACTAATTTATTTCAATACCTTTTTGACATTATTTTATTTTCTAAATTGCTTACCTCAACTCTTGAGTGAAATTTTTTTGACTCCTTTAGAAATTTCAAATTGAATGCTAAAGTTTGCATGAAAAATTCACATGATTGCTTTACATGGTTCTAAAGATAGCACTTGTCATTGAAATCTATGGATTTTATTAATAGGATTGAATACATATAAGTTCTCTTTCTCTATTGCAATTTCCTACAAAGTTTGACCAATGAGATAGAATTCTATATCAGTTCAATATCTAATTAAGAGAATTAAACTTTCAATGACAACAAAATTAGAATCTATTCAACCTTCAAAATTGAACATATTTTGAGAATATTTCATATTGAATACACCTTTGATTAGAGTATTATGACACATCTAATTGTGAACAAATGTCATGTAGTATGTCTTCTACAATTAGTGCAGATTCTAGTTCATATTCAACATGTGGTGATTTTTTAGATCACTACATTAATTGTCTTATTTGATCCAATTTATACTGAAAATAAAGGAGACAAAAAATTGAAAAGTCTCCCTCTCCAAGCCCCCTTGTTTTCCATTGAGAATCTTCTATTGGATTGGTGTAAATTGACAAGAAGGCATGAAATGGAAAATTTAATTAATTAAAAATAAAAAATGGCACTTTTGAGCAAGACCCCTTTAAATTTCAATCAAATGCTCATCCTTGAGCGGTGGGTTTGACTTTAATTTAGGGGCTCAAAATTTGAGGAATTTTCTTGCCATATAGAAAGATAATATGCTCTACTTCATTGGTAACACATGACATATTTAACATATGGCAATATTTGAAGATGCACTAAATTACAATAGTGTCATATTCACAAATATGACAAATCAATGTAGCTCGTGTAGCATGTGGGCTTTTGATTTTTCCAATTCACTTTCTGCCTTGGACATTTTGTGTTTTCACACATTCAAGTTTTTGTATTTGGCATGCTTGTCTTAAAAGCATTTTGAAGATTTAATTAAAAATTTACAAGGCATTTAAATCTTTCAATCATACATGTGAGTGACAACCATTCACGAGTAGAATGGTGGGCTTGGGGCACGAAAGAATAGTACCAAAGCATGGTGCCAAGGCCCACATTGGCACTAAGCTAATGCCAATATACATATGGGCCTTGGGCACCATGCTTTGTGACAATTTTTTGGTGCCCAAGACCACCTTTTCTACTAGTGATATGATTCTTGCTAGGAGTTGTGAAGTGAAGGTATGTCACCTAGAATGAAACTTATTCTCATCCTATTATCTCATTAGTCAAATGATAATTTGGGGATGAGATTATTAGAAGATTAAAGAGAAATGCAACCCAAGTAGTTTATAATTTTCTAACATTCATGTTATATTTTACAAAGTTTCAAGGTTGAAAACATTTAACACAATGTATCCTATACACTTGACTTTATAATTTTCTATCATTCATGTTATATTTTACAAAGTTTCAAAGGTTGAAAACATTTAACACAATGTATTCTATACACTTGACTCACTTTGAATGCCTCAACTCTCAATCATTGGTATTTCAAAAAAATCGCCCGTGATAATTTGTGGTGGTTTTGAGTCACAAAGGTATTAACACCTAAAGTCCCAAGGCCTCTTTTCCATCAACAAACACTCAAAATTGTTGTAGAGGGTCTTTTATTACGTGGTCCCTCTGAGAGTCATCAAGATCATTTGTTTGGAGCATGAGTGCGGATGCTCCCAATAGGGGTTGTCACACCTTCTTCTCCCCCATTCTCAATCTTCAGACGATGATGATGTGGCACTCTCTCCTTGAATTACGGAGGGCCCATAGTCTTCAAAGATTGAGGAGAGTTTTTTTTCCTCCATTGGAGGTGAAAAGTGGGTGTGAAGATTGAGAAATTGTGGAGAAGATTACCAAGCCACGTCCATTCTCAATCTTCACCTTCTGAAAAGGGGAGTCACTGATGAGTCACACTTTTTTCATGGAGAAGAAGGGCTTCTATTGCTCCTCTTTTCACTCCACACCTTGTTGTTTTTCATAGTAGTTTCATTCTCCGAGAAGGTGTGCCAACCCCTAATAATTGTTCGTTCGTTGTAGTTGCACACTTGCAACATGGCAGCCCCAATCCTACGCAGCAAAGTCTTGTGAAGTTTGAATCAGCGATTCAGGGGCCCGTCTATTCCGGGTGAAGCCTCCAGTAAACGACGGCCATGTTCAAATGAGCAGCCACTCATCAGACGACCGACCGTGGGCAGCAGACGACACAACACTACAGTACGTTACTACTGTAGAGTGGGGGGAGCGAGGGGGCGCCGGGCCCGGCAAAAGGGGCGGGCGAAAAGCCAGGCGCCCCTACGGCGGGCGGAAGCGAACAAGCAAGCCAGCCAAGGCAAGCCAAGCCAAGCCAAGCCCGCAGCCGGCCTTTCTGGCCGGCTCACCGTCCGGGCGAGGCGATCCACGTCCCAAGCAGCGAATCTGCGAGTTGTCCCCTCCGTCCCCCCCGCCTTCTTCTAGATTTCTGGCTGCGTCCAAATCCGAATGCACACTGTGTGCCCATATTATCTAATGGATGGCCCCAAATAAGAATCACGTTCTCCGCTCAGCCCCCCAAGCCCAGTCCGCAGTTCCGCACGGGCCCTGCCCTGCCTGCCACCTCATCAGGCAGCGCCACTCTCTCACACGGCACAGCCTGCGCCTCGAAATAACGAATGTGGCTGTGCTCGGGCGAGGAATCATAAACTAATAAGGAAGGAGAGTGGTCACAAACGTGGCCAACTTAATCAATCTAGCAAACCTGCGACCGAGCCTATTTTATTGCTACGAAAACGGTGTTCGATTTGATTCAGTTGGGTAACTTGGGTTGGCGCATATGGGAGGACTGAGGTTTGGGGAACTCCAGCTACAGTATAAGGTACTAATCTACTACGATTGTCCCCCGCTCCGGTCATCAACGTGGGCTAAATTTAGCGAACCTTGGACCCAACCCTATTTGATTGCTACAGCGAATGTGTTCAACTTGCTTTTGGGGGCACCTTTGGCAAGTTTGATGGTAGTCAAGCTAATTATGGGGATCACGTTGGGGACCACTGACTGCTCGATCTCATGGGAGGCATTCATCAGTCACCCCCTGAATCGCCCTGATGAGTGCTGTTTAATAAGTTATTTGTAGACGAAGTTAGGTCCTGGCATGGCGGGGGGTGCTTTCTATGGCCCCCCCTCCTCCGGAATAATGATCCGGAATTCGGCCCAAACCAATGACCCCTCGCTGACGAGTGAGTGGTGGAGTTGGCATCATGAGCTGGCGCTCTTGCACTGGCCCTACCCCCCAGCCCGAGCAGCAGGGGAACAACTTACCGTATTCCTGGCTCCATTCGAACGGGAACACGAATTCTCTGCCCTGCCCTGCTGCTAGGCTGCTCCTGTAGCTGCCTGGATGGGGTCAGATAGGAGTGCGTGGAAGTTGAATCTGAACAGCACTCGAGGAGGAGTGATGAGAAGAGTGTTCTTCTCGCGCACGCTATCTTATTGCAATCTAGATTGATAGTGGGGCAGAGCGAGCAGACGAGAGACAGAAAAAGAGAGAGAATGAGGTAGAGAGAGAGAGAGAAGGTCAGGAGAGTACAGTACAACGGACTTGGTGTGGCAGTTGTGATTGATGAATCCCTTCAAAAGTCTAGTCAAATGGCTGTCTCACTACTGAACGTGACCTCTGGGTCGTCTTCTGTTGGGACTCCCTCGTGTTCGTAATTGGGGTCATAATAATCGCTGCCACCATCTCTCAGGTGCTTGTTGGTTTGTTTGTTGGTGGGGGTAGGGGTGGCAGGAGGGTCTGGCTCTCGCTAATTGGGTGCGTCCTGGGCAGGGGGCTCCATGTGCTTAAATTCGGCTGTTGTCGTAAGTGCGTCAACTACCTGCTGCACTGGTTAGGAGGGAAAGGCTGGAAGCTCATCCCTTTGGCGTTTCCCCTTTTTTTTTCAATTGTGGGGGCTATCAAGTGCTGTTGCTGCTGCATCATTCTTTATCAAGGCAACCCTACGTCTGGATGTGGACTGGTTCTGCCTTCTGGTACTATCACGAGGATTGAATTCGTTTTGGAATTGTGAAAAGGGAGTAGTCCAAGCAGTACTGCTTCCGCTACGTCCAAGTCAAGATTGGAGGGCAGGGGAAGAGTGTGGCGCAAGAGTGCGCGTTTGTTTGCACGCGCTATTCATTGAATTGGAGAGTGGAGGAGGAAGCCAGCACAAGCACGGCTGGGATTCGAATTGGCGTGGAGGAGGGGGATTGGCATTCGCAATGGCAGTGCAAGCGCAGTATGGTGTGAATCTTCCGGAGAATCATAACAGCAGGTCTGGATCAATTGGGTTGGGGAATTGATCTGAATGCTAGCTGGGAGGGACGGGTCGTTTGTTGTGATTTGTGCTCCTGATTGTAGAGCGCTGGCGTTAAAACTGATTCGTGCCTCTTAATTGGATCAGGGCGCGGCCTCCGCAATTCCACCAGGTGGTGGGGAATGATGTCGATCACCGCACCAGCAGCTTCTTGAACGCCAGCTCGCTCCTCGGGAAGTCGCCTGTGTTTCAGATCCCGCCGACGGTCACCATGGCCGGGTCGAATCATTACCGCCTCGTCAATCAATGTGAGTCTCCTCACAAATTCGTCAACCAATGTGAAACCTCGTCTATTCTTGCGTGGATGTTGGGAGGGGTTTATCTGAATTTTCGTGAGCGTTTTGGATTGTTTGCAGTGGCGGGCGGGTGCCATGGGTACACTCAACAGCTCGATACGGCGGCGCTTTTGAACGGTGGTGGGAAAGATCGATTGATGGCGGGGTCGAATTCGGGCAGAAAGCGGGCTCGGGAGCAAGCAGAGGATCTTCAGATTTGTAGTCCTTGGCAGCAGCAGCAGCAGCAGCAACAGCTACAACAACAGCAGCAGCAGCAGCCACAGCCGCTGGCGATGAACATACGGGCTCAGCAACCTGAAGCGCATCAAACCACTGGGCCTGGATCTGTAGTGAACCCCCAATCGAACGGCGTTTCGACGGGGTTGCAATTGCGTCTCACCCTTGAAGACGATCGGTTGCGCTCCGCGTCGCCCGTCTCCACCAGCGGCAGAGTCGAGCCTGCCGGAGGGGCGAAGTCCAGTTTCGTCTCCGCCATTGCCGAGAATTTCGGCTCGCATTTGCGACAAGAGCGAGACGAAATCGCCCAGCTCTTGAAAATTCAGGTATAGGGGATTCGTATGCTCTCTTTCAGTGAAGAATGCGAGGTGAAACTCTCTCCCATTATTTTGGTTGTTCAGTGAAGAATTGTGGTGGAACTAAATGGTGGATTGATTCCTTGACAGAATGAGCAGCTTAAGAGCTTTCTGGACGAGAAGCGACAACGACACGCGCACCAGCTGGTGTCGGCTGTGGAGGAGACCGTCGCGCGGAAGCTCCGGGAGAAGGACATGGAGTTGGAGAAAGCGAAGCTGCACAACCAGGAGATTCTGGAGCGTTGTACGCAACTAATCACGGACTCGCATCACTGGCAAACGAAGGTTCGCAACGCGGAAGCTATGGTGAACATCCTGCGCGCCAATCTGCAGCAGGCGCAGCAGCAGCAGCAACATTCGCATTTCCCACTATCCCACAGAATGGATCAATTCCCGTGCAAGGAAGGGTGCGGCGACAGCGAAGGCGCGGACGACTGCGCTTCTTCGTACGTGGACGACATCAACGATGCCCACACTCGCGCGTTTAATGAGAATCGGGAGCTTCGGGAGCAGCGCACTTGCAGGGTGTGCCGGACCCAAGATGTGTCCATGTTGCTGTTGCCATGCAGGCATCTGTGCTTGTGCCAGGATTGCGAGGGACAGCTCCATGCTTGCCCGCTTTGCCGAACACCCAAGAACGCCAGTGTCCAAGTGTACATGTCATGACGAAAACAGACGATTAGGGTTAGGGTTAGGGAGGCCGCTGCGCCACCCCATGTACAGTTACTCATAGCGCACTTTAACTTAATTAGGGAGTACTTACTAATTTGCTCTAATCAAGGAGGAGCGAATTCGTTTGTTTTCGTAGGTGCATGTCAAGGTCAGTTGTTGCTGTGTTATCTCCACCACCAACCGTTCCATCTTCAGTTCCACTGTACATGCATCCCAATTTTTTGCAGTTTTGGCAGATTCACGTTCTTGTGATGATCATCAACGTTGATGGAGGTTGATTGCGACTGAAGTAACCATCACCAGTTTGTAACCATTTTGGATGATCCTTCCATACCCTAATCCATCATCCCTTCAACAGGGGTCGACCAACTACAAACTCTTGAGCCTGTTTATGACAGTTCTGGAAAGGTTTCTGAACATTTCTGAAAAGTTTATGCAAAATTTACGTTTGAATTATGAGTGGGCTTGATTGCGAGAATCCCATCCTTCTGCAACAATGATTAATCTTCTGCAGCAGTGGGCGACGCAGCATGAGCCCGATTCTTTTCTTGAGTCTCTTTTAAGTATTTCTTATGCTGACTAAATCAACGAGGGCATTCCGTGTTGCAGATGCTTAATCGCACTCTAGTCGCTAACCCTACACACAGTTTCAGTGTCCTCGTTTCGAGATCATGACAGGAAGCTTCACATGAGGGAGAGAGGCTTCACAATGATGGGGTATTTACTGCTGATGGTAGTTGTGAGCAACTCGAGAACGATTCACGTGTGTGGCATTTGAGGAGTGAGTGGCGTACTCCACACCAATATGGTCCTCGTTCTCAACGTCCTTATCATCCCAAGCTACTCCCATCTGCCTGTGGAACTGAAGGTTCAAGTAATCCATTCCTTCGTATGCTCTGATGGGAACATGTCGCTCATTAGTTGATCGTCGTCGAAGGCATGGGCCGTGCACACCCGCCAGGATGTCCCAATTGTGTGAAGATCACCTTGTACGCTCTCCACGTTACGCTCTGCCACCAGATCGGACTGAGGATTTGGTTCTCTTGTGGAAATCTGATCGAGGCGCTAGTCTGGCCTGCCCTTTGAGTAGTGCCTTGCAGGCTCACGACGACGTTGCCGGTCAGAGCTTGACGGTGGTCAGGACAGCGACCCGGGTTGGCCGGGTGAAGGTAACCCAAGGCCATGCAAGAAAGTGAACCTAAACTTACTACAAACCCCTCTCTCTGAGTGGTCTTGGAAAGAAATTGTAAGGTGGACGGGTAAGGTTGTCCTGTACAGTTAGTATTGTACAGTGCAGTAAAACCCACGCCCTGGCCTGGTGTGTGCACCCGGCCCCAACTTGACTGGAACTGCAAAGAGCAGCTGATGGACAGAATGGGGTTCAGGCATGTCCAGATAGAAGCACGTTATGGTGCCATTGCAGGAAGTCATAGCTCACGGCAGTCTAACTCCCGAAGAAGTACTTGCGTTGTATATAGAGCTCACATGGAAGTCAGGGCTTGAGCCTGCAAGAATTGTACTGTCCACGCTGCACAGGACTGATGGGCGATGCCCCTTACCCTCTTTCTTCAATTCATGCAGATCAGGATTCTAGCTTTTGTCTGAGCCGATCGCGATCGAGAGGTGCGCTAGAATGAATCAGTGAGTGTCGTCATCTGTTTCACCTCAATCACTTGGTGCAGTCGCGTCGGTGAGTACCATGGAGTGAGCGCAGTGAAGCTAAGAGTGTACCCAGGCTTTGGCTTCAACCAGAAAAAAAAAAAGGAGACTCTTTGCAGTTCCTTAGAGCTATTTGAACTCATCAATCTGGGATCGGATCAGTTGCGTTCTGCCTAAAGCTGATGATTAATTTACTGTAAATTGCAGAGATTCAAGTTTGTCAACTGCATCAGTGTGCAGAAATCTGCATTTAAGTAATGAGAGATTGACTGCCAACTGCAGTTCATGGCTACGCTGCTGCAATTGCTTCCTGCAAACTTCAGCAGGCTGGGGAGCTTGGTCAAAAGGTACCGTCTTGTACGCTTGGAATATCCACATTGTTGGTTTGCTGTTTGCTTCGCTTGTCTCATGATCACGATAAAAAAAAACTCTTCGAAATGAATCGTCGTCTGTGTTACGTTGCCGTCACCAAAATTGTCGAGTATATTCAAGGGCACGGAGCTCTGAAAGCTAGGCTTAGAAAGTTCTGATAAGTAGGTATTGTGGATCTGGTAGCTCGACATATGAAGTGGAACTGTGGAAGGTATTGAAGTTTGATTGATTCTGGGCACAGGAACGTACATAACTAGTTCAGAAAAGACATGAAGATAATACGCACGTAAAAGACAAACTTCCAATATTGTCAGATGGGGGTCAATTTGGTATTTTAATGGCAAATATTTAATTCCTTTTAAAAATTAGATTCGGCAGTATTGAAATTATTTTGAAATCTGAAGAAAATTCGTATTAATTAAAATTGATTTTTAACATTGAAAAAATGGAAAAAAACAAAAAACAAACAAACATAGAACTCTATCTATTCTCGCTCACAAATGAAACTCTTGATTCTACATCTACTTTGCTTATACAGCACATTTTCATGGGACTATTTTTCATAGTTCTGATACAACTATCACACAGTGAAATTATAAAGATTTAATCCTACTAATTAGCTACTAAAAAACAAATTTGGGGTGACTTTGACTTTGAGTTATTAAAATCTACATGCACTTAGGATCTAATCATTTGAGAATACATGAAAGTAGTACTTGAAGATTAAATTGTTTAGTTTTTTAAGAAATAAGATCTATTATGGCACAATAAAATTGATTTCAAGGTAATACTTTTCATTTTAGACTTGTTCTCGCTTTTAGGGTGTGCTTAGAGCTTTAAACATTAAAATAGTAGTTCATTAAGAGTACATTCATATCAATTGGGAATACCTTTCCCTTGAAGAGAGACAAAATAATCCTACTACTAATATACTTCCATACAATCTCAATCTTTCATTGTGGTGGAATTTATTTTATTCCTTTCAAAGTTAAGATTTGTTCTTTTGTGGGAATGTATCTTTAGTGTTGGTATACATTAATAATGTGTATGAAAAGTAATGAATTTTCTTCAATCATATCATAGAATCTCATATATGTGTGTATGCATATTTGTATATATATATTTAGGAATCAAACACATGAGATTTAAGGTTTAAAATACTTTGGCTCAACAACAAAGAAATATTCACTTCCACAATTCATTTGATTAAAGCATTAATAGTTGACACTAAAGTAACTTCATAATTAAGCACAACAATATGTTGAAAAGATGTAAGGAACACTGAAATGGTAAATTTACAAAGTTACACATATTTAATAACCGAGTTAATAACTTATCTCAATAGCTACCTCTACCAATAGTTTTTCTTGTCTTCTTTGAACATTCATGGTAAGATAGACTAGCCCAATTCCATCATCCTACTTTTGGCCCTACTTTTGTCCCAAAAACATCCAAATTTGTCTAGAAAAACAATGAACTATTTTAATTTCTAACAAAATTAGTGCATTAATGCCAACTAGGGATAACATGTAGTACTTAAGTGCCTTTAGATACAAGAAAAGGCGATTATGGTACATTTATGACTCCACTCTGTGGACAATTTTGTAATTTTAAAGCAGACCACTTAAAATTTTAATAGAAATTACTATTTTAATCAAAAAATTATGATTCCACATGGTTTTGATTCGTGAAACAAGTGTACACCTCTGAAAAATATGCACCCCTCTTAGAGATATTCAAATTCCAAATCAGGTAGTAATACGCTTGTTTACCTTACATATATGGTGTTGGTATGTAGTTATGTAGATTTTGTTGAAATTGGTTGCTCATATCTTATTCTTTTTGCAATGAATCTTCTCTCAATCAATCATTTGTGCCCAATATAAAAAAAATTGACACTTGTGTAAGAGGTGTTGTTGTAATTATATGAGCATACTACTCAATATCTCCTATTTGCCCTAACTTGTGATTTGCTTCTAAAATTGACCCTACAAGTTCTTGCCTAAAATGTACAACCTTAATTCATAAAAGCCTAAGATTGATTTTGGCTATATCTATTCCCAATACTTTGATATTTTATAATTTATTAATTCAATATCAACAACAAAATTCTAAAAGAATTTTGAATCTCATTTTTAGTTAAAACAAAATCCAACAAGGGCAATTGCAAGAAACACTTATATCATTGTTTTCACATGCTAATTTATTTATAGGCCATAATTTCTGCATTGTCAGACCATTAAACTCAAGATTTATAGTTAAGGTAATCATGACTATTATACACCTTGAATAATTTTTTCTCCATTTTTCAAAAAAATCTATAATGTAAAAATAGCCATTGATTTTATGTTATACTTGCCAATTTGGAAATTTATAGTACTATTTCTAGCCCGCCCCAAAAAATTCAAAGCTAAAATTTGGTGGGGAAGGTCTTTGAGTAGACAAACAAATATTTTTTGAAGGAATTTTTAAAATAGTTAATTTCAAAATTGTATGGAAGTCTATAAAGTGAACTTCTCAAACATGTAAAATATTAATTTTGTGGTTCTATTGGTAAATGACCATTTTCATAGAGTTGTTACAAATGAAAAATATATATTTTGTTTTTAAAAATAAATCCTCATTTTTACCAATTAAAAAATCTAAAGACCTGTTTTTTTTAGATTTTGTATTTTTTTTGTTCTCCTACTTAGAGAAATTTTCTACAACAATTTACTTCCTTAACCTTTAATGAGACCCTTAAAAGCCCAAGGCATTCAAACAAATCACAAATGTGTTATAAAATATAAGTTCTATAACTTTTTGAAGTTTGCTTTAAAGAAGATAATGTAAAGCATGAAAAGTAGAAAGTATTCATATGGTCAAAATTATCAAATTATTTTTAGATTCTTTTCAAATGAATTTTGAAGATATAATGTCAAAAATTCACCAAAAATACAATTTCTATCTTTAGCATTTGAATTTTTTTGTTGGTCAAAATTGTGGTGTCTATTGATTTGTGAAAAAATGCATAAGATCTAATAGTGAGAACACTGATTCTTTTTTCAAATAATCAATTTTTCAACATTAGGCAAATTTTAACCATTTTGTTCTATTTCTCTAATAATTTTTGTTTTATTTTAGCTATCTTAGTTTTGAATATCAATATTGAAAAGAAATCCATTCTTCTAAAAAATTTGAAAAAAAAAATTTAGAAAAAAGTTAAATTTTTTTGCCCAGAGGCAAACAATGATTCAAAAATGGTCACTTGAGTGCCCAGGGGTAATATATATATATATACAAACCCAATCCAAGGGGGATTGATTTTTCCAATTCTCAACTACATAATGTGAATCTCTTTGTTTTCACGAAATACATCTATCATCTTAAGTTTTGGGTTTTCAAATACATTTTGCCTTGTAGTTTCTGAATTGGAAAATTTGCTAAAAAAATTTGAATAGTAGCTTTGAAGTTGCCATTTCCTTAAAGAAGATGTAAACTCATCATTGATTGGTCATTTGAACAAGCTACATGATACCCGTGTCAAAAAGATTCCAAAATCCAAATTTGGATAGCAATCCCATGACCTCAAATAACCTTTTAATGATTAATGATATGTTTGGTTGTCATAAAATTTCATATTTGATTGCGAAGAGTCTAGATACAATGAATTTTTGAAGGAAAAAATAAATTCATGTCAATTCCTCCCTTTTGCGTCCCAAAGGAAGTCATTGATAAAGATATATGGTGGTTTGATCAAGCTAGGATTCAGTATTATGCCCAATTTTTGTCCACATTTTGCCCAATTTTCTTATTTTTTGCATTAGAATATAGTATAAGCTTTGTCATAGTTGTTAAGATTTTCCTTCGGATTTGAACTCACTTTCCATTGAGTTGCTGTTAAAATGGAGATATAATATGTTGTGTGGTTTTGTTTGGTTCCCATGAATTTTTTTTCCAGGGCACTGTCCTCAACTTACCACCGTTTGTTTTTGGTTATTTTCTTGGAATAAACTCTAGGTTTAAAAAAAATGGAATTATTATTCAAAGGAATGATGAATTGTCGAGCTAGGCAACCGATGTTTAGTTTTCAAAATTCAGTTTAATTTCACATTCTTGAAAACCCACGAGTACTCATTGGGCATCAGCCTATTGTGCAAGATTCACTGCTCCCTAGTGCTGCCGTATGGGAGTCCCTTAACCCGTAAAGTCCCAAGGCCATTTTTCTGTCAAAAACCACTCAAAACTGCCATTTCTACTGCGTTAGTCAAAAAAAAAAAAAAAACTTGTTTTAGATCATGTGGTAAAAATTTCATGAAGTTTGACCGTACAGATTGAGAGAAATGAGCATTCAAAGTTGAAAAAACAAGTTTTTTTGAACACTGGACTGCAATTTTAGATGACTTTGATCTCTATTTGTGGAAAAAAATTACATTGTGGAGTTTGAATTTAAGATTTATTGTGTTGAAGAAATAACAACTTATTGTGTTCAAAAAATAACAACTTGATTTTCATACTTCAAAAAATTGTCAAGTAGAAGTAGGTCCAAGATTGAAAGAAAAACTAAATTGATAATAGCTCTTAGATGGAATTGAAATACAATAATCCCAACGGTGAGATTGTTCTAACAAGAAAATTTAACCTTTTCAAAAAAAAATTTGAAAAAATTTGAAAATTGCATTCTGAGATGAATCCTACAAGTTTTTTTTCTTCCCAAAAGATGCTTAGATTGCCCGAAAAATAAGATTGTTCATAACTTTCACATCACTAATCAAAGTGGAATGAACCAAAGCTTTAGATGTAGACAAAAACATTATCTTTAAGAAAGAATTTTTTTTAAAATTTATTTTGAATTTTTGCAATATTTTATGTGCTGCCCACCGAGTTCAGTTTCAGGCTTTTTGTGGTATAACTTTTGCTTCCGGGCACCGATTGAAATAAAAATTATATTCCCACAAAGCTTATCAGATTTTCTATCTTCAAAAAAAGTTTCAAAAAATTAGGGTAAAATTTCAGCCCATAGGAACCTGCCCGAATTCCAAATTGTCCCCCGAGGGGACAATGGGACTTTAGGGGTTAACCCTTAAATTTCAAGGAGGACGTTTGTCGTCCGATGGATGATAGGGAATCCTTGTAGTAGGACAAAAGTGCAACTATTTATCCTTGGAATTTTGTTATGAAAAGGGAAGATCTTCTTTAGTAGTTTGACTTCCAATGAATGCTTTTGCTATTTCTAAAGCCCATGATTCATACGGTAATGGAATGAGATGATTTCCAAGGTAACCACTTCATCCTTCAAGGGTTAAGTGTTTGTATTTCTCTTTCTTGCAATAAAGATCTCCTTATTAGTGTAAACAAAATACTATACAAGGCCTCCCCTTTGCACACGAAATTCTATGGATGAACATATGAACTTTTGTCCTATATAGAAAGATTTTCTATCATCCATCCAACACTTGGGGCTTGCAATCTCCTTGTAGGATTAATAGTTGATGACCTTTAGGGGGGAGGCTAAAATATTTTTCAGTAAATTTTTATAGAAAGAAAAAATCAAACTGGCATAGAATCCAAGTCGTTTTATATATTTTGGACCTTAGTGACATGAAATTAGTAGCAAATTTTTGAAGTTGAGATGCAATGGTCACTAAAATCATCCACCTCCTGAAATGTACACTACTTGTGCTTTGAAAACAATGAAATGTACGTCTGTATTAGAAAATGCTTTCATAGTCTCGGACCTCCTCCTACTTTACCAGTAGCAGTCACTGTGATGAAGGAGTGGTAACTAGTTATATAAAGTCTGTAGAGTGGAGACGTTGTTGGTCAATTACATTTGTTTCAACTACTCCAAAAATCGTAATTATTGTGGATTCAAAACCATTGGACCACAAAGACACAATGGATCTTAAATTTAAAACATATTCTTTCTACACATGTAGATATTTCAAAATAAATATAAACTTTCAAGTTATAAAGTTACTCCTACAATAATCATAATTTCTGGAGTAGTCCTGGGGAAGCAAATTTTATCATGCATGGCAAATAAGAAGATCATGTGCTTTCCCCAGGGATAAAAACGGGGACGAGCGAGGGGGATCTACGACAACTTTTCTTTGAATGTTTTCTCATCTTACTCAAGTTCATAGATTTTTCATTCAAGATTCAAATCTAAAAATTCCAACTCGATTCAAAACCACTGAGCCTATTAACCCCTAAAGATTTTTTACTATGCTTTCACCAAAAACGCTCCAAAACTGCCGTTCAATGTAGTACAAGTACCACATTTTTGGACATATGTAATCGTAGGATCTTGTACTACACTGATTCGAGAAGATGTGGAAAATGCTTCAAAAATTCACACCATGGAGATTGCAAGATATTAGTATTTGAAGTGACAAAAATCCTTTATTTGGCCATGTGAAAAAATAGGTAGTTGTACTTCACAAGGTCACATTTGTATGAAAAAATGTCCAAAATGGTGTTTACTACTTGGATTCATTCTTCAAGGCAAGTTGGCTACATGCTTGAAATTTTTTAGATCATTTGGAATTGTACAACATATAGGAAAAAATAGTAAGTAGAAAGAAGTAGAGAATGATTCAAAAAACTAAATTGGTAACAATTTACTAATGGAATTGAAAAATGTCAATCCCAATGATTGTAATGTTGCAATTAACAATACACACCTTATGTTTTGTTTTTTTTCCAAAAATATTGAAAAGAGTGAAATAAAGGACTTCAAAGTTTATCTTAGAATAGAGATTCGATAACTATTTACAAACTACCCACAACTAAAATTCCTCATAACTTTCATCTCATTAAACAAAATGGAATGATTCAAAACTTTCCATGTATATATAAGTCTAGAAAATCAATTTCAAGTTTCTATTTATTTTTAAAGTGATTTTTTAAGAAGTTTTCTTAGTTGCCTAGGTTGCCTATCAAACAATGGAACTATATATCATACAATAACTTTTTAACCATGTAATCAAATTATGAAATTGTTGGACCTTAAAAATAACTCTTGGACACATGTGTGAAAATTTCAAAGAAGAAAAATAAAAACTCCATTCATAGTGAGTTGCCCAAAATCAATGTAACTGATCATTGTGACTTTCAATGTACACCTCTTGAACATTCCTGTTGGTTCTACTATAAGTGAGTTGTCACCTATAGCACAACTCATCCAAAATTAAGCAACCTAATTTCTAAGAATGAGAGGCTAATAAAAAATGGGTCATGTCCTTTACATGTCAAAATGTAGAGCAAAACATCTCTTGCTTGGCAAAATATATGCACATGAAATTGTGCACTTTACATGACTTATATTAGTAAAAGGATTTGAGTTGTTTTTACATAAACAATGCATTGATAGAGTATAACTAAGACTTGTAATAAGACATACAAAAGATGTTTTACTACATGTTTTAACTCCTAAAGTTCCTTGACTATGTTTCACAAAAAGCATTTAAAATTGTCATTTTTTAGTGCATTGAGCATACTTGAAAAATACAAAACATTTTTAAAATTTTCAACTATAAAAATTTGTACTAGACTAGTATAGGAATGTGTGTTAAAAAATTTCAGCCTACTTGACTATGAACATTGTGAGATTATAGTGTTTGAATGTTAGAAAATAAATTTTGGGCCCTATCCAACAAGATGAATATAGTTTTACTCAACTTTGTGGAAGAGAAGGCACTATCCAACCTTGGAAATTCTCACCATTTCATAGGTAGTTATGTTAATTACTCAAGTAAGATAGTCACTCAACGTGCCAAAGCCTTGATCAATAAACTTGAAGCTAAATAATCTTGTCTAATTTTAAATATATTATTTTTCCAAAGTTCATGAATTCAAATATATCAACTCAAGTTGTCACCAAAAGACTCATTAGATAATTAGCACATTAATCAACAACTATATCCATATATGTATTTGTATGTATGCTTATCCATATTTGTACTTGTATAAATATTCATATGAATTCATATATCTATGAGTATATCTCAAACCAAAAGGTCACCTATCTTCATTATTTAAAGCCCATTTTCAAAGAGGTGGAAATCAATCATAACATATAGAGAGTATGATTATACCTAATATTGGTTCTCTAGATTTATATATACATGGACAGCTTTGAATCATTCCATTTTGATTAATGAAATGAAAGTTATGAGTTTTAGTTTGTAGGTAGTTATGGATTCCCTACTCTAAAATAAACTTTGAAGTCAATTTATGTAACTCAATTTTATCATGCACATTCTCATAGTAGTATAGAAAAACAATGTGATTGAAAATGAAAAAAAAACTTTTTTTTCCAAATTTCACTCAAATGGCAATTTTAGGGAAAAACAACAACAAAACATTAGCACAAATTCTAATATAAATTCATAAAGTTTATTTTTTATTTTTTTGTACTTGATTAAGAAAAGTAAAGATTTGTGGTGAATTTTGAGATTTTGATTTTTGCCAATAAATGAGTCCTCTAGTAAAAATTTAATTCTTACTAAGCATATAGTTGCTTTTAGGGGGACATTCTCAATGCTAGATTCTTGTTACATGTTAAACACCTCCATTATCTTTGAAAATTAGCATGCAAGTAACTTACATATCTACCTAACCAATGGTCTAAGTTCCCAAAGTTGGATAATCGATTGGATAGTGCTTCTTTTTCGTCAAACTATACTCGCCCTATTGGGTAGGACCAAAATTCCTTTTCTTCTAAATTGAATCATTATAACTTTGCAATCTAAGTGGTCAAATGGGTTGAAATATTTTCCACACATTCCTACGGAAGTCTAGTACAAATTCGTACAATAAAAAATTTGGAATTTTTTTTCATATTTCAATCATGGTCAATTCACAAGAAAGTGGCATTTTGGAAAAAAAAAATTGCAAAAAACACCCATGGTTCTTTAGAGGTTATACCAAAATCAATAACATTACTTTGGGTTTCATTTGCTAAAATTTTGATGTGATATTTTTCACAAATTTTGTTCTAATTTGTTGAATTTCCAAGAACTCTTTGTTTTAGACAAACATAACATTGTTAACTTTTATTAGGAGGGTCCTTTACCTCCCTCATATAGGAGCACCTCCAATGGAAGACAACATCATTTTTTCTTATTGCATCCCTTCGTGCAATCTTCACCATGCAAGGACATTGTGAATCTAAAAGGTCGGATGGATGATTTCATTATTAATCCCAAAAGGATGGGTTGATCACCATAGAAATCATCCTTATTGGTACTGTGTCAATCTTTTGCTTAACTCCACCCCCACCCCCACCCCCACCCCCACCCCCACCCCCAAGAGCACTCATTGGAGGTCTAGCTACTCTGCAAGACCTTCCTCTTTCACACAAAATTCCAAAGATTGAACATTTGGACTTTTGTCCTATGTAGAAGGATTCTCTCTCATCCATTGGACACTTTGTGTCTGCATTGTCCTTTTAGGGTCAACTATAGAGACAAAGAATACACCTATTGGTTCAATAATCAGAGTGTTTTGGTGACTGACCAATGACTATGGCACGGTCATTGGGGCTGCGTCCTACTTCCAGGCTTAAACTGTACTCTTCCAAGTATCCCGGAAAGGAGATCCCTCTTTCTCCTTGGGATTAGTTTTGGGGAATCGATTGCTGCGTTCATTTCAAATCTCATCCTGGTGCCTTGCTGTAATATAACATAATTAGGTGATTATCAAGAATTTGAAGTTCTAAATTTCTTGAAACTCAATCACTTAAGAACTTCAGAATTTTTAAAATTTAAAATTTAAACAAATGGGAAAAACTTAAGAATTTGAAGCACTGATAAGTTAAATCTTGAAAGTCTTGGAACTTATCAAGTTATTATTAAGTTAGACCCACTGCAGACTGATTTTCTGCTTCAGTTCCCACTCACATTTTAAACATGATTTCTGGAAGCGATACCCTTCACATGGTTCATGGTTCAAAATCTATTCTGCCAGTACAAAGGGCAAACTTCAAAACTACAAATTGAAGAGACACTTGTTCCTCCAAATTATTCAATGGGGGGACAAGGAGACCCCATCTGTCTCCCAAGCATTGGCCTACCCAATGCTAGAGTATGGTACATGAAGGTCAAATTCGGCATGAATTAAGTCATTTTTGTAAAAAAGTGCCACATGTCATCTTGAGAATGGACGATGTAATAGGCAAGAAAAAAGAATAGATTTTTGGGGAGGTGACGTGTCCCCCTACGAATTTGTCGTGAAAATTCAATTTCGGCACCTAAGTACCGGATCAAGCCTTCAAGTAGAGTACTTCTACAAATTAACAAAAAAGAACACAATTTTTGACATTTCAATTGAGATTTGAAATTATTGTAAGCAGTGAAATGAGAAAAATAGTGGAAAGCGTATTAGAAACCACTCACATAAAAATTTACATGTAAACGAAGCTCATGAAAGAATAGTAGGAAATTTTCTTTTCTAGGATTTAAAGATTTGATAATATACAATGCAATTGATATCCAATATCTCTTAAAAGAACAAAGAGCCATCCACATTTCCAATTCATAAAGGTGTATTATAAAATGCAACTTAAAATAATACTCTCATGATGAATTTTGAACAAAAGTTGTAAACTTTGATCTATAGATCATATCCACACGATTACATCTATTGCTACACTAACCATTGTCTTTCAATAATATTTGTAACCAAAAGAATTGAAAACTTCCTTTTAAATATATTATAAATTGAATATTAGTAATTTTCACATTAATTTTTTTCTTGAAATTCTAAATTTCAATTTCTAATTGTGGTGATTTTTCAAGATTTTATTTTATTTATTTGCTTATGTCATCTTGATGGGTTGTTTTGAATTGAAAAAGTTGTTTTTAAATTTTGGAAAAAAATATTCTTGTACCTTCAAAAGAAAAAGTTATAAAAATCTATACCATACAAATGTAAGAGAACTGACAAAAGAATCTACATGATTCTTGATGAATGAAAAATCCATAATTTTTTTGTGTTTGGGGCATGTTTGCATTATTTGTTGTTTAAAATTAGATTTGTCTATTCTTTAGTGGGGGATTTAAGGTGCGTAATCATTCAAGTCTATTTTAATCCTTAAACAATGTTGTGATTGTTTTTGGGTTGATGGGTGACAAGGAATCTTTGGACAATGCAAGATAGAAGTGCAACTATTTATCCTATAGTAGTTTGACTTCCAATGAGTGCTATTATATATATTTTTTGTAAACCAATCATTCAAATGGTACTAAAATGGATGATTTCCATAGTCACTAATCCGTCTCTCAAGGGTTAACCCCTAAAGGACCATTGTCCCTTCGGGGGACAAATATGTTTTTGGGCAGGTACCTACGGGCTGAAATTTTCTCCTAATTTTAAGAATTTTTTTTCGGAGGTAGAAAAGTTGATTAGCTTCGTGGGAATCAAAAAAAAAATTCAAAATCGGTGCCTGGGAACAATAGTTATGACCAAATAAGCTCAAACAAGGGGACGGCAGGCAGCTCGGGCAGCCAAAAAAAATGGACAAAAATTTGAATTTTCTTTTTAATATTGTTTTTTCTCATATATTATATATTTTTTCTATCTGGAAAGCTTTGATTCATTTCATTTGGATATGTTATGAGAAAGTTATGGACATTCTTGTTTTTTGGGCAGTTAGAGCATCTTCTTGAAAAATATAACTTGTGGGATTCATTTCTGAATGCAATTTTTCAATTTTTTCAATTTTTTTTTTGCATAGTCTGATTTACTTGCTTAAACAATCTCACCATTGGAATTAGTGCATTTTAATTCCATCTAAAATATATGAATATTTTAGATTTTCCTTCTATCTCATACCTATTTCTACTTAACAATTTTTTTAAGAATGATAATTAATTTAAATTTTATTTTTTCCCCTACCTAGTCTCTCAACTCAATTTTCCACTATAAAAATTTAAAGCTCAAAACTCTGCAGTGCAAAAATTTTAAGTTAAAAATGTTCAAAGTAAAAAAATCTAGTCCCACAATGTGCTGAAAAACTTGTTTTTTCCACTTTAAACGCAGATATCTTGCAATCTGAGCAGTCAAAAATTCTGAAATTTTTTCCACACACTTTCATATTAGTTAGGTGTAAGATCCTACGGTTAGATATGGGGAAAAAAAATTCAATTTTTCTTACTCCTTGCTATAGGTATGGCAGTTTTGAGTGTTTTCTGGTAGAAAAAAAGCCTTGGTCTAAAGGATAACTAGTGTGTCCTATGCCGTTGCCAAATCAAAATAAAAGTAAAAATAATTTTCCAATTTTTTAGTATGTAAAAACTTGAAACTCAATATATTTCATGCACAAAAGAGAACAAAGACTTTGTTGTTGTGTGAGAGGTTTGCGTTTGTCATACAAAACTATCATCCCTACTCTACTCTACCCTACCCTAGAAGGATGTAGACTCCTCTTGCCGTGGGAACGGGTCAAGGGTGCTTGGTCTCAATTACTCATAAGCTTCCTATTCTTCAGCACCGCTTCATTATTAGTTTATTGTTGTGGTTGATACCCTTGTTGGAAATATCAGGTCGTGGGAGCGGATCTCGAGACTGCCACTCTTTGCCAGGTGGGTATAACGGTATGCTTTTGAATTAAGCTTACGTGTCACTTAGGAAGTCAAAAGTATGGATAACAACAAGGCGATAGGCTTGAGCTGTTTGTTCACACAGCAGGTACAAAACCGTTTGGAAGTAACTTAATAAGGGAAAGCACCCTATGAAAGGCGGCAGAATGAATGGTTGGCCCTGTTGGCATTGTTGAATTTAAAATTTAAAATTTAAAAATAAAATTCATGTAAAAGACAAATGTGAGAAATGGGGAGAGCAATTGAAATTTTATTTTTGTGAAAAAGTATGAATTTGTTATGAATTTTTAAAGTGGGATGCCCAATTGACTCAAAAGAGTTTCTAGACTATCCCCAAAGCAACAAAAAGAATATCGATGATAGTCATCTTACTCGCCTAAAGAAGTCATGCAATATTGCCTAACATGGCCACAATATTTCATAACATAGCCACAACATGAAGGCCTAAAAAAGTCACTTTTTGTGATGAGGTTTCATTCAAAAGGTGGAAGTTCCTATTGTAGTGACTAATCACTCCGTCACCATCATTCAAGACATTGATTGTGGCCACTAACTTGTGACAACCTAATTTGGTCTAAATCACATTTGTTGAAATTTTCTTTTTGTCATGGGTGGATGTAAGATTTTAAAATGGATTGTTTTCTGAGTGTTTGTAATGGGTCTTTTGCAAGTCATAGTCTGGTTTACCTTATAATTTACTATAAATAGTTGCATTCAATTGCAATAGCAACAAATCAACTTCTATTAAGGTCGAAGGGTTTAAAAGCGGAGAGGCTCTAAAATTGTCCACCTCCTCAAATGTACACTATTTGTACACTTAACCTTTTCATAGCCTTCAACAATGTACAAACAAAGTATATTCGAGAAGGAGGGCAATTTTAGAACCCCATGCCATTTCAACTTCAAAATTTCATAACTAATTTCACAAAGATCCAAAAAATATGAAATGACTCGTGTTAGATGCTAGTCCCATTTGTCTTTCAACAAAAATTTACTAAAAAATATTACAAAAAACTTCACTTCTAGCGACCATATATGGTCAATTTGAAATTTCAGGTTTGTTTTGCAAGGGGCAGTTAAATTTGTTTGACCATTTAAAAAAAATGGGAGGGCATTTTTTAGGGTTAACAATTGAAAACTTTCATTTTTCACAGAAAAAGATGCATATTTGATTGTTGAAAGGTCTCCAAAGCCATATATGTCCATTAGTGGTAGATTAAAGCTTGCTAATTTTACTTCATTTTCCAACTTTGAGCAATTTCACTTGATTTGAGATCTAAAAACTTTTACTTATCCATTTGCTTTTAAAATGGTTCTAATGGAAAGAGTAAAGTGTTTTCATGATTTTCACCGTTAAAAATTTAAACAATAAAGTGTTGAATTGGAGTTATTTGTGATTTATACGTATAAAAAAAATTGCATCTCTACAATTGCAAGGTGGATTGTGTAATGAGTTTAATAGCTTTTCAAGTGATATTAAGTTTTTTGAAATGGAATTTAGTGTGCTAACACAATTTGTAGTTTTTCATATCACTTCCAATTCCAAAAATCTTTTATGTGCAAATTTCTGAAACATTGTGGAAGGGGCAACATACTAAAAATAGAAAACATACATTTCTATTGTTATAATCTCACAACTCTTATGCAATTTTGCACTTCCAATTGGTGTGCATACTAATAAGCGAGCTCTTTAAACATCCATGTGGTTAGATTTTGAAAAAAAATCAATTTGTTTAAATGGAAATAACTATAAGTCCCATACTCTTTTTTCATAGTCAAAACACACTTAAAAAGGTTTGGACATTTAGATGTTAATATCTGACATATAGTCAGTCATCGGATGTAAATGATGAGACATCCTTGCATATAACATATAAATGTAAAAGACATGTAAAGGAGGTAGTTGTGAAATGAGATGTAGGCATTACTTCCCCAAAATGTTGCTTTAGACATTGAGAAATTTGTCATGGGTGATAAAATGACATAGGTTTAGACCTGGAAACTTCTTTTGCAAGATGATCCTATCTAGTTGTTTGACATAAGGTTAGTGTATCAAAGAGTCCTAATTTCTAAGAAAAATGACACAATTCCAAGGTCCCTATTTTTTTCCTTAAAATTTTTGGTGAGGAATCTCATACAAACAACAATTGAACTTTTCATTTGTGCTAGCTTCAAAAAGATACCAAAATAGTTTCTTCTTCATTTTAGTGTGCTTTTAAAACCGCTAGACGATGTATTCAAGATTAGACCACTTAACCTTAAAATACCATGATCTTTTTTTGGTTTAAAAACACTCAAAATTATCATTTCTATTGCAAGAGCAAAAAAGTTACTCAATAATTTTTCTTTGGAATCTAACCATAGTAAGGATCTTACACTACACTAGTATAACAATGTGTAGAAGAACTTTCAAAAACTTTAACTCCAGATTGAGTTTAAACTTGTGATATTGAAGGAGCGAAAAGTGGTGAATGGATGACTGTCCAAATCATTGTAGAAATGAAGAATGTACTTATTGGTCCATAAACCAAATCGTGTTTGGCAAAGTACCTTGATCACAAGATAAAATGAAGAAAGAAAGGGAGATTACACCTTGCATGACTAGATTATAAGACTTTAAATCTTCTTAACCCCTAAAGGACCAAGGCCTTTTTTCTGCCCAAAACACTCAAAACTGAGCAAAGAGTAAAAAATAATGAATTTTTTTTTTTCACATATAATTATAGGATCTTACATCTAACTAGTATGAGAGTGCTTGGAAAAAAATTTAGAATTTTTGACGGCACAGATTGCAAGATATCTGCGTTTAAAGTGAAAAAAACAAGTATTTCAGCACCTTGCAGGACTAGATTTTTTTGCTTTGAACATTTTTAACTTAAAACTTTTGCACTACAAAGTTTTGAGCTTTAAATCTTTATAATGGAGAATTGAGTTGAGAGTCTAGGGGAAGAAAAAAAATTCAAAAAAACTTAATTATCATTCATAAAAAATTTGTTAAATAGAAGTAGGTACGAGATAGAAGGAAAATCTAAAATATTAATATATTTTAGATGGAATAAAAATGCACTAATCCCAATGGTGGGATTGATCTAGAAAGTAAATCAGACCGTTTTAAAAAAAAATAATAATTAAAAAAAATTGCATGCAGAAATGAATCCTACAAGTTATTTTTTTCAAGAAGATGCTCTAATTGCCCGAAAAACAAGAATGTCCATAACTTTTTCATAAAAAATTCAAATGAAGTGAATCAAATATTTCTAGATAGAAAAAAATATAATCTATGAGAAGGAAAATATTTAAAAAAAAAAATTAAAATGTTTGTCTATTTTTTTTTTGCTGCCCAGATTGCCCCCCGTCCCCTTGTTTGAGCTTATTTGGTCATAACTTTTGTTCCCAGGCACTGATTGTGAAAAAAACTATATTCCCACAAAGCTTATCAGTTTTTCCATCTCCAAAAAAAGTTTCAAAAAATCACAACAAAATTTTAGCCCGTAGGCACCTGCCCAAAAACGCATTTGTCCCCCAAAGGGACAATGGTCCTTTAGGGGTTAACTTAAAAGAAAATTGCACTACAAGCTTTGAACTAAATTTTTTCAATGTTGAAGAATTGAGTTAAGAATCTAAAACAAAATCCAAAGAAAAACTTGATTTCATTCTTTAAAAAAATTATTAAGTAGAAGTTGGTACATGATAGAAGGGAAAATTAGATCATTTATATCTCAAAAATGGAATTGAAGCACAATAATCCCAATGGTGGGATTATTCTAGCAAGTAAATTGAACCTCGTGGAACATTTCTTTTTTAAATTCAAAAATTGATTTCAAGAACAAATTTAATACATTATTTTCACAAGAAAACGCAAATTTTTTGTGCAAAATAAGAATCTCCATAACTTTCACATCATTAATCAAAATGGAATGAATCAAATCTTTTTGTCTAGACAAATATACAATTTATGAGAAAAAAATATTTCAAATTTTTATTCCAAATTTATGTGGTTTTGTTTTCTACCAAATGGACTAAAATTTGAACTTATTGTGGTATAGTATTTGGTACTAAACACTCCAATTATATTGGCTTAAAATCAATGGATTCTCAAAAATCTTTGAACTTAAAAAAATATGAGTAAATTAAGTAAAGTTTTATCTCCAAAATTCCTTTTGAGATTTTAATCCTCCTATCAAAAGTTATGGACAATTTCCAAAGAGGGGTTGGAAGGGCCTTTTTTTGCATTTTCAAACATCTGCCACCATCCCGGTACAAAAGCATAAATTAATGATGAGAGGATGAATCTTGTGGATGAGGACTCCAAAGAGGAAAAGGTAACCTCACTAAAGGCTAGTGAACGTTACAACTTGAGTGTTTCATGAATCAAATTGAAGCTTTAATTTAGATCAAAGCCAACAAAGGTGGGCACTACTTTTTTCCTACTATGCCTAGTTATTATTATTAGAGTGGTCGACATTTTCATATTTTCTTGTTGGCAAGAAAAAGGAGGTTCCATTGTCCCAAAAAATATCGTGATTAGATACCAAAGGTTCTAAAAAAATTCTTTCAATTAGGGTACATATCAATTTATCTCTTTCTACTTATTATTATTTTTTAAGCATGAATATGAAATATTTATTGTTGAATTTTTTAGGATATACACAAAAGGATGATGACAATTTTGGCTCAATGGTGGTTTATGGTCATTGACGGTTTTGCACCTCAATGGCAGTTTTGTGTCAATGACGGTTTGGGGTCAATGGCTCATTTGGGAGTGCCCACCTTAGAAGTGCAGAAGGATAAGAATGAAGGACATCTGTTCTTCCAGGTGAGTTTGTGGGCAGTTAGAGATCATGGCCTTATTGGGAGTACAATTTGGTGAGTTAAAGTTAGTACAATTTGGTGATTAGGACATGTGATAACGGACTGTGATGATGGTTGCTACGGAACTTAATTAAGGTTAATATTAACCTTTTAAAACCAAGCAACAAATATTATTATTATTATTATTTTTTGACACAAATGAAACGAAATTTCACAAGCAACAAATATTACGAACTCAAGTTCCTGAGGAATTTGCTAGTAAGCTATGGGTCAGACCACCCATATCTGATCACTTAAGCATATGTAGAACAGATGGTGAGCAGTTTAGTGTGATGGAAATTTTTTCCATGTAGGGAGATAGAAAATATTGGGATTGCAAAATTTTCAGAATTTTATTTGCAAAACTGAAATTTCTGTGAATTTCTGTGAAGGCAAAAAGTGTTCCAAACCAGTACATAACATCTATAATCTTGCAATTCGGCTCATAGGGGAGATTCCTTCCTACTCATGCATACAAATTTCAAAATAATAAATGTTGTAATCAGCAATTATTCCTTGCAGCCTTGCATATTGTGCATGTCATTAAAACTAGACTCCTAAACATGGTTCACAAAGAAATTTTGCCTGGCCTGAAATAGTTGTATCCTACCAATCGGGAAACCCATCCCTGGTTGGTAATGGGTGCTCTCACTCTATATGTGTCAATCCATTGAAACACCAAGTTTGGCAACCCTTTAAACCCTTTAGGCAATAAAAATATTGGAAGAATTTGGTTCATGGTTATTGCTTTTAGAGTATTCCAAGCTTGCAACATTTGTTTGTTTTTTGTTTGTTTTCCATATAGGAATAAACTTTCAAGGCTCACCATAGTTCAAGGATTGTAAATGTTTTGCCTAGTAAGTAGCAAACTATCAATCTTTAATCCCCTAAAGGACCAAACATTGTTTTTTCTGGCAATATAGTGATTTTGAACAAATCAATATGAATGAAAAAATTCACTATATTTTTTGAATTATTTTGAATGCAAAGATGAGGAGTACTTTGCCGCTCCACCAAAAAAAATTCATTTGAAATTTGTCCATGAGAAGTTATGGAAGAAAATGTCATTTTCAATGAATGAGGGGGGAGGAGGGTTGCAATGGTAGGATTATTTTCACTAGTGTAATACCATGCCTAAAAGAGCTTGGAAATGGGCAAACCTTCAACCCAAATTCAAGTTGGATACATTTTTTTGAATTCATAAATTTGTCACAATGTATGAAGCAGTTGCTCCGTGGCTTCCTTTGGCCTAATGAGGCAGTTATTCATAATTCTCACATTTAAAAATAAAGAATTGCAAACATTCAAAAGAATCCATTGAGTCAATTATAATTTTTTCATTTGACAAGCTACCATCCAAAAAAATTTGATGGCTAAATAAAGCAATTATTTAGTGACATTTGTAGGAATAGAGGGTGGAAAGGTCATTTTTATAATCAAATCCATTGTCCAGCATGAATCCTCAAAGGATATGGGATAATTTGAAGACGACAACTTGACCACTCATTGTCAAAACGTAGGAATTGTGTTATGATTATTAATTCAGATTTCATTTGGGCATAATAGAATAACCTTTTTCCAAAAAAAATTGAACTAAAAAAATTTGGAAGATTAAGTTAAATTTCATCTCCAAATACCCATTTGTGATTTTGAGCCTCCAAAAAAAAGTCATGGACAAATTCAAAGAAGATACTTGAAAATGTTCCTTCTGCAACCTTTCTAAAATTTATGTATAATATCTTTTTTTTAACACGGAGTTTATTCCAAAAATAAACCAAGAGCAAATGGTAGATTTATCCATTACTTTTAATTAAATACTTGAATCTAATACAATTTTTGGAAGTTGAAAGTTAGCTTAATTTTTCAATTTTCTAAACCCCAATAGGACCAAATAAGCCTCCAAAAGGGAAGAAGAGTCATCAAAAATAAATTCGAATATTTTTTTCTCATAGATTATATTTTTGTCTACATGGAAAGATTTGATTTGTTCTATTTGGATTTGTTATGAGAAAATTATGGACAATCTTGTTTTTCAGTCAATGGGACCTTTTTAAAATAAAAAAATTAACTTGTAGTATTCTTTTTTGAATGCAATTTTTACAATTTAAAAAAAAAAAAGCTTCATATGATTTAGTTTTCGTCCTAGAATAAACCTCACCATTAGGATTAATGCATTTTAATTCTATTTTAGAGATATTAATAATTTAGATTTTCCTTCTATCTCATATCTACATCTATTTAATAAAAATAATTTTCTTCCCCTAGACTCTCAAATTAATTCCCCAAAATAAAGATTTGAAGCTCAAAACTCTGCATTGCAAAAAAATTAATTTAAAAAGGTTCAAAGTCAAATAATCTAGTCTCACAATGTGCTAAAAAACTTGTTTTTTTTACTTTAAATGTAGATATTCTGCAATTTGTGCAGTCAAAATTTCTGAATTTTTTCCACACATTCTAATACTAGTTAGGTCTAAGACCAACTATGGTTAGATGTGCTAAAAAAATTGCTATAGAAATCGCAATTTTGAGTGTTTTTTAGCAGAAAAATGGCATGGATCCTTTAGGAGTTAATTCAAAGCTTCATCCCCATTACTGCTTGGATGGTAATCACCCTAATTTGTGGAGATACTTTATCAAGTTGTTGTCCTATCTAATGGTTGGATTTGGTATTACTACAATACATTATTTTCTAAAATTACAAATGTGGAAGTGTGTCAAGTGGTTGACTAAGTCAAAATTTAATTGATTATAATTCAAACTTGGATTTGCAAAAATAAGGTCCTAGATATAAAGAACAAAAGAATTCATAAAATCACTGTATCATGTAAATCTCATTTGAAATTCATTCCAACAAATTTTGCTTGAAAAATGACAATATTTTGCTTGTAATTGAATTTCAAAGGAATTTATAGGAAAATAGTGGCGATAGCATTGGTGAATCTAATTATATAGATGGAATCTAAAATTCAAAGTCTACATCTTTATTTGTTCATCAATTCCAAAATATGCTTCCAAAGAGTAGCTTATGATGATTTTTTTCAAATCGTCAATTCTAGAGAAGTCTTTGGACATTTTGGAGATACGGTATGGATAGATTGGATTATAAAAATGTGTTTACAAACTAACCCCTAAATGCATGAGGCGCCAAATTGTGGTGTTGATAATACTTTCAAGTTAAATAAAATCTAACCAAGTTATTATTACTTTTAATAAATTATATTTTTGAAAAATTATTTTTGAAGTCTAGTTTTAGCATCAAAAATTTAATTTTGAAAAGGATTGATTATGATTTTTCTATTCAAGAATTTGTGCAAGGGTGTCCATTGCAATATTGACTTTCCATAGTGTTGAGGGCTCTTGGAAATGAGCCTCAAATATACACTAGAAGAAAACTGAAACTATGTTTTACTTCACAAAAATTGCGTTGTACTCAACAGAAAAGTATCATCTGGATTTTGTTGAGTTCCCCCTTTCTAATGCAAAATTCTGCGTTCCAACGGTCCAACACAGAATTTGACAAGTAAAATGCAGATTTTTGACAAGTAAAACACATAATTTTGTATTAGAATGCAAAATTTTGTGTTACAAAGGGAGACCTCAACAAAATTTAGATGATACTTTTTTGTTGAGTACAACGCAGTTTTTGTGAAGTAAAACGCAGTTTCTTCTAGTTTTCTTCTAGTGACACTAGATCTTGGAGAAAAAATTATGTTAAAATTCATTTAAAAAAATCGTAGAGTAGATTTTGAGAAACCACAAATTGATTGAAGTTATGCATGTTAGACCCTTTATCCTCATATTTTTTTGGAGACCAACTTCTTAGATTTGACGTGTGAAAAAAGGATTGAAAGACTTCAAATCACTTTGCAATTTGAACACCCGCATAATCAAACATTAAAATCTTTCAATCCATAATTGATATTGTTGTGTTTTCTTTTCTTATGTGATCTCTAGCATGTTCGGTTGAATTTGTATGTTTATAATTCAAATAACATTGATAGAACTTATCAAAATGTTGACTTTTTGTTCAATTTAAAGCAAATTCCAAGAATCTCAAAAAAGGCCTTGGGAATTTAGAGGTTAATGAAATATGCAACCCAGAATCATAATTTGTACTTGTTTTTAAGAATTGATTTATATGAGTCGAGAATAAACTTCAAGGTCCACTTGCACAAGTTGGGAAGTTATTTGCTTTTGGCAAGGGGAATATTGGGAACGTAGCCCATTTATGTGGGAACAAGTCAGAAACATTGAGGGAACATCCCAGGGAGTTGTCCTATGTCTTGGAGCTCATATTGTGCTAGAAAACAACATAGAAAATTAGAGATTTTGGAATTTCTTAAAAGGGAATTTGCCTAATCAATTATAATTACATACTTCAATCTACCTATTTGGGTTATTGTGTTTCTAAACTAAAGTATGTGGTGGGAAAATGTGTTCAAAACTCATACAATGTATTGTCAAGTCATGGGACATAGTCGCATTGCAAGATTTTATAGGATGTGTTCCATATCTTGGATTAACTTGAAAATTGGTGGAGATATGCCTTACATGATATTGATTGTGGGGGAAAAAAATTAAATTCGAAATCCATAGTGTAAAAATTGACCACAAGAGGCAATCAAAGCCATATGAAATTCTTAGGTAAGGCAAAAAAAATACTATTCACCTTGAATGCAATTATCTTTAAACCTATAAGGTTAAACTTTGCAACATTTTCACTGCATTCTCTCATATAAATGTAGTACAAGATCCTATGATTAGATTTTCAAAAGATTAATCTTGTACAATTTTTCCGAACAACGTAGTAGAATGACAATTTTAAATGTTTTTTTAGATAGAAAATTGTAGAAAGTGCCTTAGGACTTTAGTGTTTAATGTCAAAGTTATTCACATACTTGACAAATTTTCAGAGTGAATGTGTTTCAATAAATGCGTGGAGTATTTAATAATGTTTAATATTTTGTCACGATAGTGTCTATGTTTCCAATTCACATATAAGGTAAGAGCCCCTATTTGCACCACAATTTAGAAGCCACCCTATTTGTGCCACTATGTATCGATAGCATACATTTGAAAGTTTCAATTGTGCACTACTAATATACAATGACTATGAAGTGATGCAAATAGGGGCTCTTACTTTAATCCCTAAGTGCCCCAAGTGACCAAAAGTGTCAACCTTACATAGTTTAGCAATTCAATTTGAGGCATTAGATCTATAGTTATGATCACCTATCTCCTGCTCTGAATCGTCCCAAAATTTTCCGACCACCTTCTAGATAAATGTGGCATTGTTTTTTATGGTCATTTTTGGTAGATCAACCAAATGGCTAAGATACAATCGAGGGCATCAAAGATTAGTGTTTATCTATCTAAATCCTAAGTTTGGCCAAAATGGTCAAGACATTTAGAGATTAAGAGTGACTTTTTCTATAGTGGAAACACTTAAAACTTTCAATATAAGCAATTTAGCATAGTTGGAGGCACTTTTTTCTATAAAAAAAAATTATTTTAGTATTAGCAATTGAGAATCATAAATTTAAAAAAAAAAAAAAATTGAATATGGCATGTAATTTCTATGACTTTTCAACATGGAAGCTCCCTAGACCATATAACTGGATTTGAAACTAAAATCTAACAATATTAGAAGTCAACTAATCGCAATTAAGTAAGGAAAAAATTTAATGATGTTTTTTGGAGGCACTTTAATCCTGAAATAGTTGGTTGGTGATTGTGGAAATCATCTTATTTGGTTTTGTATGATATCATCTTCTTTAAAAAAAACAAAAGTATTCATTGGAAATCAAACTATTGTTCGTGATCTCCCTTTTTTGCACAAAATTTAAAGGATGAACAATTGCACTTCTATTCCTCATTCATCGGCTAGAAAATGTCTGCAACGTTGTTCAAGAGTTAACCTCTAACATCTAGATCCTTCTCTGGAATTGAAGATTTGGGAAAAATCATCATAAAATACTATTTTGAAGAATATTTCGGAATTCATATACAAATAAAAGTTGTAGATTTTGAGTTTTAGATTCCATATGTACGGTTAGATTCACCAATGCTACCACCAATATTTTTTTATAAATTTTGAAAGAAAAATTCCAAAATTCCTTCTAAATTCGATTTCAAGCAAAATATTATCATTTTTTGAGTAAAATTTGTTGGAATGCATTTGAAATGAGGTTCCCTTGACATGGTGATTTCTTGAAATTTTTGTGTTCTATAAAATCTATGACCTCATTTTTGCAAATCCAGTTTTGAACTAGAGTCAATGCAATTTTGGCTTGGTCAACCACTTGACATTCTTCCACCATTAGATAAGACAAAAACTTGCTAAAGAATCTCCACTAATTTGGATGACTTTCATCCAAGGAGAATGAAAAAGAACAAAGAGTTTCAATCTGTCCGTCGTCCAGAAATTAGACATAAGGTAGTATACTCTCAAAGCGCCCACCTTCTTCAAATCGCCGGGTGATCTTTACATGGACCACTTTAGCAATTGAATGCATCAAGGAAAAATTATTTTTCTATTGCAAGAGTCAATCATTGCCTTTGATATCCACACATCTCTTTACAAATTGCAAGTGGACTGATTTTGGGAGACCCACAGTCACAAATAGGTGCCTCTGCCCCCAATCTTTGAAAATTTATAAGTGATTCAAAAATACTTGAAAAAATACAAAACCACTTGTGTTTGGTTCCACATCCATTTTTCTCTCTCTCAAAAAATGATCTAAAGATAATTCTGTCCACGTAAGCCCATAAGAAAGGCGGACCAGCCCTTAAATGGTTGCTTTTAGAGCATACTACTTTAGGAGTCCTTACAGGTTAGTGGAAGTCTAGAGATGCTTCAAGACAAATCTACTGTGCATGAATGGTCAGTTTTGGGTGTTTCTACCTCAGTGATCCTCGGGCACCACAGCTTCCGTCCATGAAAAAAACAAGTTTGATGATTTCATGGTTTGTAAAAGCTTTTCTAAGCGTATGCCAGAAGCCCATCATTTGTCGCAAGCATATGCTCATCAGTCTGTCAAAAGCCAGTGGACCCAGACTAAAATTAAAAAGGTCCTGCTGCTCTCTGAATCCAATGACCAGGCAAAGAAAGCACACATTCAAACTGCGCGACTCCCAAGGCTGCACAAAAGTTAGGGAGAGGGGGAGGAGGAGGAGTGGGAAGGGCCGGAAAGAAGGAATCCCCCCCAAATGCGGCGGTCTCCACGGGGCAACACCTGGGCCAGGTGATTGGTGTGGTTTGTGCCAATCCTCCCATGTGGCAATGAAATCGTCCATGTGGTGCGCCCATCTGTCTCTATTAAAATTTCATCCACATGGAAAACATTAAAAGAAAACCCCCCAAAAAAACCCGACAACGATGACAAACCGGATGAGTGCAAGCAAACTGAAACTGAGGCTGCAAGGGAAGCATCATTTCACTTACATATTCCCCAAAAGAACATTCAGTGCTACGTGCCGAGCAGGGATCCTCCTTCGAGAACCAAGTCCTGTGGTCCATCCGCCTCCCTCCCCCGTCCATTTTCAATAGAGGCGGTTCGGGTTTTGGGTTTCACCCGATGAAAAATATCCGCCATCACGAAATTATCCGTGAGACTTCGAATGACATATCACAATACGTCACAATAAATGATGTTTCCAGACAGTGCTATGTCACACAAGCACAAGGACAAGGACAAGGACAATGAATGAACAAGGGAATTCAAAGTGCTTTGTAGAGTGAGTCATGGTGAACCTATGTACCTATTATGTTTACACACAAACGCCAATTCGACTGTGTTTGTTCACCATGACCTTCCTCACGACGTAAGTACAACAACAACGTATGTGTACAGGGATTCATCCCATGAGCTAACCCATGATAACTTAACTCATTATAAGCAAATATACATCTCAGCACTGGCCTTTCCAAACGAGGATTTTCATAACAGCCAATTGAAAGTGGGAGCGAACGTTCCTCCTGATTGTGGAATCCAGACACTCCGTCACCAGAGTTCAGACTCCAAATCCCACAAATTCCCACAAGTATGTCTGATTTCCACAAATTCCACGAGAATTCCACGAGTGTGTCTGAATTCCATGAGTTCCACGAATTTCACAAACTCCACGGATTCCACGAGTATTAGACTACATAAGTTTATGTCTGCTTTCCACAATCTGAACGGTGCCTCTAAATTGTGGAATTGACCCCAATTCTTCCCACCTGGTTTGAGTGTTGTCTGACAGTACTAACGTAGTAAGCTTAAGTACCAACTGAACTTGATTAACTTAACTTATATTAAGCTTAAGATACTCCATCCTACCTCCCCTTTTGAGGGTGGCAGTTTGGTCTGTCCGTCCATCCTATAACCTTTCAGTTCTGATTTGGATAGGGCTTAGGGCTTTTAGGGCTTTTAGGGCTTGTTAACTGATTATTAGGTTTAGACTAACTTATAACCTTTACTGTACTGCCCTCACTGCAACTGGAACAGCAGGCAGGGTGGGTTCAGTACAGAACTGCCGTGAAGGAGTGACAGGCGTGACAGGCGTGACAGGAGTGACAGGCGTGACGGGGGTGACGGGGGTGACGGGGGTGACGGGGGTGACGGGAGTGACACTTCAAATTGGAGGGCAGTACCTACTGACAGACTTTTGATTTATTGATTGGATGAGGTCCTGATCTTGGAAGAACCGCTGGCCAATGGAAAACCGCCACCTGGGGTGTGGGGCCATCCCCATTCAGCTGTTTATAGTTATTGCTTGGAAGTTTGAAGCCCCCGCCTAACTTACAACTGGAGTTGAGTTGGTAACTGACTGTTCACATTTGGATTGGGCTCTTATTGGTACAGCTCTTCAACTCCAATACAAACTTGACAACCAGGCCACTTGGTCCTTGTACTTTTATTTTGGTAATGAAATTCCGTTTCGTTTGTGTCAAACGAAACAAACACACACACACCAAAAAATAAAACACACAAACAAAAACCTTACCACAGCTGCACTCTTCATCCTATTGAACGGAATAAGAGGTCCATAAATACTCTCCTTAGACCCGTAATCCTTAAAAGGACGGACTGGTGACTATGGAAATCATCCCTTTGGATATTGTGGGAATCCTTGGAAGTCAAACCATTGTAGAAGACATCCCCTATTTCATGACAAATTTTTTAGGATGGATAATTGCACTTCTATCATGTATAGAAGGATTCTTTATCATTCATCGGACACAAAATATCCACAACATTGTTTAGGGTTTACAGGTTGTGGCCCCGTGTGACCAAGGTAGTCACCAAAATTCTTGGATTATAGGACCAATAGGTGCATTCTTTATTTCTATAGTGAATAAGTCATCCAATGGCCACTTTTCAACCTCAACGTCTTTTAAGGGTTAAGCCTACCTACCTTATCAATGACAGTAATAGATCATTTAAAGAAAAAGTCACTCATTCCTAAACAGAGGACACATTTAAAGCCTTGATTGTTTGTAGACCTCTTACCTCATTGTAGGTGGATGGTTTGGCCAACACATCCTTGCCGAATTAATTCATTGTTTTAAAAAAAACAAGTAGCTATGCTATGAGAGGCTCTCTTCCTCTTCCTATAGCACTAAAAATGAGGAGCGAGGAAATGAGAGTGGTGGTGAAGAAATAGTGCCCCTCTTTTCCATTATTTCCATTATTTAAAGTGGTTTGGTTTTCAAAGAAGGTAGCTTCTCAAACTTCCTCACAATAGCTTCTTTCCATGCAAAGCCTCCTCTCTTGTAGTTCAAAGCCAATAAAGTTGAGATAATTAACCCCTAAAGGACTGTTTTTTTTTTAACATAGCTCTTGTTTTCTTGACTAGCTCCTGTAAGAGGCATAATTCCTCATTTGACTGGAATAATTTTGATGATTGACGCCATTGAAATGAAATAAAATTCATATACCTCTCATATGAAAGAAAAAAATTTGACAAAATCACAAAATTTTCAAGAAAATGACATTGTCGACAAGATTGATGAAAGATATTTGGTTAGGTGGTACTTGGTACATATGCCAAAATTGATATGTTGAAATTGGAATGCCCAAAAGTGCTCTAAAAACTCTAATTTTTTTCCATATCACATATCATAATAATTTGGATGTGTAATTTTTTCTAAATCATTTTCAGGTGTGGAAAAAAAGATATGAAAATCCAAAGTGACGACCTAGAGTACCTTTTCCATTCTAAAAAAATTCACCCAAAATCACACAATTGATAATTTCTATTTATAAAATTGCCTCAATGGATGTTGGTGAGGTTCATATTTCAAATTTTATAAAAAGTTTTTGAAATGAAAGTGTAATTTTCTTAGAATCATTTAAAAAAAAATCAAACTGCATGATCTTGAACATTCATCACTATCAAATTAGTCTACCCTCCAATTTTAAAAGATTTTGACAACATAGATTTTGAGATATTTGCAATCAAAATTCAATTCTTGAACAAAAAAAGTTTTTTTTTCCCAAGTGGAATGATTTCCAAGGCTCGTGTCTCAAATTTTCACAAATGAAGAGTTTGCCATTTTGGACCAAATGCAAATATCAATAGTTAAGAACATGTATGCTAAATTCCATAAGGATTTCACAAATAAAAATTTCACCTCAATAGGCCCATTTACTACATGCTCCAATCAATTAGCCCACTTTGATATCCATGGAATTTTTTTCCCTTGGGATGGCCTTTGATTGGCAAGATTTCCTCTCGCTACAATACATAGAAAGCATTTCTTGGAGTATTTGACTTTAAAAAATCAATTAAGGTAGAGTTTTTGTTCAAATCAAAAGTTTTTTTGGATGTGGAAAGACAACTTGATGAATTGCATGAAAATATATTAAATTTCAAAAGAAGAAGAAAATTGGAATCTAAGCAACCCATGAAGTTGGGCAACGACCATAAAATGGTTGATTGGGCATTTAGAGGTTAAAGAACCTTGCAAGCCTAAGAGGCATTTTGAAAGTCAAACCTGGATTTTCACATATTTTTTTATTTTAAATGTTTATAGATTTAACTAAAAATAAATGTAGCTTTAATAATTTACTTTTATTCCATCTTGATTTCTTTTTCAATTTTTTTTTAATTGTAATTTTTGTGACACTTTGAAGGTAGCATCTTGAAATTTTAAAATACTCCACTTTTGAACTTTTCTATCAAATTTGGCTTGGTATAATCTCAATGAAAACACCAATTACACAATGATGTTTAGCACTTTGATCTCTGTTTTTGATGAAAATTTCTTATATTTTCAAAAAAATTGTAAACACTATGATTTTTATAAAAATATTATAAAATTAATTTTATTTATTTTTAATTATGGAAATTTGAATATAAATTTCAAATATATACTACTACATAAGAAAATATCAAATATTTGAAAATTTTGTTTTTATATAGAAAACTAGTGAAGTTTGATCAAGCGCGGACATGAAATGTTCTTCAAGGATTAAAATTAGTTTCATATCACCCAATTAAGAGCTATTGCATTGTTACTCTACTATTATTGATCCCAAACCTCTGCAATATAAGTCCTTTCTATTCAAAAGTTGTTACATTATGATCCCCTTTTGAATTTTTAAGTTCTTTACATCATCTTGTAAAGCACCATAAGATATTGTAGTTCATCTTGCAAATCAATATGTATATATTCTTTGAAAAAATGATTTTAGAACATCTATGGAAAAAAATTTGACCCTTCACAACTTTTTGCACATGATATCTAAATGTGACACTCTTTGATGCATTAGAACCTCCTTTCATTTGCTAGCAAGAAAATATAAAAATTCCATCATTCTAATCATTTTAGTAACTATGTTCAATAAAAAAAAGTGTTATTTTTAAATGTCTATAAGGTAAATCAGCCCATTGCGGTCAAATGATCCATAACGACCATTACCAATTGGGGATGTAATTCCGACCAAATCTAGTGATGGTGCTCATTTAAGAACTTAAATGTTCTGACACCATAGATTGTTTCTCGTGGATGATCCGAAATGATAAGCAATCTATAGTGTCAGAACATTTAAGTTCTAAAATGAGTACCTTCCCTAAATTTGGTCAAAATTACATCCCTGAACGGTAATGGGTGGTTTTACTCTAATGACTCTGGTAGTTTTTTAGACCATAATCAATGTCTTCATGATAGTTATGGAGTGATTGATGACCTCAATAGGTACTTCCAACTTTTCAGTGTAAAATTCATCGTAAGAATTTATTTTTGAGGCCTTCCATGTTCAAAAATATTGTGATTGTATTGGATAGGTAAGATGAGCATATTGGATTCAGTTTTTGTTGATTATCAGATAGCCTACCGATTCTTTTGGGCTTATCACTTCAAAAATTCATAACAAATCCATACTTTGTTTGAAAAATATAATTTCAAATGTCCTCATTATTTCTCACATTTGTCTTCATGTAGAAAAAATTTGAAAGATTTCAGCAATGGCATGAGGGCAAACTCCTAATTCTAACCACAATGGATTGTTTTACCTTACTTCACTCATGTTCAAAACATTACTTGAACGAGAGTAATGATAAACCTTTCAAACCGGCTTTATCTATAATTCTAGATAGGCCTATTATATTCCATAGATTGAAGAGATTTGGAAAATAGAAATTGCACGAGGTTCTATATTTTCCAACTTTTATAACACAGTACCACACTTTTGGAAATGGAGATAAATTATTATTTCAATATTAAAAAAACATTTCATTTTTTATTTATAAACAAAAATATTTGATATCAATTCAAGAACTATTCCTAATCTATATACAAATGTCAATGTGTTTTTTACAAAACATTTTTCTTACTAATTATTATAAATTCCTTAAGGATTGGAGTACTCCAAATTTTCAAAATTGTGAAGATGTGTTATATATTGCAACTTAGAATAATAATTTAATGATAATTTTTTTTTTAAATTGTAAAATAGGATACATAGATTGTACTATTATGATATGATTTATTACAGTTACACTAATTACTAATTTGAATTAAATTTGAAACCAAAAATTAAAAATTTCTTTTGAAATTCCTTAAGGATTGGAGTACTTTAGATCATGTGTAATTTTCACAAGATTTTCTTTTATTGTAGATACAACATTTTAGATTCTAGTTATAGTGACTCTTTTAGATTTTTACTTCATATATTTATTCAAGTCTTTTCGTACAAGTCATTTTTTAAATTGGAAAATTTACTTTATGAGGTCAAACATATCTAATCCCTTTAAATTATACAAAAGAATTAGAAATAAAATCTTGAAGATATATATTGTACAAGTGTAAGAAAAGTAATACAAAAATCCACAACCATTTAGATGGATGAAAAATCAAGATTGTTTGTATGTTTGCATTTATAAAGTTATTCAAAATTTGAATGTCTAATCCATAAGGGGATAACAACATCAATCTACAAACTTCCTATCAAATTCTCTATAAAAAATTGTATGAGAGATGATAGGACAATTAAAAAATGGAGCCAAACCAAATATGGTTCCAAATTATGAATATTAAGTGAATGGCTTTAAATTGCATGACTTCATGTCATGTACCTTGAACAACCCCTTAGTCACCTAAAAATTGAAAAATGGACCCTATAAATGTCAATGCATAAACCGTGATGTATAAATGTTAATACCTAAAGGTCATGATTGAAATTTTAAAAATTGTCAACTTAAGACCAAAAGAATCCTAACTCTACAATCTAATAGTTATAAATTAAAAAGCTAATAAATTAGAGTTGTACTTCTCGTTATCCATGATGACCAATTAAAATTTTGAAGTTTTGAAATGTTAAAATCTTTGAATCTATAAATCCATAATGTGATAGAGTAATTATGACTACCCCAAAAATGCACATATGCTCTATTGAGGATTTGGAGGTATCACAATTTATAACAAAGAAGTCAAATTTTTGTACACCAATAAGTTTGAAGTATAGAAACTAGCGATTGGTGTTTGAAAATGATTTGTGGGCAAGGACTTTAAACACCAATGATACTAGTGTGTGAGCATGAAAATGCGAGCATATGAGCCTTGAGCATATGAATAAGTAGATATCTTGCAAACATTGAAGGAGCTTATAATATAAACACTTCTAATATAGGTATTTATAACATAGTTAGATTGTAATCATGAAAATTTTCTATAATATAGACTCCTATAACATAAGTGTATACTCTTTTAAGCTCATGGTCTCATGCTCCTAAGCTCACATAATAGAGACCTCATTGAGACTATCATCAAGTGATAGAACAAACAAAGGATGCCCAAATAGTCATAAAGAGCCGAAGAGGTAAAATTATGTTGAATGCTAAACACTCCAACTACAAAACACCCAAAAAACACATAAAAATAAACAACTAGACCCTATATATGTACATATGTTTGGATATATAAAAGATTATTCCTCCTTACTTTGCATATTTAGTGATGTAAATAGGCTTCATGAGTCCAATTAAGATTGCAAGCTACTTTACTTGAAAAAATTGAAAAAAAATCACTAATGCGATCACATGAGCAAATCATTGAAAACTTTGCAATATTAGAATAAATTTTGTGTTATAATTTTTTATGAAATGTAAATGATCTTATTTGGCAACAACTTCTAAAACTGGCCAAATAAAGGTTTGAGCATGGCAAAATTTATTGAGAGACAAAAGATTAAGTGGGTGTTTGCATGAAATACTTACTGATTTTATGTATTTTCACAATAATCATGATTTTTTTTTGGTACTCTATAATTAGAAAAAAATTATAAATTTTTACAAAAATATAAAAATATGGCATATATATATGTTTAAGGTTAAAAACATAAATTTTCTTTTTCTTTTTCTTTCCTAAACTTGAAATAAAAATAAAAATGAATTGGCATCTCGTTGAACATTCTAGAACACTTATAATTTTTATTTTTATTTTTTGTCATGAGCAGAACAATTTTATAGGCAATGCAAAAAGGTAGCTACTACCAACATGCCCTATCCAACGGAGCCATTGCTTCCGCTCATCATGAAATTTGAAAAAGCGCCATGAATCGTCAAATGAACAATCCAAGGTGTAGTTTGGTACCTTTTCATGGGGTCAAAGATCAGGTATTATCCACTAGAGCGTTCACACTAGATAGAAGACCCCTTGAAGTTAACGCTAAAATTCAAAAATAAGGCATACTAGTAGTGGACAAGTTTGGGATCATGTTGGAAAGTGATTCCAAATTTTGTCTCGTAGACAAAACGAGTTTGTTCAAGAAGAAAGAAGTTGCACAATAATGCAACTCCAAAAGAACTTTCACAATTGTAATTCCACTTAGACATCAAGTTTCTACTCTGAAACCATGCACCGAACAGACAAAATCCATGATGACATGGCAATTTCATTCCTTCCACACCAAGGCAGACAACCCAAATGAATGGACCCAACGTTTTGTTCATTAAGTTAACTTGCCATTGTACGTCCGGGACTTGAAGTTAGTTGCTAGCTCAGCAATTCCATGTTCCAGAACCACAAATGGAAAGTCAAAGGTCCTGCCCATTACGGTAGGAATACCTAAATGTAACCGGAGTCGTTTATCAACCCCTAGAACAAGCCTTGAAGTAAACACGCAAGTGGACCCAATGTTGATAGGTGAGTTCACATGAATGTGTCACAATGATGGGGGTGGTTTCTGCGTTGGCCAATAAAACAAGGATGGTACAAGCTTACAGTCTGTTGCTTTTGGGTGCTTCCGCATACACTTTTAGTGTTAGCCTACTGCTATCCACAAGAGGTGCATCGACACACTTGTTTCCCACAAATTCGTATTATATTCATACAAGCTCGAAAAAATACCAAACCAATTTTGTTGGTTTCTCAAACCATTTCCTAACAAGATAACGCACCACCTCATTTTATTCTGTGGCTACAACTCAAGATCTGCAAATCTTGAATAAGTGTCACATTTAGGTGCTTCTACCTTAGTGTAATAAGCACCTCCCTCCCCCCTCAGGCCTGCAACTGAAGCCTGGCCTGGGGTTCCTGAGTTCCTGCCACTGCAACTCCACCCACTCCCTCCCCTTGGAATTAGGAGAGACTGCAGTGGCAGAGGCTGCTGGGGAGCTTACTTTAAAAGGAAGCGATGGATGACTTTCACGGGGGGAAGAGTGGGACCAGTAAGGGACACACACCTGGAACCGGCCCGGCCCGGCCCGGCCCTTGAGAACTCAGTGATGGGTAGAGCATCTCCAATGAAAGACGGGATTAGGCCCGCCAAATACAGATCTAACTATTTCACTGTTTTGGAGGGTAAGCTTAGTGGTTGAAATTTCTGTCATTGGAAGTGCATTGAAAAGGACTTTGGAAAAGTAGGTAAGGTAACAGGTCCGGAATTCGCACACCTAAGAACTGAAACTGAATTTGGGGGAGGCAAAGCTTATTGAAATAATTTTCAGTAAATTTTTCTTAACTGCTAAAGGACCAAGTGTCTCTTCGGGGGGACAAATGGATTTTGGGCTGGTACCTATGGGTTGAATTTTTCTCCTGATTTTTTGAAACTTTTTTTGAAGATAGAAAAAATGATTACCTTTGTGGGAATATTAATTTTTTTTCCAATCGGTGCCCGGGAACAAAAGTTATGCCCCATATAGCTCAAAACAGGGGAGATAGAAATGGCAGTTTTGAGTGTTTTTTGACAAAAAAAAAGAGGCCTTTATCCTTTAGAGGTTAAAAGGCAAGTGGAATTGGCATCTAGCGCAAATTGTTTCATATATTTTGGAGCTTTGTGGAATTAGTTATAAAATTTTGAAGTTGAAATGGCATAGGGCTCTAAAATTGCCCACTTTCTAAAATGTACATTGCTTGTACACAACTAAAGGCTATGAAAAAGCACCATGTACACACCATGTACATTTGAGGATGTGGGCAATATCAGAGCCTGTTACCTTACAAGGAAGTTCAAAATTTAGACATTGAACAAAGCAAATAAATTGCCACTTCATAAGCTAAGCTAAAAGACAAAAATTAGAGTGGATTTTGGTAAATCAGGATTACAAATGCACATTTCACTACAAATTGCACCCACTTTGAAGTGCAAAGTGCAGTGGGGACCTTTATTTGCGAATAAGCATTGTAATTTTTGTCTTCTAGTTAGCCTATGGAGTAGTTTCTTTTCTTTGTCCAATGTTTAAATTTGAGAAAATTAACATTGTGAATATTGTCAAAAAACTGCCAATTGCCAAAAAATTACATTGACATTCATAAAATTGGCAATGATAATTTATTTTGGGGGGAATTTGCTGGATCAATTATTAGCATCATGAACTCTAGTCTTTGGACAAAAATATTGAGCTTAAAAATGGCTTTGAAATATAAATTGAATGCATTGCCCAATTCAACAAATGTTTCATATGCAAGGACACTAAGATGTAACAATGGTCCATATTGTAACCTATACTCTCTCTACAATGGCTCATGCTATCTCATGCTCACAATTCCAAAAGAATTCAAATATTGTGAGAACCAACATCATTTTCATGTTTGTCAAACTGTTGCTATTTTCAACTCTATAAATGTCAATTTCCTTCAATTTTGTGTACAACAATCTGAAATGATGTATACCAACATGCCAAGGCGCAAAAAAAAGTTCTGGAGTTCTAAGAAAAGATTGGCAAAAGACAAAGTAATTCCAAATCATGTTGAACAAAATTGAGTTTTTGACATGGCTAACTTTGAAATTGATTTTCTTTTGAATCACAATTAAATGTTTCTTCAAACTGCCATGGTGACTTGTACTATGTTGCACACAACAAGTTTTGTATATCTACTTTTGGATTTTGTACACTGATGCTTATGGTATGGTTGTTTGAATGAACACGTTTCAAAGTTGTACTCAATTTCATCTGTCATAGTAGTTGTGGCCCCACAAAATGAAAATGTTTGCCTACAATTGAGACTCTATTTTAAAGGCTCACAAAATTCTTGAGATCTTAACCCATTAATGACCAGGTTGATGACTGGTTGATGATTCTAGCCAAAAATGACAAGTTTTCATTAGTAGTCACTTTGACTGTTGATGAAAACATGTCAATTTCAAGCAGATATTCATTGGCAATCATCGACTTGGTCTTTAATGGGTTAATCCTTAATGCTCCAATATTTCAATTTAGACTAGACAATGATAGAGAGGTTCCAAGACTGATTAATCAAAATCATTGCTTGGTTTTGATTCATACATATATACAAACAAAGATGTAAGAAAAACTATACAAAATTTCAAGAAGGGATTCAGATATTTAAGGTTAAGAGCATGCCTTGTGGCTCTCATTCTAGAAGCCTCGAGAAACTATTTTTGGAAGACCTCCAAATTCAAATTAGAGGATTTTGGTAAGGAGATTGAATTCTAATGGACTTGTCCTTCCTTAGGACATGTTGGCACAAGGGTACAAAATCCTTTACTGATGTGGATGAAAAAGCTTCCATTGAAGAAAAATCTCTATTGATGAAAAACTAGGGCATGCAGCAATGAGAATGAGGAACTTTGTCAAAAGCACGAAGAAGAGAACTAGAAATTAATGTAGGATCCTTTAACCCATAAATGACACTACAACCATTTTTTAGTTGATGAATGACAAAGAATCTTTTTACGTCGGACAAAAGTGAAACTATTCATCCTCTAAATTTTGTGTAAGAAGGAGAGGTCTTCTACAATAGTTTGACTTCCAATGAGTACTTTTGGATTTTCTCAAACCAATGATTCATACAAAATCAAAATGAACGATTTTTATAGACACCAGTTTGTCCTTTAAGAGTTAATTTGCTAATCCCATAAAATGAAACCTATAACTACCAAAAACAGGGTGATGTTTTCAACATTTTTTCTAACAAATTGTTCGACACTAAATTGTCATCAAAATATCGAATGAAATCCCATTTTTTTACCCTTCAGTTAAAAAAGTGTACAAAACAATATCAAACTTGATATGTTGGAAAGATTGTAAAAAAGGGTCAAAAAGAGTACAAAAAAGGATGTTAAAAAATATGATTCCCAAAATAATTTTGGGAGGACTATCCATCCTTGCCCATAATTTTTGGGTTGTCTAAACTACTTGATCATGTTGCCCAACCCACATGAGTTGCCCAAAGCAACTAGTATGCAAGCCATGGGATTTAAACCCCTCTCCTCATGGTTGTTGGTGAGAATTCAAAGTGTCATGTAATTCATGTGAAATTAGAGATTATTGTGTGCAATATTTTGTTAAACTTTATTATAGAAAATTTGGTACCTCTATAGGGTCATTTGACTTTCGACTGTAGTGCAAATATAAAGAAATTGAAAAAATTGAAAAAAAAATTAAAAATTGCCAATCTAATGTGGCACTTGAGGCAATCACACAATACATGATTTTTAACTATATGTATATATAGTTCATTTTTTGTTGTATTTGCATTGTTATTGCAAGTCTAATGGCCTTACAGAGGCCCTAAATTTCTCTAATTATATGAGATGATGTGTCTACTTAGCAATTATTTTTTATACTATTTATATTGTTTTTTTGACAATAGAAAATTTTACACTTTTTTTTTACATTAAAATGTTGGAAAGAAATCTCAATATTGTTTTCAACACTTTGTTGACTTTAGTGTCAAAAGAAGTGTCAAAATATTTTGAATTTCATGACATTTAGTCTTTTGACACTTTAGTGTCAAAAACATTATTGTAAAAAGTGTCAAAAATAACACCCTTTTTAAATAGTGTATATTGAAAGCAAGAACATCTTCCTTGACAATGTTGCAACAATATATTGTTGTCACTTGTGTGCAAATGAGATCAAATTTTATAGCAATATTGGTAGGGCCTTGACTTCATGGTTGAGAGAGGACATATCTTGATGTGCAGAGCAAGGTTTAAATATAACAAATCATATATTGACTTTTTAAGATGATTCTTTTTATTTTTGTTGACTAAGCTCCCAACATATGAAACAACAAAATAGTTCAATAACTTTGGTTGACCAATTGCGAAGAAGGAATTGAATCATTAGAGATTTCTTGATGTTCATTACCAAACCTACTTTCTAAGCTTTATATATTTGATTTGGTTGTGACTTTCGCAATGAGAGCCATGTAACATGTTCTAATGGAATTAAACTAGTCTAACACTACTAGAAAATTCAGTTTTTCTATTGATTTCGTTGCGTTGATTTGGTTCTCTTTTTTGTTGATTTTTTTTCAAATCATCAAATTATTGTCCAAAATCAACAGAAAAGTGAACAAATAGCCAAATCAAATCAACAAAAGAAATTGAATTTTCTTGTAGTGTAATTCATAACCTAATTCTAGCACCTATGAAACCACCTTTGTTCAAATTCAATACCATCAAAGTGAGAATGAAATGTGGAAAGTGTAGGAGTGACGAGAGGGATGAGCAATACAAATGAGAGAGAGTTACAACACCTTAGCAATGCTCAATGAACAATAATATGCTTGACCAATATTGCTTATCCAATTCACAAATGATGACTTGAAATTAATATTATAGATTGAAATCTTCACTTATTAGGGAGGAATTCCAATGGGTTTAGTTTTGTTTTTTGGTGATAATAGGATTTGAGTCAATAAAGATTAATTTTTAGGTGGTCTTAGGTTATATTTTGGATGCATATAATTGGGTATTTTTAAATTATAGAATAAGCTTACCACTTTGAAATTTCATTGAAATTTCAATTTTTATCAAAATTTTAAAATTCTACTTAGACATGGTTCAACCTAAAAGTGTGCATCTATGAAAAGTAATTACTAATCAAACAATTGTCTTCTATATACTCAAACCACAAATCAAGGTGGTAAAATACTAGTATCTTGGTTAACTTTATGCAAGTATAAAGCCTTTGGCATGGCTTGCAAGTGAACCGCTAGAGAAAATGGTGAAACTTGTTATTTACTAACAAGGTTAAAAATATAAAATATAAATTTGTATTTTGATTGAGACCCCCAAAGTAGTTGTGAGATGTGAAAAATACAAACAAATGGGCAAAGTTTTACATTTATTTTGGAGCAATATATTGGATGAGCCTTTTAAAAGGCTTTCTATCAATATTAACTTGCATCGCATAGATACAACAAAGGATATCGCAACTCAAAAAAATTGATTTTGACTAGAAAGTAAGAACTTATTATTTACCAATTGTTGATCAAATCACTAGAACAAATTTACCATAGGTTGAAATGCTTTTCTAAAAATTTATGTTAGTTTCTATGCAATTTGTATTAGTGTTAATATAAATTTATTGCAAAATTGTTTCAGCATGTGGTTGATTTGCATTAGTGAATTTTACTTCATTTTTGGTCAAATAAGCTGTCAAGGTGGTTGAAAAGTATAAATTATCCAAGCACAAAATAGGGGCATATATCTTTATGTATGTATATACACATAAGGAGGAGGGGCACTTGTGAAAAGTTAGCTAAAAAACCACACGAGTCTAATCTTTATGGTGCATTTTAATCATTGGGTCTAAAATTATACTACCTTTGTTTTTGAAAAAGACTTGTGTTTCCTTTGTAAAACACAAAAGAAACATGGGTCTTTTTTAGAAATAGAGGGAGTGTTTCCTTAGAGGTAGTAACTCGGGTAGTAAATGGTTTACAAAAATCACACAAAAGAATATTTTGAATAATTTTATTTTAGGAGATTACTTAGAGGGGGCCATAAAAGATCCCTTGGATGCAAATGTATACAAGATTTACATATATGTGCCCCTTGTAAGTTGGAAGTTACAGTAAAGCAACTTGGATCCTTGTCATAATAAAATAGAAAATGATAAAAAAAATTTGTTTTATTTGTTTTAAGTGTTATCAATTTCTTTTATAAATTCTACAAGAACTTCAAAAAATGTTGTTCCAATTGTTCCACAAAATGTTGTTTTTGTAAAACTTTGAAAGAAAAATTGGGGGCTTTGTCCTTCTCTAGAAAACATTTTTAAAAACATCCATTTGAAATAGGCCCATGTTGATGTGGCATGCCACTACATCTATTTCACTTTGCTTCAAAAGTCATTCATCCATGATTTGTGGTATGAGTTGAAAGGACAACTTACTATATACACACAGGGTGGTAGGAGGTAACACAATGAATGTGGAATATGTAAATAAGTTCATAGTTAATAGAAGACTCTGAAAACCTAAACCCGCCATCCTAAGTAGGACGTAAATGGTAGTAGTTGTCTTTAGGTTTTCCGAAATTGTTGTCTTGCAAGATCTTGTCCTATGAGTTGCGACCTTGCATCTGCGCCCACCCCCGCCCCCCGCATGCTTGGCCGGTTTTCATTACCAAGACCGGGACCCTGACAAGTTAAGTCTGTCTGGGCCCACCTTTGAATGGACGATTTAATGTCCCGCCATTAATTTGCATATGAAAGTCACATACACTCATGACTAGTAAAAACTCATATCCATATTCATTTTAGTCCCCCAAATGTATGATGATGATTCACAAATTTCTATTTATCTTGGAAAAATATATGTACCTTATTTTAGTTTAATATTGCATTTTAAAATAGTCTTTTGATTCATGTTTGAGGTCCTTATTTGTGTTGTTTTTTAAATATAGTAAGCCCATTATATAAATCATAATTAAAAAGACACCACCTAGGAAGCTACTTTAAATTAGAAAAGTTTAAAGGTAACATTGCCAAAGCCCCCCAAATAGCTTCAAATGGTGTATGTAAATGGTGAATCAATTATTGTTCATTTTGAAAAGCAAATGAATGTCATTTGGATAATTGATTTCAATTTCAAGTAGTTCTTTTGTAATCTTACATTGGATTTGGATTTTAAAATACAACATTTTATGAAGTGTATTGTTGCACTCTTTGCATTTTGTTCTAAAACACATGCGTTAAAACTCCAAAGGAATCCTTTAAGACAAAAAGTAAATTCTTTTACACAAAGATACTTATTTCAAATGCATTTCAGCTAATTATCGTAATCCTATATTTATTCTATCTGTAGTTTCATTACCACTTTATATCTTGTGAAAATGTTTGTAAGCTCCCAATTCGTCACTTGGAACTCATAGTTGTTGTTTTTAAGATTATTGCAATTTAAAGTCATAATATTATACAAAAAGCCCAAAAATGAGTGTAAAACCCAAATAGGCATGTCACATGCCAGTATAGCCTTTGGTCATAAATAGATTTTTACCCCTAAAATATCCCCCAAACCCACTTGTACATAGCTTAGAACCACAAAGTAGTGGGAATCAATAGGCTTGTAGGGAACTTATCCAAAATAGTTTGAAATCCAGTACATGTGACCATGCTTGGCTAAATTGGTCCTAGGAGAGGTAGAGAGGTCCTTATGTAAATCTCCAAAGATAGATTTAAGTTTTCCCATTCCATCAATGAAATCTTAGAAACCCCAATTGTTAGCATGCATGAGTCACTTTCTTAAGATAGGCCACCAGAGGAATCTATAGCCACCGGATGGTGTTCTAAGATCAGAAACATGTTAGGAAGGCAAAGGCAAAATCCATTCACTAAGATTTCCTCACATGTGAAAAATTCCCTGACTGCCAGTAAATCGAGGAAAGTTGGTTTTTACCTTCCTACCAACCATGCGCAAGACCAAACAAAAGACTTTGCGCACTCTTTGGAAAATTCTATGAGAGGTTCCCCAAGAAGTTTTAGAAGTTTTAGACTTGCAAAGATACCCTTTCCGGACAGTCAACTGTTTAAACTCATGAGTGGAAATTCATGGAAAATTCTGGGTTGCGGTAAAATCTCACTAAAAATTAGGTCAACTTCCTTTATGTTAATGACGCACTTTGTCAAGTTTCAAAGAGTTTTGATAGCAGGAGGTGTCCAAACCACCAATATTCCTCCTACAACGAGATTTTTGTGGAGTTGACCAATGTCCCAACAGCACATGAAGTTGGAATGAAGTCATCAAAGAGTCTTCTCTTACTCCCTCCCTCTTGACAATCCTAGCTAGTCGCCTTAATCAAAAAAGGTAAACTCCAAAAGTTAAATTTTTATCCTTTTACTAATCTCAATTGGCACTAGTTGTCGATGAGTTTTCGTAAGAAAAATAGCCAATGGTGCAATCTGTTTGCGATTTGGAGTTGAACTCCAAAAGTTAGAGATAAGGAGTAGTGTAAAAATTCTAATGAGGTAAAAATCCTCAAAAAAAGGATGAAAAACTAAAGTGATAGGGTTACCTAGGTTAGAAAGAGGAGGGGAAGGCGCCTTGGAAGAATATAAAAGGGCACCCTTTTTCCTCTCAAAACACCCCATTTTCTTGTACTTTGGACCGTTGGTCCCGCCTTGTGTGAAGATTTTAGCCTTTTGGCCAAACCCTAGGCTCAAACTTCTTTGACTAGCTACAACTTCTTCTCTCCACAAAAAACTCTAGGATTCTCCTTCAAAATCAATGCCATCATTCCGATTAGAACACACTTAATTCTTCACTTAACACTTTAAAACTTCTTCTTACTAACTTCACAAATTCTTCACCATCTTGCATGACACTTCATTAGTTACAACCATACTCACTCATCCAATTAGCTCATACTCATACACACAACTTCACTTAACTACAAATAGAGAACCTGAACCATCTTCATGATATTGCATGCATAACTCTAGAAATTACTCTCTAAGCAACCCACTTGGAATACATATAAGAAAACAAATAATTATACATCTTCATGATATTGCATGCATAACTCTAGAAATTACTCTCTAAGCAACCCACTTGGAATACATATAAGAAAACAAATAATTATACAGCACAAACTAGCTAGGATACGATTGACACTCCATTACATGGTAAACAAAAATGAACACAAAACCAAACCTCATAGGAAATACCCATGTGGTTACCAACTTGGAATGATGTCAAGCTAACTGCTCCAAAACTGCCTAAATAAAATTGCAAAAACAATTGCCACACAAAACATTAGACATAATTCTAAATTGCACCTCCTCCAACTTAGACATAACTTTCAAATAGGCTAACAGTCCACTTTGATTTGGACATAACTTCCAAACATATTGACATAATTCTTAATTGGAATCACCTACACTCCCCCGACTTAGACATAACTTTCAAATAGGCTAACAATCCACTTTGATTTGGACATAACTTCCAAACAGGTTGACATAATTATGAATTGGAATCACCTGCACCCCCTTCGACTTAGACATTACTTTCAAATAGGCTAATAGTCCACTTTAATTTGGACATAACCTCTAATCAAGTTGATAGTCCCCTTTGACTTGGACATAACTTCCAAGCAGGGTGACATTCCCCTCTGACTTGGATATAACCTCCAAGCAGGGTGACAGTCCCCTCTAACTTGGATAGAACTTCCAAGCAGGGTGACAGTCCCCTCTAACTTGGACATAACCTCCAAGCAGGGTGACAGTCCCCTTTGACTTGGATATAACTTCCAAGCAGGGTGACAGTCCCCTCTGACTTGGACATAACTTCCAAGTAGGGTGACAGTCCCCTTTGACTTGGACATAACTTTCAAGGAGGAGGACAGTCCCCTTCTGATTTGGACATAACTTCCAAACAAGGTGACAATCTCCTCCAACTTGGACATAACTTCCAAACATGCTGACAGTCTGACTTAGCAATAAGTACCCGACGTGGAACCAATCACAAAATTCCGACTTGGCTTACTAACAGACTATCAAATTGAAAATCAAACATCAACTAAAGTGGCCGAGTACCTAATTGACATTCACCCATCACATCAAAAAGACTCCAAATTGGAATCAACTCATTACTTGTTGCCCACTAGGACTAACACCATACATATGAATTTACATTCAATCAAATCTGACTTGGAACCACCATAACTCCTATTTGGAGAGTCAATCTAGCTTGCTCACATAATTGCTTTTGGAGAGATATCCTCTCAATGCTAGAATTATTGGATGTCAAATACCTCCATTATCTTTGAAAATGGGCATGCAAGTAACTTACATAACTACCTACTCAATGGTCCAAGTTCCCAAAGTTGGATAGTGCCTCCTCTATAAAGTTGAATCAAACTATGTTGACCCCATTTGACAAGACCCAAAATTCCTTTTCTTTTAACTTGAAACATTATAATCTTACAACCTTAGTATTCAAATGGGCTGAAATTTTTTCCACATATTCCTAGGTAAGTCTAGTACAAATTTGCAAGGCTAAAAATTTGGAAAATGTTTTCATATATCAACTATGCTCAATACACAAGAAAGTGGTAGTTTGGGAAACTTTTTGTCACAAACCTTCGAGGTTCATTTGAAGTTAGGCCCAAATCAATAGGTTTCATTTGCTAACATCTTGATGTGATATTTTTCGCAAATTGTGTTCCAATTTGTTGAATTTCCAAGCACTCTTTGTTTTAGACAACCAAAACATTGTTAACTTTTTATTTTGGGGTGGGTGGAGGGAGGGGACTCCTTTTGCCTCCCCCACATGGGAGTACCTCTACTTGGAAGACAACACTATTTTATTGATTGCATTCTCTTATATAGGTTGAACCAAGTAAGGACTTGTGAACTTAAAAGGTCTAGTGGATGACTTCACTACTAACCCTAGAAGGATGGGCTACTCACCATACAAATCATCCTTGCTGGTACCGTGTGAATCTTTTTCTTAAAAAACAACCCAAGAGCACTCATTGAAGATCTAGCTACTTAACAAGACCTTTTTTTTCACACAAAATTCCAAGGATGAACATTTGCACTTTTGTCCTACATGAAAAGATTCTCTCTCATCCATTGGGCACTTAGTATCTGCAATGTCCTTCTCGGGTTAACTATAGAAACAAAGAGTGCACCTATTGGTCCAATAATCATAGTATTGGGGTGACTGAGTGACTACCTTGGTCATAGGGATGTGTCCTTCCTTCCAGGGTTGAACCGTCTGTCCTCTCTTCCAAGTATCCCGGGAAGGAGATCCGGTACTTAACTTATTTCTTTCCTCCTTGGGATTCAGTTTGGGAGGAATCAATTTTTTTTATGTTTTAAAATGCCGTAACTTAAATTTATCTTCGGTGATTATGAAAGAATTTTGAAGTTTGTCAATTTCTTTGAAACTCAATCAACGACAGACAGCTCACCCCCTCCGGATCAATGATTTGGGAAGCCAGTCTTGGAACTTCTTAAGTCTTATTATAAACCCCCGTTGGCTGCTTCAATAGTCCCCTCCAATTTAAAAAAAAATTTAATAAGTTAAGTTTACTCCATTTCTGGAAGTGATAACCTTCCCATTGATGGTTCAAACTTCAAAATCTATTCTGTCGAGTCCAAAGTCCAGACTTCAAAACTACAAAAAAGACACTCGGCTGGTCCCTCCGATCCAAATTATGCAATGGAGGGACAAGGAGATCCCAGGTGTCTCCCAGGCATTGGCCTAACTTACGCAACCTAATAAGAGGACTTCTAAAATTCTGGGGACAATGGAGGGCAGACGACCCCATTTCCAACCACTTAAGCAATTACACATATTTGGAGAGTAGGTTGTTTGAGTGACGAATTTTCCCCACGTACAAAAATAGAATTTGGAAGGATTGCATGTTTTTTTAGAATTTTATTACACAAAATGTAATTAATATGAATTTTTTAGTGGAAGATTCTCTTAGACCTACAATGTTGATGTAGACCTTTCTATTTATGATCATAGGTTGATTTGCAAAATCAACTAAGGGCTAGTTGCAATATTGACAACCTTGCAACCCCAATCATAATGTGCTAGAGTTGCGCTTCGAACTGTGCGACAACTTCACAAAAACATAGGGGTCAATAGATTGGAAATGGGGTGGTGGTTGGAAATGTGTCACCTACTATAAATACTTTAACAAGTTCACCAAAGGATCCTATGGTTGAATTTGTTAAAAAATAAATGTTACTGAAGATTTTAACCTTGCTTTGGAGATGAGTATTTTGAAGTAGTTTTATGACTCTAAACATGTTGTTTGGTCCTTTAGGGGTTAACAAAAAAAGAATACATAATTTTTAACATTTCAACTGAAATTTGAAATGGCTATGAGTACTAACATGTGAAAATATTGGAAATGTATATATTAGAAATCATTCATAATACAATTTACATAATTAAAAATGAAACATATAAAAGAATACTAGGAAAATTTCATTTTCTAGGATTCAAATATTTGATCATATACAATACAATTGTTATACAAAATGATCTCTTAAATAACCCTAGCCGGACCAATTCTTCAAATTTTGAACAATGGATGAATATTGATAGGTTCTAAACTCACAAAATCCTTTTTTCTCCATCAATTGAAATGTCAGGATGAATATTCTTGTATTAGTTCCCTTACAATTGGACAATATAGATCTTCAAAACTTTCTATAGCAAGTATATTGTAATTTAACCCTTGAAGTCCTAAGAGTCCCCTCGAGGGACTCTTGAAGGTTTGGGTAGGTACCTATGATCTCAATTTTTGGCAAAAAATTTTGGAACTTTTTTTCAAGATAGGAAAACTAATTAGATTTTGGAGAATATAATATATATTTCTATCCATGCTTAGGATCAAAAGTTATGAAAAAATATACTCCAAAATAGGCTAGGGCTAGTAGCAAAAAGTAATACAAAAATTTGAAATAGTAATTTTTAAATTTTATTTCTTATAGATTATATGTTTTCTACGTGGAAAGATTTGTTTAATTCCATTTCAATAATTAATGTGAAAGTTATGAAGTTTCTAGTTTTGCAAAGAATCTTAGCAAATTCTTAAGATAATAATGTATAGAATCTGTTTTTAAATTCAATTTTAATAAGAAAAAGAAAAAGAAAAAGAGTTGCACATAGTTCAGTTTGCTTTCTAGGACAATCTTACCATTAGGATTAGTGTACATCAATCCTATCTTATCCTTACCTCAAATTAACAATTTTTTAAAGAATGAAAACTACAAGAGTTTTTTTTTCAATTTTTTATTTTGAACTCTCAACTCAATTATTCAATTTAAATTTTTTTAAATTCAGTATCTATTGTACAAAATAAATTTAAGTTAAGAGGATTCAAAGTCTTATATATGATCTAGTCACACAAAGAACAAAATAACTTATTTTCTTTACTTTAAATGGTAATATATTGTGATTGAGGTTGTTTCTAAAATTTCTTTTGAACATTCATATACTAATCTAGTGGAAGATTCTACAAATGAGTTTGCCAAAAGAAATGTTCAAATTATTTGTTGTTTGCATTGAAAAATGGCAATTTTAAGTGGGATTTGACCTAAATAAAATTACCTTTGGACTTCAGAGGTTAAGAACTATAAGAATGTTACCCAATAATTTATTTTTCAAAAATTGGAATTCTAAAAATGAATTGAACAAATAGGTAAATTAATAATCACCCAAATTTGAATTGAACATTTTGAACTTATAGGAAAAAAATCACTACAAAAATTACAAATATTCAATGTATTATCAATTGTAGAAGGAATTTTGAATTATTGGTTTTATATTTTGTTGAGAATCATTGGTTGGTGCAACAATTGATCATATTCTTAAAGAACAAAAGGTCATCCAATTTTCCTATTCATGAAGATGTATCACAAAATTTATCTAAAAATAATAATATTATGATGAATTTTAGACAAAAAATGTTAACTCTGATCTATAAATCATATCCATAAGATTACATCAATTGCTACACTAACGAATGTTTTCAATAATATTTGTAACAAAAAAAATTGAAAAAATCCTTCTAAATAAATTATAGATTGAATATTTTTAATTTTTACAATAATTTTTGCTTTAAGTTGAATTTTTTTTCATTCTTATTACATATGGTGATTATTCTGGATTTTATTATATTTTTTTAATTATGTTATCTTGATGGGTTGTTTTTGAACTAAAAAACTTATTAAAAAAATTTGGTCAAATATTCTTATACTCTCAAAAGAAAAGTTGTAAAAATCTATATTGTACAAATGTAAGAGAATTAATACAAGAATCTACATTTAGATGGATGAAAAAATCATATTTTTGAGTGTTTGGGACACATTTGCAATTTTTGTTGTTTGAAAAGAGATTGTTTGTCCTTTAAGGGGGTAATTTCAGGTGGATGATCATTTTTCTATGCAAGTTTCCTAGTAGTCAACCCCATTGCAAAACTTGATTTTCTACCCCCTAAAGGACCAAGACATTCAAATTTTGAACAATGGATGAATGCTATCAAATTCCAAGCACACAAAATATATTTTTTCATGCATCAATTTCTAAGAAGATTCTTGTGTTAGTTCTTTAACATTCATACATTATATATTTTTTAAACTTTGCTTGCATATACTCCATAATTAAAAGGTTACTAGTAATCTAGTCTCAAAAAGTAAATTTTTCAATTCAAAAAATGATTCTTAAAAAATGACTTGAATAAGAAAAATTTAATCTTCAAAAATCACTATGCCTAGAATTTGAGATTTTAAACTTCAAGAATAAAAATTATAGTAAAAAACACAAATATTCAATTTAAAAAGGAATTTTCAATTTATGGCTTCAAATTTTATTAAGAAATATTAAATTGTGTACTACCATACATTGAATTTAGATTCATGAGGCCCCATGCAAAATCATTTCTTTTCAGCTTAATTTCCATTCATTAACTCAATTTAGAATTTACATCATTTTGGTTTACAAGGTTCAAAATATATTAGCTAGGTTTTATATCCACACGTTTATTTCCATATATTCTTTTATAGGCTTGGACTTCCTTATCACAAAGTATTTCTATGGATCATAATAGCTTCAAGACATTTATAACAATATTTTGTTTTGAGTTTGTACCATCAATCTTCCTAGAAGTCCCTAAATATCACTCATATTTGACACAATAATATAGTAATAGACGAAGATTTAAAAAATGCACCTGTCTTTATTTCAAAAAACACTCACAAAGACAATAAATCTTGTATGTTTGCCTTAACCAAAGACTAATTCATACTTGCAAATGCCTAAACCAAAAGCTCTCAATTCTAAATATTGAACTAGTGACTAAAGTTGGGCTATAAAGAACCATAGCACCATCAATTTTTGGTTGTGGCACTTGTTCTTACTTTGATCGCCTATTAATAGGTTTTGATTTTGTTTAAAGTAGATGCTTAGGATATTATAATTTTGGCATACATGTTATTTTTATAAAATTTATATTTGTACGTGATGATGATTTTAGATTTAACATGTAAAAAAGGGGATTGAATGACTTCAATAACTTCTAAATTTAGTCGAACTTGTTCTTCATCAAATATCATAATCTTTTAATTTACATGAACTAATGGTGTGATTTATTTTCTTGTGTAATCTATGACAACACATCTAATTTAAGATCCCAAGATTACAATTTGAAAAAAGTTGTTATAACCTATAAAAACTCTAATATTAGACATATTATTTGAAACCAAAACTAATGTCTTAGTTGTGTTTTTCCTTGAACCTCTTGTAAATCATAATGTGTTGCAAGTTATGCATATGACTCAAGGGGGTGTCCATTAGAAACCATGTACAAACAAAACTTTGGACCCCTATATACTTTTTGGATTTTAAATATAAATAAATAAATATGAATAGATTTTCCTACTTTGAAAGTTTATGTTTTGAATTATTGAAATTTTTATTTGTTAATAATAATTAGTTACAAATTTTTGAAGTAAAAAGATACACTGTAGAACTAAAAAATCCTGAAAATTACTCTCTATTGAAAGTTCATTTTGAGTTGAATATTAATTCAATGGTCATCTAAATGTGTTCTCTATAATTATTTGAGTTGAAAAACATGTCATTTTTGTTTATTTTCAACCTCTTCTAGAAATCATTTCATATTTTTATTTGAGTTGGAAATTTTAACAATAGAAATCTATAGTCATTATTAAACAATGGTCAAAATTTTAGATTGAAATTATAGTTTATTAGAAACCACCTGTTCGCAAGTGGTTTGTTGTAGTAGAACTAAGTGCACCCCAGGCATATGATAATAGGGTTGCATTATCATGACAATAAATTCAAAGCAAAAATTGGTTGGAACATCACCTCAAATAAAGGCTTAGATGAATAATTATAGTGGCTAGTGTTTAATTGTACAAGGTTCTTGGATCAAGTTCGTAGTTCAGTTGTTTTGTACATTGTCCAAGATTTGCATGCAATAACAAAAATGTTGAATGAGATCTTGTAGGAGTCCAAAGTAGTCATCCTAAGCATGTGATTCAAAATAACTTGAAATCAACCCAAGTCTATAATTTCATGCAAATTGAATGGATAATTGAAATCTAGCTTTGCGTCAAATAGTGAAAGATTCTTTGCAATCTAAGTCATGAATGACCTCCGAATACTATGGTATACACTAATAAAATGCCAATAATACAATAATATGTGCTCGAATATGTGTCAATGTATGTTATATATGACAAATAAATATTAATATCATATGCAAATGCAATATTTACATTTTGTTTTTTGAAGATCATAAAACAAATGTTTAGCTATTAGTATCAACCTTCTAATAAATACATGAGTTAGTGCTAAAGTTGTGTATAAGTCTAATGCATGTTTTTGCATGTGGATTGTGTTTTCTAACTTAGAATTTAGCAAACAAAATTAGAAGAATTGTATGTATGCTTTTGATATATGCAAAAATCAAATAATTATAGATTGCACATCATGATTTGTTCTCCTGAGTTTCTTTTGAATAGTTGTAAACTTGAAGAGGTCACTAAATAATGCATAAACCTTCCAACCAAAAATGCCCAACAATACACAAAAGTGTATGCTAAGTGCAATGTTGAATGTGCACCAAATTTGGCATACCACATCAGTACTAAGTATTTTTCCACTTTCTACAAACGAAATTTATTTTTACACTTTTATAACTCTTAATAGAGTCATAGTTTGAAAATGGTACTAAAAAATGTAGTTTTCAAAAAAATGTGTGGGATCTAAAAGGTTAGCCCCTAAAATTCCTTGCAACCAAGCTTATGGTTTGAAATTTGATTTGTTCAAGAACAAAAATTATATTTCTTGGTGCACATTTTTAATGTAATTTTAGAATTATAATTTTTGCTTATAGGGGAGTTTGGATGACTTTCTATGAAATTTTGAGTGATATGGCCTCAACAATTTAGTTTTTGTAACTACCAAAGGACTTCGGAAGGGAATTGCCACTCCTCACAAAAACTCCTCGCAAAACTCGAGGGCAATGGCAAATAAAATCATTTTGGGGGCCATAAAAATTGTGTTTTATAACTTTTTCCAATTATTTTTTCCTCCCACTTTTTGTTGTTACAATACAACAATCCTCCATTTGGATCGTAGAAAAGGGCATTTTGAAATTTAATTTAATTTATTGATGTTTTGGGGATGCTTTATTGATTTCAATGGGGGGTCATTGCAATGCAAGGTGCATAATTTTTTTTCTCAAAGTGTATGCAAGTTTTGATTTTCAATATGGTAGTTTCCAACCCTAGCACTTACATCATACAAAAGTTACAAACTAAATTCAATGTCCTCTAATTCTCATTGAATTTTGAAGTTAAGATACCCACAAAAACACGGTGAGAAAAAAAAGAACCTTCTACTTTGAGCTAGTTCATTTAAAAATGGTAAGGAGTTTGAGTTTGAAGTCTTTTTTTATCTATTTTCAACATGAAGGTGAGATTAAGATCTTATAGTTACACTTGTCACAGTTATAAATTTGTTTCCGTTGAAAAATCCTCAACACAAAAGTGACCACTTTCTGCATTTTGGGGTCTCAAAATGCAATGGAATATTAGGGGTTATGATATAAGATAGTCTGCTCTAAAAGTGGCCATGTTCTAAATGCTGACATGAAAACATTGATTCTGGCTGCAAGTTTGGTCGGTTGGTCATTTGCTTATTTTCCTCAGTTATTAAAAAATTGCCCCCAAAAGATATATGTGGTGGACGGAACCACTATGCATTGCAATTTTCACCCCCATATTATTATCCCTTATTATATCAAATCTTTCCCTTCAGCATTGGATTTGTACAATCCACTCTCTAAAGTTAGATTCATTCTTTTTCTTTGAAACAAATGGAAATTCAAAAATTAGATTTAATTAACACCACTCACATTCCACAACTGAATGAAAAATAAATAAATAAATAAATAAATAAAAAATATATATATATACACTAATTATTTTTGGTCTTGGATGATGTCTGAAAATAAAACCCTACAATTACACGTAATTTCCTATTGTGGGTATTATTGGTCAACGCTCTTTGACTGATGATTGATGGGTGATGGGCCTATTGGAGCCTTTTAATTCTGTCCACACAATCCTGAATTATATTTTTTTATTTTTTATATTCTGCACAGAGCACTCACTGTTTGATTTGTATGTACTGGAAAAAAAATTGGAAATAGTGTCCCTGCACCCAAAGTGACGGACCTTTCCAAACAAAAGGAACACTGGATGTGGAGGAATGTTTCCCAAAGGATAAGCTTAAGTTAGGCATTGCAAAGTTCTTGTCCCAGACTCCCAATCATTCTCCCAGCCTGGCCTGGCCTGGCCTGACCACAAACTCATCAATCAAAGCTCACATCCAGGAACTTAAGGTAGTCTGCTCTGGAAGCGACCTCAAAAGAAAGCTGATTGCATTTTGGGGAAGATAAAACTCCTTGAAACAATTCTCAGTAAATTTTAGGAGGAAGAAAAATGGAATTGGTATCCAGCCCAAGTGGTTTTGTATTTTTTGGACCTTTTTGGAATTAGTTACGAATTTTCGAAGTTGAAAGGCAGTGGTCACTGAATGCGACGAGCTCCTGAAATGTACACTGTTGGTATATTGAAGAAAGCAAGACGTACCTCTATGTGGTGGTGGTCGCTTTTAGAGCAAGGGCGCTTTTGGACCCCGCTTTAGTTAGTAGATTGATTTTCTCCTTGCTTCCCTTCCCAAGTTCCCTTTTCATGATGCAAAGATAGACTACCGTAGTGAAGGGCAGGGGCAACGGAAAATTATTTTGGAAAAAAATATGGTAGACAAGCCTATTACTACACAAACTAGCAATCTGAATGACTTGGGGTCAACTTCAAGAGGGGCACATATTTTTCAGAGGTGTGTGCTTGTTTCACGAATCAAACCCAAGTGGAATTATAATTTTTCGATTAAAATTGTAATTTTTGTGAATTTCTGAAGTGGTCTGCCTTGAAATCACATAACTGCTCATAGAGTGGACGGAGTCTTGAACTTCCTATGAACAACCCTGATCTCTGATGTATCCAATGGCATGTATGGAGATTCAAGATGCCATGCATTGTCCCAAGTTAAAAAGAGGGCTAAAATGATCATATCTCCAACATGCACTCCACCCATCTTTGTTACCACTCTTTTGCAAGTGTAAAAACATTTTGCCACTATCCTAATTAATCCCTTTAGGATGTTAGGAGTCCAAACTAGCCTACTAATTTTTATACAATACAGTATGCCTTGCCTTAATTGGATCCTCTTTCCAATGTTTTCGCTTTCCATTAAATGTGTAGTGAGCTTTAATGTGTTTTGTTGTATGGTTTGAGGTGGGCAAATGTAAGTGGATGGCTCATTGCTTCTCTTTTTTTTTTCAGCATGTGATTCTTCTCATTAATTGCTGAAATTCAATTCAAGTCTTGGGATGTGAGACAAAAGTACAAAATTTTGGATAAAATTATTAATCTACTGATGGAAACTTGTGCGCTATCACATTTTCAGATTTCAGACTTTAATGTGAGTCAGACTGTATTTTACGACGTAATATACAAAAGCGTACACTTGCTAACATCCTAAAGGGGTTAAGTCATGCAATCATTGTGGTGATTTTTTCAAAAACTGTCAAATTTGGATGATGTGTTGGGGCCAAAAGTAGGTTGATGGGATTAGGCAACGAATGGAAATGCATTGGTCTACCTTAGATGTTGAAATCTCACAAAAATCATTTTTTCAAATAACAAAAGAATTGTATGTTGAAATAAATAATATTGCAAAATATAAGGTACACTAAAATGAAATGTTTGGAGAAACTTGAAAAATGTCTATCCTCAGTCCTCACAAACATGAAAAAATCTTAAAGTGCTTGAAATTGGGAAATTACACCGGAGTAGTGTTTTGTCACAATGCATTGTGTACATTAAATTCAAAGATTTCACTGAGAACTATAATTGTGATCATTTCTAATTTTTTAGTATAATGTTTTACAATTGAAATAATTGTATTTTCCAAATTCATATTGTTTTAGGATTTTCTTGAATTTTGATATTCAACTTTGAAGTTCAAAGTATTAGATTAGATTTTAAGGTTTTTAAAAAGTATATTTTTACTCTATTTTTCAAAAAAAAATTATATGAATTGTGATGGTAGATTTGTCTTGATCTTTTTGTTGAAACTCATGAATTATTTGTGAAAAATAAGTAAATATGATAATGTAGCTTTTATTGCAAATAGCACAATTTTGATGCAAAACTAGTGCAATTGAGCATGCTATGCCCCAGAGCATGATGGGACCATGTGTACCATAATATGCAGTTACTCATCACAATATTCAAACTCTCCTAATATTTGACCAATAGACAATTGTGTACCAACCTAGAGCTAAGACAAACAATCCTCTTGTTCATGGGCATTGTAGATAAGCTTAAATCCTACTCAGAGATAATTAAGCTAATAATATAGTTCGTTTCTAGGGAGGTCAATTAAATAGGATTTGCTTCTAAAATAAATATTTAGTAGGCCATTGCAACCAAAAGTAAAAAGAGAAATCATGTTCCTTAGTTGCATAAGCATGTGTAAACCACACAAGACAATGCTAATTACTAAGATTTGAGCCCTCCACTCTTAAAGGCCACAAAGGTAAGATGGCACCCAATTATTTTATTTTTTATCTTCAACCACTTGTCTATAATATTTAATGAAGTCAGCCTTGTTATTGGTGTAGCACCAAAGACGCTTAATCTTCCAATTTGGGTTGCCACATGTACAACTTCCAACCTTTTGAAATTCCAATTAGGAGTGATCACTTTTTTAGTTGGTCTTCCTTTCCAACTTGGGGTATAGCCAAATCTTCCAACTTGGTTCCCCTACTCTTTTTCTCACATACCCTCTTGATGTGACTTTTGTACTTGCAGAACTTGCACTTTTCTTTCTCCAATTAGGAATTTAACTTACTCTCAATTCTCTCCATCTCTCAAGCATAATACTCCCTCTTATTAACTTATTCAAATAGTCTTGCCAACTCACAATCAACTCGTTTCAACTTGATAATTAGTTTGCACTTCATTGCAATTACGACTTGGATTCATAAGCAAAAACAACATTCAGGCTTAAAGCAAATTTTAACTCACAAACATCCTTAATTTAAATTCACCATCTAGTCAATTAGAATGCGGACAATATTTCCCTTTAGAGACCACACATCTAACTCAACTCAAAAATTGCCGTAACTTACTAAAACGACACCTTGAACTCCAAATTGGATTCAGTTTGAAATTGACTCAAGTCAAGCTCAATTAAGCAAACACCCTTTACAGACCACAAATCCAAGTCAACTCGAAAATTGCCCTAACTTACTACAATGACGCCTTGAACTCCAAATTGAATTGGATTTAGCTTGAAATTGACTCAAGTCAGATTCAATTAAGCAAACACCCGATATAAACCACACATCCAACTCAACTTGAAAATTGCCCTAACCTACTACAACGACACCTTGAACTCCAAATAGGATTTAGCTTGAAATTGACTCAAGTCAAACTCAATTAAGTAAACATCCTTCATAGTCCATACATCCAAGTCAACTCGAAAATTGCCCTAACCTGCTACAACGACACCTTGAACTCCAAATTGGATTTAGTTAAAAATTGACTCAAGTCAAATTCAATTAAGCAAACATCCTTTACAGACTACACACATCCAACTCAACTTGGAAATTGCCATAACCTACTACAATGACACCTTGAACTCCAAATTGAAAATTGACTCAAGTTAGATTCAATTAAGCAAACATCCTTCATAGACCACACATCCAACTTAGATGAGAAATTGTCGGAACCTACTACAATGACACCTTGAACTTTGAATTGGATATAGCTTGAAATTGATTCAAGACAGACTCAATTAAGCAAACACCCATAACAGACCACACATCCAACTCAACTCGGAAAATGCCGTAACCTACTACGACACCTTGAGCTTCAAATTGGATTCAACTTGAAATTGACTCAAGTCAGACTCAACTAAACCGACACCCCATTCATTTACATAGGCAAAAAAAAAGATCACCAACAATGCCTACTTGAATTGCATTCACACCTTTACAACATGATCACATTTTCTAATTTTAAAACGAATTCTTATCCAATAAACTAGTAGTAACTCACATACATGCACTCAATTACTAATCAATTTTCCATCACATTAATCCAAATTGGTGACAAATCACCATTACAAATATAAAGTTTGCTTTCAAATTTATCATGCCCTCAAAATTTCTTTCCAACTAGGCTCAAACTTCTTTGATTAGCTACAACTTCTTCTCTCCACTACAAACTCCAAGATTTTCTTCAACATTAGCACCATCACTACGATTAGAAAACACTTAATTCTTCACTTAATACTTTAAAACTTCTTATTAACTTCATGAATTCTTCGCCACCATGCATGACACTTCTTTAGTTACAACTATACTCACACATCCAATTAGCTCATACTCAGACACACAACTTCACTTCACCACAAATAGAGAACTTGGACCATCTTCATGATATTGTAGGCATAACTCCATAAATTACTCACTAAGCAACTTACATGAAACACATACAAGAAAATAAATAATTACGCAGCACAAATTGGCTAGAACACTATTGACACTCCATCACATGGTCAACAAAAAGGAACACAAAACCAATGCTAATAGGAAACATTCATGCAGTTACCAACTTGGAATGATGATAGGCTAACTGCTATGAAACCACCTAATTAAAATTGCAAAAACAACTGCCATACAAAACATCAACATAATTATGAATTGGAATCACCCGCACCTCCTTTGACTTGGACACAACTTCTCAATAGGGTGACAGTCCCCTTTGACTTGGACACAACTTCCCAACAGGCTGACAGTCCCCTCTGACTTGGACATAACTTCCAAGTAGGGTGACAATCCCCTTCTAACTTGGACATAACTTGCAAACATGTTGACAATCCCCTTTGAGTTGGACATAACTTCCAAACATGTAAAATGCTAAAAAGGACACCTAAAATGACCATCATAAATTCCAAAACATCATCCAAAAAGTCTATCTACATGCATTGGTTAAAAGCTATGACCAATAGACTATTTTCTCCTCCATTTGTCAACTCTAAGAATATAGTATAGTAAACTCACATCCAATGTGAGGAACCCAATTCTTTGATAAATTTCTAAATAAGATAGAATATTTGAGAATATATTTGTTATTTCCACTCCCTTTTTTCCACTCTTTTCTTCTTATTTTGTCTTCTTTCTCTCTCTTTTCACTTGTCACTTCCTAGTATAATTTCAACAACAAGGGTTGTAATGAATTAGGGGAGGATGAAACTTGTAACTAAGAAAAATTCAAAACATACTTTGAATCTTTGATTCACCTTAAAATTAGTAATTAAATTACAAAATTATGGAATTGTAAATATTTGACATTTGTTTAAATTTTATATTAAGATCACATCTTTATATTTATAATAGGGATTCAACTTTTAGTGTTTCTAAATGCATAACCGAGGTATATGCATTTAAAAACTCAAGCAAGGAGAGCTTTAAGTCTAAATTTCAACAATAAGTAATGTTAGATTGCTTGGCATTATATCCAAGTACATTTCGAATACTTGACATCCCTAAACATAGTGTGCTACTAGATTTGACACAAATAATTATCTTTTTCCAATAAGATTTAACACATGGCATCAACCAATTGGACTAACATCTTGAAAAAATAATGTTGAAGCTCACATCAACAAAGTAGAAGTGCTGAATTGACTATCATACTATGGTATTGTCATCTTCAATGAAAAAATAAAATAGAAATAGAAAATTCCAAACAACAAACAAGTCCTTCTTCCAAAAATAGACACATATTTTGTAATTGCAAAAGCCCATACATATCTGGGTAACATCCCATGGGTAACATTCCTTAGAATAACTAGTATATTTTTAGTCTACAAATTTCATACACTCCATAAATTGCCCGTTGAATGACCAAAATGATAAATATATCAAACTTTGTCAAAAATAGGAAAAAAACACTATAAATGTCCCACCTCTCGCCTAGTGAATATCATGAGCAATTAAAATCCACAAGCCTTGATTATGTACCCTTCCTTTTACCCCCTTCCCCTCGAGAGATTGTCCTCCCCAAAATATATACATCATCATTAGAAAAAGCCAAATCATATAAAAGTCTCCTTCAAAGTCCCAAAGCTAGCTACCAAAGGCATCATCCAAATTCATGTAAAGGTGAATGCCTTTGGTAGCCTTGGTATCATTTCACCTTCCTTAAAACCGCCATCATCATTGTTGGCACATCTCCCAAATCAACATGTACCTAATATGTGGAAGAAACAATTTTAGAACCTCTACCAAACAAAACTTTGCCCCTTAATAACTTTGGCATGCAATGTCTAAATGCCACATTCTGTGGGTGCATTGGAACCTCCTTTCACTTGCCAACCAGAAAATCAATGAAAATTTGACCACACCAGCGTAGTAATAGGAATACCAGAAACTAGGCACTGCAGTGCCCCAAAGTGGGTGTTTTGGGTGTTTTGGGTGTTTTGGGGGGAGGCACCCACCCGGCTTCCCATGTCAAATATCAAGGGCTACCTTACTGAAAAAGGAAGCCACTAGCAGGAGAGACATTCCTAACCAGAAGACTGTGAGGCCAAGGACACTGCTCCAAAAGATTGTGCTCCAACCCCCATCTCTAGGTACTAATTGGTCGATCTTGGTTCATTTTTGTGATTTGGGACGGAGGGCTTTTTATCAATTCCTATCTGATGATTTCCAGCATTTGGAGAGGACCGACTCCCCGCCCACCCATCCCCATCCCGGTCCGTCCATCCAGAGTAACTTAAACCTAATTTTACGTTACTGTACATGAAATGCAAGTGGCAGGGATCAATGTTGCACTTTGCATGAAGTTTGATGATGAGGGTTGCCAGGGTCAAACTGAAGTCGTCCAACAACCCACAAGCCGGCTTTAATTTCTACAATAGAAAATTTAAAAAAATTACACACCATGTTCTCAAACCACCCACGACTATCTATCAACCGACCGGTGGCCTCTTTCCTTTCAAGTCGGACCACTTGGATGGCTGCTAAGGTAGAAGTACATATTCATGATAATTACAACATATAAGTAAAGAAATAAAAGAAAGAAATATCTAAAAATGAATATTTTATTCAATATAAATGTGGATTTTTCAGTTGGATACATTCCGATTTTATAGATTCACTTGTTCTCCAATTAGGTTTGAGACTTCTTTCCACATAAAGAAGGAGGAGAGATGAGTGGATGAGGAGGTACAACCGAAGAATATCTCTCGATGAATACTACATCCCACTATTGTCTACAATAGGTCAACCTGAAAAGCCATAGTAATAAGGGAAATTTTTTTGGCGAAAAACTTCATAGTTTTTTTCGTCAATTTTTTTAGCCAAATTATTTTTTCCCATTTGTAGTGACACTAATTTTGCACCCTTACTAATAGGACAAAAGCGCGGCTGTACCTTGTTCACCATTCCGAGATGGACTGCTCAAAAGCGGAGCAAGCCCACATGGGATGATTGGGATCCCCCCGGCGCCCCCGGGACCCCAGTAGCAACACACCACTTTGGGGAAACTGCAACTAGGAAGTTAAGTTAATTAATAAGTCAGCAAGTCTGTGGTAACGTACCGGGAGCCCAAACCCCAACCTTGTCGACCAAAGCAAGGCTCCGCCAGACAACCGGATGTCTGAAATTGATGTTGTTTTGACAAGTAAGTTAACGTAAGCCTCCCAAAGCCCAGGAGAGCGAGCTATTTAATTAGTGTGCCTGGTTCTAACTTCTATCCACCAGAACAAAACTAAGGTAAAGTACCCCTTTACGGACAAAATGGGAGCAAGGCCATTGTGGGGAAAAAAAATTGTAATGGTGGTGTACATTGTCCAAATACTTGACAAATTGATTTTCAATTAGCACAATAAAGGTGTAATGCAGTTATTTTGTCATAAATTCGAATTTTGTAATATGGATCGATGGATTTCATTTGAAATTGGTAATGTAGGTTCTCAATTTATATTCAAACTTTTGAGTGGCATTCACCACTAGTATTCACATATATATTTTTCTAGTATAGTCGGTAAATTTTGGTTCTATTGCACACAATTAGAATTTTGAAGAAGTCACTACTTGACACAACTACTTATTCACCATTGGTTGCTAGTTACTCTTGTTCAAGTCATTATTATAGGCATCGACTTTGATAGGAAATATCAAGGGTGACACTTACTACTTATGTTTACGTGATAAATTATAATTACCTCCAATAAGCTCTTTGCTTACATAGGTATAAAACCAATGTTACATTTTTTTTTTTGAAAATGAGATATTTTTTAAAAATTGCTAAAATTGGCCCCAAAAGGTAGTTTATTCATAAACACAAATAATATGATTAGTAACAAAGATCATTGTAGCTAGCTTCAAATGCTCTTTCATTGACTTCAAAGGGCCAATAGAGGAAGCAATAATATTCCCTGACTTTGGCAAAGGTAGTAGAGGGGACATGGATTTTTCATAAACACAAAGATTATGATTGGTGATAGAGACCCTTGCAACTAGTTTTAGATGTTCCTTCATTATAGAGGGGGCATTGCAACTAGCTTCAAATATTCTTTTATTGTAGAAAGGACGTGGATGTTCATTCACTTTAGAGGGTTAATAGAAGGGGCAATGATATTTTCTGACTTTGACAAAGGTAGTAGAGGGGACTTGGATATTCATAAGCATAGAGAATAAGATTGGTAACAAGGACCCTTGCAATTAGCTTCAGATGTTCCTTTATTATAGAAGGGGCATGGATATTCATTGATTTTTGAGTGGCAATAGAAGAGACAATGATATTTCTTGAATTTAGCAAAGGTAGTAGAAGAACAAGGATATTTATAAACACAAAGAACATGATGGGTGATTAATTGCAACTAACTTCAAATGTTCCTTCATTGTAGAAAGGATATGGATATTCATTGACTTTGAAGGAGACAATAGATGGGATAGGGAGAGCAATCTATTGGAAGAAAATTAGTTACAAATTAAAGGCATCTCAATTATAAGCAACAAGTGATTAGACCAAAGCATCTCAACATAACCCATGAGGTTCAATAATTGAAGCTAGTCCACCAATTCCAAAGTAGATATTCCATTCAAGGCATGGATGGATGTAAAATAGAGAATTGATACAAATTTGATGTTTCAAGTGTGGAGTGTCTAACACGAACAAATTAGGAATGTCAGAGGAACAAAATGGGTCTCTTTTTTCCTAGACTCTCAATTCATGTTTTCAACATAAAAAATTATAAAATCAACATGTGTTGTGTGAAAAATGAAGTTAAAAGAAGATTAAAAGTCTTATATTCTAGTCATGCAAGGTAATCCCCTTCCATTTTGTTGACTTGTAATGCAAATATCTTGTACTCTATGTCATCAAAGTATTTGAAATTTCTTTCACTCATTCTTCTTTAAGTCTAGTGTAAGATCTTTTGGTCAAATATGAAAAAAATGCAATTTAAAAAAATCATTACCCCTTGCAATAGAAAAGGCAATTTTGAGTGATTTTTTTTATTGAAAAAAGCCCTTGGGCCTTTTGGGCCTAGGATGCTAAACTTGTATTACTATTGAGAAAAATGCAAGAATTCTTTAGTTGACACACGTGATGAAATTTTCAAATTTTGAATTCATATTTGCAATGAGAGGCCCAAAATTAGCTAGGAGGGGTGACAAATAGAGAATTAACATTGCACAAAACATGTTGGGTTTGTTTACAACTACCATCCTCAACACATAATTCACCTTGTAGGGCCTACTTTATAGGACAAGTTTAGCATCTTGCCTTTAGGGCTCAAAGTGTAAAAATTTAATAACTTGTTCATACATGGTCCAAATAAGTGCATTAGAATTTTCTTTATTTAGTGTCTTGCTTTTAGGGATCAAAGTGTAAAAATTTATTAACTTGTTCATACATGGTCCAAATAAGTGCATTAGAATTTTCTTTATTTAGTGTCTTGCTTTTAGGGATCAAAGTGTAAAAATTTAATAACTTGTTCATACATGGTCCAAATAAGTGCATTAGAATTCTCTTTATTTAGCATCTTACCTTTAGGACTCAAAGTGTAAAAATTTAATAACTCATTTATGCAACGTCCAAATAAATGCATTAGAATTCTCTTTATTTAGCATCTTGCCTTTAGGGCTCAAAGTGTAAAAATTTAATAACTCATTTATGCAACGTCCAAATAAGTGCATTAGAATCCTCTTCACTTAGTGTCTTGTCCTTAGGGCCCAAAGTGTAAAAATTTCATAACTCATTCATATGGCGTCCAAATAAGTGCATTAGAATCCTCTTGAGCATGTCAACTATGCTCTCCGACGCTGCGGCTGCGGCTATTAAGTTAGTCGGGTGATTATGGATTAGCAGCCCCCAGTCAGTAACTCAATGTCCCTTTTATTGCCACTCACGGCGAACATGCTTGCCGAGTTGCTGCGAAAGCATTAAGGTAGGTTGCTCTAAAAGCGACACTTTAAGGGCTGTTGGGACTTTTCGATGGGTTTCAGATGCTTGAAAATATTTTCCCTTATTTTTCACTTGAAGAGGAATTGATGCGGAATCTAACCCAAGTGGTCTTATATTTTTTGGAGCTATTGTGAATTAGTTCTGAGTTTTCAAAGAATTCTGCCATAGGGACCTATTTGTGACTTCTAGCCCTTGCAAAAACCACTCTTAAATGGTTTAAAAAAAGATACGACTTTACCATAAACAAGCATTGAGGCATGCAAAAAGTAATAGATAAGGTTTCTAAATGTGATGTTTACTAAAACTTGAATGGAAGCTTGAGTTAATTATTATTTCAGATTTTTTAGCATATGTAAGAAGGTAGTTGGGCTGCCAATTCTCATGCTGAAAAAAATTAATGAACCCCTATCCACTTAATTAGAAATGAACCTGCAGTGCCTCTTAAATCAACCTTTAAAGAAGTATAAACCATCCATTGGAGAAGAATGAACCAACTCTTCCTCTTCTCTGACATAATCAGTAGTCCATAATGTATCCATTTTTCAGCCACCTAGGGGACAGTTTGAAGAAGAGGGTTGGTTTTAGAGCACACTACCATAAAAGAAAGAAATCATGATGAAAACAAGTTAGTAAATGTGCAGAGGAAAGGATTTGATCCTTGCAGCAGCAGCAGCCCGCCCGCCCGCCAGTCCGCCAGCAGAGGGAAATTGCAACAGGGAAGCCAGCCGCAGCAGTATTATTACTTTCCGCAGGCGGGCGGGACCCACCCCCGGGGACAAGGCCCGGGAGGGGCCGCCAGGCAGGGCCCGGAAGTGGCTGCTGCCGAATGGGAAGGCCCTCTGACGAAGTCGCCTCGGTGCCAGATGGGCATCGATGATTGGATCAACTCGGTCGGTCCCACTTACGGGGGTCGTACCACGGGGACCTTTCCCAGCGCCTTCGTCTCCTCCCCGTCGGACGGACCCTAGACTTGCAGCCTGGACCCTCCACTCGGTTCCCCTGTTCTCTACTGTTCCCATGTTGTTCTCCCCCGTTCTCCCCCGTTCTGTTCTGTTCTGTTCTGTTCTGTTCCTGTTCTGTTCTGCTGCACCTGCAGCTTCTCCTCACTCCTCCTTCAGTCATCCGCGACGCCCCGAGCCGATCACATGACGCCGCAGGCAAGCGGGCTCCAGGATCGCGTCCGTCGTTCAACGCCCCCTTTTTCGTCCCCTTCCTTCATCGACAGCAGCGTGTGTGGGACCTTGCTTGCACTTGCTCGGACGGAAAGACTTACGTGAACTGGAAGGCGCTAGAGGCATCAGTATTGACCGACCGGTTGGAGAGACCGACGGAGCAGGGGGACGACGGACTGGAGAGATTGATTTGATGCTCGTGCGTCCGTCATCTTCGTGGGTGGCTGCTCGGTTGCTTACTTTGGCTTGGAGGAGTAGTTTCGTTTTCATCTGACCTGGCGGACGGGAAGTGGGTGTTTGATTTGGTTGGCCTGTGCCATCTCCTTCTACAGTGATCATATACTCATTCTTCTCCCCTCCCTTCTGGGCAGAACCCTGCTGACCAGCGGCGCATACATACATAGCCGCAAGCGAGCAGAAGAGCATCATTCATCCCGAAAATGGTGTTTGCAGCTTCACAGGCTGCGCTTTGATTCATTGCCCTTCTTGTTGATTCATTGATTGATTGTCTTCACGGCAGCGATCCCTGAGTTTGTTCGTCCGTTTTTCTTCTTCTTCTTCTATTCGATTGATTCTTCGCGCGGTTCGTGCGGTGGTTGTAGTTGCCGTGCACGCGGTCGAGGTTATTACTTTGTGGACTGGTCTTGGGGTGACTGCTAGCTGCCAACCTTGTCTACCTTTCTTCCGGTGCCAGATTGATTTCTGCCAGGCTCGCCGCTCTTGGTGTGGGTCATCGCAGCGTGAATATTCGCTCTTATCTGCTTGTTCACTTTTGACATATAACTCGGAGCCAGCTTCAAGTTGGGCTCTTCTATCACATACTAGAAGTCTGGGGTTTCCATTCGTCTTCTTTCCCCTTGCGGAGCCATTTATTTTCTAAGCGGGTGTTGTTTTCGGAGGGAGTGTTGCCTATTCTTTTGCGGCTGAGGAGTTGCAGACACTGTTTTTTGTGTTTGCCGACTGGGAAGATTCTACTTTCCTCGGGAGGCCCTTCAATAGGGTTAGAGAAGCGCGACAGGGGGTCGCGTCAAGCTTCCAAGATTTCTTCGAGGCTTCATGGAGGTTATTTTGATGCCAGAGGTGCGTAACCATGACGACTACTATTTGTTCTTGCAGCAGACCTCGAAGGAGGGGAAGAGAATTGATTTCTCTCTGGTATGTGGAATCGTGTGACTGACCGTGGTGGTGTGGATTATCGCTTGTGCAGACGTTCTACGGGCGGCACGAGCCGGCTTGGATGGGAGGACATCACAGACCTTATTTTGTGGACTCTCCTTACGTGGGTTTTCACGACGCGCATCCGTTTATACAAGATGAGCCTTATGCCTTTAGTCCTTACGGCGCTCCGTTTGCCGAGCAACTGCCGAGGATCCCTCGCTCCGCGAGTGCCATGCCCGCGTACGGCCACTACACGGACTCGCCGTTTCTGGAGCCTCTGGGACGTCACGGCCCGCTTCGATCTTCCAGTGCTATCCCTGCCTACGCGTACCCTGAAGCGCCCTTTCACGATGTGCACCACGGCCCAGCAAGGTCGTCAAGTTCCATTCCGTCGTTCCGAGAATCTCGTCCTAAGCAACACAAAGTGGCTCCGGTAAGCACCAGCCCTTCCTCCTTTTTCTTCTTCTGTCAGGATCTGGCTTGTCCGAAACTGCGCCGCATCACGATCTTTTGGGGGTTTCCAGGAGCCTAACCTGTCTATCTCCTTGTGCGTTTCAGGAAATTGAGTTGAGGGTACCGATGGAGTCCAGCAGCAGCGAACGGAGTTTGAAGGAGGCTTTACGAAAACTGCAAGGTAAATCTACGCTCCTGGACCACATAGTGGCGTCTTTGTTTCCGAATGGGACTTCGGTTGTGTGGACTTTGACTCCAAGCAGAGTAACTAACCCTCAGTGGTGAAATTGTGCAGGCGTTACGGACGTGGTGACCGATAGGCGCACCTCGAAGGTGACAGTGAGCGGCAAGGTCAATCCTCAGATAGTGTTAAAGCAAGCCCAGAAGACTACGCGTAAAGCGGATTTCTGGACCAAGGATATCTACAGCAAAGCGTTCATCGACTTTATCCAGTCGAAGACGGGCCGAGCTGAGCCGGAACCAGATGTGACTTCTTCCTACCATCAGCATGCGCCTTCTGAGGAAGGACACCGCCATCACGCCTACGAAGAAAGCGAGAATTTGTCGTCCTACGAGGAGTATCCTGGGTATTCGGAGCGCGACGAGCACGAGATGGAGCGCACTTCCTCTCACGCACCCTTTGAGGATCGAGAGTACTACAACCAGCACAACAGCTACGGTTCACACAGCAGCGACATGGACATGCCCCATGCCATGCCCGCTTCAAGCTCATTCGGCCATGTGGAGGAATCTTATGGAACCGTGGATGATAGACCACGCTATGAATCGCCTTACTACGAGTATGTGCAACCTTCCTTCGGAGAGCGAGTGCCGTATTACGAGAGCTACGGCGAATCGAGCTTGTACAGGCCCAGTCAAGGATATGGACCATCGGGAGTCTCGAATCCAGGGTACATGAAGCGCGTCATCAGCGACTACTGAGCCACCATTGATGATTTACAATGGGACTATTACCCCGGCAGGCAGGGCAATTGTTGAAACAGCGACTGACAAACACATCATGGAGCACGATGCATCGATCTTCGATGAGCAATGTAAAACCAACAAGCGCGGCTTCTCACTGACCCCTTTAACGATCCCCTTACTACAGTACTGAGTGCTCCAAAGTTTTGGTAGTTTGTTGAATCGACGGTGCTCAATAGAGCATTACTTTTCCAATTTTGATACTTACCATCATCTCACCTTGTAGTGTTACATTATGGTGATGAGTGAAGCTCGCCATCCAGGTGCAGAGGGGTCCATCTCTGTTATTTAGTTGGAGGGTTCCTGCACTCCTTGAGCAGATTCGGTGGTGGAGCTTCACCTTGCCCAAATGTTATCGGCCAGACAATTTGTACAATAGTAACTTTTTACACACTTCTGGACTCCTGTTTCTGCAGTGCCATGGAATTTTAGGTTGATTATGTTCTCTCATTCTGTTGTTTCGAGTATGTCTGTCGGTCAGTCCGTCAGTCAAGGTCGTAGGTCGATCTCAGTTGTCTGAGATGGCTCCGTGCAGGATCTGATCAGCGATGCGTTCTCTTGCTTCGGCTGAGAAACCGTGTGCTTCGACCACATCATGGTGCGTAGCTGATTTGTGTCCGTCTCAATACAGTTTTGATTTACGTCAGTCTTTCTCCCTCCATTCTGCTTCTCCTTTGATGACTTTCTCTTCGTTCCGTTGAATGCTACTGAGATTTGATTCATGGATGCCTCTGTACGTGTCCTTTTTGAGTTTGCGGTCTTTCGTTACATAATGTTTATGATTGGACGAGACTACCCCTCAAGGAGGGAGGAAGCCTCGATTTCGTTTCTATGAGCTCACAGGGCCAGGATCAGCGCGGTTGCAATGGACAGACGATCCAGATCCAGTACAAGACATTGGGGTATATCTCATCCCACGTTTGAAATTGCAACTGTTGATTGCAAGCGCGGGTTAACTAACTATGGATTTGTTTCGGTGTTGGTGCGATAGTACAAGTAATGGACATTTACCATTTACCAGCAAGTACCCATCCCTTTCTGCAGTAATCTTCACAGTAAGCAATAATAACTTTTGTCAATTTGGCATAAGACTCAACAGTGGTAAGGTGCACGTCAAGAAATTGGGTGCAGCTCCATGTTTGCCCGAAAAGCTGGAATTCTCACAACTGACTCGGAGTAGTACTTAACAAAGAGTATTGATGCATCAATTAACATTCTGCCCACGTGTCGCAAGGCGGGTTGTGGGGATATTTAAGGCCAATATGCTCTCTGTGCGCGACAGCCTGGGTAACATGGATCCAAAGCTAAAAAATTGGACCAGCGCAACTGGAGACGTGGCATTTCTGCTACTCTTTTGTTTGGTCGGCGCCTTCTCCGGTCAGTGAACTCTTCTCCCCCTCTCCCTCCGTCCCAACCTCATTCGGATTGAAGTTGATGTGGGGTCCCCAACTCCCCATTCATCCTTCTGTTTCAAAATTGCGTGCAGAGAGATGAGGGCTTCTCTGGAACCTGATTCGTCAACTTGCATCGTGTACATGCGTGCAACTTTTACCAAGTACAAGTGGGGGAAGCCAGGGAGCGGCTATTGCAAGTGATATTCTAAGTTTCTCCTTTGCCGAGTTGCGAATCTTAACTCTTAAATTTCGAAACAATCAACCAGATGATTCTGTTGCTGAAGTACCTTAACCAAAGAAAACCTCAGTGGCAAGATGTCGGTGCCAACCCAACCTCCCAAGAACTCTTCCTCCTGAAATATCCTCGGAATTAGTACTGGGCATGTTACCCATGTCACAAGGTTGAAAAGTAAGATCCATATCCACTGCAGACGAAGGCCCAAACATCCATTTTCACCGCTTATTGCAATTAAGTGGGAACACTGGCCATCACCCTAATCATCAACTAAAAATTATCCTTTCTGAGGATGAGTAGCTACATTCCTTGTTTCTATAGGAACGCTAAAAGTCATTCATCGTACATTCTTCGTGAGGCTGAGTCCTACGTGGCATTCCAGTGTTAAAACAAAACTCATTGAAAAATTCAGATGAAGGAATAGCATGTGTTTCTTAACAAATAGAAGAAAACACTTGTTGAAGTGAAAGTAAAAAATTGAACCCCCAAATGGAGAGAGATTTCACTTCCAAAATTCTCATGAATAGAATACCAATAATTGATAGCCAGTCGGTTCCCCATAAATTAAGCGCATGACAGTGCTGAAAAAAAAATAGTGAACAGACAAATTGGCAACTATCCTAAAATGAAACATATTTTATGGTTTCTCCCAATATGAGAATTTACCAAGCCCTGCTTCCCCATTCACGCTCATGAATATTTTGAAGTGTTTATATTTACGCAGGGCTGATAATTAATGCTCAATCACTGAATATAAGAATGATTTTCTCTTGTGATCACAAGTTGAAAAGTATGATTCAACTCCACTGGAGACCAAGTGAATAGTACTCAAACTCACAGAAATACTGCCAGCCAGTCAACAAGCACATCTCAACTGAATAAGTCGCAATCAACTTGCCACTTTATTATCTGATACGACGTCAATGCAAATCGGTATAAGAAACGTACAAATTCATAACCATCTACAGGTACTACCGTATAGTCTCCTGGTCATCAATTCAAGTATGGATTTGGTGTAATTTGTGACTCGCATCAACACGAAGCTCCAAAAATGTGGATCGGTATAACTTCGAGATTGCACTTTTCAAGGCCACGCGTCCTGGAAAATGCCAAAGTTGTGGAACTGGTTCATCGATTTTACTAAAAATTCAGCAAATAATGTTGACCGAAGAGGGTCCATTCATGTGACAGCAGTACTAGGGTTGTCTGTCTCTTCAGTTGGTCAGGCCGGTGGAATGGTTAGGGTGCAGGAGTGCCCTCTGTTTTCTGAAAACGCGTGTGGGTCAAATGGCTTGCCATCCATCCCTGACTTCTCAAACGTCGCCATCGATCGACCCCTGTAATGTAACGTGATGCGCCTCAGTCTGCACCACACAAGAGAGCCAAGGTAGTGCTCACACAATTCACGTTCCTTGCTTGCTCCAAGTTGCGCTATTGGCCTCTTCATTTCATTGGGAGCAAGGTGTCCCTTCTCACCATCAACAAGTGTGGGAAATTTCAAAGTATCTAGACTTTCCAACAATAATAATGTGTGTGGAGTTTTCTTGTCATTGTTTCACGACAAGGAGAAGTGACCTCCTCTGCCATTTGTCCAGTCTTCCATTATTTGATTGAGTGCACTAAGGTCAAGTCACTTCTACGGTCCCGCTGTCACTATAGTGTGTAAGCCTCTTCATTTCATTGGGAGCAAGGTGTCCCTTCTCACTATCAACAAGTGTGGGGAATTTCAAATATGTGACTTTCCAACAATAATATGTGGGGAGTTTTCTTGTCATTGTTCCAGGACAAGGAGAAGCGACCTCTTCTTTCATTTGTCGTCAATGTTAAGTGTGCCCAGTCTTCCATTATTTGACTGAGTACACTAGGGTCAAGTCACTCTTACAAGCTGGCTGGCTGGCACTATAGTGTGTAAGGACCCCCCCCCTCTCCCACTGCCTATAGTGTCACATCACCTTTAATAATCGCTTTGTCATGACAAAGTGTAAGGTGCCCCTCCCCTCCCACTTTTTTTATCATCAACAATAACTGTGCAAAGTTTTCAAATACTTGACCAAATTCATTGCATTTGGGTTACATTACTACTATAGTCTTGTTGTCATTACATTAAGTGTGTACAATTTTCCATTATTTGAATGAGTTCATTGGAGTCACGTCACTTCTACAAACATGTGCTCATTGCAATGTGTAAGGAGTCCTTCTCTCCCACCATAGGGTCATGAACAATAAGTGTAGATAATTCTCCATTTTTTAACCAAATTCATTTCCTTTGGGATCACATCATTTCTACCAACATTATATCATTGTAATGTGTAAGAGTCCTTTCATCTCCCACTAAAGGGTCATCAATAATAAGTATGGAGAGCTTTCCATTATTTGACCAAATTCATTGCTTTTGAAGTCACATCACTTCTACAAACATTCTATCATTGTAATGTGTAAGGAGTCCCTCCTTCTCCTACCTTAGGGCTATTAACAATAAATGTAGAGAGTTTTCTATTTATTGACCAAATTCATTGCCTTTAAGGTCACATCACTTTTATAGACATTCTATCGTTGCAATGTGTAAGGAGGCCCTCCTCTCCCATTTTTTAGTCATCAACAATAAATGTGGAGAGGTTTCCATTATTTGACTAAGTTCATTGGGATCACTTCTTTGGTCCTTTTGTAGTGTGTAGAGAGAAGCATCCCTTCTCCCATTGCTTGTAGAGTCACATCACCTCTATGATTGCTTTGCCATTGCAATGTATAAGTGCCCCCCCTTCCATTGTTGGGTCATCAACAAAAAGTGTGGAGAGTTTTCCATTACTTGACCAAATAATTCATTTTTGTTGGGGTCAAATCACTTCTACAAACATTTTGTCATTGCAATGTACAAGGAGCCCCTCCCCCCTTCTTCCATTGTGTAGGATCATCAACAATAAATGTAGAGAGAATTTACCATTACTTGACCAAATTCATTGCCTTTGGGATCACATCACATTCTATCAAATGTTGCAATGTGTAGGGAGAAGGGAAGCCACTCTCCTAATGCTTGGGTTCACTTTGCATTGGTAACAACCATTATATGCTATTTTCATCAAGACATCAATCCTCACATTCTCATTGCTAAGTATGGTAAAGATTATAATCTAAAGAAGAGACTCCATTAACCACATAATACATTGCAATCCCCATGGACTTTGATTTGTGCAAAGTGTGAAGACACAAAATCTATTAACATTCAATACCTTGGAATTGATTTTCAAGTTTAACCCCTAAAGTCCCATTGTCCCTATGGGGGACAAAATGGATTTGGGGCAAGCTCCTATGATCTCAAATTTCACTGAAACTTTTTGAAATTTTCTCATAAGATAGATAAACTTGTGAGCTTTTCGTGAATATACTTTTTATTCCAATCGGTGCCCGGGAGCAAAAGTTATGCTACAATAACCTCAAAATGGGGGAGACCGGGGAGCAAAAACAATTCACAAAAAATTGAAATAAAAATTTTAATATTTTTTTTCTTGCAGATTATATTTTCTTCTAAATGGGAAGCTTTGATTCATTCCATTTGGATCAGTGATGTGAAAGTTATGGAGTTTCTTGTTTTGCGGGCAATCATAGCAACTTCTTGAAAGAATTTTTTTTCTTCCACTTTGAATGGTAATATCTTTCAATCTACACGGTCAAACATCACAAAAAATTTATCACGTGATCTAAGACAAGTGTAGAACAAGATCCTACGTAGCAAAAGTGGTAGTTTTGAGTGGTTTTGGCAGAAAAATGGCCTTGGGACTTTAGGGGGTAACAAAAATAAATAATTGCACATTAAATTTTTTTTAATGGAATTTTCTAAATTCTTGAGGGAAAGGTTCAAAGTTCACCTGTATGGTGAATGTATGGTGAATGGGGACTTCACATTAATTCTCCCAGTATCGGAATGTTCACTCAGAATTTTAGTTTGAAGGTAGCATACATAAAGTAACTTAATCGTGACACTGTTATTGTACGTTTAGTCACACATTTAGCGTATCGTTGGTGGAACTCAATGAATGTTCAGTTCTTCTGGCTGACCTTGCGACGTAGATTGAGATAACCAATCTACTGTTGAAGCACCGAGCAGCAGCTGACGGTAGTGATTTCAAGTGAAGTGGAAACAAGATTACGACATTTGTGAACCAGCTTCCTGGTGGGGGTATCTGCTACTAACACCGAAAAATTGTATGTAACTCAGTTCTAAGCCGCCCAGTGATTTGCTTGACTAACGTAATAGTCTTCGAGAACTTTGATTGATAGTCGCCCCTTTTAAACCCTATCAGAGGGCACAAGAGATAGACAACACAACAATATATACGGACAACTAACTAGTGTTACTTAACTTAAAACTTCGGCACTTGGCCATGCCTCAATGCCCGTGGCACAAGTGCTACATCTGGTGATTAATTGCTTCTCTCATGATTTGGTTTCGCCGCTTTCCTGATCTTATGGGTGCCAAACATGCTCGGGAGTTACATTACGTACAAATTGTTGTGCTCGGGAAGTACTACGAATTAATTGATGCAAGGTAGAAGAATCTGCAGTGCAAATCGTGAATGAAATGAGTTCAGTGACTTCAATCTCCGAGCGAGTATACTGCGTGAACACGTCCTCAAGCCTCGTTCCTGTGATCACGACTTTTTTTTCGAATATCCTGCACACTTGTCACAGCATGATCATTACCTGTTACACACTTGTCGCACACTCAAACTATGTCAAAGTCAAGTTTTTGGGACTGCACGCACGCACGCACACACTCAGGGTGGGTGTAAGTTATCCAAAGTCAGTCTTGATCGAGTGGCGTCAATGAGCGCCATTTTTACGCATGAACCGAAGTCAGCAATGCAAATCAAAAACAGTTCTTTTTTCGGTCTCAACGTGGAACTTTTATTTCCCACGCCGAAAAGGACAAATCGTCGTTGGCACAGACATCAATGTTACGCTCGTGTCTGATGAATATTCAGCCATATAAGTTAACTTATGTTGAATGGTGTCAAAGATGTTCTTGACTCACTAGGCTGTCTGTCTGGAATAGTATCTTATTGAATTGAAATTCAACAGAATGGGCAAAATATCCTTTCGTTTTCTGTCCTGGTCCACGGGAATTACTCACACGCAAACTTGTCACGTACTTGAGTAAGAGTCGGTTATATGGTATGGTTCCGTCTGGATTCCAATGGTAAAGGGTGAACTGAATGTGTGGTACAGAATTCAATAACTTCATGTGGAACAGTGAATATAAATTCCTGAGTCACCACAGGCGACTGTTCGATGGAGGCTGAGTGACGGAGCATTCTGATAAAAAATATGGAAAAAGAAAGGAACAAGAACGGAAATGGAGGACATATGGTGACGACGCTCCGTCGTTGCTCCTAGAATACAAATTTCGGCACTACAGTCACCAAAACTCCGTCTTTGGATGAGTGACGGAAGTCAGTGAACAGGCTTAACTCTTAACTTTACGGGTAACCTAACTGCAGTTAAACTTACCTTACTCTCAGTATCAGTTTTGAACGGGTGCCAGTAGTAACATAGAATATAAAATTTCCGCTCAAAACCTCTCTCATATCACTACACTCATAATGGTATTTAGTGTTTGCAACACTAATTACGAAGTACAACACTAAATGTCAACAATCCTCCTAATGTTGTCAACACTAAATGTCAACATAGACACTATTTGTCAACTATTGGATATAAATTTTTTACAAAATTACATTTAGTGTTACATATTATTTCAGCAAATTGTCATGAAAAAAATATAAACCTAAATATATAAATTGAAGGATTGAAGGATTGTGAACACAACACTAAATGTAAACCAGTTGAAATTTAGAGTAGGTGTAGTAAAAGCTCAGGTAACACTATTAGTAACATAACACTAAATACCATTATTAGTGTACCTTTGTTCTCTCGGGACCACTTTATCCCTTAACCCTTAACCCCAAAGTGACATTCAATTTCTGGGGTTCAAAAACATCATTGCTTTTGAAGCTTTATGGATCTAAATGTCTTCAAGTTATACAAATCTCAACCGTACGATCTTGTAGTGTACATGTTGTAGAGGACATGTAGAAAATTTGAAGTCATTTGGCCACATAGATTGCAAGATCATAATGTTTTAGTGTTGAAAATGGATGCTGAAATTTTCCCTAAAACACATTTGGAGGTGAAATTTGATTTCTAAACCTACTCAAATGTAAAATCTTTACACTAAAAAATGATTCAAAACTAGTATACAAACAATAGAAATTCATTCAATTGACTCATTGTGTGGCTTTAGAATGTCAAAAATCAACAAGAATAATTGCAAAAAACACATCTAAAGGTGAACCTCCTTCTACTAGAATGCTTCTCAGTCACTCATTAATTCTTGGATTAATATGAAATTTTAGCCACACAAACTAGACCAGTATATGCAAATTTTCCAAATTTTTTTATTGAAAATAAACTTTGTATGAAGAAGAAACAAGCCGCCAAAGTTCACTATACTCCAAAAATGGAAGAATTTTGAACTTCGAATTGGTCCCAAACATTTAAAACAACTTGGATTGACATGAAAACTTTACCACAATAACTACACTTAAAGGGGAACAAAACCCAACAAATTTGATTGAAATGAGAAATGGAGGAAGGAGATACAAGGCCCCAAAGTTGCAGCCCTAAAATGCAATTTGGTGAACTCAAATTGAAGTTGTGAACTTCGATTGGCTTCCACAAAATCAATAAAACTTGTATTGATTTGAAAATTTTACCATACAAATTAGAGGGGAGAACGCAACATTTCCAACAAGTTTGATTGAATTTGGACCTTAGATGCAAAAGTTACAACACTTTGAATTGGACCTTAAACTGTATGAGGACACTTTCTGTCCTCTTTGTCACTTTGGGGTTAAAAGACAAAGGGGTGATCTTGGAAATCATCCTTTTCCATTACCATGTGAATCATGGGCTTTAGAAATAGCAAAAGCACTCATTGGAAGTCAAACTATTGTAGAAGACTTCCCCTTTTCACTACAAGGATTCCATGTCATCCATTGGACGCCAAACATCCTCCTCGACGTTTAAGGGTTAAAGGACACAACCCCCCATGACCAAAGTAGTCACTAAAATGCTTAGGTTTTTGGACCAATAGGTGCATTCTTTGTTTCTATAGTGAACAAGTCATCCATTAGACACTTTTTTTGCCTTAGTGTCGTTTATGGATCATATATTAGGTTCCAATTGTTGGCTTCATTTCAAAACCATTGAAATCAACCAATCAGAGTGCTTAGGTCATTAAATTGGGCTATCAATTGGGCCCAAAGTTTTTATATTGAAAGTTTGACCCAATTTTCTCTTACACCATAGGGTTGCTTATGTGGCGGTGATTTGGAGTCAAAAAATTGGGCCTAGGTGCTAATAATAGGGTGGCCATGTATCTTTGATCCAATTTTTCTACTTGGAGCCCAATTTGAGTTGGCCCTATGTTTGTAAATTGGGTGAATTTGAAATTGCATGTAGGCTTAAATATAAAGTTGCCCTCAAAATCACCAAACAATGGATTAGCTACTTCAAAAGACTCTTGTATTCAAATGATCGCACTTCCACAATCTATTTCAAAACATTTTTAACCATCATCATGACTCGTACCATCTTAAATAATTCTATAATGTCACTTGCTTCTTCAAGACTTAAAATTATCAATATGTCATAAAGCTCCATACTAGGGGTAGTCATACCTTCTTCATTTGGCACTTGGAGAATAGAGAATGAGAAGCTGGTGAGAATTTGGAGGAGCCAATGGGAAGCCATGGTGGGTGAAGAAGGTGTGACACCCCTAAAAGATGTGTTGAGAGTGGAGAATGGAAAAAGTGGAGAATCTATTTACCTAAACCTAAGGTTAGATGTAAGGTTGGAGGGAAATCGGCAACAACAAAAGTAAAGTGGCAATGAAAGGTAAAAGTGTAGGGTACAAAGGAATATATTTAGTTGGATATATCTTCCGCATTCCCAATCTTCACTTCCGGAGGTGAAGACTAGGAGTGCGGAAGATATATCCAACTAAATATATTCTACCAACATGAAGCCAATCCCAAGCCGCCACATTTCCATTCTCCATTCTCCAAGTGCCAAGTGAAGAAGGTGTGACTACCCCTACTATCGTGTACATTTTTGGTGCTTATGTTGTGATACACCAAAATGATAATTTAGTATGGATGAATAATTGTCCATCTAGTAAATTGGTATGGTCCATGTTAAAATTCACATAGTAGATAATTAGGGTGTCACTTGAATGTCTGTTATAATTACGTTATAAAAATATAATAATAATGCCTTATAATTTATAATATTATATTGTCCTAAGTATTAAGATGATAAATAATATTGTCCTTAACAATTAACATCAATGTCAAATAAACTTGATGAATAATTAAAGTGGACAGATTTTCTATTGTGATGTATAATATGGTAGTCCATGCTCTTGAGAATAAATAGACCATCCTATTGTAAATAACCATTTTGGTGTATTAATCCCTAAATGTTGGATGCTATAACTATAGGGACAAACTTTATTTTTACTTTTGTCTTTATTGTCATAAATGAATTACAATATATTATATTACATCATAATTAAAAATGTTATATTACATTATAATTAAAAATATTATATTACATTATAATTAAAAATATTATATTACATTATAATTAAAAATATTATATTACATTATAATTAAAAATATTATATTACATTATAATTAAAAATATTATATTACATTATAATTAAAAATATTATATACATTATAATTAAAAATATTATATTACATTATAATTAAAAATATTATATTACATTATAATTAAAAATATTATATTATATTATAACTAAAAATATTATATTATATTATAATTAAGAATATTATATTATATTATAATTTAAATTATTTTATTATAATATTCTATACTATTTTTGAAATACAGACATATATATTTTACAAATCATTATTTCTTTTGTATAAAATTTTGAAGTTTTTAGATTAAAAAATTAATTTCAATTACAAAATGTTCAAAAAATTGTCAAACTTTAAACAAGATATATTTTTCCATAAAGAACATCAAGGTATTTATTTATTATTATTATATTTATAGTAAATAATTCATTTGTAGTTCAAATGCTTATGAGTTATTTTTTATTTTCAAAATTGGACAAAAACAAAATATTTCAATTTTTAAAACTATCATACAAAGTTTTAGAATCCAATTTCTATATCTACCCTAGTAGAGATTCTATCACAAGCTCCTATGGAATTAGGTGACTTATGAGAACAACCAAATTAGAGGACATCAAAGAATGAGATTTCTACGATGCAAATTAATATCGGTTGAGTTGTTTATTTGTTTGCCTATGAGGGATGATTCTATGTAACTTTCACCTTCCTATCCTTGTCTTGCAATATAGAGTACATCAAAGTTAATCTCTTAAAAAATTTAATTTATTATTCAGTGAAAAGATTTATGTGTGTTCTTTGAGCACCAAAAGTTTCAATATACTCCAAATTTTGTGATTCTAGCTACCTAAAGCATTAACATATTGGCACTTGGCATTGAAGTTGTGCAACTCTTGTACCTCAAACGGATCCCACTACAAATGACTATCCACTCAAAAGATGGGTACCACTTCTGCCATTCCCCCCCCCCACAATTTTTCCTAGCTATTGATTTAAAATATTAATAAATTGAGCCCTCCTTTAATGCTGTTGATTTAATACAAAATATATATTGAATATTGTATACATACAATATATTGTATATTGTATACATACAAAATATATATTGAATATTGTATACATACAATATATTGTATATTGTATACATACAATATATTGTATATTGTATACATACAATATATTGTATATTGTATACATACAATATATTGTATATTGTATACATACAATATATTGTATATTGTATACATACAAAATATATATTGAATATTGTATACATACAATATATTGTATATTGTATACATACAATATATTGTATATTGTATACATACAATATATTGTATATTGTATACATACAATATATTGTATATTGTATACATACAATATATTGTATATTGTATACATACAATATATTGTATATTGTATACATACAATATATTGTATATTGTATACATACAATATATTGTATATTGTATACATACAATATATTGTATATTGTATACATACAATATATTGTATATTGTATACATACAATATATTGTATATTGTATACATACAATATATTGTATATTGTATACATACAATATATTGTATATTGTATACATACAATATATTGTATATTGTATACATACAATATATTGTATATTGTATACATACAATATATTGTATATTGTATACATACAATATATTGTATATTGTATACATACAATATATTGTATATTGTATACATACAATATATTGTATATTGTATACATATTAATTACAAAATATTGAATATATATTGATTATGTATTGAATACATAATACATACTATATACATACATAATACATATTGAATGTGTTGATATAACCCATATTGTTTGTCGAATAAACTGCTCATCAAAAATACAAGTATGTGTGGGAGTGGCCACTATAAAGAAAATTTGGTAAGTGGGTAATAAAATAAAAAATCAATCCCACTGTCATATGGGTGGATACCTCTGCCTCACTATCCACCCAAAAGATAAAGTACATGATATTTTTCAACTTCATGGAAACAACCCCACTTCAAATGGCTCTATTATAAGATTGTTGAACAAATCTTGTACTTCAAACGGCTCTCACAACAAATGGTACAATTCATGGGAATGACTCTATTTCAAATAACTCTTGTACTTTAAATGATACTATCCACTTCATGTGAATGTCTTTACTTCAAATGGTATTGTTGTACAACTCTTGTACTTCAAACAATACCATTGGCTTTATAGAAGCCAAAGTCTCATGAGTCATGAGGTCAAGGTGTTGTAGTCTAATACACTCTAGTTTGTAGAAAAACATTCCAATCCACTCACAGCTAGTCAATAGATAGATAAAAAAAAAAATTATGAATAAAATTAATGATACATATAAATTTTTAATAATAATAAGTCTTTCATCTATAAAACTATGAATAGAATAGATAATTGGTCAAAAAACAAGACGTCTAAGACCATTATTGGATGTAAGCTAGTGACTTTGTTGACAATTGCTACTACTTAGATTTCAATTTTTGATAGATTGAAAATGTTACTAGTTCTAACAATATTATATTTATATTGCTTTTTGAAGTACAAATATTTAATTGCAATTGGTTTCTAAAATCAGCCCCTAAAAATTGTTGTCTTAAATGTATAGCTTCTATTTATGAGAATTTTAGGTCAATTTTGGATATTTCTATTTACAAATTTTTGAAAATTCAGTTACTTTATTGATTAGGTATCTAATAGATGCAATCAATGAGAATCTAAAATCTTCTTTTGAACTTCAACATGACCCAACAAAAGTTTATATAGTTTTATAATATGAACTCCATATTCAAATGATTATTCAACAAAAGTGTACATAATTTAATAATATAAACCATGTTCAAATGCTTATCCAACAAAGGCATATTTTGTTTAAATGATTTGAATAAGCATTTTAACCCCTAAAAGACCAAACACCGTTTTTGGGCAGTTCACTACAAACGAAATTTTTATCTATTTTTCTTTGAAAATTTCACACAATTTGTGGCGAAGAGTAGCTTTAAGGCTCAACAATTTTCATAACTTTTGACTGACATAGTTCTAAATTTTTTGCATGATATATACTTTTCAGTGTTCGATAGACAACTATAAAACTTCTTTAAAAATCACTTTTAAAAAAAATAAAAAATTTGAAATTGGTTTTCTGGATTTATATATATGTGAAAAGCTTTGAATCATTCCATTTTAATTTACGAGATGAAAGTTATGAGGTGTTCTAGTTTGCGGGTAGAAAAGGATTCTCTACTTGAAAATTATTAGATGAGATTTGGAGGGGTTGGAAGGCCTCCAGGCTTGTTCCCAGCTCCGTTTCCCCAGGCCTCATCGAACACCAATATGAAAAAAATATAATTTAAAACAAAAACAAAAACAAGTTTTATTTATTTATTTATTTATTTAAAAAAAAATGATGTAGCAGTCGTTGTGCTACGTCACTACAACTCGCGAACTGCAATTTCGGCTAGTTTGAGCTAGTTCCTAGATTGGGAACTCACAGCCTATTAGATGAGATTTCGGGGTCCCAGAGGGCCGTTTCAAGGCCATTCCCCCGGTAGTGAAAGAACGCCATTGTCAGATTTATTTATTTTTTGAAAAAATAAAATAAAAAATAAAATAAATTTAGTCTTCAAATGCAAAAAAAAAGATTTTTTATTTTTTATTTTTAAATTTTAAATTTTTGTAATGACTTGGCAGTCTCCATGCCACATCAGACAGTTGCCACGCTGCGCTGGGAACGCCATTTCGGCGATTTCAGCACTTGGGAACTCACGGCCCTCTGGAGGAGCTGAATCCCATCTAATGCTTCCAAAGTAGGATAAGAACATCTAATGAAACTTTAGAGTCTTTTATTTAACTCAATTTTTTATATTTTTTGAAAAAAATAAAAAATATATGATGTAGATTGTTTATTACTACATTACCACCGTTGGGATTGGAATTTTTCAATTTTATAATTAAATTCTTAACAATTTAGTGTTTTAAATCACTTTGTATTTCTTTCTACTTACTATTTTTTTCCTATATGTTGTGCGATTCCAAATGATCTAAAAAATTTCAAGCATATAGCCAACTTGACTTGAGGAATGAATCTAAAGAGTAACCACCATTTCGGACATTTTTTCATACAAATGTGACCTTGTTAAGTGCAGCTGCCCGTATTTTCACAGGGCCAAAAAAATGTTTTTTGTCACTTCAAACGTTAAAATTTTGCAATCTATACGGTGGAAAATTCTGAAATTTTTTCCACATCTTTTCAAACTATTTCACTACAAGATCCTACGGTTACATATGTCCAGAAATGTTTTTCATCTAAAATTTGGTGTTTGTAAATGCAAGGGCAATTTTGGAGTGTTTTTGGGTAAAACGTAGTCTATGACCTTTAGGAGTTGAAATACACCACTTTTGTACTTTTGTATTGAATTTTTCTTATTGTGAGCTCAAACAATACACCAATTACATCATGATTTTTATCACCATCATCTCTAATTTTGATATAAATTACATATTAATTTAAGCATTTGACTGATTATTATAATTTTACAAAGAAATTACTTTTAGAAAATTATATAAAAATCATTTTAATATTTTTAATTATGAAGAAATGACTTTAAATTATGATTATATATTAATACATGAGAAAAATATCAAATTTTTGAAAGGTTTGTTTTAGCCCCTAAATGTCCAAGGTCTTTTTTGAGCTTGTTGAAATTTGTTCTAAATTGAACAAAATGCCAATATTTTGATAAGTTATATCAATTTTCTTTGAATTGTAACCATACAAATTCAAACTAGACATGTTCGAGATTGCACGAGAAAAGAAAACACAACAATAACACAACAATAACAAAGATTAGAATGTTTGATCATGACGATGTTAAAACTATGAAAGTGATTTATAGTCTTTCAATCTTTTGTTCACATATCAAATGTAAATAATTGGTCACTTAAAAAATATGAAGTTAAAGGGTATAACATGTGTAACCCCAATCAATTTATGGCTTCTCAAAATTTATACTAAATTTTTTAAAATGAATTTCTAATGTGATTGTTGCTCACTTCTTCCAAAATCTAGTGTATTTGATGCTCATTTCCAAGAATCCCCAACACCATAAAATTGAGATTTGCAATGGACATGCTTGCACAAAATCTTGAATAGAAAAATTATAATCATTCATTTTCAAAATCAGATTTTTGATGCTAAAACTAGATTTTATAAAAAAAATTAGAAATATAAATCATTAAAAATAGTAACTTGGTAAGGTTTTATTGGACTTTAACCCCTAAAGTCCCAAGGCCATTTTTCTGTCAAAAACCACTCAAAACTGCCATTTCTACTGCGTTTGTCCAAAAAAACCCAAAAAATAGAACCGTAGGATCTCGAAACTTTACTTGTTTGAAATTATGTGGTAAAAATTTCATGAAGTTGTCCATATAGATTGAGAGATAGGAACATTCAAAGTTGAAAAACAAGTTTTTTTGAACACTAGACTGGAATTTTAGATGACTTTGATTGCTATTTGTAGAAAAAATGTGCACTATGGAATTTGAATTAAAAATTTATTGTGTTGAAGAATTGAGTTGGGAGTCCAGGAAAAAAAATTCAAAAAATAACAACTTGATTTTCATACTTCAAAAAATTGTCAAGTAGAAATAGGTCCAAGATTGAAAGAAAAACTAAATTGTTAATAGCTCTTAGATGGGATTGAAATACAATAATCCCAACAGTGAGCATTAGAAGAGATTTCGAGCCAGGGGAAGGCCGTTTCAGGCCTGTTCCCTTGGGTGTGAACCAAACTTACGCAGTTAGATAAAAAAATAATTTAAAAATAATTTAAATTTTTTTTTTTTTTAAATAATTAAAATATTAAAATAAAAAATAAAAAATAAAAAATAATTTTATTTTTATAAAAATTAAATTAAATATTAAAGTTTGATGTGGCCGAACTTCAGCCACATTAGACTATGCATGTGGCCGAGTTCACAGAGTTAGAAAACTTAGGGAACTTGCGGCCATGTAAAGCAGCTGAATTTTCCTAATGGATTGTTCTAGCAAGCAAACTTAACCTTTTCAAAAAAAAAATTGAAAATTGCATTCTAAAATGAATCCTATAAGTTATTTTTTTGAAAAGATGTTTAGATTGCCCAAAAAATAAGATTGTTCATAACTTTCACATCACTAATCAAAATGGAATGAATCAAAGCTTCAAATGTAAACAAAAACATAATCTTTGAGAATTTTTTTTTAAAATTATAAAAAAAAAAATTTGCAATATTTTTTGTGCTGCCCGCCGAGTTTAGTTCTAGGCTTTTTGTGGTATAACTTTTGCTTCCAGGCACCGATTGGAATAAAAATTACATTCCCACAAAGCTTATCAAATTTTCTATTTTCAAAAAAAGTTTCAAGAAATTAGGGTAAAATTTCAGCCCATAGGAACCTACCCAAATTCCAAATTGTCCCCCGAGGGGACTATGGGACTTTAGGGGTTAAAATATTGTTGACACCCAAATTTGGTGCTTTGGGCATTTGGAGGTTAATATAAAAAACTAACAAAGTTTGACCAAACATGAATGTAAAATGTCCTTTAATGGTTAAACTACTATATCGTGGGATCAAAGATCATGAGTGCATTTTAGAAAAGTACTTCACTAGAATGTATAGTTGGGTCCAATAATCTTACAAACTACCTATTGTACCATTCAAAGAATTATGTATAATATTGAATACAATTGGCATTTTTTGCCTTCCACAATTAACATTCGATTCTTAGACAATTCCAATTTCAAAAATCCAAAAATTCATTTTGGGTGAATTGTTTCATTTAATATTCATGATCTTACATGATAATTGATTGAAAAACAATGGTAATGAGTTTTTAAAATTTGATTGCATAGATATGTAGGAAACATCCATAAGTACATCTTTCCTTCATGAAGCATCTCCAATTTTTTTTAAGAATTCCCTCTATAGAGATTTCAATGTGAGGTATTGTTTGACTAAACTTTGTAAAATAGATGTCTCTATATTGTAATTAGATTTTGGCGAAGTAATTTGACCTTCACACTATAATCGAATTTTTACATTTGAGCATGAATGGTCAAATCACTTTGCAAAAATCTAATTAAAATATATATATATATATATATATATATATATATATATATATATATATATATATATATATATATATATATATATATATATATATATATATATATATATTTTACAAAGTTTAGTCAAACAATACCTCACATTGAAATCTCTATAGAGGGAATTCTTAAAAAAATTGGAGATGCTTATTGAAGGAAAGATGTACTTATGGATGTTTCCTACATATCTATGCAATCAAATTAAAAAATTCATCACCAATGTTTTTCAAACAATTCTTATGTAAAACCTTGAACATTGAATGAAAAAAATCACCAAAAATGGAGTTTTTGCTTTCCTAAACCTGAAATTGGGTATGCTTGATTGCGATTGTATAAGAACCAAATGTTAATTATGCAAGATGAAAAATGCCAATTGTATTCTATATTACACAAAATTCTTTGAAAGGCCCAATAGGCTTAGGTAATTTGTAAGATTATTGGACTTGACTTTACCATACATTACCACTTAATAGTAGTAGTTTCTTCACCTACTAGTATTGCACCTCTCCCCTCATCTTCATTTCCAAACACTCTGTGCCACGTGGCAATGGAAGTAAACACTGTACCTTACGTGAAGGTTTGATTCAACACTCAGGTGCCAAAATTGAATTCTCACATCAGATTCTCAAGGGTCCACATCACCTCACACCATTCACAAGATGACATGCAACACATTTTTCCAAAATGACTTAATTTATGCCAAATCTGACCCACACGTAGGGTAGGGCATGGCTCTCCACACCTGCGACAAATTAAATTATTTATACCCAATAGACTGCAGACACCTGAGTGAGATGCTCGTTGCTACGGGCGACAGGCAGACTCTCAGACATTCCCGAACCAACTCCCGAGCCAACCCCGAACCAACTCCCGAGTCAACCCCGAGCCAACTCCCGAACCAACCCCGAACCAACTCCCGAACCAACTCCCGAACCCCAACGAAATGATGTCGGTTTCGGGTTTCCCACATTGATTCCGTCCCAGCTCTCTCCTGAGCCTCCCAAGTGGCACACATGCTGGCCCCAGAAATAATAATCAAGAAAAGAAACCTTCAGAAAAAGTACGAGAACGTCAACCACAAACGTGAACCTCATGTGAGGGCCTCAAAAATAACAAAAACATTGGTTCCCAATTTGTCAGGGGGCCCTTTTGAATGCAGACCCTTCAGTCCACTGCACTAAATTGTCTTTTATTGATGGCTCCTCGTCCCTCCTAGGTGTCTAGCAAAAGCATAATTACACCTTCTTAGCACGGGCACGAGCAGGACCATTGTTTGGTTATATCATGTTTTGCAATAGCAAAATCGTGACAACCAACCCATGTTTTTATTGCTCTGTGCCGGACAAATTGCTCCATTTCAAAATAATTTTCTACTTTGGGGGGCTCAAAAAGTAATCTTATTTTGTCAGTTTTTTTATTTGCATTTCAAAGAAAGAGAAGGATGCAATTGAAACATGTGGATGAAACTTAGAATGTGGATGAAAGTACGAATGAAAGTGTAAGAATGTACACTGAATAGTGAAATTAGGTTGCCCCAAACTATAGTTGACCATGTCTGAAAGTGTTAGATATCAGAAATTAGTGTGGGGCAACCTAATTTCACTATTCAGTGTAGATACAAAGTGTGAGTGATTATTGATTTACCTGCTTCAAAGATGGATGAATTTGTGAACTGAATTTGTCCCCAAAGGGACGGGACTACGGGAGTGATCCCTATCTTCAGTTGGCAGGACGGACCCAAAGGGCTGACGACGGCGACGGGTGGCAGTCGCCCAGTCTTCCTCTCGGCGACAGTCGCAGGTCGCAGACTCGCAGCTTCGAAGGGCTGGGCAGATGGCCAACCACGTGTCTGGTCCTCCCCGTTCCGCTTCTCCCAACAATCCCATGCTGCTATCCCCTGCTCTGGCCCCGGTCCGCCTTGTTGCATTGAAACGCGGAATGTTCCTCGGATTGGATGGTTTCCACGCAAACATCTCCCGTGGGACCAAGCTGCACCTCCTGTTAGGGTCAGTCGAATCAATTGCGAGCTGCTTCTAGCGTCGGGGGCTTGCGAGCGGAGCGATTGCGATTGAATTTGGCTATGGAGGTTGGATTTGCGAACGTCACAGCCCCCGCAGGTACGTGGGATTGGATATCTGGGACCAGGATGATTTCTTGTTTCTGCTCCTTTGTGGGGTTTGCGAGCGTTTGTGGCAATGCATTGGATGGAGTCATGGGTGATTTAGTCGCATTGGTTGTCATTGGTCATGCGCTGGAGGAGCTATCATTGCTTCTGTGTTGTACTTGGAGGATTTGCTCGGTCTGGTGTTTTGGTGGAGATCGGGAATGAGGACGGGGGCTCTTTGGATGTTAGCGCTTGTTTGTGGTATTGCTTTTTGCTTTCGAGATTCAGTGATGATTGTGGAGTCCGAAATCGATTCGCATTTGGGTTGAGCGAGGAATTGGTTGATTTCCGTTCACGTTTCAGAAGTAGGTCGCTTCGGGGTTGACTTCGATGACAGGAAACCCTAAGTTTTGGGTCCTTGGGAGGCAGAGAAGTTTGATCTTTTTGAGGTTTTCGGACTCAGGGATTGAAATTCGATGCGTTTTGTGTTGATTTACTCTACTCTGATGTATTTCTTTATGTATGGATATGTGAACTCATGGTATGGACGCTGTATGTGATGTAATAACCCAACTGATACAATCGAGGATGACATTCAAAATGCAGAGCCCTGTTCGTAGCACTTTCGGGCGGAGTGTGTATTCTGGTGGTGAGGAGCTATTGTCCGCGTGATTGAAAACATTCAAGCGATGGCTGGCACCGGAACGATGCAATGCGGGCAGCTGGGACTGCGCGGCAGCTCCTTCCAGGGGATGCGCAAGGTGGGCGTCCCCCAGAACAGCAGCATCATGAGAGTTTGCACAAGGCAGCGGAGTCGGAGCGGGGTAGTCCGGTGTGGGGAGGGGGTGAAAGTGCGAGTGCGTCTGGATCACCAGGTGCAGTTTGGCGAGTGGCTCGCCATCCTGGGGTCGGCGAAGAGCATCGGCGCGTGGCAGGAGAAGGTGCCCATGAAATGGACGGAGTCTGGGTGGGTGGTGGACTTGGAGGGGAAGCCCGGGGAGACTGTGGAGTACAAGCACATCATCGTCACGCACGACGGCAATGTCATCTGGGAAGACGGGCCCAACAGGAGCATCTCTTTACCCAACGACGGAGGCGTGGAGCTCGTCACGCACTGGGGTCAAACGCAAGAGGAGTTGCAGTTCCAAAACGGGCACGCTATGAATGGGCATGCCGGGAAGGCGGACGAAGCAGCGCAGTCGCAGGAGAGCGCCAGCAGCGTGGTGGAAGAGGCTGTGCATGAAATCTCCACCTCCTTTGTGAAGTCCTGGCAGGGAGCCTCGGTGAAGGACCGCAAGGACAGGTCCGGGAAATGGGATACCACGGGCTTGGATGGGCCAACATTGCAGATTGTTGAAGGGGACAAAAGCGCGAGCAATTGGTGGCGCAAGCTGGACGTGGTGCGGGAGCTTCTATCCGGGGAGGTCGCCAAGACAGAGCGCCTGAAAACGCTTGTCAACGCTGCAGTGTATCTGAAATGGATCAATACGGGGCAGATTGTTTGCTACGAGGATGGTCAACATTACCGCCCCAGCAAGCACGCTGAAATCTCCAGGAGGATTTTCGTAGAGCTGGAACGGATCACTGGTTCCAAGGATGTCGGCCTCAAGGAGAAGCTGGTGATTCAGAAAATTCATCCCTGCTTGCCTGCTTTCAAGGCCGAGTTCACAGCCTCCGTGCCTTTGACAAGGATTCGTGACATTGCGCACCGGAACGACATCCCTCATGATTTGAAGCAGGAGATCAAGCACACCATACAGAACAAGTTGCACAGGAGTGCGGGCCCGGAGGATTTGGTGGCCACGGAACTCATGCTGGCACGCGTGACGAAGAATCCTGGAGAGTACAACGACGCCTTTGTGAATGAGTTTCGAACTTTCTACGCGGAGCTCAAGGATTTTTTTAACGCGGGGGGTTTAACCGAGCAACTGGAGGGGCTGCGATCCTCCATGGATGACTCGGGTCTTCCGATTTTGGACCACTTCCTCTCCAGCAAGGCGAACCTGGACGGAATGAACTCCAGTGAAGACGTTTCCGGGGCAGTGCTGGGAACGCTGAATGCACTGACTTGCCTCCGGGAGCGGCTTTTGCAAGGGTTGGAGAGTGGGCTTCGGAATGACGCGTCGGAAGCAGCCATCGCCATGCGCCAGAAATGGCGTCTGTCGGAGCTTGGGTTGGAAGACTATTCGTTTGTGTTGCTGAGCAGGTTGATAAACGCCTTTGAGAACGAGGGAGGTGCTACATGGCTTGCCGAGGAAATCAAGGGTGGAGGAGTGGGCAAATGGACACCAGCATTGACCAGCCTTGCCATGGCCATTCAGCAACTGGGGATATCCGGGTTGCAGAAGCAAGAATGCGCTGCAATTAAGAACGAATTACTGGCATGGTCAGCTACAGGCGTGGTCGACGGCGACACGAAGTCCTGGGTACTGCGACTGAAGGCCACCATAGATCGTGTGCGTCGCGTTGCTGAGACGTACACCGACACCGTGTTGCAGCTTTACCCTGATTATGTGGAGAAGCTTGGCAAAGCCCTGGGAATCCCTGAGAACACAGTGAGAACCTACACAGAAGCTGACATTCGCGCAAGTGTTGTGTTCCAAATTGCCAAGTTGTGTTCGTTTCTGCTCAAGGCCATTCGACTGACTGCTGGAGGCGATGGCTTCGACGTGATCATGCCTGGACGAGCCACTGGTGTCCTTGTGGAGGTTGATAGAATTGTACCAGGCTCCTTGCCATCTTCGGCTACGGGCTCCATCATATTGCTGGTGAAACAAGCAGATGGTGATGAGGAGGTGAAGGCGGCTGGCTCCAATGTGGCAGGGGTGATCCTGCAACATGAGCTTCCGCATTTGTCTCACTTGGGTGTCCGGGCTCGTCAGGAGAAGGTTGTCTTCGTGACGTGCGACGATGAAGAGAGGTCCGCTAATTTACGTACTTTTTTGAATGAACCCATTGCCCTCGTGGCGTCAGCCGAGTCTGTCCATGTGGGACTCCATGATGCTTCACCCCAGGAGACAACATCATCAAGTTCAAAGTCACAGGAGGCAGACGGTGATTCTCCAACGTTGACTGAAGTCACTGCGACGAAGCAGAGCGCCGTAACCCGAAGCCCAGCTGGTACAGTGCTCGACCTTTCGAAAGCCACCACAGAGAATTCCGGTTCCAAAGCGGCTGCGTGTGGGGAGCTAGCGATTTTGACTGAACAGGCAAAGACATTTCGCAATCCTCAAGGAGTGCCTGCGGCCTTTTGCGTGCCCAGAGGTAAAGTGATCCCCTTTGGTGCTATGGAGGACACCCTTGAGAAATCCGGTTCGTTCAAACAGTTCAAGTCACTCCTGGAGAATGTGGAGACTGCTGCATTGGAGGGTGGAGAACTTGACAAAGTGTGCAATGAACTACAATCCCTTGTTGCAGCACAACGACCTGCAAAGTCGATTTTGGAGAACCTGGCCTCAGATGGCTTCCCCACGGATGCTCGCCTTATTGTCCGTTCCAGTGCAAATGTGGAGGATTTGGCTGGAATGTCTGGAGCTGGATTATACGAGTCAATTCCCAACGTGAAGCTTTCCGAGCCAGAGAATTTCGGCAAGGCGGTGGCGCAAGTGTGGGCTTCCCTGTACACGAGAAGGGCTGTGTTGAGCAGAAGAATTGCAGGAGTGCCCCAAAAGGAAGCGTCCATGGCGGTCCTTGTCCAGGAGCTTCTGTCGCCGGAGCTCAGCTTTGTGTTGCACACGGTGAGTCCCATAGACCAAGATAAAGATGTCGTGCAGGCTGAGATTGCTGTAGGATTGGGTGAGACCTTGGCGTCGGGAACCAGAGGCACACCGTGGCGTCTTGCAGCCAACAAGTTCGACGGGACGGTAAAAACGTTGGCTTATGCGAATTTCAGCGAGCAGATGCTGGTTCGGGATGACGGAGTGAACGCGGATGGTAGTGTTGTGAAGGCAGTGGTTGATTACAGCAATCAACCCCTCTCCACCGATGCTGATTACCGACACAGCATAGGGCAGAGCCTTGCCACTGTGGGCTTCTTCTTGGAGGAGCAATTTGGTGTTCCTCAAGACGTGGAGGGCTGCGTCATCGGTAAGGATGTGTTCATTGTGCAAGCAAGGCCCCAGCCCTGAAACTCCCCCTTGCAGTTTTGAAATTTGCTATTATTTCCTAGGTGTTGATTGTAATGCGAGGAGTACGCTACCATGCTTTTTGTGTACCCTATCTTGATAGTCATAAGTTCTCCTAGCGACGTACTGCTCCGTCTTGGCTGTAGTATATTGGTTTTAGAGTTTATCTAGTGCATCTGTAGCTTTGGAGACGCAAAGGCTGGGTGTGTGCTCACACACGGGCAGATTCAAACAGTCCTGTGATTTTAGCCTATGTACTGTTCCCTCTTAGTCGTCTTCAATGTAAACTTAGGTGAGCTTGCAATAAGTTCCGGTTTCCTGTCCACGGACAGTAAAGGAGATCATGATACTGCGGACATATTTTTTCGAAATCACAGTATTATAGATGGAGAGTGAGGAACTAATTGTGATGTACGAATACCATGAAGTAATCGTGCTCGTGAAATCATAGCCATACTCCTTTCTTGAGGGTTCTGGTGTCTCTTCTTACAATTAGGGAGTACTTAGGATCTGTTATTACAGTACCAATTGTGATTGATTTCTTGGTTCTCTTCACTTCGTTTGAAAAAGAGGATAATGCAGAAAGTACTTTGCGTTCTGTATGAGTGGTCAGGGCTGGCATTCCCTACTGAATAATTAACCAAATAACTAAAGGTGCAAGATTTAAAAAAAAAATCTTTTCTCATACAAAAAGATGTATTTTCGAGAAAACAATTTCCCCACAGCATTGAACAGTTCCCTACAAATGAAACTGCCAAACCCCTTTCATATAAATAAATGAATGGAGTTGCAATCATTTTGTTAGGAGATTGTATGGTAGAAGTACCTATTTTGGACAGCTCCTTTCATGGCTTTTTAGGCTGACCTATTGTGAACCATAGTTGAATGCATTATTCGTTGAAAAATATTCTTTGTTTGTACCTTCTTGTCCATTCATCCCTCTTCCTTTCTTGCATAGAGAGAAATGTCAAAGCTAATTGGAATAGGTGAGTCTATGAAAACGGAAAAGGTTCAATTGAAAAATCCACATTTATATTGAATAAAATATTCAATCTTGGGGAATTTTTATTTTTATTTTTTTGCATTCTTCCTCATTCTTATTTTTGCACACATTGAGCTTAGTTTCTCAATGAATTTCTCATATTGCATAGGCTAAAATGCTTAAGTTATTAGGAATTGATACTTCTACTTTACATTTAAGAGGTAGAACCTTTGTCTTTATTAGTGTTCAAAATTCAACAAAACAATTTGAGAATGAGGACGAACCAACATCTAGAAGATAATACACCTAAGACAAAATCATAGAGGGATGCTAGTTCTGGTAAAATTGCACATTATGAAAATCACATATTTTGAATAAATTGTTGTCAAATCATTACATGTTTTTTCAAGTCTCTAAGAGACTATTTCAGGTTGGTTCCCCATATTGTACACCATAGTAGGGCAATTAGATTAATAGATCATAAAAATAATAATAATAAATTTTAATTTAAAAAGAATTAATATTATCTAATGTAACAATCTCTTGGCCACATCAAACTGCAGTTGTAGCACAATTTCCACAATTTGTAGTTAAAGGTTGCGAGTTCCGTGTTGTTCCCTTGTGTTGGAAACCATGCCACTCAACCTGTTGACATGGTTGAGAGAGGGCCATGTCAACACGCATTAAAAAAAAATTATACTTTTTACTTTTTTACTTTTTACTTTTTACTTTTTAAAATCATTTTAAAATCATTTTTTTTCTTGACAACACAGGCTAGTTCCTAGCAACGGGAACCAACCTGAAACAACCCTCCCAAAGGGTTGAATCCCATCTAATGTATAGGGAACTCACAATCTCTTAGAGGCTGAAAACAACATCTAATGATTGAACATATTTAAAGTGAGATTTGAAATTCATTGAATTGTTTGAATTGTATGTTCATTGACAATGGATAGGTATAATCTAATCCTTGTACAAAAGTTTATATACATTATAAGATACACCATAAATCTAATCTTTACAATAAACATCAAATAGAATGGAGTCAAACATGCATCCAATCCCTTTTGGTATAAGACAAAAGATAGAGTGAAGGAGGAAGACATATCTGTAACTTGTTGATTACAATAAACATCAAATGGAGTGAGGGGTTAGGCACATGACTAATCCCTTTATTATATTAAAAATGGCATGGAATGATTGGATTAAGTATATGCCTAATCCCTTTATTACAATAAACATCATATAGGTTAGGGGATTAGACACATGCCTAAATCCTTGGTTACATTTAATATGACGTGGAATGAGTAGACTAGCTAGAGTAGGGTGAAGCATTTTTGGAGCCTAAAGTCAATTTAACCCCTAAATGTTCAAACAACATTTTTTTTGGCAACATAGCAATTTTTGGCAACTCACTACAGATAGAGTTTTCATTTTCTTTCTTTGAAAATTTCACACAATGTGGGGACGAGGAGTAACTTTAAGGCCCAACAATTTTCATAACTTTTGATTATATGGTTCAAAAGTTATTGCATGATATGTAATTTTTAGTGTTCGTCGGACAGTCCAAGCAAAAAAAAAACTTCTTTGAAAATCACTTTTTAAAAAAATAAAAATTTGAAATTGATTCTCTAGATTTTTATATATGTGGTAAGATTTGAATCATTCCATTTTGATTAATGAAATGAAATTTATGAGGAATTTTAGTTTGGGTTAGTTTGTGGGTAGTTATCGAATCTCTATTCTAAAATAAACTTTGAAGTCCTTTATTTCACTCAATTTTAAACATTTTTGGAAAAAAATAAAAACATCAGGTTTATATTTTTTATTACAACATTACAACCATTGGGATTGGAATTTTTCAATTCTATAAATAAATTGTTAACAATTTTGTATTTTTAATCATTCTCTACTTCTTTTTACTTACTATTTTTTTCCTATATGTTGTACAATTCCAAATGATCTAAACTTTTTCAAGAATGTATCCAACTTGACTTGAGGAATGAATCCAAAGAGTAACCACCATTTTGGACATTATTTCATACAAATGTGACCTTGTGTAGTGCAACTGCTCATATTTTCACAAGGCCCCCAAAAGGATTTTTGTCACTTTAAACGTTAATATCTTGCAATCTACACGGTGGAAAATTCTGACTATTTTACTACAAGATCCTATGGTTATATTTGTCTAGAAATGTTTTTCATCTAAAATTTGGTGCTTGTAAATGCAAGGGCAATTTTGGAGCAGTTTTGGTGAAAACATAGTCTCTAACATTTAGGGGATAATATCCTACATTTCTTTAGTTGTAAATATTTTGAGTAACGATGGTCTAATTGATGTACTCTTTGAACTCACACCAAGAGAAATTCAATAAAAAATAAAAATAAAAAGGTTAAAAAATGGAGTATTTTGAGCTTTGAAGATGCTATCTTCAAAGTGTCACAAAAATTGCAATTTTAACAATTAAAAAAAATAAATTTAATGGAATAAAATGTAGATCATTGGAGCTACATTTTCTTAGTTAATCTTAAAAATATTTAAAATTGAAAGCTATCTAAAAATTCAGATTTTGACTTTCAAAATCCCCGTAGGGCTTCCAATGTCCTTTCAAGGTTTAAAATACACTCAAGCAACTTCTCCCAAAAAAGATGGATGTAAAAATGTTTTTTTTCCATCACACAGCACCTCCTCCTGAAATCATCCCAAGGACACGACATCCTCCACATCCATTATTTCAGGGTTAACCCAACTCAATAAATTCAATTTATTCACAAGAAAATAAAAATCTTTACCTTAATGAAGTTGTTTGTTTATTTGTTTTGTTTTAGTGAGATCTTTTGAGATCTTTTGGATTGTGCATCCCTAGTCACATTCTTGATACCATTGGAAAGCTCTATGCAAGAAGTAGTGCATGGACTTTGTTTTGTGGTGTTTGAACCTCCAATGTGAAAGTTATTGAATTTCAAATTTATTATGAATTAAAAAAAATTTAAAATTACTTTCGCTTTTATTTTGGGTTGTGGCAACGGCACAGGATACACTACTAGTTATGAACAAAGCCTGAAGCGCTCCGACGTCAAACCTAAATCGAGGAGCTTGCAGCATCAGTAACCTTTTACACAAATCAGCTAAGCTTACCTCAAGTCAACCTACTCCAAGTCACGTACTCACTAACCTTAAGTCATCACTTACACAGATTGCAGACCTGAATCTCATTCAGCAAACCAGGGCAAATGAACAGAAAACCTCCTGACCGAGGGTGTACCAGTATTGCACTGCCTTGTATGAAGATGCAGACAGGCGTCGTGGCCCTCTTCTAAAGGTTAATTTGGCCAACTTCTGCCTTTCATGACAGCCTCAACGTCCTCCATTTCACGCGGACAAATGGTTAGATTTTCACATCCATTTGAGGTGACCAGGACATCATCTTCCAACCTCACACCACCCGAGTGACGAAACGCTTCCAGTGCCGACTTCACAAAGAAATGGCTCCTGACAGGGTCCTCCAAGGCGGGTACCAAGAGGGCCTCAATGAAATAGCATCCAGGTTCAACGGTGATCACCATGCCCTCTTCCAGAATCCGCACTGTCCGCAACGAACTCAGGCCTGGAGCACTGATCCGTTCGGTTCCTGCTGGGTAGCCGCCCGTGTCATGAGTGTCGAGTCCCAGGAAGTGACCCAGACCATGGGGCATGAAGACAGCTCCCAGTCGATTCTCCATCATTTCTTCCACGTCCCCTTGCAACACACCATTATCCTTCAGAGTCTCAAGGATGCAAGACTCGGCTAGCTTGTGGAGATCCAACCAGCTCACTCCTGGTCTGCTTTGGTGCAACAGCAACTTCATAAGCATTTGGTACAGGATCTCAAATTTGTAACAGATAACACCTCAGGATGCCATAACAAAGTCCCACGGATCATCTTAACCCCCAAGCGCCCAAGCTAAAAAGAGAAAATCCAATTGGAAGCAATAGTAGATTACAATAAATTTCAAAACATATTTATACCCTTCAAAAATGTAAGGTACTAAGGTGTGACTCCCTTCTCTATTTATAAATTTTGTTACCTTGGTAGAAGCTTCCTCAATGATTTGTTTCTACCTCCAGTATAGATAAGGAAGCGGCATCTCGGTCATTTATTGTTTTCATCGTTCCAAAATTAGAGTTGCACTTACCATAATTTGCTCGAATTGCAACATAAATTGAACAAAGCAAGATAAACACACCAGAAAGAGATGATTCCGCTGCCTTCCTAGCCCATTCACATGCAATGCACACTCCTCAAAGATGTTACAAGAGCAAGCCCAGTTACCTGATTGCACCTATAACAGCTTTCTGCGCCTTGAGAACTGCACCGTAAACAATTTTCTGGATGTTGGTAAAGGTTCCATTTATTGGGAAGGAGCAGGTAATGTCCGAACCATAGAAGTGGTACTCAGCACCCATATCAAGCAACGCCATATCGCCATCTTCCAGAAGTCTATCATTGGGTGCAGACGCATGGCCATAATGAAGGACCGAGCTGTTGGGTCCCGTGGCACAAATACAAGTGTAAGAGCAATGGCGGCATCCTCCAAAACGATATACATGGTGAAGAAATATGGCTTCAAGCTCGTATTCCTTCATGCCTGGCTTGCACTCCTGCATGACTTGGACGTGGGCAGCAGAACTAACCTGGGATCCCAGTTACAGGTATTATTAAGTTCTACGCAACGACAGTGATTGCAATAAATCAACATTAGAAAATCACTGAATGAAATGAATTCTACAACTGATTCGAAGACGAACAGAGTACCTTGCACACGTAGCGCATTAAGTCAATTTCAAGTGGAGATTTGTGCACACGGCATTCGCTGAGCACGGGATGCAACACCTCTTTATCCACAGGAAAACTCTCCATGCCCTCAAACTGAGCGGGTTGCGAGAAGCTCCCACTGTCAGTGTTCTTGCCATGTAGAAGATACAGCGACCAATCTGGTTCTCGCTGTTTCGAGGCCAAACATTCCGCAAGCTCGTCAACGTAGTGCACCTCATCCACTCCGTACAAAGCTTTGAAAAAGGAAGGAGGTTGAATGTGTCCTAGCCACACGGCATACTCCTCATCCAGTCGCGGACAATACAGAGCCGAGGTCTTGGTGTGCAAATCCAACGTGCCAAAGAAGCCAGGCTCCTTCACACCGAACAAGTAGGCGAAGTAGCTCTCTTGTCTGAACAAGGGAGTATGGTCCGTGTCGTAGCGATTCTGTTCCTCCCCTCCCTGCAGCAGGACCACACCATTCACGTCTCGACCTAATGATTTGAGCTTGTCGCTCATCCTGGACCACAACTTGTTCCTGTTCACCGCGTGTATCTCCATGCTCACCTCCATTGCTGCCGCACTCTAAGACGCCTTAAGATGCTGCCAGTCAATCAACCCCTGCAGTTACTCTCCTCAATTTGAATGCGCTGCAACATTGTTGGGCCTGGCCCCGAAAAAAATCAGAAGTAGGGTTAATTATTTGTTGGATTGATTGTCCCTCGACCTCTGCTGCTCGGGCACAATTGCATCTCACTCAAAACTCAACAGATGCCTCTATCTAACGGCATCTTCGCTCCTGATTATAGCACGAGTGTTTTTCTAAAATTCCATTGTTAAAAACTCAATTAAGTCCCACCCTAAATTTCTTGAAAGATTTCTGAAGAGGAATTCAGAAGAGGAACTCACGGAAACTACACCCAGTATAGTCTTAATAAGTATCTGAGCATGGTTCCTAAACACTAATTAATTATTGTAGAGAAGACTCTAAAGTACTCTAGCATGTATGTGGACACCATATGAATTAACACTGAATATTCAAAGTTTTGAATATATGTTCCCCTAAAATCAACCCCAGGTTCTCATCATGTTCAAATAGTATGTTCTAGTAGTATGTTCAAGTAGTGAACATCCTTGTAATCCAACCTAATAGGCACAAACTTTGAAGGGTAACTATTGGTAAGGGTTGCAATGAAGATTACTTCCTCTATTCTTAAGATTGTAATTAGCAAGTCTACTATTCTTCCCCAAAACTTCCTAATTGTAATATGGGTGCACTATATCGGGTAAAATATATTGAGGCAAATGTATTATAATGTACTAAATTGATAAATGTATTAAGTTAAGAATCTAAATTGCCACCCAAACAAACAAAAGGATACTCAACAACTTGTACAATTGCCACCCTATTCCAATTAGATGTCTCCTCCAACATACATATTGGGACTCAAGAATATACTGGGACTCATAAAGCTTATTGTATTCCTGCGAAAGTTTAACTTTTATAGCTACCTCAGTCCTATGGTGCTCTAACTTAAATCCATAAATGCCCAGATAATTGAATTAACAAGGAGAGTAACTTATTTCCAACACTCCTGAGCACCACCGCTTAGTTAAGCACCAATAGTACATACTTCGATTATAGTCTAAGTGGCGGTGCTCACATGATTATTCTCAATCCTTCTGAGATTACGATGTGCATTCATATCCTACGATCTCATCCCCTGAAGGTCGAAATATTATTCTCAATTTTAATGTTAACTTTCTCAATGCTACTATTCTCAATTTTAATGTCGTTGTTCAGTAAGTGGTACTTTTGATTAGTTCTGACCTAATTCCTTCCAACTCAACAACGTTAACTTCTAGAAAAATAGTAGCACTTGAGCAACTTCTTATAGAAACAGAACAATTCAATGAGAATGATCACATTACCCGTGGAGCAACAATTAGCTGCTGGCGAAATTGAGTCTCTTCTGCAAGCTCGTCCCGGACCACGTTGTCCAATGAAACAAATCAAACGCATCGATCGGCTCCAATCTTTACCATCACCAAAACTAAAATGTCATAAATGTAGAGCATTAGACATTAATAGTAAAATCCACATCAAAGCTTAAACGATTAAGAGTCTGATTATACTACAGACTGAAAGGTATCGTGTAACCTAAATCCAACGGATTCTAAGTCAATATTGACAAATTCCTACAACATATAAACATGGTGACAAACTCCAAACTAAAACCAACCCACAGTACAAGAACCCCAACCAAATCGCTTAGACACGATTAGATCCATGTGTGCAAAAGTAATCACCAGAACCAGGAGCGCATGACCCTATATAAAAAAAAAAGCGCTTTGCATTAGGGTTCACATGTAGTTGCAGTCAACCTTGTAACTGCTCGACATCAATTCACAGCTGATAACCTATTGTCCAAACTTTTCTAGCATCCCTGTTGCACAATTCGATGCAGAGAGATACCAAAATATCAAGGAGGTACACAAGTGAGCATCATTCGTGAGCAAAGATGAACTACTAGTGCTGTGGAGCAAACGCAATGGGAACTGAAGACGAAGGCTGTGAAATGAACTAAACGTGAAGCGAGCAAACATTGTTACAGTATTATCATCCGGATTTGGATGAAAAACTGTGAGAACTCACTTTACATACATGCAGGATTTTTTAGATCACAATTCTCTTAGAACATTTATTTATTTTTTGGTCCGCAATGCTGAAAATTGATCTGATGAATCTATTTTCATCAATGCGCATGGATGTAACATGAAAATATGGATGACAAGTCGTTTATTCATCCAAAGTGTATACATTCCCAAAAGAACAATATTGTACCACAATTCTTTCATCCATTAATAGCAATTTCATCCATTAATAGCTTGGGGCCCCTTGCTTTTTCAAAGTGAGTGAAAAACAAGCAACTTGCAGTTGTAATATTGATAAGGGAAGAATTCAATATTCTTTGTAAATCCAACTATACAATTCAATACATCTTCAAGTTGGCATGGTTTGGTAAATTTGGTGGGGCCTATAGCATGGTATCTGGGAATATTATAATGAAATTAATCATCAATTGTGGCTAGTTCTAAGGAATTAGGGTTTACATTTTTGACTTCTACCTTTGGATTGATAGTCCAAAACGAAATGTGGATACAAATATAGAAAGCTTATATTATATGTGAAAGCTTATAATTGGAAATTCTAACAAATTCAACACATGTTATTCAACTTGAATGAAAAAAGTTGGGTATGTCTAAAGTATTAATTTGTAATGAAATTTTCGAAAAATCATTCAGTGAAAATTAGAAAATATTCTTCAAAATCTAAAAGGCGGATGTCTTCATACCTTCAAAGTAGACTATGAGAAAAAAATTGAAGTCACTCAAACTTGTAGGTAGTCATGAATGTCTCAAAGATCTTTCACCTTTGAAAATAAGGGGTCACCCTTCAAATCTACCTATATGACGAGTTCTCGTGTGCCTCTTCCACAATCCTAGTCAATTTCTTTTGATATACAAGGTGACTAAAATATGCATTTTCAAATCAACTAATGTAATCTAATGTAATTTCAAAATATCTACTTTCGGTATTGATTTAACCCCTAAAGGACCATTGTCCCTTCAGGGGACAAATGTGTTTTTGGGCAAGAAACTACGGGCTGAAATTTTCTCCTAATTTTTTGAAATTTTTTTTGGAGGTAGAAAAGTTGATTAGCTTCGTGGGAATATAATTTTTTTCAAAATCGGTGCTCGGGAACAATAGTTATGACCAAATAAGCTCAAACAAGGGGACGGTGGGCAGCTCGGCAGACAAAAAAAAATAGACAAAAATTTGAATTTTATTTTTAATATTATTTTTTCTCACAGATTATATTTTTGTCTATTTGGAAAGCTTTGATTCATTTCATTTGGATATGTTATGAGAAAGTTATAAACATTCTTGTTTTTCGGGCAGTTACAACATCTTTTTGAAAAAAATAACTTGTAGGAAACATTTCTGAATGCAATTTTTCAAATTTTTCAAATTTTTTTTTCCGCACAGTCTGATTTACTTGCTAGAACAATCTCACCATTGGAATTAGTGCATTTTAATTCCATCTAAAATATATGAATATTTTTCCTTCTATCTCATACCTACTTCTACTTAACAATTTTTTTAAGAATATAATTAAGTTTTTGTTTTGTTTTTCTTTTTACCTAGACTCTCGACTCAATTCTCCACTATAAAGATTTAAAGCTCAAAACTCTGTAGTGCAAAAATTTTAAGTTAAAAATGTTCAAAGTCAAAAAAATCTAGTCCCGCAATGTGTTGAAAAACTTGTTTTTTCCACTTTAAACGCAGATATCTTGCAATCTGAGCGGTCAAAAATTTTGAAATTTTTTCCACACACTCTCATACTAGTTAAGTGTAAGATCCTATGGTTAGATATGAAGTAAAAACAATTTTTCAATTTTTCTTACTCCTTGCTATAGGTATGGCAGTTTTGAGTGTTTTTTGGCATAGAAAAGGCCTTGGTCCTTTAGGGGTTAAGAGATCAAGGTGAGAGACCAAGTTGTAGCATTACAAACAAACCTTCATAAAAGTGCATACATATGTCCAAGTTTCTTTTAGCAAAACATCACCTTTAAATAGACAAATAAAATTCAATGGAATATTCAATGATTTTTTCCTTTTCTTAACAGTTTGGGGCTCAAGAGGACAAATGTGTCCTCAATGTATTTTCTATCAAAATTTTATATAATTTGTGTACAACAATTGTTGAATTCAAAATGAAAGGTATTCTAAACCAAGAGAATAATCTAATGTAATTTCAAAATATCTACTTTTGGTATTGATTTAATTATTGCAATTGCAAGATCTATGTGTGAAAATCCAACTTACATTATTTTGAGTATTTTTCACTTATATTGCTTCTTCAAAAAATATTTTTAAATTTAAATGACAAAATTCTATTTTTTAACTTTCAATCATTTTTGGTTAAATTCTCAGATTATTATAATATAAATCATAATAGTGCACTTGAAAAATCACAAAAACTTGGTTCTTCTACCAAAAAATTTAGTAAAAAAGACTATTAGAAAAAGAAAAAATTTAACAATTGAAAAACATCAAAATTTTATCAATCAATTATATACACAATAGATTTAGCTTTATAGTTTATAGTAGTAATTTGCCTTAAAGGTCATTGTCAAGGGTCTATTAGGTGAGAAAAATAAAATAACAAGTTGGAAAATGTTTACACTTATTTTCATTACTTCTTGTAAGTTATTAAAAATAAAATAAAAGTAATTAGATTGTTCTTGCCAATTTATTTCACTTTTTGCACAAATAGATAGAGTATTTTTACATCTATTTATAGATAATAAATATTTTATTTAATAAAAATATAATATTGAAACTTGAATACAATGTAACTGTGTAAGGCTAAATTTAGCTCAAAATGATGTTTGACCATGTTACCGTGGAACTAGTCTTGAAAGCTTTGAGGCCACTCCAATTAAACTTGAACCTATAAATACAAAAAATAGCTAGGACATATACGAAAAAGTCTATAGATTAAATTATATTGAGGGATCTATTAGAACTCATTTGTAAAAATTATAATTGGATAGATTATTCATCACTACAAAATAGGATCATTTTCAAATATAGTTTGTTTAGGAGTTTATTTGCAGTAATATCTATCTACAAAAAAATTAAGGTTATAAGTATGATGAAACACTTTAAGTACCTTTAACAAACTTTCAAAAACTATTGATAAATATTGCTTAGTAGAAAGTTCAATCCAATTGTATAGGTATGATGTATAGAGCATATCATGCAATTTGTATTTGAAAGTCATTAATATATTATTCTTCCTAAGTTGCAATTCGCAATATATGTACACAATATTAGAAATTCGGAATACCTTAACCCTAAATGGCCCCATGGCCAAAATCTATCCACACAAAGTACAATAATGATATATTGTGGAAATTTAGTAATTTAAGAAGAAAAACGTTTTCAATTGCCATACACATGCTTTGGCACCTTCAATGACTATAATGTGGTATTGTTATATAAACAATATAGAGGCAAAACCATTCACTATATAGGATCCTATCCAAAATGTTATTTGCATTATCACTAAACATGTTGGATTTCTTATAATAATAATACAAAGTATGTGCATACTATCCCACAATTCAATTATTATTCACAATCGAGAAATTAAATGCTTTGACATATCGTTATTATATCTAATTTTGGTGTACCTTTAGCACATGCCAAAAAACATACTACTATACCTTACTAGTAGCTTTGATAAAAAATAATTATAATAAATCTTGCCTAATTTTTAAAAAATTATCCTCTTGTCTTGCCTAATATTTGGAAATTGAAATTGATTGAAGAAAAATCACAATATTCTTCTTTTGGGATAAGTGCTTGCCATTTATAGCAATTCTATCTCAATATTCTATTCATTTTTTAAACAAATAATCTCTTATCCTCTTTGAAATCATTAAATGAAGTATCTAAACTTTGCTAGATGCCTATACCTTATTCAATTTTGAATGGTTGCCTAAATTGCCTAAATTAAATTTTAGTCTTTCCTAACTTATTTCCAATCTTTAATTATATGTTAGGCACTTGAGTGCCCAAGCTACTAGTAAAGTACATTACAATAGTTCTCTACTTTCCTAGCAATATCCATTTGTAACTACATTCACAGATTAGTTGCAATACAACTTTCTTTGGATTCTTGTGCACATTTTTGTGTATGGAAAGGCATGTATAGTAGAAGGTCTTGACATTATAGTGGAGGAAATTTTGGGAATTGATTGCAACTCAAAGAGTGGAGAGTCCAAAATATAGGTCATGTATATAATTTTCTTTGTATTTTATTCACTCATAGAATATTTTGATTTTTCAAATTGCCATAGTTCTATAAAATTTATTTACAATTTTCTTTTGTATAACCAGTGTGGTCCTTTGTATGTAAACAAAAATCATAATTCCAATCCAACATTTCAAAAATTACATGGTTTTCTGTGTATATTAAACAATTCAATCTACAACACTGAGGCATGAAGGCCTTTAGGGATTAAGGACCAAAGTGTTCAAATTTTGAATAATAAATGAATGCAAACATATTCCACACACAATAATAGATACTTATTTATTTAATCCGTCCAAATGTTTGTTGATTCTTATGCTAGATCTTTTATATTTATACAATATAGATTTTCAAAATTCTTTGTTACAAGTTTTTCTTAATTCTAAAAATGACTTCAAAAGATAAGTAACATGACAAATCTTCATATATTATAGTAATTAGAATTTAACATTCTAAACTCAAAGAAAAAAAATTCTTATTAAATATTCTAATTATTTACAACCAATTTTAAACGCATTTAAAATTTATTGATAAATATTGAATATCGCAACGGTACATTCAACCATACACATGCAATTTGTGGATCAAAGTTTACAAATTTTGTTTAAAAGTCATCATTACACCATTTTTCTAAAATTGTATTGTATTTATAAATCTTCAATTCATCGTTTTTTGAAAGTATACCTCCAAATACATTGATGTCTTTGTCATTGTCATCTAAACAAAGTTACATTACAAGAAGTTTGAGTATTTTAGGGGGTAATCAATTCCCCAATCACAAGGAATCAAGGTTGAAACAAAAAAAAAAAAAAAAAAATTTAATTAAATTCTAAATTTTAAATTAAATTTGTTTAGCAAATGCCGGTAGGGCCTGGATGGCACAGGATAGTTTTAATAAAGATTTCAAAAAAGCATTCAAAATTATTTTAAAATGTTATTTTAAAATTTAATTAATAAAATAATCATAGTTTGATGTGGCACTAATAGTGATTATTTAATTATTTTTTATTATTTTATATTTTCACTTTTTTCTTTTTTTTTTCTTTTTTTTTCTTTTTTTCTTTTTTTTCAATAAATATGTAATCTTTTTTTCTTTTTTCTTTTTATTAAATAATCTAGCCAACACTAGACAAGTTCATAGCTAGGGGAACCTTTTCTTAACAACCCTTTCAAGGCTTGAAATTTTTCCTTATGATTACATTTTATAAATCACCTCAAAGAATTTTTCATTTTCATTCATATTTTTCATTGTAATGTCAAACAACCTTTTAGCTCATGTTTCTATATTTCAAACATCAAATTTGCATAGAAATCTAATTTCAATCACTTGTCTACTTGTTGGAAAACCAATTAAAATTTAAATATTCAAGCATTTAAATAAAAATGACTTCAAATAGTTTATGGAAAAAAATCTGAAATCGTTACATTTATATAAGTGAGTTTATTTATTTTTTAATCAATTATCAATATTGATAATTAATTGGTACATAATAAGTATTTACTACTTCATTCATTTGATTTGAACTAAATTCTGCTTTTAAATATCTTTTCTTGTTTTCTTGAAATGTCATCTCTTCTCTCATCCTCTTCAAAGAAGATTTATTTGATCCTTCAACCACTTGAATTTTTGTATTCATATCAATTGTACTAATAGTTTGATTTGAATCTAAATATGGTTTCAATCGCTTAATGTTGTTTTCTTCTAATGTAATTTCTTGTCTTGGTCTTTTCAATGATAATTTGGTTAATGACTTAATCATTTGATTTTCAACATTGAATTCAAGCTTTCTATAAGTTTTACTAACCTTTCTTTCTTCACATTGGTAATAAAGATAGACTACGTCACCATGAGAGATGTTAAGTGATAGTAATCTAATTTTTCCATCAATCATGAAAATACGTAAATCATCACATTTTTCACATAGTAAGACATCACGATTGGTAGATAGATATTGTTCATCTACTGGAATATGAATTTGTAAAGCAATAGCTTCTTTCAATTGGCCAATAGTTGCATATCTATCTATAGCTACTAGTTCCATTCCATCGCGACTTCTCAATCTTAAAATCATCATCATATTGAAAGAATTAATAAATCTTATTGAATTTTATTGAATGACAAACATATAACTTCAACATGAACTTCAAACAAAATGATCAAGTCCCAATGCTCTATTATATATGCATTTGGTAAAAGTAAAAGTAAAAGTAAAAGTAAAAGTAAAAGTAAAAGCATTTTGAGGGCGACCGACTTAGAAACTTTATTTGTATACTTTTTAAAATTATCGAATGGGCATAATTTCAGCACATCCATTTCGACGGCGACCGACGGCGATTACCAAGTTTGCAGCCAGGGTGAATTGACCCTCTCATTGCCCTTCCAGGGCAAACCCTGGAGTTTTTTTTATTTGCAAGGCTTAATTTTTTTTTGAAATTCTGAATTCATATTTGCAATCAGAGGCCCCAAATTACTTTCAGAAGATGCAAGAATTACCAAAAAATGGCACAACATAGGGGGCTTTTTTTTCAAACCTAAGTTGACCGGGGCAATTCTCCCTGCGCCAAGTTCGCAGTCGCAGTTTCATCGTCTCTCACGACTTGTCAAGCTCTAGGGTTTGGAGCTTCGAGCACTGGTGAGAGCACGTTCGACTTTCAATCCCTTCATTTCCATCCTTATTGCAAACCGCATCCTCAAATTGCGCCTCTCAGATATTGGATTTCTATCATTTCATCCTTCTCTCTTTCCTCTTCTGATTCATTTTGGAATATTGAGTCTTCCCGTGTGAGCATTGAACGGTGCGTTCCCTTTGGTTCCTGCCTATTGCATTGGAGTTCGGCAGGCTTTCATGAAGAACAAATTCACCAGGTTCAGAGGTTTTCCTGAACGAGGGTAATTGGTTAGGTGGAGGCGATTCTCGTTCTTCGGTGAAACCTCACTGGGGCGACCTTACGCCGAGGAGCGATGGCAGAGGACGAAGACATTCCGCGGGATGCCAAGATGGTGAAGACAATCTTGGAATCTATGGGCGTCACGCGCTGTGAGCCGCGAGTGATCAATCAGTTCTTGGATTTGTGGTATCGCTATGTAGTGGATGTGCTTGGCGACGCGCAGACATACGCGGAGCATGCCGGGAAGCCTGCAATTGATTGTGACGACGTCAAGCTTGCCATCCAGTCGCGCGTCAATTCTTCCTTCCAGCAGCCACCCCCACGCGAGGTTTGCCCTTCAACGTTGTTATTATCGACCTGCACTCCCTTTATGCTCAAGGTTTTCTTGCAGTTCGCCAGTCTCGGTAGAACCATTTCTTTCACAAATTTTACAAGTTGTTCCAAAGGCAGGTCTACAGGTTTACTGAGTTCAGGAAAATGCACTTGAATCGCTGTCTTTTGTGGGAGGATTTGGTATCGGTAATAAAATTGTGACAGCAGGCTTTGAACGCCCGACGGTTCTGAGGAAAATTTGACTGAAATCAGGGTTTGGGGGACGAGTACTGCATCTGAAACTGCGCTTTGATAGCTTCTTGAATTGCAAATTTAGAGAGGCATTCGTATTGTTCTTACCACCTGAGTCCATGTGCTTATTCGAGGAATCATGCTCCAGTTCTTTCTTTGCCACACATCCTTTACATCTTGAGTTCAAGAGTTTTGAAGAATGAAGTCCCTGACTTCAATCGCATCAATCACTTCGACAGCTCCTTCGCAGTACCTCTTGGATTGATACTTGTCAGCAAGCAGAAGCAGCCTGCTCTTACACACCATTCTCAGCCATGTTGATTGAATCCAAACCATATCCTGTTTTTTATGTGTTGTCAGATGAACAGTGAGATGGGTGCACTTGTAAAACAATTTAAGAGAGTTATGTCCTTCAACACCTGGTGTGTGTTGTTTTTTGTGACAGATGTTGGTGGATTTGGCGAAAGCAAGGAACAGCATTCCTCTCCCTAAGATTATAGGTGGCTATGGCATATCTCTCCCGCCTGAAGTAGATACCCTAATTTATCCCAATTACCAGCTGATCTTACCAACACGGCCAAGCTTTCCTGACATGGACAATGACATTGAATGGGACGATGACGATGACAAAGACGAGGCAGCGAAAGAACCAGTTCAGCCCACTCACTTGCAAGACCATGGTCGAAAAGTGTCGTTCTCCATTGCTGGCAAAGGACTGCCTAAGGCTTAGTGCTCTCGTAAGGTCCACTAATGTCTTATTTCGCATGGCTTTCCAGATTAGATGGCACCAGTTTTGTTTCTACACTTTGTCGAGACGAAATTGAGTATTGTAAATTCAAGATTATTTTTTTCTCTGTAAGCATGATCTGCGTTTGTACAGTGACTTCGTTTACCTTTGTGTTGTGTTGTTCCTGTCGCCCTTTCCCCTCACATGAAAAATGCCGGTGCGAGACCTTGTTCTCTCATCTTCGTGTCACCAGTTTCATTTAATAGACACGAGAGACTCGTGTGAGTGAATGCTGCAACTCCCTATTTAACTGTTTTTATTGCCATTCAGGTTCAGTTCCTGAATATCTGAACGCTTTACAATCATAAACCTAGTTCTCATATCCTTGTCACTTTGGTTTCTCTTTGTCACGATGTGAATTGAATGCTACCAAGCCTGCCGGAAACATATCTCGTGACATGAAGTTAGCGTCAGCAAGGTGCTATTCCGTACTTTCCGCCTGAACATCTGGGCAGTCATTGACCTGAAAAGCTAGCACATTATTGTTCACTGCACCGGCTGTTCCCGTAAGAAGGGCTGCATGATCATCGTCTGCTGCAGCGCATACGATCCCATAGGACCTCAATCGTGCAGCCATGTATTTTTTTTCTCTTCTTCATAATGGCCTAGTGAAGTGCACAAACTTACAGAGAGAAATTTTTCTTTCCTCTATTTTGTTCCAGACCAATTCCTTGCTTCTGAAGAGAAAGTTAAGCTCTCACACCTGATCAGCTGATTTCATGACTGTTGTAATGACTGTCACTGCACTGGATGGATGTACATCCTTCTAGTTGGACGCAAGGGTCAAGAAACACTCGGGCACCAAATCTGTGAAGTTGGTTGATTGTACCTTGAGGACTAACTTACAATGCTAAGGTGCTGACAAGATGTGGGAGGTTGTTGTGGCTGTACTGCTGTTGTCAGTACAAAATCTTGTCTGTGTTTCCTCATATCTTGAACACAAAGAGGGTAATAAATGCATAACATTCGTGAGTGGATCGGATAATCATGCTTTTGTGAGAAAACTATGTACTGTATAAGGTAGGGTGCTCTATAAGGTAGCGACCACTAAGAGCATCCCCACCAATCTAATCTGTATCCCTAAAAATTTAGGGAGAGGACCTCAGATGGGGATACAGAAGCTTGCGCGCACCAGTCTCGAAACAAGATCTCTACCCCAAATTTATAGAGAACTCGGTAAAAGTTGGGCCCAATTCTCTATATTCAAGCTCATATAGAGAACATGCGAGGTCTCATCCCTATAAAGTCAAGGTTGACTGGATTGAGGTCCCAAGTTTAGGGAAAGAGAACTCCCTAGTGGGATGCTCTAACACAGAGGTATAGTTTTCTTTCTTCAATGTACCAACATTTCAGGAGGTGGTTCATTTTAGTGACCACTGTGTTTTAACTTCAAAAATATGTAAGTAATTCCACAAAGGTCTAAAAAATATGAAACGACTTGGATTAGATGCCAATTCTATTTTCCTTCTCACAAAAGTTTACTAAAATTCGTTTCAAGGAGTCTTCCTTTCCCCCAAATGCATTCAACTCTTAACCCCTAAAAGACCAACATGCGTTTTTTGGCAATATATAAATTTTGGGCAGGTATTTGTAACTAGAGATTTGCATATTTTAGACTGAAATTTTAATAGAAGGTGAGGACGAGGAATATCTTTCATATAGACTAAATTTCATAATATTTGGAAATATGAGTTAAAGATTATGGCCTAATGTGTTACTTTTTTTGTAAATGTCAATCCAGGCTAGAATAAAAAAACATTTTTCAAAAACAAAAATTTGAAATCTGAATCTCTACTCTAAAATAAACTTTGAAGTCCTTTATCTTACTCAATTTTCAATATTTTTTGAAAAAAATAAAATCATAGGATGTACATTGTTTATTACAACATTTTAACCATTGGGATTGGCATTTTTTCAATTCCATAACTAAATTCTTAACAATTTTGTATTTTGAATCATTATCTACTTCTTTCTACTTACTATTTTTTTTCTATATGCTGTACAATTCCAAATGGTGTGAAATTTTTTAGGCACGTAACCCACTTGTATAAGAAAAAGAATCCAAAGAAGCACCACCATTTGGAACATTTTTCCATAGAAAAGTGAGCTTGTGAAGCACAGCTGCCCTGCTTTTTTGCAAGGACAAAAAATGATTTTAATGAATTTGATTGCTTATATCTTGCAATCCATGTGGTGGAAATTTCTGAAATTTTTTCCACATGTTCTAACAAACGTACTACAAGACCCTACGGTTACTTGTGTCCAAGAATAATTTTTTCTAAAAGTTGGTACTTGTACTAGAAATGGCAGTTTTGGAGAGTTTTGGTGAAAATGTAGGAAAGGAACTTAAGGGGTTAAAAGGTCACTTTTACCCTTCAAGTACCAAGAAGACACATTGTGTAGACTGAGGACTCATAGTTGACAAGTACAAAGTAAAGTAAATCCCTCCAATTAAAACAAAGACCCCTGGATAGCCCGAAACTGTGGAAGATGAAGTCTCAAGTAGGTTCCCAAACAAGACTAAACTACATAAACTAATGTAGTTTAGCAAACTACATCCATTTGTTGTAGTGTTCCATTTCATGCCATGTCATGTAACAAACCGCATAGATTGTAAGATATTGCATTTAATTTAAAAAAAATTGCATCCTCTTTAACCTAAATACATGAATATGAATCTTCTAAACTTCAAGCTCTTGCAATGCAAATTTTAATTTAAAAAATTATATTGAAGAATTGAATTGAAAGTCTAAGAATTTTTTTTTAAAATAAATTGATTTTCATTTCTTTTTAAATTATTAATTAGAAGTAGATACAAGATAGAAAGAAAAAATAAAATGTTAATAGTTTTAAGAACAAATGAAACCACACAAGTCCTAACTTTGAGATTGTAATAAAAACAAACTAAGTCCTTTGGAACTTGTTTTTTTTTAATTGTGAAAATTGAGTTAAAAAAGAGCCCAATGTGTTATTTTCTCAAGAAGATGCAACGATTGTCCAAAATTAGATGATCCATAAATAATCAAAATGGAATGAATCAAATCTCTTCATGTAGATATAAATATTTTTTATTAACCCCTAAAGAACCAAGTTGTGATTTTTGGCAAAATAGTAGCTCATTGTGAATGGAATTTTTATTTTTTTTCTTTGAAATTTTCATACAATATGTGGACCAATTTATTCTTTAAGGCCAAACAATTTTCATATCTTTTGACTACCGGTACATAGTTAAAAGCATTAGATGAGATCCGAGGGGCTAGAGGGTCGTTTCAAGCCTATTCTCAGCTCCGGTCCTCTAGGCCTTATCAAACGCCAATGTTAGAAAAGAAATTCAAAAGAAAAATTCAAAATTCTTAAAATGAAAAACGAAGTTTATTTTTTTATTTTCCCAAAAGAAGTGATGTGGCAGTCGATGTGCCACATCAATGCATCTCATGAACTGCAGTTTCGGCCAATTTCGGCCAATTTCGTCTAGTTCCTAAATTGGGAACTCACAACCCTCCCAAGTAGGAAAAAAAACATCTAATGGTTATTGTATGAAATGTAGTTCTTTCTCAAATTAGGCAATCCAAGTAGATTTTCACATCTTCTCAAACCAAAGTTCTATAAGATCATATGGTTAGATTTATTCAAAAATGTTCTTATTCAAAAATGTAGTATTTGTACTAGAAATGGTAGTTTTGGTGAAAACATAGTCAAGGGACTTTAGGGATTAACCCCTATTTGACTAAAAAGTCTACTTTGAACTTTTTGAGAACTTAGGCAACTTCTATTGACTTCATAATTTGAAATTTTTGCATTATTCTTTTAGAGTAGATGTTAAGCATCTTAATCTACAAGTGAAACTTTGTTTCATGTCATCTTGATAAATATTGGAAAAGTTATAAGTTTTTTTCAAATTTCAATGTAAAAGCAGGTAGCTAAAATACATATTCTAAAAAAAATGGATTAATTTTTATGATTGCGTAGATTGATACCTAATTAAAAACAATTAAGGTATTCAATTCAAATAATGAAGTGAAAGTTATATTTTACGGACACAAAGGTAGAAAAAACATTTGAAGTCATTCTTTGAACTAAATTTTTCAAAATTTTGGAAAGAAACAAACAAAGAAACATAGGATGTATGTTTCTTTCTAAAGCAATTATAAGCAATTCGGGTTTATTCAATTATTTTCTTTCTTTCATCCAATACTACCTTCTACTTTATAATTTTTTTAAAGATGGATACAAAAGATTTTTTTGTTAATTTTTCATATAATTTCAACCTAGTTTAAATGTATTGACTAAATAGCTCAAGTTATAGAACATGATACATATTATTTCTTTGAAATATTGAAAGACAAAACTTTCCCTTTCAAAAGGGTAAAAATACTACTTTTGGATATTTAGGCACATTGAAATTACAATTGAAGATAATTTTCACTCCAAATTTTTGTAAGGATGTACTTGAATAAGTTGATTAAAGGTTTCTATGGTTGTATTTATTAGAAAATAAGTATATGGATGAAGATTTTATCCAAGTTTTGGGTATAAGTATTTTGAAGTGGTTTGGGGTCTTAAAACACCACAATAAATTAGGGATTATTAACAAAATTTCAAATGTTTATTTATTTGTTTTTACTTTATTGTCAAGGGTTGAGCATTTTGAGTTTGCTATCGGATAACTCTTGTTCCTAGGCATCAATTTGAATAAAAATTGCATCCTCGTGAAGCTAAAGTTTAAAAAAATCATGCCAAATATTTAGATTATAGAAACCTACCTGAACTTTCATTTGTCCTGTGAGGGATACTAGATCCTTTAAGGGTTAAATGTGAGGGATACTAGATCCTTTTAAGGGTTAAATGTGAGGGATACTAGATCCTTTAAGGGTTAAATAAGCCTGTACTCCATAGGAATTTCCATCTTGAAGAAAAGAAAAGAAGTTGTGCATATATTCATTTTAAGAAATATACTTCTACTAAAAGTGTCCCATGGAGTGCAATTAAGCTCTATAGTTCCCAAGTCTCTACAATGGACTCTTGGAATTTTGCGTAGGCTTGTGTAATCTAAATTTTTTATATGATTTCTTAAAAAGAAATTGAAGATAGAAAATCAGATTAGCTTTTGCGGAATGTAATTTTTATTTCAAATGGTATCTGGATGCAGAAGTTATGCTACTCTTAGAACAAAAAACAACTCAAGGGGCAACCCCACAAAAATCGCAAAATATACAATTTCCCCCCCCCCTCAAAGATTATATTTTTGTCTACATCTAAAGCTTGGTTTCATTCAATTTGGACTAGTGATGAGAGAGTTATGGACGATCTTGTTTTTCATACAATCTAAGCATCTTCTTGATAAATAACTTATGGAATTCATTTTTTAATGCAATTTTTATAGTTAAAAAATAAAATTTTAAAAAATGTTAAATTTTCTTTCTAAATAAATCTCAACGTGGTATTTTCTCCATAGGGATTATTGTGTTTCAATTCCAATTTAGAGCTATTGATGGATTAGTATTCACTTCAATTTTGAACCTACTTCTAGTTAATAATTTTTTAATTAGTGGAATTTTTTTTTTTTTTTTGTCATACTGTTTTTCCTAGATTTTCAACTCAATTCCTCAACATTCAAAATTTTAAAATCAAAATCAATAGTGCAAAATTTTTAAGTTAAAAAGATTTAAAGCCAAGAAATCTAGTCGAGTAAGGTGTGAAATATATGTTTTCTTCACTTTAAATGCAAATATCTTGCAATCTACATTGTCAAAGTTTCTGAAATTTCTTCCACATATTTTTATACTAGTCTAGTACAAGATTCTAGAATTAGATGTGCAAAAAAAACAATTTTAAAATGTTTTTGCTCTTTGCAACAAAAATGGAAGTTTTGAGCGTTTCTTAATGGAAAAACCTTGGAACTTTGGAGATTGATACTTAATTGTCATTGATTGACTATTGTTTATCTAGATTTTGGAATTATAACCAAGCTATGTGATGGTTTTAGTGGCTTAGGGAGTCCCACTTTGAAAACCCATAGTAATTATATGTCTTATCCAATTACATTTTTCTTATAAATTCATAATTTTCAGTTGCTAATACTATGAAAATGTTTTTTTACCACCCACCTAAGGAGAGAAACAGATGTGGTTTGGCACCAGCATGTCGAAATATTTCAAATTAATTATCACAGGAAGAGAAATTGAAAATGGTGAAAATCTTTTTTTTCCATAATATTCGGAGTGATATTGAATTTATAGTGATTTTCTGAATGGAAAGGGGCATAGGGCGCTATATGTGCGCATAGATTGCATGAGTCATGAACTAGAATGTGGCTTTGAATGGAGCGGGTGAATCCCAAAATTGACTGACATGAAGCTAGCCATGTTCAATGAAGTTGTAAAAATCACACAAAGAGTGCCAAAAATGGAGCAACTCTTTGAAATGGATTGCATTCATTATTGAAATCAATATTTTACTTACTTGCTAGGCAATCATTGTTACACTTGCCATTTTAATTTATGACCTTCCCTAAAGTTTATTGCATTTAATTGGTAGCATTTGAATTTTTGTCTGTGCTTTTTAATAGCATTCCCTTCAATCACAAAACATACATATATGGAGCCCCTATGGACTGCTCATGGTTCTGAAACCAAACAATCTGAATGAGTTTTCTTAATGTCAGAAAAATCAACTCAAATTGGAAACCCATTTGCATTGTTTTTGCACCATTTCTAGAGGTGATTCAAAATGCCCGCTCGATTTCACAGCCTTCTACCTTATTACATAGAAAGATTTTCTATCCCCCATCAAATACTTTGTGTTTGCGGCATCCATCGAGGGTTAAAATCCTACCGGAATTTTAGGAAGCAAAGGCCTCCCTCTTGCCCCTTCGTTCTGAACCAATAACATAACGTAAGGTGGGTGAGGTCCATAAATCGCCCATGTGGGTGATGAAACAAAATTATGGAGAAGTGAAGCTTCTTAAAAAAAATTCAGTAAATTTTCCTTGAAAGACAAGTGAAATTGGCATTTAACTCATGTCGTTTCATATTCTTTGGAGCTTTGTGGAGTTAGTTATGAAAATTTGAAGTTGAAATGGCACAAGGCTCTAAAATCGCCCGCCTCCTAAAATGTACATGTTTTGTACATTGCTGGAGGCTATGAAAAAAGAAACATGTACAGATAATGTACATTTGAAGAGGTGGGCGATTTCAGAACCTCCTTCTAACTTAGGGTTTCTTTCTCCAGTCCTCATAATTTCCACGCGGAGGTATGTACCTTGTGCAGTCATATAGCCACAAATCCTTTCGTACTGTACATCCATGATGTCAGATATCTTAATAATAGATGATTATTACATGCATCATCAACTTGTCAGAAGATCTTTCTCCTCCACATCCGATCATTGATGTTCAGTTCCTGAGTGCATGTAAAATATCCTTTTACACAGCCATTTCCTAGAGTCTCTTCACTCAGGTCACGACTCTACACTCAGGTCAGTTAATTGTAAGCTCTACTTAATTAAGCTTAAGTGACGTGAAGTTAAACATGCCGCTAATTAAAGTCGGTTCCTTGACTGACTGACTGACTGCCAGTGACTGGGCTGGTTCAGTTCAAATGTTTCAACTCCAGTAGATCATTCGACCCATAAGCAACCAGAAAGGCGACATGATTTCTGTGATGAAAAGGAGCAAAAAGACTACAGTTTGTGTGTGTGTGGTACTGTAGCAGCCTTTGTTTTTTTCCCCCTTTTTTTTAATCTTTGGAGAAACTGATGAAAGAGAGACCTCAAGTCACTTTTGCACAGAAACGCTGACGAAATTTGAATGAGGAAAGTAGAAGACAAAAAACTCTCTCTCTCTCTCCCAGGACCGACTGATGAAATCTTACTGTAGAGTAAGTACAGTTCCTTTTTTGGTAAGTGTGTGTGTGTGTTGTGTTGTGTTTTGGGGGTACAGCCAACCACAGTGGCAACAAATCTCATTCAATCTCGTTTTTTTGTATTGTTTTGTAGCTGCACCGCAGACTGCATTAGGTTGAGCCCATTGGACACCCCATTTTTTTGCTTTCCAAAGAATGATGCTTGACTTCATGATACCCCACATAAAAGCAATATAGAATAATAAATGGGGATGCAATTTGCACACTCATCTGCATTTTGAATAATAATAATAATATGATGTTGTGGAGACATTCATTTGAGTGAATGAAACTTAGTAACAAGCATATGGGATTTCAGTCAAAAAGCAGAATGTAAAAAGTAAGGTCAAAACACCCATTACCGTTCTGCAGTCCAATTCCATCAAGTAGACCAGCCCAATTCCGTCATCAACTTTGGCCCCAAATCTGCCTAAAATCCCCTCCAATTCCCTTCCTTTTATGACAAAATCAGAGAATTCTATGACAGAATCAGGGATTTTTATGACAACAAGGGTTACGTGTCACTATATTAATAGAGAATATCTAGTACTTGATTAGGCGGTAATGGGTTGTTTATGGGACAATTTTGACCCCACTCTATAAATGGTTTTGTAATTTCAGGACTGACCACTTCAAAAATTCACAGAAATTACAATTTTAATGGGAAAATTATAATTCCACTTGGGTTTGATCCATGAAACAAAAACACACCTCTGAAAAATATGTGCCCTTCTTGAAATTAACCCCAAAATAGTCAGATTGCAAATCAGGGTGGTGATAGGTAGTTCTACCTTACTTGTATAATGCTCTGGTGTTGCTGTGGTGTTTGATAGGAAACAATAAGGTCAAAAGCACGTTGTGGACCATGTGGTCACTGTGCACATAACCACTTGTTGAATTTACATATCCTTAAAGCAAAAACAAAACAAAAAATAAAGGGATATTTCAAATGTATTTCTGTCAAACTCAATTTCGTAAACAAGAAGATGTACATTCAAGGAAATTCAAGTTTTGAAATGTACACCACCGTTGCAAAATGGGAGCAAACCCATTGTGAACTAAATTGTAAGTAATGGGGAAGTTTACCTTGTAGATTGTTTAAACAAAACTATTCTTTATAATATAATGGCATTTCAATAAAGTTCCAAACCTTCAAAATCCAATTCTACATTCATTATAATTTTCACCCCATGAAGATGCAATAAAGTAGTCAAACTCTTCCCGGTCATTTACTCATTTTCGTTAATTAGGATGCTATATTTCTTACTGGTTGTGGCCTAGGTGATAGCTCACATAACAAAAATGTAGGAGAGGTGTACATTGAAAGGATTACATTACAAACAAAATTAATGGTAATTTTGTTTTTGTGGTAAAAAATGTAAAATAAATATGAAATAAGTCAAAACCCTATTTCAATAAATAGGAAAACAACAAATATGCTAAATTGCTCAAGTGATTGGAAAGTGGTCAGCTACCTTACAGCGTAATTAGGTGCACATTTCTAAAATTCGATGCATTACATGAAAGTTGGGACCATAACTTAAAGATTCTAAGTAGGTTTGGCCCACCTACCTTCATCTACAAATTGAAAAATAATAATTGATAAGACATGCAAACGTCACCGATTGGAATGTTGACTACAATCATTTGTTCTACTAGTAGGGTGCAAAATTCACGTCACTACAAAATTTGCTTCCGAAGGAAATTTTAAAATACTGTACGTCGGTTAAAAATATTGAGATTTTGATCATTACTCAGACAAATCAGTGGAGATCTGTTTCTTCTCAAGAGAAATGAAAGGGAAGGCCCTGGATAACGCCTACTGGAGTCACAGTAGGGATGACGATCGGTACATGACCTGAGATAGTTGTATATACTTTATAGAGCAGAAAACGAGGAGTCTCTGGCACCTTTAAATAAGATCATTCACTTTATCTTCTTCCTAATAAACTTTGGATTCTAGTCACTGGCCACAGGCGCCGAGCATTCGGTACTGGTGGTAAAAAAAAAGTTTTGTATTTATTGCGTTTAATAAGAAGGAAGTCCAGGAACGGTCAGCCCACCATATGCACCCCACAAGGTTCATGCATACAACACAACGTCCCCACTTCCCCCATTCAAATCGAAGAACATCACAATACGTTATCATACTGAACAGTCAGACATGAACCGCACTCACCAACAATGAAACTGAAGCTATTTCTAGGTTGAGTATTGCAAAAAAAACATCTCAAAACCCATATCAACAGCATAAGCACAAGTCCCTTCACGTAAGTTTCACAAACCAAAGAAAAAAGGAAAAAGGAAAAAGGAAATAAAAGGGTTCAGTAACGGGTATGGTAACATCCCGTTGCTGGACGTTAACCATAGCCACTTCCCAGAGCTGCCCCAGGTGAAACGTTCGGAAACTATCGCGGAAAACGCGTCGCAGATATTCTACGAGGCTCGAGAATAGAGAAACAAGATGCGTTGACTAGCGAAACTCCATATCCTGACACTAATGCGCGTATACAACAAAAAGGGCTAATGTTCTTCACAACTCCTGACTTCCATGCACGAGAGAATACTCTCTCCTCCATGGTTGTTCAAAAGAAGTTAGTCACATCAACCTCTCGCCCAGCAAAGCAATGACAAGAAGCATACAGTTCAAATGCTGCTGGCTTAAACTAAGGGCAAGAAGCAACAGAGGGCAACAAAGAAATGGAAACAAACAATAACAAGTCTAGGCGTTTCCAAGAATGCGGAGGAGCCTACTGCATGTAATGAAGGGGCAAAGCAGCTGCTGCTGCACCGACCTGCAGGCAAAAACAAATTTGATTCCTGGAACGTCCCTGGTCATACACAGAGAGGACCTACTTCTGCACTCATCTTTAAAAAGGGCCGAGAAGACTAGTACACTTTTTCCTGGCCCCCCTACCTTCACAATGTTTGTTGTTTGTATACAAAAGAAGACGGTGCTCAAAATGCAATTGGTGCTCTTCCCTCCTACTTGGCTCCGTTTAACATGTGAGTGGCGTCCTCCGTGCCGTTCACAATCCCGGCCTTTGGGGCGTCGCCCTCTTGCAGCAGGGTCCTGAGACCGACATCGCCCGACGGGGTGTCCTTACCGGTCCCCGCAGGCGCAGGCGCAGCTTCGTCCCCAACGGAGTCGATGTCTTCAGCGTCCTCCGCCGCGGCAACCGCTGAGACGTCCTCCTCGTCCCCCTCGCCGTTGATCCTCTCCTCGCTCTCGTTGCCGTTGTGCCCCTCAACCTCGGGGTCGACGACGTCTTTCTTTACCGACTCTACACCGTCGCCGTCGACCTCGTCCGTGGCGTCCCCGTTCTCGGCCTTCTCCACTCGGGGCTTCTTCGCCACTTGCACCTCTTCGTCCTCGCCTCCATTCTTCTCGTCGAAGCCGATGGGGTCCTCCGCCGACAAACCCAGTCCCTTCTCGAGCTCCACGGTCTCCTCAAACCCGGTATCCGTCGGCGCTGCCATTGCCGATTAGAACACGAACACCACCTAACAACCACCGACCACCTCTCTCAACTCCGCTACTCCAAGCTCCTACTGCTGCATACGCCTCCGCCTGCACTAAATGCCCACCCACCAAGAACCCACGACGAAGAAGCGCTGCAACATGCGCACACCAGGCGAGCTGCGGAGAGGGAGAGAGAGAGAGAGAGAGAGAGAGAAAGAGACACAGAAGGAAAAAGAAGAATGGTGAGGGGGAGAGACAAGCAGTAGCAGTGCGACGCGGACTGCGAAACTGTTTGGGAATGCGAAACTTCCGTACCCGGCCTACTGGGGGTGCCTCTGGTCGCGGCCTCCGTCCACGGCCTACCGGGGACGCTGGCTGGTGGGCTTCACGACTGGCCCACGTCGGTGTGGACTCTTGCAACTGCTCCCGCAAGCGTGCCGCGCCACTTGTCAACCCGCATGTCGCCCTCGTGGCACCGGCAGTGGTGACTCAAACCCCGCGCGGGAGCCATTTTGCGCCTTCGGTGATCAATGACGCTTACCGTTTCCCGCGCGCGGCACCCGCAAGGGCGCAAGCAATGGCAAGGAGACACGGAGGGGATCGGCTGCCTGCCTGATCAATTGGCCGATCTCCTTCACCAGGCGCATTGATCACCAGCGCTTCCGATCAGTCGGGCTCATCATCCCAGGCCAGTGTTGGTCTGGAGCTCCGGTGCAGCAGCATCCGCCCCACCGGCGCCGGCATATTCTCCCGTCATACCTCACGCGCAGCCAGACGATCGCCCCAACGGGTCAGACGCGCTGCCTGCGCTCGCCCATTATTGGCTCTCGGGCGCCTGCCACGTCCACTGTTGGTCTACTTCACTCAGCCCATAGCAGCCATTCTTTCCTTCCGCTGGAAAAACATTTTGAATTTGGTGTGGAGGGTGTTCTATCCTTCCTGCGTCACTCATGTCAGTCATTTCAATCAAGATTTGTACTGGATTATCGTATTCATTTGACTCCAACAAGCATGCCACGTCGGTCCTTGTCCGCCTCTGCCACTTCCCCTTCTGCGCAGACAGACAGACCACCCCAGTCTTTCGATTCACAGTTCTCGGGATGTGTCAGTTTTTGGATTCGGTGTTGAGGGTATCACCGTGCATTTCATTTCATTTCATTTCAAAGAAAGACTTGTACCTGGATCATAGTATTTGTGGCTCGAACATGCATTCCGAATCTGCCACTTCACGTATCATATAGTCCACTCATTCATTCACTCGTATCTTCACCGGGCGATGGTGGATGTTTCAATTTTGAATTCGGTTACGAGGGTATCATGCAAAGCGTTTCATTAAAGATTTGTAGCATGTTGAAGCCAAGAATGCATGCCAACCGTCGGCTTCGTGTCCGTCTGCCATTCCTCTCTCCATTAACTTCTTTCACGTCAGAGTTCAATTAACTTGAACTTAGAGCAGCCGGGATGGATGGGGTTTTGAATTCAGGTCTTGTGCACCGCAGCATTCATTGTACCTTGAGACTAATAAGTACGTGTGTCTTTCAGAATGATTGTGTGGTGTATACCGTTTGTGGGTGGGTTGAATCCGGGGTTCAGGGTGGTTTCCTGGGGGAAGACATTCGTAACGTTCTGGAAATGGGGGTGGCAGCGTGGATATTCAAAAAAGGCCTTGACGGTGGCCGGGTTGGTCAAGCTGTTCATGAGTGTGAACTAAGCTTATTTCTGTGACCGAAGGTGAGCTCATCACTCCGTCCAAGCGGAAACGCAGCAGCAGCAGCAGCTCGGATCTCTCAGGTCGCTGCTCGTATGTGGTTGAGCGTTGAAGAAACGTACTTTACTTTGCCTCCCTGTTCTCCCTCCTTTGAAAATGATGGGCTTGAGAACTTGGATAAACTATTTTTTTATTGTCCAGGCATGCAAAATATGGGCGAGGCACGGAATGATGATTGTACCAGCCCTTCGGTGATCTAGATGAAAAAAATAGATATACTTTTCATCCACAGAAGACCTACGAAGAAGCTTCCTTGTGGCAGCGATAAGGTAGGGGCGCATTTACCGTCTCTTTTCCGTGGGCTGAAAAAAGACTTTTGGAATGAAAGTGTCATCCCAACATATGGGACCATATGGGAATTATAATGAAGGTACCAATAACCGATCGAATGAGCAATTCTGGACTTGATCAGGAGTAGTGCAAGGTCGAAGCAAATATATTTGGAGGTGCAATGGTAGAAATGAACGGGGTGCAAAAACTTTGGTAATTTTATCACTTAACTCCTAAAGGACCATTTGTCCTTTTGGAGGACAAGTGGAATTTTGGGTAGGTACCTACAACCTCAATTTTTGTCCTAATTTTTTTGAAACTTTTTTTGGAGATAGAAAAATTGATTAGCTTCATGGGAATATAATTTGTTCCAATCGGTGTCCAAGAACAAAAGTTATGCCCAAATAAGCTAAAAATAGGGGAGAGGGGGCAACAAAATAAAAATTCAAAAATTTGAATAATTTTTTTTTTCCTCATAGATTATATTTTTGTCTACATGGAAAGCTTTTATTCATTCCATTTGGATTTGTTATGAGAAAATTATGGACAATCTTGTTTAGGGAGCAATTAGAGCACCTTCTTGAAAAAATAACTTATAGGATTCATTTTTTAATGCAATTTTTATAATTTTTCAAAAAAAGAAATTCCACATGGTTTAATTTTCTTTCTAGAACAATCTCACCATTGGAATTAATGTTTTTTAATTCCACCCTAGAGATATTAAAGATTAAATGATGTATAACAATGCAATCATAATAATACCTATAAGTTCGACTTTCAACTATTTTTTGACGAAATTCAATAACTTGGTTCCTTAACTCTAAAGGACCAAGCTACATTTTTTGTCAACATAGAAATTTGGGCAAGTACATGTGATTAGAGATTTCCATAATTTTGGCCCAAACTTAAATAGAAGGTGGGGACGAGGAGCATATTTCATATGCACTAAATTTGAGGACATTTGGAAATACTAGTCAAAAGTTATGGCATAATATGTTATTTTGATTCCTAACTTGGTAGTCCGGGCAAATCAGAAAAAAACATTTTTTTTAGAAATAAAAATTTGAAATTGACTTTCTAGATTTATATATACATAGAAAGCTTTGAATCATTCCATTTTGATCAATGAGTCAAAAGTTATGAGGTGTTTTAGTTTGTGGGCAATTATGAATTTTTAATTCTAAAATTAGCTTTGAAGTCCTTTATTTAACTAATTTTCAATATTTTGGGGAAAAAAATAAAAACATTAACTGTAGATTGTTTATTACAACATTACAACCATTGGGATTCGCATTTTTCAATTCCATAAATAAATTGTTGATAATATAGTATTTTGAATCATTCTCTACATCTTTCTACTTACCATTTTTTTCCTATATGTTGTACAATTCCAAATGATCTCAAAAATTTCAAGCACCTAGCCAACTTGCCTTGAAGAATGAATCCAAAGAAGTACCACCGTTTTGGACATTTTTTCATACAAATGTGATCTTGTAAAGTGTAGCTATCCTATTTTTTGCAAGGCCCCCAAAAGGACTTCTGTCACTTCAAATGCAATCTACATAGTGGAAATTTTTGAATTTTTTTTCACATCTTTTCAATCTAGCTTAATCCCTAAACATTGAAACAACATTTTTGACATCATGGCAATCTTGGACAGCTCACTATAGACGGAATTTTTTTTTTCTTTGAAAATTTCACACAATGTGTGCCTAAAGAGTAGCTTTAAGGCCCAACAATTTTCATAGCTTTTGACTACATGGTTCAAAAGTTATTGCATGATATGTAATTTTCAGTGTTCAATGGGCAACCCGGGCAGAAAAAAAACTTCTTGAACATCACTTTTAAAAAAAATAAAAATTTGAAATTGATTCTCTAGATTTTGATATATGCGGTAAGATTTGAATCATTCCATTTTGATTACTGAGATGAAAGTTATGAGGAATTTTAGTTTGGGTTAGTTTGTGGGTAGTTATGGAATCTCTACTCTAAAATAAACTTTGAAGTCCTTTATTTCACTCAATTTTAAATATTTTTGGAAAAAAATAAAAACACTAGGTGTATATTGTTTATTACAACATTACAACCATTGGAATTGGCATTTTTCAATTCTATAAATAAATTGTTAACAATTTAGTATTTTTAATCATTCTCTACTTCATTCTATTTACTATTGTTTTCCTATATGTTGTACAATTCCAAATGATCTAAAAAATTTCAAGCATGTAGTCAACTTGACTTGAGGAATGAATCCAAAGAGTAACTACATTTTGGATATTTTTTCATACAAATGTGACCTTGTGAAATGCATCTGCCCGTATTTTCACAGGGCCAAAAAAAGGATTTTTGTCACTTCAAACATTAATATCTTTCAATCTACACAGCAGAAAATTCTGAAATTTTTTTCACATCTTTTCAAACTATTTTACTACAAGATCCTACGGTTACATGTGTCCAGAAATGTTTTTCATTTACAATTTGGTGCTTGTGAATGCGAGGGGAATTTTGGAGCAATTTTGGTGAAAATATAATCTCTGATATTTAGGGATTAATACAAGATCTTACAATTACATGTGTCCAAAAATGATATTTTTCAAAAATTTGGTACTTGTATTAGAAATGGCAGTTTTTGAGCATTTTTGGTGATAACATAGTCAAGGAAGTTTACAAGTTAAATGAAAAATGATGTTCTTCATTTTGAAACATGTTATGGGGAATTTGGATATTTCATTTTTTTTTAATAATTTTTGTGTAGATTTCAATCACCATCCTCTTCACATTGAGCCTTACTTTGGGGTGCAATTCTAATAGGTATTGCAAAAGTGAATATAGTTTTATTCAATTTTTGGAGCAAACTTAAGCAACATAGGCAAGCTAATATACCTTTGTCTCTTTAATTTTTTTAAATTTTGTCCAATTTTATAGATGTATATATATATATATATATATATATATATAGAATACGGATTTTAAGGGACTCAATATTAATTAATCAATATTACACACTATATAAATATCTACCTTTGCAATTACTAAAGTGTTCAGGGATTGTACATCATGTTTCAAACATCTACAGTTTTCCACAATAAATCCCTTTAAGTTTTTGGTCCCCTTAATATCCCTATTCAATGTAGAAGGTTTCGAAACACTTTACATTGATTGATGAAATGAAAAATATTGCAAATTTTGTTTTGAAGACAATCCCTTTATTTCTTAATAATAATGGTATTAAAATTTTAAATTAAAATTTTAATAGCTTAAAAATTTGTTTATAGTTTAGAAAAAACAAAAGTACATGGTGCAAAATTATTTACAACAACGTTAGACTCACCAATGATATTGAAAAAAATTCAATAATCTTCTTATCTATAGTACGTAAGCATTTTTTGTCAATATGTACAATTTATGATTAACCCCTAAAGGACCATTGTCCCCTCAGGGGACAAAATGGATTTCGGGCAGGTTCTTATGATCTCAATTTTTCATGAAACTTTTTCAAACTTTCTCGTAAGATAGGAAAACTTATTACCTTCATGCAAATATAAATTTTATTTCAATTGGTGCCTAGGAACAAAAGTTATGACATCTTAAACATAATTTTCACGTCACTAGGCAGAAAAATAAATCTACCAAAATTTGAAATTAATTTTTAAATTTTTTTCTTCTTAAAGATCATATTTTTGTCTACATGTGAAGCTTTGATTCATTCCATTTTGATTAGTAATGTGAAAGTTATGAACAATCTTGTTTTTCGAGCAATTTGAGCATCTTCTTGAAAAAATAACTTACAAGATTCAATTTTGAATGCAATTTTCAAAAAAATTCAAATTTTTTTTTTGACAAGGTTAAGTTTTCTATTTAGAACAATCTCACCTTTGAGATTATTGTGTTTGAATCCCATTTTAGAGCTATTAACGATTTAGTTTTTCTTTCAATCTTGGACCTACTTCTACTTAGCAATTTTTTAAAGAATGAAAATAAAGTGTTTTTTTTCTTAATATTTTTTTCTAGACTTTCAACTCAATTCTTCATCTTTAGGATGGATTGAAAAAATATTTTTGATATTCAATCGTTATGATCTAGCAATTGGTGAGTTTTAAAAAATCTAAAATTTTCCAAAGATATACTTGAAGTTAATTAAAAGATCCCATTATTGAATCTACCAAAAAAGTAATAAAAATGTCTAAAAATATAGCATAGCTTCGAAGACAAGGTCTTTGGGATCATCTTTTGCTTGAAAACAACCAAATAATTACAAAGTTTGCAATGTATCTTTCAAAAATTTAATGATTTTCTAGACAATAATATACATTTTAGATTTACCTTCATCTTGTCATTATCATAAAAGCATGAAATGACTAAGATGTTGCTTCTATTTGCGCTACTATAGTAGTGACCACCAACTGAAAATTTTGAACTTTGGAGAAAGAAAATCAAACATGTTATCATTCAAATTTTGGTGCTTGAAAAGAATAATTGTCTAATGAAAATTGATGTATAAAATTGGAATTGGAACTTTTAGCTAGTATATTTTAAGACAAGAAAAGATAGCCCCTTTTATTGTTTGTATCAAAACCATTTGAATTCTTAACCTAAGTTCTCACCATTAGTATGATGTTTGTACAAATTTCTACCAATGATGGAAAATTCACCACATCTTGCATATAATTTGGTAGATTTTTGAATAGTTTGAAAACTTTAATAGACTTAGGAACAAAATTGAATACTATTATTTTTTATTAGTTAAACCAAATACAAAGAATAATAATTTGAGGTTCATGCTTACCCCATAAAGGACAATAAACTCTTGTAGTGTTTTTGGAAGGTTTAGGTAAGTTTGTATATGAAGTCATTTTTTAATGGATGAAAGTAATTTTTTTATCAAATATGTGAGATTTATTAGCTTTGTGAATATGTGTATGTATATATATATATATATATATATATATATATATATATATATATATATATATATATATATATATATATATATATATATATATCAATTGCGTAGATTAAAAGTTATAGGTTTTAGAAGTTTATGGGCAACTTGGGCATTGTGCTAATAGAAATGGCAAGTAGTCAAGGAAACTATGTATATTTTTTTCACCGAGTTTTTTCATTAACTTTGAATGTATATATCTTGCAATCTATATAGCCAAATGGGTTGAAAATTTTTCCACACTTTCTCATAGTAATAAAAAAAAATACTACATGGTGAAATAGAAAAAAATCATTTTTTTTTTCAATTTTCACTCATTGCATTGAAATGACAATTTTAGATTAATTTTAGAACCATTAGCTCAAATTCTAGTGTAAATTCATGAGTTTTATACAATTTTTACCTAATTTAGAGAGGAAAATCTTTGTATTGATTGTTGAAATTTTGATTTGTTTAGAAAATGAATTGTCCACAAAAGAATTGAAATATTGCTCATGTAGTTGCTTGGGGGAGGACATCCTTTTAGTGCAAGATGATTTTGGCTAATATCTTTGAAAATTGACATGCAAGTAACTAACATAACTACCTACCCAATGGTCTAAATTTCCAAAGTTGAATAGTTCCTTCTTCTCTACAAAGTCAAGTCAATCTATGTTGATCATGTTATCTAGAGCTTGATTATTTTTTTACTAGCATCAAACATCATAATCTTGCAATCAATGAAGTCAAATGGGCTGAAATATTTTCCACAAATTCCTATAGTAGTTTAGTACAAATTTGTATGGTTGAAAGTTTTGAAAAATGTGTTTATATTTCAATTATGTTCAATGCACTAAAATGTGGCAATTTTGGATTTTTTTTTGTGAAATATAGTCAAGGAACTTCATGGGTTAAATTGATCAAACATATATACAAGTTTTGCATGCAAAAATTACTAGGAATGAAGCCTACAAAAATCCAATGAATCCCTAAGTACCCCAATTTTGAGTTTTTTTTTTAATCCTTTTTTTACTGATTGTGTGTATGATTTGACAACTATAATGAACTATTAATCATTCAAAAATAAATCTCCCTTCAAAACACATTTTATCATTCAGCTTGTCAATCAAATTTCTTCAGAGAAAAAACAAAGGCATAATGTTTTGTATTTGGTTGACTTTGAAAATTCAATAAATAGTTGAATTGGTAACATGCATTGTATCATGCACCCTAACAGTATGTAAGACATGTATCTAAAATCCATAATTTTTTGACACCAATTATAAATGATTTTCTTCATTTTACAAAGGGAATGTTATTTATCTCTCTTTTATAGTGCAACTTTGTGAATTGCATCTCTAAATCACTAAATAAAATTCAAGTTATGTTATGCTATTTATTTATAAATATAATGCAAATTTTTTCAAAAATAATTCCCATGTTAGTAATGCATTTTAGCACTCCTAGCTCTCTTGTTTTAAACTAGATTTTGACCTTGAAAATAAATTTATTTGTTGTTGAACAAAACCAAAAACACAATCTAAGGTTGCAAGTCTAATTTCTACACCAATGAAGAATTTCAAAATTTTCTCAAATTGAATATTTTATTGACAATTGAAAGCCTTCAATCATGTTTTTGAATAATGAATGATAGAGAAGTTTGGTTTAGTTTTACACCATATACGCCTATAGTCAAAATCAATCACTTTTAATCACATTTTGTATTTTCAACAAAACAAATTCATTTTTTTTTCAAAATTTTATTGAACTTTTGAATTTCAAAGAAAATAAATTAACCTGTTGAAGTGTAGGCAATATTCCAAAATTTAAGATGTGTTACAAATTACAACACAGAATAATAATTTAATGATAAGAGTGAAGAAATGAATTTAAATTTGAAGGTACTTGACATTTTTTGGCCATAATTGTAGGCTTCTATCGTGAAAAATTCCCCGTCTTTCACTGGAGCATAGAAAATAAATAAATTTTAAGTTGTTTTTTAATAAGGTCATAGGCTTAGTTCTCACAAAATTGTCTACAAAATTTTCAATGCATGCATGCATTAAGGTAAACCAGACCATTACCGTTACTTTCCCAACTCAGTGACTAGACCAGCCCAATTCCGTCACCTAATTTTGTCCATAAAACATCCAAATTCATTCGTCTTATGACAGAAATTAAGCGTTCTATGATAAAATCTGATTTTTTATGACAACAAGGGATAATGTGTCACTCCATTAATGGTCAATATTTTGTACTTGACTTGGGCGGTTATGGGTTCATTAGGAAACGTTTATTACTGTAGTCTACTGATGGTTTTGTAATTTCAGTCCAACTACTTCAAAAATTTATAGAAATTACAGTTTTAATCGAAAAATTATAATTCCACTTGGGTTTGATTCGTGAAACAAGCACACACCTCTGAAAAACATGTACCACTGTTGAAATTGGCCCCAAGATATTCAGATTGCAAATCAGGGGGGTGATAGGTAGTTCTACTTTAGATCTAAGTTAATGTAACTTTAACTGACGGGTTCTCACCGAACATTGGTTTTATCTTTTTAGCACCTCATCTAAAGTCTAAGCAGGCCTAGAAAACCCGATTGATTGTTTTTCTCTTCGGGTTTTTTTTTCTCTTAACCCTAGAGTGTGGCAACTCACGGGAGATGTGGCAAGCAGACAGAAATGTGTACAAATGATGAACGTGAATGTTTGCTTCCTATTGTTTATGGTGACAGAAGCAACCGCAGGATCTAGAGGATGGACTTGCATAGTATTCGGGATAGAAGTGGAATTTCAGAAAAGCATCATCGGCGAGTAGATCATAAGGTTTGACCAGCGGAAGTGGTGCGTTGACTGGGACGGGCAGAGACGGAGTTCAGTGCACATGAACGCCGTTGGAACGCAAATTTGGTTAGAAAATTACAAGAAAAATTCCGGTGTGAAAAGCATGAGAAGAGGATGCTGACACTCCAAATTTCATGGACTACGGCATAAAGCCATGCTCCATTTCGAGCTTGCAATGCGGCGGGGTATGAAAAGATGTAGACAGTAGAATTTTTTTGATTGCAAACCGCATTGTGCAGATGCCCGACGTTGCAATAAACTAACGTTTTTCTCATAGGGACCCTACGGTTAGAGGATGCGAGCGAGGTCAACCAAATGAATATAATATTAGTAGTTTTGGAAAACTGTGATGTCAGTGTCCGTGAGGAGGCACATTCTTGCCCACATTCCAGAGCTGGCTAACACATTCAACAGAATTCAGTGCTGAAAAAATCGAGAGCGTGACTTGCACAACTTGCTTACAGAAAACGCTTCATATATACGTTATTCCAAATATGAACAAAGGGAAAATGGCATAGTCTTGGTGATGCCAACACGAAAAGCAAAGTACATGAGATGCATTGCTGGAATGATGAAGGCACTACTAGTTCCTTTGTTCTCACTACACTAATTGCTTGTATGGATTGTAGTCCCTGCACTTTCTTCTTTGCTTCGTAATCATGTTTGCCGACGACACCGGCTTCCAATGTACTCTTCCGAATACCTTCGAAGGCAATGCAGTTGAGGCGTTACAGACTCTGTCACCACAACACGAAGGCGATCCACTTTCAGAAGCCGACAAATGGATGGCTTCTTCACACAAGTGAAGCGCGTCCTACCATAGTCTGATAGCACATGATATACGATTGCAGTCTTGTAATGCAAGGTTCGGCTAACTAGAGAACAGAAGCAAAATATATGAATCTAGCAAAATGACTAGAGATGATGCTTTACCTGCAAGGAAGAACAAAAATAGTTGAGTGAGGTCCGCCTGAGCGCAGAAGCACATTGTACAAGTGCTCTCCTCTCGATTGTGCCCTTGCCTCAAGCTTCGTCCATACGATTAGCAATTCAGCTCACTCATGTACTTTGTGATTGTATAGATGCCACGGAAACCAGAGCAGCAATGCCGATTCACACTGAACGTTACGTGTTGTTCATCATTCATGCGCCCACGTAGCGTTTTGCACACGAGTGCTGTCAAAGATAACTGCACACATACTTCTATTTACGTACGTGGTATCTCCAAAATCATAATTGCCGCTCATATAGAATGTACACAGGTCTACAGTATGAACAACAAAACGTAAGCTAAACTCGAGGCTAAACTTCCAACTACAAGTACTGCAGAAGGAAAATAAAACCCAAGTTCAACCTCAACTGCCCTGCAATGCAGTTTTCAGAATGGCGGATCCAAAGACTAGCACAGTAGGACTTCCCTGTGAACAACAAAGGCAGTGTCTCTATGGTGCTTGACGTTGCAGCTCCGGAAGTTGTAATTCCTATTGCATGACTTTCTATTTCTTAATTACGTAATGACATGGTCGACCAAGCTCTGCTCCAAAAAGTGCCGACGTTGACATCGACGATGACCGGGCATTGTTGGAGTTGCCAAGAGGTCGTTCTGTCTTCAACAATGGATACGGCATTCACGACATCAGGAGGTGAACTACCGATATTACCGTTACTGCAGCATTGCAAATCTCATGAACTACAAGCGAAAACGAAAACGACGAGCACCCCTTCTAGTGCTTCTTGCATTCCGTTGATCAGGCTGCCTCAAGAAGTTGAAGCGATCCGATGCTGCCCATGCCTTCTTCGCCTTCAGCAACTGCCTCCTTGTTATTTGCTTGGCAATGGACGTGACTCCCCATCCACCATTGATGTCGTCGCCATACACACGCCCGGCAATGACGACGACTGTTGTAGAAATTTAGCGCCGCAAACTGTAGTGACTGCGGCTAAAGCAGTCACCCATGTGCAAATGCACTCTGCCACATTGGAGGCAGCTCAGATTTGTCCTAACCTTGCTAAAGCAGAAACGGCATTTCTTCCGGCTTGCCGTCCGCACTAGAGAATGCACAGCTGGGGCTGCAAGGCGGAACTGAGATACACAGCCCCGCTTGACCATCCAGGGTTTGCATAGAGCTTCCGCTAGGATCAGTTGGTAATGCACTCAATCTACTGGATTTTGCACTAATTGTTCACAAACTGCCTTATACAAAATGTAACAATTCACAATCGAGGTATCCAACAGAAAGAAGAAAAGACGATGCCACCATTTATGACTTCGTACATAAGAGGAATAGGCACCTCTCATTTGATCTGCCACATCGACACCTCTCATGAATTTTGTATACCCTTTGAGCATTGGAGATGTCTCAATGTTTTTTTCCTCTCCATTAACCCTCCGTGGTACGGTGGGCCATTCTTCACCCAAACGAGGAAGTGGGCTGAAAAAAGAAGATAGCAAAAGCACGGCCTTTCTGTCAACCCACAAGATACAACAAAGCTGCCTGCTTTGGTGCATGCGCCACGCTACAGTGCCTTGGGGCTCATTGGCAAAAAGTTGCTTCTGAGATAATGCTCTGGGGAGCCCGACACGGTTGCTTACGACAGTACCTGTGGTGTAAGTGCCCATTCCTGTTAAATCAATCGTAAGCTTCACCAAGGTGAAGTAGTTGTCCGTTACAACAACGTGCCCTCTCCCATGAAGTCCGCGCATCAGATGCATGACGACATCATACCTGGATTTACCTAGACTCGTCTGTCTTGTTGGTACTACATCTCGCCCAGGAGCTCCAGTGTAGATGTCGAAATCATAAACGTATTTTTTTTGCGCATCTGCAAGGGCCCACACTTTGATACCCCATTTAGTTGGTTTCTTCGGCAAGTACTGCCGAATAGGGCAGTACTTGCCTTTATACCCAATTATAGATTCATCGACTGTCACTTGTTGATGCAAGTTCCAGTGAAGCTTGTACTTGTGCTGTATCTCGGTAATTAGCCAACTAAGCTTCGCCAACTTAGCTGCACTGTGGATTGATTCCTCTCTATCAGACATTGAATCGTCAACAACATGCAAACACCTTGTAATGTCTTCATAACGGCCGTTGGACATTGTGCTTGAAATTATACAGCAATACAAAAAAGGATACGTCACATTCCAGTAAGCTCTGTGATTAGGCAACTGCTTAATGCCCATGAGCAAGGAAATGCCAAGGAATGCTCGCAATTCCATTGGACACAGAGGCCACCAACGTGGTCCACCCATAGGCAACCGTGTCCGCGTATTAACCTCACTCGCATAACGATTGGTTTCCTGAAAAATTCGCTCCAAAGTTTTTTCATTCCAAAATCGATTGAATAAAGCCACGCTCGTCGGCTTTCGTCGAAACGGAAATGCAAGCCCTGGCGCTGGCCCTGTAAAGCGGATGGGATCGTGCACAAACGTGCGATGATCTGTGGTCCAAGTGGACTTTGCAAATGCTTTTGAAAAAGCAACAGCTGCTACAGCCTTACTGCCTTCACGTGGCCGCGTGGAGTTTCGACTTGCCCTGGGCTTGCTGCCACCGCGCGCTTGCACTGCGGGCCCGACTACAGGGTTGGATGAAGCAGGTGGGACGCACTCATTGGTCGCTTTATCACCAAAGGAATTGCAGCCACCGCGAACATGTGCGGTTGATTTGTCAGGAGTACTTGTTAGAGTGGGCCTTGTGATGCGACAGGTCTCGCCAAGCCCCCCTCTCTTTGCCGAAGATGTTCCTACTGTACTGCAGTATTGGGAGATGTGGCCAACGCTATCAGCAAGAGGCGTAGCCTGTGTGGGATGCGGCGAACTTTGTGAGTGACCGCCAATTGCGCTTTTGGTGTGCTTCAGGCAACCGAATTCCATTTGCAGTGCAGGGATCGACATTGGCGGAACACTAGAATCATGGGCATCACCAAGTTTGAGATGCGGACGTGGCGTTGGATGCCCCTCCAAGGCTGTATTGGGGCATTGAACGAGGTCCTCTCCAATCAATCCTTAGAAAACTTCGGTGTATGAGGGCCACTCCTGCATTCTTGGCACATCCGTACTATGCAATGACGTAGATGGCACAATCGATCTTCCTGCTGGAAAGTCTTGCGAGCTATCATGCAAACAGTTGCTGGCCATGTAAAAGTCATCGCTTCTTGGTGACATCGAATTGTGGCCATTCGATAGAAGTTTCTTGTCTTCGTTGCTATAATCCTAGAAGGTGTGCGCCTCGTCAAGGGAGTCTAGCAACTGATGCACAGTATGCACGCTCTGTACGTCTGAAGAATTCACGTTGTCGTCACCAAGATTGAAGGATGATGGGTGACCGAATGAGTACTCTTCCACGGCAGAAGTCTGTGTTTCTTTGTTGACCACTTCATCAGGAATAGCTTGCAGTACAATGTGCTCGACTTGTCCACAAGGCACGTGCACCTCTTGCCCATCATCTAACAGAACTACGTACATTAGTTCACGTCGATGTGGTTGGATGTAGGAGTGGATCGCCAGGCCAAGAAGCCACTGACCTTCATTGCTAGAAGATGCTCCATTTCGAAGCAATGCAACAGCAACTGCCGATACTCTAACTGGGATTGGGTCCTTTATAATGTGAGGGAGCATCTGCTTCGTATCGTCCACTGGTACATAAACTTGACCTTGCCACTGCAATGTTTGTGATGTACATGGCAAGCTTTGTTGAGGTTGTACATTAATAGCATGTTGGTCATCTTCACCCTCATGAGGAAGACGTGCTTGCGGATGTGAACTGCTGCCTCCTCCACTGTTGATATTAGTAGACCTCTGTCGTTTCGCTCGATCACGACTAGTAGTACATGTTGAAGTCAGTTTTCTTGTCCGCCTTGGGGTTTGTTCCAGTCTGTGCCATTCTGAACGTCTGAAACGCTGGGCACCACGAGGAAGCTCTTGTGCCAACTGTCCTTGGTCAGTGATTGTCTCGGCCATTGTAGTTGTTGTCGTTTGCCAAGCATGAGGAACTTCCAACTGACTAACGCTGGTCGGATTCACAGACGTTGCCATGTGAAGGTTGTTGTCCTTGCTGTCTGCCATTGTCAAGATCTGGCCATAGAACAAAGCAAAGGGTGTTGTTGAACTAGCTATTGAAGCCTTGAGGGTGGCCCTCGAAAATTCTTTCTCTTCAATCTAGAAATCTAGCAACATGGTAACGAAAGAGGAAGCGTAATCCACGTGGAGAGTCCACCTTGCGCACTCTCTTTGGAGCCTTCTTCTGCAACAGAAACATCTTGTCAAGAAGCTTTACAATGCGTCAACTTTAAGATTTGTTTGCACCGATTTCGTTAGTCCACTCTACAACTGCTAATTGACAAGTGAAGAACGAAGCACTGTCGTCAAGTGAACTTGCCATGATTTGACCATCTCAATGTGCATGTACTTGTAATTATTCACTGCTAACGACTGAGCAGAATGACCCTACTACATGAGAATGGATATTTCAACACTGAATACATACTTAGACGACTAGATAGGGTGTAGACAAAGCATAGAAGACAGAAGCAACGTATGGATACCATCATCATTTCAACAACAGTCATGGAAGGCAGGTGAACGAAAATTGTACAACATGATGGCAATCAAAAGTGGACGAAACTGGGTACTAACAGAGTAAAGGTAATATTGTCCACCTCTCAGAAGATGGGACGACGGAAAGAAGACCTCTAAGTGCAGCATCGGCTGAATGCAGTCTTTCATTGTCGGCACTGGTCTCTTGCAAGAGTACACCGTCTTTGCAGTCACCGCGAAGAACAAATGGAATGGGTACAACGCTCAGTGTAAGACTACTACAAGCAATGGTTAGACAAATTCTGTAAATTGGAATAGACAGACGAAACTTGTGCTACCATTGCACATGTGCGGTACAAATGTTATAGAACACCCTTGAAGACAATCGAAGGTACATCGAAGTGCTATACAAGAGAGATAACTATGTGTATTGTGTGCATCATGCGTTGTAATGAACTCTACTCTTCTGGCTACAATGCTACGTGCTTGGAAAATCACTTTCTGTGTATTTGAGGAGCATTCAAGGATTGGTGGCTTTTAGAACTTGAACATCATTTTATTTTATTTTTTGAGCCACGTTGTACTACGTACGATGAGTTCTAGGCGGTGTGTTTTATTTCTCTACCGTCTTCCAGCCAAAATACATAACTGCAACAAATAATTTAGGGAATTACATTTCTTCTTCAACAATTCAACATGGTGATACAGCATTAGAAGTTGTTTCTAAGTGCACATTCTTCAGCAACCACCATTTGAAGCTTCAATTGCCAAAGTACTCTTCCTGTGACATGCTCTTAAAATAATACATTGTCGTCTTTGCTGGACATGTGGCACTCTGAGACACGTAATTGTAATTTCTGACTTTTGCGTACGAAAGGATCTCTCTTTACTTATATAATTTTTCTAAACACATGTCCTATTTTTCTAATCAGCACGGAAGACAATAATGAATGCTATTCTGATACTGCCCATTTCTCATTTTCTGCCCATTTGAAGATCATTGCAACAAAAAAACGACTCCGGGCAATTCCAAATTTCTTCAAAAACCATACATGTTGCACTTCTAGCATTTTTCTTGAACTGTCGCTGCAACAAATAACGTCACCTTCACAGTCAGTCAACTAGAAACCCACGCCAGAGCTCCGGAAAAAAAATTGGATGAAAACTCGGCATTCTCTGTCTTCTGTGCGTCGTGCACTCTGTTCATCGTCCACTTTCTGGACGTCGACGCAGTCCAGGGTTAATGGTCACCGGCTGTTTCTTTCCCAAAAAAAAATCTAGTACCCTCAATTTCTAGCCATACCAAAGAAATTTGCTTTGAATGCAGATTTGATTGCATTTTGTACATTCATTCCGGGGGCAGTGTTTCAGTATGGGTAGTTGATATGTTTTGTGTGCTCATTAATATGCACTAGATTTTTATTTTATTTTAAATTTAACAAGTGTACTGCTATTAGTGAAACCAGTTATTGAATCGGTACGATAAGCCTCACTGCCCAAATTTTTCATTTGAAATTCTTCAATATTTGTTTGGTAGAGTATATCAATGGGTTTTTATTTATTTATGATTAACCCTTCAAAGACAATTCAAATTTTGAACAACGAATGGATTCAAATACATCCCACCTGAAGCACACGTAAATGCATTAGTTTTTCATCCATCAATTTTGTTGAAGATTTGTATGACGTTCTTTGACATGTACAATATAGATTTTAAAGACTTTGCTTTGCAAATATTCTATAATTAAATGCATATTGTTAGGTGTGACCTCAATCAAAAATGATTTGAAAAGTAAAGTAAAATGAAAATCTTCAAAAATCACTATAATTAGAACTTAACATTTTGAACTTGATGGAAATCTAGACTACCCCTCGGGTTCCGAAGGGGTTAAAATATATATATCATTACATAAAACAAAACTTGCATTAACCTCTAAAGGACGGGACTGTGTTTTTTGTTTGTATAGAAATTTTGGGCAGGTATCTACGAGCAGAGATTTTCATATTTGGGGCTGAAATTTTAATAGAATGTGGAGGCGAGGAAGATCTTTGATATGCACCAAATTTCATGACATTTGGAAATATGAGTCAAAAGTTATAGCCTAATATGTTACTTTTTTCACCGACAAGGCAATTCGGGCAGATTAGAAGAAATCACTTTTTTCAGAAACAAAAATTTGGAATTGATTTTCTAGAGTTTTATATACATGAAAAGCTTTGAATCATTCCATTTTGATCAATGAGTCAAAAGTTATGAGGATTTTTTGTTTGCGGGCAATTTTGGATTTCCTACTCTAAAATAAACTTTGAAATCCTTTATCTTACCCAATTTTCAATATTTTTGGACAAAAATAAAATTGTAGGATCTAGATACATTATTACAACATTTCAACCATTGGGATTGGAAATTTTCAATTCCATATTTAAATTGTAAATAATTTAGTATTTTTAATCATTCTCTACTACTACCTACTAACTATTTTTTTCCTATATGTTGTGCTATTCCAAATGATCTGAAATATTTCAAGCATGTGGCCAACTTGTCTAGGAAAACAAATCCAAAGAAGCACCACCATTTAGGTCATTTTTTCATAGAAATGTGAGCTTGTGAAGTGCAGCTGCCCTGCTTTTCGCGATTTTAGTTCATTTGAATGCTTATATCTTGCAATCCCCCCGGTGAAAATGTCTGAAATTTTTACCACATGTTTTTTATACTATATAATACAAAATCCTATGGTTAGATATGTCAAAAAAAGTTTTTTTTTTCAAAATTTTGGTACTTGTACTAGAAATGGCAATTTTGGAGGGTTTTTGGTGAAAGTATAGTGATGGTCCTTTAAGGGTTAAATTAGAGACAAAAGAAAAAAATATTTTGATGGCATTCCTCTTCAACCACAATTCTTTATTCTCTTAAAATGAACAGCTAAAGGACCAAGGTAATTTTTCCTCAAAAATCACTTAAAAATTGCCATTTCTATTGCATTGAATTAAAAAAAATTACTTAAAAAAATCTAATGGTAAGATCTTATATTTAATTTTGATAAAAATATGTGGTAAGATTTTCATGAAGTTTGATGATGCAAATTGAAAGATACAAGTATTTGAAGTCAAGACAAAGGATTTTTTGGACACAACTCAAAAAATTTAGATGACTTTGACCAATGTTTTTCAGAAATTTTTGCACTATAGACTTTGAATTTAAAAATCTACCATAATAAAGGTAATGTTATACATAAGTCCACCAATTTTCATATGGGAAAAAGGTGTAAAACACATTTCAAAAGTTTTGCAATGACAAAATGCCCTTAGAATTCACAATACACTAGCCTTTTCATTAGCAAATTTCTATCTCATGCTTTCAATAATAAAAAATTCCAATAATAGATTGAAGTATTTATTTATCTTAGACATGTTCCAATTTTTTTTTAATGAATAACAAAAACTCTAATTTCTATTGAAATTAGAAGGCTAATGTAATCTCCCAAGAACCTAAGTCTTGTAGGCAATCTTGAAAGAAGGGTCCCACTTTAATTCCCCATGTTCCCTTGCACAAGGACATCTAAGTCTCATTCAATGCATCATCTACATTATATCTCATTGTCAATAGCTTGGCTTCTTTTAGTTCCATCAATCAAGTATGGCCATCCATAAATGGTCTAGCCACCTCCATATCACTTATGTGAAGTTCCACATGAAGTTATGTGAGGTTCCATATGAAGGCCATTTAGGGATGGTCTAACTACCTCTATGTCAGTTATGTGAAGTTCCACTCACTAGTAGAAGACAATGTCACATCCAACAAAAAAATAACTAACATTTTCTAAAAATTGTGTTGTAGTGAACACAAATGTCTAAAAATTGTGTTGCAATCACAACGCAAATTTCCTATTTTCTATCACAAAACACAAAAATGTCAACTAACTTTTGTTGATTGTGACACAATTTTCTACTATTGACATGAAGTTATATGAGGTTCCATATGAAGGCCATCATGGATGGTCTAATTACCTCCATATAAGTTATGTGAGGTTCATGTAGTGTTCACAAAATTATTTTGGCAAGGATATGAAATTAATTCTTTTACCAATTACACTCATATGAAGTGTCTTTGCACTTAAATAATAGAAATTGCATACTAGTAGAAATTGAAATTGATTTTTTTTTCTAGATGATGCTTTTCTGTTAAATCTACTTTATTTTGAACACAAAACCATCATTTGCAATGAGATTTTCAATGTGGATCTTTATTAGTGCACATTTGCCTTGTAAATAAAAAATATGCAAACTATAATTGATGAAGTGGAGTATGGAAATAACACTTAGAATATGTATGAGTACTCAATGGAGGTGTTCCTTGGAAATTTGAAAGCATCCTTAGCGAAAGTGCATAAACTTATTGCCACATAAGGGGCAATATGTCTTGGGCTTTATCATAGGAGGTGAGTCATCGTTGCAAACTATGGAAGGCTTGCTAACTTAATTAAAGTTGGAAAACAAACTAGCTAGTCTTTGATGGGTTGCTTTAATAACCTCTTGATACCACTTTCAATAACATTTTTCTATTAGTACATCACACAATAGAATTTGAAACTATAAATATGTGACAGGATATTGAGGAGAGCACAATCCTTGCATTTGTCTAAATACATGATGTACATGTTGACTATGCTCTTGTCAATGAGGAAAAAGAAAACTTAGGCCCCTACCTATACAACAAGATTTAACACATGTAAGAAGCGTACAATTGATTAGTGACATCAATGCCTTGCATGTGTGTTGTATATTCGAGGTACACCAAATGTTGTCACGAATTCATTCATTGCATTGGGGTATTGATGTCACAAAAAATTGCCATGGAAATTGAATGGGTATGCATGTGTAGGACTGACTTCTTATTTTTTTATGAAATTGAATTCACTTGCCTAGATTCATGCATGTGCAACTATGAGGTTCCTTGTGCATATTGATTAAAAGCTCTTTGTATTTTTCAAAGCACTAGAGAGGCCTACTCAATTAGATCAAATAATGTTTGTAATGTAAGTTCTTCTCTTCAATAACTCTTTGAATAATGCAATGGATGAAAAAACATATTCATGGTTATTATAATACCCTTGCCCTCATTTGGAGCCAATAAATGCAAGACCAAATTGTGTGCTAATCTAGCTTCTCCCCTACCCCCTTATGGTACATAAACTTCTTCTTGTATTATAGGATTTTTACTACAATAGACTTCAAAATTTGATACAAATTTTGATAGAGAGTCTTTGAAGCTGACTAAACCTTCAAAACCCACTTCTAAGGTTTTGTAGTATGTATTGCCACATTGGACAATATTTGCCTTTGTAATGAATTATTATTTCTGCTATAGTAGCAAATATTCAAAAACTCCATATTCTTTTGCAATTCCCTCTAAGGACTTCAATCAACCAACTAATTTGGACCATTTTGTCATAACATAGCATTGCCTTGTTCTTCTCATACCTACTTGGATCAATAATGTACAATACAAACACTTAATTAATAATATAAATTAAGACTAAGACATGAAGTTTGAGATATATTTGAGATAGTAAAAAATAAATTTTAAATTTTAAAAAATAAAATAAAAAATTTAAATACTAAATAAATATTATTGGATGTGGAATCTCTCTGCCACGTTAGACTGTAGTTGCGGCCAAGTTCTCAAATTGTGAGAATTGCAAGAAACTCACAATTTGTTAAAGACCTCAAAACTCTTTTTATGCCTTGATTTAATCCCATTAGCATCACCCCCATACCAAGGTCATGTAGGTCACCTCAATCTCACTTGAGTGCCTTCCAACCCAATTAAGGTCCAAGCCTCAATAAACCACCCTCTAATTGGAGGTGACTTGCAAATTGCAGTGCAAAAGTTTCCATTGGGCAAAGGTCCAATTAAAGATTTGGACTGCCCATAGTCATTTCCATAGTGTTTTTTGCTGTGTCCGAAGTTGTTCCCAACATAAGGACTCGCCCTTTGCCAATGTCTTGCAAAATAGCTCCTTCTTTAGTGACCTCCCTTCAAACTTGGAGTTGTCTAGTATAGCCTTGAATTGGTAGATTTTTGACATAAAGTACCACTCTTTTATGCATTGTTTGAGTTTGCTATAGGAGTTGAAGACTTAAAAATTGTGTCTCAATTCTAGTGGCAACTATAATTCATATTCTAGGATTCAAGATTCTTCATTTGTATAGATTCCTTCAAATATGTCATCTTCTTCTAACTCTTCAAAAGAAGACTCTCTTCTTTTTGTTTGTTGTTCTTGATTGCCAAAAAAATTGTGGTCACTCACCAATCTTTGTTGCATCTTGAGGCTTTAAATTGTCTTTTAATGGTTGTGGCATAGGAGGCACATACAAGGGTGTCAAATAGTTTGCTTCTTCAATTCTTCTAAGTGGAGGTATAGGACTATGGGATGGTGGGAAAAGATCATTTGATGTTGATGCAAATTTTGCTAGTAACTCGTAGTTTCTCCTCACATGTAGACCATCATGCTCAATTTGGAAGATAGTAGAGAGAAACTTCATGAGAAATTGAAAGAGTATGCATCAAGGAGGAGGAGGTTGTAGAGAGAGAAGACCTCTTTGTTCTTTACAATGGATCTCTCTTTAGTCATAGCTTCTCTATTTCTTGTCAATGTAAGGTAAACTACCCTATTCCAGATCAAATGTGAGTCATCCCATTGTGGACTAAATTATATAAGTGGTGTACATTCAAGTTATGAAATGTACACCACTTACATAATTTAGCCCACAATGGGCTGGTTTCCATTTGGTCTGGAATGGGGTAGTTTACCTTAGATGAAATTCTTCTTTGTGTTTTTAAGTTTTTCATTATGGGATCATATAGTAGAAAGAAATGGCATTCCAAACTCGGAATGCCTTCTTTTTTCCACTTTCTTGCATGATTTGGTGATGAAGATGAATTAGGAAACCTAAGGCCTTCCTTCATGAAAACGGATTGTGTTTCTTTAACCCTTAAAGACCGTCACTATACTTTCACCAAAAACCCTCCAAAATTGCCATTTTTAGTACAAGTACCAAAATTTTGAAAAAAACTTTTTTTTGACATATCTAACCGTAGGATTTTGTATTATGTAGTATCAAAAACATGTGGTAAAAATTTCAGACATTTTCACCGGGGGGATTGCAAGATATAAGCATTCAAGTTAACTAAAATCATTTTTTTGACCCTGCGAAAAGCAGGGCAGCTGCACTTCACAAGCTCACATTTCTATGAAAAAATGACCTAAATGGTGGTGCTTCTTTGGATTTGTTTTCCTAGACAAGTTGGCCACATGCTTGAAATATTTCAGATCATTTGGAATAGCACAACATATAGGAAAAAAATAGTAAGTAGGTAGTAGTAGAGAATGATTAAAAATACTAAATTATTTACAATTAAAATATGGAATTGAAAATTTCCAATCCCAATGGTTGAAATGTTATAATAATGTATCTAGATCCTACAATTTTATTTTTGTCCAAAAATATTGAAAATTGGGTAAGATAAAGGATTTCAAAGTTTATTTTAGAGTAGGAAATCCAAAATTGCCCGCAAACAAAAAATCCTCATAACTTTTGACTCATTGATCAAAATGGAATGATTCAAAGATTTTTGTGTATATAAAACTCTAGAAAATCAATTCCAAATTTTTGTTTTTGAAAAAAGTGATTTTTCTAATCTGTCCTGTTAGTGAAAAAAGTAACATATTAGGCCATAACTTTTGACTCGTATATCCAAATGTCATGAAATTTGGTGCACATGAAAGATCTTCCTCGCCTCCACATTCTATTAAAATTTCAGCCCCAAATATGAAAGTCTCCACTTGTAGGTACCTGCCCAAAATTTTTATACAACCAAAAAACACAATCTGGTCCTTTAGGGGTTAACTCATATAGATTGCTTTTATTGATGTTGCTCTAATTAGGTGGTGGACTAAGGCAATTATCAAGCTTAATTTTCTTTTCTTGACTTTTAAATTTCACTTTTTATGGCACGTATAAGCTACAAATCATCACTACAATTGTAGAGTACAAGCACTTCGAAGTCCAAGATTTGTTTGGGTGGACAATTGTACAAGTTAGCTTGAAGCTTGTGTATTCTAATTTTGGAACTATAAAACCTACAAGGATCAAGATCAAGCTTTTGAACCCAAATCTCCTCAAAATTTGTAAAACCTACCGAGAACATACTAAAAATCGGACTCAAAATTAGACCCCTCTCTAAATGAAGTTGTCGCCACAATTGCTTTTGTAAGCAATAATCATTTGTGTACTATGGGAAGCTCTTGGCCTTTTCAACAACCATAAGATGGTTGCGTTACTCTCACCTAGTTGCTTGCCAATGGCCTTGGATTGCCCATTGACCTTCTTTTCCTTTTTAACTCTTGTTGCCCTTACCTCAGGGTACTCTATGTACCTCTTACTTGCCCTTCCAGAATTCAATATTGTTTGCTCTACTAGCCTTGCCCCATTATGTGTAAATTGTTCAAAGTGTGCAATAGCTTTTGAACCAAAAAAACAATTCACGAGAAGTTTTCCCCTACTTAGCCTTTACAAAAGTCTCTTTCCTAAAAAAAGTGCCAAAAATTGGGACAAAAATTCCCATGGTACAAACCTATCTAATTTGCATTTTGTCCCCCAAGGGGATTTTGGTCCTTCAGGGACCAAAATGGCGTAACCACCAAACAAACTCTTTGTTCCATGAAACATGTTTTAAAAGTTGGAATTCATAGAAAACAACAACATTGCAAGCGATCTTAATTCCCATGTGTGCAATTTGCATAACCACCAAGATAAACAAAAAGAAATGGTACACAACAAATATAGAAGCAACTCTTGAGCACCCAGTACTTTGTCAACAAGATGCCACAAACCCAACGGGATGACATACAAAAAAATGTAGTCTTGTGATTGCCATAAATTGCAACTAATCATAATTATTATTACATGATAAGATTTATTTTTATTAGGCCTTGTTGGGAAGTGAAAGGAATGATAAGGCAACTTATCATGCATTATTTGAACATTGCATGAATAAGTTATGAATTTTTAAAGTGCTAGTGCTAGGTGTACCATAAATCGACATTTGGTTCTAATGTTCAGATTTGTACATCCTAAAATTAATATCTTCATTCTAAACAAGAGTATAGATGTGACAAATGTTTATTAATGAAAATTTTGGATGTACTTCCAAAGGCAAGGTTCAATATAGTAAACATTGAATAGAGGGGAGACTTTGGCAAAACAAAATCACACAAACAAACTCAACTATTTGAACAAGCTAACGGGGATTATGAAGTCATTGTGGGCTTCATAACCTTAGTTAGGATTTAAGGGTAACTTAATCCTATAAGAACATCTCTAGTGGTATAGAGAAACAACATCTTGGCAAAATATAGGACATTGTTTCATTGTAACAATTTCTTATTGGTCCCATTGGTACAACTTGCTATTTTGTCTTTCAACCAACCACAAGGTCATTAGATGAATTTTATCTAGTGTACAAGGTTGCAAGTTTTGCTAAGTTTTCTAGAGTTTCCAAACTCCAGGAACTCCGCCACAATAGCCTACTGATGTGGCATGGCGACTGCTATATCAAATAATAATTAATTATTTTTTAATTATTTTTTAGCTATTATTTTTTTCACACAATAGTGGTTGGTTTACAACAATGGAAAGAAGCCTGAAACGGCCCTCTAAGCAAGCCAAAATACATCTAATGTCTTAGTAGCCTAAAACAAAAATAATTTCTATCATTGCTAATCTAATGAGCTATTCATGGAATAAAGTAGTTTTGGTTGAGTTGTTGTCCCTGACAAATTTGCAATTTTTTCATGCCAAAGAGAATATTTTGGCAGGATCAAGCATTTCATGAGCAATTTTCATCTTCATAACACCAAAGTGCACTTGTTTAGTGTACTACTAGAGCTACTCTAAGTTACAAGAACTATAAAGTGTATTCCAAATGAACATTAGAGGATCAAGAATTGCAATTATTCATCTAATTAAAAACCTTCCTTCACTGCATTTGAAGTGAATAGTGGTAGAGATTCCATGACTGTGGTAATTAATACAAAGTATTTTATAGAAGATGTTTAATTCACTAATAACTAAAGATGCTTTCTTTATTTCAACCTCCTATATTTAAATATGAATTTCACCCATCAAAATGATATTTTTTGGCTCCAACTAATGAAATAAAGTGATTAAGTTTAATTTTGACTCCAATTTCAAAATTCTGGAAATTTTGTTTATGGTCTATTTATAGTCTAATTATATAATGACACCAAAAATTTGCTTGAATTATAATACTTTTCATATATATATATATATATATAGTATAACTTTTAGATTTTTAGAGCATATTTTGTATTTGACACGATTGTTTTTACTTCATCTTCAAAAATATATGATAAATTCAAATGCATTCTATGTAGATGGAGTTATTAGTTAACAGGTCTGTGTTAGTTAATTTTGTTTAATCCCTATAGGCCAATTTTTCATCAAACAAACAATTAAAAACACCCAAAACATGTAGGTTCCTATGAAGTCAATTTTGGTTGGGTGTTCATGAAAGTTTGATAGAAGGTGTAAACATGTACCCCTTTAGTAGGAATATATTTTTTCTTCCGATGGGGTGCCCATATCTAAAGTTATGTACTCTAGGGGGGTAAACCCAACTCCATTTACCCCGCCCTGAACCTTATTTTTGGATTAGGCAGCATGTACAAAACTTTTCCATTCTTTCTGAAATTTGGTAGGTGTGTAATTTACATAATACATGATGCTACAATCAGAAAAATAACCTTGTGTAATGTAAAAATTTCATTCTAAGAGGAGTCAAAATTTGTTGACCTTGTTAGACAAGGTAAAAACAATTTTTTCTTCCAACTTCAAACATTATAATCTTTCAATCCGTGGGGTCAAAGGTTTTGGAATTTTTTCCACACATTCCCATAGTTGTCTAGTACAAGTTTGTACAATTAAATTTTGAAAAAAAACACAATCCATTTTTTTCTCACTACCCTAAACAATGGCACTTTTTCATAATTTCTACCCAAAATATGCCTTGGACTTTAGTGGTTAAACTATAGGGGGTCATTGGCATGGGTGTTGAAAAATTAGGTGAGTCTACTATCAGTAGAAGAAAAACACGTCCGGCACAACCAACTACTATGCAACTAGTGCCCTATGCAACTGTCATGCAACTAGTTTCCTCTCTATTTGCACCAAATCTAATGTAGTTGTTTTGTGTCATTATTTTACAACATTCATTCATTGTTTTAGTTGCAAAGTAGTCATTCTGTAGTTGCAAAAAAAGACTAGGAAACAACTAGTGTCCTATACAACTATTATGCAACTGTAAAATGACCATAGTTGTTTCCTAGTTGTACGCTAGTTGTTTCTTAGTTGCACTCTAGTTGTTTCCTAGTTGCTTTCAAAGTTCATTCCCATTCGTGTTATATCAATTGACCCATATCAATTGTAAAGAGTACCATTAGATTGAACATATAAGACTTCTAAGTTGTTATAGTCTTATGTAATGAATTCTTTTGATAGAATTCTAAGATTTCTATAATTTGTGGGTTTCTACAATTTGTAGATTTTGTATATAAGAATTTAAAAAATAATTAAAATTCAAGAAATTTTATAATCTAGGAAATTGAATTTTGAAATCTAGGAAGAAGGTGGATCTGAAATTTTGAAATCTAGAAAAAGGTAGATTTGAAATTCAAAAATCTAAGAAAAAGGTAGTTCTAAAATTCAAAAATCTAGAAAGGAGGTAGATCTGAAAATTTGAAATCTACAAATCATTGAGATTTATATTTTAAAATTTACAAATTTACAAGTTGCAAACAAGTTGTACACAAGGATGAAGTTCTTTGTATGGTGTCGGATGACAAAAACCTTGCAACTAGACTGCAACTAATGCAACTTGTCCACTGCAACTACGGACTCTACATTGAACTATGTAAACGTTGCAAACGTCCTATGCAACTACAAAATGAGTTGCATACTGTAGTTGCAAAACCCCTCATTTTCTTCTAGTGTATAGAATGCCTTTTATGTTGGCAACTAAAATCAAAAGGCATTTTAAGTAAAATAAGAATTTCATGCTCTAATTATATTCCATAATATTTCAATTTCAATCATGTTATCTAAAAAGACCCTTAAACTATCTCTAAGATGCATATGTTTATTTCTTCCTTCTTATAAGTTTGATTTTTTATTATAAAATTCCACTTAGTGAATCAACTTTTTATATGATTTATGACTTTTAAACCAAACATTAATAATATTTTTAAGCAAAAGGAAAGGGGACCACTTCAAAGGACCTACTTCATGATAAAAAATTAAAAAAAGTCATTGAAGAAGTAGACAAAACTTATCTACCTCAAAAGTAGTAGTTGCCTTTGAAAATATTACATAATGTGAATCTATCATGATTTAATGCTTGTTTATATATATATGTTTAAACTTATTCAAGGGTCTAGAAAATACAAATATATTCAAAGATGTGCTCAAATCTTTTTCAATTGCTACTAAGATTATACACATATACACTTTGTTTCTTGAGGTGTTTGAATGTGAATATCCCAAATAATATGTAGAATTTTTTAGACTATTTTTTTATTTTTTATTTTGGTACTGATTGTGTAGAGATACATAGTCTTCAATGGAAGTAATGTGTATTTAGTACAATTGATCTTTTGAAGTTTAACCCATAAATGCCCAAGGCCTTTTTGAGCTTCGTGGAATTTGCTCTAAATTGAACAACATTTTGATAAGTTTTATCAATTTTTTTTGAATTGCAACTATATAAATTCAATCTAGATATGATAGAGATCACATGGAAAAAGAAAACACAACAATATAATTTATGGATTGAAAGATTGTAATGTTTGATTATGAGGTTGTAGAAAATGTGTAAGTGATTTGGAGTATTTCAATCCTCTTTTCATATGTCAAATCTAAAATTGAGGTCATCCAAAACATACAAGGTTAACATACATAACTCCAATCAATTTATGTCTTCTTAAAATCTAATATACAATTAAAAAAAATGAATTTCTAATGTGATTTTTTCTCCAAGATCTAATGTATTTGAGGCTCATTTCCAAGAGTCCTCAACATTGAAAAATCAAGATTTGCAATGGATAGCCTAGTACAAAATCTTAAATAAAAAAAGTCATAATCATTCACTTTCAAAAACGAATTTTTGATGCTAAAACCTGACTTCAAAAAGAAAATTTCAAAAATATATAAACTACTAAAAATAGTAATTTGATAAGATTTTATTTAACTTCAAAGTTTTGGTGACACCAAAATTTGGTGCCTCAAACATTTAGGGGTTAATTACTAATAAATTTGATGTTTTGTTTTTTATTCTCTATGATACTTTACTTTGAATTTCATGATAATATATTATGGACCTATCTAGGACTTTGAAAAGCATTTTTGTATATACCATTACACTATATGTATGTTACTATAGGGAGAGTATCATATGAATGATAAGAATGTGATGCATGCAATTTCAAACTTCAAACGATACTATGAAGTTTACAAAGCAAATGAAGTCACTGAGGTCAAGTTAAATCTTCTTAACTCCTTTAGGATGTTAGCAAGTGTACGCTTTTGTATACTATGTCGTAAAATATATCTGACTCACATTAAAGTCTGAAATCTGAAAATGTAATAGGGCACAAGTTTCCATCAGTAGATTAATAATTTTATCCAAAATTTTGCACTTTTGTCTCACATCCCAAGAATTGAATTGAATTTCAGCAATTAATGAGAAGAATCACATGTTGAAAAAAAGGAGAGAAGCCATGAGCCATCCACTTACATTTGCCCACCTCAAACCATACAACAAAACACATTAAAGCTCACTACACATTTAATGGAAAGCGAAAATATTGGAAAGAGGACCCAATTAAGGCAAGGCATATTGTATTGTATAAAAATTCGTAGGCCAGTTTGGGTTGCTAACATCCTAAAGGGGTTATTAAGGGCAATAAGGTAACAACATCTAAAACCAATTGAATAATCAATTCTATATGGAGACCATTATTATTATATATATATTTGTTTTGTTTGTGAAATCTTTCTAGTAGTCAAAAGGGAATCTTAGATTCTTTGATAATGTATTTTTTGGACACCACATGAATAAATTTTGAATTTTCAAAGTGCTAAAAATAGGTGTTTCTAAAATCAACCTTAAACTCTCATGAATAGTAGGTGTACATTACAAGTAAGAATTTGTAGTGGTCAATTTTAGAAAGGGGTCAATTATAGGTGTAATTACCTTACTACTTTCATTATCATTAATCTGAACTCAAGGTTAGGATGAGATACATTAGAAAAAACGTGCATAAAAACATATTAGTATATTGGCCCTCCAAATGTATTTCTAACTTCTACCTTGTTTTTGGAGTGGTTGTCCACCATCTAAATTTGAATTTTCTTGTACCTACTTGAAGATCCACTTCCACTGATACAAATTTCAAGTTCTAATTATATACCATTCAAAAGTTAGAAATACATTTGGAGGGCCAATATAGCGATTGGACTGAGGATGCTCAGAGAACATAAAATATAAAATAACACGAAGTTCATGAAGCTCTGCTGACCTTCAATCGTCTTGCAAAGGTTGCATTGTCACGTAACAATCACCAGTTTAGTTTACGTGTCAAAAAAATCTTTCAATTGCACATGAATATTGAATGCAGATGTGAGTAGCTTCAAATGTTGCTTCCTTGCGTATACATCAAATAGTGTCGGAACATATGCACTATAATAAGGTAAGTTCAATTTTATTGCACAAATATTATTTCTAAAACTTCAAAGGTGAGAAAGTTCTTTGACCCTCAACTCATTTCAACATAGGCACGGATTCAATCTAAGTAAGCTCCATGTACTTGAATCAGAGGTCACAAAGATGGGAAGAGTTGACCTTGGTCCTTTACAAATGGTTGATCAAATTGATATTGAGTATCAAATGGTAAACAAGCTGCGCTTACATTGGCCTTCATGTGATCTTGAACAAAGGACTTTAATTGTTCAGTGTGACAACATTCAACAGCTCCTTGACGGTGAAAGGATTTGAACCTGCTGCGTCACCAACGTCGCCGTCCTCCCAGAGAACCCATTGTATGTTATGTCTCCGCTATCCGGAATTGCAACTGCGAATTGCCCCTAAAAGCAACACCCTAATATCTTGCACAAAGAGCATATCTTTGATTTTGAGAATGTACCTTGACATTAGACCATGTGTCAGTTTTAGGTCATCTACCAATAAATTTTGTAGCACTTATAATTTTGCATACAATATCTATATAACGTAGGAAAGCATTGGGATCCCCTTGCAAATTGCTAACGATAAAAATAAATAAATAAGGTAGACTCCAAATAGGACCAATACTCGGCGCTTATAGGTGTGGTAACATCATGACACATCATGACACGTGCAATGCAGATATGCTATGTTTCATACTAAGATCAAGGAGCGAGTCGTGCAAGCACCAGGAAGGGCAAGGGTGTAAGAAGTTTAGATTAATCATTTCAACCCCGTTGCAGAGTCACCAGCACCTGTGACTACTATGTCAGTCACTGTCCAGCCAGTTGAGAGAAATATACATACTTTATATGATGTTGATTCAGCAAAATGCTAAGCCCAAACAACTATGGAGTGCGCTAACTTAACGTAGTGCATACGGAACGTATCTGAACAGCTAATTGGCAGTGTAAATCTAAACGACGCGATAGCCTGTTGAGGTCCTCCACAACATAAAACTTGCAAAGACCATAAATTGAAAGTAAGGTCAGGTACCTTGCCAATGTACTCGGGCAACTCATTGTTTGCTTCACCACGTGCTGCTGGTGCACCCACGGTTACACGAAAACCATCCGCATTCACACTTGGGTCGACACTCGTTGTAGTGTATTCCTAAATCATAGACTCTTCATTCTAGGATTCAATGCATCCAAGGGACCATTGAGCTGAGATGATTCAGGCTCCTCACAACACGATTGGAATAACATACTCGAAAGGAGCAGCAGACACCTGGCCAGATTTCGAAGACAAGGAGCAATCAGGGTATCCAAGATGATCCGATTCTGTGACATCTTTCTTTTGGCACAAATCCTCACACCTCGAGTATGAGCATGGAAGCGTTGGTACCCAGACATTTGTTACAGAGAAGTGTAATTACCGACCCCGTCTAATTGTGATATGCAGAGTGGTACTGGTCCCTCCTGCAGCATTTCCATAATCACGTCAACAAGACACGAGCACAAGAATGTCAAACCCTAATTTTGCTATTTGAAATGACGCACAAATGACCCCCACGTGAAAACAATCATCGACCACCCTTGGAACACAGGTCACCTGAGGATAGGCTTCTGCAGCAACAGAACTGAGCACCATTTGCCACGTACAGGAAAGAGTCGCATCCAAATCTTCACACGAAACATTCTAAAGAACCCTTGTGGAGCACCCTCTGAATTGGTATGAAAAAGGAATCCCTGATAACATGTTTGCAAAATTGAGCTCCATTTGAACAAGGAAGAGCCCCTCAAGCCAAGGGACCACGGTCTTCACATGTAAGTATGTTACAGCCTTAGTTACGCTTGATTTGCTCTGACTTGGCATGGCTGTGCTCTACATAACACTTAGCTCGCACTCTCAAAAGGTGCCACACCACTACTACTCAAGCATGTATGAGAGGATGGCCCACAATGCACGCTTAGCATCAGCAAAAGGCAACGGCAATGACCCAGGTGGAATCTAAAGTCTAACACTCAAGGAGCAAAAGAGTACTCAATGGACAGAGAGCAAGCTTGAGTACCGCTTGCGCAGATGTTCGCCAGCTTCAAATCGCATTCAGGCGAGTCAGGTGCTTGTTTTGATCTGGTACATGTGATATATCAGTTTCCCTTTTCGACATTTCCTGCAACTGCGTATCTGCAAAACGAAAGTTACTCACGCATCATCTCATCATATTGAAGAAATCCAACCCTAAAACGAGGAACCCACACAAGCACACAAGCAAAACTCAACGATCAGACATCCGAAAACCTGCTTAAATCTTTAATAGAACGACCGCGTCACTTCCGGCAACGAGATGTCCACTGCAAAGCCACTGTCAAAAGCAATGTGACCAAAAAATCGAAGAAAACGAACGAGGAGTAAACACGTGAGCTAGGCTCTGAACCATGAGCTGGGCTTCAGTCGCGACCTGTGATCAAGTCATGCGCACCAGAATGTTTGCAGTAGTAAAGCAAAAGCTCAGACTCTAGCGTATCCGGTGCCGCATCCTCACTGGAGTACGTGTGAGTAGTAAGCTTCGGCATTTCCTCCCTTCCGTTGTCTCACCTCCCAAAAATATTCGTGTCTTGCGTCTTCCACAGTCGGGACACATGTACCAACGGAGACATCCACAATCCACAATCAGAAGGAAAGACCCTCTTCACGCAGTCCATGTGATGTCGGCAACAGCTTCTTGCAGCTCCTTTGCAAGTACATGTAAGGAACAGATGCTTTCTTCAGAGCGCGAGCAGCTCTCCTGGAATTTGCATCGTTCTATAGGGGCAGGCTCTGTTTGGCCTTGTTGTCGGCCCAGCGGAGTGGAGTGGGGGTATTTTTGGGAACACTCACGGTTGGGAACGACAGTGGTATTTTAGTCAGGTTAGGGTTTGCGCTGGCGTCACTCACTGCGGTGGGGGCCTCCGTTGGTGATGTGCCGGAGACTCTAGTTGCCGACTTCGGTACTGGGGATTCGTAGAAATCAAGTGTTGCAAATGCATTCGTGGAGAGAGCGTGGCTGCTGATCCGATGTTCCTGATTGCGTGGAAGCCAAGATTTAGGGTATCATTTCCTAGCCACCATTTCCGGGCTCCTTCCGAGGTCTCTCATCAGCCTTTGCGTATCGGTAGCCGGATGTCGCGTCTGATGTTGCGTTGTGACCTTCTGTGGAGACTTCAATTTGTGTGAAATTGCCTCCGCAAATGAATTGGAAGAGCGGAGGATACAGCGTATGCTAGATTGACCAATTGAGCATCATCCGCTTCTTGTCTGCAGATGATCTTACGGGAAAGTCGGTCGCAAGTGCGCTAGAGCGTAGGAGAGTTGCTCGGAGTTGCTGGCGTTGCGATGGGTGGGCACTTCGCAGCCACCGCTCCTCACTAAGAACGGACACTCTCATCTTTCATCTCGCCGAGATTGGCACCCAGCTTTAGGGTATGGTTTTGTTGCCCCAAACTTTAGGGTATGATTTTTGCTGCCCCAAGCTTTAGGGTATGATTTTTGTTGCCCCAAGCTTTAGGGTATGTCTCTGTTGCCCCTAGCCAATTAATATTTGCTTGTTTCTATGTTCTATTTGAGGTTTCGAAGGTTACATCGAACCTTACGTTGCCATAGTAGCACTCCAGTGGAGGTTTGGGTGCGTATTGTCTTAAAGCTACTCTTCACCAATTGCTGCGCCTTTGTGATCTGCGGTCTAAATCTGTTTTACTCCAGATTCCATTTTCCTGCGGCAGAGACGGGGGATTTTCCTATCAGCGAAGCCTTTCATTTTGTTTGATTGGGTTTCAATTTGATGTGACCTCTTGAAGTGGTTGGTGATTTTTTATTGCGGTTTGCAGGGAAGGGTCATGGGAGAGAAGCAGAGGAAGAAGCAGAGGAAGAAGCAGAAGAAGAAGCAGAGATACATTAGGAATATTCGCGCATCCAAGCCAAGTCCGACTGCTTCGCCAGGGACCATGACTCCGGTGCCGATTTCATTTCCCGGTGATGACACTATTCTTTCGCCGAAAATGGACGGAACCACGGGCTGCCCACATGTTGAGCGAGGAGTAAAATTAGAGAAGGTGCGCACTCGGTTTCTGACAAAGCCTCAGCCGCAATGCCAATCCTGCACACGTAGCCGCCCGTCCAAAGCCAAAGCGGGAGCGAAAAAAGATTTGTGGATTTGTCTTGCTTGTGCGCACGTAGGATGCGGTTGGCACTCACCTAATGTTCACGATGCCATGCCCTTGAGTCCGAGATTTGGGCATGCAAAGATTCATCGGCATCAGTCGCCGCATCCCATAGTCATGCAATGGGGCGATTCCTTAGACTGCTGGTGCCTCGACTGCGACATCCAGCTAATGTATCCCGCGGACGAGGCAACCTCAACGCGATGGACTTCGCTGCGGAAAGCAGCAACTCTATTGCAGGAGAGCATATCCGCACATTCAAGCAGTATTTTGAAGGCTGAATCAGAACAAGCCGACTCACGTCAGGCCGAAGCAGGTCAGCCCGAAGCAGGTGAGGCTGAAATAGGTCCGGCTGATTCAGGCCAGCTTGACTCTGGGCTCGTCGCAGAGCAGCCATCCAAGGCTGCAGTCAGACCATTTGTGGGTAGGCGGGTGATCAAGGGTCTGATGAATTTGGGCAACACGTGCTTCTTCAACTCGGTGATGCAGAACCTGGTTGGGGTGAGTATGCTTCGTGAGCATTTCAGCCAAGAGTCTTCCGTGCAGGAAGGTATTTTGAAGAAAGCTCTGAGGAACTTCTTTCAGGACATGGATCCCACAGCAGACGGAGCTGATGGTGGGTCAGGCAGGACAATCCACACTCGATCCTTTGGAGGCAGTGTGGGGAATGCCGTGTCTCCTCGAGTTCTTTTTTCTGCTATTTGCACTAAAGCACCGAGGTTCAAGGGGTTTCAGCAACAAGACAGTCACGAGCTCTTACGCTGTTTACTGGATGGATTGCACATGGAGGAAGAAAGCATGCGGAAGTCTGTTGAATCAAATGGCCCGGAGGATGGCCCTGCAGAAGTTCCGGATACGTTTGTAGAGCGCATGTTTGGTATGCAGCTTTCCAGCACCGTGTCTTGCTGTGAATGTGGGCACTCGTCAGTTGTTTACGAGCCTTATCTGGATTTGTCTTTGCCCATCCCGTCGAAACAGGAGCGGTCGAAGGTTGAATCGATTCGCGTGCAGTTGCCGAAGTTGATTGCACCGCGAAGTCAAGGAGGGAATGCATCCGGCAATGGAGTTTTAAGCGTCCAGGCAGCTCCATTCGATTCCGGACTCTTCGACAGTATCAAACCTAGTGCGGTGGAGGATCCCAAGCAAGCGAGGAAAGCCCCCGTCCAAGGGTGTAGCTTGGGGCCATTGAGTGTTTTGGATGGTGGCGCTGTGAAGTCGGAAGCCCTCCATGATTCGGAGGAAAAACAAATGGCGTCTACGACTGGTGATGGGAAGGGCTTCATGGGCCAGGGATCTGCTGATTCGCCCTCTACCACTTCCCCCTGTGAAATTATATCAGAAGCTGCTGCTGCATGTTCCAGCGGAAGTGGAAAAAGCGAGGGATGGCTAGAATTTGTGGGCGACACTTCGCAAGGGATGTCTGGAGAGAGCGCTGCAATGAGCTTTCTGGACCAACGTATCGATTCTACTGCGAGCGTTGCACCGGATTCTAACCAATCTCAAGACGTCGAGATTGGCGTTTTTTCAACTACCCGTGGAGAGGAAATTGTGGACCATTCCCCTGGGGATATGTTTTCCATGCAGGGAGGTGGTCGTGAGCCACTGGATGACGGGAATCAGATGGAAGAGGAGACAATTGAGTACGGTCCCCAGTTGCCGGGAGCCGAGTACCATGTTGAGAACAAACCGGAGTGTCTTGAATTAGTTCTTTTCGGGCCAGATGTTAGCAGTCTGCCTTCAGAGGTGAAAGATCAGGCTACCCCAAGCTGCCTTGATGAAAACTCGGCTGGGGATCGCGAAATTACGTCGACAAGCGAGGAAGCCATTGTTCCTGCAGAGGACGATGGTGACTGTAGTGGAGTTGCCAGTCTTTTTGATGATGAGCATTCGTTTTCTAGGGACGATACAGCATCTCAATACAAATCTGGGACTGATGCCAACAGCTTTAGTACTTTTGACTCGATTGTGACCATACCGTCTTTCCCTTCCGACTTGGGTCAGATTTTTGGTGGCAGGGCAGTATCTGTTGGGGGTGTCCGTGAAGTCGAAACTTATCCCATTATGTCTCTCGAAGGCTGTTTGCAGGCCTTCACAAAGACTGAAGTTTTGTCCGGAGAGAATGCTTGGGGTTGTGAAAATTGCACTCGGCTTGCGCATGGTCTACGGGATTTTGATCAATCCGAGGAGACAATGAACGCGAATGGCTCGAGGCATTTGCCCGAAACGGATGGCGAAATTGACCCCCCTTCGGTTGGTAACGGTGCTCTTGATGCAACCCATGATGCACTGGATGCTGAGGGAGATGGCATGCAAGGAGAGTGGGAGTCTCTCGTTTTGAAAGATCGCGTGATGGAGGATTTGAGCACATCAACGAATTCCTTGAGCATTGTAAATGTTCCACAAGCCAGGGATGTGTCTGCAGAAACCTCGAACAACGGGTATAGCATGCTTGAATCCTCTACGAACGAGATGGCGGATGACGAGCAGAATGCTGTGGAAGGGTCAGATGGTAGAGCTGGGTCAAGTTCAGCGGAGCTCGGTCCTGTTGAAGGCCCTTCGTTAAGCAAGTCGCACAACACGCTGAAACGGTCCCAAAGCCTAGACTGTTTTGCTGATTCCGCGTCTGTGAAAGCCGCAGAATTTCAACCATCTAGTTCTTCGAAAGAGAAAGAGGACGCAGAGGAGCCGTATGTTATGGTGGAAGCGTCATCTGTGAGTGCAGATGCAGTCGAGGACGATACCGCATCACGTAACGGTAGGAGGCGCCGGAATAATGTTGGCGGTTCAACTAAAGAAGCCAAAGGCCGGACTGGGAAAGTCTCTGGTCGAGGTCTTCAAGACGGTGCGAAGAAGCCTGAACCAGCGGCTCCGAAGATGGTCACGGTGAAGCGAGATGCAACTAAAAGATTTCTCATTAGTAAAGCCCCGCTCGTTCTCACTGTGCACTTGAAGAGGTTCGCTCAAGATCTGCATGGGCGATTGAGTAAACTAAGCGGCCATATCACCTTTCACGAGCAGCTTGATTTGGGCCCGTTCATAGACCAAAGGTGGGTCTTCTATTTCCTTCCCTTGTTTGTGTGCTACATGGTGGTAGTTCGCATCCTTCTCTTCGTTTTGGTGAACATTGCAGGCGAGAATGAACTGCCTGGTCCCTGGTGTGTGTATGTTAGAGGATACTATTTGCGTCACTTTTAAGCATTCGAATACATGTAGGAGTGTGAGTTGGGGAGATGTATAGAGCTGGGGAGAGATTTTTGGGTACAAAGGCCAAATTTTGTGGAGATCCACCATTTTGTCAGTTTTTATGAGTTTCTTGCTCCATTTCAAAGTGGGAGTTTGTAGTCCGCTATTTGTGACAGTAGAAAACTTCCTTTCCGTTCACAGATCAGTGGCCATGGACATGCAGCCAAGTCATGCTTACACCACTTGCTATTAAGTCGTACCAAGTGCATGAATAGATGAGTTGCTGTTTGTAGCTTGGGTCAGTGTAGGAGACGGGATCAGGTTCGTCACGGTTTAGTATCCCGTACTCCTGATGCTTCACCACCCGTAATAGCTACTGAGCATAGTTCTGTTATTACACATAAATGATTGTTTTTGGGTCTTGTTGGCCAGCGAAAGAGGATTTCAAGGCACTTATTGTTCTGACCTGCAATGTGATGCCTATGAGTACCATTTCTGTTTTGTGGGCGAGTTCTCCAATTGGTCGGAAGGTATCTGAATTTCTGAATAGTACATTGATGTTCTTGTTTCCAATGGTTGCAGGGACGGTGTCAAACGAGACGGTGTTTACCAATTAATTGGTACCGTGGAGCACTCGGGGACGATGCGAGGAGGTCACTACGTCGCTTATGTGAAGGGTCTTGACAGTAATGTAGAAAATGATGCTGAAAATTCGAACGACGGGGGATCGACATGGTATTATATCAGTGATTCACATGTTCGGAAGACCAGTTTGGAGTCTGTGTTGCAGAGTGAAGCCTATTTGCTGTTTTATGAGAGGCAAACTTTTGAATAGAGAGTTTTTTATTGCCCATGCCGTCATGCACTGCAGAAGAGGAGCATCTTCACCTTTTCTTGAGGTCGTTCTGATGTTTCTGCTTCTCCATCTCAGTTCTCTTGTCTAGGAAGGGTTTCTTAGTGCGAATGGCAGGTGGAAGGTTTCTTTCTAAATTTTTTTCTAGTTTCATTGGAAGGATAGTGTTATTCTATTCGCCGTGTTCTATACCACAGAGTGTAGCTCTGTCATTTTTTCCCTTACTCCTTCGATTCTTGGCATTCGCAATCCCTGTCAAGGTAGGAAGTCCAAGGGTGTGTTCAATATCCCTTCTACTGTGAGGTCTGATCTTGTAGTACTGGTGGGTTGCCAGTGAAAACAGCAAGTCACTCCTCAATAGAATATGGCCAGTTTCAAAACAGCTAAGAAATTTAGTAGGCAGCAATGTTCACCCATGAGAGGTTAGGAAACCGCAAACTGTCTTTTGCTCTAATTTCTACACAGCACTCTTATCTTGGCTGATCATCTGCTTGTATGGTGTATTGTGTGACTCTGGAAATGTTGAAGGGATCCAGAACCGTTTCTGGTTCTTGCTTGAAAATTATTTATTACCATTCGTTGGTTCCCATTGGTCATCCTACAATTTCTGCACGTTTATAAGAAATTCTGCTTGAGCAGGTTTTTGGCTGCTCGTTGCATGTTTCCAGCCTGCGCATCAAAACTTGCATGTTTTGTATCCTTGAAGGACGAAGAAGCCCATATTTTGCTCTTCATGTATTTTGAGCAGTTTTGAAGAGTTTTGATGGGGATTTTAGTTTCTTCTAATAGTGATGATTTTAACCCCTAAACATGATTTTAACTCCTAAAGTCCCATTCCTCTTGCATTGGGGCCAGAGAAAAGAAAAATGAGAATTTTGGGTATTGGACCTTAGGATCTTACAGTAAGTGTGTACAAGAACATGTGGTAAAACATGTCATGAAGTTTGGCCACATAGATTGAGTGATATTAGCATTTGAAGTGAACAAAATCCTTTTGGAAGGGGGGGATTGTTACATTGGATTGTAAGACTTTTTTCTTTTTTTTTGAACTTGGAGTTTATTCCAAGAAAATGAACATAGAACAAATGGCAAAAGCTGAGGGCAGAGCCCTGGAGAGCAATAAATCAAGAGCCACACAACCAAAAGGCAAACTAATCACTAACTAAAGGTCCCGCACCTAGGTTTTTTAAGGTGCCAAATGATGTCAAATCCCTGTCGTGTGCCAAAGAATGGGGTTTGCAACCATGTGTTTTCAAATTTGTGGAGGAATTTGGGTGCCTTGGCCAGGAATCTTGTACAAAGGCGAGAGGTTTTGAACCAAGCCATCCAGGCATGGTCCAATGTCGCTTTTCAAACAAAGCATTCCAGTTTGGCTTGCGGCCAGGTGTCCTACTTGAACACCCAAGCATTCCGTCCTAGCCAGCAAAGCCACACGATTGAGCCTTGCATTAGTGACCAAATAGAGGTCCCTATTCAAAGTTTGTGGGAGAGGGTAGATCCTAGCAAGCATTGCCACCAAGTCAAGTTGGATCAGTGCCCTCCTTCCATTGGAACTACCTGGGAGTGATAGGGAATCGACAATGCAAATTTCCACACATGTTGGCTTGGAGGGCATTCAATGAATCGGTAAAGGATGGTCTCCTCCAGACCTCGATCGCAGCAGATACAAGCCACGTTGATTCTAGAGAACAATTGGGCCTGCCAACTATTCACAACAACCGCCTTATGTATGACGGACCACAAATAGCCCACTTTCTTTTGTGGATTATAAGACTTTGAATCCTCTTAACCTTGGAAGGATGCTAAAGACAATAAGTGTCTAATGGATGACTTCTTTGTTGATGTAGAAACAAAAAATGCACCTATTGGTTCAAAAATTGAATCATTTTTTATTGAGTACCTATCACCAAGGTGGTGTCCTTCCACGGATAACATCAATTTTAAAACGGTGAAGTTCAAGCTCTTTTCTATGAAATTATTTTTGTGAGCTTGAACTTCATTGTTTTGAAATTTGTTAATTAGATGTTAGTTACAAATGGAAAAAAACACCTATCTAGGGCTTTGATGTTCTCTATGCTACTAGTGACAACCAATTGAAGGTTTCAAGGCTCCATGTTTGGATTTGGAGACTTTGGCAATGAAGTCAAATGGAGAATTATGCACTAAAAGAAAATTGCGTTGAATTCAACAAAACCAATTTGATATTTTTTTGCAATTTTTGTTTTCTAGCGCAAAATTCCGCATTGAAAAACATAGAATTTTGCGCAGGAAAACAAAAATTGCAGAAAAATGTCAAATTGGTTTTGTTGAGTTCAACGCAATTTTCTTCTAGTGATGGTTGCTAAAGTTGATGAGGTGTAACCAAATTTGCATATTTTTTTTGTCTTGTCAAAGAATTTTAAATATCTACCTAAGCAAAATGAGAGTTTCATTGATCATTCAATTTTGGAGCTTGGTGAAGGAGTAGTGAAACTGTTTTTGTAGTGTGAAAATTCTTTTGTGTTGATCTAAAACTGAATTTTGGTGTGAAATTTGTAAGTCTAATTGATGAGAATGGAAAGGGTGTGAGAAGTAAGTAGCAAAAGTCAAGTAGACTTGGAAATGGATCCAGAAAAGCATGACCGTTGTTGAGTTAGGGAATAAATGGAAGAAGGAAGAGCAAATTCTTACTGCACTATTAGGAGTGCTAGTCTAGTGTTTTTGTTGTATATTACATTTGGAAATACAAATCTTTGATATGCTTCAATTTGTTTGGTTGTTTCTTGTGTGTTCATTGATATTTTTGTATGTTTTTAGGAAACTATGGTGGTGGCAATTTGCAACATGGAGTTGATCGGGATTTATAGCCGATTTGATGTCTTGCAAGGGCCCGGTTATTTCTTTACGGTCAGTCGCCGGGAGTTTACTTTTTGTGTTGGGCATGCTGCGAGTAGGGCTTAATTTTGTGGGCCGTCGTTGAATCAATTGCAATTTGTTTTGCTTGAAGAGTACCGTACTTCTAATGTGTCTGTAAGCCATCTTGAGTGCGGCCAATGTGTTGCTCGGCCATGCTTGATGCTTTGAAGGGGCTTGTATGGGGAATGATTTTGCACAAAGAGGTATACATAATATTTAATCTTTTTCTCGGGGTTAAGACAATGGCGCCAAATTCACCTAGAGTTGCCATCCTAAGGGATTTTGGCAAGACAGCGTGTGGTGTTCCATGTCGACCTTGCTAGCGTGGACTTTGAACAATTATGAAGCTTAACCTGTAAGTTGGTCTCGTGAAATTGCAAAGCGACCTTCACTGTGCTTTAGCACGGCTTTGAGAGATGTAACAAATACGGTAGGGAGTTATACAATTGTAATTCATATGGACAAGAAGTATGCTCTTGTCATTCGGAAGGGGAAGATTCTTGAAGAACAAGACAATCGTTCAAGTTTTTCTGCACAAAGAGCAAAAGGCCAAACTCACATCGATCTATGGATTGATGGCAGCTTGTACCCAGTCGATCCTGCCACCAATTCGAAACCTCAATTCAAAACTACCAAGCAATATTTAGAGATTTTGTGCCACGGTGAGAACCGGATGTTGAGTTATACAAAGCACTTGAAGTGTACACCGGTTGACAACGGTTCTAGTATGCAGTGGAGGTCGATTGTTGAATCATTCTAAAGTAGTGTCCGGTCGTTAGAAGAAAGAGTGATAGCTTATGAGAATGAATATAGCAACTACAAAATCAATGTCATGAACTCCACGTAGAAGTTTGCACCATATCTACCGCTACAGCATGTCCCGTGGATGAACATCAGCAACTATAAAGTGATGTGAGAGGTCTAGAAAGCACATGCTCAGAGTTGAAGGTGTTGTTAACTTGTATATAAAGTACGTAGTATGGCGTCAAAAGACTTACAATATGAAGAAGAGGTACGGGTGCTAGAAGAAAAATTACAAAAGTGCCAAGCTGATCATTTTGAAATCTGGAAACGAAGTGTAGGTCAATGGTGAACACCCCTTTAGCCTTTCAGCAACAAATTCAAGGGACAAGGAAGAGTCTACATGAGCTTGCTAGTGGGTCAGGACATGCTCAAGGAGGTCACTTCCCTTTATGTTTTGTAACCACGTGCATTGACCGAGTATTTGGGGGGGATATTTACCTAGTAATTATGATTTTAAAGGACCTTTTTAGTAGAAAAAAGCTACTTAGTCTTAATTTTAAGCACCCTATAGGTAATTATAAATGAAAATCTAGCTTAATTCTTGACATACTATAGTATTTATAAATTTTAGGAATTTTGTTTTCTTTTATAATGAAGGATTTTAGGATGAATTTTTGGTGTGAAAACATGTAATGTACATAAAAAAATTAGGATCAAACTCAAAAGCAACATGAAACAAAAAATAATTGATTAATCATTTAACTCTTAACTTCCTAAACAACCAGAATGTTGTCACTTTAGTTTTTGAAGTGTTTTTTCTATTATTAAAAATATTTAGAGGAATATACACTTGAAGTAATCCTTTGAAGAATCAAGTTGGCCATCTTTGTTTGTGGTTAGATTTACATAACAAGCTATTGTGTTTTTAAAAAAAATCTCAAAGTATAGGTGGTTGGATGCTTCGACAAAAAAGTAAATAGGTTGGGAGGATTTGGCCAATGAAAGCATAGCACACGAAAGGATAAGCCTAGCTTGTAAATAGTGTTTTGACCCTTGAAATGCACATCTTTGATACAATTTTCACTCTTTTAATAAATTTCTTTTTTTCACATTATAGACTTTTTCTTTTATTAATTGTTCCTATTGTTGGAATTCTCATCACATTATTATCTGATTGACATTTCATATCACACTCACTAAAATATTTAATATGAAGATGTTGGTGTATCAAGGTTATTATTTTATGTTTTGTAGGCCCCAAAATTATGAAATTTGTTACTATGAACTCTGAACTTGTAAACACTCCAATTTATAACAAGTTGCCAACTTTCTACAACATTTTCACATTATTTGAAGGCAATTAGAGTAGAAACTTTTAATAATAACTATGTCAACAATCAAATCTTTTTTACATATCATCATATATATTTCAATTGACAATTGGAATTGACATCAAATTAAGTACATGCAGCAATGAAAATGCATTATAACTAAGGGAAATTTTTGTCATAGGCATACATTATAAAGTAGAACATAACAATGTTAACCAAATTTCCGTGTGATTCTATAATTAGAAAATTAGTAAACTATGGTTATATTCATGAACTTCACATTGCAATACCACAATCAATTTTAGGAGTTTTTCAAAATTTCAAATTAGAGTAGAAACTAGACCTAGTAATCTTCATTTCATTAGTTGGATTCAAATTTTAAAAAGATCATTTTTATGGCTAAATTTGAGATTCCAAATAAGGAGTTGGAAGGTAACAAATACACTAAGAAAGCATCTTTGATGATTCATTTTTAACACATCTTATTGTATAAAAAGATTAATATCACTTCAATTAGAAAATTTCCACCACCATCTATTGTACACATACTTGAGGAAGCCTTAAAAAAAACTTGAATGAAAACCATCCAGTTGCTAAGAAGTGCATAGATTGTTGAATTGTCTATTGAGTATTTTTTGGCTTTGGTGGCATCGAGGGGTTACTCTCATCCATATATTGTATTAACCCTTTAGTGATCAAGCAACCACATTGTGATCACTCTAGTGTCCAAAATAAAAATAACCTAAAATGTGTGAAGAATTAGAACTCATGTTCTTAAATTTAGAATATGCCATTCATAATATACAACTATTGGGAAATAAAATAAAATTAGGGTTCTCTAATCATCAAAATACTTGTGAAGAAAACACAAAAACATTGCACATATTTGAAAACACAATAAATACTTACAAATACAACTAACTTACTATACTCTATTTTTTTTAATTTGAAAGTTTGTTATCTTGATTCGATTCTTTGAATTGTGTTTTGATGTTCATGTTCTAGTAGTGTATGTGTTCTAATCTTGATCTATGTACCAACTCTTTTCAATTTTCAACATATAAAATTTTGTCCTAAATTGTATGTGGCTAAATCACTTTCACTCATAAACTTCACAACAATTATGTGTAAGAGTGTATTCTTGATATTAAAGGTTGCAATAGAGAGGTGATACATTGACATTGCTAAATTTTTTACTTTTATTTTTAAAATTTGACCAAATTTCTATTTAACTTAGAAGTCACTCTCATTCATAAACTTCACAATAATGATTTGTGAATTTGTTCTTGATTTGAAAGGTGGTAAGAAAGAGGTGATGATATTAGACATTGCTAAATCACTTTACTTTTATTTTTGAAAGTTTAACTACAATTCTATTTAACTCAAACATCACTCTCACTCATACACTTCACAATAATTATGTGTGAGTCTATTATTCTTGATATAAATGGTTGCAATGGAAAGGGGATGATATCAAAAACTGATAAATTTCTTTACTTCTATTTTTGAATTTTAACCAGAATTCTATTTAACCCTAAAGGCACACATTTTCAAAAATCTCATTTTTGAATGTGTATAATCCAATTCAAATTCACTATGATCTTCCAATTCTACCATTGAATGATTCTCTAATTTTGACAAAATACCCCCACTCCAATTGAGAATAAAATTGTATAGTTAATTTCTACTTTAATCCATTTTATTTTGTTGGTGTTAATCTTGGTAGAGAAGTGCCTAAAATCCAATGCATTTGGCTACAATATCCAAAGCGTTAAATGGTTAAAATTTTATTCTTTTTCATTCTTCTATTAGAAAGACCAGGGAGTATATTCATCCTAAAATTAATTTTTTCTCTTCTTTGATTTTATTCACACTAATTTATATCTACTTTTTTTTTAAATCAAGAGATTTTACAATATCCTATTTTACATATAATGATGTATCAGGAATTAAATCCACACTAAAGTAGATCCAAATAATTTATAAATTTTTCCTCCAATGAATTAAATGCACCCTATGGTTTAACTCACGTGATTTTCTACTTTTGTAGAGTGACCTCCCCAAGGTTTTCTTAAGAAAAGATCAAGTTGTTTAACGTTAAGTAGCTAGGGTCACTTTGTAAAGGTAAAGGTATTTTTTATTCAATATCTTAAGGTTGATGTGCTCTCAAGGTCGTTATAGTTTTAAAACAATTCTAGTCCCCAACCCATGTATGCAGCATGCCTGATTGTTGTCTTAGTCTTATCCCACGTCAAATAGATGATAAGGGACACCTCCTTATTGTTGTATCTATGCATCTATGAGTGAAATAGATATGTGTATGGGTGGTTTGATGCTTTTGTGGATAGATGTTACCTTATCGGAACCCTTGCTTAAATCATTAATGTCTTGCCATCACTCCTTTTGTATTCTCTAATCTAGAGTATGCACAAAATTTCATAACTCCCAATAAGTTTTCTCTCCTTTAATTATTTATAGACTTATAAAAGAAAAGCTATAAAATACTACTACAACGACTATGTACTTTCACCTAGGCTAGGTAGGATTAAAATGGTCGAATTCACCATGCAAAATATAATGTAAAGTGACCATTCTTTACATCTATTTGCACAATTGTAACTTAAACATCCTATATTCTACCAAACTTGTAGCTTTCCTTCATAATCCCAATTCTCAAATTCCTTTAATTCTTGAAGACAAGTACCACAATTTATCACCATCAATAAACTTGCAATTGGAGTAACACTCTTTACCCTCCCGTGGCTAAGTCAAATAATTGAGACCATGTTTTATTACTATATATGTAATCAAACACTTTTTGGCTTACATTTCATGAATTGAGTAATACTACAACTTAGCGATATTCATTTTTACTAGTTTCTATCAAACTTAGACAATATTCACTTGCTTAGTAATACTTTACACAATTCCATGCACCCACTTTCTATCATGCATCTAGAATTTATTTATGTCATCTCCTTGACAATATTTATATGTCTATGATCTTGCAATACTATTCTATCAAACTATTGCTTATGTGCACTAGTGTTATGGTTTATGCCAAGTCAATCAACGACGCTAGCATGTGAGCATGCGAGCATGAGCCTAAGAGCGGTGAGCAAGGATTGTGTGAGCCTAGAGCCTAGAAATGTAAAATATGATGTAATTTGTAAATATTTTTGGTTAAAAAGTTAAAAGATTGATTTTTTTTCACCAAAATTGCTATGTCTAGAAAAAAAATGATCTATTACCATGGGACCTATGCCCGTAGATTTTATATCTAAAAGCTTGGGAAGTTGGTGCTATTGCATGTTTTGAAATTTATATTACATTCTAAGAGGTTGTTTGAAGGTGGATTGATCAAGTGAGAATACATATAATTTACAGTGAATTCTAAAGATAAGAGGAAAACAAATGCAGTGAAAATATCGTAGGATGTAGAGCATTGTGTACATAATAAAATATTCTTTCATTGCAACAAAGAATATATATTGGAATATGAAAATAATACTTTCTTACTCGAATTTAGAGATTTTGGAGATAATATATTGATATTATGTATCTACTTCATATCATGCTATCATCTACCAACTAACTTGAATACTCACACGTCTTGATGATTTTGGGAACAACAATTACTTGCTTAACTTCATCCAAGCTGAAGGTAGGAACGTAGATGAATGTGTCTATCTTATAATCAAATTTACACAAATAATGAAAGATATAGTAAACATATTTGTAGTTTATGTATATGTCACGTTTTCCAATAGAGGCCTCATTTATATTTCCATAATGAGGACAAGTACAAGTACAAGTTCATGGAAAATTGCAAAGTGTAATATTATAAACCTTCTAGTTAGGGTTTGTACCAAACAAAAATATAATAATAGCACCTACATGCTAGAAGTTCAAACAAGATAGTAAGGAAATAATTACCCCAATTGATATTAACTTTGAATGTATGTGTAATTTTTTGTTAAAGAATTTATTTGAAACTTATATCATTTTGTGCACTTTGGAAGCACGATTCCAACGATATATAGCTTATAAAAAATGAATGCATATTGAGTCATTTATGACCTCAAAACTACAATAGCATCTTGAAATTTAGCTTGAAATGTTTAGATTTCAAAGATTTTAAGGTGCCTTGCTACCCCCAACTGTTGACGGGTGCAATTTTCATGGTTGCAATTTAGGGCAACAAATGTTAGGATTTAGTCAAACATTGTAGTTTATGTATTCTTTGCTACCCTCCGTCGTTAACGGCTGCGCTTTTAGAGGATCCAACTTCACTTCTTTGATGAACCTTGCTACCCCTCGTCGTTAACGGTTGCACTTTTAGAGGATCAAACTTTGCTTCTTCGATGAACCTTGCTACCCCCTGCCGTTAACGGCTGTGCTTTTAGAGGATTCAACTTTGTTTTTTTATGGACCTTGCTACCCCTCGCCATTAACAGTGGGGATTTTAGAGATGCAACTTTGTTTTTTTTATGGACCTTGTTACCCCCCGCCGTTAACGGTGAGGGGTTTGGAGATGCAACTTTGTTTTTTTTATGGACCTTGCTACCCCCGCCGTTAACGGCGGTGTGTGTGGAGATGCAACTTTTTTTTTTATGGACCTTGCTACCCCCCGCCATTAACAGCTACGCTTTGAGAGGATGCAACTTAACTTCTTGTATGGACCTTGTTACCCCCGCCGTTAACGGTTGGGGTTTTAAAGACCACAATTTTTTTGCTACATACTACCATAAGTGAAGGACAAGGTTAGCACTTTCATGTTGAATATTTGGAAATTCAACATTATATTGAATAAAATCCAAAATGATCATCACATAACCTCAAGAGTCACTTATTTGGATGTTTGTAAAATTGAGGAAGATAAGATCTTTATACAAATTGGATGGTAGGAGGTGAAGCAACGCATGTGGGATATATTAATCTTTAAGATTAGTAGGAGTTCAATCTTCAAATTATCCCATATCCTTTGAAGGTTCATAAGGAACGATGGATTTCATTATAAAACCACCTCTTTACCCTCCACCCTCACAAAGTATCATTGTAAAATTTCCTTTAGATTTTCATCAAGAATTTATTTGATTGTACATGGTCTTTTGAACATTTTGACTTGTATTAAAAAAATTATTTTCTTACAACAATTTGCTCAATTAATTCTTGCTGAATTCGACAATTTATTTTTTTCATTTTTTTTCATTTTTTTCATACTTCAAAATAATTATTTTTCACTAATCTTATCTTTCACCTATAGTAAAATCCATATATTGCATGCTGAAATTTTTCACCTTACTACCTTCAGCCATTAATCGATTTATTTTCATGATTTGATATTTGATTTCTATTGTCTTGTTTTTCTAAAATTGAATTTACCTCTGTATGATTTGGCAACAATTTCATTCAATGCCTAAAACTTCATCATGTGCCCAAATTGAACAATAAAACATGAGTCTTAAATCACACTCCACCGTTGAACTTTACGAAATTCTAGAAAATGAAATTTAATTTAGAGCTCAATTAAACTACTACCATTGAATTAATCATATCTTCTATTTATTATAAATGTTTTTTATTTAATAAATAAATAAAATTTAAATAAAGATAGTTAAAAAAAAGGGGCATCAATTAGCAAAATGGTCATTTAGAATAATAAGGGTTAATACATTTATTTGGTGTATAATATATATCTACTATGTTCATTTTATATTTTTCATATTCAAGATATTTCTAAAAAATTTAAAGCACAATTAAGAATATAAAATAAAATAGGTGGACCAGTTTCATCCTTTAAATTTATATAAAGGCCTGTGGTTCAATGTTTTGGTACAAAATCATTAGTAGCAAATTCATTTGTTGTTTAGTTGGACTATAGATCTTTTCATCTAATTCTACGGTCATAGGTCCCCAATGGATTTATAATTTTTAAATAGAAGAAAAAAATTGGAGGCTCACATATTAGCATCCCTGCATGTCAATTAGACTATTTGTACCTCTTAGTTTCCCACATACTCTTTTGCAAATTGAGTTATTATAGTACCACTTTGTTGTGTTCTAATCTTAAGATGTTTAGTAGTGGATGCAAAAATTACTCACAAAAAAATCCCATATCTCACTTTCTAATCTCATATTGTGTTTGTCAAAATAGACTTCCTACTCCTTCACATGTAGTTCACTCATCCCACAAACACTTACACAATGTATGCATCTCGTATATTCACCACATGAGACTAAAAATAATCATCAATCACTTCTCTGCATTATCATTTCAATAATTCTACCCCAAGTCAAACTGGCATGTTTCTTCATTTCCTTGTTCTATCCATTGACAGATACAAATTGACATCAATTAAACTTATTTGAAATTCAAATGTTATTCAAACAAACCCAATAGGACAACAAATTACATAACTCAACAACAAATATAACAAATCAAATAGACTCGAATAATCTTCCATATAAATCCCGATCAACTCCATGTTGCAAATTGCCACCACCATAGTTTCCTAAAAACATACAAAAATATCAATGAACACACAAGAAACAACCAAACAAATTGAAGCATATCAAAGATTTGTATTTCCAAATGTAATATACAACAAAAACACTAGACTAGCACTCCTAATAGTGCAGTAAGAATTTGCTCTTCCTTCTTCCATTTATTCCCTAACTCAACAACGGTCATGCTTTTCTGGATCCATTTCCAAGTCTACTTGACTTTTGCTACTTACTTCTCACACCCTTTCCATTCTCATCAATTAGACTTACAAATTTCACACCAAAATTCAGTTTTAGATCAACACAAAAGAATTTTCACACTACAAAAACAGTTTCACTACTCCTTCACCAAGCTCCAAAATTGAATGATCAATGAAACTCTCATTTTGCTTAGGTAGATATTTAAAATTCTTTGACAAGACAAAAAAAATATGCAAATTTGGTTACACCTCATCAACTTTAGCAACCATCACTAGAAGAAAATTGCGTTGAACTCAACAAAACCAATTTGACATTTTTCTGCAATTTTTGTTTTCCTGCGCAAAATTCTATGTTTTTCAATGCGGAATTTTGCGCTAGAAAACAAAAATTGCAAAAAAATATCAAATTGGTTTTGTTGAATTCAACGCAATTTTCTTTTAGTGCATAATTCTCCATTTGACTTCATTGCCAAAGTCTCCAAATCCAAACATGGAGCCTTGAAACCTTCAATTGGTTGTCACTAGTAGCATAGAGAACATCAAAGCCCTAGATAGGTGTTTTTTTCCATTTGTAACTAACATCTAATTAACAAATTTCAAAACAATGAAGTTCAAGCTCACAAAAATAATTTCATAGAAAAGAGCTTGAACTTCACCGTTTTAAAATTGATGTTATCCGTGGAAGGACACCACCTTGGTGATAGGTACTCAATAAAAAATGATTCAATTTTTGAACCAATAGGTGCATTTTTTGTTTCTACATCAACAAAGAAGTCATCCATTAGACACTTATTGTCTTTAGCATCCTTCCAAGGTTAAGAGGATTCAAAGTCTTATAATCCACAAAAGAAAGTGGGCTATTTGTGGTCCGTCATACATAAGGCGGTTGTTGTGAATAGTTGGCAGGCCCAATTGTTCTCTAGAATCAACGTGGCTTGTATCTGCTGCGATCGAGGTCTGGAGGAGACCATCCTTTACCGATTCATTGAATGCCCTCCAAGCCAACATGTGTGGAAATTTGCATTGTCGATTCCCTATCACTCCCAGGTAGTTCCAATGGAAGGAGGGCACTGATCCAACTTGACTTGGTGGCAATGCTTGCTAGGATCTACCCTCTCCCACAAACTTTGAATAGGGACCTCTATTTGGTCACTAATGCAAGGCTCAATCGTGTGGCTTTGCTGGCTAGGACGGAATGCTTGGGTGTTCAAGTAGGACACCTGGCCGCAAGCCAAACTGGAATGCTTTGTTTGAAAAGCGACATTGGACCATGCCTGGATGGCTTGGTTCAAAACCTCTCGCCTTTGTACAAGATTCCTGGCCAAGGCACCCAAATTCCTCCACAAATTTGAAAACACATGGTTGCAAACCCCATTCTTTGGCACACGACAGGGATTTGACATCATTTGGCACCTTAAAAAACCTAGGTGCGGGACCTTTAGTTAGTGATTAGTTTGCCTTTTGGTTGTGTGGCTCTTGATTTATTGCTCTCCAGGGCTCTGCCCTCAGCTTTTGCCATTTGTTCTATGTTCATTTTCTTGGAATAAACTCCAAGTTCAAAAAAAAAGAAAAAAGTCTTACAATCCAATGTAACAATCCCCCCCTTCCAAAAGGATTTTGTTCACTTCAAATGCTAATATCACTCAATCTATGTGGCCAAACTTCATGACATGTTTTACCACATGTTCTTGTACACACTTACTGTAAGATCCTAAGGTCCAATACCCAAAATTCTCATTTTTCTTTTCTCTGGCCCCAATGCAAGAGGAATGGGACTTTAGGAGTTAAAATCATGTTTAGGGGTTAAAATCATCACTATTAGAAGAAACTAAAATCCCCATCAAAACTCTTCAAAACTGCTCAAAATACATGAAGAGCAAAATATGGGCTTCTTCGTCCTTCAAGGATACAAAACATGCAAGTTTTGATGCGCAGGCTGGAAACATGCAACGAGCAGCCAAAAACCTGCTCAAGCAGAATTTCTTATAAACGTGCAGAAATTGTAGGATGACCAATGGGAACCAACGAATGGTAATAAATAATTTTCAAGCAAGAACCAGAAACGGTTCTGGATCCCTTCAACATTTCCAGAGTCACACAATACACCATACAAGCAGATGATCAGCCAAGATAAGAGTGCTGTGTAGAAATTAGAGCAAAAGACAGTTTGCGGTTTCCTAACCTCTCATGGGTGAACATTGCTGCCTACTAAATTTCTTAGCTGTTTTGAAACTGGCCATATTCTATTGAGGAGTGACTTGCTGTTTTCACTGGCAACCCACCAGTACTACAAGATCAGACCTCACAGTAGAAGGGATATTGAACACACCCTTGGACTTCCTACCTTGACAGGGATTGCGAATGCCAAGAATCGAAGGAGTAAGGGAAAAAATGACAGAGCTACACTCTGTGGTATAGAACACGGCGAATAGAATAACACTATCCTTCCAATGAAACTAGAAAAAAATTTAGAAAGAAACCTTCCACCTGCCATTCGCACTAAGAAACCCTTCCTAGACAAGAGAACTGAGATGGAGAAGCAGAAACATCAGAACGACCTCAAGAAAAGGTGAAGATGCTCCTCTTCTGCAGTGCATGACGGCATGGGCAATAAAAAACTCTCTATTCAAAAGTTTGCCTCTCATAAAACAGCAAATAGGCTTCACTCTGCAACACAGACTCCAAACTGGTCTTCCGAACATGTGAATCACTGATATAATACCATGTCGATCCCCCGTCGTTCGAATTTTCAGCATCATTTTCTACATTACTGTCAAGACCCTTCACATAAGCGACGTAGTGACCTCCTCGCATCGTCCCCGAGTGCTCCACGGTACCAATTAATTGGTAAACACCGTCTCGTTTGACACCGTCCCTGCAACCATTGGAAACAAGAACATCAATGTACTATTCAGAAATTCAGATACCTTCCGACCAATTGGAGAACTCGCCCACAAAACAGAAATGGTACTCATAGGCATCACATTGCAGGTCAGAACAATAAGTGCCTTGAAATCCTCTTTCGCTGGCCAACAAGACCCAAAAACAATCATTTATGTGTAATAACAGAACTATGCTCAGTAGCTATTACGGGTGGTGAAGCATCAGGAGTACGGGATACTAAACCGTGACGAACCTGATCCCGTCTCCTACACTGACCCAAGCTACAAACAGCAACTCATCTATTCATGCACTTGGTACGACTTAATAGCAAGTGGTGTAAGCATGACTTGGCTGCATGTCCATGGCCACTGATCTGTGAACGGAAAGGAAGTTTTCTACTGTCACAAATAGCGGACTACAAACTCCCACTTTGAAATGGAGCAAGAAACTCATAAAAACTGACAAAATGGTGGATCTCCACAAAATTTGGCCTTTGTACCCAAAAATCTCTCCCCAGCTCTATACATCTCCCCAACTCACACTCCTACATGTATTCGAATGCTTAAAAGTGACGCAAATAGTATCCTCTAACATACACACACCAGGGACCAGGCAGTTCATTCTCGCCTGCAATGTTCACCAAAACGAAGAGAAGGATGCGAACTACCACCATGTAGCACACAAACAAGGGAAGGAAATAGAAGACCCACCTTTGGTCTATGAACGGGCCCAAATCAAGCTGCTCGTGAAAGGTGATATGGCCGCTTAGTTTACTCAATCGCCCATGCAGATCTTGAGCGAACCTCTTCAAGTGCACAGTGAGAACGAGCGGGGCTTTACTAATGAGAAATCTTTTAGTTGCATCTCGCTTCACCGTGACCATCTTCGGAGCCGCTGGTTCAGGCTTCTTCGCACCGTCTTGAAGACCTCGACCAGAGACTTTCCCAGTCCGGCCTTTGGCTTCTTTAGTTGAACCGCCAACATTATTCCGGCGCCTCCTACCGTTACGTGATGCGGTATCGTCCTCGACTGCATCTGCACTCACAGATGACGCTTCCACCATAACATACGGCTCCTCTGCGTCCTCTTTCTCTTTCGAAGAACTAGATGGTTGAAATTCTGCGGCTTTCACAGACGCGGAATCAGCAAAACAGTCTAGGCTTTGGGACCGTTTCAGCGTGTTGTGCGACTTGCTTAACGAAGGGCCTTCAACAGGACCGAGCTCCGCTGAACTTGACCCAGCTCTACCATCTGACCCTTCCACAGCATTCTGCTCGTCATCCGCCATCTCGTTCGTAGAGGATTCAAGCATGCTATACCCGTTGTTCGAGGTTTCTGCAGACACATCCCTGGCTTGTGGAACATTTACAATGCTCAAGGAATTCGTTGATGTGCTCAAATCCTCCATCACGCGATCTTTCAAAACGAGAGACTCCCACTCTCCTTGCATGCCATCTCCCTCAGCATCCAGTGCATCATGGGTTGCATCAAGAGCACCGTTACCAACCGAAGGGGGGTCAATTTCGCCATCCGTTTCGGGCAAATGCCTCGAGCCATTCGCGTTCATTGTCTCCTCGGATTGATCAAAATCCCGTAGACCATGCGCAAGCCGAGTGCAATTTTCACAACCCCAAGCATTCTCTCCGGACAAAACTTCAGTCTTTGTGAAGGCCTGCAAACAGCCTTCGAGAGACATAATGGGATAAGTTTCGACTTCACGGACACCCCCAACAGATACTGCCCTGCCACCAAAAATCTGACCCAAGTCGGAAGGGAAAGACGGTATGGTCACAATCGAGTCAAAAGTACTAAAGCTGTTGGCATCAGTCCCAGATTTGTATTGAGATGCTGTATCGTCCCTAGAAAACGAATGCTCATCATCAAAAAGACTGGCAACTCCACTACAGTCACCATCGTCCTCTGCAGGAACAATGGCTTCCTCGCTTGTCGACGTAATTTCGCGATCCCCAGCCGAGTTTTCATCAAGGCAGCTTGGGGTAGCCTGATCTTTCACCTCTGAAGGCAGACTGCTAACATCTGGCCCGAAAAGAACTAATTCAAGACACTCCGGTTTGTTCTCAACATGGTACTCGGCTCCCGGCAACTGGGGACCGTACTCAATTGTCTCCTCTTCCATCTGATTCCCGTCATCCAGTGGCTCACGACCACCTCCCTGCATGGAAAACATATCCCCAGGGGAATGGTCCACAATTTCCTCTCCACGGGTAGTTGAAAAAACGCCAATCTCGACGTCTTGAGATTGGTTAGAATCCGGTGCAACGCTCGCAGTAGAATCGATACGTTGGTCCAGAAAGCTCATTGCAGCGCTCTCTCCAGACATCCCTTGCGAAGTGTCGCCCACAAATTCTAGCCATCCCTCGCTTTTTCCACTTCCGCTGGAACATGCAGCAGCAGCTTCTGATATAATTTCACAGGGGGAAGTGGTAGAGGGCGAATCAGCAGATCCCTGGCCCATGAAGCCCTTCCCATCACCAGTCGTAGACGCCATTTGTTTTTCCTCCGAATCATGGAGGGCTTCCGACTTCACAGCGCCACCATCCAAAACACTCAATGGCCCCAAGCTACACCCTTGGACGGGGGCTTTCCTCGCTTGCTTGGGATCCTCCACCGCACTAGGTTTGATACTGTCGAAGAGTCCGGAATCGAATGGAGCTGCCTGGACGCTTAAAACTCCATTGCCGGATGCATTCCCTCCTTGACTTCGCGGTGCAATCAACTTCGGCAACTGCACGCGAATCGATTCAACCTTCGACCGCTCCTGTTTCGACGGGATGGGCAAAGACAAATCCAGATAAGGCTCGTAAACAACTGACGAGTGCCCACATTCACAGCAAGACACGGTGCTGGAAAGCTGCATACCAAACATGCGCTCTACAAACGTATCCGGAACTTCTGCAGGGCCATCCTCCGGGCCATTTGATTCAACAGACTTCCGCATGCTTTCTTCCTCCATGTGCAATCCATCCAGTAAACAGCGTAAGAGCTCGTGACTGTCTTGTTGCTGAAACCCCTTGAACCTCGGTGCTTTAGTGCAAATAGCAGAAAAAAGAACTCGAGGAGACACGGCATTCCCCACACTGCCTCCAAAGGATCGAGTGTGGATTGTCCTGCCTGACCCACCATCAGCTCCGTCTGCTGTGGGATCCATGTCCTGAAAGAAGTTCCTCAGAGCTTTCTTCAAAATACCTTCCTGCACGGAAGACTCTTGGCTGAAATGCTCACGAAGCATACTCACCCCAACCAGGTTCTGCATCACCGAGTTGAAGAAGCACGTGTTGCCCAAATTCATCAGACCCTTGATCACCCGCCTACCCACAAATGGTCTGACTGCAGCCTTGGATGGCTGCTCTGCGACGAGCCCAGAGTCAAGCTGGCCTGAATCAGCCGGACCTATTTCAGCCTCATCTGATTCAGCATTCAAAATACTACTCGAGTTTCCAGATATGCTCTCCTGCAAGAGAACTGCTGCTTTCCGCAGCAAATGATGTCTCGTTGAGGTCGTCTCGTCGGCGGGATACATTAGCTGGACGTCGCAGTCGAGGCACCAGCAGTCGAAGGAATCGCCCCATTGCATGACAATGGGATGCGGCGATTGTTTCCGGTGAGGCCTGGTATGCCCAAATTTCAGATTCAAAGGTGTGCCATCCTTGGCGTCAGGTGAGTGCCAACCGCATCCTACGTACCCACAAGCAAGACAAATCCACAAATCTTTTTTCGCTCCCGCTTTGGCTTTGGACGGGCGGCTACGTGTGCAGGATTGGCATTGCGGCTGAGGCTTTGTCAGAAACCGAGTGCGCACCTTCTCTAATTTCACTCCTCGCTCAACATGTGAGCAGCCCGTGGTTCCGTCCATTTTCGGCGAAAGAATAGTGTCATCCTCGGGAAATGAAAGCGGTACCGGAGTCATGGTCCGTGGCGAGGCAATCGGATTGGATTTTAATGCGCCTCCTTGTTGAGTATTCCTAATGTTTCTCTGCTTCTTCTTCTGCTTCTTCCTTTGCTTCTCTCCCATGACCCTTCTCTGTTCCTTGCTCTGCAAATCGCAATAGAGCATCACCAACCAGTTCAAGAGCTCACGTTTATGTGAAACCCCCAATCAACCAAAAAGAAAGGCTTTGCTGATAGGAAACTGCCCAATCTCTGCCCCAGGAAGATGGAACAAAGGTGAAAAGAGGAGTGAAATAGATTTAGAACGCAGATCAGGAAGGCGCAGCAATCGGTGAAACAGTAGCTCCAAGGCAATACCCACGCAAACCTCCACCGGAATGCTATTCTGGCAACGTAAGGTTCGTTGTCACCTTCGACACCTAAAACAGAACATGAGAACAAGCAAAAATTAATTGGCTCGGGGCAACAAAACCATACCCTAAAGCTTGGGGCCAATCTCGGCGAGGTGAAAGATGAGCGGGTCTGTTCTTACTGAGGAGCGGCGGCTCCGAAGTAATCGCGCATCGCAACGCCAGCAACTCCGAGCAACTCTCTTACGCTCTAGCGCACTTAAGACCGACCTTCCCGTAAGATCATCTGCAGACAAGAAGGGAATGATGTTTAATTGGCTAATCTAGAATACGCTGCATGGCCTGCTCGCTGCATGGCCTGATTCATTCCCGGAGGCAATTTCACCAATGAAGGTCACAACGCAACATCCGACGCGACATCCGACTACGGGTACTAAATGGCTTTTCAGAGACCTCGGTACGTGCGCGAGGGTATGGTGGCGACTGTAACCTAAATCTTGGCTTCCAAGCAGTCAGGAACATCGAACCAGCAGCCGCGCTCTCTCCACGAATGCATTTGCAACACTTAATCTCTATGAATCACCAGCACCGTAGTAACCAATTTGACCCACCGGCACATCGGCTACAGAGGCCCCCACCGCAGTAAGTGACGCCAGCGGAAACCCTAACCTAAGTACAATACCACTGTCGTTCCCATGCGTGAGTGTTCCCCAAAATACCCCCTCTTCACTCCGTAGGGCCGACACACATGGCCAAACGGGGCCTTCCCCCTATAAAAGGATGCAAATTCCAGGAAAGCTGCCCGTGCTCTGAGACAACTGATGAAAGAAGGCATGTTTCCTGACGGGTACTTGCAACGGAGCTGTTACCGACATCACATGGACTGCGTTGAGAGGTGGATTGTGGATTGTGGAATGTGGATGTCCCCGTTGGTACATGTGTCCCGATTGTGGGCGCTGAAAGATACGAAAATCTTTGGGTGGTGAGAGCTTGGGAAGGGCGAAGTGCTAAGTTTACTACTCCCACGTATTCCAGTGAGGATATGGTACTGGATACGCTAGAGTCTGAGCTTTTGCTTTCTGCAAACATTCTGGTGCGCATAGCTTGATCACAAGTCGCGACAGAAGCCCAGCTCGTGGTTCGGAGCCTAGCCCACGTGTTTTACTCGTTCGTTTCCATCAACTTCTGCAATCATATTTTAGGCCACATCGCTCTTGACAGTGACTTTGCAGTGGACATCTCGTTGCCGGAAGTGACGCGGTCGTTCTATTAAAGGTTTAAGCAGGTTTTCGGATGTCTGATCATTGAGTTATGCTTGTGCGCTTGTGTGGGTTCCTCGTTTTAGGGTTGGATTTCTTCAATATGATGAGATGATGCGTGAGTAACTTTCGTTTTGCAGATACGCAGTTGCAGGAAATGTCGAAAAGGGAAACTGATATATCACATGTACCAGATCAAAACAAGCACCTGACTCGCCTGAATGCGATTTGAAGCTGGCGAACATCTGCGCAAGCGGTACTCAAGCTTGCTCTCTGTCCATTGAGTACTCTTTTGCTCCTTAAGTGTTAGACTTTAGATTCCACCTGGGTCATTGCCGTTGCCTTTTGCTGATGCTAAGCGTGCATTGTGGGCCATCCTCTCATACATGCTTGAGTAGTAGTGGCGTGGCACCTTTTGAGAGTGCGAGCTAAGTGTTATTTAGAGCACAGCCATGCCAAGTCGGAGCAAATCAAGCGTAACTAAGGCTGTAACATACTTACATGTGAAGACCGTGGTCCCTTGGCTTGAGGGGCTCTTCCTTGTTCAAATGGAGCTCAATTTTGCAAACATGTTATCAGGGATTCCTTTTTCATACCAATTCAGAGGGTGCTCCACAAGGGTTCTTTAGAATGTTTCGTGTGAAGATTTCCATGAAATTGCTGCAAGCATGTTGTTTTGCAAGTACCTTGTTCCATGATTCGAGCCTCCGTTGCGTGCCGAGAGGAAGGGAACATGGTGAAGCAGTATCGCATGAAGTGTGGTGACTGCGGTTAACTTGTTTGATATCGCTGCGAGAAAGATTTGGATGCGGCTCCATCCTGTACGTGGCAGATGGTGCTCTTAGCACTGTTACTGCAGAAACCAATCCTCAGGTGACCTGTGCGTGTTCCAAGAGTGGTTGATGATTGTTCCCATGTGGAGGTCATTTGTGCGCCATTTCAAAATAGCAAAATTACGGCTCGACATTCCTGTGCTCGTGTGTCTTGTTGATGTGATTACGGGAATGCTTGCAGGAGGGACCAGTACCACCCTGCATATCACAAGTAGACGGGGTCGGTAATTACACTTATCTGTAACAAATGGCTGAGTATCAACGCTTCCATGCTCATACTCGAGGTGTGAGGATTTGTGCCAAAAGAAAGATGTCACAGAATCGGATCATCTTGGATACCCTGATTGTCTGCTCCTTTCGAGTATGTTATTCCAATCGTGTTCTGCGGAGCCTGGATTATCTCAGCTCAATAGACCCTTGGATGCATTGAATCCTAGAATGAAGAGTCTATGATTTAGGAATACACCGTAACGAGTGTCAACCCCAAGTGTGAATGCGGATGATGTACGCGTAACCGTGGGTGCACCAGCAGCACGTGGTGGAGCAACAATGAGTTGCCCGAGTACATGGGGAATTTAGCTGACCTTACTTTCAACTAATGCTCTTTGCAAGTTTTATGTTATGAAGGACCTCATCAGGCTATCTCCATGTTTGGATACAAACTGCCATTAGCTGTTCAGATACGTTCCATATGCACTCTGGTAAGTTAGCGCACTCCATGTAAACTGAAACAAGGTCTAATGTCAAGGTACATTCTCAAAATCAATATATACTCTTTGTGCAAGATTTTAGGGTGTTACACTACGGTTTATGTTTGCATTTAGGGCATTTAGCAGTTGCAATTGTGAATAGAGGAGACATAATATACCATGGGTCCTCTGTGACTGCAAATGGGAAACCAGGTGAATGATCTTATTGTTCGAGAAGTCTATGAGAATCTTCTTGCAGCTGTGGAGTCCCGAGGTATGTTTATTGCCCAACTACAGTCGATTTTGAAACCAACTGGAAGTTGGAAAGAAGGTTTTGTGCATACACTTGGATCTGTTTCTCACTGTTTGGATTTCCATAAGGAATGAATTCATTGGCTCTGGACCGCAGGAGAGGAGGCTTTGCATCGACAGAGGCTACTGTGAGGCGGAGTAGCTACCTTACTTGAAAATTGAACCACTTCAAAGATTCAAAAAATGAAGAAAGAGACACTATTCCTTCATCACCGTTCCGGTTTCCTCGTTCCACGCTTTTGCTAACAGAGCCTCTTGTAGCATCATCATAGCTGCTTGTTACATGTGCGCCTGAGTAGAAAATACAAATTCTTCCAAACTCTTCCAAATTTGTTAATTTTATGTTTGTAATCACTAAAATTGCATTTTTATGTAAGTCCATGAAGATGACTTGACTTAATTTCGTTTAGAATTATCAAATTGGAGATTCTTTCAGAAGTATTCTGCACTACGACGTGTGGCTACATTGTGCTGTGGACTGGTTAGGTGGTATTGTACCAGGGAAGACAAGCATTAGGAGAAAGCTTTCAGATTTGGCTCCTGAGTTTCATGCAGTTCCGATGTGCTGAAGAGAGACGCTTAAAAGATGCGAAGTATTTTTTTGGAACATATGGACATCCTTGATTTCGCAAAACTGATGTTTTTTCAAGAATTGTGCTACAGTGGATACAAGGAACTGCTGGTCTCAAGGATCCAATGATTACATAATTTCTTTTAGTGATACACTTGCTTGTAACCTTTTAAAGTCTCAATGTCAATTTGAGCATAGGATCAATTTTGACTTTGCCTATAATTTGCAATTTGACAAATTTATTTTTTACATGTGACGTCCAAAAATTAAATTGCAAAGTGCGTGGAATTTTTTTTCCAATGACCAAATGGTTTAAACCAAGTTTAAGGTGTTCAATGATGGGAGACATGTTCAAATGCTTAGTTGAATGTTGATAAGTATGTGTGGTAAATATTGTTCCTAATTGTGGCATTGTTGCAAAAAAAATGTTTAGATTCTTGACAAATAATATACATCTTTTGATGAAAGGGCCATGGTATAATTACCAATTGAAAATTCATTGTTAATTGGAATAGTGTCCAAAAAATATTTTCTAAGACATTTGGAATTATTTTTTCAATTGTTGACAAGATTCAACAAATAATAAAATAGTTTAATCATAGAATCCAAGATGCTTATCTAAATACTTCCTATGGCCTATTTCTGGCAACTAGGTAATTTCTTGGGCTAGGTTCTAACTTGCAATGCTTCTCTAGAAGGCGGAAGACAAGGCTAAAGGATGCAATAACTCCCTTGTCAAGGTTGGGGCCTCACGATTTGTGGGGTCTACTTGGTTTGGTCCAAATCACCCAAAACCACCTTTTTCGACACTCACATCAGATCCCTCACACCTCCCTCTAGTTGCATGTGCGCAATCCTTATGATGCTCATCCACTCTAGATGCCACTAGTATACACAACAACAAGTATTAGAATAATAAGAAAATCTCAAAGGCCTTTTACATGATATATATACTGGAAGTGTAGGGCAGAGTTGGCACTTTTCTACCAAAAAATTGAGGGGGATAAGGTTTGCCAAATGCTTAAAATAGATTTTTTTGCCAATATTCTTTTTTACTAAACAATTTTTTTGTATTTTGAAAAAATAATTTCCCTAAAATTTAGGCATTTATTTTTAGAACTATTTTCCTCCAACTTTGTCCTACAACTAACGTAGTAGTAAGGTGTCCTATTGTTTTTGTATTTCACAATGCAACAAGGAGTTAAGATAACTACATCTAATTTTGACTACTTTCTAAAATCGATCACTCTAGATTCTTGCCTAAAATGAACTTCCCCTATTCATGAGAGTCTGTGGTCCGTTTTAGAAACCCCTATTTTCTACACTTTGAAAATTTGTAGTTTATTTATACGGTGTCCAAAAAATGCATTCTAAAAGGATCTAGAATCCCCTTTTGACTACCAATAAGACCCTACAAAAAAAATCTCAATATACTAATGGAACCATGCAAAATTGCTAATTTGTGCAATTTTAGGTGTAGTTACCTTATATCTATTTTCCATACCATCTAAGAGGAAATTCACCAATGAACTAAATGAATACTAAGTTAGGATGATCCAAAATTAATCCTAGTTCAATTGGGACCTATATAGTACACTTGGGTCAAATTCTACTTTGTTACACCCTAATATAGTGAAAATCATATTCAGGTGTACTCTAATCACATAGAGATGCATTGGATGTGGATTGCGGGCTGGAAGAATAAGGGTTGTCTTATCAAACATGTTTTGATCCATGTCTATCTCAAAGGAAATATTTCAAATGATGTTGTAGAGTTTCTAATTAGATTCATTTTGGCAAAAAATAATTATGTTTTTTGGTGTCTTCTTGTCCCAAATCGATAGTCGATTTATCAAATTGGTGTTTTAAAGGATAGATTAGCAAATCAGAGTGTTGGTTGATAGCTAATATTGGGTTTGAGTGGCATAGTTGTATGGAGAAGGTGGCAGAGCCAATTAGATTCTAACTGTAGTTCCAATTACAATAGGTAGTTATGCTTATGTTGTGCCAATCAGATTTTGTTGATTACGATGTTCGGATTCCTATTTGGTTTTGGGTTTCAATTCGGAGGTCAACTAGTGTGAATCCCAACCTGATTTGGTCATGTAGTTTTTTTTGTTTGATTGTGAGTGAAGATGAGTATGAGTTTTGGTGAAGTTTGGAAGTGTCAAAATGCTACTCAATAAAGAGAATGGTTGTGTTGGAAATTTGTGAGATGATGAACTCATTGATGATTAAATTGTAATAATTTGTAACCGTGATATGTTCACCACCAATTTGGTTTAATATGATATAATTTCATGCCAAGTTGTTTGTTAAGTTTGTGATTTAAATTGAAATTTGTGAAGCAAGAAGTAGCTTATGTTGTGAAATCTAGTTGACAGGTTTGCTATGATTGCTCAATGCATGTCCAAATTGGAGCAAAATACGGTCCTTTCAATTTGTGAGTATTTGGTTGAATATTATTTATGGTTTGAGTGAACTAGTGAAATAAAGAAATTGCTTTTGTTTGTGTTCTCTCAAGCTGGATGTGTGCTCTGTGGATGTTTGTTAAATCAAATAAGTTTAAGTCCTCGAGCCTCGATGAGGATTGAGGTGTAATTGAACATGTATTAACTTAATTGTCATGCATGGAGTAAGTTTAATTGAGTGGAGTATACTATGCTATCCAAAAGATTATGATTTAGTACTTCAAGTTGAGGGTTTAATGTGCTTAGGTCCACTTTACACTATAGTGGAGAAGTGCTCCGGTCGATCAATAGGTTTTGGCCAAGACATGGTTATTTTAGGCACTCGGTGGGATGTTAAAGAAGACGAAAAGAAAAGAAACTATTAAAAGAAGAAGTCTTGACCGGTTGTAGTCTAAACACCAAGCAGAGAAGTCCAATGGACAACTTCACCTAGAGGAAAATTTTGACACTACACAATAATAGAAATCATAATCCCTAATGGAATTTCCACATGTTTTTTTTAATGTTTTTTTTCTTTATTGTAGTGAGTTTTGAGAAGCCATAACTTTTGCATCCGGTGCCTAATAAATTCAATAAAACTTGTTCAAAAAAATGCATCTACTTATCTAATTTGTATGATAAAAAATTCAAATCAATCATATTAAATTGATTTTTGAAAATCAATACAATACATATTTCATTTCAATCCAAGTCATGTTCCGAGTATTTTTGGAAAAACTCCATACTCAAGTTAAGGTCTCAAAATAAATTTGAAACCCTAAAATAAAAAATTTACAAACATTAGATGGGATTCAGTCCTTTGGGAGGGCTGGTTTAGGTTGGTTTTCGTTGCTGGAAACCAGCCTGTGTTGTCTGAAAAAAATTAAATTAAAATTAATTAATTTTTATCAAATTATCAAATTAATTATTATTATTTAAAAAATAACTATTAAATGCATGATGACGTGGCCGTCTCTCAACCACGTCAATAGGCTGAGTGGTAGAGTTCCCAACGTAGGGGAACAGAAAGGAACTCGCATCCCTTAATTGCATCATAAACTCATCTAATGCAAGAAAACACCTTCAAAGTGAAAAATGAAAGTTATTGATGCATCCACTCAATGAAAAACAAAGAATTGAGGTGCTTGCTCTAGACAACACTTGAAAATGAAAGGAAACTATAGTTGGCACACCTGCACTATCAAAAGCACTACAAAGTGAAAGAGAAAGAGGCGAAGAAATAATGCTATTTGTGGTAAAAGAAGCCTTCAATCACACATGATGAAAAGACAATCAATGAAGTTAGAGTTCTCCAAAGGCCAAGTTTCTTGTCCAAGGGTGAGGCCACCCAAGAAACTTCACCTCCAAAAAACTCCCCTTTCAAAAAGTGCTACCACATAGATAGCCATGTCATTTTTTCATCCATGCTTGAAGTTCTCCACTGGACAAGTCTTAGCCATAGTGTAAACCCAATCTAATGAAGAACAAAATTTCCCTCAATCATATTACTCTATTTCCCTACAACTCTTGACCAATGCATTTCTCTACCATAGTGTGAAATGGCCCATAGTTATAAGAGTGTATGTGTGGGGCTTGTGAGTCATTATTAAATTGGAGTGGTTAACCCCTAAAGGACCAAGGCCATTCTTTTGTCAAAAACTACTCAAAATTGCCATTTTTGCTGCATTCATCCAAACAAACAAACAAAAATATTTTTTTTAGAATCTAATTATAGGATCTTGTACTTTACTAGTTTAGTATCACGTGGTAAAAATTTCATGGAGTTTGACCGTACAGATTGGAAGATATTATCATTCAAAGTTGAAAAAAGAAAGTTTTTTGGAACACTAACCTGCAATTTCAGATGACTTTGAATGCCATTTGTGGAAAAAATTTACACCATGAACCTTGAATTAAAAAAAATTTGTGTTGAAGAATTGAGTTTAAAGTCTGGAATTTTTTTATAAAAAAAAACACAATTGATTTTCATTCTTTAAAAAATTGTTCAGTAGAAGTAGGTCCAAGATTGAAAGAAAAACTAAATCGTTGATAGCTCTAAAATGGGATTGAAATACAATAATCTCAACAGTGAGATTGTTCTAAATAAAAAATTTAACCTTATCAAACAATTTTTGTTGAAAAATTGTGAAAATTGCATTCAAAATTGAATCCTATAAGTTATTTTTTCAAGAAGATGCTCAAATTGCCCAAAAAACAAGATTGTTCATAACTTTCACATTACTAATCCAAATGGAATGAGTCAAAGCTTCACATGTAAACAAAAATACAATCTTTAAGAGAGAAAAAATTAAAAAATTAATTTCAAATTTTTGTAGATTTATTTTTTTGCCCCGTAACGTGAAAATTATGTTTAAGTTGCCATAACTTTTTGCTCATGGGCACCAATTGAAATAAAATTTATATTCCCACAAAGCTCATAAGTTTTTCTATGTTATGAGAAAGTTTCAAAAAAATTCACTAAAAATTGAGATCATAGGAACTTGCCCGAAATCCATTTTGTCCCTCGAGGGGACAATGGTCTTTTAGGGGTTAATAGTTAAAGTTTAACATACTGTGTAAATGTATTACCAAGTTAGCATAAGAATTTAACAATGATAATGAAGTCAACCTTTGTCGGATCCCTTAAGCAAGTTAGCATATGGGTATAGTGAGGGGGAAAACTTTTCTATTTATAAAAATAGATTGAAGAGTTATTTCATATTTTTTTACATTTTTTTCCTAAAAAATAAAGTTATCGTGAATTTCTTTTGTGAAAATTTTGTTCAACATATTCTCGTTATGTAGGTCACCGTATTTCCAACCATAGGCTGATTACAAATGCAACCACTGCTTCAATGTAAGTGATAATTGTGGCTTCTAATGTATTGTATACATTACAAGAAATTTGACCCCTCCCAAAGGTTGCTAGTTTTGTAGCCTCCATTTGCAATTTTGGTTCAATTAGAATTTATTTATTTATTTTCGAAATCTGACGTGGCACTATTGGTGCCACGTCAATGCCACATCAAACTAACAATTTTTTAGATATTTTTAAATATTAAAACATTTTAATTTGATTTAAAATATATGTATTTAAAAAAATAATTATTTTTTCTGTACTTGCATTGCGTGGCTACCGAAAATCAAACATTCGCAGCCTTTTGGAGGGGCCAGATTTCTTGTAATGTCTTATGACCATTGTATGCTTTCAATGTACACCTCCCCAACATTTGTGCTACGTGAGTTGTCACCTACACCACAACTAATGGGAAACATGACAGTCTAACTAGCAATAATGAACAACTGATCGGAAAGAGGTTGGGCTACCTTAAGTGAAGCATGAAGACAAAATGAGAAAGTTGGTGTGTGTAATTTGATTATTGTGGCATGATACATGAGACATGGAAATTTTTGAGTGTGCCTAGGCGAGACGATAACAGATTGGAATGAAGAAGAATCATGTTCAAGTAATGAATAATGTGGAAATTAAGAAAACTATTTCCAAGTTGGCTTGTACAAGTTGCAAGTTCTATGGTGGAAGTTATGAGAAACTGAGTTGTGTTCCCAAAGATATAAAGATCAGCTCAGTCTATCAAAGTTCAAGTGTACTTCTGGGGGAAATTAAATCAAGTAAGTTTAGTTATACCGGTTCTGCAAGTCCAAGTTAGAAGGTCAAGAGCCACAGCAAGCTGCACCAGAAAGCAGTGCTCTAATTTGGAGAACGATAAAGTTCCAAATAGTTAAAGATTAAAGCAAAGGATTAATTGGGAGAATCTTAACCCTTGTGGCCTTTAAGAGGGGAGTGGCAAAATTTTGTAATTAGCTTACAAAACACATGATCCAAATCGAAGGGACATTTTCTTCCATGATCTTTTGATCACAATGATCAATTGGGATATTTTGAGAAGCATCCCTCTTTGATTACCTCCCTTGAATGAATTTAACAGTATAGCTTAGTTTTCCAAATTGGATCTCTAAAGCTGATCTACAAATGTCATGTTGGACATGTATATAATATATTAGATGTGTTTTTAGAATATACTCAAATATTATAGGTATATTTAAAAATCTACCTATTTGGTGGATGGGAGGGTCTATTAGACATCTTGGACTTCACATTAGATGCTGTTTTGGAGTGTTCTACAAGACAACCTTGGGAAGGATTGGAATTGGGCAACAAAATGATGGTTTTATGAATTTTAGATAAGGAGCCATGAGGTAAATACACATGGGAAAGGACTCACTTGTTTTCTAACAATCTTGAAAAGTGCTTTTGGATTATCATTGCAATGATATTGTGAATTTTAAGAGACAAAAGAACAAAAGGTGCATTGGCATCTCAAAAGGCAAAAATTGCCTTTTCTATGGTTTATAGTGGGAAACCTCATGTTTTTACTTTGACCACCTATAATGTATTTTCTTCTTCTTTTTTCAAAAATGACTTGATAAAATATCATGCAAAATATTTAGTGATTTATAGTTGTTTTGTAAACAAGAATGCAAATGCAATAAGTGTAAATATGGGTAATGACCAAAGGAACAATAATGGATAGTCATAATTTAAAACAACATGGGATCTTGAATGTCTTTCACATTGGGTCCAAAAAATGTATGCTATGAGAATTTGGAATCTTTTTTAATTTTCAACAAGACCTAATAAACTTAGACAACTAAAATCCTAAATACCCATGAACTTTTTTGAACTCTTTGAGTTTGCTCAAAACAAAACAAAAAGCAAATGTTTTGATGAATTTTATCAATTTTTAGTTGTCACCATGCAATCTTAAATTAGATGTGTTATGGATGACTAAGGAAAAGAAAACAGAACAATGTCACATCTTGATTGATAAGTTATACCACTTTAACCAATGGATTGGAATTAGGAAAGCACCAAATGAGCTCAAATTTCTCATGCAATATCTTCTTGCACTCAAAATACATTGATAGCAAATAGAATGCCATGCTATATTAGCTTAAGGTAACAACAACTAATTGTATCCCTTTTCTAAAACCAACCCCTACATATTCTTGTTTAAAATGTACAATTTCTATTTATGAGAGTCTAGAGTCACATTTAGGTACACCTATTTCAACACTTTGAAGATTCATAGTTTGTTCATATGGGGTCTAAAAAAATGTACTCAATGACAATCTAGAAGCTCCTTACACTAGTAGAAAATCTAACCCAATCTGTTGTTTTGGTCGCGTTGATCATTAACAAATTTCTGTTGATCAACAAAAATTTGTTGATGATCAACGCGACCAAAACAACAGATTGGGCTAGATTTTCTAGTAGTGTTAAGACTTCCAACAAGACCCTACAAAAATCTTTTCAATATATTAATGAGAACTATATTGGGTTGCTTATTTAAATGCATACAGGTATAGTTATCTTGTTTTATAATATAGTTATATCCAAAATACACTATATTTCTAATTAATTTTGGATTTCGTATTTGGTATTGCCCAAAACAAAAATTTGCATATAGAAAAAAATCATTGTTACTTCAATTATTTTGCTTCACAAAATTTTGTAGGTGTAAGGGTGAAAAAGGACCTCATATTATAGTCGCTCAAAATTAATTGACAAAGTGACCCCATATAGATAAATGTATTAGGGCAAATGAAAGGCAGGAACAACCAACTTTTATATCCTAGCACATCTAATGGACAACTTTCGAGATTTTCAAAAATCATGGATGAATATACAAAAATTATTTTTATTTTAAAATTGATTTTAGGTAGTCTTGAATGTCAACGTAGTAATATCATTGTGACCTAAAGTTTGATAAAATGGTGATTGTGCTCTTACAAATACATCAGATTCTTCAAAAAAAGTTACACTATCCCCTTGCAAATGTGCATCCATGAACAAAGGTTTGTTCATGGAATTTTGAGCTATAAAAACTTCATACTATTATTATTTTTTCATTCTATGAATTTTATTTTGATAGTTTTGTTATATATTTATAGTTTATAATTTATTTTAAAAAATTCTCTACTTAAAAAGAAAAAGTTGATGGAAATTTTTATTAGATGGTTATATTGAAATTTTTTACAATGAAATTTTGGACACAAATTAGTCAAATAATATTAAAATGGTAGTTTAAAAATTCAAAATCCTTAAGATTAATCAATTTTAAAAATCTGAAATTTGATTTTACAACCAATATGTAGTTGAAATTTAAACATGCTTTATTTCAATTTTATGGCCTTCATTTAAACATGTTATAGTTTGCAACTCCTAAGATTATAGAAGAACGATAGGATAAAATGACACTTCTAAGAAGCTTGAGTGTGGAAAGGGAGATTTAGCCATTTATGAGCCATTTTTGTCTATCCTTTCATTTGCATTTTGGCCTCAAGTAGTCACCTTCAACTATAAAACTCCACAAGTTTTCAAAAACAACTAGTGGGAGTTGTAGAGTTTTTTGAAGCACAAATTTATTAAAGATTATAAAAAATTGAAATGATTGAAATGACTAAAAATTAGAAGAAATTAAAATATTTTGTGAAGTTTTAAATTTATATATATATAATTAAGGTTCTACAAATTATTACAAATTAAAGAATTAAGACTTGAATTTTTATCAAAAAAATATATATAATGTATCATTTAAAATTTTGTACTAGAGCTCCACTATTCTTCGTGCTATCAATGACCCAGGCCTAAGTAAGTTTTTTTGGATGTAAAGACCTTGGTGATGGGAATTTTAAATCAATATTGTATAAAAATTCCCAAGGTTTTGAAAAAATAAAAATCTTATTAAAACACCAATATATTTGTATATTTTAGGATTTAAACATATACTGGAATTTTGGCTAAAGACTATCCTTCATTAAATGAATGGAAGACAAAGTAAAGTGCAACATGAGATTTGAAATGAGAAAAGAATTATCCAGCATAAGACAATACATACTAAGGATCCCTTAAAGATGAATTAAATACAAGTCATTGTCAAATACTAATCATATGCATCACTTAAGGCTCTTATATATTTTCCAAGTTTGTTTAGATGCAAATATGCAATAATGCCTATATAAAAAAATCAATTTATATTTAAAATTTGCTAATCTAATTATGAGTAGAAAACAAGTCAAAATATACGTTTTATTACTTCTTAGCAAAGGCGCAAATAAGAACGTATAACAAAATCAATATAAAAGTGTTGAAGAAAAGCGAGTATATACTTACTATATCCTTCCAATCATTTAAAATCACATGTACATACATAACCTCCAAAGTGGGCACATAAAGTCAACTAATAGGTAAATTTTACCTACACGTAGCCATAATGTTAGACATCTTACAATCTTGTCTATCAAGAATCATACAATTTTTATGATGTACTTTACAAATATCCAGATTTGGGAACTCCACTACTAGAAATGCTACTTTCATCTAAAATTTATCAAACCAAGTCATCAATCAAAACCTTGTCATTTGATAAGCATTAATATTTAGAGTGAATTGGGCATATGGTTTCAACTATTAGCTACTATATAATTGCTCTAACTCTCTAAACTTGAATGTTGCACCACAAAGTATACACTCCAAAGCAAAATTGGGATGAAGAAGGCTAGGAAGGCATCCCAAACAACATTAATAGGTGCCTAGCCTTAAATTGCCCCTAGTATATGTATGCATGCATAAGTAGTACAAGGGTTATATCCTTGATTGTGGCATCTTCAACTTCATCAATTGTAGCAACACAAATACAAAGACTTTCATAATCGACATCTTAAAAACATTTGTTGAACTACAAATAAATAATTTTTTACTAATTCAACAACATTTGATATAGGTGCAAAATAAAAATAAAAACTTTAGATGGATTTGTGGAGATGATAATGAATAATCCTAAGTACTGGCATCAATCAATCTAGATGACACAAGAAGTATATTATTCAATTGGATATATCTAAGGTAACTTTTTTACTTGCAAATAGTACTCAATAATTTTTGTCACTTGCATTGAAAAGAAACAATATAACAAGACAAATGAATAGAAGAAAATGATAGTCTATCCCCATATATAATAGAAAGAGGACTACAAATCTATCAAAAATCAAATTTAAACATGCCTAAGGATTAAAAACAATGTCTCTTCTTCCAATTAAAAAAACTAAGATTACTCTAAGAAATAAGCTTATATAAGTGAAAATTTGGAACTCCATAGATGTCCATTTCAAAGGGATTCATGCATGTGTGCATACAAACAAATTGCACATAGTCAATAATAGTTTGAGCAACTTTTATAGGAAACACTCTTGTAGAAAGAAGGTCAACATAGCTAACAATATTAGGAGATTTATGCAGAACAACATGTTGGCTTAAAAAGAATCAATTGTAACATTAAAAAGAAGAACCCATGATTTGTAGACTACACAAACAATAGTGATTAAAGAATCTGTTCTTGTCATGATCCTCATGCTTAGGCGCGCTTGTACCACTTTAGTGAGCAAAGGAAACATTGGAGGTGATTCTCCAAGCCTAAGGTGAGAGAAATGGGGAGTCTCTAGAGGACATAGATTTTGGTTGTTGAAGTGTTGCTACAAAGATTTTATATTAAATGTATGCAAGCTCTTGATAAAATAAGGTACATTGGGAATTGCATAGAGTCAAGGACTCAAGAATCGCACATAAACTTGCACATTCCACAAAAAACACTTTGATAATTCAATAAGTCCAAATATTATTGAAAATTGATCATGTACACAACTTTAGGGTGTTTAGTGCAACTTTATGAATTAACCCTTTAGGGCCTAGCATGCCAATTTTGGTTCTTTTAAATTGAATTTTGGGAATTGGGACACTCTCTTGGCCTTAATTGCTCTTGAGGTGTGAACAAGATGTGACGGCACGGGTATTCTGCTTCCAATGAGCCATTGGCCATCAAATTTGGAGCAATGATGATTTGTCTATGGAAATTTGAAGTTGGAAATTTTAGAGTTTCAAAATGCACTGTGGAACATGTTTTTCTATTGAATTTATTTGTGTATAACTAAAGAGAGCATGCCAAATTCACCATAATGTTTAATATACTGAACTCTATTTTCAATAAAAAATTCATGGTAAAGTGAGCTCTTCTGTAATTACTATGAATTTTCAAAGACATAAACTTTAAAAAATCATATAAATTTCATTTTTTTTCCCAAAAATAATTAAAAATCATATTAGATAGAAGATATGAATGCTTATTTGTGAAAAAATAATAATTTAAAATAAATCATAAAATTTTGATATGCAAATTTGATTCTAGAAGTATTCAAAAGGTTGCTTGGGGCTCTTTAGGCCCTAAAGGGTTAAAGGTCAAATCAACCAACCTATGATTACTTGATCAACTACAATATGTACACAATCATTTTAAGTGATATGACTCCAAATTACATTAATGCAAGATTGTCTTTGAGGGTAGCTCTAAGAAAGACCAAATGATTTTAGTAGCGTTCTGCCAAAACTACAATTTTTTGTGCTCAGTACTATGAGTACTACAATACTACAAAACGAAACAATCTCAGCCGTCGATTTGAAAATCAATGGCCAATAATACTTTTGACTACTTATAAGTACTAAAATAGTTCTATTTGAAAAAAATAACAATTTGTCACAGAAAGTAGATAAAATTAAGTATAAATTAATAATAAAAAAAAAATCATGAATAAAAAAACGAAAAATTGGACATTTGTAAAGACTTAATAGTGATTACATTTCATCCAAAACTAGAAGTTGAAACCATCATAAATGTTCAAAGTGCTATGCACAATGGACCCCTATTAGCACACATGTCGAGGACAAAGAATTGTGTTTTTTTGAATGCCCTTTGGTGGGCACATATTCATCTAGTCTAGGAATAGCTCACAAAAAATTCAAGTGAACATTATAATTTTTTAATACTCCACAGTATTAAAAATCCTTTAACCGCAAAGTATGACAAATTAGCTAAATTGACATCTAATTATAAAATTATTTTTCAAAATTTATAAAAAATAATGAATCTCATGATTTCTAAGTTAGCCATCTTCAATAAAAATTTAAAGTCTAGTGGCTTCATTTTTCTCAAAGTTATAACCGATGGCAACTCCGTTACTTCAATTGTGACGCAAAATAGAACCAGTCTTTCTTCCAATCACCCTTGAGTATGCAATTAATAGAGACCCTTAGCTTCTTTATATATTTGAACTCTAGGCAATGGACAACCTTCAATAATTACAATGTGAATGAACAACCACCCCATTTTCCTTCTTTCTTGTTGCAAAAAGACTGCAATCAAGTTATAGCGCAATAGAATTTAAAAGTGATATGCCCCAAACAAAAGTAGTTGATTAATAATCTAATTTGCATCACTACCAAATTGCAAGGTCGCCATGATGATGTTTATGAGGTTATTTATCCCAGTTCCATCAATGACTTGCTATAGTGAAATCAAATGTAATAATCTCACATATTTGTTTATGACATATGTATGTATGTATATCCATGCCCCATTGTCTATTATAGTTACTTCATTGCTATTGAGCACAATGAAAGTGGAGGCCTCCACTTTTGTCTTCATGGGGGTATTCACTTGCATATACATAAACTATGCCATGGCCCCCTGGATGTGTCTAACCAATACATTTTGGCATGTTTGGAACATTCAGAAATGTATAAAGTGCCTCCTGCTCTTCATATTTGCTCATCAAATAGAATCTACAAGATGGTTGCCAACTACATTGTCTTTTTTTATCTCTCTACCCGATTGTTGTTGTTCAATTGATCCAACATGGAGGTAGTTTGCCATACTACAAAATGCTCTAAGTTTATCTAGTGGTGTAAAGACTTTGAAATGTACCATTCACCTTTTTTGACACTCAGCTTTGGGTAGGTCAAAGATTGACCTTTATTGTCCCTTGTGCTCCATCAACATATCTCATTTGGGGCCCAAGATCTTCACATTTTTCTTAAACATAGTACACAATGCACTTTACAATTTGTAGAAGCCCATTAGTTTTTTTTATGGGCTCAACCCAAACCAGCTTCGTCGTACATTCATTTAGAACTTCCATGCTCACTCATAGCTTTGCCTAAACTTTTCGGTGGAAGAGGAATTTCAATAAAGTTGGAATTGGAGTCTAGATTGTCTTCTTCACCATCAAAATGTAGACAATGTCCTTTGCATTGCATACTTAGCATCCTTGCTTTGTAACTACTCTTTGTAGTTGTTATTGAATATTTTATTTGATCCACATCCCCTTGATAGATATGTGTGTAGGAAGATTCACATCATTCGTTGAGTCCTCAAATGTAGACTTTGGATTAAATAGAGTTAGCATTGAATTACACACAAGAAAAAGTAGTTGACCCATTAGATGTTTTTTTGGGCCTTTGCGAGATCGTGGTGTCGTGTTATACATACGTACATAGTATAAAAAATTATATTATATATTATACGAGTAGCTTTAAAGTGACGCCTTCTCGTGGAGGTGTAAGTCATTTGTATAAGAAGGAGGATCCACATGAGAGCTGCACCGATTTAAAATATTGTTGTTTGTTTTTCACTTTAGATTTAGAATGTTGAACTGGAAGGTTTTTTCTGAGTCTCAAGATGAGAAGCCTCAACTGGAGGCTGAATTTGAGCTTTCATTGTTGCAACTGCCAAATGAACTACTTTTGACACAAGATTTAGCATCGCCTTACATGCATCTACAAGATGAAACTGGGTCTTCTCAAATACCAAAGTAGCCTTGTATAGAGCAGCGGTGGCATGGGAACCTTCTACGGGATGCTCGTGAGTTAGTAATTTTGTTACAAGTCGGATGTGTTGAATCTGGTAGTTGTGAAATGACATTTGAAGGGAGTTATGAAGGTTTAAACGACGACCAATATTATTGTATTGTCAGGACAATCAAGGGGAGTCGTGACCATCAACAATGGTTAAAGGGTCCGGTCAATCCCTTAACGAAAGCGGATCGTGTTGAATACGTCGCTGCAACTATCAAACGCATTCTCAAGTTTTTGTAAATGGAGTGAAGGTTGTCTTGGAATTCTAGTTTTTTTACCTCTAATAAGCATTGGTTTGATGTTAGTACTTATATCCATGTTTGAAGTATTTTATAGAATTATTTTGTATGGTTATAATTGTAAAAGAAAAAGATGGAATTAGTTTGCCTTTTAGTTGGACATTGAAGTGATTTTCCTTCTAAGTTAAAGATAAAGAAATAGTTGTGGGGCCAAATATGAAGGTCAATAATTGTAGTTAGCCTTAGTGACAAGTTAAGGGTTGATGTCTACTTGCTTATTGTGAGTGTTTCTAACTCCACCCTTAAATAAAAAATTTGCACACAAATTCTAGCAGCATAAGTTAATGATTCCAATGGATGAATTATAAACTTAGTGTTCTTTGGCCTTTCAAACAATGGACACTTTGTTTGTTATGGTGATAATCTAATTTTAATTGCTTCAAAACAATCTAAATGTTAAAAGGTTCAAGATTTTGATGAGTAAGTAAAATCTAATCTAATATAAAAATCTATCTAGGTTAAAGTGTAGAATGCACTTTGCCCTTTCCGAAATGGTAAAACAAGTTGAATTATGATGTTCCTACTAAAAGATATTGATGGATGAAATTCGTCCTTAATTCTACCCTAAAAACTTCATCCGTTAACTAAAAATAGCAATGAATTCTAAATAAATCTAAATTTTAGTGTTAATTTGTTAATTAATTTAACTAATGGATTTTTGAGTGAAAACCCAGTTTTAACCTATTTTTTTAGATTTTTCATCCCAATTTAGGCTAAATTTCATCCGTCCTTTACTACTTCAAAATTAAAGCAATCCTAAAGTAAAAGTTGATTTTCGAATCTTTTAAAGATTCCCTAAATGATTCTAGTCTCAAAAGATTCTTTAGTTATTCCTTAAAAATATTCCTAATTGTTCTTTTATTAATCCTATTCCTAAATTATAATTCTAAAATTAGTAGTTTTTTGGGTTTTTATTATTTTTACGAAGAAAGTGATAAATTACATTTCTACCAAGGTAAAAAGTAAAAATTTAGGACGACTAGGTGAAAACTTATGAATGGATGAAAATTCCCCTTAGTTTGATGGAATTCGTTCCTTCAATAATTTTAAAGAGAATAAGGGGATAAATTAGGTTTTAACTTCCCCCAATTATTCTAATATTTTCTAGATTCCTAAATTAAATTAGATTCCTTTTGAGATTCTTTTGGATGAAATTAATATTTTCCTTCCAAATTAATTCCAAATTCATCCATTTATTACTTTTGTAATTTTAATTAGGTTTTTAAAGAGTTTTAGCAATGTTCAAACTTTCATGTATCAATTGGGATTCTAAATGTTAATTGTGATTTAAATGAAAAGCAAATTTAACCCTTAAAATACCAAGGCATTTTCTGTCTCCAAAACCACTGAAAACTGCCATTTCTGCTGCGATCACCCAAGAAACCAAAAAAAACATTTGTTTTAGGATCTAACCGTAGGATCTTGTAATTAACTTGTCTTGTATCATGTGGTAAAAATTTCATGAAGTTTGACCGTACGGATTAGAAGATATTAGCATTTGAAGTTGGAAAAAGAAGTTTTTTTGAATGCTGACCTGCAATTTCAGATGACTTTGACCGCCATTTGTGGATTTTTTTGCACTACACACCATAAATTTAAAAAACTTTATGTTGAGTATTTGAGTTGAGAGTTGTGGATAAAAATATCAGAATGTCAAAACTTGATTTTCACATATAAAGAAATTGTTAAGTAGAAGTAGGTCCAAAATTGAACAAAACACTAAATTGTTAATAGCTCTAAGATGGAATTGAAACATCATAATCACAACGGTGAGACTCTTCTTGCAAGAAAACTTTACCTTACCAAAAAAAAAAATTGAAAAAAACTAAAAATTGCATTCAAAATTGCATTCTAAAAGTTTTTTTTTCTGAAGATGAGTAGATTGCCCAAAAAATGAGATTGTCCATAACTTTCTCATTATTAGTCCAAATAGAATGAATCAAAGCTTCAAATGTAGACAAAAACATAATATTTTAGAAAAAAATTAAAAATTAAGAAAAATATTTTTTTGGTGTTTTTTTTATTTCTGCCCGGTGAACTGCTTTTTAAACTTTGGGCGGCATAACTTTTGCTCCCGGGCACCAATTGGAAAAAAAATTGTATTTTTAGAAAGCCGATCTGATTTACTATCTTAAAAAAAATTAGAAAAAATCAAGTCAAAATTTGAGGTCACATGAGCTAGCCCAAAAGCCCAAGTGTCCCCCGAGGGGACTTTAATACTTTAGGGGTTAAAGAAAAACAAAGTTAGAAATCATACCTTAGTATCAAAGACGTCGGTGGATCCATCGTCGTCAAACACCATCATAATTGTTTCCCCAAAGTCCACCATTGTCTTTCATGAATTTTCAAAGTTCTAGTGAGATTTTGATTAATTGTTGTTGAATTGCCATTCTAAAACCTATCTAAAAGTCCAATTTTGTTAGTTTGAAAATAATAATTTTGTTTTAAAGTTTTTTCTTGTAAATTAATTAATTCATTTAAATTCTCTAATTCTAATGAATAGTGATTATTCCGGGGATTATTCTTTTGCCAATTGTTTAATAGTTTTTAGTTTAATATTCCAAAGATATTAGTTGTTTTTTGTTTTTATCTATTTGGCTTATTAGCCTAATAAAACAAAACTCTAAACAACAAATTTGGCCAACTAATACGTTTGGAATCCTAATTAATAACTACCAAACAACTAAGTGAATAGTAAATAGAATAAGATCTAACAACAAAGCCAAAACGAATAGTAAGATTCTTTTTTTAAATGAATTTTTTAATCTATCATTCCCTCACGTGTGGGAGTTCCTTCTATTACGTTCCCTTTTATTCTTCTCTCTCCCTAATCTTCTCTCTTATGTGTTTTTGAACTTCAAGTTGGCTATGGAGAGAGTTAGTATTCAACCGAGAGAGATTTGAGTGAAGGCATTTGGATTTAGATGTTAGTATGCAATTTGTTGTTTAAAAGTTAAATGTTTTGAGGTGACAAGCAACGGCCTATCCTTTTGTAATCAAAATTATGAATTTTATGGCAACTTGAGATTTGTATGAATCAAGATTTGTTTTGATTATGCTTACCGAAATTTTGAGCTTGAGATGGTGGCTAAATTGCACCACTGCTAGCCAAACCACCACTGCTAGCTGATCTCTCCTCTTGATCTAATCCGTTGATCTCTCCTCGATCTGATTAGTCGATCTCTCCCCAATCTGGCCCGTCGATCTGCTTGGATCGGGTTCGTCGATCTGCCTCAATCTGGTCCATCGATGTGCGGCGATCTGGTCCGTCGATCTGTGGCATTCCCGATATAGTGTTCCCGTGCAACGTTTCTGATTTGGCCCTTGACTGTCTGCCTTCGGTTGTTTCGACTTCCCTTTTTTCAGGTTGCCTTTCCTTTCCAACTGAAAACTGAATGTTTAAAAACTGAACTTGGGGGTTAAGTTCACATATTGAAATTCTAATAATTTTTGGGATGCTAAGTTTTTTAATTAAAAAAAACAAGCACCCTCAAGATATCAATCAAGAAAAAATTATGGATTTGGTGAAGACAAAACAAAGACAACCTATTTTGATAAAGTTTTAAAAGAAGAAACAAAACAATTTAAATGAAACAAAACAACGATTGGGGGCCAATTACCTCCACTACGTGTGTAACACAGAAAAGGAGTGAAATCAACAAAGTTTGGCCTTTAAATAAGTTTCCAAAGAATCTCATTTCGTTGATTTTTATTTGGTAAGTCAAAGCTTTGCTGTGCGGTGGTGCGGGGGTAACTCCGGGTTTTACTGGTTATTTAAAGGCAAATTTTAACCCTAGAAAGTCAAAGCCTTGCCGTGCGGGAGCAATCCCAAGAAATAACAGACAAATTAAAGTTTCAAGTACCGTTTTCAAGTTTTGAAAGTCAAAGCTCCGCCGTGTAAGAACAACCCCAGGAATAAACGGTATCCAAGGACCAAACTTGTATTTTGAAAACTTAATTTTTAAAGGAGATACACATGACAATGTTTAACCGAACATTAAAAACTAATTTTCAAATTTCAAACAAAGTTCTAAGTTTAATTACTAAAGGAGGTACACATGCCAGTGTTTAATCGAACATTAGCAATTAGTCAAACCAAATACCCGTTATACAACAAGTTTTGGCACGTAGTGATGCCCAAAACCTTTTGGCAAAGTTTAGCTTTGCCGCTTTAAAGTTTTGAGTTCACAAACTGTTATCAATTCACACAAATAGTTGGTTAGTATCCAAAAGAACAATAAAATCAATTTAGAGTTTGGGAACTATTCCCACAACTTTCAAAATACCAAAGTTTTGGCGCTTGAAGCCTCCAAATTCAAGAAAGAAGTTAGTTAACTTAAACAACAATAGAGTTAGAGGATTTCCTCTTCTTAAACTCTTGAAAAACAAAATTTTGGGGTTTGAAGCCTCTAAATTCAAACAAGAAAATAAAAGAAAGCTTTGAAGGGGCCCTCTGGACCTTCAAAGTACAAGAGAATAGAAAGAAATAGTCAAAATTTGGCTTAAAAAGTGCTCTGACAAGTGTCGATAGCACGACAAGAGCAACAACAAGAATGAAACAAGAAAATGAGGGCCACAAATAACCTCGAGGAAGGGCCTTATATACTCGCTCTCAGCCCTTCCCTAGTAAGTTGTTCGTAAATATTTTCTTACTTTCAATTTAGATATTTTGCTAAACTAATCTAACGCATTTTCTAAATAATCTTTGTTTAATGGGAAGGAAGGTTCTCAAGCAAGTTCCTTCTAGGCCCTAAATGGCCTTAGAATCTTCCACAAATCAAATATTAGATTTTTTCCAAAGATATTTCGAAAACCTACCTAATTAACCGATACATTTTGCAAATTAATCTAAGGTTAATTCTAAATTGTCTTTCTTTAGTCCAAAAGATGGCTTCTTATGCAAGACAAGTATCTTGAGCAAATCTAATCTTCGATTTTACAAAAGATATTTGCAAAATCAACTTAGATTAATCCAAAATTACCTTAAAAAAGTCAAACTAAAGGGTGATTCTCTCTATCTTTTGAGAAACAACTTGAACTGAAAACAAATTGCGCCATCGCGTTCAAAAGACCCCAATTAGCCTTAAAGGACCCCTTACCTCTACCTCTCCAACCGTTTTAAAGCGCAAATTTGAAACACGGTAACTCTGAACAAAAGTAAAAAATCTAACTTTTGAAGTTTGCATTTTTTGATGAAACTATCGAGGCTGGGTGGTTTAGAATATTCATGGGAGTAAGTTGACCTTTGAATTGCTCCATTCAGACACCGTTAGCTCCCGGTACACCGGTCAACCCGCCGCTAAGTTGTAAATTCTTGTAAAATTTGTTGTCGGTCCTAATTCTAGTACTTGGGAATGTCGGAATGTCGGAATGTCTTCAAACTTGACAAGGCTCTTTATTGGCACACAAAACACTATCCTAATTTTTAGTGAGATTTTACCGCAACATTGGTAATTTCTAAGAATTTACGAATGCAATTTTAAGCGGTTGACTTCCCATGGAGTCATTGTGGAGTTTTGTAAAATCCCAAAACTTTTGGGCAGCCTTTTACAAGATGTCCATCAACTAAGGGCAAAACGAAATCTCCAATAAGGATGCTATTTTTAACAATTTCTTAATAATTTCCATCTGGGGGGAAATTATTCTTGATACCGGGGGAATCTTGGATGATCGGGCTTCTATTTGACCTCCTGGCATGTTTTGACCTAGAAAAGCACCTCTTCGTATGTTCCAATCATCATTTCTTCCATCTTGGTCTGTGAATGATTCAAATTCTCAAAGTTTCCTGCAAACAACAAATTCAATTCTTTCGAGTTGGATTTTGATTGACTTTGACTAGACTCTAATTTTTAACTAGTTTGTTACATGTGTACCTATAGATGCTGTACCACATGAACAAGACACTAGGACTGGTTAACTCTCAAATCCTTTCTTTGCTTGAAATTACTAACTTAACTACCTAATTATACTAATAAGACCTAAAATTAGTGAAAATGTAAAGTTTTACATGTTTCACGCATTTAAGGACATTCCTCATTACTTTGGTAGGGACTTCTACCAAAACCCTGAATAACCCTATTTTTATGTATTTTTTCATATATTTTATCTAAAAACTAACTAAAAATCGTGACAAATAAGTTTAGAGTTCCAAGTACCAACTTGAGGGCTCATACTTATGTGGTGGAGAATTGTTGATAAGGTGGAGGAAAAGGTGGACACTATTCATCTTCTCTCTCGTTGTAGTTTTGGAGAACCCGAATGTTTGGAAGCTCATTGTGAAGTGTGTATGAAGAATTTTGAAATGAAAATTAGAGGAGTATTATATCATGGTGTTTAGTTTTTAAATTGATATCATTTGTTTGTTTTGGAGTTGTAAATTAAAAGTTGTACTAGTTTGAGTGGAGGGAGGTCTGCTGCCTCCTATTTAGAGGGGCTGAGACTTCAATCGACCATAAAAAATGGACAAATATTTTTTTTGCAATGAAAATTTGAGAGAATGTAGGAAATGTTGTTAGATTTCTGGGAAGATATCATTCATTAAATTTGAAGTTTATATGAATGAATTGTGGATATAGAAGTGAAAGTGGGTTTGCTATCCTCACTTTTAGAGGTCAAAATTTTAAACGGCCATAGATATTAGACAAAGTATTGGAATGAGTTGAGATTTGAATGAGGTGTATAGAATTGTAATAGCTTTTCAAAAGCTATCACTCATTCCATTTGAAGTTTTGAAGTGAAGGGGGCACTCAATCAAAGTTCAGCTTTGAAATTGGAGTGAAGTTGAAGAATGGAAGAAGATTTGTGTGTTGTGGCTCGTGGCTTATCTTTTCTTGTAAACTTTGTTGTTGCGGGTGGCATGGGTGAAACCATAGCTTAACTTCTTTTTTTTGTAGATGCGATGAAGTGGGGTTCTTCACCTACATGATCGTGCTTTTATGTTGTTCCCACTAGTGAGGCACAATTGCTAGTCACCATGGGTTTGAAATTTAGGAGCCACTTCCTCGGACGGTTCAGCTCGTGGTCTGGCTGTCCCGTTTTAAACATCCGAAGCCCTTGGTTTTTTATCACCCTATTGTAATCCTTGGGCCTATTTAAAACCATTACATGATAAGTCAACGGGTAGTAGTCTAAAGATTTGAAGACTCAAAGATCTAAAGATTTGGAGACTTGAAGATTATTTCTTGTTGCAACGAAAATCCCCGTGATTTCCTGAGGCAAACCGCTCTCTACTCGACAGCGGGTTCTAATGCTGTGAGTACCTAAGAAATGTGACTGCTGGCCTAACACCTCAGCGGTCCTACATGGCCGAGAGGTTGCCAATTAATTTCTGGAAAAAGAAATTAAACTTCTTCTTGCATTTGAAGAATTTTTTTTTGAATTTTTTTGAATTTTTTTTTGACAATTGACCATTCTTCATTATGGGGGTAATAGTAAAGAAGAACAATCCTCAAACGGTCTCTCGGAGGCCTAAAAAAACATCTAATGATTTCCTACATTCTTAGAACTTTGAAAATAACATCCAATGGTAGAATGTGCCCAAGCATCACATTGCTCTTGTGATCTTCTTTACACATTACTTTCTCCTTCAACTAGTACTTATGGTTTACTTCTTCTCTAAACTGTCTTTCATGCAATCACTCTAACAATCCTAGTAAAGACCTTCTCAGATTCCATTCAAACATCCATGGCAACTACCTTAGCATTTGCCTCAAATTGAGTCATATCTTCACCAACCTCCAAATCTTTATTATCCACTACAATTTTTTCACCCTCTAAATGTTCCAAATATTATTCCATTGCAATTGTAAATTGTTAGTATGCAACCATGAATAAACTCACCCTAAACACAAGAGAAGACAAAAAGCAAAACTTATACCATAAGTCTTTGGCGAACTTTTTCCAAACAATGGCACATACAAACTACATGCGCACAACAAAGTAGATGTAGAATGAGAAAACAAGATGGAAATAGTAGCGAAGTGAACCCTAAAATACAAATTGGAATTCATCATTGATATCAATAATTCACACTATGGTTGTACAGTAAGGTCTATTTCATTTACAAATTCTTGTCTCCTGTTCCTTGCGACTACACAATTTTTTCGATTTTTGGCCCGAAGCTCCCATCCCAAACATCCGCCTCCAGTGCCCTATTCCCGCACCTTATTGCGTACAGTAGTCTCCTACCTGGAGCTATTGATTTCCGCCCCAAGAACACACTCCATGCACAATTAAAAAAAATTGTGATTGTACTAAAAACTCGCCTACACCATGCGTTAATTAAAGCCCACCCTACCGCCGCTCCTCACCTTCAATTCCATGAAAAATGGTTGTTGGCAGTCTCCCACATTGTCTTCTCCCATTGCCTGAATATCCGTCACTTTCCCCGACTACCTTATCGCCGCATTTCAATTTGATTCGGTCTAAGGCTTCTACACCAACTCTTACATTGGTGTCCATTTTTCTTTGTTTTTCGGGGAGGAGGAGGTTTATACCCCGCTGATTAGCTTGGTCACCTCTCGGCGTAGCAAGCATTATGGTTCAATTCTGATCACTCTTCTTTGCGTTCGTTGGCAATTCTTCTAATCCATCTCCACCACGTTGTGGAGGTTCTGACTAGCGCATGTGCCCCGAATTGCCGTCAATTCCACTCGATTTGAGCTCTTCCTTGGAGCTTCACATTGTAAGATTGAATCACTAGCGTTTGCAGCTGCAACAATTCAACTCCAATATCACAATTGAGGTTTGTTTTGGCCTTCAATTTTGCTCTCCATTTGAAGTCGATTCTACACAATTACATTTCGCATTTTTTCTCATTCCATATCATTTTCTCATCAGATTGTCATGCGGACAAGGATGTTAAGCAATGCTGAATGAGCTAGGATTGTTGGCATGAGAGAGGGTCGGGAGGCATGAAATCTAGTCAAATAGCTAAAATCTTGAAAATACCACGTTCTACAATTTCGACTGTTCTCACGAAATGGAGAGTTTTTGGTCAAATGACCATTGTAAAACCTAAACCCTTGGCCTCTGAAATTGTTTAATCGTAGTATGAGAGACCTCAGTCAAATGATCCATTCTCATCGGCGGTTGACACTAGCAGCACTCGCAGGAAAATTCCATGTTCATCGACATACAATGCAAAGATACATTCGTATCTTAGGATTTTGAAATTGTATAGCACCAAAGAAGCCGTACCTCAATGATACTCATATGAATCACAGGTTGGCTTTTGCTAAGAAGTACCGCAATTGGACAATGAATGATTGGAAAAGAGTGATTTGGATGGATGAATCAAGTTTTGAGCTTGGAAAGAATTCCAAGCGCATTCGAGTTTGGAGAAAAACTCATGAGCGTTATTCCTTGCAATGTCTTGCTCCTACGTTCAAATTAGGGAGGACTTCAATGATGGTGTGGGGGAGATTTACTGGATTTCACAAGTGGTCTAATTTTTGTACCACAAGGAGAACGGACTGCAAATTTTTTTGTTAACAATGTCTATGAGGGTGAACTGTCTCAATTCTATTTCATGCACAACGAGCCTCTCATGGAAGATGGTGCTCCCGTCCATCGTGGGAAAGCTCCGGCAATATGGTGGAGCACTCATGGTATGAAAAAGTTAGAATGGCTTGCAAACTCCCCCGATTTGAACCCAGTAGAAAACTTGTGGCACATTGTGAAAGATCTCTTACGCCACCATCAAAAGCCGAAGACCAAGGAAGACATGATTCAAACCATTCAAGCAATATGGAATGATGTTTCTTTAGAGATACTACAAACGTTACATGCAAGCATGCCGGACCAAATTCAAGCTACAATTGCGTCCAAAGGCGGTAGTACTAGATGGTAGACAATGTAGATTAGAAATGGTAAATGTTGTATGATCTCAAATTTTCAATGTAAATATTTTTTTATATGTTGAAGTACTCTTCCATACAATTCCAACGCAACTTTTGGTTCAGAAATTGGTTCATTTTTGCACATGATATCATGGCAATCTGAAGTTTGTGAAATTTCAAGGCAACACTGCTGAAACTCAAAATTCATAAATGAAGTAGATCTTACTGTACAATTGTTACCAATTGCGTAACAAACTCCAATCCATTACTAAACAAGATCATCTTGCCATGGCTTTGGTGATTCCCTCCACGTATAGGTGACATGGTATTAAAGGGTGGTGCTAACCATCAATTAACATCTACAAAAGTAAAGTTGGAACTGGCGAAAAAGTGGTATTCAATGCAACATAGAGTGACTAGCAATCTCCCTATTTAGATTGTGTGCACATTTGGCAAAGGTAGTAGTTGTAAATGGAGGAAATATAAGGGACATCATCCTATATAAATACTGAAGCAATGTAGCAAAGTGCAAGATGGTAGTGGCATGCAAGGAAATTTAAAGCTAGAGAAAACAAAGCCCAATGATGACAACGGCCACTCCACTCAAATCCTAGGCAATTAAATGGCAATATTTTTACCTCTTTTTTCGTATACTTTTTTTTGCATTATTTTTTCAAATGGTACTTTTAGGATCAATTTTGCAAAAGAAAGAGGCTTAGAGCTTATATATGCACAAGAATACTATTAACAACTCAAAGAAGTCATTTTTTTGCTAATTTTGATAGTATACTACCTTATAGTTGGTTTTGACATAAATTTATTGAAAATGAGAATGTTGAATGTTCAGAGAAATTACAAATTATGGTTGCTTGAAAGTGAAAAAATGTGAATGTAAAATGTATGAATTCTAAAAAATGCTAAACTTCGTCACATGCCATTACACACACCAAAAAATTTCTATGAATTTCCAATCATCAAGTCGATCATTCAAGTAGTTAATTAACAAGATTACTATTGTCAAGAGATTATAGATTCTTCTTCTTTTTCTATATTTCCAAAAGAATTGGCATGGTATGCTTCACAAATCTACATTTGCACTTTTTTGCCCACTTCCTAATAGCAAATACAAAATTAAGTATTCTAATTACTTTCAAGTCACAAATGTGAAAGCTCTTTGAGAAGAATTTGTAGTATGTAAATCATTCTCTACAAAGTTTCAAATAATTACAATAAATTTTGGCCTTTTGAGATCAATAATCAATAGGCTCAAGTGAGCTAGTTTAAAGTGGTTCTAAGTTCAGTCTTTAATGTATTACAACCAATCAAACTAACAATATTAAGAAATAAAATACTTATTTAACCTCTAAACTCCCATTGTCCCCTCAGAGAATAAAATGGATTTTGGGTAGGTTCCTAGGATCTCAATTTTTGGTGAAAATTTCTGAATTTTTTTCTTAAGATAGGAAAACACATTAGCTTTTAGGAAACATAATTTTATTTCAATCCTTGCCCCAAGAGAATTTTTTTGCTACAATAAGCCCAAGTTTTGGGACATGAGGTAATAAAATAAATTTGCCAAAACTTTAAAAAACTTTAAAAAATTTGTTTCTCATAGATTGTATTTTTTGGATGAATAGAAAGCTTTTATTCATTCCATTTGGATTAGTGATATGAAAGTCCTAGAGCATCTTGTTTTGTGGACAATCAAAGCATCTTTTTGAAAATAACCTATTGGATTTGTTTCTTAGCTCAATTTTCACATTTTTTCAAAACAAAAAGTTTTGTAGGGTTAACTTTGATTGTTAAAACAATCTTACCATTGGGATTAGTATATTTTAATTCCATCTTAGGGCTATTAACAATTTAGTGCTTTTTTCTATCTTGCACCTACTTTTGCTAAATATAAATTTGAAGAATGAAAATCACTTTATTCTTTTTTGAATTTCTTTCTCTTGATTCTCAGCTCAATTCTCCATGATAATTTTTTTTTTATAATTCAAACTCCATAGTGCAAAAAATTTAAGTTAATAAAATTCAAAGTCTTATAATTTAGTCACATAAGTTGCAAAAGAACTTATATTCTTCACTTTGAACTCAAATATCTTGCAATCTATATTGTCAAAGTTTTTGAAATTTCTCCCCACACATTTTCATATATTAAGTCTATTGTAAGTTCCTATTGGGTTAGATATGCATAAAAAAAATACTATTTAAAACATTTTTTCTCTTTGCACTAAAAATGACAGATTTCAAAAGAAATTGATGAAAAAAAAGGCCTCTGGACTATAGGGGCTTAAGAAAATCATTCAATATTATAATTCATCAAGTACAATTATTTACATATAAATATTTATATCCTCAAGGATCATTGTGATTTCCCTTTGGAGACAAATGAAAGCTCAGGTATGTACTTAAGCTCTCAATTTTTGATGTGATCTTTAAGAAAATTATTTAATATAAGAAAAGAAATTAACTTAGTGGAAATATAATTTTTGTTTCAATTAGTGCCTTGGAGTAAAAGTTATGGTACCCAAAGAAAAATTAGCCAAGACAAGGCATCATAAATAAATTATAAAATAAAATAAAAATAATTTTAAAAATATATTTTCATATAGAATATATTTTTATCTACATAAAAGTCTTTCATTCATTCCATTTGGATTATTGATGTGAAAGTTATGAAGAATCTTGCTCTTTGGAAAATCCAAGTATCATCTTCCAAAATAATTTGTAGGATTTATCTTTAAACTCAATTTCTACAACATTTCAAAAAAATCAAGATTCAAAGGGCTCAAATTGTTTTCTAGAACAATTCTACTGTTGGGATTGACATGTTTTAATTCCATTGAATAATTATTAATGACTTAAGTTTTGTTTCCATATTGATTACAAAACATCAAGTTAAGACAATTCAAAGTCTTATAATCTAGTTTTGAAAGGAAAAAAAATGTACTTTTTCACTTAAAATGCTAATATCTTGCAATCTATGTGAACAAAGTTTTTAATATTTCTTCTACACATTTTAGTATTAGTCTAAGGAAGATCCTATAATTGGATATGCAAAATACTCAAAATTTTAAAATTTATGCTCTTTGCAATAGAAATAGTAGTTTTGGAGTGTTTTAAGATATTCCTCCCATCCTGAAAAGATTGTCTACAATTTTGTTGGTATTCTTTTGAGCCAATTTCATTGATCATATTGTAAAAGATATAATTAAGAAAAGTTCCAAATTTTATATCACTAAAATCAATGAAGAACATTACATGTGTTCATTGCAAACCTAGATAAAATTAGCCACAAAGAAGTCTCCATATGACCTACTCAAAACAACCTTATAAAAAACATGACATTCAAAGTCATTTTAGGACAAAGATAGTAAAACATTGTTATGGAACTTCAAAAGTTAACAAGCCAACAACTAAAGTTATTGTACATGGATAAAATCATGAATAGGGATACAAAAATCACATCTAGCATCAAAGATTAGAAACCAGTATTTTAAAAATCAAAGTGGTATTAATTCCATTATATTAATGTGATATATTAATTACAATACCAAATCATTTTGCTTGAAATAAACTATGACTTGAAAGTTTAGATGTGACCACCGTTGGAGAGTATGATGTTCATCAAACAAATAAGTGTTTTTGAAGTTGTATGACGTACGTCATCTTCACATTGAGTACAGCTTGCAAAAAAATCAACGTGATATAAGAATTTTTTTATTATTTTATTTTTAAAGTAACAAACTTGATGTCCTATTCTTATATTGGAGTTTTAAAAATTTGAAGAATATAGTTGATGGTGTGTAGTGTAAAAGGAGTTCTCTATTTGGATTTTGAGTGGGCCTTGGAAATCCCAAGGCCAATTACAACTTTTGCTCAACTAGAGAATCCCATGCAATGTGCACTTTGATAAGACAATCCTTCAAGGTACCAAATCTAATCTTTGAAGTGACTGGTTGTGTCAAACATAGTGATACAAGTACCCAAGATCATAGATATCTACACTAATCGATCATCAAGAAGTAAACATTCCTTCATACAAGTTGAACATGAAATTAGAGGTGTTCCTTGTGAAATATAGTGATACAAGTACCTAAGATCATAGGTATTTGTAGTAGTCAATTGTCAACTAGAAGACATTCTTTCACATCATACAAGTCATAACATTCTTGAACATGAAGTCAAAAGTGTCCCTTGTCAAATATAGTGATCAATATAAGTACCAAAGATCATAGGTATTTGCACTAGCCAATCATCAACTAGAAAACATTCATTCACGTTATACAAGCCACAACATTTTTGAACATGAAGTTAGAGGTGTCCTTTGTCAAATACAATAATACAAGTACCCAAGATTATAAGTACATGAGGTGATCAATTGTCAGCTAGAAAACATTCCTTCACATCATCTATGTCACAACATTCTTGAACATGAAGTCTCAAGTGTCCTTTCACTAGTGGCACTGTAAATGGAATATTGCAATGGGATTTATGAAGAAACTTCAATTCAATAGTTTCAACCTTGAACCCTATAACGTCAGGAAGGACAAAAAATGAACTTTAGGGAAATGTGAAATGCTTTGAAGAACATAGAACACACTTTTTTCATCCATTTTTAATATAGAAGATGAATCAAGGGACACTATTCTCATTGACACACAACAATGATCTGAATTGGAATTGCCATGTGTCATTTGATTAGGCTCAACCTGAATACAAATTTTTTCACTACTCTATGCCACGATCCATGCACCTTCTATGTCAAATACAAAAGAAACCCCATGTTATATCCAAAATCGGTCTGTGCAAAACTTTAACCCTTAAGCGCTCCGATGTCCATATTGTGGATGATGAATAGAGGGCTTTGAGGCTTTGTTTTGTCCAACTAACTTTTCATTCATCCAATGTAACACTTGAATCTTGAAAAGACAACCTTCCTTAATAATCAATTTCATAAAATTGCAATAAATGATATTTCTATAGAAAGGTATAAATAAAAATGTGCCAAAATTACAAAAAGGATAAAGGCGTTAAGGAATTAAGGATTCAAGTAAATTGATAACCAAGCTACATATGAGAACCAAAGCTGGATCCCATCATGCCAAATCTTTTCTACATCAGTTATATTGTTATTATGCATTATGGCATTATACAATGGAAGTGGCTTGCCATTGTACATCGGCCTCCATACTGGAAGTAACAATTGTGATTGGACTTTATTAAGTTAGTTCTCAGAGAGACTGTTCCCACTGTTCCAGACAAGTATTGTAGTATGAAACCGATTTATTTATTCCATCAGGAAAGCATCACAAAATGACAGCATTTTGACTCTCCATATCATGGAATATGTGCCTTTGCATGTTCCAACTCACCAACAATGTTGAACAGAAATAAATTCCCATAGTAAGGTACAGTCATCCCCCCACCTCACTCCACACCCTTTCTGTTTGTGTGAATCCCCTTTTTCTCAGATGCGTATGGAACAGGTAGTAGTTGTGGTTGGGATCATTGCTGTAACTTAACAGGACCGTGCTCCTTACTCCATAAGCTCCGTCTTCAGGTGCTTTGGGGTTCATGCCTTAGGACCATTTGGCCCCTTGATTTTTCAACATGTTTTTCACTATTGTAAGTTTGTACGCTTATTAACTTATACAGTACTATAATAGTAGAACCACCCATTACCGATCGGGGATGTAATTCCAACCAAATCTAGGGATGATGCTCATTTAAGAACTTAAATGTTCTAACATCATAGATTGCTTGTCATTTCGGATCAACTTGATAAGCAATCTATGGTGTCGGAACATTTAAGTTCTTAAATGAGCACCATCCCTAAATTTGGTCGGAATTACATCCCCGATTGATAATGGATGCTTCTACTATAGTACAAGTCATTCGAGGGCAACCACCAATCTCTGGGTATCAATGTGGGTGGGTGTGACCACTGAATTATCATATTTACACACACAATGCGGAGCAGTCTGGCAGGTGGGTCTTTGCAATTGCCGCTGACACCAGCCCACCAGCTGGAACTCCCTTTTTATCCTTTTCACCTGCTAAAGGAATGTGTAGTGGCAGCTTACATACACCAACGCAAAGTAAAGAGAGTATGGCGGCCAAGCCAATGCAAAGTCGAGGAAGGAGGAGTAGGATACTACACACACCCATTACGTAAGGTTGGAGATGTAGTCGTACTACCCGCCTTGTTCTTACATGCAGTAGATGGCAACATTAATGCCATGAAATCATTCTTGTTTCCTGCCCCATTGCTTGCAAGAAGTGGCATGTTTTTTTTGGGGGTTTTCATTCATTTCAAAAAGAAACTCCAGACCTACCCAGGGATGTTGAGCCACAAAGGTGCAATGACCCACAGTTTGCTACTGCAATTGGGACATCAATATACGACCTAAAAAAGCACCTAACCCAAGCTGGTCAGGTAAAATCTACCATGGAGAGTGAGATTGTGACAGTAGTGCAACTGAAAGCCTTCACTGAGGGAAAAAAAAAAAAAAAAATTCACCCTCGAGGATAAATTGAAAATCTACCCTACTTTGATAGATTGTTTACCGGTATTTTGTCTTGCTTCAGACTGTCACATCGACATTGACCAGATGAATTTCGGATCTCCAATTTTGATTTTTGATTTTGGAAAATGAGTTAAATGTGGACGGAGTTCTTGAGGTGAGGAATCCATTCTGCCGAGGCGAAAAACGGGGGCTTCACACTCCAGGTCCCGGCACCGCGGCACGAACCAGAAGCATGAGCCCGGAGTATCCTGAGCCAGAAACTGCCTCCTAGAAACTGTCTTCGCCAGTGAACTGAACTTGCTCCGGGAGAGTAAGTTAGAATTAAAGTGGGTATGCTGAGCCGTGACGCGACGTGACGTGCCTCGCGTCAGCGGTGAAGGATATGAGCCAGACTTGATTGACAGGGAGACGCCCGACGCGTGCAAAGCTGTCAGAGACGCGGACAGCCGTGAAGTGCCGCCGGGACCTGGTCCCGGCGACGTGGGGTCGGCTCTTTTGCTTTGCTTGCACTGGCCCCTCGTTCCCGTGGCAGAATGTGTGCTGGCTCTGCTCCTCTGTCACTCTCTCAAGAGTCGGCTATGTTTTCGAGACCCGCTATTGCATCGCCAAGCATCGGCTGCTGCTCTTGTTTGCTGTTGTTATCGCCAGCTGCTGCGGTGACGCCTTTGAGAAGCGGGGCCCAACAAGGGTGGTGGTGGTTGTAGTGGTCGGCTGCCGTATGCGTCATTCGCAAGGCAGTACTATCGCCTGCACACCATGTAAGTACCTCCCGCCCCGCCACACTTCCTTACACGCTGCGGGTTGTGTTAAGTCTTCGGTACTTGGAGGAGGACGAAGAGTAATACGCTGTAGTAGTTAACATTGCTACTGCTGCTGCTGCTGTAGCGAAGAAGAGGTTGTATCCGTCGTTTTAAATTATTGGGATGGGCAAGCATTAATGCATTTATTTATCTCTGTCTGGTTGTTGGTTGCGCGCAATGTTGATGGTACTGATGATGATCGCACATGGTGCAGGGAGCGGTGAGAGGGGCGTGCGAATGTCGAGAAGCTCCGGGAGTGAGTGAATCGGCGAGGGCGTGCGTTCTTTGAGATCGTATCGCATTGTTGGGAATGAGGGGTGGGGCGATTATGCATTGCGAGACCACCCAATGCAGTTAGAGATCGGGAGGAGTTCCGTAGATCTGGAGGGTCGTGAGCTGATCTGAGTCGCGAGCGGATCTTTGGGTTTCGCAGCGCAGATTAGTCGGAAAAGATCACATTGTTGCCCTTGTGGAGTTTTCGCGCAGCAGATCGACACTCCGTCCTGCATGTAAACGTGCGTCGATGGAGATGATCGCAGGCCCAGGCGCAGGTTTAGGTAGAGCGAACTGTTATTCTTCGGGCATAGATTTTGGGAGAGGCGGGTGTTGCGCATTGAAGAGCTCGAAATCCTCCTCATCGTTCTCGGGATACGACCTGTTCTCCAATTTGTTGTCGATAGGGGACAGCCAATTTCCGCTGAAAGCTTCTTCCCCCGCGCACGGCGTGGCGCGGCCCATTAATGCGGCGGCCGCCACAGGAAATGGAGCTTTTACAGGAGGAAACAGGGCCGGCGAAGACATCAACGAGGCGCTCTCGACGGTGTTGCCGCACTCAAACAGCGCGGCGTTTAGGGCGATCCTGGCGGCCATAGCCAGCGTGGCTTTGGCCCAGAGACGTCAGGAAACTTTTTCTGGCAAAACTGAAGTGCCCGTGGATGCGCTGCGGCAGGGGCGCCTGGTGGAAAGCCGTCTCGTGTATCGACAGACCTTCGTCATTCGCTCGTATGAGATTGGCGCCGATCGAACGGCCTCAATCGAAACCATGATGAACCATTTCCAGGTAATTGGACTACTTCGTCTTTTTCTTCTCTTTTTTTTGTCGTTTCAAATCTCGTGGTTGCCAGGTTCATATAGGGTCAATTAGTCCACCTGGCGCATCTGTTCGCACGTTGGGGAATTGGAAATTCATCCAACCGTTGGACGTACGCCAGTATTTTTTTCGCAGCAACTCATCAAGTCGTTTTTGTTGTGTGCAACTATTTCATTGGTGTGCAGGAGACTGCATTGAATCATGTGTGGATGTCGGGGCTTGCTGGAGATGGATTTGGAGCTACTCGTGCTATGTCTTGCAGGAATCTCATCTGGGTTGTCACCCGAATGCAAGTTCACGTTGAGCAATATCCTGCGTGGTACGTGACCGACATTAGCAGATTAGATCCTTAGTGTAATGAATTTTATTTATACCAGGTGTCGTTTTGGTGTTTTCTCTGTGTGTCTTTCTGTAATCGCGAGAGCATTTCCTTGTAGACTTGGAGCCCTGGGTTTCTTACTATTTTTTTTAAAAATATAAGCAAATCATCGCTATATTTCCTTCATTTCTCTATATTTCTTCACTTCTAATCCCTACAGGACCAGGGATTCACGGTTTCTAATTCACCAATTCAATTCATCATCTTGTGAAAAATATAAGGAAGGGTTCGCCAATTTTTAAATCACCTAAAACAGTGAAGAAAATTGCATCTGCTGGTAAATAAAAATGAAATTGGACAATTAAAATGCTAAACAAGGCATGAGGCTTAGTTTTGTCCTCTTGATCCCTTAGGGGTCAGTCATTACCATTTATGGTTCTATGATGGACGTACTTCCCACTACTTCTGGACCGTTGTCCGGCACCACTTGTCCAAATTGTGCAACCACCGTAACCCATTTACAGGATCGGAGTTTAGCCAATGGTTTTCTCGGGCTCCAAACTAAGTGGATAGAGGACAACCGTTGCGTTTGAACCGTTGCTTCTGGATCGTGCACTGATTAGGTGGAATGCACGAAATATTTGTGACGTATATTTTTGGTGTGAACAGGGGAGATGTTGTTGAGATGGACACATGGGTGGCAGCGTCCGGGAAGAACGGGATGTGTCGAGATTGGCTTGTACGAGATTACAAAACAGGACAGATTCTAGCTCGAGCTACCAGGTGAATATATTTTCAAGTCTTTGAAAACTATCACCTTACCACAATCCGTCGTGAATTGTAAATCACAAGCCACGTCAACTTTATTTGGTAGTGTGTCGTTCAAAAATCGATTGTTAAATATGCAGAATCTAGTATGTCATTTTTAATTGAAATTTTGAAAGCTTGATACGTTTTAAGGCATCGTTTGTGATTTTGAACTTCGAAAATTTCATAAATCATGCATATGATATCTAAACTATGATATCGTGAAGTTGTCGTGACAAATTTATTCCCGAGGGTGCGTCGTGGTGATTATACGCAATCTTTTGTTGTGTTGCGCAGTACATGGGTGATGATGAACAGAAAAACGAGGAAACTCTCTAAGATGCCTGAGGAAGTCAGAGCCGAGATTTCTCCCTATTTTCTATCGAGATCCGCCATCAAAGACGAGAGTTTATTGACCCAGAAAATCATCAGGCTGAATGGCAATGCAGAGTTTGTCCGCTCGGGGCTAACGGTCAGTTCTCCTTCACATCCGTTGCATTTATTGGCTTCCTCTGGTTGTGATGTAATAAGATGGTGATAATATCATTTTGACGAGACGTGTGTCTCAATCTTCGTGCAGCCAAGACGCAGTGACTTGGACATGAACCAGCATGTGAACAACGTGAAGTACATTGGTTGGATGATGGAGGTGAGTTCCTGTGCATTGTCTTCAATTGTGTTGTTATCACCTCCGTGAAGCTGTATAAATAATTTATGTCTATAAACTCCCTTAGATATGGAAATTGTCAGCTTCAGACATGATTGATTCTCTCACAAGACGCCGTCGTGTGAAGGATGGCACCGAACATTCATTCTGCATGTTCATCGACATTCATCATGCCTATATATTCAAACATTCATTGTCTGCATATACAGAGTGTTCCACCAGCAATTCTGGACGGGTATGAGTTGGCCAGTATGAGCTTGGAGTACAGGCGAGAGTGTGGACAGTCAGACGTGGTGCAATCCATGACTAGCCTGGAGCCATCAACCTCGGAGTCAACTGAGGGTGCAGGCTCTCTGGAATCAAACGGGGCTTGCAAAAGCCCTGGCTTCTCACATGCAGCTGCCGCAGCAGTGCCATCAGCAGGTGCTGAGATGAAACACAAAATTGCCAGTCAAGAAGGCTTCTTGCAATTTGTGCACTTGTTGCGGATGGAAAATGATGGAGCAGAAATAGTTCGAGGGCGAACTCAATGGAGACCAAAGAATGTTCCTTTACCTTTATAACATAGTCAGTTTATTAACGAGTCTACTTCATTACATCAACTGTAAAGTCTGTTGATTGGCTCATTGGCAGTTTAGGTGGACGTTACACTGGTTTTTCTATGTTGATTCATAGAATTGCTTTGCCTCTTGGTTATGTGCAAGAATAGGTTGGGGCAAATGTGGCATTGATTACGACGAAACACTCAAGGCTCTCCAAAATCGTCAAGTCTAATTCGTTACAATAACTATCAACTTGTACAGAAAAAAAAATTTAGTTCTCGCTTTTCCATGCTCAAGAAGTAATTTTCTGCAGTTCCTCTTTTTATCTCCGCAGTTTCTCCTTTCTCTTCCACAGCTTATATGATTGTATGATTGTAATCCTTGGCAACCTTCTATTTTGACCAGTTTTCGACTTTATAATTTTTCCAATGTCTACTTCTGTAGCCAGTATCTAAACTAGCAGTGGATGACGCTGTTGCTGCTGAATAGTGTTTATGTCAGCATATGTGCACCAGTCTGATGCATTGAATGCTGCTGCTGAATGATGTGTCTTAAGTGGTGTATAACCGTATATGTGTAAACTATGTTACTGAATTATCTGACACAAATAAGATGCCAACAGCAACAGCATGTTAATTTAACTTTCCTTCAGTTCGAATTCATGTTGTGGAAAGTAAAGAAATGTGTCACTGAATTGTTTACAAAGAAAAATGGAGATGCCCAATAGTGACATGCACTTAAGATTCAGCAGCATGCACTGTCACTGCCTTTTTGGCTCTAGAGTAGACAGTGTAGAATATTTCACACCCAATAGCCTTCATGCCCATTGCCTTTCTTTCATGCACCATGCTCATCACATTGAACCTCCACTTGTCTAAGTACGATTGGGTGTGGAATATTCCATCCCATCTACTCTAGAACCAAGGTAGTGATAGTGCATGCTCCTAGATGTTATGTGTTAACCTCTAAAGGGTCAACATGTGTTTTTTGTCAACCTAGAAATTTTGGGCAGATACATGTGATTGAAGATTTACATATTTAACCCTTGAACGCCGGGCCTATCACCGTGGAAATCATTTGTTTTGTCACCGTATAAATTGTTGGCTTAAAAAAATGGAAAAGTACTCATTGGAAGACAAACTACTGTAGATTATCTTTCCTTTTCACACAAATTTTGGAGGATGAATAGTTGCATTTATGTCCTACATGGAGAGATTCTTTGTCATTCATCGGCCGAAAAACATCCTCCGCGGCATTTATCCAAAATTTTAATAAAAAGTGGGAATGTTTTTGGTGAAAACATAGTCAAGGAACTTAAGGGGTTAACCTAGCTTCCTTTTGGTTTGAATTCGTGTTGTAGAAAGTAGAGCATTGTGTTTGCAAAACATTTTTCTTTCATTTGTGTTAGAGAGCTAAGATAATATCTATTGAGGAAGCTTCAAGAAAAATCTTGCAAAATATCAATGGAAAGAAGAAGAATGCACTATATGAATCATTTATATAGATATTTGGAGGAATTGCAAGTACTTATGATTTCTTAAAATATTTTATCACTACTTTTAGTTTGAATAATTAACCTATAAAGTCTCAAGGCTTTTTCTTTTCAAAAACTACTCGATGTTGTCATTACTAGAGCAAAGAGCAAATTCATATGTATGAATTTGCATATCTAACTATAGGATCTTGCAATAGATTAGTATGAGAATGTGTAGAAGAAATTTCAATAACTTTGATTGCATACATTGCAAGATAATTGCATTCAAAGTGAAGAAAACTTATTTTTTGGGCACTACTGCAAACTAGTTTTTAAGACTTTGAATCCTCTTCACTTCAAATTTTTGCATTTCATATTTTGCATTTGAATTTTTATAAAAATTCATGAAGAATTGAGTTGAGGGTCTAGGATGGAAAAAATTCAAAAGAAAATAATGTAATTTTTATTCTTTAAAAAAATATTTAGTAGAATTGGATATGCTATAGAAGAAAAACTAATTTCTTAATAGCTCTAAGATGAAATTGAAATACATTTGAAATACAAATTGTGAGTTCCTTCTAACAATCAAAGTTAAACATGCAACCTTTTGATTTTGGAAAAATTGAAAATTGAGCTTAGAAATGAATCCAATACATTAATTTTTCAAGAAGATGCTTTGATTGCCCACATAACAAGAAGCTCCATAACTTTGTCATTACTTATCCAAATGGAATGAAACAAATCTTTTCATATAGACATAAATACAATCTATTTAAATAAAAATCATTTCAAATTTTTTGTGTTTTTTTTGGCCCACTCTCAACTATTTTGTATGACATAAGTTATTATTCACCAATTGAAATAAAAATTATATTTCCAAAAGATTTTTTTTTTTCTATCTTACAAAATACTTTAAAAAAATCAAGCCAACAAAGAACCTACTCAAACTATCAAGTGTCCCTTGAAGAGACACTTGGAACTCTAAAGATTTAGAATAAATAGTATTAGTATGTTTAATGTGGTGAACCTTGGCTTAGGGACTCTTAACCTTTAAGCGCTCCGACGCTCTAGACAATGAACAAAGGGCTTCGAGGCGATGTTTTGTTCAACTAATTTTTCATTCATCCAATGTAACACTTGAATCTTGAAAGATAACCTTCCTTAATGATCAATTTCATGAAATTGCAATAAATGATATTTTTGTAGAAAGATTCACTTCTATTTTGTGGATTTGAAGGTCAATATTTTTGGCATGTGTGAGAATCAATGCTTTTAAATTTGGCTTTATAGTGCCAGATTGCACATACTCATAATGAAGTGTTGGTGAACCTCTACTATAAGAAACCTTTGTTTTTTTGGATGTGCCAAAAAACATGGTGATATGTTTTTCCTAGTGTCAAGCATAGTCACCGTCGATGTCCAACAAAATCCATTTGAAATGACATGGCAAAAACATGTGGAAATTTGAGAAAACATGCTATATTTTTGCTGCAACATGTGAATAGACATGGTCAAAGAAAGTGCCAAAATGCACCATGTGGTAGCCACGTCACCTCCACATAAGTACCATGTGGGTGGGCACTACCACATGGGATTTTTTCACCCAACCCAGAGATGATGTGGTAGCTGACATCACATTATTTGAGAAGATTATTACTATTTTGAGCAATGTCAACTTAGAGGTTAACAAGAATTTTGATATTGTTTTTGGCAACATCAATTCAAATGTCTTTTGAGATGTTACCTTTGACATCCAAACATTCTGCAACATCAACTTTCACATACACCATACAAAATAGTCCATACATAATACACAATGTATTGTATAGAATACACCATACTTCATACACAATATGCCACACAATATATGGTATTTAAGCCACATGACTTGAAAGCCAATTATTGTGTGTAAATTGATATAAAAAGACATACTATTTATACAGATGGGGCGGCAAGAGGCATAACAAACCATATGGGATATGTAAATTTTCAAAATTATACAAAGTTGTCAAAGTTGACGTTGCCAAAAGGATTTGAACATCTCAATTGATATCGCAAAAAAAGCTTAGGCGTCTCAATTGATGTCTAAAAAAATACTATTCAAATTTTCAAATGGCATCTAAATGTGTTGATGTGGCATGCCACCTCATCCTTGTTGGATGCTATGTCAATCAAAAGCCTAGTTGGCACTTTTTTACTTTTTTTACTTTTTTACTTTAAAAACAACAACTTGTCACGTAATTGCCCAATTCATAGTAATTTTATCTAATTTACTCAAAATTAAACCAAAATTTCTTGCCAACATGGCATTTTAATTTATGTTTTCTTGGACATTGTACAAAATGCAATTATGTTTTTTTAATGTCTTCTAAAAAATCATCATCACATAGGACATCAACTTGTTCCATTTGTGACATCCAAATGTTTTTTGAAACATCCAACTCAATTCTACCTTCTATGGCTACAATCCCATCTTAGTGCTACATTTATATAAGTGAGTTTATTTATTTTTTAATCAATTAGAAATATTGATAATTAATTGGTACATAATAAGTATTTACTACTTCATTCATTTGATTGAACTAAATTCTGCTTTGAAATATCTTTTCTTGTTTTCTTGAAATGTCGTCTCTTCTCTCATCCTCTTCAAAGAAGATTTATTTGCTCCTTCAACCACTTGTATTTTTGTATTCATATCAATTGTACTAATAGTTTGATTTGAATCTAAATATGGTTTCAATCGCTTAATGTGGTTTTCTTCCAATGTAATTTCTTGTCTTGGTCTTTTCATTGATAATTTGGTCAATGACTTAGTCATTTGATTTTCAACATTGAATTCAAGCTTTCTATAAGTTTTACTAACCTTTCTTTCTTCACATTGGTAATAAAGATAGACTATGTCACCATGAGAGATGTTAAGTGATAGTAATCTAATTTTTCCATCAATCATGAAAATACGTAAATCATCACATTTTTCACATAGTAAGACATCACAATTGGTAGATAGATATTGTTCATCTATTGGAATATGAATTTGTAAAGCAATAGCTTCTTTCAATTGGCCAATAGTTGCATATCTATCAATAGCTACTAGTTCCATTCCATCACGACTTCTCAATCTTAAAATCATCATCATATTGAAAGAATTAATAAATCTAATTGGATTTTAATGAATGACAAACATATAACTTTTCGAACAAAATGATCAAGTCCCAATGCTCTATTATATATACATTTGGTAAAAGTAAAAGTACTTAAAGCAAAAGATGTATGTGATGGCTCGCCATTTGTTATAAAAAAACCAAAAAAAACCAAAAAAATGTCTGTGAAAGTAAAAGCATTTCAAGGGGTTCTCTCATAAACTCTATTTGTATACTTTTTAAAATTATCCAATGGACATAATTTCAGCAGGTCCATTTCGATAGTGACCGCAAGCATGTTGTGAAAAACATGCTTGTTTGTTGCTAATGTCCAAAAAAACGTGGGTTTCTTATAGTGCTCCTTTGCATAACATTAAAAAAAATGGCCCAAGTTTACTAACAAGGCACCCAAGGTGATACCATAGTAGCCGTATGGGTACCAACTTCTGCTGACTTTTTGGATACAATCTAATAGCTATACCTAACAAGGTGCCAATCTAGTTGGAGATCTCGCCATTAGGGTTTCAGAAACCCTAATGTAAACAAATGTAGGGACAAAGGCTTCACCAATCGTGTGTTTTTAAGATGCATTATTTTACTTGTTGCGCTTTCAAGTAATTTTTGAGATCGTCATGTTTTGCTTTCATTGATTCTCCATGATTGCTAGTCCTTGCATTTATATGCCTTGCCTATTCACCAACATGGTTTGAGGATTGGGGTGAGGGGATTGTGCATTTTCTTCCACTATGGCAATTTGTTTAATTGTGTTTGATTACAAGAGTGGAGTAGGTCCAAAAATGAATGAAGAGGCACTAATTGGTTTAGAGTATAATTTTTCCAATCCCCACTTCCAATTGTATATACATTGCATGTTCACAGCTACAAGTCACAAGTTAGTTTCCCTTCTAATGTTGTGTTTTTGTATCATAGATTTAGAACATCTATCTTTGTTTGTTTTTGTCCATAGATTCTAGTGATGAAGAATTGGATGAAGTCTTCATAGGCAAGGTGGAGTAGGCTGTGATATTGGCAAAGAAAACACAGAAGAATGTTGAGAAGAGCACTTAAGAATCACTTGTAATGTATAAGGAGAAGAAGGTGAAGTTGTTGATGGCGGAGAATGTGTGACAAAAGGCTGCCTCATTCTCATTCTTGACTTTCTTGAAATCCAAGGTTAGAGCTAGCTTGGTTGAGGACTTGGAAGTGACTATGGGAATGTATTCTTAGAAGATTTTTACTAAGAATTTTCTATATTAAAAGATCTTTTAGAAATAGTTTACAGTAATTTTGTTAGTTCACTTAGTTGCCTTGTGGTAGTTTCTTTGGCTTACTAGGCTTATTATTGTGGCCTTTTATTTGTGTAATTTCTATCAATTATTTGAATTTCTGATTATTTGAACTTGTGTATGCTGGCTTTGATCTTGTAGTACGTTCAAACTTATGTATGTTGACTTTGATCTTGTGGTTTTACTTGGATAGTTTCTGTATGTGCAGGAAGAGTGAGGTTCATTCCATAAGGGTTCCTGGTTACGGTTGGAAGTGTTTGTTGCCCAAAGTATAAGCCTCTTGATGTGTTGAGTCTTTCCAATCATGTAGCAAGCTTCCGTGCAATGAATTGCTATTGTTGTTGTAGAATGAATTTCAAGATCTCTAGTCAAGCAATAATCCATATTTGTAGTTCGCCATCAATTTGCATTGGCTTCGTCCCGAATGTTGCCATGTCAATACTAACTTGAGCTAGAATGTTGCCATCAGAGCAACACTGCATATTTAGAAATTGCCAAAACTTTCTTCATTCAAAGTAAAAAATTTGCCAATAAAAAGAACCAACTAAAATTACCATGTCATCAATTGCACTTTGAAATTTAGGGCCACTTTGCTTATCAAGCGATTTGATAAAAGTAAATTGAAAAGCCCTGATAAGAATTACTCCACAATGAAAAGAGTGGTTGGTCATGAAACAACTTCATTTGATCACACCTTGGATCACACCACTTAACGTAAAGCAACCCATTGTGGTCAGAATAAAGAATTTGACATCATGTGGTTACTGAAAATTTTCAATTTGTTTCCCATAGTAGAAGAAGTGTGAGAAACAGTGAGAGCAATTGAAATTATGTTTTTTTGACAAAATATGAATTTGTTATGAATTTTTGAAGTGTTCAATACATTTTTGTCCATAAGAGTCTTTAGACTATCTTAAAACCAACAAAATCTAAATCCATCATGCTCATTTGGCTCACCTAAATCAATCAAAGTCTTTTATAACATGGAAGGCCTAAAAAGTCAATTCTCACAATGAATTCTCACTGAAAAATTGAAAGTTCCTAATGAAGTCACTAACTACTTCATTACTATCATGTAAAACAAGCATTGAAGCCAAAATCTGAAGAAACTAAAAAAACACATAATGGAGTCATTTGGTAGATGACCTCTATGGGTCATTTGACTACAATGGATTGGTTTACCTTAATCATTTCCACACTCATAGAAATTTTCTTATATTTTAACTTTTTGAGACATGTGGGATGAATGTTTTGTTTTTATATGTTGGTTGAATGTACCTTTTATATAGATTTATTTAGATGTAAAAGTTTGGGATTACTTTGATGGTGAAGGATCTCAGGGAGAAAAGTACATGAAAGTTTGCTTTCAAGCATTCTTTGATGATAGAGAAAGCGGACATGAATATTGACCTCGACAGTGTTCTAATGAACTTGTCCGACAAATCAATTTGACCATGAATGGATTAAGCTATGGTGAGGTGCTTGGTAAAAGGATCTGCGGTTCTTACAGTTGTTGATGGAAGCAACCACTTACGTGGGTGACATAGTTGTCATTTGCAACATGTCTACATGTGAAATCTTTATTCAAATATATTGTTTGATTTTATTAAAATTGTCAAGGCATTCTTGTAGTTTTAGTGTGGCAATCATTAGTAATGTGTATTTTAAAAAGGTGCTACAGTCATGGCTTGTTGAGGCACAAACCAACACATTATGGCGTTGGAGGGAGATACCACAATTTTCAACGCATTGCTTAATCCAATGATGAAGATCATGCGTACGATAGAACCACCACCACCACCAATGGTTGTGGTGGTGACTTTGTGGGATCTAGATCTATACTAGTTGTTGCTTGCAAGTTTATGAAAAAATCTTGATTGAATAAGCAAATTGTTTTGTTTTGTTTTGTTTTTTTAATTTAAATTGATTTCCATGCATGATCTTATAGATTTCTTAAACTGCAGAATTAGACAATTGAATTCTTCAATGCAAGAGCAAATTATGGTAGAACAATTTCTTTTAATTAGTTTGAAGGAACAATTTGTGTTGTCAATGTATGTAGAGCAAACAATAGGGACTTATAAGGATTGTAGTTGTGTGAATCATAAACCACTTAAGCCTCATCTACTTTAAACATTTTAGAATTCATTGATGTTTTGACATCTAAGGGTAGATAGTTGGTAGACACCAATGGTAATGGGACATTGTCTTGCTCAATGCCCCCCGACTTGGATTTACTAGAGTAAGTTTCTATATGTGTGTAACAATTTGGAGTGATTTTATATTTATGATTTAATTTATGACCCTGAGCCATAGAAAAGCAAACCTATGGTCATAGGTCAGCAATCCAAAATAAATAAAAGTTCATAGAAGCTCATACACTAGTAACTCTACTATGAGACTAAGTACAACAAAATATTCATTTGTAATTATATATGAAGGTTATAAGGATGTAATAAAGTTTTCATTGTATCTCTTATTATTCTTTTATATTATTGGTTGCTTTTTAATAGCTACTAAGTTGAAGAATTTACACAAAAAATCATGTGACTAATAAGTTAATGTGATTGAAGGTGCATTCAATACACCCATATATCAATATTTATGAATAACATCTATATATGATATATGAGATGTGGCTCCAATATATCAATCTTTTATGAATAATATTCACATATGACGTGCAATAGGCACCAACAATGATGGCAATTATTGATTCAATTTTCCAACCTCAAAGGCTAATATAATATAATAGAAATTAGTATTTAATTTCTTTAGATTCTATTGCTTTCCCTACAAATTGATCATTACAAAATCCAAGTTGAATATGTAAGATTTTATATTTAGGCTCTAGTATGAATGGTTGGTCATTTTGGAATGATGGGTTACAAATTTACACAATGCATGTTTGGAATATATTGAACATAATGTTTGAAGGAATGTTTGTTAGGTGGTAGATAATAAGTGCAAGGAAACTTTAGTAGAGATACATTGTTTTTAGGTCACTTAGACGCATATATGCTTTGATTCATTTATGTGAAATATGTGGATTTTGATGAAGAGTACTTCCAATAACTTGTGGATATCATGAGTATTTTGCATGATACCTCGTAACATTTAGTTTGAAGGGCAATGATGGATTATTGTTTAAATTTCTTAACTTTATAAAGTTTGCACCCTCAAAGAATGATAGTTTTGTGGTCACAACTTTTATAGTATAACTTTAATGTATCTTAGATTTATACCTAAGGATTCGTGTATACAATTATTTGACTCTCTCTATAACTTTTTCACATCCTTCAAAAGTATTTTACCATTTATAAATATTCCTTGATCACTTGAGTATCTACTTTTACAATTTTCGATGTTATTTTTACTATTTAAAATTCAAAATAAGAATTTGAAGGTACATCAATGTTGCAAAGTTTTTTCCTATATGACAAAAAAATTGGTCTAAGAATAATTAATTCTCTATATTTATGATATTTATAATTTCTAAAGGCTAATTATTCATTGAACAGATAATTGAAAATTTGGCCAGGTCCCTATGAAGTCAATTTTAGTATGATGTTCACAAAATTTGATACAAGGTGTGAACATGTCCCCCCTTAGTAGAAATATAATCAAAAGTTATTCTGCCCTAAACTTTTTTGGCTATCTAAGCAATCTGAACATTTTTAAAGCATCTTTTACAAAAATGTTCATCAACTTTTGAAATTTTGTATGTATGTTCCTAATATAATATGGCATACAATTGTCTAAAAAAACAAATTTGAGTTCTTAAATTATATTCTAAGAGAAGTCAAACTTTGTTAGCTATGTGAAGGTAGTTTTAAGAAGAAAAAAAATTCTTCAAGTCCTATTTATCTTGCAATTTGTGATGTCAAAATTCTTGAGTTTTTTTCAAACATTCTAGATGTTTGTCTCTAACTTTTTACTATTTGGATTTCAAATAAAACAATTCTTCATTGCACAAGAAATCATCAAAAAATGACCAATGTTTGCCAATTTACTTAACCTCCTTTCATTGCGGGGAAATTTAGAGTAAGCTAGATTCCATATTTGCTTCTAAAATTTTTCTTGAATGAATCTACATCATATACTCATTAATTGTAAAAATCCTCATTCTTGTATAGAACCAAAATTTTACTCCAAGAGAGCTTGAAGTATGCTGACCCTATTTTGCAAGAATAAAAAAATGAAAAAAAAAAAAATGAAAAAAATTTGACCTCATTTTAAAAAAAATTTCAATCCATGTAGGCAAATGGGCTGAAATATTTCCACAAATTTCCTTACTTGTTTAATACACTTTTGTATTGGTTGAAATTTAAAAAAAATATAGATATATAAATATTCTAAACTATAATTTCAAGGTACTACTTCTAGAAATTCCAAATAGTCTGCTATTGATTGAATTAAAATCCATATATATATATATATATATATAGTTTGCTTAAACATATAAACTGCTATGGTTTATATTATGTAGAAATATAAACAAAGACAAAATGAGTTTCTTATAGAGTTATAGTAAACCTAGGTCTTTTAATTAGGTCTGTTAGGCATACTAATGGTTACCATACCAAAATCTAATGAATAATAAAAACATCTCTTGTGACCTAGTAATTATGCTCTATACATCAATCTTGGTTCATATCCAACTCTCGCCCCCGACATAATAGACAATAGGGTGGGATTGGATGACCACCTATGAGATCTAATTGTTTACTGATTAAAAATATTTGACGGCCTCCAAACCACATGCTTTAACCCCTAAATGCCCAAGGCATCCAAATCTAATGTTTGCAAAACTTTGAAGTTAAATAAAACCTAACCCAAGTATTTTTTTTAGTAGTTTATATTTTCTGAAAGTTTTTCTTGAAGTCTAGTTTTAGCATCAAAAATCTGATCTTGAAAATAAATGATAGTGATTTTTCTATTCAAGATTTTGTGCAAGGGTATCCATTGCAATCTTCACTTCCCGTAGTGTTGAGAGCTCTTGGAAATGAGCCTCAAATACACTAGATCTTGGAGAAAAAATCACATTCAAAATTCATTTAAGAAAATTATAGAGTAGATTTTGAGAAGCCATAAATTGATTGAGGTTATACATGTTAGGCCCTTTAACCTCATATTTTTTTGGTCACCAACTTTTTAGATTTGACTTGTGGAAAGAGGATTGAAAGACTTCACATCACTTTTGCAATTTTAACACCCTCATGGTCAAACATTATAATCTTTAACTCCATAAGTGATATTGTTGTGCTTTCTTTTCCTATGAGATCTCTAACATATCTACTTTGAATTTGGACGGTTACAAATAAATAAAAATTGATACAACTTATCAAAATGTTGGCATTTTGTTCAATTTAGAGCAGATTCCAAAAAGCTCAAAACAGGCCTTGGGCATTTAAGGATTAACTCACCAGTCTTAATGCAATGATTAATGGGCTAGTTGGTGGGGGTGCTATTTAGTGAGCCTTGGAGCGTGAGCCCAAGAGTTGTGAACTTGTGAGTGGTTAATTTTTTTTTTTTTTTTTTTCAGTTTTGGTGTTGTGGACCTATGACTGTGGTTTAGAATATTACGAGGAGAGTATAAAACATTAAGGCAATAGAAGCAATTTTTTGTTCAGAAGACCAAGATGGTATCAAAGTAATGTGCAAGAAGAATAGACCATAGATTTAACAAAATACAAAGATGTAGGGTAGACAGAGTTTACAACATAGATTCATGAAGAATACTACTGGAAGACCTAGATGCAGAGCTCTCATGACTATTTGATGATTTACTATCAGACTCTCTAGCAGAATCATCTACAAAAATAGAACTCAAGGATCTACTTTATGGATCCTAAAAGACGGTTTTAGATCAAAAGTATCATATTGCAAGGCTAATGCCTCCGCATGCGATGGCAAAATGAATGGCTTTGGAAGGCTACTCAAGTATGTCCAGTTCCCATAAAACGGTCGATGCCATGACAACTTCATTTTCTTTGCTTGCCTACACAAGAAATGAAACCACTGATGAGATCAAAATACATGACGAAACCTAAAGGGTATCCAAAAGAAGCTTAGGGATTAACTTATTTACTAAATTTGGAAGTCTTCACGATGTGGCGGATGGGAACCACCTCGTCGTCGAGATCAAGTGGAGGGGCTGAATTGTGCTTTGGATGTGTCTTAGAAATTGCAGCAATTCGAGTGAACGGGGCAAGGAGGACATCAAAGATGGACTTATCAGCTTCTAAAGCCACAATATGGCAACCCGTAGCACGACAGGTGTAGATGGCCAAACATGAAATACATAGAGTAAAGGTCAGGGATCGAATAAAAATGCAAGGTGCAATTTATGGATTGGAGACTTGCATGGAATTGGATACTGACATACCGATATCCAAAAAAAAGAATGCAAAACAGGGTAAACTAGAACTTTGTCTCAACTGTGAGACCACATCTACAAGCAGCTTGGATCAAGGTAATACTAAGATGTGGTCAGAGAAGTTTCTACTACATCTACCCTAGGTAGCAAAGATATACAATGTGACTTGAAGAAATGGTGAAAATTAGAAAAAATGATGTGGGAATCTAGATACTCCAAGCAAAAACCATGAACAATGAATACAAAAGGAAATCAATAATTAGTACGGTTTGAGAAATACAAATTTGTAGATGCTGTGCAGTCCATGACGATGTCACCTGGAGATGTAATTGCCTCTACAAGCATTTGCATAAATGGGCGAGCTTTCTCTCTAGGACCACACTAAGGCTTCTTGCCATTCAAGGCCACGTCATCCTTACCATAGAAATTTTGCAAAATGTCATCACGTCCAACGTTTACGCCAATGGCATTGTGCGCTGGTACACTTTGAAATGAAAACCGTCTCGTAGGTCGACTAACTTGAGCTCTAACGTAAAGAAAAATAGCGAAACGCATTATCTACAAGAAATTCAAAATCGGATTTAGATTAAAATGAAGGGTCAAACTGGCCTAAAGATGCATAACACTAAAAACAAAAATTGACATACCGTGGTAGATTGGTTTGAGGAAGACGTGAGATGTAGCCTATTCATGCCCCACCAATCCTTTTGGCACATGAAGCCAAATGATTTGCATTTTCCTAGCAAATATAATTTGATGTCTCAGTCGAATGGATACATAACAAGAAGAGCACTGCCATCATGTAGGTAATTCTCCGCAAAGTCAAAGATATCTTTTAGCCCTTCCTTTGAGAACTTATTCCGCTACATAATCGAATCTAGTGGATTGGATATTGTAGGGACCGGTAAATCCTTTGGGACATCAACAATAATAAGGTCTATAGAAGCTTATTTAGTAACTATGTCATTGAAAAATCCCTCCTTGTCAGAGGCATGCTACGTCTATAATAGCAAGTGATTAGGTGATGAAAAATCCATGAGCAATAATCAAGGTTAGGGGCCATACATTCAAATATAAATACAAACTTTTGTATGAAATAAACAATGTGAAAATACTACTAGAAAATGGTGTCCAAGTCAACAAAAAATTAACAATTTTTTGTTGATTGGTATATTGTATTGACCGTTTTAACAATTTTTTGTTGATTTGGTACATTTTGAAACAAGTCAACAAAATGGTCACTGAATTTTTGTGGCATACTCTATAGGGTCGATTTTTGGTTTGCCATGTAACGGACATTTATTGAGCAAATTTATAAATGGATTATGATTTTATTTTTTTGACTTGACCACTACAACAAAATGGACAACAATTTCTTGTTAAGTACTGTCTAAGACAACGCAACTAAGGATACAAACGCCATCAACTTTTTTTTGTTGATTTTTTATTATAGTGGTCATTGTTTTTCTACTAGTGAAAGAAGAAGTCTAAGCCAATAGTCTTAGTACCTTCTCCAGCAATTCAATGATGTCATTGAATGCGAAAGGCACATCCCCTTTCTCTGATCCAATAAGAGTCGTGACTGAAGCGCAAAGGATAGTTTCATTGACAGAAGGAAGTACTTGTAAGTCTTGGACTTGCGGTGGAAGGCCATGAAGAAGTTTCTCTTGTGTGAGTGAGAAACCCGAAGAAGTGTCCTTCATGGCACCATCACTTGTACCTTGTTTCGGGGCCTCGATTTCAGCTTTCCTCTTTTGTCCCTTCTGCTTTCCCTTTGCATCCGATTTAGCCTTCTCTACTTCCCATGCTTTCTTCTTGGCCTCATTTTCTTCGGATTTCTTCCTTGTTGACTCCCACTTCTTACTACAAAAAAACAGAGAAAAACGTGACTCTGCAAATGACTGCAAAACAGTCGTAGTGCAGTCGCAAAATGGAAATGTGACTGCAAGTGCTGCAGTCATTTCGGACAAGTTATTTACAAGTCATGGAGCATATTTTATTATCACCTAACGAAGTACAAACGGATGAAACTTTGGAGAGATAAAGAAAGACAGCCTTAGGAAAGATGGCTTTGAGATGCCATCTGGAAAGTGCGGTTTTACAGGCTGAGTTGGGCCACCGGGAGACCCCTCAAAAATCTGACGTGGACATTTTGCGCGCAGTCACATTCAAGTCATTTTGGAGTTGCGTCTGACCCCTTCTAAATCTGACGTGGACATCTTGAACGCAGTCGCAGCGCAATCATTCTAGAGTTGCGGGGACCCCTCTATAATCTGACGTGGACTTCCACGTAGGTAGTCATTTATCAGTCATTTCAAAGTTACAATAGACCCATTACAAATCTGATGTGGACATCAAAATCAGAAGTCATTATGTAGTCATTTCAAAGTGATATAGATTTAGGATTGGGGATTTAGGGTTTGAAATTTAGGCTTTGGGAGTTGCGGCAATGTGTGCAAAAAAAAATGTATTTATAATTGCATGGGGAGTAGTCATTCTACAGTCACATATACAATACAAAATACACCATATACAATACATCATACACCATATACAATACATCATACACCATATACAATACATCATACACCATATACAATACATCATATATAATACATCATATACCATATACAGTACATCATACAACATATACAATCTCGGGGAGGTCACTTAGTTCTACTACAACAAACCACGTGCGAACAAGTGGTTTCTAATAAACTATAATTTCAATCTAAAATTTTGACCATTGTTTAATTATGACTATAGATTTATATTGCCAAAATTTCCAACTCAAATCAAATATGAAATGATTTCTAGAAGAGGTTGAAAATGAACTAAAATGGCATGTTTTTCAACTCAAATAATTATAGAGAACACATTTAGATGACCATTGAATCAATATTCAACTCAAAATAAGCTTTCAATAGAAAGTTATTTTTAGGAATTTTTTGTTCATTTTTTAGACAATTTTTTCTTATATAATATAGGGGTGTGAAAGTTATTTTTCAGTTCTGCAGTGTATCTTTTTACTTCAAAAATTTGTAACTAATTATTATTAACAAATAAAAATATCAATAATTCAAAACATAAACTTTCAAAGTAGAAAAATCTATTCATATTTTTCTTATTTTGTTTTATTTAAAATTCAAAAAGTATATAGGGGGTCCAAAGTTTTGTTCGCACGTGGTTTCAAATGGACACTCTAAGTGACCTCCCCGAGTATACAATACACCATATTCAATATAAAATATGTCATATATATAGTATTTGGAAAATGTGCCACATGGCTTCCAAAACCACTTAGTGTGTGAATATGAAGAGTTGAAATGACAAACCTTTTATACACGTGGGGTGATAGGAAACAAGACAAACCATGTGGGACATGCCTAAAACACAGAAATTGTATTATTAGTAATATTTTAGATCTCATTTAGGAATAATAGATTAATTGTTTTATAAAAACTTTGAACTAATAAAATTTGAAAAATAAATTTGACTTTCATCTCCAGAAATCTGTTTTGGATTTTGAGCCTTAAATTAAAAGTTGTGGACAAATTTGAGAAGAAGATTGGAGAGGATATTTTCTTAACCTTTTTTCTGATTCAAGTAGTATAGAAGACATAATGTAGTCATTTCCATGTCGTTACCTGACTGCAATACTATAACATGACTGCCACTTGATTAAGTGCAGTCACGTGGAAGTCATAATTAGTTGACTCCTAGTGAATTAGTATTGTAGAAGGTCACTGTCATTGTTAAAAATGTTCTATTTTTCTTTATAATGTGGTTCTCAGGGGTAGGCCAAACTAATTGGAGCCATCGAATTGTCTTTGGAAGAGAACTTATTGCGTAGGAGATGTACTAGGTACACACTTCTTGTCTAAACCGCAAAGCCCTGTTATGTTGACCATGTAATTTGTTGCCGTAGTGTTTGTGTCAACAAAAGCATTTTTCAATTGCTGCAAGTGCATGCAATAGTGAGGCAGGTCGCCAAATTGGAGGACGTTGGAATGGTAGTAGTACAATCCAAATCACTTGACTTAGTACAGTCATGTACTAGTCATTGTGTAGTTACGTGACAGTCTTTCCGCAGTGATAGTGTAGTGACGTGACAGACTTGCCACAGTCATAGTGAAGTCACGTTGCCTGCAATTGAAGTCCACTAAACGTTTTGCAAACTAAAATCTTGAATGTCTTGCCATTTACTGGGTAATCACAAGGCCATGTTCAGTTCTTTTTATTCACGCTCTATATAATTGCCACAAGTTCTGGCTCAACGACTTTAAACATTTCTCTACACCTTGTGCTCTAATGCAAACCCTAAACCTACCAACAGGTGTGGAAGTGCCTTTTTCATTGATGACGCTATTCATAGCACAATTTCCTCAAAATGAGTCCGTACAACATGTGTCCAAGTCACCTAAACCTAAAGGAATGAACACAATTATTTCATTGTCCAACAAATATTCAATCTCTAAAATATGTGCAATGAAGCTTGCATCCCTTGCTCTCCTAAAACTAATTCATTTAAGGTACCCTAGAACTACATTTTAGCCAACTTGTATTCGCTCAGACATTGCCACACCCTAATATTCCAAAAGATGACCCTATTGCATCCCTCTCTATGTATTTTGTTAAAAAACTTATGCCAGTCAGACTGCAGTCATACTGTAGTGACAAACCCGAAACTGTCCTCACCCATATCTTTCATGTACCACGAGGACCCAACTTTTTCTTTATCCATTGGTAAAAGAAAACGCCAAATATTTTTTGAAGAAGCAAGTCATGTACTAGTCATCGTATAGTTACACTACAGTCATAACAAAGTCATAGACAATGTAGTTACGTGACTCAAAAAGTCATACTACAGTCATATTGAAGTCACTTCCTGCAAAAATGCAACCTAACCGTCTTCTTCCCTACCATCTTGAATGGCTTCCCATTTATAGGGTAATCACCGAGCCATGTTCTTTTCTTTTCATTCAAGGTGTCACTGATCCTGGATCAATTATGCATTGAACAACTTTGTACATTTCTGTACAAGCCTTGTACTTTAGTGCAAACCTTGAGGCTAATAGCAGGTGTGGAAGCGCATTAATCAAACTTGACACTATCCCTATTACTGTCTAACTCTGAATGAGTCCTTTACAACATGTGTCCACCATACGGCAACCTTCCTAAATGCAAGCAATTATTTCATTCTTCAACTACTCTTCATTCTCTGCAATGTATGCAATAAGTCATGTTTCCCTTGCTCTCCTAAAATTAATTTATTTACGGATCACATCTAATGCATCTTAGCTGACTTGCAAGCATTGAGGCATTCCTAAAACTCCTTGAATTCCAATTTCCCGACTTGCATTCATGCCCATCTTCTTATTTAGTACTAAAATGTACCGCCAGTCATAATGCAGTCATCTTGTAGTGACATACTGGAAACTGTGCTCACCGCCTCCTTCCTGTACACGAGGCCCCATCTTTTTCTTTATCCATATGTAAAAGAAAATGCTGACTTTGTGACTCCTCCTGACGTTGTAGTCATTTTGCAGTCACTTCGTAGTCGCAATGAAGTCACTAAAGCCGGAACCACACAACTGCACAGTGACTTTGCCTTCTGCAGTCGCGTTCCGCATCGCCACGTCACTGCATCGTCGTTGCTGTGAACGGAACGTTGTGGATGAACTACCCTTTGCGTTTCTTGTTCATCTCGCAGTTTTTTTGCGACTGCAGAATGACTGCAGCACTTTTAACATGACTCTGCCGGTGCAATTAGGGAGGTGAAGTGGCGCTACAGTCGCGTTTTTGGCACAATCATGTTTTCCAGTCACATTTTCGGCCGTTTTCTTGTAGTGTCTCTTCCTTCTTCTTATTGGAAGTCTCCTTCTTCTTTAAGGCCTTATCCCGTGCATCAACATTGAGTCCGACAAATTTGTCAAAATCCGTCTCTACAACAGCACTATCTTTGATGGACTGGAATAATGCCAACTCTTGGGGCGGAGTGAAGTTTTGACTGCATTCCAAGTACCATGCACCTGATTGAAGGTGAGCAATAGTCCAATTCTTTAGTTGGGAGGGCTGGAGGGCGAGAACATGCAGTCAGGGGAAGAACAATCTAGCCAAGTGTTGAAGAATGGCGGTAGGTCACCCTTGGCAATGGCTTTTTAGCGAAGAGCTCAAACTTGAAATATCTGAAGCCACAAAACATTGTTCAACATTTTTCTAATTGATTATGTGCAAGAGTAAGTTTAAAGCATGTAACAAAAACAAAAGGAGGAAAAAGATTGGATTTGTAGATGATCTTCTTCACCACTAGGTTGGAGCCCTTGAAATCTTTAAAGGGATTTGACTTTTTGTAGGCGTCAACACCCTTGAAAACTCCCGCGTATGCATGGTTCCACAATTTCATCCGCCAACCCTCAATGTAGTCTACAAGCACTTCAGGGTCCTCGTCTACCGTCATATTTACGGAAATACTGTCAGAGCAGATGATGCTTTCGTACATGTCAACAGCAGCGTCTTGTATCTGATAATGTACTAAATGTAGAATGGCACAATTTGGTCAAGTTTTTGAAACCCTGTCTAAATGAAAGTAAATGAAGGACGTGATTACTTACAATAGATACTTACTACTGCATATCAACAAGCCTTAGAAAGGAAGGCTCTGATTTTGTCATCGTTAGCGGGTCTTGGAAGAAAACTTCGGGCCTCACGCTTTGGAGCTGAGGAATTGAGCCATTTCAACCACTTTACTTTGTGGCTTGGATCCGCATTTGCAATGACTATGAGTTGGAGCTTGTCTAGTGTCAATTCTTGGACCGCATAAATTCTCCAGTGCCTCTCAATCTGAGAAGAACCAAATGTGTTCAATAGAGAAACAATCAAAATTAGAATACACTAGTAGAAAATCTGAAAATTTTGTTGTTTTGGTCGTGTTGATCTGGATTAGTTTTTTGTTAATTTTGATAGAAATTTGCTTAAAACAACAAATTTCTATTAAATGAGCAAAAAACTAACTTAGACTCAATACAACCAAAACAAGTGAAATTTCAGATTTTCTACTAGTGATAATGGAAGGCTAAGGTACACTTTCAACCAAAAGTACCTCTTGAAGCCACTCATCCCCTAAAGAGTAAAGACGGATGCGTTATAGAAACAATCTTTGAGAGTTTCTTATAGAGAAGATGCATAGCCTCTTTTGTGGAGGACTTCATTGCTAGTGCGTATCCTTCGTTGTTGACCTCCTCCAAAGGCGTGTCCTTATGGTACTTCCGATTTCCGAACAACTGCATCTACCGCAGCATCAATTTCTTGCTACGGAATACATGTCAATATAAAGTTAAAAAGTGATTATATGGTAATCAGAAAAAGTTTTCATCACTAAAATTTAAAAAGAAATTAAACTATAAATTGATCATACACCTGAAAAACCTTTACTTCTTTGGCACTAAGAAGCTCATTAAATTTCTCAAGAGGCATTGAGTTGTACTTTCAAATTTAGTATAATGTATGGACCAAGTTTGTCTTTACGTAGGAGTTCTCTGTGTGCCTAATGAACCAAATTTTTTTTAATGTTAGTACAATTCACAAAAATATACAGCTATATTTGACACTCAAATGTAGGTGAAGGCAAGCTTACTTGTTGATGTCGTACATAACCTGCATAGCAACTAGCTCCTACTCGGCCTTTGGTATCCAAAACAATAGAGTCCACCAAGATATGCCACACCAAATCAACATTGTGAAGTCGCTTGATGTGCCTCATCTATGAGATACGATGGTGGTTCCCGTCACAAGCAAAAAAAATTGCATCCACTAAGTGTTTTAGCTCTTGGCAACTCCTAAGTTGATCGTTGAAGTCATCATTGATAGAGTTCCAGAGGCTTCCCCACATAGCCTTCTCTTCTTCAGAAAACGACCCAGACTAGCCTTATTCATTTGAAATCGAGACATAGAAGAGCTCCTTCCTTATAACCATGGACGAATTCTTGCTTGAGCTTAGTCAAATCACAGCTCAATGTTGGTCTCACCATTGGCATAGGAACAAGACAACACAAAAGAATTTTCATCCAAGAGCGGTGGTGAGGCAAGATTCTCAAACTAGAAATAGTTGCTACAAATTCTAGTTTTTGTGACTTTTGTATTTCATCTTTGCCCTCCTAGTTCTCATTGAGGTCTTATCCGTCACCATCGTCTATGGTCCTACAGACTTTCTCATCTACAAAAATTGGCGGTTGTTCTTTGTCCATAGTCTCATAAATAGTAGATATTGGTGGTAATCCAGTCTCACTAATTGTGGTGACATCCATTTGAATGATCAATTCAAAGAAATAGTAGAATTCAATTGATATGTAGGATTTTTGAACATAATAAACATGATATGAAATATTAGTTAAACAATATAATTATACTTAACACATAGCTCAAAATATTGTAGGTCAATAATAGATGGATTACATTGACAATCGTCATTGATCCCTACAACTACAGGTGTCATACACGGACTTCCAAAGTCCACAGTAGAGACATAAGATGCAGTCCCCTATGAGATATGCACTTGGGACCTCAACCTCATGGATGCTAAGACCGCCTACATCGAAATCCATTGGAGAATCCAAATTCATCAAGACTACTTTGTCAGTGCCTACAAACGTGCAACATGAAGTTGGAAATGATGTATTCGCATCAACATTCAGGTCCGCCAACAATGCATCAAGATTTACCAAACATCTGTGAGAAGGTATCGGGAGTTCATCTATCAGGTCCTCAACAACTTGATGTCCTTGCTCCATGATCTCGATATCTTGTATAAGCATTTCATAAGCATGAAAAAGTAAAATGAACTAAACCTTCAAAGTTAACTACAATGCCACTTCAAATACTAGAATATTAACAATGTTGATTTTTATCAATGGCGACCGTCCCTTCCTTCAGAGGCAATCTTGGCAGCGAGACGAACCTTGCTTCCCCTTAGTGGTTGGAAGCAAGCCCTAATGTGTTGGGGGCTTCATCACCCCGGCCATTTGCAAACCAAATAAAAATGTGGGAATGGAAATCTCAACTGTTCCATCCCTTTGTTCTAGTGAAGTGCCTCTCAGCAACGAGACAAACTCCAGCCTCCCCTAGTGGTTAAAACCAAGCCCAGTTGTGTTGCGGGCTTCACCACCTCGGCCATTCGCAAACCAAAAAAATGTAGGAATGGAAATTTTGATTGTTCCATCCCTACGTTCCCATGAAGTGCCTCTCGACAGCGAGACAAACCCCAGCCTCCCCTAGTGGTTGGATCCAAGCTCGATTGTGTCGTGGGCTTTATCACCCTAGCCATCCGCAAACCAAAAAAATGTGGGAATGGAAATCTCAACTATCCTATCTCTACGTCCCTGTGAAGTACCTCTCGGCAACGAGACAAACCCCGCCCCCCCCAGTGGTTGGAACCGAGCCCGGTTGTGTCAGGGCTTCACCACCCCAATCATCTACAAACCAAAAAATGTAGGAATGGAAATCTTGATTGTCCCATCCCTACGTCCCCGTGAAGTGCCTCTCGGCAGCGAGACAAACCCCGCCCCTCCCCCAGTGGTTGGAACCGAGCCCGGTTGTGTCAGGGCTTCACCACCCCAATCATCTACAAACCAAAAAATGTAGGAATGGAAATCTTGATTGTCCCATCCCTACGTCCCCATGAAGTGCCTCTCGGCAGCGAGACAAACCCCGACCAGAATGTCTCGGGGGCTTCACCACCCCAACCATTTACAAACCAAAAAATGTGGGAATGGAAATTTTGATTGTCCCATCTCTACATCCCCGTGAAGTGCCTCTCGGTAGCGAGACAAACCTTGCCCCCCTTCTAGTGGTTAGAACCGAGCTCAGTTGAGACGGGGGCTTCACCACCCCAGACAACCTCCTAACATCAAAAACAAATGTGATGAGTAACACCTACTCTCTCATGTGGACATCTCCAATATTGCATTCAAAGAAAGAGGGACTTCTCTTCCCTAATTGACAAAACTGAGTCGGTATGAGGTGGGAGGCTTACAACCTTAGAAGTCCATACAAGAGGGGGAACTATACTTCCGTCCCCATTCTCTATACTCTATTTGACCCTATTCTCCGAGAAATGGGCATCTCGGTAGCGGGATCTACATCTTATCTTTCGATCGATTACTATAAATTGTGATAAGGTCCCCAAATGTAGAAAACTAGGGTAAGGACTAACTACCTAGAAATAAACAGGACAACGGAGCAAATGAGTAGGATGTGGAATAGTGGATCCTCTTCCAACCTAACCTCCTTCGCCAGGGACACTCGACAAGTCTACAGTGAAGATGATGTTCTTAAGGGAAATTGACTTTCGGTAATTTGACTTGTGTATCTTCTTGTACATTTGCGTACGAGGTCCCTGCCGCTTTTTGTCTCCATTGTCACCGTCGTTGATAAGATACCCTAAATTCACTTCTTAGCGTCGATGGGAGAAGCTGCAACTACCATTCCAAAAAAAAGACAAAAGGTATGGTAGAGGGAGGTGATGACAGTGTGGGAGGAATGGTAGGCAGTAGTGTGCGAGAGGTGACGGCGCGTTGCAAGGTGTCAATTGGTACTGCTCGTGCGGGAGAAAGTGGATTATCATTTGAGATGGGCCAATGTGGGTCTAATAAATTTTTATAGTGAGTGACCCCTCAAATGGGTTAGAAATGGACCTCAATATGTTTGTTTGATTCGGTTATAATGTTGTGGGATTTCATAACAGAAATGGAATGTAGGCAATATAGGTTATTGCAGCTACTATATTTCATATTTTCAATGATGGTAATGACAGACTCATAGAACTAGTTCATTGTATTATACAATAATAGTAAATATACATTTACAACACATGTCTGAATACTATTGACACTAGATACAACTCTGTCTAAATTTTGGAAATCAGAGGTTACAAATTGAGATGAAAAGGGTCATAGGGCATGAGATAGTCTTACGGACATTGAGATTGATTTCAAAGTGATGAACAATGATGCCTTCTTGCATCCTCACTGCTTGATGACTACTTGAGTTTGAATGCACATTCATCGCCGAAAGTTCTTGAACTAATCCCTCTTCTGAAAAATCTACGACAGCTTGATTGAGTCTTGAGGCTCAAGTACCTTTGCAAATTAGTCTCCTCCGACTCATCCTTGTCCTCTTTAATTTAACTCCTTCTCACTATTGAAAAAAAAGAATCTCTTAGCCCTCTTCTTTTTCTTAATGGAACAATGCGTAAGACATGATTCCTTAGGACTAGGTGGCATCTAAGGCTCTACTTAAACTACTCATAAACATTCACCAATATGTCCTCTTGGACAGATTGGGAATTCACCAAGTGGAAGCCGGATCAATGGAATCATGGAAATGAAAGGGACTTTAAGAAAGCACACTAATCCTAATTATGTTCTAGTGTGTAGACATTTCTTGGTATGGCAGAATCAAACTAATGATGAATGTTAGAATTCATTGTTCAATAACAATTCAAATGTGATTACTTAATGTTTTGCACTTTTGCGGTTGTCCTGATTCTATTATTTGTAGATGAGCATCAAAAACATTATAGTCTTCATATTTTGACTAGATGTACAAAAGGAGTATATCTCATATTATACACACTATAACGGTGCCCGATATAGTCATGTGGCATACATACATGAAGGGCCACCTTTTGCATTTACTTAATGCTTCATAACCATTTTGATTGACAAGTCTTCAAGTTTTATATTCATGACTACACGCTACCTACCTTCTACAAATTTGAAAAGGGCTTTATTGCCGGTACTTCCGTAAATGCTTCGTTGATCAATTATTCAATATAATTTTTAATGATGGAAAGATCATCAAGTAAACTATTTGATTTTTATATATCTTTTTGAATCATGTCTTAAATATCCAAAATTGGTCGGCTTTACTAATCAACAATCATTACTGCATGGTTTGATATTATCACATAAAAGAGGTGATGAACTCATAATTGATCCTAGTCTCTTCTACTTAAGTCCTTGTACTCTTTGAGTTCTTTAGATCTTTGATATGTAGTATACTCTCATTAGAGTGAATGGGTCTGAGGTGCCTCTTCTTCTTCGACTAAATAGTATTGGTATAGCTGTTGTGTCTAGTGACTTGCTCTATGTCTGATACAAATTCTTGGAGTCCTCTACATATATTGAGGAAGAGGTTCACTCTAACACAGGAACACTTTTGCAATCAATTCTCATGACTAGGATAAGCAATGACCACGGTTTATGTTTAGAATCTTCCAACATGATGTTATAGAGCGTTTGGTTTAATTGTCATCCACTGTAATGGAGTCTTCCATTGAAATAGTGACCGATTATTCCATGGCTTCGACTATGCAAGCTCCACTTCTTAGAGTTGTTAAATCCAAACCCAAATATCCATCACAGTCTGATGACCTAGAAGTATCTCCCAGACTCCCACTACAAATCAAGGTGTCTGACACATTCTAAATCCTATTGTTGAGCTGTCTGGTGAGTCTGATGCAGAAGACGTAAATAATTAGTCATTAATTAGTGACATCTACACTAGGTGATACTTCCACAAGAATAGAGAACACGCAATTTTGTGGTCTCTATGAAAGTAGTGCTAGTATTTCAATCTTCTCTCGCCCTCTTCTCTATCCAACGGACAACAAATTCGAGAGTGTGATGTATTGTCTTCGCAAATTAGCAAATATCAGAGGATCTAGAAATGAGCTAGCGAATTTGGATTTCCAGTCAATAGAATATCAGAAGGTCTACTTTCTTCCAACTAATTTTAATGGTGACATTGTCTTTGAGCTCCCAGCATGCGGATCATCATCTTCCTCTAGTTCTTCTAAGAACATGGGTGGCATGGATAAACACTATGATGGCCATACATGGTGACGTATAATCACCTCAAATATTCAAAATGATCTAGGTCTAAAGTTCAGAAAGTCATCTTGTGCTAGTCATTTGGCGTGTGTGAACCCTTTGTGCGATTACTTAAATCGGTGCTCTCATAGAAACAAAACTGAGTGGTCAGTGAATACGACTGTTCCATTCATGTAGGACTTACGCCTCCTAAAGACTCGATTGTAGTTTGCAAAGTCTGTAAACTACCACCTACATATGTCAATTTCTACAAGGGTAGGATTTACTATGTCATAGGTCTATCACATATGTCCAGAGCATGCATACATCTAGGCACTCACACCTACCTTGTTGCGGGTGGACTATGCAAAGATTCAGTCGACACTATTTTAGAACTCATCGCAAAAGAAGTTTCAAAGGCCCCTACTACAAAAGCATATGCCATCACATTGGTTGCTAGCAAAGAGTTCTTAAACACTTTCTTAGTTCACTCGAGTGATGGTCCACAAGAAATGCTATATAAGAAGGCACTTGATGATGTCATGGATAAATTCCAAATTCTGAGTTCCCCAAATGTTAGAAATATTATTAAGTCCTTTCGGAGCACTGGAATTGGAGGAGGGGAGATTGATTGGATACTTGCCATGAAGAAGCAAGCCAAAATTGAGTTCATTCACGATAGTGTCTACCCCGGACAAGGAGAAGAAAAGGTGTACCTCTTTAAGATACTCGTGGATGGACCTGGAAGTGACGTTGATCTTATAAAGAGGATGCAGCCAGGTGGAGATCTATCAAATTGTTGGTTGATGTTTCACCACATGAAACGTGTGAAGGGATGGACAACCATCGCATGTCATGTCACTAGTGGAAAATTATGTCCAAATCAATAGAAAATCATCAAAAACTTGTTGATTTGGGTATTGCAATGACTGTTTTTACATTTTTTTTTGTTGATTTGAACCCAAGCTAATACAATGGTTAACAAATTTTTGTTGATTTCAGCACAAATTAACAAAATGATTTTACAAATTTTTGTTCATTTGAATAGTGCAACGAGTCAACGACCAAATCAACATATTTTTGTTGAATGTTTTGGGGTTGTTTTGGGGTTGTTTTTGGAATCTTTAAGAATTTTTCAAAAATTATGAATTAAGAATTCAAATTGTATTTTATTTTCAATTAGATTTTGAATTCAATTGAAGTTCTAATTAAATTCTTAATGTAATTCAACTTTGATTCAAATAATTTGATTATATCAAAGTTTTCAATTCTATAATAATCAAATTTGAATAGTTTAAAATTCAAATTGAACTACTCAATAGAATTATTCAAATTTGAAGTATTAACCTCCATACTCTTTCATATGTTAAGGCCTATAATTGCTTTTAAATATTAGTCTTCAAAGCAAGGCTGAAATCTTCATTTATGTTTATTTTTTCAACAAATTTAACTAGATGATCTTGCTTGTACTTATTTTGACCTATTACTCCTTCTTGAAATTGTAAAATAAATTATTTTACCGATTGCAACATCATGATGCTTGGATTTTTTTTAAATAGTGTTTCATTCATCCAAGATGATTAGATTTCATTTTTCCAAAATTTTATCCCAAAATTAAGGTATATATTGAATCTACAATTTGCAATTTTTCATCATATTCTAAAAAAATACGTTAAAGAATCTATATAAAAAATTGCAACAAAAAATGTTTTATACTCATGCTTGGAGAAAATAATAAGTTGATAGAAATTGAGATTGATTTACAACATTCAATGAAAAGAATTCTTGTTATGAAACTAAAGATTCCCAAACCTAATGGTTGCAATGTACTAATGTACATGTTGTAATCAACAATTTGCATCCTATTTTTTAAATATTTTTTGGAAAATATTTAAACTTACATTCAATAAAGAATTTTGAAATTTACTTTAGTGCAGATATTCCACTTTAAACTACAAATTCAAGTTCTTCATGAGTTTGACCTCCCTAATCTATATAGAACGATTTGAAACTTTTCACAAGATTAATATTTTAGAAAATCGATTTCAAATTCCTACTTATTTGAAAAATACATTCCAATCTACTTGGCTTACATGCATATATGATAAATAACTAGGAAATCCATACATCATACAATAACTTTCTCATGATGTAATCAAAAGTTATAAAAATTGTGAGTCCTTCAAACTATCCCTTCACCACATGTTGTGTACAAATTTTAAAGGAAAAAAAAGGGAAGTTAATTTCTAAATACATGATCAAAAACACTACCTATATTGTCAAAGAAGTCTACTTTGTTCTTTAGGGGTCTAAATTAAAATTAAAATTTTTCTAACCCCTAAAGGACCATTGTCCCCTTAAGGGACAAAATGGATTTCGGGCAAGTTTGTATAATCACAATTTTTAGTAAAACTCTTTGAAACTTTCTCATAAGATAGAGAAACTTATTAGCTTTGTGGGAATATAAATTTTATTTCAATTGGTTCCCAGGCGGGAGCAAAAGTTATGGTATCTTAAACATAATTTTCATGTCACTAGGCAGAAAAAGAAATCAACAAAAATTTGAGATTTTTTTTCTTCTAAGAGATCATATTTTTGTCCACATGTGAAGCTTTGATTCATTCCATTTGGATTAGTAATGTGAAAGTTACGAACAATCTTGTTTTTTGGGCAATTTGAGTATCTTCTTGAAAAAATAACTTATAGGATTCAATTTTGAATGCAATTTTCACAATTTTTCAAAAGAAATTGTTTAACAAGGTTAAGTTTCCTATTTAGAACAATCTCACCATTGACATTATTGTGTTTCAATCCCATTTTAGTGCTATTAATGATTTAGTTTTTCTTTCAATCTTGGACCTACTTCTACTTAATAATTTAAGAAAAAATGAAAATCAAGAATGTTTTCTTTTAAGAAAATATTCTAGACTTTAAACTCAATTTTTTAACACAAGAAATTTTTAATTCAAGGTCCGTGGTGCAAATTTTTTCCACAAATGGCATTCAAAGTCATCTCAAATTGCAGGCCAGTGTTCAAAAAAACTTTCTTTTTTCAACTTTGAATGCTAATATCTTCCAATCTGTATAGTCAAACTCCATTAAATCTTTACGACATGATCCTCAACTTGTAAAGTACAAGATCCTACAGTTCAATTCTATAAAAAAATATTTTGTTTTGTTTTTTTGGATGAATGTAGCAGAAATGGCAGTTTTGAGTAGGTTTTGACAAAAGAAAGGCCCTGGTCCTTTAAGGGTTAAATTCAAATTCTAAGTTCTTAAATATTTAAATTCTAAATTAAGAATTATAATTGGTAAAATAGAATACTACTGTAGTTGAAGGGCAGGATCGACAAAAAACAATTATTTTTAAGAATGTCAAAAAAGAAAGAAATTGAAAAAAAGAAATTGCCGAAATGAGAAAAAATTAAACGAGAAAGTTTTTGTAAAATTTTCCAATATAAGTCAAAATGTTCAAAGACCATGTACAATCAAGTACATTTTTGATGACAAACTAAAGAAAATTCTCCATTGACGCTCAATGTCAATGGAGGGTGGAGAGGTTGTTTTTACATTGAATCCATTGTTCTTTGTGGACCCTCAAAGGACATAAGATAATTTGAAGATTGAGCTCCTACTAATCCCAACCATTAGTATATCCCACATGGATTACTTTACCCCCAACCATCCAATTTGTAATCTGAAATTGTCTTCTTCAACTTCAAGTGACTTTTAGAGCTGTGTAACAAACATTTTGGATTTATTTTAAAGCATTGACCCCACATTGGGAACTCTAATTAAATATTTGGCATAAAAGTGTCAACCTTGCCTTTCACCTACTGTCTGCAGATAATAATAAAAAATTCCTAAAAAATATATGCCTAGTCGACTGCTTGCTGGAAAAAAAGATTTTGAATTGGTAATTTTCCTACATACTCCAAGGGCAGATGGCTAAAATGCCGAGATTTAATTTTCCTACCCGGTCCATTTCTGAAAATTTTCTTTTTTCATTTGGAACCTCATCCTAAACATTTCTATGTCATTTGGAAATCTTCAAATAATTTTAGTTAGGTCGTAACTAAATGCCAATACTCCCCGTACATTGAAGGCATTGTATTAAAGACACTATTTGCATTTGATAAGTTTAATTTTGTTTAACCCCTAAACGTCCAAACAATGTTTTTTGGCAACATAGCGATTTGGGGCAGCTCACTATAAACGGAGTTTTTCTTTTTTTTTCTTTGAAAATTTCATACAACATGGGGACAAGAAGTAACTTTAAGGCCCAACAATTTTCATAACTTTTGACTACATGGTTCAAAAGTTATTGTATGATATGTAATTTTTAGTGTTCAACGGGCAACCCACACAACCCGAGCAAGAAAAAGAAACTTCTTTGAAATCACTTTTTAAAAAAATAAAAATTTGGAATTTATTTTTTAGATTTTTATATATGTGGTAAGCTTTGAATCATTCCATTTTGATTAATGAGATGAAAGTTATGAGGAATTTTAGTTTGGGTTAGTTTGTAGGTAGTTATGGAATCTCTATTCTAAAATAAACTTTGAAGTCCTTTATTTCACTTAATTTTAAATATTTTTGGAAAAAAATAAAAACATTAGGTGTATATTGTTTATTACAACATTACAACCATTGGGATTGGCATTTTTCAATTCTATAAATAAATTGTTAACAATTTAGAATTTTAATCATTCTCTACTTCTTTCTACTTACTATTTTTTTCCTATATGTTGTACAATTCCAAATAATCTAAAATTTTTCAAGCATGTATCAAACTTGACTTGAGGAATGAATCCAAAGAGTGAATACCATTTTGGACATTTTTTCATACAAATGTGACCTTGTGAAGTGCAGCTGCCCACATTTTCAGTTTTTCACAGGGCCCAAAAAAGGATTTTTGTCACTTCAAACATTAATATCTTGCAATCTACTCGGTGGAAAATTCTGAAATTTTTTCTACATCTTTTCTAACTATTTTACTACAAGATCCTACGATTACATGTGCCTAGAAATTTTTTTCATCTAAAATTTGGTGCTTGTAAATGCAAGGGCAGTTTTGGAACAGTTTTGGTGAAAATAGTCTCTGACGTTTAGGGGTTAATTTACAATAAATATTGGAATGTAGGAGGATCTAGCTAGTTTTGCTATTAGTTGATTACTTTCTACTTTGTAGTCACCTTAGCTCTTGATAGCATTGCACCATGCCAATGTAGACAATAACAAAGCTTAACTATAGACTCTAGTCAATTTTCTAGTGTCCCCTATATTGTCAATTTGTTGAGTTGTCTAATGTGAACAATCTATTATGAACATTGATAAATTATGCAATAATCAAATCTTCAATTTCTTAAGAGACAAAATTAAGGGAGGATGCTAACGTCATATCACATTTAACTTCTTCCATTAAGCTCTTCCTAGCTAGAATCGATTGTAGTAAAGAAACCATATTAGGATGAAACATTGTTTTATTGTGTCATTCTATAAAAGTTGGTTGGAACATTAGTTAGAAGGAAGGTGTGGGTGGTCATGTACAATAGATGCTTGGTGTTTATGCACATGAGGACCTTGGATTGAATACACAATATTGTCTTCTGCTTTTCTTGTACTATAAGATGGGTGTGCACAACCATTGCTTTTTGTTGTAAAACAAAATAAAAAAAGTGTAGACAACTTTGTTAAGTTCCGGATGGTTCAATGAGGGAGTTAAAACACAATGCACTCAGGTTTGGTATAAAATGTTATGAAATTCTCTAGAATCTTTTGTAAAGCCATAGGCAATATGTAAAGCCATAGCCAATAGGTAAGGTGAAGAGAATTGTTGAACAATCGCTTGGCTACAAGAGAATGCAGAATCTGCCCCCAAAAGAAAAGGTGTTGCTTTGATTTTGGACCCTCATAGTCATAGTGACGCTTTCATGTGAACGGGTGTCCCTTTTTCTGGTAGTGATGGAGGAGCCCCCAAAGCTAAGGCAAGTTGTTGCGCAAACAAAATATCCATGACACACTCGAAGCAACTGCAGGATGTACATTACAAAGCCGGAACCAGTGCCGTGACGAACATAGTGCACACCCCGGATTCGATCATCGCCGCAGAACTGGTCAAGCCCCTGGACCACCCCACCCCACCCCACCGACCGAAATATCACCGAACCAGCAGACGCAGCTTCTAAGTTATTAGACTTCGAATCACGTGAACCAACTGCAGTTCGAATCCCCCTATCCGAGGCGGTCGGAGTGCTCATCATCGAGGCGCGAACTACTACCAGAGAATCTCGCGACAGAGGTTACCTACGGATGGTTAATTTTCTGTCTAGAGTAGTAGAGCTTGAATCACCTGAAGTTCAGTTCTGCATCCTTGGAATCGAGAATTTGGTGAAGCTAGTTCTGGAAAGTTGTAGTTTTGCTGCTGCAACTGGTTTCTGCAGTTGTTGGCGCCAACATTTTGGGGTCAATATTTTGCAACAGTCATTGGCCGGAAGCAACCGCCGGCGTGGAGATGGCGGTTTGAGAGGTCGCTAGTTGGCGCCGGGAGTTTTGGGGAGCGAGGGAGCAAGTTCGAGTTGGATTGGATTGGATTGGATCGGATCGTGATCGAGATGAGTCGGCGGTTGCTGGTCGATGATTATCACGTGGGGCGAGTGCTGGGCACGGGCGGATTTTCCATCGTGCGCTTGGGCACGCGCAAGTACGACGGTCTGCAAGTGGCCATCAAGACGCTGAAGAAATTCGGCTATGGCAGCAATGCCCCCCAGGTGCCCGGCCATGGCGGTCTCCCCATGTCGCAGGCGGAGGTGCTGGTGAAGAACGAGATTCTCGTCATGATGCGCATCGTGGACGTGGTGTCGCCGCACCCCAATGTCATCCACCTGATCGACGTGTACGAGGACGCGGCCGCCGTGCATTTGGTGCTGGAGTATTGCAAGGGCGGGGAGCTTTTCGACCGCATTGTGACCAAGGAGCGGTACTCGGAGCGCGACGCCGCCATGGTGGTGCGGGAGATTGCGACTGGGCTGCGCTCTCTGCACCAGGCGCACATTGTGCACCGGGATTTGAAGCCGGAGAATTGCTTGTATGTGGACTCCTTGCCGGAGTCGTCGCTCAAGATCATGGACTTCGGGCTTAGTTACCTTCACAACCAGACGAATAACGCCGTGGGGATTTTTGGCTCGATCGATTACATGGCCCCCGAGCAGCTCCGACTCTCCGGAGTGGTTCCGGCCAACGACATGTGGTCTCTCGGGGTCATCCTCTACATTCTCCTGTGCGGGTACGGAAACCAAGTCCTCAAACCCTAATTTCGAGTCACTTAGTCCTACGTCAAGCAAGCGTAGATTTCGATCGAATTATGCATTTTCTCACGTGCAGGTATCCGCCATTTCGGGCTAAGACTTCGCGAGACAAGCAGATGCGAATTATGAGGGGATTGTACAGTATGGAAGAACAGAGTTGGGGCGGCATATCGTCGGAAGCCAAGGAGCTCATTGGGAGATTACTGTCGGTAAATCCGTTCTCGCGTCCTTCTGCCGCAGAGGTATGTCATATGCAAACCCTAAATCCCTAACCTAACCTTGGCTCTCCTCCTGTCACGGATTGGTTTTGTTTCCGACACAACATTTTGAAAGGAGCTACTAACACCTTGGCCCACCCCTAAACCACCTCCATGATGCTCCAATTTTCTGAAATCCTCTTTTTTTAATCATATCCTCTTAAATGTTGAATTCAAATGTTTGAAGGAGACCCCTAGACATCAATCACCTTTATAGTTCCTTGACTGCAGCTCCCAGGTTGACACTCGGGAGCCGACACTTGGGAACAAGCAGAAGTAGCATACCATTCTCAGGGCAAATGATTTAATCCAAGTCATATCCTGTTCCTTTATATATTCTCAGATGAAGAGTAATTTGGGTGCACTCTAAGAACGATTCAAAGAATGTTATGAAAGAGAGAGGGACGAGTTTCTGACAGGGCGCCAATGACGGATGCCTAGTTACTGTCACACCCATGGGTGACAGGAGCTGTAGCTAGGAGGGAGCTGATTCACGAAGACGTGTTCATGCGTTTTCAATCTTTCAATGCTCGACGCAAGTTTCGTGCCACGGCGTATGCCAGCATTGTGAGGACGAAGTTCATGCTGCGTACCAAGTATTTGAAGGAGCTACTCGGAGATCGTATTCTGAGCGCTTCTGAGTTGGAAGCTCTGCGAGTTAATTTCGTGCGTATGTATGTATTTATTTTGTATTCAAATTTACATTCAGACTTCCTTCTCTCTCATGAAGCTAATCTGCTTTGGAGTAGATGACCCCTTTTGTTAGGGTTTCGGTCTCTAATTTGCCGTTCCCGAACACCTCTTGGATTATGCGATTGATGTTGTTTTTGTTAATCTATGCCGCTCATGCCATGTACGTCAAATCGAGGGGTTGATGATTTATCTGCTACTGATAATTTAATGCATACAGCTCATCGAATGGACGGACGGCTACACTAGAAGAATTTCAGAGAGTTTTGCATGCGATCAACTTGGATGGCTTGGTGCCACTTGCGCCTCGCATTTTTGAGTTGTTCGACTATAACCACGATGGCTGGATTGATCTGCGTGAAGTCGTATGTGGGTTCTCTCTTTTGCGAACCTCACGTGAAGAAGATGCCTTAAAATTATGCTTTGAGGTGAAAATCTGCGACGCTTCTGCGTGGGAATCACTGTCGATTTCTATAAATGATCCTGCTTTAGCTTTGACGTACTGCTTTAGCTTCAAGCACTTGGTTTCGACAGATTTTTCTGCTTTTCGGTGGACTGTTTGATTTTGAAAGGATCTGTAATGTAGAATTTTGCCGGTGGATACAGGTGTATGACAGCGACAATTCCGGCTTCATTTCACAGGAAGAGCTGGCTTCAGTTCTTGGGGTATGTGACTAACACTCTTAGCTTGCTAGACTAACACTCTTTCATGAATTTCATCGATTCTAACATAGTACCACTTCAAATGGCATTTATAACGATTACTACTAAAACTTGAGCCTTCTAAAGTTCATTTTTGGTGCTAAATCCAATTGTAAGATAGTGGAGATTAGTTTATGTATATTCTAACCCTCAAATTCATCAAGACCTTAAGTTAGGTTGTTGTTTTGTTTTGTTACGGTGAGATCTCCTGGACTCTGCGTCCCCGGTCGCGTTCTTGGTACCGTCGGAAAGCTCTCTGCGAGGAGGGGTGCACGGGCATCCTCTTTCGTGGCGTTTGGACGATGTTTGGACGATGTTTCGAAGTTTTTTTGAATTAAAAATTTTCGTGGCTGTGGCAACGGCACAGGATCACTAGTGAAAATTGAGGCCATGCTTATCAAAAACTATTGGCTATTGACTATCACCTACCGAGCCAGTGGGTACTCGTGGATTTTGATTGCATTTGTCATGCTGAACGGATACTACTGTTTGAATATTGACGCTGTCCAATTTTGCTGACTGAGCAGGCATTGCCGGAGGATTATCTACCAGCAGATATCAGCCAAATGAAAATGGACGAGCTTTTTGATCGTATGGATACCAATGGTGATGGCAACATCAGCTATGAGGAATTCCGAGAGGCTCTCTCTTTGCAAGATGCTATCATGCCTCACTTCCATCCAGATCCTCAGTGCGTATGAACCCAAGAAATGAGCTGTGAATAATGTAAGATTAGAGAATTAGAAACATGATTACCTTAGGCTATGGCTGAGCTTTGATGAAGAGAGGCTTCCGATTTGAGGCTTCCAATCTGTGATGGTGGGAATCCAGTCTGTTACATAATGGAGTGGGGCCATTCTCTTCTTTCATAGAGCTTGAATTTCGTAATTTTGACAAGTTTTGAATTGCAGATGACTTCTCAATTCAATCAATTGCTTTCTCTAGTGTAGCATGAATTCGATGTTTCCCTATCTCACAACCATTTTTTCTTCAATTATTGACAAGATACACAACTCACATATTATAGATAAGAGTCTTCAGAATTAAAACCTAATAAAATTTTGACTTTGTTGAATTTAAAGCAAAGAAAGTGTTATGTTAATAAAGATAAGTGTTACAAAAAAATTGGATTAGGTTCATAACATTTTTAAACTACAAGGACCTGCTTCAATATAGAAAAAAATTGAATGCAAGCTTGGCCATCCATTGTAGGCCATTCAACATGAATTATTCTTGGTTTAGGTCCAATGCCATAGTAGAAGGACCCTCAACTCTTTCTATTCCAAAATGTTATATTCAATTAAAGACAAACCTTTTGTTTTCTATTATCTAGTAGTAACTTTAGGTATAAAATATGCAATTCACAATCAATTTAAGAGGGAATTTTTAATTTTTAGTTTTGTAGCTTATTGATAAAGATATTTTTTTAGTGTAATATTGGATCCAATTAAATGGATATGATGAAGGGGTCATAATTTTATACTCCCTCCGTCCCAAAATGATCTTCTTGTTAGACAAAATGGGTCGGATTAAGGTTAAAAAAAACTTTTTTTCAAAAAAAATTTGATTTGTATGTAGACTTTGATGCACTCCTCTGGGCCTGCAAATTTGGGTTCCAAATAAGTTTTGAAAGTGTACTTTTGAAGCACTTAAAAACTAGATTTGGAGGGCATTTTTAAGAAGCACTGCTGGCCAATCATTCTCTCCTTCCCGCGATGTCTCTGTAATTCCCGCTATAGCCTTCTCCAATTCCCGCGCTAGTTCAGTCCACGTCGGAGCCACAGCATCACCCTCGACATTATTGCTCACATCCAACATTTGTGTGACCCCACAATACTTTAGAGATTTGCGGGCTTGTTGCTTCAGATTCGCCGTGCATCTCGTATTCCTCCCAATAAATCAGGAGAATCGCAGGTCTTGCGGGAAGCGAAACAACTGTCCACAGTACCATTGCACACCCTTGAAGTCATTATTTGTGCTCTTCAATTTTGCACATTTTAGCTAGCAGTTACGGAGTACAATAATCTGGTAAAGCTTGAAGGTGAGAAGAAATTTTGTAAGAGAAATGTTATGACTCTTTGAAGGAAAAACTCTGCACCAAAAATGATCAAAAACAAGAGGAAAAGGCAAAAGAGGCGATCAGTAGCAGTGTTAAACCTTTGCTCGATCTGTGCACTACATTAAACTAAACTACATTTTCAGCAAAGGCACATATGAATCGTTCATCTGAGAAGAATGCTACGAAATTAAATATAATGATGCTAGACTGAAAGGTCAGCATTAGCCACCTTGCTTGCAGGAATACGTTGCCTCTTCTCAACATACGATGATGGGAACCACCCTGCTCCACCTCTACATTCTCCTTCCGATCATCCGGTTGAGGACACCTGCATAACGAAAATTCATCAGAACCGGTAATTAAAGCCAACGCAAGCCCAAAAAAGCTTCACGGTTTCCATTCACAACTGTCGCGAATGCTAGTAAGGACTTATGCATTGTGGCAGCCTCGGGACATTCTGGAAGAAGATAAACTTATAATAAACCCACTAATGAAGCAGCTTGGGCAGACCTACACTTGCCGGATTCAAAACTGGGAAGGCAAATTTACACCATAGACTGGATAAATAAAGGCTGTGGATTATAATCTGCTAACACAACTTATTGACGTTTCAAGTGCAAACACAGTATTTAGATTCCGTAAGTCCGTAAGTCCGTAAGATTTTGTAATTTTGTATGCATCTGATTAATTCCATAAGTCATTACAACCTCTTGAAAACAGAAATCTGCAAGCGTTTACAGTATCACGATGTCTTTGGATAACGATTAACCAAAAAATGCCCCCTTGTGTCCAAAAAATGAGGTGAGCCAGCAATTCAACTACGCGTTGACAAATGCAATGTCGGTCCTACACTCTTCTATGGGATTCAATGAGATTTAAGTTCTTTGATCAATGACTGCGTCAACTTCGATCACCTACAATGCTCACCGCGTTCCCTTTCATCAGTGCCAACAACAGTTCAGCTACAGGGCAAGTCAGCTTGTATAATGGCTACAGGGAAAGTGTATAGTAATTGGTCCCACAGTCGGCTATTTCTGAACTTTTTTTTTTTAAACATTTATGCTCATCATTGCGGAGGAATTTCTTTGCAAGCACTACTATTTCATTTCGCGGGCTCTTCTTCCACGTCAAAGGAAGAAGATCATTTTGGGACAAATTTTGGAGGACAACCGGAAGATCATTTTGGGACGGAGGGAGTAATTTTTATACAAAGTTCATCACCAAATTACTCTTCAAAGTTACACTTTATTACACATTTTCACCATTAACCTTTAAAGTTTTGTATAATCTAAAATTGTTTTGGATTGATTTAGTCACCTCAAGTGAAGTAGCAAAAGTTTATTTGTAGGCATAGATCTCATTCATACACTACCTTGAAGCCCTAAATTTTTTATGTCATTGTAGCACAAATTAAGATGAGATTTTACAATTAGAAGTTCTTCAAAATGCATTAAAATTTATTTACAACTAATTTTGTCTAAAGATGTTGTTTCTTGGGAGTTTCAAGAGTATTTTATATTTTTTGAGCCAAGGAATTTCAAGGGTTTAGCAAGGACGTATGCCAAGGACTAAATTGTCTAATGAACGACTTGTAGGACAACTATAGAAACAAAGAATGCACTTGTTCATCCAAGAATCTAATAAATTTTGGCAAGCTTCCTCAACAATAGGGACACATTTGTTCAAGGTTTAGGCCGTGAGGTGATAGGGCTTGTAAGGCAATTGCAATAAACACCAATTGATTAACATTGCATTTTGAGATTCTATATTGAAGCTTAAGTATCTGAGTTTTCAAATTTGTAAAATTGAATAGATTTGAATTCTAAAAAATTTCTAATAAAATCGATTATCTAAACTAAAATCTACAAGACCTATAATTTTGGAAAAAAAATCTATTAAATTAACTAATTAGAAATAGTCAAATTCGGTAGATTTAGAAATCCAAGATGCACAAACTAAACTCAAGTAGAAGATTAATCTCTAAAGTTTTACTACATTTTGATGTTCCAAATTGCTTCAAAATATTCTTACTCAAAGCAAGGCTAAAATCTTCACCCTTCATTTCTTTTTTCATTGACCCACCATAAGATATTTTAATCAAATTAATTAAGTATATATTCTTGAAATTTTGGAATTAAAACTTAAAAGCCTCACTAATTGCAAGCTCAATTTGTCTAAATGTCAATAACAAGGTTTTAACCAAAGGCAAAGATTTGTCCTACTTTGACAAGTATATGGAATTTCTACTAGACAAGACTTATGGATGAAAGTTTTTCATCACCAAGTTGTTGTTTGGAAGATCATCCATCTATCTAAAGAACTTTACTCAAACAATATGAGTACTATGTTTGAGTATTATTGTAAAATAAAGAGTATTTTATCATAGGAATTATATTTCTCCACATTTTCAATTTTAAAATTAGAGAAATCAATTCTAAAATAAGAAAAAAAATCCATTGATAAAATTTTTGTGGAAAAGATTGGGCAACCAAGAAAATGACATTTGTACTCTTCCATTATTCAAAAAATTAGTACAATTGGAAACTTTTGACGTAAATATAGAAGACAAATATAAAACTATTTTTTAAAATCCTTCAAAAAAATGTTTATATGTCATGGGATTCATCATTCTATGTAATTGCTTCTAATTCACCAAAGAAGGTACTAAAAAGTACTCCAAACGATGTGTGACTACAAAATTCCATATTAAAGTCAAAATCATTTTTGAAAAATATGATATGCTTGTGCTTGCTAACTCCACCTTGGATACAAATTTCAAGCCCATTTGATTAGGGTGATTGCAAAAAACACTTGTACTATTTGTTGTATGTTTACTTTTGTATTGGGAAAAAAATGTTTGGAATTTTTTTTTAAGTCAATAAAATATGAAATATTAGTAGAACATTGAAAATAATATACTTCCAAAAATTTAGCCCTAAAAAATATTCTCGAAAAATGTTCTCGAAATAGAGGTTTTGAAAATTTCGAGATAGTAGATGTTTTCATAAAACCATTTTTTAAATAGAAAAGAAATTCAAAAAATAAAAAATAAAAAATAAAAAAATTTCACAACCTAAATGGGCTTTTAAGTTTTAATGAATTAGTTGCATTTTGATGAAAAAGAATTCAACAATCCCTATGGTGATACAATTAAAGACAATACACTTTGAACACATGTGTTTGATGGAGAAATAATATTATAGAAAAACAGCCAATCAATTTTTGTAATTCTACAACTAATCTTAGGTTTCAATTTGTAGCTTCAAAATTGTTTTCTTGGGCTCAATGTAGTACTTACCCCCCTAAAAATGGTAACGGTGAAATCCAATCAAGAGTACTTTCAAAACAATAAATCATTTTTGATAAATATGATAAAATTATCTAAAGTGTATAATAGTCTTATGTACCTTAGATAAGAATTGGTATCCTTTATAGTTATAATGCAAAAGTTATTATCAAAAAACATATTGTCCTTCAAAGTATAATACAAAATGGTACAAGTGTTTCTTGCAATCACCCATTAGCACTCCAAAAGTTATCTTTGATAAGCTACTAGACATGTAACTTAAGACAAAAACTAGTACAAGAGTTTCTTACAATCACTCCCTTCACCCAAACTAAAGATGTGGCTACAAATTTCTAGATAAATTATAAAAAATCCCGGACCACTAGTAAATATGTAGAATTTTCTCATTTGATGAATATATATACATAATTGCCATTAGAATGGAACTTATAAATGAATACAAGATTTGCAACATTTTTTAATAAATAAAAGTGATGCTTGTGGAGTTTTGTCTAATGAAAGATACAAAGATACATATAATTGTGAGAATGTATGTGAAGTATTAATTCTTAAGAGCATCTTGGTGGAGGAAGATTGTAAGTTTGGAGCCAAAGTTTGAGAAAAACACATGATGAAACTCCTTCAAGCACCCAAACTTGATGTAATGGAGTTTGGTGTTGTGTTTCTTTTATAGTATCCTTAGTTTAACCTTTCTCTCACATCCTTTCTACAAACTAGGGTTTACTTTAGGAATAACTCTATTGAGTGACAAAAACTGCATGGGCAATTTCGTTAAAATGGCGCCATTCCGCTATTTTGGCAGTTTTCACAGTTCAGAGTTCAGACTGGGCGGTCTGAAATGTACAACTGTCCTAGATGTTTGAAATCTATACCTTTTCTAGATTTCTGAAATCTACTCATATCCAAGATGTCACTTTAAAAATCCAGACCTTGAAATCTGAAATCTATATATGTCTTAGATCTCTGAAATCTTTATAAACCAAAGATTTCTAAAATCTACAAATGTACTAGATGTTACTTTTACAGTTCAGAGTGGGTGATCTGAAAATGGCACATGGAATACGGCCATTTTAACGAAATTGCCCATCTGCTTTCTAAACATACTTAGATTTATTTCATCCATTTTGTGCAATTCCCTCACTAAGTAAATATGCTCTAATAAACATACTCTATAGATACAAAACCTCTGTTGTTGTTAATAAACCATTTGCCCCAATATTAACTTTAGTTAAACTACCTTAGAGCATCCCCACCAATGAGTTTAGTATCCCTAAAGGTTTAGGGAGAGGACCTCAGATGAAAATAGAGATACAGAAACTTCATTGAACAAATCTTTTTCCAAAATTTGTATCTCTAAAATATTCAGATATCTGAAAGACTTTGTCCAAATTCTGTATCCAAGGGTTCTTGCTCTCATCCCTATACAATCAAGCTTGAGACAGTAGTAAATAGATAGGAATACAGAGAGTTGGTGGGGAACTGGGGATGCTTTTATACTGCCCTTCGCTACGCTAGTGGACAAGATAATTACAACATTTTAGTTCTTCCAATTGTTTTTTTCATTTATTACAGGGAATGAAGAAAGTGATATTCACTGTAGTGAGGAAGCTATGTACATTCATGGAAGTGGATGAAACCTATAATATATGGATGAAATTTCATTTATTAATCCAAAACAATGTACCTTCATCCAAAATAGAGGAATACCATCCCAACTTTGGTACTCCCTCTGTCTCAAAATAAATAATACAGAGGAAGTAGTATTTTACAATTTCATCCACTGTGAAAGCAAGAATATCTCGCCAAAATCACTCAGAAAACAAAACTGTGAGTTCTCCCCCTCCGGTCAGAACTTCTACCAAGATTAGTGCCCACTATATGCGACTCCCTCAGTGAAGAGTGCCACCAATAAGAATTGCCCTTCCCAGAATAACAAAACGAGAAGCAACGTGAAAGGGATGCAAGCTTGTCACAGGTTTTCCTACCTGAACGCCGCACCAATCTCGTAACCAAGAAAATGAACAGCGACGCTCACATGCAATTGCTAATTCACTAATGTGCAAATGTTCATACCAAACCAGCATACTTAGCCATGATCATAAGTTTACTACGAAAGAATCATGCGTTCGCCTGTATCTCAGCTCTTTCTCCACGCATAATTACATGCATGGCTAGGCTGACATGCGACGCAGCATTCATTAGGCATCCGAATCTATCGGAAAGAATGAAAAAGAATCAATGTAAATGGGAGGGGAAACAATCACCCCTCGCTTATTCAAGGCACATGAGGCCAGCCAAAATCGCTTCTACGGATCGATATAGAGCTAGCTACTGTTGAGCTACGCTACTGAATCCAACTCAAGAATCAAATATATGTTTCTACCAACAAATCGATTATTTCTCCACTCCAACAGTCGCAGTACTAAACTTGATTGTCTGAGCAGTGTCCACCTGCACAAGAGTAACCACAACATCCGAAACTTGGGTTAACCCTAGTTCGACCAGCTTCGCATTCAGCCCCAGCACCCACGACCGCGTGTACTCCTGCTTGTGCTTGTGGTTGGCGGAGGGGATGTGAGAGAAGGTGCCGAAAAACTCAACGCAATTAATGGACGGTCCCTCGGCGCCCGGGTAGAACAGGAAGGCGTGGATCACCGCCGTTTTGGTCCAATCGATCGAGAGCTCCTTGAATACTAAAACCTCCTCGGATTTCCCGCTCGGATTCGCTCGACGAACGCGGAAGGTGAGCGGCTTCGTGCTGAACACGGTGCCCTTCGGCTTCAAATACGGCGTCTTTTTAATCAAGGCATTGATGTTTTGGTTAAGCGGTGCGCAATGAGGGGCCTCCACCGACGCTCCGGAGGTTGTATCCATGGTCTCCTCTACGGACGACGTAGAAGTCGGTGTGGCCCAAGGGTTGGGCACCTGCTGGTAATTGTACCTTTATCCAAACAAAAAAAAATCAAACATTTAATTAGAATGTGAGTGATCGGTGACCAGTGAAAATTAACCTCATATCCGATAATATAGCGGAATTCAATGAAATTGGCGTTGATTCAGTCGCATGACTCAAACTTCAGATCTGTATGTTGAACATGAGAATGTTGGTCATCTGAATTATGTTTAAGACCATCACCTACGGAGGCGTGTAGGATCATGACATTAAGCTTGTAAAATGACACATGACAATAGACGCCCTAGAAACCCTCATGATGTCCATCGGCATCATGACAAGTGCTGAACTTACAAAATGGTGCATGACAATCGACGCCCAAGAACCCCACATTGTGGCAAAACTTGGACCGGGGTAGGGGGTAAAGTAGTACCTCAAATTAGAGGTGCTGAGAACTTGACTGACTTTGATAGAAACCAATCGCTTCTTCTCATCGTAGAAGACGAACTGCGAATTCAAGTAATCCTTATCGTTGATATCCACACGCTTCCCACCTCCCGCTTTCCAGACTTCCCACAATCGATCCACGTTGGCGTGATGCGAGTAGAAGAGCGGATCATTGGCGGCCTGGTCCAGGTTACCCATGTCGTCGTAGGGGTCGGACCTGGCGAAGGGATTGCCAGTGAACACATGCACAGTGCCGTGCGGCGCGCCTTCAATGTTACCCCCGCCCATCCCCCCGGGCCATCCGAATCGATACGTGGATCCGAAGAACAGCGTCGGCGTGGTGGCCGTGGACATCTGGGTGTGCATCAGCCGGTTGTTCTCCGTCCGCAACGTCGACGGCGACTGGTTGGAGCATCCACCTCCGGAATTCAGATCGATGAGTTTGGGCGGCATCGCGCAGGCGTTCCGGTTCCTGTCGTACAGCGGATTGGGCGTCTTCTTCGATCCGTAAGTGGCGGGGACGTAGTAACTCGGCATAGTGTTCGCCAGCGGCGCGGCGGTGCCCTGGTTGTCCCAGTTCCAGAACGGGAGCGTGAAGCTATTATCCCCGATCAGGCTCCCGAGAATCCTCTCGTGAAAATACAGAAACATCCGGTGCCACGCGAAGAAGAACCAGCCATCGTGAATCTCAAGCCCATACGAGCTCTTCCCCGGGAACGTAAACGCCGCGCCGCAATACGCGCAATGCAGCTTTGCTTGCGCCGTGAGCGACCGAGGGTCCGACGAAGGCAACGCTCTCATCAACTGGTAAGCCTTGCGGTACTTCGCAATGTAGGTCCAGTCCGCCAAATGCGCGGCTCGTCTCGTTCGCATTGGCAAACTACCGCCAGGGAAAGTGAATGGAATGGGCGGGACGTTGCTTCGTGGTGGGCAGCAGTTTGAGAACATGGTCACGCAATTGTTCACCTTCGGCGCAGGGAATGGTAGCCCTTGCACTTGAATCAAACCTAACAACAATGTTACTACTGCAACTACGTACACCGGCGTCCTCATTCTATCTAATGCACTACCTCTTCTTCCTGGCATCCTCGACTTGCAGGATTCCGATAATGCCATTGCAATATGCAAAGTTCAAATACCTGAATCGTTCTATGTCGAATCCTGATGAAACTTCAGCCCTACATTGCCGACTGGTAATGCAATTCAGTGGCCCTCCTTCGTCAACCTCAAAAGTCTAGAGTCAGGCATCAGTAACTTAGTTGCCCAGGCCTTCGGCCTCCGAAGCTGGTGAAGGGACTTGAGATTGAATCAAGTAAGGAGGGTTGAGACAGTTGTGTTATTTAATGGCGATGCTCCAAGCTTGCACTTGCAGCTTCGAACCCGGCGATTCCAGTGGCCGGGGCGCCGTTCCCGGATGAGCCAGAAACAGCCAACTGACGACAGTAGTGGGGTCCCCTGCGGCAAACAAAACCGGGATTGGTGAGCATTTGCCTCTCCGCATTCCTAGATCAATGTTGCCATTTACAAGGCTTGGCTCCAGGCGAGGAGCGCTCTTCACCGTATTTCTAGTCCCAATTGTAGCTCCTTCACTTCCTAGTCACCAGTTCATCGACAGAGTTTTCCAAATTTAAGCTCTCGTTTACTACATTTCGCAAACCTCGGTTTGTGAACTGGCTGTGTTTGACTCTGTTGCTTCAGCTCCTCATGGACTCTGTCGAGACCCGTGATTGGCGTTCCCGAGAATCTTATCGAGTAATTCCTTGTTTGAATGGAATCGAGATCCGTAAGCGGGACGCTGCGCGAGCGAGTGAGTTAGGGGCAATTCAAATCCCGCACAGAGGATGTTTTTCTTTGGCATGGAAAAAATACTGTGAATGGAAATAGAAACCAGCCTAGGCCCAGATAATGCTGTGTGGCCTATGTTTGGACGTAACGACGTAGCGTATATTGCGAGGCTATACAGTACCTGCCGAGTGTCGCGCCCGATGATATTTCATGAATGGAAAACCACATGACTCTCTCCTCTTCTAAAAATACGATATGAAAGGTTTCTCACGAGGTGCTTCCCTTGCGGGTGTCATCAAATTGATGAATTTTTCCAGGAGAGTCAGACTATCCGCGCCACTAGGAAATAGGTGCAAGACTCAGGGGAACCTAGCTTTTGTTCACCACTGATCTCATTATGAACCTTTTTGTTCAGTTTTTGAACACTGATGGGGATTTATTCCATTGCAGAATTTACAGGAGCAGTGAGCAGTCCAAACAATTTTTTTGAACAATTTGAAGCTCGATACTTCGTGGATTCCACCTGAGAATGTTCTCACCTACGGAGGGTCAAGGATTCATCACAAATACCAAGTTCCATTGTAAAACCTTAGAAAGTTTGCCTAGAGTTATATAGACAATCATTTATATTGAGATTGTGTGAACCCTAATTTTTGGTTCTTTCAAACCAAATTACTCTAGAACGATCCACTTTATATAAATGATCAATCAACCATTCACAGTAATAAATTTGTCACGGCCATTATGGTAGGTGTGATGAAGCTCCATGCTTACTTAGGGTCATGGTTATAGATTTAGGGCCTCAAGAATGGTGTATTTGGACTTTGAAGAGAGTGCATACAATGTCATATATGATGTGATTTAAGGCTACCAAATTTTGTGACATTTGAATGCACGGTATTCAAAGACTTATAGAATTTAGTCTTACATTTTAAGAAGTGACAATTTCAAACATAACAATATGTAGATTGTAGAATTCACAACTCTATTTGAAATATGACATAAATTGGGAGGACGGGGAACAATCCAACCATAAGAGAACCTCTATGTGGCACATACATTAAAGAAAAAGTGGGGCCTCAAGAGGGCCACTAAATCTAAAGCAGTAGTGCAAGTAAATAAATAAAAATAAAAACAAAATTCAACCACATCAAATTATTGGTCCAATGGTCCATAGTCTATTAGCTCTTTTGATGCCCTATTCTTTCTTTAATGCATTATTTTGTCCAAAAGTAACTTGTATAAGACCTCGTGTATGCCACATGAGAATGGATAAGAGTTTTAGTCATGAATTGGCAATCAAAATGAGGCACCAAAGTATGTATTCACCATTTACATCTATATGGAAAAAAATTGTGCTACTTGTAACCTTGTAGAGGTCTTATAATTTTCAATGAATGACTTCTAAGGAACTTATAGAAACGAGGGATGTAGGTTAGGTAGGATGATCGATTTTGGATGTTTTGGTCAATGCACTTGTACGCGAGCATGTATGTATATTTACATTTGTCATATTTACATTAAAAATTCCCCCCAAAAGAAAATATAGGAATATTTGCATGTATGTTTGAAAACTAAACTAAATTATAGGTGGTCAAAGCAAAAGCATACTTACCCATTTTTACCTAGGGGGACTATACTCATCCGTTTTGAGGCTAAATAATGTGTCTATCCTATACAATTGCAATAATGATCCAAAATTGTCCTTTGAAATTGAGGAATAATGAATAAGATGACTTTTTTCATATGTACAATCCTATAGTTAGGTCCATTGAATTCATAAAATTGTCACTATTCAACCAAGTCTAATTTTTTTAGCCTCAATTCCACACTACAGTTGATATAATGCAAACTTGAGTACAACATCTACTACATTAGGTTGCAAAGGGGCAAATTTTGGATGTAGAAGTAGAGTTTGCAAATAGGTTGCAACCTATTTGGAAATGGGGGTAAATGTAACCATAAAAGAATGATTGCTTGTCTGGAACGACTTGAATATGACTCGTGTTCTCTAATTGCACCAAGGGTTTGGGGTTGTCATCATTAGAGTCAATTCAGAGTCACATTCGCAACTACAGGATGACGACTTAGCGGCAGGGAGTCTTCATCCACATTTTTACATCCGGAACGTGCTGTCTTTATCTGGTCCCGGAATGTACTGGAAAACTTGTTTTTTCCACTTTAAATGCAAATATCTTGCAATCTATGCAGTCAAAAATTCTGAATTTTTTTTAAAAATTTTTAATACTAGTTGGGTGTAAGATCCTACGGTTAGATGTTAAAGAAAAACATTTTAAATTCTTTTTTACTCTTTGCTACAGAAATGGCAGTTTTCAGTGTTTCTTTGATAGAAAAAAGGCCTTGCTCCTATAGGAGTTAAAATGATGCACTCTTGGAGACTTATTTTTCTTTTGATTTTTTTTTCTATTTACTAATGTTTTTTTCAAAACAAACTAAAAAAATAAAGTTAAATTGACAATGGAAAGGCCAAAAACTAAAATTTAGATGACATTTAGCACCTTTAAGAGATAGAAAAACAATTTTTGGTTCTAATTTTTATAGAACTAGGTTGATAACTTTCACAATGTCTATGTTTCATCCATTGGTTTTTGTTCACAACATTGTTAAACTTCCAATTTGGACATAATCAATTCCATTGTGAAGGCCATAGTCAAAAGTGAGTAAATTATATGACTATATTTTGACTACAATTTACTCTAAGGTGACTACATAATGACTTCCGTGTCACTACTTTACTATTTTGATTGTGATTTACTCTAACACAACTACGTAATGACTTTCACATCACTACTCTACTATTGCATCAACATTTTACAAATTTTACATGGTTTGTCTTGCCTCCTACCACCCCACTTGTATAAAAGGCTTGTTATTTGAACTCTTTGTATTCACACACTAAATGGTTTGAAAATCCATTTGACACATATGCAAAATATAGTGTATTGTGTATCATGTATTTGTATATGATATATGATGTATGAATCATATATATGGTGTATGATGTATGAATCATGTATTTGTATATGGTATATGAATCATGTATTTGTATATGGTGTATGAATCATGTATTTGTATATGGTGTTTGGTATATGGTGTATTCATTTTGCACATTTCACCACAACTTGAAAATAATATTCACATTTTCTAGATTTTAGAATATAATCCTAGATTTTAGAAAATAATATTCACATTTCCTAGATTTTAGAATACAATCCTAGATTTCAGAAGAAAAATATTTAAATTTCTTAGATTTTAGAATATAATCCTAGATTTCAAAAAATAATATTCACATTTCCTAGATTTTAGAATACAATCCTAGATTTCTGAAGAAAAATATTCACATTTCCTAGATTTCAGAATATATTCCTAGATTTCAAAAAATAATATTCAAATTTCTTAGATTTCAAAATATAATCCTAGATTTCAGAAAAAGATTTAAAAAAGGGGTCATTTGTGACTACGGGATGACTTTAGAATGACTAGCCACGTGACAATATAGGAGTCATTTCCTTAAACTCCTTTTTTCTTTACCACTTTGGAAGTTTCATCCAAAACCCCATCCAAGCTCACAATGGATGGTGATAATACTATGGCAGTCATTTATAAAAATGACTAGTCCACTATGATTCTAGGGGCCAAAGTCAAAATGCAGTCATCTTTGTCCACAATGACTCCTATGCAGTCATTTATACCCTGTTTTTCTTGTAGTGTTGGGGTTCATTTCAAGTTATTCAATCTATGAGAATAATTTTGTAGTTGATGATCACAAGATGGACCTATCATTTCAAGGATAAGATAAAACACCTATTGTAAAAGTGACACTTTTATAGTCCCATTGTCTCCAAGGTCAAATGACAAAATAAAATTGATATGACTATTTTATAGTCCCATTGTCTCCAAGGTCAAATGACAAAATAAAATTGATATGACTATTAGCAAACTCTCAAAAGAAATGCAATCCAAGTAATTTCATAATTTTCCAACACTCTTGTAATTAATATTTTTTTTAATTTAATATTGAGTAGATAGAATAGACTATATGTAAACACTATATTCACTTTGAATGGATACCTTTGAAGCACAAATTGTCCCAACCTTCATTGGTTGCTTAAAAAAACTCCTCACCTCTCATTGGTTGCTTTTGAAAACTTGTACGTGGTTTATGGTGAGTTGTTCCTTGATGGCCATTTTTTTCCGTGTTGGAAAAGGGGAGGTACTGCAATTAGGTGCTCCAGTCTACCTTAATGGGAAATTTTGTTAAAATGACAGTATTCCATACATACGCCATTTTTCCATTCATTTCTAGGACAGATACAGATTTTAAACCACATGGTGCGAACGTGAAAATGCCAAGTTTGTGGAAATCAACACCACCATTTTAATTAATGAAATATTGGTTCTTAGTTTATCAACTCCCAACTGAAACACTGTATCACAGTGGTCTTAGGACCAGACTTATTCTCCTTTTTGACATTGACTGTTGTTGGCATGAGACCGGCCATGAGAGAAGTATATGCAAGATTGTCTTTCAAATTATGTCATTGTCAACAAACGTAAAGCAAGACCACGTGAACTCTAACTAGTCACACCAGTTCACAACCCAATTCCTTTATATCTTCCTGTCGTCATTTGAGTATCGATCTTGTGTATATCCAGATGTACCGGGGGAGCGTACCAATAACCTAATGAGCATGTCAATGAGCATGCCGCTGCGTTTTTGAGTTTCAGCAGGTGCATGATCTTCCAGCTGAAACTAGCTAAGTTAGTTTTAAATGTAGACAAACTGGTTCATCTGGATAACATCCACAGTCTGAGAAAATTCGTGCATGCGTATTATTATGTTCAACCTCGTATTTGCTACATTGACGCATTTCAATTCTGCGTGCCAAATGTTTTTGAGTGGGTGTCGAAATCCAAGCCAGGATGGTCATATTTGTTCCAATGACAGAAATGTGACGAGCCCAGAACTCTAAACTCCGTGACCATTCTAGATCGATCTGACGTTCACCTGGCTGATTCGAGAAATTTTCGAGTCGTCGGGAAACTCAAAACTGCCCCGATTTCAGTTGCTCAAAACGTTTATTTCGTAATATCGCACAGGAAACTCATATCGCGTTCCCTGTGTTGATTCCCGGTGAGTTCCCGGTGAGTTTCATATTTCCCTGTGTATGTGCAGTTGCGACATGTGTACAAAATTACTGTAATTAGCAAAGTTTTACAGATGTCAAATTCTAAAGTTCAGTGGGATATATGAAACTCACCGGGAATCAACACAGGGAACGCGATATGAGTTTCCTGTGTCGGAGGAAATCATGACAATTGACATTCACGATTAATTTTCCAGACGGTTATCTGGAAAGTTAAATCTATATTCTAATCCAAGTTTGTACGTGCAGCTTTGTGCAGTTGAATATATGTTGCGATTTTGGCTCTCCAATCCGAATCACACCAATATATAATTGAAACCGACGTGCACCTGAAACATTGTTCCAGTTCGTTGAAGTTCATTCACGGAGGATGTTTCTACAAGGGACATTCTGCAGCAGAGGTTCCCGATTCTACATGTGTCCCCAATTTCTTCAAATTGGCGGAAATTTGCAACATTGGCACGTTTAAAGGCGGACATCCTCGAATATGAATCTATACAGCTCTTAACAAAATTATTTGTGCAGTTCAGTGTCACAACTTTGGCTCTCTGTACCAGGGGTGGTAGTTGTCACCTTCACCACTGGCCCCAATTTTGTGCAATTCCATCGATATAAAAAAAAAGTAAGGTTCAGTATTGCGATTACGTACACTAGTGGTTGTCACACCTTCTCCCCATTCTCAATCTTTAGAGAACGAGGACATGGCACTCTCCCCTTGAACTGTAAAGGGTCTATTCTATGAAGATTGAGAAGTTTTTTTCTTCTCCTATAGATGTGAAGAATGGGCATGAAGATTGAGACACCATGAAGATTGAGAAGCCATATCCACCCTCATTCTTCACATGGTGAAAAAGGAAGTCACACCTTCTTCATAGATAAGGTCTCCTATTGGCTCCTCTTTTCACTCCACATCTTCTCATTTTTCATAGAAGTTTCATTCTCGAAGGTGTGACAACCTTTACTGTAATGCTTCAAGTTGCTATGTGAAGACGTCGATGCTAAGCTCACCCTAGGGTACACAATTGGGGACCTTTTCCTAATCTAATGTTTGTCATTGTGAATACATCACATGCATCCTAATGTAGTGAAAATTGTATAGTTGTTTGCATTATAACATTCAATGCAAAATTGGGGTTGAAGGGGATGGATTTGGGCTAAAACGTTAGCCCTAATGAATTCAATGAACACAATCACACAATTTCTACACATGGGTAAAAGTTCTTTGATTATTCCACAATCTTGAGGAATGCTTTTGGATTCTCATTGCAACTACATAGGGAATTATGAATACCACATTTACATCTTAATGGGTCAAAAATAGTCTCTCCTACAGACAACAATGGGAAACTATATATTTTTGCGTGAACCACCTTGCATGAGGTGACCCAAACACATGTGAAAATTCCTCTTACTTGCAGTTCTATTGCCAAAAAGAATATTTGTAAACCAGATAGGTTTAAACGACCAAACGGACAGCAAGGGCTGAGAGTATGCTCTTATTAGTAAATTTATAGCTATGGCCTCTTTACAACCACGCGTTTGCTCTGTAAAATGCAACGTGCTCTGTTCCGCTAATAGTAACTTAAGTACCACAAAGTCAAGTACTGTAAACAGAACTTCTTGCTAAGCGCTACAGTAACTATAGCAAGACCGATTTTGCGGATTGCTCACTCACGGCTTCGGCGTGCACACCCTTGGCTCAGCTGGACAACGGAAAATGCTGCTTCACCTCCACAGCTGGGCTTCGACATTCCAGGGATCCAGATACGGTTGCACAGCTTGCAAGTTCCACAACTTCCATATTAATAACCTTTAGGGTATGTTCCCTCCTGACGTTTGCAAACTCCATGTATTAAAAGATTAGACCTAGGAAATCATTTTTTTAATGGGAGTTCAAGTTCAGAATTGTTGTACTTGTTTCTTAGGTGTGTGTAGTTCCCACACGGCTGGAACTTACCACTAGCTCTTACAGCATGGCCACCGTAATGTAGATGAAAAGTGCTATGGGCCCTTCACAATACTCTCAGAACATTTGATCTTAGAGTGTCACGGAAAGACCCTTGAAATCACTATTCATCCTAACTTTAGTTGCTTTATCCTTTATTCTTCTTGATGAGTGGTCATTCAACTATTTATAGGCCATGTTTTGTGAGCAAGGGTGAGGACCCTTCAAAATTAGATGGAAAATTTGAGTGTGTAAAGGGTTGTTCCCACTTGGCCTTAAGGTAGGACCCTCTTAATTTTTTAAGCACAGTGGTTAAACTATTTTAGTTTTTGTTCACACTGAGGAAGTATGTGAATTGGATTTCCGTAATATGTGGTACTTGAGAATTGAACAAGCGTTTACAATCAGGGGTCTTAAATCTTACCTAACAGCCACGTCCGCTTCTATTTTTTTCAGCTGTTCCCACCTGTCTTGTCAGTCCTATCTTGTAGTGGTGGAGTCTGCGAAGTTCAGGCGATGTCGGGTCACTTGCACCACAGATGCATCTGTTTCTCCAACGTTCACTTCTTCTCCACAGTGTTGTTGTGGATTTTTGCGTTGTTGTGTTCTTAGGGTTTTCAAGTTCTTGTCTTGCATTGTGATTCCACTTCCTCCTAGTGCTTGTGGCGCTGCGTGGAGTGTGTAGAGTTTCCATCATTTTTTTTGTTTTTAGAGGCAACATTGTCAATTTAGCACAGCATAGCTGCATTACGTGGGATCTAGTTCTTCACATTTTGCCTCAATTTCGTTTGTTGGAGTAGTGCTGTGATTCCACTTCTTGCCAATGCTTGTGGTGGTGCGTGGAGTGCGTAGAGTTTCCGTAAATTTTACCATTTTTGGAGGCATCATTGACAATTCGGCGCAACGCGACTGCATTCCGTGGGATCCAATTCTGAACATTTTGCTTCAGTTTTGCTTGTTGGAGTAGCAAATCTTACACGACAGGTTTTTCACCTTCTTCTTTGTAATTTTAGGTTGATTGATTGTTTTCCTGTTAGCTTAAAGTTTCTTCGATCTTTGTTTTCCATCTTCTTTGAGTCCAAATTTGGTGAGATGTTTAGGTTTAGGGCTTCTACCTCTTTGTCTACATTTGATTCTTTTTTTAGGTATTGAAAAGCTGTGATTGTTGTCTTCTGTGGGTTCATTTGTGGCCCTTTTCCTCCCTATTGTAGCTTTATAATTTGTGGGGTTTTTTTTAGACGTCACTATCGAAAACTATCGAGTTCCTCACATGGAGCAATTCAGCAGCCCTCTCAATCTTGTTGCCTTCACTGCTTGGTTTCTGTCGCTCCTTTTGAATGCCAACGACCCCCTGCGTTTGGCAGCACTGTCGGAGGATGAGGTTGAGGACAATGACCCCTTTAACGGCCTTGGTGCACACTGTGAATGCTCCTCTAGTGGATACATTTTCCCTCATGCGAAACGTAGTGCAAAACTATAGGCTATGCAGTTCTTTGAGCTTTTTTCATAAGGATCTCAGTTTTGGGATAAAACCTCGTTCAACTACTTGGTTCTCATGATTTCTCTTGGAGTAGTATGATAGCAGCAAATGGGTGTCAATGTTCAGGATGACGAAGCCATCAGTGTTTGCATTGGCAGAAGTGGTGAGGCCACATATCCAGAAGAAGAACACCAAGTACAGAACTGCCATTCCTGTACTCGTCCGTGTTGCTTGCACACTGTTCAAATTGACCCACGAGGCAAATTTGACGATTTGTAGTGAGTTTTTTGCCATTGGCCAAAGTACAGTGTCAAAACTCTAACGTGAGGTTGTGCATGCTATCAACATCACATTGAAGCACGAAATTTCTTGGCCAAGTGGTGATAGGATGCGGGAAACACAAACCAAGTTTTTTAACCTTTGTGCATTACCTGCTATTGTTGGTGTCATTGATGGGATGTAGGTTTCTATAGCAAAACCTGATTTTGGTGCCACTGACTACTATTACTTCAAAAGCGGTGGATACAGTATGAATCGCCAAGCCGTAGTAGATAGTGAAAAAAGGTTTCTTGATCTCTATGTTAGCATGCCTGGATCAACAAATGATAGCAGCATGTTGCGATAGTCTTCTTTGTACTCTTCGGCCACGCATCAGAACTTGATGGATGTTGCATACTCAATAGATGGCTACAGTCCTTACATTATTGGTGACTTAGGCTACCCTCTTCTGCCATGGTTAATGGTTCCACACAGAGGACGGGGTCAGCTCTCTATCTTGGAGACGTTGTTCAACAAAAAAATACGGAAGGGCCGCTGTGTTGTTGAGAATGCCTTCGGCATCTTGAAACAATCATTTCGGGAACTGTTGGTGAAGTCCGATTTGCAAGTCACATTTCTTCCGGATGTAATTTTGTGTTGTGCGCTTTTGCATAACCTTTTACTTCGCCAATCTCACGAGGAAATTGAAGACCTCCTACAAGTGCTGCGTACTGAAGGATTACCAGCAAATGTTGCTGATGAGGATCCAGTAGTCATTGATGGCCCAGAAATTATAGCAGACGATGTGGCGACTGCTGTAGGCACTAAAAAATGGATGCAGCTGGGAGTGTATCTCACCACGCGACGTAGGCCAACCCTTTAAAGTGCATGGTAAGTGACCTTTTACTTTTTTTTCAATCAATTACATTGTAGCTATGATATTCAAGTTGTCATTTTTTTCCCTCCCTTCCAATATTTGATTTGAGCATGCAGAATGCTTAGTCAATCTACACTCTCTTGTTTCTAATCACTTTCATAAATAAAAAATAACATGCAACACTAAAATGGACAATTACTGTAAACATGAACATGAATTGAAAAAATAGTATATTATATACATCTGACTTGGTCATTGTGCACTACAGGAGGCTAGTACAAGGACGGCAACTCAATATGGACCGGAGTTGCAGCAGGTGAAGACATCTATAGTCTAAGTCTCGATGCTCTATATCTGTAGTAAAATACGGGAGCAGTAGTAAGTCTAGTTCTCCTCTATGGTTTCCAAGGTTGTTTTTGCACCACTGTCTTGAAGTTCAATGTCAGAAGGGGTGCCGCCATTGCCATTATCTTGAAGTCCAGGAACGGCAGATGGAGTGGCCTCTGTAGAGGCAGCTGCAGTCATGGCTTGGAAGGATGTGGTAGATGTCTTCAAGTGTCCCGGAGGAGCTCCCTCCTTGGTTTGTAATCCTTGTTGGCTGGACATAGTCAAGCCTCTCTCTAATACACTTGATAATTGAGACAAACAACTTACTATTTCACCTTGCTTTTGAATAGCCAATCTGACATTTTCATTAGCAATCATTGCATTTTCGTATAGACGGCGATCTTTCTCTCTAAGGTACACCATATTCTCTGTGAATAATTGCAATTGTATCTCAATCTTTGATTTCTCAACTTGGAGTGATGAGTCGGCAATGTCTTGCATTTGTGATGCAAGAATAGTTCTAGTCGCCTTTGTTGCCTCTGCCATGATAGTGTGACCTGATATATTCTTCCTTCGAACTGCGGTGTTTCCAAGTCGCCTATGCACTACGTATTGTGTGTTCTCAGAAGAACTAATAACTTGTGGTGTCACGCCTGGGGGGATTTCTGTGAAAGTTCTTGAACCTGGGGTGGCTGTAGTGTCTTGCAGGGGCATCTGTCGTGATGGGATGGACATGCTGCGACGAGGTGAGGGAGGAAGTGAGTTGTCTTCCATAGTATGGACAACCTCCCGCTGGGATATCTCCAATGGGTCTTCTGTGTCAGGTTCACTCTCTCCATCCTGCACATCTAGTTGATGTTGGTTTTGCGGTGGTCAAAAATTACCATCAGTCGGGACAACAAGTCACGAACGTGGGGAGGCTGGATTTGAGGTCAGCTACCATACCACTCATGGATGGCGGCAAAAAACTCGTGCGTGAAGTAGCGAGGAAGTCCTTCAGCTTTTCTTTCGACTGCCGTGAGGTCCCAATAATCTAGTAAGTTCTGGCCCGTGCGACTCAAGTAATCAACAATCCTTTTGTAATTAGGAACTAATTGATTCCATTTTGTTTTGCAGGCCGGTCCGTCCCGCACGCATGGTGATAAACCTGCACGCATAACTTGTTGGGATATGCGAAGCCACTTACTTATGTCAGGCGTCATGAGGTCACGTCCGTCGATGGTGTCCAATTCTTGGAGGTACATGTCCCGCTTTGCTCTAATGAGAGCAAAAATTTCCTGGGGCAACCAATTTGGACCACGATCCTTCTGAGCGCGTTTGGGTGCATTGGGTCCACTTCGAGATCCCTCTGTTGAATCTTTTGTTGTTGTGGGAGGTCGTCTAACAGGTACTGCTGTCCGATTGTTGGTGAAGGTCGGTGGCGGTATGTTGGCTATGACTGCAAATTTTTCAGAAAACACAGAGAAGTTAGAAAGAGATGCTAAAGTAGGCAATGGATTGTAGTCATGGTCAAAAAATATGTAATTAATGTATGTGAGTGAATGGAAGGACTTCTTTGTACTACTTGTCCCTTGCAGTGCAAATGTGTAACCACATCAATGAAGGTTAGATCATATCACAAGCAAAACAGGAAAAGTGAATGTGAAATTTGTAGACTTCCATTTGCACAATTCTCATTGAGTCATCGGAGAGTGTTTGTTGTTTTGTAGGTCCAATATTGACATGTTAGTTTTCTTAGCAAAATTAGCATACAAATACTAACAAGGATAAATAGTACTGCACTTGAAAATAACATGGGCACATAAATGAATGCAAATGGTTAAAGCAAGCTTCTAAGAAGAGGAAAAAACAAATGTAAACTTTCTATTAAGTACTAATAATGAAATGTAGACTTCCATGTTCAAAAATATTTTTGAAACTAAATTTTATTCTATCATTATGCATTAACTCATTATAGCATCGGAGTGGTTTTGTGGTTGTGCAAGTCCTATTTTATATGGTGTAGGCATTGAATCATGTTCACAATTGAAAACGGAAAGGGACGAGTGACACTAACCATTAGCAGGCATTGCAATAGGACGTACAGGTACTCCATAGTGTTGGGAGTTGAAGTGGTTTTCCATTCTTGAAAGTTGGAGAACTGAAAAGCATGTACAGCACTAACAGAAATTGTCAACACTTTTGCAAAATTCATACTGGGAGCGAATCCAGAATGCAAGATGTAATGTGCAAGGGCTGCATTATTGAATCCCAACTAAGTTGAGGCAATTCAATTGAAAAACACTTAGACATAGTGCAAAGGATTTCAAATTCTTTAAGAAACCAAAAAATCCCAGCAGGATTCCAGATTCCTCAAGAAACAAAAAACAAACAGGAGTTGACAAAAAACCCGAAGAGGACCTCAGAAGACAAATGAAAAAATAAAGTGAAAGTTGCACAACTTTTGAGTAACAAGAAGAAGATGTATCTGATGCTGCTCACGATCCAGAATGCGAGAAGTGTTGTTTACGAAGACTTGGCCCTTCTTTTGTAGAAGTAGATCATATGGGCTGTAATGGCCTGAAGTTTCGGTGGCGGCCCCCTTCTTTTCGTTAAGTGTGCCCACTTTGTCAGAGCGGTGTTCAGTAATGGGTCGCTGAGAGCTCAAGTTGATAATACCGGTCTAAAAATCAACAAATCTTCATTTTTAGAAGATTGCCGAGTTTTAGTTACTATTACTTTGCAAGCGCTGGTCTCAAATAGTAGTGGTGATAAATGAACGTAGTAATGGTCTTAAGCTAACGCCACATCACTTGCCATGTAGGTTCGGCAGATACCAAACCACGCAGGTGGGAATGTGCATTGCTTTACCATCCATTTAACAACCAAAGATCGATGTCCTAAGGCTAGGTGGGAACACACCTTAATGGTGGCCATGCTTTTAGTTAATCGAAGCACTTGCAGCTTGTTGTCAATAAGGAAAACCTCCTAGGTGCTACAACAACCCTGTGGATCGCTTCTTCACCACCCTTGACCCTGCGCGCTACACTTTGGGCCGCAACACTGATGGAATGCCTTTCCAAATGAGTTTGTGCAGCTACCCAGAGTCCCGACAGCTGCGATACCAATGTACTTCCCTTGTACTAGAGAGCAAGCAGGCCCCCACGCATTTTGCCATGCAAGCGGTTGTAGCTTGAGACCGGCAAGGCGAGACCTGCAACCACACGCATGACAAAATGCACGGGGTTTTGCATGCTCTCAAGCGTTGAAAGCTGTATAGATGGCAGAATTGGTTCTTGGTTACTTTTCTGTTGATTCTGCACCCTAAGCAGAACGTAGAAATGGCAGAATAAGCCACAACTGCTTTTAACAAACTGTGAAGAGCTCATACCCAACTGGCACTTCTAGTCAGAGCTTTGGTTCGACATCAATTGAGTCTCAATCGACAGGTTTTGAGGAGCTTGTAGGATGAAGCTTTGTCATTCAAAAGTTGTGCCCCAGTGAATCACTGTAGTGAAATTGTGCAAAAGCAATGTTTGTTGTAGATCACGTAACACCGAGCCAAGTATTGTAGATCATTGCCCGGTATTGTGGAGTTGTTGGCAATGGTAGTTTTCTCTAACATGCAACAATAGGTAACATAGGGTAGATTCCACGAAAATCTTCAAATTCCAAAGATTTGAATGCTATGAAAAAATTCGAGAGTTCTTTGGGATTATTCTCAAAACTACATAATATTCCCACTCTTACACCTAAACACATCAAATTTGCTAAAAAACATGAGTAGGAACACTGTAAGAATTTTGGATGTAAGAATAGTTGTTAATAGTGCATGTAAGACCATGTGAGAACGGATCCTTAAAGGTTTAATATGGAGGTTTTACAAATAGTTGCAAATAACTTAAAGCATCTACAATGCATACTCAGCATACAAGCCCTGCAAGAGCAAACAGTGGGCCATTCCATGAGGATGTGGAAGTATTTGTTTTTTCTTTGGAAAAATTGACCCAATGCAAAGCCAACAATCCAAATATCAAATGGAATTTTCCATATTAAAAAAAGAAAGAAAGAGAATAATCTACATTCAAAAAAGACTTTTTATGGAAACTAGGGAAGGTTAAATTGATTAGCACACATACCAATGCTTGAAAAGCATTGACAATAATGACTATTCCTACAACGGGCCAACTTGCAGGCCCTTCACATGTTGCAAATTAGTTGGTCATAAGTGGTCACATATCAAGTCCGTGGAATTGGAGGCCCCAATGGAGCACAAATTTAATTAGATATAAGTCTAGGCCCAACATAGTGTTGATGTTAGTTGGAATACTAGATGCATTGCAAATGCTCTTACAAATAGTTGCACAACTTACAAGTTCCACAACCTCCTAGGTACTTCACTAGTAGTTACTTTAGAAACAATATGAGACCTAATAGTTTAAAAAATATTCAATTTACTATAGCATCACTTTTTTAAGGTGTACTATATTACAACTACTAAACAATACATAGTAATGATCCATAGTACATAATTTGTAAATTTGCACAAGTGGTAGTCTAAAAAAGAGGGGAAGAACCTACATGTCTAAAGAACTTCCATTTTCCATCCACAAATAGACAAAATAATGAACAATATCTCATTTAGGGTTGTTATTTGTTCATTCGCTCCAACTCGAATCCATAGTGGGCGGTTTTCAAGGACATGTTGCATAAGTCAAGCTTGGTAAATATAATACTACTTGTAGGTTTTTATGTTTTTGTGGATTTTTCTCCTATTGTATAAGTATTATTCATTTATATAAATTGTTTGATATATGATGTCTCTCTCTATATATATTGTTTGTAGGGGTTGTGTTCAATAGTAGTTAGAGTGTACATGTTGTACTAATCAACCCTAAAAATGTGTGTAAATTTTTGAATTACAATAGGGACATGTTTAAATGCCTCAAATTTCAGTTTTAACTACCATATGATATACAAAAATGGGAAAAAAAATAGTAGAAAAAAAAGGGGCATACCTATTGTGAAATAATAGCTAAATAGACCCCAAAATAAAAAGTTCCAATACATGTATATATAGAGAATAAGCTATTGTGAAGTACTTAGGCACAACCTCCATGTTAAGCCTTACCTCTTAAAAGACCAAACTGCGTTTTTTGGCAAAAGAGCAATTTTGGCCAACTCACTACAAATGGAATTTTTATGCATGTTCCCGAGGAATAGTTTTAAGGACCAACAATTTTCATAGCTTTTGACTACATGGTTAAAAAGTTTTTGTATGATATGTAATTTTCAACAATCTACAGGCAGCTTGTGCAACTCAAAAAAATTCTTAAAATATCACTTTTTTCATAAACAATCATTTGAAATTGGTTCTCTAGATTTATATTATATATAGAAAGCTTTGAATCATTCCATTTTGCTTAATGAGATGAAAGTTATGAGGAATTTTAGTTTGTGGACAGTTATAGATTCTCTACTCTAAAATAAACTTTGAAGTCTTTTATTTACTCAATTATCAATATTTTTTGAAAAAAATAAAACCATAAGATGTAGATTGTTTATTACAACATTACAACCATTGGGATTGGCATTTTTCAATTCCATAACTAAATTCTCAACAATTAAGTATTTTGAATCATTCTCTTCTTCTTTCTACTTACTTATTTTTTCCTGTATGTTGTACAATTGCAAATGATCTCAAATTTTTCAAGCATGTAGCCAACTTGCCTTGAAGAATAAATCCAAAGAAGCACCACTATTTTGGAAAAAAATTTATACAAATGTGACCTTGTGAAATGCAGCTACCTTATTTTTTGAAGGGCCCAAAAAATGATTTTTGCCACTTCAAATGCTAATATCATGCAATACACATTGAAATTTTTTGAAATTTTTCCACGTCTTCTCAAACTAGTGCACTAAAAGATCCTATGGTGACATGTGTCCCCCAAAGTTTTTTTTCTAAAATTTGGTACTTGTACTAGAAATGGCAATTTTGGAGCATTTTTGGTGAAAATATAGTCAAGGACCTTTAGGGGTTAATTAATAGGTAGATTGCATCATTTTGACAAAATATGCTCAAAAGACACAAACACACATTGTATTGATTTTTCAACTTGATTTTGAGCTCCAACATACCCTATTGCATATCTGACTTGGACTGTTGTACCTCGTAGCTCTCTTATATATAGCATTTTTTCTTCTCCAAATTGGTATGCTACATATCCAATCTAGTTTATTTGCCACAAGTATTTTTGTCTTGAATTGCAGTTAGGTTTCTAGATACCGGTAAGCTTTATATAGGAGTGTCTTCATTCATTGTCTTACATTAGCATGGAAATTCTTGAAAAGATTTGAGATCTAGATGTCGGGGCATTGCGTTCAATAACCAATCTCTACCTTCACAAGTTTCTATGTCCTATGTTGCAATTAGATTTTTAGATGAGTTCTACTCAACATTTTTCTTGATACTTTTTATTGCATTGACAAAGGAGGTTCTCGAAGCAATGTAGAAGGTCCAAATAAAATGCATTTCAATCAAAAGCAATAGTGTACCTTTGCTATTTTATTGAATATATTTGAAAATATAGAATAACCATTTGTTGTGTATATATGGTTTAGATTCCGCAAACACTTTGCCTCCAAAATTGATTCACAATATCAATTTGAGATTCACAATTGCAAAGTAAAATTTTTGAACACTTTTATTAATTGTTGGTTGTCAAATATAAAGAAAGAATAAAACCTTCCTAGCTTCTTTATTGTGTAATGCATCTTCTTTTGGTATTACCAAATGAGTGAGTATCTCTTGGTTGGAGTACATTCATCCTCCTACCTACCTTTGAAATTCTTAGGATTATTGAATATTTATCAATTGCTTTGGAGATTTGGCAACTAAACTACTTATATGTCAATATAAACATTGTGAAAGTCTTATATTCTAGTTGTACAATTGGATTTTTAGGGATTTGAGATTGTATATGATAGTCAAAAATTCTAAATTTCTCAACCACTTTGTTTTCATCAAACATTATAATCTCCTAATTGGAATAGTAAACTACAATAAAAAAAATTCCATAGAAGGATTGTAGCAAAAGTACAAATTGTTTCAACACTAAAAATTATAGAGCATTGATCATTAGAGAGGAATATAAGATTATACATCAATGACTCAATGAGCCTTACATACTAATGAAGAGCTTGGCAACACTTGGGCTTTTAGAAGATAGACTCCCAATAGTTATTAATTGTTTATAAAATTTTCATTTAATAGCACTAAAATTTTCTTTTTGTATGCCTATCATCTACTTTCATCCATTATTTTACTTCTAATGTTCAATTTTTATTTTACAATGCTCAAATAATTTATAGATTAAATTTGCTCATTTTTACATATTTACTATATATATTCTTAGGATAGAAAGCATTAACCCTTGAATGTCAAGGAGGACATTTGGCGTCTAATGGATGACAAAGAATCTCTCCATGTGGGAGAGAAGTGCAACTATTCATCTTCCAAAATTTGTGTGGAAAAGGGAATGTCTTCTATAGTAGTTTGTCTTCCAATGAGGACTTTTTCATCTTTTTAGGCCAACAATTCACACGGTGACAAAATAGATGATTTCCACGGTGACCGGCCCGGTGTTCAAAGGTTAACCAACTACCAATGCTTTTTTAACAACGTGATGGACGTCGAGATGAGATTTCACCAAAGAACTCATAGAAAGTTTTCTGGATGTCTATTAACTCCTAAAGGACCATTGTCCCTTCAAAGAACAAATGGGATTTCATGTAAGAATCTACATGCTGAAATTTTGCCTTTATTTTTTGAAACTTTTTTTGAAGACAGAAAAGCTGATAAGCTTTGTGGGAATGTATTTTTTTTTCAATTGGTGCCTAGGAACAAAAGTTATATCCAAATATGCTCAAAACAAGGGACAAGGGGCAACAAAAAGAAATTTGAATTTTAAAAAAAAATTGAATTTTTTCCACATGGAAAGCTTTGATTCATTCTATTCATATTTGTTATGAAAAATTTATGGACAATTTTGTTTTGGGGGGCAATTAGAGCATCTTCTTGAAAAAAATAACTTATGGGATTCATTTCTGAATGCAATTTTTTTTTTAAAGTTCCACATGGTTTAGTTTTTTTGCTAGAACAATCTTACCATTAGTATTATATCTTGCAATCTATGCGGTCAAAAATTCTGAATTTTTCCACACATTCTCATACTAGTTAGGTGTAAGATCCTATCGTTAGATGTGGAAAAAAACGATTTTCAATTCTTTTTACTTTTTGCTATAGAAATGGCAGTTTTGAGTGTTTTTGGCAAAAAAAAAGGCCTTGGTCCTTTAGGAATTAATGCACACGTTTTTTGTATCTATGTAGTGGATAAGAGATTTATCTTTTTTAGAATGTCTTTGTCAAATAGTTGCAAGCCTAGTAGAGTAATATGGAACCAAATTTCCAAGTGAAAATCAATGTTTTGGATTTATTACAAGTATTGAAAATCCTTTAAAACTAGAGTGTGAAAAAATAGATAAATTAGGTAATAAATACTATTTTATTATAAGATTAGATAAAAATGTGGATTGACTTAGGCTATATTCTATCCACTTCCAATATGAATTTTAAGTAGAATTAGCACAATGTGTGGTTGCAAGAAAGACCAAATGATTTTGGAAACATTTTGCCAAAATTGTAGTTTTCTATGCTCAGTACTATGAAACAAAACAATTTCAACCATTGATTTGAAAAATCGACAACTAATAGTACTTTTGACTACTTGTAAGTACTAAAAAAGTACTTTTTGAAAGAAAAAAAATAGTTTGTCACAAAAAATAGATACAACCAGGTATAAATTAAGAGGAAGAAGAAAGTCATGAACAAAAGAATACTAAAAATTGGCCATTTGTAAAGACCTCATAGTGATCACATTTTACCAAAACAAAAACAAAAACAAAGACCATCTTGAATGTTTGGAATGCTAAGCGCAATGGACCCCTATTTGCATGCATGTGGAGGACAAAAAATAGTGTTTTCTGAAATTCCCTTTGGTAGGCATGTGCCCTTCAAATGTGGAAATAGCCCACAAAAATTTCAGGTGTATATCATAGTTTTTGGATACTCCACAATACTAAAAAAATCCTAAAACGCAAAGTGTGACAAATTAGCTCAATTGAATTTTAACTATAAAATGTTTTTTCAGATTTTTTGAAAATAAAGAATTTCATGACTTCCAAGTTAGCCATCTCTAATAAAAATTTCAAATACATCGGCTTCATTTTTCAAAAGTTATAGCCAATGACAACTTTGTCACTTCAATTGTGATGCAAAATAATACCAATCTTTCTTACAATCACTCTAATACCTTAAAAAGTTATGCTCAATTTTCTTTTGAGTGTGCAATGTACGACACCCAAACAATACAAGTGTTTTGTACTTTTATCCTTCATAAAATAGTTGTAAGGATTATTACCCCCTAAAGGACCATTGTCCCCTCGGGGGACAAAATGGATTTCGGGCAAGTTCCTATGATCTCAATTTTCAATGAATTTTTTTGAAACTTTCTCATAAGATAGGAAAACTTATGAGCTTCGTGGGAATATAAATTTTATTTCAATTGGTGCCCAAGAGCAAAAGTTATGGCATCTTAAACATAATTTACACGTCATCGGGCAGAAAAATAAATCTACAAAAATTTGAAATTAATTTTTTAATTTTTTTCTTCTTAAAGATCATATTTTTTTCTACATGTGAAGCTTTGATTCATTCCATTTGGATTAGTAATGTGAAAGTTATGAACAATCTTGTTTTTCGGGCAATTTGAATATCTTCTTGAAAAAATAACTTATAGGATTCAATTCTGAATGCAATTTTCACAATTTTTCAAAAAAAATTGTTTGACAAGGTTAAATTTTCTATTTAGAACGATCTCACCATTGAAATTATTGTGTTTCAATCCCATTTTAGAGCTATTAAAGATTTAGTTTTTCTTTCAATCTTGGACCTACTTCTACTTAACAATTTTTTAAAGAATGAAAATCAATCGTGTTTTTTTTTAATTTTTTTTTCTAGACTTTCAACTCAATTCTTCAACACAAAAAATTTTAAATTCAAGGTCCATGGTGTAATTTTTTTTCCCAAATGGCATTCAAAGTCATCTGAAATTGCAGGCTAGTGTTCAAAAAAACTTTCTTTTTTCAACTTTGAATGCTAATATCTTCCAATTTGTATGGTCAAACTCCATGAAATTTTTACCACATGATACTAGACTAGTAAAGTACAAGACCCTATGGTTAGATTCTAAAAAAAGTATTTTTTTTGTTTTTTTGGATGAATGCAGCAAAAATGGCAGTTTTGAGTAGTTTTTGACAGAAGAACGGCCCTGGTACTTTAGGGGTTAATTAATTAATTGCCTAATCAATCCAATTTTGGTTGTTTTGATTTACTAAATGTCTATTGAATTGTCATCCAATTGCCAAACTTTCATCCAATTAATTATTTTCTTGAATATATTACTCTCTAATGAAGATAATAGGATTTTTTGGCATACATTTGGAAAAAATTATAGAATTTCTAGTGTCAAATGACTATTGGCTACAATGTTGTGTACTTTCATTTTGAATTTTTTTCTTTATTTCTAAGTTTTATTTTGGAAATGAAGATTTTCACAATTGAAATTGACTACAATTAACAAAAATTTCTTTCCAAGTTTTTCTTACACTTATCTTCTAATTTTGAATTTTTTTCTAAAATTAATAAACTTGCAATTGCAATAGAATATGTTTTAGTTTTGTAGCAACACATATGTAAGGTAGGTTATCCATTTAACCCCAATCCTTGTAGCAACACAAATGTAAGGTAGGTTATCCATTTAACAAGGATTGAGGCATATTTTGAGCAAAATTTGTGAAAAATTGACACATTTTAGGGCAATGAGAAAAAAATGAAAAAAAAGTTGTTGTTTTTCAAACTTCAATTGTACAAATTTGTACTAGACTAAATATGGGTATGTTTTGAAAAAAATATCAAGAACTTGGACCACACGGATTGAAAGATTATATTCCCACTAAAGGAATACATGTTCTCACCTATGTCAAACTTTCATGAACATCCAACCAAAATTGACTCATAGGAACCTACCCAAGATTTCTTGCATACATTGAACAAACACTTGGTCCTTTAGGGATTAAATTACTTTTGGCTACTGTAGATAGGTTTTTATTTCACAATTTAAAATAATCACCTATAGGTTGAGTTCGAACTCTAGGAAGTAAAATACTTCAAATCTAAATCTAAAATTCACCTAAAAGATCCAATTGCAAGATTTCAAAGTACATACTCTCTACATCACATCAGTAATCTATTGTTTTAAGACCACTTATCACAAATTCAATAGCCTATACTTTTCTCCAATTGTATTTTGCTCCAATTAATCATCACCAACAATAAACTTTTCACTCCAATTGATCTCCAAATTTGTTTTATTTATTTCTCCAATTTGTGGTCTTCCACTTTACAATTGATCTTCAATTCCTCCATGACAACACTCACATCTTCATTTCCCACAAACGGATTCTTACTCTCACTTTCACATGCCAAGTTTGCATAATTTTGCTTACAACAATGTTTGCACTTTTTCCCAATTGGCTTAAAACAAACTTTCACTTTTCATTTCTTATTATTCCTAATTAAGATTATAATTTTATATTAATCATTTAAAAAAATTCCAATTGCTCCCAACATAATTACCAAAGGATTTAATTTCACAATTCTTCAACATTACTGCTCCAATTGATACAAATTCCACGTTAAATTTCCATTAACTCCACAACAATTTCACTTCGATCAGCACTCTTACTTTTCACCCCAATCGGACTAACACGAACTCTTCCAATTGTTCTTCAATTTCATAACTCACAACACGACTCTCCCATTAGTTAATCCCATTCTTTTCCACATACATAGATTGTACACAACCAATCTTCATGAATAGCTTTTTTCACAATCAAGTTCTTTTCAATTATCCATGCACACATACAAATCTCACAATTAACTTCTCCAATTTATTCATTTATTTTTACCACCCAATCTTTCAATTAATTACCAATTGCACATCGATACAACATACACACACAATATTTACTTAATTGTTTTTTTCAATAACAATTCTTCTTTTTTCCATACACAATTTTCCACAGTTGATTTTCTACTCCATAACACACTCCACAACACACATTCTCAAAATACTCAACTCCAATTGTACACACACATCCACTCAATCACACAAACAATTGCACAACAGTTACACATAACACAGAACACAATTGTAAACATAAACTCTATTACAAAACAAACACAAAATTACACAATTGTTTTACTTTTGGCAATTGGAAGGAGTCCTTGTTTCACCCAAGGCTTCACTGAGGTCAACTTGACTCCTCAATTGGAAATCACAAGCCTATAAGCCTAAGCCTCCAAACAGTGATAACTACCAATTGGCATATAAATCCTTTGAAATCCCTTTTCACCTAAAATCCAATCCTAATTGATAACTACAACTAGTAAGCCCCTAAACTACACTCTCAATTGGCAAAGTCTACAAATAAGCATGAAAAACCACCAATCAACCAAATAAATAAATAGTGTTCAGACTATAGCTATATAGAATTGTTTATCACAATTAATACATATTGTTGTTTTATAGGTTGTGTTCCCTATATTTGAGAGGATTTTTAATCACTAAAGGTTGTATTATGTAGATATTATATGAATAAGAGCGATTGTAGGAAAGACTTATACTATTTTCTATCATAGCTTATGTACTAAATTGCTCAATTTCAAGTACAATTTTAATTACAACAATTCAATCTTCTTATAGGTCATACATTGCATACATATATAATGTTTTTTTTTATCTAATGATAATTGTAAACAAAATGCAACAAAATTAGTTTTTTCTTACAATCACCCATAAGCTTTGAATTCAAAAGCAATTCTTATAAGGCAAGCAAAATCATTGATAAACTTTTGACTCTTCAATAGTCTTATTAAATTCTAAGCAAAAAGTCACGTGACCCTACTTTGAATTTTGTTATATATTGGAAAATTGAAACTATTGTGCAAAATTTGAACATCTGGTAGTTCACATGACCCATTATAAGCATTGTTTAATTTTGATAAAAATAATAATAAAATTCGTCACTTTTTGCTTTGAGAAAGTTGTAATTTTCAACATAAGATTGTGACATTTTTTACCTACAAACAATGTACAAAATACTTAGTAGAGAAAGTGGAATCTATCTTTAGAACCATTTGCCAAAAATTCATATTTAGGAATTTTATTGATATTTAGAGTTTTATTTTTAAATTCATACAAAAATTAGCAAAAATTTACCATTTTTCAAAAACACTTACTAAAGCATATACTTGCACCTAAAAGTGCTATTGCAACTAATTGATTTACATTATTGATATGTTAATATTAAGGTAATTTAAATGCCTTTCTCTTATAAAGTTCTGTGTCAAAATACATTAAAAATGAAAGATAAAAGAAGGAACAAATTTTTTTAAAGTGAATAAGAGATCATAATTTTTTTTTATAAATTGGCACTATTAGAAGCAATGGTTTTCGAGGGGGGGAGGGCTTTACTACTTAAGATGATTTATTTTTTATTTTTTTAAACTTTAAAATTTTGAAAATTCTTAGATTTCACTAGAAATTTTAGAATGTAAAAATAAAACTTAATTGTAACATCATCATTATGGAATATTTTACTTTCAAAACAAAAAAATTTATGTTCATCTATTGTATATTGTGAGATATTGAATTATCTAAGAAATAACAAAATGTCATTTTACATTGATATGTTTAATTTATTGAAAGTTTTGTACTTGAAATTTTATATTGCAAGATAGTTGAGACAACTATAGATTGTGTAATGGTTCTAAACGATCTACAAGTCTAATTTTGTACTAGTGGAATTAGTGAAAAAATTGAATTGTGACTATTTGCAATATTTTTCTTCTTTTCAAAATAAAAAACAAAGGCTCCTTCTAGCATCATTGAATTTTTTTCCTATACAAATACAATTGCTTAAAATTTCAATAGATATTATAATAAATGAGTTGCTTTATCCTTGCACTTTTCAATCCTTCCACAAACATTTACAATATGCATTAGGAATTGTTTGGAACAATGATTGTTTCAAACAAGAATAGTATAAATTCTAAAGTGGTACTTGACATATTGCATTTTCTTACTTAACTTCTAAAAAACTTTAAAACCAAAGAGTGGTTTTTGAGGCTTTGGTCAATTGTTGTAGTTCAACTTTTGAATTTTTTGAGGGTACACAAATTAATTTTAGTTGCACATTTTTGTTGCAAATCCCAAAATTCTAATTTGCTTGCAAATTCAAGTTTGGATGCATTCTTTAAGAATTATTGAGTGTTTTGTCCTCAAATTTTCAATTTTTAAAATTATTGAAGAACTAGTGAAGAGTTACTACTTGGCATTTTTTTTGGCACTTGAGGCTATGGCACTTTAATTACTCCTTATGGGAAATGGCAAAAAAATTCTCCCAAAATGTGTTTTGATCCCCCTCCTTCCTACTTTGTATTATTTTATTACAACAATCCACCATTTGAATTTTAGAATGTTCAAGTATTTTTTGAAAGCTTGATAATTTTATAAATATTTCTTGATGTTTTTCTCTTCACAAAGGAATCATAGTAATGCAAGTTGTATAAGTCTTCAACAAAGTGATTCAAGTTTTGATTTTTGGTGTGGAAATTTTCAATTTAGACATCTACATCATACTAAAATATGTAAACTAACTTCCACAACTTCTAATATTTCTTCAATTATGAAGTTGAGATACACCAACAACTATATAGTAGAAAAAAGAGCTTTACATTTTGACCGCATAATCTCACAAATGATATACAATTCTGTTAAAATCTTGTTGTATGTGTTCTACATGAGGTTGAAATTAAGATCCTATGGTTACAATTGTCATTTCTTACAATCTCTTCCACCCAAAAATCTTAATCCAAAAATGGTCATTCTATAGATATTTAAGGCTCAAAATACAAAAGAATAATTTAGGAGCTAATCACCTTTCCAATATAGTATACCAAACTATATATCTTTCCATTCAAATCAAACTTTTGACTTACCATAAATTTTACAATGCATTTGTGTACATCTTGTAAACCCTTGTGATGCGGCACATTCTTTACAAATATTGTATTAAATAGCAAAGATCCCTAATACAATTTCATTCATGGCTCAAATTCAAAGCATCCAAATATCAATTGACTTATTTTAAATAGTCTCATATCTTTTCCTGTAGACAAAATTGGTTTCAAGCTCAAACTAAGTTTGCACTTGTTTGATTTAAATCACAAAAAAATAATTTTGAAAAAATAAAAAACGGTCTTCTACAACATAAATCATTAATTCATACTAAAGTCTAAAAGAAATCATTTTTTCTTCTTAATGAACGTAGTGCCATGGGTCTTCAACACTTTGTTTGTCAAAATGAAACTTTGGTGTGTGAAACATATTAATTTTCAAATGCTTTAATTAAAAAGGTTATACTTAAAAGCCTCATTTAAGATTCTACATTGTTTCTACTTTTATTTTATAAAAGTGAATCTACTTGAAAATACCATGGAAACAAATCACACAAATCAAATTAGCTAATTGGATCCATCTAAACTCAAATCTTCAATCATATAAAACACAAAGATGCACAAAAACAAACAAAACATCAAAGGTTGAAGATGTCAAAAAAAAGATAAGAAGTTTCTTTTGCTCCCATTTCATTTCAAGAAGCTTGTTATTCCTTGTCTTTGAAAAGTCTACATCTCTTGTTGGGCACCTATTATGCTTGGTTTGATCAAAATTTTGAATTTATGCCAATACAATTATACAAAGTAAACATCGAATTCTCCATAGGATTTTCAAATACAGTCATTTTTATGAGGTGAAATTGAAGGTCAGATTTATTTTAATCTTCTAACTTCTTATGTCTATTGGGCAACAATAATGCTTGATTTTATGAAAAAATTGAGTTTGCACAAGTTCAATTTACACCATTGAATTATTAACCCTTCAAGGCCTATCGAGAGGCCTATACACTTCTTGAGAGAATTGATTGTAAATGAATCAATCCGCTTTGATTTTTTTTTGCATATGGGTGTGCTTGAATTTTTTTGTTACAATTGTCTAATAGTGAAGACCAATCTCTTTAGTATACATAATATTTATAGGTGGAAAATATTGACTACTGAATTTGGAGATTATATCAATGGGCATTTTCACACCATGTGTACTATGATGACTTTGGAACTAGGATTTCATTTTTAGTATACATTGTACACATAGATAAATTATTACTTAGACAACAACTTTGAAACAAGATTTGTAGTGAATTCTATGAATTTAAAAACATACAAATTCACTTATAGAAACTTTATGTATGCATAAGCTATACTTTTTTTAAATACAAGAGAAAGTTGCATTGGAAAGATTCAAAGACTAAAAACCCTCTTTCTAAACTATTTCAAAATAGCTTTTGGCTAGAAGTTGAATGTGAATCAAATCATAAATAAATAAGAAAAATGTATATAAGATGAATTTTCTTGCACATAGCCCTTACATTATTGGATTTTTTTATAAATCCAATCGGATGAAAATCTAAATATAGACTCAAAATGTAAATAACAATGTTTGAAAATTTCACATTTTAATTATATACAAAAAAAAAAAATAGAATTTGGAAATTTTAATTTGGAAAAATAGTTTGATTTTCCTTCAAGTATGTATAAGTGAATTTTTTTTACTGAATTATAAAAGCAAGTATAGATTCTTATTGCATTTATGTATTTTATTAAGTATGATATGCCACAAGAGATCTCTATTTGGTAGGGTCTCTAATTTTTTAAATTACCAAGTTTTTGGTACAAATGAAAACCACTACGTAAATACCAAAAGGAATAAGCATTTCATTGAGTTTATAATTCATAGCAAAGTATCCAACAATCGAAATTGTAAAATTGTAAATTTTGGGATTGCATTTTTGGAATCTACTTTGCTTGAAAACATCCCAAATTTGCATGCTCTTCTTTTTTAAAAATAAAAAACGATACATCTTTCTTGGAAGAACATTTATAATAAAAAAAATAATCCATTATTTCCAAAACAAAAACTTAGACTAGAATCTATAACTAATGTTTTCTTCATGGGTTCAAAAAATGAATTAAAAATATTTCTCAAAGTATTATACACCTTCACATACGATGGTGTAAAATAACCAAAATTGAACCAATTAAACTTTATAAAATATTCAAAAATATGTGCATGTAATTTTAGAGAATCCAACAGTAAATGTTATCAATGTAACTTTGCAATTCTCACAAATTTTTGAGATCATTCTGATTTGTCATAATTTAAATTTTTGAGATAAGGTGCATCAATTTCAAGACTCCAATGAAGGAAATACTAAACCACTCCTTCATCCCATCAAAATATACTTCACTAGCCACTTCAAATATTATGATAAATATCAAGTTCTTCCACCCAATCCTTTCATGTCACTCGAACTTGTTTTCAAATCTCATCTCTCACTATTTTCCATAAGATTTTTTCTCTAACTTGATTTTGTAACATTACACATTATTTTCCAAATTTTCCAAATTATAAAGTGTTGCAAGTATGTCGACACATCACTCTCAATAACTCAACTTCAAAAAAACAAGACTTTTCCAATTTCTCCAAATGTGCAATAAAAAATTTAAAGGAGAGACATTTTTTCCCTCGTAGGCCTTCAAGGGATCAAATACACTCATTTATATGCTTGGTTAAGACTTTAAAGATAACTCTAACATCACCAAGATCAATGCAAATCTTTCTTCTTCTCTAAATCAATTTTTTATTTATTGAACTTGCCCTCGTTCTATGGTACACCTTTCTTTACACCTTTTTTTTTCTCTTTAAGTCTAAGTAATCCTTCTTTTTCAATTATATACTAATATTTTTTTTGACATTTTTTGGAATCTAATTGCAAGCCTATATGAGAAAAAATAATGAGAAAAATGTCATTGCTAACCAAAAATCTACAAAGTTTTTGTTGTGAATGCCTAGAAAATATAATATTGTAGTCACCCAAGTAACCAAAATATTATGATGCCACTAAGGTGCCCCCTCCAAATGCACCACTAACTCTTATCAATTATGTACTTCTACGGAAGAAACTATTTTAAAACAAAATTTTGTTCCTTCCTAACTCTAACTTGCATGCGATATCCATATGTCATGTTTTTTGGTGCATTGGAACCTCCTTTCACTTGCCAACAAAGAAAATCAATGAAAATTTGACCAATCTAATAAAACTGATTAAGGTGGACACCCCAAAATGCACCACTAACCCTAAACTGTCATCTTCACTTTATGTACATCTCCAAAATCAATTATGTACCTATGTAGAGGAACCTGTTTTTAGAACCAAACTTTGACCCTTTTTTAACTTTTGTTGTTAACTTTTGCATACAATATCCAAATACCACATTTTTTAGTGCGTTGAAATCTCCTTTCCCTTGCCATTGCCAACAAGAAAAATCAATGGAAAATTTGACCAGTCTAGCAATAGTAACTACACACAGAAGCCCAAAGTAGCGGTTTTGGGTGGGGTGTGTGCCCACCCACCGTTCTTTTCTTTTCTTTTCTGCCCCCGCGGGGCTTCAGTTGGTGAAGCGTCGTCTCCCCAGATGGCCCAAGTGAAGAAAGCCGTCTGCCGCTTTCTTTTTCCTTTCGTTGGCCTGCCTTTCTTCACATGCTTGAAGCCGCTCCAGGCCAGCAGTAAGTTAAGGCAGCAGATGACTTTCGCACCAACCAAATCTCCCCCCCACACCCCATGTCCTTGCATGGATTTGTGCTTTGTGTGGAGTATGTAAGGTACTGGTGGGGAGGATCTAGGAACTCGATGTGTATCACCTGAAATCAATCCCAGATCACTTTGATTCTCATTAGAGATGGAGGAGGATCTGAAATCTTCTGTTTTTTCTCTTCCAATGGCGCAGACAGACAGACTCACAGACAGACGCGAGCAAGCGAGCGGAGAACGCCATCAACCCAGGCGGAAGAAGGAAGGAGGCAAGGAAGGAAGGGATGAACTGAAGAATGATGCTGCAATTTCAGTTCAGCTGACGGAGGCCTGCAGCACATCATATACAGGAAGAAGGTCAGTGGGTACCCCCCCCCAAAACCGCCACTTTCGGCTAGTTACTATTGCTAGACTGGTCAAATTTTCCATTGATTTTTCTTGTTGGCAAGGGAAAGGAGATTCCAACGCACTAAAAAATGTGGCATTTGGATACTGGATGCAAAAGTTAACAACAAAAGTTAAGAAAGGGTCAAAGTTGCCAGGGGTGAACTGACCCCTTCATTGCCCCGTCCAGGGCTTATTGTGAAAAAAAGCCCCCCTAGGTTTTTGTTGGGATTTTTCTAATCTCTACACGTTCCCTAACTAAGTAGGGGCCATTGATTGCAAATCTGAATTCAGAATTTGCAAATTTTATCATCTGATTGCAAATTAAAAAATTCCATAGTGTTTTCCCTAGGGGTAAAATGGGGCAATGAGGGGGCCAAAGTTTGGTTCTAAAAACAGTTTCCTCCACATAGGTACATAATTGATGTTGGAGATGTATACAAAATGAAGATGACAATTTAGGGTTAGTGGTGCATTTGGAAGTGCCCACCTTAATCACTTTTATTAGATTGGTCAAATTTTCATTGATTTTCTTTGTTGGCAAGTGAAAGGAGGTTCCAACACACTAAAGAAGGCAATATTTGGATACGGTATATATGCAAAAGTCAAGGAAGGGTCAAGTTTGTTTTGGTAGACGTTCTAAAATTGTTTCTTCAACGTATGTACCTATTAATTTTTGAGATGTACACAGAGGGACGATCATGGTGGTTTAGGCAAGGTGCGATTTTTGGGGTACCTACCTTAGTTTTTTGTTGCACATTTAATACCTAGGAAAGTTAGAAAAAATTGCAAGGTTAATTAGAGCACACCAAGCTAGTCTCAAAATTTGGTGCCAAGGTCTAGTGGGCACTAACTAAGTCATTGACTTGGTACCTTATGGGCCTTTGGCAATAAGCCCAAACCTTGACTTAGACACTATAGGTAGGAGGGCTTTTGTTGTTCCTATATGAAAATGCGTGGAAATAGTGTACATTAGGCACATAATAGATATATCCTTTTTAAGTCCAACTCAAAGATTCCCATTGTATTCTTCCTTAGACTTCTTATAAGTAAGTGTAAATAATAATCAATGGAGTACATCCTAACATGTTAGACTAATTGCACCCCTATAGATTCATTTAACAAAATCAATTTAAACACTAGAGGTATATCATAAGAAATATGGAGGTTGGAAGTTGATGGCAAATTTGAAAGTTGCAATCATGCCTTGTTGTATTTTTTTTTTAAATAACAAGATGATTCAAAATTCAAATACAATCCATTATAAGAAATGAAAGACATGCCAAATGAATGTCAATATTTCATGACTTATAAGAAATATGAAAATTCTAAGTGATTATGAAACATTATTCAAAAGAGTTCATGTATAAATTAATGTCAAAAGTTAATTTGTTTTACCAAACAACTAGATTCCGGTTTTTATTTTTTACCTTAAAGGACTATTGTTGACTTCATAATTTGGAAATTTTGCATGAATTGTTTTGGATGGATACCTACCATCCTAATCTTCATATGAAACTTTGTTTCACATCATTCCAATAAATGTAATTGCATAAGTTTTAAGTTTTTTATGGTTTCAATGTCAAATTAGGCATCTACATATATATTCTAAACAATTACTAATTAAATTTATTGGATTGTATAGATTGATACCTACTCAAAAACATTTGAACCATTCAATTATAAGGAATAAAGTGAATTCAAAGTTATGAGGAGTTTTATTTTGTAGCAACAAAGGTAGAAAAAATAGAAAAAGTTGTATCTTAATTCAATCTTCAAAATTTCAAAATAAAACCAAAACCAAAGGATTAAAATCATTGTTTATTAGAGCTTTCTCACCATTGGGATTAACAATTCTCAATTTCTTGCAAACGTTATTAGTGGGGTTTTTTTTTCTTTATTTAGTACTACTTTGAACTCGAATTTTCTTAAAGATGGATAAGAATTTTTTTGTCTAATTTTTTATAGATATATTCTCAATCCTTCTTCCAATATATAAACTAAAATGCACAAGTTATGGGACGTATATGTTTTTTTCTAAAAATATTGAAAGACAAAACTTCACCTTTTTTAATGGGTTTTAAGAATCCTACATTTTGAAGTTTTGGCACATTGAACATGCAATTGGTGGTGATATTCATTCTTCAACAAGTTAACTAAAGGATCTTATAGTTGGATTTGTTAGAAAATAAATATAAATGAAAATTTTAGCCTTACTTTTGGGATGAGTATTTTGAAGCAGTTTTGAGCCTCCAATATGAAAAAAAAATTTAGGAGTTAACCTAGAAGGACGCGTCCATGACCATTGGATTCAAGCCTCATCGTCCATTGCTCTATTTGCCACCATCTTGCCACTACATGTAAATGAAATTTTATTTATTTATTTTTCAGAGATGACATCATATGTCTACGACAAGTCATAGAATTTTCAAATTTTTTCTTAAAAAATCTGAAATTTATTCCACAAATGTATATTATAATGTATAACATCATGGTATAAATCAAAGTTACCACGTCACTCTAAAATTAAAAAATCAACAAACCATGATTATAGGCCAAAAGTTCATATTGCTATAAAATGTTAAAATTTACAAAATTTACAAATTTTCGATTGAAGTAGAAACTACATTTGATAAGCTTATTTTCATTAGTTGAACTCAAATTCAAAAATGGCTCAAATTCACATCAAGAGTAAATATCAAGAAATGACCAAAATACACTACAAAGGGTGTTCTATGGATTAAACATCTTCTTCTTTAGAAAAGTCAATAATACCATCATGAGGGAATTTACAATACTATTCATTGGAAATGTACTCAAGCAACTTTAAGAAAAATCCAGTTGAAAAAACATTTTTTTCCATCCTACAACCTTAGGTGGAGTCATCCAAATGGACACTTAGTGTCTGCAACAACGTTACATGGTGAAACCAATATCTAGATTTGACCTAGCTAACACCTCGAATTCATATTCTCCAAATATTATCCCAATATCACATGAATATTGATGAAATAGTTGACTACTTCTCCACAAGACAATCATTGCCTCTAATGAGAGAATTTAGATAAGGTAGACCAATCAATTTCTATTCATTGTCTAATTCCGTCATCCTTCTCTGGGCCCCAATTTGTTTATTTATTTATTTTATCAAAATCACATACTGTGTGAAATTTTCAAAGAAAAAAAATTAAAATTGTTGTTTGTAGCAAGCTGCCCCAAATCGCTATGTTGTCAAAAAAAATGGTATTTGGACCTTTAGGGGTTAAACCCTTGAACACCAAGCTGGTCGCCGTGGATATCATCTGTTTTGTCATCGAGTGAATTGTTGGCTTAGAAGAATGAAAAAGTACTCATTGGAAGACAAACTACTGTAGAGGATCTTCCCTTTTCACACAAATTTTGGAGGATGAATAGTTGCATTTCGTACAAGGAGAGATTCTTTGTCATTCATCGACCATGAAATGGCCCTAGCATCATTTATGGGTTAAGTGAATGATTCACACTGTAATCAAAGAGATGATTTACCCTCGCAGCGTCGTGGCCGGCCATCTCCCTTCGTCATTCAGGCCACCTGTGGCTGGTTGGCTTGTAATTTATCTTTCTGCAATGAAATTCTGTTTCATTTGTGTCAAAAAAAAAAATGATTTCCACGGTCACCAGTCCATCGTTCAAGGATTAAGTTAACGCGGCGATAGAAGGTAAGTTACCAAGAGTTGGGAGACTGATGCAGAGAAAACTGACTGACATGCACTGGCACAGACTGAGAGCTTTCAAAAGTTCTCATCTAGAGCCGCGGGGGCGGGTGTGGGGATGGGGATGGGGGCGCGCTACTGTACCACTGTAGAGGACTAGAGGTCGTCGGGGAAGGGCACAATTCCTCATCATGATGCGCTCATGATTGAAACGTCATGAGAAGTGTACTTTGGCATGGGCCACATAAAGTGACAATCATTTTCTGGGGTGGGGAGGGCCACTCCCGCCCTTCATCAATGGCGTCAGTGCGGTGTCAACGACGCCATAACTAACTTTCTCTCATGTCGCAGGCCCATTAACCCACCTCTTCGCCCTGCTACTAAGTTACGAGGGCCCTGGCTACAGCAGCAGCAGTACTGCAACCTCTGTAGCAGTGATCCTGTTCAATTGAGGTCACTGGAAACTCACTCCTCTTTGTAAAATCAGTATTCTCCCATGCACTCGTATCCACTTTTGATCAGTCTTCTCCCCAAAGGCTCAATGCCTCGCATTCTGTATATTCAGAGGTTCGGTTTGTTTCATATGTGGACGACGAAAGGAAAGATATCGAAAGCATAACGTATGGTACATACCGAGCATAACATACCGCTCCAAATGGGGCCCGTGCTTACCAGTGAATTCAACAGCCACATCTAAGTCAAGTTAAATGCTGCCATGAAATTGTTGCCTTTGCAGTGACAGGCTTCGCATGTGTAAAAGATAAGAAAATACTGTGAAGATAAAACGCCGGCATGAAAAAGACATGGACACGGACGAGTGAAAGAAAATGAAGTCACATTTGTGGTGCTTACTTCCTTTGATCCAAAGGTTATTATGCCTCTGGTGCCTCTACGGCAGCAACTGGTTCTGTTTGTGAGGGTCGAGGCTCACACTAGGCCTGGCCAACAAAATGGCTCTCAGCAACTCTCTCACAAAAAACTAATTCCGTGCCTCCCCCCTTGTCTTTGCAAACGGGTTCACACAATCCTCAAGCGGGCATAGCGGGACACAAAAGTCCATTATATGCCTGAACCAGGATTTGAGGGAACCAAGCCTGGAGCTTTAATAAGAGGTCAAATTCCCTCCAAAAATGAATCTATCTCAATCGGTATGTGAAGCCTAGTGACCTGGAGACATGGAAAGCCAACCAGCGTACGTAATCCACCCGATGCAACACCAAAGAAATGGGACCAGAAGTGTGGTAGGAGTGATGCAACACAGTTTAGTCAGGCGTTCGGGACGAGTCGATCCTTGCTAGTCGATCCACCAGCATTTCGAACTTCTGATTTCGCTCCAGCATGCTCAACCTTACGTACTCCGAGCCGACACCAAAGTGCCTACCACTGCGAGTGATAATCCGGTTTTGCTTCAACAGAGCTTGACAGTCTGCTACTTTCTCGCACCTGATCCATGCAAATGCTGCACCCAACGGACGAGAACCACGCATTATCAATGTCAAAAGAGCTGGTTTTGGAAAGACAGATACTAAGTTACATCTGCAAGAAATAATAATTGATCTACATGCTTGTGAAATTACAAGCCATAGAAAATCCATACCTGGGGTAGGATCAATTTCCTTCTGGAAAAAGGTGCAATTGGAGGATTCAAAGTCCGGAATCGAAAGCTCCAAGGATACATTGAGAGCTGACCGCAATCGTGCCCACCTGTAATGCAAGACGGAAGATCCAAAATGAAACAGCTTGTTGGCGTCCAACGAACTACGTTCATGGCTCGCAGTTGATGTGTATCCTTGCACTACAGCTTTTACAACTTGCGTTGCTCGAACTTGAGAATCATGTGAAACTCCAATCGTATTCAGCTCTAAGAATTTCGCCATCTTCTTTGCCACTTTCTCGTCTTTCAAGATGGCCCACCTACACAAACGCATGCAAAATTGAGGAAACCTTCCTCCGAGAAAAAAAAAGCAGATTAAACAGGCATACCACAAGACCACCAGAGCACACAATTGTAAGCCGGTCTTACCCAATGCGTGTTCCCGCATGGCCAGTGCTCTTCGAGAGTGTAAAAAGCATAACATCATGGTCGGCTGCCTCAGTGATGGGCGTGTAATGTGGCCAGTAGTAAGCTAGGTCGTGCACGACATGCCCAGTCCCCTTCACAATGGCATGCTGAATCTTCCCATCCGGATTGTTGGGTGACGTCACCATCTCTATATAGGGCGCGGTTTCAGCAGCTGGGTTGAACGTTGCAGCATCTCCGGCCCACTTGAACAGGGCTGATCGCAAATAGTCCGTCACTGCAGGGTATGACTGCAAAACCAATTTTTCTGTCAGGAGTGTCATAAAAGCCCAACGTAGTGACAAATAGGACAGTACAGTTAGAAAGGCGTGCAAGAAACAACAAAAGAATCCGGGTAGAGCACATACCGAGTAGAAGGGGGCAGCCGAAACAATGTTTGTTGGCTCTGGTTGGTCCTGCAATGTCAGAGCGTACAGAGTGGCTTGAAAGAGCTGGGTGGAGCCTGTGCCAACCACAATGTGACGGCCTTCGGTGACCGCGTTGCCTACCAGTTGATGCAAGGCTCGAATCTGGTCCTCCAGCTCGTTCTCCATGAACCATACATGCTTACTCTGCGCAAAGTAACTCATTCGCTGATAGCCTAGAATGACAGTGATGCTGTTGGCTCCGTATCTGAACCAAAACTCCTCAAACATAGTCGGGTCTCCACTGCCAAAACAAACGTCACCGTATTAGATCGTCTGATGCGACGATGCCATGCCCACAAAGCACAAAGAGTTGTGGAAAGAGTCCTTACTGGTCCAGGTCAATGACGCAGGTGTCTATCACTTGAGAGCAGTCCAGACCTCCGAAGCACTCGTAGCACTTGCACGTACTTTCGTCTTCGAGGTAGCCATGACCCGAGCACGGAAGAGCGGCACCAATTTGCGTCACAATTCGCATGAGCATACCTGATTGAGAGTTACCAACAATGGGCTTAGGAGCATGAGCATTTCGCTGGAAATACCACGTCGATACAAGGATCATCGTCAACGCCATCAACTTCGTATTCCAGTGAGTAGATTGCACATGATTCTTGGCCGGATCCCTGCAATTGCTCGTTGATAAAGTGGCGTTCGGTAAAGCGGCAGCCACGAGGTGTTTCTGTTTCTGAGACCGCTCTCGTGATTTGAGCACATGGGCTCCCAAGAGATGCCGGGCACCTCGCTCTTCATTGCTGTACTTGAATATCCTCTCCGCTTCCAGCGTCATACTGGAGTCAATGCCACCCCAGCTCCCGCGTCTTCAAACCATTGAAGAGAATATTAGTTTGATTCCTTCTCTTCCAAGTCCCACTTGATCGAAGCTCCACGCTCTGTCCAAACCAGCAAAACATCACAGAGAAGAGCTTCAAATACAACAAACTGGTTACTCTCAAATTAAAGAAGCAACATCCATCTGGCAACTACGAGACCACCGTTAAGGAATCCAGTGAATAGTCGTCCCGCTAATAGCCATTACCACTGAGCCCCAACAGTGGACAAAAGAACTAAAGTCAGCATACATATCATTTTCCTCCAGCCTCAAATTCCCCCGAACCGCAGCTCAATCAATCAACGAAGAGCTACCGTCAAAATTCTTTAAACTCAAGATTTCTAAACATAATCGAAATCAAGCGCCCAATCAGATCACCAAAACCCAGTTCATCACCGCCTACTCGTCACCAGCAACTTCCACACGCAAGTCATCCCGGAAGCCAGGCGCAGAAACGGGACAACCAGCAAGACGCACAAGCTAGCGGCGCCAAGCAACAACACCCCCACAATGAAATATTAACTTCATAGCCAACGCTTCCCAAATCCCGGGGTTCACAATGCGATCATGAACTCTTCCAACCAGCTTTCTCCAACCCCAAAACCAACAGCTTCCTCCGAAACTTACAGCCTCACGGAAAGCGCAGACAAATCCGGATTGAATGCGGTTTCGAAACGGAAACGCCATCACCGAAAACGCACACAATCCGAGAGAGTCTATAATACAGGGTAGCAGCTAACTACCCACCACTGACCGAGCTGCAAATAAATGACCGCCTGATCGTACATCTCAATTCAATCAGCTGCTTCCCAAACTCCAATTCAACCAAAGCACTCCCGTAACATAACTTACCATGCTAACTCTGGTGTGTACGAACTACCACCCCCAGCCAAAGCCAAAGGGCCGTCTTCACTGCGCCGACATTCCCTTCCCCTCCCAATCTACCTCGAAAGCTGTGCAACAGCCCGCCCGCCGCTCTGCCTGTTTTGCCACAGGAAAGGCTCAAGCTAAATAGTGAATGCCTGGAGTGCAACAGGGAATTACATGAAGATGAGTCATGTCTCTGTGATGAGTCGTTTTCGTCTTCATCTTCAGTTCGTCGTCGTCGCCGTCTTCGTCTATTACAGCTTGGCAAACACAAGCAGCCGCCCTTCGCGCGCGACCCGCGGGGCTGGACCTGCACTCGGGGGAAAAAAACAAAAACAAATCAAATTGGCACGGGGCTGATAAGCAGGCTGAGGATTGGGAAGGGAAAGCGTGATGCGGCGCAACTCCTTCCTGATTGCTTTGGCTGCCCGGCGATGGGGTTGGGATCTGCTCTTGGCCAGTTGGTGATGTGAAAAGGACCTTTTTATTTATTTATAGAAAATAGAAAATCTAATAATTCTTTTGACGCTAGAGTGAGACTGAGGGGGAAGTGGTGGTGCAAGTTAAACTTGGAATGTGAAAGTTCATTTAATTAGAGGCTCCCAGAGTCTTTGGATTCAAACATTAATGCACAAAATCCTAACGAAAACAAAACATTTTAGGGGATGGATGAATTGATGTGTGAATGTACATTGGTGTGGTAGATTAGTGCATTGTTATGAAGAATGAAATACCCTAAGCAAAGGTAGGATTGGGCAAAAATTAAGTCATTTTTGAAAGAAAAAAAAGTGCCATATGTCATCTTGTGAATGGTCTGAAGTACCATGGATCCCTGAGAATTTGATGTGAAAATTCAATTTTAGCCCTCAAGTGCCAAATCAAACCTTCACAAACAATAAGGGTTGTTGACCTTCATAATGAGATGAGGTAGAATTTTGCTCTCCAAAAAAGACAAAGCGCTTTGGAACCTACCCAAATATTGGGCTTCATTCACTTACCTTTTGATGGATTCAATCTAAACTTTTTTAACCCTTGAATGCCGGGCTAGTCACCGTGAAAATCATCTTATTTTGTCATTGTGTGAATTGTTGGCTTAAAAAAATGAAAAAATACTCATTGAAAGACAAAATAGTAGATGATCTTCCCTTTCCACACAAATTTTGGAGGATGAATAGTTGCATTTCTGTCCCACAAGGAGAGATTTTTTGTCATTCATCAGCCAAAAAGCATCCTCCATGTCGTTTATGGGTTAAACAAATGACCAATCTCAATATGAACTTATGATCAGGCTAGGCAGTTACTGATAAGACCTCCAAGACTAGTAAGTTACCACTCACTAACTTAACTTATTTCTTGAAGCCTGATTTTATTGATTCACAAAATTTATGTGAATGATCTGATTGGATTTGTGGATACTAAATGCCTCGGAGACTACTTGACCTCCCAACATGTTTATTACTTTATTACTGCACCCTGTTCTTATCACTGATTTCCTGACTTCTTTTATGCACGAAATTGCGCCTCATGGTCAAGATCCTGAAGGTGGGTACCCAAACCGCCACTTTTGGGTGCTGTGCCTAGAGAGGAGGGACCCACAACCGATCAAACAAGCAATTGTGGACATGATATGGAGCAGTGCAAGGGAAAGCAAATATTTCCAGAGGCGCAGAGATAGGAAATGATGGGGATTGCTAAAATTTTGGTAATTTTATTGCTTGAACTGAAATTACTGTGAATTTTGAAAGGCAAAAGTTGGTTTAGACCCATGTCTAATGTCTAGAGCCATTCAATTCCAATAATTCAAGAATTACTTTCCCATTCATTATTTCCTACTTTCTTGCTCGTTACTTGGGGGCATGTGTCGTGACCTTACCAGTCCCAACCTTGAAAAGGAGGAAAAAAAACATTCTAAGCTTTGGTTGGAAATTTGTTCCAACCTTAGTTGGAATAACTTACACCTTACATGTTGATTATGGGTCTCTAGTCAGGAATTGGTGGTCCTACTTTAGTTATTATTATTAGTGTGGGTCAAATTTTCATATTTTCTTGTTGGTAAGGGAAAAGAGTTTCTAATATACCAAAGAACATGCCATTTCGATACCATATGCAAAAGTTATGAAGAGTCAATACAAAATTTGGTAGATGTTCTAGAATCATTCTTCAACATATTGATTTAGGAGATGTACTATATATGGAGTGATGATGATGGTTTTAGGCAAAGTGTAATTTTGGGTGTACCCACCTTATATTACCAATATGGGGTTGAAGGAGCACCTAGAGCACTTTCTTAAATGCCTTTTTACCAAAAGCACTCAAAATTGTATCTCAAAATTGTATAAAAATTTAGTGCAATGGAGTACAATTAAATAGTGAAGGTTTTTTCAAAAATTCAAGAATTTTGCATTACTATGGAATATTACCTCTCAATTTCTAGGCAACGATGCTAGTATGTGAGCATGAAAATTTGAGTATATGAGCCTTGAGTATATGTAGAAATAGATATCCTACAACCATTGAAGGTGCTTATAATATCAACACCTATAATATAGGTATTTATAACATAGTTACACTATAATCATAAAAGGTTTTTGTAATATAGACACCTATAACATAGGTGTATAGTCTTCTAGACTCATGGACTCACATTCCTAGGCTCACATAATAGCAACCCTCGTTCTCTAAGTCTCTTTCCCAAGACAATCCACAATGTCCACAATTAAGATGCTTTGATGTTTTTGAGTTTGAAAAATCATCTAAGGCAAAGTTTTTGTCCAAATCAAAAGTTTATTCTAGATATGAAAAGACAACTTGACAAAATACATTAAAAAAATCATTTTTGTAATGTCTTGACACCCGTCAAAAATAAAAAAACAAATGTTGCTTGAGCATTGAGGGATAAAAATGATATAGTTTTGCACATGAACAAACAATTAATGAACAAATTATGTACCAAAAAAAATAAAAAATCTGACATTCACTTCAAAAGGTTCAATTATATTTTGGGAAACCTTTGAGCAAAATATCAATTGATTATATTTTACATTCATCAATAAAAACTTTTGATAATAAAATTGAAAAGAGTGGAATAGAGATGTTGCCCTCGTACCATAGTAATATTCGTTGTAATCATTGAGCTAATCATCCCTGAAAGTATATGTGATAATTTGAATCAAGGTAGACATCTAATCACTTTTTGTTACATCATTAATATTGTGATTGAGTTGTTAATCCCTAAAAGTTTTTCATGTTTAGACATTGAGAACTACTTCAAAATACTCGTCTTGAAAGTAGGATTTAAATCTTCATCTATATTTTTTTTAACCATAAGATTCTTTAGTTAACTTATTCAAGTACATCCTCCCAAAGTTTTAGAGTGAATATCACCACTAATTACAAGTTCAATGTGCTTAAACTTCAAAATGTAGGCTATTTTTAGCTCTTTTCAAAGGTGAAGTTTTGTCTTTCAATATTTAAAAAAACAAAACATGTCCCATAACTTGTGCATTTTAATTAGTATTAATGTTGAAAGACTCGAGTGTGAATATATTTAAAAAAATTTAAACAAAAAATTTCATATTCATCTTTAAAAAATTTATAGAGTATAAAATGGTATTGAATGAAAGAACAAACTAAATTGCTAATAACTCTTATACGAAATTGTTCTAGTAAACAATTGGTATCTCTTAGTTTTGTTTTTATTAGAAAATTAGAAAATTGAGTCGAAAAAACAACTTTATTTGTTTATTCCACCTTCATTGCCCTTAAATAAAACTCTTCATAACTTTCACCTCATTATTCAAAATTGAATATCAATCTATATAATCCAATAAAATTCACCAATTGTTTTTTAGAATATATTTTTAACTTTCTATTTTGACATTGAATTTTTTTTTAAACTTCTAATTTTTGTAATATTTATTTGAATGATTTGAATAAAAGCTTCACGTATAGATGAGGATGATTGGCATCCATCCCAAAAAATTCATGCAAAAATTCCAAATGATGAAGTCAATAAAACCTGCGCACGTTCTCAAAATCCCCCAAATGGGCTTCTTAATCCTTTAGGGGTTAAGTGAATTGCATGCTTCATTCATGTATAGTAATTTATTTATGTTCTTGCAAAAATAAATATTTAAATTGTAGGAAATTAAATTATTTAACTTCTATTTTTTAAAATTGTTAGTCATTAATGCTTTTATGCAATAATTACAGAAAAATTCAAAGAGTGGTATGAATATGTATCTCCAACACTTGTTTTGGTTTATTATGTGCAATTGCAACTACCATGTTTATGACTTTATTGTGAGGCCAAAATTATATGCATTTGTGTCTCAAAAAAATGGATAAAAAGAGGAATGGAAAAGACTCCCAGTATTAAGCTTGGATCTTAGAAAATAGGGTGGGTCCAAATTTAGGGTACCATTTTATATTTGACACTCAAAAATTAAAATGCTTTAGAAGTAATAATAAGAATAAGACATGTAAAGAAGAATAGGGGCTTCAATATCATAAAAAAACTATCAATTTTAGGAAGGTCAATGTAATTTGGGGCACTTTTCAACATTTTGATAATATTGACAATAATAATTTACTTTTAGGGAATTTTTTTGGATTAATTATGTGCATCATGAACTCTAGTCTTCGGACAAACAAATTGAACCTAAAAATGCATTATATAGCTATGAAATACAAATTGAACTTATTGCCTAATTCAACAAATATTTCAAAAATACAAAAATTCATATAATTTCCTTCAATTTGTATAATCATACATAAAATGAAATAATTTGTATAATTCTTTGATAATTATATCAATAATTCTTTGATAATTTGTATAATTCTTTGTATAATTATCAAATTATCAAATTATATACATCATTTCAAATTCTATAAAAAAATTCATATAATTTCCTTCAATTTTTGTATACAAAAATTTGAAATGATGTATACCAATATAAGAAGGCACAAAAAAAAATTCAAAGTTTTAACCCCTAATTGGCTAAGGCACCCAAATTTGGTGTTTGGAAAACTTTGAAGTTAAAAAGAATATAACCAAGTTGCTAGTTTAAGTAGTTTATATATATATTTTTAATTCTCTTTGAAGTCTAGTTTTAGCATCAAAAATCTAATTTTGAAAATGATTGATTGTTTTTCTATTCAAGATTTTGTACAATGGTGCACATTGCAATCTTGACTTTTTGTAGTGTTGAGGGCTCTTGGAAATGAGCCTCAAATACACTAGATCTTGGAGAAAAAACCATATTAGAAATTAATTAAAAAGAATTGTAGAGTAGATTTTGAAAAACCATAAATTAATTGGGGTTATGCATATTAGGCCCTTTAACCTCATACTTTTTTGGTGAAGAATTTTTTAGATTTGACATGTGAAAAGAAGATTGAAAGACTTCAAATCACTTTTGCAATTTTTACACCCTCATAGTTAAATGTTATAATCTTACAAATTTGTAAGTGATACTGTTGTGTTTTCTTTTCCTATGTGATCTCTAACATATCTAGTTTGAGTTTATATGGTTACGATTCATAAAAATTGATAAAACTTATAAATATGTCAGCTTTTTGTTCAATTTAAAGCAAATTCTTAGAAGCTCAAGAAAGTCCTTGGACATTTAGGGGTTAAGAAAAAATTGGAAAAAGTTAAAATAATAATGAATTAGGTTGATCAAAATTGAGTTTTAGATATGGCTAACTTTAAAATTGATTTTCTTTCAAATCACAATTAATTTTTTCTTCAAACTTCCATGGTGATGTATAGTATGTAGCACACTTCAACTTATGTATATCTACTTTTGGACTTTGTTCATCGAAGCTGATGATATGGTTGTTTGAATGAAAACATTTCAACTTGGTACTTAGTTTCATCCATCACCATAAGTAGAAAAAAATAGAGAATGATTCAAAATATTGAATTGTTAAGAGTTTAGTGATGGAATTGAAAAATGCCAATTCCAATGGTTGTAATTTTGTAATAAATAGTTTACATCCTATGATTTTATTTTATTTCAAAAATATTAAAAATTGAGTTAAATAAACATTAGAAGAGATTTAAGGGCAAAAGAAGACTATGAATTCCCAAGCATTCCTGAATAGCGGGGAATGTTGGGAACTTTGCCACAACAACAAGTTGCCGTGGCCGTGGCCGTGCAACATCAAATAATATAAATAAAATAAATAATTTTAAAATAATTTTATATTTTGATTGTTCCTAGGGCTAGGAACAGGCTTGAAACGAACCTCCTTTCCCCTCAAATCTCATCTTATGGGACTTCAAAGTTTATTTTAGAGTAGACAATCCATAACTCTTTGCAAACCAAAATTCATCATAAATTTCATCTAATTAATAAAAATGGAATGATTCAAAGCTTTCCATATAGAAAGAGAGAGAAATCTAAAAAACTAGTTTCAAATTTTTATTTCTTAAAAAGTGATTTTTTAAGAATTTTTTAAGTTGCCCAAGTTGCCCATGGATTGCTGAAAATTACACATCATACAATAATTTTTTAACCATGAAGTCAAAAATTATGAAAGTTATTGGGCCTTAAAGAAAAACCTTAACCACGTGTTGTGTGAAAATTTCAAAGAGAAAAAAATTCCATTCGTAGTGAGCTATCTCAGATTATAGTTTGGTTCCTTTGGGGGTTAATAGTCAAAACCATGCTTAGATGCTTCTTCCACACAGAGTTAGTAAACAAGTGTAAACCTCCAATTTGTCACTTGGGACTTATAATTTCTTTTTTGATTTCTTTAATTTTGCGTTTTAAGTTAAGTTTTATACAAAAAAAAATCCCTAAAAAGAATGTTAAACTAAAATAAAAGTTGTATATACCAAAATAGTATTTGATTCATAAAAGAAATGAATATCTAAAATACCTCAAAATATTGCATGTATATATAGGTTAGAAATCCAGAAGTAGTAAAAATATAGAATATTTTGTAAATACCTTATGAAATGCCTAATCTTGGTTGAAATGTGACAATTCATGTCTAAAATAGTTTGGTGGACCCCAATAGAATAGGTTTCAATTTATTAGTTGTTCCGAGAAAAGTAGAAACCTCAATTGTTAGCCTAGATGTTTAAAAACTCATGACATACTAGAAGAAGGCATCTATAGTGGAAGTAGGATGTTCTAGGATTGAAATCATGCTAGAAAGCCAGTAGTGAAGTTGATTTGTTAAAATTCTTATCCTGTAAAAGTTTCCTTGCAATTGATTAACGGTATTAAAAGAGATACTGAGATTTCAATCTCCTTCTTTGAATGTACAAAGTAAAAATATGAACATGTGCATCTTTTATAGGATCCCATAAAAGGTTCCATAAAAAAAAATTGGAATCTTCTAACTTATAGAAGATCCTCTTTTGGACAATCAATCCGTGAAACCAATGATTAGAAATTCCTATAAATTATCGAGATTGCACTATAATCTCACTAAAGATTAGGATGTCTTTTTTATACTAATAACGTGCTCGACAAGTTTTGAGGCATTCCGACACCAACAAGTATCCCAACTAGTAGCTGTTGCAAATTTGGGTAGAATTTAAATTAATTTGTGGAATTGATTGGTGTTCCAAAAGCATATGAAGTTGAAATGAGGCTGAAGTGGGGTCTTATTTTACTCCCACACACCTTTCAAATATTATAGGCTAGTCAAATTCTTCATGAAAGGTAACCTCCAAGTTTTGGATTTTTACTCCATTATGATTGAACTTTGTACTAGCTTATTTTGACTTTTTCTTGATAGAGAAGGAGGAGAGGATCCTTCCTAGCTAAAAGTCACCTTTTGAAGCCAATGGTACAATCTTTTGTGATTTGGAGTCTTTCTCCAAAAGTTAGAAGTTTGAACCAATACAGAAGTAGAAAATCACAAAATTTTAAATTAAAATGTGTAGAACTTAGATTACCAATAGGTATAAGAGGGAGTTTTTCCTTAAGAAAAGTAGTTAAGGTCACTCTTCTTCTTCTTCTCAAACCACCTTTTTTTTTATAATGTTGAACTACTTAGGTCCATTTTTTAGTGAAGTTTTTTTTGCTAAACTTTGCCACTTAGGTGTTCTGCAATTTTTTTGCTTCATTGTTGTTATCTTTTGAGTTTATTTTGAAGGACATTGGAGTACTTTCAAACCTTGAATTCTCCTTGTGTTATCAAGTATTGTTCTTGTACTAACTCTTGTATTAGCCCTAGAAAAAAAACCCTCCATACCTTAGCAATGCCACTTGTGGGATCCTCTAGTGCCTTGTTTATGTTTCATACACATTTTTGGTGAAAATCCCTTCTTGAGAATTCCTCTAAAGATTTTGGAATGAATACACATGTTATTATTTGTTTGGCTTGAGTGTTTGTATACTAATGATTATTAATTCATTCTTGTACAAATTATTCTAAGTGTTGTTCTTGTTTCCAAAATATGGCAAAGCTTTGATTTAAATACTTTTAGATTGTTTAATTTTTTCAAAATCCCAGAATGTGACAAAGCTTTGACCTTGTAACTTTCTATATAGAATTATACTCGTAGTTTTCTTGTTGTTTTTAAAAGTTCCAACAACCTTGCTATGACAAAGCTTTGAACTTTAAAGATAGCTAAGAAAAATTGTGCTTTAGAGCCTCATAAAACTTTCTACATCCATCTTAATTCTTGTGCCCCTTACTCCAATAGGAAAGCAATAAAGAACCCAAGCATTGTCTTATATACAAATTAGTCTTCTATATAGGAATTAGCATTTTGAACTTTAGTTATTAATAACCAAACTATAGCCCATAAAACACCAACAAAGCCCATAAACCTTAAGAGACCAGCCAAGTCATAAGCCCTATGAGACCAACTAGAACCATAAGCCCCATAAGCCTAGCCAACCTCTATCAAACGATTGAGAAAAAGTGGCGGGATCTTCCAATTAATGGCCAAAAAGAAGCAACAACCTCTGAAAAGATGGCTGAAGTGAAGCAATGGGAACCCCTCAATTGGATAGTTGAGGAGCGACAAGAACCCCCCAATCGAATGGCTGAAAAGGAGTGATGAAACCTTAATTGAATGGCTGAAAGAAGTGACAATCCTTGATTGGATGGTTGAGAAGAAGCATTGGGAACCTCTAATCAACAACCAAAAAAGAGCAACAACCCCCGATCAACAATTGAGGAGAAGCAATGGGAATCTTTGATCGAACGGTTGAAAGGAGATATGCAAGCCCTAATTAGACAACATGGAGAGCTTGGTTCACAACAACAAACATAAGGAGTACGGTAGACGTCTAGGGAACGTTTTTCCTCAAAGAAAACTCAAATTGCTTCAACAAAAACATAGATTAGAGATCATCCTCTCCTTCTTTCCTAAACCCTTAAGACATCTAGAAGTTTAGTACTACAAGTGCAAGAAAAAAACTTGATAGTTTAAGTCCATAATCAAAATATGAGGAAGGATGAAGTGAGAAATGTTGAAAGCATAGAAGTTGGAGAATAGGAATGTGAGATCAAGTATTAAATGCAAAACAAGATAGAGTTTGGCTAAGCAAAGTTGACTTTGAGATACCTAATAGTTTTCTTCAAGCATTGACTTCTTAGACAAAGAAAATAAAATCAAAAGAAGGACTATTGATTTAGAAGAGATCATTAGAAAATATCAAGAAAATAGTTGACAATTAGAAACAAGGGTATTTTAGTCAAATAGAAGAAGATTAGTATCCTTTTAGTAAAAAATTTGACATTACAAAATTCTACAAAGACAAATGAAAACAAATAGAAAAGAAAATAGAAGGAGAAAAGAAAATAGAAGGAGAAAAGAAAAACAAGCATACAATAATAAGGGAGATAGGTAGGTGGTAAGTTAGAATTGCAATTGCTTATAACCTTTGTTATTAAAGTAGTGAGTAAAAAAACAAGTTCAAAATAAACTTCAACTGCTATAACAAGATGGAGAACAATAGAGGACTTGAGTCAATTTTCACACACCTCTTGGATGAGGGCAATTCTGAGGTATGTGTATAAATGAGTCATTTCTCTTGTCTTATTTGTTTTGAGTTCCAAATACAAATTAGAATTTATAAGCTCAATTCAAACCTTTCAGAATCATTTGAAATTGCAAATTTAGATTCAAAATAGCATAGAGTCCCTCTAGAGCTTTAAAAACTATATTAAAATTGAAAAATAGACAAACAATGAAGAATATATTTATGGATGAAGTCTAGTAGTAAGAATGGATGAAAAATAACAAAATTCATCCAAGATGGGTTAGAAGGAAAAAATAAGAATTTAGATTTAAATCAAAGTTCAAAACTTTTAAGAAAAGTCAATTTCAAATTTTAGGTTTATACAAATTAGTGGATGAAGATTTAACCCCTTAAGTTCCTTGACTATGTTTTTACCAAAAATGCTCCCAAACTGCCATTTCTAGCAAAAGTACGAAATTTTGAAATAAAATAAAATTTGACACATGTAACCATAGTATCTTGTAGTATGCTGACTTGATAACATGTGGTAAAAATTTCAGAAATTTCCATTGCGTGGATTGCAAGATATGAGCATTCAAATTCACTGAATTTTTTGGGCTTTGGTAAAAACCAAGCAATTGCACAAGCTCACTTTTCTATGAACAAATGTCCAAAATGGTGGTGCTTCTTCGGATTCATTCTTCAAGGCAAGTTGGCTACATGCTTGAAAAATTTCAGGTCATTTGGAATTATACAACATATAGGAAAAAAATAGGAAGTAGAAAGAAGTAGAAAATAATTCAAAATACTAAATTGTTGAGAATATGGTTATGGAATTGAAAAATGCCAATCCTATGGTTGCAATGCTGTAATAGACAATCTACATTCTATAGTTTTATTCACTACAAGAGAAAGGGGTGTTTTAAGTGTGTTTTTAAGTATAGTCCTAGAGATAAGATATTAAGTAATGATCTTTATGTAGATTTGTAGTAAAAATTTATTGAAAGTACACCTATTTTCAGTAAATTTTTACTAAAAATCTACGTAAAGATCATTACTTAACATCTTATCTCTAGGACTATACTTAATACACCCCTTTCTCTTGTAGTGTATTTTTTCCAAAAAATATTGAAAATTGAGTAAGATAAAGAACTTCAAAGTTTATTTTAGAATAGAGATTCTATAGTACCTACAAACTAAAACTCCTCATAACTTTCATCTCATTGATCAAAATGGAATAACTCTAGAAAACCAATTTCAATTTTCTTTTTAAATTTGATTTTTTCTAATCTGCCTAGATTGCCTAGCCGAGGAAAAAAAGGCCACAATTTTTTACTCATATTTCCAAATGTCATGAAATTTAGTGCATATGAAATATATTCCTTGTCCCCACCTTCTATTAAAATTTTAGCCTAACATACGCAAATCTCTAGTCACACATATCTACCCAAAATTTCTATATTGCCAAAAAACGCGTGTTGGTCCTTTAGGGGTTAAAATATTGATTAGTGATCAAACTTCATCTACTTGTAAATTTCACTGGAAAGTCCAAATTCAAAGTGTCTTAGCAATTTGGATATTTAATATTAATCCCCACAAAGAAAATATATTAAGAACCTAATACTTAATACTTAATACTTAATAGAAGAAGTCCAAAGCAAATATTAAGTTTAAAATTTCAATATTAAGTTTAAAAGAGCAATTTCAAGTCAAAACTATAACTCCTACTAGGAATTTCTAATTTGAATGATTTTTACCTTTCTGAAAATGGCAAACTATATTTGATGACTTAACCCCTAAAGGACCAAGGCCTTTTTTGTGCCATAAAACACTCAAAACTGCCATACATATAGCAAGGAGTACAAAAAATTGAAAACTTGTTTTTTTTCCTATATCTAACCATATGATCTTACACCTAACTAGTATGAGAGTGTGTGGAAAAAATTTCAGAATTTTTGACCGCTCAGATTGCAAAAGAACTGCGTTTAAAGTAGAAAAAACAAGTTTTTCAACACATTGCGGGATTAGATTTTTTGACTTTGAACATTTTTAACTTCAAATTTTTTCACTACACAGTTTTGACCTTTAAATCTTTATAGTGTAGAATTGAGTTGAGAGTCTAGGTAAAAAAAAATTTATAATTTTTTTTTAATTATCATTCTTAAAAAAATTGTTAAGTAGAAGTAGGTATGAGATAGAAGGAAAATCTAAAATATTCATATATTTTAGATGGAATTAAAATGCACTAACTCCAATGGTGAGATTGTTCTAGCAAGTAAATCAGACCATGGAAAAAAATAAAAATTGAAAAATTTGAAAAATTGCATTCAGAAATGAATCCTACAAGTAATTTTTTTCAAGAAGATGCTCTAACTGCCCCCAAAACAAGAATGTCCATAACTTTCTCATAACATATCTAAATGAAATGAATAAAAGCTTTCCGGATAGACAAAAATATATTATATGAGAAAAAATAATATTAAAAATAAAATCCATTTTTTTGTCCATTTTTTTCTGGCTGCCCAAGCTGCCCGCCGTCCCCTTGTTAGAGCTTATTTGGTCATAACTATTGTTTCCGGGCACCGATTTTGAAAAAAATTATATTCCCTAGAAGCTCATCAACTTTTCTACCTCCAAAAAAAATTTCAAAAAATCAGGAGAAAATTTCAGCCCGTAGGTACTTGCCCGAAAACGCATTTGTCCCCCGAAGGGATAATGGTCCTTTAGGGGTTAAGATAGCTAACATGTGATTTTAGGCAGCTTCATATCAAGGGACTAGAGCTTTGGGCTTTGTTAGGTCACAATGGTTGAAAATGCTAAACTCTTGAAGGTTGAATATTTTCCTTTTGTAATTTGAATCACGTGGAATCACAATTCATTAAACATTTTTCCACTGCTTGAAAGGCAAGCTTGAACACCCACCATAGGAATTTTACAACAAAAATTCAAGAGCCCAATTGTGCTTGTCTTATCTCAAGGGTGGAGATCTCACAATAAGCTAATTCAATTAGTTCGCATTGAACTAATATCACTCACTTGCATTTATTTGGAAATTATACCAATTTGAAAAGTGTACTAATATAGACATTTATAATAGATTAGATAATATGAATAAGATGTGTTCTACATTGTTTTCATAATATCTCAAATTGTATAATTGTCATACAAAATAATATAAGGGAGTCCCAACACTATTCAAACTCTTGTACTAATTGAATTAACTACACTAATTTGTCATATTAATAAAGGTACAAAGTTAGTGTCACCTACAATACCGAACATTCAAGTCAAATTCAGCACATTGTTGCCAAAATAATTTAATTTAAAATTTGAACAGTTTGGCAATTTATTTTGACATTACATGTTTTTTCAAGCCTCTAAGAGATTGTTTTAGCCTAGTTTCCCATGCTATGAACCACAATAGGGCAGGCAAATTATTTAATAATAAAAATAATAAAAATAATATTATCCAACGTGGTAGTCTCTTTGCTACGCCGGACTACTACTGTAGCAACGTTCCCACAATCTGGAAACTGTAGAGAACTTGTAGTCTTTTAGAGGCCCAAAGAACATCTAATGTTTCCTTGACTTTTGGCACTTTGTTCCTCCTACTTTTTCAACACTCCCAATCTTGGATTGATTATTTCTATTTATAAATAAATGGGTTTTTTTTTTCTAAGTTTTAACAAGAATTTTTTTTGGATATTTAGAATTGGCACTAATGAAAATTTTCAGATTTTTAGAAATAGTTGTGTAGTTTAAAAAAAAATTTAGACATGTTCCAAATTTTTCCAAATTATTTATAAAACTGCACATAGGGTATTGGTGTTATTACAAATTTTTGTAAAAATTATTAATAATATATGGACTACATTAGTATTTCAAACTCCAATGATTGTAAATATATTGTGACTTTGAAAAATTAGAGTCACCTTCACTGATAGGACAAATCAATGTATTGTACAAAACTGTAATAACCTTAGTGACAACTAGAGTAGGGTGCTCTAAACGTGACCCTATTCTAAAAGTGACTTCTAACATAGAGGTACATTTTTCTTTCTTCAATGTTTCAGAAGTGTACATTTCAAGAGGGGTCGCTTATAGTGACCATTGCATTTCAACTTCAAAAATTCATAACTAATTCTAAAAAATCTCCAAAAAAAAAAATGAAGCGCCTTGGATTAGATGCCAATTCCATTTTTTCCTTCATACGAAAATTTACTCAAAATTGTTTCAAGAGTTTAGCTTTCTCCCAAAGGCAATCAGTTCTTAAGAGGCCGCTTTAAGAGCAGACTACCTTAAACCGGCATGGAGGAAAGTGTGGTTCACAGATGTCGTGCCACTTGTCGAACCCTCATTGACGCAGGAGACCGACCTTTTGTGGGCCACCTCAGCAATGCCACCTCACCATCGTCCCTGCTGCCGGCCTACACGAGGCGCACTGAAAAAACAAGGCCTGGAATCGGATGTTCGCTCTTGCTCACCAATCGAAAACTGACACGCACGAGCGCCCTTCGTTTGCAAAGAATTCTTGTGGCTATGGAGCTTCAGGGCCTTCGTTGATGCGCATTTCCTCGTGAAGCTGGAGTCCGAATTTGGGTATGAACCAGAAGTGAGTCTCCTTGCGACGATTTCTCTCTTTCAGAATTGAGGTGAGTATTGTGGTGCTGGTGAGGGCCTCAATTTTGGGTTCGTTTCTGAGGGATAAGGACGAGGGGGCACTACCGTAGGATGGTGGGTGGGGATTTATTGTGAACCATCTTTTGGGGTTGGTCGTTTATGCGGAAAAATGAAATTTGGTTGGTAACTCTTGGTGCAAAATTTATGAAAGGCCTTTTTCCACACATTTAGTTTTGATTGTGAGTGTTTGCAACAAGTCTCCACATGAGGATGGCATCAATCTCCCGGGAATCTGCAGTGTAGGCTGCAGGGTTTGGGTCCGGAAATTAAATTACTAGTTTCGAACTGAAACTGCAACAAGGGCGGTGAATGCTTAGCTTGAATTCATGGCTGAGCACGATGGAAGTTTGATTGCATACTTTGTGAAATGCAGTGGATTCTAGCGGTAATAGAGCGACATTCTTTTGTCCGCAGACTTGTAATTAAATTCATGACTCATTTCGTTTTAGTGTTCATGTGGGTTGTACCAAACTGATGGCATGGGCAAGAGTAGCATAGAAGACCCGCCATGGCGTTCTACAGATTATCAAAAACCCTACTTTATTTATGAAACCCCATGTTCAATGAGATCAGTTTCTAGGACCCGTTTTCTGCAAAAAATTTATTAGACCCGAAGTGAGACGTTCTTGCAGCCATTTCCTATCACAAACCCTACTTGCTTTGCTCGAAGGATTTGTGTTTTACGAGAGTCTTTGAAGAGCGCCTTGAAGCCTTTAATTTGAAGAGCACCTTGAAACCTTGAAGTCGGGATTGAGGGTTTCATTTGCGGAGTCTTCAAAGCATTGGGTTTGGAGGAGAAAACCCAGCATACTGAAACTCTCCAGTATGCTGGGTTTTCTCCTCCAAACCCTTTATAGTACACACGAGCCCCGATGACATATTTACACATACCCCATTCAATCTGCGAGGCTCGCTGAGAACACCTTGAGCCTTTATGAAACAAAAATTGGACTTGTTTGTGGACATTCAGTATCAAGTTGATGTTTGTTTCCATTTCTGTTTTGAAGTCACGGATTTTACACCAATTTTGTAAGTTCAGCTATTCCGTGTTCATTTACGTATTAAGTATTATTTAGTTTTGTGATTTAGTGATTTTGAAATCTTGCCGAGGTGAATGTAGTTTTAACACCCGTTAAATTGACGCAACCAACGTTCATGCGTGTGTGCAGAATGACGAACTTCGTGCGAGCTGGCCAGTGTCACCTAGGGATTTGAGAAAAATCAACCAGCTACCTTGTGATCTTGCATCAGTTTAGGGTATTTCGTTTGCAAATAGAAGTGGAGATACCCGAGGAGGTGGCACAAAACGCAATGACTGGAACATATCCGGATAGCAATGAGGATGTCACCTTCTGGAGCGACGTCAAGTCCCTTTCTCGAGGTCATTCTTATCCTGAAGAAGAGGAAATGGCTGTGCTCATCCCAGACAAGCAAAGTAGTGCCCGCAAAACTTCACCTTCACCTGACAAGTTTACAGGAGGTTCACAGTCTTCTGCAATTATGAAATGGGAATCACCTAGAAGAAGAAGAAGCTCCTACAATTTCAATGAGGTAGCCATCAATCTCCAAAACACTGCTGAGAGAGCATTAGAAGAGTCAACAAGCACCTGTGGGTCCAGACAGAACTCAATTTGTCGGGGGGTAGCCCGAATCGTGCTTGAAGAAAGTAACAATGTGGTGGAATCTTCGAAGGAGTACATTACGGGAGTGGTTCGCAAAGTGGCTCGGTTTGCACAGGACGCAGGTCACGATGAGGAATCGAGTAGCGCCGTTGCTAACCAGGTCATACAACCAGAGGTGAGTCTTGGGAGACCTGATTTTGCTGTGCCTTTGCAAGGAAGTAGATTGTTGCAGTGTGTTCCCTACAAGCATGTCAGACAAGCAGTTTTGTGTGTACGGACTGGGCAATTCAAGGTGCCGGTGCAGACCTGTTGTGAGAAATAACATGCTGAGCCACGGAGGTGGCGAAGGGATGTTATTTCCACAATGAAGCTCAGTCTATTTCCACGTACCAAACATAACATCAATAGTTGGCTCAATCAAGGGTCTCAAAAGGATACCAGAACGCTCTCCTGTGTCACTTTCATTGGCACATGGCGCAATGTGGTTGGGAAGAGGGAGGATAGTTTAGACTCATCTCCGCATCATCCCCACTCTTTTGAGAGAGGCGTAGAACTCCACGATTTGGCAGTCTTTATGTAATTTGGTGGAGAGGGTTATGTCTGAAAACCAACTCAAGCCTGACAATCCTCGTCCGGTTATCTAGCACATAATGCTCAAGAAGGACCGTATCATATCCAACTGCGACCTTCACAGAAATGGGCTCCATGGAGTTTCTGTTGGAGTTTCTGTTACAAATTGTAAGGGACGAGTCCTAAAGACTGTTTTTTGGTGACAGGGTACCACAAGCTTTGGGACGATGGTATCTTTCTTTGTTATCTGGTGTGTGTCACTTTGTGCATCGCACATGGATAGCAAGGATATGCCTGCTCCTGCTCTTAAACTTGCTGCTGAGGAGGTGGCCTCGGTTCTCCAGTCAAGTCGCTCACCATCTCGATCTAGAACCGCGTTATAGATTCTTTGGTGTTACAGAAGTAGGAGATTATGTACCCCCACAAGCCAAGCCTATACCGCTGGTATTTAGGGTCACTTGTTGACTCCATGTTGTCTGTGCATATGTATGAAATCACTTTGTAAATTAACAAGCTTTTGACAGACGTGTAACCGGTGAATCTTGACGAACAGTTGAGGATGTCCATCCCATATTCCATCTCTGCCTCGTCGTTCCCACTGTTCATCTCACGTTTCATGGCTGAAATGAAAGCTGTCTTCTTTACCTGACAGCCAGGGTTCCATACCAGGTAAGGAACTGTGAGTTTCTTGATAGCCGGATGTTAAGAATTGCTAGCACTTCGCTTGCGGATATATCTTTGCATCCGTTGTCCCTCGCAATGTAGTTGCGATTGTGTTCACAAAACAAAGCATATATGATATGTATTGTACAGCAGGGTATGATAATCTTAGGAATTTTTCTCCTCACGTTGTATGCTGCTCCACAAACTGTACTTTCAGCTCCTCATTGCGACCAAATTCATTGCGACCAAATTAGATAACATCTGCACACGTAAATTGGCCACTATGTCATACTCCGTACCAGATTAAAAACTATGTCAGGCGTCGCCAAAACCCTTCCAATTGCCTTGGCCTTCACAGGTTCTCACTTCTTACAAGAGTTCAATAAACTTGGCCCTTCCTGTCACCAAGCAAAAGCAGCTTGATATTTGATGATGCATGTGATACTTCTATAAATTTTTTTGACATTGGGTGACTTGTAATATCACAATTTGTCCCATTTCCTGATATTTAGGCATTTGCAGCATTTAATTTAACTGTTTTCGAACTCCCTAAGAGTAATTCCAAAAAATTCTAACTCTTGGTTTTTAATTTAGTTAATTCCGACCATGATAACCCGGTATGGTAGTACTTCATAACGTATTTCTATGGTTCTATGGTTCAATAATTTTCTTATTTGAACATTATGCTACGGTCTTGAAGCTTCCGAAATAATTCAATTTAACTCCTGTAATATGGAAATAGCCACTATGACGGGTAAGAGTTTGGCAAAATTATTATCCAATATGTCAGCTCGACACCTCCTTCCAGATGCAGGTGAACTCATCGCAATTTTGCTTCCCGCATGATACCCACAGTTTGTAGAACTTGTGCTCCAATAAATTAGTATTACAGGCACCAAACATATCTTCTGTCCAAGGAAATACCATTCAATCATGGTCAATCATCGGGATAACATGGAAATTTGAATGGTTAACTGCCAACGAAGAAATTCCACTGTAGAAGGTTCCCAAAGTCAGCTCAGAAGGTTAAGATTTGCTGCAGGGAAAGTCATTATAGCGCCATGAACCTTCCTGCAACACCTCTGGTGGGAATCCCGAAATCCTCTGCACTTGTTTTTGAAACTTCCACCTCCTACGTTAACTAAATCCCTTCCATTTGAGCAGACCGCTTTAGCATATCCTGCCTGTTTACCTGAAAGCATCGGCCCTAAAACTGTACAACGCATAATTGTAGAAATAACCCCTGCTTCTGAACGCTTTCTCTAAAGATATATCCGATGTATGTTTTTCAATGTCAACTTCTTCCGACAGGTAGGACACTTCTTCTGTGAATGAATTGCCCCTTCAATACAAGTTTGGCAAAAGATGTGACCACAAATGGTGGATGTCTCATCTTTCATTGTATCCATGCATATTGCACACTTAAATTTGTACTCATCCTCTGCCTCGGGAGCTGGCGGAGTTGGAGAGAGCTCCTTTACGAAAAATTGTTCAACCGCAGCAGGTTTCCGTTTCTTAGTATTCTGCAAAAAAGAAGAAGAGTTAGGGTTAGATCTGAACCATCCAAGACCTCTAGGAAGTACCAGAGAGGAGTTGCATACATATATGGCAGGTTTACAATGTCCATTCAACCTAGTGTCACAGCCTAAGACCAGTTCCTTTAGGCTACGGCATTTCGCTAGAGCCATATTTTATACTGGACAAGTGTTTAGAAGTCCTACGACATGACTAGTACGGGAGCTATGTTAATAGGTAAAAGATAAGTTTCCAATAACAATCAATAGCTTTAGGTCGCGCCACTAAATAGAATAAACGCTGTCGCAATCAGAAACCCACCATCTGTACTCCCATTACAACAGACTGATCCTTGACAAATGAAGAGGATTCAAAGGGATAAGCCCCGGTCAAAGCTAGTTGACCCAATAGATGGGTTTGTGTTCGTATCATAGCTGTCGTGTTTAAGTGGCATTCTGAGAAAGACTGCCAGCCATCACAGGATCCTCTTCTAACGGAGTTTTCTTTATGTTTGCATTAGTTCTCTAATCCAATAACTGATTTCCTTCTGATCCGCTCAGGTTAGACAGATTGCACCTTCTTGCAATAGAGGCCTCTCTATTTGTGAGGGATAAAACCATTCAAAAGACTTGCTGTCATGTAGATTTGACTAATGAACGAAAAATCAAAGAGGTCGAGCACCTTGGTGTATTCGTGAAGAAGCACACAGTCCTCATTTACTGGATCTGGTCTAGTTGGAGTTGTGAGGTCTATTGTTGACCTGGCTGGCCGACCCCGGCGACCTGTATGAGTGACACTAGCCTGAGGCTGAACGCTGTAATCCGATATCCCTAAACCAAAAAGTCAATTATTTAACAACTGTTTTTGCACTCCAAAAACGTCAGATTAAATATGAATCCTCAGCATGTAAATATACGACAGCTAGCCAAAATGAAAAAATGTAATACATACCTCCCGGGCCTAGACGCAATTCTAGAGGATCGTCATCTAGTGTCACTCTTGACGGTCGTGTAGAACGGTGAGCTTCCACTCTCGCCTTAAATATGGCCTGCATAAGTAAGAACGTCGATGTTATTCCTACGCAAAGGCAAAGCGAACAACTGCTGACCATGCTACACAAGCTTTATACGATGCAAGACAAGTGACCTACTCACATACCGGTATAGCAAGGTATGTTATGTTAAACTCACTTTAAAGTAGCGCTGTAAATGCCTTAAAAAGTTTGATAAACAATTAGTAAGTCAACCCTAAAGTGATTTCAGACATCATGTCCACACTAATGCACACCAAAAAAGCAAGACCTGGACTGCAGATATCCGTTTCCTAAACACCGCATGCAATCAGCATGCACACCAGCTACAAGAGCAATGAACATAGACCCTGCTTCACTAACACTCGAGCTCTTTCAGCTGGAAACCGAGTAGAAGCCTTGGTTGTCATAGCTATGAAACTCTAGTTTCAACAATTAGGGAACACCGGCGCTGATGAACCTAATCGACTGGACAGAGCACACAAAACAGCAAATGCATTTCTAAGGCAACCCTACGATCCACCGCAATCCGAGGGAATCAAACCAACGTCCCAATTTTTCAATTAAAGAATCAAGAAACTTCAAATGAGACCTTAACCTGAAAAATCGAAGAGACGGCCACTTCAACTGCACAATTGAACAGAAATTCCACACAAATTGGATCTCAACCCCAAAGCAAACAAACGAAACGATGTCGCACCTGAGCAAAAGATCTCGGGGACGACACCACCACATCCTCCTCCTCGTCTTCCACAATAATGGGCGCAGACGTCACACCCCTCACGCTCACAGGACTCGGCACCACCATCGGTTCCACACGAGGACGCGCGTGGTGGTCGGCTTCGCCTACACGTCGTCGGCTTCGCGCCCGACTTGGCGTCTGCCCCATCTTCGACTGTCCGCTCCACTGAATCATAATGCACCCTTATACTCCTCCCAAAGGCCAAAACAGCCTCAAACCCTAGAGCACCACTTCCAACCCCCCAACGCACCGGTTTCTCAGACAATTCACGCCCACCCTAAACCTCGCAACGTAAACGAACGCAACCAATTCTGGAAGAGTCCGCTACCAGCAAAGCTTCTTGGCACGCCGAAAGAAAAACCCACAACCGAGAGATGCAGCTCCGACTACTTCAGATAAATCGGGACACCAACGTTGAGATAACCGTCCCTCAATTACAAAGTCTCGGCTTGTCTGAACAGACAGACAGACAACTGGTGATTGAAACTCCGCTATCAATCGGCACTTGCATCGTCAATCGTATCGCACGCCATCAACGGCACGAAGCTGCGATTGCACCCCCGCAGTGAGATGCAGAACGCGGTGAGCGATGGTGCATTTTAAAAATGGCTGGCTGTTTGATTGGGACTTTCATAGATGAGATGTCGTCGTCCTTGTCTGCAGGAAGGAACATCCACTCACTTAACGGAGGATTGCCGGTAAGGAAGTGAGAGAGAGAGACGGAAGGTGGACGGGAAGGCGCTGGAGGTAAAGAGTGGATGGATTTCATCCAGTTACTGAAGAGAGTGAGGGGGAGTTTCGGAACGCGTCCGGTCGGTAAATTGACGGTGGATGGCGTTCATCCGGACTTGACTGGAAAAAGAAAAGAAAGAGTGAGAGAAAGAAAGAAAAGGAAGGTTCGTCTCTGTTGACGGGACAGAAAAAGAGGGACAGACCGCTTGGGGTTTCTGTTACCGGGGGGGGAGCAGGCCCACCGGTCACAAGCTCCCTGTAAAAACTTTTTGCAAAGCTTGGGCTCTCGATTTGGGCCAGGGTGAACTGACCCCCTCATTGCCCCGTTTTACCACTTGGGAAAACACTGTGGAATTTTTTATTTGCAATCAGATGATAAATTTTGCAAATTCTGAATTCAGATTTGCAATCAATGGTCCTTAATTAGCTATGGGAGGTGTAGAAATTAGAAAAATCACAGCAAAAATTAGGGGGCTCTTTTTCACAAAAAAAACCCTGGATGGGGCAATGAGGGGATCAATTCACCCTGGCCCTCAATTTGTCAGTGAGAGTATTTCAGAATTTATCGAGGGGTTCACTGATTTATCGATTTAGTGAGGACGCAAAAATTAGTGTCACTAGAAATCATTTATTTTCGGAAATTAGAATAATACCCTTATGTTTTGAATGACCCTAATCTTAAAATAATGTAAGTTTGATAATTTAGTGTCACATGCACAAATAGAATAAATTAGTGCAAGTTTTTTATTTCTTGGTCTTGGGAAACATTTCAACAATTTTACCCTAGTTCTTGGTCTGCACTTTGTAGGATTGTTTCTACATAAATGTATTTTTCCATCTATTTTGTTTATACTTTTGCATACAACACGGAGTGTGTGTTTGGATTTATTCAAGGAAATACTCACCTATGCAAAGACCATGATAAATCTCTTAAGACAATAAACTCCTATGAAGCTTCTTGAAGGCTTGGATAGATTCATACAAAGTAATTATAGAATGGATGAAAGTGAAATTATTACCAAAGATGCACGCATGCATTTGCTTTGTGAATTTTTTTCTGATTGGATTTTAGGATAAAAAATTATAGGGCTTGAAAGTTTAGGGGCAACTCAGGCAATGTGCTCCCCTAAATTTCAAGTTGTAAATATTGTTTAATTAACTTTGAATGCTTATATCTTGCAATCTATGAAGTCAATAGGTCTGAATTTTTTTTCCACACATTCTCACACTAGTATAAAAAAATAATGTGTGGTTGAAAAAGAAAAAAAATTCCAATTTTCACTCAATGTATTAAAACTGGTAGTTTTGGAATAATTTTAGAACCATTAGCTCAAATTCTAGTGTACATTCATGAGATTTTTTGTTTATTTATTTATTTTTATCATACTTGATTCTCAAAAGGAAATGAAATCTTATTCATGTAGTTCTTCTTTTTTGGACATTCTCTTGGCACAAGGTGATTTGGGGTATGTTAGACACCTCTGTTGTCTTTGAAAATTAGCATGCAAGTAACAAACATAACTTCCTATCCAATGGTCTAAATTCCTAAAATTAAATATTGCATCCTTTTCCACAAAGTTTAGTCAAACTATGTTGACCTTTAGGGCAAGGCCCAAAATTTGATTTCTTCTAACTTTAAATGTTATAATCTTTCAATCTACACAATCAAAGGTCTGAAATTTTTCTACAAATTCCTATTGTAGTTTAGTACAAATCTGTAAGATTGAAAATTTGAAAAATATTTTTGTATTTCAATTATCCTCAATGCTCTAAAAAATGGTACTTTAGCAAATTTTACCATTTTTGTATTGAATTTTGTGTCTAAGCATGTTAAGATCATCTATTTTCGTTTATTTATACTTGCAATTTTGGCTTCGTACACTACATATGCAAAGTGATCATGGATTGTAGTTTCATGTTTTTTAATTGAAATCTGGAAATTTTCTCTTTCACATCCAACATCTGAAAATCTACTTTGTTCATTTATATTTTTTATCATTTAATTTGAATGAATTGGATGAATTGTTTTCTAGCAAATTTCTCCAAGATGATTCTAACCCATATAAATGGATTTATTTTATTCCTGCACAAGTAAATTTTGAAGAGCATGCCCAATGAAGATGCTTGTGCAAAAATAACATTGAGTGCTAGAATTAAAAATAGACAGCCTATTGAAGAAGTAAGTCAAAAGAATTATTTATACAAACATTATATAAATAGTATCATTTTATAAAATTAGAGGATTTAATTTTCTTAATTTAGTGATTTATTATTTATATTCTTTAACCCCTTAATGTCCAAGCAACTATTTTTTGGTCGATGCCCATATTTGAGAGGCATCTTGGATCCAAAATTTATCTTTTGTTGTAAACTACAAATTGATTGTTAACAATTGATAGTCAATCATGATTATATAGAATTCTTATATTTCTACTGTACTTCAATTGATTGCAAGGATTTGAAAATAATCTTTCATTTCTCTAATTCTTGTAAAAATTGGCATGTATATTTTCAAATATTTATAATTTCATTTAGTTGTAAGAAGATAACTTTTTTCCCATGAAATTTTTGAAATATTGACCTCAAAAGACATTATTCTGAAGGAAAAGAAACTATTGTTCGTTCAAAAACTAAACTATAACAATAAATATCTCAATTTTTGTACAATTCAATCTTAAGAAATTAAAGGGTTTATAAATTTTAAATCTTAAAAAATTAAAGGTTCATTCGTTGGCCAAAATTTCAGGTAGCACGACAAGCATGGATAGGAGGACAAGTAGAGCAACCCTAAGATAATTCCACCTGCAATTCCCCACCCATGCTCTCCCAAACTCGGTGAATCCTCCAATTAATTTTTAGTAAAATTGATCAAAGAATTCAAAGTATCCAAAACATTAGATGTTTTTTTTCCACTTTGGAGGGCTGTGAGTTTCCAATTTAGGAACCAGTCGAATCAGGTTGAACCTGCAATTCGCGAGGTGTACTAACATGGCACAGCGACTGCCACATCACTTTTTCTGGAAAATTTAATTTAATTTAAAGAATTTAAAATTAATTAATTAATTAATTTTTCTTCTGGCATCGGTGTTTGATGAAGTCTTGGAGAACGGAGTTAAGAACAGGTCTTAAACAACCCTCTAGCCCCTCATCTCATCTAATGTTGGTGTATGTGAACTTGCTGCTTTTATTTTTGATTTAGTGATAGAAGTGTTTGTAGGGTTGTGGACCGTGTATGTTTTACTTTGTGATATAAATGAAAATTGGCTTAAATTAGAGCCAGTTTGTTAGTTGTTTGTGTCACAAAACTAAAGCTTGATGTAACAACATTTTACACTGTCTGTCACTTCTAATGAGATAGTGACAAATCTGTATATGGTGAGTTAGTGACAAACTATGTAGAAACTGCCAATTCATTCATTCATTCATTTTGAAATGATTGAATTACTTATAAATCATTTTGTACCCCCTCCACTATATTTATATTTTTTTGACTATTGTTGTGACTGCAAACAATATGAGATATTGACACCGTATCCAATATCAACACCCATGTATGTATGTCACAGTATACTACTATACCATATACTAAATACTCTAAATCCTTCCATATTCCGTAAGCATACCATATATCATATATTATAAACATATCATAAACCCTAATCTCAACAACCAAGATCGCCAAGTACAACATGATCCAACAATGGGCATTCGTCAATGGCTAGTCCCCCTAAAAAGCATTATAAGGACAAGTATGGAGATTTCACTTTCAATCAATAGATCCAAGAGTTGGGATTCAGAGGGCTATGGGTAGCAATAGGACAATGTTGCCTACATAATTTCAAAATAATACATAAGTATTTTTTCAGCAATATCACACAATATAGGACTATTTTTTCAACACCATCACTCAATATAGCCCATCACCATCACCATCACCATCACTCGATATAGCCCATCACCATCACCATCACCATCACTCGATATACGTCCAGATCCTTCTCCAAAATTCACGATTTGAGAAAAATCATTATATTTGGAATTCATATACAAATAAAACTTATAAATTTTGAGTTTTAGATTCCATCCATATGGTTAGATTCACCAATGCTATTACCAATATTTTTTTATAAATTTTGGAAAGGAAAATTTCAAAATTCCTTCTAAATTCGATTACAAGCAAAATATTATCATTTTTTGAGTAAAATTTGTTGGAATGCATTTGAAATGAGGTTCTCTTCACGTTATGGTTTTAAAAAAGAATTGTATTCTTTTAACTCCTGAATGCCTTGATATTTTTCTAATTTTGGTACATTTTTGCTTATATCTTTCTACAGAAATATCATTTACCAAAATTTCATGAAATTGATCATTAAAGAAGGTTGTCTTTTCAAGATTCAAGTGTAACATTGGATGAATGAAAAGTCAATTGGACAAAACAGCTCCTCTAAGCCCTATGTTCATCGTCTATAATATGGACGTCAAAGCGCTTAAGGGTTAAATCTATGACTTCATTTTTGCAAATCTAATTTTGAACTAGAGTCAATGCAATTTTGGCGTGGTCAACCACTTGATAAACTTCCACATCTGTAATTTTCAGAAAAATATGTAAGCTTGTAACACCAAATCCAAACATTAGATAGGACAACAATTTAATAAAGTATCTCCATAAATTAGAAGACTTTCATCCAATGAGAATAGAGTTTAAATTTAAATATGTTAGTCATTCAAAAATTAGATATCCATGTTCTTCAAGGATAAGCATACTCAAGTTTCTTTTCTATAACCCTGGTAAACTTATTGTACTCTATTTCACTTTCCTTAACACAATAACTTGTAGCCCCAATAAACTTATTGAACTCTACATCACATTTTTTAGCACAATAATTTTTCATATTGGTGAGGTCTCTAAAATTGTGGAAATTTATACAAATTTACTTCATGTGGAAGTTTGTACAATACATTAAAATTTCAAACTACACTAATTTAATTAGTGTGATCAGATAATTTTTTATCTTAACTATTGTTATTATGTCCTATGCACAAGAGCATTCTAACCTATTAAGTGCTAGTGGGGTCAAGCTACATGGAATTATCAAATCAGTAGGGGCACAAAATTAGTGTTGACAATAAAATCAATGCCATTGCTATATTATTCTTTGGTGAGAAGTAAACTTTTTAGTTTACTTTTATATCCTATGCATGGTCATTACTTTATTTTGTGCATATGTCCTATTTATGTACGCAAGAGCACTTTTAACTACTACAGGTTCAAACTAGGTTTGATAATAGTCAACAAGATTCACTGGTCAAAAGTATGAAAAAAAATATTCTTATGGAAGTGGTGGAAAAGAGACTTGTGGAAGATGCAACTTCATCATCAGAAGAGAATGGAAACAATGAATGAACAGCTGAAAAGAAAAAAAGCGTGTAGGAAGAACACACAATCAGTTGCCCTGGATGCTCAAAAGATGTGTCACTTTCTGGTTCACCAAGAACGAGAGAGTTATAATCTAACTAATTACTGGAGACTCTCCATTCGACCAAAAGCGAGATCTAAATGTCTACAATTGAGACCATATATGTCCAATATCCATCTCAAGCTTATAAACACAAGCCTTTGTAAGAATTAGTTTGATCCTGCAGTGGATATTAGAGACCGAGAATAGATGATATGATGTACAGTATCGAAGAGTCTCAACACCACTTGCGCATTACCCTAGTCACCGCTGCGCTTCTACGTTAACATGTGCTTGACAGTTACCTTGCAACACAAGAGATTGCAAAGTCATCACTGCTGCAGTAACTACGCTCAATGAGAAATTTAACGACTCTACATACAATTCTCAAGCCAAAACAGGCGGAAGCCCACCGTCAGTAATGGTATCTACCCTCGACGTTTCCTGCACCTTTGACGAAGAAGGGATAGCTTTCGCTTTTCGCAATGCTTTTAGGGGAGCTGTTTCCACATTGATGCCTTTGACCTCCAAAATCCTTAGTCGAGTCAATTCCTGTGTTCACGTATCCAAACCCAAGCCATCAGAGACACCTTTATCTTGTAGCCTGTGAAATCCAAACAATTAAAGTACTGGCAAGCATAAGCGTTTACGATTCTTGGTCGTCAATATAAGTCAATTCTTACTTGGCGATGACCAGTAGTTCTACGATAATTCTTTCGTCTCTTCTTCTTGAATATGATCACCTTCTCATCCAATGCCTGCATAAAACCGACGTGTATCTTTCACTCATAAAATTGTCTGCCATCTGCGTAATTGAGCGCATAGCAGATCTCCTGGGAATGCATACTAAAATCTGGTAGAAAAATGGGAGCCCTCTTCCTTACATGTTCTTCAACGACAGCAAAGACTGCCGCTTTGAGTACTGTAGGTCGGCCAATGACTGTCTGGTCTTTCGATCCAAGCATAAGGATCTTATTCAGCATCAGCTGCAGATAGGCAAGATTAGGTTTAGCGCAGTAAATTTTATCAAATATACAAATAAAAAGATTCCACAAAGGAAATAGAGAGATTGTGAGGAATAAGAAAGATATTGGTTGTAGGATTTGCCGCTATGGAGATAGAAGTACCTTGTCATTGATGTCGCAATACTTCAACTTCTCGGCGTAAATAAGATCGTTGGGCGACACCTTGAACTGGTGAGAGCCTATCTGAGTGACGCCAGAGAAATTGTTAGAATCTCATCTGTTAAAAAATATACGATTAGATTGACCACAATAGAGTTCAGAAAACTTTCCATATTCTCACAAAGTCCTACAAAATTAGGTCGCCAAATAGTCACGAAACATACTTGAACGACTGCGAAAGCTTTGGGCCGCTTATTCTGCCCGAAATCCTCCGCTGTGTACCGATTCACAACTCTGTAGCCAATCTCTTCCGCCAATGCCCGTTGCTCGTTGTTGAGTTTAAAAGGTCGAGGTGGAGGCTTAATTGGCACCTTCTGTTCCGCTTCACTGGTCTGTGTGAGGTCTTCAGAACCTCCATTCATTATACCCGTACTGTAAACCCGGCCAAATGGTACCAGACTCTGAAACCTCAAAGATTCATTCCCGCGATCTAAGCCAAGAGAGGTATTGGACATGTGTTTTGACAATACCAATGCTTCATTGGTCGCCGGTACGGACAGGTATGAGGGACTAAGATTTAGAAACGAAGGAAGGGCGATCCTGCAGGCTCTACGAGAGAGCAAACGTGCTGCCGCCATAGCCATCGTCAACGGGTTTCTTGAAGCAGGAGACCCACCGCATTCTTGGAAGGCTACAATACATCAATCCCCCCAGAGAAACCTAAAACCAGCCCATAAGTTTGCCATCGCATTGCAAATATTGCGGTGACCCAAATACAAGAGCTCAAAACCATCGCTGGGAAAACTCGACAGGTGAGGGACGAAATTGGCGGTGACGGGCACCCTCGGCCCTATGTCCCAGCCGGATTCGGGGTTCCGCCTGCCTGCCCCTGCCCGTAGCAAAACACTGAAATTTTTTATTTTTTACACAAATTTTTTTTTTGAAATTCTGAACTCATATTTGCAATCAGAGGCCCCAAATTACTTCAGGGCAGTGCAGAAATTTCCAAAAATCGGTTCAATACAGGGGGCTCCTTTTATTTCTTGGGCGGGCAGGGCATGGCCTGCCCGGCGGAACCCCGAATCCGGCTAGGACATAGGGCCGAGGGACGGGCACTCCCGGACGGGTTTAGGGTTTGTGAAATTGCCGAAGTGATACGATGTTCCCATGTGATAGGAACAGTGGGAACACCTCGGGAACAATATGACCTCTGACAGTAATGTGATCCGTTGGATTCTGTGCAGTAATGTTTGACTGAGCTTTGGACTGAGTAATTTATTTGCAAGTTCAGTTGAATGTGTGGTTTTCTTGAGGGTCACGTAAGAGTCTTATACACAGGATGACACCTGCAAACCTAAGGTATGCACATTACAGACCTCAACCCAATTGTGTCCTGTGTACACTTATCTAACATTTCCAGCATTTCAGGGATACAAATGTTAGACAAGTGTAGATAGGGACGCAACTGGGATGCTAGTCCATAATGGGTATGCATACCTGAGTACAAGTTTGAAGATTTTCTATCAACTGCACTCGATGCAAGAAGTAAGTTTTTATACTCCATGTTTTTATCAAACTGCATGGCAGAATACTTTAACATCAATCCTAATCAATTTAATCTGAGTGCCATGTAAACGACACTTCAGTGATAAGTGATGGCATTCTTAGAACACAATCACTTATTAGCAATAACCTATGAGGATATGAAAAATGAGTTCACTTTAGATAACATACGTCAGTACAACAAGCTAGAAATCTTACACCTTGAATGATGCAAAAATCACTTGTTTATAAATCATATGTTGTACTGGTATCTCAGTCTGTTCAATGTCAACTCTAGCCCGCCAAGTATCAAGAATGAACAAAAAGAAGTGACCTAGTGCTTCGTTTGTTTTCTACTCCGTGTTAATTTGGCTTGTGAAATAACAAGGTTTCACGTCACCCCATATACTTCGAATGTATCACTTTTTAAGCATATTAACACAACCAATTAACCGAAGTTGCACATTCACGATGTCGATTTAATTATTAAGCATGTTATCTCAGAGAGAGAGTTTCCAGGGAGTGGAGTCCAACCCCCAGTGGTAAAAGGTCCTGACGCAGGTTTGATGCTGCAACCCGCGCACTCTAAAGTAGCCCTGAAGCGGGGTTGAAGGAGAAAGAGCACTCAACATCAGTGCACAGCGACCATACAGACGATAAGAAAGAAGCAAAGACTCGGTCTCGATTCTCTTGAACCAATTATTGGAATGGTAAGATATAAAGGACCAATATAGGGATTCAGAAATTCTGTGAAACAGGCATGGATAAGGTGGTCCTGTGAGTGGATCCTCTGTGAAAGATTCCGATCGCAGTCAATTGATACCACACAGTGAATCGAGTGCATGCATGCCATCAACGTGATCCTAACAGCTGTATCCGGAGCCAGCTTTTGAGCGCACACTTAGAACCAAATATATGAAGATACAATTCTCCGATTCTGATAAAACATTGGAATTCCTTCCTATATTTTTCTCAAGCATTACCACAACCACACCTTCCTGAGTCTGGCTCTCGCCACACCAGCAGTTCGGATGCAACATTGTGCGACTTGTAACCGATATAACTACGTAAACTTAAGCTCAAACATGCTCCCGTGGCCACCATTTCTCTAGGTATGTACAGACTCAATCAGCACAATTATCCCTTGAGCAAGAAAAACACCCCAGAAAAAGCCCAGCCCTAAAACTCATCAGAAAAATCCCTACCTAAGAAAAATTCAACTCATCAAACGTCAACTCCTCCGCATGACGAAGACATTCACCGCTGCAAGCTTCAAGTTGTGCTTTTCCACTGCCCACCATAGCCAACACAAACAAGAGCTCTGTTGCGGTGAGGATGTCATGCAGCATCCGCCAGCCAACTAGCGCAAAAATGTCCCTCCTCCGCGGCATTGCAGCCTCAAGCGGGTACGATTCACCCCTAAGGAAACTACTCTCGATCGGCTACCCAAAGTACCGACTCAAATCGTATTTACAAAGCCTCATGCAGCCAATTTCGGTGCATTTCCATCAGCAGCCGCTCATGCATTCACCATGCCGCAGGACAGAGCCATAAGCAGCACCGCCCCTTCTTCTTCGTCGGATGAGAACGATTCGGCGTCCAGCGCCGGCACTTTCGCGTCGTCGCTAGGGGAGAGGGGCGACGCTCTATGGAGAGGATTCTTCGGCGGCGACCATGGCTGCCAAGTCATGCAGCTTCCGGACAAGGAGCTCTCCGACATTCGGTGAAGCAGGTTCCCTCGGCTTCTCTTCCTTGGCTTCGCATCCGCCGGGAGCACCCAGTCGTGAGATTCTTCGCTCGGCAGCTTCCGCTTCAGCGCTTCCGTTGTCGCTGGTGGCGATACCGGCGATTCCGCGGTTCCATTTGCCGCTGATCTTCGCCCGGCCTTCTTGAAGCGGATGCCGCACGCATTGCACAACGACTGTCACAACAAAGTCACACATCCACATGAGCCTCACTACAACCCATCACCTTTCCCAAATGGCTGATTCGTCCATTACCTTAACCAACAAGAAGAGGAAAGATGGATCCGAGCAAGTACCTTGGGTCCTCCAGGTCCGTTTCTCCAAAGCGGAGTCTTGGAGGTACCGCAGTGCGCGCATGCACGTGCGCCGTTGTCGCCATCTTCCATGCATTGCTCCACCGTGTTGACGACGCTCGAAGGGAGGTAGTCTGGCATCCACGCCTGGTGACTGGATCGATTGTTGTATCCCTGCTCCTCGATCATGCCAAACAACGCCGTCGAAGTCTTCACTTCATCCCTGTATGATGACCGCGGCCATGCCTTGAAGCCTTTTCGGCCGCCATCACTGGCTCGAACTCCCCTCTCAGACACCTGCACATGGGAAGAAAAATACTCTATAAGAATACGATAAGGTTGTCCCCAACTCCACAAAATTGGCATTCTACAAGGCCGTCACTACCTAGTCAGTAGTTGACCTAAGCCTCGAAACAAATTCACACAGCACCAGAAGCCCGCCATGGCGATGAAGGCTAATGCCGCGAGAAAGTCACTTTGGTTAACCAAAAACCTTGGTGACCCCTTGACAAAGAACAAATTTTACACACCTTACCCACGAATGAGAAATGAAGTACCTGGGGATAACACTCCGGGGACGCGTCGGGATCGCTGCGCGTACAACTGCCGCCCCAGGACATGTCCTGCTCTAGCTCGCTGGTGCGACGCGAAGGCTCCACTGCTCGCTCCGATCGCACTGACAGCGACAAAGCCAGGTCCGAGTCGGGGGAACCCACGCGAGACAGTCGTACAGGAGCGTCCGTCCGCGACGTCGTAGTGGCAGACCCGAGTGACAGCGTGCAGTCCACCGCCAGTGAAAGATTACAGAAGCTCGGCTCCTCCATTCCTTTCGTCGATCCCAGCTTGGGACTACTACTACTACTACGATGGCAATGCACTATGCCAACCATCCTTCAATCTCTCCACCTCACAAAAATTTACTGCGTAATGCTAACAACCAAATGTTTCTTGCTCTAAACAAACCACTCAACTGGTTCCGCTGACATACAAGCACCTGCGGTGACCACTCCACAACTCCCAACCCTCAGAATACAGGCACCCCTGCCCCCACCAAGATACAACGTCCTCCGTGACATCGGCTATGGAGAACAAGCTTCGACTACAAAATTCGGCTCTAAGCGGCGGGACCCAAATATTCTCGAGCTTCACGGCCTCGGAGTTTCTAAAGAACTCTAGCAACACGGCGCGCTCTCCCTCTCTCTCATACTCTCTCTTCACAACCACACCACACGTAACAGCAGCGGCACAACCACAACACGGAAAACAAGATACAGATCTCGCCTTCTTTGCTCGAGTAAACGATCAAACCACTTGCATGCCGTGATCGCACCAGCCCCGATCGCTCCTTCGAGATACTATCGTCTCCTCCGATCAAGCCCACCCACGCCGCCCCTGCGCCGCCACACGATCGTCTCCTCAACTTCCAAACCACCTGCAGGCAGGTGGTACTATTCCTCCGGCGTCGTACGTCCACCCTTCCTCACTTGAGCACGCAGGCACCTGATCGCTACGACGGTCGTCGACACTGCTCTGACAAAACCGGGAACAGAAGGCGGGAGACGCCTGAATAAGAAGCGATCGGCACCGCCACTCCCCCTGCCCACATTAGAAATCCGGCGTGCACGGTGGCAAATGAAAAAGATTGAAGGAAAATAAAGCAACTGATGAGAGCGGGAGCGCCTTGGCTGAGTGGCTGCCTCGGGGAATGTGGGGTCGATTGATTCGACTGAGGTGGCAAAACGGGCAGCTGGCTGCTCAAAAGCGCCCTCCTGCTAACAATAGCAAGTGAAAAAGCGTGAACGCAGACGGCCTGATGAGGGCCGTCGACCTAGCGGCGCTCCTGCAGCCACCACGAGAGGACTGAAGCGGTACCACCTTGTCGCGATAAGGAAGGGCGCCACTTGGGGGGGAGTCATTCGCTGGAATCAAGACCGACCTGGACGGACGGTTGTGGTCGGGCGATCGGATCGCACGTGAGGTTTGCGACCTCCTCCGGTCGATCGCCAACGGGAGGCAACTGCACCCGAACCACACTAACTTAATATTTAATATTAGTCTAACTACACTAGTTGATTTTAAAGTAGCTATAAGTTTTTTCCAGTGGTGATCATATAGTCCAAGCATAGAACATCAGTTCTAAGTTTACCCAAAGAGAGGTTTAGGTTATTCATGGAGAGTACTGACTCCATTAGGCCGATGGTGTACGACACTGCAGCGCTCCGACCCTCGTTTCCTTGACGTCACAAAATGAATAACTTAACTTAACTGGTGTCGACTGTGGAGTTGTCGAGCAGTCTAGTACAGTACAGTACCGATCGTGGTCGCAGCCCAGCTAGCTTATCTAACTTAAGGTATCATAGATTGCATGGTTCCGTTCCGTTCCGTGGCCAGCAGCCGTTCCCTTCTGCTGACCTCTCTCCTTCACTGTCGTGTGTGTTGCGAATCGGGCCGGGGGCTTGACGTGGCGGAAGGCTTGTGTGACGAAGTGATGCCGAACAATGGAAAAGGGACGGTGGTGGAGAACTGTTGCCTGTTGGGCGTTGGGAGTGGGACTTGGCTCCACCACAGCCGCGGCGCTGTTGAACGCTCTCACTGGCTTTTCCATTCCACCTCGGTATCATCCCCTTGAGAATTGAGGGAAAAAAATTTATAACTGGAGTGAGGCCGAGTCCGCCGACGCTGGCTGTGTGACGGATGCTTGCGCTTGCTCCCCTTCAGTTCAGAGTGCCTCGTTGAATTGGATCTGTCGTCGTCCTTGGTCTCCGACCTGCCTGTAGCTGCGCTGAATTTCTATCTCCGTTTTCTCTGGCCTTTTTACTATAACAAAGGGGACCTATTGCCACTGAAATTTCATACGATTCGGGATCTTCTACGTTGACTGTCTCCTGGCCACGAAACTTCAGAAGAGGACGACGACGAAGAAGAAATATGTTTATAAGCACCAAGGACCAAGGACCACGGTATGTTTGGGGGGCAAAAATTGTTAAAAATCTGCATTTTCTTGACTCAACTGATTATCTTGCCAGGGTGGGTAACTTAAAAGAAGGAGCTTGATTTTCAACCAATATCAATAGACAACCCCATTGGTGGAGGCTAGTCAATCTTCAAAGAATCTAACATGTGTCAAGTTTTCATTGTATCCCTCCCCCACCCACAAGGGCCACACAAAAGTACAATTGGCATTTCCTCATGTAGCACCCCTTGTTGCACTTTGCCCATCAAGCGAGCATGTAAGGAGGTCCTTGTACCTCATTGCCAAAATGTTTTCAAAACCTTGTTTCATTTGTTGTGTACAACCAACACATACAAAAATTGCCTGTAAAAATTACATACTCAAAATTGGTCTCCTCCTATTCAATTCCACAAAATGAAGGAGCCAAAAAACTCAAGACCTTCTTGAAAGAAAGGCCACGTAAGCATTGGTCCAGAAAACCCAAAAAAGCAAAAAAAACTTGGGAACTACGGTTCTGTGCGTAAAAGATAAGATGATCAGATCTTCGTTGCTAAGCATCGTATAATTTCCCTCCCTCTAATTGGTTCCTCCATCTGAACTTTTCGAGGGATTTTGACATTCTTTATAATTTAGGTCAACTGACTGTTCACCGGCAGGCAGCTGACGGAGCCACGGGAGGGACGGAGGATCCCGGTATCCCAGCTGGACGGACGGATCGTTCAGTTTGGGGCCGACGGAATCGATACTTCCTCACAGATTTCCTTTTCGTCCCTTTTGAAATCCTCCCGTCCTATCTATATCTACTCGGCTTCTTTTTCCTCTCTCTTTTCTCTTTTCGTTTTTCACATTGCAATCTTTCAACCATGTTTGGGACTGTAAATAATAAATCATTCAAAAATTCAAATATAAAAAATAAAATAAAAATTTACTCAGGCAATCATATCAAAATGATGATGAACTTTGGTTTTTTATGTGTCGGGATTATATATTTGCTTGGAGAAATTGATGTGTGTGAATTAGTCAAAAGCATTTTTGAAATGCTTAATTTCCACACATGGCATGCAAATAGTTTGGCATACAATTTGGAATTGGAATTCAAGTTGAAAAAAAAGATGTGGGAAGTACATGTGACTGTGAGTCTTGGTTTTGGTATAGTCAGGTAGGCTGTTACAGCTACTTTTGGGTGCATTGTGACAAACTGTGTCACAATGCACCCAAAATCCAATTAAAATTTTTAATTGGATTTTGATTCCCTCACCCCTTCCCTCTACCCTCTTGTAATTTTCAAAAAAAGAATGCAATTGACAAACAATATGGGATAAACAACATCCCGTATCTTATATCAATATCATATTGTATTTATATCCATATTCAGTATTGCACCGTACATGTATATGTATTCAGTATAGTATCATATTTGTATCTATATTCACATTATGTATTATTGTGTAGTTGTATATGATATTGTATCCGTACCCAGTATTCATTTTGGTATCAGTATTCGTATTGATATTTGGACGGCTCAAATTAATTTTCATGAAATCAACAGTTTGTGATTTTCTGAGAAATCAACAGCGATTTCAAAAGCAAACATTTTTACAAAACAAACAATCAACGGCCTTTAATTTTTTGAGAAAGGGAAGGGGCAACTAATACAAACCAGAGGTGACAACCTCTTTTCACTAGATTGTGAGTCTTGGTTTTGGTCAAAACAATTTGTGATGTAGGAGTTAACCCCTAACGTTTGAAGGTCAATTTTTCATCTAAAATCACTCAAAACTACCATTTTTAATGCAAACAACAGAAAAATTTTAACATTTGTTTCTTTTTGCATATCCAACTATAGGATCTTGCACTAAATGAATATGAGAATGTCTAAAAAAAAATTCAAATACTTCGATCGTATTAATCACAAGATATAAGCATTTAAAGTGAAGAAAATGAGTTTTTTTGTTCCTAGCTTAATTAGACTATAAGGCTTTGAATCCTCCTAACTTAAATTTTTTGTACTACAAATTATGAATTTGAAATTTTTTATATTGAAAAATTGAGTTGAGAGTTTAGGAAAAAGAAATTCATCCCCTCTTCATTTTCATTATTTAAAAATTGTTAAGTCAAATTAGGTGTAAGCTAGAAGAAAAAATAAAATAGTTGATGGCTCTAAGATGGAATTGAAACACACTAATCCCAATGACACGATTGTTCTAGAAAGCAAATTAGAACACATGTACCTTTATTTTTGAAAAATTGTTAAAATTGAATTCAAAAATGGATCCAATGCATTATTTTCTCAAAGATTGTCCTTCATAACTTTCGTATTACTTATCCAAATGAATAAATCAAATCTTTCAACATAGACAAAAATAAAATCTATTGGAATTTTTATTTTAAAATTATTATTATCATTTTGGCGTCCATTTAAAGAATTTTTTTGGATCATATATTAGTCCACGTGTTTAATCAAATTTTGTTTCATTTGTTTAAAAAAACAAGATGTTTGATTGGTCCATATTTAACCACTTCATGTTTAATCACTCTATGAGTTTAAAAACAAATGAAATTAAATATGTTATAGATCACATAGAGGAGTTCATTAAATACATAGACCAATTTCAACTCAGTGTACAAGGTATTAATCAGATTTCATTTCATTTGTTTAAAAAAAATGAAGTTTTAATTAGACTTCGATTATTGATCAACTCTCAATATAAGGTGCATTAGAGCACAAAATGTTTAATAATGAATCCTAAACCTAAGGTATAAGTTGTTTAATAATTAGGATTAAAGTGCATCAAAGTTAGAATACACCTCTAGTACAATACTCGGATTTTAAGCCACTCCATATATTGACAATCATCCAACATCCCAACATAAAGTAAGCAACAATAGGAGAAAAATGAATGGAAGTGCAAAATAAAATATAATCTTTGGGTCCTTCAAGGGCTTTCTAGCAACCCTCTAGAGGGTCTATTTTTCTCTCTCTAATGTGACCACAATAGTCACATCGTCAAAAAAATAAACAAATTTTTTTTTTCAACATATTTGCATTAGAAAAAAAATGGGGTGTCAAGAAGGCTGCCATATCTAGACCAACAGTGCAAATTAAAAAATGAGGCCTCAAAGAAGGTAGCCATATCTAGATCAATAGTGCAAATAAAAAAAATGGGGCCTCAAGTGATGCCACATCAAATTGGTATCTTTATTTATTTATTTAATATTTATTTTTCAAAAATATATTAGTTTTTTATTTGCATTGTTGTTTGGCACTATTAGTCTACATCTGGCAGCCCTTTTGAGGCCCCAGTCTTTTTCTAATGGATGTACTTCTTTTATTTCCTCACAATGTTGGCATAATATAGATAGTAGATGCTAGCTCTCTTAGTCTCTCAAGGCCTCCTCACATGTATCAGTCATCAGGGAACTTTCAGAGCGAGTACTACATGGAAAAATAGCCATTGGATGGAGATGGAGACAATAAGAAATTCCCACGTATTAGATTTCTTAATCTTCACCAATGAGGGTGTCCACCGATATTGATGAAACTTCAACTCCTCCTTTCCAAGACAATCGGTGGAGCCGCTTTTGTCTTCTTGCTTGAATTAGTAGTAAACTTGCCCACTGGGCGAGCATGTAAGCTGCCCCTTAGGGGGTAAAGGTAGAAAAAATAAAATAAAAAATAAAAAATTCAGGACAATGGCAAAAATGAAATATTAAATTGAAAATCCGAGTGGGCACTGACGTGGCTTTCAGAACACCGAGTGAAGTACCAAGCTTCGAGATCAGTGTCCAATACGAACTACTGTTACTCCATGTCATCCACATGCGACGTCGGTTTGATGCTCCGAGATACAGGAAAAACTTTTACATGATTTCATCACAAGGGTCCGGCGTCAAATGACAACAAGATCGACTGACAGCATTTTCTATTCTGCCTCGTCAACAAATGGATTCTCTGATCCTCATGGGCCTCCCCCCTCCCCTCCAGGGGCATCCATCCATTATTTAATTGCTCCAATCCAAGAGGTCGTCTCCAGCCTATCTACGAAGTTGCAAAATTTCAGAGATGGAACCACTCTCCAGTGTCTGCACTTACGGTAGGAAACACCATAAACCGTTATAATAAGCATTTCAGCACATAGGATATGTGGAATTCATTGAGAAATTGAGCCCGATGTGTGCGAAAATAGGGATGAGGAAGAATGCCCTCACCAAAGGAATCTTTTTCCTCAAGAATGAATATTTTATTCTATATAAATGTGGATTCTTCACTTGAACCCATTTGTGTCTCATAGCTTCACGTCAAATAGCTACCTTTGGAACTTGTTTCCTAACCACGTGTGAGCCCTCAAATCAATAGTAGAGCTAGCTATTGTCAGTTTCAAGACAGCCTATTGTGCCTATTAAGCTTATTAGAAAGGGCCTCTCGGTTTATGGTATTTATACTTCTCAGGCCAAATATAATCATCTCTCACTAAGTTAATCAATGTCTCTTTTTTTCCTTATTGACTATACACGGCCAACCATGACAATCAATAAGAACCAACTGCCAGGCTCCTCGACCGATAGGCTCATCCAGGCAGGCCTCATCTGCTGGGCTTTTGCGGTGAATCGGTGATGACGGACCCTTTGCATAAAGGTATTCTTGGAGCATTCATCTTTTGGAGAATCTGGCCAGCCTTGCATTAAATTCCACTTCGCTTTTGGATCTACGAATCCTCGACGAGTACTATTTTCAGAACCTTGGTAATGATCGAACTGGGAAGTTGGTAGCTGTGGTGTAAAAATAAACTCAGAAACAACAAAATCGAATGAGGCACTTGGAACAGTCCGTCAGTCACCACCCATCAGCAACACAACAGCACTATCATACAAGAGCGAAAGTCAGAGTGGATGGAAACCCTAAATCCAGTCGTCGACGCCAACCAACGATGACCCGGCGGGAGTTTTGGATTAGATCGTCGTCCGTCGACGGGCCGAGAGGCTCATTGATTTTACATTTTCGTAGCAATCGCCGCATTTTAGAATTTGATAATAATCTTCAAAAAAGTAATGGTATTTACATGTTGGAAGAGAATTACAGTGAGAGTGTACTTAGAGCATCCCCACCAATGGCTTGCCTAAGGTAGGAGGCTCAAAAATGGCTCATTTAAGGGCTGATCTGCCTTTTTCATGTATTTTCTTAAATGGAAATATTTTTAGATCATTATTGCGACAAAGAAAAATAGAAGAGGAATCTAACAGAAGTGGTTTCATATTTTTTGAAGCATTTTTGAATTACTTATGGATTTTCAAAGGAGTTGTGTCATAGGTCCCTATTTATGTCCCTAGGTCTTCCATAAACTGTTCACTTGCAACTTCTAAAGAAAAATGGAAAAGCAAAGAGAATGATTGGCTCTTGCAATTAATAATTCTTTTTTCCTTGATTCATTCAATGACTATGGAGGTCAATTTATGAACTACAATTTGTTCATTTCAAAGCCACTTATAGGGTCCATTCTTAGTGCCCGCTCCATTTCAGAGCCTTCTACCTTATCCCTATCTCCGTTGGGATGAAGGGGAGCAGACAAGCTCCCACTAGTTTTTTTTAAAATTTTCAACTTATTGCTAAATAGAGGTAGAAAGAAGTCAAAAGGAAACTATAGAAATAGTAACAAGACCAAATGAATAGTACTTCTATAAATCAATGAGGCACAACTCATGTTGGAAAGGTGAAAAGTGGTACATGATTACTCAATTTGAGTTTTCTATCCATCATCATGTATGGGGAATTCAGACCCCCCCCTCCCAAAAAATTTAGAGATAGGGAATGTTGGTGGGGGGTGGGGTATGGGGGGTCTTCCTATCTAGATGAAAATCATTTGGATAGGGACACCACTAGTGGGGATGCTCTTAAATCCTAAATGTTCATGACACTATATTTCACCAAAAAACACTCTAAAGTTGTCATTTTTAATACAAAGAGCTAGGATGAAAAAATACACATTTTTTTGTATATATAAAGAAAGGATTGTATATTAAACTTGTATGAAAAATGTATAGAAAAAAATTCAAACACTTTGACCATGTACATTGTAAATTAATGAATTATTATTATTCGAAGTGAAAAAAAAGGCTTTTTTTTAGCACGCAACTTTATTAGATTTTAAGAATTTGAATTCCCTAAATTATTCTTTTTTTTTGCACTACAAAGTTTTAACATTTAAATCCTCATCGTGGAGAGGTGAGTTGAAAATGTAGGCAAAAAGTTTCAAGAAATAATTAATTATTTTCATTTTTAAGAAAATTGTTACTTAGGTAAAAATAGGTATAAGATGGAAGGAAAAATCATATTGTTAATAGTTCTAAAATGGAATTGAAACATGTATGCACAATCCTAATGCTGAGATTATTGTTGCAAGTGATATATATCCTATGGACATTTTTGTTCTTAGAAATTGTAAAATTCAATTCAAAAACAAATAAATACATTTTTTTTTAAAAGCCTTCATTGCCCTCAAAACAAGACTTGTCATAATTTTTTGATTTTATTTATGAAACATTTGGGTAGAAATCTACTACATTAAAGGAAAAAAAAAATCCAAAAAATGGATACTGACAAATATCAAGTGATAAACATGACAAATACTCTTATTAGGAACTGGTGATAGTATTAAGACACTTTCTTGATATCTTGTGAATAGAGTATTGGAAATATATTGCCACTAGGAGTTGAATTTTCAAATAATGCTAAGACTCGGTGATCAAGTGTTGGCACTTATGCCAATCTACTAAGCATAATCAATAATGCTTTTTCAAATCAGATTGATAACAAATTCATTACACCAATTAATCTACTGAAAGACAAAATGGTTTTGGATTGTTTAAATTTGTTTCAATGTGGTTCACCTTAAGAACATTCAAATGTAAGTGAGATGGTGAAGTAAGGCTTACTTAGGCCAATTCACTAAAGAGGGCATGGCTACAAAAGAAGTTGACAATGGGAAGGTTGACTCACAATGTAACATGAGGTGAGGCTAGTGAAAAAATAGATATTATGGGAAGTTGACAATGGGAAGGTTGACTTACAATGTAACATGAGGTGAGGCTAGTGAAAAAATAGATATTATGGGAAGTTGACAATGGGAAGGTTGACTCACAATGTAACATGAGGTGAGGCTAGTGAAAAAATAGATATTATGGGAAGTTGACAATGGGAAGGTTGACTCACAATGTAACATGAGGTGAGGCTAGTGAAAAAATAGATATTATGGGAAGTAGAAAATGTCCAAAATAGATGCATCACAAATTTTGGTTCATTGATGAGATTCAAAGTCTCCAAATCATGTTGGCTTCCATTTGTGTTTGATGAGAATTCCAAACTTCTTCATAGTCACACTTAACCCCTCATCGCATGAAGTCCAAACGAGGTCAAAAACAGCGTTGCTTTTGAAGTGTTGTAAATTTAGATGTCGCTAAGTTATAGAAATCTTAACCGTACAATATTGTAGTGAGCATGTTGTAGATGACACAGAAAAAATTTGAAGCCATTTGACCGCATGGATTGAAAGATTATAATGTTTTAGTGTTAAAAAAAGATGCTGAAGTTTTCCAAAAAACACATTTGGAGGTATAATTCGACTTCTAAACTTACTCAAATGAAAAAAACTTGAGACTATAAAGTGATTCAAAATCAACATATAAACACATAGGTGAAAAAAAATACCATTCAATTGACTCAATGTGTCTGCAAAACAGATTTGAAATGTCAAAAAATAGCATGAAAAGTTGCAAAAAACACCATGTAAGGCTAAACCTCCTCCACTAAAAAGAATCTCAGTCATTCATTACTTTTTGGATTCATGTGAAATTTTAGCCACAAAAACTAGACTAGTATGCGCAACTTTCACAAATTTTTTTATTGAAAATGGACAATGTATGAAGAAGTTACAAGCCGCTGAATTTCACTGTAATCCAAAAATGGCTGGATTTTAAATTTTGAATTGCTCCCAAACATTCAAAGAATCTTGTATTGACATGAAAATTTTACCACAGTAACTAGATTAAAAGGGGAACATAACCCAACAAATTTTTATTGAAAAATAACATTTTATGAAGGAGATACGTCCCCGCAAAGTTTCAGCCATCAAATGCAGTTTGGTGAATTCAAATTGAACCTATGAACTTTGAGTGGCTCCCATTTAATTTGTAAATCTTGGATTGATCTGGAAATTTTACCACATAAACTAGAAGAGAGAGCTCAACTTTACCAACAAGTTTTATTGAATTTGGATATTGGATGCAAAAGTTACAACACTTTGAATTATACATGAGGACACTTTTCGTCCCCTCAGGCGATGAGTTGTTAAAGTCATGAGGTGGGATTATTCCCATTTGATAATTGTAAGGTTGGTTGAAGTGTAGCAAGTGTGTAAAGAAGAAGGGAAGGATGTTCATGGGGAGGATAGTCAACATGACGGTAGAAGAATTAAAGAAAACTTCAGATAGTATTTGCATCTTCTATCAATAATAAATGGTTGATATACTATGGAATCTAGACAAAATTGATGTATCTCTCAAAGATGAAAAACTATAGGGACTTTAGGCCATTTTTGATAGGAAGACTCCATACATTGTAGAATTGAAAATTGATGTAGTACCTTAAAAAGTACTGGTGAAGTCCAATCCATAAGTTGAATTCTTCAAAGATGACACGGAACTTCTCAACTACATGAGCATATGATAACACCATGTTGTTGATAGAGTTCCAACTACCTTTGTTAGAATGAAGTTCATTCTTGTATAAATGGACAATATGTAGGTGTAAGATGAACATGCATCCCGACATGCATATTCCCCCGTTTTTGAGACCTATTTACATTCAAGTGTGCTTAAACACTAATGATGTCTTATGTCCTATGAATTTTACATCTTTCCAAATTTGGAGTTAAGGTTATATAATATTTCTTCCCTTAGTATATGCTTATGGAATATAGTATATCTATGTTGTTTAGGTAAGATTAGTAAAAATTTGAACGCGATAAAGGGCATTATGTTCATTTAATCCCTAAATATTTTGAATAATGAGACATACTTTCATTAGATGGGATTTGGCCCATCCAGAGGGCCGTGAGTTCCCGACTGCAGGGAATGTGCTGCGTTGCGCCAGCGCAGTAGTTTGACGTGGCCAAGAGACAGCCACATCATTGGGGGGGGAATTTTTTTTTTGGTAATACAACACCCGACGCTCCCTCGCTGCATTGGAAACAGATTGGAGAACGGCCCTGAAATAGCCCTCTAGTGCAGCTAAAATACATCTAATGCTTGGCAAATATTGAGTAGGAGCAAGTACCTCTAAGGCCTATTGACAAGTAATATTTTTCTTCCACCATTGGCCTTTGGATACCCTTGGATATCAATTTCTCTTTGTGACATGACAATGTCATTACTTAAAGCAATATTGAGAGGCATGTCTTGTGCAAATTGTTTGCAAGGTCTATGGGGATTGACTTTAGATGTCAAAAACAGAGGTTCTAAGATTTGTACATTCCTTTCCGTATCTACATGATAATGCTTGTTTGAGGCCAAGCCATCCAATATGGTTGTCATCAATTTCAAGATAATATTGATCAATAGTGACACTAATTGAGTTTGTGTGGGAAGTTGTATGGGGTTTGGGTTGACTAGAAGAAGAATAGTCTTTTTTTCCCTTATGAGTTGAAATCATGTGCTACATACTATAAAACAAGAGTATGGGTACTAAAGGAAAATGATGTTTCTTTAGATTCATGGTTGCTTATGGTAGAACTCATATTGTTGTCTCTTCTAATTGCTTAATTATTAACATATAAAGTAGTTGCAATGTGTTTTGGTTTTGCAATTGAGACAATGGATGAGTTATTGAGATTAAAGGTTACAGAGTTACCATCCCTCAGGGGATTCAAAGGTATGTAAATTGACTTGGAAATGTCAAGTTGGGTCTCAAGGGCTATCTTTGGATGGTTGCAAGAAACACTTGTCTTTTTTTAGTCCTCTTGACTTTAGAAGGGTGGTTTTTTTACTATAACTTTTGCAATGTATGTCCAATGTACATGAAATTTGAATGAAGATACATAAGATAGTTGTAAGCATTGAATGATTTTTTTATTTTTGAAAATTATTTTACTATTTTTAAAGAGACCCCAATTGGATGTCTACTTTTGTCATTTAGGAGGGGGTCAGGGTAGTCCTATTTTCGACCTAAAAATTCAAATTCGGAGCTAAAAATTAGAAGAGTAGTTGTTGCATTAAGCGTGGTATTAAGATTGCATCTAGTGATGATGATGTTTTATGCAAATCCTAACATGTTTGGTATACACATGGTTCAAAGTGTGCGTTTATTGTGTGAAGACTATAATGAAAATAAAGAATTTCCTTTCAGAAGTATTTGGTGCTATTCAAGTGCATTGAAGCATAGAAAAAAGGACATTTTTTAATTCATTTTTATGATATTTTTTATTCATATTTTATGATTCATTTTTAATAAAAAAAATTATTCATTTTTTTGATTTAAACTACATTGCTCCTACACGATATTCATCGTATTCATAGCAGTGATAGTCCTTAGCCAAAAACAATGTTTTTTGAGATGAAAACGTTAGGTGTTTCTTGCAACCACCCTTTTGGGAAATAAATCTTGAAGCTTGCCTTAGATAGACGGGTATTTCTCTTGGTGATGTGGGTGTGGTCACTCCATTGAGTGTTAGGAAGATTCATGGTTGGCTAAGACAATGATGTTGAATTTGGTAAGGCCTTTAGCTAACCTAAGTTGCATCCTACAACCTATATATTCTTCTCTCTTTTGATGTTTATTCTTCAAAACTTTCACATCACTAATTCAAGTTGAATGAATAAAAGTTTTTCATGTAGACATAAATAAACCCTTTGAGAGGAAAAAAATTTAGAATTTTTTTAAAATTTAAATTTTTTTTTGGGTTGCCTAGGCTCTAGCATTTTGAGAATATTTATTTCCACAAACACCAAAGGGAATTTTAAAATAATCAATTTCCATAAAGCTTGAACACTTTCTTACCTTAAAAAAATATTCAAACAATTACACTACTATATGACATCATGGAAGCTTATATGAAATTCTAAAAATCCCAGTCTACGACTTTAAACCGTTAGGAAATAAATGCCAAAGAGAAGTGGGGGCTTTTTGTTCCTTCCTCGTTCTTTGTGGAGTTGTGGATTATATATCCCTCTTTTGTTAAACTAACTCTCAATCTTGGAAGAAATATAATTATTTTCATATGAGATATATCTTGAATTCTTTTTAACCTCTAAAGGACTATAAGATTACCAAGTGGCTTTTGGAACATGTTTTTTTGCAACCTTGACGTAAACCTTGATCTTTGAGGAGTTAACCCCTCAAGGACAAAGAACACAATGTACCCTTTTAAAATTTTCAATGGCAAATTCTCAGTAGGATGAAACAAATCTCAATACTTTGTAAACTAGGATCTTGTAGGATAGCAAGTTGACATACTTGTTATATTTTTTAATTCTCAATATTTCAATGTGAGAAGTACCAGTATTTAAAATTTTATGTAGGGAATGTAGTCTAATAGAAAAAAGGATCAAATATATATATATATATATATATATATATATATATATATATATATATATATAAATTTTATTTATTTATTTATTTATTTATTTATTATTTTCTATGAAAGGAATAGTGGAGATTGTGAAAACATTTTCTTGGACATTTATAGTCTTTATTTTGCACAAACAAAATGATTTTGGTGGAAAAAAAAATTCAAATTTGTATTTTTAGGAGTTTTAAAAATACAATGTTCAATCTAGTGTGATTAAGAACCCAAAATAATTAGAATGATTCCAAATATTTTGAAGATGTTCCAAACAATATGCTAATAGTATTAGTTGTTAAATTTCAAAAACTGATGTATAAATATATAATTTTTAAATATTTTTGTAGGATCTAATTTGGTTAGTTTTGGCTTTCTACACCTAATTGAAAATGTGTACAAATTTATGAGAGATTTTTATTTCTTATTTTTAAAATTAAAAAATATATATTTGCCTTAGATTCTAATAAAAAAATTTAGGAGGGGGAGAGTTAAAAAACATTATTCATCTTCTTATATTTCTTCTTCCCTAAAAGATGTGTTTTTCACCTATAAAGTTGATCATTCAAAATTGTTATAATCTAAGAATCCAACGGTCAATTTTTTTCACAATTAATTCTATGCATATTAGACAAAACAGTCTTTACTTTTGTATAGTTAAAATTTCAAGCGCATCAATGTGCAAAAAAATATCAAAGTGAGACAATTCATTTGAAAACCTCCATTGTCAAAACGTTGTAAGGCCTTGAGGGGTTAAGCTTAGGTTTAAATTGATGAAGTAAATTATTTATTCTCACCCTTTTTTCCACCCTCGGTGTGATTGCAATCTTTGGGTTTAAGGTTTGGTGAAGCTATGTAAGAGTAGTTCCACTACAAATTCCAAGTCAAACATGACTGCGACTGTAGGCGACGGTTTAGTGCTCCACTATATGAAGATTCCAACTTTCTTGAGCAACGCTACAATGCTCCACCCACGCCATTGTTGAGGTCTTCCAAGACCATGCAACAGCTCAAACCTTTCAACTACGGAGGAATCATTCTCTTTCGTGATGTCTTTGATGACACAATGTAAGTTTTATAAGGTGTTGCCAAGGGATGAAGTGTAGATGCACTGCGACCGCTCTGTAAGAAGCAGAGACAATTGATCCGCGAATTCAATCTGTGCTAACCTTTTTCCGTTCCATATGAAGTTGAAGCGGTGGAGCTGCTCTGTAAGTAAACTGCGATAGGGTTTTGCACTGAGCGATTCTGAAATTGCCTTGCTGTGTGGGTCAGCTCTGACACCCTCTCAGTACTGTACTGTGAAAGTAGAGTCCTGGCTTCAAGAGCCATAATCCCCTGTTGACTCTAGCGGAAGGGCTAAAGGCCTTTTTGTCTTTCGATCTTTTCTGGGCAAAAAGCGGGTTCGTCACCATCCCTATCGTCGTATCCTTCAGCTTCGCGCGCTCATGCAGCCACGTACATGATCTCGAATCCGCGTGCCAATGATAAGATCCTACCAGTTTCCCCAACATCGCCATGTCATAAGCTCAGAGAAAGAAAGTGCACGCGGACAACACAATCCCTGCCATGTGCAGTCCCAATCGACCGTTGAAACAGAATTCTGCAACGCTCCACATTTCATATTTTTCAAGTTGTTTTCGTAGTTCGTCGAGATCCATCAATCTCTCAAACCATACCTCATCGCCATCTCCTTTTCGGCATTCTTGCTAAGCACACACGCTGACACGCATCCCCATGAGCTCGTGGAGGAATCCAATCCATTTCGGTGTAAGCATTTCGGATGTACGAATGCATCTTCAAACTATGCTTAGCATCTCATTCACAATCACTCTTCGCTGATCTATGTCTGCCAGGGACACACAAGAGACTGCCCAAAACGAAAGAAAAGACCAACTTTATTCTCGAAAGATAGAAAGGGCAAAATTTGCTTTATTCTCGAAAGAAGCTCCAACTCAATGTCACCTTCCCCCTTTAAAAAATTTAGGAAGAGACGGGAACTCGGAGCAGCAACCGACTCTGTTTGCTGGATTGCTGACCGCACCTGAACGTAGCAGCGACAGGTGCTACAGGAGCAGCATGTCAACGCCATTTCAGGGAAAATTTATGATTAGTACTCTACAAGAGAGCTGAGTAATTCTAAATCTCCTTACCCCTAAGTTCTTCAGCCATGGCCGACACTTGCCATTGCGATCCGACTGGATTTTAAGAAGTTCACCCGTCTCTTCTACTCAGGAACAAAAACACCGACTCAAATCTATGTACAAAGCCTCATGCAGCCGATTTCGGTGCATTACAATCACCAAGCTCAAGCATTCACCAAGCCACAGGACAGTGCCATTAACAGCACCGCTCCTTCTTCTTCGTCAGATGAGAAGGATCCAGAATCCAGCGCCGGCACCTTCCGGTCCTCGCTGGGGGATAGCGGCGACGCCCTGAAGGCGCTTTTGGACGACGACCATGGCTGCCAAGTCATGCAGCTCCCGGACAAGAGGCTCTCTGACGTCCGGTGGAGCAGCGATCCTCGACTCCTCTTCCTTGGCTTCGCATCCGCCGGAAACACCCAATACTGCGGTTCATCGCTCATCAGCTTCCGCTTCGCCACTTTCGTCGTCGGTGGCGGCGACACCGGCGATTCCGCGCCTCCATTGGCGGCGGATCTCCGCCCGGCCTTCTTGAAGCGGATGCCGCACGCATTGCAGAGCGACTTGGGTCCTCCCGGTCCGTTCCTCCAAAGCGGAGTCTTGGACGTGCCACAGTGCGCGCACACGCGAACGAAGCTGTCGCTGTCCTCCATGCATTGCTCCACCTTGGTGGCGGCACTGGAGGGCAACCATGGCTGACGACTGGCTCGATTGCTGTAAGTCTGATCCTCGATCATGCCGAACAGAGACTTAGACGTGTTCACTTCATCCTTGTACGACGACCGCGGCCACGCCTTGAAACCCCTTCGACCGCCGTCACTGGCATGAGCTCCCCTCTCAGGCACCTGCAGGTAACACTCTCTAAGATACGGATATGGTTGTCCCGACTCCAAAAAATGGCACAAAATTGGACATTCTGCGCGATCACGGATTGACCTAAGTCTACAAATAAATTCACAAGCACCATCATGATCACGAATTGCACGTCAAACCTTATCCTAAAACTATGTGGAAGATCTGGAATTTTACCTGAGGATAAAAGTCGGGGGAGAGGTCATTATCGCTGTGATTGCAACTGCCACCCCAAGACAAATCCTGGCCTTGCTCGCTAGCGCGGTGGGACGGCACCTCCCGCTCGGATCGCACTGACAGGGACCAGTCCAGGTCTTGGTCGGGCGATCCAGCGCGAGAGAGGCGCGCAGGAATGTCCGTCCGGGAAGTCGTGGACCCGAGTGAGAGGGTGCAGTCCACTGCTAAGGACAGATTGCAGAAGCTGGGTTCCTCCATTCCCTTCACCGATCCTTTCAGCATGGTCGCCTTACTGGCACTACGATCGCATTGCACCGCCACGCCAACCATTCTCACGTCACGAATTCACCTTCAATCACCAAATCCTCAAAAAACAAACGTGGACTTAAAAATATTCACTCAGAGCGCTTCTCTCACACCACCGAATCGCCGTCTCATGTTCGACCGAACGCGCGGAGCCGGCGAATAATTCTCTACGGACACCGAACCAGTGAGACAGCAACCACTACCTCCTTGTTCTCCACTCCGGCAATCGCTGTCCATGGAATCAAATCCCCGCACTACACTAGACAGAACCCCTCCGAGAACACACACTGGCAGCAATCACTAAGCTTGATCACGCCGAGGTTCGAATCTAAGCTAATACAATACGCCTGGCCTGGGAAATTGATCGAACAGGCTCGCTGATCAATGAAATAGTCCTTCCAAGCTAGCTATGCCTTATCAGATCGATAGACACGCCTATCCAATCACCGCCAAAGGAAGAAGGCAGGTCCGAATGATTACACAACTGGGGGGAAGTGACGAAGGGAATATCTATACTGCTTGCGAGGTGCGGATCAAAAGTGCAAGCCACTGCTAAGCTTACGGACGATCGGGGAAAGCAAAGAATAGCGGCGCCCAGGCAGCCGACCAATCGGACCCTGCTCTACGTTATCTGGTAGCTGTGGCTCTGGATTCTTTCATACATACGCCCCTCCCTTCGGATGAATACTTTGGGAGGGTTGTGCGTATGGGATGAATGTCGTTTGGAATGGGATGAACGTTGCGTTCGTGTGATGTGGGGGTTCATCCAGGGGGTGCCTTATCTCTTCGTCGCCGTTGCCCTGCCATCCGTTTCTGCATCGCTCTTGATGACCTGATCTGGAGCCTCGCTTCGGAAGCCCTAGTTGGAGTGCCCTTTCCACACTTGGGCCCGTTTTATGCGCATCTGCTTTTCTTTTCCATTTAAAGATGCAAAGGAAAAAGGAAGGATCCCATTTACTGTCATGGCAAACCAGTGGTCAATGTCCTTGCTTTGCTTCCAAACGGGGCCATGAACTCTAAGGTCTTTTTATTTCATTTAACCCTTATTGATTCTAGACCAAAAGGAAGGAGGTTTTGCATGTACAAAACTAAGGTTTATACACCTAGAATTGTCACTTTTTATGTCTTGGATAGTCAAGGGATCAAAATGATGAAATTTTGATTTGAAATTGTTATAGCCTCTTCAAGAGAAACCCAACCCAAGTCGTTTCACACAATAATTAGTAAATTTTCAAAGTTGAGAGCAAAGAGGACCTATTCATGCCACTAAACTTTTGTTAACCCCTAAACGTCTGGATTCATCTCCAAAATTGACAATTTGAAAACCCCCATTATAAAGCACAATTTGGAGGAATATTTTGGAATTGTTATACAAATGAAAGTTGTAGATTTTGATTTTTTAAATTCCATCCATACGGTTAGATCCACTAATGCTATCACCAAGATTTTTCTATAAATTTTGAAACAAAAATTTCAAAATTCCTTCAAAATTCAATTACAAGCAAAATATTATCATTTTTTGAGTGAAACTTGTTGGAATGGATTTGGAATGATGTTCTCTTGATATGGTGATTTTTTGAAATTTTTGTGACCTTTGTATCTTTGACCTCATTTTTGCACATCTAGTTTTGAACTAGAGTCAATGCAAGTTTACCACTTGACATACTTCCATATTTGTAATTCTAAAAATATATGTATTCTAATTACACCAAATTCAATAAATGGATAGGACAACAACTTGATAAACTATCACCAAAAATTAGGATGACTTTCATCCAAGCAAGAATGAGACAGAAACAAAAGGCTGAATTTGTTCATTGTCCAAAAAATGGACGTCGGAGTGTTTAGGGGTTAAATTATTGTCCTCCCTCAAAGAATTCAACTCCCATTGATTGCCTCAAAGGAGTCTTCAACTTCCATTTGTTGCTCCCACAAACTACTTGTGATTTTGAGACACCAAGTGAATACTTTAGTTCCCCAAAGTAGTTGATGATTTCAAAAACCTAGTGCAACTAGGTGTGTCTACCTTACCATAAAGAAATCAAGTAGCTACATTACTTTGAAAGTGAGCCATTACTACAAGAACATAGTCTCTTTTACTAGAGTTGCTTCTTTTGGATTGTTTGAAAAGTAATTTAGTAAAGTAAAAACGTTGTTTTCATCATGAAAAATATAGATGAAAGATCACCTATTCATCCAAAATTATATGAATTTCATTATACAAGTAGTAATACTATTCCATATTCCAATACTAGTAGAAATTTTATGATTTCATTCATAGAAAAGGGAGAATATACAACCAACATATCTTCAAAATTTAAGAATTGTTCATGTGCAAAATATCATTAGAAAGGAAAATCATACTAAATACTCCAAGTGATTTTATATTTATTAACCCCTAAAGTCCCAAGGCCATTTTCTGTCAAAACTATTCAAAACTATCACTTTTGCTACGTTCACCTATGAAATAAAAATTTTAATTTTTTTTAGAATCTAACCGTAGGATCTTGTTCTATACTTGTCTTAGATCACGTGATAAATTTTTTGTGATGTTTGACCGTGTAGATTGAAAGATATTAGCATTCAATGTGGAAGAAAAAAATTTCTTTCAAGAAGTTGCTATGATTGCCCGCAAAACAAGAAACTCCATAACTTTCACATCACTAATCCAAATGGAATGAATCAAAGCTTCATATTTAGAAGAAAATATAATATACAAGAAAAAAAAAATTAATTTTTTTTGGATTTTTTTTGCTGCCCGGTCTCCCCAATTTTGAGGTTATTGTGGCATAACTTTTGCTTTTGGGCACCGATTTGAATAAAAATTATATTCCTATAAAGCTCATAATTTTATCTATTTTATAAGAAAGTTTCAAAAAAATGGAGATCATAGGAGCTTGACCAAAATCCATTTTGTCGCCCATAGGGACAATGGGACTTTAGAAGTTAACACCTTCAAGACCAAGGGATAATTTAGATTTCCAAAATTGTAGAGATGTATTATTAAAAGAAGCTTAGAATAATAATTCATTGATGAATTTTAAGCAAAATATGATCTATACATGTGTACAATATGATCTGTAGATCATACCTATGTACTTAAATCAACTACTTTACTGACCAATATATTTTTTTCAATTGTATTAAAAAAATTGGTTTTTAGACTTAGTTCTTCTTTTAAGTGTAAATAGGGAATCAATGTAAGTCTTATAGCAAGTGGAATGTAAATAAAAGAATGACAAATAGACTTAGAAATACCCCTTATAAGAATAGAAAGAGGCTTATATATAAAGTATCGGTAGTCCATTCTAGGGATTCGAAAGTATGACTAATTGTCCTAGAAGGATAAATAGTCTTCATCCTTGATTCACAGTTAACACATTATATGAACTTCAAGTAGAATATGGAAGTATGTGATTCAAGTTTTAATAGTTATATCTTTTAATGAAAATACCAATTGTGAAAATAGCTCAAGAAAATTGTCTATTTATATTTGTTGGTTGTTGTGCCATTAAGTAGGTGTGCATTTAGTTGTGATATGTGAGAGATCATTGTAGTATGAGTCACTTTAGGTAGAGTGTACTAGACAATTGATCTTGAAGCTTTGTAGCAATTGGCTCTTAAATTGATGATAAAGGCTATTTATAAAGAACTAAAAGTATCAAATGTGTAATGCTGGAGGATGTGAATTAGATAGTGAATCCAAAAGTTTGATTATATTGCATTGTTAAGTAGCAAATACTTATTTTTTTAATACCATTCACAATTTCAATTATCTATTTTAAATCTTTTTGACTTTAATGTCACCTTGGATGCTTTAACAATAGTCCCACTTGACCTTTGCTATTAAAATATCCCCCACTAGAAGAGTTATTATTGTCTTGTTGCTTTGGTAATTCCTTCTACCTTAAATGTCAAATTCTAATTATGGTGATCTTTTAAGATTTTCACTTTAATTTTTTATTGAAGTTATTTTTGAAGGATCAATTTTTTAATTAAAAAATTTGTTTTTGAGGTCATATATATTTATACTCCTTGAATTAGAATTTTTTTTGGAAATGAAAGTTGTAAGAATCTACATTGTATAAATGTAAGAGAATTAACTAAAGAATCTTTAAATATTTAGATGGATGAAAAAACAAAGACCTCGTGTGCTTGGAACACGTTTGCATTCATTTGTTGTTCAAGAATTGATCACTTGATCCTTTAAATAGGGATAAAAATATCGCATTATAATCAAATCATATTCAATTCAGCATCCCCTTATTTTCTAACATTTTTCTTATTGTATTCTAGGTTAGTTTCAACAAACAATTGTGTCAAAAAAAGATTAATTTAAAATATTTAGATTGCACAAAATATCATTTTCAAATTTTCAATGCAATGCACAAACACTTACCAAAATCTCATCACATGGGCAAATGAAAATGCATGAATTAACTACAATGATGCAACATTGGCTTTGTAAGTGTCTAAGCATTGTGTGTCTCTTAAATCCAAAAATCTAAATTAGGTGACATCTACTTTTCTCCTACACTAGCACCATGAAGTATGACTATAACTTTCACAAAAATCTATTAACCCCGAAAGAACCAACATGCATTTTCTGGCAACCTAGAAATTTTGGGCAAGTACTTGTGATTGGAGATTTTTATATTTTAGGCTAGAATTTTAATAGAAGGTGGAGATGAAGAATATCTTTCATATGCACTAAATTTTATGGCATTTAGAAATATGAGTAAAAGTTTATGGCCTAATATGTCACCTTTTCCCCAGCTAGGCAATTATAGCAGATAGAAAAAAATCACCTTTTTTATAAACAAAAATTTGAAATTGGTTTTCTCGAAATATGTGTATGCAGGAAGCCTTGAATCGTTCCATTTTGATCAGTGAGTCAAAAGTTATGAGGAATTTTAGTTTGTGGGTAGTTATGGAATCTCTACTCTAAAATAAACTTTGATTGCTTTGTCTTTGAAGTCTTTGTCTTTGTCTCTACCCTAAAATAAACTTTGTCTTACTCAATTTTCAACATTTTTTGAAAAAAATAAGATCATAGGATGTAGATTTTTTATTACAACATTGCAACCATTCACTAGAAGAAAACCAAAAGAAACTGCGTTTTACTTCATAGAAACTGTGTTGTATTTAACAAAAAAGTATCATCTGGATTTTGTTGAGGTCTCCCTTTGTAACACAAAATTTTGTTATCTAATACAAAATTCTGCGTTTTACTTGTCAAAAATCTGCATTTTACTTGTCAAATTCTGTGTTGAATCGTTGGAACGCAGAATTTTGCGTTACAAAGGGAGAACTCAACAAAATCCAGATGATACTTTTCTGTTGAGTACAACGCAGTTTCTGTGAAGTAAAACATAGTTTCTTCTGGTTTTCTTCTAGTGATTGGAATTGGCATTTTTCAATTCCATAACTAAGTTTTTAACAATTTAATACTTTGAGTCATTCTCTACTTCTTTCTACTTACTATTTTTTTCCTATATGTAATGCATTTCCAAATGATGTGAAATTTTGTAAGCATGTAGTCAACTTGTCTATAAAAAAGAATCTAAAGAAGCACCACCATTTTGGACATTTTTTCATAGAAAAGTGAGATTGTGGAGCGCAATTGCCCTTTTTTTCCACAAGGCCAAAAAATTGATTTAAGTGAATTTGAATGCTTATATCTTGCAATCCATGCAATTGAAATTTCTATAATTCTCTCCACATCTTTTCTAACTAGCATACTACAAGATCCTAAGGTTACTTGTGTCCAAAAATGTTTTTTTTCTAAAAGTTGGTACTTGTATTAGAAATGACAATTTTGGAATGTTTTGGGTGAAAACATAGTCAAGGAACTTAAGAGGTTAAGAGGTTTGCATCATCTTTAGCATCATACAAATCATGACAATGGTCAGACATCAAATCTACATTACCCTCTAAAGAACCACAAAGTCACTAGGTAGCTTCTACCACTACGGTTGTAGAAAATTCAAAATGTGAAACTCACTAATAATATATGAACAACAAAGAGACCTTGGATGGTTTTTTGGGCCTCCAAGAGACCACGGGTTCTACTGCTGTGAGAATCTAGGGAACGTGACTGTAGGATTGACACCTCAACAGTCCTACATGGCCGAGAGGCTGCCAACACATTTCTAGAATTTTTTTTCAATTTCTTTTTGCATTTGAAGAATTTTAATTTAACTGGCAGTCCTTTACTGTGAGGGGACCAGTGAAGGGGAACAACCCTCAAACGGTCTCTCATAGGTCTGAAATAACATGTAATGCATTGAATCTATTAGTGCAATCTAATTACTAAATGATCAATTGTGCAATTTTTGGTGAATTTTTGGAGAATGAAAAAGATACGTTGGACTATTACTTCAAATTCTCATATTTTTTTCCACACCTCATAATATTCTGAAAAAAATTACACAATCAAAATCATGATGATATGTACTTGTAGAAAAAAAATCCAAGTATTTTTGAGCATTCTAATTTTAGCATATGTATAAAGTACTATGTGAGTGTTTTGTACTCCACCCATAGGGTTGAAACATGCACACGAGTTCTAGCAGCATAAGCAAGTAATTCTTACGGAGTGAATGATAAACCTAATGTTCTTTGGCCTTCCCACTTTGTTTATGATGATTGTAATCTAGTTTGAATTCTTCAAAACACACTAAATGTTAAAATGTTTAAGATCTTTGATGGTTAAATAAAAGCAAGTAAACCTAATCTAAGCTAAAAATCTATCTAAACTAATTTGTAGAATACAAGTTGCCCTTTCCGGAATGGTAAAGTAAGCTGAATTCCGGTATTCCTACTAAAAGATATCTAAGGATGAAATTTGTACCTAATTCTATTCTAAAAACTTCATCCGTTGACTAAAAATAGCAAATAAATTCAAAACAATTCTAAATTTCAGGATTAAGTTTTTAATTAAATTAACTAATGGATTTTTGAGAGAAAACCTAGTTTTGACCTATTTTAAGAATTTTCATCCAAAATTAAGCCAACCTTCATCCACACTTTACTCCTTTAAAATTAAAGTAATTTTTAAGTAAAAGGTGATTTGGGAATCTTCAAAATATTATCTAAAGATCATAGTTTCAAAAGATTCTTTAGTTATTCTTTAAGAATATTTCTAATTGTTCTTTTATTAATCCTAATTCTAAGTTACTATTCTAAATTTAGTAGTTTTTTGGGATTTTATGGTTTTTATGAGGAAAATAAGAAATTACCTTTCTATTAAGGTAAAAGCATGATTATTGGACTTCTAAGTAAGGACTTATGGATGAATGAAAATTCTCATTAGTTGAATGGAAATCTTTATTCGATAAGTTCTATATAGAATAAAGGGAGAAATTAGGTTTTAATTTTCTCCAAATATTCTAATATTTCCTAGATTCCTAAACCAAGTTAGATTCCTTTTGAGATTCCTTTGGATGAAATTAGTATTCTTTTTTCCAAATTAATTCAAAATTCATCTCTTTATTATTTCCATAATTAATTTTTATAAAGGATTTTAGCAATTCTTTAAATGTTAACTAGCAAATGGTATTCTAATTGTTAATTGTGATTGTTACTCTAAATAAAAAGAAAATTCAAATGACAAGGTTAAAAGTCATACCTCAGTGTCAAAAACATCAATGGATCCGTCGTTGCAATACACCAACATGATAGTTTCCCTGTGGTCCTCCATCACCTTTCAAGAATTACGAAATTTTGGTAAATTTCAATAATCCTTTGTTCAATTTATTGTTCTGAAACCTATCTAAGTATTCAAACTATGTTAGTTTTGGCAATAGAAAATAATAAATTAGTTTTTATGATTGACCTATTTTGTTAAATTCCCTAATCAATTGTTTATTAGTTTTCTTCTTTAATATTCCAAAGATATTTAGTTGTTTATTGTTTTTATCTATTTGGCTTATTAGGCCTAATAAAACAAAACACTAAACAACAATTTTGCCAACTAATATGAATGGAATCCTAATTAATAACTACCAAACAACTAAGTGAATAGTAAATGGAATAGAAGCAATAGAAAAGTAATAAATGAATAGGGAAGGAATGAGGATATCCCTCCAAATCTTAGGTGAATAGTGAGATTCTTACCTTTTGAGCTTTTAATGTCTTCTTCTTCTTCTTCTTCTTCTTCTTTAGCCTTTGAACAATTCTAGTTCATAATTTTTTAAATCCATCCAATGGCTAAATTATGTAAAGTAGGCCCTTTTGGCCTGATTTATTTATTTTTCCTATGTTGTAAAATCCCACATTTTTGTGGAATATCAAGGAAATTTAAAGACATCAATTTTTGCCTTTAGTTAGTTTTTTTAATAAAACTCCCGTTTTGTTCACATTTCATTTTCATTTCTTTAATTTTTTAATTCTAAATTTAAAACCCCACATGGTCTATGGTTACCAAAATAATGCTTCTATGAAACTATTTTAATTCCATGACCACACCAGGCATTCAAGGATATTTTAGAAACCCAAATACATGGGTCACATATATCTAATTATGCCATGGTTTTTTTAAAAATCCATTAAACATCTACTACTAGATGTGTTTACCTAAAATGGTATTTGGATTCTTTTTTAAAATTAGCTAGCCTGTTTTGTGGAACTGACCACCCACCCACCCACTAAGGGTGATTTTCTAAATGACTTAAATACCACTACATGTGGCCTAATAATTAAGTCTGGCTACCACTTTATGACCACTCCTATGAAACTTCCCTCCCAAATTCAAATTAGTGAGTTTGCATATAGTGGCTTCTTTGCCCTTGTGTTTCATCTTTCACTGTGGCGGTTGAGTTTTGGTGGCATAGTGCTTTTGTTGTGGGCGTCTCTTCAGCTTCAAGTGTTTGTAACTCACGGGAATGGCAAAGGTCTTTGGGATTTTTATACTTGGCTTAGGATCTTGCTTTACTTACTCACCAAGTTTGCTCTTTGATTTGCAATGTTTTGCTCTTATTCATGGTTTTTGTTGACCTGCGACATAGATAACAATTGGCCTTCAGCTGCAGACACCTGTTACAACCTCACTAACACTACATTGGTTTGTTGTGTGCATTGGGATGGGTACAGGTGAGGTTGAGCCTTCAGGTCTACAAGTTCCTTTTTTGGATCACTTGGAGCATATTCTTTTACAAGCAATGGGACATCTTGTCATCTTTTTTAGTCACATAGATATTTTTGATGCACAAACACTTGAGGAGACATGTGTAGGATTTTACCATTGTACCAAAATTCTAAAAAGTGTCCTACCTTGACACTGTTTTGGTTTTTGCTTGAGATTTTTTATGGTCTATTATATATACTGCTTTGATTCGTTTTTTGGCAACAAAGTTAGGTTTTGAAAAGATGAGGCCCTGTTACAGGGATGTTCAGTCTTAGTCTCTTCTTTTGATTCAATCCATACAGGGGTGGTGAGCTCCTGTCTTCACCTTTACTTTACCTAATATTTAGCCATGTATGAATCTAATACTGGTTTATTCTATTTTTTACTGCTTATAGGAACCTCAAAATGGGTGGTTACCAGATCTTGCATCCCTGGGATACACTGATCCGTTACCAGCGCCCTCTCCTGCGGTACAGTCAGTTCTTTCGACAATTGCCGAACAGGAGATCCACTCCTTTATCCAGTCTGCCGATAACACTGCACTCCTGGATCGTGACGAAGACGGTGAGCATGCACCGCTCCTGATCACAACTCTCGACTTATCACATTGGACTGCTATCATGATGGCCACTATAGTTAACAAAGAGAAGGGTCTTGAGCGCCTGCAAGAGGCGCAACAAGCACTGGGACAACTCCTTGAACGTGACGAACTGGAGTTTGTAGAAGCGGCAGGGAATACCAGAAGAGTCGAAAGTGCTTTGCGAGCTGCCAATCCTCACGAGGAATGGGCCGATGCCGCACCTGCGGTGGACCTCACGGCAACAGACTCCGCACCACAAAACACGCTACATCCTCTGCTGGCCAAAATCAACATCGCTCCTGCACACAAGGCAGCCATCGAGGATTTATCAGACTCTATCCAGACAACACAATCCGAGAAGGAGCTATCCACACTTGACGCAGTTGGGAAGGGCCCATCGATACCATTTCTTCCGCCTCGCGCAGTGGAAGATCAGCTATCTGCCAGGGCTCACCGCACATGGTGCTTATCCAACATCAATTTACTCGCCCCAATCACAATCCATATGTGGAAACTATGGTCCGATCTTTCTGATCAGGAAGTGAAAAGCTGCGAAGATAAGGCACTAAGTTGTACAGGTCTTCACGAAAAACCAGTCGAACTGGTTAACGCATTTCCTATTGCGTTATACGACCATCATAAATGTACAACGACAGCTATCAACGTTCACGTGAAGCTGGATGTTCTCACCTGTGCGCCTCGGAATCCCAAGTTCACTTCACAAATGTGGAACTGCCAGCGTCCATACATTCGCTGCAAATGTAATCAAAACGCAAAATCTGGATGCAAAGGTAACATGCTCTGGTTTGATCATAGCATTTGGTTTATGATTAACAACTTGTCTCGGTTTTTCCCTGATACTACTTATCCGTCTCTACCGTCAAAATATGGAGCCTTTCTTACATGGATGAAGAGCGCTGCAAGGTTTGCGGTGAAAACCCAAATCACGTTCATTGCAGTTCGCAGGCTCATGGAGACAGCAGCTCTCGAGTTCGCTACTGACCCCACACAGAGACTTTTGACGAAACATTTCGAGGCACCAGGAGCACGGAAGGTTGAAAGACTTTTTAAACCCGCATCCTTCTCAGTTGAGATTGCTCCGACTCCGCCCCAGAAACGACGCAAGTTGAACATGAATGTAACCGCCAGCGAAGCTCCAGCAGTCCAACGGACACCTCCAACCTTCCAGAACCGCACTGGTGGACGGGGCTCAGGTAGAGCCAGCGGAGGCCGGGGCAACTATAACCGCAACTACAAATCCCCAGGAGGCTTCCAATTTTTTGGAGGCAATCAACGTCGTCATGATCAGTCCCCTAGTCATTCGGGTAGATCTGAGTTTCTTCGGATCGAGAATACCCCGTCATCTGCAGATCAAGCCGATAACAGACCCAAGCCCCGTGCTGCTCCCTTCCAAGGGAGAATTTTGAATTGGGATAACATGTAGAGGTCTTACAAGTTAATTTTTCGTTTTTTACAGAAGAGGAAGGTCGTACTCTCACGACAGATAGTTACGGTCGCCGGAAAGTCCAGCGGGCTCCCGCACGAAGGAAAACTGGTTTCATTAAATTACGTTACTGCAACCGAGCTTTAGAATGGCTCAATCTTAGGCAGATTTTTCATGACCTTTTGGTTCGTTTTCACTGTGACCATCTTTGTCCCATCCTTGAGGACGTTGTTTTCGCATGGTCATACATCGGGAATATATCTACAGTTCTATACAAACCAGCTTCAGTGTTTAAACACTTCTCGTTTGTTCATTTACTTGATGATTCCAATCACTGTGCTTGCACTACTGCTACACGATTTCACAAATTTATAGATCCACTTACCGCAAATGAGGTCTCAGATTATGCAAAAGCTGCACCACATGTGAGGACCATGGATCTATCGATCATTCAACATAAAGGACTCAGAGAAGTAATTGCACAGGGTTTAAATCATATCCCTTTACAAGCCACCAATATCGCACATGCCATTGCTACAGCTCTTGAAGCATACGAGCAAATTATCTCCATCTTAAATCTGGAAGATACTGACTTTCCTCTCGATGAAGCACGAGAATATGTACACACGCACTGCCTGGAGCTCCTCCAGCAAGCATCAAAAGTGAACAAATACGGTTTCCGAAGTTCCGGTACTCCTGTACTTGAGATCCCAGCCGTGCGAAACGAGATCCAGTGGCTACTGAAACACCTGTACTGCTCTGGACTCGACAAAGCTACCAATAATGCCTGTTTCATGTGCATCAAGCATATTAGACTCCAGGCTTTAGCAAGACTGAACTGTAAAGATTTCAACCCGTGCAAAACAAACGGTTTATGGACACTACCGACAAGCATTCTGGATGATCTCAACGATGAACTCAAACAGATATTACCAGAATGCCCTCCCGTGTTCCAGGCTCTTCCTTATCTAATGGCTACTTACAAACAACATAAAGCCAAATACAGATGGATAACAAACGCTTTTCAAACTATATTTTCCAACATTGCCACTCTCCTTACCTTAACGTCCAACACCATGCTTGAATCCATCAAGCAATGGGCAGCAGTAACGGAAGATGGATACAAAAAGTTTTTACGCTCTAAAACAAGCATCTACTGGCGCATCGACTCAATACAGGATGCTACATTAAACCTCCCAGAGAAGATACACGACATATTCGTGGGCGACATCACTTGTTGCTATGAGTCAATCCCCCTACAAGGACCCGACAACCTTCTGGAAGCCATTTCTTTCATTACCCGAACAGCCTTTCGATTCACCAGTGGATTACATCCACGAGCAACTACTTCCATGTGGGTGCGAATTGGCAAAGAAGGAATACCAGCTGCGGCAAAATGGGCCACTTCGCGACCATCCAGTGCTAACTGGATCTCCTTCACAGCTGAACGACTGATTCAATTGCATGGCTGGTTAATGAACCACTGCTTTCTCACCCTAGGCGATCGAGTTTGGCAACAATCCATGGGGATTCCCATGGGCTTTTCGTGCTCCCCCATCTGGTGCGACATGTACCTGATGGCATATGAAATCAAATTCATACAAAGATTAGCCAAACTGGGAAAACGTGATATCTTGGCCAAATTTCAGACAGCTTACCGCTACATCGACGACTTATGTCTTATCAACGTTGGAAATCCCAGAGCGTTTTTATCTCCTGAGCAGCCTCGAAATGAATCCAATCCTCTCTGGATATACCCTCTGAATATTTTAAATATCAAAGAGGAAACAGAAGGTTTCTCTTCTTATGATCCCGAACGCGGTACCTCTGCACATTTTATGAACGTGCAAATCGAGGTTCATGAAACAAGAGCAAACAGTTACTCTTTCAAAAAATACGACAAAAGAAGAAATCTTCCTTTCAAGTATACACAGTATATCAAGTTCCGATCTAATCGACCAATCCATCAAGCTTACAATGTCGCCATTTCTCAAGTACTCCCGGTCTTGTATATCTCAAGCACAGATACTGCTGCTCTGAACGAGATACATCTGATTATTCAGACCATGACCAACAATGGTTTCAAACATGAGCGTTTATTGAGGAGTATTCGCAGCTACCTTAGCAAAGGACCATTCCCTGCGGTCCGGATAAATATTCAAAATATATTATCTTCACTGTAAGTATACTCTACTTTACTAAATTAAATTATATGAAGGATGCAAGAATTACCATGAAGTTTGAGCCTGGTATGCGCCTCTATAGGAGTGCGGCATACCAGTGCCAAACTCCTATAGTGGTAACATCACCAGGGGTGGTGGAGGGTCTTCTTCTTCTTCTTCTTCTTCTTCTTCTTTAGCCTTTGAACAATTCTAGTTCATAATTTTTTAAATCCATCCAATGGCTAAATTATGTAAAGTAGGCCCTTTTGGCCTGATTTATTTATTTTTCCTATGTTGTAAAATCCCACATTTTTGTGGAATATCAAGGAAATTTAAAGACATCAATTTTTGCCTTTAGTTAGTTTTTTTAATAAAACTCCCGTTTTGTTCACATTTCATTTTCATTTCTTTAATTTTTTAATTCTAAATTTAAAACCCCACATGGTCTATGGTTACCAAAATAATGCTTCTATGAAACTATTTTAATTCCATGACCACACCAGGCATTCAAGGATATTTTAGAAACCCAAATACATGGGTCACATATATCTAATTATGCCATGGTTTTTTTAAAAATCCATTAAACATCTACTACTAGATGTGTTTACCTAAAATGGTATTTGGATTCTTTTTTAAAATTAGCTAGCCTGTTTTGTGGAACTGACCACCCACCCACCCACTAAGGGTGATTTTCTAAATGACTTAAATACCACTACATGTGGCCTAATAATTAAGTCTGGCTACCACTTTATGACCACTCCTATGAAACTTCCCTCCCAAATTCAAATTAGTGAGTTTGCATATAGTGGCTTCTTTGCCCTTGTGTTTCATCTTTCACTGTGGCGGTTGAGTTTTGGTGGCATAGTGCTTTTGTTGTGGGCGTCTCTTCAGCTTCAAGTGTTTGTAACTCACGGGAATGGCAAAGGTCTTTGGGATTTTTATACTTGGCTTAGGATCTTGCTTTACTTACTCACCAAGTTTGCTCTTTGATTTGCAATGTTTTGCTCTTATTCATGGTTTTTGTTGACCTGCGACATAGATAACAATTGGCCTTCAGCTGCAGACACCTGTTACAACCTCACTAACACTACATTGGTTTGTTGTGTGCATTGGGATGGGTACAGGTGAGGTTGAGCCTTCAGGTCTACAAGTTCCTTTTTTGGATCACTTGGAGCATATTCTTTTACAAGCAATGGGACATCTTGTCATCTTTTTTAGTCACATAGATATTTTTGATGCACAAACACTTGAGGAGACATGTGTAGGATTTTACCATTGTACCAAAATTCTAAAAAGTGTCCTACCTTGACACTGTTTTGGTTTTTGCTTGAGATTTTTTATGGTCTATTATATATACTGCTTTGATTCGTTTTTTGGCAACAAAGTTAGGTTTTGAAAAGATGAGGCCCTGTTACAGGGATGTTCAGTCTTAGTCTCTTCTTCTTTAGCAAATTATCATGTAGTAAATTCCAAAAATTCAAGTATATACCTGGATTCTACATTTTGCCATGTGAAAATAAGCTTGGTGCTCTTACTATAGGGAGTAATTGAAATTCCCATAGGTTGCCATAAATCCCAAATATTAAGCCACTTTCTATTTTTTTCATTACATACTTTAGATTTAATTTAAATTTTTGGTTTTTAAAATTTTTTTAGTTACATTTATGGACTGAAAAATTACACCAAAAATATGCCAATGGTTTATACAATTAATTAAAATTCCATGGTTTCTTTCCTTTTTTATAAAGAGCCTATCTACTATGGAATTTTTCAAACATGAAGTTTTTATGTCTCTTTAGTCTATGACTGGGATCATACCTAATATAGACATTGCAAATTAGAAGTATAATAAGCCTGATGGTGGGAAACCACCCACCCACCCACTATAGGTGTGGTCTTAATTACTAGCAAACCCACCTTTGTGACAGGTGGTGAATTTCAAATTACCAATTATGACCACTATGGAGCCTCTTCCCTCCAAGTTTTGTGGTATGTGTAATTGCCTCCCATCCTCTGTCTCACATCTTTGAGCTTGGACTGTGGAGTTTTACCTTGGCGTTTTTTTTTTGGAGTGTGCTTGGCTCTTAGGCTTCCACCTTGTGGAAGGAATGGCAAAGGTCTCCTTGCTTTATGGACTTAGTAGATTGTTTTGGGATTGTTTGCTATGATAGTGATGCATTTTACTTGACGTGTTTTACTTGCTCTTGATTTGTTTTTGTTTCTATTGGATTTGGGACATAGATAGCAATTGGCTGATGCTTAAGACACCTGGTGCATCCTCACTGACTTCACATTGACTTGTGTTTGTGTTTGGGACGGACACAGGTGAGGCACAACCTTCAAATCCAGATTTTGCAACATGGAATTAGTGCAAGTTTTTTTTATCAAACAAATGGACTTACCTTGATGGAACATACCTTCTATCTTATGCTCGATACTTCTTGTGAATAGACATAGATGGGCAGTAGCACTTTTTGGGTATTACAAGACTTATGTAAACTCAATACTATGATTTGAAATCTCTAAGTATAGTACTTGGGATACTTAAACTTTGGTGATATATTTGTGATTTGTAAGTTAATTTACAGCAAGGCAAAGTGTGTAGTTTTGACAAAGGTGAAGCCCTGTTTCAGGGGTGTTTTAGTGTTAGTCTTTTCTTCGGCAATCGTTTAGGAAATATATATTTTTTCAATTTAGGGTTTCTTTCCCTAGGTTAGTACACTACACATTGCCATGTGAAGATCCCATAGTACCTTTTGGTATGATTAAATCATGCCAATATATATATTTTCCTTCCCTTTACAAATAAAATAAAATAAAATAATGCTGATTTTATCTAATTATTTATCCCATAAAATGCACATATTTAAAATATTTTGGTTATAGCCTAAATTATAGATTTACATGCTTTTACTATATTTTGGGTATAAATTCAATTCATGAATTTATAAATATACTTTGTTGTATATTTTTAATATGTTTTATATACCTAAAAAGCTCTTTATTTATGGCCTTTTTATGGACCAAGTTTTCACTTGGACCTATTTACCATAGCTAGGTTTAAGGGCCTCTCCAATCTGGATAAATTTGATAAAATTCTATGTCCCAAACTTAAGTGGTTGACACATCATGTGAGTTTTTTCAAACTAATTTGAAATTTGGCAGGGTAGCACCAGTGACCACCCACCCACCCACTATGGGTGGCACTTAAATTTTAAATCATTCTAATGCATGTAGTGGGCAATTATGTCCCACCCACCTCATTATGACTCTTTTAGGTTTTTGCTCCCACCATTTGGGCTTATATTAGCCTCCCATTTCTAGTGTTACACATCTTTTGTTGTGACTGTGGCGATTCACCGTAGTTTGAGATTTGAGGATCTATTTTTTGTGCAACTCTTGGGCTTCCATAGTGAAGGAGGAATGGCAAAGGTCACTGGGCTATGTGAAGTTTGTTTGTTTGAAGTTTATTTTGCTTTATGTCTTGTTGTGTCTATTATCTTTTTTTGATTTGCTGAATTTGTGACATAGATAGCAATTGGCTTTAGTTGCAGACACCTGATGCATCCTCACTCACTTTACATTTGTTTGTTTTGTGTTTGGGATGGGTATAGGTGAGGCTGAGCCTTCAAATCCAACTCTTCTGATTTGGAATTCATGGAACAATTTGCTTTCATGCACATGGACTCCTATTAGGATTCTTCCCTTTCTTGTGTAGTTATTTTATAAATAGACATGGATGGGTTGTTGCACTTATAACTCTTATGTTGAGTCTATGGACTCATATGTATCCAAGATAGATTCTTGGGTATCTATTTCAATGTGATATTTTTGGTACAAATAGCCACAGTTTTTTTGTGGTGTATGATTTGATGTAAGCTGATGTGACTCTCAGTTTAGCATAAGGTTAAGTTTTTTGGAAAGTGAAGCCCTGTTTAGGGATGTTTCAGTAAAAGTCCCTTCTTCTTCTTGTCTAATTGCTTCTAATTCATTTCAATTGTTGTTAGTGTTCTTGGTTTGAGAGGTGGTTATGGAGAGTGGAGAGCTTATGAGGTTGTGTTTTTGCACGTCTTAATTTCAAATTCTAAAAAAATATGGTGGTGTGACGAGCAACGGCCTAACTTTTTTGTTGCATGGGTGTAAACCCAACTTAGTTTTGAGATTTGTATGTTGAAACCAACTCCCTGAACTTTGGCCGAATCCAACCTGTGGACTTCTTTCATCTCAGTCCCTGCCATGGCAACCCAATTGCGACCCCGATATGCGAGACCCCCGCCCTTGCAAGTGCCCTTGCGACCGACTATGGAATAAAGGGATTTTTTTCAAAAGGACTTGAACATTTAAATACTTCAGATTTCTTTGGAAAAGTACCAAATTTTAATTATTCCATGGTCAAAGCTTTGCCATGCGAGGGCAACTCTAGGCAATAGCGGGAATATTTAAAATTAAAGTACCTATTTTCAAGTTTCTAGGCTAGAGCTCCACTGTGCGAGAACAACCCTAGGAACAAACGGTATCCACAGACCCTAAAATAGTATTTTGAAAGCTTAATTTTTAAAGAAGGTACATATGACAGTGTTTAACCGAACATTAAAAACTTAACTTCCAAAATTTCAATCAAAGTTCTAAGTTTAATCACTAAAAGAGGTATACATGACAGCGTTTAACGGAACATTAAAAACTAACTTCCAAAATTTCAATCAAAGTTCTAAGTTTAATCACAAAAGGGGGTATACATGACAGTGTTTAACCGAACATTAGCAATTAATCAAACCAAATACCCGTTATACAACGAATTTTGGCACAGACCCATAGATAATAAAATGAAGTTGGCTTGGCCCTATAAGCCCTATAATTGTCACTGGGCCTCAATTTTTTTTTTTTGCTTTATGCTCATTTTATGAGTATTTCTAGTCAAAAGGTACTAAATAAACTCTTTCATTTCATGAAACTTTATGTCTTAATAGGTGTTTAAGGGGTCATTTGTGAGTTTATAATAGAAATGAGTTCTGATGGCCAAACGGTGAAAACACCTAAAATAGACTATTTGAAGAGTTTAACCATAGCAAAAACACTTGACATTCCTGGAATAGAGAGTTAGAGTTTCCATAGGTACTTAGAGTCTAAAATCCTTGTAAAGAGTTCATGGGGAAGCATGATCCAAATTGCAAAAGTTGGGAAAAATGTCATCGTTTGTAACATTATGTGGGCGCTTATTTACCCATCCTTGGTAAATCGGCGAACACAACTAGGTTCTAGTTCTATGATAGTGTCCTACTCTAAGGGGTGTCTAAGCGTCAATCCATTGTGCCTTCCAAGCAATGGATCTTTTTTGCTAAGTCCCTAATCGTGACTCTCTAATCGTGGTTCTAACTAACTCCTAAATTGGCGATCTTGCTGTGTTATGTTCTTGTGTTTCCTATCTCCAAATTCCACTCTAATGTCCTAAGGTAGGGGATTAACTCACGCCATTTCTAAAACCCTAAGACTCGCTCAATTTGGACTTTCTAATCAACCGCTATGGGCGGATGAAGTTTTGACCACTAGGCTGTCAACCTTCATCCATAGTTTTCCATAGGTTCCTACTTCCAATTGAGGGCGAATTTTGACCTACGGACCTGACCCTATCGGTTCTCACTAAATCCTAAGTTCCAACTTGTTTGGATGAAATCTCCATGGGTTCATCCGTCATGGGTTCCAAACTTCATCCGTCCGTATCGTGGTCGTTCTGACTCCGATCTGGGCATGTCTTATGTTTTTGGAAACCTCTCCCAGTCTACTCTAAGTATTCCTACTCGGATCTGACCTGACTTGGACTCTAAGGGTACCTAGCTTTCGGCCTAGTCTAGTTTTCTGCCCCTAGTGGGCAAATGACATGGGGTAGTTCTTTAGGCTCTTACCCCGGCATGGTGGTCCATAAGGAGGGCGGTCAATTCACCCTCTTCCACCATGGCAAGTTACAGTTGTAGATCACGTCTTTGTTGGCACCGTACGTGTTTGTGTAGCCAAAGACTAGCTCTTCCTTCCCTTCATGCCACTTCTCGCTTTCTCTTTTTCTTTTCCTCGCCCCGCTTGCCCAATTGGTGGAGAGGAGTGGGTTGGACACCTACCTACTTAGAAGGTCAAATTATGGCCTAACTACCACTTACGCGTCATCTTATTCTAATGTGGAGGGAATCTAGAAAGTCAAAATGTGGCCTAACTACCCCTTACGCCCGTCTCACCCTAATGGTGGAGAGGATTTCCTTTCTACCCTATCGATGGTACTCCACCTCTATCTAAGCCCCCTCCCCACTTCTCCTTCTTACATTTGGAGGTGGTGATGTGTGGTGTTGGAGGGGAGAGTTGGTGAGGTGAGATGGAAACGACTCTTGTGTTTGGTTGCTCCTTTCTTGGTGTGAATGGCGAGTTTCTTCCCTTGTTTCCTACACTATCTACTGCTAAGTCCCCCCCTAGTTTTCTACACTATCTACTTGCAATTTTTGGACTCCCACTTTTCCGATTTGGGCTGGACTCCCCACTTGGCTGGACCCCCGACTTGATGGACTGGACCCCCCGACCGATGGGCTGGACTCCCCCCCCGATGGACTGGATCCCCCCGAACTGATGACCGGACTTCCGGCTTGCTGGACTAGACCCCCCGACCGATGGGCTGGACTCCCTCGATGGACTGGACCCCCCAAACTGATGACCGGACTCCCCCCGACAAATTGTACCTCCGAACTGATGACTGTACCCCCCGAATTGATGACCGGACTTCCCCCAATGGACTGGACCCTCCGAACTGATGACCGGACTCCCCCCGACGGACTGTACCCCTGAACTGATGACCGGACTTCACCCCAATGGACTAAACCCCCCGACTGATGACTGGACTCCCCCCCGACGGGCTAGACCCCCTGACTGATGACTGGACTCCCGGCTTGATGGACTGGACCCCCCGACCGATGGGCTGGACTCCTCCTAATGGGTTGTACCCCCTGATGGACTGGACTGGACTTCCCTCGGGCTGGACCCCCTTGGGCGGACTGGACTATCCCTTCACTAGACTAGGTTTTCCCTAAACTCTAATTCCGGCTAATCACAATAAAGGACAAGGAACGAACGAACCACACAAGAGTTTTGGGAACTAAACTTTGGAGCGAACTTATGGGGGAGTGCAAAGCTTCGCCGTCAATTTGGTTTTAACACCAAATTTAGGACTAATTGCTTCCCCACGGGTTCAAAGCTCCGCCGCCTGGTGACTCTTTTAACACACAATTTAGGACTAATACTAGACTCAGAAAGGTGGAGTCTAGTTACCCCAAGGGCACTACTCCACTTTTTTCTCACAAAGACACGGACTTGGTTAGTACGGAATGTAAGAGAGCACTAGATTAGTGAACGACAAGTTAGTATAACCACTAAGTCATGAAACTAGAGGCCCCCCAAAGCAGCATCGCCAAGGTACGGTGAAGGGTTGCTCTAGGGTTAGTATAATAAAAAACGGTGATTAAAGACTCTAAAGACAATGCTCTAAGAACTCCACACGAGTTGCAAGGATAGGACAAGAAGACTCTCACGGACTTGGACACCCAAAGAAATGTAACAACAAGAGGAGCAAGAGTGCTCAAAAACACCGTAGGGAGTTTTGGCAAGTGTCAAAACATGAAAAGAGGTCGGACCCACGGACCCAAGACAAGTATTGGGGGTGTTTTGGGAGAGAGAAGGGCCCCCTTTTATAGGTTTCCAAGGGCCCACTCCCCCCCTCGACGAGTAACCTCATCCATCCGGATTTTCATCCAAATTTGAGATTTTCACCTAATTTTGGGTTTTACGCTGGCCCTAACTTCTAACTTTTGGAGTTTAGCTCGGAATTGCAAATGGATTGCCCCAATGGCTTCAGAATGCCATTTTTAGCCTTAGGGATCTCCAACCCCCTATTTCTATCACAAAAAACCCATCGGAAACTAGGGCCAACTAGGGTCAATTAAAAGGGTAAAAACCTAACTTTTGGGGTTTACCTCTTTTGGCCTGTGTAACTAGTTAGGGTTGTTGGGGAGGCTCTAGGGAGTAAGAAAAGACTCCTTGATGTCTTTGTTCCGACTTCATACGCTCCCAGGACGCCGGTCAACCCTGCAAGGATCCTGCCGTAATTATTAATTGGGGGAATGTTGTTGATTTCGGCTGCCTCCCGTTATCGGAACACCATGAAATTTGTTGGGGCGCGTTATTAACATAAAAGATGCTAGTCTAATTTTTAGTGAGATTTTACCGTGACCTGGGTATTTTCTATGAATTTCCCATCGTGGCCTTTGGCGGTTGACTGCTCGGAAAAAGATCCTTTGGAGATCAGAAAAAACTGAGACTTTTTAGGGAACCTCTCATGGAGTCCCCCAAGCCACGTTCCAAGTCTTGGGCTAATTTGGCACACAGTCGGTGGCGAGGTGAAAACTGACTTCAGTTGATTCACCGGCAGTCAGGGAATCTTTCACACATGAGGGAATCTTGGCGAATGGATTTCGCTGTAGATACCCCGACATGTTCCTGATCCAAGAACACTATCCGGCGGCTGTGGATTCCTCCATGTGGCCTGTCTGGGACAAGTAACACTTGCAAGCTAACAATTTGGATTCCTAATGTTTCATCGGTGGAATGGGGAAACTAGAACCTATCTTTGGAGATTTATGTGGGGACCTCCATAACTCTCCTAAGACCAATTTAGCCTGTCATGGTCACATGCAATGGGTTTGGGCTATTTTGGGTAAGTTCCCAGTAGCCCTATTGTTTTCCACTATTTATGGGTTCTAACCTATATACAAGTGGATTTTATGGGTAATCTATGGATAAAAGGCTATTTATGACCAAATGCTATACTGGTACGTGACATACCTATTTTGGTTCTACACTCTTTTTTGGGCTTTTTGTAGTACTTTATGCTTTAATTTGTAATAAACTAAAAAAAAGAAAACAATGAGCCCCAATTGACGAATTTGGGGCTCACACATTACAGGTATGAAATTCTGATAGATCACTCATCCTAAATACAAAGACTACTGGTCGGACAGTAAGCTTTGTAGAAGAGCGTAATGGTGAAGCCAAATTCCTGATATTCTCTATAACGAGAATGAATCCTCCTTGAAGGAATTAAAACCAAGAAATAGGAATTTCCATCTTACTATTATTAGTGTCAAATTCCAATAAGAATTTACACTTAGCTTTAAAGGACCTCTTAGAAGTTCCCCAATAAATTTCGTATTTTTTTGGATTGCAGAAGATGACTCCATGGGAAGCCAACCATGTTTATCGGCATTGGAAATTTCATAGAAATTACCCAAGTAGCAATATAATCCTACTAAAAATGAGGGTAGTATTTTTTTAGCATAAATAAGTGCCCAATCAAATTTCATGACATTCCAACACCAACAAGTATCCCAACCGACAATGATAGCTTTTTAAAAATAATTTATAAAATGATGGTGGGTTGACCGGTGAACTAGGAACATACGGTGTCCGATTAAAGTCAACTTGGACTCTTTTTTTTACTTTCTCAAACTTTACAAAACACCCTGTCTATTCAAAACTTTGAAAAAATGCAAACTCCAACATTTGGATTTTTGACCTTTTTCACTACTTTGCTAAACACTAATTTTTACTTGCAAAATTACATTGGACATTACTTTTGACATGAAAACACAAGTTTGTTCTATTCGATGTCACCTAAAATCCATCACAAAAAATCCTAAAACGTCACATAAAACATGGGTTTCTTATAGTGCACATCACTCCAATTTGGAAATTTACTCAACCAGTGCTTAACTTCCAACTTGGCTCACTCCAAACACAATTTGACACATACTTCTATTTGGACTAGACATCTCAAAAACTAATTCCAAAAATCACATTCCAAATTGAATACAAATACACCAAAAAACATACAAATCACTCTGAAAAATGACAAACAAATCACGAAAAAGCCTTTAAAACCAATATTAATAGTTCATCTACAGGAGGCTTTGGATGAGTATAAAAGTCCCCCTCCACCTCTCTCTTTGCACTCCTTTTTAATTTTGTGAGCCTTGGCCAAACGTGGCTATGTTGTTGGAATTTGGGCAATTTGCCAAAAAACTTGTTTGAATTGCATTTTGGAACATTTTTTGCTCTTTGGTTCTAAAGTTCTAGTGTGTTTGAGCTCATTTCAAAGGACGTTGGGGTCCCTTTGACAACGCTTGCTAACCATTATGTTTTCGAGTCATGATTTCAAGTATTTGGTTCACTTTGAGTCTTTGGTACTAATCCTAGGATTACTGAATTCTGGCTTTGTTGTTAGTTTGAATACCTTAGTACTTATTTGGTTGTATTTTAAGGCTATTTTTTCATACTAACCATTACACGCAAGCTTATTGTGTAGGATTTCATATCTTTTGGAGAACCCTCCCTACAAGCCTTGTTGTTAACAATTTGCATGTTTGTTGTGGTTCTTTAAGTGTCTCGTTTACTAACAAAACATTCCCCTCAGCTTTTTGTATGGCTTTTCCTACCTTTGATTTTTGAAAAAAAACCTCAAGCCTTGATGTAGGAATACGTGGTCCTATAGTATTGTTTTTGTTCATTTGGAGAGATCTTGGATTGGATCCAAGACTCTTGATTTCATACATGTAACGGAATTTTTGCAAAATTGTTCCAAAATTTGATGCTAAACCCTCTAATACGGTGAAGCTATCGCCTATGTGTTCTCCCTTTTATGTTTTTTTAACTAACCTTTTCAAAATTCTTCTAGAAATTGGGGCATAATTCCCCCATACAGTGAAGCTTCACACCTAGGTATAATTTCCTTATTCATTTTTGTTGAAAGGGTCTCCAATAGAAGACCCAAGTTGTTTTGGTTTTAATCTCAAGGTTGGGAATTGAATTGTCAAAAATTGGCGAGCAACAGCCAAGGAAGTTTTCTATAGAAAAAAAATCAGATTTTCGAAGACCAATTAGCGCCCAACCTGGCCAATAGCCAATAGCCAAGGTTGGCCAATAAGCCAAGCAAGGCAGTAAGCCAGGCGGGCCAAAAGGTCGGTACAAAGGTTGCTTGATTGACCGGTTGCTAAACAGATGTTCATTAGCATCATTATTAACATCATCTGATTTAAACCAAAATTAGAAAGAGGAGGATACCCATAGGGTCCCCGTTTCCATATTCTTTGGAATTTATTTCCAAATATTGAAAACACGAGTTCAAAAACTGAGCACTTATTCTACACACTAAAAACTCATCCCAAATATTGAAAGCTTTTCTTCCACAGATTGAGAGTTTTTATTTAAACACTGAAAGCTTTCCCTTTCTAACTACTAAGAGGGGAGGGTTTGAAATTTCAGATTTAGAAGAGAACTAGAGTGATTGAGAGCCTAGAGTGTGACTAAGAGACCAGCCTAAGAGTGAGGAAGCTTTAAAAATTCAGAAATTAAAGCCACAAAGTGTGATTGAGAAGCATAGAGTGAGTGAGAAAGCTTTAAATTTCAGAAATCAAGTCACAGAGTGTGACTGAAAGCGTCACATAAAGTGTAAAGTGAGGTTTGAAATTTCAGATTTGGAAGTCAACCTTGGGTTGACTGCATTTGGGAGTGAGTGGAGAGGTCTAGGGCATGTCCAAGGAGTGAAATCTCAAAGAATTCAAGCATAATCTTGCATTTTGGGGGGACACAGGTGTGTTAAGCCTTACAAGAACTTGTTGTTGAAGTCATACTACAAGTTGACATACTTTTTCTATTAAGCCCCTCCAATTGTGCGCACACTTGACAAGCCATAGCTTTGCATTGGGAAGAAAATTTGCAACTCTAAGGCAACAACTCACAAAACAACGAACAAGTAAAGGAGACAAGTGATGAAGTAGGAGACTCAAGAAAAGAAAGAATGTTTAATTGCATGTGCAAATTCCATTAGAGAATATTTGCCATCAAACAAGATTGGATCTTTCTTATAGGACAAATAGAAAAAACAAAATAAGGAAATAGTTTACCTTAGGAAGATTTTAGAATTAGTTATTCATTAGAAGAAGTCAAACAAGCTTTGTCCTAAGTCTTTGTTTGATTCCAAAACACTTAGCCAAATATTTAGCATTAGATTTGATAGGATTTGATTTCCAAAAAAATATCTACAAAAGAAAAAAGAAAAACTAGAAAGAAATAGGAAGAAAAAGAAAAGAAAACAATTGAAAGAATTAGGGAAAAAAAAAAAGGCTTTTAGAATGAAGAAGTTTGGAGATTCTTCAAGCCATTACAAACCTCACCAAAAACCAATATCAAAACACCAAACATTAAAGATGGAGTTGGAGATTGCCATGGACAATTTGGTGGCATTGCGCAATGACGATGGTGTCAACACTGAGGTCAGTAACTGATGTTTTAATCCAAAATTATTGCAATTTCATTAGAGCTATTAACCCCTCAACGCCCAAGGGGCTCAAAAGTAGCCTCACATAGTTTGAGTCCAATTCAAAGTAATGTAACTTTTGCATTTAATGTCCAAATTCAATAAAACTTATTGGAGAAGTTTTCCATACTTTTCTAGTTTATGTGGTAAAATTTTCAGATCAATCAAAGATGTATTAGGTTCTCTAAATCCAAACAAAGTTCACAAGTATAATTTGAATTCAAAAAACTGCACTTGATGTCTACAACTTTGGGGGCTTGTATCTCCTTCATACACTGTTTTTTTTCAATAAAATTTGTTGTGTTATGTTCTCCTTGAATTCTAGTTCTTGTGGTAAAATTTTCATATCAATATAGGTTGTTTTAAATGTTCAGGAGCAATTCAAAGTTCAAAACCCTAATAGTTTTTCATTATAGTGAACTTTGGCGGCCTATTTCTTCTTCATACAATGCCCATTTTCAATAATTCTTTTTGGAAAAGTTACAGATACTGGTCTAGTTTGTATCAATAAAATTTCATATCAATCCAAGAAATAAGAAGTGATTGAGAGGCATTTTAGTAGAAGGAGGTATAGCCTTGGATGTAATTTTTGGCAACTTTTCTTGACATTTCAATGCCATTTTGTAGACACAATGAGTCAATTGAATGATATTTTCTTTTACCAATGTATTTGTATGCTGAGTTTCAAGCACTTTGCTATTAACCCCTTAGGTCATTTGAGAATTCAAATTTCACCTCCAAATGTATTTTTAGGAAAATTTCAGCATCCTTTTTCAAAACATTATAATCTTTCAATCTACACGGTCAAATGACTTAAAATTTGATCCATGCCATCTACAACATGTGCACTACAAGATTGTATGGTTAAAATTTGTATAACTTAGTGACATTTAGGATTATAGCACTTCAAAAGCTGTAATGTTTTTAAGCATTGGACCTTAAGGGGTTAAGTTAGGAATTAACATTTGAATTCAAGAATAAGAATAGAATTATTTATATGAAATTAGAAAATCAAGGAGGAAGTTTAGGTGTTTATAAAATTATCCTAGTAGTTAGGTAAATTTTTACCACCATAATTCAAGGAACTCACTAAAATCAACTTTTAGGTTAAAAGTAGTAGTGAAAGTGGATTAAAAAGTAGAAAGTCTAGAAAAAAGAATCTTTTACAAAAAATTTAAGAATATTAAAATCTAAGGTAAAAATAGAAATAACTTTGAAATTCAAGGTAAAAAAAATTACGGAGAATTTTTATGAACTAGTTAACAGTAAAAAAATTCACCATAAATATTATTTATCCAAAAGGATAGAAGTAAGAAGTTTTGACCTTTGAAAAAGAAGTTAAGTAAAACGTCAAAAGATTAAACCAATTAACCCTCAAAAATAGAAGTAAAACTCTAATTTACTCAATTAGTAAGAGAAAGTCAAAGATTTACCAAGTAGGTTAAAAGAATTCACAAGGGATAAATTAGAGATAGAATCTTGAAAAAAATATTCTCATGATTTAAAAACTAAATTTATCTATAAAATTGGCTAGAAATTAAAAGACTTAGAGTACATTGAAGTTTTCAACAAAAGTAGAGTAGGTTTGGATGAAAGTCAATCAAAGTTGACCAAATCAAGTCAAAATTAGACTGTAGATAGAAAATAATAAATAATAAATAATAAAAAAATAAAAAGCGAATTTCAATAATTAGAACTCTAGAAATCAACGGACGAAGTTTTAGAACCTAGTTTAGTGTAAAACTTCATCCATGAATATCTTTTAGATACTTTGGTTAATTTCAACTTCTTTATCATTTTGGAAAGGGTAAATTCAACCCTACAACTTAGGCTATTTAACTTTTCCGCTTGACTAACTCCATTGACCCTATATTTGGGGATAATAGCCCAAACTTGGTCTTAGGTACTAATGTGGTTTGATTTGATTAGTCATTGCTAATAGGGAAGTGAGGTACGAACAAACAACAAACACTAGTAGAAAATCTGCGTCCAAATCAACAAAAAATAGACAAGAAAGTGTTGATTTTATTAGTTCATTTTCTGTTGATTTGGATGTGTTGACTTGGACACTATGAAACAAGAAAGTGTTGATTCTTTTGTTACTGTTTTTGTTAATTTGTTCAATCATTTTTTATTTTTATTTTTTAAATTTAAAATTTAAAATTTAATTTTTTTTAAATGCCACATGGCATAGGCACGTCGCACCACGTGGCAGGTTGCCACCTGGCACACCAATGCTACATAGGTGGCCATCACTGTGGAGGCTCGAACCTTGGACCTCACGCTTGGGGTCCAAGACTCTAACCATTGAGCCACCCCGAATTCTACATGTTCTAATGAAAATTAGAATTACATTTATATTGTTTTCCATTTTTTTTGTAAGAACAGCAGACTTTGGTGACCGTTTTGACATAGTAAAATACTTTTTTTGAAGAAACTTTGAACTAAAAAAAGTTAGAAAATCAAGCTAACTTTCACCTCCAAAAATCCGTTTGACATTTGAAGTCTCCAATCAAAAGTTATGGACAAAATTCAGAGCGGGTGTTTAAAAATGTCAACGAAAAAGTCCATTTCAACCCCGCTCTGAATTTTGTCCATAACTTTTTATTGGAGACTTTAAATGTCAAACAGATTTTCGGAGGTGAAAGTTAGCTTGATTATCTAACGTTTCTTAGTTCAAAGTTTATTGAGAAAACATATTTTACTATGCCAAAACGGTCACCAAAGCCTGCTGTTCTTACAAAAAAAATAAAAAAAATAAAAAAACAATATAAATGTAATTCAAACTCTACAATAGACATGTAGTTCTTGAATTAATAATTTTGTGTGTTTTGTAAGAACAGCAGACTTTGGTGACCTTTTGGGCATAGTAAAATACTTTTTTTGAAGAAACTTTGAACTAAGAAAAGTTATAAGATCAAGATAAATTTCACCTCCAAAAATCCATTTGACATTTGAAGTCTCCAATTAAAAGTTATAAACAAAATTCAGAGCGGGGTTGAAATGGACCTTTTTGTTGACATTTTAAACACTCGTTCTGAATTTTGTCCAGAACTTTTGATTGGAGACTTCAAATGTTAAACAGATTTTTGGAGGTGAAATTTAGCTTGATTGTCTAACTTTTTGTAGTTCAAAGTTTAAAAAAAAAAGTGTTTTACTATGCCAAAACGGTCACCAAAGTCTGCTGAGTTCAAAAAACACAGAATTGTGAGTAATAAAGTGTTAAATTGTTGATTGTTTTGTTGATTTGGACACTGACCTACCAAAAGTAACAAAAAAATTTAACCATTTTGTTACCTTGTGCCAAATCAACAAAAACTTGTGAAAATGAACAAAAAAGTGTTTATAGTTTTGTTGATTTGTACGTTGTACTACCAAAATTAACAAAAAATTTTAACCATTTTATTACCTTGTGCCAAATCAAGAAAAAACTGTGAAAATGATCGATACAGTGCCCACATTAACAAAAAATTGATGATTTTTTGTTGATCTGGACATCATTTTCTACTAGTGAAAAGATCTATTTCTTGGAAGGCGTAACTAGATTACACGTTGTTAGACACCATTAGAAATTACTACGACAAATTATTTAACTAAAAATCCAGTTGTGTACACTTTATTCCAAGGGTAAAAATAAAGCGCCTACATGCCCCAAGGGCATTAGTGTTACCATCTTCACCAACACATTTAGGGCCATCAACACAACCTACGAAGGAGCCGCTAGGTGAGCCCACAGAAGATCCTTTCATTCAACCCAACACCGAAACCATATCTTAGTCTACTGAAGACCAAGAGGCGGAAGCAACAACGGAGTCGACAAAGGAGCCATTGATGCAAATAGCCACCGGATTAGCTTCTTGTCCCCGCCATAATAGAAGAAGCAGTAGACCCACGCTTTGAAGGCCTAGTATAAATGCATGTAAAGCTAGTGAGTTTGATACAGCTGGTTGCCTCACGATGACGACGTCGGAGTAGCCCAATCGACAACATTCATTGCAACAAAATGCTACTGATGGAAGCCATGATGGGCCTTGCGTCTCAAGAACTAGATCCATAATGATCTACTTGCAAGATTAGACAAATGAAGTTACCAATGAGCAAACTATGCTCACAAGTTCATTTTATAATCTAGATGACTTTGATACCATCAAGAGAAGGTCTTCTGGCAATCGGCATGAAATCATGGCCTTTGATCCGCTCCGGATCTTACTAGCTCAACTTTGTATCATATATGTCTTGAAGACCCTTGTTCATCTCCTTACATTATTCGTAATGTTATAGGATTCAACCTTCTTTATACATAGTATATATAGTTTTGAAAAAAAAAATTGAGCTCTATAGGGGTACTTATATCTTCCGACCGGCACTCTATGGCAATGGTTACAAGTTACTGAATTATTTTCGCGGCGACAATTGTTTGATCTCGGTTGGTTGGTACTACCCCTGAGCTAATGAAATGGCAAGAAAGTCACTAATAACGACAACTAGAGATACCTTTTAGTAAGTTCTAGCCTTAAGGTCTTGGACCACTTTATCTTTTTTTTTCTCTTCTCTATTTTTCTCTTCTCTATATCTCTTAGTCCAAACTCACTCTGTTGAGGGAGGAAGGCGGGTTTGAAATATTTTTTGACTATAGGTTCGAATTTATTCTATCAAAGGAGGACTGGAGTTTTTTTCTCTTCTATTTTTTTATTTCACCTTTTTAGTTCTAATCTCATTCTGTTGAGGGTAGAAGGATGGATTTTTACAATTTATTCTCTATAGATCGAAATCATCTTCAATTGAAGCAAATGAAAAAAAGAAAAAGATAAATAGAAAATGAAAAAAAAATTGTCCTCATCAATATCTTTTAGTCTATGATTGGTTTCGATCAACATCTTTGGTCACTATAAAAAGGTCTAAGTGAGATGTCTATGCCAATTTTCTTATTAAAACATCATAGTAGGTGTTATTAGCGCACATAACCGAACACATAACAATGATCATAACAGACATATTGAGTGGATTAAATAATTGTCACATAATGGTGGATTGTAAGGAACAACCAACCCAAAATAAATCTCTAGGATCCGTAGTATGATCGCCATTATAGCACACTTGAGTGAAAATTGACCGTGTGCCCATGGATAGCAAGAAATTTCTAGGTTTTATGATTGAAATCATTCCTAGAAGGCTGCCATATGTGAGTCCTATATTTGTCACTTTGGACTCATAATTTATTTTTTGCATTTCTTGTAGTTTTGAGTGTACAAGAAGCCCAAAATAGTTATGTCACACACCAATATAGCATTGGTCCCAAATAAAATATTTTCCTACAAAAATATCCTACTCCCGCATGTAAATAGGGTAAAACCCCTCAAATTGTACATAGTTAGTGTGCTTAAATAGAAATGCTTGATTGTCTAAACTTGTTGTGCATGTGAACACAAATTGGCTAAAAATGGTCCAACGGAACTTTGTGAGAACTCTAAAATAGATTTCCAAAGAAAGGTTTCAATTTTTCCATTCTATCAATAAAATAGTAGAAACCTCAATTGTTAGCCTATAGGTGAAATAAAACTCAAGACGAACTAGTGAAGGGCATCTACAAAACAAATACAATGATTTGAAGTGGAAATCATGTCAGGAGTTTGGTGGCACAATCGGTCTACCAAGATTCCCTTCCGTTTGAAAGATTCCATATTTATTAGAAGTTAAAGGAAGTAGCAAGATTTGATTCTCCTTGGGGAAGATGCAAGGTAAAAAATATAAACTTGCACATGTATTGTGGTAGTCTATGAGAGGTTCTACAAAAAAATTTGGAATTTTTTGATAATCAGAAGATGTTCTTCCAATTAGTCGACTACTAATATTTGCAATAAGAAATTCATATAAATTACCCGGGCTACGGTAAAATCTCACTAAAAATTAGCATAGCTTCTTTTATGTTAATAATGTGCTTTGATAAGTTTAGTGGTGTTCCGATAGTCAAAAGTATCAAAATAAACAAGATCCTTCAAAATCGGCAAAATTGAAGATCAAGCATGGAGTTGAACGGCATATAGGGAGCACACAGAGTCGGATTGAAGTCAAAGTGGAGTAGTTTTTTACTCCCTTATACCTACTGAAGTGCCTAGGCTAGTTACTTTTCATAGAAAAGTTAAACTTCAAAAGTTGGATTTTTACCCCGTTTTGGTGTTAAATTGGTGCTAGAATTCTTTATGTTTTGAGCATAGGAAAAAGGGGTAGGGGTTCCTTTGCACTAAAAATGGCTTTTTGAAGCCAATGACACAATCCATTTATATGTCAATATAATGGTGTAGTGTTAGAGTTTCCAGGACGCATGTGAGATGACTTAGTGTTGTCTTACTCAATTTTGTGGTTCAATCGAGGCGTACTGCTGTCGTGACTCTTCCTTTGATGTCGTACATCTCAAAATTCAGGACCAACAAAATGTTACCAATTATCATGTAGTTACTATTGTTTCATGGGTGTGTACATTAATTTGCAAATTATCGCATTGTTATGATGCGCATGATTGTTGCAAAGAATTGGCATTACTTTATAATCTATATTAACTATATGACTTCTTTACATTAATTGCAAATGCGCAAAAGACACAAATTATACACAAAAATTTATTATCTTTGTTGTGCATTTTATATATGTTGAAACACACAGAAAATACATGACAATAATGTCATTGCTATTTGTAGTGCAATAACGCTTGTTTTAACATTTACAATACAAATGTAATTGTTAAAATATTGATCATCATTCTAATTAACAATAATTTTTTTCTTAACTAAGTTAAATAATGTTTCAAAACTTGATTCCACTGAATCCATCCTTATTATAGGCCATCAAATTATAGCTTGAACAAACTCCATCAGTAGGCCACCAAGAAACTTGATTGCATAGTGAAGAAAATGAACCCATTAGTAGGCCACCAAAAAACCTGATGACATAGTAAAGGATTTTGTTCATTGGCACTCAATGAATATTGAAGGTGGAGGGGTCCTTTGTATACAGAAATCCATTATTCGTCATGGCAAAAGATAGGGGTAAATTGAAGATGAGAGCTTCAAACTCATTGTCAACTTATTGTAGTTGGTGTAGGAATTGTGTTAAAAGTAGATGTTCAATAAAATAATAACAGATGATTATATTCAGTAGATGTTCATTTAGTCATAGTAAAATAATTTTTTTCAAAAAACTTTAAACTAAAAAAAGTTTCCAAATCAAGCTAAATTTCACCTCTGAATATCCGTTTGTGTTTTTGAGTCTCCACCCAAAAGTTATGAACAAAAATCAAAGAGGATGTTTGAAAATGACAAAAAAAAATGTTTCTTGCTACCCCTCTGTGATTTTTGTTTGTAACTTTTGATTGGAGGCTCAAATCACAAACGGATTTTTGGAAGTGAAAGTTAACTTAATTTGACAACTTTTTTTTGTTCAAAGTTTTAAGAAAAAAGTTTTTTTACTATGCCTAAATGAGGTTTGAATTTCTACTTTTAACACAATTCCTGCTTTTCAATTGACTTAGTATTGAAATTGTGAAAGATAAAAAAATACAATGTTAGTACATTAATTTTGTACAGACATAATGTTGTGTGATTATTGCACTAACTTCATATGTCTCAAATAAGCGCTAGTGCTACACGAAGTTTGTTGTCCATTACTAAACCATTAAAATCATACATATTTTATTGTGCATAGTTACTGTGCACCTTCTACACTTAAAATTCACTTATGAATGAGATGCCTAAATTGCACTATCATCATGAATGGCAATACCGTGTTACAACAATATTTCCAAATGAATGAATGTAACATGAAAGTAGTGCCAAACGATAATTGTGCAATTACTAGTGGCAAATCATGACAGGGGAACTTTGTGATGTAGTCACAAGTCAGTGATATGAAAGTCATACATGTGTATTGAGTGTGCGTATCCCATATGTCTGTAAACCTACATACAAATTCCACCAATTATATATGGTGATAGCAACAAGGGAGCTAGCATGCGAGCGCAAAGCGGGGAGCGGGGAGCGGGAATTGGTGAGCAGGGAGCAGGGATTCTTTGATTTAAAAAAATAAACTAGCCAAAAAAGTATAAAATTTTAGATGACAATTTATAAAAAAGTGGATGAAAAAGTGGATGAGAAGTGGATGAGAAGTGGATGAAAAAAGAAGATGGAAAAAGTGGATGAGTTTAGAACATGATGAAAATGTTGGATGAAAAAATTGGATGAAAAAATTGGATGAACTTAAAGTATGATTAAAGAGTTGGATGAAAAAAGGGGATGAAAACATTGGATGAAAAAAGTGGATGAAAATCTCTTTACGCTGTATGAATCGGCCCAGTACCATATTAAAACCATAGAACATTGCAAAACTAGATGAAAGCAGTGGTCGTTGTGTGGGATTCTAAAAACAATTTTAACTTTTGCCATGTTGTAAACAGACTTACAGAAGCGGTTTAAAGCGGATAAAGATTCAGTGGTGCCATTTATTTGTACCCAACACATGCTAATGAGTCCTGCAACAACCTACGTAGCTATCTATATTGATGCACTGTCATCGTTGATTTCCTGGTCATTGGCAGTTGCAGTGATACATGAGAATTCAAATAACTTAATTCAATGCTCACCATGAAGTCGTATATGCGCGTGATTGTTTTCGTCGGTGAAATTGTTGCATTGGCTCCCACCAACAATGAAATCAAAGCCACGATACTTCTCTACAAGATTCATGAGGACATCTCTTCTGAGTTGTCTCACATCTTGATAGTCCAGGTCAAGATAGCCTTTCTAATTGGTTAAGGACCAACATGTCTACAAGCAATTGCCAGGCTCCTTCTTCGACCTCCACGATAACCACTTGAACCTTCTGACGAGGTTCAAGAGCTCCTTCAATCATTGAAAAGAACAATAGTACCTTGATTCCTTCATCTATTTGGTCTTCCAAATAGAAATGTGCTAAACCACTGTATACAGGAAAAAAGGGTTTCCAATATTTTCCAATGCTTTCTATTGTGTTGTATGGCTAAAGCAGTCCCTGAAGTGATCTCTATCCAAACCGCAACATTGCCTACATCATCCACACACAAAGTGAATGGATTGATATCCAATTTACATACTATATTTCACGTAATCACGTCTCACTATTATCAGAAAATCATCGAATCTGGATAAGTAAGCAGACTGAATTGGACACTACTTGATTTAGCACACGACTTGGGTTTAAGGTGGAGTCCGTTATATTTTGATTACAACAATTTAGAAAGTAGTGGGAGCTACGATCATAATATTGATATACAACTACCATCAAGATATAAAGCAGGGTGTGATAATGATTACTTGATTGGCAACCAAATTGTTAAGCCAAACAGTAGTCAACATGGACGTAAGCTATGGTAAGGAAAAATATGCTATGTACACCTAGGCCACTTAAATATAAGACCTTCTGATAATGAAACTGTTGAAACGAACATAGGGAGTAACAAACAAGGGGACATATTACGGAAGCATTAGGGGACATATTACGCAACAGTGATAATTCAATGTAGCCATGACAAAACCTCAGCGGAAGCAGAAGGTGCGGTACTTCTATCTCCACACTCACCACTCCATTTAGGTTTGGTCCGCCCTGTAAAGAGGTACACTAGCTTCTTTAAACGGGATTAAAAAAACAACAATATCTTTATGCCCATCAGACACATTGGCGTAAAAACAGAAAAGTAATAAGCCACTATGCCCGGTTTAGGGTAACTATTTTCCAATGCTTTGTACCGTCATGTAAAGCTAAAGCAGTGCCTAGATTTTGGTTGAACCCCAGCATTGCCGACATCATCCGCACTACGTATAGGCCAGATTCAAGTGGCAAGACCCCGCAAATCAAAATTAGACTAAGGGGACCTGAAAAGATAACCAAACACCATATTTCCATAGAAGCCTTGAATTTCAATTGCACATTCAATTGAACATTTAATTATTATCATTAATTCCTCCTTCTCCAAAATAACCATTTTCAGGGAGGCATGCATAAGCTTGTGCCCAATTGCCTTGAAATAGGTGCCCAAAATTGTTCGAGGAAGGAACTAATTCGCATACACAGTCTCCCAGAAATTTGCAATTAGGTTACAAATTATAGTCTCAGTAATAGGTCATTGGAGAGTACCAAGATAAAATAATAAGTCAAATCCACCAAAATAAGACGTCAGAAATCCAATGTAGACATTGCTCAATAGCTAAAGAGCTGACATGGAACTACCCTCACTATCAGATGTTGCCACATCTGATTGTACTGCCTCTTCATCTACAAACTGTAGAATCCGGGGACTCACAAACCGGGCCCTAGAAGCTGCCCGAGGGTTTTGGTCAACATAATTTCGGGACAGAGCCTCCGCATACGGAGGTAGTTGAAACGATCTTGGAGGACTTGGGAAAAAACGTGGATTCGCAAAAAATGGGACTGGCCTTGACGATGTCACTTTCTGCCCTTGCCTACATGAAAAAGTTAACCACATGTTAGAATATTGTAAATGAGCATGAATCAGTATCACAAAATTCCAGTGCTCCAAGGGTGACTTACTTACTGAATCGATTTGTTGTCTTGACCTTCTGGATGACGACTTCCTCCTCGTCCCCATCACCAAGGTCAAGCGACGAGGTGGTTGGAACTGCCTCAGGTACCACAGTTGCTCGAAGCACCGGAGCAATAAGGGCATTATAGATGTCCTTATGTTCTTCAAATGCAAGAATATGACGACGTGTTGCACGGCAGGCATGGATGCTAGAACCTGTGATATAACGAAGTGGACAATCGAGTTAATAATCAAAGGGAATTAATCAAATGAGCATACTGTATTAAAGTGATAGTGAGAACCATACCTGTGGCTGCTGTGCAGTCAACAACTACGTCCCCTGGTGCAGTACATGCCTCAATGAACATCTGCATGAACTCACAACCCTTTTCCCGAGGACCACGCCATGGCACGTCCCCATTCATTGTCACATCTTCATAGAAAACAAGGTTTCGAAGGATGTCGTCCTTCGCTAGGTCTACACCGACCTTGGCCTGAGACGGGACAAGTTGGAACGGGAAGTCATGAAGTGTCTTTGGCCCACCATTTCGCACAAGTAAGGAAATGGAGAACCTCTGAGTCTGCATAACCAACAATATTAATATCGTAGACTGTATTGCAAAATTCAAACAAATGAATGCAACTAAAGTTATCGAGATGTACCGTTTTCTTCTTGTCTGCGGCTGATGTCAAATGGAGATGATTTGAGCTGAGGTATGTCTCTAGAATGCGAAACTTGTAAGATTGACAGCATTCTAGAATGTGACTTCTGTGTAAAGGAGAGGACGCTGGGTAAATCAAAATGAGTGCACCACTATCTTGGAGGAATTCCTGAGCAAAGTCAAAAACAGGAAACAAGTAGTCGGTTTCAAAGTCGTTCCACTTTGGAATAGGAGCAGATGCTATTGAGATAGTAGGAATGTGGAGTCCTTCAGGTATATCAACAACCATGAAGTCCACACCTGGATTAGTTCCACTGACTCCGTCAATGGAGCGGGACTTGTCACCAGAATGCTGCATGAATATGAAGACATCGTCAATACATTACTAGTTTGTAAAATTACATTGAATCTCGCATTCGTTATAAAATAAAGGATGTAATATGTGAGATCATTATGCTATACTCAGATTCTATAACTGATTTGTGGAATGCAATAAATTGGAATAAGGAGGTGAAGAAATTACCATGGCTAAGAAGGCTTCAACGTCCTTGAAGGCCTGAGATTCCATGTCAAGATTCTTCAGGCCAACATTGAGTACGCACTCATCGATTCCCGGGGCGGGAATCACAGTCTTAGCCAAAGGGGTCTTGCCTTGCCCCAAGCGCTCCTGGGTGAGGGAGAAGCTAGACGATGAAGGATTCGCATCCGCTGCACTTGTAGCTGGTTCGGGCAAAGGGGTGTCATCCTTTGATACTCGCCGCTTCTTCTTCTCCTTCTCTTGCTCCTTCTCAAGTAGCCGCTTCTTCTTCTTCTCCTCGACCCGCTTCAAGTTTTCCTCGGTTTTCTTCTTGGCCTCCTCTAGTTTTTCCACCTTCTTCTTATCAGAAACCTCCCGCTTCTTGATGGCCTTAGCCCGGGCCTCAGCATCCAGTCCCGCGAACTCGTCAAACTCCGCGTCAGTGACCACTGAATCCTTCAGTGTCTGAAATAGAGCCTCCTCCTCGGGTGGTGTAACTCCAAAGTTACACTCTAGATACCACGGGCAAGTCTGCAGATGTGGACTGGTCCACTTTTGCATTTGCGTCGAAGAGAACATACAGTCAAGGGATGACCGCTCTAGCCAGGTAGTCAAGAACGAGGGTAAGTCCTCCTTCTTGATGGCTTTCTTCCCGTACAACTCAAACTTAAAGTACCTGGGCACGGAAGATGAAAGGCCATACTGCTCGTTAAAGTATATCAAATAAGTTATTATCAACTATCAAATGGTAGTATGAAACTGATGAAAGAAAACTGTCATAAAACTTGAATGACATGGCTGTCGTCGCCACCAAAGGATGATAATATGAAAATCTAATATTCAATAAGCTTGAATCCATATATAATTACTTTGTCCTACATAGAGCAAAGATGCAAAGTATTTCAGAATGCATAACTATACCTGTAAATCAATCTCTTCACCGTGAGGTTGGTTCCCCTGTATGATGCAAAAGAGTCCGACTTCTTGAAGGCATCTGATCCCTTGAACACTCCCGTGTAGGCTTGGTCCCAAAGTTTCATGCGCCATATTTCAATATATTCCAAAAGTGATTGGGGCTCCTCTGGAACGTTCATGTCAATAGGGAGGCTATCATTTTGAGTGATGTTCTCAAACATCTCCACAGCTGCCTCCTCCAGCTGCAAAATTTCAAGAATAATTAGAACTTAGAAAATATATAAGGCATCCAATCACATATTTCACACTCAAGAAATCCCTCAAAGCGTGAATTGGTAAGAGAGACTACCCCTGCATAATAACAAGCCTTCGCCAAAAATATTGCCAACTTCTCTTCATTCACAGGGCGTGGTGGAAATCGACGAGCTTCTCTCGTGTGAGTGCTGGCGTTCATCCACTTCAGCCACTTGACCTTATGTCGAGGCTCTACTGCTGCAGTCGCCATAAGTTGAAGCTTTTCCAATGTCAACTCAGGTACTGCATTATGACTCCAATGTCTCTCAATCTGCAGATGTCGAAGTATCAAAAAACAATGGAGCTTTATACATCATATAATGGATGGGAGAGTAACGCAACGAAATTGTCGTACCTCCTTAAGCCAGTCCGGAGTGAGAGCGGGATTCGCTACCGCCACGATTTTCGAGAGTCTCTTGTAATGTCTATCCGTGGAGTCCTTTATAGCCGATTTCATGGTGGAAGCAACTACCTCTCTGGCCACCTCAATATCTGGATTCTCTTCTTTCAGTTTGCGAATTGCCGCATCAGCCGCTGCGGAAATTTCTTGCTGAATCACCACATCAGAGGTTATTTTCAAGTCATATTGAGTTGATAAAAAGGTCAAAACTCAAACGATCAAATCATTGGATCAGAAGGACAGATATGATTTATGGCTTACCTTGAATATGAAACCAGTAAATATTTGAAGTGGCATAGTATACCAACTTGTCCGAGTGTACATCTTGCATGCATGCACCTCATCCTCCGTCAATAGCTCCTGGAACTTTTCAAGTTCCATAACTCCATACTTCTGGACACGGTAAAGAGTGTGGACAAGGTTCGTTTTCACGTGGGAATTCTCGGTGTGCCTGTTGTAGGACAACCATGTTAGACTTGAATGCGAATGACGTAAAATCAATGTATATCGTCTAATATAGATAGAAGGGCTACTCAACCATGAATAGAAAATTTAAGGGGACGAATGACTTACATATTTATATCATGCATTGCCTGCATCGCTACACCGATTCTCTATCTGGTGTCCAAGACAACAGAATCCACACTCACATGCCAAGTGAGCTCTTGGCTGTGCAGCCTTTGGATATGATTCATCCAAGCTATTCGTCTGTGATTTCCATCGCAGACGAAAAACTTGTAATCCACAAGGTGCTTCAAGGACAGAATTGACTTCAAGTGTGCATTGAAGTTGTCATTCACGGAGTTCCAAATTGGACCCCATTCCTTCTTCTCTGCTTCAGTGAACACCTCTGTGTTCCCCTTCTCGTCCGAAAAGGAAACGTAGAATACTCGTGCACCCTCATCATATCCTTTGGAGAACTGGTTGTCGAGCTGAGTCAAGTCGCACATCAAGGTTGGCCTTACCATTGGCATCGGCACCAACCTGCAAAGCGGGATCTTCATGCGCGAGTGCCCGTCAGACGTCATCTTCAAGTTGTTGATGACTGTAATTGAGTCAAATGTTTGCACATGACGAATGTCCTCCTCCATGAAGCGAGGTCCCACTCCCGGGATATGATCTTGCTCAGAATCATCATCCTCCGTAGGGAACACAATGACATCGCGATCACCGCATTTGGCAGCCACGTCATCAGATCCAATAGCACTTGGGCATTGTCCTTGATCCTACAAGTGAAGGTAAACATCAGATTCAAATGAAGATGACACCAAGACAGAGCCCATATTCCTCAATACGAGAATGAAAAATATCATATTAGTTTCCAACATCAGATTCATAAAACTAAAGTAGAGGTAATGTAATCAACCATTTTGGATGACAGGCTATATTGTGACCTACGAATTGGTACACGGACAAGCCTCTGATAGAGGCCTGAACATCCCGCAACACAATATTAGAATGTCGTTGTCTGACATCTGTCCAGAGTCAACATCATCGAGGTCTCTTGTGCAATAGTCATCCCTATTCTCAGACACTGTAATTTCCAGATCCCATGATCCTAATGACGTGCAGCAAGATGATTGCGGTGATAACGGTCTCTCCAAATTTCTGATTTCCACTAGTTCATCAAGCTCACGAATGAGGTCATCAAGGTCGCCTACCATCTGCGCTTGATCGTCATGTGGAGCATCAATAGCACCCTCGCCATCGACCGGGAATGGCGCTGGGGCAACATCCGTCATAGGTACATCCATCCCTGTTTGTAGTAAATGGTCCTCCTGCGGAAGGTCGATGCGCTCAACTTCAGCCGATTCGGATTCAATTATCTGCACCGGAATTACTACAATCATTAGTTATAGCAAGACCCGACTTCTATTTCGCCATGACTCATTGAAGTTCACAAGTAAAGTGCATGACCCACAATAATCCAGCGCAATGAAAAACTCCGAATACATAAGAATAAATTTGATGTTCACTACTTTCCGCGCTCAGACTGCCACCCCTGGGACCCCCTCTCGGTACCGAGAGGGCCCACTCGAGACTACATGCTATGCACAGAAACGGAACAGGCTACGGCGTTGGCCATCCTTAGGCAGATGCGAGCATGGCTCTCTCACAAAGGCCACGATGACGGAGACTGTATCGGTAAAAAAATACAATGGATTCCCTGCCTTCCGAGCTCAGCCAGCAGTGAAGCGGACCCCCTCTCGGTACCGAGAGGGCCCCAAGACAAGACGAAGCTTTGCTCAGAAAAGAAAAAACTCGGTGATCACGCGAGCCACATGCGGGTGATAACTCATGCTCTTTCACAGCTCCAAAAACGGTGGTGACCTAATTGGAAAATAAAACATTGTTGAACAAGAATCCCGAGCTCAGCCAACAGAGGATCGGCCCCCCTCTCGGTACCGAGAGGGCCCTGAGACGATATGAAGTTGTGTACAGAGAAGGGACACCTCAGTGAGCACGCGACCCAGAGGCGGAGGGAGGCTCGCTGCACGCACCCGTGAAAACAAGATGGCGACAGCAAAAGAAAAAAAATGCAACGGTAAACCTGCCTTAGCGAGCTCAACCAGTTGGGTCAAGGACCCCCCCTCAGTACCGAGAGGGCACACAGGCAACGCCGAGCTATGCACACAAAAGGGTCAGCCCACGAAGCACGCGACCCGCAACTCACCCGAGAAAATAAGGTGGCGGCAGTGAAGGAAAAAAATGCAATAGTAAACCTGCCTTAGCGAGCTCAACCAGTTGGGTCAAGGACCCCCCCTCAGTACCGAGAGGGCCCTCGGGCAACGCCTAGCTATGCACACAAAAGGGTCAGCCCACGAAGCACGCGACCCGCAAGCGGAGGGAGGCTCGCAGCACTCACCCGTGAGAACAACGTAGCGACAACAAAGGAAAAAAATGCAACAGTAATCCTGCCTTAGCGAGTTCAACTAGTTGGGTCAAGGACCCCCCCTCGGTAACGAGAGGGCCCAAAGGCAACGCCTAGCTATGCACACAAAAGGGTCAGCCCACGAAGCACGCGACCCGCAAGCGCAGGGAGGCTCGCACCACTCACCCGTGAGAACAAGGTGGCGAGAGCAAAGGAAAAAAATGCAAAGGTAAACCTGCCTTAGTGAACTGAACCAGTTGGTTCAAGGACCCCCCTCGGGCAACGCCTAGCTATGCACACAAAAGGATCAGCCCACGAAGTAAGCGACCCGCAACTCACCCGAGAAAATTAAGTGGCGGCAGTGAAGGAAAAAAATGCAATGGTAAACTTGCCTTAGCGAGCTCAAGTAGTTGGGTCAAGGACCCCCCCTCGATACCGAGAGGGCCCTCGGGCAACGCCTAGCTATGCACACAAAAGGGTCAGCCCATGAAGCAAGCGACCCGCAACTCACCCGAGAAAATAAGGTGGCGGTAGTGAAGGAAAAAAATGCAATGGTGAACCTGCCTTAGCGAGCTCAACCAGTTGGGTCAAGGACCCCCCCTCGGTACCGAGAGGGCCCTCGGGCAACGCCTAGCTATGCACACAAAAGGGTCAGCCCACGAAGCACGCGACCCGCAAGCGCAGGGAGGCTCGCACCACTCACCCGTGAGAACAAGGTGGCGAGAGCAAAGGAAAAAAATGCAAAGGTAAACCTGCCTTAGTGAACTGAACCAGTTGGTTCAAGGACCCCCCTCGGGCAACGCCTAGCTATGCACACAAAAGGATCAGCCCACGAAGCAAGCGACCCGCAACTCACCCGAGAAAATTAAGTGGCGGCAGTGAAGGAAAAAAATGCAATGGTAAACTTGCCTTAGCGAGCTGAAGTAGTTGGTTAAGGGACCCCGCCTCGGTACCGAGAGGGCCCTCGGGCAACGCCTAGCTATGCACACAAAAGGGTCAGCCCACGAAGCACGCGACCAGCAACTCACCCGAGAAAATAAGGTGGCGGTAGTGAAGAAAAAAATGCAATGGTGAACTTGGCTTAGCGAGCTTAACCAGTTGGGTCAAGGACCCCCCTCGGTACCGAGAGGGCCCTCGGGCAACGCCTAGCTATGCACACAAAAGGGTTAGCCCACGAAGCACGCGACCCGCAACTCACCCGAGAAAATAAGGTGGCGGTAGTGAAGAAAAAAATGCAATGGTGAACTTGGCTTAGCAGGCTTACCCAGTTGGGTCAAGGACCCCCTCTCGGTACCGAGAGGGCCCTCGGGCAACGCCTAGCTATGCACACAAAAGGGTCAGCCCACGAACCAAGCGACCCGCAACTCACCCGAGAAAATTAAGTGGCGGCCGTGAAGGAAAAAAATGCAATTGTAAACTTGCCTTAGCGACCTCAAGTAGTTGGGTCAAGGACCCCCCCTCGGTACCGAGAGGGCCCTCGAGCAACGCCTAGCTATGCACACAAAAGGGTCAGCCCACGAAGCACGCAACCCGCAAGCGGAGGGTGGCTCGCAGCACTCACCCGTGAGAACAAGGTGGTGACAGCAAAGGAAAAAAATGCAATGGTGAACCTGCCTTAGCGAGCTCAACCAGTTGGATCAAGCACCCCACTCGGTACCGAGAGGGCCCTCGGGCAACGCCTAGCTATGCACAAAAAAAGGGTTAGCCCTGGAAGCAAGCGACCCGGAACTCACCCGAGAAAATAAGGTGGCGGTAGTGAAGGAAGAAAATGCAATGGTGAACTTGCCTTAGCGAGCTCAAGTAGTTGGGTCAAGGACCCCCCCTCGGTACCGAGAGGGCCCTCGGGCAATGCCTAGCTATGCACACAAAAGGGTCAGCCCACGAAGCAAGCGACCCGCAACTCACCCGAGAAAATAAGGTGGCGGTAGTGAAGGAAAAAAATGCAATGGTGAACCTGCCTTAGCGAGCTCAACTAGTTGGGTCAAGGACCCCCGCTCGGTACCGAGAGGGCCCTCGGGCAACGCCTAGCTATGCACAAAAAAAGGGTTAGCCCACGAAGCAAGCGACCCGGAACTCACCCGAGAAAATACGGTGGCGGTAGTGAAGGAAAAAAATGCAATGGTGAACCTGCCTTAGCGAGCTCAAGTAGTTGGGTCAAGGACCCCCCCTCGGTACCGAGAGGGCCCTCGGGCAACACCTAGCTATGCAAACAAAAGGGTCAACCCACAAAGCAAGCGACCCGCAATTCACCCGAGAAAATTACGTGGCGGCAGTGAAGGAAAAAAATGCAATGGTGAATCTGCCTTAGCGAGCTCAAGTAGTTGGGTCAAGGACCCCCCCTCGGTACCGAGAGGGCCCTCGGGCAACGCCTAGCTATGCATACAAAAGGGTCAGCCCACGAACCACGCGACCCGCAAGCGGAGGGAGGCTCGCAGCACTCACCCGTGAGAACAAGGTGGCGAGAGCAATGGAAAAAAATGCAAAGGTAAACCTGCCTTAGTGAACTGAACCAGTTGGTTCAAGGACCCCCCTCGGGCAACGCCTAGCTATGCACACAAAAGGATCAGCCCACGAAGCAAGCGACCCGCAACTCACCCGAGAAAATTAAGTGGCGGCAGTGAAGGAAAAAAATGCAATGGTAAACTTGCCTTAGCGAGCTCAACGAGTTGGGTCAAGGACCCCCCCTCGGTACCGAGAGGGCCCTCGGGCAACGCCTAGCTATGCACACAAAAGGGTCAGCCCACGAACCACGCGACCCGCAACTCATCCGAGAAAATAAGGTGGCGGTAGTGAAGAAAAAAAATGCAATGGTGAACCTGCCTTAGCGAGCTCAACCAGTTGGGTCAAGGACCCCCTCTCGGTACCGAGAGGGCCCTCGGGCAACGCCTAGCTATGCACACAAAAGGGTCAGCCCACGAACCAAGCGACCCGCAACTCACCCGAGAAAATAAGGTGGCGGTAGTGAAGGAAAAAAATGCAATGGTGAACCTGCCTTACCGAGCTCAACCAGTTGGGTCAAGGACCCCCTCTCGGTACCGAGAGGGCCCTCGGGCAACGCCTAGCTATGCACACAAAAGGGTCAGCCCACGAACCAAGCGACCCGCAATTCACCCGAGAAAATAAGGTGGCGGTAGTGAAGAAAAAAATGCAATGGTGAACTTGGCTTAGCAGGCTTACCCAGTTGGGTCAAGGACCCCCTCTCGGTACCGAGAGGGCCCTCGGGCAACGCCTAGCTATGCACACAAAAGGGTCAGCCCACGAACCAAGCGACCCGCAACTCACCCGAGAAAATTAAGTGGCGGCCGTGAAGGAAAAAAATGCAATTGTAAACTTGCCTTAGCGACCTCAAGTAGTTGGGTCAAGGACCCCCCCTCGGTACCGAGAGGGCCCTCGAGCAACGCCTAGCTATGCACACAAAAGGGTCAGCCCACGAAGCACGCAATCCGCAAGCGGAGGGTGGCTCGCAGCACTCACCCGTGAGAACAAGATGGCGACAGCAAAGGAAAAAAATGCAATGGTGAACCTGCCTTAGCGAGCTCAACCAGTTGGATCAAGCACACCACTCGGTACCGAGAGGGCCCTCGGGCAACGACTAGCTATGCACAAAAAAAGGGTTAGCCCACGAAGCAAGCGACCCGCAACTCACCCGAGAAAATAAGGTGGCGGTAGTGAAGGAAGAAAATGCAATGGTGAACTTGCCTTAGCGAGCTCAAGTAGTTGGGTCAAGGACCCCCCCTCGGTACCGAGAGGGCCCTCGGGCAATGCCTAGCTATGCACACAAAAGGGTCAGCCCACGAAGCACGCGACCCGCAATTCACCCGAGAAAATTAAGTGACGGAAGTGAAGGAAAAAAATTCAATGGTGAACTTGGCTTAGCGAGCTTAACCAGTTGGGTCAAGGACCCCCCCTCGGTACCGAGAGGGCCCTCGGGCAACGCCTAGCTATGCATACAAAAGGGTCAGCCCACGAAGCACGCGACCCGCAACTCACCCAAGAAAATTAAGTGGCGGAAGTGAAGGAAAAAAATGCAATGGTGAACCTGCCTTAGCGAGCTCAACGAGTTGGTTCAAGGACCCCCCCTCGGTACCGAGAGCGCCCACGGGCAATGCCTAGCTATGCACACAAAAGGGTCAGCCCACGAAGCAGAGGACCCGCAACTCACCCGAGAAAATAAGGTGGCGGTAGTGAAGGAAAAAAATGCAATGGTGAACCTGCCTTAGCGAGCTCAAGTAGTTGGGTCAAGGACCCCCCCTCGGTACCGAGAGGGCCCTCGGGCAACACCTAGCTATGCAAACAAAAGGGTCAACCCACAAGGCACGCAACCCGCAAGCGGAGGGTGGCTCGCAGCACTCACCCGTGAGAACAAGGTGGCGACAGCAAAGGAAAAAAATGCAATGGTGAACCTGCCTTAGCGAGCTCAACTAGTTGGGTCAAGCACCCCACTCGGTACCGAGAGGGCCCTCGGGCAACGCCTAGCTATGCACAAAAAAAGGGTTAGCCCACGAAGCAAGCGACCCGGAACTCACCCGAGAAAATAAGGTGGCGGTAGTGAAGGAAAAAAATGCAATGGTGAACCTGCCTTAGCGAGCTCAAGTAGTTGGGTCAAGGACCCCCCCTCGGTACCGAGAGGGCCCTCGGGCAACACCTAGCTATGCAAACAAAAGGGTCAACCCACAAAGCAAGCGACCCGCAATTCACCCGAGAAAATTACGTGGCGGCAGTGAAGGAAAAAAATGCAATGGTGAATCTGCCTTAGCGAGCTCAACGAGTTGGGTCAAGGACCCCCCCTCGGTACCGAAAGGGCCCACGGGCAATGCCTAGCTATGCACACAAAAGGGTCAGCCCACGAAGCACGCGACCCGCAACTCACCCGAGAAAATAAGGTGGCGGTAGTGAAGGAAAAAAATGCAATGGAGAATCTGCCTTAGCGAGCTCAAGTAGTTGGGTCAAGGACCCCCCCTCGGTACCGAGAGGGCCCTCGGGCAACGCCTAGCTATGCATACAAAAGGGTCAGCCCACGAACCACGAGACCCGCAAGCGGAGGGAGGCTCGCAGCACTCACCCGTGAGAACAACGTGGCGAGGGCAATGGAAAAAAATGCAAAGGTAAACCTGCCTTAGTGAACTGAACCAGTTGGTTCAAGGACCCCCCTCGGGCAACGCCTAGCTATGCACACAAAAGGATCAGCCCACGAAGCAAGCGACCCGCAACTCACCCGAGAAAATTAAGTGGCGGCAGTGAAGGAAAAAAATGCAATGGTAAACTTGCCTTAGCGACCTCAAGTAGTTGGGTCAAGGACCCCCCCTCAGTACCGAGAGGGCCCTCGGGCAACGCCTAGCTATGCACACAAAAGGGTCAGCCCACGAAGCAAGCGACCCGCAACTCACCCGAGAAAATAAGGTGGCGGTAGTGAAGAAAAAAATGCAATGGTGAACTTGCCTTAGCGAGCTTAAGCAGTTGGGTCAAGGACCCCCCCTCGGTACCGAGAGGGCCCTCGGGCAACGCCTAGCTATGCACACAAAAGGGTCAGCCCACGAAGCACGCGACCCGCAAGCGGAGGGAGGCTCGCAGCACTCACCCGTGAGAACAACGTAGCGACAACAAAGGAAAAAAATGCAACAGTAATCCTGCCTTAGCGAGTTCAACTAGTTGGGTCAAGGACCCCCCCTCGGTAACGAGAGGGCCCAAAGGCAACGCCTAGCTATGCAGACAAAAGGGTCAGCCTACGAAGCACGCGATCCGCAATTCACCCGAGAAAATAAGGTGGCGACAGTGAAGGAAAAGAATGCAATGGTGAACCTGCCTTAGCGAGCTCAACCAAGTGGGTCAAGGACCCCCCCTTGGTACCGAGAGGGCCCTCGGGCAACACCTAGCTATGCACACAGAAGGGTCAGTCCACGAAGCACGCGACCCGCAAGCGTAGGGAGGCTCGCTCCACTCACCTGTAAAAGCAAGGTGACGACAGCGTAGGAAAAAAATACAACCCTGAACCTGCCCCCCGAGCTTCTCGAGAAGGGACTCGGAGAAAAGGGTCTCTATGGTTAGCTCGCAATCCACAGGGGGAGGGATGCTCGCGCACTATCAGCTCGGCGTTGAAGGTAGAGACTATATAGAAAAAAAATACACTGGAGGCCCTTCCCTACCGAGCTTAGTCTTCCAGGACTTGGTACCGAGAATGAACTCGTGGGTCTGCAACCTATGCACCGAAACTCGTCGACTTTCAGAGTAGTCTATCGCAACGCAGTTGCGGCTCCTACGCTTATAGAAGTCGGATTGGACGTTAGCGAGCGTAGAGGAAAAAATTAGAATGTTTTACTTAGCTTATCGACCTCAGCCGACCATGCCACGTTACATGGAGGGCTTCGCTATACTGCGATCTGTACTCAGAAACTGGACGCCTGAAAGAGCTGTGGTTCGTGCCTCACGACGAAAATAAGGAGGTTGTCTCCTAGGTGTGCTCTGAATCTCTGAGGCCCCGTTTCTACCACAAATGACGTGACCACTTCCCTAAAAACTATCCACACAATTTTCCCATCAACTTCATTCTTTGAATGTTAGAATCGAAGTACGGTGGAAATGATCATACCTCTTGTCCTTCGACCTGCAATGGCGGAGGTCGTATATTCGCGCCTAGAACCTCCGAGTTTAGACGCCTGGACCTCAGTTTTGGTCCATGTCTGTCCATGACTAGTTCCCTGTGCCAAACAAGTTGGAGGATCTTAGATAAGAACAGAAATGCAAAACCATACATCTAGAACAAGATAGAAAATAAATATTCAAACGCCGCAATTCTAAACCTTCACGGAAGCACGACGGCAGACCAAAAGGCTTCGCCGCCAAGACCATATAGTTTGGGAGCCCAGAGGTTCAGTTGAAAAAGACCAATTTTGGCAGCACAAGCTCCCATATAATGTGATCTTCTAGGTTCGGGAGTTGCTCCAATAGTTGGTTCGGTTGGAGAAGAGGTTTGTTGTGTGGTACGAAATGCACTTGAGGATGCGATATTAGGTGAATTAGGTTCGACACATCTTAATGTCCCCTCCCGGTTCGGTAATGGTCGCCGTAGCCGCCTTTTACAACTCGATCGAAGCTCATTATTGTTTAATCACGGTTGCAAGTCGTGGGCATATCAAATTGAGGACAGACGTAAATGAAGTCTGGCTAATGAGGTTATATTCTGCTTACGTGGTTGCTTTTGTGTGACTGCAATGAGCATGTCTTGATGGGCTCATTGAATATACTTCTCACTTACTCATGGACGGCCTCGATATGATTAAAATTCGTGTCAAAGTACACCTTGGAATTCAATCTTCAATGACCCCACTTACAAGGGAATATACGTGTTCCTTCTGGCAATATATCTGGGAGTCCTAAACTCTTATTGACTGCTTCTAGCTTCCACTGACAATGTCAGTTGGGGATTTGGATATGATTATGATGTGCGGTAGACCAACTTTATATAGTAACAATGTAATCCAGTTCTAGAGTGATATGTTACTATTTCTGAAGATGATAATCCATGGTTGATAATGTCCGGTTGTATTTTAACTATTTGCGCTATAGTCGTTGTTAACAATATTTCCAATAAGTTCTTTATTTCCATCTTATAAATCCACATTTCACTTGGATTTTGTGGATCTAGAATATATTATGGTCATTAATTGCATTATTGAGTTCAGTACTCTCCATCTTGTTATTCCTTTTGATGAACTTATCAGTACACTACTCAACTTGCTCTACTGAATACTTTTAATGATGGAGCAGCATAACTGCTCTCCTTGAAGCCGTCACAATTGGATTTGTTACAATCTGTCCATTACACCGCACTTAGAAAATGATAATGTTACTGTGGTGAATTTGAACACTCAACCTCCTAGCCTAGATGATGACTCTTGATATATTATAAACATGTTGTCCACCGCTATATATACCACTGTCATACATCCTGCCACATACCTGAGCTTAATTCTTTCAACTTATTTGATTTCTGTTTTTAATGTAGGCAGTGATTATCCCTAATCATTATTAGTACTACTTTAGCTAAAAGGTCTGGGAATGGTGTAAGCTCTATAATGTAGCACATCTTGAATTTTTTACTTTGCATCCATACTACTTTTTTATGGTCAAACCTCTTTGAAATCATACCACTTCAGCAATGTACAGACAATGTACATTGTAGAGGGTGCGCCATCCGTGAGTATGCACCATTTGATGATGTAATTGTCATTACTAATTATCCAGCGCCTCTTATTCTTTTTGAACAACTTAGGTCGATGGAAATCATGTCCATCTTCTAGGAATAGTTCCTGGATGTCTCACACTTATGTTTCACTGCGCTGGAACTCGTTTCTCGCCCTCAGGTAGTCCACGGCTGATCACATTAGTGTAGGACGCGATATAATTAGGATAATCCCGTTGGATCGATTTAATTTCTGGGTGATGTGAGACCTTCAATGATACTATTTATAGATCATTTCAGAATTCTGTTTAGCGGTTTAGGGTAATGGTTTTGCAGTGCTTCTTCTTCATCTTCTAGATTGATCACACGGTTTGGCCGACTTTCTTACGTGGTTGCGATGGGAGATATTTCCAATTCGGTTGTTGTCTCTGCTGATGGTGCAAGAGTTCCAATTATATTTCCGGTGTGCGATAATGGTGTCGCTGCTGTATTAGCTTCTCGATTAAATCTTAGGTTCCAATTGAGGGAGGACTCGATCTATATAGACGAAGAGGTTTATGAACCAGACTCAGGTATCCTTATTCATACCATAGGACAACTTTCTATTTTGCAGGATGGCATCACTGCGTGGCATCTAAAGCCCGGTAGGTATAAAGCTTATGGAGTTCATACTCTCATGGATGCGGATGATAGAGTGAGGGGTAGACTGCGGCAGTCATCAACGGCATCATATCAAACACCTCCCTTGAATCATGTGAAGGTAGAATCCCTTGAGGACTGTGTAACCATTCTTAGTTCGGACTTTGAACGCAATTCGTCCAAGCGTAGGTTGAATGTAGAGACTCCATCTTCGTTGTCTACTTTGCCTAGCCCTAGTAGCCTTCCAGCATTAGTGGCGGAGAATTCTGGTGGGAGTGGTACATCTGTAATCGACTATTTGCGTAAATTACGTGTGCAAAAGGGATGTTGGAATATACTCGCAAAAATTGATTATGAGTCGATTTGCGTAGAGAGAGTACGTACGTTGCCTCCGTGCTTCAACGGAAATATTATATATAAGTTGCCTCCTTTGGAGGCCGATTGCCGTCCTTCTCATGCTCATCAGATGGAAGGCATGGATAAGCGGTACGACGGCCACGTTTGGACAAAAACAATGACAACGAATATCAGTAATCGTATGGGCTTGACATTTTGCACATCTGCTTGTGTGGGGCATCTTAGATGCATGAATGCGACTTGTGAGTTCAGGAGTCGCGGTAATAGACATGATGTTGTGAATCAGTTGGAATGGGAAGGCATGTCTCCCTCGACAATGAATGTTGGGGATTTGCATCCACCGGGTTCAACTCTTGTTTGTAGAATATGCAAGCAACCTCCTTCTTGTTTTGCCAAGTGTGCTGTGAAAGCATACTATGTCCTTGGAAATCTAGGAATGACTCGGGCGTTTGTACACCTCGGGGTTCACAATCATCCAGTAAAGGATGGTGAACTCCGAGACTTGCAAACTAGAACTAGAGTCCTGATTGGTGAACAGATGGAGAGAACGCCGACTACAACAAATTCATCTATTGTGCTTGAGGCGACTAAGGAATTACTTGGCGAACTGCTCCTTAGCCAAGATGGAGTGAATCCCAAGCTGCTTGACTTCGATGACCTTGTCCCTGTCCTGGACAAATGCAAGTACTTTAGCTCTCCGAGTATTCGGAACGAGGTTACATCCTTCAAATGTCTGAGGAGATTTGGTGTCATTGATAGCATTACAAAGTTGAGAGGTTCCAGCACGTGGGCTTTCATTCAGGAGAGTAAATTTCCCGGTCAAGGAACAGAGGCGGATAAAGTTTTTCTCTTCAAAATGTTTGAAGTTGGTCCCGGAAGTGGAGTAGACATAGCGAAGCGTATGCAACACGATGGCGACCTTCGTGACTCATGGATGATGTTTGATCATGTGAAACGGGTAAAAGGGTAGACCACAATGGCTTGCCATACATATGATTCTACATACTGCCGCGTTATGACAATCGCTATTTGTGACATGCAATCTGAGGACACTTCTGCCCAGATTTTGTTTTGGAGGAATTTGAACTCAATACTAGAAAGACACGGTGTAAAAGATACCCAGTTTAAGGGATTCATGGCTAACAGCGCGCAAGCAAATTGGAATGTTGTGAGGATCATCTACGAATCAGGAGATAGTACCGAGGCGATGGCAAACCGTGAAAGAACTTGCCTCTTCCATTGGACACAGTCCATGGAAAAGCATACAAAGGCCGACATCCGTGGAGACTTGCAAGATCAGCATCGACTGCTGTGCAAGCAATACAAGAATGCAACTTCTCTAGATGAATGTGAAACAAGGTACCTTGCCATCAGAGAGTGGTGGTTGTCATCAGGTGCCACTTGCGAAGAAGGAAAGCGTCGACTTGACCTATGGCTGTCTTTTTGGCATTTCCGCTATCGCCAATGGGGAGGATTCTTGCAACTTGTAAGTTCTTGATTTGTATCACTCTCATTTGAAATATTTTTTACTGTCAGGCCTGTTTAAATGTTGTTAATCTTAATCCTCCGAATTTTTAATTTGTTATACTTATATTACACCGTTCTACAACTAATATTTTATTTGTTAGATTGTAAGTAGCACTCTTAGAACGCATCATGATAGGCAGTTTACATAAAGTGAGGTCAAGGGTTTGCATAGTTTTGTGCTTCAAGGATATATCTCTTCTTATAGAAGTTCTTTGCGGTTTATTGTACATAAAATGGGCTACAATTATTTTGCAATTCACAAGCAATGCTTGCGTACCTAGCTAATGTAGAAAGGCTCTACCGATACCAACAATGATTAGCACATATGTATACTTATGAAACATCCATAGATTTTGGGCTGAATAAGTGTTGTCGATCTAATCCAAACTGAAAAATGTATGCATACCTAGGTGCTTACCGATACACCTCTCGGTACCGAGAGGGGTGTCCACTGTACGCTACTTATGGATATTCAATGGTTTCCATTGTTGCCACTGTGTTTTAATAGACAGTAATGAGTAATGTCTGCATGCGGTGCAGCTTTAGAAGAGCACTGTAGGCACCAAATGGGCCTTGCGCTCCAAACTCTTTCTGGACTTTCGAGGCTCTACGTGATGACAAACTCTTGGGTGTCGTTGCCAACAATGAAGTTTTGCATCTTCATTTCAGTCATTCACCAATTGTTGGAAATTGTTAATGCTTTCAGGTTGATTGTACGTAAAATCTCTATCTTCCAGCATCTGATGGCAGGATTTGATATTGGTTATTCAGGATCTAAATGAAAACGAGCTCGCCGAGATGCCATCATGCAACCTTGCGGAGACAGTACACAATAAGTGGCTTCAACAATCCGGGAATCGAGGAAACGATTTGTACATAGCCACAGTTGATGATTTTGTTTGAGCTTTCATGCAGATGGTGAGGTATTATCAATATCTGAGGGGAAATCAAGCTGGAACGGGTCCAGGGAAGGAAGAACTAATGCTTCGTGTTGCACAGAGGTCAACACAACGAACTGGTAATCCAAAGGCATTGGCCGAAGCTATATCCAACATTCCTGAAGTTCAGGAAATTTGTGAATAGGGAGCCTCAACTTGAGGGTGAGGAAGTTTTCGGATCTCACAAGCACAAGGCAGACATGCCACTGGGATGCGAGCAAGATTCTCATAGGCCAGATAAAGTCAATTTCTCTCATCCCTGCATTCAGACAAGATCTTTAAGAGCGTCAACAAGTGTAGGACCTCTGAATCCCATTAGGGAAGACGCTTCTCCAAGCGTGGATGTGGATATGCATGATATTCTGGCAAATGATTCCAATTTGGAACCAGCAAGTATTGACCGGTCCACTCATGTGTCATGTATCCAAGAGAGCAAGTGTGACGAAACACAATGGCATATTGGTAGATTACCAAAAAATTCCGCGAAGGCATGCTTTACCGATCAAGCGATTACAAGGAAGAAGTGCACTGCCCAAATAGTCCAAAACAACCAACCTACAACAGCGCCGACATATACAGGTATGATGGTGAATTATAGAAAGAATAGTAATGATCGTATGCAGTTCTTTTTTTGCAACGACGACATTGAACGGTGCGTGAAGGGATATCGACGGAAGTGGGTGTTATCTGTTCCACCTGTTCCGTCCATTTGGCCCGTTCAAATGGGTACCAAACTATCAAAAGCGGAGATCTTATCGCTGGAGGCGGCAGGATTTCAGCTTCCTCAACGACAAGTGATTTCACCGCGTAGACTTTTTGATGGTCAAGCGGGACTTGAATCGGTTCGTACCTACCTTGTTCCACCTAATCCAGATGTGTTTCCAAAAAATCGAGCAGGGAAGGTGATTAGACGGAACCCGAAGGCCCCAACAATCAAGCATCAGAATAATTGTACTTCGTCGTTGACTTTAAATGCAAGCATAGAAAGCGTAACCATGGTCCCCCATCCAGGATTTGGTTGCATAGTCTCCCTGATATCCGGTGTGCAGCCTCAGACGGAAAAGTATATGCTCACCATTTCATCATTTCCCGATTGTACCTGTCCTAATTTCAAAGAGATGAAATTGAAGTGCCTAGGGAAGCGCGGAACCTGGGCAAATTGTAAACACCTATACTATGTTTTTACAATCACCTGCAATCTACATAGTGCTACTGATGCCTTTATTCACGCTGCGAGCTTCAGCTTCAACGAAGTGAAGGCAGTTCTTCTCGGTGGGATACTAAGTCATATTTAGTGAAGGTAGTTTCTTTTTTGCTGAACAGGAATATTCTTTATGTTTCCCATACTCATGAATGAAGATGTAGTGAGACTACAAGGGCCACTACTTGCATATCATTCGCCTCCTTGGATTTCTATGTCAACGTGTCGTCCTTATAATTTTATGTGCATTTCGTGTCTATTTAGGTAATCAAGTGACCTCAACCCCTTCCTTCAAACCTATGGGGCATTATACTCCAAATATATATTTCGCTTCAAAACAAAATAGAATTCTATCAATGAATGTGCAAAGAACATGGTCTGACTTCTATGCACTTCCAAATTCCGAGTGCAATAAGTGTATATCAATTTCATTGTTGTAGAGATGTTTAAAATCACCCTTCCATCCACTATAGTCATAGGGCAGTCTCATAGCATGGTCTATTAGAAGTTATTACTTGTCAGTCTCATCGACTCTCATCCATTTTCTAATCCAATTCATTTTAATCTTTTCATCCATCGTCAATAGAATTTCAATCCACTTTAAGAATTTTTTTTCATTTGGGCTAATCTACCATTTCTCTAAATTGGCATTCATCACTGCAAATCCATTCCCAATTTTCTTTTCATTGGGTTATTGCAGCACTTATCATCCCCGTTTCATCCACTTTTTTCATCCAATTATGTCATCCTATTTTTTGTTTATCTACTTTCTTCATCCACTTTTTTCATCCAACTATTTCATCCTCTTTTTAGTTCATCCACTTTCTTCATCCACTATTGCAATCCAACTTTTTCATCCAACTTTTTCATCCAACTTTTTCATCCTGTTTACTTTGATATCCAATTCAGTCTGCTTACTTATCCAGATTCGATGATTTTCTGATAATAGTGAGACGTGATTACGTGAAATATAGTATGTAAATTGGATATCAATCCATTCACTTTGTGTGTGGATGATGTAGGCAGTGTTGCGGTTTGGATAGAGATCACTTCAGGGACTGCTTTAGCCATACAACACAATAGAAAGCATTGGAAAATATTGGAAACCCTTTTTTCCTGTATACAGTGGTTTAGCACATTTCTATTTGGAAGACCAAATAGATGAAGGAATCAAGGTACTATTGTTGTTTTCAATGATTGAAGGAGCTCTTGAACCTCGTCAGAAGGTTCAAGTGGTTATCGTGGAGGTCGAAGAAGGAGCCTGGCAATTGCTTGTAGACATGTTGGTCCTTAACCAATTAGAAAGGCTATCTTGACCTGGACTATCAAGATGTGAGACAACTCAGAAGAGATGTCCTCATGAATCTTGTAGAGAAGTATCGTGGCTTTGATTTCATTGTTGGTGGGAGCCAATGCAACAATTTCACCGACGAAAACAATCACGCGCATATACGACTTCATGGTGAGCATTGAATTAAGTTATTTGAATTCTCATGTATCACTGCAACTGCCAATGACCAGGAAATCAACGATGACAGTGCATCAATATAGATAGCTACGTAGGTTGTTGCAGGACTCATTAGCATGTGTTGGGTACAAATAAATGGCACCACTGAATCTTTATCCGCTTTAAACCGCTTCTGTAAGTCTGTTTACAACATGGCAAAAGTTAAAATTGTTTTTAGAATCCCACACAACGACCACTGCTTTCATCTAGTTTTGCAATGTTCTATGGTTTTAATATGGTACTGGGCCGATTCATACAGCGTAAAGAGATTTTCATCCACTTTTTTCATCCAATGTTTTCATCCCCTTTTTTCATCCAACTCTTTAATCATACTTTAAGTTCATCCAATTTTTTCATCCAATTTTTTCATCCTGTTTTAAGTTCATCTCCTTTTTCATCCACTTTTTTCATCCAACATTTTCATCATGTTCTAAACTCATCCACTTTTTTCATCTTCTTTTTTCATCCACTTCTCATCCACTTCTCATCCACTTTTTCATCCACTTTTTTATAAATTGTCATCTAAAATTTTATACTTTTTTGGCTAGTTTATTTTTTTAAATCAAAGAATCCCTGCTCCCTGCTCACCAATTCCCGCTCCCCGCTCTGCGCTCGCATGCTAGCTCCCTTGTATCTCCATGTGCACAACACTTATCACTAATTGTCAATTTGTCCCTTTTAATTCTATTACAATTTCTTTAACAAGTTGACTAAAACTCAGTGTTTTAGCATCTTAGCATATCAATTAACAACAACCTTCAAACTTATAGTCAATTAGTTAAAGACTGTGATAAAAGAACTTTGCCAACCTCTAACCTTCTTGTTATAGTTTTAATTATGGACTATTTGACTTCCAACTAATTGTCTCCATTCATATTGACATTAAACTCATCAATGCTATCCGACTATCCCATCAAAGACTAATGTACATTTAATCATAATTAGCTTCACACAAATGGCTAATAATTTAATATTCCAGAATAGCATTGCCAATCATTGGCTTATTCATTTATATAATATTCTTAGTCTATTTGACTTTTAAAATAATTTCTTATGCATAACCATAGTAAGAATAAATCTTAGCTATCATAGCATTGTCTAATTGACATACTCAACAAACCATAATCAATTTATCATTACAACCTTACTTATTTGACTAATAGGCTAATAGAAATAAAATTGCCGTCAATCACTGAATAATTGTCCTGGACATAGCTAATGCCAATCACTGGCATAGTTTGACTATTTGACATTATATGTCAACTTAACAACAATAGACAAACATAACACAGGTGTGAATTTAATTCATTGATAATTAGACCATTCGACAAAATACAAGGATTTGATCACTAATTAAGTAAAATGGTCAGCCCTTACTTATGTCTATTGGTCTTTTTGACTTCACACCACCACCGCCTTTGTCAGCTTGTTCTCCTTCTTGCTCAGTCCATTTGTTTGCACCTCCTCCAACACTTGACGATTTGGCAATCAATCTCTTCCAAAGAACAAGAATTACAATGTCACTCCTTGGTTATTTGATATTGAGCAAATTGACACCAATCATTGGCTTCAAATTTAAATGACTATTCACTCTCAAATTATAATGCAACAAGCTCTTAGACTATTTGATATACGACAGACAAGAACCACAGAGCCAAGACCTAGCTAACTTACTCAAACACTCCACTAGTAGAAAATTCATTGACCAAATTAACAAAAATTTAACACAAAAGCCAAGACTTAGCAAACACCTAGCTAACTTACTCAAACACTCCACTAGTAGAAAATTCATTGACCAAATTAACAAAAATTTAACACAAAAGCCAAGACCTAGCAAACTTACTCAAACACTCTACTAGTAGAAAATTCAGTGACCAAATTAACAAAAATTTAACACAAAAGTGTTGATTTTTTTTGTTAATTTGGGTGCGTTAATTTGGGTAGTTTTTAACACAAAATTGTTGATTTTTTTGTTAGTTTTTTGTTAATTTGGGCAGTAAATTTTTCCATTAAAAATTAGGCCAATGAAAAACTGCCACGCGGGTAGCCCACCACCTAGGTAGTCGCCACGTAGCAATGCCACCCAGACAGTCCGCCACCTAGACAATCCGCCACACGGCAATGCCACGCGGACAGCCCGCCACCTAGGTGGTCCACCATGTGGCACCCCATTTGGGGTCGCTGGCAAGGTTTGAACCTTACACCTCAAGAGTAAGGTGCAAGGTTCAAACCAATGCACCACACATACACATGCATGTGTGGATTTTTTTGAATTTTATCTAGTTAAAGTGTTTTTTTTCTTTTTTTTTTGTTAAAGACAGCAGATTTTGAAGGCCATTTAAGCATAGCAAACCAACTTTTTTTTTTAAACTTTGAACTAAGAAAAGTTGCTATATACAAGTCTGTTTCATCTCCAAAAATCCGTTTGCAATTTTAAGTCTCCAATAAAAAGTTATGACTAAATTTCAGAGAGGTTTTCCATTGAATGTTTTTTGACATTATGAAAAACCCTCTTTGAAATTTGGTCATAACTTTTGATTGGAGACTTAAAATTGCAAAAGGATTTTTGGAGATGAAACATACTTGTATATAGCAACTTTTCTTAGTTCAAAGTATAAAAAAAAAGTTGATTTGCTATGCCTAAATGATCTTTGAAGTCTTCTGACTTTGGAAATTACCAAATTGGGAATTTTTTTTTTTTTTTCAAAAAAAAACTATTTATAGAATACTAACTATGATAATTTACACATTTTTTCAAATAAAAAAATTTACTTGACAATTATTTTAGTCAAAATTAACAAAAAAGTGTTGATTTTTTGTTAATTTAAAAATGCAGTACCCAAATTAACAAAAATATTTGTTGATTTGGGCAGTTTTTACGAAAATCAACAAAAAATTGTGAAAATGGACGATGTCTACTAGTGCTCATATAATATTCACAAGAAACATAATTGCTCCAAACATCACTGCGTCTAATTATCCAACTCTCTATTCTTGACTAATTGACTTGCTAAAAGAATAAACAGAAATGTCAATCCCTAGCAATTGTACAAACAAGAACAAAAACAAAGCCAATCACTAGCTAACACAAACATTAGACGAATAGACAATATTTGTATTAAAACTTAAAAGAATGCACAAATTGAATACCTCCTCCCATTGTCACTCAATGCAATTGTAGCCTAGTAGTGTAGGAGAACACAACAGAAATTGACGTTAGTGCTTCAAAATTCACACTAGTGACATGAAGATTCCCAAAAGTCATGTGCAAATGATGAGTTAGTCATTTTGTAGTGCCCTAGCAGTGAACCCCAATGGCAAAGATTGACTCTGTAATTTTGTACTACTAATATTTCACTATGGCCTCTCTCTTCTTGACTTCTTCTAAATGTAGTAGTATTCTAGTAAGAGCAACCACTAGTAGAAAATTCAGCGTCCAACTTCACAAAAAAGTGTTGATTCGGACAAAATAGTTTGTGTTGATTTGGACCTGTTGATTTGGACAAAAATCAACAAGTTTTTGTTGATTTGGACAAAATTCTAGCTAAAACTTGTTGATTTGGACAAAAATTGCAACTAAAACTTGTTGATTTGTACATAATTTTCAACAAAAATTTGTTAATTTTTTTTCAATTTTTTAATTTTGAAAAAAAAAAATTTAAAAACTGCCCTGCGAGCGCCCCGTGGCACCCGCCACGCGGGCAGGGCCTAGGTGGCACCACCACGCGGGCAGCGCCTAGGTGGCACCCCACGCGGGCGGGGTGCAATGGGGTTTGAAGCTTGCACCCCTTGGCTAGGGGTGCAAGGTCTTATCCATTGCACCATGTGGAAAATTACATGACCATAATGGGAAAAAAAAGTTATTTATTTCGGTTTTCAAATTTTGGTCATTTTTGGTTCAATTCAGCAGACTTTGGAGGCTAATTTCTCATAGTATAGTACCTTTTCTCAAAAAACTTCAAACTAGTAAAATTTGTAAGATCAATTAAACTTTCATCTCCAAAAATCCTTTTGTGATTTTGAGTTTTCAGTAAAAAGTTATGAGCAAAATTCAGAGAGGGTTTGGAATGAAATTATTTTTTGATATTTACAAACACTCTCTCTGAATTTTGCCCATAACTTTTTATTGAAGACTCAAAATTACAAACGGATTTTTGGAGATGAAAGTTTACTTGATCTTACAACTTTTACTAGTTTGAAGTTTTTTGAAAAAAAAGACTGTACTATGCAAAAACAGCCTCCAAAGTCTGCTGAATTGAAAAAAGACTGAATTGTGAGTTAAGTAGTTAATAGAAAATATTTCTATTGCTTATACAATGTCAAACTTGGTGGTTTAAAAATTTTCCACATGAAATTTTAGTGTTAAAAACTTCAATTCAATTAAAGATATTTTAATTATTTGGCAAACATTTTACTAGGAGGTGGTTTGGACACAATTCCTATTCAAGTTTTTTGTAATGTAGAACATACAATTTGAATAGCTCTAAATTAGAATTTGGAAATTGCTCATCTAGAATTTAAATATTTAAAAAATTTTGTGTTCAAGAATTGTGTTGAAAGTTTAGAATTAAATTTTGTTTTTTTAAAAACACTCTTGATTTTCATTTTTTTTTAAATTATTAAGTAGAAGCAAGTTCAAGATTGAAAGAAAAACTAAAGCATTAATAGCTCTAAAATGGAATTGAAATACAATAATGTCAACGGTGAGATTGTTCTAAATAGGAAACTTAAAGTTGTTAAACATTTTTTTTGAAAAATTGTGAGAATTGCATCCAAAATTGCATCCAATAAGTTATTTTTTGAAGAAGATGTTCAAATTGCCTGTTTGGACACAAAATTGTTTTTAACTTTCATAGTACTAATCAAATGGAATGAATAAAAGCTTCACATGTAGACAAAAATATGATTTTCAAGAAGGAAAAAATTAAAAAATTAATTTCAAATTTCTGTACATTTCTTATTTTGCCTAGTGACGTGAAATTTATGGTTAAGATGCCATAACTTTTGCTCCCAAGCACCAACTGAAATAAAATCTATATTACCACGTAGCTAATAAATTTTTCTATCTTATGAGGAGGTTTCAAAAAGTTTAACTAAAAATTAAGATCATACAAACTTGCCCGAAATCCATTTTGTCCACCGAGGGGACAATGGTCCTTTAGGGGTCAGAAAAATTTAAATTTAAATTTAAACCTCTAAAGAACAAAGTAGAATTTTTTGACAATATTTCTAGTGTTTTTATTCATGTATTTAGAAATTGAATTCCCTTTTTTTTCCTTTAAAATTTTACACAACATGTGGTGAAGGGATAGTTTGAAGGACTCACAATTTTATAACTTTTGATTACATCATGAGAAAGTTATTGTATGATGTATAGATTTTCTAGATATGTATGCATGTTAGCCAAGTAGATTTGAATGTATTTTTCAAATAAATAGGAATTTCAAATTAGTTTCTAAAATATTAATCTTGTGAGAATTTTTGGATTGTTCTATATAGATTAGGGAGGTGAAACTCATGAAGAATTTCAATTTCCAATTTAAAGTAGAAATTGCACTGTATAGTAAATTTTAAGTTTCTTTATTGAATGCAATTTCAAATATATATTTTTTAAATTTCAAAAATAGGATGCAAATTTTTGACTACAACATGTACATTAGTACATTACAACCATTAGGTTTGGAAATCTTTAGTTTCATTACTAGAATTCTTTTCATTGAATGTTGTAAATCAATCTCTATTTATATCCACTTATTATTTTCTCCAAGCATGAATATAAAATATTTTTTGTTGCAATTTTTAATATACATTCTTTAACATATTCTTTTAGCATATGATGGAAAATTACAAATTGTAGAATTGATATGTATCTAAATTTTTCAAATAAAATTTTGGAAAAATGAAATATAATCATTTGGTATGAATGAAACATTATTTTTTTAAAATCCAAGCATCTTGATGTTGCAATTGGTGAAGTTTTTTATTTTACAATTTCAAGATGGAAAATAGGTCAAAATAAATATAAGTTAGATCATTTAGTTAAATCTATTGAAAAAATAAATATAAATGAAGATTTAAGCCTTCTTTGAAGACTAATATTTAGAAGCAATTACGGGCCTTTCATATGTTAAAAACCTTGATACAAACAAAGTTGAATTACATTATGAATTTAATTAGAACTTCAATCAAATTCAAAATATAATTGAAAATAAAATACGATTTGAACTCTAAATTCATAATTTTTGAAAAATTCTTAATGATTTCAAAAACATTCCACAAACAATCCAAAAACAACTCCAAAAACAACCTCAAAAAATCCAAATCCTCCCCCCTCCCCACACCTCCTCAAACCTCCCCAAATTAATCCAAAAACAACTCCAAAATCAACCTCAAAACAACTCCCAAACAACTCCCAAACAACCCCCAAACAACTCCCAAACAACCCCCAAACAACCCCCCAAACAACCCCCAAACAACCCCCCAAACAACCCCCCAAACAACTCCCAAACAACCCCAAAACAACCTCAAAATAACCCCCAAACAACCCCCCAAACAACCTCCAAACAACCCTCAAACAACCCTCAAACAACTCCCAAACAACCCCAAAACAACCTCAAAACAACCCCCAAAACAACCCCCAAAACAACCCCCAAAACAACCCCAAAACAACCTCAAAACAACCCCAAAACAACCTCAAAACAACCCCCAAAACAACCTCAAAACAACCCTAAAACAACCCTAAAACAACCCCAACACAACCCTAAAACATTGAACAAAAACATGTTGATTTGGTTGTTGCACTATTCACATGAACAAAAATTTGTTAAACCATTTTGTTAACTTGTGCTCAAATCAACAAAAATTTGTTAACCATTGTATTAGCTTGGGCTCAAATCAACAAAAAAATGTAAAAACGGTCAATGCAGTATTCAAATCAACAAGTTTTTGATGATTTTCTGTTGATTTGGACACAATTTTCTACTAGTGAACTCCACCACACTCACTTTATGTCTACTGTGAAATTCTTTTTTAAGAGTGCAGTTGTGTGGTAGATTTAGTAATGTCCCCGCTTCTCATTGCAATTAGTAGCACATTCACGCTTCATGCCTCGGGAAGACCTTATCTAACTCATTAGTGACATCATTGGAGACTGCTCCCTCCTATTTGATCATGTTTGATCTCATCTGTAGTATGTGAACAGTTCGAAAACAAACGGATTCCGGAATAGAGGATTTCAATCATTGCGTGAATTCTTGTGTGCTCTCAAAAGACTGTGAAAATGCTGTGTGCGGAGCTATGTACCGTTGTCCAAAAAATCTGGAAGACCTATAGCGGCTGCACGATGGAGCTCTAAACAATTGCATGCATGCTACAATGTCGGTTATATGAGTGCTTCAAGGTGCAATGGAAGTGCTCTAAAGAAGAGAGGATCTATGGATACATTAGCTTTAAAGTCGTCTACGTCACTCATACAAAACTTTATGCAAGTAACCTTAGAGTTATTTTTCAGTCACAATGGAGTGAAATTTAGTTACAATACATGACAATGGACCACTAGTTTCGATTAGGGCCTCCACATTAGAATTTCCACCTTCCACATAAAAATTTCAACAACATTGTGAACAAAATGTAGTGGATGAAACTTACATCTCTTTAATTCTTCATCTGGTAGTCGCATTTGTGATTTTGAAATGATTCAGATGCTATGGAGAAAGCCTCAATGGTGCAATTAAGGAGCTACAATCATTTTTTAGTCATTTTTTTCAAGAAGTCATTCTTCCATAGTTGCACATTCTTTCATTTTCTTGTAGTGTTTTCACTTCAAATTTCATCTTTTGATTAGCCTTTAGGGTCTTTAGTCTAGTTGCTCCTTGATTCTATGTCTAAGTGTTACTTCTTGAAATTTTACTATCTTTAGAAACTTTATATTATAACCTTAACGGATTTGATTTTATCTATCAGAAATGTTAAAGCACTTCAAATTTGAACTATCATAGTGAAAATTATTGATGGATGAAGTTTGACCACTAATTGGCACTTCAAACTTCATCCATTATTTACAAACTTCAAACTAACTTTTACATTTATATTTAGAGTCTAATTTACTAATTTTCCATTCTTGTTCCTTTGGGATGAACTTAACTAAATTTCATCCATTCTACCTCCTAAACTTCATCGGTTGATATCTTGTTCATTTTAAATCTATTTTTTAAGCATTATACATTTTTGGAAACCTCTGGACTTAATCTATAATATTTTAAATATAAACCTTGGAAGAAACCTAATCCTAACCCATTAAGGACCGTGGTCAATTCTGAGGGCGTGTAAAGCATTTTTTGGTCATATCAATGGAAATAACTAGAAAAGATCAATGCTCCGAGGAGATTTAACCGTACCGATGGGTGTTGCATGCATGCTTCGGGAAACTAAGTGAATTTTGTGACAAAAGTAGCTCCTTTCTAGGATTTTATAATGCATCTTTGCCTCCGTATGTGCTGAGGTGGGAGGCATACACATTAGCTAAAGTCTTGGGCGCATATTTCTTTACGGTGGATTCTTTTTTGGTCTTATAGGTCTATGTGTCCCATCTTTTATCGCAATTATGGCTAGCAGGAAGAACGTAGCCTCAATGGAATGCCAAGTTGGAGTTTCCCAAGAAAACCACTTGGGTTGTGAGTGCCAACGTACGTACAACTTCAACTGAAATGTAGCGGTTGAGCTTCACTTAGTGCCACCCAAAGGATGAACCATAAGACGTAGTGAGAAGTGGCAATTCAAACAATGCCTCAAATTTGTTGCCAAAGGAAGCAAGAAGACTTAGTTGAATCCAATGTCTACAATGATAGTTTCTACATGATAACACGCATGAAGGGTTCAAAATTTGCCGCAAGTTGTGAGTCTTTTTAACTCCACCCCTAAGTCAGAAAGTTGCACACAGGTTCTAGCGGCATAAGTTAATGATTCAAATAGATGAATTGTAAATTTAGTGTTCTTTGGCCTTCCAAGCAATGGACACTTTGTTTTTTATAGTGATAATCTAATTTTAACTGCTTCAAAACAATCTAAATGTTAAAAGGTTCAAGACCTTGATGAGTAAGTAAAATCTAATCTAATATAAAATTCTATCTAGGTTAAAGTGAAGAATGCACTTTGCCCTTTCCAAAATGGTAAAACAAGTTGAATTCTGAAGTTCCTACTAAAAGATATTGATAGATGAAATTTGTCTCTAATTCTATCCTAAAAACTTCACCCATTGACTAAAAATAGCAAATGAATTCTAAATAATTCTAAATTTTAGGGTTAAGTTACTAATTAATTTAACTAGTGGATTCTTGAGGGTAAAGTGGTAAACCTAGTTTTGACCTATTTTTAGACTTTTCATCCAAATTTGGGTCAAAATTCATCCACACTTAACTCCTTTAAAATCAAAGTAATTTTAAAGTAAAAGTTGGTTTTGGAATCTTTAAAAGATTTCCTAAACAATTCTAGTTTCAAAAGATTCCTTAGTTATTTTTAAAAAATATTCCTAATTGTTCTTTTATTAATCCTATTCTTAAGTTATAATTCTAGAATTAGTAGTTTTGGAATTTTTTATTATTTTTATAAAGAAAGTGATAAATTACCTTTCTACCAGGGTAAAAAATAAGAATTTAGGACGTCTAGGTGAAAATTTATGAATGGATGAAAAATCCCCTTAGTTGGATGGAATTCGTTCCTTCAATAATTTTAGAGAGAATAAGGGGATAAATTAGATTTTAACTTTCCCCAGTTATTCTAATATTTTCTGGATTCCTCAATTAAGTTAGATTCCTTTTGAGATTCTTTTGGATGAAATTACTATTTCCTTTCCAAATTAATTCCAAATTCATCCATTTATTACTTTCACAATTTTAATTAAGGTTTTAAGAATTTTAGCAATGTTCAAACTTTTACGTAGCAAATGGGATTCTAAATGTTAGTTATGATTTAAAAAAACAAAATCAAAGAATAACAAAGTTAGAAATCATACCTCAGTACCGAAGATGTCGGTGGATCCATCGTCGCAAAATACCATCATAATTGTCTCCCCGAAGTCTTCCATTGTCTTTCATGAATTTGCAAAGTTATAGTGAGTTTTTGATTAATTGTTGTTGAATTGTTATCTAAACCTATCTAAAAAGCCCAATTTTTGTTAGTTTAATGGTTTTGTTTAAAGTTTATATTGTAAATTAGTTAATTCATTTAAATTCTCTAATTCTAATGAATAGTGATTATTCTTTTGCCAATTGTTTAATAGTTTTTAGTTTAATATTCCAAAGATATTAGTTGTTTTTTGTTTTTATCTATTTGGCTTATTAGCCTAATAAAACAAAACTCTAAACAACAAATTTGGCCAACTAATACGTTTGGAATCCTAATTAATAACTACCAAACAACTAAGTGAATAGTAAATAGAATAAAATCTAACTAATGAAGACGAAACAAATTACAAATGAATAGTGAGATTCTTTCTTAAATTGTTTTTAATTGCTTACCTTCGTTTTGTGGCCGTATTTCTTCTTTCCTCCCTTAATCTCTCTTCATTTGTATTCTATGGTTTTGGATGAGGGAGACGGAGCAATTGTGACAAGAGGTGTTTAAACAAGTTTGTGTAGTCTTTACAAAAAGTTTTTTTTGCATGGCAACCAACCGCCTGAGCCTTGATTTTTGGAAAGTGTGTACCAGTATATTGATTTAGTTCAAGTCGCAATGCAAGTGCTGGACTGCTTGGTCAACTGTATACCCTTTGTGCGTGGATTCTCAATTGCTGGCCGTCGTGGTTTCCCTTGTTCATTACTGTCTGTCTACTCACGTTCGTTATCCCGTCCCGTTCTGCCAACCAGAGAGTGCCACGTGTCGAGGCGCGATTGGTCCGTCAGTTCCGTTTGTCCGCAACCAGTTTCCGTTGCCCCGCAGCCAGTTCCATTCACCTGCAGTCAGTTCCGTTCTCCAGCTGGTCCACTAGTAGGAGGACACTACGTGTCGAGGGGCGACTGGCCCTTCAGTCCAGCCGTTCCCTTCGTTCCCGCAGCTCGTTCCCACGGGCTCCGTCCTTGCCTTCTGTGCTTTCGGGCTGAATGTTTGGAAAATAAAACTAAACTTGATATACTGAAATTTTAACTAATTTTTGGAATACTTAACTTTAAAAATCAAGCACCCTTAAATTAATAATCAAGAGGGAACTAATTTTATGGATAAAGAAAAAACAAGACAAAAATGGCCAAATTTGATGAAATTAGAAAGAAGAAACAAAACAATTTGAATAAACCGATCAACAAATGACAAGTTTGGGAGACCAAATACCTCCACCCCTTGTACAACACGGAAAGGAGAAAAATCAACAAAGTTTGGCACTTAAATAAGCTTCCAAAGAATCTTATTTTGTTGATTTTCAGTTGGTAATTCAAAGCTTCGTCATGCAGGACAAATAAAAAATTAGTGTTTTTCACAAGGGTAAATTTTGACTATTATAAGTCAAAGCTCCGTTGTGCTGGGACTACTCCAGGCAACACAAAAGAATTAAAAATTGATTTTAAAAAATACCCGTTTCCAAGATTTTAAAAGTCAAAGCTCCGCCGTGCAGGAGCAATCCCAGGAAATAACAGACAACTTAAAGTTTTAAGTACCCGTTTTCAGGTTTCAAAGTCAAAGCTCCACCGTGCGGGAGCAACCCCAGGAAATAATAGACAACTTAAAGATTCAAGTACCCATTTCTAGATTTCAAAGTCAAAGCTCCGCCGTGTAGGAACAACCCCATAAAATAACAGTATCCAAGAACTAAACTAATATTTTAAAAAGTTAATTTTTAAAGGAGGTATACATGACAGCGTTTAACCGAACATTAGCAATTAGTCAAACCAAACACCCGTTATACAACGAATTTTGGCACGTGGTCATGCCCACAACCTTTTGGCAAAGTCTAGCCTTGCCGCTTTAAAGTTTTAAGTTCACAAACTGTTAACAATTCGCACAAATACTTGTTTGGTATTCAAAAGAGCAATAAAATCAATTTAGAGTTTGGAAATTGTTCCCACAACTCTGAAAATACCAAAGTTTTGGGGCTTGAAGCCTCCAAATTCAACAAAGAAGTTAGTTAGCTCAAACAACAATAAAGTCAAGGGATTTCCTCCTCCTAATTCTTTAAAAGCAAAGTTTTTGGGGCTTGAAGCCTCCAAATTCAAACAAGAAAAGAAAAGAAGCCTTGAAGGGGCCCACCGGACCTTCAAAGTACAAGAAAATAGAAAGAAATAGCCAAAATTTGACTTAAAAAGTGCTCCGACAAGTGTCGGTAGCACGACAAGAGCAATAACAAGAATGAAACAAGAAAATGAGGGTCACGAACAACCTCGAGGAAGGGCCTTATATACTTGCTCCCACCTCCCCCGGTAAGTTGTTCGTAAATATTTTCTTACTTTCAATCTAGATATTTTGCTAAACTAACCTAATGCGTTTTCTAAATAATCTTTGTTTAATGGGAAGGAAGGTCCTCAAGCAAGTTCCTTCTAGGCCTTAAATGGCCTTAGAATCTTTTTCCAAATCAAATATTAGATTTTCCAAAGATATTTTGAAAACCTACCTAATAAACCGAGATATTTTGCAAATTAATTTAAGGTTAGTTCTAAATTGTCTTTCTTTAGTCCAAAAGATGGCTTCTTTCGCAAGACAAATCCAATCTTCGATTTTACAAAAGATATTTGCAAAATCAACCTAGATTAATCCAAAATTACCTTTTAAAAGTCAAATTAAGGGCTGATCCTCTCTATCTTTTGAGGGACAGCTCAAAACTGAAAACAAACTGCGCCATCGCATTTAGAAGACCCCAATTAGACAGTAGGCCTCCTTATTTCTACCTCTCCAGCCGTTTTAAAGCACAAATTTGAGTGACGGTAACTCTAAACAAAAGTCAAAAATTTAACTTTTGGAGTTTGCGTTTTTTGATGAGACTGTTGGTCTTGGGTGGTTTAGAATATTCATGGAAGTAAGAATTGACCCGTGAAACACTCCATTCGGACACCGCTAGCTCTTGGTACGCCGGTCAACCTGCCGCCAAGTTGTAAATTCTTGTAAAATTTGCTGTCGGTCCTAATTCTGGTACTTGAGAATGTCGGAATGTCTTCAAACTTGATAGGGCTCTTTATTGACACACAAAACACTATCCTAATTTTTAGTGAGGTTTTACCGCAATATTGGTAATTTCTAGGAATTTACGAAATGCAATTTTAAGCGGTTGACTTCCCATGGAGTCATCGTGGAGTTTTGTAAAATCTCAAAACTTTTGGGCAATCTTCTTCAAGATGTACATCAACTAAGGGCAAAACCAAATCTCCAATAAGGATGCTATTTTTAGCAATTCCTTAATAATTTCCACCCGGGGGGTAAATTATTCTTGATACCGGGGGAATCTTGGATGATCGGGCTTCTATTTGACCTCCTGGCATGCTTTGACCTAGAAAAGCACCTCTCTGTATGTTCCAATCATCATTTCTTCCATCTTGGTCTATGAATTAATGTATCTCTCAAAATTACCTACAAACAACAAATCCAATTCTTTCGAGTTGGACTTTGACTAACTCTGACTAGACTCTAACTTTTAACCAGTTTGTTACATGTATACTTATAGATGTTGTATCACATGAACAAGACACTAGAACTGGCTAACTCTCAAATCCTTATTTCGCTCAAAATTACTAACTAAACTACCTAATTCTACTAATAAGACCTAAAATTAGTGAAAACGTAAATTTCTACATATTTCACACATTTAAGGCTATACCTCACTACTTTGGTAGGGACTTCTACCAAAACCCTCAATAACACTATTTTTATATATTTTTTCATATATTTTTATCTAAAAACTAACTAAAAATTCCAAAAAATAAGTTCAGAGTTCCAAGTGCCAACTTGACGGCTCACACAAGTCTGTAGGTGATACACACCAAGCACATGTTCTATATGAGAGCCAAATTCTTGCTACCAAGGTGACAAAAAAAACAAATGCACGTGGAGTTGCCACAATACCTATAGTTGGTTTCAAAACACTCCCTGTACACACCCATTTATATCGCCCCATCTTACATCCAACCACATTGTAGTTGATTACACTCCATTGCCGGACTCCAATAAATGCAAGGCCAAGATCAAAAGCCCACACCCTACTGGTTTATACATTTGAGATACATTTGCCCACAGCTAGTAGATTGCTGCCATCATGAAATAAACAACATCTATTCTGATATATATGATGTCGATTACTACAATCATAGATGCAAGCAGTAGCAAGGTGTTTTTCCAATGCATATTGGTTGAAAGTAAAGTAGCTATTTTCAAAGACTTTAATTATAAAAAATAGTTTGTTAATGTACTTAATCGATGGGCAACAATCTCTTAGGAGGCAAGCAAAGTCAATGCAAACACTATGCAATATGTGCAAAAACTAGACAAAGACTTAATATCTATGCTAAATAACCTGAAAGATACTCCAACTTACATCAATTCCAAAGATCTTGCGTACTCCATATTGGGTCCAAAGGTCACAAACACTATAAGAAATTGGGCTATTTTGCAACTGCGGAAGAATGACTTCGAGTCCAATGCGACTAAACAATGACTGCGTCTCCCTAATTGCACCGGATTTTCCTGGCTCCACAACTTCCGAGTCATTCGGGAGTTGCGGACGTGACTGCAAGATGAGTGGTTTCAAAATGCCAAGGTTTCATCCTCTAAGGTCTGTCCAAAACGCTGCCAAACATCCGACGGAAAGTCCGCAGTTGTGCCAGAGTAACAAGAAGTCATACATTGTCACTGCGAGTCACTTGTTTGTAACTACAGAGTCACTTTCCAATCACTTCAGCATGACTTGACAACTTACTTGGGCATTTCCTTAAAGACGGGGTGCTTTATTTTTGAAAATTCACAAATTCCTCTTGTAGTATTTGTTTTTTGACTTGGACTTCTATGTTTAGGTCTTATGTTATTTTTTATTCTTCCTTGAATTTGCATTGAGCACGGAATTTTACTTCATCTTTAGTTTAATTAGGTCTTTTAAATGACTAAAATATAGAAGAAGAATGTACGTACCTCCAAAACCCAAAAGCGTAATTCTTATACCTATTTTTTATTTTCCGTCACTAGGTTTTTTCACTACGTTTTTTCATTCATGAACCCTACTCTTTTCATTTTATTTTTTTAATATTTATTATTCTCCCTATATATTTTCTTCTTCTAAATTTTTTTTTTGTGTGATTATTATTCCTACTTCTTACCATCCTCTCAAGTCTGAAGAGTACTACAAGTCATCTTCCTTTTATTATCCATGTCTCCTTCTCTCTTATTTTTTCCCCATGCATGGATTTATTTTTTTCACAATCCCTATTTTTGGTTCCTCTTCTCTATTTTTTTTATTACCCATACTCTTCTTTATGGTATTATCCCTACTTTTTTGGAGTCCATATTATTTTCATTAACTCTTATCTTTATAACCCCTTGTCTCTTGTCTTTGTCTTTTATCTCTATTTTCAACTGCAATTTACTCTAAAGTGACTATGTTACCATTTTGGACTATTGTAATTTTGTCCTTTCCTTTGTCAATCTTATTTCTTCTTATTCATTTTTGCAAATTTTCCTTTCTCTTAATTATTGTTTTAATTCTTTTTTTATCTTTCTAATAATTTATAGACTACTCTACTTTTTCTAAATTTTTCCTATTATTTTCCATTCAAATTAACCCCTGAAGGACCATTGTTCCTTTGGGGGACAAATGGGATTTCAAATTTTCAAGTAGGTACCTATGGGTTGAAATTTTTTCTTGATTTTTTGAAACTTTTCTTGAAGATAGAAAAGCTGATTAGCTTCCTAGGAATATAATGTTTCTCACAATTGGTGCCCGAGGACAAAAATTATGACCAAATAAGCTCAAAATAGGGGACGGGGGTCGGGGGGCAGTAAAAAATATTTTGCAAAAATTTGAATTTTTTTTTGAATTTTTTTTCTTATAGAATATATTTTTTTATATTTGGAAAGCTTTGATTCATTTCATTTGGATTTGTTATGAGAAAGTTATGAACATTGTGATTTTTCGAGTAGTTAGAGCACCTTCTTGAAAAAAATAACTTGTAGGATTCATTTTTTAATGCAATTTTTGCAATTTTTCAAAAAAAAAAATTGCATGGTTGAGTTTATTTGCAAAAACAATCTCACCATTGGGATTAGTTCATTTTAATTCCATCTAAAATATATTAATATTTTAGATTTTCTTTCTATCTCGTACCTACTTCTACTTAACAATTTTCATAAGAATGAAAATTCAATTTTTTTTTTTTTTTTTTTTCCTAGAATCTCAACTCAATTTTCCATTATAAAAATTTAAAGCTCAAAACTTTGTAGTGCAAAATTTTTAAGATAAAAATGTTCAAAATCAAAAAATCTAGTCCCGCAATGTGCTGAAAAACTTGTTTTTTTCACTTTAAATGCAAGTATTTTGATTTTTTTCTTTTGATTTTTTCCTCTATTTATTAGTGTGTTTTTCAAAACAAACTAAAAAAATTAAGTTAGATTGACAATGCAAAGGCCAAAAACTAAAATTTAGATGACATTTAGCACCTCTAAGAGATAGAAAATCAATTTTTCATTTCAATTTTTATAGAACTAGGTTGATAACTTTTACAATGTCTATGTTTCATCCATTGGTTTTTGTTCACAACATTGTTAAACTTCCAATGTGGATTTAATCAATTCCATTGTGAAGGCCATAGTCAAAAAGTGAGTAAATTGTGCGACTATATTTTGACTACGATTTACTCTAAGGTAACTACAATTTACTCTAAGGTGACTAGATAATGACTTCTACGTCACTACTCTACTATTTTGATTGCGATTTACTTTAACACGACTACGTAATGACTTCTACATCACTGTTCTACTATTGCATCAACATTTTACAAATCCCACATGGTTTGTCTTGCTTCCTACCACTTCACTTGTATAAAAGGCTTGTTATTTGAACTCTTTATATTCACACACTAAGTGGCTTGAAAAGCCATTTGACACATATGCAAAATATAGTGTATTGTGTATCATGTATTTGTATATGGTATATGGTGTACTCATTTTGCACATTTTACCACAACTTGAAAATAATCTTTTAGATTTTAGAAAATAATATTCACATTTCCTAGATTTTAGAATATAATCCTAGGTTTTAGATAATAATATTCACATTTCCTAGATTTCAGAAATTAATATTCACATTTCCTAGATTTTAGAATATAATCCTAGATTTCTGAAAATAATATTCAAATTTCCTAGATTTCAGAAAATAATATTCACATTTCCTAGATTTTATAATACAATCCTAGATTTTAGAAGAAAAATATTCACATTTCCTAGATTTCAAAATATAATCCTATATTTCAAAAAATAATATTCAAATTTCCTAGATTTCAGAATAGGATTAAAAAAAGGGGTCATTCGTAACTACAGGATGACTTCAGAATGACTAGCCATGTGGCAACATAGGAGTCATTTCCTTAGACTTCTATTTTCTTTACCACTTTGGAGGTCCCTAAACCCTTCATCCATTTCTACATCTACTTTTTCATTTGTTGGTGATAAAGTCGTATATAAACGGCTTGTCTACTATGACTCCAAGGCCCCCAAGTCATTCTGCAGTCACATGTGTCCGGAATGACTGCGGGACAGTCATATATTGAAGTTGTATTTGTGGCCACTTTATTGTAGTGAAACGATCTCACAGATCATGGTATTGATACCATGATACAAACCCCCACAAGTAAAAATGCATGCCCTCACCTCATCTGCATTGAAGTACATCTGAATCAGACAGAAAAACTTTGTCAGAAAGTGTTGTTATTAGAAAACTACTTCTCAAGCACAGTGTCAGGTGTAGAACTCAATAGGCGAAGGATGCAGATGAATTAACAAAGTTCATTGTCTTTGATTGAAGTGCATAAAACAGTAGTGACCAACTTTGGAAACTAACAACATGAGGGTGCAATAAAGCTAATTTCATAAACACGAGATGGACAAAATGCACCACAAATCACTTACCACAATCCAGAAGCTCTTACAAAAGAGTGCTGCGGGTGTGGAAAAATTCAAAGCACTTAGAGATGCAAAGGCACACTTCCTCGCCTTGGATGCTTGGAGTTCCCCGTAGAGCTTGAGCTTCACGCCCAATGGACCTTGGATCCGTGACCGTGCTTGTCCACAACACTATGAAGAAGCAACCACGGTAGAAGATTGGCAACAAAAACGTAGCCGTTCCCCCTAGCGTTCTCAGTTCCTACCTCCCCGTCCTGCAAACACTAAATGCCTTGTCAACACATACAATGTACCTTCTCTTTTTTTTTATGGCCATCTTTTAGAGTTCATTACCGTTTTTATAGACCACCTTGAATTATTTTTTTCATTCCTATTTTTACATGCTAGCTGCATTTGCTTTAATTCTTGTCCCAATGTGTCAAGGTTTTAGAGGCCCACATCCGTCCCTTTTGGTTTGTAGGCAAATTTGACCCATAATTTTGTCCACCAATCAAAAAGTGGAAATTTTGACCACAAAGTGGTCGACTAGTCCTTAATGGGTTATTACTTTGACTTTGACTTGTAATTCAGCTAAGAGTTTAAATGGCTAATCAAGACAATTAAAAAAAAGATAGAGTAATTAGTGAATTAAACCTAGAATTGAACCTTATCTATAAAGTGGTCAAATATGTCTTCAAACTCCTCTTAATTCACCATATTTGGTCTCTTTTTGTATTTTTGCTCATTGCTTGAAGTTGTAAAATTAATACAAGTTTGGAAGTTGAACTTGCAACTACTTTTTTTCTTTTCCTCTTTTCGTTCCTATTCTAAGAAAATAATTGAAATGTTTAGATACTTGCTCCCTTCCTTCAATTATTATAGCTAGCTTGGATTTTCTTAGATCTCTACCTAATGTTCTCTGATCCCTATTGCTAACCTCCTAACAACCAAATGAACACTTCATTCTATCATTCACTCCATGTCCTTGTGTTTGAGATTGAGAACTTATAAAGTTTGCACTTGCAAGAGAGCTATAAGTTTTCTTCAAGCTTTGAAAATTCCTAAACTTGTGGCTAAAAGAGAGAATGATACACAAGCCTAGTTACTTAGCGTTTAGTAATGGAAGTGTGATTAGGCAACTATAAAAAACCCGTGTCTAATATGATGGATTTTTGGTGACATCTATTGTAACAACCCATGTTTTTATATCAACTCTAATGTTCAACGGAACATCTTGATGTTACCTTGGACGTTGTGAGCCCCGTGATTGTCACCTGGGCCTCGGATTTTTATTTATTTTTTGTTTATTGCTCATTTTTATGAGTATTTCTATTCAAAAAGTACTAAAAAGTGTAATAACATCGCATTTGGTAGAAGTCCCTAATAATACAGTGTTTTAGGTCCAAAAAGTCTGGAAGTGCTTTAAACACTTCCATTTGCCAATCCTTGGGGATTGGGGTCTAGAAGCATAGGAGTCCAAAAGGGGGTTATTATTAAGAGAAATAATCAAAATGCATCATAATTAAACCAAAAAAAGGGTTGAGACAGTACAAAAGGAGACCCATGCAAAAAGACTACAAGCAAACAAGGAAACCAAGGGAAAAATCAACCCAACAAACAAGTGAAGTCAGAACATTATCCATCAGACAAAGCCACACCTCCTACTCAATTCAACCTGCAACGGGCAAGAAGGAAATAAGTAAAGAGTAGAATAGACTAGCCAAGCAATTAACCTCACTCTCCGTACAACTTCCATGACACTAATTGATATGATGAAGGATTGAGTGGAGGTATGCACTAAGTAGGGAGAAGGATTAGAGAAATCCCAAGGGCCATCGTGGTCCATTGGGGAGGTGAAGAGTAAGAGTTTCAAAAAACTATGTCTCTTTAGGATTGTAAGAGGGGTTGGTGGGCAATGAACCGGCGTAAGGGACTAGTGTAAGAGGCCAATAGTATAGAAGTAAAGAGGATAGACATCAATAGTGTATAGGAAAAAGAAAAAGATTAGCTTCTAAAAGTGAGGTCTTCTTGAACCCAACATTTATAAAGGAAATTGGGAAACCTTCCAAAGGCAAAAATGGCAGCAAATACAAACCTAAGGGACAATCTCAACAACCTCATATCACTAGAAGAAAACTGTGTTAGAATCTCTGAAAACATGTCACCTTGTTTTTGTTAAGTTCACATTTCAAAATGTAGTCAAAACACAAAAAAACTCAAAAAAAGCATTTTTCTACCTTTTGACTGCGTTTTGAAACAAGAACTTAACAAAAACAAGGTGACGTGTTTTTAGGGAATCTAACACAATTTTCTTCTAGTGTACGTAAGCTTCACCACGAGGTAAGTTACTAGGCCTTTTCACCCCATCCATTCTTTCATAGTTTAGCAAATTGCTAGTGAGACTGAGAGCTAAAAGCAAGTAGGACCTTGTTTAGGTCAATTTTGAAGAAGAAATCTTAAAGTAGAAGTCTAGAGGTTTCTTCAAACCTAAAATACATAGAAATCGGAGTCACATTGAGCGAGATATTAACAGATGAAGTTTAGTGGTCATAGTAGATGAAAACTAGTCAATTTCATCCTCGAGGAACAAAATTGTAGGAATAGGAAGTAGAAATAATCCAAGGTCCGAAAGTGAAAGTAGAAGATAGTTTTGAAGGTTAGGCTAGTAGTAATTAGCAAATGAAGTTCTAGATACTAATTGGTAATTAAACTTCATCCTTCAAGACCTTTTGCTAGGAAGGTCATATAGGGTAGCATTTGATGTTTTTGGAAATGTCACGAGGTGCCCTACAACCTCAAGTGGCCTAGATAGGGACACGAAGATTTCTACTCCAACCCACGACAACGAGTTAGCCCTAGTATAGTGGAAGGACCTTGTAGCTTATAGTAGTTGTTTTTCTCTTTTTACTACAAATATAAATGATTAGGAAATAGAAAAGATCCATTGCTTGGAAGGCACAATGGATTGATGCTACACACCTATAGGAAGAATTACAAATATCCCCAAAACCTCAAGAGTTTGGTTGTGCTCGATTATTTACCAAAGGTGGATAAATAAGTACTCACAGGCTTCAACATATTTTCTAGATGAGGAATTCACAAATCTTCGTAAAATTCCTCTAGTAAAAAATCAAACTTTGTAAATGTAGAAGTCATAGATGATTGATCCTTATCTTTTAATGATCTTAATCACAAAACTGTACCATTAGAACTTAGAAGTTTTGTTTGATAGCTATAGAAGATTCTAAAGATGTATTCAATATTATTTTTAATTTGTCTAATTTTGTTATTTTTGGACTTTCTTGTTTTGAAAAATACAATCCATCAATAGATTGAAAATTACGGAAATAATTATGCTTTCTAATAGAAACTTCTTTGACACAACCTATTAGAAAACCTCTAACCATCAAACTTTTATTTATTGGAGCTAAAGCTTCTATGAGAATTACTGAAAATGATATTTTTTTTGTTGTTTAAGCAATCCTAACGTTTAAGCAAGGCACCACTTCAACAAACATTTTGAATCAATCCCTAGAATTTGAAGACATATTTAGAAAGAAAAATGTCAACATCTTACCGAAACATTGTCTCTACAACTATGCCATTAATCTTCAAGCCGGGGCCCATATGGTCCAATCTACAATTTATCACAAGATGAACTTTCCATGTTGAAGGATTATATAGAAGAAAATCTTGCCAAGAACATTATTTGGTATTCAAAGTCTCTAGTAGGAGCACCAATCCTCTATGTTATGAAATTAAAGAAATGAATTCTTGTAAGTATGCATTGATTATCGTGGACTGAAGAAGATGATAGTAAAAAAATTCTATTTGTTGCCATTGATATGTAAGTGGACTTCTCAATCAACTTAGATAAGCTAGGATCTACACTAAGGTTGATTTCCAAGAAGCATATAATTTGGTATATATGCTTAAAAAAGGAGATAAATAGAAGACTGCATTTTAAATACAATGCCATGTCATTTGGACTTACATATGCACTACCTATTTTTCAACATTTGGTGAATGATGTCTTTCTTGAGCTATTGGATAAATTTGTTGCATGTTGTCTAGATGACATCTTGATATGATCCAAGATGTTGAAGAACATGGAGAACATATAATTTAACTTGTGATAAAAAAAACTACAAGATGTTGGGTTACACTCCAAATTGGAAAATTACATATTTCACCAACTACAAGTGGAATTTTTGAAATACATCATTTCCTACAACGGCTTACCGTAGTGTGACGTGGCTTTCATCTTTGCAATGACAAAAAAATTATTTTTTTCACCCAAAATGGTTTGTTTACACTTATATGAATTAAAGATGATTTCGGTTTTGTAGTCTTGTAATTATTTCACAATACATCATTTTTTCATTGTGAACAAAATGTCATGTCCTTTCAAATTTAAATGAACCATAAAAGCAAATTGGTGTAATTATTATAATTTTGTTTATTCATAATGTGCATGCATGGAAGAAACAAAAAGTGGGTTTTGAAACGGTTTGAGGTACTGGTAGTGGTTGGCAATTATTGGTTAATGGTTATGTTATGAATAGTGAATATGGACATGTGTTGTGCTAACTCTTGCTAATTTGAGAAAGTGCCAAAGGGTTGCACACTTTTATATACTACCATAATTGTGTTGGCCACTTGTTTTAAACCTTTCCAACACTAACCCTTTATTAATTAAGTTCTTGACATAGCTCTTATTTATTTCCTATAAATTTCACTATTGGTTTATTAATTTTTTATAAATATTTGATTTTGACATTATTGAATTAATAAAATTCAAAAGCCATGTCATACTAAAGTATTGATGGATCTAAAAAAGATTCAAGCTATCATAGATTCATCAATTCTACGAACAATGTGTGATGTGCAATGTTTTATTGGATTTATTAATTTCTATCAAATTTTCATCAAAACTATTCTCAAATAGTAACTCTACTAATTCAATTGATGTCCAAAGACAATTTAAAATGGAGAATCGGGTAGAAAATGCTTTTCTACATCTAAAGTCAATTTTTACTACAACTTTAAATTTGATCCATATAAACTTTTTCAAATCATTCCATATAGAGACTAATGCTTCAAACTTTGCGTTACCTATCGCAAACAAGAGAAGAAAAAGACTCCATCCGATTGCATTCTACTCAAGAAAGTTTTCAATTGCCAAGACTAACTACAAGATTTATAATAACACTAGAAGAAAATTGTGTTAGAATCTCTGAAAACATGTCACCTTGTTTTTGTTAAGTTCACATTTCAAAATGTAGTCAAAACACAAAAAAACTCAGAAGAAGCATTTTTCTACGTTTTGACTGCGTTTTGAAACAAGAACTTAACAAAAACAAGGTGACGTGTTTTTAGGGAATCTAACACAGTTTTCTTCTAGTGTAAGGAACTACTTGTTATTGTGAATTTGTTTCAAGAATGACATCATTTATTTAAAGGCGCTTCTTAATGGGTCACTATAAATATATACAAATGACCATAATCTTGAATATTTCATATTCGCTCATGTTTTGAATTGTTGTCAAGTTGATTGAAACATGTTATTAACTCACTTTGCCCAAGAAAAAACAAGGAAAATCAAATGCCTTGTCTCGTAGATTATACTTGGAGCCAACAAAAAGAAAAGCAACATACAACAATTCTACATAAAACCCAAGCAATTTTAATTTCAAGCAATGCATTTGGCAATGTATGTTGACTCATCATTATTTGACTAAGTTTGTACAACATTGGATTTCAACCTTCTGGTTCTTGACATCAAACGTCACTTTCATAACGATCATATTAAGGTGAAGTTTTTGGATTTTGAAAAATGCCTATATATTCTGTAAAGTTCTTTATGCCTTTTGTGGATACTTTATCCTCATCTTTAGGATAAAGTGTACACAACCAGGTTTTATCTTTTGTCATAGTTGAATTTCCTAGCGAGTGTTTAGCGTGCTGTCCAATTATGCCTTCCAAGCAATAGATGATTTTTTTTCCTACTTCTGGTTTATCTAAGTGCAACTTCTAAACAAATCAATTGCAAATTGGAGCTTGAAAATTTTAATGTTTGAACATCTAAAGAGCTCAAAACTTGAGTTTTAGAACCTCACAAAACTTTGGAATTTGAATTTAGCACCTCGGTTTTGCTAAAGCAAAGCTATATAGCTTCTAGAGCTTGGAATGATTCAAAGTGTCAACCTTTGGCCCAACTAATTTAGACTCTAGTTGTAATTGGTTGGCTATAGACCTTTCATATTGGAAATTAGACTCTAGTTGTAATTGGTTGGCTATAGACCTTTCATATTGGAAATTAGACTTTGGTTGTAATTGGTTGGCTATAGACCTTTCATATTAGAAATTAGACTCTAGTTGTAATTGGTTGGCTATAGACCTTTCATATTGGAAATTAGACTTTGGTTGTAATTGGTTGGCTATAGACCTTTCATATTGGAAATTAGACTCTGGTTGTAATTGGTTGGCTATAGACCTTTCATATTGGAAATTAGACTCTGGTTGTAATTGGTTGGCCGTAAGGCCTCAAACTTTGGGAATTAGACTTTGGTTTGTCAAATCCTAACCACATGGCTTCTAATCTCAAAAATCAAACTTTAATATTTGAAAACCAAAATTTGAAACCCATCAAAATGTCCTCCCAATTTTATTCGTCATGTATGGGATGGAATGTAAGAATCAAGCAACCGGCCCATTCTAAGGACTAACCTCCCTTCCAATTGATTGTACTAACCTAGATTGTACTCTCTGGCCTTTGGGCCAACTAGTTGGGCCCTTTTAGCCAAGTGGACTTGGCTTTTTGGCTATTCAACTAGGATTTTTCTTTTTGGAAAATACTTCAAGTTTTCAACACATAAATTTAAAACAAGACAAGACGAGGTTTGTTTGGCTAAGGGAAAATTATAAAGGCTAAGTTCAAAGCTTTTCCATTTAAAAAATAATAGGCTAGATGTTGTTTTTTATAGATTTTGAAAGTTGTGTAATGGGCGATAGATTCATTGTACGGAGGGTTAGCACCAAATTCTAAAATGAAATAAAATGACTAGTTAGTAACTAGACTTTGAAAATTAGGCAAGGAATAATAGGCTAATAGCTTTGCCATATGGTAGGTTAGCACCAAATTATAAGACAAAAATAAAAAAGAATAATTGGTAAGCAAACTTTGAGGGTTTGTTAACTTTGTTTTAACTAAAACTCTTCAAAAGACACCAAATCCCACTACTTAGGACCACATATTTTATATGTCGAGGCTCTAGGGGGAATTTCAACAAATATTTGTAAAATCCCACTCAAAGAACTCAATACTATATGTTTACTACACAAATGACTCAATTTCTTCAAATAAAATCCATGAAAATAGACAAATGGTTAGTGAATAAACTCAAAACATCATTAATGGACAATACTAGCTCAAAGGGACACCAACATCCTTTGAAGCAAACTCAAAACCTAACATCAAAGAGCAAAAGCTCTAAATGCAAATTCAACACAAGTTTTTGGCAAAATCGTCAAAATCTCAACAACAAGCCAACGTTTATGGCAACTTAATGAAAAGAAAAGGGGTGCAAAGTGAAAAGAGGGAGTAGTCTATTATACTTTTCTAAGGTCCTTCCTTCTCTCAAATTACCTAAAATCACTTAGAGAAAAACTTGAATTACTATAAATTCTAACCTATTGTTGTGATCACCCTAACTTTGGGAGAATTGCTCCAAATTGAAAATAGATTGCACAAGTAGATTAAGAGGGCCCAATTTTGGACTACAAGATCCCTAACCCCTACTTCCAAATCATTTTGCTTACAAAAGCTAGCAAATTGCAAATCAAAGAATAGGTAAAAAATCCAAATGTTGAATGATCGATTGATCGTGTTGCCAAGTCTTCGGTTGTAGGATTCTCTATCTTTGAAAAATGAATAGATCAAACTTTGGATGATATCCTTTAATTGGTATAAAATGGAATTTGTCAAGTTGAGGTATAGATGGTGTTGCTACATGCAAATTCAACTAATATCCAATACAAGGTCCAATTGTCTTGTTGAAAATTAATAGTGCAATACAAATATTGTTCATACATTTGATTGATGTGTATAGTTTGACCATCTATTTGAAGGTGAAACATAGAAGAAACTTTGATATCCACCTTCAGAATTTCAAAGAAGAATCTCCAAAATATGGGTGACTCCATGGAAAATCAATCATATTTAGTAACGACAAGAAATTCATGAAAACTATCCAAGTAGTGGTAAAATCCGATTAAAATTTAGAATAGGTTGTTTTGTCATAATAGCGCACCTCTACAAGTTTCAAGGCATTATGACACCAACAAGTACCAAAATCGGCAGTGACATCAAAATTTTAAAACATTCAATGAGTGACCGATGTAATGGGAGCTTGTGATGTCCAAATGAAGTCAACTTGAACTTTGTTCTTACTTTCTAATTCATTTCAAATCGGCAAGAAAATTTGTCTCCTTCAATGCAATGTTAAAACTCCTCGACTATGTCATAAATTAGCCTCTAAAGGACCAAGGCCATTTTTTTGTCAAAATCCACTTAAAATTGTCATTTCAATTGCATGTTTAAAAAAAACTACCTTTTGGAACCTAACCATAGGATCTTGTACTTTACTTGTCTAAAATCATGTGGTAAAAATTTCATCAAGTTTGACCATATGGATTGGAAGATATGAGCATTCAAAATTGAAAAAAAAACTTTTTTGAACATAGCCCTCCAATTTCAGATGACTTTGACCACCATTTGTAAAAAACATTATACTAAAGACTTTGAATTTAAATATCTAACTCAATGAAGATAATGTTATTCTACCATTTATCTACCAAATTTCACTTACAAAAATGTGTGGAATACGTCCAAAAAAATCTTACAAAGACATAAAGCCCAGAAAATTGACAATATACTAGCCTTTTTTGCTAACACGTTTTCTATCTTATAATTTCTATTATATAAAATCCCAATGGTGGGTTGAAAAATTTATTTATCTTAGACATACTACAAGAAATTTGAAAAAAAAAAAAAAAAATCAAATTTCTATTGAAATTAGAAGGCTTCAGTACCCCTCCAAGCAACGACGCTAGAGTGTGAGCAGGGAGCAACGAGCGTTGAGCGATGAGTGATTGGATTTGAGCATTCATTGCGAGGATTTTTACTAAAAATAGACATATTAGAGTAATAAATAGTATTGTTAAACCCCAAAATAGAAATGTCAAAAATCCAAAATAGAAAAAATTGCAAAAAAAATTGGAATTTTTTAATTTAAAATAACCAATGTTGAAATCAAATGTTGCATGAAGGGACATTCATTCATCCATGTACAAATGAACTTCATCCATGTCATCCATTCATCATCCATTCATCATCCATCCAAGAAAGGCTTGATTTTCACATTATAGTAGATGTCCTAGAAAATGGAGTGTAATTTTTTGAATATTTATTTTCAAAAACCAAAATTTACAAAAATCATTAAGATTTGCATTGTTGACCACAAAACTTTGTTAACTATTTTGAGGCTGGTTTAATGCTCCTCGGAACCGAATAGCATCTTCAAGGTTCATTTAGAAAAATGTAACAACTAATCCTATATTGTAGTTTGATTGTGGTTTAGGGGTCCTTGGAACCAAATAATACCGTTAAGGTTCATCTGGAGAAATATAACAATCAATTCTACAACGATTCATTAATTTCTTTTTGTGATTTCAAAACCTTTCATCGAAGAACATTGACTTTATAAACCAAATTTTTTTTCCACCACCTCCTCATGAGCCTCAGGCTTCCCTCTATATATTGGGGTTAGCTTTTTTGTTCTTACGATGAGACCCTTTGGAACCTAACTTTTACTTTATTGAAGATGTTGGTTTATTAATTATTCTATGAATACGTACATCCTTGGACAACAATGCTAGAGTGAGGAACAACAAGCAATGAGTGTTGAGTGACAAACATTTAAATTTGAGCACTCAATAAGACTTTTGTTAATTAAAAATAGACATATTAGAGTCATAAATAGTAATGTCAAATCCAAAAATAGTAATGTCAAAATTACTAAAATATAAATTATTACAAATAGAATTTTCAAAAATCAATTTGTTGTTACAAAACCTTTATTTTAAGGCAGTTGATTTAGCTTTCAAATATTGTTGGTAAGTCCAAGAATAATAGTCTAGCCTCTCTTGCAACAAAAAAGGTACTACCAGAGGGATGATGTATGGATTACTTTCATCCATGTCATCCATTCATCATCCATCTAGGAAAGGCCTTATTTACACATTGCAATACATGCTTTAGAATCCTATGGTTCTCTCCATTCATTTTTTTATGACTCCCATGCACATGGAATGCACAAATTATATTACCATTGTCCACACATTCATCTTTTTGTATGTATTCTTTTTATGTTTACAATTTTACAAATGATTTGAGTCATCCTTAGGGTGCCAAATACTACTCCCACTTTGAACTAATTAGTCCAATAAGGCCTATGTCACCTACCCCAATTGACCATTATTTAACCAACTCTAAACACATGTGTCTTGACTATGAATTGTTAGACAAATATCATTAGGGGAAGAATAGGGTCGGAATAGGGCTACTAGATCTAGACTACTACTAAATAGTAGATGGCTCCTCAAATATAAGGAGTCAATTTTAGGTGCAAAAAGACCTTCCCTCTATTAATTTGAAGAGTTTATAAAATTGCAATTTTGGTTTTAAATTCAATTTTTCTTTTAAATTCAATTTTTTTTTATGCAATAGATGGCTTCTCAGATAGGAGGAGTCATTTCTTGGTGCCAAAGACCCTCTTCTTGTTAATTTCGTGGATTATAAGAATTGTGATTAAAATTTTTTTTCAAATATTTACAAAATAAAAAAAATTCATCATATGACTCCTTGGATCTAAAGAGACAATTTTTGGTGCTAAAGGACCCTCTTTTTATTTATAAAAAAGATTATTTGAAAATCTCTAATTCATTGTGGTTTGTGAGGGTCCCTTCAAGCTAAGAAAAGGCTCTCTAGAGCTCTCATGAGTGTCAAAAAGCCCTTCCTTGGTGCCAAAGGGCTTTCTCTTTTCTTTTTGGTATGGCATTACATAGAATCTTGGTGTCACAGAAAGCTCATCATATCAAAGGAGCAATTTCTTAGTATCAAAGGGTTCTCTTATAATTTTCTTTCGTATGTTATTATATAGAGTCTAGGTGCCATATTATATAGACTTGTTGCCAAAAGGCTCTCCCAAAAAAGCTCCTTAGAACCTAAGGGCTCTTCCAAAAAAGGTTCTTTGGATTTGGAGGATCCCTCAGATTTCCAAGGGCTCATCCAATTAAGGCTCTAAAAAACCTCAATAGACTCCTCAAATCCAAAATCTTTTTTTGGATGCAAAGGACTCTTCTAGATAAGGCTCCTTAAATCTCAAGGAAGGCTTTTTAGATTCTAAGGATCCTTCCTTTGGTTCCCAAGGCTCCTCCAATGAAGACTCTAAGGCACCTCTTTGGGCTCCTTGGATCCTAGGAATCTTTCCTTGGTGTCAAAGGGTTCTTCTAAAGAATACTCCTTAGAACCCAAGGAACTCTCTTTGGATTTCCAAGAGCCCATTCATGGTGCTAAAGGGCTCTCCCAATAAAGGCCTTAAGGAACTCCAAAAGGCTCCTTGAATTTAAGGAGACTTTCTTTGGTGCCAAAGGGCTCCTCTAAGGAAGGCTCTTTGGATTTTAAGGAGCCTTCCTTCAGTTTTCAAGGGCTCTCCAATGAAGACTCTAAAGGACCCATAAAGCTCCTTGAATTCGAAGAGCCTTTTCTTAGTGCCAAAGAATTCTCCCAAGGGAGGCTCTTTGGAACTGAAAGAAGGCTCCTCGGAACCCAAAGAAGGCTCCTCGATTCTGAAGAAGGCTCCTCGATTCTGAAGAGCCTTCTTTCAGTTCCCAAAGGCTTTTTTAATGAAGACTTTCAAGGACAAAAAGGGCTCCTTGAATTCAAAGAGCCTATTTTTGATGCCAAAGGATTCTTGCAAGGAAGCACTAGTAGAAAAATAGTGACTACCATAACAAGAAATCAACAAAAAAGTGTTGATGTTGTTTGTATCATCGGTTGCGTTGTCTTGGATAGTACTTAGCAAAAAAATTGTTGTCCATTTTGTTAAGGTGATCAAGTCAAAAAAAGAAAATAATAATTGATTTATAAATGTGCTCAAAAAATGGCCGCCACATGGCAAACCAAAAATCAATCCAGCAGAGAATGCTACATAGGCAAAAATTGCCATGTAGACAAGAGAATTAAATTAATTTTGAAACTTCAATAAGAAAGAAAAAGACAATTTTATATTAATTTGATAATAGAAGAGACGTAACTTTGGTGTTTGAAGAGAGGAGAAAGCAAGCTCTTTATACAAGTGGGGTGGTAGAAAGTAGAACAAACCATATGGGATATGTGAATTAAGACTATGAGTGGTTCACATATCCCATATGGTTTGTTCTACCTTCTACCACCCCATTTGGAGCTTGCCAAAATGAACAAAAAAGTGCCAACTTTTTTATTGATTTGGATGTTGTACTATCTCAATCAACAAAGAATTGTTAAAATGGTCAATATTGTATGCCAATCAACAAAAAATTGTTAATTTTTTGTTGATTTGGACACCATTTTCTAGTAGTGAAGGCTCCTTGGTTACGAGGAGACTATTTTTGGTGTAAAAGGGTTCTTACAAGATAGGCTCTTTGGAACTCAAGGGAGGCTCCTCGATTCCGAGGAGCCTTCTTTTGGTTCCCCAACACTCTTTCAACACTAGTAGAAAATGATGTCCAGATTAACAAAAAATCATCAATTTTTTGTTAATGTGGACACTGTATCGACCATTTTCACAATTTTTTGTTGATTTGGCACAAGGTAACAAAATGGTTAAATTTTTTTGTTACTTTTGGTACGTCAACGACCAAATCAACAAAACAATTAACAATTTAACACTTTTTTACTCACAATTCTGTGTTTTTTGAACTCAGTAGACTTTGGTGACCTTTTTGACATAGTAAAACACTTTTTTTGAAAAAACTTTGAACTAAGAAAGGTTAGACAATAAAGTTAACTTTCACCTCCAAAAATCCGTTTGAGATTTGAAGTCTCCAATCAAAAGTTATAGACAAAATTCAGAGCGGGTATTTAAAAATGCCAACAAAAAGGTCCATTTCAACCCCGCTCTGAATTTTATTTATAACTTTTAATTGGAGACTTCAAATGTCAATTGGATTTTTGGAGGTGAAAATTAGCTCGATTATCTAACTTTTCTTAGTTCAAAGTTTCTTGAAAAAAAGTATTTTACTATGCCCAAATGGTCACCAAAGTCTGCTGTTCTTACAAAACACACAAAATTATTAATTCAAGAACTACATGTCTATTGTAGAGTTTGAATTACATTTATATTGTTTTTGCATTTTTTTATTTTTTTTGGTAAGAACAGAAGGCTTTGGTGACCGTTTTGGAATAGTAAAATATTTCTTTTCAATAAACTTTGAACTAAGAAAAGTTAGACAATCAAGCTAACTTTCACCTCCAAAAATCCGTTTAACATTTAAAGTCTCCAATCAAAAGTTATGAACAAAATTCAGAGCGGGGTTGAAATGAAATTTTTCGTTGACTTTTTTAAACACCCGCTCTGAATTTTGTTCATAACTTTTGATTGGAGACTTTAAATGTCAAACGGATTTTTGGAGGTGAAATTCAGCTTGATAATCTAACTTTTTTTAGTTCAAAGTTTTTTCAAAAAAAGTGTTTTACTATGCCAGAAAGGTCACCAAAGTCTTCTGTTCTTACAAAAAAAATGGAAAACAATTTAAATGTAATTCTAATTTTCATTAGAACATGTAGAATTTGGGGTGGCTCAATGGTTAGAGTCTTGGACCCCAACCGTGAGGTCCAAGGTTCGAACCTCCATGGTGGTGGCCGCCTATGTGGCATTGGTGTGCCACATGGCGGGTTGCCACGTGGCATTTAAAAAAAATTAATTTTAAAATTTTAAAAAAATTAATTTAATTTTAAAAAATATATATATTATTGACCAAATTAACAAAAACAGTAATAAAAAAATCAACACTTTCTTGTTTCATAGTGTCCAAGTCAACACGTCCAAATCAACAGAAAATGAACTAACAAAATCAACACTTTCTTGTCTATTTTTTGTTGATTTGGACGCAGATTTTCTACTAGTGCAATGAAGGTTTTCAAGGACAAAAAAGGCTCCTTGGTTCCGAGGAGCCTATTCTTGGTGCCAAAGAGTTCTTACAAGAATCCAAGGAAGGCTCTTTGATTCCAAGGAGTCTATTTTTGGTGCCAAAGAGTTTTTATAGGGAGGCTCCTTAGAACCTTTGGAAGGCTCCTCGGTTTCAAGGAGCCAATTTTTGGTGCCAAAAGGTTCTTTGCAAGGGAGGCTCCTTAAAAATCAAGGGAGGTTTCTCAAAACCCAAGGAAGGCTCCTTGATTCTGAGGAGCCTTCTCTCGGTTCCCAAAGGCTCTTTCAATGAAGGATTTCAAAGACAAAAAATGTTGGTTGATTTTGAGGAGCCTATTTTTGGTGCCAAAGGATTCTTGCAAGAGAGGCTCCTTGATTCCGAGGAGCCTTCTTTTGGTTCCCAAAAGCTCTTTGAATGAAGTCTTTCAAAGACAAAAAGGCTCCTCGAATTTGAGGAGTCGCCTATTGTTGGTGTCAAAGAGTTCTTATAAGGGAGGCTTCTCAAATTTGAGGAGCCTATTGTTGGTGTCAAAGAGTTAGGTGGCTCCTCAAAAACCAAGGGAGATTCTTCAAAACCAAATGAAAGCTTCTTAGTTCTGAGGAGCTTATTTTTGGTGCCAAAGATTTTTTTGCAAGGGAGGCTCCTTGGAAACCAAGGGAGGCTCCTCAAAAACCAAGGGAGGCTTCTTGGAACCCAAGGAAGGCTCTTTGGAATCCGAAGAGCCTTCTTTTGGTTCCTAAAGGCTCTTCTAATTTAGGCTCTAAAAAATCCCAATAGGCTCCTTGAATCTGAGGAGCCTTTTTTGGGTGCTAATGGGCTCTTTGAAATAAGGCTCTTTGAATGCCAAGAAAGGCTCCTCAGATTCTAAGAAGGCTTCCATTGGTTCCCAAGGGCTTTCCTAATAAAGGCTCTAAAGAACTCGAGAGGGCTCTTCGAATCCAAGGAGCCTTTTTTTGATACTAAAGGGCTCTTCCAAAGAAGGCTGTTTGGATTTTGAAAAGCCCTACTTTGTTCCCACGGGCTCTCCCAATGAAGGCTCTCAAGGACCCTTAAAGGCTCTTTGGATCCGAAGAGGCTTTCCTTGCTGCCATTCAGTTCTTCCATGGAAGGCTCTTTGGAACATGAGGACAACTCCTTGAATTCCAAGGAGCCGTTTCCTATTTCCTAAGAGCTTTTTCAATGAAGGTTGTAAGGGACCCTAAATGACTACATAGATCGAGAAGCCTTTCTTTGTTGCCAAAGACTTTTTTAATTTTTTTCCATTTGTCATTAGATAGACTCTTGGTGCCAGAGAAGGTTCTAGATTTTGAATTCAAAAAGTCATTTTTTAATACCATTGGCTCTCTCTTAATTTATGGGGTATATCATTAGATAGACTTTTGGTGCTAGAAGAGGCTTTTTGGATCCAAGAAGTAATTTTTTGGTCCTAGTGAACTCTACGCCTTTGAGAAGAGGGGAGTCATTTAAAGGCTTTGGAATCTTTGTAAAGGTCCCTCTGAACCAACAAAAGGCTCTTTGAAACCCAAATATGATTCATTGGATCCTATAGAAGGTACCTCTTAACCCAAAGAAGGCTTCAAAAGAATCCAAAAAGGGCTCTTCCAAGAAAAGATCTTCATATTTGAGGAGCTCTTCTTTATTGCTAAAAGGCTCTCCAAAGATAGACTCTTCCAAACCTAAGGATGACTCCTTGGATCCGAGGAGCCTTTCCTTGGTGGTAAAGAACTTTACCAAGAACCCAAAGAAGGTTCTTCGAATTTGAAGAGCCTTTTTTTGTGCCAAAGGCCTCTCTTTTAATTTTTTTGGTATATCATTGGATAGACCTTTGGTACCATAGAAGACTCCAAACCTTGGATCCAAGGAGATTTTTTAGGAGATGTCATTAGATGACTCTTGCTGACATAAAAAACTCTTGGAATATGAAGAGTCATTTTTCAGTACCAAGAGACTCTCTATGAGGGTGTTTGAGAGACTCTGGTTCATTTTTAAGGTCTTTTGGTGCCATGGGAGTCTTTAGAATCCTAGGAACCTCCTTTGGTGTTTAAAGAATCTCTCTTTAAATTTTTTTGGTTGTCCTTTTAAGGATGGAGGATTTTTTGTAAAGGGTCCTAGTGCCATAGAAGGCAACGACGCTAGAGTGTGAACGAGGAGCGATGAACAATTGAATTTGAATGCTCCTTGCAAATATTTTTATTAAAAATAGATATGTTAGAGTAATAAATAGGGTTGTCAAATCCAAAAATAGTAATTTCAAAAAACAAAAATAGATTATTTATTTATTTTTAATTCAATTTTTTTATTTTAAATAATCAATTATACAATCAAATGTTGCATTTAAAGGGGCATGAATGAAAGTCAAGCAACTCCTACAATAAAAAGAAGCTCAACCATACCTCTAATGAATGAATGAACTTCATCCATCCAATAAATGTTTTACTTGTATATTGCAATACATGTCCAAAAAAGTTGAGTGCAATTTTTTATTTTAAAAAAATAGAAAAAAAACTTTAGGATTCTTGACATCAAAACTCATCTTACTATTTTGAACTTTGAAGCTATGCAAGGTTCATTTCAATTGGCAACTTGAAAGGAACTTTGCTACTAATTTGGAGGGTTCTTTCCATTGTGATTTTTTTTCTTATTTAAATTCAAAAGAATTTTTTTATTCATTTTGATAAAAAAAAAGAAAATTCAATTTCTTTTAGTGAGTAAATTGCTCCTCGGATCCGAGGGGCATTTTTTTGTTGCCTTCTCTTTGCACCAAGAGCTCCTTGGAATCCGAGGAGCCTTTTCTTCACACCGAGGAGCCTTCTCTTTATTCTGAGGAGCCCTAATATAAAAAATATTAATTTTTTGTAAATTGATAAAAAACTAGATGTTTTTTAAATTTAAATTTAAATTTAAATTTTTTTAAGGTAGTTCAAATTTTCTCTCAAAAAAGATAGCAACAAGAAATCGCTCCTTTGATTCAAGGAGCTATCTATTGAATGTTTTTTTTTATTTTCTTTTAAAGATTTTTTTGAAAATACAAATTTTCTTTTGAAGAAAATAATTTTTCATTTTTTTCATTTTAATCCCAGTTTAAATAACCTCCCAAATTAACAAAGGGAGGGTCCTTTGGCAACCTCTCTACCTTTTACATTACATGTTTTTTGAGGGCAGGGAGAGCCCGTTTCAAGGCTGTTCCTTCATTGTTCCCCGCAGTGAAGGACAGCCGACAGTCAAAAAAAAATTAAAAAAAATTAAAAATTAAAAATTCTTAAAATGATAAAAGAAGTTGGAAAAAAAAATGTTTTTTCGATACTTCCTGATAGTATTCAGGTAGATTTTAAGACTATTTTGTATTTCAACCTCAATTTTGGATTTTAAGAGTGATTCTTGTACCCAAATATGACTGTATTAGTCGGACAAGCGAACAAGTACTGATTTATACCCTTAAGCTTCTTCAAATCTATAGAGAAATACTGCAAATATGAGATGAAGCTTATTGTAACTGTAAGATCAGCTGTTATTCATACAACGTAAATAACTAACATAACTTTGAGATAGCCAGCAAAAGTATATACTTGTGAAGTCTATAGCTTGTTTTAAATCCGTATGCTTTAACTGTACCATGATAACCCCAGTTTTGATCGAAACATAACCCCACAGTTTGGAGTGATTTTCCGTTTATATTAGCTAGTATATATATACCGTAACCAGCCAGTAGTAACAATATTAATAGCTTCTAAAACATGTAACATGAAGCTCAAGGGCCTAATTTCGAGATGGAAATTTCGGCAAAAAATATCAATAGCAAGAATAATAAAAAGGCAACTTCTGTGAGAAAAAAGCTTTTGCTGGGTCCGAGCTAGCTCAGCCACATCAAAACTCGTTGTAGACTAGCAAAAAACTTCATCCGCCAATAGAGTAGCTTGGAGTTTTATTGAAAAAATTCCCGAGAGGTGGTAATCCTCACCTGTACCCATGCCACCCAGCAAACCATTAGTGTGCTAAACGACGTGTACGAGGTGTCTTAAGATGTACCACTACTTGTTATCGTAAAATCGCAAGAGAATTTGTTCACAGCATGTTCATATCCTATACCAAGATATGTAAATACAAGAAAGATAGTAACTGTCTAAATTGTTGTGTTTGTAAAACACCACCTGTTGGCCGCTATTCTGTGAGCCAAGCACCATTTCGATGATTCCTGCAGTTTAAAACACGCTATGTGGAAGGTGTCGAGTTGCTCAGCATCCGCAAGAAAGCAACGCTCACACACGATGATCGGAATGACAAGGGCAGCTCACTTTAGCTATGAGTTCTAGTTTAGAGCTCCAGTATTGCCTGGGAAGCTTCAAGCCGCGCGACAATTTTGTTTTCAAACCCTTGTTAATTCATTTTTAGCCCCCATATTTTATCATTGAATTCCTCAGTTAAGGCATAGGGCCCGAACGGACTGTCAGACATTTCCATAATAAATGTTTTATTTGGGGAGGAGATACCCGGAGGTATGCCTTAATAGTTGTGTTTGTGTTTGCAGGTAGGGCCTCATTACTAAGTTTGTAACAGCTACGTTTCTTTGCATCGTTTACAAGAAGCTTCTTCTGATGCTTGTTCATATTCCGATTTTGGAATTCAGTCTAAATACTCAGTATAAATCCAGAGATTTTTTTCAGACAATAAAAAGTGTGAGGAGTATTATATATCTGGGATTGCTTACATGTATAAGTATCTCAATACATAAGTCCTTATCAACAGCATAGGATTTAGTAGAACTCTAGGAATGAAGCCTAGGAGTTGAATCTAAAAAATAAAAAATAAAAAATAAAAAAATTCCCGGAAATGACTTGGCCGCCTCTCGACCACGTAGGACGCTAAGGTGGCAGTTCCCTGCGTTCTCGCAGCAGGGGAACCCGCAGTCTCTTAGTAGCCTCAAAAACCATCTAATGTTTAAGGTACTTGAACATCAATCTTTACCATAAACAATTGAGTTTTAAATCCCATTCAATAGACATCCATCATCCAATGAAATGAACAATGGATGTATTTCATCCAACAAAGTCGACTAAATTTTTTAATCCAAATTCATTCATCTCCATTCATCCCCATTCATCCTCTTCAAACTCATTTATAGCTATAAGTGTCTATCCTAAATAATGGATATTGGCATCTCACGGTGAAAAGTTTAAAATTTTTCACAAGATTTTTTAAAAATGACCACTGTTCACCGCTCATTGCTCGTCGCTCAATGCTCAACGGTCGTCGCTCCCTGCTCATACTTTAGCAACCTTGCCCTCCAAGAACCAAAGTCTTGTGAACAATGGGAAAGAAAGATTGGGTTTGTTCTCTTGCATTCTTGATACGTTCACTATAGTGTTTCTGTAAATGAGAATTCATTATATCATCCACCTAAACTCTCCTTCATCCGCCTAACTTTTCTCCATTCATATAACATTGAGTAGTGATCAAAGAGGTTGCCTTTCCTCTCTGGAATCCTCATCTACAAAATTCATCCACACAATATTAATATTAATTTCAATACCAAGATAGTGTAGTATGTTTATGAGGGGCTCCATTGTTTTTCTAATTTTAGGATCACACAAACAAATCAACAATTAATTGTAAGAAAAAGATGGTTTGCCAAAAATCTAAAGAATCCATTGAGTCAAATATCAATGCCATTTAATCATCTCTGAATTTTGTCTCTTCCAACCCCTCTCTAAAATTTGCTTATAACTTTTTATTAGAGGTTCTAAATCTCAAATTGATTTTTGAAGATGAAAATTAACTTGATTCCACAACTTTATATAATTCAAAGTTTTTTGAATAAAACTATTACACTGTACCTAAATGAGGTTTGAAATTCTACTTGATACACAATTCTTGCTCCACCCTAGAGTTGAATTTATAATTGGTTTTATAATTGGCACTTTGTATATAATTCATTGGATCTATAACTAGCACACCTCTGTCTTCTGCTCTATCTCCATCAGGAATTGGATGTACTGGATTGGCATCCATGGTTGAATTTGGTAGCTCAGTGTCTTCTTCTATAGTCGGTGAAGCATGGTTTTGCGAGTTAGAATTGGTTGTTGCTGTTTTTTATCGTAATATGCGTTGGATTTGGATGTGTTGGTTTTTGGTGGCATTTAAGACATATGAGAATCTTAATTCACACAAATTCAATCCAATCATATAAATATATGAACGTACATGCAAATCCTCACGAATCCTCACAAATACTACAAGTATACTGTAGGTAGAGTTAAATACTATATTCCTCTACTGCTGAAAATACCTTGTTTATACAGACCAAGGTACTGACCATCTCTACAGTTAAATACTATATTCCTCTACTGCTGAAAATACCTTGTTTATACAGACCAAGGTACTGACCATCTCTACAGTTAAATACTATATTCCTCTACTGCTGAAAATACCTTGTTTATACAGACCAAGGTACTGACCATCTCTACAGTAGTGGGTTGAACCTCAAAGTTGTATGAGGCCTGGTCCTCTTCAATCCACGATGCTCCTCCTAGGTGCTCTCGTTGTTGAAGAAGGTTGCAATCTCGATGCAGTCGCAGCGGATCCTTAAGCTCTAGGTCGGATACGGGTAAAACAAAGGGTGGAAAGCGGGTCAATGAATATACTTGCCTCCTGGTGCAGTTAATAGAGAGACTTTACAATCCTTTGAGTCCTAACACGCCTCACAAGCTACAATGTACTCTGCAATGTACAACAACTTATACTCTAGTCCAAGGTCCTCTAGTACTAGACGGGTAGAAATGCCCCGACAACCGTCCAAGGTCAAACGGTCGTTCTCACAGTGACTACTGTGGAATGTCCGGAAATCACAACGTTCAAAGTAGGGGTTGTCACGTACACATAAATGATCGATGATGGATACCTCAAATCAGAAAAGTCCGTCAACCTCGATGGTAGTTGGCATTGGGTACCGGATCTCTATAGTCGGAGATATTAGTAATGGATTAAGATTGGTGTAGCGGATCTCTATGGTCCAACCTCAAAATTCTTGCTAGTAAAGGCCTTCTCGAACTTCCACGTTGCCAAAATCAACTTCCAATAAAGTAAAAGGCAACGATGGATCTCCTTCTCACTTACTCCAAATAATCCTGCCTCTTCTACCTGCACAATGGACAAGGTGTAGTGAAGTGGATCATTTAAGTATTTGTGAGCCAAGTGGCTCCAAAACTCAAACGAAATTCCAAGTAATCCTAGTCTAAGGAGCAAGGTCTCCACGGACAAGGTTTTGTCCTCCTCCTGACTGGTATGAACTTTCTCCAGAATCTGGTAAGTCTTACAAGGTCGATCTTGCCTTGTAAGCAACCAAACATCGTATGGAGTCAGAGAAGGCACCAAGTCTTGAGAAAGCATAAATAAGTTAGGAATTAAATTCATAAATATGCCTTAATAAGTTTAGACTCTAAAAAGAGCAATCCCTAGACTCCCAGTAAACGCACCAAAAATGTGTCTAACGGGCTAGTAGTTTTAACCTAATCAATGCCTAAGTAGTGAAATAGTTAAACTATTCACTCCCGGTAGATGCACCAAAAATGTGAGTGTTTCCTACTCCACCCCTAGAGTTGAAACATGCACACGAGTTCTAGCGGCCTAAATAAGTAATTCTTACAGGGTGAATGGTAAACCTAGTGTTCTTTGGCCTTTCAAGCAATAGACACTTTGTTTATGATGATTGTAACCTAGTTTAACTACTTCAAAACACACTAAACGTTAAAAGGTTCAAGACCTTCGATAAGCAAGTAAAACCTAATCTAAACTAAAAATATATCTAAGCTAATTCGTAGAATGCACTTTGCTCTTTCCAAAATGGTATAGCAAGCTGAATTCCAATATTCCTACTAAAAGATATCTAAGGATGAAATTTGTCCCTAATTCTATCCTAAAAACTTCATCCATTGACTAAAAATAGCAAATAAATTCAAAACAAATCTAAATTTCAGGGTTGAATTGTTAATTATTATGACCAATGAATTTTATAGAGAAAACCTAATTTTGACCTAATTTCCCACATTTTACCCCCTTAAAATTTAATTAATTTTAAAGTAAAAGTAGGTTTTAGAATCTTTAAAAGATTTCTTAAAAGGTTATAGTCTTGAAAGATTCTTTAATTGTTCCTTTAGAATATTCTTAATTGTTCGTTTATCAATCTTAATTTTAAGTTATTATTCTAAATTTAGTTATTTTAAGAGGTTTTATTATTTTGGTGAGGTAAGTAAGAAATTACCTTTTTATCACGGAAAAAATGAAATTACTGGACTTCTAAGTAAAAACTTATAGATGATTGAAAATTCTCCTTAGTTTAAATGAGAACCTTCTACACCAAGTTTTTATGGAATATTTGAGAAAATTAAGTTTTAATTTTTTCAAATGTTCTAATATTTCTTAGATTCCTAAATTTCAATTTGAGATTCTTTTGGATGAATTAATGCTTTTTCTTCCAACTCAATTCAAAATTTATCTATTCACTACTTCCACAATTTTAAGTAAATTTTAAATGTAATTGATTTTAAAATTCTAACTAGCAATCCCTATTCTAAATGTTAATTTTTAGTTTAAATTGAAAGACGAAAAAAAATTCAAACAACAAGTTTTTGTAAAAGTCATACCTCTATGTCGAATGCATCAATGGATCCATCGTTGCAAAACACGAACATGATAGTCTCCTCGTGGTCTCCCATTTTCTTTCATAAATTATTAGTTTTTAGTCAAATTTTTGGAACATCTATTGTTGAATTCTTGTTCTAAACATTCCTAGACTTCAATTTTTTTTAGTTTTAGTAATAAAAAATAATTCTTTGGTTTTAATGATTTAATCTAATTTGTTAAATTCCTTAATTCCCAATGAATAGTATAGTATTATCTAGTCAATTGTTTATTAGTTTTTTCCTTTAATATTCCAAAGATATTTCATTGTTTTTTGTTTCTATCTATTTGGCTTATTAGGCCTAATAAAACAAAACATTAAACAACAATTGGCCCACTAATACAAAATGGAATCCTAATTAATGACAACAACCAAACAATGAATAGTAAAAAGATTAAAATCTAACAAATGAAGACAAAATAATTTGTAAATGAATAGTAAGATTCTTCTTAATTATTGTTTTGAATGCTTACCTTCGTCTCTGTGGTCTTATTTCTTCTATTCTCTCTTAATCTTCCTTCATTTGCATTTGATGGTTTTGATATGAGGTGTGGAGAGAATGTTAACAAGTATGTGAGGAGACGTAGAAATTTTGTATTAAGAAACAAAATTGTTTTGGTATGGTGAGCAATGGCCGACCCTTGAAATTCTTAATAAAATTTCAGTTGTAGATACCCCATTGGATTTTAGTTTGTAAGTGAAATGTTTTGAAAACGTATTGAACTTACTGTGGTACTAATGGATGAATGGTCAATTTCGTTAAAATGGCGGTATTCCATTAAAATGGCACAACATGAAACCACTAAAAGAATGAAAACAATGGAAAGATTGTCCAAGGGGAGTGGAAATGCATGAACTAGGAGTCATTTGAATGTGCTAGGCATAAAATTGGCACATGTATGACCCCTATTGTGGCACACTTATTCTCCATTTGTAAAAGATATTCCATTAAAATGGCATGTGGAATACCACCATTTTAACGAAATTGACCCTATGAGCTTTCCAATCTGGTTGCTAATTGATTACAGTTGGTCGCCCTCTACTGCCTTCTGGTCGCCTTCTGCTTCTTTCTGGTTGTTCTTGTTCCCTTTAGCTCGTTGCTCCGGCCCCCTTTTTGTGTGCGAGGACACGTGTTGGCCTCTGATACGTTGACAACCCCATCCATCCTCTCCCCGTTATTGCTCCGTCCGGTCTCCATCACTGCTCCATCCATCCTCTGCCCCATCACCGCGTTCCCGACTGGGTTCCCTATTGTTGAGGTTGTCCCAAACTGGCTCCTGACTGCCAACTGAAACTTAAATTTTGAATCTTTATTATTGAATTTAAATAAAAATTGGTTTATACTGGACTTTTTAATTTTTTAAAATCAAGCACACCTTAAAAGAACAACCACTAAAATAGAACTAAAAATAAAGGAAAATTAGTTTTTGTGTGTGTAATGAAAATATGAACGAACAAAGAAAGAAAACTAACTTTTATGAATTTTTAAGATAAGCATGAAATCTAGCAATTTAAACAAAAACAAAATAATACATGGCAAGCTTGGAAGCAAAATACCTCCACTTTATGCTGTAGTATAAATTTCACTTAGGAACAAAAACCCAAGGAATATCCTAGTGGTGGTTCTTTAGTTTGGGGAAAGGTCAAGTAGTCTATCGTTTTGTATCTAAGGTCACTTTTACGTAGGATTATCATTCAATTTTGTAAATAATTATATAAAAATTCTCTTTTAGTGTATTAGTGTGTGGTATATTTGTATTCACTGTCTTGACCTATACGAATAACAGTCCATAACCCATAGAAATATCTATAAACTTACAGTCACAATCTTGTACTAGAGTTTCTAATGTCAAATAGTCCAAGATATGTCAATTAGTCATGGCTCCTATTCTATCGACTTAATCACATATACAATACATATATAGATATATTTTTGGTGTACATAAACACCTTTGTAAATTCTTTAATTACTTCTTCATATTTAATTCATTGTCAATTGGTCAATTGGTCCAATCTCTGTTTAATTTAGCCTAATTACTACTTATGCAAGGATGCAAATATCAAAGTCTGTAATTGTCAAATTGTCTCAGTATGCAGAGCATGCAAAGGGTAAGGAGTGAATCCTTGAATTCAGTCAAATAGTCTTATCGATTCTTCTTTTGAACTCCTCAGTTCACAGTATGTCAATTGGACCAAGTTCCACACTTATATTAACCACATAACAAGCTCCCTATTATTTCTAAGTTTGTCAAATAGTCATTTGTCAATTGGTCTTTCTATACCCAACTAATTTATCTATCTCTAACAAATGGTCAATTCGTCCAAGTCTTCACACAAACAATTACAATTTTAACAAAGCTAACTGCTAATTCGTTAAATAGTCGTGTGCATGGTCAAATAGTCATATGTCGGTTAGATTTGCTTATGCTAACACCATAGGCAATACGTATACGTGATGGTAATCAATTTGGCCAATTTTCCACATAAGGTTAGAATATAAACCACACACAAAGATTTCGTACATGACAAATTGTCAAATTGGCTAAGTTCTTGCATCAATTCACAATGAGGTGCACACATAGATTCTATTCTATAATCATGAAATAGAGCTCCTTATACCTGCACTTGTTGTTCTCACACAACTTTGTCAATTAGTCATTTCAATTTAAACACCATACACTGACCATTTGTCTTACATTAATTTCCATTATAACTGCAAATCATCTTAGTACAAATTTCTCCAGACCATTTGACTACTAATTCCAAAATTACTCATATAACTGCATCAAGAAGTATCGATGCTATCTCAGCAAAGGCTAATTGACTTGAATTTAAAAGAAGTGTTTTCACTTCTAAACAAATTGGCTAGTGGACTCTTAGCTAAGATCACATCTGGTCCATCACTGGCATCTTAAAGAAACTCAACATGTGTCTAATAGACTCAAATGATTAAGAGTTTAAATTATCACAACATAAACTGTTACCATTCACTTGTTAATTGACCTTATTATAAATTTTGCCAATCACTAGCTACTGAGTAATGGACATATTTAGCGCCACTCCCTAGCAGCTATCCATAATAATAATTTATTGTCTATTTAACTTGACCACAACATGAACCAATCACTAGTTCTTATGTTTAAATAAATAAGTTCTCTGTCTATTTGTCTAACACAAGAGAACCATTCTTCCAATCATTGACGTAAACTTAATTTTATAAACTTAATTCCAAAGTATATCTCCGCTTCATAAACAAGGAAATAGACTTATGACAAATTGACAATTGAACCAAATATAGAATTTCAATTACAAAAGGGCCAGTTAGTCACACTTACCGTCGATTTGTCTTCTACTTTTTCCCGCAATCGCAGCTCCTATCGATTAGTCTTTCCGCTCCATCTGTAGACAAACTGACCTTGATCCGCTCTCTCCATTGCCGTTACAGACAATTTGTCACACAGTTCTTCCCAAACTCCGATCCACACTTCAATTCATCCTCAAGCTTTCTCCACGTTGTTTACTTAACTTTGGTCAGCTCAAGCGAGTTATCCTCCAGTCTCAACTATGGACCAATTGTCCTCGCCCAGCTCCCACAGTCACAATCAAATCGTCACTCATAGTTCTCACTGAACCTTGATCTACACTCAGATCAACAAAGCCACTCACTGACACATAAGACAATTTGACATACTTGCACAAACATACAAGACCAATTGACAGGCTCTCTCTCTTCTGCACAATTGACTTACAAAATAGGAAATCCAAGAAACAATGTCAATCCCTGGCTAACAAATATGGAACAAGAACAAAGAACAAGCCAATCACTGGCTACACAGAGCAGTAGACAAATAGACAAAATTTGCATTAAAGCTTGAAGGAATACACAAGTATAAAAATCGGCAATGCAATCATTGCAAGCCTGTGAGAGAGCTTGTAGTCAACAGTCAATTAGTCTTTGTACCCTTTTCTTGTCTGTAACTACTTCCGCTAACTGCCTGGTCTATTAGTCCTCAACTGACTATAACTAATCCTTAACGGGTTGTCTAATTGTCATTTTGATAACTACCTGTCTATTTGTCCCAGTTCACACTCCATTCTAGCTTTTGATTAACTTTTACTTGTCCAATTGTCTCCTTTTCCAAAAAGTATAAAAGAAAATTAAAAATTCTATCTACACAAGCGCAAAACAAAAGAGAGAGAAATCAACAGACTTAGACTTTAAATAAGTCTCAAAAGAATATTATTCCATTGATTCTAATTTGGCAAGTCAAAGCTTTGCCGTACAGGGACAATCCTAGGAGTTAATGGTTTTACAAAGGCAAATTTTAACTTTAAAAAGCCAAAACTTCGCCGTGTGGGGACAACCCCATGAAGAATTGAGCAAATTAAAGTTTTCAAGTACCTGTTTTCAAATTTAAACGGTGCTTATGGAACAAGTTTAAGTATTTTGAGAGTTTAGATTCTAAAGGAGGTACTCATGATAATGTTTAACCGAACATTAGAAACAAATCTTCCAAAATTTCAATAAAAATTGTTGTTAACCGCTAAAGGAGGTACACATGACAGTGTTTAACTGAACATTGACAATTAATCAAATCAAACACCCGTTATACAATGAATTTTGGCAAGTGGTGATACAAAAAACCTTTTGGCAAAGTCTAGCTCTACTACCTTAAAGTTTTTAGATCACAATTTGTTATCAATTCGCACAAATTGTTTATTAGTATTCGAAAGAATTATAGAATCAAATAGAGTTTGGGGTCTATCCCTCCAACACTCCTAAAATCAAGTTTTGGGGCTTAACTCCTAAAGTCCCAAGGCAATTTTTCTGTCAAAAACCACTCAAAACTGCCATTTCTACTGCGTTAGTCCAAAAAAAAAAAAAAAAAAAAACTTTTTTTGGAATTGAACCGTAGGATTTTAAACTTTACTTGTTTTAGATCTTGTGGTAAAAATTTCATGAAGTTTGGCCGTAGAAATTGAGAGATATGAGCATTCAAAGTTGAAAAAACAAGTTTTTTGGAACATTGGACTGCAATTTTAGATGACTTTGATCTCTATTTGTGGAAAAAAATTACACTGCAGAGTTTGAATTAAAAATTTATTGTGTTGAAGAATTGAGTTGGGAGTCTAGGAAAAAAATTTCAAAAAATAAAAACTTGATTTTCATACTTCAAAAAATTGTCAAGTAGAAGTAGGTCCAAGATTGAAAGAAAAACTAAATTGATGATAGCTCTTAGATGGGATCGAAATACAATAATTCCAATGATGAGATTGTTCTAACAAAAAAATTTAACCTTTTCAAAAAAAAAATTGAAAAAAAATGAAAATTGCATTCTGAGATGAATCCTACAAGTTCTTTTTTTCCAAAAAGATGCTTAGATTGCCCGAAAAATAAGATTGTTCATAACTTTCACATCACTAATCAAAGTGGAATGCATCAAAGCTTTAGATGTAGACAAAAACATCATCTTTGAGAAAAAAAAAATTTTAAAATTTATTTTGAATTTTTGCATTATTTTTTGTGCTGCCTACCAAGTTCGGTTTCAGGCTTTTTGTGGTATAACTTTTGCTTCCGGGCACCGATTTAAATAAAAATTATATTCCCACAAAGCTTATCAGATTTTCTATCTTCAGAAAAAGTTTCAAAAAATTAGGGTAAAATTTCAGCCCATAAGAACCTGCCCGAATTCCAAATTGTCCCCCGAGGGGACAATGGGACTTTAGGGGTTAAAGCCTTCAAATTCAAGCAAGAAAACAAGTCAACTTAATAGTAATAGAGTTTGGGGATTTTCTCTTCGTAAATTTTTCAAAATCAAAGTTTTGAGGCTTGAAGCCTCCAAATTCAAACAAAAAAAGCAAGTAAATCTTTGAAGAGGCCCTCCAAACCTTCAAAGTGCAAAATAACTCAAATGAAATAGCCAATTCTTGGCTTAAAAAGTGTTCCGACAACGTGTCAGTAGTACAAGAAGAACAACAACAAGAAATGAAATAAGAGAATGAGGGCCACTAACAACCTTAAGGAATTGCCTTTTATACCCGTTCTTGGCCCCTCTCCGGTAAGTTGTCGTTGAAAATTATTTCACTTCCTACCTAAATATTTTCTTATACTAACCTAATGTAATTTGCAAAATATTATTTGTTTAGTGGGAAGGAAGGTCCTCAAGCAAGTTCCTTTTAGGCCCTAATTGGCCTTGGAATCTTGCCCAAATCAAATCCTAGATTTTTCCCAAAGATATTTTGCAAATCATCCTAATTAACCTAGATATTTTGCAAATTAATCCTAAGTTAGTTCCAAATTGTCTTTTTTTAGTTCAAAGTTGGCTTTATTCACAAACAAAGAGATTTTGAGCAAATCCGATCTTTCATTTTTCAAAAGATATTTGTGAAATCACCAAACATTAATTACAAATTACTATAAAAAAGTCAAAGTAAGGGCTGACCCTATTTATCTTTTAAGAGAAAACTTGAAATCAAAAACCAATTACACCATCGTGTTCAGAAGACCTCAACTAGCTTAAGGACCCCTTACCCCTTCTGAGTCCCATATTTGTCACTTGGGACTCATAATTTATTTTTTTAACTTTTTGTAGTTTTGAGTGTAGTTTATCATACAAAAAGTCCTAAAAAGAGTGTAAAACCAAATAGGTATGTCACATACCAATATAGCATTTGGTCCTATTTTGAGGTATTTTTCTATAAAAGTACCTAATCCCACGTGTAAATAGAGTAGAAACCCACAAATTGTACATAATAGCGTGGTTTAGTAGAAACGCCCAATTGTCTAAACATGTTGTGTACATGAATACAAACTGGCTAAAAATGGTCTGAGGGGACTATATGAGAACCCTAAGATAGTTTTCCAAAGAAAGGTTTTAGTTTCCCCATTTCCCCGACGAAATAGTAGAAACTCCAATTGTTAGCCTATAGATGAAGAAAACTCAAGATGGACCAAAGAAGGGCATCTACGACCTAAGTACAGTGATTTGAAGTGAAAATCATGCCAAGAGCCCAACATCGCAATCGGTTTGTCAAGATTCCCTTCCGTTTGGAAGATTTCCTATTTATCGAAAGTTAACCCCTAAAGGACCAAAGTCCCCTCGGGGGACAAAATGAAAATCGGGTAGGCTATCACTACTATAATTTTTATTCAAATTAATTGAATTTTTTTTAAAAGATAGAGTTTTGTAAGAACAACGAGGGAAAAAAATTTCATGAAAATTGGTTTTATTGTTCAAAAGTTATTGCAAATCTTGTGTAATTTACACATCGGGGGCGGCACGGGCACAATTGACTTTCTAAAATTTGATGAAGGACACGCCGTGAGGGGCAAGGAGGTGCACGGGTGAGGGGCAGTGGGAGGCAGGCTGAGGGGAATGGAAAAGGAGAGGGGAACAGGGAAAGGGAAGGGGAACAGGGAAAGAGGAAAGGAACGGGAAAAGGGGAGAGAGATACATGTAGGAAAGAGAGGGAGGGGGTGGGAACGGGGAGGGAAGAGGGGAACGTGGGGAAGAGGGGAACATGGAGGAGAACTACGGGGTGGGAGGAATAGAGAGGTGAAGCATGCCAAGGAGTGCAACGAAGAAGGTCAGCACAGCTACAATGGATGGCTATGCCAATGAAGTAGATTTTTTGGAAGCATGCCAAAATTCATGAACAAAGAAGAATGAAAATGAAAATATAAAATGACATCATAATATGCCTTCCAAGTATGTGGGGACGCTTTGGAAGTCATCCTTCACACAATGCACACACCACATACTTGGGAAGCATGCCAAAATTCCTAAAGCAAACTTAGTATAAACAAATATATAAAGACGAAGACTTCCTATAAATATAAAGATGAAGACTTCATGTGAATATAAAATGAATATGTATGTTTCATATATTATGTGTGTATATAAATTATTATGTATGTTTCATATATTATGTGTGTATATAAATTATTATGTATGTTTCATATATTATGTGTGTATATATTATTCATATATTATGTGTGTATATATTATTCATATATTATGTGTGTATATAAATAAACTAAGTGATAAAAAATTTACTTTGTTATTTTTGGATGTAGAGCCTAAAATTAGTTTACAACTCATATCTAGAACAAGTAGATTTTATTATTCCATACGTGTTCTCTAGAAATCCAAGTGTAAAATATTGAAGATCCTAACGACTAATAATTGCAAGAAAATTTATTTTGAAGACAATTGTGGTTCCCATTGTTTAGGTGCAAAGATGCATTATGTAAATGTGTTCAATAAGATAATAATAATTTTTACCTTTTTTATAAACCAAATTTATTTTTTCACTTGAATTATTTAATTATTTATTTACTTATATAATAATAATTTATTTGTTTCATTTGTGATTAGAGGGTGGGGGGTTAGAAAATATTCGCAGGCGTACTAAAGATGTGGCCAGCATGTGATGGCAGGGTTTGGTGTCATTGAAGGTGACCCCTCCTCCACGACCTCAAGTCCACGTAGTTAGAGTTCTCCACTAGAAGTTCTTCGTAACTTACAATTCCTAATGATTGGAACATACCGGGAACATAGTGGGAACATATCGGGAACAGACCCCAACCATTTTCCCATGCCATGCCCGAAGCCATAATCTATAATTTCTTCACATTTTGTTTCTAAATTCCATAAGAAATAGAGTTTTTGTTTTTTTCTACATTTTCTTTTTGGAGATTGTAAAGGCACACTATATCTTTCAATCCACCATTTGGATTTCTGAGTTTCAAAATTATGTGGTGGAGAACTTACTCGAAAATTTATGTGAGGCATTGTGAACTTTCCAACATTGTTGCATTGCAAGATTTATTTGGATGTGTTCCATGTCTTATTTTTCCTTTAAATTTTTTCGAGACATGCCTAACATGATTTAGAATATGATAAATTTTTAAATTCAGCACCCATTGTGGAAAAAGTTACCACAATCAATGGTCAAAGGCAGCTGAAGTTGTCGGGCACAGTGAAAAAAACAAAAACTTTCACTTCAAATGCCTATATCTTTCAATCCGTACGGTCAAATGTGACGAAATTCTTACCACTTCTTCTTCTACAAGTTTAGTAAAAGATCCTACGATTAGATTTGTAAAAACAAAATTTTGTTGAAAAATTTGATGAACATAGCAGTAGGGGCAGTTTTTAGTGGCTTTTGACAGAAAATGATCTTGGTCCTTTAGGGGTTAAAGGAGATAGTGGGATTTGATTCTCCTCAGAAAAGGTGCAAGAAAAGAATATGCACATGTGTTGTGGGATTCCATGAGAGATTCCACAAAAAGTCTCGGTTTTTTCTGATCATCTAAAGATCTTTTTCCGAGCGGTCAACCGCTTAAACCTACGATGAGAAATTCATGAAAATTACCCAAGGTGCAGTAAAATCTCACTAAAAATTAGCATAGCTTCTTTTATGTTAATAATCCGCTTCGACAAGTTTCGTAGTGTTTTGATAGTTAGAAGTATAAAAAATAAACAAGGTCCTCCAAGACCGGTAAATTTGAAGATTTAATGTGGAGTTGACCGGCATATCGGGACCACACAGAGTTGGAATGAAGTCAAAGCGGGGTCTTTTTTTACTCCCTTACACCTAATAAAGAGCCTAGGCTAGTTACTTTTCATAGAAGAATCAAACTCCAAAAGTTGAGTTTTTACTTCATTTTTTGTGTTAAGTGTTTGCTAGATTCTTTGCGTTTTTGAGGTAGGGAAAAGGGACGAGGGCTTCTACTATTTGAAAATGGCCTTTTGAAGTGAATGGCGCAATCCGTTTGTGATTTGGAGTTAATCTCCAAAAGTTAGGGTTTTAGACCAACGTAGAAGTCAAAATTGGGGAATTTAGGATGAAAATCTTAAGTGATAAGTTTACCTTGTAAAATGAGAGAGGAGGTGGGTGCCCTTGGAAAAGTATATAAGGGCACCCCTTCTCTTCTCAAAACACCCCTTGTAGCCATAATTTTTGGCACACGACCACATTGGTCCAATAATTTGGACTTTGACCTTAATTTTAGCCAAGTTGCTAAACATGTGTTTTGGAAGCATTTTAAGCTCCATTTTCTTGTATTTTGTTGAACTTTGAAGGTCATCGGGGTCCCTTTAAGGTTTGCTAACCTTGTTTATGTGTTTTGCAACATGTTTTGTTGGATTTTTGTTGGTTTTTGAAGTGTTTTGAGGACTTTTGTACTAGTTTGTACTAATCCTAGAGTTTCTTCCCTTGTGTCCGGCGATGCCACTTAGGGGAGCCTCTAGCTACTAACTCTTGTGCAATTCATAAGTTTCTAATTTGTTTTGAGTGTTTTGTGTCAAGTTTGTATTAACCTTTGTGTTGGTACTAACCATTATAGTTGCACTAACAAGTGTTGGGTTGTTTTTGTGTCAATTATTTCCCTTGTTCCATTTGGGACGGCAAAACTTTGGCTTTGTGGAGAATCGTTTAGAGAAGTTATTTTCCAATTTGTTAAATCTACGGCGGAGCTTTGAACCCGTGAGGTTTGAGTGTTTTGTGTGATTTTCGGTGTAAGAGAACACAATGAAGCTTTGACTTGAGTAATGAATAACTATTAGAATCTTAGAAGAAATTCCATATATGGTAGAGCTTTGATTTATAGAGCTTCTTTCATTATCTTCCCAAGCTAACCTTCAAAATTAGCACATCCAATTGCCAAGTAAGCCTCCTAAAGACAAATATTTGTCGTAAGAAATTTCCAAAAGAAATCTGAATTTTTGTTAAGTTTTGGGGCCAGCCAGCCCCGGAGTTTTGTCAAGGCCAGTCAAAGGGCTGGGCGACCAAGCCCTGACCCTGGGTTGGGAGCCGGGTGGCCAAGTCTCTGCCCCGCCAAGCCTGGAACCGGGTAGTCAATCCCTGGTCTGGTCAAGCAGGCCCACCAGACAAGCCGGCCTTTGGCCAGGCTTTGCCCAGCTAGGCTTTGCCTCCGGCCAAGCCAGGGAGGGGGAATTATTCATCCCCCTTCTAATTATTTAATAAATTTTATTTGTTTGTTTTTGTTTTTGTTTTTGTTTTTTGTTGGAAAAAATAGAAAAAAATAAAAATAAAAACAAAAATAAGAAGAAGGAAGTAAGAGGAGGAAGAGAAGGAGGTAGGAGAAGGAAGGAAAATGGAGTTGAATTAGGAAGAGTTTAGGAATTTAAAGTAGAGAAATTAAGGAGTAGAGAGTAGAAATTAGAGACTTAGAAGTAAAATTAGAATAGAAAAGTGTGAAGTTGAGGGAAGATAGAGTTGAAAATAGAATTTAGAAGAAGTTAGAAGGAGAATTAGAAATAAAATAAAATAAAAATTAGAGGGAGAATTAGAGATATTAATTCTCAATTAGAAGAGAGGGTTTAGCAACTATCTCACAAACTCTTTCACTCCTTTAGCCTATCTAGTGAGTTTCCAAACTCAAGTGATTGAAGTGTGAGAAGCAAGTGCAAATAGAAGAAATTTATAGTAGGAGGCAGAAAGGTTTGAAGTAGATAGGCTTAAGCTAAAAAATCTTTGAAATTCCATTACGACCATTAGTTAGAGATAGAAAAATAATTGACTTGAAGAAAGATAAGGGTCAATTATTTAGAATACATTATTAAACCAATTTCCAAGGTTGACTTGGAATACAATAATGTAGTTGAAAAGGAAGGATAGAAGGAGTTGAAATTTGCATTAGAGCACCTACAAGCTGTGATTTTCCTTGACTTTAAAGCCGTGGGCAAAAATACTTGACAAACTCACAACATAGCGAACAAAGAAGAGGGAGACAACTTCTACGACAATGTTGAAGACGAGCCACCATACATTGTAAATTACTAAGAATTTCAAAAGTTATCAAATTTCAAAGTTGGTCTTTTAACCCCTAAAGGACTGGACTGTGTTTTTTGGCTGTATAAATTTTTTGGGCAGGTACCTACGAGTGGAGATTTTCATATTTGGGGCTGAAATTTTAACAGAATGTGGGGGCGAGGAAGATCTTTCATATGCACCAAATTTCATGACATTTGGAAATACAAGTCAAAAGTTATAGCCTAATATGTTACTTTTTTTCCCAACTCGGCAGTTCGGGCAGATCAGAAAAAATCACTTTTTTCAGAAAAAAAAAAATGGAATTCATTTTCTAGAGTTTTATATACACAAAAAGATTTGAATCTTTCCATTTCGATCAATGAGTCAAAAGTTATGAGGATTTTTTGTTTGCGGGCAGTTTTGGATTTCCTACTCTAAATTAAACTTTGAAATCCTTTATCTTACCCAATTTTCAATATTTTTGGACAAAAATAAAATCTTAGGATGTAGATACATTATTACAACATTTTGACCATTGGGATTGGAAATTTTCAATTCCATATTTAGATTGTAAATAATTTAGTATTTTTAATCATTCTCTACTACTACCTACTTACTATTTTTTTCCTATATGTTGTACTATTCCAAATGATCTAAATTTTTTCAAGCATGTGGCCAACTTGTCTAGGAAAACAAATCCAAAGAAGCACCACCATTTAGGTCATTTTTTCATAGAAATGTGAGCTTGTGAAGTGCAGCTGCCCTGCTTTTTGCAGGGTCAAAAAAATGATTTTAGTTAATTTGAATGCTTATATCTTGCAATCCACCCAGTGGAAATGTCTGAAAACTTTAGCACATGTTTCTGATACTATATAATACAAGATCCTACGGTTATATATGTCAAAAAAAGTCTTTTTCAAAATTTTGGTACTTGTACTAGAAATGGCAGTTTTGGAGCGTTTTTGGTGAAAGTATAATGACGGTCCTTTAAGGGTTAAACCATAGGAAACTGAATTAGAAGTCCAAGTCCAAGTCCAAGTAGTTGTATTGGATTTTTTCTAATTTTTAGATTCAAATCAATGTAAGTCTAATCTAGAGCTTTCCAAAAACATCTTAAACATAGAATTTGAACTTAAAACAAACAAGATAGAGTTGGATGAAGTTTAATTATTAGAATGAATGAAAAATAGTTAGAGAAAGTGAAAGTGGAAAAATTTGAGTGAATTAGGAAAAAAAAATAAGCTCTAAATGAAGAAAATTTTCAATTTAGACTTATCAAGTAGTAGAATACCATAGATGATGTTTGATGTACCGATTAGCAGTTAAACTTCATTCACTCATAACTTTTGATAGGAAGATCCGATCAAGTCAAGTCTTACCATTCTGAAATGACTAAAAAATTACCTACAAGAATATGGAATTATTTTTGGTCCAAATACAACTTCACCAAGAAACCACAACGGCCTAATCAGAAGTCCAAAAGGCCAAATAAAAACCTAATTTGAACCATCTTAGGGTTGTTTTGAATCCAAAACACTTAGAAATTACACAAAGATCCATTGCTTGGAAGGCGTAGTGGACCGACGTGAGGTACTAGTAGGAATTAATCATAATTACTAGAACTTGGTTGTGCACGTTGATTTACTAAAGGTGGGTAAATAAATGCTCACACCCCTGCCTCCTCGACCGTTTTTAAGTGCAAATTTGAATCATGATAACTTTAAACAAAAGTCAAAACTCTAAATTTTGGAGTTTACTCTTTTTGATGAATCTGTCTAGCCAGAGTAGTTTAGAATGTTTATGAGAGTAAGAATTGATCCTTGATTTGCTCCATTCGGACACCGTTAGCTCTTGGTACGCCGGTTAACTTGCTGCCAAGTTATAAATTCTTGTGAAATTTGATGTCGATCTAATTCTGATACTTGAAAATGTCAAAATGTCTTCAAACTTAATAGGGCTCTTTATTAGCACACAAAACACTATTCTAATTTTTAGTGAAATTTTACCGCAACATTTGTAATTTTTAGGAATTTACAAATGTATTTTTAAGCGGTTGAGTCATTGTGGAGTTTTAAACATAACCTGGTTGGATGTGAATTTTTGTCTTTTTTTTTAGCTAATTGGAGTGCATTTTGTAGGTAGTTGAGAGTAGTTAGTGAATTGTGGAGTCAAATTGGGTGTTTTGGTCATTTGAATTAGTTCCAATTGGAAGTTGTCTTGTTGTCCGGTTGGTTGGTGGGTTGTCTTTTCCAAGTTGGTGAGTCAATAATGAATGCCAATTAGGTTAGTGTTTGGTTTTGAATTAATTGTATTTTCAGCCGAATTGGATGAATGCTGGCGGGTTGAGTGAAATTGGTATCATTGTTGGTGTCGTATCAAATCCAAATCGGAGGTTGTTGTTGGTGGGATGTCTTCTCCAAGTAGTAACCGTCTTTGTGAGTCCTATTAGGTCCTGAATTGAGTTCATTTTTCGGGGCCCACAGCGAGTGAAGCTAGTGCGAGTCCCAGTCAGTGAGGCTGTGTATTTTGTTTTGTGGGAGATTTCCCAGTTGGGGAGTGTGTTTGTGTTGATCCAGGGTCGGATCGGAGTGTGTGTATGTTTGTGTTTGTGTCCTAGTCGGGATATGTGTGTGCTAGTGCATGGCGGTGCGTGTGATGTGTAGATGAAGTGAGAGAAAATTATCCAAATCAAAAGATAATTGGAGAAGGATGCTAATTGTTGAATTAAAGAAAGTTTGTGCTGAAAGATGAAAAATAGTGATAGGAGCAATAATTTTAAATTAGGCTTAGTTGAAGCTATGAAGGATTATTAGAGCCTAGTTGGAATGTCGGGAGTGTTGAAAATTAGATTCCAATTAGGATAGCGATTAGAGTATAAAGGATGATTTGCAAGATAAGTTGTGAGAGTGTTTTGAAAGATTAATTTGTGATATTATTGTTGAATTTGTAATGGTGATTTAATTACCAATTCGGAATTTTTTTTATGGAAATGTATTTCAACCGAATTGATGTCGTGTGTATGTGCAATGTCATTGTAGTATTGTTTTTGGCTATGGATTTCCAAATTGGATTATTGAACCTATTAGCATAGATTTCCTACTTGACAATCTCCCTTGGAGCGAACTTATTATACTAATAGGGTAATTTCCGATTAGGTCATTATCCTTCTTCAACAAGTTTTGTAAAATCCCGAAACTTTTGGGTATTCTTTTACAAGGTGTCCATTAGCTAAAGGCAAAACCAACCTCCAATAAAAATGCTATATTTAGCAATTCTTTAATAATTTCCATTAGGAGGGAAATTATTCTTGATACTAAGGAAATTTTGGATGATTGGATCCTAATTTGACCTCTTGGCATGCTTTGACCTAGGAAAGTACTTCTTTGTATGCTCCAATTACCTTTTCCTTCATCTTAGTCTGTAAATGACTTGTATTCTGAAAATTACCTACAAATAATAAACCCAACTCTTTTGAATTGGATTTTGACTAACTATAACTAGACTCTATTACTTAGCCAGTTTGTTACATGCATATTTATAGATGTTTTATCACATGAACATAATACTAGGAATGACTAACTCTCATATCCTTTCTTCTTTCGGAATTACTAACTATTCATCTAAATTTACCAATAAGACTTAGAATTAGTAAAAACATAAAGTTTTACGTGTTTCACATCTCTAAAGTCATTCTTCACTACTTTGGTAGGAACTTCTACCAAAACTCTCAATAACTCTCTTTTTATGTGTTTCTTCATAAAACTAATCTAAAAACTAACTAAAAATCGCAAAAAATAAGTCTAGAGTTCCAAGTGTTAACTTGAGGGCTCACACATGGTGTATAATTTTGACAAAGGTGAAGCCTTGTTTCACGAGTGTTTCAGTCTTAGTTTCTTTTATTTTAGCCATAGTACAATTTACTTGTATATAATTTTGAACTCATCCTATGGCTTATTATTATTATTATTATTATTATTATTATTATTATTATTATTATTATTATTATTATTATTATTATTATTATTAATAATAATAATAATAATAATAATATAATTATATTTGTGAAGGTGGGCTTCTATTTCTATGGCTTTTGGTCATGATGGATTCATTTTTTGAAGCTCTAGCCAATTCTTTATTTACCTTTGATTCGATTCTTGATTTATTTTCCATTTTTTTCTAATTCACATTTGTAGATTTTAACCTTTCATTTCTTCTCTTTAGTAAAATATTTAATTTGGAATTGACTCACATCCATATGGATCTGATTTTAAACACATTAGTCTATCTTATAGATACATCACTAATCTTAAAAATTCCTATACATTTACATGTTATAGCCCTTTCAACAATACGTGGTTTTTAAATTATAATACCTTTTTGGTGGGAAATACCACCCACTAAGGGTGAGTAATTAATTGACGCAACTTCCACCACTTGTGGCTTTATGGGTAGGTCCAACTACTCCTTTATGGCCATCTCTATGGCTTTTCCCTCCAAAATTTCAAAAGGATTAAACATATATTGGCCTCCTTGCTTGTAAGTTTTCTTCTTTCACAATGACGGTTGATTCTTGGTGTGTTGAATTTCCCTTGAGTGCATCCTTTGAATTTCAAGGACTTGCACTTCATAGAGATGGCAAAGGTCATTGGACTTGTACACCATGCTTAGAATCATGCTTTACGCACCAACTTGTGATTTCTTACACTCTTTTTTTGTTTTTTTGTTGACCTATGACATAGATAGCAATGGGCTACAATTGAAGATACTTGTTACAACCTCACTAATATAACATTGGCTTGTTGTGTGTACTAAGATGGGTACAAATGAAGCTAAGCCTTCAGGTCAAATCTCCCATTTTTTGGAGTATTTAGGAGCAAGTTTATGCTAGCATTTAGACAAATTGTCTATGCCTAATTTTACATAGATTCTTGTGACTAGCACTTTGACACATAGGAATGGTTTAGAAAGTATTGTGCCTATTTTATACCTTGGTTGAATTGGTTTGAGATTATTAAAAACTACCCTATATTATGCCTTGATCTTGATGGCTTAATAGTTAGGTTTTGGAAAGAAGAGGCCATGTTTCATGGATGTTATGTCTTAGTCTCTTAAGCAAATACCATGTAATAATTTCCAAAATTCAAAGTCTTTCTTGGATTCAACAATTTGCCATGTGAAGAAATGCATGGACTTTATACCTTGAGGATTGATTAATTTTCTCCTCATTACTACGGTTCAATTCCCCTAAAATTGTCAAGTATCCTAAGGAATAAGTTATTTTCTATTTATTTTAGCATATTGATATATTTTGGAATAATTTTTAATTTTTGATTTTTTGATAACATTTATATATACTATTGATTGGTAAATTAAACACTGAAAAATGCCAATTTTTCATGCTATTTTAGAATGATATAGATTTCATAATTCATTCTCATATGAGTCAATCTTCTATGGAAGTTTTTGAATTAAATGGATTATTTTATTTTATTTTTCATGAGCCTTAATTGAGCTTGAACCTAACACGGACATTTCAAATGAGATTAAAATAGGCTTGATGATGGAAAATACCACCCACCCACCGATTATGGGTGTGGCCTTAATTTAATCCATTCCACCACTTTGATAGGTGGTCGTTTCCAACTACCTCATTATGACCACTTTGGAACTCCTTCCCTCCAATTTTTGGATACATGAAACGCAGAAACGGCCTCCCATTCTCACATCTTTGGACTTAGGCCATGGCAGTTCACTTTGGTGTGCATTTTTTAAGAATGTGCTTGACTCTTAGGCTTCCACCGTGTAGATGGAATGGCAAAGGTTTCCTTGCATTATAGACTTTGTGGATTGATTTAGTAGTGCTTTGACATTAATGTAATTTACCTTGTGACCTTTTTTACGAATTTCTGGTTTTGTTTTTGTTGGATTTGTAATGTCATAGTTAGTAATTGTTTGTAGCTTAATCCCTAAATGCCCAAGCCTTTCTAAGTGCATTTTTCCTATGAAAAAAAAGCATGGGCTTATAGTTATCCCCATTAAAAAAAATTGATCTTTTTTTCAAAATCTAACCTTATGGATGTTTAAAGAGCTTGCTTATTCGCATACACATCAATTTTGAATGTAAAATTGCATAAAGAGTTGTGAGATTATAACAAGAAAAATGTACATTTTTCATTTTTAGTATGTTGCATTCCCCACAATGTTTCAAAAATTTGCACAAAAATTTATTTTGGGATTGGAGGTGACATGAAAAATTACAAACTATGTTAGCACACTAAAATGCACTCTCAAAAAACTTAATATCACTTGAAAAGCTATTAAACTCATTACACAATCCACCTTGCAATTGTTGAGATGCAATTTTTTTTTGCAAGTATAAATCACAAATAATTCCAAATTAACACTTGCTTGTTTAAATTTTCAATGGTGAAAATCATTAAAAACACTTTACTCTATCCACTGGAACCATTTTCAAAGCAAATGGATAAGTATAAGTTTTTAGAGCTCAAATCAAGTGAAATTGCTCAAAGTTGGAAAATGAAGTAAAATTAGTAAGCTTTATTCTTCTACTAATGGACATGTATGGCTTTGGAGACCTCTCAACAATCAAATTAGTACCTTTTTCATTGAAAAATGAAAGTTTTTGGGATGCATGCCTCTCAGTTAGGCCATAATAATAGAGGCCATACATCTACAATACAACAAGTAGTTGTTTTCAATAGTTAACTCTAAATACTACCCCCTAATTTGGTTTCTACAAGACTACAACATGGAATTGGTCCAAGATTTTATTGTGAAGCACATAGACTCATTCTTTTTGGGTTCTTTTGCTTATGTTTGGAACTTGCGAATAGACATGGATGGACCATGGCATTTGTGATAGTCTCAAGACTTATAGTTATCCATAAAATAAAATATGATAATATTTAGTTTTGCTAATGAGATTAGTAGTCTTCAAGATGTGCACTATGTACATGAAAATTGTCTTGTTAGTATTGTTGCAACTGTAGAGATATGGATTGTATTGGACCAAATGTTCCAATGTACATAAATAAGTTTATAGCATGTCCTAAGTGGAAGAACTTCTAAGTACTATGCCTATATAAATGTTAGTAGGTGTATATGAAATAAAAATCCAAAGAGAACAATAAAATAAACAATGTATATGAAAGATAAAAAATGGCTTAATTACAATATTGAATTTTAATATAGACAAAAACAAAATTCTTATGGAAGAGATGCATATATAATGTAGAAATCATTTTGGATTTATTTTTGAATACCTGAGAGTCATTTGAGTCATTCAAGATGCTATTACTCAAGAATAGTTGAAAGCACTTCACTACTTATCTATTACAATCAAAATTGAGGGTCAACATCAAAACTCAATACAAATTACGTTTCACGTAGAAACCATGAGAGCATTCCAATTTTTAGAACTATGAAGACATTAATATATAAAATGAAACTTCAAAAACTAATTGAACCCCAAAATTCCATCTATCGAGGTTTTAACAGATAATCAATACATCACATCCAAAATGTTACATCATCTACTACAATACACTACAATTTCTAAATAGAGTCTAAATCCAAAAGTCTTCAAAATGATTTCTACATTATATATGCGTCTCTTCCATAATTTTTTTTTTTGTCTATATTAAATATTGTAATTGTGCCATTTTTTATCTTTCATATGCATTTTTTATTTCATTGTTCTCTCTGGACTCTTATTTCACATGCACCTACTAACATTTATATAGACATAATACTTAGAAGTTCTTCCGCTTAGGACATGTTGTAAACTTATTTATGTACATTGGAACATTTGGTCCAATACAATCCATATCTCTACAGTTGCAACAATACTAACAAGACAATTTTCATGTACATAGTGCACATCTTGAAGACTACTAATCTCATTAGCAAAACTAGGTCCTTATGTCTTTTATTCCATACCGAGGCTACTCTATTGAACACAAAAAATCATCAATTCTTTTTGTATAATGTTGAAGGAGAATAATGAACTAAGAAATTATTCTTTTAGTATAGTAAGTTCGTTTCAAAGAAGACAGTCAAGTAGGGAATCTATGCTAATGGGTTCAATGTCTAAAATTGAAATATATTGATTTAAATTCAATAACCCAACTTGGAATTTCATAGCCAAAAACATTATTACAACAACATTGCACTCAATTTGATGATGTAAATCCGAAGTCAACAATTGCAATCACTTATTTTCACCAAAAAATTATTTGGAATTACAACTCATTTTTTCACTGCTTCCACTACTAGAATGACATGTCCAATTCAGCTGATGTTAGACCAAAGTCTGTTGATTCGGATTTCTAGTCTTGATAAAACGGCACAACATACTAGTCTTTCAAAAAATCAACAGACTTCTCTCACCTCTGCTGTTTACGGTTTCGCTCACTTCTAATCCGTCCAACGTGGCATGTGCATATATATTTTTAATTGTTTATTATTATCCAGTGGTACTCTATTTAGCACAAGGACTCCTCACATTGACCTTTACTTTTTTAGGTCTTTTTTTAGTTGCATGGCTTCCACTTTTTAGTTTGGTGTTCTTCAGGATGACGGTCAATGCATGAACTAATTTTATAACACCGATTTGTTGTGTAGTAAATTTCCCCCCCTTCACTTATTCCCTACACGCCAAAAAACTGATGCAAGGTTAAATCAGAAAATCTACGTACCATATACTTCACTGGCCTGTACTTCTAGCTTTACGGAACTTTCACATGAATTAAAATTAATATATCCATTGGAAGGGATTTGAAAATCATATGTTAATTAATACCACTTCATGGCCACATTGCTTTTATACACATCATTGCACAATTCGTATCATAGAAAGAAACTAATCATAACAGTAAACATTACCAACATCTTTCACACTGAAAAATTAAATTTTTTTGAAAAACAATTACCAATACATACTTCACTTCTTATGACATACTCATATTCAACCAAATGTTCCAATATTTAGACTTCCTAACGGATTCTGATGTGCGGTGGTTCCGGCTTTAGACTATCCAAAAATGATGCGGTTAACCCCATTGAAACTGACATTCACTCACAGTCCCTAAGCATAATACATGACTAAGGTCATCGGCAATGATCTACGAATGTGTTGTACACAACCTTTATTCCTGGACTTCAAACCAAACATAAAATAATTGCAATCTGCATCAATGACTTCCTACATTTCCATTCCAAGGACCTCGATTTCTCACTATACTTCATTCATTGGTCTTCTTCGGATGAAGATTCATACTCTCCCAAATCCCGATCTAGCAACTCGTAATCGTCCACTAACATTGCTTCTTCTTCACGGACAGTCCTTCTTGTTGCAGATCTTCCTGGATTTTCTTCCGGCACATGTTGTGGTGGACGAAGACCCTCGTAGTTTTCATCTTCTCCAATAGCAAACAATGGGCCATCGTCTGATACTCCTTCGTTCCCATATACTCGACGGCCTCTAACCTCCTTGCGTAAAACAACCTTCCAGCCAGGCTCATCCCTAGCATCTGCAAAATAAACTTGATCAATATGCATTGGAAACGCAAATGACTCAGGACCGAAGGGCAATACCGAATTAAAGTTTGCCAAAGTGAAATCCCATTTATCCTTCTTCACCGTCGCTCCATTTCCTCGGTAATTGGCCTTCACCCACTTACACATAAGCACTATGACACACAGACCACTGTAGTTCAACTCCACAATCTCTTGTAACTCTCCCACATACTCCAGATTTGCCATAACAACATTTTTGTCCCTCAGTCCAGATCTGCATGGTTGCATAAAAGTTGCTGCAACTCCAGAATCACAAGTTTGTAAGTGTTGCTCAACACTAGCAACACAAAGATGGTTGCCAAATGCCCACATGCTTTGTGGCCATTTGGGAGGGAGCTTTATACAAACAAGCGACATTAGGCTCCACTGCCAAAATATTGTCTGTCAATTTCTCAGACACATGTTTCTGCAACCACTCATCGAACATCAGTGGCTCCTGCAAGTTCGGGGGGTACGGAGGAGCTCTGCGCCCCCTTCTATGAGGGTGACTTCGTCGAAATTGCAATCGTTCTGCTGTGAGATTCTCATGATATTCTTGATACAACCTGCGACAATGTAGACACTGTTATTAACTCGTTCTTGAAATCCTTCATATTCACCGGAACTCATGAATATTTTATTCCAAAACTAATTTCAGAGCACATTCACACGTTGGCCAATCCTACATTACTTTGTTACATTTCAAATTTCCACCAAAATTGCAAAAGATCCCTACTCAATTTTCGAATAAAAACCGGGAACCACTTCTCTTCCCTTCATTGATTCACTCCGTTATTTCATAAACATCTTAGATATCTTCATCAAAACATCAAACACATTGTTCCAATCAATAGTACACCAAAAAAATTTGAGTACAGTAATATACCCGATACTTATTCTTCACTGCTTTCTCTTATAGAACACATTTATACTACATCCATTTCAGATAATGACTGGGACCACAAAACTAGATCAAATAACTATTACAAGGTTAATTTTTATTTTGTATGGTCAAGAGAGTTAAACAGGGTCAAACGATTAACACTTACTCACGGTACGACTCCAACTGCACTGCATTGTCGAGGACAAAATCATGGATCCATTTCTGGAGTTGCTCTGAAAGAACTCGAGGCTTCCCCTTCCCTTCAACGATCTCATCCGTCATAGTAGGGTCTTCTTTGCTATCCCAGACCCTCCTCGAAGTGGGACTGTATTTGGACATGTACTCCGTAACAAACCCCAATGCCTCTTCAACTTGATATCCCTGGGCTATACTTCCTTCTGGTCTAGCCAAATTCTTCACGAAACCTTTCAAGCCTTTAAAGTATCTCTCATAGGGATACATCCACCGCGCGTGAACCGGTCCACAAATGAAAAGCTCCTCCACCAAATGAATAGTGAGATGCACCATGATGTCAAAGAAAGATGGGGGAAGTTCTTTCTCCATGGATGACAGCGTCTCTGATACATCTTCCATTTGTTGTGTCCTACTTGTTGGATTTACTACCTTTGCACAAAGTCTCTGGAAAACCCTGCTCACCCTCATGATTGCCCCCACAACTTTCTCATCGCCTATAGTCCTCAGACAAACTGGTAGCACTTGTTGCAGAAGAACGTGATAATCGTGTGACTTTAAGCCACGTAACTTCCCGTCGGTTATGCGCTTGTGTAGAGTGGACACATACCTCGATGGAGTCTTGATAGACTTCAGAGTTTCCAAGAATTCCCGCTTCTCTTGATTTGATAACACATATGGGGCATCAGGTATCCACAACCTGTCTGTGTTTGTTCCTCGGCGAAATAGCCAGAGGTGAGGTCGAATTCCATGCTGCTCCATATCCACACGTGCAGCTGCATTGTCTTTTTCTCCCATTAATGTTTTCACGATGTTCTCACAAACATTTTTTTCATAGTGCATCGGATCTAGCAAGTGCCAAAGAGGAAGATCCTGTATTGCCACACATTCAATACAAAACAATATTAGTTTCTTTCATAAACTCCACTGAGGTGCTACATTAGATACGACAAAGTTCAGGAATAGGCGACATTTAATCACTCATCGACAGTTACAGTCTAGAATTCATAAGTTACTCGCAAACCACCTAAGTAACTAATCCCTTACACGTCAGATTGAACTTTGGAGATCAAAGACTCCTTGTGCACTACACTTACACATTCCATCAAATAGTCCAGACAATGCCAAGTCAGGGTACGACAAACATACTTCTTTTCTACAATACGACAAGCTCCACTTACTACATACAAACGAACATTTCTGCAAGGTTCAGTGACTTCTTCGAGATCATGTAAGAAACCTACATGATTTGCCAATTAACATAGTCGTCTATCGTAATGAACACGATTAAACTATTGCTAATTTTATTTTGGTCATTACACTACTCAATTATACCATTCGCTTCTTATTTCAAGCACTGTGTGTGGTCTCCTGCTTGACAATAACATGTGCACATTAATGACAACGGTTGAAGGTAAAAAAACGTACTGCCCAATACGGTAACTAGAAGAGAGAACTCACTCTCTTCACACCGTGCATTTTGACTAGATCATCTGCCCCATTCTTCTCTCCTCCGTCATTCAAGTATGTAGTACGCTCCTCTCCCATTCGAAGTATTTCCTTTCCAGATGGTTTGTCCGGAGGTGGTCTCCACTCAGGGTTTCCATCAAATGCAACTCTAGCTCTACGAAATCGATGCTCTGCTGGAAGCCAACGACGAGCTCCCAAGTACACCATTTTTTTCAGAGGCGCTGAGTGACCCGCTACCGTTTCCGTCACGCATGATGGACATCCCTTGTATCCCTTCGTCTGTTGGCTTGACATCAAACCGTAAGCTGGAAAGTCGTTCATAACGCACAACAAAACTGCCCTCATCAAGAAGTTCCGCTCACCAACAGGTACTGAACAGTCCGCAACTGGAACTCCACGCCACAGCTTCAGAAGATCACGAACAAAAGGAGCTAAAAAAACATCAAAGCTCTCTACATTTGGGGCCTTCTCTCCAGGAATGAGCAAAGCCAAAGATATGAAGAACTTCCTCGTCAGAAGCCAAGGTGGAAGATTGAAGAAGACGACAAGAACTAGCCACATTGAATACCTAGTGCTTTGGTTCCCAAATGGATTGACTCCATCTGCGACCATTCCCATGTACACATTACGCTCCTCCATGGTGAATGTAGGGTCAATGGCATGCACTGTTGCCCACTGTGCACTATCGATTATGCCCCTCATCTTGTCGTCATCTGATTTGTTAGATGCATGCCACCTCATAAGTTTGGCCACCTCCGAACAACGATATAAACGTCGCAAGCGGGGAATGATGGGAAAATATCGGAGAACTTTCCGAGGAATACTACTAGATCCCAATATATATCGAGGCAGTCTGCATTCAGGACAATGGTCGGCGTCGGCATGCTCAGGTCCTTCATATAGAACGTGACCACTTGCACAACAGTGAATTGCTTCATGCTCCAGTCCCATTTTCATAATCATCCGCTTCATTTCGTATGCATTCCGAGGTAAGGAATTCGCTTGTGGAAGCACATCAGCACTCAAAAAGCGAAGCAACTCATCGAGGAAGGTTTGTGGGACACCGTACAAATTTATCATATTCATGAGGACAATGCTCGTCTGCAACCGATTGACACCACATCCTTCATATAGAGCTTGCGTGGACTCCTGTAGTAGCTCGTCCATATCTGCGTCTTCCATGTCAATATTGTCCACTTCATCTGCCTATGGAAACTCACTTGGAATATCTCGTTCTCCTTCAACGTCTTGGTGAATGTCGTCTGCGCGTGCGAAGGCATCGCGCACCATGTCTTCCACTTCTACTTCTGTTCTTTGAGGCCACACAAAACCAGTTTCGTCGTCACCATTTCGCCTCCAAACATAAGGTTCTTCACCAGGTGCAGGAATTTCCACTGGACCCCGCATGTTCTGTCCATCAATTGTCTTCAAACACATGCACATAACAAGTAGTCATTAACATCTGGACTTTTGCGTAGTTGCAATTTTTGTTCTTCGTAATTCATAAGAAAGGGTCACAACACGTTTCTTGAACCCAGTAATTTGGATATATTTTAAATTAAAATATCACATACATATTAATTGGACCCCATTACATTATAGACCTTTGTACATCCTTCTTGCTATGTGATGTCCTCCTACATTATACCCATTTATTTAAAACATTATTTAAGAATTCAATAAAGTTATGTTCTGTTGCTCACCATGACTGCATAAGGTAATGAAGGATCTCTCCCATATAGCCTGTGATGCCTGGCGACAACGGCAGTGCTTCGAATTCGTCCTCCACGGCAGCGCGTACATGCACAAGGGTACTCAGGAAGTCCTTGCCTGAACGCGACTGCCCTTTCTATGTGGTAAGCAGCTCCCACACGTCGTGGCCTCATTATTTTACTCCACTTCTACAACAATGAATTCTTCGAATCTGGTGAATTGTCAAAACAATAATGTCGAGTAACACCAATGAGGTTTTCCCATGCCCTGTTCTGCATGTATTACTTGGTCTAAAACATGAATATCTAAAACATAAAGACCTACCTCAATTTCCCCATGATAACAATTGCAAATGACAACATCATGATTTCATGAAAAATCAAGGACTGCCATGTACTCACCAGTGAACCTTGAAGCGCAACTGAATTCTGGGGAAGACAAATTCACTCATTATAAAGAGAGGCGAAAGTCCTTTCGGTTGTAGTATTCACCAAGAAAAATTAATACAATTCCAACGTCATTCAAAGAAAGAATTGACATATTCTGTGTACACGTACAAACAAAAAAGTATACTCCTGTATTGAAATTAGGAAACAGATAAACATAAACGTCCAGAGCATAGTCACTTCGACTATGCACATAGGGTTGTCGTTGAAAACGACAAAACTAAGTGTTGGGATAAGTCATCTTCTTACCACTACAACAACCCTGCTAAAGACAGTTTTCTCTTTGCCACATGACAGGGCTTTCCGTCGAGGCAAGTACCGTTCAGTACACATATGTGGAAGTCATATTTTCGGGTACCGAAACCGTATTTTTCCGAGAGGGCCGCGTACTCCTTCTGTAATTTCTCTACCACTGGCTTATAACTAACTCGTTTTTTAGGAAGAGTACTACCTTTTTTTTTAAAAGGAATTCCTACAGTTGCACCTCTAGAAGTATCACTTCCATTCATGAATGCCTCTACAGGGAGTGCAGAACTATTTGGGCATCTACTATCTTCATCACTAACTATTCCAGTACTGGGTCTGACAACAATGCTTTTCTTCAAACGAGACAATGAGAAACGCACTTGGCCTTCAAAGTCTTCAGATTCGGAGAGTTCTTCGAGCACAGGTTTTCGGAAACACAGAGGTCTATACTCACATTTTTTTCCACCGTCACCAACACTGCTACTGACTATACCTTTCTTCTCCATTTCTAGTAACAACGAACTTCTGTTCATGTGAGTATGAAGTACTCAGTGACTTCAATAAATTTTTAACATTAGCATTTCTGTTCACTTAGTTGTCATCACTTCAATGCACTTGAGGCTTTAAACAACTCTGTTTTATGTGGTTCTAAATACCCCTAAGAAGTTTAGGAAAGACTTATGAACTCTATAACCAATGACCTGAAGCCAACCACAAACCTAAAGTGAATATACCGTAGTACATGTAGAAAAACATATTGAGTTCAGGAATCATACCTTGATAGCAATGACAGCATCCTCGTGAGTCCATACAACGATGTCGTAATGAATATAGAATTAGCACTTCTGCAAACCGAAATTGGGGATGCTATGTTGGTCTTTGAACTGGGAATCAAACAAGAAGTTGTTGTTAGAAAAAATTGAACTACATCTGCAGTAGTTCACAGCATAGTGGGCAAGTCATATAATAAATGAACTTCACTGATAACTCATGCTCCAAAATGTCGTTGCACGAAGTGAAACGACAACGATGTTTTATGCATTTTCTGTGGACTAAGAAGTCTTCTCTCATATGCGTGAAGTACTCATTGTGATTAGTCATTGCATTCATGCTATGTGATTGGCTACAAATCTCCATTACAGTCTTCCTTCACTACACTGTTATTTCACAATTTATAAGAATACAGACCGCAGCGAACACCTAGTAGTACGTACAACTCAATTTTTGTAACCGAGAATGTCAATTCACAATGATATGCTACTCTGACCACAACTACAAATACACCGGCACCATTCCAGTTTTGTGTGTAGCGACGATTTGGCGACAAAAAGGTAGAGAGTGCATAAAACCTAGAGGTGCAGAGGTAGGAAAAGCACGGACGTAGTATTACCTAAGAGGAAGTTGCTGAAGCCATGTCCCGTGAGTTAGACGAAAAATGGGATAGTCTAATGCTTCGGCTTGACAGAATGATACAGAAGCAGCGGCCCTCCAATCCGCCGTAAGAATCGCATGGCAACTTGCTTAGCCACTCTCTCTCCACTTTCCCGACATTCTCGTGGTCATTAGCAGCTTGTAGTCCCAAAATAACTGGCCAACATGTTCTTCAAATTTAATGTACATGGCTGCGCCGTAATATAACTTACACGGACACTTGCTTTCTACAACTAAATATGAGGAATTGCTAACCTGGAATTCACTTGGCTGCCAGTAGTAGAGCAAACTGCACAACATAAAAATTACTGAGAAAACTGGAGAGAAGGCACGTTAGTCGAGGAAGACAGGAAATTAGGGCTTCGCGTACATTGCAGTGGATGTAATGTTATTGGATGAAACTTGGGACGAGGTAATTAGGGAACTGTTTCTTCCCAACATGCTGTTTTGAAAATGGCGTTTTGCACAGCATCGGGAGACGATGGTGGAAATTTACAAACTTTCGTTTGACGGCTCTCTTACCTCATTGTTTTCTGAATAGGTTGATTTCCAGAATGAATTGCTTTGCTGGACATGTAGATTTTTTAGCGGACTCGTGGACCGCTTCACTTATTTCTGCTGTTGGATGTTCCGCTTTTTGACAGAAGTGAAAATGCATGCACGCCGAGGTTGAACATTCTGTATGCTTTTTTGGGTTGTCCTTGCCAAATCTAGTATTTTTTGTCTTCCATATTTTAAAAAAGAAATTGACAGACTTTTATTTTATGTTTTCGTGCTTGAAGAGTGAAGGAGGAGAATGTGGCGTGCAATGGACTAGACAAAGCTGGACCGAGTGACCACGTACAGTCGGCACCTGTACATCTAGAATTCGATGGAGGATTGGTAGGCCTTGGTGACTTCAACAGTGACAGCGTTGTACAAGTTGAAGTGTATGGACAACGAGTTTCGTGTCTTGGACTTGAGGAAGTGCATATCCGTAATAGAAGTCCGCATTTGCTAGAAGGAATAGCAGATTTGGAGCCGAGTTTCATAGTTCCGCATGTTGTAGTTTTGGAAGAGGAACCATCGGTTGTTTTGTCAGCAAGCAAAGGTGCACATAATTTCATCGGAAGTACAAGTCGACTGCACGAATCTGAGAAGTCACCGAAGAAAACAAGAAGAGGTAGCTGTGCGTTTGAAGAAATCACCGAACCTGACAGTCCCGAGGCAGAGAAGTCTTCAGACAATATCACGGACTCTGGGAGTGACCCCACTTGGCAACCAGGTGTACAGTCTTCTTTGTCCTCTTCATGTTCATACTCTGATAGTGCAAGCAGTATCAACAGCGACTTTATTTTGCAACATCGGTTAAGAAGTACGACACGAAGCAAGAAAGTTACTTTTCAGAAACACTTGGAGATTGGATCGACGTTAAGACACATCCGAAGGCCACGGGTCAGGACAAGGTCAGGTGCCAGAGGAACAAAGAAGAAGAAAAGGGTGAAGAGGAGTCCTAGTGCTTGTTCTTCTGTTTCCAACTCTGACAGTAGTTGGCAACCAGATCTGGAATCGAGCTTGCCTGCAGCAGATACCATTCCGTCGAAGAAGCATACTCGAAGCACCAGAGCAGCAAATGTAAGTATCCTAGCATGCACAACAGTAAGGGACAGTGAATTTGTAATAATTTATATTGTGAAAATGAAGGTGTGCATGCCTTGGGCGACATTGGAGATCTATAGAAATGCAAGTCATATGTATTTATTTTTTTCATCCTTGTAGACACTTTAAACCTTGTGATGAATTAGTTGAAGGAGGTTCTGGGGTTAGTTTTTACTACGTCATGCTTAGTACTGCCAAGGCTGAATTTAAATTGTTGTGAAGTTCATAGGATGTATAGAACATAACCCTAACTGAAAGAAAAGGTAGAAGTATGTCATTGCATTTTCTGAGCTTACAATGTCTATTTCGAAGAAAGGGGACAGGACAATGTGAATTATTAGCTGAGCTTGTAGTAGATGGGGCAAAAACTAGATGTGAAGAAGTAGACGAATTCCAGGTCTCCCAATTCCATTATGTGGGCTTCATGACAAGCATGAACAACAAGCGGACATTTTCGTTTCTATAGCTGAATTTGAAATGCATTGTAACATTGAACTTACAGGTGGATAGAGAAGAACGAACAAGGCAAGGTGTAGCGTTCAAAGGAAACGAGGTAAGAAAGGTAAAGACATGTAATACTGGTATGTACATTGAAGAATTTGAGCATTGTTTTGAATATGATTCCCACCTCAATTTAATGAAGACACGAAGTTATTATGTAAGATGACGTTGGTTTGCGTGTTCAACACTTTTAATTTAACTGATTACCACTTGCCATTTTGTACTGTTGAAAACAACAATAGGTGCAGACGGCAATGGGGAAAGGGAAAGAGAGCTTTGAAGTCTGGAGCTTGCCGAGAAACAGAGGAAAGCCTAATACAAGATCGAACCCCACGGAGCCCAATACTGAAAAAATTGGCAATGTGCGTGGAAAAAAGAATGTGACAACAATTGACATGCACAAGTCTAAATCGAAGGAAAAGGAAAAAAAAACAATATCATCGGGAGTGGACGTCATTTTTTCGGAAGGAGAAGAAGAGCCATGTGAAGAAGGAGGGCCACCTCGTACTTCCAAGCAATCTGGTCATGTCCTCAAGTCGCATAGACGTGTCATTGATGATTTTGGAATCCAAGAGCAAAACGTCTTAGATAAGGTGGCAGGCAAAAGGGCTATAGTGGAAGCCGCTGAAAAAGATCTGTATGACAGAAGTGACGAAGACCTGTCTGTACCGCAGTTGGAAGACGCGCTACAAGGTATGTGAAGTTTTCAATATGTCGTTCTTGTGTTTATTTGAAAAGAATGTTGAGGATGTCTGAGGAGAATTTGAGTATAATATTCGAAGTTTATTTACATTATCTCATGACAATTACGAAAAGGTGTTCAGTGATATTTAATTTATGAACTAGTTTGTGTAGACCGGGAAGTAATGAATTTGAAATCATTGATTGTCTCTAGAGAAGGGTAGTCCATCATACAGAAACAAGAGAAGAATTGAGCGGAGAAGGCAAAATGATCCTTTGGAGGAGGAAATTCGAGGTCAAAGAAGTGGGAGGTACTCGCCTGGACGTCGACAGGCTTTGAAATCCTTGAACGTTAGCCTTGATCTTCTAGAGCGATCGAACTCCGGCAGTGGCAGTGAAGAGAGACGGAGATCACTGGAACAGCATAGCGACAGCTCACGGTCTCGGGATGTGAGATTCTACCTCATTTTCGATCAGTGAGGGTGATCACATTAGTAAATATCAAGTAGTCATGAGAGATTGGCAACTGTGTCTTCATTTTTATTTTTTGAATGTTTTCCGGAAACTTAATACAAAGTGTCAGTTGTACTTTTTTTGGTTTTACCTACAGTTCTATTATTCAATGTGTAATGTAGAGGATGCGAAAAGGGAAGCCAACGCAACATGCTGACCGAAGAAGGCGAAGAAGTTACAGTTCCTCAGAAGACGAACTGCATCGTAGCAGACGAGACATGGAGCGTCGGAGCATCAAGCGCTACGGCGGCGGTGGAGACAGGGCAAAAGGATGGGAGTATGGCGAACCCAGTACGTATCGAAGAAGACAGCTATCACCAAAATCGGATTCAGAGGATGGGGACAGAAGAATCCATAATCGGGAGTTGCGGAGGTATGACAACAGCTCAGAGGAAGACTTCAGGGGAGAACAAAGTCGGTGGGCGTTGGCAATCAAAAGTAATCCAACTTCACCAAATGATGAAAATGCCAAGCGGAAAGAGAGGCGGCAAAAACAGAAAGAAAGGGAATCAAAAAGAACGCAGAGAGAGAACTAGAGGTTAAAAGGCCACTACATTGCAGTGGATGAACACGGAGAGCCGTATGGGTATGGGAAAGGTGCATGGAAACAAGAATTGAGTAAGTTGTGTAGGGCGCTTGACCCTTCCGTGATGGATATTCGTTGGCAACCAGAAGAAGACATGAAGATCTTGCGAAACAGACTGAAGGAAAATTTTGAGTATAGCGCCACCATATCTCGTGCATACATTAGATCCCTAGCTGGCAGGAATGTAACGCAGAGGCGTAATAAAATCATCAATTCCATGATAGACAATGCTCCATGTCCAGCTGGAATGAATGCAGATGTGTGGCGGAGACTCGACCGGATCAGACAGAATCCACGCCGTGAAGAATTGTCACAGAGGATGCGGTATGCCAATTCCTGTCGAACTACTGTAGGTCGAACTAGACCGAAAGGCATCAGTGGAGTACGTGACGATCTTCGAGATAAGCTAGGCAGAGAACCAGAGCCAAACGAGTTGGAGGAAGAGCTGCGTAGGGACAAAGGGTACGGTGGTCGGACCAAGAAGCCGAAACAAAAACAAAAACATATATCATCAGAGTCCGATGCAGAGAAGAATGTCGTAGCATCAGACGAAGACCGAGGGAGCACTGATGAGGGGCCTAGGAAGTTGACATGGAGCAATCAGGAAAAGGCTGAGGCCATTGGGAAGGTGGGGCCGACTGAAAAGGAGTACATACGGTCTTTGGAGAAACAAATAGAAGAACTGACGGTGAAGAAGAAACGCATAGAACAAGTTCGAGGTTGCATATCAATTGACGTAGGAGGCCCTTCTACTGATTGTCCTACAGGCATTGAACAGAAGGAAGGTGGAAGTGGTAGTACAACACCAACTGCGGTGAGCGACCTTGTGAGGATTTCAATATGAATGTGTAGATGTGTTGTTGTATATGTTGTAGTGTATGCCGTTGCCTTTGTTTGATCGTAGAGGGGTTTTTTTCTGTAAGATGCGGCAGACGTCAGTTATATGCCGGTGTAGGTCCTTCTTTAATTTGCTTTACTCGGTTTTTGACATTGAAACTGATGATGCATAGCTGAGAAGAAAACAATCGGAGGGAAGGTATTCAGAAGTATTTGTTAGTCGAAGAGGTTGTAAGGTTGGCTTTGCTGCTAATTCATTATGAATCTGGTATGCAGGCTGGGATTGCGGAGGACGGAGATGTAGCGGAACAGAATGGAGAAGAAACTGTTCCAGCACGTAGGACCTTTGTAGGTAAAGGGAAGCGGAAGGCAGGCCGACGTTGAGAAGGTGCGCAATTTTGTCCTAAACCTCTAACTATGTCAATGGTGCATTATGACCTCTATGTATTATAGTGGTCATAATAGTGAACATGAGGAATACAACCCATAGTTCCTGTGGAGCATAAAGTTTAAGGTGTCTTGTATATTTTAGATTGGGAGGATGGTACAATGCATTATTTATGTACAAACAGAGAACTAATATGGATTTCGTAGTTCTTTAATGGATTCAAAGAAATAATGTGTAGTTTGTCTTAATTGTGGACATGAGGAATTCAGAATTCCCCATTTTTGAATCCAAAAGCTAAACCAAACTTCAATTTTTATATTAGTTTATGGAAGAATTTAGGGGACATGACGTCATGATTTCAGTTGCGTTCTGAAGTCACCGGGGGACTTGCATCTGTAATGCCCGAAATTGCGTTATAAAGTCTTTTACGCAGAAGTCGAGAGAAGTAATAAGCATAATTATAGGAATTGCTTGTTTGTGTACAGAGTTCTATATGTGTGGAGGAGAGGCATGGCTACTGGAAGAGCAAAAGGGAGAGCAGTGGACAAAGTTTTTGCAAGGAAGGTTTGGAAGACGAAGAATCGGATATACATTGAAGAGGAAAAATGCCTATTAAGTTGTGCAGTGCAAGGTGTATGTCAGTTTAGCTAAGTGATGATGTAATTGTGTTAAGGAAGTAGACGTTTCGGAAGTGTCTTATTTGTTGTTGTTATGTGAAATAAGCGATACGAGTACAGTCATGAATCCGTTTATTTAGAACGGCATGAGTGTTGGAACCTCATGTCGTTGTTTTGTGTGCAGTAGTGGTGAAGGCATCTTTGTAAATTATGTGCTAGACGGTATAGAATGTTTGAAGTAATAGTCGGTTGAAGCGAATGTCTGAACTATTTCAGAAATAAAGCTAACTGAATATTGTATACAAAATTTCTGTGAAGATTGTTGTAGCCTATCGTCTGGCCTTTCATGAAGTGTATAAAAGGAGGGGCATAGGAGATTCTTCCTCCACGAATGATCTCAGTGAACGACATCATGCTGAAGCCGTGGACGGCAATCGTGCAGAAGTAGAAAAGAAACTGATGTGCAGGAATTAGTAGATTAAAAGAAATTTGTACGTATTTTGGGGGAGGATTGTTATTTTTTTTAATAGAAAAAGAAAGTGCATGTGATTCTGCCTGTAAATGATGACAACATGCTATGTGATTGGTTTGAGCTACAGTGGTATTTGGTGGGCAGCATCCTTTGTACACTTGTGTGGAGGACCTCTGAATACTAAGAATAGGCAATATTAGTAGTAGCCAAAAAAAATGTCAGAAGATCATTGGCTGACTACCAAAAAAAATGGAGAGGCCTGAATTCTGGGGCAGCGATTCTAATTTTGCAATGGTAGTGAATAGTTCAAGAATTACCAACATGTAATTCTTATTCTCAAAAATCAAGAATGGTAATTTAAGTCTTTGGAAAGTGCGGCAGTTTTCTAATATTGACGAAGCCTAAAACAAACTGTGATAAAGTGCATGTGTACACGGTGTTAGTACAACGTGGCATGGGTACACGGTGGCAATACGACTTGGCCCCACCTTTAGAATAAAAATTTCCATTATTATGAAGTAGCAGACTTTTGTTAACTATGACCGAATCTAGAAGTCCTAATCAACTGCCCGTCTAGGTAGACAAGTGTTGGTAAAACTATTGAATCGGATGCCGGTTCTTCTAGTAGTGTTCAATCAATGTTATAACCACAAGCATTCATATACATCACAAAAAGACCCATTAGGCTAAACAAATCATTGTATTTACCTGAAATCATTTGATTAACAAATCATCATATTACAATTTTCTCAATCACTTGATCAAAAGTTTGTCACCACATAACACTTTCACCAACTAGAATTTCCATCACTCCAAATCCATCATCAAATTTCACACTCATTCTCACACACTAACACACAAAGTAAAAATAGATGGCTCAACTTGGTTGGGACTCATACTAGACTATCAACAGTGGGTAAAACCAAAATGTACACAAACCAAGCCTAATAGGAAACACCCAAGCGGTTACCAAATTGGAAAAGACGACAACCTAACCATTTGCAAAACCACCTAATTAGAACCGCCAGCCCAACCACACATATATTCCAAAATCCATACATGCTACCTTGATCCAAACTCCACTCCAACTGGGCAACCTCACCTACCCACTTGGCAAAACTGCCACTTCATCCTAATAAGCTTGCTTCAAAAAAACACTGAAAAAGCACTCCCAAATTAGTAATATAACATCCAAAACCACCAAATTAAGACACAAACAACCAAACAACTTAACAAAAGCAAGAAAACCCCCTAAATAAATCCAAATAGTATATTTACACATATATTACAAGGTTGCACAACAACAAAAGCACACCAAGCTTTCAAGAAATTCACATGTAAATTCCATTGGCAATCAAGAACAACAAAATGTCAGGACATTGAAGTTAAAACCAAATACAAAAGAAAACCAATGTATCATTGATGCTCAACAAATGAAATTGCATCCTCTACCTAGAGTTTTACCAAAAAAATTAAGCACACAATATCATTCAAGGGGACCAAAATCTATTTTCCAAATACCCCCTCCTTCTAAGCAGCTTTCAAATGCTACTGACTTTGTCTAATTCCACCCAAAAGAAGCTATGAAGTCCCGAAGTCAGAGTGAAAGGCATTTTGTACTTCATGTATGTAATATCTATTATTAACCCGTAATGGACCATTGTCCCTTCGGGAGACAAATGCGTTTTTGGGCAGGTACCTACACGCTGAAATTTTCTCCTAATTTTTGAAATTTTTTTGGAGGTAGGAAAGTTGATTAGCTTCGTGGGAATATATTTTTTTCAAAATCGGTGCCCGGGAACAATAGTTATGACCAAATAAGCTCAAGCAAGGGGACGGCGGGCAGCTCGGGCAGCCAAAAAAAATGGACAAAAATTTGAATTTTCTTTTTAATATTATTTTTTCTCATACGTTATATTTTTTCCTATCTGGAAAGCTTTGATTCATTTCATTTGGATATGTTATGAGAAAGTTATGGACATTCTTGTTTTTTGGGCAGTTAGAGCATCTTCTTGAAAAAAATAACTTGTAGGATTCATTTCTGAATGCAATTTTTCAAATTTTTCAATTTTCTCTTTTTGCATGGTTTGATTTATTTTCTAGAACAATCTCATCATTGGGATTAGTGCATTTTAATTCCATCTAAAATATATGAATATTTTAGATTTTCCTTCTATTTCATACCTACTTCTACTTAACAATATTTTTAAGAATGTAATTAATTAAAAAAAAAGAATTATTTTTTTTACCTAGACTCTCAACTAAATTCTCCACTATAAATATTTAAAGTTCAAAACTCTACAGTGCAAAATTCTAAGTTAAAAATGTTCAAAGTCAAAAAATCTAGTCTCGCAATGTGCTGAAAAACTTGTTTTTTTCACTTTAAACGCGGATATCTTGCAATCTGAGCGGTCAAAAATTCTGAAAATTTTTCCACACACTCTCATACTAATTATGTGTAAGATCCTACGGTTAGATATGAAAAAAAAACAATGTTTCAATTTGTTTTACTCCTTGCTATAGGTATGGCAATTTTGAGTGTTTTCTGGCACAAAAAAGGCCTTGGTCCTTTGGGGTTAACATGCTTTTCTAAACCTTCTTCTAATGGCCTAACATCACATTCACTTTTTACAAATGTAATTCAAATTTAAATGGGTACTCGGGAGCAGTGGTTATGCACTTATGCCACCCTCAATCAAACTAGGAGTTCAATGGGCATCAATAGCAAAAAAATAAAAATCCAATATTCCAAAATAAAAATTTATATTTCTTTAAAGACTGTATTTATTTCTACATGTGAAGCTTCAATTCAATGTATTTTGACTGTTAATGAAAAAGTTAAAAACAATCTTATTTGTTGGACAATCTAAAAATCTTTGAGAAAAAACTCCACTGCAACACTTTCTCCTATGCAATTTCAACAATTTTGCCTAAATTTTTGGTAGACAAGGTTAAGCTTACATTCAAAAATAATCTCACCACTGGGATTATTGTATTTCAATTCCACCTTTGATGTACAAACAATTCATTTTTTTATTCAATTTATATCGTGTTGATATGTAACAAATTCTAAATGGAAAAAAAATTAAGTGTTTTCAAGGGAAATATTTTTTCTACATTTTCTATTATATTCTTCAATATAAAAAAATTTAAATTTAAAATCAACACTTGAAAAAAATTTAAATTAAGAAGAGTCAAAGTCTTGAAACCTAATGAAGCAAAGTCCTCAATAACTAATTTTCTTCCCTTTAAATGCAAATATCTTTCAATGTATATGGTCCAAAAATTTGGAATTAGTTACAGTCTATTGTTGCATTCTATGGTTAGGTAGTGGAAATTAAAAAAAATTCAAGTTCAATGTCCTTGCTATTTCTCAAGTGCTTTTTGAAGAAACAAAGGCTTTCGGATTTTAGGTTTCATTACACTCAATTTCTATTAGTTCTACACCCTCATCAATTTATAATGTATAGAATCGGATCATGAAGTTCTAGATTCTTTATCAAACAAAATTGATTAAAAAAGACATTACAAAGTATTAATCTTCAAATGAGAGTGGAAGCCCCTAGGCATTCTAAACATATAAACCTAAACTTTGGCCTATTTCTTCATTGCATATGTATTAAAGCTTAATTGAGGAAAGTAATCTCTACTAATCTACTTTTGTACTTCATTTAAATTTTCTTCAAAGTTGTTTAATCCTATAAGGATGGCCCCATGAACATTATGTTCTAGCCTCATGGTACATTACTTTGTTTGCTACCAAATTCCAAATACTTATGAATAAAATTTTTATTTTTATTTTCCACAAACAAAATCACATATTTGTTACATGTTGTAAAATTTTCAACCTTTTTTGGAAAAATTTAAAATTATTGATTTTTTAAGAAAAAACAACAAAAATTTATATCAAATACAAAATATACTAAAATAATCTGAAATTTTCACTATTGATGTATAATATAGTTTATAACATCAAGGTATAAATCAAAAGTGCTACATTATTCTATAACTTAGAAAATCAATTCATTTTAGGCCTAGACTTCATATTTCTATTAACTATATAAATTCTAGATTTAAATAAAATTTCCAATTGGAGCAAAAAGTGCGGTGAATAAACTTTATTAAATTTGTTTAATTTAAGTTTGATTAAAAATTAATATTTTATATCTAACATTAATAAAAAAAGAAAAGAAAATACCAAGACATGACCCAAATATACTACTAGGGTGATCTGTGGATTTAGCATCTTATTCTTTAAAAAAGTCAATAAGATCGTAAAGAGGAACTACAACAATACTATTCATTGAAAATGTACTCAAGATTGTACCCTTGAAATACAATAATTGCATGAAAAAACATTTTTTTCTTCTATCCTCTAGTCTCAATTGAAGTCAAATATCGGACACTTAGTGTCTACAATAACAACATAAAGTTAAATTGTAAATTTTGTAACATTGTCGATGAAGTATCTTGGAAGCTTAATATACAACACGTTCTTCCTTGCAATTTTTCTTCATGTAATATCCAACACTATATCATTTAAAACATCACGTTTTTGACTAATGTTTCCTTTTTTTGCAAATGTTTAATTATTTTCAACATTTCAATAATTATTAGTTTGTTGTGACAACCAAAATAAAAGTAAAAATAATTTTGTGATTTGTAAAACCTTTGAAATTAAATACTCCCTCTGTCCCATAATGATCTTCTTATTGGCTCTAATTTTTTGTCTCAAAATGATCTTCCTATTGCATTTGTGATGTTGCAAATTAGTCAGATTCAATTTTCGATTGCTCTCTAGGATCAACAAAACAATTTTGAAGAATAGCTCCTCCTCCATCCTTTCAATCATCAATCAAAAGACACATGAAATGATTCAAGGGGTCAAACAACATTGTTCAATTTTATTTTTTGCATCTCTTTGAGTATTGTCTAATTGAAGGAGAAGAAACTTTTGGAGTCAATATTGAGGTCCACACATAGGCTTTGGCTTATTCTAAATGCCCATAAAATTATAACGTCACACTCAACAACTAAATGCCCATTGGTGCTATTTCAAAATGCCCCAAAAATTCTACTTTTCAATAATTTAAAATTGCACTTTGAAAAAGGCTTCTAAAGTCAATGTTTACAAGACACTAAGAGTATACTAAATTCTACCTACCATGCAAAATGGATCTTAAAAAAGTTATTTTTAGCCTTAATCTGGAACATTTTGTCAAACAGGAAGATCATTTTGGAACAGAGGAAGTATCATTTATGCACAAAGGAGTTCAAGGGCTTTGTTGTGGTGTGAGAAGTTGCTTTTTTTATACAAATAGAAAGCTTTATGCATGAAGGAATGCATGGGCCTTATTTCTTGGTGTTTGGACATGTGACGTGAACGTTATGGTTTTCTCAAAATAAAAGATAATTGTGTTCGATTTTTTTAATTGAAAATAAATTCAAAAATCCAAAACTTTCATACAATAGGTCTACACTCCAACGTATCAAACAAAATAAACTAACTAACTAACTAATTTACACCAAGACCAAACATAAATTGTACTTCAAAGGTAAAAAAACTAAGAACAAAATGCACAGACCACCTAAACTAAACCACATCCTTGCACAACAAAAATCACGGAGCTCATATAGCAACTATTTCAAATCATTGATGAGAGAAAAAAAATAGATGGATGAACATCGTAGAAGCTTACCTCTCAACCCACCCACCTCAAACTTTGGGTGTAGAGTACAACACTCCTTCAATATATTCTACACTCTTGCTATTTGGGTCACTCCTACGCTCTACACCTATTTGTCACTACTCAATCACCTTTTGCAAGATCCCACCCACTAATTGCTCTACACTCTATATCTATTCCATATTGTTCACTTGCCTCTAAGCTCCACACTTCATCAATTTTGTAATGATTGTATAGACCAACCATCTACTTATGCTAGAGAAGGAGCTTGGATTTAGAGTTTCTAAAACCTCATTGTATTGGAGCACTTGTTGAATTTGGTGGTGCTCTCTAGGTTGGGATTTCAAATCAAAGTAGTTGTTTTTATTGCAAATTTCAGCTTAGGGTTTAAATTACATTGTGATTTTACTCACAAATTTCAATTAGAGCTTTGTTCACACTACAACAACGGCGGTGTTTTATGACTGCAAAAATATGATTGAGGATGACTAGCGACTACTCGTAGTCATATTCTTCGAGGTCAATACCTTGGGGAGAAATATGACTACAAAATATAACTGCCAGTCATTTTTGGGCCTTGTACTTCACGGGCATATATTATACATCCGTTGGGAACACCAAAGTATTTCATAGGGAACGGTAGGGAACTCGTTTGAGAACATTGAGTTATATTATTAGTCATATTTTCATGGTGGTAACATTTTTTTTGTTTTTGGGCAACCTAAGAAAAACATAGGCAATAAAAAAAATATAGACAAGCCATTGTTGAAAATTTTGAAACCTAATCACCACTTTTTAAGGGTTTTGAAACCCTAGCCACCACTTTTTAGGGTTTCGAAACCCTAGCCATCATTTTTTTAGGATTTTGAAACCCTAGCCACCACTTTTTAGGGTTTTGAAACCCTAGCTGTCATTTTTTTTAGGATTTTGAAACCCTAGCCACTACTTTTTTTGACTCTTCTTCTACCTTTTGTTGTCTCTTAGTTCTTACCTATTGTTGCTTCTTCTTTTTTACTTCTAAGTTGTTTTTTGTTACATCTTTATTCTAACTTCTTAGTTGTTATTTTTGTTGCATCTTCACTCTTGCTTCTTAGTTGTTGTGTTTTGTTGTATCTTTACTCTTGCTTCTTAACCCCTAAAGGACCGGACTATGTTTTTTGGTTGTATAGAAATTTTGGGCAGGTACCTACGAGCGAAGATTTATATATTTGGGGCTGAAATTTTAATAGAATGTGGGAGCAAGGAAGATCTTTTATATGCACCAAATTTCATGACATTTGGAAATACAAGTCAAAAGTTATAGCCTAATATGTTACTTTTTTTTCCAACTCGGTAGTTCGGGCAGATCAGAAAAAATCACTTTTTTCAGAAAAAAAAATTTGGAATTCATTTTCTAGAGTTTTATATACACAAAAAGATTTGAATCCTTCCATTTCGATCAATGAGTCAAAAGTTATGAGTATTTTTTGTTTGCGGGCAGTTTTGGATTTCCTACTCTAAAATAAACTTTGAAATCCTTTATCTTACCCAATTTTCAATATTTTTGGACAAAAATAAAATCTTAGGATGTAGATACATTATTACAACATTTTGACCATTGGGATTGGAAATTTTCAATTCCATATTTAGATTGTAAATAATTTAGTATTTTTAATCATTCTCTACTACTACCTAGTACCTACTTATTATTTTTTTCCTATATGTTGTACTATTCCAAATGATCTGAAATTTTTCAAGCATGTGGTCAACTTATCTAGGAAAACAAATCCAAAGAACCACCATTAGGTCATTTTTTCATAGAAATGTGAGCTTGTGAAGTGCAGCTGCCCTGCTTTTTGCAGGGTCAAAGAAATGATTTTAGTTAATTTGAATGCTTATATCTTGCAATCCACCCGGTGGAAATGTCTGAAATTTTTACCACATGTTTTTGATACTATATAATACAAGATCCTATGGTTATATATGTCAAAAAAGTTTTTTTTCAAAATTTTGGTACTTGTACTAGAAATGGCAGTTTTGGAGCGTTTTGGGTGAAAGTATAGTGGTGGTCCTTTAACCCCTCATCGCCTGAAGTCCATACGAGGTCAAAAACAGCGTTGCTTTTGAAGTGTTGTAAATTTAGATGTCGCTAAGTTATAGAAATCTTAACCGTACAATATTGTAATGAACATGTTGTAGATGACACAGAAAAAATTTGAAGCCATTTGACCGCATGGATTGAAAGATTATAATGGTTTATTGTTAAAAAAAGATGCTGAAATTTTCCAAAAAACACATTTGGAGGTGAAATTCGACTTCCAAACCTACTCAAATGAAAAAACTGGAGACTATCTAAATCAACATATAAACACATCGGTGAAAAAAATATCATTCAATTGACTCACCGATGTGTTTTTCAAAAGCCGCCGAATTTCACTGTAATCCGAAAATGGCTGGATTTTAAATTTTGAATTGCTCCCAAACATTCAAAGAAGCTTGTATTGACATGAAAAATTTACCACAATAACTAGACTAAAAGGGGAACATAATCCAAATTTTTTTATTGAAAACTAACATTGTATGAAGGAGATACCCCCCCCTAAAAGTTTCAGCCATCAAATGCGGTTTGGTGAATTCAAATTGAACCTGTGAGCTTTGATTGGCTCCCATTTAATTTTTAAATCTTGGATTGATCTGAAAATTTTACCACACAAACAAGAAGAGAGAGCACAACTTTACCAACAAATTTTATTGAATTTGGATATCGGATGCAAAAGTTAGAGCACTTTGAATTATACATGAGGACACTTTTTGTCCCCTCAAGCGATGAGGGGTTAAGGGTTAATTGTATTTTGTTGCATTTTGAGTTCACTCTTGCTTCTTAGTTGTTGTATTTTGTTGCATCTTGAATTCACTTTTGCTTCTTAGTTGTTGTTTTTTGTTGCATCTTGAATTCACTTTTGCTTCTTAGTTTTCTTTTTTTGTTGCATCTTGAATTCACTCTTGCTTCTTAGTTGTTGTCTTTTGTTGCATCTTCACTCTTGCTTCTTGTTTTTTTCTTCTTGCATCTTAATTCTTTCTTCTTCTTATTTCTTATTTCTTACTTTTTGTTCTCTCTTTTTGTTTACTGTTTCTTTTTATTGCATCTTAACTCTTTTTTGTCGTTTCTTGTTACCTCTTAGTAGTTGCTCCTTATTGATTCTTGTGCATCTTAACTTGTATTTGCTGTTATCTTTTAGCACTTGTTGCCTTTTTTCTTCTTGTTCCTTGCATCACCATTGTTTTTCTTCTTACCCTAAATATGTATTATATATTTTCTATTGTTGTAAACTTTTGAAGATTGAGCTTTGTTGTATGTTCATTAAAAATTAACCTCCTATTACGTAACTAAAGGGCCCGGGGAGTCAAGAGTCTAGTTCGTAACTAAAGGGCCCGGGGATCTAGTCAGCAAAAAAAGGGAGTTGGGAGTCCAGTTTGCAAACAAAGGGCTTGGAGGGTCCAATTAGTTAGTAAACAGAAGAATCATGAGTCTAGTTCATAAACAAAGGGCCCAAATGGTCCAATCAACAAACAAAGGGAGTCAGAAGTCCAATTTGCAAACAAAGGGCCTAGGGGATTAATTAGTTAGTCAATAAACATGAGAGTTGAGAGTCCAGTTCATAAACAAGGGGCCTAGGGGGTCTAGTTAGGCAATAAACAAAAGGAGTTGAGAGTCCAGTTCGTAAACAAAGGGCCAAGGGGTCTACTTAGTTAATAAATAAAGGAGTCGGACATCTAGTCCAACAAGCAACAGGAGCTCAAGGTTCCCAAGTGCGAAAGGAAAAGAAGGGCAAATCTCGACAAGGCAAGGCATCGGTGAACTAATTCCACTTGGCCTTACATAAATAAAAGATGTCCGCACTGCAATGCTCCACTTTGCCACCACATTGGAACACTTGCAAAGACGAGGGGAAGAAGAGAAGGAGAATCTCACGATGGTTCAAGATGACAACCTCATCCACCTCACTTGCCATAATACAACTGAGAGGGAGGAGAGAAGAGAAATACTAAGTAGGAGAGAGGATTGGGGAAAATCTTACATGCCATTGAGGTACATAGGATTAGTCAACGTAAAAACTAGAAGGCCATACACATTAGGATCGTGAGGAAGGTACGTGAATTCTCATGCGGTGTAAGGAGATTGTGTAAGAAGTTAGCTTAAGAGCCATTAAGGTGGACTTAAATAGGATGAACTTTAGTAGAGGATAAAGAAAAAGATGAGGTGGAAGGAAAAGAGAAAAAGTTAAGGAGAGATCAACCCTTCTTTTGCGACCATAAATATCGATTACCAAGGGGACTTAACCATCGAGCCATAGCTACAACTTCCAATGGGAGAGGATGGGGACTTGACCAACTTGATCATGGATCTTCACGTTGGGGTAAGACCTTAGACTATCCTTTCTAAACCAGCCCATTGGGTGTCAATTACTAAGTAGGGCCGAGAGATAGGTACCAATAGGACACATGTCAGATCAAATTTGAGTGAGTAAACTTAGATTAGGTATCGAGAGATTTTCAAAAACACAAAATACATAGGAATCAGAGTCACGATGCAAAAGATATAAGTGGATGAAGTTTAGACCAAGAAACAGATGAACCTTTGAAAGCCTTTGATGTAGAACCCCAAAGCATAACAATTAGTATAATAAGCAGCCAACCTTGGTCCCTTAAGGACCACAATTAGAAAGACAAACATAGGATATTAGCAAATATCCATTGCTTAGAAGGCACAATGAACCGACATTAGGCACCCACTAGGACAAAAGTTTACCATAGAATTAAAACCTAGTTATGTTCACCTATTTACCAAGGGTGGGTAAATAAGCGCCTACAATTGTCTACAAGCTTTAGCATGGTGCTCTCTACATTGGAGGGAAGGAGAGATGGTGATGCTTACTGGGAGGTGAAATCGAGTTTTTGTTTTTGTTTTTTTGTCTTGGAAGTTTACACATTGTTTGTTTAGATAACGCTTACGGTGAGTGGAGATCAAGGTTCTATTGCATTCATTGGTAGCACATCTAATGTCGGAAATTGTAGTCAATTTGGTCTCTTCAAGGATAGCGGTTCTTTGTATGAATGTTTATTTACCCACCTTTAGTAAGCATATCAACACAATCAGGTTTAGGGTTTTTTGGTTAATTTTATTCTACAGGGTTCCTAACATCATTCCATTGTATCTTACAAGCAATGGATCTTTTCAAACTCCTAAGCATGTGCACATTTCTTTTTTAGTCCATTTCAATTTAATTTTTGTAGTTTGAAACTCACCTTTTTTTAACAATTGTAATTAACTTATCAATTAACCAAGAAAATAACCCCAATTTATACTAATTATCCTATCCCGTTCAACTATGTAAAAGTGAAGACAATCTAAATTTAGACATCTAAGATGTAAAGAAAACTCACACCATTTCTAAAAACATAAAATTCAAAATTATCTTATTTTCCTAGCAGAAGTTGTGGATGGATGAAGTCTAGCCTTGAAGAAGCCTTCTAAACTTCATCCACTTCTTTAACCCTATATGCTATATCAATTAACTTTCAAATTTGACCCCTAGACTTTAGCTTCTAATTTTTACCTTAATCCCAAGTTTGAATTTGGATGGATGATTTTTGATCAACTTCATCCATTCTTTGAACTAAACTTCATCCTTCATTTTCTCTTAGAGTTTTATGTATTTTCTCAATCTGGTTGGGACCCTCTAGACTTCTTCTACAAGTTCCAAATGCTTGATTCCTTCTCTAACTAGCTTTCTAAGTCTTTAATTTGTTTTTTCCTTATTCTATGCCTTGGTACTATTCTTAATAGTTTATTATTTTTAGAACTTTGATATTTTTTCCTTGGAGAGGTTAACTCTAGTTTTCTAAAATGCTAATACACTTCTAAATTGAACACTCCTAGTGAAAGTTATGCATGGATGAAGTTTGACCGCTAATCGATTCTTCAAACTTCATCCACGTTTTTCTTAACTCCTAATTCAAAATATACTTTTGAATCTAATCTTGACTTTCTAATTTCTAAGTTTCCATTATTGTTCTACTTGGATGATTTTAACTAACTTTCATCCAATTTGAGTTCTAAACTTCATCTATCTATATCTTTTTCATTTTAACTTCAAATCCTACGTATTTTATCTTTTTGGAAACCTCTGAACCTAGTCTACAAACTTTGTACTCTAAAATTTGGAAAAATCTAATTAACACTCAAATTTGGACTTGTAATTCGGCTACTTGATAGAAATGCAACTTTTGGAAAATTAAGGAGTTGGAAACTCACCTCGGGTTTTGAATCAATTAGTAGGTGATCAAATACACCTTTAAACTCTCCATTGTTTGCCATGATTCGGAGGTGTTTTGTAATTTTGCTTACTACTTAAAAAATGGCCAATATTACAATTTTTGAAACTCAAATACTACTCTTTTTCTTTCTTCTCCTATCTTTTACTTCACTAATATTCATATTCAATTATTTTTATTCCAAAAGTTGACTTTGATTATAATAATTGATTCAAAATAATAATTGATTTGTTGCAACCTTCTATATCCTATCATATATCAATTATTGTCTAATCTAATCTCGAATGGCTTGAATTGCCTCTCTAAGATTCCCACCTAATCTTTTTCAATTCTCAAATTGCTATTCCACCTCCAACTAATTCTTTGTTCCTTCTATTTGCAATTTGAGTTTGGAATTTCTATCTATGTGAGTGATAAGGGAGCTATCCAAGTACTTCTTCCCCTTTTTGAATCTCTACTTCATTCTAATTTTTGTTTTTTGGCAATGAAGAGTTTTCTCACTGCTTCCCCTTTCCTTCACTTTGAAATTCTAAGTTAGAATACTCTTACTAATTTTTCTTTTCACTTCCCACTAATTTTTTTTCACTCTTTCACTGTTTTCTATAATATCACTCTATTTTTCTGTAATATCACTCTGGATACTTTCTAATATCACATTGTTTTCTTTAATATCATTGTTCCTCTTGGTATTCACTCAAATCACTACTAGGTGGTTCGAACTAGTTCCAAAACAAGAAAAAAACACAAGAAAAATAAGAATTTGATGGATTGGAAGAAACAATTGGTTTCTAATATTTATCACCTAAAAAGTACCAAATTTAAAGCTTCGCTAGATTTTTGAAAATGAAAAAAATATTCGAAAAAAATTGAAAGGAACAAATTAGTAGAGGTTAGTACAACGCTCAAATCATAAAGAAATGATTACAAATGTTAAAAAACAACCCCACAACCTCAACAATTCCAAAATCTCTTAATTCTTAAGGGATTTCCAAGATTTGAAGTCCCACATAGAAGCTGTAAGACTTGGTAGACAAGATGCACAAACTAGAGGTTTTCACAAACGACCTTGCCAAATATAGTGGAAGGAACCTTTAAAATTAGTACAAACAACTCAAAATACTAAAAAGAATACTTAAAGTCACAACTATGAGCGATTTTTTAAGGGACCACAATGTCCTTTAAAGAAAGTTCTCACAAGCAATGGAGCAATAACAATGGAGCAATAATGCTCCAAAACACCCCATTAACAAAGTTTGGCCAAAAGACCAAAAATCTACTACGAAATGGATCCAAGTGGTTTGGTACAAAGAAAATGGGTGATTTGAGAGGAAAAAGAGTGCCTTATATACTCTTCCAAGGTCACCCATCTCCTCTCATTTCTTAGTGGTAATCTTATGAACTAAGATTTTCAACTTAATGTTCAAGTTTTTTACTTTCTACATTGGTCCAAACTCTAACTTTTGGAGATTAACTCCAAATCACAAACAGATTGCGCCATTGGCTTACGAAGGTCATTTTTATTCTAGAAGAATCCACAACCATTTTTTCCTACTCCCCAAATGCAAAGAAACGTAGTGCCAACTTAACACTAGAAAGAGGTAAGAAACCAACTTTTAGAGCTTGATTTTTAGTAAAAAACAACTATCTTAGGCTCTTCAGTAGGTGTAAAGGACTAAAAAAAGACTCCACTTTGACCACATTACAATTTTGTATGCTCCCAGAATGCAAGTCAACTTCGTTGTAATCTTAAAATTTGGGATAGGGTAGATTGACCCCCTCGCTTTGCCCTGTGGGCAAACTTTGGAATTATTTGCAAATTTTTAATTGATTTTTGCGATCAGAGACCCCAAATTAGTTAAGAGAGGTCGAGTGTGAACCCTAGAATGGCCCAAAATAGACGTCTTTTTGTTTACATGCACCCATGGTAAGGCCAAGCGAGGGGGTCAATCCACCCCAATCAAAATTTGCCAATAATAAATTCTTTTTACTGATACAAGCACTTTTTACTATTGGAATGTTTTGAAACTTGTTGGAGTGTCTTATTAACATAAAAAAAAACTATGCTGATTATTAGTGAGATTTTAATGCACCTTGGGTAATTTCTATGAATTTTCCATTGTGAAATTTGGTAGTTGACCGTTCGGAACAATATCTTTTGACTATTAGAAAATTTTGAAACTTCTTATGAAACCTCTCATGAAATTCTACAAAAAATTTAAAATCTCATATTCTTAATTTGAAGATTTTACAAAGGAGAATAAAATCTTGCTAATTCCTTTAAATTTTAGTGAACAAGGAATCTTCCATAAAGAAAAGGGAATTTTAGAGAATCAATTGTGCCGTTGGACTCTTAGCATAGTCCATTTTGAGTTCTTTCACCTGCAAACTAATAATTGAGGTTTCTACTATTTGTTGATATAATGGAGAAATTGAAACCTCTCTACAAGAATCAACTTAGGATTCTTAAATAGTTTCCTTAAATCAATTTAGCCAATATTTGTCACATGTTCAGTAGGTTTAAATAATTTGGGAAATTTCTACTAAACAACCTTATTTTGTACAACTTGTGGATTTCTATCCTATTTACATAAAAGATTTGGTTATATTTAAGGAAAACACTCTATTTAGGACCAAATGCTATATTGATATGTGATATATCTATTTTGATTTTACCTCGGGGGGATCACTCCTTGTAATTTAAAGTATACACCTGAGTTAAGAGGGTATTTTATGTGGGGCTATTTACCTTAATTATTGCATTTAAGATGACCGTATTTTTACATAAAAAGCTAAAAAGGGCATATTTTCAATACCCTATAGTTTTTATAAATTCATTCATGCAAGTTTTTAAATGGGTGTATCTTACATATAAAATTGAAGTGTCCAATTTTCTCCCACCCCCACCTTTTTTCACAAACTTTCTCTTCCATCTACTACATCTATGTATGGGGTAGACATTGTGAAATCAACAATAATCAATTGAATTCAAGTGGCAATTTTTCACCCATAAAGGCCAGGCAATTGTCTATTGAATGAACAATTGAAACTTTGGGTAGGTCCCTATGAAGTCAATTTTGGTCAAATATTCATAAAATTTTGACACAAGATGTGAACATGTATCCTCTTAGTGGAAATATAATTTTTTTCTTGCCCTAAATTTTTTTGGTAGCCCTTGCAATTTGGGCATCTTTGGGGCATCTTTTGCAAAAAATCTCATCAACTATTGAAATTTGGCATTTATGTTACTAGTAAAATATGGCATACAAATATAAAAAACAATTTAGTTCTCATTCTCAAAGGAGTCAAACTTTATTAGCTATGTTAGAGTGGCTTCAAGAAAAAAAACCTTTTCTTCTAACCTCAAGCCCTATTATCTTGCAATATGTAAAGTCAAAGTTCTTGAAATTTTTTCCAAATATTCTAAAAATTCGTCTCTAATTTTTAACCATTTGGATTCCAAATTAAAAAATATCTCATTGCACAAGAAATCATCAAAAAAAGACTAGTGTATTGCCAATGCATTTAACTTCTTTGCATTACAAGTTGATTCAGATTTTTTATGAGTGAATCCAACATCATAAATTTATGAATAGTCAAAATTCTCATTTTTGTGTAGACCAAATATTTTACTCTAAGAGGGCTTGAAGTCTATTGATCATAGTTCACAAGAATGAAAATAAAGATTTTTTTCTCACTTCAAATATTATGATCTTTCAATCCACATGGTCAAATGGGCTTAAATTGTTTCTACACATTGTTATAACTACATAATACACTTTTATACAATTGGATTTTTTAAAAATAATTTTTTATTTTAGACAATGCATCAAAGTTAGCAATTTTGGATTCTTCCTCTTCCAAAACACCCCCTCTAGTCTTTAGGGGTTAATAACATTGAACACTTTAGAATTCCTAATGAAACTATCCCATGAAAATCTCATTCAATATGAGTGTGATTAACACATATGGCTTCAAAGCTTAGAGTTAAATGAACTATAAATTCTATCTTCATATTGTACAATTTTCAGTTTGTTGAACCCACTAAGGTAAATGTGACAATTTTTCCACTTTTAGTTGATGTCTTATATTTACATTTAGTTTGTTTTTATATATACACTACAAGTACCATGGCACAATCTTAGTCGACCGCCCTTCATCGTAGATTTTCTTGAATATGTTCATTTTATCATCCATATGAAATTATTTGTCCACATCTATACTCATCATATTATGAAAAATTTGCATGGCTTCTATTTGTCAAGGCTAACTTATTAATAAAAATTTCTATTATATGATGTTTTTATATATCCTAATTTATATATATTAAAGTGTGTAGCATTTCATGAACCCTATAGTAGCTCTACAAATTATATAAAATTTGCCCCCTTTGAATTAAATGAACCCTATCTTTTAACTCACGTAGTTTTCTAAAAACCGTGAGTATTCCCCCCGGGGATTTCACACTCTTTTTTAAGCTTTTTGTATATAAAACTGCACTCAAATTTACAAAATTAAAAAAAAAATCATGAGTCCCAGGTGATGAAATGGGGAATCACATTCTAAAGTTTTGGATCTAGATTCCACTTAGTATAATCATAAATTCTTTCACTATTGGTAGTTGAAATGTTTCTTTTACTTGAAAATAGGGAGACTAAGGGTTTTGTTTTTTTGCGATTGTGCATTCGGTTCTAGGCTTCCATGTTTGGCTTCTCAATGATAGGTAGCCTAGCAAATGAATACTTTCTAAAGAAAATGTGTGAACAAAGAGAGCATTTTTTTCATAACAAAATAACCCCTTCTTATTCAGTTAACAACCTTGGTAGTAGGTTGTGTCCATCTAAAGTTGAGTCATATGGATTTGTTGTCTTTTTTGAAGTTTGTTTGCATGTCTTAAGTGTTTTATTTTAATTTAAAAGTCCATAGATTACTATTCCGCTTTCCACTAGTTATTGTTCTGAATGTCTGTATTAATGTTATGAATCATGTTGGATTATGTTGCAATCAACTTATTAATTGAATGAAGATAATAACATATACAAACTTTATTTTGTTCCATCACATTGTGATTGACAACTCCTTGGTTTGGAATTATACTAGGTTAATTATCACAGGTTAATCAAAGAAGTTCTTTTTGCTTGTAGAATTGATGGTGTCATTTAGAAGTTGGGGTGGACTTGATTATTTGAGCCATTTTTCAGTGGTTGGTCGGTTGTTGAGGACTTAGCTTGTAAACTTTGAATTGTAGGTTTTACGTGGACTCTCAAATTTTAGTTGTGGAGTGACAACTAATCAAGAAGCGGTGTTGCACTGTAAATGCGTACATAATATAAAAATATATAATATTATCTTATTTTGATAGATTTAATTATAATAATATAAAAAGAAGAATGACATCATGCTAAGTAGCTTCAACATGGCATGTCATCTATTTAAGAAGATGCAATCACTTTTGAGCTTCATCTACTTGATTTTCTTTTTTCTTTTTTTCTTTAGATTTCAGTATGTTGAATTGAAGGGGGTTTTCTAAGTCTCAAGATGAAGAGTCTCAACCAGATGCAAAATTTAAGTTTTTTTGTCTCAACTATCGGATCAGGTTCTTTTGCCGCAAAGTGTTACACTATCACATGAACATCATGACTCTTGAAGAAAAATAGGTGGTAGGATGGCCTTATTGTTAAGTTATGGACTGATGTACACTTGTTTTTGCAATATTGAAGAGGAAGATAAAATGATTGTTCATCTTTTTCTCCGTTGTAGGTTTAGGAGGCCTGAATGTTTGAGGAACCATAGTATGTTTTATTTGGGGAATTTTGAAATGAAAGTTGAAGAAGTTGTGTATCATAGTGTGTAGTTTCTAAATTGATCTCACTTGCTTAATTTGGAGTTGTAAATCAAAAGTTATACTAGTTTGATTGGAAAGAGGTCTACAGTCTCTTATAAAGAAGGGCTGAGACTTTGACCGACCATAACAGATGGATATTTTTTTGCAATAAAACTTTAAAAGAGTGTAGAAAACATTGTTAGCTTTCTATAAAGATATCATTCATTCCATTTGAATTTCATATGAATGAATTGTGAGTGTTGAAGTGAAGGAGGGTCTGTTGCCCTCACTTTAACCCCTGAGCGCCCAAGAGGCCAAAATCTGGCCTCTCTATTTTGAAAACGTTCTTGTTTGACCATCATAATCTTTTGAGTAGTACGGTCAAAGGACAAGTCCTTTTCTCCACACCTCTTGGTCCCTCTTGAATATCAATCAGTACAGTTGGATTATGTGGATCCCTTCTTAGAAGAAAGCTTGAGTGGATTGAAGTGGAAAAGGTATGGATTTTAGTGAATTTGCTCTGGGCACTCAAGAGTTAAGAGGCCGAAACTTTGGGCGGCCATAGATATTGGACAAAGTGTTAGAATGAGTTGAAATTTATAGGAGGTGTAGAAAATTGTGTTATCTCTTCAAAGATATATTCTTTCATTCCATTTGAAGTTCTGAAGCAAAGGTGACACTCATTCAAAGTTTAGCTTTGAGATTGGAGTAAGAGTTGAAAGAAGACTTGTGTGTTGTGACTTGTGGCTTGTATTTTCCTGTAAACTTTGTTGTTGTGAACAGCATGAGAGAAACCATTGCTTAGCTTCTTTTTATGTTGTGGATGCGACGAAGTGAGGTTCTTCATCTACATAGTTGTATTTTTATGTTGTTCCCACTAGTGAGGTATGATTGCTAGTCATCATAGATTTGAAGTTAAGGAACCAATCCCTTGGACGATTCAACTCGTGGTCTAGCCGTCATGATTTACCCGTCCGAAGTTTGTGGTTTCTTATCACCCTACTCTAATATTTGGACCTAATTAGAGCCATTACATGATAGGTCAACGGATAATAGTTCAAAGATTTGAAGACTTCAAGATTTAAAGATTCAACGTAATTTAGTACCAATCATTTTTTATCATAGCCAAAATCCTCATGATATCCTAAGGCAAACCGCTTTCAACATAGCAATGGCTTGTGAGCTTCTAAAAAAGCTAAGGACTTTGTAGAGAGCACTATCATCTATTGAACAATTCCTTATTAATCTAGTCAAAGGTCTAATTTTAGAAGCTAGTGTTAGGTCCTTTTCAAGAACTGTTAGGTCCTTTTCAACAAGTTTTTAGCAACAAATTATTCTTGTTAAAGTAAATGATTTTTTGGCCTTAGAGAACCTATAATTATTGTAGGATTTATTAAATTGGAACAAGTATAGGAGGAACAAAACAATTTAATGCCATGGATGTCTTTTTGTTTTTGTGTAGATATAATGCTTTTGTCTAAGTATTGCCACATTGCAATAGTTTTTAGTTCAAAAAATTGCTTTCTAAAAATGAGTGCATATTCAAAAATCTAAGGTACATAATACTTAAACTTTGTATATTTTTTTTGAATATAAACTACACAATACTTCAAAGATAACAAAGACAATACTTAATCATCACCACAATTGTTGGTGTCAAATAAATTCTTGGAGCCAATGACCACTAAGAGAAGGAAAACTGTAAATGAAAACCATACCTTTCTTTTTGTGATGCTATTGTAGCACCTCCAATCTGTACCTTCAAAATTAGAAGTCGTCATGGAAGATTTTGTATATTCAATAAGGAATACTCTCCCGTTCTCTTTAGCTATCTTTTTGGATGTATCAAAAAATTTGCATCCTATAATCATTGTTATGAATTTTAAACTGACATCAGAGCATGATGAAATCAAACTAGAAAAATGACGTGAATTACATCACGATTGACTGAATTATTCTACTCAAAAGCTATGCATACAATCATTGAAAACCATGGTCATTGAACCTAGTGGTGTTATTTTTTTTAAATACCATTATTTTTTTTAAGTTTGTAGGAAATTGCCACTTAGAAAATTGGGTTCAATAATGAGTATTTAATTTCAAATTACATTGAAAGCATCTACATAATATCTCAACAATGTGTGCACAATATCATGGACTATACCACACTAGTCATGTTTTCAAACTATGTTCTTTTATTTTTATTTTCATTAGAACCAAGTGGGCGTATGAAATGGTTGTATTGAATAAGTCAATGCATCTCTAAAAATCAACCAAGTAGGTCAAATTTGTGCACTAAATGAAATGGACATATCACATGAAATTTACTTATTAGGTCCAATTGCAAATTATTTTTTCTGCAAATTAATCTTCTTCATGTGTTGTCTAAGTTTTGAGTAATCTTTTTATAGTTAGATTGTCCTAAAAAATTAATGGAACTAATGATTAACTTCTCCATGAATGTACATGTTGTAGTTCTTGAATCACATTGCATTGGAACTCCCGTAGAAGTGTCCTTTCTTTCACTAAAGAGTTGTTGAAGTGATTCTACATACACTTCCACATGTACGTTGTGCTTTTATGTAGATTGGGAAAGGCATGTTTCTTATTGAAACTTTTGCTTACTTCAAATCTTATTTACTTTTCATATTTGAAGAAGGTAAATAAAATTCCAATATCTCCTTCAATTACTAATGAACAAGGAATCTTTCACACAGGAAAATCTTGGCAAATCAATTTTGCCATTGAGTTCCTAGTGTGATTTCAACCTTGAAACACCATACTTTCATCATATATGGCCTCCATTGGTCCATCTCGAGTTTGTGTCACATTTAGACTAACAATTGGAGTTCGTACTATTTCTTGGGTTTGACTAAGAAATCAAAATCTATCTTTGGGAATTGATATAGGAATCTCATTGAGGTTCCTTCATACCATTTTAGCCAAAATGAATCACATGCATGCCAAATTTAGCCTATTTACATGTGTAATTTTTGTTTGTTTTAGATATAATATTCTATTTTGGACCAAATATTAAATTGGCATGTAACATACCTAATTTGGTTCAATACTCTTTTTTGAATTTTTTGCACAATAATCTTTAACTCAAAACTATAAAAACAGTAAAAATAGAAAATTATGAATTCCAAGTGATAAATTAAGAGCTCACACTATGTTTTTTTATGTACTTCATTCATATTGTATTAATTTACAATTGTTACGAGTGAAATGATTTGAAGCATATAGAATGAAAAATCTTCATGCATTCATTAAATATAGAAGTATGTGTCATTTTCTTTTCGTTTTTTTAGGGACTTTTTTGTATTTTATAGTTTTGGCTTTCCTTAGAGTGCTTACCCCATTAAGTTTTAGTAGATTTGCAAGAGGTCTATGAGATTGTCATTTGAAGGCTTGAGTTTGAATCCCATGAGACCCCTAATTATGCTAGTTGATGCACTTTCTATATTGAGCTAAATGATAACAGTTGGTTTAGTTTAATTGTAGTAGAAGCTAAGTAATCCCCACTTTTAATTTTCTAAGTATTGTTTGTTGAAGTTATTATATTGCTTTGTATTGAAATTCTCTAATTGTGTAAAGAATGAAATTGTAGTGCTTGAACTATGTGTTGAAGTGCCTAAAAGTTTCACGGTCTTTTCCCATTGCAAATTGTAATTTAAAGACAAAAATATCCATGGTGATAGGGATAAGATTGAATTTGCAATCACATCCCCCAAAATTTCTATAAATAATAAGGTTTTAGTAAATTAAAATTAAAAAAATTAAAATTAAAATAAAATTGTGTTTGGAGCTCTAAGCTCAGAAGTTGGATACTCATGATTCATAAAATTGCCATTGTAGGCTCAGCATACTAGTATCTTTGGCTTTGAATGAAACAAAATGTATAGTTGAAGGAAGTAAGAAGAAGATTGAGGAGGAAGAGTACCATTTTATATGGGGAAGGTGCCAAAATTTGGTTAGGGGAGGTGGGCCTCGAAGATAAAGTAATATAGGCCTCAAAGATAAAGCAATGTGGGCCTTGAAGATGAAGTGGTGTGTAGTATTGGCTAGCTCAAATACCTATAGTGCAAGAGAAGGTAGGTAGTAATAGAATGAGGTATATAAACTACACGGAAGCTACATGGTAACCGTGAGAGGTTTGCTTGGATTGAGAAGGATGCAACTATATATTCATAAGTGGATGTCCCTTGTAGAAGAAGAAGTGGTCAGCTAGTAGGTTCAAACATTACAATGTATGGTGTGAAAACTAAGGTTACGATGATTGTTCCGCATAAAGCTAAACCACATCTTATAGAATATATATGGCAATGCACTTGGAAAACTTAGTTAGATGATGAATGCTTGGATAATGATTTCCCGGGGAGATCACTTAGTGTATCTACAAGTAACCATGTGTGTTAAAGTGATCTTTTGCCCCTCTATATACTTTTTAATAAACTATAATTTGAACCTACAATTTTGAGCTTTGTTTAATAATGATTGTAGGTTTCTATTGCCAAAAATTCCCAATTCAAATAACATGTGAAATGATTTGTAGAATAGGTTGAAAAATGAACTAAAATAGCATGTTTTTCAACTCAAATATTTATAGAGAACACATTTAAATGACCATTGCATCAATATTCAAGAAAAATGAACTTTAAATAGAAAGTTATTTTCAAGAATTTTTTGTTCATTTTTTAGACAATTTTTTCTTATATAAAATACGGGTGTAAAAGTTATTTTCACCTCTACAGTGTAGTTTTTTACTTCAAAAATTTGTAACTAATTATGATTAACGAATAAAATTATCAATAATTCAAAACATAAACTTCCAAAGTAGGAAAATATATTGATATTTTTTTTTCCTCCTTTTATTTAAATTTTAGGATATAAGATAGGGGGTCCAAAATCTTAACGCACTTAGGTTCTAAATGGACACTCTAAGTGATCTCCCCGGGAATGATTTGGATATGTATTACATAAGTATTATGTTATTGAGTGTACTTTAGACTTTGTGGTTGTAGACATTCAATTGTACTTGAATAGAAAGCACATGTTAGTTTGCTTGAATTGATTAGATAATTGAGTCCCAAGGGGTGCAATTATTTTAGATTGGTATGATGTACCTCATTGATTATTAATTATATTTATTTATTTGAGGTCAAAAGAAAAATACAAGAAGAATCTTCAAGTTGGACTTAAAAGGATATCTCTATTTAAGTGCAAATTCTAGTACAAAACAAATCCAAATTGAGCATTTCATGCATTTGAAGTGCATAATAGGACATTGTAAACCATGGTGTGCAATTTTCCATAAGACATTTTTCCTACTTAATCTACACAAAGATATAGTCACTCTAGTTTCAATACAAATTGAGGCCTCGCTTTATTTTTATTTTTATTTTAAAGAGACCCAACTTCTCGCACAAAGAAATCCAAATGTGCCTTGGCTAACCGTAATATTTTGCTTGAACATCTTCCCTATGAAATATTTCAACAAAGTAAGTGAAGGGAAAAGAAGGAAAGAAGAGAAGAGATGAAATTAGAATCTTGAAGAAGCCAATAAAGAACATGACTGGAGAAAAAATAATGAAATCAATAGCATTTTTAACTCTACAAGGAAGGTAAAGGGACATAACCATGACAAAGGTTGCTATTATGTAAGCCTAGGAGTTTGAGTCTATGAGCCTAAAAGACTATACACTTGTGTTATAGGTGTCTATATTATAGAAACTTTGTATGATTATAGTGTAACTATATTATAGGTGTTTATATTGTAAGCACCTTCAATGGTTGTAGGATATCTACTTAGACTTATACTCAAGGCTCATATACTCACATTTTTATGCTCACACACTAGCATTGTAAGACCCATGACCACTTATTTCAAGCCTCATTGTCCATCACTCTGTTTGTTGCTATTTTGTAGCTGGATATGAATGAAAAAAATTATATTTATTTTTCAAAGATGAAATCATATGTATACTACAACTCACAAAAATTTGTGGGAGGGAAAATTTGAAATTATTGTCAAATTTTTAAGAAAAAAATGAAGAAAATGCATATCAAATATAGAATATACTCAAAAAATCTGAAATTCTCATCATAGATGTATATTATAGTATATATCATCATTGTATAAACCATAGTTACCATACCATTCTAAAATTGGAAAGTCGACAAACCATGGTTATGGGCTGTAAGTACTTATATACCAACCTTTGGTAAATAATCAAATACAACCAGTCTCCTGGGATCTTGGACTTTCTTATTCTACTTATGGGTGTCTAGCATCAATAAATTCTCCCTTCCAAGCAATGCATCTTCCTAATTTTCCTAATCATTCCTATTTGCCCTAAAAGAATAAAAGACTAATTCAAGCTACAAGGGCCTTCCCAACTAATTTAGTGGGGGATTTGAAAAGTCTTATAGTTTTAGGGGTAGGGTGGTGTAAGCCCTAAAGTTAGCACTTGGAACTTTGAATATATGTATTGCAATTTTTACTTAGTTTTAAGGTTATTTTTATGCAAAAACATATAAAAAGCGAGTTTTTGAGAATTTTGATAGAAGTTCCTACCAAAGTAGTAAGAATTGGTCCTAGAAACATAGAATACATAAAACTTTATATTTTCACTAATTCTAGGTCTTATTGGTAAATTTGAGTGAATAGTTAGTAATTTCAAGAGAAGTGAGAATATGAGAGTTAGTCAGTCTTAGTGTCTTGTCATACAAAACAACATCTATCAGTGAGTATGCGACAAACTGGCTAAATAATAGTGTTTAATTTAAGGTTACAAATCATATTTAGTCAAAATCTAATTTGAGGAAGAGTTGGATTTGTTATTCTAAGTATTACAATTAACCCCTAAACGTCAAAGACTATGTTTTCACCAAAACGACTTCAAAACTGCCCTTGCATTTACAAGCACCAAATTTTAGATGAAAAACATTTCTAGACAAATGAAACCGTAGGATCTTGTAGTAAAATAGTTAGAGAAGATGTGGAGGAAATTTCAGAATTTTCCACCGTGTAGATTGCAAGATATTAACGTTGGAAGTGACAAAAATCTTTTTTTTGGCCCTGTGAAAATATGGGCAGCTGCACTTCACAAGGTCACATTTGTATGAAAAAATGTCCAAAATTGTGGTTACTCTTTGGATTCATTCCTCAAGTCAAGTTGGCTACATGCTTGAAAACTTTTAGATCATTTTGAATTGTACAACATATAGGAAAAAAATAGTAAGTAGAAAGAAGTAGAGAATGATTAAAAATACTAAATTGTTAACAATTTATTTATAGAATTGAAAAATGTCAATTCCAATGGTTGTAATATTGTGATAAACAATATACACCTAATGTTTTTATTTTTTTCCAAAAATATTGAAAATTGAGTTCAATAAAGGGCTTCAAGGTTTTTTCTAGAGTAGAGATTCCATAACTACCCACAAACTAACCCAAATTAATCCAAACTAAAATTCCTCATAACTTTCATCTCATTAATCAAAATGGAATGATTAAAAACTTACCATATATATAAAGATAGATAGAATCAATTTCAAATTTTAATTTTTAAAAAAAGTGATTATCAAAGAATTTTTTTTTCCTGCCCGGGCTGCTCAACAAACACTAAAAATTACATATCATGCAATAACTTTTGAACCATGTAGTCAAAAGTTATGAAAATTGTTGGGCCTTAAAGCTACTCCTCGTTCCCATATTGTGTGAAATTTTCAAAGAAAAAAAAGAAACTCCATTTGTAGTGAGCTGCCCAAAATTGCTATGTTGCTAGAAAACGTTGTTTGGACATTTAGGGGTTAACTTTCAGATTACAAGCTGAAATCCAACCAAGATGGAGGAAGAGGTGATTGAAGCATACAGAGAAGTGCTTTTCTAGATTAAAGCATGCCAGAAAGTCAAAATGAGAGCCTGTCATCTAAGATTCCCTCCGGTATCAAAGATGATTTTTCCCTCGGATGCAAAATTCCAATAATTTGGTGAAATTCCACGTTGACTCCATGGAAAGTCAACTACTTAAAAATTCATTTGTAAATTCTTAGAAATTACCAATGTTGCAATAAAATCCCATTAAAAATTAGGATAGTATTTTGTGTGCTAATAAAAACCTTGTCAAGTTTGAAGACATTCCAACATTTCCAAGTACCAGAATGAAGATTGACATTGAATTTCACGAGAATTTATAACTTGTCAGCGAGTTGACTTGCTCACTGGTGTACTAGGAGATAACAATGTCCAAATGGAGCAAATTAAGGGTCAATTCTTACTTCCACAAATATTCTAAACAACCCTACCTAGACAGTTTCATCAAAAAGTGCAAACTCTAAAGGTTAGAGTTTTGACTTTTCTTTGAAGTTACCATAATTTAATTTCACACTTGACAATGATCAAGGATATAGGGGTACAAAATCCTTGAGGCTAATTGGAGTCTTTTGAAAGTGATGGCGCAATTGGTTTTTGATTTTGAGTTGTTCCCTAAAATATAGAGAGGGTCAGCTCTTAATTTGACTTTTTAGTAGTAATTTGTGATTAATCTAAGGTGATTTTACAAATATCTTTGAAAAATTGAAGATCGGATTTGCTCAAGATCTCATTGTTTGCATAAGAAGCCAACTTTGAACTAAAGAAAGACAATGTAGAAGTAATTTGGGGTTGGTTCATAAAATATATGTAAGTAAATTATCGTAATTTTCAAAATATTATTGGGAATAAATCTTGGATTTGATTTAGCCAAGATTTATTTACTAAACCGAGGGAATTCTAGAAATTTCTTTCATTAAACAAAGAATATTTTGCAATTACATTAGGATAGTTTAGGAAAATATCTAGAGTGAGTAAAATGTATTTCTAGAGTGAGTAAAATGTAACAACTTATTGTGGAGGGGCTTGGAGCGAGTACAAAATGCCCTTCCTCGAGGTTGTCGGTAGCCTCATTTTCGCTTCTTTCTCTCACTCTCTGTGACTCCCATTCTTTGTTGTGCTATTGATGAGGTTAGAGTACTAATTGAGGTTGGTATTGGGCCCAATTTCATTCTATCTTTTTTTTGTCACTTTGAAATACAAGAGGGTCCTTTCAAAGTGATTTCTATTTGGTTTTGTTTGAGTTTTAGAAGATAAGCCTCAATATCATTTTATGTTCTAAGAGTTTTGGAAGGGTTAGACCTCTAAATTCTAATTTGCTTTAAGATTCCTTGAAACTAACTTATCGTGGCATTTGTAGCAGTATTGGTACTAATAAGCTTAAGGCTTAGTTCCCCCCCCCCCCTAGCTATGTGTTGTTTGCCATTTTTTGCCCCTAAAATGTTGTCCAAATTTTTTATATCATCTTGGTTTCAAAAGCATTTTTGAATTTTTTGAGCTCTTCTCCCTTGTTTTTCCCTTATACACTATTGGTGTCTACTTCATTTGCCTCTACACTATTCCCTTACGCACTCCATTTACTTCTACACTATTTTTTTCTACACTATTTCCTTACAAATTCCATTTACTTCTACACTATTTTTCTCTACACTATTCCCATACGTAGCATCATTGCCTACCAACCTCTCTTACAATCCTAATAAGGCACGGCTTTGGGGGCTCTTACGCTTGATTTATCCAATGGACCACAATGGCCCTAGGGATTTTCCTAATCTTCTTCCCTAACTAGTGCAACTCCCCCTTCCACTCTTCCTCATTTCACATAGTGGTGTGGAAGTTCTTATGAAGAGTGAAGTCGCTTGCTTATTAGCCTATTCTATTCCTTTTGCATGTTGGCTTCACTGGGAGTTGTGGCTTCATTTGGTGGTTGGCGGCTTGACTTGTCTTACTTCGTTGTTTGAACCTTCTTGGGTTTGCCTTCTTCCCCCACATTGGTCTCCTTCCTTTGCTAATCTTCACCCCTAGTTTTCCCTCTAATCCTAACCTCCCCCTTTTAATCCTAAACCTTTTCTCTCTCTAATCCTAACCTCCTTTGTTTTTGTCCTAACCTCCCATTTCCCCCCTTAATCCTAACCTCCTTTATTAAATCTTTACTTCCCATTTTCCAACTACAGACCCAGCTACCCCTGTGTTTGACTATTCTAACTCCTCAACTTCGGGCTTCCAACTCTGCAACTGCAAACCCAACTACCCCAACTACTGGATTGTCTCAACTCCCCACTATGGACTCCTAGCTAATCCAATCCACGACTCCCCAACAACCCAAGACTACAAACCCCCGGCAACCCAAGATTGTTGATCCTTACTCCTCTAGTACCCACAGACCTCAATATTGCGACCTCGACTCCTCTAGTACCTACAAATCTCAATACTACAATCCCGACATCCCAATTGCAAAACCCGACCCCAACTACGGACCCTGACTCCCTACTCTGGCAACCTAAGATTGCGGACCTCGACCTTGCTGACATGTTGTGGTTACTAATAGTTGGTTGGGCTTAGGCTGGATTACTGGATCAGCCCTACTTTTAAAAAACAAACTATATGAACAAAACTATATGAAAGAAAAAAAGAGGGTGGTATAGTTTTAGAATCGTTCACAACCCATGGAGGATTATCTCTCGTAGAGGGTATCTCTAACTTTTAGGCACTAAACTTTGGACTGTTTTTAACACGTTTTGAAAACTAAACTTTGGAATTTACCATTGGAGGGGTTCAAAATTTTGCCATTGATTTGGATTTGATACCAAATATAGGACTTTTCCATCCCTTTAAGGTTAAAAGCTTTTCCGTCTATGGATTTTAACACACAATCTAGGACTTGAAAATCTCAATAAAGGTAGAATTTTGTCACCCCAATGAGGACCACCACACTAATTTGCAAGACTAAGACAAGGCGAATTGGCTAAAGCATCTCCAAGACATATATAGAAACTTGGGTTACAAATAAGGAAGGTAGTAACAAGGTGGTTAGTACAAGACTCGTAATCAAAACTTGAAGCTAGAGGCCCCCCAAAGCAACATTGCCAAGGTATGGTGAGGGAAAACTCTAGAGTTAATACAAAGTATAGGGACTACAAGAAGATAAATGGATAACCTTAGACACAACTTCCGCCCTTAAAGGTGCTAACACTTGAAGCCAAGGTAACAAATAAGGTGTAGAGGGACCTCCAAGGTCTTCTACAATACGTAACGAACAACAATGATGGCTCAAAAAGAATCCAAAAACATTGTTCAAGGTTCTTGGCTTCAAAAAGCCAAAGTCTCCAACACAATGTGGACCCAACAGACCCAAATACAAGAATGGGGGTGGTTTGAGAGGAAGAAGGGTGCTCTTTTATACTCTCCTAGAGTACCCACCTCCTTTCTTTTTTACCTAAGTAATCCTATCACTTTAGATTTTCATCCTTATCTTTTAGGATTTTTATCTTTGGGAGTTTTTACGCTAGTCCAAATCTCTAACTATTGGAATTTAATCACAAATCACATATGAATTGCACCATTGGCTTTAGAAGGCCATTTTTAGTCTTGCAAATGCCCTACTCCATGTTTCCTTTGCAAAAATTCATCAGAAACTAATACCAATTAGAATCAATAAAAGGTAAAAAATCTAACTTTCGACGGTTACCTTTTCTAACAAGGGGGACTACTTAGGGTTTTTTGGAAGGCTCTAGGAAGTAAGAAAATATTCCTTGTTGACTTTGTTCCAACTTTGCGTGCTCTTGGGACGTCAATCAACTCCACGTGAATCCCATCGTATTTGATATTTGGAGGAATGTTGGTAATTCGGACACTTCCCACTATCACAACACTTCAAAACTCATTCGAGTGCGTTATTAACATAAAAGAAGCTAATCTAATTTTTAGTGAGATTTTACCACAACCCGGGAATTTTTCGTGAATTTCTTCTCATAGGTTCAAGTAGTTGACCGTCCAGAAAGGGCATCTCTACAAGTCAAAAAATTCCAAAACTTCTTGGGTAACCTTTTATGGAATTTTTCAAGAGGTGTACAAGCTCATGTGCTTGTCTTGCATATGTTAAGCAAGGAGAATAAAATTGACCTTCCTTGATTTACCGGCAGTCATAGAATCTTCTACATGCGTGAGAATCTTGGTGAATGGATTCCGCTTTGGACCTCTTGGCATGCTTCCAACTCTAGATCACTATCTAGTGGCCATGGATTCTTTACTAGCCTGTTTTGAGAAGGTGACTCCTACATACTAACAATTGGAATTTTTAATATTTTGTCGATAGGATGGGAAAACTAAAACCTATCTTTGGCAATCTATGTAGGGATCTCTTTGTCACTCCTCAGACCAATTCAGCCTAGTTCGGTCACTTATACTAGGGTTTAAGCTATTTTGGATAAGTTCCTTCAAGCTTATTGATTCACACTATTTCGAGGTTCTAACCTATTTACAAGTGAATTTGGAGGATGTTCTAGGAATAAAAGTCTATTTATGACCAAATGCTATATTGGCATGTAACATAATTATTTTGGCTCTACACTCTTTGGTTTTTTTTTTATAACATTATGACTTAAATTGCAAAAATCTGAAAAACAAACAAACTATGAGTTCCAAGTGACAAATTGAGAACTCACATAGGTCCAAAATTCATATTGCTAAAAAAACATTGAAATTTATGAAATTTTCATAATTTTCAATTGGAGTAGAAACTATGCTTGATAAACTTCATTTCATTGGTTAAATTCAAATTCAAAAAATACCATTTTTATGGTTAAGACTCACATCAAGAGATAATAGTAAAAAATAAACAAAAATACAATATAAGAGTGATCATTGGATTAGGCATCTTCTTCTTTACAAAGTCAATAATACCATAATGAGTATTATTCTTTGAAAATGTACTCAAACAACTTCTTTAAGAATGGATGAAAAAAATGTGTTTTTTCATCCAAGACTCTTAAGTGAAGTCATCCACATGATACTTTGTATCCTCAACAATGTTTTAAGGTTAATTGACTTGTAAGGTAGGAGGCTTGAATGTCGGAGGGGCAACTACAATCGCCCAATAGAACTGACATAAATAGTGCATAGAGTTTCAAAATTATATCATAGTCATTAGGGGAGATATGAGGCCTCTGAGAGACTGTCCAACCATGGTTCACAATGCTGTGAACCATGGCCGGACAATCAGATTATTTAATAATAAAATAATAAATTTTAAATATTAAAATTTATTTATTTATTTATTTTAAAATATTTTAAAATAAGATTTATTTATGCAATCGAACGTGGTAGTCTTTGTGTCACATTGAACTGTTGATTGACTTTGTTCTTGTGACGTTCCTACAGTCCAAGAACATTAAGAACTTGTAGTCTTTGTGACACGTCAGATTGTTGGTTCTGTGATGTTCCCACAGTCCAAGAACGTCGGGGAACTCGCAGTCTTTCCGCCACGTCGGATTGTTGGTTCTACGATGCTCCCACAATCCAAGAATGTCAGGGAACTCATAGTCTCTCATTGGCCTAAAAAATCCTCTAATGTCTTTCAATGCGCTTTTTGCTAATTAAATCATAGTTCTTTCAATGCACTTTTTGCTTTTTAATTGTGTTCCTAAATCCCTTTGAGTAAAATATACATTCATTAAGGCTAAAATAAATGAAAGCTCAATGTGGATCATCATTCTCTAAGAGTCAAAATTATAAAAAAAATTCTAAGTTTGAAGTGCTCCATTTAAAGGCTGATTTTGATTAAGATTGGTCTAGTCTATGAGCACCAATAACTACCTACGCACCTTTCACTTTGAAAATTCACAGTTAATTCATTCTAAGTCAAAAAATTATGATTTAAATTATCAATGAATTGTTTCTCTTTTCTCTTTCTACCAAAAATATATGAAAAATGCTATAGAGGTCCATTATCCTAGATGCTCCATGTAGATGCTCCGTTTGAGAGCCTCCTACCTTATACACACAGCGAAGGTACTGATGAGAGCATGTATTTTGAGTCCTCAAAATACGTTTATCAAATGTCAATGGGACCTCCATAATTATCACATTTACCCGACTAACTGCTATTATCTAACAGAATCACGTAGATCTCCTTTACATCACACATTTGATAGAAACAAGAGGATGCGATATTATTGAGGAAAGACTGTAGACTCAAAGGCTAACCTTCCCTTTTCTCCTCTCCAAAATTCAAAATTTACCCTGATTCTGTACAACGAAACTTAGCGAAGCATGAAAATCGTGCCCCAAAGCTACGACAATATTAGAATTAAACCGCACAACCACCGACAACGTTTCCAAGTGTGGCAAATTTCAAACCACGAAGCGTCGACGTGTCCACAACCCCAGACACACGACAGACAAAAGTTTACTTCGCCACAAATCCCCTCAAATCAGTGGCTACACAATAGTTTCAAAACAAATTCCCAGTACAATAGCAGCGACAAAAAGGAGTGATGGCAAGCGACTTTGGCCGAAAAGCTCTCCAACTGCCAGTTGGAAACGCGAAGCATTTCTCTTGAAAAAGAAGTGCGGGCCTGGTACACAAGTACACTGCCCAAGTGAAGCTAGAATGAGGAGGGCTTCCATGCGTTACGAACCAGACCTAGCTGATTCATGATGGGCTAACTTAACACTCACGGTTTTCGATGCTCAGTGAGGTGGACTGAATGAATTTAAAAGGCATCAAGTGAAGGTCGGTGCAACGCTGCTATGGAGGGCTACAGGGATTCATGACTTGGGGGCTAGTTGGAGTTGCGCCACTATTCCCACCAATCTGCCATGTTCTTATCCGTCGTCGCACGCACTGTGCGCAGCTCGCACTCAACACAGACGTGCCGCAAACTATTCCTCCCGGGGTCATCCCCGCCTTCCGTACTAGACTACTGCTCAACATCAAGGCAATGCCATAAGTAAGATAATCCCTAGATAATCCCATGCTAATGTCAGCCTAATAACATACTCATAGTACCGGTAGCATTCCAGCTCTGGTACAAAAACTCAAAACCTTTCTCATGTCTCTGATTAGACTAGCTGGACACAAATGTTGGTCGATATACCTCCTCCAGTAGACGCAACGATTAAACCGGGAATGTTTCGGAACATGCAATCACGCAAAGACGTGGGTCACCTCACATAGAGCATGTCAATAATGTATCCACACCATGTAGGAGAGCGAGATTCATATCCCTAGAACGTTGAGGGTCATAAAGTTGAATTCATTGGCAGATGAACAGCCACTAAAAATTACAATTTAGTACAAACATGACAGTGTTCGCATCTCAACATCTCAACCAGATCAGCGCAAGGTTGGGACGGATCAGGCACCAGCACGTAGTCCAGCAGCACGGCATCATACGCAATAGCTTCACTTTCTAAGTCCAAACCAAATGACATACAGCTAAAGGCCTATGGCAATATTTATGATCCAATGGAAATGTCGATGATTTCTGCTGCCGATTCGACAATCAGAAGTACACATTTAATATCCTTAGCCCCAGTTACGATGCGTGTTCTGGCATGCTATCAATATTAATGATTAAAAAAAGGAGGAGAATTCGTCTGCAAGATCCAAGATGAAAGGCAGATTAAAAACTAAGAGCCTGCTTGAACACAAGCCGCTAAGGAAAATCTGCCTGAAAAAGTACAGCGCGAGATGACCTACCCGGGAAATTAAATCAAAACCAGGGAAGGGGGCACTCATCGCCACCGGAGCTCAATTTGGCTGCCTGCTCGGTTCGGAATTGATTTACACTTGGTGTCTGTCTGTGTGTTTGACTGTCGATCTGTCTGTCGGTCTGTCAGGTCAACAATTTGTGCTTGGCACTGAGCGAGCACCATGACTGGTTTGTTTGGTTCAATTCCAGTGCACACAAACCGGTACTCTGTTCAGGAAAAAGTGGACGACGTTGGAAGAACTCGATCTATTCGACTAGTTGTTGCTTCAATCAAGATTTTACAAAGCTTGGCTCCCGCTGGACGATTGAAATGCCTGCGAGTCCATGGACGGCCATGCACTGTTACCCCAGTAGTTGTGCTCCGGTGGGGTCTGCTCGTAGTGTTGTATCGCCGCTGCAGGTTGCGCCTCTTGCGGTGCCGGGAGCTGCCACGACGGAGCTGATGCGCGCTGCCCATCCATTCCCGGTACTGGCACCATCGACAGCGTCATCTTCCCCTTCACGTCCTGTCTGTTCATGTCCATGTCCGCTTGCTGCGCAGGTTCAGAATCTCGTATCCCAGCTGCATGCTGCTGCTGTTGCTGTTGTTGCTGCTGCTGCTGTTTTGCTGCTTGCCACCTTTCCAAACTCGCGAACGGAGGCTGCTGATCCCGCCCCGCTTCAGGGTTCAAGTTGAAAGTTCCTAGACCCTCGTTCAGCGTCGTGAGCGCCCCGACGCGTTGCGCATTTGAAGTGTCGAAAATCTCGCTCAAGTCACCCGTGGGAATCTGAAACGCGGGATGCAAGTTCAATGTGGTCTCTGGCCGGGGATGATTTCTAAAGAAATTGAGGTGAGCTGGGATGCCGCCTTCGAATCCATGCGAATGATGTGGGGCTAAACCTGAGGAATGGAACGGAATCAACTGACCTCCCTCGCCACCCTGGCTCATTGACGAATCCGCGCGCATGGAAGGTTCTGCTAACCCGTAAGGTGAGCCTTCGCTGGAGCTCAGAAACCCCACGCTGGTGGACGAGAATCCAGCGTGCTGGAATCCAGGCACAGAAAGACTCTCACCGTCAGCGCTGCCGGCGCCGCTGTTAGAACCGTCCGGCGTGCGTGGCTTGGTGCGCTTGTTCTTACGACAGCCTCCTCCGACTGGAACATTGCGGAGCGTCCCCCCCGCGGTCCAGTAGCGACGACAGCTCTTGCAAAAGTGGCGCGGTTGGGTCAGGCTGTAGTTGTTGTAATAGCAGAACTTGGTGTTCAGGGATTGGCAGCGCGGGCACGCGATGACTTGATCCGGGGGCTTGAGGCGTCGCTCCTGCATCGCTCGCTGCGCGAACAATTGGGAGGCTTTCTTTTCCTGTTGTTGCTGTTGCTGCTGGGCCTGTGAGTCATGGCTGGAGCTACTGGGAATCATGTCCCAATCTCGACCTAAGACAGCTACACTCATCAAAGCACCTCAACATTTACCGTAACAAACCCGGGGTTCGGAAAGCGCCACCTCGACAGACACACAATCGCCTACTCCCGCCCGCGGTTTTCTTCCACTCCAAGCACCACCGTCCCTGCATCACAGAAAAACCACAATCCATTGTCACCCCCAGATCTACAACCAGTAAAAACCTTCTCCGCTCACTAGAACTCACCTCCGATCAGAAGCTGCAAAGAATGCACTTCACTCCGAAATTGCAAATAAACCTACACGACAGTCCCAACCCCATTCACTACCCTCACTTTCCGACTCGTTCCCCGGCGTCCATGACGGGAATTCCCACGCGATTTCGCGACGAAGACCCCAGCGAAAGGCCCAAGCTAGAATTTGCAAGCTCGTCCGCCCATCTTATCCCACACCCTGACAATTAGTGGACTATCTGATTGCGACAGGCCCTAGCAAGTCACCCTCACAGTTATCAAATGACGCCTCCGCCGTGGCACGGCCTGGAGCAATTGAAGGAGAACACCAAGGACGCGACAGGTAAGGAAGGACACAAGCCGACGACCATCATGGGAAGACCCAGGCACTCAGGCACTCAGGCTGCAGTATTAGCAGCCAGCAGCGGCCAGCCAGCAGCAGGAGTGATGGATGAGTTACCGTTGCAGGCAGGTCTGCGGAAGTCGAAAGGGCTGAGAGCTCCGTTTCACATGCGCCAGTCCGTCGTCCTCCCAATTGACAGCAACCCCCACTCCGCCCCGGGATGGAGCCCCAGCTTGACGAGAGTAACGACGCGCGACGTCGACCAGGACATGGATGGGAAGTCTCCGAACGAGTGGTACTTCCTCCCAGCCCAGCAATTCCCACAATCCCCTCTCCACTCGTACCCGCAAATCACAGCCAGTAGGAACTCATGCAGGGTCGGCGTTGCAGGCTTTTCAGAGCCGGGTGCGGGTTTCGTCGGGAGCGCGGGGGGTAAGTAACTTAAAGAGGCTACGGGCGTGGAGGCGTTGCGGCAGTGGGTGGTGGATCGAGAAAGGGCGGCATCGGCAAGGACCAACAAGCGGGAGAACTCATTCAAGGCTTCGGAGGGGAGCTGATGAGCTGGGACTGGAAGCCCGCAGGGAGTCCAGGAGCCAACAAGGAGGAGAAGGCGAGGGATGGCCGGGGGCCTATACTCACGTGGGCGGGGATCGACCGTGCGATAAAAGGTGCGAGTGCGCGCATCGCGGCCGTGCGACGCTGGGATCTGATTAGCCAGCAGGGCCGCGTGCTGCTGCGGTCCAGGTACGGCGCCACGCACTGCACGCGGATTGGCTCCCCGGCAAAAGGTAAACCTCCGCCCAAGGCCCAAGACCCTCAACTCCCCAAGCCCCAGTAGTAGTCTGCCCCACCCCAGCCAGGCCCTGGCTGCCTTCCCTTCTTCCCCTCCTGGCCTCTGCAGCGGCCTGCTCACACGACAGGCGCTGCTGCTGCTGCAGGCGGCCTTCGCCTGCCTGCCACCTTCTCTTCCCTAGACCCTAGCACTAGCACGAGACTCTCATCAGGTATCAACGCATCATCAGTACCGGAAGACGGAGACCCCGGCCCGGCCCTCGAATGCTTTACCCCAGCCCCCGCGTTTCACCGCCCGCGTTTCTTACCCTACTCCCAAGGACAGAGCCAGCAGTCCGAAAAAGAGAGAGGCAGAAAATAAAAATAACAAAAATAAAAAGGATTTAGAAGGTTCCTACAGTCCGTCATTTTCAAACGGCTGTTGATGTTTTTTTACCACAGGAAGAAATTCGTGGAATGGGAATTGAACTGCAAAATCTCTTCTGTCACCAGACCAATGATCGGGAAAAACCAGCGCTTAGTGCATTGTTAGCCGGTGGAATTGGGAGAAAACTCGGTTACAATTTGAAAACATCGGCAAAAATTTGGTGAAAAGAATCCATAAAATTTCTATTTAGAGGTAAAAAAAAATAGAAAAAATAAAATAACCGGACTCAACTCTTCAAAAACTGGTTCAATATGAGTATTCAAGGAAATTAGCCAATAAAACTCAAAAAGTTTCATGCTATTCATTTATAGGATCCATGGCGGGAAGCAAGATTTGAAAATGGTTGCACTAGTAGAAACATCAATGGTCTTGATAGACTCAACCCCAAGTCCCACCCGAAGTCAAGGTCTTCATAGACTCAACATTAAGACCCATCCGAAGTCAAGGTTCTTATAGACTCAACGTCAAGACCATCATTTTTAATGATGAACTTGACTTAGGGTGGGTCTTAACATTGAACCTATCAAGACCATGTTTCTACTAGTACTGGGGTACACAAAGATTGAGTTTGTTATTTTAGGTCGCACAAGTGTCTTCTCAAAGACTATCCCACAAAACCTTGTCCCATAAGTGCCCTATCAAAGACTGTCCTACAAACCTTGTCCCATAATTGTCTTCTCAAAGACTATCCCATAAAACTTGTCCTACAAGTGTCTTCAAAAATATTGTCCCACGAGTGTCTTCGAAAAGATTGTCTCACGGGTGTTTTAGACATGAAGAGATTGTCTTATGAGTATCTTTCATTGTTTGACCATTGTCTTTGAAAAAATTGTCTCTCAAGTGTCTTCAAAATACAAAGAAACACATGTGAAGAGACTATTCTAGAAGTGTCTTTGAAAAGAACATCCCCAAAGTGAATCTAATGTATATATGAAGAGTCTTGTCATTTTAGGTTCAACAAGGGGCTTCAAAAAGATAGATGGACATTTGTTGAAAGTTCACTCACAGTGATCCTTGAGATTTATTGTGGGATCCAAAATGAGTGGATTCTTAATTCTCAAGGTTATGAAATCCTTACTCTAAATGATGAATGATGAACAAAGTATTTGTAGGCAATATTTTGTTCCAATTGCTTTTCATTTATTTGAAATGGTAATTGGGTTTTCTAAATATAACCTTTATTTATTATTAGTTCAATTGAATTGAAGTAACTGGTATATTTGTACAAAGAGATACCCAATTCTTTTTCAAAGGATTCAAGCATTGATGGTTAATTAATATTAATTAATGCCAATTAATAACAATGGTTGGAATTCTCTTTTTGATTGTGAGGTATGTTGGAAAATTGACTAGAAAATAAAATAGTGTCACTTTTTTGAATTAAGGGGGCTTGATTGTGTAGATTAGAGGATTGGAATTAAAAGTTTAAAGGTTGAGTTTTTTAATTTTAAACATTTGGTTATATAATCTAAATTATATAGAAAGATCAAACAATGGACACAAATATCAATTTGTATAAGGACTCAATTTCAAATACATGTTTCAAAATTCTACGAGGATTTCATACTCAGTTGTAAATAGAATTTGTGTTGGATCCATATTGGAAACGAATCTACAAAATTGGAAAATAGAAAAATTCATAAGATTTGAGTCTTCCTAATTTTACCTTCAAAATGTTAAAATTCCAAAATATTCAATAGTATATTTTTGAAGACATCTACACCACATTATGGTAGGAAAGAAACCTTGAGGAGTTTCACTTAAGGAGGCACTTTCAAGAGAGGTGTACCAATGAGTGTGCTCTTTTAAGATTAAAAAATACACTTCTATTTGTTTGCACAAATTTGATAAGCTAAAAATAGAATTATCTTTGTTAAATGGATTTTTTTAGATTTTTGTTGGATCATAGGGCTTGGAGGAATACTATCCACCTTAGGATGTCTAAAACATAACCTCTTTCTTACAAAATTTGACAAATGTGGTGAAGAATGTTTAAGTTGGCTACCTTTGTTGAGAAATTTAGTTCTAAACTCCTAATTGGTGTACTAATCAAAATATTTCTTGCTTGAGAAGTTTTTTTCCTTCTACAATAGGTGGAACTTTTCACCCAATTTGGCCAATTTTCCCACCTTTTCACTAGGATCCAAGTTTATTTTAATTTTTTTTGTCTCATATTAATTAAAATTTTCTTTCTATTGGCTACCATCTCTTTCAATGAATAATACATTTAGAAGGGAAACAATTGTCCCAAAACTAAACCTCTCTTAATAGCTCCCCTAAATTCAACCAAATTTTTAATTTTAACTTGTCAATGCAATATTCTAAACACTTAATGATTATTTATAGAGCAAAATTTTCATTTTCATAGTATATTAGCCCAACAAAAGCAACCTTAAAGGTTCCTTGAAGACAACATGAATTTTCCAAGAAAATAGGATTCATTTACATCATATCAAGGCCAATTGCTTCGACTAGAAAGTTTCCTTCTTTTTTTAAAGAAAAAAAAAAAAAAAAGTAATTAAAAATTTGTCCTTGGACATTTTCTAAACATTATAATATATGGATAATCCAAAAATTTGTATATTGAGTTAAACTAAGAATAATTCATGAAGCTTAGAAATTGTCTTCTATTACAAGTGAAATGGGCTTTGGGTTCCTTCATCATGATTTTATTTGTAAAGCAAAGAATTCATTTATTTTATTTTTTACACGAATGAAACTAGCCTAAATGAGTTTATACAGAGTGGGAAAATCTACTCCTTTGGCTCTATTTAAGATACATACTAGGTTCACTTGAGTTTTGGGCTTAGCCTTGTCTAAGGCAACAATTTTGTATTGCACACCCCCACTCCACCCCAGTCCCTTTCTACACCGTTTTAGAGTGAACATATTTGTTTGTGAATCACTTTGTTTAAATCATCAAACTTCTAGAATTGTATTTCTCTATAATTATATGCATTATAAAGGAAGCATACCAACAATGGTCCCCTCACCCAATTGCATCCTCTATCTACATCTATTTTAGATTTGTAGGTTGAAATGGAAGAACTAAGGAAATAGGGGATACATGACGCAATTGAAAGGGGAACTATAATTGGCTATGCCTCCCTTTCCAAATGTTTGCTGGCCCCAATATCTTTTGCAATGTTTGAAAGGGCCCAACCAAGCGTCTCCTTTTCCTCAATCATTTTTCCAACCAATTTTATTCCGCTCCATGCACTAGAGTTGCCGACCCATACTCTTTGTGGTGTTTCAACAATTGCCCATCAACTTCGAGGCCACACTATTAGCCATTATTGTTGCCTGATCCATGGTTCTTGCATGCCACTAATGCTGAGATCAGTTTGGGGAGGATGAGGAGATGAGCACCTTTTTATCTTAACTTATTAAGCGAAACCCCGCCTGCCTGCCTGCCTGCCGAAATTTTCACCTCCAATTCGGTTATGATCTGTGTAGAATGTTGACGGTTTCCAGTCATTATTACCTTACCCGGCTCCATCATTTACTCTGGGTTTGCTGCAGTCCATAGTACCCATGGAAGTAATATACGATTAATTGCGCGGGGTTCAAATCCACACATGTGAAGTTAGTTTGCCATAACAGCTCATGGGTCTTCTTACATGATTATTGATTATTAGGTTAAGTTGCCTCCCTGTGGGGCTCTTGTTGAGCATGGCATATTCTTACATTAAGTTACAGTGAAAAAAATGAAGTGCTCCTCAAAAGCACCAGCCAGGAATTCATGACAGGGGGATCATCATAGAGCCCCTCTCCAACCTACTGCTTTATAACTTATACGGAGCACTACTTTATAACTTATACGGAGTACTACTTTATAACTTATACAGAGTAGTTTGGAGAAGCTGAACCCAGTACTGTATCAATGGTCGAATAGTCATGTATCATGCACACCCGAACCCTCTTTTTTTGCAATAAGTCAGTGGTTTGACAAGCCACGGAATCGGAAAACTCAATGTATTCGTGTTGGTGAATCTCTTTGAACACACAGGCTTGTCTGGACTTTGCAAATGGACAAGCACAAAGAGTCAAACAAACGAAATAGACACTCTTGACACCTGAAAATGGCCCCTGAGCACACAAAGGAAAGTGTTTGATGGATAGGTGGATGGATGACTTTCAGCGAATGCTTCGAAGTATTGGTCCAAAAATTGAATCATATTTGAGTGAGTGCCGATCACTGAGGTTGTGGAGTCCTTCTAGGGATAATAGTTGGACATACCATCCAAATTCTCCTTTATAAAAAGTAGGAGTAATTGGATTTTGAAGAACCACACGGAAGGATTCCAACCCAACTTGATTGTTTCCAAACCAAATTAGAGCATCTTGTTTGGGAAGCGACTTTGGACCATAGTCGGACTGCTTGGCATTAAACCTCTCTCCTCTCTAATAGGTACCCAATGAAGTTACACAAGTTCCTTCGTAAGTTTGACAACACTTGGCTTTGCACCCCATTCTTGGGTTCTTGACAAAACAAGGCCATTACTTGGCACTTGGAAGAAACTACTTGTGGGTCATTTGTGTAAATTAGCATTTGATTTCGATTTGTGGTTGTTGTTCTCATACTTTCTCCACAACGTTGCCCTCGTCTTCCTTTGATTGTTATCCATTTGTACCTTAAGTTAGGTTGTTTGATTGTTTTGTTTGTTTGTTACAATGAGATCTCTAAAATTGTACATCCCATAGTCACATTTTTAGTACCATCAGAAAGCGCTCTACAAGAAAAGGTGCACATGCTTAATTTCGAGGCGCTTGTACCTATGGTGTGAAAGATATCGAATCTCGATTTTTTCTGAAATTAAAAGTTAAAAAATCACTTTTACTTTTTTTTCTTTGGGCTGTGGCAACGGCACATGGCACACTAGTCAAGGATGCTATTCTGCTGGTACAAACTCCATCCTGTCCTTATGAAGACCAACTTGAGCTGGGTAGTAAAGTAATAAGCAACTTGAGCCAAGTAGTAATAAGCCAAGTAAGTGTTCCTGCAAATAGCTTGCCTGGTTGTCGAGAGTTCGTACTCTCTCATCAACCCTCCATCATAATGACACAACTTGAGGGATCAATGGTCCACTTCTACAGTTCAACTCGCACTACCGTATCATGCAAGTTCAGAATTTAACCCAAGTTCAGAAATTGTTCAATCATGTGTGTTCATAATATGACAAATTCTAAGGATATAACTTACAAGGAATGTGGAATGTGCAATTAGAGGACGGGTGTCATTAGAGAGGGTAGGGTGCCAGAGCAGAGCAGGGCTGTGCAGTGCAGTGCAGGGCTGCCTGCAGCCCTACCTTAAGTGGCCTTCTGGATTCTTCATAATGGACTGGACTCATCATACTGATCAGAGCATAAATTCATGGTACAACAGGGGGGGTCGACTAGATTGATGGGGAGCAATGACTTCACCTGTACCTCCCTTCCCCGAAGCTGATGTCATGGGGCTCCCCGGGGCTCCGTCGTCCTCCGGCCATCATTTTGTAGACTTTGTTGTTTGCTCTGGATCCACAAGCACCTGTCCTGTTGTGATGGACAACCATGCCCCTCCGTCCAAATGAGGGAAGGAAAAAAAAAAGGTATATAGTTGTCGTACAATACCCAAGATACAGGTACATCTTGAATTATGAAGTGTACCCAATATTTTCAGTGTTTCGTGTTTTTTTTATAGTTTTACCAGCTATTTTCTTTAAATTTTCTACATTGCACCATTTCTTTGAGTATTGAGTTTGGTTTTTGTCTCTATTTTTATTCCAAATAGAAAATTTAGAGATTTTTCACCAATGTTTTCACAGGTTTTTTCTAATTACTAACAATGAAGTAACTTGTAATTCTCCTTGAACAAATACAATTGTTCTATTTAGAGATCTCAAAACAGATCACAAAATACAATTGTTCTTAGATTCTTGAAATAGTTTTAATACTTGTATGGTATAAATATTCCAAAAGTTTTCTTTGAAAATAGTCTATTGAGTTCAAGAAATATGAAAGCATCTAATTTCATAAATGACTTGATTATATAAGAAGGTAAAATAAAAATCTTATGACATCATCAGAAGTAGAATTTAATATTCTAAATTATCCTTTTTAAGTTTTATTTTTAATTTAAAAATTGATCTCCATTTCTCCATTTTAATTAGAAGTTGACCGTCATTTCTCCATTTTAATAAGAAAATATATGAAAAGCATTGCTTTGGGGTGATTTCATGACAGTGTCATCCTTCATTTTTGTCCGGGTGGACTAAAAGGATAATTTTGAGATTCGCAAAAAATTATGGACAAATATTGAAAATTAATCTTAGTGTAACATTCATTTTAGGTGGTTTTGGAATGTCAATATTGTTATATCATGACCAAAAATTTCATTAATTATCACAAATACATTAGATTATCTAAAAACATTGCATGTCTTGTGCAATGGTGCACCTCAAATTTCATTAAAATGGAAATTTTTGATGGAATATTGAACTATATTTTTTTATATATGAGAAAATAAAAAAACTTTTAAAAGATGATTTTTTAGCAGTTTTAGTTTATAAATTAAATTATAATATAATACTAGCTTGTTCAAAAATATTGCCTTTTTTTTTTTAAATTGATGTTTTTGTTTTTTAATGTTCTTAGGAGAGAAATTTTATGAATATTCAAATTGAAATCAAATAAGTTCAATTTATACAATCTAAGTTTGGATAGGAATTGGTGAATTTAATATTGAAATGAGAGTTTCAAAATTCAAAATTTGTAAGATAAAATGGTTTAGTTTAGTCAAATTGAAATTGGACTCCATGGTTCATTGATAGTTGATTGATACGTACTGTTTGCTTTATTTTTCATTGTGCTAATACCATATATTTTTTAAATGGGTTTGAAAGCTATTTTTTTAACACGGTGCATTGATATTTGAATAATCTTTTAGACAAAGTAGGATGATCTTACCAAGCATTTGTCTTTTGTTCCATTTTGAGTGACTTCCATTTATACTATTATATTAGTGGTTAACTTGTCAATACTTCTAAATAGGTGTTCAATACAAGTAAAACATGTGTATTATTATACAACTAGTGATATCTTCTTGGATTTTACTTAATTACATGCTTGTTTAGTTACAATCACTAAGGTCATTGCTACCATTGCATATTAGAGTTGGTCAAGCTAGCTTATAGAGTGTCCAGGTTAGAAATGGTGCTCCAACTTGTACAAAGAATCTTTTAAAATACTCTAGTCTTTTAAATAAATGAGTGTGATATGGGATTTTGGTACTATTCATCGCCGTGGCTATACCATGTCCAATTCCAGATTCAATGTTGTGATCTTCTAGATTCCATAATTCATTCGACGAGGCCCTAAAATTGTCTAAATAAACACTTGAATATAGTTACTACTAATAAGTCTTCTAATTTTTTAGTTAGATTCCTGTGGGAGTGAAAAGTGAACACCAAATTTCCTTCATATGCATTTTTGGACAACATATGAATAAACCGGCAAGAATTTCCAAAGTGTTGAAAACATGTTTATCCCAAATTGACCTCACACTCTCATGAATAGAGGCTCTACACTCTAAATTTTTTTAAATTTAGGGTTCGATTTTTATAAATGGGACATGATTAACTGCGATCATTTACAAGCCTAGACATGTACACATTAACTAGACCTAATTGTGACCTATTCTCCCAACCAACACCTACAAAATTCTTGCCTAAAATCTCTATTCATGAAAGCCCATACAATACATGAAGGTCTAATTCCACACTTTGGTGCCGGAATTGAATTTCCACATCAAATTCTCAACGGTCTACATCACCTTCCACAAATTGGTGCCGTAATTGAATTTCCATGTCAAATTTAAAGAGTCTATAGTCACCTCACACCATTCACAAGATGACATATGACACTCTAAAAAAAAATTTAATGATTTAAAAAAATTTATACCAACCTTGACCTTCATGTAGGATAATTGATTTTGGATCCCCATATACATCTATAATTATCTACCCTTTGAAAATTCATAATTTATTCTTAGGGCGAGGCATTCTAGACTAGAGAATCTAGAATCCCCTTTTGACTCCCAAAGGCGGACTTTTGGAGTGCTGTAATAATAATAGGACCCCTCCTCCCCCGCAGGCAGCCCCCCGGCCCCGAGCCCCCCACACCCGTCGGTCTTTCTTTTCTTTTCTTTTGTTTCCTTCGGACCATTTGAGGTGGTGACGACGGACCGGACCTCGGGCGGATAGTTTCTCCCTCCCGCCATGCACAACGAACGACCACGATGTAAGTTACGCCAGCTACTGGACAAAGAAAAATCTGCACTGTTCATTATTAGCGAAATCTCCCCCTTTTTGATTTTGAACCCGGCCCAATGTTTTATTATTCGCCTAAAACTCGACAACTCGAGCAATCCGTCCCCCGTAATCCAGTCTGTACAGTAGCACCTTTTCATTATAAAGGAGTTCCGGGTGAACCCAAATTCCCAACAACATCAATGCCCCCCAATTGCAGCCTCCTTTTCACTTTCCCTGATTATTTTTTCCACTTGGAAAGGGGGCCACATTGAAAGCCAATCGATCCCGGAACGCGCAATTTATACAACCTTTATCCTCAAACTGAGGGGCACTCTCTCCGATGATTACCCCCCACCTACAACTAGTAGCCCTGATCACCGATGCTACCCTACCCTACCCTACCCGAGGCTAGGCTTGGCTCGGCTCTTGCCTAGGGTAGGCTTGGCTAGGCTGCCCTTCAGAAAGGCTAATTTTGGACAATTCAAGTGGGATTTCAGATAATGCGCAGCCCCCGAATCGGGGGGAGGGGTCTGGGGTCTCTGGGCTCCTTTTCGGTGTCCGCAGAAGCCCTGTTCACACTCAGGGTCCTGCCCCCCGACCTTTCTCGTGGGCGTTTTTCATCCACTGTGGCTCCTCCTGGGTGGAAGCTTTTTCATCCGCTTGGACCGGGTCCAGCGAGGTTTCATCCGCTTGGCAGGGGTCCTGGGAAACGTGGTCAAACGGAGATCTCACGTCGGTGCCGCTATTCCTCCGGCGCTCCAAGGTCCGCCCAGCGCCACTTGCAGGGGAGGTGATGATTACTTGCCGTGCTCATTCATGAGGCTGAGCAGCGCGTGAACAGCTTGTTCCACGGCGTCCCCACCCCAGCGTCGTCGTCGTCGTCGTTCGGGAAGGTTGCGGAGCTCACTTAATTGGCCTCGTGTTTGGAGTAGAAGGAGGAGCCCGGGGGGGTACAAGCCCATTTGTATTCTCCTGGTTCATTTCAAATTTTCGACATACAATTTCTTTCAACTTCAAATTTGCAAAGGCTAGTACAATCCTCTATCAGAAAAATGCCAATTCTGAAATTTAACTCCAAATTTCATTACATTGGGTAGGCATGGATGATGAAGCAGGGGTTGGTCACCACAACCAACACTAAAGCTATATACTCCTCGCCTTGTACAAACACTCCAAGTCTCTCCAAGGCCAACCCTGAAGCAATACTCACCCCCATCTTGTCCAAGTACTCCAAATCCCTCAATGACCAACCCTCGAGCAATACTCACCCTCGCCTTGTCCAAGTACTCCAAGTCCTCAATGACCAACCCTCAAGTGATACTTGCCCCTACCTTGTCCAAGTACTCCAAGTCCTTCAATGGCCAACCTTCAAGCAATACCCTCCCCCCTATGTTTAACTACTGCAACCCTCGCAATGGCCAACCCTAAAGTGATACTCAACTTGTCTAAGAACATACCTACCTCTAGCAACATGGGTATTAGCCTTGAATTAGAAATGGCAATGCAAGTGACTAAAATCTAACAATTTGATAAAAGCAATGGCTACATATCCACCTTTTATTTTTGCACATTGGTTGGTTGCCAATCCTACTAATTTTTTGCCCAATTTTGGATCTTCTATTTTCACACTCCAACTAGTTATATATCCAAAGACTCTAGCTAATAATGAACTACCCAGGGGCCCCTAATATTGTCTCGTATCCTCTTGATGGAAGTCTCAATGAGAACTAACACATTAAACACACCAAAATTGCAGTAGAATAAGCAAGCAACATCTATAACATGTTGAAATAACTTCATCCCTAAATTCTTAACCATCAATTGCTTGTTTTGATGATCAATGAGTGCACTTCATCTAATAATTAGTATTCATTGAGGAAGGTTTGAAAATAATCAAGTAAAATATTCAATGGAAAGAATGCTCAAAGGGCGGATGTCCATGTACCTCTAGTAAAAACATAGGTTGCATAGACTTAACAAACATACCCCCAAAGATCCTTAACTAGTCAAGTTGATCATGTAGGGTCTTCTTACTAGTCTTTTTTGTAGTCTACATGGCCCATATTTCTACTAGTATATAAAAATCGGTCAAATTTGCTAAAAGGATAGAACATTTTCTTGGAATTCTACATGGAGGGTACAATATTTGCAAGAAGGGAATCAAAATTGTTGGTTGCCAGAATAATAGGGAGAGGTCCACGAAAAGTGGAAGAGGCAACTTCCCAATTTCTATAAAACTATTGTAAACAATGGACTTAAACTTTTTGATTGCTTTAGCTTGACAACAAAACAAAGCTACTCCTAAAATTTAGTTCCTCAATATCATGGAAGTCCATAAAAACAACTTTGATTTGGAAAACCTTGAAATTTGTTTTTCAATTCTAATTTTGCATAGAACTCCATCTTGAGGTAGTGGGTGTTAAAAATTGATCACCTAAGGGCATGGAGTTACTTGGAATTAATAAGAAAAATAAGATTGAGATTTCTATTGCAAGACAAAATGAAATGATTGAGACAAGATTTTTGTCACATCAATTTTACAGCTACATAGAATTAGTTGTGATTTCTTGAAGTGAAATGCAAATGACCTTTTCTTTGCGTTCACTACAAGGGCAAAATATAAACCTATGCACATGTTGTAAAAAACAGTCTATTACATACACATTACCCCCTAAACGTCAGAGACTATGTTTTCACCAAAATTGCTCTAAAACTGTCATTTCTAGGGTAAGTACCAAATTTTAGAATTCTTTTTTTTTTGGAAACATATAATTGTAGGATCTTATAGTACACATGTTTGAGAAGATGTGGAAAAAATTCCAAATTTTCCACCATGTGGATTGCAAGATATCAATGTTGGAAGTGACAAAAATCATTTTTTCAGCCCTATGAAAATACGAGCAGCTACACTTCACAAGGTCATATTTGTATGAAAAAATGTCAAAAATGGTTGTTACTCTTTGGATTCCTTCTTCAAGGCAAGTTGGCTATATTCTTGAAAAAATTTAGATCGTTTGAAATTGTACAACATATAGGAAAAAAATAGTAAGTAGAAACAAGTAGAGAATGTTTAAAAATACTAAATTGTTAACAATTTAGTTATGGAATTAAAAAATGCCAATCCCAATGGTTGTAATGGTGCAATAAACAATATACACCTTCTTTTTTTTTCCAAAAATATTGAAAATTGAGTTAAATAAAGGACTTCAAAGTTTATTTTAGAGTAGAAATTCCATAACTACCCACAAACTAACCCAAACTAAAATTCCTCATAACTTTTATCTCATCAATCAAATTGGAATGATTCAAAGCTTACCACATATATAAAAATCTAGAGAATAAATTTCAAATTTTTATTTCTTTTAAAAGTGATTTTTAAAGAAGTTTTTTTCTGCTCGGGTTGCCCACCGAACACTGAAAATTACATATCTGAACTATGTAGTCAAAAGTTATGAAATTGTTGGGCCTTGACCTTTAAATGTCAAGGAGGACGTTTGGCGTCCAATGGATGACAAAGACTCTCTCCATGTGGAATAGAAGTACAACTATTCATCCTCCAAAATTTGTGTGGAAAGGGAATGTTTTTACAATAGTTTGTCTTCCAATGAGGATTTTTTCATTTTTTTAAGTCAACAATTCACATGGTGACAAAAAAAATGATGTCCATGGTGACCGGTCTGGTGTTCAAGGGATAAAGTTACTCCTTGGGCACATGTTGTGTGGAAATTTCAAAGGAAAAAATAAAATTTCCATTTGTAGTGAGCTGTCCAAAATTGCTATGTTGTCAAAAAAATGCATTTTGGTCCTTTAGGGGTTAAATCAATACCCTTGATTAGAAAGCAACATTCATTCCTAGTTGGCTCTTTTAAATCTGGATCCACTTTTGTACATATCCATTTATTTTAAACTCTATAAATTATCTATTTACAAATAAATCCCTTCATTTTGTTGGATTTCAAGTGAAGTACAAAAACGACGAAGTGCAATTGACTAGTGCATATGACAAGTGCAATTTGGAGGTTTTAGCAACAACCACTACAAAATCTTTTTCCAGTTTGCCTCAAACAAGTTGAGATTTTCAATTACACTTAAGGATATTACTATGGATTCAAAGTTATTGGGTCACAAATAATTTATTGTAAATTGCAAAATCTTGGAAATGAAGAAGATGTCTTCCACACATATAGATGTTTTTGGAGTGGGAAGAAATTTCTTTGTAATTAGTTGTACATACAATAATTACAATTCATGATCAAATGAGGCATAATTTATTTTACTTTTGAAGTGATTGATGTCTTGTACTAGGTTAAGTTAAAAAATTATTAACATTTTGAAAAATATGAGGCTTGAACAAGGCCATTTAACTTTTGGCACGTAGTGCACATACAGGGAAAATAAAAATAAATAAAAAATTCCAAAAAAAATTCCAATTCTTTTTTGAAATTGCCATGTTAGTTCCTAAAAAAGATTAAGTTTTGATGTTTTAATTTTTAATCATTTTAAAAGTATTATTGCACTTGTTGCATGCTACCTCATGGCCCTTTCTTGGGTTTAGATTTTTGTAATGTATTCTCATTCTATGAAGAATAATGTTATTGAATACTAACTATGGCATTGCTACATGACTACTATAGTTGTAGAACAGGGTCTGTGGAAAATAATTCTAAAAATAAATGTTGGTTCTTCAATCTCTTTTAGACGGCCATGAGAGGCTTTACGGTCTCTCTTAGTATTGCGCCCTATGGACACACATCCCTCATCTTTTGTCTAGTCTATCTTGTCTATCCTAGTCTTTGTACTTCTACTAGGCTACTTGTAGTTGGTAGCCTTTATATTTTATTCCTTGTAATGAAAGTCTGTTTCATTTTTATCAAAAAAAGTAATAAATGCCAAAATTTTAAGGAAATTATTATTTAAAAAAAAATTATGGTAAAAAAAGAGTATTGACAAATTTTTTTTTATAAAATTTAGCAAATGTTGAGCCTTTTATAAAATTTGGATCAGTAGTTACAAAGTTATGTCCAATTTAATCTATTGGTTCTTAAAATGGGTAAATCAAGCACCAAATTTTATTTTTTCCATATGAGTTTTTATTTTCTAGTGTTCTTTTCATGGATTTCCAACTAAATTTCAAAGCAAGTCAATATCGTCCAAAAATTGTGACACACATAAATTTTTCTAATTTTTTTTAAAGATGAGCTATGCAAGTATGCATGTGCAAAGTGATGTAAAAAAAAGCTTTTCCACATAGTGTCGAGGTAGATATATCTTACTATAAGTGAGGTCTCTCTACTTTGACATTTTAACAAAATCTACTTCAATAAGAATTACAATTGGATTATAAATAAATAAAAAGTATGGATTCCAAAATTAGGTGGGATGCCTTCTAAGTATAATTTGAAGTATAAGAGTATAAATAGTGTTACCATAGATTCATTAGGTTTGAAATAGGTGATATGTATGGTGATTGTTGCAATTAACCTTTAAGGACATTGTAAGTTTGAGGGGCATTTTTGTTAGTCAAACCTTAATTTTCACATAGTTCATTATTTTAAATGTTTTAAGTTTGACTAAGGAAATATAACTCCAATAATCTACATTTCATTTCATTTCATTTTCATTTTTTTTTAAACTGTATTTTTTGTGATACTTTGAAGGTAGCGTCATAAAAGCTTAAAATACACTGCTTTAATTTGAATTTTTTCTATCAAGTTTCTCTTGGTGTGAGCTCAAGGAATATATTAGTTACATTGTGATGTTTGTCACTATGTTCTTCATTTTTGTTCAAATTTTCATATTATTTTAAGAAATTTGTAATAGTTATTTTCTAATAAAGAAACCACTTAAAAAATCATGTCAATTTTATATCAATTTTTTTAATTATGAAAAATGAAGAATTCTTTTAGATATTTTGTCTAACATGAAAAAAATATCAACTTTTTCTTTCTTTCTAAAACAAAGAAAACTAATGAAGTTTGACCAAATGCATACATGAAATGTACTTTAACTTTGTAACAACGAGGTGGCCTACAAGTGTCCAATGGATGATAGAAAATCCTTCTAGGTAAGTTAACATTAAGTGTAGATGTTCATCCTTAGAATTTTGTGTGAAAAGAGGAGATTTTGTATAGTAGTTTTACCTCCAATGAGTACTCTTGAATTTTTTGAATCAAGTGATTCATACAATATCCAAATGGATGATTTCTATAGTAATCAACCTGGCATTCCATGCAAGGTTAAGGGTTTGGAACAAAATGAAATGAAGATTTCATCCTTCTTTGGAAAATAGTTTTGGGTGTCAAAACACCACATAACTTTAGGGGTGAACAAAATGAAATGACTTCTATTCTATCCAACATTGAGTTTGCAAGCTTGTACATAAACTAAGGTAGAACCACCCATTTGTGACTTGAGACCCATAATCAACCTGTAGGATGTAGTTATTTCCAACCAAGGTTGGAACAAATTTCCAATGGAAGCTTGGAATTTCTTTTCTTTTCCTTTTCAAGGTAGGGATTAGTATGGTCATGACATGTGTTCTAAAGTAGTGAGCAAGAAAGTAGGAAGTAATGAGTGGGAAAGTAGTTCTTGAATGACTCTAAACATTGGACATGGGTCTAGACCAACTTCTGCCTTTCAAAATTCATAGTAAGGTAGAAGCACCTAAAGGCTTTAGTTTCTAAAGAGGGCGTTAATTTCAGAACTTAAATGTAGGTGGACTGTAGATGGCTTATTTTTGTTGACCAAAATGATAAGCCATCTATGCTATATTTACATTTAAGTTGTAGAATCATTGCCTTACCTAAAAAGTGATGTCATTAGGTACATTGATGCCATTGGATGCTCCTATCTTAATCCCTTAATGCCTCGATCTTTTTTCTAATTTTGGTACATTTTTGTTTATATCTTTCTACAGAAATGTCATTTATCGCAATTTCATAAAATTGACCATTAAAGAAGGTTGTCTTTTTCAGGAATCAAGTGTTACATTGGATGAATGAAAAGTTAGTTGGACAGAACAACGCCTTGAAGCCCTCTCTTCATTGTCCAGAATATGGACGTCAGAGCGCTTAAGGGTTAATTTCAGTTCAGACAATAAAATTACCAAATTTTTGACAATCCCCATCATTTCTATCTGTGCAGCTCCTAAAATATTTGCTTGGCCTTGCACTACTCCAGATCATGTCCACAATTGCTTATTTGATCGGTCATGGGTGGCTCCTCTGTAACTGATTGTTTTGATGACTTATACAATTGAATTTTTTTTTTGTGGCAAACCATGTCCAACAATATAGTCCAGCCAATTGACGACAGAGCTCCCCCAGCACACACACAAATTTCAGGAACCCATGCACTCATCAATATCAATATCACAACAACAGCAGGTCTGGAATGGAATAATAATAATAATAAATAATAAGTTCTCCCGTGCCAACAACTGAAGTTCCATTTCCATGGGGTTTTGCCTGCTGTGTGGCCCATTCTGATTGATGCAAATTATACACTCGGGCTCAACAGCAAAATCATGTGAAACCATGAATCAATGGCCTGGTGAGAGCACCACATCAACACTCAAAGGTGGAGAGGATTTCGTGGACGGAGACTGCTGGTTGGTTGATTTGATTGACGGACATCAGTGAACCGGGGTTGGCCCGGGGGGAAGAAGGGGGGGAGTCCGTCGTGGAACACTGGAAACCCACGGCCGGGAGAAGGGGCAGCGCATGACATGATGCTGTAAAAATCTTCACACCCAAGAGCATGGCTATTAGAGAGCATCCCACAAGAGGTGCTCCCCTCTCCCTATCTAGATGTATTTCATCCAAATAGGGAAGAAACACCCCACCAAGGTCCTGCATCCCTAAATATCGAGATGCTAGTAGGGCCCAATTTGGTATAGGGGGGCATAAATACAGAATTTGAAGTCACCTTTCTATATATAAATGATAGTAATGTCACCTTTCTATAGATCACCTTTTTGTGTATCAATGATAGTAATATCACCTTTATGTATTTCACCTTTATGTACATCAATGATAGTAATATGGTGATAATTTATTGAGCAACACTTGTAGAGAAGAGCATACCCTATTCAGGTTATATTTGGTCCCGTGCATCCACAAGGGGATAGAGATAGGGAAGAATTGGCAAAGATGCTTTAAAGTAAAGGTGCCCATTCCTAATAGTTTATATTGAAACCAATCTTGAAAATATGTAGATATAGGAAGTTCAAAATGTAGAACTTGCAAGCCTAAATGGAAAGGTATACTATGTATTTCAACTTTTCAAATTCATAGCATATTCATACATATTCATAAAATTGCCAACATGTCAAAAATAATTGAATGGGTTAATTCCACCTCAAAGTACGTGGAATTACTTAAATTGATGGGAATAATTAGGTATTATGTATGCATATGGGATTGTTAATACTAGGGTTTCAATCTAAATCTTGTGATCCTAATGATATAGAGAGTAAAGTTTCAAATCCTAGGAGATTAGACTAGGGTGGAATTTCAAAGTGTCTTAATGAAGTATCATTTACTTGGCATCATTTAGTGGGAAACATTAGTTGCTTATAAGCCCTAAATAATTTCTTCAAATTAAGTCTTTTGATTATTAATTATTAATTTTGATTGCGAGTCCTTGTCACAATCATATAATATACTTTTGAAACTAAGTTTCATAGATAGCAATTGTTCCTAAGCGCTTTGGAAATGTTACTACACTTCTAAATTTTATCAAGCATATTAAACCCAAACTGCCCAACTGACCATATATGGTCAATCTAAATTTCAAGCTCATATTGGTGTGGGCAATTAAATTCTTTTAACTGTTTAAAATTTTTTATAGGTAGTTTTAAAGGTTAACTATTGGAAGCTTTTATTTTACAGTGAAATAGGTAAATATTTGAATTTTGAGAGGTTCTCAAAAGCATATATGTACCATTAGTGAAGATCAAAGCTTCCCAATTTTACTTCATTTCCCGGCTTTTAACATAGTTTGCCAATTTCACTTGATTTGCTCAGATCTAGAAAATTATATGTATCCATTTGCTTTGAAAATGGTCCCAATGGAAAGAGTAAAGTTTTTTGGCATGATTTTCATTATTGAAAATTTAAACATGCAAGTGTTAATTTGTAGTTTTTTCTGGTTTCTACTCATAAAAAAAATTGCATTTCAACAATTGCAAGGTAGATTGTGTAATGAGTTTGTAGATAGGTATAGAATCTTTCGACACTATACCTACCCACAAACTGAAACTCCTCATAACTTTCATTTCGTTAATCAAAATGGAATGATTCAAAGCTAATCATGAATATATAAATCTAAAGAACTAATTTCAAATTTTTATTTCTTAAAAAGGTGATTTTTAAAGAAGTTTTTTGGGCTGCCAACCAACCTCTGAAAATTACATATCATTCAATCACTTTTTAACCATGTAGTCAATAGTTATGAAAATTATTGCACCTTAATCCCTAAATGTCCAAGCCTTTTCAAGTGTGTTTTGACTATGAAAAAAGAACATAGGCTTATAGTTATCCCCATTGAAGAATTTTTTTTTTTCAAAATCTAACCGTATAGATGTTGAAAGACCTTGCTTATTAGTATGCACACCAATTTTGAGTGCAAAATTGCATAAGAGCTGTGAGATTATAACAAGAAAAATGTACATTTTCTATTTTTAGTATGATGCCCCTCTCCACAATGTTTTAGAAATTTGCACATAAAAGTTTTTTGGGATTGGAGGTGACATGAACAACTACAAATTGTGTTAGCACACTAAAATGCCCTTTCAAAAAGCTTAATATTACTTGAAAAGCTATTAAACTCATTACACAATCCACCTTGCAATTGTTGAGATTCAATCCTTTTTTATAAGTATAAATGACAAATAACTCCAAATGAACACTTGCTTGTTTAAATTTTCAATGGTGAAAATCATGAAACACTTAACTCTTTCTATTGGGACCATTTCAAAGCAAATGGATAAGTACAAGTTTTTAGATCTCAAATCAAGTGAAATTATTCAAAGTTAGAAAATGAAGTAAAATTAGCAAGCTTTGCTCTTTCACTAATAGACATGTATGGCTTTAGAGACCTCTAAACAATCAAATATGTACCTTTTTCAGTGAAAAATGAAAGTTTTCAATAGTTAAATCTAAAAATTGCCCCAATTTTTCTTAAAACGTCAAACAAATTTAACTATCCATTGCATAATGAGCCTAAAATTTCAGATCGACCATATACGGTCGCTTAGGCAGTTAGGAGTTAAAGCTACTCTTTGGGCACATGTTGTGTGAAAACAATAAAGAAAAAACAAACTATGTTTGTAGTGAGTTGTTTAAAATCACTATGTTGCCAAAAAGAGTGCTTGGACCTTTAGGGGTTAACAACCTGAGTTCATATTGATATTTTGATATTTTAATATATTTTGAAAAAGTAATTTAAAAAAGTAGAATATTTTAATTTTACTAATTGTGGCACTGATAGAGTAAATCCACTCAAAAACACAAGACTACTTACTTGCAATGCCTTGCAATACAATGTCTTACAATACATTCTACTATAACCTCAAAATTGTGAGCTGGAAAATATACTCTTTAGAAAGTATGCATGCACTACATTAGTCTTCCTTCCAACCGCCAATAATGCTTTATTGGAATCTTCCAATCCAAAAATTCTATCAACAATGTCTTGTTCATAGTTGTAAAATTATGTGAATGATTCATGATTTTAAAATTTGAGTAGATTAAAAAAAAATTGTAACAAAGGAAAAATGAAAATGAAGAGAATTTTACTACCCTAGTTAATGCAATCAGTGTGAGTTACACTATCTCTTGTGATTACAAGATTGAGTGGTTTGGTGTCTTCCTCCCCTCTAAGAAAATCCCTCACTGTTGATTACAGAAAAATAAAATAAATTACCACTCTCAATCTAAACAAAAATAAATAAAAATTTCTCATGAAACTCTAGTTTCCTCCCTTCATGATCAGGCCATTAGGTTTTGATGCAGTCAATCCCACTCTCTTGAAAATTCAAGAACCATCAGATCTCATTTTGTTTAAAATGCCCCCCCCTGTCCTTATTGTCGATCTCATTTTAAAAGCAAAGTGTTGTTGGGTCATCCATGTTGAGAAAATCATGTTGCCACACCACGCCTTCCGCGTCTTTTGCTAGTTTATGTCTAGGTTTTTGAGGCATGCTAAGAGTTGTCGCACCGCGCCACAATGTCGTTGGAGCAATCAAAGCAGCAATAAGGCAACGATAAGGGAGGATAAGGTGACGATCAAGGAGTGATCGAGGTCGACCAAAGCATGATGATTGTAGAGATAGACGCGTAGGTATGATTGGTTGTTTGTTGGGTTTGTTTTGATTTTGTGATTTTAGAGGTTTTGGGTTTTGGAGGTTTGTTGCAATTTTGGAGTTTGGTTGGATTTTGCGATTTCGGAGGTTTGTTAGTTTTAGCATATTTGGATTTGACTTGGAAGTTTGAGGGTTTGGAGGATTTGTGCAAATGAGTAAAGAGGATATTATTCTCATTTGGAAGTTGTTCAGTCATTTCATAGCCCTTTTGCCTTCAAGTGTTGTCATGGTAAGGTTTGAACACCTTTGTTGCTAACAAAGTGACCATTCACAAGGAGAGCTCCAAGGTCAATTTTGTCATCTAGTGCCCGGACTGGTAATTGCCGTAAATTTTGCTATTGGAATCAAAGATGAAGAAGTACCTTTCAATGCTCCGCTTTAGTAAATGAAACAAGAGGGCTTATGAGGTAATGGAAGTAAATGGAATTTCAGCTGTTGATTCTAATTATGACGAAAGATCATAATAGTCATTGTTTAGGTGTCAAATTTTGCGTTGCACTGTTTATCTCAGTGTTTAGGCTGCAATGAAGAAGACTTGCATTAAATTATAGTTTCTAATCTTCCTCTCAAAATTTTCAATGGCAATCTAGAATTGAATGATTTAGTACAATTGATTTTGAACTCATTTAGCTTTGATTTTGTTTTGCTTTTCAAAAATTATATAGGAAACAATGTCGGTCTTTGGAAGTTTGTATTCTTACATTTCGGGTTTGAACTCGGCGGGGGTCATTTAGAGTGTCCATTAGAAACCACGTGCAAACAAAACTTTGGACCCCCTATATACTTTTTGAATTTTAAATAAAACAAAAATAAAAAAATACGAATAGATTTTCCTACTTTGAAAGTTTATGTTTTGAATTATTGATATTTTTATTTGTTAATAATAATTAGTTACAAATTTTTGAAGTAAAAAGATACACTGTAGAACTAAAAAATAACTTTCACACCCCTATATTATATAAGAAAAAATTGTCTAAAAAATGAACAAAAAATTCCTAAAAATAACTCATTATTGAAAGCTCATTTTGAGTATTGACTCAATGGTCATCAAAATGTGTCCTCTATAATTATTTGAGTTGAAAAACATGCCATTTTAGTTCATTTTCAACCTCTTTTAGAAATCATTTCATATTTTATTTGAGTTGGAAATTTTGTCAATAGAAAGCTATAGTCATTATTAAACAATGTTCAAAATTTTAGATTGAAATTATAGTTTATTAGAAACTACTTGTTTGCACGTGGTTTGCTATAGTAGAACTAAGTGCACCCCCCAAGGGTTTGGATCCCCTCGTGTCTGTGTTTGCAACTATTCGGAACATGCTAAAGCGGACCATAGACAAGAATGTTATCACAGCGTAGCACTTGTGGCTAATTATGCACAGCGTAACAGTCATTCTGTCGAAAGAAGGTCCATATCGGATCCTCAACCCGATCGATCGACTTCAACCAAGCGTGGGATTTGATTTAGAGTTTTGAGAAACTGAACAACATTGTTTAATTGAATTTGTTTAACTTAATGTTTTTATTCATTGTGTTGCATGGTTCTTAGAAGTGCGCATTTGTTTTGTTTGTGTTTTCATTTTTTTTATTCATTGTATTGCACGTGGTGGTGGCTATGAAAGTCTAAGGACTACTCCAAGGTCACTAAAGTAACTAGCATAGTTTTGAATCAAAGAGAGACGACAAGATAGGGTTCTTCAATCACAGGAGATATTTAGAGTTTTGGCTTTTTTATAGAGAGTGAGTGGTAGTCAAGTTTGTGACCTCCTTCACTAGGAAGATCAAGTCTTTCTTGTACTATAACACGACCATTGTTATGAAGTCATCTTGTATATTGGATTTGCACCTCCTCTGTCATAAACTCTTAAAGCTATTGTTCATTCAGGCTAGTAATTGAGAATGGAGTTTAAACGATTGCTACCACTATTAATATCGACAATTGTTGTTGCTATTGCTCCACCTCTTGTTGCCTTTGCTACTTCTACTCATGTACATAGAAAGAAGACAAGGAAGAATAATTCCAAGGCAGTTGCCAAAAGAAACTCTCCTACAGTTGATGAAATAGGTCCTAGTGCTGTAAAGAGCACTAAGTGCTTGAAACCTCTTTGTATGAAGATAATTGTCACTAAAAAGGCTCCCTCAAAACAAAAACAAATTGAGCATAAACTATTGGAATTGAGTGTTGCAATTTTTGTTGGCAGCTTAGACATCTCATTTGATCAATTGAAAACAATGAAAAATTTCCTAAAAAAAGAATGTATTTCTAGCCTTTGTTCTATTGAAAAAGGTGGTGCTATGATGAAGCTCCATTTACAGATGGTTTGCTAGGTTATAGCTGCTACTACATCCGTGGTCAACAAACTAATCAAAACCTACTTTGGTTGGAGCAAACCAAAAACTGCCCCTATTGGTCATCATATCCTCAACAAAACATTACAAAACACTAGTCTCCACACTTACATTGGCATGCTTGGTTATTGCATCAAAAACAAAGGAGAGGATCACTTTGATTGTGTTCAGCGAAATGTGACATCTCAATAGATGGAAGGTGTTGAGGAGTATATTAAATATGAGACTCCTTTTACCAAAAACAGAGTCATTTTTATTCATAAAAATCTCATTGAGAGAGCTGCTACTTTTTGAAGATTCAAACTTAAAAAATAATTGGATAGCACACTTCCAAGTATGATCCTTGCCATGCTATAGTCAGGACAGTACATACCGTCTACTTCATGGATTCTCCCTGTTTGGTAAGGCAACATGGAATATACAAGAGCCATTACTTTGTAAAAATGTATGATGCACCAAATATTGTCACCATGGATGATGTGACTCAAATCTTCTTTGAGCACACGAATCCTAGATCTTGACTTCATGACTTGGACAATAGAGGCTAGCTACAACATTTAGATGAGGCTCATAAAGGCACACAACATGATTACATGGTTATAGGGTTTTTTTTCAACTGTTTTTTTCATCTTTCCTTAAAAACCTTTTTTTTGTGTTGGCTTCATTGTCCAATTGGCTTGTCTTTATTTCTCTTATTAGTTTGCAAAGTTTGCAAATACAGTTCTCGGAGATATTGGTCGAGTAGTTGACAATGTCATTGTTGTCAAAGACACCCAAGACAATCCACTGTCACCCACAATACTTGCCAAATACACTCCTTTGGTACCTCTAGAGAATAGTACAAATATTATGTACATAGTACTTGCCAAATACACTCCTTTGGTACCTCTAGAGAATAGTACAAATATTCTGTACATACCTGTTATATACGGTGATTAAGACACTTTCAATAGTTTTGTTATTTAACCTACAGTTTTTGGTTTTCACACGTCACAATACAAAATGTGTATGATGCTTGTAAACTCTGTTTTCCACCCTTTGCAATATTCACGACTCCTATTTTCTTTAAATTTGGATTTTTTGGTGATTCTTTATGTGATAAACTTCAACAACCTTGTCCTTTGGTTATCCTCTCATGGGGTCACGTGGTTTTTAATCATTGAAGACCTGTCAACGGGTGGCATGTGTACAAATTGACATAAAATAAATCAAAATTGTAATCATTTTGAGGATTTGTTCACTTTTTGTTCACTATGCACTAATAGTTTTATATCACAATTAACTACTAAAACCAATTTTATTTTCAACCTTTTAATGGCTTTAGTTAATGAAGATATTCCTTTATTCTCTTAGGAGCGACTAAACTATTTAAACACAATTTTGACTTGTGGAATTTCCTTGCCAATATACAACACTATCGTAGGCTAGCTTGTAGAATATTCAATAATTATTTCTTATAAGGTCTACTATTTAAAAGTGGGACATGATAGGAGGATCATATGTCCAATAAGGTGGGTACACCCAAAATCGCACCCTGCCTGAAACCACCATCATCACTCTGTGAATATCTTCAAAATCAACATGTACGTATGTGGAAGAAACGAGTTCAGAACCTCTACCCAAGAAAACTTTGACCGTGTATAACTTATGCATATGATATCCAAATGTCACATTCTTTGTTGTATTGGAACCTGTTTTCCCTTGCCAACAAGAAGATAAATGAAAATTTGACCACTCTAATAATAATAGCTACGCACAGTAGCCAAAAGTGGTGGTTTGGGAAGTACAGTACCCACCTTATACACCTTTTGATGGGCCTGATGGAACAACTGATCTACCACCTGAGGCACCAGAAGTGGACCATTTGGGTCATTGACAACAAATCACTTGTCTGTTGGGTGGGCATTCGTGTCAAGGTGAACAGCTGAATAAGAGTCAATGATGGATACCCCGAAGCAGAAGTTCAATTTGAGTGTGCAAAAAGGCAGATTAAATTACAATTTTGTTAATATTTAGATGGCAAAAACACTCATCTGGGGAACAGAACAAAACAACAACACTATGGTAAACTGATTTGCTGTAATAGTGAGGGTGGGGGGATAAGCATCACCTTGGAAATTAGTGTCATTACAAAATTTTATTTTTGTGTAAATTGGTACAGTTTGTTGTATTATTTCAACCAGCTGCTCTGATTTTTCTTAATACTGTGACTTTGGTAAATTAATATCACACACACTATTAGGAAAAATCAATGTAGATGGCTGAAAAATCCGAGGGGGTCGTGGTGGATTTCATGCAAGGTGATTACTGTAATAGGTGTAAGTCAACTTGTTCTTATCATTTTTCATTCATTCGCTCAAATATAGTTTGGCTCTCTACTCATTCTCAAGTCTAGAGTAAAGGTGAAAATAAGATTTGAAGAAGTTGAAGCTTTTAAATCTTGTACAAAGTGTTCAAAATTAAGTTGCAAAGGTCATCCTTTAACTCCAAAGTGTCAAGGAATACAAAATTAAAGTGTCCATTGTTGGTTCTTCATATTCTAAAGGCAATGCCTATCCTTCAATATATGTAACCCTCAAGAGTAGCTGAAGAATGATTATAAGTATAGGGGTACCTTTATCAATGGCTTAGGATATTCAATCCAAACTTGACATTGTACTTAGCTTGGGTTGTCCATAGAATGAGTCATTTTAAAAGTAATTGGATGTTTAGGCCACTAAACTTGAACAAAAATTTAGCATCATGGACAAAGAGGGTCTATATCTTTGTAGAGTTTCCCCAAGTTGTTTCAATGCCAAACCCTTGCTTCGCTAGGTTTTTGGTGTTACATTGTTCTTTGATCTATCCTAATTCTACATTACTATAATGAATTGACCTAAGAGTCGTTCTTCTACTTGAGAAAATTATAGTGGAGATACTCATTGGCTAGATTGTAAAGGACACCCTCCAATCTTTGTAAAATAATTTAAGAAAAAATACAAACTCCACACTCTATTTTCTGAGACCTCTACACAAATCCTTCTAAGTAGTACAACACTTGGTTGGTTGTGTATGTTATTAGGCTCTACTTTGTAGTTTTACTAGATAACAAATAAGGAAGTTTCTATTATCACAAAATCCTCAAAGTGCTAAACATTAATTTTTGGATAAAATATCTTCAAAACAAATCGAGGTTTCTCACTTGAAAGCATTACACATTCATGATCAACAACCTTGAATAAAACATCATTCCAACCACACCTCAAATGATATTATATTGTACTAGATAATAAGTCATGTAATCCCACTTCAAACTTTTGAATTTTGGTATTGATTGAAAAACTAGAACCATTGTGCAAAATTTGAACATGGTATAGACTTACACAAGATACACTTCACATTTTGAGTAGTTTGGATCTAAAAAATTAATGACTTGATCAATTTTCGAGTCATTTTGCAACAAAAGCTTCATAGATTTTTTGCATACAAGTAATGTTCTAAACATTTAGTAGAAAGAATCAAAATCTTCTTTAGAACCATATGCAAAAAGAACCCATGGACTTAGGCAATAGTACCATGGACTCTTCAAAATTATATTTTGATTGGCAAAATGAATATCATGGCAAATTCCATTTTGTGGACAATCATGACATCTTCATGGAAAATACTACTTGAAGTTAAATATTGCACCCAAATTTCTATAGTTTAAAAAGAAAAAGAAACATTAGTTGTAAATTGTCTAGTACAACATTTTTAACATTGTGATTAACAATTTAAAAAAGTTTAGTGACTTACTAGTAATTTAATGCCTTGGACTTCAAAATTCATAAATGAATATGAAGTATTTATTGCTAATCCCTAAATGCCCAAGGCACTATATTCAAGTATGGACCAATTTTTGAAGTCAAAATAAAATTTAATTGAATCACTTTTTTCTTAGTTTTTATTGAATACCTTTAAAGTCCATTTAAATCATCAAAAATCTAATTTAGAAATGTCCATGATTTTTCGATTCAAGATTTTTTGCAATGTTGTGCATTACAAACCTTGACTTTCTAATATTAAGGGCTCTTGGGGTTGAGCCACAAATACACACATGATCTTAGGGACAAAACGCATTGGAAATTCATTTAAAAAAATATATATAATAGATTTTGAAAAGTCATAAATTGATTATAGTAATACATATTACATTCTTTAACCTCATATTATTTGTAACACCTCAATCTTAGATTTGACGTATAAAAACAAACAAACTAAAAGACGTGAATTCACATTTGATTATTTAACTACCTTGTGACCAAATATTATAATCTTTCAATCCACATCTAATATTTTTGTGTTTTATTTTCCTAAGAAATACATGTTATATTTAGTTGAAGATTAAAATGTTAGTATTCTAAAATAATGATAAACTTGTCAAAACTTTGACTTTTTGTTTAGTTTAGATGTAACTCTAAGAAGCTCAAAAAAGATCTTGGGGCATTTAGGATTTAAAAATTCTTAATGTAATTTCAATTTGTTTCTTTAGCATGAGATATTCTATACCAAAGTGTAGAATATATAATTTTTTTTAATAAAAGTTTTAAAAGAAGAAACTTCACCTCTAGGATGGCTTAAAAATACTTGTTCTTGAAAGTTTTGATCTTGCAATTATTGGAGTGTTCTTGCTTTGAATATTTTTTGAAGGATATACTCTAACAAATAAATTAAGAGATCTACCAAGAATGTAACAAGACATAGAATGTAGAAGATAATAGAAAGAACTAAATTGTTAATAAATTTGACATTGAATTGTTTATTCTAATGGCTTGAATGTATGTTGCTTTAAATTTTTTGAGAATTGCATAAGAAAATGAAATTCATATATTATTTTCCCAGGAAATCTTAGGACATTACAAAAAATCTGAATTGTGAAGAAGGTTGTTACAAAAGTGTTTGATTTTTGGCTATGGTGCAAATACAAGAAAAGAAAATAATAATTTAAAAAAAAAATTGGAAATAAAATCATTTTCATTTCATTTTATTGAAATTTCCAATCTAACATGGTACTAATGTGATGCATGAATAATTTTTTAATAATTTTTTTACTGTAATTGCACAACCGCCAAAAAATCATTGTTGGCCTAAATTTTTTCCTAATGCTATCTACATAACAAAACTCATCATTTTTTGCCCCACTAATCAAAATATAATGAATAGAATATTTTCTTATAGATTTGGATTTATTCTATAAGAAGAGTAATTTTTCTATTTAAAAATAGATTTGCTTGAAAGTTTAGAAAATACTAAAAACAAAACAAGTCTCTAACAACAAGCTTGTTTCTTTGCAAATTGGCTCATTGGAAAACTAGAAGAACTCCCTAGTCTACATCAAAATTTTACAAAATGTTGTGAAAAATTACAAGGATAAGGACTTGCCTAATGATGCAATTAACCTATGTGGATGAATGAAATACTTTTGTGGCTAATAGTTACCACAATGTATTTTAATTTTTTTTTAAATAAATGAAACTTACTTTATATTTAATTCCTTAGGTCCCAAGGAACCAAAATCATTTGGTTTCCGGATGTAATGTGAAAAACAAAAATAACTCTTAATTTAAGAAGAATTAGGAGTGTAGTAGGAAATGGAGGTTACCAATTCATGTCATAGAGAATGAATTAGAACAATCTCATCTAAAAAATACAATAGCATGCAACAATTATGTGTGTTCATACATGGGCATGTCTGCTAGACTTTATATAAAATATGGAAAGAAGTGTAAGAGATGCTTTCCTTCAATGTCTTTAATAGCATTGGTAGTTTTTTGAGAGAAAACAAATACAAAAACGGCACTTATGGATAGTTACTTTTTGGAAAGAATTACAAAATAAAATGACCTTATTGTATATAGCAATGTTTTCATCACTTTTATGTATCATGACCAATCATATATATTTTATGAATATTTTTTTTCATGTCTTTTAATTTTTGACATCTTCTTATGTATGTATTGTGTATAGTAATGTTTTCATCATGAGTCATAGTAGAAGCACAATTCAACTTGGGGTCACTTTTTGAGTAGAAGATTAATTATATGCCCATGTTGAATGCTTCTTGTACAAAGCATTTATTTTCACACCTTGAAGGTGTATTTTTTTGTGCTGATTGTTCTATATGACTTTGAAAGCAATGTCTATTGAAACCAAGTCCTTGAGTGAATCTTTTATGAGGTTTCTAGTGTTGTAGACCTATATTTACAAACTTTTCATATATTGCTATATTCTTAGGAAACTCTAGATCCTTGCAATATGAATGGTAGATTGTCCTAATTTTTTGCATAGACACTATTTATTACATGTTTTCCAATATGGTATGGTTACTTTTTCCACTTTGACTCCTCTTTTCTCAATAATTCCACATTTATTCAAGATTTTGTATACACCATACATTTTGGTCAAATTCGGCTACAAACTACCAAAATACTTTACTTGTTAGTAGTATTGAATGGTTTCAACTAGTTGTAAATCACATTTTGGGATTAATTTTTTTGATTTTTGCCTACCACAAGTCTTCTTGTATTGGTTGTTGTGCTTTTTCTCAATTGATGTTTTTTTACCAAGTTTTTTTTTTTTTTTCTTTTTAACTTTTCAAGTTGATGAATATCATTAATTAAATGTTTTTAGGATTTTATATTTGAAAATGTTACTCTTTGAAATTTCTTATTTATAATTTTAAAATATTCCAAAAATTTGCAATACGGAAGAAGTTTTTTTTGCAACCTTTCGTATATTTCACATACAATATTTCAAAACTTCAAAAAGCACTTAATTTATATTTGAATTTGACCCTTACATGTATAGGGTAGGTATTCTTATTCTCACCAAAACAAAACAACTCTGAGACCTAAAGGGTTCAAAAGAACAGTAACAACAATTCTAACCAACTATGGTATTTACTAACTACGCCTAATTTCGACCCCTTTCTAAAACCAACTCGTACTCATTCTTGCCTATTATATGTTGTCACTAATCATGAAAGTCTTAGGGTCAGTTGTAGAATCACCAATATTTTCATCACTTTGAATATTCATAGATTGTTCATACGGTGTCCAAGAAATACATTCTAAAAGACTCTAAAATCCCCCTTTTGACTGCTAAGAAGACCCCTCGAAAAGTTTTTTTCAGTATAACAATGGGACCCCCTGCTGAATTGCTTCTTTCGGTTGATTTTAGGTGTGAAGCCATGTAACTTCTTGCTGACAATTCTAGTCTTCCTCACAATTCCTGACATGCTAAGTAAATTGGATGCATGTCAAGCCATAATGCCAATGATCAGGGGCAACTTACTTTGTCCATCTAGCCAGGCTCTCCTACTGCTTACCTCACCCAGCAGCTTGCCCATTTGTGTCTGCCATGAGAAAGTGGTGATGGACGAGACCAAGTAGCAGTAGGTACACCCTTGCAAATCCCAACATGTACTACAAACCCACATTGACCATCAAATCTAGGAAACCTTGCTATCACAAATTCCAACATGTACTACAGACCCACATTGACCATCAAATCTAGGAAACCTTGCTATCACAAATTCCAGCATGTACTACAGACCCACATTGACCATCAAATCTAGTTGAGAAAAAGCCAGCATGTACTACAAAACCCACATTGAGAGTCAAATCTATTTGAGAAAGAAACAGAAAGCTACTACTCTTATAAGTTCAGGTTCTCTAGCTCCAAGATTCCCCTTGACAGACATTGAAATTGGCTGTACTGCACACCATGCCAAAGGCTGACCGACTTGGGGCACCTTTCCATGGAAAGGTACGGGGATGGTTGTTGGAAAAAGGCTCCTAATGAGTGCCGCATACTTGAGGGTGCAATGGGCATTGTGTATATTTCCTTACCTACCATACAAAAGAGAAAAAGGATGCTATGGTATGGACAAGGAATTGGGGGAGAAGAGTGGACCTTGGAGTGGACAATAATTCTAAAAATAGACAATGACAAAATTTGAGGATTTTTTTTTTCAGTTGTTGTTTTTCATATGGGAAAAGAGAACCATTTAACCCGTAAAGGACCAAGGCCTTTTTTTCTGTGAAAAATCACTCAAAACTGTCATTCTATAGCAAAGAGTAAAAAAAAATTGAAATGCTTTTTGTTGCACAACTAACCATAGGATCTTACACCTCACTAGTATGAAAATGTGTGGAAAAAATTTCAGAAATTTTGACAGCACAGATTGCAAGGTATCTTCGTTTAAAGTGAAAAAAACAAGTTTTTTAGTACATAGTGAGACTAAATTATTTGACTTTGAACTTTCTTAACTTTGATTTTTTACACTACAAAGTTTTAAGCTACAAATCTTTATTGAGGAGAATTGAGTTGATAGTCTAGGGGGAAAAAAACAACTTAATTTTTATTCTTTAAAAAATTGTTAAGTAGAAGTAGGTATATGAGATAGAACGAAAATGTAAATTATTGATATCTCTAAGATGAAATTAAAATGCACTAATTCCAATGGTGAGATTATTCTAGCAAGCAAACTAACACATGTAAAACTTTTTTTCTTGAAAAATTGTAAAAATTGAATTCAAAAATGAATCCTTCAAGTTATTCTTTCAAGAAGATGCTTTAATTGCCCCCAAAACAAGATTGTCCATAACTTTCTCATAACAAATCCAAATGGAACAAATTAGAGCTTTCGGTGTAGACAAAAATATAATATATGAGATTTTATTTATTTATTTATTTAATTTTGTTGCCCCTTCTTCCTTGTTTTGAGCTTATTTGGGCATAACTTTTGTCCCTAGGCACTAATCAAAAAAATAATAATATTCCCAATATAAAGTTTATCAATCTTTCTATCTTCAAAAAAAAGTTTCAAAAAATCATGATAAAGATTGAGACAATAGGTACTTGCACAAAATCCCATTTGTCCCTTGAAGGGACAATGGTCCTTTAGGGCTTAAGTCTTTTTTTAGAAACTATTAAAGCCTTATTTTTAATTAAATATTTGATTGAGGTTTTCCAATTCGCTCGACATATAGAGATGGATTCATATTGCATGGCCAAAGTTCTTCTAATTCATCTTTTAAAGTAAAGTAGTGCATATGTACTTGACACTAATAGTATTTGAGCATATTTATTATTATTATAACATAAATCCAATTTTATTGGATCTTATTGGTAAGTAAAAGATGATTTCAATGCATTATTTTTAGACATTGTATGAATAAGTTATGAAATTTCAAAATAATGTTTGTGAATGTATTGACTAGTAATTGACTTTAGGCTTTCTTTGACTTTCATGTTTTGATTGTGTACATCTTCTGTCATGAATATCTAGGTTTTTATGTGGCATTTTGTTCCAAATGTAGGGGTTGCATTTTGGGTAGTAATGATAATGGGTGCACATACATTATGCGCTTGCTAGGTTTTAGATGTTCCAAGTTTGTGCTACTATAAATGATATTGCATTAGTGATTACTACAATACTAATTTGGTTTATACATCTTCATTAGCTAACCTTAAAAAATACTTCAAAATTGGAGATTCCATTGCTTGAATTCTTCCCATGGCACCTAAGTAGTGGCACTTTAAATAATCAAAGTACGCATTTCACTGTCTTTTGTTCTTCTACATCCTAGAAAATTATTTAGTAAAATTATGCAAATGTAATAAAAGATGTTTCAAGTAGAATTTGAATTCTTTGTTTATTGATAGGTATGTTATAAAATTTCAAAAGTCACATGATGTAGGCTTCTACAATTGGTTACAGACTTTGTAGGAAACAATACATTTGGGAATTTAATGCATTGGAAAGTGGTGCATGAATAGTGGCACTTATAATTAGTCGTTTTGATGATGTACTCAAGTTCTAAATAGGAGATTAGTGGATTCACATCCAAATTTGGTTTTCTATTTAGGCAAGAAATGCAAATTCATTGTAGGTGCATCTATACATGGTGGTTTAAGATGCTCCTACCTTATCACATTTTTATTTGTTTTTTTCCAAATGGTTCCATGTTGTAATCTAATCAATATAATATGCAATTGGTAAGATAAGTATATCCATTAAGGTGGATACATCTAAATGCAAATTGTTTTGTCCTCCAACATCTAAAAAATGGCCTTCAATGCACACTTCCCAAAGTCAAAAGCACTACAACTTTTTCATCCTAAACCAATGAGAAAGGAGGAGTTTTTTGAAGTAGCCAATGAAAGTTGATTTTAGGATGTTCATTCAAGATGAGTCTAGGGTTAAGAGTAGCCAATGAAAGTTGATTTTAGGATGTTCATTCAAGATGAGTCTAGGGTTAAGTATAGGCTATCTTATACATGTTTTCAATTTTTCAATTTTATAAAATAATATTAGAGTATTAAAAAATCACAAAACCACTTGGGTTGCATTTTCCTTTAGTTGGCTAATAAAATCATAAATTTTTATTAGTCATTCAACTTTTGAGATAATGGAATAAAAAAAGTGTTCCTTCTAGTTGTTTCTACTTTATGACCCCTTTCACAATTGCATCTCTTATCTACATTTGTCTAACATTTCATCCTACAAATTTCATTTTGGCCCCTCTCCCAATCTTGGGTATTTCACTATACTTTGTAATCTATATATATATGTGCATCAATTTTTTTTATTATGTGGCCTATTTGGCTATTATTTCACAATAGAAATGTCCCTATTTTTTTTTATCTCTATTTTTTTGTCCATTTTCCTATATCCTATGGTAGTTAGGATTAAAAATTTGAGGCATTTTGAACATGTCCCTATTGTAGTTCAAAAATTTATATGCAGTTCTAGGGTTGATCAATACAAGATGTACACTCTAACTACTGGTCAACACAAACCACACAATCCATTCAATTCACACATATATAGACATCATACATCAATTAATTCATACAAATGAATCATATAAATGAATCAAACATGTACTATAGGAGAAAAACACAAAAAACACAAAAATCCACAGATTGTATTATATTGGCTAAGCTAAACATATGCATTTACAAATGCAGTGGTTTAAGGTCCTCAAATCTTACAAAATGTACTTTCAAATAGACTAGTTTCAGAGTTTAGGGTACAATAATAGCTCCTACTTGGAAAAACAAACAAAATGACTATACACATACACAACCCCAAATGAGATGTTCATTGTTTTGTCTATTTGCATATGGAGAATGGAAGCTCTTCATGCATGTTCCTCCCTCCCTTTTAGACTATCCATTGTGAAGATTTACAAATTATGCACTATGGATCATGACAATGTATTGTATAGTAGTTGTAATACAATATGCTTCAAATAAGTGATGGTATAATAACTTGATTTTAAAAAAAAAATTATTAACTACAATATTTAAATGAATCCTATAGTAGGTCTCATGTTGTTTTTAAAGAAATTGTTAGTGAAGTATCCAAGCTCCCAATTGTATCCTTTAAAACGTAGTCAATTGGAAGAGCCACCATAATGGATATGTGTACCTCATTGAAAAACCTTGAAAGCAAATGCTCTAATCTTTCTGGAATTTTGTGATTGCACATTGCAAATAAGAAATCTTTTGAGATATGTGTTGCTTTTGGTTATATTATAAGTCACCAAAACACACATATAGCTTTCCATTATGAATCACAATCATAGAGTATCCTAGTGCCTTTGGAAGGTAAGGTGGCTTTATTAATTGCCTATTTTGTTCTTAAGATATTCCAAAAGCGTCATTCAAATCTTATTGAGGAAAAATGATATAACCATTTGCCATGTGTATAAACCTCATGGGTGTATTCACAAAATTGTTAGAATCTGAGTGAATTGTTGCCACATGTGTCAGGGTTGTATCTATTTAATTTATGGATTTGTCATTTTGAATTGTTTGACATGTGTAACAATCTCATACTTGTTCCATTTAATTAAAAAAATTGCCATTTTTTTAGCTTAGTCCCAATATATTCATCCATTGTTTGACACTCAAACTATTTCCATGTGAGGTTGAGTACACATTTTGTTGCATTAGGATGAGAAAGACAAAATTGGGTACTAATGTTTGGTTTGCAATATTGGGTTACTCTACTTTATATCATACCTTATATAATCCATTACAAACATCTTCTATAGCAAAGAAGAACCAAGTATTTTTTGTACACCTTAGAGCATCCCAACCAATGAGTTCCGTATCTCTAAAGATTTAGGGACAGGACCTCGGATGCAAACAGAGATACAAAAACTTCACTGCACTAATCTTTTTCCAAATTTTTTATCTCTATAATATGCAAAAATCTGTAAAATTCTACTCCAATTTTGTATCTAGAGGCTCATATAGAGAACTGGCGAGGTCTCATCCCTATACAATGAAGTTTAGGACATCAATCACAATAAATAGATAGGGAAACATAATAGTTGGTAGGGATGCTCTTAACTCCAAAGTGACATTCAATTTCTGGGGTTCAAAAACATCATTGCTTTAAAGCCTTATGGATCTAAATGTCTTTAAGTTATACAAATCTCAACCGTACAATCTTGTAGTGTACATGTTGTAGATGACATGTACAAAATTTGAAGTCATTTGGCCACATAGATTGCAAGATCATAATGTTTTAATATACAAATTTCAACTGTACAATCTTGTAGTGTACATGTTGTAGATGACATGTACAAAATTTGAAGTCATTTGGCCACATAGATTGCAAGATCATAATGTTTTATTGTTGAAAATGGATGCTGAAATTTTTCCAAAAACACATTTGGAGGTGAAGTTTGATTTCTAAACCTACTCAAATGAAAAAACTTTACATTACAAAAAGCTTCAAAACTAGTATACAAACACATTGGTGGAAAAAAAATTCATTCAATTGAATCATTGTGTCTACAAAACGGCTTTTAAATGTCAAAAATCAGCAAGAAAAATTGCAACAAACACATCTAAAGTTGAACCTCCTTCTACTAGAATGCTTCTCAGTCACTCATTAATTCTTCGATTAACATGAAATTTTAGACACAAAACTAGACTAGTATGCGCAACTTTTCTAAAAAGAATTATTGAAAATGGACTCTGTATGAAGAAGAAACAAGCCGCCAAAGTTCACTACACTCCCAAAATGGCAGGATTTTGAACTTCGAAGTGCTCCCAAACACTCAAAACAATTTGGACTGACATGAAAACTTTACCACAATAAGTATACTTCAAGGGGAACAAAATCCAACAAATTTTATTGAAAATGAGCAATGGATGAAGGAGATACAAGGCCCCGAAGTTGCAGCCCTAAAATGCAATTTAGTGAACTCAAATTGAAGTTGTGAACTTCGATTGGCTTTCAAAAAATCAATACACCTTGGATTGATCTCAAAATTTTCCATACAAACTAGAAGGGAGAACCCAACTTTATCAACAAGTCTTATTGAATTTGGATCTTGAATGCAAAATTTACAGCACTTTGAACTGGACTTGAAACTCTGTGAGGACCCTTTCTGTCCTCTTTGTCACTTTAGGGTTAACCTGTAAGTCCATGGAATGGGAAAGGTAAGAACTTTTATTTATTTTTGGCAGAAGTGATGTTGCTTGTCTCTAATGTAGTGACGTCATGCCCACACTTATATCTGTACTCTTTTATCATTGAACACATTCATTCACTATTTGAATGGAATGTGTTCTTGGAAGGAGATTCTAAGCATGCCACATTTAAATAGTGCAAGCAAGGATTCAGAATTCTTTTGGTAGATGACTTCAGACAGAACACATTATCATTAAGCGATCGCACTCCAGGTGCACACGACATAAGACTTTATCATTTGAGTCCGCGCCCTCGGAGATTGCGGCAATGATCGGCAGGAGCGCAGACTGTTGGGCTTCATTCCATGGTGGTGAGCAACTGAGCAGACAGCAACCTTTTGCACTTGGTCAGATATGTTACGCATTTCTAGAGTAGTGGAGTCTGACTGTGGGACTGTCAAACAGTGAGTGTTGGTAAAACATCTCATTCTGCTTGCTGAACTCATAGCGAATCGGAGACAAATTATTATCTCGCCCCACTTGTGGACGTCAAGTTTGCCTCGTGGCAAGTGCAGGAGAGGGCTCTAGAGTTCTGGTAGACTGAGGTCCAGATGGGAGGTTGTGCTGTAAGTCGCAATTTAAAGTGGCCGACTAACAGACAGAATGGATCGAGTAATATATATTAAAAAAGAAGGGAGGAGAAAACGTAATTCGTCATCATACCTCAGCAGTATGGATAGGGTACAATTATGTAAATAAGTTCAAGCAATGGAAAGAAAGAAAGAAAGAAAGAAAACCGACCAACTAACCAACCCCTCATGCAGAAAGAATATTTACATGGTGTGGAATACCTTCCAATTAGTTCTTTCGGCTGCATTGAATCTCCTGTTAAGGAGCGTGCTCTCGATTGCTGCTAACGAAAAACAATGAGAGCAATTTTACAGCAGATGGCATACTCGCAAAATTTGTCCGTGAGCAGCTGTTGTCTTAACTCATCTGGGATTTAGAAGCAATAATATGCACGACCATACGAAGGCAAGCACATTCAGTCTATTTAATTAAGACCCGAGCAAGCAGGCCCAGCTGCATAGACAAAACCATACCGGGGAAAGTGCTCGAGGCTTTGGCCCTTGAGGCCCAACTAATTAGTTTGGGGTCTTGATCCAACCGTTAACATAAGCAACTGCTAAAATTGCAAACGGAGATAAAATAGTTAGAAGAAAGATATAGGGAAGCAGTGTTTGCATTGGATTCTTGCCCTCCCTTTCAGCGGCCGCCGTCCAATACCTGAATCCCAAGACAAATCTTCAGCGCATAATTCAGGAACATAAACATAAACAGCGCCTTCACTCCAATCAAACATGTCACAGCAACTTCATATTAGGAGCACAGCCAGGGTTGCACCAGAGTGGAAAGCGCTTACTGCTCGGGCTCTTCGTCCTTGGTTATGAACTTCTTCTCGGGCTTTTTCTCATCAGTGCCTTTGCCGCCTCCTACATCCCCCAAGCAAACCGACCACATCTTGAAATCTTTCCTTAAAACCTCCGGCCTAGGTTATTGTGAGGATGAGAAAAATCGTGAAAATCAATGAGGTAGGCACACCGAAAATGGCCAGGGTCCCAAACGCGTCACTTGATCAGATGGCGTACATCCCCTTAATCAACACGTACCTATTGTCGAAGACGCAAGTTTAGAAAAGCAACCTAGAGTCCTAGACCCTTCATAACACAACTTTTATATACAGGATCCAAATCCCACATTCTTTTAATGCATTAAAATCCTCTTTCATTCGCCAACAAGAACTTCAGTAACCTTTTTTACCAGTATAATAATTGACGAGATTCATCCATGAACACCCCCCAAAACCCTTAATCATGAAATTGCTCTCATTTACATCTCCAAGTATGCACAAATTTTCTCCACGACTGTTCCAATTTGAGTCCCCATGTAAAACCTCTTTCATTCGTCAACAAGAACTTCAGTGAAATTTTGACCATTATGATATTTGACGAGATTCATCCATGAGCACACCCAAAACCCTTGACCATGGGATTGCTCGCGTTCACATCTCCAAGAATGCACCAATTCTCTCCAAGACTGTTCAAATTGGAGCCCCCAATGCTCTCGGCATTGTATGCCGAAATGAAGAATACACTCAAACGTCTCTTCAACCTTCCCATCCGGGGTCCCAACTTGACGCGAGACGAGTGCGCTAGACTACAGGCAATAATGGCGTGGCATGTGTGCAGGCAAGATATTGTCGAATTTCATTTTCAAGGTCATACATAATCAAGAGGCTTGCCTATGCACGAATTGGAATTTCGCGAAATTGGTGAAACAGCGAGAACTCACCACTGAAGAGGGCAACCGGGCCGGGTGAAACTCTGCGATGAGACCAAGCGCCGGGACTTCCATACGATACAGGACTCCGGGGCCGCAATCGTGGCAGAGCGGGCACGGGCTTGAGCAAGGAGACCGGGGATCTGCGGGCGGCGTTGTCGGAGAGGAGAACGGCCGCGGCCGTGGAAGCGGAACAGGACGGAAGCGCCATCGTCGCTGAAGCTGCTGCAGCCATGGCGGGCCAAATTTCGCTGGCACAGGGGATCTGCTCTCCGAGGACGGAAGCAGGTCGGGGTCGTCCTTTTTGATAGATTCAAATGGACCCCTCCCCTTACACCTTATCCTCTGCCGGATACGCTTTTTCCTTTTCCAAACGGGTATTCTGTCGACGGATATCAATTGAATTGGAAGCGGATATCAATCACAAGTGCATCACATGATTCATTCATGGTTTGAAGAAGCAAAACCAAGAGCGTGCATTTCATTATAGTGAAAGCACACATAACTGACCAAATAAGCAACTGTGGACATGATGTAGAGTACGGGAAGGCAAAAATAAGATTTTTGGAGGTGTAGAGATAGAAATGAGGGGGATTGTCAAAAGTTCTGTAATTTTATTAGTCGAAATTAATTTACAGTGAATTTTGGAAGGCAAAAGTTGCATCAGATCCAGTCTAATCTGTAGAGTCTTGGAAAAGTGTTCAAAGAGAGTAATTATTGTATGGAAAATGAGGGCCATGTGTTATGGTACTTGGGTGCAATAATACTAGGACTGCTGATATTTATAGAATTAAAAATGAATTGTAGTAGGGTGTAAAGGTGACAAAGGAAGTGTGGGTGGGCCCTATAGTGGGGACCAGTAGCTGTTCAACTTAGTATGCCATTGGTGTCTTGCAACGGCTCAGAAAGCGCGTTGCATGCAACCTATTATCGATCACCTTTCTACCCATGCCATGTAATAGGGATGTCGACTGAAGTCAACTTTGCGCCAATGATGTCTTTGACATGAGTCATGACGCCCTGTAGTGTGGCTAGAGAAGCTATCACATTTGCAAATGAAGTCTTGGGTCTTAGAGGTTGTGAACAGTGTCGCTGTGATAAGTCATTTGTAATAAATATATATGGAAGGGTAGCTTGTGAGGTCGATGGAAAAGTTGCTTGCAAACTTGTGAGAAAGTGTTTGTAAGGGTGCATGGGATGGGCGGCAGGAGAAAAGGGTGGGAGGGGCGTATATGAAGATTGAGGCAAACCCTACAAAGTGTGAATGTAGCTAGCAACGGAGCCCTATTGGAACGTTGATGGCAATATGGCATGGTGCTCATGTTCATTGCATTCTTCTGCTTAGCAATGAGGCGGTTTGCTTTTTTCTTTGTTGTGTTTGCTTCCTAAAGTTCATGCGCTTCCGGTCATTGTTGCGACTTTGCTTAATGCAGCTTTGCGCGTTGCCTTTTCTCTTCTTCTTTTTCCACTACTTTGATTTTCCTTTGTTCTACCTTCTCAACACGAATGCGCTCTTGTTTCGCAAGTGCATTAGCTTTCACTTGCTTCTTTTGCGTTGTTGCTATGAGATACTTGTCGGATGTGAGCATCAATGATTTTGAAAAATCCAACGCGGAATCCATGGGGCAATTGCTAATTCGTTGTGTGATTGCTAGTAGAATAAAGAAGCGCATCAAGGAATTTACGCTATGAGGTCCTAACTTTGAGGCATCCAATTCCAACAATTGATTTTGATTGATGGAGTCAACAAGGACAAGGAAGTGTTTCACCTTTGGATCTTCTTCTTCTACTAGGTCAACAACAATCTACTGAGATGAAGGTAATACTTCATCACTATCCTCTTTAATTTGCATCCATGCAACTTCAAACTCCACCAATGGATCACTGTCAACAACTTTAGTTGCTTGCACTTGTGAGGACAACGGTGACGTCTTGCCTTCACTATCCTGACGATAAACTTCATCTAGTATGCATTGCGCTCTAACAACTTTTCGATTGAAGGGCCAAATTCCTATGGCTCAAAAGTTATTGCAAATTTTATTTTTAGACAAGGCCTTCTAAAATGCCAAAGAAATCCAATGAGCTAGTGTGTCCTTCGATGGTGACTGTCTAATGTTTTCGGTGCTCCAATAGTCGCACTATGTCTTAAAGTGTTGCTTGAAAGGCTTGAAAACAATGACATTTAGTGGTTGAAGGATGTAAGACATATATGTAGGATGAGTTATCATATCCACGCTTGCTACTCTCGTGATGCCTACAATTTCCAACGAGACACACAAGATCATGAGTCATAGTGATGGAACTTGCTAGCAATGAAGTTGACAACGACATGCGACAATATGCAGAACCACCAGAACGCTATGCAACATCTCATTGACACCTGTACGCCTTCGGCATGCATCTACGCGTGCATAGTTCAAAAGTGGGGCTTGTAACCCGTGATTCTTGTGTAGTAGCTTCATTTACAAAGTAACTTCATTGGGGTATACTAAATGGGCGACCTTTGGAAACAACTAATGACTATGTTGGTTACGTTGAGGAGATCTTGGAGTTGGATTATCAAAATTACTGCACAACAGTATTGGTCTATAATTGGATCCATCCATCTATAGATCATTGACATCCGAATATTTAAAGGGATAAGTACGGCTTCTGTGTGGCTAACTTCAACCATATGGATGGGAAAATACATGCCGATTCTTTTGCATTTCCAATGTATTATTAGCAAGTATTTTTCTCAGACGCCCCACATAGACGTGGTTGGAAGGTAGTGTACAGAATAGACGTCTAGGGTAGACGAGGATAGTTACAATTTCCTCAACCAATGTCTAGTGTCATTGCTATGGGCCACAATACTAACTTCATTGGCCTGCAACCAAAAACACAAGTGGCAAGTCCTGTCCGATAAGCAAAAACCACTAGTAGTACTTACATTGCACCAACAACACATCCATGTCTTCTACATGACGATGTTTAAGACGCTTGGAACAAGCATCTTCATTAAATGCAACAAATTAGAGTTCATTAATACATGTTTTATAGATTGACGTAGAAAACAACAACACCTTTTGTTGTTACTATAGACATTATCCATCAGTTTTTGTCGGCAGCGCATACATATTACTTAGTGTATAATTATTCCATTTTCCCAGTAGCCCAAAGATCATTGACATTTTAATATGCTACAATATGTTTCTAAGCATATAGTCTAAAGTTCCTTGAAATGTTGGGCCTGTAGCTACAAGTGGAGCACACATTCAGCAAAACTTCTAAAGAAGAAAAAGGCAGAATCCGTTTGTAGTGAGCTTCCGTAATCCTTATTTTGCCATAAAATGTTGTTTGTTCCATTACTTGTTTATGGATTTCAATTACAGTTACATAATTTTCATATTTAAATGGAAGAAAATTCTATAAATTTAAAGACAAAAACAAACAAAACGGTGTACATTGCAATATGGGTGTGTATACTTAGAGTTTGTCATTCCTAATTAACTTCTATTACTCCTATTATTGTGATATCTTTGAATGAAATAGGACTTGTACTTTACAAGCTTCAATAGCATCCATTGAAATACATACGAATTATGGATTATATGAAACTTACAATTATTGTATACAGAAACATTTGCACTTGTCAGGTGCATGGACCTGAAGTCCTAAATGAACATAGCTTTTTTTTTATCTTGTTTGGTTGTTTGGTTGAGATGCATCATAGTGCCTTCAAGTGTTGAAGGTTCCCATCTTCACTTGTCTACAATATATCTTCATACGCCTACAATCTCATGATCTTTTTCCATAAAAAAACACTCAAAATTGCCATTTCTATTGCAAAGAGTAAAGAACTTTAAAAATTATTTTTTTTGGCATATTTAACTATAGGATCTTGTATTAGACTATTGCAAAAAATATATGGAAGAAATTAAAAAAACTTTGACTATGTAGATTGCTAGATATTTACATTTAAAGTGAAGAAAACAAATTTTTATGCACCTTCAAGTCAATTAGATTTTTGGCTTTAATTTGAATATTCTTTACTTAAAAATTTTGCATTACTGAATTTGAATTTCTAGTTTTCAATGTTAAAGAATTGAGTTGAGAATCTAATTTTTTTTTAAGAGAACACACTTCATTTTTACTCATTAAAAAAATGAAGTAGAAGAAATTTCAAGATTGAAGGAAAAACTAAACCATTAACAACTTCAAGATGGAATTGAAATATACTAATTACTATATTTATTATTATTTTTATTATTTTTATTACTTGTATTATTTAATAATCTAAATTTTTACCAATTTTTTTTTAATAAATTAAACTTATCAATTTGTAATTACAAAGTTTCCATAAAATAAAATTGTAGGCATAAAAGGTGGTGAATCCCTTCTATTTATGAATTCTATTTCTTAACAACAAAAAATTCATCCTAATATCATTAAATATTAATTAAATTTTTTATAAATTAATTTTGCTTCAAATACTATTTAGAAATGTATATTAAAATAACATAATATTCATAGATCATATTCTTGGTGTTGTAATCGTTGATACTAAGAAGTCATTGTAATATTATTAAATATTCATTTAGTTCTTTCTAAATCAAAGGTTTTGCAATTATTATGAGAAGATATAAATTGATATAATAGACTATTTTGCAAAATAGTTACTATAATTTATACATCTTGCACAAATTTCTTGCATATCAATTGATTAAAATGAACAAGAACAAATATCTAAGTAATATATAAGCATTTTATTAAAAATATGAAGAAAAAATAATGAATATAATATATATAAATTCAAAAGAAGCATGTTCCTTTGAAGAGGAATAATGACCAATTTGGAAATTACTCACTTAGTATAATAAATTCCTTCCAAGGGAGGCTTGTCAATGGGAATTCCATATCAATAAAGAAATGATATTTGGTTCCTAGTTCCAATTAAGAATATATTTCCAATTCAATTGCTCAAGACATGTACAAGATCAACACATTGACAACAATCACATTTATACACAATCCAAATTGTTTAAAGTATTTCTATTAATATAAATCCAAATTCATCTCACAAACTGTTGACATTCTTTTCCATTCTACAAACTAGATCTCACATTATACTCCATGTTCTCCATCCAATTAGTACTCAAATCTCTATCACACATCATACAACTACAACGATATACGTACACACATACACAAAACTAAAAAATACAGCCGATTTGGAGGCTGGACTCGCACTTGCATTCAACACTAGTGGGTCCTGATTCCAACTTGGTAGATTCTTAAATAGCCAACTGAGAGACAATCATTCAAATCCTACTTGGAAATCAAAATTCACACCCTTTGCCATCTTGCTTCACTTGAAAAACAACCGACTAGTAACCTACTTATCAATCTAAGTAAAACTCCAAATTGGCATTCCAAAATCCCCCAATTTACACCTACATTCAACTTTCATTGGCTGAAATTCAACTTTTAAGACTCCCACTAGGAATTTAAGCATTTTAAAGACCAAATAGGAATTTTGCATAGTCTACAATTTCTTTTACACTAAGTTCATACACAAAGTAGTAATAAAAATGTGCTAATTTTAAAAGATGTAAATAAAAAATACAAATAAATAATTTTTGAAAATAAAAATAAGAAAATAATAATAAAAATAAAAATATAATATTTAATAAAAATAAAATCTTTTACTTTTATTTTTAGCTTTAGTGTAATTTTTACCAATAGAAATTAAGTTAAGTCAAGTGAATTCAAATGAGATTGCCTTTTGATACAAATAGAAAGCTCTATGCACAAAGGAGTGAAAGGGTTTTGTTTCATGGCATTTGGATGGCCAATGTGAAAGTTATGAACTTTACAAAATAAAAAATAATTTAATTCAGTTTTCTAATTCAAAACGTTTGAAATTCAATAACGTCTTGAAACAAAGTTCGTGCACCCCTCTTTGGTAAGAACTTTCAAACGGTTAAAAAAAATAATAATAAAATTTAAGGTATGGATTTGGCATATAACAAAGTATAAATTCCTATTCATTTATAATTCTCAAAACATTGCTCTATATTTGTTGATTAATTTTTTTGAATTTTAGAAATATTATAACTATAATTTTATATAAATTAAATAAAATGTCTTCAAAAACATACATTTGTATTCCTTGTAATAAAACTTTTAATTCTGAAGAACAATGGAAAGTTCATGAAGGCGGTAGAAAGCACAAATATATTTATGAAATTACTTTAAAAGATGGGAAAAAAAAATCACTTCCAATAATAGTAAAAAGATTGATGATGATATACAAAAGTTACGAGCATTAGGAATATCAATTCCTAAAGTTGTAAACAAAGTCATTAAGTGTCAAAATTTTAAAAATTAGGATTTTGATTTAAATATATCTAAAAGGATTGAATTATCTAAGCCATGTGTGTTCATGGAAGGAGTGAAAATTTTAGGTATATATGTTGATAATTTTTTTTCAAAACAAAAAAATCAAGAATATTATAATTTGTTAGAATTTACATACAATCATGTAGGATATGTTAAACGAGGAAAAGAGAAGAGTGGAGGAGACATGGTTATGATTAGCTAGCGGCTTGATACCTTCATTGACAAGCCCGCTATGTAAGTAGCTATATTCCACTTCAATTGCATTATAATGTATTTTGTATATTGCAAAAAAATTGTTTTAACCCCTTAAGTTCCTAGACTGTGTTTTCCCCCAAACACTTGAAAACTACTATTTTGAGCACAAGCACCAAATTTTGAAAAAAAATAAATTTGGGACATATGTAACCATACAATCTTGTAGTATTATGTCTTGAAAACATGTGGTAAAATTTAAAAAAAATACCACCATGTGGATCGTAAGACATAAGCATTCAAATTCACCAAAACCATTTTTTCAATTCTTCAAAAAACCGGGCAGCTGCACTTCACAAGCTTTTTTTTCAATGAAAAAATGTCGAAAATGGTGGTGCTTCTTCGAATTGAGTTTCCTTAACAAGTTGTCTATATGCTTGAAAATTTTCACATCATTTGGAATTATACAACATATAGGAAAAAAATAGTAAGTAGAAAGAAGTAGAGAATGATTCAAAATACTAAACTGTTAAGAATTTAATTATGGAATTAAAAAATGCCAATCCATACGGTTTCTAAACATTATTATTAATTGTCGTTTCTCATGCAAACAACCACTTATATAACAACATCTCAAAGCTTGAGAAGAAAACAAACGCACATCAAACTCCTAATTGCAAAAAAACAGACATTGATTCCATTTCAGAAGCTTGATTACCATGTGTCGCGGGAGCTTCAAGGAAATGCAACGTGATAGGATCCATCATGAGCATGGCGGATTGCACTCTTGCGGGACGAAAAAGTTAGACCCAAAACTGTGTTTATGATGTTGTGTTCGAATATGCTTGCCCATAACACTCGTGCAAATAGGCCACCTTGCTATTGGGCCACGCAGAACAGGAACCCGCAAATCACAACCCTAGAAGACTAATTCGATAAATTCATGCCTTGGAATGGCATTTGCCCGTGCATTAAAATCGGAACACCTAACCGTGCAAATAATATTCTATACACTTCTCTATAGAACAATGATTACTTGGCAAGTACTGATACGATGAATTTTGACATCACCCTCAACCTTCCATCCTTTTTCACGTTTAAATGCACTCTCCAAATTAACTAGGGAAAACCGCTAGGTGGTTGCCATTCTTTGCATGACAGATGGTTTGCCATCTTTATGAGCATGGTGATAGAGAGGAATAGAGAAGAGGAATGGGGGAGAGGAGACTAAACAATTATATACTTGTAATAGTTTCACTAGAAGAAAACTATGTCGCAGTCAACAATACCACATCAGATTGGTTTTGTTGACTGCGCTGTTGAAAACGCAGTGAAAACACAAAATCTGCGTTTTTTTGCGTTTTCAACAGCGTAGTCAACAAAACCAATCTGATGTGGTTTTGTTGACTGCGACATAGTTTTCTTCTAGTCTTTTCATATAAATAAAAGGATGCAATTTATTTGATATGAGTAAAATCATGTTTTTCATCTGGATCTGTTGCCAAGACCCAAGAGAATTTGTCAAAGAAAGAGAGCCGTGCTAGTTTAGATTTTAGCATTATAATAAGTAGTTTCAACGGCGTTATGTGCTTCACGCATCCTTCCCAAGCAAAGATTTTCAGTGAACAAGTGAATGAGTTGACACCTGGCGAAGACAAAAGTGTTGTTAATCTATCTCTTGGGATCTGTTTGAGTTAGTGCTACAGGTACCTGAAGAGAATGAATGGCCCGCAGAATTCAAAGTACATGCACACGGAGTAGGAGAACTACCGCCAAGCTATTCCTCTGTGTTTACAGATTATGACGAGCTCAATCCTCACTTTTTTGCAAAAGGAGATACGCATGCGGAACCGTCTTTCATTTTCCAAGAGCTGTAATTGATCGGATTTTGCAGCTGAAGCATACCAGAAGAGAGTTATAATTCAAACTCGTGAAGGTTTGCCAGAGGATCGGAGAAATGGTGTAATTTCTCGTCGTAGTAATATAAAGTATTGCAGCCTCTCAAAGGAGCTCAAGATTACGAGGAGTTCAAGATGGAAGCATAGGCAATCTTGTGGGGACTGGTGGCGTGGTTGGAGTTTCACCTTCCTGTTTCTGTGGTCCACGAATTTGCTATTGTATTTGTTAAAGCTTCTTTGTAGGAGCTGGATAGATTTTGTGGTGCAGTTTTGGGCTTTGTAAATCTCAATATCTGCTTACTGACTCTGCTAGAGTTCACCAGTGACTCCACCCGTTTCCTCATAGTATCTCCTTGTGATGTTTTTTTTGTGTTTTCTCAATAGATCAATGGCTTGGAGTTGGTCTGGTTCGCCATCTTTTAGAATCTCTAGTAGTTGTTCACTCGCTCATCGATTACTCTAGAATGTCTAAGAAAGTTCCCTAAATCTTGTAGAGACTATGAAAGACTCTTGTAAATTGTAATTATGTGAAATTTTGTAAAAGGAAATTATGGTTTATAAGATCTGTGAAATTTGATGAAGAGATTTGTGAGTTATAATTTCTATGAAAGCTTGTCTTTGATGGAAGCAATGGCAAAGATTATAAGAATTTAAGCTACCATACAATGCTAAGGTTTCGATAAGCTTCTCGATGCATAATTGATATAAGATTGTAGCAACTTCTATTGCTTCATTAGTGTGCATGAGTGATTAAGGTATGGAGGTAGAGTGTAAGGTACTGCCACTATTTATGGTTGCAAATCTAATACTTGCACTAGTCCTTTCAAGGCAATGTCGATTCTGACGTGACTGAAGCGCACTGACTCTACTGGCGGCTAAGCATAGATCCCGAAGTTTGTGCACCTATCGATTGTAGCATTGGAACTGTTGTTCATGGATCAATTTGCGAGCCCGAGTGAAACATATATATATTGAATATCCAGAAGCATCCACTGGTGTGAGCCAAGTACTGCGGAAGGATCAGTTTTTCAACCATTCTTCATAATGGTGGCCATACCCGTTTTCACCAGAAAGGAGTGCGAAGATCCAGAGAGATTCTTGCAGCAATTTAAAAGAGCATGCATGGCAAATGGAGATCGAATAGAGGCCGCATGGCTCAAACTTTTACCTATACATTTCAATGATACTACATCCTTTTGGTTTGAATGACAAAATGAAGCAGTCACGGTGTCTTGGGAGGTGTTGACGACAACACTAATTTTTGAATTTCAGGAAAGAGAATCCTATCAAAGTCTTCTTGGGACTTTGAGTCTAATCAAACAAAAAGATGGTCAAAGTGTTAGCCAATTCAGCAAGCGAATCCGTGAACATCAGTCTCGTATCTAACAAAGTTAGAACGGTGTGACTACCAATCCAGACAACGCTAAGCCCATAGCCTAGAAAGCATAGCTACAAGCATTAGGAGCATCAAAGCTCTGACTTTGCATAGTTTCGTTAGTGGCCTTAAGTCGTCCATCCAATAGATTGTTGCTTGGAAGGAACCAACCACATTTGAAACCGCCCTCTATGAGCCCTCAAGTTGGCACTTGGAACTCTGAACTTATTTTTAGCGATTTTTAGTTAATTTTTAGATAAAATATATGAAAAAATATATAAAAATAATGTTATTGAGAGTTTTGGAAGAAGTCCCTACCAAAGTAGTGAGGAATGGCCTTAAATGCGTAAAACCCGTAAAACTTGGCATTTTCACTAATTTTAGGTCTTATTAGTAAAATTAGGTAGTTTAGTCAGTAATTCCGAGCGAAGTAAGGATTTGAGAGTTAGCCAGTCCTAGTGTCTTGTTCATGTGATACAATATCTATAAGTACACATGTAACAAACTCGTTAAAAATTAGAGTCTAGTCAAAGTCAGTCAAAGTTAGTCAAAATTCAATTCGAAAGAATTGGGTTTGTTGTTTGCAAGTAACTTTCAAAATTCGAACCATTCACAAACCAAGACGGAGGAAATGAGGATTAGAACATATAGAGAGGTGCTTTCTAGGTCAAAGCATGCCAAGAGGTCAAATAGAAACCCGATCATCCAAGATTCCCTGGTATCAAGAATAATTTCCCCCCCGGGTGGAAATTATTAAGGAATTGCTAAAAATAGCATCCTTATTGGAGATTTGGTTTTGCCCTTAGTTGACGGACATTTTGTAGAAGATTGCCCAAAAGTTTCAAGATTTTACAAAACTCCACGATGACTCCATGGAAAGTCAACCGCTTAAAATTGCATTCGTAAATTCCTAGAAATTACAAATGTTGTGGTAAAACCTCACTAAAAATTAGGATAGTGTTTTGTGTGCCAATAAAGAGCCCTGTCAAGTTTGAAGACATTCCAACATTCTTAGATACCAAAATTAGGACCGACAACAAATTTTACAAGAATTTACAACTTGGGGGCGGGTTGACCGGCGTACCAGAAGCTAACGGTGTCTGAATGGAGCGATTCAAGGGTCAATTCTTACTCCCATGAATATTCCAAACCACCCAGGCCGGACAATTTCATCAAAAAACACAAACTCCAAAAGTTAGATTTTTGACTTTTGTTCAGAGTTATCGTGACTCAAATTTGCGCTTTAAAACGGCTAGAGAGGTAGGGGTAAGGGGTCCTTTAGGCTAATCGGGGTCTCTTGAATGCAATGGCGCAGTTTGTTTTCAGTTTTGAGTTGTCCCTCAAAAGATAGAGAGGGTCAGCCCTTAGTTTGACTTTTTTAAGGTAATTTTGGATTAATTTAGGTTGATTTTGCAAATATCTTTTGTAAAATCGAAGATTGGATTTGCTCAAGATACTTGTCTTGCGTAAGAAGCCATCTTTTGGACTAAAAAAAGACAATTTAGAACTAACCTTAGATTAATTTGCAAAATATCTCGGTTAATTAGGTAGGTTTTCAAAATATTTTTGGAAAAAATCTAATATTTGATTTTGGGAAGATTCTAAGGCCATTTAGGGCCTAGAAGGAACTTGCTTGAGGACCTTCCTTTTCATTAAACAAAGATTATTTAAAAAACATGTTAGGTTAGTTTAGCAAAATATTTAGATTGAAAGTAAGAAAATATTTACGAACAACTTACCGGAGGGTCCGGGAGCGAGTATATAAGGCCCCTTCCTTGAGGTTGTTTGTGGCCCTCATTCTCTTGTTTCATTCTTGTTGTTGCTCTTATCATGCTACCGACACTTTGTCGGAGCATTTTTTAAGTCAAATTTTGGACATTTCTTTCTATTTTCTTGTACTTTGAAGGTCTAGAAGGCCCCTTCAAAGATTTCTTTTCTTTTCTTGTTTGAATTTGGAGGCTTCAAGCCCAAAACTTTGGTTTTCAAGAGTTTAGGAGGAGGAAATCCCCTAACTGTATTGTTGTATGAGTTAACTAACTTCTTTCTTGAATTTGGAGGCTCAAGCCCTAAACTTTGGTATTTTGAGAGTTGTGAGAATAGTTCCTAAATTCTAATTGATTTTATTGTTCTTTTGGTTACTAATCAACTGTTTGTGCGAATTGATAACAATTGTGAACTTAAAACTTTTAAGCGGCAAGGCTAGACTTTGCCAAAAGGTTTGGGCATCACCACGTGTCAAAATTCGTTGTATAACGGGTGTTTGGTTTGACTAATTGCTAATGCTCGGTTAAACACTGTCATGTGTACCTCCTTTAGTGATTAAACTTAAAACTTTGTTTAAAATTTTGGGATTTAATTTTTATTGTTCGATTAAACCCTTTTATGTATATTTCCTTTAAAAAATTAAGTTTTCAAAATACTAGTTTGGATCCTTGGATACCGTTATTTTCTGGGGTTGCTCCTATACGACGGAGCTTTGACTTTGGACACCTAGAAACGGGTATTTAAATTTAAATTGTTCGTTTAATCTTGGGGTTGCCCCCGCACAACGAAGCTTTAGCTTTTTAAACATTTAAATTTGCCTTTGCAAAAACCATTAAACTCTGGGGTTGTCCCCATACGGCTAAGCTTTGACATTCCAAATCAGAATCAATGGAGTAAGATTCTTTTAGAACTTATTTAAATCCACGCTTTGTTTATTTATTTCTCTCTTCTGTTTTGGGCATGTGGAGGAGTTATTATGTTTTCAAATTGCCATTTGTTGCTTTGGTTTCATTTAATTTGTCAGATTTCAGTCTTATCTTAAAAATTTATAAAATTTAGTTATCTTTGTTTCTTCATATTTTCGCTTTAATTATAAAACTAACTTTCCCTTGAAATATTAGTTTTATTGATGATTCTATGCTTTAAGGTGTGTTTAAATTTCTCTAGTCCATCATAACCAAATATTTATGGAAATTCAGTAAGTAAAATCCCAAAAAATCAAGTTTAGCCCAAGGTCGGGACAGCCCAAGGAAGGGAGCAGCTGGGAACCAATTGAAGATGGAAACGATTAGGAACGGTCGGGAACCAACTGAAGACGGGAATGACGGGTGCAACCAACCCCGAGGCGCCACGTGGAAATACCAACGGGCCAAAATCAGTTGGGAACCACTAAAGATGGGAACGACTGGGAGCAGACAGGAATGACGGATTCAGTTGGGAACCAACTGAAGATGGGAACAATGGAAGCAGTTGGGAACCAACTAAAGATGGGAACGACGGGTGCAGACGAGAACGACGGAAGCAGTCAAGAACCCCGGGGGAACGTAACGATGGATGCGGCCAACCCCGAGGCGCCATGTAGAGGTACCAACGGTGCCAGCAAAGGAGCGATCCAGCAGCAACAGCAGAGACTGAGCGTAAAGGAAGGTATGTGGATAGAGCATTCAAAATTGGAATTACAGAAGCTCCATTACAGCTCCCTTTGAAAATCAAACACTAAAAATCCTTGAGGTTCGTCTACAAACAAATCATTGAACTAGTGGTATCAAAATCTCAACTGCATGCTTGCAAAGTTTTTCACCAAATCATTCCAACATCACTTCAAGAAACAAATGAAGAAGAATTAGGAGAGAGGAAGAAGAATAAGAAGGGAAGGAATTAAAACACGTGAGAGAATTCACGTATTAAAAAATTCATTTGAAAAGGAATCCTAATATTCATATTGGCTTTGTTGTTAGATTTTATTCTATTTACTGTTCACTTAGTTGTTTGGTAGTTATTAATTAGGATTCCAATTGTATTAGTTGGCCAAATTTGTTGTTTAGAGTTTTGTTTTATTAGGCTAATAAGCCAAATAGATAAAAACAAAGACAACTAATATCTTTGGAATATTAAACTAAAAACTATTAAACAATTGGCAAAAGAGTAATATCACTATTTATTAGAATTAGAGAATTTAAATGAATTAACTAATTTACAATAAAAAAACTAAAACTAAATTATTATTTTCAAAACTAACAAATTGGACTTTTTAGTTAGGTTTTTAGGACGACAATTCAACAACAATCAATCAAAATCTCACTAGAACTTTGCAAATTCATGAAAGACAATGGAGGACTTCGGGGAGACAATTATGATGGTATTTTGCGACGACGGATCCACCGACGTCTTTGATACTGAGGTATGATTTCTAACTTTGTTTTTCTTCAAATTTGCTTATCATTTAAATCACAATTAACATTTAGAATCCCAATTGATACGTGAAAGTTTGAACATTGCTAAAATTCTTAAAAAACCTAATTAAAATTGTGGAAGTAATAAATGGATGAATTTTGAATTAATTTGGAAAGGAAATATTAATTTCATCCAAAAGAATCTCAAAAGGAATCTAACTTAATTTAGAAATCTAGAGAATATTATAATAATTGGGGGAGGTTAAAACCTAACTTATCCCCTTATTTTCTATAAAACTTATTGAAGGAATGAATTTTGTCCAATTAAGGGGAATTTTCATCCATCCATAAATTTTTACCTAGATGTCCAAAATTCTTGCTTTTTACCTTGGTAAAAAGATAATTGATCACTTTCCTCACAAAAATAATAAAACCCCGAGAAATTACTAATTTTAGAATTATAACTTAGAAGTAGGAATAATACAAGAACAATTAGGAATATTTTTAAGGAATAACTAAAGAATCTTTTGAGACTAGAATTGTTTAGGAAATCTTTTGAAGATTCCAAAATCAACTTTTACTTTAAGATTACTTTGATTTTAAAGGAGGTAAGTGTGGATGAAGTTTGACTCAAATTTGGATGAAAATTCTAAAAATAGGTCAAAACTAGGTTTTCTCTCAAGAATCCATTAGTTAAATTAATTAACAAATTAACCCTGAAATTTAGATTTATTTAGAATTCATTTTCTACTTTTAGTTAACAGATGAAGTTTTTAGGATAGAATTAGGGACGAATTTCACCCATCAATATCTTTTAGTAGGAACATCAGAATTCAACTTGCTTTACCATTCTGGAAAGGGCAAAGTGTGCTCTACAAGTTAGCTTAGATAGATTTTAACATTAGATTAGGATTTGCTTACTCATCTAGATCCTGAACCGTTTAACATTTAGATTGTTTTGAAGCAGATAGAATTCAATTATCACCATAATAAACAAAGTGTCCATTGCTTGCAAGGCCAAAGAACACTATGTTTACATTTCACCCATACAAATTACTAACTTATGCCGCTAGAACCTGTGTGCAAATTTCTGACTTAAGGGTAGAGTTAAAAACACTCACACTCTCATGCTAGCTCAAAGGACTTAACGAGTATAATGCAACCACAGTTTATCACAGCAGCAATTACACCCGTGGTGTCCCAACCAATTCAAGTAGCTACCAAAATCACCAAAATCAAAAGAGAAGCAAAAGTAAGGATCTTAAGTTAACCCAACTTATATCAGATATGTGTGAGTGTTTCTAACTCCACCCTTAAGTCAAAAAATTGCACACAGGTTCTAGCGGCATAAGTTAGTAATTTGTATGGGTGAAATGTAAACATAGTGTTCTTTGGCCTTGCAAGCAATGGACACTTTGTTTGTTATGGTGATAATTGAATTCTATTTGCTTCAAAACAATCTAAAGGTTAAAAGGTTCAAGACCTTGATGAGTAAGCAGAAACTAATCTAATGTAAAATTCTAAGCTTATGTGTAAAATGCACTTTGGCTTTCCCAGAATGGTAAAGCAAGTTGAATTCTAATGTCCCTACTAAAAGATATTAATGGATGAAATTCGTCCTTAATTCTATACTAAAAAACTTCATCCGTTAAATAAAAATAGCAAATGAATTCTAGTTAAATCTAAATTTTAGGGTTAATTTGTTAATTATTAATTAATTTAACTAATGGATTTTTGAGAAAAAACCTAGTTTTGACCTATTTTTTAAAGTTTCATCCAAATTTAAGTCAAGCTTCATCCACACTTATCTCCTTTAAAATCAAAGTAATCTTAAAGTAAAAGTTGGTTTTGGAATCTCCAAAGCTTTTCTAGTCTCAAAAGATTCTTTAGTTATTCTTTAAAAATATTCCCTAATTGTTCTTTTATTAATCCTATTCCTAAGTTATAATTCTAAAATTAGTTTATGAAAAAAGTGATAAATTACCTTTCTACCAAGGTAAAAAGTAAGAATTTAGGAGATGAAAATTTACTAATGGATGAAAATTCCCCTTAGTTGGATGAAATTCGTTCCTTCAATAATTTTAAAGAGAATAAAGGGGTGAATTAGGTTTTAACTTCCTCCAATTATTCTAATATACCCTAGATTCCTAAATTAAGTTAGATTCCTTTTGAAATTCTTTTGGATGAAATTAATATTTCCTTTTCAAATTAATTCAAAATTCATCTATTTATTACTTCCACAATTTTGATTAGGTTTTTTAAGAATTTTAGCAATGTTCAAACTTTTATGTAGCAAATGGGATTTTAATTGTGATTTTAAAATTTTTAAAAATTAAAGAAAAACAAAGTTAAAAATCATACCTCAATACTGAAGACGTCGGTGGATCCATTGTCGCAAAACACCATCATAATTGTCTTCCTAAAGTCCTCCATTGTTTTTCATGAATTTGCAAAGTTCTAGTGAGATTTTGATTAATTGTTGTTGAATTGTCGTTCTACACCTATCTAAAAAGTCTAATTTTGTTAGTTTGGAAATGATAATTTTGTTTTAAATGTTTTCTTGAAAATTAGTTAATTCATTTAAATTCTCTAATTCTAATGAATAGTGATTATTCTTTTTCCAATTGTTTAATAAATTTTTAGTTTAATATTCCAAAGATATTAGTTGTTTTTTGTTTTTATCTATTTGACTTATTAGCCTAATAAAACAAAACTCTAAACAATAGATTTGGCCAACTAATATATTTGGAATCCTAATTAATAACTACCAAACAACTAAATGAATAGTAAATAGAATAAAATCTAACAACAAACCAAAACAATTAATCAATGAATAGTTAGATTCCGTCCCTTAATAGTTTTTTAATGCTTGAAATTCTTCACGTGTTTTAATTCCTTCCCTTCTTTGTGTGCATCCTACTTCTTATTCTTCTTTTCTCCACACCAAATTCTTCATTTTCATGTTTTGAAGTTCAAATGTTTCAAGATAGTGGAGAGAGATGGAAGTTAAGGAATTGTTGTTTGAAGTTCAAGCTTGAGTGTGTGTTTCTTTTAACTACACCTTGATTATGGAGTATTAATTTTAGATTGAGATCTTTTCCAACTTCCAGATTAGCATCCAAATTTCAGTCCCTGGATCGGTTTCGAAGGCTTCAATTTTGGTTAGTTCAGACCCTTCCTTTCTAGTTCCTGTGTCAGTACATGGTTTCCTAGTTTCTGGACAGTACATGCCGTTGGTGCCACGTGTCGCCGCAAGGTTGGTGAAGACCCCGTCGTCTTCAGAGTGGTCTCCTTCGTTCCCAATACTGGTACCTCCGTTTCCCCAGTGGCTGAGTTCGTTCCCAATATTGGCCCTTCGTTCACCCTTCTTTGCCTTCGGGCTGGATTGGATAAACAAAACTAAATATTTGGGATTTTAATTAAGGACTGAACTTTTAAATACTTTTCCTTGCAAATATTACTAAATGAAAATAAAAGTAATTAATTTTTATGAAATTAATGAAAAGAAAAGAAAACAAAGCTAAACTAATTTTTTTGGATTTTTTAAGATGAAATGGAGATCTAGCCAATCAAAAGCAAAGAAACAATGGCAAATGTGGGAGCAAAATACCTTCACCATGTGTCTAAGACCAAAGAGAGAGAGAAATCCACGAAACGGAGACTTTAAATAAGTTCCTACAAGAATCTTACTCCGTTGACTTAATTTGGTAAGTCAAAGCTTCGCCATTATGGGGGAAACCCCGGAAGTTAATAGTTTCACCAAGGCAATTTTGAATGTCAAAGAGTCAAAGCTCCACCGTGCGGGAGCAACCCCAAGAAATAAAAACAAATGAAGTTCTAGTACCTATTTCCAAGTTTCCAAAGTCAAAGCTCTGCCGTGCGGGAGCAACCCCGGGAAATAACAACAAATGAAGTTCCAGTACCTGTTTTCAAGTTTTCAAAGTCAAAGCTCCACCGTGCGGGAGCAACCCTAGAAAATAACAACAAATGAAGTTCTAGTACCTGTTTCCAAGTTTTCCAAATCAAAGCTCCGCCGTGCGGGAGCAACCCCAAGAAATAACAACAAATGAAGTTCCAGTACTTGTTTCCAAGTTTCCAAAGTCAAAGCTCCGCCCGTGCGGGAGCAACCCCAAGAAATAACGAACAATTTATGTACCCGTTTCCAAGTATACAAAGTCAAAGCTCCGTCGTGCGGAAGCAATCCCAAGAATAAACAGAATCCAAGGACCAAACTAATATTTTGAAAACTTAATTTTTAAAGGAGGTACACATAACGATGTTTAACCGAACATTAAAAACTAATTCCCAAAATTTCAAACAAAGTTCTAAGTTTAATCACTAAAGGAGGTACACATGACAGTGTTTAATCGAACACTAGCAATTAGTTAAACCAAACACCCGTTATACAACGAGTTTTGGTATGTGGTCATGCTCAAAACCTTTTGGCAAAGTCTAGCCTTGCCGCTTTAAAGTTTTAAGTTCACAATTGTTATCAATTCGCACAAAGAATTAGTTGGTATCCAACAAAAGAATAAAATCAATTTAAAGTTTGGAAACTATTCCCACAACTCTTGAAAACCAAAGTTTTGGGCTTGAAGCCTCCAAATTCAAACAAGAAAAGAAAAGAAATCTTTGAAGGGGCCTTCTAGACCTTCAAAGTACAAGAAAATAGAAAGAAATGTCCAAAATTTGACTTAAAAAATGCTCCGACAAAGTGTCGGTAGCATGATAAGAGCAACAACAAGAATGAAACAAGAGAATGAGGGCCACAAACAACCTCAAGGAAGGGGCCTTATATACTCGCTCCCGGACCCTCCGGTAAGTTGTTCGTAAATATTTTCTTACTTTCAATCTAAATATTTTGCTAAACTAACCTAACATGTTTTTTAAATAATCTTTGTTTAATGAAAAGGAAGGTCCTCAAGCAAGTTCCTTCTAGGCCCTAAATGGCCTTAGAATCTTCCCAAAATCAAATATTAGATTTTTTCCAAAAATATTTTGAAAACCTACCTAATTAACCGAGATATTTTGCAAATTAATCTAAGGTTAGTTCTAAATTGTCTTTTTTTAGTCCAAAAGATGGCTTCTTACGCAAGACAAGTATCTTGAGCAAATCCAATCTTCGATTTTACAAAAGATATTTGCAAAATCAACCTAAATTAATCCAAAATTACCTTAAAAAAGTCAAACTAAGGGCTGACCCTCTCTATCTTTTGAGGGACAACTCAAAACTGAAAACAAACTGCGCCATTGCATTCAAGAGACCCCGATTAGCCTAAAGGACCCCTTACCCCTACCTCTCTAGCCGTTTTAAAGCGCAAATTTGAGTCACGATAACTCTGAACAAAAGTCAAAAATCTAACTTTTGGAGTTTGTGTTTTTTGATGAAATTGTCCGGCCTGGGTGGTTTGGAATATTCATGGGAGTAAGAATTGACCCTTGAATCGCTCCATTCAGACACCGTTAGCTTCTGGTACGCCGGTCAACCCGCCCCCAAGTTGTAAATTCTTGTAAAATTTGTTGTCGGTCCTAATTTTGGTATCTAAGAATGTTGGAATGTCTTCAAACTTGACAGGGCTCTTTATTGGCACACAAAACACTATCCTAATTTTTAGTGAGGTTTTACCACAACATTTGTAATTTCTAGGAATTTACGAATGCAATTTTAAGCGGTTGACTTTCCATGGAGTCATCGTGGAGTTTTGTAAAATCTTGAAACTTTTGGGCAATCTTCTACAAAATGTCCGTCAACTAAGGGCAAAACCAAATCTCCAATAAGGATGCTATTTTTAGCAATTCCTTAATAATTTCCACCCGGGGGGGAAATTATTCTTGATACCAGGGAATCTTGGATGATCGGGTTTCTATTTGACCTCTTGGCATGCTTTGACCTAGAAAGCACCTCTCTATATGTTCTAATCCTCATTTCCTCCGTCTTGGTTTGTGAATGGTTCGAATTTTGAAAGTTACTTGCAAACAACAAACCCAATTCTTTCGAATTGAATTTTGACTAACTTTGACTGACTTTGACTAGACTCTAATTTTTAACGAGTTTGTTACATGTGTACTTATAGATATTGTATCACATGAACAAGACACTAGGACTGGCTAACTCTCAAATCCTTACTTCGCTCGGAATTACTGACTAAACTACCTAATTTTACTAATAAGACCTAAAATTAGTGAAAATGCCAAGTTTTACGGGTTTTACGCATTTAAGGCCATTCCTCACTACTTTGGTAGGGACTTCTTCCAAAACTCTCAATAACATTATTTTTATATATTTTTTCATATATTTTATCTAAAAATTAACTAAAAATTGCTAAAAATAAGTTCAGAGTTCCAAGTGCCAACTTGAGGGCTCACAATATGCACAACCTAAAATTGTTTGTACTGCAGGGATCAAAGCATCAATAATTGCTCGAATAGCCCTACATCAAAAAATCAGCCAAACACACCTCATTTGGTGCAATTTGTCACCTACCATGGTTGTGGAAAGAAGGGGCATTATAAAAGTGATTGATCAGAAATTGAAAAGTCTCCAGATTCATCTACTACTCGTCTTGCTGAGGTAAACCTACTCCAGATTGTTAGCAACAGCAGAGTGCAAGAAAGTGGCCCCGAAGTGATGAATACCAAAAGAGGTCGACCTACTAAAGACAAATCAGAGATATTGAAGAAGAAAAACGACGTTGGTCAACATAGAAACAAACACCAACGACCAAATAAAAGAGAGAGGCCGTGACAAAGGAAAATTGGGATCAACGACCTTCTACTAAGTCAAGGTCAAAGTGAATATTTGATCTTGCAGGATTTAGAAAAACAATCGGCAAACATCACAGTTGGGCAATTGGTTGCGAAGTACCCATTCTTATGTCGAGAGCTTTGTCAAGGGATCAATGCACATCAACATAAGTCTAGAGTCGAGGTTAATGTTGCGAACAAAGCAAAGGTGGATCTTAAATCACTGCAAGTACAAGCCACCATAAACAATCATGTTGTTGGAGGATGCCTCCTTGATGGTGGCGTGGCAGTGAACACCATCTTGTCATGGTTTATAGAGGCCGTTGGACTGACACCGAACAAGTCATCGTCTTTCCGCCTCAAAGTTGCGGACCAGAGATGTGTCAGGTCGCTGGGCCTCATTAGTCTTGAAGTACTCGTGACGTTGAACAGAGTGACAGTAAAAGTAGATTTCATATTTTGGACATATCGACGGGCAAGGGAGGATATCCAATGATTCTAGGCTGACCATGGCTGTGGCAAGTGCGTGCTGTGAATTATAGAGAAAAAGGGAGGATGAAGATTGGCTCGGCACTCAATCGTATCAGCATCCAAGTCGTGGCGGATCCTTACTCTAGCTCATCAGAAGGAACGTCACAAGATGACGTCACAAATGCCACGAACAAGTCTTCCTAGGGCTCGGACTTGTCAAGCAATGATGAATTGGACAACTTAGAGGTCGAATTATACACCGTAGATGTGCTTCCATAAGTGGTGGATTACTCCATGCAACATCTCAAAGATACTGAAGTCGTTCCCTTGAAAAAGGAAGAGATATTGAGCAAACTTAAATTCGGTCCCACATTGATCTCATCAAAACGTACTGAGCTAAAAGCACTAGTTTCCAAGTTTTCCGACCTCTTTGTATCCAGACACTGCAATCTTCCAATGATTACCTTAGAAGAACATAAAATTGAGCTGATACTGGAGGCTAAACCTGTAAGGGCCAGACAAAAACACATGGCACTTAAAAAGATGAGCGTGTTAAGAGCAAAGCTGGACTGTTTGTTAAAAGGGGGTTTCATCACGCAAGTGAAGAACATAGGTGGGTATCACCAATGGTGATTGTACCCCAAAAGGGAGGAAAGTAGCGAGTGTGTGAAGTACAAAGCATTAAATAAGTTTACAAGAAAACCCCGCTAGCCCTTGCCTCACATTGACAAGCTTTTGGACGAGGTAGCTAGGCATCAAATGTATACATTTTGCAATTGCTACACCGGATATCATCAAATAAAGGTGCACAAAGATAGCATTTTATATACTACTTTTATTATTCCTTGGGGCACTTTTGCTTATCTAAGAATGCCTTTCGACTTATGCAATGTTGGAAGCACATTTCAAAGAGTGTAGCTGAAGATTTTTAGGCCATATATTGGCAAATTCATTTGTGTTTATCTCGATGATTTTGCTATGTATTTGCTCGTGATCTATGATTTTGTGACCGTATTTGCACGTGCAGCAAGTTAGAGCCGCGTTTTAGTTAGTATGTGAACATAGATGCTCATTATCTTTCGAGAAATGCAGAATTGGTTTCGAGGAAGGCCCACTTCTAGGGCATGTAGTCTTCAGCGAAGGCCTACATGTGGATCCTAACAAAGTGAAGTGAATACTAGAGATGACTTAGCCTATCTCCCGCCAACAAGTTACTAAACTCTAGAAGACTACAATATATCACAATTATTTTATACCGAATTTAGTAGGCATTGGGTGGCCCATAAGTGTGCTGACCAATCGGACTGTTCCCTTCGTTTGGAGCGATCAATGTGAACGAGCATTTTCCTATATCAAGGAAAGATTGGTAGGTGATCCCATAGTTAGAAATCCACTATGGGACAATCAGTTTATTATAAATCCGTCCGCCACGGAATATGTCGTTGCAGCGGTGCTACTCCAAAATGACAAGGCCGGGAGAGCTCACCCTATATATTACGCAAGCAGACTAATGACTTTGTATGAGCAAAAATACGCTCCTCTCGAAAAACTGGGAGTAGCGCTATAATTTATTTATACGAAATTCAAACATTATTTGTTGTCAAGTAATCAGTCGACCTTGGTGCAATGTGACGTTGAAGGATTAAAACAACTATTGCAACAAAAGGATCCAGAAAGACGAGCTGCAAGATTAATGGTTGTTTTACAATCTTATATCCTAGACATTAAAGTGGTAAAAGGGACTAGAGCAACTCATGCGGGATTGTTGTTGGAGCGGGGGCATCTGCCGATGAGCGAATACAAAGAATTTTTGGATGAACGAGAATGTTATCTTCTTTCCAACGAGCCTGACACAAACAATGTTTGGTATGAGGATATCGTCAATTACCTGCAAATCTTGTTTTGCCTATCAATTCAACACCCCAACAATGACGAACGATTCATAGACAAAGTCAAATGTATACACTAGTAGGTGACGAGCTATACCATATTGGTAAAGATGGAATTTTTAGGAGAGCGGTAAATGCCGAAGAAGCTAAAAGGTCACTTGAATTTTGTCATGATGGGGTCTACGGCAGCCACTTTGCCACTACCATTACCGCAAGGAAGATTCTGCAATCTGGCTTATATTGGCCAACATTGCATGCTAACTGTAATCAATTTTGCCACAGCTGTATACGTTGCCAATTATTTAGCAAGCGTACTACTACCTACTCCAAACTCCATCCTATATATCCTATAGGAGTTTTTGAGAAGTGGGAAGTGGATTTTGTCGGGCCGCTTCCACTCACTGCTAAAAAGAACGAATATTTAATTGTTGCAACAGATTATTTATCCAAGTGGGCAGAAGCGGCACCTGTTCGAAAGTGCAATAAGAAGACGGCAACTGAGTTTATTTTTAATCAAATAATTTGCAGATACGGATGCCCTTTAGAAATCATTACAAACCAAGGAACTCATTTTGTGAATGATTTGGTAGAGGAATTAGTCTCAAAAATGTCAGTAAAGCACAGACAAGCTAGTCCTATTACCCATAAGCAAATGGATTGATAGAACGAACTAATGGCATACTTGTAGGAATAATAGGCAAAGTGGTCATGGACAAATGTAGAGAATGGGATTTAATTGCACATGAGTGAAGCCTTGTGGTCATATTAGACCGCTTTCAAACATCCATTGGCTCTATACCATTCCAGCTAGCTTTTGGATTCGAAGCTTTACTTCCAATCGAATTGGAGTTGACTTTGCTACGCACGGCAATTCGATATGAACTTGGAGATGAGGAGTCAATCCAGGCACGAGTAGATACTAGAAGAAAACTGTTTTTAAATCCCTAAAAACACGTCACCTTGTTTTTGTTAAGTTCATGTTTCAAAACGCAGAAAAACACTTTTCTGCGTTTTCATTGCGTTTTGAAACGGGGACTTAAGAAAAACAAGATGATGTGTTTTCAGGGATTTTAACATAGTTTTCTTCTAATGAGATATGCTTGAGCGGCTTGACGAATCCTGACATTGTACACTCTAGGTGTATGAAGTGGTTCAAAACAGGCGGAAAAGCAAGTACGATGGAGGTAAGAAAATAGTTAAATTTCAGCAAGGGGATTTGGTTATGATGATTGACCATTGGTTGATTAAGCAACACGAGCAGAAATTCAGACCAAAATGGCAGGGGTCATATGTTGTGCATTGCGCCTTTAACAATGGTTCTTACAAGATCAGCACGCATGAGGGAGTAATCATGAAGAAGATTTATAATGAATCTAAGCTTAAAGCGTTCATCAAACGAGAGCATCAGTTTCAGTCCACTAGCGATGCAACAAAAACTGAGGAGGAGATGATACGATGAATTTTGATATCATCCTCAACCTTTCATCTTTTTTCACATTTACATGCACTCTCCAAATCAACTAGGGAAAACCTCCAAGTGGTTGCCATTCTTGGCATGACGGACAGTTTGCCATCTTCATGAGGAGGGTGATAGAGAGGAATAAAGAAGAGGAATGGGGGAGAGGAGACTAAACAATTATATACTTGTAATAGTTTTCACATAAATAAAAGGATGCAATTATATTTGATATAAGTAAAATCATGTTCTTCAGTACGATAAAAGTAAGTACAAACCCTAATGACGCTGGTCATGACTTCTTCCAGCTTGCACCATATTCATCAACTTTTTAGCATCCATGGTTTCATTATTATGTTTTTTTTAATCTACAAAAGACTTCAGTTAAGAAAACTAGTGTTCATGTATTATAATTTCAAGATTGCAAATTAATAATTTAATAGCCATCAAAAAACATCCACTCCGTAAGATGTTCAAAAATTAGTATAGAATTGGTACAATGACAAAGCAACAAGTATCGAAAACATACCATTACATGTGTTTTGGCTGTTAGGGAGGGATGCGAGTTCCCAACTCAAAACTCGCCAAAACCCGCTTGCGCTGACCTAGCCAAGAGACTACCAGGTCAATTTTTTTGGAAAAAATAAAAAAATAAAAAAATTTAACTTTGTTTCTCATTTTAAAGACTTAAGTTTTTTTGTTTTTTTTTGTTTTTTTCAAAAAAAAAAAGTTTGACACCGGAGTTCGAGAAGACCAGGCGGAACAGAGTTGGGAACAAGCCCAAAACGGCCCTCCAGCCCCCCCAAATCTCATCTAATGATTTCGGAAATTCCGAGATTCGGAACCTTAATACTTTTTTGACATACTACCAAAAAGGCAAAATTGTGGTCTACAAAATTTTTGCATCAGTCAGTTTTTTTGTTGACCTCACAGTGAAGTCCGCAGACTTACCTATAGTAAAAGGTGGCAACGGAGCTGATGTGCCAAGCTTGTCTTCATTTTAGCATTTTCGAAAACATCACAATGTCTATGTGGACGTCATCAAAGACGTACATGGCATACGTGTGTTTTTGTACAAGCATCCACCCGTCTTCAATAGCATTGTCCAATAATCAACCTTCCACAACCCTCAATTATACGATGTCGTGATGTCTACAAAAACAAGATGCATTTGAAGAAAATGACAACAAAAGATGTTTTTTTTATAGTAAAATTATGTTGGTGCACACAATGTCTATAATGAACTCAGAACAAAGTGTTGATATAGAGTAGCATCAGTGGAGGCTAGGTTATATTTATTATTGTGTTTGTGAGTTATATTAACCTAATATATCCTATTGTGTTTCCAAAATAATTTGTGAGTGATTTGACATGAAAATTGTAGTAGTTGAATTGAATATTGAATTGTATACCACAATATGAAGTTGTTTTCTACTAGAAATGGATAGTGGCATTTTTTGGAAAAAAAATCTCGTAATCCATAGTTATAGGAAAATGTTCATAGGTCCTAAATTTTACTAAAAGTAGTAAATTTTCTTCTCCATCAAAATTATTTTTCCAAAAAAAATATTTTTTTGGTAAAGAAGTTGAAAAAACCCTCCAGGCTCCCCGCTTACAAGCTCTCCATTCCAAACTCGCATACTAACATCATTGATGCTAATGCTAACCATCTTTCTCGAATAAACCAATAAGTAAGAAGTAAACCTATTAACAATAATATTTCCTGATGCTGATTTATTCTAAGTGGATATTATTCCTATGAAATATGCTGACATTATTCACTACCTTTCTACGGAACAATTTCTTCTATAATACATATTATAATGTACATAGCTACATTCTGGTAGATTGTAAAGAAGAATTTTTTTATATATTATATCATAATGATAATACATTGTATTCACCTAATATCTATATGTAATTGTTTGTGAACCCAAAAGGTGTAATCCTTAGTAAAGGGTGTGTCCTTAAGACTATGTAACCTACACTAATTGTGTATACATACTACGTTGTACCTACTATTCTAACACTCCCACTTATAGGTTACATATTCTAACTTTGTACACTATATTCTTCTATCGAATTAAGGCGGCCAAGCTTAATCAATAAAACAATATAGATTTCTTTTAGCTTAAATAGGGTTCTTAAACACCAAGTTTAGTAAGGCAAACTTCGTGTGTGTTTTTTGTTAAACTTTTAGTGAATATATCTGCAATATTCTCTGAAGTATGACAATATTCAATATGGACTTTTTCATCTTGGACTATCTCTCTTATAAAATGATGTTGTATTTCAATATGTTTAGTCCATGCATGGAATTGTGGATTGTGGATTAAAGCTATAGTGCTTCTATTATCACATTTAATAATTGTAGGTAAAAGTTGAGGAAACTGAAGTTCGGCCATCAAGCTTCTTAACCATAAGGCTTCTTTACAAGTTTTAGTTGCCGCTTTATATTCTACTTCTGTGCTTGAAAGAACAACAGTTTGCTGCCTTTTACTACTCCAACATATAGCACCATCAACAAGAATAAAAATATAACTTGATGTGGATTTTCTCCCATCAATCTCCCCGGCCCAATTAGCATCTGTATAACCTACTAAGGTAGTAGACTAGTAGGATCATTTATTTGATTAATAATTGAGCCATACGTGATGCATTTATTTGTTGTGCCTTGTAAATAACCAAATATTCTTTTTACAGCAAGCCAATGTGTTTTTCCAAGATTGGAACTATACTGACTCACTTCTTCCACTGCATAGGCCAAGTCTAGACGTGTAATGTAACTAGCATAAGTAATAGTACCAACAGCATTGGCATAAGGGACATGAGACATATCGTGTTTTTCTTCATCATTTTGGGGACTCTATGATTTGGATAATTTCATGTTGACCTCAAGTGGTGTGGAAATTGGATGACAATTGATTATATTAAAGCATTAGAGGATGGAGAGAATATATTTATGTTGATGAATGGTTATAGTACATTGCAGTCGAGTACGGCATTAGAGGAGTTTTCGGACCCTTGGAGGGCCGTTTCAAGCAGCTGCGGGGGAACTGTCCCCCTGCAGTTTTCGGGGAACGGCTGTTCCCGATAAAAATATTTAAAAATAAAAAATAAAAAATAAAATAAAAATAAAATAAAAGTTTTACTCTTGAAATGCAAAAAAAAACAGAAAAAAAAATTACATTTTATTTTTTTGAAAAAAAAAATTATTTTTTTCCGATGTGGAAGTCGCCATTCCACGTCTGCAAGCTACTGCGGCCCTCTGCGAACCAGTTCCCGCAGTCTGGGAACTTACAGTCCTCCAGGAGGCTGAAATCTCCTCTAATGGTCAATATGAATGCCCCAAAACCAATTTTGGATGAACTTGGATGAAACTGGCACTTAAGATGAAATTGCTTACTAGGATTGAACTAACTAAAAAATGAGACTTTGGAAGAAGGGAAAAAGGGAAAGTTTGATGGAAGTATGGGATTCAAAGCTTCACCATATGGTGAACATAATAAGACATTAATCACCTCACAAAAGAAGGGAGTTCGAAGCTTTTCTGTAAAAACATTTTGGGTAATGAAATTCAATCAAAAAGATAAGGGAGACTTAATCCCTAAAACGTTTTTTACTATGCTTTCATAAAAAAATGCTCCAAAACTATCATTTTTAATACAAATAACAAATTTTAGAAAAAAAAATCATTTCAAAAGTCATGAACCAAAAGATCTAATAAGATATTAGCATTTGAAGTGACAAAAATCTTCTTAGGGGCCTTACGAAAAACTAGGTTGCTATTCTTCACAAGGTCACATTTGTATGAAAAAATGTCTATGTTGGTGATGCTTCTTTAGATTCAATCTTCAAGGCAAGTTGGCTACATGCTTGAAAATTTTCAAATCATTTGGAATTGTATAACATATAGGAAAAAAATAGTAAATATAAAGAAGTACAAAATAATAAATTGATAAGAATTTAATTATGGAATTGAAATATGGTTTTTATGGTTTTTATATTGTAATAAACAATCTACATCTTATAATTTTATTTATTTTTAAAAAATTGGAAATTGAGTTACATAAAGAATTTCAAAGTTTATTTTAGAGTAAAGATTCTTTTACTATCTACAAACTAAAACTCCTCATAACTTTCATGTCATTAATAAAAATGGAATGATTCAAAACGATAAAAAGTGATTTTTAAGAATTTTTTGAACTGTCTAGGCTACCTATAGTTTACACATCATACAATAACTTTTTAACCATTTAGTCAAAAGTTGTAAAAATTGTTGTACTTTAAATTATTATGAATTTACAAATGAGATGGCCACATCAAATATAATTTTTAATATATTTATATAAAAATACAATAATAATTTTAAAAAAAATTAATTTTTAATTTTTTAAATTAAATTAAATTTTTAATATTATTATATTCTGACTGAATAGGACTAGTTCCCAGCAATGGGAACAGTCCTGAAACAATCTCTTGAGTAGCTAAAATCTCCCCTAATGCTATAGGGTTAACATAACTTCTACAAATAAACCATGTGAAGTCAAAACTTTGGTGTACATTTGAAATAAAAGGAAAAAAAACAAAATATGTTCAAGCGAACAACACCTTTGCAAGTCATAGGTTCTAGGGGGCATCCTCCGAAATGGGAATTCGCACACCAAATAGATTGTGCAAAATACTTGAAACAAACACAAAAGACTCTAGAAAGTTCCAACTAATGGCATCACTAGAATTATGTTGGAACTTCTAGGATTAGAATTCAATCAAAAAATTCCACAAAAAAACAACTCATTAATAAACTTAGAATGCCCAAATATTGAAACCAAGGTGCTATAGCTTGAAGGGACCCCCAAGCCCTTCAAAGATGCACCCAAACCAAAAAGATAAACAAAATATTAAGGCTCCAAAAACACCACGTAGATACAAAAACAACCAAAAGCTGGCCAAATACAATGTTTGAATAAAAGAGTGAAGCTTCATGTTACAAAAATGGGTAGTTTAGGGTGAAAAGAGATTATTATGACCAAAAATTATATAATAATTTTTAGTGGAATTTTACCACAACTTGGGTAATTCCTCTAAAATTTCCAACTCTAATTAAAGTGGTTGATTTTCCGAAAACTAACTTCTACAGTTAAAAAAATCCTAAATTTTTTATGATGACCTCATAATGGATCTTAAGTACTAAAAATAGGCTCATATTTCTATTTTGCACTTTTATAAGAAGGCTTCATTGTAGTTCATCTTTTTAAACTTAATAGACCAAGAATTTTTGGTCGGAAGGGAATCTAAAATTAATTGTGCTATTGAGTTTCTGACATGCTTCTAACTCAAAAGCACCTTTCATCAATCTTTGTTTGCATTGTTCTTAAGCCCTAAAAGTCCAAATAACGTTTTGAGGCAATATAATGATTTGGGGTAGCTCACTTCCAAAAAAACTTGATTAAAATAGTAAAATAAAAATCTTTTAAATTCATTATGATTAAAACTAAACACATTGAACTTGAAGAAAAAAATTCTTATGAATATCACAAATATTTTATCTGCAATCAATTTTAGAAGGAATTACTAATTTTTAGATTCAAACTTAATTGAAAAATATTGGTTTGTGTAGTACTTGATGTAACTATATGGATATGGCCTAAGTTATGAATTGTATTTAACAACTATTGCTTAAAAATTGTCATTAGATTCTTTTCCTAAATTGCATCTTATAATACATCTTCACAATTTTGGAAATTTGAACTATCCCTTATCATTAACCTTGAAATGATGGGATGTCATCATGAAAATCATCCTTTTGATACCCATCCATCCTTGTACCCAAGGGTGCTATTTTGTGAGCCTAAAAGCATGAGCTAGAGAGCCTTTGAGCTTGTGAGATTCTAAATTTAGAATTTTTTAGGGGGGATTTTTTGGATTAGAACCTATTACCTTGGATTGGGGTGAAGGTGTTTTGGAATTTGATCTTGAAAAAAATGGAAGATTTTTTATAACAAAATACAACAAAGAATATCATATATATTGAGAGGTCATTTGAAAGGTTAGAGGTTTGAAACTCTCAAAAAATAATTCAAAATTCTTTTTAAGAAAAATTTCTATTATTATTATTATTATTATTATTATTATTATTATTATCATCATTATTATTATTTCACAACTCCATCACCCCTAGAAGATCCTCTCAATATCCAGAAGTCCCTTGGGTTTTAGGCTCTCCAAATTTTTATTTTTATTTTTTCAAATTCTTTTGTGTGATTTTATCACATCTAGAAACCCTTCTTGATACCAAAAGGTTCGGCCCTTGGGAATTTTGGAGTTTGGAACTCAAAAAATTAAGAAGCAATTTTTTTTCAATTTTCTTTCCTGACTTAATTACCTCTACAAATTTGTCTTGGTTCTAAAAGAACCATTGAAGGCTTTCAGATTTGGCAGTCCTAAAAAAATAATAATTTAAAAAAGAAAAGAAAAAAATTAAAATTAAAATTAAAAAATTAAAATAAATAAAAATAAAAATAAAAATAAAAATAAAAATATATATATATATATATATATATAATCTTCTTGTGACTTTGGCACCCACAATACTCCTTTGGGTATTGAGAGATCTTTTGCGTGTATTAGAGTTTTGGACTCTCAAATTTATTAATAACAGTAATAATAATAATTGAATTTTTGTTGTTGTTAAAAGTCTCGAATCCCAAACTCCTCAAGAGGTCTCTTTATGCTGTAAGGGTTTTCTTGGGGTGACAAAGTTGCCAAAAAAAATTAATTTAAGAAAATAGTTGTTTTGTTTTTGTTTTGTTTTCTGTAATAGTATCAAACTCCAAACCCCGCTAGGTGTCTCTCTATACTAAGTGTTTTGGGGATGACGAAATCATAATTTATTATTTAGATTAATTAAATTAATTTTTAACTTTTAAAGTTTGATAGAAAGTCCCAAGTTCCAAACTCTACTAGGGGTCACTTTGTACTGAGAGGATTTGGGGGGGAGATAATACAATCGTGAGAATTTTTTTTATAAAAAGCAAATAGAAACTCATTTTGGGTTGAAAGTTCCAAAGCTTAAACCCTGTCAAGGCTCTTTTGATACCGAGAAATCCCTTGTGGAGTTCGAGGACAAGGAATCTTTGGAGAATTCTTTTTAAAAAAAATAGATTTCTTAAAATTATTTAAAATTATTGAATGTTTTTTGCAACTTCGTCACCTCCCACAACCCTCTCAATACAGAGAGACCTTTAGGTTTGGAGTTTGGATTTTTCAACCAAATTTTTGTTTTAAAAAAAAAATTGCAACTTTGTCACTTCAAAATAACCCTCTTGGTACAAAGAGACCCTAGTTGGATTTGAGGGTTTGGAACTTTCAATTATAAAAAATAAAAGTTATATCTATATCTATATATTGTTTTTTGTTTTTTGTTTTTTGTTTTTGTTTTTGTTTTGGCAAAAAATTTTTTGTGACTTTGTCAACTCAAATAACCCGTCTTCGTATAGAGAGATTTGTGGCGGAATTTGAAGTTTGGGACTTTAATTTTTTTTAAATTTAAATTTAAAAATAAAAATCAATTTTTTATTTTTAAAGTTTTTTTTCCGGAGTTTTGTCACCTTGAGAAACCCCTCTCGATACAAAGAGACCTCTTATTGGGTTGAAAATTTAGGACTCTCAAAAAAATTTAAATAGAAAAAGAAAAAAATTGAATTTTTAAAATTTTTTTATTGTATTTTTTCTACAACTTAATCACCCCAAGATATCCCTTTTGGTATCAAAAACCTCCTTGTAAGATTCAAGATTTGGGACTCTATAAAAAAGAATAATTAAATAATTTGATTTTAACCCCTTGAAATCTCATTTTGTTACCAAAAGACCCCTTATGGAGTCTGGAGGTTCGTACTCTCAAAATTAAAAATTAAAAATAACAAAAAAAACAATTGTTTATTTGTTTCTATAGCTTTGCGGCCTTTGCCGTCTCAAGAATCCCCTTGCAGATTTTGGAATAGGATACTCTAAAAACATTTTTTTTTTAATTTACAATTTTTTTTTGAGTGCATGAATGTGTGTCACAACTTCATCACCCCCAAAAAATCTCTAGGCACAAATAAGCTCCTTTGGGGTTTGGGGATTTTTGAGGGGTAAGACATTCTAAAAATTTCCTTGTTCTTGTGAGATGGAGCTTACCGCATGAGCCTTTCATTAGGTGTCCAAAATATTTGTTTTCCTGTACTATTTCTTCAAAGGCTTGATCATGAACCAACATTTTCATAAGAAGAACAAAAATGGATCTCGAGGTGAATTAAAGTTGTCATCTATTAGCGTGCCAAGCCAAGTGCAGTGTGCATGCTGGCAAGGCCCCACAGTCATAGGGATGAAAATTAAAATCAAAATTTTGAAATGTCTCTATTTTTTTCTTTTTTGGCCTAAAAAATTTCAAGTTTTTTTCAATCAATGCTATGGGCTCACAAAATGTACACTCACAACTCCTAAGCCCACGTTTTAAGGCTCACAATTCCTAAGTCCACACATTAAGGCTCACAAACTAGTGTTGTTGTCCTTGTACCTATTCCCATTCCCATCCTTGTAAATATTCATATACCCTAGATTTCCAATAAACTGTCCCTAGACTTGCATTAAAGTGTCCTTGAAAAGCATCATTAAACCACCTCCATGCTTAATTGCAATTGGTATTTTTTTGAGATTTTGGTTTTAGATCCACCTATATGACAGTTTTAGTAGTCTAGGGAGATTTCACTTCGAAAATTCATAGAAATTACATGCCATAGCCAAAAAATCTATTTAAAAAAAAATTTAATTGCTAATTGCTAATATTATAAAATATCATTTTTAGAAAAAAATACCTTTAAGTATGCTAACTTGCTTATTTTTTGGTTTTGGGTCCTTCCATTGCATCATTTTTTTCATCCTATAGACTCATGGTGAAGTCATCCAAAGGATGTTTTGCATTCTCTATCAACAACAATTGGAGATTTCAGTAAGGTAGGACCGCCCATTCCCAACCAAAGACCCATATCCAACTTGTAAGGTGTAGTTATTTTCAACCAAGGTTGGAACAAATTTCCAACTGAAGCTTGGAACGTGTTTTTTCTCCTTTTCAAGGTTGAGATTAGTAAGGTCATGACACTTGTCCCAAAGTAGCTAGTAAGTAAGAGAAGTAGGAAGCAATGTGCATGAAAGTGGTTCTTGACTAATCGGAATTGGTTGACTCTAAACATTGGACATGGGGCTAGACCAACTTCTTCCTTTTAAAATTCATAGTGATTTTAGTGCAAGCGATAAAATTACCAAAGCTTTTGCAATCTCCATCACATTTCTATCATTGCACCTCCTAAAATATTTGCTTCACCTTGCACTGCTCATCATGTCCAGAATTTCTCCTCTAACTTATACTCTAAGAGCATGCCCACCCGTCATGCAAAATGGATGACTTGTTAAGAGAGGCCTCCAAAACCGCCCCACCCGTCCTCCAAAATGGATGCGAGAATGGATGACTAGCTTGGCAACTTGGCTTGCAAATGACTCTTGGCTTGCAAATGGGGCCATTTTGCCTCCTGCTCCACGGCCTAAACAGCAAAAGACAAATTGAAATGCCAAGTTATTTTTACTCGAGCACATTGCGTTTCACCTCTGGCCCACCTAGTTTACTCTTCCTATGATGTGCTATACCAAATTCTAATTTGTTTTTCTTGCTCATGCAAGCGTTTTGAATTTTGGTTTGCAGACACTAGAAGGAATGCTTGTTTTTTTTGACAGGTCATGAAACGTGTGAATATGTTTTTTGAAACATCCGGCATGTCAACTGAGGATGTCTAGAAAAATCCGTCAGGATGGACATGCAAAAAACATGGGAAAATCTGAAAAAACATGCCCTGTTTTCAGAGAAACATCACAAAAAACACAATTAAAAAAAGTGACTAAAATGTGCCATGTGGCAACCACATAGGCGCCACGTAAGCAAGTAATGCCACGTAAGATTTTTGTCACCTGACCGGAAGATGAAGTGGTAGTTAACGTCATGTTTTGAAAATTTTCATACTGTTTCTAGTGACATCAACTTAGATGTCTATAGAAATTGGAATATAATTTTTAGCAACATCGATTTTGACCTATAGACGTTTTCTGAGACATCTTTTGAGACATCAATTTTGATGTTAGCTAAGACATATGCCATATACAATATATTATATACCGTACACAATATGCCATACATTATACAACATATTGAATACATCGTACACAATAAATTATACATCATACACAATAAATTATACATCATACACAATACGCCATACATTATACAACATACACAATACACCATACATTGTATATAGTATTGGCAATAATATTGAATGACTTGAAAAGTCTTATTGCCAATATTTAAACATCGGAAAGCAAGTTATTTATGCAAGAGCAGTGGCTTGAGGGAAGACAAACCTTATGGGACATCCGAAATGTGATTTTTTTATTGTAAAAACAGAATTTCAGTTTTAAGTATTATGGTGGACGCAATGTTGCGTCATAAAAAACATTCAAACGTTACAAAGGATGTCTGAATTGACGTTGCAAAAAACATCTACATGTCACAGTGGACATCTCTATTGACATCACAAAAAACATCTATCTGCGACAGAAGACATCTTAGTTGACATCTACTATGACAATGTTAGAATTCTAAATGGCATGAAAGTATGCTGACATGGCATGTCACTTCATCCACTTCGACTACCATATTATTTAAATGCCAATGCAAGTGACTTTCTTGGAAAAAAAATGCTATGTGGTTTGCTTTCACCTATTTCTTCACATGTGGTCATTGTTTTACTTTAGCCCCCAAGATTTTCTAGAAATTTACTTGCAGTCAAATCTGAAGCCCTTGCCAATGTGTGCAGGTCATTTGTAGTCTTTCTATCATTCCTCTTGTCCGAAGTTAAATCCAAAATTTTGGTCCCAAAAAAAACTATAAGCTTTAACCCCTAAATGCCCAAGCCCTGTTTTGAGCTTCTTCGAATTTGCACTAAATTGAACAAAATGACAACATTTTGATAAGTTGTATCAATTTTTTTTTAATTGTAATTGTATAAATTCAAACAAGAGATGTTAGAAATCTCGTAGAAAAAGAAAACATAACAATATCACTTATATAGCAAAAGATTATAACGTTTGACAATGAGGGTGCTAAAACTGCAAAAATCTTTCAGTCTTCTTTACACAAGTCAAATCTAAAAAGTTGGTGACCAAAAAAATATGAAGTTAAAGTGCCTAACAAGTATAACCCCAATCAAAATATGGTTTCTTAAAATCTACTCTAGAATTTTTTTAAATGAATTTTGAATGTGATTTTTTCTCCAAGATCTAGTGTATTTGAGGCTCATTTTCAAGAGCTCTCAACACGGGAAGTCAAGATTGCACTAGGTACTCTTGCACAAAGTCGTGAATAGAAAAATCACTATCATTTATTTTTAAGATCAGATTTGTGATGCTAAAACTAGACTTCAAGAAGAACTTTCTAAAAAATAAGCTACTAAAAATAGAAACTTGGCTAGGCTTTATTTAACCTCAAAGTTTTGCAAACACCAGATTCTGGTGCCTTGAGCAGTTAGGGGTTAAGAGTTCTCTCAATTTTGTTAAATGTATTATATATCTTATGAAATCAAAGATCTTTGGGATTTCAGATCACGCTGATTTAAAAGAGCCTTCAACAATAAAAAATGAAGATTTGAAGTGGAACACCCTTGCAGAAAATGTTGGTTTGAAAAATTAGAATCATTCATCATGAAAATCAAATGTTCAATGTTGAAGCTACACTTAAAGAAGACGTCACCCTTAGAAATAACTAATTAAAATAGTGAATATTTTGAGATTCTTTTAGTTTAAAGTTTAGTCAATACCAGAAGATGGTGCCTTTGCATTTTGGATGTACATGTTATAGACGTAATAGCAAAAGGTGAATATCTACTTTTACAATACTATTACTACTTACATTTTAAAGATAAATTTTAATTAATGAAATAATGAAATTCAATAGAATTTTCATTTATAGGACAAAAACTACCTCATGGAATTTCAAGATGATATCAAAATTGTTTCCAAACATGCAAAGAAGATTTTGCGCCAAAATATTGAACATGCCAATGATATGAAAAGCGTAATGTCTTTCATCTATTTGCAATTCACTTATTTTAAAGCCCTCAATGGAAAATAAAAGAAGTGCAACATATAGCGGAACTGAGTGCATAATCATTGTTTTGTTTTTAATTTTCTTTGTTGTTTGGAAGAAGATATAAATAATAATGACACTAAGAAAGCATCCAAAAACATCCTCGGAAAATAGCTAAGCTTCTAGTTTCTTTACATTATCAAATTGTGGCACCTTAGTGCATATGGTTTTCATAATACGAAAGGTTGTTTTATATATGCAAAAGGTTGCTTGTATAATGTTAAAAGCTTCTTTTATAATTTGAAAATGTACCTTCATACCATACCTAATTGTTAGAGTTGGCCAAAAAAGTTATTTTTCAAGAATCCAAAAATAAAATAAAATGAACAAGAGAAATTGTCAAATTCATCAAAAAATTAATCCTTGACATCCCATTATTCCCTCAAGGAAAAAAGTAATACTAGTAGAAATGGTGTAAAACTTTGTACAATTAGTGTAAAAAAATTTCAATTGGCTAAGTTTTATTTTTATAACCAAAACAATCACTACAAATTGAAAATCATTGAAGTCAAATCCTATTATTAATTTTGTCTTTCTATTTAATATATGTATGAAATTTTGAAATTTTTTACTAGTGTAAAATTTCACTTTTTTTATTTAAGTTGATTATTTCAACAATATGGATGGAAAAATCAAATTTATCCTAAATTTTAAAAGCTATAGGTCAAAATCTACCTATATGAATTAGAATATATAGTAAAATAATCTATAATTTTTAGCATAAGTATAAGATATAATTAAAAATATATTTTATAACTTATATCTTAAAATAATTTTCTTAAAATAAAATACACATGAAAAACGTACAATACTGTGTTAAATTTCGGAGACAAACTTATGGAGCTTTCAATTACACTAATTCCATCAATTTTTGAGAATTTCCAAAATTTTGAAATAGAATAGAAACAAAACTTGTCAAACTTCATTTAAAAAATATAAATCAAGTTTCAAAAGTACTTTTTTGGAAAATTGTAATCAAGGTTGACTAAGGTGCATCCACTTTTAGTTTGTTTGGATCTTTAGAGATTAAAGAGCAAAAAATAATAAATAATAAAATTAAAGCCTTGTGCTATTAATTAATTATGTTAGAAACAAGTTCTTCTGAAGGTTTGTCATCATTCTCATGTACCGTCACTTGCAAAATCCCTTAGAATGCACCAAGGAAAATGAGGCTTCTTCTTCTTTAAAGCACATGTTCATTTTAAAAATCCACTTATTTCATGTCTCACAAAGAATGATCACCTTTCATTCAAAACAACCTCTCGAAATATTTTTTTACAACCAATATAATTCTTGAATTCTCCTTCGTTAATTTTCCTACAAATCATATGCCTTATGCCATAACCACGGTTGGGAAAAAAATTAACTTCTCATTTTCGGCATTCACAAAAAATCCATAATTCAATCATTTTCATGCCTAGAGGCAAAACGTCACGGAAACAAGTTCATGCACCTTTCTTTGTCAAGGACTTTCTAACAATACCAAACACGCAAACAAAAGACGCTCATAGATCTCTATGTGACATAACCAACCAACCAAACAAACAAACAAACAAAGAGCCTTTTTTAATAGAATGATAGAAATATTAAAAGCAAATGGGCAAACTAAGCTGCTCAACTTCCCTATACTACTTTTTATTCTCTTTAATCTACTTAAAGTATATCACAATTAATCATGAAAATGTTTTAAAACTAGAACTTCAGCCAATACATACCCATACTAATTCATTTAAAAAAACAACAACTAAGGAACTACCCATCTCTTGCATTAACTAGAGCTGGTCAGCTTTCCTGCTGACCCCAACAACTTTCCCAAACCAAACCGCATGTGAAAAGCAGTCTCTTGGCTGACGTGGCAACTTTGCGTTTTTCGGGACATTACTGAAAACGCATTCATGTTTTTGGTGATGTCTCACTTAACATTCTTGTCGACGATAACATTTAGTTGTTCAACATGTAACGTCTGCACGTTTATGAAAACATCCTTCAAAATCCTAGCTCCCAAGGCCTCCACCGCATTCTGCAGCTGATGTTCTTCAAAACATGCATGTCTGTTGAAAACGTCCTAAAAAACATTGGCTCCTACTAGTGAGACGTAGTTTTAGTTTGCAAACGTTCTGCATTTTAACTTATTCAACTTTCTTATGTCAGACTTACTATGAATGATTTGAATGGAGCAGGTTGTAAAAGCATTCACAAATGTCCATTATCTAGTGCTCGAGATTCCAATTTAGTCAAAAAAAAATTGTACGATTTATTTCTAAAAGGTTTATTTTCACAATTTCTCAAAAATAAAATCAATAACAAGGTTTAATTTGCTTGCTAGAAAAATCTCACTGGTGGATTATCATGTTTCAATCCCACTCTTAGAGGTATTAATAATTTATTTGATCTTCCAATCTTGCACCAAATTCTAACTAATAATTTGGTAAAGATGGAAATGAAGTTGGGTATGTTTTGAAATCTATTTTCTAGACTTTCAACTCAATTCTTCAAAACAAAACAAAAATTTAATTCAAAGTCTATAGTCCAGTAGAAAATATACTTTTTTACACATGGAAAGTGTTAAAATTGTATATATCAATTATATAATAGGATAAATATAGATTGATAGTGAAATTTGACTTGAAGGTCATTGTCAAGGGTGTTTTCGGTGTAAAAAATAAACAACTAATTGAAAAAAATTCACACAAATCTCCATTGCTATTTGTACCTCTTGAAATAATTTTAAATTAATTGGATTGTTTTTGCTATATTTACAAATTAATTTTCACTTTTAGTCACAAAAATTATAACTATGGCATTTTTTCATGAAGGAAAGTAAAAATTATCAAAATGATTGACAATTAATAGTGTCACATAGTAAAAATATAATTTTGATATATGAACGCAATTTAAGAGGGGAAATTTAACTTAGACATGATGTTTGAGTATTTCTTAGTAGATATGAACCTATCTTGGGGTTAAAGGATGCTACGGCCAAAGTTGTTTGATAAATGATTTGACTTTTCACTGTAGAAACAAAGAGTGCACCCATTGATCCAATAGTTGTAGCATTTTGGTGACGACTTTGGTTGTGGGGGCCGCATCTTTTATGAGTTAACCCTGAAAGGACAAAAATTGCGTTTTTGACAACATAGCAATTTTAGGCAGCTCAATATGAATGGAATTTTTAGTTTTTTTCTTTGAAATTTCCACACAACATGTGCCCAAGGAGTAACTTTAAGGCCCAACAAATTTCATAACTTTTGACTACATGGTTCAAAAGTTATTGCATGATATGTAATTTTCAGTGTTTGGTAGGCAAGCCAAGCAGGAAAAAAAACTTCTTTGAAAATCACTTTTTAAAAAAATAAAAATTTGAGATTGATTCTCTAGATTTATATATATGTGGTAAACTTTGAATCATTTCATTTTGATTAATGAGATGAAAGTTATGAGGAATTTTAGTTTGGGTTAGTTTGTGGATAGTTATGGAATCTCTACTCTAAAATAAACTTTGAAGTCCTTTATTTAACTCTATTTTTTATATTTTTGAAAAAAAATAAAAACATTAGGTGTATATTGTTTATTGCAACATTACAACCATTGGAATTGGCATTTTTCAATTCCAAAAAATAAATTGTTAATATTTAGTATTTTAAAACATTCTCTACTTCTTTCTACTTACTATTTTTTTCCTTTATGTTGTACAAATTCAAATGATCTGAAAATTTTCAAGCATGTAGCCAACTTGCCTTGAAGAAGGAATCCAAAGAGTAACAACCATTTTGGACATTTTTTCATACAAATGTGACCTTGTGAAGTGCAGCTGCCCATATATTCACAGGGCCTCCAAAAGGATTTTTGTCACTTCAAACGTTAATATCTTGCAATCTACATGGTGGAAAATTCTGAATTTTTTCCCACATCTTCTCAAACCAGTGAACTACAAGATCCTACGGTTACATGTTTCTAAATTTATTTTATTTTTCTAAAATTTGATAATTTTCTTAGAAATTATACTTTTGGAGCAGTTTTGGTGAAAACATAGTCTCTGACGTTTTAAGGGTTAATGTTGTGAAACATAATGTAATGACAACTTTGGAAATAAAAAATTGCTTAGAATATTTAGCATATTTTTGGTAGCTTAAGCCTTTTTTCCTACATTACTACAACCTTTAGCATTTTTCAAATAAACAAGCATAATTAACCTTTCATTCCAATAATTAAAATGAACATATTTAAAACAGCTTAAGACAGTTTCTTTCAACAACTAACTTATTGCAGAAGAAAGAGAGTGCTTGTCATTTTAAATAATCAAGGAATCAGAGTCAATAGCTCCAGCAGCTCCCGGTACTATTTAAGGATCAGGGTGGATTGACCCCCTCGCTCGTCCTTACCAGGGGTGCATGTAAGAAAAAAGCCCCCTATTTTGGGCCGTTCTAGGGTATACTCTTGACCTCCCTTGTCTAATTTGGGGTCTCTGATCGCAAAAATGAATTAAAATTTTGCAAAAAAATTCATGTGCGGAAAATAAATAATTCCAGGGTTTGCCCGCAGGGTCGAGCGAGGGGGTCAGTTCACCCTGGCCTATTTAACCCCTAAACGCCTCAATCCTTTTCTGAATTTTTGCACGTTTTTGCTTATATCTTTCTACAAAAATATCATTTACTGGAATTTCATGAATTTGGTCATTTAGCAAGGTTGTTTTTTCTAAATTCAAGTATTGCATTGGATGAATGAGAAGTTAGTTGGACTACAGAGTGCCTTGAAGACCTCCATTCATCGTCCAGAATATGGACGTCGGAGCGCTTCAGGGTTAAGTAACTGAACATAAAATGGGCCTTCATTTCAGTTTTTACCCTGCCATCAGGCCTCATTCAAAATGTTGGCCTCTTAGAGCATCGCCACCGCAGCCTCCTGAAACAGGGGCGCCAAGTGGGGTATGGCGGGGCTGACTCCTGCAGTTGGCGAGCCCTTCAAAAGGGTGCCCCACGCTAGAGTAGGAGCTCACTCCCCAAACACGTCCCCCAAGGAATGAAACTGCGACTTCATGAACCAAATCAAATAAGATTTTGAAATAAAATTTACAAAAATTCAACTTTCAATGCATTACCACACATTGTTTCGAAAGCATCCCATTCAACTTATTTTCAACTTATTTTGAGTTCCATGGAACAAGAGAAGCTCATTACATACCCATGGGATGGTAGGAGGGAGAACAAACAATGTGGGATAAGTAAAATTAGAGTAAGTAGGAGCTCAACACTCATAGTTAATTCAAAAGTAGGAATTATGTTGGAAATAAAATTTCAAACCTCATTTAGGCATAGTAGAATAATTTTTTTTCAAAACACTTTGAACTAAGAAAAATTGGTAAATGAAGATAAATTTCACCTCCAAAAATCCTTTTGTGATTTATAGACTCAAATCAAAAGTTATAGACAAATTTCAAAGAAGGGTTAGAAGGGAAGTTTTTTTTACATTTTCAAACATTCTCACTAAAATTTGTCCATAACTTTTGATTTGAGGCTCAAAATCACAAACGGATTTTTAGAGGAGAAATTTATCTTCATTTACCAACTTTTCTTAGTTCAAAGTGTTTTGAAAAAAAGTTATTCTACTATGTCTAAGTCAGGTTTGAAATTCTATTTCCAACATAATTCCTACTTTTGAATTAACTATGAGTGTTGAACTCCTACTTACTCTAATTTACTTATCCCACATTGTTTGTCCTCCCTCCTACCATTCCATGGGTATATAGTGAGCTTCACTTCTCACTTCAAATTTAACATAGTTGAAAAGCTTATTTTCCAACTCTACATACAAATAAAGGAAACTTTATTGTACTTGGAAAATGATTTTTTTTATCAATTTTGTTGTGGTTCCAATTCCTTGTGAGGTTTTTTGAGGCCAGGTGGTGTCAGTGCCTCGATTTCCGGATAAAACGGAGTGCCAGTGCCTCGAAGAAGGAGCAAAAAGGGCGTCAAACCATTTGGCGAGGCGTGCCCAAGGCCCACTATTTTCCAGCGCCCTCACCATTTTTTGACGGGGCTGGGCATGTTTTGAAGTTTTGTGCGCCTGCCGTGGGGGAGCTGCGCAGCGAAAACATGCCATTTTCCTGTTTCTGCGCCACTTGACGCGTTGCTGTGGCGGTGCTCTTAAGAGGTTATGGGAAGGGGGTCCTGCAAAATCTGACTTGCAAAATGGATGGCCCCCCATTTTGCAAGCCGAATTTTGTAGGACGGGTGGTGATGCTTTAAGAGCATCCCTACCTTACAAAACAGATGAACTTGTTAAGAGGCCGAGCAAAAAAGCCTTGGGTGGCTTGCAAAATGGGGGATTTTGCAAGCCAAAGCATGGCTTGCAAATTGGCTTACAAATCGCATGAGACAAGAGCACTGGCACTTTCCCCCAAAGTACGGACCTTTAGTGCTATAGCTCATTGGTGGACCTTGCAAAGCGGTTCAAATTTGGAAACCTACCCATTTTGCAAAATGTCGTTACAGCATGCATTGGATGGTCCTGCATTTTGCAAGCCTAACCACCCCGCATTTTGCAAAACGGGTGGTGATGCTCTAAAGTTCACGTTATTTATTTTTTCCAGAAACCAAAACTTCCAATCATTCAAGCAGGCCCTGTGGTGGAGTGCCATCAACGCCTTGAAGACTAAGAGCATTGCCACCAGTTGTCTCCAAAGGTCTCGGCAACGGCACATAGTACTTGCCGTGCTTGGGTAGCGGAAAATGGCTCCCCACCAACATCACGTTTTGTAAGTCAGACACCTTGTACTTACAAAAGATGAATAATATTACAAACCCAAAACAAAACAATAATTCATAACTATCCTAACTTTGGGTACAAGGGGACGCTTCGGATGCAACTCATCACAATGTACACACCTTGTACTTACAAAGATGGATATATTACAAACCCAAAATAAAACAATAATTAATAACTATCCTAACTTTGGGTACAAGGGGACGCTTCGGATGCAACTCATCACAATGCACACACCTTGTACTTACAAAGATGGATATATTACAAACCCAAAACAAAACAATAATTCATAACTATCCTAACTTTGGGTACAAGGGGACGCTTCGGATGCAACTCATCACAATGCACACACCTTATACCAAGAGAAAGAATGTATAAAATATAATAATAATTCAATATTTATAAAGTGTACGAAAATACTTTAGTGTAAAACCTACAATTATAGTTATAGTTAAAACTATATTTAGTCCAATAACTATAAGTTGTATACAAATTTATATATAAATAAAATTAAAGATTCTATAAATACTAATACTGTAAGTACATGTGTATGTAATAGATATGTATAAGGTAAAAGGTATTTATATAAAAATAAAATTAAAGATTCTATAAATATTATTAAGTACATGTATACGTAATAGATATGTATAAGGTAAAAGGTATTTATATAAAAATAAAATTAAAGATTCTATAAATATTATTAAGTACATGTATACGTAATAGATATGTATAAGGTAAAAGGTATTTATATAAAAATAAAATTAAAGATTCTATAAATATTATTAAGTACATGTATACGTAATAGATATGTATAAGGTAAAAGGTATTTATATAAAAATAAAATTAAAGATTCTATAAATATTATTAAGTACATGTATACGTAATAGATATGTATAAGGTAAAAGGTATTTATATAAAAATAAAATTAAAGATTCTATAAATATTATTAAGTACATGTATACGTAATAGATATGTATAAGGTAAAAGGTATTTATATAAAAATAAAATTAAAGATTCTATAAATATTATTAAGTACATGTATACGTAATAGATATGTATAAGGTAAAAGGTATTTATATAAAAATAAAATTAAAGATTCTATAAATATTATTAAGTACATGTATACGTAATAGATATGTATAAGGTAAAAGGTATTTATATAAAAATAAAATTAATGATTCTATAAATATTATTAAGTACATGTATATGTAATAGATATGTATAAGGTAAAAGGTATTTATATAAAAATAAAATTAAAGATTCTATAAATATTATTAAGTACATGTATACGTAATAGATATGTATAAGGTAAAAGGTATTTATATAAAAATAAAATTAAAGATTCTATAAATATTATTAAGTACATGTATACGTAATAGATATGTATAAGGTAAAAGGTATTTATATAAAAATAAAATTAAAGATTCTATAAATATTATTAAGTACATGTATACGTAATAGATATGTATAAGGTAAAAGGTATTTATATAAAAATAAAATTAAAGATTCTATAAATATTATTAAGTACATGTATACGTAATAGATATGTATAAGGTAAAAGGTATTTATATAAAAATAAAATTAAAGATTCTATAAATATTATTAAGTACATGTATACGTAATAGATATGTATAAGGTAAAAGGTATTTATATAAAAATAAAATTAAAGATTCTATAAATATTATTAAGTACATGTATACGTAATAGATATGTATAAGGTAAAAGGTATTTATATAAAAATAAAATTAAAGATTCTATAAATATTATTAAGTACATGTATACGTAATAGATATGTATAAGGTAAAAGGTATTTATATAAAAATAAAATTAAAGATTCTATAAATATTATTAAGTACATGTATACGTAATAGATATGTATAAGGTAAAAGGTATTTATATAAAAATAAAATTAAAGATTCTATAAATATTATTAAGTACATGTATACGTAATAGATATGTATAAGGTAAAAGGTATTTATATAAAAATAAAATTAAAGATTCTATAAATATTATTAAGTACATGTATACGTAATAGATATGTATAAGGTAAAAGGTATTTATATAAAAATAAAATTAATGATTCTATAAATATTATTAAGTACATGTATATGTAATAGATATGTATAAGGTAAAAGGTATTTATATAAAAATAAAATTAAAGATTCTATAAATATTATTAAGTACATGTATATGTAATAGATATGTATAAGGTAAAAGGTATTTATATAAAAATAAAATTAAAGATTCTATAAATATTATTAAGTACATGTATATGTAATAGATATGTATAAGGTAAAAGGTATTTATATAAAAATAAAATTAAAGATTCTATAAATATTATTAAGTACATGTATATGTAATAGATAAGTATAATGTAAAAGATAAAGCTTTTATTTTTGTGAGATAAAACTTTTGTAAGACTGAGGAAAAACAACTGTGACTTCAAAGAGCACTACAATGGCATTCACTGTGACTTGACACCTTGGTGGCAATTGAGTAGCGATGGTTGATCGAATTTTAGCAGGTTGTTGGTGAGGAGTAGTGGATGACCACGGCACAACCACATCTCACGGGTTAGTTTGTACCACGCCACTTGGTTGTGCCGTGGTCATTTGGAGAGCAACTGGTGGCTTCCCAATCCCTGAAAATCCAAGACAAGTGGCATCTTTTTCCACGGCCTTGGAAACTTATCTACACCCGTATCCAGGAATGCACAGAAATCGGCACACGAATGCACAGAAATTCGGCACAGGAAAGCACAGAAATTCGGCACAGGAATGCACAGGAATCCACAGGATTATTACAACATGTATCAATGATTCCAGTACAGTGACAGTCCCCCATTTCTCGGCAACTTATGTGCTCGCAACGAACTCAAAAGTCAAGAACCTCGAAGCCCAAACACACGGCTATCTGAGATTCAATGCACCTTCAGCTGAATTTCGTCTTCACACTGTTTCGCATCTACCGGTCCTGAGTAAGCCTTACAGGTACTGTACAGTCGGGTTCAATAATCTTACCGGTCCTGAGTAAGTTACAGGTCCTGAACAGTCGGGTCCAATAATCTTACAAACTGCTTTGCGTACTATATTGTGCCATTCAGTTCTTTTGGCATATAAGGTAACTCTGCATATGGCAGGCAAAACTTGGGACCAGCCTTATGCAGGCAAAAGAATTCATGAGCAGTACATGTGTCTCATGAATTTTTTGACCTTCATTGGGTTGGTCCCAAGTTTTGCATGTCAGAGACAGAGTTACCTTACAGATAGTAGCAGTAATTGTAAAGGTCTCCCCATTCTGCAAAAGGGGGGGGGGGGGGGGCACTGGAAGGTTTTACTAAGAATAGGACAAAAGAAAACACAACATCAAACTCCATCGAACACGACTTGGGTTGCTTCAAGGAATTGGGTCCTATTTTTTTCTCAAACTCTTCGGCTCATGGTCCCTCATTGCACATACGTTATGATGAACTCTAATATAGAATACTTGATATAATATAATTGGCATTGTTTATCTTTGCATAATTAACATTCAATTCTTACAAAATCCCAATCAATCAAGCACACCAAATTTACAATTCAAAAAACCAAAACTTCATTTTGGGTGAATTATGTCATTTTATGTTCATGATAATTGATTGAAAAACATTGGTGATGATTATTTTAAATTTTGCTTTCATCCATACGCTCATCTTTCTTTCAACAAGCATCTCCAAGAAAGTTTTAGAATTTCCTCTGAAAATAAAGATTCCAATATTTGGGTGACAATGCTCAAATTTTGTAAAATAGATGTCTCTATATTTTCTCAAAATATAGTTGAATATAATAAACATGGAAAAACTATGGGGAAAATTTGGATAGTATTCTAAAATTATTTACTTTCATCAACAACATTATGAATGAATTTTCAAAACTTGTTTATAATTTTGATTATTTGTGTAAACATTAAGTGAATCTATCTACTTAACCCCTAAATGCTGGGGGGGATTCCTTCTAAATTCACCTCTAAACTTTTGTTTCTCGAAATCAACATGTTATTATTTTTAGAATATTAAAAAAATTCAACTATAGGATCTTATTCATTACTATCAAATTAGTTGATCCTCAGTTTTCAAAAAAATTGGCTATACAAATCTTGAGATATTTACAATCTTGTTTTTTTTTTATCTCATTCCCAAGACAACCCATAGTGAACATTTTCTTTGAAGTAGTTGGGTTTGAAAGATCATCCTAGGTGGAGTTTTTGTCCAATCAAGAGTTTTTCTCACTACATAAACAAAACCCAACAAACTACAAGAAAACTTATTATTTGGGGGTTGGGGTGGACAACTTGTCATGAAGGGCTCACCCCCCAAAATGGGTGATTGGGCATCTAGGGGTCAAGTATGTGAAATTTGGGACAATATATTTCATGACAACATTTGGAGTATAATTTTGGCATTAGATTGGCAAAATTTTGGTGAAAAAATTTCAATCGGTTGTATGCCACATTGCTACTAGTAAATTCTAAACCCTTTAGTTTGATTGTTGGAGATACAAAGTGGTTAAAAAGGTTGAATGAGAGACAATTATGTGCAAAATATTCCAAAATGTCATTGAAGAAAGGGTCATATTAAAGAACATTGACCTTGACATAGAAATGGAAAGCAAATAGCCAATTGGAGTAACCTCCATGACATATTTTACCATTGAAAATTGTAGGATCTAATTTCTTCATATAATTGGTATGCTTTATTACGTACCTTGAAATGTTCTATATGGATCATTTAAATTCTTATAGATATAAATGTCCCTACTTCTGGCTATAAAGACACTATATAAAATTTTTGTTTGTAATTCCTAAAGAACAAATCATGTTTACACTCAATCAAACATCATTTGTTTTCTATATCAACATATACATTTGAGAGTTTTGATATTTTTCCCAGCTAAAGCTATATCTTTGATTTATTTTTATAAATTAAAAACATCACAATCAATTTTTTATGATTTTTGAAGGTAAATTAAGTGTAAAATCATTTTCTTTTTAATAATATTGAAACTATTAAGAATATTTTTTGAAAAGACTTGACAAATTTTGGATAAAATTAAAATGTGCTATAATATACAACTTCTTCAACTTTTTTGAAATTAGCAATAACATAAGAGTTGGTAAGAACAAAAATTAAAAATTATTTATATTTAAATGTCCTTTTGGAATTACCAAAGTGCACCCAATTTCCCCCAAGGTAGGATGATATCATCACATTTTGATAAATGTACATAATTACATTCAAATGAGTATCCAATATTTCATCCATAATCTACACATTTTGGGATGTAAAATAGCTTCATCACTCCAATGACTCAAATTTCAAGTTACAATATTGTACCTTACGTGAAGGTCAGATTTGACACAAGTTCAATCATTTTTGGAAGAAAAAAAGTGACACGTGTCATCTTGTGATTGGTGTGAGGTGAGGTGGACCCTCGGGAATCTGACATGGAAAATTCAATTTCGGCACCTGCCTGCCGAGTCAGACCTTCACGTAGTGTATTAAGTTAGCAGGTTCTACACTCTTGTGCCAAATTCAGTATTGTTTGCAAAAAACACAAATGAGCAAATTTTTATAATTTTTATTAACTTTTGAAAAATAGAGTTTCCCTCAAAGTCTTGACATTTTTTATTTTTATAATTTTTTATAATTTTTATTATAATTTGCAATAAGTCAATCTGCACTAATAAGTTGGCCGGCCGGTGACTTGGACTTTGGGGGACAGGTTGCGCTTTCGGTTGTCCCCGCTCTGCTTTGCAAGTCTTTCTGTCTCTCTCCACCAACTCTGGTTTTTCAGTTCTTGGCTATGGCGAATTGACCCCCGTCAACTGCCTGAAGTAGTAGTGCTGGTAGGTGAACTTTCGATCGTCCATGCGATCGGAGCGCTGTGAGTTCGGAAGCTTTGATATATGTGAGATCTCTTATTTGGGGTTCGGAAGAGTTTGCTACTTTGGTAGGAGCTAAAGCATGTGTTGGCTCCAGTGGTGAGATGTCGAATTGCTGCGTTCTGGTGGAAGTGGAAGTGGAAGTGGAAGTAGAAGTGGAAGTGGAAGTGACGTTCTCCTACAATTGCTAATTTTCGTCAGCTCATCGGCGACCTAATCGAACGGGTATCTGTCTGAAAGTGTTGAGCAATTGTTGTCGTTAGGTCTTGCAGTGGAAGTCGGCTTTTGGCGCTGTTCGTGTGTTGCTACTTTCGTTGACACGAAAACCCTAGGTGAGAGCCGTCCTGGATGAGGATATTTTCGAGGCATATCACCACGGGGTCTATTACAAATCAGTCAATCACAATGTCAATCTTGAACCCTTAAAGGACCAAGAATCCAAAAGTGGGCCTCATGTTATATTGTGTAGGTTTAAGTAGGTCAAAATTGGATTTTCTTTTCTCCTTTCTTATTTATTTCTACCCAACACATGGAATGTTCTACTCTGATGCTAGTGGTATAGAATTTGGCCCTATCTGAGTTATTGATTTTTCACAATTAGTCGAATTGGTCGTTTTATAATCATGAGTCCTTGGTCCTTTAGGGGTTCAAGTCTGAGCTGTAGTTTCATTGCCAAAATTAGGTCACGCAGAATGTAAAACGGGTGAATAAGGACGCATGGTAGAAGTCTATTTGCTCCCGAACGTTGTTCTTAAACAGAGTAAACGGATTGAGGAAGCTACATTTGAAGTGTGTGGCAATTGGGATACAATTACGTGTATGTTGTTAATATTGGGTTACAACCAGGTTCTGTTTATCTCTTTGGAACATATGGCAACGTCTTTACGATTTTTTCTAGTTTCGTGCTCGCCTGTATACTTTACAGTAATTCTACTGACTTTGCCGGTGAGAGATAAATGAAACCCTGAAGTTGTTGTGCCTACAATTGCAGGTTCACGTGCCATCCTTTCTCTGCTGAGGTTGTATGGCCGCTTTCTGCAAATACAGTATGTGACGAAGCCGCCCTTGCCAAACTTGGCTTCCATTAGAGCGTGGATTCAGGAGTTTTGACACCAAAATCATCTGTTGTCCCTTCAAACACCAACGCTTCCTAGATCTCCCTAGACGCTACCACCGGTTTATTTACGTTTTTTTGAGGTAATAGAAATGTGTCTGTTGCTTGTTTTGGATTCTTTGATTGTAGGGCATAGCGTCTGTTTGCATGTTTTGCTGCTGCTGCTGCTGCTGCTGCTTGCTAAGGGTTCCGGCTTAACCAGAGTCGATTGCAGAAGTCTGAGCTCTGAGGATGCTATCCTGTGTGTAGTTTATTCCTTTTTTCGGTTTCGGAATGCTGCACAAATTTGTCTCTCGGATGATAAGTTGAAGAGTCATGAGTTTGTGGGCAGTTTCTTCAATTGTTGCGTCTGTTGACTAGTGAAGAGAGAAAGAGGGGTTTATCGAATCTTCTGTTCGAGATCATGAAAGCGTGTAAGTGTTGACTGTGTTCCCTGGCCGGCGTTAATTTCCTAAGCGCCTGCCCGAAGCGTGCCCTAGTAAGTAGATACTCATTGCAGAATGGACAACTCTAGGACATTGAAATTAGGACACGGATTTTAAACTACCTACCAAGTGAACTTTGAACATTTGCGTATAATATTCAAGTACTTTATGTGCCTCACTTCATCTTAGCTTTTTTTGTTATTTTATTTTGGACTTGGCTCAGAGGATTCAGATTTGAATTTCGCTTAGTTGTGAAATCTTGTAATCAAGGTAACCCCAGTACCAGAATTTGTGGTCATTTGGGTACTGTCTTGCTATGACGTTTGAATCCCTCTGCGTTACAGGAAATAGTATGTTTTTCTTAAGAACTTTGGGGGTTTGTTTACCAAAAACTGACAGTGATAGAAATACAACTATTAGTTTCGGTTTTGAGGTGAGACTGATTAAGAATTACTGTCAATGAGAGTCTGCTGTTGTGAATAATGTCTGCAAGTTTGCAATGTCAACAGAAGCAGGCTTGTGAAAGTGCCCGTGTAAACGTGGTGGTTTCGCTATTTGTCTTAAGAGAATCTCAACTTGAATCGGAATCATCGTTTGGCAGCTTAATTCTTGGAAGTTGTACAATTTCATCACCTAATGCTTTAGGAATTCGCTACTTTCACCGACTTTTTAACGGTGTTAAATTTATGTGAATCCCTCATTCTTGTCCTTCCTAAGTCCTCCAGCAATAGTCTTTGTGGCTTTCTTTCAATTAGGACTGACGAATATAATGCCTGACCTGCATATTTTGGACTATTGATAGCTTTTAAAGATGTTCGTTTCTCTATGTCTTAGTTTCTTTATTGTGCTGAAGTAATTCTGACTCTAGTTTTTTGTGGATTAAGTGCAGTTATTTGTATGGTGACAAATAGAGTTGATGGTCAAGGATTGATTGTTGAAGACAATGAATAGGTTTTATATTGGCGTTAGGCAGACACATGTAGTTTTCAACAGACAGTGGTGCAAGAAGACTTATAAGCTCACCAGTGCAAATCGATAGCCCTTGGCATGTGGTTAGAGATAAGAGTCTTTCCTATGCGTAGCCCTTACTACTGGGTGCTTGACGACATAAATATCTAATTGGGAAGACTGTAAACATTCTACTCAAAGGGATTGACTCAGTACCAGGAAACTTGATCATGGCGGAAAGTTCTTCCTACTCTCTAGTGCATAGGATACTTGAGATTGTCAACGTGATCACGTCAATCGGCGACTTTAAGACTCACAAAAAGGAGTGTAACATCCTCACAAGGCGTGTGAAGTTGCTTGTGCCAATCTTTGAGGAAGCCAGGGACATGAGATTGTCCTTTTCTGGAGAAGGCTTAAAATGCATCGACGCCTTGGAGGCCGCCCTCACCACTGCCAAAGTCCTGCTTCTCTTATGCAACAAAGGCAGCAAGCTTTACCTGGTAACATTTCGTCTCTTTAAACATTCAGTAGGTCACTCTGTGGTTCTCTGTACCTTTTCTTTTTGTTCGTGGTCCTCTTTGTGTTTCATAACTTGTTGAAAGCATAGTAATTTCTCATCACATTGTTCCTTGCCAGATTTGCCTTGCTTAAACGCATAGGTAATCCATTTGATGGTAATAGAACATTAGGTTAATATTAAGATAATGTTAAATTAATGTCAAGTTCATGTTAATCTAATAGTTGCAAATGTAATGCTAATGACACTGCCATCACACTAACGTTAATTAACACCATTTACATTACACTAATAATATCTCAACATGAAACTGTATGAATCTAATGCTTATTCACTAAACATCAAGTGTTTTGTCAATCTTTTTTTATGAACTATGTATTCTTTGGATGTGTAAAAACTGTGTATTAATAGCCTTATCATATTTGTCTTTTCCAGATCTTGGAACATCAAAAAGTTGCAAAGCAATTTTCGATGCTAAATACAGCATTGGGGAAAGCATTAGACAAATCTTCCTCGCTTGATATTTCAGATGAAGTGCGGGAACAGGTAAATTCAAATATTGACCTTTCTGTACTCTTTCTACTCATTTTGTTTGTACTTTGGAATCTCATCGACACCCTTAAGCAATGACAATTCTCTATCAAACTCATGAGATCTATTCTAATTTTTGCTAGTGCTCCAGGTTGATCTGGTACACCTTCAATTTCAGAGATCGAAAGGGTCGGAAGATCCTTTTGATGCACGGCTGCATTCTGAATTAGCTTCAGCATTGGATGAGAAGCACGGACACTCAAAAGCAGAATTGGAGAGATTGGCAGAATTATTTAAGTTTGATACTGCAAGAGCGCTGATGAGAGAGTTACAAGCTCTACATGGGATGCGAATTGGCAAGGAACCGGCTGCAGTTGGTATCCTAGTAAGTGAGCCCGATTTTGAGCAGCTCTTAGGGCTTCTGAATGATTTTAGAATTCTCTTCCCACAAGAAGACCTAGAGCAAGATGATCCTGAATTGAAAAAGCTCCAAGTAGCTGAGAGGGCTGGCGTGGAGAAGATCAGCATTCATTCTGCTTCCGACTTAGGGTCGGACAAAGGAACACTCAATATTCCAGATGATTTCAAGTGCCCTATTTCTTTGGATCTCATGAGAGACCCTGTCATTATCGCGACTGGTCAGGTTAGAAAATCTAAACATTCACCCTTATTAATTTCTGTAAATGTGGTGTTTAAACTTGAGCTTCAAATGATCCGAGTGATCTGACCCTTTAGTGCTCAAGCTTAAAATTCAAAGTGAATATTGGAAGCTAGTAGTTGATTACAGTAACTTTCAAAACATATTCTATTGTTCAAAACCGTAGGTTATGATTTCTTCTTTCTATTGGTGCCTTCCTTGAAGCTTCATAAGGGATTTGTCTCAACTCCTTCTGACATGAAAGCGGCTCCTTTTGGGACCCTCAGGAGCAAGACTATATTCTAAGTTGTGTGGTGTGCAGACATACGAGCGCTCATGCATTCAGAAATGGCTGGACAGTGGGAAACGCACTTGCCCCAAAACAGGGTCATCTTTACCCCATTCGAATCTGACCCCAAACCATGTCCTTCGGAGTGTCATTGCTGAATGGTGCACATTGCATGGCATAGAGCTTCCCAAGAAACGAGTGAAATCTCAGTGCTCAGCAGAAGACAAAGCAGCTATAGACAAGCTCATCGCCAAGTTACAAGACCCTTCACTCGAGCTCCAAAGGAGCGCTGCTCATGACATCCGTTTGATGGCCAAGATGGACGTTGATCACCGGACCTGCATTGCAGAGCAAGGGGCTATTCCGCTCTTAGTTGGGTTGTTACTTTCACCTGATGAGAAGACTCAAGAACACGCTGTCACTGCACTCTTGAATCTATCCATCAACGACAGCAACAAAGGACGGATTATGTCTGCAGGTATTACTAATATCCTTCATTTAGTAAATTGTATATATATGTTGACGCCATTCATTTTAATTGGTGCTTCAAGCATTATTTTGGAGACCAATGATACACTATGTATTAATGAACACCATTTACTAAGCTTTGGATCTCATGCTCTCCAGTAGTTGCTTGAGTGACAATTCATTCAATATCTTCTCGATGGTGGTCCCGAGGTACATAATTTACGTAATTTTAAAAAGTAATCGGCATGCTATTTTGGTGTTACAGTACATCAGAGAGCACACTAATTAGGGTAATCGATGTAGCTGTGAAATGCAGTTGTTTTTCTGCTGTAAGGTAACTGCATCATTTAATTGCAGTCCTTCTCAGAAATTACCCTTGTCGATTCTTACGTAGGTCTAAACATGAGAACCTAGTGTATACTTTAGGTGGACCTGTAATCGCTTTGAAAACTTAGTAGTTTATTCATACGGTGTCCAAAGAATACACGCTGCGTTGGAATCCTTTTTTGATTGTCAACACGACTGAACTGAAATGAATTCAGTCCAATAATGCTGAAATGCGTATTTGGACGCTATTAGGTGAACAAAGCTTACTCAAATATCATTGGGCACGTGCAGGTGCAATTGAGCCCATTGTTGAGGTGTTGCGTAACTGTAGCATGGAGGCCCGGGAGAATGCAGCAGCAACGCTCTTCAGTCTCTCTCTGGTTGACGAAAACAAAGTCACAATTGGGAACTCAGGTGCCATTCCTGCTCTTGTGGCCTTGCTGCATGATGGAACTGCGCGAGGCAAGAAGGATGCTGCAACTGCCCTCTTCAACCTCTCCATCTATCAAGGTAACAAAGCACGTGCTGTCCTGGCGGGAGTTGTCCCTCCTCTGATGAAGCTCCTGGCAGAGCAGCCGGCTACCATGTTAGATGAAGCCTTAGCCATTCTAGCCATCTTGGCCACCAATGCAGAGGGCCGCTTGGCCATAGGTATGATTGGACCTGCAGCCGTATGGTTGAGAATTATTGCCTCTGAGTCAGCGCGGAACAAAGAGAACGCAGCTGCCATTTTGCTGGCTTTGTGTTCACATGACGGTGAATATGCCCAGCATGCTCGCCAGTCGAATGCTTCCCTAGCGTTGACTGGTTTAGCTCGTTCCCGAGACTCAACAAGCCGCGCAAAACGGAAGGCTACAGCCCTTCTGGAGCTTCTGAAGAAGGCAGAGCCAGAGACTCTCGGTCAATGGGTGGACCGTGTCCGAATCTAGATAGCGCTGGTGCCGAAATCCTGCGCATCGTATATTACTTGCAGCAGCCACCATGTATGTGGGCATGCAACATTTCTTCCAGTAGAATTTATCATACAATGTACATATCATTGACTAAGTTTTGTGTGCCCATCAACTGTCATATGGACATCAGAGGGGGTAGTGCTATTACAACTTGCTCTCTTGAATTAGGCATTCCTTAACTGTGGATTCACATGACGGAATGAAAAGGAGCACGCTCTGTGTGTTGGTATCCTGAACGTTTTCTGATATCGAGCTTGAGATTTAATACAGGTCCTGGTTTAGCCAAGAGAGCAGAATTTGCATTCTTTCAATGAACTGTCCTTGCCCTTTGCTTCATCTCTAGCTCCAGTGTGCATTTGATCACCACAGTGAGGTAGCTGCTTAAATAGATACCAGTCTTTGTTCCTAGTATCTCTTCGAGTGTTTACTCTGGGATCGATTTAGTCTAACTCTGGGTTTGGAACGTCCTATCCAGACTGGTTTTATAAGCCCGAGAGTGTGTATTTGAACCCCAATTTGAGTCCAGTCCTGATTTTTTGGCTCCAAAAGTGTTGTCACGTAAGGTATGCACACCTCATGTTAGGTGTCCGTTAGTATTTGTAATGCTAATGTGGGACTTGCATATAGCTTCTTGGATGAGTGTCGATTCAGCAGCAGCGTTTACCACCTGCCTTATGTGAAAGATTTACAGCACTGGCAATGGTTCCCATGGTACCTGGAAGCAAGAACCTGTTGTTTGGGTATGAGCTCCTCGACGATTCCAGCTGCAGGCTTCATGTGGTACGGTTTCAGAAGTTCATTTCTGTACCTCACTTTGCTCACATGGACAAAGGCCTCAACCTGACAGCGAGTTTGCCAAAACAACAGCAAGTTTGCCAAAACAGCAACAGGTCTAACACACAACATTTCCGTGAGCCACCAGGATTTTATTAAAATATGGTAACGTGGACACATAAAACTGCATTCCTGCCACCACAGCTAACTTACATCACAATGACAATCATGTTATGATCTCTGGTGGCACGTCTTAACCCCAAAAGGTCTGCACATCCCAAGAGTGGATGCAGATGCACCTTGGTCATATTTGTTTATAACTTTCAAAGCATTCTATTTTTCATATTTAAACTTAGAAAATGAAGCATAACAAGTTATAACCTCCTGAAGGGGAATCAGTTATGAGTCCCTCCAACTTACTGAAGAGGCGTTCAAGAAGTCCAGGAGCTGGGAGCATTGTAGTCAGCAAATTAGATAAGGCTAATAGTAATGTGCAGCGTACCCTTTCAGTGTGACTTACCGGAACTCTCTTACACGATAACTTTTGGACGCAGCCATCGCCTTTTATTTCATTTGCCCCATAAGTAGCTTTCCCTTTGCCACAAGATACTTGCAAGCAACAACATATCAATTGTTGCATCTCCTAGAAATAACGTCTAGCACAATCGCAATTAATTGGAAAGAACTTGATATCAGTTTGCACCATCGATCTCATGCAGACACCAAAGTACATATCCATGGCAGACAATCAGAAACTGTTTCACACAATGCTTGGATGAATTGAAGTAGGAGACTGAGCTAATGAGCTTACCTATCAATACAGATGCGACGAAGAATAGGTTGCAGAGAGACAAGGTCATTAATTTACTTAGCAATGCAATTTTCAAATGTGGCTTGAGATAGAATATACAAATATGTGCACATGTATGGATGTGGATACATACATATACAAATGAGGATGCGTTTATTGATCATACAAGTGCAGATTATCCCTTATGTTTTGGTAACAATGTTTGAATTCTTGAACTTTGGAATAAAAAATTAAAAGATTGGATGAGGTTGGCATCCTTGTCCAATTTTTTGGCAACAAGTTTGTCAATTGAGGCTTTGGCACATTGACGGACTATTGACTCAAATACACTCATATACACTTCATTGTATTGTACAAAGGATGAGAGTGGACCATCATATGTCCCTACATCATGATCACTTAAGGTTGAGTGGCCTTCCTAGAATTGTCTACATAAGTTGAAGGATTGTGTAGATGATAAGTACTAAAATTACAATTAGGAGATATTTTACTCTTTTAGACATTCAAATGAAAAACATAAATTTTATTTTAGAGGGATGGGCGGATAGGGAATTTTTTTAATTCTTGTGAATTTTCAAATTAAAGTCAAGACATGTTCATGAAAACCTTAAAGTGTTCCATGGGTGCATCTTTGAAGCTAGTGGACTCCAAAACATTCACTCTAAGCGACAGTATTGCTTTCCAACCATATAAGTTACTTGTGCCATGCATAAAGTTGGAGTCATTGCACAAGGATGGTTAATTAATTCCCAAATGCCCACAATACTTCAAAGTATCTCTTGGATGATTTCAAAGGAAGACAAGTGATGATGAAGAAACTGCAATTTTTCATCTAAATTTTCTTATGAGAGTTTATTGATTGTGATTGCATTGAATTTTGGTGGAAATAACCTCAATGACGTGTTATTGGCTTTTCTACTTAAAGAGATGCTAAAAAAAAATTGTAAAAATGCCTTTCCAATATATCAAGTAGAAATTTTTGAGTTCTTACTTCAAATATGAATTCCACCTATGAAAATGATCTTTTGGAATTTGATCCCAACTAATTAAATAAAGTTAATCAAATATTCAAGTCTAATTTCTATTCCTATTTGAAAATTTGAAAACATTGAATATTTTATTGCAACTTAAACTATGGAACTAATATTACCATGGTCTACTTCTAGAATTTTCTATTTCTAAAATGAAATGAAAATTTTGTTTACACTATAATATTCTTCACTATAATATATAGTTGTGCACCAGTGGTGAATTTTTCAAATATTTTTTATGCATATATTGTATTATTCTGATTTGAATTATCTCTATTTTTACTTCAAAATTAGCAGTGATATAAAAATTTAATGGAAAAGAATAAAAATATACATGACTTACAAAAGACATGTGATTGCATCTCTAGAAAATAAAATAAAATAATCTTTGCTCATATTTGGTAACAAATTAAAGCATATAATGTAGATGATATTGAAGGTGTTTACACAATCATAGACTTCGTCTTTTAATGATTAACCCATAAATGACGTTGTGGACATTTTGTGTCCAATGAATGATAGAGAATCCTTCTATATATGACAAAAGTGCAACTATTCATCTTTGAATTTTGTTGTGAAAAGGAGAGGTCTTTTACAATAGTTTGACTTCCAATGAGTGTTTTTGCATTGTTTTAAGTCAATGATTCCCACAATATCCAAAGAGATGATTTCTACAGTCACTAGTTTGTCCCTTGAAGGTTAAGGTCATAAAAAAATAATAATTCAAGAGACGCCTACTTGACAAAGGGGGGCAGATGGAATTCCATATTGCCATCTTAGCAAGCAATGTTTACGATCTGTCCATTCCTCCATACTTTGACAATCAATCAAAGATTAATTGATTATATCTGAGTTATTTATTTTGTATTGTTTTAATTTTAGAACACCCTCGCTAGGTGACAATGACAATGAGCTCAATAGATAACTGCTTGCAATAATTTCAAAATTGTACAAATAATTAAACTTGTTGTAGTTTGATCATACTTTAAAATTGCAACAATTTGGTCATCCAATTTTGAGTGTGGGGATCTTTAGGGATAAGTTGCATTTAAGTTAAAATTTGCAAGGGATGGTTTTTCAATCTTGGTTGGAGACCTAGTAATCAAACTTGATTTATAACTTTCAAAAATCCATTTTGGGTATTTGCCTTCATGTAAGAAAATGAAACCTATTAAATTGTCTTTCTACACCATTTACTCAAAGTTTCCTTCAACTATTGGATTTGTAAAACCATTTTTTTCATGGGGAGTGCTAGTATATGAGTACATAATATACATTCAGGCCCATGAGCTTAGAATTCCTATAGGTATCTATGTCATAAGTACCTATGTTAAAGACTCTTTTCATGTTAAAATGTCCCTATATATGTTATAAACACCTTCAAATCGTTGTAGGTGCATACTTACAACTAGGTTCAAGGCTCATAGACTCATGTCTCTACACTCACATGTTAACATCATTGTCTTCTTTCTAGTAGGTCAATTTGATAGTAAATGAACTTTGGTGTTAGGATTGGAGAAAAATGGTCCCACTTACAACTCAAGTACTCAACAACTAAAAATAGTGTCAAATTTAACCACAATTATTCAATTCTACACCAAACATTTTAGCTTAAAGCATTGGCACTAAATGCTTCTTATATACAAAGAGAGCTTGCACAATTATGATGTCATTACGCACCTAAAGGTAAACACAAACAATTCTAGGTATATCCTACTTAATTCCCCTAGCCCATGGGTGTTTGCCCACTATAATACACAAACTTTTTTGTCACAATGCACCGATGTGCAACAAAGTTCAAAACTTTGGAAATTCACCTTGCTCTATGAAAATTGAACTTAGGGTAGACTATATTTTTTGCATAAGGTACGTGTCTAAAGTTCAAAAATTCATCCAAAAAATACCCCAAGGTTTAATTTCTACATGCAAATGTCAATGATGAAAGTTTTGAACTCTTATACACATCGGTGCATTGTGGCATAAAAAATTGTGTACCATAGTGTGCAAACAACTCTATTCAATAACTTTGAATGGTTGTAATGAGTGATATATATTGCATAATTGGCCTTCGGTTCTTGTAAAAGATGTTGTAGAAGTACACCAACATATGACGGGTTGCAAAATTATGAAAGGTTATAAAATCTTCAAAATTATGAGGGGCTAGAAGTTCTTGAAAATAGGCTACAAAATACAAAGGCCTGGCTAAGGCATGCACCATAACATCTTCTCTCAATAGTCTCAAAATTGCCTCAGTTTGTCCAACAGAGTCACAATCTCGTCAATGATGAGGCAATTGACACAATAACATTCACAAGCATGCATTGTCACTAACGCTTGGCTCTACAGTAAGGTAGATCAGTCTATGACAGGCCAAATTTGGAGCAGCTTAATGCAAGCCCAAAATTTCTTCAGATGTACATGTGTCTTGTGAAATGTACTTCACATGAACTTTTTGACCTGCATAAGGCTGCTCCAAACTTGGCCTATCATGGGCTGACTTATCGCTTAAATGGTGTAGAATATTTCACACCCAACAATATTTTATGAGTAGCTAAGTGGATAGGTGGAGGCTCAATGTGATGAGTATGGCACATGAAATTCAATAGGCATGATGAAGGCCAAATTATTGAATGTTACTACACTTTTTCCTCCTCCATTCCAGGGATGGGCATCCCTCTAACAATGATAGCAGTAAGGCAATCTGCTCATAACCCCTCACCACCCAAGGGGACCAAAAGTGTCCTCACATGATCTAGCAATCAACTTCAAAGTGTTGTAACTTTTGCATCCAATGTCCAAATTGAATAAAACTTGTTGGAAAAGTTGTGCATACTAGTCTATTTTTTGTGGTAAATTTTTTTAGATCTAAACAAGGTGTACTGAGTTTTTGAAAGCCATTCAAAGTTCGCAAGTTCAATTTGAGTTCACCACACTACATTGATATGGTTGCAACTTTGGGGCTTATATCTTTTTCATCAAATGTTAGTTTTCAATACTATTTACTGGATTTTTTTTCCCATAAAGTCTACTTATTGTGGTAAATTTTTCATGTCAATCCAATTTGATTTGAATGCTTGGGAGCAATTCAAAGTTCAAAATCTAGACATTTTTGCATTACAATGAACTTCGATAGATTATAACTTCTTCATATAGGGTTTGTTTTCAATCATTTTTGTTATAAAAGTTGAGCATACTAGTCTAGTTCTTGTGGTAAAAATTTCATATCAATCCAAGAAGTTATGATTGACCGAGAAGCATTTTAGTGGAGGCATTTTTGCTACTTTTTTCACTGTATTTTGACATTTCAAAACAATTTTGCAAATGCAATGAGTCAATTGAATGATTTTTGCCCCCCACCAAAGTGTTTGTATTTTGATTTTGAATCACTTTGTAGTTTAAAGTTTTTTCATTTGAGTAGGTTTAGAAATCGAATTTCACCTCCAAATGTGTTTTTAGGAAAATTCCAACATCTTTTTTCAACACTAGAACATTATAATCTTTCAATCTATGCCGTCAAATGATCCCAAATTTGAATTACACCATCTACAACATGCACACTACAAGATTGTACGGTTAAGATTTTCATACCTTACTCACATTTAGACTTATAACACTTGGAAAGCAAGGTTGTTTTTTGACATGGTTAGGCCTTAGGCAGTGAGGGGTTAAAGTGACAATCTAAAAGTTGATTGCCTTTTTGAGGAATCTAAAATCCTTCAAAAAAAATTTAGTAAATTTTCATATGAAGAAAAATGGAATTGGCATCTAAACAAAATCATTTTCATATATTTTTAACCTTCCTAAAATTAGTTATCAATTTTTGAAGTTCAAACGCAATGGTCACTAAAAGCAATCACCTCTTAAAATGTACATTGTTGGTACATTGAAGAAAGCAAAATGTACCTGTGTGTTAGTAGTCATTTTTAGAATACGATTGCTTTTAAATTAGTTCCAAGAGTTCAAACATGTACTTGACAAGTTCCAATTCTTTAGAGCATTTGTTTGATCACTTTTTTGTATGGCTATTGAAATTCAAAACCAATTTGGATTGGATTTAGAGTAATGACTAATATACAAGATGCTTTACTCGTTGATTAAAAATATATTCTTAATAGTAAGTATGCTATCATTCATAATATTCTGTTACGTAGTCTAATTAAATTAGGGACATATTCATTGTGGACTAACTTCAATCTTGACTTGAAGGGCTCTTTCTTTCGGATCAAGATGTAGTACTAGGTTACATTAGATGAGATCCACGGGGCTTGAAGGCCGTTTCAAGCCTATTCCCAGTTCCGTTTCCCCTGGTATCATTGAATGCTGATGTTAGATTTTTTTTTTTTAAAGAAAAAAAAAATTAATCCTTAAAATGAAAAACAAATTAAATTTTTTAATTTTATTTCCAAAAAAAGTGACTTGGTAGTCGCTTGGCCTAGTCAGCGCTGCTTGCGAATGGCGGGTTTCGGCAAGTTTCTTGATGGGAACTCACAGTCCTTTGGAGTAGGAAAAAAATATGTAATGTGTAAGGAGCAACTTTCATATGGGTATTTGACTATTGGATGCTTTAGAGTTGGAATTGGGATCCAAAATTTTGAAAGTTATATGTGCAAATTGATTATGAGGAACTTAGATGCCACCGAGCAATTTTTGTAGCTTAGTATATAACTTTATAATTGTAATTATTCAAAAATTATATTTTGCAAATGTCAATGCAATGAAAATATCATAGACCTTGTCCTAAACTACATTGGAATATTATATGGATTTGTATATTTGAAGACAATGTATTGTCATAATTTTGTTAATGTAATTCATCAAGGAAACAAGGGAGCCCAAGCTTGACAAACTTTGGACTTTGGATGTATAGTTGCTCAAGTCTTTAACGTGTCCTTGTTTCAAAGCTATTTTGGTTAGAAACTTCATTTGGTTAGGAGCTTCAATTCCGGGGAGGAGGGAGGAGGAGAAGCAAATACAAGCATGGTAGGAACGGAAAGGGAGTGCTCCAAAAGTTGTATTTAAAAATAAAAAAATGTATTGTTGTTGCTGACACTAAGTGTCCAATTGAAAAAAAGTTTTTTCATCCAATTTATCTATTTGGAAGATATTTGAATACATTTTCAATGAATAGTATTACAAAGTCCCTCATTATAATCTTATTGACTTTTCTAAAGAAAAAGATGCTTAATCCATGGATCATCATTGTAATGTATTTTGGCCATTTCTTGCTATTTACTCTTGATGTGAATTTTAGCCATAAAAATGATATTTTTTGAATTTAAGTTCAACTAATAAAATGAATCTTATCCTCTTCAATTTCTGCTCCAATTGGAAATTTTGAAAAAATCTTTTATTTTCAATATTTTATAGCAATATTAACTTTGGGCCTATAACCATGGTTCATTTATTTTCTAATTATAGACTTGACACAATAACTTTTCTTTTTGCCCCGATGTTAATATGCTCTATTACACATCTACAATGAAAATTTCAGATTTTTTGAGTATATTTTGTATTTGATATGAATTTTCTTCATTTTTTCCTTTAGAAATTCACAGGTAATTTCAAATTTTCCAAAAACATTTCAAATTTTTCCAACTTGTAGCAAACATGTGATCCCATTCTTAAAAAACAAAAATAAAAATAAAACGGTATTCATTCTTATTGAAAATAAACTAGCCTATGACAGGTAGAATGGTTGTTTTGCCTTATTGACATTTTTGGTAAAATATTAAAAAAATATAAAGATATATAAAGACAAACACGAGAAATAGAAATAGAATTAGAAATTTTATTTTTTGGACAAAATATGAATGTGTTATGAATTTTTGAAGTATCCTACCAAAAGAATCTCTAGACTACCCAAATTAGCAAAGAGTGTTTCCATAATGGACATCTATCCCCCAAAGCAGTTACAACATTTTCTTACATGGCTATAACATGAAGAAATTTAAAAAATAACTTTTTATGGCGAGTTACACTTGAAAGGTGTAAGTGTCCTATGACGGTCACTAATAACTCCATGACCATCTCCCAAGCCATTGATTATTGCCAAAAATCAACCTAATGTAGTCCTAATCCCATTTTTTTAGAATTTTTTTGTTGTAAGACTCTAGGTGACTCCATTAGATAGTTTGCATGTCATGGGTTGGTTTACCTTAAGGTAAAACAACCTATTACGGACCAAATGGGGGATTTGCCTTCTTGTCATTTCTGAAATTTTCTACTTTTTTTTCTAGAGAAAGTCAAGTGATAGAAATGGTGAGAGCATTTGAAATTATGTTTTTTGACCAAGTGTGAATTTGTTATAAATTTCTAAAGTGTTTATCATTTCATGGCCTAAAAGAGTTTGTAGACTACCCCAAAACCAACCAAACCTGATCCATAACACTCATTATACTCACCTATTGCGGTTACAATATTTTCTAATATAGAAGACCTGAAAAGGCACTTCCTACAATGAACTAACACTTAAATACTGAAAGTTCCTATTGTAGTCACTAATCACTCCATTTTCAGTTAGCTAAGACATTGAAAGTGGCCCAAATCTCAAATCACTAAAAGAAAACCTACAATGGGATCATTCTTAGGAGTCCACAATGGGTAAAAGGTCCGTAATGGGCTATTTTTCCTTAGTTGGATAATGGCAGTCAATAGAGTAATGAATAGTGAGGCTAGAATTCAATGGTCATGGCCCGTCCTTCCATAGTTAACCCATTAACCCCTTAACGCCTCGATCCTTTTTCTAATTTTGGCACATTTTTGCTTATATCTTTCTACAGAAATATCATTTACCACAATTTCATGAAATTGATCATTAAGGAAGGTTGTCTTTTCAAGATTCAAGTGTTACATTGGATGAATGAAAAGTTAGTTGGACAAAACAGCGCCTCGAAGCCCTCTGTTCATCGTCCAGAATATGGACGTCGGAGCGCTTAAGGATTAAGAACCGATGACTGGTTGATGATTCTGACAAAAAATGACACGTTTTTTTGACTCCCGATGAAAACCTGTCATTTTCAAGCATGCCCTCACTGCCCAAGCTATTCCGTCCTCCCCATATTCCGTGTGACAGTGCGGTTGCTCTTACACGGAAGCAGGCGGAGGCCTGGGTTGCTCCTTTTCCTGGATTCAAATCCAACTGCGCTGCACTGAAGTACCTCACTGCACTGCACTGCACTGCCCCCGCCTTCTGTTGTTTCCTTGCAGTTGCAGAGTGGCTGCTGCATTCTTCCCTGCCCCGATTCCCTGCGATGCAGCTTTCGAACCGCGCGCCGTCATTGATTCCAGCGAGCGTCGGTGACGCCAGATCTTGCGAGACCCCGATGGATCGGAGTGCCCATGGGGGAGCTTCTGCGTCGTCGCAGAGGAGGAGGTGAAATGAAATGAGACGAGATGAGACGAGATGAGATGAGGAGGAGCTGATCTTGCGGAAGGGAGCAGCCGTCTCCACGACGATATGATGCCGCCCACGGGCATGCGCGAGGCGTTGCACCGCGGGAGGCAGATGGCCAAGAAGGGGTTCGAGAAGGCCAAGCGCAAGAACAATCACTGGGGCAGTTTCGATGCCAGTTTGGAGTGTGCGGCGACGGTGGAGGAGATTCGGTACCCATACACGGGGGGAGGCATTCATTTCAATTTGGCTGCTGAACGGTGTCGAGGCTTTGGAGAGAAATGAATTGTCCAGTTTTTTGAGATTTGTTCGAGAATTGGTGTCTGTGTTGTTCAAATCGGGGGATGCATTGTGTTGCTGCAGGGATACATTAGGTTTCTCTGTGCGGCCGCAGCATTTGGAGCGGTATCGAGAGTATGCTGACGTTTACAAGGTGGGGTTTCTAATCTGTGTCGTTTACAAGGGGTAGGGTAGGATGAATGGATTTTCGTGTTGCGGAGGGATATATTTAATGCGTTTCCCCTCGATTGTGTGCAGGAAGAAGAGATAGAGAGAGATATTAAATGGAAGCAGTTCCTGAATACCTACCCCAATTTCGGGGAATCCGACGGCAGTTTTAACGACGAGTTCGATGAAGACGATTGGAATTGGGGTGGTTTGTGTGCTGTAGAGCAGTTCTTGCAGAAGCGCGGGAAGAAAGGAGAGCTCATCGAGTCCGAGAATGGCGATGCTTTTGCGGATGAGCTCACGAAAAACGTCCGGTCGGGTGTTCCTGCAGCATTGAGAGGCGAGGTCGGACCAATGTCATATCTTAGGATACGTTGGAACCCTAATTTTGGAGCCCTAATTTCTGACCATGGGCTTCAGCTGTTGACACGCATGGGGAATTGCAGCTGTGGCAGGTCTTTGCGGGTGCCAAAGAGCGATGGGTGGAGGGAAAGTACCAGGAGCTTCTTGCTGGTAGAGAGGTGGAGGTTGTGAAGCCCACTCTAGAGAAGTGGGCCAGCCAAATTGAGAAGGTATGCGTGCATACCTTGTGGTCTTTGATGATCATGATAAACCCTAACGGACCCCAAGGATTCAAGGTTTCAGAACCGATTCAGTAAATTATATTGTAAAAACAGTAATTCGCATGGGACCAAATTTTATATCACCAGAATCAGTGAAGAACATTTTATGTGTTCGTCAATTAATATGTAAAATTGCGCCAAAGAAGTTCCAGAAGGTCCAATTTGGACTTTTTGGTCCTTCAGGGATCAGGGAATCGTGTTTACCTGGGAATTGGTTTCGAATTTTAACATACCGACACGTATGCAACCAATCTAAAGTCGCGTTTTGCTTGTACTTAGGATCTGCCGAGGACGTTTCCTGGTAATCCTAAACTCGGAAAGGATAGGTTGAACTCCTTGAGGCGTATTCTGACAGCGTATGCACTACTTAATCCTGAAGTTGGATACTGTCAGGTGCGTGTACATTCAATGCACCCTATTTCAGACAATCTCTGAGATTGATTGAATGGTTTTGCTCTAGCATCCTTCTATTTTTGAAGTGTATTGAAATGCCGAGAGCTTTTCGGTCCTGTGCTGTCTGATTCTGTGTATTAGATAAGGAAGAGGACACTATTTGCTTCACTTTAAGCATTTTAACATATGTAGGAGTGTGATTATTGGGTGTGTAGGAGTATGAATTAGAATTCTGGAGAGATCTTTGGTTACAAGATCCAAAGAGGTTCGCTTAGATCAATATTTTATCACTTCGTCCGAGTTTCCTATGCGATTTTGAAGGGGAGGTTATAGACATTTATAAGTGACAGTAGGCAACCTCATTTCCATTCAAAGATGAGTGGCCATAGACATTCAGCCAAGTTACATCTTCCTAACAAATTCAACCAAGTGTATGAATGGATGAGTTGCTGTTGGTAACATGGGTCAATATGGGAGACGGGATCAGGTCACTATGATTTTCAGTATCCTCTACCTCATGGGTGTACCTATATGCTGCTGTCCATTTCCTAGAAGGTCCCGTCGATCTTACTTGAGAAATGTTTCCTAATGCAGGCAATGAACTTCCTAGCTGCCCTCCTGCTTCTCTTAATGCCCGAAGAGAATGCTTTCTGGTGCGTACCCATATCGAGTCTATTACTAGCTTCGTTTCTAATAATGCGTGCAAAATTTGTTTCTGCATGCGAGGTACGTCATTGCAGGGCAAATCTAACGTCTCGTGAAGCGGATGCATGTTCTTGTTCAGAATGAAGCCACGATGAAGGGTGCATGCAGAAGTCATTGCAAATTTATAGGTGGTTCTGCAGACTGACACCATCGCATTTGACATTTCTACTTGTTCAGGACCTTGACGTCAATAATTGATGATTATTTTAGCGGTTACTATACAGAGCGAATGACTGAAGCGCAGGTTGGCTTCGTGCTAGGAACTCTGAAACATTTTGTGCTCCGATTCATCTCTTCTAATTCTTTCTCTTTGAGATTGCTTCTTCATATTGAGAGTGCATTATGCAATCTACAAACCCAACAGCCTTGAACAGATTTTAGTCCACTACATGTTCAGCGCATTGAACTTTGGGTGGTTGTTGATCAGGTAGACCAGCTTGTATTTGCGGAGGTGGTGCGCGAACACTTCCCAAAATTGGGTGAGAGTCTAACGTCTTGTAACATCCAGAATTAGAACTGCTAGTTTTTATTCGTCATGATTCAGTTGACAGCAGTAAAAATTTGCTAACTTCTGTTCATTTCGGCAGCGAACCACCTGGACGCTGTAGAGGTGGAGATTTCATGGTTCAGTGGCGCCTGGTTCCTTTCCATCTTCGTGAATGTTCTGCCCTGGGAAAGTGGTATGCTCTCTCATTTTCGTCGCTTTTTGAGATCTGGACTTACCCTGCTTGCATGGGTGTCAAGAATAAGTCACTTTGTCGAGATGATGATTTTGGGAACGTAGAGTTTATCGGTTCTCTTTAGCATAGCATGTCATCTGAAACAGCAATGACTCCCGCTGGCTGTAACGACGTTCTGCTTTTGGGGGACTATCATCACATAACTTTGCCTTGGAGATTGCTCGATTTTCAAATTCCTACATTCAAAATTAGACATCTTTCATGAATTGATTATGTCTGTAAATAATTTCGTGTGTTGCAGTGTTGAGGGTCTGGGACGTGCTGTTGTACGAAGGAAATCGTAGTATGTTGTTCCGAACTGCTCTGGCCCTCTTGGAAAAGCATGGTATGCCCCTTCACCGGGAAATATTCTTTATTTAGTGCTGTCCAGCGTAAACGATCAAGTGGAATATCTCAGTATCTCACCATACTTCCAATCGAATGGCTGTACTTGTATATGAGGACGAGGTAAGTTTGAACCTGTTGCAAAAATTTGTTATGAATTGGAAAACGATTAGTAATAGCCTGCTGGTTGTTTCCAGCTGAAGTATTGGTGCAAGAACTTGACAATGGATCGGTTCTCTTAATGCTGCAATCAATGGGTGAGAGTACATTCGACAGCAGCCAGCTTGTCTTGTCTGCTTGTTATGGATTTCCAACCATCGATGAGGAACTTCTTCAGAGTCTCCGTGACCGACACCGTCCTGCTGTGATGGCCGCCCTCCATAAGAGGTCACTAGATATGCGCCAATGGCGCACAGCCAAGCTGGATGCAACATCCAACGGTTCTCTTTCTGCAGTAGACCAACCGATAACCGCTGTTGAGAAAGGGACGAGCTCTTTAGAGCTCGAATTTAGTGGTCAAAAGTGTTTGTTAAATGCAATTGATGAAGAAACGAACGGATTGGAGTCCAAAATAAATGCTCCAAAGTGCTTGGACATCGCTGAAGGGGATGAAGAGAGGAACACTTTAAAACCCAATTTTAGTGGCCAGAAGGGCTTGAGTATAGTTGAGGTTGAGAAAAGGGGCGCTTTGAGATATCAACTTAGTGCACCAAAGTTCTTCACTTTAGAACCCCTGGTTAGTAACCAAAACCGCTTTTTCAAGGGTGGATCTATTTCACGAATCGATGATACGGACGCATACGAGGGAGTCGAGAGTTTTGACCTGCAAAAGGAGGTACATAGATGGTCTCGGGACATCTAAACGAGGAAGTGGATATGCTCTGTGTTTTTTTCACGTTTCCTGCGACTCTGGTTGATTTTCACGAGTATTTCCATCTGAAGAGGTGTTGGTGACTTTTGGTATTTCTACGATGGTGTGGAGTTTTGTATCAAGTAGAACTGTCGAGGACTTAACCATGACTCTTCGAGCTCCTTTAAGCATTGATTCCTTTCTTGTGGCATCATCTCTGATTGATACTGATCTAACCAGGTATCCAGGCTAAGAAAGGAACTTGACCGTGAACTTCAGGCACGGAAGGAAGCGGAATGCAGGTGATTATATTGAGTTGAGTTGATTGCCATTGTTTTGATCTGATCAAGTTTTTGCATCATAATGTAGTTGGTTACACTGATGATCTATACTGGTCGCTAATTTGCAGAGTTGAGGTTCTTAAACATGCTTTGACGGAGATGGAAAAATCAGATCGTCAGTTCTCAGCACAGGTAATGTCACTGCTCAAAGTTCTCCACTCTGGACTGTTCTTCCATGAAGGTGTTTGTAGGTTTATCTTAAAGGAGTATCACACTAGTCATCTCCAAATTTGGAATCGAGGGGGTTGACACCATGCAGAGAAGAATTCTCTGCACTAGATAGATAGAATAAAATCAATTGCTGCTGTCACCGACCACGATCTGGTGATCACCTCACAAAAGTCTGATACAGAGCACGGTTATGGATTATACCATAATTAGACTATTCCGGATAGGAGGTCTGTTGATTATTGTGATTGTAAGCTTGTTCGACTATGATTACCAAAGAGCGACCATGAGATGAAACTGACGTGATACATAGCAGGTACAAGAAATGGAGAGGCAAGTTGCTCACTTCAAGCAAGCTCTTGCAGATAAGCATGAACAAGAGGCAGTCACTGTTCAAGTATGATCTAAACGTTTAGTGTTTTTTTTAGGGGGAGTAGGGATGGCCGTTAAGACAGAAAGTATTGACGTATTACAGATTTCTCTTACGCAACGCATATCGTGCGAGGTTCAGTAGTCTATTTTAAGCGTGCTGGATAATGGAAGCAAAGATAATGTGTGCGTTTTGTACTCTTTAGTGTTCGAATGTGCTTTCATTTCGACACCTAGTGGTGCTACATAGATATCGCCACACCTTGTGGTTTCATTCTGAGTAATCAGGTTTACATGCTTGAGTTGAACTTTGATCAACTTAACTGAATTTGTTATTCGTGTTATTTGGTTTGCTTTGATTATTCAAGAGAATGCTTCTCCTGAATGTCTCAATTGGGTCCACTCTAGTGGTCCTCATGCCTCAGAGCTCAATTAGTTGCATTTGTGCAGGTTCTAGTGCGCTTGGAGCGAGAGAACAGGATGGGAGAAGAAGCCCGCCGACGCGCAGTAGAGGAAGCTGAAGAAAACCGCCAAATTGCGAATAGAGCAATGGTCCTCCCTTCTTGCTTGCTTCTTCTCTTGTAATGGGATGCCTGTATACTCGGTCGAGTACTCAAAATTTTAGCTTGTTGTTTTGTGACAATTTTGACTGCCAACATCGCCTTGACTTGGTGCAAGTTTAATCTCAATGTCCACTGTGGTCGTTTGCTATGGTGCAAGAATGCCCTTCCGCTCCCAGGACACTGATGGTTATAATTTTCATACAACTGTTCAGAGACGAGCAGCAGAGGACATCGAAGCGATGGAAAAGCGGGCTGTGATGGCAGAGAGCATGATGGAAGCAATTGGACAGCAGGTAGCAGAAGAACTGAGAGCAATGGAAAAGCGGGCAGTGATGGCAGAGAGCATGCTTGAAGCAACACTAAATTTCCATGCCGGTACTGCTCCTCGAACCAACCGTAGCGTGGACCCTAAGTTGAAAGGCAGTGAATTGAAGGACAGTGCACGCTTTCATAACCATACAAATTCAAAGTATTTTCTCAACCCCCTGTGATTTGGCTATGCATTTTTTACAGCAATTTCTCACATTTGTATGAATTTAGCAGTCAGTTACAGTAAGCATTTCAAGAAAGTATTGTTGTGTTGATTGCATTGGCAATCTTGGATAACATGTATTTAGTTAATTGGGAATGTGGGGTTTAGACTGTACAGTGATTCAGCATTGGAGAAAAGGCAGCATACAAGTAAGCTCGACGAGGCAGAAAAAATTACTGCCAACAAAACGAGTATTTTGGGCCGCTCATTTCCCATGCGAGATAAAAGCAAGGTTAGCCAATACTTGAGGTCCCCCGTTCATTATGTTTTTTAGAGTAAGAATAATTGCTGAAGTGCATTCATCAGAGTTTGACTGGGATGCTGCCCGGATGTATATATCACGAGATGTCATTGTTTTCCGTTTTTGGTTAAAATGCAGGTTCATGCTGAAGACAAGGAAGACGAATTACGCAATCAGGATATTGGAGATTCCACTTCTGTACCTGTATCCTTGAACTCATCACCTGCGTCAACTAGGAAAATGGGCAATCTCCAGCACAATAGTAATCCTGAATTAGTAAAACCGCAGCACATCAAACGACGCCAATGAGTGTGAATAAGCGCAAGAAGTGCTTTCGTTGTTTGGCACCCATCTTTGTTCCCTATTGATAGCCATAGCAAGAGTTGAAACACCTTTTAATCTGGTGTATTCCAATTGTAAGGTTCTTGGTTGTTCCGATTCCTGTCCGAAGTAGATTCAGTATAGACGATTCAGCCACAATTTAGCGTTATATTCCCTTGTCAACAGGAAGGGCATTTAGCAAGTCGTGTTGGAAATGGTTTCAGAAAGTGTTGTATTTGGCAACCTTCTGGGGTGTAAAAATCGCGTATCAAGTTAGCATACATTCTTGGTGGCCACTTAGTGAAGCCCATTACATCTGGTTCATTTTGTTTCAATAGTCTACAACAAAACAATTTTACTCGTGCATAGAATGATTGCTTCTTTGCTGCCGAGAGAGGATTTTGGAGTTCGGACTTCTTTGCGCAGAATAACAGGGCACTGAGGACGTGAGGAGCTGAATTCAAAGAATTGTGTGGTAATAATTATCTTTCTTTCGAAACAGATTCGGAGGTTGATGGTGGTGGTAGTCCAGCTGGTGTCAAGGATGTGGAAGCCCTGTATGACTTCTTGCGAATCAGGAACTCGGTTATGCATAACGGTTTGATTCACAAGGGTGAATATTTTCCCTCTTTTTTCTCTTCAACGACAGAGGGGTGGTACTCCGCTCTGTCCGTATTAACACAAAACAGTCAATTGCATTGTCAGTGACGACCTTAGTAAAGTGTAACAACATGAAACCGAAATATGTACTTGTGTCAGGAGGAGTTTCAATTGGCGTTCAGGAACAGTGAGAAAAAGAATCTGTTTGCAGATCGGGTGTTTTTCGTGAAAATATTTGGTCAAGTATAAATTTAGGGGTTCATTTGTGCACCGTATTGACAATTGACGTGAACCCGTCGCTGGTTTAGTGGCAGGTGTTGAACTTGTTCGACAGGAAACTAAATGGTGTGATTTGAGTCAGGGTAATTTCCACACTCATTTGATGTGTTCCTCCCAAAGGCACGTGCTCAGACAAAGTTCAATGTAGAGTATTCTTTCTTTCACTTCCTAGGTCGGACGCCCTATTCAACCTTGACGTCCTGGGTGTACTTTTGCAAACGACCATGAAGTTCTTTCATTTGAGTATACCGATGTAATCTCTTTTAGAAATTACGCAATTTCTGAACCACTTGCACTTTCTGAGTTCCAAGCAGTCGCATTTCAGTTGTATGATCCTCGTCAAACTGCATAGATTGTGAAGAGGACTACCATCTCTGTTTTTTGCTAGTTTCTGAAACGTTTACCTTGCTGAGAACTGTTCAAAACCAACTTTGTAAGTACTGTGACCATTTGAGCGATCTTAACTACTGAATCCGTCGTGAGGGTCGAGAATTTATTAATTGTAACCACGAATAGTCAATTGTTGCTTGCCATCATTCTTCAATTGTGTAGATTATACAAAGTCTGCTTGCTTACGGCAGGTGAAAGAAAACAGGATGCATTGCTAGGTGAGACTTCGTCGACCATGGCTCTCACAGATGACGTCATTGAAACCATTCTGGACATGCTTACTTTTTTCAATCCTGAATAATTGCACAGTGAATGTTAAATCCATCATGCCAATCAACCTTGCATATGTGATTCTTCGTATGATTCGGAATGGAATGAAATGTTGGCACTGGTTTGACGATGAAGCTTCAGACATAGGTTTGCAGAGGCTGATACAGAGATTGAAGGTCAAATCAGTCCAGAAGTGTGGCAAAAGCTGCGTATGAGCCATCCAACTCTTCCTTCTCCGAAATATGACTCTTCTCCAAGGTAAAATATGACTCTTCCTTCTCCGAAGTAAGCATCCTTCATGTCAAGTCTCACTACTCTCTGCTCAGTCATATGACATGGAAATGCCAATCAATCGAGTGAATTTCGAGGCTTTAGTGGCTTCAATCTTTTGACGAGCTGTAGATTTATTTCCAGTACAATGCATTTCCAGAATCTTACAGTGGACCTCAATTGTTTGCAATTGTGAACTCGTGAATTGCTACTTTTACTGTATTGCAGGGACATCATCGTAAATTCTTCTAGCTTTTCGTGTGAGTGATATGGATTCTCGTACGTAGCAGAAACGACATGAGCTATTGTTTCTGAGTGTGCCTCCTGAGCAAAATCTTGTCGTTTTTTGTTTGCATCATGAAGAAAAAGCTCAAGGTCGACCATTATGAGTTTTGAAAAGGTTTACATTAGTTTATTCTTATAGGCGTGGATGGATGAATGGAACATACTGGATGAATGAGACTCCACGAGAAGTTCAGTTCAGTTCGCCGTCCGTCCCGGAACTAGGGTTTCGTTTCACGTTTCCTTGTTTGATTTCTTTCCAGGTTCGCATGGTTTCGTGCTCGTGACCTATTTGGTGCTTTCTTCTTCGGAGCTTGGTCGCTCAGTCAATTGCAACTTAGCCAGACTTGGTACAAAAAATTGTGAAGTTGCGCTGGAAGGAGTCTTTCTTTCTCTACAATTGTTTTTATTACTTCGCTCGAGCGCTGAGTTAGCAACGATCGCAGTAGCTAGTGTTTCATTTCACGTTTCCTCTCCTCAGTGGTTCTTTAGTTAGGTCTACGGAATTTGTCGCACGTATCGGGAGTTGTACATGTCAAGCTGTTGAGTGTTGTTTTGTCTGTGTAGTTAGGGTTCGACAATTTGGTGGGTAAAGCAGACGTAGTTGCAAGAGGAGCAGCACATTTGATGAGATTGATCTCGCATGATTCTTTGCGTCTAGTTAAAAGTCGAGTTTTGGGAAACCGCAGATATTTTGGTTGTTCATGTGGAGGTATTGTGGTTTAGATTTCTTACACTTCATGAGTTGCAATTTTTTAGTAGAATATTGAATCAGTATCACTTGATTTTGTAGATGCAAACTGTCAATGAAAAGAAGTTTTGTTGGACTGATTATTGAGTATCGCTTGCTTGTGGCAGTGTGACCCGTCATTCTTCCTTCCTTATTTCATCGCACTAGGAACATGGGCCGCACGGAGGGTCGAGAGCGTTCCTACGATCCTCCGGATAAGGATTCGCGCCTGCCCACCTCCGCTCCACGTGCTCCAGGTCTATCGCTCTCCCCTTGTCCCCTCTTGCCTCCTTCCATCCCGGCCTTCCTTCATGTTTCATCTCCCTTTCTAGCTAACTTTCTTTGCAACTCACTAGGGTTTGTCCACCAGCAACCCCGAAGTTCAATTCGATCTCTCAACTTTGTGTTGCAAGTGAACATTGTCCAACACCAAACAATTTGGTTCAATCGAATTTGCAGAGTCTAGGTGTGGTTGGACCACGCTCATTTGGGCTGCCTTCCTTCCTTCCTTCTTGCACTGAATCGTTGCAGTTGAGGCTTGCTGTTCGTTCATGCTTTAGGGTTCTTGGTAGATGTGGTGTGTCTGGATTTAGGGTAGGCAGATAGGTAGGTCAAAGCGTTAATGTACTACTACTGCCAAGTCTAATGGCACTCATATGTGAGTTATTTTTCACTCTTAAAAGATGAGGACAGTAATGATGAAGAAGAGATGACGCGACGTGATCGCAAGAAATACAAGGCTAAACTCAAGGAGAAAAAGTCGTATCATAAACATCATAAGGAGAAGTCGTCCAAGAGTGCTCATAAGAAGTCCAAGGACGCGAAGAAGAGGAAGAACAGGAGCAAGTATTCTAGTGATGATGATACTTCTGACTCTGAGACCAGTAGCGACTACAGGAAGAAGAGGCGCTTGCTGAAGGCGGCCAAAAAATTACTCAAACGTCAGGATTTCTTTCCTTCTTTCCTTCTTGTCAGTAGTGACGAGTAACGTTTGTTCGTGAGGTCATGTTGTGCGATGAATTTGTACACGTAGTTTCAAATTATTCATTTCTGGCTTAGTCTGAGGCTCCTGGGAGTTGGCAAGGGTAGATTCCAGTCTCCAAGTAAATGTTTATTGATTTCCATCTGACTCTTTGCAGAGCATAAGAGTCATAGGTCGGAATCAAGGGTCATCCCCATGGAGCCTGCACCCGCTGGGTTGAAGGTTTGTTACTCTTCCCTCTGACTATTAAGCGGTTCGACGGGGTGTGAGTTTCATTTAAGTGTGTAAGTGTAACATCCCTTCTCTTCTCTCTCGTTCCCTCTCTCTCATCTGCAGTTTGCTCAATGGGGGTATTCTCTGCAGTTTGATAATATTGTGGAGGAGGACTATTTTGCGAAAAGCATCGAGTTTGCAATGTGGCTGAAAGAGGCAAAAGGTCTCTTTTTCTCCAACTTAAGCTCGGAGGAAACGCACAAATTATTTGGTACCTTCGTGGAGATCTGGAATGCTGGAAAACTGAGTGCCAAGTACTATCAAGGCATCAATGCTGCCCCACGAACAACTCATAAATGGGGTATTAAATTGGATAGGAACGAAAGTGCTCTACTTGGTGAGTGTTTTTTTCTTTATCATCTTGCCAGGTTCCTTCCTTCATGTATATGTTTAATACCATAATAGGATGATCATGGGTGTTGGGTTGTGTAGTGAACCGTAAAACTCTTGACTTGTACATTAATGTATTTTAAGGTCATTCACACCTATGGCTATTTTGATGTCTTAATTCGCTTACGTTTGTGATTAATTGTGATGGTTTGTTTTCTTGCAAGGGTTGGAACAGTGAAAAATCAGAGAATATATTCATCAATTGCGAGTGCATTTGATGTCACTACCTGTTGACTCAGGGCATCTATTAATTCTACTGTGGTGGTTTTGTATATTTTCCAATGACTTACTCTGCTCTTTGAATGTGTTGCAAATCCTCCAGGTAAAGATGAGGATGACATCATAAATGAGAAGAAGTTACAAAAGTTAGAAGGGAAAAAGTTCAGGAAAGATCAGGAATTGCTTATGGAGGAGCTGCTTCCAAAAGCCACTGGCCGGGAGGCATTGATAGAGAAGAAGGCTCTTCGACGTGAGCAAACTCGTGCTCGTGAGGATAGTCCAGAGATTTTCAGGGAGAGAGATGTGATGGGTGGAGGAGATGACTTCCAACAAAGGTGTGGTGGCAACTGCGTTGATCAACTGAAACTATGTCCACAGAAAATTCACTGTAGAAATTGCCTGATCGTTCTAATCTAGTTAGCATATTTCTTTGTAACGGTATGAATGTGTCTTCAACCAATTCAATTGTGGAATATGGTAAGGTATAGATTGATAGCTATAATACGTAGCGAGTGAGGTTTGCGCACGCTATATAAACTAATAGCTTCATACCTTGGAAGATCCATAGAATAGTTTGGTGTAGTTTATGCAGTAGCATCTGGATTTAAGAATGACAAGTTGACAAGCATTGCAGAGTAGATTTGTTGCCTCTCCAGTTGGTGCTTTGATACAACTGAAAGGGGATATACACTGGTGTTCGTTTAATCTGTGTATTAAAATTTGTAATTCTAATTGAGTTTTATTGGACAATAAATGTCCTGCAGGCTAGCACGAGAGCGGGCATGGCGAGAGAAGAAAGCGGCAGCAAAGTCTGAAGGTTTTATGGAGAAGATATCTGCGTTTGAAGAAAGAGAGGCAGCTGCTATGAATCAATTCAAAGCAATGGTGAATATGTCGGGTGGAAAGATGGTCATTCCTAAACGGAATGATGTTTCTTGACGTCTCATTTGTTTTATATTACACTCATTTTTTAAAGAGTGTTAAAGCTTTCACATTGTGCCACCTGTCAACCGTTTTATTGCTAGCTCTTTAGTGCGATCAACTGAGAGCTTGAGTACCTTGCGTTTCAGATCCTTCAATGTTATGGTGGTTCAGGGTGTAAGGTAGAGGCACAGATTCCCAACACTGTACCCTAAACCAATGTTGAATTTATGTAGATACAGGAAGTCCAAGTTGTACAGCTTACATACATGAATGAAATAACCGATTTGGGGGTAACTGAGTGAGTGAATTATGTATTTTAACTTCCACAAATTTATAGTATATTCATACATATTCAGAAAATTATCAATTTTTTTATAAAGTTCTTGATTTTCAATTGTCAATGTTTAACCCTTGAACATCGAAGGGGTGATGCTCAAAATCATCCTTTTGTATTACCGTGTGAATCATTGGTCAAAGAAATAGCAAAAGCACCTATTAGAAGTTAAAGTACTACATGAGATCTTTCCTTTCCAAACCCAATTCCAAAGATGAATAGTCACACTTTTATCCTACATTCAAAGTTATTTTGTCATCCATTGGACGTTTGGCATCCATGTTGATGTTCAAGGGTTAAGAAATAATTTAATGTGTTATGATTCCACCTCTATGACAGGAATGGGTGCCTCCACTTGAGGCGTGACAATTTCTTTTAGTTATGGAAATGCAATTTTTTGTCATTCTATAAGTTGGTAGGCTTTAGTAAAATACTATATTCCTTGTCCATTTGTTCTGGTTGGAAGGGCATTGATGTGATATTTAATTATCTTTTATAAAAATTGTCTTGGTATAAATTTCATATTCAAGTTTTGATCCAATATCATTTTTTTTATGGGAGCAATGTTTTTAAATTTTAATCCAAATTTGAAATCTACTCTTCAACATTTCATTTTGTCTTTGCAAATTTATCATTTCTTATGTCCTTAAAAACTTGATCTGTAGGGTTAGACCATCCATACTTGATCACTTAACCTTTAAAGGACAAAGGACACCCATATAGGGTTAGACCATCCATATTTGATCACTTAACCCTTAAAAGACAAAGGCCATCTATATTTGATCACTTAACTCTTAAAGGACAAAGGAGGTGACCTTGGAAGTCATTGCTTTTCATTACCGTGTGAATCATGGGCTTTAGAAATAGCAAAAGCATTCAATGGAAGTATAAGACCTCTCTTTTTCACAACAAAATTCTGTGGATGAATAGTTACACTTTTGTTCTATTACAAGGATTCCTTATCATCCATTGGATGCCAAACTTCCTCCTCGATGTTTAAAGGTTCAGCATTTGTGGACCACGTGGTGAGCTGTTGAGTGTGATGGAAATTTTTCTTATGTAGGGAGACAGAAAATATTTGGATTGCAAAATTTTCTGAATTTTATTCGCAAAATTGAAATTTCTGTGAATTTTAGAAGGCAAAAAGTGTTTTGAACTAGTACATGGCATAAGGTACCTCTACCTATGACAGACAAAATAGGAGGGAGCCTATCACAAGAAAATTATTCTAGTGGTGTACATTTCAGAACTCGAATGTACACTATTAGTATAATTTTGCTTGTAATGGGCTAGCTCCCATTTTGCCTATCATAGGCAGAGTTACCTTATAGAGTCTTGCAATTCTAGTCATAGGAAAAACTACTTCCTACTCATGTGTACAAATTTCAAAATAATAAATATTGTAATACATGGCATTCAACAATTGTTCCTCACAGCCTTGCATATTGTGCATGTCATTAAAACTAGACTCTCAAACATGGTTCACAAATAAATTTTAATATTGGTTGTTTTTAGTGAGACAACAAGGTCTAGTTACTCTTAAAATGTAGTTTTACCCTACTCACATAGAAGTGTAAACATCATAAAACTCTACAAAAGCAATAATTTTAGAAAACTTGAAACTTGTTTTTCAATTCTAACCTAATATTAGATGATTGTATGGATGAATGCATACATAAAAATGATCTTCCCTATCTATTTTTTCCTTTCATCAGTATGCATTCCTAGATGCGTGTTGCTCTTCCAATTGGACCCTCTGAATGTAAAGACTTGCCACGTAGGGGCTTGTTCAATTGCAAGCACCTTATTCACAAAAGTTCTCACTATTTGATGGCTCGAGAATTTCACTATGAGACCCTTGTTGGCAAGTCCTTGCTCTATGTAAGACACTTGCACAAGGGTCTTACACACATAAGGTGTCTATATGCATTGGATTCTTCCCTCTACCCCTTGGATAGGGCTCGGGGGTGTCACTTAGAGTATCCACTAGAACCCACGTGCAAACAAAACTTTGGAACCTCTATATACTTTTTGAATTTTAAATAAAATAAAATAAAATAAAAATGAATAGATTTTACTACTTTGAAAGTTTATGTTTTGAATTATTGATATTTTTATTTGTCAATAATAATTAGTTACAAATTTTTGAAGTAAAAAGATACATTGTAGAACTGAAAAATAACTTTCACACCCCTATATTATATAAGAAAAAAATTGTCTAAAAAATGAAAAAAAAATCCTAAAAATAACTCTCTACTGAAATCTCATTTTGAGTTTAATATTGATTTAATGATCATCTAAATGTGTTCTCTATAATTATATGAGTTGAAAAGCATACCATTTTGGTTCATTTTCAACCTCTTCTAGAAACCATTTCATATTTTATTTGAGTTGGAAATTTTGGCAATAGAAACCTATAGTCATTATTAAACAATAGTCAAATTTTTAGATTGAAATTACAGTTGATTAGAAACCACTTGTTTGCACGTGGTTTATTGTAGTAGAACTAAGTGCACTCCCCAAGGGATAGGGCATTGTACGTTGTGTACCATGGGCATGCGTAAGAGCAAATTCAATGTAAGAATGGAAACAAAGATAGTACTCAGATTTTGAAGTAGAAGGAAATAGATCTCTCTTCGTTCCAACAACTTTTAAAAAAGATTGACCCAATGCAAAGCCAATAATCCAAAACTCAAATGGACTTTTCCATATTATAAAAAAGAGAAGAAAATATTCTATATTAAAAAAAGAACTTTCATGCAAAAAAGAAAAGTTCTTATTTATTGGCACAACATAACAAAATATGACAATTATTACTTGTAAGCTTAGTCCATGTTCTACCAAATTGCCGGGCTAGGGACGGAAAATGGCAAGGCTATAAATAAAGAGAGACTAATTAGGGATAAAAAGAGACCAGTATCAGTTGCATTTTTATTTTTATTTTTATAGTTGCCCCATCATTAATCCTCAGTAAACAACAAGCTAGTTACCGTAGAAATCAACTGTTTTGAAACTGTGTGAATTGTTGGCTTAAAAAAAAAATGCAAAAGCACTCATTGGAAGTTAAACTACTATAGAAGATGTTCCCTTTTCACACAAAATTGGGAAGATGAATATTGAGTTGCACTTTTGTCCCACATGCAGAGATTCTTTGTCATTCATCAGTCAAAAAACGTCCTCAATGTTGTTGTTTATGGGTTATGTAGTGGTTCCTGGTTGGAAAGAAGCTCCTCTATGGTAGTGTGCTCTAAAACTGACCTTCTTCTTCAAACCGTCCTCTAGGTGGCTCAAAAATGGATACATGATGGACTATTGATTATGTCAGAGAAGGAGAAGAGTTGGTTCATTCTTCTCCAATGGATGGTTAATACTTCTTTAAAGGTTGGTTTAAGAGCCATGGTAGGTCCATTTCTGATTAAGTGGATAGGCGTTCATTAATTTTTTTCAAAATGAGAATGAGCATTCCAACTACCTTCCTACACATGCTAAAAAATCTGTAATAATAATCAACTCAAGCTTCCATTCAAGTTTTAGTAAAGGTCACATTTAGGAACCTTATCTATTACTTTTTGTATACCTCAATGCTTCTTTTGGGTAAAGCCATATCTTTTCTCAGACCATTTAAGAGTAGGTTTTACAAAGACTAGAAGTCGCAAATAGGTCCCTATAGCAGAATTCTTTGAAAACTCGTAACTAATTCATAAAAGCTCCAAAAAATATGAAACCACTTGGTTTAGATTCTGCATTCATTCTTCTTCAAGTGAAAAATAAGGGAAAATATTTTCAGGCATCTGGAACCCATCAAAAAGGTCCAACAGCCCTTAAAGTGTCGCTATTAGAGCCACCTGTCTTACCCAAAACAACTAATCAACTATACAAAAAATTGGCTGTGCAGCAGGCCGCCAGCAAATCGAGCAATGGAACGAAAATAAAAGGACAAGTTTATCTTTATCCGGAGAGCCAGGCAGCCAAGCCACGAAGGGCTTGGCTGAGGCCCAGGCAGCCCTAAAGCTTACTACAGTACCCTTCACTCCTTCTATCCTGCTGCAGCGCCTGCTGCTCCTCCAAGCTTGAATGTCCGTCCTCATGAGCGTCTCACGCTCCTCAGCTTGCGGGATCAGTCCTCACGTGAGCACGAACACTCCTTCAGGCATGTGCAATTCGCAGGTGCATTTCTCCGAAGTTTTTTTTATGAGAGTTCTCCATGCCATTTCTCCTAGAAATTCGTAGGGCATTGGTGTTAGCGCATCATCATGCGGGACAGGGATGGCATGGCGCGCTTGCGCAGGCACGACCGCCGCTTGTTGCCTCCCCCGCGCTTCGCCCTCCAGCAGGAAGATCCTTCATATTCGGGGCGCGAGGATGCCGACCTCGCCAGGCGAACATCCTGTGAGCACTTGACGTTCCTGGACGGACGACGCAAGTACGTGTGCGCGGTGTTCGCCGGTCACGACGAAGACATTCCATTTCTGCGCTCGGCCAATTACACGGAGTATGGCTTCTTGCGGGCGGGGAAGCGCATGGGGGGCTCGCTGGTGTCTGTGTTGCTGGACGTGTTTGCGAGGGAGGCGGAGTCCAATTCCACCTGGAGGAGGAGAGATAGGGTTTCGCGTGGGCGGGGGGCGTTCGTCGTGGGATGTGTAACTGCGGTGGTGAAAATTGCCGCGCTTCTGCTCTCGAGGTCGCTGTGGGAGGGTGCGTGGCCTGTGATGCAGGTGCTCAGCATTTGTACCGTGCCGTTCGGAGCACGGAAGCAATTGGTAAGTCAGGTGAATCCAAAATTAGGTCAATTGCGGGGAACGGAATTAGGGGAGGGTTTAAGATGGCTTGAAGGAGTCCGCATTTCTGAATGTTTGAATTATCTGGTCATGGCGATGCCATGGAGTTGATGTTATTCTGTTTGCCTTTACTTGAGGCATTAATTAGTCACTGAATCGTGAACGTCTGAAAATAACGACCGTTTTGACAGAAACGACGTCCATTTTCGAGCTTGCTGACCAAAATGTACCCTTGCTTCCATGAAACAATATTCCAAGATTTTTGTTTCATTTTCGATTTAAAAATATAAGTAGTCTAATTTATCTTTTCTATTTAGACGAAAATTCATACTTTTCATGAAATCGTAAATTTGTGTTGCATTTCCAGGCCCTTCCAGAGCCGGCAAGGAGGGTGATTGAGCCGATAGCAGGCTCAGTGTTGGGAATAACAGTTGCTCAGCCGATTGTGTGGTTGTGTATGCCCAATTTTTATCGCACACTCAAGTTCTGGAAACGTCTCCTGCCTATTTACATCCGGTACTGACTCCTGTCCTGGTAATTTTTTTTCTTTGGTTTGTCCATGGGCAGGGCTTGGGGTGCTTTGAGGATTTCTCAATTATACAGGAATCAGATAGTATCATAAAAAAATGGAGAGGGATTATGTCAGTTTCGCGTTGAGATGTTCGTTCAGAAGCAAGAGAACATTTATGTGTAGCCCATAGGGCTGCTGTTTGTCAGGTACATCAAGACGAAGCGGCAAGTGAGGAAGATGAATTCAGCTGAGCGGGACAAAGTATGGGCTGTGCGACACGAGTGGGGTGGTGAGAAAGTGCATAGCTTAGTTCTGGACATGAGTGGATTTTACGTCAAGTCTGCACAAATCCTAGCCACTAAAGCTGTAAGTTATCTGGTCCACGTTTCCTGTTGACGTGAGTTGATAAGGCAATGACGGTACCTAGTAAGCTTGAATCAACGGCCTGTAAAAGTATTCTGAAACTAGTGTGGATGAGCAGGACTTTGTACCCGAGCCTTGGATCCGACGATTATCCAACCACCTAGACAATGCCCCACCTCGCCCTTTCCCTGAAGTGCGACGTAGCATTATGCAACAGCTTGCTACTTCTGCTCGCAGGAAATCGCTGTCTGTTGGTGCAGGAGGGCTGGTACCACTGGAGGAGGTTTTCTTAAATGTAGATTCTACCGCTCTTGCCGCTGCTTCTATCGCTCAGGTAAGTTCTTTTCTTTTCTTGTAAGGGTGAATTATGAGGGTCGAGGTAACATTGAAATGGCTCACTGACCTGGAGTACACCGTCTGGTTCATTGCCTACTAGAATCATTTGGGAAGATTTACGTAGCTTAAATCGCTAGCGAATCCTCTTATCAAGGTAGCTGCCGTTTTGAAACTCAGCAGGCATTTTGTATGTGGGTTGAGAAGGTGCATGCAGGTATTCTTCTAGATAACACTCGTGTGGTGATCAAGGTTCAGCACCTTGGTATGGAGAAAGTAATGGCTGCTGATCTGCGGAATATTGGTTGGGTATGACCTGACCTGGACTTGATTAGGAGGTGCTAATTCATTTTATCAGAGTATTTCTAAGTTCAGACACTGCACAGACTTGAATTTCATTCCTGCATTTCAGGTTTGGGAAGCTCCATTTATGTTCACAAGTGCCTGTGAAACATCGTGTTTGCCCTAATCATGGATGTGTTCCATCAGCTTACCAGTGTTTTTATTTGGGCTATTTTGTTTCAGGTGGCAAATTTCTTGCAAGGCCAGCTTCCTTTTGATCTTGTCCCAGTAAGTGGGTTTTGGATACATCGCTTAGATGTTCGCCTAGATGAGCACTTTGTCCTTTTCTCTTGCATTTGGCCAATGTTAAACTGTGACCGTTTGACTAATGTTTGTAAGGTGCAGTAAAATCATTAGCAGCTGATATTTGAATTATTATGCTAAATTTAGTTGAAAACGATTGTTTCTTTGCCTGATGTAGATCGTAAAAGAGATTCAAGCTACCATTCCTTTGGAGTTTGATTTCGATCGTGAAGTTTGGTTTATGGTAAAGCCCACGTACTTGTGACTCTTAATATTCCAAGCATCTTGTTCCCTCTTCCATGACTTGCAAGTTAGTTTATTTTTGTATTTCATGTGGTGGCATTTGAATTTGGCGCTGTTGCTATTTGATTCGAACAGACAAACATAAAGCGGAGCTTAAAGGAGGGTGGTTTCGACCAAATCCAATGTCCCCAGCCCATAGTAGATTTATGTTCTAAGCGACTTATTGTTATGGAGGTAACCACCGTTCTATCCATCGGTTTCTGCCACCCTTAAATTTATTTCTTATCCTGTTCGAAGGGTTCCACTTTTATGTAATCCCATCTGACTGCCTACCATTGATCGAAATGCTGAAGATTATCTCATGTTTTGGCAGAGATTGGATGGTGTACCATTTACTCACATTCTGCACTCGAAGGCACCAGTTGCCTTACAGAGGAGGTAAGCTGGGAATTTCCTGAGCTCTATATACCGCATATCAACATGCACAAATAGCATGGAATTGACTCCTGTATGTGTTCGATTATTTGGGCTCGATAACGGAGACGAGATCCATGCACTACAATTGACATGCTTTCTCATATTGTTGCAGGATACCTGAGGTCATTCGAGCTTTGGAAGTCTTGGTTCATTCCTATGGACAGGTACCTTTTTTCCTGGACCTATTAAATTTGCATGATCTCATATTACTGGGACTGCATTTGGCTGATACCCTCGACATTGCTGTGCTTGGCAGATGCTATTTATAGATGGCGTCTTCCATGCTGATCCACATGCCGGGAATCTCTTGCTACTTTCTGATGGACGCCTCGGTCTCATCGACTTTGGGCAGGTAATTTTATATTTCTTTCATCCATTACTCACTAGGAGTTCTAAAAATAAATTGGACGTTTAGAATCAGAATATTTTCTTCTCTTATTTGGGGATCAATAAACCTAGGGTGTACAGGACTTACTTTTTAAGTGGTGTATTCACCTTGCGCAGATTAATTCTAATTCTCTCGCTTCCATGTGGTTGCCAGAGCAAGGTACTTGACAAGGAGATGCGCTTGAAGTTGGCACGGATGATTAATTCCTTAGCAAGTAATGAAGAAGCGCAAATTGCAAGAGCTCTGATCAACTTGGGATTGAGGTTTGAGGATGTGAATGGTGGAGTGGTTTCCGAAAGAAGACTGGCATTAATGGCTCGGATACTTTTTGACACGTGCTATGTACAAGAGGCGACAGTGTCTCCTATGTCTCAAGACTCCATTTTGCGGACAACGCCACTTAAAGCGTTCAATCAGTCTGTATGGATGGTACGTCTGCTTGACCTTGTCGCTCTGCAGCTAGTTTTTATCCAAACTATGGCTTTATAGCCATTCAATATGAAGTCAATGGTAACACTGATCTCTGTAGGTTTTGCTGGAATGCACTTCTTTAATTGTTACTGATCTTCAGATCTGCTATGGTAAATAATACGATTCCTATAGATTGAATTCCCTCGACAATAGTGACTAGTGCAGGATTCTCTTGAGCAGACTCTGAATTGGACTATGGATTCCTGCAGTTATGATAGGACAGTAGTATACCGGGCCCACCATGCAGACCTGCTCTGTAGGGTATCAAAACCGACAAGATTTTATCTGAGGTATTTGTGAGAATCGAAGTTCAAAAAGATCAAAGCCCTTTTCTTAGAACTTCATTAGATTCTAAGCCGGTCAGCTGGCATGGGCTAGTCGCATTCTAACCTAATCATAAACCCTAGTTGCTATGCTCTTTAGGGTTTGTGTGATTTATGAGTGTCTTCGAGAGCATCTTGAAGTCGGAATCTAGGGTCTTCATCTGGGGGGCCTTCACTGAGTCCGGTTTGGTGGAAGAATCCCTGTTTTACATTGGTTTGCCTTCCCCGAGTCTTGTTTGAAAATCGTTTCAACCGAGGACTGCATTGGGAAACTCAATGCATCCATTGAGAATAATTCTCAACCGGAGTTGAAATCTCGACCCAACTCCAACCCACCCCCCTATGCAGCCCACCCTTGGGTTGAAAATACTCAACCCCGATTAAAAACTTAACCCAAACTGAAGTCAACCCTTTGTGCGGCTCCCCCCCAAATTTACCAAGTTCCTGGGCATTGGGTTTCAGTTTCTGGTTTGTAGCGATGCAAGTGTGGACATATTGTGTGATTTTGTTGTACCTGATTTCACCTTGTTCCGTGGCTGCAGGTTGTGCGTGCACTAGTGATTCTTAGAGGGTTGTGCTTTGCATTGAAAATGGATTTGTCGGCAACGGCAATTTGGTTTCCTTATGCTCAAGCTGCATTAGTGGCAGCGGGCGAGACTTGAACCCGGTGGATTGTGTAGGAGCTTGTCTATTTATCGCGTCGGTAGAGATCGCGCTGGTTTCATAATAAATACATCAATTTTATGTTTGAACCTTATGTCTAGAATCCATGTTCTATCAAAAATCTGTTCTGGTCATTAGATTCCGTATTCATTATGTTTGACCTCCAAGCATCACGTCGAATCTGTTTTGAGATGTGAACTGCAGTTAACCCTTCAGCGCCAATTTAGCTGGAAGTGAACACATTCTTGAGCTATTGTTTGAAATTGTTTGAAATACATGAACTGCTGTTCGTATATGAAATGTTTTTATCATTTGGACGTATAGAACGGCATATATCCCGGAGATGTAAGGCAGGGTGCTTAAAAACGACCCTCTGAACGCAGAAGTACTGTACATATTGCACCTGATAGGGCTTTTAGTGACCATTCCATTTCCACTTCAAAAATTTGTAACTAATTTCCTGAAAATATTTCAAGAAGTCAAACTCCTTATAATCACAAATCTTTATGAACAACCTACCTTATCTCCAATAAAAAAGTTGTGATCATTAGATGTTCTATGTTCAAGATTGTAATGTTTGTATGAAATTGTGTATTTCAATGATGGAAAATGAGATTCTAGTGGTGACTTGGTTCAATAAGGAATTGGCAATGATGGAAAATGAGATTCTAGAGGTGACTTGATTCAATGAGGAATTGTTAGGAATTGTTTGAAATTGAAGATGAATTGGTTCATTGATGGGTGCACTTCAAAATGACACATTATACACGTACTTTGTTCTCCTACAAAATTATCAATGGCTTTTGGAGTTAATTGTTTTGGGGAATATATAGTGCCCTACATAGAATTATTAGAACTTTGTAGGAGACATCTACTTACAATTGGTATAGGGCGGTCAAGATTAGGATTAGAGAAAATGAAGACAAGGAAAAATTAAAGAGATGGAGATCTTGTATTATGCACATGTTTTTTGAAAAACAACATTATTTAGCTTTGAAATACCACATTATACTTAAATTTTTATACCTTGCATGAAAGAAGATCTAATACAACATAATTATTTTTTTGTCAAAAAGTACTACATGTCATCTTGTGATTGATTTAGAGGACAAATTGTGTTCTATTTGGCAAGATACTATGATCAAGACTTAGTGGTAGGTAGATGAGCCTATTGTGAGCATATTTGATGCCTTGTCTTTGTGGGATGATTGAAAGCTTCTAAATTGTTTTTGGACATATAAACAAACGTAAGAAAAGGCAAGAGCAACTGAGATCACATTTTCCCAACAAAAATATGAATTTCTAGTGTACTACCCCAATAGCCCCAAAGACACACTTGACCTTCTTCAAAATCAATATAAATGCATAAACTAAAACAAAAAATAAACCAACTTAAAGTGCATCTGTAATGGTCATGTCACTTGAAATGGTCATTCTTTTTCCGTAAAATGACACAACATAGTTAGTCTATTTAATGGTTTTGCACCTAAAAGGAAGAAGGTCGTAGAGTGTGGTTGCTAAGCTGCTTCGTTACTGTCACTTCAAGCTTTCACTGGGGCCCTAATGTGTTCCACTGTGGCCCAAAACGTGTTCGGCGTGCGGAACCACTCCTTGCTGAGCACTCGATCCACAGTTTGGTTTTGATTCGAGGTCACGATTTCATCTGTCGTTTGGTCAATCAATTCTTTCAGCGTGCGAAGAATTTCTGGAGTAGCCTTCAAGCCAAAGTTCTGATGGAATTGCACTCACTTTCAGTTGAGAGCGCGTTTCCATCGATAGTGGATTAATTCCCATGTAGACCACCATCGATTCAAAGGAGGGAACCATTCCAGCTGAAATCAACCCTTTCACGATTGATAGAACTCGCTAGCTAGCTGACGATGGTATGGCGGCCACGCTCACAAGATTTCGCGATGGCCTGGCGTTACTGGGTCCCGTGATCGAAGAGACAGGCAGGAAATTTAGGATTTGCGGGGACGCACCCACGACGCTATACCACATCACTCTTTTGACCAAAGAAGAATATCGATCCAAGCTGCTTGGTAGTAGTACTGATGAGGAGATTCCCAGCATTCCTGTGGACGAGCTCTACTTCCTTGGCCTGGGCGGTGCAAAAATCGACAGAGTCTACTGGGTTGTTTGCGTGTGGTCCGCCGGAGCGGCATTTCGGAAGAAATTGGGTCTTCCAGCGAAGGATTTTCACATCACGCTCACAGGCCATGACGTGCACAGCGTTGCCAAGGACGCATCTTCCCTTCTGAACCCCGAGGAGCTTGTCTTGGCGTTTCCAGATTTCCCCTCGCAGAAACAGGACCATGTGTTGCATCATCTTCACGGGATCCGTAGTCAGCTCACTCTGCCTCTATCGATCTCGTCTGTAATCGCTCACCCGGATTCTGCAAAGGGTTTTTTACGATTGGGAGATGCGAGCGTAATTGACAATCCTAAGCTGTCGATGCTCGCGTATGCTCGTGCACTGTTGCTCGATGGTTCGACAGTGACAAATTACGTCGCGCGGCGGCTTCGTCGCCTCGCGCCGTTCACCCATTACGGACCTCTCATGACCGGGCAAGAACGAAAATCAATCTCCGAGGAGACGAGAGAGATTCTACTGCGAGATGCTTGGTGCGCCGAGGCTCGTGAGATTGGTCACGATTTGCTTGAACATCCTCCGACAATGCTCGCTGCAAACTCGAGAGAACGGCTATGGTTTGAATCCTACGAGCTGCCTCGGTTCTTCTCGTGGATTGTGCCGTACTTTCTGGCTGGCATGTCCACACCTCGCAATGCCGAGGATGTGGATACGCTTGCGAAACTCGGCATCAACCGAATTCTCACTCTGACCGAAGAGGAGCCGCTGCCAGCGTCTTGGTTTGCATTCAAGACGGTGAAGAACATCTTCATCCCGGTTGCGAATTACGAGGCGCCCACGTTCAAAGAGGTGGATTACTTCCTTGACGCCGTTCGTGAGGAGCAGACGGTTTGGTTGGTCCATTGTGGAGGAGGGAAAGGAAGGGCGGGGACGCTTCTCGCATGCTACATCGCCTTGTATGGCTTTCAGAAGCCGGCCAGCGTGCAACAGAAGCCGATTTGCGACGCAGGCACCGTAATCAGATGGCTGCGGGCGATCCGACCGGGCTCCATTGAGACGGTACAGCAAGAGCACTTCATTTCGAATTGGATCAGCTACCGCTGGAAATCGAAAACAGAGCCAGATTTCCCAGAACCTTCGGCTCCGATGCGTGTCGAGGGCCGTGTTCCAGAGCATCCTGAGCTTCTCATCCTGGTGGGGCTTCCCGGAAGTGGAAAAAGCTGGTTTTCCTCCGCTTTGAAGAAGCGCAAGCTCGCTGTGGACGTCGTGTCGCAAGACGAGAGCGGCTCAAGAGCGCTCTGCGAGAGTGCCGTCAGCAGACGACGGCCTGGCACCATGGTAGTCCTGGATCGTTGCAACCCATCACCAACTGAGAGACGCGATTGGTTGGCTCTTGCCGATGCTGGCGACACTAACACCGTCGCAGTCTACTTCGACGTCGGCGATTCCCTTTGTACCCAAAGAATCGACCGCCGCATTCACCACCCAACTCTGCGAGCTGGACGATCCGCCAACGCCATGAACCAAATGAAGCGCCTCATGATCAAACCGTCGTTAGACGAAGGATTCAGCGCGGTGATCACCATCCCGTCGTTCGACGCAGCTCGCCAAGCCGTCGGGCTTCTCGCCGGCACACCCCCGCTCCTCAAATTCCCTCGCACTCCGCATCTCATCAACCTCGGCGCCGCCACCGCAGACGACTTAGTCTCACACAATTTCCACTCCACAGGCCCTGTCGTCATCGAGGAGAAGATCGACGGCGCCAACATGGGCATCTCTCTCGACTACAACAAATCCCTGGTGGTGCAGAATCGAAGCCACATCGTAAACTCACGCTCTCACACGCAGTTCCGCCGCTTAGATGCCTGGCTGGAGCGCCACGCTCGCGACCTCCACTCCATCCTTTATCAAGACGACGAGTTTCCGGAACGGCACATCCTGTATGGTGAGTGGGTGGTGGCGACGCACTCCATCGCGTACTCCGCGCTGCCCGACGTGTTCCTGGCGTTCGACTTCTACGACCGCGTCACGGGAGCCTTCGCCTCCCGGGAGATGCTCGCCCGAGTTTTGCAGGGCACGGGAATTCAGCAAGTGCCGATCATTTGCGATCTAGAGCAGGGCGTGTCACGAGAGCAGATTGTGCAGCTCGCGAACGGGACTTCGGTGTTCTATGACGGACCTGTCGAGGGGGTGTACGTTCGGTTTGAGGATGCGGAACGAATGCGCACTGTGGAGAGGGGAAAGGTCGTGCGAGCAAATTTCATCGCCGGGAACGAACATTGGAGCAAAGGAATTGTGAAATCCAATGGGATTCTGGAATCTTCGTGCTCCGCTTCCTCACGCACCTGATGAAACTCACCTCGGAAGCTCACCTCCGACCTCTGCAATTGACCTAGGTGCACATTGACACTGGAATTGATATCTCGAAATGTGAGCCCTCTTTCCCCAAAATCGTTGAGTGGAAAACCAAGAATCCTTCACCGAACTCGAACTCGTTGAAGAATCTTTTACCTACCCGGGGATGAGCAAGGCATTTTGAGACTGTATTGAGACTGCTTTGAGGTTTGAGAGGTTTAGGGTTTAGGGTGACATTGTAACATTATTGGACATCTGTCCTTGAGGGTGGGTGAGGAAAGAGAATGTGTTTGAATTTTTTGTTGACCAAAGTCACAGTTTTCATTAGCGTAGAAACTTTTGAGTGATCAGCGAGAGAATTATATGGGTAGTCACGTAAAAGAGGATGAACACCGTGAGAGATACTGCACAACTTGATGTTCAATCCTCGGCGGCACCATTACCCCAAGTCGGGGAGACGGAAAACAATGTTGAAAATTTTAGTGTCTAACTTATGCCTTTGGAACATATGCCTTCACTATTACAATCATTTGTTTTCGCTGAGGAATGCATCGCATTCAACGAAATCTGAAACCGACTACCGTGCAGCAACCCTTGTAACGTGCTGGATGCGAAGCTTATTAGATTGAAATGGCTCATTTTCAACCCAAGAAATCTATGCAAAACGATATCTCTCCCATGTCAAGGAATTGTCGAGTCCATTCTCGATTTCTGACTACCTTTGCTACCTCTCTCTCCTCGAAGTTTGCAAGACTGAATACACCCTGGAAGTCTTGATAGTCTTCACTAAACGTAATTTTCACCATCAAAAAGTCTTTGTTGCAATTTGTAGAAAGTTGATTACAGTGACAGTGAGGTTATAAATCGCAGGTGAAGCAACTGGACGATGCAAATCTAACATCGGCGTGTCTTTACCTTGAACGCTTGTAGTCCGTGAGGAATGGGTGATGAAAGAGAATGCCGTGTGGTTGAATTTTCATTAAGCAATCACAACATTCATCAACATAAAACCTTTTTTGAACACCCCAAGCCGTACTGATTAGGTTGTTGAATAATCAATTAAAGACTACTAGTATTCTTAGCCACCTGAGAAATTATGAACAATCATGTGAGATGATGCACAACCGCAGTTGATCTGAATGATGTTTAACCTCTTGAACGTCGAAGGGGTGATGCTCAAAATCATCCTTTTGTATTACCGTGTGAATCATTGGTAAAAGAAATAGCAAAAGCACCTATTGGAAGTCAAAGTACTGTAGGAGATCTTTCCTTTCCAAACCCAATTCCAAGGATGAATAGTTGCACTTTCATCCTAAACTCAAAGATTCCTTGTCATCCATAGGGCATTTGGCGTTCGTGTCGACGTTCAAGGGTTAAGGTGGAAGCACCCAAAAATGTCAATATAAGCAATTCAGCATAGTTGGAGGCACCTTTCTTTAAAATGATACTTTTGTAGTATATTAGCAAGTGAAAATCATAAATATAAAAAAAAAAATAGATTTTTTGGATGTGGCATGTAATTTCTATGATTTTTCAAAGTGTTGGCTCCCTAGACCACTGAAATTGTCACACAAGTGGATCCTAAATCAAAATCTACAAAAATCAATAATCAACGAATCAAAGTTAAGTACGTGTCTTTCAAATGCGTCAACAAATTAGAAGTAAGCATTTGAAAGACACATTAACATTAGACGATTTTTCAAGCCATTGAGAGACCTTGAGTTCCTTGATGTTTCCAGGATGTGGGAACGTCACAGAAGCAACAATCCGATATGGCACAGAGACTGCCATATCGGATTGCATTAATTTATTATTTATTAATTTATTATTATTATTATTTATTAAATAATCTGATTGTCCAGCCATGGTTTGCAGCATGGGGAATCATGGCCAGACGGTCTCTCAAAGGCCTCATTTCTCCCCTAATGCTAAAGTCTAGGGACACATTTAGAAGCAGTCTAGGGTACAAGAATAGGAATAGAGACACTTTTGGGTACCTTCACCTTAACCCTTCAACAATGGCAAAACCAACTTGGTTCTTAAGGCTAAGTTCCAATTGGAGTAGAAACTAGACTTGATAAGCTTTATTTCATGAATTGAACTCAAATTTGCAAAGCATCCCTAAAATCATCCCATTTTTATAGCTAAAGTGCAGATCAAGACAACGGAGTACAATCTGCCAAAATTCATTACACTCAAATCCATAGATTTGTCATTTTTTAATAAAGAAAAGTCATAATATATCACAAGGAGGAATTTTTAACACCTTTCATTGAAATTGGATTTAAACAACTCCCCCAAAAGAATTTGGATGAAAGAACATTTTTGTCCATTTGCAAAGCATCCCTAAAATCATCCAAAGATACAAAACATCCTCCTAAGCATTCCAAGGTTAAATATAATATTTAACTAATTATGGATAAATATATAATAAAAAAATAATATTAGATATGATGAAAATATGAAATATGTAGTCCAAATGTAGACTTTTGAGTTTAAAAATCAATCATGATCATCATTTTGGATCAAAAAAAATTTAATTTTAAAAATTGACAAGTCTTGGTTGCCAACCAATACATTCTCAATTACAAAAACTGTCCATAATTTTACAAAAATTCAAAATTAGTTAAATATGAATTTAATGTAATTATGTGGATTATTGCATTTTTAGGTAACTTCTTATAACTCGATTTTTTTATTGTATTTTTTGAAACTTTCATATGTAGTAGACACTCTTGTAGCTCTTCAATGAGCTAATTTGCAAATGAATAAGTTTGTTAATATAGATTTATGAAAAAATTCTTGACATTAAAGCATCTAAATTGAAAACTTTGATTCATTGCTTTCTAATTAGTTAGTTAAAAATTACATAGAATTAATTCTATATGTAGTTAAGGAATTCCTAAGAAAATATATTGTATGAAGTTTTCAAAATCAAAAAGTAGAGAGGGTTTAGATGTTTGCTACAACTTTCCCACTATTGGAAATTTGGAATTTGCATGTTTTAATTTTGTATTCACAATTTAGTTATGGCTATCATCTTGTACATCCTTCCAAGTAATGATTGTTTAACTCCTAATTGTCTAGGGGGTCCTCCCTTTTAAACCACCTCCAAACTATCATTTCTAAAATGAAAATATAATGATTTTTTAGATTATTTTTTTGAAAAATCTAACTATAAGATTTGTTCATCACTATCAAATTAGACAACTTTCTAATTTCCTAAGACTTTAACTATAAGGATATTGAGATATCAACAATCAAAGTTTAGTTTTTGGGGAAAAAAAAAATAGTTTCAAATCTTAGGAAGAATGATTTCAAGGGCCTATATATCAAAATTTCACTCAAAAGAAGAGTTTTTCATTTTTGACCAAATGGAATTTTGAAGAGTTAACCCTTAAAGGACGTTGCAAGATGTTTTTGGGTAGTCTATAGGATGGAAAGAAACATTTTTCCATCCAATTTTTTGGAGAAGTTGCTTGACTACATTTTTAGTGAATACCGGTAGTATTACAAATTCCCTCATTATGGTTATTACAAACCTCCTACAATGGACTCCAATTAAGAACACAAAAATACTTATTAATAAGAATGCTTTTCCAAAGAGCTCAAACAATCCAACTATAGAGAGATAAATCTCCAAAGAGAGTTCTCTTCACCTCCAAGCTCCGTCTTCTATGATAGAGATTATCAATAGATTCGTAAAATTCAATATTTTATAGCAATATGAACTTTGGATGGTTTGTTGATTATCTATTTTTAGAATGACACAATAACTTTGGTTTATACCATGATGTTATGCATTGAAACATACATCTAGGTGAAAATTACAGATTTTTTGAGTATATTTGAAATTTGGTATGAATTTTCTTCATTTTTCTCTTAAAAAATTCATAGTAATTTCAATTTTTTCCTCCCAAATTGAAAATGTTATGACTTGTAGTAGACATATGAGTTCATCTCTGAAAATTAAATATAAAAATTTCCATTCATGTGTAGTTGCAAAATAGCAGCAAATAGAGTGATGGATAGTAAGGCTTGAAATCAATGGTCATGGGGCCTATCTTTTAAGGGTTAAGAACATGCATGCCAATTTCACAAGGATTTTTACAATAGAAGATTGTTTTCAAAGCCTTGTAATAAAATCAGGTACATTGGAAAAACAAAAATTTCACTTGACGATGCCCATTCACTTATTCTCTAACTAATCAAACCCTTGCCTACTTGCACACCCATGGATTTTTTTCTTGGGATGACTTTTGATTGGCTAGGTTTCTCTTTGAAGACAATGTGAAGTGAGATGTTTTTGGAGTGTTTGAATTTGAAAAATTACCCAAGGCGGAGTTTCTATTCACATAAAAAAAAATTGACTATGAAAAGAGAACCTGATGAACTAGATGAGAAAAATATGAAATTTCAAAAAATAAAAAATCTTGGGATCTTGGAAGTCCTTGAAATTGGGCAACAATTATGGAGTGGTTGATTTGGCATTTAGAAGTTAAAGTATAAGAATAATATTTTCTTTTGAAGGATTGAAAAAAGGTTGATGCACTACTTTGAAAATTCAACTTTGATATGCTAAAGAAGTAGGCTCTAAAAATTGGTGGCAAGTCAATTTCAAGATCCTTGATAGTTGGAAAAAAGATTACAAGTTATTCCACTCTGCTTTGTTTTCAACTTGTGCTATTTGTAGCTATTTTACTCACAAATAATAGAAATTTTTGGGAGCTATGAAGCCTTATTGATTGCCTAATGTGGCACCTTTAAGTAATATTTGATATTGTATGATCATAGACACATTAGTCCATATAGGCATGAAGAAAAGGATTAAAATAGTCTAAAATACAATGTCTACTAGTGTAGCCATCATCATTGTAGTTGTGACATTAATTAAGAATTTCATGCTCATTGATACAAGAGTGGCTCCAGTCTTTAATCTTGGAAGGACGTGACCCTATACCAAGATAGTCACCAAAATACTTCAATTATTGAATCCATAAGTGCATTTTTTTGTATCTATAGTTAATAGTGAAGTTATTTGTTATACCTTTTAGGTTTGCATCATCCTTACAAGGTTAACCCCTAAGTGCTCCGACGTCCAATTTCTCGACAATGGATAGGTTGAAACTCTTGGTTCTTTCTCATTCTACTTGGATGAAAGTCATCCAAATTTGTGGAGATACTTTATCAATTTCTTGTCCTATCTAATGGATGGATTTGGTGTTATTTGAGTACATATTTTTCTAAAATTATAAATGTGGAAGAATGTCAAGTGGTTGACCAAGCCAAAATTGCATTGACTCTAGTTCAAAATTGGGTTTGCAAAAATGAGGTCATAGATTTAAGAACACAAAAATTTCAAAAAATTACCATGTCAAGAGAACCTCATTTCAAATGCATTCCAACAAATTTTACTCAAAAAATGATAATATTTTGCTTGTGATCGAATTTAGAAGGAATTCTGAAATTTTTCTTTCCAAATTTATAAAAGAAATATTGGTGATAGCATTGGTGAATCTAACCGTATAGATGGAATCTAAAACTCCAAATCTATAACTTTTATTTGTGAATGAATTCCAAAATATTCTTCCAAATAGTACTTTATGATGATTTTTTCCAAATCTTTAATTTTGGAGAAGGATCTAGACATTTACGGGGTTAAGAGTTCAATGTGTAGAAGATTTGCTATGATATTTTATTATTACAACAACATTTCCATTATAATATACAATTTCAAGACAAACATATAAAGACAACATTAAAGGTGTTAGAATTGGCCTATATGGAGCATTTGATGTTTTTCTTGTTGTCACTATGATTTTATTTTAATTTGTGAAAATTAGTGCAATAAACAACTAATTAATTTTAAATATTGTGCCTTTGGTAATTTAGTGTCACACACACTAGGTAATAAGCTTAAGGTAAATCAGAGTAGCCTGCAGGCAGTGCCTTGAACATTCACATGTTAACAGAAGCCCAACTCATCCATAAATTTGTCATCCATCCATGGTCGTTCATTCATCTTTCAGGGTTCAGGGTTTTAGGGTTTGGGTATTGGGATGTGCATCGCTCAGGAAGTTTGAAACTCTTTGTGTGCGGGGTTTGCCATGATCCGGCAGCTCTTCGAAGTTGCTAGGATTGTTGAATTATCACCTTTCTCGACTTCACGAGTTCTTCTCTGATCAAATGGCTGCAGTTGTGTCGAGGCGTAGGCTGAGGTCCCAGGGTCCTCCTTCGCCGATTGTGAAAGAGGTTGCGGTGGTTGAGGATGAAGGGCCTATTCCCGACGTCATAGTGGCTGGTGATGAGAGTGATTCTGACCCTGAGATTTCCACAGACGGAGAACAAAACGACGAAGATGGTGCGGAGGAGGAAGAAGAAGAAGAAGAATCTGGAAGCGAGGACGAGGATGGTGATTCTGAGGGGTTAGTGAGCGTCTCTGTACATTGTTCCGTAGTTGATGTGGCCACGGTTGATTAGGTCTTCGTGTAATCTGGACATTAATTGGAAGCTTTCGCTGCAACAGGTCGGATTACGCCAGCGGTGATGAAGGGGATGAGTCTAGCGGCGACGAAGAGGAGGTAGACGAAGAAACGCGGAACTACGTCCTGGACGTCATGAAAGATTATTTGACAGGTGCGGGGGCACGAGATGCAGAGGAAGCTGGAGAGCATGAAAGCCAAGGAAATGGCGACAGTGGACCCGACGATCAATCTGTTAATCCGACCACGGCCGAGGAAAGCGATTCGTCTGAAGATGAGGTGTGAAGCCTGTCATCCTTTGTGGTTCAAATATAAGTTGTAAACTCTTTTGTTCCCGAATTGGTAGAAAATTTAGTAATTAAACGCTTTGGATGTATCTGTCCTTGCCCCTATGTCATTTTGTTGCTCCCACAAAAGAATTTTTTGCGGCTGAATTTATTGACCAGTGACTCCTGTGAACATTTCCTTCAAATTATTCTTGTAGAGCTAGGGTGTCCTTTTGTAGATTCTAGCTAACTACCTGTATCTGTGACCACAAAATCTAGGATTGCACGAGTGGTTCTTCATAGTGCTCTCTTATGCTTTAGCATTCTTACGGCTGTGCATGGACTAAACGAATGACAGGTACCTGATAGGAACACAGTTGGGGATGTGCCACTGGAGTGGTATAAAAACGAGGATCACATTGGTTACACTAAAGACGGGCTTAAAATTAAGAAGCAAGGGCGACGCGACCAGCTTGATACATTTTTAGCTCGTACAGAAAACGCTGATGAATGGTGAGATATGACTACCGATCTTGGTTTCAGACGATGAACGTTAAAATTTTTTGTCCATGTGCCTTCCTAGTCGTTGTCAGCTAAGTGAAACGCCTGTTGTCGAAAGCTAATAGGTTCCATATGATCAGAGTTTCACTAAATATTCTTGCATTCTCCCTTTGATTGTTCGGTGACAAGTATACAAACTCTGTCATAGAAAATTACTGAATTCTTGTATGCTGGGCACAAATCGGTTCATGTGAGGGTGAAGACCTCGTTATGGTAGTTCGTTTGATGGAATGATGTGCCTGGCCTTTCTTGCTTATGTCGATTTAGTTCGGGTTGGCGTGGATTTGAGGGTTGAGTGCGTGTAGATTAATTAGATAGAATTCAAGAATTGACACTCTCTTTTAATGTTGGTTATCAGGAGGAAGGTTTACGACGAGTATAATGATGAGGAAGTGGAGCTGACTAAAGAAGAAATAGATATGATTCAGCGACTTCGACAGGGCAAGATTCCTCATGCAGAGGTCAATCCGTATGAGGTTAGAAATATTGGTCGATATTGTCTGTACTTACCTTCGTCTGGGGAAAATGATTTAAAAAAAGAATCTAGGAACCTGTATGATATGCTTATTGGAGAATATCTTGTGGTGCAATTCGGTACATGTTCAGTACATTAACCGTGCTAATAATCTATCTTGTCACTTTGCTGTAGCCATATGTTGACTGGTTTGAGTATGAAGACAAAGGCCATCCTCTATCAAGTGCCCCGGAGCCTAAGCGAAGATTTATCCCATCGAAATGGGAGGCTAAGAAGGTATTAGTAACCTCCCTGGCTGTTGGGTGTTAGATTTGTCAATGACGTATCTTATGGATGAGAGAATTGCAAGGGAGATGTAGTTGCTTCAACATCGCCGTGCTGCAACCTCAGGCGTTCGTTATATGCACTTTTTATTCACTCAGGGACCACAGCATCTAACCTCATGGTCTCAAAGTGTGTCTTATTTGAGAAACTTTTACTGCGGGTAGATTATTCGTACATTTACATGTTGTGGATTTGTTCGTCTCGCTTTTCTGGGCATTTCATCGACATTGGCGTGAATTATTCTAAAGTGACGTAATTTTTCATGACAGTATTGTAGTTTTTAGTTTTTTAATGCTGAGAGTAAAGTGAATACGTTCTCTTTCAGCCCAAGGGTTGCAGGGAATATACTTATGAGTACCCTATTTAGTGGTCGCTCAATCGCTCTGGCTTATATTGCAGGTTGTGAAACTGGTTCGAGCTATAAGGAAGGGTTGGATTAAACTGGATAAACCTAAGGAGAAACCCGAGTTGTATCTGATGTGGGGTGATGACCTGAAAACTTCCGACAAGACTGCCAATGGACTGGCGTATATTCCAGCCCCAAAGCCCAAACTTCCAGGTATATAATATTTCTTCCATATGGTTTTATTGCGAGCACAAGCAGAAATCAAAGGGATTTTTTTATTACGGTTTGCCTGGAACAAGTTTAAGCAAGTGTGTATTTCTTTGATATCTTACCTTGTAGTTGAGACAACTTGCTCGGATGGATGGTGATACAGGACATGATGAATCGTACAACCCTCCAGTCGAATATATCCCTACAGAACAGGAAGTGAAATCTTATGAATCCATGTATGAAGAAGATCGACCCAAGTTTATTCCGAAAAGGTATTTTATGATCTTTGCTATATCTTGCCGGTGTTGAACTACCTTATGTTCCTCACCTCTTCCATCACGAGAAAGCATCTTATACACGAGGTTCATTCAGTCTACTTGGGCATGCATTGATGTTTATGGATATTGTGCCTGTTTATACAGTATTTACTTTTTGTTTCTGTTTGTAATTAATTGTATCGAAGGCTATAAATGGACCATGGTTGCCATCTTGCCCTGCAGGTTTCCATCTCTTCGTCAAGTTCCAGCTTATCCTAGGTATATAAATGAGATTTTTGAGCGGTGTCTGGACCTATATTTATGTCCGCGCCAGAAGAAAGACAGGGTATGCATTTCCATAATATTTTCCGTTATTTCCAGTGTTTGGGTGAACATGAGTTCGAATGAATTTTTTTGTCTTCTAGTATGCAAGACAAGGATCTTGAATGGTGTTCTCCTTTTCCTATTCTGATGAGTTAAGTTCCACCTAAATTATGTCGTTGTGTCTCTTAGAAACATTTCGATCCAGAGACACTCATACCAAAGCTTCCTAAACCGAAAGACTTGCAACCCTATCCATCAACTTGTTATATGGAATACCGGGGCCATGATGGAGCTGTTACCTCAATGTCTGTTGACAATACTGGAGAGTGGCTTGCTACAGGTGCGCAACTTACTTTGGGTTTCAGTACTTTAGAACATGCATGACGTGGTCTTCGTGGATTTGTTAAGTATGAGAAGCTTTTTTATTTTGCAATCTACTTCAGCAACCCTTAAACAAAGGCAGGACAATTGGTTCTCTTATGTTCTTATGCCTGTATCCTGATTCTGTAATTTGCAAATTCTGTGTTAATTGTTGTGTCAAGAGGTCTCAGATGCTATACATTAGTGCAGCTGATTGCAACTCTAAAGTGGTCTTCTGCTTGACATTTTCTCTGAGGTCTGAGTTGAGTTTTTGGATAGTTCGTAGTCACCTCTTGTAGTCACTTCCTCTATTCTCATTCAGCTGGAAAAACATTGGTTGAGTCAAGAGATGACCGACACTGACGATGCCTGCAACAGGCACTTGAGTGCTAGTTAAAAGTAGCCCGATGCCTCACATTCTCTTTGTTGGTCTGAATTAATGATTTACCTAGTCCATTATGACCTCCTTTCCCGGTCTTTCTTTGGTTTTAGACGACAGGAAGTTATAAATGCTAAGGCAAGAGATGACGAACTGTACATGATGCCTGAAACAGGCAGTTGAGTGCAAAGTTAAAAGTAGCCTGATGCCTTACTCTTGCATTGTGGTTGTTCTCGTTAGATACTCCCTTTCTGTTCTTGGGTTTTGTGATTCACTATGCCAGTTTGAGGGTACATGCGTCAGTTTTTCCCCGTACCATTGCGAAATTTAGGCATTGAAACCAAATTGATTGTATCGGTTGTAGTCTGCATAGTTACCACTTCTACACTCCATTTGGAGCTACTCAATATCGGCGTGAGCTCTAGAGGTTTCAGTGTATTTTTTAATAGTCCTACCTTGCACAGCGGTAGTGTTTACACGTTATTTTCTAATTAGGTCGGCATGGCAACAATTGTGTAGGTTCCATGGATGGTACAGTGCGACTCTGGGATGTGCAATCAGGTCGGTGTCGGAAAGTGTGGAACTTTGGATCAAAGATCAACAACGTCCAGTGGAATCCTAATCCGCAAATCAATATTTTGGGCGTTGCAGTGTATGTTTCCAAATCACCACCGTGGATATGGTCTTGACAAACTCATCATGTATCCAATCGACTTGATCTTTGTACCTTCTTTGATGCTTTGTTCTAAACCATTCTTTGCCATAACACTTGCTTTGATTTCAGGGACAAAGATGTGGTGTTGTTACCAACAGAATTGGGTGAGGAAGAAGTTAGTGCGAATGTATCTGCCTTGTTGACACTCAAAACTCAGGAGGCCCCTGAGAAAGAAGCAGGTTAATCTCAACCTACCTCGTGTTAACGTGTAATCTAATACCAGCAACTGTGCACAACGTAGCCCAAAATGACTTTAGTCATGGTTTTCTGATTTTTTGCATCAGTGGTAGGTGCGTTTTCATTTTCGTTTTCTGTTAGGGATTGTGCGTGTTAACTTTTGACCCTTGAATGATTCTGTCGCAGAATCGTCACCACTTGCAACCTGGGTTTTGGATGAGAAATTTAAAAGCTTAAAAGTGCGACAGCCATTTGTACGGTCCTTTCCTTCACGATAAAATTGATTATTGTTGCTTGCATGTCTTCGTATACTATTGTTAACAGTGGTGGAAGGGAATGAATATGATAGTTGATTGAGCTGTGGATTAGCTAGTGCACCTTCTGAACTTGGCATCTTTTAACTTGTTACTTATCAATCTTGAATAATCAGCTCTAGACTTTGAATTCCGGAATTTGACGTTAATGTAGTACCTTGATCTTGTACTTCGTGAGATTTGGCAGGTCGTGCATTCACTCGTCTGGCATCACAAGGGAGACTATTTTGCCACTGTAGCGCCTGATGATATCCTACTCACCTTGTTGCTTTTATCTCTTTGCTTATTCTTTGCATTACAGTTACATAACGAAAGTCTACAGTGGAGCCTTTAGCTGAATTTTGTGAAGATTTTCCTTAACCTACTGACTGCACGGATTACAAAATCAGTGTTGGTGCACCAGCTTACGAAGCAACAGTCTCAGAATCCATTCCGAAAACATCATGGACGTGTCGTGCGAGTGTTGTTCCACCCACAGCGTCCTTTCCTATTTGTAGCAACAAAGATGCACGTGCGGATCTACAATTTGGCCAAGCAACTGCTCTCGAAGAAGCTAATGACCAGCCTAAATGAAATATCCTCAATGGCAATCCATCCTGGAGGTCAGCTTTGGAACTTCATTTGAACAGATCGTTTCCATAGGTTTGCTATCGTTGGTGATGCTTTCAAGGGGCTTGTGTTTGGCGTCTTTGAGCTGTGACCTCGTCTGCTATCTTCCTTTGACCAAAGCTCTGAATGTAATACTTGTGCATTTCGATTGCAGGTGATAATTTGATTTTGGGTAGTCAAGAATCAAAGATGGTTTGGTTTGACATGGATCTTTCGACAAAGCCCTATAAGGCGTTTAAGTGAGTTCTCTGATCATGCACCACTGCCTGTCAAAACTTCATTAGTATGTGCTCCCTTTAGTTTTCTCATCTGATGATTTGTGAAAAGGAACACGCATTCTTTTGATATGATTTCGATTTGGAAGTTTCTTGGTTTCTGCTCCTGTATTTTATCTTCCAGCACCCCGAGATTTTTGTTCTAACGTGTTGCCCTTTTGCTTATGGAACGCAGGAATCACACAAAGGACATCAGGTCCGTAGCATTTCACAAGACGTATCCACTGTTCGCCTCTTGTTCAGATGACGGAACAACTAGTGTATTCCATGGCATGGTGTACTCCGATCTCTTGCAGAATCCTCTACTTGTTCCGCTCAAAATATTACATGGCCACAAATCAGTTAATCACAAAGGTAAGTTGTCAGTAGAATATCCGAGGTATTTTTGGCAATTTTCATGGTCATAAAAACCCAATGCGCTGTAAGCTAGCAGCTAAGGTGCGACTGAGTCTGTTAGAGGGCAACTTCTTTCTTTGTAACCCAAATATTGCCAACTTGAGGGTTGAAGTCTCCAATCGTGATCTCGCTTACCTTAAATTTCCTTACGTATTGTTTGATTAAAAAACTATTGAGATCAATGGAACATGCCGATGTTACTTTTTAATACTGCTTTTTGGACGGGAAAGCGCTAATATGATAAACTTCTGTTGTGTATTTTCCAACAGGTGTTATGGACTGCTTGTTTCATCCGAAGCAGCCATGGCTTTTCACATCAGGAGCTGACTCTCTTGTGAAGCTGTATTGCAACTAATCAATCTGGTTCCTGGGCTTGCTAGTATGATCAATTTTTTACCCTCCACGAGGTGGGTCGTTGCCCCTTTCTGTTACCAATATGTCGTCATTGTTTCAAGTGGGCAAGACCTGATATTTATGTCAATTTTGTAGTTTGGGACAGATAGAGACATTCCTTACAATGTGATGTTCACTACAGTTTCTGTAGTTGTCTTCTTTGGACCGCCTCAGTTTGTAAGAGGATGGTATGAAGATTGACTGCCTGGCGGAAATTTCCTTGCTGATAAACGAAAATCTGCCTCATGCTATTGGAGCATGGCCTAGTATTTGACGTAAGGAAAGTACTGAGGAAATGTACTGCAAACAGAGTTGAGAGTTGCTCCAGTCAGCGGCCAAAGCTTAGAGTGTATTATAGATGGTTCATGAGATACGATTTAGTTAGTTTAGGCGAGTTTTCTGAGCTAGCCACGCGATGTGTTTTGAGACTCAAGGATCAAATTTAACTGGAGCTTGCAAATTTCTGCTGGTTTCTTATGGCTTGTAATTCTTGAATTGAGTTCTCGGGTTGTGCTTACACTTGTTCGAATTACGTGACTTGTGAAACAGGACCGTTTGTGTCCGACACGGTTCATTCTTGCAAGTATTGTCCTGTATTGTCCTGTACTTGCGAATAGGATGATGCAGATCTATCGCGCCTATTGTTTGAGTCGTTTTCGAACAAGTGTCGGATTTTTGACATATTCAAAAAACGTTGTATGCATGTTCCTTCAACTGACAATGATATTAGCATTTCTTAACCTCGTAAAAGGATGTTGAGACCCAATAGCGGTTGGTGAAGATTATTATAGAAATGAAGAATTCACGTATTGCGTCAAGAATCAAATCATTTTTGGTAAACTACATTGGTACATTGGTCATAGGTTAAAAACACATTGATGCATTCCATTTAGAAATAATATTGATCAATGAGTAAGAAATGATTATATATACATTAAAAGATGAAAAATTAAAATTTGCTTGATTGATTAGCATTTGAAGATTGTTGATGAAATCAAATAAGACTTGACCATAACAAATACTCCATAACAAATAGGTTGCAATTAGGGTTATCTTTACATCATTTTGTATAGTTTTGAGAGAAAATGCAATAGTAAATAGTAATAACTATCATGATTTTGAAAAACAAAGTTAAAATTTGATGACTTCCTTGCATACTAGAAAAATAGTATATTGAACTTCTACATTAGAAAATATTGGAAAATCCAAATATTAAATTCAAGAACAGTAAACATTCTTACAAAATGCAATTATACTGAGCAAGTGAAATCCATATCAAACAACCATAAATTATTTTAGACCTCAAGTTTTTGTAAAAGTGCCTATACAACCACATCTACAAAATTAGATAAAGAATAATTTAAAATTGTCCAATATTGAAGGACGGTATTCCCTAAAGAGATTCGAAAGAGATGAGAACAATGGCACTTTCATTGATCCTTGGTCTGAGTTTGTGATGAGGTCTAGATTCGTAGTGCAATTATTTGGCAGGTCAAAAAGGGCCAGAATTGTAATGAATTGACATATGCATGGTCTGATCGTGTAACTTGGTACTTATTGAATCTCTAAGCTCTAAATCATTTCTAAGTCTCTTCAACAGAAGTCCTCCGTGAGTGCGCAAGTAGCAATACAGAATGATCGCCTATTCATGAATGGTAGAGATCAAACGGACGCAAGTGTGCAAGAATATTGCAAGTCTTAGAAATCAAGCCGCCTCACCGCTAAATGTGGTTAACACTCATATCAGAAATAACTGCACTAAAGACGAGTCACTCCTCGTTTGTGAATGGTGAAAATTAAAGCATATGCATCCTAGGTCTCGGCTGATTTGGACAAAATTGGATTCCTGTAAATTATCCCACCTACACAAAAAAAATTATACTATTGAGACTTCAGTACAGGAAAAGCAATTACATCCCGGATGCTTGCACTGTTTGTCAAAAGCATCACCAAACGGTCGATTCCGATTCCCTGCCAACAACCCGCCCCAAACTTCAGCACCAAAGAATCAAAAGAAATGGTTCAGAGACGCCTGTAATTCATCATTCCATCTAAATATACCAATCCTTCCACTACAGAGTTCTGAAATTTAGTATTGCATCTATACGGATGACGAACGCGCTCGCTTTCATGATTAATCTTTGCAATCTCACTCTGCTCTGACATAATACTTCTCACCACCTGGTGAGGGTAAAGGGGTAACAGTTAATGTGCCCATACGGAGAAGCTGGGCAGTATATACTTTTCAAAGAAAATATTCTCACCATTCCAGCAGTTGGAGGCATCCCATATTCCAAAGCAGTTACGAAGTCCTCGTCCATGCCAACATCATAGGCGTCATTTGCAGCGCTCGCAAGAGCAACATCACCTTTGGCCTTTGCATACTCCGCAGCTGCTGCCATAGTTGCATTGTGTGTCTGCACTTGCGCTTCAAACCGTACCCTCTGCACATTCAAAAAGTCACCTAAACGTTGAATAGAAGATATTGAAGGATAAGGTCATGATACTGAAAGGCAGGTCTAACAAAATCTATTCAAAATAAATGCTCGACGGGGTAAATCTATTAAAAAAAAAATGCGTACCTGCTCGACGGGGTCAGTCAACTCTGAAAATGCGTTTGCCATCTCGCGGCCGTATACGAAAAGCTCGAATCTCTCAACAAGCCCAGGTTTACTTAAGAGCAACCACACAATGCAACGCTGTGTCAGTCGCTAAGGCAGTCAAAGTGAACTCGTCATTCAAAGTGATTGGTTAACTTGACATGAGTGAATCTAAGGTTCCAAGAGTTCGACACATACAGCATAGTATCAAATTAGCATAGAATCATCAGGGGTTGAGGGATAATGCAGGAAACATGTAACTACTACATCCAATGCCAATACCTTCTGTGTGGCTTAGCCAGTGGTGAAATTTCCACAGGATGGTCCATTACGAACGTTGGCTGAATTAAAGTCTTTTCCACCACCAGCTCAAAAACCTGCGTTGCAGAGATCACCAGCGAATGGTCAACCGAAGAACAAACTAGAAACGGATACCCAAAGCGCTGTAAGTTTGTTAACGTCAAATACAACCTGATTACATCTGCTTCTCACTGTCCATGTGTCTGTATGCCAAAGCAAAAGTTATTGAGAAATGTGACATTAAGTCCAGGTCTAACGCTTAAATATTTCTTACGCTCTGCTAGACCTCCAAAATTCTTAAACAGAAATCCAGGAACTTCAAATGCAAATTCCAAAAACTCAAACATTTGAATCTTCAGACAAGTAGCCATTACCTCATTGACAAGATGGCCTACAGAAGGACACTTCAAGATGGTTCCAGTATCATGTCTCTCAATGTGGCCTTCAAAAAAACTCATGGCCGCGTCTTTTGCTGCCTCTAAGTCATTGCCATAGCTAGCAAAATCGATCCCTGTGACCTCTTGGACGAGCGAATGCATAGTTGCACGCCTCCAAGGTCTTTGCAGAGAGATTTCTGTGTCCTGCACTGACAACTCACAGATGTCTAAGGGGGTAGAGGGTTTTGGTCGATAAGCATAATTCACTTGTGGGTTGGCCCAATCCACTTGTGGGTTAAGCATCGACAGATTCCCTCCTTACAGAATTTATTGATGAAGCTCATGGCTTATCTCTTTTGGAAAATCAGGATATTAACATTATGCAAATGAACATATGAAGAAGCAAACCTGGTAAACAAGGGAGGTGTTGCCATTGACTGCAAGAGCGCATTTTTCAACCAACTCCTCAGCCAGGTTCATCATATCGTGATAGTCAGCATATGCTTGATACAACTGCAAGCAACAGAATGACACTGATAAAAGAAATATACAGTACTCTGTAAAGAGTAAACTCAGCACATCCAGTATTCTCCTTCGACCTCCGTGCAGAATTTCCAGTGAGATTTTCTGTTGATGGAAATTTTCTAGATAGGCCTGGCGCTATTAGTGTACTTCAATTCTCTCAAGGCCATGAGGTAACAAGAAATGATGAAACACTTGCTTACCTCAATAGATGTAAACTCAGGATTATGCCGGGTTGAGATACCCTCGTTCCGGAAAATCCGACCAATTTCATAAACCCTCTCAAAACCTCCAACCTGCAGAGTGCCACATATTCATCAAACTACAAGCATATTCAACACTACCACTGTCCTGGAGATCTTTATAAGTGCCATCAAAGATCTTTACGATGGGCTGCAAAAAGAGAGAAAAAACGCTACTAATGTTGATTGAACCAACCATCTCTTCACATAACATACGAAATTTTAAAGACATATAGTCCCTCGACAGACCATTGAAGGTAGAATCACCCTATTAAGTCATCAATCCACGAGTGTAACAATCCATGAAAATCTCGCAACAACTTACCACCATGCGCTTTAAATGAAGTTCAGTGGCAATGCGGAGGTACAGGTCTCGTCCCAAGGCGTTGTGATGCGTCACAAAGGGCCTTGCATCTGCTCCACCAGCCTCTCCCTGTTCATATAAAAATTCAAAAACAATCGTCGAACTTAATGAAAATCACTTTGGTACTTCTATCAAATTCGTGCTCATACAAGATCTAAAAATTCACCCAAAATGGGAAGAGGAGCATTACATATCCGGTAACCCCGAATTTGGAGCGCATAAGACATTCATGACCTGGTTAATGACATACTTGCACTTGAACTTAAACATTTGAAACTTGCATCTCATTACCTTTTAAGTAATGGCACACAAACAAGCAGGTGCCTCCAGAGCTAGGAGATAAAGTAGATGAATATCGAGGCATGATTCTAACGGAAAATACCTGAAGAACAGGAGTCTCAATCTCCAGGTACCCAAGACCTTCCATATGTCTCCGTATCTCGGAAGTGATCTGTACTTGCACAAAGTTCAGTAAGTTGATTGTCCTGATTCCTTATCGAATGAGAGACTCTATACTCGTTGTGAGAACATGACACGACAAAGAAATTAAGTCAAACTGCGGACACTAAAACCTTGCTGTCAATCAGAAGATCTGAAAACAAGTGGAGCACCCTGATACATACTGCCTAAACTTTCGATGCTCATGACTAGCATGCTCTAAACGAACTGGTATCTCGTAAGTGCCCACACTTTTACCTTAGCCCTATTCCGAAACACAGCAGCGACTTCTGGATTCATAATCATGTCAACGTACCTGTCAGTCATCCCCACACGAAATTTCTATAAGAACACAGATAGATAGTCCATTAAAAGTCAAAAGAGAGAAAGTCATGACACAAGTGCAGAACCTACCGCTGGCGATACCGCTTTTCAACATCAGTAAGCCCATGCCATTTGTCAGGCAGTGGCAATAAGGATTTGGTGAGGATGGACAGCTCTCCAACCAACACAGACAACTCCCCTGAGAAATTAGGACGTCCACGAGTCATTAAAGAGTTTACCAGGAAAAACAGAACCACAAGTGACTGGAGTGACCACCACCCAAAACTGTGTTCACTAAAGTGCTGACCTTTCTCAGTCCTCTTCATGGTGCCCTTCGCACCAACGAAATCTCCGATATCCATCGACGTCTTCATCTGATCAAAGGCTTCGTCCATCAACTTCGCCTTTTCGCAATACAACTGCCAATATCACCCACGCCAAAGCCAAGATTAGGTTATACCCATACACATGCAATTTGCATAAAATCAAACACAGTTACCAATAAACACTCAATAAACATTTATTTAATGTCGAACCTGAATGTCGCCTGAATCATCTCGCAAGGTGAGGAAGGCCAGCTTCCCGAACACCCGCCGGGCAATGATGCGGCCTGCGACAGCCACACGGTCCTTCTCTTCATTTGCTTCCGTAGCACTAGGTAAATCCACATACTTTTTCTGAAGCTCCGCGGCAGTGTGGGTCCTATCCCATGTATATCCATACGGTTCAAATCCTCCTGCCCTGAGATCCTCGACCTAGGGAAAAGATCTCCATTCCAACATATCAGAAAAATCTCGACTAGACGTGTTCATGAAATAGACCAAAGCCAGTCCACCGACTAATTTGATTACCATATGAATCATACTATGAATCATACGCCTGAAAAAGCAACACACACGACACGAAACGTCACCTTTTTCAGGCGCAGCGTGCGAATGTCCTCCCTGGAAGATGTGCTGTCCACATCAGCGCCCTTCTTCCTTCGTCCTCCTTCGGAAACCCTGGGACTCCTTGCATTTTTGGAATCGGGCTTCTCAGATGTTTGAGGAACTGAGTTCGTAACATTGCACCTGGAGTGATCACTTGAACCCAATAAGCTACCAGCAGAGAATCAAACAGCACTGGGCGAGATCACAAGTGCTGCATGAACCCCTAAAGGATCAAGAGACCTAGATTGGACCTCGTTTTCATGTAAGCCCTTTGAGTGGGTCACATGAGGACTTTCTTTTTATTCAGTTTTATTTCTTTATTGACGAACACATACAAAGATCTTCACTGATTCTGGTCGTCCAGTCTGAATCATATTCTTCAACATACGATCAATACAATTGGGGCATTCTAACACCATAAAATCTCGGTCCCTAGTGGAGTGCATTGGCCCATTATTACGCATTTCCCCATGTGAGCCCGGTCACACCCACGACGGTGTGACCAATCATCTTTCTTCAAATTCTATCGAGAATTCAAATCTACAAATCGACATTCTTCAATACCATAATCAAAACTCCACACACCCTGCGCCTCCAATTCAGCAAACTGAAGAGCCACTACACCCCACCTGGGTTTTGAGACCATGAAATCTCCGTTCTTAGTGGAACGCATTGATCCATTATTACTCATTTCCCCACCTAAACCTAGTCACACACATAATGGTGCGACCAATCAGCTTCCTTCAAATTTCATCTAAAATTCACATCTTCATATCAATTCTCCAGATTCCAAACTCCACACCCCTGCGCCTCCAATTCAGCAACCTGAAGCGCCACTAAACCCCACACGGGTTTTGACATGGAATTCAAAAATGAAACGAAAGAGAAAGACAAAGAGAGTGAGAGAGTGCGCAGTCACCTGAGGGAGAACAGCAGGGAGCTTCTGTTCTGGCAGCGGCGGAAGCCAGGCAGTCGGACGACATGGCTCACCCTGGCCAACATTGCAAGCTCCTGCTGTGCCCTGGCTCGAGAGATGGAATTGAAGCTGTCTCGGGAGGACAACGTGGTGGGGAGAGTGCGCAAGTGGGTGGTGGTGGTGGAGGCACAGAAGCGGCACCCCAGCGCCATAGCTCGCCAATGCTGCTGCTGGGATTCGGAAACACTCTGTGCGAGGACGAAGAAGACGATAGACCGGGACGGGTGGGGTTGCGTTGGTGGTTCCATACGCCCGGCCCGGCTTCGTAAGTGTCGTGGATGAAATGTCTCGGCACGTTAAAAGTGAAAGCTTGCGGTTCCGGCGTCCCCGAGGGAAATTTTTTATTTGCCACGTATGATAAAATTTGCAAATTTGGAATTCATATTTGGCCCCAAATTAGAAGTGAAAGGTGTAGAAGATAAATTAATCAAGCACAAAGTAGGGGGTCTTTTATTTTATATGCACTTGTGGATTGACTTTGGAGAGATGAGCAAGAAGTGGGTTCACCTTGCCCAAGGAGGATGTTACCTCTAGTAGTCATCATTGGTGCAATATTTGTGGGGTTGGGTCTATCTATTACTTCTAGCTATGGCTTGGTTGTGGCAACCACTCATATAAAATAAAAACTTGTTTGAGGACAAATGTAGTTTATGAGCTTTGTTGGTCCAACCCGGTGTTTTTTGGATGAAAAGTGTGTGATAAATGTTTGATCACTGTGGCAAAATATTATCTTTAACACAACAAAAATTTGTAATTTTTCCAGGACATCATCTCTACCAATTTCTTTTTAGAAATAGTTCATTGGATTAGGAATGATGGAGATTCTTTTTAATTTGCTCTAAGGTATCCATTTTTGCCTATCCCTATCTGCTTTGTTGAAGCACACATATCTTCTAGTGTTCTAATTATGACCTTAACTCCTAAAGGCCAAGTATCACCTTTGGGAAAAAATGGACTTTGAGCATGCTGCCATGTCTCATTTTTCATCATGATTTTTTTTGAAATTTTTTCTTAAGATATAAAAATAAATTAGTTTTCTACGAATATAATTCTTTTATTTCAATTGGTACTTAGGAACAAAAATTATGCATCATAAATACAATTTACACATTGCTTGGCCAAAATGAAATCCACAAAAATTTGAAATTTAGTTTTTTTTAATTTAGTTTTCCCTCATAGATTATATTTTTGTCTACATGAAAACTCGGGAGGGTCATTTAGAGTGTCCATTAGAAACCACGTGCGAACCAAACTTTGGACCCCTTATATATTTTTTGAATTTTAAATTTAAAAAAATTTAAAAATATGAATAGATTTTCCTACTTTGAAAGTTTATGTTTTGAATTATTGATATTTTTATTTGTTAATAATAATTAGTTACAAATTTTTGAAGTAAAAAGATACACTGTAGAACTGAAAAACAACTTTCACTCTCCTATATTATATAAGAAAAAATTGTCTAAAAAATGAACAAAAAATTCCTAAAAATAATTCATCATTGAAAGCTCATTTTGAGTTATATATTGACTCAATGGTCATCTAAATGTGTCCTCTATAATTATTTGAGTTGAAAAACATGCCATTTTAGTTTATTTTTAACCACTTCTAGAAATCATTTCATATTTTATTTGAGTTGGAAATTTTGGCAATAGAAAGCTATAGTCATTATTAAACAATGTTCAAAATTTTAGGTTGAAATTATAGTTTATTAGAAACCACTTGTTCACACGTGGTTTGTTATAGTAGAACTAAGTGCCCCCCGAGCATGGAAAGCTTTGAATCATTACAATTGGATTAGTGATGTGAAAGTTATGAAAAATCTTGTATTTTGAGCAATCCAAGCATCTTCTTGAAAAAATAACTTATAGGATTCAATTCTTAATGTAATTTCACAATGTCTCCAAAGAAATTGTTTGACAGGGATAAACTCACTTGCTAGAACAATCTAACTATTGGAATTATTGTGTTTCAATTCCACCTTAGCGATTAACGATTTAGTTTTTTGTTCAATCTTGGACCTACTTCTATTTAATAGTTTTTTAAAGAATTAAAGTCAAGTGCCTTTTTTTTTAATTGTCAGACTTCCAACTCAATTCTTCAATATAAAGCTTTTTTAATTCAATATGTGTAGTGCAAAAATTTTAACCTAAAAAGATTCAAAGTCCTAAAATCTAAGCATGTAAGATGCAAAAAAATGATTTTCTTTACTTCAAAAGCAAATATCTTACAATCTACCTAGTCAAAGTTTTTGAAATTTCTTCCTTATATTCTCATAGCATCTAGTACAAGATCCTATAATTATATATGCAAAAAATAATTTCTAAAGTTTTTTTCACTTTGCAATACAAATGATAGTTTTAAGTAGAGTTTGATTAAAAAACAAAAAAGGCCTTGGGACTTTAGGGATTAAACAATCTATGTGGGATGTCTCCAACCAGCATTCAAGAAGTTTTTAGAGCTACCTTCAATAATTTATCTCTTTTTTGTAGAAGAAGTCGGACTTTCTCAAGGGCACCAATTGCATTATCTCATTATCAAAATCTCTTGGTTCATTTTTTAGTATCAAATTCTTACTATCTACTTTCCTTCAAATTCAAATTTGCAAAAGCTACAATCCTCCTCCTTCAAAGACAAATGATAATCATAAATCATTACATGAGATTTGGGGCCTCTGGGAGACCGCGAGTTATAATGTTGTGATAACCAAGGAACATGACTTCTGCAGTGACACCGCAATGGTCCTATGTGGCCGAGAAGCTGCCACCTCATTTCTCAAAAAAAAAAAATTCAACTTTTTTTTGCGTTTGAAGAATTAAAAAAAATGTTTTTTTGAAACTTCTCTACTAGATTCAATTTCCTCATTAATTTTCAAACATATTTTTGGACTAAGAGTCATCATATTGAACATAATAGTCAACTTGTAGGAAATTAACATAATTTTAAGCTTCATTGTGAGCTTCATTACTAGAATAAAAAAAACAGTAAGAAACAAAAAGCCAAACTAAGTACTTGTAATATGAATAAGCTAACATTCAAAATCAGATCATATAGCTCCAAATCAGATTCAATATTGACAAAAGACAAATGGTAAAAAAAATAGGAAGAAAAAAATCCAAATAGTCTCAAGTCATATGTTGTCATAAGGTACGAACACCCATAACCGTCAAATTAAGCAATTCAGCATAGTTGGAGGCAAATTTTTCAAGAAAATATATTTTTTCAATGTTAGCAATTGAAAATCATGAATTTTCAAAAAAAAAATTAGAATTTTTGGATAAGGCATCTAATTTCTACAAATTTTCAAAGTTGAACTCCCTAGGGCACCCTATACCGCACTCTAATAAATCTGCCTCGATTCTAGTACAAATTTTTTTTTAAATCAGGGACCACCAACCGTAGTTAAGCATGGACACGGTTTCAAGAAACTTTTGGGAGCATTTTTAGGGAACTCTAGAGTTGGTATCAAGGTACACTCACGCTTATGGGTGTTGCTACCTTATGTTGCCAATGAAGTCCCGGACAAGAACTATTACATTGTTTGTACCAAAAATACTTAGAATAGTAAGAACATAACACTCTACTCCCAGATGGAGTCCTTGTAAGCAACAGTAACCAATTTGAACTAACAATATATATGCAAAAAGTAGAAAGAGCAAGTTCCATGTTAAGAGAATGCTCAACAAGTTGTAGACAAAGCACATAAAAAATCCATCCAAAGTGTCGTTTGAAGATTTTTGGGAAAGAATATTCTTTGAGAGGTGGTACTCCTTATCAGTACCCATGCCACCCAGCAAACAGTTAGTGTGCCACTTGACGTATACGAGGTGTCTTTAGAATACCACAACTTGTTATTGTATGTTCACAAGAGAAAAACAATCCACACAAAGTCACAAAAAACACTAGTATGTTGGGGCAAGATCAAAAAACAAATTTTATTTTCTGTTGCGGAAATAATCAACACCTATTGGTCACTATTCTGAGACCCAAGCACCATACTGATCAATCCAACACACGATTTACTCCTTTGCAAATTGATCAAGAGCCTAACATAATAATACAAACTAAAACTCCAATAATTGTGCACCAACATGAGAGCTTAGTCCGTTTGAGAGTATTAGTATTAACTTAGGAGCTGTTATTTTGAGGCCCAAAGGCGCGGCAAGCTACCATGCTTTCAAATAGCCAATAAGGTAGGAGGCTCTAATGTTGGAGGGTCATTTAGAACCGCTCATGCATACTCATCTGTAATAGACTTGAGGTGGTCTTCAAATGGACCTTCTACTGTCATTGAATGGATCAATAAAAAAAATATTATTTATTGTAAGAGCCAATCATTCGCTTTGCTTTCCCCATTTCTCTCTAAAAGCTTTAAGTGAACGATTTATGGAAGACCTATGGTCAGAAATAGGGACCTATGACTCATCTTGTTTGAAAATTCATAAGTAATTCAAAAATGCTTCAAAAAATACAAAACAACTTGGATTTTAATCAGAATCTATTTTTCTTTGTCTGAAAAATGAGCTAAAAATAATCCCATACCAGAAACGACATGAAAAAGGCAAACCAGCCCTTAAGTGCACGCGTTAAGAGCCTCCTACCTTAAGCCGTTCCGTTTACACAGTCAAGAAGATGAAACAACATGCAAGCATGTAGTTTTGAAATTAAGGCACATTACTCTAGAAGGCCATCAAACCTTTGACTTAATTAAAGTCTACAGTTTGTGAAGATATCCCAAGGTATTTCTAACTGTTATGTCATAAGCTCAGGGAAAATCAAATTTTTACTAGCCATGTTTTATGGTCCAACATCAAATGAGAATATATGCAAAATTTGTTAGGTAACTTGTTTTAATTACGAGATTTCAAACATAAGGAGAAAGAAATATATCTCTGTAATCAAATAGATGATATATATCATTGATATACATGAAACTATGGGCCTATGCACACCTGCAAAACAATGATATGGCATATCACTATGTTTAGCAAAAAAGTCTTGTTCTGTTCACACAGCACAGTAAGATTCGGGGGTTTTCGAATTTCCAGACCTGAGTATGGTTTCCAACAACGTAGTTATAAACTAGGGATTTCACATTACATACATGATGATACTAAACTCTAGCTCTGAGTGACATGTTTGAAAGTTTTAGGGTTTGGTGCTCCTTTGATTGTATTGGATGTGGCTCATCTTCAATTGCAGGGTTCAGCTTAGTTTTGCATTCTTTGCTTGAGCGGGTTGTGGTTTCTTCCCCAGTTTTAGGATTTAGATTAGTTTCATTGCTTGAGCGGGTCTTGGCTTTTTTGCCTTTTAAGGCTAAGTGAACATTAACTGGAAGTTGTAGAAGCAAAGAAATCTACGAGTTGTTCAGGTAGCTAGTTGCAGCAAAGGCTCTTCAACCGTCAGGCTTCACCAAACTCACAAAGAGCAATTGAGTAGTTCAGGTACACACCCTTGGAAATTCTTGACAGGATGTCATGTTCTATCTGATGTGGCGATTTGTAGCTTTGTGTTTTGTTGGTTAGGGAATTCCTGTGGTGATACTGTTGACAATGGAAACAGAGCACAGCAATTGGAAGTTGTTCTGAAGACTATTACTTCAACCTTGGTTTGCAAATTGCTGTGATTATTAAGGTTCTAAACAAGATTTTTTCTAATGTGTGCACATTGGTGTTGTCGAATGATGTCATTTGTGATGCAACGGAACTGATATGTTTCATTTTATCCAAGCAGACAGTCAAGCAGTTGTAGTCAAGGCGAACCATCGAAGGAGCCCAAGACGTTTTGATCCTACTTGGGTGATAAAATTCCTCTTTGTTCATTTTGTACTCAAATCAAAGTTTTCACAATGTTCACCGAACCTGGAGAACTAATTGCATTCATTACGGCACTTATCGTGCTCTTGCAAAATGTTTCGGTGGAGATGGCAAGGGCTCAGGAGGGCGCAGAAGAACAAGAATTGGCTTATGAAACTGTTGCTTGTGTGTATAGTGCAATCATGCAAATGCATGAGATTGTATCTTGTGTTCTTCACGATTTCCGCATTGGTAATGCAAGGATGTTGTTGGACGAGGAATTAGGGTTTTGGATCAAACCACGATCAACGACTTGGTTTTCAATTTTCTTGTGCACTGAATACGATGATTTGCGGTGGATTCAAAACTTCTGCATGACGAAGAAGGCCATGTTCCAGTTAGCTGCAAGACTTCAGCCGTTCATTCAAAGACAGGATACTAAATTTCGGAAAGCTATTCCAATTAAAGTGAGAATAGCAGCAGCTATTTACAAGCTTGTTCAAGGAGCTCCTTTGTTGATAGTTTCTGAATTTTTTGCAATTGGCTTGTCGACAGTATCAAAGGTGTTATGAGAAGTTGTAAATGCAATTAATATTGTGTTCAAAAACGAAATCAGATGGCCAAGTCGTGAGCAAGCAGCTATCAACATGGAAGAATTCAAAGAATGGTACCCCTTGCCAGGGGTCATTGGTGCAATTGATGCCACACATTTTAGCATCTCGAAACCGACACGTTTCCCTAAAGACTACTATTATTTTAAGACCAATGGCTACAGTCTCGTTTGCCAAGCTGTTGTGAGCCGCCAGAAGAAATTCTTGGACATATTTGTTGGCTTACCAGGAAGCTTGAATGATGCCAGGGTTCTTAGAAGATCAGGGCTATTTTCAAAAGTGCAAGACAGAAATGGGCTTATTGATGGCCTCCCCATTGGAGAAGAAGGATTTCGACCTTATCTGTTGGGAGACAAGGGATATCCTTTACTTCCTTGGATTTTGACCCCACATAGAGAAGGTAGATTAACTATACTTGAAGAACTATATAACAGAAAACATAAGCGTGGCAGGAGTGTGGTGGAAAATACGTTTGGAATCTTAAAGCAGTCATTTCGTGAGCTCGAAAAGAAATCTGAACTCCATGTGACATTCTTACCAGATGTGGTTGTAGCATGTTGCTATCTCCACAATTTGCTACTAGGACAGGAAACTCATGAAGTTGAACGCCTTCTGGAAACTTTGTGCATTGAAGGAATGGATATTGAGTTCACAGAAGATACAGAATCCCACATTCTACATGAACAAGAAGACATTCAGTTGCCACAAGCAGAAACAATTCGACAAGATTTGGGGCTATACCTTGACAGACAACGAAACTTGATTTGATTTACAAAGTAAGTATTGCATCCACCAATTTTCTAAAATCGTTTTTCTTTCTAGAAATTTCCTATCAAAAGCAATTAGATGCCATTCTTATCTTTGACATCAGTGATATTCTTTTGCAGAGAGCAGGTTCTCTGGAGAAGCAATCTCTTCATTGGGGACATCTCCATTTGCAGATACCAAGGTAGCATCCATAGTGCCAGGTGTAGTATGTTGATCAATTCTTGTCCATAAAGGATATGCTGGTGTTGCTCCATAGGTAGGTGTAGCCCCATAGTTAGTTGTTGTTGTGTAGGTTGGTGGAGCTTCACGATTAGCAGCTAAGCCATAGTTTGTAGGACCTCTATAGGGCAGTTGAGGTGGACCATAGGGAGGGTGAGTGTGAAAAGATGGGGGTTGCAGGCTAGCGCTCAATACTTGCGTAAGGCCAGCAATTGCTTGCACCAAATTCCCTTGGTTGGCATGGGTCAAACGAGCATTTTCTTGAGTGACCAGATCACGCTCTCTGTTGTATTTGAGTTGCTCATGAAACATATCCCATTGTAGCTTTGAATCTTTTTCATTCAACTTCTCCAACGTAGTCACAAGCTTCTCTCCTGATGAATTAGTTGCTTCGGCAATCTTAGAATGGCCTGAAAGTGATTTTCGTCTTTGACCAGTGTTGCCATACTTCCGGGTTATTTCTTGGAGAGATGCTTCAGAAGACAACAACAAGTTTAGAGGACCCACAGAGGTGCCAAGAGGACCCACAGAGGTTCCATTTGCATCCAAAAGTGACCCACGCCTCTTTGGTGTAGTATTTAAAGCTGGAGTACCACGCCCATGTGGAATATTTTGGTCGAAGTTGGTGAAAGTGCTTCCAGGACGAGTAGATTTGTCAAGAGAACTACCACCTGTACAATTCAAAGAATGAGGTTAGAATGTTGTTATGATCACTAGATACGATCCAAAATTGCAAGTTTCCGATGAATTCACATAAAACAATCTGGAGCAGGACCTGCTCAAGTGCAACAGTCTAGTTAACTAATCTTTGTTAATTCGTTTGATTACCAAGGCAGGAGATGAATGTGTGAATCAATGCAAGCATGGGTGAATCCAAACCAGATTGCTTCAAAACGTTTTCAAAACCATTGACCAAGTTAAAATTTCTCAAGACATGTTGAACTCTGGCATGTTGAACAATGTTGAACTCGATGTTTAACAATGTTGAAAACACTCAACATCAGGTTAGCAAAGGCGAAGTCTCCATTATGGTGTTTGTAAGAGGTCTACATTATTGTGCATGTTCTTCATGTTCAGAATTTGCAAGCAAGAAAGCCATTCGAAAAGAGGCACGGAAGTTGAAAACTAGACTGAAAATGCTACTAAAAAGAACATTGTTTACGAGGAGGGGTTTGCTTCTCAAAGCTTCAATCGACTTCAACAAGGTCAAACGGAACTCTTGTTTACTGTATTCCACGTAAGTATTCTCTACTTGTGGGCTTTTACAACTTGGTGTGTCAATTTAACAAGATTAGCTCTAACATTTGACTTATCAAAAGATGCAAATGAGAAACATGAAAAGGGCAATGTTTAATTAGTAGTCTAACGTACCAGCGTAAGGTTGTTGAGCTTGGAGCAAAGCCTCATCGGAATGATCTGTAAAATCTTCCTCATATTGCAACTCGTTAGGCTTGTAGATACTATCTCCAGGATGACTTAGGTCACGAGTATGCAATGGATTCATTATTGGTTTCACGCGATACCACTCATCAATGTTGTCATAATTTTCCTTCAAAAAATTTCGAGGAAGATGGAGTTCAGTGCGTTGCTGAGAACTCATGGTCCAGTACGAGTTGATGCCACTTGCCTTGTGAGAATCAAAGATTTTTTTATAATCCACTAATAGTGTGCTCCATTTATCTTTGCATGCTGATGAGTCTCGATTGCACTCTATTAGTTCACCATAGATCTCCATCACTCTCGCCGAAATTTGGGACCACTGTGTGTTTTCACGCCGCATCAGGTTGGGCTCGTGTTGATTTTCCAAGTCATCAAAAAAATTCTCACGCTTTGCTTGGATGAGTGCAGAGATTTCAACCTGCGTCCAGTTTGACTGTCGTTCCTTGCGAAGACGCTTGGTAGGACGAGCAGGGACTTTTGGATTTTGTGGACCGGACTTTCCTGCAACTGTGGGACCAGATGAAACTTCACAGGCATTGGGTGGAGCTCTTTTCTTCCCCTTTAATGCGGCAGATGACCAGGTATGTCGCTCAATCATGCTCCTCTCATTATTCGACAATCCAGCAATGCCTACAGGTGGATTTATGTTTAATAAGCTATAGTTGTTTCAACATTCCTATAAGACCGCAAGTGCTAGTGAACCGCAAGCAAGCATTTCTTTCTTAATATAGCAAGCGTAAATGGAGGCAATTGTGAGATTTATATAAATTGTAAGTAACTCTTTCTTTGTCTCTCACAATTCTTCCGTAGCAAGAACTAAACTAACAATTTAGAAATCAATCAGGATGCAATTAAATCAACTCAACACAATTCTTACTTTCAGTGTCTTCGGAGTTTGTAGAAGTTGCAATTGCAGCTGCAGAAGCATTTGCACAGTTGGTGGCCTTTACTCCCACCTGTTTTGTAGCTAAACTTGCCATGGATAACACACTCAAGAATCGAAATAAGAACGCCAAAAGGACCAAGAATTTAATCGTCTAGCTTAGTGTGGCTTGATCACCCTCAGGCACTCACGAATCGCGGAAGAACTACACAAATGGCACAAGTATCTATGCAAGAACAGCAAGCAAGATCAAGCTGCCTAGAATCACGCAAGAAAGAAAAAGGGAGCAAGAAAGTTACTATACCACCTACGCAAGAAAGAAAAAGGCGGGGGACTACATCTTTAGTTAACAATGACACTTCTTCTTTCAAATCTAGTAAAAGGTAAGATTTCACAGCTGAAATCTTCAAACGGTGAAACCCCACCATATTTGGTAGCATTCCAGAAATATCGTTCAAATGCTCCGCAAAAAGTAGGTTCGGTAGTGTTATGTATCAGGCTTGGTAACATGGTGTGAATGCAGAAGTCATTTGAGTGTGATGATATGGAGTTAACACTGTTATATGTGTCAGGTGTGTAGAGACCCCAAGCCTGATACATAACACTACCGAACCTACTTTTTGCGGAGCATTTGAACGACATTTCTGGAATGCTACCAAATATGGTGGGGTTTCACCGTTTGAAGATTTCAGCTGTGAAATCTTACCTTTTACTAGATTTGAAAGAAGAAGTGTCATTGTTAACTAAAGATGTAGTCCCCCGCCTTTTTCTTTCTTGCGTAGGTGGTATAGTAACTTTCTTGCTCCCTTTTTCTTTCTTGCGTGATTCTAGGCAGCTTGATCTTGCTTGCTGTTCTTGCATAGATACTTGTGCCATTTGTGTAGTTCTTCCGCGATTCGTGAGTGCCTGAGGGTGATCAAGCCACACTAAGCTAGACGATTAAATTCTTGGTCCTTTTGGCGTTCTTATTTCGATTCTTGAGTGTGTTATCCATGGCAAGTTTAGCTACAAAACAGGTGGGAGTAAAGGCCACCAACTGTGCAAATGCTTCTGCAGCTGCAATTGCAACTTCTACAAACTCCGAAGACACTGAAAGTAAGAATTGTGTTGAGTTGATTTAATTGCATCCTGATTGATTTCTAAATTGTTAGTTTAGTTCTTGCTACGGAAGAATTGTGAGAGACAAAGAAAGAGTTACTTACAATTTATATAAATCTCACAATTGCCTCCATTTACGCTTGCTATATTAAGAAAGAAATGCTTGCTTGCGGTTCACTAGCACTTGCGGTCTTATAGGAATGTTGAAACAACTATAGCTTATTAAACATAAATCCACCTGTAGGCATTGCTGGATTGTCGAATAATGAGAGGAGCATGATTGAGCGACATACCTGGTCATCTGCCGCATTAAAGGGGAAGAAAAGAGCTCCACCCAATGCCTGTGAAGTTTCATCTGGTCCCACAGTTGCAGGAAAGTCCGGTCCACAAAATCCAAAAGTCCCTGCTCGTCCTACCAAGCGTCTTCGCAAGGAACGACAGTCAAACTGGACGCAGGTTGAAATCTCTGCACTCATCCAAGCAAAGCGTGAGAATTTTTTTGATGACTTGGAAAATCAACACGAGCCCAACCTGATGCGGCGTGAAAACACACAGTGGTCCCAAATTTCGGCGAGAGTGATGGAGATCTATGGTGAACTAATAGAGTGCAATCGAGACTCATCAGCATGCAAAGATAAATGGAGCACACTATTAGTGGATTATAAAAAAATCTTTGATTCTCACAAGGCAAGTGGCATCAACTCGTACTGGACCATGAGTTCTCAGCAACGCACTGAACTCCATCTTCCTCGAAATTTTTTGAAGGAAAATTATGACAACATTGATGAGTGGTATCGCGTGAAACCAATAATGAATCCATTGCATACTCGTGACCTAAGTCATCCTGGAGATAGTATCTACAAGCCTAACGAGTTGCAATATGAGGAAGATTTTACAGATCATTCCGATGAGGCTTTGCTCCAAGCTCAACAACCTTACGCTGGTACGTTAGACTACTAATTAAACATTGCCCTTTTCATGTTTCTCATTTGCATCTTTTGATAAGTCAAATGTTAGAGCTAATCTTGTTAAATTGACACACCAAGTTGTAAAAGCCCACAAGTAGAGAATACTTACGTGGAATACAGTAAACAAGAGTTCCGTTTGACCTTGTTGAAGTCGATTGAAGCTTTGAGAAGCAAACCCCTCCTCGTAAACAATGTTCTTTTTAGTAGCATTTTCAGTCTAGTTTTCAACTTCCGTGCCTCTTTTCGAATGGCTTTCTTGCTTGCAAATTCTGAACATGAAGAACATGCACAATAATGTAGACCTCTTACAAACACCATAATGGAGACTTCGCCTTTGCTAACCTGATGTTGAGTGTTTTCAACATTGTTAAACATCGAGTTCAACATTGTTCAACATGCCAGAGTTCAACATGTCTTGAGAAATTTTAACTTGGTCAATGGTTTTGAAAACGTTTTGAAGCAATCTGGTTTGGATTCACCCATGCTTGCATTGATTCACACATTCATCTCCTGCCTTGGTAATCAAACGAATTAACAAAGATTAGTTAACTAGACTGTTGCACTTGAGCAGGTCCTGCTCCAGATTGTTTTATGTGAATTCATCGGAAACTTGCAATTTTGGATCGTATCTAGTGATCATAACAACATTCTAACCTCATTCTTTGAATTGTACAGGTGGTAGTTCTCTTGACAAATCTACTCGTCCTGGAAGCACTTTCACCAACTTCGACCAAAATATTCCACATGGGCGTGGTACTCCAGCTTTAAATACTACACCAAAGAGGCGTGGGTCACTTTTGGATGCAAATGGAACCTCTGTGGGTCCTCTTGGCACCTCTGTGGGTCCTCTAAACTTGTTGTTGTCTTCTGAAGCATCTCTCCAAGAAATAACCCGGAAGTATGGCAACACTGGTCAAAGACGAAAATCACTTTCAGGCCATTCTAAGATTGCCGAAGCAACTAATTCATCAGGAGAGAAGCTTGTGACTACGTTGGAGAAGTTGAATGAAAAAGATTCAAAGCTACAATGGGATATGTTTCATGAGCAACTCAAATACAACAGAGAGCGTGATCTGGTCACTCAAGAAAATGCTCGTTTGACCCATGCCAACCAAGGGAATTTGGTGCAAGCAATTGCTGGCCTTACGCAAGTATTGAGCGCTAGCCTGCAACCCCCATCTTTTCACACTCACCCTCCCTATGGTCCACCTCAACTGCCCTATAGAGGTCCTACAAACTATGGCTTAGCTGCTAATCGTGAAGCTCCACCAACCTACACAACAACAACTAACTATGGGGCTACACCTACCTATGGAGCAACACCAGCATATCCTTTATGGACAAGAATTGATCAACATACTACACCTGGCACTATGGATGCTACCTTGGTATCTGCAAATGGAGATGTCCCCAATGAAGAGATTGCTTCTCCAGAGAACCTGCTCTCTGCAAAAGAATATCACTGATGTCAAAGATAAGAATGGCATCTAATTGCTTTTGATAGGAAATTTCTAGAAAGAAAAACGATTTTAGAAAATTGGTGGATGCAATACTTACTTTGTAAATCAAATCAAGTTTCGTTGTCTGTCAAGGTATAGCCCCAAATCTTGTCGAATTGTTTCTGCTTGTGGCAACTGAATGTCTTCTTGTTCATGTAGAATGTGGGATTCTGTATCTTCTGTGAACTCAATATCCATTCCTTCAATGCACAAAGTTTCCAGAAGGCGTTCAACTTCATGAGTTTCCTGTCCTAGTAGCAAATTGTGGAGATAGCAACATGCTACAACCACATCTGGTAAGAATGTCACATGGAGTTCAGATTTCTTTTCGAGCTCACGAAATGACTGCTTTAAGATTCCAAACGTATTTTCCACCACACTCCTGCCACGCTTATGTTTTCTGTTATATAGTTCTTCAAGTATAGTTAATCTACCTTCTCTATGTGGGGTCAAAATCCAAGGAAGTAAAGGATATCCCTTGTCTCCCAACAGATAAGGTCGAAATCCTTCTTCTCCAATGGGGAGGCCATCAATAAGCCCATTTCTGTCTTGCACTTTTGAAAATAGCCCTGATCTTCTAAGAACCCTGGCATCATTCAAGCTTCCTGGTAAGCCAACAAATATGTCCAAGAATTTCTTCTGGCGGCTCACAACAGCTTGGCAAACGAGACTGTAGCCATTGGTCTTAAAATAATAGTAGTCTTTAGGGAAACGTGTCGGTTTCGAGATGCTAAAATGTGTGGCATCAATTGCACCAATGACCCCTGGCAAGGGGTACCATTCTTTGAATTCTTCCATGTTGATAGCTGCTTGCTCACGACTTGGCCATCTGATTTCGTTTTTGAACACAATATTAATTGCATTTACAACTTCTCATAACACCTTTGATACTGTCGACAAGCCAATTGCAAAAAATTCAGAAACTATCAACAAAGGAGCTCCTTGAACAAGCTTGTAAATAGCTGCTGCTATTCTCACTTTAATTGGAATAGCTTTCCGAAATTTAGTATCCTGTCTTTGAATGAACGGCTGAAGTCTTGCAGCTAACTGGAACATGGCCTTCTTCGTCATGCGGAAGTTTTGAATCCACCGCAAATCATCGTATTCAGTGCACAAGAAAATTGAAAACCAAGTCGTTGATCGTGGTTTGATCCAAAACCCTAATTCCTCGTCCAACAACATCCTTGCATTACCAATGCGGAAATCGTGAAGAACACAAGATACAATCTCATGCATTTGCATGATTGCACTATACACACAAGCAACAGTTTCATAAGCCAATTCTTGTTCTTCTGCGCCCTCCTGAGCCCTTGCCATCTCCACCGAAACATTTTGCAAGAGCACGATAAGTGCCGTAATGAATGCAATTAGTTCTCCAGGTTCGGTGAACATTGTGAAAACTTTGATTTGAGTACAAAATGAACAAAGAGGAATTTTATCACCCAAGTAGGATCAAAACGTCTTGGGCTCCTTCGATGGTTCGCCTTGACTACAACTGCTTGACTGTCTGCTTGGATAAAATGAAACATATCAGTTCCGTTGCATCACAAATGACATCATTCGACAACACCAATGTGCACACATTAGAAAAAATCTTGTTTAGAACCTTAATAATCACAGCAATTTGCAAACCAAGGTTGAAGTAATAGTCTTCAGAACAACTTCCAATTGCTGTGCTCTGTTTCCATTGTCAACAGTATCACCACAGGAATTCCCTAACCAACAAAACACAAAGCTACAAATCGCCACATCAGATAGAACATGACATCCTGTCAAGAATTTCCAAGGGTGTGTACCTGAACTACTCAATTGCTCTTTGTGAGTTTGGTGAAGCCTGACGGTTGAAGAGCCTTTGCTGCAACTAGCTACCTGAACAACTCGTAGATTTCTTTGCTTCTACAACTTCCAGTTAATGTTCACTTAGCCTTAAAAGGCAAAAAAGCCAAGACCCGCTCAAGCAATGAAACTAATCTAAATCCTAAAACTGGGGAAGAAACCACAACCCGCTCAAGCAAAGAATGCAAAACTAAGCTGAACCCTGCAATTGAAGATGAGCCACATCCAATACAATCAAAGGAGCACCAAACCCTAAAACTTTCAAACATGTCACTCAGAGCTAGAGTTTAGTATCATCATGTATGTAATGTGAAATCCCTAGTTTATAACTACGTTGTTGGAAACCATACTCAGGTCTGGAAATTCGAAAACCCCCGAATCTTACTGTGCTGTGTGAACAGAACAAGACTTTTTTGCTAAACATAGTGATATGCCATATCATTGTTTTGCAGGTGTGCATAGGCCCTTGGTAACATGGTGTGAATGCAGAAGTCATTTGAGTGTGATGATATGGAGTTAACACTGTTATATGTGTCAGGTGTGTAGAGACCCTATGAAGAAGTATTAATGATAAAGGTTTTATCACTATGATCTTTCCTTGTGTCGTAAACTAGGAGTGTAATCTAGAAGAAAAGTCTAAAAAAAGAAAAAAAAATGATTTTTTTTTCTTCTGATAGTTGGCCGTTCCTTTACTACGAAGGGAACAATGAAAGGAACAAGCCTGAAACAGTCTCCCGGAGGTCCCAAATATCATCTAATGTTTAAGGGATAATTTAGATTCCATCTATGCATGTCAACTTGAAATGAATGGTTTTTGATGTTCTACCTTAAGGTATGGGATGGCAACAAATGATGTGTCATGTACATTGTAGGGAAGTTATCAAAAACCTATATCGCAAGTCTTTGAATGCCTTACCACTTACTAGTACAACAATAATATTTACCATTGTTATGCAAGTGTAAAGTAATCACCTTTGAAATTGTCCAAATAAGCATTGAACAAAGTTTCTATTATTAAACAATCTAATTTTTTGTTAGATCTTATTGGGAGTTAAAAAGGGTACTCTAGATTATCTTTGTATATATTTTGGAGATATCATATGAATAAACTATGAAATTTTAAAATACTAAAAACAAATATATTTATAATCAGCCTTAGTCTTTCAAGAATAGAAGTTGTATAGTATCCAACAACTATGTTTCAAACATTCTATTGTCTATTGTATCAAGTAAAATCATGAATATATTGTGCAATCAAAATTTTTTAATTCACTAGAAATGGAGTTTTGTTTTTTTGAAAGTGAAATTTGGTATGTATGATTGGGATTGTAGAATAATTGAATGTTAATTATGCAAGGCAAAAAATGTCAATAGTATTCCATATTGTGCAAAACTCTTTGAGTGGTACAACTAAACTAAAACCTTGTAAGGACGTTGAGGATGAAAAGTGAAAGACTTTCCAAATTGTTGTAGAAATGAATAATGTATCTATTGATCCAAAAAATAGATCATTTTTTAGTAACTACCTTGGTCATATATTGATGACCTTCCAAGGTTAAACATCATTGTCCATTACTCTTCTTACTACCATTTTGCAACTAGATATGAATGAAAAAAATTATAATTGTTTTTTAGAGATGAAATCATATGTCTACTATAAGTCATAAAAATTTCAAATTTTTTGGGAGAAATTAAAATTATTGTAATTTTTGAAGAAAAACATGAAGAAAATTCATAACAAATACATAATATACTAAAGAAATCTGAAATTTTTACCATAGATACATATTGCAATGTATAAAATTATGATATAAGAAAAACTTAATTGTCATTCTAAAATTAGGAAATTAACAAATGATGGTTATAGGCCCAAAGTTCATATTGCTATAAAATATTGAAATTTTTGAATTTTTCAAAATTTCCAATTAGAATAGAATTGCACTTGGTAAGCTTCATTTCATTAGTTGAACTAGATTTCAAAGAAAATCATTTTTATGGCTAAAATTTACATCAAGAGTAAATAGCAAAAAACAACCTAAATGCACTACAAGGGTGATTTATAGATTAAGCATCTTCTTCTTTAGAAAAGTCAATAATATCATAATGAGGGAATTTGCAATACTATTTACTAGAAATGTATTCAAGCAACTTCAAAGAAATAAAAGTTCGATGAAAAAATGTTTTTTTTCCATCCTACAAGTTTAATTGGAGTCATCCTTTAAACCAAAAACATCCGCAAGATCCTTTAAGGATTATGGTAGAAGTACCTATTTTGGATAGCCCCATGTTATGGCTTTTTAGATTGACCTATTTGTGGACAATAATTGGATGCACAGTTCATTGAGAAAGATTTTCTATTTCTACCCTCATGTGCACTCATGTCTTTCCCCTTGCATTGGAAAAAGTGTTTTTGCCTATTCTAGTTAGCTAACTGGAATAGGCGAGTTTATGAAACCAAAATGGGTCCAAATGAAAAATCTACAAATAAAAAATTCATTCTTGGAATTTTTTATTTTTTATTTCATAATTCCTCATCCTTACATTTACACACATTGAATCCAATTTTTCAATGAATTTTTCATGTCATATAGGCTGAATTGTTTAAGTTATCAAGGATAGATACTTCTACTTAATCCTAGAAGAACTCCACAAGAAGTGCAAATGTCATCCTTGAAATTTTGTGTAAAAAAGCAATGTCTTTTACAATAGTTTGACCTCCAATGAGTGCTCTGACTTCCATTTTGTAATGATCCACTAGTACTCAAAAGGTTGATTTCCACAATATCAACCCATTCTTCTAGGGACACCACAAACATTAAGTGTCCAATGAATGACAAAGAATTCTTCTATGAAAGACGAAAGTGCAAATGTCATCCTTGAAATTTTGTGTGAAAAGGTAAGGTCTTGCATAGGTAGTAGTTTGACCTCCAAAGAGTACTCTTCCATTTTATGATGATTCGTTGGTACCAAAGGCTGATTTCCACTATAACCAAACCATCATTCTAGGGTTAACCCATAAACAACACAAAGGATATTTTTTGGCCGATGAATGACAAAGAATCTCTCCATGTGGGACAGAATTGCAACTATTCATCCTCCAAATTTGATGTGAAAAGGGAAGTCTTCTACAATAGTTTATCTTCCAATGAATACTTTTTCATTTTTTTAAGCCAACAATTCACACGGTGAGAAAACAGATGATTTCCACGGTGACCGGCCCAGCGTTCAAGTATTAAGTGGCAATCAAGAGTTTCAAAAGATGACATATTGCGCCGAATACATTGATGAGAATCATTGTAGCAATGACATACAAAATATTGAGCCTAGACGCCACAAAAAACATATATTATACATTCTCCTACAGGCGGGGCCAGGTGGGGAGAGCACGAACTGTTCTGTCGAGAAATTACCTGTACAAGGCTCTCAAAACAATAGGCAAAACATCTTCAGTTCCGGGTCAACGAGGAGGAATAAGCATACTCCCAACCCCTAGGAACTTGGCAGCAAACTGATCATCGTTTAAAGCAAGCATGTCTTTGAGACTGCAGTTGGTTTTTCGACGTTCAATCACCCTAGCCCTGGGCTTGATTTTCTTCTCCAATGAGTAGCTGAAGTATCGCGGGTACTCCACCACCTCATAAACTTTTCGTCCCATAGACTTCGCCAGAAAATCAAGCTTTGGTTTCAAAACAGTTTCTGAGTTGTAACTCAGCAATGGTGGGAACCTGTAGATCATGCCGCATATTGCCTTGTTGTTAAACCTCAGGTCTTGCAAGTACTTTACCCTGTACGCCCACGAGGTATTATTGCAACCTGGGTATCAGAAGACTGTTCGAAGCAGGATATAAAAGTGTCTCATTTCATGGCAAACAGTCTGAACAAGACTTTTTCTTTTCTTTCAAAAGGTGACCAGTTCCATATCGGTGAAGCTGTATATTTCAACATTCATCCATCTTTTGGAACAAACCCCCCTCTTAAGTTATATGCAGGCAGGTACTATTTCATTCCGGATCTGGCGATTAAAGCCACGGCTCAAACGAAAACGGAATTTTTTTGGCTTTACAGGACAATATTTTAGCACCAAAAGTAGAGGATTGCTTTGAAAAAGGGACAATCTGGCATTTAAAAAACTAAAGACACTATTGGATCTGAAAGTAGAAAACGTGCCTTAGATGTGCATGAAAAGAAAAGCCTAAGCTACCAGTAGCTTTACAATACAAGAGTTGTGCAAAGCCCTACTTTTTTCCGTCGCTCTCATGGACATACTGTAACAGACTATTATTTGCCTAGAATGTACAACAAGCTTATGTAAAAAAAAAGTCTTTTCAATACATTCAATACCTGAGTTGAACGATGCCGATCAAAGGTTGAAACAAAAGAGAGAAATGGAATCTCACCTGGGTTTTAAGGACTCCTCAATCCTCATGGTGAGCATCTCCGGGTAAAACCGCAAAACTCTACATAAAAGCTCTTCCCGCATCCCCAACTCCCGCAAAAATTGAACCTTTGGCTCCAGAACACTCTCCACATCAGAGGCAAAAATCCCCGGATGCCTCTTTAGCATTCCGCCTAGGTCTTTCTCCTCAACACCAATCTTGAGCAAAAAGTTCACAACCTGCTCACAATTAATGGAGGCGCTGTCAGCCCAACTAGACTTCATTTCAAAATGTTTCAGGGACTTGGTCAGGAAATGGTACAGCAACATTTCGATGCACAGACTCTCAAAACAGATTGCGGATTTTGTCATAGACAAATTGAAAATTCAGTCAGGTATTTGAAACATATTGATACTAACATCGTATACTGAATGCAGATTGAAGTATTCCACAAAATACAACAAGCACTAAATAAGAGAAAGGTTAGGCGACCCTACCTCGTTAAACTCACCAGGCGAGCGAACGAGAAGCTGCGGACTAGCAGCTATCACATAACCCAACCGTTTGCTTTTCACACCCAAGTGATTCATTCGCTCAACCATGGGCTTCAAAGTTCTGACGGGTGAACATCCCAGGAGTTGCGGACATCTCGTGATGGACCGATCCACCTCCCCTTTCGGTACCTGTTATCACTAATTACCTTGTATGTTAAACTCTAGCACTTCTCATTCATTGGTGATGGTAAGAGAATTGCACTCATAATCGACCGTTCCTCGTCCATATTCACGCTGAACGCGTAAAATTTGATGTTCAGTAACTCAAGAGCTCGAAATGATAAGGCAGGAGTTATGAATAAGAACCTTGATAGACATGAGGAACGCAACAAGTTCGGCAACATTGTTCTCTATAGTGCGGCTCAGAAGCCAAGGGTATCTTACGATCATCTTCCCTAGATCCCTGGTTCTCACACCAACCTGCATAAACAATTAGCTGTAAGTAACAAGACCACAGTAGTGTCAAGCAATACAGTCATGCAATTTCAACTCTTGACTGGAAATTTTGTAAAGAAAAACACCTTTTTTAATGTTCTAAGTCGCGGTTGTAACTCTCGATCAGCATTGCACATGAGAACCGGTGGAAATAGGAGCAGCACTTTCCCCAAAGATTCGTTCGGCACTCCGAGAGCTTCTAGGGAAGTAAAAACGGGTCTAAGCTCCGTGTCTAGATCTCGCAGAAATATATGGGGAAATCCTTCGACAAGACGGGCAGTTGCGAAATGCGCACTCGCAAGCAAGGCAAGGCCCCCACGCTCAGCATTCGTCTGTAACAAGCACAGCCCCGAGAGATCTGGAGTTAATTGCAGTAAGAGACGTTCATGTAACGAGAATGGCTAAGGGACAGAAATATCACTTTGCAATGAGTCATATCACTTTGAAAAGCTACCGAATTTCTACACAGCATTCTACCGAAACAGAACTCCAATGCTGCAGTAAACAAGCACACACGGACGTGTAGTAACAGGACTGAAGACTAAACCACAAAAGACCAAGGATTAATGCATGAATAACTCGATTGATAACCCTATGAGACATATAATAATAAAACTGGATGGAAATAAGCCTTCATATGACCTACTCAACACTGCTAAACAATCCATGAAGGCCAGTTCAGGCTTCCTGATCCATTCGGAGTTCAAAAGAATGAATTATTACCTTCTCTAAAAAGGAAAGGGTATGTTGAATGTCCTCGTCTGCCGCCACAGAAAGACGATGCATCATCTGGTGCACTTTACGCTCAAAAATTTGGCCATCCAGTTGCAACTTACTCAGATACTCCTCCAAAAATTTAACCTGAGGATTCCAGCGAAAAATATGAGGAGCTGAAGAAGCATTGTGTAAGATTATGCGAACCAAGAGTCCACAGTCAAGATTGTCAATGTAGCTCATATTGATGTCAATCCGCGAGAGTAAGTATCCTCATTTGCAAATAGTAAACTCTTCATGAATTTTTTTGAAGCAGACCAAAAGCAATTATGAGAAAACCCTAAATTGTAAAAAAACAAAGAGTACCAACCTTCTTCAAAAACTCTGGAAGAGAAGAATTAGAAAGCACACGAGATATTCGAGTTACAGCTTGCGGTTGCACTCCAACAAACTCGAACACGACAGACCAACGCTCGGGGCCATTCAACTCCACAACCTCGTTGGTGCTGGCATCCACGTCCTCTGCTCCTGAACTCAAATTGGCCCATCTCACGATTTCGTCCACTTCGATGGAACGTCCAAGGAGCTTCTGTATAAACAGTGGACAATTCAGGGAAATCCGCTCTGCATCTTCTTCGCAAATTCCCGCAGCAATCAGACTTTTAACTACAACAGACAGAGCATCATTGAATGAATTATCTCTGTTATCTTCAACACTGCAATACACCTTTGGAGATTTCCTACTTTGAGACAGGTTAAAGATTCTAGGCCTACAACTGTATGACAAGACTTTTGCACTGCATATCTGTCCCTTGTCTCCTAATTCTATATCACTAATGCGCGGGGTACTACTCGACCGAGTGATTAGAAAAGTATTGGACAGCTTCAAAATGCGAATATGAACCCTACTGCAACAAGAACTCCATCTTAAAGCATCCATACTACACGCCATTGCAACTTGCCCTTCAAAATTTACTGTACGCGGAAGACAAACATTGCCGATCGTTTGCGGCGAAACCAGTTAAGCTTCCTCCTGAGGCATGAATGTCCTAACAACTGATGAACCGACAGTCAAATCGGAATTCCACACAGCGATACGAACCCCGAGTGTCCCAAAGCCCTAAAACCCTAAACCCTGACCCGCAAACACCCAACTGATAGGATGAATGATACACGCGGACCTCCTTTATATCACCTTCACTGATATCGCGTCTGTTCTACCCAGTTCAATACTCCCTCTGTCTCAAAAAATAAATCCTTGGTACTCTTAGAGTTCTCTACTAGAAACCCCAGATTTATTTTGAGAGAGATAGAGTACTTTCAGAATCTAAAAGTATAAAAATCAATATTCTTACAAATTTTTAAAGCAAAATGTTCAATATTGATTTGAAAGGTTCTACAAATATTTTTCAAAATTCAGTTGGAAAGATAATTTCTAGTGATTAACACGTGGGAGAGTGAACTTTCCAAGACTATTCCAATGCACTTGAATACATCTTGGTTGAATTCCAAATGCAAACATTATGCAATCTTAAATTTTCAACCATTATGTGCTTACAATCAAACCTTTTTGGGGGGTACCATAGGGCTAGATTGCACCATTTCAAAATAAATGTCTACTTTGCACTAGATAAAAGTAATGATTGGAAAGTGTTTTTTGTCCAAAAGTTGGATGAATGTAGAAATACAATGCTTCACCAAATTTTAAGTGATCCTCATCCTAGCACTTTTTGAAAAAGTTTAAAAAAAAAAGGGTTGCTTACAACAAGGTAGTCCAAACAATGCAACTAGTCAAATAGGGGGGATGGATAAACTCCAAGCTCAGCATGTTTAGAATTCTTTAATCTCTTCTAATGCTTCAAAAAAGTTTATAGAACACATATTTTATTGATGATTTCTTGTACAATGCAAGGAGGTTAAGTGAATTAGCAATACACTAGTCATTTTTTGATGATTTCTTGTGCAATGACAAAGTTTTTATTTGAAATCTAAATGGTAAAATTTTAGAGACAAACATTTAGAAAAAATAGGAAAAATTTCAAGAACTTTGACTTCACAAATTGCAAGATAATAGGACTTGAAGTTGGAAGAAATGTTTTTTCTTGAAGCCATTCCAATATAGTTCACAAAGTTTGACTCATTTTAGATTGTCAATGGAGAACTAAATTATTTTTAGACAATTGCATGTCATATTTTATAAGTTACATACATGCCAAATTTCAAAAATTGATAAGGATTTTCACAAAAGATGTTAAATTGCCCAAATTGCCTAGCAACTTTTGACAACAAAGGTTTTCAATGAATTGTCCCACTTTGATATTTTTTGCACATGGATGTACTTAAATTTTTTTAATTTTAACCATTAAAAAAGAAAAGACTACCTTTGCTTAGTATGCAAGGAATTAATTGTGGAAAATATTGACCATTGGATTTTAAGATTATAACAATTTTGGATGATCAGCTTTATAGACCAAAAATAAAGTTTATAGGGTAGAAAAATTATAAAAAGATGAATAATGCTTTTTTACCCCCCCACCAAAAAAAAAAGAATTGTATTAGAAATTAAGGCAAATGTAGTATTTTTAATTTTTTTAAAGGAGAAATAAAAAAACTCTCTCAAATTTGTACACAGTTTCAAACAGAAGGAGTACAAATCCAAAATTGACCAAATTGGATCCTACAAAAAAAACTATTTTATACATGCGTCAATCTCGGGGGTTGTACTTAGTTCTACTACAACAAACCACTTGCAAATAGGTGGTTTCTAATAAACTATAATTTCAATCTAAAATTTCGACTGTTGTTTAATAATGACTATAGGTTTCTATTGCCAAAATTTTCAACTCAAATAAAATATAAAATGATTTGTAGAAGAGGTTGAAAACGAACTAAAATAGCATGTTTTTCAACTCAAATAATTATAAAGAACACATTTAGATGACCATTGAATCAATATTCAATTCAAAATGAGCTTTCAATAGAGAGTTATTTTTAGGAATTTCTTTTCATCTTTTAGACAATTTTTTCTTATATAATATATGAGTGTGAAAGTTATTTTTTAATTTTACAGTGTATCTTTTTACTTCAAAAATTTGTAACTAATTATTATTAAAAAATAAAAATATCAATAATTCAAAACATAAACTTTCAAAGTAGGAAAATCTATTCATATTTTTTCAATTTTTTTCAATTTAAAATTCAAAAAGTATATAGGGGGTCTAAAGTTTTATTTGCACCTAGTTTCTAATGGACACTCTAAGTGACACCCTTGAAGCGTCAATTTTTTAAACTTAAAAATTGATATTATTAGCATATTATTTGGAACATCTTCAAAAAAAATTGAAATCATTCTAATCATTTTGTGTTCTTAATTACACCAAATTGAACCTTATATTTTTAAAATTGCTAAAAATATAAATTTGAAAAAATATTCTCCAAAAACAGTTTATTTGTGGAGGATAAAGACTAGAGATGTCCAAGAAAATATATTTTTTCCATCCCTACTATTCCTTCCACTGGAATTTTTTTTATCTTTGCTCCCTTCTTTTCTATTAGACTACATTTCCTAAATAGATTTTGAAAATACTTTCCACATTGAAATTTTGAAAATAAAAAAATGCAACAAGTATGTCAACTTGTTACTCTACAATATCCTACTTTACAAAATATTGAGATTTGTTTCACCCTAATAAGAGTTTGCCATTGGAAATTTCAAAAAGACACATTGTGTCTTTTTAGTTCTTGAGGGGTTAACCCTTTAGGGCCGAGCCTGCCCATTTTGGTTGAATTAAATCAAATTTCGCAAATAACAAATTGGGCGTAGGAAATCTGTCTGCGGGTTCTGAATCAAATAGGAGGGCACTGAAATTCTGCGTCTGGAAAGTCAAATTGCAGAGATTGAGGTGGAGTAACGAGCCTACATGATCGGGATCTATGCAAATCACTGTAGAAAGAATGGTAGCTCTAGTGTAAAAGAAAGACTTGATACGGGGCACGTGTCGAGCATGGACGAGACTCGTCCTTTATGGAGGCCTCACGGGAACGGTAATCAAAGCCGCTCCCTAACGTTCACTTTGTTTCACTCGCCCCAATGTACAGCAGCTCTGCGTGGAACACGTAAAGAAACTCATTTTTCAAAGAAACCCGGCATTGGATGTCGCTTTTCGAAAGAAACTCCGACAGCATACACTTGGTGCGTATCGTGATGTATTCGCCCATATTCGAAGCCCACTTGTTGCCCGATTCTCGTGATTTAACCCCTGTGCGTCTGGCAAGCTAAGTGCACATCCTGAAACTTCTTCTAAATCGAGATAAAGTTTCGTTATGTGGCCTGAATATGCTGTATTCGGTTCGTACCTTAGAATACAGGTGAGTTCTCCAAGGGCGCCCTTGGCCCTAAAGGGTTAAAGATTAAAAAACCACCACTTAGTCAATGACACTTGAATTGATTGTTGTTGATTTCATGGTGTATACTCTATACATATATGTAGTAGAAGGAAAGAAAAATTTGTGAAGAAGGGTGGAGTGGGAAAAATTGGATACTTATATATTTTATATGTAAGATAGCCCTACTTAAAAAATCGCATGAATGTATTTTTAAAACTAAAGGATATTGTGTATATGTCCCTCATAACTTTCTATGTAAAAATATAAATATCTTAAATATAATAATTAAGATGAATAGCCCCACATCAAATATCCTCTTAATTCAAGCGTATACCTTAAATGACAAGGAATTATCTCCTTTAGGGCTAATTGTATGATCACAACTAGCCCTTTCTTTTACTTTTCGAGAAAGTGCCAAAATTGCAATCACTTAAAATTTGGTGAAGCTTTGGATTTCTACATTCATCCATCCGCTTTAGGACCAAAAAAACACTTTTTAGTCATATTCATGCATTTTTTCATCCACATTTGGTGATTTCATCTACATTGTTAGTAGAAATGAATAAAATCTGGTGAAAAAAAACTTTTATGAAGCGAAAAGTAGACATTTATTTTGAAATGGTGCAATCTGGCCCCATGGTGCCAAAAAACAAAAGGTTGATCACAACGTCAATGAGCTTCATATTATCACGTGCATGTTGAATGTGACATTAAAGAGGTCCAGATTACAATGCGAACCGCCGCAGCGCAGACGGCGATGTGAGCAGTTGAGCGCCAGCTTTCATTCAATCTTGAGATTGCGAAGGTTTTGGTGTTGCAATTCGGTACACACGTCGCCAGAGTGAGAATCGACCCAGCCTTCGCGGGACCAAATTGCGCTGCGAGCGAGGTCGCAAGCGGGAAGACAAGACACCTCACCCACCCCGTTTTGTTTGAATGGTGGGATGGCCGTGGAGCAGCGCTGGTAATGGAGTAGACGGGCAGCCAAGGGAAGAGGGAGGGCAGCCAGTCGACATGGATTCGGGAAACGCCGCAGCAAGCCTGCCTCACGTGGAGAAAGACGTTCTCGCAGCTGGTCGAGCTGCTTGTTATAAGGTATGCGTGCCCTCAATTGACCCTTTGCTCTTCGGGCGCATTTATTCTCACCGTCAATTTCGACATGTCGATCCGCATTTGGGTCTTCTCTGTAAGAGCGTCCTCGAATTAGGGATTACAGAGATTTTCGGTCAGCAGGTGGATCTTAGCGAGTGCGTTGCATAATTCGGGAAACTCCGCAATTCATGTTGAGAAAGACGTCCTCGCAGCTGGTCGGGGCTGTGTTACAAGTTATGCCCTCAATTGGCGTTTTACTTTTCGGGCGTACTTATTCTCACCGTCAATTTCGACATGTCGATCTTCATTTTGTTTTATCCGCTCGATCTCGGGGGCGTCCCCCAATTAGGGCTTACAGATATTTTCGGTCAGTAGGTGGATCTTAGCGAGCGCGTTGCATAATTGAGGTTTAGTGATCGGGGTTTAGGGTTTAGCCTCTCATTACGTCTCCCTTGTAGATGAATGATTTCTGGGGTTTACAGGATTTTTTGGCGACTCAGATTAGGGTTTATTTGGTTATTTCCAAGGCCTCCACAGAATGTACCTCTTCTACGTTTTTAGAGACTCGGAAGTGAATGGCCTGAAAACTGGTTGAAAACATGAAAAGAAATGCACTCGCTCGCTTTCATTACTCCTTCCAAGTTGAGCTGCAATCCCAAGTGGAGAGCTCTGTGAATGAGTGAATAATTTGCTGAGGGTGGGGGATCTGTAATCGTGGTTACAGGCACGGGACGCTTTTTTCAAGTGTGTAGAAACTGATTCTGGGCACACAACACCGACAGAAATTGCTTCGGCGGGACTCCTCTACCCTGCACAGTGCAAATCTGCTCGGGCGGTTTATGAACAGAATTGTCGGTCGACCTGGGTGAGTACTCCATTCCTTCCTCAGAGAATCAAATTCTGTGAACTTAGTTCTTGTCTATCATAACAGGCTTTAGTAGTAGTGGCGTGAGACCTTTTGAGAACCGTGCCATTTTAGACTTTTCTAGACCAAAGCCATGCCCAAATCAGAGGAAATCCAGCAAAATTCAACCCTGGACAATGACTCATTGGCTTGAGGAGCTCTCACTTGTTCAAATTGAGCCCAACTTTGCAAAACGAGGATTTAGGGATTCGTTTTCATATGTCAGGGTTTGCTTTTTGTGCTAATTCAGAAGATGCTCAACAAGGGTTTTCTAGAAGGTTATGTGTGTCTGCACTTTCAATTTCAGTTTCAGATCAATATAAAAAGTTTTATGTGTTTGGATGCAGGTGAAACATTTTGACCGCCAATTCGGTGCTAAGAAAAGGGTGAAGCGCTTGTTGGATACAGGTGACCGTGCCCGCGGTCCCTTCAATTTGCCAGCAAATAGAGTCGGTTTGCAATCTGATGAACAGTGATCTTTGGTATTAGTGAACATTTTTCATTCATGAACTGCTTGCCGTCAAGGGTATTTGATGATGGTGAGCAAGTACGAGCATGAGGTCAACTGATTGCATTGTGTACAGTGGAGGACGGTGAATACAACTTTTAATTGTGAACAAAGCCTCAGTCGTCTCCTCTTTGTTTCCAATGGGGACCAGAAGGCTCACAAGCGTCACAGGTACTCCCATGTGGGGATTGGGACGTTTCGTTAGTGTGCATGTCCCTCGCACCGTTTTCACGTTATTGGACATCACCTCAATGCTTGGACCTGGACCTTGTTCAGTTTAACCCTTAAACGCCTCGATCCTTTTTCGAATTTTGGCACGTTTTTTTTCTTATATCTTTGTACAAAAATATCATTTGTAGCAATTTCATGAAATTGGTCATTAAGGTTTGTATACAGATGACAGTGTATTTTATCGATCCTTCTATTTTTTTCTGCACCCTTCAAGGACCGGAATTAGTTTCTGCAAGTGAAACTAATTACTAGGTCTGCTTAGTGCACTTGCTCAATCTTATTTTACTGTTCTATTGATTTTGCACAAGTGACTATTTCATTGTTGTGCCTGCAACGTTCAAGAATTGTTGGGTAATTATGTGTCGGTCATCTATGAACAAGTATTTATGAGAAAGGTCTTCCTCTCAAATCAGCAAATCGTTACTTTATTTTGATGACGTAACTTGAGAGTACCAGCAAAGTAACTTTACTACCGGTTCCATATCTCTCACTCTCTCACTCTCTCAGGCATGACTAATAAATCAACCATTTTTCTACATATGCTACTAATGCCAATTGACAAGGTGACAAATACGGTGACAAATACAATAAGGTAAATGCACTTAACCCCAAAATGACCTTGAGGACAGAATGTGTCCTTGACCAATTTTTGAAGTTAAATAAAATCTTACTAAATTAATTTTTTTAGTAGTTTATATTTTTGAAAAAATCTTTTTGAAGTCTAGTTTTAGCTTCAAAAATCTGATTTTGAAAATGATTGATTATGATTTTTCTATTCAAGATTTTGTGCACGAGTGTCCATTGCAATCTTGACTTTTTGTAGTGTTGAGGGCTCTTGGGAATGAGCCTCAAATACACTAGATCTTTAAGAAAAAATTACATTAGAAATTCATTTAAAAAAATTGTAGAGTATAATTTGAGAAGTCATAAATTGATTGGGGTTATGCATGTTAGGCCCTTTAACCTTATATTTTTTTGGTGCCCAACTTTTTAGATTTGACATGTGAAAAGCGAATTGAAAGACTACAAATCACTTTCACAGTTTTAACACCCTTATGATCAAACACTATAATCTTTCAATCCATAAGAGATATTGTTGTGTTTTCTTTTCTAATGTGATCTCTAACATGTCTAGATTGATTTTATACGGTTACAATTCAAAAAAACATAATACAACTTATCAAAATGTTGGCTTTTTGTTCAATTTAGAACAAATTCCTAGAAGCTTAGGAAATTCCAGGGTCATTTTGGGGTTAATTGTGACTTGTTTACAAAACCTTCCCATCTAGATTCTTGTGCCAAGAGATGATAGGGTTGATTTTGGGTAAATGTATTTTCAACACTTTTGAAAATTTATAGTTTAGTCATATAGAGTTCAAAAAATGCATCTTAAGAGAATCTAGGATCTACCAACAAGACACAATATAAGCTTTTACATTTCAATAATAAAAACCATGTTCACATCCTTACTCAATTGATTTTAGGTGTTGTTACCATCCTTGGTGCATTCAACAAGTGTTGATGACATGCAAGTTTGGACAAAGAATCAACTTTCTTAAAAGACTTATCCCAATCACCAATTGAAAGTAGTTAGTCAAAAATTATCAAATTCTTGGAAGATAGGTTTACTCTTTGATTCTTCAATTTCTCTAATTATAGTTCTAGGTGTCCTTTAGAATGGCATGAGATTTATGCATGCCAAACTAAAAAAGCCTTCACTTTACTAAAAAAAACATTGATTACTTAACAACATCAAATTCAAATAGGTTCATTAAACATATTACTCTGTAGTATATATGGATTGATAATATATACAACTTTAAAGTCAAAATTATTTCATGTTTGTTTGGATCTTAAAAAATGATCACTAACCTTGCAATAGGCATACCCCTTCTACAACACTGCCCATTTACAAACACTAACCTAGTGGTGTTCAAAGCCAATCCAATGATCTAATTTCAACAAATTCTTTTTTTTAAGTCAAGAGTAATTTCTAGAAGTAACCAATGGTAGATGAAGAGTTCTTTGAGTCAACCAATGAGAGTTGAAGCATTTTGTATTTCAAAGATGTCTGATTGAGGGTAGTCTAATGTCAATAGTAGGTGTTGTTTTTGTTGTCTTTGGAAATTCTCAAATCAATTACATTCCTTTCTAATTTCATTTGCTAACATCTTGGTGTGATTTTATCCCCAATTGTTTAAAGATGGTGAATCTCCAAAAAACGTCTATTTAGGTGAGGATCCTCTACCTCTGCCTCCAAGGTTTTGTTGTGAGGATAGAGGGAGTGATATTCAAAAAGGTGATATTAAGGTAGGATCACCCAAATCTAAGTATGTTTCCTAAAGCGAGATATAGAAAAAATAGAAAATAAGTAGATGCTTGTTGCACTTTCTTTAGGATGTGAACATTGAAAATAGGGCATGGGTTTATAAAATCTACCAATTCAACTTTGACCTCTTAAAACTTTTACATATTATACTCAAATATCATTCTTAGATTTCTTCTAACTTTACTGCAAAATTATCTTTCTTGTGATTAGAAAATGACAACTTTCTTATACTTAAAACCCTACACTAGGGTCACATTTATTAAAAAATAATTCAAAAAATAATTCAATATGACATCAAATGAAACTTTCAAAAATTATGAAATGACATATTTGAATAGCGTAGAAAATATTAATGAAAATAATGTGAATCTTCAAAAAATCCATGAAGTCTAAGCTATGAATATTGGTAAAGCTACAAGTATTGATAAAGCCTTGAGTATCGACAAAACTATGAGTATTGCTACAAGTCAAGGAATATTTTAAAGCTTGCTATTGATCACAAAATATTTTGAACCCTATTAAATGAACTTCCAAAAATTCTAAATGGAGTTAATGAATTAAAATTCAACTGAAAAAGAAATAATTTTGTATGGGTCCTAATGAATGTGACCCCAACTTACCTTACGGTAGTGCTTGTGAGAGAAATTTGCTCGGTTGAAGATGGTCTTCCCTTAACCCCTCATCGCCGGAAGGGACGAAAAGTGTTCTCACAGTCCAATTCAAAAAGTTGTAAATTTTGCATCCAATGTTTGAATTCAATCAAACTTGTTGGTAAATTTGCGCTCTTTCTTCTAGTTTATGTGGTAAAATTTACAGATCAATCCAAGATGTATTGATTTCTTGGAAGCCAATTGAAGTTCAAAGGTTCAATCTGGGTTCACCAAACTGCAACTTTGGGGGCTTGTATGTCCTTCGTCCAATGTTAGTTTTCAATGAAATTTATTGTGTTATGTTCCCTTTGAATTCTAGTTATTGTGGTAAAATTTTCATATCAATCCAAGCTATTTTTAATGTTTGGAAGCAATTCAAAGTTCAAAATCCCGACATTTTTGGATTACAATAGACTTCGGCGGCTTGTTTCTTCTTCATACAATGTCAATTTTCAATTATTTTTTTGGAAAAGATGCACATACTAGTCTAGTTTATGTGGCTAAAATTTCATCTCAACCCAAGAAGTAATGAGTGACTAAGAATCATTTTAGTAAGAGGAGGTTGAGCCTTAGAGGTGTTTTTTGCAACTTTTCTTGCTATTTTCTTGACATTTCAAAGCCATTTTGTGAGCACAATGAGTCTATTGAATGATATTTTATTACACGGATGTGTTTGTATTTTGGTTTTGAATCACTTTATAGTTTAAAGTTTTTTCATTTGAGTAGGTTTAGAAATCGAATTTCACCTCCAAGTGTGTTTCTAGGAAAATTTCAGCATCCTTTTTCAACACTAAAACACTATAATCTTTCAATCTATGCGGTCAAATGACTCCAAATTTGAATTTACGTCATCTAGAACATGTCTTCTACAAGATTGTACGGTTGAGATTTCTATACCTTACTGACATTTTGAACTACAACACTTCAAAAGCAATGATGTTTTTGAACTCAAATAGGTCTTGGACGATGAGGAATGTGCCACAGCGAGGTCTCCAAAAGAGATGACATCCCAGGAACCTCGTTCAAGCCCTGGCTCTCCACCCTGGCTGTGATCTCTCGAATTCCATCCCCAGGCAGCGGCCAAGCTCCCTCCGTCGTCTCTTCTTCCCCTCGCAATCCATAATGGCAGCAGCTATGGCGTGCCTCTCCACCATCGCCTGCCTGGCGCCCCGCATCACCTCCTCGAACGTCTGCTCCACCAGCAGAAGCAGCAGCAACGATAACAGGAAGTTCGTCTCCGCGGTGCAGCAGCGGCTGTCTCGCTCCGTCGTTCGCAAAGCTGGCAACAGCAGTGGAGTGGAGCCCGATTTGGACGAGGATTATCGAGACATGCACGAAACCGCAGGATATGAACTGGTGAGCCCTTGCGCTTTCCGAACCTCAGTCTGGGATTTGGGACAGTTTGTTCAGCTTTTGAGCGTGAAATTGGGGAACGATATCTGTGCTTCTTTTACCAAAAAAATCAAAATTCGGGTTTCTCAACAAGGCGTGAATTTCATTAAGTTAGATTGAAATTTGATGCCGGAGTGGCATTCGCGGAGGGTTTTAATCACTCTGAGGTGAATCAAGATGTTTTTGAGTGGCTATTAGGTTACAAGTAATTCATGAATGGGTTATGACTGAAATGGCAAGATTGTAGTGCCCTTGGGATATCAAATGGTATGCCCTTGGGCTGTCCGAACCCCCGTATAGGGTTTAGGACATGGTTGGAGATTTACTCAGCTTTTGTTCGTGAAATTGGGGAACTGGTTCTGTATTTCTTTTGCAAAAATTAAAGATTCGACTTTCTCAACAAGGAGTGAATTTCATTAGGCTGAGATTTGATGCCGAAGTGGCATTCGCGGAGGGTTTCTATCACTTTGAGGCGAATCAAAGTTTTATTGGGTTGATAATTAGGCTTACCAGCAATTCGTAAATGGGACATGACAGAAATGGCACGAGTGTAGTGCAAATATAAAGTTTTCGAGTACTTTTTCAAATTTTGATCCGCGAAAGGTACTAATAACCCACTAAATTGGCACTCTGACAGTGTCGTTTCAGTATTAATCCAGCGGTCAATTCAAGCTATACTGAAAGTGCTAATCAGTAGGGAGGAATCAGCAATCAATTCAAGCTAATCAGTGGAGAGGAATAATTGTGATGGGGTGCTTGGTACCCTACTTCCAGCACGTCCATTTTTCTGAACGAAAAAATGGGTGGTAACTTGCAGGAAATCTCGGAAACGTTCCCGTGGGGCAAGGCGGATGGTGCACATAGTTGGCATGAGGGTGACGACGGTAAGCTGGTCACCCAACCCCGGCTTTACCATGGAATTTTATCTGATTTATAATTCAGCAGTGGTGTCATGCTCCTACTTGTTGAGGCTTTCAATGGTTGTAGGCACTTATTGGTTGTGACTTGAATTGCAGGTACTTGGTGGGAAGGTATAAAGGAGGTTTTTGAAACGTCTGGAGGACCTGTTGGTGCCCAGGGTGAGTAGCCTTTCAGCTGGAATGTAAGGTGGAGGAGATACTATGTGCGTCACTTTAAGCATTCCAACCAATATGTAGGAGTGCGGTTTTATTGGGAGATCACTTTAGAGCTCACTGGACAGATCACAGGGGTCAAACTCTCTGGAGGTTAAATTATTTGTTACATATCAATCTCTTATGCAATCGTTCAAAGTGGGAGGTTTTAGACTACTATAAGTGAGAGTAGACAACCCCATTTTGCATTCAAAGTTCCACTGACATTTAGCCAATTCATGCTTACACGTAGCTGAAGGCTGACCAACTATGTGAATAGATGACTTGTTGGGTGTTGGGGTTCAGTCTACGAGACGGAATTAGGTTCTTAACGGCTTTAGTATTCTCTTATGATTCTGGCAGGTGCTAGCAGCTGCACTGAAAATTTTGATCATTTCTAGAGTGGCTTACGTGTGAGGTGTCCATGTTTTGTGCAGGTGCTATATCGTGGCTCTTCATTCCCGGCCTTGCCGCAGGCGTTTACTTCGATATCGATGTAAGTATAATGGACCATCTAAGACGTTTTATTCAGGCTGTATTTCAGTATCAAATCATTTTCCTTCTCTGCTATTACAAGTGTTTTGTGTATTCTTTTCGGGGGAGGTCATTTGACGGGCTCTTGTATTGTGCAGCAAGACTATCTGTTCCTGTACACGGTTCTCTTCATATTTGCTTTCATTGGAATGGAGATGGCGAAGCCTAGCAAGCCCTATCACTTTGAGCATGACATGTACAAATTGAAGAAATGAGTGAGATGTAACAACACTCAAGGACATTCTATACAAAACCAAATCCTTTTTTATCTTGGATTGTAATTATGATATTTTATGTACGTGTATCACAGAGGACTCCCTAATGCAAACTTGGCACTAAATCCCCGATTTTGCCAATCAACGCTACTTCTGAACTTGTATGTCGGTCATAGTTGATGGTTTTGCTGACCATGGTTTCCAGTTGTGGTGATCAACAGTGTTTCTTGTTCTCCAGTTTGCATTTATACTTTTAGATTTGCTTCTTTTCGTTAGCACCTCAAAGAGAGCACACCATGTGTAGTGTGTAAGGACAGTGCAAGGACTGATTTCTTGTGGAAAAAGACTACTTAGCAAATCACTCTTGTAGATCAGGTTAGTTACATGGCTCCATTGCTTCCCAAATTAAGGAGACTTTATTGAAGAGGCAAGAACATGCAGTTGACACAAGTCAGCATGGAATGAGTGGACACTTGAACAGTCTGCTTTTCCTGATCAGACGGACTTATTTGAATCGACGAAAACTAAAAGTTAAATCTACTTGTAGGCTATTTTGTCTATTAAATTCGTTGAACTACTTTAACCAATTTGACTTCTTGTTGACACAAGCCAGTTTGACTTTGCCTCCTGGAGAAATTACTACAGTAGTGCTTACTTTGCTGACAGTTGGTCCTAAGACGCTCATATTAATTTAGAAATTTCGATTTGTATGGTTCTTAGCGAGGTTGGTATTGAATGTTTACCGTAAACTTGGGTTGTCTGTGCTTTGGAATCTGGGACTTGCAGATATCAGACTTTGCGTTGTTTATTGACTCTATTCTGAAAAGAGGGAGGCATTGTGGAGAAACCCAGTTCATGGCAATTTGAGTATTTTCAAGAGTTAACCCTGTAATGTCGCTGTGGGCACTGAGTGTCTCAGATGGATGTCAGATGGATGACAGAGAATCCTTCTATGGAAGACAAGTGCAAATGTTCATCCTTGGACTTTTGTGTGGAAAGAGGTCTTGCATAATGGTTTGACCTTCAATGAGTGCTCTTGGGTTTTTTTAAGCAAACGATTCACAGAGGTTCGAAAAAAGATGATGATTTCCACAATGACTAGCGTGGTGCTCTAGGGTTAATGCCACAAAGTTTTGTATCATTCCAACTTTTGTATTGCAAAATTTTAAGAAACCAACCCCTCCCCTAGAGTTTGGACGTACCAAGGAGCAATCCTGGTTTGCATAGGCTTGTAACCATTTTACCGGTATTAGACTAAAATATTGTTGATGAAATGGAGAATTCAAAGAAAGTAGTTTTTTTGAAAATATGCCTCAACGAAATGGGTCACAGGTTTGTTAATGGACATGTCCATAACCATGCAAGGTATGAAGTATATACACCTACAATCAACATTGCCAAAAGGTGACACCTACATTTGGACCACAAAGAATCATTTTTTCCTAGATATTGATTAGACAAGACATAGAGAATTTGAAAATGAAACTCTATAAAAGTTTTGTATTGGTTTTCAATTAGTTTACCAAGAGAGAATATTTTGAAAATTCATAGCTTTTTCATAAAGTGTCCAAAAAATACCTAATAAAAATAATTTATATTTAATAATAGTAACTATGATTGGTTGTAATTAGGGTCGATTTGTTAATGCACATATAGTAAAACCACCCATTACCAACTAGGATCCCATCAGCAACCAATAGGTTGTGTAAATTTCAATAGGATGTGTCAATTTCAACAGAGGTTGGGACTAATTTCTATGATTATTTTTTTGGATGGTTATAACAAGGTTCAAAGTTTGACAATTTGAGTAATGTCAATAGTAGGAGGACAATGATTAGTTTTCTATGGTTATAACAAGGTTCAAAGTTTGAGAGCTTGAGTAATATTAGTACCATTTCCACAATTATTTTTTTGGATGGTTGACAACTTGAATAATGTGAGTAGCAGAAAGACAATAATTAGTTTTTGATGGTTATAATAAGGTTCCAATTTTGACAACTTGGAGTAATGTCAATAGTAAGACAGTGATTGTTTTTTTGGATGGTTATAATAAGGTTTAAGGTCTGATAGCTTGGAATAATGTTAGTAGCAAGACAATGATTAGATAGCTTGGAGTAATGTTAGTAGCAAGATGTGACATGAAGACAATGATTAGACAATTTGGAGTAATGTTAGTAGGAAGACAACACATGATTGCAAGGTGTTACAAAAATCACAACATGAGATACTAGAAATGGTGGCATATCATGACACTTGTCTCTAGTTTTCAAATAAATTTTTTGGGTTGTGGTTGCATTGTGGACACAAAAGTATCAAGACACATGTCCCGAATTGTGGGTACCCAAGTGAGCAAGAAGTAGTCTCAGAATGAGCAGTTATAGAAGACCATTGGGTATAGGTTTAGATCAACGTTTAGCTTCCAAAACTCATAGTAATTCGAATTCCAAGAAATAAAATTAACAAAAATTTGCAATGCTTGTCATTTCTATCTTTCTACACGACATAAAATTTACATTACCTTATACTTTTCCATATCATGCACATAATCGCTTAACCCCTGAAGGACCAACATGCATTTTGAGATAACATAAAAATTTTGGGCAAGTATGTATGATTGGAGATTTGCATATTTTAGATTGAAATTTAAATAGGAGGTGGGGACAAGGAAAATCTTTATGTGCACTAAATTTCATGACATTTGGAAATATGAGTCAAAAGTTATAGCCTATTATGTTACTTTTTTGCTTAAATGGGTAGTCCGTGCAGATTTCAAAAATCACTTTTTCCATAAACAAAAATTTGAAATTTATTTTCTAGAATTATATATACATGGAAAGCTTTTAATAATTCCATTTCAATCAATGAGTCAAATTATGAGGAGTTTTAGTTTGTGGGTAGTTATAGATTTTCCACTCTAAAATAAACTTTGAAGTCCTTAATTTTATTCAATTTTTAATATTTTTTGAAGAAAATAAAATCATAGACTATGAATTGGTCATTACAACATTTCAACCATTGGGATTGGCATTTTCAATTCCGTAACTAAATTCTTAACAATTTTGAATTTTGAATAATTTTCTACTTCTTTCTACTTTACTATTTTTTTTCCTATATATTGTACAATTCCAAATGCTCTGGAATTTTTTCAAGCACGTAGCCAACTTGTCTTGAAGAATGATTCTAAAGAAGCACTACTACTTTTGACATTTTTTCACCCGTATGTGAGCTTGTGAAGTGCAGGTGCCTGGTTTATTGGAGGGCCCAAAAAATGATTTCAATGAATTTGAAAGCTCATATTATGCAATCCATGCGGTGGAAACTTTTGAAATTTTTTCCACATGTTCTCAAGTCAGCATAATACAAGATTCTACAATTACATGTGTATAAAAATGTTTGTTTTTTTCCTCCATAATTTAGTACTTGTACTAGAAATGGCAGTTCTGGAGCATTTTGGATGAAAACATAGTCATAGTCCTTCAAGAGTTAACCCCTACATGCCTAAGCCTTTTCAAGTGTGTTTTTCCTATGAAAAAAGAGCATAAGCTTATAGTTATCTCCATTGAAGCAAATTGATTTTTTTTCAAAATCTAACTCTATGGGTGTTTAAAGAGCTTGCTTATTAGTAGGCACACCAATTTTGAGTGCAAAATTGCATAAGAGTTGCGAGATGATAACAAGAGAAATGTACATTTTCTATTTTTAGTATGCTGCCCTTCCCTACAATGTTTCAAAAATTTGCACATAAAAGTTTTTTGGGATTGGAGGTGACATAAACAACTACAAATTGTGTTAGCACACTAAATGCACTGTCAAAAAACTTAATATCACTTGAAAAGCCAATAAACTCATTACACAGTCCACATTGCAATTGTTAAGATGCAATTTTTTTTACAAGTATAAATGACAAATAACTCCAAATCAACACTTGCTTGTTTAAATGTTCAATGGTGAAAAATCATGAAAACATTTCACTCTTTCCATTGGGACCATTTTCAAAGTAAATGGATAAGTACAAGTTTTAAGATCTTAAATCAAGTGAAATTGTTCAAAGTTGGAAAATGAAGTAAAATTAGCAAGCTTTACTCTTCCATCAATGGACATGTATGACTTTGGAGACCCCTCTCAACAATCAAAATATGTACCTTATTTAGTGAAAAACGAAAGTTTTCAATAGTTAACCCTACAAACTATCCAAAAGAAATTTTAAAACAATAAAACAAATTGAACTGCCCGCTGCAAAATGAGCCTGAAATTTCAGATCGACCATATTTGGTCGCCTAGGCATTTATGGGTTAACTATGGGTGGTTCTACCTTCCCTTATTCATACTAAGGTGGGTACACCCAAAACCGTCATTTTTTACTACTGAGCCTATTTGTTATTATGAAACTGGTCAAATTTTCACACATTCATGTTGGCGAGTGAAAGGAGGTTCCAACGCACCAAAGAACGTCACATTTGGATATTGTATGCAAAAGTTATTAAGGGTCAAAGTTTGTTTCTGAAAGCACTCCATCCAAATAGGTACATAACTGAAATTCGAAATGTACAAACCTTCTAGATGGCGCCTTAAGGTCAGGTGCCATTTAACAGCATACTACCTTACTTCACTCCATTTTCTATATTTATTTATTTTCGAGAGATGTAAAGCACACGTTTTCCGAAAGCCATAGAAAATTTTAAGCTTCTTTTGGGCTGCAGATCTGAAGTTACAGTGAATTTTTGGAAACGTGAGAAAAGAAGGTGGAAAAGTTTCATATCATATAAATATCAAATCGGTTGCTGCCTGGTGTTCCGTCATAGTACAGTATTATTATTATTATCATCATCCAAGGTGGATCAAGTTTACTTACTTGCTGCCTGCATCAATGGACACCCGCCTGAACTGAAGTGACCATTTGTACCTTTAATTTCCCTGTGTTCTTTTCTATCATTGAACTCTTCTTTTAGTAATGAGCCAGTAATTATTTTAACATGAATGATGGTGTTATGATTGCAGAGCAAGGTCAACTGAACTTAAGTTTTTATCTTCCCCCAAGAACCTAAAGATTGAGGGGATAACCACTACACATATAAAGTTCAAACGACACATATAAAGTTCAAAATCCCTCTTGGATGCTTAAGTTAAGTAGCCTAAGTTGCACAAGCTTTGTGAAGTTATGTTATTCCTTCTTCCAAAGCAAAGGCGCAACATTCTTCCTGTGGTTGCCAGCCAGTTACACAAGCCGGTGCGCCAGTATCCATTGCCACAAATCTTGCAGTCTTGTCAGACCTCAGTAATAGGCCGTGCTGCACTAAACCATACCTTAAGTTAGGTGCCTTGGCTTGGGTTTGTTACGGTGAGATTTCTTAGACCGTGCATCCTTGGTCATGTTTTTGGTAAGGTAGTATGCTCTAAAAGCGACCATTTAATCCTTAAGCGCTCCGACGTCCATATTTTGAACGATGAACAAAGGGCTTCGAGTCGCTATTTTATCCAACTATAGGAGCTTACCCGTACCTAATCACTTAACCCCTGAGCGCCCAGTGCAAATCTCGAAAGCCTACTAAGAACACCCACTCAAGTGGATTCTACCAATTGAAAAATTAGATCCAAGACAAATGACCGTGGAGATTGCAAGAGAGGTGGAAAAGGCATCTTGTAGAAAACTTACGAAACTTTTCACCGTACAGCTTAGGATATTATAATGGTCAAACCTCTCATAGTAGGTGGCCCGTTTTGGGGCGCTTGGGTGCTCAGGGGTTAAGCAATTATGCAGATTTGGAGCACAGATTTTTGAGTGCCAAATTTTCTCCATGTGCAAAAATAGAATTTGGAAGGATTGCATATTTTTTTTCAGAATTTTATTACATGAAATGTAATTACTAAGAATTTTTTAGTGAAAGATTCTCTTCAACCTACAATGGTGATATAGGCCTTTGTATTTTCTAACCATAGGCTCATTACAAAAACGACCAAGGGATGGTTGCAATATTGACAACCTTGCAGCCGATCACAATGTGCTAGAATTGCTCCTCAAACTATGCGACAACTTCACAAAACTACGACAATCTATGGTTGATAATACAACAGTCTATAGGTTGGGTATAGGAGGTGATCAAGTATGAGTCGGCTACCATAACTTTTCATTCATCCAATGTAACACTTGAATCTTCAAAAGACAACCTTCCTTAATGATCAATTTCATGAATTTCTGGTAAATGATATTTCCGTAGAAAGATATAAGCAAAAATTTGCCAAAACTAGAAAAAGGATCAAGGCGTTAAAGGATTAAGGGTTGGTCTACCTTTTTCATAGGCTTCGTGGACAAAAATGTTTTTCAATCCTTTTTCAGAGAAAGAAAAATAGATGTGGAACCTAACACAAATGGTTTTGTATTTTTTTCCAAGCATTTTTTGAATTGCTTATAATTTTTCAAAGATTCAAGACATAGGCACCTATTTGTGACCATAGGTCTTCACAAATTTGTCCACTTGCAACTCGTAGAGAGATGTGCAAAAATCAAAGACAATGATTGGTTCTTGCAATAGAAAAATAATATTTCCTCAATGCATTCAATTGTTAAAGTGGTCCATTTAAGGATCACTGCATCTCCACTCTCCACCTAAAAATAGGGGCGGTTTGAAGAAGACAGGTGCTTTTAGAGCATACTAACTTATTGTTGGAAAGCTTTGAGTGAAGAGGGGTGGACGGGCTTTGTTTCATCCTATGGTGTGAAAGTTATGAGTTTTGGAATTTTTTTTAATTAAAATTTGAGTTAAATTATCTTTTATTTTGAGAACATATGGTTTCATTATTTGTCACTTTGGACCAACAACACAAGGCTACACTAGTAACTAGCTAAGATGAGTTAGGAAACCCATTGTGGATCCTTTTGCTCACTACCCTTAAATAGTTTTTACTTATTGGATTTACCAAAAAAATTAGCAAAAGAATGGGACGATACGGAATATTTTCACATGTATTTTCATCAACTTATTTTGTAAGAAAAAAATGAGGTTTATTAACTCCTAGATATCCAAGGCTTGATTTGAGTTTCTTGAATTTGCTCTAAATTGAACAAAAAGTCAACATTTTGATAAGTTTTTATCAATTTTTTTGAATTGTCACTATAAAAAACTCGTGTTTTTTGTGGCGTTACAAAGAAACAAGCCATACTTTCAGTGACATCAATGTGTCACAAATTCTGAGCCTATGGGAGGCAAATTTTTACTAATGTTAGGGAAGATGTAGGGATGTTAGAGCAAAAACAAGTTAATGATACAAGGAATGTGTATGTTTTTCCGGACATCAAATAAAACACGGTCATGTTTATTAGAACATCCCCCAAAATATGGAAGTACCACATCAACTAGGGATTTTAGATTCATTTGAATAAATTTTTGTAAGTTATAGTAGAATGAGATAAAACGCAAATCAAATGTTAAAGAAATAGAAGAAGGGCAGTCATGTGGCATGCGTTGAATAAAAAGGAAAATAGATGGATGTACATTATGAATGAAACAATGAGCTCCTTATCCCCTAAAGGACCATTGGGGACAAATGGAATTTTTGGCAAGTACATATAGGCCAAATTTTTGTCATTATTTTTTGAAACTTTATTTAAAGATAAACCTGATTAGCTTCATGAGAATGTATTTTTTTTTTCAATTGATGCTCAAAAATAAAAATTATGCCCAAATAAGCTCAAAATAGGGTATGGGGGGCAACAAATTATTTATTTATTTATTTCTCTCATAGATTATGTTTTTGTCTACATGGAAAGCTTTGATTTATTCCATTTGGATTTGTTATGAGAAAGTTATGGACAATCTTGTTTTTTGGGCAATTAGAGCATCTTTTTGAAAAAATAACTTGCAAGATTCATTTTTGAATGCAATTTTTACAATTGTTCAAAAGAAAAGGTCCACATGGTTTAGTTTTCTTGCTAAAACAATCTCATCATTGAGATCATTGCATTATAATTCCATTTTAAGGATATTAATAATTTAGATTTTCCTTCTATCTCGTACCTATTTCTACTTAATAATTTCTTAAAGAATACAAATTAAGTTTTTTTGAAGGCCCTTTTTGTCCTAGATTCTCAACTCAATTCCCCACAATAAAGATTTGAAGTGCAAAACTTTGTAGTGCAAAAAATTTAATTTAAGAAGATTCAAAGTCAAATAATCTAGTCTCGTAATGGGCAGAAATTTTGTTTTTTTCACTTTAAACGCTGATATCTTGCAATGTACACGGTCAGAATTTTTGAAATTTTTCCAACACATTTTCATACTAATCAGGTGTAAGATAATACAGGTAAATGTGCAAAAAAATTAACCAATTTTTTCTTTTAATCTTTTCCGTATACATGGCAATTTTGGGTGTTTATTGACAGTGAAGATTAGTCTTGGTCCTTTAGGTTTTATACTATTGGGTTGGTAGAAAGTAAGGCAACCCGCATGGGATATGTAAAACAAAATTTTTGTTCAGAATTGAATGTTTGTAAAAACATCCACATGTAATGTGGTTAAGTTTTGAATTTTGAATTATCCCATATCCTTTGTCATGGACAGACAATAGATTTAGGTATAAAATGGACCTTTTTCCCTTCATTGTCACAAATTTCAATGATGTCTTCTCCATTAGAAATACTTTTAATGGTAGGTCATAATTAATTTGTGTCTTTTAGGATTTTCTTAAAATCTTTAAAAAAAATTAATTATTCCACATAATAAAATACTTCTAATTCTAAATAATTTATACTAGTAATGCCACGTTTTCACAGTGATTTTTTATTTATTTTTTAAATGAACTTTGCCCGAAGAAACAAAAATGGCATGGCTGCTATGTGGCATCGACTTGGCGGGTCCAGGAGGGTGCAAACACAAGGTATCTGCATAGCTGTTTTCATGAAACATGTAGACATCAAGATGCGTTTTAGAAGATTTTAGTCGTTCTTAGAAAGGCTACCTACGATGGATTTTAGGTGACATTAGAGTTAACATGCCTTCAATTCAAAATAATGCACTTTCACATCTTTTAAAACAACACACAAAACAAGGATTTTTTCTAGTGTGTTACCATACAAATTTTATATAGACATATTAGAGAGCACATAGGAATAGAAAACACAACAATATCACTTATGGATTGAAAGATTATAATGTTTGATCGTGAGGGTGTTAAAATTGTGGAAGTGATTTGATGTCTTTCAATCCTCTTTTTACATGTACAATCTGAAATGTGAAATTGAAATTAATTTCAATCAATTTATGACTTATCAAAAAAAATTATACACCTTTTTGAAATGAATTTCTAAGGTGATATTTTCTCCAAGATCTAGTGTATTTGACTCTCATTTTCAAGAGCCTTCAACACTCGAAAATCAGAATTTACAATGGCCCCCCTTGCACAAAATCTTGAATAGAAAAATTGTAATCATTCATTTTCAAAATCAGATATTTTGATGCTAAAACTAGGTTTCAAATAGAATTCTTCCAAAATACAAACTACTAGGAACAATAACTTGGTAAGTTTTTATTTAACTTCAAAGTTTTGTCAACAACTGAATTTGGTGCCTCAAGCATTTATAGGTTATAGGTGGTCAAAGAAAATCACATAGCTTCCAATTGTGGATCCTAGGGGAGGCTATTATTTTCCTTTTGAATGCAAATGAGTCCCTTTGAACCCCTACAAACAAAGCATATGACCATGAAGTCAAACTTGAAAGTCTTTTGCTTTGTATCCTCCATTTCTTCTCTATTTGTGAGTGATTCTTTTGGTTTTATTTTCAAAGATGAGATCACATGTCTAGTATATGTTATAATAATTTCAGAATTGTTTTATAAAAATTTCAAATTACCACAAAATTTTAAAGAAAAAATGAAGGAAATTCATATCAGATACAAAATGTGCTTCAAAAATTTGAAAATTTTAGATTGAAGTACATTAGAATGTAGAAGATTATGAAATTAAGAAAAACAAATTCCATATCACTCTATATTTTAAAAACATGGTTATAGAACTTTTGGTCAATTTCGTTAAAATGGTGGTATTCTATTAAAATGGCACAAAATGAAACCACTGAAAGAATGAAAATAATGGAAAGATTTTCCAAGGGGAGTGGAAATGCATGAACTAGAAGTGATTTGAATGTGCTAGGCATAAAATTGGTACATGTATGACCCTATCGTGGCACACTTATTCTCCATTTGTAGAAGATATTCCATTAAAATGGCATGCAAAATACCGTCATTTTAACGAAATTGACCATACTTACATTTTTGGGGGGTAAAGTCATGAGGGTATGTTGTTTTTTGAAGAATCTAAGAGATTACTATGGAAACAAATTTGGATAAGCCCATACTTGCTATTTTGTCTTGTAATGTACATTTCAAATTACATGTATACTTCGTAAGAAAAATTAGCTATAATCATTTCATAGTTATTATTAATAAATGCAATTTAAATGATTGGATCTCATTGGCAACTAAGAGCATCCTCCATCCACCCTATGTCGTTGCACTACAACAACAAGTTTTGCTTGGGTTACAAAAAGCAACGGAAACCTGCCCCAATGCTACTTGCACCTCCCACATTACTTTCACGGACTCGACACTTCTTGGCTTCCACTTGGCAAAACTTGATCCGCTGTTGTGCTTTCCAAACTCCTCTGCACTACTTGTTCAATACTAATAATGGTAATGATTTGTCTTAAAGGGAGAAAAACTTTGCCTACAAAGGAATGGGCAAACAACTTTTGCTGAAATTATTTGTTAGAGTCGGAATCCTCCCACCTCTATATTGTCGTAGAGCAGATACAAATTGCATGTACTATTGTAGTGTTTTTATCACTATAAGAAACCCGTGTTTTCTGTGGTGTTATGAAGAAATGGGTCATGTTTTCATTGACATCAATGTGTCACAAATTCTAAGCCTATGGGAGATAGATTTTTGCTAATGTTGGAAAAGACATGAGGACGTTAGAGCAAAAATAGGTGGATGACACAAGGGATGTGTATGTTTTTTTGAACATCAAATAAAACATGGTGACGTTTATTAGAACATCCCCCAAAAGATGGAAGTACCACATCAACTAGGGTTTTGGGATTTACTTGGGTAAATTTTTGTAAGTTATTGTAGGCTAATGTAAAATGCTCACTGGATGTGAAAAAAATTGGGAAAGAGTAGCCATGTGGCATGCTTTGAAAAAAAATAAAAATTAATGGATGTATACTATGGATGAAAAAAGAATCTCTTTATACAAGTGGGGTGGTAGGAAGTAAGACAAACCATATGGGATATGTAAAGCAATTTTTTTTCAAAATTGAATGTCTAAATAAACATCCACATGTTTAAAACAACCTCTAGATGTCGGACATAACATGTAGATGTCACAAAAAACATCCTCATGTTTAAAACAACATCCACATATAATGTAGTCAAGTTCTCATTTGTGAATTATCCCATATCCTTTGTCATGAATGGATGATGGATTTCAGTATAAAAAGGACCTCTCGACCCTTCATTCTCACTAAATGCCAATGAAATAATTACTTAACTTTGCCATTAAAAATTCTTTTGAGTAGATAGTAAATTCTTGGTGAATTTGACAATTTTTATTTTTTATTTTTTTTGGAATTCAAAAATTATTATTATTATTTTAAATAATTATTTCATACAATTAATGCCATTTGTATTTTCCAGTGAGGCACATCACGTGTTGTATTATGACGATGATTTCTTTATTAATAAAAAAAGACATTGCCCGAACAAAAAAAAGATGATGTGGCGGCCATGTGGCATCTACGTGGCAAGCATTTGGAGAGTGAAAACATGAGGTATCAACAATTGTTTTCATGAAACATGCAGACATTAGGGCACGTTATACGGTTATAGTAGATTTCAACCGTTTGTGGAAATGCCGCCTACAACGGATTTTAAGTGACATTAGAGTTGACAAACCTTTAATTGAAAAAAACATACTTTCACGTCTTTAAAAACACCACTAAAAACATGAGTTTCTTCTAGTGTATCCAAGTGTAGCATTGAGGATTCTCTAAACCAACGTAGTTTAATATTGCATGCATTGGGTATGAATGGGCCCTTAAGTTAGCTTGAATAAAAGGTTGGAGTTATTTATCTCTTTGAAAAAATTGAGTAGGATCTTCCATTCTTCTTCAAGAAGGATTTTGTGCTATTGTCACTTTTGTTAGGAGTTTTTGTTGTGTTTATTTGTGCAATTCAAATAACTTTGCTTAATATAGAATATAATTGGTATTTTTTTGTCATGCATAATTATCATTAAATTCTTATACAATCTCAATCAAGTACACCAAATTTCAATTTCAAAAAATCAAAACTTTATTATGGGCAAATTTTTTAAGTCAACTTTCATGGTTTTACATGATGATTTATTGAAAACATTTGGTGATGAATTTCCAAAATTTGATTGTAGAGATATGTAGAAAACATGTATATGTGCATATTTTGATTTTGGTTCTTTTTTAAAAACAAATTCAAATTTCAAACTAGAAACAATTCAAGATTTGGAGGGATCATATACCCAAATCATGTCAAATAGATACCCATTTATGGTAACAAAATTTTGCTACTTGACCCTTACGCTACAATTAATCTCGTACCTCGGAGAATACCACATGTTCCTAGCAATTTGATTAGAAAATAAATAATTAAAAGGATGCCTAAAATTTTGAAAAATTACTAACCTAGGCTACCTAATTATTATTATTTTTACTGTAATTAATTTTTAGGTAGAAAGCTTCCCAAGTTACTATTAGGAAGCTACAATAATGATACAATTTGTGTGACAATTTTTAGTTACAATGACAATGAATAGATATCTATTTTTACAAAATTTGAACATACCTAACGACATCTCAACTCTTTTTAATGTGAATTTTGAATCTGTTTTTTTAAAAGATATTGGAGAAGGAAAGATCAGGGCCTTGTTTTTGTAGGCTAGGGTGAATTGACCCCCTCATTGCCCCGTTTCACCTCTGGGGAAAATACTGTGAAATTTTTTATTTGCAATTAGATGATAAAATTTTCAAATTCTGAATTCAGATTTACAATCAGTGGCCCCTAATTAGCTAAGGAAGGTGTAGAGATTAGAAAAATCACAGCAAAAATTAGGGGGACTTTTTTCACAATAAACCCTGGATGGGGCAATGAGGGGGTCAGTTCACCCTGGCCCTAGTTTGTAGGGCAGGTTTCGCCTTCATGAATAGTAACTTTATTATGCAGAATTTTTTTGAATTACACAAAGACAGGCACAGCGAAAAACTTTTGACCGGTGACTGCACAGGCAGTAACTTACTTACACAGACAGCAGTGAGGGCCAGAGTCTGAAAGCCGAAGTTTCCTTGCATCTTCTTCGACTTCGAGTGTCTGAGTAAGCAAACTTAACTCCAAACAAGGTTATTAGGTTAAAGTCCCGCTCCCACGTCGTAGCACAGACACTCATTCGACTAAAGTAAGTTAACAGTGACGGACTTTCAGTTCGATCAACTGAACTGAACTGAAAGCGCGTTCGGATGAAACCCTAATTTTATGAACCGTGCCTGGTGGTGGTGGTAGTACTGAGTGAGTGTACTACAGGACAGCCAGAGTCAAATTTGTACCAACCCTCCGCAGTGACGAAAAGCACGACCCTGGCTGGGCTGGGCTGGGCTGGGCTGGCTCAGTGAGCAGTCAGCAACAGCAACGCCGATGCTGAATCAACGACGCCAATAATTCCCCATCGCCCTTGAATAACTTACACACACCCGGTTGGCCCAGATCTAGAATACCACGACCGGGTACTGTAGTAGTCGTAGTAGTCGTAGTAGTTTGGTTCCCCAACACGTTCCCTGCTCCCAGTACGTGGCGTCAGCCCCTGCGGCACGCCGCGGACGTGTTCCAGACGCGTTCTTGTCGAGTTCCCCGCACGCTCCCGACGGGCTCGCTGAGACCGCATGTGCTGACGGATGAGACCCGCATCATTGCTGCCTGGGGAGGGGGCAGAGTAAACTGGGATTGGCCCCCCCTCATTGTCCCCAATAAGGGTAAATGTAAAAAATGTCCCTTATTTTGTGCCGCGTAAATTTTGTATTTTTTCCAGCTCTTCTGGATAAGTCAGGGCCTGTGATTGCAATATGAATTCAGAATTTGCAGATTTCCTCATGGAAGGCAAATAAAAAATTCCAGTCTCTTCTCAGAGGGAAAACATGGGGCAGTAAAAGGGGGGTCAATTGGTCTTCTGTAGCCATAAATTGGGTATTTTGCAGACGGAAGGGACTATTTTCCCACTTTACCCGGCCCGCTAGAAAGCTGAAAGGGCCCCCCTTCTCGCCCCCCAAGTTTGTCCAAGGGGTGCAAGTAAAAAAAAGGCCCCTATTTTGTGCCCAAAAAATATATGCTCTACATCTTCACTAGTGAATGTGGGCCTCAGATTGCAAATATGAATTCAAAAATTGCAAATTTTATCATGTATGGGAAATAAAAAAATTTCAGAGTTTTTCCTTCGGGGACGAGGGGAGGGGTCAGTTCACTCCGGCCCTGGAAAGTCAGTCGCTCCCGGCCATTTGGTTGAAGTAGTACTTAAGCCTAACTTATACCGGGGTTGCGAACGTTTGGAACCGGGATTTTTCGTTTTGGTTGAAAGTTTTTGTAAGCTTCGTGCGACTGCGAGTCGGGGGAGGTGTGGGAGCAAGTTGGGTTGGTCGGCGTCTTACGGCTGGGGTGGGGGGCAGGGGGGACATTTGACATACCTTGCGACGTGCGTTTCGAAGTCGGAGGGGTGCGCTGTGGCTGCGTGGTGGTGCGGATGCGCGGAAGCGTCCGTTGGTCGCCGTTTGGTAGCGACACGAGCGTACTCAGCGTAGGGTTGAGCAGCAGGTGGTTAGTGGCGGCCATCCCAAGGACGGGAAGGAGGCGACCGCGGGACGGCGATCGGATGGTGTCGTTGCTGAGCTTCTGGACATGGCAGGGCACGGAAGCAGCAAAGCGTTTGCTTGTACCCTGATCCACTTTTTCCTAGTTCGGCTTGGCTTTTCGGGCCTGACGATTGCGTGCTTGCTCTCCTGCGGTTCTGTGGGCGCCGAAGACACGGCCTCGGTGGAGGCTTAATAGAAATCGAGAGTGGAGGGCTGTCTGGAGGAATATCGGAATACGGTCATAAATTATGGGGCTATGAGGTTTGGAGTTGCCGCTGGGGGTGCATTTAGGTGGCGAGCTTGAGGAAAACATTTTCCCCGGGGCGAATTCGTGGTTTGGAGTTTCCGAGTTTTGGAACAGGTGTTGAGGAGAGCAGTAAGAGCGTCGTCACGCAGGGTTTTTTTTCTTCCTTTTTTTTTCTCTTTTTTTTCTCTCTCTCTCTCTCTCTCTTTTTGTTCGAGGTGGATGAAGGGAGGGGGCGGTGGTGGTGCTAGGGTAGAGCAGGCATGATCTAATGAGGAGCACGAAATTGATGTCAGTGCATCGTGCCTGCTTTTGGTGCTGTTTGGAAGGAGCATAGTTAGCCACGAAGTTCGTGCGGCCATGGGGCGGGGGAGGCAGAGGTTTGAGAACCTGCCTCTGTGGAAGCAGAAACCTAGCAGTGGAGGGGAGCACAACTGTACTGCACTGGGCTTGGTGGAGGGGCCGGTGTTCTACCCTACAGAAGAGCAATTCAGCGATCCTTTGCGTTTCATTGCGCAGATTCGAGAACAGTCGGAGCCCTACGGCATCTGCCGCATCGTGCCTCCCAAGTCATGGAGCCCTCCGTTTGCTATCGAGTCGCAGTCATTCGTTTTCCCTACCAAGCATCAGTCCATTCATCAGCTTCAGGAGAGGACCGCCGCCTGTGATACGGAGACCTTCAAGCTCGAATATGGCAGGTATTTGGAGGGCGAGGGGCGGAAGTTGGAAGGCTGGCCTCAGTTCGAAGGGGAGTCTCTTGATCTGTGTAAGCTTTACAACGCCGTGAAGCGCCACGGTGGTTACAAGAAGGTTAGGGATGAGAGTAAGTTGGGGGAGGTGTTTCGCATGATAAAAGACGACTCTCCTCAGGCCCCTGTTGCCACGGACTCCGCGTTAGCGTCTCTCGGTCAGCTTTATGAATCCCATCTCTACAGCTATGAAATCCACCAGGCCAATGTGAGCGCTGGAAAGCTCCTTCGCATGAGCAAGAGGCAGGGGATGGAAGTGAAGCATGTCAAGGCAAAACGCGTTGGGAGGAAGAGGTTAGGGGAGGATGAGCAAGAGGAGGCGCAGGTTGGGAAGAAGAGGAGAGGCATGAGTGAAGGTGATGAAGCGGGAGACATAGTGGTGGTGGAGTCTGTAACCGTGTCCACCTTCACTGAGACTGTGACCGTTCAGGAACAAAGAGCAGATCAGATATGTGAGCAGTGTCACAGCGGAGCGCACGAGAAATCCATGTTGCTATGTGATCGATGTAATCGAGGGTGGCATTTGTATTGCCTCTCCCCTCCCTTATCAGCCATACCTCACGGGAACTGGTATTGTTTAGAGTGTCTTGCCTCGGAGAACGACAGTTTTGGCTTTGCACAGGGGAGGGATCACTCCTACGACTCGTTTCAGCGTTTTGCTGACCGGTTCAAGCGCAAGTGGTTTGCGGCCCGCACCACGCCTCCCAGTAATTCTGATGTGGAAACCGATTTCTGGCGCATAGTGGAGAGGGCGACAGATCCGGTGGAAGTCTTATATGGCAGTGACATAGATACAGGGTGTTATGGCAGCGGCTTTCCGCGAGCATCAGACCCTGTGCAATATGGATATGAGCCAGAAGCATGGGAGAAGTATCGGACAAACCCTTGGAACCTTAACAACTTTCCGAAGCTGGAGGATTCCATGTTACGGATGGTGCAGGACGACATCCCGGGTGTGATCGTGCCTTGGCTGTATATGGGAATGTTGTTTTCATCGTTCTGTTGGCACTACGAGGACCACTGCTTCTATTCCATCAATTATTTGCACAGGTATGCCTCTCGCGAAAGCTTATCTGCGATTTTTATTGTACTTTCGGTGATGACCAATCGTTATCTGTCGAAATTTCTATGCTTCTCCTTCCGACCAAATCACGGTGTTCTCTCTTCTCGTTGCCCATTCAAGTATTACCTCAGATTATCCTGCCCCTTGTTGTCTCAGGCTTCTTTGCATTTAACATAACATGCTTGATTTTCGTTTCATTTAAAAAGTGATGTGTGACATCTTGGAGGTGTTGCGTGTTTGATGCCCTCGTTAGGAGGTTGGTGCTTACATAGATTCCGCATGTTTAATAACAACATTTTTGTATTTGTTGATTCTTAAGCGGTGCTATAATATTTCGTTTGGTACAGGACTGTGTGGTGCTTTAAGAGATTGTTTTTTTATGTGTTCAAACTCATTTGTTTTTCACGATTGATGCGACAGGGGTGCTCCAAAAACGTGGTACAGCGTGCCTGGCAATGCTGCCTCTGCTTTTGAGGAGGTAATGGTTGATGTTATTTAGGAGTTCTCCTGGATGAAAGTGACATGCTGCTTTGACTGGGAAAGACTTCTTGATCTAAGATACATACCGCGTGGTTTGAAATTCCAGGTTATGCAGAAAGCATTTCCAGACCTATTCGAGGCACAGCCGGACTTGCTGTTTCAGTTGGTGACGATGCTGAACCCAACTGTGCTGCGGGATAGCAATGTGCCTGTGTGTACTACTACGCAGGTGAGTTACTGTCGCTTGTTTGTAAGGCATTTACTCGTGAACATTGACGTGTGGAACCTCGGGGTTCCTGTCGTTATGCCTCTCTGACCAAGTTTTCTTTGATATCATCGTGTTTTTTTGCTCAGTTTGATGTAAGGCTAGCCAATTCTGCTTATGACTCATGAAATCTTACTTCCATTGGTGTGTAGAATTTTTTTGTAGTGTCCATTTTTATCTTAGTTTTATTTAATGCACCTTAATTCCTTTGTGCCGAGATGAGTAGGTTACAGTTTGGATCTGTGTTACTTATGTTGTTGTTCAAGGATGTTCATGCACGATTATGTGTTGTCGCAGCTAAATGATTTTATTTCAATCTATTGATTTATATTACTTCTCATTCTGTTTTATGCATCAGGAAACTGGAAACTTTGTAATAACATTCCCAAGATCATACCATGGAGGTTTTAATCATGGTGAGTTGAGTTTTCGGTAACTGTAGACAGCATGGCCAAGTGTGTGCATGTACATCTCTGTTCTGCAAGCTTCTATCTCTGTCTTCGTTTCTGCTATACTTCATTTTTGTTTTTCGGAAGTGCTAGTTACGGTTGTAAGATAATCTCTTTGTTTTGAGCTCATGTTGGCGTCACTGGCCTGGTGCAATCAGGTTTCAACTGTGCGGAAGCTGTGAATTTTGCTCCAGCAGATTGGCTGCCTTTTGGTTGTTTTGCTGTAGAGCGCTATCGATTCTATCACAAGCGAGCTGTTCTTTCCCATGATGAGTTGCTCTGCGTGGTTGCGAAGGTCTGTATCGTTGTAAACCGTTGGCGTATGTATTTTTCCTGAAGGCTGTAGTTTGGCATTTGGATCTTCCATGTCCTCTGAGAAACTGTGAATTTAGGCGGTAGATTAACTAACGACGGTTGCGTAATTATTAACTAACGACGGTCTGCATTTTTTGTGAACATGCAGAACAAGGTCAGTCCAGTGTCAAAGCCGTATGTTCTTAAAGAGCTCGTGGGCATAATCAAGAAGGAACGTGCACAACGTGAGCAACTCTGGGCAAATGGCGTTGTAAAGAGTACTCGGATGCTCCCTCGTGCATGTGACAAAGAAATCAGCACAGAAGAGGTCAGTTGATTTTCTTTCAATTATGTTCTGACCGTTCATCATTAAAACTTACAAGAATATACTGGGTAAAAGTAGACGGGCGCGCTTAAGGAATGTTCCGGCTATCATTACCAAGATATAAGTCGTAAGAGAAAAGAGAAGTTAATGCTCGACTTCTGGAATTATTGGGCCAGAACTTATCAGGTTTTGATGCGTCCTTTTCTGAGGACGTCTTGTCATCAATGATGTTTGGTCTGAATAGATTCTCTGGAATAATGGATAATTCTTTCATTATACTGTGAAAGGGCCTTACTGTCAGGTGCACATTTCTCTTGAATTTAGAGTCTTTAATTCTTGAGAAAGAGAGGTGTAACTGGTAGTGAGGAATCGATTTTTGTGCACGCCAAGGGTGCTCATTTAAGACTAATCCGACGGAATACGATAATATTTTTTCTGACTTCGTTTTATTGTTGATTTGGTATTTCCTCCATTCTAGGATCCTATGTGTATCATTTGCCGCTACTACTTGCATTTATCGGCAGTGGTGTGCAGCTGTCGACCTTCAAAGGCCGTTTGTTTACAGGTTCCATTCCGTTTCTTACTTTTTTGTGCTCCATTTATCTATCGATGCATTGCAGGTGTAAATGTTCTTCAATTTTTGCAGGATCTGAATTACCTCCCTTTTGTTTATTTTTGGATTTGCGAATGAATATATAGAAATTTGAATATTATGGAATTTTTTATGCCTTACAGAACTGAAATTATTTCGCCTCCTGGTTCTGCAGCATGCTCGGCAGTTATGTGAATGTCCAGTAGGCCAACAGCGTCTGCTATATCGGCACTCTCTTGCTGAGCTGGACGATCTACTCTTGGAGAGCGCAGTTGATTCTAAGGTTGGAGATCTTGCTGCGGAGTTTGAGCCTACTAAACGCAGTCTGCGTCGTGGCGCTCCTTCCCTTACTCTGTCTGTGTCTAAAAAGGTTTGGTTAGTTTGCTTTGTTCCGCGATGTCGTAATAATATCTGGTTATATTGACTACTAGTTTTTCTTACTACAATATATTGAGCGGGTTTGAGATTCCTTTAGTGCGTAGACTTGGAAGTACTGCTTTGCATTGTGTGTGCCTTCCTACTGAGTCTACAGTCTGTATTATCATTTGGCGGACTTGTTAATTCAACTCATCGCTGAAACTGGAGTCCTTCTTTGAGGTAGTACGTAGTTTAAGGGACCCTAAGGTTCGGTGTACTTAGTAGCCCTGGGAAACGTAGGGGTATGACCCATTTGACTTTCTTGTTATATTTCTTGGAACATGTTACTGAGACTTCTCTAGAGTTGTCACATTGTTAATACTTGTCAAGCATACACAGTTCTGATAGCATCTAACTGATTTTCTGTTGGTCAGGTTATGGGTCATATGGTAAGGCACACTGATCTGGCAGAGAAATGGCTGGACAAGGTGCAAAAAACGTCTCATTCGACACCCTCGGTTGAGTTTTTGGAAAGTGTTCTTCAAGATGCTGAGCAGTTTCTGTGGGCAGGCCATGAGATGGATTCGGTTGGTTCTTCTTACCACCTGCAAATCTCTTTGATGGCTTATATCTGTTAGATTGTAGGGGACCATCATTGTTTAGTTAAGTAAAGCAAGAGGGCGCACACAGTTGAAAATTTGCATCGCCCTTAGTGTTATTCAACTATTAGTATTTCTGCTTTGGGACATTGATTGTCGAGATTTATTTTGGATGCAGCTGAGGGTTGTCGAGAGAAAGTTGTCAGCAGCTCGCAGATGGGCTGAAGAAGTTGCCAGGTGTAGTCTCTCGATTATGGAGGAAAGACTTCCTAAGGTATATTTTGGTGTGGTTGAACGTTTGGTGGGCGTTGATCCAGTGCCATGTGTTGAGCCCCATCTTCCGTCCCTCAAGGTAAAGCAATCCGTACACTTTCTTTTTTGTTGTTTTGGAGACTTCACCTCTCATGGTTTCTGGATCATAAATGGAGGTTTCACTTTCTCTTTTGCTAGGGAATCACTTATGTGCATATCATTAATTTTCTCTGACAACGATAATGATTGATTAATTTCTGTTTCTGGTGCCAGATGACGTTTGAAGCTGCAAAATCTATGCGGCAGAAGATCGTGAACTTCACCTTAACAGAGCCTTCGACGCAGGTATTGATACCTGCATGTTGAGTTCCTTTTCGTCTTTTGGAATCTACCCTGTATTGCTATATGTTTGAAGTGTTCAATCAGATGCACAGTTATGTCTTTCAATTTGAGACTTGCTTCCTGAGCATTCATTACGTTATTGCCCGTCTTTCACAATCGTTTTAAGCCCCCTTTTCAGCGAGGCTGGCAAAAAATTGGGTAGAGTGTACTGCTTTGGTTGTGATTATCTCGAGTTTTACCTCTTGCAGAGAGCGAGTTTGGAGGCCCTAATTAAGGAGGCCAAGATGTTTCCTATGGAATTCGAGGAGTTGTCAAGATTACAGGATCTTATCAACTCTGCTAAGGTGTTTATTTTGCACACTTTCTTTCACGATTCCTAATTTGAACCCATGTCTAAGGTTATCGGCTGCTCTTTGTCAAGCTCACTCGCTCTTTACTCGTAAGATATTTTGAATATTGGTAGATTGGTTTTCTTCCACTTACTGCCAGACTTCTCACCTTGTTTGATCCTGCTGAGATGTTCTTGTCCACTCGTGCTGAATTTCAGGCCTGGTCAGAGACAGTTAGGAAGTTGCTCCCACCCATTAAGGCTTTGCGTAGTCGAAACCTTGTCAGTTGTGACCAGCTTCTATCCTTACAACATCAGGTGCTTGTTTAACGAACTCTTCCTCTTTGTAATATGCTAGAAGTAGTCCTTGACTCGCGATAGATGCGTTATTACCATAATACTATGTGCATGTACTGTTACTTTCATGGAGTTATATTTATTTATTTTTGCTTGAGTAATCATAAGCTTATGCACAGGCATATTGAATCCATGCTGAAGTACGTGGTATCTTCTGCAACGAGTGTGATTAACGTGGTTAGTCTCTGTGTGCAGGGTTTGGCACTGCCAGTGAAGCAAGAGGATAAAGAGATACTAGATTTAGTAATTCTAAGAGCAGAAACCTTACAACAGAAAGTCTGTGCCACACTTGGGTCATCCTTGCCTCTACAGGTAGGTTTAGCATAATTTAGGTTGTGTTGTTGTGTTTGTACCGTTCTTACTCGTTGCCATGCAATTGTGATTTAACGCTGCTGCACTACTATTTATTTGTAAGATTTTTAGTAGTTAGCATATTATATTGTATTGTTTTTTAAATGTTCAAATTGATCATGACAACAGTGTTTTTTGAACTATACAGGTGATTGAGAAAGTGGTTCAGGAAGTCCAGGAATTGCCAGTGTATGTGCCTGGATTGCAGGAGCTAGAGCAAGGCCTAGCTGATGCCCGTGCCTGGCTTTTACGTGTGCGAACCACCTTGGGAAATATTCATCTCTATGATTATAATACCTCAGTCACTCTGTTGACCGACTTACTGGAGACCGCCACCAACCTTGCAGTACAATGTGAGTCTTTTGTTTGATTAACATTCGAACTCCTGATTCTCTTACAAGTTCACCTAATTTCAGTAATTTCACCAATTTCAGTACACAAATACTTCTTTTCCCTCATTTTCACTAAATTTGCCGTAAAGGAAGTGTGTTGTAGTTCTCGGTAAATCAAGAACGGAAAACGATTCGTATGAGAGCTTTGAGTTCCGCTCAGCTCAGTATCCCGGTTTGGGACGTCTTGCTTGGTTTGAGGCGAAAGTCTGGTCACGCCTACTTCCACTCTATCTGGGGCATCTCTCCAATTTTCCTATAGAAACATGTCCTTGTTAAAAATGTCTGCTGTTTGTGTCTAGGTGCTTGACTAGAGTATTTTAATTATGTAGGTTTTCATCTGTTAGTCAATTTCTATGGATCAATGTTTCATCCTTTGCTATTGTGTCCATTCAGAATGTGATGCACTGGTGTCTTTGGTGATTGTAGTAGCAGTCTGATTCTTTCTTTTTGTGTTTATAGTGGAAGACGTGAAGACTGTTGAAAGTGCACTGAAGAAAGTTCAATGGTTGGATTCTGCTGCTAAGGTATACGTTCCTGAGTTGCTGCATTGAGTCATGAGTTCCGAGTTTGAACTTCAACATGGTGATGTGATTCACAGGGTAATCACTGTCTTTTTTCTGCAAATTATTTTGTAAATGTATATATGTCAGTGGCACGAGCGTAATTCATGTTCTATTGTTTATCTTCCTTCAAATTTTTGTATGCCGTGCAGGTGCTTGAAGGACTCCCATCCACAAACAAGCTGATAGAACTCCTTAATGAATCCTCAAGGTATGAACTGTACTCTTGAGGTGATAGTAATGGTAAACTTGTGGTCTTAGATACAATTTGAGCCTCCGTAGTTAATTTGGAGTGTTAAACAACCTGCTAAGTGTTGAAATCCTTTCAGCACTCCATTTTGAATTTGTCCTATGGTGAATTAAGTTGTTTTAACATTTTGTTACATTATTATTTTCTGTTGTAGATTGATTGTCGTGGGCTGATGTCTTACACTGCAGACTGGAGCTAAGCAACGACAAACTAGTGTTGCAAATGCAGGAATTAGCAAATGCTGCTCTGTCCTGGGAGAGTAAGGCAACGCACGTGTTGAAGCTTGGTGACACATACGCAAATGTCCATGAACTCCTCGGGTATTGATTAATTTCCAATGGAAAGTGAGCTTAATGTTTTGCAAACTTTTGAGCAGCAGCAGCATCAATCTACATGTGCTTTGTTAATATAGTTACTGTCTTCTTTGATCTTTCGCTGTTCATATTAACAGTTTCTGATTTATTACAGAGCAATTATAATTTCTAGTATTTTATAACGATTGAAGGATTTAGAATTTGAATGGAGATCGCAGGTCTGCGGAAAACATCAAGGCAAGGTTGGAAGGATTGAGTGCTTTGAAAGACTTATATGCTGTAGCAAGGTCTTGGAAGGAACAAGCCCAAGCTTACATAAATATGAAAACGAAACCCAAGGACGCCCCAGAGGATCCTTGGCCGCTCTCTACTCTCCAGGTCTGAAATTGTATTGTAACATAAATCGCATGCAGTGATTCCAGTGATCTGACAATTATTTTTGTTACATCGATGTTGGGGCTTTTGGCATGTTCTGAATGTTGGAATTTGTGATATTGTACTTTTTGTAGGTTCTTGTTGAAGATTCGAAAAAGCTGGTGTTATATGTTGAAGAAAGCAGCGTACTTGCAACTTGCTTGGCGGAGGCTCAAGCTTGGATGACGAAGGTTGCTGGCTTGATTCCAATTTTTCGGACAGCATTAGTCCTTTCCGAAGAGTCTGATTCATTGCATGTTCATGATGCTCAGAGTCTGCAAGTTCGTTTGCTTCAGTTAGAGGAGCAGATGACAAAGCTGACACGGGTTCTGGACGAGGGACTGGAATTTGGAGTTGATCTCCCATCCATCTCAGAGCTTCAAAAACTTTTCAACATGAACGAGTGGAGTATCAGGGCCTTATATGCACTTCAAGAGCGTCCTCATTTAGAGGTGATCCTCGTCCAAAGATCTGCTCTCTTGAGGATAGGGCAAGTATATTACGTGATAGACTCTGAAGTCTTTTTAGTATCATATTCGATATTTGTATAAACATGCGCGCTGATCACTGCATATTTACGTTATTGTTTATTTACTGTTCTCTGTACTGAACAAAATCTTGTCTACCGAGTAGGCTGCGAAGTGCTTGCTGAACGAGGGTTTAAGTTTCTCTATGAAGACCAAATCTTCAGCTCTTCTGCAACAAGCGATTTACAGAGCAGAGTCTTGGAAGAAGAAGGTAGTAATGGTGGTGCCCTCATATGGTATCGCTCGCTCTTGCTCCAGACATCAGCTTGAGCAATTGCTCTCTGAGGCAAAGGTATGTCGTGCTCTCTGTTACTAAATCGTTTATGGTTATAATACGGAGACTTTGTTTACGCATTTATTTAGCACCTAATGATCTATATCCATTATTCCTTTCTGTTACCATAGTTATTCGCCATTTTCTAAAGGCTAAGCCAATTTATTACCACTGGCATCATGGATTATTTAAACCACCTGTTTAGCATTGTTTAGGAGTTAGAACTGACATTGTATCGTTTCACCTAAATTAATTCCTTATCAATATTCAGTATTGAAAACTCTTAGTTTAGGGTCTACATAATGAACAAGATGAAGACCATACATACCTTCATCGTTGACTATCATGATCTTTATGTTTCGTCTGTCCTTCCGAAAAATTGATTTTTTTTCAATATGCTTTAAAACTTTGCTAGACCATCTAGTTGCGCCTAACCCCTTAATGTACTCTTTTCAAACTGTTTCTATAGGCTTTGATGATATCGTTTGCAAATGAAGAGTCCTACATTCAAGATGCTCTAACTTTTCACAGGTATATGCACTACTCCAGGAAGTAGCAAAGGTGTTTGGATCTTCACATTTTATTAAGTTTGTGCCTCGTTTACTTTTAAAGAGTTCTGTGTTCCTATGGATAATTTTGAGGCTACTGCCTTTATAGTAGAGCTTGGTTGGATGTTGCCAGTCTGTCATAGTTACTGATTTAGTATATGCATTGATTCTTTGTTATTTTGAAGTTCCTAGCATTGGGAGACTTGGTTGCATAATCACACATGCCATCTTGTATTCGCTCATCTGAAGCTCAAGTTTCTGTGATCTACTTTAGCTCTTGATTAATTGGATATTTTGAGCTATTTATTTTTAATCTATCTGGAGTTGGTATGGTTTACCCTCGCTCTTGCATCACTTTTGTTTCTGTGTGCTGCAGCCTGTGGCAGAAACAAGTCTACCAGGCTCTTACGACAAATGGAGTCTGTTTGACGAGGCAAGAACTCCTTGGTCTGCAGGTACATTTAGTCGTCGCTCTAATTCGTATACTGTTGATGGCATTCGTGTGATACTTGGTCCAGGGGCTTGTCAAAGCAGACTGAACATGTTTTAGTAGCTTATATATGGTTGCATGAAATAGAGATGTGTACTCCTTCGACTTTTACTAGTGTAGGAGTTTTGATTCAGGGAATTTTGCTCATGAATAGGTCATTAACGGGTATTGAATTTTTCCTTCATTGTGCAGGAGGACAGTGTAGCTAGTTGGGTGGAGAGTGATGAGAAGCAACAGATTTCTAAAATTTTGTCTGATGTGAATATCTGGTTGTCAAGCTGTCGGGATGCAATTGCTGCTCCCACTACTGATCCCTCATTTCCCCTTAAGGATATGCTTTCTCGGGTGAGACTGGTTCGCATAAAGTTTTTTCTTCTTTCTCGTGGCTTCCTTTTAATAGTATGTTCGTTTTTTGCACGTAGTGTTCAGTGATTTTTCTATCATAACTATATAGACTCAGCAGATGGAATGAAAGAAGCTAATTGTAAATGCCGTATCATTGTTGGGTATTGCAGATGCACCTGTCTGTAGTAAGAGCCTTGCAGAGAGTAGAGGGAGAGGAGTTGAATTGTGTATGCGGTGAGATGCTTCACAAGGCAGATGCAAGCATGTTGCATTGTGATACTTGCGATGATTGGTATGCTTCATCCTCTTACTCTTTCATGCAGAAGTCATATACTATGTGGCATTCATCATGTACTTTTCACGTGTGTAGAGCTGGACGAGAGTATTGGATTAATACTCTTTTGCAAATCACAAGGATTGCAAATTATCTATACTATTTTTTTGGTTGCAAGCAGCGTATTTTATCTTTATTTCAATGGTCGTGCAGGTACCATCCTACTTGTCTTGGCCTTTCACCACTTCAAATGAGGATTCAAAAGCAATATATTTGCCCATATTGCAGTGCTCTCTCGAATGGCGTGTTGTCCCTCAATGAAGATGCGTACTGTGAGGTACACACTTGTCTTATGCTTGCTGGCAAGATTTATATTTTTATGGGAGAAAATGTTAATTCAGGCAACTTTCAAGTCATGCAAATTTTCCATCTAACCTTAACAAACCCGCTTCACTTGTGAGTGGTTGGTCACAGTTTCATGTATCTATTCTCATGCAGGTCCACGTCACTCGAAGGCCATCGTCATCAGTGATTATTGAGTTCTTGAAATCTTCACGCTCAATACCTTGCAGGTTCGTTCTTGTAGACTTCAGTACCTTGCAGTGTTTTTCGTACCTTTCCAAGGAATATTTCCGTTGGATGGTTGATACTCACATCGTGGTAGATTCTGCAGAATGGAAGAGGTTGTGATTATGGAGAATTTGATTTCTTCACTCCAGGACTGGCGGGATTTATTGTCTGGCATTCTAGAACCAGCCCTTGTGCAGCTTTCTCACAGTACTGTTGTAGATGTCTGCTCCCTTTTGCGAGCTCTGAAGGTGGGTCTAATTGATGTGTTCGTTTCACATGTGCAATTTTTTATTTAATGACTTCGTTCACTATTACTTCCAGTGTAGACCTTCAGTTTGAAGCTTTCTTCATCTCGTTATTGCACGATGTATGACCACGTCCATTACGTTGCTTTTGGTCTTATGGTAATTTAGATATGAAATCAAAGCAGAACTGCATTTCTGAGGATTTCTGATTTATGGACCCTATTGCTAGAGCTGCGTCGTCTCTATGAACTGAATTATGGAGTTTTGTATTGATGAGTAGGCTGTTGAAGGCATGGAAGTGAACGAGGAATCTAGTGACGAGGTGAAGCTGGCTATTAAAACAAATGCATGGCGAAATCGTGCAATGATTTCACTAGATGGAGCTGTGAAACCTTCGCTACGTTGCATATCGAAAAGTATTAAAGAGGTTTGTAATGGGAACTTCTCAAGAATCTTTTACTGTTCGATCCTCACAATCCTGTTTTCTATCCTATCCAATGGTCATTACTGGAATTTTCTGAAGCTGCAGTGGAGCTTGTTAATGTGATTTCAACTGACTTCAATGTAATGTTTGAAATGGATTTAACCAGGCAGTAGCAGTATCGGTGACAGACGATGACTGTATACTACAGGATCTTAAACTGCAGGAAGCTCATGCCACACACTGGATCATTTCTGCAAAACAGGTAATACTGGCAGTGAGTGCAAATGTTGTCTATTTTTGTTAGGAAGTGTTATGCTTGGAATGTTAGAATTTTTTTGCATTTATTTAAATTTATCCTCTACCCTAATTTCATTGGTATCGGATATTATGTTTTTATTGTATTAACTCTGGGCTTTTGGACTGTTAAATACGATGCCTCGTCTAGAAATTGGGAAGTTATTTCATGTTGCAAAAACGAACCTGTGGCAGTAGTTCCTCATCATCAATCCTTTATAATGTATCTTGCCCACAGGTGATCGGAGATGGAGGCAGAGCATCCTTGCAGGAAGTATGTGCATTGATTGAAGAGGGTGAACGCTTGTCAGTATCGGTATCAAAAGAATTGAGCGTAAGTAGCCGATCCTTGTGTGATTGAATGCACTGGTAATCTCTTCTGCACAGGGACGACATAGAAGTGAACTGTTTTTTTCTCGGGTTAATTTTCCTCAATTGAGCTACATTGCTTGTTTCACTCTTTTCTATGGTTGATATTAATCTCCATTGATCATATACAAGTGGTTCTTTTTTGTTTGCCTGATGAACTCCCTCTACACTGAATAAGGGGGTATGCCGATATTCATTTTGTTTTAGGTGGACAACCTCTGAATGTTTATTTATTGAAAAATCGACTTTCTTGACCGGAATTTCACTGCTGATGCTGATGCGGAATCCCTGTTTCAACAGGCCTTGAGGACAAGGAGAGAGTTATATTGTATATGTCGGAAGCCGTATGATGACGATCAATCTATGATAGCCTGTGACAATTGTGGCGAGTGGTATCACTACAGCTGTCTGGGTCTGCCAGAGCCAGACTTGGAGAGAAGTGATGAGCGTTGCGTAGTACAACAGGATGCTGCAGACTTTATATGTCCTGATTGTGAACAAGCACAACACATACCGGTGGGAGACCGTGTTAGGGATATGCTACCGCCCTTTCAGGCCAAGGATACACAGTAAGTATTCTCGTCTATTGCATTCACTGTTCCTCACACTCCATCTAGTACTAAAATTCTACAGTATTACTGCAACTAACTTGTCTGATTTCTTATGTCTGTAAAGCCAACATCGTTTCCAAGTGCAGTTTGCTTTGACCAAATTCATCAGCTTTTTTCCTTGTAATTGATATTTACAGTGTAATAGATCATTGCGTCTATTTTATTTATTATTTCTTTATCCCGGCAGTTTCGATTCTTGAAATCCTTTTCACCCCCTGGATGAAAATAATTCTATAAGTTGTTTGAACAGAGCGAACCATTGTGCACCAGATGCACTACAAGCACCAGTAACTCCTGAGGCCCCGAAGGAAACGGAGGTTCCACAAGCTGGGCTAAGAGGGAAAAGAAGTAGTCGAGCCAAGACGAAAACCATAGTGCAGCCCAAATGGCAACAAAGCCATGTTCTCACGAACAATGACAACACTAGCAGCAGCAGTGAGGCTGAAACGCCCACAAGTGGTCGCCCCTGCCGCCGTACTGCAGGTCGACACAGTGGCTTTGACAATTATGTGCTGCTGATGCGATCCCGATAGCTGGTTCAGTTTCGTCATTACTGTAGTCAGGGTTCCAATTCTTTGATATATTTATCAAACACAAGTGTTTTTAGTTTTTTTTCATCAATGTGCAGGTTTATTGACGATTTGTTATGGGATTATTGTATTCTTGATGAATTTGCAAGGGATAATCATTCAGCTTTGCTCTCCTTCAGTGATTTGTTCCGTGCTATTCAGCTTGAAGGGGATTGCTATCCATCGTGAGTGATGAAAGTGATGAAATGTGGACTCGTAACCCCTGAAGTTCTTTACCTATGTTTCAACAAAAGAACTCCTATAAACTGCCATTCTAATGAAAAGAGCTAAGAGGGACCAAAAATTGTTTGCTTGCATAAGATTTTTGTGAGAATGTATTGAAAAATTTTCAGAAACTTTGACCACCTAGATTGTTAGATAATAGGGTTCAAAGCGAAAAGTAATGTTTTTTGGGGGACCTTACCATGCTAGACTTTGAATCACTTCACTTCATTTTTGGGCCAGGGTGAACTGACCCCCTCGCTCAGCCCTGTGGGCAAATCATGGAATTATTTATTTTTCGCACATGAATTTTTTTGCAAAATTTTAATTCATTTTTGCAATCAGAGACCCCAAATTAGTTAAACAAGGTCAAGAGTATACCCTAGATCGGCCCAAAATAGGGGGCTTTTTTTTTACATGCACCCCTGGTAAGGCCGAGTGAGGGGGTCAAATCCACCCTGATCGATTTTTGGAACTAGAGAGACTTGTGAAAATCTGCATGGTAGAGAAGTGAGTTGAGAATTTAGGGAAAAAATTTAACTCAGGAAGGATGCTGCGGACAATAAGTGTTCGATGAATGACAAGGAATTCTCCAGTGTAGGATAGAACTACAATCATTCATCCTTGAAATATTTTGTGGAAAGTGGAGAACATCTATAGTAACTTGAATTCCAATGAGTATTTCTGGATTTTTTTATTCCAATGACTCATGGTTACACAATGCATGATTTCCAGGGTCATCTCCGTGTCCTTCTAGGGTTAAAGAGAAACACTTTGTTTTCATCCTTCAAATAATTGTGAAATATGATGTAGATTGAATGGAAATTCATATTGTTTATAGTACTAAAAGGGAAGGTCGTCAATGATTTTAAGTAACAATCACATCATAGGAACCTATCCAAAATACTGAAAAGTTCATTCTGGGACAATGATCGTTTAGGATTAATGAATCTGTGTTTAATTGATGTTTTGATTATTTTTATTACGGAAAATGAACTTGCACATGAACTATGTCAATGTCCATAGAGAGGTTGTGGTTTCTTTTAATGCAATGGGTCCGCCCATTTGTTCGTAGAGAGAAAAGTCGGCAATATGCTAATAGAAATTATTTTTTGGGTTATTTTTTGGATGATTTCCTTTTTATTGTTTAGCTTGTTTTCAAAGATCATCCAATGGTGCTTATTCATATCAACATATGGATGGTTTTCATCTAGTTGGTGGGCAACTTTGTTAACCCTTGAGATCCAAGATAATTTTTTCAGAAACACAATTTTCAATACCAACTTACAAAATATTGTTCTTTGTCAAAACATGAAAGTATATCAAATTTCACTCTTAGAAAGTGGAAGTGCACTCGGATATTATAGTATTTTCAAATTTGGTCTGCATTCAACAAGGCAAGATTTTGTGTATTGTTAGGCAAACAATTGAATATTTTGTGCAATATTCCAAATGTCCTCGTCACATTCACAACTCGATAGTAATCTAAGAAAATATGATCCACTAAAGCAAATATGGACGTAAAATTAGACATTCTAGCCTTTCTAATGACACATTACAAACAAAAAGATATGATTTTTTCTTGAATTTCCCTTGAATTTTCATTGAATGGGTTACAAGGTTATAAATCTAAACCCATATATGTTTTAGGGTGTAGGCTTATGTTGTCTCTTCCATTAAAGTAGAAACACCTAATTGTAACACCCAAAAATGACCTTAAATGAACACTTCTATGACTCAACCACAACTTTGCAAAAGCAACCAATGACAGTTCAAACATTTTGTGCTTCAAGGAGGTTCATCCAAGGTGAATTTAGTATTATGTTTTCAACTTTGAAAATTTGTAAAATATTACTAGAATGTCAAAAATTTCAAATCTACTTCACGTATATTTCTCTTGAGTTCCCTAATAATCTCATCAATTTTTAGGTTGTTCTATTAGTATACATTGTGGTATATTAGTATACTATTAGCACATTTTGGCAGATATTGTCGTATTTGGAGATCTTCCAGAGTTTGAAATGGAGCAATTTTTGTGCCATTCAAAGCATTGCAAGATTCCTAACATTTGTTCAGTTTGCACAAAGTTTCAAGTCTCAAAAAAATTCTCTTCATTCAAAATCATATGTCTAGAATGATCATTTTGGTTTCTTCTAAAATCCAAAATTTTAATAGTACATCATTGAGTTAATTTCAAGTCATATTAGTTGTTTCAAATTTAGAATAAGGCATTTCATTAAAATGTATTTCAATATTTTTTTTCTTGTAATTCCTTAGACCTTTTGTCATCAAAACACACTCACATTAGGAGAGATTTGAGGGATCTGGAAGCCTGTTTTGGGGTTGTTTCCCTTGTTGTGAACAACACAATACAATCAATATTTAAAAATATTTAAAAAATTAAAAAAACTATAAATTAAAAGTTTTATATTAAATTAATTTAAAAATAATTTAAAATATTAAAATATTAATAAAATAACAACATCTGACGTAGCCGCCTCCTAGCCACTTCAGATTACAGTTTACAGAGAGTTTACAGTTAGTAAACTTCCCGTGAACTTGTAGTCTCCCGAACCCTTCAAATCATTAGATGTTTTTCAGCTGCAATGGAGGGCCATTTTAGGCCTGTTCTTGAATCTGTTCCCAATGCAGCGAGGGAACGTCATGCTATAAAATAAAAATAAAAAATAAAAACTTTGCTTTTGAAATGAAAAAATGAAAGTAAATTTCTTTTTTCTTCCAATGACATGGTAGTCGCTTGGCCACGTCAGATTGTTGCACTGGCGCAGCGCAACTCATTCTGTGCAGTCGGGAACTCATGGCCCTCCAAATGGGCCAAATCCCATCTAATGTCTCCCCTCATGAAACTACCATTTCTATTGCAAAGAATAAAACACTTTGAAATTGTTGTTTTTACATATCAAATTGAAGGATCTCGCACTAGATTGGTAGAGAATGTATGGAAGAAATTTCAAAAAATTAACCATGAAGATTGCAAATTATTTGTGTTTAAAGTCAAAGAAAAAGAATTACTCCTTGTGTGACTAGAAAACAAGACTTTGAATCTTTGAATTAAAATATTTTGCATTTCTATTTTTAAATATTTAAGAATTTAGTAAAGAGATTCGCATAAAAATTTGAAAACAATAACTTGATTTTCATTCTTAAAAAATTGTTAAGTAGAAGTAGGTACAAGATAGAATGAAAATCTAAATTGTTAATAGCTCTAAAGTGGCATTGAAATGCACTAAACCTAGTGTGGGATTGTTCCAACAAGCAAATTAAATTGTTTAAAACATTTTTTAATCCTGAAAATTTAATCTAAATATGAATCCTATAAGTTAATTTCTCAAGATAATGCAATGATTGTTTGCTAAACCAAAAATTCCATAAATTTCATGTCACAAATCCATTTGGAATGAATCAAAGCTTCACATGTAGGTAAAATATATATAGTATAATCTTTGAAAAAATAATTCACATACAAATTTTTGTATTTTTTTTCTTGCCTGACAAATTTCTTTTTGGACTTAAGAGTGGCATAACTTTTTCTTCTGAGCACCAATTGAAATTTAAAAATTATATTCCCTAAAAAATAATGTGACTTTCTATCTTCAAAAAAATTCAAAAAATAAAGTGTCAAAAATTGAGGTCACACAAGCCTACCCAAAATCCCAAGAGTCCTTTGATGGGCCCCAAATTATCACCACAACAAATTTAGAGATAATGATCCAACTTGGGACCCTAAGATTCTCAAAGCCCCAAAATCTGGAAAGGATTAGAATTGAGACCTTGGAACATGGAAATGTAAAGGGCCTCTCAAAACCTTTGATAGAATGTAGGCAGGCCAAAAAGTTTAGTCCAGTTTGTTCATCCATCTATCACTTGCAGTTTCATCCATTCATATGCCTCAAATTAGAAGTTTTCATTCAAAATTTCACAATGAAATTTTTATTTGTTCAGAACCCCTAAACCCTAAACACACTCTAGATCCCACAGCCCAAAAGAGTAGGAATTTTGGCATTCACAAATTAAAGCTATTAATATTTGCAATGAATATGAGGAAGTTTGAGTACAATATAAGCATTCAAAGTCATTGTTTGTTATGCCTTATTAGAGGGTTGGTGTAAATGATGTTAATTTTGAGTCATAAACTCATAATATTAGTCTCCTCAAGAGAAATTCAACCCAAGTTGTTTCATAATTTTTTGACATTCAAATGAGCCCTCTAAGGGGTTGCTTCACAGTGTAAAGAATTTGGCAGAAAAGAGTTTTATGCACTCTACACCTATAGTAACTATTGAGTGATTAGGCAATGTATCACATAAATGAAAGGGCCAAAATTTTGGCTTGGAAATAGGGACCCTGAGTGCAAATTGACGTCTGTCACTCTGTCTTGGCTACAGTCGACTTGTCCCGATTTATAAGCTGAATTTGGCTTCTTCTTCGGTGTGAAGCTTGGCTCCTTTCTCGGACTTGAATTTGTGTTTTCGTCCTCTAGCGTGAAGTGTGTCTCCTTCCTCGCATTTAAGCTAAAGCTCAGCTTAATTGAAGATAATTACTTCGATGAAAGCTGATCAAACCCCGTGGTTTAATTGAGCGGTCACAAAAATACAACCTTTTTAAGTACTTAATGTAGACATAAAAGTAGCCTAATGGTAAACAAATCTCAATGACTACGTGTATGATTTCAAGCTACAATGGAAACACTCTAGTATGTTATGGTGTGTATTGGTTCAAGCTTCTTGGTGACTCCAAACCTGGTTTAGGATTAACTTGGTTTCGATTAGATGAGGTCCACTTTTTCCAGTTCAATCAATGTCAACTACATCAATACTGAAGCAACTTGGATCTTTTTCCACAATTCCAATTGCCTAGTCCAACTCATCAACCTAAGAAAAATACCATTGGCATTCATATTCTTCTTCAATAAAAGTGAATGAGGTCACAAAAGTTGAATAACAATTTGCGTAACTAAACATGCGTAGGAGTGTGAAAATTGGGAGATCACTAAATAATAGTTGTGTAGAGATTGCTGAGAGTCATGAGAGAACCTAGAAGTGGCGAGAGAACCTTGGAGTACCAAAACAGTTCTTACCATAAACGAGTTGATCCTCAATAGGTGGAAGTCCCCCACATAGACAAGCAAAAGACAAAGAGTATTGACCTTTCAACATAAGAGTAGGAAAAGAAGAACAATAGAAGAGAGAGAAGCTCTCGTGAATCTGCTGCAATCAATAAAAAAAAGGTACCAAAAAATTGGGATTCAGGGTGATTGCAAGAAAGACCGGTCCTATTTGGCGTCACAAATTGAAGTGATTAAGTTGCCATCAATCATAACTTTTGAAAAATGAAGCCGATGGACTTGAAATTTTTATTGAAGATGGCTAACTGAGAAATCATGAGATTCATTATTTTTCATAAATTTTGAAAAATAATTTTATAATTAAATGTCAATTTAGCTAATTTGTCACACTTTGCAGTTTAGGGGTTTTTAGTACTGTGGAGCATCCAAAAATTATGATGTTCACTTGAATTTTTTGTGGGCTATTCCCACACTAGATGAGCATGTGACTACCAAAGGGCATTCAAAAAAACACAATTTTTTGTTCTCAACATGCATGCAAATAGGGGTCCCTTGCATATAGCACTCCAAACATTTATGATGGTTTCAACTTCTAGTTTTTGGTGAAATGTAATCACTATCAAGTCTTTATAAATGGCCAATTTTTAGTTTTTTTTTATTCATGATTTTCTAATTTTTATTAATTCATACTTAATTTTATCTATTTTCTGTGACAAACTGTCATTTTTTTAAGTAGTACTATTTCAGTATTATAAAGTACTCAAATGTACTATTGGCCATTGATTTTTCAGATCAACGGCTGAGATTGCTCCATTTTGTAGTACTCCTAGTACTAGGCAGAAAAAACACAGTTTTGGGCCAAACGCTACCAAAATCATTCGGTCTTTCTTGCAATCACCCTTCATCTCCCGTGACTACCACGAAAGAAGGTACTAAATTTGCAAGAGAGCTTCCGAAATGTGAGGGAGTTGCTAAATCACAAGAGAGACGTTCCAACACAAACTATAAATACACATATGGAACTGCGAAGTTGGAATTACCTTTGCCTACATGGTGGCACTAATACCAGCGTGGACTAACTTTTTTCTATAGTTCTTTTCGAAACTTAGTTAACTAATAGTAAAAAACTCACAACCCCTTTGAGGGTCCAATTTTCTCCTAATGAATGGCCTCTTAATCAAAGACCAAAGACCTCCTAACACACCTAAGTATCTCAAATAAAACACACCAAAAAATATCACAAAAAATTCATCTAGGAGAAATGGAAGGGTAGAATCATCATGGATTTTGACATTAACCTCTTGTGTTTATTAATACCATTTTTAATAGACATAGTGAATACATCTAACTCCTCTACGAAAATTGTATCATTGATAAGTAGACTACTATTTCTTCTTTCCAAAACCCTTGTATCATTGATTCAAGTAGACAGCATTCTTTTTTCTTTCTAGTAATATATTACAAGATTTTTCTAAAATCTTTTTCAATGAATATTAATTATGAACCAAGGAGATGGATGAGTATTAAGAGTTAAAATTTTAGGGCAAACTTGAATAAACTAACTAAAAGATCATAGTTGGGTTTCTTAAATATACAAATAAATACTTTTATATTGCTTTCAGAATGAGTGTTTTGAGATCATTTTGGGACACAAAAACCACACGGTATTAGTAGTTAATCCCTAAAACTAGTCCTTGGAGAAGAAGGCAAATGTGGATTTGGGGCTTTTTAAGCAAACTAAATTATGGCGTGTGTAGAATCTAAACATCAAAATCTTCTCTTTTTGCAAGATTCCCTCTTTTCCCCATCCCTAGCTCCAAAAACTCATTTAGAGCCATGCACAAATGCACAATAATTGCAAAGCAAAGCCACTGCTTGATCACGCTAGTCCCATTATTGATTGAGAATAGACAATTGAACTCTCTTTTTCAATATACTTGGGTCACTGAACCTACCTCATCTATTTCTTCACAAGCTACTTTTGAAATGCAACAGTTGGTGGATGTCAGCTCTCTTCATAATTTAAAGCATCCCCACCAGTGAGTTCCATATCCCTAAAGCTTTAGGGAGAAGACCTCATATGCAAATAGAGATACAAAAATTTCATTGCACCAACCTTTATCCAAAACCTGTATCTCTAAAATATACAGATTTCTGTAAAACTCTTCTCTAGTTCTGTATCCAAAGGCCGATATGGAGAACTCGTGAGGTCTCATCCCTACTTGAGGTCCCAAGCTCAGTAAACAGATAGAGAAACGGAAGAGCTGGTGGGGATGCTCTAACATTGTATAACGAACAACACTAGTCTTGCCCATGCCATGTTGGGTTTAGGTGTAATGCATTGCTAGATCCCTTGCCTCTTAATTCAAGAATTGTGGTTGGCTTGTTCCCCCGGTGGCGCGGTCCTTTCTTCCTCAACAATGTCAACAATGTTATGTTAGGAGAGTTACTGATAAAACCGTAAGTTGTAATCGTAGCTGGACCGTCCTAGCATTGCATTTCTAGGTGCTGATCGATCGATATGATCTCTTGTTTGGAGACTCACCGCGCCTGCCTGCCTGCCTGCCTGAAAATCCTGCTGCTATGGTGGCCGTTTTTTTTCTTTCAAAATCGATGAAAAGAGAAGAGATTCATTCCCCGCGGCACACTGGGAATCTGGAATCCCGAGACCACCTAGTTCCGTCAACCCACCCAGTCAGCCTCTGGCATGACCATCCAAGTGGCCGACGACGGATGACACAGAATCCTCCGTGAGTGTTTCTTTACTGAATTCTTGGACACATACAAGTAGCCACTCAATACGTTATATATCACAGCTTGCTTGGCCAGACTAGCTGAGAATAAAAGAAAGGCGAATTGAAATATTGTTCATGTGGGGTGGGCTCCGAAACTTCTTATTCTCCTCCTCCTCCGGCCCTCCCGGCATGGAATATTCGTCTCATCTAAATCATGAGTGGGCTCAGTTTTTCTTTTTCAGAATTTTTTTCTTGGAAACAAATGAAACGTAAAGACAACTGACGCCTGCGAGTCGCAAGTGGCCTGGCCTGGCAGGAGGGAGCGCAATTAACGATCGATACAAACTCATGTACGTATGTATGCGCCCAGCTTGGGTTCCAATCGGAACTGCATGTATATATGCATGCGAGACCAGCCAACCGCGCTGGAATCCTAGATCCTGGATAACTTACTGTACCGTATATCATGGTCTCCTTCCATGCATGGAGTTCTAGGTGCCTATTCAGTTAGTTAATTACTCCGTGTTTGAAAGATTCATTGGTTGCATCATCAATATCTATCTATCCGACTAGCTAGCTTGGGGACGGGAAGGATGGTCGATGTCTGTCGATCGATTTGATCACTGCTCGGTCCCGTTCCGTCCAGGCGAAAATCCTTCAGTTGTAGTGGACTAGCTAGCTCATTCAGAAGACTGAGGCGGAAAACATCCATACCATTCACGGATACCGTGATATATACGGAACGTGTGAAGTCAGTCAGTTGGTGCACAATTGGAGCATTCAAAATGGCAGGGAAGTTGGACTAATTGTGGACAGACAGCACGCGCGTCTCCAGTGGAATGGTTCAGTTACGGCAGCCAGGCTTCTCGACTTCACGGCTTTTCGACCTGCCCGAGAGGAGGTAGCCAGGGGGGGAACTTACCGGGAGGCTTCTAGCAAGCTTCATACTTCATTAGGGGTAGGTCACACCTTCTTCACTTGGCACTTGAAGAATGGAGAATGAGAAGTTGGTGAGGGTTTGGAGGAGCCAATGGGAAGCCACAGTGAGTGAAGAAGGTGTGATGTCCACCCCTAAAAGATGTGTTGAGAGTGGAGAATGAAAAAAGTGGAGAAGCAACTTACCTAAACCTAAGATTAGACTTAAAGTTGGAGGAAAATTGGCAACAACAAAGGTAAAGCGGCAATGAAAGGTAAAAGTGTAGAGCACAAAGGAATATACTTAAGTACGTATATCTTCCGCACTCCCACTCTTCACCTCTAGAGGTGAAGAGTGGGAGTGCGGAAGATATACGTACTTAAGTATATTCTCTCTTGAAAGGACAAGTTCAACCGAATCCCAAACGTACGTGTTCTCCATTCTTCAACTCCGGAGTGAAGAAGGTGTGACTACCCCTATTCCATTAGGGGTAGTGACACCTTCTTCACTTGGCACTTGGACTCTTGGAGAATGGAGAATGGAAATGTGGCGGCTTGGGGTTGGCTTCATGTTGGTAGAATATACTTAGTTGGATATATCTTCCGCACTCCTAGTCTTCACCCTTTGAGGTGAAGATTGGGAGTGTGGAAGATATATCCAACTAAGAATATTCCTTTGTGCTCTATACTTTTACCTTTCATTGCCACTTTACCTTTCTTGTAGCCGATTTCCCTCCAACTTTACATCTAATCTTACGTTTAGGTAAGTGGATTCTCCACTTTTTTCATTCTCCACTCTCAACACATCTTTTAGGGGTGTCACACCTTCTTCACCTAGTGTGGCTTCCCATTGGCTCCTCCAAACCCTCACCAACTTCTTATTATCCATTCTCCAAGTACCAAGTGCCAAGTGAAGAAGGTGTGATTATCCCTATTGATTGAGTGTATGTGTGCGAGTGCAAAAAGTCTCCTAGGCATGAGGGAGGAAGATATTGACAGTCAAGGATGAAATGTGCACAATATGGACGAAAAAGTCATTTATTCATCCCAAAGACAGTATTCATTAATCACCAATAGAAGAGATGGGCCATTGGGACCTACTCTAAGATAAAAAGGTAAAAAGAAGAAGAGAGGGAGGAAAAAGGAGGGAAAGAGGGGAAAAAAAATTGGTTTTTTGAAACTTCCTAGATAGACTTAGAGTAGATTCTATTTCCTTTTTGAAATTGATATTCATATAATGTAAAAGAGGGATCAAATATGTTATTACACAAAGGTCCTCATCAGTATATACATAGAGCAAAACTTATAGGTATTCATCAGTTGATGGTAATTATAATGGTTTTTTGTATAATTTATGCATAAGCTAGGAACTGATTTCTTAACTTAATCAATCTCAGGAGATTTCAAAAAACGAACAATGTATGAATATAGACCAGTACTAAGACTCAGTAAGTCTTGTCCCATGTCTCAGTTTTAAACGAAGTTTTTAACAAAGAAATATTGGGAAAAAAAACTACATCTAGCTTTATGAATATTTGTCAATCAAAATTCAGCTAAGTAGTACTGTGCAACAGAACCCAAAATAGTAAGCATCTACGAGGGCTGGGAGCCGGAAAGGTAACCAGCTTCGAAGGTTCAGGATGTGGAACGAAGTCCAGCCCGGAGGCTAAAGGTAGCAAAGACGGACACATAGACTGGCAAGCAAACAGGTTTGAAGACTCAAAATATAAACGACAAAAGGGTGATTGCAAGAGAGACCGGTCCTATGAGGTGTTACAATTGAAGTGATGGGTTTGATTTTGGCCGTAACTTTTGGAAATTGAAGCCAATGGACTTGAAATTTTTATGGAAGATTGCTAACTCAGAAAACATGAGATTTGTTATTTTTCAAAAAAATTGAAAAATAATATTGTAATTAAATATCAATTTAGCTAATTTGTCACACTTTGCGGTTTAGGGTTTTTTAGTACTGTGAAGTATCCAAAAAGCATGATGTTCACTTGAATTTTTTGTAGCCTCTTCCCACACTAGATGGACATATGTCCACCAAAGGAAATTCAAAAAAACACAATTCTTTGTCCTCAACATGCATGCAAATAGGGGTCCCTTGTGCATAGCACTCCAAACTTTCATGATGGTTTCAACTTCTAGTTTTTGGTGAAATGTAATCACTATCAAGTCTTTATAAATGGCCAATTTTTAGTGTTTTTTTTAATCATGATTTTGTAATTTTTATTAATTTATACTTAATTTTATCTACTTTCTGTGACAAACTATCATTTTTTTTAAGTGGTATTGTTTCAATATTATAAAGTACTCAAAAATACTATTGGCTGTTGATTTTTCAGATCAACGGCTGAGATTGCTCCATTTTGTAGTACTCCTAGGACTGGACAGAAGAAATGCAGTTTTTGACCAAATGCTACCAAAATCGTTCAGTCTTTCTTGCAATCACCCAAAAGTGCAAACCAATTGAAACTTCAAAATGAGAGTTCAAGCATGTTCTATTGGAGATTCACATTTGCATCCTACTCCACAACCATAGCATGAAAACTTTTTAAAAAATTCTTGAAAAAATTCCCAGGAGGTGGTAATCCTCACCTATGCCCATGTCCAATAGTAAACAATTAGTATGCCGTGAGACGTACACAAGGTGTCCACAAATTACCACAACTTGTCATTGTTATTTCACTAGAGAGAGTATTCAATCCATCTTAAAAAAAAAAAAAAAAATTTGATCATAAAGAGTTGGTAACAAAGCTGCTTCAGAAAACTGGAAAACACTTGTTGGCCGCTATTTTGAGATCCCAAAACCATTTTCGACAGTCACGCAATTGATCAATCCTCCGTGCCCTCAAAACAAGTGGAACAACTTGTACTTACGAAGCTTGGTACTAAGCTTGTTGTAAAAATGAGCTAGTTTCAAAATATTGACAAAACAACGGCTTGTTAGGAGGTGGGAGAGCCACCATAATCAAGTCTCAAGCTTATTGGTAAGTCAGAGAAAAATTTGCTTTAATCACTGTGAATTAAGGCACTACCTCAAAAAACCGTCAAATATTTTTGATTAAATAGCTCGTGGACCTTCTTAGAAGATATCTGGCATGAGTAGTAAGTGTACTTTGTTTAGAGCTAGGGGCAGTTTATCGATCACTGTTACTTACATCTTCAATTAGTTAGAAGGTGAAGCATCTGTACGTATGTAAATGTTTCTATTACGAAGTTGTGTCCAAAGTATTGGCAGCTAATTCATAATGAAAGAGATTTCTTTTACAAAGAATTTATTTTTATGTTAATAACTGTATGATAAATTCTAACCGTTTATGCTTCCAAAAAAACATATATCTCTTTAGCGGTAGACTATTGTGCAAATTGCTAGGAACTAGTCCTTGAATTGAAGTCTAAATTTTTTTTTTTAAATAAAATAAAAAACCCACCACCACCCTTGGTGTGACTGCTCATGTAGAGGTACTTGGTGTACTCTCTAATGAGAGGCACACCAAGCACTTACACAAATTTTTTTTCCTTTTAAACCAACAATATGAACTATAGGTAGAATTATACCTGAGTATTTCAATAAGTCATTGGCGTTCAAACTTAAGTCTTGGGAATGTATTATCCCCGAGAAACTTAATGATGTTGTTAACAAGTCTGTGTCGATGGAATGCGTTGCTTTGCAATGTGTTCACTAAAATCTGCAGTTCGTTCTGAGCTGCCTCGATGTTGCTTGAGAGATGTAGTATTGGAACCGCTTGGGAAATTGCATTGCTATAAGATTGTCGAATTGGTCTGTTTGATTGGAACTGGATATACTAAGAATATTGGAAAGGGAGATTATAATGTTTGTCAAACTTTGTAATTTGATAAACACCTGAGTTATCGTCCCTAATCTGAAAGTCCAAGTTCATAAAGTGTGCCCGAATCCCTTTGAGAGGGTTCCCTTTGGAAAATTCAGTGATTTCACATTTGATCTCGAGTACGTCCAATGGATATACCCAGAAGGGATTGTTGATTGTACAAACCTGATTAGGATCTAGAAATTTCCTTGCCTAATCATTGTTAATCTAGCATAGATCGTCTATATATCGGTATGAGTATTTAAAGCATCTCGTTAGATTACTCAAACCCAATCTGCCTAGCCTTTGTACAAATTTGATCTCGAAGTGAAGGAGGTGAAGATTGCACCATAAAGGTGAGCAACTGAAACCCTTCGGAATTCCAAGTGATTATTGCCAAACGCGATCACCCAATCCGACAAAGCAGTGGCTCATCAATCATGAGTGAAGTTCAATCAATTTATCTTCAGAAAGAGGAAAGCATGTCCCATAGGCAAGACAACTTGTATTCCATGTAGCATGAGCTGCATTGCCATCTGCATCCACCCATATCCAAATTTGAGGATTGGAACGGGGGTGCTTTGAGCGTTCTTGTTGAAATCCTAACCAAATCACATGTGCTATGGCATCGGCAAGATTGTTTTTTCCTTGTAGAGGGATGGTCTCATAACAGTGCGTAATGTCCGCGACGAAGATGTTGGATATTTTGTCAGGAAGGTTCAATGCTACCTCAATAACAGAGTTAACCAACCAGAATAATGACGTGTCTACACGGAGAAAGTTTCTGTAACCCATATGTATTGTAGCAACCCACTCTTTAACCCTATCCAAAATAAGCATTATGGAAATGGTTAACATATGGGCTAGATTGGAGTAAATAGTCCAAAAGGCATTGGTAAGCCAACAATACTTGTTTTTGTGGAGCTTATAGATTGCCATGAGGTAGGGAAGTGAGTTATATGTCATGTTCATTTGAGGAATCAATTTCCTTAATGATGTAGTGATTTCTTCAATCACCCTAGTATGAGGCAGCCAACAATTATTTTCTCGACATGGTGAGAAGTCTATGCTCATTAATCTGTCCAAAGCTAACAATCTAATATATTTTATACAAATAAAACAAATATTGTTTGTAGCTTTATCAAGCCCAGAGCAGTAAAGATTCATGGTGATCCATTCCACTTCCTTTTGGACAACAAAAATGGAGCCCAGATCTGGTTGTGATGTCTGAAAACCGTACTTATTTTCATTTTTAGCCTTCTTAAGGCGATCCAGACTTATGAGTCGTATCCATTCTCTGGCCTTGGTAAGAGGGAAATCAATCAATTCCAGTCCTAATATTAAAGCAATTTGGGAAAAAACATCCATAATTGTAGAAATACATACCTCAATAGCGGTTTGTTTTAGAAGGATGTGGTTCAATCCCATCTTTACTGCTTTCCTCAAACTTGTATGTTGGATGAGGTCGCAACTCACAGTGCGTACATGGGCAGACGGCGGTGTAACGCCAGTCAATTCACATATTGTCAGCGGGTCTAGGAATCTTTGTAGTTACTTAGCTGTCATGCAAACATACAAACTGGAGTTGTCTAGAAGTTTGTTACAGTCAAAATTCTTGAATACAAAGGTCGGTTTGTATAGCATAGTCGACATATTATCATGATAGCGCCAGACAAATAGAAGTTCCTACACTAGTGGAACAAATTGTGAAAAGCCAAAATGGATCATCAATTCTACAAACAGTTGTTTCATGTTAATCCACTCCATAGCCCGATTGGGATAAGTAACGATTACAATCCCAGTAGATTTAGTTTTCTTAACTCTTTGTAATACTCTGCATCCGATATGATCTAATGAGATGAGTCGAGATCCATCTGTGTACAAAAAACGAAACCAAAACATCAAAAACTATCCTCATGCAAGATCAATCATACTAAAGTTAATCTTCACTTGCATCGACAAAGCTCAGGACCTTCCTTTTGAGTGGAGATTCCTCGATCACTTGAATCCGACTGATAGTCGGAGCATTGGTCTTCCCAGTCAAAAAATGATCTCCTGATTATTGTTCAATGTTGTGACAATCACCAATATCAGAGCCAAAGGACTCACAGATACTGATGTTGGAGAACGTCGGTATAGTGTCAGGCATGCATGGCAGTTGATTAGGATCTTTATTCCATGATGACTGTTGTTTTGGTAGATTAGGACTTTGGCCAAAAATATAAGAGCTCTTGTTGAAGTGTTGCCAGTTTGGCCCAGCGTTCCAATTCTACCCAGGAGAGTTGTAATAATTGTTGCCTCAGCCTCGATCGTAACCACGAGCACCGCCTCCATTTCCCCGTCCTCTGGCGGTGTTGGTACCACTTAATAGAAGAGTCATGAGTTTTTGTCGTTTTGATGTAGGTGGTAGTGAAGTCTTATCAGGATTTGCCACAGTCTAGCTAGCAGGTTTCAATAGTCGTTCCACCTGCCTATAACCTGGTAGGAGTATATTTTCTTTGAATAATGGACCTTCTGGATTCACAACAAGTTGCAAGGCTCCATCGCAAATCCATTTACGAGCATGCATGAAAGAAACATGACATTTAATCGCTAGAAAACCAGCTTGATGTAGCCACACCAAGAAAACACTGAATCTTGAACGGAGTAATAGATGAGGTGCATCGTCAAAAAAGCTATCTAGGTGATTGGCCATGAACCATATTGCATGATCCCACGAGATCATCGAACCTACACAGCCTGTGTTGGCATTAGGAGCACAACTGCACTTCATGTACGGTTGTTTACCGTTCCATAATTCTTGCATATGTTTGTCCCGTCTGTGCTTGTCCGTAGGGGGATTGATCTTGCATTGTAACTTGATACTGTCAGTACCACACTTTGCATGGTCAAATGAGCTCAAGCTATAAGCATTGCTAATTGTACTAGCTGTAGTACTCATAGCATGGTTATTGATCGTTGAGTCCTTACATTCTTTCATGTCATTTGCTTGTAGACCGCCCCAGATTCTCCAATCAAATGGAGGGATCAGTGCAAGAAGATTTGTGTTGCCAACTTGCCACACTCGGTGGTCACATCTGATCAACATGTTTTCTACTGTTCTAGGCGAAGTAAAAGGAATTGCTAATCTTTTGCTAGAGGCAGTTAATTTAGCCTTCTGTTTCTATGTGCCAATTATCAATTCCTGTAACTCTTCAATGGCAGTTCTCTTGTTAGGTTCCATCTCCATACCCTCTAAAAAATGATGAGAAATGATAGAGCTTTCACCGTTATTTTTTTGGCTATTGGACAACTCGCAATCCTCCTTGTTATTGGCGGCTCGAATCGCAACTTCCACCAAAATGGCATGTCATTGCAATTTAGTATATTCCTCAGCATCGTGAGAGATCAGCTCTTCCAGGACCGAATATAGCTCTTTCAAACGGATCAAACCTAGTTCGGATGTTTTTCCATTGGAGACCTCAAAAATCCTTGTCCACTGCGAGAGATCCAATGTACTCAAGATTAGAGGTAACTCACCGTCATCGCCATTGCTTTCGATAGTTTCCAAATCCTTTTCTAGGATAAAAGTATGAATCTCTGCAGATTTGAGACTTGCGAGAGTAGCTTGAATAATTGGAATTGGTGGAGGTAGAAGAAACTCGTAGCCCATTGTCTGTAAGTCCGGATGCCAAACTGGCTCCTTAATAAGTGACTGTCATCAATCCAGGATCACAAATAAGTCAGTAAGTAAGTATTTCAAAACAAGAAAAAGAATCTATAAGAGACTCACCATCTCTTAAAGGATAGAGGTAAAAAAATGCTTTTTTGAAACTTCCTAGATAGACTTAGAGTAGATTCTATTTCCTTTTTGAAATTGATATTCATATAATGTAAAAGAGGGATCAAATATGTTATTACACAAAGGTCCTCATCAGTATATACATAGAGCAAAACTTATAGGTACTCATCAGTTGATGGTAATTATAAATGTTTTTTGTATAATTTATGCATAAGCTAGGAACTGATTTCTTAACTTAATTAATCTCATGAGATTTCAAAAAACGAACAATGTATGAATATAGACCAGTACTAAGACTCAGTAAGTCTTGTCCCATGTCTCAGTTTTAAACGAAGTTTTTAACAAAGAAATATTGGGAAAAAAAACTACATCCAGCTTTATGAATATTTGTCAACCAAAATTCAGCTAAGTAGTACTGTGCAACAGAACCCAAAATAGTAAGCATCTATGAGGTCTAGGAGGCCGGAAAGGTAACCAGCTTTGAAGGTTCAGAATGTGGAACGAAGTCCAACCCGGAGGCTAAAGGTAGCAAGACGAACATATAGACAAGCAAGCAAACAGGTTTGAAAACTCAAAGTATAAACAACAAAAGTACAAACCAATTGAAACTTCAGAATGAGAGTTCAAGCATATTCTATTGGAGATCCACATTTGCGTCCTACTCCACAGCCATAGCATGAAAACTTTTTTAAAAATTCTTGAAAAAATTCCCAAGAGGTGGTAATCCTCACATGTGTCCATGTCCAACAGTAAACAATTAGTATGCCACGAGACGTACACGAGGTGTCTGCAAATTACCACAATTTGTCATCGTTATTTCACTAGAGAGAGTGTTCAATCCATCTTAAAAAGAACCAACAAAATTTGATCATAAAGAGTTGGTAACAAGCTGCTTCGGAAAACTAGAAACACCTGTTGGCCGCTATTTTGAGATTCCAGAACCATTTTCGACAGATGATTTTTTTGCAATGGAAAACAACAAGGGCTATACATTCTTATTAAAATGCCTTTTTGAAGCCAATGATGCAATTTGTTTGTGGTTTGAAGTCTTTCTCCAAAAATTAGAATTTTTTACTAACATAAAAAGTAGAAAATCCAAAAGATTAGGAAGAATATCCTAAGTGATAGGATTACTATTACAAAAATGAAAAGGAGGGGTACCCTTGAAAAATTATTTAAGGTCATTCATTCCCCTCTCAAAACACCCCTTGTTTATGTTTTGTACTCATTGGATCTGTTTTAGTGGATTTTATGTCATTTGAGTCAAACTTGCCAATTGGTTGTTTAGGAAGCCTTTGTTGCTCTATTGTAGTTGTTTTTTGAAGCAATCCTTAAGGAACATTAGGATACCTTCAAAGTTTGTATTCACATACACTTGTTGTTTATTATGCACTGATCAATTGATTAAAATTGTATGACTAACTTGTACTCATCCTGAAGATGGAATCTCAAAATACCTTGATGGTGCTATTTAGAGGACCTCTAGTGGATGGTTGTTGTAGTTTACACCCTTCTAAGTGGAAAATCCTTGAATGAGAATATAACTAGAAATTGTGTATTTGTTGTACTAACAAACTTTGTTTATAGTGGTATTTATATATTTGTACTAACTTTTGTTGTACTAATATGTTGATCTACTAACCTTTTCTTGTCCAAACTTTGCCCCTTTTTACCTTGTTTCCTTTACACGGCAAAGCTTTGGCTTCTCTAGGTGTCTAATCTTAGTTTCATGAGAAAAAATCAACCTATGGCGAAGCTTTGGCTACTTTAAGTGTCTAAATCTTTTGTTTATCAAACAATGGCAAAGCTTCGGCTTTTTTAAGTGTCTAAGTTTTATCAAATTACGGCAAAGCTTTGAACTATAGGTCCTTGAAAAACTCCTCAAAAATCTCCACATACTAGGCCTCAATCTTCAAAGTTAGTTTCTAGTTCATTTCCAAGTTGAGTGGCCAAAGTTTGGTTTCCAAAACTTAGTGTTCAAATACCAAGTGTTCCAAGTAGCAATTTAGCTCTCAACACTAGAAGAAACTTCTGTTTTTTCTGACAAGCCAACGAACATGGTTAAATGTTTAGTTTAACGTCAAGCAAGTGGTGTCTAGAAAAATCCGTCAAGATTGATAAAACAAAAACACGAGGAAATTTGAAAAAACATGGTCTGTTTTTAAAGCAATGTCACAACAAACATGGTCAAAAAAGGAGCCAAAAGTGTGCCATGTAGTAGCCACGTAAGCACCACACAGGTAGGCAGCCCCTATGGAATTTCTTACATTTGGCCTAATGATGATGTGGCACCTAACGTCACAATGTTTGAAAAAATTAATATTGTTTGCAGCAATGTCAACGTAGATGTCTAAAAGAATTTTAATACTATTTTTTGCGATGTCCACTTAGACTTCTAAACGTTTTTTTGAGACGTTTTTTTAAACGTCAACTTAGACGTACACTTTACACAATACACCATACAAAAGGACATATAAAATACAAAATAGGCCATACACAATACATTGTATACCATATACAATACTTTATGTCATACATTATACACCATACATAATATGCAATATACTATACATCATATAGAATATATCATACATTGTACACCATATATAATATGCAATATATTGTATATCATACACCATATTGGCAATTATGTCAAATGGCCTAAAAAGACACTTATTATAAGTATATTGACATGACAAGATAAGCTACTTATACAAGTGTGATGATATGAGCAAAAACAAAGTATATGGAATATGTGAAACTTAGAGATTATATTTTATGAAAAAACATCTAAACATCTCAATTGACGTGTTAGTTGACATTGCAAAAAAAATGTAGATGTCCTCTAAGACATACTGTTCAAAAATAGTATTAACTCCTAAATATTTTTTACTATGTTTTCACCAAAAATGCTCCAAATTTGCCATTTCTAGTACCAATATTGAATTTTAGAGAATTTTTTTTTTTAGACTCATGTAACCTTAGGATCTTGTTATACACTAATTTGAGAAGATATGAAAAAAATTCAAAAATTTCCATTTTGTAGATTGCAAGATATTAGTGTTTGAATTGATAAAAATTCTTTAATTGGATTTCCAAAAAAATTGGCAGCTACACTTCACAAGGTCACATTTATATACAAAAATGTCCATGTTGATAGTACTTCTTTGGATTCATTCTTCAAGACAAGTTGGCTACACGCTTGAAAATTTTCATATCCTTTGGAATTGTACAACATATAGGAAAAAAATAGTAAGTAGAAAAAAGTAAATAATTATTGAAAATACTAAACTATCAAGAATTTAGCTATAAAATTGAAAAATGCCAATTCCAATGATTGCAATGGTGCAATAAACAATCTATATTCTATAATTTTATTTTTTTACAAAAAACTTCAATTTTATAGCTAAATTTAGAGTAGCGAATCCATAATTGCCTGCAAAGTAGAACTCCTCATAACTTTCATCTCATTGATCAAATGAAATGACTAAAATCTTTTTACGCATATATAAATCTAGAATACCAATTTCAAATTTTTATTTTAGAAAAAAGTAATTTTTTTAAAGAATTTTTTGAGTTGCTCGTTAAGCAATGAAAATTACATACCATGTAGTCAAAAGTTATGAAATTATTGTGCCTTAAAGGTACCTTTTGGGCACATGTTGTATGAAAATTTCAAAGAAAATAAAAATAAAAATTCAATTTGTAGTGAATTGCCCAAAATCACTATGTTGTCCAAAAACAGTGTTTGGGCATTTAGGAGTTAAAATTTTCAGACGGCGTAACATGTACTGAAGTGGCATTTCATTGGATGCCATATCATTGAAATACCACGTCAAATACCATTTTTTTTAAACCATGCCATGTAGCTACCCTTTCCATGTCTTTTTCACATGTAGTCAACATTTCATCTCAGCCCCCAATAATCTTTAGAAACTTACCCTCAATCAAACCGTAAGCCCATGCAAGTCATTTCTAGTCTTTCAATCATTCTTTTTTTTAGGTCAAATCCAAAATGTTGGTCCAAGCAAAACCATAAGCTCTAAGAATTTCCTTAGTTTCTTTATATGCTCTATAAAGTATAAATCTTATGAAAACGGATATCTATTGTGATTTTTCCTCTAAAATGTATTGTTCTTGATGCTAATTTTGAAGAGCCCTCAACAATAGAAAACGAAGATTTCCAGTAGACATCCTTGCACAAAATATTGAATTTGAAAATCATAATCATTCATTATAAAAATCAAATGTCCGATGCTAAAACTACACTTCAAGTAGACATCATTCTTAAGAAAAAAACTAATTAGAATAATGAGTAGTTTTAATTAGGATTTCATTCACTTCAAAGTTCTATCAACACCAAAATGTAGTGCCTTCTACATTTCTGGTTTAAATGTCGTAAACGTAATAGTAGAAGGTTAATCGTGAGGTTAATACCTACTTTTACAATACTATTACTTTGCTATACCGTCAAGATAAATTTTGATTAACGAAATAATGAAATGGTACAAAATCTCAATTTATAAAATAAGAGTTGCCTCATAAAATTCCAAGTTGATAGCAATATTGTTTTTGAACATGTAAACAAGAATTTGTGCTAGGAATATTGAACATGGTTATAATATGAAGATTGCAATGTCTTCTAGTATATTCGCAATCCAGTTATTTTGAAGCCCTTAATGGAGAATGGAGAAAGTGCAGCACACAATGGAAGCGAGTGCAAAGTCATTGTTTTGTTTCCAATATTCTTTGTTGTTTGGGAAAAGATATGAATAATAAATTTAGCAAAAAAAGAATTTTATTTGCAATGTAGTTGAAAAATGAATCTTCAGAAATTGACAACAAAATATGTTCTATTATGAAGTATTTGGAAGCATAAAGACAAATATTTACGTATAGTATATATACTATAACGCATTATAGTAATTTTTTAGGACTTGTTAATAGAATTTGTACTATATTGGAAGTACAATAGAAAATGAAGTCATTCTGCAGCTTTCCCATCCATGCAAGGTTTTAGAGAAAGGATGCCAAAGAGATGTCCCTTCTTTGTATTTTTCACATGTGGTCAGTGTTTTACCTCAGCCCATAGTAAATTTCAATAACTTACCTACAGTCAAACCAAAATCCTTTGCCAACGGGGCAGTTACTTGTTTCTCAAGACATCATGTGAAACGTGACTATGTTTTTCGTAATGTTCTTTGAAACATGGACATTAGACAAAATAGAAGTTTGTTATGACATTGACATTGACGTGTTTCTTGCAACATCCAACTAATTAAGCCTCCCATGGCCAAAGTCCCATTTCTCTGCTCCTATTTTAAAAAACATTCTCGTTTCATGCATCCAAAAAAACAGGGGCTCCTTGTCTTTGCAAAGACCAATTTCAAGTTCTCTTTATTGGTTTTCAAAATACCCCAATTCTTGTTAAATTACCAAATCTAACCTATGTGTTCTAGGACCCATTTGGTTTGGTTTGGACATCCCAAATGCCTATTGTTACAAATTTGGACTCCCATACAAAAAAATTTAGAACCTAGTTTGAGATAATATATTAGATCCCAGTGTGGGAAAAATAAATCCCAGTGTGGGAAAAATAGACCCCAATGTGAAGAATTAGACTTGAAAGTTGGATTGGTACCCGCACAAGGGGCGGCCACAAGCTAACCAAATGGGGCTCTCTTACGGGTTGGGCCAATCAGTTTGTGCCACATGGCAGGGTCAATATGTGAGGGTAGTTGGGGCTAGTTCATGAGGGCAATTGGAAGGGTCCAATATCAAATTAGGGGCAAATGAAGAGAAGGTAGAGGCTAAGAAAGGAAAAGAATCACAGAGTAGTGAAATTACAAACAATTTGCACGAAAAAGAAACTCCAATGTTTTAAGGAGTAACCAACAAACTAAGATCTAGAACCTTCTCTACAGTTGTAACAAGGGGAAATCTTTCAAATTAGAACCACAAGTGCAAGTAAAGGAAAGAGAGAAGGAGATATTGATTTAGCATTGGAAAGCATTACATGAGATCCAGGGGGTTGGAAGGCCATTTCAGGAGGTGGTCGCTTGTAGTGACCATTGTGTTTCAACTTCAAAAATTTGTAACTAATTCCTCAAAGGTCCGAAAAATATGAAACGCCTTAGATTAGATGCCAATTCTTTTTTCCTTCCTTTGGCAATTTACTGAATTTTATTTCAAGGAGTTTAGCTTCCCAGAATAGGCAATCACCTCTTAAATGATCGCTTTAAGAGTAGACTACTTTAGCAACATGTTATTGAATAGAATTTGGAGGGAGAACAACATATTAGTTCTTTTTTGTCAGGCCTAATGAAACTTTGATAAAAATAGAAATATATGTAGGAACCAATCCAAATTTTCAATTGTCTATTCAGCGGACAATTGTTCTTAAGGAATTAAACATAACAAGAAATACTTTTATGTTGCTTTCAAAATGAGTGTTTTGAAATAATTAATTTTGGGATAGAATATACCACGTTATTTAAGTACTTAACCCCTAGGAGTCCTTAGGAGGGAAGGTAGATGTAGATTTGGGGCTTTTTTAAGCAAAATAAATCATGGTGTATCACTACTAGAATATGGGGGGGTTGCATCACCCAAAACGTTGCAAGCTACACTAGAAAAGTGAACACAGTGGGGTCATCAAACATTGTTCTAAGCATCACTGTGAACATTACTCAAGTAGAGTAACGTTTGGGTACCTGCATTTAGCAATGTTTGCTATGTGTGTAGGAACGAGTTCCCATGTTTCTTTACTTGTTCTCTTATATTTGGGAACATTTGTTCCCAATAATTCATCAATTATAGGGAAAGTAGATATTTAATAAATTAATATTCCGAACCAATAAAATACTAATATTTATATACAATATTCAATTGTATAATATAATATATCGTATAATTTACGTTATACAATATATGGTATAAAATACAATATCATGAATATTATATATATTACATTTTTCAATATGATGTACAATACAAAATGTGGACCTTGTATTTCCAATGTAAGAGAATGAAGAGGCAAGCCCATTTATACTTCATGGGAGATTGGGAGTCTCACCAAGGACAAAGCTTATGGGATTATGTCCTCAACAAAGAATGAACATAGGAACAACAATGAAGATGGAGAACTCCATTGCGAACATAGTACTTGGATGTTCTCTCATTAAACATTGCTAAAACATTGCTTAGATGTTGCTTAGAAATTGCATATACACTTCCATTGTCAAACATTGCTTTTTCTGACTGCAAACATTGCTCATTCCAGCAAGTACCACAGACGTTGCTACCAAACGTTGCAGACCCCCCCTTATTCTAGTAGTGTATGAAGAATATTGATATCTTATCTTCATTTTCAAATATTCCTTTTTCTTCCCATTCCCACACGAACTCACTAAGAGCCATGCACAATAATCACGAAGCACCAATCAATCACACTCCTCACATTCTTGAAGAATAAACAAAAATCGTTTTTTCAACATACTTCAGTAGGACATGCTTTGTTAGATACCTTACAAGGACGTTCATTTTAAATCAAAAATTGAGTCTAGCTAACAAACCTAGAACACTTCAATTCCGTGTCCATAACATTGTATAACCAGGCAATGGTCCTCCCCATGCTCATGCAAATCATGTAGCGCAAGGTATCATGCTTTATTAGATACTTTGGAGGGACTTATTATAAGTTGATTCAAGGATTGGTGTTGGTTGAGGAGCCCTAGAAGACCATTTTTGTTTGCTATAGAAGTCACCTTTTCCAGGGTGCAAAAGGGACCCCAGCCTCATTGGTAAACCATGTTACGGTATCCTGGGTCCTTATTTCAAGGCTGCCAAAAGCCAAAAAGCGACCCCTTCCTCATTGGTAAACCATGTTATGTACTTATGTTAGGAGTTAATTAAAACCGTTATAATCCTAGCTGGAGGAGAGCAGGACCGTAGACCCTAGACTAGACTTGGTTGGCCACCTTCTGTGCAGCACTGTGACGTCCTTGAGAATTCACTATGAATTTTTTTATTTTTCTTCAGAATTTCATGAATATCATGTCATTCTTTGTATCTGCACTGCATCAATCTGCTGATTGTGGCCCACAGAGTTGTTGTAAGTTGTCGATCCTGTTGGAAGACAGCGCCTGATAAGCTTAACTTATTATACAAAAGAAAGAGAAGAAAGATAGGCTTACAGTACTAAACTTATTACCTTCCCCCCTGGTCTGGTCTTGTCTTCTGGTGGCCGTGTTTTTTTCTTACAGTAATTAATGAAACTTCCCCCAATCCATGAAAAGATTCCCACCCAAGGGTCCGATGGAGGACGGACCGAGAATCCTGTTTCTTTTTCTGCATTATTGTACACAAATAGAAAATATCACAGCTTGGGAGGCTCCGAAAATGTAGTGGGACATTCCCCCGCCAGGCCGCGTCCCGGCCAGGAACCGATGACTCCAGGAACAGCTTGGGAGGCACACTGGCTCCGGCCATGCGAAGAAGAAACCGGTCTGTTCATGTGGGTGGGTGGGTGGTGGGTGGGTCTAGCTTGTATACTAGCTAGCCCCGATTCCCTCGACGGAGCTTATCAGTTATCCCGCGCCCCCCAGTCCCTCTCAGCAAGGAATAGTCGTCGGAATCGTGGACCCAGGCAGTTTGCCGGAGTTTCACTCGGAACTAGCATGCGAGACAAACTCTGGAATCCTAGATCCTGGATATAGGGATTCAAAGGACGGAGCCTCGCCCTCGGGTCTTGTTTTCCGCTTTTCCATGGAGATCAAGGTTGGTTTCATAATGAATACTGACTGACTGACTGGATTAGTGGAAAGATGGGGTGAGATTCACTGAGTGGGTTTTAGCGACGGACGGATATCCGACTTGGGGACGGACCGATCGACTGACGGGGAAGGATGATGTCTGTCGATTGATTTCATCACTGCTCGGTCAGTCAGTCCGTCGGTCCCGTTGCGTCGTCCAGGTGGAAATTCTTCAGTTGTGGACTCATTGGGAGAGGCGGAAAACATATCATTTACGGATACCGTGATACGGAACGTAACATGCAGACAGTTGGTGCACAATTGGAGCTTTAAAAAATTTGGGGACAGATGGGAGCTTGGAAGTTGATGTACGTCTCCAGTTGCATTGTTGTTACGGCGGGGTTCTCGGCCTTTTTTGGCCTACCCTCGAAAGGGGAGGGGACGACTGAGGGGGATAATAAGAGTGATAGTTTAGACGGGACTACGAAAGAAAAATCCATTGCCTGCAGGAGAAAGAGCAGGTGCAAATTCCTGGATTCGCTTGGGCCCAACCGTTTGCCGACTCGACTCCCGCTGGAATGTGGATGAGTGGTGCGATGGCCAGCTTTTTCTCCGGGTTTAGGGCCCCAAGAAGAGGCCGGCTTGGAGAGATTCCGTTGGAGCGTTGCAACTTGAGGCTATCACGTGCAAGTGGTGGGCACCGAGGGTCCAGGTTCTCTGGAAAAGCACCCACGTTTCATTTGCTCCGTAATGGTTCCCATGACCTGGGATCGTTGCCAAGTGGGGACCAGTTGGAAAGGAGGACGGAGGGGACTGATGAGCAGTCATCAGCGGGGAATTCCTGATCATTAATAATTCTGATCAGTCCCTCCCTCCGGCATGGAATGGTCGTCTGAATCACGGGGCCCAGTTCCTGTTGGGTTCCAATGTTTCGGAACAAACTCTCGAATCCTAGCTAGATCCTGGATCTAGCTAGGATTCAAAGAACGGACGGAGCCTCATCAGTCAGTCTTGTTTTCGTATTCTTTTCCTTGGAGTTCCAAGGTTTTTATATTCTTCGTCTTAGTGGAAATTGTAGCAATACTGTACCAGAATTGGAGAAGGATTACTGTCTAATAAGTTATTGAAGGTTATCACTGCTCGGTCCCGTCCTGGTGAAAAATTCTTCGCTGATTCATTACAGTAGGAGACTGAGGCGGAGAACATATTTACGGATACCGTGATACGGAACGTGTGCAGTTGGTGCACAATTGGAGCATTAAAAATTGGGGACAGACAGGAGCTTGGGAGCTGATGTACGTCTCCAGTTGCATTGTCACGGCGGACTTCTTTGGGCCCCAGTTTATTAGTTTAGTTTTTTTAAAACAAATGGAAATCCATTGCAAAGCGACGAAAGAAAACAACAGCCAAGCCGCGAGGCTGGACAAAAGAGAGACTGAATTTTTTAATTTGTTTTTTGTCTTTTACAAGTAAAGGAACCTTTACAATGTTCTCGGCCTTTTTGACCTTCCCTAGAAAGGCAGGCAACGAGTTTAAGAAGGCTTCTAGCAAGGTTCATATGTTCTGATGTGCCCTGTATGTAGTTAAGGAAAGGAATTTTCTAATTTTTTAATTCATAAAAAATATGAAATTCAATATTTCTTTGAAGTGAGTTGGAACACCACGAAACAGAGGCCATGCACCCCTCCCTGTAGAGAGCTTTCTGATAATACCAAGAACACGGTTGGGGGATGCATGGGTTCACAGATCTCACTATAACGAACAAACAAACAACCTAATTTAGTGTATGGACTATTGTAACTTTGTGTTGTTGAATCAATTTTTGTCAAGATTTAATCATGCTCCCTCCTAAAAGATCCATTATTTAGGATAATTTAAGATTAAAAAAATAATTGAAAAACCTATAGCTTTCATACCGTATGTCCAAACACCATGAAACAAAGTCCATGTACCCCTCTTTGCAGAAGGATTTCCGATAGTACCGAGAATGTGATTGAGGGATGCATGATCCAAGAGATCTCCCCGTAACAAACAAAACAAAACAATCAACTTAATTTAATATATAGATTGAAGGTCAAGGGATGCAGAAATCTATGATGGATGAAGATACTAATAGTTAAGGATGAAATGTGCAACATATGGACAAAAAAACTATTTATTCATACAAAAGTGCATACATTCTCTAGTAGAAAGGGGGGTCTTAGAGCACCAAATTAGAGTGTTAGAGCTTGGTGCTCCAAGGACATATAAGCACCAAGTTGGTTCTCCTATGGTCCTAGAGGGCACCAAACTCTAACACATTAAAAAGTTGGTGCTTAAGGATACTTTTCCACTAGTTATTTCATGTAGAGGATATTTCAAAAATTTTGATTGCTTGGATGATAAGATATGAGCATTTAAAGTGAAGAAAACAAGTGTTTTTTTCCTAAAATTTGCTAAGAGTGCCCATTAAACAAGAAGCTGGGTGGATGCATGGTTGAGTGGACCAAATGTGGCGGAAATCCATATCTATATAATTCACTATAACGCTAGTCAAAAAAACTTTGCATGAGGAAAATGAACACAATAACATGGAGAAAGACATATGCACTAGAAGAAAAACACGTCCGGCACAACCAACTACTATGCAACTAGTGCCCTATGCAATTGTCATGCAACTAGTTTCCTCTCTATTTGCACCAAATCTAATGTAGTTGTTTTGTGTCATTGTTTTACAACATTCATTCATTGTTTTAGTTGCAAAGTAGTCATTCTGTAGTTGCAAAAAAAGATTAGGAAACAACTAGTGTCCTATGCAACTATTATGCATCTGTAAAATGACCATAGTTGTTTCCTAGTTGTACGCTAGTTGTTTCTTAGTTGCACTCTAGTTGTTTCCTAGTTGCTTTCAAAGTTCATTCCCATTCGTGTTATATCAATTGACCCATATCAATTGTAAAGAGTACCATTAGATTGAACATATAAGACTTGTAAATTGTTATAGTCTTATGTAATGAATTCTTTTGATAGAATTCTAAGATTTCTATAATTTGTGGGTTTCTACAATTTGTAGATTTTGTATATAAGAATTTAAAAAATAATTAAAATTCAAGAAATTTTATAATCTAGGAAATTGAATTTTGAAATCTAGGAAAAAGGTAGATCTGAAATTTTGAGATCTAGGAAGAGGGTAGATTTGAAATCTAGAAATCTAGAAAAAGGTAGATTTGAAATTCAAAAATCTAAGAAAAAGGTAGTTCTGAAATTCTAAAATCTAGAAAGGAGGTAGATCTGAAAATTTGAAATCTACAAATCATTGAGATTTATTTTTTAAAATTTACAAATCTACAAGTTGCAAGCAAGTTGCAAACAAGTTGCACACAAGGATGAAGTTCTTTGTATGGTGTCAGATGACAAAAAACCTTGCAACTAGACTGCAACTAATGCGACTTGTCCACTGCAACTACGGACTCTACATTGTCACCTAGTTGCAAACGTCCTATGCAACTACAAAATGAGTTGCATACTGTAGTTGCAAAACCCCTCATTTTCTTCTAGTGATGGTGGTGTAGGATAAGCATTGGAAATAATCCTTTTAGAACCTTACAATGTGCCTTGCCAAAAATGATTAGTAATATCATCCACTCATTTTGGTACCCTAAATCTTGAAAATGCCAACGGTTCAAAATTGATTCAATCTTCAATATTGATTTGAAGCCCATCTATAATTTTTGGTAACATTTAGGAATCTAAATTTTTTTTTGGGAAAACAAATTGTTTTGACTTTTTTATGGACTTTTTAAAATATGATTCAATTCAGACCCTAAAAAAGTCCATAACTTCTATTTTAAAATCAATATCAAGTAAAGCAATATAATTTCTAGGCACCTCAATCTACTTTACAACATATGATGAGTCACTAATATAATAATAAGAATTTTTTTCTTCATTAAAAAGACTCTTAAACAATCCTATATGGAGTTTTCTAAATTTATTTTGCAACTTTAAAAGTCGATAAGTCTTTATTTCAAGAAAAAAAACTTCTAAATATTACATAGTTGTCTTTGCATTCAAGTTGAAAATGTATGTTCAAATTTATAGCTACAATGGTGCAGTGAGTTATCTACAATGTGGGTTTCTTTTGTTGTTTGCCCTCGCTTATTTTGACTTATTGTGGCATAACTTTTCCTCTTGAGTACCAATTGAATTTTTTTAAATTATATTTCCAAAAAGCTAATTAGTTGTCCTATCTTAAAAAAAGTTTCAAAATATCTTGCCAAAAATTGAGATCATAGGTACTTGCCCAAACCTCCAAAAGTTCTCTAAAGGGACTCTTAAGACTTTGGAGGTTAAGAGTGTTTTGTAGATTGATTTGGCTGACTAGATGAGGTTTAGAGGATGATTTTGATATTATATAAAAGTTAGCTATACTTGGATTAGGATTCAATGCACCTAACAAGGCAATGGAATTTTTTATTTATTTGGGCATACATTCATCTGCATATAGTCCACCAACTAAAAGCTAAAACTTTTTTACTTGACTTAGGGCTTTGAAACCAAAGTTGGATAATATATTTTGAAGCAAAAAAATAAAAAAATAAAAAAATAAAAAATAAAATAAAATTTTAAGACCCATCAAATGAAAGATAAATTTAGCAAAAATTCAATTGTTAACCTCAAAATATCCAAGCATCTCAAACTTGTTGGCGAAATAGAAAAATTTGTGTTCTCTCTACCAACATTAGTGGAAGAGTGGGACCTCAACAAAGCCACCACTTCTAGACCAATAGTAAAAAATGATTGTTGAATAAAATAATTATTTTTTTATTTAGCAATTTAATAGTCATTGTTGATAACAATTTTTTAAAGGGAGGCAACCTTTTCTCTGTTAGGCCCATTTTCTTTCTAATGAGTACAATGATAAAAGGGGGTTGTGTTATTTTTCATTTATATGGTACAAATATCATGCATAATTTGAAGAAAAAGGTTGCATTATATATACTATGCAAAAAGAAAATTTTGTATTGTTTTAGACATAATCCGAGCTTGTAATTATTTGAATGAACAAGCAAAGACTAACTCACAAACCGAGACTCCACTAGTAACTTATATTGCTTTGAGTTAGATAATATTTTAGATGATTGTCTTTTGTCTTTGACAAATATCATCAATGAAAATTATACAATTTAATCCTTAAAGTTCTTTCAAGATTTGAGCCTAATAAAATGCTCACTTTTGGATCCAAGTCTTCAAATTAAAATATATGTAATAGTGAACATTATAGTCTTAACTCATATTCTTTGCCATTTATGAAATCAAAATGCTCAAAATGGAAGTACTTCTTTCCTATCATGTGCTCCTAGTTGTATTTCTCCTTCAAAATTCAATGAAATTTGAGGATTTTGAATTTAGTTTGCAACTTTTGGAATGACATACTTGGTTTGATTAAAAAAAATTCTCCAAATATTAGACTTTAAATCCACATTGTCAAAGAGAGACCAACTCAATTTACCATGACCAATTAATAAGTGCTAAAACATGCACTAACATCAAACTTTTTAAAAAATTAAAAAAAAATTCTCTTCAATCAAACCCATAGGTTGTAGAAGCATGAAATCATAATGTGGTAGAAGAAAGGAGGGAGCAAGAAAATATTGCTCTACATTGCCCCTTTGAAAAACTTGCACTACTAAAAACTAATTAACATGGCAACTCTAAGCACACAACATAAAAAATAAAAAGAATTACAATTTTGATCCTAAAAATGAAACAATTCATAGATATTGTAATCAAACTTGGAATAACATGTATGATATACTCTTGAATCTGAATTCAAAAATTATATTTGAATAAAAATAGCATATTCGAGAAATCAAGGGCAAGTATTTACAATTGACCAATAGTTTTAAAATCACCTTTTGAATTCTAGAAATTACAAGATTTAAATGAAAATTTTAATTAAAAAATGAAGTTTTTTCCCTTCCCTTATGATCATGCATTGTATACTTTTAACCCCTAAAGTCCCATTGTCCCTACGGGGGACAAAATGGATTTCGGGCAGGCTCCTATGATCTCAATTTTTACCGAATTTTTTTGAAACTTTTCCATAAGATAGATAAACTTAAGAGCTTTCCGGGAATATAATTTTTATTCCAATCGGTGCCCGGAAGCAAAAGTTATGCTACAATAACCTCAAAATGGGGGAGACCGGGCAGCAAAAAAAATCCACAAAAAATTGAAATCAAAATTTTAATATTTTTTTTCTTGTAGATTATATTTTCTTGTAAATGGAAAGTTTTGATTCGTTCCATTTGGATTAGTGATGTGAAAGTTATAGAGTTTCTTGTTTTGCAAGCAATCATAGCAACTTCTTGAAAGAAATTTTTTTCTTTCACTTTGAATGCTAATATCTTTCAATCTGTACGGTCAAACATCACAAAAATTTTATCACATGATCTAAGACAAGTGTAGAATAAGATCCTACGGTTAGATTCTAAAAAATATTTAAAAAATTTATTTCATAGGTGAACATAGTAAAAGTGGTAGTTTTGAGTGGTTTTGGCAGAAATATGGCCTTGGGACTTTAGGGGTTAATCCATGTGATTTTTTTTCTATTGTTCGTCTCATAATCTACTTCCAATAAGGGTAACACTCTCTACCTTTCTCTTCATGACATGGCTAGTGAAACTCTACTCTTCATTTAAAATAGTCTTTGGTGTAGGGTTATTATTACTATTATTTTTGTTGTTATTATTATTATTATTATTATTAATTTATTTTTAAATTTTTGTTCCTAAGTTATGTACACCATAACTCATTTCAAATTGACTTACAAAAAATTTAACCTTGAAGCATTAGATGAGATTTCGGGGTCCCAGAGGGTTGTTTCAGGGCCGTTCCCGGCACTATTCCCCCGGCAGTGAAAGAACACCGCTGTTAGATTTTATTTTTTTTGAAAAAAAAAGAAAAAAAAAGAAAAAAAAATAGTCTTCAAATGCAAAAAAAAGAGATTTAAAAAAGAAATTGTAATGACGTGGCAGTCTCCATGCTACGTCGGACAACTGCCGTGCTGCGCTGGGAACACCATTTCGGCAATTTCAGCACTTGGAAACTCACGGCCCTCTGGAGGAGCTGAATCTCATCTAATGGAACAAGTGTCTATTCAATGTACAAATTATATCTTAAATAGGTTCTCACAAACTCAAATTTTGAAATAAGGTGTAGACATGCAACTACCTTCTTTGTAGAAATTAAAGGACAACAATAGAAAATAATTGTAAATCATCCAAATTGTATAATATTAGCCAACAATGCCCAAGGCCTAAGTGCCGAACAAAATTTTTAAGATTTCTTTTAATTTCAACCATACACAAGTGTAATAGACCATTATGGCAAAGTGTGAAAAAATATCGCTTTAGTATCACTACATAGATTGTAAGATTTTTGTTGTATTTGAAATTCAATGACTACATTATTAAGTACATCTTGTTAGATATGTGCATGCAAAATTTCAAGAGCAAATTAGGGGTATACTCTTCTACAAGACACTTTGAAATATGAAGAGGGCTAGTAAAATTGGCAAAATACTAGTCATTTTTTGATGATTTTTTGTGCAATGAGGAATTTTTGAATCTGAAATACCTACAATGAAAATTTAGAGACAAACATTTTGAATATGTAGAATTTTTTTCTAAAACTTTGACCTTGTAGGTTACAAAATAAACATTATAGTTTCTATAATTTCTAATAATGTTCCTATAATTAGTTCAAATACACTATAAAAAACTTGTGTCTAACATGACAGATTTTTTATGACATCTATTGTAACAACCCATGTTTTTATGTCAACTATAATGTTCAACAAACATCTTGATGTTACCTTAAACGTTATAGTTGACATAAAAACATGGGTTGTCGCAATTTGTACTTTTCACTTTTCCACAAACATTCAAATATATCCTATTAATGCTCGTGACACTAACCTATCAAATCACATTACTTTAACTCTAAAAAGACTCAGGTATGTTGGACAAAATTAGCTTGAAAATGTCATTTTCAAGTGCATTGAGTCCAAAATGGAGAAAAAGAGTTAATAAATAAATGAACAATATAAAATTGCACTAGACTATTAAATGTAAGAATGTATAGAATTTCTTTTGGACATTTTGACCTTATAGATTGAAAAAACAATTATTGTTCGACCTAGGTTGACAAGGTCAATGAACTATGATTCTTCAAAAAATATTTTCTTTTGAAATTTACATTCTATATCATATTACTTGTACACTTTCCAAATTTCAAAAGCTAGAAAGACATTTAGCACAAGTTGCTTGAAGTTATCTGCCTTGTCCAAATAAACTAACTTTTAGATCCAAGAATGTAACTGGAAAAATTTATAATATTCCCACATTAGAGGGAAATTTTTCTCATCTTTTGTCAAAATTTTGAAGAGATCCATTCAAAATTGAATTTGTTGGAATCTACCAAATTTCCTATTTTTCCTTTGAGGAATAAATATAATCTTATTGTCAAATTAGTGCATGCTAAGTGGTCAACATATTGAGATAATTTTTACCATTTTTTTAATCCACAATAGAATTGCAAGTAACTAATTTTGTGTCCTCACTAATAGATTAAATCAATATAGTTGAACTTGCTATCTTCACTAGAGTAGTGAAGTTAATTAAATCCATAAATCTTAGATTAAGGTTGAAAAGACCATTTTATCATCTAAATGTGTGTAAATTCCTCTAGTACTTGCATTGTCATTCTATTTTGAAATTGTTGGCATCTATTTATGACAATTTCATCCACTCCAACATGGAAAATATTTTGTAATATAATTTGTTAAAATATAATTTCATGTTGCAACATATTTCCAGAATAAAACCTTGAATATAATATACCTCCTTTAACTTTTAATTGTCCAATCAACCACTTTATAGTCACTAACCTATTTTTTTATTTTTTTAATGTAATTGAAACTTTTAATGCATATTAGTTTGGATAATTTTCAAATGTTTATTTTCCATAGTGTACTATTTGTACTATTATCCTTATAAAACCAATTTATCCATAATTCATTTTTTAAATATTAAAAAAATAGTATAAAGATAAATTATGAATATTTCCATCTTTGAATCTTTTGCAGTTTTACTTAGTTTATATATATATATAAAAGGTGAATATTGTAATTTTGGTTAAAAATGATTTAATGCTTCAAAATTCGTTTGAAATAGATCTATACACATTTAAAAAAAAATTGGTTGCATGAATAATTTAATACGGCAATGATGATCTTTTTTTTTTATGCAAACATCTCAAATATTTGAAAGTCATATTTTCATATACAGTAACATCTAAATTTTGACCAAGCTCACATTCTCTAAATTTAATATGTTCCAAATGTAATGAAATCTTATCATACATTCTACTTGTGATTGCTATATTACCTATATGTCTAACAAATCTTGTGTGTAGAAATGGAAATTTTAACATTCACATACTCTTCAACATTATAAATCAGAATTTTAGCAAACAATAGATTTAGAAGACGAGAATGAACATACTCTAAGAGCTTATGTGAAGACCCCTTTAGAGGAAAACAAACAATCACAATGTTGTCCAAGATCACATCACATCACATATTTCAAAATTTCCTCCCTCTTCCTCTATTTAAAAATGGAATTATCCATTAGCTCTTGCAGTTTCAAAAAACCAAATTTTGATATTTATATAATTGGGCAATAGAAAACCCCGTCAATTTATTTCATTTTGTTTCTTTTCTCGACAAAGAGAAATTAAATGGAGCAAGATTTGTGGTAAGTGGATAACAAAAACTAAAGAATAAATATACATTTCAATAAAAGCTATTTAAAAAAAAAAAATTGTATTGCATTGAATAATGATTCTTATTTAAATGATAAGTTCTTTAAAATAAAAATTTGACTCAAGTCATGACATTTGTCACTTATTGGATTAAGAAGTCAAGGTAATGGGCAATACATTGAGAAATGGGTTTAATTCAACAAGTCAAAGAATTTGTTCTTCATTTCCAAAAAAATGTCCCAAAATAGGATTGTACTATCATGTTTATTTTTAAAATAATGATTGAGTAGCTTTAATCAAGTTACTATTAGTTCTTTTTTAGTTTACATAGATAGAGATATATAGAGAGGTATTTAGCTATGTTTTTTGTCCAAAGGACAAAATTTTAACACTTTGTATGAGGTGAATTTCAAGTTTTTGAATATTATATATGTTCTTTAGTCTATATTTCATAAATGCTTTGTCTATGATAAATTAGATAGTTTTTTCAAAAGTACTCACAAGGTTGAGCTAATTTTTATTCATTTCAGGACATTTTAGAGTCTCTAAATGCATAGAACTTCTAGGGGTTATTAATAAATTTTAAAATAAAAATAAACATAAATTCTCTCCAAAGTTTTTTTTTTTACACATTACTTCTGGAACATCACCACCCTTGCATATTGAAATCGACATGGCCTTATTTCAAATCTATATAAACCAAGATTTATTGGGTCTTGCCCTCCTTGTTTACTCACGAAATGTATTTTATAAATGTTGACATGACCAATCACAAGAGAATCAAAGAAAATAATTGGCATTTGAAATTTGACATGTCTAATCTTGACATAGTAGGATGTAGTGTTGAAAGAACATTTATAGGGGCCCTAAGCAGATTTCATTCACTTTGTTTGTGTATCATACATTGACCTTTTATATTGAATTTCATTCACATATAGTTTAGTGCCTAACTATTGCCACTCTTATTATGTGTTTCATTTATACCATTTCAATGCATTCTTAATATTGAAACAATACAAAATCTTAAATGCATACATAATATGTGAAAAACCTTACATTTTAGTGTTGATAAGTTTTAGATACAAGTTTAATGGATTTGAGATTTACAATGATTATACAACACTTTAATTTTAGAGTATTTTGCACCCCTTTTTTTTCTGAAATAAATCTACTTTTGAAAAATGATAACCCTCAAAACAAAATGTTATTTTGGAGGTGCCAATTCCTAGGATATTCCATACATCCCGCACTATTTTGGTCGCTTGTTAGAGGGGACGTGCTTTGGCTCTATTGGATCTCATAGTATCACCTTGTCTTTGCTCAAGACTGTTGGCCAACTCAATGTCTCCAACAAGCCCTGTAGAACGCACTTTTAGATTTTGGTCGGATTGCTTTTCTAAGGTAGTGATTGCTACTAGGCGTTGCCTTCAACACTCTACTAGTATTTGGTCTAAGTTTGATTGCATCTCGCTCCAATCTTCAATTTTCACTAGTAGGGTGGGTGGTTCTATTAGTTCGAGCAAAAAGAGCCTTCCCTCTTGTTCATTTTTTTAGCTTGTCCCTCTTTTTTTTCTTGTTCATTCTCTCTCATTTGTCGAGCCGTCCACCTTGGCTATTACTTTGGTTCCTTTTTAATGCAATGGTTCTCCATTTGTTATAAAAAATTATTAAAAAAATTATTAAAAATGTTATTGTTTATGTCTTTGGAAAGTCTTAATACTTTCTTTAGTCCAAAAAGGATTTGAAGCCAATAATTTGTACCTATGAATTTATCTTGTTAGTTTATCTTTAAAGATAAATAAAATTGACCACTCTATAATTGTTTAGGAACAATAAACTGTCTATTTTAAAATGTGCCCAAAGTGTGCTTCCTTTTGATCTTATTGTGATTATCATAGAAAATTTGTTTTAGGAATTGAAATAATTATATATAATCTTTTTTTTGAGTTGGAAAGTTTTGATGATTTATTTTTTATATTTTCAATTGCTTCTCAAATTTGTAAAACAAAAATGCACACATACATTACTACTGGGAAAATTTGTCCACTAGTAGTCTTAGGTAGTAACTAGTGTTAAATTGAACACATGGCTTTTGTTTATTCAATGTTATCAAAATTTGACTATCTCAATTTTTCTCCCCCCCTTCAGTGAAATTACTTGTAATAATTGAAGTGTTTGTTACAAATTGTTAATCATTTAAAAAAAGATCCTAGCCTATAAAAATTTCAATAAAAAAATTCAATTATTTATCTAAATTCTTTTTGTTGTAAATTACTCAAAACTATATTGGATTTGCCAAAATCACAAATATTATGAAGAATTCGTTAAAATTGGTAGCATTAGAACATGGTCAATTGGATGAAGGATATCATTTGTAAATTGACAGGTGGGGTCTATGAAGGTAGATTTAATCGGTAGGTAGATTCAATGTAAGGTAAGTACATTCATTGTGGTCCCTTTGGTTGTTGCAAATATTTAGAGTGATTGGTTTCACAATTTTTTGTTACAATAGAATGGAAAATTAGAGAGTTTTTGACATGTAATTTGGTCAAATCATTTTTCATAAAAAAAAACACACATTAAAGGTGGTTAAAAAAATATAGAGCCCATGTGTCTAAAACGTATAGAGGTGTTCCTTGAAATTATAAACGGTGATTATTCAATCCAATTCCACCCCTTTTAAACCCAATTCTACTCTAAAGTTGTCTAATGCAAATCTTTTAATATTTTCGTCACATTAGAATGCAAGAGGGTGCAATTGGGTCCTCATAGCTTGTCACAATTGGCTTAGGGGCAATTTTGGATATACTTACCTTAGAACTCCTATCTTGGTGTTGTTTACAATAAAACATCTTCTTAGGCATGGCACATTTCCTTCATGTACTTTGCCCTTCATGACTTACATCAAATCTTCATCAAAGTAATGAAGCATCGGTCCGAGATGACCCTAAACTACCGGGTGATGGTAGTGAGGTACCCAAACCGAATGGCGTGATTGCGGGTTCGATACTTGGTGGCAACAAGTTTGACACCTGGTGGCAACATGTTCTTTACCTAGCGTGAAATCAGCCTCTCCTCTTGACAGAAATCCCTTGCAGTGTGTTTCCTTAACACGCTTGTGTCCAAAAGAAAAAAAAAAGTAATGAAGCATGAAATCAAGGCCAACTCCAATGCAAAGAGTTGCAAATAGAGAAAACCAATGCTATTATAGAGGGTCTATATTAAAAGGATAACAATGTGGTCTTTTTAAGGATTTTACTTGTTAGTTCTTCATTATTATGCCTCTTTAGCCATCACATGGGCCTCTCAAATCACAATTTGTATGTCACCATCAAAAAAACTTGAACCTTTAAAGACCAAATTGCGTTTTCTTGGCAACATCGTGATTTTGAGCAACTCACTACAAATGGAATTTTTATTTTATTTTTTGAAATTTTCACACAACATGTGCTTGAGGAGTAGCTTTAAGGCCCAACAATTTTCATAACTTTTAACTACATGGTTGTAGACAAGGGTTTGGTTGCCAATTAGGTAACTACCCATATAGTATATTAAGTTCGATCCAAGGGAAACATTTAAGTAGGGAGATTAATTTTAATTTTAATTTGATTCAACCTAAACCAATCTCATGTCTTCAACCCAATTCCAAATTCAGTCCAATTCAATCCAACACACCATTTAATAATACCAATTAGGCATTCAATTTTCTCACATATTAAACTCAACTATTAAACTGACTACAACGACACAACCAATACTAGATTCACAATTGAATAACATGCCAATTAGGTACATAATTACATCAATTTCCCATTTGGATTATCATGCATACAACATTGGACAAAAACCAAGCAACACACTTTTGAATACATTCAAGCATAACACATAAAATCACAAAGATATATTCACATACTCCAATTAAGCAACTTAACCATTGAACTATATTAATTGCCAAAAATATATAAAAGAAATTCAACCTTCATAGGGTTGGACTTGCAGTGGGCTCAACTCAACACTAGGTGAAAATCCAAATTGGAAGGGAGGGCTAAATACCCCACTAGGCACCTCTTCAACTCCACCAAATTGGCTCACAACGATCAGAATCCAACACAATTGAACTATCCACTTGGAATCCAACTCAACTACATATCCACTAGCCCTTTTTCCACTGTTGTTAGCCAAAAACACCGATTTGGACTAGTATTCTACAGTTTAACATCCTAAATTTGCAAGCTGCAACTCCAAATAGGAATTTGCATTACCAAACATTGGCCTCAAAAATTAGCTTGACTACAATGGTTAAAAAGTTATTGTATGATATATAGTTTTTTTTAGATTGGGTAGTCCACTGGGGTAGTCCAGGTAGATTAAAAAAATAATTTTCTTCATAAACAAAAATTTGAATTATTTTTCTAGATATATATAGAAAACTTTAAATCATTCTATTCCGAGTTCCATTCTTATCAATGAGATGAAAGTTATGAGGAGTTTTAGTTTGCAGGTAGTTATAGATTATGTATTCTAAAATAAACTCTGAAGTCCTTTATTTAATTGGATTTTCAATATTTTGGAATAAATAAAAACATTAGGCGTAGATTGTTTATTACAACATTACAATCGTTGGGATTGGTATTTTTCAGTTCTATAATTCAATTCTTAATAATTTTGTTTTTTGAATCATTCTCTACTTCTTTCTACTTACTAATTTTTCCTAACTGTTTTGCAGATCCAAATGATCTGAAAATTTTCAAGTATGTAACCAACTTGCCTTGAAGAACAAATCCAAAGAAGCACTACCATTTCGGACATTTTTTCATAAAAATGTGACCTTCTGAAGCGCAAATGCCTAGTTTTTTGCAAAACCAAAAAATGATTTATGTTACTTCAAACACTAATATATTGCCTCGAGTATCTTGCAATCCATGTGGTGGAAAATTCTGAATTTTTTTCTACATTTTCCATGTCTAGAGAAATTATGAGTAATGGTTATTTGAAAGTGTAAAAATGATCTACTTCTGAAAATGAATGAAAAAAATGCTCAAATAGATGACAATTTATATAAATGGATGGAAAATTAGTCAATTGGAAAAAATATTTTTAATTTAAAAAAAGGAAATTAGAGTATCAGTCAAACCTACATTGACTTAAAATTATTCATTTTGTCACTTATGTATTGAAATTGTTCAACTATGTGTTAGACAATGCCTATTTTCTTAGCTTGTTGATTTTGTGTATGCTTAGTTGCTTACCCCACTGTATGCTTACCCACTGGTCCTAGGTACCCCTTCTTTACACATATCCCTTACCCCGAAAGTCCCAAGGTCTTTTTCCAATGAAAAAACATTTGAAACTGCTATTTCTATTACAAGGAGCTTAAAAATTTCAAAAATTGTTTTCTTTTTCATATCTAACCACATGATCTTGCACTAGACTAGTGGGAGAATATGTGGAAGAAATTTCAGAAACTTTGCTCTTGTGAATTGCAAGATATTTGCAATTGAAGTGAAGACAACAAGTTTTTTTGCACCTTGCTTAACTAGATTTTTTGGCTTTGAATCTTAGTGACATAATTTTTTTGCACTAGTGATTTTGAATTTCTAATTTTATATAGTAAAGAATTGAATTGAGAGTCTAAGGAAAAAAATTCAAGAGCACACACATTTAATTTTCACTCATTAAAAAATTGTTAAGAAGAGCTAAAGAGGTTCAAGACTAAAGAACTGCTTGAATCATTAATAGTTTGAAGAGTTTGAAGAGTTTGAATCATTAATAGTTTGAAATACTTTAATCTCAACAATGAGATTGTTTTAGTAAGAACTCTTAACCTCGTAAAACCTCTTTTTGAAAAATGGTGAAAATTGAGTCCAAAAATGAATTTGACAAGTTATTTTTTCAGAAGATGCTTTGATTGCTCAAAAAACAAAATTGTCTATAACTTTTACATAACAAATCCAAATGGAGTGAATCAAAGCCTCTCATTTAGACAAAAATAGAATCTATAAAAAATAAAATTATTATTTTTTTCTTTTAATTTTTTTAATAGGTTTTGTTTTCTACCCACTAAACTAAAATTTGGGCTAATTGTGCCATTATTTTTGCTCTTGGGCACCGATTGCCTTAAAAATCATAGAGCTAATGTCTTTTTCTATCTTTTCAAAAAAGTTAAAAAAATCACGACAAATATTTGAGACCATAGAAGCTTGCCAAGAATCCATTTTGTCCTATGAAGGGATAAGGGACTATTAGAGGTTAACCAAAGTCTTCAATCCCATAGTTGGTTTGTGTAGTTTTTACTTTTTCTTCTTTGCAATTTTCTCTTCAATTTGTGCCAAAGATAAAAAAATAAAAGAAGTCTTAGAATCACCCTCAACAAAAACGTGAACAAGGAATCAAAAGAGTCTTGGCTTCCATTTATTATCGTAAAATTAAAAAAAGGTATAGTAGTCAACCCATTTTCAAACCCCCCCCCCATTTCCAATCTATAAGCTGTACTATTTCTATGAAGTTGTGTTGCAGCTTGAGGAGTAGTTTTGGCACATTATGAAAGCATGTCTCCATTGCCTCTTGGACCTCCAAGATCAGAGGGGTTCAGAGGGCTCCATTATAAGAGGTGGCTCGCCTGGAGGTCCAGGCTCCAACCTGCAAATTCAGGGCGCGTAGGGCTGGAGGGGCCGGACCCTCTCCTGGACCCCCTATTTTAAGAACGGATTGTGAGACCAAGACTTTCTACTGGTGCAGTAAAATTTGTTGGGCCGGTATTGTAAAAATCATGCTTTTGGGGGGCTCTTCCAATCCCTGCCTCCATGTGCAATGGAGATCACCCAGAGGGTGCCTGGCCTCTAACTTGGAGGTCGGGGGGGTCCAGTACTTGGACGTCCAATTGCACAATGGAGACCAGCCTTGATTGGCTGCAAGGTTGTCAATGTTGCAACCGGCTTTTAGTTGATTTTGCAATTAGCCTATGATTAGAAATAAAAAGGTCTATATCACCATTATAGATTGGAGAGGTATCTTCCACAAAAAATTTCATAGTAATTACATTTTGTATAATAAAATTATGGAAAAATATGCAATCCTATTTTTGTATGAGGGGAAAATTCCGCACTCATAAAACCTGCGCTCCAAATATGCGTAATTGCTTAAGTGATCGGAAATGGGCCGGTTGGCTACGTTAGAAGTGACAAAAGAAGGGCTGGTGACCCGTCCTCATAATTTCTATAAAGAAGCCCTCTCCGAATCAGATATTCCTCTGACAAGTGCCACCAATTGATGGGGCCGGTAAAAAAGTAAAAGGCAAAAGCAGGCCACCGGGAAACCACTTGCCCCAAACCCAGAAGCTCGAGATCCCTCGGAAACTTGGATGGGATCCAGGCTGGCACCCGGGGCTCACGACCAACAAAGCCTCGCGCCCGCATTGCCATGGCGAACGAAGCCGCACGCTCATTCTGGGGACAAGGACACGCCCGCCCTTTTATGCCCTCGCCCCGCGCCCACAGCTCTCATTCGGAGAGTTGGGCAGCCCTCGCCCGGTGAAGCAGCTCCAATTGCGATGTCGAGGACGAGCTAGCGGCAAGCAGTGCGGGACACAGGCAAAGCTGCTGTTGTGTGAGAGCGAGAGCAAGAGCGAGAGCTCACTGCAGGGGAGAGTGGTGTGAGCTCGTTTGGGGTCACGATCGACGATGGCGTCGACATTCGGATGTGCTGCGGGCGACGCGGGCTTGATCCAGGGCTTCCTGGGCGCTGGCGGGAACGGTGCTGGACTTAGCAGCTTCCTGTGCGGCAAGCTCGATGGCATCAATACGCAGCTCGGGTACACGAATCTGGCAGTTGACAACACGTACCTCCTGTTCTCCACGTACCTGGTGTTCGCCATGCAACTCGGCTTCGCCATGCTGTGCGCGGGCTCCGTGCGTGCCAAGAACACCATGAACATCATGCTCACGAATGTCCTGGACGCGGCCTGCGGCGGAATTTCCTACTACATTTTCGGATTCGCCTTCGCGTTCGGGGTGAAAGAGGGCTCCACCAACGGCTTCATCGGCCACTTCAATTGGGGGTTGAGGGACGTCCCCAACGCGGGGTTCGACTACAGCTTCTTCATGTTTCAGTGGGCGTTTGCGATCGCCGCCGCGGGCATCACTTCCGGGTCAATTGCAGAACGAACTCAGTTCGTGGCGTACTTGATCTACTCCTCCTTTCTCACGGGATTCGTGTACCCGATCGTCTCTCATTGGGTGTGGTCGGCAGACGGGTGGTTGGGCGCGGGGAAAACCTTGGGACCTGGGTCGCTTCTCTTCGGTAGCGGCGCGATCGACTTCGCGGGCAGTGGCGTGGTGCACATGGTGGGCGGCATTGCGGGACTGTGGGGGGCTCTCATTGAAGGTCCGCGCATTGGACGATTCGACAAGGGCGGTGGCTCGCTTATCTTTCGGGGACACAGCGCCACGTTGGTCGTATTGGGGACGTTTTTACTGTGGTTCGGATGGTATGGGTTCAACCCAGGGAGTTACCTCAAGATTCTGGTGCCGTATGGAGGCTACCGAGGGAACTGGACTGGTGTTGGAAGGGCTGCTGTGACGACCACGATTGCGGGATCGACTGCCGGGGTGACGACGTTGTTTGCGAAGAGGCTGCTGGATGGACACTGGAACGTGTTGGATGTGTGTAATGGGACGCTCGGGGGATTCGCGGCCATCACCGCGGGGTGCTCGGTGGTCGCGCCGTGGGCTAGTATCCTCTGTGGATTCGGGTCCGCCTTGGTTTTGATCGGACTGAACCGCGTCGCAGGTATGGCCTTCAATCCTCACCATAGATTTTTTTCCCTCCAATTCTCTTCTGCTCATATCCAAGGACATAACATTCTTGAAGATTCACCCCACACCCACACCCCGGAATCTCCCAAGGATTTTAGAGCTCTCTTCGTCAGCTCATGTTTGGAGTCACAGTCTGGTTCCGTTGCGGGTGTGGCTCCTGTGTTTCGGAGTAACTCATTTCCTTCGTGTCTTTTGTGTGCATGGTTGCATTTTGGCTTATTTATGAACGATTAATTTCTCCGAATGTGGAACAGCTCTTCAATAAGTGCGTACACACAGCTTCTGCTTGTTTGGGGGCTAGAGTGGAGAGAGTGCAAGCTGTAGACTGCTGTCCATAACCGAAACTTGACTGATGTTTGTGTTTGCTATCCTACAGCTCGTTTGAGATTCGATGATCCTCTGGAAGCCGCCCAGCTGCACGGCGGCTGTGGCGCGTGGGGCCTCTTTTTCGTGGGCCTGTTCGCGGAGAAGAACTACGTGAACGAGGTTTACCCAGGCCATCCGAATAGACCCTACGGGTTGTTCATGGGAGGAGGCGGCAAGCTCCTTGCAGCCCAGATCATCGAGATTCTTGTCATTTTCGGATGGGTGAGCGTGTTGATGGGATCTCTTTTCTTCATTCTCCACAAATTGCGTCTGCTGCGCATCACCCCGGAGGACGAGATGGCGGGCATGGATGCCACCCGGCACGGTGGATCGGCTTACATTCACGCCGACGGCAGCGACCATCAAATGCACTTGAGCACTATCAACGGAGACAAGTCCCGTCAAAACAACCAAACTCCCATCTAAGCGGATCCTCTCAGATCTGTTGCAATCGGAACGGTAGTTTGAAGATGCCGAGTTTGACTGTAGTACGCTGGGAGCTTAGCTCAGGGTGAACGCAAGGTCGTTAGATGCATAGCGTGTGACAGGTAAACCATAGCCGGTCAACACGAACTTTAGACCCAGTGTCTCACCTTTGGAATACCTTACCTTGGAAATGTTTAGTTGGGAAGTTGGAGGTTTGTTTGGGGTTGGCTGTTTAGCATCGCTAGATTCCGCTTGGAATGTCGTCTTCGGCACTACGCCTGGTCAGGCTAGCTAGACTATGATAGTAGTAGGAAGATCCAAGGGTGGGAGCGGCTGAGATTGGAGTTCATGTTACGATGATCCTCCTTGTTGGTTCTATTGTATACTAGTATCAATCCTGTGTTGACTGGGGAAGTGGTACTGTAGTGCCCTTTGTCTGTCACCACAGTTTGTTATGAGGTTCATATTCTGCAATGAACTTTTGTTTCAGTACGGTACTGTTTTCGTCGCTGTCAGTGTTGTCTTTTTTTGTGTTGTTGTTCCTTCAATTGAATTGAAAAAGAAGAAGCAGGTTCCAAGAACTATGGAAGACCTGCCTATCGTATTTGCCAAGCCTCCTTGAATGCAGCTTTTTTTCTTCTTGAAACACATGGACGATTCCTTGAATGCAGTTTGAGTTTCTTTCACAATTGGAATTGGAATAAGCCAGGGTACATTTCCAATGAATAATAAGAAAACAACTGTGTACATTGGTTTCTTATTACCGGTGGACATTGGTTTCTTATTGTTCTGTCTTGATTGTTTATATCATTGCAGCTTGCATAAACCCTTAAATGCCTGAGGCTTTTAGTGAGCTTGGAGTGTGCTCAAAACAAAACAAAAACACCCAAGTTTTGATTAGTTTTATCAATTAACTTTTAATATTGTAACCAAATGAATTCAAACTAGATGTGTTATGGATTACATAGGAGATAACACAACAATATCATTTATGGATTGAAAGATTATCTTGTTTGATCAAGAGAATGTGAAAACTGTGAAAGTGTTAAAAAAACAACTAAAAACTAAAATGTGAAAGTGATTTGAAGTCTTTTAATCTACTTTTTACATGTCAATTCTAGAACTAAGGCTATGAAAAAAAATATGAAGCTAAAAGCCACAACATCCACAACTATAATGGATATAGAATTTCTCAAAATCTATTCTACAATATTTTTTAAATGAATTTCCATGTGATTTTCCCCTCTGAAGATCTTCTGTATTTGAAGCTCATTTTTGCATGAGCCTCTTATCTGTGTGGAAATGTCCTCATCCATTTTGGTACTATATGAATCATTTGCTTAAAAGAACACTCAATAGCACTCATTGGAGCTACTGTGCAAGACCTCCCTTTTTTCACACGAAATTCCAGGGATGAACATATTCACTTTTGTCCTACATAGAAGGATTCCCTCTTGTTTATTGAACATTCAATGTCCGTGGTGTGTCCAAAGTGTCCTTCTAGGGTTACCACTAAAAAAACAATTTTTGCAATGGACACTTATGTGCAAAAACCTTCAATAGAAAAAACTTAGACCTTTTTTTTTTTCCAAATCACATTTTTTATGTTTAAAATAGAATTTTAAGGGTGTTCTATAACAATGAAAAGTACCCAAAATAGTCCTTTGGTAAGATTTTGTATTACTTCAAAGTTCAATTGACCCCCCAATATTTGCAATCAGATGATAAAATTAGGTTAATGGTATACTATCTAATCAAATTACGTTGCCTTACCCCCCAAAAGTTACTTTTGAAGTCATCAAAGTCAACAAACACCTGCTACAGAGATTTCCACGGAGGTTTATGAGTCCCAATTTACAACAACACCTAATTCAAAAGTAGTGCATTCTTGTACGGTAACTATGTAATAATTATTTATATAGTCTCCAATGTCGAGAAGTTAGTGTGGGGCAACCTAATTTCACTATTTAGTGTAGGTTGGCAATTGCAGGGGAATTCGAGAGTTGGAAGCCAGAGTGTCACCCCGGGATAGGATAAGGTCGGATGTGCAATTATAGAATATTGGGAACTTGGGATGTTCCCGAAGTGCAAATCGTTCGAATCATATTGGAATCTGGCGGAAGAAAAGCAGTTTCCGAACTCCTTTCTTCTTATCCCGACGGAAGGAGCCTACTATTATGGTCGCCCCTCGTCCTAATTGGGGTTGCGGAATGGATTGATTTAGAGTGATTCGCTTCCATTAGGGGCCGGGACTCACTGATCGGGATGACTGATGAGGTCTCCGATCCCTCCCAATTCTCTGGATGGATAAGTTACGTTAGCTTTGGGAATGAATTTTCAGTTGCGTGTGGGAACTCTATCTCCCCCACCCCAGTGAGGGGGAAACTCCAAAGGAAAGAAGGTCCTTGGGCTCCAAGCTAAGTTAATGAGAGAATATCCGACATGAAGGTCAAGTTTGGCATAAATTAAAGTCAGTTTTGGAAAGGAAATAAAAAATAATTTTTATTTATTTTTAAATGTCACATGTCATCATGTGAATGGTGTGATGTGATGTGGATTCTTGAGAATCTAACATAGAAATTCAATTTCATGTTGAACCAAACCTTTGCTTGTAGTAGTTTTCAACTTCCGAAGTCCCATATGGACCTTGGGAATTGTTTGAAAGCAATCAATAAAGCAATGCTAGGAGTTTGAACCTCAACCTTGATGTGTGAAATTGTACTGGCTAGTATTTTATTGAAAAAGTGGGTTTAATTCCAAAATTTTCACCTCGATATGGATATGCATGACTTTTTTTTCACTTTTTAAGAAGTGCCAAAGTGGCAATATAAAATATTATAGTCGTGCTCTAATTTCAACATTCATCCACGTATTGGATAGAAAATATAACATTAGCATATATCACATGTCTATAATTATGCTTTCATCCACGATCTGGAAATTTCATCCAAGATTTTCTTTCTTTTTTTAAAGTTTTTGCCATTTTTTAGACAAATTATTATTTTTTGGTGCAATCTCACACCAAAATGCCAAAACAAACAAAATGATGGATAGTTATAAAATTCTTCTCCCTTTTCTTGATTTATGGTTGGTAAATCTTGTATTTATCTCCAATCCTCTAGCTACTAAGGGGTCAATTGATTCTAAACATGAATTTAAAGTTTCCAGATTTGATCATCTAGTGGTAAGTAAACTTGGAGTCAGCCAAATGAATCAGTCAGGGCTAGGGCCCATGACATTCCTCTGAGATTGCACAACAAACTCCTCTTCATTAAAATTTGGCAAATATTCATGTTTCCAAAAGTGATGTCCAAGGGTTGATCCAAACTGACTTTGGGCAATGGAAACTTCTAATTGGGCCATTCAAGTTTGATTGCTAAAATTCCGCATTTGCTATATTGTTTTGTTTTTTGTTTTGTAAGATAAAAGGCAAATTTCATTTCACAGGAAATTCAACTCAATGGAGGATGTCTCACAACTGAGCACAACAAAACATTGTAAGGTAGGAGGCTCTGAAATGGAGTGGGCATTGAGAATGAACCCTATAAATTATGGTTGTGAAATGGACAAACGGTAGTTCATAAACTGATCTCCATAGTCATTGAATGAATAAAAGGAAAAACGCATTATTAACTACAAGAGCCAATCATTCTATTTGCTTTCCCATTTTTCTTTAGAAGCTGCAAGTGAACAGTTTATAGAAGACTTAGAGACATAAATAGGGACCTATGACACAACTTTGAAAATCCATAAGTAATTCAAAAATGCTTCAAATAATATGAAACCACTTGCGTTAGATTCCTCTTCTATTTCTCTTTGTTTGAAAAATGAGCTAAAACTATTCCCATGTAAGGAATACATGAAAAAGGCGGATCAGCCCTTAGATGAGCCATTTCAAAGCCTCCTATCTTAGAAGGCCAAGCAATGGTCTTTTCTAGTGTGTGTTTTTCTAGCGATTTGGTGCAAAATTGCACCAAATTTTTTGAACTAGCACCAAACTATAGGAAATTTTTAGTAAAATTTTGGATGAAATCGCCCAAAAAACTTCAAGTTCAAAAAAAATCTTGGATGAAATCGCCACATTGTGAATGAAAACAGAATTATAGATACAAAGTATCACATTTTTCTATCCAATATGTGGATGAATGTTGAAACTTGGAGCACCACCGTAACATTTAATATCGCCACTTCACCATTTCATGGAAAATGAAAAACAACAACTGGTCTTCTCTATGCTCTATGAATGCATGGGAGGGATTTAATTACAAGTTAATTCAAGGATTGAAATCACTTGAGGAGCTATTAACCCGTAAACGACACCGAGGTCGTTTTTCAGTCTATGAATGACAAAGAATCTCTCCTTGTAGGACAGAAATGCAACTATTCATCTTCCAAAATTTGCATGGAAAAGAAAGATCATCTACAATAGTTTGGCTTCCAATGAGTACTTTTTTTCATGTTTTTTAAGCCAACAATTCAGACGGTGACAGAACAGATGATTTCCATGGTGACCGGCCCTGGCGTTCAAGGGTTAATAAGACAAAATTTTATTCCCTGTATGTAGGGTTTCCCGTTTCCAAGGATGCAAAAAGGGACCCCTGCCTCACTCATTGGTAAACAAACAATGTAACGAACCCCAACACAGGCCCTCCGTCCCGGGGGGGTCCATTTTTATTTTCATTCTTTTAAAATTTTGGAAGGGAGGTTTGAATTTCAAAAAAGGTTCCACACAAAACTTAGTGTCTGGATACATCTCCCTCAATTCAGTGTTTCAGCAGGGGGGGTGCACTAAGCTAAGCTTCCCGGATCTTTGAAAAATGAACATTCCCACGACTCCTACCACAGTATAATTTAATTGTAGTAACTTATTAGTTTCATTGTTTTATTTTGGTTTTTCTTTTTGCCAGACCATCAACAGAAGGACAGAACCCCATCTGCACATTTTAATTTATGTTTTAAGTTATGTGCACCATCTAATGATAGTAGTGTCAGTGTGCACCTTTCCCACACTGCCTATTAAAAAAATGATGCAGTACCGTAATTCATTTCATGCCGGACGTCCGGCTGCTTCTTCTCCGGGTTCTTTGGAACTCAATGTTATCCACTACGGACACATAAGCTTAAGCTCCAACATAAGGTAAACCAGCCTATGACAGGCTCCTAGAGAACTACCCATTACAGTCTTAAATCAACCCATGACAAACTTTTTCCAATAAATGGGGTTAGAACTGCATTTGATTAATTTGTGGCCATAATCAAAGTCTTGGGAAATGGTCATGAAGTTATTGGTAATTGTCTTAGGACACTTACCCATTTTCAATGTAAACTGGTAGTAAAAAGTTATTTTGTAATTCTTTCATGTCATGTCCATATTAGGAAATTTTGGAGCCATGTTAGAAAATGTTGTGACTGCATTAGGTGGTTAGATGACCATCATGGAAACACTTTTCTGCTGATTTGGGGTAGTCTACAGACTCTTTAAAGTCAATTGCACAGTAGACTTCAAAAATTCATAAAAAATTCATTTTTTGTCCAAAAAATAAAATTTCACTTGCTCTTTGCATTCCTCATGTTTATCTTCATAGAGAATTTCTTTTAATTTTTTTCAAAAATGTGAACATGGCAAACCAGCCATTTTGCCTGTCATAGGTTGGTTTACCTTAATAGTTTACATTTGCGTCGCTTTGTTCAGGCTTCAGAATGTTGCATTTACAATGTTCTCTGTCATGGATTGTGAGTATCATATAAGGTAGAAGGTCCTTAAATTGGGGGAGGTGAAACCTTTTGAAATAAAAATTTCAGCAAATTTTTCTTGAAAGGCAAGTGGAATTGGCATCTAATTTAAGTAGTTTCATATTTTTTGGAGCTTTGTGGAATTAGTTATGAAATTTTGAAGTTGAAATGGCATAAGGTAGGAGGTCCATAAGTGGACCATCTAAGGGATGGAACTGAATTTTAGGGAGGTGAAACACCTTGAAATATTTTTCAATCAATTTTCCTTGAAAGACAAGGAGAATTGACATCTAATCCAAGTTGTTTCATATTTTTTGAAGCTTCACGGAATTAATAATGAAGTTTTGAAGTCAAAACACCATAGGGCTCTAAAAGCGACCACCCCCTGAAATGCACACCTTTGGTACATTTTGATAAATTGAAGAAAGCAGAATGTACCTCTGAGGCATGTTCCATTCAAAATGCCCGATCCGAGTTCAAGCCTCCTACCTTACATTTCCGATGGGTGGCAAAGAAATTCTTCTATGTAAAACAAAAGTGTAGATGTTCCTCTTTGGAATTTTTTGTGGAAAGGACAGGTCTTGCACACCTCCATTGAGTGCTCTTGGTTTGTTTTTAAAGCAAATGATTCACATAAGGTCAAAACACCCATTACCGTTCTGAAGTCCAATTCCATCAAGTAGACCAGCCCAATTCCGTCATCAACTTTGGCCCCAATTCCGCCTAAAATCCCCTCCAATTCCCTTCTTTTTATGACAAAATTAGAGAATTCTATGACAGAATCAGGGATTTTTATGACAACAAGGGTTACGTGTCACTCCATAAATAGAGAATATCTAGTACTTGATTAGGCGGTAATGGCTTGTTTATGGGACAATTTTGACCCCACTCTATAAATGGTTTTGTAATTTCAGGACTGACCACTTCAAAAATTCACAGAAATTACAATTTTAATGGGAAAATTATAATTCCACTTGGGTTTGATCCGTGAAACAAAAACACACCTCTGAAAAATATTTTCCCTTCTTAAAATTAACCCCAAAATAGTTAGATTGCAAATCAGGGGGGTGATAGGTAGTTCTACCTTAGTACCGGAAAGGATGACTTCCACGGTGACCAGCCCGACGTTCTAGGGTGAAGGTTTATATTTCACGTATTGAAAAACTTAAAAATCAGCATTTCCCCCTCACTTGACTTGGCAGGGGAATTGCAACATTCCCTTGATCCTAAGGGGATAGTGGACCCAAAAGGATTTGGATGGCTTTGCAAGTATTCATAGACTGAGGGGATTTTATATGTATTCTCCTGTTATGGATTTGTATGATTTTTTTTCTTCCCTCTGCATCATAATAGTTCCTGTGATACCTAACTTCACAGTGACTGAAATTGCAATTGTAATGGATCCATAAATTGCCCACCTATGAGTTGAAACTGAATTTTGGGGAGGTGAAGCTTCTTGAAATTTTTTCAGTAAATTTTCCTTCAAAGACAAGTGGAATTGGCATCTAACCCAAGTCATTTCATATTCTTTGGAGCTTTGTGGAATTATTTATGAAAATTTGAAGTTGAAATGGTATAGGGCTCTAAAATCGTTCACCTCCTTGTACAAATAGGTGTACATTGTTCAAGGCTACGAAAAAGCAAGATGTACAAATATTGTGCATTTGAGGTGGTGGGCAATTTTAGAGTATGTGCACTTTTAGAACCTCCTACCTTGATTATGTGAACATGCAAAGCAAACTCAAGACTTATTCTTGAGTCTACTTCACATGTTTTTAACCCTAAACATCGGCAATGTGTGGCACTCAATCTAATGATATAATCCTTTTCTTTTCTTTTCATCAATTTAGATAATACTTTCCACAATCTAATCATTCAAAATCATGGTCATTTTTTAATCACAAATCTTTCATTGTGAGATGTTTAAATTCTTTTTGTTATTTACAGACTTTTCTTTCTTTTTTTTCAAATGAAAATAATATTTGATTGCAAAAACAAGTACAATAAAGTCCATGTCTCTTCAATAGTGGGTTTGTTTCCAATTGAAAGGAGGTTACTAACAATGCACTGCAACATATATTTTTTGGATACTATATGAAGAAACAATGAGTTTTCAAAGGAGATCCAAAATTCACCCTAGGCTTTCTTGCTTAGTAATTGTACATTTTTAGGAAAGAATTTGCATGATTTTATTTTGCAATTAGATGTGGTAAACTTATTTCAACAATGAAGTAACTTCTAACTTCTTTGAAGTTGGCACATTGTAAGAACTTTATTTCAATGTTGGTTTACAAGTTTGGCCATTGTTTAACCCACTAAGGATGCCAAGGACTAAAAGTGTCTAATGAATGAAATTTAGGGAACTACACGCATAAATAAAGAATGCACCTATTCATATTGTAAGATGAGAATTTCAAGTAATAAGAATTACAAAATATCCAAACCATGAACAAGACAATTACAAAACTATTTGATTTTCAGTTGTGGTGCAATTATAGGGAAATAAAATTATTTTTTTGTTTTTTGTTTTTTGGGGGAAAAAAATTAAATCACCAATTTGACATGGTCCTAACATGACACCAATAGTGCCCCATTGGATTTAAATAAATTTTAATCACTTTTTCATTGTAATTGCACTGCTACCAAAAAAAACTTAAGGCCCATTGCTAACCTCAAATTTTTCCTAATCATTGTTTCTTTCCAAGGGCAAGTTCATGATTTCTAAACTCAAAGCTCATTAATGCAAAGGTTTTTCTCTATGCACAAAGGATAGTGAATTGGATGGTTCACACCACAATTACAAGACTCCTATGTATACATAGTTATGAGAAAATTAACACAAAAAGAAGAAGAAAGTATCTCATTGGTCATACCAATCATTGGTGAGAGGCTCTATCTAAAATCCTTCTTATCTACGTTTGATAGAAATTGATGAAACCTAGAATTTTCTTATTAATAAGAGTACAATGGTGAATTGATGAAGTGTTCAAAATGATCTCCATGAAATACAATTTTGTCATTTAGTAGCACTCGGGCATGACAGTGTGCACCAAGATAACTCACTAGAGTCTACTCAAATCCCCTTTTGTTCTTTATGGGGTTCAAAATTAATTTCTTATGTTTTGTAGAATTATTAGGTGTGGCAATTATAGAAATAGTAAGATTCTACAACTGTCACATAAAGTGTTTTATTCTTCCAATTAGTGAAGATTACATTCATAATTGTTCTAAGCACCATATTGACAAAGACATTCAAATTTTACAAATTTACTTGCTCTTAGTACCTACAAATTTTATAAATTTGTTGAAAGTGGCGTTTGCTCTTAGCAGTTTGTATATTTGACCTTGTAATGACGCAGTAGCCTAAGAGTGTCCAATGGATGACAAAGAATCCTTCTATGTAACATATAGAAGTACAAATGTTCATCCTTGAAAAAAATTGTGTAAAAAGGGGAGGTCTTGCCCACTAGTTTGACCTCCAATGAGTGCTCTTAGTTTTTTTTAACCCACAAACGACACTGCGGCTATTTTTTTGGCCAATGAATGACAAGGAGTCCTTCTATATGGAACAAAAGTGCAACTATTTGTCCTCCCAATTTTGTGTGAAAAGGAGAAGTCTTCTACAATAGTTTGACTTCCAATGAATACTTTGAAAATTCTTTAAATCAACGATCCACACAATATCAAAATGGATGATTTCCATGGTCACCAATCTACCCTTCAACCCTTAATCGATGAGCCCGTTACCATGAAAATCAACTATTTTGGAACCGGGTAGATTGATGACTTAAATTTTTTTTCAAAGGCACTCATTGGAAGTCAAATTGCTATATGCTACATTTAACTAATTCTAGACTATTCAATGAATTATGGACAAAATAACCAGAGATTTTCAAATAACATCGAAGGATCCCCAATGTTTGTATAGATCTCTTGATGTTTTGCATTATTTCTTGATGACAAATTTTTTTCCTCCTAATGACCATTATTAATTATGGACTTTTAAAAGTCCAGAAGTAATTAAAATGTGGCATATAGTAGAAGACGTTCCTTTTTCACACAAAATTTGGAGGATGAATAGTTGCACTTCAGTCCTACATGAAAAGATTCTTTGTCCATCATTCATTGGTTGGAAAATGTCCTCAACGTCGTTTAACCCCTAAATGACCATGTTTTGTGGTTGTATAGAAATTTTGGGCAGGTACCTATGAGTGGAGATTTGGGGCTGAAATTTTAATAGAATGTGGGGGGCAAGGAAGATCTTTCATATGCACCAAATTTCATGACATTCGGAAATACGAGTCAAAAGTTATAGCCTAATATGTTACTTTTTCCATCGACAGGGCAGTTCGGGCAGATCAGAAAAAATCACTTTTTTCAGAAACAAAAATTTGGAATTGATTTTCTAGAGTTTTATATACATGAAAAGCTTTTAATCATTCCATTTTGATCAACGAGTCAAAAGTTATGAGGATTTTTTGTTTACGTGGAGTTTTGGATTTCCTACTCTAAAATAAACTTTGAAATCCTTTATCTTACCCAATTTTCAATATTTTTGGACAAAAATAAAATCGTAGGATGTAGATACATTATTACAACATTTCGACCATTCGGATTGGAAACTTTCAATTCCATATTTAAATTGTAAATTATTTAATATATTTAATCATTCTCTACTACTACCTACTTACTATTTTTTTCCTATATGTTGTACTATTCCAAATGATCTGAAATTTTTCAAGCATGTGGCCAACTTGTCTAGGAAAACAAATCCAAAGAAACGCCACCATTTAGGTCATTTTTTCATAGAAATGTGAGCTTGTGAAGTGCAGCTGCCCTGCTTTTCTCAGGGTAAAAAAAACAATTTTAGTTAATTTGAATATTGATATCTTGCAATCCACGTGGTGGAAATGTTTGAAATTTTTACCACATGTTTTTGATACTATATAATACAAGATCCTATGATTAGATATGTCCAAAAATTTTTTTTTTTCAAAATTTTGGTACTTGTACTAGAAATGGCAGTTTTGGAGAGTTTTTGGTGAAAGTATAGTGACGGTCCTATAAGGGTTAAGGAGTAAGCAAACAATTTACATGATACCCCAAAGAATGGTTTCCACAGTGACCAGCCCGGCATCCCAAGGCTAGGTATAAGGTAAACCAGCCTATGACAGACAAATCTCCTATGACAGGCTCCTAGAGAACTACCCATTACAGTCTTAAATCAACCCATGACAAACTTTTTCCAATAAATGGGGTTAGAACTGCATTTGATTAATTTGTGGCCATAATCAAAGTCTTGGGAAATGGTCATGAAGTTATTGGTAATTGTCTTAGGACACTTACCCATTTTCAATGTAAACTGGTAGTAAAAAGTTATTTTGTAATTCTTTCATGTCATGTCCATATTAGGAAATTTTGGAGCCATGTTAGAAAATGTTGTGACTGCATTAGGTGGTTAGGTGACCATCATGGAAACACTTTTCTGCTGATTTGGGGTAGTCTACAGACTCTTTAAAGCCAATTGCACAGTAGACTTCAAAAATTCATAAAAAATTCATTTTTTGTCCAAAAAATAAAATTTCAGTTTCTCTCTGCATTCCTCATGTCTATCTTCATATAGAAAAAAAAATTAATTTTTTCAAAAATGTGAACATAGCAAACCAGCCATTTTGCCTGTCATAGGCTAGTTTACCTTAATGAACATGAATCCTTAGGCTTTTTTTCTCCAAGCCCTCTGGGCGTGCTCTGCCCTTGGGTGTGTAATTTGGCCCTAGGGCGTGATTGAAGTAAAGCTTAACCGTGGTATGGGTTTAAACAAATAATGAACATGAATCCATTGCAATGGAAACTAAGCTCCGTCCAACAAAAATTGGTTCCCTCGCCTATCCAACACAACCTAGTCTAGAGGGGCCAGTAGTCAGTATGTCTGTACCTCAGTAAGAGCATCTCCTGCAGCCCGCTCAAACACCCCTGTGAGCGAAGTTTTGAGCGGCCGAGGGAATTGCAATCCCCAACAGCACTGTAGACCGGGATTTTGAGGTGCGGGGCCTCTTGATTTTGGCTCTACTCCGCTAGAATTTCCAATTCTAAGGGGACCTCTCCGGCCCCTCTTGGTCATTGGATTCCGGGTTTTGGTAAGTCAAAGGCTAAATTAATGAGAAATTTGCCACCGTGGTAGTCGCAAGCTTTCTCCATGACTGCCACATCATCTTTGAACTTTCCCTCTACCATCTTTGCAATGGCAAATACACGGGCGATAGGGCAAAAATGGCAACCCCAACACAAAAATGTAAGAAATAGAACACAATCGACAAGATTTAGTTGTATCAATCTTCTTTATGTATTTTAAAAATCCTATAGTTGATATTCAACAAAAATATGGGAGTTTTGGGGAATTCACAATTGCCTGAATCTCCCTAATCACATGCCTTCTTCAATTTGAAATTGTCCCAAAACTTCCCAATCCTTGAAGCAAGTCCCCAATAATCACCTTCGGAAAAAAAAAGTCCAACTATATTCATTTTGAAATAAAGAGCTAAACCAATCAAAAAATTGTAGGAAAATACCAAAGTGTCCAATGCTCCTAGAAATTTCCACATAGGTGCTTCTTATTGTCTACCACACATGCAAAAAATCTTGCAAAATTTTGCAAACACACTCAAAAGTTGTGTCCAATTTAGTTGGTTGTTACTAATGTAACTAATACCCTTGAAGGGCATTAGTCACATTAGTCACAAATTGCCCAAATCTCCCTCATTATGTGCCTTCTCCAATTTGAAATTTCCTAAAAACTTCCCAATACTTGAAACAAGTCCCCAATAAGCACCTTAGGAAAAAAAATTGGAAAAATCAAAGCTTGGCTATTTTCAATCTGAAATAAAGGGATAAACCAACTAAACAATTATGAAAAAATCCTCAAGTGTTCAATGCTCTCAAAAAATTCTATATAGATGCTTCTTACTATCTACAATACATATAAAAAATCTTGCAAAATTTCACACACCTAATCAAAAGTTGTGCCCAATTTAGTCAATTGTGACTATGTAACTAATGCCCTTTAGGGTTTGTTAGTCACATTAGTCACAATTGACTAAATTAGGCACAACTTTTGATTAGGTGTGTGAAATTTTTCAAGATTTTTTACGCATATTGTAGATAGTAAGAAGCACCTGTGTGGAAATTTATAGGAGCATTGAAAACTTGGGCATTTTTTCACAATTTTTTGATTGGTTTATCCCTTAATTTCAAATTGAAAATAGTTAGACTTGGATTTTTCCAATTTTTTTTTCTAAGGTGCTTATTGGGGACTTGTTTTAATGATTGGGAAATTTTTAGGAAATTTCAAATTGGACAAGGCACGTAATGAGAGAGATTTGGGCAATTTGTGACTAATGTGACTAATGCCCCTCAAGGGTATTAGTCACACTAGTCACAACCAACTAAATTGGGCATAACTTTTGAGTGTGTTTGCAAAATTTTGCAAGATTTTTTATGTGTGTTTTAGATAGTAAGAAGCACCTATGTAGAAATTTATAGGAGCATTGGAAACTTAGGCATTTTCCTACAATTTTTTTATTGGTTAATCCCTTTATTTCAAATTGAAAATAGCCGGAATTGGATTTTTCCAATTTTTTTTCTAGGGTGCTTATTTGGGATTTGTTTCAAGGATTGGGAAATTTTTAGGAAATTTCAAATTGGAGAAGGCACGTAATGAGGGAGATTTGGGCAATTGTGACTTTCCAAAAACTCCCATTTTTTTGTTGAATATCAACTATAAGATTTTTGAAATATACAAAAAGGATTGACACAACTTAATCTCTTAAACTATGATATATATCTTGTAATTTTGTGTCTGCCTTAATTTGCCCTTCAATCTTTTACCTTCAACAGTTTAGGTGCACTAGGCCTTATACAAAGTGTCAATAAAAATTAGGGTTTGGGAGGACACCATATTTGAAAGAAGGCTTTGTAAAAAGAATTGTCTTTGTAGTAGCCCTACAAGGATGCAGGTCTTGACAACAATTTGCGGCTCTGACTCTCGTGTCAGTTGTTGCTGAAGACGTCGTTTGCCGGCCTTCTTACTCTCTGCCGCAGGAGAGTTTCTAGCCCCTTCCACTTCAAAATTGCTTGACCCCGCCAAGGCTTTTTTTTTTGGCTTTCTAGTGCCAGTTTGCACCAGGAAAAAAAATCTGGCTAAAAAACACCTAAAAAAATGCCAAAAAACTTGGATGAAATTGCCAGAAAATTTCACATTAAAAAAGAACTTGGATGAAAATTGTCAAATTGACATGTAATATGTACTAATGTGATATTTTCTATCCAATATGTGGATGAATGTTGAAATTTGGAGCACCACTATAACATTTTAAATCGCCATTGTGGCTATTCTTAAAAAATGAAAATAAAAGCCCTGGACCCCGCCACTCTCCCCTGGGAAACCCATCTAGCGAGGAGGGCTGCAGGAGATGCTCTAAGCCAAGCGAAGCCGCCAAGGCATGAAATACTCATAACATACATCAAGTCAAGCCAATTGAAGGGGTGTCAGTCCTTCTTTTCTTGACTTTTCATTCAAGGCAGAAGATACCCACACTAATTAAATAATGGACAGTACTGTACAGTCCCTCTTGGATCAAATCTGGGATGCAACCAATGCACCTGGACCCCATCAATCAATGGATGATAGACATTTACACAACTTCCATGAGTTGGTGTGCGAAAGAATCAGATGTAAGGTGGGCCCCCAAAATGCACCATGGACCCCAAACCATAATCGTCACTCCGGATACATCTCCAAAATCAATATGTATGGTAGTCTGCTCTTAAAGCGCCCATTTAAGGGCTGGTCGGCCTTTCCGATGGTTCCTAGATGCACGGAATTATTTTTTCTTATTTTTCACTTGAAGAAAAATTGATGTGGAATCTAACCCAAGTGGTTTCATATTTTTTGGAGAATTTTTGAAATACCTATGGATTTCTAAAGAATTCTGCCATAGGTAACTATTTTTTGATCATAGGCCTTACAAAACCCACACATGGGGAGTCTGAAAAAAGATATGGCTTCACCAAAAACAGGCATTGTGGCATGCAGAAAGTAATAGACAAAGTTCCAAAATACGACCTTTACTGAACATAACTCCTAAAGGGTCGACCAGTCGAGTCCTCTTTTTCTTTGACAAAAGTCACTTGAAATCGCCATTTCAGCTGCCTTCATCCAGGGAAAAAAAATTAAAATTAAGAAATCTAACCGTAGGATCTTGTACTATACTTGGATGAGATCATGTGATAAAAATTTCATGAAGTTTGACCATACAGATTGGAAGATACTAGCATTTGAAGTTGTAAAGGAAAAGCTTTTTTAAATTCAAGTAAACATTTCAGAAATGGATCCACCTTGGCTCTTATTACATCCACTAGCAAAGTATAAAGGAACATTTGGCAAATGCTTAACTGCTCTGATAACATTCACAAAACATTGACAAAACATTCAATGTTTACAACATATCCATTTTCCAGCTTCTTAATGTCCATTTCACACCCTGGCTAGGGATGGTGTTAAGAACATGGTCGGAATTACAGCAGACTACCATACCTCTGTGGAAGAAAACAATTTCAGAACCTGTAACCCCCAAAACTACTTGGACCCCCTCTGTAACTTTTGCATATGGGATCTAGAGGTTGTCGTTGTTCTTTGGTACATTGGAACCTTCTTTCCCTTGCCATCAAGAAGGCCAATGAAAGTTTTACCAGTTTAATAATCATAGTACGTAACCAGGCACATAGTAGTAGGAAGTGTTGTTTTCAGGGTATCCACCTTATATTAGTGGAGCTTGAGATTAAGGTAGTATGCTGTTAAATGGCACCTGACCTTAAAGCGCCATCTAGAAGGTTTGTACATTTCGAATTTCAGTTATGTACCTATTTGGATGGAGTGCTTTCAGAAACAAACTTTGACCCTTAATAACTTTTGCATACACTATCCAAATGTGGTGTTCTTTGGTGCGTTGGAACCTCCTTTCACTTGCCAACATGAATCAGTGTGTGAAAATTTGACCAGTTTCATAATAGCAACTAGGCTCAGTAGTAAAAAGTGACGGTTTTGGGTGTACCCACCTTATGTGTTCTAGAAAGACTATTTGCATGCATAGGCAATTTCGTTAAAATGGCGGCATTTTTTTGCCATTTTACCGGAATGTAGTGTTATTTTCTAACAAATGCAGTGCCATTTTAATGGAATGTGGTGCCATTATACTGGAATACCGCCATTTTAACGAAATTGCCTATATGCCAATTGCCAATAGTCTAAGGTAATATCTTGGTTTTGACACTCCACCAATCTACCTTGTGAGTTATGACGTGCTTGACAATCATGAAACATTGTATAACCATGCAATGGTCTCCCCTTGCTAGGAAGGTACCGAGTATGAACCCCTTAAGTTCCTTCACTACGTTTTTACCCAAAACGCTCTAAAATTGTCATTTCTAGTACAAGTACCAACTTTTAGAAAAAAAACGTTTTTGGACACAAGTAACCATAGGATCTTGTAGTGCACTAGTTAGAGCAAATGTGGAAAAAAGATGCAGAAATTTCCACCACATGGATTGCAAGATATAAGCATTCAATTTCACTAAAATCACTTTTTTGACCCTGCAAAAAAGAGGGCAAGTGCGCTTCCTAAGCTCACTTTTCTATGAAAAAATGTCCAAAATGGTGGTGCTGTTTTGAGTTCTTTTTCCTAGACAAGTTGGCTACATGTTTAAAATTTTTACATCATTTGGAATTGCACAACATATAGGAAATAAATAGTAAGTAAAATGAAGTAGAGAATGATTCAAAATACAAAGTTGTTAAGAATTTGATAATAAAGTTGAAAAATGCCAATCCTGATGGTTGCAATGTTATAATAAACAATCTACAACCTATGATTTTATTTTTTTCAAAAAATATTGAAAATTGAGTAAGATAAAGGAACTCAAAGTTTATTTTAGAGTAAGGTAGGTTGTTCTTAAAGCAACCATTTAAGAGATGTTTGCCTTTTCAGGGAAGTTAAACTCCTTAAAATAATTTTCAGTAAATTTTTGTAGGAAGAGAAATGGAATTAGCATCTAACCCAAGTCGTTTCATATTTTTTCCACCTTCGTGGAATTAGTTATGGCTTTTTGAAGTTGAAATGAAGGGGGCACTAAAAGTGACCATCTCTTGAAATGTACACTATCAGTACAATGAAGAAAGCAAAATGTGCCCCTGCATCATGATCGCTTCTAAAGCATGGGCATTTTTAGACTACCTTAGAGATTCCATAATTATCTGCAAACTAAAACTCCTCATAACTTTTGACTCATTGATCAAAATAGAATGATTCAAAGCTTTTCACATATATATAACTTTAGAAAAACAATTTCAAATTTTCATTTCTAAAAAAAGTGATTTTTTTATCCGCTTGACCTACCCGGTTTGGGGAAAAAATAACAGATTAGGCCATAACTTTTGACTCATATTTCTAAATATCATGAAATTTAGAACATATGAAAGATATTCCTCGTCCCCACCTTCAATTAAAATTTCAGTCTAAAATATGAAAATCTCCAATCACAAGTACCAATCCAAAACTTCTATGTTGCCAAAAAATCCATTCTTGTCCTTTAGGGGTTAAGAGCATTCCCACAATAGACTCAACAAATAGGGATGACGAGTGTGGTTTTGCAGTGCAATTTTGGAGACCAGGCTGCACCATTTCTCTTGTTCTCCAAAGTTGATGCACCAAGAGGGCACACAAAGTGAAGTATACAACTAAAGTTACTCAACTCAGAAGTTGAAATATTAAAAGAAATTACATTTGATTCTATAGAAAACTATTTTATGTAGCCTCAAACATATTTCCAATTTGTTTTCTAATTTTTGAATTTAGAAGTGAATCTCTTTATATAAATTAGAGGTAGTAGGTAGAACAAACCATGAGAGATATGTTAATTTGACTTCACTATGATTGCTCAAGTTCCTACTAATTTAAATTAATGTATCCCAAATGGATTATTCTACTTCTTACTACCCCATGTGTATATAGTGAGTTTCTCTTCCAACAAGAAAATTCAAAACAAGATGATAAATTTATTTAGTTATCTTCTTGGATCACAATAAAATGCTCATAAGCATTCCATTTGTTCAAAAATAATAATTGAAATGTATTTGAACTTAGTTGTGTTGGTACTTGTAAATCAACTTCAATCTTTGCGCTCCATTCCTCAAAGACTATGTTCTGACATACCGCGGCACGTTCTATAAGGATGATCACCTATTTCTAAACATTTAAGTAATTCAGTCTATCTGCAGCTTGGGGGAAGTTCAAGGAAAAAAGTCCTTGTGTAGAGAAATACATTTTAGTAGGATTTTCTAATTTTCTAATTTTATTCCTAGAAATTAAAATTACCATGAAATTTTTTTGTGAAGATTCTATTCGTCCCATTCTCAATATATAGGTAAACCTATTTCCAACCATAGGATGGTTACAAAATTAATGTAAGGCTATCAATGTACATGTTGTGATCATTGTATGCTCTCAATGTACACCTCCCAGACATATTTGTTTCTCCCGTAGGTCCTGTAGTACGTGAGCTATCACCTACAATTTAGTTGATTAGAAATGAAGAAATCTAAGTTGCCAGAATGGAAGGCTGATCAGAAAAGGAGTGATCTCCTTTAGTTGCGCTATTTGCCCTTTCACTCAGCACATTTGGCCATGGCTGGCCATTTTTGGGCCAGTCCCTTGCCTACAGTGAACCATTTATTTTGGTTGTGCACAATCAATCACCGGGTTTGCACCATTTGTTGAGTCGTTGTGAGCATCCTTAGATGCCTAGGAGAAACTTTCCATATAATTCATGAATTAGGGTTGGGTAAGCATCCCTATAACAAAAATATTGTTCCCTATAGAGTTCCCCTTTCCAAGGATGACAAAGGGCCCCTACCTCAGTACTAAACAATGTTATGATCATCTAATTCATGAGGGAGTGTCAAAAGCAAAAGTCCTCAATGTGGGGAACCACTTCATGGCAAGGATGCTGAAGGTAGAGCAATGTTTGATTTGCAGCGGATTTCTGTCAATTTTTTTTACCAGATTCTAGTATTGTTTACCATTACACTACAATACAAAACGCAAGATGCTAACCTGTCCCACAAAAAGGGACTTGTAGGGTCGAAACGTAGAAATTTTACCTTGGGGAAAACACAAGAATTTTTTAATTTTTCACACATGAAAAAATTTGCAAATTTTTAAATTCATATCTGCAATCAAAGATCCCAAATTAGTTAGGCAAGGTCTTGAACATACCATAAACACGACAAAAAATAGGGGGCAAGATTTTACTTTTACCCCGGAGAACTTCCATTTTCACCCTATTGGTCCTACTTTGTGGGATAAGTTTAGCATCCTACATAGAAAAGAGGCAAGGGAAAAGAAGTGTGGATGAAATCCTCAAAAACATCTCCAAAAAATCGGAGGTTCATCAAATTTGGAATGAAGATAGATTGTAGTACGGATGAAAGCACATGAAGGAAAGATGGATGAAAATGGGTTGGATTTTTTTAGCCCATTTGCATTTCAAGGTGCTTGTTGTTATACCAACAAAAAAGCAAAAAAATGTTGTTGAAGAGTATGAATATAAATCTAACAAGAACATGTGTCAAACATGAAGGTCTTCAATCGAACATTGTATTGGAGAGCTTGACCTTCAAGTCGAGCAATCTTAGGGAAGTCAAAATATAGAAGGTCAAATGACATCAAAATATGATGCCTGATTTTATATGGTGGACATTCAAAATATGATGACCTTTCGGGAGATAAAATGTATGGATGCATTAACCTCTAAATGTCCAAGGTACCATATTTTGATGTTGACAATAATTTGAAGTTTATATAAACCTTGCAAAATCCTAATTTTAGTATTTTTTTTGTTTGCAATGGATGTCTTTCAAGTCTATTTTGGGTACCAAATATATGATTTTGGAAATTTTTATTGATGATTGTTTAGATAAAGGGATATTGGTTCTTTGCAAGTAGAAAGAATGCATGTTGATGTAGTAAAGCACTTTGGACCCAAAATAGAAAGACTTTTATTTAAACTCATTTGCATAGAATACCAAAAAATGATAGTAGGGTCTCTAATACATCACACAAAACCATTATTAAATATCAACTTCTAGAAAAAGACAATTGATGGTTAAGGAAAGCAAAGAAAATGACTTGGAGAACTCATTGAATAAGTGACATTTTGTGAATCTATCATTTGGAGGGCTCATTCTCATACAAGTTCAACATCTTTATAAAAGCATGCCAAATTTATTAGATCTTACTAAAATTATGCACTCTCCTCAAAAACATGATTGTCATTGGGACATGCATTGGGATAATAAAAAATTATAAAAATCTATTAAATACAATAATTATAGCAATATCATATGATGTAAAATAACAATAAATTTAAATTAAGATAATAATAATAATCTATATAATAAATTATTAAATTTTTATTACATTAATAAATATATATTCATAATATAAAAATACAAATATTATATCAAATATTATTAACAAAGAAAAGTCCAACTGCTTTTTTTTGGTAGCATAGTGATTTTGGGCAACTTACTCTAGACGGAATTTTTATTTTTTTCCTTTGAAGTTTTCACACAGTGTAAACCTGAGAAGTAGCTTTAAGGTGCAACAATTTTCATAAATTTTGACTACATGGTTAAAATTTTATTGTGTAATATGTAATTTTCACTACTTGTTGGGCAACTCAAGCAGCTTAGTAAAAATCACTTTTTAAGAAATAAAAAAATTTATTTTTATTTTTCTAGATTTATATATATGTGGAAAGATTTGAGTCATTCCATTTTGATTTATGAGATGAAAGTTACGAGGAGTTTTAGTTTGTGTGTAGTTATGGAATCTCTGCTCTTAAATTAACTTTGAAGTCGTTTATTTAACTTAGTTTTCAATATTTTTGATAAAAAATAAAAACATTTGGTGTATATTGTTTATTACAACATTACAACCATTGGAATTGGCATTTTTCAATTCCATAAATACCATAGTCACAAGTCCATATTTACACTACAAAAATCCTTATAATCATATGCATTGCATAAATGAAATATTTTTCTTTTCTCTTTCAAACCTGAAATCACATGCTTTCTACAAGTCATAAAATTTTCAAATTTATTTTTGTATAGATTTGAAATTCTAGTGATGTTTTTAAGAAAATGAAAGGAGAATTCATATCAAATACAAAATATACTAAAAAACTCTTAATTCATTTTCAGATTCTTATTAAAAACCCATTAATATCAGTAGATAACTAACATGACTCAAATTTGACAAAAACTGAGGAAATGCTTGAATTTTTAAGGTAAAAAAATATTCATGCTAGTCTGATATAGATTCTAGATTATGAGGGTAAATATTTATAGTACCGGTACACTAATAATGGTATTTAGTGTTATGTTATTAATAGTGTTACCTAATTTTTACCAGACCCATTTAGAGTTTTACTTTCCATCTCTTGTGAGCTCATTTCTAATATGAAATTACCTTTAACACTAAATGAAGTCTTGTTAAAAATTTATATCCCAAAAAAGTTCAAAAAGTTGTCAAATAGTGCCTATATTGACATTTAATGTTAGTAACACTAGTGAAATTCTTGACATTTAGTGTTGTACTTTGTAATTAGTGTTGCCAACACTAGATACCATTATTAGTGTAGTGTGATTCTAGGAAGATAAATGTAAGGCTCCTGAAAGATTGTGGGTTGCAAGAGCCAATCCAGTTGAAACATGTTTATTATCATGTCTGAGTTTCTTAACCTGTAAAGGAAAAGGGTTGTTTGAGTATAGCTCATTTTTCTTGACTAGCTCTTGTAACAAGCATAATTCCTCAGTCATGTGGAATAATTTTGATGTTAACCCCTAAAAGTCCAAGGGGTTTGAATAAAACACATATGTATTATAAAATATAAGTTCTATAACTTTGTTGAAGTTTGCATCTAAGAAGATAATGTGAAGCATGAAAAGTAGAAAGTATCTATACGGTCAAAATTTAAAAATTATTATTAGATTCTCTTCAAATGAATTTTGAAGATGTAACTTAAAAAATTCACCGAAAGTACAATTTCTATTTTTAGCATTTGAATTCTTTTTGATTGGTCAAAATTGTGGTTTCTATTGATTTGTGAAAAAATGCATAAGATCTAGTAATGAGAACATCAACACTTTTCCCAAATAGTAAGTTTTTCAACACTAGCCAATTCTAGACTCTTTGTGCTATATCTCTTATAATTTCTGTTTGACCATAGCGATCTTAGTTTTGAATATATGTATTGAAAGACAATCCAATCTCTTAAAATAAAATTAAAAAATTGAAAAAAAAAAAATTCTGCCCAAATTTTTTGCCCGAAGTCGGGCAAGCACTTAGGGGTTAACAACCATTGAAATGGAAGAAGTCACTTGTGTATCTTTTCTATTAACTCCTAAATGCCCAAGGCTTGTTTTGAGCTTTTTGGAACGGAATTTGCTCTAAATTGAACAAAATGCCAACATTTTGATAGCTTGTATAAAAAAAAATTGAATTGTAATAACTCCAATCAATTTATGGCTTCAGTCTCAAAATCTACTCTATAATTTTTTTAAATGAATTTTGAATGTGATTTTATCTCCAAGATCTAGTGTATTTGAGGCTCATTTCCAAAAGCTCTTAATACTACGGCAAGTCAAGATTGCAATGGGTACCCTTGCACAAAATCTTGAATAGAAAAATCACTATCATTTATTTTTAAGATTGGATTTTTGATGCTAAAACTAGACTTCAAGAACTTTCCAAAAACATAAACTTCTAAAAATAGCAAGTTGGTTAGGTTTTATGTAACTTCAAAGTTTTGCAAACACCAAATTTGGGTGCCTTGGGCATTTAGGGGTTAAAAGAAAATCTACAAAATCACACAACTCTTGAGAAATCATCAGGTGGTACTTAAGAAAATCTACAAAATCACACAACTCTTGAGAAATCATCAGGTGGTACTTTGTACACATACTGAAATGGAAATGTTGAAATCGGATACTCAAAAGTATTTCCACCGATAAGTATCATCATGAATTTGATGTTTACTTTTTTTTTCCAACTCATTTTTTTTCCACCGGTAAATATCATCATGAATTTGATGTTAACTTTTTTTCCAAATCATTGAGTGGAATCAAAAGATACGAGGATGTAAAGTGATGGCCCCAAGTGCCTTCTCCATTCAATCATTTCGAGATCAGATTGCATCACCAGACTCAATAGGTTCATCTAGGGTCTCTTCGTTGTTTACGGACTATTAATGAAGTTCACATTTCGAATTTTCTACAAAATGTACTTGCAGAAGCCAGTATCCTGAACTGCCAACATCAGTGTTCTTGTTACCATTACAGGAATGCTGTGTGTGTGTGCCCTGGACTGGAAGGTAAATGGCGTCTCCGAAATAAACAAGCATAACAGTGATCCATCTTCTCTCGTAACTCACCATATTGCCAATGAAATGCTTTATAAAGATAACTGGCAAAAAGATACACCCTTTTCTTCTTACAAGATCATGAAACCACCTGCTCCTCACAATCGAAGCCTGTGAATACTAAAACTGGTAGTCATCATATCTAGATCTGGGGAGCTACAGCTTGTGAGCTCCCTATCAACACCATAACTTAAAAAAAACACTATTACCTGATGGCGAGGCCTTGAAGCAAGGAACACAATTGAGTCCTTACAAAACCGCCACTCGCATCAATTACTTTGAAAGGGAAGGAAGGAATGCACAAGAATGTACAATGTACCTACCTCCCACACGCATCTGCAATGTGGAGGCAGTGTTGAGTGCCGTGTACAGTATTTCCTTTCATCGTCTTGACTTGAAAAAGATTGCTCGAGTCATGGGAATTACTTGTGTATTGGCGGCTCTTCCGTAATGCAGCGCAACAGAATCAAGTCTTGAGCTGGGTGTTGCATCCCAAGTGCTCAATTATACCTCCTTCACAATGTTTCCTCTAGAAGTTTCCTGCCCAGTTGAAGTTGGCCAGAGTTCGCTTCATCAATGCCACTCCTTCCTTGTCATGGGATCCCTGCAAAACCATATTCACACCATTAAGATCAAGAGTCGGTGGAAACTGCGTCACAATTGGAGGACATTTGTTCTCACAAAGTAACACACTTGATAGAAAGCAAGTCCGATAACAAGTTCAAAAAATTAAATCATCTATTGCTGGTCAGGAACATGAGAACTACACAACCTAACTGCACCACCGTACATTTATGTCGCAGGCTCGAAATCCAATAGATTACGATCACATGTACTCAGAGAACGTAATTGTGGAAGTTGTCTAATCATAGGTGCACAACTGGTAGAAGAATATTTAGTTAGAGAGCGATGACACACCTTGAGGCAAAGTCCAGCAGACAAATTGCAGACAGGATACTCTTCAGGGCAGCAGTGGTAGTGATCATCGCAGCACGTTGCCGATTCCAAGGAGCAGCAACCCCATGCGAGGCACATCTTGCCCATGGGGAAAGTGCAGCAGCAAGTGTTCTCAGAAGGGCAAGTACGCCACTTGTCACAGATCTGCAGAAGAATAGTAACCATAAATAAATAAATAAACAAATAAATAACAAGAAAAGAGTGCTTGGATACCACAGAAGGCATTGGATAACAAGAATGCATACACCGCTCTATATGAAAATTCTCAGCGAAACTAAAAGGTCGGCGTAACATGGAAAGAACTGCTCACCACTTCAGGAGGAGCTGGTGATGGAGGAGTGGGTCCAGGGTTTGGAGGGTTGGCCGAAGTCTTGGTGGCATACGAAGGCTCAATGTTGATACCGCACAACCCAAAGCCATTGTTACCGTCCTTCAAGTTCCGCTGCATGCGGAGGTACCCCTTCTCGCCCCAGTACTCTCCCCAAGAGTTCTTCACAATCCAGTAATCCAAGTCTTTGTCAGTGCCATAGCCCACTGCGAGGACTCCGTGGTCGAGGTCAGTGCCACACTTTCCTGTGAAGACGCCCTGTGGAGATCATGCCAACAACCAGGTCAACATCTGCAGGGCCTCTCTAATTCTAATGAAGCATTCTCCCACTCTCTGCACACATTTCTACAAGAAGCACAACCTAGAAAACTAGACATCCTAGAAAACTAAATTACAGTCACATATCAAAAAAGAGGCAACAAACTATTCGCTTGGCTTACCCCAGAATACAACTGGAAATCACGACCCCCAGCTTCAATGGCAACACTAACGGGCTGGCCTGCAACAGCTTTCTTAAGTGCCTCCTCATCGTTCTCTGGAACATCCTCATAGCCATCAATGGTGACTACATGGGCGTTTTTCTGCACACCAAAACAAACATGAAATATTAGGTTGACCACCACAAGAGCCCAACCACTACCTTACCAACAATGCGAGAAGACCGGAGTTCATTGAGGATTTCATGGGCGTTCAGAAGTGCGGAAATGAACTGACAATACACATAAAAAATTACGAAATATAGATGGGGATTGAACAGCTTTGAGGATTCTACCTTGCTGGCATCACAGCGGGCGTCGTACCCCTTGTAAGGGTAATCCTTCTCGGAATCGATGCCGCCGTTTTCAATGATGAAGTCAAAGGCGTAGTCCATGAGACCACCATTGCAACCTTGGTTGTACTCCTGATCGCAGTCCACGAGTTCTTGCTCGGACAGAGACAATGCTTCGCCCGTGCGAATTGCGTTGATGCCCTCAACAGATCCGATGGCTGAAAAAGCCCAGCAACTTCCTGGAGATTTAACAAAAGAATTAACTTTGTCAGTAATCCCGGAAGAAAGGACAAGGGATGTCTCACAGATTATATATTGGAACACAAATGACAGTCTTCAAAAGTACTCAAAACATTCTTCAAAAACAGTCACATCAAAACGCATCTCGCATGTACACCTCAGATTTAAAACAGAGAATTCACTCAAAACTGCTGTTTGAGTATTGTCCCACATCAGGAACACAGTTAAATGCAAAGATTTGCATAATTCACATACAAACTGATTACAGACGATGCATTGCTACACATAAGAGGAACAAACCGACCAACCCCCCAAAACAGCATCTTTCGCACACAACAACGATATAATTCACAGAAAATCACAAAATTCTAGGGTCCGTTAAAAGATCAAACCATACGCATAAAGCAGCAGCATTGCAATCATAAAACAACCCCAAAATTCTAGGGTGCACTAATAAACATGAAAGGCGCAAACCAAAAGCACAAAGCAGCAGCACTCGCACACAACGACATAATTTGCAAAAAGCAACAAAATTCTAGCCTCACGAGAGATAATTTCGAAAGAGAACATCAAAAATCTCGATTCTGGAACAAGCAAGCCACACCATACCCGCCACACTAACAAACATCCTCCAGCAAAGCCCAGTGCGAAAAAGCAACCACAACAAGATAGCATCACAATCCAAGATCTGTGCACATCGAGAGGTGAAGATCCGTCATCAACTTAGAGCAAACAGAGCATCTAAAGATCTATTCGCACTTAAGAGTTAGAAACGATGTACGCAAGCGTACCAGGCATGAATTTAGGTACACCTTTGTACTAGATTAAAAAGCAACCACAAAACACACAGGATGGCATCACAAGCCGAGATCTGAGCACATCGAGATGTGTAGATACGCCATCAAACTAGAACCAACAGAGCATCTAAAGATTCATTAACACTTCAGAGTTAGGAACGATGTAAGCAAGCAAGGGTTAGTACTAGGCAAGGGTTAGTATTAGGTACACCTTTCTACTAGATTCACGTTGCTGACACCAAGCTCAAATAGACCTTGAGGATCGCAAGCAACCAACCAACCAGCAATTGCCACCCCGCGAACAGAATCCACCTATTTAGGTACACTTTTGTTCTAGATTCCCGTTGTTAACGCCATGCACAAACAGACCTCAAGTAATTGACACACCCACAAAGCCCATCCGCCTCTTACCACACGAGCCTTGATCTTTCACCGACGTGACGGCATCCTTATCTCTCCAATCCACCGACTCGGGCGCCTCCGTATCAGCATACATGAACCCCGTCTTGCGCTTGCTTCGCCTCGTGCGGTCCAATCGCGTCCCGGTGTACTGTCGCCGAAACTCGTCGTTGGTGAGATCGGCGAACTTGGTGAGTCCGAGCGAGTAGCTCAGATTCAACGCGGCGTGGCGCTGAACGTACGCGAGGTTATCCTTCCATACCAGGAAGCGGTGAGCGCGCTCCTCCGCCGCGGCGTACACGCGGCCGTGCTGGGTCGCCCACGCCGCGAACTGGGCGGAGAGCAGCATCTCTTCGTTCACGGGCATCTTGTCGGTGGCCATGCGAAGCCACGAAGTGTGCGCGGTGGCTTGGGAGGCCATCAGGGCTACCAACAACGTCGCGATGACTACCACCATCGCCATGGCTGGAGAACCCATTTTCCTAAACAGAGCGAGTGCTTGCACTTCGCAACCCAAAGCTCGAAAGAATGCGTCCCAAACGCAGATGCTGTTGTGAGAAACTGGGCGCAGCTACTCTACAAAATGTTCGAGCTCTGGCTGGTTTTTGCTCCCATCCACTACAAAAAGTTGGCTTTGGGATGCCTCCCCTTCACCCCAATTGCGCTTCCGGCTGAGTGCTGCGAAAGGGGCGGTCTGCGGTGGCGTTGCTGGCGGCCTGCTGACCTCCAGACAGTTGTTGGTAGGTTCGTAGGAGCCCGTTCAGGGACACTCCATCCTCTCTAATTGCACCTCCGAGCAGACCAATCTGGGCTTCTTCTCATAGGGACTTTATATGCGGGCCCACTTCTAAGTTGGCCCAAATTACGAACTCGGGGCACGGGGCACCCCAAGTCAGGCCCAAGTGGAAAAATTGGATCAAGGATACATGGCCACCCAATTTTTAGCACCGGGTTTCAATTTTGGGACTCCAAAATACTACCACATAAACAACTATGTGATATAAAAGAAAATTGAGTTGGCTTTCAATATAAAGCATTTGAGCCCAATTGATGGTTCAATTGAAGGATCTAAGTACTCCTATTGGTTGATTTTAATGGATTTGAAATCAAGTTAACAATTGGGCCCTAATATGAAGTGGTTGTTAGTAAAGAGAGGACTTTAGAATTGGTTGATGATAGGGAGGGGTGGAAATTTTATGTTTTGCATGTTTTCAAGGAGACCCTTCTATCACAAAATCTTATTCCTCGTCTTCCAAATTTTGTCAAAATATAACTCCGGGGGCTAGATTTTGAGCATCTCCGGAAAATAGGGAATCAAGTAATGAAACGAGTAGGGATCTCCTTGAAAGCACCAAAAAACTAAATTTCAATCTCTTCCCACCATCAACCAACTTTGTCCCCTACTGATGAATGCAATGTAGTAGATATATCCATTTTCACTTTGCATCTTTATGTACCAATGGAGTACATTCTAGAAAATAAATGTGACCAACGGTATATGAAGGAAGAATTCTCGATGCAACAAGAATGGACATGTCCACGTACCTAGCTTATACTCTGAATGATTTTTATTCATCCATGAGTTGGGATATCATTTAAGTCCATGTGTAGAGAAAATTTAATTAATATGAACTAACTCATATCTATTGTAGTGGAAATTTTAAATCAACTAAGCTAATTATTGAAATTTTATTGTCAATTATAATAAGTTTTAAAGCATATTTTTATAACTAAAATTTGGAAGTATAATTCCTTATTCCAATATTTGTACATATTGTCACCTTCCAAAATAATTAATTTCAATTCAATTCTTATAAATATGAAAGTGCACATTCTTGTCAATTTGGGCACTTTGTGTTAGGAATAGTATTGGCAAAATGAATATAGTCCAACAATGTGTCTAAATTCTTAGGTATAACATAGAAGTAAAGTAAATAATGTGATCAACTATGCTATTAAAGAACCTAAATAGCATAGTTGCTCTTTCAACAATTAAGCAATACAACAAACTTCAAGTCTTTAAAAACTAGGGGATAGTCCAAATTTTCCAAATTGTGAAGATGCATTACAAAATATAACTTAGAATAATAATTCAATGATGACTCTCAATGAATAGTTGTAAAATACAATCCATAGATCAAATCCATGTAGTTAGATCAACCAATACACAAAACAATGTTTTGCAATAAAATTTGAAGCCAATAATTGAAAATTCCTTCAAAAATTCATTGGAGATTGAATATTTGTGATTTTCTAAAGAATTTTATTTTAGTTCTAAATGTTAAGATCTAATTATAGTGATTTTTGAAGATTTTTATTTTTACTTTTTTTTCAAGTCAATTTTTTAACCAAAAAGTTATTTTTGAAGCCAAACCTATTAGTAACTTTTTGAATTGTAGAATATTTGCAAAACAAAGTCTTCAAAATGTATACCATTATTAAATGATATTGAATTAACAGAAGAATTTTCAAAAAAATAAAAGCATAAAAAAATATATTTTTCTGTACTTGGAATGTATTTGCCTTCATCTATTATTCAAAATTTGAATGTTTGATCCTTGAGGAATTAAAGAAAATATTCAACAATAGATTCTTCCATTTTCAAAAGATGGAATTGTTGAATTGCTATGAAACCTTAGTGTGGTATGTATTAACAAGCTTTGATTTGATATCTTTCATTCTTCATTCCTCTCATAGAAGACCGTGTTTGATTTGCATTGCTCAAATACTAGCACTATTAAATCTTAAATGTTATCGCAAAGGGTTAGAGTTTCAATACACCAACCTAAGTGATAGATGATATATTCATTGGCTTTTTAAAAATGGTTGAATAATCATGTAATGAGCCTCATGTGCATCATCCGAAAGTAAGTAATTTGGGTTCAATGAATCCAAATTTCAATTCAAAAAGTCTAAATACCTACCTATCCAATACACTACACTATGACAAATGGGCCTTTGTACATTTTTAGCAAGAGAAGTTCAATGAAATCCATCAATGGTCGTGAAGAGAGGAGAGGAGATGGTTCTTTGTGCAATAAGGTGGGCCTCCTTAAATGCGCGAGTGACCCAAAACTGCCATCATCACTTTAAAAACATCTTCAAAATCATGTGTGGAAGAAATGATTCAAAAACCTCAATCTATCCAAAAAAACTTTGACCCCTCCTAACTTTTGCATACTGTATCCAAATGCTGTATTATTTGGTGCATTGGAACCTCCATTCCCTTGCCAACGAGAGAAAGTAAAGAAAGATTTGACTAGTCTATTAGTAGTAACTAAGGTGGGCCTCCCCCACATGCGCCACTAACCCTAAACCGCCATCTTGACTTTGTGTACATCTCCCAAATCAATTATATACCTATCAAATGTGGAAGAAACCGTTGTTTTTGCACCCAACTTTGTTCCCTTCCTAACTTTTGCATACGATATCCAAATGTTGTGTTCTTTGGTGCGTTGAAACCTCTTTTTCCCTCTTTTCCTTACCAAGAAAATCATATGAAAATTGGACCAGTCTCATAATCTCATAATAGTAACTAGGCACACGGTAGCAAAAAGTGGCGGTTTGGGGTGCTCCCCCCTTTCCATTTTCATCAATTTCAGTACTTACACTAACTTACCTGATGACGGAGCTACACTACTAGGGGTAGTCACACCTTCTTCACTTGGCACTTGGAGAATGGAGAATGGAAACGTGTTGGCTTGGGGTTGGCTTCATGTTTGGTAGAATATACTTAGTTGGATTGATATCTTCCGCATTCCTAGTCTTCACCTCCGGAGGTGAAGATTGGGAGTGCGGAAGATATCAATCCAACTAAGAATATTCCTTTGTCCTCTACACTTTTACCTTTCATTGTTGCTTTACCTTTGTTGTTGCCGATTTTCCTCCAACTTTACGTCTAATCTTACGTTTAGGTAAGTGGATTCTCCACTTTTTCCATTCTCCACCCTCAACACGTCTTTTAGGGGTGGACATCACACCTTCCTCACCCACCGTGGCTTCTCGTTGGCTCCTCCCAACCCTCCCCAACTTCTCATTCTCCATTCTCCAAGTGCCAAGTGAAGAAGGTGTGACTACTGTTTTGCCGGTGTTTCGCCGGACTTGGTGGGAGATTCCTGGTGCTGCTGGTGCCCGTTCAGTGTGGAATCTTCGTAACGTACTGTAACTGTAGTTCTAACTCGCTGGTGAACACAACTGACGCGGAAGCTTCTGATTCGGACTTCAGTGGAACTCCGCCAGCAACTGAAGTGATGGCAAAGCATGATGGTGGCTTGCCCAGCTTACGTGGGCGGGGCGGGGCGGAGTGTAGGACTGTAGGCTTAAGCTTAGTACTGTAGGTGGTGGGATAGGCAGGCAGGCAGATTCGTGTGGCCGTCAGTGGGCACAAGTGTGGTAAACTACAACCACGCATCACCAACCGCAGCAGAAACAATAAGCTTTTAATTAAGGTATATCACCCATTTCCGATCACTTAAGCAATTCAGCTTATCTGCAGCTTGCGGGAATTGAAGGGAAATTTTTCCCATGTAGGGAAATACATTTCAGTAGGATTTTATAATTTTCTAAATTTTTTTCCTCAAAAACAAAATTATTATGAATTTTTTTTGTCAAGATTCTATTTGTCCCATTCCCGATATGTAGGCAAACCTATTTCCAACCATAGGATGGTTACAAAATTGATGGAAGGCTATCAATGTACATGTTGTGATCATTGTATGCTCTCAATGTACACCTCCAAGACATTTGTGTCTCTCCCGTGGGCCCTATAGTACGTGAGTTGTCACCTACAGTTTTGCTGATTGGAAATGAAACAGTCTAAGCTGCGAAAATGGGAGGCTGATCGGAAATGGGTGATCTCCTTTAGAGGAGTGTTTTAAATTCCAGAGACACCTCAATATAAACCGGCCCTTAACGTAATTTTCTAACATGACAGAGTTCTTGATTTCCAACCATCAATTCCTCCATTCTTTTCATGACACATTTGCTTGGTTTGGGAGTGTCAAAGTGAACAAGAAGTAGTCTCTTAAATGAGCGGTTTTGGAATAGTCTACACATGGAACATGGGTCATGGGTCCATCCCAACTTTGGCCTTCCAAAATTCATAGTATAGTAATTTCAGCTCAAGCGAAAAAAAATTACCAAATTTTGGCAATCTCCCTCATTTCTATCTTTGCGTGCACCATTACATGAGATTTGAGGCCAAGGGAGGGCCGTTTCAAGTTTGTTCCCTTGGCCGTTCCCTACGACTGCGGAGTACCAGCCACTGCTGTCAAGGCGGTAATGACCTAATATATATACTTTTTAAGTTAGTCAAAAACATGTTTTGAACCCAAGAAAATTTAATCTATTTTTTTAATCTTCTTTTTTCCAAGGTGGCACAGTCTCCACTACATTAGCAAAGAGTTCCTTGCGCATTCCTGCAGTTCCAACAGTGTTAGAGGACATTGGGAACTCGTAGTCTCACAATGCCCTCAAATCTCTTCTAATGTTGTGGAAATATTTCCTTGGGCCTAGCAAGGCACACATCAACCTCTTCACTTCCAATTTAGACTAATTTGAACCCATAGTGCTAGTGATTTGGGGGGATTTGAGAGATAACTAGTGTTCTATGTGCCTTGCCATGGTCAAAATAAAATAAAAGCTATAAAAGTGATTTTCTAATTCATAAAAACTTTGAAATTCAATATCTTTTCTATCATGAGTTGGAATGCTACAAAACAAAGCCCGTGCATCACGTCCTCATGGAGGGCTTTCCAATGGTACCAAGAATGTGATTAGAGGATGCACAGTTCTAGAAATCTTACTGTAACAAACAAAACAAATAAACAAACAACCTAACTTAAGGTATGGATTTTAAATCTAGCTATCCCAAGTGAAAACAAGAAGAAGGTGGACTAGTGATATATCAATTGTAGTCGCCATTGGTTACGCACATGGAAAATGTAGCAAGAGGCTAGCAATTTCTCATGTTTTTTATAAAAAAAAATTAGAAAGGCTTTATGAATTATGTGCATCATGAATTTTAGTCTTTTTACAAAAAATATTAATCTAAAAATGCATCATTTGGCTTTAAAATATAAGTTGAATACACTATGGTGGCAAAGTGCACTAGTCGAGACTTGCAAGGAAATGGAACAATATGATTGGAAGAAATTTTATTCTTCACAAGATTGGATTTACACTATCAATGGCTAAATTTGTTAGGTGGAGAACTTCAAGCATTGATGAAAAAATGACATGGCTACCTATATGGCAACACTTTTTGTAAGGGAAGTGCTCATGAGGTCAAGTTTCTTGGATGGCCTCACCCCCCAATAAGAAACTTGGCCTCCGGAGAACTCCAACTTCATTAATTTATTGCCTTTTAATTGTCGCATATCTCAATTGTGCAATTGATGACTTCCTTTATTTCAAATAGCATTAGTTCCTTCTTCACCTATTCTTCTTTCACATTGCCAAACTCTCTTCTTGGTGAAGTTGTCCAACAGACTTCAATTTGTAAAATCGCATGTCTTTTCATCTTGTCCAACATCCCACCAGTTGACTCAAATAACCATGTCTTGGCCAAAACTTTTTAATGAACAAGTGCACTTTTCCAACATAATAGGGATAGTCACACCTTCTTCACCAAACAAACTTTGCAACATAATGAGAATTTGGTGAGTGAAAAGAAGAGCCAATGGGAGCACTTCTAGGTGAAGAAGGTGTGACCTTCCTTGTTTGGAGTGTCAACAGTGGAAAATGCGAAATTGTGGAGAGTGATTTACAAGGGTAAGTTTGCTTGGTTTAGGGACCCAATCAGACAAGCTGGACAATATCAACAATGGTGAAATTGAGAGCAGAAGGATGAAACTATAGAGCTTAAGGGAATATATTCCGCTCATGAATGCTTCTCTAAGGCCATTCTTTTGCAAAAGCTTTTGTAGTGGAAGTATATTTTGCCAACGAGAAGCTATCATGTCTCCATTCTTCACATAATGGGTGTGAAGTGAAGAACCCTTAGAGTGCAGTGGCCCTTAATTAACACTTCAATGCCATTGTGGCGCAAAAAACGCCCTTCACGATTCTTTTGATCTTAGATACTCACCCACTTTTGGTTGTCACATTATCAAGATCAATGTGGTTAAATCAAGCAATCTCAAGTTTATTCAATGTGCAATTGAAGTGGTTACTAAAATCTATGGTGAAATGTGCCACAAACATGCATAGGTTCCACAAATCAATGATTTCTAAGATTGACTCAGAAAGTGTCTAAAAAGATAGGGGCATTGAGGGGTTAACCCTTAAAGAACCAAACTGTGCTTTTTGCTCGGTTTTTGACAACATAGCAATTTTCGGTAGCTCACTACAAATGAAATTTTTCTTTTTTTTTCTTTAAAATTTCTACACAACATGTGCCCGAGGAATAGCTTTAAGTTCCAACAATTTTCATAACTTTTGACTACATGATTCAAAAGTTATTGCATGATATGTAATTTTCAATGCTTGGTGGGTAGCCCAAAATTTCTTAAATCACTTTTTTCAAAAATAAAAATTTGGAATTGGTTCTCTAGATTTATATATACATGGAAATATTTGAATCATTCCATTTTAATTTAAGGGTGTTCTAGTTTGTAGGCAATTATAGCTTCCCTATTCTAAAATAAACTTTGGAGTCCTCTATTTAACTTGGTTTTTAATATTTTTTGAAAAAAAAAAAAAAAGCATATGATGTAGATTGTTTATTACTACATTACAACCATTGAGATTGGCATTTTTCAATTCTATAATTAAATTCGTAACAATTTAGTGTTTTGAATCATTCTCTACTTCTTTCTACTTACTATTTTTTTCCCTATATGTTGTGCAATTCCAAATGATCTAAATTTTTCAAGAATGTATACAATTTGCCTTGAAGAATGAATCCAAAGAGTTACCACCATCTTGGACATTTTTTCATACAAATGTGACCTTGTGAAATGCAATTGCTTGGTTTTTTGCAAGGCCAAAAAAAGGATTTTTGTCAATTCAAATGCTAATATCTTGCAATCTACATGGTGGAAATTTCTGAATTTTTTTTACATCTTCTCAAACTAGATTTCTACAAGATCCTACGCTTACATGTGTTCAAAAAAAAAATCTTCTAAAATTTGGTACTTGTATTAGAAATGGCAGTTTTGGAGTGTTTTTGGTGAAAACATAGTTAGGGGTTAATATTCCACAAATTTCAAGAACTCAGAAAGTGCATTCAGTGTGAGTTCCAACTTCCAATTCTGTGGATTTGCGGAATCTTCAATATATTGTCAGATTCTGAGGATCTCTTCCAAAGACAATCAGGCATGTCGATTTCAATCAGGGGAATGTATATTCTTCATATTTAATGTGACCCACACTATTTGTCACTACTTGGAGTACCAAACTTGGGGCTTTTGTAAACTGTGATGGCGTCACGCATTGGTCTACTTCAATGGGAGCCTGCCTGTGCTTTACTCCAGCAGGTAAGAATTTCTTTTTCATTTAATACTAAGTTAGTTTGGGCAGTGTAGGAAGCAATCTTCGGTAGAGTTGTTGACATCAATGTAAATGGATGAAATGTGGAAAATGCGGATGAAATTTAAATCATTCATCCAAAATAATGTACATTCATCCCCAAAGGAATGATATTGTCTTGAGAATATGTAGCAAATCAACAATTTTGTACACTGCAAATGAAGAATATTATATCACCTATTATTCCTTCAATAAAAATTAAATGTATTTTGAGTGAAATATCATTTATGGCCTCCATTACTGTAGTGAGAGGAGTTCTAATTGTGTGATTGGGAATGAAGTTTGATTGTGGTGATTTTGATTTTAATATAAATTGAACATGTATGAAAAAATGATTTATCCTATTATCGGTAGTGTGATTGGCACTAATTTGTCAAAGTCACACTATTTTGATCCCTTTAATTCTTTCACATTAGAAGGTCAAATTTTTCCTAACAAAATACATTCTAAACATAAAGCAATGATTTATTTTTTATTTCCATTTCCATTTTTATGGTTGTGTGGATTCAATCATTTATTATGTCTTTTAGCTAACTCGTGGAAGTATATCCTCTTAAACCTTAGATGTTATTTTTTTCTCCTAACTCTCAACAAAATAAAAACCTTTATATCTTTTGCCTTGTTCATTATTTTGGAATGGATCAAAGCCTTTTTTTGTATCTCTAAATCTATCTTCACAAAGAATGTATCTTTTAAATTATAAACCATTATTATTCATTACTTGGAAAACACAAAAAATTATTCAAACCTTCTTAACTTTTGTTATACTTATCATAACCTTACAAATTAAAGCTTCATATATATCATAGTTGTAGGGTAAGGTATGCAGAAAAGAATTCTAAAAATAAATGCCAAAATTTTAGTAAAGTTATTTTTCAAAAAATAAAAAATCGTATGGTGAAAAAAAAATTATTGGCAAATAAATTCTATTTTTAGCATTTGTCGAACCTTATTTATTAGAAAAAAAATAAACATTTCGCAAAGAAGTGTTGACTTTGCCCTCAACTCTGCCCTATATTTATAGTTGATTATGTCCTATATAAACTATCGGTACACAAAGTAGTGAAATTAGGTTGCCCTACACACAAAAAATTACTTTACAAGCCGTCAAAGTCAACAAATATTTCTAAAAATATTTTCATTTGTACACTTAGAGGTTTATGGGTCCCAATTACAAACAATACCTAATTCAAAAGTAGTGCATTTTAGTACAATAATTGAAAATATTTATACACTTGTGTCAAATGTTGAGAAATTAGTGTAGGGCAACCTATTTTCACTATTTTTTTTACATTTTTTGTGGTATGGATAAAGAATTTAAAATTATGCTACATGTAGACAAATAGAAGCCAAGACAATAGCAATTAAATTATTTCTTTTTGACAAAGCTTGAATTTGTTAATAACTTTTAGAATGTGATGTCCAAACAACCTACACCTCACATAACTACCATAAAACACTTTATACAAAGGTCATGCTTCCTACTCACTTTCATTGGTTTTCCATGATAACTTTGTTTTTATTTCCATTTAGCCTTTCAAATCATATCTTAAAATGATACTCAAGGTTCACTATAATATTTTGTTAGGTAAGATTATATGTTATCTTTCAATGTGAAAGTACAAGTAGCCATGAAGAGAAGTATTAAGAATTTTCAAGCTGTGACCTTAAAAGTCAAATCTCCACCATCAAGCTAAATTTATTCTTTACATATTGAGTAATAAAAATTTGATTATTTACAAGTGCAAACACATATTTTTGCTACATGTGTTGATTTTTATAGAATTTTTGATAGAAAAAACAAATTATTGTAATTTTTCAAAGTGTAATGTGTACATAAAACTATATCAATTTTAATTTATATTAGAATAATTCACACCTTGTACTAGATCAAAAATACATATATTCACACCTTGTACAAAAGTAAATATATTACCCTTTGCCCTGAGGGGAAATATATTTATTTTTGTTTGGGGTGCCATAATCAAAAGTTATGTTCCCCTAAGCTTTTTAGCAATTTAGGCAATTTGGCATCTTTTGAAAAAAAATATGGCATACTATTGTGTGAGAAAAAAATAAATTTAGTTCTCAAAGCACATTCTAAACTAGGAGTCAACTTTATTAGTTATGTTGAGGTGGTTTTGAAAAAAATCATTTTCTTTTAACTTGAAGCCCTATTATCTTGCAATTTGTGCTATCAAAATTCTTGAATTTTTTTCCACATATTCCACATTTTTATTTCTAACTTTTTACTATTTGTGTTTCAAATAAAAAAATTCTTCATTGGACAAGAAATCATCAAAAATTGACCAATGTATTGCCAATTCACTTAATCTCTTTGCATTGCAAGGTGCTTTAAAGTAAATATATGCTTTAAAGGTGCATATACTTATGAATGGTTCATTTTTGTGTAGAGCAAAAATTTTATTCAAAGAGGGCTTGAAGTCTATTGACCCTGTTTTTAAGGATTGAATTTTTTTTTTCATTCACTTCATACATTATAATCTTTCAATCCATGAGGGCAAGTGGGCTGAAATTCTTTCACACATTTTCTTACTTATTTAATAAAATTTTGTATGGTTGGAATTCAAAAAATAATTTGAATTTTGGACAATGCATAAAAAATTGGTAGTTTGGGACTTTTCCTCTTCCAAAACACCCTCCATCCTTTACGAGTTGATGCCTCAATCTATTGCAAAAAATTTGTACATTCTTGTTGATATCTTTGTACTATATAATTGTATTACTTACTTTGATTTCATCAAATTGATCATAAAAACCAAGGTTATCTTTCAAAGATTCAAAAATTATAGTATGAGGAATGAGAAGTTATTTGAAAAATTGTCTTGTAGTGTTGTACTAATTGTTCATGATTTTGAACTTTAGAGCATTTAAAAAGTTAATCCCTAAAGGACTAAAGACTCCACTTTGGGATTTTTAAGAGTTTGGGCATATTCTTTTGACTCACAATTTTGAATTTTAGCATAAAATCTTTATGATGGATGCTAATCATCCTAATATGTATATGGAGTTTTTGTTTCTCGTCATTTTGATCAATATTGCAAAAGTTTTAAGTTTAAAAAATATTTTAATGTCAATGTAGGCAACTAAAAAAATATAGTCTAAAAAAATATTAATTATTTTTATTTGATTGTTTAGATTGATATTTATATAAAAATATTTGAACCATACAATTCTAAATAATGAGATGAAAGTTATGACAGTTTTTTTTATTTCGGTGGAAATAAAGGTAGAACAATTTTGAAAATTTTAGAACATTTGTGGAAATAATGTGATGAAAGTTATATTTTGGTGGAAATAATGTGGAAATAATGAGATGAAAGTTATTTACAATTTTGAATTTCTTGTCAAAATGATTAGCAATTTAGTTTGTTTTTTCATCAATTACTACCTTCCACTTTATAAATGCTATTTTAGATGAATATGGAAGGGTTTTTTTATTAATTTTTTTTTATGTATTACCTTGAACATATTGACTAAAACACACAAGTTATGAGATATACATGTTTGTCTATTTGGAAAGATTTGATTCATTCGATTTGAATAAGTGATGTCAATGTTATTAAGCTTCTTGTTTTGCCAACAATCTTAACAAATTCTGCGTAAAATAATGTATTGGATCCGTTTATGAGCTCAATCTTAACACTATTTAAAAAAAAAAAATTGCATATGGTTTAGTTTGTTTTCTAAAACTATCTCACTATTGGAATTAGTGTGTTTCAATTCTATCTCAAAGCTATTAACAATTTAGTTTTTCCTTCTATCTCATACCTACTTCAATTGAGCAATTTTTTAAAGAAGTTAGGCGAGAAGTTAGGCTAGGAGCAAAAAAACTTGTTTTCTTCACATTGAGGAGGACATTTGGCATTTGATGGATGACATAAATCCTTGTAGTAGGACAAAAGTGCAACTATTCATCATTGGAATTTTGTTGTGAAAAGGGGAGGTTTTCTACAATAGTTTGACTTCCAATGAATGCTTTTGCTATTTCTAAAGCCCATGATTCACATGGTAATGGAAAAGGATGATTTCCAAGGTCACCTTTTTGTCCTTTAAAGGTTAAATGCTTATATCTTGTGATCAATATTATAAAAGTTTTTGAAATTTCTTCTAGATTCATTCTCATACTAGTCTAGTGCAAGATCCTACAATTGAATATGTTAAAGAAACAAATGCTTAAATTTTTTTGTTGTTTGTATTGAAAATGGCAATTTTGAGTTTTTTTTTGATGAAATAATGGCCTTTAGGCTTCTAGGGCTAGATGTTCATTTGGTTAGTCAATATCTACCTCCACTTAGAAAATAATTTTAGAACCTCTACCAATTTTTTTTTTACCCTTTAAATTTTTTGCCTATAATATAAATGAAACATTTTTGGTGCCTTGAAATCTTCTATTAGTTGCCAATAAGAAAATTAAAAAATTTCATAAGTCTAATAATAGTAACCACTCCCTCCATTTGAAAATAATGTATCCATTCTTAATAGTGGTTGCATTGAGAATGGATACACTATTTTTAAACAAAGGTAGTATGATCTAACAAGAAAAAATGATGCTTTTGGGAGTTCCTACCCTAACCCCTAAACGTCAGAGACTATGTTTTCACCAAAACTGTTCCAAAACTGTCATTTTTAGGACAAGTACTAAACTTTAGAAAAAAAACATTTTAGAAACATGTAACCATAGGATCTTGTAGTAAACTGGTTTGAAAAGATGTGGAAAAAATTTCCGAATTTTCCACCTTGTAGATTGCAAGATATTAACGTTTGAAGTGACAAAAATCCTTTTTTTGGCCCTGTGAAAATACGGACAGCTGCACTTCACAACGTCACATTTGTATGAAAAAATGTCCAAAATGGTGGTTACTCTTTGGATTCCTTCTTCAAGTCAAGTTGGCTACATGCTTGAAAATTTTCAGATCATTTGAAATTGTACAACATATAGGAAAAAAATAGTAAATAGAAAGAAGTAGAGAATGTTTAAAAATACTAAATTGTTAACAATTTATTTATGAAATTGAAAAATGACAATCCCAATGGTTGTAATCTTGTAATAAACAATATACACCTAATTTTTTTTTTTTTTTTTCAAAACATATTTAAAATAGAGTTAAATAAAGGACTTCAAAGTTTATTTTAGGGTAGAGATTCCATAACTACCTACAAACTAACCCAAACTAAAATTCCTCGTAACTTTCATCTCATTAATCAAAATGGAATGATTCAAAGCTTATAATATATATATATATATATATATATATATATATATATATATATATATATATATATATATATATAAATATAGAGAATCAATTTCAAATTTTTTTATTAAAAAAAAATGATTTTTAAAGTAGTTTTTTTTTTGCTCGGGCTACCTGCCAAACACTGAAAATTATATATCATGCAATAACTTTTGAACCATGTAGTCAAAAGTTATGAAAATTGTTGGGCCTTAAAGTTACTCCTTGGGCACATGTTGTGTGGAAATTTCAAAGAAAAAAAATAAATTTCCATTTGTAATGAGTTGCCCAAAATCGCTATGTTGCCAAAAAATGATGTTTGGTCATGTAGGGGTTAAGAATATGTTTGCAATGTGAATCCGGTCCAGATGTAGGTCTACATTCGTTCCCAAGACCCTCATGAACAACACTCTTTAACACCAAGTATGAGTGTACTTTTACATTCATTGCAGATCCATAAAATAGAAATGATATGAGTATATGACTATTAGCTTTATTACTGGTCCATTTCTAGATGCCTTGTGCAAAATGTCTACAACTCTAGATACTAATAGACACGGGGTCAAATGAGTATCAAATTTCTTCCAATAACTATAGCACACTTGTCACACATTCAAACTATGTCATACTGTTGCCGGCCCCACAACGTCTGAGAGTCAGATTAAAGAAGTCAGGCTGTACGTCCAGCCCTCACGCTGGAACAGAGCATGTGATATTAGAGAAGGTAACCTGAATGTCACATTCCGTTTGGAAACCGTCACCCAGCTTGCGGCAGAACTGTTCTCTCGAGCAGTGGCTGTGGATAACTTTTTCCTTTTTGCAAAAGCCACCCACAGCAATGGTGATGTCTCAGGGCGTCGAAAGCCGCAAGGAAGATTGGTGGGTTCTCCTCGCCAATCACTCAGCAATCCATTTCGATTGAGGGATCCAATTCAAGGCGAGGACTGCTGCTACCCGATGCATGCTTAAGTTGCAAATATTTTGCTATGGATTGATTCAGCAGCCAAAACAGACCACAGACGCACGCTCTCCGAGCTTGAGACCATGGGTTTCTGGGGAGCTTGGGATATTGTAACGTAACAGTGTTGCGAGCGGGGAATTTTGGGATTCAAGAATGCGGTGTTGGGAGCCAGGCATGGTGGGTCACGGCCTTGGCATGCCCAACACGGGGCTGCTGCCAATCCACCATATTTCGTTCTCCCCATCTTCTGACAATTTGAAAGAGTTGCTGTATATTACGCCGTATCGCAAGCGGAGCTCGGGATCAACTGTGCCGAGTATTGCACTGTCTGCGGAGACGAGGATACATGGCGATTTTTGGTTTTCTTCATCATCGCATTTGAGAGCTGGTGCTCGGAATGTGCATCTTCTGTTGTCGTCTCCTCTTCATGCGGCCACTTTGCAAATTTCGCAGTCTCTTATTTGCCTTAAACCCTCCGATTCGTCCACTCTTAGAACGTCCACTAGAAGCCCTAATTCTGGGGGTGCAAACGAGCCTGAGCCACCTGGGAAGCAGCCAAACAAAGTTAGGTCACCCTTGGTTCAATTTCAGGCTCTGAAGCCGGCAGGGCTGAAAGAGTCCCTTCTATCAACGAAGAAGCGGAAGTTGAAGCAGTATACTTTGTTAGCTGGGCAACTCGCTGGTGAGGGACACATGCTTGAGTTTATCAAGTTTCTTCAGGTATGTTTGCATAGCTCACATTGTGGACCTTCGTTTCAGCTTTAGACATTCTTCTAGGTGCATGACAGGCTTTTGGTCATAATCGCATGAGTTTGTGTGGAGGAAATTAGTTTGTTTTTAGTTTTGAAGGTTTAGGGTTTTAGGGCACCCAGGGCACCTTGCAGGTTTTTCCACAACGAAACCTATGGTTCATTATTGCTTAGAAGAACCCCTCTTTCATTAGAGATAATAGGGCTGACCTAATTTTCTCACCCATGATTTCACTTCACCTTGCTGAATTGAATTAATTTGATAATTCAATGGAACATACCCTGCCTTAGTAGGCTCATTGCATCTCTATAAACTCCAATTTTCAATCAAATCAAGCATTGGAGGCACACTATGAACAACGTTAGAGATGTGAAGATTTGAAGATGAAAAGTAGTTTATCCACTTTAAACAAGTAATTCTAGTGATAGAGTGAAACTTATTTGATTAGACTATTGCAATCTTGCAGATTTAAAGGTAGATTCAAACTTTAAACCTCCGTGAAGCTGCTAGAAGCTTTCTCAATCCATTTTTTCACACGAGATTGAATAGGTCACACTCAAAACTCGTAAAAAGAAAGACCACATTTGAGCATTTGACATACCGATGGGTCATGGCCTTATAGATGTGGAGAACTTTTGGTGAGAATCGGGCATTCTATCGTCAATCTTTGCCAGGAAGATACTTGTATTGGAAAGCAAGCACGACACTAATCTAGTGTGATAAGATTGTGTGTCTTTTTGTAGATGCTTGCAGATGCAGGACTTGATCGGGAGTTGTTCACCTCTAAACTGGACTCCTCGCAACTGGACGCGGGCTTCACCTTGATTCTTTCACGCAATCAACTCGATCTGTTTCTGAACGTCATGAAGAAGCTTACGAAAGCAGGATATACTGCATGGGAATTTGTGGGCAAGGGCCCGCGCGAAGTGCTGTCTGACGAGCTTCTTTTGCTCTTGGAAAAAGAGAGAATTGAACAATGCGTCAAAATTATTGAATCTTTATCAGGTATATATTCCAGAAGTTTTCCAATGTTGAATTTTTTTTGTTTCTGCCAAATGTTACGACCAGTTTTGATTGCACGGGGTGAGATACCAAACTTGAAATAACCCATGACAGTCATGTTACCTTGTGACACATTTGAGGTGAATAGTGTTCACTGCATCTGAAGCAGTAGCTTGAAACCTTGTCATCTCAAATATTTTAGCTTGCTACATGGGAGCCACGTAAGCTCATGCTGATTCTTGTTACTTGGACTATTGTAAGGTTGACAATGAACAAAAACAGTTAAATTGAGAAAAATGTCACTTATTGCGCCAGTCAAGGTTTAGAATTTTGTGTTATCTTAAGCTTCTTGCTTCGACCTGTGCAATCTCAAGTGGCCCTTTGTATCATCATAGTGTATATTACTGGGAAGCTCTTGATCTCAGCATTAATTTAAAAAGCGTATCGTGTTACCCTATCGTATCTTCCCTTTCGAAGCTCTTTCGAAGTTCATTCTAAGAAGGGCTTACTGAAAATGACTCAAGTGTACATTCTTGGGTACCTGCATCCATAGTTCTTGAAGCACATAACGATACCTTACTTCTCTTGGCTCCCACATGGTAACATTAAGTGGATGTTTCGTTGGAGTGTTTCAGAATGTGGATTTCTAGTTAAGAAATTAATCGATCCAGCTCGTGTGATTGCTAGCTGCGCGAAGGCACGGAACCTCGCTTTGGTTCACAGGTGCAGTTGTTTGCAATTTCTACTTTCTCTCATCAACTACTTATAAATTTGTTTTGCGTCACTATCTGTGCCTCTCTTTCGAGATAGGATCCCTCGTTCTCTGCAGTTTGAAACGTAGTAAGCATTCAGAAGTATCAAGAAGGAAACGGTTTCGCCGGAGGATTACAGCTCTGACTTTTTAATACCGTTATGATGATGTTGTGCGTGATGATGATTCAAATTACTTTGTAAACCAGATATTAAAATTCTGGAAAAGAATTTCTGAATATCCTTAACACATGTTTCAATGTGGGCAGATTCGTGAAACTCCTTTCCCGTAACCCCTGGCACTACAATCTTATCATACGGGAATTTAGCTACCATCATGAGCTTCAGAGCTCATTCGATGTTCTGGGTATAATGAAAGATCTGGGAGTTGCGCCTGACTTGTATACATACCGTGCTTTAATAGACTCATGCGGTCGGTGCAATGAACCTTCCAAAGCGGGCGTTGTTTTTGAGGTTTGTCCTTCACGTTTAAGGCTTCGTGGATTTGATGCTGTCAGCCCTCCGGCCTTCATTGAGCAACTTTCAATGGCCTTGGCTTGTGTCTTTGAAGTACTCCATACTTTAAACTATACTCTTTGCCAGTCTTAGAGGTTGTTGAACCTGCTTGGCTACTGAATGGCATCAGTCAGATCAGTCTCTATGAATGAGATACATTTACTCTTTTACAAATTTATTTTTAAAGGTCATCTTAAGTGCAATACGGTTTGGCTATCTTACAGCCATCAAGATGACCCTTGAAGAGTAATCTGCACCCATCCTCATCTTCCAATATTTAGTGAAGCGATCTCTGCTTTTGATTTGTAGTTTCTTGGAGTGTGCAGACTATGGTGAAAGATGGGATGAAACCGAATATTTTTGTCTACAATAGCATGATGAACGTCAACGTAGGTGATTTGGATGAAGTTCAGCGTTATTACCAACATATGGAGGTACCCATTTTGAACTCTGCGATCATCTGCAATTTTTCTATTTTTTATTATAATATATTCACGTCGTCAATAGGGGCTATGATAACGCCTCTCATGCAAGAACCAGATGTGAAGGTAGTTGCTTTGAACTCTTTGGAGAGAGGGAATAACTAATGTGGAAAGCAGGGTGCAGGAATTACAGGTGACTTAACTTCCTTCAACATTCTGCTCAAGGCATATGCAGCCAGTGGTCGTGCCGACCTGGCGGCTGACCTCTACTTTCACATACAACAGGCAGGCGAACCGAGATTGGACGTCGTATCTTACAGCACTCTTATTAATGTGAGCCTCTCTGCCGTTATCTTCGTGTGAGAACTATTGATAGCCTTGTGCTCGTGATCTTTTCTCGATGATTGTTCTCTCAGCGTTAAATTGATCGATTTCTGATAACTCTCAGAGATGATTAATGGCCTCGCTTTCATTAGTCAGTTCTACAAGCAGTGTGATTATTTGGCAGTTGTACTTTACTTATCAGGCGAATAGCTACTAGCCAATGAAACTGTGTTTGCTTTAGGTACGGTTGGTATTTGCTTGGAGTTTACTGTGCATAGCTGGAGCTCTGCGTTCTTCCAGCTTCTAATCCAGGTTGGTCTAACGTCCTTTCAGGTGTTCGGGAGAGCAAAGATGTGGGAAGAGGCTTTGAGGATCAAAGCTGACATGTTGGAAACTGGTGTAATTCCAAATGTTGTGACATGGACTTCAATCATCGGTGCTTGTGCTCACGCGGGCCTAGTTGAGCAATCTTTTCGGGAATTCGACGAAATGCTGGGTGCTGGTTGTCGTCCAAATGTAAATTGTTACAATATGCTTCTGCAGGCTTGTATCATGGTAATGCTCCTTGCATGCTATCTTCTCTCATCTCTTTCCACTTCTGGTGAGGCTACTGCATTTGGAAGCAACTTGGATGGGAAAGATTATACAACGTTACCCATAAGTTAGGAGGTACCTAATTGTGACACGTAGCTACATACGCACCCTAAAATCTTGCATGATAAGTACATATTGATTTTGAGAATGTATAGCTCCTAAACATTAGAACTCGTGTTGGTTTTAGGTCATCCAATAGTTGAAATGTGAAGCCTTCTAACCTTGTACAAATAGTATCCAAATAGCACGTTCTTTGGTGCATTGGAATTCTCTTTGATTTTCTAACAAGAATATACTTTAATTTGCCCATTCTAATAATAGAAAAGGTTACCTTAGTTGAGACGGTGTAGCACGGTATTGAACATGTGAACAACCCCTCTCCGCTTCTGACAAAGACCTGACATTGTTGGGAGTGTGCAGGCCAGTCAAGTGCAAAGAGCGTTTCAGCTTTTTCAAGAATGGAAGCAAACAGGTCGAATACGCTCGTTCTCCGAACTCGTCAACCACCACGATCCAGTCACTAGAACACACGAACTCATAGCGGTCACAGACATCTTTCCCAGACCGTCACCACCAAGGAAAAACGGAGACTCAAACACCGACATGTACTGGTCGATGCGCTCAGCTCGTTGCAAGCCGAACCTGGTGACATACAACTGCATGATGAAGGCATGCGGGACAGCCCCGGAGAAGATAAGGTCCTTGCTGCAAGAAATGAAGACGTTGAACCTCCTTCCGGACGTGAAAACCTATTCCATTCTCGTGGACGCCTACGGCAGCAAAGGCGACCTGGAGGGCGCTCTGGCGGCACTGGAGGAGATGCAGATCTCGGGGTTCGAGCCCGACGTCATCGTCTACACAGCGCTGATCAAAGCGTGTGTCCAAAGCTCCCAAGTGGACAAGGCCTTTGAGATTTTCAGGGAGATGAAAGCGGCTGGGTTGCGACCCAACGCAGTGACTTACAACACGCTCCTGCGAGGCCACCGAAGCCACGGCGAGTTTTACCAAGTGCAGCGTGCGTTGGCTGTGTACGAGGAGATGCGGAAAGCAGGGCATGTACCGAATGACTTCATTCTGCAGGGACTCATTACGGAATGGGCCGAAGGAATCTCCACCTCTTCGTCCGCCTCAGATCCTGTTGATTCTTCAGTGCTTCCTGACAGAGGCTTTCTGGAGTACACTGAAGCGTTGGTGCACAAAGTGGCTGTTCATGCTCTGGGAGCCAGTGACGACCTTACTATTGACTTGCATGGCTTGTCCAAGGGGGAAGCCCGGACGGCCGTCCTAGCCGTGCTGCGCATCATCAAGGAGCGCTACTTGCAAGGCAGACCCATTCAGGAGGACTTGATCATCATCACTGGAATGGGCAACCGGAGTGAGAAGAAAGGGGTGCCCGTGATTCGGGACGTTGTGCTTGACGTGCTGCAGAAAGAACTGAGCCTCCGTGTTGTGTCTGTTCTGTCTGATCTTCCTGAACAGTCTGTTGCCAATGTCCAGTTAGGCAATGGTAGTGACGACGTTTTGAAGGACGTCGCATGTGATACTTCTTCTTCGTCTGATGGGATGCAAGCCTCTCGGGCTGTTAGTAAACTAGTTGAGATCAGGCCTCGGAGACCAGTGAATTCGGGTAGATTGAAAGTGACTAAGGAGTCTCTGAACGCATGGTTGGGAAGGAAGGCTGCACAGACGGTCACTGATCAACAATCATTCTCATTTTAATCTAAATTCTAATAATGCTACCACCCCAGTCTAGAATGTGGTTTGGTATCGCTGCATTGACGCAAGTGTTTTTGTTGTGATTGAATTGTGAGAGCAGCAGCAGCATTGAATTTGGCGATACTTTGAAATTCACCCCAAGTGACGGAAGTTTGGCCACTCAATATCTGAAGTGATGGATACAATGGATCATGTAGCGAACTTTCTCGCATTTGAGCCTCGACGGATCAAGAATTCACGGTTTTGAAATGAAGAATTTGATTGATCGTATTAATTTGAAAATGTAATTCAGATGGGGTCAAATTTGACATCCCCACAATCAGTGAACAACACCCCATTTGACTTGCTCGAACCTGCTTAGAAAACATGAGACCCAATTTGGATCTATTGTTCCTTGGCGCTTCGACGTCCCAATTGTGGACGATGAATAGAGAAGTTCCATGCAGAGTTCGGGATATTCTTTGAGTTTTACCAGCTATTTTTCTTTAATTCTCATATTTAACCAATTTTTCAAGTACCGAGTCCGGTTTTTTCTTCATAGAAATTTTATAAATTTTTATACCAGTTCTTTTTTTGGGTTTTCAAATTGCAACTAGTTTTTTTCCCAATTACAAAGAACTAACTGGCAGTTTTCCTTGAATATAGATTCCAAGATCTTTTTAGATCTCAGAACTTCTCATTCATCCAGACCTACGCTTTGAATTTTTTTTTTAAACAACTTCTATATGCTGAATTTGATGAAATTGAGATATATGATAAATATTATTAAAGACATATAAGCCAAAAAAATGCAAAAATTCAAGAAAGGATTCAGGCGTGAAAGGATTAACCATTCTGAAAACTGGAATGGCGTGCTCCAGATGGTATGGTGAAGAAAAAGGAGCCACTAGTTCTCTAGTCAACTTCCCAGCTTCTTGATGTGCAGGCCTCAGAGCATCCCCACCAACGTGTTTTCTATCCCCAAACTTGGGACCTCAAACTAGTCAACCTTGACTTTATAGAGATGAGACCTCGCGAGTTCTCTATATGAGCTCCAATATAGGGAATTGGGCCCAACTTTTACCGAGTTCTCTATAAATTTGGGGTAGAGATCTTGTTTTGAGACTGGTGCGCGCAAGCTTCTGTATCCCCATCCCCATCTGAGGTCCTCTCCCTAAATTTTTAGGGATACAGAACAGATTGGTGGGGATGCTCTAACTCACCAAAATGAACCAAAGTGTCCTTGGATTTCCATGCAGAGCGATTCTCAATGCACCGATCAGAACCCAGAGTGAAATCAATTGTTTCATATGTGGAGAATATGCATTTGGAGCTTGCTTTTGTGGTGTCTCTTTGTGTGTTGTACTGTACAGTACATTGAAGAGCAACTGAACAGAATGATGTGACGTCTGAAGGACTCTATAGTAGATGCCTTATGCAAGAGTGGAACATGTGCACAAACACCAAGAAACTAGCTTAAACTAATTCACATCCACCAATTCAATGTACTGAGTGTACAACATATTTGACAATGTACAAGCCTTGACACGGTGAGAATACTCATAAATTTGTGATAAGCTTGAACGCAGGAATACCTAAAAGAACAGAACTTTAACCCCAAAGTGGTCCGCACTACGGTTCAACTGGTGTTGTATTTGGTGTAATTTTGCGTATTTGAGGTGCTGCGGACATTAGATACTCCCGACTTTGTTCATTTTGGGGGAGTTAGCACAATGGTTCTGTCAAATTTTCGTATTTTCTGGACTTAATTGTACAAGTTCTAGAATTCTGTGCACGCATAAATGGATGGAAATTGCTATAAAACGGCGTACACTTCCGTCTTTTTGTGCCCTGAACTACTGCAAAAGAAATCGCAATGACCAACAATTTTTTTCACTCAAGCACAACTAAGCTCTCTACCAGGACCACTCTCTTGCAAATCAACAGCACATGCTATTGAATTCCAAGAAATCTGAGAGTGCACTCATGTGACAATCTCAACTCTTGAGTTGAAATATGCGAGTCACCAAAATCCTGGAAAAGTAACTCAATTCTGCGAAAAATGTATTACAAATTCATAAAAATGCAAAAGAAAAAATCCTGCCGCTTTTAATTCATAAAAGGATCAAGTGAATGCTACAAGAGCTGATCAAAACAGTCGTCTCCATCAAGAGCCCCACGGACACAGCAAAGCTATTCGCAATCATGGCACAGGCCTGTGAACAAGTTCATGCTCTTCTTCGTTCATCTCTCTATGATAATTTGTGAAAAACCACCGGCTGTGGAAAAACCTCCAAAAGACCTCCTCGTACAACCCAAATCTAGACAGAAGATAGTCATGCTGCATCTCGGAGACGTGGAGAGGCACATGCAAACAAAGGTGGACTACAAATGCCTCAAGCATACCAATGACTATTCCTCCAACCACATCCAGAATGTAGTGCCTACCAAGAATCAGTCGAGAACCAGTTGTGGCCAACAGCCACAACATAAACATGTGATTTGAGACGGACAGCAGTCGATTCTCAACATAAGGCAGAACGTACTCTGTCATGAAATAGGAGTTCTCATACCTAAGTACCAGGTAAGGCCACCAGTATTGCTTTATCATAGCACGCCACATTGGTGTGTACAGCCAGATGAGGGTCACAATCATCACGGCACGCGTAGAGTGGCCACTGGGAAAAGACCACTGATCCATCGCCACCACCACCAAGTGTCCCCTGTTATAACTGGGTCGCTTCCTTTGCACAGCAGATTTGATGCATCCAACCACAAAGAGATCAACCAACAAACTGATGAAAAGATTCAGAGCAAACATACGAGTGTCTGCACTCCCAGCTGAGGGAGACAACCAGAATGCTGCCGTTCCGGGCAGCCAAAATAGCCCGTCACCTGGCACTAGAAAGAAGTACGCGTCAGCTCAATGGTCATCACCAGAATAGCGTATGCATAATTTTCTTGCAAACGAGAATTTAGGCAGCATCCCAAAGAGGACATTTTCCATAAAAACCATGGGGAAAATTCTCTTTGGGATGTTGTCTAAAAGTTCATAGAATAGTCTAATTTTAGTGAAAGCCTTGTTACTTCAGTCGTCATTGCCAAGAGTTCAGAAAGTAGAGCAGTCGTAGTGCAAGAGTAGTACTACACCTGAAAACTCAAAGAATCGCAGAAACATGTAGGTCATATCCGTCAGGAAAGTTTCATGCACCCACTTTGAATACCGTCTGTCGAATGCTACCAACTTGGTGATCCATTCTGGGACTACAAAAAGTCTAGCTGCAGCAGGTGCTGCAGCAGCCCCCACTTGACGTGAATCAGTGGTTTGGATCCTCGATGTCCTCCTCGGGCTAATGGGGGCCTTTAAGGGCCCCTTCTTCATCCTTTCAAGAGATAAAATTCTCCCTTGTGTGATCTAGGAACTATCTACCCAAGCACATTCACCACAAGCTGAATCAATTGTGGGGACAGGTCGATCTACAATTGATTGATTGAATTGAGAGCCGAAAGGAGACTACGAAAAAAGCAAGACACACAGACAACATCAACAAGCAATTACTGCTCACATTGTGTACTGACCTGATTTCCACACCGAGCTCTGGTTACAATTACGAAGAGAAGTTGAGAAATGTGTAGATTCATACCTGCCAAACTAAGCATGGGCTGGATGTGAAATTATCCGCCCCATTCCCTGCACCTTGAAACCCTAAAACGGGAATCCCACCCTCATCACCTCACTGCGTGGGGTTCATTGTATGATAATGAAGGGCAAACTTTACTTGCTTTTGCTAGCTTCAAATCACTAAAAACTCAACGACAATCGGTTGTATTTTCCCGGACATGGAGCCACATTGGCTTTACATTTCCAAAGTCGAAATTGTAGTCAGAGAGGGTCCATTGCTCCAAACAATCTGCTCATTCACGGACACCAGAATCGATCCACCAATGATACATCTGAACCCCTACACCTTGCCATTGATGAATTGCACTAGAACGCTCCACTTCAGAAGTTTCACCCAAATGCCCTGGACCATATCCATCACCATTCCAGTGACTTAGGCCTCACTCTGCATAACGACTAATGTGGAGAGGATTGTAGGGCAACCATCAGAAGACACAGGCTAATTGATTGCGGGTAACCCTAGGTTAGATTGGCTAGGGCAGGACTCCAGAATCCTGACCCAGTTTGGTTGGGACCTGGCCTACGCGGAGGGCAAATTAATAGAAGGACCGTTCACACCCGGTCATAATGTCGGATTAGTTTTAGGTTTCTTTCGTCTTCTTGATTGTACAACAAGTGCATAAATATTCATGTTGATGAAGCCGCATTATGCACCGAATTGATGCATCTGGGATTGATACTAAACGCCGAGTTCATTTCTGTAGTCAACAACTTCGATCAGTGTTACCAAACCCTTTCCATAGTTAGGATTCTCCTTTTTTATCTATGCTTATGGCAGTGGTGGCCACTGGTGGAGCTCTTGCGAATGAGCTGCACCATGGCAATGCTGAGAAGGAGTGGGCCTTCTTGTGGCAATGCTTGAAATTGCCTTCATTGTCACGTCTCGGGTGCTTCGCCAAGAATTTTCTCGGTACGATGGGTTCGTTACTGTGGCTGCTTCGTATCCATGGTTTTCCTCAAAGATGGTGAACAATCCAAACCCTAATAAGTACATGGCTCTTGGAGGACTCTTTGTTTCTTTGTAATGCAGGAATTGATCCATGAGAATTGAAGATGTCCTGCAAGCACGGAGCAGGTCTTCTTCTTCATCTCACTCTTTACAACCATTAATTGTAAGAGATTTGATGCCTTGGAGCCATAACTGTGTTTCATACTATTCAGACTCTTTTTCACAGTTGCAATTCTGCTTAGATTTATGGGAGTTGCGTGCCACTCTTGAGGTGATACATGCTTCAAATCTGGAGCACGCATTTTTGTGATGATACTTCCGACAATGGTGATCATCCTGCACAGCTGGGAAGCCGTTACAAGAATTACAACCCGAGACGTGACAATGAAGACAATGAATACCAACCCTCTCTGATTGCATACTCTGCAATTGCACCTAAAATCTGTGAATTGTCATATTGTGTGCACATCTGATTGGACACCTTCTACATGTCAAGTTGTGACAGAAGCCCATATGTCCCCTGAGCCAGTGCAATTCGAGAGTATTGAGTAGTGTAAACCCCGGATTCCATTGTTGCTCCTCCAACAACAGCAACAGCACCGGCACAAGCAAGCAACTCTATATTACCAATGTAAAAACTGAGGTTGTCTCTGTATTCATATCTGCTATCATTCCTTCTCAATAGCTAATGGTACATTGCCTTACCCTCAAACGGCAATTCAATCTTTGTTTTTCTCATATGCCACCGGTATCTGCTGCTCTTCCAAGCGATGAGTACATGGTTTGGTTTAGCCTCTCAGTGCTGCGAGCGAGTTGCCTCATGCATAGTGTGTGGAATTTCTTCAGAGCTTCTCATGATGTCAATTGTTCTACTTCATCAACTATCATGGAATGATTGTTCCATGTTCTGAACCCAGTCAATAAAGAATCAAAAACTCTCAATCTAGGGCAAGTAACAATGGCCAAATAGTCTACCACTGGATAAGCTTACTTCTCCATTTAGATGCACATTTGCTCCAGGGAGAGGACTGCACAATTATATGTTCCTCAGGGAGGTACTTAAATTTACACCAATTACCATCAATACAATCATCACACAATTACTTACTGATAGACATTACAATACTCGCAAGACCAGGATGACAGGCATTGCACAGGTATTTTGTGACAGAAACTTTAGCATTCAGAAACCTTAAATGGGTGTAAGCAGGTCTTGTACCAGCATTGAATTTCTGTTTTCAATTGCACTGCCCATGCACTTCAAATTGTGGGAGTAACTGAAGAACTGAAGAACCAGGGTAATTGAATTACATTTATGTGGACAGGCAGCAGGAAGCCATCTTCACTAGAGTGATGAAGCTATATTCACATGCATGATCATAGTAGTTGAAACATATACAAAATATGGATTCTTCTTCCATCAGTGTGTACATTCATCCACAATTTTGCAGCAAGTTAACAATTTCATCCATTGAGAAAGGGAGAATATCAATTGCCAACTATTCTCTCAAGTTCATTTTTATTGCTTTTTCAAGAGAAAAATTGCTCAAAAAAACCTTGAACAATTGATGGTGTTGATGTAATTTTCTATTTAGGAGTTTCTTAACTTCACTTTCAAACTAACAGATATGGATGCTAAACAAAACAAAAACTAGCATATATTTGAAACCAAACAATTGTCATTGATGAGCACCACGATGAGAGATAAGGTGAGAGATCTTGGTTGTCCTCATTAGGATAAGCAAACTTCATCTCTCTCCTCCTATGCACAACATTCCCATGGGCATCTGTCTCCTAGGTCCTAAACAACTCTTGGTACAACTCTCCTCTTGTGGACAAGTGTGTATGGTTTCTCTCATTTTTTTTTTGGTTGGTACCTCCTCACTTTTGCACCAAATTTGTGGTTTAGGTGTGTGTGTGTGCTTGGTGTATTAGTTAGGCATGCAACTCTCTTCATGTTTGGAAATATTGGATATAATATCTTCAAGTTTCGTCACCTCTCTCTCCTCTGCTCAAAAGCTCTCTTCACTCAAGTGTATAGATACGTTTGGTGGTTTTTGTTGGTTTGTTGCTACAACTTATATTTGGTGTCTAAGGTGTTTAAGTTTTCAAGATTTGGGGGTTGATGCTTGAGGTTCCTATGCCATGTAATGTTTCTGACATTTTCCATGTCTTGTTGATATTGGTAAATATACTCAAGTTTTGATTGGCTAAAATTTTTTCTTGTATTGACATTTTTCTTATTTGTTGCACCTTTTTTTTTAAATTTAATGTTATGTCGGATGTTATTGTTGACATAAAAATATAGGTTGTTACATTAGATGTCACTTCAAATCCATCACCTAAAACACGGGTTTCTTATAGTGGTAGATTGCAAAAGGAGTTGAAGAATATGTGAAACACAATACTTTGCAAAAAAAAGAACCATCTTGACTCACAAGAACCTCATGGAGAGGATTGTGACATTCTACAATTATAAAGTACTTTTCCCAGACCCCTCTCGCTAATGTTGTGATCTAGACAATATATCCTCTTAGCCTCTTGAATTTTGCTAGTGCACCAAAGAGGGATGGAATACATTAGGGCCTCAACACTTTAATTAGAAATGTGTAATGAATCCAAATGCTATTGATATAATAGATATAACTCAAATATTATTTGAGCACATGAATTCTAATTCTTGCCTCATAGATTTGACTTAGTAGTGCCTTGTAGTGAACTTAGACAAGGCACAAGAAGGTGTGGAGTATGATTATTTGGTTGCAAGTAATGTTTTGGTTGGAAGGTTCAAGGTGAGACTAAAACGATAGTATTGTTATTGATGGCAGTATGGATGTAACTATATATGATGTAGAATTTCTTGAGACTAGCTAGTGTAGACATTGGTCTTCAAACCACAACAAGGACGATGCACATTTTAGTGTTTTATCATGACTTATCCAATAACTTTTACTTTAGTTTTGAGCATTGAAAATTTTGTGTCATTTCCTTCCTAACCTTCATCCATTGGCAATTCTTTTAATAAATTCTAACACACCTTTTGCTTCACCAATGCTTATGCAATGGCTAGAGCTTTAGGAATTGGTCTTGTTTTGGATATTTCTAGATTTGCTCTACAGGTGGTGAAATGTTGTTGTTGCTATTTTTCACACAACTTTTGATGTCTTCATTGGGTAAACATCTATTGGAAGGTCATTGTTGAAACTAGGTGATTTTCAATAGAAATCATGTTGTGTCTGCTTTCACTCTCCTGATCTTCCTTATTGACAACTTTATTCGCAAAGTTGAGCATCATGGACTTGTGGTTTCTCAACAATTTGTTGGTTTGTAGTTGAGATGTTGGTCAATATGAGCCTAGCAAATTCTATATAGACAATAGTTTGGTGTTGTGGCAATCACCAACTGAAAAAAATTATTAGTGGATGCATGAGAGTGTAAGATTTATGCATTGTTGTGTTGTGGTAATTTTATAAGATTCATGATAGCAAGACTTAAGAGGCAATATTTAATTAGTATAAACAATGTGCATATATGAGTACATAGGTAATAGATGGATGGTGTACATATGGGTGATTGCAAGAAAGACTGAATGAATTTCGTAGCATTTGGTCAAAAATTGCATTTTTCTGCCCAGTACTAGGAATACTAGGAGTACTACAAAATGGAGCAATCTCAGCTGTTGATCTAAAAAATCAACGGCCAATAGTACTTTTGAGTACTGAATAGTACTATTTTAAAAAAATGACAGTTTGTCACAGAAAGTAGATAAAATTAAGTATAAATTAATAAAAAATAGAAAATCATGAATAAAAAAAAACTAAAAATTGGCCATTTATAAAGACTTGATAGTGATTACATTTCACTAAAAACTAGAAGTTGAAACCATCATGAAAGTTTGGAGTGCTATACACAAGGGACCCCTATATGCATGCATGTTGAGGACAAATAATTGTGTTTTTTTTAATTCTCTTTGGTGGGCATATGCCCATCTAGTGTGGGAATAGGCCACAAAAAAGTAAAGTGAACATCATGTTGTTTGGATACTTCACAGTATTAAAAACCCCTAAACTGCAAAGTGTGACAAATTAGCTAAATTGATATTTAATTATAAAATTATTTTTCAATTTTTTTGAAAAATAACAAATCTCATGTTTTCTGAGTTAGCAATCTTCCATAAAAAATTCAAGTCCATTGGCTTCAATTTCCAAAAGTTACGGCCAAAACCAACTCCGTCACTTCAATTGTGATGCCTCATAGGACCGGTCTTTCTTGCAATCACCCATACACATTACACTATCATTGTGCTACAAATTTGATTGTGCATAATTTTGGAGAGATTTCTAAAACCATTTTGTAGTTCTGTCACTCACACACCTTACATTGTCTCCCACATTGTCTTCAAATTTTGCATTTCAATCCATTTTAGAATCTCTAGGGTGTATACCATAATAAGTTGTTGTAGAAGAAAGCAGGCGTATGATTCTATGATTTTTGCAATGTGATTGTTACATAGTTCTATGAATACAGTCTAAGGTTAATATAAAAAAATTGTCATTAAAATGTATGATTGCGACTTATAGGAACCTCACACAACAAAATGTAGGATGCAATCAAGAAAAAAAATTAAACTAATGTACCCTATATGTAGTATTTGAATAAAAAAAATTATAATGAAGAAAAGACCTTCCTTTATTACTTGTTAGAAAATTAGCTAACGTAAAGGTACCTAAAATTCTAAGTAGAAGAAGTAACACCCTCCAAAAAATAACCCTCAGATGCAACTAGTTTGATGGTCAGACTTCCATATAGTGACCCAACATGGATGGCAATATTCCCAAACATTTGCAATTTTTTAGCATGCTCTTCTAAGATAATTTGAGATTGTAGAGTGTTATTCTATTCTATTTAGTGGTCACCAACTTGTCCAAGACTTTTGTGCTAGATTACAAAATTTCTTTCCTACTATAGCCTTGAAGAAGAGTTTATGTTGCTTTCCTACAAGACAAATTGCGAGACAAATTTTTATTGTGTACGAATACAACAAGCCGTTTGCAAATCTTAAAATCTTGGATAAAAAAATCACAATTGTTCATTTCAAAATCAGATTTTTGATGCTAAAACCAAACTTCAAAAAGAATTTTGCAAACACATAAACTACTAAAAATAGCAACTTGGTCAAGTTTTATTTAACTTCAAAGTATTGTCAACACCAAAATTTGGTGCCTCTAGCATTTGGGGGCTAAGATAATAGAACAAAAGACCATGCTTGTTTAAGACCCCCACCATGGCACATGCAACACTAGATCTTTGGTAGCTACAATGAAATCATCTTTGGACATTGTTACAAAGTTTTGCAAATAGGTCTAGGATAGCATGAGGAATTTGTTGTGGAATACTTTATATATAATCTTTTTATACCCTTAATCCCCCAAAATAATCCTAAACCTATTTCCAAATTTTCTTTTCCCAAATCCCTATCCTATAATTCCCACAATAACCTAAAAATTGTAATAGCTAGCTTTGACCTCGTATAAATGATGTACAATTACTCCAAATGTCTTGAAACTTTGTCGCAATGTAGATTAGTTTGTCAAGTATTTACATTTCAATTTTCTCCTAAATCTAAAGGATTGTGCAATTTTGATGAACATTTGTCCATTACTAACTTTTTTCCGAGGCACCGATGACCTCCACACCCTAGTTGTATTTTGTGCATAACTTACAAGTGGCATATCCATTGTAGCCAAGTTTATGATACAAGGTATTAGATAAGTTAAGAAAATTACCCTCTAAATTTCATAGACATATCATAAAATTCAATAAGATTGAAGCTTCCAAATACACACTTCTTGGCAACTTTAGATTCCAACCCCTCCACTTTGAAGCCTTACATCTCCATACTTTTAATTAGACTCTTAATTCTAAAGTTCTAGTTCATTGCTAATTTTTTTTCATATTTTCACAAGTATCGGTATATTCACAACTTTGTATTTTCAACATCAAATTTTTTCCCCCAATTTGTAAGACATACAAATATTTGAGAAGTTTGAAGATGAAACTACACCTCTATGATGCATTGAAATTATAAAGTCATAATTTAATATTTGGAGCGTCTTTTCACTCTAAAATTTTGGCTTATATACTACAATGTGTAAACTAAAAGATTTTTTGAAGTGGATCTATTAAAAAGTAAATAATGGAGTGAAATTTAGCATTGTTTTAGAAAAGGCCATTTTAGAATAGTTACAACATGAAACAACCAATGAATTATGGTAATTGATGGTATAATTATCACTACCATTGAAGTAAATTCAAGGCATATTATTTATTTTTCAACTTTACACAAGTGTGTGTTAAAAAATATGGCACAGTTTTTTATTTATTTGGGATCCAATTTTTTATATTTTTTGCTTTGAGCTAAATTAACAAAATGAAGAATTCAATGTTTAGTTTCTACTTTTTTTGAATTTTTTTTCCTAAACACATGTATTAAAGTTTCAAGTTGGGCCCCTATAATCATGTTTTTGAATGTAGAATGATATGAAAATTTGATATACTATATGATATGATATTCTATAAATACATCTGTAGTGGAAAATTTAGACATTTTCAACGTGTTTCATATTTGATATAGAATTATTCACTTTTTTTTAGAAATTTTGTAATATTTTCAAACCTTCACAAAATGCTAAAATCATATGACTTGTACGAGACATGTAATTTCAATCATCTCTAAGTTTGGTATTGGATTATGAATTTTTTTGGTTAATTCTTTAATTTACATTTTTAATAATAACAAATCTTCCCAAAATTTTGAATGTTTTTTTGTCTTGTGAAAGGCATATAATTTTTTCTCTTAAAAAACATAGTTATTTTTTGTCATTCATATATAATGATTGAATGCTAAATGTGGCAAAGGGATGCTATTATGTGAGCCTAGGAGCCTGAGCCCACGAGCCTAGAAGACTATACACCTATATTATAGGTGTCTATATTATAAAAACCTTGTAAGATTATAATGCAACTATCTTATAGATACCTATATTACAATGTTGTTTATATTATAAGCACCTTCAATGATTGTAGGATATCTACTTACACATATGTTCAAGGCTCACATGCTTGCATTTTCATGTGTCCACATATAGCATGTGGTTGATCTCTCTAGCAATGCTTTTTTCCTTAATTGGCATGGGCATCCACCAAAGAAGAATCTCGTCCAGTGAAGAGACCCCGGTGCTCAAGGATCTCATTCTCATCCAATCTCCCCCGAATCTTGGAAAACTTCTACTACCTAACATTGTATGACCATGCAGTGGTAGCCTCCCCATACTCGAGAGGTACTACCTTATGCTTTGCTAGATATATATGGGAAGAACTTACCACTTAATTCAAGGGTTGGGATTGGTGGATTGAGGATCCATCAATAAGACCATTTTGTTCCATGTAGGGTCTCTTCCTTTTTCAAACCAAGATGTGAAAGGGCCCCTTACCTCATTGGTAAACAATGTTATGAGTAGTACACTCACACACCAATTATGATGATTGCATCCTATTGGACTTGGTAGCGTAGCCACATCACCACTACGATCATTGTTTGAACAACACCCCCACGATCGCAACTGCATTTAATTTGTACAATCATGTCTTGGGATGGTGTACCCGTTTCTCATTTTCGTTGCTTGTGTGGTGGGGACTTGAATTTGCCGTGCGGCGACCAATCCTATTTCGTAATTTCGAAGTCACCATGGATGAAACTTCCACAAGATATCAAATAATATACTGAGTACCGTACTGATCTTTGAAATTCTATTCTGTGATAATTATCGTCCAAAAGCTTTTTTTCTCCCATGTGACAGATTCACTTTGGGTGACATGGCAGTTTGCGAGTTGCGCACAGGCAAGAACTCCACGTGACCGAACTTCACCTTACCTTTAGCCTTTAAGCTTGAGGTCCACATTCCTTGGTTCCATGGAGCTGTGATTCACCATCAGGGACAAAGGGATAATAGCATGTGCGGGAAACTGTATTCTAACATTTTGCAGCCATTCAGAAGCAAGGAGGAAGATAGTTTTGTGGGCCAAAGTTTTTTATATAGGAGGACATTTGATGGGTCCGTACCGTATATTAATTGGATTGGTTCTCCTCCCCTCCCAAGGGACCTTCCTTATTGGATCTGCAACCCAATATTGGGACACACATCGTCCATGTGTTTCAAGAGAAAAAAATTTAAAAAAAAATATTGGGACACACGATGGGTCAAGGGCCCAAGGAAATTGATTGTCTTCTAGCAAACTATCTACCGGCTTGCATGATAGGATAGTCTCCAAAGTGGGACAAAACCTCCATTATTCCCAAGAATCTCAGAAATAGGGATTCAATTTTTTACTATTGAACATGAAGTAATAGAATATATGGATTTTTCTAAGAAAAATGAATATAGTACCTATGTATGGACACTTGAATGAGAAAAATATCTTCAATTATATCATCAACAATACTAGCGTATATATAAAAGATCTAGACACATGTTTGTTGAGCATGTACAATTTGAAATACTGGGACATGTGCAAGGGAGTAGCCAAGTAGAAACAATGTAGGATGGTGGTTTATTTTGGTATATTCTAGCATTCTTGAGCACAACAATGCTAGTGTGTGAGGATGAAACTACAAACATGTGAGCCGTGAGTATAGATATAGGTAGATATCCAACAATCATTGAAGGTGCTTATAATATAAACACCTATAATATAGGTATCTATAACACCGTTACACTATAATCATGGAATTTTTTTATAATATAGACATTATAACATAGATGCATGTATAATCTGCTGGGTTCCTAGGATCACACTCCTAGGCTCACATAATAGCAACTCTTCTAGAGAGTTGCATATTGTTTGGTTCTAGAAAATCAATGACTATATATATATAATTTATTTAAAATTTAGACATAATTTTAAAGTTAAAATGAAATAAATACCTATATGAGTGATGATTATGACTTTCAAACAATATTTTCATACATTAAAGAATCATTATGTGGAAGAGTGTATAAGATTATAATGTGATATTAACTAAATTGACTTTTATCCAAAACAACCACATCTAAATTGTTGATTTTACATAAACTAGATTTGATTTCATTATGGATTCCTATTCTTTTCTAGTCATGGAATTTGGTAGGAAGAATAGTGAGAAAGGTCATACGGAATTCAATAGGGAACACGCATTCAAACCATACATTTAGATCATGCATTCAAAGCATGTATTGAAATTTTCTATATGTATTTTGTAAGTAAACCTCTAAAGGTTTTCGGTGCTTTTAGGTCCACAATTGTTTCTAAGTACTCAAAGCCATAGCAAGGCTAAAATCTTCATCTTTACTTATTCATTAACAAATTTAATTGTAGTATTTTTTAGTTAACTTGTTAGAAGACACCCTCCTAAAATTTCAGAATAAGAAACCTTACCAATTGCAAGATCAATTCGCTTGGATTTCAAAAAGAAATATTTTCTCTCCATGCCAAACCTGCCCGCAAACTAAAACTCCTCATAACTTTCATCTCATTAATCGAAATGGAATGATCCAAAGCTTTCCACGTATATCTAGAGAACCAATTTTAAATTTAGAGGTCTAATTTTAAATTTTTGTTTTTTAAAAGTGTTTTTAAAGAAGTTTTTTGGACTACCTAGGCTGCCCACCAACTACTGGAAATTACATATCATGCAATAACTTTTTAACCATGTAGTCAAAAATAATGAAAATTGTTGTGCCTTGAAGCTATTCCTTGGGTACATGTTGTGTGAATTTTTAAAGAAAAAAAAAAAAAAAAAAATTTGTAGTGAGCTGCCCAAAATTGCTATGTTGCCACAAAAATGGTGTTTGGACCTTTAGGGGTTAAACAAGTACAATGCATTGACTGGCATACCAAGAGCTTGCGATATCTAAATGAGGCCCAAGAGAAGTCTTTTCTTACTCCTACAACTCCTTTAATCACTCCAAGAAAGTCAAAATATTTGGAAAATGAAAATTCTATCACTTGGGATTTTTACATTTTCTTGTCTTGACAATTTGTTGACTTTTTGTCATTTGGAGATTTTCTCCAAAATTTAGATGAAGTCAAGTAGTAGATTTAATCCATATTTAGCTGATTTTGGACTTTTTGCAAAATTATGGACAATTTTTGTAGTTGAGACTTTGAGAGTGTATTATTAAATATTTTTGGTTTGCTATTTTCTATTGTATTCTAACATTAACTCCTTGTATAGGAATTCTCCTTTGGAAAACTCCCCCTAGAGCCTTGGCTTGTTAGACATGTACCTTCATCAAAGTTTGTTCATTTTGGTTCTATCTATGTGCCAACTTCTAACCAACAATGAAGCTTTGACTTTGCCCTTTTTTTACTAAACTAACCACTTACTCTTTTTTTTTGTGTATTCTTTTTTGTAGTGTGGCCTTATGGTAAGGCTTTGATTTGAAAGCATTTAATCTGTGCCTTCAATTAGTTAATTTTACAAATCTATTTAGCATGGTGGAGCTTTGAACTCATGTGAAAGTTTGACTTTCGTCCCTTCATTGAATCATTGTCATACACCAAGTTAGTTCCTTTTTTTGTCAATCCTAATTAATATATATCAATGTTAGAATTAGTTTGATCATTTAGAAATAAATTGGGAGTCTCAATTAGGTAGCCAACCATAAGGGCCAACAACCAATTGGTGTAGGAAGGTTGTTATTGTAATTGAGGTCCTCAACCATGACTAGATCATTGCATGAAAGACTAGTTGTTTTTTTGTAGTGTTTGGCTTAGTACTAGTTGTACTATGACCTTTTAGAAAAAACATTTAAAAATAAAATAAAATATGTATAATTAGTATAATACTAAAAATAACATATCACCAAATGTAACAAATTAGCTTAATTAAGATTAAAATATAAATGGTTTTTTGAAAATTTCTGAAAAAAAGGTATCTAATTATTATCAAGTTAGACATCTTTAATAAAAATTTCAAGTTAAATGCTTCAAAATTAGAGTGAAAATTAGCTCCATCATTCCAAATGTGACGCAAAATAGTACTTGTCTTTCTTGCAATTACCCGATTGGAATCAGTTTAGGCCGCGGTTGTGAACTTATTTTTGCTATTGACAAGTGTATTTGCGATTGAGGGCCCAAGGCACATGATTGTGAATGCGTTCCCATCAAGGGATGACTAAACATGCAAAGACGACCGGGGTTGCTTTGGGATGGTTGAATGTGCTAAGGGGATCAAGATTGCTTTGGGGGTGACTCGATGTGTCATGGGGTATTGGAGTCTTAGATTTTGCCTACCTGAACAAAATACTCAGGACTAAGTGTAGGGGTTCAAATCTAGGGAATAGTCATTAGTTTAATGTACATGTAGCTAAAGTCACATGTAATCTAAAGTAGAATGGGTTTTAACACTATTTGTTTCATTTTTGGATAAGTTTGTTCATTTACCTTCTTATTTCCAAAGACAAATTTGATGATCAGTTCGTTACCAATGCTTTAAACGTATGAATGTAGTCCCTATCTTATCTAGTGGGGGCTCAAAATTTTTAATAACAATTTGTTTGGGTTGATCTACAATTCGTCGACATGCATGCTCTAGAACCTAATGCAATGCATATATATATATATATACATAGAGATAAATAAGTTTACACAAACACGCAACAATATTTCATACACATTCCTTAATTACTGGTGATGTTTATTACCATAACAATTTATCATAGTCACTACACTAGTAGAAAATTTGAAATTTCTGTCATTTTGGACGCGTTGTTTTGGACAAAATCTAATAGAAATTTGTTGTTTTCTACAGAATTCTGTTAGATTTTGTCCAAAACAAAACGTCCAAAATGACAGAAATTTCAAATTTTCTACTAGTGCTATTAAGTTATAAATCACCATTTGGAATGCCTAAATAGTCTGTCAAAAACCTCCAACAAATTGTTTCTATTCTAAATGCAGGGCATGAGTGTGTGTGTATGCAAACTCCTTTGGATTGATTCAACTATACAATTCCACACAACAGTTTGTTAATATATCTTTTATCCATAACACCATAATTAACAATGCACAATCATGAAAATGCATTCCAACATTTAACAATCATCAAAATCCATTTCTTAATTAATCACTACTTATCATAACTCCTTGCAAAGATCACATCACTAAACAATTGAATTGAATTAATTATAGATTCACTTATATTCCTAACAATCTATTAATTGTACTTTCATATAGTATAATTTCAAATCACAAAGACTCTTAGCATTCTCCAACTAACTTATCATAAATCCCACATTGTAACAAAATCTAAAGTAGTGGTTACTTAACAATTTGTCTGTAATCTAAGGACCATGCTTATTCCATTAACCAATCTCACTTCATCAACACTACAGGCTCTAAATAATTACTTGTCTATTCAATCCTACATAAGATCTCCATATCAACAATAAGGAAACAATATAACATACAACCAAATTAGTTTGAGTAAGTAGATATAAAATGCTCTTTGAGTTAAACCACACAACCTTGGAGCTACAACCAAAAACAATTCGTCCATTCGCACAACTCTTCATCTCCTAGAAGATTCTCCGTTCTTCTTCTGCCTTTGGTACATACTTCCTTTTGCTCCCTTGATTCACAGTACAACATACTTACAGACAATTAGTTTACAGATTTTGAATTGACATAACCCAATCACTGGGTTTGTGAATCTTCTACCAAGACAAATTGCCTTCTATTCCACAACATAACAAAAAAGACACACTCCAAACTATATGCATTCACCACAAAGCTTACACTTACTAATTCAATACTTCAGTTACAAATTATAAATCACATCAACAACACTCCAATCTATGAGACAATTAGATCCAAAATTACACAAAGTAAACACATAAACAATTTGTCAACCCCAAAACACACAGCAGTAATCCAACCACTGGATTTTCAATTGTATTTCTTAATATTCAATTATTAATCAATTATAGAACAATTTGTTTTAATATTGATTGCATTCATATGATAAAAAAATGCATGTATACAAGGAGAACAACAACTTGTCAAAAACCAAGAAGACCAAGAGAGAATGGGGGCTTTTTCATACCAACTTGTCTGGCTAAATTGAAAAAGAAAACAATTGTCTGTAACCAGAATCTAACTGTTTGCCGGCCTTCCTCTAATTCAAGGGAACTAAACTGACTATTAGTTCGTGAAACATCTACAAAGAAAGTAGCTTAACTATTTGTCCATTTTAACCATTTGTTAATCTAATCAAAAGAGTTTTCAACATTCTTTACTAACAAAAGATGAATAGTAAGAAAATTGAAAAATGAAAATGGCTATAGGTATCAAAGTTGCTCTAAAGAGTCTAAATTCTATGAATGGGTTTTAGAATTCATCTTTGTAAGGTCTAACAATAGGAAGAGGGGCATGAGACATGCTCCAACATTGAAACTTCAACTACAATATAAGACAAAAGAAGTGGAGAGAAAGAAGGGAACTTGGAAGGGAAAACTGGAGGAAGAGGAAAGTGGAGAATTAATATTAATTGGGGTTAGGAGGCTAATTTGATCCCATGATTAAGGATTGAGCGAGGGAGTTTTTAAAGATATTAGATTTCGAACCTTTAGATTGACTAAATTAGATACTATAAGGTTTAATTAGATGCATATTAGACTTTATGAATTCATGTCTTTTAATTAGTTTGATTCTTAGTATTCATTAGTTTTATAGAAGTCAAGAGTGGAAACTTAGAATATTTAGAATTTAGTGGAAAAATAATTGAAAATTCAAACAGAATAGTATAGAAGATAGATAGGGAGAATTAGGTGAAGGAGAATCTATAGAGAGTAGTTTAGAGTTTCAATTTCTTTTGTGACCTTTTCATATAAGCTATATGTTAAAAAACCAATAAAATTAACAACTATAGAAGGAGATGGATATTGCAAATTGATCATGTTTATGGTGCAAGAAGACAAGGCTATGGTGTCTACAACATTAGAAGTATGTAATTAAACTTTGCTCTTGATTTTTTTTTGTAGAAATAGAAAATAGAATTAGGAGTTAAGTGATTAATTTAGATCTTTAGAAGTCCATTAGAGTCCAACTTTGAATTTCAAATTGAGTAGTTAATTTCTAAAGGTTTTCAAAATCATATTAAACTTAAAATATAGATGAAAATTGGAGAATATATAAATGGATGAAGTTTAGTAGTAAGAGTGAATGAAGAATAGTAAAAATCATCCAAGAGAAGTCAGAAAAGAATATTAGAATCTAAATTGAAGTTAGAAGTCAAAACCTAAAGGAAAAGTCAATTTGATAGTTTAAGAGAGTGGATAAAGTTTTAGAGTGTTGATTGTCAAATAGCAGTCAAACTTCATCCATCCATACTTTTGAATAGAAAGTTCAAATGTGTCCTAATGTTTTAGAAATTCAATATTAGGATTTAAATATTAAAAATATTAATATAATAATTTAGAAGTAGAAGTCTAAAGTAGTAAGTAACAAGTAGGTAGTCAATTAGAATCTATTGAAAACAACCAAAGAACAATTTGAAGTTAGAATGAATTAGGAAATCTTAAGATAAATCTATAACTAATTCACACTTAGAAAATAGGTCAAAATTTAAGAAGATAGCATAGGATTACGTTTGGTCTTAGATATGGATGAAAATAGTAATTATCTCCGTCATTCAATTGAAATTGAAATCATATGAACCATAATCAACTTTAAGATAAACCATAAAGTTAAAAGTGAATTTAGATTAATAGGTCAATAGAAACTAATGGAGGAAGTTTGATAGGATGGTATAAAAACAAAACTTCATCCGTGGATAACTTTTAGTAGAAAACTCCGATTAGGATGGATTTTATCATTTGGAAAGGACATAAGATTCTCTATAATCTTAGTTAATCAAAATCTAATTTTGAGTATTTTTCCTTTAGAGGACCAAAGTTTTGACCTACATTGGCCAACACTAGGCCAAACTATTAACTTTTGAGATTATTTTGTTTCAAGTTACTCTTAGATCCATTAGGATTTAGCACAAAATACAATTTGTCCATAGCTTGGAAGGCACAATTGGACGACGTCTAGACACCCATTAGAAATTTTACAATGAAAACACAAAGAATGTATTCATTCTATCATAAGGGTGGAGATAAGATGCTCACATCTTGCTAGTTGCTATACAACCCAAAAACAAAACAGCAAACATACTCTATTGCTTTTAAGTCAATCCATCTTCTTTTGATATGTCCATACCTAAATGATGTGGTTCATACTTTGCTTTGCAATCACAACAAATTCATAACTCTAGTGGTTTTGGCTTCCCTTCACTCTTACTAATTGATCTTTTTTCTAGAAAATTTGAGCATCCATTTGGATGGATTGGTTGCCCTTGCATCAAAATCAAGTTCATTATCCTACACTTTAAAGCCAAAGGTGCTTTACCCACCAATAAAAAAGCGATATCCAATTTTGGTAACTTTAGCATGATCAACCTTGACTTCTATGCAAGATAAAAAAAATGCATGAAATTCATTAGAAACTTTTCATTCAAACATGTAAAAGCCAACAAATTGTTAAAATAAAGAACTATAAAATCCCATATGAAAGAATTTATATTTTCCAATTTTTTTGACTTTCTTGGAGTATTAAAAGTTTTTATTGGAGTAAGAAAAAACTTCACTTTGGCTTCATTTGGATGTCATATGTTCCTATTGCTCCGGTCAACTCTTCATATTTGTTTAAAATTCACCAAGAATCATAGGGATTGTTTGCTCAGGTATTTGTTGGTGTCAAAATGCCTTGAAACTTGTCGAAGCACTCTGAGGAAGCACTTTAGTACTATTACTACTAAAAATTCTATACTAATTTAATTGGAATTTTATTAGAATTTGGGGGTAATTTCTACAAATTTATCAATGTTAGTTAAAGTGATTGACCTTTTAAAAACTAATTTCTACAATTTAGAAAAATCCAAAACTTTAGCAAGTTAATTGCACAAGACATATAAAAGGTCTTCTACACCAAATTCAAATTTATAATCTTACTTTGCATTTTTCATAGAAAAAAATTGCTTGTTGTTACTTTCTATTACAGCTAGTAGATCAAGAATCTTTTGACTAGTATAGAATCTTAACAAACTAATTGCATCATTGGACTCCCATATTTTTGTTCTTAAAACACCTCCCTTCGGTCTTTGGTTACGTCATTCTTCATATTGCTTGAGTTTAGGTTTGCAAGGTTTACTTTTAACTTTCTATTACAGCCTACTAACTTTATTTTGTCTTAGATTAATTATCTCTAAACCTAAGGAGAATTCATATAAATGAATTACTAACTCCTATTTTAGCCAAGCTTTGTAACATGCACTTGTAGGTTTTAGCTTTGATTGTAGTTTGGAAAATATTTTATTGCAAACTAGACCCAAGCTTCTTTTTAATGCACCCAATTCATTAAAAAAAATGAGAGATTGGAGTGTTTTAGGTATTCCGGGCTTCTAAAGGCAAAATAGTGCATTGGTAAGTACTTTACTATTTGCAATCTAACACTCTTCTTAGGGGATTTTGACTACAAAATCTAATAATATGGTGAAAAATACCCCCTAAAAAACTATTAGTCTCAAGTGAAGAATGAAGAACTCACATTCGAGCAAACCAAAAAGACAAGAGGTTACTATCAACGAAATGCACTATGAGAAAGTAACATGCATATATATCATGACCAATATGAAATGAAGGAAGTGAACGGTTACACCTACTACATCCAACAATGGATGCATCTTCCATATACTCTTCACATTGTCAAGGAATTGGTCTTTACCTTTGTGGCAATCCTAGAAAGATGGTCAAAATCCATCCTACAATGTCTCATGCATTAGAAGTAGTGCATTTAGAATGGTTTTAACACCTTTCTAGTAGAAGCTCGTTGATTCATTCATCTTCCAAAACTCTCTAGATAAGTCCTCATTAATTGTTGTGCTCTAAAGTGTAATAAATCTATCTAAATCCCTACAAACCTCATTGAAGCAATGCATTTGTTGTAGAGCCAAAAGAATAGGTTTGTCACTAGCCACTTTGGAATGTCCATGTACACTCCTTTTACAAGTGAATTCCTCCATCCTCTTTAAGCAACCAATCGATGTCTATACGAAGACTGTAATTGTAGTAAGGGTCACTTGTTGGAATCCTTGTAGAACTTAAACTATTAGACTTGAGAATAACCTTGTAGAGAGTCAAGTCTATGCACAAGTACCCTTCTATAAATTATTTAAAATCAAGAAACTCCTTGAAAAGATGAGGAATTCATAAAAAACTTCATCAACCTTAAAAGTGTAGGGTAGTCATTTGTCTTCAATTTGTTATTCCATTGACCAAAAAGAGCGTCAATGTCCTTCTGAGTGTATTTGACAATGAGAAAATTGATGTATATCTCATTGAAAATGGCTTTATGTACGAGGAGAGAGCAAAATGCAAAGATCCATCAATTTTTGTTGTTCCCTGAGGCATTGTTGAATTGCAAAGTCAATTTTGGAGAAAGTGGTTCAAGTTGGACCAACTCTTTGGGGGGAATGGAGAGAGAGTCTTTGTAAACTTTTGAGCCTTTCAACAAGGCATTCGACAATGGACAGCTTGGGCTATCCTTGGCAAACAATTTACAAGATGAATGTTTGGCAAGGACTTGAAATTTTGTAACAACTTTGCAATGGAAACCACCATATGCTTTGAGTCAGTCAATAAAATGTCTAAGTTGTAGTGGACATATCAAATGTCTCCATGGCGATGAGCAATCATGTCAATAACGTTGACAAGTATTTTCATAAAAGAATCAATTGCTTTGTTCTTATGGGAAAAATATAGAGAAGTAATATTTGAATGATCCATTTTGTCATGGATGATAGTTAGAACCTTATTAGGAGATATTATAAGAAACCTTTGTTTTATGTGACATTTTCATCATTCTTTGTGATGGATTTTAGTGGACGTTCAATAAAACAACTTGTGTTTTTATGTTAATAATAACATCCAATTAGATGTTATTGGACATTATTAATGACATAAAAATACAAGTTGTTTTATTGGACGTCCACTAAAATCTGTCATAAAAAATGATGAAAATGTCACATAAAACACAGGTTTCTTACAGTGAAATTTCTTTGACATCATTCAATTTTATTTTACAATGTAAACTTTCAAATTTCTAGACTATAGAAAATGTAAAGTGTAGGTGCTCTTTAAGTACTTGAACCTATTGCACTATCCATATTAAGCAAAATTGTCTCCATGAGCCTTTAGAGTGTATTCTAGAAATGAGGCTCATTGAATATTGCTTAGTCCACTCACCAAAACATTTGGCAAATTAAACTTTGCATTCATGTTATTGATCTCCAGTATGGTCTTACTCCACTCAAACAATAATAGTAGACACATAGAGATGACTTTTTTCCTTCATTCAAAAGTCCTTAAAGCAATAGTCAAAGTGTGGCTATTGTTTACATGATATGCATTTGGAACTTTTTGACTTGAGCTTACTATGTGGCTCTATCCGCATATCTGATTTTGTCATGTCCTCATATAGTCATACCTATAGAAGGTAGCTCTCAACACTTTGTAGATGGTCTATTAGACATAGCAACACATTAGAGAAAATCTAGACTCTCTAGAAGGTTGTTTCTTTGATGGCTAGATGTGCAAATACAACAAAAATTAATTTTTATTTTATTTTTTAATTAAAAATAATAATAATAAAAATAATAAAAATCATGTACCATGTAATTGCCTTAGATACCACATTAGATTGCAATTTTTTTAAAATAAAAATTTGTTTCTTAAGTTTTTTTTAAAAAATATTTTGTATATTTTGTATATATACAAATAGATAGATAGATAAAAACTCCGGTCTTTACAAAGAGAAGACCGGCGTGAATAAAGTGTCTGTTTGTAATGACATGTCACTCATAAAATTGGCTTTTTGCTCATAACTTTTGCATTGTTTGTCCATTTGGCATGAAATTTGGAATGAAGGTAGATGCTAAAGTTATAGACCTTGAGTGATTTTTAAAATTAAAAAAAAAATTGTTTACTATTTTTAACCTGCCTCCAATTGGATGTCTACCTTGGCCATTTTGGGGGGTTTTAGTCCTATTTTTGACCCAAAAATGCGAATTTGAAGCCACAAATTAGACATGTTGGAGGTCTACTAACACTAAAAGGGCTGACGATGAGATTTTATGAAAATAGCATCATGTCAATTGCACATGGGGTCAAAGTGACCTTCCTTTACGTGAAAGCTATGAAGAGGGAAGAATTTTCCTTCTTGAATTTTTGAGTGCAGTGCGAGCGCAATCTTCTCTAGCAAAATGACTTTTTTTATGGGATTTTTTTGAATTACTAAAAATGAAAATCTCTATAGACCCCTTTTCTGCTATTTTCTGCTCCCCGTGGCTTCTGCAATACTTCGTAGTAGTCCGTAGTATTGCATAGTATAACATAGTACTAAATCAATGGTGTAGATCTATAGGCACCTTCAATCAACAATGCAGATTTATTGAGGCGCTTCTAAAACGTAGTATTAGTAGTATTGCATAGTACTGCTAGTCCTATGGCCAAAAAACGTAGTTTTGAACAAAGAACGTGAAGTGTTTCTTGCAACTACCCACGAATACTATTTTTTTGTTTCTAATTTAGTCTGCAAATCAAATTAATGTTACCCAAAGATTTTGGATGAGGTCACCACCTTCAAGCATATTTTTCAAAACACTTCTTTTAATCCCTAAAGGACTGAAAGATTGTTGAACATACACACATGATTTTGGGTAGGTGTGTATAAAGTCATTTTTTAACGGATGTTCTTCAAAATTTGATACAAAGTTTGAACATATACGCCCTTTGTGGGAATAAATTTTTTTGTGATTGGATGCCTAGATCAAATGTTATACTGCCTTGAACTTTTCAGGCAATTTTGGGCAAAATGTGCAAAACTCCTCTACTTTTAAAATTTGGCAATTATGTAACTTACATGATACAAGATGCGAATGCCAAAAAACACACCCATTTGTAGTATAAAAATCTCATTCTAGGAGGACTTAAAGTATTCTGGCTCTGTCAGACATGGATGAAATTTTTTTTTCTTCTAACATCAAATGTTATAATCTTTCAATCTATATGGGCAAAGTTCCTAAATTTTTTTCCACACATTCCCATAGTAGTCTATCACAAATTTGTATTGTTGAATTTTGAAAAAAAACTTTTTTTTAATTTTTTCTTCTCATTGTCCTAAAAAATGACAGTTTTTCACAGTTTCTGCCCAATATGTACCTTGGTCCTTTAGGGGTTAATTCTGAAATTTGGCCCAAATATATGTAATATGGTTCAGTAAGCAATCAATGATCATAAAAACAACAAATTAGTAAATTGTCTTCGATAAATTTTACTGAAAAGTAAATTTCTTATAAAAAGTAAATTTATTGTCCTCCACATAGATGCATAGAAGGCTTTATTGTGTGTGCATGTCTAGACATACAAAAGTACACTTCTATAAGTTTTTTGTTGAAATCTTATTTTCATCAAGTTGTTAAAAATGACTTATTTTTGTTATATTTTTTTTGAATGTTTTCGTTATTTTCTAGCAATTTAAACAAAAAAAGAAGTTGTCATTTACTTTTCTTGTGCATATCTTTTGGAGTAAAATTTTTTAGGTCTCAATTTTTGTAAATATATTACTTTTAGTATTCTTTCAATTATTCATATTTTATTTTATTTTTAAATATTTTTTTCAGAAGCTCTAATACTCCCGAGAAACAACATAATCAATTATAGGTGTTCTTGCCTTCATCCATTGACCTTTTTTTATTAAGACTATATTTTTTTGTTTTACAAATGAATGTAGTTTTGAGTTGAATAAACAAGTGAAATGCCAATTCTATTATATTGGAAGTATAATTCATGCAACATTTTGACATTTATTTTATCTTGTTGTGTAGATAGATTTGCAAAGGGTTGTCACATTAGGCAGGTTCACTAAATTGAGGTCTCCAAATGTGTTTACTAAACAAACAAATTGTACAAAATGGATGGACAAACAATCTAAACCAATATATATATATATATATATATATATATATATATATATATATATATATATATATATATATATATATATATATATATATATATATATATATGGGTGATTGCAAGAAAGACTGGTCCTATGAGGCATCACAATTGAAGTGACAGAGTTGGTTTTGGCTGTAACTTTTGGAAATTGAAGCCAATGGACTTGAAATTTTTATGGAAGATTGCTAGCTCAGAAAACATGAGATTTGTTATTTTTCAAAAAATTAAAAAAATAATGTTATAATTAAATATCAATTTAGCTCATTTGTCACACTTTGCGGTTTAGGGTTTTTTAATACTGTGAAGTATTGTAGACCAACTCAATTTTTGTTTTTTGGTCAATTTGCCTAGTGTAGTGTAAAAGGAGATAAATTGTGATGTTAGTTTCACATTCTATAAAAAAGATAGGAAATTTGACTTTGTAAAGAGATTTTGACTGTTTTAATACGCAGGATATGAAGTAAGGCAAATTGATTGGTTGAGATTTGAAAGTATAGTCTATCACTTGTTTGTAGCAGTATAGAATCGGACAATTTGACTTTCTTTCCCCCCACTCTCTTGGTCTTCAATAACATCGTGTTTTGTAAAATTGTCTATATGCATAGTGCACCTTTCTTTTAATACAATTTATCTTGAGCCTATTAATTTCTTGTATATCTCTTGTACTGCCAGTGATTGGAGTATTGATTTATTGTGAATTGGAGTTTGGGCAAATTGTTGTTTATTTGTGAATCCAGTGATTGGATATGTAGTTTGTGAGCAATTTGTACAATCGTGTTTGTTTGTTTGTAAATCAATACATCAATTCAGTGATTGGATTTTGAGTGAAAGTTTGACCGAATTGTTAAGAAGCAAATTGACTTAAGTATATCCAGTGATTGGATTGTTAATTTATGTATGATTAATTTGATAAATTGTTTGTATTCCAGTGATTGGAAATTATTGTTGAGGTCAAATTGTCTTTATGTTGTTGTGTAATTGTGAATTAATTTCTTAATCCAGTGAGTGGACTTTGGTGTATAAATTTGGAAAGTAAGATTAGGCAATTTGACATTGTATTATCCAGTGATTGGATTTGTTCCATGTACGAAATTATTGTTGTTTATGTTGTGTGTGTATTGTGAATTTGTGTGAGTCTAGCGATTGGTCGAATTGAGTATTCAAGTAGGCAAATTGTCTATTTCTTTTTAATCGCTGGAAAGTTATAAATGAAACCCGGTCACGGTAAGATTATGGATTAGCTATTTGTCAATTTGTCGAGTTGATGCCTAATGATTGGGTCTGAGTACAAATCCCATGTTTTAGAGTGAGTATGTAGAGCAAATTATCTGAGTGATTCGTGGGACATGTATTGAGGAAGAGATATCAAAACACATAGGCAATTTGCGGAGCCAACAGGACGAATTGTCAGGGAGTTGCGTTGACTGAGAGACAACTTGGCTGATCAAGTGAAAGGTGCCGGACAACTTGCCTGACCTGCTTTAAAATTGGTGAAGTATCTATTTAAACAAATTGTCTTTGTGTGTATTGTTGTGGGTAAATTTATGTGAAATTATAAGTTTTAGTGATAATTAAAATTGCAATTGTGTATCATACATAGACAAATTGTAGTAATAAATATATTTCTTAGAATTTAGAAGTCTCTACAATGCAAAGATTTATTTTCAATCAAATATTAATTAGTTCTTGAAAGGACAAATTGACGGTTTGCCAAAGTGTGAATAGTTTGTTAATCACACATTTTTGTATTAGATAGAAGTTACAAAAGAATAAAGCAATTATCGAGAATAGATTCTTGAACTGTAGGGAAGGTTTGATGGATATTATATAAATGGATAGTTTAGGCTAATTGTCTGTGTGCCCGATTGTCTTCATTTACAGTCACGGACAAATTGCTTGAATTAGAATTAGATGAGGTTGGTATATAAAGAACTTTGGATCATCTTGTGAACTGAATGTATTATTTAGAGAGATCATAGAAGTATGGATACTGGTCAATTTGCCCAATTCTGAATTTAATTAAAAATATTAATTAAATAAAAAATTATTTATTTATTTATATCTTTATTGATAGATTAAGAATTTAATAATCTGATGAACGAAATGACTAGGTATTGGATAGTAATATAGAATTGAAATGCAGTATGTCTAAAATTCTATTTGTATGGATAATTTGACTTTAATTCTGGAAATATATATAAATGGGTCCTAATATACTTGCGGGGATGCTAGTATGTGAGCCTAAGAGCATGAACCTGTGAGCCTCCAATTTTTTTTCTTCTATTTAGAAATTATAAATCCATTGAGGACCTATGACCGTAGAATTAGATGAAAGGATGTATAGTCCGACTAAACAACAAATGAATATGCTACTAATAATTTTGTACCAAAACATTGAACCACGGGCCTTTATATAAATTTAAAGGATGAAAATGGTCCACCTATTTTATTTTATTTTCTTAACTATGCTTTAAATTTTTTAGAAATATCTTGAATATGAAAAATATAAAATGAACATAGTAGATATATATTATACACCAAATAAATGTATTAACCCTTAATTTTCTAAATGACCATTTTGCTAATTGATGTCCCTTTTTTTTTAACTATCTTTATTTAAATTTTATTTATTTATTAAATAAAAAACATTTTTAATAAATAAAAAACATGATTAATTCAATGGAAGTAGTTTAATTGAATTCTAAGTTAAATTTCATTTTCTAGAATTTCATAAAGTTCAATGGTGGAGTGTGATTTAAGATTCATGTTTTATTGTTCAATTTGGGCACTAGATGAAGTTTTAGGCATTGAATGAAATTGTTGCCACATCATACATAGGTCAATTCAATTTGAGAAACAAGACAATAGAAATCAAATATCAAATCATGAAAATAAAGTGATTAATGGCTAGAGGTAGTAAGGTGAAAAATTTCAGCATGCAATATATGGATTCTACTATAGGTGAAAGATAAGATTAGTGGAAAATAATTATTTTGAAGTATGCGGAAAAATAAATAAAATGAAGAAAAGAAATTGTCGAATTAATTGAGCAAATTGTTGTAAAAAAATAATTTTTTTAATACAAGTCGAAATGTTCAAAGATCATGTATAATCAAATAAATTCTCGATGAAAACCTAAAGGAAATTTTACAATGATACTTTGTGAGGATGGAGGGTAAAGAAGTGGTTTTATAATGAAATTCATTGTTCCTTATGAACCTTCAAAGGATATGGGATAATTTGAAGATTAAACTCCTACTAATCTTAAAGATTAATATATCCCACATGCGTTGCTTCACCTCCTACCATCCAATTTGTATAAAGATCTTATCTTCCTTAATTTTACAAACATCCAAATAAGTGACTCTTGAGGTTTTGTGATGAACATTTTGGATTATATTCAATATAATGTTGAATTTTCAAAATATTCAACATGAAAGTGCCAACCTTGTCGTTTACTTATGGTGGTATGTAGAAAAAAAATTGTGGTCTTTAAAACCCCCGCTGTTAACGGCGGGGGCAACAAGGTCCATACAAGAAGCGAAGTTGGATCCTTTGAAAGCGTAGCCGTTAACGGCGGGGGGTAGCAAGGTCCATAACAAAAACAAAGTTGCATCTCCAAACCCCCCGCCGTTAACGGCGGGGGGTAACAAGGTTCATAAAAAAAAAAATTGCATCTCCAAACCCCCACCGTTAACGGCGGGGGGTAACAAGGTTCATAAAAAAAAAAAAATTGCATCTCCAAACCCCCACCGTTAACGGCGGGGGGTAACAAGGTTCATAAAAAAAAAAAATTGCATCTCCAAACCCCCACCGTTAACGGCGGGGGGTAACAAGGTCCATAAGAAAATCAAAGTTGCATCTCCAACCCCCCCGCTGTTAACAGCAAGAAGTAACAAGGTCCATAAAAATTAAAAAAATTGCATCTCCAAACCCCTGCCGTTAATGGCGGGGGGTAGCAAGGTCTATAAAAAAAACATAGTTGCATCTCCAAACCCCCCGCCATTAACGGCGGGGGGTAACAAGGTCCATAAAAATAAAAATAAATTGCATCTCCAAACCCCCGCCGTTAATGGTGGGGGGTAACAAGGTCCTTAAGAAAAATAAAGTTGCATCTCCAAAAACCCCACCGTTAATGGCGGGGGGTAACAAGGTCGATAAAAAAAACAAAGTTGCATCTCTATATCTCCTACCGTTAACGGCGGAGGGTAGAAAGGTCCATCAAAAAAGCGAAGTTGGATCCTCTAAAAGTGCAGCTGTTAATGGCGGGGGGGGTAGTAAGGGCCATCGAAGAAGCGAAGTTGGATCCTCTAAAAGCACAGCCGTTAACGGCGGGGGGTAGCAAGGGCCATCGAAGAAGCGAAGTTGGATCCTCTAAAAGCACAGCCGTTAATGGTGTGGGGTAGCAAGAGCCATCGAAGAAGCGAAGTTGGATCCTCTAAAAGCACAACTGTTAACGGCGGGGGTAGCAAGGTTCATTGAAGAAGCGAAGTTGAATCCTCTAAAAGCGTAGCCGTTAACAACAGAGGATAGCAACGAATACATGAACTATAGTGTTTGACTAAATCCTAACATTTGTTGCCCTAAATTGCAACCCTGAAAATTGCACCCGTCAACGACTGGGGGTAGTAAGGCACTTTAAAATCTTTGAAATCTAAACATTTCAAGCTAAATTTCAGGATGCTATTGTAGTTTTGAGGTCATAAATGACTCAATATGCATCCGTTTTTTATATGCTATATACCGTTGGAATCGTACTTTCAAAGTGCAAGAAATGATATAAAGTTTCAAAATTTGTCTTTAACAAAAAATTACACATACATTCAAAATTAATATCAATTGGGGTAATTATTTCCTTACTATCTTGTTTGAACTTCTAGCATGTAGGTGCTATTATTATATTTTTGTTTGGTACAAACCCTAACCAGAAGGTTTATAATATTACACTTTGCAATTTTCCATGAACTTGTACTTGTCCTCATTATGGAAATATAAATGAGGCCTCTATTGGAAAACGTGTACATAAACTACAAACACGTTTATTATATCTTTCATTATTTGTGTAAATTTGATTATAAGATAGACACATTCATCTACGCTCCTACCTTCAACTTGGATGAAATAAAGCAAGTAATTGTTGTTGCTAGAATCATCAAGACGTGTGAGTATTCAAGTTAGTTGGTAGATAATAGCATGATATGAAGTAGATACGTAGTATCAATATATTATCTTCAAAATCTCTAAATTCAAGTAAAAAAGTATTATTTTCATATTCCAATATGTATTCTTTGTTGCAATGAAAGAATATTTTATTATGTACACAATGCTCTACATCCTACGATATTTTCACTGCATTTGTTTTCCTCTTATCTTTAGAATTCACTATAAATTATATGTAATCTCACTTGATCAATCCACCCTCAAACAACCTCTTAGAATGTAATACGAGATGTAATATAAATTTCAAAACATGCAATAGCACCAACTTCCCAAGCTTTTAGATATAAAATCCACGGGCATAGGTCCCATGGTAATAGGTCATTTTTTTTCTAGACATAGCAATTTTGGTGAAAAAAATCAGTCTTTTAACTTTTTAATCAAAAATATTTACAAATTACATCATATTTTACATTTCTAGGCTCTAGGCTCACACAATCCCTGCTCACCGCTCTTAGGCTCACGCTCACACGCTCACATGCTAGCGTTGTTGATATACTTGTGAATTAATTGGAATCTTGTCCTTGGATTTTAATACATTGTTGATAATGTGTAGTGAAGTCTGGAGATCTTAAATTGCATAACACACTCATTCCCATTGCATTAGATAGAGAAAAATTGCCCTAGGACTGGGACCGATTTGATACTCATGATAATTTAGTGATTAGGCTAGTTAAGTAGTGACTGGACAAATTGCCCGGGTAATCAAAATCATGGTAATTAATGAATCTATATTATTATTATAAATGTGAATGTTGCATTTAAAAGTCTAGATCATGCATGACAAATTGCTCAAAAATTCTGACAAATTGCCAAATACGCCCCTAGAACACTAGGCAAGACTGGGACTGCACTCATGCGTCCAATAGCATTATTAACCCCTAAAGGACCATTGTCCCCTTGGGGGACAAAATGGATTTCGGGCAAGTTCCTATGATCTCAATTTTTAGTGAATTTTTTTGAAACTTTCTCATAAGATAGGAAAACTCATGAGCTTCGTGGGAAGATAAATTTTATTTCAATTGGTGCCCGGGAGCAAAAGTTATGGCATCTTAAACATAATTTTCACGTCATCGGGCAGAAAAATAAATCTACAAAAATTTGAAATTAATTTTTTAATTTTTTTCTTCTTAAAGATCATATTTTTGTCTACATGTGAAGCTTTGATTCATTCCATTTGGATCAGTAATGTGAATGTTATGAACAATCTTGTTTTTCGGGCAATTTGAGCATCTTCTTGAAAAAATAACATATAGGATTCAATTCTGAATGCAATTTTCACAATTTTTCAACAAAATTTGTTTGAAAAGGTTAAGTTTTCTATTTAGAAAAATCTCACCGTTGAGATTATTGTGTTTCAATCCCATTTTAGGGCTATTAACGATTTAGTTTTTCTTTCAATCTTGGACCTACTTCTACTAAACAATTTTTTAAAGAATGAAAATCAATCGTATTTTCTTAAAAAAATAAATTCTAGACTTTCAACTCAATTCTTCAACACAAATTTTTTTAAATTCAAGGTCCATGGTGTAAATTTTCCCACAAATGGCATTCAAAGTCATCTGAAATTGCAGGCTAGTGTTCAAAAAAACTTTCTTTTTTCAACTTTGAATGCTAATATCTTCCAATCTGTACGATCAAACTCCATGAAATTTTTACCACATGATCCTCGACTAGTAAAGTACAAGATCCTATGGTTAGATTCTAAAATAAATAAAAAATTGTTTTTTTGGATGAATGCAGCAAAAATGACAGTTTTGAGTAGTTTTTAACAAAAGAACGGCTCTAGTCCTTTAGGGGTTAATGGACTGTTAACTAAATTATATTATGGGAATAAGAGTGAAATCTATGTATCTTCCCGTTGTTTGTGTAATTACGTAGTATTTGTTTGTAAATCCCACAACATTCTAGAAAACAAATGACCTCAGCCACAATATATTAGACTATTTGATCATTCCCTAGAATTAGAACCCCTATACTATATTCCTGGGTTTTTGGATTGAAGCCAAAACCTAAATTACAAGTATCCAAAAAACATGATGTTCACTTTACTTTTTGTGGCCTATTCCCACACTAGATGTAGTAGATGGGCATATGCCCACCAAAGGGAATTAAAAAAAACACAATTCTTTGTCCTCAACATGCATGCAAATAGGGGTCCCTTGTGCATAGCACTCCAAACTTTCATGATGGTTTCAACTTCTAGTTTTTGGTGAAATGTAATCACTATCAAGTCTTTATAAATGGCCAATTTTTAGTTTTTATTTATTCATGATTTTCTAATTTTTATTAATTTATACTTAATTTTATCTACTTTCTGTGACAAACTGTCATTTTTTTTAAGTAGTACTGTTTCAGTATTATAAAGTACTCAAAAGTACTATTGGTTGTTGATTTTTTAGATCAACGGTTGAGATTGCTCCATTTTGTAGTACTCCTAGTACTTCTAGTATTGGGCAAAAAACCCGTAGATTTTGACCAAACGCTACCAAAATTGTTTGATCTTTCTTGCAATCACCCATATTTAAATTTACAATTTCAAGCACATAAATAAATACTAGTATCTTGTTGTATCACATTTCTAGTTACTATGAGAATTATTCCTTGGAATGGTCCATGTATCAATTAATGACCTAATCTTCAGGGAAAGACATTTAATAGGTGGTCAACTTGTTGTTGACCATAGCATTTTGGCAAGGTTGCAATTGCATGGATAGATGGGCAAGTAGTCTAGATGACTTGACAATCCTTTATGCAAATTAACCTATAAAGCTCCTCACAAGTCGAAATGTTTTAAAAAAAAAATTGGGTACTTAAATTGAAGTACTTGATTTTTCCATATTTTTTCCATATTTTTTTGAAAATAGGAAAACAAACAAATGTCCATGGAATCTAATTTTTAGGAAGATGCAATGGTTGAAGAAGATTTATTTTTTATTTTTTATAGGCCCAAATTTAGGCAAGGAGAACAAAATGTTATTTGCTTTGAAAATTTGCATACTTCTCTCTAATCCCTATGCTAATTGCCTAACTGTTGAGGTTCCATTCAAATATGAAGTTTTTGTAAAGGAAATTTGAGTTATGGGACTCAAAATCTTGGTAAAGCCACATTATTAAATGCTTAGAGATCTTGAAATAAACAGAATGCTTAAATGCTCCACTTTACAAACTTTTGTAGAATTTGTTCTCATACATAAATTGCCCTTAGAACCCAAATTATTTACATGTGATCCTATGATAGTCAAGAATAAGGTTTAACTATTATAAATTTGACAAAAAACAATAAAAATTGATTAATAACCCTTTTTTATAAAGAAAGCATTGATTTTTGGCAGTATCTTGAGTATTTCCCAATTTAGACCCAATTTTTTAAGGATGTATATGCAAATTGCACTTCATTCACAACTTTACGCACTACTTATCTAGAATTTCCAATCCCAATCCCTTCTTGACTAGCCTCATTACATCGATCATTTCCTTCCCTTGAGGACCAACCTTAACTTGCCACTGAAATGAAATTGCGCAAATTTAACAAAATTGATCAATATTGTGGTAGCTTCCATACAAACAATTGTAAGACAGTTAGCTAGTTGCACACTAAAGGTTGCACTTGGCATCTTGTGCAACAATCAAAATATTAGTTTTGATCTTCATGATTTATTCCCCTGGAAGGTTGTACTTTGCAACTTAAGCATCAATCAGCTGCCGGTCATTTCTATGCAAAAATATCATCGTGCTTCAAGGCTCAAGGAAGGCTTCTATGCGGGGGGAAAACAACAAATTATTGCAAACTTAAGCCAATGAATAGATATATGCATGGGACTTGTAATGTACATTGCAAAGCTAGCCAATGAATAGATATATGCATGGGACTTGTAATGTACATTGCAAAGCTAGCCAATGAATAGATATATGCATGGGACTTGTAATGTACATTGCAAAGCTAGCCAATGAATTTGTCCTCTGCAACAATTGAGGATTAAAGGACCTAGAATTTGAATTGCACTATTGTTTGCTCTTGGAAAGGATAGACTTGTGAGTAGTGAGGAATAGATATGCTAGCCTAGAAAGCCCGATCCGCATGCAGGGCCTCTAGGAGAGTAGCTAGTATCGAAGTCAATGATAGCATTGGCATTTTAACAGATCTTGGTCCTCCAATATTGTATTTGAAGTTGTCGCAATGATATGTTCCATATCTTTTGGAAAAGCACTTGTCAAATGAGTCATATGAAATTCATAGGGACGTAATGAACTACAGTCTATGCAGTCCAAGCAAGCAAGTAGAAATCGGCCCACAAGTGCACACACATCTGATCCATCGATCAATATGCTGCATGTGTAGCAAGAGGAATTCAAGCCCGCTACCCAAAACTTACTAATAACTATTAGAAAAAGGGGTCATATAACAATATCTTTTAATTAATATTCTTTGGAGTTGTCAATTATTTGGTTTGAATTCTTGAAATGTAAATAACATCCAATTAAGGTGTAATCAAACAAGCAACTACTCAAGAGACTCTATCCCTATTATTTAGATGTGCTCGCTTACATTCATTTGCTATTCAAGTAAGGTCCAAATCAAACATCTTTATATATATGTACAATCTTTTTTCAATGCAAAGCGTTCCCCCTTTACTCGCCCTTCGGTCCATGCCAAAGCCAATAAATGACATCATGAGAATGATATGTGGTGTTATTACTATGAGTGGTCTCATTTATGCCCATTCTCTTGGATTTAGTTTAGTTCATGGATCTAGTAGCGTGTGAGGAATTGCTAATTTTCTGGTTATTGCTCCATTTGGATCAAACTGCTGGACAACCTATAATCCAAATTCTTGCATGGATTCTAAATAAAAAAATGAGAGATCTCAATTACTCACTCACAAACAATCATCATGGATGCACACATATTGCATTGAAGCCACTTGTCTTATATTAAAAAAATAATGCATGAGGGACAAAAAAACCTTCATGGTTTTTAAAGAAAGGAGAAGACTCATGAACCCTAACCGTTGTAACCATCACTAAGTCCCGTTGTTATGACTTATTTGTAACATTACCCCCCCCCCCGTTATCGGCGAGTTTCTTTCTCCTAGTGCTTGAGGATGGAGTTTGTGAAATTCCGCCACTGCCTCAAGTGCGTTCTCTAAATTCAATGCCGGCTATCAAGAGTGCTCTTTTGGCCCATAGCCCTCCCATGCAACCAGATACAAAAGTTTTTTCCAACGCCCAAAGAATCTTGAATTAAGAACCTCACAAACCTCCCATTCAATGTCCCCATCGGGAGTGACAATTGGTGGAGGTGGGGTGTTGCGCCGCCCAATAATGATATCTTGGTGGTACTTTTCGAGAAGAGATTTTTGAAATCATTGAGAATGGTTCCATAAAATTTGGAGCTAACTTTCGTGATGGTTCACTGGTAGCAATATTTTCATGCCAGAGAAGTACCTTGTCACCTATTTGGAAACTTGGTTGCAATTTCACCCCCCTATCGTAGCTACGCTTGGCTTGTTGTCTTGCAATTGTAATCATTATTTTTAATTCTTCATGGACTTGTTGTAAATACCACACCCTATCTTCCGCTGTTGGGACGGTAGATGTGATCGGGGTCATGAAGGAAAATGTTAGATGGTACCGTATGTTGCATAAAATGGAGAAAATCCCATTGCCAAGTGAGACGCATTATTATAGGCAAATTTTGCTAGGGGAAGAAGGTCCACCTAGTCATCTTGGTGTTTTGTAGTAAATATCTGTAAATATTGTTCTAAAATTTGATTTGCCCTCTCAGTTTGGCCATCACTTTGGGAGTAGAAGGTTGTTGTTAGGGATGGTTGAATCCAAAACAATTTACATAACCTCTTCATAAATTTTGATACAAATACTAAGCCCCAATCGGATATGACCTTGGCTGGAGTTCTAATGGTGCTTCCATACATGGTTCAAATACAATGAAGTTGTTTCATTAGAATCCACCATTTCATTTGTGGGGATAAAATGACCCAACTTCATATTTCTGTCTACCACTACCATGATAGAGTTGTAGCCCTTACTACTTGGTAACTTGACAATGAAATCACTAGAAATTTATTTCCATGGTGTATGCGCTACCGTGATTGGTTGCATCATTCTATACCTAGCATGATGTGTAGGTTTTGATCTTTGACAAATTTCACATCCATCCACATAACAGTTAACGTACCGGTGAAGAATAGGCCAATAAAACATTCTTGATACGAACTCCAATGTTTTTGCTTGTCTTTGATGGCCAATAGTAGGAGCATGATGCCTAGAGCGGAGAATTTGTTACAGGACTTCTTCATCATCAGGGACATTAATCCTATCTTGAAAACGAAGTATTCCATCAATAAAAGTGTATCCTTGCACTCTATTGCGAATGTTGATGGAGCTTGAACTATGACCCCCTACAAAATGCAAGTACCAGTTCCAAAGTGACATCCTCTAAAGTGGCCACTTTCAAGCATTGAAGAATACGAGCATCAAACCAAATCGACTCGTAAGACTTGAGTGTTGCCAATCGTAAAAGAGGTCATTCTCCTTCATTTTGTCCATCCATAAGATCCACTTGTCTTGAAAGTGCATTTTCCCCCTCTGTTCAATGACCCTAGATGATGTTGAATATCAAAATTAAACGTCGATAAAAATTCTGACCACCTAGCTTGTCATTGATTAAGTTGTTTAGAAGTCAAAAAATACTCCAAATTCTTATGATCAAAGATTACGTGAATTTGGTGAAGAGAACCCTCTAAGTAAATCTGCCAGTTTTAAAATGCTAAAACCAGGCTCAAAAGCTCTTTATCATAAATGTCGTTTACAGTTTTGCTCTGCTGGTAACATTTTGGAGCTACAAAATGCACAAGGGTGCAAATGCCCATCTATTCCATATTGTAAATTCCCCTTGTTGTTGCATCAAAAGCATCAGTCTTGACCACAAAATATTGGTCAAAATTAGGGTGAATTAATACTAGTGCTTTAAAAAATTTAGATATAAGCTCCTTGAATGCTAAGTCAGCTTGTGAAGTCCATAGAAATGATTGATCTTTCTATGTTAAATTTGTAAGTGGCATTGCAATGTTTGAATAACCACATATAAAGCGGCAGTAAAAATTTGCGAATATTAATCCAAGGAAAGTTTGAACCTCTTTTACTGTTTTTGAAACTGGCCATTTTTGAATAATTGTGCGGACTTTATCCTGACACATCACGAGCCCCTTTGATGAAACAATCATGCCTAAAAATTCCACAGATTGACAATGGAATTCACATTTAGACTCTTTGGCATAAAGTCCGTGCTCTTGTAGTTGTCGTAGTATCTCCTGTACCACTTGTTGATGCTCTTCTCAATTCATAGAGAAAATGAGGATGCATGTCATCCAAGTATATTACCACTGATATATCTAGAAGGTTACCAAAAATATCTTGCATATGAGATTGAAATTGAGCCGGTGCATTTGTTAAATCAAAAGGCATCACTAAGTACTCAAATAGTCCATACCAAGTCTTGAAGGTTGTCTTAAATTTATGGCCCAATGCCATATGCAAACGGTGATATGCTTATTGTACATCAAGTTTGGTGAATATGGTAGCTCCCACCAATCGGTTAGTGAGCTGGAATAAGAGGTAATGGATAATGGTTTTTTATTGTGACTTTGTTTAAACTCTTGTAATCCACACACACTCTAATTGAACCATCCTTTTTCCTGGCGAATACAATGAATGTTGAAACTAGTGATTTTGATCTTTGAATCCACCCCTTCTCCAAATTTTCTTCCAAGTATTTACGGAGCTCTTCTAATTCCCTTGATGACATTGGTCTCAAGCCAGTGTTGCGTGGCTCTTGTCCTTCTTTAAATTTGATTCTCATATCCAACAGTAGTCATATTTTGAGAAGTGCCAAGTGTAAGGTCACATTTTGAAGCGCATAATTATGAGCATTATATGACTATAGTTAGTTATATTTTGGCTAATATATATTGTGAAATGTAACTCAAACAAGTTATATTCCGGATGGTTGAGAATCACATTTAAAAAATTTGTGTGTAGTTTGTGTTGGAGTGATTGAGGTTCAAAATAGCTTTCATTATAAACTACAATCACATTTTTCATACATTTTAAATGGACATGACACATTGCAATCATACATCAAGATAATTTAACAATTGAATAAAAGACTTCATGTAGTTAAAAATGAATACACATGATTTCGGAGATATACAAGAGACAATCATATTGGAGAAGGAGAATGCAAGAAGGAATGCAACTCTCTTCATTGACATTTATTGGTCACCAACAAAAAATATAAATATCACAATGAATCATTGACACAATCCAATAGGGCCTATATTCCTTACAATAATGTAAAGATAGTTCTATTGGGTTGCAAGTAGCCTCTAATAACTTTGTTTCAACTTTTGGTGCCTACTTATACAATTAAAGAAATGGAAGGTTAATTTTTAGTGAATGAACAGCAGAGCTCAGCCTTCAAAGGCTTAGAACAACAAAAAATATGTAGCACAAGTTTAGAGTAGGAAGAATAAGAGTGTGTGATGGAGAAAACAAGAAGAAAAAAGCAACAAGTGCTAAGTGATAACAACAAACAAAAGTTAAGATGCAACAAAAAACAACAACTAAAAGGCAACAAGAAACAAGAGTTAAGGGACTAAGACTGAACATCCCAGAACTGGGCCTCATCTTGTCATCACCTAACTCTAACCAAACGTAAGTTTAGGCATAGCTTTAACAAAACAAAATGTAAACAAGCTTTCCACAAGTAGAAATTAGTATCAAGGTGAGATACTATAAAGTGGAACAAATATTGCTTTAGGATTGATGTAACATCCTAATTAGGAACCAAGTACAAATATCCATAAAAATACCTTAAATAAGCACCACTATAAAAAGTTAAAAGTGCTTGAAAAATGTCTTCTTTCGTGAAATCCAAAAAAGAACTCAAGATCTAAAGGCCCAGCCTCACCTTTGCCAAAGCGTTTAAGCCATCACTTCAGATCTTCATATATCCTTTTTTCACACCTCAAAATGATTTGAAAAAATTATACATCAAAATTATGATATGTACTTGTGGGAAAAAAATCAAAATTTTTGGAGCATTTTAGAGCATTTTGATTTTAGCTTATATACAAAGTACAACCTAACCAAACATCTTTAACCCCTAAAGGACCAAGTGTCCCTTCGGGAGACAAATGGATTTTGGACATGTACCTACGAGCTGAATTTTTCTCCTGATTTTTTGAAACTTTTTTTTAAGATAGAAAAACTGATTACTTTTGTGGTAATATAATTTTTTTTCCAATCGGTGCTCGGGAACAAAAGTTATGCCCATATAGTTCAAAACAGGGGAGACCGGGCAACAAAAAAGATTTGCAAAAATTTGAATTTTTTTTTCTAAATTTTTTTCCTCATAGATTATATTTTTGTCTATCTGGAAAGCTTTGATTCACTTTATTTGGATTTTTTATGAGAAAGTCATGGACAATCTTGTTTTTTAGGCAATTAGAGCATCTTCTTGAAAAAATAACTTGTAGGATTCATTCCTAAATGCAATTTTGACAATTTTTCAAAAAATAAAGTTTCACATGGTTTATTTTGCTTGCAAGAACAAGAGCTATGCTCAAAGCTCATGGCTTTTGTCCTTTAGAGATTAACATTTGTATAGTGTAGATTCAAAAAACTTTGCTTTACAAATAAATGGTAGTATAGTACTAATAGATTTAACCTCAAAAAGTAACTTTTTAAGGCCCTTCAAAAAGCATTGGGTTTTTTGAAGGCTCAAAAAATGACCTTTCAAAAAACCACTTGAATTTATTATAAAAATCTTCAAAAACCACTATGATTAGATCTTAACATTTTGAACTTAAAAATTAAAAAATTCTTGTAAAAATAAAAATTATCCAATCTACAATCAATTTTAGGAGGAATTTTTAACTTTTTGCTTCAAATTTTATTGGAAATAATTATTTTGTTAGTTTGTGTAAGAGTTGATTTAATTGTATGGATATGATCTGTGAATCATATTCTACAACTATTCATCATTAAATTATTATTCTAGATTTAATTTTATAATACTTCTTCACAATTTTGGAAATTTGGATTATCCCTTGGCCTTTAAGGAGTTAGGATAAAGAAGATAGATAGAGGGTTGAAAATAGCCTGTTCCATGTTGACATGTTGTAAAGAAAAAAATTGCAATTAAAATATTGAAAATTTGTAAATATAATTTAAGAAAAAATGAGTACAGAGTTATATATATTTGTGTATGTGTGTGCATATATACCAATGTATTTGATACTTCAAAATATGATAAATGAAATAAAATATGATAATTTGGCATATCATGATATGGCATTTCACAAGACCACAAAGTTGCATACCCTATTGGTACTTCACAATTAGCATTTTTTTATATAGATGTCATATTATGATGTTAATAATAGGAGCCTATATACAACTCACTCCATACAAATTGAATACATGACCATTTTGAAGCTTTTGAGAGATTGAAGTGTAATAATGATCCAAATTGGGATGCCATAGGTCATTGGATCGAATTCGAGTAGAGTTCAACGTGAAAGCACACTTTTATCACTATTATTTATCTCCATTTATGAACCTTTGATGTTGAATACACAAAAGTCCATGTTACTTTTAAAATCAAGCTCTCCAAACCTTTGAGGATTAAAACTTCAACAAGCCATTGTGTTTTCTACAAACCAATTGTAATTGATTATTTGATTAGAACGGATATTTTGTTAAAATGGTGATATTTTTTTGCCATTTTTTCATTCATTTTCTAGGACTGGTACGGTGCAAATTTCAAATCATATGATCTGAACTACAAAGTGCCAAGTTTGAGGAATATTTCTATTTTAATGAAATATCTGTTTTAGCTACTTAGTGAAAGTTGTTCAATTTCAACAATCTACATTGTCCAAAATAAATGAGATAAAAAAAACTGAGCATCAAGAACTAAGTATAAGACTACATTAAGTTTTTTTTCTTAATGTTACCCTTACTAAGTTACTAACTATTTTACTCAAGCTAGGCTATAATTTTTTTACAAAAATGGGAGATGAATATTCTTACCAAAAGAATAAATAATGTTCAATCTTGTTCAAAAAATAGGTTTACTTTGGATCTCTAATTTTCTATAATAATAAAACATAGTTTGTCAAGAATAAAAAATTTATAGCATTCTTAAACCAATTAGCGTAGGTGATAGTCACTCAAAACCGTCAACAACAATGGCACAGCCCTACCCAATACTTATCTCCATTTTGAAAGAACCATCACCTTATCATCACTAGCACTTGTCTTCTGCACTAATCAATGTATACCCTCAACCTATTGACATCCAACAAGATACTATCTTCCTACGATCCTCCTTAGTCTTATGGCTCCAACTCCAATCCAACTCTCCTTCAACTAATCAAAATTATAAAGCCAGGGAGTCTATTTCTACCCCTTTGCCCTCAATGATTTATTTCTACTTACGCTAGCTAATGACTTATTCAAAGCTGCTACCCTTGACTTGAATGATCCCCAAGGCCATTTGATGCATGTTGCCTCTTCCCCAAAGATTGGCACATCACTGGCCATAAGAGTGTTTAATCACATCTTGGGTTCACTTCTACAATGGCTTACAAGTGACCCAACTACATTAGAGCTCAATGCAATAGGCGATTTATCTATGAAAAATATCAAGGCGTCAACGAGGATGCATACAGGTGACCAACCCCTACCACCGCAAGTATGTGTTACAGTAATCGCCTCTGACCCTAATATCGATGCATGGGGCTATAGGAGGGCTAGTTCTTCAAACTGTGTAGAGGGCAGTCGGTATTCCCTCGATCCACACAAGATATGAAGCTAAGGATTATGTCTTATACTGTAAGGGGGTTAAATGATCCCCTTGCCATTGCCAATATGAGGCAATATATACAAAGACATCTAGTGGACCTATTATTTATACAAGAATACAAGTTGCGTGGTATTGGAGCTTCTATTTTAGGGCGCCTCCTTTGGAAGCGAGCCACTACACTATATACAAATGTTGAGCCAGGCTACACGACGGATGGCTCAAATGTTGGCAAAGGAGGTATTGCTTCTATTGTCTCCCCTAGGTGGACAAATCTTATTTCCTAGTCTGGATCCTTATTTGGAGGGCGTGCTCATTGGTTCATTCTCGATAAAATACCATGGGGAGAATTAGGATTTTTAAATATATTTTTTTTCCAAATGACCTGCAAGCTAAGAAGGTCCTTTGGGAAACACTCTTACAAGAACTCCCTAATACATGTTGTTGGGTCATGCTAGGCGACTTTATATGGTGGAAAGACGAAGTGACAAATCTAGTGGAGGAGGATGTCACTAGAAGAAACCCTTGTTTTTTGTGTTGTTTTAAAAGATGTGAAAGTGCGTTATTTTGAATTGAAGGCATGTCAACTTTAATGTCACGTAAAATCCATTGAAGGCAATGTTTCTATGAACGGCCAAAATCTTCTAAAACGCGCACTGATGTCTACATATTTGATGAAAATGGTTGCAAATACCTCACATTTGCACCCTCCAATCCACCACATCGATGTCACCGCAGCCATGCCATTTTTTTTTTGTTTGGGTAGTGTTCATTTAAAAAATAAATAAATAACCACTATAAAAATGTGGCATGTCACATGATTCACTAAAAATACGTGGCATTAATGGTATAAAATAATTACTTTTAAAAAAGCCAAAGAGAAAAAATCAAAAGAAATTCTAAAATTCACAATTAATTTACGACCTACCATTTAAAGAACTTCCAATGAAGAAGTCAAGTAATTACATCAATGGTACTTGTAAAAATAAGGGGAAGGAGGGTCCCCTTTATACCGAAATCCATTGTCTATTCATGACAAAGGATATGGGATAATTCAAAATTCAAAACTTGACCACATAATATGCGGATGTTTTTTCAAACATTCAATTTTGAACAAAAAATTTGTTTCACATATCCCATACAGATTGCCTTACTTCCTATCAACCCACTAGTATAAAACCTAAAGGACCAAGGCTTCTTTACTACAAATGAACACCCAAAATTGCCATTTACAAAGAAAAGAGTTAAAAAAGAACTTCATTGTTTCTCTTGCACATCTAATTGTAGTATCTTATACTTGATTAGTATGAGAATGTGTTGAAAAAATTTCAAAATTTTTGACAGTATACATTGCAAGATATCAGCGTTTAACCCCTAAATGCCTAGGCCACCAAATGTGGTCGATCTGAAATTTCAGGCTCATTTTGCAACGGGCAGTTAAATTCGTTTGACTGGTTTAAAAAAATTCGGGCAGTATTTTCGGGTTAACTATTGAAAACTTTCATTTTTCACTGAAAAAGGTACATATTTGATTGTTGAGAGGTCTCCAAAGCCATATATGTCCATTAGTGGAAGAGTAAAGCTTGCTAATTTAACTTCATTTTTCAACTTTGAGCAATTTCACTTGATTTGAGATCTAAAAACTTGTATTTATCCGTTTGCTTTGAAAATGGTCCCAATGGACAGAGTAAAGTGTTTTCATGATTTTCACCATTGAAAATTTAAACAAAAAATTGTTGATTTGAAGTTATTTGTGATTTATACTTATAAAAGAAAATTGCATCTCAACAATTGCAAGGTGGATTGTGTAATCAGTTTAATAGCTTTTCAAGTGATATTAAGTTTTTTGAAAGGATATTAGTGTGCTAACATAATTTGTAGTTGTTTATGTCACCTCCAATCCCCAAAAGCTTTTATGTGCAAATTTCTGAAACATTGTGGAGAGGGACAACATATTAAAAATAGAAAACATACATTTCTCTTGTTATAATCTCACAACTCTTATGCAATTTTGCACTCAAAATTGGTGTGCATACTAATAAGCAAGCTCTTTAAACATCCATACGGTTAGATTTTGAAAAAAAATCATTTTGCTTCAATGGAGATAACTATAAGCCCATGTTCTTTTTTCATGGAAAAAACACACTTGGAAAGGCTTAGGCATTTAGTGATTAAAGTGAAAAAAACAAAATTTCAGCACATTATAGGACTAGACTATTTGACTTTGAACCTTCTTAAATTAAATTTTTTGCACTACAAAGTTTTGAGCTTCAAATCTTTATTGTGGGGAATTGAGTTGAGAGTCAAGAGAAAAAAGGGACTTCAAAAAAACTTAATTTGTATTCTTTAAAAAATTATTAAGTAGAAATAGGTATGAGATAGAAGGAGAATCTAAATTATTAATATCCTTAAAATGAAATTATAACGCAATGATCCCAATGGTGAGATTGTTTTAGCAAGAAAACCAAACCATGTAAAACTTTTTATTTTGAACAATTGTAAAAATTGCATTAAAAAATGAATCTTGCAAGTTATTTTTTCAAGAAAATGTTCTAATTGCCCAAAAAACAAGATTGTCCATAACTTTCTCATAACAAATCCAAATGGAATAAATCAAAGCTTTCCATGTAAGCAAAAACATAATCTATGAGAGAGGGGAAAAAAAAATTTAATTTAAATTTTCAAATTTTTGTTTGTTGCCCCCCATCCCCTATTTTGAGCTTATTTGGACATAACCTTTGTTCTTGAGCACCGGTTGAAAAAAAAATTACATATCCATGAAGCTAATCAGTTTTTTTATCTTAAAAAAAAAATTCAAAAATTCAGCCCATAGGTACTTGCCCAAAATTCCATTTGTTCCCAATGGTCCTTTAGGGGATAAGGAGCTCATTATTTCATTCATAAGGTACATCCATCTATTTTTTTTAAATTCAAAATATGCCATATGACTACCCTTCTTCTATTTTTTTTATCATCTAGCTTGCGTTTTATCTCATTCCACTATAACTTACAGAAATTTATTCAAATGAATCTAAAACTTCTAGTTGATGTGGCACTTTTATATTTTTTAAGACGTTTTAATAAACATGACCATGTTTTATTTGATGTTCGAAAAAACATTGTGTCATCCACCTATTTTTGCTCTGACATCCCCACTTCTTCCCCAACATTAGTAAAAATTTGCCTCCCATAGGCTCATAATTTGTAACAAATTGATGTCAATGAAAACATGGCCTGTTTTTTTGTAACACCACAAAAAATATGGGTTTCTTATAGTACGTTCATTATCAACTCATGAACGATTGTCATTCAATGGCTTAAAAGATTCCCTCCAAGTCTCTGAATACCCTTTCACAATCCCCTTACTACAGTATTCTTGGGACAATGCCCGTATAGACTCTGCCCGAACTATGGCTCGGCTCAATCAATGTTATATCTTCCTAGAATCTCTCATATGCCAACGCCAAATTTTAGAGTATTGGATTTGTGGAGACCACACTCGTTCTGACCATTGCCCTCTATTTATTGTTATTAAATTATCTAAAAGTCCTACTCGCCCCAACCGATGGGCTATGTCTATACTATACTTCAAAGATGCCAACCATCAAATACATCAAGCTTGGGATTCATCACCAAGCCAAGCTTCCTTTTTCACTAAACTCAAGCGAGTGACTAGGGCGTATCGACAATACTGCATCATGAGGGCACAACGCAACAAGGACCAAGAAGCTAAGTTGAGCTCTAAATTGGAATGCACTAGTATCCAACTACAATCACTTCCCCACTCAACCCAACTTCAAGAGGAGGTTAACTCTATCCGATTGTCTCTGGCCTCTTGAAGCTAGACGGACTCAATGTTAGATTATGGGCAAAATAGAGACTATTTGGTGACTGGCTATCTAGAGAATTCTTCAACGTGGTCCACAAGTCCCCTAATTCATCCATCATCACCGAGTTGCAAGATAGTCAAGGTCTCTTACATCATGATCATATAGAACTGGAAAACACATGTTCCATTTTTTAATCCAAATTATATGCTGGAGAAATTTTCACCCAACAAATTCTTGATAATAGAGAAGCCATCCTCTCAACTGTCTCTTGTAAGTTTTCCCCGTCTATGGTCCAAGAGTTGAGTCAACCATTGACCAATGAATAATTGCACCAAGTTCTTCTTCAAATGGCGAACAACCACAACCCAAGCCCGGACGGCATCATTGTCAAATTTTATCGCCGTTTCTGGGATGTGATAGGAAAAGAACTTACTAACATGATAAACTCCTACATTATTGAAGGTCACTTCCTGTGGGCGCTTAATTACCCACTCTTGGTAATTAATCGGATACAACCAGGTTCTAGGGATTAACTAAATTCTAACTTAACGGGTGACTAAACGTCGGTCCATTGTGCCTTCCAAGCAATGGATCTTCTTTTCTAAGTTCCTAGTTTCTGCGGGTGACAATGGAGTTGTCCCCAATTGGCGAGGGAATAGTTCGGGCTAACCGTCCCCTAACGGCAACCTATGCGAACTACCACCGAATCTATCCTAATCTATGGGAATCTGAGGCTAATTGACCTCCCCTAGGACTGAGGAGGGATTACCTAAGTCCCTTCCATGGTTTCCTGAGTTGATTGGGTCTCTTCCTAATCTAAGTTATCTTTTTCCCTAATTTAATTTTCTAATTTAATTTATCTAATTTACTTCCTAATTTAATCTTCTAATTTAATTTATCTAATTTATCTTCTAATTTAAATTATCTAATTTATCTTCTAATTTAATTTATCTAATTTATCTTCTAATTTAAATTATCTAATTTATCTTTTGATTTAAATTATCTAATTTATCTTTTGATTTAAATTATCTAATTTATCTTTTGATTTAAATTATCTAATTTATCTTCTCATTTAAATTATCTAATTTATCTTCTAATTTAAATTATCTAATTTATCTTCTAATTTAAATTATCTAATTTATCTTCTAATTTAAATTATCTAATTTAAATTATCTAATTTATCTTCTAATTTAAATGATCTTTTTTCCTAATTTATTTTCTAATCTAAGTTATCTTCTTGGTTGAGTTCTGACCTTAACGGCTACTAATTCCTAGTCCTATTGATAAACTTCTAGGTCTAAACTTAAAGTCCCCCCTTACTTCCTATCTACTAGTCGGAATTAATCACTAATTAACAGAGGTTAGTATAAATTCAAGGAAAAGCGCAGGGGGTTAGTTTATTGACTCACCTGATCATTGTTTGTATGCGCGACCTTTGCCTCCATGCCTCCGGCTGCGTGCTCGTATTCCATAGTAGACGCGTATTTTGAAGCGGTCAAATGCCTACGGCTTAGTCTTTTGCGAGGTAGTACACTCTAACGACCCTTAATAGTCCCTTTCCTTTTCTTTGTCTCCTCCTCTTTTACTTCCACACTATTCCTACCAAACTCTTAATGGAGCCTTACACTATGACGCTAACTTCTTGCGAGCCTAACTACCCTCTTATGTTGTCATGTTCCGCGTCATTCTCATCCTTCCTCTAATGGTTGGAGAGGCCCTTTTGGGGATTCCCTTACGCCCCTAAGCCTACTTTACTATTGATCTTCTCTCTCCTTTCTCCCCTACTTAGTCATGTTCCTCTCTAACCTCGCTCCATTGTTTGTTTTGTCTTGTTGGAGGGATGTGAGAGCGTTCGGTTGCATATGTAGGTCGGATGTGCGAACGGCGACTTCTTTTCCTCCCCCCTCCCTTTGCTTACTCTTGGGATTGATAAGCTTTTATTTTATACCCACTAACTGGACCCCCAGTTTTCAGTCCTGTCAGGGTAAAAATCCAAAAAAAAAGGAGATTAGGGCCCCGCAGGGCATCATCCCGTTTGGTCTGGAGCAACCAGTTCGTGAGAGCAACCAGCTGTGAGAGCAACCGGCTGCTGTATCAGCACTGGACTGCTGCTGTATCGGCACTGTGTACCGGCCGCTGGACTGGCGGACTGGCTGGCTTGGCTTAGTCCAAAATTCCTCACCCTCGGGTTCCCGTATGGGAACCCACTTACACAAAATTAAACTGGATGTCATTCGTCTAGGATCAAGGTCAAAGCTTCGCCGTGGGGGTTAAACTTGGATTTTGTGACTCTTAATCCTGCTACCTTGGGACGGGGAGGGCTGCTATTTTCCTACAAGCTAGGACAATTCTTGGGGGCTAAACTTTGGCTTTTCCCAAGAAGATCTTGGGAACTAAACTTTGGAGCCAAAAAATGTATGGGGTGCAAAGCTTCGCCGTCAAATTGGTTTTGACACCAACTCTAAGACTTGGGATGCCCCTGGGTCCAAAGCTTCGCCGTCTAAGGCCTGTTTTGACACACACTCTAAGACTAGGGTAGTTTATAGATTCAAAGCTTCGCCGCCTCAAGGGCAGTGGGGCCCACACACAAACAACACGGAAGGTTGACTACGGTTAGGACTGAAATACAAGGCAATCGTGCCCGCAAAGTAAGCATAAACAAGGCCCGACTTACATACTAAAGGCCCCCCAAAGCGGCATCACCAAGGTACAGTGGGGGGTTGTGAGCCCTCAAGTTGGCACTTGGAACTCTGAACTTATTTTTCGCGATTTTTAGTTAATTTTTGAGTGAAAAATAGGAAAAAATATATAAAAATACAATTATTGTGGGTTTTGGTAGAAGTCCCTACCAAAGAGGTGTGTCATGGCCTTTAATGCGTGAAACACGTAAGACGTTACATTTTCACTAATTTTAGGTCTTATTAGTATAAATAAGTAGTTAGGTTAGTAATTCCGAGCGATGTGAGAATTTGAGAGTTAACCAGTCCTAGTGTCTTGTTCATGTAATACAACAGCTATAAGTATACATGTAACAAACTGGTTAAAAGTTAGAGTCTAGTCAGAGTCAGTCCAAATCCAACTCGAAAGAGTTAGATTTATTGTTTGCAGGTAATTTTGAGAAATACAGTCATTCACAGACCAAGATGGAGGAGATGATGATTGGAACATATAGAGAGGTGCTTTTCTAGGTCAAAGCATGCCAGGAGGTCAAATAGAAGCCCAATCATCCAAGATTCCCCCGGTATCAAGAATAATTTCCCCCCCGGGTGGAAATTATTAAAGAATTGCTAAAAATAGCATTCTTATTGGAGATTTGGTTTTGCCCTTAGTTGATGGACATCTTGTAAAAGATTGCCCAAAAGTTTCGGGATTTTACAAAACTCCACGATGACTCCATGGGAAGTCAACCGCTTAAAACTGCATTCGTAAATTCCTAGAAATTACCAATGTTGCGGTAAAATCTCACTAAAAATTAGAATAGTGTTTTGTGTGCCAATAAAGAGCCCTGTCAAGTTTGAAGACATTCCGACATTCCCAAGTACCAGAATTAGAACCGACAGCGAATTTTACAAGAATTTACAACTTGGCGGCGGGTTGACCGGCGAACCAAGGGCTAGCGGTGTCCGAATGGAGCGTTTCAAGGGTCAATTCTTACTCCCACGAATATTCTAAACCACCCAGGACCGACAGTTTCATCAAAAGACGCAAACTCCAAAAGTTAGCTTTTTAACTTTTGTTCTGAGTTACCGTGACTCAAATTTGCGCTTTAAAACGGCTGGAGAGGTAGGGGTAAGGGATCCCTTAGGCTAATTGGGGTCTTCTGAACACGATGGCGCAATTTGTTTTCAGTTTCGAGTTGTCCCTCAAAAGATAGAGAGGGTCAGCCCTTAGTTTGACTTTTAAAAGGTAATTTTTGATTAATCTGGGTTGATTTTGCAAAGATCTCTTGTAAAATCGAAGATTGGATTTGCCCAAGATACTTGTCTTGCGTAAGAAGCCATCTTTTGGACTAAAGAAAGCCAATTTAGAACTAACCCTAGATTAAAACACAAAATATCTTCGTTAATTAGGTAGGTTTTCAAAATATCTTTGGGAAAATCGTATATTTGATTTGGGAAAAGATTCTAAGGCCATTTAGGGCCTAGAAGGAACTCGCTTGAGAACCTTCCTTCCCATTAAACAAAGATTATTTTGAAAATACGTTTAGGTAGTTTAGCAAAATATCTAGATTGAAAGTAAAAGATAATTTACGAACAACTTACCGGGGAGGGGCCGGGAGCGAGTATATAAGGCCCTTCCTCGAGGTTGTTCGTGGCCCTCATTCTTTGTTTCATTCTTGTTGTTGCTCTTGTCGTGCTACCGACACTTGTCGGAGCACTTTTAAGCCAAGTTTTGGCTATTTTCTTCTATTTTCTTCTATTCTCTTATACTTTGAAGGTCCGGAGGGCCCCTTCAAAGCTTTGTTTTCTTTTCTTGTTGAATTTGGAGGCTTCAAGCCCCAAAACTTTGCTTTTAAAAGAGTTTAGGTGGAGGAAATCCTCTAACTCTAGTGTTGTTTGTGTTAACTAACTTATTTCTTGAATTTGGAGGTTTCAAGCCCCAAAACTTTGATATTTTGGGAGTTGTGGGAGTAGTGGCCAAACTCTACTTTGATTTTATTGTTCTTTTGGATACTAACCAACTATTTGTGCGAATTGATACTAGTCTGTGAACTTAAAACTTTAAAGCGGCAAGGCTAGACTTTGCCAAAAAGTTTTAAGAATCACCACGTGCCAAAACTCGTTGTATAACGGGTGTTTGGTTTGAATAGTTGCTAATGTTCGGTTAAACACTGTCATGTGTACCTCCTTTAGTGATTAAACTAAAACTTTGCCTTGAATTTTGGAAATTAGTTTTTAATGTTCGGTTAAACACTGTCATGTGTACCTCCTTTAAGAATTAAGTTTCAAAATACTAGTTTGGATCCTTGGATATTGGTTATTCCTGGGGTTGCTCCCGCACGGCGGAGCTTTGACTTTGAAACCTAGAAACGGGTACTTGAAACTTAAGTTGTCAGTTATTTCCTGGGGCTGCTCCCACACGGCGGAACTTTGACTTTGAAACCTGGAAACGGGTACTTGAAACTTTGATTTGTCAGTTAATTCCTGGGGTTGCTCCTACACGGCGGAGCTTTGACTTTGAAACCTGGAAACGGGTACTTGAAACTTTGATTTGACTGTTAATTCCTGGGGTTGCTCCCATACGGCGGAGCTTTGACTTTAAAAGGTTAAAATTTACTTTTAAATTGACCATCTAATCGTGAATTTAACCTATATGGCGAAGTTTTGAAACCAAGGAATCAACGGAATAAGATTCTCATGAAACTTATTTAAGATCCAAATTTCAAAGATTGAACTCTCTTTTGCTTGTGCATGTTTTGGAGGTATTTTGCTTTCAACTCTTTGTTGACTTATTTCCATTTTAAATTGCTAGATTAATCATCATTTTAGAACCTATTTAATTAGTAGTGTTTGGATTGTTCTGTAATTCAATTATATCCATAGAAAGTAATTTCTTTTGTTGTTCTTTTGTGGGTGATTTTTCATGAAAACCTTGACGTTCTGCCTTTATTAATTTACAAATTTCAGTCTGAGAGAAGTCCAGTTCAGTTATAGGGGCTTAGACAGTCAAGGCCGTGGAGGTACCAAGGAAACGCCATTACAGTCGCCGAAACCGTGAAGCGCGGGAACCGGGTATCAATTTTGGAGGCGGGTATCAGCTGGGCAGGGTATCGATCCCATGCGGCCAGTACGTCGGGAACGCCGGAGCAACGGGTAACGCCGCGGGAACGAGGGAACGCGCTGCGAGGACAAAGAGAACCGACGGACCAGTCGCGACGCGCCACGTGGCACAACGACGGGGGCCAAAGCCGATACTGAAGAGGAGGACAACTCGGTACTAAAGGAGAGAACAAATCGTGGAAAGAAAGGCAGCCAGGCTCAAGTCCCGACCAGCTCGCAAACAAGGCAAGGCTCATCCAGCACTGAAATTTTAAAAGACAAACAAACAACCAAACTATTGATACATTCAAACTACATACATAACCAAGCATAGGCGGTTGTTGCCACGCTCAATATTTTGGTTTTCTTTTGGAAAAATTGAACACTAGGAGTCTTGAACTAATCATTCATCTCTTCTCTTGGATCTCTCAAATCCTCTCAAAGGCCATAGCCAAGAACTCGACAACAACAACAATAAACCAACAATCGGAAGAAGGAGAAGAATAAGAAGAAAAAAAAATTCGACACGTGAAGGAATTAACGGATTAAACAACTATTAAGGTAAGAATCTAACTATTCATCAACTAATTGTTTTGGCATTGTTTATTTGTTTTTATTCTTTTTACTATTCATTTGGATTGTCGTTCATCCTTTTATTCTTTTTCCTATTCATTGATAGATTTGTTTTAGATTATTTAAGAATATTTTATTAGAATACTATTCATTCGGTTGGTTTTAGTTATTAATTAGGATTCCAAAGCCAAATTAGTTGTTTGTTTGTAGTTTGGGGAATTTGTTTTATTAGGCCTAATAAGCCAAAACAATAAAAACAAACAACAACTAATATCTTGGAATATTTAATAAAATAACTATTAAAAATTGGCAATCGAATAAAACTACTATTCATTGAAAACTTAGGAAATATGAATTAAATTTATCATTTAATTTAAATTCCTAAAGTCAAAGGATTAGTTTTAATTTGCCAAAACTAACAAAATTGAACTTTTTAGATAGGTTTTAAAAAACAAGAATACTAAGATTTCTTCTAAATTCATGAAAGACAATGGAGAATTTCGAGGAGACAATTATGATGGTGTTTTGCGATGATGGGACGATCGACATTCTCGACACCAAGGTATGATTTCAATTTTTATCTTTTGTCTTTTCTTTTGCTTTCATTCTTTTAAAATTTAGATTAGAAAATTAAAAACTAACAAACTTAACCATTTAGAATCCAATAGCTAGTAGAATTTAAATTGTTAGAAAACCTTTGAAAATTTATCTAAAATCGTAAAAAAGTAATAATTAGATTAACTTTGAATTAATTTGGAAAACGAAATAGTAATCTCATCCAAAAGAATCTCAAAAGGAATCTAATTTAATTTAGGAACTTGGGGAATATTAGAATAATTAGGGAAAGTCAAAACCTAATTTGTCTACTTATTCTCTTGAAAATTATTAAAGGAAGGAATTCCATCCAACCAAGGGGAATTTTCATCCATTTAAAAGTCTTCACCTAAAAGTTCTAAATTCTTACTTTTTATCTTAACAAGAAGTTAATTAATCACTTTACTCATAAAAACCATAAAACCCTAAAAAATCACTAAATTTAGAATGATAACTTAGAATTAGGATTAATTAAAAAACAATTAGGAATATTCTCAAGGCACGACTAGGGAATCTTTTGAAAACATAATCTTTTAAAGAATCTTTTGAAGATTCTAAATCCACCTTTTACTTTTTAAATTACTTTAATTTGGAAAGATTAAAGGGTGGATGAAGTTTTAACCTAATTTTGGATGAAAAATCTTAAAATAAGTCAAAATTAGGTTTTCACTAAAAATTCCGTTAAAAACTTAATTAACCTTTGAACCCTAAAATTTAGATTTATTTTACATTATTTTGCTATTTTTAGTTGACGGATGAAGTTTTTTAGGATAGAATTAGGTACGAATTTCATCCACACATAACTTTCATTAGGAATATCAGAATCCAACTTGCTTTACCATTTTGGAAAGAGAAAATTGTATTCTTTGATTTAGTTTAGGTAGAAGTTTATTTTAGCTAGAAATTTAAATTACAATTAACTAACCCTTAACAACCTTTAATTCTTAACTATTAGAGTGTTTTGAAGTACTTAAAGTAGGTAAAAATCAACATAACAAAGTGTCCATTGCTTGGAAGGCCAAAGAACACTACGTTTACATTTCACCCTTATAATTTGCTAACTTATGCCGCTAGAACCTGTGTGCAACTTTCTGACTTAAGGGTGGAGTTAGAAACACTCACAGGGGTGACTTTAGGATTAGTACAAGGTACAACGAGGACACGCAAGCGTAAGTGAAACCCACTCAACCCACAACAAGGTACAAGGTAAGATAGAAGGGCCCAAGGGACCTTCGAAAGCTTGAAATAGAACAACAACGGAAGCCAAAAGTGCTCCAAAAACACCGTAGAGGTTTTTTGGCTTGAAACGCCAAAAATTCCAAGATAGCTTGGACCCACGGACCCAAAACAAGTATTGGGGGTGTTTTGGGAGAGAGAAGGGCCCCCTTTCATAGGTTTCCAAGGGCCCACTCCCCCCCTCGACGAGTAACCTCATCCATCCGGATTTTCATCCAACTTTGAGATTTTCACCTAATCTTGGGTTTTACGCTGGTCCTAGTTTCTAACTTTTGGAGTTTAGCTCGGAATTGCAAATGGATTGCGCCAATGGCTTCAGAATGCCATTTTTAGCCTAAGAGACCCCCTAACCCCTATTTTTATCACAAAAAAACCCTCGGAAACTAGTGCCAACTAGAGCCAATTAAAAGGGTAAAAACCTAACTTTTGGGGTTTACCTCTTTTGGCTTGGGTAACTAGCTGGGGTTTTGGGGGAGGCTCTAGGGAGTAAGAAAAGGCTCCTCGATGTCTTCGTTTCGACTTTGTACGCTCCTGGGACGCCGGTCAACCCCGCAAAGATCCTGCCGTAAATATTAATTGGGGGGATGTTGTCAGTTTCGGCTGCTTCCCGCTATTGGAACTCCATGAATTTTGTCGGGGCGCGTTATTAACATAAAAGATGCTAGTCTAATTTTTAGTGAGATTTTACCGCGGCCTGGGTATTTTCTATGAATTTCCCAACGTGGCCTTTGGCGGTTGACTGCTCGGAAAAAGATCCTTTGGAGATCAGAAAAAACCGAGACTTTTTGGGGAACCTCTCATGGAGTCCCCCAAGCCACGTGCCAAATCTTAGGCTATTCTGGCACACAGTTGGTGGCGAGGTGAAAACTGACTTCGGTTAAATCACCGGCAGTCAGGGAATCTTTCACATGTGAGGGAATCTTGGCGAATGGGCTTTGCCGTGGATGTCCCGACATGTTCCAGATCCGAGAACACTATCCGGCGGCTGTGGATTCCTCCATGCGGCTTGTCTTGGGACAAGTAACACCTGCAAGCTAACAATGTGGATTTCTAATGTTTCGTCGGTGGAATGGGGAAACTAGAACCTATCTTTGGAGATTTACGTGGGGACCTCCCTTATTCTCCTAAGACTTAATTTAGCCTATCATGGTCACCTGCACTAGGTTTTGGGCTATTTTGGATAAGTTCCTAGTAGCCCTATTGTTTCCCACTAATTACGGGTTCTAACCTATATACAAGTGGGTTTTATGGGTAATCTATGGATAAAAGGCTATTTATGACCAAATGCTATACTGGTACGTGACATACCTATTTTGGTTCTATACTCTTTTTTGGGCTTTTTGTACTACTTTATGCCTTAATTTGTAATAAACTAAAAAAAAAAAGACAATGAGTCCGAAGTGACGAATTTGGGGCTCACATATGGCGTCCATCTGCGATATGATTTGAAAAATCATGAGAACCTAGAATGTTTTGCTATCCTTGGGCATACGGTCAAATGTTCTAATGGCGACCTAAGGTTAAGCAGCTAGTGCTAAGTCGGGTAGGGTTGCTCTACCATCATGTGGATTATCTAGTTGAGCACCATCATGTGGTTAGCCCCAGCACCACTCTTGGTTCTAAACCGTCCGTATGCGAGGGTAATGACTATTTGCGAGGACTAAGTCCTCACAACCCAAGACGAAAGAAGTAGACAGTGACCAAGACAAGTCTTGACACCATCTTACAGGGGGGATATTTTTGTTCATTTTATGTATTAGAGTTTTTATATTTTATAGAATTTTTTCCCCATCCTCCTCAAATGGAATTGATTTGGATCTACAGATAAAAAATTGAAAAACCATCCTTCCGCCCTCAATGGAGTGAGCTTGGAACTAAAGGGAGATAGAATAAGAGAAAGGAAACCCCCTGTCCCTCTTTGATGCAGCAAATTGGGACCTATAGCCAAAAAATGTTTCAAACCTGCCTTCCTCCCTCAACGGAGTGAGTTTGGACTATGTGTTTTGAAAAGAAAAAAAAGAAAAAAGAAGAACAACAAAGACAAAGGAAAGAAGTCACAAGGGGAAGGCAAGAGGACCTTTTGGGGGGTTTGACCCTTGCAAAAGTGTCTCCCGTCGTGGTAGTTGGTAGCGGTTCCTTGCCTTGTCACTAGCTCAGAGGTGGCGCCCCGGCGATGGCCCAAAGGTCGAACCCTCGCCACCGGAATTGAGGTTGTCAGTCACAGGCCACCGAGCTGCCGCGGTGGGAGACGTCCGTCGTCTTGTCGGGGTGGTATATATACCGGCTAGCCCTGCTAGTGCCCCCTATATAAAACAAAGCATATTTTTTTTTTTTTTTTTTTTTTCTTTTTTAGACTTGATTTCCAGGAACTATTCCTAGTTATCATAATCAGAAAGTCTATTGCTGTATGATTCATAGAAATAAATAGATATTATACATCATAGTATATAATCTTATATTTTTTTCTATTTATTGAGCTGTTATTTATGATATGATTTAGCTAAAAATTTACATACAAAATAAATAGCATTTTCAGAAATTGAAACATTTACCAGATAACCAATATAACTCCCTCCTCCTGTAACTACACATGGAGGCTTCACAAACTCTGATTTCAAAATCTGATGTCAAAATCTGATGTCAAAATCTGATTTCGGCATCAATAAAGCTTTGACAGTTAATGAGAGCCTTTGGATATCCAATGACTGATTAACCCAGACTAAGCAAGTTTCTAAATGGATGCTTAAATACTTGATGTTAAGCATGACAGCTCATGGAGCTTTGGAGGCTTGGTCCATTAATCTCCATATTAAGAGCTGATCAAAAAATAATAATTTCTACCCGTTGTAAGCTCTGGAAGTTTTTGCCGCTCTTCCTGTTACATCCAGGGATGTTCAGACGTTTGAACTTAGAAATGATTGAAACTCATGCTATAACTAGCTCGGTTTCCACAATGAACACATTTTTTGTGTTATACAACACTTGCTCAGGGTCAGAGGTTCTCACAGTGGTGATTCAGTTGGGAGAAATATATGCAATGGTGCTTGGCTCACAGAATAGCGGCCAACAGGTGGTGGTTTTTTTTAAAAGTCTGTAGAGAAGTCAGAAAATGCTTGCTTTGCATATTTTATGGCTTTAGGTTGGATTACGATTGAAATTATTCTCATGTGAATTACGATAACAAGTAGTGGTAATCTGTAGACACCTCGTGCACGTCTATTGGCATACTAACGTTTTTGCTGGTTGGCATGGGTATAGGCAGGGTTGTCTTGTCTGACAGAATTTCGAGTTTTTGTGTCTAATAGACGTCGCATGTCGCATGTCGAATTGTCGAGTTGTCGAGTAAGGGCGGTTTTTGTTGTTGTGTACGGATTTCGGATTTCAAATTTTTTTACCCCTTGGTAAAACGGACTGTCCTACGTGGCTGTGACATGGTGTGCTTCCTGAGGGGCGACCGCGGGTAGGGGCGACCACGGGTAGGGGCGACCACGGGTAGGGGGGCGACCGCGGGTAGGGGGCGACCACGGGTAGGGGCGACCGCGGGTAGGGGGCGACCACGGGTAGGGGCGACCGCGGGTAGGGGGGCGACCACAGGTAGGGCGACCTCGGGTCCAAAATCCTGGACGACTGCGGGTCTGAATCCAGGGCGACTGCGGGTCCGAAATCCAGGGCGACCGCGGGTCCTACTTCATGGGCTACAAGTCTGGGGCCCCCACAACATTTTTTTTCCAATATTTATTCTTCAACCAACACATTCCATGGCAAATCGGCAATATATAAGCATTGAATTATATGCTCGGTACGTACCAAAGCAAATGAACATGCATTATGTAATGATATATCATGGGACAATCAATTCATAAGCCTAAAACATAATAATAATAAAAACCTTGGACAATAATCATATTAATTTAAATGGAACTGCGTACATACATAGGGATGATCTTCACAATTGAGTACCAAGACCATTCCTATTTGAAATTGCACACTTATTTGCAAAAAATACGAATACCTTCATTAATCATCATCATCAACACCAAAGTACCTTTTACAATCTTCCTGACTTTGTGAAGCCAAGTGATGGACTACACAAAATTCAAAATCTACCTATTTCATTACAAGCTTTGGCAACAAATCTTCACTACAAGGCATTGATGTTAAATCTTTATAGTACTATTTGAAGGCCTCCACATCTATAATGCAACACATTACATTGTGAAGGTAGAATCTCTTTCCGCTTCATCTGCATTGGGGTCGGTGTCTTCATGTGGCCCACTACTGTCACTAGCTCCTGAGACCTCGTTTTCATCATCCTCTCTGCTTGTAGGTTGAAGGATCACCTCACGTTCCACCTCAGAGTTCAAATTTCGCACTTGCGTTTCTAAACCACCAACAACTTCGGCTAGCACTAATCGCTTTGTCGACCTCGATGCATCAGTGGTTCCATTGATAATAGGGCCTGTCGGTCGCTCAAGCACCTGCTGCCCAACATGTTGACGCTTTGCTCTCGCTGCTGCGCTTGATGGCCAAGGATTACGAGTGGAATTTCGTTCTCCAATGACAAATGGATGGATCGCATGGTTTTGACGCTTGGGGTTCCGTGTCAATCTGTCTTGCGTCTTGTGGGTTCGTTTATTTCCTGATTTGGAGTGTTCATGCGATCGCCTGGATGATTCTCCAGGGCCTGACATCAACGAGGCCGGAGTAGGTTGTGGAGCTGAGCCATGCACTCCTTCATCAACGATTTGTCGTAGATCATTATGTGTCGGCGACCTTGTTAGAGGAGTTGGTAGTATCCTCGATGTTGTGGCAATGTCTACACTTGCAAGGCGATTGGACCCACGGGTACGGGTCTCGTTGAATACCACTTGCAATGGCGCATCTGAATCGTACACCCTAGTTTCTGTTGCAGTGTTGTTGGTCGGTGCTAAACTTGGACGAACTGCAGGTACCTCTTCAATATGTGACACCTCTTCTTGCCTTTCACCCTGTACATTAACTCGTACACCACTTCAGAGGTTCATTGGCATACTAGGCGGCAGACATGTGGCAATTGGAGACCTTACAAGCTCCACTTCATCTGCCACTGGAATATCTGCACCGTCATTGTTGTCATCAGGAGTTCTTTCCCTCGTTGGGTCTGCATTGATTACCGGAAATGCATCCCAAGCCGACACATGAGGGGCTTCGTCTCTGCGGTGGTGTGACGCTTCTGGAGAGCTCAATCCATCATCATCACCCACGAGAGTGTTGTGGTATCGTCCTCGTGGAGGACTACCTACACGGGGCACCATACCAGCCCACCTATTTCCACGGAGGCGTTCTTCTACTACCACACGTCTCTGTTCTTCTCTCAAATCTCTAAACCTAACTTCATCTTCGTCCCCCGAAGAATATGGTTCCTCATTCTCTTCATCTGTATCTCCATCTACAAGGTACTTTTCGTAGAATAGTGCTGAATTGTGTCCTTGTTTTTCACGTTCCAATTTGTTGTTGGTGTAGATATACACCAACATCTCAGCCTTCTTTGTGGCTAGGCGATTACGCACTTTATCGTGTACAAACGAATACATGCTCCAGTTTCTTTCACAAGATGATGCTGAGCATGTCAGAGACAAAACTCTCCTTGCTATTTTTGGAAGAGCGTTCCCACCCACACGATTCCACCATTGATGAGGCAACAAGTTACATCGAGTAACATCTGGAGCCTCTTGTAATGGATCAAAGGGACCCGACTTCTCTTCAAATTCCGTCAACTCAGCAATTGCTTCATCTTCATCCACATTCAATGGTCCGCTCAATTTTCTGATGACTCGATTCAATGCCCGCTTTGCCTCTCCATTGTTATGAAGCTCTTCCACATCTGTCAAATACGGGTTCAACAATGCCCCTGCATAATGGAGGTCCGTGCGCATCAACTTCCAACGAGCATCAAATTGTTTTAGGAACTTCGTCGCAGTCTGTTCATCAAGAAAGAACGGAGCCTCCTTTAAAGTGCACACGTGCTGACGAAGGCTACTCATTATTATCCAAGCTTTCGGCATCGCCGGTATTTTGCCATCGAACTGGCGCAGAGCAAGAATCACTGGAAGAACCATGTGCTGGAAATTACCGCATTCCACCCAAAACACTTCCGAAACTATGTCCTCTCGCGCTTTACGGGCCCGCTCTCTTGTAATGAGTCCGTTTGTTCTGCTGACCAAACTATTCTCAAATGGCATATACGTCTCGTCCCCCATCACGAATTGAAGCGCTTGTTTGCACTCTACCAAATGGTCTATCATGAGAAAATGCACTGCGAAGCGTGTGGCCACGGGAAGTCTCAATGACTTCTTCGGCGAGTACTTATGGAAGAGACCCAAAGTCAAGTGGTACTTCTTTATAAACTTCACAATTGCCCTGGCCTTATCCATTAGATCTTTGATCCTTTTTTCCTTTCCCTAGTCTTCCAAAAGTAAGTCCAATATATGTGCGGCACATCCTTGCGTATACATGTGGGGATACCTTGCTTGCAACTCGCGCATTGACCCTGTCATTACGGAAGCATTGTCTGTACACAATTGGACAATATTTCCTGGTCCCACCTGCTCTATGTAGGTAGCCATTGTATTCACCGTATACGCCATGTCTTTCCTCTCTCCTGTGGTGTCAACCGATCCCAGGAAGACATCACCCGCAGGGCAAACGAGCATCATATTCAACAAGGGACGGTGATTTGTATCTGACCATCCATCTGAACAGATAGTGGCTCCATATTGGGTAATAGAACTCTTTGTTCGACTACGGACCATTTTTGTAACAACCTCCTTCTTCACATCAAGTAGTTTAGTGCGCACCGCATTGTACGATGGCGGGGAATATGGAAATCCACATGTCGAAGTTGCTTTCACAGCATTCACAAAGGTTGGGTGCCGCACCACATTGAATGCAATGTTAGCCTCATAAAAGAAAGAAGCCCATAGTCTGTCCAAGTTTTGTCTTTCATTGCCCCGGAATGATTCATCCATGCTTTGTTGACGAGAAATCGAGGTTGAGCGCTTCCTTCTCACCGTCACAGGAGTAGAATTCGTTGAATCTAGATTACGAGGCAATGCATTAGGTGCTTCTGTCTTGTCGCTTGGGTCCACAGACCCTTCCACTGATGCATCCACAGTATACCCTGCAACGGACTCAGCAACAACATCAACCTCAAGATCTACTCCATGCATCTCCTCCAAACTCATTTCTTTTGGTACAATCCCTTCACAGTTTCTGAATAATTCGAGGACTACGGATGGAATACGTTTACAACGTTCCACTGTTGATGTACGGGGGTAACCAAAGTGACCAAATGCCCGCTTCTGCACGAAAACTTTGTTCCAACCACAAAAAATACAAGTCCTCGTATTTGAGGAACGAGTGGGGTTCGTTTCAATAACCAACTAGGGATCCCACTCCTTTGTGGCTCTTCGAGTATCATTTATGTTCGTCCTCCTCCCCGCTCCTCGGTTTGCCATATTGTTTATCTGATATGCGTTATTCCAAACCGAAACGTATATGTACCCAAGTGCTTCGGAAAAAAAATTATGACAAAGCCACCGCTTCGAGTAGTTTTCTAACCACTCAAAGCAAGGTTGTTGCCCTCTGAAGAATATAACATTGCATGAAGCCTCTTGAGAAGATCCAAGCCATATGTTCATCAACAGAGCAATGGAAATCCAATGTTGTTCCTCTACATTTATAGTGCTTTCGGTCTTCCCTCCACACGCTCCAAGGATGGTTTTAGGGCGCCGCTACCAAACTCTATTACACCCGAGGTCGCCCTACCCGACCGCTGGTCCACCTCCAGGCATATGGAGGCGCGCGCCTTTGCAGTAGTCGACTTCGGGTCACATGGTGCGAACGCGGGTTCCGGCAGGCGACTTCTGGTCCGAAATAGGGCGAACGCGGGTCCAGGGAGGGCGACTTTGGGTCCAGGGGGGTGACTTCGGGTCCAGGGAGGGCGACTTTGGGTCCAGGGAGGGCGACTTCGGGTCTCAGACGGGCGACTTTGAATCCCACATGGGCGACTTCGGGTCTCAGATGGACGACTTCGGGTCCCACATGGGCGACTTCGGGTTTCATGGGAGACTTTGAGTGCCATGGGCGACCTCGGGGGAAAGAAGGGCGACTTCATGTGCATAAAGATTAACTTAACCCCTAAAGGACCATTGTCCCCTCAAGGAACAATATGGATTTTGGGCAGGTTCCTATGATCTCAATTTTTAATGAATTTTTTGGAAACTATCTCATAATATACAAGAGCTTATTACCTTTATGGGAATATAAATTTTTTTGCAATTGGTACCTGGGATTCCGGGAACAAAAGTTATGGCATCTTTAACATAATTTGTAAGGAACGTCTCAGGGCAGAAAAAGAAATCTACAATAATTTGAAATTAATTTTTTAATTTTTTTCTTCTTAAAGGTCATATTTTTGTCTACATGTGTAGCTTTGATTCATTCCATTTCGATTAGTAATGTGAAAGTTATGAACAATATTGTTTGGCAAGCAATCAAAATGAAATGATTCAAAGTTTTTCACATAGATATAAATCATAAGAAATTAAGAACCAATTTCAATATCAATTTTGTTATTGGAAATGCCTTGTCATTTGTGAAGAATATCATTAATTTTTCGGGGGACCAACTGAATGCTAAGTATTGAAAACTACTTATCATACAAAAACATTTGAACCACGTAGTGAGAAGTTCTAAAATTTGGTAGGCTTCGAATTTAATCCTTTAAAAAATGTTGTGCCAAAGGAGATACTACAAATTCTATTCATGTTTCCCTTCTAAATATCACTATGATGCCAAAACAAACTATTTCACTCCTTACGGGTTTAGGATTTAGGAATATCTTCAAATCTATAGTAAACTTTATTTATTTTCACATCGTAGGAAGATCTTGCAATTGATGTACATGGCAAACTAGAAATTGTATGAAGTTGTTCAAATATAAATAATTGTTTGGATGTTCGGTATGAATTTCTTAAAAAGACAATGGTATTATTACATTGTTGGTATTTTGTGTAAATGAAAGCACAAAAGTCTACGTAGAAAACTGACCTACAACACATGCAATAAATGTATTTGACATGTGTCTAATCATCAAGAATTAGATCTTCAAAACACATAAAGGCTAATTCATATAGGAATATTTATATATCTTTATTGAAGAAACAAAACATGGACCCCATTGTACAACATGAGGTGGTTCTAAAGGTCAAAGCAACCCTTCCAATACACACAAGTTTAGAAAAACAACTACCTATTAGTCTATTATTTACTAGAAGACTACCTCTAGCCCAAAATCATGCAACATCCGTATTGGCCTCCTCTTCCCTTTTCTTCTTCATGACTTCAAACTCATGGGCCGCAATTCTATAAGCACTCTTCAAAAGGGGTAGGTCATGGTTCCACATCTTGTTTTTGATCCAAAAATTCTTGAACGTTCTCGCATAACCAATGTGTGCAGTCCGGAAATCTATGTGCTTCTGAAACTGGTGTTCAAGCTTCTTCAAAGAAACTAACTTCTGCTTCAAGGAAGCTACCTCTGATGTCAGCACACAATGCTCTTCATCTACTAATAATGCATCCAAAGCCATTGGAAGGTCAATGGGGCCTACAACCGTGGTTTCTTTTAGGTCATTCAACCTTGACTGCGCCTCTTCTACAGCTTTCCTTTCGGTATTCAATCGGTTTTCTTCTGCCAAACACTCTTCTATTATTTTGGCCATTCGTTTATCCAAGAACGGGGTGGAATTTGAGGTAGAGCCTCCATCTTTGCCTTTATTGAATTTCAAATAAAATTGCTCCAGCTCGTCCATTTCCTTTTGTTGAACTGACAAACGAACTTTCCCGCTTATGATTAGTGCTTCAAGGGTGTGCTCATCGTTGTCCTCAATGTCACCACCAGTGCGTTCACGCTGCCTTTCACATTCCATTTCTATTTCTACCAGTCTACCAAGAATAGCCTTCAACTGGGCTTTATAAGCTTCTTTTCCTTGCCTCCTCGTGTCTTCAAGATATAATACTTCCCTTCCTGCTTCTTGAAGAGGTAGTTCTTCACATGAATCAAAAATCACCAATGCTTGTTCAGCATCTCGTTGCAACCCGATCTCGCCCTCCTCCTTGTCTTCCTCCATTTCTCGCATGCGTGCATATACATGTTGAAGAACTTCGTCTTCCTCAGGATGACGGAAGTGCATTGGCTCCAACGATCTAAGAGGCGCGACATGCAATACTACTACCCCTTTTGAGTCTCCAACAAAAGGTACCACCGCTGCCATATTTTCTTCAAGTATTGGATCTTCATTTGGGGGCATAGGGTCTGCAATGTCTTCTTCATCCGAGTCGGTGGAGGTGGACGACTGGCCCCAATCGTAGTCTTCATCCGACACTTCTTCTTTGAAATGTTTTTTGGGCCCTAATCCATCCCTCGGATTATTTGATGGATCCGCCCTTGGAATGTCTTTGGTAGTGGGAACTATGCTATTGGGGTTTTTCTTAATGGTCCTCCAATCCACAGTTCGTCGCAATTGTAGCTCTGCATAGACCATTTGGCATATACCCAATGAAACTTGACTCCCCTTCACTGTTGGTTTTTGATATAATGTCCGGTAAACTTCGATGCACCGTTGCACAAATGCATCATCTCTGCAGTAGTGAAGATTAGCATTGTTTTGGCTGATATGGACATCGTGCCGGAAGTAAGGGAATAGCTTATCGATATGGCACCACCCTATGTAGGCCTTGCAAGTGTTGAACGTCCAATCCGATTGCACGTTTTGCCAATTTGGAAATGCCCTTGCTGTTGGGTCCAAAAGGATGGCTACATTCCGACTATGGCGCTCTCCTTTCTTCTTTGCCTTCTTAAAGGGGGGGGCCATGGTGAATATAGGATGTGTTGGTATCCTCCAAGTGCTCAGAAAGTATGGTCTTCCACAATTGACGACAACACAAAAAGTGTCCTAGACACAAGATTCCAGTGCACGAACACGCATCCAGACGCTTGAAAGCATATGGAAGCCGATGCACAGCACTGGAAAAGAAAGTGGCAGCTCGCGTCCGTGGCGACCGCATTTGTACCCGAAGTCGCCCTGGGCGCGTGCGGGATCAGGGTTTAGGGGGGCGAGTGCGTTAAGTGGGGCGATCGCGGGTCCAGGAAGGGCGCGTGCGGCTTCAGGGCGACCGCGGGTCCAGGGAAAGGTAGCAGACTCAGGAAATGCAAAGGGAGAATTGACCCCCTCATTGCCCTCGTCAACTTAGATTTTTAAAAAAAGCCCCCTATATTCTATCAACTTTTGGGTAATTCTTGCATCTCCTAGAAGTAATTTGGGGCCTCTGATTGCAAATATGATTTCAGAATTCCCCAAAAAATTAAGTAGTGCAAATAATAAATTCTAGGGCAAGCCCTGGATGGGCAATGAGGGAGTCAATTCACCCTGGCCCTCACAAATGGCTCATCTCAAGACTGATCTCCCTTTTTCATGTATTTACTTCAATGAAAATATTTTTAGATCATTTTTCAGACAAAGAAAAATAAAAGAGGAATCTAACAGAAGTGATTTCATTTTTTTTAAGTATTTTTTAATTAATTGTAAATTTCCAAAGGACTTGTGTCATAGGTCCCTACTTATGCCCCTAGGTCTCCCGTAAAACGTTCACTTGCAACTTCTAAAGAAAAATGGGGAAGTAAAGAGAATGAATTGGCTTTTACAATTGATAATTTTTTTTTCTCGAATCATTTAATGATTATGGAGGTCAATTTATGAACTACAGTTTGTCCATTTCAAAGCCACTTATAGAGTCCATTTTTAATGCCCACTCCATTTTAGAGCCTTCTACCTTATATTTACTTTCACATCCTCACAAATGGAGAAAGGAAGTACAATTTATGTATCAATGAATAGGTGGTAGTAAAATCGTGGGCCACCGCAATTAAAAATATTCCCAACATGTAATGAGTTTAATAGCTTTTTCAAGTGATATTAAGTTTTGGAAGAGAACATTTTAGTGTGCCAATATAATTTGTAGTTCTTCATTTCAACTCCAATCCCAAATTTAATTTTATAAGCAATACACTCAACCATGAAAAAGTAAATTTGGTAGGTTATCATCTCACAACTCTTATCCAATATTGCACCTTCATGAAACGTGCATACTAATACACAAGCTAATTAAACATTCCTATGGTTAGGTTCTTGTTTCATAAAACTTGCTTCAATGGAAATAACTATAAGTCCATGCTCTTTTCATAAAGGAAAAATACAGTTGGAAAGGCATAGGCACTTAGGGGGTCATTAGTAATGCATTCTAATTGTTAAGCTAAACTTATCTTTTGACTCTAAATAGATTATGCAAACACCCCTCTTCTAAAATCAAATTTCATTCGCAAGTACATCTTCGTCATTGTCCATAATGACGAACAATTCTAATTAAATAATGATTTAGCACAAGTGAATTCTAAAATATTGTATATCATTACAAATTAGTTACTTTAAAGTTTCAAAAATTCCCGTGAAGACCTCGGTCTAGGCCAGGTGTCGTGCTTCGAAGGTTTGACCAAAGACCTCCTCGACCTCCGCAGTGAGATGTTTTTTATCTCACTGCGGAGGTCGAAGAGGTCCTTGACCAAACCCATAAGCCCAAACCAGAACCTCGTATATCATGTACACCGGGTTGGGAATCGAACCATAGACCTCCCAGACTCCACTTGAATTCGAAGAAGTCGACCCTTGTCTGAGAATTCCTTCCACTACTTCACCTTCTCGTTGGTCACATCGGGAATCACCTTTGATGCACCACTCCTTGTCCATCCCATCTTTATTCATTTTTTTCTTTGATTCTACGGGGCTTCAAAATACCATTAGCCGCCCAACAAAAATTAGTCTCCCCGTTTTGGACCCGAAGTCGCCCCACCCGAAGTCGCCTTACCCGAGGTCACCCAAGTCCCAGAAAAGAGGGAAGCAAAAATGCGTGAGTTTTTCCCTCCTCTCTGGACCCGCGGTCGCCCCACCCGAAGTCGCCCTACCCGCAGTCGCCCCAGCCGTGGTCGCCCCAGCACCGCTGAAGGAAGTCCGAATTTCCCCCTTCTCTGGACCCGCGGTCGCCCCACCCGCGGTCGCCCCTACATCAGTATTTGAAAGAGTCACTTAGAGAACATTGTTGTCATCAATGGTAGGTGAGATCATAGAATATTTTCTACATAGCTTACAATTATAACACATGATCATTTTATTAAATGGTCCCTAACAAGGCTTCAATATCCTCAAGTCCTACAGTCATAAACTCCAAACCCTACAAAGCCCTCGCAAACTAGAACCCATACCCAAACCTAAACCCTTGAATGCCCAACCCATTTTAGGATGTTTTATGAATGTGCTTTAACATCAACAAGAAGCCAACATTTTGAATTATAGAATCAATTTCTTTGTAATTCTTCATTTTTCCTCCAATCCCCACAAAATTTATTTGTGCAAATTATCAAATTGTTGTGGGGGGATAATACACTTGAAGTAAAAAATGTACATTTCTCTTATTCTCTTGTTATAATCTTACAACACTTACGCAATTTTGCACTCAAAATTAACGTGCACACTAACAAGCAAGTTGTTTAAACATTCATACGGTTAGATTCAAAAATAAATAGGAAACTTGCTTCAATGGGAATTACTATAAGTCCATGCTTTTTTTTAATAGGACAAATACAAGAGGGAAAGGCTTAGGCACGTAGGGCCTAATTAGTAATGCACTCTAATAGTTAAGTTAAATTTATCTTTTGACACTAAATAGATTATGCAAACACCCCTCTTGTAAAATCAAATTTCATTTTCAAGTATTTATTCGTCATTGTCCATAATGACGAACAATTCTAATTAAAGAAAGATTTAGCACAATTGAATTCTAAAATACTCTATATCAATACAAATTAGTTACTTTAAAGTTTCAAAAAATCCCATGAAGACCTGAGTATAGGCCAAGTGATGTACTTTGTGGATTGGGCGAAGGACCACTTTGAAATGAGAAGTGAAATGTTTGTCATTGTCCATAAAAATGAACAATTCTAATTAATTAAAGATTTAGCACAATTGAATTCTAAAATACTTTATATCATTACAAATTAGTTACTTTAAAGTTTCAAAAAATCCCGTGAAGACCTCGGTCTAGGCCACGCGACGTGCTTCGAGGATTGGGCCAAGGACCACTTTGAATACAGAACTGAAATGTGTTTTTCATCTTAGATCTGAACTCAAAGTGGACCTTAACCGAACCCATAATATTCAACCAGATCCTCCTTTATCATGCACACGAGGTTGGGAATCGAACCGAAGACCTCCTAGACTCCACTTGAGTTTGAAGAAGTCGACCCTTATGTGAGAATCCCTTCCACTACTTCACCTTCCCGTTGGTCACATCGGGAATCACCTTTGATGCACCACTCCTTGTCCATCCCATTTTTATTCTTTTTTTTTCTTTGATTGTACGGGTCTTCAAAACACCATGAGCCGCCCAACACAAACTAATCTCCTAGTTTTGGACCCGAAGTCGCCGCACCCGAAGTCGCCCAAGTCCCAAAAAAGAGGGAATTTCAAATGCGTGAGTTTTTCCCTCCTCTCTGGACCCGCGGTCGCCCCACCCGAAGTCGCCCCAGCACCGCAGAAAGAAGTCCCCAATTTCCCCCTTCTTTGGACCCGTAGTCGCCCTACCTGCGGTCGCCCCACCCGAAGTCGCCCCAGCACCGCAGAAAGAAGTCCCCAATCTCCCCCTTCTCTGGACCCGCGGTCGCCCCACCCGCGGTCGCCCCTACATCAGTATTTGAAAGAGTCACTTATAGAAGACTGTTGTCATGGTAGGTGAGATCATAGAATATTTTCTAGATAGCTTACAATTATATCACATGATCATTTTATTAAATGGTCCCTAACAAGGCTTCAATATTTTGAAGCCCTACAATCATGAACCGAAAACCCGACAAAGCCCTCGCAAAGTAGAACCCTAGAATCCAAACCGTAACCCTCAAATGCCCAATGCATTTTAGGATGTTTTATGAATTTGCTTTAAATTGTACAAGAAGTCAACATTATATGTGCCTACTAACAAGCAAGTTGTTTAAACATTCATACGGTTAGATTAAAAAATAAATAGGAAACTTGCTTCAATCCCAATTACTATAAGTCCATGCTTTTTTTTCATAGGAAAAATACAAGAGGGAAAGGCTTAGGCACATAGGGCTTAATAATTAATGCACTCTTATTGTAATGCACTTCAAGATTTTTTCTCAAAGTAGCCAAAGTGACGGTTTTTAGTGGTTCTGAACCTATAATGGCCTTCGAACTTCAGGGGTTAAATTCACATCTAAAGAAACTTTTATTAGTTTTCGATTATGGCTCAAACATATAGATCTTGCAAGAATATTTTGACCTTGTATTCAAAAGTAATGAACCTGGAAGAAGCCTTCAAGGTACTCTTTGTAAAAATGTTTTGTGAAACATTAAAAGGCAAATTCAAAATTTAATTTTTAATTTGTAGACCAAAATGGTTTTGTTGAGAGAAAACGTAATTTCTACATATAAAGGTGAAATTAATTTCACCTAAAAATGGTGTATTGCATTTAACCCTTATGTTCCCATTTTTTTTGGCCCATTCAAACCAATTGAGAAATGTCGTTTTTATTGCCAAAAACCTATTAAGATTACAAGAAAGTCATCCTTTTTTGCCGGATGAACCAATACAAGTGCCGATTGTCAATGCTTTTTAGAAGGAAAATGGGCTCCATTATTCCAAGGCTATATATCTTACTGTAGAATATCTTACTGGAACATTGAGCCTATTTAATTCATTCATTGCAGCAAAATACAAACATTGATATGAGAGATTCAATACAACATACCATGAAGAATAGATCCACAATATTGCCAATTTGGGGAAAATGGCACTTCATATTAAAATTTGATTACATGTACTAGAAGTACTACTCCAAAATGATACTATGGTATTCTTCTATCACACTACAACACGGAGTCCCGAAAAACTAATTCTGGAGGCTTCATATTCCAGGGTGGAAGCATGAGTGAAGCTACCACCTCAGAGCATGTGAGTCTCGTCTATAAGTCAAGATCCATAAGCGCACGTAACTTCATTGTAAAGAACTTTCCCGACTCAGGGTTTTTGAATAGTTCCCTGTCATATTCACCCATATAACCAATTTTCATGTTCCAAATCAATTTATCAATAGAAAACGAATCAGACTTAACCGTATACTTGTGCCTGGCTTGCATCTTGTCAAGGCTCGTTTCTGAACCCTTTGGCCCAAACACATAGAACAACTCTGGAGCCACCCACCATCTGCCTTTCAACATGTCATCCCTCTCTTTCGTGGTTTTGTATCCAAAATGTGAGGGAGCTCCCTCTTGTATACAACTGGCAATTCCCTAATCGCAAATCCCAATGTTTATAACATCATCCGAGTACGGCGGATAATGGATTAATATGTTGTTGGGAGACAAATCGTTGTGTAGAACACCTTCATTGTGTAGAACACCTTCATTGTGTACAAGACTTGTCACATAAACAAGGGCCCATGCTAACTTCGCCTTGTGCCTTCGAAAGAGGCTAATTTGCTTCACCTGCTCTTGTTGAAGTTCCTTCACCAACTTGATTTCGTGCCAATCGGTATGTGGCACGACCTTCTCATTCAAGCGAACAAGTTTGTTCAAATTACCACCATTCCACCACAACGTGTAGGCCTCCATTGTATTGGCGTGGATAGCCACAAATTTAACAATGGCTGGGTGATTTAAAGGACACACCAAGGCCTCAATGGATCGTTCATATCTCGCATCACGCGTGTTTGTTTGCTTTGACACCTTCCCCGCAAAATGTACATGCTTGGGTATTGTAGACATGCCATCAATGTATACCTTACGCACCTTTCCATACCCCCCCTTGTTGGTCATATCCACTAAGCGGAACCACTTTTGCACTAGAATTGATCCACATGAGAGACGATCCACTGTTTTGAGAAAGAGCAGCCGTCAATGCGTCCAACTGCCACCCCATCGTCCTAGATACAGTCTTCGATAGTCTAGACGCCGCTTTCTGCCACCATGCCATTTTTGCGTGGAATTCGATGGTCTCCTTATTTTCACACCCAAGGACTATAGGTCGGTGCTCTACAATGATTTTTTTGGTATTGAAAATGATTTCCATGAGCACGTTCTCCATCCACTTCTCATAGTTGCCAAAGTACGTTTCATCCACGTCAGCATATTTCGGGGATTCTTTGCACTTTTTTAGAATAAAAGTGCTCAAATCTCTCTTCAACTTAATGATGCCTGATTCTTTATGCCTCAAGTATGTAGACTCTAGGAATTCCACAGTGCGTCCCTCGTACCATTGGAAACACACTCGCTGTGCAAATATTGAATAATCACGTGGAGGATAAGTTGGGTCCTTATCATGTGCCGTCTTTGACTTCTTCGACTTTGATGATGACTCTCCACCCGTTGACTCGTATGAGTCAATAGTCATTTGGAACTCCGCGGGATTGTCAAGGTCGGTGCCCCTTACATATTTCCTTGTAGCATTCTCCCATTCCCGGGGGTCATCGTGGTTAATATCCCATAGAGACGGACGCATTGTACTACTCCCTTCTCCTGGATTAGACATAGCTCTTCCTTCACAAAGTTACCTACAATCGATGAATAAATAGAGTCGTGGAAAAAAAGGGCAACAAGTCCACCCCTTAATCACCGCCTTGGCCCACAAGCTCGCATTCAGCCACTACAAGGTGGATGAAAGCCGTAGCACAGGACCAAGACTGGCGAATGCGGGTGGGGCGACCGCTTAAGTACCCGCGGTCGCCATAGGGGCGCGTGCGGGTAAGGGCGACCGCGGGTACCAAAGCGGTCCTGAAATCTGAACCCGAGGTCGCCCCCTACACCCGAGGTCGCCCTGGAACTTGGGACTTCCAGCTTTTTTGGTGTTGGGGCGACCTCGACTGGGGCGACTTCGGGTAGGCGACTTCGGGTGGGCGACTTCGGGTGGGGCGACCGCGGGTCCAGAAGTCGTGGAAAATTCACGCATTTGTAATCCTCTTTGGGGGATTGGGCGACTTCGGGTGGGGCGACTTCGGGTGCGGCTATGGAGCCGTGGGGCGACTGGGAGACTATTTTGTGTTGGGCGACTTCGGGTATTTTGAAGCCAATAGAATCAAAGAAAAAAAGGAATAAAAATGGGATGGACAAGGAGTGGTGCATCAAAGGTGATTCCCGATGTGACCAACAGGAAGGTGAAGTAGTGGAAGGGATTCTCACACAAGGGTCAACTTCTTCGAACTCAAGTGGAGTCTGGGAGGTCTGCGGTTCGATTCCCAACTCCGTGTGCATGATGTAGGAGGTTATAGTTGGGTCTTACGGGTTCGGTCAAGGGGCACTTTGAATTGCGCACTGAGATGAAAAACATTTCGGTGCGGAATTCAAAGTGGTCCTTGGCCCAATCCTCGAAGCACATCGCGTGGCCTATACCGAGGTCTTCACGGGATTTTTTGAAACTTTAAAGTATCTAATTCGTAATGATATAGAGTATTTTAGAATTCAATTGTGCTAAATCTTTATTTAATTAGAATTGTTCATCATTAGGGACAATGACGAATAAATACTTGTGAATGAAATTTGATTTTACAATACGGGGTGTTTGCTTAATCTATGTAGGGTCAAAAGATAAGTTTAACTTAACAATTAGAGTGCATTACTAATGAACCCCTAAGAGCCTATGCCTTTCCAAGTGTAAGGTAGGAGGCTCAGAAATGGTGCACCTAAGGGCTGGTCTGCCTTTTTCGTGTATTTCTTTGGACGGGAATATTTTTAGCTCATTTTTCAGACAAAGAGAAATTGATGAGGAATCTAACCCAAGTGGTTTCATATTTTTCCAAAGATTTTTGAATTACTTATGAATTTTCAAACGAGTTGGGTCATAGGTCCCTATTTGTGACCCTAGATCTTTCATGAATGGTTCACTTGCAATTCTAAATAAAAATGGAGAAAACACAGAGAATGATTGGCTCTTCCAATTAATAATGTTTTCTTCCTTGGTTCATTCAATGAATGTATTGGTCAATTTCAGAACTTTAGATGCACCATTCCACAACCATTTATAGGAGCCATTCTTAATGCCCGCACTCTTTCACAGCCTCCTACCTTAGTTTTTATGTTATGAAAAGAGCATGGACTTGTAGTTATTACCATTGAAGCAAGTTTCCTATTTATTTTTTAATCTAAACGTATGAATGTTTAAACAACTTGCTTGTTAGTATGCACATTCATTTTGAGTGCAAAATTGCGGAAGAGTTTTAAGATTATAACAAGAGAAATGTACATTCTTCACTTCGAGTGTATTACCCCTCTCCACAACAATTTTAAAGTTTGCAGAAAAAAAGTTTCTTGGGATTGGAGGAAAAACGAAGAAGTATACAGAAATTGATTCTATAATTCAAGATGTTGGCTTCTTGTTCAAGTTAACCCCTAAGTGACCCCGAGGACAGGATGGGTCCTCAACCAGTTTCCTAAGTTAAACAAAAGCTTACCAAATTACTATATGTAGTAATTCATATTTTTGGAAAATTCTTTTTGAAGTTTAGTTTTAGCTTCAAAAATCTGATTTCGAAAATGATTGATTATGATTTTTCTATTTAAGATTTTGTGCATGGGTGTACACTTGCAATCTTGACTTTTTGTAGTGTTGAGGGCTCTTAGGAATGAGCCTCAAACACACTAAATCTTTGAGAAAATATCACATTACAAATGAAATTTAAAAAAATGATAAAGTAGATTTTGAGAAGTTATAAATTGATTGGGTTTATGCACCTTAGGCCCTTTAAGCTCATATTTTTTAGGTGACGAACTTTTTAGATTTCACATTTGAAAAGAGGATTGAAATACTTCAAATCACTTTCACAGATTTAACACCCTCATGATAAAACATTATAATCTTTCAATAAATTAGAGGTATTGTTGTGTTTTCTTTTCTAATGTGATCTCTAATACGTCTAGTTTGAATTTACACGGTTACAATTCAAAAAGAATGGATAGAACGTATCAAAATGTTGGATTTTTGTTCAATTTAGAGCAAATTCTAGAAGCTTAGCAAATTCCAGGGTCATTTTGGGGTTCAAGCAAATTCATAAACCATCCTAAAATGTGTTGGGCATTTGAGGGTTTAGGTTTGTGTTTATGGTTCTAGTTTGCGAGGGCTTTGTAGGGTTTTTGGTTCATCATTGTAGGGCTTGAGGATATTGAAGCCTTGTTAGGGACCATTTAATAAAATGATCATGTGATATAATTGTAAGCTATCTAGAGATTATTCTATGATCTCACCTACCATGACTGCAGTCTTCTGTAAGTCACTCTTTCAAATACCAATGTAGGGGCGACCGCGGGTGAGGCGACCGCGGGTCCAGAAAAGGGGGAAACTAGGGACTTCTTTCTGTGGTGCTGGGGCGACCTCGGGTGGGGCGACTGCGGGTAGGGCGACTTCGGTTAGGGCGACCGCGGGTCCAGAGAGGAGGGAAGAACTCACGCATTTTTGCTTCCCTCTTTTCTGGGACTTGGGCGACCGCGGGTAGGGCGACTTCGGGTGGGGCGACTTCGGGTCCAAACGGGGAGACTATTTCGTGTTGGGCAGCTGATGGTATTTTGAAGCCCAATAGAATCAAAGAAAAAAAAGAATAAAGATGGGATGGACAAGGAGTGGTGCATCAAAGGTGATTCCCGATGTGACCAACGGGAAGGTGAAGTACTGGAAGGGATTCTCACAGAAGGGTCAACTTCTTCGAACTCAAGTGGAGTTTGGGAGGTCTACGGTTCGATTCCCAACTCCGTGTGCATGATGTAGGAGGTTATGGTTTGGTCTTACGGGTTTGGTCAAGGACCACTTTGAGTTCAAAATGGAAATGAGTCAAATGACAAACATTGTCATTTCCGTCCTAAACTCAAAGTGGACCTTGGCCCAATCCTCGAAGCACGTCACGTGGCCTAGACCGAGGTCTTCACGGGATTTTTTGAAACTTTAAAGTAACTAATTTGTAATGATATAGAGTATTTTAGAATTCAATTGTGGTAAATCATTATTTAATTAGATTTGTTCGTCATTATGGAGAATGACGAATAAATACTTGTGAATGAAATTTGATTTTACAAGACGGGTGTTTGCTTAATCTATGTAGGGTCAAAAGATAAGTTTAACTTAACAATTAGAGTGCATTACTAATAAAGTCCTAAGTGCCTTAAGCCTTTCCCTCTTGTATTTTTCCTATGAAAATTGAGCATGGACTTATAGTAATTGCCATTGAAGCAAGTTTTATAACCCGAAAATCTAACCGTATGAATGTTTAATTAGCTTGTGTAGTTGTGTATTAGTATGCACGTTTCCTTTGAGTGCAAAATTGGATAAGAGTTGTGAGATGATAACCAAGAAAATTTTCATTTTCTTTATTGATTGTATTGCTTATAAAAGAAAATTGGGATTGAAGGTGAAATGAAGAACTACAAATTATATTGGCACTCCAAAATGTTCTCTTATGGTCAATTTCGTTAAAATGGCGGTATTCCATATGCCATTTGTACATGAAGGACCAAAAAGGTGGTTTAGGGTGTGTGCTATGTAGCCAGTTGGATGTAATGGTGGTATGTGACAAATTGATCCACGAGCACGAGTGGATGGATTTCTACGTACTAGGAGTTGAAAGAAAGACAATAGGTACAGATTTAGTTTGCGAAAGGCTTGAGGGATGAATGGGTAGATTGTAGAATATTCTTGGAATCTTTAGGGTTGGAGGCTTTGTGTCATTGCCCCCTAAAATGAAGGGTCGAGTGCATTTGGGTTAGGTGTCATGATGGAAGGCCGGGGGCATTTAGGCAACTATTTAGATTTGCATCATTCATAAGCGTGTGCTCAACAAATAACAAATTTAAAATATGTCTTTATGGAATGGATGAAAATAGAAGCGAAAACACTACAAGAAAATGAGGGCATATATGACTTGTCTACTATGACTTCACTGACAAAAATGACTGCAAAACAATTGTTTTGTAGTCATTTTACAATCATTATTGTCAGTGAAGTCATAGTGGACAAGTTGTATATGCCCTCATTTTCTTGTAGTGAAAATACATATTTCTACTTGACGAAAATGGTGGGTACAGATATTACTAAGCATGCAACCCATGCTTCCTAGAGTCTACAAAAGAGTTTAGTAACGCAAAGCGAGATTCCTGGATTAGATGAACTATCACCATTGGTTGCATTATAGGTGAAGCTCCATCTTACAGAATGCATGGTAGTAGTGTGTACATCAAAGATGTTTTTCCAAAAGCCCTCCCAAGTGAAGTCATATTCATAAGTATTGTTCTTCCTCCTTTGCAATGCAATGTTGCACTTGTTGACAAGGGGCAACGAAGCTCTTCCTGTCATTCTTTTTCGGCTTCCATGATGCCATAATACTATCTGTGAAAACATAGTCGGCCTTGCTAGCTATCTGATCAATCTTCCATCTAAAATTGGGCTTTGTGTCCCACCTTGCGTACAACTGTTGCATGTCCTTTGATGTGTCGCATGGGATTCACCATTACACTAGAACTTTGCAAAAGTGGAATGTTGTTGGATTACATTGTGGATTCTCTACTATCCTACTAAGCCACACGAGATCATCACAATTCAGTCTTGGTCTTACAAAGAAGTAGAACCCTTTGCAGAGATCAGTAACCACATTGTATATTGGGCAAATGCACACTACAGTGGACCAAAAATGGAAAGATTACGTTCATTAAAGTCCATTTCATTTTTTTGTATATGAACTCTAATTTTTTTTAATTTTTTCAGTAATTTCTTTATAGTGTTTAAATTAAAGGATAAACAAATTTAATTGAAATTTCCTTGATTATTATTTTCTTAAAACTTCAAAGATGATATCAAATATTGATTTATTTCAATAAATTGTAGAAATTACTATAATGAAAATTAACACTAAAAAAATTACTATCCTTGGAAATACTTATTACAATTATTTTATTCAAATAGATCTTTGTAAAATTGATTTAAAATATGTCTAATGTATCCTCAAAAGTCAATACTATTTTTGGCAAGAAATGACCCATAAACTAGTCCATATTTACAAATTTAAGGATACATTTCTATATATTTCAAATCAAAACATTTGATTACATATATACCTATTTAAATATGAGTCCTTTTACAAAATATTTGAATTAATAATAGATCAATGAGTCCTTATCTTTAATGCTGTGGACTCTGACAATATGTAAAGAATACATTTCAAAATCCTTTAAAAATAGAATATAAACAATTTTGCAAAGATTTATTTTATATTTTATGTATCATTAAGTATAGAACATAATTATGAGTCTTTTTTTATATTCTATAAATTGTACATATTTACAATTACAGGAATTTTGAAAAAATCCCATTGAAATAAAGACTTTGACAGTCCATATTGGTCTAGCGTAGTATGCATTTACCCTACTAGCAGTGGCCTCCCTCAAGAGTGTTGATGTAGGGGTCCTCTACTTGAAGCTCCCCTTGTGTCCTTCCGTCTTGCGTGAAATCTGTTATGAAATCCCGAGGTTGTCGAGTTTGAGACCCAAATCCATACTTCAATTCATTGGATTGTGGAGGATCTTCTTTGAATCTGTCATGCACGGCATTTCTCACACCACTCCAATATGTGACTACAAGGACATGTGGGCCTTTAACTCCACTATTCCATATTTGAATATGTTCATCTAGTATTGGATTTATCCATTAAGTCCACGCAAAATCTCAGCTTCATTGGTCATTCTTGGGAGTCATGCATAGTAGATTACCATAGGAAAGGAGAGGTTTGTGCTCAGGATCTTCCTTCCATAACTTTGAGTCCTCTTTGAGCAACCACAAAATATCTGTACATGCCAATTTGTATTGTATGATCGGACAACCGTTGTTGTCCATGAAGAATTTGTATTGCCTTTTGTAGGAGTGGCCTACTAGTTGTTGCTTCTGCACCCCAATATAAGGTTTGATGTAAGCCATGAAATTAGGCACTTCTTCTATTAGGAAGGGAATAAATAGACCTTGTTCCATTTCCATGTATGACTACATCAATGATGGTAAGGTAGATGGTCTTCTTATGGAGTTGCATGCTCCAATGCCCAAATGATGCATTCATATTGTCATGTGTGTGTTCCACTATCATGATACGATCACGTCTTTCACAATCCGGCTTGCAACCAAGAGCGACCAAAAACAAAAGACAACCTTATTTTTGTTTTTCCTCCAAGAGTTGTCTATTTGAATGCGTAGCACCAATGGCAATGCTTGGGCTTCAATGGATAGAAAAGAAACATCTCCCAAGAATCGACACAAATCTCGCTACCCTTGAGCTAAGCTTGATAGAACTCTATGCTGCCAGCTTTTATAAACAAAGATCATGAAGGCTTAACAGGGGATCTTACAAATGCCACAATAACTTGGCGATTGATCCCGTTCTGAAGTTGCTATTGCTTTTAAAACACATCCAAATTGTAAAGTGCATATTAGCCATCTCCATGCTCGTGTGCAAAGATTCTCGACACTTTCATGGGTAACTTTGTGAGTCCGTCTAGTGCCTTTGTTTTTCTCCTTGCATTCCCTCTCCTTCTCCACTTCTTGCCTTTATTCCTCCGCTAGTTCCATCTTCCTCTGCGCTTTCTTGGCATTCTCCTCTCTCTTTTCTTTCTCATGAGAGAATTGATGGTGTCATTGTACTTGTCTACCCCCTCCCAAGTACTTCTTCTTTTGATACTCTTCCATCATCTCCACGTACGCGATGTTGATGCCGCCCTTGATGTCCATGGAGATTGACTTTGACTCCTTGGCCCCTATGAGAAAAGTTCCTCCTACCTCATGTATAGTCCCCGTGTCCAACGCCATTGCACCTTGAGTTGCAGCCTTAGCCATCTGGCTATACTACTTTCTATTGCCCTAGCTAGCCTTCGTCCTCAGTACCCTCGTCAAGGACTTCTTTCAACCTAATAGATGTTTAAAGATGCCATTGTTAGTGTTTTAATGTGGACGACAAATACTTTTATGAGGTACATACTCACTACTTTTCTAATCTCATGGAAATCATTAGAGAGGGCTTTGCACTAGGATTGTGTGTGAACCATCAACAATTGATATGCATGGGGAACAAGTAAATATTTATTCATCAGGCGTTTGCTATAGAAGGTCAATTCATTTTCAACATGGATGATGATGACTCCAAATGCATTATTATCGGAATTCACCACATCTACAAGAATTGCTTCCCTGAGAACATGGATATTAAGGACTATCAAACCCATGAAGGATTTCCATCTAGGATCCCTAGTCTTTGTGAATTCCAACTCTAGATTGAAGACAGGTGAGTTGCATAGGCAATTCAATTTGACAGTCCACAATGACTTTGACACCATGAACTCTAGTGGAAATTTCCCTTCAATGTGCAATTTCTAAAAGTTGTAGATCTGATAAGGAGTGGGCTGCTCTCTAAAGACTCCATGTCACAATCCACAGGAACCGCTACAAATCAAACCGCGCGGTCTAAACTCGACAAGTCAAGAATTCAAGAAGCATCACTATTGGCCCTTTAAACAATTTTAGACTGCGTAGTCAAAAAAATTTACTTGTGGAATTCACTTCCTACGATCATTTGTATTCCTACAAGATTAGCTTCGAGATAAAGAGTCTAGTGCTTTATCTTGACATGGAATAGATTCAAACCAAGGGATCTAATGCATTCATGCATATTGTCGAGAGATAATTTATCATTCACAGGATTGCTTTCCAAGACATTCCTGAATTGATGGCATGGTTCAGACCACATAGTCTGAACCATGCCTTCAATTCAAGAATGTCCTAATTAAAAGGGTCAGGTTTATCAAGTTTATATTCTAGCTATCTTCCTTATTGGGTTCAATAATCAAAATTTGGCTTCACATTCAAACATACCTTCAAAAGCCTCTAATTGCAAATGAGTTGGGAAGGGAAGAGAAGAGAAGTGCTTCATACAAGAAGGGTAGTAGTAGGTAAAGCAATTTATATGGGATATATAAATTGGGATTAGTAGAATCTCACCATTTGTATTTAACTCAAACTTAAGGTAGAAATTTTGTTCAAAATAAAATTTCAGACCTCATTTAGGCATAGTAGAATACATTTTTTCAGAAAACTTTGAACTAAAAAAATTTGGTAAAAAAATTTAAGCTTCACCTCCAAAAATCCATTTTATATTTAGATCCTTCAATCAAAAGTTATGGACAAAATTCAAGGAGGATTTGAAAGGGACATTATTTTTTTACATTGTCTTTGAATTTTGTCTATATCTTTTAATTGGAGTATCTAAATTTGAAACGGATTTTTGGAAGTGGAACTCAAATTGATTTAACAACTTTTATTAGTTCGAAGTTTTCTAAAAACACGTATTATACTATGCCTAAACAATCTCTGAAATTCCACTTTGAATAAAATTCCTATGTTTTGACAATGAGTGGCCAAGCTCTCATCTTCAAATTATCCCATAGTTTTTGAGGTTTCTTGATGAACAATACATTTCACTATAAAAACAACCTCTCTACCCTCCCAACCAACAAGAAAAGTGGAAGGTTTTTGGTCAACACATGCCTATTGTCATTAGACAATTTTGTGTTAAAATCTTGTCATTTTAGATTTGTTTTCCTTGTAGTGTATATTGCTTAAATGCTAATAACAATTATGCACTTTGGATGGTGTGGTCTGAACCACTTTCATCTCATGCAATATTTAGAAGTCAGACCATTAGGTTTTTTTATGCATGGAGTGGTTTAGACCGCGCGGTCTAAACCACTTTCAGGTCATGCACTGCTTAGAGTCCAGACCATCACGCATTTTATGCATGGGGTGGTTTAGACCGCGCGGTCTAAATCACTTTAATTTAGCTCATGCACTACCCAGTGCACTACTTACAATCCACAACATCAAGGATTTTTATACACGAAGGAATAGTTTAGATTGCGTGGTCTAAACCACTTTGAGCTCATGTAGTACTTAGAGTCTAGATCATCAGGGATTTTTATACATGGAGTGGTTTAGACTGCGCGGTCTGAACTACTTTTACCTCATCCACTTCCTAGAATCCAAACCATCGCACATTTTTATACATGGAGTGGTTTAGCTAACGCGGTCTGAACCACTTTTAGCTCATGCACCACTTAGAGTCCAGACCATCAGGGAATTTTATACATAGAGTGGTTTAGATTGCGCGGTCTAAACCACTTTCATCTCATGTAGTACTTAGAGTCTAGACCATCGCGCATTTTTATGCATGGAGTGGTTTAGCTCACGTGGTCTAAACCACTTTTAGCTCATCCATTTCCTAGAGTCCAAACCATCACGCATTTTTATGAATGGAGTAGTTTAGAACGCGCGGTCTAAACCACTTTCATCTCATGTAGTACTTAGAGTCTAGACCATCGCGCATTTTTATGCATGGAGTGGTTTAGCTCACGTGGTCTAAACCACTTTTAGCTCATCCATTTCCTAGAGTCCAAACAATTACGCATTTTTATGAATGGAGTAGTTTAGACCGCGCGGTCTAAACCACTTTCATCTCATCCACTTTTTAGAGTCCAGACCATTGCGTATTTTTATGCATAGAGTGGTTTAGACCGCATGGTCTAAACCACTCTCAGCTCATGCACTACTTAGAGTCCAGACCATCACGCATTTTTATGAATGGAGTAGTTTAGACCCCGCAGTTAGAACCACTTTCAACTCATCCACTTTTTAGAGTCCAAACCATTGCGCATTTTTATGCATGGAGTGGTTTAGACCGCGCGGTCTAAACCACTTTCATCTCATGTAGTACTTAGAGACCAGACCATCGCGCATTTTTATGCATGGAGTGGTTTAGACCGCACGGTCTAAACTACTTTCAATGCATGCACAACTCATAGAATATATTATCACAAATTTTTTTATACTCAATGGAACAATTCAGACCGCGTGGTCTGAACCATGCCTTTGCATCACGAGACTTTTTTGCATAGAGACTGCACAGATATGGGGATCCTTTCTAAATTGTTGCAGAATTCACGAGTTTGGCATTGAATTTATAGTAAACTTACCTCCATTGCACAATTGAGCTTGTTGCAGCTTGGCAATCGTTGATCCCACAAACTCCAACCTTGTTATGTCTGAGAACAATGTGAATAATATTGAAATTGCATTGAAGCATCTTTCTTGCAAGAAAGGAAACAATGTTGAAATTGCAGTAGATCGTATTTCCTACAAAAAGGAAACAAAGGTATTTCACAATTTGAGTTTCATAGAAAATTGTATAAAAACCCATGATGCAGTCATAGCAAAGAAATGAGAACCCTCAAACACAAAATCCATTGGCAAAATGACATGCATAGCAAGCACGACACTCAATTCCAACTAACACTAGATTTAGAATGGTAAAATTCACAAACCCTCCAATACTACAACGGAATTAGAATCGCCAAACACACAATTTCTCGAAATGCTATAGCGGAGTTGGAATTGCAAATATAGAAACCCGCCAATGCCACCACAGAGTTGGAATGACATGAAACACAAACCCTCCAATGCCATAGCCAAAACTCAAAATGTATACAGATTAAGACAAGCATACCTGCCCCGCCGAACTCAAGAAACCTTGCCAAACGCCCCTCCATAGAAATTAATACGCAAAATGTACAAAACCAACACGATAGAATGAAGGTGGATGGAAGAAAGAAGCACGAAATGGAGCAACAACAAAGAGAAATTGCAAAAGGTGGAGCAACAACAAGGAAGACAAGAAAGTGTGAAAAACAAGTAGAAAACCCTAGCCGACAGAGATGACAAACAACCAAGCCTGAACGGACCCAAACCTAACCAACGACCAAACCTCTTCTAAGCCCCAAACCTAGTCCAAACTCCTCCAAGCCTACACACGCCACTGTCGCCGCACAAAGCTCATTGAAAGCTCACCCGACCTTCCTACGAACCTACATGTGCTGTACAAAGTTGAACCAAAGAAATTATGTTTATCAATCATGAAAGTTTATGGTTAATGGAAGTGAATGGAAGTTCAAGAATCAATTCACCCTAAGCCCTTTTTCCAAATTCTTGGAAGTTGCTCAAAATTGAACAAAATGCCAACATCTTCATAATTTCTATCACTAATTTTTTAATTGGTATACTACAAATTCAAACCAAGCATGTTAGTAATCACATGAGACAATAAAACACATCAATCTCACAATTAGAGATTGAAAAATTATATGGTTTCATTGCATGGATGTCAAAATTGTGAAATTCATATATAGGCTTTTAATCCTCTTTTCACAAATCAAGCCTTTAGAATTGGTCACCAAAAAAATAATTAAAATATAAGGTTCAAAGACAAAATGTGCATATTCCAAACAATTCATGGCTTCTCCAAATCTATTCTCCAATTTCATTACATGAATTTCCAAAGTGATTTTCTTCCTAAGATCTAGAATATTTGAGGCTCATTTCTAAGAATCCTCAATACTAGGAAATAAAGATTTGCGATGGACACTACAAAAACTCTTGGATATGAAAATCATAATCATTTATTTCCGAAATTAGATTTCAAATGATAAAATTAGACTTCTAAAACATTTGGATAATGTTCACTTGGCATTGAATTGCAAACATTGTAGGGACTGGCAACATACTCAAAATAGGCCATATGTACATTTCCACTTGTTCAATTCTTACAACTCCGATCCTATGCAATTAACACTCCTTACAAAGTGAGTGCTTTCAACATCTATATGCTTAGTTCTTGAAGGGAAAATATTTTGCTTTATTGGGAAGGACTTGTAGATAGGCTAGAATTTGGTTCTAAAATTTTGAAGTAAGAAATTTCTATTTGGTAAGTTATGTGAAATTTTAGTGGTTTTTTAAGTGTTATGGTGTGTTAATTTGGTTGTTTTTTTATGCTCAAGTGGGAAAGTGGATTATTTTTGTTAGTTGAATTTTGACGTGGTAGTATTTTGAGGTCCCAATTCAATTCGGAGGGTTGATTTCCAATTGGATGGTTAAAGTGCCTTCAAGTGTGAGATTCCAAATTGGGGTGATAGATGTCATGGGGTGTAAGTTAGATGCTAAGTGGGATTTGAAGTGGTGCCTTTAGGTGGTATTTAGCCTTATACTCCGAATTGGTTTTAGCCACTTTGAGAGAGAGCTCGATGAGAGTCCTAGCCCAAATTGGTTGTGTATATTTATTTTTGTTTTGTTTTGTTTGTGAAGTTGTGAGATGTTGAGGAATTATGAGATGGTGCTAGTTTTAGAGATGGAATTTATAGGTCTAAGTAGGAGATTTTTGATGAAGGGAGTAATGAAGCTACTTGGATGCAGTATTAAAGTGTGATTAGTCTTACAATAAAGATGTAAATTGGATAATGGTGATGTATTTGCTATTTGATTTAATATGATGAGAATTACATATTGAATTGGTGTCTAGTGATTGTGTGACAAGGAAATGAATTCAGTTGAGGATGTGTGCAATGTCATTGTAGTATTATTTGTGGATATATAATTTCAAGTTAGACTATTGAATGTAAGTTGAGATATTTCAATTTTAAAAATAAAACCTATTAGCATAAATTTCCTACTTGACCGTCTCCCTTGGAACAAATTTATTATACTATTGAGTATTTTTTCAATTTGGTTAAATATTCTCCTTCAACAGGACTACAAGCTTTGGTTCTTCTTACTAAAGTAAAACACACTTCAAAAGGTTGAGGCATTTACAGATTCATTGTCCTCATTGAACATGTAGAGCAAAATTCAAAGTTGTTACACAAATTAGGTAAAAAAAAAATTGAGCCCTTAGATACACAACTCCCATATTATGTGGGTTATTTTTTTAAGAAATCAAACAATATAAATGTGTTTTAACTTCAATTGGAGGAAACTTCCTTCCTAATTATAAAATGACATGGAATTTTGGTTAATGCTACATTTAACAACTTCTGGACTATTCAATGAATTGCAACCAAAATATCTTGTGATCTCTAGATAATATCATCGGAAGATCTTCAAATGTGTGTACACATGTCCGGATGTTTTGTATTCATCTGACAATGTTTTGTTGGATAATGAAGGATTTAGGATGAATGTTTGGTGTGAAAACATACAATGTACATTAAAAAAAAATTAGGAATAAACTCAAAAGCACCATGAAACAAACAATATTAATTGATTAACCATTTTAATTAACCCTTAACTTTCTAAACGACCTTAATGTGGTCACTTTGATTTTTGAAGTACTTTTTCTATTATTAAAAATATTTAAATGAGGTTGCACTTCAAAGAGTCCTTTGACAAATCAAAGTGGTCATCTTTGTTTAAAGTTGGATTCACGTAATAGGCTATTTTGTTAAAAAAAATATCCCAAACCATAGGTGCACGGAGTCTCACTAATATGGTTAATATCAACCAAAATTTTATTTAACTCTAAAGGCACATGTATTCAAAAATCTCATTTTTGAATGTGCATCATTCGCTTCAAATACACACTATGATTGATATTCCAATTCTACCATTGAATGATTCTCTAATTCTGACATAATACTACAACAATTGAGAATACAATTGAAGAATTCATTTCTACTTTAATGCATTTTATGTTGTTGGGATCAGGGTTGTACACTGCGACACCATGACACCACGACACACAGACGTCACACAACATCTAAAAGAGCCCGCACGACGTCACAAAAAGTCAAATTTACCTTTGACTTTATATAAAATTACCCCCCTCCAACTAGATGTCATATGGCGTCTATATGGCAAAATCAAGGGGTGCATACAGGTACTAGGAGACTACATGTAGGCGCAACCTCTTGTAGAGGTGATCTGTATTGTAATTCAAAACTGTCATTTCTACTGCATTCATCCAAGAAAATAGAAAAAATATTTTTGGGGGAATCTAACCGTAAGATCTTGTACTTAAGTTGTCTAAGATCAAGTCGTAAAAATTTCATGAAGATATTAGCATTCAAAGTTGGAAAAAAAATTGAACTTTGGCTTGCAATTTCAGATGATTTTGACCACCATTTGTAGAAAAAAATTGCACTATAAACTCTAAATTAAAAAAAATCATGTTGAAAAATTGAGTTGAAAGTCTAGGAAAAAATTTCAATAAAAAGACACTTGATTTTCATTCCTTAAGAAATTGTTGAGTAGAAGTTGGTCCATGATTGAATAAAAAACTAAATTGTTAATAGCTCTAAGTTGGAATTGAAACACAATAAGCACAATGGTGAGATTGTTCTAGCAAACAAACTTAACCATGTTAAACAATTTTCAAAAAAATTGTATAAATTGCATTAAAAAATGAATCATATAAGTTATTTTTTCAAAAAGTTGTTTAGATTGTCTAAAAAACAAGATTGTCCATAATTTTTTCATCACTAGTCCAAATAGAATGAATCAAAGCTTCATATGTAGAAAAAATTATAATATTTGAGGGAAATAAATTTAATTTTAATTGACTTATTGTAATTTTTGTGTTACTTGCTAACCTTTATTTTCAGCTTAGGGTGGCATAACTTTTGCTTTTGAACACCAATTGAAGAAAAAATTATATTCTTATAAAGATGATGTATTCTTCTATCTCCCAAAAAAGTTCAAAAAATCAAAATGAAAATTGAGACTATATGCACCTACCTAAATTCTTTCAAGTTCTTCAAAAAGACTCAAAGTTGGTCCTTTAGAGGTTAAAATTCAACTTTATTTTTGTGAACTTTCATGCACACACTACAACAAAAGCAGTGTTTTATGACTGCATAAAACGACTACAGTCAGTCGTAAAATCAAAAAATATGACTAGCGCAAAAATCACTGTAGAGTGTAGATGACTCGGAATATGACTGCAGCAGTCGTTTAGAAGCAATCGCTCTAGACATCAGTCATATTGGCAGTCATATAAGTTGAGGGGTATAAATACCCATAATTAGCCATAGTATGCCAACAAAGCGTATATTTTGACTTTCTTTGACTTTTTATTGAACTGTTCGGATAAATGAAAAAATCCTACGTGGAATATGACTGCGTTGAGTCATATTTTTTGATGACGTGGAATAAGATTGGTCAGTCATATTTTGTGGAATATGACTGCGTTGAGTCATATTTTTTGATGACGTGAAATATGACTGTGGTTAGTTATATTTTGTAGTCATGTGGAATATGACTGCGGTGAGTCATATTTTTTGATGATTTGTGAAACGACTCTTCTTAGTCATATTTTTTTGTCATATTGAGAGCACCTAGTCATTTTTTGGAAATTATTATAATCATTTTGTGACTCCAAGTAGTCATTTTTTTATTGATATGTATTTTGAACTATGAATTGAACAAATCATACAATGGTTGTAGCCTTGTAGGATACCTAAGCATATTTGCAATCATACATTGAAATGATTTAACAATTGAATAAAAGATTTCATGTAGTTAAAAACAAATATATATGATTTTAAAAATATACAAGAAACAATTATATTGGAGAGGGAATATATAAGAAGAAATTTGACTCCTTTCAATGACATTTATAATTTATTGGTCACAAATACAAAATATGTATATCACAATGAATTATTTACACAAGTCAATAGAGACTATATTTCTTACAATAATATGAAGTGAGTTGCAAGTAGCCTTCAACGACTTTGTTCCAATTTTGTTGCCTGCATATACAATTATAGAAATAGGAGGTTAATTTTTAATGAACATACAACAAAGCTCAATCTTCAAAATTTTACAACAATAGAAAATATGTAATACAAATTTAGGGTAAGAAGAAAAACAATGGTTATGCAAGGAACAAGAAGAAAAAAGGCAACAAGTGCTAAAAGATAACAACAAATACAAGTTAAGATGCACAAAAAACAATAAGGAGCAACTACTAAGAGGTAACAAGAAACAACAAAAAAGAATTAAGATGCAACAAAAAGAAATAAGAAACAAAAAGAGAGAACAAAAAGTAAGAAAGAAGAAAGAAGAAGAAGAAAGAATTAAGATGCAAAAAGAAAAAAACAAGAAGCAAGAGTAAAGATGCAACAAAAAATAACAACTCTAAGAAGTAAGAGTAACTCAAGATGCAACAAAAGACAACAACTAAGAAGTAAGAGTAACTCAAGATGCAACAAAAGACAACAACTAAGAAGCAAAAGTGAATTCAAGATGCAACAAAACACAACAACTCTAAGAAGTAAGAGTAAACTCAAGATGCAACAAAACACAACAATTAAGAAACAAGAGTGAACTCAAAATGCAACAAAACACAACAACTAAGAAACAAGAGTGAACTCAAAGAGACAAGAGACAACAAAAGGTAAGGAAGAAGAGTCAAAAGAAGTAGTGGCTAGGGTTTCAAAACCCTAAAAAGTGGTGGCTAGGGTTTCAAAACCCTTAAAAAGTGGTGATTAGGTTTCAAAATTTTAAACAATGGCTTGTCTATATTCTTTTTGATTTCCCATATTTTTTTTAGGTTGCCTAAAAACAAAAAAATGTTACTACCATGAAAATATGACCAATAATATAACTCAATGTTCTCAAACGATTTCTCTACCGTTTCCTATGAAATACTTTGGTGTTTCCAACGGACGTATAATATACGCCCGTGAAGTACAAGACCCCAAAACGACTAGCAATCATATTTTGCAGTCATATATCACCCCAAGGTATTGACCTTCAAGAATATGACTACAAGTAGTCGCCAGTCATCCTTAGTCATTTTTTTGCAGTCATAAAACACTGCCGTTGTTGTAGTGACATTAGTTTAAAAGCAAATAAATTAAAGTGCATTGTTTGGAAAAAATTACAAAATATTTGCACAAAAGAATTCAAATTCAAGATTCAATACATGGACCTTGGCACCTAACGTTTAGAATATTCAATATTTTTTTTAAAGGCACATCATATAAAAAAGTGGTTAATAAATTTATATTGCTTTTCAAAATTTAGAAGCATGTAATGTGGCCTATATTTGTATTTGTGCTAACATAATAATATGTCCTATTACAAAACATCAATGCAAAAAACTACTTTAGGGGTTTTATCAACCATAGTTTATCCATGAGTAGGTTCACCACCTATCTACATATTTGTTGCTTCTTTGAATCACGCTCAATGACTACACCCAACTTCTTCACAAAGTACCTCATTACTAATGTGTTTTCAAATATTCCATTGTCATATTTGAATAGTTGTATGGATGAAAGTCTCTAAAGTAGCACTTGTGGGCTGCAGCCTTACTATAGGTAACTAAAACCAAAAGAGTCCTTTTATTGTAGACCACATGGTCAAATATCTGTTTCCAACTTTGAATTAGAAGCACATGTCGTTATGTCACCATATGCTTAGTGATGTCACTTTTAGTTGTTTCCTTTAACCTTTAGAGGACCAAATGTGTTCAAAGGTACAAAACTGCTTCAAAAGACTTGTCTTCAAAGCAAATCTAAACATACTATCCTTTAGTTAATTTGTATGAGTACACTCTCTTAAAATTTCAAAATAAAAAATCTTACTAATTTCAAGTTCAAAGTGCCTAAACTTCAAAAAGAAGTATCTTGAACCTTTTCTAAATGATTAGATTTTATCGTTCAAACATTTTATCCAAAAACGTGTAGATCCTACAACTTCCAAGTTGCAACTTTCTATTATACGTTGAAAAAAAAATCAGCAATACATATTAATTTTTTTTTTAAATTTAATATTGGTGCTAGGAAAAATAGTAAATAAAAACTATGAGATGCAAGAACTTCAATGACTAGAACCCAATGAAAGAAATGGAGAGGAAATAAATAGAAAATGGTTTTCAAAACTTTAGAAAATAATTTATTCTAAGGTCTTCATGATGTTATAGGACCCTGAGACAAAAAAATATTAATAAGTAATCATCCAAGTGGAAAGGAAAAACGGTGAAAAGGTTTGGAATTCCCTTCTAATTACTAAATTTGCCAAAACATAGTAGGATGATCATACACAAAACCCTACCTTTTGTTCTCTAATTATAAAAAATATGAGAGAATACAAAGCATACCCACTTCTTTGGAAAAAAGGCGATAGCTCCCATTTCACCAGAGATCACCCACAATAGGTCCTTTGAGATAATAAGACACTCAACCACCTAGAGTCACCCTAGACCTAAAATTGCCTATAATATATAAAGTATTGAAATGTTATAAAGAAAAAAAAATAATTCCATGTTCTACCCAAGGTTGCTTCAGACAAAAAGTCACCTCTTAGAAGTCGCCCAAGACAAGAGGTCGCCCACCCGAAGTTACCTAAACCCAAAATCTCCCCCAAAATACAAAACCAAGTCAATTTTTGGACAAAGAGAAGGCAACGGCTTGCACCTCCACCTGTGGGCGTACAAAACCTACATTCTCCCATAAGAAGTTATAGAGCATCTTGTTTTGCAAGTAATTATAATATTGTTTTGTAAAAATTAGGTATAGGATTCGTTTTTGAGCTCAATTTAAAAAAAAATCCAAAACAAATAGGTTCACCAAATTAACATTGATTGTTAGGAAAATTTCACTACTGGTATTAGTGAGTTTTAATTCCATCTTAGAGCTATTAATGATTTAGTTTTTCCTCTATGATACCTTCTTCTACTAATTAATTTTTTAAAGAATGAAAATCACATTATATTTTAAACTTTTATTTTTCCTATATTTTCAACCCAATTTTGAATGATGAAAAAATCTAAATTCAATATCTATAGTGCAAACTATTTAAGTTAAGAAGATTTGAAGTCTCTTAAACTAGTTTGCCATTGTGCCAAAAAACATGATTTCTTCACTTTGAATGCATTTATCTTGCAATCTATGTGGTCGAAATGTCTGAATTCTTTTTGCACTTTGTAGTTTGCACAAAAAATGGCAGTTTTGAGTGTTTTTTGACAATTGCAACAAGGAAGTTGCCCTAATTTTAGAACCTGTAGTCGCTCCATCTGCACTTGCACGCACTTCCATTCGCGATCGCCTAAGGTTGAAGTACATGCACCCCCACCCGCAAGCACCCAAGTTGGCTTTCCACAACATTTTGTAAACCTTGCCACGTAGGCATAATTCATTTACCGTGGGGTAATTTTTTTTATCTCAACGCGACGCAATGTCAAGTAAACTCGACACTTAGTGATACGCGATACGCGATGTCAGACATCATACACGACGCCAAAATCCAAAAATATGTCAGACAAGACAACCCTGGTTGGGATTAATCGAGGTAGAGAAGTGCTTGAAATCCAAAGAATCTAGCTGCAATATCCAAAACATTAAATGGTTAAAAAAATATTCTTTTCCATTCATCTATTAGAGGGATATACTAGGGATTACAACCATTTTAAAATTAATTTTTGCTCTTTTTTGATTTCCTTCACACTAATTTATATCTAATTTTCTTTTAAATCAAGCAATTTTCCAATACTGTATTTTACATATAATCATATTTTAAGAATTAAATCCAGGCTAAAGTAGATCCAAATCATGTCTAAATTTTTCCTTTGATGAATAAAAGGTTTAACTCATATGGTTTTCTACTTTTTGTAGAGTGCCCTCTTTGAACCGTGATTAATTTTGGACCACGATTTTGAACCTCTTTGAACCACAATAATTTCAAATCATCACAAACTTAGACTCTTAGATTTCAAAAATCTAATAAAAAGGAAATTTCATCAGTGAAAAAAAAATGTTCATTGATTTTTAATTCGATGAAGTGTGCATGCAATTGTAAGATGTGAAATACAAAATAAATAATTTTGAAGTTCAACTTGGTGGTCATATGCCCATCGTTAGACATTTACATTTGGAGATAGCTTGGGAAGAATTGAAGGCAAAAGAGAAGATGATGAACGCTAAGAAATTAGAATCTACTTCAAATGTTCAATTCATGACTTCGAACTTCGTATCCTAAGTCAAAGGTGCATGTATTTCAATGCTGAATGGAGAAGTTGTTCAAGATTATGTTGTCATCCCCCTAATTAATATTCAAATCTCCAAAAATAATTGAGAGCTTTAATCTATGATGAGTTCCATTGAATTGAGATATAGAAAATAAGCATATAAATATACAAGAAAAAAAATGCAGAATTTCCAATAAAAAAGCAGACATTCATTCTATAAGAGTTCTTTGTAAAAAGGAAATATAGATATAGAGGATTTTATGGCTCACTAAATTATGGCTTAAGAAGACTCTAGCCATAATCTCTTTAGTTTTGTTCAATTTAACTTTCTTTTACATCCCTATACAAAGGAATTGAGAAACTTGAAGAAACCTTGGAAGAAACACACAATCACAATGCCAGTCCTATTGCTAAACAATAGGCAAAATTATCTGAAAATTCTAAGGGTTAAAGAAGATATGGTTTCATCATTGAAGAATGAATGTGTGTAGTAAGAAGCTTGATTTTGAGGGGGGAACCATTTTATTGCCAATAAACTTGGCTTGAAATATGAGAGCTATGTCTTCTAGTGAATTTATAGCTTCTAAAAATATAGAAAACCATAATGTATGTTGTATTATTTTATAAAATTAAAAAATAACTGATATTAGAAAGACTCGAGAGGGGTTCACTAATTTAGAGGTTTAGTATATAATACATTAAAATAAGGGTATATTTTATGGGGGGCTATTTACCTAATATTTTGTAATTTAAAATACCTTGTTAAAAATAATTCTAAATTGCCATTTATTAAAGTACTCTATATTATTTACAATACACTTTTGAATTTAATTTTTTGGCCCCTATATTAGATTTAAAAATTAGAACTAATAGTTGTTTTATGATTTCTTTTTCCTATTATTGTTTATTATCCTTTATTCTTTTGTCCCTTCTCTTTCAAACCATTTTTTTTTTATGGTTACCAAAAACTAAAGTACAATATGTTTGGACAAATGTACTATGGCCAAACAAATACATTCACAAACAATAAGCAATGCATTCTAGTTGTGTCAAACAACTTACTACTAATCATCTACAATATATTCTAATGAATATAATGAATGCAATAAGAGTATATTAAAGTAAACTTCATGATAGATTCTTCAAATTATTAGTGCCTTTAAAGGATGTTACAAATAACTCTAGAAGAAGCTAGAGCTCCACATCCAAGATTCATGAATAATTTGGAACAAATGATGTGTCATTTTTTGTCCATCTCTTCTTTAAGGACATTAAATACCCACTCTAAAAAATTATTTATCCCACATATTATATCCCCCCTATAATTTTTCTATATAAAATCTAATAGATATAACTCATTTATATTGTTTGATTTCTTAAAAAAATAACCCATATAATATGGGAGTTGTGTAACTCAGGGCTCAATTTTCTTTTCACTTGATTTGTGTAACAACTTTGAATTTTGCTTGACATGTTCAATGCGGACAATGAATCCGTAAATGCCTTGACCTTTCGAAGTGTGTTTTACTTTAGTAAGAAGAACCAATGCTTGTAGTCCTTCCCAATAAAGCAAAATATTTTCCCTTCAAGAACTAAGCATATAGATGTTGAAAGCACTCACTTTGTAAGGAGTGTTAATTGCATAGGATCGGAGTTGTAAGAATTGAACAAGTGGAAATGTACATATGGCCTATTTTGAGTATGTTGCCAGTCCCTACAATGTTTGCAATTCAATGCCAAGTGAACATTATCCAAATGTTTTAGAAGTCTAATTTTATCATTTGAAATCTAATTTCGGAAATAAATGATTATGATTTTCATATCCAAGAGTTTTTGTAGTGTCCATCGCAAATCTTTATTTCCTAGTATTGAGGATTCTTAGAAATGAGCCTCAAATATTCTAGATCTTAGGAAGAAAATCACTTTGGAAATTCATGTAATGAAATTGGAGAATAGATTTGGAGAAGCCATGAATTGTTTGGAATATGCACATTTTGTCTTTGAACCTTATATTTTAATTATTTTTTTGGTGACCAATTCTAAAGGCTTGATTTGTGAAAAGAGGATTAAAAGCCTATATATGAATTTCACAATTTTGACATCCATGCAATGAAACCATATAATTTTTCAATCTCTAATTGTGAGATTGATGTGTTTTATTGTCTCATGTGATTACTAACATGCTTGGTTTGAATTTGTAGTATACCAATTAAAAAATTAGTGATAGAAATTATGAAGATGTTGGCATTTTGTTCAATTTTGAGCAACTTCCAAGAATTTGGAAAAAGGGCTTAGGGTGAATTGATTCTTGAACTTCCATTCACTTCCATTAACCATAAACTTTCATGATTGATAAACATAATTTCTTTGGTTCAACTTTGTACAGCACATGTAGGTTCGTAGGAAGGTCGGGTGAGCTTTCAATGAGCTTTGTGCGGCGACAGTGGCGTGTGTAGGCTTGGAGGAGTTTGGACTAGGTTTGGGGCTTAGAAGAGGTTTGGTCGTTGGTTAGGTTTGGGTCCGTTCAGGCTTGGTTGTTTGTCATCTCTGTCGGCTAGAGTTTTCTACTTGTTTTTCACGCTTTCTTGTCTTCCTTGTTGTTGCTCCGCCTTTTGCAATTTCTCTTTGTTGTTGCTCCATTTCGTGCTTCTTTCTTCCATCCACCTTCATTCTATCGTGTTGGTTTTGTACATTTTGCGTATTAATTTCTATGGAGGGGCGTTTGGCAAGGTTTCTTGAGTTCGGCGGGGCAGGTATGCTTGTCTTAATCTGTATACATTTTGAGTTTTGGCTATGGCATTGGAGGGTTTGTGTTTCATGTCATTCCAACTCTGTGGTGGCATTGGCGGGTTTCTATATTTGCAATTCCAACTCCGCTATAGCATTTCGAGAAATTGTGTGTTTGGCGATTCTAATTCCGTTGTAGTATTGGAGGGTTTGTGAATTTTACCATTCTAAATCTAGTGTTAGTTGGAATTGAGTGTCGTGCTTGCTATGCATGTCATTTTGCCAATGGATTTTGTGTTTGAGGGTTCTCATTTCTTTGCTATGACTGCATCATGGGTTTTTATGCAATTTTCTATGAAACTCAAATTGTGAAATACCTTTGTTTCCTTTTTGTAGGAAATACGATCTACTGCAATTTCAACATTGTTTCCTTTCTTGCAAGAAAGATGCTTCAATGCAATTTCAATATTATTCACATTGTTCTCAGACATAACAAGGTTGGAGTTTATGGGATCAACGATTGCCAAGCTGCAACAAGCTCAATTGTGCAATGGAGGTAAGTTTACTATAAATTCAATGCCAAACTCGTGAATTCTGCAACAATTTAGAAAGGATCCCCATATCTGTGCAGTCTCTATGCAAAAAAGTCTCGTGATGCAAAGGCATGGTTCAGACCACGCGGTCTGAATTGTTCCATTGAGTATAAAAAAATTTGTGATAATATATTCTATGAGTTGTGCATGCATTGAAAGTAGTTTAGACCGTGCGGTCTAAACCACTCCATGCATAAAAATGCGCGATGGTCTGGTCTCTAAGTACTACATGAGATGAAAGTGGTTTAGACCGCGCGGTCTAAACCACTCCATGCATAAAAATGCGCAATGGTTTGGACTCTAAAAAGTGGATGAGTTGAAAGTGGTTCTAACTGCGGGGTCTAAACTACTCCATTCATAAAAATGCGTGATGGTCTGGACTCTAAGTAGTGCATGAGCTGAGAGTGGTTTAGACCATGCGGTCTAAACCACTCTATGCATAAAAATACGCAATGGTCTGGACTCTAAAAAGTGGATGAGATGAAAGTGGTTTAGACCGCGCGGTCTAAACTACTCCATTCATAAAAATGCGTAATTGTTTGGACTCTAGGAAATGGATGAGCTAAAAGTGGTTTAGACCACGTGAGCTAAACCACTCCATGCATAAAAATGCGCGATGGTCTAGACTCTAAGTACTACATGAGATGAAAGTGGTTTAGACCGCGCGTTCTAAACTACTCCATTCATAAAAATGCGTGATGGTTTGGACTCTAGGAAATGGATGAGCTAAAAGTGGTTTAGACCACGTGAGCTAAACCACTCCATGCATAAAAATGCGCGATGGTCTAGACTCTAAGTACTACATGAGATGAAAGTGGTTTAGACCGCGCAGTCTAAACCACTCTATGTATAAAATTCCCTGATGGTCTGGACTCTAAGTGGTGCATGAGCTAAAAGTGGTTCAGACCGCGTTAGCTAAACCACTCCATGTATAAAAATGTGCGATGGTTTGGATTCTAGGAAGTGGATGAGGTAAAAGTAGTTCAGACCGCGCAGTCTAAACCACTCCATGTATAAAAATCCCTGATGATCTAGACTCTAAGTACTACATGAGCTCAAAGTGGTTTAGACCACGCAATCTAAACTATTCCTTCGTGTATAAAAATCCTTGATGTTGTGGATTGTAAGTAGTGCACTGGGTAGTGCATGAGCTAAATTAAAGTGATTTAGACCGCGCGGTCTAAACCACCCCATGCATAAAATGCGTGATGGTCTGGACTCTAAGCAGTGCATGACCTGAAAGTGGTTTAGACCGCGCGGTCTAAACCACTCCATGCATAAAAAAACCTAATGGTCTGACTTCTAAATATTGCATGAGATGAAAGTGGTTCAGACCACACCATCCAAAGTGCATAATTGTTATTAGCATTTAAGCAATATACACTACAAGGAAAACAAATCTAAAATGACAAGATTTTAACACAAAATTGTCTAATGACAATAGGCATGTGTTGACCAAAAACCTTCCACTTTTCTTGTTGGTTGGGAGGGTAGAGAGGTTGTTTTTATAGTGAAATGTATTGTTCATCAAGAAACCTCAAAAACTATGGGATAATTTGAAGATGAGAGCTTGGCCACTCATTGTCAAAACATAGGAATTTTATTCAAAGTGGAATTTCAGAGATTGTTTAGGCATAGTATAATACGTGTTTTTAGAAAACTTCGAACTAATAAAAGTTGTTAAATCAATTTGAGTTCCACTTCCAAAAATCCGTTTCAAATTTAGATACTCCAATTAAAAGATATAGACAAAATTCAAAGACAATGTAAAAAAATAATGTCCCTTTCAAATCCTCCTTGAATTTTGTCCATAACTTTTGATTGAAGGATCTAAATATAAAATGGATTTTTGGAGGTGAAGCTTAAATTTTTTTACCAAATTTTTTTAGTTCAAAGTTTTCTGAAAAAATGTATTCTACTATGCCTAAATGAGGTCTGAAATTTTATTTTGAACAAAATTTCTACCTTAAGTTTGAGTTAAATACAAATGGTGAGATTCTACTAATCCCAATTTATATATCCCATATAAATTGCTTTACCTACTACTACCCTTCTTGTATGAAGCACTTCTCTTCTCTTCCCTTCCCAACTCATTTGCAATTAGAGGCTTTTGAAGGTATGTTTGAATGTGAAGCCAAATTTTGATTATTGAACCCAATAAGGAAGATAGCTAGAATATAAACTTGATAAACCTGACCCTTTTAATTAGGACATTCTTGAATTGAAGGCATGGTTCAGACTATGTGGTCTGAACCATGCCATCAATTCAGGAATGTCTTGGAAAGCAATCCTGTGAATGATAAATTATCTCTCGACAATATGCATGAATGCATTAGATCCCTTGGTTTGAATCTATTCCATGTCAAGATAAAGCACTAGACTCTTTATCTCGAAGCTAATCTTGTAGGAATACAAATGATCGTAGGAAGTGAATTCCACAAGTAAATTTTTTTGACTACGCAGTCTAAAATTGTTTAAAGGGCCAATAGTGATGCTTCTTGAATTCTTGACTTGTCGAGTTTAGACCGCGCGGTTTGATTTGTAGCGGTTCCTGTGGATTGTGACATGGAGTCTTTAGAGAGCAGCCCACTCCTTATCAGATCTACAACTTTTAGAAATTGCACATTGAAGGGAAATTTCCACTAGAGTTCATGGTGTCAAAGTCATTGTGGACTGTCAAATTGAATTGCCTATGCAACTCACCTGTCTTCAATCTAGAGTTGGAATTCACAAAGACTAGGGATCCTAGATGGAAATCCTTCATGGGTTTGATAGTCCTTAATATCCATGTTCTCAGGGAAGCAATTCTTGTAGATGTGGTGAATTCCGATAATAATGCATTTGGAGTCATCATCATCCATGTTGAAAATGAATTGACCTTCTATAGCAAACGCCTGATGAATAAATATTTACTTGTTCCCCATGCATATCAATTGTTGATGGTTCACACACAATCCTAGTGCAAAGCCCTCTCTAATGATTTCCATGAGATTAGAAAAGTAGTGAGTATGTACCTCATAAAAGTATTTGTCGTCCACATTAAAACACTAACAATGGCATCTTTAAACATCTATTAGGTTGAAAGAAGTCCTTGACGAGGGTACTGAGGACGAAGGCTAGCTAGGGCAATAGAAAGTAGTATAGCCAGATGGCTAAGGCTGCAACTCAAGGTGCAATGGCGTTGGACACGGGGACTATACATGAGGTAGGAGGAACTTTTCTCATAGGGGCCAAGGAGTCAAAGTCAATCTCCATGGACATCAAGGGCGGCATCAACATCGCGTACGTGGAGATGATGGAAGAGTATCAAAAGAAGAAGTACTTGGGAGGGGGTAGACAAGTACAATGACATCATCAATGCTCTCATGAGAAAGAAAAGAGATAGAGCAGGAACTCAAGAGGGAGAAGGAGCAAGAGAAGAAGGCCCAAAAAATACTGAGGAATAAGGAACTAGTAAAGGACTAGTTTCAACAAGTGGAGAAAGAGAGGGAATATGAAGAGTATCGTATGAAACAACAAGTAATAATGATGCAAAAGTAGGGTCACTTGATTATGATGGTGGGGAAGCCTACCCACAATTGCCTGCCCTTTTGGAGTTTTGGTTGCTCAAGCTCTCACTCCACAACATCTCTAGAGTGTCCACGACAAATTTAGCTTCTATTGCCATGGCCATCCTAGCATCCGGCCTTTGATTGTTGGGTTCTGAAGAGCCTATCAATATTTTGGTGAATGTTGTTTACGATCTAGACTTTAATGATCTGGCCAGTTGGCCCTCAGTCAATTTCCATTTGTTCATGTCGTTGGATATGTGCATCGTTTGAGCATTGACAACAATGACGCTTATGACTTGGAAAATATGGAGGTCTTTTTCACTAATCTAGTCCAACAATATGCTCCCTTGCAGGCCGCAATTACTCCAATACAACCTCTTGTGAGGCACAGAGAGCAAGCTCCAATCGACTCACCAACCAAGGACATCAAGGCTCTCGCGGTAGGTAACCCCTCTAGTATATAGCTCTTATCTTTTCATTTAGCTGGCAAGGTATAGACGCTATATGAGGGTGTTACATCAGGTTGATTGAAGGTCGTCTTGGCGGGTCTACAAAGCTACGGGCTTGTAGTTTTAAGGGCTCTCTTCTTTGTTAGGATTGTAGTAGCCATGTTAGGTGTACATGACGGCATGATTTGTGAACTATTCTTGAAGCATTGCTTGGTCTTTTAAACATTGTATTCTATTTGTAATATATTGGTTTCTTTTCTTGTCCGATCAATTTGTTTCTTTGTTTTGGAAAGTGTTGTGGCAATGCAATATTATTTTTTTAGTAATTTTGGGCAATCTAGTTACGCTATTTGCATTTGCGGTTCATGGTGAAAATGTTCTTATGCGGGGGGAAGAGTCTCTACTTGTCCCAGATGCACCACTCTGTCAATCAAGTTCCTCTTCTTGTCAACAACCCATCAAAGTCGAGGCTTTTGCTATTACTAAAGTCATCCCTCCAATCTCTAGGTTGGAAATTTCTCTTATTCAAGCTGTGAAGCTTGTAGATCCTATCCTCACAGATGTCAAGGTTCCTACTACCACTGTGCATGTCGCTTCTCCCATTGCGGCCACCACTCTAGCGGGTGTAAGAAAGGTGAGGCTTAATATCTTTGCAATCATTTGCTCACTCTCTATCTACTACTTGCCTAGATAGTGTGTAGGGATCAAATGTGGATCTTTGTTAGAAATAGGATCATGATGGAGAGGGCTTCATGTCTCTCTGTGAGTATCCCATGCCTCTTGGGTGGGGGGTGCATTTTCAATTGTGGACTCCACTCGTTTATTCAAAATACTACTCTGAGTAAGGGTTTTTGCATATGCAAGCTTTATTGCCATTGTCCGCTATGTCGCCTCATGTCTAGAGGGTTCTTTATCATTATCTTTGTTGTGCACGATCCTTTATACTCCAATCGGATATGTTGAGGCAACCTCCTTCTAAAGTAATCAACGCAATGAATGAAGGTTGAAATGTCCAAGTATATGGTTCAAACCACGCGGTTTGAATTGTGGGCGACATCCTCAACTCATATGCGGAGGTCATGATGGAAGGTTGCACCAATTTTTTGTCTTTCATGTCAAGAGTGACGACTATACTTTGCTACTTTTAGAAATAGCTCTATATTGACACTATTGAGTGTCGACTCAAGATGAGCCATCGATCAATGATTTTTCCATAGAACGATGTTGAAATATAAAGATGCAGATGACTATAATTGTAGAAACATTTTCCATTCGTGATTCTTCTCAACAATCACTTGTAGAAAATGCAAGAATTTTGATAGAATTTTGTTGATTTGGTCGCGTTGATTTGGTCACTATTTTGTTGATTTCAACAGATTTCTGTTGATTTTGACAGAAATCTATTGAAATCAACAAAAAAATGACCAAATCAACACGACCAAATCAACAGAATTCTGTCAAAATTCTGTCAAAATTCTTGTGTTTTCTAGTAGTGAATATATTCACATTTCCACATTGAATAGACAAATATAAATATCCACATTTTTATAGCATTAGTCCCTAATACCATAGAGCATTGTTTCCTCTCATCATAGTATTCCTACTACATTTGACAAGCATTTGACCGAAACCTTAGAGCGGTGTGCGAAAAACTCACGCCAACATGATTGGCAAATAGACATTTGTTGGTGTTGATCAAGCTCAAGAGTCAAGACTCTTCACACATGCTTGTCGAGATGTGGTCTAGAAATGCAAAGTAGAGATTTGTTGACCCTATTGCTTAACAAATGGCCAACTATTCAATGTTGACACGCTTGGAGTTCAGGGGTTCAATACAATTTTGTTTAGGCTCTCACTCAATTAAGGAAGGATACCTAGATTTTTTTTGTTTGCCTTGTAGTAGACAACCTTGGAATGTTTATTGGAATAGATTCTCTTAGGATTGCAACTTCCCTTCCTCTCTTCCTTCTTCCATATGGAAGAAGTTCCAAGGTAGACCATTGGAGGGGATGCTAGAAATGATGTAAACAAGGATGGATCCCTAGGAAAAATCCACATGCATATTCAATGAAGTATGTGTTCTTCCAACTTAGATCTCGTTTCCGTTTGCATCCCTTTGCTCCTTCATGCATGCATGCACATTCCATTCAATGAACTATTTCCCTCTTCGTTTGTTTATAAAGTGCCAAAGTAGAGATATTAGGTGTTGTGGCAGAGCACCTAAAATTTCAACATTCATCCACACATTGAATAGAACATATTACTTTAGTACATATCACGTATCTATAATTTTTTTTTCACCCACATTCTTGCGATTTCATCCCAAATTTGATTTAATTGAACTTCTCTGCCAATTTTTTGTCCTTTCAATACCTTTTTGTTCTAGGGGCATGGCGGTGGGCCCCACAATGTGGCATACCTAACCGAAAAATTGCCAAAAGAAAATCCGATTCAACATCTCCACCACTTTTCCATACTCTACGAGCGAAAATGCTTGGGTTTCCATTCTCAATCATGGTCTCAAAACCCTCCCAGTTATGGAAGGGACTCAACAAATCAATTACAACTAGTACTCCCAATAGTTGATTACCGATCTTCACGACTTCAAGTCATACAACAACTTCCTAAGAAGGCTAGATTTACACTGGAAGTCATGTGAAGCTCCCCTGGGGCACCTATTTCTATCATATCAAGGTTGTACATGTGCCCGTTGTTGTCCTACATCACCAATTATTTACCTATTTCATTGCCCTTGCTGCCATCTTTCAAAGGATTTCAAGGTCCCTAAACCGCCATTTTAATGGAATACCGCCATTTTAACAAAATTGACCATTCTTCCAAAACTTAATATCACTTGAATAGCTATTAAACTCATTACAAGTTGGGAATATTTTTAATTCTGGTGTCCACGATTTCACTACCACCTATTCATTGATACATAAATTTTTTTGCTCAGGCAAAGGTGTGCATTGAAGCATTTGACACTCAAGGAAACACTATCGTAAATATTTTTTTAGTTGGGGAGTTTCTCCAAATCCGACGTCCATTGGATTTTAAAGAGGCTTCCTTTCTCCATTTGTGTGGATGTGAAAGTAAAGATAAGGTAGAAGACTTTGAAATGGAGCGGGCATTAATAATGGACTCTATAAGTGGCTTTGAAATGGACAAACTGTAGTTCATAAATTGACCTCCATAATCATTAAATGATTCGAGAAAAAAAAATTATGAATTGTAAGAGCCAATCCATTATCTTTACTTTCCCATTTATGTTTAGAAGTTGCAAGTGAACATTTTGCAGAAGACCTAGGGGCATAAATAGGGACCTATGACAGAAGTCCTTTGGAAATTTATAAGTAATTATAAAATACTTCCAAAAATATGAAACCACTTGTGTTAGATTCCTCTTTTATTTGTCTTTGTCTAAAAAATCACCCGAAGTCGCCCAGGGACCCACACCCGAAGTCGCCTAGGGACCCGCACCCGAAGTCGCCCAGGGACCCGCACCCGAAGTCGCCCAAGGATCCGCACCCGCGGTCGCCTTGTGGACCCGTGGTTGCCTGGGTACCCGCAGTCGCCCTTGTTCGGTCGGGGGACCCGCACTCGCCCTACTTGGAGGACCCGCACTCGCCCTCCCGCGACCGCTAGTCCCAATACAAATGGGGTGGGGTGGACTTGCGGTCGTTAGTCCCCCTGCTTCTGTACAAAGGCTGTCATCCACCTTGAAGTGGCTGACTGCATGTGCGTGAGGCAGGGATTGGGGAATGAAGGAATTTCATTCTTCTCATTCCATGCATGTCTAAACTGCGGTGTTTCGTAAACTTGACCCTATCCGCTACGATCTTTGAACCTTGAACATCTACTTTTGCTTCGATATTTGTAAATGTGTCACACGTATGATTACTAGTTTCACTTAGTTAGAGTAAGTATTTTGGCATTGAGACTTTTATATAGTATATATTGCTTAGTTATACATACGTTGTTAAAACATGGAGCGTACGACCTCGCCATCTCCTCCTACCATACCTACTCCATTGACTCCGCAAGAGAAAAGGGCGATGAAGGACAAGGGTCGAAAACGGTCAGGCAAGAAGCACAAGAAGCGCGTGGCCATATTACTTCATCCGAAGATTAAGGCTTTTAAAGATTGGAGGGATGAACCAGAGCCTTGGAGTTACCGGACTGTTGCGAAGTATGTGGATTGGTGCCACATCAGCAAGTTATTTCCGTTGTGTCGTCACCCTTTGCACGTTCAAAACCAAAAGGTTAACCTTGCGTATGCTACGGACACAAGGTTCATGCGTAGATGCTGCGAAGTATGGACCCTTCTATATTTGGAGACCAAGGTGTACAGAAACAATAATTTCAGTTTCTTTCTTGTACGAATGGTGTATGCCGAAGTTGTTTTGAAGAAGGTAGTCAATTGGACAACACTCCCAGAAATGCCTATTGCGGTCCGTCCGGACCAAAAAGAGTGGGAGGAAGCCTCCAACTTGTGGGCAAAGTATCCTCTTGATATAAGCAAGATGATGACACCGATTAAGCGTGGAGCATCATTTGTTGCTGATGAAGAAGTAGTTTGGTCTTCCACTTCTTCCTCGGACGAGCACACCCATGAGTACAACGGATATTCCTTCTCTAGCGATGATGAAGATGTTTTTGTCACCGAGTCCAAGAAGTCTTTGGATGTGGGCCTTCAGAAGAAGAAAGATCGTGGAAAAGAGCCCATTACCTCAACCAGCCATGAAGAAGTCTTGGAAAAAGTTGACCCCATGGAAGTGGAGGACTTTTCCACAGAGGAGTGTGCGATGCTAGAAGGTGATAGTGATTCATCAGACAATGAGGAGACCTTGATTGCCAAAATCGAGAGTGCACGTTTATCATTGAGTACAAAGAGTGAGGAACTGAAGAATTTGAAGGAACGCGAAGTGTCTTCTCCCACTGAAGCTTATTTGAAGCAACAATTGAGGTCTCTCAACCAAATACTCAAAGAGAGAGATGACGATTTTGTTGCTTTTAAGAAGAATGGAGACCAGTATTTAACTAAGCAGAGCACCGGGAAATTGTCGCAAGATGACCATTGTTTATTGTGGGAATCAAAATTAGAAACCCTGCAACGCAGACGTAGGAAAGCACAGAATGAGCGGCGAGCACTGCGTGTTCAAATTACCGAAGAAGAAAAGAAATATTACGAAGCGGCCAAAAAACATGTCAAGGAGGTGGACGTTTTGGCAACGGCCTCGACATACGGTAATCTACCAGAGGAGTTAGAAATGCTTCGAAATTTGGTGAAGTTCCATGAGACTAGAGTACAAGTGTTGGAAGACGAGTTTGTGGATCTGAGAGCCGAAAGCGAGTATTATACGCAGTGGATGAAATGGATGAAGGATACAACGGGAAAGAGAGGTGAAGAATACGAGAAAGTGGGTCCTCCTCTTAATATGAGTGACTTCCTAAACCAAAAAGAGGTTTTTAGAAAGTAGTGTACCGCATTTTGGTGAACAATATTGTAAATTTGTAAGTAAGATCCAATTTTGGATATTGCGGCTCTCTCGTGATTTAGTAAAGAATATGCTACAATTTTTTTGGCATTCAAAGTTCACGTGGTTTTTTAATAATTATTGTACACTTTGTAATGTGTATTGCAGATTTCTGAACTTAGTGTATTCGTGAAATATTTAGTCACAGCTTTTGAAACCAATGTAGTACAAGAACAGAAGACCTAATGTTGCTCAAATCAGTTTTGTTATGTCATTTTATTCTGGATTTGTACTAGAAATGTTTATCTTGATATTTATTGGGTGAAAACATAGCCCTAAAGACCTAACCCTCTACAGTTAAAATAACCAATTGCTTCATTTTCTAGCTAATTTCCATCGCTACTTACATGGCTTGGTGAATTTTCAAATGATTCCAATAGGTTTTTTCCATTTTCAGTGTTTTTCTAAACCCATAAAGTCCGAAGGCCATTTTTAGGTGAAGAAAAAATCAAAACTGTCATTTCTATAATTCTATTGTGTTTGTCCAAAGAAAAAAATAAACTTTTGTGGAACTGAAGCTGAGGATCTTGAACTTCACTTGTTTAAGATTTTGTGGTTAAAATTGTACGATGTTTGACTGTACAGATTTAGAGATATGAGCATTCAAAGTTGAAGAACAATTTTTTTGCAACACTGGACTACACTTTCAGACGACTTTGATTGCTATTTCTTCCAAAAATGTGCACTATGGAATTTGAATTTAAAATTTATTGTGTTGAAGAATTGAGTTGGGAGTGTAGGAAAAAAAAATTCAAAAAATAATAACTTCCTTTTCATACTTCAAAAAATTGTCAAGTAGAAGTAGATCCAAGGTTAAAAGAAAAACTAAATTGATAATAGCTCCTACATGGGATTGGAACACAATAATCCGTTAGTCCCAACGGTGAGATTGTTGTAGGAATCAAACTTCTCCTTTAAAATAAACTAATTAGAGAAAATTTGAAAATTGCATTTTCAAATGAATTCTATAAGTTATTTTTTGAAATATTTGTTTACATTGCCTTAAAAAGAACAGGGTTCTTAACTTGCACATCACTAATGAAAATGGAATGAATCAAATCTTTTTATGTAGACAAAAACATAATGTTAGCAAAAACATGAACAAAATTAAATCTATTTTGGATTTTTGCAATGTTTTTTGTATTGCCTGCCGAGTTTAGTTCTAGGTATTTTGTGGCGTAACTTTTGCTTCCGGACACCAATTGAAATAAAAATTATATTCCCTCAAAGCTTATCAGATTTTATCTTTTCACAAAAAAATTCAAAAAATTAGGGTACAATTTCAAGCCATAGAAACTTGCCCAAATTCCAAATTGTCTCTAGAGGGGACAATGGGACTTAAGGGGTTCATCATGTTCACTTTTTCTGTTTATGGAACTAAAATGATAACAATTACAATCTTCCATGAAATGAATTGAGATAATGAGATTGCTTACAATGATATACAATTTTGAATTCTAAGTAATAAAATTTAAAGTTTACAGTTGAATTAATTTTAGAAGCTTAAATGTCAATGCAAATGACAATGTCAAAGTGAACTTCAACTTTAATAGCTCTTTGATAATAAACTTCATACAATCAGTTGTACCACATATTTGATTTTGTTCGAACATAGTGAAGTCTTTGGAGTAGAAAATAATGTAGAATATGTTTCAAAAATGAAGGCACTGTAATATTCTCGGTAATATTGCAATACAAATGTGTAGCATACAATCATAGAAGGCTCGAAGTTGGCCTATATGGAACAAAACAAAAAGACTGAGAGCTACACGCTTCTACCATATATAATACGCTTCTATATACTAGGGGTTTGACATTATATATCCTTGGACGTAAACCAAGTAACCAAAGGAGAAATGAAGTCCATCATTAAATTCTCAGACGTCAAATCCATTTGGATTGTTTTTACTTCTTAGAAGAACTTGCTTCACCATGTGAAGGTTGAAGTGCCTCTTGAAGGACTATCTTCTTCTTTGCACGAGTTCGTGAAGTTGGCCCTTCCGCATTCAAAATGAATTCCAGGACGTTGGAATCTTGGAGAGCTTGTAGGGTCCTTGTGGTTTGTGGAGAATGTGCTTCCAAAAGATAGTCCAATGCTTGACTTTGGTAATAAGGTCCATACATAGAGTCCATGCAAGCCATGTTAGTCATGTCTTCAAGAGAGGCAAATTGATTGCGATCGGGTCCCCTTTTACCTTCATTATCCCAACGGTGTCCTTCCGGATGAGGACCCCATTTGAATTCTCCCGAGCTCTTCTCGAAGTATCCACCAAGGCATTGGTAGAAGAATGCCCTTCTCCCTTCATTGTGTGGACCTTTTTCCATCAACTTCGGTGCCACTTTGACAATCTCCGCCGGGTCAGTTTCCCAATTCAATTGAGAGCTACTAGGTGCCTTTTCATCATCATGTAGCCCTTGACGCCAGCTCCAAACGAGGTCACGACCCCACAGTGTCGTATTAGTCGTCGTTTCAACGCTATGTTCCCAAGAAGGAGGCATGTACGTCATCAAGTTGAACATGGCATACAAGCGATCATGGAATGGTGCTGAACAAAGTACACAACGTCGTCTAATGAGGCATCCCATAAGGAGGCATTGAGGATGGTACACATGTGCACATGACCCGAGAGCCCAACCACCTTTAGGGCCAAATTGCTCTTGACATATGGGGCATTTTGTATGGTCGAGTACGAAAGCTGCAGGTTGTGGCCATAGTAGCTTTTGGTCCTTCACCTCCATGTGACTAGACATTTGCTTTGCATGGTCCCAGCCCTGTTGTGCCCAATCTATAATATTTGTGTCTGCCAACATCGGCATGTTTTCAAGAAACATGTCATCTAAGAGTGCCCAGGATGTGAGTCCATTCTCACGTTTAGGTAAAGCTACAACAAAATTCTTTGAAACCTTATCTAATTCCTTGGCTATTTGCTGCGATCTGTCCACGGAGAGAATGCACGCCACCTTCCAATGGTAGTATGTGGCAACCAATTGATCCAACCGTTGTTGAAGCTTTTCGTTCTGCTTTTTAAGGTCTCTTTCTCTGTCACTCTGCCTTGATTGTTGAACTGTTGGAAATGAGAGTGAATCTTGGGTCCCATGAATATCGTTTGTGTCAATGGTCGTGTCTCCGCCAATCGTAGTGAGGAACGCACTTTGATTATTTTGCAAAACCTTAGCACGCTTGGAAGGCGGTGGATGGCAAGGAACATCGTCGGTAAGGTCCCCCACAACTTTGTCTAGATGATGTGGATCATGGTCAACAAAAGCCTCATCCATATCTGACAAAGTGAAAGCGCCAGCCTGATTTTCTCGCAGGGCTTGAAGCTCGGTAGATTGTCGTGCAATGAGAGCATCTTTCAGTTGGCACTGTCCTTGCAATTTCTTCAAGTCACTTTCCAATGAAGCAATCTTGTTGTCTTTGATCTGTATGATGTTTTGAGCCTTTGCTAGGGTCAGAGTGTTGTGACCTACATCCACTCGGGATTGAAGAGTTGGTGCACCAACAATTGTTTCACTGGGCCCTTCATCGTTGCAACTGAATTCGAAGACATCACTTGGATTCTGTGCAGGCAATGGTGGATTTGAAGCTGATGGAGAAGCCCCTTGTGGTCCAATTCGTGTAGTGGAACGTCGCACTCTTGACGATTGTCCCGATTTACGTCCCCGTGATGTTCCGACGCCGTGGATAATTTCATTCTGATTTGGAGGGAGGCCGATAGGTAGTTCCGTGGCTCGTTCTACCCGAAGCACCCGCGTACCATCTGAATTGTCATCCTCTTCTGATGACTCTGTGTCAATTTCAACCTGGGCCTGATTCCTAGGAACACTTCGAAAAGGACCCAATCCACCCTCTGGAAAAAGGAGAATTCCTTTTGGTATGCACCCGTCCTTTGGATGTTTTACGTGAGGACTAGATTTGATCGTGCTCCAATCGACTTCTTTCTTCAATGCCACTTCAGCATAGGCTCCTCTGGCAAGGAAAAGAGGGGCCTCATTCCTTTCTACAGAGGCCGTATTGTAGAGAGCTTGCCACAATTCAATGCACCTGTTCACGAATATTTCATTCTCACAGAACTTCAAGTTCGCCTTGTTGGTGTGTCGATGATGATGATGACGCCATGCTGGAAAGAACTTGTTGATGTGGCACCACTCAATGTAATCTTCGCAAGTTTATATTGACCATAGCTCAGGCTCCTTGTTCCACCCCTTGAAAGCAATGTGGTCAGCACTATTCAACACATGCAATCGCTTTCGGTGACAAGTACCCCTACGCTTCTGTTCCTTGTCTTTTTGAATCTTTCGCAATCCCAAACCACGACGTGGACGTGGAGCTGGTGGAGGGGCTTCAGCAAGAAATTCTCCAGTGGTATTGTCTCCACTAGCCATGGTGGGTTGTTGAAATGAAGGTCCTAAAAAATGTAGAGGGATTGTTGAAATCAAACCACTAGAAAAAGAACCTTGGATGAAAGTAGTCAAATAGTAAATTTTCAACACCAAATGCTTATGCATGTAGCCAGAAAGGGATACAAGCCAAGAAGCCTTAGTGATGAACATGGGAGAATGAAGATTCGGCGACTTCATATATAGGCGAACCCGGGTGTGGATGCAAAATGGGCGCGTGCGGGTCACGTAGACGACCAACGATCCTAGAGGGGCGACCAGCGGTCCTGGGGGGCGACTACGGGTCCTAGGGGGCGACCGTAGGTCCTGGGGGGGCGCGTGCAAGTGACGAAGGGCGAGTGCGGGTCTTGGATGAGGGCAAGTGCGCCGACGGGTGCGGGTATCGGCGACCGCGACCTAGTACCCGTGTTCGCCTAAGACCTGTAGTCGCCCCATACCCGCAGTCGCCCCTACCCGAAGTCGCCCCGGACCCGCGGTCGCCTCACACTCGAAGTCGCCCCCACCCGAAGTTGCCCCACCCGAAGTCGCCCTCACCCGAGGTCGCCCAACATTTGCCACGCGGCTGCCACATGGCAGCCAGGTAAGCCTAGGTAAATGGGGGGTAAATTCCAGAAAAGTCAAAGGGTAAAGTTGACTCTATTAGACGGACGGGCCCCTCTACTAGACGTCTTCGATGTCGAGTTTGTCGAGTTGTCGAGTTGTCCGGGTAGACAACCCTGGGTACAGGTGAGGATTACCACCTCCTGAGGATTTTTTTCAAAAAATTTCGAGCTATGGATATGATGTTCTCATACTTTATTGTATCTCCAACTTATTATGCCTAGAAGTTCAATCTAAGGCTATGGTTGGAAAAAATGACTATGAGTTCTAAAAACTTGATGTGTTCATTGTTTGTGCATTGTTTGTTCATGGTTAGTTCAATATTTCTTCATTAGAACTCTAATTGACTTCTATTGAGGCCACAGCTAATATGCTGAAATATTTGTGCAAAGCTTGCTTGAAGATAGTTATGCTGTATGGAATGTAAATCATTACCATTGTATTGGTTTTTTTACACAATCTCCTTTAATAAGGTTGTTGATATGGACTGAAAATTATGCTAGGACATACTAATGTTGTTAGTACTGAAGTTGCTTGGATAGTAAATATCTTTAGCAGTGCAGACTCAAAACAATTAGAGTATTAAAAAAAACTCTGTCTAAAGGAATTTCTGACAGTAGTATTCCTACATATGGATTATGGATGTATATGATTATGATCAAGAATTAGATCATACTTCACAAGCATAAGTTTGATTAAGATTGGGATTTAGAATCTACTCTGAACTAATCAGGGAAGTTTCGAAAAATACTTTTTTTTTTTTGAATAGCTAAGTACAAGGGAATATTGGACAACCACCTTAGATTCCTAAGAAGGTTCGGAGAGTAGACACAACCTCGAGGACGTAGGCTGATTGGCGTTCGCGAGGCAATGGTTGCAGCGGTGGACCGTGGATGGTGACCACATGGTCTCCGCTTGAAGTCCTCCTGGTGATGTTGCGGGGATCTTCCCGATTGGCGAACTGTCCCTCTAAGAAGAGGGGCGGGTCACCACGGAACAAGGCATAATCCTCTATGAGAATTACTAATGTCCTTGGTGCTGCTGGCCAATATCTAACCTCTTCGGTGAGTGCGTTGGGAATTCTCAGTCCTCGACCGGGTTGTTGTGCCTCCTCTCGTAACCGCCGACGTGAGCGGAGTAGTCGCGACAGCTGCGCCGCCCCTTCTGCTGATTCGATGCGGGCTTGGTGTGCTACCTCGGGATCCGCAGTCGTTGCTGGTTCCTCGTCTGGATGAGGACTGTCATCAATGCTGGGTTGTGTGAGGAGCTCCGTGAGGGCCTCCGTGGCTAGTGCATTGCCCGGTTGAGTTGGAGGCCCAGAGTGCGTTGGGGATGAAAATCCCCCTGTTGGTTCTTCCATCGTCCTCTGAGGTGAAGGCTCAGAGGGTCTTGGAGAACCTACCGATGAAGGGGAGGAAGGCTGGGACTCGGAAGCTGCATTCCGAGGGCCTGGCATGACTCCCATTGAGGGTGTCAGTGGTATTCCCGTGCCTCCACTCGATGTCTTCGGTTCGCGGTGCGGTGGTGTGGGTGTTCGCGGAAGATATCTCGATTAGCTGGGAAAGGTGGTCTGTTGCCAGTGGCTGTAGCTCGAAATGTGAGGAAGAGAATGCCAATGCTAACTATGATGGCAAAGAAGGTGAAAAGATGGAAGAGATCCCATCTTGTTGACCAGGGCGGTGATGTAGAGGCGCCACCGTAGCTCCTCATGCGGTCGGCTAGGCCTCAGATCCAGTTACCTGGTATGAAGGCCTGTCAGACCATTGCTGTGGGCGCTACCGGATGGCGACGTCAGCGATACTGAGGAGGAGGAAGTGGAGGAAGGCTGTAACGAAGGAAGAGTGACTAGGCAATGATGACGACGATCTGCTATGCTATACTAATCCCCTACTATCCGCCCCAAATGGAGTTGGTTTGGACCTATAGACAAGAAATTTGGAAAACCCACATTCCGCCCTTGACGGAGTAAGTTTGGACTAAGAGGAAGATAGAAGATAGAAGATGATGGAAGGTAGGAAGTAGAAGTGCCTCACATGTCGCTCGGCACAGTGCTAGATGAGGATGTAAATCACGCTATCCCAGGTTTCCCCGTAGGTGACTGCTAGAACTATCAAAGGCTAGGGGCTACGGAGCACCTAGGTCAGGAATTCTTGACCAAAATGAGTGCGGAGGAAAGTAGTGAAGTTGAGCTTTTCGATACACTGAACCCGAATGTTGAAGAGTCCTACTGGAAGGACCGCCGGTGGATTGTACCAACCGTGGTCCATCTGCTAATCTACTACACCTGCACATCACAACACACAGCACACAAAGACGAGGGACTCCCTCCTACTTTTATACTAAGGTGTGAAGGCCAAGTGCGGAAATCCCAGGCTAGTCGTCTGTCAGTACTCTAACTAGGTGTACGACGACTAGCGAGACTTAGTAACGCCCTTAAACTAGCTGTCTTTTCAACTCGATGGTTTCTATTACGTCCGGTCTAGCCAGTACAGAACCTCCCTGAAACTAGCCGTCTTTTCAACTCTATGGTATCTATTACGTCCGGTCTAGCCAGTACAAAAATGCCCTCAAACTAGCCATCTTTTCAACTTGATGGTGTCTATTACGCCCGGTCTGGTGAGTCATAAGAGAATCCCCCCAACTAGCTGTCTTTTCAGCATCTCAGGCATATATTACGTCCAGTCTAGCGGCATTGGATTCAATCGGGGAGTTGAGTTCAACTTCCCCTTGAAGCTATCTTCTGACAAGCGGGTGAGGCATGGATCATATGCCAACATCAACCTTGACCTGACATCCTAAGAAGTATAGCTGAAAACAAATCTAAACAAAGTGTTGGCTAGCGGTTAAGCTTTTCTTTTTACGTCAGATGTAGATTTCCACGTGAGTTCGTTACCCCGCGACTACCTAAGAACTAACAACCAAGTGGCTCTGAGTGACGTGTTTTAGGACCCTACGGATCAGTGAGGTTAAAAGTAACTCTAAGAATTCTGGGAGTCTTGCCAAGGACCATTTTACGTTAGCATCGGTTATCTCGCGCAATAACCTATGTTTAACAACCAAAAATCCTAGTTTTGGGGAATCCGAAGATCCCCCGGGCTTGGCTGACCAGAGGCCTTTCATTTTACACCAACTGCACCTATCTACGGAGACAATCCACAATCGGCAACCAATAGTGACAAAGTAACCTAGTATCCTAGTGACTTAGTGATTTAGTGACTTGGTGATGGGTTGGAAGATTTTTTTAGGTTTTTTATGGGGTTTTTTCTAGCTCTTCAATTTATCTTCCTTAAATTGACTAACTATTGATTTTTTTGGGCTTACGTGCGGAGGCCTAAAATGGCTTTTACATCCTATCTAACCTAAGACTTGACTCTTAAGTCAAAGAAGAGAACTGAGAGCCTCTAGCGGCCCTCAATAATTATAACCGCCTGGGCTTCTACACCTTGTATTCCTTACACCGTCCCCCGTTTGTTCTAGTCGGGAATTCCGAACCGTCCAGGTTTTTGAGTTGGAGGGAATTGTTGGGGAAAGTAGTGTGGATGATGTAGGGTCCGGTCCATAGGGCGTCAAACTTCCCTGGGAATTCCATTTTCCGTGCATCCTGGACCATTACCCACATTCCTGGTTCAAGGGTATGCACCTTTGCCCGCTTGTCGAAGGCCACCTTCCAGCGCCTCTGGATGACCTCCACGTGTTGTGAGGATGCCCGCTGAGACTCTCGCTTAAGGCCTCCAATCGTTCTAATCGATCATGGAAGGACTGGGACTCGTCCAGTCTTTCGTCAATGGCGATGCGTAGCGAAGGCACCTCAAATTCTATGGGCAAGATTGCTTCTATGCCATACATCAAGGAGAAAGGGGTAGCCCGGGTGGTCACCTTATAAGTCGTTCGGTAGGCCCACAGCGCAGGGGTCAGCTTGACATCCCAATCCCTTTTGCTGTCGGTGACCGTCTTCCGAAGGATGCGAACCAAAGTTTGGTTGACCCGTTCAGTGTTTCCATTGGTCTGAGGGTGATAAGGAGTGGTCTTCCGATGGTTGATTTTAAACATCTCGGTCATGAGCTCTATAGTTTCATTGAGGAAGTGGGAACCTCGATCGCTGACCAAGATTTTTGGGCACCCGAACCGTGATATGATGTTTTCATAAAGGAAGATGGCCGTCTGCTTCCCGTCGGCCTTTTTGACTGCTTTAGCCTCAGCCCACTTGGTCAGGTATTCGGTGGCGACGATGACGTATTGGTTCCTTTGGGACGACATGGGGGCAAAGGGTCCTACATAATCGATACCCCACTTTTCGAGGGGTGCAATAGGCAAGGATGGGTGAAGAGGGAGGTCCAAGCGGGTGTCGTTGCGGGCGTATCTCTGACATGCGTCACATCCTTTGGTGTGGGCCTCCGCATCCGCAAATAGCGTCGGCCAAAAATAGCCAGCTCGTAGTATTTTTTGGGCTGTCAATCGTCCCGAAAAGTGGCCGCCACACGCATCGTTGTGGCATGCTTCTAGGATGGAAGGTACCTCGTAGTACGAAACATAGCGTCGTAGTATTCCGTCGATGCCCCGTCGGTATAACCGGTTCCCAATGAGGGCGAAATGGGTACTGTTAACCCGGATCTTGCGGCGCTCATTCTTGTCCATGCCCTCCGGGTATTGTTGGGTGCTTAAGAAGTGAGCCAAGTGTTCGTACCAGGTAGGTATGGTTCGAACGACGAATAGTCGTTCATCGGGGAAGTCATCACTTAATTCCTCAGTTCCAAGGGTACTGGAGATCCGAGACAAGTGGTCAGCCCGTTCGTGCTTCTTCCCGGGCTTGAACTCGACTGTATAATCGAACTCTGCTAGCAGTAGGACCCAACGTGCCAGCCTTCCGCTGAGTTCCGCTTTGTTGACGATGTACTTAATTGCCATATGGTCGACAAAAAACACCACTGGGTTGGCAAGGAGATAATGTCGATACTTTTTGACTGCAAAGATCATGGCGAGGCACTCCCTCTCGGTGGTGGTGTAGTTGCGCTCTGCCAAGGTTAGCTGGCGATTAGAAAAGGCAATAGGGTGTTCACACCCGGAGTCTTCGTCCTTTTGACACAAGGCTGCCCCTACGGCTAGTGCGGATGCATCACAATAGACATGGAAAGGCTAGTTCCAGTTGGGGTTTTTTAATACTGGAGCAGTGGCTAACCTCTTTTTGAGCTCGTCATATCCTTGCTGGCATAGAGGAGTCCATTCAAACTTGACTGATTTCTTTATGAGGTTGGTGAGAGGTTGAGCGTGAGTTGCAAAGTCGGGGATCAACTCGCGGTAGTATCCTGCGTGACCCAAGACTCGTTGTACCCCCTTGACGTCCTTGGGGGCAGGGAGGTTCACTATGACTTCAACCTTTTCTGGATCGGCCATCTTCCCATCCTTGGAGACGACGTAGCCTAACAGCACCCCTTTCTTAACTCCTAGGAATAGTTTGTCGGGGTTGAGGGCGATTCCCGTCCTTCTGCAACGGATGAGACATTCTTCGACCAACGGAAGGTGGTCCTTGCTAGTGGACTGAGTACTGAAGTCGTCGATGTAGACGGTCATGGATTTGTGGAGCAGATCGGAGAATGCCAAGCTCATCACGCGTTGGAAGGCGGAAGGGGCATTGCAAAGGCCAAAAGGCATACGACGTAGATGAAGGTCCCCCAAGGAGTAATAAAAGCGGTTTTGGACCAATCCTCGAGGGCTATGGAGATTTGATTATAGCCTGAGTAACCATCCATGAAGGTAAACATCTCGTTGCTTGCAACTTCGTCCACGATGGTGTTGATGAAGGGCAAGGGAAAATGGTCCTTCCGGGTGTTCTTGTTCAGCTGCCGATAATCCACACACACTCGGAGCTTCCCGTTCTTCTTCTTCACCAACACCATGGGGGAGACCCAGTCTGTGATCTCTACCGGTCGAATAAACTTGGCAGCTAGCAGTCGTTCAATTTCTGCCTTGACGATCAATTGCAGAGCCGGATTCATGCGCCTCTGTCTTTGTTTAACTGGTTGAACGTCCGGTTTGAGTGGGATGGTATGCTGGGCGATCTGGGCTGGTACCCCCCTCAATTCTAAGTAGGACCAAGCGAAGACATCACGGTATCTCATGATTAAGGAACGGTATTCTTCCAAGTCGTGACCTTCGAGGTGTGCGCCTACTTTGATTAGCTTCGGCTCCTCTCCTTGGAAAGAGACGTCGATCTCCTTCTAATCGGCCGCCTGAACATGAACTAGGTCACTTGGCCCATGGTACCAGTCGTTTGGTACTGGAGGATAGGTGGGCAAGTCGGAGCCCACCTGGAAACCCTCGGAGGTTCTGCGGAAGTGCAAGCTAGGGAGGAGGTCCTCCTCTAGAAGTATGGGATCCCAGGCCATTGGCTAGGTGCCATCAATCTCCAAGTGGTAGATACTCTCCATCGAGATGTCATCAACCAACGGAAGGAGGTCAATCGTGTCGTTGTCTTCAAGGACCTCAGTAGTTGCCTCGTACTTGGTCGTGACCATTAGCGGGACTGCTGGAGGAACGGTTGGCGCTGACTGGAAGAAGGAGCCAATTCTGGTGGCCCAGGGCATTGGTGTGTACTTGACCGGACAAGGTTTGGGTGGGGTATCAATCCCGTCATCGTTGACCCACCCGTCAATGTAGTCGTAGAGTTTGGCAAGCAAATTGAAGGTCCCAGTTAGACTCTCCATGGTTGGGAGTTTAACCCTTGCATTCACCTTGGCGGTGACCTACTCCTCCGTGAGTGGCTATTGTCGACTACTAGCGCTCACCTTATGCTCAAAGACCTAGTCCTAATTTCTACTTACTATTTCTAAAAAGGATCTCCAAGGTGTCCTAAGGTATCTCCTTCTAAATTCTAACCCAATTAGAGACTTTGAAATATATTTTCTATCACTTAATTTGATAACGCTCTTAATTCCTTCTATGATTGCTAATTATCACTCTAATGTAGACACTCTAATCCTAACTAAATGTTACCCTAGACTACTTTTTAATGTGAGAAAAAATTTAAAAGGCAAGCTTCTAAACTTTAACTCCCGGCAGACGCACCATTCATGTGGGCGCTTAATTACCCACCCTTGGTAATTAATCGGACACAACCAGGTTCTAGGGGTTAACTAAATTCTAACCTAACGGGTGACTAAACGTCAGTCCATTGTGCCTTCCAAGCAATGGATCTTCTTTTCTAAGTTCCTAGTTTCCGCGGGTGACAATGGAGTTGTCCCCAATTGGCGAGGGAATAGTTCGGGCTAACCGTCCCCTAACGGCAACCTATGCGAACTACCACCGAATCTATCCTAATCTATGGCAATCTAAGGCTAATTGACCTCCCCTAGGACTGAGGAGGGATTACCTAAGTCCCTTCCATGGTTTCCTGAGTTGATTGGGTCTCTTCCTAATCTAAGTTATCTTTTTCCCTAATTTAATTTTCTAATTTAATTTATCTAATTTACTTCCTAATTTAATCTTCTAATTTAATTTATCTAATTTATCTTCTCATTTAAATTATCTAATTTATCTTCTAATTTAAATTAGATAATTTAAATTATCTAATTTATCTTCTAATTTAAATGATCTTTTTTCCTAAGTTATTTTCTAATTTAAATGATCTTTTTTCCTAATTTATTTTCTAATCTAAGTTATCTTCTTGGTTGAGTTCTGACCTTAACGGCTACTAATTCCTAGTCCTATTGATAAACTTCTAGGTCTAAACTTAAAGTCCCCCCTTACTTCCTATCTACTAGTCGGAATTAATCACTAATTAACAGAGGTTAGTATAAATTCAAGGAAAAGCGCAGGGGGTTAGTTTATTGACTCACCTGATCATTGTTTGTATGCGCGACCTTTGCCTCCATGCCTCCGGCTGCGTGCTCGTATTCCATAGTAGACGCGTATTTTGAAGCGGTCAAATGCCTACGGCTTAGTCTTTTGCGAGGTAGTACACTCTAACGACCCTTAATAGTCCCTTTCCTTTTCTTTGTCTCCTCCTCTTTTACTTCCACACTATTCCTACCAAACTCTTAATGGAGCCTTACACTATGACGCTAACTTCTTGTGAGCCTAACTACCCTCTTACGTTGTCATGTTCCGCGTCATTCTCATCCTTCCTCTAATGGTTGGAGAGGCCCTTTTGGGGATTCCCTTACGCCCCTAGGCCTACTTTACTATTGATCTTCTCTCTCCTTTCTCCCCTACTTAGTCATGTTCCTCTCTAACCTCGCTCCATTGTTTGTTTTGTCTTGTTGGAGGGATGTGAGAGTGTTCGGTTGCATGTGCAGGTCGGGTGTGCGAACGGCGACTTCTTTTCCTCCCCCCTCCCTTTGCTTGCTCTTGGGATTGATAAGCTTTTATTTTATACCCACTAACTGGACCCCCAGTTTTCAGTCCTGTCAGGGTAAAAATCCAAAAAAAAAGGAGATTGGGGCCCCGCAGGGCATCATCCCGTTTGGTCTGGAGCAACCAATTCGTGAGAGCAACCAGCTGTGAGAGCAACCAGTTGCTGGACTGGCTGCTGTATCGGCACTGGACTGCTGCTGTATCGGCACTGGACTGCTGCTGTATCGGCACTGGACTGCTGCTGTATCGGCACTGTGTACCGGCCGCTGGACTGGCGGACTGGCTGGCTTGGCTTAGCCCAAAATTCCTCACCCTCGGGTTCCCGTATGGGAACCCACTTACACAAAATTAAACTGGATGTCATTCGTCTAGGGTCAAGGTCAAAGCTTCGCCGTGGGGGTTAAACTTGGATTTTGTGATTCTTAATCCCGCTACCTCGGGACGGGGAGGGCTGCTACTTTCCTACAACCTAGGACAATTCTTGGGGGCTAAACTTTGGCTTTTCCCAAGAAGATCTTGGGAACTAAACTTTGGAGCCAAAAAATGTATGGGGTGCAAAGCTTCGCCGTCAAATTGGTTTTGACACCAACTCTAAGACTTGGGATGCCCCTGGGTCCAAAGCTTCGCCGTCTAAGGCCTGTTTTGACACACACTCTAAGACTAGGGTAGTTTATAGGTTCAAAGCTTCGCCGCCTCAAGGGCAGTGGGGCCCACACACAAACAACACGGAAGGTTGACTACGGTTAGGACTGAAATACAAGGCAATCGTGCCCGCAAAGTAAGCATAAACAAGGCCCGACTTACATACTAAAGGCCCCCCAAAGCGGCATCGCCAAGGTACGGTGGGGGGTGACTTTAGGATTAGTACAAGGTACAACGAGGACACGCAAGCGTAAGTGAAACCCACTCAACCCACAACAAGGTACAAGGTAAGATAGAAGGGCCCAAGGGACCTTCGAAAGCTTGAAATAGAACAACAACGGAAGCCAAAAGTGCTCCAAAAACACCGTAGAGGTTTTTTGGCTTGAAACGCCAAAAATTCCAAGATAGCTTGGACCCACGGACCCAAAACAAGTATTGGGGGTGTTTTGGGAGAGAGAAGGGCCCCCTTTCATAGGTTTCCAAGGGCCCACTCCCCCCCTCGACGAGTAACCTCATCCATCCGGATTTTCATCCAACTTTGAGATTTTCACCTAATCTTGGGTTTTACGCTGGTCCTAGTTTCTAACTTTTGGAGTTTAGCTCGGAATTGCAAATGGATTGCGCCAATGGCTTCAGAATGCCATTTTTAGCCTAAGAGACCCCCTAACCCCTATTTTTATCACAAAAAAACCCTCGGAAACTAGTGCCAACTAGAGCCAATTAAAAGGGTAAAAACCTAACTTTTGGGGTTTACCTCTTTTGGCTTGGGTAACTAGCTAGGGTTTTGGGGGAGGCTCTAGGGAGTAAGAAAAGGCTCCTCGATGTCTTCGTTCCGACTTCGTACGCTCCCGGGACGCCGGTCAACCCCGCAAAGATCCTGCCGTAAATATTAATTGGGGGGATGTTGTCAGTTTCGGCTGCTTCCCGCCATTGGAACTCCATGAATTTTGTCGGGGCGCGTTATTAACATAAAAGATGCTAGTCTAATTTTTAGTGAGATTTTACCGCGGCCTGGGTATTTTCTATGAATTTCCCAACGTGGCCTTTGGCAGTTGACTACTCGGAAAAAGATCCTTTGGAGATCAGAAAAAACCGAGACTTTTTGGGGAACCTCTCATGGAGTCCCCCAAGCCACGTGCCAAATCTTAGGCTATTCTGGCACACAGTTGGTGGCGAGGTGAAAACTGACTTCGGTTGAATCACCGGCAGTCAGGGAATCTTTCACATGTGAGGGAATCTTGGCGAATGGGCTTTGCCGTGGATGTCCCGACATGTTCCAGATCCGAGAACACTATCCGGCGGCTGTGGATTCCTCCATGCGGCTTGTCTTGGGACAAGTAACACCTGCAAGCTAACAATGTGGATTTCTAATGTTTCGTCGGTGGAATGGGGAAACTAGAACCTATCTTTGGAGATTTACGTGGGGACCTCCCTTATTCTCCTAAGACTTAATTTAGCCTATCATGGTCACCTGCACTAGGTTTTGGGCTATTTTGGATAAGTTCCTAGTAGCCCTATTGTTTCCCACTAATTACGGGTTCTAACCTATATACAAGTGGGTTTTATGGGTAATCTATGGATAAAAGGCTATTTATGACCAAATGCTATACTGGTACGTGACATACCTATTTCGGTTCTACACTTTTTTTTGGGCTTTTTGTACTACTTTATGCCTTAATTTGTAATAAACTAAAAAAAAAAAGACAATGAGTCCCAAGTGACAAATTTGGGGCTCACACTTCCCGCCAGGCTTGACATTTGGTCTTATAGTTCTTCTCTTCAAATCCGGTGAAAGGGCCAACCTCTCTAATTGGCGTCCTATCATCCTATTGAATGTCTCCTATAAGATCATAGCCAAGTCAATGCAAATCAGATTGCAACACCTTCTTAAGGATGTTATTAGCCTTTAGCAGTCAACATTTCTTCCATTTAGACATATTCTTGGCAACATACTTTTACAGTATGAAACCATTGAATGGGCCAAAGACTTTGACCAAGACATGATCTTCTTTAAACTAGACTTCACCAGGGCCTATGATGTCGTATCTTGGGACTTTCTTCAACAAGTATTGAGTAAATTAGGAATTCCCAATTCATTCACCAACCTAGTTATGATGCTATTTAAAGATGCCTCCAACTTAGTTCTATTAAATAGTGAAATCACGAAGTCCTTTCCCATTCAAAGAGAAGTAAGACAAGGGTGTCCTTTGGCACCCTACCTTTTTTTCCTTGCAGTTGAAGCTCTTCTCATGGTGGCATTAGAGGAGTAACGCCTTGAATCCAACTCCCAGAGAGTGACCTGCAACAACTTGTCTCTCAGTACGTTGATGACATTGGTATGTCAATTATTGGCAAAGAGGAAGATCTCCGCAACTCCATCAATCTCTTTCAACGGTTTGGCTTTGCAATAGGTCTAATTATCAATTGGACAAAGAGTGTTGCCTATTGGTTCTCCAAATGTCCCAAACCTTCGTGGACTAACAACTATGGCTTAACATGGACTCCTCCAAGTTCTATTTCCAAACTATTAGGAGCCCCTTTTGGTATCATCCTTGATACAAAAGACATAGATGACTTCCTTCAAGATAAAGTAAAAAAGAAGCTGTCCTATTGGACTTCTCAATGCCTTTCACTTGCGGGCAAAGCCTCAATTGTGAATGTTGTACTCTTGTCTACTTTTTATTATTTTATTGCCATATGGTGTAGCTCCATATAGGCCATTCGTTCGATCCGTGGAACTCTCAGGAATTTTCTTTGGAGTGGCACTAAATACTCTACCCGTGCTAGAGTGGCATGGGATGATTGTTGTCTACCTAAAAAAGTTGGTGGCCTCAAACTCCTTCATCCAGAGATCTTCCTCATTACCTTACTAGCTAAATGGATATTATTCGCAATAGAACTGGATATATCTAACCTAAAAATCTTACTTAGATATAGGATCCATAGGATGAAACTCCATCCAAAAGTTAGCTTTTGGTATTCATCGCAATCGTGGCTTACGGTCCACAACCCCTCCATCACATGTGGCTCCAAAGTATGGAATAGAATTACTAATGTATGACGTCAAATTGTGAAGCATATAGTGCCTCACCCACCTAGTAACGCTGATGAGGTACTTAACACAAGTCTCTGGTGGTCTACATCATTCATAGGAGCTAATTCCAACTTTTTCTTAGATAGAGCCAAAATTTTAGTACAAGGTGGCATGCGCAAGCTTAGCGATTTGTGGGATTCACACCTAGGCACCTTCCACTCCTGAGAAACAATTTCCTCTCGATTTCTACTTTTAGACATCAAAAGGCACAATTGGCTCTATCTCATCCCTCTAGTCCCTCCTAATTGGATACACATGCTTACTAAGCATTCCGAGTTGGTCCAACCAGGAAAATGGGTGGGCTTCTTTTCTCAAATTGATGACCATGTCCCCATCCGTGCATGGATGAATCACATACCAGATAATAGAATCCTACTTCATCAAGCCCAAGTCTTCACTATACTGGCGGATGTACCAAAGATGAGTATTAGGCCTACTTTTCTCATCAGTTGGCCACCTTTCCACCATCGATTAGCCTCAAATCCCATACGAGATTCCTTCGTAGACTTCGCATATTGGAGTTGGAAAAAGGTCGTAGGAGCATTCCTTTATTTCTATTTGCCGGGGTTATTCACTCCTTGGAGGTTGACTATGTACGATGGCAATGGGGCAATGGTAGCATTCTAACTAAATATTCTACATCTTTAGGCTGCAATCTCCTTGCCAGACATTGTCAATTCAAGCGATCTATTCCATCCAAATGGAACAACTAGCTCTCCCCTACTTTTCCCCCAGATTGGAAGGACATTTGGCATAAAACACAATATTCGTTATTTTGGGAGAATTCCATGATTTTGGGAGTATGCAGTTCAGCGCGGTTCGCGCTGATCTGCACCACAGATTGGGAAACTGGAATTTTTGAATGGCCATAACTTACTCAAATTTTGTCCAAACTAGGCATATGAGGTGTTTTTTGACATCTACAGAATCTGTGTGATTTAGATCAGCGCAAACCGACGTAAATTGGGAGATAGGAAAACTCCCAAAATAACGAATATCGTGTTATAAGGCTAAATCATAGAAGGAGGCGGCTTTTATGTGGTCCATTTGGCATAATGCTGTGGCGATACACTCATGGCGTGCACGCATCTCACTTGGCATTGATACCACATGTAATTGTTGCTCGGATGACAACGAAGAGACTCCGCCGTACCGATTCTTCTCTTGCCCAAGAGTACAAGAAGTATGGGATTACATTTCAATGGTGATAATCTACTCACTCCAAGACGTCACCCAATCTTCTAGCAATCTAGTCCATTCGCCTGCCAACCCTGCCTCGACTTCTCTCAATGTGTGTTTGGGTCTTCTTCTCCAAGAAGTTTTCTTAACTTCCACACTATTTGGTCTTTCCTAAAAGGTTCATTGCTTTGGATCATTTGGGTATCTCGCAATAGCAAGGTGTTCGCTCAGACTTGATAGCCTCAGGAACTTGTCCAAAGCACTCTTTGGAGTTTGGAATGCCTTGCTCGATTCTAGTTGGGCTGCACAACTCAAAGCTAGGAGTAGGGTGATTGCAAGAAAGACCGGTCCTATTTGGCGTCACAATTGGAGTGACGAAGTTGGTTTTGGCCGTAACTTTTGGAAATTGAAGCCAATGGACTTGAAATTTTTTATGGAAGATTGCTAACTCAGGAAACATGAGATTTGCTATTTTTCAAAAAATTTGAAAAATAATGTTATAATTAAATATCAATTTAGCTAATTTGTCACACTTTGTAGTTTAGGGTTTTTTAGTACTGTGAAGTATCCAAAAAACATGATATTCACTTGACTTTTTTGTGGCCTATTCCCACACTAGATGGACATGTGACCACCAAAGGGAATTCAAAAAAACACAATTCTGTGTCCTCCACATGCATGCAAATAGGGGGCCCTTGTCCATAGCACTCCAAACATTTATGATGGTTTCAACTTTTAGTTTTTGGTGAAATGTAATCACTATCAAGTCTTTATAAATGGCCAATTTTTAGTTTTTTTTTATTCATGATTTTCTAATTTTTATTAATTTATACTTAATTTTATCTACTTTCTATGACAAACTGTCATTTTTTTTTAGTAGTACTATTTCAGTATTATAAAGTACTTAGAAGTACCATTGGCTGTTGATTTTTCAGATCAACAGTTGAGATTGCTCCATTTTGTAGTACTCCTAGTACTCGACAGAAAAAACGCAGTTTTTGACCAAACGCTACCAAAATCGTTCGGTCTTTCTTGCAATCACCCAGTACTGCTCAATAGCGTCCCCAAGCAGCCGGGGAGATTTGGGAGCGGTTTGATCAAATTTGGCTTCGATCTCCTGTCCTTGCTCATTGGCATGACACTCGTATTATTTGGAACACTAAGGCCCCCCTTTTGCGACCTCAATTAGCGGGTTTTGTTCTGTTTAGGTGTTAGTGCCTTGGGCTCTTTCTCTCTTCTTTTTTTTGTGCTCTTATCTCTTCATTGACCAACCTCTTGTGGTTTGGGTGTTGTTCTGTTCTGTTTTTTTTTTAATGCAATGGGTCCGCTCATTTGTTAAAAAACAAAAAACAAAAAAACTGTTCTTAATAGTCCAGTTACGGTTGAAGAATAATTACGTAAATTAGTGTGAAACTGAGAAAATAGTGATGCCGGCCAGCGCAGCACTTGAAAGACAGTCTGAAATGCAACTGGAATGATTGGATGTGAGGGCGCGCCAGGCGTGCGGTACCAGATGATCTCGACTTTATCGCTCACCGTTCCGTCTTTTCTTGCGCAAGAGTGGGCCAGGAAGAAGAGCGGCCAATCCCCGTAAGCGGTCCGGGTTGAAGTTTACTAGCTCCAGGTGAGCCCGATCGATCGAGAGCAGGCGGGTCACCGTTGCGGCCTTCACTTGCAGATCAAACAAAAAAAACATCGATCACTGAGTGTCGATCGAGTTTCCAGCTTTTTTTTGAAGCAATGGAGCCCAATCAATCGCAAGAATTAAAATAGACCAGATACTCCGTACAAAGCAAGGCCAATTAGTTAATGACAGATGCAACCCTCCCAATGCAACCCTCTCAGGCTCCCACCCGTTACTGTCAGTTAGCTTCTTCCAATTTAATACGAATATAAAACTTCCAAACGTACTGCACGACGCAAGACAGGTCTCCATGTCCATACGATGTAAGGTACTCCGCAGCTGATTGCCTACCGAATCTTCCCATTCCGTTCTTGTCCAGTACTACACGTGAACCAAAAGTCACAGTACATTGAGATTCGTGGAAAATACGGTAATCAAGTTCCCCTGTTTTATAAACATTGGAGTGCATCTACGACGTCGAAGACGATCCCGTATCTACGCATCGACGACTGGTCTCTGGTCAACAGCAGTGACCATGTGGTGAACAGTGAACAGAGTGGCGCCGATCACCAGTTTATCATATCCGTTTACCCACTACTAGCTGTCATTGTTCTACAAGGGAATAAATTATAGCCGATACTACAGACAGAGAGTCAAGAAAAATATATAAGTATCCTCTATATATGGTTCAAGTTTGACTGGCCCCCAATCAGTCCCCAAAGGGTAAGTCAACCGGTTCCTTGGGTTGCACGCATCAGACTTGTACGTACGTCGAACTGAACTGCAACGGGACGGAGTGGGATCGGAGTCCCTGCATTACCATCAAAGTACTCCCAGAGTCCCAGGAGACGCAATGAGATTCGTGATTCGGAATCTAGATCGGGGCACCCAATAGTTCTTCGATCGACAGACTTCATAAGTCTCAGTGTGGTAACCCGATCGATGTATTCATTTGTGCTGCTCAATATTTGCTAGGCAAACTTTGCTTCGTTGCGATTCTTGAATTCATACTTTTCGGTTGACTTCTTTTTGTGTTCATAGATTGCAATGCTAGCTTTCGGATTTATGTTCAGATCAAGGGCTTCCATGAAGTCATTGATATTAGTCATTGGACCTCTGCCCTTATGCCTTATGGCTTTACGTATTAAGTCTCAATATATGATTTTTGAAAGAAGTTTAAAAATAATTGATGCAGAGTGAAGGATTAGTGATGATCAATCTTTGATAGATTGTTTATAATGGTGTTTGTTTATGATCAAATATTTTTTGTTACATTATGCACATTTGATATTACTGTCTGCTATTGACATTGTTCACTATAAAAGAATAAAAATTCATGATGGATCAATTAAATGTATCATTTCAACAACTCTTCTAAAATCTTTTCCTAGTTTTTGACTAGGTTATAAAGTGTATGAACTAGTTGTAGTGACGAAGAGCGAGCTTGGTGTAACATGATTGTCCTTCCTATACTTACCGGTTTCAGGCGGCAAGATTTGAACTTACAGTGAATATATAGCCCGTAACCTTCAATATTCATTACTCATTGCTACCACTGCTGCAATGTATTTCGACAGAAGAACATCTTGGTGAGAAAGATTTCAGTTGTAAGTTGTATTCACGACAGACTGATGGGAGCTCCAAGCGCATTAGTTTCAGTACCGTGAGCTTCTCTGGATGACTAGTTAATATCGAAGTGGGCCACGATCGAGAGGCCCAGAAATGTTTCGAACTTTGGTTGGAATTTAGTTGCGGTTGTGGTGCAGTGGAAAGCAGTGTGAGTGCATGCTGCAATGAGCACCTCGACATCATGCAACTCCTAGCATAGCCAGCTAGCTAGCTTCGTCCAGTATGCACTTTGATGCTGGAAGATGTCGTTGTTGACGCGCGATTCCCTGACAAAGTCATTTCGATCTCGATCGAACCAGAGAGACCAGTGCAAAAAAAATTAGATTTGACGCTGAACCACTCAAGCTTGTAGACAGTGCTTTTATCACGCAAGCAAATGGAAGCAGCTGTCCGGCCGTTCTGCTGCGCTTCCATTTGTCCAGTTGCTGTGCAGTACGTAGAGTGAGTGTAGGAGGTTCAAGTCGCTTTGCCGGTCACGTACTCGAGTCCCATGCGCTTGAGTTCACAATATTAATTTTCCTGGTGAGTGCTTGAGTGGGTGGTACCATATGTCCATATCGCCCGGTCATCATGCATGGTGTCAGCTGATTTCTCACCTTCCTAAGTTACAAATCTCCTGGTCCCAGATTCCATGCATTTCAGTAATCCGGTTGTGACTTGCGAGTTTCTAGTTACGTATTAGCGATTCCTTTGACTGTAAGTATAATTTATTCCGTTCATAGGAAAGTCCGAAGTTGTAATCGAAAATTATCTTAGATCCCTGCAATTAATCCTGTAAATTCGTCGATCAGGCAGTGAGGCAGTGTAGGCTTGTAAAGCGAGGTCTAGCATGTTGGTTTACAAAGGTAGACCAACCCTAGACACTACTACTCAGATTCTCACAGACTCAGAGTGACTCACGCACTCACGCAATGAATTTCGTTTGTAAATATAGTAAGCACCTGAATTGAACGTTTAACCTCGGGAGAGAAGGGAGTCAGTAGTCTGGGCTTAAGTAGAGTCCAAATTAGCATTAGAAAATTTGGATCGTGAATGTAACCCGGTATATAACTAATATATCAAGAGTACTAGCCTGCGATCAATCAAACTTTCACGAATCGAATCAGCATAATAGATAAAAGCCAGGCCGGCCGTTTGCATCATTGAGCTAGCTAAGTATTCACTTCACTTCAATTCGGCTCAAGATACGATAATGCTAACTTAGGGCAGTACGTACGTGCCGCTACGTCATCGTAAACCTTTTGGAGCTGACATGCAAAGAAATGATTGTAATCGGGATAATATCCGATTATACTGATTTCACTGCTGCGGCCACGTTGTGTAGTCCAGTGGTGATCCAATTCGAGGCTCATGTGGCCCGCATGCAGTCGATCAATTGATGGGTCCGAGTGGACCGACTATTCAACATATCCTTTAGTCAAATGATCTTCTCGGCAGTCAGCAGTGGAGTTTCTTGTGTCCTACTAGACGTCCAACCTTCTGTCACGGATATATGAGCTTTGATCACTATTTTAGTTTTGGGGACTGTTCAGTTGCATGAGGAGAGGAACCGATTCAAAAAGCACTAACTGGAATTGAAGGTGGACTGTCGTAAAATCCCCTACAGAATCATTGTTAAATGTGAAGTCAACGTTTCAATTGACTTAAAAAATGAGTAATTTATATTTTATTTGAGTTGCAGGAAAAGATATATTATACAATTCATCATAAACTTTAATTTTTATTGGAGTATGGAATGATAGCAAATGGTGATATCAAATGTGCAGAAAATAACAATGAATATGATTGCAAATACATACCATCATAAACAATATATTGAAGTGAAACTTTTGAGTGATAATTTCTTAGAATGCAGTTTTGTAACTTATTGATAAGTTCAAGTTTAGAACTTGAGTTAATTGAATAGGTGACAATGATAAAACTAATAGCATCAGATCACAACAATTAATACCAATCTATCGAATCTGAAGACATGCAGTATTGCAGTAATATGATGACGGAATCATACACAACTTACTACATTCTGATGGGGCATGGCATTTGATGCACACACCGCTTGATCGGATCGAAAACAACGAAACGGATTTTACCATCGAGGGCTTCGGTTTGATATTAGATTATAAGTTATTTGCAATGTTGGAGCGAAGCTGGAGTGCAGATTTTCGACCCCCACATCCAGGTTCTTTTGCTCACTCTGAGGGTATACAATTGGGATAGTTCTTGTCAGATATGGGGTGTGCAATTGAAATAATAAATAGCATGTCAGATATTTAATTTAAGTCTCGGGGGAGTTACAGTTTCTCAACTTGATGATTAGGATTCAATGGCCTGATCGATGCTCAGTACGTGAATGCTCAAACCCTGAAATTCTTCTGTCTCTTCAGGCCCACAAGGTTTGTGCTTGTTCCCAACCCTAAATCCTTACAGTCACGCTTAATGAAGTTAATGTGGAAGCGCAGTACAGTACTGATACTGAAGGATGCTATCCTTGTTTGGTTTATAACATTAAATTTGCTATCAATATCTCTTTAAGTTATTACTACTTACTTGCATTCAAATGAATTCAACTAAGGTCCATCGATCATAGCTAGATCGATGATCTATATATTTAAAGTGTGCGGTTTGATGAGAGTTGAGTGCAGACCCTGGCAAAGTAGTACCCATAGTGCCGATGGTCTCCGCCTATTAATTATTGAATAATGATATAGCTGGACCTTGCATTTGATTTCTGATGAACTTGCAGTGCCACTTCCTGTCGACATTAGATTCGGCAGGTCAATGGCAGGTGAAGTTGTGCTATTTATTTACCTTGCAGAAGAGAAAACCACACATGCAGCTCCAGCTGTCCAGCTCTCCGAGTCTTGACATTTAATTGAAGTCCACAAGGTTGGCGTTTGTCCGTTAACTTTCAATCATCATGCAGCTTTACTGCATTGTGATGGACATTGGGTGTCGGAACAAAATACATACTTAGTGTATATATTCACTTCGTCAGAGAGGTACGTGGCCAGAGAGGTAGCTGAGGTTTATAGCCTCCAATTGAAAAATAAGACAAATTCCGACTTACGCTTGGACACTGAGGCATGCTGCTCTAGAATGCTTGTGGATCGATTTATTGTAGCCTTTGCAATGCTGAAGGTGACAATGGCAGGTGGTTTTCCAGATGCTGAGTAATCTACACAAGGGCTACCTATTTCGAGACTGCAGCGCCACTGTCTGCCATTGTTGAAAATTGGAGTTTGAGTACGTGGCCGGAGAATCGAAGATCCTATTTTGGGTATCAACTTGCAGACTCCATTCGAAGCTTGGTGCATCATGGCCCAGTTTAAGAACGCCACTTAGCCTAAGTCATTCATATCTCAACTCTCGTCATGGGAATGGGTGAAACAGATGAAGGAGTAATCCCCAAGCATAATTATTCTTCAATTTAGTGAATGTCATTGAGATCTAGCGTTTTAGGTACGATAGTTTAGTATGTAAAGGAATTAGTATGGGGGCCTAATCCCTCGTTATAGCCCTTGAAAAGATGAGAAACACCGCGAGCTATCCTTGCGGGTTGCCTCCTTTTCGAAATGCCAAGAGGTGATTAACGTAACCGGACATCTAGCTAGCTAAATGGAGACTTGGTGCATTCATTTTTATTGAGACCGCAACAGATTTGCCAACTGAAGCCTGATTCGATCAAATTCTGCATGGAGTGGCCACAGGTGCATACTCACTGATTATGATTCAAGCTACAATGTGGGATCGGTGAATCAGTCATAAATTACTCCACTAGTACGTGCAGATTCAGGCACAGGAAAGTAATGCAAGCTTGACAACGAATTTCACTTCAATTTGGACTATCCTATTGTATGCAATTATCCTGAACTTGTTCTCACAGCGCTCTGTGCAGCTCTCAACTACACTTACGTGTAGATCACTTATGTTATGACGCCTTGTAGAATATCTGAAACTTAAAAAACTTGAATCATTTCTGTAGTCAAATAAAATTAAAAAAAAAATATTTTATTCATATGTTTTTGCACCTTGTGAACTCCATTATCCATGGTACATAGAGGCCTTTGTATAATCACTATTAGAGCATCCCCACCAAGGAGTTCTCTTTCCCTAAACTCGGGACCTCAATCCAGTCAACCTTGACTTTATAGGGATGAGACCTCACGTGTTCTCTATATGAGCTTGAATATAGAGAATTGGGCCAAACTTTTACCGAGTTCTCTATAAATTTGGGGTAGAGATCTTGTTTTGAGACTAGTGTGCACAAACTTCTGTATCCCCATCTCCATCTGAGGTCCTTTTCCCTAAATTTTTAGGGATATAGAACAGATTAGTGGGGATGCTCTTACTAAGGTAGGTGGTTCAAAATCCACCCCTCTTCTTTAGATCGTCTTGTAGGTAGCTGGAGAATGGATGCAAGGTGAAACTTGAATGGACTTCTTTGCTCTGTTAAAGTGTTAATGAATTCAAGAAGAATTGTTTTTTTTATTGTAAGAGCCAATCATTGGCTGTGATTTTTGCACATTTCTTTATAAGTCACAAGGGACCAGATTTTGGGACACCTATGATCACAAATAGGTGCCTATGACTCAGATCTTTGAAAATTTATAAGTAATTCAAAAATGCTTGAAAAAATATGAAACTACTTGTGTTGGGTTCCGCATCTATTTTTCTTTCTCTGAAAAATGAGATAAAAATCATTTTGTCCCTAGAAACCTGTGAAAAAGGCGAATCAACCCTTAAAATGACGGTTTATGAGCACACTACCTTATAGCCGTTACACTTCAATAAATCACTGGGAAGGTAACTAATTAATCTAGATATGGTGTTAATTGAGATTATTTAAATAGTTCTTGAAACAATCTAGATTTATTGGAAATGTTTGACATTGTTTCATTAAATCTTCAAAACTCTCTCTGAGATGGTTTTTGTTTTGATGTAAGGCTTATCAATTGTAATGAATCCAAGTTTTCTAGAATATGGTTGCAATTGGGATGAGTTCTGAATTAGCTAGTGATTAAGGCAAGTTGATGGGCAAGTTGGTAATGGAGAGAATCAAGATTCAAATGGAGAAAACTTGACATCACTAGATAGAACAATAAATCAATGCACGGTTAAGTTTTCTATTTGATGAAATATACATTCTAAAATGAAGTGGAAATATAGAAATTATAAGGCTTCTAGGAAGATTGAAGAAAATAGAGTTTGAAACAAAACATCATTTTGTTTTTTACTTAAGTTTTGAATTTCACACTCTATTTTTCTTCAATCTTTGTCATTCACTTACAAGATACATCAAGAATGACTCTAATATCTTAACCTTGAAATGACAGGCCTACAACTGCTTTTTCAAACTTCAAAACTCAAAAGTTTTCTATTTATGCTTACATTTTGCAACTATATATGAATGAAATTGTTTGTATTTGTTTTGTAGCTAGAGATGTAATCACTCATATCTTCTACAAGTTATAAAAATTCAAATTCTTTTTGGGACAAATTTCAAATTGAAATGAACTCTTTAATAAAAAATGAAAAAATCATGACAAATATAAAATATGGTCAAAAAATCTAAAATTTTCTCCATGTATATTAATGTAGAAAAGACCTTAGAAATGACCATGGTATACATCAATTTATTGTGTCATTCTAAAATTCAAAAATCACTTCTCATAGTTATAGGCCAAAGTTCAAATTGCATAAAAAAATTGAATGTTTAGAATTTTTCAAAGCTTCAAATTTGAGTAGAAACTAGAGTACTAGAATTTATAATCCTCATTTCATAAGTCAGTCTCAATTTTTTTTTAAATGAGTTGAATTACAAGATGATCCATACATTTGCTAATTTTTTATTTACAAAAGCCAAAAAAATTCAAGGAAAATTTATCCAACATCTTTCATTGAAATTAATTTTAAGGAAAACCTCCAACAAAATTTGGATGAAAAAACATTCTATTCCATCCTTAAGGCTTCTCTAAAATCATCAAAAGGATACAAAACATTCTCTTTGGCATTTCAAAAAATTTAGGGTTGAAAGGGCTTGGCTTTGAAATTGAATGTTCACTTGAAATTGTAGAATTGTAACTAATTCAATGAGACTATTTCAATTTGTTTCTTTTGGAGTTTTCAAAGTTAAATGCACTCAAGATCAACTTCCAACGTCTTATGCTTTACCTCCAATATTTGAATTGATTAAGACATCGAAAAGGTAGGGGTGCAATTACTGGCAAGTAGTTATTGTATTGGATATAAATTACATTTATTTATCAGATGTCAAATTAAAAATACAATGTGAATTTTTGAATTAGACTTAAAAGATATCAATTGAGTCTATTCTATACAAAACAATAGTTGGAAATTTGAACAAGACTCTAGATCTAGTCAATGTAGGATTCCAATTCTTCCAATTCCAACTCTTATTCAAGTTTGAAATCCTTAGCTTCTAAAGGAAGCCAATCTTGGTGTGAAGCTACAAGTCCAAATTTGATAACTCTCAACCAATTAGATTTTGTGAGTGCAATGGAATTTGCAACCTTAGGTACGCAACTCTTGAGTTATATGCAAGGGTCATCGATATTAAAATGGCTTAGACGACAACTTTTGTAAAAATTACATCAAATTGAAATTTGAAAAGACCAAAAAGTTCAGTGAAGACCAAATGAAATGAAATGCAGAAAATTTTGGTTTGCATATTTATTAAAAAGAAACTTCACAATATATATGAAGAATTGAAACACCTATGCATAACTTCAAAAAATCCATACAAGAAGTTCTCTCCAATGAAAATGAAAATTCATGAAAAATATTTTATTTATAATTATGCAAAGGCAAATAATTTTGAACCCAAAGAAATATAATTGCTATGCCGGCATATTGTAGTTTTCATTCCAAACACGGCATAAAAAATCTAATTCCAAAATTGGAGTCGGACCAAATTCTTGCAATTTTAATTGTCGGTAAATTATTCATGCATCTAAGCAACCCTGGCGGCTATCTGGCTAAGATCGATCGCAAAAAATCTGACTTCCGAGCTAAACTCAATTATACAACTTATCCTCAGCACTGCTCGTTTCAGATTCTGTACGTCTCGCTACCACCCGCGCCCTGCAGAAGCTTCACACTCTGATGCCACCCAAAGCTTGGAACAAAAAAAAACCTCTAGAGTATGAACCTCTGCGTGCGTGCTAGCTAGAGAGAGCTCACTGGAACAACGTAAGTAGCACACTCTACTCTAAAAACCTGGGAACAACGGCACTCATCACTGCTATGTCAGTATGTAGGGTGACATGCCTTGCCACCGAATCTGCTCATGACCAAAGAAGACCACACGATGAAAGAAAGTAAAGATGCTCGAGATGGATAAATTTCCCGGCCTACAACAACTTCCATATTACAGCTGCCACCGTAATTACTAAAGATCTTTAATTACTAAAAATCCATATCTTTAATTACTAAAAATCGCTTTACTAGAGAAGTTACACCACCGTAACTCTGGCGTATTCAAGGTTGGACCTCTTAATTCCAAACAATCAGAAAAAACATTTGATCGAAAGACGAGCTGAAAAACAAATTGTTGTACCACCCACCTTTTAAGAGCCATGCCTTGCATTGAGTGGCGGTGCGCCCAATAAATACTGCCCTGTATGACCGTCCCATATCACTTGCTTGGGCTCGTCTTTCTTCACCTCGATATTCGCCATCGGCCCATCGCAGCGTTCGATATGAAACCTCCTGCTCTGTGGTTCCGAAAGGTCCGGTCGAGTTCGCTAGCTCCAGTCCCATATTTAATGTTCCGTGAAATCTCATCATCTTATCATCTAGAGTAAGAGCGCTCTCCCGCAACTTGGTCATCGATTATGCGCTGCTGCTTCTGTTCTTTAGCTGGGATCAATCAACGAGAAGCGCATGTGCTCCGCTATCTTGTTCACTGGAACGAGCTCACCCGTAATCGTTGATTTCACTATCTTGGATGCGGCGTCCTTCTCTTCTTGTTGCAGACGCTCCTCCAGGCAGGCGCTTCCAGTTCATCACGTACGATCCTCATGAGGGCCTCTTCCTCGTCCTCCTCTGGGTGCAAACTTGCAATTGCTCCTCCGTCTTACCGTCTGCGGTGAATTGTTCGTCAGTCTTATCCATGTGGCCGCGCTACGTTCTCTGTGTGTTCCTCGGCAGGAAAGTGTGTTGCTCCTCCTGAAATCACTAGGAGCGTCGATCTGTGAGGTCAATAATAATCCGCTGTTTTCTGAAATCAGTAGACAATTACTTCAATTACTTCAGGATCAGGATCTAGAATTTTCAGTTAGCTGTCCCTTTGGGCTAGTCTGAGTTAGCCTAGAGTTATTCAAGTTACTTTAGAATACCAAGCACGTTCGATATTTTCCAGGATTGCTATGCCTGTCTATATATATCCTTCATGATGTATTGACAAAATTATTGGCTTGGGCTCTGCAAATTGTTTCTGGAAGGATCAGGTTTAAGAAAATTACAAGGAAGATGATCCGATGCAGAAAGCAGACGAATGGTGTTGAGGATTTTTCTTGGCGTTGAGTTTTTAAGTCTTCATACTTCTCTAACGTTGCATGGAGTCTATGTCTGGACCTCCTCCATTCGTCCCTTCAATGGACCAGTTAATGCGAGTCTTGTAGGATCCAGACATAGCCTTCATGTACGCTAGAGAAATTTGGAATCCCGTGAATTACCTGTAGCGTTTTGTTTGGAGGGAATTCATTTGCTAGCTCCTGCTGGGTACGTGATAACGTACACAACATTCTAAGGTGATTGAAGGCTCATTTAGGATACCACTGTTCAGTAGGTCAGGTATGCTACCAACTTACCATTAGAGCATGCACTGTCTATTTAGCTTACCGTACTTAATTTCTTGTTCTTATTTGATTTGTAATATGCTTTCACAAATTCAATTGGACATTTGGACTATGAAACACTTAGTGAGACTGTCTGTAAATGCTTGAAGCCTCACCTGATCTGTTGTTGTTACAGTGTTTGCCAAGAAGGACTGGTTAGAACATCCGGATTCTTACGATCTGAAACTACAAAATCCGCCCGCACATGAAGAGAAGCCAATCCGTCGCTCGGTATTATAGCAACAAAGCAACAAGCTCAATTCCCATACGTGCCATATTTGTTACTGATATATTGCTAGTCTGTCTTTAATATATAGCTAGATTCGGAATTGATCGTGAATGCATGTTTCAGAATTACATACATACATGCGCGCATCTATTCATTACTGCGGTCATGCCACATGTATTACTAATCCCTTAACACGAGTGCAGGATAATTCTGCTAATTTAGCTTCAGTCTCTTCAGTTACTCTTTATCGGCTTTTTTCTATAATTCTACAAATTCAGTTTTCCATGCCACGTGAGGTAGGCCGCGCCGGTTGCACATGAATCAGTTGATATGACTACGTTGATGTCTTGTATAGTATAAGTTCCTGGTGGTGAGCACCCCCGTGAGCATCGTTTCCGCATGAAACGATTGAAGTGGTTACCAGTAATTGTGCAAGACTGCAACACTGTTGCTTGAGTTCGAAGGGGCTCTACAGACCAATTGCCCCAATTCGAATTCAATACTGATTATATCCCCAGGTACTCATTGCTTGCTGAGGGAATAGCTCAACTGACCTTGTTTTAAGAATTTCACGGCTGATATGTATCGATCATCTGTGGGTACTGGGTTGGGGTATTTTTTAATTTTCGGGCAACTCTCATGAATTACATCGTCATCCGTAGCCCGTTGACAGGAACCAATTCGGGCCTATGACCGAACCAGCCCTCAGCAGTTTGCAGTGAAATCTTCTCCAGTTCCAAATCTGCTAATTGAGTTGCTTTGTAAATGTGCATATCTTACAGGTATCAGAACTCGGACCGGGACGAGTCCAAATGGGGAAACAGTCAGCATGAAGGACGAACATAGATCGTAGGCTCGCGTACGTACGTACGAAGATTGTGATGCATTGTGCACTGTTTGCTGTTGTCATTATTCACTGTACAGGAGTAAAATTTTGTGATGGATTAATTGAGTGCACCATGTCAACAATTCTTCTAAAAATCTCTCACCAATAGTGCACCCAAGTCTTTGGCAAGTTTACAAGGCATATTGACTAGTTCTAGCGAGGAAGAGCGAGCTTGAATGTCACAACTGTAGCATGTCCTTCCCATATATACTTGATCGATGTTTGTGCCCCTCTCAGGAGGGTAGGTTGCAAGCGGCAAGATTTGAACAGTGAGTAGCTCACAGTCTCCAGTATTCAGCCCTCGTTTAATGCACGCTACCATTGTTGCAATGTATTTCGACTGCAGATCATCTTCCTGAGAAAGATTTCAATTGTAAGTTGTATTCACGACAGACTGGACGGAGCTCCAAGCGCCGTAGTTCCAATACCGCGCGCTTCCCTGAATATATGACTAGTTAATTAATATCGAAGTGGGCCACGATCGAGAGGCCAAGAGGTGTTTCGAGCAGTAGTTGGAATTTAGTTTAGTTGATCATGGTGCAGTGACAGCACTATGAGCACACGCTGCAATGAGCACCTCGACATCATACAACTCATAGCATAGGCCAGCTAGCTTCGTCCACTACGCACTTTGATGCTGTAAGGTGTCGTTGATTCCCTGACAAAGTCATAATAAATTTCGATGTCGATCGAACATGAAACGTCCGTTTCTGTAAAGTGGCGCCGTTCCGCCACCAGAAATTGTGAAATATATGTACAGTATGGTATGAATTTGTTTCAGAACACGTGCTCTGAAAGGTAACAAAGTAATAGATTACCGCCAATTTAACGAAATTGACGTTACGAAGGATCAATGCAAAAAAAAGTAGGTTTGACGCTGAACCACTCAGACTTCCAGTGCTTTTAGCGCGCACTCCAGCTGCAAATGAGAGCAGCTGGACGGTCGTTCTGCTACGCTTCCATGTGTCCAGTTGCTTTACAGAGTACGTGAGTGCAGTAGGTTCAAGTCGCTTTTAATTTGTCGGCCACGTACTCAAGTCCTATGCGCTTGAGTTCATCATATTCCTGGTGAGCGCTTGAGCACTTGGTACGTAGCGTGGTACCATATTGCCCGGTCTTCGTGCATGGTGTCAGCTAATTTCTCGCCTTCCTAAGTTCCAAATCACCTGGCCCCGTATTCCATGCATTCTGATTGTGAGTATCGATCTTGTTAACCTATATATAAATCAGCGATCGATTCCTTTGACTCAGTCTATGATTTGTTGCGTTCACAGGAAAGTCCGAAGTTGTAATCAAAATTTATCGTAGCTCCGGCCCTGCAATTATTCCGGCCTGCATAGTTTACTAGTCAATCACTGAGGCAGTATATATAGGTTTGTAAACCCAAGGTATCTGCAACGCGGTCTGGCATGTTCGTTTACAAAGGTTGTGTTCGTACGTAGTCAGGGCCTCAGGGGGAGACAAACGCCAGGCGCGACCGCGCAGAGTCTCAGACTCGCGCACTGAAATACTATATAGAGCTGAGTTTGTAATTAACCCTGGATTCCTGTAAGGACTGTCCCATCACCATGTTTGCTGCCATTTTAGTGCAAGTAGATATGAATGAAAAAATTTATGTTTATTTTCAAGTGATGAAATCATAAGTCTACTACAAGTCATAAAAATTTCAAATCCATTTGGGAAAATCTGAAATTACTGTGAATTTCTTAAGATAAAGTGAAGAAAATTCATATCAAATACAAACTAATATACTCTAAAGATCTGAAATTCTCACAATAGATACATAGATGTATATAATAGTTTAAATCATCATGGTATAAACCAAAGTTACGATGTCACTCTAAAATTAGAAAATCAACAAACCATAGTTATAGGTCCAAACTCCAAAGTTCATATTCGGCTAAAATTCACATCAAAGTAAATAGCAATAAATGATTAAAATACACGACAAGAGTGATTCATGGATAAAGCATCTTCTTCTTTAAAAAAAAGTCAATAATACAATAATGTAAGAATTTGCAATACTATTCACCGAAACTATACTTAAAGAACTTAAGAACTTCCAAAAAAAAATTGGATGAATTTTTTTTTTTTTTTTCCATCCTATAGTCTTGAGTGAAGTCATCCAATGACATTTTGCAGCTTCAATATCATTTCAAGATTAAAATGTCAATTTTGTTAAATTCATGATATTCCACAAGCAAAAATTGTAACATATATCTTCACAAAGATTTTGTTTTAGGCCACTATCAAAGACAAATAAGATAGATTGGCCTAGTACCATCAAGATTTGTAATTTGGGTCTCTTGTGCAATGTGTTTATTGTTGCCTTTATTTATTAGAGAAAGAATTAGTTGAGTGGACTCAAATACAAATGGAATCATAATAATTTGATAAAATTTGAAATTGATATAAATTTTCAAACCCATTTGGTGCAAAAATATCACTAGGTAGGGTCATGAATAGGATGACATCAATTGTGCAAATGGGAGGGTCCAACACCTGTCGGAATTAGGTGGCCGATGATATTAGACTAATCTACCTTTAGTTACAGATTTTGGTTTCAAGCTGCACAACTAGCTTGTTCCAAATAAGTGGAATGAAACACTGACAATAGACCTTCTAATAAACAACACTCTCTAAAGTATATAAATCTCTTCGAAGTAATATTGATTGTCAATCCTAGCCCAGGCCGTATACAAATGTCATGAATACAAATGAGTGAATGACCCTCCTTTAATGTAATAACGGCTTTCCAACGTCATCTGTCAGACCAATTCCAGCCCGACACTTTTTAGAAGTTCCACTGCATGTAAGGTAGGAGGTCCAAAAAGCAATAATCTAAGCGTTGAAACTGAATTTTGGGGAGGTAAATCATCTTTGAAATATTTTTCAGTAAATTTTCTTTGAAAGACAAGAGGGAAAGGCATCTAACCCAAGTTGTTTCATATTTTTTGGAGCTTTGTGGAATTAGTTATGAAATTTTGAAGTCAAAGTGTCATAGGGCTCTAAAAGCGACCACCTCCTAAAATGTACACCGTTTGTACATTTTGACACATTAAAGAAAGAAAAATGTACCTCTGTCATGTTCGGTTCAAAATGCCCAATCGGAGTTCAAGCCTCCTACCTTACTGTATTGCCAATCTAAATTACAAGCACGTAAATGGAACGTTTACTCCAGGGTGTAGGGTAATGAGGCAGTAATCTGGACTCTGCACTTACGTAGAGTTCAGATTAGCATTTACAAATTTCGATCGTTCTATGAAGTTGTAAACTTGTAACTCAGTAATCCTGGATACATATATCAAGAATACTACTCTGCGATCAATCAAACTTTCATGAATCAGCATGCTTATATATATACTGAGGTATACTGTAAGTAGTTATCTAAATTCCAGGCCGGCCGTTTGCATAAAGTTACCTCTGATCCGATCCCTAGCTAGCTGGGTTCCGTCCGGCCAGTGCATCATTCGATCTGCTAGACAAGCTAGCTAGACAGCTAGGCAGCTATTCAATTCAATTCCGCTCTCAAGATATTTTATAATAATGCTACCAGTACGTACGACGTAACGCTACCAAGTTCTACGACGTCAGCGAAAAGCTTTTTGGAGCTGACAAAGCAAAAGAAATGATTGTAATCGGGCGGGATAATATCCCGATTATATTCACTGCTGCAGTCCAATGGCGATCCACTTCGAGAATCTCCTGTGGTCCGCGCACACACACAGCTAGTCGATCGATCACAGGATGGGTCCGTCCGTCCGATCGATCGAGTGAGTGGGCGCCTGGTCCGACAATTCAACAGTAAGCTAGTAAGTTGCGTATCCTTTAAGAGTGTACGTAGCTAGTTCCTTGTGTCTCACTCTATGTCCCACCTTCTGTCACAGACTCACAGAGATATATACACAGCAGCTTTTTATCACTATTTCAGTTGCATGACCTTGGAGATAAACGGATTCCAAAAGCACATATTGAAGAATTCAGAAGACATAGTCACAATCCCCCTGCATTGCATTGGTTGGTAGATGCAAAGTCAACGTATGTTGTTACAAGTTATTTCAAAAATTTAGTACTTTACATTTTATTTGAGTTGTGGCTTTGAGGGAAACAATAGATACAACAATCTATGATGATCTACTTTGACACTTTATCAAAGAATGAAATGATAGCAGACAGTGATATCAAATGTGCACAATGGAACAATGAAATAGTCATCATTGACATATATAGTTAGTTAGTAGATGCAAAGTCAATATTGTTGTTGCAAACTATTTGAGAAAATAGTATTTTATATTTTATTTGAATTGTAGCCTTGTGGGAAACAATATTGTAGATAGATACAATCCATGATCAACTTCAACACTTTATCAAAGAATGAAATGATAACAGACAGTGATATCAAATGTGCACAATAAAACAACGAACAGTCATGATTGACATAAACTCTCATGCAATGTATGTTGCTAGCTTGTTGTAAGCTATTCAAGAAAATAGTATTTTATATTTTATTTTCAAAGTTGTAAGAAACAGTAGATACAATCTATCATAAACTTTGACACTTTATCAAAAAATGAAATGATAGCAGATCGTAATATCAAATGTGTATAGTACCACAATGAACATGATTGATTGTAAATCGAATAAACATTATACTAGTTACTACTACAACATTTTTTTACTAATATCATTTTATATCAAATATACAATAGTAGACAATGATATCAAATGTGCATAATACAACAATGAATATGATGAACATAGGGTCCCATGTATTGGTTGATAGATGCAAAATTAACATTGCAACAAGTTATATGAGAATTTTATATCTAATATTTTATTTGAATTGTAAAAAACAATAAATATATACAATCCATCATAAACTTTGAAACTTCATCAAAGAATGAAATGATAGCAAATGATGATAGCAAATGTACACAATGCAATAATTAATATGATTGTAAATTAAATGAGCATCGCACTACTACTACAACAATTTTTTTATTACTATCAATCTATATCAAATGTGTACAATTACAACAATGAGAGCTAAAATGGTCAAACTAAGCATTTCTTTGGAATTCATATTCAAGACATTTAACTTTCAATACATATACAGTGAGTTTTTTAACTTTTTCTATATGATAGAATTTAAGTAGAAACTAACCCTAAATTCCCTCTATTTGCAACTAGCTAAGCTATTCTATTAAGACAATTGCAGTATTGCACCTAGAATTGTGACCTTTTTCTTTAAAAACAACAACTACAAATTCATGCCTAAAATGTACAACTTGATTTATAAGAATCTCAAATCAATTTTGGGTGGATATACCTATTCTCAACCCTTTGAAAAATAATTCATAGTTTGTTCATATAGTGTCCCCAAAATGCATTCTAATATCATCTAAAATCTCCTTTTGACTATCCCAGGAGGTTTAGAACCTACCAAAACTATTCTAATTAATCCTATAAAGATGGTACATATTTTAAAGGTTGGATTGATGACTCCATTGTTAACTATAGAAACAAAGAATGCACCTATAGAAACCATGTTGAAACCCTAACTTGAACGTTTTTAGGTGTTGTTTACTCATATAAATACATAGAGTAAATCAGCCCGATTTACTGCACACATCCAAAAATTGGACAACCACCATTGCCATTTACTGAACAATAACCGCATGATTCAATTACCAATTCAATTATGATACTTAGGAACAAAATTTAGTATTACCGCCCAATGATTGCACATTCTGCGGCAAAGGATTGCAAGGAACTTAAACTAGATTTCATGTGCACCGCCTTTAAATTGCAATAAAATCTATAGGAAGAAATATTTTTGCATTCTGTTTTTTTAAGGTGAATCTTAACATGATATTTGATAATCACACCAAATTTCCAAACTTGCGAGTCTCTAAATTTATGTGGTCAGGAGACGGATTTGAATTTAGTCTGTGCGGTGATTTGCAAGTTTCCTCTACTCCAGCAAGTCTCCCGTGACTCGCATCATGCAACGCAACCACATTCGATCCGCTTCTCGATCTCGTTCTATTATTGACAGCGTAGGATTCTAGTGAATGATAAATTACTGCATTCTGATGGGACATGGCATTTGATGCACACATTGCTTGATCGAATTAAGACAGTGTAATGGATTTTCTGAGGGCTTTGGTTTGATGGGTGCTTTGCAATGTTGGAGCGGAACTAGCTAGAATGCAACCAGATTCTTTTGCTCAATCTGAGGGTATGCAATTGGGATAACACTTGTCAGATTTAGAGTGTGCAATTGGAATAATAAAGAGCTTGTCAGATATATAGTAACATGGGGGATTTACAGTTTCTCAACGGCATTTCAACCGATTCTTGATGAATTTTACGGTTTGGGATTCGATCATGTGTCTCTTCAGGCCTTGTTGCTAACCCTAAAATCTTGCATGGACGTCTATTGAAATTAATGATCGAGGAAAACAGTGCATGCATTATTATTGGAAGGATACGATCCTCGCTTGGTTTATAGCTAGCATTACGCGCGTTGCTATCAATATCTCTTTAAGTTACTACTACTTGCAGTCAAATGATTTAGTTTCTCTGCATCGATCATAGATGATATACATGTATGTTTTTAAAGTGCTCGGTTTTATGAGAGTTGAGGACAGACCCTCACAAAAGTAGTGCCAATGGTGTTCGTCTATTGATTATTGAATAGTTAGACCTTTTATTTGAAGTCTGTTGTAGTGCTTTAGAGCATCGTGTACTCTCACACGTACAGCATTTGAATTCTGACGATAATCTTGCAGTGCCAGTGCCACCTCCTGCCGATATTACATTCGGCAGGTCAATATATGGCAGGTGAAGTTGCTATTTGCCTTGCAGAAGATAAATTAATACCACGCAGCTCCGATCCAGCATTCCAAGTCTTGACATTTTGAAGTTACAAGGTTGGCGTTTGAGCGTTTCACTCAGCATGCATTGGAGCTGCATGCGCTGGATTGTATATATGTGATGAACATTGGGTGAACAAAATGGATGTATTTTCAGAGTGGCCAGAGCTATTTGACTTGTTCTAATCTAGATCAGAATGTTGTCCTGTCTTGCAATTCACTGTCAGCTCACTTCGAATTCGTCAGAGTGGTGGTCAGAACTGATCGAGACCGGTTTATCGCTTACAATTGACAATTGAGACAAATTTTGTCATAATTTTCGCTTGAGTACTTGGCCACTGAAACACGCCTCTCTTGATCGCTTTAGGATCTTTTAATTGTAGTCTTGCTATGCTGAAGGTGACAATGGCAGGTAAGTTTCCAGATGCGAAGTAATCTACATGAGAGCAAACTATTTCGAGGCTGCTGGATCTCTGATGAAACAAATTTCAGGAGAAGATTCTGCTTGCCACGACTCGATTAAAAGCTTGGTGCAAGGCCCAGTTTGCCATTAGCCTAAAACGTTCATACCTGAACTCTCGTCATTGGAGTTATCCCGAATCATAATTATTCTTCAACTTAGTGAATTTCGCTGAAATAGCGTTTTAGTAAGATAATATCGAAAGGAATTAATGTGGGGACCTAATCCCCTCAGTCATTAATTTTTAGCCTTTTAAAAGACGGGAAACACCACGAGCTATATATCCTTTCGGGTTGCTTCCTGTTCGAAATGACAAGAGGAAACGTAACGGGATAACTTAATGGAGACTGGTACATTGAGACTTATTGAGACTTTCGAGACTGGAACAGATCGATCTGACAAGTCACATTCAAATTTTGCAGTGGACACAAGTGCATAATCACTGACATGATGATGATTCAATCGACAATATATGTGGAGCGAGATCGGTGCATCAGTCATAAATCGTTCCGCTCATGCTGATCGATTCAGACACTGCAACAAGCTTGACAACGAATTTCATGCCCACTTCAATCTGGACTATCCTATTGTATGTAAGTGTCATGAATTTAAGTTGTGCTAGCACACTGCGCTCGATCTGTGCAGCTTTCAACTACCCGTACGTCCAGGTCAGTTTCGTAATGACAACTTGAAAGCATGACTGTCTGAAATTTGTGTAGTCAAATACAAGAACTGTAAAAGAGAATATTTAATTTTTTTTCATACGTTTTTGCACCTTGTGAACCTCTGTCACTATCCATGATACATAGAGGCCTTTGTGTTATCACAGTTACCACAGGAAAACCTCATGAATCGAGAGGAAGATTAATCAGTGTACGGTTTTATTTGAGTTCTTGTAACGATCTAAATTCATTGAAAATGTTCCATTAAATCTTCTAAACTATCTCTCTTTCTGGAGATTTATAGTTATAATTTTGATGTAATGTATAGCCTTGTCAATTGTAATAAGTCCAAGTATTCTAGAATAGATTTGGGATGAGTTTTGTACTCACTAGTGATGGAGGGTGCGCAACACAGTGATGGAGAGAATTGAGTTTCACAAATATAAAACTTGACATTACCAGATAGAATAGTAAATCTTTGAACGTTTGAACTTTCTATTTGATGAAGTTTATGTTCTAAAATGAAGTAGAAATATAGAAATTATAAGGCCAATCATTAATTAACATTAACTTCAATATGCATTGACAACTACTAAGTAAACATGAAGCCAACATTAATTCAAATTAAACAATCATCATTTTAATATTGAAGAAAATAATGTTCTATTATATTAACATCAATTACCATTAATATTCATTACCAATCTAATGGAACCTTTTCAAATGATTTTTGTGATTGTAAGTGTACTATGTGGACAACAATATGACTTTTAACTTTTTAAGTGTTTCTTGCAATCATTTAAAATAGATTCAATACAAACTATATTTCTCTATTTTTGAAGTTCATCCCTAGCCTACTTTCTTTGCTCTTTCCTTCAAGTAGAAATACCCATTATTATACTCTTCCAATAGTGGAACCTACATAATGCCATTACTATCTACATATCAATACATTTGAGAGTTTTTTTATTAGGCAATTCTATTCAATAAATTTATTTTATTTCTACTCTCTTGGAAGTGATTGATAATATTCTAGCATTAATGGGGATTTGGACTCTACAAGTGCCCTCCAATTTTGGTATCGCTAAGAAATAATTGTCGTTTTCGAAGTACACTTTTGGAGTGAGTTGAAGCATGTCAAGTGGTTGTATTAAGGATGACAATGTCAGTTAATGCAGTAAACTGCATCTTTTGAGCTCATTAATTAATTTCATTCCTTAATTAATTACCAACCACCTCCCAGCCCCCCCCCCAAATTCAGAAATTCAGAATTATTTTGAATTAAATTTTTATAGAACCTCCTTCCTCCCCCTCCCCCCTCTTTTGTAATTTTGAGAAACAAATGATCTTACAATCAATATGGGATAAGTCAATGTTTCCCAAGTACGTATCTATATGCATATTAGTATGTATCCGTATCTATATCCATATGTACGTATCTACATCCATATTTGTATCAAGGTATTGTATTCATATTCATATCAACGTAATGTATCCGTATCAATGTATCCGTATCAGCGTATGCATATGCATATCAGAGTTTTTTTGAGATCAACGGCTGTGGGGGTGGTTTGTAATTTTTTTTTGTAAAAATCAACAGCTGTCATTTTTTAGGAGGGGAGGGAGGGCAATTAATGGCAGTGATTGCATCTTTGGGGCTCATTGTCAGGCAGTGTAGGCAAAAACAAGACGGGTGGAGCAAGATAACAATTGTTTTTCAATAAGGTAAGTGTACACAAGGGTACAACAACCCAACAGTCCTTGCCAGTTTGGAATATGAGCTTGTTATTATACTGTAACCAAGTACTTCTTGAATGCTTGTAGCATGCATCTAGCATGCTTGTAGTTCATGTGCTTGAAACAAAAATTGTCATATGTACAGTATATACTAATCTAGAAGTTTCTTGGACTGCACAAGTGTTAAGCTTAATGAACCATACTTGAACTCAACACAAGATTGACAAGTTGTTTTGGGTGATTGCAAGAAACACTTGTCCTATTTCTTGTCCCCTTGCCCTTAAAAATTGGTTTTTTGCTCATAACTTCTGCATTGTTTGTCCATTTGGCATTAAATTTGGAATGAAGGTAGATGCTAAAGTTACGTACCTTGTGTAATTTTAAAAAAAATTTAAAAATTAGTTTACTACCCTAAACCTGCCTCCAATTGGGTGTCTACCTTGGCCATTTGGAGGGGGTAGTCCTATTTTTGACCCAAAAATGCGAATTTGAAGCCACAAATTGGACATGTTGGAGGTCTACTAACACTAAAAGGGCTGACAATGAGTTTTTATGGAAATAGCATCATGTCAATTGCACACATGGGGTCAAAGTGACCTTCCTTTGCGCGAAAGCTATACAGAGGGAAAAAATTTCCTTCATGAATTTTTTGGTGCAATGCAAGTGCAATCTTCTCTAGCAAAAAGGCTTTTTTTATGGATTTTTTTAAATTTTTTTTTTAATTACTAAAAATGAAAATCTCTACAGACCCCTTTTCTGTTATTTTCTGCTCCCAATGGCTTTTGTAGTACTTCATAGTAGTCCGTAGTATTGCATAGTACAACATAGTACTAAATCAACGGTGTAGATCTGCAGGTGCCTTCAATCAACAGTGCAGATTTGTCAGGGTGCTTCTAAAACATAATATTAGTAGTATTGCATAGTACTGCCAGTCCTATGGCCCCAAAACGCAATTTTGAACAAAAAACGTGAAGTGTTTCTTGCAACTACCCTTTTCAAAAAAACCACTTTGTAACAATACTTCACCTTCTAGCCACCTAGATATTGAAGCACACCTCTTTTGTTTTTGTTGTCACACACAATTGGATTCTTTGGTTCATTACCAAATAGACGATACTATCGTCAAACATCCATGAACTTGAAACCTACAAATTAGATAGATTATCTAGTCATCATAGAAATCAGAAGTAGTAAATTTTCTCATGTCTTTCAAACCAGTTCAATACCAGTCTCTTCTAATCATTTGTGAAGAAGAACAATATCTATTTTATACCATCCTTAATCTCAAAAAGCTATTCGATTATCTTGAAATAATATCTCATTTAGCATTTGTCTTAAGTCACAAATCAAGACACAACAATGTAAATAGTAATGCAAATTGATTCCTAACTTGTCCCTGATTAACAACAATTCAGGTGAAACAAAATTTCTTTAAAAGCAATCAACAATATATTTGTTATCAAGTAACAACCAAGTTTATAAATTTCTACATAGTTCCAAAAATTGTCAAGATTGTAAAAATTGTAATAAAGTGTATTGTCTAACTCAAGCTATTGTAGGCTACCACCAGCTATTGAAAAATGCAATGCAATTCAAAATTGCCGTGGCAATCTTCATAGTCCCATCTCTAGAGATTCTCATACAAGATGGTCAAGTCTTCTAATCTTCAACAGCTTGGGAGGAAGAACCTCTGAAACAATTGTATGGCACTTCTCATGACATTCTTTGATCTTCTTATCATTCCCATTCACTTCAATGACAATGAATGCAAATTCTGTTGGAGAATTAATGCCTATGGTGATTTACACTTCGTACCTCAAATGCAAAAGCAGCCAATTCCTACCAACATTGAACTCCATCTCAATGTAGGAGTCAATCACAACGCACTTGAGAAGCAATAGTAGGACAACAACACTTGAAAAGCAATAGCTACTCACACAACACTCTAGAACTACAACTCGTCAAAGTGCAATTGTTCAAACTTATGAATAATGGTTTAGGGTGAGTTAGCAGCAGGAGTATGAGATCAACAAGAAGTTTGAGGAGTCCCAAACTGCCCTTACCACAAACAATGTGTCAAGGACAAAACAATAGAGTTGTTTGAATTTTTCAACATCAACCAAGCATGCTGATTGGAGATAGAATTGGATTAGGAGAGGTAGTACTTGGGCTCCACAAGAGAACAGTAACCTTAAAGCTTAGTTAGGTTTGATAGAAACACATGGAAATTCCTTGCTCTGAACAGTCTCATCTTTGTGGTGAGAGCATGTTTGCAATGATTTGCTCATTATTTTATTCAACATGTCAAGGTCCTTTCTAGTAGTACAATTGCATACTTTAATACCCTCCTCCACCTTCCCCCACTTCCAATGTCCTTTGTCTTCTATCAACCAATACCTTTGCTTTGGTTGAACGTACAACCGGTAGGCGGAAATAGGGGAAATCTCATATCCTTTATTTGCAAGGTACAAATTTAAATGAAAACCAAGGTACCCAATTCAAACTCCTTAAGGGGCACTTCTTGAGTCCAAATCCTTTCTAATATTTGCAAATTTATAAGATACTTTTCTACACTAAAAAAACATTGCAAACCTTTATTAATTTTGTCAATAAATAGAATTCTATCTTCAAGTTGGTTGTGTTACCTTATCTAAATACTAATACTTAGAAGTATTATAGAAAAATAATAGATGGCTAGTTCTCATCTTCATGTTTTGTCCTTCGGATAAAGGTTGATTTTCACTATGTTCCAATTCCCAATTCTAAGCCAAATCTTTCCCAATTCTAAGCCAAATTTGAACTTTGTTGGATTGTAGAACTACATTTGAAAATACTATATGTAGGATTTGGAATTTCATGATATGAAGACTCTAAACCCTAATCCCCAACTCTAAGTCTCAAATTTTCTCATTTGTAATGGCAAAAATAGGTCAAAAAGTCCAAGTTCTCATTTGGGGGGCACTATACGTATAGAATCTACAATAGATAGATTTGTATACAAAATCATTGTACGAGAATGTCTTGATTTAATGCTTTTCTTTTCATATTACATACAAAACAATAGTTGAAAATTTGATCAAGAATTTGGATTAGCCAAAATAGAATCCCCATTCTCCAAATGTCAACTCCTTAATTTCTAAGGAAACCAAGACTTGATTTAATGCTTTTCTTTTCATATTACATACAAAACAATAGTTGAAAATTTGATCAAGAATTTGGATCTAGCCAAAATAGAATCTCCATTCTCCAAATGTCAACTCCTTAATTTCTAAGGAAACCAAGACTTGAGACATAGTGTGAAGCTACAAGTTCCAATTTCATAGCATTTCACCAATCAGATTTTGAAAATACAGTGGGACTTCTGTCATAGTGAGAACCAGCCCTAAGTATATTCTTAAACTTTTAACTTCATGCCCCTATTTTCATATTCCCTTTCTTTCTGACCTCACTGGGGATTTCAAGGTTGGTATTATCCAAATAAATACTGGAATTGTGCAATGAAGGTGGGTTAGGCCTCCGAAAATAATCAGTGGTAATGCAGAAGAAATCTTTGTAATTTGAAGACTTTGCAGCCCATAGTGCGAATACTTATACGCGTAGCCAAGTAATTTCGAACCCAAAGAAATATAATTGCTATGCATATTGTAGTTTCAATTCCAAACAAGGTATAAAAAACTAATTCCAAAATTGGGGGCAAACCAAATTCTTGCAATTTCAATTGTCAGTGATTATTCATCTAAGCGACACAGGCGGCTATCTGGCTAAAATCGATCGCACCAAATCTGACTTCCGAGCTAAACTGAATTATACAACTTATCCTCGGCACTGCTCGTTTCAGATTCTGTACGTCTCGCTACCACCCGCCCTGCAGAAGCTTAACACCCTGATGCCACCCAAAGCTTGGAACAAAAAAAACTCTGGAGTATGAACCGTGCTAAAGAGCTCACTGGAACAACGTAAGTAGCACACCTGGGAACAACGACACTCATCACTGCTAGGTCAGAAAATAGGGTGACATGCCTAGCCACCGAATCCGCTCATGACCAAAAAAGACCACACGATGAAAGAAAGTAAGGATGCAGATTTTCGTTCAAGATGGATAAGATTTCCCCGGCCTACAACAACTTCCATATTACAGCTGCCACGCAGATCTTTACAAAAGAGAAGTTACACCACCGTAACTCACGTGTATTCATGGTTGGAGCTCAAAATTTCAAACAACCAAAAAAATCATTTGAAAGATGAGAAAAAAATTGTTGTACCACCACCCACCTTTTAAGAGCTTTCTTGGGAACTGCAGGATTACCGCATTAACTAACTAGAGGGTAAATACACAAGCAGAAAAGCAGTCCACAATTGTCCTGACATTGAAACCGTTATACATGGTGCTTATCTTCTACCACCGCGCTCCTTTAGACCCAACGATAGAGTATCCCCAGGACCAATGTTATAATGCGCAAGAGACAGGTTGTCTCTTAAAAACACTGCTTGACTGCTCAGTTTCTGCTTATTTGCGGCCAGTTGAACTTCCCCTGCGATTTTTTCTTTGAGGCTTTTGATCGACTCCGACAGAGATAACACAGTAAGCTCCAATGTCTGGCCATTCAAATGAGCCTCGCCTTCAACAATTGGAACCGAAATAGTGATTCGTACCGCACCCTGCACCAGAAAAAGCAAGTCAGAAATCGTTTACGCTTCACAGTACCCGAGAGAAACAAACACGTTCCTCAACAAGTTTGCGTTCCAAAACCCACAGTCAGAGACACGTCAACTTATATTCAGGCTAAACAAAATTCATGAAATTCCACTCCCAAATACTTCATACCAGATGCATCAAAGCATGTACCAGGTGGATGAAAACAGGCAGCCTAGAGCACTTACAGACAAAATTGCTGCATTCCGTACTTGGAAATTAAAAGTCAAACTAAGCAGAAGTTGAAACATTAAGCAGAATGCAATGTGGACATACCGGATGTTGAGCAAGAAACTGGTCCTCAGGCAAAAGAGGAATCTCATCCAATTTCTGTCTCTTTGGCTCAGGCTCCTCCGGGGGTGGCGGGGGGAATTCTTCAGGAGGCGGGGGTGGAGGCATATTCATCTGAGGTGGAGGTGGAGGCAATGTCACAGGGGCCATATACGGCCTTGGAGGTGGCGGCGGAAGTGGAGTATACTGACTAGGCGGCGGAAGCATCGCTGGAGGTGCAGGAGGCGCAGGCCGAGTAAGCATCACAGCCGGGGTGGGAAGAGTGGGAGGAGCAGGTGCAGGCCTTGGAGGAGCAGGCCTCGGGGCAGGTATGGGGAGAACCACCGGTGGTCTGACAGGGGGCTGAGCCAATGGAGGCGGAGCGACGCCAGAACTCTGCTGCCCCGCCAGATGTGATGGCCGAGGAATGTTCAATGCCAGGCCTGGAGGAGGCATAGGTGGTCGAACAGGCGTGGGCGCTAGTCTTGGCACAGCGGGTGCAGGTGGTCCAGGAAGCGGTCTTCCATCCGGACCCACATTGGCCTTCTCTCTGTGAATGGCCGCGATTTGCTCCTCGATAGTCATGGTTTGAGCCATGGCTTGAGTGGCGGTGCGCCCAATACTGCCTGTATGACCGTCCCATATCACTTGCTTGGGCTCGTCTTTCTTCACCTCGATCTCCGCCATTACAGCGTTCGAAACCTCCTCCTCTGTGGTTCCGAAAATGTCCGGTCGAGTTCGCGCCAGTCCCATAATGTTCCGCGAAATCTCATCATCTGGAGCCAGAGTGGTCTCCCGCAACTTGGCCATCATACGCTCCTTCTGTTCCTTGTACTTCGGATCAATCAACGAGATGCGCATGTGCTCCGCCATCTCGTTCACTGGAATGAGCTCACCCGTGATCGGCGATTTCACCATCTTGGATGCGGCGTCCTTCTCTGCTTGTTGCAGACGCTCCTCCGGGCGCTTCCAGTTCGTCACGATCCTCATGGGGGCCTCTTCCTCGTCCTCCTCGGCTTGCAATTGCTCCTCCGTCTTACCGTCTGCGATTGTCGTCGTCTTCATGCCCTCTTCCACTAACTGCAGCTCCTCTTCGTCCATGTCCATCTCCATCTCTCTGCCTGCTTCCGTGGCCTCCACCTCTTCTTCATCAGCAGCAGTTATCTTGCTCCTGGCAATTACATCTTCCAAGGTCATCGGTTGCGGCAATTCATCATCTTCCTCCTCCGCAAATTCAATAGTCTCCACGACCACGAAGTCATGCCAATCAATAAGCGCCATCTGCATTCTCTCCTGCTCAATTTCGTCCTCCGCTTTCTGCCGTGCCATCGCCTGTGACCTTTCCCATTCCAACCTGTGCAAGCACCGCTCCAAAATTCCTGTCTTGTTCCCTACATCCTTTTCCAGCTTCTCCACCAGCCCCTTGGGCGGCACTAGAACCTTCGAATAAGCATCAGCCAGCGCCGTGAAGAACGTGAACATACTGTGCGTGGGCTTCAGAAAAGAAAACTGCGGATTCGAATGCTCCCTGCTTGTCAGCCCCGTAAGAAACGTCTTCCCATTCCGCGCTACATACTGCGCAGTCAACTTAATAATGTCCACATCTAGCGTGGCAGCGAGCTCCGGCACATGCACCGTATACACATCAGGCTCCGGAGGCTCCAATACTTTGCGAGGGGGTTTCGCTGCTTCCGCGGCATTAGCCTCCGCTTGCTCTTGAGCCCTAGCTTCCTCTTCGGTCTTAACCGGCGCAGTAGCCACGGGCATCGCGCCAGCGGGTGCAGCGAGCTGAATTTTAAACTCACTCACGCGATGCTGGTAATACGCATGATAGGGATCCGTGGAATTCAAAAAATTGAACTTGACATTGTTCTTCTCGTTCGCGAGAATGCGCTTCTCGAATTCAGGACCATTCTTCGCCACGAACTGCGCGGTTTTGTCCACAATGCTGCGAATATCGGGAGGCGGGTGAATCATACCTATCGTTTTCGTCTGCGTCGCCACCATCTGGGGCGGCTTGTGCGGAGGGGCTGCCGCCTCCACATCGGGAGCAGGCAGCTGCGACTCGGGCAACACGCCAAGTCCGTCCTCGGAGGGCGCTGGCAGAGCCATGCTTACAGTCCACCTCAACCTCTCGAGAGAACACCAAGATGATGATGTGACGATGCGGGACGAGGAAAATTTGATTTTTCTCTGCGGTTCCTGAAGTGCAGAAAGCTGAAGAAGCTTGACGAGGGACTTGAGCGGCATAGAACCCCTTTCCTGCAACAAAAAACTTTCAAACCCTAACATACAATCAAACAACGGAAAGCTCAAAACTCTGCTCAAACCCTAAAATGCAATCTTCTTCCCACTCAGGCCCGTTTCACACATGGACGTCCAGTGGGTAGTGGACGAAACCCTTTGTCCACTACTTTGTCCGCCTTGGTGTGGAGGGAAGTGGCCATGTCATCATTGATTTTGTCCGTCCGGTACATGGTTTCACACATGGAACTGGACATCCATTATATTTAATTGTGAAAAAAATGTAAATTTCACATTGCACAACCAAAGGCCACGAAACAAAGCCCTTTCACTTTGTTGTGTATAATGTTTTCTAATTGAATGAAAAATATAAATTTCTCATACCACAACAAAGTTCTTGCACTCCTTCATATATATTAAATTTGAAAAGTTTTTTACACAATAAAATGAAAATGTTATTTTAATTTATTTTCTTTTTCTTTTGGATGGGTGGCAATAGGGAAGTGGCATTGTGATACATATAATTTTAGGATATATAGTTTTTATTTTAAAAGAGAGGGTTAGGAATTCTCATATAAAATTAGACTAGTAATTTTTTTTTAAATATCTCACAAATGTTGAAAATGCAATTTCAAAAATAGACTAACCTAAATTTTTGTAACAAACACTTTAAACAACATATAGTGAAGTTATAAAAAACAAAATATAATGAAGTTATAGTGAACTTTGATAAACTACTATTAAAAAAAAATATATGTTATAAAGAAAGTAAAAAATTCTAAAAATGTATATGTGAGTGGAGTTTTAGGATATATAGTCATCATTTTAAAAGAGAGGGTTAGGAATTCTCATATAAAATTAGACTAGTAAATTTTTTTTAAATATCTTACAAATGTTGAAAATGCAATTTCAAAAATAGACTAACCTAAATTTTTGTAACAAACACTTTGAACAACATATAGTGAAGTTATAAAAAAACAAAATATAATGAAGTTATAGTGAACTTTGATAAAGTACTATTAAAAAAAACAATATATTATAAAGAAAGTAAAAAATTCTAAAAATGTATATGTGAGTGGAGTTTTAGGATTTTTAAAAGAGAGGGTTAGGAATTCTCATATAAAATTAGACTAGTAATTTTTTTTAAATATCTCACAAATGTTGAAAATGCAATTTCAAAAATAGACTAACCTAAATTTTTGTAACAAACACTTTGAACAACATAGAGTGAAGTTATAAAAAACAAAATATAATGAACTTATAGTGAACTTATATGTGTATGTGAGTGGAGTTTTTGTTTTTGTTCTCTCCACTTCTCCCTTCAAAACTGGAAGATCTCATAAGCATTTATGTAATATAACTATAAGATCTACAAACATTATTTTGCTCCTTGTGCATGATCCTTTCACATAGTACACACTATTGCTTTGAATTTTTTTTGCCAAAGATGGACCCTTCTTGTAAAAAACTAGTAGCTATGTTCATTATGCAATTTGCCTCTCTCATTGCTCTATTTTGCACAGAAACTCCTAATGTAGAGGTCTTCATCAATTTGAATTAGAATGCTCTTCTACTTATACAATATTTAATGCTTGAAAATAGCAGAGGTGGATCGAGGGTAGGGAGGATTCAATCATACAATAGAATGGTGGGATACTCTGACTTTCATTTAGTGGCATCCTACAATGACATTATCTTCAAACAACGTTTCAGAATGACAAAGGAAACATTCAATTTCTTGTGCCAACAAGTAGCGCCTTCAATATTCAAGAAAGATTCAAAGTGGAGGAAGGTTGTTCCTGTTGACACTAAAGTTGCTATAGCTATTACAAGGTTAGCCTCTGGATCACCTCTATACATAATAGCTGATACCTTTGGAGATGGTGTATCCACTGTTCATAAAATTGTTTTACAATTTTGTCATGCTTTGAAAAAACACTATAGAGATGTCTTTATTAGATGGCCTTCACCATCTCGCATGGAAGATATTAGTCAACACTTTGAAGCATTCCACGGAATACCATATATTGCCGGAGCAATAGATGGAAGTCATATTCCCATCATTGCTCCTATAGAACATGCAACAGATTACTATTGTAGAAAAGGCTTCCACTCTATTTTACTCCAAGCCATTGTAGATCATTCTTGTTGTTTTTGGAACTACGATATAGGATGGTGCGGTAGTATTCATAATTTCAATCTTTTTGGTAAATCCAAAATAGGAAAGTATTGTTTGAATGGGCAGCTCAATCCATATGCCCTACTTAGAGATGTTGCTTATCAACCTCGAACTTGGATGCTCACACCTTACCTCAGAAGTAAGGATGGCTTTAATCGACAACAAGAAAACTGGAACTTCATTCAATCTAGTAGTCGAATGTGTGTGGAACGGGCCTTTGGAATTTTGAAGTTGCGGTGGCGAATTCTATTGAAGAGAATGGATTGTGAATTGAAAAATGTTCCCATCCATGTCACTGCTTGCTTAATTTTGCATAATTTGACTATTATGCATAATGACAATTTCAATGCCTCTTGGGTTAATGATGGTGAAAATGAACTTCGGGGATATATGTCAAGACCTCAAGAAGCTGCAGCTACATCTACTACACTTTTGGAAGCGCAAACAGTAACTATAACACCCGCTGAATTCAATAATCGTTCACCTATAGAAGTTGATATTCCTGATTTAGGTTCTACTTCATCGTCTACAATAGAACAAATGAGCATGCGTCGAGATGCCATAGCCAAATCTCTATTTGAGAGGAAGAGGCAGAGAGATATAGTAGGGGATCGAGATGATATCCATGTTGGATTAACCTCATTAGAGTCCGATTGAATTCTTTCTTGTAGTATTCTTTGATGTACTTCATTTATTCAGCTCTGAAAAGTTAGAAACTTGTAATTCCTTTTTTCAATGAAATGAGTTTTACCGAATGCAATAAGAATTTCTTTTTCCTCATATTATTGCTCCTTTAACCCCTAAAGGACCATTGTCCCCTCGGGGGACAAAATGGATTTCGGGCAAGTTCCTATGATCTCAATTTTCAGTGAATTTTTTTGAAACTTTCCCATAAGATAGGAAAACTTATGAGCTTCGTGGGAATATAAATTTTATTTCAATTGGTGCCCAAGAGCAAAAGTTATGGCATCTTAAACATAATTTACACGTTACCGGGCAGAAAAATAAATCTACAAAAATTTGAAATTAATTTTTTAATTTTTTTCTTCTTAAAGATCATATTTTTGTCTACATGTGAAGCTTTGATTCATTCCATTTGGATTAGTAATGTGAAAGTTATGAACAATCTTGTTTTTTGGGCAATTTGAGCATCTTCTTGAAAAAATAACTTATAGGATTCAATTGTGAATGCAATTTTCACAATTTAAAAAAAAAAATTGTTTGACAAGGTTAAATTTTCTATTTTGAACAATCTCACCGTTGAGATTATTGTGTTTCAATCCCATTTTAGAGCTATTAAAGATTTAGTTTTTCTTTCAATCTTGGACCTACTTGTACTGAACAATTTTTTAAAGAATGAAAATCAATCATGTTTTTTTTTAATGTTTTTTTCTAGACTTTCAACTCAATTCTTCAACACAAAATTTTTTTAATTCAAGGTCCATGGTGTAATTTTTTTCCCCAAATGGCATTCAAAGTCATCTGAAATTGCAGGCTAGTGTTCAAAAAAACTTTCTTTTTTCAACTTTGAGTGCTAATATCTTCCAATCTGTACGGTCAAACTCCATGAAATTTTTACCACATGATACCAGACTAGTAAAGTACAAGATCCTACGGTTAGATTCTAAAAAAAGTATTTTTTTTGTTTTTTTGGATGAATGCAGCAAAAATGGCAGTTTTGAGTAGTTTTTGACAGAAGAACGGCCCTGGTCCTTTAAGGGTTAATTGAATGTTTTATTTATTATGACTTCAAATTTCTGTAAATATTTTTTCCATTTTTTGTAAATTAGTATCTATTCTGAAATTAATGTAATGCAAAATTTTCTATATAATATTTGCAAATACTCTGTAAAAAATATGAACATCACTTGAAATTGTATAAAAAAAAGGTATAAGGTGCTGAAAGGTATAGATTTCAATAAGGAAGCATATAGGCATTGTAGTGAAATAAATTTTCCTTGGATAAAAACATATCATATTCTCTATGTAAGAGAAGTAGTACACCTTGTACATAAGTAACATTGTAAGGAACTACTGATACTGTAATGTCATTTCCCACCTAGCCCAAGGAAAGCACATGACTAGAAAATGAAAGTGTTACTGCAACACACACTTGAAGTCCTGAATCACTGAAGCAATACAAACAAACAATATATGATAACCAAAATATAGAGTAGCTGAAGCACCAAGCATGACAATTGTAGGGACAGACCTTGACCTACAACTTCTTCACAAAATCATTCATGGTGGCCAGTATTCCTTGCAGGAGAGCAAGTTTCCCTGCTTCGGAGTCTTTTACAGCATCAACAATCCTCTTTGATTGCTCAACCATCTGCACAATGCCTCTTGTGTGACTACCTTGTCAGATTTCTTCGGACCCGTTGCAATTCGAGAAGTACTTGGTACAAGTTCAGGTACTTGGACAGTGTCTTCTGAAGGTTCTTGAGTCTCCTCTTGCTCGTAATTAGAGTCCTCATCTTGAGCACTAGCATGAACGTGCTTGTAAACATTAGCACAGTCATGCATGTATCCATCAATGAGAGAATACCATTTGCACTTGGAAGACCTATCATTACCCGATATGCCATTGGCGGTGTAGTCAGCCTTGTAGTCATCATATATTTTCTTCCACTTTTTTCGACAAGCATCACTGTTGCGATCAAAATTAGGGCAAACTGCAACCAAGTGAGTGTGTAGAACACCCCAATTGTCGACACCTAAAAACACATGTTGTCAAAGTCAGATAATTTTTCGAAATAGATGTATACAATAAAATTTATAATATTTTATGAAGTATCAAAAGTTTTTAGTGCAGAACATTTGAAAGCATCTAAAATTCAACAAAATCATGAGACATAGAGTCAAACCTTGCTTCTTCATGCCTGAGAATTTTTCGTGCATTGTCCCCCTCAAGTGAATGAGGTTGACAATCCAATGGTCCTTCCAATTTGGACCTCGTTTGCTGCCTTCTTCTTCATCATCATTGTCAACACCATCTTTGGTCTTGGAGGATTTGGCACCTTTCTTCTTTGCCTTTCCTTTTGGCTTAGAAACCTTGGCATGTTTTAGAGGAGGAGCTTGGGTTTCTTCTTCTTGAATAGTATCATGCTGTGAGATGTCTTCTTCTATCGGATTTCCCTCAGAACTGTGAGTTCCAATGTCACCAATTTCGTTTGCTCCATATAGCATGTGCAAAAAGCCCTGAGGAGGTTCAGGAATTTGATTGTTACTGTCATCAGTTCGTGACTCAGAAGGGAACTTGTGATGCATGATGACCCTGGACCATGAAAAATCCCATGCAGTTTAGAAATGATTGCTCTTGGCCCATCTAAACAATTGAAACTCATTGACAGCAATGAAATGTATAGAACCCACAGACATTGAGAGCACAGAATCCAAACACATTGACAACAATCACTTTTACTATGTACTGGAAATACAATAAAATTCCACAAAACAACTTCAACAATGGTACGAAAAATAACAAACTATTCACACATACTTGAGCACCTACTCCAACCATTGCTGAACAATTCCAATCCCATCAAGAAATTCAGAAAAATAAGTTATAAGCTATCTAAGCTGCCGGCCAGTTGTTCATCGCTTGCCTGTTGTTCATAAGAATCTAGATACAGAGGGACTCAACGTTATGTACACGCATCGTATTAGGATGTATTCACCTCATGGAAGCACCACTTCTGAATATGCAATCAGGAAAATAATTTCTCAGGGTGGTCTTAACAGTGCGCCTTTTTCGTGGTTTACCGAAATCCTGCTTTACCCAAACCCTAGACGATGAATTTCCCACAGTTTTGGCCATAGTAATTCTCAAATACTAAATGCTCGCATATTTTTCATAGTAGAGCGCTTGTCTCTAATCAGTGCGACCCCAGCCTTCCCGTGACTACTACACAGGTCAAAGCAGTTTTAAAAAATTTATTCATGAAGCTTTACAAAAAGTACACAAGATCATGCCCTTACCTCTCCAGAAAGTGCAAGTTGATAGTTGTGCAAGCCGAGAGCCAAGAGTTTTGCAAGCCGCACCTCTCCAAAACGCAAGCCGCACCTCGACAGACAGCACGAAGTCAAAAACACAAGCTTTGTACGTGTTTTGTCCACTACAACTACGGCTTCACTTGAGTTTTGGCGGGAGTGGGTGATGACATGGCACTTTCATCTAGCGGACGTCCGTCAAGTGTGAAAGCCCCACGGACAAAACCTAACTTTTGACCAATGAAAGTGGAGAGATTTTCGTCCACTGCTTGTGGACGTCCATGTGTGAAACGGGCCTCAATCCCAGTTCACCCAACTCTTCCAGCTCGAGAGTTGCGGAAGGGAAGGAAATGCGTCCGTCTTTATCATCCGTCACGTCTCATCCAATAACAAAACCATTAGTTGCACTTTTTTTTAATGCCATGTCATTTTCTTCACAAGGCTCAACTCATCTCTTGTGATAAGGCAACATAATTAGAGGCGTTCAAAAGAAATATATCAAAATAAGGCCTACAAGTATTATTAAGGTGATTCATCCAATTTTAACTACAATTATGATATGATGAAAGAAAAGTAATTTTTCTTCAAACAATAATAGCAATTATAAGAGAATGAAATACTAATTGCAATTATGTTTTTGATAAAGTATAAATTTTTCATGAATTTTCACAATGATCTATCCTAAAAGACATAAATATACTAAAAATCTCTTAGAAGATTATGAATTATAGGACTATACAGCTAGGACTACATCTAAAACACCCCCTTTCTTTTGAAGTGATGGTCATCATACACACCCAAAATGGCTACAATATTTTCTTTAAATGGTCACAATGAAAAAGCATAAAAATGATCACATTATTTGTTTAATGCACTTGTAAAAGGTACAATTTTCCTTGTTATTTCTCACCAAGTTTTTCACTAGTACAAAATATTTTTACAGACATTCTTATAACTATGGATTAACTCTTTTTAATAACTTCAAGCATATAAGATAAGAATTGAAGTTCCAATTGGGAAAGGGGTGCATCCTTTTAGAAACAACATGAATCAAGAGTCCATTTTCTCAAGCCCTACAACAAAATCTAAGGTAGATAGATACATTATGGACTACAACTCAATTCAAACTCCTAGTTCAATATCCAGATTTGCAATTCAAACTCCTAGTTCAATATCCAGATTTGCTCTGCTAGAACATGTAGTTGTTGGCCCTAGACTCCACACCACCTACTTTAATAGACACTTTGTCCCCAAAATTTTCAAATTCATGTCTCTTGAATAGGATTTGCTAGAGTAGATGCTAATAAACAAGGCATGAACAATGACATTCAATGACAAATGTGGCATTGCTACTCATAAATAACATTTTGAAACACGGTTTACTAAAAAGGTTTAGGCAAGGCAAGGATGGGACTCTCTTAGGCAACCACACTTGCAATTGTACAAATAACCCTTATAGCACTATGGACTATGGGCATGCAATTGAAATCCCCAAAAGAAATCCCATTAATAGATGCATATAAAACAAAATGCAAGTTTGTTGCATATATTTGGAAGCACTATGAAATAGTTATAAAATTTCTAAGGTAAATTTAAAGTTGTTGCAAATATAACTAAAACTTATTAAGACCCTCCAAATCCACTTGATGCATATGAAAAATTTCTTTAAATAGTATCGAAACATTGTCCAAAACTCCAAATGATATGTTGAATGGAAAGATACAAAACCACCTTTGGCAAAGTTGTCACCACTATGTAACCACATATAGGAAAAAAAACTCACTACCAAATTTTTTCACCAATTTGATATTGTTATTGCACTTGTACTACTCATCATTTTGAATATTTGACTTGTTCATTTTCCTTTAAAACTAGGTTTTGACAATGTGTAAGGGACAATTTAAGGTGTGGTTACCTTAGTGATTTGCCTATTTTGAAGTACATTTGGTCACTTTTGAAAGTATTTTATTTCTAATAATTCTATTCTTGAATAAATGGAAAAGTAATTTTTCAAATTTTTTATTGTACTTTGAATTTTCAAATTCTTAGACTTCAACAATTCATGTTTATTTCTATGGTAAACTTAACTAAGGTGTTCTACAAAGTAATAGCAAACTTAACCCTTGTTTGTAAGCAAGGGTCTATTTAAATAGAGTCTCCTTTTGGCTTTGTGATTATACTACCTTTTTAGCTAGAGAGTTTTAAATCCTATAAACTCTTGAATATCAATGAAATTTTTGAAATGTTTAGAATCCTACAAATTACAAGGTGAACAACAATTCTTGAATTAGATGTCTACTATTTAAGTTTGTAGAAGATCAAGTTGCAAATTCTTAAATTTTCCAATGTTTTTGGAGGTTGTCTAGTATATTCTAAATTAAAGCTTCAAATCTGAATATATGTTGGTATTTTGTCCAAAATATAATATCAGGGTCCAAAGCATCATAAATAAAAGAAGAAGCATATTTGTATAATAGAACTAAATGTACGAATTTGTTGATTTTACTATTGTTCCAAAGGGAACAAATGTTGTTGTTGATGAAATAAAGGTTGTGTAAAAGGAAATGAAAGTCATTGTTGAAGGAATAAAGATCATATCAAAGGAAATAAATGTCGTAATTGAGGTACTTAATGTTATTTTGAAGGGAATAGAATTTGCTATTCCTACAAATAGTTTCCTTCCATTTGTATATAGATATTTTTTAGTTAATTTTCCTAGAAAAAAATATAATTTGCATCTAACCAAGTCATTTCATATTTTTTGGACCTTTGTAGAAGTAGTTACAAATTTTTGATGTTGAAATGCAATGGTCACTATAGAGTAAAGTTTTATCTAATCAACAAAATCCAAGACCACAAATATAGTAGAGATTTGTTCTAGGAAAGGTCAATAAATCTATAGTTATATGACTAAGGTCACTTGTTTTGTACAATGGACACTTAATATTTGACTTTTTTAAAATCTTGTTAGGGGATTAAAAAATTAAAACCACATTCTTAGGCACACTCTTAGGTCAATTATCATAGTCCAATCCAAATGCTAAATATAATAGATACATTGTATGCAATCCCAATTCTATATAGTATTGTGGATTACATGTCAAATCCATCATGATATACTACTCACACAACACTATCAAAATTACTCAACAATAATGAATTGATCTTGCAATTTGACTACTTGAACAATGACAATTAACTCACAATCACTCTCACAATGATACTCAACAACTTGGCAATTATTGTAACTTAGCCAATTTCAAATCAAGGTTGTCCTCGTCACGTCACGTCTAGATTCATCCTGGCGTCCATCGGGATAAAAAAAAAAATTCCCCAGGACGGTCCGTTTGTCGACTTGGACGGTCGGGCCATCAACTAGACGGTTAGATTGTCGACCTCGAAGGTGGACGGACTCGTCATCCAAGTCGACGGACAAGCCATCCACAAAAAAAGGTTTTATCGATACTTCTCTAATAGGATTAGAGTAGATTTAGACTTCATTTCAAATTTCAATCTCATGCTTTTAGGAATCAAATCAGTATTATCTCTAAAAATATTTTTAGAAAGAGATATTTTAAGATTTAACAATCTTAGGCAAACATCTAATCCAGTGTAGTAGAGCAAAAAAGTATCAGATTACAGTAAGTGTATTCAAACTGCATAAATCAACTAGTGAGTGCAATATTAAACCATGAGTAACTAAGTATTCATGCAACTAGAAGTGCCATGGACTGATGCCGTTACTCAAATGCTTCAAGCTGCAGTAAGGTGGCTGTAGCAGTAGACAGAGATCTTTCCAAGAAACATTTCCAAATCAAATACCAAAACTGAAGTTCCAAAAGCACAATATCACCCAGATAAGAGTAACTTTGACATAAATGTATGTGAAAACTTGAGTCGAAAAGGAACTCAAGCACACAATGTATGTAGACAAACAATATCTTCAACCTCCTAAAGTTTGAATTTGGAGTATTTTGGAAAGATTTCCCGAGAGGTGGTAATCCTCACCTGTATCCATGCCAACCAGCAGACAGTTAGTGTGCTAATAGACGTATACGAGGTGTCTTAAGATTACCACTACTTGTTATCGTAATATCACAAGAGAAAAAATCCACAAATACAAAAAAACAAAAACAAACAGTAGGACTGTGCAAGCAAAACAGAAATCTTAAAGAGATAGCTATGCTTGTGGAAGCCCACAACACCTGTTGGCCGCTGTTTTGCGATCCCAGCACCATGTCTAGCACCCTAAACTACAGAATACTCTGTAAATCTTTGACAATAAGATCCAAATGGTTAAGCTCCAATGGAGAAACCCAATAAAGTATGTAATATATATCCAAAGCAGCCAGGTCCAATGGAGCTAGGTAAGTACTACTTATTTTCAAAAAAAAAATATTTTGAGGGAAAAACAATCTCTCTCTCTCACCGGCAGGATCCAGGATCATGACAGTCTGGATGCCATATGGCGAGTCAGGACCATGCCTTGATTAATGGTATTACTATTTGTAATTAAAAGCTAAAAGCCCCCAAATTGCCCATCAGTAATGACTTATTTAAACAAACCTAAACGGATATGAAGCCAGGAGTTTAAACCACAAGGAGAGGTCAGGGTCTTAGTATATGTGGTCCTAAGTTGCAATGCTTTTTCAGAAAATAAATAACAGATGTATTGTCAGGTTTATAAACGATGTTGCCATGTGCCGTATCTGCGAAGAATACCCGTGAGTATGTCCGCTGCAGAGGTATATAGATCTAACAAAACAATAGAATTGAAATGGGATATATTACCTATCATAATATATTCCTATGCAGTAAGCGACTTTTAGCTTTAAATTTCAAGAGATATACTCTGAGTTAAAGACTAAAAAAAGAAAAAAGAAAAATATATATATATATATATATATATATATATGTTTTGTTTTTGTTTTTTTGTTTTTTTTTTGATGACTTGTCCGTCAACTGGTTTTGCTCCAGGGGGACGAAGTGGCCATCAAATTTTAATTTTTTTTTTAATTTTTTTAATTTTTTTTTGGCTAACGACAATACTGATGTGTTAGAACGCGTCATAACATCTGGACTTGAAAAGCCCACGTCACGTCTAGATAGACAACCCTGTTTCAAATACTCAATAAAACCCAGCTTAACAATTTACCAAATTATATTAATTGAATGAGATTTACAACTTGCTAACACTATTGGCATACACTTTTGCATGTAAGACTTCAAAGAGAGAGAAAACAAAAAAATAGACATTTGAACATATGGTTCCCAAAACCATGAAGGCAATGTTGGGCCGATTTGACCCACTTCGCATCCCAATCTTTTAGCTTCTTCCCATCTTTGGAAAGGTCGCCATTGCCATTCTTGTGAGGTTCCTCGTGTGTTTTTGTTTGTGCAAGGAAGAAGGGTGCAGGCCAAAAAAACAAAAGTAGTTCTTGAGGTTTAGGGTTTGTTTTTTCGAGATGCCTGGAATTGGAGAGGTGCTAGCACCAATTCGATTCTACTTGACTACTAAACATTTTGTTAAAAAAAAATTAATAATAACTCACTAAAAGGCCTCCGACTCAGGCAATGGCGGGCTATAGGTCCCCGACTTCCAACGTTGTCTCAAAAACGTCAGTCTGAACTTAGTGCAAGGCCCGCCGCCTCTAAGTTACTTGCGTTGTATATTCTGCTTCCGAGTGCCTTGTTTCTTCCGATCATTGTCTTTGCAGCAACAAATGGCGCCATGGGCAAGATTCGGCGGTCCTACTTTCACCAAATTTACGAAAGGATACTCCGCTATGGCGGATAGCATCTCTATGGATCGGGCGGATGTCCGTCAATTCTTGACTCTTGAGTTTTTTCTCTTTGATTTCTCTTTGATTTCTTGGCTCTTTGTTGTTTTGTGTTGTCTTTTTTGTCTTTTTTGTTTTGAGTTTAAGTTTCTTGACTTTTTTCATACATACAACGTTACACCGGCGACATTTTCCGGTTTGTGTCTACCACTTTTGCTATTGCGGTAGCCGCGGTGGGTACAAATACGATGATACTCTTCTCAAAGACCGATGGTCTTAAGTCTTAAGTGGAGGCTATGCTCGTGATCGTGAAGGATATAAAAGAATCTTAGATTTCTTTGAAACTGGAGGTCAAGGAGTTGCGAGACGAGAATATGAGGATGAGGGAGGACATTCGCGTGCTTTCCGCCAAGATAGATTCCTTGACAAAGTCCATGGACGTTGTCCTTACGACCATCAAGAAAAAATAGTGGTTGTGCACAATTGGTACTTGTTGTGTCATGTATTTGGAGTTTGTAAGGCCCTAAATATGAATCAATAAAGGGTGGACTTAATATTGTATCAATCAATTGTATTTGTCAATTGGTAGGGTTTTGTTTTTTATCAATTGTCTCCAAACTGTGGTGATCTTTCTTAGGTTGCTTTTGCTGCCTTCCAAGTTGCAATTCAAATTTGTTTGTGTTCTAGAAATTCAGTGATGAGGGTTTAGGGTATTTCAATTGCATTGTAGTAATGACCCTACAATTAATATTTTCTTGTGCTGATCTAGAAACATAAGTGCGGCTTTGGATGATCTCGCTCAGGAACTTAATCTGCCACTATAAGAAAACTGTGTTTTGGGAGATTTAGACATTCGCACGTCTCTACTGACATTTTTCTACGTCTGCAAGGACGTCTAAAAAATCGCGTCCCGTGCAGACGTGCCAAAAACATTGAAAATCTGGCCGAATATCACAAAATTTCCACTAGACATCACAAAAAACATGGGTCAACGGGGTCTTGAAAAGTTGCCATGTGGCTGCCACCTCAGTGCCACGCATGCGTGGGAAGCCATATAGGATTTTTTTTCATCCAATCATGTCCATGACGTGGCATCTGAGGTGGCATCTAACATTGCATTTAGTAAGGATGATGTGGCATGCCACGTCAGCACATTTCTTTGCCACGTCAACGCATTTTCCTGTTGTTTAAGAAATTTAATATTGTTTTTGAAGACATCAACTTAGACGTCTAGACGTTTTGAAAGACATCAATCTAGACGTCTAAACGTTTTGAAAGACATCAACTTAGACATCTAGATATTTTCTAAGACATCAACTTAGACATCTAGACGTTTTCTAAGACGTCATTGTAGATGTCTAGACATTTATTGAGATGTCAACTTAAACATCTAGATGTTGTGGGATGTCATTATAGATGTCCTAATTTCACCATAAATATTTCTTGCAACGTCCAATATGATTTAGAAGAACAAAATGATGTCACTTTTGACATTTATGTGGTCAAATGTGCTATTTGGCATAATGTCAATATGGACAATTACACAAGTCCTACATAATGCACATCCAAATTTCATAATATACAATACAACATTTCATATATAATACACCATATATAATATACCATACATAATATGCCATACAAAATACACTGTATTAAGAATTATGTCATATGACTCCAAATGTATTTCAAAAATGTCCAATACAACATGTCATACATAGTACACCATATACAATACAAAACACACCATACAAAATATGCCAAACAAAATACACCATATTTGGATATTATAGTACATGACTTAAAAGCCACTTGATGTGATTATATAGAGAGGAGAAGACAATCTCTTTATACAAGAGGGATGGTGGAAAGTTAGACAAACAATATGGGATATGGAAAACACAAGAATTGTTACAAGTAGAAATGCAGACTGCATTTAAACGTCTAGACATTTTTTGAGACGTCATGGAAAACATCAAAAGTACATGTTGATGTCTCCTATGATGTTGGTATCAACACTAATATATAAATAGATGTCGTAGGTAGTTGTCTTTACAAACTTAGACACCGATCAAAAAGCATCAGTGTAGACATTTGTAGTTCTCATATATGGTGTTAAGGCATTGCATACAATTGTTTAGACCAGTGCTCTAAGTGATACCAAGCAATGTATCATACAAGGAATACATCTTGACAAAGGCCTAGAGATGGAAAGGATGTGGAGTTTTTTGTTTATAGTCAAGGCTCTTGCAACCACAAAGAGTTGTTTGTTATCCACCCTAAATAAAATTCTTACCTTTTGTGGAGTGGTTGACATTTGTGAGAAAGAAAATTGAACATTTTGGAAAGCTGTGTGCCGAACAGAGGTTAGGAGTAATGGAAGGCACTATACTCTACCCAATCCATCTTGAACATGGTTCAATTGCGAAATGATAGGGACTTTGATGGACTACAACCAATGCAAGAAGTTGACTCAATGTAGCATTTCATAGATGAAAAAAGAGCCTACTTTGTTATTGTAGGTGACAAAGCAATTCCTAAGGTTGAAGTTTAACCCCTGAAGGACCAAGGTTTTTTTCCTTTAAAAAAACAGTCAAAACTACCATATCTATAGCAAAAAGTGAAAAAAAATGAAAATTGTTTTTTTTTCATATCTAACCGTAGGAACTTACATCTAACTAGTATGAGAGTGTGTGGAAAAAAATTTAGAATTTTTGACCTTACAGATTGCAAGATATCTGAGTTTAAAGTGAAAAAAATAAGTTTTCAGCACCTTGTAGGACTAGATTTTCTTACTTCGAACATTTTTAACTTAAAACTTTTGCACTACACAGTTTTGAGCTTTAAATCTTTATGGTGGAGAATTGAGTTGAGAGTCTAGGGGAAAAAAAATTCAAAAAAACTTAAGTATCATTCTTAAAAAAATTGTTAAATAAAAATATGTACAAGATAGAAGGAAAATCTAAAATATTAATATATTTTAGATGGAATAAAAATTCACTAATCTCAATGGTGGGATTGTTCTAGAAAGTAAATCAGACCATGTAAGAAAAAATTGAAAAAAAAAAAAATTGCATTAAAAAATGAATCCTACAAGTTATTTTTTCAAGAAGATGCTCTAATTGCTTGAAAAACAAGAATGTCCTTAACTTGCTCATAACAAATCCAAATGAAATGAATCAAAGCTTTCTAGATAGACAAAAATATAATCTATGAGAAAAAATATTAAAAAAAAAATTCAAATTTTTGTCTATTTTTTTTTTGCTGCCCGGACTGCCCATCTCCTCGTTTGAGCTTATTTGGTCATAACTTTTGTTCCCAGGCACCAATTGTGAAAAAAACTATATTCCCACAAAGCTTATCAATTTTTCCATCTTCAAGAGAAGTTTCAAAAAATCACAACAAAATTTCAGCTCGTAGGTACCTACCCAAAAACACATTTGTCCCCCGAGAGGACACTGGTTCTTTAGGGGTTAATACGTCCATGTTCTTTGTATATATGTGTGATAGCTTGCAAATGTCATGTAGAACATCTGAAGGATAGGGCAGCTTGTCTACTTCTATGTCTCCTACAAGGAACTGTTGTCTTGAAAACATTCATCGGATGACAAAAGTAATGATTGTGGATGTTGGGTGTAATGTGTAACTATGTGACATCATCTGAACAGAGAAGGTTCACTATAAGAAACCCGCATTTTTTTTAACGTTAGCAACAAACAAGGATGTTTTTCAAAACAAGAGCTTAAAGATGGGATTGCAGCTATAGGAGGTAGAATTGAGTTCGATGATTCAAAAAATGTTTGCATGTCATAGGTGGAACAAATTGATGTCTTGTGCAACGGTAATGTTCTAAAAGACATCAAGAAAAACATAGTTGTGTTTTATACAATGTCCAAGAAAACACAGAAATGCCACGTTGGCAAGAGCTTTTGGTTTAACTTCAGTTAAATTAGAGAAAGTTACTATGGATTGAGGTAAAACCCTGACCAAATATAAAATGCAAGGGAAGGTCAGCCATTAGACAAGTTTTTTTTTTTTTTTTTTAAATATTTTAAATATTTTAAAAGTGCCAAGTGATGTGGCATTTGATTTATTTTTTATTTTTTATTTTCATTTGGCTTGGGTGCATCCCAACTCCATGATAATAAAAAATAAATCATAGTATAAACTAAACTTGACAAACTTCACTTCACTTAAATAGACTCAAATTCAAAAAATATCAAAAAATATGACATCCAGCAAGGATGAGGTGGCATGCCACATCAGCACACCTAGACACCATTCAAAAAGTTTAACAATTTTTTTTTTGACATCAACTGAGACATCAATTGAGATGTCTAGATGATTTTTCCAATATCAACTAAGATGTCAAGTTTGACAGCTTTGTATAATTTTGAAAAATTACATATCCCATATAGTTTGTCATGCCTCCTACAACCCTACTTGTATAAATAGTATGTCTTTTCATGTCTATTTACACACAATAATTGGCTTTTAAGTCATGTGACATAAATACCAAATATTGTGTATGGCGTATTGTGTATTTTGTACAATGTACTATGTATTTTGTATGGGCTATTTTTTATGGTGTATGTCAAAGTTGATGTTGCAAAATGTTTCAATGTCAAAGCTGACATCTCAAAAAATGTGTCAAAAGACATTTGAATAGATGTTGCCAAAAACAGTATCAAATTTTTTGTTGACATCTAAGTTGATGTTACTCAAAACAACATCAATCTTCTCAGACAATGTCACGTCAGATGCCACGTCAGCATTTTTCATGTCCATGTCATTGAATTTCCACGTCAGATGCCACGTCAGCATTTTTCATGTCCACATCATTGAATTTTCATGTCATATACCATGTCACATGCCACATTAGCTTTTTTTTTCCAAACTACCTGCCCATCATCTTTTTTTTCACCTTGGGCAGTTATTTTCTTCTAGACTACAGTAATTTGTACTAATTTATCCACGATTAAAATGAATTAGGAATGCTGACGTGGCAATGATTGTTTCCTCGGACAATCTTTGAAACATCATTATGTCTGCAGTCATGTCTTTAACGGCATAGTTGTTTTTGCTAGCACCTAATGCTATGACCATAATTTTCCTCTATTTTCTACAACATTCACATAAACATACACTTTCATTGCATCTGTCTAGTAAACATCTCAATGTTCATGTGGACATAGTATGTCTAGCCAAAGACATGCTACGTTTTGGGTTCGACATCCAAAAAAACACAGTTTTCTTATAGTGTGCGTACCCAAGTCAGTGTGCATCTTCTTGCCATAGTTTTATTTTTACAGGTTAAAGATATGAATAATAAATAATAATTAATCATTGTGACACCAAATTATCACTTGATAAAACAAATGCTGCATGACAAAGGGAAAGAATAGGTTGATTGGGCCAATAAGTGATAACATAATGAAGGATGAGATCTAGTGGTACAAGTGATGACCATTGTCTAGAATTGATTGCTTTGAAAGTTTGTATCATATTAGTTGCTCGCATAGCAATTATACCTCTCTTTTCTACTTCATTTGAAACACTTTCCATAGACTATATTATTCATCAACATTCAATCAAGTTTTTAATTGATATTTACTATGGGTGAAATTAGATGTTGATAAACAATTGATTTATAAGGGTTGGTCATATTAACAATATTGGATTATAATCAATTGATCACATTGATGATAAATACACTACCAGAAGGATGTAATATGTGATGATTTTTTTTCAAGAACTAAATGGTGACATCTTGAAATTTTTGATGTTTTTATGATAAGAAAAAATGTGAATTTTGAAACTTTTAATCTTGAAAGGACGAGCCAATGATCATTTTTCAAATATCAAAGTCACTTTCTTTGTATACTCCTATTTACAACTATACATGAATGGAATTTTTTACATTTATTTTTCAAAGATGTAAGTACATGTTTTTTGTAAGTCACAAAAATTTCAATATTTTTTTGGAAAATTTGAAATTATTATGAACTTTTTATGAAAAAGTGAAAAAATCATAACAAATACAAATATGCTCACAAAATCAGAAATTTTCTCCAGAGGTGTACAATATAGTAGAAAACATTTTGGTGCAAATCAATTTACCATCTAATTAGAAAATTAGAAAATCAGCACTCTATAATTAAAGGTCTAAAGTTTAAATTGCAATAAAAATTTGATATGGGGAAATTATTCAAAGTTTCTAATTGGAGTAGAAACTGGATCCAACAATCTTTATTTCATTCTTTCATCTCAAATTCAAAAAAGATCAACATTATTGCCAAAAATTGCCAAAAAAAACACTACTATACTAGCTAGGAAGATCGGCTTGTCATACCAAATAATTGATTTAAGTTGGAAGAATAAATTTGACAGATATTAAAAATAAAAACATTCCTTAAAATTTTGTATTTTTTCCATATGGATTCAAAAATAATAATAATTTTCCTAAAAATTGTAGCATCAATTTTTAGAATTATATTTTGTCAATCCTAACAGAGTGATATCCAACAAATTTGTCATTTTCTTATGTAGGTGAAAGTCATAAGATATCACAAGGAAAAATATTCAACACTATACATTGAAAATGGATTCCAACAACTCTACCCCAAAAAATTGGATGCAAAAATGCTTCAATATTCATTCTTGATGCCACCTTGAAATCAACCAAAGGACACAAAATACTTGTGCAATTAATCATTGAAACTTCACCACCAATAGTTTAAAATCAATTAAATAACTTAAGTCTTATTTTTTTAAATTGGCATTTGTTTATAATGATAGACCTTCAAGTTTTAATAATAGGTATTTTGTTCATTCGACAAAAATTATTCTTGAATAAAAATTGATTAAATATCACAAATTTTGTTGAATCATTACAAAAAATCTAAGGCCTCAACAAGATTCTTACAAAACTATTTCAATTTTGGTTGCGGTGCAATTATAGGGAAAATAAAATAATTTTTTTTTAAATAATCTTTCTTTGGAAAATTAAATAAATAAATAAATAATATATTTTTGAAATCACCAATCTAACATGGCGTTGACATGGCACATTGGATTCGGAAGAAATTTTTAAAATTTTAATTATTTTTTCCTTGTAATTGCACTCTTGCCACCCAAAATTGGTGGCCCATCAAATTTTTCCTAATGACTAAATCTTCTATTAAAGGTATTTTTAGCTTTTATTTAAATGATTAAATCAAATCTAATAACATAAGTTCTAAAAATCATAACAAATAAGGAATAGCATGGTAATAAATCCTTCAAAAATTTATGCCATTTATTTGTGTAGAGTAGTTTATTCTTTACATTGATATATTATATAGTCTTCCTTGAAACTTCTTCAATAAATATCTTTTGATCTTTGTATGAATTCTGGTGACATTTAAGGAAATTAAATCCAACATTTAGTAATTGGAAAATTCAAGTTCACTTCTAGTTTTCTTGACAACATGATCGAAGAAGCTCAAAAAGGTCTTTGCATTTAGTGGCTAATACTAGTCATCTATAAATTTAACAAAAGAATTGAATTACAACTGAAACACCATATTTAAAACAATTCCAATTTTTTGTCATAGCACTTAATGAACTAATGTATTCAATGAAACTTTTTAACCTCAAAAGGACCAACATGCATTTTTTGGTGACATAGAAATTTTGGGTAGGTACATGTGACCAGAGATTTGCATATTTTAGGCTAAAGTTTTAAAAGAAGGTGGGGACGAGGAGTATCTTTCATATGCACCAAATTCTATGACATTTGGAAATATGAGTTATGGGCCTAATATGTTACTTGTTCCCTAGCCAGAAAGTTTGGATGGATTAGAAAAAATCACTTTTTTTATAAACAAAAATTTGAAATTGGTTTTCTAGAGTTATATATACACGGAAAGCTTTGAATCATTCCATTTTGATCAATGAGTCAAAAGTTATGAGGAGTTTTAGTTTGAAGGTAATTATAGAATCTCTACTTTAAAATAAACTTTTAAGTCCTTTATCTTACTGAATTTTCAATATTTTTTGAAAAAAAATAAAACTATAGGATGTAGATTGTTTATTACAACATTGCAACCATTGGGATAGGCATTTTTCAATTCTATGATTAAATTCTTAACAATTTTGTATTTGAATCATTCTCTATTTTTTTTTATTTACTATTTTTTTCCTATATGTTGTACAATTCCAAATGATCTCAATCTTTTTAAGCATGTAGCCAACTTGCCTTGAAGAATGAATCTAAAGAAGCATTACCATTTTGAACATTTTTTCATAGAAAAGTGAGCTTGTGAAGCACAACTGCCTTGTTTTTTGTAGGGCCACAAAAATGAATTTGAACACTTACATCTTGCAATCTATGCGGTAGAAATTTCTAAAAAAAATTCCACATCTTTTCTAACCAATGTACTACAAGATACTATGGTTACTTGTGTCCAAAAGTGTTTTTTTCTAAGAGTTGGTACTTGTACTAGAAATGGCCGTTTTGGAGCAGTTTTGGTGAAAACATAGTCAAGGAAGGGGTTAATTGGTTAAACAATTATTTGGCTTTTCCAAAAGAAATTGAAAAGATGATAAAGTGAACTTTGTTTACAATTTTTAAGAATATCTTGCTTTATTCACAATGATTATATCTATCTAAGGACCGCTAAATCTGATTATTATAATTATAAAAAAGATTTAAGAAAATTAGATGTGATTACATGTCTTCTATTAGTCATACAATTTTTGCATTTCTTTGGAATTTTTTTGAATAAAAAATGAAATAATTCATATGAAATGCAATTGATGCTTCAGAAATCAAAAAAATATTGGTAGGTTTATATTATAGTATAGAACATCATGGCATAAATTTTTTACATTATCAATCTAAACTTAGAAAATTAGCACTTCATGGTTATAGATCAAAATTCAAATTGCTCTAAAATTCCAATGACAACTTTTTGGTTGGTTTAGACAATTTTTGGAGTGACCTTTGGTTTTTTTGTACTAAAAAACATGGGGTCCATTTAATGACCATAGAATTTGTTTGAAGATACTCAAATTTTGAAGTTACACAACTAAAATTGAAGCCTATGAGCGAAATTGTCTTTCAAATGAGGGAGTTGAAAAGTTTTCTCCTTGAGAGAACCAATGAAACCCTTTGAAGTTGAATTAATTTCTGGACCCAAGGCTAAAAGAATTTAGAATTAAAAAAAAAATATGAGAGTTGAAAGGGTCTACTTTGCAAAGAGGGACTTGGAAGTCTAGTGTCCTTTCAATTGAGGGAGTTGAGTGAATTATAAATTCACTTTGCAACTATGAGGGGCGGAACTCTGGATCTTTGGGAATTTGTATTGACAAATATAGAGTTCAGCTTTAGCTATCGGTCAACAAACACTTCCAAAGTTTAACACGGTGAATTTATAGTTGTCAAAACTTCCACGTCAATTAAAGTCTAGAGACTTTTAACCCTCAAAGGACAAGCCTATGACTATATTTTCAAACTTCATTTTACAAGTACCTATGAATGTGATATTTTGTATTTATTTTTCAAAAATGTGATTACATGTCTTCTATTAGCTATAAACATTTCACATTGCATTTTTGGGGGAAAAAATTGAAATTACATTGAATTTCCAAATAAAATAAAAGTAAAACAATCCACATCAAATGCAATATATGGTCAAAAATATCTCTATAAGTTTATATAATAGTGTAGAACAACATTGTGCATATTCTTTTGTTGTGTCCACTATAAGAAAACCATGTTTTAGGTGATGTTTAATATAACAATCGATGTCTAAGTTAACGGATTTTAGGTGAAGTCAAATTTAACAACCCTTGTTTTTACGTCAACAATGATGTCCAGTGTAACATCTTGATGTTACATTAGATGTCATTGCTAATGTAAAAACAAGGGTTGTTAAATTTGACATCACCTAAAATTCACCAAATCCATCAATTTAGACATTGAAAAACTCTGGTTTCTAGTAGTGGTCATTTGAAAATTAGAAAATCAACACTCAATGGTTGTAAATTCATTTTTTCAAATTGTTAGTCAATATTTTAGAAAATTTTCTATATTTTAAGCAAAATTATAAATGAATAGCCAAATAATATCAATGAAAAATTGATTACCAATAGATATCTAATGCTTTTCAGACTCCCATATTTGTGTGAAAATTCTCATCACCAAGGTCTCCTAATCATAAAATGAACCCCCCAAACCTTCAATTTGGCATCTTTGATAGCATGGAGAGCACCTAAGACCTAGTGAAGTTTTTAAAAGTGATAATAGACTCGTCTTTTGAAGGTTCATTTAATATGGAAGTTTTAGCAACTATGAACTTGTTATAGCAGGCTTGGGAGGTGTATGTTGACCAGTACACTAGAAGAAAACTGTGTTGGAAATCACAGTTTTGCGTGGGCTGAAATTTGTTGAAACCTACGTTTCCAATGCAGAAATTTGTGTTGGAATGCGTTTTAACACAGATTTCTGCGTTGGAAATGTGGGTTTCAACAAATTTCAGCCCACGCAAAACTGTGATTTGCAACGCAGTTTTCTTCTAGTGGTAGCAAGCTTTGGACCCTATATTTGTCAGTACCAAAACCTCAAAGATTAGGACCTCACTTGTTGCCTCAAAAGCCTATCAACTTCTTTTTTTAATTAATTCCAAAGGTTCTCATAGGTTCCTTCAAAATTTGTTGAACTCCTGGAATTGAAAAGACTCTATGAACTTCAATTTTAGTTTTGTCAATTCAAAATTCTATTATTTTTGTCTTTGCTTCATTTTACCGTTTTTGTTATGGTTCAATTTAAGTTATTATGCCTAAAAGGCCCCCATGTAGTTGCAAAATGGATCTTATATATGTCAATACAAAAATCCCAAAGGTCACTTCAAAATTTGGCTAAACTAGTTCCAACCTAAAGTTCCTTACTAGAATAACAAAAGCAACTTGTTGCATTATGATAATTAACTTCTATAAAAAATTTAGATCATTGTCATACATCTTACACTTGATGTAGATTTCTTACACAATGAACTTTGAAAAAGTAATCATAAATCCATTTTCCATCTTTGTATTTGAAAATACTAGTAATTCTTATATCTATATTTTTAATTATTAACAAATAAGAATTCAAACTAGCCAATTATAAAATGGTTAATTTAACATGCTAGTGGAAATTTGACTTATAGCCACAACTAGTAATATTAAGGATGTAGAAAATAAAATTATTGTTTTGTATTGTTTTTTGTTGCTACTTTCATCATGGAAGAAATTTTAGAATTTATTTATTTATTTTATTATATGTATTAGTTTTATAAATCTTTGACTTTAATAATGATTACAAACTTTAATATTCAATATTTATGTGAAGCTTTTTTCATTTGTAGGCAATTGTATTTCACATGTAATAAAAGTATACAATGAACTTTAAACAAAAAATTTAATTCCTAATTGACTTTTGGTATTTGACTATGTGGCCATCCTAGCATTGAGCAACATTCTAAATTTTGGCATGAGATTAATGTAATACTCACATCCATTTTACATCAAACATCAAAAGCAAGGGAGCCAAAAAATGAGATGTCTCCCTTCCAAGCCCCCTCAATCATTTGTCATTGAAAAGTTCCCTTTTGGAAGTGCTGACCTTTGGATTGGTGTAAAGTGGCCAAAAGTACAAGAACTTATATTTGTATTTATTTAAATATTTAAAAATAGTACTTTTCATCAAAGACCTCAAAATTTTAGTCTATTGTAATACGGTAATAATTCCCAAAAGGATGTGAATTTTTGATCCTATTGTAATGCTAGGAGCTCAAAATTTGAGGATTTTTGATGCCTCATAGAAAAAAAGTGCACTTCCGATCATTGAGCCTTCTTGGAGACCCATGACCTCTCATTTCCTCTCATTTCATGGTGTAAACCCACTTTTCAAGGATTTCAACCAACCAAAACCTTCAAAAATTTGACTCCTTCGCCTTAGATTTGGTGTAAACCAAGCCTCATTACGAATTGGAGACATAATAGTTTGATATTGATATGTGAGCACAAGTTGTACATCCTGAATTATGAATTGCACATGGCAATGGTAAATCCTTGAACACCATGAAGTACACTTCCTTGATAGAATCAACAAAATCTTGACAGTTCTTAGGTAGCAAAACCAACCGTACACATTCTTACAGTGGCCGTGGCCGTGACATGAAGGTTTGGCTAATTCATTGCTATCTGGAAGTGTGAAGATCTCCAGACGCATGTGAGACCAGCAATCAAGACCTTTCAGGTCAAAAATGGTTCCAGGAATGTTGTTGCGTACCTTCAATCATTGCCAGAGCGAGTTCACACAACTCGCAGAGCTTCAATATTCACGACTCTGTAACAAATGAAACCTCATGAGTTGCACGTACATGTGAACAGTCAACACAATTTATGATCAATTTTACAGATCCAGTTGACCATCAAAAACAATAGATCCAGTTTTCCATCAAAGAAATTTTCTAAACAATCGTCCACGGCAGGCACAATTCTATCCTTGCATAAGACTGAAGGAGAAATGTCCATCGCCATCATCAGAGTGACCCTCTAGAAATTCCGATTCAAGATCTTCAATCGGCTTTTGCAAGCTTTCCATACTCTGAACCCAAAATTCTACCTGGCTAGCTACATCATTTTTAATTCCAATGTCACCGGGAGGGCGCCCGTGACATGGGTCGGGAACCCGGTCGTGAGCCGGCTCGGGACCCAGGGCCAGGGCCAGGCTCCCTTTCTTCTTTCTTGAAGGGGAAATGGATTCGGCCTAGCATGGATCGTGTCGGGTTCCTCGGCATATTCGGATCTCTTTTCCTCTTAAAAATGGCCATGACTGCTTCCTTCCCGCACATGATGCAGGTGCTAAGCAGCTACACACGTCTCAAGTGAAGAACCGCGCCCCACCTCCAATCGGGATCTCTGCCTGCAGACCGACCTCGATCAATTAGCGAAGAGGGCTTCCCGAACATGAGGAAGCAGCCCCAATTCAGTCAAGATAGGCAAGACTGATTGCTCACAAATGGAGGTCTACCATTCTGAAAATGTTGATCTTTGCGCCTGAACTAAGAATTCAAAGTCCTCTTTGGAAGCTTATAGCCAATTATATTAACACTTAGAACATACTCCTACCATTCAAAAATGTAGTGAATGATTTTTCCTTTGTATTAATTGGTATATTGGGTAACTATCTTCCTTGAAACTTCAAAAATGATTCATTTCCAACTCCTTCAGTTGTGAAATCGACCACTTATGGCACTTCGGAAGTAAATTCATGATCAACAAAGTGTATGTATCTAGTGCTGCCCACAATTTTAATATGCAAATTCCTGCTTCGTCATTTGACTCACATCATCAAAGAAAGGAAATGGCCACACGAAAGTGTTACTCTTAGTGGTCAGAAAAAACAGGAGTCACCTTACGCCATAAGCAGGTGACACCTGCTTTTGGTGGCCACTAAAAGAAACACTGCCACCCGAAAAGCACAACTGCTCGTAAATCCCGTTTCTTCTCGTTTCTTCACACTAGCGCAAACCCACTGTTGGAAGACTCTAGTGAAACAACATTGGGATGTGCTGTTCAACTAACTGGGAGGTCGAAACAACATTCCAATGTTTAGTTTTATGCTATTTTTTCATCATTATATTTGAACAGGGTAGGGGGGTTTCATTAGCGTCAACGAAGCAAAGGCAGGCATTTGATCTTCGAGTCCGCCAACAACGTAGCCCAAATGTCGTTGGCCGGTTACGAACTATTGCGTGCGTGTTAGCAAATAATCAAATAGAAAAAACGTCGAGTCTGGACTTCGGCAGCAGTGGTTTCTAGCAGTGTCAACTCACCTTGTTGTGACAACTTGATGGTGTGTATCACAATGCCGCCCGCAGACGACGTTCTCACGAGGAATCCCAGCATTTTCCTGCCATGTGAAACGCGCAAGCATGAGAGATGAGAAATTGGCAAGGAACCATCAAAGAGAGTGGAAATCGTCAAGATCAAGAAGGTATAGAATATTGGTCGATCGGAAGAGGGAATAGGAATGTGGGAAAGGAGGAGGAGCCCAAGAGGCAACTTCTAAGATTTGGAAAGTCTATCACCGTAATAGATCAGTGAGAACGCACCTTTACCTAGTCAGGATGAACCTGCCCCTGGTTAATCTGAACTAAACGTTTACGGAACGCAATGACCTTCTCCCTGACTGCTGATCCTTCGTCCACCACCAGTACATGAGAACAACCCTCTTTCCACGACTGAGCCCCTGGAACCCTAAACAGCCCATCCCATTTCTCTCGTGCACTATATATATGAATTGAAGAAGTGCAGCAATGCCTCGATCACAACATACGAAAGCGGCTTACCACGCACTCTGACACACACATTCTATCATTTTTTGCATGGTGTTACTCTTGGAGGTACTGGGTCTGTCATTGGTGATAGACACCCCAAGATCGGAGACGAGGTGCTTATTGGTGCTGGAGCGATTCTGCTTGGAAATATTCACGTTGGGGATGGTGCTAAAATTGGCTCGGGGTCTCTGGTTCTCATTGATGTGTCGATTGCTGTTGGAAACCCCTGCTCGCCTTACTGGTGGGAAACAGCGCCCTACGAAGCTGGAGGAGATTCCTAGTAACTCTATGGACCATCTAATCAAAGTTGGTCTGCTACATTATCTGAAACCGATTCTGTGCATTTCAGTTGAGTTGTTTTTCTAATTTCCAGCAAGAAAATAGTGATGCTATAGTGCAGTTTCATTTGAGTACTGTATGTTCCTTGGGGGAGTGGATACACCTCGATCTCCATCTTCCAGAGACCTATCAAACCTTATGTTTCGTAGGGACACTTATAATCACCACAGGCCCCAAATCAACTCTTTAAAATCTTCTATACTGAATGGGTACATATTGATTAGGAGGATGTAGAGGACTTGAACAATGGTTCAAGTGTTAGTTTACTGATAAAACTTTGAACATTCAGAGCTTTCAATGCACATGAATTCGGACAATTTATTTATTCTTTGGTATCTTGGAACTTTCTTTCATTTTGCTACCAAAACATATATAAAAACTTGGCTAGTGTAAAAGAGGAGCTATGCCCCGTGCAAATAGTGACAATTTTGAGTGTCCCTAGTTTAATCTTTTAGTTCTCATGGCAACATTTTTTTTTAAGAATGGGAATTGACTAGAATTTTTTTGGAAATGTGCATGCTTCTCAAAATTGATGTCAAAATGAATTCAAAATCCAAAATAAGTGGTTTGCTCATGTGTGCTTCAAATTCCTTATGATTTGACTTTAAAATTGCATGGTACCATTATATGGTGATATGTAGCATTAGACACTACAAAAAAAACCCTGTCCTAAATGACTGAAGGAAATGACTGAAACGTGACTATGTGGCCGGAACAACTAAAAAATGACTTGGAATTCCATAATTGCACTAGCCACATCGGAACAGTCATTTGCAAATCATTTTTTAGAACTGCGAACGAGGGTGCACCCTTTGTAGACTTTCATCCACGGTTTTCAGTTCTCCCTAGGAACGACATTACATTGGGAACTGCGTGAAGGCAGCGACAGAAGTGTTAGACATTAAAGAGTGACTTGAAGTCATGAAATACTACTCCCCGTGTCTACAGAATGACTTTGCAATGACTTTAGGATTTTGGTTGGGTAATGTTGCCCAATGTGGCGGACTTTGGGTAGAAATTAAAAAATTCAGAGCATGTATGCAGTCTAGGACTTCGAAGACGCGGCTTCCGGTAACTTGCATGAGACTCAGAAATGACTACGTCACAACAGAACGCCAAGTAGGGTGGATTTACACTGCCAACTGGACATATGATATGACTTTCACCTCAAATAATATATAATATGACGTTCAGGAAGATTGAAAAATGAAGGGAAATGACTCATATTGACATGTAGTCCAACTCAAATACTTATTGAAAATACATTTTGTTGACCATTGCATCAATATTCAAAAAGTAGAGGATCCAAAGTCTTTATTGCATGTGGTTTGCTAACAATATAAATACATGGAGTGCTTCCCCTAGGTTTATCTTATTCATTTATTCTTAAACATTTTCTTCTAGAATACAAGACTTCTTTTGTTTTTTTAATTTTATTGTTAAATGATGCATTGTTGTTGGTATTTTTCTTTGTTCGTGTATACTATTTTTTTCTTTAGAGTCCATTTCTAAGATTTATTGATCTTCCAATAAATATGCCACCAATACTTCTAGAAATGTGTGCCATTGTTATTGCACTAGTTTTGAACACTTCATATGATTTACATTTGAAATATTAAGAATTTCAATAAATATATACTAAGGTATTTAGAAAAGACCCAATAGTAATTATTAAGTCCAATTTTTTCACTCTGGTTCTACTACAAAATGACTTTGTGTGACTGCGAAACAACTACTCAAAAGTCTAGTACTCTTCCTATGTCAATCATTTTCAAATCTTTCAACAAATTTGTCTATAACTTTTGATTTAAGGCTCAAAATCTGAAACGGATTTTTGGAGGTGAAAGTGACAATGATCTTCTAACCTTCATTAGTTCAAAGTTTTTTGAAAAAAATTCATATACTATGCCTCAATGAGGTTTAAAATATTATTTGTAATGCAATTCCTGCGTTTTACATATCCCACAAGCTTTGTCTTGCCAATTACTATCCTCCTTCTATAAAATGCTTACCATTTCTTCTATTCATACTCACACATTAAGTTGCTTTAGAATGATGCATGGCATATGGTGTATGGTATACTCTATATGGTGAATTTTGTATGGTGTATGATGTATTGTATGTGGTGTATTATATGTGGTATATTGTGCAATACAAAATTATTGTGTTTGGTGTATTGTTGTAAAATTTTGAATGTATTCATATATGACTATTGAGTGATTACTTCTCATATAATCACTTTACAATGACTTCTATGTGACTCTGATGTGGATGTCCACATCAGCAACACTCAAATTACATTACAATTGCAAAATGACTAAATAATGACTTCACAGCGACTCTGACGTCAGCAATGTACGGATGTCCACGTCAGCAATACTCGAACTTGCCAATGACTCCATGGTGATTGGAACGTGACTCTAAAATTGTTGATGTCATGTTGCGGCTCCAAAATTTTGGCCTAGAATGGGCAACTGCCCATAATTTCTCCCCCCATTGCCCGGAAATCCCCTCTGACACTTCAGACCCTGACATAAGCTTTTTCATCCAAGTACTGTGAGAGATGGTGATAATAACCGGAGTCATTTTTGAGTCATTTGATGGCCACAATGACTTAGAGCCCTGCAGTCATTTCCTAGTAAAAAATGTCCTAAATGACTCCTACGCAGTCATTTTGTAGTCACTTGCATAGTCATTTAGGACAAGTTTTTTTTTGTAGTGAGAGAGAATTTGAAGCTTTTCAAAGACAGTTTCAGCTTGGTTCCCATCCTTACTCTCTTTACAAATTCGAGAAGTTCCCACTTACTTGATTTTTCATGAGCGCATTTCAAGAATGTTGATGATTGGTGGGTTGATGGCCTAGGTCTCCAGTGCCAATTAATTGAGCTTTGGCACTTTAAGATTACTTATCAATAATCAACTTTACAGCAAATTTTTTTGACAAAGATTACTTATCAATAATCAACTTTGCAACAAATTATTTTGACAAATTCAAGCAACTATGACACATAGCATAGCTTTGAAAGCCTCTTATCATGAGTGTTTAAAGAAAGAAGACAAGCTCTTTTCACAAATCACAAGTGGAGTAGTAGTAGGTAAAACAACCCAGGCATGTAGGAAATATTAATTAGGATTAGTAGGATCTCAACCACTCATAGTTAATTCAAAAGCACAAAGTTTGTCCAAAGTAGAATTTCAGACCTCATTTAGGTACAGAATAGGACTTTTTTTTTGGACATTTTCAAGCATCTTCTTTGAATTTTGTTCATAAAGTTTTTTTGGAGGATCAAAATCACAAACAACTTTTTTGAGATGAAACTTAAATTGATTTTCCAACTTCTCTAAGTTCAAAGTTTAAATTTTTATTTATTATTCTACTATGCCTAAATGAGGTTTGAAATTATAATTTGAATACAATTCTTATGTTTTGACAATAAGCAGTTGAGCTCTCATCTTCAAATTATCCAATATCCTTTGAGGATTTATGATGGATAATGGATTTCAATATAAAATAACTTCAATCTCACAAAGTCTCAATGAGTGATTCTTTCTTTAGGCCATCAAAAAATTTCTTGATGGTATATGGTCAAGTGGTAGAGAAAAAATTGGCTCAATGGATTGTTAATGAATTCTTTGTATTGTCTTGCATTTTTAATTAATTTATGTTGACATTGCTATTCATGTACAATAATTCCGTCATCTGATGTGACAATAGCTCAACTACATCAAATTTGTTCCCACAATAGCCACCAATAAAAGCGGGCTTATGGGAACATCTTGGAAATTCATAGTCTTTTAATGGCCTCAGATCCCCTCTAATTTAGCCATTTTCATCATGATTGCGCAAAAGCACACAAAAACAAACTTGTCACTGCTAAATTATGAGACATGGAGCCTCCAAAATCATCAATTAGATTTACAAGAGAGGTAGTAATTGAATTTCAAGCCCTAGAAGTTTTAGCTTCCACTAAGTGGATTATGATTAATTTCAAGAACTTCTGAACTCCTCAAGGACCAAGAGGACACAATGTGTCTTCTTCAAATTTTCAATGGCGAATTCTCGGTAGTATAAAACAAATCTCAATATTTTGTAAACTAAAATCTTGTAGAGTAACAAGTTGTCATACTAATTGGGTTTTCTCATTTCCAAAATTTCAATGTGAGAAGTATTTAAAATTTTATTTAGAAAATGTAGTCTAATAAAAAAAAATCAAATGTAATGTTTTTCCAATGAAAGGAATATTCAGGATGGAAAAAATATTTTCTTGAATATTTTTAGTCTTTACTATGCTTAAACAAACTAGTTCTAAAGATTTTTTTTTTCAAGTTTGTGTTTTTAGCAATTTAAAAAGTACAAGGTTCTATCTAGTGTAATTAAGAATACAAAATAATTAGAATGTTTCCAAAGTTTTTGATGATGTTCCAAAAAGTATGCTAATAATATCAATTGTTGAATTTCAAAAATTAACGCATATATAATTTTTAATTTTTTTTGTAGAATCCAATTTGATCAATTTTGGCTTTCTACTCTTATTTGAAGATGTGTGCAAATTTGAGAGAATTTTTTATTCCTCAATTTTTTAAATTTGAAAATACTGCATTTGCTTAAGATTCCAATATAATTTTTTTGAGGAGTAAAAAAGCATTGTTCATCTTCTTCCCCCCAAATTGTCATTTTTTACCTGTGAAGTTGATCATCCAAAATTTTATAATCTCAAAATCCAACGATCAATATTTTCCAAAATACTAGTATGAGGATGTAGTACTCATACTAGACAAAGTAATCTTTACTTTTGTAAGGTTAAAATTATAAAATTCAAGCACGTCCATGTGCAAAAAAATAACTATGTAAGACAATCCATTATCAAAAAGTTGTTGGGCCTTAAAGGTTAAAGGAGCTACTTGAAACAAATGAAGTGCATCAAAGTATATTCAGAAACCAAGTTTTATCAATTCTTTGGTGATGTGATTAGCATGGTTACTTGGTGTTTCTAGTTTTTTGTATAAAATTCCAAATTGGTTTAATTAGGGATGTAAAAAAGAATTGCAAAAGTGAAAATCCTATATCAAAATTCTTGTAATTATTTTGCCCCCAAATCTCCAAACTTACAATCCCTTCTCTACCATAAAGTCTTACAAGTTAGAAACAAATCACTTATGATCATTGATAAATTTTTTTGTCAATTAAGTTCAAATGTATAGATGCAAAATGATTTCTATCTAGGTATGGCTACACAGTAGATTTTTTTGTTGCCACACATTGTATAACTACGTGTGTTTTTTGCACTATAGAAGTACACCATGCAAGGAATGGAGGATGGTCCCTCCAAATTTAAACCACTATGATTGTGCCACGACAATGAGGTTTGGCACCATGGTGCCAATAAAAAACACCTTGTGCATAACCAAGCAATGGTCCTCCCCATGCTATGGAGTTATTATGCTTTGCTAGTACCTTGGAGGAACTTATTAGTTATTTCAAGGATTCCGATTGGTTGAGGAGTCACATAACACATTTTTGTTTATTATAGGGGGCTTCTTTTCAAGGGTGCAAAAGGGTCACTGCACTAGAAGAAACCTGCTTTTTTTGTGACATGCCCCAATTTTTTATGACGGATATTTTTGGACATCCAATGCAACAACCCCATGTTTTTATGTCAAAAAAACATCCAACATACATCAACGTTGACATAAAAACATGGGGTTGTCGCATTGGATGTTCAAAAAAATCCGTCATAAAAAATTGGGGTGTGTCACAAAAAACGTGAGTTTCTTCTAATGCTAATAAGCAATGGTATGCAAGAGAAAATATTAAATCCTTAGGAATAACAATGTTTTTTTTTTCTGGCACCACAGTGCCAAACTCCATTGTCATGGCACAATTACAGTGGTTTAAATTTGGAGGGATCCATCCTCCATTCCCTACATGGTGTAGTGCTACAATGCAAAACAAAAACCTTGCTTATGATTATCAATTAACCGTCCCACGACGGGCCAAGGTGAATTTGACCCCCTCATTGCCCCGTTTTACCCATGGGGAAAATACTGTGGAATTTTTTATTTGCAATCAGATGGTAAAATTTGCAAATTTTGAATTCAGATTTGCAATCAATGGATCCTAATTAGCTAGGGGAGGTGTAGAGATTAGAAAAATCACAGCAAAAATTAGGGGGCTTTTTTTACAATAACCCCTCGACGGGGCAATGAGGGGGTCAGTTCACCCTGGCCCCCACGACGTAGTAGAGAACCGGATACATGTGCGCGGGTATCCACCCAGATATCAGTTTCCCACTTCGTCTCTCTCCTTTTGAATTGAACCCCCGCCATTCTGTCGTTGTCATTGCCCATTGGGAGTCTCACGCATCGCCCGCTGCTGCTGCAACTCACAACGCAAACTCGCTCTTCTTCAAGTCTGCTGCTGTGTTGAACGAAAAATATTTGTGGAGCATTTTCGCATGGTTCGTTGGTGTGATACTCTGGGCAGGGATCCGAGCTACAATTGAGCTACAATTGAGGGATGGAACGGAATGTGAGCTATGGCGCTCTCAATAGAGCTAAGCTGGACAAGGAGCTCGGCCACATTTTCAAGAGCATGGATGCTTGGAAGTCGCAGGTGGAGAGCGTGTTGAGTGATGCCACTGCGGCTGCGGCCTCGATTCGAGCTTCTTCCCAAGGTTAGATTGCTGAAGTTTGTCTGTTCATGGATTTTGTAGTGGAGTAGGGCTTTGCGATGGATCCTGGTGAAATTTCTCTTTGACCGAATTTTTTGTTTCTTCAAATTCACCACTCCTACATGGACTCTGTGAGCGATGAGTAGTTAATATTATAATAATGGCTCATGTTTTTGAATTTTCTTGTTAGCAAATCTAAGAGGATTGCAACGCGCCAATGTGCTATTTGGATGCCGTATGCAAAATTTGTAAAAGGTTTTAAGTTTTTTTGGGCTAAAACCGACGTGAGTCGTGATGTTGAGGTGTACTGTCAGAATCAATGTTTAGTTATTGCACTAGATTTTGGGGTGCCGCATTTAATTAGGTCTGGCAATAAGGTATTTATACCTTAGGTGAAAGTGAAAGCGAGTTCAATTTTACTGCGGGGTGTTGTGTGCTCGCTGAATTGCGTAAGCTTGTTTTCTCTGTTTAAGTGTGGTGAGCATTTTCTAAAGTTTTTTCTATGCCTTGTTGTAGAGGATATCAAGGAGTTATTGGGCCGGTCGAAGAGCTTGGAAGCCGAAGATCAGTTCGTCAAAAAAGGTTCGATTGATTACTCAGCATTTTGATTCTATCGCGTGTTCTCTTGTGGTTTTATGAAATTTTGGCAAAGACGTTGCGGACGAAATGGGGTTCTATTGTGGGAGAATAACAACCACAAGGAATGTATGAATAGTTTTGAAAGCTTGAGTGAAAATGCCTTGCTGTAATTCCAGTGACGAGCACGGGGACGACCTCAGATTTCTAACTGATTACTGTGAGGTGTCGGAGTACAGTAGAGGATGATATTTCTGAGGTTAGAATTTTTGAATAAGAGAATAATTTTGCGGTTGGAATGTAGTGAGGGATTCGCAACAGGAAGAGCTGAGCAAGTGCGAGCAAGAGACTTCTGAGATATATAAAAACCTTGAAGACCTTCATGAGCACACCTCCAAGTTATTTAAACTAAAAGCAGACCGAGAAGCTCTCATTTCCAAGTTTATGTCAGGTAAAAGGTTACGAGCACCTTGATCAAGCTCCTCTTTTGAGTTTATTTGGCAGTTTGAGACTCCTTGTCGGTCTCACATGACCAGACTCAAGGACATTTTTAGGCATTGTATGAAAGCTAATTTGGAATATGGAGTTAATGTTTGCAGAAATCACTGAGCAGCTGAGTCATAAGAAGCAGAAAGTGAAGGCGTTGCATGAAGCTACGGCATGGTACAAACGATTATTGAGTATGCGCTGTGAGTATTCTGACGGTAAGTGTGTGAGCTTTTCAAGAGTGTCATCTTTAGGACCAGCAACTTGCAATGTGTGTAGTAGTTATCTTTGCACTTTATCATCTTTCGCTAAAGCAGCAACTCATTGAGTCAATAAGACACTTCATAATAATGTTTTGCAGTAGAGATCGCATTTTCTGAAGCATATCGTTGCTTCTGGGAACTACTAATAAATTGGCAATGCTTGATAGCGACACAGTCCGCTTGTGAGGGTTTAATATGTCATTTAACACATGGCATAGTCTACGTCTTTATATTGAAGTTAGAGTGGGCGTTGTTGACAGCTGTGAAATTCATCTTCACCAATGTGGATCCCCGTGACTCTGATCGTGTGTTCAGCTTCTCTATTCGTATGGATAAAAGCACCACCTCTTGGACGCGTAAGTTATGGTCATATGATAGCCTACTTGTCGGTTTGATTTTATCCCTTCACTCCTTCAATGGTTCTTATTCATTAACCTCTAATTTACCCACATGGCTGATAGTGGCCACATCCATATCAACAGGAGTTAAAACAAAACTTCAGTGAAGGTAAAAGATTGTATCAGTGAATGCAGAAAACATATCCCACATGTTTGAACGCTTTGAAATATGTTTGAAATTTAGTATAATCTACTATTGGCTTCCAGAGTGGACTTTCTCTTTAGATTGAGCATTTAGCGGTTAATATAAATGACACCCAACAATGTGACTTGTGTGAACGATTAGTGACAGTGGTTGTCCAGTCCATGAAGTTCATATCTTTTCATGTTCTTATACAAGCGTATGTGTGTTGCAGTGGTCGATTGTAAGCCCTGGGTGGATGCAGTGCCGGGTTTTGTGGAGTCGCTGAACCAGAGCAACGAGTTATCACGGTTTGTGAGATCCATGCGTCGGGAGTTTGAAGTCCTTGCTATTAGATCTCGTTACCTAGTGAAATGATATCGCCTTTTTCCTTCTCATTCTGTTTGGATTGTACACGTATACTTTGCTCATGAGGGTACTGCTGAGAGCACCCAGAGCGTTTTACAGCACACCATTGTAGATCTGACATCGTTGCCTGGTTTTGTGTGGCGTATCAAGTGGTAGAGGGTAGTTCTCATTGTTCTACAGATCACGAACTTTGACACTCATTGCTTTTGTACATATTGGCATATCAGCACATTAGATACTAGAGTCACCTTGTAGTTGGGGCAATGGGCAACAAAAGTTGTTTTCATGGTTCTAGTGATTTACTCTAGCAATGATGCAATAAGTCATTGTGCAAGCTGAAATGGCTATAGCACATTAAGGCTTGCACAAGTGTAACTTCCATTCCCTTTTTTGAAAGAGAGTCTCTTTCTTGGACCGGTGTCTTTCAATTCAAGCAAGGTAGGATCACTCCAAACCGAACTTGTTTCCAAAAGAATGCCCTAATAATCCAATGAATAAGTAGACACTTGTTGTACAATGTTCAAAATGAGGACATTGAAATCATGGCATCAGATTAGAAAATCAAACAATTTAACTGTTGACATGTTCACAACTTGTGTCAAAGTTTTGGAAAGATCCATTCAAATTTGATTTTGTGGGAACCTCATTGTTCACTTGGGTTGAGGCGTTGAGCAAAGGCCTCAGTAAGTACACTCCTGGGTCTGATTACATAAGACATGCATAGTGTTGCTGGCGACGTCCATTAACTGAAGATACTCATCTGCCCCGTCGATAAGACACTGTTACATCAATAGCGCACAAGATTGTAAGATTTTGGAACAGTAGACCCTAAACCCTAAACCACTACACCCTTGAAGAATTTATACACAAAAAGCAAAGGTGAATTAAAAAATGACCGAACTGGTATTGATTCTGTGGACTACAAGAAAGATATTTTAGATAATACGAAATTACCTTATCAGTTTCAGCAACCCTTTCAGCAATCCTTGCTTTTTGAAGGTCACTGATATTTGGGGACTGCACAATGAAATCGAACAACTGCAGGGCACCAGTGTCCCAAAAAACAATTATGATCGTTTTTGACTAGGTACATCCAATGCAAATATATGTGTTATTTCCATTGCATAGAATATAACACATATAACGATACATTTCTGGCTAGACTTCACTCCTAGACCAAGGATTCATGGTTTACAATGATCGGTTTGATTGATCATATTGTGAAAAGCAAAATTCACATGAGACCAAATTCTATATCGCCAGAACCATTGAAGAAGAGTGTGAGCATAGGTCACAGAATAAACAAAATTGGACAAAGAAAGTAAAGTCTCCACATGACTAACTCAAAACTTTAGAAAAACATAAAGGTCCCTTATTAGAAGTGAAACTTTCTGAAGGAATGGGTCGATACCATTTACAAAGATGCACACCAATGAGTAAGGCACTATTAACTAAAGCTTCTAACAGACCACTCTGAGAGGTACCTGAGAGAGGATTTGAGACACCGGGTGGCCTTCCGCATTCAGGGTGAGATTCTTCTAGCAAGCAAACTTAACCTTGTCAAAAAAAAATTTGATAAAAATTTGAAAATTGCATTCTGAAATGAATCCTATAAGTTATTTTTTCAAAAAGATGTTTAGATTGCCCGAAAAATAAGATTGTTCATAACTTTCACATCACTAATCAAAATGGAATGAATCAAAGCTTCAAATGTAGACAAAAACATAATCTTTGAGAGAGAAAAAAAATTTAATTTATTTTGAATTTTTGCAATATTTTTTGTGTTGCCCGCCGAGTTCAGTTCCAAGCTTTTTGTGGTATAACTTTTGCTTCCAGACACCGATTGAAATAAAAATTATATATTCCCACAAAGCATTAGATGGGTTTTTCCTACCGGGGAGGGCTGTGAGTTCCCAAACCTGAATTTGGCCGAAACTGCCGAAACAGGCCGTTCCCAGGCACTGCTGACCTGGCAGAACGACTGCCACGTCCTTTTTATCAACAAAAAATAAAAAAATAAAAAAAATTTAACTTTGTTTTTCATTTTAAGAACTTAAAATTTTTTATTTTTTTTTATTTTTTTTGAAAAAAAAAAAACTGACACCCGCGTTCGATAGGGGCTGGAGGAACGGAGCTGGGAACGGGCCTGAAATGGCCCTCCAGCCCCCCAATCCCATCTAATGCTTATCAGATTTTCTATCTTCAGAAAAAGTTTCAAAAAATTAGGGTAAAATTTCAGCCCATAGGAACTTGTCCGAATTCCAAATTGTCCCTCGAGGGGACAATGGGACTTTAGGGGTTAATATACTATCAAGTTAATCCGAACATCACACTAAGTAACGTTAACATAACACCATTTGCTTTATACTAATATTAACCCCTAAAAGACCAAGTGTCCCCTCGGGGGACAAATGGATTTCGGGCAAGTACCTACGGGCTGAATTCTTTTCCTGATTTTTTGAAACTTTTTTGAAGATAGAAAAACTGATTACCTTCATGGGAATATAATTCTTTTTCCAATCGGTGCCCGGGATCAAAAGTTATGCCCATATAGCTCAAAACAGGGGAGACTGGGCAGCAAAAAAAAATTTGCAAAAATTTGAATTTTTTTTTCTAATTTCTTTTTCCTCATATATTATATTTTTGTCTATCTGGAAAGCTTTGATTCATTTCATTTGGATTTTTTATGAGAAAGTTATGGACAATCTTGTTTTTCGGGCAATTAGAGCATCTTCTTGAAAAAATAACTTGTTGGATTCATTTCTGAATGCAAGTTTGACAATTTTTCAAAAAAAGAAGTTCCACATGGTTTAGTTTGCTTTCTAGAACAATCTCACCATGGGGATTAGTGCATTTTAATTCTATCGTAGATATATTAATAAAATAGATTTTCATTCAATAGCGTATCTATTTCTATTCTACAATTTTTTTAAGAATGAAAATTAAGTTTTTTTGAAAATCATTTTTTTTCTAGACTTTCAACTCAATTCTCCACTATAATGATTTAAAGCTTAAGACTTTGTAGTGCAAAAAATTTAAGTTCAAAATGTATAATCTAGTCCCGCAATGTGCTGAAAAACTTGTTTTTTTCACTTTAAACGCAGATATCTTGCAATCTATATGGTAAAAAATTCTGAAATTTTTTAATACACATTTTTTCTTACTAGTAAGGTGTAAGATCCTACGGTTAGATGTGGAAAAAAAAATTCAAACTTTTTTACTCTTTGTTGTAGAAATGGCAGTTTTGAGTGTTTTTTGACAAAAAAAGGCCTTGGTCCTTTAGGGGTTAACTTAAAAGTGAGGACTGCATTAAACTCATATCTGTTTGGAATGATATAGATAAGACAATAGTTTATTATTAGGTCTTCTAAAAAATACCTTATTAGGGTTTTAACCCCTAAAGGACCAAACACCGTTTTTGGTCAACATAGTGTTTTGGGGCAGCTCACTACGAATGGAATTTTTATTTTTTTTCTTTGAAATTTTCACATAATATGTACCCAAGGAGTAGCATTAAGGTCCAACAATTTTTATAACTTTTGACTACATGATAAAAAAGTTATTGTATTATATGTAGTTTTCCTTGGTCGGCAGGCAGCTCAAAAAATTCTTTAAAAGATTACTTTTTAAGAAATAAAAATTTGAAATTGGTTTCTATATCTATATGTACGTGGAAAGCTTTGAATCATTCCATTTTGATTAATGAGATGAAAGTTATGAGGAATTTTAGTTTGTGGATAGTTATGGAATCTCTACTCTAAAATAAACTTTGAAGTCCTTTATTTTATTCAATTTTTAATATTTTCTTAAAAGAAATAAAACATTGTGTGTAGATTGTTTATTACCATATTACAAGCATTGGATTGGCATTTTTCAATTCCATAACTAAATTCTTGACAATTTAGTATTTTTAATCGTTCACTAAATTCTTTCTACTTCCTATTTTTTTCATGTATGTTGTACAATTCCAAATGATCTAAAAATTTTCAAGCATGTAGCCAACTTGCCTTGAAGAAGGAGTCCAAAGAGTAACCACCATTTTGGACATTTTTTCTTACAAATGTGACCTTGTGAAGTGCAGCTACTCGATTTTTCGCAGGGACAAAAAAAGGATATTTGTGAATTCAAATGCTAATATCTTGCAATCCACGTGGTGGAAATTTCTGAAATTTTTTCCACATCTTTTCAAACCAGCTTACTACAAGATTCCATGGTTACATGTGTCCAAAAATGTTTTTTTTCAAAAATTTGGTACTTGTATTAGAAATGATAGTTCTGGAGCGTTTCTGGTGAAATTGACATAGTTCATGATCTTTAGGGGTTAAAACTTGAACTCTTCATTTGATTTCCATGTCCACTAATGTGCCTTGTGTTGTTGCCACAATCATTGGAATGTCAAAAGTAATGGCTAAGCCCTCATAATCTCTTTAAATAAAATCAAAAGTAATTTTCTAATTTTTTTGATTCCTAAAAACTTCCATAATCAATAACTTTCACACCGTAGGTTCAAACGCCATGAAATGAAGCCTGTGCACTCCTCTTTGCGGAGGTTTTTCCAATGGTATGAAGAACACAATTGGAAGATTGCATGGTTTTGGAGATCAAAACAAAACAGAAAAACAACCTTGCCTAAGTATGGATATTTTGGATTTCTAAATCCTTGTTTTCAACTTCTCATTTTATTTTGAATATACCGTAGAGTTTTGGGTTTGGAATTAAAAAACAATATATTTGTACATATACTCCCAATTTATATATGTGACATATCAAGAAAGCTTCCTATTAAGAAAGTCTAAACAACGTATTTTCTATGTTCTAAGAAGATTATGAATGAGAACTTACAAGATAAAAAGAAATAAATACAAAACAACCAAAGCAAAATAAACTGTGTAAGTTCATGTAGAAGTGATTGAACAATCGAAATTTGGAAATTCAATTTTAGTATATCGTTTGTTTGAGGAGACACTTTAAATAGATTGCTAATATAAATCCAATCCAATCAAAACCACCACAGACAAAGAACATTCTTCGTAATAGGATAGCCGTAGGCTTCATAGCATCCAGCTCAAAACAATTGACCAAATTGAAAACAAAACTCCTCAACATCTGGACTACTAACCAACAAGGCTTCCAATATTGCCAACTAGAAAAACATTGCTAATTTACCTCTTTTTCATCTAAATTGGCTAATTATCCTGACAAGTAAGCAAACAATCACCAAAAATTTCAAAAATACCAAAGAACTAATCTACTTAACTAACTACAATTCATCATGACTTATCAACTTTGTAAGTTTCAATCAAAAGCATGACACTTTCTTGACTCATAGCACAAAACTTAACATGCACAATAAGAAATTAAATGCATGTTGATTTCATTTTTGCTTTGCTCTTGAACATCTAATTCACTTTTGATCTTCATAACATTTTGAGGTTTCTATTACAATAATATGTACTCTGTAGAACACTCCCAAAGTGTTGCTACAAGATGTAGCATCCTCTGAATATGCTTGAATGACTTAATTTTTTTCAAGTGGTGACAAATGAGATACTGAAAGGAGTTTGTTGTTAAATGGTCCTTTTCCACGATGACACTAATATACAAGACAAGTATGAGTTTTTCATCCATGTGGAAGTACATCATATTATCCATGAAGAAGCAATGATACAATGGATAGCAACAATTGAATGTTTTGCCACATTTGTTCCAAAACTCACAGAATATGCTAAGATTTCTATTAATCTTATTACTCTAAATCATTACTCAACTAAGTTCTATAGAAAAGAAATTCATAGAAAATAGTTAGAAAGAAGGAAGAAGTTGGAGAATAGGGGGAAAAAAATTAAATAGAGTATGGTTGCAATTTCCATACTTAGTTGTAAAATCACATAATTTTAAGCGGTATGCAAACAATATCAAAAGCCAACATAGAGTATAGCAGGCCATCTAAAGCGATTTGAATTCAAATGATGGAAGATAGGCCTATGTTGGAATTTGGCTCCGAGTTACACGTTTAACCACACAGCTTCATTTTATTTTGTTTTTCAATTTTCAAAAGCGGAGTAGGAATTAGGTGTCCATGTTAGAACTTTATAATCATTTCAAGTTCTAATTATAGGTTTGTATCTTTGCAAAAAATCTTTAGAAGTTTCCAAAAACATATCACGTTTAAAAAATAGACAAAAATTGAGAAAGATAGGCTAGAATGAAGTTTGATAGCTAAAGAAGTTTGTTGTGTTGAATGGCTTGTCTGTCAAGTTGTCCAACTTGCACGTCGAGCCAAATGGGTTGTCCATTGAGTTTGATGGCTTCAAAAATTATTGAATTGTATAGTCAAACAATCTTGTCTAAACTAATATAAGAATGTATGGAAGAAGTCTTAGAAACTTTGACCGCATAGATTGCAAGATATGTGCATTTAAAGTGAAGAAAACAATTTTTTTTGCAACTTGCTTGACTAAATTTTTTGACTTTGAATCTTTTTAACTAAATTTTTTGCACTATTGATTTTGATTTTCTGATTGCTTAAGTTGAATATTTGAGTTGAGAATCTAAAAAATAAATTTAGGAAAAAAACACTTGATATTCATTCATTAAAAAATTGTTAAGTAGAAGTAGGTTTAAGATTAAAGCAAAAATTAAATTGTTAATAACTTTAGGATGGAATTGAATTACAATAATTCCAATGATGAGATTTTTCTATCAAGAAAACTTTATCTTGTACAACAAATGTTTTTGAAAAATTGCAAAAATTGCATTCAAAAATGAATTTTATAGGTTATTTTTTCAAGAAGATGCTTAGATTGCCCAAAAAACTAAGATTGTCCATAACTTTTTCATTAATAGTCTAAATAGAATGAATCAAAGTTTCATATGTAGACAAAAATATAATATTATAGGAATTAAAATAAATAAATTTGACATAATATTATGATTTTTTTTGTGTTGCCTACCAATCTCTGTTTTTGCTTATTGTGCCATAACTTTTGCTCCCAGGCACAGATTGAAATAAAAATTACATATCTATAAAGCTCTCATAGAGCCGCACAACCTCAAAAAATCTCTAAAAAATTTAGTGAAATTTATTACAGGACTATAGGAACCTACCTAGACCCAATTTGTCCCCTAAAGGAACATTTGGTCCTTCAAGGATTAAACTAGTGATGTAGATTGACAGTTGGAGAATTTAGAAAAAACATTTGAAGTTTGGAAAAAATGTAATTCAAGGAGGAAAAAAAGGAATGTGAGAAAAATCCATACCCGAGTGGCTATGAAGCAAGAGTAAGTGAAGACTGCAATTTATGTTGAGAGTCTAAAAGTTTGAAGTAGAAATATAGGTTTCAAGTTGCTACTTAAAGCTTTGGACATAGTTAGAAGACTAATTTGAGTATTTGATCCCTTTCTAGAGGTTTGACAATGTATATTAATCCAAATATTTCTTAATTATAATACGTATAGTTGAACATATAAAGTTTTAAGGTCTTTTTTATAAATTTAGTTCTATAATTGTTTGATTCTTAGAATAATTAGAAATTAGTTAATTGTAATAGAAATCAAGAATGCAATTCTAAAATATCCCAAAAAATAGAAAAATAAAATAAAAAATATAGAAAATAATTTGGAAAAAGTCAAGAGGGGGAAGTAGAAAGAAATAGGTTGAAAGAAAAAAATAAGATCTTAGATAGAATTTATACACCTTGTTGTAAAATTTGTTTTGTAAGTTGTATATACAAAGACACAAAAATGCAACAAAAATGGATCAATATAGGCTTCATGATACAATCACAATATTTGTGTTGGAGAATGGAGATGTAGTGGAAACGGCTTCCAAGGTATGTCCTTAAATTTGGCACTTTGTTATTTCTCTTCTTGTAAAAACCATAGTTACATTTGAAATTAGAGGTTTAAGTCACACAAAGGTATTAATGCCCCAAAGATGCACTACTTGCATCTTTTGGGCACATAGTCACACTTCTAAGAATTTACTAAAATCCAATTTTGAATTCAAGATCATTTAGGTAATTTCTAGAGGTTTTCAATAACATATCACAACTTAAAAAGAAAATTAAAATTACAGAAAATAGAATACAATGAAATTAGAATGTCAAAAGCATTAGTTTTGGATCAAAAAATATCAAACTTCATCTAGTTCAAATTAGAAAGGAATCTTAATAGTTAGGTGACATTTAGAATCCAATCTTGAAAGAAAAAAATAATTAAAACTTATGGGGCTAAATGATATAATAGGAGTCAACTTTGATGTAACTACTATTTCTTTTGGACCATTATAGAATGTCATAATGAAATGTTTCAGATTTTTTCAGATTTTTTCCAAAAAAACATGCCTCATTAATTATGAATGTCATAGTTACATGTTTGAATATTATATAGTCTATGATGTCATCATTTAATCTAAATTAAATAAAAAAAGAATTGTAACTAGTGTTTTTTATTCCTTTGTTGAATCTAAGATTAGATTATATGGAAATTCTTCTATTGAAAGTAATGATATTTTGAATAGAATTTGTCATTGTTGACAACTTTGAATCATTTTTACAACTAATTTTGATGAAATTGATGAAGTCTTTGAGTAGAACATTCTATTAAATTTTCAAAAAGGACTCCAAAAGGAACCTTTTCACCATCGCCATTGGCTCCTATCCCGGCTCCTATGAGCTATTTGTACCCTTATAGGCTAGAAGAAAATTTTGGATGAAGTCATGAAGAATGAATTGGAGACAAAACTTCATCTAGCCATAATTTTTGCTAAAAATATTCCATTATAAAGATTTTTACTATTTTAGAATACACATTCAACACTCTACAACTTAAGCTAACAAATATTTTGAATTCCTCAACTTGGATTTGGAAGTTTAAAGCTTTGGTCTAAATTACTCAAAACCATCTAAAACCTCTAACTTTTTTAGTTTGTATTATGTAGTCTAGATTTTGTCTATTTTTCAAAACCCAGGACTATAGTATAGGGGTTCAAATTTTTTTATGGAGTGGTCAAATAGTCTAGGGTATTGTGACTAAAGTCACTTGTGTTCTAAAATAAAATGGAATATACACTAAATTAATCTACAATTTTACAAAGAATAATGACAACTAATTTACACCCTAAACCCAAGGTATAATTTTGTGGCCAGTCCTTAATAATGCTATGGATGTGTGACTGCAATCCTAGTCTTGTATAGTATTCTAAGGATATTTGTGGCAATTTGTCAAGTTTTTGAACAATTTGTCATGCATGATTTAGACTTGATCCAATGCATAGTTATATTTATACATATATATAAACAAACACATTCACAAATTTCTTAATTACTGGTTACATTCTTTACCCAAGACAATTTGTCTTGGTCACTATTTATCTTGCCTAAGTACTAATTAGATGAGTGAAAAACCAGGTGGGTGGGACATGGGTGTGTAATGCAATTTGTGGTTGTATCTTGGCTACACATGTCAAATAAGCGGTCAATGCATACTATTGAATTCCTATAATCCAAGCTATTTGTCAATATTTCCTCTTTTATTCACACTCCCTTTTGCACTTATCTATTACCCCATCATTATCTAATACACAATTGATGTTTGAATTCACGTATTCTAATATGTGAATTCAAATCAGGATTTGACCCAACTATTATATTGTATATGATATGAAAATAATTACATTAAATAATGTAGATAAGTTGATGACCACCTTAATTAGCACTTTTAATATCTTGGGGCCAACTCTAGGACAATTGTATATTTTTCAAAGGTGTATGCTTGTTTTACAAATCAATTTGAAGTGGAATTTCAAATTTTCAATCTAAACTATTATTTTGTGAGTTTTTAAAATAATTTGCCTTGAAATCATAAAACCACTCATAGCATAGAGTCATGAACATCCTACAAAAAAACCATAACTACTCTCCCATGCATCTAATTATATTTGAGCATTTACCATTGAAGGCTTGACATATTGACCACTGTTGGTAGTAATGTAGTGATTTTGTCAAAAAAATGAATGGATTTGGATGAATTTTTGGATGGAATTAGGTTCCAAAGTAGGATGATGCAATGATGGAATTAATCAACAAATGGAAATAGGTTGGCTTACTTTAGAGCACCTTGACAACTAATCTTGTCTACAAAACTATACATTATAAGTTTTATGCTCAAAATGCCCTCTAAATGGAACGTTATTGTCCCTTATTAAAATATAAAATAAAACATAAAATTATGACATGATTAGACATTGAAATTTAAAAAGAACTTATGCTAGTTCCAATACTTATCAAGAGGACATGAAACAAAATTTATTGTATAAACCATACAAAATTAGGAGACATTCTAAAATGATGATGAATCTAAAAATAACAATAAGTCACTAGATCTTGCCTTAATTCGCAAATAAACCAAAATAGGTTCCTTTGTCTTAGAGGGCTTAAATGTTTGGCACCAATGTGTCAAAACCATGTGTTGATAATTCAACCTGGTTATTACTATTTTCACACCACCATTACTACTAAGTATGGAGGCTATAATTCTAAGGGCAATTCTAGCTGCCAATTCAATCTATCGCATATACAGATATAATCAGAATCGCACTTGCCATATGTACAGACTCTCAAAATGTAAGACCTGCGAAAGCAAGGCCACTTGCAAAAGAGAATTTCAGGCACTATTTCCTACCAGATCCACTTGCATGATTTTCACATCATGTTGCATTTGATTCTTCTGAAAGCATCGATTTTTATTTGGAGCAATTGATGATACGAGCTAGCACGTCGCACAGGAACTCGGAGGAGACATTTTTTTCTGCATTTCACAGAAAATACAACTTCACAAGGATCACATTCCTTCAATATGCTTCCAAACAGATACGGCACTACACTTTTGCAAAGCAACTGAAGGAATTGGCAGCAAAACACATGGGGCTGGAGCGAACTACCATTTATTTTATTTATACCCAGAGCTGGATTTGAAGTCGTACATTCAGATCACTCTTGCGTCACAGTCGTCTGCAAGTAATACTGTACGGTATGTGTGTAGCGTGATTTCTGGATTAGGTTTTCATTCAGGAGTGTTCAAGAGGATTAGTTTGTTGGGAGGTAATTGAAACACCAATATACTTAAGTGTAAATATAGTTATCCACAGTCACCAGAGGTCGAGGACAGCTTAGTACTGGATGCTGATTCCTCCCCAGCCCTTCTGATTGCTAGCAAATTAATCGAGCTTTAAGACCCAATCACAGACGAACAATTAAGAGCTTCGATTCAACAGGAAAAATGAGCAGACGATTGCACTTCGATCTAGATCACAGACAATTGCAGGACTCCTAGCTTGTAGGCGTACAATTAATGCAGACAGCATTCAACAATGGCGAATAAAATGCAATGGTCAATCATCAACAGAATGCCATGTAGTAGTGAAGCTAGCAATACAGGAGGCCAGCGAAAGGTTTGGTTTGGGTTCGAGGGGGCAATGGCACGGTGGTGGCTTGTTGTTTCCTGGTGCGATAATCTTCTTAGTTGTGTAGTTAGGGTTTGCATAATTACTGTTTGTAGTTGTCCCTATCCTAGCCCCTTTTATAGTGACAGTATCTGCTCTCATCAATTTGGCTTATCACTTTCCGAAAACCGCACAGGACTAACTGCTCCCGCAAACCCGAAAGCTAAGAAAACTTGCAAGCGTGAACCCTGCTCATCAAGGACTTATCAAATATCAAGAGAGTGCCAAAACTGACATCGTCTGGGAGTTCATATAACACATCTAAGCGAGACACTACACTGATAAGCAAGATAAATATCAATGTAACCGAAAACCTACTGGACTTAGTTATTGCCCAACTCTAGAGCATCCAATACAACAGAATGAGCCAAACAACAGAAATATTACCTGGATCAACGGTCTGTGCAAGTCGATGAAGAAGGCCACTGTCCGGTCACTGCTACACTACCTAAGAAAGAGCAACGCCCTGAAGAGGCGGTTCACCCATATAAGGTGAAAGCGACAAAAAATGGTACTTCCATCCCCATTCAATGGGGGAAGGAAATGTAAAACGTATCGTACAGGAGGATCGTAGAGATAAATAGAGCACCGCTCAATCCTAGTGTTCCGAGTGGAACGAAGCGGATTCCTACAAGTAGGAAATCCACAAAAGCACACACGTGATCCACTAGTGGAGTTCAAATATATGATGAACTCCACTAGTGCACCCGTGAATGCAAATGCATCACCACTCGCTGCCGACACACAAAGAGAATCTAGGAATAGACACATCCTAGATCCTCTAAATCTACCTCCATGCCGATACAGATGCGAAATTCTCCCCTGTTTATTGATTTCTCTCAAAACTCTCCAGACCTCCAACCCTGTAGCGCTGAAGTGCAATTCAGACCCACCCATGATAACAAAACAACTATAGGGAGAACTGCCCGATGGAGAAACTGAACTGGGTCCTCCCGTATCCGCCCGAATTGCTACGCTAACTGCGAGGAGCCGAGAAACAGAACAAAAATCCTCAACCACGACCCGAAGCATCAAACCTCATCACGGACACCGCAGGGTTTTATGCATCATCATCATCGCTAGCACCATCACATGCTCAAAACACACATCATCGATCCAAATCCAACCAAATCCACTCACTCTCGCTCCCTCGCAAGATTGGTCCGAATAGCAATGCGAACCTCTCACGGAGCAATCGAATATCCGCCCGAATAGCTGACTCCGCCAAAAACTAATAGCGTGGAGGCGGCGTCGCTAACTGTGAGGAGACGAGAAACAGAACAAAAATCCTCAACCACGACCCGCAGCATCAAACCTCATCACCGACATTACGCATCATCATCATCACCACATGCTCAAAACACACATCACCAATCCAAATTCAACCAAATCCACTCAATCTCGCTCCCTCGCAAGACTGGTCCCGATCGCAATACGAACCTCTCAATACGAACGAATGTCGTGTCCTGCCGTATCCGCCCGCATTGCTGTCTCCGCCAAAAACCGATAGCGCGGAGGCGGCGATGCTAACTGCGAGGAGACGAGAAACGAAAGGAGGAAAGATGAGAGGCAGGAGAATGAGAGAGAAAAAGAGAGGTGAGACAGGGGATGGAGAAAGGGCGGAAGCTAGAAGGGGACCCGAGGGGACGACCAGAGGTAGCGCGGCACGACAGAGGAATTAGGGTTTGGCGCTCATCCGTCCTCACGCCCCGTTAGTTTATTTTTAGCTTCCCCTTCCTAGAAATGTTTTTCCCGTTCGTTGCAGCCCTTGCTATCTATGCAACTGACCCAGCTGGCTATTTCCGGGACAGAGCTAAATGTAGGAGGTCCGTAAATGGCGCATGTAAGGGCTGGAACTGAATTTGGGGAGGTGAAACATCTCAAAAAAATTTAATTTAATTTTCCTTGTAAGACAAATGCAATTGCCATCTAGCCCAAGTTGTTTCATATTTTTTAGAGCTTTGTGAAATTAGTTATAAAATTTTGAAGTTGAAGGGGCATAGGGCTCTAAAATGGCACCCTACCTTAAATGTACATTGTTTGTACATATTAATTTTTTATAGTCTTCAACAATCCATTACCTTAAATTAGGCATTTTGTTTTGTTTTGTTTTGTTTATTTTGTTTTGTTTTGCTTTATTGAAAACAATTGGTGATGAAATTTTTTAATTCAATTGTGTGAAGAACATCTATATGTACATCTTCATATTAAAAAACTAACTTTAGTAGATAAATCTAATTACAATGAAGAAATATCTATTTTGCAAAATTTCATCATTGTCACCCCATCATTGAAATATCTATAGAAGGAATTGTGAAACTTTTTTGGAGATGCAAATTGAAGAGAAGATGTGCGTATGGATGTTTCCTACATATCCTAGCAATCAAATTTAGAGATAGAATTCATCACCAATATTTTTCAATGAATTATCATATAAAATCATGTAAATTAAATTAAAAAATTCATCCAAAATGAAGTTGGGGGTTCTAAAACTCAAAATTGGCATGCTTGCCATTGCAGTTGCAAAAGGATGCACTAATATTATGCTCACCAAAAAATATCAAATATAATCCACATTGTCCAAAGTTTTTTTAATGGCTCAAATAGGTAGTCTGTAAATAATATGGACGTAACTGTACATTTCAAGAAGGAGGTGCTTCTAGTAACCAATGCATTTCTACTTCAAAAATGTATAACTAATTCTACAAAGGTCCAAAAAATCCGAAATGACTTAAGTTAGATACCAATTCTATACTTCTTCCTAAATTTTTTTTGTTGAAATTGCTTCAAGAGTTCAAATGCAATTAGTATTTAAAAGGTCGTTGTAGGAGCAAACTTCCTTAGAGGATTTCCCAAACATCAATTGTTGAGTTTCAGAAGGATATTAACCTTGTAAGGACACTATGGATGAGGGTAGTCCAATGGATGACTTCATTGGTTCAATAATCAGAGAATTTTGATGACTACCTTGGTCATGGAAGGCCATATTGTTATAAGGTTAACTTTGAAGCAATTGATGTCTAGATTTTGAATGATGCATAGAAGCAAACGACCATAGTTGACAAAGAACAACTTCATTTCATTCATCCACTTATTATTTCATGTTGGGTGGGTTTGGCACTATGGAAAAGTCATGATCCTTATTTTAATGGTCTAGAGAATCTTAAAAAAAATTTGCTACTACAAAAGAGATTCGTGGTCTCATCAAAGAGTGTCAAAATACCAACCTAAGTCAAGAATGTGATGAGACCTTGAAAATCTACACAAAAGACTGAAATTAGGTTGCCTTACTCCAAGAAAGCTATTGTACAAACCATCCAAGTCAACAAAAACTTTTACAAGTACTTCCAATCATATACATTGAGGTTCATGAGTTTCAATTGCAACAATAACTAATTCAAAAGTAGTGCATTGTTAAATTCATGCACACTATTAAAAAAATAAGTATATAGTGCTAAATGTTGAGAATTTAGTGTCGAGCAACATAATTTCACAACTTAGTGCAAAGACAAGTAACATTGACTTCAAGTTTGAATTTGCTTGTGGTTTCTATCCCACCAATACTATTGATACACGTCCAATAGGGGCCCATCGAGGATGCACTTACTTTAGTTAGATTCTCAAATAGTGAAGATTATTGCAAAAAATGTGCTACCTAGGAATTTCTTGAAATATTACATGTAGAGATTTTTATAGATCATTTTATTTGAAGTTTACAACATTCTCAACATTGTTATAGATTGCAAACTACAACAAAGTGCATTCATAATTTAAATGAAAAGAAAACATGAACACTCATTAGACGGGATTTGGCCCATTCGGAGGGCGATGAGTTCCTGACTGCAAAGAATGCGCTGTGCTGCACCACAGCAACGCAACAGTCTGACATGGCAAAGCGACTGCCAAGTCGTTGAAAAAAAATATTATTAATATTACTATTTTTGGTAATACAACACCCGACGCTCCCTCGCTGCACTAGGAATAGATTAAAAAACGAGCCTAAAACGGCCCTTGTAATGTAGATTTTGTCTATTCGACAGAATCCAAAAACAAGGGATCTAAGGGTCAATTCTCTTAGGAAAGGCCAATAAGTCTAGTGTGTTGTGACTAAGGTCACTCGTTTTTGTATTTGAACTACTTATCTATGTCGTTTTATATTTCGTTCTCCAAAACAAACCCAGGAAATGCACTTAATGTCAATTTTTCACAGTCCAAATACCAATGCTATTTTATAGACTCAAATGTATGGCGTCACAGTCCTGTCTAGTGTGTGGCTCATGTCAATTCCCAAGTCAATTTGTCAGGGGTTGGTCAATTTGTCTTTTATGCATGCTCTAGCTACTTAATAGTAATATATAAATAAGCATATTCATAATTACACCATTTGTATTATATTATAGGAATCTCTTTTTCAATTCCCTTAATTTAATATTTCAATTTACAATTTATTTTATCTCAAAAGAATTAATATTTTAATCTCCAAATTATTCCAATAATCAATACTTAGGAAAGAATTAATTCTTTCTTGGTAAATTTGATATTTTTGTCTTTAAGCTTTTCCCTTTAGCTTTTCTAATGGCAATTTATCTTTTCTTTGAATTGTTGGATTGGTCAAATAGGTACACGACCAAGACTCAACTAAACACAGGCTAATAGACCTAAATCAGTTACAAGTCTATTTGCAATAAGCCTGTGAGCTAGTCGACTTGCCACCAACCACTATCTGTCTACTGGACCAAGGCTGGTTATTCTTTCAATTAGACATGTCTCCTTACAATAAGACCAACCTTACGATTTTGAGATTTGGTAGGTGGATTCTAGATTCTATTCGCCATTTCTAACTGTGAAATCCATTACAATTCTAATAGACTTATTGTAATATAATGTTTGATATGGTCAATTTATCTTTTCCTTACTGCTTCTATTGCAAATGGACTTGATTGGTTTCAAGTCACGGAATCACAAGGCAGTCCAATAACACAGGCAAATGGACAAATGATCCAATATCTTCAATTAGAAATACAAGACAATTAGGCTGAAATTAATCTCACAATTGGCACAAAGTCCCATATGCTTAGTCTGTCAATTAGCTAGCATATCAATTTAGCATTCATGGACCATACCAGTGCCTATACAAATTATAAGTCTGTATACATCTCAATCGACTAATAGCTACTGGACTTATGCAAGATCAAGCAATCAATTAGACTTAATTCCTCTTAACACAAATGAAAGTACCATGACAATTCGATTCGGACAAAATGATTCCCAACCATAGACAGTTTGTGCTAATGTAGATTTATGTCAATTGGACAAGCTCATAAGCATCTTGCAATTTGACAATTTCACTCCTTGGCTACACCCTAATTAATCAATCTTAAATTATCACTAGGTTATATGAATTACTAACACAGTCTGTCAATTTGACCGCATACTGGTTTTGGTATCTTCAAATGCCAACATCAATTAAGTGAGAGACTTACCTGAATTCTGCGAGAATTGTCCGCTCAGCCATGTCGATTTGACTATCACCAGCTCCACCGGAATCCAAATGCGATCGCTCACAATTTCCAATTGCCAGTTTACAAATTGCCTTTGTACGGTGCAAGTGGATTTACTTCTAGCTCATCTCGCCTCAACAACACTTACTAGCCATTCTAAAATTATCACAGACAATTTGCCAACATCCAGTGCAAATCTGCAGCACTTGTAATCCTCACTTCACACTTGTTTCCATTTCCACACAATGTAATTTGTCTATCGAGTTTCTAATCAAATTGTCAACTCACCTAAGCTTCACGCAATTAGATAATGTAATTACTTACTATCAGGCTTAGTTCACAAACAAGCTCCGACGATTTGATTCAGTCCATTCAACAATAAACCATTTACTCACTCATACACACACACAAGCAACTCGACCAAAATATACTCAATACTGGAACAATCAAGTTGACCGCTCAGTAAAACGCACTCAGTCAATTGGGATCCTCGATACGGCAGCAAGGTACAACTGTGTCACTCAAGCAATTAGACAATATTTCCAATCTAAATTCACAGCGGTAACATTCAGTCAATTAGCTTTGCTCTCAAACACACAAACTTCCTGCGATAGACCAACAATGATCAGGCATACATCCACAATTAACCCACTCGTCAAATGGATCTCAACTCTCCGCTCTAGTTACTATCAGTCGACTTGACCACACAAATACACAAATACACTGGCTGCCCGCTCCAACAGTTCTTCCCACACACCACAGACTGAATTCCTCAGCCAAATAGACAGCTCACACAAAAACACAATTAGACAATTCGCCAATTTTTAAAGCTTGAGAATTTCACAAAATCGCAAGAGTACAATGAGTCATACACCTTGGTATGAACTCAAAAAAACAAAAGAGTAGACCTTTGGACATATAGTCCCAAAATTGGAAGACAACTTTTCACAGCGTTGCATCTTCTCAATTTGACCTTTTCTACAACTATTCAACTTGCCTCTTCCATATCCCGACTAATACACCTATTCGACTCTGGTAAATCATTTACAAGGCTAATTGACATCCTAATGGAAAAGCAGTAATGTAATAGCCCTTTTTACACTGAAAAAATCAAATTGACAAAATGTGGGAATTTAACTAGCACTACAGCCCTCCAGTGCAGTTGAAAAACATCTAATGAGTAGAAAAATTGGCTCCAAATTAACAAAATTTCAACAGAAAATTGTTGATTTTTTTTGTTAAAATGGACGCCTTGATTTGGGTATTTAAGCACAAAAATTTGTTGATTTTTTTGTTGATTTCATCATGTGAAAATTAAAAATTAAAAATTATAAAAAATACAAGGCCAATGCGGCCTTATGGCAACCATCCGACATAGTGGTCAGTCACGTGGCACCAACCAATCCAACTCGCAAGGCACTACAAGTTTAGAGTAATATAGGGTATAGAAAATGGCTTTGGGCGTCTTTAAAATACTATAGGGTATGGAATAATAGGTTGCATTAGAAAATGCAGTAGTACTAAAATAGCCCCCTTTATATTAAATTTTTTGGCCAAAAGTCTGAAATTGCTACTTTCTCGGCTACTTTGAAAGTGGCATATTGGTGAGGATAAAAAAATTAAATTTGCTATTACTAAGAGCATAGTATTGTACTATAGGAAATATACTTTAGTTCATTTACTTCTCTTGGATTCCTACAATAACTTAACTACTCTTACAACTAAGTTATACACTGTATACATCACAGAATTTAATGTCTGACTACTGTAAATACTTTTTCTTACACCATTCACTGCACGTCCTATTGGATTGAACTTAGGGTTAGTTGAATTGGGCAATCTGAATGCTGTGTGGTTTAGGATTTCCACAGTTCAATCTGCCTCACTTGAACCCAACCGTTGCTGGAGTTCGTTGCGTGTGCATAGTTGAGTTTGCTTGAGGTGTTTAAAAGGGTTTCGGGTTGGTTCGGTGGTGGCGTTCCAGAACAGCCCTCGTTGCGGTTTGGGACGAATCTGCGTTTGCGTGTAGGATTTATGATGGTCTTCAATTTCAAAATCAAACTCTACTCGGTGGAAGATGATGTTGGGCGGCTGGAGATGCTAAGTCCCCTTTTTTTGCCACTCGGGCGACACTTACGCCGATTTGCGCACGCGCTTGGAGATCGGGGGATGCGTGGAGTGGCCCTTCTTCTTTTGGGACTTCCAAGATGAGTGTCGAATTTTGAAGAGGTTCAAGGCCATAAATCCTGTAATTGACTGTGTTTATGTCATTCCTGCGTTGGAGGGCGACGGTAGACCTCACAAGCGGTGTCGTGTTGGAAACCAGGTCAAAACAACGAGCCACGACTTAGCAGCGGAGCCTGAAGTACAAATTAGGGTTGGAAATGTGGCGCGGATGTCTTGCAAGCCGGTGCTGCACAAACGTTGGAAGAAATCAAAGTTGGCACAAAATAGAATCCGATTGAAGTTCATGAATTTCTTCAAGACAAGGAGACTTTGCTGCAATCGACACTCTTACCTAGTAATGTGCTTGAGAATTACAAGCAGGGTGCAGAGAAGCTGAGAAGGAAGTTGGAGTCATTAGATTTCGCAGATTACAAGTAGGACTTGAAAACTTACGATCACCATGGCGTGGCTGTTGTCAAGATTTTCTGCGGGGAGTGTAAGAGAGAAATAGGGAGTTCGGGACGTGATCACTCCCGCAATGCCGTGTAGAACCTGTTTTCAAGTTTCAAGAAGAGTCATCTACATTCAGCTCTCCACATCAAGCAGTGGTGTAGGAAGAGGGAGATCCTGTACAGCAACCACCTGAAGAAGGAGGGCAAGTCCAACAAACCCATAATCTTGACACCAGTAGATCATAGGCGAATCATGGAGGAAAGTGTCAGCATTCTTCAAAGCGTGAACGACTCAATCTCCTTAGATGATCTTCCATTTGTAATTGTAGGAGATGTGGGTGTTCTCCAGTTGAAGTCCTTCTGGTTCAAGGTGCGCTGCAAGCTAGATGGAGAACTAATGCTCTTGTGCCCGCAGAAGGGGAACCTCAGACCTAACTTAGAGAATCACATCCATGGCCTTCTTCATACCAAGTGCTGTGAAGACTTGGCTGCGGCAAACAATTCATCAAAGGCTTCATGTGCACTCAGCTCCGTAAAACGGAGGAGACCCACTGCAATGTTCAGATCGACCACTGGAAATCAATGTAACTTCCTTTCTTGGTTTAGCAGTTCTGGTAGGTTTAGGCAGTGCAAATGCTGAAACAGTAGGCGAATCCCCATTAGGTATGCACTCCGACTCTATTTTGGCATTTTTTTGTTGGGGATTTAAGAAGAAAATCATTGAGTACGTCGGAAAGTCCTACAGAGTCGATTCATTGCTCAATGATTCAAAGACTGGATCGCTATGGATGGCTGAGCCCAACACAACTGCAGATTTTTTCTTTGAAGGTTGAACTATTGTTGTGAGAGGGTGCTTCCAAGTGTAAACATTTGTGTGCCACGGGAGAACCCTTTTTGGATTTCACTTGTTCTAATTGTACGGAAATTGAGCAAGCCAATGATTTCAGGCTTAGGGTGCAGAGGGAAAGTCATGCTCTTGTTAAACGTGATTGCAGGGATACACAGCTTGGAAGACGGATAGGCTATCTGCAAGGCATTGAACTGGCCTCACAGTCTAGGACGTTAGACAGGAAATTTCGTGAGGAAAAGGCTAGGCATTGGCTCATGAAGTCTAGGGTTGCGTAATTGAAAGTAAGTCAGCGTGGTTTGAAACTTAGTGCTGTAGAAAGTTTTAATAGAAAAGATGTTCACTCTTTCTGTAACAACATTTTGGAGGCTCACAGAACCAATGCCTTTGGGGGAAAGCCAACTTTGTGGGACTTCCTCAAGGACGTTGCCACAAACTTGAATCATGTGAGGCAGGGTCACAGATTCTCGAAAAATTCAAAGTCATTTGTTCAAGCTATGAGAATCTATGGTGGTAGGCAAATGTATGATTTGCTTAGCTTGAATTTTGGTGGGCCGTCGTATGATTGTACTAAACGGAAAACAAAAAAGGGATTCAATTCATTGCCGCCCGAGAGCATTCTTCGTTGTTTGCTGTTGTGGCGGACATTTACAGAGAGGCCAAAGTGAATCACGGAGTGGAAGGACCTGTTCCAGTCATCTTGGCTGAAGACGAAACAAAAGTCAAGGCTCGTATATCTTAGGACGCCCAATCTGATGGACTAGTGGGCTTCTGTGGAGTGAAGGAGAATCATTTGTGCATATCCACTTTCAAACCGCACGTAGGGAATGGTGAGAGTGGATATGCAGCCATAGTAAATTCTTTCCGGCAAAATGACAAGGGGAGTTTTTCTTGGGTTATCATGGTGAATCCTTTGCATGCTTTGTTGCCTAAACTTGTACTTGTTGTGTCCTGCATTTGCAATCGTTTCAATTCCAATTGGGTCCATAATCAGTAGAAGACTATTGGCACGCTCTGGCAAGACAGTTGTGGGCCTGTTCTCGGACCTATTGTAGGGCATTCTTCCAATGGGGATTCCAAGAAGAGGTAGCTCATGGTCCAGGACTATTGCAGCAAGGTGGGATTCATGTATGAAATTACATAGAAAGGCTGGTCCTTATCTTGTAAATGGCTTGGAGAGAATAAAGTTAGAGGCTTATACGATCAGGATTTTATCCACAACGGAAAAAAATTAATCAATCCCCTTGACAGTGTTGTAAAGAACCTTCAACTAGGGGCTGATGTCTGCTACTTAGATCACCTTGGTTAGGTTTATCAAAGGTTTGGTATTGATCAGCATGGTCTTAGAAAGAAAGATGTGGAGCGAACAGACAAACAGAATTGGGCGAGTACACAACGCATTTGTGCAAAGAAGGCAAGAACTTGTTTGCAAGAACTCAAAACTGTAAGGGACGCACATCAGGAGAGAACTTTGGAGACTGAGCTGTATCTGTCTATATGTGTTGACTATATCGACATTTTCCTTTCCAAATCCTTGACTTTGAGGGAGAGAGTGGTGCTTGCTAGCAAAGTGTCATTCTTTTTTAGGATATGGAAGTTGAAGTTTCACCATGGTGACCACGGTGTAGGAGGAAATACAAAGAATCTCACATTGCAAGAATGCTTTGTAAACAACCAGTGCTACCTTGACGTGCAGCTCTCTTGCCATTTTGTGGTCTTATTCATAAGGTATTTTCGTGATGCATTTTCTCACTTGCTGGTTCACTACACCTTACAGAATCCAATTCATGTGAACTTTTTTTTAGCAAGGTGGGGAGAATGTAAGGTATGGAGAGACCTTACAATTTCTAGGAACTGGTGGGTTGTACTAACACGGTGAACCAACTGGTTGCGATTGAGTACGGACCCAATGGACTGCAATTTGGTAGAGCTCATAATAAGCAAAAAAACATCTGAGTGGACTTGCATCCTTTAGAATGGGGACAGTCCCCTACAGATTTGGGAGATTATAGCGCCCTTGCCACAGATGAGGACTTTGTGGAGGCGTTGAAGGAAGGTCTAAAGGCAGCCCAAGCCCAGTTGAAGGCGCTGAATATGGCTCCATCCTCTTATGCTAGAAGGAAACAGTGGTTCTTACAGCCTTGGACGGTGGAGAGGTTGGATCCGAAGCACTAGGCATACGTGGCTCTCGAAAAGCCAGTCCCCAACGAAGATGGCGACGAAGAGGTCATGAGGGACTTCCTCATTGTGCATGAAATATAGGAAATATCCAACTCTGGTTCTTTTATGTACAGTACAACCTCGGAGTCTGCAATTATGAGTTTGATCACCATAATTTGAATGATTTGCTCTTCAAGTGTGGCCATATGTGCTTGTGAAGTTGTGAACCCATTTTTTTCTTTGACATTTCCATTGATGCAAGTGTGTTTGCTACAACGAAGGTGTTGGGGATTTTGAGCAAAGGTTATAGTAGTGCATGTTAGCATCTAGACCCTAAACCTTAGTTTTGTTTATGGATGCATGATACGCACATTTTGGTCCCACTCATTGTGTTTGTAAACACAATGAGAACATTATATTTCTTACTACATCATTGTGTACAAAAACTTTGTTGTGTGTCCTAATATGACTGATATCATACTATAGTGAGCTTGTCAATTCTAGCAAAATAAATTCAAATGCTTTTTGGTGACACTATAAACACTTGCAAGCTCTAAGATTAGGTTTAATTATGTGAAATATTAGGTGAAGCTTGACTTGAAAAACATTTTACAATAAAAACTTTCTTCTGGCAAATTTGATTGTAACTTGAATTGTCATTGGCCATGCTACATTATATATTTTGAAAAAAAAATTGAAACCAAACCAGTCCATTTGATGTAAGCCAAAAACTATAGTAGAATTTTTTTTTCAATCTAATTTACCATATCATTTATTCATAGAAAATTGGAAATATAAGTAATGCAAGCCCCTTCTCTATTAATCCAAAGTAGAAAATTACATAATTATAGCATGTCCAAAAAAAAAAAAAAGTGATAACCCCCTATAAAATAGTGGTTGGTCGCACCTATATCCTTATTTTTTTAAGGCACTGACCCCCTCGAGGTGGAAGTAGTTAGAGGAGGATCCGAGCTAGTTAGGATGCTTGGGATTTTTGCACCAACCCTGGAGTTTGAAGAACGAGGAGATGATCCTGGAGCTGATGGGGGCGTAATCGAACAAGTAGGCGAAGACCAACCGCGCTCTTCCGGCTAAGTGGACGATCAAAACTTGGAAGAAGGTTTACAACTTTTCTCGCGCTAGAGAGGGGATGGCTTCCCGAACCGATAAGTTCACGGAGGGTAAGTTTTTGAACCCACCAAATCTTAAGAATGGTTATGTAGTTGCAAACTGTAAGACAAGGAGAGACAAGAGATTGCTAGAGTTCATAGCCCCGATTCTATATCCAGAACAGCCAAACCGGATTACAGTGACTTTGGCAAATACGATATTCGGAGCATTGAGTGGAGAGAAGAAAGTCTTCTGGGGAGGAATAGTGAAGGATCTGGTAGGAAAAATAGTTAGTATCCTAGGCAATACCAAGGGTACCTCTATTGGACCTTTCCTTTTTCATTTGTATGATTATCTGGGGACGCTCAGAAGTCAGGAGAGGACTGTGTATAAGGCGGCAGCCACTTTAGTAAAATTGAATATTTCTCCCCCCCGAGAGCGTGACAAAGAAGAGAGGAAGAAAGGACCAGATGAGGATTCCGAAAAGGCCTCGTCAGAGAAGAAGAAAGGGTCATCCAAGAGATAAGAAAGGTCAGGAAGGATCCCAGCATCTATGAAGATGAAAGGTCCCAAGAGTGACAAGAGGGATTTGGTTGAGCCGGAAGTGCAAGGAGTCGACTCATTGGGGAGGATTATTTCGGATCTTGAGGTGATCCGAGAGGAGGTAGATACGGAAAGAGGAGCAATTTGGAATGTATGTAAATTGCTCGGTGGGATTTCCGTGTTTGAGTTAGCAAAATAGATCGAGGATTTGATCCGGAATTCGGATACCCGAAAGTCGGAAACCTGGATCCAGGAACTAACCGATAGGAACAAGGATCTCCATCGGCAAACGGCAGTTAGAAAAAAATTTAGAGAGGAGTAAGGAAGTGAGGGAACTTTCTTTAGAATCTAAGGAAACCCTCAAGAGGATTAGGAGCTTTGTTTCCCATTCTTGGGACGTGTTGAACAAAGCCAAGCTTTATGATGAGGAGATCCATAAGGTTGGCAATGAAGCAGCAGCGAATGCAGTAATGGTGCTAGCAGAGTACTCAAAGCAAGTAGAAAAGTTTATGTATGAGATCTGGGACAGTCTTCAGCAAGTTGGGTACTTTCCGGGATCCGACAAGGAGGAAGCAACACCAACACGGCCAAAACTGGATATGCCTCCTCCCTCACCAATAAAACCGAAGGAGCGTTTAGATGCAGAGAAGACGCCTTCCAAGAGTTCCCCCCTAGGTAAGAAGGAGACGAGGTCGGGGTCTGTGCTGAGATTCGGTTCAAAGAAATGAATCCAGAAGTCAGAGTCAAGACTAAGAACGCCTCAAAGTAAAGGTTCTAAGCCTTCTCTTAATACTCCCAATACTCCCAACACTACCAAGAAGAAGAGCACTTTCAAGCAGGCTAGAGAGGAGTCACCAGAGAAGGTACAATTTGAAGAGGACAAATCACCCGAGGTCTCAACGAAGGAGGAGAGTCAGTCAAAATCCAGATCTAGGACCGGATCAGAATCCAATTCTGAAGGATGCAGTGACCATTTCTCTTTCTAGTTTCAAAGAGAAGACTCAGACTCTCTCAAAAGGCAAAAGCGTGGCCAAGGGAAAGCCACCAACCAGTAGGAAGCAATCGCCAAGGGAAGCCAGAAAGGAGTCATGAAAACTGAGGAACCTTCTCCAAAGCGGGCAAAGAAGTAATAGTTAGCTTTAGTCAGTCTGAGGTAGTTAGGGAAAGTTTCTTAGGTTAATCCTAGCTTGGTTAGACAAAAACCTAAGTTTTTGATAGAAAGTAGACAGTTAGTTAAGTGTTTTTAGAAACATGCACTTGTAACTGCAGTTAGACTGCAGTCTTCTGGATTTTTCAGGATAGGATCCACGTTTCGCAGATCGGATCGGATGGTAGGCAAGTCAGCTTAGAAAGATAAGGAAGACACATGTCAGTCTCATGTCCTCTACTTTTTGATCCTTGGGGCCTTTTAGAGTTCCTGGAAGTTAGTATTTAGGGGTTGAAATTAGTTGGAAGCCCCGGGCGTTTTTACTTATGTTTTCTACATCTTTTGCAAATTGAATTACAGAATTCCATCTCATGAACGCTGGTCTGAAAAGTCTTGGCTTTGTGGTTGGTATGCCTTATAGTGCTAGTATTGCATGTGCGGATAGTTGGTCTTTGCACAGTGTTGATAAGAGAAGGAATCTTTCGGATTCTGCCTAGATCCGATTTCAGGAGTATTAGAATTTGGTTGGTAAATCTTTGTGTATTAGGAGGAAGTTCTAGCTGTTGAAGTTTCTCCAGTGTCTTCTGAGCAAGATAACCATTCTTAGGTTGGATAAATTTTTCGAGAGTGAAGGGTGAACGCTAGCCGACGTCTAAGAGGTTCTGCTGAATTCGGAAAAGACAGACAGGAAGATAGTTGGGATCCCCTAGTTATCAAGATACCAGATTTGGCTCTTGGGGTTTTGTCCAGATAGGTCCGTCGTTGTAGTAAGAGAGGATTGTGGGGGTTTCCTGAGTGACCTACTAGTCTGGACTAACTTCCGGGCTAGTTGTGAGGAAGAATCCGCATCCCAGTTTTTGTGTGTATGTCTATGTGTTGTTTAGTGAAACTTCAATCACTTTAATTTATTGAAGGGTAGGATATACATTCCCTTCCTCAACCCCAAGAGCGGAACCCTCTGATATAGAGGTTAAACTATTGTCATTAGTTACTTTGGTTACTAGGATCACCAGATCTGGATCCGAGAAAGGTACAGGATAACGACACTCCTTCCGAATCCGCCTCTGCGTGATGGGATAAGGAGTTTATAATTGTGTATGAGGATGATACAGACCTGTTAGACTTTTTGGTCTGTGAAAGTTGCATTATGGTGGTTGATTGACTTAAGAAGAGAAGGAAGTTTAGGAGTAGGATAAGGAAGTGTAGTTCCTAGTTTGAAAATCCGGATTCCTTTGCCTTGAGTTATTTTGTGTTTTTCCGTATTTTTATACCCAGAATTTTGAGGAAACTACGAGCGAGATCCTTTGGGAACGATACATGAGTCATTTAACACCTTTGGTTGTTTTACGTCAATTTAATACCTAAAAGTGGGATTTGTGCTTTCCTGTGCTATGACATCTATGTCTTATTTTCATATGCAAATTGAAACAATATAACACCCTAACCAATTAGAAAATTTTGCACTTGAGGGAGGCTACATTGCACTTGGCTTGTATACCACTAAAAATATACACTTTGAAGAATAAATGGTGGATGCAATATTTTTTTAATAGTAATATCATGAGGTGTATATATGTAAGAATATGAAGATAAAATGAAGTTTTTTTTCAAGCATCTTCCATTGTGACATTGAAACTATGGAGTGAACTTAGATAATGTTACAAAATAAAAATATTTTTTTTGTATATGAATTATATTTTTATAAAAAGATTGCATATTTATCATTCTATAGGAGTCATATAGCATTAACTTTTGACTATTTTAGAAAAATGAACTTTAGCTCTACAAAATTTACATGTGACCCAGTGACCGGCTTCTCAATATGTTCTACTACTCAAGTCATTGACAACGGTTTTTCCTCCGTTGTCTACTACTTTTAACAATATTAGATTTGAATACAAAAGATATTTATCAATGAAAAATATGTTATATTCAACTGATTACCTATTTGTTGTAAGGTATTGGTTCTTAGGGGTGTTGTAGAGTTTACCAATAGGAAGTGGTTGATTGATGTAACATAATTATACATACATATGCCAACTAGACAATCTACACCTATCACCTGATTATTTTGCCAAAAATGATCCTTTAACCCTATATCATACTAAGTTTTTATTTGTTGAATGACTTCATCTAAGATTTTAGACAGTAGAAAAATCTTTTCATTAATTCAATTCTTTTAAAGTTTCTTGAATAATTTTCTAGTGAATAGTATTGCAAATTCTCTTGTTATGGTATTATTGGCTATTCTAAAAAAAAGATGTCAAATCCATAGATGGATTTTTAAGGCTTGAAATATGTGATTAAGGAACTATCCTTCTATGATTAAATGTTGAAAACTGTGTGATATCTTGAAAGTGATCTATTATACAACTTTTGGTTCCAACATCATTCTTAAGTTTCTAAGTAAAGTACATGATTTGTTTCTAACCAAGGCTCCATTATGCAATTATATAAAGTAACCAATCTTTTTGAATGAGGGATATATGATGTAGTCTAAGCAACTTCATGATTGTGTGATGAATAGTACATTGACACCTAATGAAGTTGCTGAGACCATTTTATAACTTTACAATTCTTGGAAATAGATTCACCTATTTAGCAAGAACAAGTTAGATTATAATGTACACTGTCTTGATTTCTATTGTTTCCAAAGTTGATGAAAAATTAGCAAAAAATAGTACAATCTTTGTTATTTCTATTGCATAACTACAAAAAATTATCTCTTACCATTGCTCAATTAGACATGTACTAAAACACTTGACATTGTCAAAAACAAGTTACATACCTTAATTCCTAAAGCACATTTTATGTCCAAGCTTAGTCAAAACTTCATTAAAATTCTAAATTAAAATACACATTTTTTAAAAATTGATATTTTTCACATGTAGTAATATATGTCTAAAATTTAATTTAATCTTTTCGCAATTAAAAACATAAAATTGAATTTTATATGATTTTTTAAGATTTTTTTTGTAAAAATCATGTTAATTAAAAAATTGCTTAAATATTATGAAATTTTTAAGAAAAATAAAAACATTAGTGACAAACATTATAGTTTAGTTGATGTAGTCCTTGAGCTCACACTAAGAAATTTCAATACAAAAAGTTAAAAAGTGGTGTATTTAGAGCTTTCAAAATTTTACAAAAATTTTGAATGGAATAAACAGTAGATTAGTTGAGCTACATTTTTTAACTTAAAAACATTTGAAATCAAGAACTATATGAAAATTTAGTTTCTAACTTTCAAAATGCTTGTAGAGCTTGCAATGTCCTTTAAAAATAACTAAATCTATTCTTGATAACCCAAGAGGTTGTACTTTCAAAATGAGCTAAAATAGCCACAAACTTATGCAATTTGTTTTTTTATTTTTTCTTGGAATTGGATAGAATGTAACAATAAGATTTTGATTTCACATTGAGAGCGATTGCAAGTTAAACGTTGATTTAGCTTGTATATTTTCTCCCAATTTTGTAAGAATTTTCTTTTCACTAGAAGGATCCCCTATTTTCTTTTGTATTCTTATGTCAAAGTTGACGGATTTTGTTAGACATCCAATATAACAATCGTTGTTTTTATGTCAACAATGACGTCCACTATAACGTGAAGATGTTATAGTGGACATCATTGTTGACATAAAAACAACGATTGTTATATTGGATGTCTAACAAAATCCGTCAACTTTGACGTGGGTTCCTTCTAGTGTTTGCAAGAGGAAGATGAAATTGAATCACTCGAAGAAAAAGATCCTAAGTTAGAAAAGGCTTGAGAAGAGAAAAAATCAAGCATTATCCTAGGGGAGGACACTCTTACTACATTTTGGGTACCCATGTGTGGCGGAGTGATTTTTTGACCCCCTATTTACTTTTGAATAAACTATAATTTCATCCTAAAATTTTGAGCTTTGTTTAAAAATGACTAAACGCTTCTATTGACAAAAATTTCAATTCCAAATAACATAAGATATATTGTCAAGAAAGGGTTGAAAAATATGTTTTCCAACTAAAATATTTATAGAGCTCACATAAAGATGACTATTGCATCAATATTCAATAAACTTTCAATAGAAAGCTATTCTATAGAATTTTTTTTAAAATTTTTCAAATTTATTTTTCTTATATAATATAGAGGTGTGAAAGTTATTTTCAGCTTTATAGTGTATCTTTTTTCTTAAATTTTTTATAACTAAACACGCTATTGACCGGACGAATCCAATCACCGGACATGTACTTTCCCATTTACTGGACAAACACCGGACAATGTGGGGAACGCTTTGGGAATTCAATTTTCATACCACCGTACAGTCACCACACACTGTGCAATGAAGGGCTACGACTTTTTTTTTTAAAGATTTTAGGCCCCTTCTGTTCAACTTGGAATGAAATTTGCAAGTGGAAATCTTTATGAGTTTTATTTTTTGAAAGAGAATCTTAATATGATATTTAATAATTGTGCCAAGTTTCAAAGCTTGTAATTTTTTGTAACATTGTCGAGAAGGATTTGAATTTTGTTTGTGCGGTCATTGGCAAGTTTACTCTAATTACTATTAGCATAAAAAAATACCAATAATTCAAAACATAAACTTTTGAAGTAGTAAAATCTATCCATAATTTTTTTTTGAAAAAAAAAATTAAATTTACCGATGTATTACTTGTATTATTTTTTCCGCCATACGTGGGTTGCTAAAACGCGGGGTGTCCTCCCCGGGGCATTAGCCCACTTCAAAACAAGGGAATGACAAAAGAAGTTGTAGGTCAAATTATGTCAGCTCTTTCAATGGATAGATATACGATTATGTAGACTTTGCCATGAAGTGTTGAATTTATCATTTACAAAATTTCAACAAGTCTTGCAATTTTTGAATTCCTACCATGGAATGGTTTTCTTAACAAAACTTTTATTGTCAATGTTGATTTTTGATACCATAAACTCTAAATCTTATCAATACATGACCATTTGACATATCCAATATAAATGCCAACAATAAAGAGATAACAATTTCTCAAATTATAATCCAAGACTTTGAATTCATCATTAGGAAACAATAATTTAAATGAAAAATAAATTGCATTATATATTACAAACTAGTTCAACTAGTACATGCTATTCAAAATCATCATCACTACCATATGCCAAAGCAAGGGAAGTCACAACACTATTGGATTGTGGATCATCCTCTTTGATTAAAACCTTTGGTACAACTATAGATTGATCACCAAGCGCGTCTATGATTAGTTGTTTTGTTGATGTTGGAATAGAGACTTTTTTTGGCTTGATGTTAAAAGCCACTGGTTTCATTTGCAATATGAAAGATGGGGCCTTTCTACTACAATTGCTACCTTTAGCTTCTAGTTTTGGCATCTTATTGGCATATACTTTAGCCGCTTGTACTTGCCCGATACCACTATTGACAAGTGGCTTTGCTTCAATCTTTCTTTTCTTCAAAAGATCCCTTTCTGAGTCCCTTTCCTCTGGTGTCTCGGAAGGACATGTGCTTTCTTGGTCCAAATAATACTCTTTGAACTTAGCATCGTCAATACGTTGCACAAATTTTCTAAAATTCTTCTCTACAACTGTGTGACAAAGAGTTGCCATCATGTCCTCAACACTGACATTTGCCTGCCGGGACCGCATAGATTTCAATTCATCTAATGCAGCCATGATGTCCATCTCTCGCTTGGAATCCAAGGTTCGATTCTCCAATGCCTTCATTGCATCACCTAGCTCCTCTATCTTTTTTTTTTTTAGTGCTTCATTTGTCGCTTCATCTGTCGCTCGCCAAGGCTCATAATTACGAGATGCCCCAGCTTCCATAGTGTAGTCACTATTTTGCGGGTCGGTCTTCATACTTAGTTCTGCTGAGCACTTGCTACACTTGAAATAAAACCGAAAAATTTGGATTCCCAAGTATGTCTCCCCTTTAACATCCTCCTTGCGGAAATTGAATTTGGTTCCCTTGTAGATATAATTTCCACACGTATTACATTGGATGCTCATGGGAAGCATTGAACGCACTTTAATCTGCAAATTCTTAGGTTGCTTCCGCCTTGGTATCTTTGCTGGATCAAAGTCTGATGGATAATATTTGTTCAAAACCTTTCGTTCTCCCATCTTGCCTTCTTCTACTCTCCCTCAATCTATTCATCAATTTCATACAACACAGATAAAGATGCCATCTTTGCGTAGCCAACCACAATTTGTATTTGAGTAGATTACTAAAATGAAATTATAAACCAGCAATGGTGGAAAGAAACTTCCGCTTTATGAGGTGCAAGAAGTTGTCAAGGATGGACACAAATACAAGACAAAAACAAGATATATTCCAAATAACAAGTAAAGAACCAAAGAACTCAAATATTGAGCCTTAGACCAAGAAATTTATAAACATCAAAAGGAGTTGTTGAGAGCGAGGAATTACTTAGTCTCAACTCCTATATATACCCAAAAATCCTAAGCTTTCACTTTAAGTTTAAGCTTTTACTTTAAGTTTAAGCTTTTACTTTAAGTTTAAGCTTTTACTTTAAGTTTAAGCTTTTACTTTAAGTTTAAGCTTTCACATTAAGTTTAAGCTTTTACTTTAAGTTAAGCTTTTATTTTAGGTCTTAGCTTTTACTTTACGCTTAGAAGATAACAATGCCTTATATGACATAGAATTGAGAAACTTTTGTTTGAATCAACAAAATGACCTCTAGACAATTTCAATCATGTTGTTTAAGACATTTTATTTAGAGTTTGTACTTGGTTTGGTTGGAGCTTTGGAATGATGTAGGGTTTCTTGATGCTTTTCCTCGCAACACCTTGCCCACCACCCCGCTCTTCCAAATTGACACCCACAATGCCCTGCATCTCTTGTTGGAATCATTGTTGCATCTTTTCCAATTTCTTGCAAGGCATATTGCCAAAATTTCAAAAAGGGCCATTGAATTCTCCAAAGCAATGGGAGTTTGCTTTTGATTGAAAGGACTAAAGTGCGAGGAGAGATTTCTTAGGTTTTGGATTTTGGATTTTGGAAGTTTTGAGTCTTTACTAGGGTAGTAGGGTTGGGGTTGATGAGATTTTGATTGTGCTTTGGAATGATGTGGGTTTTTTGATCCACAATCGCGGTTCAAGGAACTTGCCTTAAGAATCAAGAGCTCTTCCTCAATTGTGGTCTCTAAATTCACCTTATTTTCACCTTCCAAGGTTTGTTGTGTGTCTTTCAAGTGCCAATATTGTCTTAGTCAGTTAATTATAGGATTTTGTTTTTGTAGTTTGCTTTGATGGGCACAAAAGCTTTGACAAAGTATCTTACATACCATTTTTTTGACCTAAAGAGTTACTCTTTGTTGGAAGAAGACAAATATGAGCAATTTTTAAAATAATGATGTTGAATGTATTGAAGAACACAAACATACAATGCAAAATTCTTAGCTATATAGCTTGAAGGTTAGTGTTGCATTTGAAGTTTAAATCGTTTCATTAGGTTTTGTAATTTTGTTAGCTTTGAAGATAACAACACCTAAAAGTGGCTATTTTACCAACTAAATATAGTTCCTATTATTATTATGGATTTCATTTTAAAATCAAGTGAAAGATGATTCCAATGCATCCAACCGTGTATTTTTTAGTTGTTATATGAAGAAGTTATGAATTTTGAAAGTATGACCTCTCAGTGTGTCAAAAGCAAACTTTAGACTCTATTGTTTAGATGATATTGTGATGAGGGCCGTTTATTGGTTAAAAATGGACATCTTACTTTTACGGGTATTTTTATCTGAGTTAATTCCAAATTGTGAAGGAACTAAGCTTGTTAGGTTTGTTAGCCTCATTTGGTGGCTAGAATTTTGAAGGACGTTTTGAGTTTATACCATATTATTTGTAGCCTTAAGACCTAGTGGCGGGTACTTAGAATCTTCAATTTCTTCTTTAGAGACTCTTTGGAACTCTTGTATTTTCTTGCCTATATTGTATTGGAAAACATTCACTTTGAAATTTATATTTATCTCTAAGTGTCATATTGTGTTGTTGAGGATTGCTTTTATTTTTGTATTCTAATATCAATTGTGTCTATTTTTGTTTTCATGAGGGTTAACTTTTGAGCTAAGAGGGTTGTAGTAGGCAAATTTGAGTGGACTTCAAGTGCTACTATATTTTTATAGGTTTTAGAAATCGACTTCTAAGGATTGGGTTTGTCGATGGAGGAATTTGCCAAAGCAATAGCAATATTCTTTTCTTTATGGCAATTAGTTTCTTTTGGGATCTAAAGTTGCATTAGGTGCAAGTGTAGGGGTTTTCACATCATTAGCTTTTCCTTTCTTTTTTGCAAACACTTACTACAGCCAAGAGTCTCATACTCTTCTAGATAGACAACAAACTCTACGACAACAATGTACATCCTCATAATCAAGTAGTCAAGATTTAGTTGGAGTCTCTTTTGGTTTCATTACCTTGTTGTTTGATTTATTTAATCACCACAGGTTTTTTGAGATTGCAAATCTCCTCTTTGTGCTATATTATTTTCAACAACCCATGCATTCACCATATTTTGAGTGAAGGCCTAACCATCAATGAATGGAATTAAAAAATTTGGAGTGCAAATACAAGCTATCATCCCTAGTCCAAATCCAGCTAGAGTGGAAGTGACAATTCCAACGACATGAAACCTTGTGGTAGATTTGATTCAAACTAGTGGTGCTTATTACTCTTGGAACAAGAATTTGAAGAAAGAGATACATTGTGACCATTATTTATAAGTTATAACTTTGACGTGTGATGTATGCAACTTGTTGTCATTGGTGCCTTTGAAGTTCTATTTTACTAGGAGTACATTGTCTACACACATTGCTCAAAGTTGGTCTATCTTTGATGTTGGAAGATATCCTTTTTCTTTTCTTTTCCCGTGTGAAATGTTATTATAGGGATACATGTTAAAACCTTAGAATATTGCAGGAAGATGTTGGTTGGCTTCAATTTAAATGTCACTTCAATGATGGAAAGATCAACACATGATTTGGTGCATGTATTTAGTCTTGCTATTCAATTAGGTTTTGTTTGAAATCTTAATGTAGAAGAGTCTAGAATCGATGGATTGTAGTTTTCTTCTCTTACTGAGGTTGTACCATGGGACTTGTGCTCAAGATTATTGGTTTGAACATCTTTGCTAGGTAACTCCCCAACATGCCTAAAAAGCATATAGTGCGTCTTGTATTGGACAAGTACTTTTACGTCAAATCATATGTGCTTCTTTCTAAAGAAAGTGTGTGCTTCATGTCATGGACTTTTCTTCACTAATTATTTAGGATGTGGCCTTTATTCAATTTGTTATAATGTGATCTTTTCACTAGGATGGTCAATTTCGTTAAATTGGCGGTATTCCGCACGCCATTTTAATGGAATATCTTCTACAAAAGAGAATAAGTGTGCCGCGATAGGGTCATACATGTGCCAATTTTATGCCTAGCACATTCAAATCACTCCTAGTTCATGCATTTCCACTCCCCTCGGACAATCTTTCCATTGTTTTCATTCTTTCAGTGGTTTCATTTTGTGCCATTTTAATGGAATTCCACCATTTTAACAAAATTGACCATTAAGTATTTGGCTTATTAATATTGTAGAACTCACAAATCTATGATGATCATAAAAAGTAACCATGTGGTAGGTTTCATTTTGTGCCATTTTAATGGAATTCTGCTATTTTAACAAAATTGACCATTAAGTATTTGGCTTATTGATATTGTAGAACTCACAAATCTATGATGATCATAAAAAATAACCATGTGATAGGAAGTATCACATACAGACTACATCTTAAGTACGAGATTTCCCTTTAGACTCTTACTGAAGATTGCAGCTAGGATTCTGAGGACTAAGGTACAAGGGCATGTTTAGAGAGGTAGTCATCATGTATTTTTGTAATAACTACTTATTTCAATGTATCCTCTATAGAAGCATAGGTGGTTGGGCTTGCAACTATTTTCATCTGTATTCTATTCCAATAGACACTGGAATTGAAGGTTGTCATTATAATAGATATATTAACATCACAACGTGACGTGATGCATTAACCCCTAAAGTCCCAAGGCCATTTTTCTATCAAAAATGACTCAAAACTACAAATTTTGATGTCTTCGTCAAAGAAAACAATAAGTTTTTTTTCCAAAATCAAACCATACGATCTTGGACTTCACTTGTCTCAGATCATAAAATTTTCATAAAGTTTGGCTATATGGATTGGAAGATATTAGCATTCAAAGTTGGGAAAAGATTGTTTTTTTTTAACATTGGCTTGCAATTTCAAATGATCTTTGAGTGTCATTTGTGGAAATTTCTTGCACTATTGACTTTGAATTTAATTATTTTTGTATTGAAGAATTGAATTGAAAGTCTAGGAAAAAAATTCAAAAAATACACACTTGATTTTCATAATTTTTGAGTAGAAGTAGGTCTAAGATCAAAAAAAAAAACTAAAACATTAATAGCTCTAAGATGGGATTGAAACACTATAATTCCAATGGTGAGATTATTTTTTGCAAGAAAATTTAACCTCATCAAACAATTTTTTTATTAAAATTGTGAAAATTGCATTCAAAAATGAATCATGTAAGTTATTTTTCCGGTTATTTTTTCATGAAGATGCTCCAAGTACCCAAAAAATAAGATTGTCCATAATTTTGATGTAATGAATCCTAATGGAATGAGTCAAAGTTTTCTATATAGATAAAATTACAATCAATGAGAAACAAATTAAATTTCATTTTAAAATTCTTTTTGCGTGAAGAGTTTTCTGCCCATAGCATCAAAAAAATGACCTTTTGTGCCATAACTTTTGCTTTTGGTCACCAATTGAAATAAAAATTATATTCCTAGAAGGCTAATGTATTTTCCTATCTTCCCAAAAAGTTTTAAAAAATCATGATGAATATTGAGGCCATAGGAACCCGCTTAAAATCCATTTTAGCCCCAAAGAAGACAATGGGATTTTAGAGGTTAAATGAATGCATTGTAATTAAATCTCTATGCAAACCATGAGAAAGTAGATCCAATATGAAGTGTTGGGAAGAGTATTTGGCAAGGAGACTTAAATTGGAATGTAATCGAGTGAAAAGAAGCTAGGTGCAAATAATCAATGTGCAAGTCGAGAGATGGGTGATGCTCCTAATAGGTGGCTTTGATAGCCTAAGAAAAAGCGAGAGAGAAAGATCTCCAAAGCTAGCTCCAAAGCAAAGAACTTTGATGTTAAATATTTGAAACATTCTAAAGAGATATGATTTTGATATAAATTTTATCATCATTTAGCAACAACTTGTCTAAAATCCAATGTGATTGATGTATGACTTATACTTTGATTACAAAAATCCTTTTTAAAAATAAAAATAGACTATTTTTACATGTTAAACAAACTTGTTATTATCTTTACTGCAATTTGCACCTCTAATTGACATCTTCAAATGATTGCCTTTTTAAAAATATGAATTTTATTTTATTTCCATTTTTGTTGAATGTATTATAAAAAATAATTCAAAAAATAATTTTAAATTTTTAGACTTGCAAAAATCATGTAGTTTAAAATTCTAATAAAATAATAAATCAGATTTTGCTTACAATTCAAAAGACTAATTACTAGTTTGAAGTGAAATCCAACCAATTGACAACCAAACATGGCTTTGTAATTTAAAAGTATAACATCTTTGTTAGCATTTTTAATTTAAAAAGATTTTAGTTACAAACTAATTCAAAATTTCAATCATATTTAGCATTATACTAATGAAAATGTTTTTTAAATAACAATTTGAATGAATAATGTATTTATTTAGAGGAGTTTTATTGGATGTGATCCCGTGTGTGAATAGCTAAGTGGATTTACCGTAGGACTCAATAAACTATAGTAAATAGATTGATCTAGATCAATAATTTTTTTTGGGCATATTTTAGCCAAATGGCTAAAAGAAATGCTTTTTGGACTAATTTTATCAAAGGACTATCTAGAAATAATCTGTCAATTTGCTACTATATTTGTAGCAAATTTGAAAAAATTAGTCAAGAATGTACCAAATACAACAAGTTTCTATAGAATTATCAGAAAATATAGAATATTATAATAAAAATAACTATAAAAAAATTAGCAGATAGAGCAAGTCTGCTAATAGTCTTGCCATAAAACAAAACAAAAATCTGATTGAAAGAATGAATTGAGACTCTGCGAAACAAAAAAACCCAAAAATCCTAACATTAGTTCAACACGTGGAGGTCACGAAAATGATCGAACCTTAACAAAAGTAACATAAAACGCCTTCCTTTTGTCATTTCCATTTTTCATTCAGTGGACGAAAAACACAAGAATAAAGACTATTTCACAAGGAGACAAAAATAAGGTAGGAATACCATAAACGGTGCTTGCCTATAAATGATATCAATGTACCTGCTTTTGTCATTTATGCCTTGAAATGACAAGAGTAGGTACATTGAGACTCTTTATGGATAGGCAACATTTATAATATTCCTACCTTAGTCAATGGGATACATAGTGCCTTCGGCATCATGCCACCAAGGTGCTGAATATCTTGATCAATTGACCCAACTGTGCTTGCCAATTATTTGTTGCCAAGTGCCAAAGATTTCTCTTCTCCTCCTTGTGGGAAAAAATAATCTTGCCATCATGAATTTTGTGAATTGATTGGTGTCTGGTTAAATTGACAACAAGATCTAAAATTGATCACATATCTTGTACCTGATTCAGATTGTCGGTTTTGCGTTGTAGTAGGCGTTTGTAATCAAGACATTGAATTGGGAAACTAAAGAAGTGGATTTGTGCTTTTTGAAAAAGGAACAAAGGAATTTAAGTCAAAGGATACAACAAGTGGGGAAATTATGGTAGAGGGTACGTAATCCCTGCGCCTCAGAACTACGCTTCCCCAATTCCACCTTCTTATTCCATAGGCAAATTCAAAACATAATTTACGTGGCTTCTTTTAGCAAGGGCTATGGGTGGCAATCTCAAGAGTCTAGCTATCCAATTCAAGAGCCTTCATTCAATAATACTAACTCTTCCTAAGTTTTGTTGTGTCAACAAAGGTCATAACATACAATAGATCAACTAGTCAAGTGTTACAAACTTACAATCAACATCAAATATGTAATCAAAATCCAAACAAGAATGCATAACAATCTCATCATTGAAAAGAAACTAAGAAAGTATACACAAGAAGTCAAAGGGCTTTCACTTCACAAAAGGAAGATTCAAAAGTGCAAGTGCAAGAATAGTGAAGACTTTACTAAATGATAAACCATCATCCATGCAAAGTTAAACCTCTCTCTTTCTCTCAAAACACTCACGAAATTTGACTAAGGAATTCTCTTCACATAAACAATCAAACCTTAAGTTGAATAAACTCTAAAATTTAATGAAAATCATCCAAAATTAAGATGAATTCTCGTGGGAGTCTATTTAACATTCTAATTCATTGTGGAGTAGCTTCGATGCCACTTCATGTGACAATTGTTGTGGAAACAAAGATCATAACACACAACAAATTGAGTGCCACAAACCAACATCTAATATGCAATTAAAAACCAAGCAAAAATACATAACAAATACACCCTTTAATGCCTCTGACAAATAAGGAGTTCCTCCAATAAGCTAGGAACAAGCACACACGGAGTCAGGCACACGCGGAGTCTTTGGTAATGTTGTTGCAACAACTATACACATTCAACTGATTCAAGTATAGATGTCATGGTATATAGACGGACCAATCAAGCTAGTGAAGAAGTGACTAAAGGGTGCAATATGAGCCTCATTCTTAATTGCTTTTAACAAAGTTTTGGTGTCAAATCCTATGGTCAATCACATGAGAAATTAAAATTGAGAACCCATAACTAATACTCCGTAAAGGAGGGTTGCTATTATGTGAGCCTAGGAGCATGAGCACATGAGTCTAAAAGACTATACACCTATGTTATAGGTGTTTATACTATAGAAACCTTCCATGATTATAGTATGACTATGATCTAGGTACCTATATTATAGGTGTTTATATTATAAGCACCTCCAATGGTTGTACTATATCTACTTATATATATATGATATATGCTCAAAGCTCACTTGCTCGCATTTTCATGCTCACATACTAGTACCGTACATACAATGTACATTTTAGGAGGTGAGCCATTTTAGAGCCCTGTGCCATTTCAACTTCAAAATTTTATAACTAATTTCACAAAGCTCCAAAAAATATGAATCGACTTAGATTAGATGTTAATTCCACTTGTCTTTCAAAGAAAATTTACTGAACATGTTTCACCTCCCCAAAATTCAGTTCCAGCTCCAGCCCTTAGATGGCCCATTTATGGACCTCCTACCTTACTTATTAAGTGAATGGCAATGTGATTACCAAAACATGTAGCAACTTCGGAAATGTCCTCAGCTCTTGTCAACGCTCATCGCTTGTACCTCAATGCTCATACTTCAGCATTCCTTCATCATTTGGTGTCGTATTGCAGGTGCCACCGATGAAGCAGCTACCAAGTGCAGCGACTGCGATCGGATTATTCTGTCATCGATGGTCATGAGGATTTATATGTGCTTCCATTTCTTTTCCTGCGATAAGTTGTGACGGTGAGAATCTGGGTGAGGCAGTTGTACTTCTGTACGACTTTGAATGTCATTTGGGGAACTTACAGAAGATTGAAGCCAATTAATTTGTGAAACCAAGAGGCCAACAGAGGTAGAGTTTGATAATGGAGTAGTGTGTTGTTAAATGTCATGCCTTTGACCTTCGTTGTTGTGAGGATCATGCGTCGTCCAAGATCGGTGGGTCAACTGTATATTAAATTCCTGAAACACCTAGCTATGGTTCTGGTGCAACGCAGGCCGGGCTCTGGTCCGAAAGTGCGGAAAGTGGCTCGCCCAACCTGCACCGTTCACCTGCAGCTCTTTCTTTCTCTCACCTACTCTTATTACCAACTTCCTGAAGTTGAAGTGGATCAGTTTGGATGCTCCATGTTGCTGTGAGAGCTGAGTTTCTCTTTGAACTCAGGATGTCTGACTCTATTTCTGTGTGATGGACAGGTTCAAGTGTCAAGCTCCGGGACAGAAGCTGTTGAACGCGCGCGGAGTTGAATACGCACAATCCATTCCTTGTGAGTGCGTGATTAGAAGGTCCGTGAATGATTTGTGTTGCCTACTGCCCTACTCGTGTGATCTAAAATTCTTTTAGAAGCCTGTTAGGTCATGCTTCGCAGTGTGGTGTGGTCGAGGTGCAGGAGGGGTTGAAATCGTGGAAAACGTCTAGTTTTTGTACGTACAAAGTTAGGTCTCAGTGTATGCCTTTCCTGGCCATGCATATTGGTGAAAGGGATAATCTGCTGTCTGTTTCTTCTTCCTGCGACGAGTGCATCTCAGCGGGTTGGATTTCAGTGGCACGGATTCCTTTTAGGCAAGGTGATTTATGGAATTACCTTTCCCATAGTCGAGTTGTAACGTTTCTCTGACGGGACTTTGGTTTGGGTAGCGGGCACATGAAGATCCAAGGTATACGCGTGCACAGATTAGGGATACGAAACACAGATTTCATTGTAAAGCAACATGTCTCAGTGAATGCATTGTCTTACACTTGCGCATACAAAGCTGGATGGCGTGATTAAATGCACCAGTTCCTAATTAGAATTGTAGTACTAATTTGTCCAGGGCCAGGAGGTTTGAGATGTTTATCAGACATAACCCTATCCTACAAACAAAATCGAGTGTCATATCTTGAGATCAGTGACTCTCTGAGAGCACAGGTAGGATCGGCTTAAGGACTACGGATGAGTGTTCATGAACAAGCGAGTAATTTTGACACTACACGAGAACAAAGTAGCACCCATGGCTGCGGTATGACCTTGATTAAAATCATAGCCCTAAAGATTCACAAAAGCACATTACTACCATTCAGCAGTATACCGTACTATTGAGCGATATGAGAGAAAACCGGTAAATAAACTTGGGAATCAATTGAAAGAAGGCTCAAGTACCTCATGTTTCACGAGTCTCGAGTCTCGATCAAATCCGATCACTTGGTACAGTACAGTAGACTCCACCAAAAGTGCAACGCCCATAGAGTCGTTACAATGCTCAACTCGCAATGTCGCATTACATACGAGAGAAAAAAGAACAAGTAGGTCATCTACTATTGACCATTTCTTCTATACAGAAACCAACTCTACGCGTTCGGTCTAGGCACAAGGCGTAAATGTGTAAGCATCGGATTGTGCTGTGCATTGGAAAGCACGGTAAGCACACAGCCCCGAAACCGGCACTTGCAATGAAATAGCTGAGAGATGCTTTTCAGACCTCTGAATGCTCGCCTTTGTGGGGCTTTTTAGGGCTCTCGGGAAAAGCCGGCTCCTCGACAGGATGAGGAGCTTCCACATACGGAGTGCTGGCAATCGCATCATCCGGGTCGTAATCGGGATCCAAAGACCTGTTGATAGCCGCTCGGCCTGATTCCATGCATGGCTTGCAAGCTATCTCCACAGCTCCCCAGCTTAGAACCAGGGCCACCAGCACAAGAATCGCCGTCTCAATCGCCCCCATAGCGAAGTCTTAACCCGAAGGAACCCTTACTACGCCCTAATCCAATAGCCACATGACAAATTTATCAATTTATAGATACTATCTCAGTGTAGTGGATCCCGACATTCAATATCTGCTACAAGCTTAATGAAACAACTCCAAGTTCATCAGAAGTGAAAAAAGAACATAGATACAAACCCTCGCTAGTGTAAGACTGCAACGTGCACCAGCAAAATAATACTTCTCATCGGTATTACTTCTATCCTTCCAAAATCATTCCGCAAACAAAATGAGTGGAGATCCAATTACGACAGCTAAATCGCGAATCCTTACAGAATTCTGAAGGAACCGTTTCTACACCCCGATCCAGTAGCCAGATACTAAAATTAACAATTTAGGGTTACTATCATAGTGTCCAGGATCCCCCTAAGTGCATAATAAAAGCATTCGACAACTCATACAAGCTTACAGATCCAACTCCAGGTCCATCAAAATTCATACAGAACGTAAATGCAAGCCCACGCTAATGTAAGACTACACAACACGTGCACCGACGAATTAATACTTCTCGTCGGTATCACCGTCCCCTTCTACCCTTACAAAACTATTCCAGAAACCTCATGAATTCTCCTTCACTCACAACGTTGTGAAGAACATAGCCACATACAAATTTTTTGGATACTATCATAGTAAGGTCGATTCCCCTAAGTGTAAAATCAAAGAAAAAAAAAGAAAAAGAAAAAGTTAATGACCCAACTCCAAGTTCCTCAAAGTGACAGGCGCAAATCCCGAGCTAAAACTACACAGAAATGCAACCATATCAACGTCCAACTTCCATCCTTACAGAAAGTAAGTTATCCACAGACAAGATGGAACTCCGATTCACTTACAATGTGGTCAGTAGAGAAGGGACCTTGAGTTCGCTCCTCTCAGCAGCTTCAATTCCAATTGCTTCCCGTCACAACTTTAACACATACCGTCTTCAAGACGAAAGAAAGAATCGAATAACGAAATTGAGCAATCCACAAATGCGCATGCAAACCCCTGAGGCTCTGTAGACGACGACAAGTTCCACGCAGAATCGTCGTCTCCGTGCTGTCATATCCGTCGTGACGGGAAGGATATTCCAACCACTGAAGTAGCCCGTCTAAGCCTCAACATGGCAATGAGCACCAGCAGCTGCCACGTGGCTGGAGATAGGGGATGTACAGTAGCACAAGGTTAGGTAAGGTAACCGAGCCTAAGCTTAATGCAAGCCAAAAAATTCTTGTGAAGTACATTTCACAAGGCACATGTACAGCTTTTTGGACTTGCATTAGGTTGGTTCAGAGTTGACCTTAGCTACTTTATTAGGAGGTACAAGTTGGGCAACGGGCTTCTATAGTGTAGTGTAGAAGGGTGTGGGATATGCTCTTAACCCCTAAATGCTCAAACAACCACTTGTCCGAATTCATATGCAAAAGAAGCTCTGAATGTTCAGAGTTTTATCAATAAACTAACACTTGAACCATTGTTCAAGTCCTCTCCATCCTCCTAATCAATATGTACCCGTTCAGTATAGAAGATTTTAAAGAGTTGATTTGGGGCCTGTGGTGATTATAAGTGTCCCTACGAAACATAAGGTTTGATAGGTCTCTGGAAGATGGAGATCGAGGTGTATCCCCCCCAAGGAACATACAGTACTCAAATGAAAGCACTATTAATAACACTATTTTCTTGCTGGAAACCAAAACCACTCAGAATACATCTCTCGCAATAACGAAGGAAAATCTGCACTCACAAGCCGAACCGGCACTTGGAAGGAATTCAAGCTGTAGCTTCGATGTCAGATGATCTTACATAGAAATTTGGTCCTCGGAACCATGGCAGAGGGACATGTGGAGGTTGAATTCTGACTCTTTCTGCACACTGTCGGATACCGAATACACTCGAACAAGCTACACTAAATAGTGAAATTGGGTTGCCCCACACTAATTTCTCGACATTCTACACTATATAAATATGTATTGTTTCTTTACAAGAATTTATTACCTTTTTGAATTAAAAATTTATGCATGTGGGATTTATGAACCTCTATGTGTACAAACAGAAAAAACAGTAGCCATATTTGTTGATTAGTTGGCTTGTAAAGTGATTTTCTTGAAGTAAGGCAACCTAATTGTTAAGGCAACCTAATTTCACTATTTAGTGTAGAAGAGAACCTGTAAATCCAAAAAATGTAATGCACGTGACCACTGAGCAATTTTAATTTTCCCAGAATACAATTGTCAACTTCGCCATTAGTAGCAGATTGACTATTCCCTTCATTTGAGGTAGAGCTCTCCTAAATTGACTTCCCCAATCGTGAAAGTGTAAGGTGGGTACACTCTAAACTGTCACTTTTTGCTACTGAGCCTATCTACGGTTATTTGACTGGACAGATTTTCACATGTTCTTGTTGGCAAGTGAAAGGAGGTTCCAATGCACCAGAGAACGTGGCATTTGAATATTGTATACAAAAGTTATTAAGGAACAAAGTTTGATTCTAAAAGCATTTCTTCCACATAGGTACAGAACTGATTTTGGAGATGTATACATAGTGAAGATGGCGCTTTAAGGTCAGTGGCACATTTAGGTGTACCTACCTTAGTACCTATTAATCGCAAAAGCATACATACATACTCTACGCGAGCAATCAAACCCTACATGTGATGCTGCACTTTGCACGGCTGCAAATTTGCTTTCTACAATTTCACAAGGTTTGCAAATTCCTCAAAAGTTTCAAATAGCTACTTGCCCACACAGAGTTCAGCATTAACTTATCGGCCTTGTAAGCTTAACCCCTCACTGCCCATGCTCCGACGCACTGCGAAAGACTCTTTTGGAGACCTTGGCGGAAATCACTCTTAATCTGTTCAATCCAGGTAGAAATGGAGAGCCTGATTTCGCAGATCACTTGCTGCCTTCTAGGCAGGGTGGATTTAGAAGTGTGCTTCCCGATACACCGCTCAAATTTGTTGCAATTGGGAATAGAATTCGGCGCTTTTGCGAAAAAATTTCAACTTTTCCCGCTCTTGGGGGTACTTCATTATTCCTGGCAACCGCATTGCTTGATGGCGGGTCCCCAAAATTTGAGGGCACCTTCGCACAGGTGTCATCCACGACTCCCCAAAATTGTGCTGCAAGCGACGGACTGCATTTTCTAATATCTGCCTTGCTATGTGCGAGGGGCCAGGCTTTTCCGTAGATAGTACCGGCTTCGGCGGTTTAGGGTGACCGTTAGTTCCCGGTTGTTGCAACAAGTGAGTTACCCATGGCATAGAAAATCGCAGGAACTACTATCATACATCTGTGACAAGCGAGCCACACAATTCACAAACAAAGCATTTGCGGTACTGAACCCTCCAAAGTGAGCCAAAAGTGTTGATTTACAAGTGGTGATTGAAACAAAAGTCAAATCCACTGATCAAATGGAAGAAGCCACTGGGGCTATGAGTCTCCAAAGAAACGATACAAAATGTTCAGTGCTATGGGGTACTACAAAAATGTGGATAGAAAAATTGACGGCTACGTGATAGCACTGCTGCAGAATGCCATACCCGTGTGCCCATTTCCACTCAAACCAACGCAACAATCTGCATCACAATTTCAAGGTCATTTCCTACAGCTACTGACCACCTGGGGAGGCGTAACTTCTTCGCCGGTCCAGAAACGCTATCCACCGCGGCGACGTCCGCTCCGACTAGCAGTTCCTGGAGAAGAAGGGCTCGAAGCCACCAACCACTCTACACACACAACGAACAGCAGTCAAATTACTGAGACAGCCTAAGTGCCCACTTCTTCTGGGAATGCAGTTTGGCAAAACATGGCTTGTCACAACAAGGCATCCAGTGACAAGCTTTGCAAATCCGTCGTTATTTCTTTTTACACAGCCTGCAACGTTTCCTTAGACCCTCCGGATGCGTCACTGTGAAGTGAATGGCATCAGGCCGAATATTGTGGGGGCTACAAGTTTGAGGAAGCGAGATGGCGGGTTCAATGAGCGCCTTTGCCACAACAAGGTAAAACCCCAGCCGTCCTCCTGCACGCTTCTCCCTTCTTCGAATCATGTGGTCCCGGTATAAAACCCACGCATTCTACAATGAAGAATCTACCGTGAAATAAAATAACTTGTGCCACCATTTTCGGCTATGAAACTGCACTGTGTAGTCACGCCGCATTTGGTCAACCAAGTCCACTCCACGCATGTGGACCTGGTACTCTGCCTGCTGGGGAGTAGTCGGGATTTCTTTTCGCTCACCCTGCAACCACCGTAATGCTTTGGCATCGCCAACTGGATTGGCGCTGGTACTCAAAAACGACACAGGCTTACTATCGAACCAAGTAGTGGCTGCCATTTTCCGTGAGCTATGCATTGCCCAGAAAAGTGTGGCCCGGGGATGCTCACCCCGCTTCATTCCCATTAGACAGGTTGGGAAGCCCACACGGTTCCCCTTCACAGTCCCTATAGCGTAGATGCCACGTTGAAGGAGAGAGTGAAATAATTGTGGGGATGTGAAAAAATTGTCACACACCACCGTGTGTGACCTATGACCCAATCCTCTCGTAAGTTGATGATGAACGACCTTCTCTCCTTGTGCCACCTCTACCTCTCCCCCGTTCTTTCCAAGGTAAGGAATAATATTATAGATGTACCTACTTGGATTTGAAACAGCAGCCCAACACTTGATCCCGTATTTTGTTGGTTTTGCTGGAATGTACTGGCGAATTGGAGAGAAGTGCCCACGGTAGGCGATCATCACCTCATCACATGTTATGTATTTTTCACAATTGAAGAGCTCCCTCAAACGCGCAACGCAGTGGTCGATCAGCCAACGAACTTTGCCAATTTTGTCATACTCCGCAGCTTCTTTGTTCTGGCATAGCGTGGAATTATCCACACAGTGCAGACAGCGGAACAGACATTCGAATCGATCACGGCTCATCACATGTGGAATGACACCGCACTTCCAAAAGGGATCCTTGCTCCAGTACTGCCGGATTGATGGAGATAATTTTAACCCCATCAGAATTACCACCCCCAGGAACGCTCGGAATTCCACAAGATCAGTGTCCCGCCATCTGGGACCGCCGTTCAGGCCTGCAGGGTGTCCCCGCCTTCGCGGATCGTCTTTCGCAGTGCACTGCTGATGGGCGTACAAGTTAGTCTGCTTTACGAGCTCGACAATTGCATCGTGATCCCACCAGAGGTCGAAGAAATAGCGTGGTGGTTGCTTGTTTCTTCTGTACCGCTGGGTGGGACCGAGATGTGGTCCAGTGAACTTCGATGGATTGCCCTCCAGAACTGTAGTGTCTTGGCTCCATTCTCCATCGGCATACTGTAGACGGGTACGCTCCAAAGCGGCTCGGTGATCTTGGTCCAAATGGGCGAATTCTTCATAAGCTAGCAAGTCTAAATCTAAGTCTGTACCTACGGGATCCTCACTATCACTGACAATTTCCCAATCTGAGTTTTCATCGTCAGACGAATTACCTGTGAAATCGCGGAAGGCTGCCATCCAAGAAGCATCCTGCGAATCGGAAGTCCAGCCGTCGTACTTGTCAAGTGGCTCGTAATCTGAGCAGTCAATGGCGGTCTGGGAAGTATGTCCTCGCCTGGGTGGTGTTTGGAATGGGATGTCACTTTCTTCTTGTTGCCCCCCTCCTTGTAACACCGAATCTGACCCTTGCGGAGAACCGTGTGGGATTGGACCATCGTCGGTGATGCCCTCATGCACAGGTGAACTGATTTCTCCATTGCGACGCTCAGACGGAGGCTTGGCTGTCCACAAGCACCAATCCAAGCACATACAGTCAAGGACCCGCACTTGGTGGTACCCAACACCCCCACCAAACTGCACCCCGAAATATTGAACCTCCCCTTCCCATACAGCTAGAAGTGGTTCGCCATGAAACGCATCCAATCCTCCCCACTGATCCGCTTGATAGCCCAAAACTTCCAAGCGCACCCAAACGCCATCCGACAACATTGTACCCTCCCTATTGTTCGAGCCATTCTCCTGGCAAGGTAGCGTCTCCATCGGTAGTGGCGCCCATTCCCCGAATGGTTGATCTTCTGTTAGCGTCTCATGAAGATTCGCAATCTCAAGCGTTGCTACATCTGTGACCCAATCTTGGACACGAGCAACTTTGTCAAATGCGCTTTGAAGATTGCCATTACGCCGCTGTGAATTACCTTCAAGTCGTGGAGAAAAGTGCATGGCTTGTGGTTCCCCCAATGGGGATCTTCGTATTGGAATTGGAGACGTATTGTGGCTTCCCGATGGTGACAATGTCCTGGCAGCGCACCCACCCGTCTTTGATCTGGGTCCAGGTCCAAGTCTTGCTCGCCTTGTACATTGGCCTCGTGATTGAGGTGAAAGTTGGCATCGTGTAACCAAATTTGCAGCCTGATTGCGAGGTCGTAACTTTGGTGGCGTTCTGCAATTCGGAGTAATGGCCGGCGCTGTCCACCCCTAAGGACCGTGTGCACGATGTAGTCCTTGTCTTCCCCATTGCCCTCCTCTTTGCCCATCCCGCACCCCTCCAATTCGACCTCTTTGGCTACCCCTTCCAATTGCACGTCCTTCGTGCTGGCTGTCACCAGCAGCTTCAACGACTGCAGGATCTGGGTCCAGCGCTCCGACATTCCCACCTCGCCCTGATGTTCTCCCTCAGCGTCTCCCTCCCTGCCTCCCTCTTCTGGATTTAGGTTGACTACAGTCAATCCGGCCTTCTACATCGCACTGACTCCCCAATTCATTGTGTTGTGTCTACTGCCCTGGGAGGTTGATACGGTCTTGCACTCGTCGTTCGGTGTTGAACCCTAATTGCGGTACCAGTGCCCTCTGCTGCAGAATGTCGTCGGGTAGGGTGCAAATTGCTGGTAATGCGAGGACCACCTGCGTATGCATGACGGGTGCTCTCTCCCGCAAACGCTCTGCTGCCCTCAATCTCGCGTCCACCTTCATGATCCTCAGTTGTATCTGGCCACAACTTCATCCGAATGAAGCAATAAACTGCTGTTGGAATTCCCCGAGGATCCCCTTCCTGAACCCTGTGCTTCCAACCCAATGCCCGAGCAATGTGCGTATAGCACAAGTGCCTCCAAGCCTTGTTCGAAGGAGTTTGTAGCCAAGTGTTGGAGGTGGGCAATTCAAGGTCGTGTAGGTGCCAATCGTGAAGGCAATCAACGACCCTTTGAGCAACGTCGATGCTGCCGCTCTCCACAACTACCCATTCATGAAGCAGATGCTGGATTTGAAGTACCTCTTCCATCGTGGCTCTCCCATTGTGCAACGCACTTGTCATTCCGCTAGGCCGCCACAATTCTAGTAGGTGATCGTGAGCAAAGAAGGTGGGGTGCCCACAACTTCCAGCAGAATACACTCAAAGAACAACAGAGCTCCCAAAAATGATGGTGGTGCCGCGCCTCCCCACTTCCTTCACTCACAAAACCCTACAGAGGACGAGTACCATATTCCATTGTCTGTGCAATGTCGTGCACCCTTGTCGCCTTCAGTGCCCATGCTCCACTCCACGGCGCCACTGAAATCGCAGGAACGTTTTTGCCTCTCCTTGCTGAGTACTGCACTTCTCTCCTCCAGCCGCATCCTATGCCCAACGGTCTGCGACTGCCTAACGCCGGTCACAATTCGGAAAAGCAGGACAAACGACCATGTCCGATGTTTGCCCTCTCGCAAATCTCAGCACTCCTTCTCACGGATCGTACGCCGTTTGTCGCTGCTAATTCAATTCCCGTAACCCTGAAACCTGCCATGCCCCACATTAGAATCGCACTTGGGAAATTCGTCCAGCCTCGCCGCGTGGGGAGTCTTTTTTTAATTTGCAGTGGACACTTTTGGTCACCTTGGGCGGTGAGGGGTTAAGGTCTAGTTATGCTGCTATTTCACACTATTCAATGTAACTTAAAGCTTCAGTCTACAGCACCTTGCAGAAAAAGAAAGAAAGAAAGCTGCTACTGCTACCCTGTTTGTTGTTTCACAAAACATTGAATCAAGAGATGAGTAACTCGGCCCATTGTGGTCAGATGACCCATAGTGAACACCTCGGGAATGGCCCCATTATGGGAGGGGTTCATCATGTGAGATTTTGGCCACAATGCAGGTCTTTATTGACAATAGTGGAATGATTAGTGTCTTCAGTAGGAAAGTTTCAAGTTTTCAGTGTGAATTCATTGTAAGAATTGACTTCTTAGGCTTTGATTCTATGTTAGAAAATATAATGACTGCTTTAGGCAAACCAAATGAGCATCATGGATTCAAATTTTGGTTCTAGGGGAGTCCACAGACTCTTTTGGGCCATGATGCCAACTGAACACTTCAAAAATTTATTACAAATTCATACTTTGTCAAAAAAAAACTTAATTTCAATTGCTCTCACTATTTCTCACACCTGTATTAATGTGGGAAAAAAACTGAAAAATTTCAGAAACATGGGGTCAAACACCTTATTCTGACCACAATGGATTGTTTTACCTTATTAGAATTGTTAAAAACATAAGGTAACTCAACCTATGACAGTCCAAGTTTGGAGTAGCCTAATGTGAGTCCATAATTTCTTTAGATGCACATGTGTCTTGTGAAATGTACTTTACAAGAACTTTTTGGCTTACATTAGGTTGCTCTAAACTTGACCTATCATAGCACTAGTAGGAACCCTATATTTTTCTAGATGGGTTTTACTAAACATCCACATGTTTTCATGTTAACAATGACGTCAAATAAAACATCTCAATGTTTTATTTGACGTCATTGTTAACATGAAAACATGTGGATGTCTAGAAAAACCCGTCTAGAAAAATATAGGGTTCTAATAGTATAGGTTGAGTTACCTCATTCATGAAAGTCTACAGTTGGTTTAGAAACAACTAATTTTAGCACTTTTTTTTTTTTTTTGTAAAAACATGGATAATTTCCATTGATAGGAAAAACAATACATAGAGCCAAAGGAGAGACTCCTCGGCGGCAATTTTTACATTTTCAACAACTATATTTTAGAACCAAGAATCTATTTTTAGCACTTTGAAAATTCATAGTTTATTCATACAATGTTCAAAAAAATGCATTTCAAGAGAATTTAAAATCCCCTTTCAACTACTAACAAGACCCCACAAAAATAAAAACTATTTCTATATAATATTGGGAACCATGCTAAATTTCTTACCTTGCATACATATTCAAGATGCCGGCTACCCAAGAAAACTAAAAGAAATGGCAAATGCATACAAACTTTTCCAGCAATGGTTTACGAAGTCGGCGGAGCCGTCACGTCCATCACATCCACAGTGAATGCCCCCGCCGCCATGCCCACGAGAGTCGCCGTTCACTCGGAGCTTCAGCATCATTTTCCTCCGCGCCTACGAAGGCGTCACGAACGACGGCGAAGTCCTCTGCAGGTTCAGTTTTCAATTTTTCAATTTTTCAATTTTTGGGTGCAAATGAAAAGAAGAATCCATTGCAAAATGATCCGAGCAAGCTTACGTACACCAAGTTAAACCCAAGCCAGGAGCACGCACTAGCTCTGCAGATTCAATTCGACCAAGCCATGTTGCGCATGAATTAATTGTTTCGAAGAAGAACTTCGCGTAATACTGTACTCCCTGCTTCTGGAAAGAAATAGGTATCTGAGTGATTTGAAATTCTCCGCACGATGAAGCAAGCATACTCTGAAAAGAAAAGAAAAGAAAAGAAAAGAAAAGAAATGAAATGAAATGAAATGAAATGAACGACTGTGGCAAGATAACAGGCGGCATTGTGTGCTGAAAGAACGAGACTTGGCGCGCATGTCCAAACCTTCCAATAAATTAGCAGGAGAAGAATAGCTATGGTCTAAAACCAGAGTGAGTGAAGAGTCTGTTGGTGTTGCGGTAGATTTCCTAAAACTTACGTTTCAATAAGAGCATCCTCGATCAACGCAGATGGCGTGCTAAACGGCATGTCTATTGAATATGTTTATATTTATATTTATATGTTTTTATGTTACTAATTTCTTACTGCTGAGGCATTAGAAGTTAAGGGTACTATCATTGGAAGCACAGCTAAAATCACATGAAATAGACATACGAACATTCAGATTGGGTTGCGCCACATGACCACAAATAAATTTATTTAGCCAGCGATTAGCAAAGCCAAGCGCCCTGCTATTGTTTGTTGGTTTTGCTTACCCAGCTACAGCAAAGTTACCACCTCCGTCTTGTGTACCCGTAATAAGATTTGCACGCTCTCCCCACGGCAGACCAGCAAGTATCGCTGTTCACATGCGTTGAAATGGCAAAATATCAAGAGCATTTGACAAGTTTCTACTTAGATGCTCATCTTGGACCCCAGATGTATCCCGACTGTTCAAATTTTCAGAGCTCCGTGCACTTGTATGTCACAAATTTCGCTCTCTGAAATATCAGTCCCACTTCAACCGAGAAGAAGCCCAAAGTAGGAACATGTTTTTTTTTAGTAGTTTTAGGTAGGCCGAATGTGAATTTATTTTTTCCCACTTAATTTTCTCTTTGACCAGCACGTGCAGTATCAATCAATCAATGATTCGGGTGATAATAAATTCGGCCCCAACTGAATTGCAGTTTTCACAATATGATCCATCAAATTCGTTGTTTTCTTACCATGAATCCACATGTGAATATTACATTCTTCACGATATGATAGTCAAATTAGTCATTTTTAAAACCAGGAATTTGCCTGAGCCTGTTACAATTCTCACGATATGATAGTCAAATATCGTCAATATCAATTCCAGTCTTCAGGATTTATAATGTGGCCTAGTCACTCCTCTAACTTCTTTCCCTGAGCACTGTCATTTTGTATCACGGGTCTCTCGAGTTACAGTGGTGTTGGGTACAGTGTCGCTAAACCACATCCGTAAGGTACCGGCAATTCTTAGTGAGATTCTGAACTGACTTCGCAGATTTGACGAAGACCGCAAAGCACGTACCATTGGATACTGTTGTACTAGTGTGATTTTCTTGACATGCGGAGGAAACCTCCCATGAGGAATTTCACATAGTTGGCAAGGTAAATGATGAGTTTTGAGGAACCGGAGCAAGTTCCCGACTGAAAACAGAAAAAAAATGAAGTCAATCTGAGACTCATATCAATAAGCTTCCTAGAATTAATTTAGGGCTAAAGATTTCAGTCCGCCACCACGAAACTCGTTATGCGCTTGAAAGTCCTGGTTTTCAAAACTCTATGCTGTTGACAGCCCTTGAATGTCAAAGGTTAGGCACCATATTAATGATTATATTTCATGGGAGCGTAGGTAGCTGCTGTGATCGGTTTGTGGGTTGATACATAAGCTCTATTAGCGGAATTGATTGTGCGGAGACTGTCAATGGATGCTCCGACAGAGCTGCAGGTGAACACAACATTCGTTACTGATGCATATGGCCAAAGGATTTGCGAAAGATATAAATTTCCACTGCACGCATACATATCAAGTGGGAGTTCAGGTATAAATGCCAATTCCGACCTTATTCGTTTAACCCAGATCATTGACGGGCATCTCCATCGATTGGTTTTTGCATCATTTATAAGGGTTACCTTGATTACTGTAGATGGATATCGAGTGCACCTGACCAGGTCTGGCACCTCCAGCTTTTGTTTCAAGCCGTTTGAACGTACTTCCTTGAATTCAAATGGTGGTGATGATGATGATGAGCAGGAGCCTCAGCAGCTGCCATAGAGGGAACGTTGCTTGGTCAGAAGAACCAAAGATGCTCCTGGACTCTCTTCAATTCTTGGCACTCTTTGACCCGGAGTACTCGGCCAGGCATTCCGGGATAGCTCAAGACCCCACTCGCCCCACTCACTCCAAGACCCAAGTTGATGAACCCACAACTCTACATTGTACTACAGTTACTAAGCTACTTCCTGAATCCAGTAGAAAAGGATCACGCGGCATCACGCACCCAACTTTTCCCATTTAATAAGAATATTCGCGTTTTCCTCAATTCCAAGATACCGGTAGCGTCTTTGTTTTTTCACCTTGGAGTGAGTTTTAAAAGTCTGACTCCTCCCTCGACCCGTAAAGCAAGGAATCAAGAAGAGCGGCTCAGTCTTCGATATCATCATGTCAAGGGCGCGGGCGCACTTCAAGAATTCCGACTTTTACATGTCAAAATCAGCAAACACTGTAGCGGCAAGTGTCGCAAAACGTAATAAAAGCACAGAGGTACTAAAGAAGTACCATCACTCTCATTGGGTTGCTTTAGACAACCGTATGACTTGAGGGACCAGTGTCTCCAGACCGTTAAAAGGCTTCAAGGACAAGTCAGATTGATAGTACTGTACCACAGTATATAACGTTTCAGCTACATTGTGTGAAGGCATGCAATTTTCATCAATCCTGTCCACAAGCCTTTTCTCAAAAGCGAATAGGCAAACAATTGGAGGCACCGTGATACTGGGCATGCATGCTGATTGCCCGAGCGTCAGTCTTCAGCCCTGGCCTGTAAATTTCAAGTCACCCATTTCGTCACAATGTCGCCACATCTTTGGTTGACACTCCAGAAATGGTGTACTGCCTTTCCCAGATTTCAAACACGGGCAGGACCTCACTAACACAAGTTATAACTTTTGAAACTGCAGTAGCTTTTTTTGCCTTCGGCTATGGATGGGACTCTGTTCCCAAGCAAAAGTATGTTCACGGGACGCAGGTTCCAACTATCCCAACCAGAGGTGGTTACAAATTCCATTCGGACTGTACGACATCCTTGCTTCGACGACAATATTGCAGGAAGCAATGGAACATGACGGAGCAAGCTCAGAGTCCCAAACCCTAATAAAAACCTCGAAACTCACGTTTTCGTCGGAGCTTGCAAAGTCCGGGACTGGCCATCGCGAGAAAGTCGGTGGGAACTGGGAAGCCGCCACTCCTATTCTTCGGAGAATCTGATGTCGTACACGGACGCGAAAGGCCCGGCCATGAAGGCCCTGGCGTCACTGTGGGCAGCAGCGGCATACGGCACTTTGGCCTGAAGCTTGAAGATGGAATAAGTGAGTGGCTGAGTGAGCAGGTGCTAGCTGGCTTAGGCCGGGTTGTCTCAGTCCTTGGCCAATGCGCACCACATGGGCGTCTTCTCTTTGTCAGCCCTTCCCGTCCCGTCTTTTCGCCATGGCCAGCTCCTGAGCTGGACTCGAGCTGGCATGCATAGGCACAGCAGATCATGACACTCACTGTGAATGATCCCCATCCCAAGGCCAGGTATTGGAATTCATCAGATCACGAAACCATCAATCGCAACCAATGCCGACATTACTCTTCCTCCTGCAGTCGTCGGCCGACATGACCTCTCGTAATAGCCCCTCCTCCCTCTGTCCGACAATACCGAATCCGAGAAATGTGGGGGTTTGAAAATAATGATTGACGAAAACGCGACGAAGACGACGACAAAGACGACGAAGACGAGGGAGGGAGGGGTGATGAGAACTTCTCCAGGGTGACAGTTTAGGGTGCCTCGAGTTGTCTGACAGCCTGCTGCTGGTCACCTCGCCGTTGCCTTCGGAAGTACAGGGACTGACTCCCGCCTTCTTAACTCTGGCTATTCACTTTTCTTCGCTTTTGGCTTCGGGATCCGTTTGTTGTTGCTGTTTTTGTTGTAGTTGTAGTTGTAGTTGTAGTTGTTGTTCGCGGTTTGCTGGAGGTGGAGAAGATTGAAGCTTGTGTGATAGTGCGAACCGGGGAGTTGTGGTGTGAGATTACGGTTGGGCTATGGCCTCTGCGACTTGGGGTTTGGTGTCAGAAGCTCATGCAGAGATCTGCGGTGTCCGTTACTGCAGTTGAAGACATCGGCATTTGGGTGTGGTTCGAGGAGATGTTTGTTTCGTGTGCTTTTGGTGATGGGTATCTGAGGTTGTAGCCTGAGAGGGGGGAAGGGTTAGCGAGGGAGGTGGGGGGTGCCATGGTGAGGGGCCATGGTGGTAGGGTGTGGCTATGGCTGGTGGTGGTGGGTATCGCTTTGAGATCCGGAGTGGAAGCGCAGCGGTACGTGAACCAAAGCTTTCCGGCCCAGCCGAATGCCAACCTGGTTTCCTACGAGCAGACGATTCAGGAGGCGGCGTACGCGGCGTTTGCGAGTCACAATCCCGTCACGGGCACAAAGTTTAACGCGACCTTGACGGACAACTTGGCGAGCATCACGGTGCAAGCCGTGCGTTTGCGCGTCGGGAGCTTGCGGAGGTATGGCGTGACGCTTGGCAGGTTCACCATCGCGCCGGGGTTACGAATCACGAACGTCTCCTCGGTGCGCGTCATATTGGTGTACAGGGATTTCGGAAACGTGTCGGTGTACTCTGCTTCCGTCCCCGGGCAGATGTTCGTGAGCTCGTTAGCTGGGATTAGGGTGTACAACGGCGATACGCTGAACTCGACGACGCCGTTGCCAGCGCTCACAGCCATTGCGCTCGAAAATCCTATGCAAGTGATCATTCCACCGAACGCGCAGCCATCGTACTGCGTGGAATTTCTGGGCAATGGCACGGCTTTCGCGACCAATGCCAGCGCGGGCAATGGGAGCTCAACGTACGCGTGCTTTTCGCGGACGCTTGGAGAAAACTACTTCGCGCTCGTGGGATTGCCTCCCCCGGGGAAGAAGTCAAATACGTGGAAGATCGTCTTAGGGACGGTCCTGGGCGTGGTGGGTCTCATTGTGATTTCGTTGCTGCTCGTGTTCTGCTGCCGGCGGCATTTCCGGAAACGCAAGCTTCGGAAGATGCAGGAGGACGCGGACAGGGGGGAGACGCTGCAGCCGACACAGGTGGGCAACACGCGCGCGCCCGTAGCGACGCAGTCGAGGACGCGTCCGCGGCTGGAGCAAGAGTTGAATGTGACATAGCTATTGTTGTTTTTGTAGCCGCACAGGAGGAGGGCTCTCAAAGTTGGGGTAGTGCCACTGAGACAGACGCAGACGCACGCTTTCCATTATTCACGCCGGCCTCGGGGTTGCTCTCCTGCTTGCTTGTTCTTTCTAAATGTGATTAGATTTGTGGTGGTGTTTTTCCAAATGGGAGGGGCTCGGGGGGGGTACAGGATTTGCATTTCAAACATTGTAGAGCCCGCAAGCAACGTTGTTGACCGCTTTTGCTAGCGAGTCGAGCAATTGATCCAAAATAATCCTCTGCGTGGGGGGTGTCAGTGCATCGTCGCGTGGGGAAGACTCTTGTAATGCTACAGCTTCTGCTGCTGCTGCTGCCGCCTGCGTGTAGTGTTGGGAGTTTAGGTTCTGGCGATAGGGAGTTGATTTCATTTTTTGGTTCTGGTTGAGCATACTGTGATAGTGTGCCTCGCCATTACATTGACAAGGGTCCTGCCTTGTCTTAGTTGTCCTCCATGACAAGATTCTTGAATCAAAAGCATGTTTACAAGACTCGGGTTTTACAGCGTCAGTCGTGAGGTTTGCATTGCATAGCGTAACCCTTTTTGGTCGGCAGAGTTGGGTTTCTGGAAATCCGTCGTTACCAAAGGAAGTTCCAAACCTTCCATGGAGAGTGTATTGGATTGCTCTTACTACGGTAAAATTCCGGTAGTGGGTTTCAGAGTAGTCATTTTCCATGCTGGAGGTTCTCATCATTGGATAGAACTTGCCATGCAGCACGCTTGCATCCTTTATCAACTCTTCCACCTTTGGAAGCTGCCACCCATGTGCTTCACAATATTCAACATTGGTAACTTGAGGTGGGTAACAAGTTTCAATGATGACAAACTTATCTTCATATTGAACATGGAGAATTTGAGGTGGGTAACAGTTTTCAGTGTAGACAGGCCGGCTTCATATTTCGTGAGTAGTGACTCGTCTTAGCGTTGCTTCAGAAGTGGAGATTCATCTTTGTCTGATTAGTGAGTTTTCTCAAGTGTGGAGACTCATCTATTCTTGATTAGTGAGTTTTCTTAAGTGTGGTCACTTTCACTGATGGAGGTTCGCATCATTGGACAAAGCTAGTAATGTGTTGGACTTGCACGTTGGAATTTGTCACCTAGAATGGTTCCCATTGTAGATAATTTTTTGGCTTGTGATGGTGTGGAGTCTCAATACTTGTCCTCCAATTAGGTAGGTTTTAGGGCAGTAAGCTCCTTACTTGGGCATTCTCATTGTAGGACTTGCCAAGTGCTTAAATAACACACATTCACAATGTTGGAACTACTTGGAACTAGTCACCCACCTCAGCTCCTCACTGGATGGAAGTTGTCACCCACCTCAGCTCCTCACTGGATGGAAGTAGTCACCCACCTCAGCTCCTCACTGGATGGAAGTAGTCACCCACCTCAGCTCCTCACTGGTTGGAAGTTGTCACCCACCTCAGCTCCTCATGCAAGCTTTTTCTTAGAAGTTGTCACCCATGATTTTCAAGTTTGAAAGTTCACATATGATTGGATGAGAGACTTGGCTTCTTGCTTTCAATTGTGGAGACTTACTAAAAAACTGAGAGAAAATGGGATTTCAAACCGTCCACCACTTTTGTGGTGTTGAATATTTCGCCTCCTTATCTACTTTCCAGACTTCTAGAAAACTATGAGAAAAATCGAAAGAAAATGAAGTTTCACGCGACCATCCAATTTCGTACCTCCTATTCTAACGTACGACAGGACTCAACATTGACCATTTTGCCAGGAAACCGTCTATCTTTGTAGAGGAAAAGATGAAACATACTCGAGCAAACAAACCGCTGAACCCTAAAATCAGTTATTTACTGATACATTTCGCCTAATTTACAAAATTATCCCACTTTGGGTTGCACTCACACTCCCAATTCAAGGAGTCCAACCTACTTGCGGCTTGTGGAGAACCAAACCTTCCACTCGTGCATACCTCAATCTATCTGAGAAAGTTCCAGTGGGCGGAGTTCGCCAGTAATTCTCCGCTCGTTTGTACACAGCAATCTTAAAACTATCATCGGTAGCGTCCCCAAACACAGCTAAATCATTTCCTGTTGCAACTACAGAAATGGCCACCACACTATAAAACTTGCGGCGTACCTTGAAAGGGATCTCAATCCCCGTCTCCTCCCATGACCCCGAAGTAGGGTTCCTCTCCACCACGGCATAAACTCTGTCCTCCTTGAGGAAATCGCCGGCGAAGTCCTCGGAGTCAGGGGCCGCGATCGACATCAATCGCCCGTCCCATTCAAAAATCACATTACAATTGCGGTTGCGACCCTCCTCGTGCCATTGATCCCGGCTGATATCATAAGACAAGAGCACGCAATTGATACATCCAGTAGAGAAGTAGATCACGCCGTTGCAGAGCACGCCCGTCCTGATGTGCCGACCACTCTCGTACCCTTCGGAGAATCGCAGGCTGTACTCCGAGCCATTCGTCCAAGAGCGAGTGGCGGAATCGTAAACCTCCGTCACCAACTTGCTGTGGATTTCCTCGTCCCAGTGGCTCCGAGGATCATGCGCCACCAGGAGCCTGTAGGTTTTTGCTCGCTCATCCGAGACCCAGGCATGAACAAAGCACGTCCCGCGGTCGTTCAATTTCTGTTTGCAAGGAGGTAGTTTCTTCCATATGTTGCGAAAGGGTTGCCACACCACCCAGGAGCTCACACCCTGCATGTAATAGCCTGACTTATTGTCCGCCTTCCAGAAATGGAAGCACAGAAACCCGCCGACGGAGTAGAATCTCTGCGGCCAAGTGTGGCGCTGGTGAGGGTTGAAGTGCAAGCTAGGACGAGAGGGGAAGCCGCTCATTCGTATCCACTTCTTGGCGGCGAAGTCGTAGCTGGACCATTCGATACGAGCCGGGTAGGACGACTCCACGTAGCAAATCGCAGGACTCGGTTCTTGGGATTCGTTCACGGTGTCATACATCTGGCGGAAGTCGCGGCGGTGGAGGACGTCGCGCCATTCCTTGCACACGCACCGCATTTGGCATAACGACTTGATCGGCAAGTGGCTGAGCACCATGTGCAGAACCTCCTTGGGCAATGCAGACCACACGGAAGGGTTCTCATCGTCAGCATCGAGACCCACACTCGACTCCGCTTCTGCCATAGCCACTGGAATGACCACAGAATTGACACCCAAGACCTAGACCCCTTGCTCCCCACTCCGATCGAGCTCAGGTTGAACCCTAATTTGCACCCCTCAAAAATGTTTGACAAGAATCCAAAGCCTGCAATCGCCCAAAACAGCTTGAGAAGCACAAGGAGGCCAGAAATGAAGAGAAAAAAAGCCAATAATTCACCAGCTCATGGGCAACGATCCGAATTCCTTTCAAGTGAGCTGCACAGATAAGAAGGCCAACCGCTTCACACCCTAACAAGTACACGAAATTCAGCAGAAGTGGAATAAGAGTGGGTTGCAAGCAAGCGTGATTCACAAGGCAAGAAGTGACGCGGGCTGACCGGCATTGGACGCGAATGGCGCGGCTGATTTCCTCGCAATTTTCGTTACCGACACCGCCATGGTGGTATTCATGCCTTGCGCAGGACGAATCAGCTTTACGGATGCGGCAAGCCCGCTTCTTTTTTCAAAGTTTCAAGGTTTAGGGTTTCACGAACTTGGGAGTTGTGATCTTCACTGGATGGAACTACACTAAATAGTGAAATTAGGTTGCCCCACACTAATTTCTCATATCTAACACTTTCAGACATGGTCAACTATAGTCTGGGGCAACCTAATTTCACTATTCAGTGTAGTTACATTGATGGTATGGATGAATTGTGAAACGTGTGTGATACAAGCTTAATCATGTACAAAATGTATGTACAATGTAGTAACAAAAAGATTGTCATGTCCATTTGCTCCTATACAAATGCCCCCCTTTTCAAACACAATCTTTTACAATTTTTATGCATTTCTCTTGTCATTGCATTCTTAGATAAGGTAGGAGGTTCATAAATTGCCCATTTATGAGCTGAAATTGAATTTTGGGGACGTGAAGCTTCTTGAATTATTTTTCAGTAAACTTTCCTTGAAAGACAAGTGGAATTGGCATCTAACCCAAGTCATTTCATATTCTTTGGAGCTTTGTGGAATTAGTTATGAAATTTTGAAGTTAAAATGACATAGGGCTTTAAAATTGCCCACCTCCTCAAATGTACATATTTTGTACATTGTTGAAATCTATGGAAAAAAATCATGTACAAGTAGTGTACATTTGAAGAGGTAGATAGTTTTAGAGACTATATGCTTTTAGAACCTCCTACCTTTAGTCATGATCTTGCATACCAAATTTCAACTTCAAAAAATCAAAACTCTATTTATGGTGAATTTCTTATATTAATTTTCATGATATTACATGACAATTGATTGAGAGCCATCAATGATGAATTTTCAAAATTCAATTGCACATACATGTTGGAATTGTCCATAAGTGCATCTTTCTTTTTAGAAAAAATTTCAAAAAAATTTCAAAATTCATTTATAGGGAGTTTAATGCCAAGGTGTCTATATCCTAATTTTATAAAAATAGATTTCTATGTGATACTAGTGTGTGAGGGTCTAATATTAAAATCTAGTTACAAGATATAGAAATCTATTTTATTGAATTAGGATATAGACACTTTGGGCATTGGAAGAAATCTGAGGCCTCTCGAAGACCATTTCAGCCTGATTCTCATGCATCTTCACTCTCTTTCAAAAATTCCTAAGGTTCCTATTTACTAGATTCTTCGTGGAAAACTCATAGTACTTATCAAAAATTAGCTTTGCATTCAAATTTGACAACCTTGAAATACAACTTCAGCAGCCTCTTATTTAGAGTGCTTTGAATAGAGAAGACAAAATTTCTATACAAATGGGGTAGTAGTAAGTAAAACAATCCATATGGGATATAGTAATTAGGATTAGTAGGATCTCAACTACTTATATTTAATTTGAAAGTAGGAATTTTGTTTAAAGTGAAATTTCAAACCTCATTTAGGCAGAATAGAATAAATTTTTAGAAAACTTTGAACTATGAAAAGTTGGTAAATTCATTTGAGTTTCATCTCCAAAAATCCATTTTAGATTTTGAGTCTCCAATCAAAAATTATGGACAAAATTCAAAGTTTTATAAATTCAAAATTTTGGTTTAGTGACTGAAATATGAGCCTAAATAGTTATATCTTTTACAATTCAGTCCAAAAATCTCCAAAAAAAACATGAAAAATAATATATAAACATTTTATACACTTTTCAAAATTTCTACAAAATTTTAGAGTTTTTTTTAGTATATTATAAAAAAACATAAATATTTGAGATCATAGTTCAATCAATAATATTTCACTCAATAAAATTTTATAATTCATGAATTTTTAACAATTAAAAATTAGCTCAAAAAATCTGAAAACTTTTCTATGGATATATATGATAGTGTACAATATTATGGAGTTAAAATATTTATCATGTCTTTCCATAATCAAAAAATCTATAGACTATGGTTATAGGCCCAAAGTTCAAATTGCAATAAAATATTAAATTTTAGGAATTATTTCTAATTTCAAGTTGGAGTAGAAACAGAGTAGAAACTACAATTGATTAGCTTCATTTCACTAATTGGGCTCAAATTCAAAAAAGATCATTTTTATGGATCAAATTCACATCAAGACCAAAGAGTTTGAAGTTGCTAAAATACACTACATGCAATCATGGAGATTTGTGAATTAAGCATCTTCTTGTAGTAAAAAGTCAAGAATACCACAAAGAGAGGATTTCCAACACCACCTTCTTGCAAAAGTGCTCAATGATGTCCCCAAAATAACATTAGATGAAAAAATATTTTTCTCCATCTCCTAAAATTGCTAAATTTCATCCAAATGCCATTTTTTGACCTCCTAAGTGTTTAATTTGAGAATTGGATTTTATAATATTCTTGAGCAATTCCAAGGGGGGACTTCTTATTTTTTTCTGCAACCTTTAGAACATATTTTGTATGGCATTTTTTCAATTTCTATATGACCCTGAAATTTTTTCATTTCAATGACTTGTCCCAATAGTGCATATGATACTTATTTACCAAACTTATATTATTTTAGATTCAAACAAGTTGAAATAATACCATATTGTATTAATTTTCACAAAAAATAAATTTGATAGGTGATGTTGATTTTCTAACTCACTAATAGAACAAATCAATGAATAAAAGTATATTCAACTAGTACACTTTGTAAGAATAATACTAATTCACACTAATTTGGAAATTATGTGAATTTGTAAGGTGCACTAATATTACAATTTACAATATTAAAAATAGAATCAATATGATGTGGTCTACACTATTTTTATTCTATCCCAACTTTCATCCAATTTCATCTATCTTCTTTCCATATTCATCCATTTTTCATTTAAATCCATCCATCCATCCAAATAGGACAATTTGGGAAAAAATAATTTTTTTCTAATTTCAAATACAATTTTAGTAGTCTGAAATTTTTTCTACATATTCTAAAGGTTTGGACCTACATTTTCACCGTTTGAATTTTATAAAAAATTCTCTATTGCACAAGAAATTATCAAAAAATGGCTAGTCTATTGTTGGATTACTTCATTTCTTTATATTCAAGGGTAGAGTAAGATATACAACTTTCTTACTTCTGAAATTTTGCACAAGTGCACCTAATAAAATACACTAATGAATAGTGGAAATACTTATTATCATGTAGAGAAAATAGTTTAATCTAAGGTAGTGTGCTCATAAACCGTCACTTTAAGGGTTGATTTGCCTTTTTCACAGGTTTCCAGGGACAAAATGATTTTTAGATCATTTTTCAGAGAAAGTAAAATAGATGTGGAACCCAACACAAGTAGTTTCATATTTTTCCAAGCATTTTTGAATTACTTATAAATTTTGAAAGATCTAGGTCATAGGCACCTATTTGTGACCATAGGTGTCCTTAAATCCGTCCCCTTGTGACTTATAAAGAAATGTGCAGAAATCACAGCCAATGATTGGCTCTTACAATAAGAAAAACAATTCTTCTTGAATTCATTAACAGAGCAAAGAGGTCCATTCAAGGATCACCTTGCATCCATTCTACAGCTACCTACATGACGATTTGAAGAAAAAGGGTGGTTTATGAGCACACTACCTTAAGAGGGCTCAAAGTCTCTTGTCCATGTTTTGCTAAGTCAATTTTGTTTCTTTCATATTTCAAATTTTTATAATCTTGTAGTCCATGCGAACAAATGGGCTGTATTTTTTTCCACATAGGTATACAATGGTCTAATATAATTTTTTTGGTTTGAAATTTACAAAAAAAAATTTTAATCAACTCCTTTTGCCCTTTAAAAATTAAAGGAGCTTCAAGAAAAATCATATTATGCATAAATAGAAGAAGAAAGAATGCTCTACAAGAATCAAAGGTATAGATGCATTGGAATAGTTTCAATTATTTATTATACAATTTTAAAAGTAATTTAATATCTTTAGGTTGGACATTTAGGAATTAACCCTTCAAGCCGGCTATATAGACAAAATGTGTCCTCTTTAAAGTTTTGATTGCAAATTTCAGGGAAGTAGCAAGAACTCTCATTACCTTTTATATAAATAAATGTAGAGTGAGACATCTGCATATTTGTAGTACTCTTTGATTTTCAAAAATTATAAATTTGTAATATTGTATAATTAAAATAGAAAAAATAGTCATATTCAAAGAAACAATGGAAAAGTTTTTAGACCATGTTATTGTAACTTGAGTGGAATAGGTGGATAGAAACCTACTTTGTCATAAAACTTGAAGTAGGATGAGAGTTATATTTTGATTGGATGAAGGAATGTTTTTGCCCTAAACCCCCAAAGGACCAAGGCCTTTTTTTTTGCCAAAAAACACTTAAAACTGCCATTTTTGTAGCAAAGAGTAAAAAAAATTGAAAATTGTTTTTTTGCACATCTAACCATATTTAGGATCTTACACCTAACTAGTATGATTTCTTGATACTTTAAAAAAAAAAATTAAATTCAAATTTTTGAATTTTATTCTTGCTTTAGACTATCTTCTAGCAGGTAAGAGATGTCATTTAAGGATAAAAATCTCTTTTTCCATTGATAATATTGAAATTGGTGCACTCAATTTGAGAGATCTAAATTATAACAAATATACGATGATTCACAAAATTTGTGAGGATATTACAAACATTACATTGATTACATCTGTTATTGAATATAAAGAAATTATATATATATATATATATATATATATATATTGTTTGAATATTTTATAGAGTCTAGTTGGTTCAGCGATGTCTATTTCATATCTTCACATTTGAAGATGTGTAGAAATATAACTATATAAGAGACATTCTTTTGTTTCTTTAAAAAATTTAAGCATATCACATTTTCTCTAAATTGTAATCTAGTTTTTTTTCCTTAAAAACTAGAATCCGCCCCAAAACCAATTGTATTAGTATTTTTCACTATCCTAAAAACAAAATATTGGATTAAAGGATTTATCTCAAATGACCCTAGGGATCTTGGACAAAGCTTAACTGTGCTATAAAATATGTAATTTACAACTCTTTTGAGGTTCTTGAATAAAAATAATTTTCATTGGAAAATAATAGTACATATGTATAAATATTTTTCAAATCAATTTCAAAGCATTTTACCCTTGAAAGCTAGGCCGGTCACCGTGGAAATCATCTGTTTTGTCACCTTGTGAATTGTTGGCTTAAAAAAATGTAAAAGTATACAATCATTCTATTGTAGAAGACATTCCTTTTTCACACAAAATTTGGAAGATGAATAGTTGCACTTTTGTCCTACACAGAGAGATTCTTTGTCATCCATCGGCCGAAAAACATCCTTCGTGTCGTTTATGGGTTAAGTTTGACAAATCATTCAAAATACAATATATATTTTGAATATGTGAATATTTGATGATTGTCTAAAATCTCATCTTTCATTGATTAGACAAAAATAGTTGAAGATTTTACCATTATTTTCCTCAGTCAATTGTACTGTCCTATCTTCTCACCTCATATTCATTTCTTCATAAAAGGTTAAACAATACTACTTCCATTTGTAATAAACTTGTACTCCAGTAATAAGTTAATCCAATTTTCTATGGATTAAAAAAAATTTAATTTTGAAAAAAACTTTCCAAAATGATGCCCGTCTCTTGCCAACGGGCAGCCACCAGAAAATGGTTCCAAGGTTGAATGGGTTCCGTTCCTTTCAGTGACTCGGGTAGGCTCGGGGTAGGTTCGGTAGATCTCGGTTTCTTTGAGATGATTCCCCTGTGTACAATCAATGCGGATGAACTCCAAATTTGTTTCAGAATTTGGTAACCTCGGAACCTCAATCGTCTTGCTTCCGATGTGCAGCCATTTGTGTACGTTTGTAGCCAGCATTGCGCATTGCTATCTAGTCTACGAGAGCCTCTAGTTGTTGATGCGTAAGCATATCTCTTTGGGAACTTCAATGGAGAGCATTGCACCCAATTATGTTCGAGCAATGAGCTTGGACAAAGTGCTTCGACTCAGGTACGTGACAATACTCCGCAGCGTTTGTTTGTGGCGAATTGAAATTCGGTCGTAGGATTGTGATAATTCGCAATTTGCGCTCGGGATGTATTGCTACTTTGTCCCGAGGGCATTTTGCGGTTTAACAAACAGGTAGTGTCTTAGACAGTTTTGCTGGTTGAAATTTAACAAAAATTCGGATGATAAACCTAATAAGACGCGGATTACGGGTCGCAATATTGCGGGCATGGAGGTTTCATTGACCTCAGCTAACTTCTCTGCGTTGCACTTGCAGATCTGCGCCCTCACAGCTGCTGAGTAGTGGTTGCACCATCTTGCCGTCGAGGAAGAGACTAGTGGCGCGGGTACCTATTAACTCGATGGGATTCTTCACGCCTGAAGCTGTTGTCTCCAATTTGGAAAACTGGTCCAACAGGTGACAAACTGGACTTACGAACTTTTTATCTATGTGGATGACACATTATTTTTGGAATTCTTGAAATTCACTTGTTCTGAAACCCTAAGTGCAAAGTACTTGAATTTGGTGATGTATATGTTTCATTGTAAGCATTTGTCAATCACTGTCCTCTCCTCTGGGGTTTAGAATTAAGGGAGTTCTCTATTGAGATGCCTTGTGCTTTAGAGTATTGACAGTCCTAGCTTCGAATATTCAATGTTTAATGAAGCAACTCATAACTTTTGGCGTCTTTGTGTTAAGTAGTGTGCCGTCGTTTGAGGAAGAAGATGGGGTATTTGAGGATTTATTTCCAGCGTCAGCGTGTCTAGAAGATGACCATATTGTCGAGGACAAGGAGGCTGAATCTTCGGGGCTAGTCCCAGAAGAGTGGAGAGCACTTCAGGAGGAGCTGGCTAAGACGAAAAAGCAGAAGAAACGGGAGGTGCTCGATCTTCTCGACAGAAGGGCTAAAGAAAGGCAAGAGCGCGAGCGAATGCTGCTTGAGAAGCAGATAGCGGGTAGAGAGGTGTACAGGCAGAAGTTCTTCCCTCGAGTGCTTCCGGAGGATATGACTGCAGAGGCTTCTGATGACGAGGACGGTCCCCTGGTTTCTGAAGAAGCAGTTGGTAAGCTTCTGGAGTCAGTCCTCATTACATTTCCCTAGTTTGATGTTACGAATTGATAGTCATTTATTGCTTTTACTCCGATGATATCCCAACGACTGTCAAATCTGTCACCATCAATCGAATTTACAATAATTTAGCGGGCTATGCCAAATTTTGAGAAGATTTTTAAGTACGATTAGAAGAATATTTGTAATGTCATGAGGTGGACAAACAGGAAGTGTCTTCTATAAAATTGACATCTGCGTACAATGTCGCTTCTAAACCCAAAACCCTTATGTGACAAACAATTCAGTACATGGTGAAGTTCTGTTAAAGTTTTGTGTTATGCATTGACATGGAAGGGAAGTATTTCTATTCGATATTATGCATGACATGGTAGATTTATTCTTTTGGACGCAGAAGAAGCCCCTGTGCTTGTCCAGCGTGCGGCACCTAGAAACCCCCGGTCGGCTCTTAGTAACGCAACCTTCGAAGACATGGCTCGGATGTTGTCGGGTGGGAAACTTGGTGAGCGACAACTACCAGCAGAAGTACCTAAAAAATCTGACGATGTTGAAAATATGGTAAGGTTTCAGATGCTGAATACTTTGCTTTGATATGCCTGGGATTTGACTCTGTCCTTTGGGAAAAAGTCTCAGTTCTATGAGTTCTTGCCTCTTGAATGAGATTGCCATATGCATCAAATAAATGGCTTTGGGCGGTAGTTTATACATTCTACTGTTTTTTTCTTTCGACTATCAGTATTTGTTATTAATATGATATATGTTGGTGCAGGAGGTGTCAGGTTCAAAACTTCTGACAGCAAAAGAGAAGGCTCTTCTTAAAATTACTGAAGTCAACTTTAAAAATATAACTTCTGTAAGCATTTAACTACTGTTCTGCATATTGAGCATCTAGATCTGCTCTATCTTATTGTTGTTCATTTTGTATATGTACCTTTTCTCTTATAGAGGCCTAGATGCCCTTTGACTCAACTCCTTATTCATCTGTTATTGAAGATATGTCCAAAATTTGTTGTGCTCTAGTGCAACTAGGAACATGCATTAATTTGACTTGTAAATATTGATGCTTCTTCGCAGAAGAAGTGGAATCCGTTGCATACATTTGCTGCATCAGGCCAAATCAACCAGTTGGACTTGCTTTTGAGGCGTGGCAGTGATATCGATGCACATGATATGGTATGAATTCGACTGGTATGCTATGTATTGACCTCTATTTCAACTGTCGGATGTATTGAATTTACGTGCAGAAGAATGTATCACAAAATTTCGTGTAATCTTCTGTGTGGTGCATCGTGTGTCAGAATGGATTCACTGTGTTGCACTGGGCTGCAATTTCTGGTGGTACAAAAGATTCGATATTACGGTATTTACTACTAAATGCTGATGCTCTCATTACGGCTACTGACGAGGTTAGACTTTTAACTAGTCTAATGTCGCACTACTTAAGTTCATCTTTTCGAAAATCATCCATTTAGGGTTATTAGTTTCATGCAATAAAATGTATGTTTTTATTGTCTGTGTGAATTTTTGTGTCCTGGTTGCATTATTCCTGCCTAATCCCTAAACCAGCGCAGTCGTCACTGTAATATATAAATGCACATGAGTCGGTTGTGTTATGTATTTAAGTAAAACAGAAGCTCTCATCAATGTCAGAACTTCAGGGATTTCATAAAGTGTCTTATCAGCAGGTTCTTCGTGTCTCCTATGCAGGATGGGGCTACTGTTTTGCATCATGCAACATGCAATGCTAATTCTTTTGCAATCAAGGCCTTGCTTCGGCACAATGCAGACATCAATGCACGCGACAATGTGAGTTTTCCTTACTGGGATGGGCTCTAGTGATTCTTCAATCTCTACCATAATTGAATAGTGAGCGGTTTGGTTACTGATGAGAATGCAGCTTTATTTTTCTGCAATCGGTCCAATTGTAGAGTTACCTGTGCTTCTTTATGTTATATTTAGTTCTGAAGTGAAGAAGATAGGGATCCAGTTTTGGAGACTATATGTCGGACTCATGATGTCCGAAGAAGAGCTTACGTGTACACCGTACCCAATATTGATGTAGGGAACCAGAAGTCTTGATGTATGTAGTAGGATTGCCTCTCTCCAACATACAAGGGTGCCTCAGGCTGGCAGTTGAGATAAAGTTGGTTGTCTCTGGACTTGTAGGAATGGTGGACACCGCTGCACATAGCTGTACAGTGTGGACGCACAGATATAATAAATCTTCTTGTAGCTCGGGGTGCTGACACGACCATAAAAAATAAGGCAATGTGTTCTTTCAGCATCTCTGCATTAATGTTTTTTGTATTGTTTATTTCCGTCATCCAAGGAGAGATAACGTAGGAAGAGAAAAGGGTTGGTCTCACATTCTCGCACCTTGGAAAAACAGGATGGAAATACCCCTCTAGATTTGGCGCTGTCATTTGGCAAAGAATTTCGATACTATGATGTTGTCAAATTGCTGAAAGGTGGCACGAAGGTATGTCAGCTATCGCTAAACTGATGTGAACATAAAAGATCGTGGTATGATAGACTGGATTTTGGTAATACCCAGGGGTTTGGCAAGCGTGTCTTTCGTCCTTACTTTGTTTGCTCTGATTTTTGAGGATGCAAGGTTGCTAATACTCCAACAACGAGTCTTTATGTAATAGCACTGTCTTTGGGCTGCCAATTTATCTTCGCCTTGAATGATGACTCTGTTTCAGGAAACGGCAAGTCGATTGTTGGTCAATGAACTTGTCGAGAAACCACGATCAACAGAAATAAGCATAGAAGAGACTGATTCTGTAAGCCTGGTAAGTCTAACAGCCTGTCGTGCTATCATGCCTTTTAAGCTTTGTTTTGCTACAATGTGGCAAGTATGAGGCAGTTGAAACTGAGGGAAATGTGGGTTTTTTTGTTTAAAGAATGTCCAAACTTTGGCAATATCTCCTGTTAAAAAGTGTGCTTGGTGGGAATTTGAGAACTATTAGATTATATATCTGTTCCTCAAGTTTCAATGTGTAATGTAGAAGAAGCATCTTTGGAGCTCTTCTTTGCTCTTCTTTAATTAACAACCTCTGTAGCCTGTACATGTAAACTTGTCGAACATTCTTCTGCTAGAATGTTGAGAATTTAGTGAAGTCGCAACCAGCATAATCACTATAATGGTGTTTGGATCCAGGAATCATACAAACTGATGACTGAGGAGGAAGTTTCTCGGTTTCGCAGTCACACACTTGACTTCTCAGTCATCTCCTCTGTGAGTACCTGTTTTCCTCCCAGAGTCTTTTCATTCAATGCTCTTCTAGGGGTCCAGAATATTACATTCAAGCAAACAACTTTGATTCAGCCGTGGTGGTAATCCATGAGAGGTGTTGTAAAATCTGTAATATTGATTGATGATGAGTAGCATTTGTACTAGGAGGATACTGAAGCGGGCATCTAAGGCAGTTGGCGATTTCTTGCAGAAAAAATGGTTTCCCTTACGTGCGTTTGCCGGATCAGGCCAGATCAATCATGTAGATATGCTTTTAAGGCATGGCGTTGATGCAAATGCCCGAGATACGGTAGTCTTACCAACTGGCATACCCGAATGAGTTCCCTTTATACCCAACTCAGCTAGTTGTGGCGTCCGTATATTTAAGTGTGATAATAGAAATGGAAGTCGTGGTGGAGGGCGCTGGTTTTGGGTTGCAATTTTCTTAGAAGAGTGAAAATCTGAAATGCACGTACATTAGTTGCCGTACTTCACTTGCATGCACCTACATCAGTTACACCGATCAATGCATATTCCATTAAACAGCCCGAAAATACTGTCCAGACCGTTCGGAGGTGCTTGCTCATGGAGTACTGAACGTTGCGTTTGTTTCAGGACGGATTAACAGGATTGCACTGGGCTACCATTTGTGGCCGGGATTCAATAGTTCGTTTCTTGCTAAAATGTGGTGCAAACGCTAAAGCTATTGACAAGGTGAGGTTCCTCAGTGAATGCTTTAAATATGAGTTTTCAGACTTCAGAGGTCTGCTTGTGTTCTTGCTTCACCCATGGGCATCGTGGATATCCCTTTTTTTCCGCATTTCAGTCTTGATTACCTGCTTGGTTGCTAATGTAACGTACGAAGTTTACATCCGAGCAGCCCTCAAACGTTTGTACAGCATTGCTGCTGTTGCTTACAATGTTTTGTACGCATGCTTATTTGCAGTGATGATTCAAATTTTTTCCAATTTAAACGTGCATGCGGCCTTTGGATTGCAGGATGGGGTTAGTGTTTTGCATTATGCAACACATAGTGCCAACTCTTTTGCTATAAAAGCCTTGCTGCGTCGAAATGCTGACATCAACGCATCTGATAATGTGGGCTCCTATTCTTGATCCCTTTACTATATGTGGTTGTACGTCTTGACAAAGTAAAATTATTTGGAACTTAGTTGTGATCTTCTGGATTTGTAAGTTGTCTTACATCAGGAGATTGTCTTTCTAGCATCTGGAGATATGAGGGGTTTGTTTTTCTGTTCACTTCTGTCAGCAATCGTGACAAGGATAGTATTAGACTTATGAATGTGATTTGCTTTGGCTATTGGTGTATCAATAGTTTATGTTGAAGATTTGCATGGTGGATAAAGTTAGATAGGATTTTGTCACCGAGTTGGTGCGTGAGAGAAATACGAGTCATCAGACTTTGCTTTACGTATTTTCCACCACTATGGGATAGTGGGTTAACTGGCGTGATTGTATTTGAGTCTGCAGGAAGGCTGGACACCTCTTCACGTGGCTGTACAGAGTGGACGATTAGACGTAATGAAGCTTCTTCTTAATAAGGGTGCTGACACTAGTATAAAAAACGAGGTGCATCCCTGAACCTTGACATACTTTGTTCATGCGTGAAATGCTTTTTTTTTCCGTTTGTGGTATTTCAACTTCGAGCTCACTGTACGGCATGCTTTCATGACAGAATGGGAACACTCCTCTGGATATTGCACTGTCATTTGGGAAAGGATTTCTATACTACCATGTTGTCAAACTGCTGAAGAAAGGCATGCTGGTACGAACTGAAGCATTTCGATTCCAGTATTTTTTCAAACCATGCAAAAATTTAAAAATTGTATTTGAAGTAGGATGATACTTGCATTCTCATGGGGTTAGAGAATTCGTTGATTTCCCTCTCATACTTTCATGGTTGGTTCTTGAAGTACATGAGCATTTTTCCATTATCTGAATCAAATAGTTCTTGAAGCCCATTGTGGATAATTGAGCGTACAGCAGGCTTAAAAAATGCGCATCTGTAACTAAATTGTACTGTAAATTATGAAGGCGACTTTAGAGGTAGTTTTCTTTTAATGAGTGCAGAATCTGTTACTTTTCTCTATGACCTGCAAGTTTCTGGCCCCATTTTGATTTCTCTTTCGTGTGTTGCAGAGATTAGCGAACGTTGATCACCCAGATTTGACATTGTAGGAAACTCTGTAGTCGACATTCAGAATATCAATGCGTTTATTTTGCACGACTGTTGTTCAGAGTGTCCGTGTATTATACCTGTTAGGAGTTTCAAAATTATCTTCAGGGATACAGTATGTGAACCAATATTTTGAATGTTAGAACAAATGCATTGTACCGGCGATGTGACTTTGAGTTTTTTTGATACGATCACATTTTTTTACCTATATTTAAGTTTTGTTTTGCTTTCAATTGCATTCAAATGTTACATTTTTGTCAATGTGCATCTTTCTCCGAGCAATTTGCTACAGAAAACAGAGAATGAAAAGTTAGGTACTCCATCCTATGCAAGCCAGAAACGGCATATAAACTGCCGTGGGAAGAAATTTGTTTATGAATCTCTGCAGGAGTCGATATATTCTTGAGATTTCTAGTTATCTCTATGCAGCGTGGAGAGAGGTAATGGAGAATCCTCTTTGATAGTCTTTGAAGTCAATGTAACCAGCACCTGTCAATTGCTCAAACTGCTACAGACTCTCAAAAAGGCAGCAATTAAGGTAAAAGGAGATCACCCTTTTCCGATCAGCCTCCCATTCTCGCAGCTTAGACTGCTTCATTTCTGATCACCTAAATTGTAGGTGACAACTCATGTAAAATAGGACCCACAGAAGAAACAAAATTGTCTGGGAGGTGTATCATCTAGAAAACGAGACTCACTTTTTCAATATTTTTGCAGTACAACATCAGTACTCCTGGAGTGGCTTAACAGTAGAGTACCTAATTTGCCCTCCTGCAGTACTGCATTTTAACAATATTATAGTTATACATATGTTGTACTGCTTTTTTATATTAAGTTTAGTATTTTAACAATACAACATTTATGTAGTTACATTACATTAATATTACTAATACACAATACTAATAATATAAAATAAATTTATTGTAAACATATAATAAAAATGTATATATATTTTATTATAATAGTATTGAGAAAATAAAGATATTTTGTACGAAACAATAAAGATTATTATAATGATAAATAACTACATTGTTGTATCTTGATTATATAATTGAGTTATTTTAAACACATACATTTGTAGTATTGCAACAATACCATAAATTTGTTGTAAAAATATTATATTTGTATGTACCTATGATACAAAATCAATGTAGGAACAATTATATAACAATACAAATGCAATACTACAACAATTAAAGCATTCAATATTATTACGAATATCCTATGTCATTCATTCTCTTATTAGAAATTCAATAAATTACATCAAGCAATACATATAACACATGTACAATGCTTTCACCATAAAAAAAAATTCAAGAGACATGCAAATTATATTTTCATATTAGAAGAACAATTGCATATAGCTGCATCTTCTAGGCTTATAACTATTCTCAAATGTAACTACTAGTCCAATCCTTCTAAATGTAACCACTAATACAATCTACAAGTAATAGTATTTCAAGTTGACTAGGCTAGGATCAATGTGGTGTCAAAAAGTCAAGCATTCATTGTAGGCCGTGGTATTCATACCTGCAACAACCATATAAACCTCAACTTCATCAAATATGAAACTTTCCAAACTATCATGACACTTAGAAATAATGAAATAACCAAAACAATTGATATGGTCATTAATAAAGATCGATCCCAAAGTCACATACCCAAGCGTTCAGAAAGCCTTCTGGTGGAGTAGACCCTTCATACAAGCAACCATCATATCCTGCATTTTCACAACAGAATACCATTAACACAAGTTCTACAAAAAAGATTAAAAAAATGGATCTTCAGCGTACTAGTAATCAAGAGAGCTAGCAGGAATAAAAATCTTGCAAAATATCTCAGAATCAACCATTGTTGTGAAGATGTCTTCCACATACAACTATGCTTGACGTCTCTCTTCTGCAGATGTCATCAGGTTTCCACAGGGCATTCAAAAAAAATCTTGGATGAAATCAACTCACCAAACCCCGGTGTACATCAGCATGCTTCAATATTATTTCCTGGAAAATATAGCAAATACTATTAACACTTCTAGTACAACACTAGTATGTCAAAAACAATAGTTAGAACAATTTAGAACATGGCAAACTGTTGTGACAAAACCAACCAAGAGTCCAAGACCCACATAACTTCGAAATTTCATTTTGATTATTCACATGTCACTAAATAGCATTTACTACACTTCGATGTACTCCAGCCATGGCACAAAAGCAATAACTGCACTAAAGTAGTAATTCCAAGATTAATAAAAGTACCTTCGTAAGGTATAAGTCAATAACTGTTGGTGTGTGTTCAATTGCTTGATTAATATGAGAACGAGCCTTTTCATATTGTCTTGTTTGATCAAAGTGCTGCAACAGGTTTCACCACCAGAAACAGATGTGAGATTCACTCCTTAAAAACGAGGAAGTTGTCAATCAAAACCAAAAGATCCAAACAAAAGTTGAAAGCTTGTAAACAACATTCCTGAGCAAGGAGAAGAAGTAGGTTGAAGCTCGACATCAGAATTGCAAATCGACATAGAGTAGTTAATTAACTTCCACGCACTCTTATTTGTTCAAAATTTAATACCATACATATACTTGATGAAGTTGCGAGCATCTTTCAAAGTCAGTTAAACTATATGGCCATACAATATTGTCAAAGAATTATAAGGAATTAGCATGCCATAACAAGACACAACCAAGGTTGTCTTGTCTGACATATTTTTGAGTTTAGGTGTCGTGTATGACGTCTAACGTCGCGTGTCTTGTGTCACCAAGTGTCGAGTTTACTTGACATCGCGTCGCGGAGGGGTAAAAAAATTTACCCCATGGTAAATAGATTTTGCCTACCACTAGAAGAAAAACACATCCGGCACAACCAACTACTATGCAACTAGTGCCCTATGCAACTGTCATGCAACTAGTTTCCTCTCTATTTGCACCAAATCTAATGTAGTTGTTTTGTGTCATTGTTTTACAACATTCATTCATTGTTTTAGTTGCAAAGTAGTCATTCTGTAGTTGCAAAAAAAGACTAGGAAACAACTAGTGTCCTATGCAACTATTATGCAACTGTAAAATGACCATAGTTGTTTCCTGGTTGTACGCTAGTTGTTTCTTAGTTGCACTCTAGTTGTTTCCTAGTTGCTTTCAAAGTTCATTCCCATTCTTGTTATATCAATTGACCCATATCAATTGTAAAGAGTACCATTAGATTGAACATAAAAGACTTGTAAGTTGTTATAGTCTTATGTAATGAATTCTTTTGATAGAATTCTAAGATTTCTATAATTTGTGGGTTTCTACAATTTGTAGATTTTGTATATAAGAATTTAAAAAATAATTAAAACTCAAGAAATTTTATAATCTAGGAAATTGAATTTTGAAATCCAGGAAGAAGGTAGATCTGAAATTTTGAAATCTAGGAAGAGGGTAGATTTGAAATTTTGAAATCTAAAAAAAGGTAGATTTGAAATTCAAAAATCTAAGAAAAAGGTAGTTCTGAAATTCTAAAATCTAGAAAGGAGGTAGATCTGAAAATTTGAAATCTACAAATCATTGAGATTTATATTTTAAAATTTACAAATCTACAAGTTGCAAGCAAGTTGCAAACAAGTTGCACACAAGGATGAAGTTCTTTGTATGGTGTCGGATGACAAAAAACCTTGCAACTAGACTGCAACTAATGCGACTTGTCCACTGCAACTACGGACTTTACATTGTCACCTAGTTGCAAACGTCTTATGCAACTACAAAATGAGTTGCATACTGTAGTTGCAAAACCCCTCATTTTCTTCTAGTGTACGTGGCAAAATTTACAAAATGACGTGGAAAGCCAACTTGGGCAACTGCGGGTAGGGCGCATGTACTTCAGCCTTGGGCAACCGCGGATGGGGGCGCGTGCAAGTACAAATGGGGCGACTACAGGTTCTAAAATTTGGGCAACCTTTGGTCCAAGGGGGCGGCCTCTGGTCCAAAGGGACGACCTCCCTGTTGCAATTGTCAAAAAACACTCAAAACTACCATTTTTGTGCAAACTGCGAAGAGCAAAAAAAATTAGAATGGTATTTTTTTTTCATATGTTACCATAGGATCTTGCAATAGAATAGTTTGAAAATGCATGGAAAAAATTTCAGACATTTTGACCACATAGATTGCAAGATAAACGCATTCAAAGTGAAGAAATCGTGTTTTTTTGGCACAATGGCAAACTAGTTTAAGAGACTTCAAATCTTCTTAACTTAAATAGTTTGAACTGTAGATCTTGAATTTAGTTTTTTTTCATCATTCAAAATTGAGTTGAAAGTATAGAAAAAATAAAAGTTTAAAATATAATGTAATTTTCATTCTTTAAAAATTTATTTAGTAGAAGAAGGTATCGTAGAGGGAAAAACTAAATCATTAATAGCTCTAAGATGGAATTAAAACTCACTAATTCCAATAGTGAGATTGTTCTAACAATTGATGTTAATTTGGTGGACCTATTTGTTCTGAAATTTTCTGAAAATTGAACTCAAAAACAAATCCTATACCTATATTTTAGAAAACAATATTATAATTGTTTGCAAAACAAGATGCTCTACAACTTCTTGGCAACCTCTTCATATCATAAATCCAAATGAAATGAATAAAAGCTTTCCATATAGAAATAAAATAAAATATATGAGAAAAAAAAAAAAAAATTAATTCAAATTTTTCTAGATTTGGTTTTGCTCATTCAAATGATTTAATTTAGATCAAAGCTAATTGTTGTATAACTCTTGCGGCTCCTAGGCACCAATTAAAATAAAAATTACATTCCTAGAAAGCTAATTTTTTTTTCCTATCTTTTCGTAAAAATTTGACCATATAGGAACTTGGCCAAAATCCATCTACCCCTTGTGAAGACAATGAGAGTTTAGAGATTAACATCCTATCAGTGTATTATTTAACAAGTGGATTTTAAATTTGAACACCCACTGAAGATTTGTATAAAAACATTCCTATTTGATTTTCTCTATTCTCTATGTATCATCATACTTATGTATAATTTACCACCTTCATCTAAAATTTAAAAATAGAGGAAAGAGATTTAAATTAGAGCTTCTCCTCTTGAATTATGCAAATCTCTAAAAGTCATCCTACCAGGGTATTATTTATGAAGTAGATTTTATAATACAAAATAATAAAATGTAAGTTTTAGAAAGAGCTTTCCATTTTGATTTTCACTATCCTCCAAGTATCATCAATTCATCATACTCATATATTATTTACCACTTTAATTTCAAGCTTAAAAATTAGAAGAAAGAGATTTAAATAAGAATTATTCCGTTTGATTTAATATATGCAAATCTCAAAGAATAATCCTATGGGAGTATTATTTATCAAATGTATTTCAAAATACAAAATAATGAATGGAGATATTTGCAATACCTTCCCCATTTAATTTTCTCAATTTTCCAAGCATCCTTATAATCAACTATTTATGAATTATTCACCACCTTCATCTTTGACTTCAAAATTAGAGGGAAGAGATTTGAATTAAAACTTCCTTTTTTGATTTAATTTAGGCAAATCTCAAAGAATCATCCTATGGGTGTATTATTTATCAACTGTTTTTCAAGATACAAAATAATGAATGGAGATATTTGCAATACCTTCCCCATTTATTTTTCTTGATTCTCCAAGCATCCTTGTACTCAACTACTTATGAATTATTTACCACCTTTATCTCTAACTTAAAAATTAGAGGGAAGAGATTTAAATGAAAACTTCCCCTTTTGATTTATGCAAATCTCAAAGACTTATCCTATGGGTGTATTATTTATAAATTGTTTTTCAAGATACAAAATAATGCATGAAGATATTTGCAATACCTTCCCCATTTAATTTTCTTGATTCTCCAAGCTTCTTTGTACTCATGAATTATTTACCACCGTCATGTTTAATTTAAAAATTAGAGGGTAGGAATTTAAAGAAAAACTTCTCTTTTTGATTTAATTTATGCAAATCTCAAAGAATGCCCCTACGGGTGTATAACTTATCAACTATATTTAAAAATACAAAATAAAGCATGGAAATATTTGCAATACATTTTCCATTTAATTTTCTTGATTCTCCAAACATCTTTGTACTCATGAATTATTTACCACCTTCATCTCTAACTTAAAAAATTAGTGTGGAAGGGATTTAAATGAAAACTTCCCCTTTTGATTTAATTTATGCAAATTTCAACGAGTTATCCTACTAAAGGGTCTATAATTTATGAAGTGTATTTCAAAATACAAAATAATGCATGAAGATATTTGCAATACCTTCCCCATTTGATTTTCTTGATTCTCCAAGCATCTTTGTACTCATGAATTATTTACCACCTTCATTTCTAATTTAAAAAATTAGTGGGGAAGGGATTTAAATGAAAACTTCTCCTTTTGATTTAATTTATGCAAATCTCAAAGATTTACCCTATGGGTCTATAATTTATGAAGTGTATTTTAAAACACAAAATAATGCATGAAAATATTTGCAATACCTTCCCCATTTATTTTTCTTGATTCTCCAAACATCTTTGTACTTATGAATTATTTACCACCTTCATTTCTAATTTAAAAAATTAGTGGGGAAGAGATTTAAATGAAAACTTCCCCTATGGATTTAAACAAATCTCAAATAGTCATTCTACAAGTGTATAATTTATCAAATGAATTTTGAAATACAAAAAAATAGATGAAGAAATATGTATGATCTTTCTTATTTGATTTATTTCATATCATGTAATCCCAATCAAATAAATGAAAATGAACCATTGATATATATTTAACAAAATCGCATGTTTGCAAAACTTAAGTGTTCAATAGAAGATGACATCTTGTCATAAAATTTATATACTAGAGCTAATTAATAGATCAAATAAGATATTGTCAAATACAAGTAGTACTAGATACTATATACTAGTACTATAGAGAATCCAAAGCAACTAGATTTTTAGAGGAGCTTTCATTTTCAATAAATGAGATTAGGTGTCAAAGCTATGAAATCTGATCTCATCAAGGTCCATTTACTTAGCTCACCTAACAAGGGAGGTCCACTAATATACCTAGCAAACTAAAACAAAAGTGATTGACTATAATGAAGTTGTCAATTTCTACCTTCATCACCCAAAAAATGCAATTCAATGCGTTTTTCAAGTGACTTCAAGTCTTGGGCGACTTCTCATGGACAAGAACGTGGGTCAGGGCGACCTCTTAAGGGCGACCTCGGGTAAGGGGCGACTACGGGTGGAGGTGGAAAGAATTGCCCTCCCTTTGTTTAAAAATTGGCAAATTTGGGCCTTTTGGGGGTTTCTAGGGGTGACTTCGGGTCTTGGGCGACCTCTCATGGAGGAGAACGCGTGTCAAGGCGACCTCGGGTGAGGGGTGACTGTGGGTGGAGGTGGAAAGAATTGCCCTCCTTTTGTTTAAACAAATTTGGGCCTTTTGAGGGTTTCTAGGGGCAACTAAAAGTGACATTACTAAGCATATGGTGACATAATGACATGTGCTTCTTATTCAAAGTTGGTTACCAACAAGTGAGGACAAAGATTATACGCTTTTTAATGAGAGATCCTAAGTAGAAACAGATATTTGACCATGAGGTCTACAATAAAAGGACTCTTTTGGTTTTAGTTACCTATAGTAAGGCCACAGGTACTACTTTAGAGACACTCATCCACGCAACTACTCAAATATGACAATGGAATATTCGAAAACACATTAATAATGAGGTACTTTGTGAAGAAGTTGGGTGTAGTCATTGAACCTGATTCAAAGAAGCAACTAATATGTAGATAGGTGGTAAACCTACTCATGATTGATAAAGCCCCTGAAGTAGTTTATGGCATTGATGTTTTGTAATAGGACATGTTGTTATTATATTAGTACAAATAGAAACATAGGTCACATTGCATGCTTCCAAATTTTGAAAAACAAAGTAAATATATTAACCACTTTTTATATGATGTGCCATTTAGAAAAAATACTAAATATTCAAAACGCTAGGTGCTAAGGTCTATATATTGAATCTTGAATTTGAATTCTTTTATGCAAATATTTTGTAATTTTTTTCCAAACAATGTACTTTAATTTATTTGCTTCTAAACTAATGTGTGTAAAAGTGTGCAAAAATAAAGTTGAATTTTAACCCCTAGAGGACCAACCTGAGTCTTTTTGAAGGACTTTAAAGAGTTCAGGTAGGTGCATATAGTCTCAATTTTCATTTTCATTTTTTGAACTTTTTTGGGGGATAGAAGAGTACATCATCTTTGTAAGAATATAATTTTTTCTTCAATTGGTGTCCAAAAGCAAAAGTTATGCCACCCTAAGTTGAAAATAGGGTCAGCAAACAACACAAAAATTACAATAAGTCAATTAATATTAAATTTTTTTCCCTCAAATATTATATTTTTGTCTACATGTGAAGCTTTGATTCATTCCATTTGGACTAGCAATGAAAAAATTATGGACAATCTTGTCTTTTAGACAATCTAAACAATTTTTTGAAAAAATATCTTTTTGCTGTATTTTTTAATGCAATTTATACAATTTTTTTGAAAATTGTTTAATATAGTTAAGTTTGTCTACTAGAAAAATCTCACCATTGTGCTTATTGTGTTTCAATTCCAACTTAGAGCTATTAACAATTTAGTTTTTCATTCAATCATAGACCAACTTCTATTCAACAATTTCCTAAAGAATGAAAATCAAGTGTGTTTCTATTGAAATTTTTTGTTTAAACTTTCAATTCAATTTTTCAACATAATTTTTTAAAATTTAGAGTTTATAGTGCAATTTTTTTCCACAAATGGTGGTCAAAGTCATCTGAAACTGCAAGCCAAAGTTCAATTTTTTTTTCCAACTTTGAATGCTAATATCTTCCAATCTATATGGCCAAACTTTATGAAATTTTTACCACATGATCTTAGACAACTTAAGTACAAGATCTTATGGTTATATTCTCCAAAAAATATTTTTTCTATTTTCTTGGACAAATGCAGCAAAAGTGGCAGTTTTGAATTGCACTACAAATCACTCCTACAAGAGGTCGCCTCTACATGCAGTCACCCCTACATGCAGTCGCCCCTACAAGAGGTTGCCCTTACATGCAGTCTCCTAGTACCCGTATGCGCCCCTTGAGTTTGCCATGTAGATGCCACATGGCATCTAGTTGGAGGGGGGTAATTTTATATAAAGTCAAAGATAAATTTGACTTTTTGTGACGTCGCGCGGGCTCTACTAGATGTCGTGCGACGTCCGTCTATCGCGGTATCGCGTTGTCGCAGCGAACAACCCTGGACACAACCCGTTCTGTCATTGTGTACTTAGAAAATAATTGTCAAAACTATGATCATATATACTTTACGTAGAAACAAGTTAAGCAAAATTCAAATTACATAGGAACAAATAATACCAAAATTTATTTGTCTGAAGAAGATGAGGCCCTGTAAATGACCTATTCGGATTTTACTTTTTGTTATTTTTGGTGTTATTTTTGTATGATTTTGGCTATGTTTTGTGTGGATGATGTTCCAAATTGGCAATTTTGGGTATATATTATCCTATTTGGAGGGTCAGTTTTTGAAGTATAATTCCAATTCGGAAGCAATGGTGGAAGCTGATTGAGATGTGAGGAGTGAAAGGCATGAATGAAAGATCCGAGTTGGATTGCAGGCTGGTTATTCCAAGTGGACTGGTCTGAGTTTTATTCCAAGTCGGAATTGTCATGATCTTACTCTGGGGTATTCCAGTTGTGTTCCGATTTGGTTTTTGCTTGCGAACAGCAGTTAGAGTTGTAGTTTTGCTTTGTGTGCAGTGAATGCCAAATTGGGAAGTTTGTGTTTATGGTTTTAATGCAGTTATTTTTGAGGTTCCTATTCGGCAGTTTGTGGATTTTGATGTGACATCCAAGTTGGTTAGGGAACCGCTGTGCTTGAAGTTTTAAAGCTGAGCTTTCCGAGTTGGAAGCTACCCAGTGTCGAGTGAGTCCGCTGCGAGTCCCAGTCCAAGTTGGCTGTGTAATTTCTATTTGTTTGGTGTGTTTTATGCTTGATGTGTGTGTTTGTATCAAGTCGGGGTGACTTGTGTGTTTCCTAGTTGGGAAAAGTGTCTGCAATGATGCTTGTCTGTAGTCCTATTCGGGAGTTGTGGATGAAGGCTATCCAGGTGATTCTCGTGGAGAGAAGAGGAAGAAGATCTAAATTGGAGTTTTAGCGCTGGAGTTTTAAGTGTATCATTAGAATGTTATTAATTTCCAATTTGGGAATGAATGCTGAGTGAATCAGCATAGGTGAGCTGTGATGTAGCAAAAAGTTTGATGAAGTATTTTCAAGTTGTAGAAAATGATTCCAGCTTGAGGGACAAATAGTAAAATGAGGGACAGTGGATTGTAGAATCTTAAGTCCAAGTTGGAGAAGTTTTTGATGGAACCAATTGTGATAGAAAAGATATTAAGTGTAAACAATGATTTATTCACCAATTCGGATTTATACAATGATGATTTAATCCAGTTGGTGTTTCTGGTGATGATTATGTGATTGACTGTTTTACATCAATTTGGAATTGTATGCTTGGAGTCCAAATTGGTATGTATGCATGTATGTATGGATTTTGACATATGATGCTGGTGCAGCCTGGTTGATTTCCAATTCGGCATGTGAGCCTGAGTGAAGGCGAGGTTTTACCAAGTTGGGAGGCTGTATAACAGTAAGGCCCAAATAGGAGTCAGAAATGATTGATGCTTGAATGTTGAATTAAAAAAGAACCAATTTGGTATTTTAAGAGTTGGTAGTTGATTCAAAATGAGGAGTTAATCCAGGAGTGATTAAAGTTTTATGAGTGATAAAAATGGAGAGTAAGAAATTGCCCAAGTTGGGTGGAAAAAGACGCGTGTTCTGTAGTTGTCAGAATTTTGAGAGACCAAGTTGTGAAGCTGTGAGGCAAAATTCCCAGTTGGTAGGTGAAAGTGTTAATGTTGGGAAGATGGGAGACAAGATAAACCAAGTTGGTGAGTGTTTCCTAGTTGTGAGTAAAAAGTAGTAAATTGGGAGAAGAAGCAGTGAGTGAGCAAGCCCAATTCGGATGTGCCAGACAAACTGATCAAGTCAAGTCGGTGATTAAGAACAGTTGCAAAAGAAAAGAAGAAATGGAGAAAGATCGGGTGCCAACTTGGAAGAGAAGATGCTGAATCCAATTTGGGAAGATAAGCTTAATGATAACAATTAATAAATAAGAAACAAATGATAATAAATAAATAAAAATTAAATAATTATTTTAGTGATTAGAGAATGAATGTAGGATCAATTGTCTTTTCTTGGTGTTTGTTTAGGCCAATTAGGTACATTTAGAAACAATCCTATTAGAATTACCTCCCTTGGAACGAATATAACTATATGTTGGGTAAATCCAATTAGGTTCCAACTCAATCTACAGGCCCCCAGATCTGTCCCTAGCACATCGTGCACCACATCACCAATGTTTTCGGTCTCATGTCTCACATTTATCCTCATGATTGAGTCACGTCTCTCCAATATAAATGTTTTGTAACCCTTTATACCTGCTTTGTGAAATCTGAGCTCCGAATCCTTCATGTTCCTGTCTCCTTCCATAGCCAAACTTAACTACAGAACACCCAAAAAATAATTTTAATAAATGACAAATTTAATGAAATAAAATTCAAAAGAAAAATTACAATTGAGGAGAATAAGTTATAAAACTTACCACATAAGCAAACCATGTCAATTTCTCGGGGAGCATCGAAGTGGGGGTCCTCATGAAGTAGTTCTTTCCACTCATAATGCATGCAATTGCACCAATAAAAGCATCTGATCCAAATGGATCGTCACCTTTCTACTGCCACTTGTTATTACGATGCAATGGAAGAAGGCTAGTTTTCTAAGTTTTTATTTCTAATTGGCTTCCATTAATAGGTTTTGGCACACCCAATACTTGCCATAACTCTACTTGTGCAGAAGAGGCAAATCTATCCCGCCGATTGTTAATAGCCGTTTTTACTTTTGTTTTCATACCCTCTTCCCAAATCCTCTCAAATGAAGACCGTTTGTAAATGTCCCCCTCTCCAACGTTAAATACAGCCAAAATTTCTTGTTTCATGTGTTCTTCGTAAGGAAACATTCTACTTCTACTCACATCTACTCCCAACATTAGTTTTTTTGAGTTTTTTTCATATGAGGTTTCACAAGCTCCCATTTAGCTACATCCGGTGTAAGACTTTCATTCAATTGACTATTTGCTAAACCTTGTAATAAATGATTGTTTTCTCTCAAATCATTAATTTGTGCTTCCAAATTTCTTATAACTCGTTTAAGTGTATTTGTTTGACTCTCAAATGCCATGGCATAGGTGTGTGGAGGCCGTCCACCAACATTTGGAACATAAGAAGTATGTACAGAAGGATTTTGCGCATTTGGAATATATAGAAGAACTTCGAGTAGAAGGGTTTTGAATCGAAAAACTTGGAATTGAACCTGGTTGTTCAAATGGAGCGGCTCTTGGCGATGTTGACAACCTCAGTGCACTAAGAGGTTGATAATCACCATGACGTGCACTTAGCTCTTTGTCTCCTCTCTCAAAAGTAGCCATCTTGACGACTCTTTAGCTCTTACCTTGCCAAACCAACTCTTTAAGCTCCTTCGAGAACAACCAACTCTCAAAGTTCCCTTCAACTTGTATACTTACAAGCAAATCCTAGCTTGATCACCTGCTATGAAAAGAAACCTAAAATGCCCAAACCAACCATTAATTCTTCATGGAAGTAAGAAATAAAGGACTTAGCAAAGAAGCCAAATGAATACTCTTCTAAATCCCTAGAAACGAGAGAAACAAAAACCCGTCTACAATAATACAGTAAGCTCAAGATATAAATGCATGAAGGTGAAGCTTTACAAACTTACCACAGGTAGAAAGAAAAACAATAATTTGATGCAGGGAGGTGCGCGTTCAAAACTACCAGAAGTTTAGTTGGTCATGGCGTTAGTGCTATGTAGAGCTTCAATAGAATCGGGACCAAGTGCTTCTTTTTATTAAGAAGACAACACAGTTGATGGAAGGCAAGCCGACGGAGTGAAGCCGAGGGCACTTGGGGGTCCGGGAAAACTGATGAAGAAAACAAGAGTTCTAAAAGGCAAGCCGCTAGCGAAGTGAAGCCAGCCAGGGCACTTGGAGGTTCGAGAAACTGAAGGAGCTCCAATGAAGACGGAAGACAAGACATATTGTGGAAGGCAAGCCGCCGCTGAAGTGAAGCCATCCAGACTTGAAGGTTCGAGAGAACTGAAGGAGCTCCGATGACGACACATGGCAGAAGGCAAGTCGATCTAGCCTTATATTGTCGATCTCAGCTATTGCGGTGGGATTTAACGGTTCGCTGAATTTTTTTCGCTACACCATTATCATGCCACGGTTCATTTTAAGTTTAGTCAATAACACGTAAATTTTTTCCTTTGTGTTAAATAGACCGGATGATGGAAAGAAATTGAAGGACAATTTAGAAGATAAAAAGACAAAATTGTAGAATTTATTTGTTTATTTGTTTATTTGTTTATTTGTTTATATGTTTATTTATTTATTTATTTTTATTTTATTTTTATATTTACAATTCAAGAGAGGTTCCTAGAGACACTCTTGATATTATTATCTAGCATGCCAATACAATCTTATATATATAAGGCATGAAAATAATAGAATACCTAACCATGACTTGCTAAACATATATATAAATTTCTATTCTTATATGCATATACATAGATATATATATGCACTCATATATGTATGAATATATATAGACATTCATATACATATATAGAGACTTTTCTCTATTTATGTTGGTATATAGTTGTATGCATTCTAGGAATGGTCATATGACATTCATTCCTAATGCCAACTAATAAAGACTTGTCATTTAGACTTCAATTAGATTTTTTGAGGGAATGAAGATTTTGTTGCACAATTCATGATGCTTAAATCTCATCACTAAATCACATTTAAATTACCTCTTATGGCTCCTCATGTGATTCACTAATTATAACAATTAGGCATGTATACAAGTGTTATTACTCATAGCCTAGCAAAATGATGTTTAACTACCCTATTTGACAATTTAATGAGCCACATGTCTTACAACAGCTGATTCTTTAAATATATGTACCTACATATATTGATGGCCTTAGGTAAGTTAGGTTCCACTAAATTTGGTGGTTGGGGATGCTAATTACCTAGATCTCTGTGTAATTAGTCTTACATCAAACTGGTCACTACATGGGATAAGTTAATTACTATGGACCCATGCTCCATTATATGATGGCTGGTTACTTTCAACAAGCTCATCCTATCTTTTTACTTGGAGCTCCCATGCAGTCATGTGGCACTGAAATTGAGTCATGCTCCTCATGTTGGATTACTCATTGTGAAGCTGAGTCTCTCCCTTGCTGGGTTATTTTTTAGGCCATTCAGTCCTTCATGCTTCTCAACCCCTCAGTCTTAGTGCTTCTTTCCTTTGCTATAGTTTAAGTCTGCTTTTGAAGGGCAAGCTCATTTGTTCATTGGAGCTTTTTGGCTTAGGACAGATTCCTCTCAAAGATGACTTCTACACAGTCTGCGTCTACCAGCCATGTTTTTGGGTTTATTCTCTTTATCCTATCATTTTACAGTAGAGACTTTACAGGTTTGCTATTTTGTTCTTTTCTGAGTTATTTTGGGTGATTATGATAACAAGTGATTAAGGGCTGAAGACACCTCGCATGCGCACGAAAACATATTTATTGTTTGTTTTTGTATATGGGTGCAGGTGAGGCCCTTGTCCTCTTAAAATCACTTAGAACGCGTGAACAGGAATTTTTTCTAAACCTCTGTTAGTCCTACTTGAAGAAAAAATAATGTATAGTGAGATGATTATTTCTTGATTACATTGCACTTTTGTTACTTCTATGGATAGTAATAAGTTTGTAACAGATTGAGCCTTGGATACAAGTTTTTTTCAAGACACATTATGTTTATTTGGGATGAAACAATGGAGCAGTATGACAATAAATGTTTTATTCTATATTTTTTTGATTACACTGTGGACAATTTTCTTGGTTGAAATGCTTGTCAAAACTACTATGTATCTTTATATATAGTTTTCACAAACTTAGACACAAATGCTTTGATATGCATCTACAATATCAGTTCATGTTCAAAATAATCTTCTGCAATAACTTGCTGAAGATATGTGAGTGTATATGGTTATGGAAGAATAGATTAATGCTCTTGATTGAAAAGAGATGTCCTAGAAAAGGTCTTTTTTAAGATTCCATATCCAAGTATGGGAATCAAGAGTTCAAGACTATGTAATATTCATATATTTTCATTTTTTCATATAAAAATGATGATATTGGAAAAATATATCAGTCGTTTGAAATAGCTTAAAATGACTCAGACCTTTAGCTTGTACACATGAGGTATGTGCTAAATACAATGTATAATTGACCAAAAAAATATGTTCTAGCATTGCAGACACATAATGGCTAGGAAAATCAAAGGCTTGAGTTCTGATAAGTGTCAATTGGACAACCCATTAAACTAATGGACATACCAACTTGGTTGATTGAAGAGGATCAATTCCTGTGCAATTAGAAAATGGTGGCTAAACATTGATCTCACATGATTACAGGTATAACTGGTCGAATTCCCATAGGATTTTTTAATTAATTCTTTTTTGAAAACGGGCTTTTAGTGCCCATTCTCAACCACTGATTGCCTGACGGATATAAGTCGATCCAACCAACATAAGCCTCCTGAAAAGCTTGCTTTTATACAGGGATTAGGAGCTCTTTCCCCCGTATGTTTTCTTTTGACATACACTGGTATACAATATAGAGTTGGTTGTCAACACTGAAACTCTACGCCCGGTTTTTGGCTTCCTAATTGATTTTTGAAATACATCATGGCTCTGTCACAACGGTCAAGCTTCAACCAAATTTAGAGATATATTTTAATTGAGGATTGTTTGTTTTACAAAAAATTTGCTTTGTTTATTTTTTTGCACCTTGTGAAAGCGATAACAAGCATTGTGGTCAGAAGACACGTGTTGCACCCTCACTAATATTACATTGTTTGTTGTGTTTTGGGATGGGCACAGGTGACGACCACAACCTCTAGGAGCAACTAAACAACTTGGCAAATCCACTTCTTCCACATCTTTATTTTTTGAGAAGTTTAGGGACTTTGGGACTATGGATGATGCTTCAAAAATGTTTAGTAGTTTGTGCAAAGCATACATATACAAAGTAGTCTAAATTACTTTACAAAGCAAGTGGAAACCTTCATACCCAACTTGTCTTGGAGAAAAAAATAGGATGTTGTTAATTTCCTTGTCAAAAAGTTCCTAGTTTTTATAGGAAAGGAATTTTTTCTAAAAAATAAAACTATATGATAGTTGATGATTAGAATAATGCCCTCTAGTGGGGATGTTCCAAAAAAAATCTTTTTCTTTTTTCTTTTTTTCTTTTTTTCAAGCTTTCATATTCAAGTTTCAGAACTCTTAGGTTCTAAAAAAAACTCATAAGAGTTTCTTGAAATTCAAACCTGACAACTGAATGAAAGTTAATACTCATAAGGATATATTTTGGTTCTTACATCTTTTTATACCTGGACACATGTGAGCTTAAATGCATATGTATTTACAGTGATTACCACTGTATTTTACTTAAACGTGAATGGATGGAATGAAGAATATTTCTAACCAAAAAATAAGAGCAGGAGACGTCAAAAATAACCAAAGCAGGTTAATTTCCAAAGCTGGTTAATACCAATGAGATCTGTGCAGATCCATTCCATGTATGGTCGGAGGCTTGTCAAGACAAGGTGAATGAATGGTAACAGCCAGTAGGCTTCACTTTCAAATCCCCGACACCTTGATTGCTTATGTTAAAAAATGACCCGTTTGGTAGTTTCTTATTCTTGGCTGGAGACGGCAAAAAGAAAAAAATAATTAATGAGCAAGGTGGTTGTGGAACCTTAGCTACTTAATAAAAAGGATGCAAACCCAGTGCGAGTATGTGCTGGAGTTTACATGTTGGCGTTATCTTTTTTTCAGTTCTTACACAGTTTTACCTTTTCTCCCTAGAGCAAGGCAAAGTGCTAATTGGTAGTGCATAAGCAGACATGGAGTCTTCACAACGTGCTAACTGTTTTCACAAGTTTTGTCTTCCTTGTTTGTTTTTGATGATGTTAAACAAGGATTTACTCTATACAGTTATTATTTTCTTTGTGAAAACTATAGCACATGCTTGTGGACTGAAGACACCTCATATACCTCACTAACACTTCATTGTTTTGTTTTGTTTTTGGGATGGGTACAGGTGAGGTCCCAAGCCTCTTAGAATTGGATAAAAAATGACAGTTTTTTTGCTACCCTATTGTAGTACTTTCTTTGGAGTTTCTTTGGATCATTACCTTGTACCTTGTTTTACATTAGTGTTCCATAAAATTGCAAGTACTTTCTCTCCATTTCTTTTTGCTATGAAAGAACCTTTCAAGACTTGTCTATTTTTTAAATAGTTCCAAAAGTATTGAAGATGTTGATACATGGTATTTCAATAGGAGAAAATATGTGTACTTTGTACTTCTTGGAAATGTGACCTTGCTCCTTTGAGAAAAGATACACAAAGCCTTAGAATTTGCTTAGCATGAAAAGATACAGTGAGATTGTCTGTTTACTACTTTTGATACATAAGTAGGAATATAATAGAGGTCACTTTTTTAGTACCAAAAGTATAACCTTTCTCAGGAGTTTATTCAATTGAAATCAGACTAACAACATAATAGGAGAGAGTTTTTTTCTAATAACAGGTATATAGCCAAATAGTAATTCAAAAACTTCTGGACAAATACTAGCCTAATGACTAGGAAGAAACAGAGCAATGCCCTGATTCAGGGATGTTCCAGATTTGAGTTTTTCTTTTTTTCTAGCTTGCATCACCAAGTACTAATTTTGGGATGATGGTAAGGTATGATATTTTTTGAGAAAAAATCATACTTGTAGAATTCATATGACTTGAATAAAGACTTAAGAATACTACAAAGTCTCTTTTCTAAAAAAGACTCTTCTACACTACATTGCTCTCTATTTTTTCATTTTTATATGTTCACCTATTTAAGCCTCCGCTTGGTGCACTTGTCACTTTTTTAATTTCTTACAAAAGTGGTATGCACTTTTTTAATGATGTGTTTCATTTTTTTTATTTATGAAAACGACCTCCTACCGTGAGGAGTTATAAAAAAATGGCAAATTGTGCTAATCACATCTGACCAATTATGACGAGTCAATGCTGCAAGATTTAGTTAAACCTATGCTAAGTACACTAGTCATGGAGTTTATTGAGGTGAGTATGATCCTCAGTAACTCTTACTTCCAACTTAGAAGCATTACAAACGGTTAACAACTATTTAGGATAGTAATCCTCTATTTAGCTATATGGATATTAATCCAACATAGACTTACATTTAAAGCTCTACGCTAGTAAGTTCAACAGCTAGACTATCTGATAACTCAGACGATTACTAGTTTGATTTAACATTTATGATTTTTTTATTTTTAAAATGGCTCCATCTGTTGGAAGCACAGCCTTGATGGCTGCAAACTGGGTGGGCTAATCGTTAATTAAGCAAGCACAAAACCTGAACCATTGAGCTACTTCCTACATAGTGTTGGGAATAGTCTGGTGTGCCATTTCAAAATTTTGAGACCCTTAGCTATTTCTGGCTCGGTTATCTGCTGGGGCGATACAAAAAGCTGGTGATCGGTAGTAAGAAAATTTAGTGAGACTATTGCTGCTGTGTGGAAAAATGATTACGTCTTAGTCTATGAACAACAACCAGATTCTATATTTTGTTGTTTGACACTTGATGTAATTTAAGAAATGTAATATTGTTTTGATTCAGTTTTTCATTGTGAAAACTATAACACGTTGTAAGTAAGTTGTAGACACCTCGCATGCGGTCACTAACCTCATACTTTGACGTTGGTTGCCATGGGTGTAGGTGAGGCTTACTACCTCAAGGAACGATTGAATTTCGTGTTATTTTTTTCAATTCCTACTCACACTTTTTAGAGCTATATGGAGACTTTGGAAAGTCCTAGTATGCACGTTTTTGCTACTTGGACATATCTTAGTTTACTGTGAACTTTTTTTCAAAAAAAACTTGGTTCCATTATTTTTAGCACTTGTCTATCAAAAATATAGTACATAGTTACTAAACTTGATAGTTGTCTGTGCAAACACTTGTAATGTCATATGATTTGATGATGGATATAGTTTGCATCTAAAAAGCGTTTTTCTGCGTTTTGACTGCATTTTGAAACAGGAACTTAACGAAAACAAGGTGACGTGTTTTCATGGATTCTAACACAGTTTTCTTCTAGTGTCTATTGATAGACATCATGTCCAAAACCCTTGAATTGATGATTATGGTTGCTGCTATGTTAATCCCTAAACCACTTTTCACCTTTCCAACATGAATTGTACTTCATTGATTCCTTGGGGGGGTCATTTAGAGTGTCCATTAAAAACCACGTGCGAACAAAATTTTGGACCCCCTATATACTTTTTGAATTTTAAATAAAATAAAATTTAAAAAATATGAATAGATTTTCCTACTTTGAAAGTTTATGTTTTGAATTATTGATATTTTTATTTGTTAATAATAATTAGTTACAAATTTTTGAAGTAAAAAGATACATTGTAGAACTGAAAAATAACTTTCACACCCATATATTATATAAGAAAAAATTGTTTAAAAAATGAACAAAAAATTCCTAAAAATAACTCATTATTGAAAGCTCATTTTGAGTTGAATATTGACTCAATGGTCATCTAAATGTGTCCTCTATAATTATTTGAGTTGAAAAATATGCCATTTTAGTTCATTTTTAACCTCTTCTAGAAATCATTTTATATTTTATTTGAGTTGGAAATTTTGGCAATAGAAAGTTGTAGTCATTATTAAACAATGTTCAAAATTTTAGGTTGAAATTATAGTTTATTAGAAACCACTTGTTCGCATGTGGTTTGTTATAGTAGAACTAAGTGCACCCCCCGAGATTGATTCATAGGATTACTATTCATTTGGTCTTGTTACTATTTCTATAGTTTCCTTTTGACTTCTCCCTACCCCTATTTAGCAATAAGTTGAAAATTTAGGGAAGAACTAATGGGAGCTTGTCTTCCCTATCCCCATTATTTTGTGCTCCCCTTCATCCCAACGAAAATGGGGATAGGGGAGACACTAGTGAGGATGCTCTTATAGTTTAGGAACAACTCTTGAGTGAAGTTTAGTGTTAGTTTGGAATTCTTTGTTGCACTTTTTCTGAGGATTTGGATGGCCTACCCACGCACATTGGCCAGCATGATGCTCTAACGTAATGACAGTGCAGAGAGTTTGTCAGAGGAGGAGTTTGAGGGGAATGGTTTTGAGAAACCTATTGCTACTCGGATAGAGGTGCCTTCAACCGCTAGCTCCATTCCGCCTTTGACATTACCCCCTGGGTACACAACTCCCATATTATATAGCCTTGGTTTTAATTACTTATAATGCATTTTAGTCTAATTTCAAATGATGTTATTTGTTTTAATTTAGAAAAGTCTTGTAGCCCTTTCAACAAAGAATCCAAAAATATAAATATATACATTAAATGAGTATTTTTGAGGATAATATAGCATTATAAATCTAATTATATGAGTTTTTTTAATACATGTATCATGGGACAAGCTACCCAACTTTTGGGTCTTTTTAATAAAAATTTAACATAAATAACATATAACAAATGAATTTTAATTTTAATTGGAGGGAACTTTTGGTATGAATTTTTTAAAATTATACATAGACAACTTTAGGTGTGATAGTTGAGCTAGAAGAATGATGATTTATATTGGAATACTAGTTGTTTGGCTGAGATATGTGCTATTAATGACCAAATATGTTTCATTGTATCCAATGCACTTTGAGGATATGACAATCAACAATATTGAAAACCGGATATCTTAAGGGTATTTCAAGGGTGTAGGGCAGCATGTGTATTCTAAACTCTAGTGCCATTAGTATCTTCGTTTTCAGTTCAGTTTGTTTCACGCCGCCACTTTCTTCCGCCTGAGCTTCCGCCGCTTTCTTCTATTGCTTCTTCCCTCATTTTGCCTCAATCATTTTCTCTCATGTTTTTGTGTACTATTGTCTTCGATTTGAAGGGGTGTAAGAATCAATTTAGAAGGGTGTAGCATTTGATTTGGAGGGATGTGACAATATTTCTAGAGGCTTGATTTCATTTGACAATCGTTGTGAAGGATCACATTTGGAGCATTGTTGTGGAGCGTCACTGTGAACGATGTAAAGGATCATGCTAGGTGATGATTCATTCATGCTCCTGATTAAGTTCAAAATTTTACATTAAGGTAAGTTACTATTTCTATGTTTCTATCTTCCTATTTGGATTCAGGTTTGTATTTTTGAGCCAGCTTGTGCACCTTTCGTGTTGCTTTTGTGTTTGGTCTTTGAATCATTGTTTTAAGAGTAATCATGCTTGGCTTTGTTTTTGAGCTTTGTTGTTAATGGTTGGGCTTGTTTAGGCATTGTATGTCAATTATGTATTCTCAAGTCTGCTGAATTTGTTTGTTCCAAATGCGAAGCTTGTATGTTGATTTGAGATTTAAGGATGAAATTTTAATGCTTTTAGGGTTTGGTACTATCTCTAATTGATATGAATGTGACCTTGTTTAAACTTCCATTGATACGTATTTTCCATTGTTGCATGCTAAGCAAATAAATGGTTTAGATAGTAGTATGTTGAGTGAAGGTTCAAAAAACATTTCAAAATATTCTTCTACTATTGAAGTACCAGGTAAAGGTCAAGTATATAAAATGAGGTTAATTTCTAAATTGAACATACACTCTCTTGAGAAGTTGCTCTTAGATAGATTGAGGTGTGTAAAGTATAAAACTACAGATTTAGATGCTTATGTGCATGATGATGATTAAGTACATATTGGGTTGTTTGATGATGTAAGACTTTTGTTTGATGATGTAAGACTTTTGTTTGATGATGTAAGACTTTTGTTTGATGAAGGGAAAAGGAAGTTGGTATGGCATATTGGTAGGGTGCAGAAAATAGTCAAGGTTGTTGGAAAAAAAGGAACTCTAGTGGATTATGTATGAAATGTTTCATTTTCTGATGATTTAATTAGTATCTTACCTAAGTACTATAAGTACATTGTAAGATTGCAGTATACATATGGAGGTTATGAAGGAGCTAAATGTGACTTTATTGGTTTGGAGAGTGTTGTATGTCTTGTGACAGTAGTCATTGATGCAAATAATGATGTTTATACATTGATTGTAAATGAACAAATATGTAGATTGTAAGATGAAGCATAAAGGCTCATGTAGTGAAGTTAGAAGTAGGGAGGAGTGTGCTACATCTGTAATTGCTACACTTCCTCTCAAAAGAGGGAGACCTCGAAAGGACTTCGTAGTATTAGCAAATACTACTATGACATCTACTTCTAATACTTCCATTAGGCGCTCTACAAGATTAACAAAATAGCTCTTTCAAATTTTCTTCATATACAATATGAATATTTTTTTTAATAAATATGCAACCCAAAATTTTTTGTAGCTATTTTATTTAATTTTGTTTTCACCCAACATTTTGGTCATTTTAATTCCATTTTATTTTTACAAAAGCCATCCTTTAAGCTGTTTTAATGCCGATGACCCCTACATATAATATAGGAGTTGCATACTCGGGCATTACCCACGACTACTTCAGTTTTCACGCATCGTGAGTGGGGCAATGCCAAGACACAATATTTATTGGACATGTTGCTTGAGTGCATTGTGGAATCGGAGTGGCAATCTTTCCGGGTCAAAGACTGGACTACAATGTGTAATTGATTGCTTGAACATTTTCCATTGGAGGCAAGTCAATATGGGGTGCATCTTTAGGACAAGTGAGCAAGATGTGACAACAATATTTTTGCCAGAAGAAGATTTACAATGTTTTGGGGGACAACTGCGGCTTTGCAAGGTGGACATGGTACAATGCCATAGACGCCATGTTGAGTGAGATAGCAAAGATAAATGGCGTTTTTAGTGCAAATGACCAAGGGGCACTTGTCATTGGTACCGAGAATGCTTTAGAAGAAGCTCAAGTCAATGACGTTGTAGTTCATACTTGTAATTTGCCGAAAGTTTGTAGAGTAACCGTCAAATGTTAGAAACTCAACAACAACATGTCAAGTGCATTGGATCGCTTCAATGAATTGTCTGTTTAAATTGAACAGATGAAAATGAAGACTGCAATTTAACTTCAAAGAGACAACAAAAAATTTGAATTGGGTGTTCTACAAACAACATAAGCTTCTCAAGAGCGTGTAGCGGCTTTATTTGCAGATGTCATTCGTAGTCAGTGGGCTGAAAAGGACCACATTCTAGAGTGAAAAATTTGTTTGTATTTTTAAATATGAAATAGAAAATATATATTTTTATTGGAATTCCTTCTCTTCATTTCTATTTCATATTGTATATATACATTTGTCACCAACAATTAATTCTTCATTTGAAACATACATTTGTGAGTGCCTATGAAATTTTTATAATTTCTACTTTTTTTTTCCTAAATTATTTTATCACATATTGATGAACCATAATCTTTAGCACCATTACTAGAAATGGAATACACAATAAATTACCCTGCATATAATAATAAAATACATTTTTATAATTATTTTTTTATTGATTATATCCAAATTATAGAGAAAGAAAGATTTGAAACCCCATTAACATAAAAATAAAATAAGCCTACATAAAGAAAAAAATTATCTTTAAAATGCATGCAATTCACCGCTTTACCATTTTTCCTATAAGTATAAAATAAGAATAAAAACACTAATACATTTATGAATAAATTTTGAATCAATTAATGTACTAAATTAATTAAATTTTTTTCATTAATTGATAATCAATAATTAATAAAGTCTTAAAAATCAATCATTACAATGTCATATCAAAATATTGCATATTTATACAAAGAACCTGAAAAAAATATATAGTAAAAATTATTTGACAAATTTCTTTTACTTATATAAGTCAAAAGTGAAAACATGTCACTTTCACCTTTCATATGACAACACTAAAATATAATTAATAAAAATTCAATATAGAATTTCAAATAATATTAGTAAAAGAAAATAATGTAAATCTTTCAAGATAAAAAAGCAAATTATGTTCTAGAAATTATAATCTTTATTTCAATAGGTGTCCAAAAGTGAAAGTTATGGCATTACATATCTAACAATCAATTGATAGACCAATGAACAGAAAATCATGAAATTTTTTTAATTCGTCTTCATGTGAACATGAGATTAATTGTGTTTATTTTCAAAGAGAAAACACACTTCAAAAGGCTTGGGCACATAGGAATTGAGTTCCATATGCAAAAAAAACATGTTCAAATTTTTTTGGTCATAGCAATAGAAGTTGCAAATCCTTGTGTTTTTTTGGTGCAAAAGATACCTTGAAGCTTTAGAGGTTCAATTGCATAAATTATTGGACTCAATTATTGTACACTGATAAGTTCTACTAATGAATTTTTGATAAATAAATTTAAGGCAAAGATAACAATCATAAGAACAAATAAAGATATGTACTCAATAACATAAAAGAATTGTACAATTACAAAGAACTAATAATATTTGAAAAGAAATGAAAAACTATGACAATATTATAAATATATAAGACCTAGCACCTACTATAGTTGTTTGCTAACCAAGCTTCATATAAAGCCCTATTCATACATTCCTCAACAAGTTTTACTTTATCACCATCATTTGGCAAATGTTGTGTACTACAATACATGCCAACAAATGGATTTGCTACATGTCTAAGGATCTCTGGTGTTAAAAGTCTTTTATTATATAGTTCATAGTAATTATGAAACACACAACATGCTATCATAACAATCCTACACTTGTCAACATTGTCACCAAAACTCTTAAGAATCCTCCACCGATTCTTCAGAGCGTCAAATGCATGCTTGATGACAACTCTACATGTATTAATAGAAACATTGAATTTTTTTTGGTCACGGAATGTTGAATTTGCTAACTTGTAATTCTTCAATAAGTATGGGTGGCTTGGGTAAGCTGAATCTTTAATCAAGTATGGCTTCACTTCTATACCTCTAACCACAATGGTAAAATTTGATAAAATCCACCTTTGATTCAAATCATGGTGCAAAGAAAACCACTGAAATTGTCATGTATCATGAACTCAACCTAGCTGCTCTACACAAATTAAGAGGAATGTGAGTCCCGTCTATGGCTCTACAAATGTTAGGTAGCTCTGCAAAATTTCTGAATCTCTCCATAATATTGTGAGGACTATCCGAATGTATATAGTAAAAATATTTTGGTCCCGACTACTTAGGACTCCACAAACTAAATCTGTATATTTATGGATTGTAGATGCCCTACATCTATACAAGTCATTTATTTTCTCACATGAATGACTACAATCCAATCCGTAAATTATCAATTTCACTTGTTTACAAATTAGTATGGGAGCCCATACAAAATAAGGTACTTAAGACTATAAAAAACAGAGTCAACTCTAGCACCAATTGCTCAAATGCTAAAAATGACATCCGGAAAGTGTCAAAATACTTTTTATCAAGCTTATCATGGGACTTATGCCAAACATCATCTTCCACAACATTGTGGTACACATATTAATGAAGTTCAACCCCCAAAAGCACCCATCAAATCGTTGCAGCCATAAGACAACCACTACAAACAGCAACGTAGTTGCACTTATAGATAATTCAAGAAGATTTATTGATGGTGAAAGGCATCTTTATTGAGGGAAAACCACTAAAAAAATGAAAAAAAAATGAAAAAAAGTTCTCAACTATTTAGTTTTTTCGGGATAGACTCAAAAAGTCTCCAAGACGATGTGAAAAGAACCATGATTGTATATCTTTATTGTTTGTTCATGAAATTATTTTTGGAAATTTTGAATATAATATGAAACAATCATTGGAGGGGTAAAGTTGATGACGCATGTATTATTAGGAGAATTATTAGGCACGCCCATTAATTCTTATCTAAATTCAACCATTATTCAACGAGTTTAGAATTATTGTGCGCTCCATTGAGGATTATCCAAATCTCTAGCATTATTGAAAAACTTTAAAATTATTGAGCATTTCATTAAAATTTACGTTAATCACATACATTATTGGAAAAGTCTTGAATGTTTCGTTAAGACTCACCTAAACATCTTAAAAGTATTGTCTTAGCCCTTGTTTAAAAAAATCAAGTTATCATACTTTAGAGGCATGGCACGTACAAGACCACAATAAGGATACAAAGTTTTAAAAGTAAAAAGCTTAAAACAACTCATAGGTAGTCTTTGAAGTGAGCAGTCACATTCAAAATCTTCCCCCCTCCAAATGTTAGAAATAAAAGAAATGTAGTTGAAATTATATTATTTATTTTCCAAAAATTATGCAAGCTCATAAACAAACAAATAACATAAAGGCTTGTTAGAAAAGTAAATTCTCAAGTTATATGAGCTTTGAACCTTGGCACATGTGCCAAAACTATCAAGGTTTAAAGATATGGTTGATTCACTACATCATTTTTTTGAATAGTTGCTACTAAGTCAATTTCTTCTCCTTCTCTTTTTGCTTTCAAGCTTAAGATGATGCTTCTCTTTAAGAATTGAACTTTATCATCTTCATTTATACTCTTTATTAAAAAGAACAAATCATGTTTTTCTATATTCATTCTATCTTCATGTTCTTTCATCTTTGACAATATGATCTGTAGAAGTTTGAAACTTATTTAAAATTAAGGAAAAATGTTCTATTCAACTAAAACATGTTCTATCACCCCAAGTTCTTTCAACTTTTAATTGGATGGTTTTGCCATGTACCAATTTGTTTGAACTTTAGCGCATTTGAACCAATTTTGAATGATCTTCTTTTTAGGACTATGCATTAAGTTTTAAGAAGTAAAATTGTCACCTAAATATTTTCATATAGTTTTGTTGTAGTTAATGAATAATGTCATTTTTTCTTCAATCTAATCATAGTAAGCACTTCAAAATGCCTTACCACCGTTTTAAATCATAATTAAAAAGTTTGAAAACAATTTCAATTATGCATATAATTTTCTTCTCTTTATTCTATAATCCTTTAATTGTCAATTAAATACTCTTAATGAAGTAATTTATTATGATTTGTATTCAATTATAATAACAATGACATAATCAAAAGCCACCATATCTAAACCATTGATAATTTTTAATATGTATTTAAATCATTTGGAGACTTATTTTAAAGTGTGGTTTAAGGCAAAATACAATTTTGGGGGTATTCATCGTATGTCCTTGGCAATCAAGACATGCTTGATTTGTTCTCCTCCTACACATAAGATAATTTGCTCTTTTATTTCCCATACTTTTCATGTCATGTGTGGATGTTGCATAAAATAACAATGTAGAGTAGCCTTGCGCTTACCTACACATTTAGCAACTATTCCTTTGTCAATTGCATTTGAAAAAATAAATGAATCATGAGCCTTTCTATAAATCTAAAACGAATATCACTATGAATGATCTCAAAATTGCAAATGATAGCATCTAACAAGTAGAAAAACAAGCGTTGTCACTACTTGTAAATTCTTATCAAATACAAATAAACCCCTCTAAATTAATAAGAAATATCAATCCCCTCATATTTTTAGTATATTGAAAATGTATGGGACTCATTTTTACTTTTTTTTTCTTCCCTTGTATTTTGTGGTACATAAATTGGCTTATTTATAAAATTGCTATTGATTTTACGTGTGAACAAAATAATGACTTTGTTCTTGTCCTTCTTCACTGCATAACAAATAATATTTTCTTCATGCATATGGTGATCTATCCACCCATAGTCTTCTTTTGTTATTCTCTCTTTTGTTATTCTTTCTTTTGTTTATATAAAGTCCTTTGTACATATTTTCAATTTGCTTTCAAAGTGCTTGTCTTTCTTTCAAGAAAGACAAGATTATTAAATGGCCTTCTTTAGAATTTAGATTTTTTGTAATGACTATCATTACATTCTACATCCTCATTACCTAGATTTCCTTCTTTTTTACAATAAATATGAAAATTCCATACATAATTTTACAATGCATCATTCGCCGTCCAAACCTTTATGCCAAAACAAAAGGGTTTGTTTGGCATCATTAGATGTTTTTCAGGTCTCCGAGAGACTGTTTGAGGATTGTTCCCTTTCATTGTTCCCTCCGCAGTGAAGGAGCTCCAACTGTCCAAAAAAAATTCAACAATTCAAAAATGCAAAAAAAAAAGTTGAAAAAAAAATTCCAGAAATGCGTTGGCAACTCTCAGCCACATAGGACCGCTGAGATGTCAGCTTAGTAGTCATGTTCTCTGGGTTCTCACAACATTAGAACTCGCGGTCTCCTAGAGGCTCGAAAAAACATCTAATGGTATTGCCAAATGGGGCAATATTTTTTTTGTACATCATCATATTTTCATTCATCATCACATGTAGGTTTGGTGACCAAATAGCCTTGAATCATTTATGTACTTCATCTACCATCTACTACACCTTGTACAACTTATCATATGTTGAGTTTTAGCAATCCTTGAAGTCTTCATCTATACTTGCCACATGAAAAACTTTGTGATAATTTTGAACCTATCCCTTCTCAATATTTGAGATATTATATGACTATGGAAAAGTACCTCATCTTTAAACCAATAAAGTTGTTGGTTTGGCAATTTCTTCATGCCCATATAGAGATGTATAGAATTATATACTTTGAACTTCATAAGGCCCATTGGTGTTCAATCCAATCCACCTTGCATGCCTCCATCATCATAAATAACTTTTGAAGTGTACATATTTATTTCTCTAACAATTTTTCTCTAAAGCTTCTCTAACCAAAATTTCTCAAATAATTTCACAATAGATGGAAAATGTCCATACGGATGCATGCAACACTAGACTGAATCTTGTAAAAGGTAATGCAACATTCTTGTGATGTGGTATATTCAATTTTCAAGTCCAAAACAATTGAGTAGTGGATCCTTCACTTTGCCCTTTCTTTTTTCCAACTCCTGCTTTAGAGGATCGACAACCACCAACTATCCTAGCTTTTATCCTCCCTTCCCCTTCTTTGTAGGCCCTTGTACTATAAATCAAAGTTATTTGTCGCCATGGTCGTCTTTGTCCTTTAATAACATTTGATTTCTTTTAAAAGCATTGAGGACAAATTGGCATGACGATCCTATTTTGCAATGTCATCATTCTCCAATGTAGCACGAGTTGCGCCTTCTCTACATCCCTTTGCAACATTACCTTCCAAGTGACTGCAGTACGTGCCTTATGACATCAATGACAGTGTAGTCCTCTCCTCTTGTCACCTTGTACTTTCTAGAACCACCACCATATCCCTTACATCTTGTTGCTTGTCGTTCAAGAGAAGTTTTTTTTTCTTCACAAGAGGCCTTCTAACCCTCTTGTACTCTCCCTCCAATAGCGTAAAATTAGAGTTGTAGTGTTGTCTTGTCCTTCTTGTGTTTAAAGAGGTTATGTCTTGCATGACCTTCTTAATCCCATCCTTTGTGTTGTTAGAAGAAGAAGAAGAGGAAGAGTGATGTTTCCTGATCACCTTTGATGTTGCAGAAGAAGTCCTCAACTGAAGAAGCGTTTCCATTGTACATAGCTTTGTTTAGTCATTTTCTTTTACTATGGGAAAATACAAATTTGACGGTCCTTACTTGTCTTTTGTCTTCATGTGGTGGTTGTTGCTTTTGATAAGAACGCCTTTGCTGCAATCTATCAATAGTCCCATCGCAAACGTTGTCTTTTTTTTTTCTCCGTTAGAAGATGAATTAGGCTATAGGAAGATCATTTCAAAGTTGTTCCTTGAGCTATGAACTAAAGCACTATTGCTTAGAATATTAAATAAATAATTAATTAATTAATTTTTTTTCAATATTCATTCTTTCAAACAATTTTAGTACAAATAGAATAACAAATAAGTGTTATGTATAAAATTCATATAAATGACAATTTTTCATGAAGCACATACATGTTTTTCACATGTGTATATAACATCTTGTCTAATTTGATAGAAATACAAATTGAAATTTGAATACAATTTAAAAGATCAAATTGAACTCATAAATTATGCTCCTTCCATTCTAAAATAAATATAGGGTTTTCAAATATACTTATCCCAAATTAAATTAGAAATTGGCTCTCTACAATTTGATTGATAGCAACTAAAGCTAGTTCAAACACTCTAAAGCAAAAAAATCCACAGATAGTACGCTCTAGAGACTATATATAGCAATTTGATCCCTACACATGGAATTGAAACGCAACCTCTAACCAACCAAAGGTGATGAATTCAACCCACAATTGGATAGCAACTACTATGTACTAACAAGTCTTTCTTTGAAAATTTACTCAGGTTGAATCATCAAACTTCATTGTACCAACATTGTTTGAAAAAATGATTTAAATTAATAGCACTGAAATAGTTCTAGAAAGGTGGAAAATTCATCAATTTTGTTGCCTATTTTTAGCATGTGTTACTTCACTATTGACTTCCCTTTTTTTACACCTAGTAGGATTGACTGAAAGCTATAGTAACTATGCAATCCCCTAAAAACAGGAATAGCTCTTGTATTAATCTAGCCATTTCCACGAACCCCTAGATTTATTTCAAGAAAGAGGGAGTATTTGACTATGTTAGTGGCAATAGAAATGACCTCTTATTAGTCAATAGAACATTCTTGAAGCAATTTAATACATGACCTTCTACATTTACCTATTGATGGAATTATTCCATCTATTACAACACAAAATTTATAGAAAGACTTTTAATTCAATTGAGGCCTTGTAGCAAAGAGACCTATCATAAAACAAAACAAAAATAACATAGTCAAATTTTGTAATTCTTTACTTAGAAAATGATGTAGTTGTTGTTTAAGAATATTCACACTTTGGTTATATCACCTATAAAAGTGTACTTGGTGGATTTCTTAAAAATTTAATGAGAAATATATGTGATTTTATTAACCTCTAAAGTCCCAAGGCCATTTTTCTGTCAAAAACCACTCAAAACTGCCATTTCTACTGCGTTAGTCCAAAAAAACAAAAACAAAACTTTTTTTGGAACTGAACCGTAGGATCTTAAACTTTACTTGTTTTAGATGATGTGGTAAAAATTTCATGAAGTTTGACCGTACAGATTGAGAGATATGAGCATTCAAAGTTAAAAAAACAAGTTTTTTTGAACACTAGACTGCAATTTTAGATGACTTTGATCTCTATTTGTAGAAAAAAATTACACTGTGGAGTTTGAATTTAAAATTTATTGTGTCTAAGAATTGAGTTGGGAATCTAGGAAAAAAATTTCAAAAAATAAAAACTTGATTTTTATACTTCAAAAAATTGTCAAGTAGAAGTAGGTCCAAGATTGAAAGGAAAACTAAATTGATAATAGCTCTTAGATGGGATTGAAATACAATAATCCCAACAGTGAGATTGTTCTAACAAGAAAATTTAACCTTTTCAAAAAATAAAATTTGAAAAAATTTGAAAATTGCATTCTGAGATGAATCCTACAAGTGTTTTTTTCCAAAAAGATGCTTAGGTTGCCCGAAAAATAAGATTGTTCGTAACTTTCACATCACTAATCAAAGTAGAATGAATCAAAGCTTTAGATGTAGACAAAAACATTATCTTTGAGAGAATTTTTTTTTTTGAATTTATTTTGAATTTTTGCAATATTTTTTGTGCTACCCGCCGAGTTCAGTTTCAAGCTTTTTGTGGTATAACTTTTGCTTCCAGGCACCGATTGAAATAAAAATTATATTCCCACAAAGCTTATCAGATTTTCTATCGTCAAAAAAAGTTTCAAAAAATTAGCGTAAAATTTCAGCCCATAGAAACCTGCCCAAATTCCAAATTGTCCCCCGAGGGGACAATGGGACTTTAGGGGTTAAACATAGATTTTTATAAGATATTCTATTAATGATAAAGAGGGTTTGGATATTAAGATTGTATGGACATTAGGTATCTAATGGATGTGGATGTGTCAAACATGAACATATATGTGGTCATGTATGTGTCTTACAACAATGAACAATTGAATGTTTTACTAGGGTTGGGATAAAATTATCATGTGTCATCCGTTTGTTTGTGTGTCTACCTCTACTTTGGCAAGGAAATTTTATATTTTTCACCCTAGATAAATGATTGGCCGCTAAGTGTTCCTAGATCCATCGTGCTTCATGCCATGCTTTTCATCCCCAAAGGTTATCTCTCACATCTATGAAGTGGAAGCCCTTTGGAACATTCACCTACCACTTTTGCATCACTTTGAATCATTTCCTCTACCTTCAAACCATTTTTTGGCCTTTTCATTTTGGTCATTAGTCATCCGCTTAAAAGTCATTCCCCCCAAACATTGCTTCTTCTAAATTTACCTTCAAAAATTACAATCAACATGATTTGTCTTTCAAACAAGATTTGTCCTTGGATGCTAGGGTTTAATTCCTAAAGACAAATGCATCTAACTTCTACCACATCCCAACAAATGTTTGGACGTAATTTTATCAAAAGACATCCAAATTGAAAACTTTGGTTATAAGATCAATATTTTTCAGTGAATAAAAATAAACAACAAAGTTTTCAAAACAATTTCATATCTTGAATTTCATATATCAAATAAATACCTCATTTGATAATTTCATATTTTTTTACTTTTAAGAATATCTATAAATGAATTTCAATTTCATATTTAATGTAATTGTCCTTGCTAAGTAAACAACTAGTATGAGAATTAGGGACTTTGTTTGTAACAACAATAAAATATAGTTGGTGAATGAATCATAGTTTGAGGTTTATTTTATTTTGACAACATGAAAAAAAAATTAAAATAAAACCTACAATATTAGCAACAACTAGGATGTTTAATGTCAAGGTCATTTAGTATAGAATTTAGCCTCCCCTACATGCAAATAGTATTTAGAAGGGGGTACAAAGGAATATGTATATTCTAAAAATACTCTTCATTTTGGAACATTTGAAGAATATTCTAAAAACACATTATTTCCAAATTTCTTCCAAATGTCTTCTAAAAACATTTTCTTAGGGCTAAAGTAGAATTACAATAACATGAATGCCGCAACCAATCTTCAAACAACAACGAATGTAAAGTCTCCATTCACCATACAGGTGAACTTGGAACCTTGCCGTACAACAATCTAGAAACTTGCACTATCTCAAATTTTGCACGTGTTAAACTAAATATCAATTGCAAAGAACCAAACGTCAATAGAATAAGTATATTCACAATTAGCACAAATCAAAGCTCACCTGCACGCTCAAATCTTCAATTTTCATTCCAAGTTAGTTTCGCAATGTAGTGGGTATTTTCAACCATATGAAGTTACAGCCAACTTCGTAGTATGCTTCTACAAAGGATATTAATACGACCAGCTTCTACAAAAATATGCAGTTGTCGTACATATATTGAACTAAAATGTTCTAACATCACACTATGAAGATACATTTCCGTCACACAAGGGCCTCAACTAGAAAAGAGTCGAAGCATGCTTCATGTGCTTCACTTCTTAGCCCGAGACCGAGATTTTGACGTAACATTCTTCAGCTGGTTCAGAAAGAATGATCACAAGATGTCATTCACATGATATACAAGACAAGAATCAAAGTGCTAAACTGACGTATAGCACTGGAAGCTCCTGCTCGAGTTATATCAAACCACTCTCTAATTGATTCAGTTTCTAATGACACAATTCAATCCAAGTTGCATCACTAAGTAAAACAATATTGCAACAGAAAAACAGTCGTTATCTCAGTGTCTCCTTTTTCAAACGACCAAAGGCAGAGAGCTTCACCTTTTCATTGTGGAATAGGTCTTCTGCAATTCTCTCAGCTTCTCTCCGTCTTCGTTCATCCTGCATAAATTCATTCCTTTCACGGCCCAAATCGGATTCCCTACATTGCAGACAAAGACACAGTATCTATTGTCAAACTACTGATCGTGAAGACCAAAACTGAACTTGACTTTAAAAGCGCTCCCTAATCCACACCAGCTTAAGTTTCCGATACAGGATTGTAAAAGTAAACACATACCTCTTCCAAGTAAGGTTACATACAAATAAGGACAAATATTAAACTGTCAAGAGACCAACTCGGCATACACAAAGTTCACCAAATGACTGTCAATGTCATGTTAGTTTCAATTATTCGTGATACAAATACAAAATTCAATTCAAACCATACCCCCCAACAAAACATCAGAAGCATGCAAAAAGAAAAAGTGAGCAAGGGAATGCCAATGAATCTGATCACAATTCTACTGAGGTCAGGGCTGGGCAGTAATTCCTCACCTGTATGGCTCTTTAGCAAACGGGACAAGAGCTGTAAATGTGTTACCAGATACTCCAATCCCAAGTCCCTGCAATAAACACCTGGTGTCAGTCCAGTACAAGAACAACTCAATCAAATGTTAGGCAAGAACAACTGGAATATCAAGACGAGGACGTTCATTGTTGCGTATTTATAATCTTATTAAGACCATATTTATATCCTCACTGCGTCCACTAATATGAGCAACGCATAAAAATTAAAAAACCTCACACACCCTATTTTCCCAAGGAGCCAATTTTCCCAAACATGAAAAAGCATTTAACAACCTTCTTTCTGAAACGTTTGAAGTTCGGAGCAGATCCTTGACTTGGAGTGCTTGGAAATGGCACCATCCCAACGTCCTTTCTCACCACTAATTGGCAATACACAACATCAGCCTCTAATGATCCACTTGAATCTACCAGCATACGAGGAAGCTCTTTGCTGAACAGTTCAGCCTTGGGCGTCGCCTTAATCTCTTTCTTAATCGTACCCTCATCCTCTTGGTCGAGAAGTCCCTTCCCTGTTTTTGTCTCTGTAACGTTAGGCGTGAGTTGCAACTTCCTGGCTCTGGTGTTTCCTTCATGCTGGCTGAAGAACTTGTCGATCGTCATGGAAGCCCGTTTACGACCTCTCGTGGTTGGCTCTAAAACCTCCGTGTCGGTAGCTTTGCTCGGTAGCTTACAATCTTGGGACAAATCCATTGCACCCAGAGTCTCGGTGACACATCCTGGACGGTTCACCTTCTGACGCTTAGCGTAGTTGTCATCAACTGGTTCAGTGCTTCCCTCGGGCTCTGCATCATAAGAAGATTCTTGCTGTCTGCTCCGCTTGGATGTCCGCTTCACTTCAACGATAGGTGAGTCTTCGTCAAGGTTAATCGGGATGGTAGCGGTTGCACCTACTGGTGGCATTCCTGCCTTTGGTGGTGAAGGGGGGGGTGTAGCTTGAAAAGCCTAGCGCAGACAACACAAGCACCTTCTTTTGTTGAGGGGTAGTAAGAATAAATGATCTCAAGTAAATGGTGCTCTCCAGAAAACATACACTGGGAGTCACCTGAGTGGCACTCAATCCATGGTCTGTACCACTCATTTGTAAATAGCTAATAGAAATAACTGAGTCAATATGATAGTGCCTGAAATAGCTGGAGATTGACTTGAAACGAAAACATGCGAGCGATATTCAAACAGTCTAAAACCTGTAAATAATACTTTATAGTTAAAGCATTGGATCCATCAAACTATCTCGTCAGGTTGCTGAGGAGCAGTACTACTCCGGGGTAGGCTAATTTGTGATAGGTGGTCATGCTCTAATAATCTCAAATGGTCTATTGGATTGCCTGGCACAAGTAATAGCCTAGCAAATTGTGAAACTCACATCCTTAAATGCAAGTGTCCTTAAATGTTTCAGATTTTCCAATGGTTTTTCTTGAGGAGGTCAATGAGTAACTCTTAACACGTGAAGGGTCAAAAGGTTGACATTGAACCTTATATTTTTTTTAGAGGTTTAAGTAGGCCAAACGGTGCCTTGTTATTGGTCGAATTTCATACAATTTTTGATCAGCACATGCAAAGTTCATCGTTGATTCAGGTGATATAAAATTTTGTCCTATCTGAACTATATTTCTCACAATATGAGAAATTGAATAGGTCATTTTCAAACCATGAAATTGTTCCTAGAGAAGTTAATAATTAGGAGCTTGTTTGGAAAACAAACAAGCGATATTAAAGAAATGACTTAAAATGTACCGTAAAAGAGAGAGTTCCAGCAGTGTCCTGATCCTCATTCCCATCCGACTCCTCCCTGGTCTCATCCGAATCCGCACTTGCGACAGGACCTGGTAGAACAGAGAAGGATATCAGGACCCTTAGTAGTGTATAATACTCAAAAGATTTATCTGACTCACATATACTTTGCGATGAACCAAACAAGTCATGGATGTTGTTTGCAGGCCACTTTCAAATGATGCTTGATACTGTGGATTAAAAACCCTGAAGCTCAGTACGAAGTGATGTATGATTGCTTAACTTTTCGAAATTGAGCCTCGTCTGTCAATTTCATAATTAGATGCTAATTAGTCAAAAATGAAAAAATAGCGCTGGAAAATTCATAAGACATACTTGGAAGTAGCGGCAAACTGGTATCATCAACGTAGCCTGCAAGCACTGCAAGCACTAGCTTATCTTCTGAAGTACGTGGAAGATGTCTAATGTTGTTCAAAATGGCTGGATTTGCCCAGCCCTCTTTCACTGTCCCGCCTCTTGGTTTCACGACCAGCTGCCGTCTTGTTCCTGTCGTTCAAACCCCATCACAAGAGAAAGTAAAATTCTCTTGCTCTCCGATCGAAGAACTCAAAAAATAGCGGCATAAAAAAAAGAACTCACCATCGACATCGTGAAATATGAACCGTGCAACAAGTTCTACTAGGTTGGCTTTGCATCCGGTGGCTAATTCAATCCTATTAGGAAAATTAAACTATTTTTGGCTCACCTCCTATGACTCAAAACGAAACTGAAAGGTATAACAAACATTTCTAAACGCAGATTCAATTGTGAGTAGACATGCCTGTAGGTATTATACTTGAAGCTGTCTGAGATAATAATTCCACCGTAGCCCCAGCTGCCTCCAGTAACCGGATCAGATAGTTGCCGTGCTCGTACTGTCAATTTCAAAGCACTCTAGCGAATTACGAATAAAGGCGGACCTCATCAAGAAAAGAAGTCAAATAAACCATTGAAAATAATACAACAGAGTATAGGCCACCCATTTGAAATTTGCATTGCAGACGTTTCAAACAGTATTAGAGACATTAAAAGACCAAGATTTCATGGTTTCGAAATGACCAACTTGATTGACCATTCTGTGAGAAATATAATTCAGAAAGAACCAAATTTGATATCATTAGAATAAGTGAAGAACATTGCATGTGTTGGCCAAAATTAGTATAATTGAACAAGTGAAAGTCCTTATATGACCCACTCCAAGGCGCCAATAGTACAATAGGTTCAATTTGGACCCCTTCGTCATGTAGGGGTTAAGTGCGTCCTGACCAGTGCAGCAATCACATTGACGACAGCAATCCGAGCAACCTCATCTTACCATGTCTAATGGAACCAGGAAGAACGAATAGTTCTGGAAAATATTTCTGCGCAACTCTGGCAGAGCAATTTTAATCCGTGTCAAAGATGCCGCTCCTTGAAACACCAAGGTTGGCAAGTAGCTGCATGTGGCACGGCGCTGTCAAGAACAAACTCAATTTCGTACAATTCCACCTTGGAGGAGCAGCCATTGCAAGGTTAGAAATTGTGCGAAAACGCATCAATACAACGACAAGTATGGACATGAAAACAAGACCATCGGGTCAGTATACAACCTGCTGAAAGGCAGCATTTCTGTTACGACTTGTGTCTCCATTGAAAATTTCTGGAGTCACCCAGCAGTTGTGAGAATTTACAAGCTGATCAAAATAGCAACTAAACGAGAAGTGAATTGATAAAGAAAAATATAGAAAGGAGGTTTAATAAGCAGAGGTTCAACCTGCCACCAATTAATCTGAACTACTGGTTTACTGAACGCAACAGCTGCGATGACCATCTCCGTGACCACTGATCCTTCGTCCACCAGTACATGAGTACAACCCTCTTTCCATGACTCAACCGCGTAGGCTCCTGTAAACCAAGAACCAATAGTATTTCTTTGAGGATTATCCAAAGCACAACAGTATTGACCCCATAACAAACTTGAATCTTTTGAAATCAGTTTCTCAACTACTCATCCACATTCTAAAAATACTTCTCTAGAACTAAAAGTGATAAACACACATTATTCTTCACCCAATATCAGACGAGTTCCTGGACTCAATTCAAGCTTTAACTTCGACGTTACATAAAAGTCTACTTGCCATGACGGAGGGCATATCTGGAGGTTGGATTCTCCTTCCGCACATCGGTCGCCGAAATACACAAGAAGAAGGGAATGAATTCCAGTCTGCAAATCCAAGGGGTATAAGTAACCAATTTGTCCCTTCTGAAAACAAGGTCGAGGGTGCAATTTGAGACAGAAAATGCTCGATTTACGAATCAATCTAGCGATGTACCTAAAAGACGTCTTATTCGTTCCAAATGTGACAACATCTCCATCGTTCAAAAGAACTTCACTTCCCGGCAAGGAATTCACCGGCTTTGAGTCAGGTTTCTTGTTCACAAACGTCCCAAACTTCGAGAAATCATGCACTCGCAATGACATCCGTGGGATATGAGCAACATCGTTTATGTCTGTTTGAGGGGCCTTGGCTTCCTCGGTTATAAGATTGGCATGCAAGCGGGATATTGTCTTGTCGGCCTGGATGGTTATGTAACAATCTGCACTCAGAAAAGATACACTCAAACCTCTCTAATATGGCCTCTCTAAAACGACATTGTGGAATATCCTGCACACTTGGCACACTATCATTGACAACCACACTTGCCACAATACAAATACATGCCACTGGCCACAGGTAATTTTTTGGGGAACATTTCCAGGAATCAGATTAAAGAGATCAGGGTGTACTTTGATAAAATAAAATGCCTTCATGAAAGGATAAACCTATGTATGTTTCCAAGGATGTGATAGAGACTATATCTGGTGGCATCGTATATGCACTTCCCAAGAAACAGTTTTATCCTTTTCATAATATGCCAACCGTAATGAGTTTCCATCCAGCATGTTTTCTAATATACCTTTCCGCCCCACCGAGTATGTGGATGCAGATTTGAGGTAGTATGAAGCAGGAGCTGTATCAAAGCCACAGCAGCACATTCATTAGTCTAATTGAAGAATTGATCCATATCGTGAGAAGAAATTACAACATGTAGGAACTCAACACATACATAAGTATATTTTGAATCATTAGGCACATCCCTGCTGGAGACTGAAGTATAGATGAACCCGATGATCTGATAAGATTTTGTAATTAAATCTTGCACAGAACGTACATTACTCCTCTTCCAAAACTATGCGAAATTTCAACACCAAATCCCTCTTGTACAAGAGATATAGGGTTTCCGAAGGTTAACAAAGGGTTTCGAAGGGATTACAAAGGCAAATAGGATAATAAAGAGATTTTGCATGAAAGGATGCTACGAAAATATCAGGCTGAAATACTTTACAAATATCTGCATCTTGCATCATCGATGTGAACTTTCGCATGTTTCAGAATTAGGCAATGCAGACGACTTGACCTTCCAAACTGGAGAGCGCATATCAAAGGAGAGCATACCAAGGGTAGGGTCCCCAGCTCTCAAAGCCCAAACCATCGCTGCCTGCCTCGCTCACAACCCAAACAAATTACGAATTTCGCAAAAATAGAAACACTCCTACTTCTTGTTTACACCGCCGGCCACAAAAGTCCACCATCTCGCTCCGAAATTTTCAATGCAAGTTCGTAGCTCCCACACTCATCGATCGCTGCAAATACAACGCACCCACCTCCGAAAATCACACATCCAACACCAAAACAAGCTGTGCAGCTCTCCAACAGCATCAGGAGGCAGGCAGGGCACTTGTAATTAAACATTCATCTTTGCTTCATTCATCCAATTCAGGGATGATTTTTCCGTGAACAAACGCAGAATTGACGATGTGTTTGTAGGAGTTTGAAGGCATTTGTTTTGGCCATGGAGGAGAGATTGTGGGGTCGTAAAGTGGCAAAGTTGGTGGAGGCCAAGTACGAGAATTTACCGAAGCAGGGAAAGCCGCAGGGGCGCGAGAGAACTGTGATGGCGGGATTTGTCCTGAAGAACAACGAGGACGCGAGGGTGGTGGCGCTCGGGACGGGGACCAAGTGCATTGGCCGTTCCAGGATGAGCGTGGATGGCGACGTCGTGAACGACGCTCATGCGGAAGTCATTGCACGAAGGGCCCTGCTCAGGTATGCAGATGGTGAAGAGTTAAAGGTTAGGGGTTAGCGTTTGCAACTAGGCTTGAATTTGTAATTGGTTCCATGAATTGTGTGTTTCAATGTCATTTTACTGCTTTCAGTGTTGCCACATCTCCTTCTCATCGCACGAAAGGCCCTACTCCGGTATGCAGATTGTGCAGAGTTAGGGTTTAGGGTTTAGGGTCGGCAACTAGGCCTTGAATTTGTAACTGGTTCCATGAATTATGTGTTTCGATTTCATTTTACTACTTGCAATGTTGTCACATCTCCTTCTCTTGATTGAGCTGAAGCCAGAAATGTAAACACTGGGAATTACTTGAACTTCAATGATTTGAAACCAGCGAGCTTCAATCAGTTGCTGCGATTTCAATACTGAAATTTAAGATATGAATAATGTCTTGTTAGATGCACATCGTTTATAGCTTTCGCATATTATATCATTTGAGGCGCATTTTCAGTATTTAATAAACAAGATATCACTCAAACATTGGGTTGAGGATGGAACATGAATGTCAAGCTGAAGTTTGCAGTGCAATTATTGGTTACTTCATCTCTGCTTAACTTGACCTATGTACCCGCCGTTCCGTTTTTTCAGTATTTTTCTAGCTTCATGTATTCTGATTCGAGGACGTGTTAATGCAGATTCTTTTACGCAGAAGTTGGGCGTCTTTGTCAAAGTGGCAGTTCCGAGGAAATGGCAAAGGTCAACAAGGGAAATCGACCACCTGCGATTTTTGAATGGAAAGAGGACAGTGGAGATAGAGGTCGCCGATGCCAGCTACGGCCGGGACTGGAGATTCATCTATACATCAGCCAACCACCATGTGATTATCTGATCCTTTAGGTCATCAATCTCGTTGATTCCTGTTCTTTGTCAATACTTATGCAATGCTTTCTATAATGAGTAGTGTGGTTTTGTAAATTGATGAGTATACTTGACATTGGACGTGTTGCATCAATGCCGTCTTACATGACTTGTGTCCACAGGTGGAGATGCATGTATCGTTCCTCATATTTCGGCAGGAACTTCTGAAAGCTCAGTGGAAGCTGTGGATTCGCTCATAATTGCCATGGAAGGACAAAGTGAGCGAAAGCGAGTAATGCAACAAGGTAGTGTTCGTATCAACTCATCAATTTTTGAAGATCTGAACTGATGAGAATTTTGGATATTATTATTGGTTGGAGCTCTAACTGATGTTGTGATGGATATTACTGATGCGTGTTCTTGACCCTGTGCTGGAATCTGCTTATGGTCCTTGATTGAATTCAGTGATGCAAATATCCTGCTATGCGATGGCTCTTTTTTGTTGTTTCTTAAAGATGATTCATTGATGGTCATTCTGTCAGGGGTGCTTATTTCAGACTTGATTATTGCACATGTGCAGTGAAACAGACTGGTGCAAAGCTTGCTCGTATAGATGTTAGCGTTGTTGGCAAAGAGGCTCAACTTGCAGAGCAGGAAGCGAGGTTGTTAAGTTGGACTGATGGTGTGGCCTCTATCCTACCAATCTGATATTTGTTTTGCATACATTTGCTGTAGTGTCTCTAAACCCAAGGGAGAGAGTCTGTTTGGTAACGTCAAGTGTGTTGAGCAGAGAATTCTGCTTATATCACCAGTCAAGTGCCTCAATTCTGTGTGCTTGATATTTTCAGGTTCCACCATGGACTCAGAGAATGGTAAGAGCGTAGAAGTACATGGCAATATCCAGGCACCAGGAGTGGCGAGGAGGAAACCTGGCCGTGGAGACCCCACAATGTCTATGAGTTGCAGTGACAAAATAGCTCGTTGGAACGTGCTTGGGCTTCAAGGTATTTTCTCTTGCTTCTAGCACTTTCGTCACGTTGGCCAGTTTATGCTTTCTAAAACAAACCTTTCCAAGTTTATGTTTTGCCCTTCTGGAGTTGTTTGCGTTGTATGTAAACACCTCCAAGCTTCAATAAAAAACCGGACGTGTCCAAACTCAAATTAAAAAGTCCACTTTGGAATTTAATAGTCGATTATTGTAACTTTCAAAACATATTTCTATTGTTCAAAATGTAGGACATGACTCTTGCTTTCTATTGATACATTCTGTGGCCGTCCTTGAAGCTCTCTGAATGATTTATTTCAATTCGTATAGATGTGAAAACTGCCACTTTTAGTCATTTGGACACTCAGGAGTTAATTGATGGAGACAATCATCTCCTAGGTTTGATTTTGAGGATAATCCGTGAAATTTACCAGCCAAGAATTTTGGGCCGTTGACTCTTTGCCCTCTAGAGTTTTGATCGCACTCTTTGCTCTTGTTACTTCGGCATTCTAACATTTTAAACCTGGATTCAGCATTCTAACATTTTTTAACCTGGATTCTCATGAGGCAGGAGCTCTACTTTCTCACTTTCTTATCGAGCCTATCTATCTATCATCCGTCACATTGGCTGGTGATTCGGCTACCATCGAGATTTGTAGGTCAGAACAGGATATTACAGATCGTCCTTCAGCAATTTGGACCGATTCCGAGCAGGGCTTTGGAGCTCCAGCTTGGACAGGGAAGAATCACTCGCTGATGACTTCTACCACGTCGGAGTTTAAGGATTCCACCTTCGATGCATTAGCCAGGGCTGTTTCTGGTCGGTTGGCATCACTTGGCCAACTCCTTTCTCTACCATACACGCTCAATGTGGTAAGTGTAAATTCTTGTGGCGTTTAAATGCTCCCGTATTACTTACCGATGCCCTTGATGCTGGTGAGCACCACTGTCAATTACTAATTTTACTAGTTTTACTAATTTGTTTACTTCCAATTCTGTTTGTTTATTTGATTTCAGCCTGAGATTTGGATTGCTCCAGCTCCACCCGAAAGGTTTAGACGTCCTGAAGATGGCTCTACTCTTTTGGCTTGCGGGTTATTCATCTTGGCTATCCCCCTCATCTTTCTTATCACTCCAATTGTCATGTTTGACATGCTCAATCAAAGTATTTTTGCCTCTGAATGTGTTTGGCCAATACTAAGGAGTTGGCTATTTCAGAGGCATACAATTGTCTTGTTCACCAGAACGAAAACATGATTTAGAGGTACGTTATTTGAGTCTGCTTGTTTTCTGACGGTGCTTGTGATTTCCAATGGCAGGTACTCAATCGGTTGGGATTCCTCACCTCGGCATGAGGTCATCCTGGGCACAATAGGGCGAAAGCAGGGTGCATCTGCAAAGGGGCCTCTCTCTCCAGCTACGCAGTCTACTTTGTGCAAGTAAGTAGTAGATGAACCGCAATCTCTCCCTCTCCACTTTCCAGTCGCTAGCAAGCGTCGAGCAATTGAATGGGGTATCATTGTTCAAGTTGTGATATGGGAGTATGCTTCCTTTCAGGTTCTCGATCTCAATTTGTCTTAAAGTTTCCATTTTCTAGCAATTATATGAGGGAAACGAATATGAGATTAATCCTGTGCTATTAAATTGAACAACATGCTGTAAAATCTTGACTCAATTATTATTTAGAGCTAAACAATATTTTGGGCATGAATCACAGGAGGGCTTTTTTTTCTCTTTTTGTTTCACTCCTCGACCATTTTCCATCATTGTCACACATGAGGGGACTGCCCTACCTCTACTGCAAGGTAAATTTTCTGCACCTGATGTTAATGTATGATAATGGAAATCAGTTATCTCAGCATCACTTGCATTTTCGGTCTTCATATAAATCTATGTCCTAACAAAAATTCTCTTTAAAATTTATCAGGGACTAACTCTTATTTAATAACAGTGTCGTCTATTACTCAATTTACTAGTTTTCAAAGCAAAAATCAACGAATTCTCTAATTATGCCATTTATATTATAAGCCATAAATGCACCCAACGTACTAATCGAAATAGGAATCGGTTTGACAATTGTTGGGAGTAGCAAAATTGGAGTTAGCAAGAACTTCATCTTTTGGTAGTATGAAAAAGGAATTAGCTCAAGAAATTGGTGCTTTGCACTTGCAGTTGTCTGGGCGATATGTCGAACTTATTGTTCCTTGTCAATGTCCACCATGTTTTGTGACTAGAGCGTGCACGAGCGTACACAAACTGAATTCAAAGAATGATCAGTTGAAAACTGAAGATCCAGTACTCTGCCATGTTTGATGATGCCGTGTTGTTTTTGCTGTTTAGATTGCTTCTGAAGACTATCATCGGGCCAAGCGAGTGCTCTTCACAGGTCCTTCGCCTCTACAAGAGTGGCTTCAGAAGCCAGAGTGTCTGCAGAAATTCACCCTGGCAACTTGAAGCCGCAGTCATGTGGGGATATGTGATATGTCAACCAGCACTGATGTCACTCTACTCAACTCAGCGTGCGCAGGTCAGCACAACCCCCTTTCTTGTTGACATGCTGAAAATATAACAGATTTCATTCATCATTTTAGATTATAAGTTGATGTTTCTAGAATATTTTATGAAATTTCAATTGTTCAATCAATAAATAGAAGCGTGCATTGGCATAAATTGATTGTAATCCTTTTTTAAGTATCATTCAAAGCCATTTTATCACTGTCGGCCTTATTTGAATGGTATGTAGAATTTGTCAGCTTTAAGTAGAATGTGAATTACCTTCCAGCTAATACTTCAACATGTTGACCTCTAGAGATATCAGCCACGCCCGGGTAGGACCTGCTGGACCAGTTGTTCCAGGCCATGCTGATATTCCTCCTATAAATAGGGAAGCCCAACCTTCTCATCCTGCAAATCCACTAAATGAGGGCCCGAGACAGACCTTCATAGGGCAAGTGGATGAAGAACCAAAGTGAAAGTGATGGTCCTATGTTGCAGCAAGTCCAAAACTTGAGAACTTAAATACAATGACAATAACAAAAGCATTCAAGGCACCCCAAACGTTGGAGGTCCTTTAGAGGAACAGCAAGTCTGGGATTTGCCACCATTGGTGGAGGAACTTCATATGAACAGCAAGGGGGGGCAGATCTCAATATCAACCAAGGGGAGATACTATGCAATCAATCTGTGGGTGAGGAACCTATTTATTTGTCATTACTCCATTGCCATCCTCCAAGCAGTCCCAGGTTGTCTCGGAGGCTGGCGTTTTTCAAGATTACAACTCTGAGAGCAGGCGTATTCAGCCTGCAGTCCCGAAAGCATTACGCATGGCTTGTGAACCGCTGGTATGAATTGCAATCAGAAAAGCCTGCTGGCTATTCTCGGTTTGTGGTTGTACATTTCTGTATGTGAGTTTCTCAATACTGTGTTCATTTTTAACACACCGACAAAACTCCTGCATTTTCACAATTGTCGATATCCTTGCTGTCACTATACAGTGCGGTCAAGGTACATAGATATTCTATTGTATCCAGATTGCTTGCTGAAGGACATACCAGCACCTTGGGTCGTTTCTGTTGGTGGGTTCTGAATCCAGGAAGTACGTTCTCATTATTATTCTGTGTACTTTCTTGATACAAAAGCAAGACCTTTATGTTCTAAAATAAGTACGAGTCAACATAGGCCATGGAGACATGGAGAATACATAGCTGATTTTTTTTTCATAGTCGGTGCTGAATACTTGAAACAGAGTATCTGGATATTTTAGTCTTCACGATCAGAAGTGCTCATCAGCCTTTGGTCAAGCGACTTCTAATTATGTTCTGTGGTGTTGCCAGACTGTGCTGTACATGTGGGTGCAGCCAGACTGTAAATGGATTCAGCAGAGCCAACAGACCACTTGCATTCACTGTCCTTACTGCAGACCAAATAACTTATTACCCTTTCATTTAATTTAGTAACTTGTTCAGAAACTCTGGCTCATGATAAGTTGAGCTCATTATACCCATTTCCCAAGGCAGCATTCTATGTTGCTCACCCTTTCCAAGTCACCCCTTCCAGCTTAACATATACTCTTCTGACCACCCAGCTTTTCATCAACCGTGCCAGTGCCCTCCTGACATGAGGTCGTTTTTGCGTATTATTGGGCATTGTCAACATCATATTTATTTCTACATGCTGGCTGATATGTACTAATAAGCACCATTGAATTTCCTGCAGTGCAGATGCACTGCCACAGCCACAGCCTCCTTGCCCTCCTCCAATGCCTGAAGAAGAAAAACTCTGGTCCTAAAGACAAGCATGAATGAAGACGGTTGGGGTAGCCTGGTAAGTACTAACTACACAGCATGGGCAGAGCTACCCTCAGATGCTTCTTTTTGGAGGTATGTTAAAACTCCATGACACAGACAGGTATGCAGTAACCAATGCCAGCTCCAATGCTGCAGAAGTGGGAACAAAAAAAAGTAGGGTGTCCAGCGGGCTTGGCAATGGAATAATGGGTTTTATAGGCTTGCTAAATCATACACTTAAAAAACATTCACGTAATGTAGGACTGGCGTACTGACATTTAGTTATATTGCTCAACGCCCACCTACTTCATTATGTGAGAGAATCATCAATTATATAATTGAAACTTAATAGTGTTACTAAATGAATGATTGCAAAATTGCACTGCACTGACATCCACCCTAAAGTCTAAGATACAACAAAGATGTGGAGAACACCCACAATCTGGTCACTGTATGCAAGTATGCAACCCTAATGGGATGTGTGGCAAGAGTGTGGCCTCTAGATGGAAGGATGGAAGGAAAGAAGGCTTGGGTGGAAAATAGGACAGTTCAATGGAATTGTAAACTACATCAACTATCAAATAATGTGCCTTTGGTAAATTTGCAGGCTACAAAACTTGGCAAGCTCATGAGTTTTGCACCCCTGTAGAGAAAGGTATACTGTATCCATATTCTAGGGCCCTCATGGCCGTTGCGGAAGGACACAAGAAGAAGGATTCGTAACAGACTCTGGCTAAGTTATCAGAGCACGACTTTTGATGCTCAGTCACAATTCGAAACCCTCTTTCCGCTGTGTCACCATCCCTGTTCTCTTAGCCTCACACATGTTCTCACTGGCCTTGCACTGAGTTGCTCACAGTTTGAGCACATTGCCTGCTTTGGTGATCAGCTTACCATTAGAGCAAAAACTCCAGGGAATCAGTCCACCAAGAAAATTTGCCAGCGCCTTTGGGACCAATCTCAAAACCCATCAGCACCAAGTTCGATACAAAATGTTACCAGACCTTTTTCAGCCTTTTCTGCTGGACCAGACCATGTTGGGGATGTGTTTTGAGTTTTACCTGCTATATATTTTTATTTAATTCCCATATTGAACCAGTTGTTCAAGTACCCAAGTCTCAGTTTCTTTCCTCTATTTTTTAAGTCCAAATCAACATTTCATAGATTTCTTCACCAGTTGTTTTTTTGCCAACTCCACCTGCTATGTAACAATGAACTAACCAACAGTTCTCCCCCCAAAATATTGCTGGACGCCAGGCCACATGTGGCTGGCGATTTGTATTTTTATTCTTGCAATGAAATCCTCTTTTCATTTGTGTCAAAAAATTATTTATTTATTTATTTATTTAAGCATTTATTTAAGCATTTATTTATTTATTTATTGCTGGACTGCACACTCATAACGTTAACGTTGTTGTCAGCCTTTTGTGCACAGGATCCCCTTTGCCTACCCTGACAAGCCTGTGGAGCGCTCCTTGAAGTTGGGTAATTTTTTATCTTGTTCCCATGAGCAGCCTCCTCAGGACCAGATGTACATTACATCACTCTCTGGGATCTTCAGTTGGGGGAAGAAAATATCATGTTATAAAATGGGCTTTTTCTTCTTTTTTTGGAAGGAGCATTGTGAAATAAAATGTTATGCTCCCCAATTTTTATTTATTTTTGGAACAAATGAGTTATGCTCCCCAATTTTAAAACAACAAGTCTTTCAATGAACTGTACTTCAGGCAGTTGAACAGCTCAACTTTTACAGTAAACATTTACAGCTACTTATTTATTTGATATATCAGTTATATGGGAACCGTCCAGAATCTCCATTGATGTTTAGGATGTAAATTTGCATTAGAATCATAATTGAATGTCAGTGTATGTAAACTACAGGCAAAGGCAAATAGTTTGGTACTTAGGTCTAGGTAGCAGGTACAGATAGGGGCAACCCTAGCTTGGATTTGAGAATCTTTCTTGTATATGCATCAATGGAGCTTGAACAAATGACCAAATAATGATGAGCTTCCGCCCTCCTCAACAAGGCACTAATGGGCAACCACAAAGATATTGTATATAAATTCTAACAAACTTTCCCATGCAAAAATCATGCATTCAAATTGTGATTTGAAATACAAAACTTATTTAAGAAGATGCGTTTCTTGAAGATAAAAAAGAAGGATATCAACAACTTGTCTGGAGAGATTCAATCCTCACTGGCATAGCCCACAAGAATCACCCACAAAAATCACCTCCTCTCCCTATTCTACCACTATAGTGAGGACCATTTGCCAGGGCTTTTTAGATACTTGGTGTAAAAACAATATTTTCTGCTCAAGTGATTTTCATCACCTTAGATGGCACTTGGCTCTTAGCCTACCCCCCAAGTTGCACCGCCCCGTGAGCCAGTTTAATATTCACCCCATTTTTGCTTTTAATGGTCACCCCTTTTCCAAAAATAAAAAAAGGATATCAAAAAGTTGGACCATAATGTAAGTATGTAGGGGGGAGGGAGGCATCTCTCCCCTAAATAATTATTTATTTTTGAAAAGGAAGTTTCAATATATGTTAAAAATAAATCAATGTTTTTTTCATTGTAGCAATTTTTTGTTTTTTGAAAAATAATTTCCCTACGATTTTTTCATCTATTTATAGAATTATTTTTTGTTGATTAGTGCCTCATCATACCTTGGTCTAGCATTTTCAATATATACATTATATTTAAGAGTTAATTAATACATTAGAGGTTCATCTAGGAAAAGAAATTAACCACTAAGAGCATCTCCACCAGTACACAGGGAAATGATGCCAATTTTCAATATTTGGCAAGTCCAAAAGCATAGGAAGGACCCACTTGTGTATCATGCCACTACCATTGCAAAGTGAAAAAAACAAATTCCAAGGCTGCAATTGTAATAGACTAACAAGCCCACATCCCAAGGCCATGAACTATAATTCACAATTATTGTATTACCAAGGTGGCTAGGGAAGTGGGGATTTAATACTTCGTCCTAGGCCCTCTCCTAGCCCAAAATGAATAGTGAATTCAATGCAAGTTTGGATTTTATGACCACTTCCCATCAAAAACATGACCAAGCACTTATTTTCGTCAATACCATGTTAGAAGTCAAACAAACAAGACACAAGAAGATGAAGTGTGGTGATGAAAATTCCCCATGGCCTACGTTGAAAAACATTGTAGGTTGCAATTGATGGTTTGGCTCTAAGCTTCCGGGTGTGCCAAACCCTTTGCCATGGCAATAAGGCATACCCCAATGGAGATGCTCTAAGTCCTAATGAGACTCCTAGTCAACCAAAGGAGGGGGGGCTTTAACCCCTAAGTGCTCGAGCAACCATTATTGGGTTGTTGCCTAACTTTGGGCAAAAATTTTGGGCTGAAAAAAACTTTTTTTCAATTTTTTTTTTTTCAATTTTTGAAAAGATTGGATTGTCTTTCAATAATTTTACTCAAAACTAAGATCTCTATAGTCAAACACAAATTATAAGAGAAATAGCACAAAGTGTTTAGAATTGGCCTAGTGTTAAAAAATTTACTATTTTGGGAAAGTATTGATGTATTCACTACTAGATCTTATTCATTTTTTCACAAATCAATAAAAATAAAAATAAAATTGACCAATAAAAAAAATTCAAATGCTAAAGATAGAAATTATATTTTTCATTAATTTTTGAAGTGATATCTTCAAAATTCATTTGAAGAGAATCTAAAAATATTTTTATAGTTTTGACCGAACAAATACTTTCTAATTTTCATGTTTCACATTACCCTCTTTGATGCAAACTGCAAAAAGTTATAGAACTTATATTTTATAACACATTTGTATTTTGTCCGAACCCCTTGGGCTTTTTAGGGATTAAACAATGAGCCTGACATTGGTTGCCTCATTGTAGTGGCCAAATTATGGAGGGACCATGTTTGAGAGGTCAAAATGTGTATATCAAATTGGCCATTTGGAAAGAAAAAAATTCTCCTAGGGAACACTACATTGAAATGGATATTTGGTATGGTTTAACCCATAAACGATGCAGAGGACGTTTTTCGGCTGATGAATGACAAAGAATCTCTCCATGTAGGACAAAAATGCAACTATTCATCTTCCAAAATTTGTGTGGAAAGAGAATATCATCTACAATAGTTTGTCTTCCAATGAATACTTTTTCATTTTTTGAAGCCAACAATTCACACAATGACAAAACAAATGATTTCCACGGTGACCAGCCCGGCATTCAAGAGTTAAAACTAATTATCAAAAAGACATACTATTCAACACATGTTGTAGTTGTGATATTGTAGCATTTGTGGTGTGCAATACCAATGGCGTTGTTAGATTGGGCATCCTAATTGTCATGTTGACTAATTACCCACCCATACTAAAAGAACTTTTCCATATGGCTTTCTTCCATATAAGAATAGTCCTGTTTAGGGGAATGCAATCCCCTGAAATAAAACAAAAATACAGTTAGGAACATGATTTCATGATTTCCACAGATGGGATAGGTTAGTACTCTGTTTTATTAATCAGATGAGCCATGAGGTTCTCCGTCACATTCTCATTAAATTTGTTAGGGTACCTTAAAATCTTCTACAGTACCCATATTGCCTATGGCCTTAACTGTACAGGACAACAACAATAACATGATCCAACTACAAAACAAGTCCCTGTCACAAACTTTATTAGTGTTGCCACTAGGTAAGGATCTCGCTTTTTGCAAAACCCACCTACTGGAGAAATTTAAGAATCACAGAGTTCATACTTTTATCTCTATATATATCCATCCATCCAAAACTATTCATTCATCCATCTTAGTGGAGAGTCATGGGTGAATAGCATCCATCCCTCGTCACATACTATGCCTACTATACTTACTACTTACTGTAGTCTACTCGATCATTGACCGCCCAAACTGACGAGGATGATAATCGTCTCCTCTTCATCCTTCACAAATACCGGTACAGTAGCGTGCTACTATATCTTGGTGGGAGAGCCAGAAGATGCCAAATATTTTGCTAACTGGAGCTTGGCCAAAATTATCGGTTTGTAGGTACATTTGTGCGCTTTTTAATTGCAAAGATAGAAAAGTGTCAATGGGGGTAAGAATATCTCTCTCTTTTCTTTTTTGGCCATTAATTAACACATTGAAATCAATCAATGATTCCTTTTCTTATAGCTAGGAACAGCCAGCCAGCCAGCTAACCCCAACGCCTATTTCGGAACTGTCATGGACCTGGGATGTCTCTGTCTGTCTCCCCCAAACTGTTGTCCCCGAAATGAACCCCGTGGTCGCCGGTGTACTAAGAGCATCGCCACCCCTGCCCCGTACATGGGGCCGGGACGGCCAAAAGGGAGCCCGGTCTCCAAATCTCCCCCACCGTGACGCTGGCAGAGCCCGTTCGGCAGCCGGGCGCGGCAAAATTTCCGAATTTCACCTCAGGACAGCGTGCACGGGCAAAGTAGAACTGCGCCCGGAGTTCCGTGTTTTCTGAGTTTTCTCGGTTGTCCATCCCTGTAGCAACAACGAGCGAGCAACTTTTGGGTCTTTTTTTAACCGTCCCATGCTGAAATTCGTGATCTATGCAGCCGTGGCAGAACGATACACCGGATTGCCCGTCTGAACGGTGGGGGAGTGCGTGGCAACCGTGCCCGCAAAAATATTTTGGCACGCCACCGTGGGTTTGCCGTGGGGGATTGGCCGTCCCACGGTGGCGATGCTCTTACTGATCCTGATACCGCGCCCTGCGTCGGTAAGTCCCTGAATTTCGCACACGGAGCAGTACATTTCCCCGATTTTGGATCAATTTTACAGGCCCAACATTGAGTTCCAGTTGACGAACAGTGGTATTGCAGTACAGTACACGGCAAACGGCAGTACTCGAACCTATTATTATTATTACTTGATTACTAATAGTTTTCTAAATTTCTAACCACAGGGGCCCAGCCCGGCCAGGGTGAACTGACCCCCTCATTGCCCTGGCCGGTTATTGTGAAAAAAAGCCCCCTAATTTTTGCTGTAGTTTTTCTAATTTCTACACCTCCCCTAGCTAATTAGGGGCTATTTCTTTTTCTTTTTCTTGAAACACATGGACAATTTCCTCTAATTAGGGGCTATTGATTGCAAATCTGAATTCAGAATTTGCAAATTCTATCATCTAATTGCAAATTAAAAATTCCACAATTTTCTCTAGGAGTAAAATGGGACAATGAAGGGGTCAGTTCACCCTGGCCAGCCTAGCCCAAGGTTGGGGTGAACTCACCCCTCACTTGTCCCCCCAAAGTCATTCCCGGGGTGCATGTAAGAAATAAAGACCCACTATTTTGTGCTTGATTAATTTATATACTACACCTCCCTCTCCCTATAGTTGCTAATTTGAGGCCCCCTATTGCAAATACATAATATTGCTAAACCAATTGACAAACCTCCAAGTGGAGGTGTAATTCCTTCCAAGATACCTTGGGAGAAAATTGAGTTATATAATACTCGAAATTTGATTGGCTGGACTCAGTTGGAGATTCCCTGTGTTTAGACTGCAGAATATCATTGGCTAGGGGGCTCATGGTTAGGGGGGGAGAAAAAAGGAATTCCCCAACAAAGGTCAACAATGTTATGTATGAATTCAAAATTTGCAAATTTTATCATGCGTCGCAAATTTAAAAAAATCAATTCACCCTGGCCGGCCCAGGGGTTCAGAGTGGATTGACCCCCTCGCTCGTCCCCCCAAGTCAATCCTACAGGGTGCAAGTAAAAAAAAGATCCCCTATTTTGTGCCCAGAAAATATATGCTCTACATTTCTCCTAGCTAATTTGGGGCCTCTGATTGCAAATATGAATCGAAAATTTTCAAATTTTATCATGCGTGGGAAATAAAAAAATTCAGGGTTTTCCTTCGGGCTCACCGGCCCGCCCAGGTCTCGTGTTTACTTGCCTGGGGTCCAACCAGCCAGCCACTGGCATGTGAGCGAGACCTCACTTGAGTGCCCCCCATAATAGCCTTGTTGTCAGGGATATTACTGACCCGGAACTCTGCCATTTAGGAATATGCTCCCCCATTTGGCAGGAATTCAGGGAGGAAACGCACCAAAGTCTTCCTTCCGAGCTCTGACTTTGGAACACAATCAACAAGGATTTGTTGAATTTGTTGTGGAAGCTTAAAAGTACGTTAGAAAAGGGAGAAAATAAAAGGGGGCCGCTTTCGAAAGGGCTGAAGTTAAGGTAGGAGACTCTAGGGCTGATCCATCTTTTTCATGTATTTTCTTAAATGGAAATATTTTTAGCTCATTTTCCAGACAAAGAAAAATAGAAGAGGAATCTAACACAAGTGGTTTCATATTTTTTGAAGCATTTTTGAATTACTTATGGATTTTCAAAGGAGTTGTGTCATAGGTCCCTATTTATGTCCCTAGGTCTTTCATAAACTCTTCACTTGCAACTTCTAAAGAAAAATGGGAAAGCAAAGAGAATGATTGGCTCTTGCAATTAATAATGCTTTTTTCCTTGATTCATTTAATGACTATGGAGGTCAATTTATAAACTACCGTTTGTCCATTTCACAACCATTTATAGGGTCCATTCTTAATGCCCACTCGATTTCAAAGTCTCCTACCTTAACTGAGTAGGGTAGTCAACAATATGTGAGTGGTGACATAACATTGTTTACCAATGAGACGGGGGTCCCTTTTTGCATCCTTGAAAAATGGAGAACAAAATTCATCTTATTGATGGCTCCTCAACCAACCCCAACCCTAGAATTGAAAGTCTCTCCTAAGTTTGTGTTCTTTTTTCTTGCATCAATGGAAATTGTTCATGAGTTTTAAGAAGAAGAAAAAGTCTCTTCCAAGCATTTAGGGAGGCATAATACATATCTTACCTTCTTGGCATAGGAAGAACCAGTGCATTGTTTATACAATATTTTGCCAATCCTTGCATTAATTGGTAAGTCCTTTTTAGATAGCTAGCAAAGCACAATCCCTTCCAAGTGGATGGAGAAGACCATTGCTTGGTGATACAATGTTGTGGATCCTAGCCAATGTTTGGAGAGAACCACTTGTTAGTTCATTATTAGTTGGTGCCTTCTAGAAAAATAACCAAGTTGGAGTGAGAAATCAAGGATTCAAAACCAAACTAAAGATTGGTAGAATCAGCAACTAAGTGGTGTGTAAACACATGTAAACACCGCTTTCATAAAATTGCTAGATTTTAGCTGCGCTTGCCATTTTGAATATGGTAAAGTCAATACCCATCTTGTTGGATGCAAGTTGATGTTCTTAGACTAGGTGGGGATTGCTTTTAGGGTTGGTCTTTGAGGGGCTTGGAGTTCTTCAACAAGGCAAGGGTAGAGATCACTTTAGAGATGGTCAAGGTGGCTAGCCCCTACACTATTGTTCATGTTTTCCTAATATAATTAAATTTGGAGTTTAGTTTCAAAACTAAAATGTCTTTGAAATAGAAGGATTGTAGTCTTTGCAAATTTGAAGTTGAAGAAAAGTGGTTGATGTGAATTTGATACTAGAAGAAATGAACCATGAGATTTTGAAAAGGAAAGGATGCAACCAGTACCTTTGGAAAAAAAACTAAACACCTTCTACAAAGAGGCAAATTACCAAGGTGACTCCAAAAACTTTCCAAACATTCTATCCCCGTCCCCTTCTTTTTCCTTTTTTCTATTTTAGAAATTCAATGGCAGAAAGCCCATTGCATATATTGAAGGTATGGAAAACCAACCCACATGCTCAAACTCAGGTAAAATTGTTGAAACAAATGGTTCACTTTAACCCCTAATGATCCAAATGATCCAAACAACTATTTTGTGGTTCATGTTTGTCTTCAAGTAGCATTTTTGGGTAGTCAAATACTTTTTTTCACATCTTTAATTTATTTTTGCTTTGGAAAATAATTTGTCTTTGAATAGGTTTATTATAAATTGAAATCATTATATCTAATTTTAAAAATCCTACTAGTATATAACCTTATTACTTGTAGAATTGGTCCCCAAAACATTGTTGAAGACTTAAGAATTGAAGAAGATATCCCTTTTAGTCACCTAAAAAAATTAGGCCACCTCATCTTTTAGAAGAAAATGCTTTTTCTAAATATAATTGGGTTGTCTTCCATTTAACCAATAGCCTCCTTCAACAAGTAAATATTGTTATGGAAAATGTCATCTATATCTTTTCTTTTAACCCCTAAAATCCATTTACATTGAAAGGTCAAAACTTCTTAAATTTTTTTTTTTTCTAAATACAATGGAGAGATTTTATTATTCATTATTTATTTTAGGATTCAATCATTTAGATCATCTAGAAAATTTATTTAAGTATTTTCCTTTGTATTTTAAGGTGAAAAAATCCAACCAATTATAAGATCAAAATGCCAAAACTTCAAAAATCACAAGTTTTAGAAGTCCTTTCCTACACTACATTTTTTTCTTTAGAGATTTCTAGGAAATAAATCATCTCCTCTAAACTTGTCCAAGTCGATGTATTGGAGAATGAAGTTTAAAATCTATGGAAAAATCTACCAACCAAAAAAATTCATTTTCATTCTTTAAAAAATACTACATATATAAGTAAAAAAAGACATAGTACTTAAAAATCCTATATTAAAATCATTGTAATTCAAATCAGGGTGAGTTTTTTTTTTATATCCTTTCATTCTCTCTACAAGAGTTGAATCATTTGAAAGGCACAAGGAAGTAGTAAAGGCACTTACAATATATCGTGTTTTCTTATGAATGTTTTCTTATTTATTTGTTTCCTTGTTTATGCATAATCACAAGGAGGGACTATTAGTTTTTTGGATTCTTCTATAGTATATTTTCATACTGTACACACATCTAATGGAAAAAATTTACACATGTTAAGGTGAAATAACATATCAAAGTCTATTTAGAGGATCATTTGTCCTTTGCCAAGCAATGAAGTTATTGAAGATTTCATGTATACTAATATGCTATATGTTGTTGCCTCAATATAATAAAAATAAAAATAAAAATAAAAATAATTTTCTAATTTTTTTATTCATAAAAACTTCAAACTTCAATATCTTTTTTGTTGCGAGTTAGAACTCCATGTAACAAAGTCCATGCACCCTTCTTTGTAGAGGACTTTATAACAATACCAAGAATGCAACCTGGAGACGTACGATTCCAGAAACCTCGTTGTAACAAACAAAACAAACTATCTAATTTGATGTATGTATATACTAATGTGCCCTGTGATGTTGCCACAATATAATATAAAAAAATAGGAATAAATTTCTAATTGTTTAATTCATAATTTTTTTAATCCAATATATTTTTTGCAGTGAATCAAAACACTATGAAACATGCATGTGCACCCTTCTTTATTGAGGACTTTCCAATAGTACCAAAAATGTGACCGGGGGACACACTGTTTCGGAGATTTCAATGTAACAAACAAAACAAACAAACAAAATAAACAACCTAACTTAAGTTGTGGACTAGTGTGCCTTATGCCGTTGCCACAATATAATAAAATAAAAGTAAAAATAAATTTCTTATAATAAAATAAAAGCAGAAATAATTTTCTAATTTTCTAATTCATAAAAACTTTGAAATTCAATAACTATCACACCTCAAGTCCAAACACCAAGAGACAAAATTTGTGCACCCCTCCTTGCAGAGGGCTTTCCTATTGTATCAAAAAATGTGACCAAGGGATGTATGATTAATTGATCTCACCATATCAAACAAAAAAACAAAACTAACTTAAGGTATCTATGTATATTTAGATTAATTAATGTATGGATATATCTTATTGGAAATTACTTTGATTAGTTAAAATTAAAGTTCTATTTTTAATTTAGACTCTTAGTCATGGGTTTGACTACATTAAAAGTAATACTTAAGATAAATTAGCCTATGACATGCCAACTTCGGCCTAGCCTAATGCATGCCAAAAAATTCTTCAAGTGTACATGTATCTTGTGAATTGTATTTCACAAATATTTTTTGGCATGCATTAGGGTGCTCCAAAGTTGGCTTGTCATAGGCTAAGCTACCTTATGTGCTAGGGAGGCCAAAGAGGAAAACAGAAAAAGAAGTAGCACTTCAAGATGATAATACCATGCCCTTGCGTGTGGAGTGAGTGTGAGCTTGAGTTATGGTAATTTTATCAATTTAAAAGGTGTAAACGGGGACATGCGGTAAGTTATTAATGGATGCGTATGCGATGCGATGGGCAGACATGGCCATAATGACGGGGCATGGCCATAGATGGGCCATAGATACCTGCTCCGACTGCATCGAGTGCGGCTGCTTTGTCTCCTCGGACTCTGTATGTTCTGCGACGGCCTTGAGGCGCGCGCAATTGTGCTCCCGAGCCTTGCAGACTCCATGTGATCGAATTTATGAGTCCGTTGCGTGCGCTTTTTCGATCGCTACGCATGTGTTTTTTATGTAGCTTCTAAACAGTCAATTCAGTGGACTTTCGCGCTGATTTCTGAGGTTGTGTAGCGTATCTTTAATTTTTTTTTTTAGTTTGTTGATCGAGGGGTTCGTTGTTCACTTCGGAGGTTGTTGATTGGCAAATGGAATGGACGACTCGTCCGCTGTTACATCGGAGGCGTGGAGCTGCAACTGGAATAATGAATCACCATCGGAGAAGCCTCGTCATCAGCGCTCGGCCAGTTACCCGCTTAGGAGGCCGCATCAGACAGGTTGTAGACCCGGGGAGACAATTGCGGTTGTGGTTGGGGAAGGATTTGATATGCTGAATCAGAACCAGGGAAATCACAGCTATCATGGTACCGGGTCTCTGCATAGGGTCAAGAGCAGCGGTGATTCGAATAGGAGAACGAGTGTCGGGGAGAGAGCGAGGATTTGGAAGTCATCGACCAACTTCTACCGAATCCTTATCTCCCTTGTGGCGGTTTTTTTCCTCATTGAAACTGTCACTCATGGATTCGTGTTCCTTATGTTTCGGCATACGGACCTGCAAGCGGAATCCCTGGAGATTTTTCCCCGAGTGTTTGGAATGGAACAGGCAACTTCGGGTGACGATGTAAGATTTGTGCCTCGCAACGTTGTGGAGCGCTTGCTATTGTCGAAGGGGAGAGCCACTGTAGCTGAGTTGAAAAAAGAAGCACGATTTCCTGTGCGATTGCCGCGACTTGCTTTGGTATGCATAAAATCCTTTTCGAGTGCTTCTCGTTCATCACGAGGAAGCGATTTTGTGCAAGAGCGTTTTGTGAGGTGAAGGAGCGGCTGGTAGTTTTACTTTTTATGGAGATTCTTGCTGTGATTGATCTCGGTTTCAGAGCTAAAAAAAATGATAATCAGTCTTCCAAAGGTGCTAGTCGTTCGCAATTGCAGTGAGATCGGCGACATTTTCTTCTTTCGATTTCTGCGAGGAATTTACGAGTTGAATTGTAACTGCTTTCTAGACGTGGATTTTCTCGTTACCAATAATGTAGGGCTAATATTGTCGGGAATTTTGGCCTAGTAACAGTGTTTTATGTAGGTAATTGTTTTGAACTTCAGCTGAAGAATTGGGGAGCTCGTTGGTATTCGCCAACCTATTGCAGTCCTTGAGTCAATAAATTCGAAAAATACGCATAGAAAACCGTTCTGTTTAATTGAGCATGCCTTGTGCTAGGGCACAACTGTAGAGGTAGCGCAAAGGGGGTTGCGTTTATGGAACATTTGTCACCCTCCGACCGTATCCTCTCTAATTTCTGGATAGAGAAGAATTAAGGTGGGAGAAAACTGTGGATGATGTTGATTCGATTCCGAATTTAAAGTATTTCCCGATTTTGAGTCATGTTTTTCGCACCCTTGCAGGTATGTCCAAATCTTGCGATGAATCCTCTCTCTCTGTACCTGCTCACAGTCGCGACAGGACTACAAGAACTTGGCTACAATCTAGAGGTAAACCTGCGTTGTACAACTCCTATGTGCTCGACCGCAACTAGTTGTCAGAACCTCATTTTTAGTTAGGTTAATAATTTAATGTTTCTCTTTGCCCAAAGTCACTGAGACTTCAGTCTTTAACTACGAATTCTGACGGCGTGCATCTTGAATAACATTCGTGAACTGCTAATGGATTGATAAAACCGATTGAAATAGTCCATCTCTACAATTCCACTCCAATACGATGCCCTCTTTGAGTATGAACTTTATCTTCAATATTATCTTCATTGAGTGATACGGAAGTTTGAGGATGCTTCACTGAAAAACTCTGTAGGTGCATACTTTGAAAGATGGTGAGCTTCGATCCACTTGGGAGGCGTTAGGAGTGCCTGTCAGGCAACTGAAAATCAACAATGTAACATGTGTCGACTGGCTAAAGTGAGTACTGCATTCCGGCCAACCAAACAAGAAAATTTATTTTATTGCTACTTGGTTCTCTACAACATCAGAGTGCAGAAATTATGGAGTGAATTGGAGAAAGGAAGGGGAGTTGCGTTTATTCAATCTGCAAAAATTCGTGGACCTTGCGTCACCGTTAAGTTTTGTCAAATATGAACACCTGGTTGGTAAGAATCCACGGAGTCTTGTCATACTTATTGAGTGTTCTCATGTTGTGCAGCTATGAAGGTGTCATTTCATTTTCCGTGGACACAAAGGCTGTCTTAAATAGGTATGTCCATTTTTGACTGTCCCAAGGGCGATCCTAAGTTTTATGAACGAATGACCGGATGGACAGATAATTTCATTTTTTCTTTCCAATTTTCTGCCGCTACGCGATCTTGCGAATGCATATGCCTTTTCGAAGCTTGAGAGTCTACAGCTAACTGTGATATGTTGATCCAGTCTTGCTCAGGAGCCCTTCATAAATATACCAGTTGTGTGGGTAATCACCGATGATTCGTTAGGGCGACGTCTTGGAGATTACGATTCAGTAGCTGCAAAGGGACTCATATCGAACTGGAGACATAGTTTCAAACGGGCCGACGTAGTTGTTTTTCAAGATCATGCACTTCCGGTAAAGTCCACATGGGCTATGTCGGCCTTTGGCACCAAGTCACTAGCCTAATTTTCCGAGCAAATAGACTTGCGTAAATTTCCTTTGTGATTAATTGAGGGTCACACTAATTTAAAGCTTTTACTGCATAAATAATTGTTTAATGACATATGCTGCATTATCGGGACACTACCAGATTGCTGACCTCTCAACTGGTCATATAGTAGGCTGTCCGCTATGTATTCATGTCCATAGTTGTTCGCTTACTGAATTTAGACATTTATTCGAATTTCCAACTTGTATCTGCAAGTGCGCCTACTCCTATTGTGCTTAGTAGCGTAATTTAAATTTCTGTCTTTCGTTATAAACGTAGGAATAAATATCCGTTCCCCGATTAGATTCACATATTTCTGTGTTAAATTTATAGACTTTAGATTTATTAAGTCCTCCTTTGAGTTATTGTTAGTGTAATACAAATGGCTTGAATTAACATTTGTGTGGTGTTAGTGTTGTTGGCATTCACTTGATATCACATTGAAAACTATTCGGTTAGCGTTCAGTCGGCATTAACTTAATCTAATAGGGCATTAGCTCGATATTAAGATTATGATGAATTATTGTTAACAGTAATCTATTATTAATGTGAATCTAATGGGGGATCTTTAATTTGCAAAAGTGCTGATTATCATACCAATAAATACTGTTATAGAAAATAATACTCTCGTTGATATACATTACCATCAAACCAGGGGACTATTTCTGAGCTCAATTGCAGCTGATTTCTGTATCTCTATATTTGCAGCATTTTAGGTAGGTTTTGTGGAGAGGAATTCAATAGCGAATTTCTGGCAGCTTCTGTTCTCATGATGGTATGTGTGCTTGCAGATGATTTATACTTTGCTAGACACTGGAAATTTTTTCGTCATCCCAGGGTCGCCTGTAGAAGTTTGGACGGCCCAGGAGTACAAGCTTACACATTCTCGAGAAAGCTTAAGGGCACAACACAGATTGCGGCCTGATGACTCCGTGATCGCTGTTGTGGGAAGCCCTTTCCTGTACCAAGGGTTGTGGAGAGAGCATGCTTTTGTGATGCGAGCGTTGGCGAGGGCCATATTAAAACTTGGTTTTGCATCGCGAAAAGATGGTAGGCGTGTTCAGCTTTTGATCGTTGGCCATGGCAACCAGTCGAGCAGCTACGGCGCTACCATACAGGTAATAGATTCATGATGTCTGTTTTTTCTGTACTAATCCTTCCGAAGTGTTTTCATACCTGAAGCTTAGGAGATTACATGCGGCTACTAAATAGGCAACATTCTTTGGTAGAGTGTCTGTTATGAGCAACACTTTTGTTTTGGCATGAATGAATAGTGGTGTTTTTGGAACCAATGGGTATTTTCAAATCAGGGGGTAGTATAGTTTTTGTTGATGACATGCTTACTGAGTTGCGCCGACAGGTTATGGCAGAGCATCTTGGATTGGAGAATGGTACGGTTCGTTATGTAGGTGCTGATGAAGATGTTACAGGCACGTTATGGATGTCGGATGCTGTTGTGTATGGTTCGTTCCGTGATGAACAGGCGTTCCCACCGATTCTGATTCGAGCCATGAGCTTGCTGCGTCCTGTGATCGCACCAAATCGGAGGGCGGTTCGAGAGCAAGTAAGATTGGATGGGTGGGAGTGTCGGAATTACATTATTGACATGCGTTGGTGGAGTCCGTGTTTAGATTTAGATGCGTAAGTCATTTAGCGGAGGAGCTTTATAGTTGTTTGTATTAGTCATGGTGTGTTGAAATGTATAGTTGTGGCATTCTGGTGCTTTTGGAAATTAGATTGGAAATGACATCCAGAATTTTATTGAAAATGTTATCGTGTGACACAGATTGTAGATGGAAAAAGTGGTTTTCTCTTTCCAGTGGGAGATGACTTGAAACTTAGCAAGGCTATTGTACGTGTTCTAACCGACAAGTCAGTGGCTGCGATTGCTTCGAATGGTCAGTACAAGGCTCAGAACATGCTTGCTTCAAATGTGAGTCTAAGTTATGGGGAACTTTTGGAGAGCATACTAGAATTCCCTGTTGAAGCAGAACTACCCCGAACATTAGATGAAGCCGTGAAGAGGTTGAAGGGACAATGGTGCTGGGATACGTTTCTCCCAGGAGGTGCTCCTTTCCTGGAGTCTTTGCAGTCCCGTACGGAGGAGTCTTTGCTTGAAGAGAATGAGGGAGGTTCTGGAATAATCGAGATGCTGGAGCATCAGTGGATGCTACAACATCCACTGAACAGTAGCGAAGTTCAGAATATCGGTGACAGAGTTGACTGGGATTTCGTGAGTGGTCTCGATCTGGAAGAAGCAAAAGCAGTGGAGAAGGATCTAGAAGAAGAACTAATGGAGCAGGAGGAGGTACGTCCGTTTTTATCTACGAACTTCAACTTGCACTTGGATCATGATTAGAAGCAACTATTTGCATCTTCTAAGTTCTACAAAACGAAAAAAGAATTGATTGACATTTTACTTGAGATTGGGCTCTCCAATGAACTCCTAGAATTTTTGGAAATTTTGCGTCATCGTTGGGTCAATGGCAAATTATTTCATACATGTACGCTTCTCTTAAGAAATTTGTCTCCTGGTTTCTCTCTGCAGCTTGACGATAGGAAAGTACAGCTTCGATCTACTTGGGAGGATGTCGCAAAGATGGTAAAGAAGACAGAGGTGCACAAGGATGACTTGAAAGAACGATCTGATGCAGATATTCAACGCAGCGGACAACCCTTGTGCATATATGAACCTTATCATGGTGAAGGTGCATGGGCGTTCCTTCACAATGACAACACGCTCTATCGAGGCGTGAGTCTGGTAAGTAATTTCACAATGTACTCAGTAGTGAGAATCATAACCCTTTGACTGAGTTTCTCATCTTGTTAATTTGGTTCTAGTTTGTGTAGAAGTTCATAGTTTTCAAAAGGTTGACTGGGGTCGTCTAATGAAGGTATTTTTAAAATGAGCTATCTGTTTTAGCGTAGCTTTCACCTGAGTTGACGCAGTACCACCAGTTTGCCTGTAACATGAGATAACCATGCCCTGAAAAGATGTGGTAAGATGTGTATTGGACGCTGGACTTATCTGGATCTCATAAGAAGTCATACTTCTGACTGTATTCACATGTGTATTCGATCATATTACAACTTCATTTTTTAGCCTCAACTACATGCGAAGTGCGATTTCTCTGATTTTATTTTTTTAATTTTATTTTTGAAGTCAACACGTGGAAGGCGTCCAGGGGACGACGATGTTGACGCTCAAGAACGATTGCCCGGCCTCCTGAATGACTCATATTATCGCAAGGTATTGTGTGAATATGGTACTTTCTTTGCGATAGCCAATCACATTGACTCCCTTCACAAACACCCGTGGATCGGATTTCAGCACTGGCGAGCATCAAGCAAAAATGTAAGTTTTTTTTATCGATATATGACACTGGGGCTATCTTCTTGAGGCTGTTACGCGGGCTGTTATGATTCAGGATGTACTTGTCATGAAGTAACAGTCAGTCAAGTCCGTTGACAAAGTTAAATGTGAATCTAGGTTGCTTTAACGGTCACAGCTGAAGCTGCCTTGAGCGAAGCTGTGAATAATGGGAGGGACGGGGATGCTGTCTACTTCTGGGCTCGTCATGACGATCATGCCGGTTCATCACACCGGAATTCTCCAGTGGAGCAACCAGAGGATTTCTGGACTTACTGCGATTCTATCAACGCTGGCAAATGCAGGCATGGCAGAACTTGATTGCTTCTCGTTGGATTTTCTTTTTCGTGCTCAAGAGGTTGAAGAGAGATAGAAATTTTTTTATGCTCTGTGTTGAATGCAGGACAATTATTCCATTTGTGGATCATGCAGCATATCGCCGGTAGAAAGTAGAGAGTACAATTAAGATCTTCCATTGGCCGTTTGAGTCTTAGGTGGAAATTAAGCTTCGCTGCATGTGGGCGAACTGTGTTTCTAGTCGAGATGGCGTGTCGATTGTAGAGATGGTTGTTTTTCTAGTCTGCAAAATGTGGCAGGAGGAGCAACGGAAAGAGAAACTGACAAACATTGTTCATCTGGGTGTTTGCAGGGAGGCCTTCTCTGGGTCTTTAAGGCGCATGTATGGACTGCCTGCCAATTGGACACATTTACCACCAATGCCAGCTGATGGTGGTACATGGTCTGCCTTGCATTCCTGGGCTATGCCCACATCGTCTTTTGTGGAGCTTGTACTGTTTGCCAGGTAATTTCTTGCCATGATGCGCATGCCCTAGCTCTCCGTAAGCATGTGAGGCTGGAATGGCAATGTTTTGAAGTATCTCGTGTCGCACCTCGGCCTTCTCGTCTCTCCATCTTCCGGACACCGTGGGCAGTAGTCCACGATATTTGAATGGGACTTGTATGTTGTACGCCTCTTGTAAACGACGTCAAAAATTTCGAGAATTGTACATCTCAGAATTTCTGATAAGAATTTCTGATAAGTCTTTTGGCTGTGGTTTTTGTATTTTTGGCATTAAAATCATTGGCCAGAAGGCTTCCCGTATTTCACATGCCATCATTTTGTGACCGATATGATTATTGATGTTGTCTAAGGTTGTGCTTGACAGGATATTTGTGGATGCCCTGGATTCCCAGTATTACAGTGAACATAGTGACCTTGGAAACTGTCGTTTTGTGAGGTTTCAGCGTGAGGTATGAAGTCAAGTCCTCATTACCGCTTGTGAAAGTTGAATCACAATGTATGCCTCACTAGAAATTTTATTTTCTTAGCAGTGAATTAATCATGATGTATGCTCGTTCCTCTTCTCTTGTAGAGTCAGCAGTGCTACTGTCGGCTGCTGGAAGGACTCGTCAACGTGTGGGCATATCACAGCGCCCGGCGTATGATTTATGTAGATCCTCAAACTGGAAATATGGAAGAGCAGCATGTACTAGAATCACGTCATGGTAAAATGTGGGTTAAATTTTTCAGTTTGAATACCCTCAAGGCCATGGATGAAGACCTTGCAGAGGCAGCTGATGATGGAGACCATCCGAGGGAAAGGTGGTTGTGGCCACAAACAGGTGAGGTGTACTGGCAAGGGATTGCTGTTCGTGAGCGGCAAGAGCGTTTTAGATTGAAACAGGAAAAGAAACAGAAGCTGAAGGAGAAGTTGTCTCGAATGAGGAATAAGAATAGGCAAAAGTCGCTGGGAAAGTACATCAAACCTCCTCCAGGAATAGGATTCCTACCCCCGCTCGGTGAACTAAGTTGATGTGGCCTAAATTCTTTACCCATTTAGGATCTTGATGGACCTCACTATCTGGATGACTCTATCCACATATCGATTGTGAAGCAGCGAAGGTCTCAATTCTAGGAATAAGGTCCCGGAACGCTAGGCATCTCGTCGTGCAACTGCGAAATTTTTCGACATCGCCAAACCTTTTTGGTAGCCTCGTCAGGTCAATGTCCGCACTCGGGGCACTGGAGTTCCTTGTAAAAATTTGCCCTGCATAAATATGGGTGCTTGAGTCGTGGAACTATTCTCTTCCAACACTATGAAGCAGCAATTCAGCTGGAGAAATCTAGTGAACACAAGATGCGGGTCCACAAGATGTGCACAGATGCGAGTTCGGAGGGCTTGGCACTACATCTGTCACTTATTGGAGTAAATTATGCGGGTTTTATACGGAGTTGTTGGACGGTTAGACGGAAAAGATTACGTTTTGGGGTGCTAACCGACAATTCAGCCCAACCATTTCTGTTACTTTCTTTTCCGCCTCTCCTTATGTCACATTGCAACAGTGCAAGCTAAGAACTGGCAGCACTGGCATTGTATATGAAGGCTCGAATGACTCTGGAAGTTAATTGAGCAGCTGAACTATATTCTTGAACGGGGTTAAATCGCGAAGGTATGTCCCAGTAATAAGTGGACAAACAGAGGTATAAACACTGCAAGCCTCTGATAGCAATTAACGATTTTTTCTCTAGACTGTACATTAGTTAGGGAGCACATGTCAATATAGAATGCAGAATGTCAAACAATAAGAAAGGTCATTAAAATTGTTCCCATTGAACGTTGTATTTCTAGTCCAGGCGCTCCACGTGACCTTGTCTATCAACAAGGATTGTAGTTGAAAACCATGGTGAAGTTATAATTACAGAATGGTGACTCAAATTTGAGCTTGTTCCATACAAATATCATGACTTCCGCTCAATCTGGTTATTGCGTTTTGTATCCCTGTTTCAAAGAAAATGTCCAGAGCAAAGTAACTTACATGCAAACATGCTGGTTTGAGTACGGGCATTGCTATATGAAGCCAATGTTGCAAAAATTGTACTCTTTATTCAATGCGCTGTTAGGATGCAATTAACGCTTCGACTTTTTACATCAAGGCCGCATTTCTGTAATCAATTGAGGCGCAGCATGAATCGAGCGGGTGGGTGCTTTGTCATACATCAGCTTCTACCCAGTCAACAAGGAACGGAAATCTTCTCATGCTTTCCCAAAGTGCTATGTGTAGGCAGATCTGAACAACTCGAGTATTCCATCTTTATTCACAGGTATGTGCAACAGGAAAACCGGCCTTGTATCGTAACAACTACCGTTACTTGCACTCGAGGATATCATCCCAAAAGTCATTCCCGTCTGTTGGCGAACTTATACCTTTACACCTTTACATGCCCCTTACACCTTTCCTGACGTAGGAAATGCCATAGCCACTCCATGAAGGTCTTTCTCTTTCCATTGTGAAGTGACTGTCTTTATCTGTGTGAAGAAATGCACTCCAGCTTTACCATAGAAGTTGAGGTCACCGGCAAACGAACCCCTGGAGCCTGTGAAGGAGAAGAAAGGCAAGGGTACAGGAATGGGAACATTAATTCCCACTTGACCAGCATCAACCTCGTGTTGGAACGCTCGTGCTGCGGCCCCCGACTTGGTAAAAATTGCTGTCCCATTTCCATACTTGTTTTGGTTCACGATCTCTATTGCGTCCTGAAGCGTTGCAGCCTCCATGCACAGAAGAACAGGGCCAAAAATCTCCTGCTTGTAACATTCCATGTCGGTCGTCACGTCTGCCAAGATCGTTGGACCCACAAAATTCCCTTGCTCGTACCCGGGAACCTGGAGCACACACCACGTTGATGTCATGAAGAGTCCCCAGATGTTGCTCCCAGAATTATGCAAAGAGAAAATGATATGGAGAAAGATCATAGTGAATTAAGGGGATTATGAAGAGAGGTGATTGTAGATAGTTATGGAAAAAGGTGATTTAAGGCTGTCATGGAGGAAGGTGAATAAATTAATTATGGAGAAACGTGATAGCAGACGATTAAGGTTATTATGGATAGAGGTGATTAAGGTGACTATGGACGACATACCTTGATGTCACGTCCATCCAGGACAAGCCTGGCTCCAGCCTTGGCGCCCGATTCGACAAGGCTACAGATGCGCTCCTTGGCTTGCTTGCTAATGACAGGACCCAAGTCAGCCCCAGCCTCGGTGCCGCCGGTGACTTTCAGCTTCACGCCCTTCTCTCGCAAACCTGCTTCCCATTGCTTAGAATCGCCCACAAACACTGCGGTACTAATGGCCATGCATCGCTGCCCGGCCGCGCCAAACGCAGCCCCAACCAAAGCATTCAGAGTGGCTTCAGGATCAGCATCAGGCATGACTACAGCATGGTTCTTGGCTCCCATGTTGCACTGCACGCGTTTGCCCGTGGCCGAAGCTCGCGAGTAGATGTGCATGCCAGCGACATCCGAGCCCACGAAGGACACGGCTCTGATGTCCGGATGGTCGCAGATGTCGTTCACTACGTCGTGTGTCCCGTGCACGATGTTGAACACTCCCGGCGGCAGCCCCGCCTCGATTGCAAGCTCTGCCAGCAGCATTGCGGCTCCGGGGTCTTTCTCAGACGGTTTTAGGATGTAGGTGTTGCCTGTGGTGACCGCCATTGGGAACATCCAGAGCGGGATCATGGCTGGGAAGTTGAAAGGGCAGATCCCCGCGCATACCCCCAGCGGTTGCCGGATGCTATATGTGTCGATTCCTGCGGAGACATTCTCCACATACTCCCCCATTTGTTGGTTAGCCATGCCGCATGCTTGCTCCACCACCTGCAAGGGCAATGGAAGAGCATAAGGTGGTGCCCTAGAAGGCAAAGAAGGTAAATATAACTTACAATCAACTCTCTAATGACACTGACTTGGGGGAACAAATGGGCTTCTATTCGCAACCTGATCAGTTGATATGTGCAAGTTGTCCAATCGGATGTGTAAGAACATGACAGAATCTAAGGACATAGTGAGAATGTGCAATTACAGAGTGCGCCATTAGATAGGTTTAAGTTTATGGTAAGATAAAATACATTCTCTCACTATATAATAGTCCTGCAAAAAACCTAAGAGTTCGAATAGGGTATAGAATTGGTTTGATTTATGATCAAGAATTGTTTACCTCAAGGCCTCGGAAGACATCGCCTCTGGCGTCGGCCAGAGTTTTGCCCTGCTCAGTGGTGACGGACATGGCCAGCTTGTCCATGTCGCGGCGGATGAGCTCCTGCAGCTTGAGCATGACACGCTGCCGGGCAGTGACGGGCGTCTTCTTCCACGTCTTGAATGCCTCCTTGGCCACCGCGACCGCCGACTCGAACTCCTCGTGGGTGGTAAGCGGCACGCGGCTCACCACGACTTGCGTGGCGGGGTTGATCACATCAATGTGCTGGGAGGCTTGCGATTCCACCAGCTCGCCTCCCACGTAATTCTTCACTGCCGGGGCTTTAGGGGTTTCGGCCTTGATGGCTTCTGCCGCGCTTGTGGCGAACGCCCTCAAGCCCGATGGCAGCAAAGGGCTGAGTCGATTCTCTACAGGCACCGGGATGTGGAGCAGTGCCGCATTCGGCAGCGAACATGGCTTCGACCCATTCAAGAGCTGCGAACCAAGGCGTTGGTACCTCTGACATCGGCTGCTGTTGCTTCGCAGAGTCTGCCTCACGGCCCCAATCATCCTGAATTACTCTACGAGGACTCCACCAACTGCTGCAATTCTCCCAAAGACACGATCATGGACCAGAATTGCAAGGATCAAGCTTCGCCGGCAAAGATCCAGGCCACCTGCAGGTCGGATCATCCAACGACGACGACGACGACCGAGTGACCGAGTGACCGAGTTCGAATGAAAGAGCAGGTGAGAAATTACCTGCGATCACGAAGCTAATGAAGGAATTGTGCATCCATTCACCGATCAGGAGACCTGCGCTACAGGCTCCCTGTGAGATTCCTTCGCTCTCTACTGACAAGTGCGTGAGCCGTGAGGGGAATGAAGAGGGGCTTGAAGAATTGAAGCTTGTTTTGCACTACAGACTACAGAGGTCCCTGGAGACGCGAGGCGGCGGCAGCGGCAGGTAATGGGTGAGTGGGAGACGTGGCAGCTTGACCTGGAGTCAGAGTTTGTTCGTTGCGTCGGAGCTGACTAGGATTGCGAGCTTTGCTGACGTGGTCCTTCGCCTTGAGGACGTTGGCAGCATCTTTTTCAGGGATTTCTTTTCATTTATTTGAGGCAGCGATATTTGTTGGAGTGATGCAGTTCAGTTGTTTACATATTAACCCCTAAATGCCCAAGGCTTGTTTTGAGCCTCTTGGAATTTGCTCTAAATTGAACAAAAAGTCAACATTTCGATAAGTTGAACCAATTTTTGAGAATTGTAAACTTACAAATTCAAACTAGACATGTTAGAGATCACATAGGAAAAGAAAACACAGCAATATCATTTAAGGATTGAAAGATTATAATGTTTGATCATGAGGGTGTAAAACTATGAACAAAATTTAGCTCTCTTTTTGAATGTCAAATCTAAAAAGTTGGTCACCAAAAAAATATGAGGTTGAAGTGCCTAACAAGCATAATCCCAATCAATTTATGGCTTCTAAAAATCTACTCTATAATTTTTTTAAATGAATTTCTAGTGTGATTTTTTCTCCAAGATCTAGTGTATTTGAGGCTCATTTTCAAGAGTCCTCAACACTACGGAAATTCAAGATTGCAATGGGGACCTTGCACTAAATCTTGAATAGAAAAATCATAATCATTCATTTTCAAAATCGGATTATTGATGCTAAAACTATACTTCAAAAAGAATGTTTCAAAAATATAAACTACTAAAATTAACAAATTGGTAAGGTTTTATTAACTTCAAAGTTTCTTCAACACCACATTTTGGTGCCTCAAGCATTTAGGGGTAAAATGGATGAAACTTGCAAAAATGTGGATGAAACTTAAATTATTAATCCGAAAGAGTGTACATTCATCCCAAAAGAACAATATTGTTCTTAGAATATATAGTAAATCAACAACTTCATCCACTGAAAATGAAAGAATATAAGGCCTGATATTCCCTAAAAAATAATTTGCATCACTTTTGAACAAATTAAAATATTGCTCAAAATAATAAGAAATGTTGATCCTTATGCATTGTTGCATCATCATAGGTTTGTAATAATAGAAGTTGTAATAACGTTAGCCCTGGCTATGAATGAAGAGTTTGTTGAAGATAGTTCAATTAGCTTTGCTTCAAAGGTGAAGAGGCTACCTCATCACAAGTTCATAATTCTCTTCAAGTGGATGTACACCAATTACCATTCATTGGAGGAACTAACAAACTCATATTCCATGTTGGTTCTAAAACTAGATTTGGATATTTCTTTTCTCCTTTTTTGCCAATGTTTGCAATTGTGCTCTATTTGAAAGTCAAAGTCGGTATAAACTAAGTGCCACAAGTTATCTTGAGATTGATTTAAGGTAATGTGGACCTTTCAAAATCTCACTTGGAATTTCAATTTCAACACCAACTTTTCCAAATTAACCCTCATGTATGGTTTCCTAAAAGTTATCCTATATTTTTTCACCTTTAGATTTCACTTTCATGTCCTAAGAGAATACGTCTATTTTAAAATTCGGTGAACATTCTACCCTCACAAAATAACTACTTCCATGCAAATTCAAATCTATAATCATATGAAACATTGAAATGAATTAAATAATGAGAGATGCAAAAGTTGAAATATGAAAATCAGTTCTCAAATTACTCAAGGCAAATTTTATTTCACTAGTTGATGCAACACTTTAGATTTACTCTCAAAAAAGCAACAAGACTTTACAAATTTGTTTGATTTTTGTAAATTGAATGTTGCTACTTATAAAGATGACTACCCCTTACTTTACTTGAACAAAATCATTAACAATGTATCTAGACATTTTATGGATTTTTATTTTTATTTTTTCTAATATCACCAAGTTGCAATGTCAGAAAGGGATAAAAGCAAAACAACTTTTTTCTATAGAATGTGGTTCATTTCAGTTCTAAAAAAATGTCAATTGGAACAATGAATGCCCCTAAGTATGACATATCAACATTTCAATGTGTCTCACAAAGTTTGGGGGATTCAAGCTATCCAAATTTCATAGCCATCCAATTTTGTTTCATTTTAAAATCTATAAGTACTCAAAATTGATAATTTTATACCACAATGTGAGTGTTTCACTACCCTACCCCTCGAAAACATAAGACACAATATTTTAGAAAGGTTGGATAAAGGTCAAAATATTAAATTAAAAATGCCAACCATGTCCTATATGATTATGAATATATGGATATGAATACATGGCCATGTAGATATGGATATGACTACATGACTATCCCCTAAAAAAGATGCAAGTAAATTCCCCCTAAATTCAGAGCCATGATCTTGCTTAAAAATATTAAATTATTGTTGTTGTGAGAGACAATCTTGGCTGTAGGCACTTTAGGATATGGAATAGGAATATATATAGTATTTGGAATATATATCAAATACATATGGAAACATTTTATATATAGATATATAGATATATGGAAAACGAATTTTAGATATCCCATATCATTAATAGGCCAAACAAATTTAAGAAAAATACAAATATGGCATGAGAGGTGAGTATTTTACAAGTACTATCTTATTTTCTCAACCAATGAAAAATGACACGTATACACTTTTCAGTTTTTTTGGAAAATTTCATCAATCTTTTATGTATGATTTTCTCAGAAAGCTATAGTTTCTCACTATTCCCTTAGAAGAAGCAATAATTACTTGAATAATCGCTTGATATAAGACATGACTACAAACACATCAAATATTGACATTATTCCATATTATTTGAACTTCTGAACTTTGATTCATGGTACAAGTCAATTTTTGAGGCATGCTTCAAAATTTGATCAATTAAAAATATACTTAGGCGTGACTCATGGTACACATTGCATTGCAAGGTCTCCTCACTATTCCATCAAATACACTAGCCAATCTAGTGTTTCAACACAATGCATTACATATACCAAATATAGAAATCTCATTGATTGGGATTGAGATTATTATCAAGCTTTGAAATATAGTTCTTCATAACAAAATGAATTGTATTTTCATTTCATATTATTTTAGGATTTTTTTCAACTTTGTATTATATACATTTAATACAAATTTATCAATTATGCAATGAATTACCTTGAATTTTTTTATAAATGTCATAAATTAGCTTTGGCAAAAATAGGGGGGGTATTTTAGTGCAAATATCAAAATTTTAGTGCAATACTAGCCCCTAAAGTTCCATGACTATGCTTTCATTGAAAACGCTGAAAAATTGCCATTTTTAGTACAAGTACCAAATTTTTGGAAAAAGACTTTTTCTGACATATGTAAACATAGAATCTTGTAGTATTATGACTTGAGAACATGTGGAAAAAAATTCAAAAATTTCTACCATGTCAATTGTCAAATATGAGCTTTTGAATTCACATAAATCTTTTTTCAGGCCCTGCGAAAAGTTGGGCAGCTGCACTTTACAAGCTCACTTCCTATGAAAAAAATGTCCAAAATGGTGGTGCTTCTTTGTTTTATTTTTCATAGACAAGTTGGCTACATGCTTGAAAATTTTCACATCGTTTGAAATTGTTTAACATATAGGAAAAAAATAGTAAGTAGAAAGAAGTAGAGAATGATTCAAAATACAAAATTGTTAAGAATATAGTTAAGGAATTGAAAAATGTCAATCCCAATGGTTATAATGTTGTAATAAACAATTTACATCCTATGGTTTCATTTTTTTCAAAAAATATTGAAAATTGAGTAAGATAAAGGACTTCAAAGTTTATTTTAGAATAGAGAATCCATAACTTCCCGCAAACAAAAACTCCTCATAACTTTCATCTCATTAATCAAAATGGAATGATTCAAAGCTCTTCACGTACATACAACTCTAAAAAATCAATTTTAAATTTTTGTTTTTGAAAAAAGTGATTTTTTCTTAGCTGCCCAGACTGTTGGGATTGAGAAAGAAACCACATATTAGGCCATAACTTTTTACTTGTATTTCCAAATGTCATGAAATTTAGTGCATATGAAAGATATTCCTCGTCTCCACCTTCTAATAAAATTTCAGCCCAAAATATGCAAATTCTCATTCACATGTACCTACCCCAAATTTCTACGTTACCAAAAAAATGCATGTTGGTCTTTTAGAGGCTAGTTCAAATCAAGTACTTTACACATCTTGAGTGCATAATGGGTTTTTAAGTTCAATTGGCCAAACATGTAGATGTTTGATATCTTTTTAGAGTTAAATTTTTATTATTAGCAGGAAGTAAACTAATATTCTCATCATCAAGTTTTTTTTATTGTTTGATTTGTTTTAAATGAAAATTTAGCCAATAATTATAATTATGATTACTAAAATAAATATTAAAAATGTTTGATACATTCTTGAAATTAAATTCTCTAATTTTTTTGAAATATGTTTTGAAATATTTTGAAATAATTATTCATACAAATAATTTCTAATTATGATTTTTTTAAATTTCATTTCTCTAAACATTAAAAAAAAATGTTGAATATGTTAAAGATCTTTTGGGTCTTCACTTGAAAAATAACATTGTAATATGTATTGAATTAGATATAGTTATTATAGTAAGATGTTTCTATAAAATGACTATTTAATACATCTTATAATACATGATTATATAATATACGACTATTAATACATGTATAATTATTGAGACCCAACTATGGCGTGATCAAATGAGCTCCTCATCGTGTAGCCTAGTCCTAAAATTTTTGTGGGGAAGGAACATGTCTATTATTTAGAGGGTTGACCTCTTGACAAAGGCATCAAGTGTAGAATTTGCCATCTAGGTCCATGAAGCTTAGATTGTTGATCTTGGCTATTCTCAACAACTCTTCATTCACTCCTATCTTTCAAACTAGATTTAACCTTCTTTTGAAATTGATGGAAAATTAATGTACAACACTATGACATAATCAAAATAAATGATAATTTTTTTTTATGAAGTATAATTACTAATGGGTTATTTAGGTAACACTTCTATGTAGAAAATAAGCCCACGCACGAAGCAAATAGAAAGAAATGTACAAAGAGGAAAATAAAATTTGATATATTGAGGATAAACAAACCTCACATATTTAACATAAATTAGCTACAAATGAAAAAATATTTATGATAATACTAAATTTAGAGTATTTAATGTTAAATTTTATAAGCGGTATGCTAATGTACCAAGAAGATTAAATCTTATATACATGTTGAACTTCAAGGATCTACAAATTTGTCACAAATATGACAAAGGTTTATTTTATTGAAGTTGATGTTAAGGAATTCAATAGTTTATAAACAATGAAACTTGTATTAATGATGTGACATTTAATCTTTAATTTTGAAATGAGACTCTCATCCCATTAAAAACTAGACTTTCAAACGTCAAACATGTTGATTTTTTCATCCAATAATTGATAGCTCGATTGATAGTAGATTAGTTGTCTTACACTTGTAGAGGATAGATTACTAAAAATCTTTACAAATGTTCTATAGGTTAATGTAAAGCAAGAAGTAAAGTAAACCTCTTATGATAGGTTGTTAGGGAACTATCCATTAGAGTCTTATATCTACCAATGACAAACTTTTTTTAATAAATGGGATTAGAACTACATTAGATTGATTTGTAGCCATAATCAATGCCTTGGAAGATGGTCATGGAATTATTAGTGATTGTCATAGGACATGTACACCTTTGAAGCATAAACTTGTCATAAAAAGTTATTTTTTTAATCCTCTATGTAAAGCCATGTTAGGAAATCTTATAGACATATTAGAAAACGTGGTGATTATTATGCTAGGGGAGGACACTCTCACTACATTTGGGGTACCTACGTGCGGCGGTGGAAAAAGTAATTCATGTAATTCACCTTGAATAAACTATAATTTCATTTTAAAATTTTGAGCTTTGTTTAACAATGACTAAAGGTTTCTATTGACAAAAAATTCAATTCCAAATAACATAAGATATATTGTCTAGAAAGGGTTGAAAAATGAACTAAAATGGCATGTTCTCCAACTAAAATATTTATAGAGCTCACATGAAGATGACTATTGCATCAATATTCAACCAAAATAAACTTTCAATAGAAAGCTATTCTATATAATTTTTTTTTCATTTTTCAAATTTTTTTTCTTATATAATATAGAGGTGTGAAAGTTATTTTCAGCTTTACAGTGTATCTTTTTTCTTCAAAAATTTATAACTAATTACTATTAGCACAAAAAAATACCAATAATTCAAAACATAAACTTATAAAGTAGTAAAATCTATCCATAATTTTTTTTTTTAAAAAGAAATTAAATTTTAAGGTGTATTACTTGTTTTACTTTTTCCGCCGCACGTAGTTTGCTAAAACATAGGGAGTGTCCTCCCCGGGTTATTATGGAAACACTTTTTGTTGGTTTGGGGTAGTCTACAAACTCTTTTGGACACTTCAAAAATCTATAACAAATTCATACTTTGCCAAAAATAAAATTTCAATTGCTCTCTTCATTTCTCACATTTGTTTTTGTATGGAAAAAAATCTAAATATTTTTGCAAATTGCAACATATCAAACTATTCATTCTGGATGTCATAGCTACGCAGGTTTACCTTATAAATTGATGTTTGACATTAAAAGTAAACTTTCTTAATCAAAACTTTCCCTTCAAAAACAACTTAAATAAATAAGTAAAATAAAAATCATTGAAGCATTGTTAGGTGGGATTTGAATTTCTTATGTTGATATTTTATATTAATGTTTATATAACTTAGGTTTTCATAAAGTATGATGGTATACTACTCATTTTTAAAAGGTATGATGACATGTCTATAGGTTGTGTCTATTGCACCCTTGCTTGCATTTCAGGCTTGCATAGATTCAAATACATAGTATATAAGCTTTACAAGGAAAAAAGCTTGTCTTTATTCCCATTGTCCTTACTAAGTATACATTCCAAGTTTTAACTCTATAACTTCTCTCATGTGTAATATTGAATCGTTGTAGTAATAGAGTCGAAGAAGACGTTGTGTATGGCTAAATCAACATCGGGAATTAAGAATCAATAGTAATCACAAGCCTTGAGGTTCCTCGCGATTGGGGAAGCAAATGATGAAGTCAACAATAAAGCCTTGAATTTGAAAATCAAAATCAAATCAAATTAGAAAGTATAAATCAAATCAAAGAAAATGCAATAAAAATGGAATCAATGCAAAATATAAAAGTTTGAAATTTCTACTTACATTTTTACATTAGATGTGTTTTTGAACCTTCAAAAAACTATGAGACCCTTAGACTTCCCATATTGTGAAAACGTCGTTGCAGCAACAAAATGGCATAGTCTAACATGGCCGAGAGACTGCCATGTCGAATAATATTCATTAACTAATTAATTTTTATTTAAAATAATAATATTTTTTAAAATATTTAAATATCTTTTTATTATTTAGTAATATGACTACATTGCCATGGTTCCTAACATGGAGAATAAGGTAGAAATAATCTCTTAGAGGCTTGAAAAAACATTTAATGGATGGATTCATAGGATTTGCCAAGTATAAGCAATTAATGATAGTTCACTCATCTTTGATCTTCAACTTGTAGTTTTTGAATAATTTTGCTACTTTTCCTTTACCATCAAACGATCAAGGTAAAATAAAATAAATGCATCGTCATCATGAAGATAGGTAAGAGAGAATGCCATTATTACGTGGATAAAACTAAGAATGTTAGCATTCCAATTCAGAATTTGAGATGACAGATTTGAAACCCCTTGAAACTCAAAGATCATTTGGGTATTCCGCAATGATGAAGTTCACAACAAGTCTCTTTTGCATTTTGCCATCAAAGAAGAATTCCTTGTCTTCACAAACTTACGAAGATAAATTTATAGAATGTTAATTCATACTTGAAGATGTCAAAGTCTCAAAACATTATGAATTAAAAGAGATGGATTTTATAGAACATGTAAGATTTCATAAAAATGAAACATCATACTATTAAATTTGAGAAGTAGTTCTCAAAGATAGGAGAGGAAGTTGACAATAAAACCATGAGAGTAGAAGCTCTTTTTTGATGTTTTGAAGGAGGGAGGGTTGCTTGAACATTTGAAGAAAAAGGTCTAATAACAACAAGATTCTCAAGACTATTTTGAACCGGCACATCTTCATTGGAATCATCAAACTAAACCACTGACTTCTTTAACTTAAGCTTTGTCTTCTTAGGCTTCTTGACTACATTTTAATTCATTATTATAACTACAATTTTACCTTTGAGGGCAAAAAACAATATCAAAAGTAAGAGGTCTTTTGAGGAAACAATTCAAATACCACCTACATTTTTCCCATTGCAAGGGATCTTAAAATTTTATGATCCCCTCTATGAACATACACTCTTCACTTTCTTTGTTCAAATAATTTGCAAAATTGAAATACTTGTAAAACATCCTTTGCATGGCTAGTTTAAACTTGAGTTACTTGTCAATCTTATGGTTCTTGTGAATCCCCTTATTCACAACAAATTTATGAAATAATGCAATATCTTACAACAATATGCGCATTGTCTTCACATAATCAAAGATAGTGGGCAAATGATTCATACTATTTAGAAGATAGTTAATAGACACTTCATGATCAGCTATTATAGCATCAAAAAGTTTTTTGTCTCAATAGTCAACTACTACATACAAAATTTAAATTAGAAGAATGTTATAATTGAATGAAAAGGTTCAAAGGAAGAATATTAAAACAATTAAAATAAAAGCCAAGCACAAAGTTGAGCCTACCATGTAGCTTTATAAAATCACTTAAAAAAGTGAAAATAATTGAATTTTGTTTTAAGAACTTTGAGAGCTTTACAAAGAGCGAAAGACTTATTCCACCTCTCTAACCACTTGATTTTCATAAAAGAGTTTATTGTTGAAGTTGTCAACATCTAAAGTTTTTCTTAGTCATCTCCAAACTTTCATCATGAGTTTTAAAGTAAAACCTCGTGTACTTCAGAAAGGCAGTCATGTATTCACTTAAGATTTGCGATGAGGAATTTCTTCTTTAATTCAAAATGAGAAGCTATCTTGACCTCGTCAACAACTTTGAAGACCCATTCATCAATTGCACTTAGAGTTCAATTTATTGAATTAGAATACTTTTCATAAAAAATTCATCGAGAAGTAGTAGCAATGTCCTTCAACTCTTGCTACACAAAGTAAATGATGTATAAGAATAAGTAAAATGGTACATGATGAGAAATGTTATTTATAATAAGGATACATAGTATTAATTCAAATGAACAACAAGAACAATAGAAAGATTTAAAAATTGAAAAAAAAATATGAAATGAATAATAGAACTTTATGAATGAACTTGATATAAAACTCTATTTAGAACCTCAATAATTAAAGTAAATTAAGTTCTTTCATTAGAGGGGATTTGAGGACAAAAACAACATGTTTCAGACTTGTTTCTAATGATGTTTCAGTAGTAGTAAAAGAACAAGGTGCGATCAAATTTTTTTTTAATTAATGAATTAATTTCTAAAATACAAAAAAAAATCAAAATTTATTAAAAAAAAATGACATGGCTTAACCTCGACCATGTTGGACTACTCAGCTGGCAACATTTTCAACATGATTGAGACATATTTCAAAATTAGGAATTCACAGGCTTTCGGAGGCTCCGAATATCTTGTAATGGTTTAAACTTTTGATTGCTTCAGCTGCAACAAGATCTTCTTTGAAGACAAGTTTTTCGGAATATGAAAGTGGTTGTTCAACAATACTTTGAATGCAATAAATCTTATGCACAAGATTTATGAAAACATGGGACTTCTTGTTTCTCCTGGCAAAACAAGATTTATTGTATTAAAATATGTGAAGTGAACATCAATTAAAAAAATGTAGAATAGTGACAATTGCAATGGTCTTAACCAAACAAGTTCTAGAGATTAGGAAGTGAAATGAAATAAAAATTGATAAAGAAAGAGAAGGGATTACTAATTGACTTCATGTAATGCTACCAACCTAGTTGTAATGTTTCCTTTCAAAATAATACTATCACTAGCATAATGTCACATTAAATCATTTGCATGATCGTGGTACTAGATAATAGGCAACCATGCTTGCAAACAATGATTCATTAAATCATTTGCATGATTGTGGTACTAGATAATAGGCAATCATGCTTGCAAACAATGATTGCCATTCCACACCATAAACATCTTGCCAATTTTTTTTTTGAGATTTTTATCATTCTTCAAATCTTTCTCAAATGCAATACTTGTCCGCATCTAGTTGACACTTCACAATTTAATAATATCATCTATAGCATTTATTGTTTTTCCCTCATTGTTCTTCAAGGCTATATAAAAAACTTCATTTCCTTCTATGTAACCACAAGTAACAAAATATGTAACTAGATTCATGACATCATTCTTCAAAAAGACCTTGCAACTTGCAAAAAAATCATACGTCATAAAAAATATTGATTTTTTATTTTGTCCTTAATTGATACTTGATACATCAACTACTTAAGATGAGAAAAAGTGTTTATAATCTTCTTTTTTAAAAAAGCCATGCAATTGTAACTTCAGATGATCTTCAAAAAGATATTGAAGTACAACATCTAATCTATGTACTCCTAAATCTCTTTATGTCATCTTCTTTGCAATGATATTGAAATGAAGATTAATACGTAATTTAACATAATAAGCATTAACAATTGAGGTCTACAAAGGCAAAAAAAATTCAACATTTAATTAAATTCTAGCATATGTTGTAAATAAATTTGAATTTCAAAAAATGTGGCCATTAACAATTGTGGTTTAGAAAGGCTCAAAAATGTTAACTTTTGACTAATTCTTAGTATATAGTAGAAGGAAATCTATATCCCAAAAAGTGTTGTTGTTAATGACCAGGGTCTAGGAAGATAAAGAAAATTTCAACATTTGACTAATTCCTAACATATAGTAGAAGGAAATTTAAGTCCTAAAAAACATGACTATTAACAATTGGGATCTAAGAAGGCCTAAATTTCAGCATTTGATCTAATTTCTAGTACATAGTAGAAGAAAATCTATGTTCTAAAAGTGTAGCTGTTAATTTCAAGATTTTGATCAAATACCTAGCATATGGTGGAAGGAAATTTGAATTCTAGAAAGCAAGGCCGTCAATGGCTAGGGTTTGAGAAGGCCAAAAAATTCAACATTTTGATCAAATTACTAGCACATAATAGAAGCAAATTCGAGTCCCAAAAAGTGCAATTATTAATAGCTAGGGTCTTAAAAGGCCTAAAATTTCTAATACATAAAAGAAACAAATTTGAGGTCCAAAAATTTTCAAGCAGATGGTCAATAGGCTTAGTATGCATAGAAAGAATTAGCATTGGTCTTTTATCCTTTCGTACAATGGCACTCATGGTTCAAGAATCATGTATTTTTCACTTTAAAGTGCCTTATGTACTTTGATTTTGAAGATTTGTCTTCATTGATAAGACTTCAAGGCTCTAAGAACAATATCTAACTATGATTAAGCAAAATCAACTATAGTAGTGTCTTTGCTTCATGACGTCTTAATCGACTCTGTAAACTTATAACAAAGATTTTATAAGGTATAAAACCAATTTAGAGATGAACAATTCATGGTCAGTAAATAATTAAATTTATTTTCAAGAGGAGGAATAATCTACATTCAATCAAGAAAAAAAATTAATAAAGAAAACAATACTAGCTAAAAAAAGGGTAATCTACAACCTCACTCTCAATACTCAACTATTCTCATGAAAAGTAATAGTTCACATTCAATCAAGAAAAATCAAGTTTTAGCATTATTTTAGTAACAAACCCAATTATTAACTATTGTTAACCTTAGTATTATAAATTTTAAAAAATAATAATAAAATAATAAAAATGTTACATATTTTTATTTTTTTTGAAAAAAATATTGTAAAAAATAATTAAATAATATTATCCGATGAAGCAGTCTCTTGGCCATATCAAACTGCTAAGAATTTACAATTTGGAAACTCTAAGAAACTTACGGTCTTTTGGAGGTCTAAACAATCTTCTAATACGGTCTACTTTTTACACCAAAGTTGCTTGATTGCCTGAGACACTTCTTGGTCAATAGTCCTTGATCTTTTCTCTCTACCATAGCATCCTTACCAATTGCCAATAATAATGATGTCTAAAAGTTGTAGGAGAAGGATTATTAGCTCAAGGCAAAGTTTTATGAGGAATCAAATGTGCACGAACAATATTTGGTTGCACCAATGCAATAAGAACTTGCTCTTGGACTCTAGAATCACCAAGTTCTTTCTTCCAATAGTGAATCTCATGTGTGGCTCGAGAGACATGCATCAAACATTGTGCTATTTGCTCACTTAATCATTACATGTATTTTAAGGCCTTCGGAAGACCGTTTTAGGCCTATTCCCTTCATTGTTCCCCCTGTAGTGAAGGAACGGCCTATTGTCCGAAAAAAAACATTTTTTCAATACTTCCTTGATAAAATCAAAGTAGATTCTTAATTCCATTCAAAATTTCATTCAAAGACCAATTTCATATCAATAAATAAAATCCAAAGTTTTGCATGTAAACAAAAGATCAACATTTATTTTTAAACTCTCGTGTATAGAGCTTTCATAATAGCATGTTAATCTAAACATGCATTTTGTTTATTAAGAAGAAGAATTTATCACTATATCCATATTGCTACAAAAAAATTCTTGTGTATAGCAATATCCAAGGTTATTGTAGCCAGATCAAAATAAGATCTCCATATCATATACATGGGATAGTAACTCCTAACTTTTTCATTTTTTTAAAGAAAAAATGTATGTAGTTAGTTTAATCATTGTATGTCTAATACATCAGTATAGTGTAGACAAAGCTATTAGATGAGATTCAGCCCTTCGGGAGGGTCGTTTCAAGCTGGTTCCTGTTGTTGGGAACCACCCAATGTTTGTCTGGAAAAAAATAATAATATTAAAAATTAATTAATTAGTTAATTAAAAAAATATAAAATATAAAATATAAAATATAAAAATAAATAAATAACTTTATGCATGTTGACGTGGTTGTCTTTCAACGACGTTAGCAGCTTGTGTAGCAAAGATCCCAACGCAAAGGAACGCTAGGGAACTCGTAGCCCCTAACTGCAGCGGAAACTCATCTAATATAAACAAAAAAATCCAGTCTTCATCTGTAGACAAAGCTGAAAAAACATCAATCTCCATTTGTAACTCATAGTAGTTACCAAAGCAAAAACATCCTCTAGGGCATAACTTGGCAAACACATACAATTGACCACAAATCTATGTCACAACAAAGAGGTTTTAAGTAATAAACACTTAGTGTCTTGGAATGAAGGTTCAAGCAATCCATGCCATAATTGTTTTTAGTGCTCCAAAAGGTGCTCCTAGTGTAGTTTGAAAAAAATTTGGATTTTTTTCAAGAAGTGGTATTCCTCACTTGTACCCATGTCAAACATCAGACTGTTAGTATGCCATTTAGACGTCTACAAAGTGTCTTCAAAATACCACTACTTGTTATCGTAAAATCACAAGAAAATTAATACAAAAAACTTTAATAATCTACACCAAAACTTATATGTATAAAACCAAATGTATAACCAAAACTAAGGAACTAACCGCCACCTGTTAATTGTTGTATTGAGAGTCAAGCACCATCCTTCACGAAATCCATAAATCACTACACAATCCAGTGAAAAGAGGCATACATCCCTGGTTTGCATTAGTTGCCCCCCCCTCTTTCAAAAAATTTATAGGCCATTGATTTTTTTTTTTTTAAATGTTGACCCTTGAAATTGCTGTTGATTTTTCAAAAAATCACAAGCCGTTGATCTTGTGAGATTTAATCTGAGCCGTCTAATCAGCATTGATTTGGGCCGTCGATTTGGAATACGATACGGATACAGAAAACAGATACGGGTACGAATACAAGTGGGGTACAGATACGAGATATAGTATAGAACATGGGTACGGATACGGATACAAATACAGGAAGTAAATACCCATAATAGGATATCCCATATTGTTTGCAACTCCTTCACCTCCCTCAACAATTACAAATAGGAGGGAGGGGGGGGGCAAAATTAAAATTTTGAATTTAAAAAAAAAAATCAAATAAGGAGGTGGGGGATAAAATTAAAATTTTGAATTTTAAAAAAATAATCAAATAAGGAGATGGGGGTAAATAAATTTAAATAAAAAAAATAGGAGGGGGTCTTTTGGGTGCATAGTGACACACAGTGTGTCACTATGCACTCAAAAGTGGTTGTATACAGCCAGCCCCCCCCACATTGTCTCAACACATGAACTAGAGTTATCCTCTGTGTGTATAAAATGCTATATTCAAAATAATTAGAAGATCTCATGTCCTGGTTAAGCTTTATGCCATCATTATCAATTTCAAAATCTCAAACTTGAGTTGGTATAGCAAGCAACACGGTAAACAGTCCATTGAAGCTAACGGTAACTTGTTTACAACTTCCTTAAAGTTTAGCTATTGAAGTTTAAAGCATGAAACCCAAGCACTTTGTTAACTTTTGTTATTACTTCCTAGCTCTTGTTCTGTTGAGAACCTTGGAGGTAACCAATTACTCTTTAGTGTCTACTGAATTTCACAAGATCTCAGCATTCGTCAAAAATTTAATCTTATTTTGAAGGCAATTTATAGGAAATCCACCTAGTAGATAATTTACTACCATATGGTTGGCAAAAATATAATTTAAGTTATAAAGACCCAAAGGTAATTATATGAACGTAAAAAATTGTCTTAAAGGAAAAAAAATAAAATATTAATGACTTAAAATAGATAGTTAAGTATTAACTGTCTATTTGTAAGACCATCTATATCCATTTCTTAGATCTAAAAATGAACTTTTATGAAAGAAATCCAAAAATTTAGTCTAAAAAAATAAAAATAAAAAATAAAGTTCTTCAAATGCAAAAGAAAGTTGAAAAAAAGAAAAGAAAAAGTTGAGAAATGAGATGGTAGCCTCTCGGCCACGTAGGACCGCTGCAGTGTCAATGCAATAGTTACGTTCCCTGGTTATTACAACATTATAACTTGTAGTCTCCCGAAGGCCCAAAAAACATCTAATGCTTCTAAATTCCCCTTTACTACTATTTGCCATGGCTACAATTACTTAGTGTCTTATCAAAGTATTAGTAATTGTAAAAAGAAGGTACATTACAAGAGATTCTAGGGCAAGGGAGGGCCGTTTTGGGTCTGTTCCCTATCTTGGAAACAGTCATAATTTTTAAATATTAAAAAAAAATTATTAGAAAATTATTTTTTAGTTAATAATAATTAATAGCAGCTGACATGGCATAGTCGTAGCTACGTCAAATCGCTGCTATGGCATTGTTTCCAATGTTCCCCATTGTTTAGGAACGCTTGGAAACTCACAGTCTTGTTTTGGCCTGAAAAGTCTTCTAATGCAATTGAATGACACTTAAAAGTTGTTGAGACATTGAAGTGGTGATTTGCTCTGTAATTTGCACAATTGTAGGTAGATCCAAGTACGTGGACAACCATCAAATTTGTGTAAGATTTAGGCCATGACTTTAAAATTTACACTCTTACTACTAGATGTTTAGGGACCCTAATTCATCAACAATGTGCAAGATTTAGCTCATTGGGGAGAGATTTACACTTATTAATGAATAATTTGAACCCTAATTCTAGAAATTAGTGCATGATTTTGGTCATGAGAGACAAATTTGCAATTACTAATAGCTCAAACTTTAATAGCATGTTCATGAGGATGGTCTTTGAGATTGATGAATGGAGTGTTTAACTTGAGATGGATACAAAAGATATGATTTTTTTGCTTAATTTTGAAGTAAAGAAAGTAATTTGATTCATGCATTTGCTTGAATTGATGTTTGATCCTACCTCCAATCACTACTACAAAGTTCAATTTTTTTGTTGATTTAATTGTGTTGATTTGGTTCACTTTTCTATTGATTTTGTCCAAATCAATAGAAAAATGAACCAAATCGACACAATTAAATCAACAAAAAAATTGAACTTTTTAGTAGTAAATGTTGTATTTAATACTCCCTCCGTCCCAAAATAATCTTCCTATAAAACAAAATGAAACAGATTAAGGTAAAAAAAATCTTTTCTTCAAATTTTTTTAATGTATGAAGATTTTGATGCACTCGTATACTCTTCCAATGATTTATAAATGAGTTTTGAAAGTGTGATTTTTGAGTACTTGAAAATTGAATTTTAGAGGCATATTTAAAGATACATCACTAGCCAAACATTCTCTTAATGAAACTGCCAGCACTGCACCGCCTAATTAGTGTTTTTCTCCATTCGGAATTTTGATTACGAATTGCAGTAGAATTTTTCGTGTTCGAACCTCCACGATCTGCGCTGCCGAGAAGAAGAGCTGCGTCGCGAGTTCTATTTCCACGCTGGAGTCAATACTACCTGAACACTGAGCGGTGCAGAACGGCAGTGCGGTGTCTTATTGTCGAAAATGGACGAACCAAATCACGGGAGGCTGTGTTCTTCTTCTTCCCCTGAAGCCTTCTTCACTGCTCCGAACAGCCCACAGCACCAGCCGTCATTGCCAAAGCAGGTCTGTGATGTTTCTGCCTCAAAGACAGCCCATAATGTCCTTTGCACGAAACTGCTGGATGGGACCTGGATTTTTCACAAGTTTCGGCATTTGAGTTGTGCAGATCAATACTAATAGACACAAATTGAAAAAACTACTTTAATATAGTTTATATTGAAGTTAGTTCTTGCGCTCTCTGTGGAGATTTTCTGTCTTTCCATAGTAGTGTTGTCTTTGTCAAAAGTCCATGTCAAAATCGTAGCTTGGCCCATGGCATTATTCTCCCATTTAGCATTTGCATGAGTCCAAAGCACTTTTACAATTTGTAGATTTGTTGTTGAAGATTCACCACATGCCTTGAATTCATCCCTCCAAAATAGAAATCAATCTCTTAGCTCATCACTTTACCTAATAGAAAATGAACAAAATTTGAATCATTACTCTTCTTCAAAAATTACAGTGCCAGAAAGATGGCATGAAGTTTAAGTAGGTGATTGCTTTGTTGACTTTTGTGAAAATGGCTTGCCTTGTTGGATGGCATTGCATGTGTTTTGGCCGCTATGGAGGGTTGCGAGTTCCCAACTCAAAACCCACCTGAAACCCGCCAAAACCCGTCGTTCCCCGCCTGTGCTGACCTAGCCAAGAGACTACCAGGTCAGTTTTTTCGAAAAAATAAAAAAATAAAAAAATATAAACTTTGTTTCCCATTTTAAGGACTTAAATTTTTATTTATTTTTGAAAAAAATAAATTTTGACACCGGAGTTTGAGAAGACGAGGGGAACGGAGCTAGGAACAGGCCCGAAACAACCCTCCAACCCCCAATCTCATCTAATGGCCTACTATCTTTAAGTGTAATTCAATTTGTCGAATAGTACAGTGGAGGAGTGGAGGAGCATTAGGATAACCTTGTGGGATTTAGGAAGTTGAAGTCAAAGGCCTAGGACTTGACTTAGGATAAAATAGTAGGGTCTTTATAGATAGGGGGTCTTTGCAAGAGGGGTCTACAACAATTTTGGAATTTCCTTGAGTGCATGCATAAATAAAAAATTGTAATCAACCTCATGCTATTGGAAATGAAAAATTAAAGAATTCCCTCCATCCTAAAATGATCTTCTTGTTGGGTTTAAAATTTTGTCCCAAAATGATCTTCCTATATGACATGGAAAAAATTTCTATAGAAATGATGGAATGAAGTCTTTGCCAATGTGTGTAGTGTCTATACTGAAATCCTCATTTTTTTACAAGAATAGACCATTGAGAAACCACTAATTGTAGACTTTCTCCTCAATCATCACTGAAGAAACGCTTCTGCTTGGATGGCCTTCAATCTAGAAAGCTCTTCACAAGAAAGGGTGCACAAACTTTGTTTTGTAGCGTTTGGATATACAATGTGAAAATTATGAAGTTTCAAAGTTTTTAGGAATTAAAAAATTGATTTAAATTATCTTTTATTTAGGAAAAACCATAACCTTCCCATTTAACTAAAGTCCATGAAACAAACACCATGAAACAAAGCCCCTTCACTTCTTTGTGCATAAACTTTTTGTTTGTACTAGTTTCATAGCGTTTGGATCTATAGTGTGAAAATTATAGATTTTTAAATTTCTAAAGGACCATTGTCTCTTCAGAGAACAAATGAGATTTTGGGTAGGTACCTTTGGGCTGAATTTTTGTCATAATTTTTCAAGACATTTTTTTTTAAAATAGAAAAAATGTTTAGCTTCATGAGAATATAATTCTTTTTCAATTAGTGTCCGAGAATAAAAGTTATGCCCAAATAAGCTCAAAACAAAGGTAAAGGGGCACCAAAAAAGAATTCAAAATTTGAATTTTTGAATTTTCTTAATTTTCTTTTTTCATAAATTATATTTTGTCAACATGGAAAGCTTTGATTCATTCCATTTGGATATTTTATTAGAAAGTTACGGACAATCTTGTTTTTCAGGCAATAAGAGCTTTTCTTTGAAAAAATATATCTTGTAGGATTCATTTTTTAATGCAATTCTTACAATTTAAAAAAAAAAAGTCCCACATGGATTAGTTTGCTTGCTAAAACTATATCAGCATCAGGATTAGTGTATTTAAATTCTATTTTAAAGATATTAATAATTTAGATTTTCCTTCTATCTCATACCTATTTCTACTTGATAATTTCTTAAAGAATAAAAATTAAATTTTTTTGAAATCATTTTCTTTTCCTAGATTCTCAACTCAATTACCGATAATAAAGATTTAACCCATAATCAACATTGAGGATGTTTTCCGGACAATGAATGACAAATAATCTCTCCACGTTGGACAAAAATGCAACTATTCATCTTCCAAATTTTGTATAAAAAGGGAAGGTCTTCTATAGTAGTTTGACTTCTAGTGAGTGCTTTTGCATTTTTTTAAGCTAACAATTTACATGATACCAAAATAGATGACTTCCATAGTGACTTGCTCATCTTTTAAGGGTTAAAGTCCAAAACTATGTAGTGCAAAAATTTTAATTTAAAAAGGTTCAAAGTCAAATAATCTAGTCCCACAATATAGTGAAAAACTTGTTTGTCTCACTTTAAATGTAGATATCTTGCAATTTGTGTGGTCAAAATTTCTGAAAAAAATTTCACACATTTTTATACTAGTTAGGAGTAAGATCCTATAATTAGAAAATTATTATTACTTTTATTTTAGTTGTGGCAATAATACACGGCACACTAGTAGTAGTTAAAATTGAAATTTGAGACATTTACACATGTCCCTACTATAATTCAAAAATTCATGTGCGATTTTAGGGTTGATTAGTACACCATGTACATTCTAACTATGGTTTAATACAACTATATAAACAACACATATAAAGACATTACATATCAAACAATTTATACAAATAAATCATACTTATAAAACTAATTTATATATATATAAATAGAAGAAAAACTCACAAATATTGAAAAATTTACAAATAGTATTATATTGGCTAAGTTTGACTTATGCAACGTGTCTTTAAAAATCACCCGCCACATATTCAAGTGGTAGCAAATAAACAAATAACAATACTAAATGAAATGTTCATTATTTTGTTTGTTTGCAGATGGACAATAGAAGCCCCTCGTGTAGATTCTTCCCCTTCCTTTTAGACTATCCTTGTGTAGATTTATAAATTATGTACTATGAATCATTATTATGTATTATATAGTAGTTGTAATACAATACACTTCACAGAAATAATGCTATAGGAACTTGAATATATTTTAAATTATTAGCTTTAACATTTTAAATGTACCCTATAGTAGGTCTCACATTGTTATTAAAGTAACTACTAGTGAAGTACTTGGGACATTACTTGAGCTCCTAAAGTACCAAATCCCACAAGCAATCCCACATGACTTAATCCCTATATGTTTAAGGGATATAGGACAAAACCAAGGTGTGCTATAAAACATGGCTTTGTCAACTTTCTTCATGTTTGCATTAATAAACAAGATGTTAAGCATCAAATTTAGAAATTATACATGTAGCCAAATTTTGAGAAATATTCATAAATTCATTTCATATCAGTTAGATTCTTTTTTTTCTTTGAAAAATGAAAAATGACCAAAAATACATTTCTATCTATAATATCTATTTTTTTTTAATAATTGGTTAAAATTATAGTTTTAAATGATTTGTGCAAAAGACAAATAATTTAAAGATGAAAACATCAACACTTTCTTCTAATAGTAAATTTTTTAGCACTTGCCAATATTTTACACTTTTTGTTATTTTCCTTTCAATTTATTTTTTGACCATAGCTTTGTCAACAAAAAAATTAAGATAACATGTTCTAGTATGCATTAAAAAGGTAAAAGAATAAGAATAAGTTTTTTTCTAACTTCCGAATAACTTATTAACATTTGTTGACCATAGCTTTTACATTTTTCCCTTGGTAGTTTTCAATAAGCATATGTGGTCTATCACTTTTACTTTATTCCCTACCTTATATAAATACTTCCTTGGGTTACCATTATCACCCATTAGTGACTCAAAGTGAAATACTTCCTTGGTTTACCATTATCACCCATCATCGACTTAAAGTAAAATTATTCTTTGCTCATATATAGCAACTTTATAATTTGTATTGAAGACTAAACTAATAAACATTTATCATTTATATTTGCTAAGTACATTCAAGTTTCATAAAAATGTCGATGATGCCAAATACTATTGAAGCCAAAATGATTGCAAAATCATCAAACGGAGGAGCAACAAAAACGAAGAAGACAAGTAAGAAGGTGTTCAAGTTCAAAGGTTTTTTTTCTAGGATTTGGAGTTGCATACATAGCGAGAAGAAGGCCACGGGAGTCTATGAATACACAATTTTGAAAACGCCTCCATCCTCCCCAGACATTTCCAAATAATTATGAAATCAAGAAAAGCATAAAAAGTAAAGTAGTAACCATACAGTCTAAAACTATACATATTATAAATCACTAAGGAAAAGAAAATACAACAATATCACATATAGATTAAAAGATTATAATGCTTGATTACAAGGGGGTAGATTTTTGGATGTGAATTAATATTTTTCAATCTTCTTCTCTCATGTCATATCTTGAATTGTAGTCACAAAAAAAATACAAGTTTAAAGGATGTAATATGTGTAATCATAATCAATTTATGACTTTTCAAAATTTACTCTTTGACTTTTCTTAAATGAATTTGCAATGTAATGTGATCCTAATCCAAAAATCCAATGTGTTTGAGGTTCATCTCGAAAAGCCCTCAACACTAGAAAATCAAGATTTGTCATAAACATCTTTGGATAACATCTTGAATAAAAAAATCATAATATATTTTAAGATTGGATTTAGATGCTAAAAATAGGCTTAAAAAGAAACCCCTCAAAGACGACCACCACAAAGCAATGATGGTGAAGATGTAGACAACAAAGATGATTCATTATAGGGAGCTTGAGTAGAAACCAATACAATTGTTGGTGGAAACTATTACTAATTGGATTGTCATTAGAGGAGATTTTAGCCCCCCAGAGGGCTGTAAGTTCCCAGATTGCGGGAACTGGTTTGCAGGGGACCGGAGCAGCTTGCAGACGTGGCATGGCGACTTCCACGTCGGAAAAAAATAATTTTGTTTTTGTTTTTGTTTTGCATTTCAAGAGTAAAACTTTTTTTTTTTTTTGAAATTTTTTATTGGGAACAGCCATTCCCCGAAAACTGCAGGGGGGACAGTTCCCCCGTAGCTGCTTGAAACGGCCCTCCGAGGGTCCAAAAACTCCTCTAAAGAGTATTCATGATCACTACTAGGTTGAAAGTGCTGAAAGTTGTGACCAAAACAACAAAAAAATCAACATTTTTTTGTTGTTTTAGGCACTAGCAGTTACAACTTGATCAATTTAATAGAGTTTTGTGGACTTTGAAATATTTTTGTTGTTGTAGGCAATTCAATTTTATTTGACCAAATCAATAGAAATTCAATAAATTTTATAAATAATAATTTGTTCTTTACACATGCACGAGCAAATGCAACTATAGTTTGTTGGTTGAATAATGTAATTTGGTAAGGCAAGGTCTTGAGTTCAACCCCTGATTTCAACATATGCGGCACATGCAGTTATTACCAACATGGCAATGCAAATTCTGCCAAAAAAACATTGTCCAAATCACATTGATGAGATCGGGGGGGCTGGAAGGCCGTTTCAAGCTTGTTTCCAGCTTCGTTCCCTAAGCCTCATTGAACACCGATGTTAGAATTTTTCTTTTCTCAAACAAAAGAAAATTGAAAATGAAAATTCTTAAAATGAAAAACAAAGTTAAAAATTATTATTATTTTTTATTTGAAAAAAAATGACGTGGCAATTGTTGTGCCACGTCAGAGTACCTCGTGAACTACAGTTTTGGCTGGTTCCCAAATTGGGAACTCACAACCCTCTAAAGTAGGAAAAAAACACATCTAATGATAGAATTGAAAAACAAATTTCAGTGTACTTTTGACCAATGTAATGTGACCAAAATAATAAAATCAAACAACACTTTTCATTTCCGGTTCTATTATTTTGGTCATGATTTTTTCTAAAAGTGAATGGATGCAGAGCACAAGGTAAGTCTTGTGTCAGGATTAGGATACAATGTTTAATGCAAAAATTGACAACATCCAAAATATAGTTAACGTAAAGATCACTATAAGAAAACCTCGTTTTAGGTGACAAGCCCAAAGTTTTATAAACAGATTTTAAGTGACATTCTATGCAACAACCATGCTTTTATGTCAACAACAACATCCAAAGTAACATCATTGTTGACAAAAAAATATGGGTTGTTGCATTAAATGTCATCTAAAATATGTTAAAAAAATTTGGGTTTATCATCTACAACGTGGATTTCTTATAGTGGACAAACCACAAGACTTTCATGCAAGACAAGAGCATGAGATGTATGAGTGTTTGATAGGATCAAAGGTGGATAGAATCACTCCAATTACTCCATATCCACCTTTGATCCTCTAAGATGCTCATACATCTCATGCACTTGCCTTGCTTCAAAGTCCTATGTTTGTTTCTATGTCAACCACATTCCTAATGTTGTCAATTTTGCATTGAACCCTTCATCATAATCCCTACACAAAAAACCTAGTTTATGCTCTTCATCTATCAGTAGTACCATAGTTCAACTAGTGATAGTTCCTACTAATGAACATTGTTTGTACTTGGCCAAATGCAAGACACTACAAATTCGGTGTTTTAATAAGTGTTATAGAATACAAATTTAGCACATTTTTAATTCGCATCAAAAGAAAAGATGTTAAGCATCTGGATATTATAAAGGAACTCAAATTTCTTAATTATTTCAAAAATAATTTTGAAGTAATTTTGAGATCATTTTTCCTTTAAAATTCACTACATGTATAAAAAAATTGTAGAATTTTTTATTATGATTGGCTAAAATCAAAATTTTAATTGATTTGTGAAAAAAAATTAATAATAGAAACATAAATACTTTTATAAAAAAATATTGACTTTAAACAAAAATTGAATATTTTACACTATTTTTTGTATATTTTTTTTTATTATAGCAACTTTAATTTTTGACTTAGTATACATTATAATTTTATAATTTCAAATGTAATCCTATTTACTAAATTGCATGGTTATAATGAAAAAAATTCTACATATCCGATTCAATATACATTGATAGTTTGGAAGAAAGTCTTTTTCATCCAAAATTTAACGATGATTATTGAATGTTGATTGGGCTTTTCACTTCTAAAAAACTCTCTCCATTGCTATATCATTTTTACTCAAATTACACTTGTAAATTATATTTGAGTTTCAATTGTATATTTTGGTCACATTGACTATGTCTTGCTAGTCAATGTAAAAATCATTGAGTAGTTTTGTGAAAAGATTTTTGGCATGAACTTTAAATCCAATTACCACTACCAAGCTAAGTTTAGCCTTTATATTATTTATGAATGAAGATTTTATTTTATTTTTTACACGGAAGGACATTTTTTCCTAAATATATTTTTTTTACAAGATTTTTTGGTAGGAAAATAAATTATTGTCAAATTTCACAATATATTGTCTAAATAAAACTTCATTGATTAGAATATGTATTAAAATAATCTAGAATAAATACCAAAAATGATAAAATGAGAAGCAAGATTTTTAAATTGAAATTAAAATTATTTTCTAATTTATAAAGAGGAATGAATAATACACAATATTATGCAGTTTGGATTTTAATGCATACAACTTGCAATTGCAAGTATTTATTGACATTCATGAATTTCTTAAATTTTACAATTGATAAATGAAAGACTTGTTAAATTTCAATTACTAAGTTTAAATCAAATTATGAAAATGCATATTTTGAAAATTACGATAAAAAGTTGACCATGAAAGGACCTTAAAGAGTGAACAAAGCTTTTAGATATAATATATAGCTTTTAATATTTTAAAAGGATCTATTTCATTATATAAACAAGTGGAAAAAAAATTAATGTGAATTTGTATTTAATTAATTGATTTTTTAGTAGAATAAATTTATTATTTAAAAAATATATATATTGTAGTTTTTTAATTTCATTAACTTTCATTTTGAAACAAATGAATATTCAAAGTTCAAAAATTAAGTTTATCCCTTGAAAATATATTATCTTAAATTTTTCTACTTTCATGACTTACTTGAGAATGCAAATGTAATCATATACTAAAATTGTCTAATAGAATGATAAGTATTATTTTTGTTTGAGAGAATTTGTTAAATACACTTTAGTGTATAGATCACCCAACTCTACATCATAAACTATATTTCTTTGTTTTCTAAGAATGAAATTTGGTTGTTTCTAAAATATAAAAGATACATGAGATTCTCATTTTACCACACTACAAAATTCTCTTATGTAATAGTAAATTTCCTAAAATTTTGGTATTTATTTTGTAGAGATTTTTGCTCCAAAACTACTCTACACTTACAGTACATTAGGTTGAAATTGTTTTTGCACTTTAAAATAAATGAATTATGAATAATTGTTGAAAAAACAACCATGACCCAATTTCGTCAAAATTTTTGGAAACATGTCATTATAGAATGCCAATCTAAAATCATATAATCCTAAGTAAACAAGATAATCCTAAATTGATGTTCTATAATGGATACAATCATTTCATTTTGACAAAATTGGAATTATGATGGTTGGTTTAAACAACATCTTACAATTAAAAAATTTGAGAATCATTGATTTTTTTGCTTGATGATTTTTTGCCAAGATCTTACTTGATTTTTGGGTTGACTATCTTTACTAATTATTAACTAAATTATTATTTTTTAAGTAGATGAAGTTGCCAAAAACATTTTTGAGAAAAATAAAGTTCGTCAAATTTTGGATGAATTCTATTAATTTAGGTAATAATATGGATGAAAGTATTTTAAGTGATGGATGGATGAACAAAATTGGATGATTTGTTTGACCTGTTTCTTGCAAGAAAAAAAAATATCACTGCTGACTGTGCTGAGAATGCCAAGATCGAGTAGGTATTTTGCAGGCGTATTTGACAAAGAGTACATACGGTCACGGTATGTTCTCATAGATACATACGGTCTGAAACCCTAAACCTCATGAAGGTTTTGAGTACAGCACCATCTCCCGAGGCTGGGTTTGTTTTTCAGTTGCGTCTTTCCTCGCGCGCGTCTCAATTTCCAAGCGGCTTGTTTTCGCAAATCCTTCAAAATGAGTACCATGAAGTTTTGCCGAGAGTGGTGAGCAGTTCCATCTCCAATTTCTTGTCTTTCGATTGCCGAGTTTCGTTTCCTTTTGTTTCCGTGGAGCCAGACTGTTGCGTTGCTGATGGGTTGCTATTGGCTGTGTGGCAGTAACAACATCCTGTACCCGCGGGAGGATCGGGAGAAGAAGGTCTTGCTCTACGCTTGCCGGAATTGTGATCACCAGGTGAGGTTTTTGCAGTGTGAAATTTTGACATTTTTTAGGGTTTGGGAATGGTGGGAAATTGGGGTTTGAGCGTGGTTTCGCTGGTGATCGAGCAGGAGGTTGCGGACAACAATTGTGTGTACAGGAACGAGGTGCTTCACAGTGCGGATGAGCGCACGCAGGTCCTTCAGGATATTGCTTCTGATCCCACTCTGCCGCGTACCAAGAACGTGCGTTGCGCTAATTGTCAGCACGGAGAAGCAGTTTTCTTCCAGGCACGTCCTCTTTACACTTTTAGAAAAAATCAAATGACGCTATTATTGTGTCAACTCGTAATCAATCGATTTAATCACGAGACATTTTCGATGATAAATTTAGAATGCCGGTACACCCAGACCTCTTAATATCACTTTTTCTCATCAGACCCTAGCCTATGGACACTCCTGGTTTTATCTCACTGTTATGTCACAAGAAGTTGCATGCAAATGTGATAATACGGAGTTTGTCAAGTGTGAAAAAGGTCTAGATCACCTTCGTGATTCCTGCAACCTCAAGTTTTAATTTCACTTTATATACAACACTACGTATTCAATCCTCTGTAACGACACTCTGTAATTGCACACTCTTTAAATAACCTCTGAATGTAACATACTACGTATGTTGTGTAAAAATCTTAGTGGGCATCTTCCACTTGGCTAGTTTATCAATTCGTGCGAGTGCATTTAGAACCCGATTAGTAACTTAAGGCAGTCTCTTTAGAAAAGAGTGATGTGTTTTCTCATAGACTCCATATATTCATGTGCATTTGGGTTGCCTAGACTGTTATATTGAAGAGGTCTGGGTGTAGATAGCTTATTTCTCCTGAAAGTAGCTTAGTAGCTTACCTCGTTGTCCACTTGTGCTTGGCTTGGCTTGGCTTTACTATTTGGTCGCTTATCAACTAATTATTATCTTACGTAGTATACGTGACTGTCTCTAGAAGAGCACTTCATCTATGTAGTTTATGCGTAGAGTTTTACCCTCTAGTGCCTAGACCTAGAAATTGAAAATCCACTTTGAATCTCATGGTCGATCATTCCAATTTCCAAAAACGTATTCATATTACCGATATTCAATAATGTAGGGTGTGATTTCTGTCCATTGTCGTGTTTTGTTAGCTTCCTTGAAGTTCCTTAAATGATTATTCCTACTCTTGTAGACATGGAAGTGGTTACTTAGGCATTTAGGGTTTAATTTGGCCAGCCAACTGAGAAGAGGTGATACATAATGTAGGTGAAATTCAAAAGTAGGTTTGCTTACAGATGTTCATCATTTGTGATATGCAGGCAACTGCTCGTGGAGAGGAAGGCATGACGCTTTTCTTCGTGTGTTGTAATCCAAATTGTGGTCACCGATGGCGTGATTGATGGAGCTGGTGTCGCAAAATCGAAGCACCTCTGCCAGTTATGCCCAAGGGCAATTTCTTGTGGTATGGTTGACAATGGCGTGGGGGGCTGGAATTTTGCCCACGAAGAATCAGATTCACACTGAAGTCCTTCGACAGGAAATACCATAGCAGTGATTACACTGAATTTTGGTTCTGAGACAAATACATTCTGTTCCCTGTAATACATTCTAGAGCTAATTAGGAAACTGCGGATATATTTCCTTGCCGTGGCAGACACAATGAATGCCATAATTCAGAATGGGGAGAGGGGTAAAACGAAACTGGAATATTCAGAACCTTGTTAGTGATTTGACTATCGCATATGCAGATACTCAAATTCTTTCAAGTCCATGTGGACCAAAGTAAGAACTGTATTCTATCACTGAAGGATCCTTAGAGGTTGTGAATCCCTTGTAAATTCCTTTCCACTACAATTTTCACTCACACTGTGTAGGGATTACCGTGTCTGAACCCCTGAGTTGGCGTAATTTGGAATCCAAGAATATAGAGGGCATGAATCATTTTTGTGATAGAGGAAAAGGAAAATGAGAAGGAAAGAGGAACCAAGTTCTTTTAGTAATGTAAGTATTGTATGAAGTTTTGGAGTGAGCCGCTCTAATAGTCCACATATATCATTAGTTTGTTACTAAACCAGCAAGAATTGCACCGAAAGTGGTCATTTTTCATATTTCCTATGACCACAATGTCAAAGCCCTAGTGTCATTCTTTGCAAAGAATAAGTATTTTGGCCTTTCACAATGGTAGAAGATCCTATTGTGTGACCTCATTATCATCACTGAAACTGTGCAAGGATTATTTTGAGCTGGAATTAAGGTAAACCAACCTATGACAAGTAGAATGGCCAGTTTGCCTTGTTGACATTTTTGAAAAATAAAAATAAAAATTCATAGAAAGGCAAGCATGATAAATGGAGAGCAATTAAAATTTTATTTTGTTGAGGAAGTATAAATTTGTTATGAATTTTTGAAGTTTGTTGCCCAATTAGCCCAAAATAGTCTCTAGACTATCCCAAAACAACCAAAAAGTGTACCTACAATGACCATCTTACCATCTAAAGCAATAAAAGAATGAGTTCTTGTAATGAATTCAAAAACACAACTTCATCACCATCTCCCAAGGCATTGATTTTGGCCACTAACCAACCTAATAAAGTTCTAATCTCAGTAGAGGGTAAGAGGTTTGTTTGATGTTGATTAACCCTGAGAAAGATGAGACCTATTACCAATGTACTTTGCCAAAATTGATTAAATTTTTGAACCAATAGGTACATTTTTTATTTCTACACTAGTCTTGAAAGTCATCCATCAAACACTTTGGGGTCTCAACATCCTTCTAGGTTTAAGCATTTAAATCATTATCACTTGAGATCAATAGCTTAGATTGAATATTGCATTCATTAACCTCTAAAGGACCATTGTCCCTTTGGGGGACAAATGCATTTTCAGGCAGGTACCTACGACCTAAAATTTTCTCCTAATTTTTTGAAATTTTTCTTGGAAGTAGAAAAGTTGATTAGCTTCATGGGAATATAATTTTTTTCAAAATCAATGCCTAGGAACAATTGTTATGACCAAATAAGCTCAAACAAGGGGAGGGCGGGCAGCTCGGGCAACCAAAAAAATGGACAAAAATTTGAACTTTTTTTTAATATTTTTTTTCTCATAGATTATATATTTTTTCTATTTGTAAAGCTTTGATTCATTCCATTTGGATATGTTATGAGAAATTTATGGACATTCTTGTTTTTCGGGTAGTTAGAGCATCTTCTTGAAAAAAATAACTTGTAGGATTCATTTCTGAATGCAATTTTTCAAATTTTTCAAATTTTTTTTTTTTTCATAGTCTAATTTACTTGCTAGAACAATCTCACCATTGGGATTAGTGCATTTGAATTCCATCTAAAATATATGAATATTTTAGATTTTCCTTCTATCTCATACCTACTTCTACTCAACAATTTTTTTAACAATGATAATTAAGTTTTTTTTGTATTTTTTTTTTAACCTAGACCCTCAACTCAATTATCCACTATAAAGATTTAAAGCTCAAAACTCTGTAGTGCAAAAAATTTAAGTTAAAAATGTTCAAAGTCAAAAAATCTAGTCCCACAATGTGCTGAAAAACTTGTTTTTTCCACTTTAAACACAGATATCTTGCAATCTGAGCGGTCAAAAATTATAAAATTTTTTCCATACACTCACACTAGTTAGGTGTTAGATATGGGGAAAAAAATTCAATTTTTCTTAGTCCTTGCTATAGATATGGCAGTTTTGAGTGTTTTTTGGTAGAAAAAAGGCCTTGGTCCTTTAGGGGTTAAGCACTTTAACAAAGTCAATTTCAACATATATTTTAGATTATTCAAGGGTACTTATTCGTGAGCAATAAATCTATTATTGATTTATTTTGAGATATTCATGGCCCTACCAAGGTTTCATGTTTTCTTGGATCCTCACTTTGAAAATTAAAAAAGTAGTGATTTATATTAATAAAAAAGGGGGAGGGGGCATTTTCACTTACATTTTTTTACACTAAAATTGTCTTCTTGTGAAAAATGACAGCACTAAGGTCTTCGGATTGTTTAACCCGTCATCCTTGAAAGGAACCAAAAGTGTCCTCACATAGTTTCAAGTCCAATTGAAAATGTTGTAATTGTTGCATCCAATGTCTGAATTCAATAAAAACTTGTTGGAACATTTGCGCTCTTTCTTTTAATTTACATGGTGAAATTTTCAGATCAATACAAGATGTATTGATCTATTGGAATCCAATTGAAGTTCAGAGGTTCAATTTGAGTTCACCAAATTGCATTTGAAGGTTGCAACTTTATGGGCTTGTATCTCCTTCATCCAATTCTATTTTTTCAATAAAATTTGTTGGGTTATGTTTCCCTTGAAGTCTAGTTATTGTAGTAGAATTTCCATGTCAATCTAAGTTGTTTTGAATGTTTGGGAGCAATTTGAAGTTTACAATCTTGACATTTTTGGATTACAATGAACTTCAATAGCCTATTTCTTCTTCATGTAGTGTCAGTTTTCAATAATTTTTTGGGAAAAGTTACACAAATTACTCTAGTTTATATGGCTAAATTTTCATATCAATCAAATTAGTTATGAGTGACTAAGAAGAATTTTAGAAGGAGGAGGTTCAGTCTAAAATGTGTTTTTTGCAACTTTTCTTGCTATTTTTTTGAAATTTGAAAACCATTTTGCAAATACAATGAATCAATTCCATGATATTTTCTTTTACTAATGTATTTGTATGCTGGTTTTGGATTACTTTATAGTTCAAAGTTTTTTCATTTGAGTAGGTTTAGAAAATCAAATTTTATATCCAAATATGTTTCTAGGGAAATTTCAACATCCTTTTTGAACACTAAAACATTATAATCTTGCAATCTATGTGACCAAATGATTCCAAATTTGATTCACATCATTTACAACATGTACACTACAAGATTGTACAGTTGAGATTTCTATACCTTATTGACAATTTGAACTATAACACTTCCAAAGCAATGATGTTTTTGAATTCAAATAGGCCAAGGGTTAAATGGAGGGAATTTCAATGCATAACATTGTTTACTAGGGAACATTGGTCCATATTATATTATTGAAGACCCAAGATTACAATAAGACATCTATTTGAGTGACCCAAAAGAAATTAGGCCACTTCAACTCTAAGAAAGACATGTTTTCTTAGGTATCAGGGCCCACTTCAATTTAATCCAAGAAGGACGCAAAGGACTAAAGACCCTAAAAATATAAAATGCACCTATTCATCCAAGAACACTCCTTCATCATATACGGTACCTTCATCCTCTCCAAAGCAGTTTGCCCGTCAAAAAGCAATTCCGGCAACTTTAAAAAGTTGCTTTTGCGCATTTCTCTTCGTCGCAATTCTGCGAGATGGTGATGGCGAAGTCCAACTCCAACTCCTAGACTTCGAATTCGCTGCTCCTCCAAACGAGAGTTTCTCAATTGGTCAAGGTGAACCGACTGGTGCTACTCTCTCGTCTCCCCTATCTCGTGTTTTTTAGGTTGCCCGATTCTTCCGAGAATCTCTTACAGCGATACCTTGCACCAGTGCATGCGTGATCTTGAACGGCGAACAGAGTAATCGAATCATACTATTGAATGCTTCATTTTCACTTGACAATGCATGGTGTGGCTAATTATTTTAGTTTGTGCAGAGAGATTGGCTGCAAAGAAACGTACAAGGGGGGATCGATCTCGGCGGAGACCATGTCGTGGTCACAAGCTCAGAGTCAAGCCCAGCCAGGGTGGCAGCAGCACCCATATCAGACGCAGGCGTTCCACTTCCATCTCGTTCCCGTAATTTCTATCCTCTTTCTTGTTTGGTTTCTTTTTGAGTGATTAGGGTTTTGATGCAACATGATTTACTTCGGATTGAATGCCTGTTTTGGTATTTCTTGCTTCAGAGTTGAATAGATATTAAAGAAATAACAATCTCGAAGTGCCTAGCAGTTTGAACGCTATGTTTCCCGGGTATCGTAAGAATCACTAGAATTGTTTTAGGGCATGTATCTGGCGTTGTGATCTGTCTGCAATTTCTTTAGAGATCGAAGTTCAAGTAGAAGTTAAGCAAGGAAAAGTTCATCACGAAAAAGCCTCGCCATTAGATTGACAAAGTTTAATTTCAACTCAATATGCATTAGATTCGTCCTCTTGTTGAGTTGATATTACCCGGTAGTGTAACGCAAATGGTGTTTCAGTGTGATGTTGGCCTCCTTGGCTTTGACTTGATATTACAGTGGCAATTACTTAGTTATCAAAGCTGATTCTGATGCTTGGCTCACTTAAAGGTTATCGAAGCATTAGCAGATGCAGTCGAGGGAGGAGCACGAGATCAGCAAGTTGATGATCAAGTAAAAAATACCTCATTGCACATTATCTTTGTTTTTAGATGCGCAAAGCGTTTCATTACGACCCAAACTGAAGCCATCGTTGTACTCTACGTTATGTTCATTATTGATCTATTTCTGCAAACATATGCTAATTGATAGTGACAGCAAAGCTGATTCTGATGCTTGGCTCAATTCTTGTTCAGGTTCATGAACTAGTGACTCAGTTCCAGAGGGCAGAGCAAATTCTGAACTCTTTAGGGAGTAATACAACTGAGAAGGTGCGTTAAAAAGACTTGGCTTGTGTCTGCGCTTTCGGATGTAGAGCCTTCCGGTTAGTGTCTTCTTTTTGAGTGATTTATGCTGTCTTTCTGAGAAAAATGTGTATTTGACCTTAGAGATCAGTTCTTGTATATTCAATGAGCTCCAGTCACTAATGATTGCAATCCTGAAGTTTTGGTACCATTTTGTCCAGTCGTTATTCATCAAATTTGGATGATTGGATCACTACCAGGACATTTAATGTGCACAATATTTCCGTTACGTCTCTGGCTACCAATTTATTGTGAAAAATTTGTGAACCGACTACCAATATAATTAGTCAGGGTTGCACCAAAGAGAGAACTTCTGGGTGTTCTTTTGAAACCAGCATCTTCAATATCACGCCGTCACAATTGTGGTAGACTTATGGAGGTTTCAAAACCGGTCCTGCAGGACGTCGCAACACAGAGGAGGACTTTGGAAGATCACAGAAATAAGTTGGAGGAACGCAGGTTTGTTTTGTATTTTGCTGAAATGGACGTTGTAGCGACGTAATTCTATTCGAATTTTATTGCAGCTCGTCATGTTCTGTCTGTTGATCCTAATGCAAACTGTTCAATGTTTCAGGGCTGTGCTTGCGAAGTACAAAAGTATGGTTGAGAACATATATCCAGCAGATACTTAGGTTGACAGGTTTTAGGACCGTCAACATCGAGTTCAGCTTGTAATCAAACCTCGACTTTGTTACATATAGAGGGCTGCATTTCTTAGTTCCTGGCGGAGCTACTTTTCTATTGTAGATTTAATTTATTCTGCAGTGCTGCATTTACAAATCGACTTGCTGAAGGTATCAAGGCTTATCTGTTTGGCTCAATTATTCACAACACATGTGAACGATGATACCCTTAAACCCTAAACTCACATATCTTAGTCAGATTGGAACAGCAGTACAAATCATGTGATTGTTTAGGGCCAAGCAAGATTCCTTTCTATTACGTCTTTCATGATTTCTTGCCCTGGATCATTTGCAAGGCTAGCCTGATCAACCAGTACTCATGAGGACTAATTTGAGCGCATGACATGTTGCAATCTTGACACTGTAGATATTGCTCATTCAGTCATCATGTATTTGAGCTTTCATAGCTCGACTATAGAGGTCAGCAAGGTTCCCTCACTTGAGTGCTCCTCGGTAAGAGCTATGACAGGAACTGATGAAATTTTGAAGTGCATTGAGTTCATTGAATCTAGTAAGCCCCTTCATAATCCTCTGGTGGATCTTATGGTGTCACGGTATGTTTATTGTTGGAGTCGCTACTTTGATGATGCGTAATGTAACTTCCAGAGTTGATGGACACAAGCCGATGTGGGTTACCGATCTCCAAATGAATGTTCTCTGAATACGGAGCAGGTGTGGATTGAGTTTGTGCTGGATGTGTGGAAGTGGGTGTATGAAGTGTGAACTGCCGAACTACTGAACTATAAAACAGTAAGTGTTTGACAGATTAGTGGCCAATCATTTTCGGAGCAAAGTGCTTGCAACCAAGACTGGATGCTAGGAAAGCTTTACAACCTGACGACGTTAGTGGGGGAAGTTGATCATCATCTTATGGCGGAAGGTCTCTCGAAATCCACTCCGCCCATGAGTCAGTAAGATGCACTGACAACCGTTATTTATATTGAACACGTCCGCTCCTCGGGCTCTACGTCCTCAGAAAGAAAGCTTGGGAATGTTGAGGTAGTCAGAGCTCCTCTTTTTCAGAGTGTTGTCAGCTTGTGATGTTTTTAGAGCGGAACGGTTGAAGTGCTCGAATTTAAACTGGCGGGCATCACAGGTTCTAAGCTTATCACTAGAAATGGTGTGTGTACTGTTAGCAAGTGAATTCTATTGAATAAACTCACTTTTTTAACTGTGGGTTAAAAACAGTGCTCCGAATCTCAGCGAATGAAAAAGCTGGTAAGATCTTGTAAAAAAACAGCAAGAATTGCTGTAATATTCAAGTATTCCAACCCAACTGGTACCGGTGTTCCCTTCCAAACTGGCAAGCTCGGGCGGCAGCTCTTGATGTAAGTTACCATGAACTATTGTTCACAAACTGAGTTTCTTAAGAGGTGGAGATCAAGGTCATGTTTTAGGCCATGTTTTAGGCCATGTTTTACACAAATTTTCATCCCCTCCTTTGTAAAAAGAAACTTTTTTCGTCGTCAATGTCAGCTAATCCTTGCCCGGCTCCCTTGCTCGTGTGGTCCTGGCCTGAATGGGCCTTTCCTCCTTTAATGTAAGTCTGGCTGTGTGGATCAAAGGAATGTACTGAAACAAAGTGCGTCACTCACTAGACCTTTGAGAGCGACCAGAGACACATGTCATCACTGTGTTGTGTGGACAGTGGGCAGTGGGCACGACATTATGAGTTTCATGATACATACACAGCTAAGATCCCAATATCGTTCTCAAATAGAAACCGCCCCATATGGCTCGTCTGGGCGTTGGGAGAAAGCAATAATGACGAGAGGAGAGTGACGGCCTAATGTGGACGTCTGTGGGGAAATTGGATTGAACTACGTTACTCTACTCCAGGGAATTGTTGATGCGCTGAAGATCGAGTCAAGAGTCAAAGAGTCAAGACTCAAGAGTCTTGAGGAGGAGGAAGACCGACCATTTTGCTGCTCCGAAACCCAAGTCTCTGAAGCGAATCAGGGTCTTCCAAGGTCGGCTTTGTCAGAGAGGCAAAAGCTGGGTTCGCCGACAAGAAGCACGCTTCGGTTCAGTGGACTAAATCTTCTTCGCTTCTCCCTGGCTGGCTGGCTGGCTAGCTGCTTCAGGTCTGACTGGGTCTGGCAGGTTGGCTCTCGAGTCTTGAACTGAAGGCACCTTCTTCTGGCCTCGATAGTCACGAACCTGCTACAACACCCACTGTACACTGTACAGTACAAATCAACTTTCGTTGGCCGTGGACCAAAGTCTCGGGTGGTTTGGGTTCAATTTTGAAACAAGGTAAATAAAATAAAATTTAATCGAGAAATAGTTCAGGGAAATGTGTCACAGTAGTATAAAAAGAAATAACGATCGGAGTGGTTACTTGAAACCAAAGCATAAACAGCTTTGAATTTTGAATTTGTTGCTTTCAGTCTGCAGTCTGTCCGATCTTGAGTCTGCTTAGCCTGTGGGGTAAAATACCCCTGCCTTGGGCTTTGTTGCACGCTTCTTTTGCAACGAAATCTTCTTTTCATTTGCTCAACAAATTTTTAAAAAAATGAAGCTCGAACAGCTTGTTTTCTGAATCCAGCTAATATGATAGCATGATGAGCCCCACTCAAGTCCGTCATGGCAGTTCCGGATGAATGTACTGTGCTGTACTGTACAATCAGGGTATTTAGAAAAGATACTTCCCAAGGATTTCACTCATCAATTCCTTTGGAGGACGAATAGCTCCAACTTCTACCGTAGATGCCACATAAGAATGAAGAAAAGTCCGAAAGCTTGAGCATCACGAGAATTAGAAAACCAATTGAATGCATGATACGAAATTACCGATGAAGTTCAATAAAAACACCTCGAACGCTGCTCTTGAGTTCTCCACTTCTAATTCCATGTGCCTGGAAAAAAGATCCTGTTTTTTTGCAGATTTAAGGGGGGTGGAGTGGAGAACTGGAGATCCTCTTACAAAGTCAAACCGTCTGCTTCTGCAGATCGAGCAGCAGCTCCTGTAATTTGTGAAGAGCTAGCACTCGGAAAGAGCAACGACTCTTAAGCGAACGACAGAGAATCCCACCAACACCTTCACGCCCAGAAAATTGATCCGCTGTGCTTAAGGGGAAGTACGTGTCTGTGACTTCTGTTGCAAATTTCCCCCGTGATTCTGAAGAAACTGACTTCGCGACAGAGTTGCCACTGAATGCTGTCCAGCCATGCGAATCATATTCTGCTTCTGCGACTTTAATTATTCACAATTGTTTTTGTTTTGTTTTGTTTCGTTTGACACAGTCGTTCGACGCAGGGAATCGATCGGCTGCTTTTTTCCATGCCGCAGTAGCACACTCCAACCGTAGCTAGCTAGCCTCACTCCTCAGATTCCAGGAAATATCCTCCCCCAACATGCTTCCCTGGAAACTGCAACCTTGTTCTCCAGTGGGGCGACATTTGTAGAAAACCTTCAGTTCTGAACTCTCACAGGACCCATTTCTAGATTCCCAAATCGGTGAAAACGGCAGGTCTAAACTCTAAACTCCAACTTTGAATTTTCGAGCAGCCAGGGTCCTTAGTTAATCACAGCTGTGTTAATAACTTTATAGTTTTGAAACATCTTGGATCTGTTTTATGGATGTCGTGTTTGGGACCACTGCCATCTGTTCCAGCGATGATCATGACGGACGGACCCCAGAGGTGAAAAAAGTGAGTGGGATTTTGTTATTTTTACTGTTTCTTCGAAGATGTACATGGAAGTAGAATATGAAAAAGTAGACACTCACTCGGTGTTTCATCTTCTGCATAATTGATGTGCATAACTTAAAGGGCGAAAAAGTGGTGTTGGCACTCATCATCGCCATAGAAAAGTATTATATTGTTCTCCAGACTCCGTGCCTGATCTCAATTGGGGAACCGTCTGAAGAGGTTTCCATCTTTCTTTTCACCTTTTGATTTCCTTTTTTCCTTTGCTCATAATTCTGTGATCTGTGGCTCAGACACTAGAAAGTTAACCGGCTGTGAGAGTCCGTGGGTAGGAAGAGTCGAATGATGAGTGTGAGAGCTGCAACTTTTCGGGCAAAATAAAATAATGGCGGACTGAGGAAGATGATAGACTTGAATCAACTGAAGTCCGGCTTTATTTTTAGCATTTTATGAAGTCAGTTTACCTTTTCTTCCTCACCCATACATGGAACTAATTCAAAGCTTTGTACAAAAATCATGAAGCTTTTGGTGCTTACACCAAGCTGACATCGTTGAAGAATAGACAAAGTTTTCCTCCCTCGACAAAACTTGGATGTATTAGTAGTTTTGCTCTTAAAGTGACCATTTAAGAGCTGATTGCCTTTGGAGGAAGATAAACTTCTTAAAATAATTTTCAGTCAATTTTAGAAGGAAGAGGAATGGAATTAGCATCTAACCCAAGTCGTTTCATATTTTTTTGGACCTTCGTGGAATTAGTTACGATTTTTTGAAGTTGAAACGCAAGGGTCACTAAAAGCGACCATCTCCTAATATGTACATTGTCGGTACATTGAAGAAAGCAAAATGTACCCTTGCATCATGATCGCTTTTAGAGCATGGGCGCTTTTAGAGCAGACTACCTTACTTTGTTTGTTTCATATAAGGTAGATGGGCCATTCATTGTACATTGCATATAATCAAACACACAATGCACAAAAAAACGCACAATTCAGTTGTGCCACCGCATTACCTGTAAGTTGGAATGAAATTTACAAGAGGAAACCTTTTGCGCACTTTTTTTTGGAAGTGAATCTTAACATGGCATTTAATAATCATGCCAAGTTTCAAAGCTTGCAAGTTTCTATAATATAGTGAAGAAGGATTTGAATTTCATCTATGCAGTGATTAGCACGTCTACCTTAGCTCTTCTACAAAGTTCTTGAAGTCAATTTGTAATCCATCTACTTAGTAGATGCCTAAATCCTTTACTAGGGGTTAAAACAATTTGATGTGAAAGCTATACTTTTTAGTGCAACTATCATGATGGGATCTAAGTATTTGTAATTTTGTGATATTTTCTTAAGTTTAGCTCCATATGGAATTTAAAATGCATTTCTTAATCTATCTTAAAACATAATGGCTTGTTTGATTCACAAAGTCATGGAAATTAAATAAGAAAACAAAATATACATATAACTTGCCTCACCGAAAAAAAATTACTTTCTTTAGACAAATGTTATTATCTAGTTAATCCTTGAAGGCCAATTGTTCATTGAATGGACAATTGAAAATCCAAGTAGATTCCTATGAAGTCGATTTTGGTCAAACATTCACTAAAATTTGACACAAAGTATAAACATGTACCCCTTGAGTGGTACTGTAATATGATTTTTTTTCCTATCAAGGGCCTCAATGAAAAGTTATGTTGCCTTGAATTTTTTTGGCAAGGTGGGCAATTTGGGTATCTTGAGCATTTTTTGCAAAAATACTCATCAACTTTTGAAATTTGCTATGTATGTAACAAATAAAATGTGGCATAAAATTTCTTCAAAAAATAAAATTTTAGTTCTCAAATCACATTCTAAGAAGATTAACAAACTTTGTTAGCTTTGTTGGGGTGTTTTCATGAAAAAAAAACATTTTCTTCAAACTCCAAGCCCTATTATCTTACAATTTGTGAAATCAAAGTTATAGAAATTATCTCCACATATTCCAAATTTTTGTCTCAAGACTTTCACCTTTTGGATTAAAAATTAAAAATTCCTCATTGCACAAGAAACCATCAAAAAATTATCTACGTATTGCCAATTAATATAACCTCCTTGCATTGTAGGATGATTTAGAGTAAGCTAGACTCTATATTTGCTTTTGAAATTTTTCATGAGTGAACCTAACATCATACACTGATGAATGGTCAAAATCTGCATTTTTGTGTAGAGAAAAAATTTTACTCCAAAAGGGCTCAAAGTCTATTGACCCTATTTCTCAAGAATGAAAAAAAAGTTTTTTTTCTTGCTTCAAACTTTATAATCTTTCAATTCACATGATCAAATGGGTTGAAAGTTTTTCCATACATTGCCTTACCTATTTAATACATTTTTATAAGGTTAGGATTAAAAAAAAGGGGGGGGGGGGGTATTTTGGACAATGCATAAAAAATCGACAATTTTGGACTTGTCCTCTTCCAAAACACCCTCCAACTTTTAAAGGTCAACTAATCAATGTATGAACATGAAATATTTACAATGGGGGAGTAAGTGATTACTTGTTCTATTCAATATCACTAGTAGAAAGGAGGTCTCAAAGCACCATTAGAACAGAATTGTGGCCTCCAAAGGGCTGTGAGTTCTCTTCAAGCTCCCAAGGTTGGGAGCTCTGTTCAATAGGAAAAAGGAGCTGCCACGTGGTCTGCTGATGTGGCTGGGACACTGACACGTCAGCAGACACGTCACAGATGATTAAAAAAATAATTATTTTTCAATTTAATTTTTTAATTTTTTAATTTTTTTTTTGTTCCCCATATTTGGGGAACAGCTCTGAAACAGCCCTTAGGAGACCAGAAATTTTCTCTAATGCAACTTTAGAAAAATAGGTTGATGCCCCAAGACTTCCTTTCTACTATTATATGGTTGCATGTTACATTTCAATGCCTAAGAAGAAATTTGAGACACGTCACCCAATATCCATCATTCTCTATTATTCATTTGGTTTTCATTTATAAGTTTAGATTGATTTCTTATACTTGAACTTGAATTTTATTTGTTTACTTGTATAGGAAAACAAACAATTGTACTACACTTTTCAAGCAAGGTCCTCACTTCTAGCTTTATCAATTCAAAGCCTCTTCTCCTTAGGTCTAAAAGTCAACAAACTACCTCATCTACCACTAGCTAGCAATTCCTTCTTTTGGTGTGTTTGTAAGTTTGCAATGTTTCTTCTTTTGTCAATACAGACAAAAGTTTCTTTTTAAATAAATAAAAAAATAGATATCTTTTCCTCGCAACACAATCATCGGTAGTTGTTGTCTTAGCAACACAAAGTCCTAATTTGAATCCTTGTTTGGAATTTAAAACCCACAATGAACTTTGAGAAGCCCCCTGAGACAATTTAACAACTACTAAACAGGGAACATTTTTTTTTACATTTATCACTAATTAAATAGGGTGATGAAGGGATCCCAATTCTCCTTCACCCGGGGTCTCCCCTAAGGTGGGTAAACCCAAAATCCCACCCTACCTAAAATTGCCATCGTCACTCTGTGTACATCTCCAAAATCAATACATATGCATGTTGAAGAAACAATTTTAGAACATCTCCCCCCCTCCCCCCCCCAAAAAACTTTGAACCTTCCTAACTTTTGCATACGGTATCCAAATGCTGCGTTCTTTGGTGCGTTGAAACCTCCTTCCCCTTGCCAACAAGCAAATCAATGATCATGGCTGACCAGTCTAATAATAGTAACTAGGCACAGGAGCCAAAAGTGGTGGTTTGGGAGGGTTACCCACCTTCCTAGCTTTGCTACACTATCCCTACTCCAAGCCTGTACTACTAGTCTTTCCTTGCTGACCCCTCACGGCTGAAGTTCTATGGCTGGGGTTCCTTCTTTGTTGTTCCTTCCTTCGATTCTTGCCATGAAATCATTGTCATTTCTGTCAATGAATATAAAATAAAAAAGAGTTAAAAATAAATAAAAATAAAAATAAAAATCCCCAACTCAACTGACGGAAGTCCCCTGCCAGGCTTCGGCTGTCCGTCAGATTGATTTCAAAACCATTAACTGCAAAACTAGTCAAAAACACGACTGCCTCCAATTTCAGTCTGGACTCTGGAGTGTGTGTGTGTGTGTCTGTCTGTCTGTCTGTCTGTCAGCTTTTTTTCAAAATTTCCCTAGATTTCCTGATAAGAGAGAAAGAAAAAAAATCACTGCATCGGCTGATACTCTGGCTGCCTGCCTGCAGGTCGACTGACTCTAACTTATCATATCAGTCTAAGTTATTAATTTATTATTAGACTGAGAAGGAAGAAGAAGAACTGAAGAAGATGAGAGTGTCCCACCCAATAGCCCAACTGGGTCTTCTGTAACCCTAAAAATAGTAACCCTAAAATAGTATTCTTTGACTCAGTGCCTCCTGCCACTGATCAGACTCATCACTGGCTGCCTGTAGCTGGCTGTCTGGACTCTGGCCCTGGCCTTCGCTTACTTATAAGCTTACTTACTGATTGGGAATCCCAGTGCCAGAAATGAATGAAAACACACACGAAAACTTGGCAGTGCATTGTCCATGTGTTTCCAAAAAAAATAAACAAAACAAAATAACAAATAACAAAACAAAAAATACTGTGGCAGTGCAGTCGTTCATTGGTTTCGCCCAAGGTCCGGGTGATGGCGTTCAGTTGTGAGGACTATTTTTATTCTTATTTAAGCCTAATTTTCAGTCTTGGGGTGTCCGTCGCCTGTGAAGTTTGAAATCGGAACTGAACTGAACTGAAATGTTTTTCTGTGATCTCTCTGTCAGTCAGTGTGTGTCAGAAAAAACTGGAAAAAACGGAGTTGCAGTCCCTGCCTGCCTGCCTGCCTTCCTGCCTGCCTGAGTCAGTGGCAAAGTTATAATTATGTATGATGTAGAAAAGGGTTGAATTGTGTGTGTACTGGTGATGAGTAATGGTATTTTTCACTGTTGGGTTGTAACGTAACGTACCTACGATACGATACGCTACGCTTGTTGTGGACTCGAGCTCCGCCATGGACTTCGTAGCGCTTGCTGCTGCTCCCACTGACAGTGCGACTGGACACTCTCAGACTGGAGGGATGGCGAGTTGGGTAATGGCACTGAAGATACTGATGCGAAATAAGTAAAGGGAAGGTAGTATGCTCGAAAAGCAACCATTGAAGGGCTGGTCCTACTTTTTCATAGGTTTGCATGTACAGAAATTATATTTTTTTTTTTAAATCATTTTTTCAGAGAAAGAAAAATTAGATGTGGAACCTAACACAAGTGGCTTTGTATTTTTTTCAAGCATTTTTGAATTGCCTATAAAAAAATTTAAGATTTGGGGGGCATGGGCATTGACCTATTTGTGATCATAAGTCTCCCAAAATTCGTCCACTTGCAACTTGTAGAGAGATGCATGGAAATAAAAAAACAGTGATTGGCTCTTGCAATAGAAAAATAATTTTTCCTAGATTCATTTCATTGTTGAAGTGGTTCATTTAAGTATCATCCCATCTCCATTTCTCTAGCAAATAATAAGGTCCAGTTGAAGAAGATGGGTGCATTTAGAGCATACTACCTTATTAGGTAGCCCATTAGAGAACCACCACCTTCTCAATTCCGCCACCTTTATGTACATGTGGTATACATCCCTACCACCCTCAAATGGCCCCCATGGATACAATAAGTCAGAATTGACAAAGAAGGGTGCCAATAATAGGTTGGTTCACTTAAATCCTTTAGGAGTGAGCCTAGCCATTGGGGGCGATTTTATCCAAATATTGGAAATAATTTTTAGCCAATGGCCCACTTGGAAGCAAGGTCTAATTGAAATAGGAGGGCATGAAAATTGTGCATCTGACAAGTCTATGTATAGTGATATTGAATGAATATTGCCCCCACAAGAAGGGAATTTGAGTTAGGTAGGGTCATAGATCTTGAGAAAGAATTGTAGAACAATGATAAAGGAGGGAAGGGCTATAGAGAGCTCTCAATCCTAGAGGATTAAATTTTACAAAGGACATTTTTGTTCCTCGAAGGGCAACTTGAAGAATTTGTCATAGTGATTACAAACCAAGCGAGGAAGAGAACCACATTTGCTAGCAAATGAAAAAACATTTTGCGCACAGTTCCATTGTAAATTGAATGTCTCTGTCCTCTCAAGCACAAAGAAGCACCCCTCCTAAACCCCTCCAAATCCACCACTCTCACTATGTATGGCAATGAAAGTTTCAAAGTTGTGCGACTACCAATTTGATGCATACACGGAGGGGGGAAATGCAACAATTTCTAAAAAAAGGCGTTCATGGTGACTCCCACAATTCCTTGGACAAAAGATCCAAGGGGTGTGAAATATCCTTTAACAATTAAGGCAATTGGAGTAGGAGGTCCATGAAGTGCTTGGATTCTAAAAGTGTATTCTTACACAATGGTACATTTTTGCTTTCTCATTGCACTAGCAAAGTACAAACAATGTACATTTCAAGAGGTCGTCACATTTTGTGAACATTGCATTTCAACTTCAAAAATTTATAACTAATTTTACAAAGCTCCAAAACATATGAAATGGCTTAGGTTAGGTGCCAACTCCATTTATCTTTCAACGGAATTTGACTAAAAAATATTTCAAGAAGACTAAAATTGATTATCATCTTTTAAATGGGCACTTTATAGACCTCCTACCTTACACCTAAATGTCTTGAAATAAGCAATTGAAAAATGTTCCTATTATAAAATTTCTTAAATTTTTGTTTGATCTTGTTGAAAGTCAAAAGAGTATCCAAATTTTCTTCTTGTGTACTTTTTGGAAATTAAATGAATAAATCATAAGTTCAAAGTGTTTAAAAGAGGTGTACCCAAAACTCGACCCAAAACTACCATAAGATTCACATACATAGAGGGAAACATTACATTTTAAACAAGAATTTGTAGTGGTCAATTTTTAAAAAGGGGCAAAATTTTGCATAGTTACCTTTAACTCCACCTACAATTGTTTGAATAGTACGCATTTGAACAAGGTTCTTATTTTCTAAATCTTCTTAATTTTGTAGGATCAATCTTGTTGCCAATTGTTTGACACATGTGAAAATAGTTTCATTGAAAAGAAAAGAAATAACAACAAACCCTAGAAACCAAATACAGCTTGAACAAAAGTTATGTCCAAATAAGCTCAAAATAGGGGAGAAGATCAGTAAAAAAAGCTTCAAAAATTTGAATTAATGTTTTTAACTCCCATAGTTTATATTTTTGTCTATGTGGAAAGCTTTGGTTCATTCCATTTGGATTTGTTATGAGAAAGTTATGGACAATCTTGTTTGGGGGCAATTAGAGCATTTTCTTGAAAAAATAACTTGTAGAATTCATTTCTAAATGCAATTTTTACAATTTAAAAAAAATGAAATTCCACATGGTTTAGTTTGCTTTCTAGAATAATCTCACCATTCGAATTAGTGCATATAATTCCATCTTAAAGATGTTAATGATTTAGATTTTCCTTCTATCTTGTACCTACTTCTACTAAACAATTTTTTAAGGAATAAATTTTAAATTTTTTTTTCTAGACTCGCAACTCAATTCTCCACCATAAAGATTTAAAGCTCAAAACTCTACAGTGCAAAAAATTTAAGTTAATAAGGTTCAAAGTCAAATAATCTAGTCCCGCAATGTGTTGAAAAACTTGTTTTTTCACTTTAAACACAAATATATTGCAATCTATGTTGTCAAAAATTCTGAAAATTTTCCCACACATTTTCTTACCACTTAGGTATAAGATCCTACAGTTAGATGTGCAAAAAAACAATTTTCAATTCTTTTACTCTTTGCTATAGAAATGACAGTTTTGAGTGTTTTTTTGGCAGAAAAAGGCCTTGATCCTTTGAGGGTTAACTATAAGTAAAAATATAGAAAACTAAACTGGAAAAGAGAGGGGTCCACATTTTGATAGCTTGAAATGATTTGTACACCCGTTCAATCAATAAACTACACATTTTCAAACTGTATAATGTTGTTTATAGGGGTACTCAAAATTGACTCACTATGGGAGGGCCATCACTTGGAGATTAATTAATTACAACTTCATACCATGCTCTATGCTAAGTATGAATGCTTGATTCAATGTCAATATATGCATAATGGGGACTTATGATACATTTTGTGGTGTATATAAGGTAGGTACATCCAAAATCACATTCTGCCGAAAATTGGGGAGTGCTAGCATGTGAGTATAGGATCTATGAGCCTATAGCCTAAGAGTCATATTATAGACACCTTCTATAGTTATATATGTCTATGTTATAGGTAAGGTAGTGTACTCTAAAAGTGCCCATGCTCTAAAAGTAAACATGACACGGAGGTACATTTTGCTTTCTTCAATGTACCAACAATGTACCTACATTTCAACTTTTCAAGAGATGGTTGTTTTTAGTGACCATTGCATTTCAACTTTAAGAATTTGTAACTAATTCCACAAATGTCCCAAAAATATGAAATGAGTTGGGTTACATGTCAATTCCATTTTTCTTCCTACAAAAATTTACTAAAAATTGTTTCAAGGAGTTCACCTTCTCCGAAATGACAACCAGCTCTTAAATGGGGTTGTTTTAAGAGCAGACTACCTTACTTGTATTATAGACTCTTTCTATGTTATAGTGTACATATATTATAAACACCTTCAAATGATTGTAGGTCTAGACCAAAAACTAGGTTCAAGGCTCATAGGCTCACATCTCTACGCTCGTATACTAGCATCGTTGCCCTAAAACCACCACCATCATCACTTTGTGTGCATCTCCAAAATCAATTCGTAAGTATGTTGAAGAAACCATTTTAGAACATCCGCCCCCTAAAAAAACTTTGATACTTCCTAACTTTTGCATACATGGTCCAAATGCGGTGTTCTTTAGTGCGTCGGAACCTCCTTTCACTTGCCAATAAAAAAAAATCAATGAAAATTTGACGAGTCTAATAATAGTAATAACTAGGCACAGTAGCCCAAAGCAACAGATTGGGTGTAGGTACCCCACGTTCCAGATGATTCTGAAGGACCCTTTTTCCCTAAAGAAAACTCACCCCCAACCGGCCACCGTCACCAGCACTTCCAACATGGACCATACCACCTGAGTGTACTCAATTCCCCGCAATTTGCTTTGGGTGGCCCTCCGCCCACCCCCACTCATTTGACCCGCATCCCCCGAGTCCAAGTGCCACCCACTTGATTGTTGTTCGGAAACTTGTGAGGCTAACCAACTCGCCATCATCTATCCATGTCCCGGGGTGCCAATGGCTGATGGCCAAATTAAAAGAAGCACGTTGGGGCCGCATACCTTGGTGGGGGCAATTTTTTTCTATACGGTACTCATCTCTCCTCGGTGGGGTCAAATGACACATGACACGGTGTTGGTGTGGAGAATGGCAGTGCAGCACATGCAAGCCATTAATGAAATCAGTAAGGTTGGGAAAGAAAAAGGGGGGCTTTCTTTTTAAAAAAATACAAAAAAATATTTAAAAAAATAACAAAATCTCAGAGAGTTTCTTTTTTTGGTCAACATTGTTCAGTCTTTCTTCTTCAAGGCTCGGCTTCCCAAGCTGCAATACGGGCTCATTTTTTCTATCAATTGATTGAATGAATTCCATCAGACCTGACCGACCGACTTTGTACAAGTTCATAGATTTTATCAGACATAGAATTTCAATCTAAGATCATATGAACTGACCCACTGACGGTCTGATGATATGCTGTGAGGTAAATAAGTGTTTTAAAACTGTTCTTTTTTATAAATGATTCATGAATGGATGAATCTTTTGGAGGGGATGTATCATAAACATTTAGCAGCGTGCATTTGTCATTGCCTTGGCTCCACATGAGCCTTGGTGTGGAATATTTCACACCCATCAGTAGTTAAGTGGAAACAAGTGGAGGCTCAATGTGATGAGTAAGGTGCATGAAGGAAAAAAGGATGTGGACATGAGCTACTGCAATGTTGTTATTATACTTCAATGAATGAACATACCTTGCGATGGCGAAACAATGTACATCCACATCACTTCAACTAGTTCAGAAATTGGGTCCATGTCTATAAAAAATGCATAAATTTGTGTTCCATAACATTCAATAGTGTTTAGAAAGGTTGTCCTTTCTGCAACCGAATGATGTGGAATATTTCACATCATTTCATCCTCCAATGAAATGATGTAAAATATTCTATACCCATCAATAGAAAAAAAATATCTTCAACTGTATTCAAAGTAGATGCAGCAACATGTCAAATTGCTTCTCAAAATTATTCTAAATTAGCTTGCAATGCAAGAAAGTTACATGAATTGGCAATACACTAGTCATTTTTGATGATTTCTTGTACAATGATGAAATTTTTTATTTGAAATCTAAGTAGTGAAAATTTAGAGACAAACATTTGGAATACATGGAAAAAATTTCAAAAAAATTTAATTTTATAAAGTCCAAGATAAAAGGGCTTGAAGTTAAAAGAAAATGTTTTTCTTTCAAAATTGCCACAACATAGCTTACAAAGTTTGACTCCAATTAGAATGTGATTTCAAAACTTATTTTTTTATTTTTTTGAAAATTTATCGCATATTTATTAAATTACATACATGCAAAATTATAAAAGTCAATGAAGGTTTTAGCAAAAGATGCCCAAATTGCCCGAACTGCTAATATTTTTGGACATCATAACTTTTGATCTATGCACCCAATCAAAAAAAAATTTAATTTCCACTAAGGAAGTGCATGTTCACACCTTCTGTGAAAATTTTGTGAACATTCAACTAAGATTGACTTTGTAGGAACCTATCTAGATTTCCAATTGTTTGTTTAATGGACAATTGTTCTTTATGGGTTGAGACAAAAAGGTCGATACGAGGATTGGTATTGATTAACCCCTACTAGATCAAGGATTCTTAGACAAAAATTAGATTTGCAATCAAGAGTGAAATGGAATATGTCTTTTACAACTCTTTTGAGGTTTTCATAAAAAAAAAAACTATGCTACTTTTCTTGAATATAAATAATCTCTTTGGTCAAATTTGAAAAAATAATTATTAATACTTTTCAAAGAAAAATTCAAAGCATTTTACTTTGACAACTCATTATAAAATACAGTTTTAACCTTCATATTTTTCTCATGTGGTTCATTTAGATGTCTTTCCATATCCAAAAATACTTTAATTTTGATTTCAACAAAACCTCTACTTTAGGGGTAATTTTTCAAAGTCAAGCAATTCAAGAAATACTCATTGTGGATTGTCTTCGGGAAGAAACCTACCCAAAATAAGGTCATCATAAGGAAAAAATTCCATGCATATGGGTGTGTAAGTTGGCGAGGGGTTGATTGGTCAAACCACATAGTGAATGGATACAATCAAGTGAAAAATTTGTCTTCCCAATGTATTTCACTTCATTGCAATTGCAAGGTCTCTATTGCTCCAATCTTCCATTACTCCAGTCCTTTTGAAAATTGGCATGGATGTTCTTAATTATTTAAAATTGCATTTGATAAAAAAGACAAACTCTTCTTTTGTGAAAATTTGAGATATTAGCCCCTAATACGATTTTGCCTATATTTTTTTAATTTTGATTGAAATTATTTCAAAATTTGCAGAATCAAAGGTTCTGAAAATTGGAGGGTAGACTAACTTGATGGTGTCCCATAGTTAAATTTTTGCGACATATAATTCTAAAGAAAATTATACTTTTCATTTCAAAAATGACACTTTAGAGGTGAATTTGGAGGAAAAGAGGACTCCTTTAGGGGATTTGGGGATTAACCCCTAAAGTACCAAAGTCCCCTTGGGGGACACTTGGGACTTCGGGCAGGTTCGTGTGACCTCAAATTTTGACCTAATTTTTTTAAAATTTTATTGAAGATAGTAAATCAGATGAGTTTTCTAAAAACACAATTTTTTTTCCAATTGGTGCCCGGGAGCAAAAGTTATGCTGCCCAAAGTTTAAAAAGTAGTTCGCCGGGCAGAAATAAAAAAACACCAAATTTTTTTTTTCTTAATTTTTAATTTTTTTCTGAAAGATTATATTTTTTTCTCCATTTGAAGCTTTGATTCATACCATTTGGACTAATAATGAGAAAGTTATGGACAGTCTCATTTTTCGGGCAATCTACTCATCTTCAGAAAAAAACACTTTTAGAATTCATTTCTGAATGCAATTTTTAGTTTTTTTCAATTTCTTTTTTGTGGTAGGGTAAAGTTTGCTTGCAAGAAGAGTCTCACCATTGTGATTATGATGTTTCAATTCCATCTTAGAGCTATTAACAATTTAGAGTTTTGTTCAATTTTGGACCTACTTCTACTTAACAATTTCTTTATATGTGAAAATCAAGTTTTGACATTCTGAAATTTTTATCCCCAACTCTCAACTCAAATACTCAACATAATTTTTTTTAACTTTATGGTGTGTAGTGCAAAAAAAATCCACAAATGGCGGTCAAAGTCATCTGAAATTGCAGGCCAGCATTCAAAATAACTTCTTTTTCCAACTTCAAATGCTAATTTCTTCTAATCCGTACGGTCAATCTTCATGAAATTTTTACCACATGATACAAGACAAGTTAATTAAAAAATCCTACGGTTAGATCCTAAAAAAAATGTTTTTTTTGGTTTCTTGAGTGATCGCAGCAGAAATGGCAGTTTTCAGTGGTTTCAGAGCCAGAAAATGCCTTGGTATTTTAGGGGTTAAAGGATGGATTAAAATTGAAGTATGAGTGGAATTATATTTTGCAATGGAAAAGTAGAGTATTTCATTGATGATGCTCACATCGAACTAAATGAAATTAAGGTGCTCAAAACCCTAAATCAACACTTTTTGCTACTACTCATAGTTACAATTATTAGATGGGTCAAAATTTCATATTTTTTTTGTTAGCAAGTGAAAGGAGGTTCCAAAGCACCAAAGTCCTCAACATTTGGATCCCATATGCAAAAGTTATAAAGTATCAAAGATTTTTTTTTATAAATGTTCTAAGATTTACAAATTGATTTTGGAGATGCATAAAAAGTTACAATGGCAATTTTTAGGGAGGGTATGGTTTGGGGCATGCCTACCTTATTATTAGTTAAGGTAGGAATACCATAAACGGTTAAAATAAGCATTTTAGCCTATAAGATATGGGAAATTCATCGAGAAATTCAGCTCAATGTATGCACAAATAAGGATGAGGAAGAATGAAACAAAATAAAAATAAAAATCTTCAAAAATGAATATTTTATTGAATATAAATGTGGATTTCTGATACAGACCCCATTCTTGTCTCATAGCTTCACCTAAAATGGTTTCCCTTGGAACTTGTTCCTAATAAAGTCTAAGCCAATCAAATTTCAGCAAATCAAATCTTTTCAAATCAACATCAAAGCTAGCTATTGTTGGTTTTAGAACACACTATTGTGCCATTAGGAGCGGGGGTGCCATTTATGGTATTCCTACCTTAGTTTCATTCAAACTATGGGAGCCAAACCCATTCCTAATCACCCCCCATTTGGGCAGTGTAGTGAGGTCTATTTCCGAGCATCCCCCCTGCACTGGCTGATTCGAGCATCATCCATCCATCCCTCCGTCCTCACTGAACTGACGGCCGGAACTCCGAATCTTTCATTCATCCCATTCGCATGATTTGTCAAAGCTGAAGTGTGTAGTCATCATCACAATAGTATATTGGTGCCCTTGGTGGTCTCCGTGGGGAGCGGCAGTAGCTGCCTCCTGGAATCCGACAAAGTCCTGCCCCCTACAAGCCCATCATTCTTATCCCCTAGTTTTAAATTTTCATGGCACGTGTCGGTTCTTTCATGCATGGTGCTCCTCCCTAGATATAGAGTCCCGTATAATAATTTGCACTCATCATCATCATACAGTCAAGACGACTCATGAACAGCAGTGTTAGCAATTTTGCACCTACGCTCGCTAGGGGCCCTGTAGTTCAGTAGGCCCGGATCCCAAGCCCAGCCCCTTTTTCAACACTTCAGACGCTCAGCAGGACGCTAAGTAGTAAACCCGTCCTACGAAGTGGGCCATGCACGGTGAATTTACCAACCGGGGTAAATTGGGAAATTTCAGGAATTTTTTATATTTTTTTATTTTTTAATAAATGGAAAGAACCATTGCATTTATTTATTTACTTATATTTTGGAACAAATGAAACAAAATTTCATTGCAAAAGATAAATTACAAACGCCAACCATAGGTGGCCTGGTGGGACAGACCAAGACGGACCATAGACAGACCATGACAAACCGAACAGCAGGAGGGACAAACCATTGCATTTAAAAAAAAAAAAAACACAAAACAACCAAGCCATAAAGGTTGGACAATGAAGAGATAAGAGCAAAAAAAGAATCTTTTTTTTTTTTTTTTCACACATGATAAAATTTGAAAATTTTGAATTCATATTTGCATTCAGAGGCCTCAAAAATAGGGGGCTTTTCTCTTACAAATACCCTACATTCACCTTGCATGGCCCACTTCATGGGACAAATTGAGCATCTTGCCTATAGACAGCAAGACGTTAAAACCCGCCCCATGAAGTGGGCCACATAGCATGAATTTCCGTTTGGGAAGAAATTCAAGAATTTTTTTTAATTTGCCACACATGTTAAAAATTGCAAATTTTGAATTCATATTTGCAATTACGGGCCATGAGTTAGTTGGAAAAAGTGAACAATGTAGAATTAACACGCCACAAAATAGGGGGCTATTCTTTTTACAAAACACAAAACTCACGTTGTGTGGCCTACTTTGGGGGACAATTCTAGCGACCAACCTTCAAACATAATTTTTCATGATTTTTTTGTCCTGAAATGTCGATTAAGGAGGATTGACTCCCTTACTGCCCCAACCAAGGGTAAATGTAAAAATTGCCCCGGCTATTTTGTGCCATGTAAATTTTGTATTTCTTTACCTTTCCTAATTAATTTTGAGGCCTTTGATTTCAAATATGAATTCAAAATTTGCAAATTTTATTATGGATGGCAAATAAAAAATTTCAGTGTTTTCTCTAAAGGTAGAACACAAGGCAATAAGGACTCAATCTTCCCTAGTCTCTGGCCACAGTGTTAGAGGTCAAATTCCATCACTTTCACTACAAGAAAATGGGGGTATAAATGACTTGTCCACAATGACTACACCAACAACAATGACTGCAAATTAGTCATTTTGCAGTCACTTTGAAATCATTGTTGTCGCTGTAGTCATCGTGGACAAGTCATTTATACCCCAGTTTTCTTGTAGTGTTTGGATGCTCCCATTTAGCAACTACATGTGAATGAGTATTTTTGTTTTTATTTTTATTTTTCAAAGATGAAATTACACATCTTCTTTACTTTACACAAAAAATTTAGATTTTTTGAGAATTTTTGAAGAATTTTTGAAGAAAAATCATATCAAATAGAAAATTATCTCAGAAAATCTAAAATTTTCACCATATGCATGGATTGTAGGGAAAAAGATAGCAATGTAAACACAATTTCATTGTCATTCTATAATAAGAAATTTCAATAGATATTAGAAATACATTGAAAGTTCAAATTGCAATAAATTATTTAATTTTAGGAATTTTTTCAAAATTCAAATAGGAGCAGAATCAAAAGTAAATGAACTTCATCTCATTAGTTCGGCTCAAACTCAAAAGCATGATTTTTATGGAAAAATTTCAGATCTAGAACAAGGAGCAATAACTTCCCAAAATACACTAAAATAGCATATTATGTGATTTGTTTATTTTACTAGCTTTTCATATATATGAAGACAAACTTAGGCAAGATTGCAAACTCAATTGCATACTCATCAAATAACCTATCATGAAAGGTCAACAAGAAAAAAAGTTGAATGAAAAAACGCTTCCAATTTATGTCCAACTTGTATTGATTGTCATCCAAATGCCATAAATCAGTGTCCACGGCATTCCAAGGTGAAATTTGTGTTACCCTTGGAAAGACACTGGCCTATGACCAAGGTAGTCACTCAAAAATGATCTAATTTTTGAACCAATAGGTGCATTCTTTATTTTTACAATGATCTAGAAAGTCATTCATCAATCTTTTTTTGGTTGCAATGTCCTTACAGGGTTAATTTGTGAAATCCTTGACCAAATGAGCAAAATGTAATTACACCTAAATGCCTCCAAATAAACATGTGAGTAAATATGATTAATTATTAATTTATTTAAGATAATTTTCAGTTGATCTTGTTGGCAATTGGAAGACAATTCCAAATTCTTTTAGCATACCCTATTTGAACAATGTAGGAATAAACTAAAAAAATTCAAAGTATTTATTATAGATGTATCAAAAATTGTTCCAAATTATTCTTGTGCATGTGTCATCAACAAGTATTTATAGAGGCCAATGAAAGGTGTAGACACCTTAAATAAATAGATTTGCAAGCTTCAATGATTCAGTTAAAAGCAATTCTTAAAATGGTGGAGTAACTTTTCATATTTTTGAATTTCTCCTTTTGAATTTCATTTAGTACATTGAAGACTTAAATTAATGGCAAGGAAAAGGATCTAAAGTCTACTTCAAAAACAAGGGCAAAAATAATGATAACCATCAACTACAACAATTTAGTTAGAAGTAAGTTGCATGTTTTACATAAAAGGGGCACTCTTGCCTTTTCCATGAAATTGAGTCTAGAAATTGCCCTTCAAAATGACATACTTGTATAGAATTTTTCCTTTTCAAAGTAAAAAATATGTAAAAGAACTACTACCTCCGTCCCAAAATGATCTTCCTGTTAGACTAAATCTTATGGATTAAGGATAAAAATAACTTTTTTAAAACTCAATTTGTATAGTATGTAGAGTTTGGTGTTCTCTTTGCATCCTAAAAAGTTTGAGTTTTGAAGCCCTTTTCAAAGTGTAGTTTTATAATATTGAAAAGTGAATATTTTGGGGCGTTTTTAAAGAACACCAGTGAGCACTTAATTGTTGAATGTGAGGTTGCCATTTTGTGGGCATTTAGTATATGCCTAAGACCATGTATAGACCTTTGTTTCGGCTTCCAAAGCTTAATCTACTTCAATTGGGAAATACTCAAAGAGATGCAAAAAATAAAAACTATAAGTGCAGATTGAAGCTTTCAATCATTTTATTTGTCTTTTGCTTGATGTTTGCATGGATGGAGCAAAAACAACCACTTAGAGTTGTTTTGCTAGTCTCAAATAACAATCATAAGCCGAATTTGACTAATTTCAACATCACAAAGTGCAATTGGAAGATCATTTTGGGACAAAAAAAGAAGGCCAACAGGAAGATCATTATGGGACGGAGGGAGTATCTTTTTGTCCTCTTATAATATAAACTAGGGCCCCATTGCTCTTTGTGCTACCGATGACACTCCATTGTTTCTAGCTCAAGAGACATTAGTAAAATAATGTTTATATGGATAGAGAGAATGGTTTGCGGGATTAGTTTGGAGGGACAACACAAACCTTTTTAGTCATACCAAGTTCGGGCAAAATTAGGAATTTCATAATTTTTTGACAATCATTTTTGTAAGTCCCATTGGTTCCCTCTAAAAACTTTTCAACTCCCTCATTGGTTGCTCTCTACTCCAAGAATATTGGTTGAATCTAAAGTTCGTCATTAATGGATTGAAAAGAGTTAACTCAATTAATTGAAAAAGTCATAAGCAAAAATGATGAGGACAACATAGAAAAGAAGGCCTCCAACTCACACATGCAGGTCATAGATTTTTTTAAAGAAAGGCATGATTTCTTTGAAGTTATACACTGAGTTCTTTATATGTTGACTATTAAAAACTTGATTTGGCTTGATTACTGATGGATCTTATTGGGTGATAGTTTTTGGTTGGGAGGGGTAGTATGTATTAAAGGAAGGTGAATGGGTGACCCGGAGTTGATATTATCATTGTTGACTATATATCCTAAGAACTTACCCATATCTAGGGTTTTTTCTCCACCATCAAAGATTCGATGTAGAATGCAACAAAGTAAAATTGGATTGTAGATGCGTTTGTATTTGTCAAGACACACCTTCAAGACTACATCTCGTTCATTGTCCTCTACTCATACCCCACCAACTCTAAGTCCATCATTGCAGGACTTTGTGAGATGTATTGTATAGCATTGAAGAAGCATTGGCTTGGAATGAACCACTGTCACTTGACCACATCCTTTAATTTAGCTAGGATTGTAAATCTTTCTTGCTTTTTCAATTTCTTAAGCTTCAATTGAGTTCTATATGTTTTTTTATGTATTCTAATATAAAATTTGATTGGAAATCCAACTTCTACCATGAAGAAGGCGGAGGATGACCATCGACTATGATGACATTTTGATTTGCTAGCAAGGGAGACTTGGCCATGAATGACTTGAAACCATGACAAGGAGTGCAACAGAAGGACCTAAAATTCTTGCACGGGTTCTTGCAACTCTTCATTGAAGCAACAACTAGTATGACCAATGTTCTTGATTGCACTACATCAACTACAGTAGTGAGGTCCAATACTATTTGATTGTTAATGGATTCAATTACAAATTTGATTTCAATTTGTTACATCAACCCATCAATTAATGATTGTCCACTTTTGTATGCCAAAGGCCAAAACTAGAGTGTGTACAGTATACCACAATGTGGCATTGGAAGAGAATGAAGAGATTTTTTTTATGTTCATCTTAAAACTCATGATGAAGACAAGATCAACGACGGTGGCATCCAAACCATTAGACATTAGTGTAGCGATACAAGATTTGATCCCCTGCCCATCATTTTCCAAAAGTTTGTGAAGAAGTTGAAATTTGGATGCACTGCCCATCATTCTCTAGAAGTTTGTGAAAAAGTCGAAATTGAGTAAGTAAGTAAGTAACCTTCATTCTATCCTCTGTGTATGCTTCTAAAATGTTGGTCTATAATTTCTAAGTCTAACATGTTTGATTTTATTCTTGTAGTCATGGTCAATTGATGTCACTAGTGCAAGATCAAATCATGAAAATTGAAGTCTTCTTACTACTAAGTCGAGTACTAAGTCCATGAAAGACTTTTTATTTGTAGGTTTACATAGTATGTATGGCATTACTTTTGTGGATTTTGGTTGTTCCAAACCAAAATACTATAGAAATACTTATACTCTTAACAGTTCCAAAGTTTATAGATGGGTAAGCATTAGAGGGTGGAAAGTCATTAGATACGTCTAATAGAGAGGATTCATCAATTGAGTTCACTATAACTTAGAGTTGTTAGATCGACATATCAAATGCGTTTAACTAATATGTATTGTTCTTTTTTTAAATTTATGATTGAATTTATGTGTTTGATGGTTATTTTGTTGCCATCAGGAAAAAAATTTAACTATTCATTGATTCATGTACTGGAAATGGATTTCATTTGGATATTACACCTCAAACTTTCATTAAAACTTTCACATTTCTATAAACTCAAAAATTATTTCATCTTTTTTCCTTAACTTCTGAAAAGTTTCACCCATGGTCATAAGTCCTTCACTCTAGAAATTCAATTTTTTTTAATACTCAATGGGTTACAAGCTTGCCTACTAGCAACTCTAGGATGCAAGGTGGAATAACACATTGTTGTTCCTTCAATTGTTGCACATATTAAGGTTTATCCAATTAACAATCTTTTTTGTATAAGAATCAAAATAATATAAAAATATACCACTTCTATTTTGATCCACTCATTTTAAAATTACAATGGACTACAATTGGTTATACATAAACATATTGCTTTCTATTCATGTCATAAAGAATCTTATTTATATGTGAATGCTACTAAGTATGACTTCATTGATTTCATGTCACCTTTCGGCAAAGATAATCCAAGGGCATCATTCAAGATTGTAAAAGAAATGAATCCTTTGTTATGTGTATCAATTTCATTTTCCCTTCCATTTAATTCATGGAATCATCATTTCAATTTTAGCCCGATTCCAAACTTATTTAGTCATTCCACAATGAGTTTGCATCTATGTAAAATTGAATACAATTTTGATTACATAATGAAACAAAACAAAATTTGTTGTAGTGGTGGAGATTTCATTTGAGTTGGCATGGGGTCAATTTAGGGGACTATTCTACCTTATTGCAATATATGTCATAAAGTTTTACAACTCCAAAAGCAATCTCCAAGTCATAAAGTATGAACACCAATAACGATTACCCTCCCTCTAATGTCAGAGTAGAGTAGGTTGTCTTGAAACCAACAATAGCTAGCTTTGAAAAAGATCCTGAAAAAACTCAATTTACTTGCATTTAATTGGTTCAAACTTGATTAGGAACAAGTTCCAAAGGTAACCGTTTTAGGTGAAATTATAAGACAAGAATGGGGTCCAAATGAAAAATCCACATTTATATTGCATAAAATATTCATTTTTGGAGAAAAAAATAGTTTTTTTCCATCATTCCTCATCCTTGTTTTTGCAAATATTAAACTCAATTTTTCAAAGAATTTCCCTTATCCTATAGACTAAGATGCTTATTTTAACCATTTATAGTATTTCTACCTTGTATGGCAAAATAAATATCAACCTCATATTGAATTTTAATTGGATGAATACTTAGGATGAAAAATGTAGTAAAAAGAAGGCTCATGTATTCTAACTCTAAGAATTAATGACAGTTTCGGAATATAAAAAATTCAGAATTAATAAGATACATTAATATTATTAATCCCTAAAGGACCATTGTCCCTTCGGGGAACAAATGCGTTTTCGGGCAGGTACCTACGGGCTGAAATTTTCTCCTGATATTTTGAAATTTTTTTTGGAGGTAGAAAAGTTGACTAGCTTCGTGGGAATATAATTTTTTTCAAAATCGGTGCCTGGGAACAATAGTTATGACCAAATAAGCTCAAACGAGGGGACGGCGGGCAGTTCGGGCAGCCCAAAAAAAATGGACAAAAATTTGAATTTGAATTTTATTTTATTTTTTCTCATAGATTATATTTTTTTCTATCTGGAAAGCTTTGATTCATTTCATTTGGATATATTATGAGAAAGTTATGGACATTCTTGTTTTTTGGGCAGTTAGAGCATCTTCTTGAAAAAAATAACTTGTAGGATTCATTTCTGAATGCAATTTTTCAAACTTTTCAATTTTTTTTTGTTGCATGGTCTAATTTACTTGCTAGAACAATCTCACCATTGGGATTAGTGCATTTTAATTCCATCTAAAATATATGAATATTTTAGATTTTCCTTCTATCTCATACCTACTTCTACTTAACAATTTTTTAAGAATGATAATTAATTCTTTATTTAATTCTTTTTTTTACCTAGACTTGCAACTCAATTTTCCACTATAAAGATTTAAAGCTTAACCCCAAAGTGACATCCAATTTCCAGGCGGGCATTGAACTGAAAAGAGTTGCTCAAATATAAACGTTACTTTGATAGCATCTGAGCACTTCCAGATGTATCTGACCATATAATCCAATCGATCGTTTGCACCTGTACGTCGTCAAAAAAAATCAACCGTAAAATCCTCCTTCATGTTGCTTTTTTCTTCCCGTTTAGGATGGTACAGTGCAGCAAAAAATCATTGATTCGGCACAAAAGTTCATGTCGGGGTCATTTCACTTGTGGAGGACATTGAAATAGCGCTAACAATAAATACAAAGTTCTAGACCGCAACATAATCTACCGAGTCCACTTGAGAAAATTGAAAAAACTTCAAATCCTTGTTGCACACGAATGACGTAAGACAAGCATGTCCACGTGGTGACTTCCACATCCTTGAATTTCAAAAAAAAAATACAAAGGAAGAGCACATATTTTGGATAATCGCTTCGGTGCAACTCAAAATCTTTCAAGTACAAGCAGTGAAAAAAAATTTGAAGTGAATTGGACGCTCCGATCTGTAGTTTTTGGACAGAAAACATCCAACACTACCAAACTCCTTCATGAACCCTAATGCTTACTTGGCGTGGCTCACAACACTAGTTTTTTGGTAGTCCTAAAATTCAAATGCATCCCAAAAATTGAGAATTCATCAAATTACTGAATGGAAGATGTCATTGGGAAGAACTCTCGAAGATCTACCAGACATCTGTAGAATACTTTTTCAATTGACGCCTCGAACTGTAAGTTCTGTCCTCCCAAAAAACTGCGAGGACACTTTATGTCCTGTTTGACGCTTTGGGGTTAAAACTTTGTAGTGCAAAAATTTTAAGTTAAAAATGTTCAAAGTCAAAAAATCTAGTCCCGCAATGTGCTGAAAAACTTGTTTTTTCCACTTTAAACGCAAATATCTTGCAATCTGAACGATCAAAAATTCTGAATTTTTTTCCACACACTCTCATACTAGTTAGGTGTAAGATCCTACGGTTAGATATGAAAATAAAACAATTTTCAAGTTTTTTTACTCCTTGTTATAGATATGACAGTTTTGAGTGTTTTTCGGCAGAAAAAAGGCCTCGGTTCTTTAGGGGTTAAACATGAATAGGATGATATCTGTATTAAAAAATCACAACTAAAGAAATACTTCATTGAATTGTAACTGAATTAACATTATCTTTATACTCACTCCTACATGAAGCTAATCCTTGCCATCAGTAATGTTCATAGATTGATCAATCACTTCAATTAACCCTTTAAAGATCATACAAACATTTTGGATTTCAAAAGGGACAATAGGATAATATTTTGAGATTGGCAATGAATTTGGCTTAAACCCATGATGGACGTTTTTGCACTTGGGAATTACACTACCAATGGGACAAGTTCAATATGGTTTGGATAAGTAAACTAGGAGCTATAGAGCTTTATCCAACTCTGATAGAAAAAATATGTACACCACTATGGTAAAAGATATAATGCCTAGGTTATGAGAACACCACTAAGAATTTGCATATAAAGAATTTATAGTGTATAGATAATTTCATCCTACATGATGACTTGAAAAATGTTAGATGGAAACTTTCCACGCATAAAAAATTAAGAGTATGCCATGAAGTACAATTTAATATTTGCAAGACTTTTTAAATGTATATTAGATCATGTAACTAAATGCATGTAGGCTTTTCACAGTTTTTGATGTAGTGTGATCTAATTCATGTACTCTGGGCATTGGAAATAGGTTGGATTTTCCAAATTCATCAATTGAACTTCATTAAATCCTTGATCCATTAGAAGAAATCTGAGGCTTCCAAAAGGCTATCAATTTTGCACTCATGTATGCAATTTTGGTGCAATTAGGGATTTTTTAATTTTTTTAATTTTTTTTGGATTTGATGTGGCACTACCCTAAAACCATATCTATATACACTACAATAAAATGGGGGTATAAATGACTTGTCTACTATGACTGCACTAACAACAATGACTTCAAGGTGACTGCAAAAAGTCTAATTTACAGTCATTGTTGTCGGTGCAATCATTGTGGACAAGTCATTTATACCCCCATTTTATTGTAGTGATACAATTAGACCAATAACTATACTAATCAATATTTTTCCAATTAAATTTGAAACCAAAAATTAGAAGTTTCTTCTAAATTTATTGTAGATTGAATATATATATATATATATATATATATATATATATATATATATATATATATATATATATATATATATATATATATATATATATATATATATATATATATATATATATATATATATATATATTAGTAATTTGCACAAGATTTTTTTCTTTAAGTTCAAAATTTTAATGGTGATTTTTAAATATTTTTTAATTTATTTATTTAATTGAATTCATTTTTTGATAGGTCATTTATTGAACTTAATAGGTTATTTTTTGAGGTCAAACATACTCTTGTCCCTTGACCTATAGAATATTTGTAAAGAAATATTTTGAGAATTGATAACATATAAATGTAATAAAAACAACACAAGAATCTAAAATCATTTAGATGAATGAAAAAAAGGACTTTGTGTGCTTGGAACATGATTGTCTATGTTTTTTAGTTGATCGAAATTTGAATATATGGTTCTTTATGGGGTAAACATGGCACTGATAAACTTGCATACTCCTTAAAATTTTAATAGACTTGTAGCTACACCAAAATATTTGTTTACATGTCAAAATATCCAGCTCCAAAAAACGGTTGCTTGGGACATTGCTCATGATATTTCTCATACCAATTTGTTTTTGAAAATTTCCAAACTATAGTTAGTGCAGTTACTACATCTTTTGAGCTCATTGTGGACCTTGAATGCACAACTCCAATTCTTTTACATTCACAGAAACTTTACAACTAATTATGTACCATTGTAGGATCAAAATTGTATACTTGATTTACATATGGACTCACATGACCCTAGAAAAAATAGAGATGGTTGAGGAATTCAAAATTAACCAATCATAAAATACCAGTTGTTTTTTACGTTAATATATATTTGCAAGGTGGAAATTTTGGAGTGTGACTACACAACTTACGTAAGGTGGGTACCCCCCAAACATACACTTTTTGCTACTATGCCTATTTACTATTATTAGACTAGTCAAATTTTCATTGATGGCAAGTGAAAGGAGGTTCCAACACACTAATGAACACAACATTTGGATCCCCTATACAAAAGTTATCAAGGGTCAAAGATTTTTTGGGTCAATGTTCTAAAATCATATCTTCAACATATGTACATTTTAATTTTGGAGATGTACACAAAGTGATGATGGCAATTTTAGATAGGGTGTGATTTTGGGGGTATCCACCTTATCTAAAATTGCCTTTGCTCTAAAAAGGTAACCACTAACACAAAGGTACATTTTTCTTTCTTCAATGTACCAACAATGTACATTTCAGGAGGTGGTCACCATTGTGTTTCAACTTCAAAAACTCATAACTAATTCCACGGAGGTCCAAAAAATATAAAACAACTTGGATTACATGTCAATTCCATTTTTCTTCCTACTGAAATTTCCTGAAAATTGTTTCAAGGAGTTTAGCTTCCCCCAAATCCAATCAGCTCTTAAAAGTCTCTTTAAGAGCTGACTACCTTATAAGCAGTATCCTGAGCCCTGTAAAACGACATACAAAGGCAAGCATCCCTTTCAAGTACCCTCATAAAGCTCGAGAGGTCCCAGACTTTAGAGTGCCCATGGCAAACGAGGGATCAAAAAGAGAGAGGGACCCTTCCGTGGCCTTCCAGTGCTTTGATGGAGATGGTAGACCTCACGAGAGACTTCAATCAGTGGGAAATTTGGAGACCTAGAGTTTTAGGGTAGTGCTCTTAAAAAAAATTAATGTTGTAGAGAGGGGAGTGTAAATCTGGAGTTTTTTCAGCAAAATCAATCATGCTATGAAAAGAAGTATTGTTCATTGGATTTTATTATGGGATCTTGGATGATTTTTTTTTTAATAATGCTAGTTATTATAAAAAAAAAAAGGAGTTTTTTTTCATGTCTTGTATGTGAGGAATCTAAACATAAGATCTTCATTTCTGCAAGTTTTTTTTCTTTCCCCATCCCTTCATTAATTGGTTTAGAACCTTGCATTTAAAAACCCATGATTGAAGCATTGTATGACCACACTATTCATTAACCCCTAAAGGACCAAACACTGTTTTTTGGCAACATAGCAATTTTGGGCAGCTTACGACAAATGGAATTTTTATTTTTTTTCTTTGAAATTTCCACACAACATGTGCCCGAGGAGTAACTTTAAGGCCCAACAATTTTCGTAACTTTTGACTATAAGGTTCAAAAGTTATTGCATGATATGTAATTTTCAGTGTTCAGTGGGCAACCAAAGTAGAAAAAAAAACTTCTTTGAAAATCACTTTTGAAAAAAAATAGAAATTTGAAACTGATTCTTTAGATTTATATATATATGTGTGGTAAGATTTCAATCATTACATTTTGATTAATGAGATGAAAGTTATAAGGAATTTTAGTTTGGGTTAGTTTGTGGGTAGTTATGAAATCTCTACTCTAAAATAAACTTTGAAGTCCTTTATTTAACTCAATTTTAAATATTTTTGGAAAAAAATAAAAACATTAGGTGTATATTGTTTATTTCAACATTACAACCATTGGAATTGGTGATTTTCAATTTCATAAATAAATTGTTAACAATTTAGTATTTTTAAACATTCTCTACTTCTTTCTACTTATTATTTTTTTCCTATATGTTGTACAATTTCAAATGACCTGAAAATTTTCAAGCATATAGCCAACTTGACTTGAAGAAAGAATTCAAAGAGTAACAACTATTTTGGATATTTTTTCATACAAATGTGACCTTGTGAAGTGCATCTGCCCGTATTTTCACAAGGCCAAAAAAAGAATTTTTGTCACTTCAAACGTTATATCTTTCAATCTACACGGTGAAAAATTCTAAATCTTTTTTCCACATCTTCTCAAACTAGTGTACTACAAGATCCTACAGTTACATATTTCTAAAAATGTTTTTTTTCTTCTAAAATTTGGTACTTGTCCTAGAAATGACAATTCTGGAGTAATTTTGGTGAAAACATAGTCTCTGACGTTTAGGGGTTAAAATAAAGGATTTTTTTTTCTTGATTAATATGTGAGGAATCTAAACATAAGATCTTCAAGTTTTATTTTTTTGCCATCCCTTCAATAATTGATTTAGAAACTTGCATTTAAAAACCATGATTGAAGCATTCTGTAATCACATTAGTCATACAACTGAAGAATAGACAAAAGTTACGTTTTCGACATATTTGGATGTACTTAGTTTGTTGTGTAGTTCCCACAATGAACTCTTGGAACCCCCCATCACAATCAAGGAATTTTAAAAAAGAAAAGGTATGGTTGTAGAAAAATCAACTTAGTCTCTATATCAAATAATTAAAAAAATCACCTTAGATTTAAATTTTTTAAATTTGATAGCATTTTGGGACATGGCATTGTAGTTCTTGAAAATCATGACATTAATTGCTAAAGTCCCAAGGCCATTTTTTTGGGTCAAAAAACACCATATCTATTTCAAAGATTAAAATTTTAGAAATAAGTTTTTTTTTGCATATCCTTATATAGGATCTAGCAATAAGCTAGTATGAAAATGTGTAGAAGAAATTTTAGAAACTTTCATTGTATAGATTGCAAGACATTCATTTTTTTAATATTAAATGAATAAATTATTATTCTTTCACCTTGCTAGCCTATATAACAAGACTTTTAATTATCTTAGCTTAAAGTCTTTGCACTATAGATTTTGATTTTGACTTTCTTTAGGTTGAAGATTTGAATTGAAAGTTTGAGAAGAAAAAAAATCACCTCCCAAAATTGATTTTCATTTAAAAAAAATTGTTAAGTAAAAGTAAGTATGAGATAGAAGGAAAAATTAAATTGTTAATATCTTTAAGATGGAATTGAAACACACTAATCCCAATGGTGAGATTACTCTAACAAGCAAACTAAAACTTTTTTTCAATTAAAACTTTTCTATTTTTTTCAATCATAAAAGTTGAATCCAAAAACAAACCAAAGCTATCATTTTTTTCGAGGTAATGCCCTCATTGCCTACAAAACAAGATTCACATATTTATTGATTTGAATAAGAAATGTTTCCCTTACCATACATTTATCAGTCAATATGCTTTTTTTTAGATATTCCAACTTTAATATACAACAATATATAAAAATGTGAAAATTTTGGGTTAATAAATATTCACAATTATATCGTGACTTACAAAAAAATTTGAATTTGGGATTTCAGTGAAATATCAATAGATTTCATGATATTTATAAATAATCTTTTTGTACTTTGAGGCGTTCATATTATTAGCAACTTCTTGGTATAGTTGAAATTGGATAAACAAGTTACAATAAATTTCTCTAAACTAAACTTCAAAGTGCTTGAACTAAGATAATGAGATTATTTTTGAAAATTTATAATATAATTGAAATTCTTCTAAAAATATCTATATCATTGTTAAATATACAACATTATTTCTTCTTTTGATTGATATATTATATGACTTTTTTTGAAGCTTCCACACTCAATATTCATTGCATGAAGTCAACATTTTTCAAAACATTCATCATCCATGCATCCCCTAGTAGATGAAACTAACAAATTTTTGTTGAAATCAATAGAACAATGACCAGGACAACACGACCAAATCAACAGAATTATGTCAAAATTCCTACTTTTTCTACTAGTGAACAAAGGCATCTAGTAAGGGATGGTATTTTAGTATGGAATGTTCCTAGAAAGTGATTATACTTGAATGAGAATGAACAAGTATACTTTATACCCTTTCACAATTCTCTTCTTGTAGGCAAGAATCTTAGGCCAATAGGGCAATATTGCAAATAGGTGCAATTACCACTTATACATGGCCACAAGGCAAAGGATCCCCTACTCTTCCGTTCATTTCAAGACTGTTTATATTGGAGAATACTATAAGGGAAACACAGCCCATTTGACACTTTATTCACGATGGTCCTAAGACCAATGCTATTTTGGTTGTTGGCGAAAGGGAGGTGGTCCTCCAACTCCGTCAGGAATGTTATGATGGATGCAAGTTTTGGGAATTGCCCGATACGAGCAGTCAGGAATAGATGCTTCAATAGTACGAAAAACAGCCCATACTACTAAGGAGGAAAAAAAAAAAAAAAAAAAAAAAAATTTTAAATTTTTTTAAAAATAGAATAGCCAATGGGGGTGACCGTATCATAAAGGGGGGGGGGGGGAGAGTAAGTTGAAAGGATAATAACTCGAACAGCAGGGGAATGAAACGGAGGAGTAACGTGAATGCTGGGGAAAGCAATGATAACGACAATGACGGGCCGGGTCGAGAGCGACCCTCTGGTTGCCATCGTGGCAACCGAGTAGGTGTGGTTGGTAGGTACAAAACCAAAACCAGAAGGTCGCAAACTTGTCCCGCTCCCCCCATTGAGGCTCGTCGTTCGCGAAAGGAGCGTCTCTTCTCGATGTTTGCTGCAAGCTTCGTGTGCAGCTTGCCTCCTTCACCCCGCCTTCCCAATCCTCCGGGATCTTTTTTATCTCCCGCCTTCTCAATTTCGTTGCCGCAATCCCCTGTTCCTCGTGGCTACTTTCTTGCGCCGAATCCTTGACTTTTTAGTGGAACTTGGGACTGTTTGATGAGTTTTCTTGGCTCTACGATGTTCCAAGGTTTTTCTTGTGTGGAAGAGGGATAGAGCGAGTGCAGGTTATGCTGTATGTAACCTTGGCCTAGTGATAAACCTCCTGGAAGATGTTTTTGTTATTGTGGATTTGTTACTCGGGCGGATCAAACGCGAAGCTCTGTACTGTGCATATGCTGCAGCTGGCGGAATGATGCAACTGTTACTCTGGAGTAATTTGAATCGGAAATGTTTGGCTGACTTTCGATCGATCTGAGCACAATTGCTGGCAGTAGGTCCCTGTTCACATGTTATGTTTGGCCATTCCTTCTGACTTCTGCTAAGAAAACATATATATTTACCGCAAATTGTTACTACCATTCTTCTTGCGATTTTTCTTGGAAATTTATGTTCGTGAGTTGTTATCACTGAGAAATATCACATCGGCTCGGAGAATTTGCCTTGGGAGTCCTCTTGCAATTTGAACGAATTGTTTCCAGGAAATGTACAACTTGTAGAGATTATGGCTGTGATCAAGAGTTCTTTGGAGGTACTCTTATCGAGTCGATCAGTGTCTAAGTTGCGAAAACTGACGTATCAAAGTACCAAGTTGAAAAATCTTGTGTTGCTACTGCAGGGGCTGTTTTCTTATCAGAGTGGAGGTTGGCAAAGCCATCGAAATCTTTCACAATAAGCGCACTCTTAAGCCAGCTCAGCAAGTGAATATGGAACGGTTAGGCTTGCAACTCTTGTTTAACGAATGCTTTCGATCCACAAGCTTTAGTAACTTAGCCTGAGCTGAGTATGCAGGCTGTGAATGCTAGTCAGCGTTGAGATTTCAGAGTTGGTCTCAAACTCGCTAGTTGAATTGCTCCATTTTGTTCGCTGTTGCTCGCGACCTACCTTAGTCATCGTTGTGAAGATTTTTGGATTTTAGGACTATCGTATGCTGTTACAGTATACTTTGAGGACGAGTTGCGATTTCGGAGGTTCGGTTACGTCTCATGGTAGATAGCATGCGTTTCGCTTCCATTGCTTGTCGTGGCGAGCGGGCTTCCATCCAGGTCGTTATTATTCAAATTAGCGCCTAGCCTTGTACTGCTTTATTCGTATTTCTGAGATCATTCCCTTTCGGTTGGCTCTTGGCAACACACTTGGTAGGCAATCAACTTGAACTCCACGATACTTAGAATTCGTGCGCGATACTTGCTGTGTTCTGCGTAGCCGACTGGCCGTGGGATGTGCTCCCGGAATTGTTCAATTCAGCAGAAGATCAAGGTTTATTCTCTTAATTCATCCTTAGCCGTTCTTAGGATTCCTGCTGTGCCTGGAGAATAATTCTACACTTCCAGGTTAACAGACAGCCGCCTGTACTGCGTGACATGAACACAACAAACTGGACTGAAGACGACATTTTATAGACAGACTGGAAATATAGTCGATCTACTCTCGCCAGGGTCAAGGAATGCTCGCATAGGCTTGTCTCAATTGAATGATAAGGGCACGGCCATGGACAACATCTTGCAATCTTGCTGTCGGGACAGAAGTTGTACCTCAAATCCTCTTTAGAAGAGGAAGTTATCCCGCACCTTGAGGAACAAAAGGACACTTACTGTCAGATTTGTCGCGGTAGAGTTACAATCTTGACAGGCTAGTATGCCGGCTAGCCGATGAGGACATTTGATTCACAACTAAGAAACAGCAGTAGCTCTGGCCCTTGAAAACTATTTCTGTGCTTTGCCACGAGGGATAGCCCGATTTCCGTGCAATCGTTGTGAGCAACACTCGATGTATACAACCCAGACACAGATTTTCCTTGTTTACAATTATAACAAAACTGGAAAACTTGAACGCTTTGGTAGCAAATGGAATATTATCGAGGTCGTCATCAATTATCCTTTAGAGGAATAATTGACTGAGGCGATAAAGCTAGAGGCTTCTAGTGGCGAAGGAGGGAATAAGACTCCTCTGTAGCATTCAGAACACCAGTCATGGTTATGTCATTAATTTGATCCTCCAAGATAGTGATTCAAGGCCTCCATATTGACGACTTTCTTGGACGTAGTCATCAATTGGTGTTCTGATGTGAACATGTTGTTTGCCTGGCAGAGGGCGTAAACATCTGAGGAGTGACGGTGTGTAGCTGGAAAAATGCTTTGGCAGATGGTCCCGTTCTTTCGCGGTAGAACAGCGAGGTATTCATCGGTTCCTTCTCTACGGATGATGCCTTAAGGATATAAATGACGAGTATCTTGTAGGCTATTCCGTAAGCAGATATGCTTTTCTGTTGACGTAGGTACTACTCGCTTCTCGCAGATGTTTTCTGAAAACTTTTAATTGCTTCTTAACGTCCTTGTTCTGAATTTGTTTTAGAGGACATGGATATTTTGGCACTTAATTGAGTGTCTCGAAACACGAATTCAGCGAAAGCAGTTTTCGTAATTAATTAAACTCCGTTTTTTTTGTTCCCTGGCATTTTTTATCATTCGCTTGGGTATATAAATTGGTCACTTAGTACCAGATTTTAGTAAACAGCCTTGGGAAGTTTTTCTATTTTAAGGGATCTTCCAAAGAAGAAAATTTGATTAGTTCTGATGCGATTTTTTAACTTGTTAATGTTTTAAGGATCACCTCTTATTTCTTTCTTGATTCACGAATAGGTTCACGAGGTTGACATTTCGTTTGCATAGCATACTTCAATGCCTGACGAATCTGAGGATAGCTCATTCTTCGAAGGACAGGAATTTTGGTTCGGGGACTTCAATCATTCAGTTCATTCTTTTTGTAGGTGCTGATAGATATCATCTGTGCATCTGTTCCTAATTTAAACGCAGGTGACTGAAGAAATCAAACGAGAGTATTGTCCTGAACTCGCTTGTTTAAAAAAATAAAAAATAAAAACCCAGAGTATTGTACTGAGTTTCGGGCTTGGTGATTTTGCAGGATATTCTACCGATGACTTCGCTGATTTAGAGGAGTGGAGTTGCGAAGAGTTATAGATGGCATATCAATACTATCCAGGTAGCAGCCGCCATGAGGCAACCGGTGGGGCTATAGTGGATGGGCAATTCAGACATTCAAATTTTATGCAACCTTCTGACGTAGTGCAGCATTTGGAGCAGCTGCACAGCGTCTTGGGCGCAGCAGCCCACGAATCGGGTGTTCCTGCCCACCACACATCGGAATACGGTCTTCAGATAAGCAACCGCTCCAGCAATATGACAGGATGGATCGACTGCATGATCGAGGAGCTTTCTTCCAACACTGCCGGTCCGATGGCAGTGACACAGCAGCAGCGGAGTTCCCTCTCAGAAGACTCTCTTCACAACAATGATCTAGAGGTTACCTCCAGCCGTGACTCATCGTTGGAGACGGGCTCACCCCAGCTTCCAACTCTGCAATACCGGGATGCTCCCGCTGTTGGGACGAATTTCTTAGCGGCACAATACGATGGCGCTCGAGTGAATGCTAACCGCCCCATTACTCCGGCATTCCAAACTGGCTTGACGAACACGGATACAGTACCATATGGCGGAGGCCATGCCTCCACTGGAGCAGTTGCGGAACAACAACAAATTTTAATGGGTGACGATGAGACCAGTGGTGTCCAACTGGTGCATTCTCTATTGGCCTGTGCTGAGGCTATTCAGAGAGGAAATCTTAAACTAGCAGAGCAGACCCTCCACCGAATGCAAGTTCTGGGTCTGCCACCCGGACCCATGGGCAAGGTGGCCACCCACTTTATTGACGCTTTGGCTCGTCGAGTTTACGGCGCTGCTTCCTCTAATGGCAACAATAGTAACCAGTCAGATTCTCTCTCAGAGTTGCTGCACTTTCACTTCTACGAGACATGCCCATATCTAAAATTTGCACACTTCACGGCCAACCAGGCGATTCTTGAGGCTTTTGCCGGCCATAAGCAGGTTCATGTGATAGATTTCAATCTTATGCACGGGCTACAGTGGCCTGCACTGATCCAGGCCCTTGCGCTACGACCTGGAGGACCTCCTCGTCTCCGCCTTACAGGGATTGGGCCTCCACAACCAGGCGGAAACGATGTGTTGCAGGAGATTGGCAAGAAGTTGCGCCAATTAGCAGATACCGTCAAAGTTGAGTTTGAATTTCGGGGCGTAGTTGCTGTGAAGTTGGACGATATCAAACCGTGGATGCTCCAAGTGCGCCATGGCGAAGCAGTTGCTGTGAATTCTGTATTACAACTGCACAAGCTTCTCTTTTCTGATGGACCTGTCCGCGCCATTGACGAGGTGCTACGTTCAGTTCGGGCATTGAAGCCCAAAATTTTCACAATTGTCGAGCACGAGGCAAACCACAACAATCCTTCGTTTCTAGGCAGATTCACGGAGGCCTTACACTATTACTCAACCATGTTTGACTCGCTTGAAGCTTCCAACTTTCCTTCAGAGAGCAACGAACAAGTACTGGCCAAGTTGTACTTAGGCCGAGAGATCTACAACATTGTGGCTTGTGAGGATGCTGCACGCACGGAAAGGCATGAGAATCTAGATCAATGGCGTTTGCGTTTGTTGAAGGCGGGTTTCCGGCCTATCCAGTTGGGCTTGAATGCTCTTAAACAGGCCAGCATATTGCTCACCATGTTCTCAGGCGAGGGCTACCGAATTGAAGAAAGACTGGATTGCCTTACTCTGGGTTGGCACGCGCGCCCCCTGATAGCGGCCTCTGCGTGGCAGTGTGCATGAACCTGCAGAGTGCGAAATTGCGAAATCTCCGTTCTCGGCTCGATAGATGCCGTGCTTTCTATGCGGTCCCATGATTGAATGAGCATGCCTACAAAAGGTCCCTGTGCTCCTTCATAAGGCCCACACTGCAGTTACCGGATTTTCGCCGGCTGTTCGTGGTCAGTACATAGCTTCATTGTTCCGCTCTACTCAGTACAAATTCATGTGCTTATAAATCAACTTGTATAGCCCTCGTCACGTACTTGAGAAAGAACTCCTATAGTTACGTGGGGTTGAAATATACAACCACATTAGCTGATGTTCATTCACCGGTAGCAGAATCATCTGTGGTATGCAGCCACCTCAGGTATGCACATCACCTCTGGAAAGTGTACTTTAGCACCGACGTATATCGCATAATTTGCTATGCACGTCACTAACGATCTCTTTAATGGAATTGATATTCTACCATGGACAGCTCGACCTTGTACATCCTATCTAATGTTATAGACTCCTGCCTGTGATGGATTGGTACATGCATATTAGCTGTCTTTGATTTCAAGTTAATGCAGCGATGGATTATCAATGTGTCTAACAGCAACCGGAAATTCGTTTCCTTCATAGATTCTCTACGCTTCGGTCCTGCAAGCACCTAGAAAGCCATGTCTCTTGCTCTCGTGATTCTAACCTCTGATCGACCCTCTCGTTGACTTTATGCAGCGTTGGTAGTTTGGAACATGTTTTAGGTCTTCTACAGAATCAGCTAGTTGAGCACTGTATAAATGCTTCATTATTTCGATCTGATCAGGTATTGGACTAATACAAATCTCATTTGCTCCTGACCAGCACGACAGGAGCAGCTAGTTTCTTTTCAAAAAGAGTTTTTAAAAAACTTCTCGTTGGCTAATAGGATTCCAACTTTGATCCACTACAAACAAAGATGATACCCTTCATAATGATCGCAGATAAAATAAAACCGCTTTCTCAAGAAGTTTCTCAAATATTTAGAATAATACACAATAAAATCCAATTTGTCCAGTGTACATTAGCAATTAAAATCGCCTACTGATAGAGAGTTTAAAGCTGGAGCAGACACAACTGGTATGATTGTGCTTGTGAAAAAGCAATAGCCTTGTAACTTACTCCCCTCTTGTTTTTTTAATGTTCACCGTTCCTTTGAGAAGAAAAAAAAGAAGCAATAGCCGTCTGGGAAAATTGAATGTGGAGCATTATAATTTCAACCTTCACAACTCAGTGTGATGAGGAGTCACAAACAAATCTTCTGAAGCTTTGCATTGAATCGGCTTGTTTAGAGCCCCCCAAAATTGTGAAATTGAAACTGAAAGAGGCTACGTCGCTCCAATCTCTTTTTGAGACTGGCAAGAGATTAATGCATTGCTCGGTTTTACATCAATGTAAAACTGAGCAATACATTAAACTGGAGTGGCTAAGAGATTTTATTTTCATGTTACCTCAGTCCTTGGATCCTCTTTACATTTCACTTATACTCAATCATGCGTTTAATACGAAGCCACCACCATAATGTTAAAAAGGACAAGATAGTGAGACATAACAGTGCTTTCCATATCTAATACTTGGCTGCCACCTTACATTATTGAAAATAATGGGCTCGATTGAGTTTTGTTTGTTCGAGGTCCCACATACATCAATGCCCATTGAGATTGCTAAGAATTACAAGTGGTGGTTCCAGATCACGTCCAAGAGAAATCAATCAGATACTTTTCTCAACTGGTGTTGCTGAAGCCTTTTGCTTTTGAATAATTGCAGCCACAAGTTAGCAGCACTTTGTGTTGTTCCAGCAGGGGAGAGTTTTCAATGGACAAGCTGAGCATAAATGGAAATGGAGAAGAGCAAGGTGATCAAGTACAGATTCTAAACTTGGTCGCTCATATTGCGCTCAAATTGGAGAAGATCTTTGTCACCTAATCTCACACTAAGCTTATGTGAAGCCCCATAAACTGCAGTTTTAAGTAAAGTTATCTTTGGCTCCATTTTTTTCCCCCAAAGTAAAGCTTAACAGTGGTTAACTTTGGCTCCATTTGCTTGATAGCTTCCCTCTCCCTTGTACTTCTATACATAAGTACATATCGCATATCAGCACGCAGAATCCACGTAAGTCTTATCAGAATGAAAGAGAGACGGTTAGTTGATACGTCTTTGTCTTTATCACTGACACTGCATTATGAATGTTATAGTTATATGGATCGCGCGCTAGGCTGGCTGGCTGGCAGGGGAGAGGGATGTACTTGCAAGTCCTTGGCAAGTTCAAAGTTACATCATGCACTGGCACCATAATTTTAGAAAGCAGCGCCCCAAACCGGCAAAGAGATAAAAAAAACTAGGAAAAAGCATGACTCCATGCTGTACATTAACACATACTAAAATATTTTCATCGTATCTCCAGAACGTACAATAATACTCCAGAAAGCTGCAGAGGTAGTAATCCATACCTTAAGTTACGCTGATTGTTTGTTTTGTTTGATACAGTGAGATCTCCGGAACCATGTGTCCTTTGGTCATGTTTTTGGTATGGTTGGAAAGCTTTTTGTGACAAGGGGTGCGTGGGCTTTGTTTCGTGGCAATCCGACTCGCGAAGTGAAAGTTATGGGATTTTTTTAGTTATTTTTTTAATTTAGAAAATTTAGAAAAAAATTATTTTTATTTTTATTTTTATTTTGGTTGTGGCAACAACAAAGGGCACACTAGTATTTATGAGATGGTGTTTACTTCCAATGGCCACTATCGAGCTTCTTGTAGTTAATGGTATTTTACATTTTGAATACATAGTGAGGCAAACATGAATTTCCCAAATAATACCACATAAGGTAAACTACTCGATTATGAACAGAATGGGAGTAAGTCCATTGTGGGCTAAATTATGTTAGTGGTGTACATTCCAAAACTTGAATGTACACCACCATTACAATTTTGCCCACAATGGGCTTGCTCCCATTTTGTCCATAGTGGGGTAGTTTATCTTAGTACCTTCAAAAAGTCATAGAATCTAGAGGTAAATATTTATGGGATTGGAGTTAGTTGTAGTGGGCCATTGCACTAGCCAACTTTCTTTCATAAATAATTATATAATTTGTATTCTCAAGTAGATTTTATACAAATAATGTATACATATGGCACCGTACATACCATGGTGCTAAAGTTTTACCCAGATCTTGGGATCCTCACCATCCACACCTTTTAATTCTACAATCAGGAAACACCCCTGAAACATAGATTTTGTACTCCATAACACCCCACCAAGAAATGTCATGTTCAAAAGGTGAGCAGATTATTTCCCGTAATTTCCTCCAAATATGTGAAATCTGCATATTCGGTGATTATGGATTTTTCATCAATCACATATTCCAACCATTGCTAGACAAACATTTACATCGGCCAATCTCCTCGTTGTTTGGAATTTTAGAAAAACATTAGATGAGTTTCAACTTTTGTTAAGGGTTGCGAGTTCCCCCTGCATTCCCAAACTTTGGGATCTTTGCCACACAACTACTAATGTGGTCGAGAGACTACTACATCATCAAGCATTAGAAAATTATTTTTAAATATTTTTTTATAGTATTTTAAATTTTAATCAATTTTTAAATTTGTATTATATATATATATTCCTCCTGGTAGACCAAAACACATCTAATGAAAAGCATTCCTCATTGGGCTTCGCCGTCCTTGTCAACTTTCTTTCTTTTCCAAAAGAAGATTGTTTCTTTTAGGTGATGGTGGTAGGCCTTTTTTTTGTTGACTAAGGAAGAATAGACAAATAGCCCATTATAGTCACTTGGATCATTGCATATAGCAATTAGATTCCTTAGATTGTCAATTTCTTTTGGTAGTAGAATGACGTATTGTAGGATATTTCAATTGGTCAACTTAATACCCAAAAATATGATATATTATAGGTGGTCAATGCAAAACATATAGTTTCTCAATGTAACAATAAAGTTTCTTGAAAGCCATAAAATATATTTTTATTTTCCACACATAATAAAATTTGCAAATTATGAATTCATATTTTCAATAAGAGGCCCCCATATTAGCTATAAGATAGGTGTAGAAGATAAACTAATCAAGCACAAAATAGGAGAACTTTTTTTTTCCTCTTACACCCCAAGAATGCCTTAGGAGGATGAGGAAGGGAGGCGGTTCACCCCGGCCTTCAATGAGTGCTCTCAGGTGTTTTTTTAAGCAAATGATTCATACAATACCTAACTTAGCATTCCACGGTTAAAGGACTATTAAGGTAGAATTGCTTAACACCACCATCCATCCAATTTCGTCACCTACAAGATCCTTTCAATTGCGTGAGTGGCCAAAATCTATTACTACAATCTTTACAACCCTTTATCATGATGGCAATGCACTTGGAGAGCGGATACACCAGCCCATGCTTAGAGTCTGCTCATCCTCCAACAAGGGTCTGCTCCTAGTTTAACATTCAGCTTTGAAAAATCACAGAAAACTCACTTCTTGTTGGAATGTCTTCATTCTTTTTGCAATTGACTTCTCTCAAACTTTTCTATCTTTGAAAAATGTAGGAGGTTGGTCCAAAACGACCCTAAACTACCATGGGCGATGGTGCATGTGGTAGGACCTATGGGTGGCATCCATGAGGTTGCCGGTTTGATACCCTATGTTGACTTTGCTTGCGTGTTGTTGTTTGTGTTCCTCTTCTTGTGTCCTGATGGAGGTATCCATATCGTGTAATTCCAGTTGCCATGGTTGTATTGTGTCAGTCCTTGTTGCGACCCTTGAAGGTTGTATGTTTCAAAAAATTAAAAAAATAAAATATGGGAGCTTGACAAAGAGCTTCTCCAAAGTACCTAGATAAGGTAGTATGCTCTAAAAGCAACCATTTAAGGGTTGGTCCGCCTTTTTTTATAGGCTTATGTGGACAAAATTATTTTTGGATCATTTTTCACAGAAAGAAAAAAAATGGATGCGGACCCTAACACAAGTGGTTTTGTATTTTTCCAAGCGTTTTTGAATTACTTATAAATTTCCAAAGATTCAAGGCATAGGCACCTGTTTGTGACCATAGGTCTTCCAAAATCAGTCCACTTGCAACTTGTAAAGAGATGTGCGGAAAACAAAGGCAATGATTGGCTCTTGCAATAGAAAAATGATTTTTTCGTGATACATTCAATTGTCAAAGTGGTCCACTTAAGAATTCACCCCATCTCTATTCTTCAGCCAAAAATAGGGGGCAGTTTGAAGAAGGTGGGTGCTTTTAGAGCATCTTACCTTAGCAAATCTGTGTGCTAACGGGCAGTTCTACCTTACGTATGCCCCGCTTTTGTTTGAAGGATTTGAGGCAAACCAAACAAAAACAAAGGTCCCACTGCGCTGCCTATTATTGTACCTTAGGGTTACCCCCGGCCAAAGTCTCCGTCCAAGAGCCCCATTGTTGTTTCCTACCTACAAAACTGGCGGCCATCACCCATGTTGGGTGAGCAGCCTACAAATCCATGGGGCATGCGTGGCACGTGACGACGAGGCCCCGCGACCGCCTTAATTAACTCAGTCTTGGACCTGGAAACGGAGCCACCCAGGATGATGCATAAGTCAAGTTATAATGCATAAATCGACCATTTAAGAACTGGAACTGATTTTGGGGAGGTGAAACTTCTTGAAATATTTTTCAGTAAATTATCCTTGAAAGACTAGTGGAAGTGGCATCTAACCCAAGTGGTTTCATATGTTTTGGAACTTTTTGGAATTAGTTATGATTTTTTGAAGTTCAAGTGCAGTGGGCTCTAAAATCGCCCACCTCCTGAAATGTATACTATGTGTACATTGCAGATATCATCAAAAAACAACATGTACAAATAGTGTACATTTTAAGAGGTGGACAATTTTAGAGCTGGACCTGTTACGTTATGGGCAGGGTGAATGCACGCCCTCACTCCATTTTCATTGGAGTCAAAGAACTAGAGCTAAGTTATTTTTAAAACGTGGCACTCGATCACGGAGGTACTAACTTAACTGATCGAAAGGGTGGATGGGTGGATGGGTGGGTGGGTGAATTGATGACAGAAGAATGCATGCCCTTGCTCCATTTTCGTTGGAGTCAAACAATGAGAAATAATTTATTTATTTTTAAATGGCATTCGATTACTAACTTAACTGATAGGAAGAGTAGGTGGGTGGGTGGAAAAGCTGAGCGAGCACCTTTACGGAGGTCCGTCCATCCGTCCATCCATCGGATGTGTGTATGATAATAATTCCCATTGCCCCGCCACTCATGACATTGTCCTCAAACTTTTCATTTGCTGTACTGTACTGGATTGGATTGGTGAATCAAATATAAGTTGTAGTGTCAGACTTTGACGATGTCATCGTTCACATAAAATGCAAACAGGTGCAGCCAGTGGATCTCTCCACGGTGGAACATAAGGGCTGGGGTGAACTGACCCCCTCGCTCGTCCCCCAAGGAAAACCCTGAATTTTTTTATTTCCCACGCACAATAAACTATTTGCAATTTTTGAATTCATATTTGCAATCAGAGGCCCCAAATTAGCTAGGAGAGATGTAGAGCATACATTTTATGGGCACAAAATAGGGGGTCTTTTTTTTACTTGCACCCCTGGACTGACTTTGGGGGGGACGAGCGAAGGGGTCAGTTCACCCCGACCAACATAAGGTAGGGGGTGCTCTAAAAGCAACCTCCTACATGCCGAGGTACATTTTTCTTTCTCCAATGTACCAACAATGTACATTATATGAAGGGGGGGGGGCTTTTAGTGACCACTGTGTTTCGACTTCAAAAATTCGTATACTCGTTCTATGAAGGTCCAAAAAATATGAAACAACTTGAATTAGATGCCAATTCCATTTTTCTTCCTACAAAAATTTACTGAAAATTGGTTCAAGGAATTTAGTTTCCCCACAATCAACTCTTAAAAGGTTGCTTTAAGAGCAAACTATCTACTTTAATCGACTCACTTCTAATCTTTAAAGGACATGCCTATTATCACTGACTTGAACTTCAAAATGCTACATCCCAAACCATCAAATAAGCAATTCTCAACATAGTTGGAGGCACCTTTTTCAGAAAAGAAAAGTAGAATTTTTGGATAAGACATGTCATTGCTATGAATTCTAAAGTTGAAGCTCCCTAAATCAATGCAACCATCACATAGACTTACTATAAAATCAAAATTTAGAAAAATAATAGTCGGCCAATCACAATTAAGTATGGGAACAATTTAGTTGCACTTTTGAGGAAACTTTCAAAAGAAGTTTATTTACTAGTACCAAATTTAGTCAGTTCCATTAAGTGTGTTTAGGCAATGTGTTCAAAATTTGAGTTCCTAAGAATAATTCAAAGTGTTCAAAATTAAGTTACTAGAGCATTGTTCAAAGGTTAAGCTATGACATACTTGAAGCTCTATCCAATAGACCTTGTCATGAGACCTCAAAAGAACATCCTAAGCTTAAATTTAGCCTTGTTTGCTCTCAATAATTTTCATTTGAATGTATTCTCAAAAAGTGTTGTTTTTGGAGCCATGTCCCTTGGAAAGAGTCTCTATTGCTTGAAGGTCCAAAGTTGACCTTAGCTCTAGTCCCAATGCAAAGTTTCATCAGTTTCATACTAGTACAAAATTTTCTATTAGTAGTTGTAAATGGATACAAAATAATCATCAACCAAAACTGTCACATCTAGATTCTTGCATCAAAGTAATTAATTTTGGAAAAATACAAGGTTTAAACATTAGAACTTTATGGTACATTTAGTACTAGTAGTTAGAAAATTCATATATTATTTTTATGTTGTCAAAATATCGTATCAAAAATTGTGTTGGAATCCCTATTCATGTATCATTGCAACCCAATAGGAACAAATTTTGCCATTTGATAGTCAAATTGCTTAGTTGCAGTTTGTGGCAATTAGTAGTGTGTACTCCATACTACACATTCATCACATTGGTTTTGTAATGCCTTGTTGACATTCCTAACACTTGAGAGTTGCTTCTCCTATTGTTTTACACCATTTGTTTTATTCTAAACTAGTGGTTGTGTAGATTGAGTGTATAGGAATTGAAGTTCCTTCTCAATGTTGTTGTAGTGTTGTTAGCACATTTTTTATTTAATTTTATAGAAATATATAAATTTTCAATGCTTGAAAATACCACAGCAAAAAAATACTAAAGCATTTCAAGCAAAAAATTATAGACATGGCCCCTTGTATCATACCTGATATCTTGCATTGATTTTCATTTATAGGTTTAATACTCAAAGAAAAGAATGAAAAGTGGAAAGAGCCTTTCAACTTATCATGCCAAGTCCAAATCCATTAACACAAAACTTAGTCAAGCTTTTGTAATAGCCATTACACATGTGACAGAATTTGGTCTACATTCTACTTGTGAATGGTCTATAAACTATTTTTCCATGCATATTATTTTGGTAAATAAAAGTGAGAAGTGCTATTTAAGATCTAGCATTAGGGGAGATTAATGCGTTTTAAGAGATTGTGAGTTCCCGGATTGCGGGAACTGCGGGAATATTGTGAGAACGCTGTGGGAACGCTGATTTGACGTGGCCAAGAGATGGCCATGTCAGATATAATTATTTAATATATATTTTATTAAAAAATAATAATTTTTTAAAATTAATTAAATTTTAAATTAAATATTAAATATTAAATTTTTTAATTTTTAATTTTTTAATATTATTATATTCTGATTGTACAAGACTGGTTTCAGCAATGGGAACAGCCTGAAACAGTCTCCCGAGTAGCTAAAATCTCCCCTAATGGATGGAGGTGCATATATAATAAGCTTATGTATATTTTAATAATTATTATCACTCAATAGATAATCTAAGAGATCATTTGAAAGTATAATATTTTCCATAGAAAGTTTTTTATGAAACTTTGCAAAGACATTAGGAAAAATTACCTATTTTGCATATAAGTTTCTAGTATTAAACCATAAGATCTCACAACATTGGTAATAATCTAAAATAGGAAAGAACACAGTGTTCAAAGGTCTCGCCAAAGGTTCATGGGAAGTTGAAAAAGTTATAATTATTACACTTTAGTATTAAGACCTTGAAATGCATTTGAAAAGACTAAACATATTATTCCCTAAAAGTCCTTGGAAGGAAGGTGGATATAAATTTTAAGAGTTTTTGGCAAAATAAATTATGGCATGAGAAGAATTTCGACATCAAATCTTCATTCTTGTAAGTTTCTTTTCCTTTCCATCCCTAAATGAACTCATTCAAAACCTTGCACTTCCTTTGTTTCATATAGCTATAGTATTAAGTTCTTAAAAACATTCATAATCCACCCAGTGGAGGCCAACTCTCTTAGGAATTAATGTTGAATATATATTTGGCATTTTAAAAACATTAGCCTTGGAAGAATGAGTCCTATTTCTAAGATAGCCCACTAAAAATTATCAACAAATTTTTGGATGAATAAGGTGGAGGCACCCATTTCCAATTATGCATCCAAAATCAATCCTAGAAATAAGTAAATATATAGAATTTTCAAATTGTATGGGTTGTGTACATTCACCTTCAATAAGTTTACATGATTTCTTGTATGCATTCTTTGTGGAATTGTTAACTTCACTTAATCATATCAATTAGAATATTGGAGCTCTTTCCTTGAAATTACTTGCAATTCAGAGATTTAAATCTTGGCAAAAGAATGCATAGAGCTCACTTGGTATGAAGAACTTAACATGTCTAACAAACTTCTTCAATCTTAATCCAATAGAAAACCTTTGGATAATATTGAAAGACCATGATTAGAATGAATCTATGCCTAAGAATAGGAAAGAACTTATTGAGTTGATGCAAACAATATAGAAAATAATATCTATGGACATATTTGAAGTTCTCATTTCACCAATACTTCATAAAATGAATGCTATAATTTGTACTGATGGTGGAAGTACCAAACGATAAACATTTAGCTATAGCCAAAATTTTCTATTATTTCAAAATTTTCAACAAGGAAATGTCTTATTTCTTGAAAATAGGGTACTTCATGTTTCCAATATACTTTATGGTTTTTTATTTGTTGTACTTTTTAGTAGCAACAATTTCAAATCTTTGATTTGTTTAAATTTTCAACTTTGAAATAGAAAACATGCAAAGTTGATATTGAAGGTTTTTTTTGGATTGTTTGCTTAAAAAAATTCCATCAATTAGTACCCAATAAGGGTCACTTCATAATATAAAAGTTTGGGTGGCAAAAAACCCTTCTGAATTCACTAATTAGGCCAAGAATTACATGATGGGTTCAAATTTTTTCATGATTACCCAATCCATCTCCATGATCTCATAAAATCACACACCTCCTACAAGTGTCTACATGCCAAGTGGCCACCACCAACCTTTAATGTTTCTACATAGTAGTTGTAATAATGATGTGACTACCTTCATAGTCACCTCAATTAGTACAAAAACTCAAAGCCTCTTAATGGATTCAATATTCCCCTAATGTTGGGTTGTGGTATTGGGAAAAACACTCACTTACTTTATTAGAAATAGGTGCATTCTTCATATTCACCTCAATTAGTACAAAAACTCAAAGCTTCTTAATAGGTTTGATTTTCCCCTAATGTTGGCTTGTGCTATTGGGAGAAACACACTTGTTTTGTAGGGAATAGATGCATTCTTCATATCCACCTCAATTAGTACAAAAACTCAAAGACTCTTAATGGGTTCGATTTTCTCATAATGTTGGCTTGTGCTATTGTGCTCACTTGTTTTGTTGGGAATAGGTGCATTCTTTGTCTCTACAGTTTCTCTGAGAGTAACTCATCTCCTCATGCGATGTCCTGAATATCCAATTCCTCAAATCTTGAGAACGTTTCTACGTACACCCATAGAAAACTCTAAACGAAGAGCAAGCCTACAGGACATCACAAAGGATCACCGCAAGCGAAAGCTCCTGCTATGACTTCCAACACCTTGGGTGCCCAAACCAGCATACATCCTCTGGCAATCTGTCCTTCGTACTGTTGTCAACCATTGTTACAAAGAACAGCATTCGAGAATGCTCTTGTTTCCTAGCTCAGGGTCAAATGAAAAGTTTTTCTAACGTTTTTCGATTACAGCTGAGAGGTTACAACTCAAGAACACAGGATTCGGAAAAGAAAAGAGAGAAACGAGATACTAATTAGCAGATACGCAGTCCCAAAAAACTCGAGTCTGGAGTATTCAACCTTTCTTCAAAACAATGTTGTCAACCACATGCATGATTGTAAAGAGACAAATATGTTTCAAGCATGATCGTGACCACCACAATGTTGGTGATCGTGATGCTCGTGGTCATGGTGGTCATGCACTTGGTATGGATCCAAATTGTAACCCCCTCCTCCTTCTAGGAACATGCTATTGGCGTCATACGGCCGTGGAAAGAGCAACTTCAAGCGGTAAGCATCGACTCCGTTCAAATAGTATCTGTGAAGCCGCTTCGCACGGATAAAACCAAGATTGCCATACAGTGCTAGAGCTCCTAAATTTGTCACCTCAGCTTCCATAGTCACCTGCCAGAAGTCCCAACACATCAAAAATCACAGCACCATGGAGGAGAAACGATCTTACAGAATGTGCATAGGCAGATGGCAGACAACCCTACTTGTGTTTTTTCTAGCAAATTTTAATCTTTTCACCCAAATGGGTTAGCATAGTTGTACCTCATCACATCCGGCATCATGCATGACTTGAATACAGCGAGTCACCAGTTCTGTAGCTGCAGGATGCTCTCAAGCGTATGAGAAAAACATCGATGTTTGGAAAATAATCCTTTCCCAAAGACTTGGATGACAACCAAAGCAGATTCATGAATTCTACTCCTCAACGACAATGCAAGTAATCCCGAGTTAAACATTACTCAGATGAAAACTAAAATGAATCTTTTAGTCAGTAACTCATATATACTGATGGAGATGCAAAACTGAAATGCGTTTATGATCGAGATTTTACGTTGATATGCTTACCAATGCCCTTTCCTCGGTGTTGTTTGACAACAACAAGCATGGCAATATAACCACGGAAGGTGTTTCGGTGTTGACCCATCTTGCAGACTATAGTGCCGATGCACTTACCTTCATGAAAGGCCTGTAAATCACATATTCGGATGAACATAAATACAAGCCATACTGATCCCAATCTCTAAGAGATGAGGTTTGTTCAAACAAGGACGATAACCATAGTGAGCTTCGTAGCATTTGATTACAAATAGCACGTGAATTACAATCAGTCTTCAGATAGTTGGACACAAATGGTAGCTTAATGTAATGGCAGTTCGAATCAGGCTCTTGAAATTGCCCATCAACTGGACGATAACAAATTGTCCAACGAATTTCATCCTTTCAATGGAATGCCAAAACATCAACCTTGTAAATACTCCGCACTGATAACCCATGCGGTTCATATAGAGTGAACCAACAGCACTTGCAAACTCGCATTTGCAGATTGAAAGAAAACCAACGACATCACATATCATTTCCAAGCCAAGCATTTGCCACTAGACTTCATGCCAATAAGAGACTTCCACAGAGCCTATTCAGCATGACAATGAGGCTTAACAAACCACACCTGCCCCTAATATACGAGCGACGAAATCAAGGAGAAAGCTGCAAACACATGGATCAGCAGCTGGAATCGTCTTGGTTCGTTTCAAGTATACATAGCACTAGCCCATACAGAACTCACGAGATATACAACGGCAAACTAAGGTAAAGCACACCGCAACCATTATGAACCTCATATTCCAACCCCTGTTACCAACAGCAACTCATCTATTCGTTCACTTGGTTAGACATATTAGCAAGAGGTGTGAGCATGACTTGACTAATTCTCTATGGCCACCTGGTCTTCGAATGGAAACAGGATTATCTACTGTCTCCTCCAAAAATTCGAATGGTTTAGGGTTTATACTGCAAAATAGGATAATATAGTTATGTCGCAGTCACCTATCGTTCGAAAGCAAAGCATCCAAATAGAATTCGCAGACTTAGTCTAAGTATTCATGACAGGGTTCGACCAAAGAGTTCCAGAGCCCAGACAACCCCCTCAGACTCCATTCGCAATTGAAAGCAAATCCACTGAAAAAACATAGATGGTTCCTAACAAGTCATATCAAACCCTAAACCAAACTATTCAATTGCACACCACAGACACCACAATTGAGAGCCAATCGATAGAAAAAACATAGTTGATTCCTAACAGGTCATATCAAACCCTAAACCGAACTATTGAATTGCACAACACAGGCACCATCATCTTCCAAGCGACTAGGGTTTCGTACCAATCTTTCCGTCCGCGTACCATTACGAGAGCACAGATAGCGAGCTTACCATGAAGCAGAGGTCCGGCCACAAAGTGATGAAATAGCGGTACGTGAAGATCGAGTAAGGCTCCGACAACTCCTGGTCGATCAAGGCCATGATATCCGGCAACTGCGTCTCGTCTTTGTACGAAACATACACAACGCGGTCACTCTTGGCCTCTCTCTCCTCCACCTTGCCATCGTTCTCCCCCGCATCCGCTTCCCGTCTCTCTGCCTCCGCCATAGCTCCAAATTCTGCGTTACTCTAATGCGCTGATTGTTGCTTCACTCCTCTCAATTGGAAAGCAACATCAACAACCAGACCACAATATTCTTCCAATAGTGCCGCCTCATGTCGACGTCCTTCTCTCTCGGCGCACAAAAGTATCGAGTGCAGAAAACCGTTTAGATCCCTGTTGCTTCTCGATCATTTGCGTTCGCAACATCTTCCCGATTTCCGATTATCCAACCTCCCCCGGAAAATGAGAGTTCACAGAAATCTCCAGCTTGGAGCTGTATCCTAAACGCAAGATTTCTGTATCCCATGCTTAGGGCTACCGGATTGCTAGACCTTCCGATACTCTTGGGTTGTTCTGTTTGGAGCATGTGCACCGGGACCCGGCAAGAGGGACGTTAGCAGTTTCGAAGTTTGTATTGAAATTGACAGGAAGTAAAGCTCTGTAATGGTGCATTTAAGGAAAGATAGGCCTGTTTGGAGAAGCCAGTGAAACCCAAAGTATGTAATTTTTTTTCATGGCTAGAGAAAGAAGAGGAGCTGTCATTCAAGAGGTTCATGTGTCGAGTAAAAGAGGCAATGACTTTGAATAATGTGTAGTCAAGGTGATGATTGGGATGTTAGTTGTTTGAGTTGTATATGTGTAAGATGAAGTGAGTTCAGATTGTTTGTAAAAATATGTGCTATTTTATGAGGTTGTTGTTGTTGAAGTATTTGTAGAATATAATATATGGTTGTGGGTCCAACTCGTAGAGTTCATGAAATCTATTACATTAGATGAGATTTGAGGGCAAAGGAGGGTCATTTCAGGCTTGTTCCCTGCCTCATAAACCATTCAAAATATAAAATCATTAAAAAATATCAAAAAAATTATTTAAATATTATTGATTAGTTAACTAATATTATTTGACGTGACATGATCAATACTAATAATCTAGTCTTCATTCTTCAAGGACATGCCACTATGCATGTAACTGATTCTATGTAGTAGTCTAAATGTTAAAGTGTACCACCTCAACATAGCACTTCAAGGTAACAACTTGAGTCCATGGAGAAATAAAAGCCTCATGTCAACTATTTATAATATAACAAAGTGCATTTTAAACCAATAGAAAATAAAACTACTAGTAATAAATCATTAAATTGGAGATTGCCACGAACTATAATCTTAGCCAATAAATGATCATTTTTAGGGATGATAGCTGATAGCCTCCTCCTACAACCTTTAGAAAATAAAAGGATCTATAGTCTGACAAAAAGTCAAATGAGAAAAGGTAAAGTAAGAGTCTTGTAATTTTGATAGTGCTCAAAGAATGAATGTAAAGATGAAATTGTATGCTAGGTGATTGCAAAAAAGACCAAACAATTTTGGTAGCAGAGCACTCCCCCTACTTTGTGAAATATTCTCCTGCAAAATCAAGGCCTTTGAAGACCAATTTCAGGATAATTAGAGTAGCTCAATAACTCAAAGCAGAGAAAAGGAGCTTTGGTTCACCAGGTCAATCGATATCACCCAAACACACAATCAATGCAATACCGAGAAACAAAATACAGAGTTGAATCTTTTCCCATTCTGGTCACACCATAGCTGTAGTATGCTGGACAAATAGCGATAAAAATACAGTTCTGGAAATACCCAGCGGCACTTGAAATTTGTGCCTGGCATGCTCCAATGGTTTCTCACTAACTGAATCTAGTGATGTATATAGTACAGTACAAATGGTGGGGAACTGTGATTGCTCATGTACCACACGAGCCGTGTAGAACAGTATCTGGTGTAAATCTGTAATGGTCTAAAGTAAGATAATCTAACATGGATAGAATCCACAGAAGGACTCCCACTATAGAAAGATTTCACGTAGGGTGCGAGCTGCGACACGAGATGTGAGTCGGCTGACGAGTTCAGGAAGAATGTTTCTTGCAAAATCTGGAAGAACGGGCATTAAATCTCTCATCACTTCTGAGATGTTCACTTCTCCCTGCATGCCCACATTGCATGAAGTACACAAATTATTAGTACCTTACACACTCAGGGACATCAAATATGACATTCTTTAGCCATTGAAGCACAAAGTCCTTTCTACTTACAAATGCTGTGATACTGCATTGACAGATTACTGTTTCTTGCTTGGTTCTACAGCCCCTCGTATGCAACCATGTGCATTTATGCTTACATCATACTCATCTTTTACATCCCTAAACATATATTCATATTCGTCTTTTACATCTATTCTCTCATTGACTCATGGATATCATGAAATCAAAAAAATGAAAGAAATGGGCATTCAGGGGAATTCCAAGGTGTCACAAGGCCACCCTAAAAAATGTTATGAAGGGCTATGCTGAATAACTGTCGGACAAGATGCCCAAGAAAGCACACAACAAATATAAAAACATCATCAAAGTATGATAAGTTACACCCTTCAGTGCCGCTTCTAGAAATAAAGTCTCCCTGGATGTTCTCCTGAAAGGTGCTAATAAATCACCAGTAACATACCTGTGTTGAGATAGACCGTGCTGCAGGAGAGCCAGCTGAAAGGAATGCCATTATCCGCCGCATGTTGTTGAGAACTACTTCATCTTCTCGTGTGACAATGGGTACTACTGACACCGGTTTCCGAAAAGCAGGTGGAAGCAAGGAATTTATAAAAGGATCAAATCTTTGGAGACCCAGAGACACCACCACTCTAGCCAATTCCTCCCGTGTCACGGCATCAATTCCCTTTACGACCTGCAATTACAAAACCACCACCCAAAGCACTTTGGTCTCAAAGTCCATAACCAGATTTTATACTAAATAGGAATTTCAGAAGGTCTCAAATGTCCCTAACTAATAGCATCCTACAAAATACAATAAACCAGAAAACATGTCAAATGACATTAAGTGACAAGCCAAATGGAATTAACCCCGGAAGGATGAACAGGCCCAAATTCTGCCTGATGATTTATTTTTGAAGCTTTGAGTAGTTTAATATGGGGACTTCTTTTGGACCAAGCATGCAATGTTCTTCATGGATTCTAGTTATATAAAATTTGGCTCCATCTTCAAAACCACAAAGCAAAGGTTTCACTAATATAATTCTCGTTCCCTTCTTGTTGAAAGGCGACAGGGCTATATATATCAATCTCAAAACTGCAGAATTTAAGCAAGGATTTGAAGATACCTCGTCCAATATGAATTCTCGGAAAAACTCGCCCTCCTCTGAAATCAGAAAGCTCAAGGCAGCCCGAGTCTGTACACCGCCCTGTTGCTGCAGAGCGACAGAACCACCGAGAGAATTCCTAGCAACTGCACCTGAGAAGGCACGACTCCCTTGCATTTCGTCGCCTCCGCCACTCTTGGCCGCTACCGTAAACGACTCAAATGCTTCCATAATGTCAATGAACCTTTCTGCATCAAAATCTGAGTTTCGTCCATAGATGGTGTAACGCAAAGCCTCCCTTAATCTAGGCGAAGGGTCGGTTAATAACCTCTGCACACCAAATATATTTTCTCAGTATCTCACTCGGTACTTCCATAACAATCGTGAGAGGAGCTTCGGCCCCAACTGCTAATCAAGGAAGAATCAGGGTATCTAAGCTGATCCGATTCTTTGACATATTCCTCTGGCACAAATCCTCACATCTTGAATGAAAGCCTCGGTACTCAACCAACTTTTATATATAGACAAGTGTAGTTAATGCCAACCACAGCGTAGCTACAATGGAAAGGCAAATCTGCTCAGAACTCTGATGTTCCAAGTGTCAAAATTGTTGAAAGCACAGTTCTGAAATCATCACGGTTCAGTTCAACTAACAAACAAACACTATGTTGGCATTGAGAATTCATTTTGCGTTACTTACTATGCAGGTACAATGTATAATGATAACATCAGATGAATCACAAAGATCAATTCCTGCACAATGCTGCAGAACTGTACTCCTTTCAATGAATCATGAGTTGTGAACCCCCCCCCAAAAAAAAAACACAATAGAATTTCCTATGAATCGGGTAAAACGGACTTACTTGAGCAATGTATGGATACGCCTCATCAACAATAGCAAAATCCGAATTGCCGACTAAAGCGATTCCTTCGAGTACACCGATAGCACGGATAATGAGGGCAAAGTATGGTGGAATTCGGAAAGGGTAATCAAAAGTGATTTGGGCCAAGTCTGCAGCCAGATCTTGGAAATTAATGTTCTTCGCACCTCCACCTTCTAGGGCTTGATCAAACACTTTCGCAAGCACTGGCATAATTGGCGCTAGGTTCACGCCTTCTGGAATAAAATCTAGAAGAACGAAGTCTTCCACAATGGCCTCATAATCTCGATGAATCAAGTGTGATATGGCTTCGATCATTCCGTACTTCTGATTATCAGTGATTTGAGTCATAAGGCCTGTAAAGCAGACAACGGGAAAAAGACGAGGTCACACAATATGGTCCACTTCATAGGCACAAAACTATTGAAGGTGCAGATAAATGAAGGCCTAGCAAATTGAAAGAGGTAGGATTACCAAAATCTAGAATGGCCAATTTTCCCTCTGGAGTGCGGATCAGATTGCCAGGATGTGGGTCTGCATGAAAGAGTCCGGTGTCCAATAGCTTCAACCACGAACCCCCCAAAAATACAAGGAAAAGTCAGAACGGTATTAATGACTGTCATCAATAAGGCCCAAACCACAATTGGAAAAAAATAGAAAGCTCATTGGTTACTTTTCTACTTTGGGCACCATATGGGAGGTAGGACGAGCCAAAAATATGATTAATCATAAATGCTCTATAGGCTTGGAAAATCTATGTGACAGAAGTACCGCGCAACTCATTGTAAACAAGTGTTCTATCGGTGAGTAAGATTTTGGGAAGCTTATTGTGGCAATTCACACCCAGTCTGGCGAGGTCTGCCATATAATCCACGGCCATTTTTCAAAGCTTCATTTGCAACATGTTGCCTGTCCTGTGGCATCGACCTAAGCATGAGAGTCAAAAGAGACATGAAGGATGACACAACAATTTGAATCAGAGGAGTAGGTCTGTACCTACCTGTTTCAGATAACAGATAACCCCAATATTCACTAAATCGCCTACATCGTCAGCAGTGCTTTGCGAGAGTTTTTCTCCTTCTATCCAACTGGTAGTTAAAACTCGCCGTGAAGTGTATTTCGTAAAAGTCTTTGGTACAACAACCTGGCCAAGAATACACCATGTAAGAGAATACATAAATAGAACCAACTGTCTCACAAAATACATAGCCCATCAATAACCCTTTTAAATAAGTTCAGAGAACAGTCTGAAACCTGAGGAAGGTCAATTCGCATATGTTCAGCAAATCTAGTCGCATTTTCGCCTTCATTTATATAATCCAACTCCTCAAAAAACCGGGCTGCCCACTCATCAACAAGTCCGACAACGTCTGTGGCTATCTGCAGTCCTCTGGCAAATAATTGCCTTTCAAGTTAGAAGCTTCACAAAGAGTTCACCACCACAAACATAAAACATCATACCTGTAAAACATTATACCTCAATATCTTTTACCCATGAACAAACAATACCATTTAAGAATTCAGAGAAACATGCTGAATAAAATGCCAGTCTTAGATCATATGCCTGAGGAAATCTGCGAAGAGCAACGCCTAGGCGACGAATGATAAAGAGATCAACTGTCACAGTCTCCAGTACATATGGTCGTTGCACCTTCACGGCCACAGTCTCACCCGTCTCGATAAGTTTCCCCTTGTATACCTGACCCAGCGAGGCTGCCCAACATACACTACGTTAGAATACCCCTAAAGAATTATCACATAATGGAGCACAATCATGTACTCTTGATCAAGTGAGAACTAAATCATGTGAACAGTCAAGGAGCACTCAAAACATGCCAAATCATGTAAAGAAGGACCTGCTGCAATTGGGGATTCAGTGAGCTCCGAGTAGATTTCTTGCCAGGGTTTTCCCAACTCAGTTTCAATCAGTGCCATAGCAATATCATCCGGAAACGAAGGGACCTGCAAATTAGCAGGTGAGATTTCAGCAGTAACCCCTGATCACGAATACTAAGTTAACAATTTTCATATCACAAAAAACAGAATGACTGAATATGTACCTTGTCGCAAAGTTTTTGCAGTTCAGTCATGGCAGAAGGTGAGAGGATGTCAGGCCGAATACTAAGTGCTTGCCCGAGCTTAATGTACGCAGGACCAAGTGATGTCACTATTTCCCTCAGCTCAATAGCTCGCTTCACTTCATTCTGCCAAAAGCAGAAGTCCCAAACCATGTCATTATTCTCCTTTGAGTTCCTCCGAGTTCACCATACACCTAAACACACACACAGGACGGCACTACAAGGGACTGCTATTCTCTCCTACCAATTTCTGCCTCATACCAGGGCTAAAGAAGCTTAGGAGTCGAACTGCCAGACAGTCGCAGCTAAAATCTGATATTGGTAATTGAGAGACAAAAGACACTTTTAGCAAGGTTCTAGTCTGTCTTTGCCATGTTAGAAAATGACTACCAGTTCAAAGACCCCAAGATAAATTTCAGAATTCAAGGTATTTCAGTGCAAATAGAATATATTCACATTTAATCACTTCGACAGAACCGATCTGCCAGTCAGTTTTCCTGCTTGTGACAACATTTCCTAGCTAGATGATGCCCGTCATAGCACAAAATGCAGGTGCCTACCTCTTTTATTTTCTTTGTAGCGATGTCCCAGGCAATTCGAGACAAGAACCCGCCCGCGACACCGGCCAGTTGAGCAATGCGAGTGGCAACAGATCCAGGTCGCTTTCCCCAGTACGCGGAAATGGTTTCAGGGTCATACACAATAGGCAGGCCTTCCTCGCCCTCCAATTCCTTCACCTGCAACTCCAAAGGGGTAGTTCATCAACTGCTTTTCTTCACAATTCCCAAACTCATGCACCCATTTCTATCCAGGTATGCTACCACAATCAAGCAGCAAAAAGAAAAACAACAGGGATTTCAGTAAAATTTAACTGTTTTCAGGAACTATTAGACTTCGTCAAAAGAAAAGCTTCATAATACTTCATAGGGAGGTCATGGTGCTTCCGAATCAAACGTAGAGAGTGGACTCCACATAATCAGAGGGAGACCTCTCTGGGCATCATAAAAAAGATTCTCCTTATGATGTTGTCTACAAGCTCTTGAAAACCATCGAATTTTACTGAAACCTGATAAAAGGCAACATGGAATGCGGAGTGGGAACCAGAGCCTACCTCAACAAGCCGCAGCTGCGTGTCAGCGGAAGCAAAAAGCTCATCCGAAAGGTTTTGGCCACGGAGACCGCGCATCAAAGATGCCACTTGCTCGTCTTCTTCCATTTGGGCCCGCATCCTTTTCATCTCTTCGGACATCTCCCTCTGGCCAATACCATAGTCACCCCGTTCAGCTTTGCCTCTCCCCAACATTAGCAAAAGAAATTCCCACAAAATTTCAATTCTTACGTGCAGCTCAAGCAATCTCTTCGCCTCATGCCCATAGATTCTTTTCTAGATTGTATAAGAGGACAAGGCACTTCAATTCAGCTTCCTCAACTTTGGTTCCCAAGAGGGAATGTACGTAAAGTTCCAACTCATTTAACCCCTAAACAACCAAGAATCCCAAATTGGGTCTGTCCTTTGCACTTCTGAGAGGATCACACGGGGACTTGCTTTTGCTCTAAATAATTCATTCTTTCACCAACACAAGCACTCGTTCTTCATCGAATCATATTTTCCACAATATGATTCAATCAATTCAAATGGTCATTTAAAAATCATGAAATCCCAGTTCCTTAGGGATCAAACGAACCCACTCCAATCTCCTCGGTACTCAACAGAAGTACAGAATACTTTTCTTAATCTCCCAATACAAGCGATACATGTTCTGCCACAACCGAATCCCAAAGTCCAATAGACATAATTTCAAAGACGGCTTACCACCGAACGACCACGAGTGGCAGAACCATTCAGGCCCCCTTTCGCAACCCCATTCACAGCTCCATTCGCAGCAGCGCCATTCGCAGCGGCTCCATTGGCGCTCCCACTGGCATTAGTGCGAGGCGGGTCACGCGTCGTCACAGCTCGTGCTCGCCCTACAGAACCGTGTCCACTCCATTGTCCCTTTCCTCTGGAGCTGATTCTCGAATGCAAGGAGCTCCGTTGCGGGGTCAAGAACTGCGACTGCGACGAGGAAAAGCGGGCATTGCCGAGGATTCCCCCTGCGGCACAGAGCTCCAACGCCCCTGCAGCAGCCATGGCCAGCAAGCTCCTGCAATTCGAAAACCACAAGTTCGCAATCTCGGGCTCAAAGCTCCATGCGGATGCCCAAATTTCAGTGTTACCCAATTCCTGGCTGTGAATCATATGCACAATCACGATTTGGAACCCGATTGGGTCCGCGTTTTCCAGTCGGAATGACGAGAACCACCGAAGGGATTTGCTAGAGGCCACGTCGGGGGTTGGGGACCGCTGGATTTGGAGGTGGGGGGATCTTGGCCGTTGATGGGGAAGCGAAGCGACCGCCTGGGGTTCAAAGGGAGGTTCAAAGTGAGGCCAGCAGCCAGCCACCACCTGAGGGTCCACATGGGCGGCCATGTAAGCATGTCAGTTTGATGACATGGACAATGAGCCGATGAGCTATGATCCAATTTGTCCCCTTATGGTATGTTCACACCAGGTGTTAAGGGTGCCTCTTACAGGTGATGGAAAATAGCAGTTGTTCACACCAGGAGTTATTAAGGTGGGTACACCCAAAACCGTCACTTTTACTACTGAGTCTAGTTGCTATTATGAAACTAGTCAAATTTTCACATATTCATGTTGGCAAGTGAAAGGAGGTTCCAACGCACCAAAGAACGCCACATTTGGATATTGTATGCAAAAGTTATTAAGGGTCAAAGTTGTTTCTAAAAGCGCTCCATCGGCAAATAGGTACATAACTGAAATTCAAAATGTACAAACCTTCTAGATGGTGCTTTAAGATCAGGTGCCATTTAACAGAATACTACCTTAGTGAATGTCGATCCTACGTGGGCTCTAAGTTGTCACAAGAAAAGAGCGGTGTTGTGTACTTTGGTGCAAGTCACTGTAGCTACGCGACTTGCAGCAACTTCTTCATAGGACTACAATCAGTAGGAAATGGAGACTTTAGAATTTAATCACCGCTTGTAGTTAATGGCAAGCAGTTGGGTCCAATAACTAGGAACGACACTTCTACTTAAGGAAATATCATTGAAATCTAAAATAGGGCCCACAAAAAATCTAATCACCAATGTGATGTATGCACATGCAATTTAATGGAGGTTCAATTGGACGGCATACCTACATGTATAAACTTGAGCATTGATCTTCACAAATCATCTGTCCCAAGCTGCATGCACTCACGTAGTCTTCCACATCCATTTCTCGATTTAACCCCGTCGCCCAGGTGCTTGTCCACATCCCTTGTAGAAGTCCATTGCTTCAATTAGCATTTCTGTTTTATTTCAATCAACATGCATGATTTGACATCGTTCACAATATGAATTGGAAGTTGTTGCACTACAGAATTTTGAATATGGAGAACCACTTGTATGCAACAACTTACAACATTGGCAGCGTAGGAGCTACGGACCGTGCTAAAGGTGAGATGAACGTACCTCACACCTTGAATTGTCTTTTGTATCACATGCATGGACTTGTAGACATAAGGTAGTCATCCTAAGTTCATTTGTATCAATTCAATGGAGAACTTGGTAATGATGTTGGACTGCATGATTTTCCAAGTCCTTCTGCTAAAGCAATGCAATCCATTAATTCCCGTGTACGACGTCCTCTTTTGTGGAGATCATTGTGTAAATAGTGAAGGACAATGCTTTGCCAATGGGGATTCAGTGCACGGTACACAAGTGCAGTTTTCTGAAATTTACTTATAAATTCACGTTGTCACATTCTATGTGTATCCCTTTCAAATTCTCATATGTTGAAGTAGACCTCCATAAATGTGCATGTGCTATATTTGCTTAGCTCTTCCCTTGTCATTTTGCCGTGCATAATTACTAATGATGCATGACAGGGAACACAAAATGAGCATTACTGATGTTTCCATTTCCATTTTCTAGGGATGGCATCATCAGGCCGAATAAGACCTTCTTCTACTGAAACCAGTGCTCCACTTGACAATCTATTACCATTCTCATGACCTTTTTTTTGTTATCGTTGACAAGTACCTGCAAAACACACACACGGACTTTGACACCCTAATAAGTGGCAGTTTCAAACATTATTATAGAATTAATTATTCTGTGTTGCTTTTGAAGATACCGTGAGTCTAGCAACCATAGGCCAAGCAAGCAGAGGTCATTCTCTGGTCCCCCAAAGTGCTAGTTTGTTCACCAATGGTAGTTCTTCAAATGCTGGAAAAGCGTCCTCGAAAGGATTGCGGCCCAAACTAGTCTACTCCTAAAGTTGATGCTCTTGTGAATGCAAAGAGGGACATGTTTCTAGATGAGAGCGATGTTGTGGACGCAAGAGACCTAATGAATCCAAATGCAACAAAGTGGATTCGAATTAGCTTGGAAGTCATGAGAGCGAGATTCTCTCCCTGTCCTCGTGATGGTCCTGCACGTAAGTGAAAGTGGAATCAGTTAATTCCGGACTACAAACAAATTGCAAATTTCTTCACTAGAAGTGGCACCAACGGCATGGAATACTAGAACATGTCTGTTTCTAAATGGAAGAATGAAGGTTTGCCACGCTCCTTCTTCCAAAAAAATTTCAACAACATCAACCAATGGTATGGAAATCGGCCCACTATGCAACCACCTCACACTAGGGACCTTTTGTCTAATGACGACAATGATTACACAACCCCTCCACGCTATGTTGAAGGTGTTGATGAGCTAGGCGACAATGATGGTCAAGATGCAGACCTGATGGACTTCATCCACCCTATCAAAATCAACAACAACACAACTAGAGGATTGTCATCACCAGCGGTATCCAACAGCTCAAGAGCGTGCACAACAAAAGCATATTTCAGCTCTCCTACGGCAACACCAAGTGAAGCCTACTGTCATGGCCTTCTACCTAGTGTTATGCCGTTGGTAGTGAGCTCCAACAACACGAGTGCCTTCACCTTACGCCGCAAGGAAGGTAACACTAGAATTCGATGTAAGCACTTGGTAGACCATAACATATTGGCAGAGGCTACAAAAGCAAGTAGAGACGTGATGGCCGATCAGATGAAAGAACTAGTAGAAGCCAACTACAACCTAGAGAGGTATAAAATCCAGGTTCAGCTTAAATTCTTCAGTGAACAAATGGATTACCGAAGAGAAAGAGATAGGAGACTTTATGGGAATGCATGTTTAGCAAATATGAATGCCAAATTGGCCATAGAGAAACAAGGCCAAGTTGTAAAGTGCCTTTTTGATCTTCCAAACGCTATAGGTGTAGGGCTGCATCTCCCCAAAGCAGTACACATGGGACTAGAGGGGCAAGATTTCCCCCCCGACTTAGATGTAGTCGATCAACAAAATGATAGTAGACGCTGCCCTAGGCATTCCAGATACTAATGAAGCCAATGCTGTTGGTTGTGGTGACACTACAGTACTACTTCTGTGAAGCCATAGTACATAGAGAACGCTCCATTTGCACCTCACCCACACTCACAACGTCAATTTCAGAAGGTAGCTTTTTCCTAGAATCACATAGTGAATTTCGTGTTTCACAATCAGCATGAACATCCATCGGCCTATTGTATTTACTCTATCCTATTTTCAATTGTAAAGAAGAAAAACAACATTGTTTGTCTCTTTCTATGACTAATGACTTGTTGTCTTTGTGTTGTCACTTCAATTTTTCAGGCTAAATCTATCAAATTTCACCTTGCCTTTCTACAACTCTACTAATCCATAACATGATCACTAGAAATAAGTGTCTGTAGGAAGGACGTCTAACAATCTACGTGAGTAACTACTATCACTTGTTCCATTTTAAAAACAACACCAAAAGGACGACATATCAGTGAACAAGACAATTGTCATCTACAAAAGTTGCTCACATTACATGTGCTGTAAATGCTAACAAAAATTCAAAAAATGTCTAAACCTTCTACTTACATAGTACACAGTAGATAAAAAACTCGATAATGCATAAATTTTCTATTCCTTCAATGTGTTAATTGATGAAAAAAATCAGAATCTATAGATATTATTGTCCCTGCACACCTTGCTAGCATTCTACTACCCAGTACATACAACTGCATAGTGAAATAAAGACGTACATGAGTGACCATATCAATGTTGTATTTTTCAAGCAGCTAGAGGTCGCTGTAGCACCAAATAGACATCAAGATTCCGACGCTTGTTTATAGCCAGCCACACAGCCATGTCGTCTTGCAGGGAGTTCAACATTTATGATGGTTCACCGTCTTTAGCAGTGGCATTGGCTTGAAAACCTTTAATTCTCAAAATATCAAACAACCTCTCAACATTAGAATGAGAATGTGCAAGGAGCATATTGTGGAGAATGGCGCAAGCTGTGATGACATCATGTAAAAAAGTCAAGTCTAAATCTGATTTCACAAGGAGTTTACGGAAACTTTTGCTTTAAAATGCCAAAGGCATTTTTAACAATGCCTCCACCACGCCTCATTTTCTTGTTGAACAAAGTTTCCGTTGGTGGTAAGTTGTTGTGGCCGCGGTGGAGCACCATTAACCAAGGTAGAAGTGGATAAACCGAACCCCCTACCAAATATGGACTAAAGCTATGGAAAGTGACACCTGCATCCCATAGAGTACTTTACATGGCTTTGTAATAAACATAGGACCTACGTAGGACACAAGAGTCATTGGTTGATCCAGGCATATTCAAATACAAGTCCAAAAAACATTTGTCACAATCAACCACGGCTTGACAATTTAGAGTGAAACCACTTGACTTGAAGTAGAAATAATCTGCCAGTGCATGTTTGGATTTGGAGATGGAAACGTGTGTTCCGTCTATTGCGTCAACTACCCTTGGAAGACTACACAACCGCTTGAAGTTGGCCTCCTTGTGAAGTAGTTTATCACTAGTGGGCCAAGAAATCTCCTTGTGCAAAACAATATTCACTACTTGGACAACTTCCATAAGCACTAGGGAGAGTGTGTTGCGCCCTAAAATTGCAAACATTTCACTGCATACACTAGAAGAAAACTGCGTTGAATTCAACAAAAACAATCTGACATTTTTTTGCGATTTTTGTTTTCTAGCACAAAATTTTGTGTTTCGCAACGCAAAATTTTGCGTCGGAAAACATAAACTACAAAAAAATGTCAGATTGTTTTTGTTGAGTTCAACGCAGTTTTCTTCTAGTAATATTAATAAACTGACACCATGAGTCAGTTTGAACAACGTACAAGCAACCCTGATAAGGACTGGGATTGAAAATCGGTAATTGGTGTGTTTTTTGCACACCCAAGGCCTCAACACTTCCGCCAATGAGAGCACAACAAGTTTAGTCATTCTGAACATTTTAATCCAGCGTTTGTCATACCATAAAGTTTGTTGGAGTATTGAAGAAATCCATTGTTCAACGTCAATATTCGGCTTCCTGCCAATTTGAAGGCCTCCAAGCCATATAGATCATCAGAACAAAAGCTAAAATTACTGAAATATTTCCAAAACCCTTGTACAGAACCTTCAGAAAAAGATGGACATAAACCTTAAAGACATTTCAATGCAAGGAAAAGGGAACATCATGACGACTTTCTGAGCTTGAAAAAAAAATGGGAAGTAGATGATAACTTCCATTGCAAAGAATGCACGTGTTTATCACTAAAAATGGAAATGTAGTGAATAGGGAAGAGGAAATTGTATAGGCTGAACGGACTAACCTGAAAGATGCAATTTTCTATACAACACGTCGAATCCCACAGGCAAAAGCGTTGCCGTCTCCAAATGGAAACTGAACCTATGGTACAGAAGAATGGACAAGTACTACAAATGAAAATGCCATGTACGCAACCAAAAGAATAGGATGGAAAACCATACCCCATGAAGGCAACAAAGGAATTGCAGCATCGTTTTGACCTCTCTCACATAGATTACACGGCGGAAAATAGAAAAATGAGCAATGATGTAGGAATTGTCAATGTTTCGTAATTGCAAGTGAAGAAATCACTCATGTGAAGCTTGTCCAATTTTGTACTTGGACGCACGTAGGTCGCCATCGAAAGCACAGCTTGAAATTGTCACACTCGAAGAACCCGCCAGCCCTAAAGGTTCTTCTAGCAACCTCAACAAGTAACAATGTAAAACAAAAACACAATGAAGGGATGCACAAAATTGAAGGAGAATACACGTAGACAACAAACTAGAGAAAAAAAGCAATGGAGCACAACAACAAATTTTCAAATACAAGTCCAGCGCCGGAACATGCCATGAAGAAAACAAAGACCATTTTGAGGATGTCAACCTCTAGGAAAGGAGCCCACTAAGATATATGTCAAAAAATCAGACCCTAAAACCTCTCGTTTGGTGTGACTACCCCCTGTGAGGGGAGGTGCCATCTTTAATGTGCCACCTAAAACTACAACTACGTAGCATCATGTATGAATAACATCAACAATAAAGTCAAATCAACTTGTACAACAATTCACGCTACAACATCCAACATAGAAGGAATGGTACTCATCAAAAGTCTACCATTTTACACACTATTTTATCTTTGAGACTAGCTCCTTCAAAAGGCCTGGTGTGAACAAACCATTAGAGTCACAGTCTAAGTTAAGGTATGGTCACTGCAATGGAAACACCAAAAATTATCAATATAAGCAATTCAACATATTTAGAGGCACCTTTTTCTAATTTTTTTTGGTATTATTAGCAATTGAAAACTATGAATTTAAAAAAAATTAGATTTTTTAGATATGACATGTGATTTCTCTAAATTTTTTAAGTGAGAGCTTTCTAGACTTCTAAAATCGTCATATAGTTGGATCTGAAACCAAAATCTAACAAAATTAGTAGTCAACTAATCACAATTAAGTAAGGTGACAATTTATTGATACTTTTGAGGGATACTTTAATTGAAGTCTAGGGAAATCTATTGTGCATGAATGGGTATAAGGATAGTTTTAGAAGTTTCTAGCTTATGTACACTCATAATCTACACGATTATGAATTGAGTATACTTACTACCTACAAATAATTTGTATTGAATCTTATTGGCAAGCAAAAGAGGATTTTAAAACACTTTAATATGCATTCTTTGAACATTGTATAAGTAGGTTATGAAATTTTAAAAGTATTGTATGTGTGATTGGTGTTCAAATAATCAACACTAGTCTCTTCTAAATTCTCATGTTCTGATTGTGTATACCCAAGCTTTAGCCCAAAAATGCAATTACAAGTTAATCCTATAACATCATTGAAGATACCAAGTGTCCAAAGGAATCCTTCTACATAAGATAGAATTGCAAATATTCACCCTTGGAATTTTGTGAGAAAAAGGGAGGTTTTACATAGTAGTTTGACGACCAATGAATGCTTTTAGATTCTTTTAAACAAATGATTTACATGATATCCCAAAAGATGATTTCCATGATGACCAATTCAACAGTTCAAGGTCAAATTGGCTATGATGGCCATCTTTAAACCATTATTTATTACTCCAATGATAGTTGAAAAAAATGACATTATAGTACATACAAGGATTTTGTACAATTCCATTTAACATAAGGATTATAGGCCAAAGTGCTTCATTCTTATTTGTCATTATTACTAATTGACTTCATGTAAGCAAAGCCTAAAGGTCAACTAATTACAAAAAAAGAAATTCATCAAAAAGCAACAAACCTTAGAATAGTCAAATCTATTCAAGCAATCAAATAAACTAGGCATTAAATAAGACTTCTAAAGGTCGTCAAAGGTCTTTTCACAATCTCACCAAACTTGGGTATTTTAGGGTGTGAAAAAAAAATAACTTTCACTTGGCTTATTTACTAAATGGATTGGGGTAACCTTTGCCATGTACACTCACATAGGTAGGTGGTGTTGGAGTAATTCATGTTAGTTTACAAACCTCATGTGGAACCCAATATGAACAAACTCTTAATTTACACCAACCCAATAACAGAGTTGGAGTTCCTCTCTGTAACCTCATGTCTTGCATCCTCATCTACCCATTGATTTGGATATATCAACAATTTCCAGTTGAAAGGAAATGCCAGTTTCTTAGTTTACTTCTTCAAGACCAAAACCAAAATCTACACCTTACATGTCACTTACCAACACCACACGCACTATATTGAAAGAATTTGATGTATGTGAATCAAACCACCCCTAAAAAATGGTGCAATCTCTTTTCCCACTGAAGCCTGAATTGAAAATTTTGTGTGAATCTCACTGTTTAAAAAAACGATGTACTCACAAATTTTAGACTTCACAGCCGTGGCACTTCAATTAAAGCCCCTTAACGTAAAATTTGTCCTATTTAGTAGCCATTACAGTAGCAATTGAGAAATCAGACTCTAACTGATCTCCTTTAGCACTTTCACCATCTCAACAAGAGGAGAAAAAAACCACGCATGGTCAACTCTGCTTTGCTTCAAGACGAGAGAATTGTTAACATGCTTTCTTTTCTCCCAATAGCCCAATTGAGCCTTCGCCTGTCTTCCTGCAGTCAGCAACGTGGATACTGGTAATAATGAATGTCAATTGGAACAAGCAAAACACAAAGAAAGCACCAATAACTCATAATAACACCATCTGGATGCATAAAAGGGATTCACATCATGGAAACAATCCTATTTGATTGTAGCATTAGTTTCTTCACGCCTTTGCAATTCAAGAAACTGATGAAAATAATCCGAAGTATTTCAATGTAATATCAACTTCTTTACATCAACTTGCTTAGAAGTCCAAGAGAGGATCATGGAGCTAAATTCACTCAATGTAGTCACTGTTCAGGAATCAATGACAGTGAAAGAAGATAGAAGCTCTAATGATACGTGAGGAGTTACCTGTAGAAGGCCTTCTTGGACATCCTCACACTCCGTACTTTTCAACATGCAACCACTTGGTAGCAGACCATTTGGTACCTCTGATAACAGGACAGCCACCTGACAAACAAAAGCCATCATCATGGTTTTAGAGTTACAGAAGCGGTAGCATATACTCAGTTCCAGCACATAGAGAACTCACTATTTCAGGTTGAGTACGAAAAAAACACAACTTGAATCCCATCACATAACTCCTATTCAATGTAATTCGACCAAATGCACTGATTCGTCTCACAAAGTTGGTATTACGTCGTTACATATGCGATGTAGAGTTAGGTTCCCAAAAAATAAAGAGTCAGAGCACGTTTGACTTCAGAAAAATTTGATGAAGGGATTCATAATGCAATTGCTCGCATCAATAAAAAGTACTAGTTCGTATATGCTTTAGTGGATAAGTTCCTTGGTGTAATATATGATTCTTGAGGCTGTTCATTTTTCCTATTTCTTGAAAAGCATATGCAGGATAAACAGATTCACTTTAAATCCTAGCCAATGTACTCAGTGTTGACACCCTCCAGTCAAAGAGACTAAAAAAATGACCTTGTTTACTTGAAACTAACTCCGAAACAGGGGCGTACCGTGCAAGCTAGTAGGGTCAAGAGTGGCATCAGGTTTCATGCTCCAGAACAGCAGGGCATCTCCCATCCGCGGTCGCACTGAAATCCCAGCCTTAGCACATTGTGATCGCTTATCCCAGTCGGGAACCTCACTGCTGTTCACCTTCGCAGCTGGGAAGACCGTTTCTCCTCCCTCCTCAACATTTGAGCTGCCCCCAATCATAAAAATGACAAACAGAACTGAGACCATGTAATAGCACCCAAAGGGATAATCGGAGTGATTGTATCTCCCCCTGGATCTAGATCATTTCAAACCTTCCGCTGTATCCTTCCTAATAAGGCAGGGGCACCTAAAGTTGGCACTTTTACTGCTGCGTACAGTTCCTTGTATTAGACTGGTCAAAATTTTCTAAGTTCTGCAGACAAATGAAATAGGATTCAAAGGCGCCAGGGAATGCGTCATTAGGATACCGGTTGCAAAATTTATGAAGAGTCAACGTTACATTGGTGATTGTTCTAAAACTTTCACTTGATCAGTTGCTGGGGTAATCTAAATCCGTTTAATTAATGTGTACCTACTAAGATTTTACAGTAACGCTGTCGGGGCACTTGCAACTTTGGTGTCCCTGCCTCAGCAAATGATACATTATTACGTGTCATGGAAGTTGGCTGAAAAAGTCCTCTCTGTTGTTGGAAGGGACATAGGTTGGTGGCACGATCACAACCAGGAAGGAAGCAGACAGGGGTTACTTACAGATACATCAGTACGGTAGCAATCCGTTGACCACCATTTCTGGTATTGAAAGCGTCGTGAAAGTAGTCATAGTGTGCCTCATATTTCTCACTCTCTCTATACTGTAACACTTGCAAACCTTCACCTTGTTCTGCACACAAAATCCAACATGCCTAAACGTAAACATTGAAAAGAATAGAACAAGAGTGCTACAGGGACTGAACTGAAACAACCCACGCAAAATAACGAATCATGGATGTAAAATTGTCTCCCCATGGTGGACTACCGACACAATCAATCACACCGGAGGAACAGCAATATGCAGAGATGCTTCATAACCATTTGTGTAAATCATCTCCAAGTGTGAATAGAAAAAAACTTAGCACTAGAACCAAGGGTACATCATACATACCAACTGGTATAAAAGTGAAGTCAGCTATTCGTTTCTCTATCCTTTTGATAACAGAATCTTGACCTCGCATCAAAAAGGTTCCTGAACTTGTGCGTACTCTGGTATATATCATATGCGCACTTGTGTCAATGCATGAAAACACAGAAAAAACGAAGTCTCCAATTAATGCACAAAAAATCAAGAGACAACTTAAAGCCCATAAAATGAAAAGAAACCTGATAAAGATAAATACAAAAATATCTAGCTGTAGAATCAATGGAGGATCAAAAATATCTGAACTAGCACAGCTGATTGCATGAACAAATTATAAAATGGAAATACCAAGGAAGAGCTGCACCAGCACGCACCTGCTGTCTTTGCTCTTTCCAGTAGCACTATCTACAACAGTCGACTTCACCAAGCTTGGTCTGGCTAACTCTATCAGATGGTTGCATTCCTCTTGTGTCTGTTCTCGATACAACAGTCTCAACAATTAGATTTCTGAACACATAAATGCTTACTAACAAGTAACCATCAGTCTTTCTATTTCTAACATCACGTTACATCAATCAGATGATCATACCAATATAGAACCTTCTTCCGTTGCTGGAAAGACACGAAATAGCTGAATTCTAACAAAAAGATAAATTTTCCAAGAGCATGATAACAGATCAGCAAGTATAAACCTAAAGTACAAGAGTACCCTAATCGTGATGTAGTGACCGATTAGTAAACAAGACTCACCAGAAAGTGATGGTACAGAAAAGCTCTGGGCTCCCAAGAGAGAACTTCAACCCACGGTGCTAAAGGATTCTCATCGCTATGCCTGCGATAGAGAAACACTCTTAGCTAACCACTCAGTCGCAACGTCAAAAACCAATAGACCATAAGAGCAGCTGAAACTCCACCAAATGACATTTATCAATCCGTGAGTAGCATAATGAATCAGCTGACTAAATACGTAGTTTTATAGGTGTCATCCCAGGTCTAAAGCAGCTGTGAATATAAAAGGACATCATCCCATCGAAACCTGTGCAGTATCCTTGAAGTTCATTATTTCACCTCAAAGAAGATGCATTCAAAATCAATTGCGAAATCTACACCCCTCCATAAAGATCCTTCGATAAACCCTCATACCCCCAAAAAATCGTGGCTTAGACTCAAACCGGTTTCTATAAATCTAGAAAACTTAGCCTAGAATACACATCGAGAGCACCACCCAAAAATTGTAGGTGTTCTGATTCCAGCAGTCTAGACCTATAAATACAATGCTTCATGTTGCATACTCCTGAAATCCCTGATCTTAATATTTCTGCAAGTATTCTAAAGGACGAAGAGTCAGGGTTTCTAAATGACCTATTTGATTGATCATACTGCGGAAAATGTAATTCAAACGGGCACAAATTATATATCACCAGAATCAGTATTACCGTAGTCAAGTAAATAAAATTGAACAAAGGAAAAAACCCATCTGACCCTCTCAAAAATGCGTAAAAACACATTAGATTCAGTTTGGGCCCTTGATCCTTTGAACAGAAGTGACGCCGGGTATTGCAAGCCGTTCAAGGTATTCCCCAGTCCCTATCCTTGAAAAAAACTCTTGATCATGATTAACACGAAGATCCAAAGAGCGAATGAAGATGGAGCAAAAGAGCATTACAAAGCTCAACTGCTACACCTACCCAGCGACCCTAATGCACCAAACCTTCCCAAACACAAACCCTAGGAGATTGCCCAGCCTGTGTAGTCTACCTGTGTAAGGGCAGCTTCAATTCCACCACAGCTCCGTTATCCATCGATCGTCGTCGGGAGCCTCCAGGCACGGCGACCAAGCCCAGCAGCAACATGATCATAAGCAAGAGCGACAACAACGCCAGCACCAGCAACATAACGGTGCCAGCTCCCGTCCTCTGCCCTCGACTCAGCTTCGCCATCGCCGCAGCTTCTCCTCTGTTCCACTCCGCCCTCTATATCAACCAAACGCCGCAACCAAACAACCGTCTCCCAAAGTGGTACAACTACTACCACTTCCACTCTCAAAAATATCGCATCCCGAAGTTTCGCTCAAAAAAAACACCAAACCTGATCCCTCCCCCCTCCCCCCTCCCCCCCCCCCTGCCGTACAAAACGATGCGATCCACCTGGAGAAAAGCATAACCACCTAACAACCTCGAAAACAGATTGCCATCCCCCACAAATTCAGCTGCATCCGTGAAATCTGCAGAATACCCTAAACGGACGGAGCCCACTGCCGGTAACTTCGAATAGGAACTAAAAACGCCTCATCTGTCACACGACCGCTCACGTCCAGTGCAATGCCCCTTCCCCCTCGCCAACCCCACGCAACTGCACTCACTTCCCTCACTCACTTGCAGCAACCGAGTTCGCAACTCAGCAATCGATCGATTTCACCAACAATTAACCCAAGTGTCAGAGGAGGAGCGACTGTCCACACAGCAGGAAGGGCGAGAGGGCGAGAGGGCGGGATCTGAACTAATAAGTTACATCCTCGTCGTCCTCATCCCCGCAGAAATCTGTGCAGAAATCTCAAAGGACAATTTTGCAGCAAGGAATGAGTAGCGAAAGTAAAAGGCGAAGCGGCCCTAAACCTGAAAGTATGAGAGAAAAACGCCGAAACTGGCAGCATGACTTGCTAGCTCAGGACCAGGACGAGTCAACTCGTGCAGACGGGTAACGACGGGCAACGACCTTCGTGGACTCTTCGGCACTCTCACACTCGGCTCAATTGTCAAGCAATGGCGGGTTTTCTTTTGGATTTGGGTAGTGCAGAAGATTAATTAGCGGTCGTCAGCTGGGTTTATTGTTCATTGATAGATAAGAGTCATGATTATCAGAAGAGGTTATTTTTAGTTGCAGACAAATGGATATCATATCATAATACCTCGAAGGAAGAATTCTATATTTTGGAGACAGATATTTTTTGGTGAAGTTTGTGAATTTCAAAGGTCTAAAGTAGAGGTACCTACAACGGATAATTTAAACCCCTAAGTGCCCAATGCAAAATCACATAACTGGTGCTAATGGCGAAGACCACCTTCCATTTGGATTCTTTTTGCAAGTGGTGAAATGACATCCATCAAACTTGGTTGTTGAAATCACAGTGGAATCTTTCTATCCGGAGCTCTAGGAAAAATATTGAAACATTTGACCGTATTGATTAAAAACAACTTATAATGGTCAAAGGGGAGTTGACATTGTGTGGGGGCCCAAATTTTGGGAGGTCTTGTACTTCAAATGAATGTAGTGTTTGCCCAAATTGCAATTATGCCTTGCAATTTTGCCAAAGCTTTATGTAAAGGAAGCGTCTAATGGCCCTCTAGTTCTAAGAATTTTCTTGTCAATTTTAGGACCGCTCAATTAGGGCATGATTTGACACAATCGTAGGAAAAGTGCACCGTTGACCAATTGTTGCCTCATGCTTGAAACCACTTCAAAACGATTTTTTTCCTATCAAATCCTTACTCCACAAATATAATGCCATGATCAATGAAACAAAACACACTCACTTGCCCTTAGCCCTACTATGCTTCACATTATGTCAAAAGCAAGGACTGTACAACTCCATTTGGTGGCAAATGGGCCCCAATTAAATTTGTAGAGGCCACATTTGGGGCGTTTGGGTGCTCAAGGTGCATTTTGGATACCTGTAGGATATGGGAAATTTATTGAAAAATTGACCTCAATGTGTGCAAAAATAAGGATGAAAAGAATGCTAAAGAAAGGAATTTTTTTCTCAAGAATGGATATTCTATTCAATACAAATGTGAACCCATACTTGTCTCATAGGTTCACCTAAAATGGCTAGCTTTGGAATGTGTTCCAAATCAAGTGTGAGGTAATCAAAGGTGAGCAAATCTATTTTTTGTCAATCAACAATAGAGCCAATTGTTGCCCATTATAGGGCACTCTACTATATCATTATAAAGATTTGTCCATTATAGGTATCTCTACCTTGGTCTTCAAGAACCGGTAACCCTAAAAAGTACATAGTAAACCATATTTATCAAATCATAATTGAGTCCTAAATGTGGCATAACATATATCATTGGATTGACAATTCAATATTTAGCATCTTTCATTAGAATGATTGTCATTGTATTATTCCCAAATACAATGCTCTATCCTTGGAGAATGTGACCATATTTGAGACTTTTAAAACACGTAGGAAATGAAAAAGTAATTCAAATTGGAAAAGCCATGTATCATTGGATCCAATTTAGCACAAATTCAAACTTTGACACTATTACATATCTCAATTCATGCACCTTGTATATCAAATATACAACATATACCATGTTGAGTCTAAAATTGGGCTTATCAAATCTTTCACCCTTAAAGGTCCACACATCCTAAAAATAAATGTGCCTTGGTCAACCTTGATTGTAACTTTCAATACAATCATTGTTGGTATTTGATTTAAATTAAGAAAATGAAGCTTGACAAACTTTATTTTAAAGTTTTGAAAAAATTAAAATATAAAAAAGATTGCAATTACAAGCTCCATGTATTAAAATCCAAAAATTACGTATTTAAAAAATAAATTCAAATGTTTTTAAATTTTAAATTACAAAATTATATTCCTCATTCTAACCTTCATATATGGTAAAAATAAATAAATTATTAATATATAGAGAGATAATACCTTATTTTATTTTATTTCACAATTTCACTTTAAGAAGTCACAATGATTTAATTTTTCCATTTTAGTTTTTTTAAATGAATAGAAAATACATTTTTTCAATAAAAAAATATTAATTTTTTTTTTCAATAATATAAAATGATATATTAAATTTGATAGAGGAATTTGACCTGAAGGTATTTGCCAAAGATGTTTGTGCTTAAAAGATAAAATAGTTAAATGATAAATTTTCATACTAATCTCTATTGCTAATTGTACATCTTGGAAAAATTTCAGATTATTTGAAACATTTTTTCTATTTTAACCTATTCATTTTACATTTCCTAAGAAAATCATAACAATGACAATTTTTCAAAAAACAAATTTATAATTTATAATCTAGGTTTTTATTAGAATTTCTCTACAATATCACATCTTGAAAATGATTTTGTTGCACATGAAAGTTTAGCTTTGATAACATTCTATATAAGGAACCTTTTTGTGCAATCATAGAGAAATCTAATAACATTATTTGTATAGTATTTGTCAAACTCAATCCACATAATATGAAAAATTCTCTTCTTTTTTGTTCTCTAATAGTGCTTGGAAGACAATCACTTGGAATGCATTCTTGTGTGAAAAAAATGAATTCTTCAATTTTATTTTTTCTTCATCTAATGTGATAGCCATCCTTCATTTTCAATTCATATTGTTCTTCTAAGGTACAAGGCTCATAAAGCGACCCCTTAACCCTGGAGCGCTCCGACGTCCATTTTCAGGACAATGAACAAATTCAGATCCTTGTTTCTGTCTCATTCCTGCTTGGATGAAAGTCATCCTAATTTTTAGTGATACTTTATCAAGTTGTTGTCCTATCCATCGGTTGGATTTGGTGTTACTAGAATATATACATTTCTAAAATTACAAATGTGGAAGTATGTCAAGTGGTCAATTTGCATTGGCTTTAGTTCAAAACTAGATGTGCAAAAATGAGGTCAAAGATGTAAAGGTCACAAAAATTTCAAAAAAAAACCATATGAAGAGAACCTTATTTCAAATCCATTCCAACAAGATTTACTCAGAAAATGATAATATTTTACTTGTAATTGAATTTAGAAGGAATTCTGAAATTTTCTTTTCAAAATTTATAGAAAAAGATTGGTGATAACATTAGTAGATCTAACCATATGGATAGAATTTAAAAATCAAAATATACAGCTCTCATTTGTATACCAATTCCAAAATATTATTCCAAATTGTAGTTTATAATGTTTTTTCTCAAATCGTCAATTTTGAAGATGAATCTAGACATTTAGGGATTAAGGTCTAGTTGGCCTTTCTAATGGATTTCAGATGCCCAAAAATATTTTCCCTTATTTTTCACTTGGAGAAACATTGGTGCACAATCTAACACAAGTGGTTTCATATGTTTTGGAGCATTTATGAATTACTTATGAATTTCCAAAGAATTTTGTAGTAGGCACCTATTTTTTATCATAGGCCTTGTAAAACCCATACATGCATAGTCTGAAAAAAGATATGGCTTGACCAAAAACAAACATTGCCGCATTCAAAAAGTAATACACAAGGTTCTTAAATGTGACGCTTACTAAACTTAAATAGAGCCTAAATTCTTTTAATATTTGTAGAAAGGCAATTGGGCAATCAATTTCCATTTAGAAAAATTAAGTGGACATACCTTGGCTTTGAAATGGACCCTCCTCTAGCTCTTATTCCATTCATTGTTGAAGTATAAACCAACATCTAACATTCCTTAATTATGCTCTCACATTGTTGGCATACCATTTTAGAACCACTTATTCTCCATTTCAAGGCTCCCTGAAGAAGAGGGTTACAATAAGAGACTCCTACGTTAATCCCTAAACATCATAGACTATGTTTTCACCAAAATTGCTTCAAAACTTTGTCATTTCTAGGACAAGTACCAAATTTTAGAAAGAAAACATTTTTTGAAACATGTAACCATAGGATCTTGTAGGATAGTGGTTTGAGAAGATGTGGTAAATTTTTTAGAAGTTTCCACTGTGGAGATTGCAAGATATTAGCATTTGAAGTAACAAATTTTTTTTTTGCCTTGCAAGAAACCGGGCAGCTGCACTTCACAAGGTCACTTTTGTATGAAAAAATGTCCAAAATGGTTGTTACTCTTTGGATTCCTTCTTCAAGGCAATTTGGCTACATGCTTGAAAATTTTCAAATCATTTGAAACTGTATAACATATAGGAAAAAAATAGTAAGTAGAAAGAAGTAGAGAATGTTTTAAAATACTATATTCTTCACATTTTATTTATAGAATTGAAAAATGCCAATCCCAATGTTTGTAATGTTGCAATAAAAAATATACACCTAATGTTTTTAATTTTTTCCAAAAATATATTTAAAATTGATTTAAATAAAAGACTTAAAAGTTTATTTTAGAGTAGAAATTCCATAACTACCCACAAACTAACCCAAATTAAAATTCCTCATAACTTTCATTTCATTAATCAAAATGGAATGGTTCAAAGCTTACCACATATATATAAATCTAGAGAATCAGTTTCAAATTTTTATTTTAAAAAAAAGTGATTTTCAAAGAAGTTTTTTTCTGCTCATGCTACTCGCCAAACACTGAAAATTACATATCATGCAATAACTTTTGAATTATGTAGTCAAAAGTTATGAAAATTGTTGTGCCTTAAAGCTACTCCTCAGACACATGTTGTATAGAAATTTCAAAGAAAAAAAATAAAAATTCCATTTGTAGTGAGCTGCCCAAAATTGCTATGTTGTCAAAAAACGTAGTTTGGTCCTTTAGGGGTTAATGCCGTAACCATTGCTACAATAATCCATCAGCACATTCACATTTCATTCTCTCTCCTTCAATTTTGTTTTTTTCACAAGTTTGTTATTTACTAACAGAAATACCTCTCTAATTCTCACAAAATTTTCACCATTTTCTCTTGCCCGAAGCACAAGTGCTTATTGATGATTTTAAACTATTTTATTAGACTATTCACCAAAATTTCTTCATTTGAAAAAAAATATATTTGAAAATTCATACATGCATGACAAAAAATCTACCAAAAGTTCATCTAGACAAAATAGTGTGTTCAAGAATTACAGAGAATTATAGTGTGTGAATGATTTGTATGCCCCCCTTGTGTAATTCATTGTTTTAACTTCCAACCAATGGCAAGTCTCCTAATATGTGCAAAGGTAGAAAAAATCTCATCATTGATGATACCATTATATTATTTTGAAGATCAAAAGTATCATTTAGCAAAATTTTGAGCAAAACAGAGCAATTTTGAAAATGCAATTTTTCTTGTTTTAATCCTTGAAGGACACTATGGCCAAAAGTAGTTAATAGATGATTTCATTGTTTTACTATAGGAACAAAGAATGTACATATTGGTCCAATAATCAGGCAATTTGGTGACTACCTAGGTCATGGAGGGTTGTGTCCTTTAATCCTTGAAGGATGTTGAGGACCCAAAGTGTATGATGGATGATTTCACTGTTAATTAACCTAATTGTAGAAACAAAGAATGCACCCATTGATCCAATAATTGGAGCATTTTGGTGACTACCTTGGTCATAGGAGGCCTCATCCTTCAGAGATTAAGGATTAAAGAATTTGTTAGCTGGACCATGCATTTAGTGCTCACTTTCCATCCAAAAGAAATCAAGGGGTGGTTTAGGGTATGTTCACACTTGGTGTTAGGGTTGATGTTTGCAATGTGAATCCAGTCCAAAAATAGGTCTAAGGTAGGAGTCTCTTATTGTGACCCTCTTCTTCAAATAGTCCTTCAGGGAGCCTTGAAATGGAGAGTAAGTGGTTCTAAAATGGTATGCCAACAATGTGAGAGCATAATTAAGGAATGTTAGATGCTGGTTTATACTTCAACAATGAATGGAATAAGAGCTAGAGGAGGGTCCATTTCAAAGCCAAGGTGTGTCCACCTAATTTTTCTAAATGGAAATTGATTGCCCAATTGCCTTCCTACAAATGTTAAAAGAATTTAGGCTCTATTTAAGTTTAGTAAGCGTCACATTTAGGAACCTTGTGTATTACTTTTTGAATGCGGCAATGTTTGTTTTTGGTCAAGCCATATCTTTTTTCAGACTATGCATGTATGGGTTTTACAAGGCCTATGATAAAAAATAGGTGCCTACTACAAAATTCTTTGGAAATTCATAAGTAATTCATAAATGCTCCAAAACATATGAAACCACTTGTGTTAGATTGTGCATCAATTTTTCTCTAAGTGAAAAATAAGGGAAAATATTTTTGGGCATCTGAAATCCATCAGAAAGGCCGACCAGACCTTAAAGGGTCGCTTTATGAGCCTCCTACCTTAAATTCGTTCCTAAGACCCTCAATATAGCTCTCTTTTAACACCAAGTGAGAACAGACCTTTACTAGCCCAACCGCTGGAGATGCTCTTAGGTGCAGTCACCATACACTGTAAATTTGTCCGAAATACAAAACAGTCCGGTGCAGTGACTGAGGGTGTGAACGGAGGCTTTTGGAAGCCCAATTCTCCCTTGGTGAAGTCGCCCTGCTCCTCGCTCGCATCGTTTGCTCAAGTTCATTGTCCCACTTCTGTGACATGATATGCAGCAATCTCCGTGACAGTGGCAGCACTGGATTGTTGCATTCAGAGCTTGGAATGAGATTCTTGCCGCAATCCCTTCCATTTTTGTCACAGAATTGAAATTGAGCCATGGAGTCGTTAGGTCGGAGTGGCACCATCGCTAGCTCCAGCTCCCTCGCCGCTTCTTCGGATGGCATGTTCTTTTTGGACGGCCTGCGTCCCCATGCGGGCGTAAAATTGCGTCGCAACGGATTGCGGATTCGTGCAACATCCTCCTCGGTCTCCACGTCTCCCGCAGGCGAGAAAACTCCCACTCTGGGTCCGTACACGGGTCGAGATCCGACTGTGAAGAAACCCGCGTGGTTGCGACAGCGGGCGCCGCAAGGGGAGAAGCTGGGCAAGATGAAAGAGAGTATTAAGACGCTGAAGCTCAACACGGTTTGCGAGGAAGCGCAGTGCCCCAACATCGGAGAGGTGAGCGTCACTTGGAATGCAAGAATTCACTCTTGGAATGCAGTGAATGTTACGCAAAGGAATGTATGCGTGTTTCCTGATGGGATTGGGGTTTAGTGTTGGAATGGTGGTGGAGGAGCAGGAGGTCAAGGAGACGGCATTGCAACTGCCACGATTATGTTGCTGGGCGACACCTGCACTCGCGGATGTCGCTTCTGTGCGGTCGACACCAGTCGTAATCCTGCGCCTGCGGATCTCATGGAACCGGAAAACACCGCCAAGGCAATTGCTAGTTGGGGGTATTGTTCAAGATTTTTCTTGATGCGTTGTTGAATTGCAAAGTATACTGCATATGTGGTGGGAACATATGTGAGGGTTTTAGGGTTGATTAAGAGCCTTCTAGATCTTCATTGTTTTTTAGCAGAATCTGAATCATTGGTGGTGGTGTGCGGGTGGAATGGTGTGCAGTGTAGGCTATGTAGTGTTGACCAGCGTTGACAGAGATGACATGCCTGATGGTGGAAGCGACCATTTTGCTCGCACGGTGAAAGCCCTCAAGGTAAGCTCCTTCGTTTTTTCCATTCATACGCATTCCATACAGCATTTAACAGGGCTTACGGTAAAATTAGATTCTCAAGTGATTTTTTACATCAATCATGAGTGGATTCGCAACGGGGAGATGTCGATTAAGTAGGTTACTCGCGGGGGCGTCCCTCATACAATTTTTCTGAAATGGTTGGAAGATTGTAAATTAATTATTTTACATAGTGACTTGAGCTTCTTGTGAGTTGGTATGAACAGTTGATCTCAGATAGACCTTCGAATGAATTGCATCATGCTTTCTTTGCCTGCCCATAATTAATCTCCCTACATCGATGTCTAAGAATTGTTGAAAATGTATTGGAAAAGTTTAATTTTACTGAAAACTATGTTATTTCCTTGTGTGCATATCACTCTCCCTTCAGCTAACATTTGCACTGGTACGAAGTAGGAGCTTAGAAACTAGCCACACGATGCACTAAAGTGCTGGTTCTCAGAGTCCTCTTGAAGCCATACTGGTCTTCATTTTTTAGCATTGGATTATGTTAGTCTGCGTTTCCGTGAGGAACAGCAACTTGTTTGATCTTTATCTTTTAGTACGAAATGATGTTACTCTACATTTCATGAGGATCATGAACATTGTGGGTGTGGGCTGGATTTGCAGGCGTTGAAGCCCGGTATATTAGTAGAGTGCCTGGTGTCTGATTTTAGAGGTGATCTGGATGCTGTCCATCATCTCGCCAGTTCTGGGTTGGATGTCTTCGCTCATAATATTGAGACGGTGAAGCGCTTGCAACGGATTGTTCGAGATCCACGGGCTGGGTATGTTATTTCACGGGAGGAGCTGTGAGGGTGTCGATGTTATTTTTCTTTTTTTTCCAATTCCATGCAGCGTGTTGTGAACCCTTTTGATTTGATATTTTTATGGATGCTTATGGATGGCAGCTATGACCAGAGTATGGCAGTTTTAAAGCATGCGAAGACTCTGAAGGGAATGGTGACCAAGACTTCAATAATGCTAGGCTTGGGCGAGCGGGATGAAGAAATAAAGCAAACCATGCTGGATCTCCGGGCTGTCGGAGTAGACATATTCACTTTAGGCCAGTATTTGCAGGTGAGGTGATGGAAGTTTGACTTGTTTTAATCGTATGCTCTTCTGATGAAGAGTCTGATAAAATGCATGTTTTCTATGAAGGGTTAGCTGGTACCGAGACATACATATCGAAGCAACATCTAATCTCTTTTTTAACCTGATATCGACAGCCGACGCCTCTCCACCTTACCGTGAAGGAATATGTGACACCTGAGAAGTTTGAATATTGGAAGCAGTATGGCGAGTCTATTGGGTTCAGATATGTTGCAAGTGGACCTCTTGTAAGTTTTCTCTTAACCGAAGTTACTCTGCGTTCAGGTCTTGCTGTTTTGTGCTACAAACTGACGTCCTAGAGAAATGCTTGTAACTTCAAACATTTTATTGTTTGTAATTATCGTCGAGATATACCATTTAGTTTCTTCAACTTGGTTCTGATTGTTTTCTTTGGAACTGGAGCAGGCTCTCTTCTTTGTAATATGGATCTAGATTTGATGGTTGCCAGCGGCACACTGTCAGCATACATCATGTATTCCTTGTATACTACTTGGATGCTTCTGCTCTCTTTTTGTAACATCGTTTCACCCTTTGCAGGTCCGATCTTCCTATCGAGCTGGAGAATTCTTCATTGAAAGTATGATTCGAGAGGAACAGATGAACGCGAGACTGTAATTGAAGTGTTAATGATAGATATTATAAGTAGTTTTGGCCATGAAGCATATGGCAATTACGGAAATCTTGAGCTTGGAAAAATTTAAATGGAAGTACGTTAGAATGAAGCCTGATTGAAGTTCTTCAATTCGAACTTCTGGGTCAATGACCAGGTGATTTCCAAATCCCGACCAAAATTGTGAAGGATGCACTTCAGTGTTTAGGTAATTTTTGTGCTAAACGGTGTGTTCAGTAACATTGCTTTGCTTTGCGATTCATGGGCCTACGTTTCTTCACCGTGTTGGCTAACACCTCACTCGTTGATGTCTTAGAATTGGTTTAGCAGCATTGGCTGGTTTAGGGTCTGCAATTTTGTTCTATACGGCAACAAAGGGATGAACCGTGTTTTCAACACTAGGACCTTCCTCACATCTTATCAACAAATGAATTTTTTTTTTTTTTTTTGGGTTAAATTGGTGTTATTCCACAAACTTGATACTTTTACATTTAGATTGTGTGGTCTGAAATCTATACCAATGCTAAACTTTAAAGCTAAAAAAGGAAATGAATGGAAAAAAGGCATATGGAATATTGACATTTTAACAAAATTTCCCATAGAATTAGAGGATGGTGATCTATGTTGTCATAATGTTGCAGCATTCTATTTGCATTGACAAATAAGAATATGATAAGTATTAGTGTATCACTAGTCCTTAGATTATACCATAAACAATGATGAATTTGGGACACAAGTAAGAGTTGTATATGCATTCTATTTGCATTGACAAATAAAAATATGATAAGCATTAGTGCATCATTGGTCCTTGGATTATACCATAAACAATGATGAATTTGGGACACAAATAAGAGTTGTATTAACTTCTAAATGTACAAGGCACCATATTTTAGTAGTGACTACTAGTAAACGAGCTAGTAAACTTTGAAGTTAAATGAAATCTTACCAAAATATTTATTTTTGGTATTTATTTTTTTAGCTAAATGCCTTTTAAAATCTATTTTAACCCCTAAATGCCCAAGGTCTTTCTGGAGCTTCTAGGAATTTGCTCTAAATTGAACAAAAAGCTAACATTTTGATAAGTTATATCAATTTTCTTTAATCTTAATTGAACAAATTCAAACTAGACATGTTAGAGATTATATAGGCAAAGAAAACACAACAATATCACTTATGGATTGAAAGATTATAATGTTTGATCATGAGGGTGTTAAAACTACAAAGGTAATTTGAAGTCTTTCAATCCTTGAATCAATCCTCTTTTCGCATGTCAAATCTAAAAAAGTTGGTCATCAAAAAAATATGAAGATAAAGGGCCTAGCATGCATAACTCCAATCAATTTATGACTTCTAAAAATCTAATGTACAATTTTTTTAAATGAATTTCTAATGTGATTTTTTCTCCAAGATCTAGTGTATTTGAGGCTCATTTCCAAGAGCCCTCAACACTATGGAAAGTCAAGATTGCAATGGCCCCCCTTGCATAAAGTCTCAAATAGAAAAATCATAATCAGTCATTTTCAAAATTGGATTTTTGATACTAAAACTAAACTTCAAAAACAGTTTTTCAAAAATAGAAACTTAGTTAGATTTTACTTAACTTCAAAGTATTGTCAACACCAAAATTTGGGGGCCTTGGACATTTAGGGATTAAGCATAAAAAGATTTGATTTAAAAAAGGTGTTTATAATTTTTCTATTAAAGATTTGTGCAAGGGGGGCCATTGCAAATCTTGAGTTTTTAGTGTTAGAGATTCTTGGAGATGTGCTTCATATACATTGGATTTGGGGGAGAATTTATATTTAAAATTCATTTAGAAGAATTATATAGTAGCTTTTGAAAAGCTATATTTTGATAATATTTATGCATATTATGTTCTTTAACTTCATATTCTTTTTTCCTGACCTCGATTTTAGATTTGAAAGAAAATATCATTCAATTGACTAATTGTGTCTCCAAAATGACTTTGAAATGTCAAAAAATAGCAAGTAAAGTTGCAAAAGTCCTACTAACTATTACTAAAATCTTGAACCTCCTACTAAAATGTTTATGGTCACTCATATCTTCTTGGATTGATATAAAATTTTAGCCACACAAACTAAACCAATATGTGCAACTTTTTGAAGAACTTTTTTTTATTGGAAATGGGCATTGCATGAAGAAGAAACATGACACCAAAATTCTCTAGCTATAATCAAGAATGTTGGGATTTTGAACTTCAAACTATTTCTAAACATTCAAAACAATAACTAGACTGCAATGGAAACATAACCCAATAAATTTGATTGTAGCCATTGAATGCAGTTTCATGAATTCAAATTGAACGTTTGAAATTTGATTGACTTACAAAAAGTCAATACACCTTGGATTGATATGAAAATTTTACTACACAAATTAGAAAAGAGAGCAAATTTTCCAATAAGTATTATAGAATTCAGACATTGGATGCAGAGGTTGCAATACTTTGAATTGAATTGGAAATTGTGTGAGGACTCGTTTGGCCCTCTTGAGTGGTGAGGCGCAGGGAGAATTGGCCCCTTCATTGCCCCAATCAACTTTGGTTTGAAAAAAAAGCTCCCTATGTTGTGCCAAGTTTTTGGTAATTCTTGCATCTCCCAAGAATAATTTGGGGCCTCTGATTGCAAATATGAATTCAGAATTTCAAAAAAAAATTAAGCCTTGCAAATAAAAAATTCCAGGGTTTGCCTTGGAGGGGCAATGAGGGGGTCAATTCACCATGGCTAGTGGTGAGGGGTTAAGCAATTTCACACACTTTCTGGAGCAAGTCATTAGATAATAAATGCGTTCATAAAATTAAGTGCTTACAATTGCAAAAAATATTCTTATTTGAAAAAAATCTCACCTTAAGCTACCCCTAGAGTTGCCAACAACTAATAGTTGTATAAGCAGAGGTCTTGAGGTAGATGTGTCCTAAGTGGATGAAATTCCTATGGTAGAAAGTGGATCACCAATCATGTTATGAGCAATCGATCTAGAAATGGGTGGTAAAAAGAATCGAATTTAGATGAGTGGAAGGGTTGTATACACAATATACATTGCCATACCATAATTAAGATCTATAGAATTCTCAAAATACATTATTGTATCTAATTATTTGCCCTTATGTACATATATTATTTTGACATAGAAATTAATATACAATATACAATATAAATATAAACAAATGATGTTATGAGAAAAAAATGTTTGTTCAACCTCAGAGGGACAAAAATACTAAGAAAAGACACATGAACAAGTTTCCCTTAGATACGTCACACAACAAACATTTATATCTATATAATTTTCAATACTACATTGTATACAATGTGGTATTTCAAAATTGAATAATTTTTTTTGATAGATCATGTTGATTATGTTGATTATTTTATTATGAATCTTAATGTCTTTGGTATCCTATACCTTGATCTTGACCCTAAGTTGCTTGTAAGAAAATGTTATCTATAGAATTATTTTTTAAAACACTTTATACTCTAAATGACTTTGAACTCATGAATCCTGAAATCACTATAAACTTTGGAAGACAAGAAATCATGCTTGTATAATATATCATTTTTTTGAGTTGTCAAGTAGACAAACTATTGAACCAAGTCAACTTTACTTTTTGGAAATTTTCATCTTCACATTATTGCACATTGAAAAACAATACTTCTAAAAATCTTGTTTTCCTAGTTTGAAATATACTCCTTACAAACATTAGTCTTAGGAATGCTTCATTTGTTGATAAAGAAAGTTTCATTGTAGGCATGTTCTTGTAATGTGTACAAAGTCTTTTGTATGATTATATTTTTTTAAATATTTCATAGACCAAATCCTATTATTCAATAATTCATAGACTTTGCAATGGAAGTGGATATCAATTCAAAGTACTTGGATGAAGATGATGTCTTTGTGGCTTTCAACTACAACTTTTTCTAGATTTTCATCCATAATGTCATTATCTTTTTTTGTTCTTAAATTGCAAAGATTTCATAGTTGATCATCTTAATTCCAAGCTCAATTATGTTTGAATATACTTGGCAAATTGAAGGCTCTAATAAACCACCATCATTGAGTTTTGCAATACATAGTGATTAATGTAAAAGTTTTAAAATTGTTTACTTACATTTTTACATCAACACCATTGATTACTAATAGTAGCATTCACATTTTGTTAAAATTACCTACACAAATGATATACTCAAATATTTGACCCTTTTTGTCATATATTATAGAAATGAATGTTATGTTTTTTTTCCTTAGAGGGGTCACACACATGAAGTTTGAGATATACAATTGAGTCGAAGGGATATTTCTTGAAGCATCATATAGATAATGCCCTTAAAATAGTATTATTATAAAATATGCTAAGAATATGCTTTTGTACTTTACAGACCCTACATTACTTCTAAAAGATTATATTTTTTTCTCCCATCTCCAATAATCATTGGAAGAGATTTGAGGCAAGGAGAAGCTTGTTTTAGGTTTGTTTCCCTTGTTGTGAATTAATGGTATGTTGTCAAAATATTAAACGATTAAATAATAATAATAAATAAATATTATTTAAAATTAATTAATTAAAAAAATTAAAAATCATTTTCTAAAGTGGGCAAACTTCAACCATGTTAGACTGTGCATGTGGTCAAGTTTCCATAGTTTGAGAACTTAGAGAACTCACAAGAAACTCGTAGTCTTCTAAAGGAGGTGAATTTCTTCTAATGGAAGATTGTGAGTGCTACAAAGGTTGTAACTCAACTCAAATACAAAAGCCTCCATGTTGATTTCCACGTCATAAATTGAGTTAGATAATGCTTCATGTGTAAAATTGTTCACATGACTCATAAGCTTGAGCTCCATAGAACTAAGTGGGAAGGCAACATTATCCCTCTAAAGGATGTTGCAGACAATTTTTGTCCTTTGTATGACTTCACCTAAGATTGTAGGATGGAAAAAAAATCTATTTTCATCCAATTTTTTGTAAAGGTATTTGACTATATTTTTAGTGAATAGTATTGCAAATTCCCTCATTATGGTATTATTGATTTTTCTAAAGAAGAAGAAGATGCTTAATCTATGGATCCTCTAGAGCCTCTCTTATTGTATATCCTCTTTGTGCATAATTTGTAGAAATGGAGTTCGTAGGTGGTGCCAATTTGAAGGACATTCTTTGAAAACTAGTGTTAGAAGTTGACATCTATTAGGTGGCCATTCATTACACCTCTCTGACATGCATAATCCTCTCTTAGTGTATGGTCCCAACACCATGCATTAAGAGAGGTTCTACATGTAGGGTATTTAAGTCATTTCTTTCTATTTACTCTTTATGTGAATTTTAGCTATGAAAATGATATTTTTTTAATTTGAGTTCAACTAATGAAATGAATCTTATCATGTACAGTTTCTACTCCAATTCGAAATTTTGAAAAATTCGTAAATTTGAATATTTTATAGCAATATAAACTCTGAGCCTACATCCATGGTTTGTTGGTTTTCTAATTTTAGAGTGATATGGTAACTTTAGTTTATACCATAATGTTATATATTATAATATACATCTATGGTGAAAATTTTAATTTTTTTGAGTATATTTTGTGTTTGATATGAATTTTCTTCATTAGTTTCTTAATAAATTAATACTAATTCCAAATTTTTCCCTAAAAAATTGAATTTAACAAAAAAATTGTAGTAGACATATGACTTCATCTTTGAAAAAATTATAGTTTTTTTTCATTCATATCTAGTTGCAAAATGACAACAAACAAAGTGATAGATAGTGAGGCTTGAAATCAGTGGTCATGGGCCCATCTTTTTAAGGGTTAACCCTGGAATGTCGGGGTGGTTACTGTGGAAATTGTCTGTTTTGTCATCACGTAAATTGTTGGCTTAGAAAAATGAAAAAGCCCTCATTGGAAGACAAACTACTGTAGAAGACATTCCCTTTCCACACAAATTTTGGAAGATGAATAGTTGCACTTCTACCCGACATGGAGAGATTCTTTGTCATTCATCGGCCGAAAAACGTCCTCGTTTATGGGTTAAACCCTAAACCCTACTCCACGATCGCCCGAGTTGCGTCCCTCTCGTCCTCTCCACCATCGTTGTCGCGGTTTTTCTCTGCGGTGGTAGTCATGAAGAGTGTCAATAAACATGTTAATGGTTACTCGCCCGGCGATGCTTTCAAGGAAGTGCCGATCCTTCCGCCTCTGGTGGAGGAAGCCGCCACTTCCAACACCGAGTTGTGGCTTGTACAGCTCCCCGTTAACGAAGTGAGTGAACGAATTCTGTTTTTGCTTTTGTCTCCGCGACCTGCTTGAATGTGTGTTCTCTTGATTTCTCCAGGATTGTAGCTTTCAGCCTCTGATTCATTTCCTAGCATTGCAGTTAGGCCCGAAGGACTTGATGGACAAACAATGGAGTATGCAACCACCGGATTCGGGTGGGAAAATTGGACATTTCTACAGCACGCGAGGTAGAATGCGCAACACTTCGCGATCGTGTGTCCATATTTTTATGGCAGATTGTTTACACAGTCGGAATTGGAGTTGAAATCTGATCGGAGTGCGGGATTAGGTTTACAACATTTCTTCGGTATTGGAGATATACTCGACGTGAATTAATCTCTTTGAAGTTCCTTAGCATTGCATTCTGATATGTTTGTCTTAGATGATTCTACTCGGTTTGTGACTTGTAGACTTCTCTTGAGATATTTAACAGGATGATTGTAGTCTGAGAGAAGGGGGGTTCAAAACCTCCATCCAATTTGGTTTCAATTTGGTACCTGAAGGTTTATTTCACCTGAGGACTTGTTCGTGTATTTCACATGTTCATTAGAGAATTTTAGAACAGTTTTGTGGAGGATTATGCACGAGAATGACATGGGATGTTGTTGTCCTCAGGGGAAGTATTTGACGTGGTGAAGGAGAACATGGACAGAAAGAAGCTATATGCAATGATGCCAGGATCTTCTCAGCATGCTGGTAATAGTTCACTGTTTTCACTGTGGTCAACTGTACCCATTTGATTGGTGACCGGGCACTATCCTCTTATTTTGTCCAGACTGTTTGGGATAGATCTAGAGTGATTGAGTACATATTGTCCTTTATAACTTCGCCGAATTATGATCCCTTTCTTATTTTGTTTATAAACCTGGGATCGTAAACTCTGTTTTCTGCTCAGTGTTATCTATCTGTACTCCATTCCTTCTCTTTCTGGGCTATGTGGTGTTCCCCAATTGAATGTGTTCATTGTGTTATCTCTTTTGCAGTGCGTAGAATCACATCAAAAGTATGTTTTAGGCGTCACTTTGAGGTCCAGAAAGAGACATCACTTATTGGTCGTACCAAGTCTGGGGTGACTACGTCAGAAGCTAAATCCAGAGGAGGTATGTTTGGCTTCCACATCGCCTTCTTTTGACTGCAGTAGAAGCTTTAAAAGCTGTAAGAGTAATAAGAGAAGCTGTAAAATCAAACAGAAATGTGGATCGGCTAAAATCAAATGGCGCAATTAAATTTGAAAAGAGGAGGGGTCTAGAGTCATCGTCCATCCTCCCCCACACTCTCAGAGAGACGTAGATCTCCAGAAGCTAAATCCAGATCTGACAGTCATGATAAAGTCTTGAGGGTTATTCTGATTACCGTCTTGACCTTCCAACCGTCAACCAGCTATCTAGTACACCGGTCATCTCCATTGGTAATCCTGCGAGGATTACTGTGCTGCTGCTTACGACTATCTCCTGACTAGAGATAATTCTTGTAATTGCAGATTCCACGAGGTCGGTTCAGAAACGGGCACTTACAGACGAGAAGCAAACAAGTACTGTGACAGAGGCATCTATTGGAAATGCCGAAATTGAGAAGGAGAGCAAGAAAGAGAAGAAGAAGAAAAAGAAAGAAAAGAAGTCGAAGTCTGAGGCATCCAATTGAAACCGTGGAGAGGATATTACAACAATATGAAGTTGGGGCCTTGCAAGTTCAGTTGCTGGCTCTCAAAGGGTAGGCTCTTCATGTCAGATCCTCCTAGTTCCAGATTCTTGAATTAAATTCCATATCTTTGTCAGCAACCCATGGCAGGCGGGTCGTGCATCCTGTAAAGATACCAATACCACCCGTGCCATGGTTACGCAAGGAATCATTCAAGCATGAGAGAATATCAATTAGGTCTGGGCATAATCAGTTGTGTGGCGCAACCATTATCAGAACCAAGATAGCAGGAGCTAACTGACCTAAGGTGGACATACCCAGTTCCGCCCCATCTGAAACTACCCCAATTCCAACGTGAACGAGATCTGAAAAGTTCAGGTGAACTGTCCAAATGGGTGGCAATTTAGGGATTTCACAACTCTTAAACGACTGGTGTTAGGCTTGTCCAAGAGTAATTAAGAAATTCATTAGTTATGACTCAGGATTGACAATGTAGTTGAATTTTGCATTCATTACGGAAGTGCCTCAAGGAAGTTGGTTTTAGGATATATTTTAGGTGGTTCAGGGTTCCTAATTGTGAGCATAGGTCGAACAATCAGGTTTGATAATGGATTTCTTTTTGGATGCTCATGGCCCCCACTTGTGAATGTTTTCATTGAAATCACAATTTTATATAATAAAATGCATTTATTCTTGCAAACTTTTATTCTAATATTTATCATTTTGTGATGAACTGTGTAATCTTTAAGATATTCTCCAAGACGTGTAGATTACTTACATGGATGATAGTACATTTTTTCAACTTAAGGTAGGATCACCTTGAATAGAGCAAATTTTTTTGACAAGTTTCATTGAGTGTGTTGAAGTGTTCATTTTTTAATCACATAAAGATAATCACATAAAGATAAACTGCAAAAAAGTTGGGTGAAATCCAAGAACAATATTTGATTATAATACACAAAAGTATGAGAGGTCAAAGTTGAATTAGTAGATCATTTAAAATTGTGGCCTATTTTCAATGTTTGTACCTTGAAGAGAATGCAAGTGATATTTTTTTATTTTTTATTTTTTCTAAGGCTCACTTTTAGAAACATACCACATTAGAAGTATAAGGCCTAAGAGAGTGTTTTTTTAGTACTTTAACCCTTAAGTGCTCCAACGTCCATATTTTGGACGATGAACAAACTTTAAGGTGATGTTTTGTCCAGCTAACTTTTCATTCATCCAATGTAACACTTGAATCTTGAAAAGACAATCTTCCTTAATGATTAATTTTATGAAATTGCAGTAAATGATATTTCTATAGAAAGATTTAAATAAAAATGTATCAAAATTAGAAAAAGGATCAAGGCATAGAGGGATTAACCCCTAAATTTCCATTGTCCTTTGATAGGATAAATTTGATTTTAGATAGGCTCCTATCATTTCAATATTCATTGTGATTTTTTAATACTTTTTGTGGGAATATAACTTTTATTTCAATCAGTGCTTGGGAGCCAAATTTATGGTATAGTAAATCCAAATTTTAGTTCAGTGGGTAGAAAAAACATACTTGTGTTGAATTTTTGTTTTGCTTCTCATAGATTGTATTTTTATGTATATAAGAAGCTTGGGTTCATTCCATTTGGATTAGTGATGTAAAAGTTATAGACAATTTTGTTTTTTGTGCAATCAAAGTATCATCTTAAAAAAATAACTTGTAGGATTCACTTTTAATTTTTAAAAATTTACAAGGTTCAGATCTTTTACTACAACAATTTCACTATTGGGATTAGCGTATTTCAATTCCATCTTAGAGCTATTAATGGTTTAGTTTTTCCTTTCCAATCTTAAACCTACTTCTACTATTTAATGGGTGAAACTAATGAGAAATTTAATGAGTAAATTTTTTTTAATGTAAGAAAATGAAGTTGTTCATTTTTGAGTTTATTTTCTTAGATTCTAAACTCAATTTTTCAGTATAAAAAATTAGAAATTCAAAATTAGTAGTGCAAATTTTTTAATCTTAACAGATTCAAAGTCCAAAAATCTAATTAAACAAGGTGCTACTTTAAATACAAATATCTTGCAGTCTACGTGGTCAAAGTTTCTAAAATTTCTTCTACACATTTTTGAACTAGACTAGTGCAAGATTCTATAGTTAGAAATGCAAAAGAAAGAAAGAAATAAGTTTGAAGGCTTTTTCTTTTTGCAATAGAAATGGTGATTTTGAGTGTTTTTTCATAGAAGGAAGGCCTAGGGACTCTAGTGCCAAGAGGATTGACCCTCTTATTGCCCTATGTTTTATCCTTGGAGAAAATACTAAATTTTTTAAATTTGCCACCCATGATAAAATTTGCAAATTCTAAATTCATATTTGCAATCAGAGACCCCAAATGAATGTTCATACAAATAAATACCAAATTTACGTGGTACAAAAGAAGGGGCAATTTTTACATTTATCCTTGGTTGAGGCAATGAGGGGTCAATCCGTGGTCAAGGAGGATTGCCCCCTTCATTGCTCTATCCAAGGATAAATGTAAAAATTCCCCCATATTTTGTGCCGCATAAATTTTGTATTAATTTTTTCATCTCTCCGTGTTAATTTGGAGCCTCTAATTGCAAATATGAATTCAAAAGTTTTGCAAATTTTATCATGGGTGGCAAATAAAAAAATTTAGTGTTTTTCTAGTGGCAAAATACAAGGTAATAAGGAGGGCAATCTTCCCTATCTGGGAATAATTGATCTTTTGCCTAGAGTTACTTTTTCTTCTTCTCCTTTTCTTTCCGGCCTTCAATTGATCAGCTTGGAGTAATTGATCCTTTGGCGAGAGTTACTTTTTCTTCTTCTCCTTTTCTTTCTGACCATCAATTGATCAGCTTGGAGTGATTGATCCTTTGGCGAGAGTTACTTTTTCTTCTTCTCTTTTTCTTTCAGACCATTAGTTGATCAGCTTGGAGTAATTGATTCTTTGTGTAGAGTTACTTTTTCTTCTTCTCCTTTTCTTTCCGGCCTTCAGTTGATCAACTTGGAGTAATTGATCCTTCCCCTAGAGTTACTTTATCTTCTTTTCCTTTTCTTTCCGACCATCAATTGATCAACTTGGAGTAATTGATCCTTCCCCTAGAGTTACTTTTTCTTCTTTTTCTTTTCTTTCCGGCCATCAGTTGATCAGCTTGTGGACTTTCAGTTGGGATCATGAACAAGTGAACTTTTTCATTCCCCCGGCGTCCCTTCTTCGAATTTCCCAAGCAGGATTTCCCGGGTCCCAGCCAATAACAGGATATACCCACCCCGACCCCACACCCAATCCAGGATCGCCACGTCACTCGCCCCCTTAAACTCGTCCACACTTCGTCTTCCCCGTCTCCCCGGCTGTGAACCCGCTGCACTGTAGCATCCGCAGCTCGGATCGCAGGATCGCAGGATCGCTGGATCGCTGCAAGTCTGCAACAAAAACAAGATCGACAACCATCTCGTAAGCTCCACATCTCTCCATTATTGCACCATTCCCCACAATCCTTCGCCCCCCGACATTGCTGCCCGCCGAAATCTCGACTCGTTTTCCCCGCTTGGATTTTCGTAACTTAAGCTTCACTTAGTTGGAGCCGATCATCTGCTCTGTTCCGTTCCATTCCGTGCTGTTCTGTTCTGTTCTGTTCTGTTGGCAAATGGAATGGCGGAGGACTTTCCTTCTGCTGTGAATAATGCGTGGCCTGAGAACCAGCCTCGCCCGTTCTCGCACAAGCGCTCAGCGCAGCAGCAGCAGCATCCGCAAGAAATGGGCAAGGAGATTGCTTCACCGCACCTGCACGGTGGCAGTGGCGTGAAGAGCCGGGGCTACGGGAGGATTCCGCCTGGAAGTACGAATGGCGCCACGAAGTATGCGAAGGCGAGCAGCCACTTGTCCCGAATCGTCATTGTGGTCGTAGGCATCTTCTTCCTCACGGGGACGATCGGGAACGGACTCGTGTTCCTCCGCCTGCGGGAGACGGACTTGCGAGGGGGCGAATCCACCCTGGGGATCTTCTTCCCTCGGGCGAGTGGTGGGGAGAAGCTGGCGTCGGTGGCGCCAGGGGATGGCGTGCGGTTCGTGCCTCGTGTGCTGGTGGAGCGGTTGTTGCTGTCGCGAGCGAAAGCAAACTTGGAGGAGCGAAGGAAAGAGAACAGAGCTTCGGGGAGACGTCCAAGACTTGCTTTGGTAAGATATGCATCCCTTCATTCTGGTTCTGGTCGAGAATGGTGATTCTGATCCAGGATTTGAAATTTGAATGTTGCGTGATCTGCATTCATGGAGAGGATTGGAGGACATCGAGTACTAAACCCTAAAATGACAAAACCCTAGTACTAGTCGTTACCGTGCTGCCTTAACCCCTGAAGGACCAAGATGTCCAAAGGAGAACAGAGCTCCGGGGCGCTCTCCAAGACTCGCTTTGGTATGCATCCCTGCATTCTTCTTCTGGTCGAGGATGGTGATTGTGCGTGGGACTGATCCAGGATTTGAAATTTGAATGTTGCGTGACCTGCATTCCTGGAGGGGATTTGAGTATATCGAGCACTAAATCCTGAAATGACTAAACCCTTGTCCTAGTCGTTTAATTTATTCAGCACATTGTTCAGCAATGGTGTTCTCTATTCTCCTGGAATTCGTTTTTTACCGTGATCAGGACTGAAGACTTTCATGAGTGGGAGTCGCTGAAACTGGAAAATTTTGTTTCAATTTTTTATGGAGCTTTGCTCTTCCAGGTTTGCTCAAATCTGTCGCTAAGCCCGCTGCCTCTGTACACGGAGAGGATTTGAGTACATCTAGCACTGAACCGTAAAATGACTAAATCTTAGTTCTAGTCATTACCGTGTTGCCTTAATCGTTATGTCCAATTTTTGCCTCTTGTTTTGTTGAGCCAGTTTGAGTAGGTCGTTTGTGAACTTTTTTGGTTCAATTTGTTTTGTTTTTTGAGCAACACGCGTATTGCTCTTCACTGATTCTGGTGACGTAAAATATAGCCTCATGTGAATTATATTCTTCAAAATATGATCCGTTGAATTGGCCCTTTTCAAACCTGGAATCCTTTGGTCTTAAGGGGTTAAATTTGAATTCATTGGATTTGAATATAGTTTCAATTTATTGAAGTCATTCTTCAGCAATGCTGTCCTTCATTCTCCTAGTATTCATTCCGTACCGTGATCAGGACTGAAGACTTTCATGAGTGGGAGTTTTTGAAATTTGAAACTTCTGTTTCAAATTTTTTTTGAACCTTTTTTTTTTTTCAGGTTTGCCCGAATCTATTGCTGAGCCCGCTGTCTCTGTACACGGTAACAATTGCAACGGGATTACAGGAGCTAGGCTACAATCTTGAGGTAATTTTAATTTTAATTTTTAATTTTATTATTTTTTGATGTCTATATCAGTTTGTTTCTGAGTGTGTTGCCAAACTACAGCAGAGGCATGTAGCACCAGTGTTGCCGGGCTAGTTTATATGGAATGTCTAATAAATTCCCGATTTTTCATTTCATGGACTTTGAAGTAATAATGCCTAGAAGAAGAACACATGCTTCTTCATCGTCATGTTATCTTTCGTGTGTGCATAGGATGCCCCGAAGCATGCCCACATGGGAAAAGGACTTCTATATCTTTCTTGCTATGTCTATAATGTAGTAGTCACTTGCTCTAATAGACCAATGACATACTTCGACTTCATTGCCTTCCCTCTAGTTTTTCTATATTGTGTAAGTGTTTTAGTTTTTTACACAAATGCACTGAACTGCTTTGTATTCAAGTTCTACTTTATTGTAGTGTTTAACGCTGTAGTGCCTCAATCCTTTTCTGAACTTTTGCACATTTTTGCATGTCTTTGTGCCGACATCTCATTTACTTGAATTTCATCAAATTGGTCGTAAAGGAAGGATATCGTTTAAAGATTCAAGCATTACTTTGGATGAATGAGAGTTAGTTGGACGAAACATTGCATCGAAGCCCTCTGTACATGTCTTAAATATGGACACCGGAGCCTTTAAGGGTTAATGTTATTCTTGCTGTTTGATTTTGACTGCTTTGGGGGATTGCATTCTTGGACACAACATTTACACGATGGTATGTGGATTGGCAAGTATCGCCCTCTCCTTCTGTACGCGTTACATCGAGTATTCATAATGCCTGTAGGTATACACTCTTAAAGATGGAGAACTTCGATCCACTTGGGAAGCAATGGGGATTCCTGTGAGCGCTTTAAAAGTCATCTTCGAGAATGTAACAACCGTTGACTGGCTAAAGTGAGTACTGTATTCCGTTTGGTGGAACTGTTCATATATTGTGATTGGGAGTTTAAGTTGGTTGCATTTCATTGACTAGCAATACTTGTGTTTGTGATGACGTTGCGGACTACGGTATTTGTGCCAATGTGTCGGGCAGTTATTATTTTATGCAGTCTTGAGCCTAATACACGAGTGGCTTTGATGATGTGCAGCTATGAAGGTGTTATTGCGTTTTCACTCAATGCGAAATCTGTTCTGGACAGGTTAGAACAGGATTTTTGCATTCAAGGTCGTCTCTATTGAACATAGGCGAGGATGTCGTTTCTTTTTCCATGATTTCCTTCAGTGCTTTCCAACAAACGCGAGACTGAGTTTGGAAGCTTTCACTAATCGAATGTTCCTTGGACAGTCTTTCACAGGAGCCATTCACGAAAGTGCCAGTTCTGTGGGTAATTACTGATGATGCCTTAGGACGACGCCTTGGAGATTACAAATCAGCAGTTAATTCGACGGAACTAATTTCTATCTGGAGACTAAGTTTCCAGCGAGCTGACGTCGTGATTTTTCCAGATTATGCACTTCCGGTGAGCTCTTCAATATATTTCGGAGAATCTAATGTTGCTTCGAGAGCTCGTAAAATACCATTCATGAGGATCTAGTTTACTATAGGATGGAATTACTTATAAAGTTCAATTACAGAATGAACATGATGCACTTGCTAAAGTTAGCGTGTGACAGAGTAGCTCCTGGTATTTAGTTGCGATCGGGAAACGACTTATTGTGCTCACGACTTATTGTGCTCACGACTTGATGTTTGCTTCCAGCTGATTTACACCATGCTGGACACTGGAAATTTTTTCGTCATTCCAGGATCGCCTGTCGAAGTTTGGACAGCCGAAGAGTACAAGCTGACTCATTCCCAAGCAAGCCTACGTGCTAAGTACGCAGTGCGGCCTGATGAGTTCGTGGTTGCTGTTGCCGGGAGCCCTTTCCTTTATCATGGATCGTGGAGAGAACATGCTCTAATGATGCGTGCATTGGCAAGAGCTGTATCAACAGTGGGTGATGCATCACCAAAACGTGGATCACCAAAACGTGGTCGACGTATCCGGCTTTGGATCGTCGGCCATAGCAACCAGTCGAGCAGCTACGGTGCTGCCTTGCAGGTAACAGATGGTGTCTCTCTGTTTGGCGTGAATGCATTCGACGTAAGGGAGAGGATACTATATGCATTGAGCATTCTAACCTATGTATAGTACTGTGATGTTTGGGAGATATGTGTAGAGCTGTGCCGAGATCTTTGGGTACAAGAGAAAATCCGTTGTGATCAAATTTTTATCACTGTGTAACAATTTCTTATGCAATTTCGATGTAGGAGTTGTAGATCACTATAAGTGATAGTAGAAATCCCCATTTCCATTCAAAGATCAGTGGCCTTCGACATTTAACGAAGTCATGCTTACTATTAGACCAACCAAGTTTACGAATCGATGGGTTACTGTTGGTAAGTGGGGTCGGCATAGGAGATGAGATAAATTCTCCTGACGGTTTTATTATCCTCTTCCTTATATTCCCCAGCAGAAGCCTAGATAATGACGTGCAGTTTAGTTTGGAATGAACAGTACTCACTTGCGAATTTTTTTGTCTGAGTAGCATTCCTGGACTGGATGGTCTGCTGTGGTGAGTAATCCTCTGTACGAAGAGTGCTTGTATTGGAAGCCATCTGTTAGAGTTTTTGATTTTAGGCGATGATGTGGTGGTTGTATTGTATCTACAGGTTATGGCAGAGCATCTGGGGTTGGAGAATGGTACAGTACGTTATGTAGGTGCTGGGGAGGATGTGACGGGCATGCTGTGGATGTCGGATGTTGTTGTGTATGGCTCGTTCCGTGACGATCAGGCGTTTCCACCGATTCTGAGTCGAGCAATGAGCTTGGAGCGACCTGTGATCGCACCAAATCGGAGTGCGTTTCGAGAGCAAGTAAGATTGAAGGGTTGGGGGGTGGGTTGGGGGTGGGGAGAGGGGATTACTTTTGTTGACATATTAAAGATCGAGTCAAGTTGAGGATGAAACTCAAATTTGACTCATTTGATTAGTGTCTCATCTTATATTCAATTGAATGTGTTTGATCTCTTTTGGGTATAGAATCGATTGGTAAAAACTAGAAATTGAATCTACATTTGAATTTGTAATGTTGCCATCTGTCTAGTTTGGATGACCTCATTATGAACTTTCAACCCTTGTAACTCTCATTGTACTTGTGAATTGATTAAAATTCGATTTTGTAGGAGTCTTGAAGGTAGGATATACTCCATTGAATAATCAACACCCCTATTTACACCCCTAGAAGTTCAGAGTAAAAACACAAGATGGGATGGACTTAAAGGATATTTCTATTGTGAGTGGGCATTGGATATGCCGGCATGAGGCTCCTAGACGGCTTGATGTGTACTTTGTGCAGCACAGAGCAGGATTTAATAGTAAGAATGCTGAATAGTACGTGTCATTTGAGTGCTTCAGAAGTTAGTTTGGACATGACACCCGAGCTGTCACTGAATGAGTGTGAACTTGTGGCACAGGTTGTGGATGGAGAAAACGGCATGCTTTTTCCAGTGGGAGATGACATGAAACTGAGTGAGGCCATCGTTCGTGTACTGAATGACGAATCGAAGGGTGCTACCGCATCGAGTGCGCAATCTAAGGCTCGGAACATGTTTGCTGCAAGTGTGAGCTTCAGTTTCGGCGAGCTTTTGGAGAGCATTTTGGAGTTTTCTTCGGAAACCGCGCTACCGCGGCCCTTAGATGAAGCTGTGAAGAGGTTGGAATGGGGATGGCGCTGGGATCTGCTGTTCCCTGCAAATTCTCCATTTCAGTCTCGGATGGCGGAGCGAAGGGTTGAGGAAGATGATATGGGTTCTGGTGTAGTTAAGGTGTTGGAGGACGAATGGATACTACGGAGTGCTGAAGCTCAGAATTCTTCTGAGATAGGTGGCCGTCAGAATTATACCGAGATAGTTGGCCCTCATACTTACCGTGCAGACTTGGAGCTTCCGAGTTTATTCGATATACATGAGGCTAAAGCGACTGAGGAGGATGTAGTAGCAGAAAAAACCGAGCGGGAAGAGGTACATCTATTTCAATTTCTAAGGAACATAAATTTGAAGTGAAATTGCTCTAGATGCAAAGACTGACCTATGTTCGTCACAGTATTTGAATTGGAAAAATACAAGAGACATGAAGGATTACAAGTTTAGCAACTTTTGTTGAGGTATTTTTAGCCTCGTGTTGTTGAGCGCATAGCACGTTGCTTTACGAGCCATTCAATATGCTATTCTTCTTACTTACTCTGTTCCTGGCCTTTTTTTCAGCTGAACTCCAGGAAAGAGCAAGTGCAGACTCCATTGGAAGATATCGCGAAGATGATTAGAAAGACGGAGGTTCGCAGGGATGAATTGAAAGAGCGGTCGGATGCTCAAATTCAGCGTGGTGCGCAATCCTTGTGCATTTATGAACCATATCACGGCCGAGGAGCATGGCCGTTCCTTCACTCGGAGAATTATACTCTCTATCGAGGCCTGAGTCTTGTAAGCGGCTCTGTCGAATCTCTTGCTTTCCTAGTTAACCGACATCTGAGGGCTCAGTGATTATGGAGAAATCTCTGAATACTAATTTTGACATGGACGAATGGGTGTATCATGCTTATTGCATAAGCTGGTTGATCGCATTGACTGCTTTGTTCATCTCTCTAATTTGACCAATTCTGCATAGAGGACCTGGGGTTTGGTTGCTTTCGTGAATTTATTGAAGGTTCCAGTTCTTTTCAGTTAAAGAGCCTGTATATTTAGAGACTGGCTTGATTTGTAGACACACAACCCTTAGAGGTATTCTAGTAAACTTCACCGCGTGTAATTGGCAGAAAATTTACATTAGAAACTTCCTTAAATGGCGTTACAATGGCATTATTAGAAGGATTTAAAACAGCTGGTTCTTAAAATACCTCTGGGGAGATTCTCCTAGTGCGTCCACCTGCTTTTGACGTAGTTCGTCAATCTCTGTAGGTAATAGGGCATTCTTTCCTAGTGTATGAAACTATGGGGTGAACAGTGGACACAAAAATTTACGTTTTGTCTTTTGGATTAATCATTTTGAATCTCAAAAGTACCGGAAGTGTGAACTAGTGAGTGACCCCAACATGCTCGAATTACGAGCGTTAAGAGTATTCTTATTTTCTAAATATGATGCTTCTGGCAGTCCACATTGGATAGGCGTCCGGGAGATGATGATGTGGATGCTGAAGTGCGACTGCCCGGCCTCTTGAACGATACGTATTATCGTCATATATTGTGTGAATATGGTGCTTTCTTCGCCATTGCAAATCGCATTGACCTGATCCATAAAAATCCATGGATTGGCTTTCAGCCATGGCGTACTTCAAGTAAAGATGTAAGCTGATTTCACCTTAGTGTAATCTTAATTATGTTCTGATTTCATTTGGGAGGACACCGCTCATGGGAACGAACTTTGACGGTGAAGGTTTTACATATTTGAATCCAGGTTGCATTGACAACCGTGGCCGAAGCTGCCTTGACCGAAGCTGTGACCAATGGAAGGCATGGTGATGCTCTCTATTTCTGGGCTCGGTCCGATGGCCGTGTTGGTACATCACATCGGGATTCCTCTGAGTTCTGGACCTACTGCGATTCCATCACTTCAGGACAATGCAGGCATGCTTCCCTTAATTGAACCAGGGTTGCCTTCTTTTGTTCTTCAAATATTTTGTATTTTTCTTTAAATATAATCTGCACAGGCAGAAGATGTTGGCGTTCTCTATACTTGACCATCTGGACTTGAGGTAGACGTCGACGTCTTTTGGATACAAGATATTATCGTCTCCAGTATATAGGGCATGCCGTTTGTTATTGATTATGATGTGTCTGCTCAGTACTGAGGTAGAGTTGAGGACGACAAGGATTACTCACAAGCCGTGTTGATATCTTGCAGAGAGGCATATGCTGGGTCATGGAGGCACATGTATGGGCTGCGGGCTACTCTGCCACCAATGCCTGCTGATGGTGGCGCCTGGTCTGCCTTGCATTCCTGGGTTATGCCGACGCCTTCTTTTGTGGAGTTCGTGCTGTTTGCAAGGTAACTTTATGCCATTGAATGCTGGAATTTACTGATAGAAAAGTTCTCTCCTTTGATTGCGCCTAATTTCATCGCTATAATTCATGTTACAATGTACGTTCTCATTGTGTCGTCGATTGGTTATTGCTGGCAGGGTATTTGTGGATGCACTGGATGCTCAATATTACAAAGAGCATCATGACCAGGGAAAGTGTCGTTTTGTAAGGTTGCACCGCGAGGTATTGTACCATTTGAAATCCGATTTGTTACTGAAGCTCGTAGGTTATGAATCATTATGTTATGCTGACGACGGCTATTACGAAGGGAGGTTATTGAAATTCCTATTTACTTTACAACTCTCTGGTTTTTTTAGCACTTTTGAATGGATCATATGAGAATTTTGTTTTGTCCAATTTTATATATTTTTTGGTTTACATATGCATTATTCTTCACTGATTCTGGCAGGCGTAAAATTTATCCGCATCTGAATTACATGTTCCGCAATATGATCAATCGAAGTAGCCATCTTGAAATCATGAATCCTTGGTCCTTTAGGGATTAGTAGAGAACGAATCATGGGTTTTGTTGACCGAAGAGTTTTGTTCTTTCTCCAGAGTCAACATTGCTACTGCGGGCTGCTGGAAGGACTCGTCAACGTTTGGGCATATCACAGCGCCAGGCGTATGATTTATGTGGACCCCAAATCAGGAATGATGGAAGAGCAGCATGTCTTGGAATCACGTCATGGTAAGATGTGGGTTCAATACTTCAGCCTGGATACCCTCAAGGGCATGGATGAAGATCTAGCGCAGTCAGCTGATGATAGCGACTTTCCCAGAGAGTGGTGGTTGTGGCCCCTAACAGGTGAAGTGTACTGGGAAGGCATTTTTGAGCGTGAACGGCAAGAGCGATGGAGATTAAGGATGGAAAGAAAGCAGAAGCAGAAAGAGAAGCAGGCTCTTATCAGAAGCCGCTTAAAACAACAAGCGATTCATTGAACAAGGGATTGACTATCCTTCTTGAATGCCTCTTGAAAACCGAGCTGATCACCTGCTGATCAAGTCCACTTCATTATGGATTTGAGAATGTAACGAACACAGCTTGTCTTCACCTTCAGATGGACTGCCCGGCCTCTACATCAGTTGGTGGGTGTTGCATTGTGAACAAACGTTTGAGCAAGTGAATTCTGGTTCTGAAGCAACATGTGACTTGGCATTTCATTTTGGGAGACGGCCTGTGAAGATTTGCACGATGGAGCCCTGGAGTTCGCCGCAGATCAAATTGAAGCTCGTATACTCCTACCATTCATTTGGTTCCGTTTATTCATATTTGCTACTCCGTTTTCTCTGGAACATGTTACCAGAAATGGTACAGATGCTTTTAAGTTGCTGTCTCTGCGTACATTGTACCGGAGCTGCGGAAAATTCCGTCAATTACCATATCTCTGGAATAGTCTGATCGTCTCAGCTGAGGTGTTATCAGTAAAAGAACAAGAGTGAAGCAGTGGGGCGACCAAAAATGTGAAGGATGACATGCAAGAGCTGCATGTTTTATATCCATGGAAGTCTTGAAACCGATCCTTCCTTCAGATGTATTCAGGGCCAGGAAGATGTACGATGAGGTTCAGGACGAAGTAGACGAAGTTGGCAAGTGTAATTCAGGTTACTTCTATTGGCATATGCCATCCATTGCTGTATCAAAAGAGTGGGCTACCCATTGGCAGCGCCTTTTCATAGTTCAATGCGTTGGAAGCCTCTGAGCAAAAACACATCAACGATAGACAGACGTGCTGCCATAATGTTTCAACCATTCATCAATTACTTTTTCTTGGATTGCACACGACGGGGACGCCATCATGTAAGCTTTCACTTGCAGCTGAATTTAAACACCGCCCAGTCGGAGCATTTTTGTTCTCTATGCTTGAGATCAGGGACGTCGTTTCGTTTCTATTTCTGTTGTTGTCCACCACTACTGTAGCGACGTACTATCGTGAGTGATCGTGGCTCCATCACAGTTAATTCAAAGAGTGCCATTTACCAAACAGTCATGCTTGTCTGGTAACAACTCTTTCCGACACCATGTTTGCTCCTTAGTCGGAGTCAGCACGCGTAAGGACGATAAGCTCTGCCTATCTCCGTCATGCCTTGTCAATTGGATAAACACGAAGTTCTTCAGCTTCCACCCACAAGGTGATGGCATAGAATCTGAAGGATCCGTAAACCGACTACGTTTCTTAAACTACAGTAGCTGTCCCTCTCTTTGCTCAATGAGAAAACAGGTGTCACTGTGTGTCCATGTCAATCTTATGACAGCCAGTCCATCGTGAAGGCTTTCAAGATGAGTACCGATTGAGTCATCAATAAGGGACTAATTTTAGCAATAGGGTCATCGATGGGGAATATCTGACGGTGAAAATCGTGTACTGTAGGGAGATCCCAAACATGCCACCTACAGTGCAGATTGTGTTGCCCCCTCCTCCAGCACTGTACGTGTACCCGTGCAATCGTTTTACGCCCACTCACTGTTGCCTTAAAACAATAATAGGGCTTCCGTCTATTATGATCAATGATATCGAATATTGTCAATTAGGGTACCATTCAGTCGATGAGAGGTCACCACCGGGTTTGCATAATCGAGAAACCTGGAGCCAGTCCCCCAGGGAGACAACCAACGGCTGTGAAACCAGAAGGCTACTGTTGCTGGCTTTTTCATTGTCCACTGATAGATAGTTTTCCATACGCAGTTAAAATATGATTTTCTTTCCATACTACTAATCAGTTCGAATGCTGTACTGTACAACATTTTTCTGCATTGTCGCCAGGGTAGGATATTTTTCCCATACTATCACAGATTACTTATGATAGCAATTGGAGGGGCAAAATCATGTGGGATGGCGGAGAGGGTACGGTTATAATAAGTTCAGCGGATTTGAGGGGGCCGGCAGAGCGACTCCAAACCTCCAGGGGCTTGCGAGGGGCCAGTTGATTTTTGAAGACGTTGACAGAGGAAGGCCCACTTGTCATGGCGGTGTGGCTATTCAAGTTGAATCCAACACTTGGATGGACAGTAGAGCTCGTCACGCGGGAGTGCAGTATGGTGTGCACACATCCCCCCCAAAATCCAATAACTTCAGTTATGATAACTTCTTAGAACCTGAGGCCCTGGGCCAAGTACCACCAGCTGCAGTACCGGTATCTGTACCTGTATCTGGGAGACAGTAGAAAGAATGTGAGGCGGCCGTGAGGAGCTCACTGGGTTTCCATGAACATTCTCATGGCTTGCTCAGCTTTTAGCCCCCAAATTGCCAACTCTGCTTGCTGTATTCACACACAATTGACCAATGAACTTGGAACGTAGATTGGGAGAATACTTTTGATTTCAAACCCAGCAAGTAAGATACCTTTGGAAAGGTCTTCCAAATGTGCTTCTAACAATATAGAGTATACCTTGTAATTCAAAAAATTGAGAATACACAAAGCCTCCAAAGTTGACTACTAAGGGCTTGAGAATAAATGAACCAACACAGGAACATGGAGAAAAGAGGGATGAAGGAAAGAGGGGATCAAGCCATCTTTTAGTTTCAAGGGCCTAAATTTGTTCTCTTTTGAGTTTGCATCTCATTATGAACCTCCAATAAAAAGTTGTACTTGATTTGAGGGTTAGATTTGATGAAAAAGTGTTGAAATTGAATTTCCACATCAAATTTTGCAATGGGTCAAGTCAACTCACACCAATCTCAAGACCTCACTATTTTATTTTGCTGATTTTTCACCAATTTTGGAATTAGTAGAAATTAAGGAAGTATGGATTACAATCCTCTTTGTTCTTGATGTTTAAGCGAAGTCAACCTATTTCTAAAAGCATGAAATCAAAAACTAGCCATCTTATAAACTTTATTGGGTGTCAATGTGAAGGCCCTAGCTAGTAGACATTCCCCTCATTCATGAAAATAGGTCACCCTATCTTGCATCAATGGGGCCCCAGCCAACATCATATTTCCCTCATTTATGAAAATTGGTCACCCTATCTTGCGTCAAATGGGGCCTTGGTCATCATCATACTCCCCTCATTCGTGAAAATAGGTCACCCTATCTTGCATTGATGGGGCCTTGGTTGGAAACAAATCATTCATTATAACTTACAATATATGCCATTGACAAATACCCTTAAGAAATCGCTAGAGCTTACCAAAAATTACACAAAATAGTGAAATTAGATTGCCTCACACTAATTTCTCGACATTTGACACTATGTAAATCTTTTCAGTTATTGTACAAGAATGCATTTTTTTTGAATTGGGTGTTGAACTTTATAATTGGGACTCATGAACCTCCAAGTGTACAAATGAAAATATTTTTAGAAATACTTTAATGACTTATAAAGTGACTTTCTTGGTATAAGGCAACCTAATTAATTTCACTATTTTATTGGTAGTTGACACAAGCCAGATAACCTGTAGAAATGTACTGAAGTAGTCCATTATTGACTTTGAGTTACTCGAATTCCTTTGTAAGAAAATTAAATTAAAATTAAATAAATAAATAAATAAATAAAATTATACTACCGGTATATAATCAATTATATATTCACAATTCAATTATCATGACTCACTTCTCCTTCAGCAGCACCTGGGAATCTTCAATAATTCAAAGCAGTTCAGTTGGGAAGTAACCTCCATTCGAACTCTGGGAACGTGGAGAACAGGGAACGAAAAAGTGAAAAGTTATCAGGTTGTGGAGCTCAATGATATTTTTCTTTCCAACAGAACTTAGATTGTTTTCAGAAAAAGGAAGCACTGCGTGGCACTCACTGCCAGCAATTCTAAAAGATATTTTGCAACCATGATGAGAAGCAGAAGCCATTTCTTTTGCTGACCTTACTCTTTTCATTTACACTTGACAAGTCTTTTGGGGGTGCAATTTTAACCCCTAAATGCCCAAGGCACCAAAATATGGTGTTTGCAAAACTTTGAAGTTAAATATATTGTAGCCAATTTTCTATTTTTAGTAGTTTCTATTTTTTAAATGTTCCTCTTGAAGTCTAATTTTGCCTCCAAAAGTCTGATCTTGAAAATAAATGACAATCATTTTTCTATAAGAGATTTTGTGCACAGGTACCCTGTGCAATCTTGACTTTCCATAGTGTTCAGAGCTCTTGGAAATGAGCCTCAAATACACTAGATCTTGGAAAAAAAATCACATTCTAAATTCATTTAAAAAAGTTGTAGAGTGAATTTTGAGAAGTCATAAATTGATTTGGGTTCTTCAAGTTAGGCCCATTAACCTCGTATTTTTTTGGTCATCAACTTTGTAGATTTGACTTGCAAAAAAGACTTCAATTCCTTTTTGCAATTTTAGCACCCTCATAATCAAACGTTATAATCTTTCACTTCATAAGTGATATTGTTGTGCTTTCTTTTCCTATGCAATCTCTAACAAGTCTAGTTTGAATTTGTACGGTTACAATTTCAGAAAAATTGAAACATCCTATCAAAATGTTGACATTTTGTTCAACTTAGAGTAGTTTTCAGGAAGCTGAAAACATGCCTTGGGCATTTAGGGGTTAATGTAAGGTAGTATGCTCTAAAAGCAACCATTTAAGTTCCGTTCCGCCTTTTTCATAGGCTTACATGGACATAATTATTCTTAGATCATTTTCCAGAGAAAGAAAAATGGATGTTGAACCTAACACAACTGGTTTTGTATTTTTTCAAGCATTTTTGAATTACTTATAAATTTTCAAAGATTTGGGGGCACATGCACTTATTTGTGACTATTATAGGTCTCTCAAAATTTATCCACTTGCAACTTGTAAAGAGATGTACAAAAATCTTGGGTAGAAATCAAAGACAATGATTGGCTCTTGCAATAGAAAAATACTTTAGCCTTGATGCATTCAATTGCTAAAGTGGTTCATTTAAGGATCACTCCATCTCCATTCTCTATCTAAAAATAGGGGCAATTTGAAGAAGATGGGCGCTTTTTTAAGAGCATGAAATCTTACAACATTGTTGTTCATTCTCCATAGTGAAATCACTAAGATAATTGTACAGTAGAACTTCCGTAAAGTAATCTGGAGGAGAATATTACATTAAAGAGGTTATTGCTTTAGAGGAAGGCTGCAACGTTAATGACATTTGAAGATTTTTGGAAGTCACGTTTACCAAAGCGACATTTGGATTCCAAATCCAATGAAAGTTTTTTTTTTTTTTTTTTTAACTTCTTCAATGCGTCTAGGTTGGAACCAAAGGAATAAAGTATCACTTTATAGAAGTTCTGATGTAATACTAAGGACTTTAATGACTTTTTGCTTACCTTCATGTCGGTTGTCATTATCTGCTTTGTTCAATGCAGTTGCTATCTACATGCACTTAGCTAAGTAGGTAGGTTGATAGACCAAAGTTGGGTAATTACTTTGGTCATCTTTTTATTTCACTTTCTTCTTGGTCAATTTTGTTTCATTGTCTCTTAGGGTTGTGCTTGTTTTTAAGCAAGGTCTTGTACTTTTTGTTCGTTTGTTTGATAAATTATAATTTTAAGGATCACCAAGACAACTGTGTAAAAAATTACAAATTTTGTTATTATTGCTTCTTATCCAGAAAATGTCACCATGCAAATGACCCTAGATTGAAGAGTGACGAGCACCAAATACAGATCCTACGCATCCAATTCGCAATCAGCTGGCAACGAAGATTCCACCGGTGATGGGAACCCGACGGTCATAGGGTTCCGTGCAACCAGTTTTTTTTTAGGGGTCAATCACACGGTGATAGATCCTGAGGTGAGCCCTATAGATCGGCGGTCTCTCCGAGCTACAATTCGAGCGTGCATTCAAATCTTCTTTTCGGCAGCCAGCGCGTTTCTCTCAAGCATGCACGTCGTGTGCTTGAGCTTTCGTTTGCCGAAGCATTAGCGTATGTGCAGATCCAGGCTTTGAACAACACTTTTGTTGCCTGATCGTTGCAATCCTGATCTACGTCCTTGGGCAATTACACAGGTATGTAGTTGGTTACCTGCCTGCGATCAAATGCTTGAATTTGCACACCTAACGTACACAAGTGGATCGGAGAGAGCAACTCGGAAAGATCGACGCTGGGAGGTCTGGCTTAAGAATTGTAAGAAACCGTATAGAACTTGTAACGCGTTTTGAAAGGACATTGATCGGTAGCTTACACTGGGGTCTCTTGCTGCCATTGGTAAACATGTCTTTGTGACGCGTTCTGGAAGAATGTCGTGTAGGAAAATTGTGTCGTTCGAAGCACGTGCTCAAGTTAGGCCTTTAGTGGACTGTTTGCTGTTTTTCTCCGCTTCCTTGAAGTTGCATTCATCGGTAGTCTACTCAGATCGAGTGTACAGCATCGTGGGGATTGGAACGCGGTGCCACCCGCTGTGTAATCCTCGGTAGTTGTAAGGGAGCGTAGACATAAAATATCCAATCTGAATCGTTTGCAAGGTAAGTGAGTATTGCGTGATCCAATACTGGGTGATAGAAAAGGTGATTGAATCTGCGTCCAACAAGTGGAGTATGCGAATGCAGTATACATTGCCGTAGATGACTGTCGCTCTATGTGGACTTTTTGCACTTTCGCATTCTTGATATCTTAAACAATAGGAGTTGACGGCGGTGGCGATTGAACCGCTAGGTGCTGTTGTGACCAATCTAAGCATCAGAAGTGTAGAAATCCGTTTCGATCTTGGATTTCGATTTCCATTTCGTGTACTTTTAACCCAATACTCTCATTTTACGAATTTTCTAGAAGGGCATTTCGTTTTTTTCAGTGTGTGCGTGCACATCAGGAATGTGAGAGTTGCATTGCTGCAGTCTCCCCTGTCGCCAAGCCTACCAGCTGTACTCGTTGATTTTCTTAATAGCATATTGGGAGATTTCAGAAGAATTGAAGCAAAGCCGGATGATTGCGAACTATTATTCTTTTGTTGATTATCGAATTATTGAGTTGTGGGGTTTCGAGCTTTGACAGATCAACGTGCGTGGGATTCCACCCAGTCGATCGCAAAATGGTGAATCGCCTGGCCTCCGAGATGGAGAATCTGGACATGGCTGGCCCTCTGGTCGTGGCATTCGGTGAGATGCTGATCGACTTCGTGCCCACAGTTGCAGGCGTCTCGCTCGCGGACGCCCCGGCCTTTAAGAAAGCCCCCGGAGGCGCCCCTGCGAATGTCGCCGTGGGCGTGAGCCGCCTGGGCGGCCACGCAGCTTTCATCGGCAAGGTGGGCGACGACGAATTCGGCCACATGCTCGTCGAAGTTCTCAAAACCAACCTTGTGAACACCAAGGGCATGCGCTTCGACTCACAGGCACGAACCGCTCTCGCCTTTGTCACGCTTAAGGAATGCGGCGAGCGCGAGTTTATGTTCTTTCGCAACCCCAGCGCCGACATGCTGATGGTCCCCTCGGAGCTCGACGAAGGGCTCATTCGACGGTCCAGCATCTTCCACTACGGCTCCATCTCCTTGATCTCGGAGCCTATAAGATCAACTCACATGGCCGCCATGAAGCTCGCGAAGGAAAGCGGATCTTTAATGTCGTACGACCCCAACTTGCGACTCGCTCTCTGGCCGTCCCCTGAAGCAGCTCGCGACGGGATCCTCAGCATCTGGAATGAGGCTGATATCATCAAAGTTTCCGACGAGGAGGTGAAATTTTTAACTAATGGTGGGGATGACAAAAAGGATGAAGTTGTGATGCAGTTGTGGCACGAGAAGCTGAAGCTGCTGGTGGTGACGGACGGACCAGACGGGGTGCGGTACTACACTCCCGAGTTCCGAGGTCGCGTGGGGTCGTTCAAAGTGGCCACTATTGACACCACGGGCGCGGGGGACGCGTTCGTAGCCGGGCTTTTGCACCGGATGGTAAACAACAAAGACGTGCTGTTGAAGGAGACGGCGTTGCGATCCGCGTTGCAGTTCGCGTGCGCGTGCGGCGCGATCACGACTATGGAGAGGGGTGCCATTCCTGCCATGCCGGATCTGGCGACAGTCGACAAATTCATTCGTGCCAATTCTGTAGCTCCTCGAAGGCTTGCTTGAACGGCACAGCCCAAACCTTGAGTGCTTGTTTTGCATTATACCTGAATGGCGAGGTCCAAACCCACGCAAAATGTGAAGTTTTCCAACGCCTCAACCTGCCATTGCAGTTTTCAGTGAAAACTTTTCACGAATTCATCTTTTACTGTGACCCAGCAGCTTGTCGTGGTACCCCCATTCACTCTACTTTGCGACCCGCAATAGCTCACATGATAATGACGAATGCCCTCCCTCATTTTTTTTGCCTGGAGTTTGCCGGTTGGCAAAGTAATAGGTTTCTTTCCAGTGCAACGACAAATGGAATTCTCGCAAACGCAGAGTGAGCAATTTATGGTGGTTGCGAGTTTTTTGTTGCTTGTAGCACTTTTGGTTGTTACATTCAATGAGTTATAGCATCACTTTCTGCCTGGGTGTCTAAGGTGGATAGTTAGTTACAACATCACTTGCTGTCTAGGTGACTAGGGTAGATACCGTAGTTAGTAAAACTATCCAACGTGCTCTTTATGCATATTGGAGTTCTTCTTCTCTTAAATAGCCACTGGTAGTCTTGCTTCGTCTGGAGTCTCATTCCTTTCTTGAGGAGTTGAGGAGAGCTCACCCAAAGAAATCAGGTTTCTCATCTGAGAACTGATTAGATTCAACTAGTTCCAGTTGCAGTATTTAGTTAGTTAGAGTGTGTTGACAAGTTCTGGTCTCAAAAAGGAGAGCGTTGTTATCTCTCCGCCAGTGCTCTACCTTTGTGCACTTGTCATCTTCTATCACGAGATCATATATCCCGATTTTTAAGTTTTTCCCCATCCATACCATTTCCTTACCAGTGAAACATTTGAGACAGTCTGCTTTTGCATCAATAATGCGTGAAGTTGAAAATGCAAGTTGAATGTTATTCCTTCGTGATTTCTTGTGTGATGAGCTAGCTGGGCTGTTGACGTGCAGAGGGTTGAATTAAAGTGTAATTTCTATATTCATGGCGAGTGGGAAAAGTCTTGTATGTAGACATGATGCAACACATGATACACACCATCCTCCATTATACTGCAATGATTGGAATGAATAATAGCAAATAAATGTAACCACCAGCACAGTTGCTTTGGGGCCAAAGTTGAATGCAGTAGAAGTGTAACTTAGATTCCAGGCGGAGTTTGGAACTTTGGAGTCGGAAGGTCTTCCAGAGAACAGTTCATTGAGCTTGCACCCACCCACCCAGGCAAACATTCTTCAGCAATAGAAATCGTGCACGTGAAAGTGTGTTCACAGACTGTAAAAATTCTCCCCAGCAGGAGATGCTGCTTGCATTATGTGGGGTGATTGGAAATTGATGCTGGGTAGATGTTCTTCGCCCCTCTTGGTTTGAGGGAGGATAGAGCTGTGAATTTCTAAGTCACCCTCCACTGCACCAACTAAAGTAGTCTTGCTTGGAAACCCATAAACATTAGAAAAGCGGCACACTTGCTGATTAGGTGAGTTCGCTCGTATGATAGTCGTTGGTTCCATTTGCAGTGAAGTACATTAAAGTTTTGGTGGAAGTTGCAGTGGGTTTCGAAAACCCAACTTTGTCCTCCTTGAAAGGAGAGGAGGGCACCTCAGGCAGAAGATTCTTCAAAGCCCAAAAAATAAACTCAGTGGGGGGAGGGATTTTGAGAATGATTGGAGCTTTGGGGAATTTTCTTTTCTTGAGATGCCCTCTTGTCCTTGAAAGGAGGAAAAACTTCCAACTACAATGTCCACTAGTGTCTAGGGTTTAAAAAATTTAATTATAAAAAAAAACATGAAAACATTATGCCTACAATTTGGAAACAAGGATAGTGGAGACAAAGGAAAAGACAAAGGAGAAAGACCACCAAAGGTCTATTTTGCCATTTGAATCTTCTTGTAGGTCATATCTCTTTTAGTGAATGACAAGACATCCACATAACATTACTTAAAAAAAAAAAGACATGATCCATACCTCTCATGGTGAACAACACATCAATATCAAAATTGAAGGGCACAATCTTCCTCCAACTGTGTAAATGATCTACAATTCATAGGCAAGCACATCCATGGTGTGTATACACCATGAGTGACAACACATCATCACACAACATAATATGAGAATTTCCATCACTAGAAGGAACTACAATAGTCCTTCAAAATAAAAAAAAGGCCCCTTATTATTGTCATGTGAAGTTCATGATTTGAAGAATCCAAGGAAAGTGAACCTCAAAAGACTAAAAAGAAATATTAAAACATTTCATAATGAATCAGCTTTTCAATTATTTTCTCATAGATTCTTGAAACTACAAGTGAACAACCTACTTGTTCTTATTCATATTCAATGATTTAATTACAAGGAGCTAGCAAAGCAAACACTACTTTACTTGTTTATGTACTCCCCATTAATTTAATGGAGGTAAACTTTTTAACACCACACAATAACTATTTCAACACTATTTGTACAGGCAACACAACAATCATAAGCAATTTTAGCACCACCTCACAAGGAGTGAGAAACTCCAGGCCCCAAACTTCAATTATAGATTCTTCATTCCATTTCATTGTAAGGTAGGAACACCCATAACCGTCAAATTAAGCAATTCAGCATAGTTGGAGGCAAATTTAAAAAAAAAAAAAAAAAATTCAATGTTAGCAATTGAAAATCATGAATTTTCAAAAAAAAAATTAGAATTTTTGGATAAGGCATCTAATTTCTACAAATTTTCAAAGTTGAACTCCCTAGGGCACCCTATACCGCACTCTAATAAATCTGCCTCGATTCTAGTACAAAAATCTAAAAAAATCAGGGACCACCAACCGCAGTTAAGCATGGACACGGTTTCAAGAAACTTTTGGGAGCATTTTTAGGGAACTCTACAGTTGGTATCAAGGTACACTCACGCTTATGGGTGTTGCTACCTCAAGCTTTGTATTTGAATCCAATGCCATTACAAGCGATTTCATGACCAAACTCAACAATCACAAAGATTTCTGAGTCCAATATAGAATGCACAGAAACATGCCTCATCTGGCAGGCCTGCAATCTTCAGTATCCAAGCCCATGAATGAAGAAATTATGCACCATAAAATTGTATTCTGAAAATGTCAAAACTTCAAGTTCCACAACAGACAAGCATCAGTATAACACGTGTTACTGAAAGGAGAAACTGTTAGGCAATGAATTCAACTACTTGATTTTATTTGTTTGTTTCCCATATGTGGAGATGATATGAAGGTAGCAGCAATGTGAATGATGCAGAAATGTTGTGAATTAAGGAAACTGACTACACTCAACCGTCTCAAAATGAACTGCCTTAGGGACAAATTGGGATGACACGTGTTCACAACTTGACAAATGCAAGTTCTTCAATTAGGTTTGTACACAACGTGAGAGATTCTCAGAATAAACAGGGAATGGGCAAATACAGAATGTCCAATTAGAGATAGTAAACCTACTTCAAACTACTAGATTTGTCCAACTTGAGGTCCTGGAGTTGTATCACACATAGATTTCGCGGTCGCCACTCCATGACATATCGACCAAGACATTGAAAAATCTCAACAGAAGAAAACATTTGAATGTTTTTGTCCCTAATGACGATCCAGAAGTCTTACCTCCTTCACATCAATTAAAATTTCTAATCCTGTTCCAGCTACACAAATTGAACCCAAAAGTAACCCGAAAATGGCTTTCAGAACATCGCATTAAAGCTCGGCTCCGCAACACCCCGCGAAAGGTAAACCGCTTCAAAAGAGACATATTAGGTCTTCTTCTGTGCAGGGCAAATGAGAAAGAAGTCACGAACAATGGAAATTTCACGTGGATGGGAAGGCAAGCGAATCACAAGACCGAAACCTGTTCCTCGCATACCTAATTCCGATGCCGGTCCCGCCTTCGCAACTTCCTCTGCTTGTGTTTGTTCATCTTCTTTTTACGCTTACGCTTCACACTACTCGTTTCCCAACCTGTCTCCTCCCGTTCAGCAGGCATGTACATCCCCGATTTCAAACGAAGCCCTAATTTGAAACCCCAGGCGGGCTCAGGCGACTCCACATCCGGTCCTCGAGCAGGAGAGAGCTTCGGCGGCTGAAACCTGGCGGAGTCCATCGCACGATCGAAAGACAGAAACGGCGAACTCGGTTGCTTGAAAAACATCCCATATTGGGTGCGTTCGACGGCAACGGAGTTCAACTGCCCTTCGGAACGGGAAACGGCGGAATCCAGCAATCGCTGGCTGGCTGCTCCCACACCAGGGACTTGGAGAGAGAGAGGAACGCGAGGGAGAAGACCTGGAAGCTGGCCCTGCTTGGTGGCGATAGAGAACCACGGAACAGGAAGATGGCGCTGCAGGAGGCGCAGCACCAGGTTGGCCGTGCGAGACTCCATCACAAAAGCATCAAGCGCACAAGCTGCGAAACCGTCACCTTCACTCCTGCAGCAGCAAGACCGCCCTCGGAAATGGCTGGCTATGGCGATCCCGAGCTCCCAAACCCTCAAAAACACACAATCGACATGTGAAACGACTTCGAACATCTGATGAGTGAAGGAGTACTCTTAACCCTGAAAAGACGGGCCTATGCCCACGGATTCAAGCTTCACAATTCTTTTCTCTGTTTGCTGACTAAGTATGAATGAAATTTTTTTTTATAGTTACTTGTTTTTTCATATATATAACCCCTATAAGTGTAAAGACCTAATTTTCTATAAGTGCAAAAAAAATTAATTGTATACACTTTAATACATACTATACCCTAAAAAGATGAGACTTATCATCAAAGTGCTTTGCCAAAAAATATCCAAATTTTAGACCAATTTATTTAGTGCATCTTTCGTTTCTACAATAATTTTGTGAGTCATCTATGAAGTCATTTTTTGCCTTGGCATCCTTCTAGGGTAAAATTTAAATAAAGATGAAAATTTAATTTGTTCATAAGACAACAATACAATAGTGATACAAATTTTGTTGATGCCACTAGTTTTTGCAAACATTGATAGAATAAATCAATCATGTAACTTGAAATGGGATTGAATACCCATATAATGAAAAAAAATTACTCTTTCCTTTTTAAAAATTGTCCCATGTGGAGAATAAAACAATCCTAGTAATAGAATGTCATCCAATATACAAGATAAAAAGTGGTCATGTAGACAAAAGATTTCCTTACAATCGATAAATAATTATCTTATAGTTGAAATTTCTTCTATGTACATAGCAACCCTTTTTTTCACTTATTGAGAGAGTGCCAAGATGGTAATCACTTCCAAATTGGTGAAGCTATGCATTTCTATATTCATCTATGTTTAATCTTTTGGGAAAAAAAATTCAATTACATTTTGCACTTTTTCATCTAATATTGGTGACTTTGGATCTATTTTTATAGAGATGGAAAGATTTTGGTGAACAAAATACTAATTTTCCTTGGCAAAAAGTAGATATTTATTTTGAAAATATCACGATTTGGCCCCACAATGCCCCTCAAAAAAGATTAGTATATAAGTTATGAAGTCCCCTAATTGTAAATATGTATAGAGTAAAAATTACCTCAAAGGTCAAAGGTTACCATGTTCAATCCAAAATGTTAAGAATAATAAGATTAAAGAATTCTTACAGTTAAAATTCATCTCATGCATAAGCTAAAAAATATTTTTGTGTGTAGAATTAAAAGATCTTATATAAGTAAAAGCTATAGTAAAATTGAAAGTTAAATTAATCAATCCTATTTTAAATTTCAAATATTTCTCAATAAGTGTCATTAAAAAATTATCAAAAACAATTCTACAAATAATCACTTTAATACCATTTTAAGATCCTCAATGGTTAACCCCTAAAGTTCCTTGACTATATTATCACCAAAAATGCCCCAAAAATGCCATTTCTAATACAAGTACCAAATTTTTTTAAATATCATTGTTGGACACATGTAATTGTAGGATCTTGTAGTAAGATAGATTGAGAAGATGTAGAAAAAATTTCAGAAATTTTCACAGTGTAGATTGCAAAAATCCTTTTTTTGCCCCTCCAAAAAATCGAGCAACTAGCCTTCATAAGGTCACATTTGTATGAAAAAATGTCTAAAATGGTTGTTCTTCTTCAAATTCATTCTTCAAGGCAAATTGGCTACATGCTTGAAAGTTTTCAGATCATTTGGAATTGTACAACATGTAGGAAAAAAATAGTGAGTAGAAAGAAGTAGAGGATGATTCAAAATACAAAATTGTTAAGATTTTAGTTATAGAATTGAAAAATGCCAATCCCAATGGTTGAAATGTTGTAGTGAAAAATCTACAAAAAATAATTAAAATTGAGTTAAATAAAGGACTTCAAAGTTTATTTTAGACTAAAGAATCTATAATTGCCCGCAAACTAAAATACCTCATAATTTTTGACTCATTGATCAAAATGGAATGATTCAAAGCTTTCCACATATGTATAATTCTAGAAAATCAATTTCAAATTTATGTTTTTGAAACAAGTGATTTTTTCAAATCTGCCCGGATTGCCTGAGTGGAGAATCAAACTACGTATTAGGTCATAACTTTGTACTCATATTTCCAAATGTCCTAAAATTTAGTGCACCTAAAAGATATTCCTTGTCTATACGTTCTATTAAAATTTGGGCCAAAAATATAGAAATTTCTAGTTGCACATACTTGCCCAAAATTTCTATGTTGCCAAAAAAAACAGTTTGGTTCTTTAGGGGTTAAATTGTTCTTTGGTAACTTTGATTGCCGTGACATGTACTTTGTAGCAACCTAATGAAGACAAATGGATGTCATAAGCAGTGGCCATTCAATTTTCAAGGCTTTGTACATATATAACTAAGTGTACAAGTCACTTTAAATCAAGGGCCTTGATGATTTAATTGTTTGACTTTGATTGCTATGACTTGTGCTATGTGGCAACCTAATGAAGAGAAACGACTGTCATAAGCAGTCCATTTAATTTCCAAGGCTTTGTACGTATATAACTAAGCTTGCTAGTCACTTTAAGTCAAGGGCCTTGATGATTTAATTGTTCAACTTTGATTGCTACGACTTGTGCCATGTGGCAACCTAATGAAGAGAAACGGTTGTCAACAACCAATCCATTGAGTTTCCAAGGTTGTATATATATCTAACTAAGCTTACCAACAACTTTCAGTTAATATCTATGATAATTAAATTGTTGCCTTCAATTGCTATGGCCTGTATCTTGTGAAGACAAATGGTTGTCAACAATTAATTCAGTTTTCATATTTGACTAAACTAGCAAGCCACCCTAAGTTGATTGAGATCCATGATGACTAATTTCTATCACTTTGATTGCTATGACTAGTGCCTTATGACAACCTAATGATGGAAGACAATTGGTTGTCCAGAAGGCTTTGTACATATCTGACTAAATTAACTAGCAAGACATTCTAAGTTAAGATTCATGATGACTAATGTATTCAACTTCAATTGCTATACTAGCCAGTACCATGTGGCAACCTAATGAAGATAGCTAGTTGCCAATAAGGCTTTGTACATATTTGCCATTCTAAAATAAAATCCTTGATGACTAACGTCTTTGACTTTGATTGCTATGATTAGTGCCCTCTAGCAACTTAATGAAGACAATTAGCTAGTAGTAGCAAGGCCATTCAATTTCTAAGTCTTTGTACGTATTTGACTAAACTTGCAAGCTACTTTAAGTTGAGTTCAAAGTTAAAAATTCATTTTGGTTTCTTTATGTTGTCTCCACTGAAGTAGATGGGTAATTGAAGCACCAAGAAATTTAAATGATCTTGAGCGTTGATTTACCATTAAAAAAAACTAAATTTATTTTCTGTAATATGATTGATTATTTTTTTGGCATGCACAAGGGTTAGAGATTCCAAGTGAAATGGGTTTGTGATTCCCTTTACTTCTTTGATATATCCACAACCAAAAACTAAACACTTTACGCAATGTTTTTTGAAATACCTCGGAGATTTAAAAAATTATAAACTATTCTTTGAAATTTTCTAAAAGACTTATGCTTTAAAGTAGAGCAATCAAAGCCTACATTGATGCAAAGAAGGTTTCTTACTTTCCTAAATGGGAGTGAAAAGTAACTTCACTCCTACTTTATAATCTAACATAAATTAAGTGTGTTTATATTGGGTCTCACATGTATTATATATTTTTAGATCACTCAAACTTCACTAATATAAAATTATGATTGTTATCTCAGTCTATGTCAAAAGTAAAGAGAATATTACTTTGTAAACATTATTTTGTATAAATCATTTGTAAGAAATGAATTGAAAATTTGAGAGGAAACTTTGTCACAAGATGAAGAATCCAAAATGCCTAATAATTAGGCAAACTCTATAATGCAACTAAAAACCCTAAATATAATCCATAATCACTCCAAAAATGATCTGTGCAATCTTCTAGCACTACTATACTAATTAGATGAAGTCTATTTCCAAGAAAGTTAACCTAAACATTAGAATAACCTTCATCCAATATAAAGATTCTTTTGTAAAATTTGTAAAATTGTCATCTAAATTTGGATGTATAATTAAATCTTCCATCTATTGAAGGATTTTATTTTATTTTTTTAAATTTGTGGGAAAGATTTTCCTATAGTCTCATCACAAGAGGATTTGATGAAGATATGTTAACCCTTTAATGTCGACATAGACTTATGGCGTTTGATAGATGACAAGGAATCCTTTTAGCAAGACAAGGTGTAACTATTCATCCTTTGAATTTTGTTGTGAAAAGAGGAGGTCTTCTACAATTGTTTGACTTTCAATGAGTGTTTTTGCTTTGTCTTAAGCCAATGATTCACACGGTAATGAAAAGGGATGATTTCTAAGACTACCCATTCGTCCTTGAAGGGTTAAAAAAACAATTGGGTGAATCAACTTCCTTGCTCATTCATGGTTTTATTCTTAGAAAAAACATAGTAACTCTTTATTTGCCACACATTATAAAATTTGGAAATTTTAAATTCATATTTGTAATTAGAGGTTCCTAATTAGGAGTGACGTAGAAAATATATTAACTCGTAAAGGTTTTTGACTATGTTTTCACCAAAACGCTCCAAAACTACCATTTCTAGTACAAGTACCAAATTTTAGGAAAAAAATATTTTTGTAACTGTAGGTTCTTGTAGCTAGTTTGAAAAGATGTGGAAAAAATTTCAAAAATTTCTACCAAATACATTGCAAGATATTAGTGTTTGAAGTGACAAAAATCCTTTTTTAGGCCCTGCAAAAAATCGGGATTTGCAATTCACAACACTACATTTGTATGAAAGAATGTCCAAAATGGTTGTAATTCTTTGGATTTAGTCTTCAAGGCAAGTTGACTACATGCTTGAAATTTTTTAGATAATTTGGAATTGTACAAAAAATAGGAAGTAGAAAAAAATAGAGAATGATTCAAAATACTAAATTGTCAAAAATTTATTTATGAAATTCAAAAATGCCAATCCCAATGGTTGTTGTGTTGTAATAAATAATCTACACCTAATGCTTTTATTTTTTCTAAAAATATTGAAAATTGAGTTAAATAAAAAACTTCAAAGTTTTTTTGAGTAGAGATTCCATAACTATCCACAAAACTACCCACAACTAAAACTCTTCATAACTTTTATCTAAAATTCCTCAAAACTTTAAGAGCTTTCTATGAATACATAAATCTAAAAAACCAATTTCAAATTTTTATTTCTTAAAGATGTGATTTTTAAAGAAATGTTTTTAGTTGCCTAGGCTTCAATGAAAACTACATTTTGTACAACTTTTTAACCATGTAGTCAAAAGTTATGAAAATTGTTGTGCCTTAAAGCTATTCCTTGGGCACATGTTGTGTGAAACTTTCAAAGAAAATAAAAATTTCATTTGTAGTGAGCTACCCAAAATTGCTCTATTGCTGAAAAAAACGCAGTTTGGTCCCTTAGGGGATAATCCTTAAACGACAATGAGGATGCTTTTTTAGTTTTGATAGATGATAGAGAATCCTTCTTATAGGACAAGAAATGCAACTATTCATCTTCGGAATTTTGTTGTGAGAAGAGGAAGTTGTTTAGAGTAGTTTGACTTCCTATGAGAACTTTTACAATTTTTAAAGTAAATGATTCACACGATAACCAAGGGGATGATTTCCATAGTCACCAATACGTCCTTTAAGGGTTAATCAAGGAGGACAAGCGAGGAAGTTGGTTCAGACCAACCGCGAAAGGTTTATGAATAAGGATGAAAGAAGCGTTTCATAATTCATCCCAATCTCAAATGAAATATCAAGGAATTCAACAGCCAGGACATCGAAATGTCGGATGACATCCTTATTCGGAAACAGTCTTCATCCAATACAAATGGCCCCCGAGCACCAGGCGAATCAACTGAACCTCTCAGTTGACCTTGTCGTCACAGGCGTGCTGGACAGACTCGCGGAGACAGGCCAAGAGGGATGAACAGAACCAAAATGGATGAATGTTGTCATTGTCTTCGGCGAGCCAGCGTCCGTCGTCGTCTTCGTCGACGTTCTCGTCCCCTGTCTGTCTGTCTGTTCCTTGCTGGCCTCCGCTCTACTGTTTCTCCGGCACCGCGGCAGCAGCAGTGGATACCTCTACGCTCTCTCCGACACCGCTCTCTCTCTTCGCCCATTCTCTTCACTGCTGCAGTCCTCTTTCCAGATTCGTCATTCCTTCTAGGTCTCTCGTATCCTCGCCATATTGCTGCTGCAGCAGCGATCGTGATATAGGGCATCTTTCCTAGGTCACGCGATTGATTCGAATCGCATCGCGCTTCGAGGACTTTCCTTTGTCGGTGGGGCGCTTGGCTCCTTTCCTGAACGGTGAGGTGAATTGACGCTCTTTTAATACGCCGAGTTAGTTTCGGGGTTTTGGTTTTGGATTTTCTGGTAAGGTCGCGGGGTGGAGAATTGGCTGTCTTGGGAATGGAGAGATGGTTGGAATTGGATTGGTAGGGTAAGGGAATGGAATGGGAAGCTTGCGCTGATTAGCAGCATCAGGTGGTGGTGGGTGTTGTGTTTGTTAATGTTAGGGTTTTGGTACGATCGCACGTGGATTGGGAGTGGCATTGAGAGTACTGCCTCGTTGGTGGCATGCCTCGTTGGTTGGGTAGTTACTCTTTGTCACCGTCATGGCTTGTTTTGGTTTCGTGAAGTTCCCACCGTCTATTTCCAGCACACTCCGGGTTTCTTTGAGGAATGGCGTCATCGCGGGTAGTGATTGAGGCTATTGATGATGCTGTACCTTCGTTTGTACGGGGTCCAAGGAAGATTTGCAATTGAGCTATAGGGAGCTCTTTGTGTGCAGATGAATTGAGCCGATGTCCCGTTGTTGGTGGACTTGAGTGAATGCGATTGCCCAATTTGAAAGCTTCGTGTGCGGTGTCTGGGGCTCCCCGAGTGCTCCTGTTTACTTGGCATCCTGGATGAGACATTGTAGTCCTGGCGTAGATCAATACTGGCATTGAAGTTTTTGAATTGTTCCGGATTCTATGGCAAATTGCTAAGCTAGTGAAAGTCTAATTTGAGGACAATTACCAATTAATATGTTTATTACTCCGCCTGGGTTTAGAATACTGGCGGAGGTTATATTCGGGACAGGGAGCTCCCTCCTTTTGATGATATTCAGGTCACCTGTTTTTACTTTGGGATCTGATTCAGCTGTTGTGCTATTTTGACTGAGGTCAGGGTTGTGCAGAGAGCGAAGTAGGATCGTAAATGGAAGCACCGACTCCACGAAGTTCTCAGGTAATAGGATCAATTTCACCTTCTTTCGCCCCTAAAGGCTTGTGGTCTCTGAGATTAGGCTCTGAAATTTACATCTTCCAGCCGAACTTCACTACGGGGTGTGAGGAATTGTTGCAATGAAAACTCCGCCATGTACTTGGGCTGTGCACGATGGCGATTGTAACACGGGATGTCCTTTTCATTGGAGAGTTTTTATACTTTGTTTGTCATTTCAAGTGTCTTATGTCTGATTAATTTTTTGGAACGCATTGGCTATCCGTACCTTTCTGAAAACATATATTCCAGCTACAAGTGTTGAAGTGGTCATAGCCTTTCATTATCTTTCAGTTTGTGTGATAGGTTTCGTTTTCTTTGGCCTTCTATTACGAAGAGTTAATTTTCTCCATTGCACTTCTTCCGAGAAGCCATGCCCATTGCTTTTTCCACTGAATTTTCGGGCCAGTTCTGTTTCACTCAACTCTTGGTCGATGAGTGCAGGATTGAAACATGGAGGGGAATAATACTTTCGATCGCGCATTGTGGGTGACCTTAGCCGCCGTATCGGCTGGTCTTGCAGCTGGAACAGCGGCAGCGGTGACCGCCAGTGCGTTTCCATATGCATTCGGTGCGGCCTTCACTGCTTTAAAGTCTAAGAGAAAGAAGGATCAACGGGAGCACCGTCATCGCTCTAAGTCCGACAAAAGTAAGAGGTCGTCTGGTAAACCGAAGGACGATCATGCTTACAGGGATGCCGTACGACGGTGCTTATTGGAATGGAAGAGTATCGACGTTTCTCTGGACGCCTTCCCGTACTTCATAAAGTATCTACTCCCCACCCTCTCTGCTGCACCTCCCCTTCCCCCCTCCGTTTTGCAGGGTGGATTCTCGATGTTTCACAATGATTTGGTATTTGCTCCAGTGGACCTATGGGATTGTTGGACTAGTCCTGGGATCATCTTGCCTTTGACTCTTACTGTCTTTGATGCTGAAGACTCGATCCTGCTGGATGGATGCAGTGAGAACACGAAGACCGCATTACTGGATTCCATGTATGTATTTCTTAAGCGGCCCGAGTTCTCCAAGTACACCGATGAACTGGGAAGTGTGAGCTCGCGAATTTTATTGACTGGTCCTCTAGGTATGTTCTCTTTGCGGAGCTGGGCGCTTGTGGGAAATGCTTGAGAGTAGTGCGCACCACATTACACTTGACTGTACATAATCACTTGCACAATGTAGTATTCTTCATGTGAAGTATTTGTGATTGCAGGAGTGAGTGCTATTCCTGCAAAGTCATTTCATGTCTAGAGTGTTTCATAATATCTCTGCGGCACCAAACCTGTGGATGTTTTGCAGGTTCAGAGATTTATCAGGAAAAGTTGGTTATGGGGTTGGCACAGCATCTGCAAGTCAACCTTCTCGTATTTGACAGCACACGTGTTTTTTTGGAGGTACAGTCCTCCCTCTGTCTCGTGTGTCAGCACACGATATCACCCATATATGAAGTTCAGAGGGCGGAGTAACACTATACGAATAAGGAGATTATGAGCGTTCTTGATGCATGGTTTCCTGTCGATGTGGTTGTGAGGTTTGACGAAGCAGACACAGTCTATGTGAATGGACATCGCAAATTTGTTTTCCCTCATATATTGTCATGGTTTTTTCCAGCAGATGGTGTGTAGAGTAGATGAACATCTATTCGCACTTTTTGTCTTCGTTGATTCTGCGGGATATTTATCGAAGTGAGTGCTGAATGAACCGAATATCGTAGGGCTCCGAAATGCAGTCACTGTTTATAGTTTTGGATTCCACCTTAACACATGTTTGATGACTGTAGGCAAGTGAAGCCAATCCTGATGTTATGGAGAGGGTGTCCGAAGATTCCGCTGCCGCAAGTGAGCATTCGACAGATGCCCCTGCGGTCCAAGTATTGGATGGTGTGAACGGTGATGTCAAAGAAGTGGTATGTGATCGTCGGGTATTTTCATTTGCACGCGGACTCCTGGAGGAGATTATTTTGAATATTTTCCTCAACGGTCCTGTTTTCAGAAATAATTTTCTTGACATATAGCAATGTACATTTCGGCAAGGAATCACGTTCGTCACTCATATAAGAGAGTTTGCTACTGTACCTGATGTGAGATATTTGTTCCTCGGGTGTATGTTTTCGTATAGGTGTTGTGTGGAAAGGATATGCTCTATTCCCTTTGTGCAGATTTTTTGCAGACTGAGTGTTAATCTCTATTGACGATCGTCAAGTTTTGGAATATGTTTACATGCTAATCATCCTGCGCCCTGAATCATGATAAATGATTTCCCTATGCCAAGCAACGAAGCGGCCCCCTGCTTTTGTTGGATATTCTCTGCCGGTACCTTGGGCACGAAATTTGAATAGAATGTAAATACTGTCTTTCATTGTGTGATTTTACAGACTGGTGCGCCTGCCCGACCTGCCATGCAAGAATCGCGACCTTCAGAAGCCCCGAAAATCTCAAGGACGACATCTTCCACTGGTCGTTCGAAAGATTCAGGATCGGACAGTTTTGGGTTGGGGCAGTTGGCCCAGGTGACTCGCTTCAAAACCAAAGGAGATCCAAATGTAGATGCAAAGACTTTCGCGAATGCTGTAGCGGCAGCAACTGCTGCCTCCGCTACTTCTGTTGAATCTCGTCGATCTCTAAGAAAGGGTGAGTCGAATAAGTGCGTCCAAGCATCGCCACAGGGGATATGCTAGATGGTTACAATATTTACATTTTTTGATTCAATCGAAGTGAAATGCTCGTGTGCAAGCAGCAGGGGATATGGTGACAACCTGTCCCCTCTGGTTGGTTACGCTTGCATGTTTCTATTCGTGCCATGTTCTTTTGCGACTTTGTTTTTTTATGATCTTATACTGGCGCAGGATTTCTGATTTTCTCACTGGTCACTGTTTCTCTTGATCTCCTTGTTTCTTTAGATTTAGTGTAGCTTTTGCATGGCTTGACATCGGAAGCGGAGGCATGGTTGTAGGTGATCGAGTGAAGTATGTTGGAGCGTCCAGTTCAGGTTTGGCTGGAGGTCATGCCCAAGTTAGCCATGCTTCCACTTCTGGGTACGAACAACCTCTCCCTTCTCGTCCTGCTCTATGATATGGAAACATCCGGCGACTGTCTTCTGCTTCATTGTAATGTAGAGACACATTTGGTTTAATGGTTGAAACTGGGGTTCCAATCGATGAAAACCATACTGATTTCTTTCCTGAGTTTGTGCTCACAATTCTTGCTGTTTGTTCCTGAAGCAGGGGACCCTCAATTGGAACTAAAGGTCGTGTTCTGATGGTATTAGAAGACAATCCTAATAAAGTTGGTGTCCGGTTTGACAAACCTGTCTACGGTGGCAATAACCTGGTTGATCTATGTGAAGAAGGCCATGGCTATTTTTGCAACGGTAGGCAGAGTGCTTTTTCATGTTGAGTTTCATGACTCAAGCAAACGCTGTGGCATGTTGTTTATGTATGCTCGTGTTGGCTGACCCTCTTGCTGTGATTCCATGTTGCATCGGTATTAGTTTGTTCTTGAAGGTTCTTGTGATGTGAGTTTCGATGATTCGAAGTAGGGTGAGGAGCCTGAGTGTCGGAGGCAGCATGTCAATGCTGTTCTCAGGAGCTTCACTGGTGTCTTTTTGACAGCTGCCAACGCATCTCTTATGCAGTGACGGAACTGAGGATGGAGCCCCCTGGAGAGGATGTAGACAAGCTAGTATTGGAGTCCCTTTTCGAGGTAAGCGCTCTTGGGGAAGGGGGATGTTGTCTTCTGTCCATATTCTTTCCTTCCATATGTGATTAGAGTACAGCTCGTTAAAGATACTTAGCTTATTGACTTGAAGTATGCATAATAAATAGCTTTTCTTTTTTCTATCAGTTTATGTTTCAGTTTGGAAAAGTGCATTCTGCGGGGAAAGCCCATGCAGGATATTTCTCTAGCTCTCTTATGTGATCTGAAGAATAGGACGGTTGTAGCTCCTATTCGATATACAGGGTGTAGAGTTTGGTGTTTACTCTGTGAAATTCGGAAATGAACTGAAGTTGATGTCTGCTGGGTTCCGATCCCATCCGAAGCGGAGTTTCCTTAACTGCAAGAATTTGTGGGGGAATTGAATCTGATACAGGTTTTGAAGGCGGAGGCTCAGAAGGATCCTCTCATTCTGTTTATTCGGAATGTTGAGAAGTCCATCTTGGGAAACTTTGAGCGGTACATGAAGCTTGAGACTTTGAAAGATGTACGGTTGGTTGTGATTGGGTCCCATACGAGCGACCATCAAAAGGAGAAGGTGCGCAAGGAATTATGGCTACCTCTTTCGACAGTTCCACCCTACTCTTCCCCTATCATTACGTTGTCATTATATGTGTACATTGATTGTCTTCTTCTTTGCTTTGTCTTCGTCTCCCCAAAGCGACGAAAGTGTTGTCGGTCTAGGGTCTTTGGCTTCCTGGATTGAACGCATTGGGGCATTTTGCTGAATGGTTGCTTCCTTGATGTTGTGCAGGGCAATGGTGGTTCCTCAAGCTCTTCAAAAGTTGGGAATAACGTCACTGCCCTGTTGGATCTCTCTTTTTTGGTATGTTTTGTGTATTTTAACTCCGACATGTCTACAGTGAGACAATTTTTGCGTTCCTGGTTGAGACTGATTTGGGTTCGCTGTTGCGAATGACTTTGTTCACATAACCTCCATGAATTTGATAAATGTATAGTCATGATCATGATCTCTGGAACTAATTTTCTTTTGCAGGGTGTTTTAGATCGAGATTTTTAGTACTCGTATGTTATTGTTGGGTTTCGAACATTGTTAAATTGGCATAAGTTATCCAGTCTTTCACGAGAGTTGTATTTTTTGTTGAATTGAATGAACCATTCCATCTAATCTATAATGAAGAATCGTCGACTTTGGGAAGCAATGATATGTCGATCGGTCTAATGGTGTATCGATGATTTGTGGACCTTCCTCTTAATGTTTCAATTCCAATTCATCCTTGCTATATCTTTTAACCCTTAAGCGCTCCGACGTCATATTCTGGACGATGAACAGAGGAATTGGAGGCGCCCTCTTGTCCAACCAACTTCTCATTCATCCAATGTAACACTTGAATCTTGAAAAGATAACTTTCCTTAATGACTAGTTTCATGAAATTGCAGTAATGATATTTCTGTACAAAGATATAAGCAAAAATGTGCCAAAATTTGAAAAAGGATCAAGGCGTTAAGGGGTTAATAACTGACCGGAATATCTGTGTGTTGATCAATCTGTACCGTGTTAGGATCATTTGGCGTCCCGCATGGAGGACTTCAAAGGAGACGGTCCCAAAGTTTCAAAAATGCTTGTCAAGTTATTTCCTACTAAAATTCATCTGCAGCAACCTCAAGTAAGTTTTTTAAGTCTGCAGCTCATGCTACCTTAAGTTAGGGTCAGATTCGGCAACAAACTGTCGGAATACTGTCGGAATACTTTTCTTCGCACTGTTGACTGGTTTCGGGGAGCTGAAAATCACATGTTAGGATTTCGAAACTTTTCTGTATTATTTTTTTTGGTTTTATCTACGACGACTCTTCTTGTTTGTTTGCCATGATTTTATTTATTTATTTTGCTGTGGCTTTTCATTACTATGTCTTTTCTTGGTTGTTTTGTCTTTCCAAATTGATAATGATCATTAAATAAATGTTTAGAGTTTTACTCTTTATAAATGATCACAAATAAATGTTACTCTTTGCAATTTCTTATATAGTTTTAAAATATTCCGAAAATTGGGCAATATGGAGAAAAAATTCTGCAACCTTTCACACATTTCACTTCTGATATTTCAAAACTTCAGACATTTCAAAAAACACTTAATTTACGTCTGAATCTGAACCTCACGTAGGGTATCTCGGGCTCAATGATGATAATTAAAACTTGTTCACGGATTGATAAGGCTGGACTCCCAGTAAGATTGTATCGATTGGAGTTTTTTTGGTTTTATTCTTTTGCAAGTACGGCAGAATGAGTCCTCAGACTAGTTCTCCCATTTAGTAGTTGTATCCTCCCTCTCCCACAACGTCCTGGGTCTTTTATATCAGCATCAATTACCCATTTGGAAAGAAAAAATTTACTATTTTGTTCCATTATCTTGTCGTTCACTTCGCGAACTCTTTGCCTTCCCGTGTCTGCCATGTGTGCACATTTTCCCCTCCACGATCCGAAGCTATATTTGTCAGCAAAGGGTTCTGTTTCAGTTTCAAGAACTAGTTTGAACAAGTGCTGGACGGTCCTGTCAAATAGTGTGGGTATTCTTAGGAGCCTTTCACCATTTCTTGGTTCGAAAATGGAAACATGGCGAACGGGTGAGCTCTTGTAGTCCTTTAGATTGATCCGAAAGATAAGACGAACTAGACCGATTCGGGAAGGAGCTTCGCACACTTTGAGGATCTTGGTTCTCAGATGTCGAAGTAGTTTAGGGGAGCCTTAGATCTTTCAGTGCAAGTGGTTAAAAGCGGATGACTAGTGGATCTCTCTATATTTGTCTTCACTCACAAGCTAGTTAGGCGATGAACTTTAGTGGGTTTGAGGTGTGAGCATTATCAATATAGCGTGCGAGACATGTGATGTCGTTAGAGTCGTGTAAAAGCAGCTATCAAGCGGTATCAGCGAGACTGATGGTATCATCTGTTCTAGCAGACCTCGTATTGAACCAAAATTTCGTCTTGCATTACGTGCAGGAGGAGCCTCTATTGGCAGATTGGAACAGGCAATTGGAGCAGGACACGGAATTGCTGAAAGCAGAGGCAAACAGACAGCAACTTCGCATGGTTTGACCCCCTTTCACAGCTTGATTCTGCACTTGCTTCTGTGTTTCCTTACCGTGCATGGCCGAATCAATCCATTTTGTGATGTTGCCATCCATTCAGGCGTTATGTGTGCAGCAGACATTTTCAATTTTAACCATCCAATTTTCTAAAATTTTATGCTAGTTTTCTAGCATTTGTTCTATGTAAATTTTCAAAATTCTTGTGTAGAGATATTATATAGTTCAAAGATTTCCATTCCGTTCTATCTCAGAACTGTCTTTCCGTATGCAATAGACAGCCGTTTAAACATTACTCCAATATACCAGTTATATTAACGTTCGATCAAAAGTAAACATAGTTTAAATATTTCTTTATATGCTCAGACCCCAACCAATATGTTGACTTCTCTAATCCTCAATCTCTTAATGACCCAATTATTAATATTGGTTTCAAATCTTCTTGACAAATACTGAATGTTGAGACCACAGCGTGACTGTCGTCTGTAGATTGTAGTCTATAACTATTGTTTGAATTCCATTGTTAAAGCAGTCTTGTGGGTTGGTGTGCCCTTCATTGCGCATCATCACGGTTTCAGAAATTATCATAATCAACGGACCTTCCCGGGTCATCTGCTCCTTGACAATTACAGTGCCTGTGACCATCCATATCGACTATGTCGATGACTAGCTGTTTGGTCTTAGTTCGATGCATCATTAAAATAAACGCATTTGGACCTCGCTTTTATCAGCGTCCTTCACAGCCCTGGAGATGAGTTCGGTACTTACTGTGAGACTGGAGGTAGTCTGCTCTTGGATGATTACTGAGGATCTTTAGTACAAATATCAAACCCTAACCGGTGTCAACGGTTAATGTACAGGTTATGGGAGCTTCGAATGTTGAATGTGACGACCTTGCAAGCATTGATGTTCGGACTTATCTTCTTACAAAAGAAAGTATGTCAAACCCTTTGGTCTGAGTACAACCTGTCCCTTTCATTTCTCGCGGTCTGTGAGCTAGCCTTGATCTTCATTTTGATTATTTAATTCATTGTACATCATTCTTGCTGCAACTCCTCCGTCTGTCTTTCAGGGACTTTGTTTTTGGTTCCTTTCAAGAGTTTGTGCAGCGGTATTGACGCATTGTTCTTCCTTTTGAGGGTCTGCAGTGTCGGAGAAGGTTGTTGGCTGGGGTATTAGCCACCACCTACAGCAGAAGTCTGAGCCTGTTCTCCGAAATAATAAACTTGTTATTGAAGTAGAGAGGTTCGTTCATTTTCCTGATTCTTTTCTGTCCACTGATCTCTTTGAGTATTAAAGACTTCCGCTTTCCTCCCCGGTTTTTCACGTGCTTCCGTTTGTAACGATCCATAACATTGTTCGCGGTGGATTCTGGCGGCAGTTTGCAACACAGTTTGGCCGAGCTGCAGTCTGTGCAGCGGAGTTCCTCGTCTCGGAAGAAGAGTTTGAAGGTATTTGACCCCGAAGTGCGTCATTGTGAATTAACTCTGGGTCTCAGATTGTGAGAAACCGAGTATGTGGTGGTTCTAGAACGCCTTATCTTGTGTAGGCGTTCGTCGATCTGCGGTCTTGCCTCTTTGATTGATGTGTGCTTCGCTGTTTTGCTTTGAAGAAGTACCGCCATTTGAGGGCCTTGCTATACCGAAGGTAATTTGACATTGTTATGTGGATCAGGATGTTGTGACCGATAATGAGTTTGAGAAGATGCTCTTGCCGGAGGTCATTCCTCCTGATGAGCTTGGGGTCACCTTCGACCATATAGGTGCCCTGGACAATGTAAAAGAGACTTTGCGTGAATTGGTGATGCTTCCGTTGCAGCGCCCGGAGCTGTTTGTGAAGGGGCAGCTGACTAAGGTGAGGTTTCTGAGTTCATCTCGTCCTCCTCCCTTTTTCCTGGGCCCAAGGCCTTAGCCAATCTCTTGATCATCGAACCATCTGCGCAGTTGGGAACGTATCTTAGAGACTAAATGAGTTTCCTTCTTCAATTCAAGCTCTAGTCGTGCATGTTCCGAGGTGTGGTCGAAGTCTCGGGTCTATTTTCACTTTGGCCACGATTCTCTTTTGGATAAAGCTGGATGTTGTCGTCCTGGGTTACGATCATGTGAGCAAGGGAATATGTTTGACCGAGTTTCCTCCGTGTTCTGCGCAGCCATGCAGGGGCCTCTTACTGTTTGGACCACCAGGCACCGGCAAGACTATGTTAGCCAAGGCTGTTGCAACAGAAGCCGGGGCTAACTTTATCAACATTTCCATGTCCACTATTGCTTCGAAGGTTACTATTCGTCCTTTCTCTCAATTCGCGGCCTCAGGGAATGATTGTGGTCGCCAATTTCTGCACGTCTATACTTTCTTTCGCTCTCGCTTGATGTTAACCGGAGTCTCTGCCTGGCATGTGTTTATTTTCACATCTGAGGTGCTCGGTAGTTTCCGCCGGATTTTGAATGTTCATTTTGTCTTACCGAGGAATTGATTTGTATGTGCAGTGGTTTGGAGAAGCTGAGAAGTATGTGAAGGCCGTGTTCACCTTAGCTAGCAAGATTTCTCCTAGTGTGATCTTTATCGACGAGGTACGGTGGTTGGGTTTGTGGAACTCGCCTGATGGTTCTGTCAATCACTGAAGTCTCGGCATGTGCTTGGGTTGCTTTCCTGTCGCCTCCTCCATTCTGGAGTCGGTGGTGCAATTGTTAATTGCTGTGTGGTGGTGAAGCTTATCTTATGTGTGTTTGTATCCCGGAATCTAGATTGGTGGACTTGTTGTTTGTGTGCTGCTCTGGCAATTTCCCATGTTGCGTATCTCTGAATTCAATATTTTGTTATGAGCAGGTGGATAGTATGCTTGGTCGCCGTGGAAAAGACACTGAGCACTCGGCTATGCGGAAGTTGAAGAATGAGTTCATGGCCAGTTGGGATGGTTTGCGCACCAGGGAGAGGGAGCGCGTGCTGGTTTTGGCCGCGACCAATCGACCGTTTGATCTGGATGAAGCTGTAATCCGCCGGTTTCCTCGCAGGTACTGGTTTCTCGGTGTGCACTGAGATGTGGCTCCTTTCATGTGAAATCTTTGCTCGACAAGTGCTTTTGCCCCAAGTGAGATGGGTTGAGATCTTGTTGGTGGACGGTGTAGGTTGTCACTTCCATGCATGTCAGAAGCAGAATGACCTGGATCGATCTTATTCAGTATGTACCGTCATAGTTTGAGCTCGTCTTTCGCCTAGTTCCAGGGCCAGTCACGGGCTTTCCGTTTTGACTTCGCTTGCAATTGTCTATTTTCCTTGTGAAATGTAAAATACTGCCTCCACCCGCATGGTCTTGGTCCATCTTTTGATGTCAAGTTTAGCTCCGTCCAATTTGTGAATACCTGTATGGTGTTTTCTTGTTTATCATTTTCTCTCGAATGCTGCATATTCACGCTTGTGGTCTGATATGATTTCGTGCTCACGTGCAGGTTGATGGTCGATCTTCCGGACGCAGACAACCGTGCCAAAATTATGAATGTGATCTTGGCAGAGGAAGATTTAGCCCCCGATTTCCATGTGGAGGATTTGGCTGCTGCTACGGATGGCTACTCCGGCAGTGATTTGAAGGTGTTCTGTCCGCACATCACTCCACAAGTCGTTTAGCGTATTTGAGAAGTTTCTATGTTCTTCCAGATGTCGTATGGGCCACGGCCTTTGCTTCTAGTTCCGTATGGATTGTTTCCAGCAAATCGTTGATTGAAAATAGCCTGTGAAGTTTTCTGGTTTGTTGCGGTTTGTTGCGTCATTCCATTGCATCGTGTGGTGAATGTTGTTTGTGGCATGACAGAGTTTATGCACCACTGCTGCGTATAGCCGCATAAGGGAATTGCTTGATCAGGAGAAGAAGGTAAATTGTTTTCTGATCGCCCCAATCCATTTTTATTGCAGCCTGCTACATCTGTTTGTTTTCGCGTGTTGTTTCGTTTGCAAATGGTGACTTGGTCGAACAGTGTGGACCAGAATAATTTCGAGGGGCCACAGTAATAATATATAATTTTCAAAAGCAGTGCTGGGATTTTGGAATCTGCCAAGCTGCGAAGTAGTTTACATCTTTTGTTGGACATACGTTTTGTGAGTCGCATGAATTTCTCAGACGCAGTGCAGTTGAGAATCCCCAGTATCTGGTGCGGTTGGTGTATTGTGTGCCGAAGACGGATGTGCTGAACCTTTCCTTTTCCTATTTTGGTCTCCCTTCTGTGTGTATTTTTTCATTCTGGTGCATGTGTATGTGAACTTTATTCAGGATAAAGAGTCGGCGAAAGCGAAGGGTGTGGATCCACCTGAAGCCGAAGCTGGAGTGACGCCGTACATCCGTCCGTTGACTAATGCTGATATGCGCCAGGCTATGGAGAAGGTATGGTAGATGTATGAGATTGTACATCCCAATTATATCTGTGCGTCTCGGTATTGCTTTTGACTGCGTCCTTGCGATGTGGTTGTCGTGATGTTTCAATTTTAGTCTCGGGACTGAGCGTCCTGACGTCCTCTGATCTGAACGTTGTGATGTTTTTTGTAGGTGCGGTCCAGTGTGGCTTCCGATGCAGGGAGCATGATGGAGCTTCAGCAGTGGAACGAGCAGTATGGAGAGGGTGGCACACGCAAGAAGACGACTTTGAGTTATTTTATGTAATCTTTTTGTACTATATATTTTGGTTTCGTTTTGTCTGCTACATGACATTATTCCGCCATTCAGGGTGGCTTTGGAAGGCTTTGGAGTAGTTCATTTTGTTGCTATGATGTACCAAATCATCATGCAACCAACTACCCTTTTTCTGTTCTCCTTCCCAGTTAGCCTTGGCTTTCAGAACCTGCAAGAACGAGTTTCTCTTACGTGGAAAGACTTGCTTGTTGAATTATTTGCCATTGACAGAGGCACAATATATGTACTGTGTCTTTTGTTACTCTTGGGATCTATTCACCCCTCTGAACAATGTTATGTACAGTTTGATTTCGTTTGAAGGCCTTTAAAGTAGTTCTGAAGGTGCAAGAGACAGTGTTTAACTTGATTTTTTTTGTATAACTCTATTAATATTACAATCATTATTTTCTCATCAATGCCTCAAAATTTGACACGCTTTTCATAGCTCATTTTTTACTTTGACACTGTTATATTGTGGATGGATTTGCCTACTAATATGTACACAAATGTCACACAATGAGTAAGAGGTTCAGGAAGTGTTGAGTGAGCTTCAATTCACATTTAAAGCTGAAAGTAAGGTAAATCAGCGCATTGTGGACAGAATTTGGAGTGTGCCCTCATGCCATTACTGAAATTTTTCAAATTTTTTCCCACGCAAAGATAACTGTGAGAAATAGTGAGAGCAATTGAAATTTTATTTTTCAGACAAAGTGTGAATTAGTAATGTATTTCTGAAGTGATCTTCCAAACACAGTCTATAGGCTGCCCCAAAACGAACAGAAAGGTACCCAATATGCTTATCTTAACCACCTAAAGCAGTCACAACAATTTCTAATGTAGAATGCCATGAAAAGTAACTTCTGACAATGATTTAGAGCATCCCCACGGCAGGGCGTTAAAGGCAACCAACACAAGGAGTTGGCTTCCTACCGTGGGGCAAACTTGTAGTTAATACATTATCAATTAAAATTGAGTTTTATATGAGAAGAAGAGTTCATTATATACACATGAGGTAGTAGGATGTAGAACAACCCATGTGGGATAATGTAAATTAGAATTAGTAAGGACTCAACCACTCATAGTTAAGTCAAATGTAGGTTTTGTTTCTTAATAGATTTTCAAACCTCATTTAGGCATAGTAGAAAAAAAAAATTCAAAACACTTTGAACTAAGAGAAGTTGGTTAATGAAGAAAATTTTCATTTCCAAAAATCCGTTTAAGATTTAGAATCTCCAATCAAAAGTTATAGACAAATTTGAGAGGGTTGGAAGGGAAATATTTTTTACAATTTCAAACTTCCCCTATCAAATTTGTCCATATATTTTAATTGGATGTTCTAAATCTCAAACGGATTTTTGGAAATGAAAGTTATCTTCATTTACCAACTTTTCTTAGTTCAAAGTGTTTTGAAAAAAAAAATTCTACCATGCCTAAATGAGGGTTGAAATTCTATTGAAATACAAAACCTACTTTTGACTTAACTATGAGCGGTTGAGCTCTTGCTAATTCTAATTTACATTATCCCACATGCGTTGTTCTACATCCTACCACTTCATATGTATATAAAGAGTTTCTCTACTCAATTTTAATCTCAAGGTAAGATGGAGATGTTTTTCAACAAATGTGGGATGATTGGTGGTTTTAATTCTCTTATTTAATTGAAAGCAATTTTTTGTGATTTAGTGTGCTTGATTGGCGAGTTTGTCGTGGGAATGCTCTTACACTGGAAAATTGGGTGTTCCTAATGCAGTCACTAATCACTCCATGAGCGTCAGGTTAGATATTGATTGTGGTTTGAAAAACCGTTATGGGGCCATGAGGTGTCCACTATGGGCGATTTGACCGTAATGGGTTGTTTTACCTTAGTTCTACATGCACCAATAAGCCACTTTCACATCCATATTATTTGTCAGAATGATTTAGATTTCTGTATCTTCATGTCTATTTTGACACAAGTGCTATGACAAGTTTTAGTTTTAGTCAAATATCCTATATAAAGTTGAAGCAAGTTGGTTATAATCAAAAACTTTGGGGGTTACTTGATAGTAATGGTAGATAAATTACCAAGTGAAAATGTCAGCCAAATTTGAAGTGCCAAGAATGTAGTGAAAATGTTAGATTTTGGAAGAAGGAACATTTTTATAAAGAATTCAAAACTTAAATGTGTTTCTTCTCAAGAAATTATTTTGTCATCAAGAAGTCCATATAATAGATGATGAAAAATAACATCTACCATGAGACCTAAAGTATTTCTTAGGTTAAAAGGAAGATGATGGATTATGCTTAAATCTTGACCTAACAGATACTTTAGGTCTTAGGGTAGATGTTATTTTTCATCATACCCTCTTATTGCTTTATCATTACTATGTAACATCTTATTCAAGTTAAATAATTGATTTTTATAGAATGGACACATGATCATGATAGAGACAATGTAGATGACCTTATACAAAGTTAAGAACATAAGATGCTACATCTACATTTTTATTTCATTTATTTTAGACAATGTATAAATTAGTCTTTACTAACTTGAATGATGAAACTATTTACATCCATGTACAAAAAGTGCAAAATGTGGATGATAATTCATTTTTCATCACAAAAGTATGTTACATCCATTTATAAAGAGCAATACCATCCTAAGATTTATGACAATTTAGATAGTTCATCCATAGAAGAAGAAAAATTTATGTATTGCCAAATGTTCTCTCAAAAAATTCATCATATTTGGGCAAATTTCCACTTAAAGAAATCATTGATCTTTAACCTAATAGATATTGGAAGAAAAGATTACCAACTAGAAGATTACACGGTCCGAATATGGTTCATGGTTTAAAGTGTACAAGCCCTCCCAAATCATGGAACTATGGTGCTTTATTAATACCTTACATAATTTTAGTACTAAATCATTCACACAATAACCTACCTACAACACAATTAATCCTCTTTATAATATTACAAATTCTAGAATTTATATAGAGCCATAACAAATTTATACAAGAAGTCACTATAAGTAAAGAAAATGAATATTGTACATTAATCAATAGCATCCAAAAATAAAGGTTTGAATGTTGAAGCACTAATAACAATTACAATTAGACACAGAGTCATACACAATAGTTGCTAAACCAAATTCTAATTTATAGAATATATGAAGGATGATTGCAAAAATGATCTCTATTATTTTTTATCACACTTTCCATGCTTGAGTGAATTTTGAGTATAATGTTCAAAGTAATGATATAATGTAATTGGAAGTCATATAGCAAAAAGATAACATCAAAGTATCTATTTCTTAGGTAGTTTGCAAGGAGGTTTTGTTCTAACTCCCCCTATGATAAATATTCCATGATCTACATTTGTAAGCTAAAATTTTCTTAAATAATTTAAAAAATAGATTTTTTTAATATTGAAAAAAAACTAATTTTAAAGAAGTTTTAAAATAATCATTGGTACAGACCAAAATATAGTATCTACTACAAGTCTTTCTTGCAATCACCCTAAAATTCAAAGAAAAACTGATTAAGTTCTTTGTAGAAATAAAGAATGCATTTATTGGTACAATAATCCAAATATTTTGGTGACTACTTTGGTCATGGGGGCCGCATCCTTTAAGGGTTAAAGAAATGATCAAAAATTGAAATAAAAATAAAAATCATAAGAAAAATAAAAAAAATTCATGAAATCTTGCATTTTTTCTAGCACTATATGAAGGATTACAATTTAGAATGAGATCACAAAGGTGGATAGGGAATCAAAATATCCTTAGAAAAATAATCAATCTTAGTTTGGGCAAAGAAAGAGACAAAATTAGAGTACGGCACATGCTTGGGATTGTGCTTTGGTTTCATTATGTCTACTATGAATCTCTATTTCAAAGCTAAGGGTATGTTCACACTTGGTGTTAGAAGTGATGTTTGCAATGTGAATCCTATCCAAAAGTAGGTCTAAATTTGTTCCTAAGACCCTTAATAACAAGACTCTTTAACACTAAGTGAGAACATACTTTAAATTTTGTCACATTCACAAAACTATGATAATGAAACTCTAGTTTCATGAGATTTAGACTTTGCATTCTAAGGTTGGACAATTTTTTCCCCAAAAAATGGAGTTCAAATTTATTCAAGGAGTACATTGCCTATAATAAAAGGCAACACATTAGTGTATGGTGGTTGTGGTGTCTTTTGAACACATTGTGTGCTCGATTGTATGACAAAAGTATATTCTTACAATTAATTAATTAATTAATTGGTAGATTATTATTGTATTGTATAATAATGTGTACCCTTACCATATTCATATTTTATGAAAGTTCCTATGGTGGCAATCAATATGAGATATTGCCGTTGTATTTCATATATCTATCTGTATTTGTATTTTGTATTCTTCATATCCATATATATTTGTACAAAATGTATTATATCATATTCAACATTGACACCATCAATGGTTACACATTTTTCCACTCATTTTGGAGATCGACGGCATTAGAGGGAGGGACTTAAATCCAAATCAACGGCTCGGTTTTTATCCATGGGAGAAGGGAAGTGTTAATTGCAAAAACAAGACATGTTTACATCTTTTCGTCACAACATTGTCACATTGTGAAGACTTCCTAACTTTACTAAGTCCATATGTTTTTGCATAAATTTGGATTTATAAACATGAATATGCTTAGCCTTGGTTGTATAGGGCAAGGACTAGCAACCCAAATTGTATTTGTAGGTTTCCACCCAAAGGCTATTACCGTGCCTACTAAGGGGCTATGTCCACGATACTTATTTTTGTTGGTGGAAACTCAAAAATAAAATTCGAAAAAATTATTGGCAAATTATATATTTTCATGTTGGGGGGAGGGGTAATTGCAAAATGTGCACAAATTTTGTAGACAACATCAAGCTATTTTTCATGAATACCTATGGCTATAATTGCTAAGTTAAAATTCAAGAAGTCAAGAATTTGCAATTTTCAGCAAAGGTTAGAAAATAATGCACTTTTAAAATAGTCATACACATTTGTATTTTAAAATTTTTGGTACATGGTATTCTTCAAAGAAGATTGGAATTGAAAAAACTACTGTACCAAACTACCAATGCCACTAAGAAGGGAGTTGAACCCTTCTAGGACTGCCCAAAGTGCAGTGTTAGTGTTCTGCAGACACCACAAGACAAACAAAACACATTAGGAGTATCAAGTTATATTTTAAAGAAACATGAATAAACTACACCAAGCTCTAGAAAAGGATTCTTGTGGATGATGCTTGAACTAAAATACTCCAAGCGTGCAATTGGAAGAACAACCCATTATAACCTTTGAATGTCAAGGAAAACATTGCTGCAATGAGCCCAAGAGAGTGCAAAATCTCATGAAAACTAAGGAAGAACTATGGAGGGGAGGATATTGCAAAAATGGCTTGAGATTACACATTGTCATGCCGTCCCACTTTCATAATGCTCTTCTAGGAATCAATGGCATCCTTGTATGGAAAATTCTCCAGCAAACACTAGTAGAAAATGATGTCCAGATTAACAAAAAATCATCAACTTTTTGTTAATTTGGGCACTGTATCGACCATTTTCACAATTTTTTGTTGATTTGGCACAAGGTAACAAAATGGTTACAATTTTTTGTTAATTTTGGTAACACAATGTCCAAATGAACAAAACTGTGAACACTTTTTTGTTCATATTCACAAGTTTTTGTTGATTTGGCACGAGCAACAAAATGGTCAAATTTTTTTTTGGGAATTTCAGTAGTCTAATGTCCAAATCAACAACATAATCAACATTTTTTTTGTTTATTTAGACTTACAAAAGTTTGAAATATTTTTTCGTCATTTGGGCAATGTTTAAATCCCCACGGTTAAATTCTATGTACAATTTTCATTTAATTTAACACTAAATCATTCACATTTCGGTGTTTTTTGAAGTCAGCAGACTTTGGTGTCTGTTTCGGCACAGTAAAATACTTTTTTTGAAGAAACTTTGAACTAATAAAAGTTAGAAAATCAATCTATCTTTCACCTTCAAAAATCCGTTTGAGATTTGGAGTCTTAAATCAAAAGTTATGGACAATATTCAGAGCAGGGTTGAAATGAACTTTTTTTTTGACATTTTTAAACACACGCTCTGAATTTTGTCTTATTCAAAGTTTTGGTGTACCAATAGAAATTTTTTAGCACCGATAAATGCTGAAAAAAGCTCTAATCAACACCTTCTTGCTTCTAATACTGAAGGTATATGATAACAAATGCATCCAAGAGCTCCTATTGTGGAAACCACCTGTCCAACTCATCACACAAGGACTGATCGAGCAATTTATATACCCATGAAGAAGTCAAGAACATCAAAATTTCAACATTGCAACATATGCCATTGCAAAGAAGTGTAACATTGCAAAGGGTGGTTGCAAAAAAGACTGAAATATTTTGGTAGCGTTCTGCTAAAACTGCAATTTTTTGCGCTCAATACTATGAGTACTATAGTACTACAAAACAAAACAATCTCAACCATTGATATGAAAAATTGACGGCTAATAGTACTTTTGACTGCTTCTAAATATTGAAAAAGTACTATTTGAAAAAAAGACAGCTTGTCACAAAAAATAGATACAATTAAGTATAAATTAATAATAACTTAAAAATCATGAACAAACCCCCCCTAAAAACTGGCCATTTTTAAGGACTTGATAGTAATCACATTTTACCAAAAACTAGAAGTCAAAACCATCTTCAATATTCAAAGCGTTACGCACAAGGGATCCCTATATGCACGCATGTCGAGGACAAAAAATTGTTTTTTTAATGCCCTTTGGTGGACACATGCCCATCTAGCCCACAAAAAAATCAAGTGAACATCATAATTTCTAAATACTCCATAGTACTAAAAAACCCTAAACCGCAAAGTGTGACAAATTAGCTAAATTGACATTAATTATAAAATTATTTTTCAATGTTTTTGAAAAACAATGAATTTTATGCTTTCTAAATTAGCCATCTTCAATAAAAATTTCAAGTTCATCAGCTTTATTTTCCAAAATCACAACTGATGGCAGCTCCATCACTTCAATTGTGACGTGAAATAGGACCAGTCTTTCTTGCAATCACCCCAAACTTGAAGTGAACCAATTGAGTTGTTCTAGTACATGCCATACCATAGCACACATAAAAGCAAAAAAATAAGAATGTGAAAAATGAGAGGCACATCAACAACAAAGAAAATGTGAAGTAAATGTGAAGCAAAGATATAATGCAAACAAGATGAAGTTCTAAATATAATGGAAACAAGTTGAAGTACAAGTTCAGGTTCAAAGAAGTTTAAATTTAAGTTTAAGTTCCCACAAGTTCAATCAAGATAAAAAAAATATAAAAGTTGAAGTTCAAACAAGCTCAAAAAAATATAAAGTTAAAGTTCAAACAAGTTCAAAAAAATGTAAGAGATGAAGTTCAAACAAGTTCAAAAGAATATAAAAGAAAGTGCAAAAGAAAAAAACGAAGGCAGTGAAGGAAAAAGAATGTACCTGAGAATTACTGCTCCACGTTGTCCTAAGCACGATTGAATTCTTGTTGTGACACAATAAAATTTTGCCCTGACTAGACTTGCCCAAACAGTTTTTACGCCGAAGTTAAACACAAGGTGGCAAATGCCACTCTCCCTGGCAAGTCTCTCCATTCCACAAGAATGTCTGCACATTGGTAGTTCACCAGATCATTGTATCAAGGAAAATTTGCAGTGCTATAGGTAGTGGATGCCTCGATGAACATTCTAGCCAATTCATCTTGGCAGACTTTTATGCTTTGCACAAAATTGCAGATGAAGATGTCACGATTGGCTAAGCTTGATCAAGTAGTAAACAAAGTTAATTATTGGAATAAAAATTGCTAAAAATAGCAAGACTTCCACATTGGCGAGCAACTCAAAGTTAGCAACAGAGGCAACATTGGCCTTGCTACTAGCAATAGCTTCCATATCAACGCCCATTTTCACAAGTAGCGTTCTATACTCGGCCGTTATTCTTTGCATTGGACTCTTCATGGAAACCTAGTGTGTTTCCACATTCCTCAACATTTTATTTTTTTTAGTTTCCATGAGATCTACAAGCTTTTGGAACTCAAATTTCTTTTGTGACTACAGTAGAAATAAGTATAGATAGACTAAAAAAAATCATCTAAGCAAAAAATGAGCAGATAGTTTGACAAAGTTTCTATGACCAAGTTGATCCTATGACTAGCACATGAAGCACCAATGACAAAGGGTGCCCATTTGTCTTGAATTTGCGTTGTGACCCCTATTTTGGACCCTTGACGTCGTTGGCGCCAAAACAAACCAGTTTCAAAGCTATCTCTTGACGACTTAGACCCCCCTCTTCCATCAAAGATTACATGATCACATTGATTAAGTGATCCGTGTTACGAGTTTCAAAGATGCAGGATAGATGTAAGAGATGAAGGACCCTTTTCCAATTATCCATAGCATAGACATGCATGCCTAACCATTATATGTTGTATAACATATGACGCTGACTATATGTTGTATATCATATGTTGTATCCATAGCAGTGACTTCATCTGTACTTATAGAAACCACTCTTGCAGATTGGACTATAGCCTTCATGGCTGCTAGAATACTGCTATAGAGATGCTCACTCATCTCCCAGCCAATGGACTCAAACCAATAATTTCTAGGCAAATTTTTTACCTTTAAGTGTCTCAACAAATGTTGTTCTCTTTCATATTCACACATGGGACGACCATGGCAAAGAACTTGAAATAGAGTAGAGAATTGTACCACTTTGCATTTCAGTTTAGTGTCAAGACCAAAAATGACTCGGTCCGCCATAGTTCTAGCTTGCTTTTAGCCAGCCTAAAGTTTGCAAAATTGTAGGTGCTTAAAATCTTTCTTTGTGAAAGTATCCCCTTTCTTCAAGTGAAAAAAGGGGACACCATCTTCTTTACAAACTCGCTTACCTTCATGTTTTTCTAAATTGTCTCCCTTAAGCACTATGACCTTCTTCCAACCGTTGATAGCACTGCAACATTTGTACACAACTCTAGTTAGATCACTGTTTGCATCAAATTCTCCTTCCGCCTAGGTGTACTTGAAAGCCCATGCTTCTTGCCACCTTCTTGTCGTGGTGGCAACGATAGTCTTCCAATGCTTGCACAACGCACAAGAGCCACTGGTCGTGGTCCTAGATTTTTTCTTCCTCTTACGCATTGTAGGATCAAGCGATACAACAGTTTCTTTAGATGGACAATCCTGTTGCACCTCAAGGGAAAGAAAACCGTCCATTCACGTCTCCAAAACATGGGCACCTCTAGGGCACCAATGACATTGATTACCACTTCAAACTTCCCCATGTTGTGACTATTCTAATTGGACTAGAATGTACACATGCAAAAGTTTTTTGGAAGTTTAAGCCAAGGCACCATTGCTTGCCCAAACTGAACTTGCAAGCCTGCACGCCAACAATATACCCAAACAAAGCACCATGGAGGCAAAAAAAAAAAAAAACTAATATGAGAAACAGTAGCCGACTAAAGTGATTGCACCACAAGCATGCATAGCATTGACCACTTGAAGATGAATGCAATGAGCAAGAATGCAAAATCAGCATGGAGCTTTGAGCAATGAAAACAAACTTAAAAATAATGTAGATGAACACGCCAATGTTCACCACCTCCGTGCCCTGTTTTCAAACTGCCGACCCAACATCATTCAATTGCAGACCCTGATTCCATATTGGAGTAAATGCAAGACAACAAAATCTCAAATTTCACAATAGCAAGGAAGTAGGGTATTAGACTAGGCTGCTCACAGATTGGAAGAATTGCAAGTTTGCATTCTACAAGGTGTCACATTGCCACCGCAAGGGAATAGGATTTTCTCAAGAAATTGACAATCATTCCATGCATTCAAAGAATTAAAATCTCAAAATGAAAGCCAAGGCACCACAAATGTTGCCATTGTCGCAAAAAAAACTCTCAAGTCCAACCACAAACTACTAGATGCCTACAATCCCAGACCAACACAATGCCAATTATGTGCACAAAACACGAAAAACTAAATGTTCACTAATCTACTCTAAGAAATTAGCAAGTTGCTAATAGCATTGCAAGAGGAGTGATTAAGGAGTGTTAAAACAAGAGAGAGACAAAGTGGATCTGACGCCTACATTCCTTGCCAAATGGACGGCCAAGATGCAACTACATTTGTGACAAATCGATGGCGCAGGGATCTCAACATTAATTGGAAGTTTTCATCCCTAGGGGATGACAATGAATGAAAAAACTCACTCTAGCTTGTTTTGCGAGCATTTGTACAACTGGTGGGAAAAACTGCTTAAATGTCATTTTTTTCTTCATTTCCCACAATGTACTTTTAGCTGAAGAATTTTTTATTTAGCAATGCCACTTCTATGAATATTAACAAGGACATCAAGATGGTTGACCTAAGCAATTGTCTTAAAAAAAAACTATTTGCTTCACTTTAAGCAGTAAGTAATTGTCCTATTGGTTCTCTTTTCCTTGATGTCGATTGATATAATGTTTATATTATTGTGCTCTTGAACACACATCCCTATATAAGAACCATTTTCAAACCTTATTGTAGACCTTTTTTTAGGATTTTGCATCTATACATTGATGTATCATATGTGCCACTAATCACTTGTCTATCCTTTGAGGTATGTGATTTTTGTTGTTCTGCTCTAGTATCATAGTTTGAATCCTAACTCCATTGAAAAGAGGGATGGGGATGGATATGTAGGACAAAGAATGCTTAATGAAGGGATACTAATAATTGAGTAACTAGTAGAGTTGAACGATTTGCACATTATGTGTAAGTTCTATTGGTGGCGTTGAAGATTACATAATGATTACCATGTTGGATTGGAAAAGAAGCAATCAGGACAAGACAAATGTCTTGCCCACAATAGAGGTTCATCTAGAGGTATTTTCTACAATTGACGGCATTTCCTTTGGTAAACACATCTAACATGCAACAAATAGTAATTTTCAAGTTAACTAAAGCAAGATTGAGGAATTAGGAGAATCACTTAGAAAAAACCTTTGTCATCATAATCAAGCAACTATTCAAATGTGTAGCCTAAACCTAAAAAATAGGGTATGATTTTGAATTATATGATTGTTTGTTGTTGTCTATTTTCTAATAGACCAACAAAATGGCAATATACGGCATGCTTGGATTCTTCACTATTTAGCAAACATTGGACATGAGTTTTTTAATATTATGATTATGTGCAAAAGATTCAGACATTCTATGGCGCTATGAGGATTTACCAATGCCATTACACTGTTCCTCTAACATCCAAAGGGTCAACCCTATTTGATTGAGTGTCGTGGAAGGTGAAAAGTAATTGTGCATCCAAAAGATGCATACGCACTATTCCTACTTACCACCTTCGACTCAAAAAATTCAAATGTACTTTAAAAATTTGAATTCCCCTTCTTTTGCTATCGATCTGAATTGTAAAAAAAATTGTTTTGATTGAATCTTTGTCATCAATCTTGAATATGATATTTACGGAATATAATATACAATATATGATAAATATATATATATATATATATATATATATATATATATATATATATATATATATATATAGGTATACATAATATAAAAATATATAGCACATGGTATACAAATACATACAAATATATGGTATATTGATGTATAGATGCAAGTATTGATACAAAATACGGTGCTGATATCCCATATCAATTGTAGTAACAACTTCCAAAAAATATATATAATTGTGAATGTGAATTAATTAATTGACACACTATGAATCCTATAACCATAGTGTAGGCTTGATTTTGCAATTGTAGTTGTAGCAATGGACAACTTTTAAAATGCTCTAAAATAAACTGATAATGAAAAGAAAATAATATATGAATTTAGTTTCCACACCTTGATCATGTGAATCAATTGAAACAAAAAAGAATTAATGCTCAATACAAATCAACAATATGGACATTATTGATGGATTGTAATTTTTCATTATGAATTTTTAAAAACAATCTCACTATCATTAGTTTGAGCCTTTATGTTAAATTCACTCTAAAGAAAAAGATATATAACGGGGAGGTTAAATATCAAACTCAACCCAATTGATAGTACAAAAGATTCAAATATTGACCTTCATCCAATGTAGTGCTTGACACCTATAATTCTCACTAATTACAAAAAAAACAAAAAACAAAAACTATTATTAAACATAAATTATTTTGTTGGACTTATTGGGAGGATTTCAACACACTTAAGTATGCATTATTAGACCTCATATGAATAAATCATGAATTTTTAAAGTATCAAATGAAGGTGTTTCAAAAACCAACACTAGATTGTTATGTTTTAATTGTTTTAATTCTATAATCAATATTTAGATTTTTATGATTCTTCTTGATCCAAATGTAAGTCACATTTGGGGCATTATTGATTATCATTAGGTGTAAATTGTACATTCTTTGAATTGACATTTAAAAGTCCTAGGGGAGAGAGACTGGTGTTATTAGATTTTGAGTTGTTTTGGTACTCAATTTCAAGTTCACCTTTGACCAAAATTGTCCACATTTCAAACCCCTTAATTCCACAAGTATTATCAATCACACCATGCTTGATAAGAAGATCCAAATATTTAGGAGCTTGAATGAGATCAATGATGAAGAATGTGTAAGCATTGAATAGACAACCAATAGTAAAAGTATGTTTCAAATGAAGGAAATTGTACCATCATATATTTTTACTTTAGAAAGTATAAGTACTTCTTGTAAGACATTGTATACAATGGCCCATCAACTCTGCATTTCTCTATTGATATTGTATATCTTCAATGAAGGATTGATTGTCTTTAGAGGTATGAGAAGCAACAAAATTGCTAATATACTCAACTACATTGTCAATGAGAACAAAATAGATTTTATTTTCAACTCCTAAAGATCATTGAGCATAGTCACTTTTCAAATGTCGTTGTCACATTGCAAATGTGTACATTATGTAAAAGTATATATTTATATGTTATTTGATGAATTTTGATTGTACTAATACAAAGAGAAAATGCATTGCATTGATTATATTACTTGAAGTGGCTTTAAGATGAGGCCTTATTATTAGCACGTGCAAGCCAAGTATTAAGAGAAGAAAACCACCTAAGAGCTTAATTAATTTGAAGTATTTCTTTTAAGCTCTAGAATTTCATTGTTTATGAAATCTAGAATTTAATTGCTTTTGAATTCAATTCCCATTTTTACTTTTTTGAGTTTTTGGATGTCACTTTATGGAATCTCAAACCTCGTTCATAGCGTGAGTTTGAATTTTTATTTATTGCAAGCTAGGGTCATATCAACCTCTTCAAGCACTCAATTTGCACTGCCACATGGGCATCCATAAGAATTCAAGAAGCTGGATCTTTTCGACCATCAAAACAATCTTACGTGGATCAATGATGACATGAAAACCTTAAATGTGACACTTGGGCTAGTCAATCTTGTGACTAAACTAGATTGTGTAGAATATGTTGTAGCTATTGTTAAACGCATCCTTAAATTCTTGTAGGTGGAGTAATGCTCCCTTTGAATTTGTATTTTTACCTTTGCTAAACAATTATTAGATCCTAATTCATTTATTTTCATACTTTGAGATATTTTTCAATTTTTATTTTGTGTATATGAAGTTGTAGGAAAGAAAATAAAGACAATTTATCTTTTAGTTGAACTTTGGGGTTATGTAGCTTCAAAATAAGGATAAGGAGTTAGTTGGGGGATGAAAATAGAAGTTGATGGATATTAGGCAAACCATATGGTTGAGGTCACTACTATAGGAGAATATTACAAATAACTTGGAGTCTCAAGAGGGTCATTGAACTTTGGGCTAGATCCCTCCAAAGTCCAATTGTCACATTAGATTTTAATTATTATTTTTAATTTTAAAAAATATTAATTTTTTTATTGGACTTTTGGTTTAGCTCTAGTGGCCCTATAAAAGCCCCATTTTTTTCCTAATGATAAGAGTGTAGGATTAAGGGGGATGCCTTCTTCTTCTCTAGCATTCTATTTTTTTTTTATCGTATATTTGTTTCTTGATTGCAAGTGGAGAAATAAGGATTTGGCTATGAAATTTTGAAATAATGTTTTCTTTGTATTGTATTTTTGAATATGTAAAATTCATACTATTTGGACTTACTATACAAAAGCTATATTGAAAGGAGTGTAAAAAGGTTAGATTCTACTAGATTCAAAGGCAAAAACTTTGAGGGCTCATAGATACTTTGTTGAGTGTAATTTATTTTTGAGATTTGTCTTGGTAAGAGTTTGTATTACGTTTTTATCTTTTAATTTAACTTTTAAGTAAACAAACAATAAGGGATATGTATTTGAGATTTTGAAGATTTGAGGTCCATTTTATTAGCTTTCCAAAAAGCTAAGATGCACTTAATTTGGAATTTTTATACGGCCATGGCATTCATTTGACTGTTGAATACATTTCTAAGAGTTGTATATGGTTTCACAAGGGTATATGGTTTTATATGTGGTTGTACCATATATATAATGTATAAATATACATAAATAATAAATTAAAAAATACCTTATCTATTTGAAATATTGTACTATCTTTTTATATGTATTTTATATGAAGATATATATGTGTGGATATACTATACACATACATCTAATGTACACAACATCTTGTATTTGAAGTTATGATTTATTTCTATGAAAAATATTGAATATTATCAAATGGAGTTCTCCCAAGCATCAAATTGAAATCAATTGTAGCTAGAAACTATGTATTTTTCAAACCCTTTCAACACAACACCATATCTTACATAAAACACATCCACTTTGCATTGAAACAATATGGCAATGCATTGCACGCCAACAATCGTCTTTCATTGCTTGAAACTTGCATGAATGCATGTCAATATTAATAGCCAAAAAGTGGACATCTAGAGCTAACACATATTTGATTTGTTCATCAATCCAACTAGTCAACTCATTCTAAAGACCTGATAGCTTGCCAATATCCCAAATTGTTCCGGCTTCACCCTCTTGATTGGGGTAGACGGCATGTGTTTGTGGTTGGCAAATTATTTTGGACTGAATTGTTTCACTCCAACATCAATCTATACATATGGAAGTACAAAACTTAGTCCAAATAGAGCAAAAGTGACAATCTCTTGAAAATGCATGCCAGCAGAATCGAAAATGAAACCTGCAATTACGTATGGTCATGACACCCATGTTGGAGTTGTCCATTGGTATTGTGTTTATAAATTCCTTCTTCCACACTTCCAATAAATGTAAGGGCTTGCAAAAAAGATAGACAAGACTCTTTCTAAGTTCTAAGGTATAGGAAGTATGCAAGTAGTTACACAAATGTGAGCACAAATGTTGCACTAAAGTTTATATGATCGACAAAAGAGCTGGCTACAATGCATAATGACAATTTAACATTTTTAATAATTAAAGAATGAATAGTGACCTTATGATCTTAGAAAAGCTCTGAAGATAAAATGAAAACCAAGCAGACATCACAATTGTAACAATTCAAAGGAAGCAAGCAAAGAACTTGAAATGGATGATCACCAAATACCAAAGGAACAAACCAAGCAAGCTGAGAGCGATTTAGACTCATTATAGTAGTGGGTTTGAAATACAACCCTCTTCTTCAAACAATCTCTATAAAGGGCTTGAAAATAGTCAACTAAACAACTATAAAATAAATACGTGGTTGGTGGTTGGTGGTTGGTGGTTGTTAAATAATAAATACTCTGTGCATAAAGTAAGGACAATTTGTGATTAATGAGCTTTTGGTTAATTCTTCCAAAGTTGGCAGATTAAAAAGTCTAGTGGGTCTATTTTCAAAGTCGTGGATAGGTGTCAATTTTCTATTTGAAAATGGGAAATTGCTTCTTGAAATGACTTTACACATTAGCATAAATTTTTATTTATAAATTGAGCATAGCATGTGATGTATAGGATTCATTTATGTTTAAATGGGTTTGCATTTTGAACCCTTGATAGTACTTTATGCACGCGGTTCTATCTCTTTCTAGTCTAGACATATCTTTTTCCAAATTGTGTGTGGGTTCATTCTTCCAAAGTCTAAGATTAACAATAGGTGCCTACGACAATTGTGTTCCAAAATTCATAACTAATGCCGAAATGATCGCAAAAATATGGCGCTCCTCTGGTTAAACTCTGCTATAAATAGTCTCTCTTCCAGTGAAAATGTACAAAAAATTGTTTTGGTCATCTTCAAGCTCATCAAATTAAGCAATCGTCCCTTAAAGTGACGGTTTATGAGCATACTACCATACACTCAAAGAGAGGATAATGACGAGAAAAGCCTCAGACACTCTCTTCAAATACTCAATTGCAAGCACTGTCTGTTGCTTTGATTCCAGCTAGCTCTGTCCATTTGAACAACCACAACATTAATTAATTAATACTCTATTTCTTTCCCCAATTGACTTGCAACTCAGTCTAACCTTGGTTTTTTTTTTTGAGTACATGGATTAAGTTACTCCATCTTGTGTGAGAATTTGAAACCATACATCACTCTGTAGCTGCATGAATCAAAGTAGGAAGCCCTTGCAAACCCTCATTCAGATGATTTTAGGTGATGACAAAAAACTCGTACAGAAGCACAAACATTGTATGTCATTATGTAAGCAATGTGCCTGGGAGTTTGGTAGTAATTGACTTTGAGAATATATACTAACAGTATAAGCTTCGGAGAATCAAACAGTCAAGAGTGGTCGGTACCTTCCTACCAGCGATCCCTAAACCCCTTTCTCAGATTTCGTGGCAAAGTTATATCCGTGTGAAAGGGGGGGCTATTTCCGCACCATTTCTTTTTTTTGGTGAAAAAGGGCAGATAAAAGTGGGGAAAAAAAGGGGCAATTTGTCTACAAATTTTTTTGGTACTAGTGTGAAAACTGCAATGTTGGAGAGAACTTTGGAATTCAATAACGCTAGTTGTAGTGTTTTTTAATTTGTAGAATTGCTAAGAGATATGTGGAAATGTGAAACATTGGAAGATTTTTTAGTGCAAGTGTTGTGCACAAGTGTTAAATGTTAAATTGTATGATTGCAAGACTTTTGGTGAATAGTATATGTGAATAGTATTTTCCTGAATGTCACTAACAAGGAAGTCAAACCCAACTTGCACAATGCAAGATTGTCCAACTGCCCAATGCAGTGTTAGTGTTGTACACACAAGCCATATAAACCACATTAGTTTTAAAGATTAGAGTTTCCAAAAATAGTCATAGCAGCTCCAATTCGCCAACCCGCTTGCAGCAGCCTTGATTTGACTCCAACCCAAAGAAGTCACAGCAAGTTCCATGGAGTAGATGATGTTTGTCAAGGAAACATGTATGTTTGAATTGCAAAGGTGGCAAAACCTCATGAAAACTAAAGAATACAATTCAGAGGGCTAAGATATTCACTTATTGAGTAAAGGATACCATTCAAGTATTCAGTTGCGACTATTTCACAGATCCCCTTGGCGACCAACCTTGACAGCACTTTTCCAAGAATTTATAGCTTCCTTGTAAGGAAAATCATCTAAGGAAAAATACTGCTGACCAAACATACGGACAACAAGGGGTAGGTGCTTCCCCAATCTGTTTTTGTGGCAAGACTTCAAGAATTTCAAAGTGGAAAAGCACCTCTCATCCTCCATGGACCCAAGAACCAAACAAGTCCCAATCTCTACAAGTTTGAAGTATTCCGAAATTAGCTTACACAAGTGGCGTGACTGGGAAAGTTTACGCCACAATTTGATGACCGAATTCACATTCAATGGAGGGCCACAGGTTGCTTCGCAGTTAGCTTGCATGGTGATTTTGAATAGACCCTGCTGCAACTCCAGGGCTGAAGCGGAGAGCATTGCAGGGACGGTATGAGACAATCCACCTTCATACAAAGGTTGGCCCCCGTTCACAGACTTATCAATACTGTAGAAGCTTTTCAAGACAACCAAGTGATGGGGAAAGCTTGCCTTGGACCCGTCTTGCCTCCAATACTAAGGGTAGATTATGCCAAAGACATCTAGAAGTTCTTGTTGTGGAAAGCGGCGGTCTAACTCATCGGACAGAGATTGTGCAATGTCTGCACCCTCAGTCCAGAGTCCAAACCAACCAAGTCAGAATTCAGAATGAGTAATTGAGATATTGAGTTTCAGTCCAACAATCACCGCAAACATGCTACGTTAGCAAACAAACAAACCAGTGTACAAAAGGAAGTAAAGATCACAAGCAAGCACTTGACAGTTTACAGCAATTGAAAATGTATAATAGTCTAAGTAGAAAAGCATAGGCCCAAAAACCTGCAAAGGAAAACAATTGGAAAGTTTAAAGATAAGAAAAGACCAAAAAAAGCAAAGCAAAGACGAAGAACATGCACACCAAAGACCCCAAACCTGCAAAAGACAGACAAAAGAAAACAAAGCAAAGAAAAAGAAAAAAAATGCAAAGCAAAAAAAATCAAGACCTGAAAACTGCTTCTCAATATTATCTTGAAGGCGATGAAAATCCTGCTACGTCAAAAAGATGTGTTCGCCGGTTTGCTTGTCGTGACAGCGTGCGTACAGAGTGGTTACGGAGAGCTCCATCACCAAGTGTGCAATTCCAGAGTCACCCGGAAGGCCAGAACCTGATTCTACTTCAGAGGAATGTCACCACACTGTAGTGAAATGAGGTCATTGTATTGGGGGAAGTCCTACTTATTGTAAGCAGTGGTTCCATCGATGAAAAGCCTTGCTAGTTCCTGCTGGTAGACCTTAATAGCTTGCATAAAGTCACAAATAAAGATGTCTCTTGCTTGAAAAAGCTTTATCAAGCAATGAACCACATTCACTAGTGGAATGAAACAGGCCAAAGACAACAACACTTCTACATCAGAGAAAAGGTCAAAGATATCACCAACACCAACAATTGATTTGTGTCCAAGGCCTCCCATCATGTGTACCCCCATTTTCACTAGAAGGGGTGTAAGCTCTGACATTATACGCTGTGCAGGACTGCGCATGGAAATCCATCGCGTCTCTACATTACAGAGCATTTTATTGCCCTTAGTTTCTATGAAATTTGCCAACTTCTGCAACTTAGCATGCCTTCTGTTACTGCGACAGAAGTAGGAATACACTAACTAGAACAAGCCCTCAAGCCGACACCATCGGATATTTGGAGAGAGTCTCCACAACTAACTTGATTCTATGGCTTACACAACTGGCTCCGATCGTGAAGGGAGCCCATTTCTCTTGAATCTGTGTCATAACTCCATTTTTGGCTTCTTGAAAGGTACTAACACCATCAACACCAAAACAAACAAGTTTAGAAGCAATTTCTTCATGCGTTAGACTACCCTCATCAATCAAAGCATGCATGATAACGTTGGTCAAGTTATCCGTAGTGCCACCATCGGACATACAAGACAAATGCAACAAGTGTGGGATCCGTTCCCAATTGTCCATGGCGTAAACATGCACATCAACCCAACAAGTTTGGTCCACTATAGTGACCTCGTCGGCACTGATGGAGAGGACTCTGCTGACTACACAACACTCTTCAAAGCCGTTAGAACTAAACCATAAATGTGTTCGCTCATTTCCCAACCAATGCTTTCCGACCAATGCTTTCTAGGCAAACTCTTTACTTTCAAGTGTCACAGCAAGTACTGTTGCCTTTCATAATCGCACATAGGACGGCCATGAGTAAGAACTTGAAAAAGGCTTGCGAATTGTACCCCTTTCCTCGTCAACTCACCCTCCAAACCGGCGCTCAATTGATCGGCGACGGTGTCCCCTTGCTTGTGGGCAGCCCACAGCTTGCATAGCTTCACGTACTTGCAATCAGACTTGTGAAATGTATCACCCTTCTTGAGATGCAGCAAGGGCACCCCATCTTCCCGACACACCCTCTTACCTTCATGTTTCTCTAAGTTGTCAAGTTTGGGGACCATGAGCTTCTTCCTACCCATAATTGTCGTGCAACTCAAGCACACCACCGCAGTAAGATCTCCGTTAGCATCAAACTCGCCCTCCGCCCAAGAAAATTTGCAAGCCCAAACTTCTTGCCAACATTGCGTGATCGTACTAGGAGTAGTCTTCTGTCTTTTGCGTGCATTAGGAACCCGTCCTTCCTTGCTCACCGAATCAGTATCCACAGAGGACACCACAGTGGCTTTAGAAGGAGAATCAAGGCCAAGTGATCGAGAGCGCGACTGTGACAAGCGCGTCTCCGAAACATGCACTATAAGAAACCCACATTTTAGTTGGTGTTTTGTAATTTTTTCAGATGGATTTTAGGTGATGTCAAGAAAAATAACTTGTGTTTTTTCACGTCCAAGTTGACATCCAAATGTTATATTGGACGTGAAAAAACATAAGTTTTTTTTTCCGACATCACTTAAAATCCGTCTAAAAAAATTACAAAATGCCAATTAAAATGCAGGTTTCTTATAGTGATGGGTAACCTCAACGTCCATCGGCATGAAACCAAGTGCCGCCATCAGAGTGATCAGACTACTCAGCAAATACTTGCCAACACCATTGGTGTTTCGGCTAGAACCAAAGCATCGAACCCGGAAATATTCAGGTAACTTCAGTTGCAACACCATAGCAAATTCAACTCTTGCGCAACACCACATCACAACAAATGAACAATACAAAAGCCACAAGAATAAACAAGAAGGCACGAGAAAGTAAACCAAAGCGCAGCTAGTCAACAACTGAATCAAAGGGGGGAAGCAAGGAAACCAGAACTTGCAAGTGAATTGCGTGAATCCAAGAGCAGTAGAAGGCAGGGAATACAAGACAGGCGCAGATGAAAGCAAACCCCGAGCGCTAACATTATATTCACATTTCACAAGCAAGTGGCAAACTGGCAACGATGAACCTGGACGAGGCGACGACGGCGATGAGGCGATCGGGCAATGAATCCCGTTGCGCCGCCTTTCCAATTTCACCAAATCAGCTTCCCAATTTCCATTTCCCAGCCACCATTTCCCAATCGCAGTGAATGCCAGGAGATGCACGCCATGTGATTGCGCGCCTCCAAGATTTTCAAAGCAGCCTGAAAGTGGCGCAGGAGAACGGCAGAAATCGAATTGGCAGAAATGAAAACATTACAATTGAAGGCACAAATCTCGAGAGCTCATGAAGTGAAGGACTGAAGGCTGCAATGGCGCGATGCAACCAGCCAACCACGAATACACTTGAAGAGACAAAGACAGGATCACAGGAATACAAGATACGGAAACATAAATGCTAACAAGCAAATCATGGAGGTGCAGGACTGTAAGTACTGCATTAACTGCAACAAGCTAACAGAGGTAAGCTGGAGGAGTGGCCAGGGTGGTCATACCGGACGGACGTCCGGTTTGCCCGTCTGATAGAAGTCTTGTCCATCCGATGTGGTCAACACTAAGTTGACTTTTTTAACCCTTAAAGGACTGTCACTATGTTTTCACCAAAAACTCTCCAAAACTGCCATTTCTAGTACAACTACCAAAATTTTGAAAAAAAACTTTTTTGACATATCTAATCGTAGGATGTTGTATTATATAGTATTAAAAAAATGTGGTAAAAATTTCAGACATTTCCACCGGGTGGATTGCAAGATATAAGCATTCAAATTAACTAAAATCATTTTTTTGACCCTGCGGAAAGCAGGGCAGCTGCACTTCACAAACTCACATTTCTATGAAAAAATGACCTAAATGGTGGTGCTTCTTTGGATTTGTTTTCCTAGACAAGTTGGCCACATGCTTGAAAATTTTCAAATCATTTGGAACAGTAGAACATATAGGAAAAAAATAGTAAGTAGGTAATAGTAGAGAATGATTAAAAATACTAAATTATTTACAATTTAAATATGGAATTGAAAATTTCCAATCCCAATGGTTGAAATGTTGTAATAATGTATCTACATCCTATAATTTTATTTTTGTCCAAAAATATTGAAAATTAGATAAGATAAAGGATGTCAAAGTTTATTTTAGAGTAGGAAATCCAAAACTGCCCGCAAACAAAAAATCCTCATAATTTTTGACTCATTGATCAAAACAAAATGATTCTAAGCTTTTTGTGTATATCAAACTCTAGAAAATCAATTTCAAACATAATTAATTGTTTTCTACTTTGTTTACTACACATTCATAAATTCACAGAAGTCATACAACTGTCATGATGGAAGAAAGACCAAATTGCATATTATAAGATTTTCACCATATGTCCGTATCTTTATGTATGAAATGTGTAGCAACCGTGAAATACACATGCTTGATGCTCTTCTAACCAAAAATGTGTCATCATGTCATCATGTCATCATGTATCTATGCAATAATGTATCATCATGTTTTGCATTAAAGAGTAGAAATGGGAGTTCATTATATATTTATATGCATATGACATGGTATTGTGGTAGGATCACTAGGATGTACAACAATGCACATGAGAATGATGAGGTATGTAAATTAAAATTAGTGATCAAGAGTTCCATTGCTCATGGTAAACTCAAATTGTAGTAGGAATTTAGAGGTTCAAAACTTGATGTATTATCCTATATTCCTGTTACCAAACCCCAAAAGGCCAAAACGTTGAACTTTTATGCAAGTGCAAAATTGATTATACTTTACTTGAATTCCAAACATAAGTAGATATCTAGATTGCAATTATCAAAGGAACCATTTGATTTGAATCCGAAAAGAAAACAAATTGTATTCGATTTTATTCCAAAATAATTCTGGTATCTACTTTGTTTTGGGAAAAGAACCTAAAATAAAAAATAAAAGAAGAGGTATTTCATTTCTATTCCTAAATCCAAACATAATTAGACTCTTGTTAACAAAATGAAGCATTGAACGTTTGAACTAGAATCCAAAAACCAAGTAGCTTAAAAATTAAATTGATGACAACCCTTAAACCCTTGCACGATTTTTATCCTCCAATTACAAAAAATATAACTTGTGATTGCTAATTACAAGTATTGACCCTTGAACTAAACTGAAGATTTTCCATTCTATCTTTGAACATGCTTACCCAACCTTGACATGCTTTGATTACAGAAGCCCCTGAAGTACAAGTACATAACATTTAATTTGTATTTGACTTGAATTTTAAATAATTGCAGCAACAATTTAACAAATACCATAAAGCCTTCAAGCACAAACAAACAAACATAACTTCTCTTTGATTTGAAATCCAAACCCTTTTAGCATCTAGTAACAAGACCAAAGCCTTTAACTTGCTTTCAAAACTTTGTTTCCTTTCCAAATCCTTGTAGCCTCTATTTTCAAAAATAACCCTTAAACTACATTTGAATACATTGTAATACGTTAATGATGTGAATTCAAAACCCTTGTAGATCCAATTATCAAAAATAATTGAGAAGTATTAGAACTCTACAAAATATAACTTGTGTTTCATTTTTTTAGGGAACTCCAAATCCTTTTAGTTTCTATTTGGAGAACTCTAAAATTCATCCTTTAAATCTTCAACTTGAATTTTTTTAAATGTGTATCTTGTTTTCTGTTACGAATCCAAAAACTTCTAGCATCTAATTATATTTTTTTTTCTTGAAAGTGTGCAAGTTAGTTTTAATATTCTAGAAATCTCATTTTTTGGGTGTGGGGACTATTTCTCAAGTCCTTGGAGAAGCGAAGAAGGACAAGGGCGACACATGAAACGAGACACATCCTTCCATGAATGGTCTTTCAACTCAAAAAGTAGTTGGACCACTTAATACAGCCATTGACTTGAAGATATTCCCTGAGCTCAAATTAAGGGTTGACTACATTAATTAGTTTCCCTCTCTCCATAGAAAGAAAGAATCTCATGCCAATTTCAAATTTGAAGGTTAATTTCACTCCCCCCAATAGTTGGTAGAGGGAATTCTTGCATATTTTTTCCTCCAAAGGTCAGGGCACGGATGTGTGGACAGGGGCGTGGACGTGTGGACAGGGCGTGGACGTCCCGACAAGGCGGGGACACCTGGGTGCGGACGTCCACTTAGAATTCTAATTTTAAACTAAGTGTTCAACTCCCTCCAAGCCAATTTTGAACTCCCTACAAGGGTTTCAAAATTCCATGTCCAAAATAATTAAATAAATCGTTGACTATGAATTAAAAAATCACTTAACTAGTATTTCATTTCAATACCCACCCCTCCTAAGTCCTAGACTTTAGAGTTTAGAGTTCTAGCATCTAATTATACAAATTAAAGGTTCACTACAAGAAATTGGGCACAAATGCGACTGCCGAAGAATGACTGGCTGTCCGGAATGACTAGAAAATAACTTAGTTTCCCTAATTGCACCACTGCTACAACAACTACAGTAGCAAAGTCATATTGCAGTCGGAAGCGCGACTGCCGGATGAAGACTTCAGAAGTAGTAACCTTCATCTGTTGTATTTCGTTAACTGCGTCATTGAACTATACACGTGGACACAAAGAATTCCTACGTGGAGGCCGCAGTCGCCAAGGACTATAAGGCTGTTATATATTGTGACTTTGCAACTTTTGTGCGACTAAAGAATGACTGGAAAGAAACTCGAGAATGACTAGAAGGAAACTCGAAAATGACTTTAGGAAAGTTACAACTTCCTCCCAAAAAAGAGAAAGATGAAAAGATAAAGAAGGCTATGGCAAAAAGAAAGAGAAAGTTTTGGCTGCCGTATTCACTACGGAATGAGTAAGGAATGACTATAGTGTTGCTGCACCTACAGGTTGGATGGATAACAAGAAAAGACCTTTGCAAAGGTTGTTGCCATTTCCCTAATTTGATGATGAATGCATTCATCTTGCGAGAGATGTGGTATTGTCTACCAAAACATTAATACACATTGGTTCATTAAAGTGCCTAGTTATACTTGATTGAAAATTGAGTGTGCAAGCATTTCATCCGTGAATTTACTTGTAACACCGTGAGACCTTGGCTTCACAAATGATAATGATAGTGGCCAATATATAAAAAGATAATAATATTATAATACTATAGTATTAATAAATTCAAAAAATTAAATTAAATATTCAAAAAATATTCAAAAAAAATATTTTAAGAAAATATTCTAAAATAATAATAAAATATTAAATAATAATAATAATTTAGAAAATTAAAAGAATTAAAAGAATTAAGCAACTTAATGTGGTCACCTTCCTACCACATTAGATTACAAACCATTATAGTTACAAATTCATCTTAATAAAAAAATTATTTCAATTATTTTAATGTTTTTTCAATTGCTTTTGGAATTTGTTTTGCCTTAAAGAAGTGCACCAATTTGTTGGCAAGTTTTTTTCACAATTAAATTTTTTTTAAATAAATTGTTGCTACAGTTCTCTACAATCGGAAACTCATAGCCCCTTAATGGCTTCCTTTTTTTTTCTAATGACAAAATCCTAAAGCCAAAAAAATGAACAAATAGTTCTCAACTTCTCGATCAAAGCAAATGTGACAGAGATATGACTTCAGAATGACTCAAACTTAGTGATCTTGAAGTTGCATAACAATAATTTATTCTAAGAACAACTATAATGTGCACAACCTCCTTAAACATTGCTTTGTATGCAAATTTTTCTATAACTTTTGATTTGAGGTTTCAAATCTAAAACAAATTTTTGGAGATGAAAGTAAAATTGATTTCCCAACTTTTATAAGTTCAAAGTTTTTTGAAAAAAGTTAATCTACTATGCCTCAATGAGATCTAAAATATTACTTGAAACACAATTCTTGCATTTCACATATCCCACATCGTTTGTCTTGCCTACTACTGCCCCACTAATATAAAGTGCTTGTCATTTCATCTCTTCATATTCACATACTAAGTGGCTTTGATAGCCATGTGACATATATGGCAAATATGATGTATGGTGTATTCTATATTGCATATTATTGTAAAATTTTGAATGATCTTGTTGTGTGATCTAAATCCTAAATTCTAATGACTTAAACATAACTCTAATGTGACTCTGACATGACTCTGACATAAATCCAACATGACTCTGACATTAATTCAACGTGACTCTGACATGACTTTGACATGTGTGACATGTCCACATCAGTAATATTGTGTAATTGGTTGACGTGGCCATCCACGTCTGATTTTCTTGGGGTCTTGAAAAACTAGAAAATGACTTGAAAATGATAGCCCACGTGGATGTCCAGCTCAGATGCAAGTCCAAAAGTGCTTTCCACGTGGTGGATAATTCATGCATTTCCTTTACTTTCTTTTCTTTATCACCTAAACTGTAGCTTTTATCATCCATGACTACATCCAAGGTAGAAGTGGATGGTGATAATACACCCGTAGTCATTTACATAAATAACTTGTCCACAATGACTCTAAACCCCCCGAGTCATTTTCAAGTCGACAGTGTCCAAAATGAGTGATTTGCAGTCATGTTTCGCAGTCGCAAATGTACTCATTTTTTTGTAGTGGTTGGAATCCAATGATTGAATATTTGAAATCATAAACAATTTGGGTAATGCTTCATTTCATTCCCAAAGACCCAAACCGCTTTGCTATCCCCATACGCAAAATAAACCATTGACCTTGAATTAAAAAATTACTTAACTAGTATTTCATTTCAATACCCACCCCTCCTAAATCCTAGACTTTAGAGTTTAGAGTTCTAGGATCCCATTACACAAATTAAAGGTTGGAGTCCAATGATTGAATATTTGAAATCATAAACAATATGGGTAATGCTTCATTTCATTCCCAAAGACCCAAACCGCTTTGCTATCTCCATACATGGTCATACATGTGTCAATTTTATGTCTAGCACATTCAAATCACTCCTAGTTCACGCATTTCCACTTCCCTTGGACAATCTTTCCATTGTTTTCATTCTTTTAGTGGTTTCATTTTGTGCCATTTTAATGGAATACCACCATTTTAACAAAATTGACCATATACGCAAAATAAACCATTGTCTTTGAATTAAAAAATAACTTAACTAGTATTTCATCTCAATACCCACCCCTTTTATTTTCCCCATTACAAAAATTTGTTGTTAAAGTCTTCAAGACCTAAATCCTTGGTGCCTTTTTTCCTGGAAAAAAACCCTTCAAGCATATTTTAAAGCATTATAATTTGTATTTGATTTAAATCCGTAACCTTGTAGCTTTGTATTTAAAAAATGAAGACTTAAACCAAAAGCTTGAGAAGTATACGTTGGTAATGGTTTGATTTGTAAACTTCAAATACAAATTCACAAATACCTTTTCTTTAGATGAAGAAAATATAAACCCATAAACTCAAATTTAAACAAATATGTACCTTGACTTTCATTAGGACTCTAAACCCTTTGGGATTTTATTCACACAAATTTTGTCCTTCTTGTTTGGAAGTTCAATTTCATTTTCTAATTTTTCTTTGGTTTCCAACTTTACATGGGTCCTACTTCTCAAATGCTTGATGAAGGCAAGAACTTGAAGTCTGGCCTCAAGAAGGGAGTGACATGCTTCAGTACGTTGTCTTTGAACTCAAAAAGTGTTTGGACCTCTTAATGTAGCCATTGACTTGAAGATATTCCTTGTACTCAAATTAAGGGCTGACTACATTAATTGGTTCTCCTCTCTCTATGGGAAGGAAGAATCCCATGACTAAATTCATACCAAAGTTTAATGTGGGACCTCTGTGCCCTGCCGTTCGGGAACGCGACAGGGCCGGGGCGTGGACGTGCCGTACTCGGGGCGGAAACGCGCCGCGCCGAGCAGGGACGAGAACGTGACAGGCAGGGACGCGAATATGACAGGCGGGAACACGAACGTGCCGAGCGGGGACGCGAACGTGACTGGCGGGGAAGCAAATGCGATGGGCGAGAACGCGAACGAGACGGACGGGGACGTGTAGGAATGATGTGACGTTCGTGCCCTACCATCCGCGCCCCGGTAGACTAAAACTGCCCTTCCCTAACGTCCCCACCCTTGATGGAAATGTCCGCGCTCTGATTTCAGTGTTGGAAAATTTCAAAAATGAAAGGTGTCCGGAGCGTCCGGACCGTCCGATCACTCCAACCCGTCCGGTATGACAACCCTAGGAGTAGAGGAGCTCTAAAACCTAACCCCTCTTGCAAAATGGAGGGCCCAGATGTCACCGACTTAGCTCCATCTCAAGGGATAGAGTTGCACCACGACTACCAGAACTCCAGAACCCTAGCGGATGAATGCGAGACTTCATTGGGATGAATACCAAGTTCTGTGAAATTGTAAGTGGATGAATATCAAGTTCTGTGAAACTGTAAGTGGATGAATACCAAGTTCTGCTCAAATTTTAATTTAAATAAAAAAATTTACTAAAAGGATTTAGCACCCCATTTTTTTTGGTAGAACAGGAGCGATTTTTAGCCAGTTTTACAAACACTACTTCCTACCCAATATCACATTCCAAAGTCTTTGTCCTACAATCGATCGCGTTTGCACTTACAAAATGGTATTTTGCTCTTGTATGAAATATAAGGAGAACATCTTCTTCTCTCCTGTATGTGTATGTGTATGTGTATAGAGAGAATATATTCTATACTCATTTGTTTCAAGGGATTCATTCCAAATCGTACGAACATTAGAGACTCCAGATCCGTGTTGCTGATTGACTGTCGGTAATAAGGTTGGGTGTGTGTGTGTAAAGATTCATGTTGAATTATAATACCCCGGAGTGACACCGTGACATTTGACAAACAGAGGCTTGGAAACCTGGATGGCTGCCTTACACCTGCATTTTTTAACGAAGGAGAATGAATAATTAGATGATACCCTCTTAACTACTTTGGTTGTAAGTTGTAACCTATTTTTTTTCTTCCTCTTGAAGCCTCTGACTGCCAGAGGCTAAATGTTGTAGGCTGAAGTTTCAGGTTGTGTGGAGCTTTTCAGGTGGTGAAAATGATGACCACCATACTAGTTTTCAAAATTCACATTAAGCTTCCATAAGGTACGTTGAACCACCCATAGATGATCACTTAAGCAATTCTGCCATAACTCATGAGCAATATGAGGCGATGCAAATTTTTTTAGCATGTAGAAAGATAGGAAAATATGGGAATTGTAAATTTTTCGTAATTTGATTCCTGAAATTGAAATTACTGTGAATTTTGGGAGCTAATAAAATACTCAGTTACCATTAAAATCTAATTTTGATCATTCAAGAATTGCTTTCCTACTCACTACTTCCTACTTTGTTGCTCACTACTTCCCGCACAATTTGGGATATGTATCATGATCTTATTAGTCCCAACCTTGAAAAGGAGAAAAAAAAAACACATTTCCAAGCTTTGGTTGGAAATCCATTCTAGCCTTGGTTGGAATAGCACCTTGTCTAGCTCAAACTAGTGCACCTTACAAGTTGTGTATGGGTCCTAGGTTGGAAATAGATGGTCTAACCTTAAGTTCTCCAACTATAATGTTGGTATAAGGAAAAACAATGACTTCATCATTTATGCCAAATCTATAGACTATGCAATGCATGAATTAATAGTCAATGCACAAAATTTGCTTGTAACTCCAAGTACACTAATAATTGTATGTAGTATCATAGTGTGGCACCCATACTAACTACTTACTCAAGGCTATAATTTTTTACAATAAATGAATATTTTTACCAAAAGCATAGATATCATAGTCATGCAAAGAGGATGATTTCTATAAACATGGTTGATAAAAATATTCTTCAAGCATTAAAATTAATAGCATTATTTAATCAATAGTATAGGTGACACTAAGTCCAATTTTAGTGTATTATCAATTGAACATGTAGCCAAGTTTGCAATACTCAACTATCAAAATTCATCATGGTTACAACATTCATCACAATTGCAAGTTTTGCGGCTTTTGCCACAATTTGATATAGTCCAGTAGCTTAGACTGCAATCAATTGTTGCTTTAGAAGAGATTTGAGGGCAAAAGAAGACTATGAGTTCCCAAGCGTTCCCAAACAATCAAAAACTCCAAGAACTTTGCCACAACGACAATCTAATGTGACCTAGACCGTGCCACATCAAATAAGATTAATTAATTAATATTTTTATTTATAATTTTTTAGAAATAATATTTAAAATTAAATTTTTTTTTTAATGCTTTTATATTTTGATTGGTTCACAGGGCAAGGAACAAGCTTGAAACAACCCTCTGATCCCTTATCTTCAAATCTCATCTAATGCTTTCAATTATCATCCTTGTGTTCAACATTGGTGCTGCTTTAGTTTTTCATTAACTTTCAATTTAACATCTTAGTGCTTTGGAATAATTGAGCATTCAATAAGATTTAACCCCTAAATGTGAAAGACTATGTTTTCACCAAAATTGCTCCTAAATTGCCCTTGCATTTACAAGCACCAAATTTAGATGAAAAATATTTCTGGACAAATGTAACTATAGGATCTTGTAGTAAAATAGTTAGAGAAGACGTGGAAAAAAATTCAGAATTTTCCACCATGTAGATTGCAAGATAATAACGTTTGAAGTGACAAAAAAAAATTGGCCCTGTGAAAATACGGGCAGCTGCACTTCACAAGGTCACATTTGTATGAAAAAATGTCGAAAATGGTTGTTACTCTTTGGATTCATTCCTCAAATCAAGTTGGCTACATGCTTGAAAATTTTTAGATCATTTGGAATTGTACAACATACAGGAAAAAAATAATAAGTAGAAAGAAGTAGAGAATGATTAAAAATACTAAATTGTTAACAATTTATTTATAGAATTGAAAAATGCCAATTCCAATGGTTGTAATGTTTTAATAAAAAATATACACCTAATATTTTTATTTTAGAGTAGAGATTCTATAACAATCTAGAGAATCAATTTCGAATTTTTATTTTTTTTTAAAGTGATTTTCAAAGAAGTTTTTTTTTTTCTGTCCGGGCTGCTCGGGCTGCCTTTTGAACACTAAAAATTACATATCATGCAATAACTTTTGAACTCTATAGTCAAAAGTTATGAAAATTGTTGGGCCTTAAAGCTACTCCTCATCCCCATATTGTGTGAAATTTTCAAAGAAAAACTCTGTCTGTAGTGAGCTACCAAAAATCGCTATGTTGCCAAAAAACGTTGTTTAAACATTTATGGGTTAAATGACAAGGAGTTTGCAGTGGGCTAAGAAGCTTGTACTTGGGCAATTGATTGCAGACAAAGTGTTTACTCTTCAACAAACTAGTCAAGGTATAAATATTGAAAGATTTCATACATATCATCTTCTTGAGACTTGATTGGTCCAACTCCACTTATAGAGAAAATATTTGAAATGCCTTTGAAGTATCTTGCAAGTTAATCCTCCTAAAACATGTTGCTTCCTTCCCTTTTGATTTACATTTTGCATGATCACACATACAATTAGAGATTTGGAATAACTCCTCTAAAACAAGCATAAATTAGAGTATGTTTGCATTTGATATGACAAATAGTTTATTGGTATTAATTAGGGTTTGAGAATTGCATTTTGGGAAACCATTGTCCACTCTTACCACCAAGTACAATCATACATTAAACAATAGATAAATAACTTTCACTTATTGGATTGTACTTTTAATATTTTTAAGTAGGCAATTGTCACAAGGCTCTTAATAATGATCAAGAAACTCATGAATAAACCCCTAAAGGTCTAAACACCATTTTTGGCAACATAACAATTTTGGGCAACTCACTACAAACAAATTTTTTATTTTTTTTCTTTGAAATTTTCATAAAACATGTGCCCAAAGAGTAGCTTTAAGGCGCAACATTTTTCATAACTTTTGACTATATGGATAAAAATTTATTACATGATATATGATTTTGAATGGTTAGTGGGTAGCCTAGGCAACCCAAAAAGCTTCTTTAAAAATCACTTTTTTAAGAAATAACAATTTGAAATTGGCAGGAGACTATCTTAGATTTTATTAGCAAGAGAAAGAGGATTTAGATCCTCTCAACCCTTTAAGATTTGAATCCTTTTGTGAAATTTTGTACATTTTTGCTAACATCGTAATGAAAATATATCATTTATCTAAAATTCAACAAATTAGTATTAATTCCTAAAGTTTGAAGGTCTTTTTTTCAATAAATTAGTCATTAATCTCTAAAGTTGGAAGGTCTTTTTTTCATCAAATTCCACTCAAAACTTCCATTTCTAGTGCAAAGTGAAAAAACTTTAGAATTTTTTTTCACATATCTAACTACAGGATTTAGCACTAGACTAGTATAAGAATGTGTGGAAGAAATTTCAAAAACTTTAACCTTATGGATTGCAAGATATTTGCATTTGAAGTGAAGGAAACTGTTTTTTTTTACATTGTGCTTGCCTACATTGTAAGACTTAGAATCTTCTTAGCTTAAAATTTTTGCACTATACATATTTAATTTAAACAAAATTATGTTGAAGAATTGAGATGAATGTTTAGGAAAAAGATGACAAAAAACATACTTGATTTTCATTCTTTAAAAAATTGTTGACCTAAACCCTAAATCATTAATAACTCTAAGATGGAATTGAAACACAATAATCCCAATAGTAAGATTGCTCAAGCAAGAAAACTTGAAACTACTAAACAACTTTTTGAAAAATTACAAAAATTGCATTAAAAAATTAATCTAATAAATTATTTTTTCAAGAAGTTGCTTAGATTGCTTGAAAAACAAGATTGTCCATAACTTTCTCACCACTAGTTCAAATAGAATGAATCAAAATCTTTCCATGTAGACAAGAATAGTGTATATGAAAAACAAAATTTTGAAAATTTTATTTAGGCTTTTTGTGATTTTTTAGTAATGCCCAATGGACTTGTTTTAGGCTTAGGGTGGTGTAACTTCTACTTTCGAGCACTAATTGAAATAAAAATTATATTCCCCAAAAGTTAATGTGTTTTCCTATCCTCAGAAAAAGTTTAAAAAAAAAATCACAATGAAAATTGAGATCATACAAGCCTACCCAAAATTCATTTTGTCCCCCAAGGAGACAATGGGACTCTAGGGATTAAAAAAGTTTGTCTTTAAAGAATTCAAATATGACTTTGGATGAATGAAGAGTTATTTGGAGAAAATATTAAATTGAAATCCAATCCATGCATATTGAATTGCAACACCACATGCCTATATCCTTGGCTGATACTTGTTTTGAATGTGATCTTTGACACATTTTCACGGATTCCCATGGGGTTCAAATCTTTGGAACATAGATGTTAATTTATCATTATTACAGATGCAATGATCCAATGCAACGGTTGTCACTTGCTCACAACTCACATTTCCAGCTACTTGTGGGACCATTTGGGGATGTATAAGAAACAGATTTAGTGTGTTCACATGAAATTGCCCGAACAACATTGTCTATGAAAGGGTGCATTCCATTGTAGCAATGTCCGTAGCATTGTTGCCGAGTACTGTACATTGGAGGGAAGAATATGTAGGGGTCAGGTTTGCAACGCGGCCCCAATTACGTGTAGTCTACTTACCTCACTGCATGCAGTCTTGTAGGAAGAATGCATCCCATGCAAAGCCCCAACGCAGATCTTGAATTCAGGATCTTGGAAGTTTATCTCCGGTTTCAAATTGGTAGAGCAGTAGAACGCTGCTGAAGTCACGTCCACTCGGATTCCAGTGGAAACGTTTTGCATAACATCTTTGAACAAATTCACATAATAGATTTCTAATCGTAGGATTTTATGACACCACCTCTATGAACAATTAGCCCTCCGTCATTACTTGTAATTCTTTGTGTAAGGATTGGGTGCATTAGGATCATAGTTTGGAGTCACACCAGCAGTTGGATTGTGGGCCGGAGTTGATGGTGAGGGTGGTTGTTGCGCAGCCGTCTTCTTCATTCCTGGCACCGACAATCCAGCCCAGGGGGACTTCAGTCCACCATTGGAATCAATCTCTCCGATGTGCTTGAGAGCCAGTTGCATGTTCTTCACACCTTTGTCGTAGTTCACAAACCCCATGAACCAGAAGTCGTGACCGTCTTGCGTCACGATCTGAATGTACCTCTCCTGAGGCTTGTTCTCGTTGAAAGATGGAATAACCTCCTTTACTTTGTCCAAAGGCACAACCATCTATGCACAAAAAGAGGTGAGCTTTCAGTCCCTAAGAATAAGAAGTCAGACTCACAAATCTTCATTCTTGTGAAAGTGGTGAATAATCATGAATTAGTGTGAACTGTCAAACGAAAAAACGATCCATTTGAGCAAGGAAACTAACCTTGTAGTAACTCCAGGCTTGCTGACCGGGAGTGGGAGCATACGAGAGGGGTCGATCGCTGCAGAATGAGAACTTCAAGTTCGAGATATAAAGAGTGCCAGCCACGGGACCCGTCGAGGTGGACAGGTAACAAGCGTATGTCTTCCGAAGCTGCTCCCCTTCGGCCATTCCAAAAGTGGATTTATAGAGCCCTTCAAAGCCACCCTCTTGCACCAGTTTGAGTCCTTGGCTCATCCTTCCTCGGGCTGCATCTGCAATTGATGGACCAGTCTTCACTGCCATCCATCCACAGTTGCAAAGTAAGCGACTGTACAGTACATGCAATATACACGCGATGGCTCTTTCATGAGACCCCTCCCCCCTCCTCCCCCGAAATGTACACCTCTGGTACATTATCTCCATAGAACATACACTAAGTGTCTCCCGAGCAGCAAGCATCCCAAAATCAATACAAAACTCAAGAAGTGCATTAAAACTGCAGTGCAGATAACTTGCAACGATTCTCCAATGTCACTTACTATGGCTCCAAAGGTTCTCTGCAAATAATTCTGCTTTCCCCATGTACTTATTAAAATTCTCCACAATCGTATTCATAGGACCTGAAAATCAAAGACAAAGTGCACATCAACACAAAAACAATCAAACATCTCGTCCAGTATTCTGGATCACATTCTAAAGAAAATTCCAACGATGAAAAACTCATATATCAAAACTCAGACTTCAACTTGCAGGTGAAGTGTGACAACAGAACACAATACTAAAAATCTGCTACCTACTGCAGTTACAGATACATACCAGTTCCTGCAGCTGGAACTGATTGCGTCTGAACATACGGGCTTCCAGGCTGCAGTCCCACGGGAACAGAACCAGGCACACCCGGCTGTGAAGTAGTCTCCTGCCGGTAAGCACTAGCTGTACTCGTATGCTGTGTGGCACCGTTGAAGAATCCATGATCAATCTTCGATGCCCCATAAGCGCCACTATGTTGTCTATTTAGGCTACCACCTGTCGCAAAACTGCTTGGTTGTTTGCCTACTCCACTTCCCGATGCCCCTGCAGTCTGCGTTGCAGCCATTTTGTTGTCAGGGTGAGCACTAGGCTCGGATGGTTCTCCCATGGGCGGTGCTCCAAACGTGTTTGCGGGTGGCTGATAAAAAGGGTTCCGCATGCTTGACTGTCGATCCTCGGGTGGCTGATAAAAAGGGTTCCGCATGCTTGGCTGTCGATCCTCGGGTGGGGAGGTGAACAGGGGCTCGTCATCGTCGAAAGTGTATGGAGGGGGTGGCCCCTGGTGGTGATACCCGTAACTCATCGTGGACGAGTCGAAATGCCTGAGAATGCACAGAAAGCGAATCACTTGAATCGCACTCGAAACAAAGCCTATAAAGAAGTCGAAATTTCTCGAAGCAAAATCATAACCTAAAATTTCCTAAAAATAACACGTGCGGTTGAGGAAAATTTGAATTCTGGAGAAAGAACGTGAAATTGTGCTCCCAAGTATTTCGAATCTAGAATTATAATCTCAATGCATAATGGAAACCGAAAATTTCCAAAATGGTAACAGCAGGGCGATCCTCCAGCGATCTACACATCGTTCTTTTCACCAGATCTATAGACCTATAGAATTCGAAGTATTGGTAACTACTCAGGTCATAACTTAAAATTCGTTTAAATAATTACACATATCGTTTCAGGCGATGCAAACTCAAGTGAAAAGATTGTAAAATTGCGCTCTGAAGAGTCGCAGAACGATCGGAATCTAGAATTCAAAACTCATCTTGAAAAAAAAATTCCAAAATGGAAACAGTGAAACAATAGAGCTGCCCTACTGCTACGTCCTTTGCACCAGACTTAAAGAAAGACAATGCATCATGTGGCAAAGCGTAGGCGATGAGAACAGACGAAGTACCTCAGGCACTGCCAATTGATTGTAATCTACAAATAGCAGGAGACAAGAACCGAAAAAGTGAGAAAAAAGAGCAGAAATTGCAAAAGAGAGAACCTGATCTAGAGCTGTTTGGATCGTGCGAGAGCTGAGTCGCTGCGACGAGAGCAATTCAGTACATTGTTGGAGTAGGAGAGGCAGGAGCGGGAGAAATATTAGCTTATTACACAGCGAGAACGGCAGGAGATGCGAAGACAGGCTGGGGAAGATGGAAATACGAACGAAGACCCTACGGTAACGGGGTCGACTGTGGAAAAGGGGTCGGTGACCGCCGCGTGGGCCGCACGCCCAATGCCGAGGATGAAGCGTACCACACTCTCTAATGTCACAGCCTTTTGAGGTCACTCCGGCCATGGCCGTGCTGCGAAGGAGCTTCGCGGAGCTTCGTTCTCTGTGCTCGCATCAACTTGCAACGCGGTTTGCCCCACGCAGTATTCTTGTTCTAATATTCTACACTTGATTCTGATTTCTTATGATCTTCCTGTGCATTATCGGTGCAAAATTGATGCAGAAGCGAACAGGAGAGGTGTGATTGAAGGAAAGGAAAGGAGTTGGAAATGAAGAGGATTGCAGGTAGAAGTTTTGATCGCATACTCTCAATTATTTTATAACGAGTACTATGCAGGAGAGTGGCAAAGAGAGTGCAATACGGGCGGAGCTGTCAGATGGCCGAGATCAAGTTTTACCAATGGCAAGGAGTTCGTCACAAGACGCTCGAGTAGCTTCTCGACATACCTACGCGATCACCAAAAGATACTGTACAATGCATACATATTTGTGGATTTGAATGTCAGTGATTTGAATTAGACAAGAGCAATGAGAATTTTCTCAGAATTTGAACGACTGATCGTGTTGCTTCTTGGTAATCTGCTTGCGTGCAGAATTGAGTAGCAGAATTCTTCGTGCAGATATCTCTATGCATTTATGGTCGTATTCATTAAATGGCTAATTTCGGAGCTTAGTTACCGAAAATGGACTACTCCTGTTCTCTAAAGCTTTTCGATTGTGCATAGGATTGCCATACACTTCATTTTTTCCGATTCTGGTTTCACAGAGTGTCGTAAAGCTGTAAGTACACTTACAAAGATTGAAAAACATTGACAACGATCAAATTGTTGCAGGATTAGGTACCGGACAACAAGAATATTCTATTTTCTCGTAACGTGGTATCAGAGCGCAATAATTTTGACATTTAAAAGCGCAAAGCCCTAAAAACTAGAACTGGTATAGAAGATGTTCTAAAATTTTGCCAATTTCTTCCACTGTAACGAATAGATAGGGGAATATGTAGAGCATGCGTTCAATTTATCTGTGGTGTGCGTCAGGAGTTTTGGTTTCTCTGTACCAAAACTACCACCCTGAAGGCAGCACTTCTGTCTTCTCCTTTTGGACTAGAATTACCGTCTGAATTCCTCTACGGCTTCTATTTCCCTACTTCCTCTACTTTGCTGCTCCTGGTGACCGATTTTACGAGCGCTTCGAAAGCTTCTAATCCATAAAAGCTTCTTGATATACACAGCAGCCGATTCGTTTGCGTCAGCGTTGATGTTCGTTGACTACTTCCGCTCTCCATTTGTGAAAGTGACTTTGGTGGCAGCGGGAAAGTAAGGGTGCACGATGTTCTCGTAAAGAACGATTTCACCTCGGTACTGCGGCAACACAAGCCACGCCGCGACCACAAGCTTGGCTGCGGGGTAGAATGGGATCTAAGCGATCACAGCTAGGTGCGGCAATCGGCTCCACGGTCGACACAAAGGAATACATCCAGTACGTCGTCCACAGCTGGTCACCCTTCTTGTTATGCGTCTCGAACGCCATGATGGGGGCCACCAACGGGTACCAGAACGGCACCACGGTGTCAAGGGGTATACCAGCAATGCTACTGCCCATAGTCATCCCATCCTGCAGCAGAATTAGAACTCAAAGAACAAATTCAGGAAGGAAAAAGTACTAACATTCGTCCAGCAATCTGGAGATTAGTCCATCTACAGACCACCATGCCGCACGAGATGGAAGAGCTGTGGCAACAATCGAATACCCTGGGAGGAGATGATCCAAGGCTAAAATAATGAGCATCAGCATATAAGTTATCTCCACGCCATTACGGAGCAATTCTCATGCTCATCTTGTTGGTTTGGCATCCCGATTCAGTCCATGATCGTTTTCGAGTGGAACTTTCTTATTAGTTGTCACTGAAGGTTGATTTCATCTGCATTCTTTTTGTATAAGTATACTTCGATCGAAACCGGGCAATGTTTGCTCACGCTAAAAATAGATGAGAATCTGTTTTGGTGTCACGGAACACAGAACATTCACAAGCTAATGGTGATTGTGAAAATACCAGCTTACGTGAATATACCTGAGGAATCATCTTTGAGAAGTTCACGAACATGTAGTTGCTAATGTTCTCGGCTTGTGTGGCGCGAATATACAGTTGCTAAGTTCATACTCTCAACTTGTGTGGAAGATTGCGTTGTTTACTTAAAGATCTTCATTTGAATCGCTAAAACTGTAAAACACGATTGCGTCAGGGAATGTAATTATATCGTTATCAAGGCAGGTCAGGAACTTATCGAGCTTGCCGCAATGGTGAGGAAGGTGGACACTTCTCCTTCACCTACCCAAGTATTTACTCAACACCAATGGTTTCAGATTATTTCATAGCTTCAATCGTCAAATACTTTTATTATGTGATTGAAAATACTCAACAACAAAACTATGGTTTCAGGATCAGTAATTTCTATAATTTGTCATATTGCCGGGATTCTGGTCCCAAAAAATTTGTTCATACCCAAATGAGTATGTGGTAACACCCACACCTCCATTTTCACCATTATCCTGTGTTCTACACAAAAAAGCGTGCTAACATAATTTCCTTTTCTGTGAATCACCTGTGTCCTACACTACCGGTACATTGAACGGCATTCTGTACTACAAAACTTGACATTCAGCTGGTGGCAAATTAACCTACGCAAAACCAGCGTGGCACTGTACACTAAAACTCCAATTTGCCTCCAACTGAACTGAGAAAAATGTATACAACCTTCACTCATTGAAGCGAGGATGAAAATTTAATAATACTCCGACTCCATATGTTTCATGTAGTTAGGATTTGTGACGGGGACACGGCTGAACGACAATTGTGGACGCAGGAGGGCGGGCCGCTGGTTGTGGTGCGGGACATAGTGGCTCTCCGCCATGCCCGGCCGGAACTCGTTGCCCATGGAGATATACTCCGCGTCGTGGAAGCGATGATTCTTAAACGACGGCATGCGGCGCACGCCGTTATATTCACGCCGCAGGTCCACAGGGGCAAACGCGTTCGCCTGTCGACCATCATACCGCGGAACTCGCCCAAACGAGGGTTCCCGGTTCATGTGTCTGTCGAACGAGTTCCGACGCCGCAGCTGTTGGGGCATCACCGGTGCTTGCATCATGGGCGCTTGCATCATGGGAGCTCGCATCATGGGTGACATCTGACCCTCGTGAGGGAAACGGCCAAAGCCGCTCGAGTTCGTGCGAACGAGAGGGTTCGTCGTGTAGCGCGACTCGCTAAAGCCGTTAGCGCTGGCGAGCGCGTTGTTGTTACGGGCGCTCTCGATGGGGAGGCTGGTGGCGTTGATGTAGGTGCTATTGTTGAAGAAGGCGGATTTCTTCTTCACCTTCTTGACTTTCCGGAGAGCTTTCAACGGGTCCACGAAGCCAGTGACGGTCACACGCTGGTTGTACTGGTCGCAGATCACGTCGCGCACACCGTCCAGCTCCTCGAGCTCCTCCTTCACTTTCTCCTGGCACTTCTCGCAGCACATGGGCACTGTGAGCTCTAACACCGGGAGCTTCGTGTTGAGCAAATTGCCCGACTGGAAGCCACGGTTCTGATACAGGTACGTGTTGGGGTAGTCGAGATCATCTTTGCTTGAGAAGAGCTGCATCGTTGCAAAAAAGATATGGAACACAGGGTCAAGAAAGTAAATATGAAACACAGAAATTTGAACATATCTAGACCACGAAAACCCTAGCACGAATTGACGCAGAATACCCAAGAACCTTAACTAGTAATCAAGACATGCACGCCCACAGCAACGTAAAGATGGAACAGGTTTAAAACAGTACCTCCTTAATCCCCTCTTTCACCCGACTCGCCATTTAATTCAACTTCGCAAATCTCCCTTACTTACAAACTCCACCAAACAGCAACAACCGCAGAAACACTTCACCGGTGGCTACACCTGCTCCCTGCCCTTCAATTCCAAGCTCTGCGTTTCAAGTACTCGTCTCAATGGAGATCAATCCTAACTTGAAACCAATCTTCCAAGCTCTCTGCTTCACGCACTTGACAGTATATATACCCTAAACTTCACCCACCGATACTCTTCAAACAAGCAACAGTTCAACACACGACAGCGCTCACTCAACGAAGTCCGAAGCCCTCTCAGAAGCTCACGAGCCGCTTCTTGCTTGGTCGTCACTCCACAGCCGAAACCCAAACTCGACGGTCCAAGCAAAAATTAAGGATTCAAAGCTTACAAGCTACGTCCTCAGCAACCCACCCAACCGACCCACTAGTCTCCCAACGTCTCCAGTAATTCTACCTCCAAACTGAATGCCAACAACAATTTCTACGAGCGACGGAAGGATACAACTTGTCCGTTGCGAAATGACCATTCACCCAGTGTAAGTTAACTTAAACTCCAAACCCAAATGGCGCCGATCAGTACGTTATATGAGAGAGGAGGGAGAGCAGACTCGTCATGTGGAGAACGCAACACGTGGCGAGAGATTGAAATATCCAAGGCGCTGTTGATCGTCATGACTCTGGCTGCTAGGCTAACCCTAAAACTGAGACCTTGGCACTGCTGGCTAGGCTACAGACAAGGACTCAAGCGGGGGGGTAGCTTAGCTGCCGAAAGTTACCTGGAAACAAGTCTAGTCATGTGCGCTGTCTTTTGAGGGGTCCTCTTAAAACGCTGCGAGCACCGACCTTTGAGTCGTGACGACCGTAGCGCTCCGTATGCCGTATTCATTCAGGTTCGTTCGTAGAAGCTCAGCCCACCGGAACGCGTGCTGTCATGCTGACGTGTGGCACTGGTCGGATCAGACTGAAACCCTCAAACTTGCGACGGGCTTACAGTTTTCGCATGCTTGGACCGGACCGGACTACCGGAGGTGAAGGTTCGGTCCATGCACACATCGCGTGCACTGATTCTCCAAATAAAATATCCACTGTTTTCCTAATGTTTGGAATAGGGGTAGTCACACCTTCTTCACTCCGGATTTGAGGAATGGAGAATGGAAAGGTGGCGGCTTGGGGTTGGCTTCATGTTGGTAGAATATACTTAAGTGCTTATATCTTCCACACTCCTAGTCTTCACCTCTTGAGGTGAAGGTTGGGAGTGCGGAAGATTTAAGCACTTAAGAAGATTCTTTTGTGCTCTACACTTTTACCTTTCATTGCCGCTTTACCTTTGTTGTTGCCGATTTTCCTCCAACTTTATGTCTAATCTTAGGTTTAGGTAAGTTGCTTCTCCACTTTTTTCATTCTCCACTCTCAACACATCTTTTAGGGGTGTCACACCTCCTTCACTCACCACGGCTTCCCATTGGCTCCTCCAAACCCTCACCAACTTCTCATTCTCCATTCTCCAAGTGCAAAGTGAAGATGGTGTGACTACCCCTAATGTGCACAGGTTCTCCAAATAAAATATCCACTTTGTTGCTAATGTTTGGAATGTGCACGGGTTCTCCAAATAAAATATCCATTGTTTTCTTAATGTTTGGAATGAAGTGGCATGTGGCAACCAATGGATGAGGGGAGCGTTGGAGACAAGTCTTGGAATAGGTGAGACAAGGAGACAAGTGGAGGATACTTTTAGTGGAGATAAATAGTAAAGTTGGGTTGATGGGAAGGAGAGTGGCAAGTAGAGAAAGGGAGGGACTCGAGCTCCATTGATTGGAAATCAAGTTCACAATTAGGGCATGCAAACCACCGAGGCTTGGTTTGAGATGTGGTCCGGTCTCTCCATGTGAACAACCCCTTGAGGTAGGATGGCCCTTTGGTCATTGTATACATGTAAGGTAACAAATAAGGTAGCTTATTCTTAAAGCAATCTTTTTAAGAGTTGACTGCTTCAAGGGAAAGCTTAATTCCTTGAAATAATTTCTGATGAACTTTCGTAGGAAGAAAAATGGAATTGGCATCTAACTCATATGTTTTAGACCTTTGTAGAATGAGTTACGATTTTTTGAAGTTGAAATGCAAGGAGCACTAAAAGTGAACATCTCTTGAAATGAACAGTGTTGATACAATGAAGAAAGAAAAATGTACCTCTCTATTAGGTCATTTTTAGAGCAAGGTTGCTTTTAGAGCACCTTACCTTACATCTAAAATTGTATGAATAAGCTTTGTGGCATAACCGATATGTTTTAGAAAATGAACAACAATTTTTAGACGGTGGCGAAGGACTATGAATCAAAATGCAAGTGGTTCCATAGTTTTTGAAAGTATTGTGAATTAGTTACAAATTTTTCAAGGATGCAAGGTGTAGGAGGCTAAAAGTGTCAGGTAGGTGATGCCAAAATCCATTTGATGCACATTAAAAAATGATACTAGTAGTATTAAAACATGTCATAGAGAAGAAGTTAAAACAAAACAAAGTCAACACCCAAATTGCCTACTTGTAAGATCACCACCTCCATAGAATTATAGAAATAGAGTTGCTCACTATCCAAAATGACCCCCAACTCCACCATGCACTTGTCCTTCTAATACTCATCATTTGGAGTATCTTCCCTATTTAGCTTCCCTTCAAACAAAGGGGCATTTTTCAAGGGGGGTTGATTTTAGGTGTAGTTACCTTAACACATTGGATTCACAAATTTTTTTTGTAAGAGAACAACAATTTTGGAAACATTCTATATTCACTTCATTCATCTCAATTTTGGGAAAATGATAGCTTTGTGATTCTTGTGTGTAGAAGAGATTTTTATTGTTATCCATTTGGATGCTATGTGGCTCTTTGAATTCTTTATAAGGGTGCAATGAATATCCACAAGTCTTTCAAGATTGAGGATTAACCCCTAAAGGACCATAACTATGTTTTCTCCAAAAATGCTCCTAAACTGCCATTTCTAGTTCAAGTATCAAATTTTGAAAAAAATATAAAAATTTGGACATATATAACCGTAGGATCTTGTAGTATGTTGGCTTAGAACACAAGGAAAAAAATTCAGAAATTTCCACCACGTGGATTGCAAGATATGAGCTTTCAAATTCATAGAATTCGTTTTTGGACCTTGCTAAAAAACAGGCAATTGCACTTCACAAGGTCACATTTGTATAAAAAGAATGTCTAAAATAGAGGTCCTTCTTTGGATTCATTCTTCAAGGCAAGCTGGCTACACGCTTGAAAAAATTCAAATTTGAAATTGTAAAACATATTTAAAAAATAATAGTAAGTAGAAAGAAATAGAGAATGATTCAAAATACAAAATTGTTAAGAATTTAATTCTAGAATTGAAGAATGCTGATACCGGTGGTTGAAATGTTGTAATGAACAATCTATCCTATGTTTTCTTTTTTTCAAAAGATATTGAAATTTGAGTAAAATAAAGGACTTCAAAGTTTACTTTAGGGTAGAGAATTAATAACTATCCATAACTAAAACTCATAAATTTTGACTCATTGATCAAAATAGAATGATTCAAAGCTTTCTACATATATATAAATATAGAAAATTAATTTCAAATTTTTGTTTTTGAATCTATTTATTTTTTATCTGCCCGGACTGCCCATTTATGAAAAGAAGTAACATATTAGGCCATAACTTTTGACTCAGGTTTCCAAATGTCCTAAAATTTAGTGCATATGAAAGATATTCCTTGTCCCCACCTTCTATTAAAATTCTAGCCTAAAATATGAAAATTTCTAGTCACACGTACCTGCCCAAAATTTCTATATTGTCAAAAAATGCATGCTCATCCTTCAAGAGTTAATGGATGAACCTTCAACCATATGTAAAGATTGCAGGCATGTTGTGATTGAATTTATAGAATAATTTGTTTTGTAAGCTTACTCAATATCAACCATAGCAAACCCAATTTCACACTATGTTGTCATAATGAAAACTTGAGTACATTTTCAATACATAAGAGAGAAATTGTTTTTCTCTCCTTCTGTCTAGCCTCTTGGCTTGGCTGCTTTGTACTGTGGTGTTTTGCAATGGAATAAGACATCTTTGCTTTGGGGCATAAATAAAACCGATGCAGGGCAGTTTCTTCTTCATCAAGGGTTCTTCACCAAGGGTACAACACAGGCATTGAGTATCAATTCCAGGGGGACATCATATCAATTCCACAGTTCCAATACCCTCATGATCAAACATTATTATCTATCCATAGTTGTGACATAGTTGTGTTTTCCCATGTGATCTCTAATATGTCTAATTTGAATTTGCACCATTACAATTAAAAAAAGCTTGATTATACTTATCAAAATGTTCAAATTTTATTCAATTTAAAACAAATTCCTAGAAGCTCAAAAAAGGCCTTCGCAATTTAAGGGTTAAGAATGCGAGCAAAAATTCCCAATACTATTTATTCCACAAATCATAAAACATCAAATTTCGTTACTACCTCAAACATCTTGCAGCTTCAGACCTTAAAGTCCCATCACAATTCAAACAACGTCAAACTCTACATTCCACTATTCAAAGGGGTGGATTGCTCCCAGAGCAAGTATATTCTCTGTCAGTGGCAAATAATTCAACAAGCAAGTCTTTCCACGTAAGAGAAACTCGTTCTTGCAGGTTCTGAAAGCCAAGGCTAACTGGGAAGGAGAACAGAAAAAGGGTAGTTGGTTGCATGATGATTTGGTACATCATAGCAACAAAATGAACTACTCCAAAGCCTTCCAAAGCCACCCTGAATGGCGGAATAATGTCATGTAGCAGACAAAACGAAACCAAAATATATAGTACAAAAAGATTACATAAAATAACTCAAAGTCGTCTTCTTGCGTGTGCCACCCTCTCCATACTGCTCGTTCCACTGCTGAAGCTCCATCATGCTCCCTGCATCGGAAGCCACACTGGACCGCACCTACAAAAAACATCACAACGTTCAGATCAGAGGACGTCAGGACGCTCAGTCCCGAGACTAAAATTGAAACATCACGACAACCACATCGCAAGGACGCAGTCAAAAGCAATACCGAGACGCACAGATATAATTGGGATGTACAATCTCATACATCTACCATACCTTCTCCATAGCCTGGCGCATATCAGCATTAGTCAACGGACGGATGTACGGCGTCACTCCAGCTTCGGCTTCAGGTGGATCCACACCCTTCGCTTTCGCCGACTCTTTATCCTGAATAAAGTTCACATACACATGCACCAGAATGAAAAAATACACACAGAAGGGAGACCAAAATAGGAAAAGGAAAGGTTCAGCACATCCGTCTTCGGCACACAATACACCAACCGCACCAGATACTGGGGATTCTCAACTGCACTGCGTCTGAGAAATTCATGCGACTCACAAAACGTATGTCCAACAAAAGATGTAAACTACTTCGCAGCTTGGCAGATTCCAAAATCCCAGCACTGCTTTTGAAAATTATATATTATTACTGTGGCCCCTCGAAATTATTCTGGTCCACACTGTTCGACCAAGTCACCATTTGCAAACGAAACAACACGCGAAAACAAACAGATGTAGCAGGCTGCAATAAAAATGGATTGGGGCGATCAGAAAACAATTTACCTTCTTCTCCTGATCAAGCAATTCCCTTATGCGGCTATACGCAGCAGTGGTGCATAAACTCTGTCATGCCACAAACAACATTCACCACACGATGCAATGGAATGACGCAACAAACCGCAACAAACCAGAAAACTTCACAGGCTATTTTCAATCAACGATTTGCTGGAAACAATCCATACGGAACTAGAAGCAAAGGCCGTGGCCCATACGACATCTGGAAGAACATAGAAACTTCTCAAATACGCTAAACGACTTGTGGAGTGATGTGCGGACAGAACACCTTCAAATCACTGCCGGAGTAGCCATCCGTAGCAGCAGCCAAATCCTCCACATGGAAATCGGGGGCTAAATCTTCCTCTGCCAAGATCACATTCATAATTTTGGCACGGTTGTCTGCGTCCGGAAGATCGACCATCAACCTGCACGTGAGCACGAAATCATATCAGACCACAAGCGTGAATATGCAGCATTCGAGAGAAAATGATAAACAAGAAAACACCATACAGGTATTCACAAATTGGACGGAGCTAAACTTGACATCAAAAGATGGACCAAGACCATGCGGGTGGAGGCAGTATTTTACATTTCACAAGGAAAATAGACAATTGCAAGCGAAGTCAAAACGGAAAGCCCGTGACTGGCCCTGGAACTAGGCGAAAGACGAGCTCAAACTATGACGGTACATACTGAATAAGATCGATCCAGGTCATTCTGCTTCTGACATGCATGGAAGTGACAACCTACACCGTCCACCAACAAGATCTCAACCCATCTCACTTGGGGCAAAAGCACTTGTCGAGCAAAGATTTCACATGAAAGGAGCCACATCTCAGTGCACACCGAGAAACCAGTACCTGCGAGGAAACCGGCGGATTACAGCTTCATCCAGATCAAACGGTCGATTGGTCGCGGCCAAAACCAGCACGCGCTCCCTCTCCCTGGTGCGCAAACCATCCCAACTGGCCATGAACTCATTCTTCAACTTCCGCATAGCCGAGTGCTCAGTGTCTTTTCCACGGCGACCAAGCATACTATCCACCTGCTCATAACAAAATATTGAATTCAGAGATACGCAACATGGGAAATTGCCAGAGCAGCACACAAACAACAAGTCCACCAATCTAGATTCCGGGATACAAACACACATAAGATAAGCTTCACCACCACACAGCAATTAACAATTGCACCACCGACTCCAGAATGGAGGAGGCGACAGGAAAGCAACCCAAGCACATGCCGAGACTTCAGTGATTGACAGAACCATCAGGCGAGTTCCACAAACCCAACCACCGTACCTCGTCGATAAAGATCACACTAGGAGAAATCTTGCTAGCTAAGGTGAACACGGCCTTCACATACTTCTCAGCTTCTCCAAACCACTGCACATACAAATCAATTCCTCGGTAAGACAAAATGAACATTCAAAATCCGGCGGAAACTACCGAGCACCTCAGATGTGAAAATAAACACATGCCAGGCAGAGACTCCGGTTAACATCAAGCGAGAGCGAAAGAAAGTATAGACGTGCAGAAATTGGCGACCACAATCATTCCCTGAGGCCGCGAATTGAGAGAAAGGACGAATAGTAACCTTCGAAGCAATAGTGGACATGGAAATGTTGATAAAGTTAGCCCCGGCTTCTGTTGCAACAGCCTTGGCTAACATAGTCTTGCCGGTGCCTGGTGGTCCAAACAGTAAGAGGCCCCTGCATGGCTGCGCAGAACACGGAGGAAACTCGGTCAAACATATTCCCTTGCTCACATGATCGTAACCCAGGACGACAACATCCAGCTTTATCCAAAAGAGAATCGTGGCCAAAGTGAAAATAGACCCGAGACTTCGACCACACCTCGGAACATGCACGACTAGAGCTTGAATTGAAGAAGGAAACTCATTTAGTCTCTAAGATACGTTCCCAACTGCGCAGATGGTTCGATGATCAAGAGATTGGCTAAGGCCTTGGGCCCAGGAAAAAGGGAGGAGGACGAGATGAACTCAGAAACCTCACCTTAGTCAGCTGCCCCTTCACAAACAGCTCCGGGCGCTGCAACGGAAGCATCACCAATTCACGCAAAGTCTCTTTTACATTGTCCAGGGCACCTATATGGTCGAAGGTGACCCCAAGCTCATCAGGAGGAATGACCTCCGGCAAGAGCATCTTCTCAAACTCATTATCGGTCACAACATCCTGATCCACATAACAATGTCAAGTTACCTTCGGTATACCAAGGCCCTCAAATGGCGGTACTTCTTCAAAGCAAAACAGCGAAGCACACATCAATCAAAGAGGCAAGACCGCAGATCGACGAACGCCTACACAAGATAAGGCGTTCTAGAACCACCACATACTCGGTTTCTCACAATCTGAGACCCAGAGTTAATTCACAATGACGCACTTCGGGGTCAAATACCTTCAAACTCTTCTTCCGAGACGAGGAACTCCGCTGCACAGACTGCAGCTCGGCCAAACTGTGTTGCAAACTGCCGCCAGAATCCACCGCGAACAATGTTATGGATCGTTACAAACGGAAGCACGTGAAAAACCGGGGAGGAGAGCGGAAGTCTTCAGAATTTCTACATGTTACTGCTCATACTCATTCTTAAACACGATATATTCGTTGTTCTTGCTCACTTCTCAGACCAGTGAAGGTAATACTGGATAGTCAAAGAGATCAGTGCACAGAAAAGAATCAGGAAAATGAACGAACCTCTCTGCTTCAAGAACAAGTTTATTATTCCGGAGAACAGGGTCAGATTTCCGCTGTAGGTGGTGGCTAATACCCCAGCCAACAACCTTCTCCGACACTGCAGACCCTCAAAAGGAGGAACAATGCGTCAATTCCACTGCAGAGACTCTTCAAAGGAACCAAAAACAAAGTCATACGGAAACACAACAGGAGTTGCAGCAAGAATGATGTACAAAGAATTAAATGATCAAAATGAAGATCAAGGCTAGCTCATAGACCGCAAATAATGAAAGGAACAGGTTGTACTCAGACCAAGGGGTTGACATACTTTCTTTTGTGAGAAGATAAGTCCGAATATCAATGCTCGCAAGGTCGTCACATTCAACATTCGAAGCTCCCATAACCTGTACCATAACCGTTGACACCGGTTAGGGTTTGATGTTTGTACTATAGATCCTTAGTAATCATCCGAGAGCGGACTACCTCCAGTCTCACAGTAAGTACCGCACTCATCTCCAGGGCTGTGAAGGACACTGATAAAAGCGAGGTCCAAATGCCACTTTTTTAAGGATGTTTTACATTAAGACGTAACAAGTCAATAATATTTGAATTAGAAATTAGTTCATTGTATGATTGTGAATTAGAGATGGCCATGTAATGTTTCGGGTATGAGTATTATAGAATGTTTTCAAACTATGATTACTTTCAGGGACGTTTATAAAACAAGTTTACTGAAGTAAACTTTGAAGGGCTGTCAAGCGCATCGGGAAATTCAGTTTTTGGGATGGAAAGTAGTCGAAATCATTGCACCTTATATTATTTCTGCAGAAGAGTATTTGCTCCACATGCTAGAAAACTAGGAAAAGGAAAAAGAGAAATTGGATGGATTAAATTGTAAGGGTCTGCTACACACATAACGCTGGAATGGATGAGAACAATTCGAAACGGGTTGACACGCTCATGCAGACTAAGGACACACAAACATTTGTAAGACGAGAAGCAAGTGCAGAATCAAGCTATGAAAGGGGGTCAAACCATGCGAAGCTGCTGTCTGTTCGCCTCCGCTTTCAGCAATTCCGTGTCATGCTCCAATTGCCTATTCCAATCTGCCAATAGTGGTTCTTCCTGCACAAAACGAAATTCTGGTTCAATACCCCCTCTGCTAGAAACAGACGATACCATCAGTCCTGCACATAGAGCTTAATAACTGCTTTTACACAGCTGTAACGACATCACATGTATCGCATGAAAAATTCATAATGCTCATACCCCTCAAACAATAAAGGTCATCTCCTAACTAGCTTCTGAATGGTAACAAATTTGGACTAGCCATTCGCTTTTAACCACTTGCACTGAAAGACCTAAGGCTCTCTAAACTACTTCGAAGTCTCGGAACCAAGATTTCGATCGAAACTTACCTACAAGATCCTCAAAGTGTGCTCGAAGCACACGAGGATGATATGGGAGGGATAATGTCCAATTAATAAATTTGGAGAACTAGTCTAAGGACTCGTACTGACATACTTGCAAAAGAAAAAAACCACAATCCATCAATCAATACTATCCCATTTGGAGTCCAGCCTTATCAATCCACGAACCAGTTTGAATTATCATCACTGAGACCGAGATAGTATGAGCTGCAGACTTAACACTTACTTGAGGTTGCTGCAGATGAATTTTAGTGGGAAATAACTTGACAAGCATTTTCGAAGCTTTGGGACCGTCCATTTTGTAGTCCTCCATGCGGGACGCCAAATGATCCTAAATTGATGCGAACAGATTGATCAACACACAGCTGGTTCGGTCATATACTAAAAGATATAGCAAGGATAATTAGAAATCCAAAAATGAAGAGGATGATTCACACATCAGCGGAACTGATCGATAAATCATACATTGCTAAACTCCAGGACTCCCCTCCATAGATAGATGGATGCTTCAAGTATTTCAATAAGGAAACACAACTCTCGTGCAAAACTGACAAATCAAAGTGGATTCAACAATCTAGATATATAACCACACAATAACACGACGGGTAGTAAACAACTCGATCTAGAACACCTTCCCAGGAAAAGTTCGTTCCAGATATCATCATCGTGACTATAGATTAACCAGACAGGAAGGAGTTGTTAAGTCAGTCAGTCGCAACTGCGATCGCAAATTAGTCTCAACCAGGAACGCAAAAATTGTCTCACTGTAGAAATGTCGGAGTTAAAATACACAAAACGTACCAAAAAAGAGAGATCCAACAGGGCAGTGACGTTATTCCCAACTTTTGAAGAGCTTGAGGAACCCCCGTTACCCTGCACAACATCAAGGAAGCAACCATTCAACAAAATGCCCCAATGCGTTCAATCCAGGAAGCCAAAGACCCTAGACCGACAACACTTGGTATCTTTGGGGAGACGAAGACAAAGCAAAGAAGAAGACAATCAATGTACACATACAATGACAACGTAATGATAGGGGAAGAGTAGGGTGGAACTGTCGAAAGAGGTAGCCATAATTCCTTGCGCACCTTCTCCTTTTGATGGTCGCTCGTATGGGACCCAATCACAACCAACCGTACATCTTTCAAAGTCTCAAGCTTCATGTACCGCTCAAAGTTTCCCAAGATGGACTTCTCAACATTCCGAATAAACAGAATGAGAGGATCCTTCTGAGCCTCCGCCTTCAAAACCTGTATCAGATTCAATTCCCCCACAAATTCTTGCAGTTAAGGAAACTCCGCTTCGGATGGGATCGGAACCCAGCAGACATCAACTTCAGTTCATTTCCGAATTTCACAGAGTAAACACCAAACTCTACACCCTGTATATCGAATAGGAGCTACAACCGTCCTATTCTTCAGATCACATAAGAGAGCTAGAGAAATATCCTGCATGGGCTTTCCCCGCAGAATGCACTTTTCCAAACTGAAACATAAACTGATAGAAAAAAGAAAAGCTATTTATTATGCATACTTCAAGTCAATAAGCTAAGTATCTTTAACGAGCTGTACTCTAATCACATATGGAAGGAAAGAATATGGACAGAAGACAACATCCCCCTTCCCCAAGAGCGCTTACCTCGAAAAGGGACTCCAATACTAGCTTGTCTACATCCTCTCCAGGGGGCTCCATCCTCAGTTCCGTCACTGCATAAGAGATGCGTTGGCAGCTGTCAAAAAGACACCAGTGAAGCTCCTGAGAACAGCATTGACATGCTGCCTCCGACACTCAGGCTCCTCACCCTACTTCGAATCATCGAAACTCACATCACAAGAACCTTCAAGGACCTATTCAAGGACAAACTAATATCGACGCAACATCGAATCACAGAAAGAGGGTCAGCCAACACGAGCATACATAAACAATATGCAACAGCGTTTGCTTGAGTCATGTGAAAAAGCACTCTACCCACCGTTGCAAAAATAGCCATGGCCTTCTTCACACAGATCAACCAGGTTATTGCCACCGTAGACAGGCTTGTCAAACCGGACACCAACTTTATTAGGATTGTCTTCTAAAACCATCAGAACACGACCTTTAGTTCCAATTGAGGGTCCCCTGCTTCAGGAACAAACAGCAAGAATTGTGAGCACAAACTCAGGAAAGAAATCAGTATGGTTTTCATCGATTGGAACCCCAGTTTCAACCATTAAACCAAATGTGTCTCTACATTACAATGAAGCAAAAGACAATCGCCGGATGTTTCCATATCATAGAGCAGGACGAGAAGGGAGAGGTTGTTCGTACCCAGAAGTGGAAGCATGGCTAACTTGGGCATGACCTCCAGCCAAACCTGAACTGGACGCTCCAACATACTTCACTCGATCACCTACAACCATGCCTCCGCTTCCGATGTCAAGTCATGCAAAAGCTACACTAAAATCTAAAGAACCAAGGAGATCAAGAGAAACAGTGACAGTGAGAAAATCAGAAATCCTGCGCCAGTATAACATCATAAAAAAACAGAGTCGCGAAAGAACATGGCACGAAAAGAAACATGCAAGCGTAACCAACCAGAGGGAACAGGTTGTCACCATATCCCCTGCTGCTTGCACACGAGCATTTCACTTCAATTGAATCAAAAAATGTAAATATTGTAACCATCTAGCATATCCCCTGGCAATGATTGGACGCCTTTATCCAACGCACCCTTTCTTAGAGATCGACGAGATTCAACAGAAGTAGCGGAGGCAGCAGTTGCTGCCGCGACAGCATTCGCCAAAATCTCTGCATCTACATTTGGATCTCCTTTGGTTTTGAAGCGGGCCAACTGGGCCAACTGTCCCAACCCAGAACTCTCCGATCCTGAATCTTTCGAACGACCAGTGGAAGATGTCGTCCTTGAGATTTTCGGGGCTTCTGAAGGTCGCGATTCTTGCATGGCAGGTCGGGTAGGCGCACCAGTCTGTAAAATCACGTAATGAAAGACACTATTTACATTCAAGCGCATAAACATCATATTCCAACCTGACGATCGTCAATAGAGAATAACACTCAGTCTGCAAAAAATCTGCACAAAGGGAATAAAGCATATCCTTTCCACACAACACCTATACGAAAACATACTCCCGGGGAACAAATATCTCACATCAGGTACAGTAGCAAACTCTCTTATATGAGTGACGAACGTGATTCCTTGCCGAAAATGGGCATTGCTATATGTCAAGAAAATAACTTCTGAAAACAGGACCGTTGAGAAATATCCGCAAAAACTGTCTCTTCCAGGAGTCCGCGTGCAAATGAAAATACTCGAGGATCACATACCACTTCTTTGACATCACCGTTCACACCATCCAATACTTGGACCGCAGGTGCATCTGTCGAATGCTCACTTGCAGCAGCGGAATCTTCGGACACCCTCTCCATAACATCAGGAGTGGCTTCACTTGCCTACAGTCATCAAACATGTGTTAAGGTGGAATCCAAAACTATAAACAGTGACTGCATTTCGGAGCCCTACGATATTCGGTTCATTCAGCACTCACTTCGATAAATATCCCGCAGAATCAACGAAGACAAAAAGTGCGAATAGATGTTCATCTACTCTACACACCATCTGCTGGAAAAAACCATGACAATATACGAGGGAAAACAAATTTGCGATGTCCATTCACATAGACTGTGTCTGCTTCGTCAAACCTCACAACCACATCGACAGGAAACCATGCATCAAAAACGCTCATAATCTCCTTATTCGTTTAGTGCTACTCCCCGCGCCCTCTGAACTTCATATATGGTGATAAGAAGGGTGGAAGGAGTGATATCGTGTGCTGACACACGAGACAGAGGGAGGACTGCACCTCCAAAAAAACACGTGTGCTGTCAAATACGAGAAGGTTGACTTGCAGATGCTGTGCCAACCCCATAACCAACTTTTCCTGATAAATCTCTGAACCTGCAAAACATCCACAGGTTTGGTGCCGCAGAGATATTATGAAACACTCTAGACATGAAATGACTTTGCAGGAATAGCACTCACTCCTGCAATCACAAGGGCGAGGAAAAGCTCGACAATACTTCACATGAAGAATACTACATTGTGCAAGTGATTGTGTACAGTCAAGTGTAATGTGGTGCGCACTTCTCTCAAGCATTTCCCACAAGCACCCAGCTCCGCAAAGAGAACATACCTAGAGGACCAGTCAATAAAATTCGCGAGCTCACACTTCCCAGTTCATCGGTGTACTTGGAGAACTCGGGCCGCTTAAGAAATACATACATGGAATCCAGTAATGCGGTCTTCGTGTTCTCACTGCATCCATCCAGCAGGATCGAGTCTTCAGCATCAAAGACAGTAAGAGTCAAAGGCAAGATGATCCCAGGACTAGTCCAACAATCCCATAGGTCCACTGGAGCAAATACCAAATCATTGTGAAACATCGAGAATCCACCCTGCAAAACGGAGGGGGGAAGGGAGGTGCAGCAGAGAGGGTGGGGAGTAGATACTTTATGAAGTACGGGAAGGCGTCCAGAGAAACGTCGATACTCTTCCATTCCAATAAGCACCGTCGTACGGCATCCCTGTAAGCATGATCGTCCTTCGGTTTACCAGACGACCTCTTACTTTTGTCGGACTTAGAGCGATGACGGTGCTCCCGTTGATCCTTCTTTCTCTTAGACTTTAAAGCAGTGAAGGCCGCACCGAATGCATAAGGAAACGCACTGGCGGTCACCGCTGCCGCTGTTCCAGCTGCAAAACCAGCCGATACGGCGGCTAAGGTCACCCACAATGCGCGATCGAAAGCAGTATTCCCCTCCATGTTTCAATCCTGCACTCATCGATCGAGAGTTGAGTGAAACAGAACTGGCCCAAAAATTCAGTGGAAAAAGCAATGGGCATGGCTTCTCGGAAGAAGTGCAATGGAGAAAATTAACTCTTCGTAATAGAAGGCCAAAGAAAACGAAAACGATCACACAAACTGAAAGATAATGAAAGGCTATAACCGCTTCACCACTTGCAGCTGAAATATATGTTCTCAGAAAGGTACGGATAGCCAATGCCTTCCAGAAAATTAATCAAACATTTGACAATTGAAATGACAAATAAAGTATAAAAACTCTCCAATAAAAAGGACATCCCATATTACAAATGTCATCGTGCGCAGGCCCAGGCACATGCAGGAGGTTTCATTGCAACAACCCTATTTCATTCCTGACACACCATACCAAAATTTGGTTGGTAGATATAAATTTCTGAGCATAATATCAAGCAGCACAAGTCTATAGGGATGATAGAAGGAGGAATTGATCCTATTACCTGAGAACTTCTTGGAGTCGGTACTTCCATTTACGATCCTACTTCGCTATCTGCACAAACCTGTCCAGCAGCTTTCAGTCCCTAATTAACCTCCACAAGTATTCTAAACCATGGGGAATAATAAACAGATCAAATAGAACTTCTTGTCCCCAAATTAGACTTTCGCAAGCTGAGCAATTTGCCCTAAAACTGGACGAGTTCAATGAAATGACGAAGAATCAAACCAAAAGCTTCAATGCCAGTATTAAACTACGCCACGATTACAACACCTCAACCAGGATGCAAAGTAAACAGGAGCAGTCTGGACGCTCCTGACACTACACACGAAGCTTTCAAATTGGGTAAACTCGTCCATTCAAGTTCGCTAACAACAGGACATCGGCTCAATTCATCTTCACCCTAAGATCTCCCTACAGCTCAATTGCAGAAGAATTCCCGAGACGCCATACAAACGAAGATACAGCATCAAAAGCCTCAATCACTGACCGTGATGACGCAATTCCTCAATGACACCCGGAGTATGCTGGAAATAACCAAACCAGACAGTGGAAACTTCACGAAACAAAACAAGACACGATGTAACAAAGAGCAACGACGCAACCAAAGCGACTGTACTCTCAATGCCACTCCCAATCCACACGCGATCGAGCCAGAACCCTAACATTAACAAACACGACATCCACCACCACTTGATAGTTCAAATCAGTGCAAAGCTTCCCACTCCATCCCCTTACCCTACCAATCCCATTCCAACCATCACTCCATTCCTAAGACAGCCAATTCTCCACCCCGTGACCTTGCCCCGAAAAATCCACAACCGAAACTCCGAAACGACCTCGGCGTATTCAAAGAGACTCGATTTTACCTCACCGTTCAGGAAAAGAGCCACGCCGATAAAGACAAGTCCTCGAAGCACGATGCGATTCGAACCAATCGCGTGGCCTGGAGCAGTTGCCCTAGATCGCCATGGCTGGTGCACCAGTAGTGGCGACGGTGCGAGAGACCTAAGTTAGAAGGGATGGCGAATCTGAAGAGGGGAGTCGAGTGATGAGAATGGCGGAAGAGTGACAGCGATGACGGAAGTCTTGTGGGAGGTGTCTGCTGGGCTCCCACGGGCTGCTGGTATGCCGGAGAAACACTGGGGGACTTCAAGTAAACACAGTCACACAGACAGACAGACAGGGGACGAGAACGTCGACGGAGACGACGTCGGACGCCGCATTTCAATGACCGCGCTGATCCATCCGGTTTGGCTCTGTTCATCAGACTCGGTAGGTCCGTTCGTGGGATGACTTGGTAGGTCTGTTGTTCGTGGGATGACTTGGTAGGTCTGTTGTTCGTGGGATGACTTGGCAGGTCTGTTGTTCGTGGGATGACTTGGCAGGTCTGTTGTTCGTGGGACGACTTGGTAGGTCCGTTCAAAATGACAACTTGGCAGGTCTCTCTTTCGTCTGGGTGGTGCTCCGCTCGTCCCTGAAGGAAAACCCTGAATTTTATTATTTCCCACGTATGATAAAAATTGCAATTTTTGAATTCATATTTGCAATCGGAGGCCCCTAATTGGGTTGGAGAGATGTAGAGCATACATTTTCTGAGCACAAAATAGGGGGTCTTTTTTTAACTCGCACCCCTTGGACTAACTTGGGGGGACAAGCGAGGGGGTCAGTTCACCTTGACCATGCTCCCGGAGGTCTACAATTTCAGCTGTTGTGAGTTACTATTCTACAAGGAAGGTTGGAGGGCCATAAAGCAATTGGGCTCTAACAACATTCTTTAACACAAAAGTATGTTTTTCTTTGATCTATGTACCAATTGCATTGGTCAATGTATCATAGGGGGGCATATAAGGGGGGGATGTTTTTTAATGATCTATGTGGTTTCAAATTGCAAAATTTGTTAACTAATTCCATGAAGGTTCAAGAAATAGGAAATGAATTGTATTTAATGCCAATTTCATTTGTCATTCAAGAAAAATTTATTGAAAAAATATTCCAAGAAGTTTAGCTTCCCCCAAAATGCAATTAGCTCTAAAAAGGACTCATTTTGGACCTCCTACCTTACATACTTTTCACAAGGGCAAAGTGCAAATTTTAACCTCTTGGGATTATCCCCTAATAGAGCCAACATTCACTCTCATTGTCGATTATGAATATTTCAAGAACTTATTACAAGAGCTAGATGAAATGGATGAAGTACATCTAAGTATTTTGAAAAAATAATGCTTGTATGTTTTTCAACAATGCAACTAGCAAGGTCATGAGGTGCTTCATATCTTTATTGTACAAAGTTCAAAATGATCTTATGAAAGAATGGCAAGAAAAAAAAATTGCATATATATGAAGATCCGATATCTAGATTCTAGATTCTAGATTCTATTCATATCATATTTCATTTTACCAACTAAGTTGTTGTCCATGACCCTGGGCAATTGTCCATCACCGCCCTACATGGTTTGTGTCATCATGTCAAAGTGTCCATGCCCTAGTTGATATACATTTCTATCCATCTATGTTTACCCCAAAACAACAATGTTGTTGCCTACATCCATACATCTGTACTGAAATAATCTACATTGTTGCCCGCGCCTATACGTCCACATCCAAACAATCTACATTGCTACACGTCTAAATTTGCACCTAAACAAACTACATTGTTGTCTGCACCCATATGTCTATGCCCAAATAATCTACATTGCCACTTGTTTGAATTCACACCACGACTAACTACGATGTCACCCATTTAAATTTATACCATAATAAATTGCATTGCCACTTGCACCATACATCCACGCTCCTAGTGCTTTCACCCCAACCTTAGGTCATTGCCCCTATTATCCATGCCCCAATTACAACATAAAAAGCCACATCTACAAATCCCATACCATGTCACTCAGTAAAGGAAAATCATGATATTTATTTTACTTTACAAAACCTCAAGTCCTAAAAATCTCAAACAATCCTTCCTATCCAATTTGTCCACCCACTTGAGATGTCTGGTGACCCTAACTCACCCAATGTGGCAATACTATTCACAAACCTTCAAAGGCAATTAACCCCTCATTGATGATTTATAATATCAACAGAGAAGTGTATAATGTGTGGTGGTCAATGCAACCACTTCTTTCATAGCTACTTCAAGTCAAGCTTTTAAAATGCATAATTATTCTTGGGGCTTCTTACAATTAAGGCCACTTGTGGATTCAAAGGTCTATCATGAAGCAAAGCATGCAAAGAACTGAACATATTTGTGTTCTTTGGCAGCAAAGTTGGAACAATCACGGGCCATTGTGCACGATGTCTTATACCTTCCTAACTAAGGTGATAATATATGATGACACGTTTTCCTTCATTCAAAATATGGCATAGTATGAATTGAATAACATTATTGGCAATTGTGTATTCAATGATTATATTTTTCTTATTATAACTAATCTCATTCAAGCTCTTGAAGATTTGGATCTTCTTATCAAGTGTAGTATGGTTGATAATTTTTGTAGAATTAAAGATTTTGAAATGTGGATAGCTTTGAAGGGAAGTGTTTGAAATTCCTTCTTCTCAAACACACCATGATATAAAAGTAGCCATAGTGAGTAGATGTCTGCTTAGATTAAAGGACCATTGTCCCTTCGGGGGACAAATGCGTTTTCGGGCAGAATTTGGATCTCAACATCGGTTCTCTCATCAACCTGGGATGCTTTGAATACATCAGTCCATATCCACTCACGGCAGCATATATAGGAGAGGGCTCGAGAACAGTTTAGGCATTTTGAACCGCTCAGTAGGGGGCTCTGAAATGGATCCTTGATATTAGTAAAATGGACTTGTGGTTACTTCAAAGTATGATAAAGTTTGGTTTACAGTCCTCGGATGGACGGTTTTAAAGTCACAATGGGTTCATTCCTAATCATGTAGATAGTTGTTTTTAATTTTCATTCAAAATAATATTTTGTAGTCCAACTACCTTCTTATTAATGTCAAAAAAATCTGAAATAATGTTTTATTCAAGCATTCATTTCAGATTTAGAAACGGTCGCTTTTAGAGACCATCTTCCCTACTTTTTATACGTTAAAATGTTAGTTTTTGAACAAAGTCTGATTTTTTTCCAAACTAAGTATGAGCAGATTTTCAAGGCCTACCAATCACAATTAGGCCCCTATGCCACTTTCCATTTGAAAATTCATAAGTAATTTATAAAAGCTCCAAAAATTACAAAACGACTTGTGTTAGATTCCCCATCTTCTTCTCTTTGACTGAAAAATGAATAAAAAATACTTACATCTAAAAAACTACATGAAAAAGGTTGACCAGGTCTTAAATGAACGGTTTCTGAGCCTGTTACCTTACACAAGATTTTGAGGAGACAAGCAGTTCCAAGACAAGACATAGAGAAATGAAAAATAGAATTAATAAATTTCGCAAACCATCTTGTGACAGCTGAACACTGGAATACAGAATGCGAAAACATGATTGAAGCAAAAGTGTACGCAAAAGTGTACGTCATTTCTCATTGATTGATGAATCATCCCTTGACCTGCAAATCATCTGCTGCCTAGAGATAGTGCGGTTTCTTCAGTTTTCACATATTAATCTCAGACACTGCTCAGAGAGAGGCTGCTCAGAGAGAGGCTGTAGTATTCAAACTCCACACCAGCGATCCCAGAACTGGCTAAATTTCACTCAATTGCTAAAAAAATTGACATGTCCTCAGTGTAATTTTTTTTCAAAATCTTCCAAAAATGAACATTTGGCTAAAAACCCAAAACTAGTTCTGGGATCACTGCAAGTCCACACCATCTGAATCTTTCATTTCAGTAAATCCAAGATTGGTCTGCAACCAACAATCCATGCTACTACAGCATCCTTGCAAACGATGGCCAGCAGGATTGTAGCCATGACCACTATGGATCTCCGAGATCCTCCCTTTTAATCCTTGTAATGAAGTTGGTTAGGGTCGCCCAATCTGTTTCAGCACAGATTGATTTCCGGGAAAGCTAGAGCTTTCAAAAGAGAATGCCTAAAGATCAAAGAAATTAGAAGCTTCTGGAGTAGAGATTTGCATCACTGACGTGTTCTAAACTACGACTGGAACCTCTTTGGCCACTCGCTCCGCACAGACTTGGGCCCGCCCGGTATGAATTGCAAAACCGCCGAAGTTGAGGAATTTCCCCATTTTAACAAAATTGCCCATACATGGACAATGTGTTCTAGTTTGTACTAAGCTTACCTTCCCGACTGTCTAACTTCTAGATCGTGCGCAAAAGGTAAAAAAGTATGTTCCACGAGGAAACAAGCCTTTTGGGGTGCTGAGCTTTCGGAGTTCAATCAATTGAAGATCAACTGAAAGATGGACGCGGCTAATCAAGTATTGAGGGAGAGAGAGATAGAGAGTTGAGGTCGGGTGATCTCCTAAGAATGTAAAGAGACTTGTGAGAGAGAATAGGATCGATCGAGCTTGAGTTTTGTTCTTTCAATCTCTGTCAAGGGGATTACTCTACTACCAAGGAAGAAGTGCTCTCAGAGCTTGAATTGACGACGCATTTGTACATGAAGGAACAGAGACAAGAGTGAGGTGTATTGAGGCACCTATTCATCTCATATCAAGCATCAATTGTGTCCCATGCGTGCCCAAATCACCACTCATTTACATATGACATTGTCCCTACCATTCTCTTCCTCAAGATCTTATGCCCTAGTTGGTCCCCTCAACCGACATTTTAACGGAATACCACCATTTTAATGAAATTGCCCATATGTCTTGTGATCTAAATTGAATTACTACCGAGGAAACAAGTGCTCTTTCTTGTCTGACTAGATTGAATTGTAACTAATGCTACTTTGAAAATATTGGTAATTGAATTGATCAAGTTCAATGGAAAATGTCCTGAATCTCGTAAGTCTGGGCACCCAAACTACTTTTAGCTTCAAAGTCTCGGTGAGTATATGATTCTAACTAGGGATCAAACTTACATAGACACCAACCACCAAGATAATTATATGCGCCAATCTGCAAATATATCTCATGAATTGTGCTTATACAATTGAAGGTTGATAGAAGGATCCTTTCCTTTAAGAATGATGCAACCTAGATGGATGTATCAATCATCCACTAGAAGAAACCCGTGTTTTAGGTTACGTTTTGTAATTTCTTAAAACGGATTTTAGGTGACGTCTATTGCAACATGCCCATGTTTTTATGTCAACATTGATGTTAATATGTTGAACTTATTGTTGACATAAAAACATGGGTATGTTGCAATGGACGTCACCTAAAATCCGTTTTAAAAAATTACAAAACGTAATGTAAAACACAGGTTTCTTATAGTGATCATTAACGTAGCTAGAGTGAATTGGTGTAGTATGGTCAACGTATTATGTTAGTTCCATGCTTAACAAAGCTTAGATTAAAGGTATTCAATCATAACTAACATGTATGCTATACATTCAAGTGTGCTAAAGATGTGGATTTGAATTGGACATAGAAGTTATGAATTCTTGCCAATAGTTGTCATTCATTTGGTTATTGATACCCAATGCTTCACTGACATAGTCACCTTGCCTTATCACAAAGTCAATTGACTCTTCCAAATCAACTCTATTGCTTCTCCATCACTAGATGATGTATAGTAAATTAACCTTCCAATTACCTAATCAATTCACTAACCCCTCACTAACCCCTCAAGACTCATGGATTTTTGACAAATCACAAATGTGTCATATAATAGAAGTCCTATAGTTTTTTTTAAATTTGCATCAAAGAAGAAAACGTAAAGTATCAAGCAAAGAAATTATACATAAGTTCAAAACTTCATAGATTGATTTCAACTATTTATAGATTGGTTTTAAATGAATTTTGAAGATTTTATTTTGAAAACTCACAAAAAAAACAGAATTTCCATCTTTAGAATTTGAAATTTTTTATTGGTCTGTAACAAACTACAATTTTGACCAATAATAAATTTCAAATTACAATTGATTTGTAAGAAAGGCATAAGGTTTAAAGATGAAAGCACTAGCAGTTTCTCTAAATAGTAAACGTTCCAATACATGCAAATACAAAACACTTTGAATTATTTTCCTTGTAATTTTTGTTTGACCATGGGATCTTAGTTTTGAATATATAAATAGAAAGACAACCAAACTTAATTTTGCTTACAAAAATATATAATTTTGAATAAAAAGCTATTTTGTACTCAAAAATCTTGCTTGAGCCTTGAAATCAGGTAGGAACCATAAAATGGGTGATTTGGTCTTTAGTGATTAATTGTTACTAATCAAGTTAATTCAAAAAGAGTGCTAGGTAGTTGCAACAATAATACATAGTCATATTCATTACTTGTTTTGTGGCTTGCCGGGAGGGCCGTTTCAGGCTGGTTCTTACTGTTGGAACCAGCTTGCGTTGTTTAGAAAATAATTATTAAAATAATTAAAATATTAGAATTGAAAATTGAAAATATTTAAAAAACAATTTTTTATATACAAAATATAACTTTTTAATGCCTGTTGACATGGTAGTCTCTCGACCACGTTAGTAGGCTGCGTAGTAGAGATTAGAACGTAGGAGAACGAAGGGAGAACCCTTAACATGGGCTGAATTTCATTTAATGAAATCAATAATGTTATAACTATTTGAAGAAAACTGGATCCTTGACTAAGGATCCAAATTATTTGGAGTTGTTTAATGGATTTGCATTTGTTTGTTATACAACTTCATCATCTAGAACTTGTTCAATTTGTTAGAAATCAAAATAATCAATGTAGCAATACGCACAACTAGTAAATCACATCTTTTCCTATTGTATAGGGTTTGGATTTTTTCATCTTTGTAATTTTTGATGGAAAAAAATAGTAAGTAAATAAAAGTGGAGAATGATTCAAAATACTAAATTGTTAACAATTTATTTATGGAATTCAAGGATATCAATTCCAATGGTTGAAATGTTGTAATAAACAATTTGCATCCAATGATTTTATTTTTTTCCAAAAATATTGAAAATTGAGTAAAATAAAGGACTTCAAAGTCTATTTTAGAGTAGAAAATCCATAACAATACGCAAACTAAAACTCCTCATAACTTTTGACTCATTGATTGAAATGGAATGATTTAAAGCTTTCTATGTGTATCTAACTCTAAAAAACTAATTTCAAATTTTTATTTTTGAGAAAAGTGATTTTCTCTTATCTGCCCAAACTGCCCATTTACGAAAAAAAAGTAATATACTAGGCCATAACTTTTTACCCATATTTCCAAATGTCATGAAATTTAGTGCACATGAAAGATATTCCTCATCCCCACCTTCTATTAAAATTTGAGCCTAAAATATGCAAATCTCTAGACGTACATACCTGTCTAAAATTTCTATTGTGTCAAAAAACACATGTATTTCTATTTTTGACCCTCTAAGTTTAACCGTTAATGGTTCATCAATTTTCAATCGTCAATTTTTTATCTTTGGCTTTTAAAACTACTTTTAACTTTCACCTTTTGACTTCTACTTTAACCCCGTGCGCAAGTCTACTGAGCTTCACGGCTTTGAGAGAAAGAAAGCACACATCCTACGTCGCAACCCGCCCCCCTCCTAGGGCTCACTCTCAGATACGCCAAAGTAGGCCAATACTTTAAAGTAATGAATCCTGTGTGAATTTGCATGCACCTTCAGACCCCACTCATGGCTGTGGAAATGGATGAAGAGTGAATCAGGTGTGAATCAATGAAGTGTGAACCAAGTGTGAATGTGATTTCCAGTTATCACTTTAATTCGTTAATTCAACTATTATCAGTTCAATTATTAAATATTATCAGCACATACAAGTGTTAAAAGTATAATAGGTTGGTTTAATCTACAGTATGTAATCACTAATCAGTCACTCGAGTAACTTGTCTTCTGAGTGTATTCAAGCTGAATGGCTGGTTTGGCACGTTTTTATTTATTTTTAATTAATTTTTTTTCCATATAAAAATAAACAAAAGAAATGCAAAAAGCATTGAAATTTATTTATTTTTGACAAATTATCAATTTGTTATAAATTTTTGAAGTGTGCTACCCAATTGGTCACAACAGTCTATAAACTACCCCAAAGTATATCCATAATGGTTATATGACCACCTGAAGTAGTCTCAATTTTTTTTGATATGGTTACAATATTTCCTAAGATGACCATGACATAAAGGAATAAAAAAATTAGTTCTTATAATGAATTTACACTAAAAAGGTAGAAGGTCCTAAAGTAGTCACTAATGATTCCATCACCATCACCTAAGGCATTGGTTTTGGCCATTAAAGAACCGAATAAAGTTTGAATCTCATTTATTAGGAAAAATCCACCATAGATTGATGTAAGATTGTAATAGGTGGTTTTCTAGGTGTCTACATTAAACAATTTGTTTGCCATGGACTCATTTACTTATACAACAACTTTGTATCTTAGACAAAAAGCGCAAGTTAATTATGCAAGATGTTGGTGCATCACATGTCATTCATGAAGAAGAAAATCTAGGCATCTTTGATATTATTGGTATTCCTTCTGTAGCAAATGTTCTAGCTTTTAAGAATACTCTACATTATCACCAAATGAAGCACTATTGGCTATGGTAAAAGACATGCAAATTGTATCAAAATTAGTTTGTTGGACTTAAGTTTCTATAATGCCCTAGTGGTATGGTTTAGTACCCAACTGTATTTTTTTTATTTTACACATATTCACATAAACAACTTAGAAGACACTATAAGTATTTGCCTCAGTATTTGTAAACTCAACTTTCAATCCTACCATCTTCTAATTTTGATGTTGTATAGTAAAACCACCCATAAATGACTACTTTAGTGATTCCACATATGTTCTAGAGCAATATAAGACAATGAAAATTTTCTACCATGTCTAAAGATAGAAATAATGGAAATTGCAATTTTTTGGTAATTTTATGCTTTGAATTGAAATTAGTATGAATTTTAGAAGATGGTAGCTAGTCCAAAACCATTACCCATATGTAGAGTCTTCCAATTCCAATCATTTAAGAACTACTTTCCCACTCACTACTTTAGGACATGTGTCATGACTTGATTAATCCCAACTTTGAAAAGGAAATCAAAATATTCTAACCTTTGGTTGGAAATTTGTTCTAGCCTTGGTTGGAAATAGTTGCACCCTATATGTTGGATATGGGTGGTTATACAATAGGTGATATTTATCAAGATATCACTAAAGAAGTCGAGACACAAGCCAAACTTGAAATCCTAGCAAATTTATCATCATTGCCTTTGGCTGATTCAAATTCTTTACAAATATCAAAATTAGAATCTATATACAAGCCTCCATTTTGTAGTCAACTTTCACTTGACAATTATATCATTTGTAGCCCATATTCTGAAAAAGAGACTCAGTTGTTTTCAAATTTATTGCATCATCAAAATGAAAAGAAAGTCATATCAAACCAAACAATTGTACTATAGTTGATTGAAAAAACTTTACAATACGATGAAAATATTATTGTCAAATAGAAAATTGCCTTAGAAATTCTAATTTTCTTATCCAAGATCAATTTCAATTGAAACAAAAGAAGAAAGATGAAGACAAAAGAAGAAAACAGAAAATGTAGTATATATTATATACTCTCATGTTAGAATTTATGTGTATTTCATTTAATATATAGATTTATCATACATATAAAACTATGATGATTTAGAGAATTTTGTTGTCATATTCATGCTTTTTATAAAGCATTGGTTTTCATTTATATGGGTTCCTATTTGAACACATGTTTTCTTCTGTGCAAATAAAATGACCACATCGCTTTGCAATCATTTTATATTTTCTTCACTTCACTATATGATTTCATTTATTTTCACTTCATTTTTGATAATTTCATTCACTATATCAATTTTACAATCAATTTATCATTATAGTTTATTTTTCCTTCAATAATACTAAAGGATTTAATATTTTATTTTAATTTGGAAATACCCAAATATAAAATAAAATAAAAAAATTTACCATTAAATTGAAATATATGCGATGCATTGAAGATTGTTTAGAATATTTGATTTTTGTATTTTTAAATCATATTAAAGATTTATTTAGTTATTTAGAGAATATTAAACTCATTTATAAATTGAATTTATAACTTTCTTCTTCTTCGATACAAAGATTTTTTTGCTATAATCTTTTTCAAATTTAAGATTAATGTATTTTTTAAAGTTTGACTTATAAACAACTTGTGTAATATTGTGCACTTCTCTAAGTGTTTTCCATGATTTTCCTATGTATTCTTTTAATTTTTAATTTTTAGAATAATTTATCTGTAATTAAATTTTAATTTATTGAAACAAAATTCAATTGAAAATCCATAAATTTTATACTTAAGAAACCAAAATGCAAAACAACTTTGGTGCATTTCTACTCATTGAAGGCTTTTCGGTTTTGCTCACAAATCCACCGTACGTTTAGAAGCAATGATATGACTTTCATATAGTCCTTGTCAAGTCAAGCTCTTCAATGATGTTAAGAGAATGACTGGAAAATGCACAACCGGGAGTATCTCAACATTTTATTCAAAACAAACTAGAACAAATTTATCATTGTACATTTATTTTTACTTTCATTCAACTTTTATTTTGCATACACATGCTAAGGATGCAAAGCCTCTACTTTTTTGATTGACAATGAATTAAGAAGTCAAACTCTCTTTTATTTAAAAGTCAAACTCTCTTTTATAAGCTCAATTTGCTCAGTAATAAGCACAATAATAAGCTCAGTAATTACATTCATGTACCTATAACAGATTTGACCCACAAATGTGATACGAAGCTTCTATTTGCAAAAATTCCGACACATACTCAAACTTCACAATCTCCACTTTGCACCTCATCTTTCAACCATCAGATTCCTTTGCACAAGAGCACAATTTTGATCAAGATTCCTTCAATTCACATGAGATTTCTTCATATGCATTCATTTAACTCCTAAATTTTTTTTACTATGTTTTCATCAAAACTACTCCAAAACTGCCATTTCTAGTACAAGTATCAAATTTAGAAAAAAACAAAACATTTTTGGACGCATGTAACCATAGGATCTTGTACTATGTTGATTTGAGAAGATGTGGAAATTTATTCAGAAATTTCTACAATGTAGATTGCAAGATATCAACATTTGAAGTGACTAAATTTGGCCCTACTATAAACAAGGCAACTGCACTTCACAAGGTCACATTTGTATGAAAAATGTCCAAAATGGTGGTTCTTCTTTAGATTCATTCTTCTAAGCAAGTTGTCTACATGCTTGAAAAAATTTAGATCATTTGAAATTGTACAACATATAGGAAAAAAATAGTAAGTAGAAAGAAGTAGATAATGATTCAAAATACTAGATTGTTAACAATTTAGTTATGGAATTGAAAATTTTCAATCCCAATGGTTGTAATGTTGTTAAAAACAATAGGTGTAGTGAGCTGCCTCAAATTGCTATGTTATTAAAAAAAACATAGTTTAAGGCTTTAGGAATTAATAGATAGATTTATCATACACATAAAACTATGATGATTTAGAGAATTTATTTGCCATATTGATGCTTTCGCAAAACATTAGTTTTCATTTATGTATGTTCTTATTTGAACACATATTTTATTTTGTAAAAATAAAATGACAACTTTTATTGCAATCATTTTATACTTCCTTCACTTCACTATATGATTTCATTTATTTTCACTTCATTTTACATATTTTCATTCACCATATAAAATTTATAATCAATTTATCATTATTGATTTGTTTTTCCTTCAATAATGCTATATAATTTTATTAATGTTTTATTTTAATTTGAAAGTACCCTAATTAAATAATAACAATAGAAGAACATTTTACTGTTAAATTGAAATATTTAGAATGCATTAAACATTGTTTTAGAATTTTTATTTTTAAATTGTGTCAAAGATTTATTTAATTATAGAGAATGTTAAACTGATTTATGAATTGAATTTAAAACTTTTCTTCTTCTTAAATACAAAGAATTTTTTATTATTCACTTCTTTAATTTAAGATCAAAGTAATTTTTTAAAGTTTGACTTATAAACAACTTGTGTGGCATTGTGCTGACTTGTTCAAGTGTTTTCTGTGATTTACCTACGTATTCTTTTAATTTTAATTTTTTAGAATAATTTATTTATAATTAAATTAAATTCATAGAAGCAAAATTCAATTGGAAACCCTTAGCTTTCACACTTAACAAAAGTGCAAAACAATTTTGGTGTATTTCTACTCATTAAAAGCATTTTGGCGATGCCAAAAATGACATCAAAAACTCCTATACTCTATTTTTCATAATTTAATTCAATTTACAGTCTTAAAAATTTCTCACAAATCCATCATACATCCAATAGCAATGATAAAACTTTAGTACAACCCTCATTAAATCAAACTCTCCAATGGTATAAAGAGAATGATCAATGAACACACAACCAGGAATATCTCAATGTTACATACAAAACAAATTAGAACAAATGTTACCATTGTATTTTTATTTTTACTTTTATTCAACTTTTACTTTGCACACATAAATAAATGAAGGGAGCAAAGCCTTTATATTCTTGATTGATAATGAATCAAGAGGTCAAACTCTCTTCTTTAACCCTTGAACGTCGAGGCGGACATTTTGTGTCTGATGACAAGGAATCAAACTGTATAGGACAGAAGTGCAACTATTCATCCTCTAAATTTGTTTTGGAAAGGGAAGATCTTCTACAGTAGTTTGACTTCCAATGACTACTTTTGCAATTCTGGAGGTCAATGATTCACACGGTAATAGAAAAGGAAGATTTCGAGGGTCCCCCTTTCGACGTTTAAGGGTTAAGGTATTTATTTTGGGGATTGTTTTCCCAGCCTTGGGTGGACGGAATCCTCACAAGCTTGTTAGCAGGGCCTGTTTTGGTTGTGTGCACAACTGCCGCGAATAGCTTAACTTCGTGTAGGGTTTGAGGCATTGGTTTGGGTTCTTCTTGGAGTGCCCACTGACCCAGTACAGTTGTGTTTTGGTTCTGCGAGTCTGGCGAATTCAACGGGGACAAGCAGCAGCGCAATTTCAACGTTTGGGGAAAAAGCTTTTTAGAAGCAGTGACGGATGAAGACGGACGGCAGGCCGCTATGATAGCTGGCTTTGGGGAAGGGAAGAGAGGCGAAGAAAAGTCGTGATTGCTAGGTCTCGAAGTGTTGCAGGGAGGTTTCGTAGTCTGATTTTGCAGATTTGCCTTTGAGGTGTTGGATTTTGAGATTGTAGAGGACAGAAAAAAAAAATGGGTGAGAATGTGGAGATGAAGCTTCCCGGGGCCAAGATTGCGCCCTCCATGCTCTCCTCTGACTTCGCCAATTTGGCTTCGGAGGCCAAGTTCATCCAAGAATGCGGCGCTGACTGGCTTCACATGGATATCATGGTACGAGATCTCTCTCTGGGGTAATGTAATGCTGAGCTTGTTTAACAAGTGTTGAAAACTATTGTTGAATCATGCTGGAGCTGGATTGGATTTTGAGATTTAGTTCTTGAATCTACGGTGGATCTAATCTAGGGTTTGTTCGAATTGATGTATCATTTATGTGAAATCGTCGAATCAGGCGAATTTAAGGTACCGACACCTAAAAGCGATTGTTAAGGAATCGAGTATGGTTCCTTTTATTTGAACGACTTCAATTTAAATGTTCTTGTTAACAATTGAAAAGTGTGTATTAAATATGAATAAGTTGTAAATCTTCAAAGTCTGACCTATATTTTTACCAGAACCTCAGGCTCTACTGTTTAGATGGTGTACATTCTTGTAATCAATATCTACATCGTAATTAGGATTTAGTAGGGGTAGCTTTGGGGTGTTCCTACCTAAATTGCATCATGTTGGGGTGAAATGCCACTTATATCTCTGTGTGGGATGCCTGTGCAGGATGGGTAAGGAAGCAGAGCCAGATTCTAGTCTGTTGATGCTACTTGACAAACCAGTTCAAGTTATTGATATTTTGCGCATAGAATAAATTTTTGTTATCCGCCGCCTGTTTATTTTTATTATTTTTGGCATTTAAACATAAATTTTACAACTTGTCATTTTCATCTATTGGTTCTCTCTGTTGATGTGCAGGCATTATGTTCCCAATTTGACTATTGGTGCTCCAGTCATAAAATCTTTGAGAAAACATACAAAGTGAGTAACATTGGATGTGTCCTGCCTTCATTTTGGTTTTCACTAGTCATGTTATTGTTGTCGAACCATCGTGACAACTGCACATTTTCTTATGTCCAGTTTATTTCCCATTTTCATGCAGAATGTTCATGGACTGCCATTTGATGGTGACCAATCCAATGGACTACGTGGATGAATTTGTTAAGGCCGGCGCTTCAGGCTTCACTTTCCATGTTGAGGTTGCAAAAGGTTGGTGTTGCAACCACGTCTTGAATGGTGACAAAGATTCAAAAAGTTACAAAGCTTGAATTTGAAATTAGATGGACTTTTTGCTTATTTTGTTGCATGCTTGGAGCTATCTTGTGTGATTATTCTTGCTCTATTATTTAATCTATTCTTCTTACGGACTTGGTTCATTTGGCACAGATAATTGGCAAGAGCTAGTGCACAAAATCAAGGCTGGTGGTATGCGTGCAGGAGTCGCATTGAGACCGGGAACTCCAATTGAAGAAGTTTTCCCTTTGGTATGTGAGTATAGTATTAACTATTTCAAAATTTGTTTGTTTTGTTTGTGAGTTTTTGTATTAGACAATCATTGTCTTAGAAACCTTCCAGGTGTGAGTCTTTGGTGTATATCCTAACTTTGCTTTCCTGGTGTTACCCCATGTTCTGAAGAATGTTCATGAAATGCAGATAGAGAGTGAAGAACCCGTGGATATGGTGCTTGTCATGACAGTTGAGCCTGGCTTTGGGGGCCAAAGTTTTATGCCCGAGACAATGCCGAAGGTGCTGTGACCTCTTCCATATCTCTAAGCTAAATGACCTCTACTGACACTAGTGCCATTGTGTCATAGTACAAGATTGTACCTATTTTTAGCTTGTTGATAACCGTAAACAATGGCTTTCTAGAATTGCAATTTATTGAAGAAAGCCAGTTCACTTACAACACCGACTTTCTGGTTTTCTGAACAGGTGAATGCTTTGCGACGGAAGTTTCCTCACCTTGATATTGAGGTACTTCGGAAAATGCACCAGAGATTCGGATACTCTTGATGTTCTTTCACATAATCAAGGCTACTTTCAATGTTTGGGTTAGAAATTTTCAACAGAGGTCTAGATGGGAGCGACATCTTTGAAGCACCGTGTTGGGAGTATTTGTATGAGCATTTCTGACTTGGCATGTATGTATATTGGGATCTTTCTTTCAGGTCGATGGGGGCTTGTCTCCAGTCACCATCAAGCAAGCAGCAGATGCAGGAGCCAACTGTATTGTGGCAGGCAGTGCTGTATTTGGGGCCACGGACCCTGCAGCAGTGATCGCCACTCTTCGGAAAGGTGTCAATGATGCTCAATCTTCTTTGGAATTTTTTAAAGGCATTAACTAATGTAGTAGAATACAGATGTAGAGTAAACATATTGAAGGAATACGATACGTTTCCTGAGCTTGTATTTATAAAATAATATACCACACTGGATAATGTCCTAGCATTCTGGAATGTTAGCTTTACAACGCGAGTGTATCTCAAGTTCGGTCGGCCAAACTACGTTACTCTTGCCGAATGCCGGAGTATTCTCATGCCCGTCATCAAAGCTCTTGCTCTCTATCATGGACACCCTGCTCTTCTTTTAATTCACAAATAGTTGTTGATACGTCGAGCTAAGGCAGGAATCCATTCCCGTGCTTTTCAACTGTTTCGAGTGATTTCCATCTCTACTAGAAAGGATTTTTGGTAGGTCTTGTTCTGATTTCGAGACAGGGTTGCAATGTACTAAAATATGTATCATTTGGATACCCTATGAATGTGTATGGATTGTTGAGATTTGTAAGTGTTTTGAATTTTTAAGGGATAAGCCCCAAACAGCTTAACATTATCCGCGACCTGCAACCTTGGGTACGGTACTGCACGTACAATATTATCTCATTTCTCATGAGTCGAGTGTTAGGATGGTCCTTACATGGTGAACGGGTGACTTTTCAACCCACAGGCAAAATTGTTACCGACATGAGAGCTTGATTTTGATTAAACGATACCCAATATCATTGAAAGCATTGCAAATAAAAACTCAAAGAATGCATTGTACACGCTTGACCAGCTGGAGCAGCTTTTGCACCAAGTCCAGGAATAAAAATGCAGTCACAAAGTCTATCGTTGTGCACTAAACTCTGTAGTCAAATAACAGTCTCAAATGAGAAACAAAAAAATCCTTCTCCGTGATCTGAAAACTGAGCTCCGTGCTTATGGATGAAACAATGTTTATAACAACAAAGAGTCGGACCCTAGTTGTTGGAGCTAAATGACCACTCCAAACGAGACTAGAGATCTGCTCGATGCCAACATCGAAAATTGTCTCCGCAAGCCGGTTTATCTGGTGGCCAGCAATTTGAACAACCATGTACAGGAAGAATGACCCAGGCTCTCAAACATAGAGATTATATCCTTATATCTACCAAGAGCCCGTAGCTCCTGCCGTTGGGTTCTCAAATGCCTTCAGACTCCTGTTGGTCTCTAGTGCATATGGCTCCGTTATTTTGACTCCTGTCTCAGTCACATTCGCAACCTGCACGCCTTTTCCATTAAGTTAAATAATAAGTACATGACAAGCGAACATGACAAAGACGCAAAACGATTCTTGTCTCCGAGAATAAGACACTAAACCTGAAATTTGTTCATAGCAGATCGATCCCGATAGAACAAGACCAGCATGCACTTCTCCAAAAGCCTTCTTCCAATGTCATATCCTCCCTCAACTCATCCCGAAAGATAGATGGTTCCCAAACCCAGTAGCCACATGGTCATCCACATAGTGAACACCAATCATTGTGACCTAGCCGTCATGAAAACCACATATACCGAAGTTAACTTCCGAAGCAATTACCGGTAGTCGAATATAATAATGTCAAAACATATCTCTGTCATTCAAAAATGCAGGTGTGATCTCTTCTATCTATGGAGGATGCATATCAACTCCTATAGATATGGAAGCGGAAACATGGGAGAGGAGCGGCCAAAACGGACCACTTGGGCGGTTTGACACGCTCAGTTCGGCGGTTCGGCATGATCACATTTGGACGGTTTGACATACATAGTGTCTATATCTTCAGTGTCTATACTTCTATGATTAAGAATTATCATTTGATATCATCAGATAACGCTCATGAAAATTGAAAGTTCTCAAACCTAGAAGTACAGACAGTGAAGGTTGTAATAAAGCTTTCAAATTTTAGCATAGACACAAGATGTTGCACCGTAGAACATAATTTAGTCCATTGGGGTCCATTGCGGTGGTCTTGCTTCTTTAGAGCATCCTGTACTCCTTTCTATCCATACTGTATCTATAATCTGACAGCGTACTCGCTACAGCCCTTGACACCTAAGTCTCGATTACAAGTTACTGTTCATTCAAGATTCGTCATTCGCGTAAACCCTAAAATTTCATTGAGGCCAAGAATCCAAGCAGATTAAGGAAGGCACATGCTATGTTGCAACAAATCTTTAGACATTCACAAACCCAGGTCCAAAAAGAAAGTACAAATCTTAACACACCCAAGTACTTCTTGCCGTTCTTCACTCCGCCAAGGACAAGACTATTCCAGAGAGGATCGAACTTGTTGCGCTGCTGATACATGATCCGGTTGAGGAGGTTGTGAATCTCCGCTGGTCCCAGATGTATCAATACAGCAGCTGAGGGGACCCAAACAGAGACCACGGAGAAGCCTAAAGAGGCCAAGTTATGGGGAGGCCGGTTTGAGAAGGGTGTTACTCCTGCGGTGGAGAAGTTTGGACAGTCGGTATCCTACGACTGGAGGCTTTACAAGTATGATCTCATGGGAAGTCGAGCGCATGCTTCCATGCTTGCGAAGCAGGTATATCGAACCGCCTTTTTGTACATTTTGGAAAAACTGAGGTTATTTCACAATCGGTATATAGCAAAGTGGTGGTTTTCAGAATTTTGCAAGAGTTCAATTGTTGCTTTCTGCAGGGTATCATGACCGAGGAGGACCGAGATGCAATTTTGAACGGCATTGACGAAATCGAGAAGCGCATACTTGACGGCAATTTCAACTGGAGAGCCGACAGAGAAGATGTTCACATGAATGTAGAGGCTGCGCTTATTGAACTTGTTGGCGAACCAGCTAAGAAGCTGCATACAGCACGGAGTAGGAATGATCAGGTTTGTGTTGCATGTGTTTGTATAAATCCCAGGGTTTGCTTTTGTACATCGCACTATTTCAGGTTGCTGGGTTGCTCGTAGTTGAGGTTCACTCCCACAAATCAGGGAATGAGTAGTTTGGAAGTTTTTTTGGCCCTTCGTTGTTTTTGAGACCTCGTGTTCAAGGCAGATCTCTCTGATGGACAATTTTTCTAGATTCGCTGATATCAAGCATTCCAGGTTGTTACAGATGTGCGGTTATGGTGTCGAGATGCTATCAACGACATCGTGAAGCGAATTCAATATTTGCAGGTACGGAGACAAGGGATTGAGTCCTAATAGCGAATGGAATTAAAATTTGTCTCGACGAGTAGTTCTCTTTCTATGTTGATTCATCGTATGTTGGTCTCGTGTATTTTGACTGGTAAGTGAGATGTAGTAGTGTCAGGAATGAAAGAGAATGCACATTTGAATAATGCATTCACTTGTCATGGCTTGATGCATCAGCATATAAGTTTAATTAATGCCAGAATATGACTGACACAATGCTGGATAATGCAGGTTGCCTTGGTCCAGCTTGCTGTGGAAAACGAGGGTTTGGTAGTTCCTGGTTATACTCATCTTCAGCGGGCACAACCACTACTTTTGCAACACCTTTTGTTGGCTTTTGTGGAAATGGTACGACCACTAACCTGTTTTTGGAGCATCTGTGCATTGGCATACATATATTCTTGGAATGGATCATCTGATCTGAGCATGGTTAATTAGAATGTTTAATGTCTATCACTACTCATGGCTGTTGTGACGTTTTATGACTTCTGGAAAAGTTTTACTAACATGCTATTTTCTTCGCTGGACTCCAGTTAGAGCGAGACACTTCTCGCCTTCTGGACCGTCAGGCCCGGCTCAATTTTTCTCCTCTAGGTGCGTGTGCTTTGGCGGGCACTGGACTTCCGATTGACCGACATAATACTGCGCAAGCATTGGGTTTCTCTGCACCACTTCGGAACAGGTGCGAGCACCTCATTTAAATTCCATGGTTAGATTGCAACATGATCACCAGGACCTTGGGATGGTAATAGTTATCTTCACTCTCAAGATTTTTGTCTTGTCATTCCTGAATAGGTGTGTGTTATCATTTGCATATTGTTCTGCTAACGTTACTTGTCGTACCATTCAGTGTGGATGCTGTTGCTGACCGCGATTTTCTGATTGAGCTATTGAGCGCCAATTCCATAATTGCAATTCATCTATCTCGCCTTGCGGAGGAATGGGTACTTTGGGCCTCGGAAGAGTTTGGTTTCTTGACGCCTAGTGACGCTGTATCGACTGGGAGCAGTATCATGCCCCAAAAGAAAAATCCAGACCCCATGGAGTTAGTTCGAGGGAAGTCAGCTCGAGTGATTGGAGACCTCACAACGCTCATGGTTTTGTGCAAGGGCCTTCCCATGGCCTACAACCGCGACCTCCAAGTGAGTTGAGACTTTTCAAGTAGTAATTCCACCAAAATTCCCAATTACTGTGCTGCGTACTGGAATTTACATCATGTTTTGTATCTTTGTGTAAGTTTTTTTCTTGTAGCAGAACTCCTAATGTCCTGAGGCCATAGTCGTACATGACTTATACTAACCTACGTATTAAATAACGATTCTTCTAATTCAAACTTATTGTTAAAAGTAGTAGAATTAGTTTGGCCTGCAGTAGTTGTACCTTTTGGTTTGAAGGTTTTTCTTTTTCATCCTTCAATCAAACAACCTCAATTGTTTTAATTTCCCTTTTCTTCGGTGATAACGAATTGATGTGGTGCTGCAGGAGGATAAGGAGCCACTGTTTGATAGTGTAGAAACCATCAATACCGTGCTGGACGTGACTGCCGAGTTCGCTCAGAATGTTACCTTTAATAAGGAACGTATAGCGAAGTCATTGCCAGCTGGGCATCTGGATGCGACAACCTTAGCTGACTATCTTGTTTACAAGGTACCGACACTAACCTACAATGTCGCCATTCATTTCTAAGATCTCCTTTCTTTTTTGTGTATCTTTTGACTATTTCCATTAATGTCTTCTATTTAGAAGCTCCTAGCATTTTAAGCTTTCGTTCTCATTGTAATACAGGGCATACCTTTCCGAACTTCCCATGATATTGTGGGAAGGGCTGTAGCAATTGCAGTGAGCAAGAGACTAGAGCTGAAGGATCTTTCCCTGGAGGAGCTCCGAAAAATTAACCCCGTTTTTGAGGAAGACGTTTACACCTTTTTGGGTGTGGAGAACTCCATAGCCAAGTTCCGATCATACGGTTCCACAGGAGCTGCGCCTGTTGCTGAGCAGATGAAATTTTGGATCGACAAACTGGCGATGTGATAACGTTTTATATTTACTATGAAACTATTTAGTGATATGCAAGGGTTACTGCAGCCTAATGAGAATAAGCACGAGTTTTATGAGAAATGATTACTACACGACTGGTGTCGAAGGATTTATCCAGAGACCGAATATGTCATATTGCTACCCTTGGCAAAAATTTTGACAGTACACAAAATGTGTACACATTTTGGTAATCATTTGTCTTGCACAATCGTGTACCGACAATATTAAATTCGTACCATGGTTGTTGCTGGATTATTGCATTTTGTCTTCCACGATTGTCTGTACACAGTTAAGGTACCGTGCATAGTTTAATGCGCAAGAGTTCTTTAAACAGTGCTTGTAGTTATGAAATGAAACATTCTTGAGAAGCTGCCTCAACACCCTTGAAACTGTGATGGATTCTTTGGGACGCAATCTTGAGCTTATTACAGTCCTGGCCAAGGCATGTGTAGAATAGAATTTTCCTTCGCACTCACCTGCGATTATTAATTTGTAGACTATTTCTTCGTGTACAGACAATTTAACTTATAGTATCTGATTGTTCATCATGAGTGCAAGGTCAGAAAAATGGAAGACTCGTACCAGGAATCTCCGACGCGGAGGGTCCACCACCCCACCGATGAGCGTGAACGGGGAGTCCAATGGGTTTGTGAAAATAGAACTTTAAACTCTCGCTGTCGGAAAAATCAAAGCATGGCACGACGAGGAGGAAGTTTACGAGGCCGAGCGCGTCGTCAGCAACGTGACGATGGAGGTTCGCTGGAGTCTTGGTTGAGAAGGTTAGCTTGCCGTGATCCATCATATTCTGCATAGCCACACTTCCACTTTTCTGGTTTGAGTGCCTTTCCTCAGACTTTCAGATCGATAAGGGGAAACGTACAAGGAGGTTGGATAGTTTTAGAGAAGCTAACTGATTGCCTCTCTGCCGTGTGGGACGCTTCGAACTCAGGTATGAATCACACCATGTGGGTCACGTTTTCTTGGTTTTCTTGTGCACTTCTGTCGCGGATTTTGAGACTGATAAGCACTGGATAATAATGCTCGAGGACCAGGAGACTCGAGCACTATTTATCTTAAGAAGGAACGAAGGTGCAGAATTAATCACAGTTTTCAGTGATTTGATTTGGTGCTTGTGGTTGAGCGAGGATGGTCATATTTGGTGTAAAATGGCGTCTTTGAAAGCGCCAAGTGCACATGTGTTGCTCTGAGAACCAGGACAGCTACAGATAGATTTTAGGTTCCAGATGGATGACTGGAAAATTGTTAGTTTCTTGCAATTTTGCAATTTTGACGGAACATGAAGATGAGGACCATATATACTTGGTTGCGATGGTTCGGTGGACCCAGGAGTGTTGACGACCAGGAGACATTTAGGTCAAGTGCTATTCTAATTGAAAGTAATGTTAGAATACCAGTACAGTAGTGCTTAGGGTTTAACAGCGGTTTGATAACATGGTTCGGTTAGTTACAGTGGTAGTTTGTCCCATAAGGTTTGTCTCTGTGGAGACGGGAATATTGTATAAGAACTGGAAACTTTTCGATTACATTAGGTTGGGTGGAGCGCGGCGGCGCAAAGTCCAATCCCGCTAATTAGTGGTCGGAAGGGTGATTAGGACGATTATGAGGTTCATTGAACCTCATCATCGTCCCACTCACCGTCCAACCGCTCATTGGCGTCGTCATCGGCGTCATAATCCTACCCAGGTAAAAAAAAACTCTCCCTTCCCTTCAAATTTTTTTTTGTTTCCTCCTTTTTGCTTAACTCTCACGTAAAACCTTTTTTTATTCCTTTTTATTTAGTAAAACCCTCCCTTTTTCCTTTTCTGTCTAACCCTGAGATAAAACCCTTTTCTTTTTCTTTTTCTTTAACTCCCTAATCCTTAGGTATAGTCTTTTTTGTTTTGTTTTGTTTTGTTTAACAGGTATATCTTCATATTTTTTCTTTCTTTTATAACCCTCAGGTTTAACCTTTATTTATTTTCTCTAGAGGCTTCTTTAAGATTCTAGTTACTTGATGTGAATTTTGAGATGAATTTATGGTGCTTAGCTATTGTTGAAAGACCAGTACACCAGAAACTAAGGGATTCTAAAGTCCTTTTTTTGCAATTTTGATGGTAAATCTATTTGTTTTGCTTACAATTAGCACCCTCCTTTGGTCAATTTGAAATTATATGGATGAATTTTAAGTTAATTTTCCATGATATATATTTAGCGTTGCATTATAAAGTAAATAGGACAGTATATGGGAAGATACACAACCACTTTGATTTGATTGACTATAATAAAAGTAGACTATTTTTGGGTTTGCCTTTCTAATTGCTCCATCCAAAAATTTAACTCCAAGGTTAATATTGGTTGGTAAACTAGGATGTTCATGTATTCATTAAGCCATTCTTTTCATAAGATTAACAATATGTTAGCTACCTATTTCTAAGAGACTAACTTTTGTAAATTAAATTCAAAAGATTTCTCAAATAGAAATTCACCGAAATAGGAGAAAGCAATAACTATGTGATGAACTTTTTATTATTCACCACATATTGAGATTTGTTCCACCGGACAAAGTATTTGCCATTGGAAATTTCAAGTGGACAGATTCAATCGTTCTACTCCTTTAGGGGTTATAATAATGAAAGGCATCATATAGTTGTTTGCTTGAGTACCAAATTACAATACTTTTCTTACTTTCTAAGCAAATAGGTTGCAATTTTTCTACTGAAATTATTTGAAATTTATTCGACACCTTCTTATACTAGTCCATTGCAATATATTGTAATTAGCGATGCCATTTATACTAATTCATCTGAAAGTCGTACATTTTGTAATATAGATGATACTTTTGAGCATGCCATGTCAACACACTTTGATGCCATTTGACACTAACTTTAACACTATTTTTTTAAACAACAACTATAATATTTAGATGTTTTTTGCAATGTCAAGTTGGACGTCAAGCCATCAACTATGACATTCAAATGTTTTACGTAATGTCAATTAAGACGTCCAAATGTTTTCTAAAACATCAAGTTAGACATCCAGATGTGTTTTTTTAGACATGAATTAAGACAATGTCATGTAAATTCATCTTAATGCTCATCTTCAAAATTCTACTTTTCATACAAATGAAATCATTTTCATTTTGCATGTTTTGGAGCATGTCCATTATGACACATTTTTTTGGCATCCATGTGAATAAAGTTGATGTCCAAAAAAACGTACAAAGTATGTAATGGCCTTGTTACAAAAAACTTGAGTTTCTTCTAGTGTTCTTACAATTCTTGGGTAGTGCAAATGTAGATCGTGTGAGATGTAATGTAAACCTTATTCAGCCAAGCAATTTGAAATACAAATGAAGGATCCAACATGATTAGAATTTTAATTTTGAATACAAATTGTTCTCTTGTAATTCAGCGTCATGGATTTTTCATTCATCACCATGTCATTTTAATCATCCAATAGTATCTTTCTTATTTTTATTTCATTTAAAAAAATTCTTTGCGTGTGCATTGCATTCCTGTACAAGTAGTTTTTAAAGTTCATTCAATGCTGATATTCATTCTCAACATCAATTAGTTTAGTGTCTTAGCAAACCAAATTCCAACATTTATACATTTTTGGACAAATGTGCATATTGAAAGAATATAGAAAAGGAAAGTGCATTGTTATTAAATAATGTTTGAAAGATGAATAGTAGTTATATTATCTTATTATAAAATCTCAAAAATTACCTACGAGCATAAAATTCATGAAATATGTATTCTAGAAGATTTTAGTAATATTTGGAGAAAATTTTGTTAGCTCATAATGTGTGTCAGTTAGATACTTATTTGGTTGATGTGCACTTTTGTTTATTTGTTGGTTGCAAAGTTAACCCCTAAAACCTTTTTATCATCAAATTCCATTCAAAACTACTATTTCAAATAAATTAATACTACAAATACCAAACTATCAAAAAATGGACCTTATGCAAACCTCTAAAAAATAATTTCACCACCTTTTTTAGTGTTCTTATAATGAAAGCATTGAGTTTTGCAAAAACATTATTAAAAAAAAAGAGCTTAAAATTTTATTAATTTTGAAAATAACTACCAACCTTCTTTTTCCAACTTTAGCCCTTAAAAAAGGATGCATTCTTTGTTTCTATAGTACACAGTCAAATCATCCATCTACCACTTTTTGGCTTGTTCTTCCTAGACACTGTTTAAGAATTAATTAATTATTCAGCATGAAAAATTGACCTTGAGAGCTAGTAGGCTTCACCAATTTATTCCAACAACTTGTGAATGATGTCATGCACCGATGGAATTGCTGAGCATGACATTTTCAAAACGTGGTATTCTTTTTAAGTTATCGATGCTTCACACTTTGCAAAGACAACATAGAAATGCAAGGCCAATAACACTCTTACAATTTCATTCACAGATTTTAATTTCCAGTGTGCCAGTTTCCAATCTAAGCATGCTCCACCAGAATAATTAAATCCTGACAGGATGAGACCTAGAGTTAGCCAAAAAATGATCCAGGAACTACAACCCTGAAAGTCAATCACATCGACATTCTCAGGAAACATTTCGTCCACATCAGAGTGACTGGGTTAAGTTCCTCTTTACACGATTCCAGCTATTTTCAATTTAATTTTTAAAATCCACACCCATCACCCCTTGCACAATGACAATGAGAATAAGATTTGTTCCGCACATGGCCCCAACCACTAAGAAATGTCTGGTACCTTGTGGAAGCTTCTTTTGCTTTTTTTGTTTCACCAGAAGTGTATACATTCGAACAATGACCTCAGAAACTTCACGAAATGCTACCATTCGTAAATGCTACCATTCTGCTTTCAAAAACATTCTACCCTCATGATATCATTTACTTGCTTGCAGAGCCTCAAGCTTCCAGGAGAATCTGATCGTCATGAGACATGAGCGGATGGCAAACTCCCGCACAGACTGCTTGAACCTCGATGCAATTCAAGCTTGGGGAGCTTCTTGGGCAACAGGCTTGGGCTTGGGAGCATCAGCAGACGTCGGTGATGAAAGAGGTGACAAATTGGAGACAAACGAGCCACGGTAAAGCTCCGAGGAGTGTGTGACGGCGGAACCAACGCCTGCACCTGCACCGAAAGCCACAGCAGCCCAGCGGGTAGTGGGGCTCCTGAAGAGAAGCAGGGCGCTTGCAGCTCCTGCAAGGGATCCATAGACAAACCGTCTCAACGTCATTTCCATGGCCGCATCCCACTTATGTGCATAGGCAAGTTGCGGTGGTCGCTCCATCTCTTGAATCGACACAATTCCCCACTGGAAATCAATATAGAGGGCACACCAAGTGAAGAGACAAGTGACAAGTTCCAATCGACGGTTCCAATCTGGAGGTCCACCCTGAGCCCACGTAGTGGGTACCAAATCAAGGACCACATGATGGGGTCCATGATTCAATCATATAATTAGTGTAGAGGGAGAGGATCGGTCTGGTGCAGAGGACTATTAATATGTCTAGCTCAATCACACAGAAGCGTTAAATGCCCATTATAGGGTGCCCAAGTATCATAGAAAGTCAAGTGCTATTCTAATTGAAAGTAATGTTAGTATACCAGTAGTGCTTAGGGTTTGATAGCGGTTTGAGAACATGGACCGGTTAATTACAGTGATCCTGTCGCACTTACATCATCAATCTCGAGTATTTTCCTTGAATGGAACTCGTTCGTTCATTATCGAGTTAAGAAAGGATGGACTCCGTTTTCATAATTTTTCAAAATTGCAGAAGGATTGCAGCTGGAGGAAATGATGCACCCAGCAGCAATGGCATCTGAAGCGCGAGTAGCGAACTACTTATACTATTTGCCTGTGGGCAAGAAGGATGAGAAGGGGGCAGAAGTTGTGGTGGGTGCAGTAGTGGATAAGCTTCTAGCTGATCAAAACGTGGATATGCCCACCTTTCTCACTTTGCAATTTGCCAGCAATCAGCAGTTGAATCATATGAGCTATTTCTTAGAGGAAATGCGAACTGCTCTTCACGTACTGGGCAGTAAGGATGCAGGATCCAACAATGGTTTCCAACATACTAGCAGCAGGTGCAGTCGATGTGAACGCAGTACGTGGACATGAAATACGGCTGCTCGGCTCTCCTCACAGCCGTCAGAGGAGAAAATATTGGGATTGTCAGAGCTCTTCTGGCAACAGGCACAATGGATGTGAACGCCGTAGATGTGAAATTGGGCCTCGCAGCTTTACATATGGGTGTAGATCGAGACAGGAAACATTCACATAGTGCGTGAACTTTTGGAACACAAAGACAGGCTGAGGCTGACTGAGGAATCTAATGGTGGCCAAACTCCTCTTGAATATGCTTAGAGCATCCCCACCACCCTGTTCCCTATCCCTATCCCTATCCCCCTTCTTCATCCAAAAAGTTGGGGATACAGAAGCCCCTCCCCACCAGTCCTTCCCCAAAACCCAGCCAAGTTACTTATTTCTCATGTGCAGTTACTGTGGTGCTTGATGGCCTGATGGGAGTAGCTGATGGGAGAACTTGAGCTGATGGGTGAGTATATGATAAATTTTTTTTCTACTGTTTTGTATAAATGTTTAGTTCATGCACTCTAATTAAACTCAAATAATTCACCAATTATTTATTTAATTAGTTTAGGAGGTGTACCCTCTACATTTACATAAAAATTACATTATTACTTTTTTAACCTCTAAACGTCAGAGACTATGTTTTCACCACAAAGGCTCCAAAATTTTCCTTGCATTTACAAGCACCAAATTCTAGATGAAAGACATTCATGGACACATGTAACCGTTGGATCTTGTAGTAAAATAGTTTGAAAAGATGTGGACAATATTTTAGAATTTTCCACCGTGTAGATTGCAAAAAATTAACTTTTGAAGTGACAAAAATTTGTTTTTTGACCCTGTGAAAATATGGGCAGACGCACTTCACAAGGTCACATTTGTATGACAAAATGTCCAAAATGGTGGTTACTCTTTGGACTCATTCCTAAAGTCAAGTTCTCTACATGCTTGAAATTTTTTAGATCATTTGGAATTGCACAACCTATAGGAAGAAAATAGTAATTAGAAAGAAGTACAAAATGATTCAAAACACTAAATTATTAAGAATTTTATTATAAAATTGAAAAACTACAATCCCAACAGTGGTAATGTAGTAATAAACAATTTACACCTAATGTTTTTATTTTTTTTCAAAAATATTTAAAATTGAGTTAAATAAACAACTTACAAGTTCATTTTAGAGTAGAGATTCCATAACTATACACGAACTAATCCAAAGTAAAATTCCTCACAACTTTCATCTCATTAATCAAAATGGAATGATTGAAAACTCACCACATATATAAAAACCTAGATAATCAATTTCAAATTTTTATATTTTGTAATTATTCACCAAAATCACATGTAATTATCTTTGTTGTTACTAGTTTGGCTAGAATAAATATTTATAGTGAAAAAATTCAATAAAAGACCATTAAAGTAAACTAACTCATTACTGTTAGTTTTCTAATTCAATTAGTAAACCATCCCAATTCCGTCACCTAACTTTGACCAAAAAACATTAGAATTCATTCTTCTTATGACAGAAATTAAAGCGTTCTACGATAAAATCTAATTTTTTATGAAAGTGAAGCATAATGTGTGACACCATCAATGGTGAATATTTTGTACTTGACTTGGGCAGTTATGGGGTCATTAGAAAATGTTTATTTCTCTAGTCTATTGACAGTTTTGTAATTTCTGATTACTTCAAAAATTCACAGAAATTACAGTTTTAATCAAAAAATTAAAATTCTACTTAGGATTGATTTGTGAAACAAGCCCACACTTTTGAAAAATATGTGCCCCTACTGGAATTAGTCCCAAAATATTCAGATTGCAAATCAGGGGGGGGATAGGTAGTTCTACCTTAGCTTTCACACAATATTTTGAAGAATTACATCACATGTAATGAAGCGGTAACATATATTTCCCAATCATTTCAATCATTGTACATTTTTGTTGGCAAAATGTATTCATGTGCAATAAGTATAGTGGTTTATATTTCTTGTAACAAAAAAAGAGTGTTTTCATTTATTTCCAAATTTGTCCTCAATGTTCTTTTCTTTTAAAAAAAGGCCAGAGTTATCAAATAAATTCAATATCAATTTATTTTCAACTTATCATAAGTAGGTTAAATTTCATTTAAGTACACACCAATCAATAAATTAATTAGTGACTACACTTGCACATAAAACAATGTAATTGTCCAAATCAATCACAAATGTAGTTGAGAGAAACAATTTCACTGGTGCCTACTTTGACACCTTCCTAAAGGCAGAAAAATTGTTTAATTATCATGAGATTTTTTTCATGAGATCACCTCTATGTTGATAATATGTGTGCCAAATTTCAAGTTTAAAAGATTTGCCTAGAAAAAGATATTTGAAATCTACCAACATGTATAGTCGTGAAATAATTTCTAAGAACTACATTTGTTTGTAGATTTCAGATATCTTTTAATGGGAAAATCCTTTGAACTTGAAATTTGGCACATGTATTACCAACATTGACATGATCTCATAACAAAAATTTCATGGCCACATTTTAATTTCTCAATCTTTGGGAGGGTGTCAAAGTTGGTATCATTGAAACTTTCTCACAACTACACATGTTGGTAGATTGTGAATATCTTTTTATGTGCAAATCTGTTGGCCTTGAAATTTGGCACATATGTTATTAACATAGAGATGCTCTTGTGAAAAAAATTGCCCATGATGAAATAACAATTTTTCAGCCCTAGGGAGGGCGTCAAACATGGTAGTAGTGGATGGCAGCAATCATTTTTTCCCTTTGAATGCAAAAATTCGTAAATGAAGTAGACCTTACTGTACATCATGGTGTAAACCAAAGTTATTGTGTCACTCTAAAATTATAAAATCAACAGACCATGCTTATTATAGATTCAAGGTTCATAGTGCCATAAAAGATTGAAATTTACGAATCTTTCAGAATTTTCTATTGGAGTAGAAAGTACACTTGATATGATTGCATTCTTAATTAGGTGATTGATTTATATGCTAATATTGATTAAAAAAGTAGAATTCAACTCATTACAATAATTTGAAAATAAATTGATGTTGGATTAATTTAATAACTATGAAATTTTCTAGAAGAAGATGTAGAATAAATTAAGAAATTGATTAAAACATTGTTACCTCTCTTACAAACAAGAGAGAACATATACTTGGAAAATTTAAGGGCACTAATTAAATGTAATGTGGTGCAATACATCACTTGCATAAATTGATCAAAGATTGACAAAAAAATAAAATCACTTGTCATAATTAATAAAAGAAAAAGAAAACACCAATGATTTATTTCATGAGTACAAGAGCTCCATCCTCTACAATGTACTCTATAAGGGAATTTCATAATTTTGGAAACACTAAGGTACTCTAAAAAACTTTATTGCTACCAATTCAATCATTGTAAACTATTTTAATTGTCACATGTCAAGAAATTAGTGTGGAACAACAAAATATTATTGTTCATTATATAAATGTCTTCAACTCTTTAATCATGCTCATAAATTACGCTTGTTAATTATTTTAGGTTAGCAACATTTTTGTTAGTATCAATTGATTATTTAAAAGAAGTCCACAAATAAATAAATTAGCATAATTATTAATTCATTCAACTCGTTATTTAAATTATGAATTTGTAATTTCATATTAGCACGTATGTGCTTCATTTCAGCAATGCTGGTCAGTTAGACAATGAACTCAGTTTACCTTCCACATCAAGCAACAGGGTCAAATCGTCACAAATTGAGGTGAACTGGGGATTGGGTTTACTGAAACCCAGTTCCCTATATCCCACCTGGTTTGGGGAATTGGCACCCCCCGTCCCTAAATATATAGGGATACGGGACCCCAGTGGGAGGGGGTGCTTCCCTATCCGGATGAATTTCATCCGGATAGGGATACGGAGGACCCCCAGTGGGGATGCTCTTACAAGCTGAATAATACTACGTAATGACTTATTATTTGAACTTAGGAGGTCATATCACTATTAATAACATATAGCACATGGAATTTAACAGAGTGACAAGAATACATGATAAGTGGCTTGATTAAACCATTAACGTCCGTGGTCGATTTGAGGGGCGGGTGTGGTTTTTGTGTACAATTCCAAAAAAGTGTCATTTTGTGCCCTCTTGGTAAATGTAATTTTAGATCAGATTGGATAGATAAATTCCATGGGATAGGTTCTTGAACTACACAAAAAATGAAAGTGATCCAACGGTTCACACCTTTGTAATAACTCTTCAAAGATTGATGTGCCATAAACAGCCTTTGGCACTAGTGCAAAACTAGGGTTTGCTACAATTGGGCATAAATTTGTGTAAATCGTCCAGAAATTGACCCAAAACCTTTCAACTAATTCCTTCACACACATAAGTAGTTGTCCTTTGAAACAAATATGCATTTTTCATTGAAAATCCCAATATGAAGGGTCAAGCTATTTCAAGTTTGAACAAGCACAACTCATTCATTTTTACACATTTTCTCTTGAAATTGGTTTTGTTAGGAGCGTATGAAGACACTTTAAATGTGTTCCTCTTTAAGTTTTTGGAAATCAAATGTTCTACAAATTGTAGAAGACAAAAAGTACCGAAATCGACCAGAAAGTGGTCGACCAGTCCTTAATGGGTTAAGTACCATGTTCCCTTTGTATATACATGTAAAGCCAAATTTTCAATAATAGCTATTAAATTTTACTTGAACTACAATTTATGGTCCCAATATTTGATGTAATAATAAAGATTACATCCATTTAATTCCTAAAGCCTTTCATTAATTAAAAGAAGATTTTCAGATTTTATGCAAGTTGGATATTGGTAGTAACTTTGGATTTTAGTTTTTGTTTAATATTTTTGGTGCACCTCATATTCATTATTTTTTTGTTTCTATGCAATTCAAATAAATATTGCAAAGTCATAAAGATGTTTTGTTGCAAGTAAACTTGTGCAACTAGGTAGCTAAAATATTTTAATTTTTTTCTTATAAAAAAATTCAGATTTGACTTTACATGTAAATTGGTAAGTAGGTTGAAAAGTTTGAACCATTCTATTTTGATTGATGGAAGGAAACTTAAACTCTAAGTAACAAGTTTCATTTGGTGGGCAATTTGGACATAAAAATATATATTTTGAAGTTGTTTTTTGAACTCAATCTTGAATAATTTTAGAAAAGAAGAAGCATAGGATGTAGATTGCCTATAATATTTTCATTATTGGAATTGATATTTTTCAATTATTTTTTTGAGTTAATAGAAAATTTCAACTTTTTATTTATTGATATAGCTTTTCAATGAAATTGAATTCAATAATTAATATTAAATATTTATTGTTAATTCCTAAAGTTCCAAGGCCTTTTCTTTCTTCAAAAAATTATCAAAATTGTCATTTCTATTGCCAAGAGCAAAATTTACTTATCTATTTATTTAAAATAATCATAGGATCTTACACTAGACTAATATGTATGATAATATGTGGAAGAAATTTCATAAATATTAACTATGAAGATTGCAAGATATTTGAATTTAAAATGAAGAAAATGAGATATTTTGCACCTCACATGATTAGATTCTAAGACTTTTTAAACTTCTTAGCTTAAAGTTTTTGTACTACTAATATTGAGTTAAAAATAAATTATGTTGAAGAATTGAGTTTTTATTCTAAGGAAAAACATCCCAAAAAATAAAAACTTGATTTTCATTTTTTTAAAATTTGTTAAATAGAAGTAAGTACAATATTGAAGGAAAAACTAAATCATTAATAGGTCTAAGATGGAATTGAAATGCACTGTCTAATGTCAAGCACCAATTGAAATAAAAATGATATTCCTAAAAATTTTGCTATTTATATTGCATTTGTAATATTTTCATTGTGCTATTTGGTCAATATTTATCATTACACTATATCTCCAATGGTGCATTTAATACTTAGGATTGTTAAAAAAAGCATCCACTGTCCCAAGGATGAGTATTGTCTAGATCAATTCTTTGTGATTTGGAGCAATAAGCCAACTAGCTTATGCTTAGAACATACTACTTGGTAGTAATAGTAGCATTACATGGGATTCAACCTTGGGAGGGCCATTTGAAGTTGGATCCCGTTCCTGGGAACCAGCCTGTGCTGCTAGAAAAAAAATATTAAAAAAATATTAATTTTTAATTTTTAATTTTAAAATAAAAATTAAAAATAATTTTTTAATAATTGCTAATGTGGTCGTCTCATGACCACATCAGCATCCTATGTGGTGGAATTCCCAGCGTTTGGGAACGCATGGGAACTCGCAACCCTCTACTTCACCAGAATCCCATCTAATGGTTTATTGAATTATGAGAAAGAAAAGATTTGAGATTGTAACTTACTACCCAACCATAGACAAGAGATATTGACAAAGATGCTCATAAGAGAGATATTCAACTCAATTATACCTCTTTCACCCACCTAGCTATGTAAATTATTAAGATGTCTTTCTAAATACCATAGAGAATGTACAAGGACTCAAGTTAGTTGCTTTGTGCACTTACTAATGGTGTTGTTTAGGTCCCAAAGTGGTGCTTCATCTACCAATGTCCTACAGTACTCTAGCTACCTCAAAGTCCATAGACTTTAGGTGAATTAGGTTATCCATAAAGTAAGTTCATCCCATTCCAACAAATTCAAAAGTGTCGCTAGTTTAGAAGGAGAAGCATACAAGTGAAAGGAATGACTATACAACAAGACCTCTCTAATATCACTTTCTCTAACATCCTATCTAGATCTTCTTACCAAACTTCTTATTTTGTCATAAAAGTCAAAAATTTGTAATGGTCATTAGGAGATAATGGCATAATACCAAACATAAGGAGATCTAAGCAAAATATGGAGAGATGTAGACAAAACATCAAAAAATTTAGGAAAAACATTGAGAGATCTATACAAACATCTAAAGATTTCTTGATGTTATTATCCAAAGATCTCTAGATGTTTTGTCCAAAATTCACTAAATAGTCCAAAAGTAGTTAAATGTGGCATTCTATCAATTTTCTCACCAAACTTTTGTGCTCTTATAGCAAACCCTGATGAGTCCAAAAGTCTAGTGAGAAGATCGATAGATCTGAGTGATACAAGTCCTTTAGCAAGTGACATCCTGACTCCTGAGTCACATATTCAATCCTCATACGTGTGTGTTGGTCTTTCATGGCAAGCCTTGGTTGGACTTATTTTGAATTTGTTTGACTTGAGTATGAATGCATGATGCCTCGCTTGTGAAAATTGTCATTTGTCACTCAACCTCAGTGACAAATCCTTAATTATCTAGGCTTGGGATGTCCCTGGATGACAATTAGCAGGAGCTAATTAATTATGTGGAGCTAGTATTAGCAAGGTCAACTGAATACTCGTAGTGCAGATTGATGGTAGGAAAATAAGGAGGCTTGAAGGAAATTGGAATTTCGTAGGAACTAGATGTTACATTGGACGTTATTATTGACTTTTGGTTGGAAAATGCGACAGAGGAAGGCTAGCTGGACAGAACCTTGTCATTGAATGAAATAGAGGTATCTTGGTGGAGTAGCTTACTTGTTGCAATTGGCTAGAATGGCTAAACAGAGTGTCCACTAGGGGTATTTGGTGGAATAGGTGTTGCCGCTGCAGGGCTAGCCCCATCTCTATTTTGGGGCCAAGCTTCGGTAGTTGCCGTGTCAATCAATGAAACGACTCCATTTCCGACATTCTCGGCAGTCCACTCTCACTAGGCTTTGCAAAAGAGGTACCTATTTGGACTTCCTCCAATGAGATGGTGTGTAAAAGGCATCGAGAAAATTGTGACTAAAATTACACTTTGAGGATGATGGATAGAATTACCATTTGCAATCAATGAAAAGTGCAGAAGGTGCATGAGGAAGAATAGAATAAAACTAACCAACTGCCCTGAGCCGGTTTATTCACTTCATGCAATGCACGTAAACGTGATTCTTCTAGACGCTAAACAAGGCCTCCTATCACTTCTACACTCTCATAGCTTAGAAGAAAAACACTGCGTCAAACAAATACATTTCTCACACAAGTCTATCTCCAAAAAGTAGAAAAAAAATTCCAATCTTCCCCAATAACAATCCAACACAAGATCTATTGTAGACCATTTGATAAAAGAATCTGCGCTCTCTTTACAAAATGATTAAACGATTCCCAACTAATTCATAAATTGTCCACAAATAGTATTTTGCAGATATATCCACAAAAGAAATGATAAAGGCCACTCAAGCAAGACCATACAAAAAGAAATGATCAATGGAGCACCAATGTCACTTATCTCGTCCACCTAGTAGGGTGAACATAGAATCTCGAAGAACCTGGGACCTCTCATCCTCAAAACTATGAGTTGAGAATAACCTAAAGCAAATTGATATAAAAGGATATTCTACTCAACAATATCAAACAACAAAATGGACAATACATCCTGAAAGCAACCACAATCTCGTAAACAATACTATCAGTATATTGCGCTCATTGAATGATAGAACTTATAGTGATTATAGTTAAACCATAATTATGTTCTCTAAAATATAAAATATGATATTTTGAGCTTTGTTTAACAATGACTAAAGGTTTCTATTGACAAAAATTTCAATTCCAAATAACATAAGATATATTGTCTAGAAAGGGTTGAAACATGAATTAAAATGGCATGTTCTCCAACTAAAATATTTATAGAGCTCACATAAAGATGACTATTGCATCAATATTCAACCAAAATAAACTTTCAATAGAAAGCTATTCTATAGAATTTTTTTTTCATTTTTCAATTTTTTTTTCTTATATAATATAGAAGTGTGAAAGTTATTTTCAGCTTTACAATGTATCTTTTTTCTTCAAAAATTTATAACTAATTACTATTAGCATAAAAAAATACCAATAATTCAAAACATAAACTTCTAAAGTAGTGAAATCTATCCATAATTTTTTTTTTGAATTTTTTTTTTTTTTAAGGTGTATTACTTATATTACTTCTCCCACCGCATGTCGGTTGCTAAAACACCACTTTGCCCGCCGCCACATGTGCTTCACAGCAACGTCCTCTTCATTCAAGGTAGAGTCAAAGAGGAGCACTCTGCTTTTTGCCTCTCACCTCCCTCCATGTAATGGCTTCGTCCTCCCCTTAGGACACCCAACTCCACCCGCAATGTCGGCTTCTCAATTACTGCAAAACCACCAGCCAAACACAAATCCCCAGATACAGCTTCCACTAAGCAATCATAGAATCTCAAAATCCTTAAAGAAATTCCAATCCATAAGCATGGCGGCAAAAAAAAAATCAAACAACACTCTCCCCTGTCCCGCCAATCAACCTCGGTCTGGCATCAGTAAGAACAAACCCAAAAGGCACAAAACATTATCGTAACCAAAGCCTTCAAAACCTATCAAAAAAATCATGAATTGGAATTGGAAGACCATTTAATTGAAAAGAAGATTCGGAAAATGCAGTCGAGACTTTATCATACAAAATTCCTGAAGACATTATCATTTTGTCTGCTCAATCTCATGTTTAAGAGTGCTAACACATCCACATAAACTGAGAGATAGAAAAGCAACAACAAAAACTTAACAAAGCTTATCTTAGCTTACATGGAATGAGTTGCAAAGACATGATGTTTCAGACATGCGGCATCACGAATTCATTGAATGCAACTTCCTGTAGGGCTCGCATTATTTTGACCGCGTGCACTTACATTCTTCTATTTCCAGCTGAAGCTCCGCAAAATGCAAGCAAGTATTACGTATTTGTGGAGATGACAATGGAGGTTCTCTCTGACCAAGGGAACTTGAATTACGTCATCTCTCGCTGTTTTTCGGGGGTCCGGAACAACTTGTGGGACGCCCCTGACCCAATTGATTTGGTGGTGTCTTTGTTCGACAACACCCCAGCCAATTTATTTACTCGCAACACGCACGCCGTAGCGTACACAAATGCAAACTAGAAGAAGACGCACATGTTCAAGAATGGAATCATAACACTTCACTCCTCGAAACTATTGTTACGAAAACAACACCTTGCATGTGCAACTGATATGCTGAGAGAAAATTCAAATGATTGAATGATTTGTTTGTATCAATTCCTCATGTTGGCTGCGGATTTCATAATTACTCTACCTTTTTGACATTGGTTTGGACAATTATGTACACAAAATAGTGAAATTAGATTGCCTTAACAACTAGATGTTGCCTTACATCAAGAAAGTTACTTTAGAAGCCATCAAAGTCAACAAATATTTTTTTTAAATATTTCTATTGTACACAATGAGGTTCATGAGTTCCAATTACAACAAGACCTGATTCAAAAGTAGTGCATTCTTATACAATAACTAAAAATGTTTATATACTGTCAAATGTCGAGAAATTAGTGTGGGACAACCTAATTTTTACAATTGGAAATCACAATGCACATAGTTGCACATCAATGAATGGGGTTGCAACCAATGCAACTCAAGAATGGACCTAGCGAACTATGAAGAGTATCGATCTAATTTGAACATTTGCCCACTTGCCGTACACTGATGTGAGCAGCATCAAAAATTAATTCATGTACACGCCAGCGCCATCCCCAATAGTTGTAATTTTGTAATAAACATTCTACACCTAATATTTAAAATTGAGTTAAATATAGGACTTCAAAGTTTATTTTAGTGTAGAGATTCATTCCATAACTACCCACAAACTACTCCAAACTAAAACTCCTCATAACTTTCATCTCATTTATGAAAATGAAATGATTCAAAGCTTTCCATGTACTTATAAATGTAAAGAACCAATTTCAAATTTTTATTTTTTTTAAAAGTGACTTTTAAAGAAGTTTTCTTTGTTGTCCGAGTTGCCTATTGAGCAATGAAAAACACATATCATACAATAACTTTTTACTTATGTAGTCAAAAGTTATGAAAATTGTTGGACCTTAAAGCTACTCCTTGGGTACATGCACATGTGAAAATTTCAAAGAAAAAAAATAAAACTCCATTTGTAGTGAGCTGCCCAAAATTGCTATGTTGACAAAAAATGTAGTTTGGGCATTTAGGGGGTGAACGTCATTCTTTTGCTTGGAGAGAAATCTAAGGGAGAATCAAAATCTCCTTGAAACAAGGAATGGGTCTTCTTGCTTGCCTAAGATTTGTTCAATCCGGACATGCAAATAAACATTAAATAATGCTTTGAATTTGTAACCTAAATACGGTACTTAGCAAGCCATATTCATTCTAGACGAGGGTGTCTACCTTGGCTATTTTGAGGGATTTTAGTACTATTTTTTTAATCTACAAATACAAATTTGAAGCTCAAAATTGGTACATAAGTATCACTATAAGAAACCCATGTTTTAGTTGGCGTTTTGTAATTTTTTCAGATGGATTTTAGGTGACGTCAGAAAAAACAACTTGTGTTTTTTCACGTCCTATGTAACATTTGGATGTCTTGTGTGACGATGATGTTTCTAGAGACATTGAGAAAAAGATAGTTGCGTTTTGTACAATGACCAAAAAAACATAGAAATGCCACATTGGCAAGGGGGTTTGGTTTATCTCCAAGTAAATTAGAGAAAGTTACTATGAATTGAGGTAAAACCCTGACCAAATATAAAATGTAAGGGAGGGGCAGCCATATGGCATGTTTGGAAAAATAATTAAAATTGATTTTAAAAAATTTAAAAATTTAAAAAGTGCCAATTAATGTGGCATTTGATTGATATAGCATCCAACAAGGATGAAGTGGCATGCCATGTTAGCACATGTTGACGCCATTTGAAAATTAGAACAGTGGTTTTTAAAACATCAATTGAGACATCAAGTAAGACATCCAAATGTTTATTGCAATATCAAGTGAGACTTCAATTGAGATGTCCAAATCTTTTTGGCAATATCAACTTCGACAACTTCACATAATTACGAAAATTTATGTATCCCATACACTTTGTCGTGCCTCCTACCACCTCTTTGGTATAAGGAATATGTCTTCTCATGTCAATTTACACACAATAAATAGCTTTTCAACCCATACAACATAAATACCAAATAGGATATACTATGTATGGCATATTGTGTATAATGTACAATATATATTGTATTCTATAGTGTATTATGTATGGCCTATTTTATATGGTGTATGTCAAAGTTGATGTTGTAAATTATTTGGATGTTGAAATGGACATCTTAGAAAATGTCTCGAAAGACGTCTAAATTGACATCACCAAAAACAATATCAAAATTCTTGTTGATGTTGCTCAAATTAGTATTAATCTTCTCAGATAATGTGATGTCAACTACCACATCATCTCTGGGTTGGGTGAAAAAATCCCATGTGGCACTGTCCGCCCATGTGGCGCTTACATAGAGGTGACATGGTTGCCACATGGTGCATTTTGGTACCTTCTTCAACCATGTCTGTTCAAATGTGGTTGCAAAAACATGACATGTTTTGTTTTTTCAAATTTTTGCATGTTTTTGCTACGTCATTTCAAATGGATTTTGTTGGGCATCAACTGTGAAAAATATATCACCACATTTTTCAGCACATCCAAGAAAACAAGGATTTTTATATAGTAGCATATAACCTTCTATTCTTAATCAAGGTCTATACTATTGGTATCACTCATCTAATGACTCATAATTACATTTGAAACCTGGTATTCATGAATACACTTTTAATTTGTCCTAGTTCCAAACATGGATTAACTAAAGGTGAAAACATTCTAAATTGTATGCGTACTCATTCCTAACATGTAGATTTCTATTAAAAGTATCTCTAAAAGTACAATTTAATCATTCCTATACTCAATTGTCATTGGTTGACTATTGATTATCTAGATTTTGGTTTCTTGACTAGGCTATACGATGGTTTCAATAGTTTAAAGAGCTTCCACTTTCAAAATCTCAATAATTAGATGTCTTATCCAAAAATTCTAATTTCTTTTTTAAAAATTCACAATTTTCAATTGCTAATATTTACTACAAAAATGTTTTTTCTTGGAAAAGGTGCCTCCAACTATGATGAATTATTTGTTGTGACGTTCTTGGGTGCTTTCACCTTAGAGTTATTTCTCTCACTCTCTTCTGGGGATGAATGTGTACACGTGTCTACTTCATGTCATCCAATTACCACGTCATCAATCTTTGTTGGAGAGCTCAGTCGTAAACTCGTAATAGCAGAGTCTTTCTGCTTCGTGTGAGTTCAACGGTGCGTGCTTCGATTTTCCAAGGACGCTCAAGGCGCGAGCATCATTGTATCGTCTGCAGAAGGAGAATTCGCAGGTACTGCGCAGTTCTCTCATTCTTTTTGTGGTTACTGATGTTCTTTGGCACAATTAGTTTTCGTGAACTTGAACTGAGCTTTTGTGAGATCTGGGCAAGGGTTTTTTAAACTCGGATCTGGGTGGGAGTTGAAGATCTATGTCTAGGTTTTCTTTTCAATTAGAAAGGAATTAGGGTTGTTACGTATCGCATGCAATGTAGAGTACGGGAAGTGTAGGGTTTCCATCCTCTGTAAAGGGAGCTAAGAGATTGCGAACATGAAGCAGCAGAAGCAGATGAAGTAGTTGTTTGCAAATGGTTTCATGGTCACTGCTGCTCGCGTTTAGGCCGAAGATGGATCGGACCACTCCTTCTCTAAACCATTTAATTTTTAGGGTTTCATCCTTTTGATCCTGGAAGACTTCCCTATTGTTTTTTCCTCTTTATTTATTTAAGCCTTAGAGTATCTGAAATCAGCTTAATTCGGTAAACGTCGTGTGAAATTAAGGTTTGGGTCGATCTGTGGTGCCTGAGTACGGTGGAGTGGAGATCTTATTGGATAGGTTACTCTTGCAGTGTTTCCTAATCGTTGGGTTTAGTCGTTTTGAAATTGCGATGTAACAGCTGCTTGTCGTTTAATAACTTTGTTTGAGTCCTATTTTGTGTCTCCTTCTCTTAATTCAAGGAGAATCACGGTATCCAAGATACTTTATGATCCTCTTTCTTGACACACATTCACTTACATCTGGAGTTCAATTATTTTGAAGAAGGAACCCCTGGACATCAATCACTTCAGTACCTCCCTCAAAAGAAGCTCCCAGATCGACACTACCTCACCATTGTAAGTCATATTGATTGAATCCAAATCATGTCTTGTTTTCTATTTTGGGGGCTGATGAACAGTCCAATGTGCGCATTCAGAGATCAATTTAAGAATGTGACGCAAGAATTCACCACAACTGATTGCAAACTTGATCATTCATCCTTTTATAAATCACTCCTGTGTATATTGGTCAGTTTTCATGTCATCTATGATACTTGGGCACCCTATATTTGGTCGCGTGTTAGACCCAGGGTGCTCCCCTGCCTTTAGGGTATTCTCTGGCCTGGGCCTCAGCTCAACCACGGCCTTCGGGCTGGTTTCTTCCTTTTGTTTCACTCCTGCCCTCGAGCTTGCCCCTTCTTTCTTGTTTCGTCCCCCGGCCCTCGGGTGTTTTTCCGGCCTTCGGGTGTTTTCTCGGCCCTTGGGCGCTTATTTATAAAGATCCACCCTTTTATGGGTTTCCTCTCTTCACTTGGTGTGCCCTCTATATTGATTTCCAGTGGGGAATTGTGTCGATTCAGGAGATGGAGCGACCACCGCAACTTGACTATGCACATAAGTGGGATGCGGCCATGGACGTTACGTTGAGACGGTTTGTCTATGGATCCCTCGCAGGAGCTGCAAGCGCTCTGCTTCTCTTCAGGAGCCCCACTACCCGCTGGGCTGCTGTGGCTTTCGGTGCAGGTGCAGGCGTTGGTTCCGCCGTCACACACTCCTCGGAGCTTTACCGTGGCTCGTTTCTCGCCAATTTGTCATCTCTTTCATCACCGACGTCTGCTGATGCTCCCAAGCCCAAGCCTGTTGCCCAAGAAGCTCCCCAAGCTTGAATTGCATCGAGGTTCAAGCAGTCTGTGCGGGAGTTTGCCATCTGCTCATGTCTCATGACGATCCGATTCTCCTGGATTCTGGGAAACTTGAGGCTCTGCAAGCAAGTAAATGATATCATGAGGGTAGAATGTTCTCGAAAGCAGAATGGTAGCATTTACGAATGGTAGCATTTCGTGAAGTTTCTGAGGTCATTGTTCGAATGTATACACTTCTGGTGAAACAAAAAAAGCAAAAGAAGCTTCCACAAGGTACCAGACATTTCTTAGTGGTTGGGGCCATGTGCGGAACAAATCTTATTCTCATTGTCATTGTGCAAGGGGTGATGGGTGTGGATTTTAAAAATTAAATTGAAAATAGCTGGAATCGTGTAAAGAGGAACTTAACCCAGTCACTCTGATGTGGACGAAATGTTTCCTGAGAATGTCGATGTGATTGACTTTCAGGGTTGTAGTTCCTGGATCATTTTTTGGCTAACTCTAGGTCTCATCCTGTCAGGATTTAATTATTCTGGTGGAGCATGCTTAGATTGGAAACTGGCACACTGGAAATTAAAATCTGTGAATGAAATTGTAAGAGTGTTATTGGCCTTGCATTTCTATGTTGTCTTTGCAAAGTGTGAAGCATCGATAACTTAAAAAGAATACCACGTTTTGAAAATGTCATGCTCAGCAATTCCATCGGTGCATGACATCATTCACAAGTTGTTGGAATAAATTGGTGAAGCCTACTAGCTCTCAAGGTCAATTTTTCATGCTGAATAATTAATTAATTCTTAAACAGTGTCTAGGAAGAACAAGCCAAAAAATGGTAGATGGATGATTTGACTGTGTACTATAGAAACAAAGAATGCATCCTTTTTGAAGGGCTAAAGTTGGAAAAAGAAGGTTGGTAGTTATTTTCAAAATTAATAAAATTTTAAGCTCTTTTTTTTTAATAATGTTTTTGCAAAACTCAATGCTTTCATTATAAGAACACTAAAAAAGGTGGTGAAATTATTTTTTAGAGGTTTGCATAAGGTCCATTTTTTGATAGTTTGGTATTTGTAGTATTAATTTATTTGAAATAGTAGTTTTGAATGGAATTTGATGATAAAAAGGTTTTAGGGGGTAACTTTGCAACCAACAAATAAACAAAAGTGCACATCAACCAAGTAAGTATTGAACTGACACACATTATGAGCTAACAAAATTTTCTCCAAATATTACTAAAATCTTCTAGAATACATATTTCATGAATTTTATGCTCGTAGGTAATTTTTGAGATTTTATAATAAGATAATATAACTACTATTCATCTTTCAAACATTATTTAATAACAATGCACTTTCCTTTTCTATATTTTTTCAATATGCACAATTGTCCAAAAATGTATAAATGTTGGAATTTGGTTTGCTAAGACACTAAACTAATTGATGTTGAGAATGAATATCAGCATTGAATGAACTTTAAAAACTACTTGTACAGGAATGCAATGCACACGCAAAGAATTTTTTTAAATGAAATAAAATAAGAAAGATACTATTGGATGATTAAAATGACATGGTGATGAATGAAAAATCCATGACGCTCAATTATAAGAGAACAATTTGTATTCAAAATTAAAATTCTAATCATGTTGGATCCTTCATTTGTATTTCAAATTGCTTGGCTGAATAAGGTTTACATTACATCTCACACGATCTACATTTACACTACCCAAAAATTGTAAGAACACTAGAAGAAACTCAAGTTTTTTGTGACAAGGCCATTACATACTTTGTACGTTTTTTTGGACATCAACTTTATTCACATGGATGCCAAAAAAATGTGTCATAATGGACATGCTCCAAAACATGCAAAATGAAAATGATTTCATTTGTATGAAAAGTAGAATTTTGAAGATGAGCATTAAGATGAACTTACATGACATTGTCTTAATTCATGTCTAAAAAAACACATCTGGATGTCTAACTTGATGTTTTAGAAAACATTTGGACGTCTTAATTGACATTACGTAAAACATTTGAATGTCATAGTTGATGGCTTGACGTCCAACTTGACATTGCAAAAAACATCTAAATATTATAGTTGTTTAAAAAAATAGTATTAAAGTTAGTGTCAAATGGCATCAAAGTGTGTTGACGTGGCATGCTCAAAAGTATCATCTATATTACAAAATGTACGACTTTCAGATGAATTAGTATAAATGGCATCGCTAATTATAATATATTGCAATGGACTAGTATAAGAAGGTGTCGAATAAATTTCAAATAGTTTCAGTAGAAAAATTGCAACCTATTTGCTTAGAAAGTAAGAAAAGTATTGTAATTTGGTACTCAAGCAAACAACTATATGATGCCTTTCATTATTATAACCCCTAAAGGAGTGGAAGGATTGAATCTGTCCACTTGAAATTTCCAATGGCAAATACTTTGTCCGGTGGAACAAATCTCAATATGTGGTGAATAATAAAAAGTTCATCACATAGTTATTGCTTTCTCCTATTTCGGTGAATTTCTATTTGAGAAATCTTTTGAATTTAATTTACAAAAGTTAGTCTCTTAGAAATAGGTAGCTAACATATTGTTAATCTTATGAAAAGAATGGCTTAATGAATACATGAACATCCTAGTTTACCAACCAATATTAACCTTGGAGTTAAATTTATGGATGGAGCAATTAGAAAGGCAAACCCAAAAATAGTCTACTTTTATTATAGTCAATCAAATCAAAGTGGTTGTGTATCTTCCCATATATTGTCCTATTTACTTTATAATGGAACGCTAAATATATATCATGGAAAATTAACTTAAAATTCATTCATATAATTTCAAATTGACCAAAGGAGGGTGCTAATTGTAAGCAAAACAAATAGATTTACCATCAAAATTGCAAAAAAAGGACTTTAGAATCCCTTAATTTCTGGTGTACTGGTCTTTCAACAATAGCTAAGCACCATAAATTCATCTCAAAATTCACATCAAGTAACTAGAATCTTAAAGAAGCCTCTAGAGAAAATAAATAAAATAAATAAAGGTTAAACCTGAGGGTTATAAAAGAAAGAAAAAATATGAAGATATACCTGTTAAACAAAACAAAACAAAACAAAACAAAAAAGACTATACCTAAGGATTAGGGAGTTAAAGAAAAAGAAAAGGGTTTTATCTCGGGGTTAGACAGAAAAGGAAAAAGGGAGGGTTTTACTAAATAAAAAGGAATAAAAAAAGGTTTTACGTGAGAGTTAAGCAAAAAGGAGGAAACAAAAAAAATTTAAAGGGAAGGGAGAGTTTTTTTTTACCTGGGTAGGATTATGACGCCGATGACGACGCCAATGAGCGGTTGGACGGTGAGTGGGACGATGATGAGGTTCAATGAACCTCATAATCGTCCTAATCACCCTTCCGACCACTAATTAGCGGGATTGGACTTTGCGCCGCCGCGCTCCACCCAACCTAATGTAATCGAAAAGTTTCCAGTTCTTATACAATATTCCCGTCTCCACAGAGACAAACCTTATGGGACAAACTACCACTGTAACTAACCGAACCATGTTATCAAACCGCTGTTAAACCCTAAGCACTACTGTACTGGTATTCTAACATTACTTTCAATTAGAATAGCACTTGACCTAAATGTCTCCTGGTCGTCAACACTCCTGGGTCCACCGAACCATCGCAACCAAGTATATATGGTCCTCATCTTCATGTTCCGTCAAAATTGCAAAATTGCAAGAAACTAACAATTTTCCAGTCATCCATCTGGAACCTAAAATCTATCTGTAGCTGTCCTGGTTCTCAGAGCAACACATGTGCACTTGGCGCTTTCAAAGACGCCATTTTACACCAAATATGACCATCCTCGCTCAACCACAAGCACCAAATCAAATCACTGAAAACTGTGATTAATTCTGCACCTTCGTTCCTTCTTAAGATAAATAGTGCTCGAGTCTCCTGGTCCTCGAGCATTATTATCCAGTGCTTATCAGTCTCAAAATCCGCGACAGAAGTGCACAAGAAAACCAAGAAAACGTGACCCACATGGTGTGATTCATACCTGAGTTCGAAGCGTCCCACACGGCAGAGAGGCAATCAGTTAGCTTCTCGAAAACTATCCAACCTCCTTGTACGTTTCCCCTTATCGATCTGAAAGTCTGAGGAAAGGCACTCAAACCAGAAAAGTGGAAGTGTGGCTATGCAGAATATGATGGATCACGGCAAGCTAACCTTCTCAACCAAGACTCCAGCGAACCTCCATCGTCACGTTGCTGACGACGCGCTCGGCCTCGTAAACTTCCTCCTCGTCGTGCCATGCTTTGATTTTTCCGACAGCGAGAGTTTAAAGTTCTATTTTCACACACCCATTGGACTCCCCGTTCACGCTCATCGGTGGGGTGGTGGACCCTCCGCGTCGGAGATTCCTGGTACGAGTCTTCCATTTTTCTGACCTTGCACTCATGATGAACAATCAGATACTATAAGTTAAATTGTCTGTACACGAAGAAATAGTCTACAAATTAATAATCGCAGGTGAGTGCGAAGGAAAATTCTATTCTACACATGCCTTGGCCAGGACTGTAATAAGCTCAAGATTGCGTCCCAAAGAATCCATCACAGTTTCAAGGGTGTTGAGGCAGCTTCTCAAGAATGTTTCATTTCATAACTACAAGCACTGTTTAAAGAACTCTTGCGCATTAAACTATGCACGGTACCTTAACTGTGTACAGACAATCGTGGAAGACAAAATGCAATAATCCAGCAACAACCATGGTACGAATTTAATATTGTCGGTACACGATTGTGCAAGACAAATGATTACCAAAATGTGTAAACATTTTGTGTACTGTCAAAATTTTTGCCAAGGGTAGCAATATGACATATTCGGTCTCTGGATAAATCCTTCGACACCAGTCGTGTAGTAATCATTTCTCATAAAACTCGTGCTTATTCTCATTAGGCTGCAGTAATCCTTGCATATCACTAAATAATTTCATAGTAAATATAAGGCGTTATCACATCGCCAGTTTGTCGATCCAAAATTTCATCTGCTCAGCAACAGGCGCAGCTCCTGTGGAACCGTATGATCGGAACTTGGCTATGGAGTTCTCCACACCCAAAAAGGTGTAAACGTCTTCCTCAAAAACGGGGTTAATTTTTCGGAGCTCCTCCAGGGAAAGATCCTTCAGCTCTAGTCTCTTGCTCACTGCAATTGCTACAGCCCTTCCCACAATATCATGGGAAGTTCGGAAAGGTATGCCCTGTATTACAATGAGAACGAAAGCTTAAAATGCTAGGAGCTTCTAACTAGAAGACATTAATGGAAATAGTCAAAAGATACACAAAAAAGAAAGGAGATCTTAGAAATGAATGGCGACATTGTAGGTTAGTGTCGGTACCTTGTAAACAAGATAGTCAGCTAAGGTTGTCGCATCCAGATGCCCAGCTGGCAATGACTTCGCTATACGTTCCTTATTAAAGGTAACATTCTGAGCGAACTCGGCAGTCACGTCCAGCACGGTATTGATGGTTTCTACACTATCAAACAGTGGCTCCTTATCCTCCTGCAGCACCACATCAATTCGTTATCACCGAAGAAAAAGGAAATTAAAACAATTGAGGTTGTTTGATTGAAGGATGTAAAATAAAAACCTTCAAACCAAAAGGTACAACTACTGCAGGCCAAACTAATTCTACTACTTTTAACAATAAGTTTGAATTAGAAGAATCGTTATTTAATACGTAGGTTAGAGTATAAGTCATGTACGACTATGCCCTCAGGACATTAGGAGTTCTGTTCCAAGAAAAAAAGTTACACAAGATACAAAACATGATGTAAATTCCAGTACGCAGCACAGTAATTGAGAATTTTGGTGGAATTACTACTTGAAAAGTCTCAACTCACTTGGAGGTCGCGGTTGTAGGCCATGGGAAGGCCCTTGCACAAAACCATGAGCGTTGTGAGGTCTCCAATCACTCGAGCTGACTTCCCTCGAACTAACTCCATGGGGTCTGGATTTTTCTTTTGGGGCATGATACTGCTCCCAGTCGATACAGCGTCACTAGGCGTCAAGAAACCAAACTCTTCCGAGGCCCAAAGTACCCATTCCTCCGCAAGGCGAGATAGATGAATTGCAATTATGGAATTGGCGCTCAATAGCTCAATCAGAAAATCGCGGTCAGCAACAGCATCCACACTGAATGGTACGACAAGTAACGTTAGCAGAACAATATGCAAATGATAACACACACCTATTCAGGAATGACAAGACAAAAATCTTGAGAGTGAAGATAACTATTACCATCCCAAGGTCGTGCTGATCATGTTGCAATCTAACCATGGAATTTAAATGAGGTGCTCGCACCTGTTCCGAAGTGGTGCAGAGAAACCCAATGCTTGCGCAGTATTATGTCGGTCAATCGGAAGTCCAGTGCCCGCCAAAGCACACGCACCTAGAGGAGAAAAATTGAGCCGGGCCTGACAGTCCAGAAGGCGAGAAGTGTCTCGCTCTAACTGGAGTCCAGCGAAGAAAATAGCATGTTAGTAAAACTTTTCCAGAAGTCATAAAACGTCACAACAGCCATGAGTAGTGATAGACATTAAACATTCTAATTAACCATGCTCAGATCAGATGATCCATTCCAAGAATATATGTATGCCAATGCACAGATGCTCCAAAAACAGGTTAGTGGTCGTACCATTTCCACAAAAGCCAACAAAAGGTGTTGCAAAAGTAGTGGTTGTGCCCGCTGAAGATGAGTATAACCAGGAACTACCAAACCCTCGTTTTCCACAGCAAGCTGGACCAAGGCAACCTGCATCATCCAGCATTGTGTCAGTCATATTCTGGCATTAATTAAACTTATATGCTGATGCATCAAGCCATGACAAGTGAATGCATTATTCAAATGTGCATTCTCTTTCATTCCTGACACTACTACATCTCACTTACCAGTCAAAATACACGAGACGAACATACGATGAATCAACATAGAAAGAGAACTACTCGTCGAGACAAATTTTAATTCCATTCGCTATTAGGACTCAATCCCTTGTCTCCGTACCTGCAAATATTGAATTCGCTTCACGATGTCGTTGATAGCATCTCGACACCATAACCGCACATCTGTAACAACCTGGAATGCTTGATATCAGCGAATCTAGAAAAATTGTCCATCAGAGAGATCTGCCTTGAACACGAGGTCTCAAAAACAACGAAGGGCCAAAAAAACTTCCAAACTACTCATTCCCTGATTTGTGGGAGTGAACCTCAACTACGAGCAACCCAGCAACCTGAAATAGTGCGATGTACAAAAGCAAACCCTGGGATTTATACAAACACATGCAACACAAACCTGATCATTCCTACTCCGTGCTGTATGCAGCTTCTTAGCTGGTTCGCCAACAAGTTCAATAAGTGCAGCCTCTACATTCATGTGAACATCTTCTCTGTCGGCTCTCCAGTTGAAATTGCCGTCAAGTATGCGCTTCTCGATTTCGTCAATGCCGTTCAAAATTGCATCTCGGTCCTCCTCGGTCATGATACCCTGCAGAAAGCAACAATTGAACTCTTGCAAAATTCTGAAAACCACCACTTTGCTATATACCGATTGTGAAATAACCTCAGTTTTTCCAAAATGTACAAAAAGGCGGTTCGATATACCTGCTTCGCAAGCATGGAAGCATGCGCTCGACTTCCCATGAGATCATGCTTGTAAAGCCTCCAGTCGTAGGATACCGACTGTCCAAACTTCTCCACCGCAGGAGTAACACCCTTCTCAAACCGGCCTCCCCATAACTTGGCCTCTTTAGGCTTCTCCGTGGTCTCTGTTTGGGTCCCCTCAGCTGCTGTATTAATAGCCTGCATCCTGCACTGTCTTGGAGTAGAGTCTCGAAAGACGAGAGGCGTCTTCAACAAGGAATTTCCACTATTCAAGGAGGCGAGGGAGGTTACAGAAGGCTTAGTGCACAAGAGATGTCCTTCCAGCTCACCAAGAACTCCATGAGCACTTCCGAGAAGACTGAATTGCTGCATTTAATACTACTCTGTGCCACAGATGTCGGTTCCTAATGTTCCGATGTGGCGTTGGTGAACAAGGTCAAAATTTTGGCCAAATGACTTGGCCTTTCGTCAAACCCTCCCAAAACTTCGCCAAAACCTGTACCACAGAACACAGAAAAATCTTGATGCACTTCAATCACCATACCAGTTCGAAATTGTAATTTTGACTCGAAGCCCTCTTGACTCTAAACCCTCTACTATAAACCCTAAACCCTGAAGCACGCTCAAATCAGAGAATACCAAACACCTCTAACCTCACATTCATTTTTAAATCTGCAACCATATATTATGCCAATTTAAAGAACAATTACGTCTATCACAAACCGAAATTACAAGGACAACAAAACCAGAAAAACGCAAGAAGAAGAAACTCTAGCATAACTGAAAATTGCAAGGAGAATCGTAAAACCACAACAACATCACAAAGAAAGACAAGCATTGTGTCCTACAAGAAAGGAAAAAAAAAATCCATGAAAAGAAACCACTATTCAGAAACAAGAGCAGAGAGTATTTGCGAACCAAACCAACCTGCGAAGAAGGAGATGCGACTTGAATTGAAGTAAAATTGCTTGAGCAGATGAAACGAAGGATCGTTGGAATCCTGCTGCTTCTGAATGGAAGAGAAGCGAAGGTGTTAATAAGTAAAACCAGCAACAAGAGGAAGACGAACTATAGAGAAGACTGAGACATGACGAGATTTGCATAGAAAGGAGTCGTTCTCAAGCCCCAAACAACCTGCTGTAATGAGAGGAGGCCAAGGCTTACCTGAAGGAGAGAAGGAGAGAAGGAGAGGAGCAAGCGAGCGGCGGCGAGCAAGGATTGTGAGGAATCAAACGAAGCAAGCTAATAAGTTAGCGACGGCGAGCTTGCGAGAATGGAGACAAGCGTAGCGGCGGGCGACGAGCTGCCGCTTCTCCGTGCCACGCCCATGCTCATCCATTCCGGCGGGGGGCATCTAACTGACCCCTAAGTGCTCGACCTACTCAAAGATTACTTTCGATAATCATTTATAATAAAAAATAATTGAAATTCCTCCAAGGTACGCGCACTCGTAATTGTAAGTAATTACAAATGTTAATAGTTATTGTTATTAAACATGAATTTTTGTTGTTGTTGTTGTTGGATCTTAACAGCAATTGAAAGAAGATTTCAACACATATTAGTATACATTATTTGGACACTGCGTAAATAAGTTATGAGTTTTTTAAGTTGAATGTGGATAATATGCAATATTAGGTTCTCATGAATTCTTTTGTTTTGTGTATGTAGATATTATGTAATCAATATTTAGGTTTTATGATGCTTTCTAGTCAAAATGTAGTGGAAAATGTAAGCATTGTGTTTGGTTTGTGGTGATTATGGGTATACATATCATATATCATTAATGCACACAACATTGTAAATCTATTATTAGCCTTTTTTCAATTGCGTCCCCTATCTAAACTTGTTCAACATTTAAATCCAACTTTTGGAAAGGTATAGGGAAGGGACATAATTGGGAAAGTTGTCCATAACATGTATACTTACCTTTACTTAGAGCTTTCTTTTTTCATTCCATTGAAATTCATTCTAAATTTGCTTTCTTAATTTGACTATTTTAGAGACAATGATATTACATGTCAAATACCATACTTGTGCAATAAGTGTGCTAGCGACAATGATAACTATATTGCAAGTGTGCAAGAAATTCCAAGATGTCATCGAAGAAAAGGTTACATTCAAGGAGGGGAATGTAATATGCTATTATTTAAACTTCCTCAATATATACCAATTAAATGAAGTTCACTCTTCACAACATTCATCATTCATTGAGTGGATGGTTAAATGCTCAAGATTAAGATAGTGTCAACCTTGCCATTTGATAACATGTTTTATTTTTATTTCTTTGAGGGAATCATGATGGCTAAAACAACAAAATGAAGCCATGACTTGACTATTATGACTTTTGCAATGATTATCTTTCTAGTTTTGGCTTTATCCATCAATGCATGTGATCAACTTACTTCCATGACTATTGGAGCTTTTTCCTTGTGTTTTGTTTAGTTCGTTGTTTTACTACATGCTTGTTCTCTACATGAAGGCAACCTATTGTAAGAACCACCCTTTTTAAATTCCTACATCTTTGTGAGAGTCATTGGTAGCATAGAGAGCTACAAAGCCCTAGTCAATTTATATTTTTTTAATTTGTAAATATTTTATATTTTTTAATTTCTACTAATTTCTAATTTCAACTGTAATGATATAGTCTATTCTATTAAACTATTATTGTTTAACATACTATCAAATTACAAATGGTTTTAGAAAAATGGGATGACAATAATATTTAAGTAAATGGAAGGTTGTATAGATTGGCAAGAAATACATAGGTGTAAACAAATCAAGGAAATAAATTTAAAATGTCAATTCCAATGGTGAGAATGCTATAATAAACAATTTCTAGGTCTATAGTTTTGTTTTCTTCTTGATAATGAAAATTAAAACAAGTTCAAGAAAAACTCTAGATATTCTTCTTATTACAAAAATGCCTTAAAAGACTAAAAAATGAAACTTATCATAACTTATATTTTTCTTCACTAATTGCATAGTTCATGGATGCTGAAAATTCAACAAACAAAAAAATTGAAAGAATACACATATATAGTAAAACGCATGCCAATGAAGTATTCATCAAGAAGAAGTGTCTTAGTTGCAAATGGTCTGCTTTCTCATTTCTATTCTTCATACTACATACATTAATTCAATTGGTGAGCTCAACAATAAGAATACTAACTTGTACTAATTTGTGAACCATACAATTTTGCAATGTGCACTAATGTTAAAGTTCAAAGTATTTTAGATAAAATCAAAATAATGTATACTATCTCAAATACTATACTTGTCATCCAAATCTCATCAAATTCTCATCTTCTTCCATCTACATTCATCAAAAAATTGTCAAATGTTCACAAATAAAGCCACACTCATCCAACATTCATATAAAAAATTGTGCAAAGTAGTTTTATGCTATTCATCCTCTTACACTAATTGATTTAACTTTGTAGTAAATAAACTATTTTTTCAACAAGAACTACATACTACAAAGACGCTTTACTACCATCAAAGAATCATTTTATAAAATACAATAGAACAATTGAAGATGAGAGAACACTTGTACTTCAATAATCTCAAAATGAGTTGTAAGATGCCTTTAATCTTCAAAGTATGAACAACCTTAATCACCACACAATAGCAATTATGTAAAATTGTCTAGAATTTGGTTGAAGGAATAACTTGTGTTTTTCAAGGGACATTCACTTCCAAAGTTTATATGATCAACTACTACTAATTAATAGTAAGAGCACCTATAAGTCAAGTAAAACATACTTCTTGAATAAAATACAGCATTAAGTTAACAACATAGTGGATTCATATAATGACACATGATCAATGGACTCTCCCAATGATTTCCTCTTGTAGATAGTTTATCATGCCTTTTTTCACCATTCATGTTCACATTTCAGGTGTTGATACTTAGGTATGACAAATAAGAGGGCATTAGATGATTTTTAGTTGCATAGGAGGGCTGTTTCAAGCTAGTTATCCATACTAGGAACCAGCCACTCTTGGCCAAATTAAAAAATAATTTAAAATAATAAAATAATAAATAATAAATAATAAAATTTAAAAAATATTAAAATTTTGATTTTTTAATATTATTTGACGTGGAAGTCACTCTACAACATCAAACTGCTATTGTTAATGTGTTTTTACAGTCGGAAACTCGAAGGAATCATTAGATGATATTTGGGGGGTCGGGAGGGCCGTCTCAGGCCTGTTCCCGGCGTTGTTCCCTCGACAGTCCGGGAACGGCCGCTGTCAGATTGATTGATTGATTTTTTTCGAAAAAAAAAAAAAAAAATCAAAATTTCAAAATGAAAGATTGAGTTGAATTTTTTATTATTTAAATTTTTTTTTTTTTTTTTAAATGACGTGGCAGTTGCCTTGCCACGTTAGGCAGCACTTGCGAATTGCTGCAAACTGCTGGGGACTGCTGGGGGGTTGTTCCCAAACCAAGGGAACTCACAGCCCTCCCAAGAGGCTGAATCCCTTCTAATGTCGCATCCCTATATAGAAGTTGAATCTCAGGGCCACTCTAAACTACGGCTGAAGGTCGAGAGGCCGTAGGTTTCCACCAATAAAATTTCAAGAAACCCAAAGTTCGGCTTTTTTGCCCTTCACACTAGCAGGCACAAGTCCAAATGCTATCACCGGACAACTATCTACATCACAATAAATTGTCTACATGGCGACGGA